>OX336392.1:496890020-501890020 GCA_946902985.2 Meconema thalassinum | reverse complement strand
ATATAGGGCCCCACTCAGAACAGCTATTACAGTGTTTCCGCTGCCTGAGGTGGGGCCACTCCCAAGGGTCCTGTGGCTCCCCAGTCCGATGTAACCGGTGTTCAGGTGCCCATCACCACACCGGATGCACGGCGCCACGGGACGCGCCGGTGTGCGCCAACTGCCGGGGTGACCATCCGTCATCCCACCGCAGTTGCCCCGTTTATAGGTCCATGGCAAGAGCAGAGTGGAAGGCGGCTCGTTCCCGTGGACCGCCCGTTAGGCCCCTGCTTCGGCAGGCGAGGCCCCCCACCCACTCTCCGGTGACGGAGGCTCGGTACCAGGGACCCCATGGAGATCGGGTTATGGCGTAGGTGCTTGTTGAGGCACTTGCGTCCCTGCTCGGTAGCCGGAAAGGCCCGCGCTAGCCACAGCAGTGCCGAGTTAAACAGATTCCCGGATGACGAACTGGCGAGAAGTGTGACGTGAAACTGGTGCATGATACCTTCTCCCACTAACACAACCCAACCAATCCTTCCACATCCTTGCATGTGACTATCTCCAATACGCCAGGTTTCACGTGTAGGCAAATCTTTCCTTTCTGCCTATGCGGTTTTTCCCTGGCCCTACGCTTTGACCTAACCCGCTTATGTATCCTCAATCCCGCTTCATGATGCCTGGTAGAGTACTTAGTACTGGGACAGGCAGAGGTAGCCTCGCCAAACTGCTATCATACCCAAACCCCTATGCTTTCTCTTCTACTATCGTAGTTTAATTGCATGTCGGAGGCAGCAGTAGTAAAGGTCGGCTGCCACGCGGGGGGTGCGGGTACTCTTTCGGGCCCCCCCCCCCCCCCGAAAAAAAAAAGAAAAGGCAGGCTTCGATGTCGTCCTGGCTCGTGTCCGTGCCTCCGGTGGCGTACGCAGCGTAGTCCAGGGTGGCCTCGATGTGTTTCCGCTCTTCCTCCGGGTCGCGGTCTGTCTTGAAATAAACAAGCAAAGCCCAGGAGCTAGGGTCGTGACGCCGTGGCAACTCGGAGCCTGGGCCCGGAGACCCAGGGTGCCCATGCACAGTGTCTAAGCTCACGTCGCTCGCCCAGCTGAACTGGGGGTCCAGACTAACTGGGCAGTCTGATGGCAGGGGGCTAGCCGGTCCTGGCGTGCCACTCTTCTCGGACACGGCTAGCTCGGAGGTGCACGGAGAGGCTATGTGCGACTCAGAGCTCGGGGTCGAGGCCCCGGGGCGCAGGGACACCTGCACGATGTCAGAGACGCGCCTCCCTCGACCGCGTGCAAGCCCAGCGGTGAGTGCGGCAGCCGTGCCTTGAGGCCCCAACTTCTCGGCTTCGGCTACCGGCTTCTGCGATGCTGGCGTCTTCTCACCAAGGGCCGCCTGGCGGGCGCGAGTCACCGGAGGAGAGGGCTCGATGGAGGCTATCTCCCCTACCCTGGGAGTGCCTGCCGATTTAGGCCCCCTGCCTTTCCGGCGACGGCGCTTGCCTGGGCCCTTGGCTGGCCCGCTGGTCGTCGGCTTCCTCCACTGGCTGGTACCGCTGCTCATCTCCGTCGTCTCCATCCTGGTGAGCTGTTGCAATTGCTGTACTGGACTGCTACTGCACTGGCTAGGCGACCTTTCACTTCCGTGTCAGGATCAGCCTGCCAGCCCGGACTCTTTTTTTTTTTTGTTTTTTTTTGTTTTCTGATAGTAATTATGAGTGCCAGGAACAATACGCCCTCTTACTCTCGGAGAAATAAATTGCCTAAGTACGGCGTTTACAGTGGGCAATACTGGTAGGGAGGGGAAAACAATCCGCTCAAGAGGAAAGGGCAGACCGTATCCAAATGAGCGGAGCCGAAACCCTCAGTGGAAGATGGAGAATGGGGGCAGGGAAAAGCGGAAAGGGGGCAAAGAAAGCCGACAGGTCGAAGAATGACCAGCCAGCCTCAAAAACAGCCATTTTACAGGGCAAGGTAGCACTTAAAATTTGGAAAAATTTAATTCAAAGATTTTAAAATGTTAACGTTGACACCGTAGATAAGTGAGCCAGGGACCTCTATATTTGAATCTAGTATTAGGTTTTGAAGTGAAGATGATGGGCTTCAGAATATCGAGGCCCCTGGGAGTAGACTGGATGCAATGATGCATTCGAATTTTTGTCATTTGGCATACTTTGTCAATTTGTTGTCGGATGGTGGGAATTTTAAGGTCATGACGAATCTGACGATTTGTCCTAACGTAGTTGTTAACTCGTAAGTAGTGTCGTAGCGTCTTGTTCTGATAAGTCTGCAATTTTTTGATATGGGATTTGGCAATATGTGACCAGGCCTCGCATCCGTATAATAATACCGGGCGAATGAGAGCCAAATAAAGCTGCCGCTTTATTCGGTTACTCAGGCGTTTATTCCCCGTAAGGGAATAAATCGCCCTCGCCCGGGCTATTGCCATCTGCATAGCCTTGTTCACATGTTGCTCAAAAGTCAGTTTTGCGTCAAGAGTGATGCCAAGATACCTAATAACAATAGTCCATGGTAGCGTGAAGTTGTCTATCTTTAAGTGACCAAATATCGGTCTGCGCTGAGTAAATAATACAGCCTTGGTCTTTGTATTATTTACTCGCACTTTGTTTCGAATGCACCATTTCCGAAACAGGGTAATCCAAGTTTGCAGCACGCTAATGGTATCACAATTTCTCTTCTTGGAAGCATAAATGGCAATATCATCAGCGTATAGCTGCAGTTCTACTCCAGGCTTCCTTGGGAGATCATCCAAATAGACTGGATCGGGGGGAGATGCCCATTGGGGGGAGATGCCTATAGCTTTGTAGTTCCTTCGGCTACCAACAGATCACGACACAAACCGAGCGCGCTTGCTCGCATCAGGCGGCCGAGAATTCCAATGCGTATGAAGCTGTGATGAACTGTTTCTCTGCTTCTGGATCAACATATACAAGGTAAGAACAAAAATTAACGTCTTGTTAATAAATCACAATTGTTTTCAAGTGCCCATTAGCTTGTGAAAAAAGTAGAACAGACACATATTATTGTATGTGGAGCATGCTGAATACTTTGCAGTGTAGGTTGCTACCGGCAATTGCTCCGCAGCTGCCATGTTGCACGCGTCACGGTAAGTGGCATCTTACCCCGACCCACGGGAGAGATGCCACTTTTTGTGCGGGGTAAGATGCCGATTTTGAATACTCAGGCATACAATTTTCTTTTAATAGGAAAATGCCTAGAACGTATATTAGGACATCAAACAGGGGTCAGTGGTCTGAAGAAAGTCTACAAATGTCCATGGAACACGTGAGGAACGGTGGGATGAATTGTTTTGCAGCTTCCAAAAATTATGGCATCCCATACCGTACTCTGAAATGACGTATGTCGAAGAATGATGATAAGAAGCATGCCATGGGCCCACAAAGTAAGTAATTTCTTATTAATTTTAATGTTTTGTTTGATTGTGGAGCAAAATGAGACTGGTTGTTAACCGTAACATTTTAAATAAAAAATAATTATTCACATGCAAATTTATCCACTTTAAGTATGCATACACGTACTGCAGTTTATATTATTATTATTATTATCATCATCATCATCATTATTATAGTTATTTTAGGCCTATTATTACTATATTTTATTTATTTACAGGCTCCCTTGGTGAAGAGAACGAGAACCAGTTGGTCACCTACAGTACATAAGGAAGCTACATATTTCTCTTATGCAAGAGCCACACTTACGGCTGATTTTATGTGATTGTAATGTACTTTTTATACTTTTATTTTATTAAAATCAAAATAAATTTGCTTTGTGAATTAAGTTTAGCTAATTTGTGCCATGGATACACAAAACTAGCACTTGAATCTCCTTCCAGATAAATTGCCATCTCACCCCGATACTCGGGGTGAGATGCCTAAATTCAAATTTTCATAAAAAAGTAGAAAAATATAAAATTACTAATGGTATGGTAATGATAACTAGTCGTTATATAGAAAACACTTGACAGAGAATACTAGTTCAGTCTCAAACCTAAATTAAAATTTTTCACTTGCATTCTGATCCTCAAAACACTAAGTTAGGCATCATCCCCCGATCCACTCTATATGCTGAAAAGCACTGGCGAGAGGACTCCCCCCTGAGGGACGCCAGCCCTCAGGGCTCGAACAGTGGACCTCTCGCCATCGCAGACAGCATAAAACGTTCTGTTCCTGAGATAGGAATAAATGATTTTAATGAGATAATTTGGGAGACAATTTAAATTAATTAATTTAGCAATTAGATTTTCTATCCAAACAGAATCGAAAGCACGTTCAATATCAAAGAAAACAGCAGGAACAGAACGTCTTAAGTTGAATAATCCCGTGACGTATTGTACTAGCCGCAGCACGGCCAGAGGGGCACTTCTGTCCGCTCTAAATCCGAACTGCTCCAGTCGCAACACGCCACTGGAATCCAGGTGTCTATTGAGTCTCACAAGAAGAAGTCTCTCGAATATCTTCGATATATGTGACAACAGGCTTATAGGACGGTAATTCTGGGGGAAAATTCTATTTTTACCAGGCTTGGGAATAAGAACGACTTTTTCTTCCAAGCCTGGGGAAAATAGGCGAGAATTAAGCAGGTATTAAAAATGGTAGCTAAAAATATGTAAGCCCTGAAAGGGAGGGACTTAATATCCTTATTTGTAATCCTGTCATCACCGGGAGACTTCTTTTCGTTCTGGACAGAAGCAACACGTTTGACCTCGGCAGGAGTGATGGGATTAATAAAAACTGGATCATGGGTCTTCCAGTTGTGCCTAAACTGATTAACCTGGGCTGCGACGTCATCAATATTGTCATCGTCAGTATCGTAGTCATCGTTATTAATGTCATGAATGTCGCATTGACTCTCAATTGAGTCAGCAAAGGCCTCAGCTTTTTCAAGGGGAGAGAAAACAAGTCCTTGTCGCCCGTGAAGCGCGCGATTTATCCTATTAGGACCCTTCAGAGAGCGAGCTAATTGCCAAAAGTCGCTCCCTGAAGTGTGCTTAGAGAGATTATTGCATGTTTCTTCCCATAGTTCAATCTTACGCTCCAACAATCTATCGTGGATGATCTGTGCTAGTTCCTTGTATTCAGCACGATCAGGTGGGTAGCGATATTGCTGCCAACGCTTACGTATTCGATTTTTAATAATAATAAGATCCTTTATTACTTCAGGGATACAGAAACGGGTCTCAGGAGGTTTAGCATATGACTGTGAGCCATCCAGGAAACGGGTCATATTTATAGGCTCGTGACCTGCACGGCTCGAGGCGGATTGACCAATGGGAGCGCTTCTGGCTTGCGACTGGCTAGCAACATCAGTCGCGCTCAAAGTGCTGGTAGCTCGCCGATTTATGTATTTTTTAGCATTATATATCTTATTATTAAGATATATAATGGCAGAATCGACCTCAGCACGGGTTCTAGGGGTGGACAGTTTTAAATTTTTGTCAATATGCCATCTGTATTTGAAGTAATCTAGGTTCTTATGCCGAATAGGTAAGCGGGGCTGCAAAACTCTATCCCAGGCAAGTTGAAATAAAATGGGTTTATGATCTGAATTAAGCACATTAGGTACTGTAAAGGACAGTTCAGGCCCTAAGTGCAGTGAAACAGCAATATCTATGACATCAGGCTGACCGTTTGCAGGATATATGGTCGGCTCTGTAGGCGCATCAATTTTGATGTCGTCATGCTCTGAGATGTAGTCTCTCAGCAATCGACCCTTGGGATTTGTCATTCTAGAGTGCCAATCTGAGTGCTTGGAATTGAGATCCCCCGCTATTATGGATGGTACATGGTTGTCATTTTCCAAAAGAACCCTCAAATCATCAGGATTTAAGGGGGCTTTAGGAGGCAAATACACAGCAAAGAGCCTATAATGCAAGTTATTCAGCTTGACTTCAATGCCCAGGCTCTCTATAGTAGAGACAGAGTTCGTGTCTAGCACATGATGACAAAGTCGAGACTTTATCAGGATGGCCACGCCACCACGAGGGGGTATGCTCTGGATAAGCCTGTCTTTTCGATACATTGCGTAGTTTTTAATCGAAAAATGTGCATTTGAATCCAACCATGTCTCACTCATGAGGCAGATATCAATATTGTAGTCAGAAAGAAAAGCTTCAAGCTCATATTTCTGCCTACTAATACCTTGGCAATTCCGAGCACAAATAGTGAGAACTCTATCCATTGTCGAAATAAACAAGTTTAAGGCTCTGAGAAATACTGCATTGCAGCATCCACCAGGACCATAATCTTGTCTGCGGTAGTCGCACAAGAGCGAATACGGGTAGCAGTTTGTTTTATGAGAGGTATCAATTTAGTGAAATTCAACTCCCTAACGAGGTCAAAAATATCACTTAGGCCCGAAGAGGACTGGGAGCCAATGCCACCGTTTTCAGTGGCCGTTACGTTTGGAGCGGAAGGAGGCGCTGTGGCGGCAGCGAAGCTCAGTTCCTGGGTTACACCCCGTGATGGTGCCCTGAGCGTTCGCTTAGATCTCAAAGTATCTTTTTGCTTTAAAATGTTTAAGTGAACATCGCAGCCCCTGAAGGAAGCAACGTGATCTCCGCCACAGTTTGCGCACTTGGCTTTAGTTTCAGGGGTAAGCGGGCAGTCTTCCGCCCGGTGGGCTTCACCACACTTGACGCAACGGAGCGGCATTCCGCAATAATTGGCAGTATGACCATACCGCTGACACTTGTGGCATTGGGAGGGACCAGCCCTACCCTTGTAGAGCTCAACGGTAACCCGGTTTCCACAAAGGTAACGAAGAGAGAAAACTGTCTTAGAGAACTCTGTGTTGGGGAGCGTAACACTGATTACACTCAGAGGTGTATTTCGGCCCGTGGTTTGGTCACGTTTGGTGTACCGAAATACATCTCGGGGCTCGTAATTCTGTGCAACTAGCTCCTCGCGAACCCAGTCTAATTCCACCGTGTTTACTATGTTTCTGATGACAACTTTCAGACACTTGTCTGAGGGAAGCTGGTGGGTGTAAAAACTAGCATTTGAATCCTCAAAGTAAGTTTTGACACGGTGGTAGTCATCTACGGTGTCAACGAAAAATTTCAGGGACTCCCTGGTGTTGATGACCCTGATGTCCCCCTTGCAAACTGTCCTGAGGTACCTATAGTGCCGCTGATACTCAGACTTATCAGCGACAGCTATAGGTGGAATTCTCGGGGCCTTAGGAGGCGGAGGAGTCGCACTGGTCTCCATAGCAGTTATTTCATTATGCAGGGGGGACGAAGAAGTCCCAGCTTGGCGGGTAGAGGTGGGAATGTTAACAGGAGGTCGAGAAGCCGCAGGGCTGCGAGACCTAACCGGGGATTGAGGGGTAGAGGGGATCAGGGCCTCGGGAGTCATGTCCCCGGCAGTGGGTAGAGTGGCTAAAATATCAAATTTATTTGAAGTATTGGTGGGCACAGAGATTTTGGCTGCCTTGGCCTTAAGGGGAACTTTCTTTACTTTGAGGGTGGGCGGCTTTCTTTTCCCCGAACTTGGGTATCGGAACTGGCTGTCATAATTTAAGTTAGCCTTGGCTTCCGCATTTTTTACTAAGTCAAGAGCCCTGGACAGCTCGTGAGCAGTAGGGGTGGTTGACAGGACGTTAATGGAAGAGGAGCTACCGCGAGAGTCGCATGTAGGAGTCGGCGGGAAAGGGGACTTGGACGGGGGTAAGGCAGGCCAAATGGTCGTGATTTGTGAAAGACCAGATGGGGGACAGTATTCAGGATGGGTGTTGGAGGTAGTAATTAGATTTGGTAAAGCCAGGCAGGAAGAGGAAGGTAGGTTGGACTGGTTTGAGCCCCCGGCTCCGACCGGGGGACCCGAAGACATGTTGGACGGAATCAGGGAACGCTGAGGGTTTCGGTACAGGAAGGGAGGAAAGAGGAAGGACCCAAATTTCTAAGATTGCTCTAGGCTATCGGTTTGTGGCCTGCCGAAACAGGGGCAAAGAGCAATATTAGAAGTTCAGGAGAAGGAGATGTAGGAAGGTCAGGTGATTTAAACTTTAAAACCCTAAACGGCGAGACAGAGCTCGCAAAGTTAGCCCGAGACAAACACTGAGAGAGAGTGGTGCCTTTTTAAGTATGCAAAATCAAAACGAGAGAGAGAAGCGCAGAACCTTTCAGTTCGGCGATTAACGCAACAATGTGTATGTATGTCAGCCCGGACTCGTGTCATATTTATAAACTCGGGTCCAGGCTGACCGGAGGGCGAGCCAATAGGAGGCCGGCTGGCTTGCTGCGATAGACTAGCATCTTCAGCCGTCCCCTGGGTGCTGTTTGATAGTCGATTAACGTACTTTTTAGCATTATGCATTTTATTGCTAAGATGCATAATACTCGAATCGACTTCCGCACGAGTTCTAGGGGGTGGAAATACGTAGGTTTTTGTCTACATGCCATCTGTATTTGATGCAATTAAAGTTCCTAGATCGTAGGCGCAAGCTAGGTTCCGATAAGCGATCCCATGTAAGATTAAAAAGAACAGGCTGATGGTCAGAATTTAACCAATTGGGAACTGTAAAAGTCAGTTCATGCCTGAGGAATTTAGTGACTGTAATATCGATGACATCAGGCTGACCATTATGCGGATATATAGTCGGCTCTGTCGGTGCAAATACCGAAATGTCGTCATGCTCTGAAATGTAAGTTCTCAACAATCGACCCTTGGGATTAGTAATTCTGGAGTTCCAATCTGGGCTTTTGGAATTGAGATCCCCTGCGACAATTGACGGGACATGGTTTTCATTATCCAAAAGAACTAGCAAATCATCGGGAAGAAATGCAGCTCTCGGCGGCAAATAAAATCGAAAAACCTGTAATGCAGGTTGTTAAGTTTACCTTCTATGCCTAAAGATTCTATTGTTGAGATAGGGAGGGGGTCCAGCACATGATGAGTAAGCCTAGACTTAATCAGCACGGCTACACCGCCACGAATTGCATATAACCTATCTTTTCTATATAAAGTATAATTTTTGAAGGAAAGCTGGTTATTTGCTTCCAACCATGTCTCGTTCAATAGACAGACGTCCACGTCATGGGCAGAGATAAAAGCTTCGAACTCATATCTCTGCCTAATCAGACCTTCGCAATTCCAAAAGCAGATTGTAAGTCGTGTGTCCATTATTGAGAAATTTAAGGTTCGCTGAAGTACTGCATGACAGCGTCCAGCAGGACCATAACTTTCTCAATGGTATTCGAACAGCTTCGAATCCTGGTGGCAGTTATTTTTAAAAGGGGGATTAACTTAACAAAGTTCAGCTCCTTGCAGAGCATAAAGATATCGCCTAGGCCTGAAAGGCTAGACTGGGGTCCAATGTTGCCAGTGTCAGCGTTTCCGCCAGATGACGTTGCGTTTGCTGCAGAAGTGCTAGGGTTCGAGCCACCCATGGCTGCTGCGAAGCTTAGTTCTTGGGTAGTAGCCCGTGAAGTGAACGTTCGCTTGATTTTTTCTTTTTTATTAGCAGCCTTGGTCTGGCGTTCCTCTATGTCCTTCAATGCAGGACATCCTCTGAAGGAGGCAGGGTGGTCTCCCTTGCAGTTAACACAGATTGCCTTCTGTTCTGGGGTGAGAGGGCAATCGTCAGGTTTATGGCCTTCGCCGCATTTAACACAACGTACGGGCATCTTACAGTAATTAGCTGTATGCCCGAAACGCTGGCACTTGGTACATCTGGCTGGTCCAGTTCTGCCTTTATAAGACGCAATGTTCACTTTGCATCCACAAAGGTAGCGCAGAGAGTAGATGGTCATGGAAAATTCATTGTTCGGGAGCATGACACTCATCACGCTTAAGGGTGTGACAATACCGGTGTTCTCATCCCGTTTGGTGTATTGGTACACATCCATAGGCTGATAATGTAGTGCCTCAAGCTCTTCGCGAACCCAATCTGTATCGACCGTGTGCGCAATATTTCTCACAACTACTTTCAACGCCCTATCAGCTGGAAGCTGATGGGTGTAGAAAGATTCGTTACTTTCTTCAAAATACTTGAACACACGGTGATAATCCTCCTTGGTGTCAGTGAAGAATTTAAGTGAATCCTGAGTGTTGACGACCCTAATATCTCCTTCACACACTGACTTCAAGTATCTGTAGTGGCGCTGATATTGGGATTTATCAGCTACCACTACAGGTGGGATCCTGCCGGCCTTGACAGGCGGAACAGTAGGGGCATTAGTGTCCATGGGCTGGGGAGCTGAGGCAGCTACCACGGGCCTGACAGTCGAAGTGCTAGGATTAGCTGTTAATTGCCTTTGTACTACAGGGTTCAAGGATCTCATTGAGGTAGGAGAGGGGGTAAAATCTTCAGGTTTGTTATTGCCTTCAGTTGGGAGAGTAGACAAAATAGTGTAGGAATTGGAGGTGGGCGTAGTAATAGTAACCTTGG
This sequence comes from Meconema thalassinum, assembly GCA_946902985.2. Classification (NCBI taxonomy): domain Eukaryota; kingdom Metazoa; phylum Arthropoda; class Insecta; order Orthoptera; family Tettigoniidae; genus Meconema; species Meconema thalassinum. Next base: position 501,879,614 of record OX336392.1, on the reverse strand, counting down.
CTGCCTTGGTTCTGAGAGCAGGGTTCTTAATGAGTTTCATTTTAGGAGGCTTCCGCTTGCCCTTAACCGCAGCCTTCCACTCTTGATTGTAAGAGTCATTGGTTTTAGACTCTGCACTTTTTATAAACTTTAGAGCCTTAGCTATTTCAGGGGCAGAGGGCGTGAGGGACATGACGTTAATATTACTCGTACTGCCACGTGAGGAGCAGTAGGAGGCGGGAGTAGTAGGGCCAGAAGTGGCTAGTGGCGGAAAGCAGGTGTCATAACTAGGGGCATGGCCTGATTGAAAGAATTTAGATTGCTTAGTTGGTGGCGGCAGGGCCAAGCAGGAAGAGGAAGGAAGGTCAGTGGGTTTCAAGAGACCCCCGTCTCCGAACGGGGGGCCTGAAGCCATGTGTGAAGGAGTCCTACAGCTGTGAGGGTTTCAGGGACAGAAAGGGAGGAAAGGAGAATTAAATCCAAACTTCAAGACTTGCAACAGGCTACCGGTTTGAACCTGCCAGAACAGGGGCAAGGTACAAGTCTGGAAGCTTAGATGTAAAGCAGGATAGGTAAAGAGAGGTCAGAAGTAATTTATTTTCTATACGGCGAGGCTAGCTCGCAAACAGAGACCGAGACTCGGAACACTAATAGAGAGTGCCGTCTAATGAACGCAAATCGGGGAGCAAACAATTACGGGGCTCTTACTCAGAGCGCTTTGTATTTTATTTTTTTTCTCTTCAATTTGGGTGTGCAGAGTCTGATGGACGACTCTCTACACATCGATATGTGTTTGCCAGTAAGTTGGCGGTAGCACAGGGCGTACATATAGGAGGGAGAAAACGTTCTGGCCAATGGGAAAGGAGAACCGTAACCCATTAGCCAGAGCTGAAACCCTCAAAGCTGCAGCTATCTAAGTAGATAGGGTAAGTAATTTAGTAGGGGGAAAGACTGCCAAGCGATAGAAAGAAGAAATTCTATCACCAGACAGCTTCAACGATGGTAATTAGCGGGCCAAAAGGATGTGAAATGTAAAATTTAGAGGTGCAATAAAATATTTAAAAATTTAGAATATTTATTTTAAATAGGTAACCCCCCAGGGGCTCACATCTAGTGAGAAGTGGGTTGGCGACCACGGGGCCCCAGCTGAGTCCGGCATTGCTTCCACTTACTTGTGCCGTGCTCCTCTCTTTCTTCTTTCCTGTCGACCTCACTTGGTCAACTCTTGTTCTCTTCCGACCTCGACGGTATTAGGGTATCCGAGGCCTAGGGAGTCTCTTCCTTTCCCGCCTTAATTGGCCCTTGTCTCATCTTTTCTGATACTCTCCTTCTGCGAGGGGTCAGCCTTCTTTTTCTCTTCCTTTTACCTCCTGCCTTGTGCTCTAGGCCCTTAAGGAGGCAGGGTGTATGTAGCCCCACCACTTCTGGTGCACCCTAGATAATGCTACACCCCCAGGGGCTCACGGCTGGTGAGTTCTGGAGTTGGCGACCCCGAGGGATTCCTGAGCTGGGTCCGTTTTCCCATTTTGTCCCTTACCTTTGGGGTGGACCCTCTCCTCTTTCACTTTCCTATATGCCTTTCATGGCTCTCCTTCCTTCCAAGTCCCTCAATCCGCATTATTCGAGGGTTGAGGGCATTTCTTTTCCTCCTGTCCTTTATTTGCCTTATTCTCCTTTAGTTTTCCATTTCTTCTTCTAGTTTGTAGGTTGGTAGTTAGTTTTAGTTTTAAGTTTACATTTCATTTTCCATCTTCACGATCACCCAAACCATCAGGGGCCGATAGCCTAGATGTTAGGCCCCTTAAAACAACAATTATCATCATCATTAAATAGGTAAGCCAAGGACCACGATATTTATATTTGGTCCTGGGCTTTGAGGTATGAATAATAGGATCCAAAATATGACGTCCACGGAGTTCAGATCGGATGCACTGGCGCATTCTAAGCTTAGTCAACTTGCATAATTTCTCAATCTGAGAGCAGATAAGAGGAATAGAGAATTCATGTCTTATCTGTGCATTGGTCTTTTGAAGGCGGCTAATCCTAAAAAAGGAGCGAAGGGTTTTATTCTGGAACCGCTGGAGCTTCAGAATATGAGTCTTAGCTATATGAGACCAGGCCTGGCAGCCATACAAAAGCACGGGGCGTATGAGCGCAAGATAAAGCTTTCGCTTTATCTGCTCACTGAGATATTTATTGCTCGAAAGCGGATAAATAGCTCTGCACCGCACTGCTGCAAGCTGCAAGACCCGGTCTATATGCTGCTGAAAAGTCAGCTGTTTATCTAGTAAAATGCCAAGGTATTTAACAGAATTAGACCAAGGCAAGACAGTGTCATGAATTCGAAGTTGACTAAGCTGGGGCCATCGCCTAGTAAAAATGACAGCACGAGTCTTATCATTATTTACCAGGACCCTATTTCGAATACACCAGTCCGAAAAAAGATGTATCCAATCTTGCAGCACACGGATGGCGTCACAATGTCTACGCTTGGAAGCATAGATTGCAACGTCATCCGCGTATAGCTGCAATTCCACTCCTGTCTTCCTAGGAAGATCATCCAAGTATAAACTAAACAGCACCGGCGAGAGGACTCCCCCCTGTGGGACACCGGCTCTCAGGGTTCGAACCGTAGACCTCTCGCCATCGCAGGTAGCATAAAAGGTTCTGTTCCTAAGATATGAATAGACGACCTTAATCAGGTAATTGGGGATAGTACCCAATTTAATCAATATAACGATAAGATTATCTATCCATATCGTGTCAAACGCCCTTTCAATATCGAAAAAGACGGACGGAACATTACGTTTTAAGTTGAATGATCTTGAAGCGTATTGTACTAGTCGCAGCACGGCCAGGGGGGCACTTCGACCCGCGCGAAAGCCGAACTGCTCCAGTCTCAACACGCCACTGGAGTTCAAGTGAACATTCAGGCGCTTGAGAAGAAGTCTCTCAAAAATCTTAGAAAGATGCGAGAGCAGGCTGATAGGGCGGTAGTTCTGAGGGAATAGGCGATTTTTACCAGTCTTTGGAATTAGACAGATTTTGGCTGTCTTCCAAGCCTGGGGAAAATAACCTAGTATCAGACAAGAATTAAAAATATTCGCTAGTAATATGAATGCTCGAAAAGGGAGAGCTTTAATTTCAAAGTTGTTCAGCCTGTCATCACCTGGAGACTTCTTATCATTTTGCTGCCTGGCGACTTTCTTTACCTCTGCAGGGGAAATAGGGTTAATAAGAATAGGGTCTTGCGTCTTCCAGTTGAGCCTAAAATTTGTGGCCTGGGCTCGAATGTCATTAAATAAGTCCTCGTTAGTGTCGTCATTTACGTCATTTAAGTCTGGTATATCGCATTGGCTCTCAATAGAATCTGCGAAGGCCTCAGCTTTCTCAAGGGGAGAAAATACTAGCCCTCTGCGACCGTGAAGCGCTCGTTTAACATTAGGAGGGCGCCTCAAAGAACGAGCTACTTTCCAGAAGTCGTTATTTGAGGTGTTTTCAGAGAATTTACTACAGGTCTCTTCCCACTTTTCTATTTTACTTTCTCTTTCCTGATACCCTCCTTCTGTGAGGTGTCAGCCTTCTTGTTCTTTTCCTTTTACCTCCTGCCTTGTGCACAAGGCCCTTAAGGAGGCAGGGTGTATGTAGCTCCACCACGTCTGGTGCACCGTCGATAATGCTACACCCTCAGGGGCTCACGGCTGGTGAGTTCGGACGTTGGCGACCCCGAGGGATTCCTGAGCTGGGTCCGTTTTCCCCTTTTGTCCCTTCCCTTTGTGGCGGACCTTCTCCTCTCTCCCCTCCCCTCTCCTCTCCTCTTTTCCTTCTATTTCCTTTTCTCTTTAAGATTCCCGCACTGTTTTTGTTACTCGAATCACCGTGTATCTAAATTCCCTTTTAGCGATTTTTAAGGCATTTTTGATCTATGTTGCATTTTGTAAGTTTTTTCGATCTAAATTACATCTCGCGATTGTTTTCAACCTCAATTGCATTTTGTAAAGATTGACAATCTAAATTGCTTTTTAGTAAGTCTTTCAATGTAGGTTTCGGGGCCTTTTAGTGAGTATTTTGAATTTCAATTGCATTTTGTAAGTATTTTCAACCAAAACCGCATTCCGCACGAATTTTGAATCTAAATTGGATTTTGTTTGGTGGGCATTTTGCACATATTTTGATTCTCAATTGCATTTTGTGGGTATTTTGAATCTAAATTACATTTGTCAAGTATTTTCAATCTAAATTGCTTTTTGTAAGTATTGTCAATCCATATGAATCGTTTGAACCGACCGTACATTTTGTAGGCATTTTCAATTTCAATTGCATTTTGTAGGGATTTTGAATTTCAATTGCACTTTGTGAATAATTTGGATTGGAACTGGGATAGGGCTTATTTCAATCTGAATTGCATTGTGTATTTTCAATTTCAATTGCATTTTGTAGGTATTTTGATTTTGAACCTCAATTGCATTTTGTACGTATTTTCGTTCTCATTTGCATTTTGTAAGTATTTTGAATTTCAGTTGCATTATGTAAGTATTTCGACGCTACATTGCATTTCGTACGTATTTTGAATCTAGCCTTCATTTTGTGGGTCTTTTTCAATCTATTCTTTTTGTTCTAAATTCCCTTTTGTAAGACCATATTGTGAGTTGTTTCATCTGAGTTCCTTTTTGTACGTATTTTCTATCTCAGATAATTTTGTTCTGGTTTCCATTTCATTCTCATTTTCGCTATCACCCAGATCATTAGGGGCCGATAACCTCGATGTTAGGCCCCTTAAAACAACAAATATCATCATCATCATCATCATCTATTTTACTTTCCAACAGTCTATCGTGGATGATCTTCGCTATTTCGCGGTATTCAGCGCGATCAGCGGGATCCCTGTATCTTTGCCAAAGCTTGCGAATTCGATTCTTAATAATAATTAGATCTTTAATTGCGTCAGGGATACAGTCCAGTCTGTAATGACATAGTCGCGGTCGGCTCGCGAAGCTAGTGACCGCGGCTGTGTTATGCGCCAGGTACCGGTGCGACACGCGCTCCTCAGCCTGGATTTTATTTTGTTTTGGACTATAAAGGACGTTACGTTTGGTGAAAGAATAAATTTGGTCGGAGAGGATTATTATTTAATTTGTAATGAATTGTTCGTTTGGCTTGTTTAAGGGATTGATCATGATTTTTGTATTTATATTCGCATTTGACTTATATAATTTTTTGAGGGATTAATTTATTTAATGACCTTATCTTTCGTTCATTCGTTTACGCAGCAGTTTGGGTTGATTTTCGCTAATTTTGCTATATAGAGCAAAGCTACTTATCATCCCCGCTCGCCATGATGTGGAAGGGATTGATGGTCGTTTACAGCGGCAGCTTCAGTATGGTAATATTTGTTTGAAGGTGGAAGTGACTACTTCGTAGGTCCACGACCCGCCGAGCGCCACCAGAGTTGGTCGGCCGCAGCCTCCCCCTTCCGGGAGGCGCCCCGCGGTGTCGCAGAGAGTTCGGAATAATGTTTTAGGGATGTCTAAAGGAATAAATTATTTTCAAGTTAGGCGGGGAGTTCGAATTATGAAGTGCCCCTCGCTGATTGGCTGCTCGCAACTCAGCGTCGCCAATCAGAGCCCGACAGTGCCTCTCTGCTTACAGTATTTTTAAATGATTTTGAATGATATGTTATTGACTTAGCGAGTGAAATGGAATTTGTTTTAATGTGTTTGTTGATAATTTATCTTGGTTTATGTGTCCTAAAAGCTATTTGTGGAATGTGTTTGAATTTTATTATTGTTTTTTCCATCTCCAGTTTAAGGCTATTCTCCCGTGCTAAAAAAAAAACGGTACCAGCTGGTGTTTTTTTGGTAATTCAAGTGGTACTCCCATGGTTTAGCCGCTGGAACATGTTGCTAATTAGTACCTTGGGGTCCTTATCAGGGTTATTAGTCTAGTGTATGGTGTAAATGTTTGCGTGTGAGTAGCCGATAGCAGTAATCCATATGAGTTACACTCTGATTTCGCTACTATCCGCTGTGTAAGAATTTTGTTTTGTTAGGGCCTGGGTTTGTTAATTAGCTTATTTAATTAGCTTGCCGTAATGAGTATGGTATAAATTAGTGACAAGTGGTATGCGATGTCGTGTAGAAACTCTCTGATGGTCGGATTAATAATCATTAGGGTCCCCTCGGGAGGAGTCGTGTAGGCTCACTGCTGGCCTGGCCACGTGTTTTTGGGTGTGGATTTGATCTATAGGACTAGTAGTGTTGCCATGGTAACGGTTGTTAGTAGTTAGTTTTGTTTTGTAGTTCGTAACGTTAATGTCCTGGTGCTTGGGTTTAAGGGCTTAGATATCATTGTTTTGTAGTATGTCCTTAACTAGCAGTATGTATTTTGGTCTTCTGTTAATTTTATCATTTTCGTCTGGTTCATACGTACCCTGATTACTTATTAACGGGTTTGTATGGCCTTGAGCTTTAGCGTAGTAGTCATTAGTGAGTTTTGTCATGTATTCCAGTAGGTAGGGAGTGTTTGTTTGTCTGTGCAGGTCCGCTATTCGAGTCTCGCGCGGTACTTTGAGAGCAATTCTTAGCATCCAATTTTGGATGCGTTGAAGCCTAGCTATTTTTGTAATTGACATAAATGCTATTGCCGGAGTCGCGTACGTTAATACCGGTCTTATTAGGGTTTGGTATAGTAATATAACATTTTTTGTTGACAATGTAGATTTTGGGTGAATGATAGGGTATAGAAGTTTAATGCTTGTACGTGCTTTAGTAATTATGTTGTCTATGTGAGAGTTAAGGTTTAAACGTTTGTCCAGAGTAATGCCGAGGTATTTAATTTCGTGTGTCCAATCAATATTGGTGTTAAATAATGTAATGTGTTGTTGTGGCTGAACGTATCGATGTGTGAATAAAATAGCTTTCGTTTTCGTTAGGTTAATTTGAATTTTGTTTTGGATGAGCCAAGTTTGAATTTGTGTAATGTGATCTTGTAGGTTTCTGGTAGCTATTTGTAAATTGCGTGATTTAGCCATTATGGCTGTGTCGTCGGCGAAGACATGGGTTGACGTTCTGTCTGATAATGGGAGATCATTTATTGCCACCAGGAACAAATGAGGTCCCAATATACTTCCCTGAGCTACGCCGGCTTGTATGTTTCTGAGAGACGAGTGGATGTTGTTAATGGAAGTGAAGAATTTACGTTTGGATAGGTATTGGTTTATTAGTGTAATATATGTGTGATGGATATTTAATTTAATTAATTTGTGTAGGAGTGTTGGATGATGAACTCTGTCGAAGGCTTGTTGAATATCTAGGAAAATAGCGACAGTGTGTTGTTTGTGTTGGTAACCGTGAGTTATAAATTCAGTGGTTCTGAGTAGTTGTTGAGTTGTAGAGTGTTGATTTCTGAAGCCGAATTGTTGGTTTATAAGTGATGCGTTAATTTTGTCTTTGATGCGTGCTAGGAGTATTTTTTCAAATAGTTTTGATAGATGGCTTAGTAGGCTGATTGGTCGGTAGCTATGGGGTTTCCTTGGATTTTTCCCATGCTTTGCAAAACACATTATTTTTGCTATTTTCCAGTCAGCCGGGAAATGTCTAAGCATAATTATTTTGTTGAATAAATATAGTAGTAGTGTCGTAGCATTGTTATTTAATTTCTTTAATATTGAATTTTGAACGCCGTCTTTGCCAGGGGCTTTATTGGTGTTCAGAGATTTAATTGTGGCTTGAAGTTCAATAATAGTAATAGGGGGAATATCTGAAGTTGCTGGTTGTTCAAGAAATGTCTGTACTTCGTTAAGTATTCTCTGTTCGTGATTTTGGTCAATTAGGTGGTCGTTCGGTCTGAATTGTTGTTCAAGTGTGTCTGCCATTAATTCGGCTTTGCCTTTGTTGTCCGTTATTAATATATTGTTATTGTCGTCTTCCAGTGGAGGAACTGGCTTGTTACTTCTTGTAAAGACCTTAGTAAGCTTCCAAATAGTATTTGAATTGTCGTTAGGTTTTATGTTTAGTAATTTGGTTTCCCATTTTGCGTTTCTGTGCATTATTAATTGTCTTCGTACTTTAGCGTGAAGTCTGTTATATAGTATTTTATTTTGGTCAGTCTGGTTACGTTGATAAGTCTTTCTGGCTTTGTTTTTGTCCTTAATTAATTGGCAGAGGTCTGCCGGAAGTGACGCGCTTTTGGTTATTGTTTTGGGTTTGTAACTTGATCTAGCTGCTGTTATTATTACTTTGTTAAAATTATTTATTTGTGCTTCTAATTGTTGAGTATTTTTAATTATTGGGAGAGCTATAGGTACCAGGAGGTCTTGCTGCAGCTTGAAAATGTCCCAGTCTATTTTCTTGGGGTTTATAATTTTGCGTGTATTTATAAAGTTGATGTTTGCGCCTATTTTAATAATAACTGGAAGGTGATCTGAATCTAATTTAGTGTGTGTTTCTGTTGAAATGTTAAATGGAATATTTCTGGCTAATAAAATGTAATTTGTGTCTGGATAGAGTATGCCGTCTCGTTTGAAATAAAAAGTAGGAGTGTCGGGAGCGTGAATGAAGTAGTCATTTTTGGAATTGTGTCTGTAAAGTATTTTCCCATTGTCGTTTTCCGTGACGGATCCCCAGCTGTGGTGTTTGCTGTTTAGATCGCCTGCTAGTATGACCTGGTCATAGTTTAGTAGGGATTCTATGTATTTAGTTAGAATGCGTGCTTGGGGTCGGTTATATGCAGATATAATAGTATATGTTTTGTTATAAATGTGGAGTTGGATGCCGTTGGCTTCTATGTGAGTCGTGTCTGGTAGTGATATTTCCTGGTGAGAGATGTGTCTTTTGATAGAAATTAAGGTTCCACCTCCTCCTCCTGTCAGTTGGTCCTTTCTGTACGTAATGTAGCCAGGTAGGGAAAATTTATGTCTAACGTCTAGCCAAGTCTCCTGGAGCAGCACTATGTCAATGTCATGGTCTCGTAGTAGTTGGGTAAGCTCTAGCTTTTTCGCAGGGTGAGCTATGGCTGTTCCAAGATACAATTTTTAGGGTCTTGTTGTCCATGTTTAGTCCTGTGTGAGTGTTACCATGAGCTGTGTAAGGAGATGGTCTATACCTTGGATTGCCTCAAGGAAGTTGCGGATGAAATTATTTAGGAGGGCTTGGAGACTTTGTAGGACGAGTTTCATTCCCACTGGGAAGTCTTGAGGGACTCGGTTTTTGGAAAATTTTAAGTTTAGTTGTCCAGGGGTCTGATGAGGTGGAGTGGGCAATTGCTGGGTTTGTGGCCTTCGGGGAGTAGTGGTGCACTCGGCGGGTGGAGGGGGGGGGGGGGAGCGGGTACATTGTTGCTATTGGGTTTTGCCTGATTTTTTGCACTATTTGCGGCCATTTGGTCTCTAGTAGCCTTTGAGCGTTTCACTTTAGATTGGGTAGGGGTAGATTTGCCTTTTGAGCTTATTTTTGGGTTGAGACTAACGTCTGGAGTAACGTAACCTGACGACTCGGGTCCGGGTCTTTCTTGATCGGAACCATCGGAGCTGTCGTCATTGTCTTCGAGGGCTGAAAATCTATTTGAGATTGAAGTGGATGGTTGGGGATTTGTTTCGTCAAGCAAAGGGAAGGCTGACTTATACCTTGAATGCCAAGCATTTGTTGGTGGAGGGGGGGCTGGCTTAAAAGTTTCTTTGGGTTGTGGGGAAAGTCCGGTGCCCTCAGCCTCTCGCCAGGCTTTGTCCTCCTCCAGTCTGTCTTTTGCCTTTTTAAAGACCTCACAGCCGGAGTAGGACGCTACATGCTGGCCCGCGCAATTTGCACACTTAGGTGGTTCATCTAGGGTCTTTGGACAATCCTGATGACTGTGCGGACCAGCACATTTGAGGCAGCGAGGGTCTAAAAAACAGTTGGGTTTGGTATGGCCGAAAGCTTGACAGTTGTGACATTGGGTCACTCTAGCACTTCGAGATTTGAAGTCGGTAATAGTGACTGTACTATTTAGAAAGTGGGTAATTTTAGGGAGGTCTCTATTTTGCTCGTTTGGCTCGAAGGCGATCAGAAATAATGGAAGTGGGGAGTGGTGTATTCTCGGAATACACGGTACGAGAGATTATAATTTTCAATGCTTTTGCATGTTCTTTCCTTCCTCTTTGTCAAACACCAACAGTGATCTTCTGTTTCTTCTTTGATGGGCAAATCTCTTATGTCTTCATGAGTCTGTTCTAGATATATATTCTCTGTGACTCACCTAGCGTCATCTAGCAGCGAATCTCTGAAGCTCTTCAACTCTTCCTGGTGCAAGAGGACTTACTTATCCATTTGGCCACCAGATCCTGTTACCATCGCCAGCTATTTTCTCCTTGAGCAAGAGGACTCTGTCTACTTTTTTACTCACCATGCTGCGCTAGTATCGCCTGTTATCAACTCCTTGAAGACCATTCATCAAGAAGAACATTTATTTTTGATAAGTTGGTTATGCTTATATGTTCTCCTTTTGTCTCCTACCCCCCACTCTTTCCCCCTTCCTTGGACCCTCCGTGCTCCGTTGAGCTGGTCTCACTTCTCAGTCGGCAGTTGACTCGGTCAGTTAAGGCTCCTCTCGAGCCAGCCTCCTCAAACCAAGAGGCATACTCTCTTCTACGCCATGTTGACAAAGTAGTTATCGTCATACGGAACTTCAACTTCAACATGAAATCAAGATAAGTACCATCTTAAAGTTTTAACCTCATCTTCATGGTTTTAACTTTCACGTGCTTTTAACGATACCTTTATAGACAGTGTGAGATTATTTATTTTGGGGCAAAAATCATTCTTCGTGGGATTTGCCATGTTGAGCTTTTGTTCGTACAAGTCAACCTTACTAAAAAGAGCTTTTCTTAGGCTATTCAAATGAGAAATCCTCTCACTACGTGGGATATTATCTAATACCCGCTGTCTATAATTCACCAAGTTAGTTCCTCCGTTGGATTTTCTCAACCCCATTTTTCTACTAAGGTCGTTCTGGAACCTTCTAGATTCTGTATTTCATCTACAAGTCCTGCCGTTATGAAATTTTCACTCACTTGTGAGAATGCTATTTAAAATTGAAGAATCTCACTTCTGAATTAAAGCTCAATAGCGAATTTTCTTCCACCGTTGGATGTTCTATGGCGCATTTAACTGTAATCCACCATTTTCTCCAGCAATAGACTTTAGCTCATCTAGTGCAACCAGTCATTTTTTTTAAATTGAAATAACTTTCTCTGCCAAAAACTTTCGTGTTTCTATAGTGAACTTTTCATATATTTCAACGAACTATAGTGAAAACCAGTGCTTGTTCAACTTTCTACCGCGTCGCGATCGTCCGTTTACATATAAATAAGGCCATGAACATTTTTCCGCAATCCCTATTTCTCTTTCCTAAACCTCTTACTAACAATCTGTAATAAACTTTTAAATTTAGGTCTGTTTCAACGAGGTGTCAATCTATAGATGTGCCCCTCCCATTTTTTCTCATGCGTAATTAATTAATTTCTGTATAAATTACGTGTCCAGCGCACGTTTCAAACTTACATTGTTTCTCCCTTCTAATCAGGGAAAACAATTCTTTCAACTCTTGAGTGAGTTATTTCTAGGTCTCACGAATTGGAAACTGCCCCATTTGGTTCGTGATTCCCATTTAAAACATAGGAGGTCGAGAACCTTCCCTTTGATTATCTCTTCAGGTTTCACAGTAAGTGACCTGCCCTTATTTGCATAATAACCAACATTAATTCTGTATAAATATAAGAAGTTGTAGGAACTTCTATCTTATTCTTCACGTTTTTCTTATTGTTATTTTAGAAGTTTTCACTCTTTCTAGAATATTCTCTCAGGAATTTCTTAAGGTACACTCTTTGTACTCCAATTAACGAACGTTCAAACTTTAATTACTTCATTGGTTATTTGTTTAAATCTTATAAAGATTTTAGAAACATGTAAGGTTTTAAACCTTGTAAATTGTCAATTGCCTGGAGCAACCATTTAATGTTAGGAGGTCTGCGACCCCATTTGTTAAACAATTTAAATGATATATATTTGTCAAAAAGATATTGCATACTTGTTAATTTCCTTAAACTTCTTTGAATTGTTAAATAAATGAAGCGTTTCTTTTCGCTTTTTCATTTTTCTAATACAAAGTTTAGGCAAAATCCTGTCTTCCTTGGCTCTCCCTACTTAATGCCATTAAAACCTTTAATAGGGCTTTCACCACTCGTTGCATTTGAGCAAGAACTCTTAGTAGTAACCTCACTAAAGATTCTTTTAGCTTTAATAGCTAATTCTAATTGGCCAGTAAGGCAAGTAAAGCTCGCTACGCCAGCTACCTGCTTGTGGAGATCCTCTCCGAAAACTTATGGTTAATTTTCCAAAAGATAAGTGTTTCTTTTTTGTCTAAGCTTTTAGCCGGCCTTTCGCTGAGTAAAGGCTTAGCCATTTCCAAATGCAACCATTGGTTCACTTACCAAAATTACTTTCCCAGGTATAATTTTTCATCACGATCCTTCCTGGAAGCACTGGGTCGCTTTTTTCAGGAACTCTATAATTTCTAAAATTGGAAATACCAAACTTGATTTAAATTATTGGCATCCTTCGAATTATTTTGCAAAACGAATTTCTTTGAAAAACCATACAATAAATTTGTTACTCTTAGTTTCGCCAGACCATCACCTTTCCCCATAGTAGTTTTATACATGCTTGGGAGGAAATACACTAAAGCCTCTCTCTTACAAATCGCCCAAGTCCTAGCTGCGGTTCCCGTTAGCTTCGACCAAGCTCGTACCTACTTTAGGTATCAGAGAGTTAACTTTCAGTGGCAACTGCCTCTAAAGGTATTTAAAGTTAAATTTACAACTTTTGTGGGACTCTCCTCCTATTTTTCTATCCTTTTTCTCCAATCCAAAACCTACTTCCTTTTTTTTAATCATCTTCCCTTGGTGGGTGGGTTATTCCTTATCCAATAATCTACCCAGGGAGCGTGTGATGATCTCATTATTATGAACTTGTCTCATCATCTGTTGGGCAAACTCTATTTTGTGTCCAATTGCCTCAAACTCCTCTTTGATTTCGTCCGTGTTTGTATCATGAGGTAGAGGTTTAATGACCATCTGTTTGAGAACTTTCCTAGCTGTCGGATGGGTGAAAAAGGGGATACGGTTTTCTTTAAGTTTCGCTATTACTCGGGCATGATCTTCAACTGTGACTACATTTAGTTTAATTCCTGATCTGTTAGTACGGATAGAGAACTTTTGGTTTGCTACTGTCTTTTGTATAAGAGATCGAATGTCTCTCCATTCGTTTTTTGTAGACCTGATTTCTATGGGAGGAGGGGGCCGTGGCGGTCTGGGTGCGTCTTGGCCATACTTCGTCATGGCTAAGTTAGTGTGCCCTACTGTGTGAGGTGTGAACGATTTAGTGAATGATTAATTTAGTGATAAAAGAAAGTGGTGAACTTTAGAGAGTTTGTTTATTTAGGCCAATTGGTGATTAGTCAGTCCTCGCCAAAGGTTAACGTTGTTTTTATAGTGGTGCCTCCACGACAATTAGCGACTTCTAACCACTCACCACTTTGGCTACCTACGGCACAATAATTATTATTAGTAGTAGCCTCCTTGCTCAGCCCCGCAACAAGAAGAGCGCCTCTGAAAGGGGTGGATCAACCAGCCAATAGCCGTCAGCCAGCTGGCTATAATGTCGCTGTTCAGTTTAAGTTATCGCTGTTCACCTCGGAGATAAGGTCCAGACCAGAGAAATTTCGATGTGTCAGCGCAGCGCGCGCCAAACTGGATACCGCAGCGAAGGAACCTCAGTGGAAGTACGGCAGCGTTGTCAGATGTGCACTCGGTGGAAGTGGTCCCCTTTTCAGGGGACTCCCTGGAGCCTACCGACTCCACTTAAGGTTTTGCGTTCTCACAAGTCCAATCGGCGTAGCGAAGAAACAGCCCCAGATAATATTTCCCTAATATAACTGTCACCTGCCCTTAAAACTAGCCCGCCAAAACAATGCTGGCCTCTGTTGGCCAACAATGCTCGTCGCGCTAGAGTTGCCGTTGAGCCAGTGACGCGTATGGTCGCGGTCACCCGTTAGGGCTGACACGGGGAAGTCACGGCAGCTTCTTCCCTCTATTGGCTCTTTTTAAAATAACTTTGAAGCCTAGTCTCCAGTCTAATGTTATATTCTACCCCACCGGTAGCAATTCCAAGCAAGAGCTATCCCACGGGACCCCACGAAGGTAACCTAAGCATCAATTTCAGTACGGCGAGGAGACGAGGACTCTCTCATCCGTACAGGCCAGCTCCTAAGCCTAGAATGAGAACCAACTGTCAGGGATACAGTATCTGGTGGCAGGGGAGTTAGCATGAGACTGACTGCCAGCTTTTTTTTTTTTTTTTTTGCTCTTCAATTTGGGTGTGCCGAGTCTGATGGACGACTCTCTACACATCGATATGTGTTTGCCAGTAAGTTGGCGGTAGCACAGGGCGTACATATAGGAGGGAGAAAAAACGTTCTGGCTAATGGGAAAGGAGAACCGTAACCCATTAGCCAGAGCGGAAACCCTCAAAGCTGCAGCTATCTAAGTAGATAGGGTAAGTAATTTAGTAGGGGGAAAGACTGCCAAGCGATAAAAAGAAGAAATTCTATCACCAGACAGCTTCAACAATGGTAATTAGCGGGCCAAAAGGATGTGAAATGTAAAATTCAGAGGTGCAATAAAATATTTAAAAATTTAGAATATTTATTTTAAATAGGTAAGCCAAGGACCACGATATTTATATTTGGGCCCTCAGGGGCTCACATCTAGTGGGACGTGGGTTAGCGACCACGGGACCCCAGCTGAGTCCGGCTTTGCTTCCACTTACTTGTGCCGGGCTCCTCTCTGTCTTCTTTCCTGTCGACCGCACTTGGTCAACTCTTGTTCTCTTCCGACCCCGACGGTATTAGGGTATCCGAGGCCTAGGGAGTCTCTTCCTTTCCCGCCTTAATTGGCCCTTGTCTCATCTTTTCTGATACCCTCCTTCTGCGAGGGGTCAGCCTTCTTTTTCTCTTCCTTTTACCTCCTGCCTTGTGCTCTAGGCCCTTAAGGAGGCAGGGTGTATGTAGCCCCACCACTTCTGGTGCACCCTAGATAATGCTACACCCTCAGGGGCTCACGGCTGGTGAGTT
Organism: Meconema thalassinum; assembly: GCA_946902985.2. Taxonomy (NCBI): domain Eukaryota; kingdom Metazoa; phylum Arthropoda; class Insecta; order Orthoptera; family Tettigoniidae; genus Meconema; species Meconema thalassinum. The sequence continues at coordinate 501,864,473 of OX336392.1, read as the reverse complement.
CGGGAGTTGGCGACCCCGAGGGATTCCTGAGCTGGGTCCGTTTTCCCCTTTTGTCCCTTACCTTTGGGGTGGACCCTCTCCTCTTTCACTTTCCTATATGCCTTTCATGGCTCTCCTTCCTTCCAAGTCCCTCAATCCGCCTTCTCCGAGGGTTGAGGGCATTTCTTTTCCTTCTGTCCTTTTATTTGCCTTATTCTCCTTTAGTTTTCCATTTCTTCTTCTAGGATGTAGGTTAGTAGTTAGTTTTAGTTGTAAGTTCGCGTTTCATTTTCATCTTCACGATCACCCAAACCATCAGGGGCCGATAACCTAGATGTTAGGCCCCTTAAAACAACAATTATCATCATCATCATCATCTCCTCTTTCACTTTCCTATCTGCCTTTCATGGTTCTCCTTCCTTCAAAGTCCCTCAATCCGCATTCTTCGAGGGTTGAGGGCATTTCTTTTCCTCCTGTCCTTTATTTGCCTTATTCTCCTTTAGTTTTCCATTTCTTCTTCTAGTATGTAGGTTAGTAGTTAGTTTTAGTTTTAAGTTTGCATTTCATTTTCATCTTCACGATCTCCCAAACCATCAGGGGCCGATAACCTAGATGTTAGGCCCCTTAAAACAGCAATTATCATCATCATCATCATCATTTATATTTGGTCCTGGGCTTTGAGGTATGAATAATAGGATCCAAAATATGACGCCCACGAAGTTCAGATCGGATGCACTGGCGCATTCTAAGCTTAGTCAACTTGCATAATTTCTCAATCTGAGAGCCCCCCCCAGGGGCTCACATCTTGTGGGCGTGGGTTGGCGACCACGGGGCCCCAGCTGAGTCCGGCATTGCTTCCACTTACTTGTGCCGGGCTCCTCTCTGTCTTCTTTCCTGTCGACCTCACTTGGTCAACTCTTGTTCTCTTCCGACCCCGACGGTATTAGGGTATCCGAGGCCTAGGGAGTCTCTTCCTTTCCCGCCTTAATTGGCCCTTGTCTCATCTTTTCTGATACCCTCCTTCTGCGAGGGGTCAGCCTTCCTTTTCTCTTCCTTTTACCTCCTGCCTTGTGCTCTAGGCCCTTAAGGAGGCTGGGTGTATGTAGCCCCACAACTTCTGGTGCACCTTCGATAATGCTACACCCTCAGGGGCTCACGGCTGGTGAGTTCGGGAGTTGGCGACCCCGAGGGATTCCTGAGCTGGGTCCGATTTCCCCTTTTGTCCCTTACCTTTGGGTCGGACCCTCTCCTCTTTCACTTTCCTATCTGCCTTTCATGGCTCTCCTTCCTTCCAAGTCCCTCAATCCACCTTCTTCGAGGGTTGAGGGCATTTCTTTTCCTCCTGTTCTTTATTTGCGTTATACTCCATTATTTTTCCATTTCTTCTTCTAGTATGTAGGTTAGTAGTTAGTTTTAGTTTTTAAGTTCGCTTTTGCTTTTTTTCATCTTCACGATCACCCAAACCATCAGGGGCCGATAACCTAGATGTTAGGCCCCTTAAAACAACAATTATCATCATCATCATCATCCTTCTTTTTCTTTTCATGTTATCTCCTGCCTTCTGCTTAAGGCCCTCAAGGAGGCCGGGTGTATGTAGCCCCACCACTTCTGGTGCACCCTAGATAATGCTACACCCTCAGGGGCTCACGGCGTGTGAGTTCGGGAGTTGGCGACCCCGAGGGATTCCTGAGCTGGGTCCGTTTTCCCTTTTTGTCCCTTACCTTTGGGGCGGACCCTCTCCTCTTTCACTTTCCTATCTGCCTTTTATGGCTCTCCTTCCTTCCAAGTCCCTCAATCCGCCTTCTCCGAGGGTTGAGGGCATTTCTTTTCCTTCTGTCCTTTTATTTGCCTTATTCTCCTTTAGTTTTGCATTTCTTCTTCTAGTATGTAGGTTATTAGTTAGTTTTAGTTTTAAGTTCGCTTTTCATTTTCATCTTCACGATCACCCAAACCATCAGGGGCCGATAACCTAGATGTTAGGCCCCTTAAAACAACAATTATCATCATCATCATCAACCTTCTTTTTCTCTTCCTTTTACCTCCGGGTTGGCGACCACGGGGCCCCAGCTGAGTCCGGCATTGCTTCCACTTACTTGTGCCGGGCTCCTCTCCGTCTTCTTTCCTGTCGACCTCACTTGGTCAACTCTTGTTCTCTTCCGACCCCGACGGTATTAGGGTATCCGAGTCCTAGGGAGTCTCTTCCTTTCCCGCCTTAATTGGCCCTTGTCTCATCTTTCCTGACACCCTCCTGTGAGGGGTCAAGCCTTCTTTTTCTTTTCCTTTTACCTCCTGCCTTGTGCTCAAGGCCCTTTAGGAGGTAGGGTGTATGTAGCCCCACCACTTCTGGTGCACCGTTGATAATGCTACACCCTCAGGGGCTCACGGCTGGTGAGTTCGGGAGTCGGCGACCCCGAGGGATTCCTGAGCTGGGTCCGTTTTCCCCTTTTGTCCCTTCCCTTTGGGGCGGACCTTCTCCTCTCTCCCCTCTCCTATCCTCTCCTCTCCTCTTTTCATTATATTTACTTTTCTCTTTAAGATTCTCCCCCAGGGGCTCACATCTAGTGGGGCGTGGGTTGGCGACCACGGGACCCCAGCTGAGTCCGGCCTTGCTTCCACTTACTTATGCCGGGCTCCTCTCCGTCTTCTTTCCTGTCGACCTCTCTTGGTCAACTCTTGTTCTCTTCCGACCCCGACGGTATTAGGGTATCCGAGGCCTAGGGAGTCTCTTCCTTTCCCGCCTTAATTGGCCCTTGTCTCATCTTTTCTGATTCCCTCCTTCTGCGAGGGGTCAGCCTTCTTTTTCTCTTCCTTTTACCTCCTGCCTTGTGCTCTAGGCCCTTAAGGAGGCAGGGTGTATGTAGCCCCACCACTTCTGGTGCACCCTAGATAATGCTACACCCTCAGGGGCTCACGGCTGGTGAGTTCGGGAGTTGGCGACCCCGAGGGATTCCTGAGCTGGGTCCGTTTTCCCCTTTTGTCCGTTACCTTTGGGGCGGACATTCTCCTCTCTCCCCACTCCTCTCCTCTCCTCTCCTTTCATGTCCTCTTTTCCTTATATTTACTTTTCTCTTTAAGATTCCCGCACTATTTTTGTTCCTTGGTTCAACGTGTATCTAAATTCCCTTCTAGCGATTTTTTTAAGGCATTTTTAATCTACGTTGCTTTTGGTATGTTTTTTCGATCTAAATTATATCTCGCGATTGTTTTCAACCTCAATTGCATTTTGTAAAGATTGACAATCTAAATTGCTTTTTGGTAAGTCTTTCAATGCAGGTTGCCGGGCCTTTTAGTGAGAATTTTGAATTTCAATTGCATTTTGTAAGTATTTTCAACCAAAACCGCATTTCGCACGAATTTTGAATCTAAATTGCATTTTGTTTGGTGGGCATTTTGCACATATTTTGATTCTTAATTGCATTTTGTGGGTATTTTGAATCTAAATTACATTTTGTCAAGTATTTTCATTCTAAATAGCATTTTGTAAGTATTGTCAATCCACATGAGTCGTTTGAATCTACCGTACATTTTGTAAGCATTTTCAACTTCAATTGCATTTTGTAAGTATTTTGAATTTCAATTGCACTTAGTGACTAATTTGGATTGGAACTGGGATATTTCAATCTGAATTGCATCGTGTATTTTCAATTTCAATTGCATTTTGTAAGTATTTTGAATCTCAATTGCATTTTGTACGTAATTTCTATCTCATTTGCATTTTGTAAGTATTTTGAATTTCAGTTGCATTTTGTAAGTATTTCGACGCTACATTGCATTTTGTACGTATTTTGAACCTAGCCTTCATTTTGTGGGTATTTTTCAATCTATTCCTTTTGTGAATCTTTTCGTTCTAAATTCCCTTTTGTAAGAACATTTTGTGAGTTGTTTCAAACTGAGTTCCTTTTTGTAAGTATTTTCCGTCTCACTTAATTTTCGTTCTGGTTTCAGTTTCATTATCATTTTCGCAATCCATATCATTAGGGGCCGATAACCTCGATGTTAGGCCCCTTAAAACAACAATTATCATCATCATCATCTTTAAGATTCCCGCTCTGTTTTTGTTCCTTGGTTTACCGTGTATCTAAATTCCCTTCTAGCGATTTTTAAGGCATTTTAATCTACGTTCCTTTTTGTATGTTTTTACGATCTAAATTACATGTCGCGATTGTTTTCAACCTCAGTTGCATTTTGTAAAGATTGACAATCTAAATTGCTTTTTAGTAAGTCTTTCAATGCATGTGCCCGGGCCTTTTAGTGAGTATTTTGAATTTCAATTGCATTTTGTAAGAATTTTCAACCAAAACCGCATTTCGCACGAATTTTGAATCTAAATTGCATTTTGTTTGGTGGGCATTTTGCACATATTTTGATTCTCAATTGCATTTTGTGGGTATTTTGAATCTAAATTACATTTTGTCAAGTATTTTCAATCTAAATTGCATTTTGTAAGCATTGTCAATCCCCATGAGTCGTTTGAATCTACCGTACATTTTGTAAGCATTTTCAATTTCAATTGCATTTTGTAAGTATTTTGAATTCCAATTGCACTTAGTGAGTAATTTGGATTTGAACCGGCTTCTTCAATCCAACTCGCATTGTGTATTTTCAATTTCAATTGCATTTTGTAAGTATTTTGAACCTCAATTGCATTTTGTACGTATTTTCGATCTCATTTGCATTTTGTAAGTATTTTGAATTTCAATTGCATTTTGTAGGTATTTCGACGCTACATTGCATTTTGTACGTATTTTGAATCTAGCCTACGTTTTGTGGGTATTTTTCCATGTATTCTTTTTGTGACTTTTCGTTCTAAATTCCCTTTTGTAAGACCATATTGTGAGTTCCTTTTCGTGGGTATTTTCCGTCTCACTTAATTTTCGTTCTGGTTTCCGTTTCATTATCATTTTCGCTATCACCCAGATCATTAGGGGCCGATAACCTAGATGTTAGGCCCCTTAAAACAACATTTATCATCATCATCACCTTTTACCTCCTGCCTTGTGCTCTAGGCCCTTAAGGAGGCAGGGTGTATGTAGCCCCACCACTTCTGGTGCACCCTAGATAATGCTACACTCTCAGGGGCTCACGGCTGGTGAGTTCGGGAGTTGGCGACCCCGACGGATTCCTGAGCTGGGTCCGTTTTCCCTTTTTGTCCCTTACCTTTGGAGCGGACCCTCTCCTCTTTCACTTTCATATCTGCCTTTCATGGCTCTCCTTCCTTCCAAGTCCCTCAATCCGCCTTCTTCGAGGGTTGAGGGCATTTCTTTTCCTACTGTCCTTTATTTGCCTTATTCTCCTTTGGTTTTCTATTTCTTCTTCTAGTATGTAGGTTAGTAGTTAGTTTTAGTTTAAAGTTCTTTTTTTTTATCTTCACGATCACCCAAACCATCAGGGGCCGATAACCTAGATGTTAGGCCCCTTAAAACAACAATTATCATCATCATCATCATCACCATTTTTTCTTCTAGTATGTAGGTTAGTAGTTAGTTTTAAGTTCGCTTTTCATTTTCATTTTCACGATCAGCCAAACCATCAGGGGCCGATAGCCTAGATGTTAGGCCCCTTAAAACAACAATTATCATCTTCATCATCAATCTGAGAGCAGATAAGAGGAATAGAGAATTCATGTCTTATCTGTGCATTGGTCTTTTGAAGGCGGCTAATCCTAAAAAAAGAGCGAAGGGTTTTATTCTGGAACCGCTGGAGCTTCAGAATATGAGTCTTAGCTATATGAGACCAGGCCTGGCAGCCATACAAAAGCACGGGGCGTATGAGCGCAAGATAAAGCTTTCGCTTTATCTGCTCACTGAGATATTTATTGCTCGAAAGCGGATAAATAGCCCTGCACCGCACTGCTGCAAGCTGTAAGACCCGGTCTATATGCTGCTGAAAAGTCAGCTGTTTATCTAGTAAAATACCAAGGTATTTAACAGAATTAGACCAAGGCAAGACAGTGTCATGAATTCGAAGTTGACTAAGCTGGGGCCATTGGTGTATTCTTTGAATACACGGTACCTGAGATATAATGTCTACTGCTCCTTGCATGTTCATTTCTTCCTTCCTCTTTGCCAAACACCGACAGTGATCTTCTGTTTTCTCCTTGATGGGCAAATCTCTTACGTCTTCATAAGTATGTTTCAGATATATAACTTCTGTGACCCACCTAGCGTCATCTAGTAGCGAACCTCTGAAGCTACTCAATTCCTCATCGTGCACGAGGACTTACATATCCATCTGGCCACCAGATCTTGTTACTATCGCCAGCTATTTTCTCCTTGAGCAAGAGGACTACGTCTACTGTTTCACTCACCATGCTGCGCTAACATCGCCTACTATCAATTCTTAGAAGACCATCCATCAAGAAGAAAATTTATTTTTGATAAGTTGGTTATGCTGATGTGTATACCTTTTGTTTCCTACCCCCACTCTCTCCCCTTCCTAGGACCTTCCGTGCTTCGTTGAGCAAGTCTCACTTCTCAGTCGGCAGTTGAAGCAATCAGTTAAGGCTCAACCAGAGCTAGCCTCCTGACCTAACGAGGCATTTTTTAAATTCCACGCCATGTTGGAACTCTAGGCATCAGTGAGGAACTTCACTTCGACATGCAACAAAGATAAGTACCTTCTTCAAGTTTTAACCTCATCTTCATGGTTTTAACTTCCACGTGTTTTTAATGATACTTTTATAGACAGTGTGAAAGTATTTATTTTGGGGCAATAATCATTCTTCGTGGGATTTGCCATGTTGAGCTTTCGCTTGTATAAGCCGACTTTACCATAAAGAGCTTTTATTAAGCTATTCAAATGAGAAATCCTCTCACTACGTGGGATATTATCTAATTACCCGCTGTCTATAATTCAACAAGCTAGTTCCTCCGCTGGATTTACATTAGCCCCATTTTACTGCTAAGATTGTTCTGGAACCTTCCAGATTCTGTACTCAATCTACAAGTCCTGCCGTCATGTATTTCTCACGTACCTGTGAGAATTCTATTTAAAATTGAATTATCTTACTTCTAAATTACTACATAGTGAAGTTTCGGCCACCGCGGGAATTTTCTATAGCGTATTTAATTAATTGTAATTTACAACTTTCTCAAGAAATAGACTCTCACTTATCTAGTGAAACCAGTTATTTTCATCATTGCAATAACTTTCTTTTCCATAAACTTTGTGTCTACACAGTGAACTTTTCATATATTTCCATGAACTATAGTGAAAACCAGTGCTTGCTCAACTTTTCTACCGCGTCGCGATCGTCCGCTTATATTCAAATAAGGCCATGAACATTTTCCTTAATTCCCATTTCTCTTTCCTAAACCTCTTACTAACAATCTGCAATAAACTTTTAATCTAGGTCTGTTCCAATAAGGTGTCATTCCAAGAAGTGCCCTTCCATTTTTGTTGGTTTATCATTAAGTATCTCTGTATAATTACGTGTCTAGCACACGTTTCAAACTTCCATTGTTCCTCCCTTCAAAAGCAGGGAAAACAATTCTCTCAACTCTTGAGTGAGTTATTTTTTGGTCTCGCTAAATGAAAACTGCCTCATTTAACTTGCGAGTCTTATTTAAAGTATAGGAGGTCTAGAACCTTCCTTTTGATTAACTTTTCAGGTTCACAGTAAGTGACCTGCTCTCTTTGTATAATTCTCATAAAGTAATTCTGTTGAAATATAAGAAGTTGTAGGAACTTCCTTTTTATTCTTTATGTTTTCTATTTTGTTATCTTCGAAGTTGTTATTCTCGTTAGAATGTTCTTTCAGAGGTTTCTTATAGTACATTGCTTGTACTCCTGTAAATGTTAAAACTTTAATTATTCCATTTTGCCTATTTATTAAATCTTACCAAGATTTTAATACAAGGTTTAAAAACCTTAAAAATTGTCATTTGCCTGGAGCAATTTCTGAACGTTGTTGGAGGTCTGCGACCCCAAATTGTTAACTACATAGAACATATTTATTTGTTAAAGTTACGCTTCTTTGAATTGTTAAATAAATTAAATATTTGTTTTTGGATTCTCACTTTTCCAATACAACGGTTAAGCAAGGTCCTGTACTCCTTGGCTCTCCCTACTCGATGCCCTTAAATCTATTGATAGGGATTTCACCACTCGTTGCATTTGAGCAAAAACTCTTAGTGGTAATCTTGTCAAAGCTTCTCTTAGCTTTAATAGCTAATTCTAATTGGCCAGTAAGGCAAGTAAAGCTCGCTACGCCAGCTACCTGCTTGTGGAGATCCTCTCCGAAAACTTATGGTCAATTTCCCAAAAGATAAGTGTTTCTTTTTTGTCTAAGCTTTTAGCCGGCCTCTCGCTGAGTAAGGGCTTAGCCATTTCCAAATGCAACCATTGGGTCACTTACCAAAATTACTTTCCAAGTTATAATTTTTTCGTCACTCCCCTTCCTTGAAGCACTTGGTCGCTCTTTTCAGGAATTCTATAACTTCAAAAAATTGAAAATACCAAGCTTGATTAACTATTGGCATTCTTCGAATCGTTTCGAAAAAACTAATTTCTTTGAGAAGACATACAATAAATCGTTTGCTCTCGGTCTTGCCAGACCATTACCCTTCCACATAATACTTTTATACATGCTTGGGAGGAAACATACTAAAGCCTCTCTCTTGCAAATCGCCCAAGTCCCAGCTGCGGTTCCCGTTGGCCTCGACCAAGCTCGTACCTATTTTAGATATCAGGAGGTTAAGTTTCTGTGGCAATCGCCTTTAAGTGTGTTTAAAGTGAAGCTTATTAATTTTGTGGGGCTCTCCTCCTATTTTTCTATCCTTTTTCTTCAGTCCGAAACCCATTTCCTTTTCTTAATCATCTTCCCTTGGTGGGTGGGTTATTCCCTAGCCTATAATCTACCCAAAGATTGTTTTTTGTTTTTTTTTTCTAAAAGAATATATATATATATATATATATGGATACATGGTGATTTATATACATAGATGTATCCCACTCGCTTGTTTGCGGATGTCTCTGTACAGATTTATATATATATACCATTGTGCGTATTCATGCATATCCAGCGGATGTTCAAAAACTAGTAGATCGGATTCCCCCGTGATTGACTCTCCCACAACACCATCACCCTAGACCCGCATCCCTTCTTCTTCTTCTTCTTCCTCTTCATGGTCTTCAAGGTCTTCCCCGATCGGAGTTGAATCAGCCATTGCTTTTAGTCGCTCCTTCTCTACCGGCAGTGTTTCTGAGATGGGCGTTGAAGCAGCAAGTAATGGGGCGAAGTGGGCTCTGCAACTCAGGTAAGTCCTTACGACATTGGTTATGAGCAGTTGGACTTTCGTCTCATTGCCCCCTCTGTAATGCTGATATGAACTCTGCTCGGATTGAGCGACCACTGTCGCGGCGTGAGCTAACAATCTAAAGTTGTTGCGGTTTAGTACCCTCGATGCCTCTTTACTCTGTAGAATCTTCGCATACATGTGTTCTGCAGGGGGTAAGGAGTTGAGAAAGTCCATTGCCTTAGCGTAGATTCCGAGGTCCTCGTTCAGCATCCTTATTTTCAGCAACTCGGGGTATTTCTGTACTAAGTACATATCAATAAGGATAATATGATTCATCTCGGCGCCTTTCATCAGCGAGATGACACATCTAAAGAAATGAGCCATAGGATCAGACCCGGTAGACAACTGTTGACATACGATAAACAGATGCTTTCTTATTTCGAAATTCGCACTCATGTAAGTGTTAAAGGCTGCTAGGTAGTCCTGTTCTGGCCACAGTTCCTCAGTCCAGGCGCAATTGGTTTCAATTATACCAAGTGCCCCTGAAAATCCTCTCAGTCTGTTTCTCATCCAGTGGGGATATCCTTCGGGGGAAACATGTTTAGTCAGCCATCGCCTAGTAAAAATGACAGCACGAGTCTTATCATTATTTACCAGGACCCTATTTCGAATACACCAGTCCGAAAAAAGATTTATCCAATCTTGCAGCACACGGATGGCGTCACAATGTCTACGCTTGGAAGCATAGATTGCAACGTCATCCGCGTATAGCTGCAATTCCACTCCTGTCTTCCTAGGAAGATCATCCAAGTATAAGCTAAACAGCACCGGCGAGAGGACTCCCCCCTGTGGGACACCGGCTCTCAGGGTTCGAACCGTAGACCTCTCGCCATCGCAGGTAGCATAAAAGGTTCTGTTCCTAAGATATGAATAGACGACCTTAATCAGGTAATTGGGGATAGTACCCAATTTAATCAATATAACGATAAGATTATCTATCCATATCGTGTCAAACGCCCTTTCAATATCGAAAAAGACGGACGGAACATTACGTTTTAAGTTGAATGATCTTGAAGCGTATTGTACTAGTCGCAGCACGGCCAGGGGGGCACTTCGACCCGCGCGAAAGCCGAACTGCTCCAGTCTCAACACGCCACTGGAGTTCAAGTGAACATTCAGGCGCTTGAGAAGAAGTCTCTCAAAAATCTTAGAAAGATGCGAGAGCAGGCTGATAGGGCGGTAGTTCTGAGGGAATAGGCGATTTTTACCAGTCTTTGGAATTAGACAGATTTTGGCTGTCTTCCAAGCCTGGGGAAAATAACCTAGTATCAGACAAGAATTAAAAATATTCGCTAGTAATATGAATGCTCGAAAAGGGAGAGCTTTAATTTCAAAGTTGTTCAGCCTGTCATCACCTGGAGACTTTTTATCATTTTGCTACCTGGCGACTTTCTTTACCTCTGCAGGGGAAATAGGGTTAATAAGAATAGGGTCTTGCGTCTTCCAGTTGAGCCTAAAATTTGTGGCCTGGGCTCGAATGTCATTAAATAAGTCCTCGTTAGTGTCGTCATTTACGTCATTTAAGTCTGGTATATCGCATTGGCTCTCAATAGAATCTGCGAAGGCCTCAGCTTTCTCAAGGGGAGAAAATACTAGCCCTCTGCGACCGTGAAGCGCTCGTTTAACATTAGGAGGGCGCCTCAAAGAACGAGCTACTTTCCAGAAGTCGTTATTTGAGGTGTTTTCAGAGAATTTACTACAGCTCTATTGTTTTAAATACGCAAAGCGAACCTCGCAAAAGTTTAAACGAACCTGTAAAGTGCATACTTTGTAAAGATTCCCATGCCCTATACTTATGTAAATCCTTTAAAGAAATGTCAGTCGACGACAGACGAAAACTAGTTGCTCAAAATAAACATTGTTTCAACTGTCTAGCGCCCACGCATTCTGCTTCTAATTGTAAGTCCACAAGACTTTGTTACCATTGTGAAAAGGCTCATCATACTTTGCTACATCGTCATGATCAAGCAAGGTCATCAACAGCATCCACTTCTCCTAAAAATGATAGTGTTAACAGTTCTAATGCTTCATCATACATTCAAAATGCTAAGTCCATTCGCAGTGCTCAAGTATTGTTGTCTACTGTTCAAATTGAAGTTCAGGATAACTTTGGCAACTGGGTCCGTGCACGCGGCCTTCTAGATTCAGCTGCAACTCATGATTTTGTGTCTAATTCCTTGATTAGAAAACTAGGCCTACCCGTAAACCCCACTTCTATCAATGTGTCGGGCATCAACAGCTCAAAATCGCAAGCTTTACAATTTTCAAAACTAACCATAAGAGATATTTGTCATAGAAACAACTTTTTTAAACTTAATTGTCTAATTCTCAATAGCATTGGAGAAGACACTCCTAGTCACTCGGTTGATATTTCAGGGTTAAACATTCCCTCGCATTTAAGGTTAGCCGATCCTTCGTTTAACATACAAAATCCCATTGACATACTCTTTAGTGCCAATGTCTTTTGGAACTGCCTTCGGAAACAGGTTCGCAAGCTATCCTCAAACGTGGTCGCTAGAGACACTAATTTTGGATGGATTGTCACAGGGCAACTTCCCCATTATTCACCCCAACCTGCATCGCAATGTTACTTCTCCAATACTGATCTGGAACAGTTTTGGAGGCTTGAAAATGTTGATTCTCCTAATGTAACTTCTTCAGAAAATGAATTCTGTGAGCAACTTTTTTTGAACACGACCACTCGTTCTTCTGATGGCCGGTTCATTGTTCAAATGCCAAGATTACACAATCCCCCCAAACTTATTAACTCTCAGCCTAAGGCTCGAAAAGCTCTCTTTGCTATCGAGAGCAAATTCAAAAAGGAACCCCTTGTCAAAAAGCAGTACACTGAGTTCATGGATGAGTATGAAAGCTTAGATCATATGGAGGTTGTTAACAAATCCGATGATGAATTGCACCCCCCAATCGAAACGGTTTATTTAAATCATCATCCTGTGTGGAAAAACCCTCTTGTAAAAGATAAAAATCCGAGTTGTTTTCAATGGTTCATCTCCCGACGTTAATGGCAACAGCCTTAATGACACTCTTTATTCTGGTCCTGCTATTCAATCAGATTTATCTGCTATACTTTTAAACTTTCGATTATTTCCCATAGCTGTCATAGCCGATATAAAACAGATGTACCGTCAAGTGTTAATTCAACCAGAACAACGAGATCTTCAAAGAATTTTGTGGCGTGATGAAATCAATAAGCCCATTAAGGTATTTCGCTTGAAAACGGTTACTTATGGCTTAAAACCCTCTGCTTTCCTTGCTATCCGATCCCTACACTTGCTAGCCTCACAAGATGGTCATTTATTTAACCCCAAAGCCTCTGAAGCACTAACTACGTCATTCTATGTTGACGATTACTTGCAGTCCTTCTCTACTTTGGAGGAAGCTTCTTTTGTGTCTTTAGAACTTCAAGCATTACTAAGGAATGGAGGTTTCCCACTTCATAAGTGGAACTCCAACTCCCCTGAGTTTCTCGCCCAATTTCCCATCGAAGACGTAGATCCCTCTTCTGTCGAAATTTGTGGAAACTCCGAATCTATAAAAACTTTAGGAGTTCATTGGTGCACTAGCACTGACACTCTTATCTATAAAGTTACGCTCGCAGAAGAGCTTCCTAATACAAAAAGACAAATCCTCTCTGAAATTGCAAAAATTTTTGATCCGCTTCAATTTCTTGCCCCAGTTATCGTTATAGCCAAACTCTTCATGCAAGAGCTGTGGTCGCTTAAATGTGAATGGGATGACACTGTCCCTCTATCTTTTCTGAATCGTTGGCTCTCGTTTCGCAGCAATTTGCTGGATCTTTCCCTTATTGAAATTCCCAGGAATTTAATCAGCTCTCATTCTAATGCATTCTTTTTCCTCCATGTGTTCGCGGACAGTTCCGAAAAAGCTTACGGTTGCTGTGCATATTTAGTTTACCATGATTCATTCTATGGATCTCTAGTTTCCAACCTTGTTTGCGCCAAATCGAAGGTCGCTCCTCTTAAAACTATCACTTTGCCTAGGCTCGAACTGTGCGCTGCACTCATGGCTGCGGAACTTGTCAAGAAATTACGGGAAGTATTGAAAGTCGAATTCTCGCAAATCTATCTCTGGAGCGATTCCATGATCACCCTTTCTTGGATCGCTAAAAACCCCTCTCACTGGCAAACTTTTGTCGCAAACAGGGTTTCCAAAATTCAAACTCTTTCTTCTGGATGTCAATGGTGGCATGTTCCCAGTGCGGATAATCCAGCCGACATTATCTCTCGTGGTTGTTTACCCTCTCAATTGGCAGCTTCCCAATTGTACTGGCATGGGCCCTCGTGGTTAATCAAAGACTCTTCTTCATGGCCTGCTAAACCTCCAGCTACAAACTCCAACTTGCCTGACGCTAAAGTACCTCTGTCTATTGCCTCGTGTCTGGTTTCTAATGCTTCTTATCCTTTGTTGTCACGCTATTCTTCCTTTCATAAATTAATACGAATTATCGCCTATCTCCTTAGATGGAAATATTTTGTGGTTGACCAACCTCTTCTCCCCATCCCCCAGGGGCTCACATCTTGTGTGCGTGGGTTGGCGACCACGGGGCCCCAGCTGAGTCCGGCATTGCTTCCACTTACTTGTGCCAGGCTCCTCTCTGTCTTCTTTCCTGTCGACCTCACTTGGTCAACTCTTGTTCTCTTCTGACCCCGACGGTATTAGGGTATCCGAGGCCTAGGGAGTCTCTTCCTTTCCCGCCTTAATTGGCCCTTCTCTCATCTTTTCTGATACCCTCCTTCTGCGAGGGGTCAGCCTTCTTTTTCTCTTCCTTTTACCTCCTGCCTTGTGCTCTAGGCCCTTAAGGAGGCAGGGTGTATGTAGCCCCACCACTTCTGGTGCACCCTAGATAATGCTACACCCTCAGGGGCTCACGGCTGGTGAGTTCGGGAGTTGGCGACCCCGAGGGATTCCTGAGCTTGGTCCGTTTTCCCCTTTTGTCCCTTACCTTTGGGGCGGACACTCTCCTCTTTCACTTTCCTATATGCCTTTCATGGCTCTCCTTCCTTCCAAGTCCCTAAATCCGCCTTCTCCGAGGGTTGAGGGCATTTCTTTTCCTTCTGTCCTTTTATTTGCCTTATTCTCCTTTAGTTTTCCATTTCTTCTTCTAGTATGTAGGTTAGTAGTTAGTTTTAGTTTTAAGTTTGCTTTTCATTTTCATCTTCACGATCACCCAAACCATCAGGGGCCGATAACCTAGATGTTAGGCCCCTTAAAACAACAATTATCATCATCATCATCTTCTCCCCAAACCACACCTTACCAATCATGAATTGAATCTCGCCACCATTAAAGTTTTACAACTGACACAGCAAGAAGCCTTTTCTTCTGAGTTGTCTTTGCTTTCTTCTAAAAGAGATCTTCCCAAATCCAGCCGTCTTCGTGCTTTAGCCCCGTTCCTTGATGACCATGGGTTACTCAGGGTAGGTGGAAGGCTCTCGCAATCTTTACTCTCTGAGGACAAAAAGCATCCCGTTATTTTGCCTTCCAAACATCACGTTACTTCTTTAATTATACGTGACTTTCATTATCGTAATCTGCATGTTGGTACACGCACTCTGCTTTGCCTTTTAAGGGAAAAGTACTGGATTATAAATGGAATTCATGAAGTTTCTTCTGTAATTCATAAGTGCATTCCTTGCTTTAAAGCGAAACCTAAAACCAATACTCAATTAATGAGCGATCTGCCCTCTTTTCGCTCTTCTCCTATACGCCCATTTGCTTTAACTGGTGTGGACTATATGGGTCCGTTTCAATATCAACGAAATTCTCCTGAAGCTAAACGCAAATTGTTTGGTAAGCTTTATGTTTCTCTCTTTGTTTGCATGGTTACAGGCGCAATCCACTTGGAACTAGTAACGAATGCTTCTACTTCTTATTTTCTATCAGCTGTCTCTCGCTTCACTGCTAGGCGTGGTGTGCCTTCAGAGATGTTCTCTGATAACGCTTCCACTTTTCATGGCGCAGCTTCCCTGTGGAAGAAAGCTCTTACTTCCTCTCCTGCCATGGAACAAATTTCTAATTTTTCCTACTCAAAGGGTTTCAAATGGCGCTTTATACCTCCTTACGCTCCTCATCACGGTGGTAGGTGGGAATCTTGCGTAAAGCTTACTAAACGTCATTTAAGAAAAGTCTTAGGTAATCGAATTCTGACTTACGAAGAATTCAATTCACTGTCTGTTTTGATTGAAGGTGTTGTTAATTCTCGACCTTTAACTCCGCTGTCCAATGACCCTGATGACCTGCTTCCACTTACACCTGGTCACTTCCTTATAAGCACTTCTCTTTCTGCTCCTCCTCCTCTTCCCAATTCTTACAGGGATTCTAATCTACCTATCGCTTGGCGGAAACTTGAAGCCCTCCGTAATTCTTTTTGGAAAAGGTGGAACTTGGAATATTTAACTTCCTTACAACGGAGACAGAAGTGGTTTCTTTCCAGTCCCGACATTAAGGTGGGGGACTTGGTCTTGGTTAGGGATGTCTCACCCCCCCCCCCTAGTATGGATTTCTGGTAGGGTGACCGAGTGTTATCCTGGGAGAGATGGGAGAGTCAGGGTGGCCAGAATCTTGACCACTAATGGACCAATCACAAGACCACTGTCTTTGATCGCTCCGCTGCCATTAAATGTGTAACTGCTCATTTGCTCTCTGTTGGTGTTTTGCCCCCCAGTATGGTGTATTCTTTGAATACACGGTACCTGAGATATAATGTCTACTGCTCCTTTCATGTTCATTTCTTCCTTCCTCTTTGCCAAACACCGACAGTGATCTTCTGTTTTCTCCTTGATGGGCAAATCTCTTACGTCTTCATAAGTATGTTTCAGATATATAACTTCTGTGACCCACCTAGCGTCATCTAGTAGCGAACCTCTGAAGCTACTCAATTCCTCATCGTGCAAGAGGACTTACATATCCATCTGGCCACCAGATCTTGTTACTATCGCCAGCTATTTTCTCCTTGAGCAAGAGGACTACGTCTACTGTTTCACTCACCATGCTGCGCTAACATCGCCTACTATCAATTCTTAGAAGACCATCCATCAAGAAGAAAATTTATTTTTGATAAGTTGGTTATGCTGATATGTATACCTTTTGTTTCCTACCCCCACTCTCTCCCCTTCCTAGGACCTTCCGTGCTTCGTTGAGCAAGTCTCACTTCTCAGTCGGCAGTTGAAGCAATCAGTTAAGGCTCAACCAGAGCTAGCCTCCTGACCTAACGAGGCATTTTTTAAATTCCACGCCATGTTGGAACTCTAGGCATCAGTGAGGAACTTCACTTCGACATGCAACAAAGATAAGTACCTTCTTCAAGTTTTAACCTCATCTTCATGGTTTTAACTTCCACGTGTTTTTAATGATACTTTTATAGACAGTGTGAAAGTATTTATTTTGGGGCAATAATCATTCTTCGTGGGATTTGCCATGTTGAGCTTTCGCTTGTATAAGCCGACTTTACCATAAAGAGCTTTTATTAAGCTATTCAAATGAGAAATCCTCTCACTACGTGGGATATTATCTAATTACCCGCTGTCTATAATTCAACAAGCTAGTTCCTCCGCTGGATTTACATTAGCCCCATTTTACTGCTAAGATTGTTCTGGAACCTTCCAGATTCTGTACTCAATCTACAAGTCCTGCCGTCATGTATTTCTCACGTACCTGTGAGAATTCTATTTAAAATTGAATTATCTTACTTCTAAATTACTACATAGTGAAGTTTCGGCCACCGCGGGAATTTTCTATAGCGTATTTAATTAATTGTAATTTACAACTTTCTCAAGAAATAGACTCTCACTTATCTAGTGAAACCAGTTATTTTCATCATTGCAATAACTTTCTTTTCCATAAACTTTGTGTCTACACAGTGAACTTTTCATATATTTCCATGAACTATAGTGAAAACCAGTGCTTGCTCAACTTTTCTACCGCGTCGCGATCGTCCGCTTATATTCAAATAAGGCCATGAACATTTTCCTTAATTCCCATTTCTCTTTCCTAAACCTCTTACTAACAATCTGCAATAAACTTTTAATCTAGGTCTGTTCCAATAAGGTGTCATTCCAAGAAGTGCCCTTCCATTTTTGTTGGTTTATCATTAAGTATCTCTGTATAATTACGTGTCTAGCACACGTTTCAAACTTCCATTGTTCCTCCCTTCAAAAGCAGGGAAAACAATTCTCTCAACTCTTGAGTGAGTTATTTTTTGGTCTCGCTAAATGAAAACTGCCTCATTTAACTTGCGAGTCTTATTTAAAGTATAGGAGGTCTAGAACCTTCCTTTTGATTAACTTTTCAGGTTCACAGTAAGTGACCTGCTCTCTTTGTATAATTCTCATAAAGTAATTCTGTTGAAATATAAGAAGTTGTAGGAACTTCCTTTTTATTCTTTATGTTTTCTATTTTGTTATCTTCGAAGTTGTTATTCTCGTTAGAATGTTCTTTCAGAGGTTTCTTATAGTACATTGCTTGTACTCCTGTAAATGTTAAAACTTTAATTATTCCATTTTGCCTATTTATTAAATCTTACCAAGATTTTAATACAAGGTTTAAAAACCTTAAAAATTGTCATTTGCCTGGAGCAATTTCTGAACGTTGTTGGAGGTCTGCGACCCCAAATTGTTAACTACATAGAACATATTTATTTGTTAAAGTTACGCTTCTTTGAATTGTTAAATAAATTAAATATTTGTTTTTGGATTCTCACTTTTCCAATACAACGGTTAAGCAAGGTCCTGTACTCCTTGGCTCTCCCTACTCGATGCCCTTAAATCTATTGATAGGGATTTCACCACTCGTTGCATTTGAGCAAAAACTCTTAGTGGTAATCTTGTCAAAGCTTCTCTTAGCTGTAATAGCTAATTCTAATTGGCCAGTAAGGCAAGTAAAGCTCGCTACGCCAGCTACCTGCTTGTGGAGATCCTCTCCGAAAACTTATGGTCAATTTCCCAAAAGATAAGTGTTTCTTTTTTGTCTAAGCTTTTAGCCGGCCTCTCGCTGAGTAAGGGCTTAGCCATTTCCAAATGCAACCATTGGGTCACTTACCAAAATTACTTTCCAAGTTATAATTTTTTCGTCACTCCCCTTCCTTGAAGCACTTGGTCGCTCTTTTCAGGAATTCTATAACTTCAAAAAATTGAAAATACCAAGCTTGATTAACTATTGGCATTCTTCGAATCGTTTCGAAAAAACTAATTTCTTTGAGAAGACATACAATAAATCGTTTGCTCTCGGTCTTGCCAGACCATTACCCTTCCACATAATACTTTTATACATGCTTGGGAGGAAACATACTAAAGCCTCTCTCTTGCAAATCGCCCAAGTCCCAGCTGCGGTTCCCGTTGGCCTCGACCAAGCTCGTACCTATTTTAGATATCAGGAGGTTAAGTTTCTGTGGCAATCGCCTTTAAGTGTGTTTAAAGTGAAGCTTATTAATTTTGTGGGGCTCTCCTCCTATTTTTCTATCCTTTTTCTTCAGTCCGAAACCCATTTCCTTTTCTTAATCATCTTCCCTTGGTGGGTGGGTTATTCCCTAGCCTATAATCTATCCAAAGATTGTTTTTTGTTTTTTTTTTCTAAAAGAATATATATATATATATATATATATATGGATACATGGTGATTTATATACATAGATGTATCCCACTCGCTTGTTTGCGGATGTCTCTGTACAGATTTATATATATATACCATTGTGCGTATTCATGCATATCCAGCGGATGTTCAAAAACTAGTAGATCGGATTCCCCCGTGATTGACTCTCCCACAACACCATCACCCTAGACCCGCATCCCTTCTTCTTCTTCTTCTTCCTCTTCATGGTCTTCAAGGTCTTCCCCGATCGGAGTTGAATCAGCCATTGCTTTTAGTCGCTCCTTCTCTACCGGCAGTGTTTCTGAGATGGGCGTTGAAGCAGCAACTAATGGGGCGAAGTGGGCTCTGCAACTCAGGTAAGTCCTTACGACATTGGTTATGAGCAGTTGGACTTTCGTCTCATTGCCCCCTCTGTAATGCTGATATGAACTCTGCTCGGGTTGAGCGACCACTGTCGCGGCGTGAACTAACAATCTAAAGTTGTTGCGGTTTAGTACCCTCGATGCCTCTTTACTCTGTAGAATCTTCGCATACATGTGTTCTGCAGGGGGTAAGGAGTTGAGAAAGTCCATTGCCTTAGCGTAGATTCCGAGGTCCTCGTTCAGCATCCTTATTTTCAGCAACTCGGGGTATTTCTGTACTAAGTACATATCAATAAGGATAATATGATTCATCTCGGCGCCTTTCATCAGCGAGATGACACATCTAAAGAAATGAGCCATAGGATCAGACCCGGTAGACAACTGTTGACATACGATAAACAGATGCTTTCTTATTTCGAAATTCGCACTCATGTAAGTGTTAAAGGCTGCTAGGTATTCCTGTTCTGGCCACAGTTCCTCAGTCCAGGCGCAATTGGTTTCAATTATACCAAGTGCCCCTGAAAATCCTCTCAGTCTGTTTCTCATCCAGTGGGGATATCCTTCGGGGGAAACATGTTTAGTCAGCCATCGCCTAGTAAAAATGACAGCACGAGTCTTATCATTATTTACCAGGACCCTATTTCGAATACACCAGTCCGAAAAAAGATTTATCCAATCTTGCAGCACACGGATGGCGTCACAATGTCTACGCTTGGAAGCATAGATTGCAACGTCATCCGCGTATAGCTGCAATTCCACTCCTGTCTTCCTAGGAAGATCATCCAAGTATAAGCTAAACAGCACCGGCGAAAGGACTCCCCCCTGTGGGACACCGGCTCTCAGGGTTCGAACCGTAGACCTCTCGCCATCGCAGGTAGCATAAAAGGTTCTGTTCCTAAGATATGAATAGACGACCTTAATCAGGTAATTGGGGATAGTACCCAATTTAATCAATTTAACGATAAGATTATCTATCCATATCGTGTCAAACGCCCTTTCAATATCGAAAAAGACGGACGGAACATTACGTTTTAAGTTGAATGATCTTGAAGCGTATTGCACTAGTCGCAGCACGGCCAGGGGGGCACTTCGACCCGCGCGAAAGCCGAACTGCTCCAGTCTCAACACGCCACTGGAGTTCAAGTGAACATTCAGGCGCTTGAGAAGAAGTCTCTCAAAAATCTTAGAAAGATGCGAGAGCAGGCTGATAGGGCGGTAGTTCTGAGGGAATAGGCGATTTTTACCAGTCTTTGGAATTAGACAGATTTTGGCTGTCTTCCAAGCCTGGGGAAAATAACCTAGTATCAGACAAGAATTAAAAATATTCGCTAGTAATATGAATGCTCGAAAAGGGAGAGCTTTAATTTCAAAGTTGTTCAGCCTGTCATCACCTGGAGACTTCTTATCATTTTGCTGCCTGGCGACTTTCTTTACCTCTGCAGGGGAAATAGGGTTAATAAGAATAGGGTCTTGGGTCTTCCAGTTGAGCCTAAAATTTGTGGCCTGGGCTCGAATGTCATTAAATAAGTCCTCGTTAGTGTCGTCATTTACGTCATTTAAGTCTGGTATATCGCATTGACTCTCAATAGAATCTGCGAAGGCCTCAGCTTTCTCAAGGGGAGAAAATACTAACCCTCTACGACCGTGAAGCGTTCGTTTAACGTTAGGAGGTCGCCTCAAAGAACGAGCTACTTTCCAGAAGTCGCTATTTGAGGTATTTTCAGAGAATTTACTACAGGTCTCTTCCCACTTTTCTATTTTACTTTCCAACAGTCTATCGTGGATGATCTTCGCTATTTCGCGGTATTCAGCGTGATCAGCGGGATCCCTGTATCTTTGCCAAAGCTTGTGAATTCGATTCTTAATAATAATTAGATCTTTAATTGCGTCAGGGATACAGTAACTGGTGGCAGGGGAGTTAGCATGAGACTGACTGCCAGCCTTTTTTTTTTTTTTTTTTTTGTCGGGGGGGGGGGGGCGAAAGAGAACCCGCATCCCCCGCGTGACAGCCGACCTTACTACTGCTGCCTCCGACATGCATTAGTCTACTAAGAGAAAGCATAGGGGTGAAGGAAGGAGATGCCGTTTGAGGCTTCGCGCCAGTCCCATTGCGGTTGCAATCTACTTGGCATCATTAAGGATATTAACATGGAATATTTATATATGTGTGCATAAATGCACACATATATAAGGGGGATTTGAAGGGCCAGGGAAAAACCGGATAGACTGAAAGAAAGAGGGCCTATCCGTAAAAACCTGGCAGTTTGGGTGATAGCCACATGCAAGGAATGTGGGAAGGACATGTGTGGGTTATGTTAGAAGTGGGAGAAGGTATCATGCACCAGTTCATGTCCAACTTCTCGCCTGGTCCGTCATCCGGGGAGTCAGATCAACTCGGCACTGGGCGTGGATTGGCGACCACGGGGCCCCAGCTGAGTCCGGCATTGCTTCCACTTACTTGTGCCGGGCTCCTCTCCGTCTTCTTTCCTGTCGACCTCACTTGGTCAACTCTTGTTCTCTTCTGACCCCGACGGTATTAGGGTATCCGAGGCCTAGGGAGTCTCTTCCTTTCCCGCCTTAATTGGCCCTTGTCTCATCTTTTCTGATTCCCTCCTTCTGCGAGGGGTCAGCCTTCTTTTTCTCTTCCTTTTACCTCCTGTCTTGTGCTCTAGGCCCTTAAGGAGGTAGGGTGTATGTAGCCCCATCTCTTCTGGTGCACCCTAGATAATGCTACACCCTCAGGGGCTCACGGCTGGTGAGTTCGGGAGTTGGCGACCCCGAGGGATTCCTGAGCTGGGTCCGTTTTCCTCTTTTGTCCCTTCCCTTTGGGGCGGACCCTCTCCTCTTTCACTTTCCTATATGCCTTTCAAGGCTCTCCTTCCTTCCAAGTCCCTCAATCCGCCTTCTCCGAGGGTTGAGGGCATTTCTTTTCCTTCTGTCCTTTTATTTGCCTTATTCTCCTTTAGTTTTCCATTTCTTCTTCTAGTATGTAGGTTATTAGTTAGTTTTAGTTTTAAGTTCGCTTTTCATTTGCATCTTCTCGATCACCCAAACCATCAGGGGCCGATAACCTAGATGTTAGGCCCCTTAAAACAACAATTATCATCATCATCATCATCATCAACTCGGCACTGCTGGGTCTAGCGCGGGCCTTTCCGGCTACCAAGCAGTGATGACAGGAGTCCAAGGACTTGCACCACCACCTGATGTCCTTGGGGTCCCTGGTGCCGAGTCTCCGTTGCCGGAGAGTGGGAGGGAGGCCACGCCTGCCGAGGCAGGGGCCTAGTGGATGATCCATGGCAACGAGCCGCCTTCTTCTCTGCTCTTACCATGCACCGGTAGACTGGGCAACTGCGGTGGGAAGACGGATGGTCTCCCCTGCAGTTGGCGCACACCGGCGCGTCTCGTGGCACCGTGCAGCCGGTGTGGTGGTGACCACCTGAGCACCGGTTACAGCGGACTGGGGAGCCGCAAGATCCCTGGGAATGACCCCATCATAGACAGCGGAAACACTGTAAAAGCTCGTCTAAGCGGGGTCGCATATTACCTGGCTGCTGCTTCGGCTGGCTGCTGCTGATGACGTCCCGTTGCCCTTCCGCACCCTCCTGGGAGCATGGGTTGGGCCGGCGTCCCTGGTTGGCGGCGTCGCGGTGCCCCGCTTCTCCCTCCTGGGAGTGCGGGTGGCGGCGTCCTCTGCGGCGGCGTCTCCTCGTCTGCGGGGCCGCCTGGTTGGCCCCGGCCGTCGCTGGTTGCTCCTCCCGGATGGCGGGCGCGAGTTGTCCCGCTAAAGGCCTCGCCTGAGGCACTGACTGCTCCTCCTGGATGGCGGGCGCGAGTTGCCCCACTAAAGGCCTCGCCTGAGGTGCTGGTTGGCCGTCCTCCAGGGTGGCGGGCGCGAGTTGCCCCGCTGAAGGCCTCGCCTGAGGTCCTGGAACTGCTGGCCATCGGGTCTGCGACCACTTGGTGAAGATCAAGGGGCCCGGCTGGGTCCCTTCTTCGGGCGTCGTGACGTCCGTCTGGGTTGAGCTCGTGGAACGATGTGCGCCTGGTTGGGCACTAGCCAGGAGCTCGGGTGGGCCCGTAGTAGCGCCCGCTACAGCCGCAATCTGCCAGTGCTCTGCCAGCAGCGCTGTGTACTGGTTCAGCGTCACGAACAGGCGGGGCCTGATCAGGACGCCGTACGGTAGGCAGTTCGTCTCAGACTCGTTACGAGTACAGTCACTGCAGCCCTGCGCAACCAGGTATTGCTTGCCCACCAGGAGCCAGGATGACGGGAGGAGAGAGCAGCGGAGCCCAGCATAGCAGTCCATGGCAGGGGCGGGGCCAAGCGGGCCAGGCGGCCGGCGAAGGAGGAGCGCTGTGGAGGTGTGGCCACAGTAGTCTCCGAGCCCGCCCAGCCTGGCCACAAAGCCCAGCCCCCTCCACGGGAGAAGAAGAAGCCAGCACCAGGGAAGCCGCCGGTCGTGACACGCGGGGTGCTTGTCGACACGGCCGGCGCACCGCCCACCGTTGGACCTGCGGACCTAGGGGAGGGCTTGGACCCAGCGCAGTTTTCACTGCACTCCAAGGCCCAACCCCGCCCTCCTAGCCCTTCCAACCTAGCCGTGTCCGAGAAGAGGGCAACACAAGGCACGGCTAGCCTACAAGACACCGAGCCCGGCCACCCGAGCTGGGGTAGCGAAGCCAGCCTGGAGGATGCGCAGTCTTCGCCGCGCACTGGAGACGATGGGGTCTCGCCTCCGGACTTCGAGGAGGACAGCTACTTCGACCCAACGGCCTGGGCGCTGTTTGTCTACTACCGCCCGGGCTTTAACCGAGAGCACGAGAGGGCTCACATCAGGACCACCCTCGACTACGCCCACTACTGCATCAGCGGAGGCACCGAGAGACACCAGGCCGACATCGAGGCGTACCTCCCAACCGGCGTCTTGATCAGGCCTGCCCTGGAAGAGACCGCCGAATTGTACGTGCGTGAACTACTAGACCTGTGGCAGGTCGCTATGCTGCCAGGCGCCCTACCAGAGGCACCTGCGGGCATCATCCGGGTCGACAAGCCCCAGAGGGCGGACGCCTCAACCGAGATGGAGCCACCGACGACGGTGGAGACCGGGACCCAGCCGGGCCCCTTTAGCCTTCACCAAGATGACGCAGACTCCGGACCAGCAGCCAGTACCTCAGGCGAGGCCATTAGCGGGGCAACTCGCGCCCGCCACCCGGGAGGACACAGCAGCGGCGGATGGGGCCACCGAGGAGGCCCCAAAGAAGAAGACGAGGCGCCGTCGCCGCAGACGTCGCAACCCGCGCTCCCAGGAGGGAGTAGCAGGGCACCGCGACGCCACCAACCAGGGACGCCAACGCATCCAGCGCTCCCAGGAGGGTGCGCCAGGGCGCAACCGTGACGTCACCAGCCGCAGCCAGGACCAACAGAAGCGGCAACCAGGTAATATAGGGCCCCACTCAGAACAGCTATTACAGTGTTTCCGCTGCCTGAGGTGGGGCCACTCCCAAGGGTCCTGTGGCTCCCCAGTCCGATGTAACCGGTGTTCAGGTGCCCATCACCACACCGGATGCACGGCGCCACGGGACGCGCCGGTGTGCGCCAACTGCTGGGGTGACCATCCGTCATCCCACCGCAGTTGCCCCGTTTATAGGTCCATGGCAAGAGCAGAGTGGAAGGCGGCTCGTTCCCGTGGACCGCCCGTTAGGCCCCTGCTTCGGCAGGCGAGGCCCCCCACCCACTCTCCGGTGACGGAGGCTCGGTACCAGGGACCCCATGGAGATCGGGTTATGGCGTAGGTGCTTGTTGAGGCACTTGCGTCCCTGCTCGGTAGCCGGAAAGGCCCGCGCTAGCCACAGCAGTGCCGAGTTAAACAGATTCCCAGATGACGAACTGGCGAGAAGTGTGACGTGAAACTGGTGCATGATACCTTCTCCCACTAACACAACCCAACCAATCCTTCCACATCCTTGCATGTGACTATCTCCAATACGCCAGGTTTTACGTGTAGGCAAATCTTTCCTTTCTGCCTATGCGGTTTTTCCCTGGCCCTACGCTTTGACCTAACCCGCTTATGTATCCTCAATCCCGCTTCATGATGCCTGGTAGAGTACTTAGTACTGGGACAGGCAGAGGTAGCCTCGCCAAACTGCTATCATACCCAAACCCCTATGCTTTCTCTTCTACTATCGTAGTTTAATTGCATGTCGGAGGCAGCAGTAGTAAAGGTCGGCTGCCACGCGGGGGGTGCGGGTACTCTTTCGCCCCCCCCCCCCCGAAAAAAAAAAAGGCAGGCTTCGATGTCGTCCTGGCTCGTGTCCGTGCCTCCGGTGGCGTACGCAGCGTAGTCCAGGGTGGCCTCGATGTGTTTCCGCTCTTCCTCCGGGTCGCGGTCTGTCTTGAAATAAACAAGCAAAGCCCAGGAGCTAGGGTCGTGACGCCGTGGCAACTCGGAGCCTGGGCCCGGAGACCCAGGGTGCCCATGCACAGTGTCTAAGCTCACGTCGCTCGCCCAGCTGAACTGGGGGTCCAGACTAACTGGGCAGTCTGATGGCAGGGGGCTAGCCGGTCCTGGCGTGCCACTCTTCTCGGACACGGCTAGCTCGGAGGTGCACGGAGAGGCTATGTGCGACTCAGAGCTCGGGGTCGAGGCCCCGGGGCGCAGGGACACCTGCACGATGTCAGAGACGCGCCTCCCTCGACCGCGTGCAAGCCCAGCGGTGAGTGCGGCAGCCGTGCCTTGAGGCCCCAACTTCTCGGCTTCGGCTACCGGCTTCTGCGATGCTGGCGTCTTCTCACCAAGGGCCGCCTGGCGAGTCACCGGAGGAGAGGGCTCGATGGAGGCTATCTCCCCTACCCTGGGAGTGCCTGCCGATTTAGACCCCTGCCTTTCCGGCGACGGCGCTTGCCTGGGCCCTTGGCTGGCCCGCTGGTCGTCGGCTTCCTCCACTGGCTGGTACCGCTGCTCATCTCCGTCGTCTCCATCCTGGTGAGCTGTTGCAATTGCTGTACTGGACTGCTACTGCACTGGCTAGGCGACCTTTCACTTCCGTGTCAGGATCAACCTGCCAGCCCGGACTCTTTTTTTGTTTTCTGATAGTAATTATGAGTGCCAGGAACAATACGCCCTCTTACTCTCGGAGAAATAAATTGCCTAAGTACGGCGTTTACAGTGGGCAATACTGGTAGGGAGGGGAAAACAATCCGCTCAAGAGGAAAGGGCAGACCGTATCCAAATGAGCGGAGCCGAAACCCTCAGTGGAAGATGGAGAATGGGGGCAGGGAAAAGCGGAAAGGGGGCAAAGAAAGCCGACAGGTCGAAGAATGACCAGCCAGCCTCAAAAACAGCCATTTTACAGGGCAAGGTAGCACTTAAAATTTGGAAAAATTTAATTCAAAGATTTAAAAATGTTAACGTTGACACCGTAGATAAGTGAGCCAGGGACCTCTATATTTGAATCTAGTATTAGGTTTTGAAGTGAAGATGATGGGCTTCAGAATATCGAGGCCCCTGGGAGTAGACTGGATGCAATGATGCATTCGAATTTTTGTCATTTGGCATACTTTGTCAATTTGTTGTCGGATGTTCCTTGGTCAACTCTTGTTCTCTTCCGACCCCGACGGTATTAGGGTATCCGAGGCCTAGGGAGTCTCTTCCTTTCCCGCCTTAATTGGCCCTTGTCTCATCTTTCCTGATACCCTCCTTCTGTGCGGGGTCAGCCTTCTTGTTCTTTTCCTTTTACCTCCTGCCTTGTGCTCAAGGCCCTTAAGGAGGCAGGGTGTATGTAGCCCCACCACTTCTGGTGCACCGTCGATAATGCTACACCCTCAGGGGCTTGTGAGTTCGGGCGTTGGCGACCCCGAGGGATCCTGAGCTGGGTCCGTTTTCCCCTTTTGTCCCTTCCCTTTGGGGCGGACCTTCTCCTCTCTCCCCTCCCCTCTCCTCTTTTCCTTCTATTTCCTTTTCTCTTTCAGATTCCCGCACTGTTTTTGTTACTCGAATCACCGTGTATCTAAATTCCCTTTTATCGATTTTTAAGGCATTTTTGATCTATGTTGCATTTTGTAAGTTTTTTCTATCTAAATTACATCTCGCGATTGTTTTCAACCTCAATTGCATTTTGTAAAGATTGACAATCTAAATTGCTTTTTAGTAAGTCTTTCAATGCAGGTTGCGGGGCCTTTTAGTGAGTATTTTGAATTTCAGTTGCATTTTGTAAGTATTTCGACGCTACATTGCATTTTGTACGTATTTTGAACCTAGCCTTCATTTTGTGGGTATTTTTCAATCTATTCCTTTTGTGAATCTTTTCGTTCTAAATTCCCTTTTGTAAGAACATTTTGTGAGTCGTTTCAATCTGAGTTCCTTTTTGTAAGTATTTTCCGTCTCACTTAATTTTCGTTCTGGTTTCCGTTTCATTATCATCTTCGCTATCACCCAGATCATTAGGGGCCGATAACCTAGATGTTAGGCCCCTTAAAACAACAATTATCATCATCATCATTGTTGTCGGATGGTGGGAATTTTAAGGTCATGACGAATCTGACGATTTGTCCTAACGTAGTTGTTAACTCGTAAGTAGTGTCGTAGCGTCTTGTTCTGATAAGTCTGCAATTTTTTGATATGGGATTTGGCAATATGTGACCAGGCCTCGCATCCGTATAATAATACCGGGCGAATGAGAGCCAAATAAAGCTGCCGCTTTATTCGGTTACTCAGGCGTTTATTCCCCGTAAGGGGATAAATCGCCCTCGCCCGGGCTATTGCCATCTGCATAGCCTTGTTCACATGTTGCTCAAAAGTCAGTTTTGCGTCAAGAGTGATGCCAAGATACCTAATAACATTAGTCCATGGTAGCGTGAAGTTGTCTATCTTTAAGTGACCAAATATCGGTCTGCGCTGAGTAAATAATACAGCCTTGGTCTTTGTATTATTTACTCGCACTTTGTTTCGAATGCACCATTTCCGAAACAGGGTAATCCAAGTTTGCAGCACGCTAATGGTATCACAATTTCTCTTCTTGGAAGCATAAATGGCAATATCATCAGCTTATAGCTGCAGTTCTACTCCAGGCTTCCTTGGGAGATCATCCAAATATATGCTGAAAAGCACTGGCGAGAGGACTCCCCCCTGAGGGACGCCAGCCCTCAGGGCTCGAACAGTGGACCTCTCGCCATCGCAGACAGCATAAAACGTTCTGTTCCTGAGATAGGAATAAATGATTTTAATGAGATAATTTGGGAGACAATTTAAATTAATTAATTTAGCAATTAGATTTTCTATCCAAACAGAATCGAAAGCACGTTCAATATCAAAGAAAACAGCAGGAACAGAACGTCTTAAGTTGAATAATCTCGTGACGTATTGTACTAGCCGCAGGCCGGCCAGAGGGGCACTTCTGTCCGCTCTAAATCCGAACTGCTCCAGTCGCAACACGCCACTGGAATCCAGGTGTCTATTGAGTCTCACAAGAAGAAGTCTCTCGAATATCTTCGATATATGTGACAACAGGCTTATAGGACGGTAATTCTGGGGGAAAATTCTATTTTTACCAGGCTTGGGAATAAGAACGACTTTTTCTTCCAAGCCTGGGGAAAATAGGCGAGAATTAAGCAGGTATTAAAAATGGTAGCTAAAAATATGTAAGCCCTGAAAGGGAGGGACTTAATATCCTTATTTGTAATCCTGTCATCACCGGGAGACTTCTTTTCGTTCTGGACAGAAGCAACACGTTTGACCTCGGCAGGAGTGATGGGATTAATAAAAACTGGATCATGGGTCTTCCAGTTGTGCCTAAACTGATTAACCTGGGCTGCGACGTCATCAATATTGTCATCGTCAGTATCGTAGTCATCGTTATTAATGTCATGAATGTCGCATTGACTCTCAATTGAGTCAGCAAAGGCCTCAGCTTTTTCAAGGGGAGAGAAAACAAGTCCTTGTCGCCCGTGAAGCGCGCGATTTATCCTATTAGGACCCTTCAGAGAGCGAGCTAATTGCCAAAAGTCGCTCCCTGAAGTGTGCTTAGAGAGATTATTGCATGTTTCTTCCCATAGTTCAATCTTACGCTCCAACAATCTATCGTGGATGATCTGTGCTAGTTCCTTGTATTCAGCACGATCAGGTGGGTAGCGATATTGCTGCCAACGCTTACGTATTCGATTTTTAATAATAATAAGATCCTTTATTACTTCAGGGATACAGAAACGGGTCTCAGGAGGTTTAGCATATGACTGTGAGCCATCCAGGAAACGGGTCATATTTATAGGCTCGTGACCTGCACGGCTCGAGGCGGATTGACCAATGGGAGCGCTTCTGGCTTGCGACTGGCTAGCAACATCAGTCGCGCTCAAAGTGCTGGTAGCTCGCCGATTTATGTATTTTTTAGCATTATATATCTTATTATTAAGATATATAATGGCAGAATCGACCTCAGCACGGGTTCTAGGGGTGGACAGTTTTAAATTTTTGTCAATATGCCATCTGTATTTGAAGTAATCTAGGTTCTTATGCCGAATAGGTAAGCGGGGCTGCAAAACTCTATCCCAGGCAAGTTGAAATAAAATGGGTTTATGATCTGAATTAAGCACATTAGGTACTGTAAAGGACAGTTCAGGCCCTAAGTGCAGTGAAACAGCAATATCTATGACATCAGGCTGACCGTTTGCAGGATATATGGTCGGCTCTGTAGGCGCATCAATTTTGATGTCGTCATGCTCTGAGATGTAGTCTCTCAGCAATCGACCCTTGGGATTTGTCATTCTAGAGTGCCAATCTGAGTGCTTGGAATTGAGATCCCCCGCTATTATGGATGGTACATGGTTGTCATTTTCCAAAAGAACCCTCAAATCATCAGGATTTAAGGGGGCTTTAGGAGGCAAATACACAGCAAAGAGCCTATAATGCAAGTTATTCAGCTTGACTTCAATGCCCAGGCTCTCTATAGTAGAGACAGAGTTCGTGTCTAGCACATGATGACAAAGTCGAGACTTTATCAGGATGGCCACGCCACCACGAGGGGGTATGCTCTGGATAAGCCTGTCTTTTCGATACATTGCGTAGTTTTTAATCGAAAAATGTGCATTTGAATCCAACCATGTCTCACTCATGAGGCAGATATCAATATTGTAGTCAGAAAGAAAAGCTTCAAGCTCATATTTCTGCCTACTAATACCTTGGCAATTCCAAGCACAAATAGTGAGAACTCTATCCATTGTCGAAATAAACAAGTTTAAGGCTCTGAGAAATACTGCATTGCAGCATCCACCAGGACCATAATCTTGTCTGCGGTAGTCGCACAAGAGCGAATACGGGTACCAGTTTGTTTTATGAGAGGTATCAATTTAGTGAAATTCAACTCCCTAACGAGGTCAAAAATATCACTTAGGCCCGAAGAGGACTGGGAGCCAATGCCACCGTTTTCAGTGGCCGTTACGTTTGGAGCGGAAGGAGGCGCTGTGGCGGCAGCGAAGCTCAGTTCCTGGGTTACACCCCGTGATGGTGCCCTGAGCGTTCGCTTAGATCTCAAAGTATCTTTTTGCTTTAAAATGTTTAAGTGAACATCGCAGCCCCTGAAGGAAGCAACGTGATCTCCGCCACAGTTTGCGCACTTGGCTTTAGTTTCAGGGGTAAGCGGGCAGTCTTCCGCCCGGTGGGCTTCACCACACTTGACGCAACGGAGCGGCATTCCGCAATAATTGGCAGTATGACCATACCGCTGACACTTGTGGCATTGGGAGGGACCAGCCCTACCCTTGTAGAGCTCAACGGTAACCCGGTTTCCACAAAGGTAACGAAGAGAGAAAACTGTCTTAGAGAACTCTGTGTTGGGGAGCGTAACACTGATTACACTCAGAGGTGTATTTCGGCCCGTGGTTTGGTCACGTTTGGTGTACCGAAATACATCTCGGGGCTCGTAATTCTGTGCAACTAGCTCCTCGCGAACCCAGTCTAATTCCACCGTGTTTACTATGTTTCTGATGACAACTTTCAGACACTTGTCTGAGGGAAGCTGGTGGGTGTAAAAACTAGCATTTGAATCCTCAAAGTAAGTTTTGACACGGTGGTAGTCATCTACGGTGTCAACGAAAAATTTCAGGGACTCCCTGGTGTTGATGACCCTGATGTCCCCCTTGCAAACTGTCCTGAGGTACCTATAGTGCCGCTGATACTCCGACTTATCAGCGACAGCTATAGGTGGAATTCTCGGGGCCTTAGGAGGCGGAGGAGTCGCACTGGTCTCCATAGCAGTTATTTCATTATGCAGGGGGGACGAAGAAGTCCCAGCTTGGCGGGTAGAGGTGGGAATGTTAACAGGAGGTCGAGAAGCCGCAGGGCTGCGAGACCTAACCGGGGATTGAGGGGTAGAGGGGATCAGGGCCTCGGGAGTCATGTCCCCGGCAGTGGGTAGAGTGGCTAAAATATCAAATTTATTTGAAGTATTGGTGGGCACAGAGATTTTGGCTGCCTTGGCCTTAAGGGGAACTTTCTTTACTTTGAGGGTGGGCGGCTTTCTTTTCCCCGAACTTGGGTATCGGAACTGGCTGTCATAATTTAAGTTAGCCTTGGCTTCCGCATTTTTTACTAAGTCAAGAGCCCTGGACAGCTCATGAGCAGTAGGGGTGGTTGACAGGACGTTAATGGAAGAGGAGCTACCGCGAGAGTCGCATGTAGGAGTCGGCGGGAAAGGGGACTTGGACGGGGGTAAGGCAGGCCAAATGGTCGTGATTTGTGAAAGACCAGATGGGGGACAGTAGTCAGGATGGGTGTTGGAGGTAGTAATTAGATTTGGTAAAGCCAGGCAGGAAGAGGAAGGTAGGTTGGACTGGTTTGAGCCCCCGGCTCCGACCGGGGGACCCGAAGACATGTTGGACGGAATCAGGGAACGCTGAGGGTTTCGGTACAGGAAGGGAGGAAAGAGGAAGGACCCAAATTTCTAAGATTGCTCTAGGCTATCGGTTTGTGGCCTGCCGAAACAGGGGCAAAGAGCAATATTAGAAGTTCAGGAGAAGGAGATGTAGGAAGGTCAGGTGATTTAAACTTTAAAACCCTAAATGGCGAGACAGAGCTCGCAAAGTTAGCCCGAGACAAACACTGAGAGAGAGTGGTGCCTTTTTAAGTATGCAAAATCAAAACGAGAGAGAGAAGCGCAGAACCTTTCAGTTCGGCGATTAACGCAACAATGTGTATGTATGTCAGCAAGCAAGCAAACCCGCATCGCGAAGTCAGCGAAGCTGACTTTGCGTGCGTTTAAAAAGCCTTTCAGCCCATAGGGCCTTTAGAGCTATTTAGATAACAAAAAAGTTTTAAAATTTAACAGCACTTGTTTGGGGGGGGGGGGGGGTTTGGGAGATTACCATTTGTAGCTTGGCTGGTCAGGATATGACCTTGTGCCTAGAGCACGGAAAGAGAGAGGATCAGAATAGAGCCAAAGGGGCGCAATTGTAAGAGAGGAAGAGAAAGTAAGAGAAAAGTTAGGCCAAGGGAGGCTTGTATTGTTTGAGTTTTAAGATATTAAGTATGAGAACTTAGAACTAGAGAGTTGCGAAGTTTATTCTATGAGAATTCTGGGACGTTTGTGTTTCGCCCCAGTAGCTTGGTAATCTCCCAACGTGTTGATTAGATGGTTGGGGTTTATAGTGGCTTTTCTGTAGAATTTAGTGGCATGTTTTCTAATACGGGCCTGAATGGTTTCGAGGTTATACTCCTCATGAAGTTGGGCATTACGCTCATACCATTGAGCTCCAGATAGTGAGCGGAGAGCCTTGTTTTGCACAACTTGCAATTTCTTGATGGTAGATGGGGCGGCATAGCCCCAAACGGAACTGGCATATTCCATGATGGGACGTACAATTGTACGGTACGCAAGGAGTTTGTTTTTGATATGCAGGCCGCTGTTAGCCCTTAAGATGGGCCAAAGCTGCGCTAGAGTCGCTTTCGCTTGATTTGCGCGTTGAGTTACTTCCTCAGCGAATGTTAGTTTGCGATCTAGCGAGATTCCCAGGTATTTAGTTTTTGTCTGCCACCTGATCACTTCGCCAAAGAAGTGGAGATTATTAGTGGCTGTGTTTTTGACTCTTTTGGTGAAAAGAGTGGCAGAGCATTTATTAACGTTAATTTTGATGCGCCATTTTCTCAGCCAAAGTTCTAAATCATTAAGGGCGCTTTGGAGGTTGCGATCAATGATATGTGCTTTCCAGGAAGTAGTGGAAATTGCAGTGTCATCTGCGTACATGTGGAGTTTGACGTTATCAGTAGAGGGAATGTCAGCGACATAGTAGTTGAAAAGAGTAGGGGAGATAACGCTGCCCTGCGGTACACCGGCTTTGATTTCCCTCAGAGAGGATTGGGCATTTTCCACTTGAACATAAAATTGTCGCTTCCTAAGGTAGGAATTGATGATTCTGAGCAAGAAGTGTGGGATTCCTTTGTGCTTAAGTTTGTATAGCAATCCACTGTGCCATACCTTATCAAAAGCACGACTGATATCAAGAAAACAAACTCCTGTCATCCTATTTTCGTTGAACGCGCGTGTAATGATCTCAGTTAGTCTGAGGAGCTGGTGGACCGTGGAGAGGCCTTTTCGGAAGCCGAACTGCTCGTCATTTATTAATCCATTTGTGAATTGAGAAAGCCTGGAAAGTAGTATGGTCTCGAATAACTTCGAGATGGTGGAGAGTAAACTAATGGGCCTATAATTTTGTGGGAAGGTGCCATCGGTATTAGGTTTTCCTATCATTATCACCTTGGCGATTTTCCAGGCTGTGGGGAAGTGACCAAATCTAAATATTGCATTGAAAAGCTTTGTTAGAGCTGTGAGGACGTTTTTCGTGATGTTTTTGAGGAAGTTAGCTGAAATATCGTCAGGGCCAGGCGCTTTACGATTTTTCAGTTTCTTGATGAGACCGAGCAGTTCTCTGGGTGTGACGAACCTGAAGTCCGGCGGTAGTTCCCCCTGAAAACCCTCGCGAAGATCTCGATAGACTTCAGCAATGAAGTTCTCATCGCTAGGTTCACGATTGGGTTCACATGCTTTCTCGAACGTATCCGCCAGAGCTTCAGCCTTGTCCGGATTAGTGTAGACCATTCCACGTGTGCTATGCAGGGGAGGTATGCCAGTTCTTTTTCTGTTGAGCTTCCTAGCCATGCCATACATCTCGTTAGAGTGGTCATTGAGCTGATTGATTTTGTTGGTCCATTCTTTGTTACGAATGTCTAGTAAGGACAAGTGAATTTGTCTTTTGAGGTGGTACCATTCGTATTTCGTGCGAAGGTCACGAGTGACTTGCCACCTACGCCTGATCATATTTTTCCTCTTGATGAGGGATTGTAGTGTAATTGGAATGGAGGGCGGTTTATTGCGTCTGTGTGTGGGGCCCGTGGCGGCTGTGTTGGCTGCGTGAAGGATGGAAGAGGTTAATTTCTCAACAAGGATGTCTATGTCACCCTTGTTTCGAATGCTGGGGTTTCCAGCAACGGTAGTTTGTAGTGTGTTTTTGTAAAGGTCCCAATTGATTTTGCGAGCGTGAAGAGGGATGATGGGATGAGAGGGAACGTATTGTGAGTTAAGTGTGAGGGTTATGGGGTCGTGGTCTGAGTTGAGAGCTGAGAGGTTATTGACTGTGATGGGGATATCCAGGTTTTTGCTGATGGCAATGTCCAGGATATCCGGAAGTTTATTAGCATCGTGAGGAAAATAAGTATAGCCAGGCGGCCCGTGGATAAGGCAGTCGTGATCCTCGCAGAATTTTTCCAGTTGCCTGCCCCTGGGCTTGGTAAGCCGGCTGCCCCAGAGCCGATTCTTCGCATTGAAGTCACCCGCAAGGATTACAGGAGTGTCATCCACAGGCAACACCAATGCGAGATCATCAGGGACAAACGGGGTTCCAGGAGGCCAGTAACAGGAGACAAGCCTATAAGTTCCTGAGCTAAGTTCGATGTGTATGGCGGTGGCTTCAAGATATTGCAAGTTGGCGGGGGTAGTGATTCTACAGTGTTTGAGCCCAGCTTTCACAAGTATGGCGGTGCCTCCGCTTGGACGATTTCCAGGTCTGTCGTTTCTGTACAGCCTGTATCCATTAAAGTATAGTTTGATGTCGGGTTTAACATCTGTTTCGCCGATCAGCACCACTTCAAATTTCTTCTCGCGGAGTAGATCTTCGAGTTCGCCTTCTTGGGGTTTGAGGTGCTCGGCATTCCAAACCATAATGTTGAAGCCAGGGGGATTAGGGTCCATTGCAGAAGAAGGATGAGACGGCTTCAAAAATGATTTGCATCTTGGAAGGAGTATCAGGAGCGGATTTGATTTGAAGTAGAGTAGATTTGATTAGGGAGATGATGTCACGGAATGAGGGATCTGTAAGCATTTTAAAAATTTCGAAGAAGTCACTAGTAGTTGAGGTGGAGCTTGTTTGTGGTTGTTCAACGGAGAGGGAGGGGTAGTGGATTTGGGTGAGGGGAGGGGGGGATGGAGAGGGAGGTTGGGGAGGTTCAGCGGGAGCCCCCTGGTTCATAGCGTTGGCGAAGGATAAGTTATTTCTTAACTGATTCCTCGGGGGAACTGGGCCTGCAGGTGCTCTTCTGGTTGACTGAAGACGATTGTTGTTGAGGTTGATGAGGTTGCGATATGTTTCACAACCTCTGTAGTTTGCGGTATGTTCTTTGCCACAGTTTGCGCAGGTTGGTTTGGTATCTGCCTTGCGACGGTTTGGACAATCGGAGGCTGCGTGGTTTTGTGCGCATATGACGCATCTTCTTGCACAGTGGCAACCATTTGAAGCGTGTCCGTAGGCTTGGCACTGGTAACATTGAATTGGACCTGAGGGTCCGCGGTATTTAGTGACCACCACTGAGTTATGGAGTAGCTCAGTGAGGTTATAAATGTTGCCTTCAGTGGTGTCAGTGGAATGGCAGATGAGGAATAGAGGGAGTTTCTTATTCCTATCAGTTGTTGAGGTGAGTTGAGCAACTCTCTCAATGCTGTAGCCTTTCATGGTGAGGGCTTGCTGGATGCGGTCAGTGGACGTCGTAGGATGTAATCCTTTGATGACGACCTTCCGGAGTAGTTTGGGTTGAGATGGGCGGGTGTGAAATTGCCCTTTAGTCTCAATGAGAAGGGAGGTGAGGAGACGGTGTTCATCAGGGGTGGAGACCGTCACCCTGACAGAGTCATTGAGGTTTTTGATCTTGAAGTTGAGTTTGTTAGCCACCAGAAGATCGTAAAGGTTGTCGAAGTTTGTGACGTTTTTAATGTACACAGGGTGTACATTAATTTTAGGTTTGTTGGGAATGGCAGGTCCTGCGGCTGATGTGCCGGAGGGGGCCGGTTGGTCAGAAGAGGGGGGGGGGGGGCAGATTCCTCGGCCTGAGTGCCAGAGGGGCCCGGTTGTTCGGGGAGAATGGGTTCATTACCAGAGAATTGCGCTTCTGGTAGCTTAGATAGAGCAGCAAATGGATTTCTGGTAATAATGAGCTTAGCCGAGGGGATGGTTTGGGAAATTTTGTTCGTTTTCCTCTTCCCTGGAGTCACGAAGTTTTCATCCTCATCAGAGGTGGTACAGTCTTCTGCAGCAGAGGAGACTAGCGGGGTGTCTTGATTTGCAGAGTCAGAAGAGAGAGCAGGACTAGCTGAGGAGCAGCCAGATGACTCCGTAGGTTCCGGACTTTCAGGGGATTCCTTGGGGGATCCCTCAATCAGGGCTGGGGGTGATGAGTGTGGTAGTAAATTAGGAGGTGAGGGGCCAGGTCTGTTACCAGTGCCAGTAGGGGTAAAAGCTGGGCTCACACTATTGCGGCTTTTGCGTTTATTGTTACGCTTGGGTAAGGGAGCACCCTCGGGTGTGTAAGACGGGCTCATCTTTAAGTAAGATTCTCTGGTCAGAGGATCACCAGGAGGGCTCTTACCTTTTCTGACCATAGCTGAAGGCTGGCATCTGCCTGCCGTGGCAGGGGCAGATATGGTTGATATGAAAATTGAGTGGGTTGGTTTAAATTAGTAGGCGTGTATGTTCCCTAAACAAGTGCGCAAGAAACCGAAGTGCGGTAAAAAAAAAAAAAAAAAAAAAAAAATTGAACTTTCAAATTCAAGTTTCAATTTTCAAAATCGCGCAACAGTGAGGACAGACTGGGCCAGTCGCAGCAGGTACCCAGTTTTAACAGTTGGAGCTGTGACAAGTTGCGAACTGGTGGCCTGAAGGCACACTGGATAACTGTGAGGCAATACGGGTGAAGTTAATTTAATGGGCAAGTGAAGTGAATTTAAATTTAAATAAGTTAGTTTTAAAAAGTTAAGTTGATCTAATTTAGTAAGTAGCTTTCAATTTATGCGGTCGTAGGGAGTGTCGTAGCGTGCGGAGCGAGCGGTCGAGGGAGCTGGGTGACCCAGGCGGGCACGAGGCCCGAAGGTACCTCGACGACGATGGCTGAAAGACTAAACCGAGGTACGGTTTTGAGCCTTCAGTTATAACAGGAGGTCGGACCGCGCAGAGGACGGTCGGTCAGACAGGACCGGGGCAGAGAGCCCGGTGTTGACTCGGTGGCGATGGACGGAAGACTAAACCGACGTGCGCTATTCTCTGGCTAGCTGGCAAACCCCACAGAGTGGGGTTTGCAGTGTGCAGGGACTGGTGCTCTATTGAGCTCCTTTTACCCTTGAAGAAGGAATTAATTGACTTTGGTGTTGGCTAGCGTTGATATTTAATTATCCTCCTGGTCCTTCGATAGTGGTCCAGGCAGGGTAATGGTGTGAGCAAGGTAAGATGTTGGTTAGGTGAACTAAAGTTGGTTTGATTGATTTATGTATAAAGAGATAGCGTGCAAACTAGGTTGGTGATATCGCGGTTCGCCATGGTTGTGTGATGTTTACACAGCAGTAGCTTCAGAGTGAGGTAATAATAATAATAATGTAAATATAATGATTGCGAAGTTGGTTGAGTTATTAATTTATGTATTTTAAGAAAGGAAGAGAAGACCTCTAGTGGGTTAGCTTTTGAGGAGTGAAAAGTATAGACCTTTAGTAGGTATTTGGTGGAGAAATAATAATAATAATAATAAGCCTCGCTGTTTGTGGGATGGGTATGAATGATGTATGCTTGTGAGACGTGATTTTGGCGCCTGTTCACAGCCCCGCGCCGCGCCATCCCAGGTGGGTATGCCGTGGCCGACCCCCGGGCAGGCGCGCGCACAGTACTGTGTTCAGTGCCAGGCAGGGTCTGTATGATTATTGCAGCTGTGTAGTGGTGAGTTGTTGGAGTAGCTGCAATATTTGGGTGATGATGAGCGTGTTGGCAGTGGCATTAGGGTTCGGCGGGTGTGTGGGGAAGCTTGAGGGGGGGGGGGAATGCTTGATGGAGGTGAGGTTTTGAGGGATAGAAGTGAGGGAATGTGGTTATGGCTGGGGCGGTGTTTAGGGCGTTGTAGTACCTTCCATTGCCGGTGTTTGATGGCTTGTTTAATGTACCTGCACCCAGGGAACGAGCTCGCGTGCTTCTCACCACAGTTTACACATGTGGGAGACTCCCTTGGCACTGTGCATTCAGAGTGCCGGTGAGGGCCACCGCACCTGTTACATCTGGCCTTGTGAGTGCACTCGGCCGCTGTGTGGTGCAGGCGTTGGCAACGGAAGCATTGGATGACCAGTGTTGGGTGTGGTCTGGGCATTGGGCGTCGCGGCGCCTGAGTTGGGCGTCGCGACGTCGGTGTTTTTGCAGGTGAGATGTCGTGACCTGAGGGGGATGTGGCTTCCTGAGTGCTTGGCAATTGTTCGGTGACGTTACCTGAGGGAGACGTGTCTTCATGGATACTGAGTTCGGGGGGGGGGGCACTGGATTCAAGGGCGAGTTCTGATTGGGTTTGTGCGTTGGTTTCAGGAGCTGGAGACAGGGAGATTGGTTTTAAGGTTGTAATGGTTAGGTTGGATTGGGATTCAGTTTGGGTTTGAGCTACTGTTGCAGTGGTGAAGTTAAGGTGTGGCTCGGGGTTGATGGAGATGATATCTATGTCAGATCTAGTTATGGGATTTGGGGGAGGTGGTTTGCGAGCAGACCTATTTGCATGTATGGGGAAGTTAGGGGGAATGCCAGGGTGTGTGCAGAGGGCATTTCTGATAAGGTCTATGTGCCTGTTGTGTGTGGGAGTGATGATGATGTATCCATTTATTGTCTCCTCGATGCTTATGATAGTAGGCCATATCGGTGTTAATACCTCTATGACCATCATCCTTAAGGCAACGGGATCCATGGGTTGCATGATCATGACTATGTCTGTGTAGGGGGAAGTACGGGTTGGATGTGTGTAAAAGAGGGATTCAGTAAACTCGAATGTGGGGATGGGCAGTTTTCTGCGGGTGTTCATGTTGCTAGAGTGGCTGTAAGTGCGTGGAGGTGGTGATGTAATATGAATGAATCGGTCAAATGCCTTGGCAGACCGTTATGAGGGGGAGTGGCTTCGCCGAAGAAGATATTTCAAGTAGGGTACTGTCGCACAAGGTTTCCAGTTTTAACGGATGGGCCGTGACAGTGCGCGAGCAGTACCGTTACTTGAGTGAGAAAACGGAGGGGTAGGGGTAATTTGGGCTGGCGTGGGTAGGAGTCTTGCTGCGGGGGGGATAATAGGTTCAGGGTGAGAATTTGCTTGGCTGAGATACTTGGCGGGGATTTTTCTTGGCTGGGATTATGGGTAGGATGCTGAATGGACGTCGCTTTAAG
Organism: Meconema thalassinum; assembly: GCA_946902985.2. Taxonomy (NCBI): domain Eukaryota; kingdom Metazoa; phylum Arthropoda; class Insecta; order Orthoptera; family Tettigoniidae; genus Meconema; species Meconema thalassinum. Next base: position 501,824,505 of record OX336392.1, on the reverse strand, counting down.
CCTCGAATGACGTCTGAGCCCTGGTTACAGCTGTAGTGAAGTCGTGGCAGCGCTCTGGGTGGCCGTCTTGCGTACTACAGTGCGCGCTCGGTGGATACGGTCTTAAGCCTTCCTATATACGAAGAGGTCGGACCGCGCAGAGAACGGACCGACTCAGGCTGCAGCAATGAATGACCCGGCCGGGTGTATCACTGCTAGAAGTCCAACGTTGCTGAGACCATGCAGAGCACGTCGCTCAGTCTGGCGAGCCCAAGCAATCGAAGCCGGCGTCTGGAAGTTCTTGGAGCAGTAATGTATGTCAGCCCGGACTCGTGTCATATTTATAAACTCGGGTCCAGGCTGACCGGAGGGCGAGCCAATAGGAGGCCGGCTGGCTTGCTGCGATAGGCTAGCATCTTCAGCCGTCCCCTGGGTGCTGTTTGATAGTCGATTAACGTACTTTTTAGCATTATGCATTTTATTGCTAAGATGCATAATACTCGAATCGACTTCCGCACGAGTTCTAGGGGGTGGAAATACGTAGGTTTTTGTCTACATGCCATCTGTATTTGATGCAATTAAAGTTCCTAGATCGTAGGCGCAAGCTAGGTTCCGATAAGCGATCCCATGTAAGATTAAAAAGAACAGGCTGATGGTCAGAATTTAACCAATTGGGAACTGTAAAAGTCAGTTCATGCCTGAGGAATTTAGTGACTGTAATATCGATGACATCAGGCTGACCATTATGCGGATATATAGTCGGCTCTGTCGGTGCAAATACCGAAATGTCGTCATGCTCTGAAATGTAAGTTCTCAACAATCGACCCTTGGGATTAGTAATTCTGGAGTTCCAATCTGGGCTTTTGGAATTGAGATCCCCTGCGACAATTGACGGGACATGGTTTTCATTATCCAAAAGAACTAGCAAATCATCGGGAAGAAATGCAGCTCTCGGCGGCAAATAAAATCGAAAAACCTGTAATGCAGGTTGTTAAGTTTACCTTCTATGCCTAAAGATTCTATTGTTGAGATAGGGAGGGGGTCCAGCACATGATGAGTAAGCCTAGACTTAATCAGCACGGCTACACCGCCACGAATTGCATATAACCTATCTTTTCTATATAAAGTATAATTTTTGAAGGAAAGCTGGTTATTTGCTTCCAACCATGTCTCGTTCAATAGACAGACGTCCACGTCATGGGCAGAGATAAAAGCTTCGAACTCATATCTCTGCCTAATCAGACCTTCGCAATTCCAAAAGCAGATTGTAAGTCGTGTGTCCATTATTGAGAAATTTAAGGTTCGCTGAAGTACTGCATGACAGCGTCCAGCAGGACCATAACTTTCTCAATGGTATTCGAACAGCTTCGAATCCTGGTGGCAGTTATTTTTAAAAGGGGGATTAACTTAACAAAGTTCAGCTCCTTGCAGAGCATAAAGATATCGCCTAGGCCTGAAAGGCTAGACTGGGGTCCAATGTTGCCAGTGTCAGCGTTTCCACCAGATGACGTTGCGTTTGCTGCAGAAGTGCTAGGGTTCGAGCCACCCATGGCTGCTGCGAAGCTTAGTTCTTGGGTAGTAGCCCGTGAAGTGAACGTTCGCTTGATTTTTTCTTTTTTATTAGCAGCCTTGGTCTGGCGTTCCTCTATGTCCTTCAATGCAGGACATCCTCTGAAGGAGGCAGGGTGGTCTCCCTTGCAGTTAACACAGATTGCCTTCTGTTCTGGGGTGAGAGGGCAATCGTCAGGTTTATGGCCTTCGCCGCATTTAACACAACGTACGGGCATCTTACAGTAATTAGCTGTATGCCCGAAACGCTGGCACTTGGTACATCTGGCTGGTCCAGTTCTGCCTTTATAAGACGCAATGTTCACTTTGCATCCACAAAGGTAGCGCAGAGAGTAGATGGTCTTGGAAAATTCATTGTTCGGGAGCATGACACTCATCACGCTTAAGGGTGTGACAATACCGGTGTTCTCATCCCGTTTGGTGTATTGGTACACATCCATAGGCTGATAATGTAGTGCCTCAAGCTCTTCGCGAACCCAATCTGTATCGACCGTGTGCGCAATATTTCTCACAACTACTTTCAACGCCCTATCAGCTGGAAGCTGATGGGTGTAGAAAGATTCGTTACTTTCTTCAAAATACTTGAACACACGGTGATAATCCTCCTTGGTGTCAGTGAAGAATTTAAGTGAATCCTGAGTGTTGACGACCCTAATATCTCCTTCACACACTGACTTCAAGTATCTGTAGTGGCGCTGATATTGGGATTTATCAGCTACCACTACAGGTGGGATCCTGCCGGCCTTGACAGGCGGAACAGTAGGGGCATTAGTGTCCATGGGCTGGGGAGCTGAGGCAGCTACCACGGGCCTGACAGTCGAAGTGCTAGGATTAGCTGTTAATTGCCTTTGTACTACAGGGCTCAAGGATCTCATTGAGGTAGGAGAGGGGGTAAAATCTTCAGGTTTGTTATTGCCTTCAGTTGGGAGAGTAGACAAAATAGTGTAGGAATTGGAGGTGGGCGTAGTAATAGTAACCTTGGCTGCCTTGGTTCTGAGAGCAGGGTTCTTAATGAGTTTCATTTTAGGAGGCTTCCGCTTGCCCTTAACCGCAGCCTTCCACTCTTGATTGTAAGAGTCATTGGTTTTAGACTCTGCACTTTTTATAAACTTTAGAGCCTTAGCTATTTCAGGGGCAGAGGGCGTGAGGGACATGACGTTAATATTACTCGTACTGCCACGTGAGGAGCAGTAGGAGGCGGGAGTAGTAGGGCCAGAAGTGGCTAGTGGCGGAAAGCAGGTGTCATAACTAGGGGCATGGCCTGATTGAAAGAATTTAGATTGCTTAGTTGGTGGCGGCAGGGCCAAGCAGGAAGAGGAAGGAAGGTCAGTGGGTTTCAAGAGACCCCCGTCTCCGAACGGGGGGCCTGAAGCCATGTGTGAAGGAGTCCTACAGCTGTGAGGGTTTCAGGGACAGAAAGGGAGGAAAGGAGAATTAAATCCAAACTTCAAGACTTGCAACAGGCTACCGGTTTGAACCTGCCAGAACAGGGGCAAGGTACAAGTCTGGAAGCTTAGATGTAAAGCAGGATAGGTAAAGAGAGGTCAGAAGTAATTTATTTTCTATACGGCGTCCCCCAGGGGCTCACATCTTGTGGGCGTGGGTTGGCGACCACGGGGCCCCAGCTGAGTCCGGCATTGCTTCCACTTACTTGTGCCGGGCTCCTCTCTGTCTTCTTTCCTGTCGACCTCACTTGGTCAACTCTTGTTCTCTTCTGACCCCGACGGTATTAGGGTATCCGAGGCCTAGGGAGTCTCTTCCTTTCCCGCCTTAATTGGCCCTTGTCTCGTCTTTTCTGATACCCTCCTTCTGCGAGGGGTCAGCCTTCTTTTTCTCTTCCTTTTACCTCCTGCCTTGTGCTCTAGGCACTTAAGGAGGCAGGGTGTATGTAGCCCCACCACTTCTGGTGCACCGTAGATGATGCTACACCCTCAGGAGCTCACGGCTGGTGAGTTCGGGAGTTGGCGACCCCGAGGGATTCCTGAGCTGGGTCCGTTTTCCCCTTTTGTCCCTTACCTTTGGGGCGGACCCTCTCCTCTATCACTTTCCTATCTGCCTTTCATGGCTCTCCTTCCTTCCAAGTCCCTCAATCCGTCTTCTCCGAGGGTTGAGGGCATTTCTTTTCCTTCTGTACTTTTATTTGCCTTATTCTCCTTTAGTTTTCCATTTCTTCTTCTAGTATGTAGGTTAGTAGTTAGTTTTAGTTTTAAGTTCGCTTTTCATTTTCATCTTCACGATCACCCAAACCATCAGGGGCCGATAACCTAGATGTTAGGCCCCTTAAAACAACAATTATCATCATCATCATCATCTATACGGCGAGGCTAGCTCGCAAACAGAGACCGAGACTCGGAACACTAATAGAGAGTGCCGTCTAATGAACGCAAATCGGGGAGCAAACAATTACGGGGCTCTTACTCAGAGCGCTTTGTATTTTTTTTTTTTTCTCTTCAATTTGGGTGTGCAGAGTCTGATGGACGACTCTCTACACATCGATATGTGTTTGCCAGTAAGTTGGCGGTAGCACAGGGCGTACATATAGGAGGGAGAAAACGTTCTGGCCAATGGGAAAGGAGAACCGTAACCCATTAGCCAGAGTTGAAACCCTCAAAGCTGCAGCTATCTAAGTAGATAGGGTAAGTAATTTAGTAGGGGGAAAGACTGCCAAGCGATAGAAAGAAGAAATTCTATCACCAGACAGCTTCAACGATGGTAATTAGCGGGCCAAAAGGATGTGAAATGTAAAATTTAGAGGTGCAATAAAATATTTAAAAATTTAGAATATTTATTTTAAATAGGTAACCCCCCAGGGGCTCACATCTAGTGAGAAGTGGGTTGGCGACCACGGGGCCCCAGCTGAGTCCGGCATTGCTTCCACTTACTTGTGCCGTGCTCCTCTCTTTCTTCTTTCCTGTCGACCTCACTTGGTCAACTCTTGTTCTCTTCCGACCCCGACGGTATTAGGGTATCCGAGGCCTAGGGAGTCTCTTCCTTTCCCGCCTTAATTGGCCCTTGTCTCATCTTTTCTGATACTCTCCTTCTGCGAGGGGTCAGCCTTCTTTTTCTCTTCCTTTTACCTCCTGCCTTGTGCTCTAGGCCCTTAAGGAGGCAGGGTGTATGTAGCCCCACCACTTCTGGTGCACCCTAGATAATGCTACACCCCCAGGGGCTCACGGCTGGTGAGTTCTGGAGTTGGCGACCCCGAGGGATTCCTGAGCTGGGTCCGTTTTCCCATTTTGTCCCTTACCTTTGGGGTGGACCCTCTCCTCTTTCATAATAATTTGGATTGGAACTGGGATAAGGCCTATTTCAATCTGAATTGCATTGTGTATTTTCAATTTCAATTGCATTTTGTAAGTATTTTGAACCTCAATTGCATTTTGTACGTATTTTCGATCTCATTTGCATTTTGTAAGTATTTTGAATTTCAGTTGCATTTTGTAAGTATTTCGACGCTGCATTGCATTTTGTACGTATTTTGAACCTAGCCTTCATTTTGTGGGTATTTTTCAATCTATTCCTTTTGTGAATCTTTTCGTTCTAAATTCCATTTTGTAAGAACATTTTGTGAGTCGTTTCAATCCGAGTTCCTTTTTGTAAGTATATTCCGTCTCACTTAATTTTCGTTCTGGTTTCCGTTTCATTATCATCTTCGCTATCACCCAGATCATTAGGGGCCGATAACCTAGATGTTAGGCCCCTTAAAACAACAATTATCATCATCATCATCTCCTCTTTCACTTTCCTATATGCCTTTCATGGCTCTCCTTCCTTCCAAGTCCCTCAATCCGCATTATTCGAGGGTTGAGGGCATTTCTTTTCCTCCTGTCCTTTATTTGCCTTATTCTCCTTTAGTTTTCCATTTCTTCTTCTAGTTTGTAGGTTGGTAGTTAGTTTTAGTTTTAAGTTTACATTTCATTTTCCATCTTCACGATCACCCAAACCATCAGGGGCCGATAGCCTAGATGTTAGGCCCCTTAAAACAACAATTATCATCATCATTAAATAGGTAAGCCAAGGACCACGATATTTATATTTGGTCCTGGGCTTTGAGGTATGAATAATAGGATCCAAAATATGACGTCCACGGAGTTCAGATCGGATGCACTGGCGCATTCTAAGCTTAGTCAACTTGCATAATTTCTCAATCTGAGAGCAGATAAGAGGAATAGAGAATTCATGTCTTATCTGTGCATTGGTCTTTTGAAGGCGGCTAATCCTAAAAAAGGAGCGAAGGGTTTTATTCTGGAACCGCTGGAGCTTCAGAATATGAGTCTTAGCTATATGAGACCAGGCCTGGCAGCCATACAAAAGCACGGGGCGTATGAGCGCAAGATAAAGCTTTCGCTTTATCTGCTCACTGAGATATTTATTGCTCGAAAGCGGATAAATAGCTCTGCACCGCACTGCTGCAAGCTGCAAGACCCGGTCTATATGCTGCTGAAAAGTCAGCTGTTTATCTAGTAAAATGCCAAGGTATTTAACAGAATTAGACCAAGGCAAGACAGTGTCATGAATTCGAAGTTGACTAAGCTGGGGCCATCGCCTAGTAAAAATGACAGCACGAGTCTTATCATTATTTACCAGGACCCTATTTCGAATACACCAGTCCGAAAAAAGATGTATCCAATCTTGCAGCACACGGATGGCGTCACAATGTCTACGCTTGGAAGCATAGATTGCAACGTCATCCGCGTATAGCTGCAATTCCACTCCTGTCTTCCTAGGAAGATCATCCAAGTATAAACTAAACAGCACCGGCGAGAGGACTCCCCCCTGTGGGACACCGGCTCTCAGGGTTCGAACCGTAGACCTCTCGCCATCGCAGGTAGCATAAAAGGTTCTGTTCCTAAGATATGAATAGACGACCTTAATCAGGTAATTGGGGATAGTACCCAATTTAATCAATATAACGATAAGATTATCTATCCATATCGTGTCAAACGCCCTTTCAATATCGAAAAAGACGGACGGAACATTACGTTTTAAGTTGAATGATCTTGAAGCGTATTGTACTAGTCGCAGCACGGCCAGGGGGGCACTTCGACCCGCGCGAAAGCCGAACTGCTCCAGTCTCAACACGCCACTGGAGTTCAAGTGAACATTCAGGCGCTTGAGAAGAAGTCTCTCAAAAATCTTAGAAAGATGCGAGAGCAGGCTGATAGGGCGGTAGTTCTGAGGGAATAGGCGATTTTTACCAGTCTTTGGAATTAGACAGATTTTGGCTGTCTTCCAAGCCTGGGGAAAATAACCTAGTATCAGACAAGAATTAAAAATATTCGCTAGTAATATGAATGCTCGAAAAGGGAGAGCTTTAATTTCAAAGTTGTTCAGCCTGTCATCACCTGGAGACTTCTTATCATTTTGCTGCCTGGCGACTTTCTTTACCTCTGCAGGGGAAATAGGGTTAATAAGAATAGGGTCTTGCGTCTTCCAGTTGAGCCTAAAATTTGTGGCCTGGGCTCGAATGTCATTAAATAAGTCCTCGTTAGTGTCGTCATTTACGTCATTTAAGTCTGGTATATCGCATTGGCTCTCAATAGAATCTGCGAAGGCCTCAGCTTTCTCAAGGGGAGAAAATACTAGCCCTCTGCGACCGTGAAGCGCTCGTTTAACATTAGGAGGGCGCCTCAAAGAACGAGCTACTTTCCAGAAGTCGTTATTTGAGGTGTTTTCAGAGAATTTACTACAGGTCTCTTCCCACTTTTCTATTTTACTTTCTCTTTCCTGATACCCTCCTTCTGTGAGGGGTCAGCCTTCTTGTTCTTTTCCTTTTACCTCCTGCCTTGTGCACAAGGCCCTTAAGGAGGCAGGGTGTATGTAGCTCCACCACGTCTGGTGCACCGTCGATAATGCTACACCCTCAGGGGCTCACGGCTGGTGAGTTCGGACGTTGGCGACCCCGAGGGATTCCTGAGCTGGGTCCGTTTTCCCCTTTTGTCCCTTCCCTTTGTGGCGGACCTTCTCCTCTCTCCCCTCCCCTCTCCTCTCCTCTTTTCCTTCTATTTCCTTTTCTCTTTAAGATTCCCGCACTGTTTTTGTTACTCGAATCACCGTGTATCTAAATTCCCTTTTAGCGATTTTTAAGGCATTTTTGATCTATGTTGCATTTTGTAAGTTTTTTCGATCTAAATTACATCTCGCGATTGTTTTCAACCTCAATTGCATTTTGTAAAGATTGACAATCTAAATTGCTTTTTAGTAAGTCTTTCAATGTAGGTTTCGGGGCCTTTTAGTGAGTATTTTGAATTTCAATTGCATTTTGTAAGTATTTTCAACCAAAACCGCATTCCGCACGAATTTTGAATCTAAATTGGATTTTGTTTGGTGGGCATTTTGCACATATTTTGATTCTCAATTGCATTTTGTGGGTATTTTGAATCTAAATTACATTTGTCAAGTATTTTCAATCTAAATTGCTTTTTGTAAGTATTGTCAATCCATATGAGTCGTTTGAATCGACCGTACATTTTGTAAGCATTTTCAATTTCAATTGCATTTTGTAGGGATTTTGAATTTCAATTGCACTTTGTGAATAATTTGGATTGGAACTGGGATAGGGCTTATTTCAATCTGAATTGCATTGTGTATTTTCAATTTCAATTGCATTTTGTAGGTATTTTGATTTTGAACCTCAATTGCATTTTGTACGTATTTTCGTTCTCATTTGCATTTTGTAAGTATTTTGAATTTCAGTTGCATTATGTAAGTATTTCGACGCTACATTGCATTTCGTACGTATTTTGAATCTAGCCTTCATTTTGTTGGTCTTTTTCAATCTATTCTTTTTGTTCTAAATTCCCTTTTGTAAGACCATATTGTGAGTTGTTTCATCTGAGTTCCTTTTTGTACGTATTTTCTATCTCAGATAATTTTGTTCTGGTTTCCATTTCATTCTCATTTTCGCTATCACCCAGATCATTAGGGGCCGATAACCTCGATGTTAGGCCCCTTAAAACAACAAATATCATCATCATCATCATCATCTATTTTACTTTCCAACAGTCTATCGTGGATGATCTTCGCTATTTCGCGGTATTCAGCGCGATCAGCGGGATCCCTGTATCTTTGCCAAAGCTTGCGAATTCGATTCTTAATAATAATTAGATCTTTAATTGCGTCAGGGATACAGTCCAGTCTGTAATGACATAGTCGCGGTCGGCTCGCGAAGCTAGTGACCGCGGCTGTGTTATGCGCCAGGTACCGGTGCGACACGCGCTCCTCAGCCTGGATTTTATTTTGTTTTGGACTATAAAGGACGTTACGTTTGGTGAAAGAATAAATTTGGTCGGAGAGGATTATTATTTAATTTGTAATGAATTGTTCGTTTGGCTTTTTTAAGGGATTGATCATGATTTTTGTATTTATATTCGCATTTGACTTATATAATTTTTTGAGGGATTAATTTATTTAATGACCTTATCTTTCGTTCATTCGTTTACGCAGCAGTTTGGGTTGATTTTCGCTAATTTTGCTATATAGAGCAAAGCTACTTATCATCCCCGCTCGCCATGATGTGGAAGGGATTGATGGTCGTTTACAGCGGCAGCTTCAGTATGGTAATATTTATGTTTGAAGGTGGAAGTGACTACTTCGTAGGTCCACGACCCGCCGAGCGCCACCAGAGTTGGTCGGCCGCAGCCTCCCCCTTCCGGGAGGCGCCCCGCGGTGTCGCAGAGAGTTCGGAATAATGTTTTAGGGATGTCTAAAGGAATACATTATTTTCAAGTTAGGCGAGGAGTTCGAATTATGAAGTGCTCCTCGCTGATTGGCTGCTCGCAACTCAGCGTCGCCAATCAGAGCCCGACAGTGCCTCTCTGCTTACAGTATTTTTAAATGATTTTGAATGATATGTTATTGACTTAGCGAGTGAAATGGAATTTGTTTTACTGTGTTTGTTGATAATTTATCTTGGTTTATGTGTCCTAAAAGCTATTTGTGGAATGTGTTTGAATTTTATTATCGTTTTTTCCATCTCCAGTTTAAGGCTATTCTCCCGTGCTAAAAAAAAAAACGGTACCAGCTGGTGTTTTTTTGGTAATTCAAGTGGTACTCCCATGGTTTAGCCGCTGGAACATGTTGCTAATTAGTACCTTGGGGTCCTTATCAGGGTTATTAGTCTAGTGTATGGTGTAAATGTTTGCGTGTGAGTAGCCGATAGCAGTAATCCATATGAGTTACACTCTGATTTCGCTACTATCCGCTGTGTAAGAATTTTGTTTTGTTAGGGCCTGGGTTTGTTAATTAGCTTATTTAATTAGCTTGCCGTAATGAGTATGGTATAAAGTAGTGACAAGTGGTATGCGATGTCGTGTAGAAACTCTCTGATGGTCGGATTAATAATCATTAGGGTCCCCTCGGGAGGAGTCGTGTAGGCTCACTGCTGGCCTGGCCACGTGTTTTTGGGTGTGGATTTGATCTATAGGACTAGTAGTGTTGCCATGGTAACGGTTGTTAGTAGTTAGTTTTGTTTTGTAGTTCGTAACGTTAATGTCCTGGTGCTTGGGTTTAAGGGCTTAGATATCATTGTTTTGTAGTATGTCCTTAACTAGCAGTATGTATTTTGGTCTTCTGTTAATTTTATCATTTTCGTCTGGTTCATACGTACCCTGATTACTTATTAACGGGTTTGTATGGCCTTGAGCTTTAGCGTAGTAGTCATTAGTGAGTTTTGTCATGTATTCCAGTAGGTAGGGAGTGTTTGTTTGTCTGTGCAGGTCCGCTATTCGAGTCTCGCGCGGTACTTTGAGAGCAATTCTTAGCATCCAATTTTGGATGCGTTGAAGCCTAGCTATTTTTGTAATTGACATAAATGCTATTGCCGGAGTCGCGTACGTTAATACCGGTCTTATTAGGGTTTGGTATAGTAATATAACATTTTTTGTTGACAATGTAGATTTTGGGTGAATGATAGGGTATAGAAGTTTAATGCTTGTACGTGCTTTAGTAATTATGTTGTCTATGTGAGAGTTAAGGTTTAAACGTTTGTCCAGAGTAATGCCGAGGTATTTAATTTCGTGTGTCCAATCAATATTGGTGTTAAATAATGTAATGTGTTGTTGTGGCTGAACGTATCGATGTGTGAATAAAATAGCTTTCGTTTTCGTTAGGTTAATTTGAATTTTGTTTTGGATGAGCCAAGTTTGAATTTGTGTAATGTGATCTTGTAGGTTTCTGGTAGCTATTTGTAAATTGCGTGATTTAGCCATTATGGCTGTGTCGTCGGCGAAGACATGGGTTGACGTTCTGTCTGATAATGGGAGATCATTTATTGCCACCAGGAACAAATGAGGTCCCAATATACTTCCCTGAGCTACGCCGGCTTGTATGTTTCTGAGAGACGAGTGGATGTTGTTAATGGAAGTGAAGAATTTACGTTTGGATAGGTATTGGTTTATTAGTGTAATATATGTGTGATGGATATTTAATTTAATTAATTTGTGTAGGAGTGTTGGATGATGAACTCTGTCGAAGGCTTGTTGAATATCTAGGAAAATAGCGACAGTGTGTTGTTTGTGTTGGTAACCGTGAGTTATAAATTCAGTGGTTCTGAGTAGTTGTAGAGTGTTGATTTCTGAAGCCGAATTGTTGGTTTATAAGTGATGCGTTAATTTTGTCTTTGATGCGTGCTAGGAGTATTTTTTCAAATAGTTTTGATAGATGGCTTAGTAGGCTGATTGGTCGGTAGCTATGGGGTTTCCTTGGATTTTTCCCATGCTTTGCAAAACACATTATTTTTGCTATTTTCCAGTCAGCCGGAAAATGTCTAAGCATAATTATTTTGTTGAATAAATATAGTAGTAGTGTCGTAGCATTGTTATTTAATTTCTTTAATATTGAATTTTGAACGCCGTCTTTGCCAGGGGCTTTATTGGTGTTCAGAGATTTAATTGTGGCTTGAAGTTCAATAATAGTAATAGGGGGAATATCTGAAGTTGCTGGTTGTTCAAGAAATGTCTGTACTTCGTTAAGTATTCTCTGGTCGTGATTTTGGTCAATTAGGTGGTCGTTCGGTCTGAATTGTTGTTCAAGTGTGTCTGCCATTAATTCGGCTTTGCCTTTGTTGTCCGTTATTAATATATTGTTATTGTCGTCTTCCAGTGGAGGAACTGGCTTGTTACTTCTTGTAAAGACCTTAGTAAGCTTCCAAATAGTATTTGGATTGTCGTTAGGTTTTATGTTTAGTAATTTGGTTTCCCATTTTGCGTTTCTGAGCATTATTAATTGTCTTCGTACTTAAGCGTGAAGTCTGTTATATAGTATTTTATTTTGGTCAGTCTGGTTACGTTGATAAGTCTTTCTGGCTTTGTTTTTGTCCTTAATTAATTGGCAGAGGTCTGCCGGAAGTGACGCGCGTTTGGTTATTGTTTTGGGTTTGTAACTTGATCTAGCTGCTGTTATTATTACTTTGTTAAAATTATTTATTTGTGCTTCTAATTGTTGAGTATTTTTAATTATTGGGAGAGCTATAGGTACCAGGAGGTCTTGCTGCAGCTTGTAAATGTCCCAGTCTATTTTCTTGGGGTTTATAATTTTGCGTGTATTTATAAAGTTGATGTTTGCGCCTATTTTAATAATAACTGGAAGGTGATCTGAATCTAATTTAGTGTGTGTTTCTGTTGAAATGTTAAATGGAATATTTCTGGCTAATAAAATGTAATTTGTGTCTGGATAGAGTATGCCGTCTCGTTTGAAATAAAAAGTAGGAGTGTCGGGAGCGTGAATGAAGTAGTCATTTTTGGAATTGTGTCTGTAAAGTATTTTCCCATTGTCGTTTTCCGTGACGGATCCCCAGCTGTGGTGTTTGCTGTTTAGATCGCCTGCTAGTATGACCTGGTCATAGTTTAGTAGGGATTCTATGTCTAGTTAGAATGCGTGCTTGGGGTCGGTTATATGCAGATATAATAGTATATGTTTTGTTATAAATGTGGAGTTGGATGCCGTTGGCTTCTATGTGAGTCGTGTCTGGTAGTGATATTTCCTGGTGAGAGATGTGTCTTTTGATAGAAATTAAGGTTCCACCTCCTCCTCCTGTCAGTTGGTCCTTTCTGTACGTAATGTAGTCAGGTAGGGAAAATTTATGTCTAACGTCTAGCCAAGTCTCCTGGAGCAGCACTATGTCAATGTCATGGTCTCGTAGTAGTTGGGTAAGCTCTAGCTTTTTCGCAGGGTGAGCTATGCTTTGGCTGTTCCAAGATACAATTTTTAGGGTCTTGTTGTCCATGTTTAGTCCTGTGTGAGTGTTACCATGAGCTGTGTAAGGAGATGGTCTATACCTTGGATTGCCTCAAGGAAGTTGCGGATGAAATTATTTAGGAGGGCTTGGAGACTTTGTAGGACGAGTTTCATTCCCACTGGGAAGTCTTGAGGGACTCGGTTTTTGGAAAATTTTAAGTTTAGTTGTCCAGGGGTCTGATGAGGTGGAGTGGGCAATTGCTGGGTTTGTGGCCTTCGGGGAGTAGTGGTGCACTCGGCGGGTGGAGGGGGGGGGGGGGAGCGGGTACATTGTTGCTATTGGGTTTTGCCTGATTTTTTGCACTATTTGCGGCCATTTGGTCTCTAGTAGCCTTTGAGCGTTTCACTTTAGATTGGGTAGGGGTAGATTTGCCTTTTGAGCTTATTTTTGGGTTGAGACTAACGTCTGGAGTAACGTAACCTGACGACTCGGGTCCGGGTCTTTCTTGATCGGAACCATCGGAGCTGTCGTCATTGTCTTCGAGGGCTGAAAATCTATTTGAGATTGAAGTGGATGGTTGGGGATTTGTTTCGTCAAGCAAAGGGAAGGCTGACTTATACCTTGAATGCCAAGCATTTGTTGGTGGAGGGGGGGGGCTGGCTTAAAAGTTTCTTTGGGTTGGGGGGAAAGTCCGGTGCCCTCAGCCTCTCGCCAGGCTTTGTCCTCCTCCAGTCTGTCTTTTGCCTTTTTAAAGACCCCCCACTCTTTTCCCCTTCCTTGGACCCTCCGTGCTCCGTTGAGCTGGTCTCACTTTCAGTTAAGGCTCCTCTCGAGCCAGCCTCCTCAAACCAAGAGGCATACTCTCTTCTACGCCACCCCCAGGGGCTCACATCTTGTGGGCGTGGGTTGACGACCACGGGGCCCCAGCTGAGTCCGGCATTGCTTCCACTTACTTGTGCCGGGCTCCTCTCTGTCTTCTTTCCTGTCGACCTCACTTGGTCAACTCTTGTTCTCTTCTGACCCCGACGGTATTAGGGTATCCGAGGCCTAGGGAGTCTCTTCCTTTCCCGCCTTAATTGGCCCTTGTCTCATCTTTTCTGATACCCTCCTTCTGTGAGGGGTCAGCCTTCTTTTTCTCTTCCTTTTACCTCCTGCCTTGTGTTCTAGGCCCTTAAGGAGGCAGGGTGTATGTAGCCCCACCACTTCTGGTGCACCCTAGATAATGCTACACCCTCAGGGGCTCACGGCTGGTGAGTTCGGGAGTTGGCGACCCCGAGGGATTCCTGAGCTGGGTCCGTTTTCCCCTTTTGTCCCTTACCTTCGGGGCGGACCCTCTCCTCTTTCACTTTCCTATCTGCCTTTCATGGCTCTCCTTCCTTCCAAGTCCCTCAATCCGCCTTCTCCGAGGGTTGAGGGCATTTCTTTTCCTTCTGTCCTTTTATTTGCCTTATTCTCCTTTAGTTTTCCATTTCTTCTTCTAGTATGTAGGTTAGTAGTTAGTTTTTGTTTTAAGTTCGCTTTTCATTTTTCATCTTCACGATCACCCAAACCATCAGGGGCCGATAACCTAGATGTTAGGCCCCTTAAAACAACAATTATCATCATCATCATCTTCTACGCCATGTTGACAAAGTAGTTATCGTCATACGGAACTTCAACTTCAACATGAAATCAAGATAAGTAGGACGCTACATGCTGGCCCGCGCAATTTGCACACTTAGGTGGTTCATCTAGGGTCTTTGGACAATCCTGATGACTGTGCGGACCAGCACATTTGAGGCAGCGAGGGTGTAAAAAACAGTTGGGTTTGGTATGGCCGAAAGCTTGACAGTTGTGACATTGGGTCACTCTAGCACTTCGAGATTTGAAGTCGGTAATAGTGACTGTACTATTTAGAAAGTGGGTAATTTTAGGGAGGTCTCTATTTTGCTCGTTTGGCTCGAAGGCGATCAGAAATAATGGAAGTGGGGAGTGGTGTATTCTCGGAATACACGGTACGAGAGATTATAATTTTCAATGCTTTTGCATGTTCTTTCCTTCCTCTTTGTCAAACACCAACAGTGATCTTCTGTTTCTTCTTTGATGGGCAAATCTCTTATGTCTTCATGAGTCTGTTCTAGATATATATTCTCTGTGACTCACCTAGCGTCATATAGCAGCGAATCTCTGAAGCTCTTCAACTCTTCCTGGTGCAAGAGGACTTACTTATCCATTTGGCCACCAGATCCTGTTACCATCGCCAGCTATTTTCTCCTTGAGCAAGAGGACTCTGTCTACTTTTTTACTCACCATGCTGCGCTAGTATCGCCTGTTATCAACTCCTTGAAGACCATTCATCAAGAAGAACATTTATTTTTGATAAGTTGGTTATGCTTATATGTTCTCCTTTTGTCTCCTACCCCCCACTCTTTTCCCCTTCCTTGGACCCTCCGTGCTCCGTTGAGCTGGTCTCACTTTCAGTTAAGGCTCCTCTCGAGCCAGCCTCCTCAAACCAAGAGGCATACTCTCTTCTACGCCATGTTGACAAAGTAGTTATCGTCATACGGAACTTCAACTTCAACATGAAATCAAGATAAGTACCATCTTAAAGTTTTAACCTCATCTTCATGGTTTTAACTTTCACGTGCTTTTAACGATACCTTTATAGACAGTGTGAGATTATTTATTTTGGGGCAAAAATCATTCTTCGTGGGATTTGCCATGTTGAGCTTTTGTTCGTACAAGTCAACCTTACTAAAAAGAGCTTTTCTTAGGCTATTCAAATGAGAAATCCTCTCACTACGTGGGATATTATCTAATACCCGCTGTCTATAATTCACCAAGTTAGTTCCTCCGTTGGATTTTCTCAACCCCATTTTTCTACTAAGGTCGTTCTGGAACCTTCTAGATTCTGTATTTCATCTACAAGTCCTGCCGTTATGAAATTTTCACTCACTTGTGAGAATGCTATTTAAAATTGAAGAATCTCACTTCTGAATTAAAGCTCAATAGCGAATTTTCTTCTACCGTTGGATGTTCTATGGCGCATTTAACTGTAATCCACCATTTTCTCCAGCAATAGACTTTAGCTCATCTAGTGCAACCAGTCATTTTTTTTCAAATTGAAATAACTTTCTCTGCCAAAAACTTTCGTGTTTCTATAGTGAACTTTTCATATATTTCAACGAACTATAGTGAAAACCAGTGCTTGTTCAACTTTCTACCGCGTCGCGATCGTCCGTTTACATATAAATAAGGCCATGAACATTTTTCCGCAATCCCTATTTCTCTTTCCTAAACCTCTTACTAACAATCTGTAATAAACTTTTAAATTTAGGTCTGTTTCAACGAGGTGTCAATCTATAGATGTGCCCTCCCATTTTTTCTCATGTGTAATTAATTAATTTCTGTATAAATTACGTGTCCAGCGCACGTTTCAAACTTACATTGTTTCTCCCTTCTAATCAGGGAAAACAATTCTTTCAACTCTTGAGTGAGTTATTTCTAGGTCTCACGAATTGGAAACTGCCCCATTTGGTTCGTGATTCCCATTTAAAACATAGGAGGTCGAGAACCTTCCCTTTGATTATCTCTTCAGGTTTCACAGTAAGTGACCTGCCCTTATTTGCATAATAACCAACATTAATTCTGTATAAATATAAGAAGTTGTAGGAACTTCTATCTTATTCTTCACGTTTTTCTTATTGTTATTTTAGAAGTTTTCACTCTTTCTAGAATATTCTCTCAGGAATTTCTTAAGGTACACTCTTTGTACTCCAATTAACGAACGTTCAAACTTTAATTACTTCATTGGTTATTTGTTTAAATCTTATAAAGATTTTAGAAACATGTAAGGTTTTAAACCTTGTAAATTGTCAATTGCCTGGAGCAACCATTTAATGTTAGGAGGTCTGCGACCCCATTTGTTAAACAATTTAAATGATATATATTTGTCAAAAAGATATTGCATACTTGTTAATTTCCTTAAACTTCTTTGAATTGTTAAATAAATGAAGCGTTTCTTTTCGCTTTTTCATTTTTCTAATACAAAGTTTAGGCAAAATCCTGTCTTCCTTGGCTCTCCCTACTTAATGCCATTAAAACCTTTAATAGGGCTTTCACCACTCGTTGCATTTGAGCAAGAACTCTTAGTAGTAACCTCACTAAAGATTCTTTTAGCTTTAATAGCTAATTCTAATTGGCCAGTAAGGCAAGTAAAGCTCGCTACGCCAGCTACCTGCTTGTGGAGATCCTCTCCGAAAACTTATGGTTAATTTTCCAAAAGATAAGTGTTTCTTTTTTGTCTAAGCTTTTAGCCGGCCTTTCGCTGAGTAAAGGCTTAGCCATTTCCAAATGCAACCATTGGTTCACTTACCAAAATTACTTTCCCAGGTATAATTTTTCATCACGATCCTTCCTGGAAGCACTGGGTCGCTTTTTTCAGGAACTCTATAATTTCTAAAATTGGAAATACCAAACTTGATTTAAATTATTGGCATCCTTCGAATTATTTTGCAAAACGAATTTCTTTGAAAAACCATACAATAAATTTGTTACTCTTAGTTTCGCCAGACCATCACCTTTCCCCATAGTAGTTTTATACATGCTTGGGAGGAAATACACTAAAGCCTCTCTCTTACAAATCGCCCAAGTCCTAGCTGCGGTTCCCGTTAGCTTCGACCAAGCTCGTACCTACTTTAGGTATCAGAGAGTTAACTTTCAGTGGCAACTGCCTCTAAAGGTATTTAAAGTTAAATTTACAACTTTTGTGGGACTCTCCTCCTATTTTTCTATCCTTTTTCTCCAATCCAAAACCTACTTCCTTTTTTTTAATCATCTTCCCTTGGTGGGTGGGTTATTCCTTATCCAATAATCTACCCAGGGAGCGTGTGATGATCTCATTATTATGAACTTGTCTCATCATCTGTTGGGCAAACTCTATTTTGTGTCCAATTGCCTCAAACTCCTCTTTGATTTCGTCCGTGTTTGTATCATGAGGTAGAGGTTTAATGACCATCTGTTTGAGAACTTTCCTAGCTGTCGGATGGGTGAAAAAGGGGATACGGTTTTCTTTAAGTTTCGCTATTACTCGGGCATGATCTTCAACTGTGACTACATTTAGTTTAATTCCTGATCTGTTAGTACGGATAGAGAACTTTTGGTTTGCTACTGTCTTTTGTATAAGAGATCGAATGTCTCTCCATTCGTTTTTTGTAGACCTGATTTCTATGGGAGGAGGGGGCCGTGGCGGTCTGGGTGCGTCTTGGCCATACTTCGTCATGGCTAAGTTAGTGTGCCCTACTGTGTGAGGTGTGAACGATTTAGTGAATGATTAATTTAGTGATAAAAGAAAGTGGTGAACTTTAGAGAGTTTGTTTATTTAGGCCAATTGGTGATTAGTCAGTCCTCGCCAAAGGTTAACGTTGTTTTTATAGTGGTGCCTCCACGACAATTAGCGACTTCTAACCACTCACCACTTTGGCTACCTACGGCACAATAATTATTATTAGTAGTAGCCTCCTTGCTCAGCCCCGCAACAAGAAGAGCGCCTCTGAAAGGGGTGGATCAACCAGCCAATAGCCGTCAGCCAGCTGGCTATAATGTCGCTGTTCAGTTTAAGTTATCGCTGTTCACCTCGGAGATAAGGTCCAGACCAGAGAAATTTCGATGTGTCAGCGCAGCGCGCGCCAAACTGGATACCGCAGCGAAGGAACCTCAGTGGAAGTACGGCAGCGTTGTCAGATGTGCACTCGGTGGAAGTGGTCCCCTTTTCAGGGGACTCCCTGGAGCCTACCGACTCCACTTAAGGTTTTGCGTTCTCACAAGTCCAATCGGCGTAGCGCAGAAACAGCCCCAGATAATATTTCCCTAATATAACTGTCACCTGCCCTTAAAACTAGCCCGCCAAAACAATGCTGGCCTCTGTTGGCCAACAATGCTCGTCGCGCTAGAGTTGCCGTTGAGCCAGTGACGCGTATGGTCGCGGTCACCCGTTAGGGCTGACACGGGGAAGTCACGGCAGCTTCTTCCCTCTATTGGCTCTTTTTAAAATAACTTTGAAGCCTAGTCTCCAGTCTAATGTTATATTCTACCCCACCGGTAGCAATTCCAAGCAAGAGCTATCCCACGGGACCCCACGAAGGTAACCTAAGCATCAATTTCAGTACGGCGAGGAGACGAGGACTCTCTCATCCGTACAGGCCAGCTCCTAAGCCTAGAATGAGAACCAACTGTCAGGGATACAGTATCTGGTGGCAGGGGAGTTAGCATGAGACTGACTGCCAGCTTTTTTTTTTTTTTTTCTCTTCAATTTGGGTGTGCCGAGTCTGATGGACGACTCTCTACACATCGATATGTGTTTGCCAGTAAGTTGGCGGTAGCACAGGGCGTACATATAGGAGGGAGAAAAAACGTTCTGGCTAATGGGAAAGGAGAACCGTAACCCATTAGCCAGAGCGGAAACCCTCAAAGCTGCAGCTATCTAAGTAGAGAGGGTAAGTAATTTAGTAGGGGGAAAGACTGCCAAGCGATAAAAAGAAGAAATTCTATCACCAGACAGCTTCAACAATGGTAATTAGCGGGCCAAAAGGATGTGAAATGTAAAATTTAGAGGTGCAATAAAATATTTAAAAATTTAGAATATTTATTTTAAATAGGTAAGCCAAGGACCACGATATTTATATTTGGTCCTGGGCTTTGAGGTATGAATAATAGGATCCAAAATATGACGCCCACGAAGTTCAGATCGGATGCACTGGCGCATTCTAAGCTTAGTCAACTTGCATAATTTCTCAATCTGAGAGCCCCCCCCCAGGGGCTCACATCTTGTGGGCGTGGGTTGGCGACCACGGGGCCCCAGCTGAGTCCGGCATTGCTTCCACTTACTTGTGCCGGGCTCCTCTCTGTCTTCTTTCCTGTCGACCTCACTTGGTCAACTCTTGTTCTCTTCCGACCCCGACGGTATTAGGGTATCCGAGGCCTAGGGAGTCTCTTCCTTTCCCGCCTTAATTGGCCCTTGTCTCATCTTTTCTGATTCCCTCCTTCTGCGAAGGGTCAGCCTTCTTTTTCTTTTCATGTTATCTCCTGCCTTCTGCTTAAGGCCCTCAAGGAGGCCGGGTGTATGTAGCCCCACCACTTCTGGTGCACCCTAGATAATGCTACACCCTCAGGGGCTCACGGCGTGTGAGTTCGGGAGTTTGCGACCCCGAGGGATTCCTGAGCTGGGTCCGTTTTCCCTTTTTGTCCCTTACCTTTGGGGCGGACCCTCTCCTCTTTCACTTTCCTATCTGCCTTTTATGGCTCTCATTCCTTCCAAGTCCCTCAATCCGCCTTCTCCGAGGGTTGAGGGCATTTCTTTTCCTTCTGTCCTTTTATTTGCCTTATTCTCCTTTAGTTTTGCATTTCTTCTTCTAGTATGTAGGTTATTAGTTAGTTTTAGTTTTAAGTTCGCTTTTCATTTTCATCTTCACGATCACCCAAACCATCAGGGGCCGATAACCTAGATGTTAGGCCCCTTAAAACAACAATTATCATCATCATCATCAACCTTCTTTTTCTCTTCCTTTTACCTCCTGCCTTGTGCTCTAGGCCCTTAAGGAGGCAGGGTGTCTGTAGCCCCACCACTTCTGGTGCACCGTAGATAATGCTACACCCTCAGGGGCTCACGGCTGGTGAGTTCGGGAGTTGGCGACCCCGAGGGATTCCTGAGCTGGGTCCGTTTTCCCCTTCTTGTCCCTTCCCTTTGGGGCGGACCTTCTCCTCTCTCCCCTCTCGTCTCCTCTTTTCCTTCTGTTTCCTTTTCTCTTTAAGATTCCCGCACTGTTTTTGTTACTTGAATCACCGTGTATCTAAATTCCCTTTTAGCGATTTTTTTAAAGGCATATTTGATCTATGTTGCATTTTGTAAGTTTTTTCGATCTAAATTACATCTCGCGATTGTTTTCAACCTCAATTGCATTTTGTAAAGATTGACAATCAAAATTGCTTTTTAGTAAGTCTTTCAATGCAGGTTGCCGGGCCTTTTAGTGAGTATTTTGAATTTCAATTGCATTTTGTGAGTATTTTCAACCAAAACCGCATTTCGCACGAATTTTGAATCTAAATTGCATTTTGTTTGGTGGGCATTTTGCACATATTTTGATTCTCAATTGCATTTTGTGGGTATTTTGAATCTAAATTACATTTGTCAAGTATTTTCAATCTAAATTGCTTTTTGTAAGTATTGTCAATCCACATGAGTCGTTTGAATCTACCGTACATTTTGTAAGCATTTTCAATTTCAATTGCATTTTGTAAGTATTTTGAATTTCGATTGCACTTTGTGAATAATTTGGATTGGAACTGGGATAAGGCCTATTTCAATCCGAATTGCATTGTGTATTTTCAATTTCAATTGCATTTTGTAAGTATTTTGAACCTCAATTGCATTTTGTACGTATTTTCGATCTCATTTGCATTTTGTAAGTATTTTGAATTTCAGTTGCATTTTGTAAGTATTTCGACGCTACATTGCATTTTGTACGTATTTTGAACCTAGCCTTCATTTTGTGTTTTTTTTTTTTTTTCAATCTATTCCTTTTGTGAATCTTTTCGTTCTAAATTCCCTTTTGTAAGAACATTTTGTGAGTCGTTTCAATCCGAGTTCCTTTTTGTAAGTATTTTCCGTCTCACTTAATTTTCGTTCTGGTTTCCGTTTCATTATCATCTTCGCTATCACCCAGATCATTAGGGGCCGATAACCTAGATGTTAGGCCCCTTAAAACAACAATTATCATCATCATCATCAACCTCTCCTCTTTCACTTTCCTATCTGCCTTTCATGGCTCTCCTTCCTTCCAAGTCCCTCAATCCGCCTTCTTCGAGGGTTGAGGGCATTTCTTTTCCTACTGTCCTTTATTTGCCTTATTCTCCTTTGGTTTTCTATTTCTTCTTCTAGTATGTAGGTTAGTAGTTAGTTTTAGTTTAAAGTTCTTTTTTTTATCTTCACGATCACCCAAACCATCAGGGGCCGATAACCTAGATGTTAGGCCCCTTAAAACAACAATTATCATCATCATCATCATCACCATTTTTTCTTCTACTATGTAGGTTAGTAGTTAGTTTTAAGTTCGCTTTTCATTTTCATCTTCACGATCAGCCAAACCATCAGGGGCCGATAGCCTAGATGTTAGGCCCCTTAAAACAACAATTATCATCTTCATCATCAATCTGAGAGCAGATAAGAGGAATAGAGAATTCATGTCTTATCTGTGCATTGGTCTTTTGAAGGCGGCTAATCCTAAAAAAAGAGCGAAGGGTTTTATTCTGGAACCGCTGGAGCTTCAGAATATGAGTCTTAGCTATATGAGACCAGGCCTGGCAGCCATACAAAAGCACGGGGCGTATGAGCGCAAGATAAAGCTTTCGCTTTATCTGCTCACTGAGATATTTATTGCTCGAAAGCGGATAAATAGCCCTGCACCGCACTGCTGCAAGCTGTAAGACCCGGTCTATATGCTGCTGAAAAGTCAGCTGTTTATCTAGTAAAATACCAAGGTATTTAACAGAATTAGACCAAGGCAAGACAGTGTCATGAATTCGAAGTTGACTAAGCTGGGGCCATTGGTGTATTCTTTGAATACACGGTACCTGAGATATAATGTCTACTGCTCCTTGCATGTTCATTTCTTCCTTCCTCTTTGCCAAACACCGACAGTGATCTTCTGTTTTCTCCTTGATGGGCAAATCTCTTACGTCTTCATAAGTATGTTTCAGATATATAACTTCTGTGACCCACCTAGCGTCATCTAGTAGCGAACCTCTGAAGCTACTCAATTCCTCATCGTGCACGAGGACTTACATATCCATCTGGCCACCAGATCTTGTTACTATCGCCAGCTATTTTCTCCTTGAGCAAGAGGACTACGTCTACTGTTTCACTCACCATGCTGCGCTAACATCGCCTACTATCAATTCTTAGAAGACCATCCATCAAGAAGAAAATTTATTTTTGATAAGTTGGTTATGCTGATGTGTATACCTTTTGTTTCCTACCCCCACTCTCTCCCTGTCCTAGGACCTTCCGTGCTTCGTTGAGCAAGTCTCACTTCTCAGTCGGCAGTTGAAGCAATCAGTTAAGGCTCAACCAGAGCTAGCCTCCTGACCTAACGAGGCATTTTTTAAATTCCACGCCATGTTGGAACTCTAGGCATCAGTGAGGAACTTCACTTCGACATGCAACAAAGATAAGTACCTTCTTCAAGTTTTAACCTCATCTTCATGGTTTTAACTTCCACGTGTTTTTAATGATACTTTTATAGACAGTGTGAAAGTATTTATTTTGGGGCAATAATCATTCTTCGTGGGATTTGCCATGTTGAGCTTTCGCTTGTATAAGCCGACTTTACCATAAAGAGTGGGTAGATTATAGGCTAGGAAATAACCCACCCACCAAGGGAAGATGATTAAGAGAAGGAAGTAGATTTGGGATTTGGAAAAGAAGGATAGAAAAATAGGAGGAGAGTCCCACAAAATTAATAAGTTGAGGTTTAAACACACTTAAGGGCGATTGCCACAGAAATTCAGTGCTCGGATACCTAAAGTAGGTACGAGCTTGGTCGAGGCTAACGGGAACCGCAGCTAGGACTTGGGCGGTTTGCAAGAGAGAGGCTTTAGTACATTTCCTCCCGAGCATGTATAAAAGTACTATGGAGAAGGGTGATGGTCTGGCAAGACTTAGAGGAACAAATTTACTGTATGTCTTCTCAAAGAAATTAGGTTTTACAAAGTGATTCGAAGAATGCCAATGATTTAACTCAAGCTTGGTATTTTCAATTTCCAAAATTATGGAGTTCCTGTAAGGGCGACCAAGTGTCTCTAAGAAGGAATATGATAAAGGAGTATGCCTTATTGGGTAATCTTGGTAAATGAACCAATGGTTGCATTGGACAATGGCTAAGCTTTTACTCAGCGAGGAGCCGGCTAAAAGTTTAGACAAAAAGAAACACTTATTTTTTAGAAAACTGACCATAAGTTTTCGGAGAGGGTCTCCACAAGCAGGTAGTTGGCTTAGCGAACTTTACTTGCCTTACTGGCCAATTAGAATTAGCTATTAACGCTAAGAAGAACTTTAGTAAGGTGAAAATTAAGAGTTATTGCTCAAATGCAACAAATGGTGAAAGCCCTATTAAAGATTTTAATGTCATTGAGTGAGGAGAGTCAAGGAAGACAGGATTTTGCCTAAACTTTATATTCGAAAATGAAAAAGCGAAGGGAAAAGATTTGTTTATTTTACAATTAGAAAAAGTTTGATGAAATTAACAATTATGCAATATAATTTTAATGAACATAGTTCATTTGAACCTTTTAACAAATAGGGTCGCAGACCTCTCAACATTAAACGGTTGCTCCAGGCAATTGACAATTTACAAGGTTTCATACCTTACATGTTTCTAAAATTTTTATAAGAGTTAACCCAATAAACAATGAAATAATTAAAGCTTGAACGTGAATTGGAGTACAAAAAGTGTACCTTAAGAAATTCTTGAGAGAATGTTCTAGAGAAAATGACAACTTTGAAAATGACGATAATAACAACGTGAAAATAAGATAGAAGTTCCTACAACTTCTTATATTTATACAGAGTTAATATATGAGAATTATACAAAGAGGGCAGGTCACTTATTGTGAAACCTGAAGAAAGTGAAAAGGAAGTTTCTAGACTTCCTATGTTTAATTAGGAATCACGAGAAAAATGGGGCAGTTTCCATTTCGTGAAACCTGAACATGACTCGCTCAAGAGTTTAGAGAAATGTTTTCCCTGATTTTGAAGGGAGGAACAATGTAAATTTGAAACGTGTGCTAGACACGTATCACGAAGATTATACAGAGATACTTAATGATAAACCAACAAAAATGGAAGGGCACTTCTTAGAATGACACCTTATTGAAACAGACCTAGATTAAAAGTTTATTGCAGATTGTTAGTGAAAGGTTTAGGAAAGAGAAATGGGAATTAAGGAAAATGTTCATGGCCTTATTTAATATAACCGGACGATCGCGACGCGGTAGAAACGTGGAGAAAGCACTGTTTATCACTGTAGTCTATGAAGATGGATTCAAAGTTCACTATAGAAACACTAAAGTTCATGAAAAAGAAAGTTATTGCAATTATGGAAAGAACTGATTGCACTATATAGATGAGAGTCTATTTCTTGAAAAAGTTGTAATTTACAATTAAATGCGCCATAGAATTTTCCAGAGGTTCCAGCGGTGGAAGAAAGTTAGCTATTGCAAAAATTTATAAGGAAGATTCCTCATCTTAACTAGCATTTTCACAGTGCGTGAACAATACTTGACGACAAGACTCGCAGATAGAGAACAAGGTCTAGAAGGTTCCAGAACGACCTTAGCAGAAAATGGGGTTGAGAAAATCCAACGGAGGAAATAGTTTTATAATTATAGGCAGTGGGTATTAGATAATATCCCACGTAGCGAGAGGATTTCTCGTTTGAATCGCTTAAGAGAAGCTCTTTTATAGTAAGGTTGGCTTATACAAGCAAAAGCTCAACATGGCAAAACCCACGAAGAATGATTATTGCCCCAAAGTAAATCATTTCACACTGCCTATAAATTATAATTAAAAGCACTTGGAAGTTAAAACCATGAAGATGAGGTTAAAACTTTTTTAAAAATGGTACTTATCTTGATTTCATGTTGAAGTCGAAGTTTCTATTGATGATTACTTGGCCAACATGGCGTAAAAGAGGGTGAGCCTCTTGGTTTGAGGAGGCAAGCTCGAGCGGAGCTTTGACTGAACGAGTCAACTGCAGACGGAGAAGTGAGAGCAGCTCAACGGAGCACGGAGAAACCACGGAAGGGGAAAGAGTGGGGGTAGGAAACAAAAGGTATACATATCAGCATAACCAACTTAGCAAAAAAAATAATTTTCTTCTTGATGGATGGTCTTCTAAGAATTGATAGTAGGCGATGTTAGCGCAGCATGGTGAGTGAAACAGTAGACGTAGTCCTCTTGCTCAAGGAGAAAATAGCTGGCGATAGTAACAAGATCTGGTGGCCAGATGGATATGTAAGTCCTCTTGCACGATGAGGAATTGAGTAGCTTCAGAGGTTCGCTACTAGATGACGCTAGGTGGGTCACAGAAGTTATATATCTGAAACATACTTATGAAGACGTAAGAGATTTGCCCATCAAGGAGAAAACAGAAGATCACTGTCGGTGTTTGGCAAAGAGGAAGGAAGAAATGAACATGAAAGGAGCAGTAGACATTATATCTCAGGTACCGTGTATTCAAAGAATACACCATACTGGGGGGAAAAACACCAACAGAGAGCAAATAAGCAGTTACACATTTAATGGCAGCGGAGCAATTAAAGACAGTGGTCTTGTGATTGGTCCATTAGTGGTCAAGATTCTGGCCACCCTGACTCTCCCATCTCTCCCAGGATAACACTCGGTCACCCTACCAGAAATCCATACTAGGGGGGGGGGGGGGGGGTGAGACATCCCTAACCAAGACCAAGTCCCCCACCTTAATGTCGGGACTGGAAAGAAACCACTTCTGTCTCCGTTGTAAGGAAGTTAAATATTCCAAGTTCCACCTTTTCCAAAAAGAATTACGGAGGGCTTCAAGTTTCCGCCAAGCGATAGGTAGATTAGAATCCCTGTAAGAATTGGGAAGAGGAGGAGGAGCAGAAAGAGAAGTGCTTATAAGGAAGTGACCAGGTGTAAGTGGAAGCAGGTCATCAGGGTCATTGGACAGCGGAGTTAAAGGTCGAGAATTAACAACACCTTCAATCAAAACAGACAGTGAATTGAATTCTTCGTAAGTCAGAATTCGATTACCTAAGACTTTTCTTAAATGACGTTTAGTAAGCTTTACGCAAGATTCCCACCTACCACCGTGATGAGGAGCGTAAGGAGGTATAAAGCGCCATTTGAAATCCTTTGAGTAGGAAAAATTAGAAATTTGTTCCATGGCAGGAGAGGAAGTAAGAGCTTTCTTCCACAGGGAAGCTGCGCCCTGAAAAGTGGAAGCGTTATCAGAGAACATCTCTGAAGGCACACCACGCCTAGCAGTGAAGCGAGAGACAGCTGATAGAAAATAAGAAGTAGAAGCATTCGTTACTAGTTCCAAGTGGATTGCGCCTGTAACCATGCAAACAAAGAGAGAAACATAAAGCTTACCAAACAATTTGCGTTTAGCTTCAGGAGAGTTTCGTTGATATTGAAACGGACCCATATAGTCCACGCCAGTTAAAGCAAATGGGCGTATAGGAGAAGAACGAAAAGAGGGCAGATCGCTCATTAATTGAGTGTTGATTTTAGGTTTCGCTTTGAAACAAGGAATGCACTTATGAATTGCAGAAGAAACTTCATGAATTCCATTTATAATCCAGTACTTTTCTCTTAAGAGGCAGAGCAGAGTACGTGTACCAACATGAAGATTACGGTAATGAAAGTCACGTATAATTAAAGAAGTAACGTGATGTTTGGAAGGCAAAATAACGGGATGCTTTTTGTCCTCAGAGAGTAAAGATTGCGAGAGCCTTCCACCTACCCTGAGTAACCCATAGTCATCAAGGAACGGGGCTAAAGCACGAAGACGACTGGATTTGGGAAGATCTCTTTTAGAAGAAAGCAAAGACAACTCAGAAGAAAAGGCTTCTTGCTGTGTCAGTTGTAAAATCTTAATGGTAGCGAGATTCAATTCATGATTGGTAAGGTGTGGTTTAGGGAGAAGAGGTTGGTCAACCACAAGATATTTCCATCTAAGGAGATAGGCAACAATCCGTAGTAATTTATGGAAGGAAGAATAGCGTGACAACAAAGGATGAGATGCGTTGGAAACAAGACACGAAGCTATGGATAGAGGTACTTTAGCGTCAGGCAAGTCGGAGTTTGTAGCTGGGGGTTTAGAAGGCCATGAGGAAGATTCGTCGATTAGCCACGAGGGCCCATGCCAGTACAATTGGGAAGCTGCCAATTGAGAGGGTAAACAACCACGAGAGATGATATCAGCTGGATTATCCGCACTGGGAACATGCCTCCATTGACATCCAGAAGAAAGAGTTTGAATTTTGGAAACCCTGTTTGCGACAAAAGTTTGCCAATGAGAGGGGTTTTTGGCGATCCAAGAAAGGGCGATCATAGAATCGCTCCAGAGATAGATTTGCGAGAATTCGACCTTTAATACTTCCCGTAATTTCTTGACAAGTTCTGCAGCCATTAGTGCAGCGCACAGTTCGAGCCTAGGTAAAGTGATAGTTTTAAGAGGAGCGACCTTCGATTTGGCACAAACAAGGTTAGAAACTGGAGATCCATAGAGTGAATCGTGATAAACTAAATATGCACAACAACCATAAGCTTTTTCGGAACTGTCCGCGAACACGTGAAGGAAAAAAGATGCATTAGAATGAGAGCTAATTAAATTCCTGGGAATTTCAATAAGGGAAAGATCCAGCAAATTGCTGCGAAACGAGAGCCAACGATTCAGAAAAGAAAGAGGGACAGCGTCATCCCATTCACATTTAAGCGACCACAGCTCTTGCATGAAAAGTTTGGCTATAACGATAACTGGGGCAAGGAATTGAAGCGGATCAAAAATTTTTGCAATTTCAGAGAGGATTTGTCTTTTTGTATTAGGAAGCTCTTCTGCGAGCGTAACTTTATAGATAAGAGTGTCAGTGCTAGTGCACCAGTGAACTCCTAGAGTTTTTATAGATTCGGAGTTTCCACAAATTTCGACAGAGGAAGGATCTACGTCTTCAATGGGAAACTGAGCGAGAAACTCAGGGGAGTTGGAGTTCCACTTATGAAGTGGGAAACCTCCATTCCTTAGTAATGCTTGAAGTTCTAAAGATACAAAAGAAGCTTCCTCCAAAGAGGGGAAGGATTGCAAATAATCGTCAACATAGAATGACGTAGTTAGTGCTTCAGAGGCTTTGGGGTTAAATAAATGACCATCTTGTGAGGCAAGCAAGTGTAGGGATCGGATAGCAAGGAAAGCAGAGGGTTTAAGCCATAAGTAACCGTTTTCAAGCGAAATACCTTAATGGGCTTATTGATTTCATCACGCCACAAGATTCTTTGAAGATCTCGTTGTTCTGGTTGAATTAACACTTGACGGTACATCTGTTTTATGTCGGCTATGACAGCTATGGGAAATAATCGAAAATTTAAGAGTATAGCAGATAAATCTGATTGAATAGCAGGACCAGAATAAAGAGTGTCATTAAGGCTGTTGCCATTAACGTCGGGTGATGAACCATTGAAAACAACTCGAATTTTATCTTTTACAAAGGGGTTTTTCCACACAGGATGATGATTTAAATAAACCGTTTCGATTGGGGGGTGCAATTCATCATCGGATTTGTTAACAACCTCCATATGATCTAAGCTTTCATACTCATCCATGAACTCAGTGTACTGCTTTTTGACGAGGGGTTCCTTTTTGAATTTGCTCTCGATAGCAAAGAGAGCTTTTCGAGCTTTAGGCTGAGAGTTAATAAGTTTGGGGGGATTGTGTAATCTTGGCATTTGAACAATGAACCGGCCATCAGAAGAACGAGTGGTCGTGTTCAAAAAAAGTTGCTCACAGAATTCATTTTCTGAAGAAGTTACATTAGGAGAATCAACATTTTCAAGCCTCCAAAACTGTTCCAGATCAGTATTGGAGAAGTAACAATGCGATGCCGGTTGGGGTGAATAATGGGGAAGTTGCCCTGTGACAATCCATCCAAAATTAGTGTCTCTGGCGACCACGTTTGAGGATAGCTTGCGAACCTGTTTCCGAAGGCAGTTCCAAAAGACATTGGCACTAAAGTGAATGTCAATGGGATTTTGTGTGTTAAACGAAGGATCGGCTAACCTTAAATGTGAGGGAATGTTTAACCCCGAAATATCAACCGAGTGACTAGGAGTGTCTTCTCCAATGCTATTAAGAATTAGACAATTAAGTTTAAGAAAGTTGTTTCTATGACAAGTATCTCTTATAGATAGCTTTGAGAATTGTAAAGCTTGCGATTTTGAGCTGTTGATGCCCGACACATTGATAGAAGTGGGGTTTACGGGTAGGCCTAGTTTTCTAATCAGGGAATTAGATACAAAATCATGAGTTGCCGCTGAGTCTAGAAGACCGCGTGCACGGACCCAGTTGCCAAAGTTATCCTGAACGTCAATTTGAACAGTAGACAACAATACTTGAGCACTGCGAATGGACTTAGCATTTTGAATGTATGATGAAGCATTAGAACTGTTAACACTATCATTTTTCGGCGAAGTAGATGCTGTCAATGACCTTGCCTGATCATGACGATGTAGCAGAGTATGATGAGCCTTTTCACAATGGTAGCAAAGTCTAGTGGATTTACAGTTAGAAGCAGAGTGCGTGGGCGCTAGGCAGTTGAAACAATGTTTGTTTTGAGCGACTAATTTTCGTCTGTCATCGACTGACATTTCTTTAAAGGATTTGCAGAGGTATAGGGCATGGGGATCTTTACAAAGTATGCACTTTACCGGTTCGTTTAAACTTTTGCGAGGTTCACCTTGCGTGTTTAAAACAATAGAGCTAGCAACACGACGTTCACTAGACCTAGTTGGGTAACCAGTAGTGTTTGATTTGAATTTAGATGAGCTGGACCCTGGTTTTTGGGTATTAGACGCTGAGCGTTCGCTTTTGGGTTTGATGGACATTAATTCGAATTTGGAACTAGGAGATGAAGGTTCGCTCTGATTAGCTAGCGCGGTTAAAAGTTGGCATCTAGCGTTTATGAAAGTGACTAAATGCTCGTAAGAGTAGTCGTCTTCCTTAGAAAGTTCAATTTCCCAAGCTTTGAGGGTAGCAGCATCAACTTTAGAAACTACTAAATGTATTAGGAAAGTATCCCAATGTTCAGTAGGCTGCTCTAATTGGGACAAAGCTTTAACGTGGAGTTGGGTAGTGTCAATTAAAGTACGCAAACTAGTGACGTCATTGTGCTGTGACGCAGGTAGGTTAAATAGAGCCTTAATATGGCGTTGAATACGTAAACGTGAATTTCCATATCTTTCTTTTAATAAGTTAAAGGCAATGGGGTAATTTTCGGCACGCAGAGGAAGTGCTTCAACTAACTGCAAAGCTTGACCTCGAAGGATAGATCTCAAGTAATGAAACTTGTAAATGACTTGAATGTCTTCATTGTCATGAACAAGGGAGCAAAATAATTCATAGAAAGAATCCCAAGTGGATTCATCTCCAGAAAAATGGGGTAAATCAATTTTCGGTAAAGTAGGTTTGGGCTTGTGAGTGCTCTCACGGAAAGAAGTTTGGGGTTCGTGAAGGGAACCAAGAACAGAAGCGTCCTTTTTCTGCTCCTCTTCGAGTTGGCGTATTATTCTGAAAGCAGAACCTATGCCTTCGTAATATAAGTTCTCTACTTCGACACGATCTTCTGTTTGATTGAGCATGCAAGTTTCAATTTCAGTTTGAATGTTACAGTAGTTTTCATAAGAACGTTCAAAATCCTTTACACGATGTTTCAACAAATCTAATTGCGCGTCTGAGGGATCTAATTCTTTTATGTACCTTCTGAATCGGGTAATTTGCCCTTTATAGGATGCTCGTTTAGAAGTAAGTTTTTCATCCTTATCCTTATCAGTGGGAGCCATATTAAAGAAGATAAATGAAAATGTAACTCACGAAACTGTGGAACCTTGGAAATGCTGTCAAGCTGGCAGCAGCGAATGAGTAGAAAGAATGGGACACACCATAGGAGACAGGAGCGGCCTCTTTCCCGTTCACAGGCTTTGCACGATGTGGTTATAGCTGAAATATTCAACACAGATATTAAAAATATGCAAAGTATTGTCAAATGACACTTTTTTAAAGAGAGAGAAGAAAAAATGGGCTCTCCCGGGTTTCTGGGACCAAATTTTGGGTAGATTATAGGCTAGGAAATAACCCACCCACCAAGGGAAGATGATTAAGAGAAGGAAGTAGATTTGGGATTTGGAAAAGAAGGATAGAAAAATAGGAGGAGAGTCCCACAAAATTAATAAGTTGAGGTTTAAACACACTTAAGGGCGATTGCCACAGAAATTCAGTGCTCGGATACCTAAAGTAGGTACGAGCTTGGTCGAGGCTAACGGGAACCGCAGCTAGGACTTGGGCGGTTTGCAAGAGAGAGGCTTTAGTACATTTCCTCCCGAGCATGTATAAAAGTACTATGGAGAAGGGTGATGGTCTGGCAAGACTTAGAGGAACAAATTTACTGTATGTCTTCTCAAAGAAATTAGGTTTTACAAAGTGATTCGAAGAATGCCAATGATTTAACTCAAGCTTGGTATTTTCAATTTCCAAAATTATGGAGTTCCTGTAAGGGCGACCAAGTGTCTCTAAGAAGGAATATGATAAAGGATTATGCCTTATTGGGTAATCTTGGTAAATGAACCAATGGTTGCATTGGACAATGGCTAAGCTTTTACTCAGCGAGGAGCCGGCTAAAAGTTTAGACAAAAAGAAACACTTATTTTTTAGAAAACTGACCATAAGTTTTCGGAGAGGGTCTCCACAAGCAGGTAGTTGGCTTAGCGAACTTTACTTGCCTTACTGGCCAATTAGAATTAGCTATTAACGCTAAGAAGAACTTTAGTAAGGTGAAAATTAAGAGTTCTTGCTCAAATGCAACAAATGGTGAAAGCCCTATTAAAGATTTTAATGTCATTGAGTGAGGAGAGTCAAGGAAGACAGGATTTTGCCTAAACTTTATATTCGAAAATGAAAAAGCGAAGGGAAAAGATTTGTTTATTTTACAATTAGAAAAAGTTTGATGAAATTAACAATTATGCAATATAATTTTAATGAACATAGTTCATTTGAACCTTTTAACAAATAGGGTCGCAGACCTCTCAACATTAAACGGTTGCTCCAGGCAATTGACAATTTACAAGGTTTCAAACCTTACATGTTTCTAAAATTTTTATAAGAGTTAAACCAATAAACAATGAAATAATTAAAGCTTGAACGTGAATTGGAGTACAAAAAGTGTACCTTAAGAAATTCTTGAGAGAATGTTCTAGAGAAAATGACAACTTTGAAAATGACGATAATAACAACGTGAAAATAAGATAGAAGTTCCTACAACTTCTTATATTTATACAGAGTTAATATATGAGAATTATACAAAGAGGGCAGGTCACTTATTGTGAAACCTGAAGAAAGTGAAAAGGAAGTTTCTAGACTTCCTATGTTTAATTAGGAATCACGAGAAAAATGGGGCAGTTTCCATTTCGTGAAACCTGAACATGACTCGCTCAAGAGTTTAGAGAATTGTTTTCCCTGATTTTGAAGGGAGGAACAATGTAAGTTTGAAACGTGTGTTAGACACGTATCACAAAGATTATACAGAGATACTTAATGATAAACCAACAAAAATGGAAGGGCACTTCTTAGAATGACACCTTATTGAAACAGACCTAGATTAAAAGTTTATTGCAGATTGTTAGTGAAAGGTTTAGGAAAGAGAAATGGGAATTAAGGAAGATGTTCATGGCCTTATTTAATATAACCGGACGATCGCGACGCGGTAGAAACGTGGAGAAAGCACTATTTATCACTGTAGTCTATGAAGATGGATTCAAAGTTCACTATAGAAACACTAAAGTTCATGAAAAAGAAAGTTATTGCAATTATGGAAAGAACTGATTGCACTATATAGATGAGAGTCTATTTCTTGAAAAAGTTGTAATTTACAATTAAATGCGCCATAGAATTTTCCAGAGGTTCCAGCGGTGGAAGAAAGTTAGCTATTGCAAAAATTTATAAGGAAGATTCCTCATCTTAACTAGCATTTTCACAGTGCGTGAACAATACTTGACGACAAGACTCGCAGATAGAGAACAAGGTCTAGAAGGTTCCAGAACGACCTTAGCAGAAAATGGGGTTGAGAAAATCCAACGGAGGAAATAGTTTTATAATTATAGGCAGTGGGTATTAGATAATATCCCACGTAGCGAGAGGATTTCTCGTTTGAATCGCTTAAGAGAAGCTCTTTTATAGTAAGGTTGGCTTATACAAGCAAAAGCTCAACATGGCAAAACCCACGAAGAATGATTATTGCCCCAAAGTAAATCATTTCACACTGCCTATAAATTATAATTAAAAGCACTTGGAAGTTAAAACCATGAAGATGAGGTTAAAACTTTTTTAAAAATGGTACTTATCTTGATTTCATGTTGAAGTCGAAGTTTCTATTGATGATTACTTGGCCAACATGGCGTAAAAGAGGGTGAGCCTCTTGGTTTGAGGAGGCAAGCTCGAGCGGAGCTTTGACTGAACGAGTCAACTGCAGACGGAGAAGTGAGAGCAGCTCAACGGAGCACGGAGAGACCACGGAAGGGGAAAGAGTGGGGGTAGGAAACAAAAGGTATACATATCAGCATAACCAACTTAGCAAAAAAAATAATTTTCTTCTTGATGGATGGTCTTCTAAGAGTTGATAGTAGGCGATATTAGCGCAGCATGGTGAGTGAAACAGTAGACGTAGTCCTCTTGCTCAAGGAGAAAATAGCTGACGATAGTAACGAAATCTGGTGGCCAGATGGATATGTAAGTCCTCTTGCACGATGAGGAATTGAGTAGCTTCAGAGGTTCGCTACTAGATGACGCTAGGTGGGTCACAGAAGTTATATATCTGAAACATACTTATGAAGACATAAGAGATATGCCCAACAAGGAGAAAACAGATGATCACTGTTGGTGGTTGACAAAGAGGAAGGAAGAAATGAACATGCAAAGAGCAATAAAAATTATATCTTTCGTACCGTGTATTCAAAGAATACACCAAAGAGCTTTTATTAAGCTATTCAAATGAGAAATCCTCTCACTACGTGGGATATTATCTAATTACCCGCTGTCTATAATTCAACAAGCTAGTTCCTCCGCTGGATTTACATTAGCCCCATTTTACTGCTAAGATTTTTCTGGAACCTTCCAGATTCTGTACTCAATCTACAAGTCCTGCCGTCATGTATTTCTCACGTACCTGTGAGAATTCTATTTAAAATTGAATTATCTTACTTCTAAATTACTACATAGTGAAGTTTCGGCCACCGCGGGAATTTTCTATAGCGTATTTAATTAATTGTAATTTACAACTTTCTCAAGAAATAGACTCTCACTTATCTAGTGAAACCAGTTATTTTCATCATTGCAATAACTTTCTTTTCCATAAACTTTGTGTCTACACAGTGAACTTTTCATATATTTCCATGAACTATAGTGAAAACCAGTGCTTGCTCAACTTTTCTACCGCGTCGCGATCGTCCGCTTATATTCAAATAAGGCCATGAACATTTTCCTTAATTCCCATTTCTCTTTCCTAAACCTCTTACTAACAATCTGCAATAAACTTTTAATCTAGGTCTGTTCCAATAAGGTGTCATTCCAAGAAGTGCCCTTCCATTTTTGTTGGTTTATCATTAAGTATCTCTGTATAATTACGTGTCTAGCACACGTTTCAAACTTCCATTGTTCCTCCCTTCAAAAGCAGGGAAAACAATTCTCTCAACTCTTGAGTGAGTTATTTTTTGGTCTCGCTAAAAGAAAACTGCCTCATTTAACTTGCGAGTCTTATTTAAAGTATAGGAGGTCTAGAACCTTCCTTTTGATTAACTTTTCAGGTTCACAGTAAGTGACCTGCTCTCTTTGTATAATTCTCATAAAGTAATTCTGTTGAAATATAAGAAGTTGTAGGAACTTCCTTTTTATTCTTTATGTTTTCTATTTTGTTATCTTCGAAGTTGTTATTCTCGTTAGAATGTTCTTTCAGAGGTTTCTTATAGTACATTGCTTGTACTCCTGTAAATGTTAAAACTTTAATTATTCCATTTTGCCTATTTATTAAATCTTACCAAGATTATAATACAAGGTTTAAAAACCTTAAAAATTGTCATTTGCCTGGAGCAATTTCTGAACGTTGTTGGAGGTCTGCGACCCCAAATTGTTAACTACATAGAACATATTTATTTGTTAAAGTTACGCTTCTTTGAATTGTTAAATAAATTAAATATTTGTTTTTGGATTCTCACTTTTCCAATACAACGGTTAAGCAAGGTCCTGTACTCCTTGGCTCTCCCTACTCGATGCCCTTAAATCTATTGATAGGGATTTCACCACTCGTTGCATTTGAGCAAAAACTCTTAGTGGTAATCTTGTCAAAGCTTCTCTTAGCTTTAATAGCTAATTCTAATTGGCCAGTAAGGCAAGTAAAGCTCGCTACGCCAGCTACCTGCTTGTGGAGATCCTCTCCGAAAACTTATGGTCAATTTCCCAAAAGATAAGTGTTTCTTTTTTGTCTAAGCTTTTAGCCGGCCTCTCGCTGAGTAAGGGCTTAGCCATTTCCAAATGCAACCATTGGGTCACTTACCAAAATTACTTTCCAAGTTATAATTTTTTCGTCACTCCCCTTCCTTGAAGCACTTGGTCGCTCTTTTCAGGAATTCTATAACTTCAAAAAATTGAAAATACCAAGCTTGATTAACTATTGGCATTCTTCGAATCGTTTCGAAAAAACTAATTTCTTTGAGAAGACATACAATAAATCGTTTGCTCTCGGTCTTGCCAGACCATTACCCTTCCACATAATACTTTTATACATGCTTGGGAGGAAACATACTAAAGCCTCTCTCTTGCAAATCGCCCAAGTCCCAGCTGCGGTTCCCGTTGGCCTCGACCAAGCTCGTACCTATTTTAGATATCAGGAGGTTGTTTCTGTGGCAATCGCCTTTAAGTGTGTTTAAAGTGAAGCTTATTAATTTTGTGGGGCTCTCCTCCTATTTTTCTATCCTTTTTCTTCAGTCCGAAACCCATTTCCTTTTCTTAATCATCTTCCCTTGGTGGGTGGGTTATTCCCTAGCCTATAATCTACCCAAAGATTGTTTTGTTTTTTTTTTTTTTTTTTTTTTTTTTTTTTTTCTAAAAGAATTTATATATACACACATCAAAAAAAGTTTTGCATCACCTCGGTTCCAAGAGTTCCGGAACCGTTAAATACAAAGGGAATAGAGATCAAAACAAACAACATTTCAGCTCGTTTTATTGCTCATGAGACCCACACATTGCATGTTGTACCATCATACAGCTAGACTTTCAGCATTTGTGGTGCAGATTGCAGTACACACCACTACCTCTAATACCCAGTAGCACGTCCTCTTGCATTGATGCATGCCTGTATTCGCCGTGGCATAGTATCCACAAGTTCATCAAGACACTGTTGGTCCAAATTGTCCCACTCCTCAACGACAATTCGGCGTAAATCTCTCAGAGTGGTTGGTGGGTCAAGACGTCCATAAACAGCCCTTTTCAACATATCCCAGGCATGTTCGATAGGGTTCATGTCTGGCGAACATGCTGGCCACTGTAGTCGAGCGATGTCGTTATCTTGAAGGAACGCATTCACAAGATGTGCACGATGAGGTCGAGAATTGTCGTCCATGAAGACAAATGCCTCTCCAATATTCTGCCGATATGGTTGCACTATGGGTCGGAGGATGTCATTCAGGTATCGTAAAGCCGTTTCGGAGCCTTCCATGACCACCAGTGGCGTACGTCGGCCCCACATAATGCCACCCCAAAACATCAGGGAACCACCACCTTGCTGCACTCGCTGGACAGTGTGTCTAAGACGTTCAGCCTGACCAGGGTGCCTCCAAACACGTCTCCGACGATTGTCTGGTTGAAGGCATATGCGACACTCATCGGTGAAGAGAACGTGATGCCAATTCCGTGGGGTCCATTCAGCATGTTGTTGGGCCCATCTGTACCGCGCTGCATGGTGTCGGGGTTGCAAAGCTGGACCTCGCCATGGACGTCGGGAGTGAAGTTGCGCATCATGCAGCCTATTGCGCACAGTTTGAGTTGAAACACGACGTCCTGTGGCTGAACGAAACGCATTATTCAACATGGTGGCATTGCTGTCAGGGTTCCTCCGAGCGGCAATCCGTAAGTAGCGGTCATCCACTACAGTAGTAGCCCTTGGGCGGCCTGAGCGAGGCCTGTCATCGACAGTTCTTGTATCTCTGTACCTCCTCCATGTCCGAACAACATCGCTTTGGTTCACTCTGAGACGCCTGGAAACTTCCCTTGTTGAGAGACCTTCTTGACACAAAGTAACAATGCGGACGCGATCGAACTGAGGTATTGACCTTCTAGGCATGGTAGAACTACAGACAACATGAGCAGCGTACCTTCGTCCTGGTGGAATGACTAGAACTGATCGGCTGTCGTACCCCCTCCGTCTAATAGGCCCTGCTCATGCATGGTTGTTTACATCTTTGAGCAGTTTTAGTGACATCTATGAACAGTCAAAGGGACTGTATCTTGGATACAATATACACAGTCAACGTCTATATGCCGGAGATCTGGGAACCGAGGTGATGCAAAACTTTTTTTGGTGTGTGTATATATATGGATACATGGTGATTTATATACATAGATGTATCCCACTCGCTTGTTTGCGGATGTCTCTGTACAGATTTATATATATATACCATTGTGCGTATTCATGCATATCCAGCGGATGTTCAAAAACTAGTAGATCGGATTCCCCCGTGATTGACTCTCCCACAACACCATCACCCTAGACCCGCATCCCTTCTTCTTCTTCTTCTTCCTCTTCATGGTCTTCAAGGTCTTCCCCGATCGGAGTTGAATCAGCCATTGCTTTTAGTCGCTCCTTCTCTACCGGCAGTGTTTCTGAGATGGGCGTTGAAGCAGCAACTAATGGGGCGAAGTGGGCTCTGCAACTCAGGTAAGTCCTTACGACATTGGTTATGAGCAGTTGGACTTTCGTCTCATTGCCCCCTCTGTAATGCTGATATGAACTCTGCTCGGGTTGAGCGACCACTGTCGCGGCGTGAGCTAACAATCTAAAGTTGTTGCGGTTTAGTACCCTCGATGCCTCTTTACTCTGTAGAATCTTCGCATACATGTGTTCTGCAGGGGGTAAGGAGTTGAGAAAGTCCATTGCCTTAGCGTAGATTCCGAGGTCCTCGTTCAGCATCCTTATTTTCAGCAACTCGGGGTATTTCTGTACTAAGTACATATCAATAAGGATAATATGATTCATCTCGGCGCCTTTCATCAGCGAGATGACACATCTAAAGAAATGAGCCATAGGATCAGACCCGGTAGACAACTGTTGACATACGATAAACAGATGCTTTCTTATTTCGAAATTCGCACTCATGTAAGTGTTAAAGGCTGCTAGGTATTCCTGTTCTGGCCACAGTTCCTCAGTCCAGGCGCAATTGGTTTCAATTATACCAAGTGCCCCTGAAAATCCTCTCAGTCTGTTTCTCATCCAGTGGGGATATCCTTCGGGGGAAACATGTTTAGTCAGCCATCGCCTAGTAAAAATGACAGCACGAGTCTTATCATTATTTACCAGGACCCTATTTCGAATACACCAGTCCGAAAAAAGATTTATCCAATCTTGCAGCACACGGATGGCGTCACAATGTCTACGCTTGGAAGCATAGATTGCAACGTCATCCGCGTATAGCTGCAATTCCACTCCTGTCTTCCTAGGAAGATCATCCAAGTATAAGCTAAACAGCACCGGCGAAAGGACTCCCCCCTGTGGGACACCGGCTCTCAGGGTTCGAACCGTAGACCTCTCGCCATCGCAGGTAGCATAAAAGGTTCTGTTCCTAAGATATGAATAGACGACCTTAATCAGGTAATTGGGGATAGTACCCAATTTAATCAATTTAACGATAAGATTATCTATCCATATCGTGTCAAACGCCCTTTCAATATCGAAAAAGACGGACGGAACATTACGTTTTAAGTTGAATGATCTTGAAGCGTATTGCACTAGTCGCAGCACGGCCAGGGGGGCACTTCGACCCGCGCGAAAGCCGAACTGCTCCAGTCTCAACACGCCACTGGAGTTCAAGTGAACATTCAGGCGCTTGAGAAGAAGTCTCTCAAAAATCTTAGAAAGATGCGAGAGCAGGCTGATAGGGCGGTAGTTCTGAGGGAATAGGCGATTTTTACCAGTCTTTGGAATTAGACAGATTTTGGCTGTCTTCCAAGCCTGGGGAAAATAACCTAGTATCAGACAAGAATTAAAAATATTCGCTAGTAATATGAATGCTCGAAAAGGGAGAGCTTTAATTTCAAAGTTGTTCAGCCTGTCATCACCTGGAGACTTCTTATCATTTTGCTGCCTGGCGACTTTCTTTACCTCTGCAGGGGAAATAGGGTTAATAAGAATAGGGTCTTGGGTCTTCCAGTTGAGCCTAAAATTTGTGGCCTGGGCTCGAATGTCATTAAATAAGTCCTCGTTAGTGTCGTCATTTACGTCATTTAAGTCTGGTATATCGCATTGACTCTCAATAGAATCTGCGAAGGCCTCAGCTTTCTCAAGGGGAGAAAATACTAGCCCTC
The DNA here is from genome assembly GCA_946902985.2 of Meconema thalassinum. Lineage (NCBI taxonomy): Eukaryota > Metazoa > Arthropoda > Insecta > Orthoptera > Tettigoniidae > Meconema > Meconema thalassinum. Next base: position 501,784,374 of record OX336392.1, on the reverse strand, counting down.
TACGACGGTGAAGCGTTCGTTTAACGTTAGGAGGTCGCCTCAAAGAACGAGCTACTTTCCAGAAGTCGCTATTTGAGGTATTTTCAGAGAATTTACTACAGGTCTCTTCCCACTTTTCTATTTTACTTTCCAACAGTCTATCGTGGATGATCTTCGCTATTTCGCGGTATTCAGCGTGATCAGCGGGATCCCTGTATCTTTGCCAAAGCTTGTGAATTCGATTCTTAATAATAATTAGATCTTTAATTGCGTCAGGGATACAGTAACTGGTGGCAGGGAAGTTAGCATGAGACTGACTGCCATCTTTTTTTTTTTTTTTTTTTGTCGGGGCGGGGGGGGGGGGGGGGGGCGAAAGAGAACCCGCATCCCCCGCGTGACAGCCGACCTTACTACTGCTGCCTCCGACATGCATTAGTCTACTAAGAGAAAGCATAGGGGTGAAGGAAGGAGATGCCGTTTGAGGCTTCGCGCCAGTCCCATTGCGGTTGCAATCTACCTGGCATCATTAAGGATATTAACATGGAATATTTATATATGTGTGCATAAATGCACACATATATAAGGGGGATTTGAAGGGCCAGGGAAAAACCGGATAGACTGAAAGAAAGAGGGCCTATCCGTAAAAACCTGGCAGTTTGGGTGATAGCCACATGCAAGGAATGTGGGAAGGACATGTGTGGGTTATGTTAGAAGTGGGAGAAGGTATCATGCACCAGTTCATGTCCAACTTCTCGCCTGGTCCGTCATCCGGGGAGTCAGATCAACTCGGCACTGCTGGGTCTAGCGCGGGCCTTTCCGGCTACCAAGCAGTGATGACAGGAGTCCAAGGACTTGCACCACCACCTGATGTCCTTGGGGTCCCTGGTGCCGAGTCTCCGTTGCCGGAGAGTGGGAGGGAGGCCACGCCTGCCGAGGCAGGGGCCTAGTGGATGATCCATGGCAACGAGCCGCCTTCTTCTCTGCTCTTACCATGCACCGGTAGACTGGGCAACTGCGGTGGGAAGACGGATGGTCTCTCCTGCAGTTGGCGCACACCGGCGCGTCTCGTGGCACCGTGCAGCCGGTGTGGTGGTGACCACCTGAGCACCGGTTACAGCGGACTGGGGAGCCGCAAGATCCCTGGGAATGACCCCATCTTAGACAGCGGAAACACTGTAAAAGCTCGTCTAAGCGGGGTCGCATATTACCTGGCTGCTGCTTCGGCTGGCTGCTGCTGATGACGTCCCGTTGCCCTTCCGCACCCTCCTGGGAGCATGGGTTGGGCCGGCGTCCCTGGTTGGCGGCGTCGCGGTGCCCCGCTTCTCCCTCCTGGGAGTGCGGGTGGCGGCGTCCTCTGCGGCGGCGTCTCCTCGTCTGCGGGGCCGCCTGGTTGGCCCCGGCCGTCGCTGGTTGCTCCTCCCGGATGGCGGGCGCGAGTTGCCCCGCTAAAGGCCTCGCCTGAGGCACTGACTGCTCCTCCTGGATGGCGGGCGCGAGTTGCCCCACTAAAGGCCTCGCCTGAGGTGCTGGTTGGCCGTCCTCCAGGGTGGCGGGCGCGAGTTGCCCCGCTGAAGGCCTCGCCTGAGGTCCTGGAACTGCTGGCCATCGGGTCTGCGACCACTTGGTGAAGGTCAAGGGGCCCGGCTGGGTCCCTTCTTCGGGCGTCGCGACGTCCGTCTGGGTTGAGCGCGTGGAACGATGTGCGCCTGGTTGGGCACTAGCCAGGAGCTCGGGTGGGCCCGTAGTAGCGCCCGCTACAGCCGCAATCTGCCAGTGCTCTGCCAGCAGCGCTGTGTACTGGTTCAGCGTCACGAACAGGCGGGGCCTGATCAGGACGCCGTACGGTAGGCAGTTCGTCTCAGACTCGTTACGAGTACAGTCACTGCAGCCCTGCGCAACCAGGTATTGCTTGCCCACCAGGAGCCAGGATGACGGGAGGAGAGAGCAGCGGAGCCAGCAACTGGAGGAAGGAGCCCAGCAGAGCAGTCCAGTCCATGGCAGGGGCGGGGCCAAGCGGGCCAGGCGGCCGGCGAAGGAGGAGCGCTGTGGAGGTGTGGCCACAGTAGTCTCCGAGCCCGCCCAGCCTGGCCACCAAGCCCAGCCCCCTCCACGGGAGAAGAAGAAGCCAGCACCAGGGAAGCCGCCGGTCGTGACACGCGGGGTGCTTGTCGACACGGCCGGCGCACCGCCCACCGTTGGACCTGCGGGCCTAGGGGAGGGCTTGGACCCAGCGCAGTTTTCACTGCACTCCAAGGCCCAACCCCGTCCTCCTAGCCCTTCCAACCTAGCCGTGTCCGAGAAGAGGGCAACACAAGGCACGGCTAGCCTACAAGACACCGAGCTCGGCCACCCGAGCTGGGGTAGCGAAGCCAGCCTGGAGGATGCGCAGTCTTCGCCGCGCACTGGAGACGATGGGGTCTCGCCTCCGGACTTCGAGGAGGACAGCTACTTCGACCCAACGGCCTGGGCGCTGTTTGTCTACTACCGCCCGGGCTTTAACCGAGAGCCCGCGAGGGCTCACATCAGGACCACCCTCGACTACGCCCACTACTGCATCAGCGGAGGCACCGAGAGACACCAGGCCGACATCGAGGCGTACCTCCCAACCGGCGTCTTGATCAGGCCTGCCCTGGAAGAGACCGCCGAATTGTACGTGCGTGAACTACTAGACCTGTGGCAGGTCGCTATGCTGCCAGGCGCCCTACCAGAGGCACCTGCGGGCATCATCCGGGTCGACAAGCCCCAGAGGGCGGACGCCTCAACCGAGATGGAGCCACCGACGACGGTGGAGGCCGGGACCCAGCCGGGCCCCTTTAGCCTTCACCAAGATGACGCAGACTCCGGACCAGCAGCCAGTACCTCAGGCGAGGCCATTAGCGGGGCAACTCGCGCCCGCCACCCGGGAGGACACAGCAGCGGCGGATGGGGCCACCGAGGAGGCCCCAAAGAAGAAGACGAGGCGCCGTCGCCGCAGACGTCGCAACCCGCGCTCCCAGGAGGGAGTAGCAGGGCACCGCGACGCCACCAACCAGGGACGCCAACGCATCCAGCGCTCCCAGGAGGGTGCGCCAGGGCGCAACCGTGACGTCACCAGCCGCAGCCAGGACCAACAGAAGCGGCAACCAGGTAATATAGGGCCCCACTCAGAACAGCTATTACAGTGTTTCCGCTGCCTGAGGTGGGGCCACTCCCAAGGGTCCTGTGGCTCCCCAGTCCGATGTAACCGGTGTTCAGGTGCCCATCACCACACCGGATGCACGGCGCCACGGGACGCGCCGGTGTGCGCCAACTGCCGGGGTGACCATCCGTCATCCCACCGCAGTTGCCCCGTTTATAGGTCCATGGCAAGAGCAGAGTGGAAGGCGGCTCGTTCCCGTGGACCGCCCGTTAGGCCCCTGCTTCGGCAGGTGAGGCCCCCCACCCACTCTCCGGTGACGGAGGCTCGGTACCAGGGACCCCATGGAGATCGGGTTATGGCGTAGGTGCTTGTTCAGGCACTTGCGTCCCTGCTCGGTAGCCGGAAAGGCCCGCGCTAGCCACAGCAGTGCCGAGTTAAACAGATTCCCAGATGACGAACTGGCGAGAAGTGTGACGTGAAACTGGTGCATGATACCTTCTCCCACTAACACAACCCAACCAATCCTTCCACATCCTTGCATGTGACTATCTCCAATACGCCAGGTTTTACGTGTAGGCAAATCTTTCCTTTCTGCCTATGCGGTTTTTCCCTGGCCCTACGCTTTGACCTAACCCGCTTATGTATCCTCAATCCCGCTTCATGATGCCTGGTAGAGTACTTAGTACTGGGACAGGCAGAGGTAGCCTCGCCAAACTGCTATCATACCCAAACCCCTATGCTTTCTCTTCTACTATCGTAGTTTAATTGCATGTCGGAGGCAGCAGTAGTAAAGGTCGGCTGCCACGCGGGGAGTGTGGGTACTCTTTCGGGCCCCCCCCCGAAAAAAAAAAAAAAAGGCAGGCTTCGATGTCGTCCTGGCTCGTGTCCGTGCCTCCGGTGGCGTACGCAGCGTAGTCCAGGGTGGCCTCGATGTGTTTCCGCTCTTCCTCCGGGTCGCGGTCTGTCTTGAAATAAACAAGCAAAGCCCAGGAGCTAGGGTCGTGACGCCGTGGCAACTCGGAGCCTGGGCCCGGAGACCCAGGGTGCCCATGCACAGTGTCTAAGCTCACGTCGCTCGCCCAGCTGAACTGGGGGTCCAGACTAACTGGGCAGTCTGATGGCAGGGGGCTAGCCGGTCCTGGCGTGCCACTCTTCTCGGACACGGCTAGCTCGGAGGTGCACGGAGAGGCTATGTGCGACTCAGAGCTCGGGGTCGAGGCCCCGGGGCGCAGGGACACCTGCACGATGTCAGAGACGCGCCTCCCTCGACCGCGTGCAAGCCCAGCGGTGAGTGCGGCAGCCGTGCCTTGAGGCCCCAACTTCTCGGCTTCGGCTACCGGCTTCTGCGATGCTGGCGTCTTCTCACCAAGGGCCGCCTGGCGGGCGCGAGTCACCGGAGGAGAGGGCTCGATGGAGGCTATCTCCCCTACCCTGGGAGTGCCTGCCGATTTAGGCCCCCTGCCTTTCCGGCGACGGCGCTTGCCTGGGCCCTTGGCTGGCCCGCTGGTCGTCGGCTTCCTCCACTGGCTGGTACCGCTGCTCATCTCCGTCGTCTCCATCCTGGTGAGCTGTTGCAATTGCTGTACTGGACTGCTACTGCACTGGCTAGGCGACCTTTCACTTCCGTGTCAGGATCAGCCTGCCAGCCCGGACTCTTTTTGTTTTTTTTGTTTTTTTTTGTTTTCTGATAGTAATTATGAGTGCCAGGAACAATACGCCCTCTTACTCTCGGAGAAATAAATTGCCTAAGTACGGCGTTTACAGTGGGCAATACTGGTAGGGAGGGGAAAACAATCCGCTCAAGAGGAAAGGGCAGACCGTATCCAAATGAGCGGAGCCGAAACCCTCAGTGGAAGATGGAGAATGGGGGCAGGGAAAAGCGGAAAGGGGGCAAAGAAAGCCGACAGGTCGAAGAATGACCAGCCAGCCTCAAAAACAGCCATTTTACAGGGCAAGGTAGCACTTAAAATTTGGAAAAATTTAATTCAAAGATTTAAAAATGTTAACGTTGACACCGTAGATAAGTGAGCCAGGGACCTCTATATTTGAATCTAGTATTAGGTTTTGAAGTGAAGATGATGGGCTTCAGAATATCGAGGCCCCTGGGAGTAGACTGGATGCAATGATGCATTCGAATTTTTGTCATTTGGCATACTTTGTCAATTTGTTGTCGGATGGTGGGAATTTTAAGGTCATGACGAATCTGACGATTTGTCCTAACGTAGTTGTTAACTCGTAAGTAGTGTCGTAGCGTCTTGTTCTGATAAGTCTGCAATTTTTTGATATGGGATTTGGCAATATGTGACCAGGCCTCGCATCCGTATAATAATACCGGGCGAATGAGAGCCAAATAAAGCTGCCGCTTTATTCGGTTACTCAGGCGTTTATTCCCCGTAAGGGGATAAATCGCCCTCGCCCGGGCTATTGCCATCTGCATAGCCATGTTCACATGTTGCTCAAAAGTCAGTTTTGCGTCAAGAGTGATGCCAAGATACCTAATAACATTAGTCCATGGTAGCGTGAAGTTGTCTATCTTTAAGTGACCAAATATCGGTCTGCGCAGAGTAAATAATACAGCCTTGGTCTTTGTATTATTTACTCGCACTTTGTTTCGAATGCACCATTTCCGAAACAGGGTAATCCAAGTTTGCAGCACGCTAATGGTATCACAATTTCTCTTCTTGGAAGCATAAATGGCAATATCATCAGCGTATAGCTGCAGTTCTACTCCAGGCTTCCTTGGGAGATCATCCAAATATATGCTGAAAAGCACTGGCGAGAGGACTCCCCCCTGAGGGACGCCAGCCCTCAGGGCTCGAACAGTGGACCTCTCGCCATCGCAGACAGCATAAAACGTTCTGTTCCTGAGATAGGAATAAATGATTTTAATGAGACAATTTAAATTAATTAATTTAGCAATTAGATTTTCTATCCAAACAGAATCGAAAGCACGTTCAATATCAAAGAAAACAGCAGGAACAGAACGTCTTAAGTTGAATAATCTCGTGACGTATTGTACTAGCCGCAGCACGGCCAGAGGGGCACTTCTGCCCGCTCTAAATCCGAACTGCTCCAGTCGCAACACGCCACTGGAATCCAGGTGTCTATTGAGTCTCACAAGAAGAAGTCCCTCGAATATCTTCGATATATGTGACAACAGGCTTATAGGACGGTAATTCTGGGGGAAAATTCTATTTTTACCAGGCTTGGGAATAAGAACGACTTTTTCTTCCAAGCCTGGGGAAAATAGGCGAGAATTAAGCAGGTATTAAAAATGGTAGCTAAAAATATGTAAGCCCTGAAAGGGAGGGACTTAATATCCTTATTTGTAATCCTGTCATCACCGGGAGACTTCTTTTCGTTCTGGACAGAAGCAACACGTTTGACCTCGGCAGGAGTGATGGGATTAATAAAAACTGGATCATGGGTCTTCCAGTTGTGCCTAAACTGATTAACCTGGGCTGCGACGTCATCAATATTGTCATCGTCAGTATCGTAGTCATCGTTATTAATGTCATGAATGTCGCATTGACTCTCAATTGAGTCAGCAAAGGCCTCAGCTTTTTCAAGGGGAGAGAAAACAAGTCCTTGTCGCCCGTGAAGCGCGCGATTTATCCTATTAGGACCCTTCAGAGAGCGAGCTAATTGCCAAAAGTCGCTCCCTGAAGTGTGCTTAGAGAGATTATTGCATGTTTCTTCCCATAGTTCAATCTTACGCTCCAACAATCTATCGTGGATGATCTGTGCTAGTTCCTTGTATTCAGCACGATCAGGTGGGTAGCGATATTGCTGCCAACGCTTACGTATTCGATTTTTAATAATAATAAGATCCTTTATTACTTCAGGGATACAGAAACGGATCTCAGGAGGTTTAGCATATGACTGTGAGCCATCCAGGAAACGGGTCATATTTATAGGCTCGTGACCTGCACGGCTCGAGGCGGATTGACCAATGGGAGCGCTTCTGGCTTGCGACTGGCTAGCAACATCAGTCGCGCTCAAAGTGCTGGTAGCTCGCCGATTTATGTATTTTTTAGCATTATATATCTTATTATTAAGATATATAATGGCAGAATCGACCTCAGCACGGGTTCTAGGGGTGGACAGTTTTAAATTTTTGTCAATATGCCATCTGTATTTGAAGTAATCTAGGTTCTTATGCCGAATAGGTAAGCGGGGCTGCAAAACTCTATCCCAGGCAAGTTGAAATAAAATGGGTTTATGATCTGAATTAAGCACATTAGGTACTGTAAAGGACAGTTCAGGCCCTAAGTGCAGTGAAACAGCAATATCTATGACATCAGGCTGACCGTTTGCAGGATATATGGTCGGCTCTGTAGGCGCATCAATTTTGATGTCGTCATGCTCTGAGATGTAGTCTCTCAGCAATCGACCCTTGGGATTTGTCATTCTAGAGTGCCAATCTGAGTGCTTGGAATTGAGATCCCCCGCTATTATGGATGGTACATGGTTGTCATTTTCCAAAAGAACCCTCAAATCATCAGGATTTAAGGGGGCTTTAGGAGGCAAATACACAGCAAAGAGCCTATAATGCAAGTTATTCAGCTTGACTTCAATGCCCAGGCTCTCTATAGTAGAGACAGAGTTCGTGTCTAGCACATGATGACAAAGTCGAGACTTTATCAGGATGGCCACGCCACCACGAGGGGGTATGCTCTGGATAAGCCTGTCTTTTCGATACATTGCGTAGTTTTTAATCGAAAAATGTGCATTTGAATCCAACCATGTCTCACTCATGAGGCAGATATCAATATTGTAGTCAGAAAGAAAAGCTTCAAGCTCATATTTCTGCCTACTAATACCTTGGCAATTCCAAGCACAAATAGTGAGAACTCTATCCATTGTCGAAATAAACAAGTTTAAGGCTCTGAGAAATACTGCATTGCAGCATCCACCAGGACCATAATCTTGTCTGCGGTAGTCGCACAAGAGCGAATACGGGTAGCAGTTTGTTTTATGAGAGGTATCAATTTAGTGAAATTCAACTCCCTAACGAGGTCAAAAATATCACTTAGGCCCGAAGAGGACTGGGAGCCAATGCCACCGTTTTCAGTGGCCGTTACGTTTGGAGCGGAAGGAGGCGCTGTGGCGGCAGCGAAGCTCAGTTTCTGGGTTACACCCCGTGATGGTGCCCTGAGCGTTCGCTTAGATCTCAAAGTATCTTTTTGCTTTAAAATGTTTAAGTGAACATCGCAGCCCCTGAAGGAAGCAACGTGATCTCCGCCACAGTTTGCGCACTTGGCTTTAGTTTCAGGGGTAAGCGGGCAGTCTTCCGCCCGGTGGGCTTCACCACACTTGACGCAACGGAGCGGCATTCCGCAATAATTGGCAGTATGACCATACCGCTGACACTTGTGGCATTGGGAGGGACCAGCCCTACCCTTGTAGAGCTCAACGGTAACCCGGTTTCCACGAAGGTAACGAAGAGAGAAAACTGTCTTAGAGAACTCTGTGTTGGGGAGCGTAACACTGATTACACTCAGAGGTGTATTTCGGCCCGTGGTTTGGTCACGTTTGGTGTACCGAAATACATCTCGGGGCTCGTAATTCTGTGCAACTAGCTCCTCGCGAACCCAGTCTAATTCCACCGTGTTTACTATGTTTCTGATGACAACTTTCAGACACTTGTCTGAGGGAAGCTGGTGGGTGTAAAAACTAGCATTTGAATCCTCAAAGTAAGTTTTGACACGGTAGTAGTCATCTACGGTGTCAACGAAAAATTTCAGGGACTCCCTGGTGTTGATGACCCTGATGTCCCCCTTGCAAACTGTCCTGAGGTACCTATAGTGCCGCTGATACTCAGACTTATCAGCGACAGCTATAGGTGGAATTCTCGGGGCCTTAGGAGGCGGAGGAGTCGCACTGGTCTCCATAGCAGTTATTTCATTATGCAGGGGGGACGAAGAAGTCCCAGCTTGGCGGGTAGAGGTGGGAATGTTAACAGGAGGTCGAGAAGCCGCAGGGCTGCGAGACCTAACCGGGGATTGAGGGGTAGAGGGGATCAGGGCCTCGGGAGTCATGTCCCCGGCAGTGGGTAGAGTGGCTAAAATATCAAATTTATTTGAAGTATTGGTGGGCACAGAGATTTTGGCTGCCTTGGCCTTAAGGGGAACTTTCTTTACTTTGAGGGTGGGCGGCTTTCTTTTCCTCGAACTTGGGTATCGGAACTGGCTGTCATAATTTAAGTTAGCCTTGGCTTCCGCATTTTTTACTAAGTCAAGAGCCCTGGACAGCTCATGAGCAGTAGGGGTGGTTGACAGAACGTTAATGGAAGAGGAGCTACCGCGAGAGTCGCATGTAGGAGTCGGCGGGAAAGGGGACTTGGACGGGGGTAAGGCAGGCCAAATGGTCGTGATTTGTGAAAGACCAGATGGGGGACAGTAGTCAGGATGGGTGTTGGAGGTAGTAATTAGATTTGGTAAATCCAGGCAGGAAGAGGAAGGTAGGTTGGACTGGTTTGAGCCCCCGGCTCCGACCGGGGGACCCGAAGACATGTTGGACGGAATCAGGGAACGCTGAGGGTTTCGGTACAGGAAGGGAGGAAAGAGGAAGGACCCAAATTTCTAAGATTGCTCTAGGCTATCGGTTTGTGGCCTGCCGAAACAGGGGCAAAGAGCAATATTAGAAGTTCAGGAGAAGGAGATGTAGGAAGGTCAGGTGATTTAAACTTTAAAACCCTAAACGGCGAGACAGAGCTCGCAAAGTTAGCCCGAGACAAACACTGAGAGAGAGTGGTGCCTTTTTAAGTATGCAAAATCAAAACGAGAGAGAGAAGCGCAGAACCTTTCAGTTCGGCGCGCGTAATCTCGGGCAAGGACATGCTAATGATGTTTGGCATGGGGTCCTGGTGCTCAAAAGTGCTCCTTTTGCCCCTTAAGGAATTAATTATTTATTTTAAAGATGTTTTATTTTTGTTCAAAAGAATTTAATTTTTTATTTTGTTTTGAATGGCGTGTGTGTTTTGCTGCCACTGTGAGAGTAAAGGGTTCACAGTGAGAGCGTTTGTTAGGCGTGAAGAATTGGCTGAAGACGGATATTTATAAGGAATTGAGATTACCGCTTAGCTTAGTTCAGTGTAGCAGTGCTCGGAGCTTATCAGGAAGTCAAATATGTGTGGTCTTTTGACCATTTGCTCCCTGATTGGCATAGTTGTTGTTTAATGGCAGTTCAGCAGCAGCTTCGGTATGAAATAATAATAGTAATAATAATGATACTAAAGGTTTGGCGTAGTTAACTTTGTGAGAAATGATGAAACAGTAATGATGATATTTTCTTTTGAAAAACGAATTTTAAATAGCTATTTGGAATTGTCATAATAATAATAATAATAATTAGCCTAGTTGTCGTGAGTCTCAAGGGTGTGTAAAAACGTTGCCAATGCGGTGTTATTTGGCTAAACTGTACTCCCATAGTATTACCGGATGTTATCTTGGTATTTTATCTTTGGGGTCCCTTATCGGGCTAGTGAGATGATGTGTGAAATGGACTGGTATGATTTTAAATGGGATGAGAGTTTGTGGCCAGGCGGGTCAGGCCAGATAGTCGTGCTACTGTCCCTCCCGGCCTCGTGTATTTGGGTGTGATTTGGTAGGTGACCAGGCGGGCGAAGTGCCATCCCGGGAGGAGTCGGCCGCGGCCTATCCCCCGAGCAGTCACCTCGCCTCTGGTATAGGTTTGACTGAGCACGGTCAGGCCTGGTCAGTCAATTGTAACTGTCCATTCCCGTCCGGGTGTGTTTGGGTGTGCTCTGCGGCTAGGCCGAGCTTGTTTGCTGGATGCCCAGGCGGGCGCGGTGCCATCCCGGGTGGGGTCGGCCGTGGCCTATCCCCCGAGCAGTCACCATGCCACGATGCCGTGGGTCAGGGCGGGTCACCGTTAGATGTCAGGGTTTTGTAGGAGTTGTTTGAGTATGAGGATGTGCTTAGGTTGACGTTTTCTAGTTGTGGAGGGATCGGGTTCGTATCTGCCAAGTCTGCGAATCAGTGGGTTTGGGCTTAAGGCTGTTTTGAGGTAGAATTTGCGTGTGAGGTTGGCGAGAAGATCAATAAGGTAGGGGATTTTCGTTGCTTGATGCGTTTCTGCAATGGGCAGTCTATATTCGGCTTTTACTGCAAGGCGTAGAAGCCAGTTTTGAATAGATTGCAGTCGCTTTAAGTTTGAGAGGGATATGAAGCCTATTGCTGGAAAGGCATAGATGAGGATGGGCCTAATAAGTGCGGTGTACATGTGGAGAACATTTTTAGTGCTTAACTTGCTTCTGGCATTTATCAGTGGATACAGTGTCTTAATTTGTGCTTTGGTACGTTGAATAATCGCCTTTGTGTGTTTGGTGAGCGTGAGGCGTTTATCGAAGTTAATACCTAAGTATTTAATCGTGTCGGTGTAGTGAATGTCAGAGTTGAGAAGTTGTATGGCTTGAAGTGGGTGTCTGTATCTCCAGGTGAAGTACATTGTTTTGGTTTTGGTGAGGTTGACTTGTATCTTGTTCTGGGTGAGCCAGGGTTCGAGCAGCGAGACGTGTTCCTGGAGGTGGCGTCTCGCTAGCTCGGGATCTCTTGATTTTGCCATAAGAACTGTGTCATCAGCATATACTGCAGTGAATGTATGGCGATATCTCGGGATGTCATTTATGTAGATTAAAAACAGAATCGGACCTAAGATGCTGCCCTGAGGCACGCCTGCTTTGATGTTATATGTGGCGGAATTAATATTATGGACATTTACAAAGAATTTACGATTTGTTAAATACTGGTTTATGATTTTTATGTACGTAGGGGGAATGCCGAACTGTATTAGCTTGTGGATAAGATTTGGGTGGGCAACTCGGTCAAAGGCTTGTTGATAGTCCAAGAAGAGAGCAATGGTGCCTTGGTTATGATGAAAGCCATTTATTATATACTCAGTAACCCGTAGAAGTTGCTGAGTGGTGGAGTGGTTGGCTCGGAAGCCAAATTGTTCATTAATTAGTTTATCATGGACGTGGGGCATGATTTTATTGTATATTATTCTTTCAAAAAGTTTAGAGATGAAGCTGAGCAGGCTAATAGGTCGATAATTGCTGGGGATTTTTCTGTTTTTTCCAGCCTTGGGGAAGCAGATAATTTTGGCTGTTTTCCACTCAATAGGGTAGTATCCAAGTTTAAGAATGGAATTAAAGATGTTAGTTAAATGTTGCAGTGCTAGGTTGGTAAGGCTTTTAATCATGATGTTATGCACTTCATCTTTGCCTGGAGCTTTATTATTATGCAATTTTTTAATTGTGTTATGTACCTCCACTATGGTAATAGTGGGAGTAGGGGCATTGTCGGGAGTTAGCAGGTAGTTATTTATAGCTTGGTGAACATTATTATCATGATTTACGTCAGTGAGATGATTATTTGGTTTAAACTGTTCTTTAAGGGTGTTGGCAAGTAGTTCAGCTTTTTCAAGGTTTGAGGTGGCTATTGTGCCATTGGTGTTGTTTAAGGGAGGTATCTTTTGGTTTTGTTTTGTGAATACTTTGGCCATTTTCCATAGATCGTTATTATTATTATTATTATAGTCATTAGGTTTTAGTTGATTGAGTTTATTATTCCAGGACTCGTTTGAGTGTTTTATTAGAGCTCTCTTTGTAAGGGAATGTAGCCTGTTATATTCAATTTTATGTTGAAGGGTCCTGGTTCGACGATAGAGTTTAAGTGCTTGATTTTTATCTTTAATTAGTTGGCGGATATTATCAGGAAGTGCTTGCGGAGTTTGAGTAATGTGGATGTAGCTGGCTTTAGCTGCTGTTATGAGTGTTTTGGTGAACACTGAGATGACTGAGTCTAGTTCAGCTGTGGAATTTAATTGCGGGATTTCTTCTGGCATTAGTAAATCAAGCTGTTGTTTATATTGATCCCAAGCTACTCGTCTGGGGTTAATGAGTTTTTTACTGTTGATGTAGTGTATGTCGGCTCCGATATCTATGATGACAGGTAGATGATCGGAGGAGAGTGCATGTAGTACATTTATGTTAATGTTATGGTGTATGTCCTTGACTAGGGCGATATCCAGTATATCGCCCTCTTCATGGACTTGGTTTCTGCGGCGTGTGTAATGAGTTGGTTCTGTTGGCGCGATAATTAGGTATTGGTTGTTAGTGTTGTGATTGAGTAATCTGTGTCCATTGACATTGTTTACTCGGCAGTTCCAGTTAGTGTGCTTGCAATTTAGGTCCCCGGCTACCATGACTCTGTCATAGTCGTCGTCGGACCCAAGCAAGCGAGGCCGGCGTAGCCGGCCTTCGCTGCGTGCATTTTAGCCTGTCGGCTCCCTATTTATGGGGCCATAAGAGCTTTATCAGGGGGGGGGGATAGGACTTGGAACTTAATAATTTAATGTAATGGGTAATACATGGAATCAAACCGGCCAGGATATGGCCTGAGGGTTTTGGAAGTTTGGGAAGGAGTAGGATTTTGGGAGGGGAAGGTTGAGGAGTTGTAAATGCAGTTGGGATCAAAGTGAGCTAAAGCTCATTGTCAGTCAAGAAGAAGAAACAGAAAGGACAGCTATCGCCGCTCTAGTGGCGTGCAGAGGGCCCGCGGACCACTGGGCACCATCCCGGGAGGGGCCGGCCGAGGCCGTCCCCCCGAGCAGGCACCCAGCAGGGCCGCGGGGCAAGTGGGGTAATGAATATGTACCTGGAGTGTGGGGGGAGCTAATTAGCAGGTAATTAGCTGCTGGAGGATGTGCAAAATGCTTGTAAGGGCGGTGTTGTTGAGTTTACTTGGACTAGGGGAAGCTATGGGCACGGAGAAAAGAGAGGGGATGTTACTGGGCTTGTAAGGACGTTGCCGTTGCCAGTGTTGTTGTTTGAGCGCCTCCTTGATGTATTTACATCCTAAATAGGAGGCGGCGTGCTTTCCCCTGCAGTTTACACACGCAGGGGAGTCCCTGGGCACTTGGCATTCACTATGACGGTGCGGCCCGCCGCAGCGGTTACACCTAATGTCATATTTGCACTCATGTGCGGCGTGATTTAGCCTTTGGCAACGGTAACACTGGGTGATGAGTGTGGAGCGTTGTCTGGGAGGCGGGCGTCGCGACGCCAGTGTTTGTGAAGGTGAAGGGTGAGGGGAGGGGAAGAGCGCAGGTGTAGCAGTGCTATCTGAAGGAGTAGCAACTGCTGTAGTGACTGAATGTCGGGGCTGATCCAAAGAGGTTTGGATGCTCTTGTTTTTCCTCCTAGGCTTGCTAGGAGGTCGAACAAGGGCCTTCGAGGTCTGAGTCCAGTGCTCGCAAGTATCCGGGACTGTTTGCGTGGACTCGTGTAATAGTTCCTTAGGTTCCTCGGTTTGGATATCCGGCTCAGTCTCAGGATTGCTTTCTGCCTGTGAGAGTGAATCCTGAGAGTCAGAATCAGTGTCAGGGAAAGGAGTGATATTCATAGCGGGGGGGATGTCTGGGTTTTGCCTAAGAATATCATTGATCTGAATAATATGTGCATTATCATAAGTAATGATAGTGACATAATGTTGAGCCGTTTCTTCGATGCAGCCTATGAGTTTGTAGTGGGGAGCAAGTGTCTTAATGATAGCCTGTCTGAAGGATATAAGTGGGAGATCTTGGGCTGGGTGGATCATTAACATCTCGTTAAGAGCAGGAATAGTATCCCGCTTGGAGGAATAGATTTGCTCATTATAGTTAATGACCTCAATCCAGTTCCAAGGCTTGCCAGAAGGAGCAAGTTTCTCATTTGTGTGGGGAGGGGTGGGGCTGAAGGCCGGGCAGGAGCGAATCCTTCTCTTGGGTACAGAGTTCCAAGACATGGTGTGGGGTGAGTAGAAAGAATGAGGGGAGAGAGATCAAATACCCTTGGTAGATCGTGTAATAGAGAATAACTGTTGTCGCTCAGGGTTATCCAGTTTAGGTACAGTTGGGGCTGTGACACTGAGCGAGCAGGGAGTTATTTATTTTAAATGGCTGCTTGGCGGGAGCGGGAAGGGGATTGTGGACAGTAGGAGGGGCTGAGAGCTCGATGTTCCCTCGACAGCGACGTTCAGAAGACTGACCAGAGTAGCAGGTTCAGCCCTCTTAAATGCTGAAGAGGTCGGACCGCGAAGTAAAACTGGCGGTCAGTCGAAGCAGCGGGCGACTCGGCGGCGCTAACGGAGGAGTTAGCGAAGGCTTGGTAGGCAGGGCTGGCGAAGCATCAGTTACATCGGTTGACGCAGGCGATGAGGCTTGGAGCAGTGACGAACAGCTAGCTTGGTACCGTCGTCCTGTGTCTCGTCGTCGTCATAGTCGAGCACCAGATCTAGTCTGGTCTGACCCAAGCAAGCGAGGCCGGCGTAGCCGGCCTTCGCTGCGTGCATTTTAGCCTGTCGGCTCCCTATTTATGGGGCCATAAGAGCTTTATCAGGGGGGGGATAGGACTTGGAACTTAATAATTTAATGTAATGGGTAATACATGGAATCAAACCGGCCAGGATATGGCCTGAGGGTTTTGGAAGTTTGGGAAGGAGTAGGATTTTGGGAGGGGAAGGTTGAGGAGTTGTAAATGCAGTTGGGATCAAAGTGAGCTAAAGCTCATTGCCAGTCAAGAAGAAGAAACAGAAAGGACAGCTATCGCCGCTCTAGTGGCGTGCAGAGGGCCCGCGGACCACTGGGCACCATCCCGGGAGGGGCCGGCCGAGGCCGTCCCCCCGAGCAGGCACCCAGCAGGGCCGCGGGGCAAGTGGGGTAATGAATATGTACCTGGAGTGTGGGGGGAGCTAATTAGCAGGTAATTAGCTGCTGGAGGATATGCAAAATGCTTGTAAGGGCGGTGTTGTTGAGTTTACTTGGACTAGGGGAAGCTATGGGCACGGAGAAAAGAGAGGGGATGTTACTGGGCTTGTAAGGACGTTGCCGTTGCCAGTGTTGTTGTTTGAGCGCCTCCTTGATGTATTTACATCCTAAATAGGAGGCGGCGTGCTTTCCCCTGCAGTTTACACACGCAGGGGAGTCCCTGGGCACTTGGCATTCACTATGACGGTGCGGCCCGCCGCAGCGGTTGCACCTAATGTCATATTTGCACTCATGTGCGGCGTGATTTAGCCTTTGGCAACGGTAACACTGGGTGATGAGTGTGGAGCGTTGTCTGGGAGGCGGGCGTCGCGACGCCAGTGTTTGTGAAGGTGAAGGGTGAGGGGAGGGGAAGAGCGCAGGTGTAGCAGTGCTATCTGAAGGAGTAGCAACTGCTGTAGTGACTGAATGTCGGGGCTGATCCAAAGAGGTTTGGATGCTCTTGTTTTTCCTCCTAGGCTTGCTAGGAGGTCGAACAAGGGCCTTCGAGGTCTGAGTCCAGTGCTCGCAAGTATCCGGGACTGTTTGCGTGGACTCGTGTAATAGTTCCTTAGGTTCCTCGGTTTGGATATCCGGCTCAGTCTCAGGATTGCTTTCTTATACACCAGATCTAAATCGCTTGTCATATTTATAAACTCGGGTCCAGGCTGACCGGAGGGCGAGCCAATAGGAGGCCGGCTGGCTTGCTGCGATAGGCTAGCATCTTCAGCCGTCCCCTGGGTGCTGTTTGATAGTCGATTAACGTACTTTTTAGCATTATGCATTTTATTGCTAAGATGCATAATACTCGAATCGACTTCCGCACGAGTTCTAGGGGGTGGAAATACGTAGGTTTTTGTCTACATGCCATCTGTATTTGATGCAATTAAAGTTCCTAGATCGTAGGCGCAAGCTAGGTTCCGATAAGCGATCCCATGTAAGATTAAAAAGAACAGGCTGATGGTCAGAATTTAACCAATTGGGAACTGTAAAAGTCAGTTCATGCCTGAGGAATTTAGTGACTGTAATATCGATGACATCAGGCTGACCATTATGCGGATATATAGTCGGCTCTGTCGGTGCAAATACCGAAATGTCGTCATGCTCTGAAATGTAAGTTCTCAACAATCGACCCTTGGGATTAGTAATTCTGGAGTTCCAATCTGGGCTTTTGGAATTGAGATCCCCTGCGACAATTGACGGGACATGGTTTTCATTATCCAAAAGAACTAGCAAATCATCGGGAAGAAATGCAGCTCTCGGCGGCAAATAAAATCGAAAAACCTGTAATGCAGGTTGTTAAGTTTACCTTCTATGCCTAAAGATTCTATTGTTGAGATAGGGAGGGGGTCCAGCACATGATGAGTAAGCCTAGACTTAATCAGCACGGCTACACCGCCACGAATTGCATATAACCTATCTTTTCTATATAAAGTATAATTTTTGAAGGAAAGCTGGTTATTTGCTTCCAACCATGTCTCGTTCAATAGACAGACGTCCACGTCATGGGCAGAGATAAAAGCTTCGAACTCATATCTCTGCCTAATCAGACCTTCGCAATTCCAAAAGCAGATTGTAAGTCGTGTGTCCATTATTGAGAAATTTAAGGTTCGCTGAAGTACTGCATGACAGCGTCCAGCAGGACCATAACTTTCTCAATGGTATTCGAACAGCTTCGAATCCTGGTGGCAGTTATTTTTAAAAGGGGGATTAACTTAACAAAGTTCAGCTCCTTGCAGAGCATAAAGATATCGCCTAGGCCTGAAAGGCTAGACTGGGGTCCAATGTTGCCAGTGTCAGCGTTTCCACCAGATGACGTTGCGTTTGCTGCAGAAGTGCTAGGGTTCGAGCCACCCATGGCTGCTGCGAAGCTTAGTTCTTGGGTAGTAGCCCGTGAAGTGAACGTTCGCTTGATTTTTTCTTTTTTATTAGCAGCCTTGGTCTGGCGTTCCTCTATGTCCTTCAATGCAGGACATCCTCTGAAGGAGGCAGGGTGGTCTCCCTTGCAGTTAACACAGATTGCCTTCTGTTCTGGGGTGAGAGGGCAATCGTCAGGTTTATGGCCTTCGCCGCATTTAACACAACGTACGGGCATCTTACAGTAATTAGCTGTATGCCCGAAACGCTGGCACTTGGTACATCTGGCTGGTCCAGTTCTGCCTTTATAAGACGCAATGTTCACTTTGCATCCACAAAGGTAGCGCAGAGAGTAGATGGTCTTGGAAAATTCATTGTTCGGGAGCATGACACTCATCACGCTTAAGGGTGTGACAATACCGGTGTTCTCATCCCGTTTGGTGTATTGGTACACATCCATAGGCTGATAATGTAGTGCCTCAAGCTCTTCGCGAACCCAATCTGTATCGACCGTGTGCGCAATATTTCTCACAACTACTTTCAACGCCCTATCAGCTGGAAGCTGATGGGTGTAGAAAGATTCGTTACTTTCTTCAAAATACTTGAACACACGGTGATAATCCTCCTTGGTGTCAGTGAAGAATTTAAGTGAATCCTGAGTGTTGACGACCCTAATATCTCCTTCACACACTGACTTCAAGTATCTGTAGTGGCGCTGATATTGGGATTTATCAGCTACCACTACAGGTGGGATCCTGCCGGCCTTGACAGGCGGAACAGTAGGGGCATTAGTGTCCATGGGCTGGGGAGCTGAGGCAGCTACCACGGGCCTGACAGTCGAAGTGCTAGGATTAGCTGTTAATTGCCTTTGTACTACAGGGCTCAAGGATCTCATTGAGGTAGGAGAGGGGGTAAAATCTTCAGGTTTGTTATTGCCTTCAGTTGGGAGAGTAGACAAAATAGTGTAGGAATTGGAGGTGGGCGTAGTAATAGTAACCTTGGCTGCCTTGGTTCTGAGAGCAGGGTTCTTAATGAGTTTCATTTTAGGAGGCTTCCGCTTGCCCTTAACCGCAGCCTTCCACTCTTGATTGTAAGAGTCATTGGTTTTAGACTCTGCACTTTTTATAAACTTTAGAGCCTTAGCTATTTCAGGGGCAGAGGGCGTGAGGGACATGACGTTAATATTACTCGTACTGCCACGTGAGGAGCAGTAGGAGGCGGGAGTAGTAGGGCCAGAAGTGGCTAGTGGCGGAAAGCAGGTGTCATAACTAGGGGCATGGCCTGATTGAAAGAATTTAGATTGCTTAGTTGGTGGCGGCAGGGCCAAGCAGGAAGAGGAAGGAAGGTCAGTGGGTTTCAAGAGACCCCCGTCTCCGAACGGGGGGCCTGAAGCCATGTGTGAAGGAGTCCTACAGCTGTGAGGGTTTCAGGGACAGAAAGGGAGGAAAGGAGAATTAAATCCAAACTTCAAGACTTGCAACAGGCTACCGGTTTGAACCTGCCAGAACAGGGGCAAGGTACAAGTCTGGAAGCTTAGATGTAAAGCAGGATAGCTAAAGAGAGGTCAGAAGTAATTTATTTTCTATACGGCGAGGCTAGCTCGCAAACAGAGACCGAGACTCGGAACACTAATAGAGAGTGCCGTCTAATGAACGCAAATCGGGGAGCAAACAATTACGGGGCTCTTACTCAGAGCGCTTTGTATTTTTTTTTTCTCTTCAATTTGGGTGTGCAGAGTCTGATGGACGACTCTCTACACATCGATATGTGTTTGCCAGTAAGTTGGCGGTGGCACAGGGCGTACATATAGGAGGGAGAAAACGTTCTGGCCAATGGGAAAGGAGAACCGTAACCCATTAGCCAGAGCTGAAACCCTCAAAGCTGCAGCTATCTAAGTAGATAGGGTAAGTAATTTAGTAGGGGGAAAGACTGCCAAGCGATAGAAAGAAGAAATTCTATCACCAGACAGCTTCAACGATGGTAATTAGCGGGCCAAAAGGATGTGAAATGTAAAATTTAGAGGTGCAATAAAATATTTAAAAATTTAGAATATTTATTTTAAATAGGTAACCCCCCAGGGGCTCACATCTAGTGAGAAGTGGGTTGGCGACCACGGGGCCCCAGCTGAGTCCGGCATTGCTTCCACTTACTTGTGCCGTGCTCCTCTCTTTCTTCTTTCCTGTCGACCTCACTTGGTCAACTCTTGTTCTCTTCCGACCCCGACGGTATTAGGGTATCCGAGGCCTAGGGAGTCTCTTCCTTTCCCGCCTTAATTGGCCCTTGTCTCATCTTTTCTGATACTCTCCTTCTGCGAGGGGTCAGCCTTCTTTTTCTCTTCCTTTTACCTCCTGCCTTGTGCTCTAGGCCCTTAAGGAGGCAGGGTGTATGTAGCCCCACCACTTCTGGTGCACCCTAGATAATGCTACACCCCCAGGGGCTCACGGCTGGTGAGTTCTGGAGTTGGCGACCCCGAGGGATTCCTGAGCTGGGTCCGTTTTCCCATTTTGTCCCTTACCTTTGGGGTGGACCCTCTCCTCTTTCTCCCCCAGGGGCTCACATCTTGTGGGCGTGGGTTGGCGACCACGGGGCCCCAGCTGAGTCCGGCATTGCTTCCACTTACTTGTGCCGGGCTCCTCTCTGTCTTCTTTCCTGTCGACCTCACTTGGTCAACTCTTGTTCTCTTCTGACCCCGACGGTATTAGGGTATCCGAGGCCTAGGGAGTCTCTTCCTTTCCCGCCTTAATTGGCCCTTGTCTCATCTTTTCTGATACCCTCCTTCTGCGAGGGGTCAGCCTTCTTTTTCTCTTCCTTTTACCTCCTGCCTTGTGCTCTAGGCCCTTAAGGAGGCAGGGTGTATGTAGCCCCACCACTTCTGGTGCACCCTAGATAATGCTACACCCTCAGGGGCTCACGGCTGGTGAGTTCGGGAGTTGGCGACCACGAGGGATTCCTGAGCTGGGTCCGTTTTCCCCTTTTGTCCCTTACCTTCGGGGCGGACCCTCTCCTCTTTCACTTTCCTATGTGCCTTTCATGGCTCTCCTTCCTTCCAAGTCCCTCAATCCGCCTTCTTCGAGGGTTGAAGGCATTTCTTTTCCTCCTGTCCTTTATTTGCCTTATTCTCCTTAGTTTTCCATTTCTTCTTCTAGTATGTAGGTTAGTAGTTAGCTTTAGTTTTAAGTTCGCATTTCATTTTCATCTTCACCATCACCCAAACCATCAGGGGCCGATAACCTAGATGTTAGGCCCCTTAAAACAACAATTATCATCATCATCATCTCCTCTTTCACTTTCCTATATGCCTTTCATGGCTCTCCTTCCTTCCAAGTCCCTCAATCCGCATTATTCGAGGGTTGAGGGCATTTCTTTTCCTCCTGTCCTTTATTTGCCTTATTCTCCTTTAGTTTTCCATTTCTTCTTCTAGTTTGTAGGTTGGTAGTTAGTTTTAGTTTTAAGTTTACATTTCGTTTTCCATCTTCACGATCACCCAAACCATCAGGGGCCGATAGCCTAGATGTTAGGCCCCTTAAAACAACAATTATCATCATCATTAAATAGGTAAGCCAAGGACCACGATATTTATATTTGGTCCTGGGCTTTGAGGTATGAATAATAGGATCCAAAATATGACGTCCACGGAGTTCAGATCGGATGCACTGGCGCATTCTAAGCTTAGTCAACTTGCATAATTTCTCAATCTGAGAGCAGATAAGAGGAATAGAGAATTCATGTCTTATCTGTGCATTGGTCTTTTGAAGGCGGCTAATCCTAAAAAAGGAGCGAAGGGTTTTATTCTGGAACCGCTGGAGCTTCAGAATATGAGTCTTAGCTATATGAGACCAGGCCTGGCAGCCATACAAAAGCACGGGGCGTATGAGCGCAAGATAAAGCTTTCGCTTTATCTGCTCACTGAGATATTTATTGCTCGAAAGCGGATAAATAGCTCTGCACCGCACTGCTGCAAGCTGCAAGACCCGGTCTATATGCTGCTGAAAAGTCAGCTGTTTATCTAGTAAAATGCCAAGGTATTTAACAGAATTAGACCAAGGCAAGACAGTGTCATGAATTCGAAGTTGACTAAGCTGGGGCCATCGCCTAGTAAAAATGACAGCACGAGTCTTATCATTATTTACCAGGACCCTATTTCGAATACACCAGTCCGAAAAAAGATGTATCCAATCTTGCAGCACACGGATGGCGTCACAATGTCTACGCTTGGAAGCATAGATTGCAACGTCATCCGCGTATAGCTGCAATTCCACTCCTGTCTTCCTAGGAAGATCATCCAAGTATAAGCTAAACAGCACCGGCGAGAGGACTCCCCCCTGTGGGACACCGGCTCTCAGGGTTCGAACCGTAGACCTCTCGCCATCGCAGGTAGCATAAAAGGTTCTGTTCCTAAGATAAGAATAGACGACCTTAATCAGGTAATTGGGGATAGTACCCAATTTAATCAATATGACGATAAGATTATCTATCCATATCGTGTCAAACGCCCTTTCAATATCGAAAAAGACGGACGGAACATTACGTTTTAAGTTGAATGATCTTGAAGCGTATTGTACTAGTCGCAGCACGGCCAGGGGGGCACTTCGACCCGCGCGAAAGCCGAACTGCTCCAGTCTCAACACGCCACTGGAGTTCAAGTGAACATTCAGGCGCTTGAGAAGAAGTCTCTCAAAAATCTTAGAAAGATGCGAGAGCAGGCTGATAGGGCGGTAGTTCTGAGGGAATAGGCGATTTTTACCAGTCTTTGGAATTAGACAGATTTTGGCTGTCTTCCAAGCCTGGGGAAAATAACCTAGTATCAGACAAGAATTAAAAATATTCGCTAGTAATATGAATGCTCGAAAAGGGAGAGCTTTAATTTCAAAGTTGTTCAGCCTGTCATCACCTGGAGACTTCTTATCATTTTGCTGCCTGGCGACTTTCTTTACCTCTGCAGGGGAAATAGGGTTAATAAGAATAGGGTCTTGCGTCTTCCAGTTGAGCCTAAAATTTGTGGCCTGGGCTCGAATGTCATTAAATAAGTCCTCGTTAGTGTCGTCATTTACGTCATTTAAGTCTGGTATATCGCATTGGCTCTCAATAGAATCTGCGAAGGCCTCAGCTTTCTCAAGGGGAGAAAATACTAGCCCTCTGCGACCGTGAAGCGCTCGTTTAACATTAGGAGGGCGCCTCAAAGAACGAGCTACTTTCCAGAAGTCGTTATTTGAGGTGTTTTCAGAGAATTTACTACAGGTCTCTTCCCACTTTTCTATTTTACTTTCTCTTTCCTGATACCCTCCTTCTGTGAGGGGTCAGCCTTCTTGTTCTTTTCCTTTTACCTCCTGCCTTGTGCACAAGGCCCTTAAGGAGGCAGGGTGTATGTAGCTCCACCACGTCTGGTGCACCGTCGATAATGCTACACCCTCAGGGGCTCACGGCTGGTGAGTTCGGACGTTGGCGACCCCGAGGGATTCCTGAGCTGGGTCCGTTTTCCCCTTTTGTCCCTTCCCTTTGTGGCGGACCTTCTCCTCTCTCCCCTCCCCTCTCCTCTCCTCTTTTCCTTCTATTTCCTTTTCTCTTTAAGATTCCCGCACTGTTTTTGTTACTCGAATCACCGTGTATCTAAATTCCCTTTTAGCGATTTTTAAGGCATTTTTGATCTATGTTGCATTTTGTAAGTTTTTTCGATCTAAATTGCTTTTTGTAAGTATTGTCAATCCATATGAGTCGTTTGAATCTACCGTACATTTTGTAAGCATTTTCAATTTCAATTGCATTTTGTAGGGATTTTGAATTTCAATTGCACTTTGTGAATAATTTGGATTGGAACTGGGATAGGGCTTATTTCAATCTGAATTGCATTGTGTATTTTCAATTTCAATTGCATTTTGTAGGTATTTTGATTTTGAACCTCAATTGCATTTTGTACGTATTTTCGTTCTCATTTGCATTTTGTAAGTATTTTGAATTTCAGTTGCATTATGTAAGTATTTCGACGCTACATTGCATTTCGTACGTATTTTGAATCTAGCCTTCATTTTGTGGGTCTTTTTCAATCTATTCTTTTTGTTCTAAATTCCCTTTTGTAAGACCATATTGTGAGTTGTTTCATCTGAGTTCCTTTTTGTACGTATTTTCTATCTCAGATAATTTTGTTCTGGTTTCCATTTCATTCTCATTTTCGCTATCACCCAGATCATTAGGGGCCGATAACCTCGATGTTAGGCCCCTTAAAACAACAAATATCATCATCATCATCATCATCTATTTTACTTTCCAACAGTCTATCGTGGATGATCTTCGCTATTTCGCGGTATTCAGCGCGATCAGCGGGATCCCTGTATCTTTGCCAAAGCTTGCGAATTCGATTCTTAATAATAATTAGATCTTTAATTGCGTCAGGGATACAGTCCAGTCTGTAATGACATAGTCGCGGTCGGCTCGCGAAGCTAGTGACCGCGGCTGTGTTATGCGCCAGGTACCGGTGCGACACGCGCTCCTCAGCCTGGATTTTATTTTGTTTTGGACTATAAAGGACGTTACGTTTGGTGAAAGAATAAATTTGGTCGGAGAGGATTATTATTTAATTTGTAATGAATTGTTCGTTTGGCTTGTTTAAGGGATTGATCATGATTTTTGTATTTATATTCGCATTTGACTTATATAATTTTTTGAGGGATTAATTTATTTAATGACCTTATCTT
Organism: Meconema thalassinum; assembly: GCA_946902985.2. Lineage (NCBI taxonomy): Eukaryota > Metazoa > Arthropoda > Insecta > Orthoptera > Tettigoniidae > Meconema > Meconema thalassinum. The sequence goes on along the minus strand of OX336392.1, from coordinate 501,759,924 downwards.
TCGTTCATTCGTTTACGCAGCAGTTTGGGTTGATTTTCGCTAATTTTGCTATATAGAGCAAAGCTACTTATCATCCCCGCTCGCCATGATGTGGAAGGGATTGATGGTCGTTTACAGCGGCAGCTTCAGTATGGTAATATTTATGTTTGAAGGTGGAAGTGACTACTTCGTAGGTCCACGACCCGCCGAGCGCCACCAGAGTTGGTCGGCCGCAGCCTCCCCCTTCCGGGAGGCGCCCCGCGGTGTCGCAGAGAGTTCGGAATATTGTTTTAGGGATGTCTAAAGGAATAAGTTATTTTCAAGTTAGGCGGGGAGTTCGAATTATGAAGTGCTCCTCGCTGATTGGCTGCTCGCAACTCAGCGTCGCCAATCAGAGCCCGACAGTGCCTCTCTGCTTACAGTATTTTTAAATGATTTTGAACGATATGTTATTGACTTAGCGAGTGAAATGGAATTTGTTTTACTGTGTTTGTTGATAATTTATCTTGGTTTATGTGTCCTAAAAGCTATTTGTGGAATGTGTTTGAATTTTATTATTGTTTTTTCCATCTCCAGTTTAAGGCTATTCTCCCGTGCTAAAAAAAAAACGGTACCAGCTGGTGTTTTTTTGGTAATTCAAGTGGTACTCCCATGGTTTAGCCGCTGGAACATGTTGCTAATTAGTACCTTGGGGTCCTTATCAGGGTTATTAGTCTAGTGTATGGTGTAAATGTTTGCGTGTGAGTAGCTGATAGCAGTAATCCATATGAGTTACACTCTGATTTCGCTACTATCCGCTGTGTAAGAATTTTGTTTTGTTAGGGCCTGGGTTTGTTAATTAGCTTATTTAATTAGCTTGCCGTAATGAGTATGGTATAAAGTAGTGACAAGTGGTATGCGATGTCGTGTAGAAACTCTCTGATGGTCGGATTAATAATCATTAGGGTCCCCTCGGGAGGAGTCGTGTAGGCTCACTGCTGGCCTGGCCACGTGTTTTTGGGTGTGGATTTGATCTATAGGACTAGTAGTGTTGCCATGGTAACGGTTGTTAGTAGTTAGTTTTGTTTTGTAGTTCGTAACGTTAATGTCCTGGTGCTTGGGTTTAAGGGCTTAGATATCATTGTTTTGTAGTATGTCCTTAACTAGCAGTATGTATTTTGGTCTTCTGTTAATTTTATCATTTTCGTCTGGTTCATACGTACCCTGATTACTTATTAACGGGTTTGTATGGCCTTGAGCTTTAGCGTAGTAGTCATTAGTGAGTTTTGTCATGTATTCCAGTAGGTAGGGAGTGTTTGTTTGTCTGTGCAGGTCCGCTATTCGAGTCTCGCGCGGTACTTTGAGAGCAATTCTTAGCATCCAATTTTGGATGCGTTGAAGCCTAGCTATTTTTGTAATTGACATAAATGCTATTGCCGGAGTCGCGTACGTTAATACCGGTCTTATTAGGGTTTGGTATAGTAATATAACATTTTTTGTTGACAATGTAGATTTTGGGTGAATGATAGGGTATAGAAGTTTAATGCTTGTACGTGCTTTAGTAATTATGTTGTCTATGTGAGAGTTAAGGTTTGTCCAGAGTAATGCCGAGGTATTTAATTTCGTGTGTCCAATCAATATTGGTGTTAAATAATGTAATGTGTTGTTGTGGCTGAACGTATCGATGTGTGAATAAAATAGCTTTCGTTTTCGTTAGGTTAATTTGAATTTTGTTTTGGATGAGCCAAGTTTGAATTTGTGTAATGTGATCTTGTAGGTTTCTGGTAGCTATTTGTAAATTGCGTGATTTAGCCATTATGGCTGTGTCGTCGGCGAAGACATGGGTTGACGTTCTGTCTGATAATGGGAGATCATTTATTGCCACCAGGAACAAATGAGGTCCCAATATACTTCCCTGAGCTACGCCGGCTTGTATGTTTCTGAGAGACGAGTGGATGTTGTTAATGGAAGTGAAGAATTTACGTTTGGATAGGTATTGGTTTATTAGTGTAATATATGTGTGATGGATATTTAATTTAATTAATTTGTGTAGGAGTGTTGGATGATGAACTCTGTCGAAGGCTTGTTGAATATCTAGGAAAATAGCGACAGTGTGTTGTTTGTGTTGGTAACCGTGAGTTATAAATTCAGTGGTTCTGAGTAGTTGTTGAGTTGTAGAGTGTTGATTTCTGAAGCCGAATTGTTGGTTTATAAGTGATGCGTTAATTTTGTCTTTGATGCGTGCTAGGAGTATTTTTTTCAAATAGTTTTGATAGATGGCTTAGTAGGCTGATTGGTCGGTAGCTATGGGGTTTCCTTGGATTTTTCCCATGCTTTGCAAAACACATTATTTTTGCTATTTTCCAGTTAGCCGGGAAATGTCTAAGCATAATTATTTTGTTGAATAAATATAGTAGTAGTGTCGTAGCATTGTTATTTAATTTCTTTAATATTGAATTTTGAACGCCGTCTTTGCCAGGGGCTTTATTGGTGTTTAGAGATTTAATTGTGGCTTGAAGTTCAATAATAGTAATAGGGGGAATATCTGAAGTTGCTGGTTGTTCAAGAAATGTCTGTACTTCGTTAAGTATTCTCTGGTCGTGATTTTGGTCAATTAGGTGGTCGTTCGGTCTGAATTGTTGTTCAAGTGTGTCTGCCATTAATTCGGCTTTGCCTTTGTTGTCCGTTATTAATATATTGTTATTGTCGTCTTCCAGTGGAGGAACTGGCTTGTTACTTCTTGTAAAGACCTTAGTAAGCTTCCAAATAGTATTTGGATTGTCGTTAGGTTTTATGTTTAGTAATTTGGTTTCCCATTTTGCGTTTCTGTGCATTATTAATTGTCTTCGTACTTTAGCGTGAAGTCTGTTATATAGTATTTTATTTTGGTCAGTCTGGTTACGTTGATAAGTCTTTCTGGCTTTGTTTTTGTCCTTAATTAATTGGCAGAGGTCTGCCGGAAGTGACGCGCTTTTGGTTATTGTTTTGGGTTTGTAACTTGATCTAGCTGCTGTTATTATTACTTTGTTAAAATTATTTATTTGTGCTTCTAATTGTTGAGTATTTTTAATTATTGGGAGAGCTATAGGTACCAGGAGGTCTTGCTGCAGCTTGAAAATGTCCCAGTCTATTTTCTTGGGGTTTATAATTTTGCGTGTATTTATAAAGTTGATGTTTGCGCCTATTTTAATAATAACTGGAAGGTGATCTGAATCTAATTTAGTGTGTGTTTCTGTTGAAATGTTAAATGGAATATTTCTGGCTAATAAAATGTAATTTGTGTCTGGATAGAGTATGCCGTCTCGTTTGAAATAAAAAGTAGGAGTGTCGGGAGCGTGAATGAAGTAGTCATTTTTGGAATTGTGTCTGTAAAGTATTTTCCCATTGTCGTTTTCCGTGACGGATCCCCAGCTGTGGTGTTTGCTGTTTAGGTCGCCTGCTAGTATGACCTGGTCATAGTTTAGTAGGGATTCTATGTATTTAGTTAGAATGCGTGCTTGGGGTCGGTTATATGCAGATATAATAGTATATGTTTTGTTATAAATGTGGAGTTGGATGCCGTTGGCTTCTATGTGAGTCGTGTCTGGTAGTGATATTTCCTGGTGAGAGATGTGTCTTTTGATAGAAATTAAGGTTCCACCTCCTCCTCCTGTCAGTTGGTCCTTTCTGTACGTAATGTAGCCAGGTAGGGAAAATTTATGTCTAACGTCTAGCCAAGTCTCCTGGAGCAGCACTATGTCAATGTCATGGTCTCGTAGTAGTTGGGTAAGCTCTAGCTTTTTCGCAGGGTGAGCTATGGCTGTTCCAAGATACAATTTTTAGGGTCTTGTTGTCCATGTTTAGTCCTGTGTGAGTGTTACCATGAGCTGTGTAAGGAGATGGTCTATACCTTGGATTGCCTCAAGGAAGTTGCGGATGAAATTATTTAGGAGGGCTTGGAGACTTTGTAGGACGAGTTTCATTCCCACTGGGAAGTCTTGAGGGACTCGGTTTTTGGAAAATTTTAAGTTTAGTTGTCCAGGGGTCTGATGAGGTGGAGTGGGCAATTGCTGGGTTTGTGGCCTTCGGGGAGTAGTGGTGCACTCGGCGGGTGGAGGGGGGGGGGGGGGAGCGGGTACATTGTTGCTATTGGGTTTTGCCTGATTTTTTGCACTATTTGCGGCCATTTGGTCTCTAGTAGCCTTTGAGCGTTTCACTTTAGATTGGGTAGGGGTAGATTTGCCTTTTGAGCTTATTTTTGGGTTGAGACTAACGTCTGGAGTAACGTAACCTGACGACTCGGGTCCGGGTCTTTCTTGATCGGAACCATCGGAGCTGTCGTCATTGTCTTCGAGGGCTGAAAATCTATTTGAGATTGAAGTGGATGGTTGGGGATTTGTTTCGTCAAGCAAAGGGAAGGCTGACTTATACCTTGAATGCCAAGCATTTGTTGGTGGAGGGGGGGCTGGCTTAAAAGTTTCTTTGGGTTGGGGGGAAAGTCCGGTGCCCTCAGCCTCTCGCCAGGCTTTGTTCTCCTCCAGTCTGTCTTTTGCCTTTTTAAAGACCTCACAGCCGGAGTAGGACGCTACATGCTGGCCCGCGCAATTTGCACACTTAGGTGGTTCATCTAGGGTCTTTGGTCCCCCTGTGGGTGGGGGCTTTAGAATACACCCACGGTATCCCCTGCCTGTCGTAAGAGGCGACTAAAAGGGGCGACCTTGGCTATACTTTAAGGACTCCGCGTTGTTTTGTGAATTGGACCCCCAGTGGGAGGGAGGAAGCGAATACATCCACGGTACTCCCTGCCAGTCGTAAAAGGCGACTAAAAGGGCTTCTCGGAACGGTCCCCTTTCGAGGGTTTGACAGTCAGCTCTAAAAGACATACACCCGTGCGGTATAACTCTCATTAGGTTATATCGCACTTCTTTCCGTCACTGCTTTCAGGGTCTGGGAACCAAAATTTCTATATGTGCGTGCTGTTAGGGGATGGGCCACTTACGCTAGCGACTACGCTCGAAAGCCTGTTCCGGTCTTGGCCGCGCCGACAGGTGGGTGTGCCATGTACCCGTTCAGTAGTATCCGCCTGACTACGCAGGTCCCCGCTCAGCCGAATGTCAGAGCTGTAAAATCCAGTATATGCCAAGGGGTACATGCCGATACGGCATTGTAAAACATCGGACCCCCGGGCAATGCCTTCCAAGCTAGGCGGGCCTTGCCCTGGCTGGGTAGCGCCTACTGTGACGGCCCGTGATCGGATGTCGGTGGCGTTCGGGGAGGATGATCTGGCCATGGGTTCTAAAAGAAAAATCCCCAACCAGGGTGGACCTACACCCAAACAGGGTGGTCCTACACCCAAGCCTTTAACTTTTGATTCCCTACGGGGATCAACCCCCTGGGAACAATCTGTGCGTGAAAATCTGGGTGCTAACACCCCCAAGTTTCTGGTCGCAACCAGAACGGATGGGGGTGATTTCAAGATGGTAAAGTCTATTTTGTTTTCTCGGCACATAGAAGGGGTCTATGGCGAGCTTGAGAAGGTACAAAAGATGAGAAACGGTAGCTTGTTGCTCAAGACTGGGACTGGTGAGCAGGTTGAACACCTTCTGAAATGTGACCACTTTGGCGATATCCCTGTCAAAGTGGAAAAGCACACGTCTCTGAATCTGGTCCGGGGAGTCATTTTCCACCGGGACCTGATTCTGAACACTGACGAGGAGCTCAAGGAGGATATGCAGCACCGTCACGTGACTGATGTCCGGCGCATTACGCGCAAGGTCAATGGTCAAATCGTGGATACTGGTGCTTTCATTATTTCCTTTGAGCTTTCGGTGCTCCCGGAGAAAGTCAAGGTAACAAGTTACCGTTGCGACGTTCGGCCTTATATCCCTCCACCAATGAGGTGTTATAAGTGCCAGAAATTCGGACATATGTTATCCCGATGCTCGAGCCCTGACGTCTGTGGAACATGCGGTAAGGTACCCCACGAAGCGGAAGAGTGCACAACACCTTATCAGTGCACTAATTGCCCTGGATTTCATTCTCCTCGGGACAGGAACTGCCCTGTCTTCCTGCGTGAGAAGAAAATCCAGGAGATTAAAACCCTGGATGGTCTCACCTACCAGGAGGCCCGCAAGAAGTACCATACCACAATTTCGCCTTCTCCAACGATTGATTATAGAGCCATAATACCAACATTAGTCCCGGCTACATCATCTTTTGTCTCCACTGTGAAACCTTCTAATGTACCACTGCCATCTACATCTCTAGCTACTCCCCAGAATCAGAACGAGAGCCCGAAGGTGACTTCAACTCCACCTTCGGCCAACACGAAGGCTGTGCGAGCGAAGGCTGCTCCGCCCGCACAGCAGGGGAGGAAGTTGAAGACTTCCTCCCCACTCGGGAGGAAGTCGAAGTCTTCCTCCCCATCCAAACGGTCGGCGAAAGCCGCGCCGAAGCCGGCGGAGGCGGCATCGTCGACCAGGGTCAGGTCTTCGGCTCCTGACCCGTCTATATACCTTAAAGAGCCGGGGGCGGGTAAGAAGGGACCCCGCACTACGCATTCCCTTTCTCCAAAAAAGGGGAAGCCATCCGCGCCAACACCTGCGGATGCTTCTGCGCCTGGGGACGTTTCGGCCCCCAGATCTGCGCGCTCCCCATGGAGATCCCCCCGCCGCCGAACTGCGTCCAGGAAATCTTCCACTGAGTCGATTCACTCCATGAACTCGCCTGAGGACATGGAGATTATAGTCGACGTAGTGACTGTAGATTCTCCAGAGTCAAAGTTGGAGTAGCTTGGTGCTCCAACTTATTCCCTAAGTTCACACAATGGCACTGTTACAGTGGAATTGTAACAGTTATGACAGGCATTTGACAGAGCTCCGTCAGCTTATTGCCCAATACGCGGCGAGTATAGTCTGCCTACAGGAAACAAACCTCCGACCTGATCACGAGACTGTTCTGAGAGGTTTCCGACTATACTCTAAAGAGCGACAAGACGCCGCCCGGGCTTCCGGGGGCGTTTGTACCTTCGTTCGCTCTGACTGCTATAGTGAGGAGTTTCCACTCGCCACTCCTCTGGAAGCTATTGCAGTTCGCGTGTCCTTGCCTGCTATGACAACTGTTTGTAACGTGTACCTTCCACCGAACCAACCCCTTGATATTAATGACGTCTTAGATCTTGTTGATCAACTTCCAGTCCCTTTCCTACTCGTGGGTGATTTCAACTCTCATCACCCCCAATGGGGATCACCATCTTCCTGCCCCAGAGGAAGGGACGTGGAAGGCTTAATTCAAGGGTTGGATTTATGTCTATTAAATACAGGGGAAGCTACACATTTTATCTTAGCGCACGGCACGTACTCACACATTGACTTGAGTGTGTGTAGCCGTGCGCTGGTCCCCCTATTTGGTTGGTATGTACACGACGACCTCTGTGACAGTGACCATTTCCCGATCGTTCTTACCCTTCTGAACCAGACGCCCGTGGAGTTCCCCAGTCGTTGGGTTCTTAAGCGGGCAAATTGGCCCTCGTTTCAAGAACGAGCTGTTTTCGTTGATCTTGGTTGCCGGAGCGTCGATGACGAGGTACAGCACATCACCGATGTACTTCTTGCAGCCGCCGAAGAGTCCATTCCATCCTTTTCTGGGACTCCTCGTCGCAAACTCGTCCCTTGGTGGACAGAGGATATTGCAGCGGCAATAAGAGACCGTCGTCGAGCTCATAAGCACTACCGTCGGCGTCCAACCATGGCCAATTTGGTGGCGTTTAAGAAATTTCGTGCCAAGGCACGGATTCTTATTCGCCAGAGTAAGAAACGATCCTGGGAACGGTATGTGTCTTCTATTACGGCACATACCCCCTCCTCTCAAGTGTGGACTAAACTACGACGCATTTCGGGCATTCAGACATCTTCTACTGTACCGGGAATTTCCATTGATAATGACTTGGTTACAGATCCTTATCGCGTTGCAAACCATCTCGCCTCGTATTTTGCGGATATATCCGGTTGCGATAACTATGACCCTGCCTTCGTGGCCCTGAAGCGCGAAGCGGAACGTTTCCAGCTTAGTTTTGCTTCCCGCGCTTCGGAGGAGTACAACGTGCCCTTTACGGAGTGGGAATTCCGTGGAGCGCTGGCGCTCTGCAGGGACACGTCTCCTGGCCCGGATAATATTCACAACCAGATGCTTAAACACCTTAACGATGAGAGCATTCGTTATTTGCTCAGGGTGTTTAATCGTATCTGGTTGGAGGGTGTGTTTCCAGCGCAATGGCAGGAAGGTATCATTATACCTATCCTGAAGCCCGATAAGGATCCCAAATTGACAGGGAGTTACAGACCTATTTGTCTCACTAACGGTCTGTCCAAGCTCTTCGAGAGGATGGTCAATCGGCGCCTAGTGTGGATCCTGGAGAAACGGGGACTCCTGTCTGAATACCAGTGTGGTTTCAGGGCGTCACGGTGTACCAACGACCATCTGGTACGCCTGGAGACCGCCATACAGGACGATTTTCTCCGGAGACAGCACCTGGTCGCCGTTTTCTTTGACCTCGAGAAGGCCTATGACACCACTTGGCGTTACGGCATCCTCTCTACTCTGCATCAATGGAAATTCCGAGGTAACTTGCCGGTTTTTATTGCGAATTTTCTGTCCCTTCGCCTGTTCCGTGTCCGAATAGGGGGGACATATTCGCAATATCATATACAGGAAAACGGAGTCCCACAGGGATCGGTGCTTAGCGTAACATTATTTGCGATTGCCATAAACGGTATAGTCGCTGCTGCTGGTCCAGCAGTGGTACCGTCGCTATATGTAGACGACTTCGCTCTACATTATAGTGCGCACAATATGGCGGTCGCTGAACGACAGTTACAACAAGCTATTCGGAGATTGGAACGCTGGACACTGGAGCATGGCTTTCGATTCTCAACCGCTAAGTCCTCGGTTGTCCATTTCTGCCGAAAGCGCACCCTCCATCCCGATCCCGAGCTTTATCTGGGCAATGTAGCTTTGCCTGTTGTTGCTGCGTACCGGTTCCTTGGGCTCCTTTTCGATCAGAAATTGACGTGGGAACCACACGTGCGGTGTTTGAAGACTGCCTGTGCTAAGAAGCTCAACATGTTGCGGTTTCTTAGCGGCACATCGTGGGGGGCGGACCGCGCGGTGCTTCTACGTTTTTATAAAGCACTGATTTTATCTAGGTTAGATTATGGCAGTGTAGCATATGGTTCGGCCCGTAAGTCAGTGCTTGTTAAACTGGACAGTGTCCACCACGGCGGTGTGAGGCTGGCGACGGGTGCCTTTCGGACGAGCCCAGTCGTCAGCTTGCTCGCCGAGGCTGGCATACCTCCTTTACACCTGAGGCGCCAACAAGTACTGCTAACCTATGCTGCAACAATTCGACAGATGCCCCTTCATCCAAGCTATCCATGTTTGTTTTCCAATCCGAATCGCCGGCTGTATGATGCGCTCGCCCGAGCCACTCGGCCGGCGGGGATTCGCTTGGATGACTTATACCGTCAGTTCCGATTTCCTTCTGTCTCCTGTATCGTCCGAGTACCTAGCAAGGCCCCTCCGTGGATGGTCTCTCGCCCTGATATCATCCTGTATCTGCACACCGGCCCCAAGTCGGACACGGACTCCTCCGTCCATCGGAGGCTGTTCCAGTCCGTGGTGACACGGTATCCGGGATCAGGGCTTGTATTCACGGACGGTTCGAGGGTAAACGAGAAAGTAGGCTGTGCATTTGTGGTTGAGGATCGTCGGTTTCTCTTTTCACTTCCCGAGGCCTGTAGCGTGTACACTGCAGAGCTCTATGCCATCTTAGAGGCTCTGCGGTACACGTTATCAGACGATCACCAGCACTTTCTTGTGTGTACTGACTCTCTGAGTGCGCTGCAAGCGATCGATGTGTGTTTCCCGAAGCACCCGTTGGTCCAGCGTGTGCACGACCAGCTCGTCAGTTCGCGTAACGCTGGAACCGGGGTGACCTTTGTGTGGCTTCCTAGCCACATGGGTATTGCGGGAAACGAGCTTGCTGATCAGGCGGCGAGAGAGGCAGTCGCACTGCCCTCGCTACCATATAAGGTGCCTGCTAGTGATGTGCGCTCTCAGTTGCGGCATTCGATCCTGTCGCATTGGGAGGAGGCATGGTGTGCCACGCCTCCACCTAACAAACTGAGAGGCATCAAGGAGACAACGAAGGTGTGGAAATCTTCCTTCCGATCTCTCCGGAAGGAAGCTGTGGTACTCTGTCGACTCCGGATCGGCCATGGGATTGCTACGCACTCCCACTTGCTAAAGAGAGAAGATCCTCCTGTGTGTACTTGCGGCGCCCACCTAACCGTGGCACACCTTCTCTTGGAGTGTGTGGATCTGGCCGATCTGCGAGGGACTCTTAAACTGCCTAATACCCTCTCCCTTATTCTCCGTGATGACGGGCCGTCAGCTGACCTCGTCATCCGGTTCATGAGGGAGAGTGGTTACTTTTTTAAGTTTTAATGTGTAGTTACGACTTTTAATTGTGGTTAAATCTGTTTTACGTTTCTTATTGTGTTATGTATTGTATTGTTCACTATGCCTTATTTGTTTTATCCTTTTTTACCATCCGCCTTTTATTCTTTTTATTCAAATAAGGCATAATTTTTGGGGGCTCACTGTCTGTTTTATAAACACCATTTTTGCTTCATCCATGGCAGTGAGTTGTTTTTATCTACATCCTTTCATTTCACGTCATTTCATTTCATTAGGGGCCGATAACCTCGATGTTAGGCCCCTTAAAACAACAATTATCATCATCATCATAGGGTCTTTGGACAATCCTGATGACTGTGCGGACCAGCACATTTGAGGCAGCGAGGGTCTAAAACACAGTTGGGTTTGGTATGGCCGTAAGCTTGACAGTTGTGACATTGGGTCACTCTAGCACTTCGAGATTTGAAGTCGGTAATAGTGACTGTACTATTTAGAAAGTGGGTAATTTTAGGGAGGTCTCTATTTTGCTCGTTTGGCTCGAAGGCGATCAGAAATAATGGAAGTGGGGAGTGGTGTATTCTCGGAATACACGGTACGAGAGATTATAATTTTCAATGCTTTTGCATGTTCTTTCCTTCCTCTTTGTCAAACACCAACAGTGATCTTCTGTTTCTTCTTTGATGGGCAAATCTCTTATGTCTTCATGAGTCTGTTCTAGATATATATTCTCTGTGACTCACCTAGCGTCATCTAGCAGCGAATCTCTGAAGCTCTTCAACTCTTCCTGGTGCAAGAGGACTTACTTATCCATTTGGCCACCAGATCCTGTTACCATCGCCAGCTATTTTCTCCTTGAGCAAGAGGACTCTGTCTACTTTTTTACTCACCATGCTGCGCTAGTATCGCCTGTTATCAACTCCTTGAAGACCATTCATCAAGAAGAACATTTATTTTTGATAAGTTGGTTATGCTTATATGTTCTCCTTTTGTCTCCTACCCCCCACTCTTTTCCCCTTCCTTGGACCCTCCGTGCTCCGTTGAGCTGGTCTCTCTTCTCAGTCGGCAGTTGACTCGGTCAGTTAAGGCTCCTCTCGAGCCAGCCTCCTCAAACCAAGAGGCATACTCTCTTCTACGCCATGTTGACAAAGTAGTTATCGTCATACGGAACTTCAACTTCAACATGAAATCAAGATAAGTACCATCTTAAAGTTTTAACCTCATCTTCATGGTTTTAACTTTCACTTGCTTTTAACGATACCTTTATAGACAGTGTGAGATTATTTATTTTGGGGCAAAAATCATTCTTCGTGGGATTTGCCATGTTGAGCTTTTGTTCGTACAAGTCAACCTTACTAAAAAGAGCTTTTCTTAGGCTATTCAAATGAGAAATCCTCTCACTACGTGGGATATTATCTAATACCCGCTGTCTATAATTCACCAAGTTAGTTCCTCCGTTGGATTTTCTCAACCCCATTTTTCTACTAAGGTCGTTCTGGAACCTTCTAGATTCTGTATTTCATCTACAAGTCCTGCCGTTATGAAATTTTCACTCACTTGTGAGAATGCTATTTAAAATTGAAGAATCTCACTTCTGAATTAAAGCTCAATAGCGAATTTTCTTCCACCGTTGGATGTTCTATGGCGCATTTAACTGTAATCCACCATTTTCTCCAGCAATAGACTTTAGCTCATCTAGTGCAACCAGTCATTTTTTTCAAATTGAAATAACTTTCTCTGCCAAAAACTTTCGTGTTTCTATAGTGAACTTTTCATATATTTCAACGAACTATAGTGAAAACCAGTGCTTGTTCAACTTTCTACCGCGTCGCGATCGTCCGTTTACATATAAATAAGGCCATGAACATTTTTCCGCAATCCCTATTTCTCTTTCCTAAACCTCTTACTAACAATCTGTAATAAACTTTTAAATTTAGGTCTGTTTCAACGAGGTGTCAATCTATAGATGTGCCCTCCCATTTTTTCTCATGTGTAATTAATTAATTTCTGTATAAATTACGTGTCCAGCGCACGTTTCAAACTTACATTGTTTCTCCCTTCTAATCAGGGAAAACAATTCTTTCAACTCTTGAGTGAGTTATTTCTAGGTCTCACGAATTGGAAACTGCCCCATTTGGTTCGTGATTCCCATTTAAAACATAGGAGGTCGAGAACCTTCCCTTTGATTATCTCTTCAGGTTTCACAGTAAGTGACCTGCCCTTATTTGCATAATAACCAACATTAATTCTGTATAAATATAAGAAGTTGTAGAAACTTCTATCTTATTCTTCACGTTTTTCTTATTGTTATTTTAGAAGTTTTCACTCTTTCTAGAATATTCTCTCAGGAATTTCTTAAGGTACACTCTTTGTACTCCAATTAACGAACGTTCAAACTTTAATTACTTCATTGGTTATTTGTTTAAATCTTATAAAGATTTTAGAAACATGTAAGGTTTTAAACCTTGTAAATTGTCAATTGCCTGGAGCAACCATTTAATGTTAGGAGGTCTGCGACCCCATTTGTTAAACAATTTAAATGATATATATTTGTCAAAAAGATATTGCATACTTGTTAATTTCCTTAAACTTCTTTGAATTGTTAAATAAATGAAGCGTTTCTTTTCGCTTTTTCATTTTTCTAATACAAAGTTTAGGCAAAATCCTGTCTTCCTTGGCTCTCCCTACTTAATGCCATTAAAACCTTTAATAGGGCTTTCACCACTCGTTGCATTTGAGCAAGAACTCTTAGTAGTAACCTCACTAAAGATTCTTTTAGCTTTAATAGCTAATTCTAATTGGCCAGTAAGGCAAGTAAAGCTCGCTACGCCAGCTACCTGCTTGTGGAGATCCTCTCCGAAAACTTATGGTTAATTTTCCAAAAGATAAGTGTTTCTTTTTTGTCTAAGCTTTTATCCGGCCTTTCGCTGAGTAAAGGCTTAGCCATTTCCAAATGCAACCATTGGTTCACTTACCAAAATTACTTTCCCAGGTATAATTTTTCATCACGATCCTTCCTGGAAGCACTGGGTCGCTTTTTTCAGGAACTCTATAATTTCTAAAATTGGAAATACCAAACTTGATTTAAATTATTGGCATCCTTCGAATTATTTTGCAAAACGAATTTCTTTGAAAAACCATACAATAAATTTGTTACTCTTAGTTTCGCCAGACCATCACCTTTCCCCATAGTAGTTTTATACATGCTTGGGAGGAAATACACTAAAGCCTCTCTCTTACAAATCGCCCAAGTCCTAGCTGCGGTTCCCGTTAGCTTCGACCAAGCTCGTACCTACTTTAGGTATCACAGAGTTAACTTTCAGTGGCAACTGCCTCTAAAGGTATTTAAAGTTAAATTTACAACTTTTGTGGGACTCTCCTCCTATTTTTCTATCCTTTTTCTCCAATCCAAAACCTACTTCCTTTTTTTTAATCATCTTCCCTTTGTGGGTGGGTTATTCCTTATCCAATAATCTACCCAGGGAGCGTGTGATGATCTCATTATTATGAACTTGTCTCATCATCTGTTGGGCAAACTCTATTTTGTGTCCAATTGCCTCAAACTCCTCTTTGATTTCGTCCGTGTTTGTATCATGAGGTAGAGGTTTAATGACCATCTGTTTGAGAACTTTCCTAGCTGTCGGATGGGTGAAAAAGGGGATACGGTTTTCTTTAAGTTTCGCTATTACTCGGGCATGATCTTCAACGGTGACTACATTTAGTTTAATTCCTGATCTGTTAGTACGGATAGAGAACTTTTGGTTTGCTACTGTCTTTTGTATAAGAGATCGAATGTCTCTCCATTCGTTTTTTGTAGACCTGATTTCTATGGGAGGAGGGGGCCGTGGCGGTCTGGGTGCGTCTTGGCCATACTTCGTCATGGCTAAGTTAGTGTGCCCTACTGTGTGAGGTGTGAACGATTTAGTGAATGATTAATTTAGTGATAAAAGAAAGTGGTGAACTTTAGAGAGTTTGTTTATTTAGGCCAATTGGTGATTAGTCAGTCCTCGCCAAAGGTTAACGTTGTTTTTATAGTGGTGCCTCCACGACAATTAGCGACTTCTAACCACTCACCACTTTGGCTACCTACGGCACAATAATTATTATTAGTAGTAGCCTCCTTGCTCAGCCCCGCAACAAGAAGAGCGCCTCTGAAAGGGGTGGATCAACCAGCCAATAGCCGTCAGCCAGCTGGCTATAATGTCGCTGTTCAGTTTAAGTTATCGCTGTTCACCTCGGAGATAAGGTCCAGACCAGAGAAATTTCGATGTGTCAGCGCAGCGCGCGCCAAACTGGATACCGCAGCGAAGGAACCTCAGTGGAAGTACGGCAGCGTTGTCAGATGTGCACTCGGTGGAAGTGGTCCCCTTTTCAGGGGACTCCCTGGAGCCTACCGACTCCACTTAAGGTTTTGCGTTCTCACAAGTCCAATCGGCGTAGCGAAGAAACAGCCCCAGATAATATTTCCCTAATATAACTGTCACCTGCCCTTAAAACTAGCCCGCCAAAACAATGCTGGCCTCTGTTGGCCAACAATGCTCGTCGCGCTAGAGTTGCCGTTGAGCCAGTGACGCGTATGGTCGCGGTCACCCGTTAGGGCTGACACGGGGAAGTCACGGCAGCTTCTTCCCTCTATTGGCTCTTTTTAAAATAACTTTGAAGCCTAGCCTCCAGTCTAATGTTATATTCTACCCCACCGGTAGCAATTCCAAGCAAGAGCTATCCCACGGGAACCCACGAAGGTAACCTAAGCATCAATTTCAGTACGGCGAGGAGACGAGGACTCTCTCATCCGTACAGGCCAGCTCCTAAGCCTAGAATGAGAACCAACTGTCAGGGATACAGTATCTGGTGGCAGGGGAGTTAGCATGAGACTGACTGCCAGCTTTTTTTTTTTTTTGCTCTTCAATTTGGGTGTGCCGAGTCTGATGGACGTCTCTCTACACATCGATATGTGTTTGCCAGTAAGTTGGCGGTAGCACAGGGCGTACATATAGGAGGGAGAAAAAACGTTCTGGCTAATGGGAAAGGAGAACCGTAACCCATTAGCCAGAGCGGAAACCCTCAAAGCTGCAGCTATCTAAGTAGATAGGGTAAGTAATTTAGTAGGGGGAAAGACTGCCAAGCGATAAAAAGAAGAAATTCTATCACCAGACAGCTTCAACAATGGTAATTAGCGGGCCAAAAGGATGTGAAATGTAAAATTTAGAGGTGCAATAAAATATTTAAAAATTTAGAATATTTATTTTAAATAGGTAAGCCAAGGACCACGATATTTATATTTGGTCCTGGGCTTTGAGGTATGAATAATAGGATCCAAAATATGACGCCCACGAAGTTCAGATCGGATGCACTGGCGCATTCTAAGCTTAGTCAACTTGCATAATTTCTCAATATGAGAGCCCCCCCAGGGGCTCACATCTTGTGGGCGTGGGTTGGCGACCACGGGGCCCCAGCTGAGTCCGGCATTGCTTCCACTTACTTGTGCAGGGCTCCTCTCTGTCTTCTTTCCTGTCGACCTCACATGGTCAACTCTTGTTCTCTTCCGACCCCGACAGTATTAGGGTATCCGAGGCCTAGGGAGTCTCTTCCTTTCCCGCCTTCATTGGCCCTTGTCTCATCTTTTCTGATACCCTCCTTCTGCGAGGGGTCAGCCTTCTTTTTCTCTTCCTTTTACCGCCTGCCTTGTGCTCTAGGCCCTTAAGGAGGCAGGGTGTATGTAGCCCTACCACTTCTGGTGCACCCTAGATAATGCTACACTCTCAGGGGCTCACGGCTGGTGAGTTCGGGAGTTGGCGACCCCGAGGGATTCCTGAGCTGGGTCCGTTTTCCCTTTTTGTCCCTTACCTTTGGAGCGGACCCTCTCCTCTTTCACTTTCCTATCTGCCTTTCATGGCTCTCCTTCCTTCCAAGTCCCTCAATCCGCCTTCTTCGAGGGTTGAGGGCATTTCTTTTCCTACTGTCCTTTATTTGCCTTATTCTCCTTTGGTTTTCTATTTCTTCTTCTAGTATGTAGGTTAGTAGTTAGTTTTAGTTTAAAGTTCTTTTTTTTATCTTCACGATCACCCAAACCATCAGGGGCCGATAACCTAGATGTTAGGCCCCTTAAAACAACAATTATCATCATCATCATCATCACCATTTTTCTTCTAGTATGTAGGTTAGTAGTTAGTTTTAAGTTCGCTTTTCATTTTCATCTTCACGATCAGCCAAACCATCAGGGGCCGATAGCCTAGATGTTAGGCCCCTTAAAACAACAATTATCATCTTCATCATCAATCTGAGAGCAGATAAGAGGAATAGAGAATTCATGTCTTATCTGTGCATTGGTCTTTTGAAGGCGGCTAATCCTAAAAAAGGAGCGAAGGGTTTTATTCTGGAACCACTGGAGCTTCAGAATATGAGTCTTAGCTATATGAGACCAGGCCTGGCAGCCATACAAAAGCACGGGGCGTATGAGCGCAAGATAAAGCTTTCGCTTTATCTGCTCACTGAGATATTTATTGCTCGAAAGCGGATAAATAGCCCTGCACCGCACTGCTGCAAGCTGTAAGACCCGGTCTATATGCTGCTGAAAAGTCAGCTGTTTATCTAGTCAAATACCAAGGTATTTAACAGAATTAGACCAAGGCAAGACAGTGTCATGAATTCGAAGTTGACTAAGCTGGGGCCATTGGTGTATTCTTTGAATACACGGTACCTGAGATATAATGTCTACTGCTCCTTGCATGTTCATTTCTTCCTTCCTCTTTGCCAAACACCGACAGTGATCTTCTGTTTTCTCCTTGATGGGCAAATCTCTTACGTCTTCAGAAGTATGTTTCAGATATATAACTTCTGTGACCCACCTAGCGTCATCTAGTAGCGAACCTCTGAAGCTACTCAATTCCTCATCGTGCACGAGGACTTACATATCCATCTGGCCACCAGATCTTGTTACTATCGCCAGCTATTTTCTCCTTGAGCAAGAGGACTACGTCTACTGTTTCACTCACCATGCTGCGCTAACATCGCCTACTATCAATTCTTAGAAGACCATCCATCAAGAAGAAAATTTATTTTTGATAAGTTGGTTATGCTGATATGTATACCTTTTGTTTCCTACCCCCACTCTCTCCCCTTCCTAGGACCTTCCGTGCTTCGTTGAGCAAGTCTCACTTCTCAGTCGGCAGTTGAAGCAATCAGTTAAGGCTCAACCAGAGCTAGCCTCCTGACCTAACGAGGCATTTTTTAAATTCCACGCCATGTTGGAACTCTAGGCATCAGTGAGGAACTTCACTTCGACATGCAACAAAGATAAGTACCTTCTTCAAGTTTTAACCTCATCTTCATGGTTTTAACTTCCACGTGTTTTTAATGATACTTTTATAGACAGTGTGAAAGTATTTATTTTGGGGCAATAATCATTCTTCGTGGGATTTGCCATGTTGAGCTTTCGCTTGTATAAGCCGACTTTACCATAAAGAGCTTTTATTAAGCTATTCAAATGAGAAATCCTCTCACTACGTGGGATATTATCTAATTACCCGCTGTCTATAATTCAACAAGCTAGTTCCTCCGCTGGATTTACATTAGCCCCATTTTACTGCTAAGATTGTTCTGGAACCTTCCAGATTCTGTACTCAATCTACAAGTCCTGCCGTCATGTATTTCTCACGTACCTGTGAGAATTCTATTTAAAATTGAATTATCTTACTTCTAAATTACTACATAGTGAAGTTTCGGCCACCGCGGGAATTTTCTATAGCGTATTTAATTAATTGTAATTTACAACTTTCTCAAGAAATAGACTCTCACTTATCTAGTGAAACCAGTTATTTTCATCATTGCAATAACTTTCTTTTCCATAAACTTTGTGTCTACACAGTGAACTTTTCATATATTTCCATGAACTATAGTGAAAACCAGTGCTTGCTCAACTTTTCTACCGCGTCGCGATCGTCCGCTTATATTCAAATAAGGCCATGAACATTTTCCTTAATTCCCATTTCTCTTTCCTAAACCTCTTACTAACAATCTGCAATAAACTTTTAATCTAGGTCTGTTCCAATAAGGTGTCATTCCAAGAAGTGCCCTTCCATTTTTGTTGGTTTATCATTAAGTATCTCTGTATAATTACGTGTCTAGCACACGTTTCAAACTTCCATTGTTCCTCCCTTCAAAAGCAGGGAAAACAATTCTCTCAACTCTTGAGTGAGTTATTTTTTGGTCTCGCTAAATGAAAACTGCCTCATTTAACTTGCGAGTCTTATTTAAAGTATAGGAGGTCTAGAACCTTCCTTTTGATTAACTTTTCAGGTTCACAGTAAGTGACCTGCTCTCTTTGTATAATTCTCATAAAGTAATTCTGTTGAAATATAAGAAGTTGTAGGAACTTCCTTTTTATTCTTTATGTTTTCTATTTTGTTATCTTCGAAGTTGTTATTCTCGTTAGAATGTTCTTTCAGAGGTTTCTTATAGTACATTGCTTGTACTCCTGTAAATGTTAAAACTTTAATTATTCCATTTTGCCTATTTATTAAATCTTACCAAGATTTTAATACAAGGTTTAAAAACCTTAAAAATTGTCATTTGCCTGGAGCAATTTCTGAACGTTGTTGGAGGTCTGCGACCCCAAATTGTTAACTACATAGAACATATTTATTTGTTAAAGTTACGCTTCTTTGAATTGTTAAATAAATTAAATATTTGTTTTTGGATTCTCACTTTTCCAATACAACGGTTAAGCAAGGTCCTGTACTCCTTGGCTCTCCCTACTCGATGCCCTTAAATCTATTGATAGGGATTTCACCACTCGTTGCATTTGAGCAAAAACTCTTAGTGGTAATCTTGTCAAAGCTTCTCTTAGCTTTAATAGCTAATTCTAATTGGCCAGTAAGGCAAGTAAAGCTCGCTACGCCAGCTACCTGCTTGTGGAGATCCTCTCCGAAAACTTATGGTCAATTTCCCAAAAGATAAGTGTTTCTTTTTTGTCTAAGCTTTTAGCCGGCCTCTCGCTGAGTAAGGGCTTAGCCATTTCCAAATGCAACCATTGGGTCACTTACCAAAATTACTTTCCAAGTTATAATTTTTTCGTCACTCCCCTTCCTTGAAGCACTTGGTCGCTCTTTTCAGGAATTCTATAACTTCAAAAAATTGAAAATACCAAGCTTGATTAACTATTGGCATTCTTCGAATCGTTTCGAAAAAACTAATTTCTTTGAGAAGACATACAATAAATCGTTTGCTCTCGGTCTTGCCAGACCATTACCCTTCCACATAATACTTTTATACATGCTTGGGAGGAAACATACTAAAGCCTCTCTCTTGCAAATCGCCCAAGTCCCAGCTGCGGTTCCCGTTGGCCTCGACCAAGCTCGTACCTATTTTAGATATCAGGAGGTTAAGTTTCTGTGGCAATCGCCTTTAAGTGTGTTTAAAGTGAAGCTTATTAATTTTGTGGGGCTCTCCTCCTATTTTTCTATCCTTTTTCTTCAGTCCGAAACCCATTTCCTTTTCTTAATCATCTTCCCTTGGTGGGTGGGTTATTCCCTAGCCTATAATCTACCCAAAGATTGGTTTTTTTTTTTTTTTAAGAATTTATATATATATATATATGGATACATGGTGATTTATATACATAGATGTATCCCACTCGCTTGTTTGCGGATGTCTCTGTACAGATTTATATATATATACCATTGTGCGTATTCATGCATATCCAGCGGATGTTCAAAAACTAGTAGATCGGATTCCCCCGTGATTGACTCTCCCACAACACCATCACCCTAGACCCGCATCCCTTCTTCTTCTTCTTCTTCCTCTTCATGGTCTTCAAGGTCTTCCCCGATCGGAGTTGAATCAGTCATTGCTTTTAGTCGCTCCTTCTCTACCGGCAGTGTTTCTGAGATGGGCGTTGAAGCAGCAACTAATGGGGCGAAGTGGGCTCTGCAACTCAGGTAAGTCCTTACGACATTGGTTATGAGCAGTTGGACTTTCGTCTCATTGCCCCCTCTGTAATGCTGATATGAACTCTGCTCGGATTGAGCGACCACTGCCGCGGCGTGAGCTAACAATCTAAAGTTGTTGCGGTTTAGTACCCTCGATGCCTCTTTACTCTGTAGAATCTTCGCATACATGTGTTCTGCAGGGGGTAAGGAGTTGAGAAAGTCCATTGCCTTAGCGTAGATTCCGAGGTCCTCGTTCAGCATCCTTATTTTCAGCAACTCGGGGTATTTCTGTACTAAGTACATATCAATAAGGATAATATGATTCATCTCGGCGCCTTTCATCAGCGAGATGACACATCTAAAGAAATGAGCCATAGGATCAGACCCGGTAGACAACTTTTGACATACGATAAACAGATGCTTTCTTATTTCGAAATTCGCACTCATGTAAGTGTTAAAGGCTGCTAGGTATTCCTGTTCTGGCCACAGTTCCTCAGTCCAGGCGCAATTGGTTTCAATTATACCAAGTGCCCCTGAAAATCCTCTCAGTCTGTTTCTCATCCAGTGGGGATATCCTTCGGGGGAAACATGTTTAGTCAGCCATCGCCTAGTAAAAATGACAGCACGAGTCTTATCATTATTTACCAGGACCCTATTTCGAATACACCAGTCCGAAAAAAGATTGATCCAATCTTGCAGCACACGGATGGCGTCACAATGTCTACGCTTGGAAGCATAGATTGCAACGTCATCCGCGTATAGCTGCAATTCCACTCCTGTCTTCCTAGGAAGATCGTCCAAGTATAAGCTAAACAGCACCGGCGAAAGGACTCCCCCCTGTGGGACACCGGCTCTCAGGGTTCGAACCGTAGACCTCTCGCCATCGCAGGTAGCATAAAAGGTTCTGTTCCTAAGATATGAATAGACGACCTTAATCAGGTAATTGGGGATAGTACCCAATTTAATCAATTTAACGATAAGATTATCTATCCATATCGTGTCAAACGCCCTTTCAATATCGAAAAAGACGGACGGAACATTACGTTTTAAGTTGAATGATCTTGAAGCGTATTGCACTAGTCGCAGCACGGCCAGGGGGGCACTTCGACCCGCGTGAAAGCCGAACTGCTCCAGTCTCAACACGCCACTGGAGTTCAAGTGAACATTCAGGCGCTTGAGAAGAAGTCTCTCAAAAATCTTAGAAAGATGCGAGAGCAGGCTGATAGGGCGGTAGTTCTGAGGGAATAGGCGATTTTTACCAGTCTTTGGAATTAGACAGATTTTGGCTGTCTTCCAAGCCTGGGGAAAATAACCTAGTATCAGACAAGAATTAAAAATATTCGCTAGTAATATGAATGCTCGAAAAGGGAGAGCTTTAATTTCAAAGTTGTTCAGCCTGTCATCACCTGGAGACTTCTTATCATTTTGCTGCCTGGCGACTTTCTTTACCTCTGCAGGGGAAATAGGGTTCATAAGAATAGGGTCTTGGGTCTTCCAGTTGAGCCTAAAATTTGTGGCCTGGGCTCGAATGTCATTAAATAAGTCCTCGTTAGTGTCGTCATTTACGTCATTTAAGTCTGGTATATCGCATTGACTCTCAATAGAATCTGCGAAGGCCTCAGCTTTCTCAAGGGGAGAAAATACTAGCCCTCTACGACGGTGAAGCGTTCGTTTAACGTTAGGAGGTCGCCTCAAAGAACGAGCTACTTTCCAGAAGTCGCTATTTGAGGTATTTTCAGAGAATTTACTACAGGTCTCTTCCCACTTTTCTATTTTACTTTCCAACAGTCTATCGTGGATGATCTTCGCTATTTCGCGGTATTCAGCGGGATCCCTGTATCTTTGCCAAAGCTTGTGAATTCGATTCTTAATAATAATTAGATCTTTAATTGCGTCAGGGATACAGTAACTGGTGGCAGGGGAGTTAGCATGAGACTGACTGCCAGCCCTTTTTTTTTTTTTTTTTGTCGGGGGGGGGGGGGCGAAAGAGAACCCGCATCCCCCGCGTGACAGCCGACCTTACTACTGCTGCCTCCGACATGCATTAGTCTACTAAGAGAAAGCATAGGGGTGAAGGAAGGAGATGCCGTTTGAGGCTTCGCGCCAGTCCCATTGCGGTTGCAATCTACCTGGCATCATTAAGGATATTAACATGGAATATTTATATATGTGTGCATAAATGCACACATATATAAGGGGGATTTGAAGGGCCAGGGAAAAACCGGATAGACTGAAAGAAAGAGGGCCTATCCGTAAAAACCTGGCAGTTTGGGTGATAGCCACATGCAAGGAATGTGGGAAGGACATGTGTGGGTTATGTTAGAAGTGGGAGAAGGTATCATGCACCAGTTCATGTCCAACTTCTCGCCTGGTCCGTCATCCGGGGAGTCAGATCAACTCGGCACTGCTGGGTCTAGCGCGGGCCTTTCCGGCTACCAAGCAGTGATGACAGGAGTCCAAGGACTTGCACCACCACCTGATGTCCTTGGGGTCCCTGGTGCCGAGTCTCCGTTGCCGGAGAGTGGGAGGGAGGCCACGCCTGCCGAGGCAGGGGCCTAGTGGATGATCCATGGCAACGAGCCGCCTTCTTCTCTGCTCTTACCATGCACCGGTAGACTGGGCAACTGCGGTGGGAAGACGGATGGTCTCCCCTGCAGTTGGCGCACACCGGCGCGTCTCGTGGCACCGTGCAGCCGGTGTGGTGGTGACCACCTGAGCACCGGTTACAGCGGACTGGGGAGCCGCAAGATCCCTGGGAATGACCCCATCTTAGACAGCGGAAACACTGTAAAAGCTCGTCTAAGCGGGGTCGCATATTACCTGGCTGCTGCTTCGGCTGGCTGCTGCTGATGACGTCCCGTTGCCCTTCCGCACCCTCCTGGGAGCATGGGTTGGGCCGGCGTCCCTGGTTGGCGGCGTCGCGGTGCCCCGCTTCTCCCTCCTGGGAGTGCGGGTGGCGGCGTCCTCTGCGGCGGCGTCTCCTCGTCTGCGGGGCCGCCTGGTTGGCCCCGGCCGTCGCTGGTTGCTCCTCCCGGATGGCGGGCGCGAGTTGCCCCGCTAAAGGCCTCGCCTGAGGCACTGACTGCTCCTCCTGGATGGCGGGCGCGAGTTGCCCCACTAAAGGCCTCGCCTGAGGTGCTGGTTGGCCGTCCTCCAGGGTGGCGGGCGCGAGTTGCCCCGCTGAAGGCCTCGCCTGAGGTCCTGGAACTGCTGGCCATCGGGTCTGCGACCACTTGGTGAAGGTCAAGGGGCCCGGCTGGGTCCCTTCTTCGGGCGTCGCGACGTCCGTCTGGGTTGAGCGCGTGGAACGATGTGCGCCTGGTTGGGCACTAGCCAGGAGCTCGGGTGGGCCCGTAGTAGCGCCCGCTACAGCCGCAATCTGCCAGTGCTCTGCCAGCAGCGCTGTGTACTGGTTCAGCGTCACGAACAGGCGGGGCCTGATCAGGACGCCGTACGGTAGGCAGTTCGTCTCAGACTCGTTACGAGTACAGTCACTGCAGCCCTGCGCAACCAGGTATTGCTTGCCCACCAGGAGCCAGGATGACGGGAGGAGAGAGCAGCGGAGCCAGCAACTGGAGGAAGGAGCCCAGCAGAGCAGTCCATGGCAGGGGCGGGGCCAGGCGGCCGGCGAAGGAGGAGCGCTGTGGAGGTGTGGCCACAGTAGTCTCCGAGCCCGCCCAGCCTGGCCACAAAGCCCAGCCCCCTCCACGGGAGAAGAAGAAGCCAGCACCAGGGAAGCCGCCGGTCGTGACACGCGGGGTGCTTGTCGACACGGCCGGCGCACCGCCCACCGTTGGACCTGCGGGCCTAGGGGAGGGCTTGGACCCAGCGCAGTTTTCACTGCACTCCAAGGCCCAACCCCGCCCTCCTAGCCCTTCCAACCTAGCCGTGTCCGAGAAGAGGGCAACACAAGGCACGGCTAGCCTACAAGACACCGAGCCCGGCCACCCGAGCTGGGGTAGCGAAGCCAGCCTGGAGGATGCGCAGTCTTCGCCGCGCACTGGAGACGATGGGGTCTCGCCTCCGGACTTCGAGGAGGACAGCTACTTCGACCCAACGGCCTGGGCGCTGTTTGTCTACTACCGCCCGGGCTTTAACCGAGAGCACGAGAGGGCTCACATCAGGACCACCCTCGACTACGCCCACTACTGCATCAGCGGAGGCACCGAGAGACACCAGGCCGACATCGAGGCGTACCTCCCAACCGGCGTCTTGATCAGGCCTGCCCTGGAAGAGACCGCCGAATTGTACGTGCGTGAACTACTAGACCTGTGGCAGGTCGCTATGCTGCCAGGCGCCCTACCAGAGGCACCTGCGGGCATCATCCGGGTCGACAAGCCCCAGAGGGCGGACGCCTCAACCGAGATGGAGCCACCGACGACGGTGGAGGCCGGGACCCAGCCGGGCCCCTTTAGCCTTCACCAAGATGACGCAGACTCCGGACCAGCAGCCAGTACCTCAGGCGAGGCCATTAGCGGGGCAACTCGCGCCCGCCACCCGGGAGGACACAGCAGCGGCGGATGGGGCCACCGAGGAGGCCCCAAAGAAGAAGACGAGGCGCCGTCGCCGCAGACGTCGCAACCCGCGCTCCCAGGAGAGAGTAGCAGGGCACCGCGACGCCACCAACCAGGGACGCCAACGCATCCAGCGCTCCCAGGAGGGTGCGCCAGGGCGCAACCGTGACGTCACCAGCCGCAGCCAGGACCAACAGAAGCGGCAACCAGGTAATATAGGGCCCCACTCAGAACAGCTATTACAGTGTTTCCGCTGCCTGAGGTGGGGCCACTCCCAAGGGTCCTGTGGCTCCCCAGTCCGATGTAACCGGTGTTCAGGTGCCCATCACCACACCGGATGCACGGCGCCACGGGACGCGCCGGTGTGCGCCAACTGCCGGGGTGACCATCCGTCATCCCACCGCAGTTGCCCCGTTTATAGGTCCATGGCAAGAGCAGAGTGGAAGGCGGCTCGTTCCCGTGGACCGCCCGTTAGGCCCCTGCTTCGGCAGGCGAGGCCCCCCACCCACTCTCCGGTGACGGAGGCTCGGTACCAGGGACCCCATGGAGATCGGGTTATGGCGTAGGTGCTTGTTGAGGCACTTGCGTCCCTGCTCGGTAGCCGGAAAGGCCCGCGCTAGCCACAGCAGTGCCGAGTTAAACAGATTCCCGGATGACGAACTGGCGAGAAGTGTGACGTGAAACTGGTGCATGATACCTTCTCCCACTAACACAACCCAACCAATCCTTCCACATCCTTGCATGTGACTATCTCCAATACGCCAGGTTTTACGTGTAGGCAAATCTTTCCTGCCTTTGCGGTTTTTCCCTGGCCCTACGCTTTGACCTAACCCGCTTATGTATCCTCAATCCCGCTTCATGATGCCTGGTAGAGTACTTAGTACTGGGACAGGCAGAGGTAGCCTCGCCAAACGGCTATCATACCCAAACCCCTATGCTTTCTCTTCTACTATCGTAGTTTAATTGCATGTCGGAGGCAGCAGTAGTAAAGGTCGGCTGCCACGCGGGGGGTGCGGGTACTCTTTCGCCCCCCCCCCCCCCGAAAAAAAAAAAGGCAGGCTTCGATGTCGTCCTGGCTCGTGTCCGTGCCTCCGGTGGCGTACGCAGCGTAGTCCAGGGTGGCCTCAATGTGTTTCCGCTCTTCCTCCGGGTCGCGGTCTGTCTTGAAATAAACAAGCAAAGCCCAGGAGCTAGGGTCGTGACGCCGTGGCAACTCGGAGCCTGGGCCCGGAGACCCAGGGTGCCCATGCACAGTGTCTAAGCTCACGTCGCTCGCCCAGCTGAACTGGGGGTCCAGACTAACTGGGCAGTCTGATGGCAGGGGGCTAGCCGGTCCTGGCGTGCCACTCTTCTCGGACACGGCTAGCTCGGAGGTGCACGGAGAGGCTATGTGCGACTCAGAGCTCGGGGTCGAGGCCCCGGGGCGCAGGGACACCTGCACGATGTCAGAGACGCGCCTACCTCGACCGCGTGCAAGCCCAGCGGTGAGTGCGGCAGCCGTGCCTTGAGGCCCCAACTTTTCGGCTACCGGCTTCTGCGATGCTGGCGTCTTCTCACCAAGGGCCGCCTGGCGGGCGCGAGTCACCGCAGGAGAGGGCTCGATGGAGGCTATCTCCCCTACCCTGGGAGTGCCTGCCGATTTAGGCCCCCTGCCTTTCCGGCGACGGCGCTTGCCTGGGCCCTTGGCTGGCCCGCTGGTCGTCGGCTTCCTCCACTGGCTGGTACCGCTGCTCATCTCCGTCGTCTCCATCCTGGTGAGCTGTTGCAATTGCTGTACTGGACTGCTACTGCACTGGCTAGGCGACCTTTCACTTCCGTGTCAGGATCAGCCTGCCAGCCCGGACTCTTTTTTTTTTTGTTTTTTTTTGTTTTCTGATAGTAATTATGAGTGCCAGGAACAATACGCCCTCTTACTCTCGGAGAAATAAATTGCCTAAGTACGGCGTTTACAGTGGGCAATACTGGTAGGGAGGGGAAAACAATCCGCTCAAGAGGAAAGGGCAGACCGTATCCAAATGAGCGGAGCCGAAACCCTCAGTGGAAGATGGAGAATGGGGGCAGGGAAAAGCGGAAAGGGGGCAAAGAAAGCCGACAGGTCGAAGAATGACCAGCCAGCCTCAAAAACAGCCATTTTACAGGGCAAGGTAGCACTTAAAATTTGGAAAAATTTAATTCAAAGATTTAAAAATGTTAACGTTGACACCGTAGATAAGTGAGCCAGGGACCTCTATATTTGAATCTAGTATTAGGTTTTGAAGTGAAGATGATGGGCTTCAGAATATCGAGGCCCCTGGGAGTAGACTGGATGCAATGATGCATTCGAATTTTTGTCATTTGGCATACTTTGTCAATTTGTTGTCGGATGGTGGGAATTTTAAGGTCATGACGAATCTGACGATTTGTCCTAACGTAGTTGTTAACTCGTAAGTAGTGTCGTAGCGTCTTGTTCTGATAAGTCTGCAATTTTTTGATATGGGATTTGGCAATATGTGACCAGGCCTCGCATCCGTATAATAATACCGGGCGAATGAGAGCCAAATAAAGCTGCCGCTTTATTCGGTTACTCAGGCGTTTATTCCCCGTAAGGGGATAAATCGCCCTCGCCCGGGCTATTGCCATCTGCATAGCCTTGTTCACATGTTGCTCAAAAGTCAGTTTTGCGTCAAGAGTGATGCCAAGATACCTAATAACATTAGTCCATGGTAGCGTGAAGTTGTCTATCTTTAAGTGACCAAATATCGGTCTGCGCTGAGTAAATAATACAGCCTTGGTCTTTGTATTATTTACTCGCACTTTGTTTCGAATGCACCATTTCCGAAACAGGGTAATCCAAGTTTGCAGCACGCTAATGGTATCACAATTTCTCTTCTTGGAAGCATAAATGGCAATATCATCAGCGTATAGCTGCAGTTCTACTCCAGGCTTCCTTGGGAGATCATCCAAATATATGCTGAAAAGCACTGGCGAGAGGACTCCCCCCTGAGGGACGCCAGCCCTCAGGGCTCGAACAGTGGACCTCTCGCCATCGCAGACAGCATAAAACGTTCTGTTCCTGAGATAGGAATAAATGATTTTAATGAGACAATTTAAATTAATTAATTTAGCAATTAGATTTTCTATCCAAACAGAATCGAAAGCACGTTCAATATCAAAGAAAACAGCAGGAACAGAACGTCTTAAGTTGAATAATCTCGTGACGTATTGTACTAGCCGCAGCACGGCCAGAGGGGCACTTCTGCCCGCTCTAAATCCGAACTGCTCCAGTCGCAACACGCCACTGGAATCCAGGTGTCTATTGAGTCTCACAAGAAGAAGTCTCTCGAATATCTTCGATATATGTGACAACAGGCTTATAGGACGGTAATTCTGGGGGAAAATTCTATTTTTACCAGGCTTGGGAATAAGAACGACTTTTTCTTCCAAGCCTGGGGAAAATAGGCGAGAATTAAGCAGGTATTAAAAATGGTAGCTAAAAATATGTAAGCCCTGAAAGGGAGGGACTTAATATCCTTATTTGTAATCCTGTCATCACCGGGAGACTTCTTTTCGTTCTGGACAGAAGCAACACGTTTGACCTCGGCAGGAGTGATGGGATTAATAAAAACTGGATCATGGGTCTTCCAGTTGTGCCTAAACTGATTAACCTGGGCTGCGACGTCATCAATATTGTCATCGTCAGTATCGTAGTCATCGTTATTAATGTCATGAATGTCGCATTGACTCTCAATTGAGTCAGCAAAGGCCTCAGCTTTTTCAAGGGGAGAGAAAACAAGTCCTTGTCGCCCGTGAAGCGCGCGATTTATCCTATTAGGACCCTTCAGAGAGCGAGCTAATTGCCAAAAGTCGCTCCTTGAAGTGTGCTTAGAGAGATTATTGCATGTTTCTTCCCATAGTTCAATCTTACGCTCCAACAATCTATCGTGGATGATCTGTGCTAGTTCCTTGTATTCAGCACGATCAGGTGGGTAGCGATATTGCTGCCAACGCTTACGTATTCGATTTTTAATAATAATAAGATCCTTTATTACTTCAGGGATACAGAAACGGGTCTCAGGAGGTTTAGCATAAGTTATGACTGTGAGCCATCCTGTCCTGTCCTGTACCCAGCGACGTAAAGTCAGCGAAGCTGACTTTGCGCGCGTGACTTTTAGCCTTTCAGCCCGGAGGCCTTTAGAGCTATGACAAACGATTTTGACCTAACAGTATTGATTTGGGCTGGGGTGGGTGATTACCTGAGATATCTTGATTGGTCAGGATATGACCTAGTGCTCTTGGCACGTGGAACTACAGAAAATGAGAGGTGAAACGTTAAGCTGCTTAGAGAAGCATGGTTGAGAAAGAAGAATTAAAGAATCAAAGAGCTGTAGTAGCTGTATGGTAGTGAATTTTTTATTCTATTAGTATTCTGGGCCTTTTGTAGCGGGACCCTGTGGCTCGGTAATCACCCAACCTCTTGACTAGGGGGTTGGAATTCTGTGAGCTTTTCCTGTATAGGCTGGTTGCTTGATTCAAAATTCTGTCTTTAATTAGGGGGAGCCGGTAGTCGGCATGAAGTTGAGCGTTTCGCACGTACCAGTCAGCGCCTGATATCGTGCGGAGCGCTTTGTTCTGAACAACCTGCAATTTATTGATGTGGGTGGGGGCTGCGTAGCCCCATACAGGGCAGGCATATTCCATAACTGGTCGTACAATGGTGCTGTAAGCCAGGAGCTTGTTAAAAGTATCAAGGTAGCTCTGGGACCTCATGAGAGGCCAGAGCTTCGATAGATAGGCTTTCGCCATGTTTGCGCGCTGCTTTACTTCCTTGGCGAAAGTAAGACCCTTATCTAACGTGACTCCCAGGTACTTAGTTGCTGGCTGCCATCTGATTACTTCACCGAAAAAGGTGAGATCCTGGATACCCGTGATTTTACGTCTTTTAGTAAACAGAGTGGCAGAACATTTATTAACATTAATTTTAACACGCCAGTCCCTCATCCAGGGTTCAAGGACTTCAAGGGCGTCTTGTAGGTTCTCTTGAATTTTATATCCTTTCCAGGAAGTAGTGGAAATCGCGGTATCATCCGCGTACAGATGGAGGTTAGTGTTATCTGTTTTCGGGACGTCAGAGACGTATATGTTAAACAGAGAAGGCGAAATAACACTGCCCTGTGGTACACCAGCTCTGATCTTCCTGATAGAAGATTGGGCATCCTCCACCTGGATATAAAATTTTCTGTTCCTAAGGTAGGAATTTATGACCCTAAGTAAGTGATCTGGGAATCCTTTGTGCTTCATTTTATATAGCAGTCCACTGTGCCATACCTTATCGAAAGCACGGCTGATATCTAGAAAACAAACTCCTGTTGAACGGTTTTCATTAAAAGCGCGCGTGATAATCTCAGTAAGTCTGAGTAATTGATGTACAGTAGAGTGGCCCTGTCTAAAGCCGAATTGCTCGTTATTAAGTGTGTCTTCAATGTAGACATTTAGCCTGGAAAGCAGTGTCATTTCGAAAAGTTTCGAAATGATGGAGAGGAGACTAATGGGCCTATAGTTTTGGGGGAATGTGCCATCGGCTTGCGGTTTGCCTATCATAATAACCTTGGCGACTTTCCAGGCGGGGGGGGGAAGTATCCAAATCTATAAATAGCGTTAAAAAGCTTAGTGAGGCTAGTGAGGACATTTTTACTAATATTTTTAAGAAAAGAAGCCGCTACCCCGTCAGGCCCGGGAGCCTTTCGGTTTTTCAGCTTTTTAATAAATTTGAGCAGTTCGGCGGGTGTGACAAGTCGAAAGCCAGGCGGAAGCTCTCCCTGAAAGCCACCACGAAGATCGCGATAGACTTCTTCTATGAAGTCTTCATTGCTAGGTTCGTCGTTTGGCTCGCATGTTTTCTCAAAAGTGTCCGCCAGGACATTTGCCTTGTCAGCATTAGTAAAGACCAATCCCCGTTCCCCGTGTAATGGTGGAATGCCTGACCTTTTCCGAAGTAATTTCCTGGCCATACCGTACAGAGAGCTGGACTTGCCAGCCATATTAACTAATTTTGAATTCCATGCTTTGTTTCGAATATTTTGCATGGCAGCTTGGATTTGGCGCTTAAGTCTGTACCATTCCTGTTTCTGCCATAGATCACGAGTGACCTGCCAGCGCCAGCGGGCCATATTTTTCCTTTTGATGAGTTCTCGAAGTGTGGTAGGTATTGTGAAGGGATTGCGTTGTTTCCTGTGTGTGGGACCAGCCGTAGCTGTGCGGGCTGCATGTAGGAGGGAGCTAGATATTTTCTCAGTGAGAGAATCAATGTCACTCTCACTGCGAATGCTGGGATTGCCAGCGACGGTGGATTGCAGGATAGACCTGTAGAGGTCCCAGTCTATTTTTCGAAGATGGAGGGGGATTTCGGAATTAATAGGTTTGTGTTTGGAATAAAGTGTAATTTGGATAGGGTCGTGGTCAGAGTTGAAGAGTCTGAGGTTGGAGACCTCAATGGGGACGTCCAGATCTTTACTGAGGGCTATATCCAGGACGTCTGGTAGTCGATTGGCATCAAAAGGAAAATATGTGTACCCAGGTGGGGCGTGTGTAAGGCAGTCGTGATCTTGACAGAATTTTTCCAGTAGTCTGCCATCCCGCCGGGTGACCCGACTATTCCATAGTGTGTTTTTGCAATTAAAATCACCCGCCAATATTACTGGCATATTAGCGGGCAACAATGATTCCAAATCAGCCGGAATAAACGGGGCACACGGCGGGAGGTAGCAGGACACTATTTGGTATGGTCCTTTTTCTAATTGAATCTGTACGATTGTGGCCTCAATAAATTGCAGGTTGATCGGAGTAGGGATTCTGTGATGGATTAAATTGGCTCGCACGATTATGGCAGTTCCTCCTCCACCTCGGGGGGGGGGGGGGGGAGTCGATCATCCCTGTAGATCTTGTACCCAGGGATGTATATTGAGGTGTCTGCTTGGAGGTTTGTTTCTCCAAGTAGGGCCATATGTATGCCCTCCGAGTTGAGGAAGTCTGTGAACTCCCCCTCCTGTGATTTGAGATGGAAAGAGTTCCATGCCATTATCTTAAAGGTGGCATCAGTTTGCTGATTAAGGCTCCCCATTACCAAAGAGATGTTGGGTGGCTACTTCGATGATAATTTGAAGCCTTGTGGCGGTATCAGGGGCGCCTACTAGGCGTCTGAGGGTGTCCTTCACGATTTGCATTAAATCGCGAAGGGAGGGGCTCCTTAGGAGATTGAAAATCTCGAACATGTCGTTCGAGGTCGAGGTGGTAGAAGCAGGAGCGGGGTTAGGAGTGGTGGGGGGAAGGAAGTCTGGGAAGTTGGTTTTATTCAGGGCAGGAGGCGCTGTTGCGGGAGGATTTGCTAGTGAAGGAGCGGCGGCAGCTGACGTGCTGAGGCCGACAGGGGTTATAGGGTTTAGGCTAGCAGCGAAACTGATGCCCTGTCGAACTTTATTGCGGTCTGCTACTAGTCCGGCCGGGCCTTTCTTTGTTCCAGGGAGACGTGTATTGAACGTAGATATTAGCTGCTTGTAGGTGTTGCAGCCACGGTAATTTGCAGTGTGTGACATGCCACAGTTTGCGCATTTGGGTGGCTGGTCTCGTTTGCCATATCGAGGACAGTCTTGCGCTTTGTGGTTTTCAGCGCAGATGACGCACCTGGCCTTGCAGTAGCAGCCGTTGGAGGAGTGGCCATAGCCTTGGCATTGAAAGCACTGCACTGGTCCTGGGGGGCCTTGGTACCTCACTACTGAGATTTGGTTGTACAGCAGTGAGGTGAGGTTGTAAATATTTAGATTTTGATCGGCAGTAGAGTGCGCCACCAAAAACAAGGGCAGCTTGCGGGAGCGGTCATTACTGGCCGTAAGTTGGCTCACCTTTTCTATGGAATAGCCGAGGGTGGTGAGGGCTTGGTGAATTCTATCTGTGGAAGTCGATTCGTGAAATCCCCGAATGACTACTTTTTTGATGTTTTTGGGGGAGGATGGGCGGGTGTGAAATTCTCCATTGAGATTGGATAGCAGGTCCGTGAGGGTGCGATGTTCTTCAGGGGTGCTCACCGTGATCCTGACTGTGTTAGGCAGCGTCTTCAGTTTGAAGTTCAGCTTGTTTTTCACCAGCTCATCCGTAAGTGCATTTATGTCAGTAATGTTTCTTACGTATACAGGGTGAACTGTGATCCTGGGCTTTGGGGCGGCCGTGGCCCTGGAAACCGAATTTGATGGTCCAGCATTGGTTGTTATGGGCTGCTCCCCTGAGAATTGTGCCTCAGGTAGGGTTTTCAGTGGTGCGAAGATGTTTCTGGTTGGAGCTGGTTTTTGGGAACCAGGAAACGGGTCATATTTATAGGCTCGTGACCTGCACGGCTCGAGGCGGATTGACCAATGGGAGCGCTTCTGGCTTGCGACTGGCTAGCAACATCAGTCGCGCTCAAAGTGCTGGTAGCTCGCCGATTTATGTATTTTTTAGCATTATATATCTTATTATTAAGATATATAATGGCAGAATCGACCTCAGCACGGGTTCTAGGGGTGGACAGTTTTAAATTTTTGTCAATATGCCATCTGTATTTGAAGTAATCTAGGTTCTTATGCCGAATAGGTAAGCGGGGCTGCAAAACTCTATCCCAGGCAAGTTGAAATAAAATGGGTTTATGATCTGAATTAAGCACATTAGGTACTGTAAAGGACAGTTCAGGCCCTAAGTGCAGTGAAACAGCAATATCTATGACATCAGGCTGACCGTTTGCAGGATATATGGTCGGCTCTGTAGGCGCATCAATTTTGATGTCGTCATGCTCTGAGATGTAGTCTCTCAGCAATCGACCCTTGGGATTTGTCATTCTAGAGTGCCAATCTGAGTGCTTGGAATTGAGATCCCCCGCTATTATGGATGGTACATGGTTGTCATTTTCCAAAATAACCCTCAAATCATCAGGATTTAAGGGGGCTTTAGGAGGCAAATACACAGCAAAGAGCCTATAATGCAAGTTATTCAGCTTGACTTCAATGCCCAGGCTCTCTATAGTAGAGACAGAGTTCGTGTCTAGCACATGATGACAAAGTCGAGACTTTATCAGGATGGCCACGCCACCACGAGGGGGTATGCTCTGGATAAGCCTGTCTTTTCGATACATTGCGTAGTTTTTAATCGAAAAATGTGCATTTGAATCCAACCATGTCTCACTCATGAGGCAGATATCAATATTGTAGTCAGAAAGAAAAGCTTCAAGCTCATATTTCTGCCTACTAATACCTTGGCAATTCCAAGCACAAATAGTGAGAACTCTATCCATTGTCGAAATAAACAAGTTTAAGGCTCTGAGAAATACTGCATTGCAGCATCCACCAGGACCATAATCTTGTCTGCGGTAGTCGCACAAGAGCGAATACGGGTAGCAGTTTGTTTTATGAGAGGTATCAATTTAGTGAAATTCAACTCCCTAACGAGGTCAAAAATATCACTTAGGCCCGAAGAGGACTGGGAGCCAATGCCACCGTTTTCAGTGGCCGTTACGTTTGGAGCGGAAGGAGGCGCTGTGGCGGCAGCGAAGCTCAGTTCCTGGGTTACACCCCGTGATGGTGCCCTGAGCGTTCGCTTAGATCTCAAAGTATCTTTTTGCTTTAAAATGTTTAAGTGAACATCGCAGCCCCTGAAGGAAGCAACGTGATCTCCGCCACAGTTTGCGCACTTGGCTTTAGTTTCAGGGGTAAGCGGGCAGTCTTCCGCCCGGTGGGCTTCACCACACTTGACGCAACGGAGCGGCATTCCGCAATAATTGGCAGTATGACCATACCGCTGACACTTGTGGCATTGGGAGGGACCAGCCCTACCCTTGTAGAGCTCAACGGTAACCCGGTTTCCACAAAGGTAACGAAGAGAGAAAACTGTCTTAGAGAACTCTGTGTTGGGGAGCGTAACACTGATTACACTCAGAGGTGTATTTCGGCCCGTGGTTTGGTCACGTTTGGTGTACCGAAATACATCTCGGGGCTCGTAATTCTGTGCAACTAGCTCCTCGCGAACCCAGTCTAATTCCACCGTGTTTACTATGTTTCTGATGACAACTTTCAGACACTTGTCTGAGGGAAGCTGGTGGGTGTAAAAACTAGCATTTGAATCCTCAAAGTAAGTTTTGACACGGTGGTAGTCATCTACGGTGTCAACGAAAAATTTCAGGGACTCCCTGGTGTTGATGACCCTGATGTCCCCCTTGCAAACTGTCCTGAGGTACCTATAGTGCCGCTGATACTCAGACTTATCAGCGACAGCTATAGGTGGAATTCTCGGGGCCTTAGGAGGCGGAGGAGTCGCACTGGTCTCCATAGCAGTTATTTCATTATGCAGGGGGGACGAAGAAGTCCCAGCTTGGCGGGTAGAGGTGGGAATGTTAACAGGAGGTCGAGAAGCCGCAGGGCTGCGAGACCTAACCGGGGATTGAGGGGTAGAGGGGATCAGGGCCTCGGGAGTCATGTCCCCGGCAGTGGGTAGAGTGGCTAAAATATCAAATTTATTTGAAGTATTGGTGGGCACAGAGATTTTGGCTGCCTTGGCCTTAAGGGGAACTTTCTTTACTTTGAGGGTGGGCGGCTTTCTTTTCCCCGAACTTGGGTATCGGAACTGGCTGTCATAATTTAAGTTAGCCTTGGCTTCCGCATTTTTTACTAAGTCAAGAGCCCTGGACAGCTCATTAGCAGTAGGGGTGGTTGACAGGACGTTAATGGAAGAGGAGCTACCGCGAGAGTCGCATGTAGGAGTCGGCGGGAAAGGGGACTTGGACGGGGGTAAGGCAGGCCAAATGGTCGTGATTTGTGAAAGACCAGATGGGGGACAGTAGTCAGGATGGGTGTTGGAGGTAGTAATTAGATTTGGTAAAGCCAGGCAGGAAGAGGAAGGTAGGTTGGACTGGTTTGAGCCCCCGGCTCCGACCGGGGGACCCGAAGACATGTTGGACGGAATCAGGGAACGCTGAGGGTTTCGGTACAGGAAGGGAGGAAAGAGGAAGGACCCAAATTTCTAAGATTGCTCTAGGCTATCGGTTTGTGGCCTGCCGAAACAGGGGCAAAGAGCAATATTAGAAGTTCAGGAGAAGGAGATGTAGGAAGGTCAGGTGATTTAAACTTTAAAACCCTAAACGGCGAGACAGAGCTCGCAAAGTTAGCCCGAGACAAACACTGAGAGAGAGTGGTGCCTTTTTAAGTATGCAAAATCAAAACGAGAGAGAGAAGCGCAGAACCTTTCAGTTCGGCGATTAACGCAACAATGTGTATGTATGTCAGCCCGGACTCGTGTCATATTTATAAACTCGGGTCCAGGCTGACCGGAGGGCGAGCCAATAGGAGGCCGGCTGGCTTGCTGCGATAGGCTAGCATCTTCAGCCGTCCCCTGGGTGCTGTTTGATAGTCGATTAACGTACTTTTTAGCATTATGCATTTTATTGCTAAGATGCATAATACTCGAATCGACTTTCGCACGAGTTCTAGGGGGTGGAAATACGTAGGTTTTTGTCTACATGCCATCTGTATTTGATGCAATTAAAGTTCCTAGATCGTAGGCGCAAGCTAGGTTCCGATAAGCGATCCCATGTAAGATTAAAAAGAACAGGCTGATGGTCAGAATTTAACCAATTGGGAACTGTAAAAGTCAGTTCATGCCTGAGGAATTTAGTGACTGTAATATCGATGACATCAGGCTGACCATTATGCGGATATATAGTCGGCTCTGTCGGTGCAAATACCGAAATGTCGTCATGCTCTGAAATGTAAGTTCTCAACAATCGACCCTTGGGATTAGTAATTCTGGAGTTCCAATCTGGGCTTTTGGAATTGAGATCCCCTGCGACAATTGACGGGACATGGTTTTCATTATCCAAAAGAACTAGCAAATCATCGGGAAGAAATTCAGCTCTCGGCGGCAAATAAAATCGAAAAACCTGTAATGCAGGTTGTTAAGTTTACCTTCTATGCCTAAAGATTCTATTGTTGAGATAGGGAGGGGGTCCAGCGCATGATGAGTAAGCCTAGACTTAATCAGCACGGCTACACCGCCACGAATTGCATATAACCTATCTTTTCTATATAAAGTATAATTTTTGAAGGAAAGCTGGTTATTTGCTTCCAACCATGTCTCGTTCAATAGACAGACGTCCACGTCATGGGCAGAGATAAAAGCTTCGAACTCATATCTCTGCCTAATCAGACCTTCGCAATTCCAAAAGCAGATTGTAAGTCGTGTGTCCATTATTGAGAAATTTAAGGTTCGCTGAAGTACTGCATGACAGCGTCCAGCAGGACCATAACTTTCTCAATGGTATTCGAACAGCTTCGAATCCTGGTGGCAGTTATTTTTAAAAGGGGGATTAACTTAACAAAGTTCAGCTCCTTGCAGAGCATAAAGATATCGCCTAGGCCTGAAAGGCTAGACTGGGGTCCAATGTTGCCAGTGTCAGCGTTTCCGCCAGATGACGTTGCGTTTGCTGCAGAAGTGCTAGGGTTCGAGCCACCCATGGCTGCTGCGAAGCTTAGTTCTTGGGTAGTAGCCCGTGAAGTGAACGTTCGCTTGATTGTTTCTTTTTTATTAGCAGCCTTGGTCTGGCGTTCCTCTATGTCCTTCAATGCAGGACATCCTCTGAAGGAGGCAGGGTGGTCTCCCTTGCAGTTAACACAGATTGCCTTCTGTTCTGGGGTGAGAGGGCAATCGTCAGGTTTATGGCCTTCGCCGCATTTAACACAACGTACGGGCATCTTACAGTAATTAGCTGTATGCCCGAAACGCTGGCACTTGGTACATCTGGCTGGTCCAGTTCTGCCTTTATAAGACGCAATGTTCACTTTGCATCCACAAAGGTAGCGCAGAGAGTAGATGGTCTTGGAAAATTCATTGTTCGGGAGCATGACACTCATCACGCTTAAGGGTGTGACAATACCGGTGTTCTCATCCCGTTTGGTGTATTGGTACACATCCATAGGCTGATAATGTAGTGCCTCAAGCTCTCCGCGAACCCAATCTGTATCGACCGTGTGCGCAATATTTCTCACAACTACTTTCAACGCCCTATCAGCTGGAAGCTGATGGGTGTAGAAAGATTCGTTACTTTCTTCAAAATACTTGAACACACGGTGATAATCCTCCTTGGTGTCAGTGAAGAATTTAAGTGAATCCTGAGTGTTGACGACCCTAATATCTCCTTCACACACTGACTTCAAGTATCTGTAGTGGCGCTGATATTGGGATTTATCAGCTACCACTACAGGTGGGATCCTGCCGGCCATGACAGGCGGAACAGTAGGGGCATTAGTGTCCATGGGCTGGGGAGCTGAGGCAGCTACCACGGGCCTGACAGTCGAAGTGCTAGGATTAGCTGTTAATTGCCTTTGTACTACAGGGCTCAAGGATCTCATTGAGGTAGGAGAGGGGGTAAAATCTTCAGGTTTGTTATTGCCTTCAGTTGGGAGAGTAGACAAAATAGTGTAGGAATTGGAGGTGGGCGTAGTAATAGTAACCTTGGCTGCCTTGGTTCTGAGAGCAGGGTTCTTAATGAGTTTCATTTTAGGAGGCTTCCGCTTGCCCTTAACCGCAGCCTTCCACTCTTGATTGTAAGAGTCATTGGTTTTAGACTCTGCACTTTTTATAAACTTTAGAGCCTTAGCTATTTCAGGGGCAGAGGGCGTGAGGGACATGACGTTAATATTACTCGTACTGCCACGTGAGGAGCAGTAGGAGGCGGGAGTAGTAGGGCCAGAAGTGGCTAGTGGCGGAAAGCAGGTGTCATAACTAGGGGCATGGCCTGATTGAAAGAATTTAGATTGCTTAGTTGGTGGCGGCAGGGCCAAGCAGGAAGAGGAAGGAAGGTCAGTGGGTTTCAAAAGACCCCCGTCTCCGAACGGGGGGCCTGAAGCCATGTGTGAAGGAGTCCTACAGCTGTGAGGGTTTCAGGGACAGAAAGGGAGGAAAGGAGAATTAAATCCAAACTTCAAGACTTGCAACAGGCTACCGGTTTGAACCTGCCAGAACAGGGGCAAGGTACAAGTCTGGAAGCTTAGATGTAAAGCAGGATAGGTAAAGAGAGGTCAGAAGTAATTTATTTTCTATACGGCGAGGCTAGCTCGCAAACAGAGACCGAGACTCGGAACACTAATAGAGAGTGCCGTCTAATGAACGCAAATCGGGGAGCAAACAATTACGGGGCTCTTACTCAGAGCGCTTTGTTTTTTTTTTTTTTTTTTCCTCTTCAATTTGGGTGTGCAGAGTCTGATGGACGACTCTCTACACATCGATATGTGTTTGCCAGTAAGTTGGCGGTAGCACAGGGCGTACATATAGGAGGGAGAAAACGTTCTGGCCAATGGGAAAGGAGAACCGTAACCCATTAGCCACAGCTGAAACCCTCAAAGCTGCAGCTATCTAAGTAGATAGGGTAAGTAATTTAGTAGGGGGAAAGACTGCCAAGCGATAGAAAGAAGAAATTCTATCACCAGACAGCTTCAACGATGGTAATTAGCGGGCCAAAAGGATGTGAAATGTAAAATTTAGAGGTGCAATAAAATATCTAGAATATTTATTTTAAATAGGTAACCCCCCAGGGGCTCACATCTAGTGAGAAGTGGGTTGGCGACCACGGGGCCCCAGCTGAGTCCGGCATTGCTTCCACTTACTTGTGCCGTGCTCCTCTCTTTCTTCTTTCCTGTCGACCTCACTTGGTCAACCCTTGTTCTCTTCCGACCCCGACGGTATTAGGGTATCCGAGGCCTAGGGAGTCTCTTCCTTTCCCGCCTTAATTGGCCCTTGTCTCATCTTTTCTGATACTCTCCTTCTGCGAGGGGTCAGCCTTCTTTTTCTCTTCCTTTTACCTCCTGCCTTGTGCTCTAGGCCCTTAAGGAGGCAGGGTGTATGTAGCCCCACCACTTCTGGTGCACCCTAGATAATGCTACACCCCCAGGGGCTCACGGCTGGTGAGTTCTGGAGTTGGCGACCCCGAGGGATTCCTGAGCTGGGTCCGTTTTCCCATTTTGTCCCTTACCTTTGGGGTGGACCCTCTCCTCTTTCACTTTCCTATATGCCTTTCATGGCTCTCCTTCCTTCCAAGTCCCTCAATCCGCATTATTCGAGGGTTGAGGGCATTTCTTTTCCTCCTGTCCTTTATTTGCCTTATTCTCCTTTAGTTTTCCATTTCTTCTTCTAGTTTGTAGGTTGGTAGTTAGTTTTAGTTTTAAGTTTACATTTCATTTTCCATCTTCACGATCACCCAAACCATCAGGGGCCGATAGCCTAGATGTTAGGCCCCTTAAAACAACAATTATCATCATCATTAAATAGGTAAGCCAAGGACCACGATATTTATATTTGGTCCTGGGCTTTGAGGTATGAATAATAGGATCCAAAATATGACGTCCACGGAGATCAGATCGGATGCACTGGCGCATTCTAAGCTTAGTCAACTTGCATAATTTCTCAATCTGAGAGCAGATAAGATGAATAGAAAATTCATGTCTTATCTGTGCATTGGTCTTTTGAAGGCGGCTAATCCTAAAAAAGGAGCGAAGGGTTTTATTCTGGAACCGCTGGAGCTTCAGAATATGAGTCTTAGCTATATGAGACCAGGCCTGGCAGCCATACAAAAGCACGGGGCGTATGAGCGCAAGATAAAGCTTTCGCTTTATCTGCTCACTGAGATATTTATTGCTCGAAAGCGGATAAATAGCTCTGCACCGCACTGCTGCAAGCTGCAAGACCCGGTCTATATGCTGCTGAAAAGTCAGCTGTTTATCTAGTAAAATGCCAAGGTATTTAACAGAATTAGACCAAGGCAAGACAGTGTCATGAATTCGAAGTTGACTAAGCTGGGGCCATCGCCTAGTAAAAATGACAGCACGAGTCTTATCATTATTTACCAGGACCCTATTTCGAATACACCAGTCCGAAAAAAGATGTATCCAATCTTGCAGCACACGGATGGCGTCACAATGTCTACGCTTGGAAGCATAGATTGCAACGTCATCCGCGTATAGCTGCAATTCCACTCCTGTCTTCCTAGGAAGATCATCCAAGTATAAGCTAAACAGCACCGGCGAGAGGACTCCCCCCTGTGGGACACCGGCTCTCAGGGTTCGAACCGTAGACCTCTCGCCATCGCAGGTAGCATAAAAGGTTCTGTTCCTAAGATATGAATAGACGACCTTAATCAGGTAATTGGGGATAGTACCCAATTTAATCAATATAACGATAAGATTATCTATCCATATCGTGTCAAACGCCCTTTCAATATCGAAAAAGACGGACGGAACATTACGTTTTAAGTTGAATGATCTTGAAGCGTATTGTACTAGTCGCAGCACGGCCAGGGGGGCACTTCGACCCGCGCGAAAGCCGAACTGCTCCAGTCTCAACACGCCACTGGAGTTCAAGTGAACATTCAGGCGCTTGAGAAGAAGTCTCTCAAAAATCTTAGAAAGATGCGAGAGCAGGCTGATAGGGCGGTAGTTCTGAGGGAATAGGCGATTTTTACCAGTCTTTGGAATTAGACAGATTTTGGCTGTCTTCCAAGCCTGGGGAAAATAACCTAGTATCAGACAAGAATTAAAAATATTCGCTAGTAATATGAATGCTCGAAAAGGGAGAGCTTTAATTTCAAAGTTGTTCAGCCTGTCATCACCTGGAGACTTCTTATCATTTTGCTGCCTGGCGACTTTCTTTACCTCTGCAGGGGAAATAGAGTTAATAAGAATAGGGTCTTGCGTCTTCCAGTTGAGCCTAAAATTTGTGGCCTGGGCTCGAATGTCATTAAATAAGTCCTCGTTAGTGTCGTCATTTACGTCATTTAAGTCTGGTATATCGCATTGGCTCTCAATAGAATCTGCGAAGGCCTCTGCTTTCTCAAGGGGAGAAAATACTAGCCCTCTGCGACCGTGAAGCGCTCGTTTAACATTAGGAGGGCGCCTCAAAGAACGAGCTACTTTCCAGAAGTCGTTATTTGAGGTGTTTTCAGAGAATTTACTACAGGTCTCTTCCCACTTTTCTATTTTACTTTCTCTTTCCTGATACCCTCCTTCTGTGAGGGGTCAGCCTTCTTGTTCTTTTCCTTTTACCTCCTGCCTTGTGCACAAGGCCCTTAAGGAGGCAGGGTGTATGTAGCTCCACCACGTCTGGTGCACCGTCGATAATGCTACACCCTCAGGGGCTCACGGCTGGTGAGTTCGGACGTTGGCGACCCCGAGGGATTCCTGAGCTGGGTCCGTTTTGCCCTTTTGTCCCTTCCCTTTGAGGCGGACCTTCTCCTCTCTCCCCTCCCCTCTCCTCTCCTCTTTTCCTTCTATTTCCTTTTCTCTTTAAGGTTCCCGCACTGTTTTTGTTACTCGAATCACCGTGTATCTAAATTCCCTTTTAGCGATTTTTAAGGCATTTTTGATCTATGTTGCATTTTGTAAGTTTTTTCGATCTAAATTACATCTCGCGATTGTTTTCAACCTCAATTGCATTTTGTAAAGATTGACAATCTAAATTGCTTTTTAGTAAGTCTTTCAATGTAGGTTTCGGGGCCTTTTAGTGAGTATTTTGAATTTCAATTGCATTTTGTAAGTATTTTCAACCAAAACAGCATTCCGCACGAATTTTGAATCTAAATTGGATTTTGTTTGGTGGGCATTTTGCACATATTTTGATTCTCAATTGCATTTTGTGGGTATTTTGAATCTAAATTACATTTGTCAAGTATTTTCAATCTAAATTGCTTTTTGTAAGTATTGTCAATCCATATGAGTCGTTTGAATCTACCGTACATTTTGTAAGCATTTTCAATTTCAATTGCATTTTGTAGGGATTTTGAATTTCAATTGCACTTTGTGAATAATTTGGATTGGAACTGGGATAGGGCTTATTTCAATCTGAATTGCATTGTGTATTTTCAATTTCAATTGCATTTTGTAGGTATTTTGATTTTGAACCTCAATTGCATTTTGTACGTATTTTCGTTCTCATTTGCATTTTGTAAGTATTTTGAATTTCAGTTGCATTATGTAAGTATTTCGACGCTACATTGCATTTCGTACGTATTTTGAATCTAGCCTTCATTTTGTGGGTCTTTTTCAATCTATTCTTTTTGTTCTAAATTCCCTTTTGTAAGACCATATTGTGAGTTGTTTCATCTGAGTTCCTTTTTGTACGTATTTTCTATCTCAGATAATTTTGTTCTGGTTTCCATTTCATTCTCATTTTCGCTATCACCCAGATCATTAGGAGCCGATAATCTCGATGTTAGGCCCCTTAAAACAACAAATATCATCATCATCATCATCATCTATTTTACTTTCCAACAGTCTATCGTGGATGATCTTCGCTATTTCGCGGTATTCAGCGCGATCAGCGGGATCCCTGTATCTTTGCCAAAGCTTGCGAATTCGATTCTTAATAATAATTAGATCTTTAATTGCGTCAGGGATACAGTCCAGTCTGTAATGACATAGTCGCGGTCGGCTCGCGAAGCTAGTGACCGCGGCTGTGTTATGCGCCAGGTACCGGTGCGACACGCGCTCCTCAGCCTGGATTTTATTTTGTTTTGGACTATAAAGGACGTTACGTTTGGTGAAAGAATAAATTTGGTCGGAGAGGATTATTATTTAATTTGTAATGAATTGTTCGTTTGGCTTGTTTAAGGGATTGATCATGATTTTTGTATTTATATTCGCATTTGACTTATGTAATTTTTTGAGGGATTAATTTATTTAATGACCTTATCTTTCGTTCATTCGTTTACGCAGCAGTTTGGGTTGATTTTCGCTAATTTTGCTATATAGAGCAAAGCTACTTATCATCCCCGCTCGCCATGATGTGGAAGGGATTGATGGTCGTTTACAGCGGCAGCTTCAGTATGGTAATATTTATGTTTGAAGGTGGAAGTGACTACTTCGTAGGTCCACGACCCGCCGAGCGCCACCAGAGTTGGTCGGCCGCAGCCTCCCCCTTCCGGGAGGCGCCCCGCGGTGTCGCAGAGAGTTCGGAATAATGTTTTAGGGATGTCTAAAGGAATAAATTATTTTCAAGTTAGGCGGGGAGTTCGAATTATGAAGTGCTCCTCGCTGATTGGCTGCTCGCAACTCAGCGTCGCCAATCAGAGCCCGACAGTGCCTCTCTGCTTACAGTATTTTTAAATGATTTTGAATGATATGTTATTGACTTAGCGAGTGAAATGGAATTTGTTTTACTGTGTTTGTTGATAATTTATCTTGGTTTATGTGTCCTAAAAGCTATTTGTGGAATGTGTTTGAATTTTATTATTGTTTTTTCCATCTCCAGTTTAAGGCTATTCTCCCGTGCTAAAAAAAAAAAACGGTACCAGCTGGTGTTTTTTTGGTAATTCAAGTGGTACTCCCATGGTTTAGCCGCTGGAACATGTTGCTAATTAGTACCTTGGGGTCCTTATCAGGGTTATTAGTCTAGTGTATGGTGTAAATGTTTGCGTGTGAGTAGCCGATAGCAGTAATCCATATGAGTTACACTCTGATTTCGCTACTATCCGCTGTGTAAGAATTTTGTTTTGTTAGG
The DNA here is from genome assembly GCA_946902985.2 of Meconema thalassinum. NCBI lineage: Eukaryota > Metazoa > Arthropoda > Insecta > Orthoptera > Tettigoniidae > Meconema > Meconema thalassinum. The sequence continues at coordinate 501,715,538 of OX336392.1, read as the reverse complement.
GCCTGGGTTTGTTAATTAGCTTATTTAATTAGCTTGCCGTAATGAGTATGGTATAAAGTAGTGACAAGTGGTATGCGATGTCGTGTAGAAACTCTCTGATGGTCGGATTAATAATCATTAGGGTCCCCTCGGGAGGAGTCGTGTAGGCTCACTGCTGGCCTGGCCACGTGTTTTTGGGTGTGGATTTGATCTATAGGACTAGTAGTGTTGCCATGGTAACGGTTGTTAGTAGTTAGTTTTGTTTTGTAGTTCGTAACGTTAATGTCCTGGTGCTTGGGTTTAAGGGCTTAGATATCATTGTTTTGTAGTATGTCCTTAACTAGCAGTATGTATTTTGGTCTTCTGTTAATTTTATCATTTTCGTCTGGTTCATACGTACCCTGATTACTTATTAACGGGTTTGTATGGCCTTGAGCTTTAGCGTAGTAGTCATTAGTGAGTTTTGTCATGTATTCCAGTAGGTAGGGAGTGTTTGTTTGTCTGTGCAGGTCCGCTATTCGAGTCTCGCGCGGTACTTTGAGAGCAATTCTTAGCATCCAATTTTGGATGCGTTGAAGCCTAGCTATTTTTGTAATTGACATAAATGCTATTGCCGGAGTCGCGTACGTTAATACCGGTCTTATTAGGGTTTGGTATAGTAATATAACATTTTTTGTTGACAATGTAGATTTTGGGTGAATGATAGGGTATAGAAGTTTAATGCTTGTACGTGCTTTAGTAATTATGTTGTCTATGTGAGAGTTAAGGTTTGTCCAGAGTAATGCCGAGGTATTTAATTTCGTGTGTCCAATCAATATTGGTGTTAAATAATGTAATGTGTTGTTGTGGCTGAACGTATCGATGTGTGAATAAAATAGCTTTCGTTTTCGTTAGGTTAATTTGAATTTTGTTTTGGATGAGCCAAGTTTGAATTTGTGTAATGTGATCTTGTAGGTTTCTGGTAGCTATTTGTAAATTGCGTGATTTAGCCATTATGGCTGTGTCGTCGGCGAAGACATGGGTTGACGTTCTGTCTGATAATGGGAGATCATTTATTGCCACCAGGAACAAATGAGGTCCCAATATACTTCCCTGAGCTACGCCGGCTTGTATGTTTCTGAGAGACGAGTGGATGTTGTTAATGGAAGTGAAGAATTTACGTTTGGATAGGTATTGGTTTATTAGTGTAATATATGTGTGATGGATATTTAATTTAATTAATTTGTGTAGGAGTGTTGGATGATGAACTCTGTCGAAGGCTTGTTGAATATCTAGGAAAATAGCGACAGTGTGTTGTTTGTGTTGGTAACCGTGAGTTATAAATTCAGTGGTTCTGAGTAGTTGTTGAGTTGTAGAGTGTTGATTTCTGAAGCCGAATTGTTGGTTTATAAGTGATGCGTTAATTTTGTCTTTGATGCGTGCTAGGAGTATTTTTTCAAATAGTTTTGATAGATGGCTTAGTAGGCTGATTGGTCGGTAGCTATGGGGTTTCCTTGGATTTTTCCCATGCTTTGCAAAACACATTATTTTTGCTATTTTCCAGTCAGCCGGGAAATGTCTAAGCATAATTATTTTGTTGAATAAATATAGTAGTAGTGTCGTAGCATTGTTATTTAATTTCTTTAATATTGAAGGGTCCTGTGGCTCCCCAGTCCGATGTAACCGGTGTTCAGGTGCCCATCACCACACCGGATGCACGGCGCCACGGGACGCGCCGGTGTGCGCCAACTGCCGGGGTGACCATCCGTCATCCCACCGCAGTTGCCCCGTTTATAGGTCCATGGCAAGAGCAGAGTGGAAGGCGGCTCGTTCCCGTGGACCGCCCGTTAGGCCCCTGCTTCGGCAGGCGAGGCCCCCCACCCACTCTCCGGTGACGGAGGCTCGGTACCAGGGACCCCATGGAGATCGGGTTATGGCGTAGGTGCTTGTTGAGGCACTGCCGAGTTAAACAGATTCCCGGATGACGAACTGGCGAGAAGTGTGACGTGAAACTGGTGCATGATACCTTCTCCCACTAACACAACCCAACCAATCCTTCCACATCCTTGCATGTGACTATCTCCAATACGCCAGGTTTTACGTGTAGGCAAATCTTTCCTTTCTGCCTATGCGGTTTTTCCCTGGCCCTACGCTTTGACCTAACCCGCTTATGTATCCTCAATCCCGCTTCATGATGCCTGGTAGAGTACTTAGTACTGGGACAGGCAGAGGTAGCCTCGCCAAACTGCTATCATACCCAAACCCCTATGCTTTCTCTTCTACTATCGTAGTTTAATTGCATGTCGGAGGCAGCAGTAGTAAAGGTCGGCTGCCACGCGGGGGGTGCGGGTACTCTTTCGCCCCCCCCCCCCCGAAAAAAAAAGGCAGGCTTCGATGTCGTCCTGGCTCGTGTCCGTGCCTCCGGTGGCGTACGCAGCGTAGTCCAGGGTGGCCTCGATGTGTTTCCGCTCTTCCTCCGGGTCGCGGTCTGTCTTGAAATAAACAAGCAAAGCCCAGGAGCTAGGGTCGTGACGCCGTGGCAACTCGGAGCCTGGGCCCGGAGACCCAGGGTGCCCATGCACAGTGTCTAAGCTCACGTCGCTCGCCCAGCTGAACTGGGGGTCCAGACTAACTGGGCAGTCTTGGGTAGATTATAGGCTAGGGAATAACCCACCCACCAAGGGAAGATGATTAAGGGAAGGAAGTAGATTTGGGATTTGGAAAAGAAGGATAGAAAAATAGGAGGAGAGTCCCACAAAATTAATAAGTTTAGATTTAAATCCACTTAGAAGAAGTTGCCAATGGAAATTATCTCTCGAATACCTAAAGTAGGTACGAGCTTGGTCGGGGCTAACGGGAACCGCAGCTAGGACTTGGACGGTTTGCAAGAGAGAGGCTTTAGTACATTTCCTCCCGAGCATGTATAAAAGTACTATGGGGAAGGGTGATGGTCTGGCAAGACTTAGAGGAACAAATTTACTATATGTTTTCTCAAGGAAATTAGGTTTTACAAAGTAATTCGAAGAATGCCAATGATTTAACTCAAGCTTGGTATTTTCAATTTCCAAAATTATGGAGTTCCTGTAAGGGCGACCAAGTGTCTCTAAGAAGGAATATGATAAAAGATTATGCCTTATTGGGTAATCTTGGTAAATGAACCAATGGTTGCATTGGACAATGGCTAAGCTTTTACTCAGCGAGGAGCCGGCTAAAAGTTTAGACAAAAAGAAACACTTATTTTTTGGAAAACTGACCATAAGTTTCCGGAGAGAGTCTCCACAAGCAGGTAGTTGGCTTAGCGAACTTTGCTTGCCTTACTGGCCAATTAGAATTAGCTATTACCGCTAAGAAGAACTTTAGTAAGGTGAAAAGTAAGAGTTCTTGCTCAAATGCAACAAATGGTGAAAGCCCTATTAAAGATTTTAATGTCATTGAGTGAGGAGAGTCAAGGAAGACAGGATTTTGCCTAAACTTTATATTCGAAAATGAAAAAGCAAAGGGAAAAGATTTGTTTATTTTACAATTAGAAAAAGTTTAAGGAAATTAACAATTATGAAATATAATTTTAATAAACATGGTTCATTTGAACTTTTTAACAAATAGGGTCGCAGACCTCTTAACATCAAACAGTTGCTCCAGGCAATTGACAATTTTTAAGGTTTCAAACCTTACATGTTTCCAAAATCTTTATAAGATTTAAACAAATGAGCAATAAAATAATTAAAGCTTGAACGTGAATTGAAGTACAAAAAGTGCACCTTAAGAAATTCTGGAGAGAATGTTCTAGAGAAAGTGACAACTTTGAAAATAACAATAATAACAACGTGAAAAATAAAATAGAAGTTCCTACAACTTCTTATATTTATACAGAATTAATATATAAGAATTATACAAAAAGGGCAGGTCACTTACAGTGAAACCTGGAGAAAGTGAAAAAGAAGTTTCTAGACTTCCTATGTTTAATTAGGAATCACGAGAAAATGGGGCAGTTTCCATTTCGTGAAACCTGAACATGACTCGCTCAAGAGTTTAGAGAATTGTTTTCCCTGATTTTGAAGGGAGGAACAAGGTAAATTTGAAACGTGTGCTAGACACGTATCACGAAGATTATACAGAGATACTTAATGATAAACCAACAAAAATGGAAGGGCACTTCGTGGAATGACACCTTATTGGAATAGACCTAGATTGAAAGTTTATTGCAGATTGTTAGTGAGAGGTTTAGGAAAGAGAAATGGGAATTGAGGAAATGTTCATGGCCTTATTGGAATATAAGCGAACGATCGCGACGCGGTAGAAAAGTAGAGCAAGCACTGGTTTGCACTAGAGTTCATTGAAACATATGAAATGTTCACTGTGGAGACACAAAGTTTGTGGAAAAGAAAGTTATTGCAATTATAGGAAGAACTGATTGCACTATATAGGTGAAAGTCTATTTCTTGAAACAGTTGTGATTTACAATTAAATGCGCCATAGAATGTTCCAGCGGTGGACGAAAATTCACTATTGTACTAATTTAGTTTTAAACAGAATTCTCCCAAGTACGTGAGAAATACATGACGGCAGGACTCGTAGATTGAGTACCGAATCTGGAAAGTTCCCGAACAATCTTAGTAGTAAGATGGGGCTAATGTAAATCCAGCGGAGGAACTTGCTTTGTAAATTACAGACAGTGGGTATTAGATAATATCCCGCGTAGTGAGAAGATTTCTCATTTGGCAAGCATAAGAAATGCTGCTTTCACTAAGATTAGCTTGATTAAACAAAAGCTCAACATGGAAAATCCCGCGGAGGATGATTTTGCCCCAAAATAAGTAATTTCACACTGCCTATAAAAGATAGTTAAAAGCATGTGGTAGGTAAAATCATGAAGATGAGGTTAAAACTTGAAGCAGGTACTTATCTTTGTTGCATGGCGAAGGTGAAGTTCCTCACTGATGCTTAAAGTTCCAACATGGCGTGGAATTTAAAAAAGATGCCTCGTTAGGTCAGGAGGCTGGCTCTGGTTGAGCCTTAACTGATTACTACGACTGCCGACTAAGAAGAGAGAGCAGCTCAACGAAGCACGGAAGGTCCTAGGAAGGGGAGAGAGTGGGGGTAGGAAACAAAAGGTATACATATCAGCATAACCAACTTAGCAAAATTTAATTTTCTTCTTGATGGATGGTCTTCTAAGAGTTGATAGTAGGCGATATTAGCGCAGCATGGTGAGTGAAACAGTAGACGTAGTCCTCTTGCTCAAGGAGAAAATAGCTGACGATAGTAACGAGATCTGGTAGCCAAATGGATAAGTAAGTCCTCTTGCACGATGAGGAATTGAGTAGCTTCAGAGGTTTGCTACTAGATGGCGCTAGGTGGATCACAGAAGTTATATATCTGAAACATACTTATGAAGACATGAGAGATATACCCAACAAGGAGAAAACAGATGATCACTGTTGGTGTTTGGCAAAGAGGAAGGAAGAAATGAACATGCAAAGAGCAATAGACATTATATCTCTCGTACCGTGTATTCAAAGAATACACCAAGTCTGATGGCAGGGGGCTAGCCGGTCCTGGCGTGCCACTCTTCTCGGACACGGCTAGTTCGGAGGTGCACGGAGAGGCTATGTGCGACTCAGAGCTCGGGGTCGAGGCCCCGGGGCGCAGGGACACCTGCACGATGTCAGAGACGCGCCTCCCTCGACCGCGTGCAAGCCCAGCGGTGAGTGCGGCAGCCGTGCCTTGAGGCTCCAACTTCTCGGCTTCGGCTACCGGCTTCTGCGATGCTGGCGTCTTCTCACCAAGGGCCGCCTGGCGGGCGCGAGTCACCGGAGGAGAGGGCTCGATGGAGGCTATCTCCCCTACCCTGGGAGTGCCTGCCGATTTAGGCCCCCTGCCTTTCCGGCGACGGCGCTTGCCTGGGCCCTTGGCTGGCCCGCTGGTCGTCGGCTTCCTCCACTGGCTGGTACCGCTGCTCATCTCCGTCGTCTCCATCCTGGTGAGCTGTTGCAATTGCTGTACTGGACTGCTACTGCACTGGCTAGGCGACCTTTCACTTCCGTGTCAGGATCAGCCTGCCAGCCCGGACTCTTTTTTTGTTTTCTGATAGTAATTATGAGTGCCAGGAACAATACGCCCTCTTACTCTCGGAGAAATAAATTGCCTAAGTACGGCGTATACAGTGGGCAATACTGGTAGGGAGGGGAAAACAATCCGCTCAAGAGGAAAGGGCAGACCGTATCCAAATGAGCGGAGCCGAAACCCTCAGTGGAAGATGGAGAATGGGGGCAGGGAAAAGCGGAAAGGGGGCAAAGAAAGCCGACAGGTCGAAGAATGACCAGCCAGCCTCAAAAACAGCCATTTTACAGGGCAAGGTAGCACTTAAAATTTGGAAAAATTTAATTCAAAGATTTAAAAATGTTAACGTTGACACCGTAGATAAGTGAGCCAGGGACCTCTATATTTGAATCTAGTATTAGGTTTTGAAGTGAAGATGATGGGCTTCAGAATATCGAGGCCCCTGGGAGTAGACTGGATGCAATGATGCATTCGAATTTTTGTCATTTGGCATACTTTGTCAATTTGTTGTCGGATGGTGGGAATTTTAAGGTCATGACGAATCTGACGATTTGTCCTAACGTAGTTGTTAACTCGTAAGTAGTGTCGTAGCGTCTTGTTCTGATAAGTCTGCAATTTTTTGATATGGGATTTGGCAATATGTGACCAGGCCTCGCATCCGTATAATAATACCGGGCGAATGAGAGCCAAATAAAGCTGCCGCTTTATTCGGTTACTCAGGCGTTTATTCCCCGTAAGGGGATAAATCGCCCTCGCCCGGGCTATTGCCATCTGCATAGCCTTGTTCACATGTTGCTCAAAAGTCAGTTTTGCGTCAAGAGTGATGCCAAGATACCTAATAACATTAGTCCATGGTAGCGTGAAGTTGTCTATCTTTAAGTGACCAAATATCGGTCTGCGCTGAGTAAATAATACAGCCTTGGTCTTTGTATTATTTACTCGCACTTTGTTTCGAATGCACCATTTCCGAAACAGGGTAATCCAAGATTGCAGCACGCTAATGGTATCACAATTTCTCTTCTTGGAAGCATAAATGGCAATATCATCAGCGTATAGCTGCAGTTCTACTCCAGGCTTCCTTGGGAGATCATCCAAATATATGCTGAAAAGCACTGGCGAGAGGACTCCCCCCTGAGGGACGCCAGCCCTCAGGGCTCGAACAGTGGACCTCTCGCCATCGCAGACAGCATAAAACGTTCTGTTCTTGAGATAGGAATAAATGATTTTAATGAGATAATTTGGGAGACAATTTAAATTAATTAATTTAGCAATTAGATTTTCTATCCAAACAGAATCGAAAGCACGTTCAATATCAAAGAAAACAGCAGGAACAGAACGTCTTAAGTTGAATAATCTCGTGACGTATTGTACTAGCCGCAGCACGGCCAGAGGGGCACTTCTGCCCGCTCTAAATCCGAACTGCTCCAGTCGCAACACGCCACTGGAATCCAGGTGTCTATTGAGTCTCACAAGAAGAAGTCTCTCGAATATCTTCGATATATGTGACAACAGGCTTATAGGACGGTAATTCTGGGGGAAAATTCTATTTTTACCAGGCTTGGGAATAAGAACGACTTTTTCTTCCAAGCCTGGGGAAAATAGGCGAGAATTAAGCAGGTATTAAAAATGGTAGCTAAAAATATGTAAGCCCTGAAAGGGAGGGACTTAATATCCTTATTTGTAATCCTGTCATCACCGGGAGACTTCTTTTCGTTCTGGACAGAAGCAACACGTTTGACCTCGGCAGGAGTGATGGGATTAATAAAAACTGGATCATGGGTCTTCCAGTTGTGCCTAAACTGATTAACCTGGGCTGCGACGTCATCAATATTGTCATCGTCAGTATCGTAGTCATCGTTATTAATGTCATGAATGTCGCATTGACTCTCAATTGAGTCAGCAAAGGCCTCAGCTTTTTCAAGGGGAGAGAAAACAAGTCCTTGTCGCCCGTGAAGCGCGCGATTTATCCTATTAGGACCCTTCAGAGAGCGAGCTAATCGCCAAAAGTCGCTCCCTGAAGTGTGCTCAGAGAGATTATTGCATGTTTCTTCCCATAGTTCAATCTTACGCTCCAACAATCTATCGTGGATGATCTGTGCTAGTTCCTTGTATTCAGCACGATCAGGTGGGTAGCGATATTGCTGCCAACGCTTACGTATTCGATTTTTAATAATAATAAGATCCTTTATTACTTCAGGGATACAGAAACGGGTCTCAGGAGGTTTAGCATATGACTGTGAGCCATCCAGGAAACGGGTCATATTTATAGGCTCGTGACCTGCACGGCTCGAGGCGGATTGACCAATGGGAGCGCTTCTGGCTTGCGACTGGCTAGCAACATCAGTCGCGCTCAAAGTGCTGGTAGCTCGCCGATTTATGTATTTTTTAGCATTATATATCTTATTATTAAGATATATAATGGCAGAATCGACCTCAGCACGGGTTCTAGGGGTGGACAGTTTTAAATTTTTGTCAATATGCCATCTGTATTTGAAGTAATCTAGGTTCTTATGCCGAATAGGTAAGCGGGGCTGCAAAACTCTATCCCAGGCAAGTTGAAATAAAATGGGTTTATGATCTGAATTAAGCACATTAGGTACTGTAAAGGACAGTTCAGGCCCTAAGTGCAGTGAAACAGCAATATCTATGACATCAGGCTGACCGTTTGCAGGATATATGGTCGGCTCTGTAGGCGCATCAATTTTGATGTCGTCATGCTCTGAGATGTAGTCTCTCAGCAATCGACCCTTGGGATTTGTCATTCTAGAGTGCCAATCTGAGTGCTTGGAATTGAGATCCCCCGCTATTATGGATGGTACATGGTTGTCATTTTCCAAAAGAACCCTCAAATCATCAGGATTTAAGGGGGCTTTAGGAGGCAAATACACAGCAAAGAGCCTATAATGCAAGTTATTCAGCTTGACTTCAATGCCCAGGCTCTCTATAGTAGAGACAGAGTTCGTGTCTAGCACATGATGACAAAGTCGAGACTTTATCAGGATGGCCACGCCACCACGAGGGGGTATGCTCTGGATAAGCCTGTCTTTTCGATACATTGCGTAGTTTTTAATCGAAAAATGTGCATTTGAATCCAACCATGTCTCACTCATGAGGCAGATATCAATATTGTAGTCAGAAAGAAAAGCTTCAAGCTCATATTTCTGCCTACTAATACCTTGGCAATTCCAAGCACAAATAGTGAGAACTCTATCCATTGTCGAAATAAACAAGTTTAAGGCTCTGAGAAATACTGCATTGCAGCATCCACCAGGACCATAATCTTGTCTGCGGTAGTCGCACAAGAGCGAATACGGGTAGCAGTTTGTTTTATGAGAGGTATCAATTTAGTGAAATTCAACTCCCTAACGAGGTCAAAAATATCACTTAGGCCCGAAGAGGACTGGGAGCCAATGCCACCGTTTTCAGTGGCCGTTACGTTTGGAGCGGAAGGAGGCGCTGTGGCGGCAGCGAAGCTCAGTTCCTGGGTTACACCCCGTGATGGTGCCCTGAGCGTTCGCTTAGATCTCAAAGTATCTTTTTGCTTTAAAATGTTTAAGTGAACATCGCAGCCCCTGAAGGAAGCAACGTGATCTCCGCCACAGTTTGCGCACTTGGCTTTAGTTTCAGGGGTAAGCGGGCAGTCTTCCGCCCGGTGGGCTTCACCACACTTGACGCAACGGAGCGGCATTCCGCAATAATTGGCAGTATGACCATACCGCTGACACTTGTGGCATTGGGAGGGACCAGCCCTACCCTTGTAGAGCTCAACGGTAACCCGGTTTCCACAAAGGTAACGAAGAGAGAAAACTGTCTTAGAGAACTCTGTGTTGGGGAGCGTAACACTGATTACACTCAGAGGTGTATTTCGGCCCGTGGTTTGGTCACGTTTGGTGTACCGAAATACATCTCGGGGCTCGTAATTCTGTGCAACTAGCTCCTCGCGAACCCAGTCTAATTCCACCGTGTTTACTATGTTTCTGATTACAACTTTCAGACACTTGTCTGAGGGAAGCTGGTGGGTGTAAAAACTAGCATTTGAATCCTCAAAGTAAATTTTGACACGGTGGTAGTCATCTACGGTGTCAACGAAAAATTTCAGGGACTCCCTGGTGTTGATGACCCTGATGTCCCCCTTGCAAACTGTCCTGAGGTACCTATAGTGCCGCTGATACTCAGACTTATCAGCGACAGCTATAGGTGGAATTCTCGGGGCCTTAGGAGGCGAAGGAGTCGCACTGGTCTCCATAGCAGTTATTTCATTATGCAGGGGGGACGAAGAAGTCCCAGCTTGGCGGGTAGAGGTGGGAATGTTAACAGGAGGTCGAGAAGCCGCAGGGCTGCGAGACCTAACCGGGGATTGAGGGGTAGAGGGGATCAGGGCCTCGGGAGTCATGTCCCCGGCAGTGGGTAGAGTGGCTAAAATATCAAATTTATTTGAAGTATTGGTGGGCACAGAGATTTTGGCTGCCTTGGCCTTAAGGGGAACTTTCTTTACTTTGAGGGTGGGCGGCTTTCTTTTCCCCGAACTTGGGTATCGGAACTGGCTGTCATAATTTAAGTTAGCCTTGGCTTCCGCATTTTTTACTAAGTCAAGAGCCCTGGACAGCTCATGAGCAGTAGGGGTGGTTGACAGGACGTTAATGGAAGAGGAGCTACCGCGAGAGTCGCATGTAGGAGTCGGCGGGAAAGGGGACTTGGACGGGGGTAAGGCAGGCCAAATGGTCGTGATTTGTGAAAGACCAGATGGGGGACAGTAGTCAGGATGGGTGTTGGAGGTAGTAATTAGATTTGGTAAATCCAGGCAGGAAGAGGAAGGTAGGTTGGACTGGTTTGAGCCCCCGGCTCCGACCGGGGGACCCGAAGACATGTTGGACGGAATCAGGGAAGGCTGAGGGTTTCGGTACAGGAAGGGAGGAAAGAGGAAGGACCCAAATTTCTAAGATTGCTCTAGGCTATCGGTTTGTGGCCTGCCGAAACAGGGGCAAAGAGCAATATTAGAAGTTCAGGAGAAGGAGATGTAGGAAGGTCAGGTGATTTAAACTTTAAAACCCTAAACGGCGAGACAGAGCTCGCAAAGTTAGCCCGAGACAAACACTGAGAGAGAGTGGTGCCTTTTTAAGTATGCAAAATCAAAACGAGAGAGAGAAGCGCAGAACCTTTCAGTTCGGCGATTAACGCAACAATGTGTATGTATGTCAGCCTGCCTGAACCGAAGCAAGTGGAGCCGGCGTAGCCGGCTTCACTGCGTGCATTTTTAGCCTGTCGGCACCCTCTTTGGGGCCATAAGAGCTTTATCAAAAGAAGTTGGGACCTGGAGCTTAATAAATTAGGATGCGGGTTAGGTACATGTGTATCAGACTGGTCAGAATATGACCTGAGGTTGGAGGCGGGTAGGAATAGGGATTGTGGGAAAGGAAGGGTTAGGAGAGATAAAATGCAGCTAGCATAAAGTAGGAGAGCTTGAGCTCGTTTCCCAAGGCATAATAGAAGAAGAAAAAGATAGAAGGACAGCTGTAGTCGCATCCAGTGGCGTGCAGAGGGCCCGCGGACCACTGGGCACCATCCCGGAAGGGGCCGGCCGAGGCCGTCCATCCGAGCAGGCGCGCAGCGAGGCCGCGGGGCAAGTGGGGTTGTCAGAGTGTTCATGGAGTGTGGAGGGGGCTAATTAGCAGGTAATTAGCTGCTGGAGGATGTGTAGAATGCTAGTGAGGGCAGGGTTATTCAATTTACTTGGGCCTGGAGGGGGAATGTGCATGGCGAGAAGGGAGGGGATGTTTCTTGGCCTGTTTGTGTGCTGCCGCTGCCAGTGTTGATGTTTTAGTGCGTCCTTTATGAATTTACAACCCAAATAGGACGCAGCATGGGATCCCCTACAGTTTACACACGTAGGGGAGTCCCTAGGCACTGGACACTCACTATGCCGGTGCGGCCCGCCGCAGCGGTTACACCTGACACCGTGAGTGCACTCGTGGGCTGAGTGATTTAGCCTTTGGCAGCGGAAGCATTGGATTATGAGGGTAGTATGTTGTCTGGGCAGGGGGCGTCGCGACGCCGGAGTTGATGATTGTCTAGTAGGGGGGGACGCTGTTTGAGTCGGAGTAGAGGGGGGGGGATGCTGAGGGCGCAGATGTAACAGGGCTATCTGAGGGATTAGCCGCTGCTGAAGTGTCTGAATGTTTGTGTTGACCCACTGAAGTCTGGATGCACTTATTCTTTCTCCTAGGCTTGCTAGGAGGCCGAATAAGGGCCTTAGAGGTCTGAGTCCAGTGATCGCTAATCTCCGGGACTGTTTGCGTGGACTCGTGGTGATAATCCTCTACCTCTGAGTCGGAATCGTCCTCTGCGGACGCTTCGAACTCAGAGTCATCCAGGTTGTGGACTGTAGGGTAAGTTTCAGTGGGTCGAAACTTAATCAGGGAATAGGGAGGAATGGCAGGGTGGCTCTCAAGTGCCTCAGTAATTTGGCTAAGGCAGCTCTCTTTCATAGCATTGATGCCTACTTGAGAGTTAGTTAGTTCCTCTATGGTAGAGACAGACTTAGCTATGGGGGTGAGAACGCTGATTATGGCTTCCCTAACTGCGGGCATGCGCTCAAAGCCTAAGGGGGGGTGAATTAGAATCAGCGTTCTTTTTTGGATTCTATATTTGCTCAGGGCGGAGGTGAACTGCAGCTCTTCCTCGAAATCGAATTCCGGAAAGGGGCAACAATCCATCTCCGTTACCTGTGCGGGGGAAGGTGGACGGGGGCTAGAACGGCCAGACGAGGTTGTGGGGGAGGACATGTTTGTAATAATGTTGAAGTGAATGCGTAAGAAGGGGGGGGGGGGGCTGAAGTGGTCAAATACTTGGTAGACCAGTGAAAATTGAAAGAGTGGGTAAAAAGCCAGACGTACCAGTCACTCAAAGTTTCCAGATTTAACAGTTGGGGCTGTGACGATGAGTGAGTTGATAGGTCTGTGTTAAAATAAGTTAAATGACTGCTTGGCGGGGGCTGGAAGGGATTATGGATGAAGGAAGGTGCCGACAGGCTCGACGTTACCTCGACAGCGATGTTCGGAAGACTGACCAGAGACTATTCTCAGGCAGTGACGAGCATGTCACCTTTGGCAAGGTGCATGCGGGAGGAGGAAGAGTCTGGTGCCCGTGAACCGGGCTCCTTTTACTCTATTTTAGGGGGTGAGAGTTTTGTAGTATATTTTAATTATGATGGGTTTTGTTAATTTCCTCTGACTATAGCTTAATGGATAACTGATAGCCAGAGTTTTTACAGTGCAATGGGTTTATTAATTGTGATAGGTGATAATTAATAAATTTAATTGGATAATTGCAAGCAATTAGTCAATTAATTTGGGGCAGTGCAAATACGGAAGAGAATAGCAGAGTTGTACCAGCTTAGGTTCGAGTCAGGATGTGCCTGTTGGTCAATAGTTGGCATGGGTTCAGCCCTCTTAAATGCTGGAGAGGTCGGACCGCGAAGTAAAACGGTCCGTGAAGCGAGCGAAGCAGCGGACGACTCGGCGGCGATCACGAAGGAGTCAGCGAAGGTATGGCAGGCAGGGCTGGTGGAGCATCAGTTTCATCGGTTGAAGAAATAGAGACTTGGAGCAGTGGCGAACAGCTGGCTTGGATGCTGTCTCGTATGCCCGGACTCGTGTCATATTTATAAACTCGGGTCCAGGCTGACCGGAGGGCGAGCCAATAGGAGGCCGGCTGGCTTGCTGCGATAGGCTAGCATCTTCAGCCGTCCCCTGAGTGCTGTTTGATAGTCGATTAACGTACTTTTTAGCATTATGCATTTTATTGCTAAGATGCATAATACTCGAATCGACTTCCGCACGAGTTCTAGGGGGTGGAAATACGTAGGTTTTTGTCTACATGCCATCTGTATTTGATGCAATTAAAGTTCCTAGATCGTAGGCGCAAGCTAGGTTCCGATAAGCGATCCCATGTAAGATTAAAAAGAACAGGCTGATGGTCAGAATTTAACCAATTGGGAACTGTAAAAGTCAGTTCATGCCTGAGGAATTTAGTGACTGTAATATCGATGACATCAGGCTGACCATTATGCGGATATATAGTCGGCTCTGTCGGTGCAAATACCGAAATGTCGTCATGCTCTGAAATGTAAGTTCTCAACAATCGACCCTTGGGATTAGTAATTCTGGAGTTCCAATCTGGGCTTTTGGAATTGAGATCCCCTGCGACAATTGACGGGACATGGTTTTCATTATCCAAAAGAACTAGCAAATCATCGGGAAGAAATGCAGCTCTCGGCGGCAAATAAAATCGAAAAACCTGTAATGCAGGTTGTTAAGTTTAACTTCTATGCCTAAAGATTCTATTGTTGAGATAGGGAGGGGGTCCAGCACATGATGAGTAAGCCTAGACTTAATCAGCACGGCTACACCGCCACGAATTGCATATAACCTATCTTTTCTATATAAAGTATAATTTTTGAAGGAAAGCTGGTTATTTGCTTCCAACCATGTCTCGTTCAATAGACAGACGTCCACGTCATGGGCAGAGATAAAAGCTTCGAACTCATATCTCTGCCTAATCAGACCTTCGCAATTCCAAAAGCAGATTGTAAGTCGTGTGTCCATTATTGAGAAATTTAAGGTTCGCTGAAGTACTGCATGACAGCGTCCAGCAGGACCATAACTTTCTCAATGGTATTCGAACAGCTTCGAATCCTGGTGGCAGTTATTTTTAAAAGGGGGATTAACTTAACAAAGTTCAGCTCCTTGCAGAGCATAAAGATATCGCCTAGGCCTGAAAGGCTAGACTGGGGTGGGTAGATTATTGGATAAGGAATAACCCACCCACCAAGGGAAGATGATTGAAAAAAAGGAAGTAGGTTTTGGATTGGAGAAAAAGGATAGAAAAATAGGAGGAGAGTCCCACAAAAGTTGTAAATTTAACTTTAAATACCTTTAGAGGCAGTTGCCACTGAAAATTAACTCTCTGATACCTAAAGTAGGTACGAGCTTGGTCGAAGCTAACGGGAACCGCAGCTAGGACTTGGGCGATTTGTAAGAGAGAGGCTTTAGTGTATTTCCTCCCAAGCATGTATAAAACTACTATGGGGAAAGGTGATGGTCTGGCGAAACTAAGAGTAACAAATTTATTGTATGGTTTTTCAAAGAAATTCGTTTTGCAAAATAATTCGATGGATGCCAATAATTTAAATCAAGTTTGGTATTTCCAATTTTAGAAATTATAGAGTTCCTGAAAAAAAGCGACCCAGTGCTTCCAGGAAGGATCGTGATGAAAAATTATACCTGGGAAAGTAATTTTGGTAAGTGAACCAATGGTTGCATTTGGAAATGGCTAAGCCTTTACTCAGCGAAAGGCCGGCTAAAAGCTTAGACAAAGAAGAAACACTTATCTTTTGGAAAATTAACCATAAGTTTTCGGAGAGGATCTCCACAAGCAGGTAGCTGGCGTAGCGAGCTTTACTTGCCTTACTGGTCAATTAGAATTAGCTATTAAAGCTAAAAGAATCTTTAGTGAGGTTACTACTAAGAGTTCTTGCTCAATTGCAACGAGTGGTGAAAGCCCTATTAAAGGTTTTAATGGCATTAAGTAGGGAGAGCCAAGGAAGACAGGATTTTGCCTAAACTTTGTATTAGAAAAATGAAAAAGCGAAAAGAAACGCTTCATTTATTTAACAATTCAAAGAAGTTTAAGGAAATTAACAAGTATGCAATATCTTTTTGACAAATATATATCATTTAAATTGTTTAACAAATGGGGTCGCAGACCTCCTAACATTAAATGGTTGCTCCAGGCAATTGACAATTTACAAGGTTTAAAACCTTACATGTTTCTAAAATCTTTATAAGATTTAAACAAATAACCAATGAAGTAATTAAAGTTTGAACGTTCGTTAATTGGAGTACAAAGAGTCCTTAAGAAATTCCTGAGAGAATATTCTAGAAAGAGTGAAAACTTCTAAAATAACAATAAGAAAAACGTGAAGAATAAGATAGAAGTTCCTACAACTTCTTATATTTATACAGAATTAATGTTGGTTATTATGCAAATAAGGGCAGGTCACTTACTGTGAAACCTGAAGAGATAATCAAAGGGAAGGTTCTCGACCTCCTATGTTTTAAATGGGAATCACGAACCAAATGGGGCAGTTTCCAATTCGTGAGACCTAGAAATAACTCACTCAAGAGTTGAAAGAATTGTTTTCCCTGATTAGAAGGGAGAAACAATGTAAGTTTGAAACGTGCGCTGGACACGTAATTTATACAGAAATTAATTAATTACACATGAGAAAAAATGGGAGGGCACATCTATAGATTGACACCTCGTTGAAACAGACCTAAATTTAAAAGTTTATTACAGATTGTTAGTAAGAGGTTTAGGAAAGAGAAATAGGGATTGAGGAAAAATGTTCATGGCCTTATTTATATGTAAACGGACGATCGCGACGCGGTAGAAAGTTGAACAAGCACTGGTTTTCACTATAGTTCGTTGAAATATATGAAAAGTTCACTATAGAAACACGAAAGTTTTTGGCAGAGAAAGTTATTTCAATTTGAAAAAAATGACTGGTTGCACTAGATGAACGAAAGTCTATTGCTGGAGAAAATGGTGGATTACAGTTAAATGCGCCATAGAACATCCATCGGTGGAAGAAAATTCGCTATTGAGCTTTAATTCAGAAGTGAGATTCTTCAATTTTAAATAGCATTCTCACAAGTGAGTGAAAATTTCATAACGGCGGGACTTGTAGATGAAATACAGAATCTAGAAGGTTCCAGAACGACCTTAGTAGAAAAATGGGGTTGAGAAAATCCAACGGAGGAACTAACTTGGTGAATTATAGACAGCGGGTATTAGATAATATCCCACGTAGTGAGAGGATTTCTCATTTGAATAGCCTAAGAAAAGCTCTTTTTAGTAAGGTTGACTTGTACGAACAAAAGCTCAACATGGCAAATCCCACGAAGAATGATTTTTGCCCCAAAATAAACAATCTCACACTGTCTATAAAGGTATCGTTAAAAGCACGTGAAAGTTAAAACCATGAAGATGAGGTTAAAACTTTAAGATGGTACTCATCTTGATTTCATGTTGAAGTTGAAGTTCCGTATGACGATAACTACTTTGTCAACATGGCGTAGAAGAGAGTATGCCTCTTGGTTTGAGGAGGCTGGCTCGAGAGGAGCCTTAACTGACCGAGTCAACTGCCGACTGAGAAGTGAGACCAGCTCAACGGAGCACGGAAGGTCCAAGGAAGGGGAAAAGAGTGGGGGGTAGGAGACAAAAGGAGAACATATAAGCATAACCAACTTATCAAAAATAAATGTTCTTCTTGATGAATGGTCTTCAAGGAGTTGATAACAGGCGATACTAGCGCAGCATGGTGAGTAAAAAAGTAGACAGAGTCCCCTTGCTCAATGAGAAAATAGCTGGCGATGGTAACAGGATCTGGTGGCCAAATGGATAAGTAAGTCCTCTTGCACCAGGAAGAGTTGAAGAGCTTCAGAGATTCGCTGCTAGATGACGCTAGGTGAGTCACAGAGAATATATATCTAGAACAGACTCATGAAGACATAAGAGATTTGCCCATCAAAGAAGAAACAGAAGATCACTGTTGGTGTTTGACAAAGAGGAAAGAAAGAACATGCAAAAGCATTGAAAATTATAATCTCTCGTACCGTGTATTCCGAGAATACACCATACTGGGAGGGGACAAACACCAACAGAGAACAAATAAGCAGTTAGACATTTAAAGGAAGAGGAGCGATCAAAGACAGGGGTCTTGTAATCGGACCGTTAGTGGTCAAGACTCTGACCTCCCTGACTCTCCCATCTCTTCCAGGATAACACTCGGTCACTCTACCAGCGATCCAGACCAGAGGGGGAGAAACATCCCTAACCAAGACCAAGTCTCCCACTTTAATGTCGGGACTGGAAAGAAACCACTTCTGTCTCCGTTGCAAGGAAGTTAAATATTCCAAGTTCCACCTCTTCCAAAAAGAATTACGGAGGGCTTCAAGTTTACGCCAAGCGATAGGTAGATTAGAATCCCTGTAAGAATTGGGAAGAGGAGGAGGGGCAGAAAGAGAAGTGCCGATAAGGAAGTGACCAGGGGTGAGTGGAAGTAGGTCATCAGGGTCATTGGAAAGCGGAGTTAAAGGGCGAGAATTAACAACACCTTCAATCAGAACAGACAGTGAATTGAATTCTTCATAAGTCAGAATTCGATTACCTAAGACTTTTCTTAAATGACGTTTAGTGAGCTTTACGCAAGATTCCCACCTACCACCGTGATGAGGAGCGTAGGGAGGTATAAAGCGCCATTTGAAACCTTTTGAATAGGAAAAATTAGAAATTTGTTCCATGGCAGGAGAGGAAGTGAGAGCTTTCTTCCAAAGGGAAGCTGCGCCCTGAAAAGTGGAAGCGTTATCAGAGAACATCTCTGAAGGAACACCACGCCTAGCGGTGAAGCGAGAGACAGCTGATAAAAAATAAGAAGTAGAAGCATTCGTTACTAGTTCCAAGTGGATTGCGCCAGTAACCATGCAAACAAAGAGAGAAACATAAAGCTTACCAAACAATTTGCGTTTAGCTTCAGGAGAATTTCGTTGATATTGGAACGGACCCATATAGTCCACACCCGTTAAAGCAAATGGGCGTATAGGAGAAGAGCGAAAAGAGGGCAGATCGCTCATTAATTGAGTTTTGATTTTAGGTTTCGCTTTGTAACAAGGAATGCACTTGTGAATTACAGAAGAAACTTCATGAATTCCATTTATAATCCAGTACTTTTCCCTTAAGAGGCAAAGCAGAGTGCGTGTACCAACATGAAGATTACGATAATGAAAGTCACGTATAATTAAGGAAGTTACGTGATGTTTGGAAGACAAAATAACGGGATGCTTTTTGTCCTCAGAGAGTAAAGATTGCGAAAGCCTTCCACCTACCCTGAGTAACCCATGGTCATCAAGGAACGGGGCTAAAGCACGAAGACGGCTGGATTTGGGAAGATCCCTTTTAGAAGAAAGCAAAGACAATTCAGAAGAAAAGGCTTCTTGCTGTGTTAGTTGTAAAACCTTAATGGTAGCGAGATTCAATTCATCATTGGTAAGGTGTGGTTTGGGGAGGAGAGGTTGGTCAACCACTAAATATTTCCATCTAAGGAGATAGGCGATAATTCGTATTAATTTATGAAAAGAAGAATAGCGGGACAACAAAGGATGAGAAGCGTTGGAAACAAGACACGAAGCAATAGATAGAGGTACTTTAGCGTCTGGCAGGTTGGAGTTTGTAGCTGGAGGTTTAGAAGGCCATGAAGAAGAGTCTTCGATTAGCCACGAGGGCCCATGCCAGTACAATTGGGAAGCTGCCAATTGAGAGGGTAAACAACCACGAGAGATAATATCGGCTGGATTATCCGCACTGGGCACATGCCTCCATTGACATCCAGAAGAAAGAGTTTGAATTTTGGAAACCCTGTTTGCAACAAAAGTTTGCCAGTGAGAGGGGTTCTTGGCGATCCAAGAAAGGGTGATCATGGAATCGCTCCAGAGATAGATTTGCGAGAATTCGACTTTTAATACTTCCCGTAATTTCTTAACAAGTTCTGCAGCCATGAGTGCAGCGCACAGTTCGAGCCTAGGCAAAGTGATAGTTTTAAGAGGAGCGAACTTCGATTTGGCACAAACAAGGTTGGAAACTGGAGATCCATAGAGTGAATCGTGATGAACTAAATATGCACAGCAACCATAAGCTTTTTCGGAACTGTCCGCGAACACATGAAGGAAAAAGGATGCATTAGAATGAGAACTGATTAAATTCCTGGGAATTTCAATAAGGGAAAGATCCAGCAAATTGCTGCGAAACGAGAGCCAACGATTAAGAAAAGAAAGAGGGACAGTATCATCCCATTCACATTTAAGCGACCACAGCTCTTGCATGAAGAGTTTGGCTATAACGATAACTGGGGCAAGGAATTGAAGCGGATCAAAAAATTTTGCAATTTCAGATAGGATTTGTCTTTTTGTATTAGGAAGCTCTTCTGCGAGCGAAACTTTATAGATAAGAGTGTCAGTGCTAGTGCACCAGTGAACTCCTAGAGTTTTTATAGATTCGGGGTTTCCACAGATTTCGACAGAAGAAGGATCTACGTCTTCGATGGGAAACTGCGCAAGAAACTCAGGGGAGTTGGAGTTCCACTTATGAAGTGGGAAACCTCCATTCCTTAACAATGCCTGAAGTTCTAAAGACACAAAAGAAGCTTCCTCCAAAGAGGGGAAGGACTGCAAATAATCGTCAACATAGAATGACGTAGTTAGTGCTTCAGAGGCTTTGGAATTAAATAAATGACCATCTTGTGAGGCTAGCAAGTGTAGGGATCGGATAGCAAGGAAAGCAGAGGGTTTTAAGCCATAAGTAACCGTTTTCAAGCGAAATACCTTAATGGGCTTACTGATTTCATCACGCCACAAGATTCTTTGAAGATCTCGTTGTTCTGGTTGAATTAACACTTGACGGTACATCTGTTTTATGTCGGCTATGACAGCTATGGGAAATAACCGAAAGTTTAAAAGTATAGCAGATAGATCTGACTGAATAGCAGGACCAGAATAAAGAGTGTCGTTAAGGCTGTTGCCATTAACGTCGGGCGATGAACCATTGAAAACAACTCGGATTTTATCTTTTACAAGAGGGTTCTTCTACACGGGATGATGATTTAAATAAACCGTTTCAATTGGGGGGTGCGATTCATCATCAGATTTGTTAACAACTTCCATATGATCCAAGGTTTCATACTCATCCATGAAATCAGTGTACTGCTGTTTGACAAGGGGTTCTTTTTTGAATTTGCTCTCGATAGCAAAGAGAGCTTTGCGAGCTTTAGGCTGAGAGTTGATAAGTTTGGGAGGATTGTGTAATCTTGGCATTTGAACAACGAACCGGCCATCAGAAGAACGAGTGGTGGTGTTCAAAAAAAGTTGCTCACATAAATCATTTTCTGAAGAGGTCACATTAGGAGAATCAACGCTTTCAAGCCTCCAAAACTGTTCCAGGTCAGTGTTGGAGAAATAACATTGCGATGCAGGTTGGAGAGAATAATGGGGAAGTTGCCCTGTGACGATCCATCCAAAATTAGTGTCTCTGGCGACCACGTTTGAGGATAACTTACGAACCTGTTTACGTAGGCAATTCCAGAAGACATTGGCACTAAAAAGTATGTCAATAGGGTTCTGCATATTGAACGAAGGATCGGCTAGCCTTAAATGCGAGGGAATGTTTAACCCTGAAATGTCCACAGAGTGACTTGGAGTGTCTTCTCCAATGCTATTGAGAATTAGACAATTAAGTTTAAAGAAGTTGTTTCTATGACAAATATCTCTTATGGTTAGTTTTGAGAATTGTAAAGCTTGCGATTTTGAGCTGTTGATGCCCGACACATTGATAGAAGTGGGGTTTACGGGTAGGCCTAGTTTTCTAATCAAAGAATTAGACACAAAATCATGAGTTCCCGCTGAATCTAGAAGACCGCGTGCACGGACCCAGTTGCCAAAGTTATCCTGAACTTCAATTTGGACAGTAGACAACAATACTTGAGCACTGCGAATGGACTTGGCATTCTGAATATACGATGACGCATTAGAACTGTTAGCACTATCATTTTTCGGAGAATTAGATGTCGTCGATGACCTTGCCTGATCGTGACGATGTAGCAAAGTATGGTGAGCCTTTTCACAATGGTAGCAAAGTCTTGTGGACTTACAATTAGAAGCAGAATGCGTGGGCGCTAGGCAGTTGAAACAATGTTTGTTTTGAGCGACTAATTTTCGTCTGTCGTCGACTGACATTTCTTTAAAAGATTTGCAGAGGTATAGGGCATGGGGATCTTTACAAAGTATGCACTTTACAAGTTCGTTTAAACTTTTGCGAGGTTTGCTTTGCGTGTGGGTAGTTTATTACCTGAGGAATAACCCACCCACCAAGGGAAGATGATTAAGAGAAGGAAGTAGATTTTGGATTGGAGAAAAAGGATAGAAAAATAGGAGGAGAGTCCCACAAAAGTTATAAATTTGACTTTCAATACATTTAAAGGTGGTTGCCACCGCAAGTCCGTGCTCGGATACCTAAAGTGGGCACGAGCTTGGTCGAAGCTGACGGGAACCGCAGCTAAGACTTGGGCAGTTTGCCAGAGAAAGGCTTTAGTGTATTTCCTCCCAAGCACGAATAAAAGTACTATAGGGAAAGGTGATGGTCTGGCCAGACAGATAGTAAAAGCTTTATTGAGTATGAACGAGGGCATAAACCTGGGAAAAGCTAGGAAAGCCAGGATCCTGCCTAACTGTAGTATCAGAGAAATGATGAATCCAAAAACAAATATTTAATTTATTTAACAAATTAGAGGAAGTTGATATCTTTAACAATTAAATATGTTTCAATCTTATTAACAATTTGGGGTCGCAGACCTCCAACAACATTCAGAAATTGCTCCAGGCAAATAACAATTCTTAAGGTTTTAAACCTAGTACTAAAACCTTGATAAGATTTTAAAAAGGGCAATGAAATGATTAAAGTTTAAACATTAAATTGAGTACAAGGAGTGTACAATAAGAAATTTCTGAAAGAACATTCTAGAGAGAATAACAAATTCGAAAATAACAACAAGGAAAACATAAAGCATACAATAGAAGTTACTACAACTTCTTATATTTAAACAGAATTACTGTTGGTGGTTAGTAGAAGGTTGAGGAAAGGTCATTGGGATATAGGATCAATGTTCATGGCCGTATTTAATATAAACGGACGATCGCGACGCGGTAGAAACGTGGAGCAAGCACTGATTATCACTGTAGTCTATAAAGATGGATGCAAAGTTCACTACAGAAACACTGAAGTTTATGAGAAAGAAAGTTATTGCAATTATGGAAATAACTGATTGCGCTATATAGGTGAGAGTCTATTTCTTGAAAAAGTTGTGATTTACAATTAAATGCGCCATAGAATGTTCCAACGGGGGAAGAAAGTTCGCTATTGCAGTAATTTAAGGAAGATTCCTCATTTTACTAGTATTTTCACAAGTGCGTGGACAATACTTGACGGCAAGACTCGCAGATAGAGTACAAGATCTCGAAGGTTCCAGAACGACCTTAGCAGAAAATGGGGTTGAGAAAATCCAACGGAGGAACTAGCTTTATAATTATAGACAGCGGGTATTAGATAATATCCCACGTAGCGAGAGGATTTCTCATTTGAATAGCTTAAGAAAAGCTCTTTTTTAGTAAGGTTGGCTTATACAAGCGAAAGCTCAACATGGCAAATCCCACGAAGAATGTTTTTTGCCCCAAAATAAATACTTTCACACTGTCTATAAAAGTATCATTAAAAGCACGTGGAAGTTAAAACCATGAAGATGAGGTTAAAACCTTTAAAATGGTACTTATCTTGATTTCATGTTGAAGGCGAAGTTCTGTATGACGATAATTACTTTGCCAACATGGCGTAGAAGAGAGTATGCCTCTTGGTTTGAGGAGGCTAGCTCGAGTGGAGCTTTGACTGATCGAGTCAACTGCCGACTGAGAAGTGAGAGCTGCTCAACGGAGCACGGAGGGACCGAGGAAGGGGAAAAGAGTGGGGGGTAGGAGACAAAAGGAGAACATATAAGTATTGCCAATATTGTAACAAAAAAATGATCTCTTGCTGAGCTGGTCTTCAAAGAGTTGATAACAGTTGATACTAGCGCAGCATGGTGAGTAAAGAAGTGGACGTAGTCCTCTTGCTCAAGGAGAAAATAGCTGGCGATGATAACAGGATCTGGTGGCCAAATGGATAAGTAAGTCCTCCAGCACCAGGAAGAATTGAGGAGCTTCAGAGATTCGTTGTTATATGACGCTAGGTGGGTCACAGAATATATATCTGGAACAGACTCATACAAAATATAAGCGACCTGAACCCCTAAGAGAGAACAGAAGATCACTGTTGGTGTCTGACAAAGAGGAAGGAAAGAACATGCAAAAACATTGAAAATTATAATCTCAGGTACCGTGTATTCCAAGAATGCACCATACTGGGAGGGGCAGACACCAACAGCGAACAAGAAAAACAAGTACAGTAATAAGCAATTGCGGAGAAGTAGTCTTGTGATCTGACCATTAGTGGTCAAGACTCTGAATACCCTGACTCTCCTATCTCTTCCAGGGTAACACTCGGTCACTCTTCCAAAAGGCCAGACTAGGGGGGGGTGAAACATCCCTAACTAAGACCATGTCTCCCACTTGAATGTCGGGACTGGAAAGAAACCACTTCTGCCTCCCTTGCAAGGAAGTTAAATATTCCAAGTTCCACCTCTTCCAAAAGGAATTGCGGAGGGCTTCAAGTTTACGCCAAACAATAGGTAAATCAAAATCCCTGAAAGAATTAGGAAGGGGAGGAGGGGCAGAGAGAGAAGTGCGTGTAAGGAAGCGACCAGGTGTAAGTGGAAGGAGGTCATCAGGGTCATTGGAAAGCGGAGTTAAGGGGCGAGAGTTAACAACACCTTCAATCACAAAATAACTAGAAGCTGAGGGAAATAAAGCACTAGTAAAGATTGCGATACAACGCAAAAGGAGAATTAACAAGTTTAAACAAAGCGTATAGAGACAAGTACATCTATTCAGGATAAGAATATACCAAGTAAACAAAGAAACTATGCGAGTAGAAAGCAAGAACGCCATAGGTAACAAACGAGTAGCCATAAACAATGACCTCAAGTTATAATGAGTATCAAAGGGGTTACTCAGAAAAATACTTAAGTCAGCGAGAAACGTGACATAACAAGTACGAATGCAAAAACACATCGAATGTAACGACGAGAAAAAGTAAGTTTGTTCATCAATGAACAATAAGATTTCAAAATATGTAAGCAAAGTGAAATAGATGAGCGCGTGAGAAATACGCAATGAAGTTTTGAAACAAGGAACGAAGCAGTTATAGAATACGAGCATGAGTAAGGGAAAGACGCAGGCAAGCGCGGCCTTGACACACATAGTAAAGGGAGATAAGGCATATAAATAGCTGAAAGAATCCTTAACTGGAACAAGTTTATTTTGGGAAGTAGGTGAACGGCTTCTGTACTTGCAGGAGCGGCTCACTAGACAATGGTTGGCAATCAGCCAAAGTTGAGATAAGAGAAACTTGCTTTGAACTGTGTCAAGCGTACAGGAAATAAACAGTGACTTGACCTTCTTCAGGCTTGTATACAAACAAGTCTGACAAACAAGCAGTTCAAAGTACACAAACAACATTTGTTGAATCAGCTGTAACTTAAAGCAGATATTCAGGTTGACCGGCATGCAGTCAATCGTAACTTGGACGTGAAAAAGCAATTTAAAGCTATATGAAATAGAGTAGGAAATCAATTTCGCATAATTGAGAGGATCACGAAATCGGACAATTTTCAACAGAAAGAAGCTTAATTCTTCCGAACAGAGAAGAAAAGCTGGGACATTGAGAATAAGGTTATGCATAAGAATAGTTATTCTTGATGTTATAGAATTCAGATTTTCAAGCGGTTTCAAAAGCGGCTTCCAATTGTGAGGAAGGAGGGAGGAGCCGACCGTGGCCATCCTTCTAAATAGCGAAAGAAGTGAAACATGGCTTACAGCAAAGTGATGGTGACTGATAGCCATGGTTTTACACAAGGGGAAGATAGTTTTCGAGAAAGAGTTTAAGCAATTAACTGCTATAAAAAATGACATGAGAAGGTAAACGAAATAACACAAAGCAAGGCGAACTTGAATTGCCATTTTGTGCGGGAAGAAAGAAAAACCATTTAAACAACTTACAGAGGTAGTGTAGTTGTTCACGATAAGACATCGTTTCGGCAAGTGTTTTTCAAAAATATTGAGATCTGAAACATGAGCGTTCTCTTTTTCAGAAATGGGATTTATGTCAGCTGTAACGAAATGACATTGCGCTTTGGTTTGAGCACTGGTATGTTTGATTTCACCAGTAATAACCCAACCAAAATCGGTGTCTCTAGCGACCACGGTTGAAGATAACTTACGTGTTTGTTTGCGAAGGCACTTCCAAAAAACATTGGCACTGAAAAGTACATCAATGGGACCTTGAGCATTAAACTGAGGATCAGCTAACCTTAAGTGCGAGGGAATGTTTAAACCGGAAGTATTAATAGAGTGACATGGAGTGTCCTTGCCAATACTGGTAAGAATGAGAAAGTTTAAATTAAGATTGGTGTTTCTTTGGCAAACGTCTCTGATTTTCAATTTTGAAGACTGCAAAACTTGAGTTTTCAAATTGTCAATGCCGGTCACATTGATAGAAGTCGGCGATGACAAAAGACCTAGTTTTTTAATCAACGATTGCGAAACAAAGTTATGAGTTGAAGCGGAATCGAGAAGACCACGGGTTCTAAACCAATTTCCAAATGTATCTTGGATTTCGAATTGTACAGTGGTCAAAAGGGTTTGCGCACTATGAAAAGTTTCGGCGTTGGAAATGCAGGAAGAAGCATTAGTTTGTTCGGAGCGGCTCTGCAAGGAGCTTGAAGAGGTAGCTACTGATGACCTCGATTTATCGTGAACGTGCAATAAAGAATGATGCGGTTTTTTACAATGGAAACAGAGATTTGATGACGTACAGTTCGAAGAAGAATGCTTAGGTGACAAGCAATTGAAACAATGTTTGCTATTCAAGACAAACTTCCTTCGATCTTCGACAGACAATTCTTTAAAGGATTTGCACGAATACAATGTGTGAAGCTTTTTACAGAGCGTGCATTTTAACAATTTGTTGAGCGGCCTGATATCTTCTCTTACATGATTGAAAAAAGAACGGGTTTGCTTGTTCTCGACAGATGGGGGCTGATGTCCCTTTGAAGAAGCAAGTTTTTTTTTTTCAAAAATTTGACACTGAGGATTCGTTTCAACCTTTTCGCACTGAAATGCGAGTGCTGTAAGGACTTGGCATCGGCTGTTAAGAAACGAGATTAAGTGTTCTAAGGAAAATTCTTCCTTGCGAGCGAGTTCAATTTCCCAAGCCTTTAAAGTTGAAAAATCGAATCTTGATGTAGCCAGATGAATGAGTATGGTGTCCCATGTTTGGACAGGCTGCTTGAGTTGGTATAATGCTCTGACATTCAACTGTATAGAATCTAAGAGGTCTCTTAAAGAGGTGACGTCATTAGGTTTGACGGCTGGCAAGTTGAAAAGACAACGTATGTGGCGAGCTACACTCAAACGTAAATTGCCATATCTCTCTTTAAGGAGATTAAAGGCGATGTGGTAGTTGTCTGCGCTTAAAGGCAGTGACTCCACCAAGGCTAAGGCCTCGCTATCCAAAGACGTGCGGAGGAAATAAAATTTATGTATGTCAGGGATCTCGATATTTTCATGAATTAGGGAGCAGTAAAGTTCGTAAAAAGAATACCATTCACCTTCCTTGCCTGAGAAGTGCGGTATTCTTATCTTACGAAGTAACGGTTTCGGTTTGTTCTCGTGAACTGAAGCGGGTGCGAACTGGGCCGGATTGATGACCCTAGTGTCCGGTTCTGAGATATTGCGGATCAATTGGTGGGCCTTGGCAATCCCTTCAAAGCACAAGGGTTCGACCTCGTCCCGATCCGATTGAAGTTCTGGGCAAGCGGATTCAATCTCGGTTTGAATTTGATCATAATAATCATAAGACCGTTCGTACAACTTAAGGCGATGTGTCAAGATGTCTAAATCACACTCGGCGGGATTTAACTTGTTGATAAAATTTCTGAATCTAGTGAGTTGCCCTTTATAGGAAGAACGTCTAGCAATGAGAGTTTCATCTTTTTCAGTAGGAGCCATGATAAAGAGAATAAATTGGAATACAACTCACGAAACTGTAGAACCTTGGAGATGCTGTCAAGTTTGCAGCAGCGAATGGGTAGAAAGAACAGGACACCCCAAAGGAGACAGGAGCGGCCTCTTTCCCGTTCACAGGCTTTGCATGATGTAGTTATAGCTGAAAAATCCAAAGCAGATATTAATAATTTGCCAAGTATTGTCAAATGGCACTTGACAAACAATAGAAATGAAAAATGGACTCTCCCGGGTTTCTGGTACCAAATTTTGGGTAGTTTATTACCTGAGGAATAACCCACCCACCAAGGGAAGATGATTAAGAGAAGGAAGTAGATTTTGGATTGGAGAAAAAGGATAGAAAAATAGGAGGAGAGTCCCACAAAAGTTATAAATTTGACTTTCAATACATTTAAAGGTGGTTGCCACCGCAAGTCCGTGCTCGGATACCTAAAGTGGGCACGAGCTTGGTCGAAGCTGACGGGAACCGCAGCTAAGACTTGGGCAGTTTGCCAGAGAAAGGCTTTAGTGTATTTCCTCCCAAGCACGAATAAAAGTACTATAGGGAAAGGTGATGGTCTGGCCAGACAGATAGTAAAAGCTTTATTGAGTATGAACGAGGGCATAAACCTGGGAAGAGCTAGGAAAGCCAGGATCCTGCCTAACTGTAGTATCAGAGAAATGATGAATCCAAAAACAAATATTTAATTTATTTAACAAATTAGAGGAAGTTGATATCTTTAACAATTAAATATGTTTCAATCTTATTAACAATTTGGGGTCGCAGACCTCCAACAACATTCAGAAATTGCTCCAGGCAAATAACAATTCTTAAGGTTTTAAACCTAGTACTAAAACCTTGATAAGATTTTAAAAAGGGCAATGAAATGATTAAAGTTTAAACATTAAATTGAGTACAAGGAGTGTACTATAAGAAATTTCTGAAAGAACATTCTAGAGAGAATAACAAATTCGAAAATAACAACAAGGAAAACATAAAGCATACAATAGAAGTTACTACAACTTCTTATATTTAAACAGAATTACTGTTGGTGGTTAGTAGAAGGTTGAGGAAAGGTCATTGGGATATAGGATCAATGTTCATGGCCGTATTTAATATAAACGGACGATCGCGACGCGGTAGAAACGTGGAGCAAGCACTGATTATCACTGTAGTCTATAAAGATGGATGCAAAGTTCACTATAGAAACACTGAAGTTTATGAGAAAGAAAGTTATTGCAATTATGGAAATAACTGATTGCGCTATATAGGTGAGAGTCTATTTCTTGAAAAAGTTGTGATTTACAATTAAATGCGCCATAGAATGTTCCAACGGGGGAAGAAAGTTCGCTATTGCAGTAATTTAAGGAAGATTCCTCATTTTTACTAGTATTTTCACAAGTGCGTGGACAATACTTGACGGCAAGACTCGCAGATAGAGTACAAGATCTCGAAGGTTCCAGAACGACCTTAGCAGAAAATGGGGTTGAGAAAATCCAACGGAGGAACTAGCTTTATAATTATAGACAGCGGGTATTAGATAATATCCCACGTAGCGAGAGGATTTCTCATTTGAATAGCTTAAGAAAAGCTCTTTTTAGTAAGGTTGGCTTATACAAGCGAAAGCTCAACATGGCAAATCCCACGAAGA
Source organism: Meconema thalassinum (assembly GCA_946902985.2). NCBI lineage: Eukaryota > Metazoa > Arthropoda > Insecta > Orthoptera > Tettigoniidae > Meconema > Meconema thalassinum. The sequence goes on along the minus strand of OX336392.1, from coordinate 501,686,053 downwards.
ATGTTTTTTGCCCCAAAATAAATACTTTCACACTGTCTATAAAAGTATCATTAAAAGCACGTGGAAGTTAAAACCATGAAGATGAGGTTAAAACCTTTAAAATGGTACTTATCTTGATTTCATGTTGAAGGCGAAGTTCTGTATGACGATAATTACTTTGCCAACATGGCGTAGAAGAGAGTATGCCTCTTGGTTTGAGGAGGCTAGCTCGAGTGGAGCTTTGACTGATCGAGTCAACTGCCGACTGAGAAGTGAGAGCTGCTCAACGGAGCACGGAGGGACCGAGGAAGGGGAAAAGAGTGGGGGGTAGGAGACAAAAGGAGAACATATAAGTATTGCCAATATTGTAACAAAAAAATGATCTCTTGCTGAGCTGGTCTTCAAAGAGTTGATAACAGTTGATACTAGCGCAGCATGGTGAGTAAAGAAGTGGACATAGTCCTCTTGCTCAAGGAGAAAATAGCTGGCGATGATAACAGGATCTGGTGGCCAAATGGATAAGTAAGTCCTCCAGCACCAGGAAGAATTGAGGAGCTTCAGAGATTCGTTGTTATATGACGCTAGGTGGGTCACAGAATATATATCTGGAACAGACTCATACAAAATATAAGCGACCTGAACCCCTAAGAGAGAACAGAAGATCACTGTTGGTGTCTGACAAAGAGGAAGGAAAGAACATGCAAAAACATTGAAAATTATAATCTCAGGTACAGTGTATTCCAAGAATGCACCAGCGTGTTTAAAACAATAGAGCTAGCAACACGACGTTCACTAGACCTAGTTGGGTAACCAGTAGTGTTTGATTTAAATTTGGATGAGCTGAACCCGGGTTTTTGGGTATTGGACGCTGAGCGTTCACTTTTGGGTTTGATGGACATTAATTCGAATTTGGAACTAGGAGATGAAGGTTCACTTTGATTAGCTAGAGCGGTTAAAAGTTGGCATCTAGCGTTTATGAAAGTAACTAAATGCTCGTAAGTGTAGTCGTCTTCTTTAGAAAGTTCAATTTCCCAAGCTTTGAGGGTAGCAGCATCAACTTTAGAAACCACTAAATGTATTAGGAAAGTATCCCAATAATTAGTAGGTTGATCTAATTGGGACAAAGCCTTAACGTGAAGTTGTGTAGTGTCAACTAGAGTACGTAAACTAGTGACGTCATTGTGCTGTGACGCAGGTAGATTGAATAGAGCCTTTATATGGCGCTGAATACGTAACCGTAAATTTCCATATCTTTCCTTTAATAAGTTAAAGGCAATGGGGTAATTTTTGGCACGCAGAGGAAGTGCTTCGACCAACTGCAAAGCTTGACCTCGGAGGATAGATCTCAAATAATGAAACTTGTAAATGACTTGAATGTCTTCATTGTCATGAACAAGGAAGCAAAATAATTCATAGAAAGAATCCCAAGCAGATTCATCTCCAGAAAAATGGGGTAAATCAATTTTCGGTAAAGTTGGTTTGGGCTTGTGAGTACCCTCACGGAAAGAAGTTTGTGGTTCGTGAAGGGAACCAAGAACAGAAGCGTCCTTTTTCTGCTCCTTCGAGTTGGCGTATTATTTTGAAAGCAGAACCTATGCCTTCGTAATATTGGTTTTCTACTTCGACTCGATCTTCTGTTTGATTGAGCATGCAAGTTTCTATTTCAGTTTGAATGTTGCAGTAGTTTTCATAAGAATGTTCAAAATCCCTTACACGATGTTTCAACAAGTCTAATTGAGCTTCTGAGGGATCCAATTCTTTTATGTACTTTCTGAATCGGGTAATTTGCCCTTTATAGGATGCTCGTTTAGAAGTAAGTTTTTCATCCTTATCCTTATCAGTAGGAGCCATGTTAAAGAAGGTAGATTGAAATGTAACTCACGAAACTGTGGAACCTTGGAAATGCTGTCAAGCTGGCAGCAGCAAATGAGTAGAAAGAACGGGACACACCAAAGGAGACAGGAGCGGCCTCTTTCCCGTTCACAGGCTTTGCATGATGTAGTTATAGCTGAAAAATTCAAAGCAGATATTAATAATATGCAAAGTATTGTCAAATGACACTTTTTTAAAAAGAAAAAATGGAAAATGGACTCTTCCGGGTTTCTGGTACCAATTTTTGGGTAGATTATTGGATAAGGAATAACCCACCCACCAAGGGAAGATGATAAAAAAAAAGGAAGTAGGTTTTGGATTGGAGAAAAAGGATAGAAAAATAGGAGAGTCCCACAAAAGTTGTAAATTTAACTTTAAATACCTTTAGAGACAGTTGCCACTGAAAATTAACTCTCTGATACCTAAAGTAGGTACGAGCTTGGTCGAAGCTAACGGGAACCGCAGCTAGGACTTGGGCGATTTGTAAGAGAGAGGCTTTAGTGTATTTCCTCCCAAGCATGTATAAAACTACTATGGGGAAAGGTGATGGTCTGGCGAAACTAAGAGTAACAAATTTATTGTATGGTTTTTCAAAGAAATTCGTTTTGCAAAATAATTCGAAGGATGCCAATAATTTAAATCAAGTTTGGTATTTCCAATTTTAGAAATTATAGAGTTCCTGAAAAAAGCGACCCAGTGCTTCCAGGAAGGATCGTGATGAAAAATTATACCTGGGAAAGTAATTTTGGTAAGTGAACCAATGGTTGCATTTGGAAATGGCTAAGCCATTACTCAGCGAAAGGCCGGCTAAAAGCTTAGACAAAGAAGAAACACTTATCTTTTGGAAAATTAACCATAAGTTTTCGGAGAGGATCTCCACAGGTAGCTGGCGTAGCGAGCTTCACTTGCCTTACTGGCCAATTAGAATTAGCTATTAAAGCTAAAAGAATCTTTAGTGAGGTTACTACTAAGAGTTCTTGCTCAAATGCAACGAGTGGTGAAAGCCCTATTAAAGGTTTTAATGGCATTAAGTAGGGAGAGCCAAGGAAGACAGGATTTTGCCTAAACTTTGTATTAGAAAAATGAAAAAGCGAAAAGAAACGCTTCATTTATTTAACAATTCAAAGTCGTTTAAGGAAATTAACAAGTATGCAATATCTTTTTGACAAATATATATCATTTAAATTGTTTAACAAACGGGGTCGCAGACCTCCTAACATTAAATGGTTGCTCCAGGCAATTGACAATTTACAAGGTTTAAAACCTTACATGTTTCTAAAATCTTTATAAGATTTAAACAAATAACCAATGAAGTAATTAAAGTTTGAACGTTCGTTAATTGGAGTACAAAGAGTGTACCTTAAGAAATTCCTGAGAGAATATTCTAGAAAGAGTGAAAACTTCTAAAATAACAATAAGAAAAACGTGAAGAATAAGATAGAAGTTCCTACAACTTCTTATATTTATACAGAATTAATGTTGGTTATTATGCAAATAAGGGCAGGTCACTTACTGTGAAACCTGAAGAGATAATCAAAGGGAAGTTTCTCGACCTCCTATGTTTTAAATGGGAATCACGAACCAAATGGGGCAGTTTCCAATTCGTGAGACCTAGAAATAACTCACTCAAGAGTTGAAAGAATTGTTTTCCCTGATTAGAAGGGAGAAACAATGTAAGTTTGAAACGTGCGCTGGACACGTAATTTATACAGAAATTAATTAATTACACATGAGAAAAAATGGGAGGGCACATCTGTAGATTGACACCTCGTTGAAACAGACCTAAATTTAAAAGTTTATTACAGATTGTTAGTAAGAGGTTTAGGAAAGAGAAATAGGGATTGAGGAAAAATGTTCATGGCCTTATTTATATGTAAACGGACGATCGCGACGCGGTAGAAAGTTGAACAAGCACTGGTTTTCACTATAGTTCGTTGAAATATATGAAAAGTTCACTATAGAAACCCGAAAGTTTTTGGCAGAGAAAGTTATTTCAATTTGAAAAAAATGACTGGTTGCACTAGATGACCGAAAGTCTATTGCTGGAGAAAATGGTGGATTACAGTTAAATGCGCCATAGAACATCCAACGGTGGAAGAAAATTCGCTATTGAGCTTTAATTCAGAAGTGAGATTCTTCAATTTTAAATAGCATTCTCACAAGTGAGTGAAAATTTCATAACGGCAGGACTTGTAGATGAAATACAGAATCTAGAAGGTTCCAGAACGACCTTAGTAGAAAAATGGGGTTGAGAAAATCCAACGGAGGAACTAACTTGGTGAATTATAGACAGCGGGTATTAGATAATATCCCACGTAGTGAGAGGATTTCTCATTTGAATAGCCTAAGAAAAGCTCTTTTTAGTAAGGTTGACTTGTACGAACAAAAGCTCAACATGGCAAATCCCACGAAGAATGATTTTTGCCCCAAAATAAATAATCTCACACTGTCTATAAAGGTATCGTTAAAAGCACGTGAAAGTTAAAACCATGAAGATGAGGTTAAAACTTTAAGATGGTACTTATCTTGATTTCATGTTGAAGTTGAAGTTCCGTATGACGATAACTACTTTGTCAACATGGCGTAGAAGAGAGTATGCCTCTTGGTTTGAGGAGGCTGGCTCGAGAGGAGCCTTAACTGACCGAGTCAACTGCCGACTGAGAAGTGAGACCAGCTCAACGGAGCACGGAGGGTCCAAGGAAGGGGAAAAGAGTGGGGGGTAGGAGACAAAAGGAGAACATATAAGCATAACCAACGTATCAAAAATAAATGTTCTTCTTGATGAATGGTCTTCAAGGAGTTGATAACAGGCGATACTAGCGCAGCATGGTGAGTAAAAAAGTAGACAGAGTCCTCTTGCTCAAGGAGAAAATAGCTGGCGATGGTAACAGGATCTGGTGGCCAAATGGATAAGTAAGTCCTCTTGCACCAGGAAGAGTTGAAGAGCTTCAGAGATTCGCTGCTAGATGACGCTAGGTGAGTCACAGAGAATATATATCTAGAACAGACTCATGAAGACATAAGAGATTTGCCCATCAAAGAAGAAACAGAAGATCACTGTTGGTGTTTGACAAAGAGGAAGGAAAGAACATGCAAAATCATTGAAAATTATAATCTCTCGTACCGTGTATTCCGAGAATACACCACTCCCCACTTCCATTATTTCTGATCGCCTTCGAGCCAAACGAGCAAAATAGAGACCTCCCTAAAATTACCCACTTTCTAAATAGTACAGAGATGGGAGAGTCAGGGTGGTCAGAGTCTTGACCATTAACGGTTCGATTACAAGACCCTTGTCTTTATCGCTCCTCTTCCATTAAATGTGTAACTGCTTATTTGCCCTCTGTTGGTGTTTCCCCCCCAGTATGGTGTATTCTTTGAATACACGGTACCTGAGATATAATTTTTATTGCTCTTTGCATGTTCATTTCTTCCTTCCTCTTTGTCAAACACCAACAGTGATCATCTGTTTTCTCCTTGTTGGGCATATCTCTTATGTCTTCATAAGTCTGTTCTAGATATATAACTTCTGTGACCCACCTAGCGTCGTCTAGCAGCGAATCTCTGAAGCTACTCAATTCTTCCTGGCGCTAGAGGACTTACTTATCCATTTGGCCACCAGATCCTGTTACCATCGCCAGCTATTTTCTCTTGGAGCAAGAGGACTACGTCTACTTCTTTACTCACCATGCTGCGCTAGTATCATCTGTTGTCAACTCTTTGAAGACCGGCTCAGCAAGAGATCAATTTTTTGTTTTAAAGTTGGCAATGCTTATATGTTCTCCTTTTGTCTCCTACCCCCCACTCTTTCCCCCTTCCTTGACCCTCCGTGCTCCGTTGAGCAGCTCTCACTTCTCAATCGGCAGTTGACTAGATCAGTTAAAGCTCCCCTCGAGCTAGCTTCCTCAAACCAAGAGGCACACACTCTTCTACGCCATGTTGGCTAGGTAGTCATCAAAGGAAACTTCAACTTCAACATGAAATCAAGATAAGTACCATTTTAAAGGTTTTAACCTCTTCTTCATCATTTTATCTACATGCTTTTATAGATTATTTTATAGACAGCGTGAGATTACTTGTGGGGTGGTAATCATTCTTCGTGGGATTTGCCATGTTGAGCTTTCGCTTATATAAGCCAACCTTACTAAAAAGCGCTTTTCTCAAGCTATTTAAATGAGAAATCCTCTTACTACGTGGGATATTACCTAATACCCGCTGTCTATAATTATAAAGCTAGTTCCTCCGTTGGATTTTCTCAACCCCATTTTTCTGCTAAGGTCGTTCTGGAACCTTCGAGATCTTGTACTCTATCTGCGAGTCTTGCCGTCAAGTATTTTTCACGCACTTGTGAAAATACTAGTTAAAATGAGGAATCTTCCTTAAGTTACTGCAATAGCGAACTTTCTTCCCCCGTTGGAACTTTCTATGGCGCATTTAATTGTAAATCACATCTTTTTCAAGAAATAGACTCTCACCTATATAGTGCAATCAGTTATTTCCATAATTGCAATAACTTTCTTTCTCATAAACTTCAGTGTTTCTATAGTGAACTTTGCATCCATCTTTATAGACTACAGTGATAACCAGTGCTTGCTCCACGTTTCTACCGCGTCGCGCTCGTCCGTTTACATTAAATACGGCCATGAACATTGATCCTATATCCCAATGATCTTTCCTCAACCTTCTACTAACAACCATTATTAATAAACTTGTAACTTTCTATAAGGCGTCACTCACGAAGTGCCCTTCCAACTTTGCTAGTTTAACATTAATTAAATTCTGCATAATTGCTTGTGTGATACAAGTTTCAAATCACATTGTTCCTTTCCTATAATCAGGGAAAACAATTCTTTAAACTCTTGAGCGAGTCATGTTCAGGTTTCACGAAATGGAAACTGTCCCATTTGGCTAGTGACTCCTGCTCAAACTTGGGAAGTCTAGAACTTTCCTTTTCACTTTCTTCAGGTTTCACAGTAAGTGACCTGCCCTCTTTTGTATAATTCTCATATAGTAATTCTGTTTAAATATAAGAAGTTGTAGGAACTTCTATCTTATTTTTCATGTTTTTATTATTGTCATTTTCGAAGTTGTCACTTTCTCTAGAACATTCTCTCAAGAATTTCTTAAGGTACACTCTTTGTACTCCAATTCACGTTCAAACTTTAATTGTTTCACTGTTTATTTGTTTAAATCTTATAAAGATTTTAGAAACATGTAAGGTTTGAAACCTTGTAAATTGTCAATTGCCTTGAGCAAACTTTTAATGTTGAGAGGTCTGCGACCCCATTTGTTAAAAAGTTCAAATGAACTATGTTTGTCAAAATTATATTACATAATTGTTAATTTCTTCAAACTTCTTGGAATTGTAAATAAATGAAGCGTATTCTTTCGCTTTTTCATTTACGAATACAAAGTTTAGGCAAAATCCTGTCTTCCTTGACTCTCCTCACTCAATGACATTTCAATCATTAATAGGGCTTTCACCATTTGTTGCATTTGAGCAAGAACTCTTAATTTTCACCTCACTAAAGTTCTTTTTAGCTTTAATAGCTAATTCTAATTGGCCTGTAAGGCAAGTAAAGCTCGCTAAGCCAGCTACCTGCTTGTGGAGACTCTCTCCGAAAACGTATGGTCAGTTTTCTAAAAGATAAGTGTTTCTTTTTGTCTAAACTTTTAGCCGGCTCCTCGCTGAGTAAAAGCTTAGCCATTTTCCAATGCAACCATTGGTTCACTTACCAAGATTACTCCACAAGGCATAATCCTTTATCATTTTCCTTCTTAGAGACACTTGGTCGCCCTTACCGGAACTCCATAATTTTGGAAATTGAAAATACCAAACCTGAGTTAAATCATTGGCATTCTTCGAATTATTTTGAAAACCCCAATTTCTTTGAAAAGATATATAATAAATTTGTTCCTTTCAGTCTTGCCAGACCATCACTCTTCCCCATAGTAGTTTTATATATGCTTGGGAGGGATCATACGAAAGCCACTCTGTTGCAATCCGCCCAAGTTCTATCGGTGTTTCTCGTCAGCTTAGACCAAGTCCTTATTCATTTTAGGTATCCGAAAGCGGATTTTCTGTGGCAACCACCTTTAAGTGTGTTTAAAGCTAAACTTATTAACTTTGTGGGACTTTCCTCCTATTTTTCTATCCTTCTTTTCCAATCCCAAATCTACTTCCTTCTCTTAATCATCTTCCCTTGGTGGGTGGGTTATTCCTCAGCTAATAAACTACCCAGCTCTCCTTCCTTCCAAGTCCCTCAATCCGCCTTCTCCGAGGGTTGAGGGCATTTCTTTTCCTTCTGTCCTTTTATTTGCCTTATTCTCCTTTAGTTTTCCATTTCTTCTTCTAGTATGTAGGTTAGTAGTTAGTTTTAGTTTTAAGTTCGCTTTTCATTTTCATCTTCACGATCACCCAAACCAACAGGGGCCGATAACCTAGATGTTAGGCCCCTTAAAACAACAATTATCATCATCATCATCATCATCATCATCATGTTATCTTGGTACTTATCTTTGGGGTCCCTTATCAGGCTTGTGTGATGATGAGTGAAATGTGCTGGTATGGTTTTAAATAGGATGAGGGTTTGTGGCCAGGTGGGTCAGGCCAGATCAGTCACTTGCTACTGTCCCTCCCGGCCTCATGCATTTGGGTGTGATTGGTAGGCGCCCAGGAGGGCGCGGTGCCATCCCGGGAGGAGTCGGCCGTGGCCTATTCCCCGAGCAGTCACTTCGCCGCTGGTGAGGATTGTTAACTGGGCACGGTCAGGCCTGGTCAGTCACTTGCAACTGTCCATTCCCGGCCGCGTGTGTTCGGGTGTGCTGCGCGGCTGGGCCGTGCGTGATTGGTAGATGCCAGGGTGGGCGCGGTGCCATCCCGGGTGGAGTCGGCCGTGGCCTATGCCCAGAGCAGTCACTTCCCCGCTGGTGAGGGTTGTTAACTGGACACGGTCAGGCCTGGTCAGTCACTTGCAACTGTCCATTCCCGGCCGCGTGTGTTCGGGTGTGCTGCGCGGCTGGGCCGTGCGTGATTGGTAGATGCCAGGGTGGGCGCGGTGCCATCCCGGGCGGAGTCGGCCGCGGCCTATGCCCAGAGCAGTCACCATGCCACGATGCCGTGGGTCAGGGCGGGTCAGAATTAATGTCAGGGTTTTGTAGGAGTTGTTTCAGTATGAGAATGTGTTTCGGTTGGCGTTTTCTAATTGTGGAGGGATCGGGTTCATATCTGCCATGTCTGCGAATAAGCGGGCTTGTGCTTAAAGCTGTTTTCAGGTAGAATTTACGTGTGAGGTTGGCGAGGAAGTCGATAAGTAGTTTTGTGCGTGTCTGCATTGGGCAGTCTATATTCGGATTTTACTGCTAGGCGTAACAGCCTGTTTTGAAAGGATTGCAGTCGTTTTAGATTTTAGAGGGAGATGAAGCCAATTGCTGGGAAGGCATAGATAAGAATGGGCCTAATAAGTGCAGTGTACATGTGTAGTACATTTTTGGTGCTCAGCTTGCTTCTGGCATTTATCAGTGGATGCAGTGTCTTGATTTGTGCCTTGGTACGTTGAATAATCGCCTTTATGTGTTTAGTGAGGGTGAGGCGTTTGTCAAATTAAATTCCCCCCCAGGGGCTCACATCTTGTGGGCGTGGGTTGGCGACCACGGGGCCCCAGCTGAGTCCGGCATTGCTTCCACTTACTTGTGCCGGGCTCCTCTCTGTCTTCTTTCCTGTCGACCTCACTTGGTCAACTCTTGTTCTCTTCTGACCCCGACGGTATTAGGGTATCCGAGGCCTAGGGAGTCGCTTCCTTTCCCGCCTTAATTGGCCCTTGTCTCATCTTTTCTGATACTCTCCTTCTGCGAGGGGTCAGCCTTCTTTTTCTCTTCCTTTTACCTCCTGCCTTGTGCTCTAGGCCCTTAAGGAGGCTGGGTGTATGTAGCCCCACCACTTCTGGTGCACCCTAGATAATGCTACACCCTCAGGGGCTCACGGCTGGTGAGTTCGGGAGTTGGCGACCCCGAGGGATTCCTGAGCTGGATCCGTTTTCCCCTTTTGTCCCTTACCTTTGGGGCGGACCCTCTCCTCTTTCACTTTCCTATATGCCTTTCATGGCTCTCCTTCCTTCCAAGTCCCTCAATCCGCCTTCTCCGAGGGTTGAGGGCATTTCTTTTCCTTCTGTCCTTTTATTTGCCTTATTCTCCTTTAGTTTTCCATTTCTTCTTCTAGTATGTAGGTTAGTAGTTAGTTTTAGTTTTAAGTTCGCTTTTCATTTTCATCTTCACGATCACCCAAACCATCAGGGGCCGATAACCTAGATGTTAGGCCCCTTAAAACAACAATTATCATCATCATCATCAAATTAAATTCCTAGGTATTTGATCGTGTCGGTGTAATGAATGTCAGTGTTGTAAAGTTGTATGGCTTGTAGTGGGTGTCTGTATCTCCAGGTGAAGTACATTGTTTTGGTTTTAGTGAGGTTGACTTGTATTTTGTTCTGAATGTTGTTGATGATGATAATTGTTGTTTTAAGGGGCCTAACATCTAGGTTATCGGCCCCTGATGGTTTGGGTGATCGTGAAGATGAAATGTAAACTTAAAACTAAAACTAACTACTATACTAGAAGAAGAAAAGGAAAACTAAAGGAGAATAAGGCAAATAAAGGACAGGAGGAAAATAAATGCCCTTAACCCTCGAAGAATGCGGATTGAGGGACTTGGAAGGAAGGAGAGCCATGAAAGGCATATAGGAAAGTGAAAGAGGAGAGGGTCCGCCCCAAAGGTAAGGGACAAAAGGGGGAAAACGGACCCAGCTCAGGAATCCCTCGGGGTCGCCAACTCCCGAACTCACCAGCCGTGAGCCCCTGAGGGTGTAGCATTATCTAGGGTGCACCAAAAGTGGTGGGGCTACACACACCCTGCCTCCTTGAGGGCCTTGAGCAGAAGGCAGGAGATAACATGAAAATAAAAAGAAGGCTGACCCCTCGCAGAAGGAGGGAATCATAAAAGATGAGACAAGAGCCAATTAAGGTGGGAAGGGAAGAGACTCCCTAGGCCTCGGATACCCTAATACCGTCGGGGTCGGAAGAGAACAAGAGTTGACCAAGTGAGGTCGACAGGAAAGAAGACAGAGAGGAGCCCGGCACAAGTAAGTGGAAGCAATGCCGGACTCAGCGGGGGCCCCGTGCTCGCCAACCCACGTCCCACTAGATGTGAGCCCCTGGGGGATGTTCTGAGTGAGCCGTGGTTCGAGCAGCGAGACGTGTTCCTGGAGATGGCGTCTCGCTAGCTCGGGATCTCTTGATTTTGCCATGAGCACCGTGTCATCAGCGTATACCGCTGTGAATGTGTGGCGGTACTTTGGGATGTCATTAATATAGATTAGGAACAGGATCGGACCTAGAATGCTACCCTGAGGCACGCCAGCTTTGATGTTGTATGTAGCGGAGTTTGTTATGCACATTAACGATGAATTTACGGTTTGTTAGGTACTGGTTTATAATTTTAATGTAAGTTGGGGGAATGCGGAACTGTATTAATTTGTGTATAAGATTGGGGTGAGCTACTCTGTCCAAGGCTTGCTGATAGTCCAAGAAAAGAGCAATGGTGCCTTGTTTATGGTGGAAGACATTTATTATATACTCGGTATCCCGTAGGAGTTGCTGAGTGGTGGAGTGGTTGGCTCGGAAGCCGAATTGTTCATTAATTAGTTTGTCGTGGACGTGGGGTATGATTTTATTGTATACTAGCAGTAGTACCCGGCTTCGCCCGGTGGAAAGATGATAATATTTCAGTCTCCTTAACACTCAACGTCATAAATTATATTTATTTATGTATTCATTTCTTACATTATCAAACCCAGTGACAATGTTTATACTTAAGTCACTATGGGAAGGCTCTGTAAAATAATGATCATTCTCGTGATATTTGTCTTCAGTCCGAGTCGAGATATGTCGTTAGCGGTCCCAGAATTCGTGACATCTCAGTCGTAGAAGACTTTATGTGGTGGTGATTAGAAATATAATGGACTTAAAATCTAGGTCAATTACCCCAAATGACGTTGAGGGCGTAACATCTAGGTAATTTTCCCCACTGATCAGGATGATATTGAAAATTACTACATAACTGACATATGAAACTTAGAAAATAATAGAAAAAGTTATTTTTAGGACTCACATTTCGGGAAAGACATGATTATTTTTTGCCAAAGAGCTCCCACTTAGATCGCTATCTGGTTAAACGTTTCGTCTTGTTAAGGTTTAAACTGTACGATAAATGTCTGAAGCAATTCCTCAAAGAGAAGCTTCCAGATTTCGCAGTCGATATATCGTTAACGTTCCTGAGCATCCAGTTGTCTTTTCTTCTGACGCAAAACATCTTCTACATAGTGATGATGAACATAGAAGCGAATACTGGCACATGTAACTTATCAACGAATGGGAATAATTGATACTTTAAAGGAATGAGAGGTCATTTGCCCTTTTGATGAGGATCACAATGAAGACTACTACTACTACTACTGAACGTGTATATCAAACTTACAAACTAATGGAAATACGTATTTTTAAAATCACAGGCTAGGTAGACTCTGGTGTTGCTTAGTAGTATAATGGACGTAACATCTAGGTCATTTGCCCCTTTGATGAGGATGATAATGAAGACGACTACTACTGAACGGGTAAATCAAACTTACAAACTAATGGAAATACATATTTTTAAAATCACAGGCTAGGTAGACTGGTGTTGCTTAGTAGTATAATGGACGTAACATCTAGGTCATTTGGCCCTTTGATGAGGATGATAATGAAGACGATTACTACTGAACGGGTATATCAAACTTACAAACTAAAGGAAATACACATTTTTAAAATCACAGGCTAGGTAGACTCTGGTGTTGCTTAGTAGTATAATGGACGTAACATCTAGGTCATTTGCCCCTTTGATGAAGATGATAATGAAGACGACTACTACTGAACGGATATATCAAACTTACAAACTAACGGAAATACACATTTTAAAAATCACAGGCGATGAAGACTGTGGTGTTACTTAGTAGTATAATGGACGTAACATCTAGGTCATTTGCCCTTTTGATGAGGATGGTAATGAAAACTACTGTTGAATTGACACGACAAACTTACAAACTACCGTGATAGAAAGAAATATTTCAAAATTCACAGGCGATGAAGACTTATTGTGTGTGGTGATTAGTGGTATAAAGGGTGTAACATCTAGGTCATTTGCCCTTATGATAATAATAAGGTAATGAAAAATGACTACTAAACGAACATGGTGTAATTTCAAATCTGATATAGGTAATTCAGATTACTACCTTCGATGTCTTCCAAAGTCTGAACGTTATAATCTGGCTTAGGCCTATACTCGATGCGTGTAGTGAAAGAGCTTATCGAGTACTGCTCGGGTCCAAGCTGCACGTAGCTGAGAATATCGCAGATGATGACGATATATGATGACAGACGTTCGGGGGGGTTCCCGGTCCTATTCACATTGACCGGTGAATCACTCATTCTTTCGTAACACTACAGCGGTTTGAGCAAAGACCCTGTATGAACATCAGCATAGTCAGCAATAACAGGTAACACGGCGGGGTCTGGACATTTTTCTCATGTCACCTCGCGATGAATGAGCAAGCTATTCTCACCCCTGCCCCCTTTTCCCCCCTCCACCCACCAGGGTCACAACTTGTGGGACGTGGGTTTGCGACCACGGGACCCCAGCTGAGTCCGACATTGCTTCTACTTACTGGTGCCGGGCACCTTTCAGTTCTCTTTCCTGTCAGCCTCCCTTGGTCAAACTCTTGTTCTCTTCCGACCCCGATGGTATCAGGTTATCCGAGGCCTAGCGACTCTTTCACTTTCCCGCCTTAATTGGCCCTTGTCTAATCATTCCTGATAGCCTCATTCTTTTCTTAATATCTCATATCTTCTGCTCAAGACCCTCAAGGAGGCAGGGTGTGTGTAGCCCTGGTGCACCCTGGATAGTGCTACATCCTCAAGGGCTCATGGCTGGTGAGTTCAGGAGCTGGCAACCCTGAAGGTTTCCTGAGCGGGTCCGGTTTTACCCCTTTTTTACATTGCCTTTGGGACGGACCCTGTCCACTTTCCGGGAATGGAGTGGTCTGTCCGCAATTTCAAGCAGACAGTGTTACTCGCAGGGTACCAAAGGGTAAGTATACAAATTTTGGTTCTGATCGGTGAAACGGTGTAGATTTGGACCAAAGGGCCTAAATGCAGAGGTTGGGTTGGACTGTCCGAAATTTCAAGTGGACAGGGTTACCCGCAGGGTTGCAAAGGGTAAGTATACACATTTTGGTTCTGATCGGTAAAACGGTGTAGATTTGGACCAAAGGGCCTAAATGCAGAGATTGGGTTGGTCTGTCCGAAATTTCAAGTGGACAGGGTTACCCGCAGGGTTGCAAAGGGTAAGTATACAAATTTTGGTTCGGATCGGTGAAACGGTGTAGAAGTTTGCCAAAGGGCCTAAATGCAGGAAATGGGGTGGTCTGTCCGAAATTTTAAGTGGACAGTGTTATTCACAGGGTTACTTAGGGTAAGTATACAAATTTTGGTTCAGATCGGTGAAACGGTGTGGATTTGTATACATAACAGACAGACAGACAGACAGACAGACAAACATTGAGCTTTATATATATAGATTATTCTTTCGAAACGTTTAGAGATGATAAGAAGGCTTATTGGTCGATAGTTGCTGGGGATTTTTCTGGTTCTTCCAGCCTTGGCGAAACAAATAATTTTAGCTGTTTTCCATTCATTAGGGTAATATCCGAGTTTAAGAATAGTATTGAAGATGTTAGTTAACTGTTGCAGTGCTAGGTTGGTAAGGTTTTTAATCATAATGTTACGAACTTCATCTTTGCCTGGAGCTTTATTATTATGCAATTTTTTATTGTGTTGTGTACCTCCACTATGGTAATAGTAGGTGTAGGGGCATTGTTGGGCGTTAGCAGGAAGTTATTGATTGCTTGGTGGACATTATTATCATGGTTGACGTCTATGAGATGGTTATTTGTTCATTAAGGGTTTTGGCTAGAAGTTCAGCTTTTTCTAGGTTTGAGGTTAGTATTGTGCCATTGTTATTATTTAAGGGAGGGTTTTTTGGTTTTGTTTAGTGAAGACTTTGGCCATTTTCCATAGATTATTATTATTATCGTTAGGTTTTAGTTGATTGAGTTTGTTATTCCAGGACTCATTTGAGTGTTTAATTAGGGCTCTTTTAGTGAGGGAATGTAGTCTGTTATATTCAATTTTATGTTGTAGGGTCCTGCTTCGACGGTAGAGTTTAAGGGCTTGGTTTTTATCTTTAATTACTTGGCGAATATTATCAGAAAGTGCTTGCGGAGCTTGAGTAATAGGGATATAGCTGGCTTTTGCTGCTGTTATGAGTGTTTTGGTAAATATTGCAATGGCTGAGTCTAGTTCGGTTGTGGAATTTATTTGCGGGAGTTCTTCTGGCATTAGTAAATCAAGCTGTAGTTTATATTGATCCCAAGCTACTCGTCTGGCCCCCCAGGGGCTCACATCTAGTGGGTTGTGGGTTGGCGACCACGGGGCCCCAGCTGAGTCCGGCATTGCTTCCACTTACTTGTGCTGGGCTCCTCTCTTTCTTCTTTCCTGTCGACCTTCCTTGGTCAACTCTTGTTCTCTTCCGACCCCGACGGTATTAGGTTATCCGAGGCCTAGGGAGTCTTTCACTTTCCCGCCTTAATTGGCCCTTGTCTCATCTTTCCTGATACTCTCCTTCTGTGAGGGGTCAGCCTTCTTGTTCTTTTCCTTTTACCTCCTGCCTTGTGCTCAAGGCCCTTAAGGAGGCAGGGTGTATGTAGCCCCACCACTTCTGGTGCACCGTCGATAATGCTACACCCTCAGGGGCTCACGGCTGGTGAGTTCGGGCGTTGGCGACCCCGAGGGATTCCTGAGCTGGGTCCGTTTTCCCCTTTTTGTCCTTTCCCTTTGGGGCGGACCTTCTCCTCTCTCCCCTCTCCTCTCCTCTTTTCCTTCTATTTCCTTTTCTCTTTAAGATTCCCGCACTGTTTTTGTTACTCGAATCTCCGTGTATCTAAATTCCCTTTTAGCGATTTTTTAAGGCATTTTTGATCTATGTTGCATTTTGTAAGTTTTTTCGATCTAAATTACATCTTGCGATTGTTTTCAACCTCAATTGCATTTTGTAAAGATTGACAATCTAAATTGCTTTTTAGTAAGTCTTTCAATGCAGGTTGCCGGGCCTTTTAGTGAGTATTTTGAATTTCAATTGCATTTTGTAAGTATTTTCAACCAAAACCGCATTTCGCACGAATTTTGAATCTAAATTGCATTTTGTTTGGTGGGCATTTTGCACATATTTTGATTCTCAATTGCATTTGTGGGTATTTTGAATCTAAATTACATTTTGTCAAGTATTTTCAATCTAAATTGCTTTTTGTAAGTATTGTCAATCCACATGAGTCGTTTGAATCTACCGTACATTTTGTAAGCATTTTCAATTTCAATTGCATTTTGTAAGGATTTTGAATTTCAATTGCACTTTGTGAATAATTTGGATTGGAACTGGGATATTTCAATCTGAATTGCATTGTGTATTTTCAATTTCAATTGCATTTTGTAAGTATTTTGAACCTCAATTGCATTTTGTACGTAATTTCGATCTCATTTGCATTTTGTAAGTATTTTGAATTTCAGTTGCATTTTGTAAGTATTTCGACGCTACATTGCATTTTGTACGTATTTTGAATCTAGCCTACGTTTTGTGGGTCTTTTTCAATCTATTCTTTTTGTGCAACTTTTCGTTCTAAATTCCCTTTTGTAAGACCATATTGTGAGTTGTTTCCATGTGAGTTCCTTTTTGTACGTATTTTCAGTCTTCGATAATTTTGTTCTGGTTTCCATTTCATTATCATTTTCGCTATCACCCAGATCATTAGGGGCCGATAACCTCGATGTTAGGCCCCTTTAAACAACAATTATCATCATCATCATCATCTACTCGTCTGGGGTTAATGAGTTTTTTACTGTTGATGTAGTGAATGTCGGCTCCAATATCTATAATGACATGTAGATGATCGGAGGAGAGTGCATTTAGTACATTTATGTTAATGTTGTGGTTTATGTCCTTGACTAGGGCGATATCCAGTATATCGCCCTCTTCAAGGACTTGGTTTCTGCGGTGTGTGTAGTGAGTTGGTTCAGTTGGCGCGATAATCAATTATTGGTTGTTAGTATTATGATTGAGTAGTCTGTACCCATTGTCATTGTTGACTCTGCAGTTCCAATTTGTGTGCTTGCAATTTAGATCCCCGCAACCATGAGTCGGTCATAATTGAGTACCAGATCCAAATCGCCGTATTGTATGCGTCTGTTAGAGACGTTGTATGCAGATATGATTGTGTGTTTATTGTTATTTATGTCTAGGGTTATCCCTGAGGCTTCCATGATAGTGTATTCCGGGAATGTTATTTCGTTGTGGGAGATATTGTTGCGGATGGCAATGAGTGTACTACCGCCTTCTTCGTCTCTGTCATTCCTGTATATTATGTAATTTCGGAGTGAAAAACGTCTAGTGGGTCTGAATTTGGTTTCTTGTACGCAAAGGATGTCTACATTATTGTCAGTTAGGAATTGCTGGAGCTCAAGACGCTTATATCTGAAGTATACGCTGTCGGCGTTCCAGGTGCACACTCTTAGTTTTTTTTTACAATGTACAAGGGTAACCAGTAATTGTTGGAGGTGGTGATCGAGCTGTGCAATGGTTTCAATATATTTGCGCATGATGTCTGCTAGTAATGCCTGAAGTGTTTGAAGTATTAGCCGCAGTTCGGTGGGCAGAAAATAAGGGACTGGTTGCCTGGTAAATTTAAGGGCGAATTGCCCTGGGTGGTAGTGTGGCGGAGTTGGCAACTGTGGCCTAGATTGTGGATGGACTTGTGATTGATAGTGTATGGCATTTGGCGTTACATGAATGGGTCTATTTGGGGGAGGGGCGCTAGGGGTGAAAGAGGGAGAGCTAGGTGGTCCAAAATGTTGGACTGTATTGGTAGAAGTTTGAGGAAAGAATGCCTGATTTGTTTGGGGGAGCTGAACTGGTTTTAGGCTGAGAGGAGGGCGCTTCCTTATTTTGAGGGGCTGCTCTGGTTGAAGGCTGAGGAGGGGATGCCTCTTTGTTTGGAGTATTAGGTTTGGTTTTTATTAACCTTCTAGTTCTTTGGCGGCGTGGGCTGCGTGCTTGGTCTCTTGCCTGTGTCTCAGCATAAGAGTCCTCGGCACAGGAGTATCTGGGAACCTCTGATTCAGATTCTCTGTCCATGATGGACTCATTCTCAGAGACCTCTACTTCCAGTGAACTAAAAGTGTTGGTTGTACTGATCGGTTTTGGCCTTACCTTGTCGGATGATCTGGGGAAACTTGATTTGAAAGCTTTAGTCCAGGGATTAAGCTCAGGTGGTGGGTGAAGCTCTGAATTAGATGTGGACCTTAGTTTGTTAAGGGCTTCTTCCTCAGCAATGTCTTTCCGGTATTTATTTTCCTTCAGTTTGTCCTTGGCTGCCACGTAGTTCTTACATTTCGTGTAAGAAGCTACGTGTTCGCCGTTACAGTTGGCACACGTGGGCTTAACCTGTTCAGGCTTCTGGTAATCTTTGGTTAGATGAGGGCCAGTGCATTTCAGACATTTAGGTAGGAGGTGGCAATGGGGCTTTGTATGGCCAAAGGCCTGACAGTTAAAACACTGTGTTACTCGAACATAGTCTTTAGGCTTGTAGTCTGTAACCTCGACAATATTGTTGAACAGACTAGTGATGCTATAGATATTGCTATTGTTGTGGTGCGGTTCAAATGCGACAATGAAAAGTGGTAAAGGGACACGCTGGGTTTGTTCATTAACTTGTCTGTTTTTAATCATTTGCTGAGTGAATTCTATGGTATAGCCCAGGGAGATACCTCCTCCTTAAGCTCTTCTGCTGTGGTATCGACTGGAAGAAGTCGTATCACGACCCTTTTCATTATGCGCCTTGAGAGTGGATGCGTGAAGTAATTAAGGTGAATGTCGTTTAACTTGGAGGTAAGCGCGAAGTGGTCATCATTGGTAATAACGTTGACTCTGACTCCGTCAGGTGTAGGTCTTATAGTGAAAGTTTGATCTTGGACTGTTTCTATTATGATTTGGCGAATTTCCTTCCAGTGCTTACTAGTTCTAATTTCAATAGGAGGGGGACGCCTTTCCTGGGAGGGGCCGCTAGTCGGCATGGCTACTGAGCAGGTCCCCCTAAGGGGAGCCGTGTATCTGTGTTTAAATGTGAATATAAATGGGCGTTTTTGTTTTCCTATTTAAAATACCAAGCGATTGAGAGTCGCTCGCTGCAGGTTAACGTTGCTTTTTAAAGAGGTGCTCCCTCGACAAGCAGCGAAGCGGACTCTTTATCGGGTATTCAATTTGTTTTAGTAATAGATTGATAATTTAATTAACTAATGCAGCTGTGTTCCCGCCCGCTGGAGCGAGCGCGGCTGGTTTGAAGCCCACACCAAGCGGCCAATCACGAAGAGCGTCGTCTGTGATGACCAGTGGCAGGCCACCTGGGTGGCTCTGAGAAGCTATAAATACAGAGGTCACCAGTGTGCCTATGTTTAGTAGATCGCTGGTCGGTGTACCTGCAGGCCGCTGTCGCGGCGCGGAGAACCAGTCGTAGCCAAGCGGTTATGGTGCGACGAAGGAAAGCTCGGTGGAAAACGGCAGCGTGGTCAGATAACTGTAAGCACTCACAAGGGAAGTCTTCGCGGTACTACACTCCAATCGGGATGAAATTCAGGATAAAAATAGCTGAGGAAATGTACAACACGGGACAGGAAACCGCATCGGCTCAAATTAATATTCTATATCATATTTATAACGTTAAAGTTATGACAATGATACGCGTGCCGAACCGAGAATGGTGAGCAGCAAGCCAGTGAGGCTGTAACAGGTCTGGCACACACTCGCTGTTTCCAGGCGAGACGGAATGATACAAGCGCGTGGCCTTCAATCCGTAACTCTTGGTCCAAAGACTCCGTTCTTTTCCTGTAATACCACAAGTAGAACGGGAAGCAGACGACCGTCCGCGGAGATTATTGGTTGGACGGTGTAACTATGCGTTAACGAATTTAGGGATTGTGCTTCAGCAAATATACGCTTGTCACCTTTGCTCTGAAGAGTTCGTCCAGAGTGAAATTCCATGTTGAACCCACTTTGGTCTGTATTAAAGACATACATTGGACTATTGGTTTCAATGGCTTCCGCAACATCTCCAACAAAGGTTGTCGCACTTGCAAGTAGGTCAGCATGATTTGTTGTATAATTATGTGAGACGAATTTTGTCACTTTTCTTGACACAATACGGCAAGATCTTTTAAAATGGGAGGGCCAAACTTTCGATGCCCGAAAGGTTTCATCACCTACTCGCCGTGCTGCCGCAAGAGCCCATTTCCGGATATCACTGTCATGAACAACCTTTCTTCCCTCTCTGGCGCATTGAAACTTTTTAGCGGTTGCATCGAAAATTAATTTCAGTTTTTCTTTTTTCGTACCTCCGCGCTCAACATCTTTCTCCCATATGTCAAGGTCATTACGACACTTCAACTTCTTATAGCGGCCATGCACAGTTTGGAACTTCCGTTCTTTACCTCCTCGATTACGCCAAAATCAATAGCGGCTTTCTTATATTGCACACTTACATCACTATTGTCTCCCGCAGGTTCATCGTGCTCCCTGTCGTATTCTGCATCGTTGCCGGGGTCAAGCAAAACCAAGCTATCTTCCGTTTTAACGGAAAAACTTGGGTCATCTATACGGTTTGCCATGAGACCTGTAACGAAGACGTCAAACTAGCCCCCAAAACACGGACCGAATTAATAACCAATCAAGTACATGTTCTAAACGTGACAGTCGAGTCAGCAACTCGTTTACGGTGTCTGCTTCGTTCCATGTTCCGCGCTCTTACTAGCGCGCGCCCGATGTGCGGACGTTTCATACAATAAAAATGGTACTGAATATTAATTTGAGCCGATGCGGTTTCCTGTCCTGTTTGGTACATTTCCTCAGCTATTCGTCTCCTGAGTTTCATCCCGATCGGAGTGTAGTAGCGCGAAGACTTCCCTTGTCAGTGGGAGTGGTCCCCCTTTTCGGGGAACGCCCTGGGGCCTACCGCTTCCACCCAAGTTTTTGCACCTTCCCAGTCCAGCGAAGCGATGAACAGCCCCAATAATCTTGCCAACAATGCCTAACTGCCGCCCTTTAAAACCAGGTCGCCAAAACAATGCTGGTCTCCTCGTCCAACAATGCTCGGCGAGACTGGAGTTGCCGATGACGCCTATGGTGGCGACCAGGACCCGTTAGGGCTGGCGCGGAGAAGTCACGGCAATTTCTTCTCTTTTTGGCTGTTATAACTATAAGCCCAGTCTCCAATAAATTGACTAGTGGCTACCTAACCGGTAGCAGTCTCCAAGACCAATTGACTACCTAAGGTGCACCCTACGAATGTACTTAAGCATCAATTTGCGGTAGACGTGGAGATGAGGACTGACACGTCTGACCTGGCGAGCTCCAAAGCGAAGAATACCACCGTTTAAGCATTGTAAGTAATGAAAGGGTAGTGATTGGTTGCATTTGAACGTGTTGGCTGGGCGGGCTGTTTTGCTGGTCTGTGATTGGTTGGTGGTTTTTAGGCCTGCTTGGTGTATTTCGGGGTAATAATTTTGCGTTTTTTTGCTAATTTAGTATAGTTTGTAGGTGTAGGTATGCCGTAGAGTGGTTTTGGTGCGGATATTTTGAGATTTGGAAGAAAAAGTTAGTTGGGCGTTGTAACGGATTGGCTATCGGGGTTCTCTGACCATGGACTGAATTAACATGTTGGTCACTTTCGTGACAGTATTCTGTTTATATTTGTTCTTCGCGACAGCCCTGTTTTACTGTTCGCTTTTTCTCTGTCCCGAAAACTTCAAAACAAGTTAATATGTTAAACACTTTATTGCATTATAATTAATTTATTAATTTATTTATATATATCATACCCTTCCAAAGGCCCTCTAGGATGCTGAATCTAATCTCGGGCGTGGCTCGTTCGGTGGCTAATTAACACTTTACATCCTAGGAATTTCGAAATTTGGATCATGGGAACTTAAAACTATGAATCATATGCCAGGGGAACAAGGAAACAAAATTTATTCTCAGAAGAACTACAAGACGAAAAAAACCAATCCCCTAATAAACAACCCAGAACCAACGTAGAACCACAACAATATAAACTGTGTCATCACTATCCTTCTCTGCTATAAAGTCCACAGAGATGGTACGACCAGGGTACCTTAATCTAATTAATTCGGGCAAAGCCTCAGCTTCCCCTGACCAAACACTGCAGGATCATGGAACTCCAAATAAAACACAAATCCAAATAAAATCAAAATCAAAGTGGCGCGCTCTCACCCCAGGTGAGTTCAAAATGCAACATCAAAAGATTAAATTAATGCCACAAGAATTGAATCATTACGTTAATCAGATCAGAACACTATACACTCCAACGGAGCATCAAATCAATTAAATTTTACAAGCTGGAATCTCATTTAAACGCTCTCTATTTGGAAAAAGTGAATCGTACAGACGAGATCGTTCCGTTTGGCAAACAGACCTCCCTTCACGACCTCCGTTAGGGTCGTGTACGGTCAGCATGCAGTGCGGCCACACAAACACTACATTAAGATACAACGTGCCTACCTCATTCGCATACAACTGTTCCCGTGTGAAACATTTATCAAGACATCAATTATAACCGTCTAGCGGCCACCCAGAGGGTACAAAACCTGATACACTAGTAACGTGGGTCCACAATAAAAACAAAAGCACAACAAACCGGAATCCCAGAATCACTAACAAAATATATAAATAAACCAGCCATTTAACTTTTACCAAATAACCTCGGACAGACTCAAGGCCAAGCAAAAGCACCCCGCGGCGAGGAGTGGCTACCTGCTTTCACTACAACCACAGCTGACGTGTACTGACTGAAGCACGTGCTCAATATGGCTCAATTCAACAAGCCTCGCAGAATCATCACTTAGCACGCTGCCTGCGGGCGGCAGACCGACTCCAGCATCACGGCCGTGATTTTTACCTCGTGGGAATTACCTCGTCCACGGAATTATCAAAATTCTTACGTGGTTTTGAACATCCACAACTTACCAATATGGGTGGGTACCATCCTCCACCAACTCAACCAAATACACGTGGGCACAGCATCCACGACTTACCGAAATGCATTAGTACATCCAGTCATACTCCAATTTATATACCTCAAATCGCCGGGTTCGCCTGCCTTGTCCGTCACCGATCGAAGATTGTAAAAAAAAACATTTGCCCGGTAGAACTTACCACAGGCGATCCACGAACCTGATTTACCACAAAAAAAAAAATATTCAATATGCTCTGGTTTGCTTATGACCACTGTATAAACTCTCCCCCACCTTCTCAACTGATGATGTATTTACAGTGACAGAAGCTGATGGCCAGATTTCCCCTGAATGTTACTCTTCCCAAACTACACTGAAACCCTTGACCACACGATACATATTTACGCGCACGTTGTATCAACAAACACAACAACCACAACAACAAAACACAACTAACATTAAGAAATGAATATGTACACTTCCATTGCACTCGTGTTGACCCGGACACCCCATGCAAGATAATTTGCTGTACTTATCACTATTCCTGGGTCCCAGATCCTCTCCAGCGTGCCCCACGGTTTTGGTTTACGCCATCATTTCACACATGACGAATTCCACGTTTGAAGATCCTCCCATTGTTCCAATTGCAGCATCAGATTCTTCTTGCTTCGGGTACCTCGCGGTAAGGATGAAAACAGAGTACACAATTTCTATATGTGCGTGCTGTTAGGGGATGGGTCACTTACGCTTGCGACTACGCTCGAAAGCCTGTTCCGGTCTTGGCCGCGCCGACAGGTGGGTGTGCCATGTACCCGTGCAGTAGTATCCGCCTGACTACGCAGGTCCCCGCACAGCCGAATGTCTGAGCTGTAAAATCCAGTATATGCCAAGGGGTACATGCCGATACGGCATTGTAAAACATCGGACCCCCGGGCAATGCCTTCCAAGGTAGGCGGGCCTTGCCCTGGCTGGGTAGCGCCTACTGTGACAGCCCGTGATCGGATGTCGGTGGCATTCGGGGAGGATGATCTGGCCATGGGTTCCAAAAGAAAAATCCCCAACCAGGGTGGTCCTACACCCAAACAGGGTGGTCCTACACCCAAGTCTTTAACATTTGATTCCCTACGGGGATCAACCCCCTGGGAACAATCTGTGCGTGAAAATCTGGGTGCTAACACCCCTAAGTTTCTGGTAGCTAGCAGAACAGATGGGGGTGATTTCAAGCTGGTAAAGAGTATTTTGTTTTCTCGCCACATAGAAGGTGTCTATGGTGAGCTTGAGAAAGTACAAAAGTTGAGGAACGGTAGCTTGTTGCTCAAGACTAGGACTGGTGAGCAAGTTGAACGACTTTTGCAATGTGACCACTTTGGCGACATTCCCGTCAACGTGGAAAAGCATACGTCCCTGAATCTGGTCCGAGGAGTTATTTTCCACCGGGACCTGATTCTGAACACTGACGAGGAGCTCAAGGAGGATATGCAGCACCGTCACGTGACTGATGTCCGGCGCATTACGCGCAAGGTCAATGGTCAAATCGTGGATACTGGTGCTTTCATTATTTCCTTTGAGCTTTCGGTGCTCCCGGAGAAAGTCAAGGTTACAAGTTACCGTTGTGACGTACGGCCTTATATCCCTCCACCAATGAGGTGTTATAAGTGCCAGAAGTTCGGCCACATGTTATCCCGATGCTCGAGCCCCGCAATCTGTGCAACATGCGGTATGGTACCACACGAAGCGGAAGAGTGCACAACACCTTATCAGTGCACTAATTGCCCTGGATTTCATTCTCCTCGGGACAGGAACTGCCCTATCTTCCTGAGTGAGAAGAAAATCCAGGAGATCAAAACCCGGGATGGTCTCACCTACCAGGAAGCCCGCAAGAAGTACCATACCACGATTTCGCCTTCTCCAACGATTGATTATAGAGCCATAATACCAAATTTGGTCCCGGCGACCTCATCTTTTGTACCAGCTGTGAAACCTTCAACTGAGTTACCTGTTCCGAAGCCAGCACCTATGATAATAACGGAAAGCCCGAAGGTGACTTCAACTCCACCTTCGGCCAGCACGAAGGCTGTGCGAGCGAAGGCAGCTCCGCCCGCACAGCAGGGGAGGAATTTGAAGACTTACTCCCCACTCGGGAGGAAATCGAAGACTTTCTCTCCACCCAAACGGTCGGCGAAAGCCGCGCCGAAGCCGGCGGAGATGGCATCGTCGACCAGGATCAGGAATTCGGCTCCTGACCCGTCTATATATCTTAAAGAGGCGGGTAAGGGTAAGAAGGGACCCCGCACTACGCATTTCCTTTCTCCCAAAAGGGGGAAGCCATCCGCGCGAACACCTACGGATGCTTCTGCGCCTGGGGACGTTTCGGTCCCCAGATCTGCGCGCTCCTCACGGAGATCCCCCCGCCGCCGAACTGCGTCTATGATATCTTCCACCGAGTCGATTCACTCCATGACCTCGCCTGAGGACATGGAGATTATAGTCGACGTCGTGACTGTAGATCCTCCAGAGTCAAAGTTGGAGTAGCTTGCTGCTCCACGTTATTCCCTAAGTTCACACAATGGCACTGTTACAGTGGAATTGTAACAGTTATGACAGGCATTTGACAGAACTCCGTCAGCTTATTGCCCAATACGCAGCGAGTATAGTCTGCCTACAGGAAACAAACCTCAGACCTGATCACGAGACTGTTCTGAGAGGTTTCCGACTATACTCTAAAGAGCGACAAGCGTTTGTACCTTCGTTCGCTCTGACTGCTATAGTGAGGAGTTTCCACTCGCCACTCCTCTGGAAGCTATTGCAGTTCGCGAGTTCTTGCCTGCTATGACAACTGTTTGTAACGTGTACCTTCCACCGAACCAGCCCCTTGATATTAATGACGTCTTTGATCTTGTTGATCAACTTCCAGTCCCTTTCCTAATCGTGGGTGATTTCAACTCTCATCACCCCCACTGGGGATCACCATATTCCTGCCCCAGAGGAAGGGACGTGGAGGGCTTAATTCAAGGGTTGAATTTATCCCTCTTAAATACAGGGGAAGCTACACATTTTAGCTTAGCGCACGGCACGTACTCACACATTGATGATGATGATGATGATGATAATTGTTGTTTTAAGGGGCCTAACATCTAGGTTATCGGCCCCTGATGGTTTGGGTGATCGTGAAGATGAAAAGCGAACTTAAAACTAAAACTAACTACTAACCTATATACTAGAAGAAGAAATGGAAAATTAAAGGAGAATAAGGCAAATAAAGGACAGAAGGAAAAGAAATGCCCTCAACCCTCGGAGAAGGCGGATTGAGGGACTTGGAAGGAAGGAGAGCCATGAAAGGCATATAGGAAAGTGAAAGAGGAGAGGGTCCGCCCCTAAGGTAAGGGACAAAAGGGGAAAACGGACCCAGCTCAGGAATCCCTCGGGGTCGCCAACTCCCGAACTCACCAGCCGTGAGCCCCTGAGGGTGTAGCATTATCTAGGGTGCACCAGAAGTGGTGGGGCTACATACACCCTGCCTCCTTAAGGGCCTAGAGCACAAGGCAGGAGGTAAAAGGAAGAGAAAAAGAAGGCTGACCCCTCGCAGAAGGAGGGTATCAGAAAAGATGAGACAAGGGCCAATTAAGGCGGGAAAGGAAGAGACTCCCTAGGCCTCGGATACCCTAATACCGTCGCGGTCAGAAGAGAACAAGAGTTGACCAAGTGAGGTCGACAGGAAAGAAGACAGAGAGGAGCCCGGCACAAGTAAGTGGAAGCAATGCCGGACTCAGCTGGGGCCCCGTGGTCGCCAACCCACGCCCACAAGATGTGAGCCCCTGGGGGAACTCACACATTGACTTGAGTATGTGTAGCCGTGCGCTGGTCCCCCTATTTGGTTGGTATGTACACGACGACCCCTGTGACAGTGACCATTTCCCGATCGTTCTTACCCTTCTGACCCAGACGCCCGTGCAGTTCCCCAGTCGTTGGGTTCTTAAGCGGGCAAATTGGCCCTCGTTTCAAGAACGAGCTGTGTTCGTTGATCTAGGTTGCCGGATCGTCGATGACGACGTACAGCACATCACCGATGTGCTTCTTGCTGCCGCCGAAGAGTCCATTCCATCCTTTTCTGGGACTCCTCGTCGCAAACTCGTCCCTTGGTGGACAGAGGATATTGCAGCTGCAATAAGAGACCGTCGTCGAGCTCACAAGCACTACCGTCGGCGTCCAACCATGGCCAATTTGGTGGCGTTTAAGAAATTTCGTGCCAAGGCACGGATTCTTATTCGCCAGAGTAAGAAACAAACCTGGGAACGGTATGTGTCTTCTATTACGGCACATACCCCCTCCTCTCAAGTGTGGACTAAACTACCACTCATTTCGGGAATTCAGACATCTTCTACTGTACCGGGAATTTCCATTGCTAATGAACTGGTTACAGATCCTTATCGCGTTGCAAACCATCTCGCCTCGTATTTTGCGGATATATCCGGTTCCGATAACTATGACCCTGCCTTCGTGGCCCTGAAGCGCGAAGCGGAACGTTTCCAGTTTAGTTTTACTTCCCGCGCTTCGGAGGAGTACAACGTGCCCTTTACGGAGTGGGAACTCCGCGGAGCGCTGGCGCTCTGCAGGGACACGTCTCCTGGCCCGGATAATATTCACAACCAGATCCTTACACATTAACGATGAGAGCATTCGCTATTTGCTCAGGGTGTTTAATCGTATCTGGTTGGAAGGTGTGTTTCCAGCGCAATGGCAGGAAGGTATCATTATACCTATCCTGAAGCCCGATAGGGATCCCAAATTGACAGGGAGTTACAGACCTATTTGTCTCACTAGCGGTTTGTGCAAGCTCTTTGAGAGGATGGTTAATCGGCGCCTAGTGTGGGTCCTGGAGAAACGGGGACTCCTGTCTGAATACCAGTGTGGTTTCAGGGCGTCTCGGTGTACCAACGACCATCTCGTAAGCCTGGAGACCAACATACAGGACGCTTTTCTCCGGAGACAGCACCTAGTCGCTGTTTTCTTTGACCTCGAGAAGGCCTATGACACCACATGGCGTTACGGCATCCTCTCTACCGTGCATCAATGGAAATTCCGAGGTAACTTGCCGGTTTTTATTGCGAATTTTCTGTCCCTTCGCCTGTTCCGTGTCCGAATAGGGGGGACATATTCGCAATATCATATACAGGAAAACGGAGTCCCACAGGGATCGGTGCTTAGCGTAACATTATTTGCGATTGCCATAAACGGTATAGTCGCTGCTGCTGGTCCAGCAGTGGTACCGTCGCTCTATGTAGACGACTTCGCTCTACATTATAGTGCGCAAAATATGGCGGTCGCTGAACGACAGCTACAACAAGCTATTCGGAGAGTGGAACGCTGGACACTGGAGCATGGCTTTCGATTCTCAACCGCTAAGTCCTCGGTTGTCCATTTCTGCCGAAAGCGCACCCTCCATCCAGATCCTGAGCTTTATCTGGGCAATGTAGCTTTGCCTTTTGTTGCTGCGTACCGGTTCCTTGGGCTCCTTTTCGATCACCCCCCAGGGGCTCACATCTAGTGGGTTGTGGGTTAGCGACCACGGGGCCCCAGCTGAGTCCGGCATTGCTTCCCGACGGTATTAGGGTATCCGAGGCCTAGGGAGTCTCTTCCTTTCCCGCCTTAATTGGCCCTTGTCTCATCTTTCCTGATACCCTCCTTCTGTGAGGGGTCAGCCTTCTTGTTCTTTTCCTTTTACCTCCTGCCTTGTGCACAAGGCCCTTAAGGAGGCAGGGTGTATGTAGCCCCACCACTTCTGGTGCACCGTCGATAATGCTACACCCTCAGGGGCTCACGGCTGGTGAGTTCGGGCGTTGGCGACCCCGAGGGATTCCTGAGCTGGGTCCGTTTTCCCCTTTTGTCCCTTCCCTTTGGGGCGGACCTTCTCCTCTCTCCCCTCTCCTCTCCTCTTTTCCTTCTATTTCCTTTTCTCTTTTCTCTTTAAGATTCCCGCACTGTTTTTGTTACTCGAATCACCGTGTATCTAAATTCCCTTTTTGCGATTTTTAAGGCATTTTTGATCTATGTTGCATTTTGTAAGTTTTTTCGATCTAAATTACATCTCGCGATTGTTTTCAACCTCAATTGCATTTTGTAAAGATTGACAATCTAAATTGCTTTTTAGTAAGTCTTTCAATGCAGGTTGCGGGGCCTTTTAGTGAGTATTTTGAATTTCAATTGCATTTTGTAAGTATTTTCAACCAAAACCCCATTTCGCACGAATTTTGAATCTAAATTGCATTTTGTTTGGTGGGCATTTTGCACATATTTTGATTCTCAATTGCATTTTGTGGGTATTTTGAATCTAAATTACATTTTGTCAAGTATTTTCAATCTAAATTGCTTTTTGTAAGTATTGTCAATCCACATGAGTCGTTAGAATCACCGTACATTTTGTAAGCATTTTCAATTTCAATTGCATTTTGTAAGTATTTTGAATTTCGATTGCACTTTGTAAATAATTTGGATTGGAACTGGGATAAGGCCTATTTCAATCTGAATTGCATTGTGTATTTTCAATTTCAATTGCATTTTGTAAGTATTTTGAACCTCAATTGCATTTTGTACGTGTTTTCGATCTCATTTGCATTTTGTAAGTATTTTGAATTTCAGTTGCATTTTGTAAGTATTTCGACGCTACATTGCATTTTGTACGTATTTTGAACCTAGCCTACATTTTGTGGGTATTTTTCAATCTATTCCTTTTGTGAATCTTTTCGTTCTAAATTCCCTTTTGTAAGAACATTTTGTGAGTCGTTTCAATCCGAGTTCCTTTTTGTAAGTATTTTCCGTCTCTCTTAATTTTCGTTCTGGTTTCCGTTTCATTATCATTTTCGCTATCACCCAGATCATTAGGGGCCGATAACCTAGATGTTAGGCCCCTTAAAACAACAATTATCATCATCATCAACCTTTTCGATCAGAAATTGACGTGGGAACCACACGTGCGATGTTTGAAAACTGCCTGCGCTAAGAAACTCAACATGTTGCGGTTTCTTAGCGGCACATCATGGGGGGCGGACCGCGCGGTGCTCCTGCGTTTTTATAAGTCACTGATTTTATCTAGGTTAGATTATGGCAGTGTAGCATATGGTTCGGCCCGTAAGTCAGTGCTTGTTAAACTGGACAGTGTCCACCACGGCGGTGTGCGGCTGGCGACGGGTGCTTTTCGGACAAGCCCAGTCGTCAGCTTGCTCGCCGAGGCTGGCGTACCTCCTTTACACCTGAGGCGCCAACAAGTACTGCTGACCTATGCTGCAACTATTCGACAGATGCCACTTCATCCAAGCTATCCATGTTTGTTTTCCAATCCGAATCGCCGGCTGTATGATGTGCTCGCCCGAGCCACTCGGCCGGCGGGGATTTGCTTGGATGACTTATACCGTCAGTTCCGATTTCCTTCTGTCTCCTGTATCGTCCGAGTACCTAGCAAGTCCCCTCCGCGGATGGTCTCTCGCCTTGATATCATCCTGGATCTGCACACCGGCCCCAAGTCGGACACGGACTCCTCCGTCCATCGGAAGCTGTTCCAGTCCGTGGTGACACGGTATCCGGGATCAGGGCTTGTATTCACGGACGGTTCGAGGGTAAACGAGAAAGTAGGCTGTGCATTTGTGGTTGAGGATCGTCGGTTTCTCTTTTCACTTCCCGAGGCCTGTAGCGTGTACACTGCGGAGCTCTATGCCATCTTAGAGGCTCTGCGGTACACGTTATCAGACGATCACCAGCACTTTCTTGTGTGTACTGACTCTCTGAGTGCGCTGCAGGCGATCGATGTGTGTTTCCCGAAGCACCCGTTGGTCCTGCGTGTGCACGACCAGCTCGTCAGTTCGCGTAACGCTGGAACCGGGGTGACCTTTGTGTGGCTTCCTAGCCACATGGGTATTGCGGGAAACGAGCTTGCTGATCAGGCGGCGAGAGAGGCAGTCGCAGTGCCCTCGCTACCGTATAAGGTGCCTGCTAGTGATGTGCGCTCTCAGTTGCGGCATTCGATCCTGTCGCATTGGGAGGAGGCATGGCGTGCCACGCCTCCACCCAACAAACTGAGAGGCATCAAGGAGACAACGAAGGTGTGGAAATCTTCCTTCCGATCTCTCCGGAAGGAAGCTGTGGTACTCCGTCGACTCCGGATCGGCCATGGGATTGCTACGCACTCCCACTTGCTAAAGAGAGAAGATCCTCCTGTGTGTACTTGCGGCGCCCACCTAACCGTGGCACACCTTCTCTTGGAGTGTGTGGATCTGGCCGATCTGCGAGGGACTCTTAAACTGCCTAATACCCTCTCCCTTATTCTCCGTGATGACGGGCCGTCAGCTGACCTCGTCATCCGGTTCATGAGGGAGAGTGGTTACTTTTTTAAGTTTTAATGTGTAGTTACGACTTTTAATTCTGGTTAAATCTGTTTTATGTTTTTTATTGTGTTCTGTATTATATTGTTCACTATGCCTTATTTGTTTTATCCTTTTTTACCATCCGCCTTTTATTCTTTTTATTCAAATAAGGCATAATTTTTGGGGCTCACTGTCTGTTTTATAAACACCATTTTCGCTTCATCCATGGCAGTGAGTTGTTTTTATCTACATCCTTTCATTTCACGTCATTCCATTTCATTAGGGGCCGATAACCTCGATGTTAGGCCCCTTAAAACAACAATTATCATCATCATCATCTCTTGGAGGGTGTGGATCTGGCCGATCTGCGAGGGACTCTTAAACTGCCTAATACCCTCTCCCTTATTCTCCGTGATGACGGGCCGTCAGCTGACCTCGTCATCCGGTTCATGAGGGAGAGTGGTTACTTTTTTAAGTTTTAATGTGTAGTTACGACTTTTAATTCTGGTTAAATCTGTTTTATGTTTTTTATTGTGTTATGTATTGTATTGTTCACTATGCCTTATTTGTTTTATCCTTTTTTACCATCCGCCTTTTATTCTTCTTATTCAAATAAGGCATATTTTTTGGGGCTCACTGTCTGTTTTATAAACACCATTTTCGCTTCATCCATGGCAGTGAGTTGTTTTTATCTGAATCCTTTCATTTCACGCCATTTCATTTCATTAGGGGCCGATAACCTCGATGTTAGGCCCCTTAAAACATCAATTATCATCATCATCTCAGCCATCCACACACTTGTAATACAGAGCGTCTACTATCGTGCTTTGGGCTTGCTGCGTGCCGGTGTTGGACTGACGTCAGCTTGACCTTCGTTCAGCCAATGGCAGGACTCTGCGATCAGGTGGCTCCTTGTTCGAGATTGTTCTATCGCCCCCGTATTTAAGAGACGCTGCCTGTTGGAGTTCTTCATCATTCTGATCAGCGCTCATTCTGATCGCATCACTTCTTCATCACCGCACTTCTGATCAACGCTGCATTCTCTTCGGATAACTTCGCACGCTGCTACACCTCATGGCACTACGTCAGCTCGCTACTATGTTACGAGGCTCCACGCTGAACACATCGCTCTAGATGTCTGGAATGTTTGCAGCCCGCAGTACTCTACCAGTCACACCTCAGACGGTATTCACGGCAACAGCAGTTTCCTGGCTGCTAACTAGTTCATTGTTTTACTGAGTCATCGCCTAGACACTGCAGGTGTCATCTCCTTCAAGATAAGAAGAAATGAACGTTCATGTATCTCGAGGCCATGAACGCCTCCTGCGGAAGAAAATGAAAAGGACTTCTTAAACAACATTATGTGAGCTGAGATTTTATGGAGCTGACTCTTTGGAAGATAAGTTCAAGTTATATTAAGAAGCTAAATTATTTTCTAATTCCTTTATCGTGGCATATTATACTTCAATCTAATTCTTCTTAAATTAAGGCAAGCCTCATCATTGGTTTCATTTACTCGGGTTCTGTGAAAACACCCTTCCAATTTGTTAAGCTTATAAATAGTCGTTTCTACTTTACCTTTGTGTGCATTTAATGTGCATTTTTTATGTTAATATTTAAAATCTTGTTATTACAATAAACATATTTATACATTGTTATTTAAATTTGGTTTTCTGGTGATGCACCTTTATGCCCACTGTACCGCACCGCTTCAGTCTATTTTCTGTTTCACAGTATCTATTTTGGTCAAGCGTACGCCTGATTCGCGTTCTCCCTTTATGGGAAAGATTAGGGCAGAACTTTTCTCCACATGTGAATATTCAAATATGTGCTTCTAAGCGAAGTTGAAAATGAGTATTTAGGCGCATTCTGCGTTAATGTTTAGTTTATAAGTTGTGAAACTGGTAAAGGAGGGTATCTATTAGCTGTAAGCGGCATGCCGGCCCGCGGCGCGGCGTCCCATACCGGATGACCAGACTGGTGCCTAATCCCCTAGCATGGGCGCCACTGGGCCGCGAGTCCTGAGTTCGACTGTGGTAAATGCCTGATGGGTCGGGTTGAACCCGCAACCCTTGGGGAGCCACCCCGTGTGGGTTGGCCGTGGCCAGTCCCCCAGGCAGGCCCCCCGCGCAGTCGCGTGCGGTGGGAATTATGTATTAGTGATAAGATGTGCTGTTTATAGTGAGGTTGAAGCTAATTGTGAGAGTATCTGAAGGATATGAGTGAGGGCTGAGTTCTGGGTTAGCGATGGAGGAGGTGAGACTGTAAGAGACATGAGGGAGGGGATGTTGGATGTGGCGCGTTGTCTGAGTTCCAACAGCCGGTGTTTGATGGCTTTTTTGATTAAGCTTCAACCACTATAGGATGCTGCATGATTGCCCTCGCAATTACAGCACTTTGGACTGTCAATTGGAGTCGTGCAGGCTTTGTGGCGAAGTGAATCGCCACACCTGTTACATCGTGTCTCGTGAGGGCAATCAGATATATTACAACTATACCTGATGGTGTATCTCACTATGAGCTTTTTGACCAACCTGCCGTAAGAGCGACTACAAATGCGGCTGATGAAACGATAATTGCCTTTGTCTCATGAACCCAGGGCACCAACCACGACAGCTTCCACGTGAACTTCCCGATAGTGGGGTGTTAGTGCTCGGCGCAGTTCCTCGTACTTCGCCTTCTTCTGGTCCCTTGCCCAGTCGAATGCCCGCAGCCGGTCGTCGAAGGTGACGGTGACGTCGACCACGGTACAAATTCCATTCTTGACGGTGACCAGGTCAGGACGGAGATTGAGTTCCCGAACCGGGCATTGGTTCTTCCAGGGTACGGTGCTTCGTAAGGAGGCGGCGGAGGCGATTCGTTCGACGATCGCGTTTTGTCGCGCTTGCATGGTCGCCGAGTTGACCATGAAGTGGTTGAGGACATTTGGTAGTTTTTCAACCATCCGGCCACAAACCCGGCAGTTTAAATCGGGCTGGGGAGCGTTTCTTCTCCAGGGCTTGGCTCCGTTGAGTGGATGTAGGTTGAGCCTAGCCCTGTGGATAAAACGCCAGTCGGCGAAGCGGGTGTATTCTCCCGAGGTGATGAAGTGGGATGAGAGTTTCCCCGCCGCCGCGACGCATTCCATTACCTTCCCTTGGTTGAGTTTACGTCGCACCACTAGCTCGCGCCCAGCCCGGAGTTCCGTTTTTAATGTCTCCAGGAGAGTAAGTCGCTTCTTAAAGTTCATAGTTTTCTCCCCTGAAGTGACGGTAGGTAGGTGGTTTACAAACTGCCAGGTGACCTTCTGGCGGCTAGAGGCGAGTCGGGCTACAGTCCATGGGTTTTTGTAGAAGTTGGACCCCAGCCTAAACTCACCTTCATTGTTGCCGGATAGGTATTTCCCCTTGTCCTCAACCGTTGCCTCTCGCGGGAGTCTCCGACTCACTGTGTCCTGGAGTTCATCCGAGGCCATCCTTCTCAGTATCTGGTCCTTGGTGGTTAGTAGCTTGTACCCGTTGTCGATAGTGACCAGGTCAGACTCGTCTCCCAGGTTCGGAATGCCACATGCGCCCGCCTTTCTGCTGCCATAAATGCAGTCGTTGGTGGCATTCCATGGGAGGGACAGGGTTGACTTTATTAGGGTTAGCATGTGTTGGTCAACCCTTTCCCATTGGGTCTTATTGAGCTGCCTAGTCCTCATCGTGAAGTGCAGCGACGGGTAGAAGAAGGACCGGATAGCGTCGATTCGTTGCCACGGTGCTAGCTTGGCTGCAAGCAGTCTCCCTCCTCGGTCGCAGATTTCGTCGACAGTGGCAGTGGGTGGGAATATGTTATATCCCACCGGCCTACCGAGAAAGGAGACCTCCTCTTCGTCCTCTTGGGGGTGATGGGGCCTGTGGGAAGGTGAAAGTTCGTGGGCCTGATCCCCACTGGCCTGTCCCCTGAGAGGTGCATGGAGCGGCACTTCCTGGCGTTGAGGTTGATGTTGAGGAGTGCCGCTTCCCTCTTGACGATTTCAATTTTGGCTTGCAGCCCTTCCGGAGTTTCGTCGATTAGCGTGATGTCATCATCATACGCTAGCACTTGTGGCACGTCGGCATCGGGGTCAATGGCTATGTTAAAAAGTAGTCCGCTGATGGGGCAGCCCTGATTGATTCCCGCCAGGACCGGGATTGATAAATGGTGCCCTCTGCAGTTAGCACCACACTGGTGTTACGGTAGTACATGCCACTGACTATTGAGCATAGGGCTCCACCAAAACCCACGGCTTCGAGTGCCTTTAAAATTGCAGCATGTGGCACCGAGCCGAAGGCATTGGCGAAGTCCAGCCAGGCGACACAGAGGTTTCCACCAAGCTTCCTCGTCCTTGCCATTAGCAGTTCGAGCACATAATTATGCTCCAAAACCCCGTCGTGCGGCATGAACCCCTTCTGGGCATCGCTGAGTACTTTCTCTTCGACCAGCCACGTGGTGAGGCGTTTACTCAGGCACCCTGTATATAGCTGCCATGGTTGGGACTGGGTCTCTCCGTGAGGGTGATTGGTCGCCAGTTTGTCACGTCGTCCTTATCGCCCTTCGTGTGAACAAGGACTGCCTTTGTCTCTTTCCACGCAGCTGGTAAACGTTGGTGGCGCAGGCAAACGTTGAGGAGTGCAGTTATCAGGATGGCCTCGGGGTCGTGTTTCCGCCAGTGCGCATAGGTTAGGCGGTCAGGTCCCGGGACCGTGCTCTCAGCCCT
Source organism: Meconema thalassinum (assembly GCA_946902985.2). Lineage (NCBI taxonomy): Eukaryota > Metazoa > Arthropoda > Insecta > Orthoptera > Tettigoniidae > Meconema > Meconema thalassinum. The sequence continues at coordinate 501,649,912 of OX336392.1, read as the reverse complement.
GTTTAGTTTCGTTGCTACCTCCAGGTGGGAGAATGGGGTGGTTGGGACTGGGTCTCTCCGTTGGTCGGCGTAGATGGACAGGTCGCATGGTGTAGCGGTCCATGTACGCCGGAAGTTGTCCTCTACCTCGGCCGTTGGTACTGGGCACCGGTCCCCAAGGCCGTCCAGGATGGTACGGACGGCCTGTCGCCGGTTACGTCGGTACAGCAACTTGATTCCCTTGGCGTCGTCAGGGTCACCTGCCGTCTCTGACCTTCACGGGGTTCGCTGCCATTATCCCGGAGGTTAACCAGCCGCGTTCTGTCCTCGCAGATGGTGGCGAGGAACGACTCGAATTTATCCCAGGTACCAGCAGAGATTTCCTCCTGGAGTAGGGATTCGAGTTCAGGGAGGTGTTTGAGGATCTCACCTTGTCCATTTCTTTGTGCAGGGGGGAGATCGTCTTGGAGTTGCTCATCGTTAACGTTGGCCGGGGAAGCTGGTGGTGTGTCGTCGAGTATGACCGTAGCTCCATCTTCTCCGGTCACGGATGATGATATATCAAGGTCGTGGTGCCAGGAGGGGGTCTGAGGGGCGAGGGAAGTTGAGATAGGGGGAGATTGAATGTATATTAGGGGTAAGCGGGGTGACGGGGGTGGTGAAGGCGTCGGGGAGGGTGGTGGTGGTAGAGGTGGAGGGGAGTCGATATACCACTGCGGTGAGCAGTGTGTTACAGGCGGGGAAGGTGTCGGGGTCAGTGTGTGAGAGGGAGAGGCGGCGTCTGTTATTGGGGTAGGAGTGGGGGATGCGGAGGGGGAGTGGGCTGGGGGTGGAGGTGAGCGATGGTACGGGAAGGAGTGAGCCGGTGGAGTTCGTTGGGCTGGTGTTCAGGTATTCAGGGGGCGGGGAGGCGTCAGTGGTTGTGGGTGAGCTGGGGGTAGAATTATCGGTGGTGCTGGAGGCGGCGGGAGGGGTGATTTGAGGTGGGGGTAGATGTTCGTCTCTTCCGCGGGCCTCCCTCCATCTCATCGTTGGCGTCCGCTCGAGCCTGGACTGGTGGCGCTGCGGCCCCTCTTCTCGGCTGAATGGCACCGTTATGCACTCCCCCCTGAGCGGTAATCCGTAGGCGTCGGCGGTGGGCGGCGACGTGGTTGAGATATCCCCATCGGGTGGTGAAGGGCTTTCTGCATTCGCCGCATCGTGCAAATAGGTTTGCGACCGGGTTTGGGGACCTACCGCCTGCTACTACGCACTGGTGGGTCTTCGCACTTGCTGCAGATGTACTCAGTAACGTCTATTCTTATGTTGTGGAAGTGCTCCAGGTGTCGGTTGATGGAATTGTGGGCAGAAGTCCAATGCACGGCGGTGTAGGTGGCCTGGCATCCATTCTCAGGGCACTCCAGAATGTCTGGTATCGGGAAGTATACTCGTAGGGTACGTTCGTCTCTGATTGGTTGGTCCCTCATTATTTTATGAAGAATTGAATTTAATGGCCGGGCTGACTGACTGAACTGTGAGATACTATTAGCAACTATGAGTCAGGTAACGAGTCCGGCCCGTGACGGATGCAACCTCCGTCGGCCCTGGCGCATATACCCTCCCTTTAATTTCCCCCCAATTCCTAGCTAGGTCCACTTATAGGCCTTTCCAGAGAAGGAAATGGGATTTGGTAATTTGAGGAGGGGTTGTGGGGGTGGCGTCGGATCACGACCTCCGCCTTCCGTAGCGTTGGAACCTTCCCAGTCCTAGAATCGGTATTTGCCCCCGCTGGGTCCCCTTAATGGCCTACCCAGAGAAGGAAATATGATTTGGTTGTCTGTGGAGGGGTTGGGGGTGGCGGCTTGCGTCCCAGACTGGACATAACTGAGATGACAATTTAAAATTCCAGATCAACCGGCAGACTTGGTACCTTGGACTGGCAATGATCGTGGTTGAGTATTTACAGTTAAAACTAGTACTATTTCTAAAACTACTCTCAGGCAGTGACAGCATATCACCTTGACAGGTGAATGCAGGAAGGAATTAAAGAGTCTGGTGCCCGTAAACCGGGCTCCTTTCACTCTAGTTTGAGGGAGAAATAATCTTGTTGGTATCAACACTGAAGTGACAACGCCGTGCATTCTGCTTCCTTAGTTAACTTGGTAAGTCTATCACACATTTTGTACATGTTGAATTTTAGCAATGCATAAATCTGGGTGTCAAGGCGTTCGTTTTTTAACCTCCCCCCCCCCCCCCCCAGGGGCTCACATCTAGTGGGTTGTGGGTTGGCGACCACGGGGCCCCAGCTGAGTCCGGCATTGCTTCCACTTACTTGTGCCGGGCTCCTCTCTTTCTTCTTTCCTGTCGACCTTCCTTGGTCAACTCTTGTTCTCTTCCGACCCCGACGGTATTAGGGTATCCGAGGCCTAGGGAGTCTCTTCCTTTCCCGCCTTAATTGGCCCTTGTCTCATCTTTCCTGATACCCTCCTTCTGTGAGGGGTCAGCCTTCTTGTTCTTTTCCTTTTACCTCCTGCCTTGTGCACAAGGCCCGTAAGGAGGCAGGGTGTATGTAGCCCCACCACTTCTGGTGCACCGTCGATAATGCTACACCCTCAGGGGCTCACGGCTGGTGAGTTCGGGAGTTGGCGACCCCGAGGGATTCCTGAGCTGGGTCCGTTTTACCCTTTTGTCCCTTACCTTTGGGGCGGACCCTCTCCTCTCCTCTTTTCCTTATATTTCCTTTTCTCTTTAAGATTCCCGCACTGTTTTTGTTACTTGGTTCACCGTGTATCTAAATTCCCTTTTAGCGATTTTTTAAGGCATTTTTAATCTATGTTGCATTTTGTAAGTTTCTTCGATCTAAATTACATCTCGCGATTGTTTTCAACCTCAATTGCATTTTGTAAAGATTGACAATCTAAATTGCTTTTTAGTAAGTCTTTCAATGCAGGTTGCGGGGCCTTTTAGTGAGTATTTTGAATTTCAATTGCATTTTGTAAGTATTTTCAACCAAAACCGCATTTCGCACGAATTTTGAATCTAAATTGCATTTTGTTTGGTGGGCATTTTGCACATATTTTGATTCTCAATTGCATTTTGTGGGTATTTTGAATCTAAATTACATTTTGTCAAGTATTTTCAATCTAAATTGCATTTTGTAAGTATTGTCAATCCACATGAGTCGTTAGAATCACCGTACATTTTGTAAGCATTTTCAACTTCAATTGCATTTTGTAAGTATTTTGAATTTCAATTGCACTTTGTGAATAATTTGGATTGGAACTGGGATATTTCAATCTGAATTGCATTGTGTATTTTCAATTTCAATTGCATTTTGTAAGTTTTTTGAACCTCAATTGCATTTTGTACGTATTTTCGATCTCATTTGCATTTTGTAAGTATTTTGAATTTCAGTTGCATTTTGTAAGTATTTCGACGCTACATTGCATTTTGTACGTATTTTGAACCTAGCCTTCATTTTGTGGGTATTTTTCAATCTATTCCTTTTGTGAATCTTTTCGTTCTAAATTCCCTTTTGTAAGAACATTTTGTGAGTCGTTTCAATCCGGGTTCCTTTTTGTAAGTATTTTCCGTCTCACTTAATTTTCGTTCTGGTTTCCAATTCATTATCATTTTCGCTATCACCCAGATCACTAGGGGCCGATAACCTAGATGTTAGGCCCCTTAAAACAACAATTATCATCATCATCATTTTAACCTTCCAGGTGCACACATTTCAATGTACGGTGGAATCTTTCCACTTACATATTGGTGTTTATTCCACTGTTCGCCCTCCAGCAAAATGCCCACATCTGAACTCTTGCCTCCTGAAGTAGGTACCAAATTCTTGCGTGTCTTCATCCGATAACAATTGCCGAAGGAAGCTTTGTAGCAACTCCTTGTGCGATTCTGTTAAAATTGCTCTAAGTCACTTGTACACCAGTGCTCATGGCTGCCTTTGCTATCAACGTGTTTCACTCATGACCTTACACCATGCATTATAATAAGCAGGGTAATCGTCAGACATGAACATCCCACAAGGAAAATTACACCACTTCTCTTTCACCTTCGAAAGGAAGCATATCAAGCTGCTTTAATTAGTCCCGTTGGTGATACAGAAGGCAACAGGGCAGCCACTCCAAACTCATCAACAAGTATGATACTTAGCAGCTCAAAATCATATCCATTTGCCCCATGAAGTTCTTCGATGCAGACTACAGTCTTTGTTGTATAAGCAAACTAGCCTGAAATTTTGTCATAATGTTGCGGCATGCATCCTTTGCCTCAAAAATCCCATCAGGGTCATTCTCACCCTGTGGTTTGTAATAAATCTGAGAGGGGGCGTGTTGGCGCAGCGGTTAAGATCCATGCTTCTCACCAAGGCGGACTGGGTTTGATTACCGGTCAATGCATGTGATATTTTTGAAGTGAAATGCCATGGCCAGTGCTTCGGTTGCCACGTAGGAAGGACGTCCCGTGGCTTATGATCGCGAGATTAATGGTGACGTTAATGTACAAACTTCCCCATATGTCTCAGGTCAATCCTCACCCGATGCCTGTATTTTTTTAAATCCACATTAGAACACTAATTACATCATTTTCATGCAGCTTATCAGGCCGTACATCGGTATAAGTCTATTTGATGTTGTGCAGATCGTTTCTGGATTTCAATTGAGTTCTGCGGAATTCTTGACCAACAGATGAATCACGTATATCCTCAAAGATTCTCGTAAATACCACTCCCTGAGATATCTTCTTGGGTTGGCGACCACGGGGCCCCAGCTGAGTCCGGCATTGCTTCCACTTACTTGTGCCAGGCTCCTCTCTGTCTTCTTTCCTGTCGACCTCACTTGGTCAACTCTTGTTCTCTTCCGACCCCGACGGTATTAGGGTATCCGAGGACTAGGGAGTCTCTTCCTTTCCCGCCTTAATTGGCCCTTGTCTCATCTTTCCTGACACCCTCCTTCTGTGAGGGGTCAGCCTTCTTTTTCTTTTCCTTTTACCTCCTGCCTTGTGCTCAAGGCCCTTAAGGAGGCAGGGTGTATGTAGCCCCACCACTTCTGGTGCACCCTAGATAATGCTACACCCTCAGGGGCTCACGGCTGGTGAGTTCGGGAGTTGGCGACCCCGAGGGATTCCTGAGCTGGGTCCGTTTTCCCCTTTTTTCCCTTACCTGTCCTTTTATTTTCCTTATTCTCCTTTAGTTTTCCATTTCTTCTTCTGGTGGGTAGGTTAGTAGTTAGTTTTAGTTTTAAATTCGCTTTTTCATTTTTCATCTTCACGATCACCCAAACCATCAGGGGCCGATAACCTAGATGTTAGGCCCCTTAAAACAACAATTATCATCATCATCATCATCATCAGATATCTTCTGTGAAAATTTTACAGTAAGAATGCAGCAGGGATTCGCTTGGATGACTCATATCGGCAGTTCTCCATTCCTTATGTCTCCTTCCCCCAGGGGCTCACATCTAGTGGGACGTGGGTTGGCGACCACGGGACCCCAGCTGAGTCCGGCATTGCTTCCACTTACATGTGCCGGGCTCCTCTCCGTCTTCTTTCCTGTCGAACTCCCCGAATCACAGACAGGTCTGATGATAATTCTGCCGTTCCTTGTGACTATGATATTGTTGTCGGATTTTTCCGAAGGAGCAGGAATGTCTTAATAGACTCGATGAGATAGCTTCGGCTACTCTATGAGAAGAAAATATATATGCTGGTGATTCTGGTTAACTTAGAATAATTGTTTCTGCGATGATAGTGCCAATGGTTTTTCTGGCTATGAGATATAATTTGTTTGTTTGAATTTTTGTCTTAGCGTTTGTTTCATTTGTTTTAATTTATGTATTTGTTTCTATGGTTGAGAATGAATCTCTAACCTTCGGTTAGAAATTCTTTCTCAATGGGGCGTTTCTGTAACCGAAGGAAGGAGAGCCATGAAAGGCAGATAGGAAAGTGAAAGAGGAGAGGGTCCTCCCCATAGGTCAACATATAACATTTTTTAAAGCCAGCTTCCATACTATCAATACATCTCAATGGAAACCTAGCCATGTCAAAGAAACTTTGCCATTAGCCAAAGCCACTTGGTCCACCCACTGGCTGACCACCACATAAGAATCTCAAGGCACGAGATTCTCTGCGGTGGCCTACCAATAAGTGGCACTGGCTGGCAACCTAATGAAAATAAAAATACTACCAACCAAACAACACAAAAAACTAGATGCACGTTCTGTAACCTAAAACGTCCCACTAGATATGAGCCCCTGGGGGAGAAGTCGATTTGGTATCGCCCTGTATCTCCTGGTCTCATACATGTTGCTTCGGTTGTGCAATGGTTTATTAGTTGCATAGAGGTTGGATTAGTAATGGTTGGAGCACCTAACTGTGGAGAGATTGAAGTTGTTTGTTGCTCGGTTGCAACAATGGATTGGGCTGTGTTAGATGTGGCTGGCTGTGCAGGGAGAGTAATTGTTAACTCGTCAGTGACTGGCATGTTGTTGATGGATTGAGATTGGCGTGTATTTACCATTGTGAATCTACTGTTAAAAATTTAAATTTGAGAAGGTGGTGCTTAACCCTTAGCTACACGCATCTCTCTCACTAACATTCGTACACGCTAGCGGCATTTTATGCCGCAATATATTTTTTCATTCGTTTTCGTAATTTAGTGTCTTGCTAAACGGCTAAAATTGATTAGTATGGAGAATTATGCAGAACCTATGAGAATACATTGAAAAAAATCTTATCATTATGTATGAAATTCTTATTAATAAAATATATTATTGGGAGGGATGGGATAAGGACATATCTACTATTCATACTTAATGTAATTTAAAATTCTTATAAACATTTATTGGACAACGAAGAAAAATAATAATTTTAGCACACAAAAGAGATATTGAGAATTATTGGATTGATATTGCCCTTTTTTCAGGCTCATATTACAAGAAATTGTACCTGATGCTCAACAAGCTCAAGAAATACACATGTAGGCCTTTACACTAAGATTCTTGGCTTGGAAAAGGACACTTTCTGCTAATTTACAGTACGAAATAATATACAGTGCCTAAATACACAAAATAACTCTGCACGTGGACTTAAAAATCGATTAGATCGTCTTCATCCAGTGACCCTTCTTGCTCATCAAGTACTTGGAGCAACCTTTCAGCTCCTGTTGTTGACAGCCATGTCGAGACCTTTAAACAGAAGTCAAGCTTGCAGACTAGACTATGTGCTGACATCGATAATAATGATAGAAGCATAGAAAGAAACAACAAAGGTAAATTAAGTTAAATACCTACATTATTTCACAACGCCGACTCCAGCCAGTTGTTACACGCTAGCGGTACGGAATGACGCATTCGCGCACCTCGCACTTTGACAACCTGCCTCAGACTGACTGGGAACCAGACAGGCTCTGAACCTACTCCCTCCCACCCTCCCTCCCCAGCAACACATGTCGAACAAAGGATATAGCGGGCGATCTCACAGAACTCGTAAGTGTTTACCACGTCAAACAAAATATTGCAAAAAGCGGCACTGAGTGCCGCTTGGCGTGTATCTAAGGGTTAATGTTTTAGAGGGGAAATGTTACTTTATAATGTAGGCGTTAAAAATCGGGTAATTAGCGGATTATGTGACGAGTGCTTCCCCCTAGTGAGGGAAGAATGTAATGTTGTAAGAACCTAACTGTGTAGTAAGTTAATCAAACACTTGAGTGGATGTAATAATAATAATAACTATCGGTGGTGAAACAGGTCGCTACAGGCTGCAGTTTTTTGAAAGGTGTCTCCTTTGGCAGGCAGCGGTTACTGTAATAGCCGACAGTTATATGTATTTAATTTCTAATAGATTTAGCTCCGGCTCAGGCTCGCCGTGCCGCGAGAGCGGCTGTTTGAATGCCCCGCACCAAGCAGCCAATGGCGTGGCTCCTCGTCAGCAGTGGGCAGTATAAAAACGAGGTTACTAAGGCTTGTTTTTTCCCATAGCCAAATTACCGCTAGGAATAAACCAAAAGTCGAAACAAGCAAATTATACTAAGAGTCGACTAGGGACAAAGGGCCATAACAGGCCGGCGGTCCCAGTGCTCCACCTAGACCGGATCAGTTTCCTCCGGTTAGTTACTCGTTGTATCTGAAGGCCGCTGAGCGCAGATAGTGGACCAGACCCTGGGATGAACCCAGCCGTTGCCCCGCACCCCGTCTGCCAAGCGGTGATGTCGCAGCGAAGGAAATACCCAGTCGAATATGGCAGCGTGGTCAGATAGACATGCACTCAGTGGGAGTGGTCCCCCCCTTTCGGGGAACGCCCTGGGGCCTACCGCTTCCACTTAAGTCTCCGCTCCTTCCAAGTTTTGTCCAGCAAAAGAGCAGCCCCAATATTTCAGTCGACAATGCTTAACTGCCGCGCTTTAAAACCAGGACGCCAAAACAATGCTCGGCGAGACTGGAGTAGCCGCTGAGCCAGTTACGCGTATGGTCGCGGCCACCCGTTAGGGCTGGCGCGGAGAAGTCACGGCAGTTCTTCTCTTTTTGGCTGTAATTATCTGAAACCCAGCCTCCACAATTAAATAACTTTCTTGGCTACCGATCCGGTAGCAGTTACCAAAGCCAATTAAGTGCCTAAGGTGAAAACCACTCGAAACATAAAGCATCAATTGAGGTGGGTCGAGGAGGTGAGGACTCGCACGACCGACCTGGCTAGCTCCAAAGCGAAGAATGCAACGACACGCCGGGGCGGCGTCTAGGTGTTGTGCTCGGGACCGACGACCGAAATCTGGTCCTATGTCCCAATTCTACTGGTTGTGGTATTTGCATGGAACAACTGTTTTTGTTAGCGATGTTAGGAAAGTGCTACTAGTCGTGGTTCGACTGGATTTTTAGGAGTTGAAGTGAAGAAGAGTAGAAGTAAGGAGGTGAAAAAAGAAGTGTTCCAATGCAACTTGTCTGGTACTAATTTAAAAGAGAGAAGTGTTCCGATGGAACTTGTCTGGTACTAATTTATGATATAGATATTTACAATTTTACAAGATGAATATGAGAAAGCAATACGTTTTCAGGAATATACTACTAATATTTACAATTGACTAACAATATGTCTTTGTTTGTGTTGGTAAGTTACGTATTTGCAATGTATTTACAGATATGCACAGCTCGTGGTTTCTGGCCTACTGCAGTAGGAGCGTCTTAGGGTGAGGTTTAGTATATGATACATTCTCATCCTTGTCTTATGAGAAGGTTGTCTGTTCCGGGCTTGCTCTACTGGCTGCTAGGATTTCTTCCTTTATGGTGTTGATATTTAGTTGTTCACGGATGGTGGCATTCCGGACGTATCGGCCTGAGTTGCTGAGCATCCTTAGTAGTTTGTTCTGCCGAACCTGTAGTTTCTCTATGTAGCAGAGGCGTGTGATTCCCCATGCTGGGGCAGCGTATAAGATGACTGACCTCAGGAGCATCTTGTACAGATCCCCCTGTGGGTGGGGAGTTTAGAATACACCCACGGTATCCCCTGCCTGTCGTACGAGGCGACTAAAAGGGGCGACCTTGGCTATCCATTTAGGTTTCCGGCTTGTCTTGCGAATTGGACCTCCCGTGGGTGGGAGGGTTAGAATACACTCACAGGTATACCCTGCCAGTCGTAGAAGGCGACGTAAAGGGTTTCTTGGCCCAGGTCCCCTTTACGGGTTTGACAGCCAGCTCTAAACGCCCCACTTTGTGCGATATAACTCTCATTACGTTATATCGCACGCCTTTTTCCGTTCATGTTTTTGAGGTCTGGCACTCAATATTACATGTGCGTGCTGTCAGGGGAAGGGCCACCTAAGTGTGCGACTACGCTCGAGAGCCTGTTCGGTCTTGCCACACCGACAGGTGGGTGGGCCATGTACTCTGCAGTAGTATCCGCCTGACAACGCAGGTCCCCGCACAGCTGCATGCCTGTGCTGGAAAACTCTCTAGTATATGCCAAGGGGTACATGCCTGAATGGCATGTCCAACATCGGACTCCCGGGCAATGCCTTCCAAGCTAGGCGGGCCTTGCCTTGGCTGGGTGGCGCCTACAGAGACAGCCCGTGATTGGAGTCGGTGGCATTCAGGGAGGATGAAACGGCCATGGGACAGAAAAGGAATATCTCCCACCAGGGTGGTCCGCCACCCAAGTCTTTAACTTTTGATTCCCTACGGGTATCAACCCCCTGGGAACAGTCTGTTCGTGAGAATCTGGGTGCTAACACTCCCAAGTTTCTGGTCGCAACCAGAACGGATGGGGGTGATTTCAAGATGGTAAAGTCTATTTTGTTTTCTCGGCACATAGAAGGGGTCTATGGCGAGCTTGAGAAGGTACAAAAGATGAGAAACGGTAGCTTGTTGCTCAAGACTAGGACTGGTGAGCAGGTTGAACACCTTCTGAAATGTGACCACTTTGGCCATATCCCTGTCAAAATGGAGAAGCACACGTCTTTGAATCTGGTCCGGGGAGTCATTTTCCACCGGGACTTGATTCTGAACACTGACGAGGAGCTCAAGGAGGATGTGCAGCACCGTCACGTGACTGATGTCCGGCACATTACGCGCAAGGTCAATGGTCAAATCGTGGATACTGGTGCTTTCATTATTTCCTTTGAGCTCTCGGTGCTCCTGGAGAAAGTCAAGGTAACAAGTTACCGTTGCGACGTTCGGCCTTATATCCCTCCACCAATGAGGTGTTATAAGTGCCAGAAATTCGGGCACATGTTATCCCGATGCTCGAGCCCTGACGACTGTGGAACATGCGGTAAGGTACCCCACGAAGCGGAAGAGTGCACAACACCATATCGGTGCACTAATTGCCCTGGATTTCATTCTCCTCGGGACAGGAACTGCCCTGTCTTCCTGCGTGAGAAGAAAATCCACGAGATTAAAACCCTGGATGGTCTCACCTACCAGGAGGCCCGCAAGAAGTACCATACCACGATTTCGCCTTCTCCAACGATTGATTATAAAGCCATAATACCAAATTTGGTCCCGGCTACATCATCTTTTGTCTCAACTGTGAAACCTTCCAATTTACCACTGCCATCAACATCTCTAGCTACTCCCCAGAATCAGAGAGAGAGCCCGAAGGTGACTTCAACCCCACCTTCGGCCCCAAAGGAGGCTGTGCGAGCGAAGGCTGCTCCGCCCGCACAGCAGGGGAGGAAGTTGAAGACTTACTCCCCACTCGGGAGGAAGTCGAAGACTTTCTCCCCACCCAAACGGTCGGCGAAAGCCGCGCCGAAGCCGGCGGAGGCGGCATCGTCGACCAGGGTCAGGAATTCGGCTCCTGACCCGTCTATATATCTTAAAGAGGCGGGTAAGGGTAAGAAGGGACCCCGCACTACGCATTCCCTTTCTCCCAAAAAGGGGAAGCCATCCGCGCGAACACCTGCGGATGCTTCTGCGCCTGGGGACGTTTCGGTCCCCAGATCTGCGCGCTCCCCACGGAGAACACCCCGCCGCCGAACTGCGTCTATGAAATCTTCCACCGAGTCGATTCACTCCATGACCTCGCCTGAGGACATGGAGATTATAGTCGACGTAGTGACTGTAGATCCTCCAGAGTCAAAGTTGGAGTAGCTTGCTGCTCCAAGTTATTCCCTAAGTTCACACAATGGCACTGTTACAGTGGAATTGTAACAGTTATGACAGGCATTTGACAGAACTTCGTCAGCTTATTGCCCAATACGCAGCGAGTATAGTCTGCCTACAGGAAACAAATCTCAGACCTGATCACGAGACTGTTCTGAGAGGTTTCCGACTATACTCTAAAGAGCGACAAGACGCCGCCCGGGCTTCCGGGGGCGTTGGTACCTTCGTTCGCTCTGACTGCTATAGTGAGGAGTTTCCACTCGCCACTCCTCTGGAAGCTATTGCAGTTCGCGTGTCCTTGCCTGCTATGACAACTGTTTGTAACGTGTACCTTCCACCGAACCAGCCCCTTGATATTAATGACGTCTTTGATCTTGTTGATCAACTTCCAGTCCCTTTCCTAATCGTGGGTGATTTCAACTCTCATCACCCCGAATGGGGATCACCATCTTCCTGCCCCAGAGGAAGGGACGTGGAGGGCTTAATTCAAGGGTTGGATTTATCTATATTAAATACAGGGGAAGCTACACATTTTAGCTTAGCGCACGGCACGTACTCACACATTGACTTGAGTGTGTGTAGCCATGCGCTGGTCCCCCTATTTGGTTGGAATGTACACGACGACCTCCGTGACAGTGACCATTTCCCGATCGTTCTTACCCTTCTGACCCAGACGCCCGTGGAGTTCCCCAGTCGTTGGGTTCTTAAGCGGGCAACTTGGCCCTCGTTTCAAGAACGAGCTGTGTTCGTTGATCTTGGTTGCCGGAGCGTCGATGACGAGGTACAGCACATCACCGATGTGCTTCTTGCTGCCGCCGAAGAGTCCATTCCATCCTTTTCTGGGACTCCTCGTCGCAAACTCGTCCCTTGGTGGACAGAGGATATTGCAGCGGCAATAAGAGACCGTCGTCGAGCTCACAAGCATTACCGTCGGCGTCCAACCATGGCCAATTTGGTGGCGTTTAAGAAATTTCGTGCCAAGGCACGGATTCTTATTCGCCAGAGTAAGAAACAATCCTGGGAACGGTATGTGTCTTCTATTACGGCACATACCCCCTCCTCTCAAGTGTGGACTAAACTACGACGCATTTCGGGAATTCAGACATCTTCTACTGTACCGGGAATTTCCATTGCTAAAGAACTGGTTACAGATCCTTATCGCGTTGCAAACCATCTCGCCTCGTATTTTGCGGATATATCCGGTTCCGATAACTATGACCCTGCCTTCGTGGCCCTGAAGCGCGAAGCGGAACGTTTCCAGCTTAGTTTTGCTTCCCGCGCTTCGGAGGAGTACAACGTGCCCTTTACGGAGTGGGAACTCCGCGGAGCGCTGGCGCTCTGCAGGGACACGTCTCCTGGCCCGGATAATATTCACAACCAGATGCTTAAACACCTTAACGATGAGAGCATTCGCTATTTGCTCAGGGTGTTTAATCGTATCTGGTTGGAAGGTGTGTTTCCAGCGCAATGGCAGGAAGGTATCATTATACCTATCCTGAAGCCCGATAAGGATCCCAAATTGACAGGGAGTTACAGACCTATTTGTCTCACTAACGGTCTGTGCAAGCTCTTTGAGAGGATGGTCAATCGGCGCCTAGTGTGGGTCCTGGAGAAACGGGGACTCCTGTCTGAATACCAGTGTGGTTTCAGGGCGTCTCGGTGTACCAACGACCATCTGGTACGCCTGGAGACTGCCATACAGGACGCTTTTCTCCGGAGACAGCACCTAGTCGCTGTTTTCTTTGACCTCGAGAAGGCCTATGACACCACTTGGCGTTACGGCATCCTCTCTACCCTGCATCAATGGAAATTCCGAGGTAACTTGCCGGTTTTTATTGCGAATTTTCTGTCCCTTCGCCTGTTCCGTGTCCGAATAGGGGGGACATATTCGCAATATCATATACAGGAAAACGGAGTCCCACAGGGATCGGTGCTTAGCGTAACATTATTTGCGATTGCCATAAACGGTATAGTCGCTGCTGCTGGTCCAGCAGTGGTACCGTCGCTATATGTAGACGACTTCGCTCTACATTATAGTGCGCAAAATATGGCGGTCGCTGAACGACAGCTACAACAAGCTATTCGGAGAGTGGAACGCTGGACACTGGAGCATGGCTTTCGATTCTCAACCGCTAAGTCCTCGGTTGTCCATTTCTGCCGAAAGCGCACCCTCCATCCAGATCCTGAGCTTTATCTGGGCAATGTAGCTTTGCCTGTTGTTGCTGCGTACCGGTTCCTTGGGCTCCTTTTCGATCAGAAATTGACGTGGGAACCACACGTGCGGTGTTTGAAAACTGCCTGCGCTAAGAAACTCAACATGTTGCGGTTTCTTAGCGGCACATCACGGGGGGGGGGGGGGGGGGGGACCGCGCGGTGCTCCTGCGTTTTTATCAGTCACTGATTTTATCTAGGATAGATTATGGCAGTGTAGCATATGGTTCGGCCCGTAAGTCAGTGCTTGTTAAACTGGACAGTGTCCACCACGGCGGTGTGAGGCTGGCGACGGGTGCTTTTCGGACAAGCCCAGTCGTCAGCTTGCTCGCCGAGGCTGGCGTACCTCCTTTATACCTGAGGCGCCAACAAGTACTGTTGACCTATGTCCCTCAGGGGCTCACATCTAGTGGGGCGTGGGTTGGCGACCACGGGACCCCAGCTGAGTCCGGCATTGCTTCCACTTACTTGTGCCGGGCTCCTCTCCGTCTTCTTTCCTGTCGACCTCACTTGGTCAACTCTTGTTCTCTTCCGACCCCGACGGTATTAGGGTATCCGAGGCCTAGGGAGTCTCTTCCTTTCCCGCCTTAATTGGCCCTTGTCTCATCTTTTCTGAATCCCTCCTTCTGCGAGGGGTCAGCCTTCTTTTTCTATTCATGTCATCTCCTGCCTTCTGCTTAAGGCCCTCAAGGAGGCCGGGTGTATGTAGCCCCACCATTTTTGGTGCACCCTAGATAATGCTACACCCTCAGGGGCTCACGGCTGGTGAGTTCGGGAGTTGGCGACCCCGAGGGATTCCTGAGCTGGGTCCGTTTTCCCTTTTTGTCCCTTACCTTTGGGGCGGACCCTCTCCTCTTTCACTCTCCTATCTGCCTTTCACGGCTCTCCTTCCTTCCAAGTCCCTCAATCCGCCTTCTTCGAGGGTTGAGGGCATTTCTTTTTCCTCCTGTCCTTTATTTGCCTTATTCTCCTTTAGTTTTCCATTTCTTCTTCTAGTATGTCGGTTAGTAGTTAGTTTTAGTTTTAAGTTCGCTTTTCATTTTCATCTTAACGATCACCCAAACCATCAGGGGCCGATAACCTAGATGTTAGGCCCCTTAAAACAACAATTATCATCATCATCATCATCTGTTGACCTATGCTGCAACTATTCGACAGATGCCACTTCATCCAAGCTATCCATGTTTGTTTTCCAATCCGAATCGCCGGCTGTATGATGTGCTTGCCCGAGCCACTCGGCCGGCGGGGATTCCCTTGGATGACTTATACCGTCAGTTCCGATTTCCTTCTGTCTCCTGTATCGTCCGAGTACCTAGCAAGGCCCCTCCGTGGATGGTCTCTCGCCCTGATATCATCCTGGATCTGCACACCGGCCCCAAGTCGGACACGGACTCCTCCGTCCATCGGAGGCTGTTCCAGTCCGTGGTGACACGGTATCCGGGATCAGGGCTTGTATTCACGGACGGTTCGAGGGTAAACGAGAAAGTAGGCTGTGCATTTGTGGTTGAGTATCGTCGGTTTCTTTTTTCACTTCCCGAGGCCTGTAGCGTGTACACTGCGGAGCTCTATGCCATCTTAGAGGTTCTGCGGTACACCATATCAGACGATCACCAGCACTTTCTTGTGTGTACTGACTCTCTGAGTGCGCTGCAGGCGATCGATGTGTGTTTCCCGAAGCACCCGTTGGTCCAGCGTGTGCACGACCAGCTCGTCAGTTCGCGTAACGCTGGAACCGGGGTGACCTTTGTGTGGCTTCCTAGCCACATGGGTATTGCGGGAAACGAGCTTGCTGATCAGGCGGCGAGAGAGGCAGTCGCACTGCCCTCGCTACCGTATAAGGTGCCTGCTAGTGATGTGCGCTCTCAGTTGCGGCATTCGATCCTGTCGCATTGGGAGGAGGCATGGCGTGCCACGCCTCCACCCAACAAACTGAGAGGCATCAAGGAGACAACGAAGGTGTGGAAATCTTCCTTCCGATCTCTCCGGAAGGAAGCTGTGGTACTCTGTCGACTCCGGACCGGCCATGGGATTGCCGCGCACTCCCACTTGCTAAAGAGAGAAGATCCTCCTGTGTGTACTTGCGGCGCCCACCTAACAGTGGCGCACCTTCTCTTGGAGTGTTTGGATCTGGCCGATCTGCGAGGGACTCTTAAACTGCCTAATACCCTCTCCCTTATTCTCCGTGATGACGGGCCGTCAGCTGACCTCGTCATCCGGTTCATGAGGGTGAGTGGTTACTTTTTTAAGTGTTAATGTGTAGTTACGACTTTTAATTCTGGTTAAATCTGTTTTGTGTTTTTTATTGTGTTATGTATTGTATTGTTCACTATGCCTTATTTGTTTTATCCTTTTTTACCATCTGCCTTTTATTCTTTTTATTCAAATAAGGCATAATTTTTGGGGCTCACTGTCTGTTTTATAAACACAATTTTCGCTTCATCCATGGCAGTGAGTTGTTTTTATCTACATCCTTTCATTTCACGCCATTTCATTTCATTAGGGGCCGATAACCTTGATGTTAGGCCCCTTAAAACAACAATTATCATCATCATCATCATCATCTTGTACAGCGTGGTTTTGTTGTACGTCGATAGTTTCGACTTCCTTGCTAGTAGTGGGTAGATTTAGAGTGCTGCTACTTTAGCCTTAACTATGGTGTTCTCTATGTGGGCTTTGAATGTTAGTTTTTGATCTAGGATTACGTCGAGGTATTTCCCTGCTGTGACGCCGAGTGACGATTTTTTTTTTTGCGGGGGTCCCCAAATAGAGTACCCGCACCCCCCGCGTGGCACCCCGACCTTACTACTGGTGCCTCCAACATGCAGTTAAACTACGATAGTAGAAGAGAAAACATAGGGGATTGGATAAGGAATGTCATTTAGGACTTAGTGGCTGTCCGATCGCGGTCGCGATTTACCAGGCATAATTATTCATTAACCTTGGTCTATATATTATATATGTGCACGTATGAATATGTACACATATACATATAAGGGTAGGATTGTAGGGCCAGGGAAAACCGGATAGACGGAAAGGAAAGATTGTCTACACGTAAAACCTGGCGGCTTGGTTATTGTCACATGCAAGGAAATGTGGGTATGGAAATGAGTAGGTTGTTGTTAGTTGGGAGAAGGTATCATGCACCAGATCCATGTCCGTCTTCTCGCCAGTTCGTCTCCGGGAAATCCGTTAGAACTCGGCACTGCTGGGATCAGCGCGAGCCTTGCCGGCTACCAAGCAGTGGAACAAGTATCCGGAGAACCTGCGCCACTACCTGATCTCCATGGGGTCCCTGGTACCGATCCTCCGTCACCGGTGAGTGGAGAGGGGGGGGGGGGGCTCGCCTGCCGAAGCAGGGGCCTAGCGGGCGGGTCCACGGGAACGAGCCACCTTCCTCTCTGCTCTTGCCATGGACCTGTAGACTGGGCAACTGCGATGAGATGACGGATGGTCACCTGAGCACCGGTTACAACGGACTGGAGAGCCGCAAGATCCCTGGGAGTGGCCCCATCTCAGACAGCGGAAACACTGTAAAAGCTGGCCTAAGCGGGGCTTCATACGACCTGATTGTAGCGGCTGCGGCTGGTGGCCTCGCGGCGTCCTGGCTCCCCTTCCTGGGAACGCTGCGGGCGACGGTCCTCTGGGCTGCTGCGTATCATCTTCCGCTGCTTCTGTGGGGCGTCCTGGTGGCCCCGTCCGTCACTGGTTTCCCCTCCATGGTGGTGGTGGCGGGCGCGGGTTGCCCCGCTAAAGGCCCCACCTGGGGCTCGGGTTGGTGCTCCTCCTGGATGGCGGGCGCGAGTTGCCCCGCTAAAGGCACCGCCTGAGGTCCTGGACGTTCGTCCTCCATGGTGGTGGGCGCAGATTGCTCCGCTAAATGCCTCGCCTGAGGACCTGGCTGCTGCGCTGTCTCCGCTGGCGTCACGTCGTCGGTCTGGGTTGTGGCATCCTTGATGTAGTCAATGCTGGGGCTGAGGACGTGCGGAGGGCACTCAAGCCTGAGACCTGGTACCACTGCGACCTGCCAGGTCAGAATTATCAGAACGCTCTATCAAAGTTCCAACGTTCACAACTAGGTATCACTGATATCTGGTGGCGAAAGTTGGAACTACTTGAAATTGAACGGAACTTGTAGCTCACCCTTTAGGGTGTCCGTTGGAAGCAGCTACAGACTCAGACGAGCCGAAATGTCCTCGGACACTCCCGGCACTAAAAGTCATACGATAGATAGATAGAGCCATCACTTGGAGGTACGGTCCGTAGGACCCCCGTATGTGTGGCCTGACCAGGACTCCAGTGGGTAGGTAGGCTTCAATGTCCTCACGTTCACGGTCCGCACTTCCCGTCAGAGCTGCATGGCACTTGTCCAGGCACTGCTTGACCCAGTGCCATTCTTCTTCCTCTGGTCCGCCTGGCCTGTAATAAACAAACATACCCCAGGAACTGGGGTCGTTGCGGCATGGAGCCTGTGGAAGTGGCCCCATGGCGCCCATGCGCTGTGTCCGAGCTCACATCGCTCGCCCAGCTGCCCAGGTGCTGCTGTCTTGTCGCGGCGGGCTAGCCGTTCCTGGTGTCCCGCTCTTCTCGGACACGGCTAGCTCGGAGGGGCTAGGGGAGGCGTCGGTTGGCGCTGACCGCAGGGAAACCTGCGTTATGTCCGGGCTACCTATGCTCCCCGGGCCGGGTGCTGCTTCATCGTTGAGTCGCGCCAATCGGGCTGTGAGACACCCCTACCTCGTTAACGGCTGGCGGCTTCTCACTAAGGGCCTACTGGCGTGCGCGCGTGACCGGAGGAGAGGGCTCACTTCCGTGTAGCTCCCTACACCAGAAGTCGACCACTCGCGGCCCTCTACCTCTCCGGCCGCTGGCGCGAGCGCCTCGACCCCTAGCTGGCTCGCCAGTCCTCTGCTTCCTCCACTCGATGGTCCCGCTGCTCGTAGTTTCCATCCTGGTGAGCTGTTAGAACAACTTAGGCTGGTCTGCTGCTGCTACTGACAAGGTGTCCTTCCTCTTACGAGTCTGAGACGAACCTTGCCGAGTGAGAACTCTATAATCGGTTGCCGTGGAGCCCCGACGTAGAAGGCCTTAATTCCTTGGAATTAATAAATATTTGAGTAGGTTAGATTGGCCCTTTTCAGAAAAGATGGTGAAAGAAGAAGAGTAGAAGGGTCATAGTGGGTGAAAAGTTAATAGGTGCTCCAGATGGAGTTTGTCATTTGGCTTGGCTTGTGCATAGTGGTCACAACATGCTTAAATGTTCGTTGTTTTACAGTTTTTACATGGCTATGGTTTAAGTTAAATTTACATCTAATAATGGTATTGACAGTAGGAGTAATATTTACATGGGTCTCCTGTACTTATTGTGCCGTGTCTTTCTCTCACAGAATGAGCGTCTTGGGATGTCTTTTCTTGTAAAAGACATTTTCATCCATGTCATGGATGGCTTTGATTAGTGGATTCTTTGTTCCTGTCTGTTTGGAGTAGAACTTCCTTGTTGCATGGACAATTTCTTCTTTGATTGTGCGGACGTGCTGGTACAGCCGTATACTATAATTTGAGTCCAGCCATGTGGCGTCCGCGACCAGTCTGAGTACTTTGTTTTGCTTAATCTGAAGTTTTTGCAGTGCTGTGTCTCGCTGTTCCCCAGGCGGGAGCCGCGTGCAGCATAACGGTACGGATCATCATTTTGTAGAGGAGTAGTTTATTTCCTTCACTGAGTGTGGATTTCCTGCAGAGGTGTGGAAAGATGTGGGCAATGGCCTGGCTGGTTTTTAATAAGATGCTGTCTATATGGCTTACAAACGTGAGTTTTTCATCCAGAATGACTCCCAGATACTTTGCTTCTCGAGACCATTCTACTTCTGTGGCGTATAGTTTAAGTTTGGTGGTTGGCCGTTAATCTCTCCTAGCTGTGTGCATGACAGCGACTGTTTTATGGGGGTTGACTCTTATTCTCAATAGGTCGAACCACTCCTGGAGGGCGGGAAGGGCTTCCTGGACCTTGGCCGTGGCGACTGTTTCCTTGTAAGAGTCGGCTGTGATGACTGTGTCGTCCGCAAATAAGGCTATATCTGTGCCAGGTGTTCGTGGTATATCATGTACAAAGTTCAAGTACAGGAGTGGGCCAAGTATGCTGCCCTGAGGGACGCCTGCCTTGTGAGCTGGGAGTCGGCCCCGTTTGTGGATTATTACTATTAATATAGTAGAAAATAACAGCCTGAAATCTTTAGTTTTGATATCTGATCTTGCGTAAAACAGAATAGGCACAGTGAATAAATACATTTTATTGACATAAATCATAATATTACTACATGTAGTTACAAAGAGAGGGATACAGGGTCAGGGGGAAGGATAGGACGCAGGATATCCTTTATTATTATTATTTGAAACCTGTACTACGGCAGTTGCGTAGTACTTCCCCCACTTTTCTCCCCATGTCCCCTCTCTTATTTTTTCTAGTATTATATGTTTTATTCATGATAGTTTTTCTATCATCAACATTTCTTTTATAGTTTATAATTTTTTAATGGCAGTGCTTAAAGGTTACTTTTGCAGAGGATGTCATGCGAGATGAACTGGTGTCTTCGGGATTTCCTTCCATAAGTCTCAGCTGATTTCGGCCTTTGAACCCATGGCCTTGTAACACTAGAAAGTCATTCACCTACTACACAGTACTATAAGTTATTGTATCAGACAGGTAGAAGAGAGGTTTAGTTGCCATCAGTGTTGTGGGAGCACAGTAATCTAAGAAGAAAAATAAACCAATACAAACCATGCACACCCTATAAAATATTAACTTCTTAACCACTGTTGAATGAGATACGATACTGGAAGGAAACAGAATTCTGAAGGAAAAAATGAGGACAAAAATAAGTATGTTTATATGTTCATATTATATTCTTCTTTCTTAGTTTTTACAGATATGAAATCCACAGAACATTTTCATGAAAAGAGTAATATTTAATTTCATCAGGTCATTGTCCCAGTAGATAATTGTCATCACATGGTAGAGCCACGCATATTCCAAATCTGTAAGAGAAAAATACAATTAAAATCCTAATAATGTTGTAGGGGCTTTGCGACATCGTGGTCATGTGGTTTATGGTACTTGGAAAGTGTATATGGGATATGTCTGATTACCCATGACATTGTGATGGCTGTAGGTGTGTGTGTATTTGTAATGGAGACTAGAATTTGGAAGGAGGCAGCTGTGACCTTAATTTAGGAAATATCCTAACATTTGCCTGGGGTATAAGAGGGAAACCACAGAAAACCATTTCTAGGAGGGTTGAGATGAGACTTTGAACACATCTCTCCTCAGCTCTGCCTCACGAATATGAGTGTATCCCGTTTTAACCCTCAGACTAAAATTAAACGTCTTGGCAGAGCCAGGACCTCGGGATATGAAGTTTTAATATGAACAGGTGTAGCCAATTGACTGTGCAGCGCTGCTACTCTATGGCTCGCACGGCACATCTATACCCCGAGACCACAGAAGGTGAATTCCTTACAACAAATTACATTGTGTACCTAAATAGTCGTTACACATACATTTCATAATAAAGATGTTGAAGCAACAACTTGTGACAAGGACAGTAAACAGCTACTCTCTGGGTTACAATGTTAAACATGCACATATAGAACTTTTGCTGCTCATAGAAGGAGGGGACAAGTGCAGTGTGGATAAACTAAGTTACCCGATCACTTTAATTCCATTGTTATTAATACTAATAATACAACATTATTACTTTCCTAATTGGCCTGGATGTGTGTAACAGGCCTCACCCCCTGGGTGAATGCCACTGTAGCCTTGATATTAGGATAATGCTGCTTTAATGAATGCACAAAAGTGCATTTAGAATAAATATATAAACTGGAACTAATATTAGATGTTATTTGAAGTGGAGAATGCCACTAGCCAGTAACTTACATCAGAACAAATCCACCATCTCGGAAGTTCACAATTCACCCCAAGCACAGTAAGCAGTAAGATCTATGTGTATGCTCCCACTTACTGTGATATTATATAGCCCATCCAAAAACATCCATAGAAGAAAGAAAAAAACAAGAAAAAATCTCAAATGAACAATATTAATTTGTGGATTAATTCATTTGTTACACAAATAGCCTACCAATCAGTAAACCGATTAAAGCATTTCTTGATGCAACATGCATTGAATTCAATTTTGTGATTGACTTAAGGGGAACCGATAGGCCTAGTCATTATATTCACTGCAATGTTATATAGGCTATATACTGTACATGTAGCCTTTTATAGTCCAGTCTGCAAGCCTCTGTTTGCAAACAAGTCACCTCTATGATCCCCTGCTTCTACACCTCTCACTTTAATAAATCGTTAAACACTGAAACTAACTAACCATAGCCTCCTACATCTATCTCTGCTTCTCGTATCCTCTACCTTCGAGCTCATTAACCTCTTAGGTAATCTCTCCTTCCCCATTCTCTTTGCATGACCCATCCGAGTCTGCTCATATGAACAGCTTCATATAGCATTTCATTTCCAACCTAGTCTTTATCTCATCATAATTACACATATTATCAGGCAGATTACACACAATCAAGCAGTATACGAGGCTGATGTTCACTATGTCTTAAAGCCCTAAATGAAGCAAAGACTGCAACTATTCCTAATAACGTCACCTGTATATTTTGATTATCTCCCTGCAATAGTGTCATGATTCCAGTTAGGTTTACTGTGTGCCATTCACAGATAAGGACACGTGGCAGGCACTATCAAAAGAAGTAGGGCACATTCCAGTTCCTCAAGTGACTTTCTCACACATCTAACAGTATGCCAGGGTGCAATATGCTATATGAATTTATCAGAGGGGGGCATGAACTAAGTGTATTGCTAATCAAAACCTACATAGCACCTGGGCCTACCCTATACCGGTACTGGTGTAAAATTAATAGATCAAAGTTTCATCAATATGGTAACTTACCTTTGCTGAAATAGGATTAGTATACAACTGTTCGGACAACAGAATCAGGCAACTCCTGCCTATAGGCTATTGGACAAATGTAGTATATAATCTGCTTTCCTTGAAGTGCCTCATTACCTGAGAAGAGAAAAGAAACACAATAAGGAAACCAGTTCACAACCATTCTGCATATACTGTAGGCCTAGCTCTGTTTCAATAAAGTAGGGTTAGGCTATATAAAGCCATTCATATAGTTCACTAAATCATTCTAATATGCCATCTAGCTAAAATCATTTTGAATTGAGAATACTACACTGAACAAAGTAATCACAATAAAGCCCACAATTCGTAAACAGAAACACTATCATAATGGGTAGATATTAAAATCATATCCTGGCAGCAAAACTGCAAAGTAACTATTGAAATAAATAAATACCTACCGTATTAATGTAATATCCTACGAAGGAATGTCATTTTGGAAGCCTCAAAAGCACAAACACACACGATCATGAGTAGGATAGCCAGTTGCCAGCGACATGTTTAAATGTAACCGGCGTATCCACCCCTCATGAGCTTCAACCAATAGCAATCGAGTTGGACAGCAGCGCAGCGAGTGCTCAGGCAGTGAACCTGTCAGTTGGCCGAGAGGCTTAGGAAGTAGTTTCATCCCCCTGATATTGTTGTTGTGTAATTGGAAGTGGTTGGTCGGGGAATTTATACTTCCATGTGAAATACATTGATTTAGTTTTCTGTATGTTGACTGCGATTTTGTTTTGTTTAAGCCATGGCTCCAGGAGATTGACATGTTCTTGCAAGTAGCGTCTGGCTAAGTTGGGGTCTCTGGAGCGGGCCATTATGGCAGTGTCATCGGCGAACATTGCTATGTTAGTGTTTCTAGTTTTGGGGATATCATATGTAGACCAAGATCAGCAAGGGGCCAAGGATACTACCCTGAGGCACGCCCGCTGCAATGGTTTTGATAGTGGATTTGTTGTCTTTGATGTTAACATAGAAGGTTCTGTTAGCTAAGTATTGGTGTATGATTTTAATGTATGTTGGAGGTATGTTGTTTTGAGTGAGCTTGTGTGGCAGAATGAAGTGTATAACCCTGTCGAATGCTTGTTTATAGTCCAGGAAAAAGTGCTAGTGTGCCCGGATTATTTTGGTAGCCATGCGTAATGTATTCTGTTACTCTTAGAAGTTGGTGTGTAGTTGCATGAGCTTTTCTGAATCCGAATTGTTGGTCGATGAGTCTATTTTCAATGTGGTGTATTGTTTTGTTGTAAAGAACTTTTTCAAAGAGTTTCGAAAGGACACTCAGCAGACTGATGGGTCTGTAACTAGTGGGGAGACGGAGATTTTTTCCCTGTTTTGGGAAGACTATTATTTTAGCTAGTTTCCATTGTTGGGGATAGTATTCGAATTGTATTATTGTGTTGAATAGTTGTGTTAAAATTGGAGTCCTTTACGTGTTAGTTTCTTTAGGAGACAAGCATGTATTTCATCATCGCCAGGGGCTCTATCTCTCAGTGTCTTAATGGTGTTGCTCATTTCTAACAATGTAATTTCAGGTGTTTGGGCGGAGGTAGGGGTGTGGGTAGATTATTAGCTTGGGAATAACCTAACCCCCAAGGGAAGATGTTAAAGAAAAGGGAGTGGATTTCGGACTGGAGAAAAAGGGTGGAGAAATAGGACGAGAGTCCTACAGAAGTTATAAGTTTAGCTTTAAATATACTCAAAGGCGGCTGCCACTGCAAATCCGCTCTCCGATACCTAAAGTGGGTAGGGACCTGGGCGAAGCTAACGGGAAACGCAGCTGGAACTTGGGCTGCTCTCGAGAAAGCTGCTTTAGTGTATTCCCTCTCAAGCGTACATATGCCTACTATGGGGAAGGGTGATGGTCTGGCAAGACAAAGAGTAACGGATTTATTGTGTACCTGTTCAAAGGAGTTTGTTTTTAAACAAATAATTTGAAGAATGCCAATAATTTCAATTATTTCGAGATTTTTAGTTTTTAAAATTGTAGAATTTCTAAAGAGCGACCAAATGCTTCCAAGAAGGATAGGGATAAAGCAATTATACCTTTGGGAATAATTTTGGTAAGTATACCAATAGTTGCATTTGGAAATGGCTAAGCTTTTACCCAGCAAGGCGCCGACTAAAATTTTAGACAATGAGAAACACTTATATTTTGAAAAACCAACCATAAGTGTTGGAGAGAATCTCCACAAGCAGGAAGCTGGCGTAGCGAGCTATGCTTGCCTTACTGGCCAGTTAGAATTAGCTATTAAAGCTAAGAGAGACTTTACTAAGTTACCAACTAAGAGTTCTTGCTCAAATGCAACAAGTGGTGAAAACCCTATCAATAGATTTATTTTTATTAAATAGGAAGAATCAAGGAAGACAGGATCTTGCCTAACCGTTATGTTAGAGAAATAAGGAAGCGGAAAACAAATATTTGATTTATTTAACAATGCAAAAGGAAGTAGTTTTTTTAACAAATATATAGTTTTGATTTCTATAAACAATAGGGGTCGCAGACCTCCGAAAACATCTAAAGCTTGCGCCAGGCAATTAACAATTATTTTGGTTTCAAGCCTTTTATATGCTTTAAAATCTTCGTAAGATTTTGAAATGACGAAGATAAATAAAGGAAATATTTAAAGATAACTGACGTAATTAAAGTTAGACAATAAATCAAGTACAAGGTGTGTACTTTAAGGATTTCTAGATAAGTATCTTAGAAATAATAACAACTTCGAAAGTAACAACAACAAAAAGCAGGAAGAGTAAAATAGAAGTTTCTATGACTTCTTATATTGATACTGAATTACTTTAAATTATTATGCAATTAGGGCAGGTCACGTATTGTGAAGCCTGAAGAGAACAATCGAAAGGAAGTTTCTCGAGTTCCTATGTTTAAGTAGGGATCACGAGACAAATGGGGCAAGTTTCCCTATCGTGAAACCTAGAGATAACTCACTTATGAGTTGAAAGATTTGTATTCCCTAATCAGAAGGGTGAAACAATACAATTTGAGGCGTGTGCTAGACACGAAGTTTTACAGACATTAATTCGTTGTACATAAAGCAAGAGAGGGAGGGCACTTATTAAGAGTGACACCTCATTGAAAAAAAAAAGACCTAAAGTAACAATTTTATTATTTTGGTTTGTTAGTAAGGGGTTTGGGAAAGATCAAATAGGATTGAGGAAAAGTGTTCACGGCCGTATTTATTGTATTCGGACGAACGCGACGCGGATGAAAGGTTGAACAAGCACTGTTTTCACTATAGTCTGTTGAAATAGATGAAAAGTTCATGGCAAAGAAAGTTATTGCAATGATGGAAAATATCTAGTTACACTAGATATGCGAGAGTCTATTGCTTGAGAAAGTTGTAGATTATAGTTGAATGCGCCAGAGAAAATCCCAACGGAGGAAGAAAAATTTGATATTGATTAGCAGTTCATAAGGAAGATTCCTTTGTTTGAAAAAGTATTCCCATGACAGTATAACTGGTAGATAGAGTGCAGATTCTGGGGAAGGTTCCAGAGCAATCATGACTGAAGAATTGGGCAAAAGTTAGTCCAGCGGTGGAACGAGCTAAGTATTTTATGGACAGTGGGTAATTTAATGGTCCCCCAGGGGCTCACATCTTGTGGGCGTGGGTTGGCGACCACGGGGCCCCAGCTGAGTCCGGCATTGCTTCCACTTCCTTGTGCCGGGCTCCTCTCTGTCTTCTTTCCTGTCGACCTCACTTGGTCAACTCTTGTTCTCTTCTGACCCCGACGGTATTAGGGTATCCGAGGCCTAGGGAGTCTCTTCCTTTCCCGCCTTAATTGGCCCTTGTCTCATCTTTTCTGACACCCTCCTTCTGCGAGGGGTCAGCCTTCTTTTTCTCTTCCTTTTACCTCCTGCCTTGTGCTCTAGGCCCTTAAGGAGGCAGGGTGTATGTAGCCCCATAACTTCTGGTGCACCCTAGATAATGCTACACCCTCAGGGGCTCACGGCTGGTGAGTTCGGGAGTTGGCGACCCCGAGGGATTCCTGAGCTGGGTCCGTTTTCCCCTTTTGTCCCTTACCTTTGGGGCGGACCCTCCCCTCTTTCACTTTCCTATCTGCCTTTCATGGCTCTCCTTCCTTCCAAGTCCCTCAATCCGCCTTCTCCGAGGGTTGAGGGCATTTCTTTTCCTTCTGTCCTTTTATTTGCCTTATTCTCCATTAATTTTCCATTTCTTCTTCTAGTATGTAGGTTAGTAGTTAGTTTTAGTTTTAAGTTCGCTTTTCATTTTCATCTTCACGATCACCCAAACCATCAGGGGCCGATAACCTAGATGTTAGGCCCCTTAAAACAACAATTATCATCATCATCATGTAATTTAATGGTATCCCGCGTTGTGAGAAAATCTCTCATTTAATAAGCATAATAAATGCTGCTTCCTGTTAAGATTGGCTTAGATAGACAAAAGTCCAACATAGAAAATCCCGCGAAGGATGATTATTGTCCCAAATATAGAAATCTCACACTGCCTATAAAATGATCATTAAAAAGCGTGTAGCTATTTAAAATAAATTAAAATAAGTTGAAGAACGTAGAAGTAGTACTTAGCTTTGCTTCATGGCGAAGGCGATGTTCCCTTTGACGGTTGATACTAAAATACTCACATGGCGTAGAATTTAAAAGGTTGCCTCTCGAGTTGAGGAGGCGAGCTTTAGTTAAGCTCTAACTGAACGGGTCGACTTCCGACGTACAAGTGAGACACGCTCAACGAAGCACGGAGGGACCAGGGAAGGGAAAAGAGTGGGGGTAGGAGACAAAAAGAATACATATAAGAATAGACAACATAACAGAAACAAATTTTCTCTTGATGAAATGGTCTTCAAAGTGTTGATAGCAGGCAACACTAGCGCAGCCTGGAGGGTGAAAAAGTAGATGAAGTTCTCTTGATCACGGAGATGATAGCTGGCGATGGCGACGAGATCTGATGGCCAGATTGATAAAGAAGTCGTCTTGTACAGGGAAGAATTGAGGAACTTCAGAGATTCGCTGCTAGATGACGCTAGGTGGGTCATGGAAGATATATCTCTAGAACAGACTTACAGGTAAAATGAGAGACATGTTCCAACAAAGAGAAATCAGAAGATCACTGTTGGTGTTTGAGAAAAAGGAAGGAATTAACTATAGCAAAGAGAAGCAAAAGCTTACTCTATCTTACCGTGTATTCCAAAGAATACACCAGGGTGAGTAGATAGTTGTTTACGGAGATATTGACGTAGCTGTCATAATTGTAGTCTCGCAGATTTAAATTTGGTTGGAAGTGTTCTTGGACTGTGTCTGCTAGAAGTTCTGCTTTATCTCTGTCGGTAGTGATTATTTTACCGTTGTCGTGGAGTGGTGTTTTTTTTTTTGTTTGGTTAGCATTATTGCTATTCTCCAGAGATTGTTATTGTCAGTGTTGTTTATGTTGGAGAGTTTTGTGTGCCAAAGGAAATTGTAGTGTTTGTTTAACTCTTTTTTTTACCTTCGCGTGCAGCCTGTTATATTCTGTTTTATTTTGTTTCGTCGGGGTTCGTTTGAAGTTTTTATTGGCGATGTTTTTCTCTTTACTTAACTGTTTCAATTCTGCTTGGATTGAGTTAGGTGATGGTGCTGCTATTTCTTTGGTTGAGCTGGCACGAGCGGCTGTGATTAATGTTTGTGTGAAAAGGTTTAGTTGTGTGTCAAGTTCGGAGGTAGAGTTTATTTGCGGTAGGGTGTCAGGAATGATGTAGTCTAGCTGTTCAATGTAATGTTCCCAAATAATTTTTTGGGGTTAATTAATTTTTTGGCATTAAAGTATTTGGTATCTGCTCCTATTTCTAGTATAACGGGTAGGTGATCGGAAGATAGTTCATGTTCTACATGTATATTGGTGTTAATGGGTATATTTTTCAGACGGGCGATGTCTAATACATCGCCTTTTAGTACGCCATTTCTCTAAGTATAATATGTCGGCTCTGTAAGAGCTGTAATAAAGTATTGTCTCTAGGAGTTGTGTAGTAATAGGCTTAATCCATTCGGATTTGTTGCTTTCCTATTCCATGACGGATGTTTGGAGTTTAAGTCCCCAAATACTATGGTACTGTTTGCTTTTAGTATTTTCGTAAGATCTGAGTGTAGAAGGTGTTTGCTAGGGGGATTGTAGGCTGATATTATTGATATTTCTTTGTTGTGAAAAGGGAGAGAAATAGCCGTGGCTTCCATGTGGGTAAGAGGAGGCAGTTCCAGTTCATAGTGCGATATGTGATTTTTGATCGCAATTATTGTGCCTCCTCCTTGTAGGTCAGTCACCGTAGACACAAAAATCGCGTTAGGTCGCAAATAATTGCAAGGTTCTGATTTTTTGGTATGTTGTTAGGATAGATACCAATAGAGTAAAACCAAGTTGCAACCGTGAAAGACATGTGCTAACTTCGTGATGCTCGAAAAACCTCGAAATTTTCAGACGTTTTTCGGTTTTTGGCTTATAACTTCCAAAATATGCATTCTATGGCCAAGTCACCCATTACATTTTTAATGAAGACAAAATTCCTGACAATTTGAGTGCAACTCCAGCTCTGTATGTCTTATAGATCTCGAGATACAACACTTCGAACATGGACCATTTTTCCCAAAAAGTTCGAAATTTGTAATAAGCTAGTCTTTCGAACAAAGGTAATGGGACCAGTAGATGGCACTCTAAGGGAAATTTCAGACACAAATATTCATATTTAATCATAAACTTGGTAAACTATTGAACCAATTATAAATGTATTTACTTGAATTGTTTTTAAAATACAAATCTAATGGATGATATGCATATGTTCTTTCCAAATTATAAAATGTAACAGTAAAATCATGTATGACAAGTCACCAGTAGATGACATCTGTCTTCATCCCGTGCACCGGTAGTTGACACATGACACCACCAGTAGTTGACAGTTTGTCCGTAAGTATTATTCACCTATAAACTTTGCATTATTGATATACAGAACATTAAATCATTAAATAAAGCAAACAAACCAATACTGCATGCAAGGTTATGTGAATATCTTTAAAAATTCCTGTATTTATTAATTTCTGGCACTCGATAGTGACCTCTATTTGTGTACGATTTGGGGCTTGACATTTTGCCCTTTATATCTTCCTTTTCATACCAACAAACATCGTCAGTTTTTGGCCACTTCCATGCCTGCCACAGCCATTACTTTAACATACCGTATGCCCGATTTGATTCTTACTTCAAAATAATGCCAGGAAAATATTCCCCCTCGTAATCACATATCACATGAGCCCCTTACGTAAATTGACTGTGTCACTTGTCGAAACATCTTCCTCTGATTCACTGCTACTGTCTGGCATTTTAGATAACTTAATCCTCTTATTTGCTTTTTCAGCACATTTTTTCTTCATTCTTTCTTCTCTCAACTTTGCTTTTTCTTCTTTCAATATGTCAGCTTCATCCTTTGCTTCTTTCTTTCCTAGAACAATTGCCAATCTCTAGATACCACACCACTTGGAACCTTTTCCTTCTTTCTTTTTGGACGTTGTTGAAGACAGTTCTTCGGGTAAAATAACGCTCGTTTGAAAGGGGAAGGGATATTGGTTGTGGAACTTCCTGAACCAGCTGTATTTGCATCACTCCTTTTGTCCTCAAATGAAGGTGGTGTTCTTGGAGCAATTGGTGGATTTTCAGTTTGGCTTGTTGATGTTGAAGGAATGGGTTGAACATTGGGTGATCTTTGATTTGGTGATTGTGTTGAAAGAGAACCTCATGAGAAAGACAAATTATATTTATGCATATGTGGTGTGTCTTCATTTGCAACTGCTAGAACAGTGACTTGATTCATGTCAGCAGGTGATAAGGCAGTAAGAACTGGTACTTGCTCATCAATTATTAATGGGCTGTTCAACGAGGGAGGTGAGCGGATTTCAACAATTTCCTGCAAATTCCTCCACAGTAAAAATAAGCTTCTGTCGTCTTCTTCAATTTCTTTATCCAGTTGGCACAGTTCTTTTTTCTGTTTAAAATAGCCAATTTTACTTTCACCAATTTCTTTTTCCATTACTTTTACGGCTACTTGGTATTCATGCCACATACTGTCGTGCTGCCGAAAAACTGGGACTTCTTCCTCCCTTTCTGTGGAAAGGATCCTTGAAAAATCAACTGCGTTTCAATCCCATGGTGGCAAACCACACTTTTTAAATCCACTTTCGTGGCTGCTGTGGCATATGGTGTGCCATTTCTAACAGCTTCGATGACATTCTGCATAGGCTCAGTTGAGTATTTAAACAGAGATCCTTTCCCCTTTGCAGGCATGATAAGATAGATTCAGTGTCCTGAAAATAAAGAACGATGTTTTGCTCAGAGTTTAACTTACTAGCAAATAAAACATACCAAGGTTTCATAATTTATAGTTTAACTGCGCTATACAATTAAAATTGAAATTAATTTTAGGGATCTATGAAGCTAAATTTAATATCCCAAACTGTTCATTATGGCTTAAGTCAAATAGATCAAGAACGGCCATTATCTTTATTCACGGAATCATTAAAGCAGCAGTCCATGTTTTTTATTCTATTACAACTTACCATTTACAAGTCAAAATCAACAAGTGTATTGAGTAGAATAAACCATAACAATGAAGTATGCACATTTCGGTTGCCATGCCAACTATAGATCCACAAGGTTTTCTGGAAGGGTTGGGAAGATGGCATACCCTGCCAACTACTAGTCCACTAGCTATTTTATGAACCAGTAGATGGCATTAACAATATATTATTTCAATCCTAGTTATACCTTCTGAATATGCTAATATTAAACTCTCCCAAAGTGTCTATTTGGTTAAAAATATTCTCATAACCACGATAAAGCATAACTCTGACAAGTAACGTACCTGTACTCTAACCTCTTCGTTAACAGCACCCTTAAGCTGACGCCATTTTACATCCAATGCTCACACAGCTGCATATAGAACTTCTTTGGAAACTCATAGAAGGTACTACAACATTTCATTTCATTTTGTGTGCTGCACTCTAGAATCATACTTGGGGACTATTAATCCAAATACATTCAAACTTCTCTTACAAGCTTAACAAATCGCATGAACTATGTAAGGATGTTAGGCCCCTTAAAACAACAATTATCATCATCATCATAACTATGTAAGAGCCATCTACTGGTCCACTGTCATCTACTGGTCTCATTACCTAAAATACCGTCTAAAACACTCATTCTACGAGGAAAGGCATGGGAAGTAAAGTTGTAGAGCAGTTCTTTACCTTTACTTTAAGCATACGCAAAATTCTGTAAGGCTAATAGTTCTCTTGTTATCAGGTAAAAACAAAATAAGGAATTCGGGTATTTCAAAAAATAGGGCTTCGAATGTACATTGTTATCAATATTGCACAGTTATCTATTAATGTCATGGGGAGGTGATGGTGGAATGGCCGGACGGCCGTGGTTCGAATCTCGATAACAGCGCGGTGGAATTTTCAACTGAAAAATCACGGGGTTGTCAGGTATGGCATCCGCCCTTAAATCCCCGGCCAAAACCAAAATGAGCCTGGTTGGCTCCGGCGACCCCAATTAATTGGGAAAAGTCGAAGAAAGTTTTTAATCTCTTAATGTCATATTTTTTGTGGGTTGGGTGCCTGGAAGAAATCGCTCTTAGAGGTAAGGCCGCCCATTGCAGTCAATGTTATACCTACTCTTTGAGTAAAACTCCCTGTACTTTTACTTATGTTATGTTGATTGCAATAAAGTTTCTAATCTAATCTAATTTTGTTATAATTAATACGAGTTGGCCAATTATCCCATGGCTCTATTCTCCGTAGAGGGAATGCGAAAAGGAACAAAATCATCGATGTACTCTGCTTTTCCGCCCCTCCCAGAAAACGTCGCCGTTGGACTAAGAACTTTTGTTGAAGTGGATGGAGGTTACTTGCTCCATAAGGTTATATGGCAAAGGAACAGCTCAGTGAGGGAAATTGTAGCTACTTTTATCACCTATACGACCAACCATTTTTGAAAAAATGTCTCAGTAGTATTCGATGGCTACCCAGAAGAGGGGTCAGCTAAGAGCACGAAAACAGCAGAACGGCTACGACGTTATGCAGCCTCAGCGTGCAGCGATATTTTTTTTGAAGAATCGACACTGATCGAAGTGCCCCAAGAAATTTGTTTGTCCAACCCAAAAAACAAGCAACGCCTGATCAACTTAATGTGTACGGTACTGGACTGGATATACAAGGGATCGAAACAAAGCAAGCTCCAGAGGACGCCGACTGCCTCATTGTGAGGACAGCATTAGAAAAGAGCGAGGAGTACGAGCACGTCATAATCGCACCTCTTGGTGCTCCTAAATGGATTGTGTGCCAACAAACAAAATGTTTCCTTCCAGAAAAGTCCCAGGGGTGGAACAGGTTGCAAGCAGTTCTTTTCAACATCATTCATTCGAGGAGATCTCTCACTCCCTCCTGGAATAGAGTTGTTCCTCCACGCCTTCAGTGGTTGCGACACAACCTCTGCCCTTTTCGGGCAAGGGAAAACGAAGATGTTGAGCGTCCTTTCAAAACAGCCAGACCTTCTTGACGCTGTTACCGCTTTTCTGAACAATAACGCCACCCATGAGGAGATAGACTCTGCTGGCAACAAATTCCTCGTGGCATTGTATGGCGTTGGAAAAGACGATTCTCTCCACGCCTTGCGTTACGGGATATTGATTTGTCCGATCTGCTGCCAGCGCTAAAGTCAACCTCACTCGTCTGCCCCCAACCGAAGAGGCTGCTGCCCACAATTCCTACAGAACCTACCACCAGGTGCAGGAGTGGTTGGGGATTGAGAAAGAGCCCACCAAGTGGGGATGGACAAGGAGTCAGCAGGGGCTGACACCGGTGACCTCACACAAGGAACCAGCGTCGCAAACTCTGCTCAAACTCCTGTCATGCAGGTAAGGTAATCCATTCGTATTAGGTCGGTTCTAGTCAATGTCCAATGCTGGGCATAGGTATCTTTTCTGATTAGAATTAAAACATTTGAATCTGTTGTAACCTGGAGTTATTATAAATGCTGAAATTCTTGTCATACAGGTGCCTGAAAGAGTGTGGAGCAGGGCGATGCTCCTGCCGGAGAGCAGGGCTGAAATGCTCTGCTCTCTGTAAAATTTGTCGGGGGAAGACCTGCCTTAATTCTCCTACCCTAGAAATGACTGAGTCAGACGAAGAAGACGACTTTGACAATCCCCTTTTACATCCAGATCCAAATACACAGGAGTCTCCGGAGCCCCAAGAAGAGCCGTATGAAGAACCTGGGCCTTCCAAACGAATACTACTGTCTCGCTGAGTGCAGGTAAGCCTAACATCACATACCTACCCTTGTGTTGAAATTCATTAAAAAATAGTAGGTAATTGACGTGTTGCGTGTTTCTGTCGCAGGTGTTAGCTGAGGCCCCTCCATCACTTCGCCCTTGTAACATCAATATTGATAAGAAATTACTCATCATTAATTGTATTCAATGTTATTTTGCATGAATATTCCCCCTCCCCACTGATTGATGTCTTTCTTATCCTTTAAAAAAGTCCTACAATTTGTCAGGCTACATTTTTTGAAAAATCCAATTTCCTATTTTTGTGTTTTACCTGATAACAAGAGAACTATTAGTCTTATAGCGTTTTGCTAATGCTTAAATTTAAGCTAAATAACTGCTCTACAACTTTACTTTTGATGACGTTCCTCGAAGAATGAGTATTTTAGACGGTAATTTGTTCTAAAGACTAGCTTATTACAAATTTCGAACATTTTGAAAGAAAAAAAAATGCCCATTTTCGAAGTGTTGTATCTCGAGATCTATAAGACACACAGAGCTGGAGTCGCGCTCAAATTGCCGGTAATTTTGTCTTCTTTAAAAGCGTAATGGGTGACTTTGCCATAGAATGCATATTTTGGAAGTTGTAAGCCAAACACCGAAAAACGTCTGAATATTTCGAGGTTTTTCGAGCACCACGAAGTTAGCACAGGTCTTTCGAGGTTGCAAACTTGGTTTTACACTAATTTCATTTTGCATGAAAACAATTTTCCACTGATTGATGTCGTTTCTTATCCGTTAAAAAAGTCATACAATTCGTCAGGCTACATTTTTTGAAAAATCCAATTTCCTATTTTTTTATTTTACCTGATAACAAGAGAACCATTGGTCTTATAACGTTTTTCTAATGCTTAAATTAAAGCTAAATAACTGCTCTACAACTTTACTTTTGATGACTTTCCTCGTAGAATGAGTATTTTAGACGGTAATTTATTCGAAAGACCAGCTTACTACAAATTTCGAACATTTAAAAAAAAAAAAAAAAATAATAATAATAATAATTTTCGAAGTGTTGTATCTCGAGATCTATAAGACACACAGAGCTGGAGTTGCGCTCCAATTGCCTGTAATTTTGTCTTCTTTAAAAGTGTAATGGGTCACTTTGCCATAGAATGCATATTTTGGAAGTTGTAAGCCAAAGATCAAAAAACGTCTGAAAATTTCGAGGTTTTTCAGCACCACAAAGTTAGCACAGGTCTTTCGAGGTTGCAAATTTTGTTTTACACTACTGGTATCTATCCTAACTACATCCCAAAAAATCAGAACCTTGCAATTTTTTGCGACCTAGAATGTCTTAGATGACTGGCCTATTGTGCGTTTCTATCCGTCCCGTAAATGATGTAGTTGGGTATTTTGAATCGCGTGGAGTTGTCTAGTTTTGTTTCTTGAATGAGGATGATGTCTATGTCGTGTTCTTTGTTGAAGTGTGTTAATTCGGCTTTCTTATACCGGAAGGAGACACCATCGGCATTTCAGGCGCATATTATTAATTGTCTTTGAGCCATTATTGTTACAATGATAGTGTTAAGGATGAAAGGAGTTTGTTTGGTGAATGGGGTAGCTGATGTTTCCTCATTGTTCATCATTGTTGATGTGCTCTGTTGTTGATTCGAAATGTGCTCTGAGATTGGAGGTAATTTTATTTAATGTGTCACTGTATTGTTTGTATAGGTATTGCACCAGGTTTGCAAATGTAATTTGAAGTTGTTGGATGTATGTCTGTATTTGTAAGGGCAGTTTTTCTGATATTTTTGTTTTGTGAAAAAGTGTTTTTTCAGTTAATGGGGTGCCATCTTTCTTGGATTCTTTCTTTTCTTTTGTGTGTGTTATTGTTGTTGTTTTTGAGTCCGTGCTGCTGGTTTTAAGCATAGTTGTTGCCTGGTGTGTTATTTCATTTGTTATTTGGAATGTTGGCTGTTTGTTTTGTACCTTATTTTTTGTTTCTGTGTGGGTACCTGCATCTTCAGCATAGTCTGGTTCGAATTCTGGTTGTTGCCTTTGGAATTGTTGTAACTCCAGTTTTCTAGCTTCCGTTAATTTGTGGTGTTGTCTTTGTTGTGGAGGTTGCGGGCGTGGTGTCGGTTTTATTCCTTGCAATAAACGGTAAGACAGAGTGAGCTTTTGCTGCTCTTTGCTTTATTTCATTCCTTCCTTTTTCGCAAACACCAACAGTGATTTCCTGGTTCTTCTTTGTTTGTGCACTTTGCTTATATTACCTGTAAGTCTGTACTAGATATATATCTTCCATGATCAACATAGCGTCATCTAGCAATCTCTGAAGTTCCTAAATTTTTATATGTAAAAAAGGACTTCCTTACCAATCTAGCCATCAGATCTCGTCGCTATCGCCAGCTATCATCTCCGTGATCAAGAGGACTGCATCTACATTTCCATCCTCCAGGCTTCGCTAGTGACGCCTGCTATCAACTCTTTGAAGACAATTTCATCAGGATACTTAATTTTTGTAGTGTTTGACATTCTTATGTATATTCCTTTGTCTCCTACCCCCACTTTTTTCCTTCCTTGGTCCCTCCGCGCTTCGTTGAGCTGGTCTCACTTCTGCTTCAGTTGTCAAGACCTCCAGTTGGAGCCTAACTAGGGCTCGTCTCCTCTCCTCGAGAGACAAACTTTTGAATCGGACGCCATGACCAGATCTTAACTAACGGTCGCCTGGATCGCCTACTACAGAAATGAGCTAAGTACCATGTTCTTCAACATATTTTAATCGCTTTTAATTAGCTATACGCTTTTAATACTGTTTTATAGACAGTGAGAAGTTTCTAAATGTTGTGCAAATGCAATCTCGCGGGATTTTGGATGTCAGGCTTTGTCTATCTAAGACAGCTAAATTTGTAAAACGAAGCAGCATTTCTTGTGCATGTTAACTGAGAATGAGCTCTCACACCGTGGGATTCTTATTAAACTAAATATTGTCTACAGAAAACTTAGCTCGTTCCACCGCTGGACTTTATTTACCCAATTCAACAGTTATGATTGTTCTGGAATGTTCCACGCCAAACAATTCATCTACAAGGTAAACCTTCGAGTATTTTCCACTGACACATGGGAATACTTTTCTCACCAAGGAATTTTCTTTATGAACAGCTAATCAACACCTAATTTGTCTTCCTTCGTGGGAAATTGTCCGCTGCATTCAACTATAACCTACAAATTTTTCAATGCAATAGACTCTCGCAAACCAAAATGCAACTAGTTATTTTACACCACCGCAATAACATTCCTTTCTATAAACTTCCTGTGCTACAATAGTGAACGTTTTAACCACGTCAATAGACTATAGTGAAACCAGTGCTCGTTCAACTCCTCATCCGCGCCGCGCTCGTCCGAGAAAAATAAATAAGGCCAAGAACTTTCTCCACAAAGTTCCTATTTCCTCTTCCACAACCACTCTAGTAGGGGGGGTAAGGGGGGTTCTGCCTCCCCCCACCACTACTCCCAATGCGAGCCGATAACTCCCGAACCCGTGGTCGGAGATTCACGAATGAGGTGTCGTTGGACTTGGGATGACGGGGGCTTTGCTATGAACCACTCGTAATATTTCTGAAAAAAAAAAAATTGTTTTAGGAAGTAGGTGATAGTTTGAAAACCAAAGACGATAGAACGTTGTGCTATGACTCAAACGAATGGTCTTTATGACATTTATTTTCTATAGTAAAACTTTTTTATTTTTTATGTTTTTTTGAAAGCACTCGAATTTTGAAATTCCTATATTTTGGAAACTAGGAAGTTTACAAAAAAGTTTGTTTGACGTAAATCAATGGTCCCTACCCTCTCTGCCCCTAAAATAAATTTCAAGTCTCTAGGATAAAAACCTGACAGTAGTGTGGTAGTGGGGAGCTGCTACACTTAGGAAGTTGTGAGCCCCTGCGACCTTGGAATGGAAGGAGTCATGCTAGGAAGGCGTGCTTGGATTCGTTTTTTTCGTCTCGTTGCGCTCTTTACGGAAATGTAGGTGTCGGAAAGGTGAAATGCTGGAAACAGATTTTTTTGGGGGGGAAACGTGATTTTAAACATTTTGCTATATCTCGCGAACCAATCATGCTAGAGGCGTGTACGATGTGTCCTAGGACTCGGGCTAACGCTCCCTTTCAAATGTGGTAAATATTTTTTCCAAAATATAATTCACAAAGGGCCTAACGCCATACATGTTGAAAAAAATTTTATTTTTCTTTACCTGTTTATAATGTTTATGAAGCGTGGTGGTTGATAGAGACGATACGGCTGGGTGTGTGTGTGTCAACGAACCTGTCGCTGACCACGGTGGCTGTGTTCAATAGATCAATCGATATTTCGACGGGTCGGTTTATGACAGAGCGAGGGTGCGTTTTTTCACACATTTTACCTTTGACGTGTAAACGGTGATGAGAACTTGGTTCTATGTTGGTCGAAGCGAGTAGAGAAAACAAACTTGCCGAGGAGCAGGAGGTGAATGTCATTTGAGCTTATTGGAAGGCGCTGATCTGACTTGACAACAGGTGCAATGGAAAAATGACAATGACGCTTGAAGGTGAAATTATCAGACCATCGTCGTGGCAGGGGAGTGCGAAATGCATGTGAACACATGTGAAACCACATGTAGGCTAAACAAGTTACATCCTGTCTTGCTTCGTACGTGACAAAATGCAAGTTCATGTGAAATTTGATCTACCACAGGTGTTCGCCTGGGACGTTAGCTGTCCACGTGCACGATAACTGTTAACAAGTCACATCCTGTTTTGCTTCGTACGTGACAAAATGCAAGTTGACGTGAAATTTGATCTGCCACAGGTGTTCACCTTGGACGTTAGCTGTCCACATGCCTGATAACAGAATGTTCAAAGCGTGG
Source organism: Meconema thalassinum (assembly GCA_946902985.2). Lineage (NCBI taxonomy): Eukaryota > Metazoa > Arthropoda > Insecta > Orthoptera > Tettigoniidae > Meconema > Meconema thalassinum. Next base: position 501,610,970 of record OX336392.1, on the reverse strand, counting down.
GGAAAAAAAGATTATACATGCAAGGTAACATATATAAAGACATGTCGTTATCATTTCCACACTCACTTAGGTGACTACCTTTGAACACACTGCGTTGCATGAAACCCCTGGTCTTGTTTAACAGTTTTGCTGTGGGTGGAAAATACTTAACCTTGGTATGGGGTAGGTATATATTTATTCATTTGTATATTTATTGATTTTTATATAAATACATGCAATTATTTATTGATTAGGTAATTAATGATTTTATTTATTTATTTATTTGTTTGCAGATAATGTGTATAGCCTACCTGTCGTGTGTATGTGGGAAATATATTAAAGAAAGAGAAAGACAGACAGCTCGAAAAGGAAACCATTTCCACACTAGCCCACGAGACGGGAATATAGCAAAGCATTACACGTCAAGGTGAGATTTGTTTTTTTAATATATATAACCTGTTTGATTTTGTTTTGTTTATGAAATGCATAAACTATATGGAATGGATATACTTATGGTGGTTTATTTTATTTCTTTTTAGAGTGTTGGAAAACGCTTTACCTCTGTTGATAACCAGGAACGCGTGTGTTTGAGGCCATTGTTCAGCAGTCTACAGCTGAACACTCAGGTGAGAGTGTTCTTTCAAAATAATGTATTTTACTGCTGCCGATACGTTAACTTGGGAACCCCTAAACAGTTGTTTCAAATCGCGTGTGTGCTCTGGCCGCGTAGTGAATGTTAGAAAAAGTTTGATTCCCAAAGAATTTTTAGAATCTTGTTTTGAAATTTTAAAAATTGAAATTTGTACAGTGCAAAGGTTGCGTACGGCTTGAAAGGTGAATACAGAACTGGTGTGCGATTTCATATATAAAAAGAAGGACGTAGAGCAAAAAGAGACATTTTATATTTGCAGTAAAATGCAAGAGCTTTTGATAGCCGATAATCTGATCGAGTGGTATCAAAGCCATGTGGTGAATGCCTTGCTATCAAAATTTGATAAACTGCAACAATGACCGAGTGGCCTTGCCTTAGACAAAATTCATCATTTACAAATCAACATTTGTCATTTCAACCCGTTGAATGCTGGGTCTAGCTATATTAAAACACCGCCAGCAATAGCTTCGAAAAAGGCTGTGGTGAATATTGAATTTTGATGATGAATGTTTTCTGTGGGCTGTGGCTGCGTATTTGCAGCCAGCTCAAGATCGTAGTGTTAACAGTTTGATGAATTAAAACAAACTTTAATTTTAACTCGAGTGTTGTTCCCTATGGACTTAACCGAGATCCATAGGTTTGAACAAGATAACCAGGACTTTTCGTTCATGGTGTATGGCCTTGATGGTGATGAGATTGCGGGTCCTCTTTATGCCACAAAAGAACCGAAACGACACCACATTCATCTTTTATATCTGTCTTGCGGAGAAGTGAATCACTATTGCCTGATTAAAAGCTTGAGTAGATTGCTAAGCAGTCAAATGTCTATGAAAAAGTGTGAAAAACATATTTGTGATCGTTGTCTGCAATATTTTACCACTCTTACGCTTTTGGAACGTCATAGGGTAGATTGTGTTACTCAGGAAGCGGTGAGATTGATATTGCCACAAGGGGACAAGGCTGTGTTAATGTTTAAGGACATTCACAAGCGTGACACTGTCCCCTATGTGGTGTATGCAGATTTTGAAGCTCTCACTACACCCATGGCGGGATGTGAACCAGATCCCTCCATGAGCTCAACCACACTCATTCAAAAACATGACCCCTTTGCCATAGGATTTAATGTGGTGTGTGCCTATGACCACACGCAATCCGTTTACAAATACCGTGAGGGGCCAGATTGTGCCAAATGGTTCTTGGATGAACTTGTCAAGTTGGCTCATGATGTACAGGAAATACTGGACCACCCAGTACCCATGAGCCTATCTCCAGAACAACAGCAGCAGTATGCGCATGCCACGACATGCCATATTTGCGAAAAGCCACTGATCAGTGCTAAAGACACCGTTCGTGATCACTCGCACTTTACGGGGGAGTTTCGTGGAGCTGCGCATACTAAATGCAACTTGAACTTTCCAGCTCCTCGTTTCATCAGTGTCTTTTTCCACAATCTGGCGAATTATGACATTCAGTTTTTGATTCGTGAATTGGGCCATGCCAACAAGGGCTCGTTTACCATTATTCCTCAAAACCATGAGCGTTTTACAGCCTGACATGGAGGTTGGGCGACTTTAGCATTCGATTTTTGGATTCCTTTAAGTTTATGGCATCCTCGCTAGACAGCCTTGTGAATGGCTTGAATGAGGAGGAATTAAAATACTAGAATGCATTTTAATGATCCTGAGCAATTTCAATTGTGCGTTCCGAAAGGTATATTCCCGTATGATTTCTGCAACAGCTGGGATGTGTTAAAGCAAAGAAAACACCCACCACAAGAGAAATTTTACTCGAAACTAACACGCAGTACCGTTTCCGATGAAGACTATGCACATGCATGTCTAGTTTGGCGAGTGTTTGGCATTAAGACGCTAAGTGAATATGCTTTGCATTACCTAAAACTGGATGTATTGCTGCTCACTGATGTGTTTGAAAAATTCCGTAACTTGTGTCAACACATTTACGGTCTTGACCCGGCTTACTATTATACGAGTCCTGGACTCTCGTTTGATGCCGCTTTGAAATACACTCAAGTGGAATTTGATTTACTCACTGACGTTGACATGGTTCTATTTTTTGAAAAGGGCATTCGTGGCGGCTTTGTGTCACTTAACCAACGCCATGCCGAAGCGAATAATGTCTACATGCCTGATTATTCACCAGGCAAACCAGAATCGTACTTAATGTACTATGAAGTGAATAATTTGTACGGTTACGCCATGAGTCAGCCTTTGCCCTATGGGATGTTTGCTTGGCTGACAGACAAACAAGTGTCAGAATTTGATTGGAACATGGCTAGCCAAGAAACATGATGATGATGATAATTGTTGTTTGAAGGGGCCTAACATCTAGGTTATCGGCCCCTGAGCCAAGAAACAGGCCGTGGATATGTGCTAGAAGTGGATATTGAATATCCCTCATCCTTGTATGATGAACATGCCGATTTCCCATTCTGCCTTGAGCAAATGGTCCCCCCTGACAGTAAAGTAAAAATTGAAAAACTCATGGGCACACTTTACAACAAAAATCGGTATGTGCTACATATCCAAATGTTGGTGCAATGCCTCGCCCAAGGCTTGATGTTGAAGAAAATCCACAGGGGTATTTCTTTTGCTCAAAAAGCATGGCTTGAGCCATACATGCGACTCAACACAGAGCACCGACAAATGGCAACACAGCAGTTTGAAATTATTTTTTTTAAATTAATGAACAACTGCATCTATGGCAAGTCAATGGAGAATGTTCGCAAATACCGTGACATTAAATTGGTGAATGTCTGGGAGGGGCGGTGGGGTGCCCGGCGGTACATTGCCAAGCCAAATTTCAAATCGATCAAAATTATCGATGAGGATTTGGCTACTATTGAAATGAGTAAGACCAGCGTGACCTTGGATAAGCCCATTTACTTGGGTCAAGTCATTTTAGACTTTTCTAAATCGGTCATGTATAGGTTTCACTATGAGTTTGCCAAACGCCATTTTGAGAACGTCTCTCTTTTGTATATGGATACGGACTCATTCATTTACCACATTCGCCACTGCAACCCCTATGACGTCATGAGGCAGCATAGTGAATGGTTCGACACCTCTTGCTATAGCGCTGACAACGTGTTTCAGCTGTCCATAAAAAACAAGAAGGAAATGGGCGTTTTAAAAGATGAATGCGGGGATTCCATTATGACGGAATTCGTAGGTTTGGCCTCAAAAATGTATGCTTATCGCACACTCGACTGTAAGGAATCCAAAAGAGCAAAAGGTGTAGGTAGGGCAGTGGTAAAATCGCTACGTGTTGGTGACTATCTAGCGGTTTTACGTACTGGCAAAGCTATGTCTCATACACAGTGCAGGATACAATCCAGCAACCATCATTTGTATCTTGTGGAACAGAGAAAACGCACCCTCCCCTCCATGGATAACAAGCGTGTGTGGGCTGATGACCTGCTCACCAGCCTGCCCTGGGGTTATGATCGCAAGGTGTGATTTCATTGTTTAATCGTTTATGGGACATAGCTTTATGTAACTTATAGATTTAGTATTTTGTAAATATTGGTCTCTGCCATTGTAAATAGTAGATTTTGTAAATAGTGACAACCCACTTGGACCTTTTGCTCTTTAAAAAAGTTCTATGCAACTTTTTAAAAAAATATTTTGATTGGTAAATAGTGTGATGCTTTTAACGCTGTACAAAGTTGAGTTTTTTGTAAATATGAAATAAGTAAGATTTTTAGTAACTTTAATAACTAGTATTTAATTATTTTTCGTAATGTAAATGATAAACTAAAAAAGTTCTTTTGGGATGAGTGTGCATGTTGAGAATGTGCTTTTGGGAATAAATAAAGTGGTTTTGTTTGTTCCCAAAGATAGGTGTGAATGTATGAGTAGAGAGAGAAAGCTGGTGTGTATGGTTGACCAGAGCAAACACGGTGAGGTAGGGTGGGGAAGGGGTAAATGGTCACTTATATACTCATTTTGTTTTCAATAGTTTTGTTTTCTTTGAAATATGGCAGACAATAGACATTCTTTTTGTAAAAACAGTCTTACCTGCAGTAGTCGTAGACCTCGACGTTTCTCCAAACACCCATAAACACACTGCAACATTGCCATGGTCAAGCACTTGCATCAACATCATTGTCAAATCTCAACTTTCGACATACACCAAATGGAAAAATGTGAAAACAGCAAAATGGAAAATCCATGTTTCCATATCACAAAAAAACGCAAAACTTAAAACGGACATTTTTAAAAACTGGAAATGGCCATGTGTGAAATATGAAAATTCAAAAACTTCAAACGGACATTGTTTAAAATGTGTCGTCAACAAACTGGAAAAATCCATATCATCAAAAACACAAAACTTAAATCTGTAAATTGCAAAATGACAAATGGCAGTGTGTGAATTCATCATGTGTGAAATGTGTTAAATGAAGCATAAGCCATCAACATCACGATTTCTTAAAATTAAAAATAACAAAACATCGTGCTCTGGTAAACCTTTGTTTTTATTTCATAGTCATAGTGAATTAACAAAAGAAAAATTGAATACAAACAAATCTCAATTCCTCACTCCTCAATGTTTATGTCCATGCATCATCAACTTTCCTTTCGTAGCACTCTTGACAATCAGGGCTGCCATCCTTTCACCCACTGAGGCATCACTGGATGTGAAACGTTGTTTAGCTTTCTTCAATAACAATTTATCTGCCACATGTCTTAAACCAGGATGACTATGGCGATAAGAAAGGTCCTTTTCCTTGCATGCTTGATCCAAAAGATTAATGGGTACATCACCGCGTTGTAAACGGTTTTCAAAATGAGTTCCAAGGCCGCAAAAACGATAACCTGGAAGATGGATTTCGAAAGGTAAGTATTGAATCACTTTGTCAATGACGCCATTGCCAGTACAGGTCTGGCATATCCTTTTCCATCGATGGTAAAAAGGTTTGGTCTTCCTCTTCCTCTGTGGACGATGTTTGCGTTTGTTGTTGTTGTTGTTGCTTTTTCTCGCCATGACACCCGTGGAATGATTCAACAAAGTCTTTACATGGACTTTTATGACCGTGATACAGTTTCACTAGCTGGCAAGTCGCATACTGACGCATAGACGGTATTTTTGCCATGGCCACTTGCTTATGGTGATCGTAATCCGTACAGGGTTGCAATTCACTCAACACAGGGTCTTGAGTCCACGATTTTGGTACATGTTGCCAGATTTCTTTGACCGCGTTGGCGGCCACATAATAAATGAACGACTTGGGGAGCGCCAAGAGTTCCTCTTTGGTAAAACTGTCAAGTTTCTTTTTGCACACAAAGAACTTGCCGATGGCTTTGTCCGTAGCATTGCCTTTCTCCATGGTATCACGTGCTGTAGGTGTTTACACGTCGCTTGAAGAAATCTCACTGACGTCATTCACAGGTAAATCTTGAGTTATAATTTTGTTTAACAACTCCCAGCAGGCATGGGTGGTTAACCAATGAAAGAGATGCCACGCATGCGATAGGGCTGTATGGGTAATGCTGCCACAGGAACAAGTATCCATGAGCGTTTGCAGGGAGGGGCAGCCCAACTCCATAAGGTCGATACATTGGCAGTAAGACGCCAAAAATGGTTGCAACCATTGACGTTTTTCATTACCTTTCACAAATACCACATTGGCCGAGGACAAGTGTGCTTTCATGACCACGTCCAAATATTTGAAGGAAATGGTTCCCTGATTCCAGTCTAGTTGCCTATGATATTCAATCCACTGGGTTTGTTTACGGTCTTTTTCACACAACAAAAGCATGGGGTGGTTTAAATAGCAAATGCGTAGCTTGCGATATCCAAAACGTGGTACAATCGATAATGGCCACTTGTTTAAATATAAATTTGTTGTCACCAATTTTAAACCCTTGGCAATCCACAATGAGTGTGCGCAACATGTTGACGCTTGCCTGGACCAAGTTCAACTGACGACTGACTGACGATCGACCACTAAAGTGTGATCATGGCATGGGCTTACCTGCCATGCTAGTTTCAAATTGAGGTTAGGGTAGGACAGGGGGACATGAAAAAATAAGAATTTAAGAATTACATCATTTTATTATCATAACATGTCTTACCGGCTTTTGTCATTTTGGGATAAGGACGATACCAACTGATACAACAATATAGTCTCTTGTGTTTGTAACGTCCATAACACCGATGATGTCCCAATGTCTCTAAACTAGGCGTTTTTGATGGTGAGCTGTTCACCGAAGCACCATGGATACCATACGGTCCACAGGTATCGTAACTTGTTTTTTCATCACCCAGAGACACAAGTGAGGGATAGCTTGAATGACAGGGTATATTTCCCACTTCCATTCTACACAGGTAGGGGCAGGTGGATGATGATGATGATAATTGTTGTTTTAAGGGGCCTAACATCTAGGCTATCGGCCCCTGATGGTTTGGGTGATCGTGAAGATGAAAAATGAAAAGCGAACTTAAAACTAAAACTAACTACTAACCTACATACTAGAAGAAGAAATGGAAAAATAAAGGAGAATAAGGCAAATAAAAGGACAGAAGGAAAAGAAATGCCCTCAACCCTCGGAGAAGGCGGATCGAGGGACTTGGAAGGAAGGAGGGCCATGAAAGGCAGATAGGAAAGTGAAAGAGGAGAGGGTCCGCCCCAAAGGTAAGGGACAAAAGAGGAAAACGGACCCAGCTCAGGAATCCCTCGGGGTCGCCAACTCCCGAACTCACCAGCCGTGAGCCCCTGAGGGTGTAGCATTAACTAGGGTGCACCAGAAGTGGTGGGGCTACATACACCCTGCCTCCTTAAGGGCCTAGAGCACAAGGCAGGAGGTAAAAGGAAGAGAAAAAGAAGGCTGACCCCTCGCAGAAGGAGGGTATCAGAAAAGATGAGACAAGGGCCAATTAAGGCGGGAAAGGAAGAGACTCCCTAGGCCTCGGATACCCTAATACCGTCGGGGTCAGAAGAGAACAAGAGTTGACCAAGGGAGGTCGACAGGAAAGAAGACAGAGAGGAGCCCGGCACAAGTAAGTGGAAACAATGCCGGACTCAGCTGGGGCCCCGTGGTCGCCAACCCACGCCCACAAGATGTGAGCCCCTGGGGGAGGGGCAGGTGGGTGACCAGCGCTGATGTTCCTGCATGGGTTCATCGCCCTCCTGCCATTGGTCTATGATGATGGGACAAAAGGCACATTTCACATCATCTCTTGTTTTTAAATAGTAGAATCCAGCGGCCGCCAAGGCTTGAGTGTTTATGAAAGGTACCGGCCACGTGGCAAAAGTCTTGAAACGTTGTTCCTCAGACTTTAAATTCATGGATGTGATGTCTCTTGAGGCTTTAAAGCAAGACATGACTGAGCGGCTTGACGTGGGTTGACCTGTTATTTATACACTCGTCACTTGGTTGGACAGTGGATAGTAGTTGACTTGTTTGTGATGAATAATCAAACAGTAGGCCGTCGTATTGGCTGGTACATTGTCATGCGTTTCAAAATCTAGTCGAATGTCAATATTGGATGGCTTGACAGACTCTTCCAGGTAAGAACAGTCAAAGACAATCAGTGGCGTTCTTGCCTTAAACGCTTGGGGTAGTAGCATGGGGCCGTTCTCTTTTTGATAATACGACCATCGAAATTTAGAAAACAAGTCGTACAGGGGGCCAAACTTATTTTTTGAAAAATCCAAATCCAGTCCTTCATAGGGAAACACAGCTCCGTTGAGGAAAAGACGTGCATTTCTCAATTGCAGGTGCTCAAATTGCGTGGCATCTTTGGTTTGTTGATACTTGCGATTCGTTTGAAAACCCACGATCAGGTAGAGAGGTCTCTCTGTATAGCGAGCTGATTTTACAGACCAACTGTGTGTGTTGGTGGTGGGCAATAGCGGATACTCATGGAGTGCCCAGCTTCTAAATTCCATGGGTAGAGGCATATCTATTTTTACCATTTTGAGTATGTCCAGTTTTTTGCTATCTTCAAGGGTCTCATGAGGCACTTTCCATAGCAAGCGTTGTAGTTGAATTTTTGAATCTATGGGGGCATTGTCGGCTCCCTTGAGTGCATTATTATCACTCCTGTCTCTCACCAGATAAAGCACTTGCCTTGCGTTGACCACAATGCGTTGGTGATCTTCGGCAAAGCCTAAAATTAGTTTAAGAGGTAACTATCCAGTAAAGGTGCCATCGGTGTGTACCATCCAGTCATTGTTCGAGTCAGGGCACCAACCTGCCATGCAAAGTGTTTTACCTTCTTCCTCACTATAAGAAGGGTATAGTTTCATGACACTGGAAATGCCCACATTTTGAGTGCTATCCACCACGATATAGTTAATGACATACCGCACTTCAGAAAACAGAAAGGCCAAACCATGGTTGGCCGACTTGGATGTGGTGGGTGTAGAGCCATCGGCTTTGGTGAGCCGACCTTCAATCTGAATGACACTTTCATGCGGTAGGGTGTAAATATATTGGTTGTTGATAACAAATTGAATTTCATAATTGTTATTGAGACCAGGTGTTTGAGCTTGATAGGAATGGAGATCAATTCTTACCACTCCTGGTTGCTCCTCGATGCGGTTCGCTATCTCTAGGATAGAATTCATTATGAGGGTTGACGTGGTAACCCAAATGCTGTAAAATCTGCTTGCCTTGAGATGTTAACGTGTATTCACGTGGCAAACAACTAACACCATTCCTAGACGGTGTTGTTGCTTTATACACAAACTTCATAGTGGCTTTAGCACCAACTTGTAAGTCACTGGTGTGGTAGAATCTAGATCAATGAGTTGTTGATCTCTATTGATCAGTCTTAATGTTATATTACTAATACTATCGACAGCCACAGAATGAAAAAGCACCACTGGAGGGTTTTCACGAATAATATACCCATTGGGCGATGTCACAATAAAGTCATAAAGCGAATGCGATGGTTCTTGATTGGTGTACACTTGGCTAATAATATTACACGTCACCGACACATGATGGTCCTCAATGAATTTCACTTCATGGTCCGATTCATGTTTTTTGTTGGGTTCCAACACACGTGGTTTAAATCCTAGTAATGGACCAATGGAATCGGGGTGTGTTTTAAAGTCAATGTTGAAGGTAGAGAAAATACTGCAGCGATGAGTGTTGGTATTGCCTACATGTTCAAACTTGTGCGTTCCGTCGAGAAATGACTTTAAACCATATTCATTGATCAACACCACATAAATGTGTTCATAAATGTCATCGATCGTGTATCCACCAGAGTTCAGGGTGAGCACAGAATCATCATAGTAAAACTTGTTGTTCACATTTTCGCGTATGTTGTATATTCGATTGTACGTTTCAAGAGAAACAAGTCCTAAACCATAGGGTTTTTCACTCAATTCGCTAGGTGGGTAAAAGTCTAGGCTTACTTCAGGTCCACGTCCATGCAGTGTAAACGTTTTACTTTCTGCCGACATACTGGTGGCGTTTTTGCTTATGCTGCGTCTTATATAAAAAAAATAAACACAAACGTCCACACTGTTGGCTGTTAAACGTTTGCTCACGTTTCACATTATAATATATCTTGATCCTGTTTCCAAAATAGGTCACTAGTTCCATGGGCGGAGGCAAATTCCCAAAACTGTCAAAGTACCATACAATGGATCCCTCTTTGACATAAGCTACATAATGCGTTCCTGGTCCTCGGTGATCATCCAAATTGACAACAGCACATTCGTGTTTCCAGGGTCGTGGGGGTAATTGGTTTCGCATAAACACACCTCGAAAATGAGAAAGCTTTAGTTGTTTAGCATAGCTTTCCACTTGTTGATGCGTCAGGGCATGTCTCGCTATGGCTGAGGTTATTATTTTTTTTTTTTTTTTAATATTTCGAAATGGTGAAATCCCAAATCCTTGTTGATAAAAGGCTGGCTTTAAATTGGAATTTCTAGCCCCCATAGCAATCGCTTCCATCGTTTCATTATGTCGCTGACTTTCTTTGAGTTGTTGCTTGCCCTGCTGCGCGGCTTTAATGGTTTTCGCCACTGCACTGGCACCACCCAAAAGTGAACCTAGAGCAGCCAGACCGGCAAATAATGCAGGTAAAATTCCGGCTCGTTTGGGGACCGGAATCACTCGCCCTTGGTTTGAAACCTGTCGCCGACGTTTTGGAATAACATGTCTCTGTGCTGCTCGAAAGGCTTTCCTTATGGTCAATACATTATTTTTTCTTTTTTTTTCTTTCGCAAGGGCTCGTCCACGAACGTCGTAAGCCCAGGCTTTGCCAAGGACAAAGTCCTTTTTTTAGTCTTTCTCACCGCATACCTTTGTTTCACCATGATGATAATGACCAACAACCTTTCACAAGAAAGTTTAAATCACAACTAACGTCAGATGGTTATTTCATGGCTGTATATTCCAATTCCACATAAAGTGGGAAATCGTTTATGGTTTTTCCCGCTTGCTTTTCATCCCATGCCAACATGAGATGAAAGGATAATTCGTCACCTGCATTGACCATTTCATGGTTATGGACCAACATCCTATGACCATTTATCTTTATTTGTAAATGGTTCTCATCAGGTATGGCATATTTGATGTGAATGGTTCCATCATAGTGTAATCGATAGTGGCTTAATCCTGAAGCAAGCACATAGGTCAAGTGTTGATCATGGACTGGCGGTATATGGTTTCTCTCATTCAAAGGTTTTTCATTTGTCAGATACACTAAAAATGGGATAAATTTATAAAGCCTTTTCATTTCATAGATCACGTAACGCTTGGTACAGACATCGTCTTCGTCTTGCGGGTCTTCCACGTGAATAATCCGATGGTGATTAGCGCTATAGCCATTCACCGTAAGCTGGGGCACTTTGTCATAAAACTCATACACTTTGTTATCCACATATTTTTTCGTAGTAACGTCTGTAGACACTTGAGGATGTTTTACATGGGTTAACCGCTTTCCCTTAAAGTCATAATCTCCCTGTTTTGTACGTGGCACTACTGACCTATCCACATAGTGCTTATTAGCAGGATCTGTTTCTTGTTTAGGATCATGTATGGGGACAGGCCTAGCTTTGGCCATCAACGCACGTCCAAAGACATCCATCGTCAACCTGTAGTACCAGTCTACTGTTTCTATGACAAGGTTCGGTGTCCTGTATATAGACAGCCTGTTAGTTTAGTTAGTTATTGTTGTTTTAAGGGGCGGAACTACGAGGTCATCTGCCCCTCTTAACACAGATTAAAGAATACAAATTTTGAATTGAATTTAAAATTTTGAGGTGGACATCTAAATTTAAAAAGACCAAAAATTAATAAAACAAAAACAAGCAAATAAAAAATAAAAATTATAAAAATAAACAAAAATTACGGTAAAAAACACATTATCATTCAAAAACGAACAAGTCGTTGAGTCAATGTTCACTGGAAAATTTAGATTGCTGGTCCTAATCCACTCTCACTTATGAAGCGGATAACGCGATCAGCAGCCACCGCGTCATCGCCTAATATAAGTTTGAGTATCGTCTGCAAACCAAGGTTTCTTCGTAAGTCAGCAAGATCCGCACACTCGGTGAAAATGTGGGCCACGGTGAATACGGCTCCACAGGTACAAAGTGGGGGGTCTTCCCTTCTCATTAGGTACGAGTAAGTGGATCTTGTATGACCTATCCTTAGCCTACACAAAATGACGGACTCTCTCCGGGCCCGGAAGGAGCTCCGCCACACGTGAGTAGTTCCCTTGATCGCTCTCAGTTTACTGGGCAGTGGGTCAGTTAGCCACTGACTCTCCCAAAAAGCCAGAACTTGTAGGCGTAACTGAGAGCGAATATCTCTAGCGGGTACCTCCATTGGTCGAGGTGGTAGAGATACCGCCTCTTTTTCAGCTTGATCTGCTAACTCGTTTCCCGCAATTCCCATGTGGCTTGGAAGCCACAGAAAGGTGATTCGAGTGTCAGCGTGGCACAGCCCGGCTAGTAGGTCGTGGATTCGCTGCACTAGGGGGTGTTGCGGGAAACATGTAGCAATTGACTGCAACGAACTCAAAGAGCCGGTACACACGAGAAAGTGGATTCGTGCATCCTGTAGTGCAAACTGCAGAGCTTCATAGATGGCAACGAGCTCCGCAGTAAACACACTACAGGCCTCAGGCAAAGAGATCTTGGTATTTGCACCATCAATACCGTAAGCACAACCCACTTTCTCGTCCACCTTCGAACCATCCGTGTATAGAATGCCAGCGTCCGGAAATTGGTGAACTATGCTGTGGAACTGCCTCCGGTAAACGGTCGCATCCGTGTTCACTTTAGGACCTTGGTGAAGGTCTAACCGAATTTCCGGACGCGGGACTTGCCACTGAGGCACCTCGCTAGATGTCCGGATCATACAGGGACCTACAGCCACTCCTATTTCAGTACACGAGCTATCAAGTCTACTACCAACCGGCCGAGTGGCACGAAGCCGGTTGGCGTACCCCTGGTGGTTTTGGGTACCGAAGAGAGCTTGATAGGTCGGGTGTTGCGGCATTTGACGCACATTGGAAGCATATGTTGGCGTCTATAATTTAAAGGTGGAACACCCGATTCGGCAAGTAGGCTGGGTATCGGGCTGGTCCGGAAGGCACCGGTAGCCAGCCTAACGCCACTATGGTGGATACTGTCCAGCATTTTCAAGGTTGCCGGCCTTGCTGAACCGTATGCCGCAGAACCATAGTCTAGCCGGGACAGGACGAGGGCTTGGTAGAACCGTAGCAGCACCGCACGGTCAGCCCCCCCACGTAGTGCCACTAAGAAACTTGAGCATGTTCAGTTTCCTGAGACATGTCATTTTCAATTGCCGTATATGGTGCTGCCACGTTAACTTGCTGTCAAAATGGAGCCCCAGGAAGCGATAAGTGTCAACCAACGGCAACGCAGCATCCCTGAGTTGTAGTTCAGGGTGTAAATGTAACCTCCGTAGCCGACAAAAATGGACGACGGAGGTTTTCGCTGCTGAAAAACGAAAACCCCGGTCGTGAGCCCACCTGTCGACCCGGTTGATGGCTAGCTGCAATTGCCGTTCCACGACTGCCATACTTCCAGAGCTGTAATGCAGAGCTAAATCGTCTACATACAGCGATGGAACTACCGCGGACCCGGCGGCGGCAACAATGCCATTAATGGCAATCGCGAACAAGGTGACACTCAGCACTGAACCCTGAGGAACTCCATTTTCTTGGGTATAGTATTGCGATAATGTCCTACCGACCCTTACACGGAAGTGTCGGACGGACATGAAATTCGCAATGAAAGTCGGTAAGTTACCACGGAGTCCCCACTTGTGAAGGGTGGAAAGGATCCCATAGCGCCATGTGGTGTCGTAGGCTTTCTCGAGGTCAAAGAAAACCGTGACTAGGTGCTGCTTTCGGAAGAAAGCCTCCTGTATGGCGCTCTCAAGTCGCACCAGATGGTCAGTGGTGGACCTATGAGAGCGAAATCCACATTGGTACTCAGACAGGAGACCTTTATCCTCCAAGAACCACACCAGTCGACGGTTCACCATCTTTTCGAGCAGCGTACATAGGCCATTTGTCAAACAAATGGGCCTATAGCTGCTTACAAACTTGGGATCCTTTCCAGCCTTAGGAATCGGTATCACGATCCCCTCTCGCCATTGAGATGGAAACTCCCCTTCAATCCATATACGATTGAAGAGGATCAACAGTTGTTTTATACTGGCTTCGCACAGATGTTTTAACATTTGATTATGTATGTTATCCGGTCCAGGAGCCGTATCCCTGCACAGTGCAAGCGCACTGCGCAGTTCCCATTCAGAGAATGGTACATCATAGAAGATAGTCGTCTACTTATGCTTAACCGTTCGCCAACCATCCCTATCCTTAGGAGTAGGTGATAGGGAAGGAGAGCATTCCTCAATCTCCACATCTCCTTCGGAGGACGAAGAAAACGGAGCGAATGCTCTCTTGGTTGGCGAACGGTTATCGCCGGACTTTCCGGGTCGCGTCCTTGGTGAAGAGCGAGAGCGGTGACGAGGGACCTTCTCCCGGTCCGATGACTGGGAGTCCGTCCCCGCACGTCCCGACTATTTTTCTTTTTGAACCGGTGTTGACGTCTATTTGGGGAAGTAGTTGGTCCCTTCCCCCCTGACGTCTCCGTCCTGCCAAACAATGCAGCACTTGCTAGCACTGCTCCTCCGGTGGTCGTGGAAGCAGAATTGCCAGCAGGTATTGGAGCTGCCTTTTCAGCAGGAGGGCAAGAGAGACGGCGATGAACAGTCTCTTTCTTACCCGCCGTTCCTGTTCCCTGTTTTATTTGGCTGGATATGGGACCAGCTGTGGCCGGCGAAGACTTCCTCCTCGAACGAGTCGGAGAATGCTTCTTCACTGGCCTTATCGGAGGAGTGTACCTTCTCCGATGGCGCCGGTTTAGTTGGAGGCACCTGCGCCTTTTGTTGGATGCCAGAAGAAGATTCCGTAACCTTCTTCTGGCTAACAGGGGTGATAATAGGGCTATTTGTAGCCCCTTTAACAGTGGTAACTCTTTTAGAACTTGTTTCCGTTGTCAAATTTGCCGCTTGATTACTAGATTCTTTTGATACCTTTTGAGCATATGATCAGAGAAAATAGGAGAGGCCATGGAGCGATATTTTCTGCGTGTTTCAGTGTAGGAGAGCTCATCTAAGGTCTTTATTTCTTGAAATTTCTTCTCCTCTAGGAAGGCAGGACGTTCCTTCCAGCGAGGAGAGTGCTCTCCCTTGCAATTTGGACATGCGGGAGGAGGTGTACATTCCGCTCCCTCATGAGTGGCCTTGCCACAGGAAAGACAGATAGGCTTTCCCGAGCAACGAGATGAGGTATGTCCAAATCGCTGACACTGAAAACACCGCAATGGAGATGGAATATACGGTCGCACATCGAGAGTGTACATTGACACTTTGATCCTCGTGGGCAGGCTATCCGACTCAAACGATAAGATGAACGCCCCGGTGTCAACTAGTACACCATTCATCTTACGTTTGATTCGTCTCACCTCGACAACGCCATGCTTTCCAGTTCTTTCCAGGATACGCTCGTCGGTAGTGTTCACCAGGTCCCTATGAAATACTAAACCTTTCATCAGGTTTAGGGACTGGTGCTTCACTACCTCGACTGGAATACCACCGAAACTTGTCGTCCCATGAAGACCATCTGTCTGTCTCTTTCCTTGAGTTTTTATCAAGAGTGCGCCGTTTCGCAGCTTTTTTTTACTGTGTCTACATCGCCCCATTTCCCCTCAATTGCATCTTGTAAATCAAAAGGATCAACGTTTGTAAAATTTTGCCCATCGGTACTTGTTACCATAAGGTACCGAGGGAAAAACATTGAATCCTTTTCATCAAGCGGCGAAACTAGAGGCATAAACTTCCTCTTCTTAAATTTTAAAGACGGCTTTGTAAGGGAGACACCCTGTGAAATAATGGACGCTATGTTTGGTCCCACGAGTAGCTAGGGAACTAAAAGTCAACCCCCGGCAGAGCCCCGCTTGCCCGGGGTAAGGCTAAGGTTCTCCAGAGGTCGCCAGGTATCTGGAGGTGGGTCGCTTGTGACTACTCACCCAGTAGCCATTCATCACCTCGCCACGACCACTCAGCT
Organism: Meconema thalassinum; assembly: GCA_946902985.2. NCBI lineage: Eukaryota > Metazoa > Arthropoda > Insecta > Orthoptera > Tettigoniidae > Meconema > Meconema thalassinum. Next base: position 501,594,745 of record OX336392.1, on the reverse strand, counting down.
TTTGATTAGGGGAGGATTCCACCTCCTGTCACGCACACACACATTTACACCAAAGAAAGAAAATATGAGACAAGGGCCAACTAAGGCGGGAAAGTGAAAGACTCCCTAGGCCTAGGATACCCTAATACCGTCGGGGTCGGAAAGGAACAAGAGTTGACCAAGAGAGGTCGACAGGAAGAAGACGGAGAGGAGCCCGGCTCAAGTAAGTGGAAGCAATGCCGGACTCAGCTGGGGTCCCGTGGTCGCTAACCCACGTCCCACTAGATGTGAGCCCCTGAGAGCTATAGACAGCCTGCTAGCCTGTCTAAGCCTTAGTTGAAATGAAGATTATTAAGCAGCAAGAGTCATTCCCCGTGGGGGACATGGTTTCCCATCTCTGTCCCACATCACGTGAACAACGCCATGGTTCACTGTTTCCATCTTCCATTCGCTGCATCATTGAGGGACCTTCCGGCTGTGGAAAGACCAATCTTTTGCAAACGCTGATCACAGCGCCCAATGGTCTGCGTTTTCAAAATATTTATATTTTTGCAAAATCTCTCTACCAACCCTTCTACGTATTTCTGGATTACAAAAAGAGAATATGGGTTATTTTACATTTTCCATGCAAGAAAATGCTATTTCACCGGATGAGGTAAAGCCCGATTCACTCATGATTTTCGATGATGTATCCACTGAACGTCAAGGCATCATTCAAATCTATGTCAGCATGGGTCGATACAAACATATCGATTGCTTGTATCTTGGACAAACGTATTCTAAAATGTCCAAACAGTTGATTCGTGACAATGCCAATTTCATTGTTTTATTTCGCCAGGACGAGAGGAACAGTCGTCACATTTATAATGAACATCTGAATCCGGATATGACCATTCAAATGTTTACTGAATTGTGTGCCAAGTGATGGAACACTCAACGTCATGCCTGTTTAGTGATTGACAAACAAAGTGAACTCAACCAAGGACGGTATCGCTTAGGGTTTGATCATTTTATTGCTATTTAAGGCCCTGTCTCATTCCCCGTCAAGTCATTTGTCAAGACACCATGGCGTTAGCAGAGAGTCAATTGAAAAAGCATATTATTAGAGCAAAAAATACTATTCGCCAAAAGTTTCGTCAATTGAAACGATCACGTGCAAATCATGCTTTATTTATTCAGCATCATTTAGCACCTCCACTAAAAGCCATGTTGAAACCCTCTTTCAAGCCATCTGAAACGCTACCCACCGTTTCACAAGCCACGCAGACGCTGCACGAGGACCCTGAGGAAGAGGAAGAGGAACAGGAAGATTTGACTAGTGTTAGCGAAGTTGAGGATGAGGAGGAACAAGTGTTTACGCCTCAAAAAAGGCCGCACCCCTTGCAGAGTTTTTGAGAAAAAAGAAATCCTTGGCCATGGTTAAAACACCTTGCCCTTCCAGAGCGTCTCCGTTTTCACAACTCTTGGCCACCCCTCATCATAAAGCTCAACTGAAAAACATTTTAATAAAATATTATGGATCAACATTGGAACCCTATTTCACCGATCTATTTATTGGAAACACAGATACCACGTATGGTGTTCGCTATGAGGATGATAGTTTTAAAATTGCCGATTCATCCATTAAATTTGCTCGTACTAAAGCTGTCATTAAAAACATTAACTATAAATTAACGCCAGGACTGTTAAAGCTGCTCTTTTCTCGGACCCCCTCTTCCCATGATTATACACTAGAGGATCTTGACAAATATAAATCCATTTTATTGGATACCCATGCCCACAAAAGACAGTATTATCCCGCTCAACAAGTGAATGCCAATATATCTCAATAACATAAAACCATCATTGCAAAAATGTTTCCCACCAGTCAAAGTACTCGTCGTAAAGCGTCCGCTTCGGGAGTGACATTTAAACCATTAAAACCCCTTGTGGATGTTACCTACTGGCACAATCCCAATAAGCTCGTCCAGCGGCTACAGTTGTTGCATGCTTCACGTCAAGCTGGCCATACCGGTCACGATTGGGAAATTCAAGAAATTGAACAAGAACTTCGAAATGCCAAAATTATTGTTTAAGCCCTCACCCATTAAAATGAGTATTGCTCACGAGTTGCATCGCCCAGCTAAGCGTCACTATCCACGACTCAAGGTGATTTCACGAGGTGTGGATGAACTTTGGCAGGCTGACATGGTTGAAAGGATACCCTATGCTGGCGTTAACGACGGTGTACGCTATATGTTGACCGTCATTGATGTCTATTCCAAAATGGTCTTTGTTGAACCTGTGCGTCGCAAGTCTGGTCCACTAGTTACCAAGGCCTTTCAACATATTATTCAACACTCCAAACGTCAACCTCAGCTGCTACAAACTGACCAGGGGAAAGAATTTTTCAACAAGGATTTCTCCAGTTTTCTCAAATCTAAGGATATTTACCATTACACCACGTACAGCAATCTCAAAGCCAGTGTGGTCGAGCGGTTCAAGCGAACATTGAAAACCCATATGTGGAAAGCGTTTACCGCTCAGGGCAGTTATCGCTGGTTGGACATGTTACCTGAGCTAGTGTCACGTTACAATGACACCAAACATAGAACGATTGGGACCAAGCCACGCCTCGTGACTAAAAATATTCAGCAATTGGATAAACTGTTTAACCCCATAAAAACAGCCGATCCTAAACGTCACCGACTGAAAATTGGGGATTTTGTTCGTGTGAGCAAATTTAAGTCTGCCTTCAATAAGGGCTACACACCACAGTGGGGGACTGAACTATTTCGAATTCGTCAAGTCAACTTGGACACTCCAGTCACCTATTTACTGCAAGACCTCAACCGTCAACCCATAGAAGGTAGATTTTATCTCCATGAACTTCAGAAAACAGCATTTCCTAAGCATTATCTTGTGGAAAAAGTGTTGAAACAAAAAGGAAATAAACTATATGTCAAATGGTTAGGGTTTAACTCTACGTTTAATTCTTGGATCAATAAATTACATGTTGTGTGAACCTGTGCAATTTTTAATTTATTCACACATGTTGTACACCACCTATAGCTCTATGTGTACAGTCCTCAGCTCCACATATCTATTTCTCTTTCCACCTGTGTTCTCTCATACATTACCCCTCCCCCTCTCCCTCCCTTCACCACCCACCACTGCTGTTCGCAGCTCTTGCCTATCTATTGGTTGTGACATCATTCCCACAAGTTGCATCATACTTTTTACTGATTCAGCGATTCCCACGCTTTGAACATTCTGTAATCAGGCACGTGGACAGCTAACGTCCAAGGTGAACACCTGTGGCAGATCAAATTTCACGTCAACTTGCATTTTGTCACGTACGAAGCAAAACAGGATGTGACTTGTTAACAGTTACCGTGCACGTGGACAGCTAACGTCCCAGGCGAACACCTGTGGTAGATCAAATTTCACATGAACTTGCATTTTGTCACGTACGAAGCAAGACAGGATGTAACTTGTTTAGCCTACATGTGGTTTCACATGTGTTCACATGCATTTCGCACTCCCCTGCCACGACGATGGTCAGATTATTTCACCTTTAAGCGTCATTGTCATTTTTCCTTGCACCTGTTGTCAAGTCAGATCAGCGCCTTCCAATAAGCTCAAATGACATTCACCTCCTGCTCCTCGGCAAGTTTGTTTTCTCTACTCGCTTCGACCAACATAGAACCAAGTTCTCATCACCGTTTACACGTCAAAGGTAAAATGTGTGAAAAAACGCACCCTCGCTCTGTCATAAACCGACCCGTCGAAATATCGATTGATCTATTGAACACAGCCACCGTGGTCAGCGACAGGTTCGTTGACACACACACGCCCAGCCGTATCGTCTCTATCAACCACCACGCTTCATAAACATTATTAACAGGCAAAGAAAAATAAAAAGTTTTTTCAACATGTATGGCGTTAGGCCCTTTGTGAATAATTTTTGGAAAAAATATTTACCACATTTGAAAGGGAGCGTTAGCCCGAGTCCTAGGACACCTCGTACACGTCTCTAGCGTTATTGGTTCGTGAGATATCGGCAAAAATCACAAAAAACACGTGCTTACCCCAAAATCGAGTTTCCAATTTTTTTAAATTATAACGAGTGGTCCATAGCAAAGAGGACGTCACCCCGAGTCCTTGGACCCGTCGTACACGCCTCTAGCTTGATTGGTTCGCGAGATATAGCAAAATGTTTAAAATCACGTTTTTCCCCCCAAAAAAAAAATCTGTTTCCAGCATTTCACCTTTTCGACACCTACATTTCCGTAAAGAGCGCAACGAGACGAAAAAAACGAATCCAAGCACGCCTTCCTAGCATGACTCCTTCCATTCCAAGGTCGCAGGGGCTCACAACTTCCTAAGTGTAGCAGCTCCCCACTACCACACTACTGTCAGGGTTTTATCCTAGAGACTTGAAATTTATTTTAGGGGAAGAGGGGGTAGGGACCATTGATTTACGTCAAACAAACTTTTTTGTAAACTTCCTAGTTTCCAAAATATAGGAATTTCAAAATTCGAGTGTTTTCAAAAAAACATAAAAAGTAAAAAGGTTTTACTATAGAAAATAAATGTCATAAAGACCATTCGTTTGAGTCTTAGCACAACGTTCTATCATCTTTGGTTTTCAAACTATCACCTACTATCTAAAACAAAAATTTTCAAAAATTTGTTCAGAAATATTACGAGTGGTCCATAGCAAAGCCCCCGTCATCCCAAGTCCAACGACATCTCATTCGTGAATCTCCGACCACGGGTTCGGGAGTTATCGGCACTCATTGGGAGTAGTGGTGGGGGGGAGGCAGAACCCCCCTTTCCCCCCTACTCACTCTTTACTAACAAATTAGGTTAATCCTTAAATTTATGTCTATTTCAATGAGGCCTCGCCAAACCATAGGCGCCCTTCCAACTTACCTCAATTTATAACTTATTCATTATGTTTAAGTATCAGCAGTTAGAAACTGCCTATTAATCTATTTTCTTTTCTTGCTAGTACAGGAATTGTTTATGTTCTAGTACACAACTTTTCATTAATCTCGTTGATCCAGGTTTCACGAAAGGGTAACTTGCCCTATTTTTCCTCGTGATCCTGTTTAAACATAGAAGTTCTAGAAACTTCTTCTTAATTTTTCTCTTCAGGTTTCACAATAAGTGACCTGCCCTATATGTATAAATTATAATCGTAATTACTGTACAACTATAAGAAGTTATAGAAACTTCTACTTAATTTCTCTCTCTTTTTTTTTTTTTGGTTTAATTTCATCTTTGTTATTTGTTCATACTTTTAAGATTCCCATTTAGAAATTCTTAAAGCACTCACATTGTATCTCACCAATTCGGCAAAGCTAGAATTACATTATAATTGTTGTTACAAACGTTAAAACTGTCTAATTTAAGCACAACTTTTAAAATCTTGTTCAGATTTTTAGTGCTTACCGCAAGTCTTAAACTTGTAACCAATTTAACGTTGTTTATTAATTATAAACCTATTTCGTTAGGTTTCAGATTTTCACATGTTGTAAACTTTTATAAATCACAATCGTGATCTAAATGTTGTTAATTCTTCAAATTTAATTCATTGTTAATATATCTTCATTAGTTTTTTCGTTATTCCTTTCCCTAGATCGATTAGGTAGGACCCTGTCTTTCCTGACTCTTCCTATAGGCTTATGCCCTCTTAAAAAAACTCTCAAATCAAATTAACAATAGTTCCACTATTTGTTGCATTTGAGCAAGAACTCTTAGTCGCAAACTTATTAAAGCCTCTCATATCTTTATTAGCTAATTCTAGTGAGCCAGCGAGGCAAGTAACGCTAGCTCTGCAAGCTTCCTGCTTGTAGAGATTGTCTCTAAACTTGTGGTTCGTTTTCAAAATTTAAGTTTTTCTCATTGTCTAAACTTTTAGTCGGCGCTTGCTGGGTAGAAGCTTAGCCATTCCTAAATGCAACTATTGGTGCTCTTACCAAAATTATTCCCAAGGGTATAATTGCCTCATTGCTACTCTTCCTGGAGACATTCGGTTTCTCGTTGGAGATCCTACAGTTTCAAGAACTAAAACATCACGGCTAATTCAAATTATTTGCATTCTTCAAAATATTTGTTTAAAACAAACTCCTTTGACGGGATACATAGTAAACTCTTCATTTCTTTCTTTGCCAGACCACCACCCTTCCACATAGTAGCCGAATCTTGGTTTGGAAGGGAAGGTACTCTCAACTCTCGCCGGCAAATAGCCCAAGCTCCAGCCGCATTTCCCGTTAGCTACGGCCAGGTCCATACCTACTTTAGGTGTTTCACGGGCTTTGCAGTGACACTCGTCGCTAACTCATTAAAATTCATTTGGTTTACTTAGTGTTGGACTCTCGTCCTATTCATCCACACTAGTTCTTCGTTCCAAAACCCACTTCCCTTTCCTTTTCTCTTCATCTTCCCTTGGGGGTAAGGTTAACTTCTAGCAAAAACCTACCCAAACTTTGGTGCCGTAACCCGGGAGAGTCCATTTGTCAATATTTTGCAAATTATTAATATCTACTTTGAAATTTTCAGCTATAACCTCGCAGTGCAAAGATGGTGAGGTGGAAAGGGGTTGCTTCTGTCTCCTTTGGTGCATTTCTCCCTTTCAACTTATTTGCTGCCGCCAGTCTGACAGCATTTCCTAAACTCCACAGTTTCGTAAGTTATACTTCAATTTACCTATTTCACCATGCCTTCCACAGATAAAGATAAGGACGGCAGGGATGAAAAACTTACCTCCTAACGAGCATCTTATAAGGGGCAAATTACCCGATTTAGAAAATACATCAAGGAGCTAGATCCTTCAGAAGCTCAATTAGATTTGTTAAAACATCGCGTAAAAGATTATGAACGTTCTTATGAGAATTATTGCAACATTCACACTGAAATGGAAACTTGCATGCTCAATCAAACTGATGATCGAGTAGAAGTAGAAAACCAATACTACGAAGGCATAGGGTCAGCTTTTAAAATAATACGCCAACTTGAAGAAGAACAGAAGAAAGACGCTTCTGTTCTCGGTTCCCTTCACGAACAACAAACCTCTTCTCGTGAGGGCACTCACAAGCCCAAACCAATTCTACCTAAGATTAATTTGCCTCACTTCTCTGGAAACGAAACTACTTGGGATTCTTTCTATGTACTATTTTGCTCTCTTGTTCATGACAATGAAGACATTCGAGTCATCTACAAATTGCATTATTTGCGATCTATTCTCCGCGATCAAGCCCTACGGTTAGTTAAGGCGCTCCTATTAAGTGCTGAAAACTACCCCATTGCCTTTAACCTGTTGAAAGAAAGATACGGTAATTTACGGCTACGTATTCAACGCCACATGAAGGCTCTATTCAATTTGCCTGCGTCACAGCACAATGACGTCACTCGTCTGCGTACCCTCATTGATACAACACAACTTCACGTTAAAGCTCTATCCCAATTAGATCAACCCACTGAACACTTTCCTAATACATTTAGTTGTTTCTAAAGTCGATGTTGCTACTCTCACGGCTTGGTAAATGGAACTTTCCAAAGACGACGATTACTCGTACGAGCATTTTGTCACCTTCATAAATGCTAGATGCCAACTCTTAACTGCCTTAGCTAATCAAAGGTGAACCCTCTTCTCCTAGCTCTAAACTTGAATTACTGTCCCTCAAATCTAAAACCGAACACGTAGCGTCTAGTACCCAAAAAACTGGGTCTAGCTCTTCTAAACCCAAGTCATACACCACTGGTTACCAAACTAGGACTAGTGAACGCCGTATTGCCAGTTCCCCTGCTTTAAACACTCAAAGCGAACCCCGTAAGAATTTAAATGAACCATTAAAGTGCATACTTTGCAAAGATTCCCACGCCTTCTATCTATGCAAATCTTTTAAAGAACTGTCAGTCGACGACAGAAGAAAATTAGTTTCCCAGAATAAACATTGCTTCAACTGCCTTTCACCTAAGCATTCTACTTCTAATTCCAAGTCTACAAGACTTTGTTTTCATTGTGAAAATGCTCATTACACTTTACTACATCGTCATGATCAATTGAGGTTATCAGCAGCACCTACTTCTCAGAAGAATGATAATACTGGTACTCCTAATGCTTCATATTTCATTCAGAACGCTAAATACTTGCGCAGTGCTCAAGTACTATTGTCCACTGTACAAATTGAAGTCCAGGACAAATTTGGCAACTGGGTCAGTGCACGTGGTCTTTTTGATTCAGCGGCAACTCATGATTTTGTGTCCAATTCATTGATTGGAAAATTAGGCCTACCTGTAAACCCCACTTCTATCAATGTATCAGGCATTAATAGCTTAAAGTCGCAAGCTTTACAGTTTTCAAAGCTAACCATAAGAGGCACTTGTCACAGAAATAACTTTCTCAAACTGAATTGTCTCATTCTCAACAGCATAGGAGAACATACTCCAAGTCACTCTGTCTATATTTCAGGTTTAAACATTCCCTCGCATTTAAGGTTAGCCGATCCTCTGTTCAATGTACAAGGCCCCATTGACATACTCTTTAGTGCCAATGTTTTCTGGAATTGCCTTCGTAAACAGGCTCGTAAGTTATCTTCAAACGTGGTTGCCCGAGACACTAATTTTGGATGGATCGTTACTGGTCAACTTCTTCATTATTCTCCCCAATCCGTATCGCAATGTTATTTCGCTAATACTGATTTGGAACAGTTCTGGAGGCTGGAAAGCGTTGATTCTTCTAACGTAACCTCTTCAGAAAACGAATTCTGTGAGCATCTTTTCTTGAACACTACCACTCGTTCTCCTGAAGGTCGGCTCATTGTTCAGATGACAAGATTACTTAATCCCCCTAAACTTATTAATTCTCAACCTAAAGCCCGAAAAGCTATCTTTGCTATCGAGAGCAAATTCAAGAAAGAACCTCTCGTTAAGCAACAGTACACTGATTTCATGGATGAGTATGAAAGCTTAGATCATATGGAAGTTGTCAGCAAATCTGATGACGAACTTCACCCCCCCCCCCCCCAATTGAAACTGTTTTCTTAAATCATCATCCCGTGTGGAAAAACCCTCTTGTAAAGGATAAAATCCGAGTCGTTTTCAATGGTTCATCACCTGACGTTAATGGCAACAGTCTTAACGATACTCTTTACTCTGGTCCCGGTATTCAGACAGATTTATCTGCTGTACTCTTAAATTTTCGATTATTTCCCATAGCTGTTATAGCGGACATCAAACAGATGTACCGTCAGGTTTTAATTCAGCCTGAACAACAAGATCTCCAAAGAATTTTGTGACGCGATGAAACTAGCAAGCCCGTTAAGATATTTCGCTTAAGGGGGGTCGTACATGAAAATGTCAGAAAATGTCATTTTTCGATTTATTTTTTATCAATTAGTACAACTCATTGACAATAATTTCCACAAGTTTCATAGTCAAATTCGCATCCTAAGTGCCATAAAATAATTAAATGCCCAACGTGTACTTCATGCCACGCCCACTTGGCGAAGAGACTCTTTGGTAGTAGTCATATAATCTGAGTTTCTGAGCATTTTCTTCAAGCAAAGTTACTATGGAAACATCAACAAGGCCATGAAGTATATTCTCTTTGTTTTGTACACGTGTGACTGTTATATAATCTCCTTGGAAACAATAGACAATCGTAATCTTTGTTTACAAATTGTGATTACTTGTATTTGCTTGCGTTCGTTGAATAACTTCTCGTTGTAATTGATTGTGTTATTTGAATTATGCCACGACCACGAAAGTTGTTTAAAAAGATGTGCAAGAAGCGTGTGCGTGCTTTAATCGATTCTAGGTATGCTAATTATACCGATAAAGGAAGCGATGTTAGGTCTGACCAGACCACATATTTTGAACATGTGAGCTCACCACCCAGCAGCTCCAGACGGAAGATTACAAGTGCAAATATTAGTTATAATAATGATGATTATCAGGATAGCACTGGATATTGGTTGATTGACATTCAGTTGTTGTCTAGTGCAGTGAAATCCGCATGTAGCTGTAAGAAATGTGGCGGCAACAATCTGGAATTATTCGATGATGGTAAGAGAGTGGGCGTGGTGTGTAATGTACACATTTTATGCAAATACGGTGATGCTGACACGTAATTTAAAACTTCGAAATGACAAAATTGGTACTTTGAAGCAAATATGAGTAACGCATGGTTCAAGAATGAATGTCTTGCAGAGAATGGGCTTCAAGGTTGGAGCATGCACTCAAGACATCTTGAAGAAAATTGACACACAAAGTATAAATGCAGTTGAGAAATCCATTGAAGATCTTGCAAAGAACACAAGACAGAAGAAAAGGAACCAAAATAGAAGTTTTGAAGGAAAGGAGGACACTCAGTACAGTTCTGGTGCCTTTTGATAAACGGAATGGCAAGGATAAAGTGAGTTCAACTTTAAAGTGCATTTTCTCACAATTTCTATGTTCATTGTTCAGGTACATTTTTCTCAGAAACGTGGAAAGGTAGAGCCATAATTTTTGCATCCACATTGCACTGTGTATAACAATTTAATTTATGTGAGCCGAGATATACCATAAAGAATGTACAATTTGTATTGTTTTTTTTTCAGTTTACAAAACAATTTAGTATAAATTCATTAAATGTCAATCTATAAAAAAGCGTATGTGTATTTGTTTCTATATATATTGAGGTTATACTGTAAATATTACTTGACAATCTGTCGGATAGTTTGTCAGAAAAATGTACCTTTGTGAATCATGGGGTCATCAAATTTGAGAATTGAAAAATAAATCAAATTGTTTTGTTAATATTATGAAAATTTGTCAGTAGATGCACCTAACTATTCTTAACCTTTGTACAAAATTTCATTTGTGTAACTTCAAAAGTGTGGATTTGTTGAATGATTGTATTTGTACATGTATTTCGTGTACGTCCTGGTGTATTCTTTGGAATACACGGTAAGATAGAGTAAACTTTTACTTCTCTTTGCTATAGTTCATTCCTTCCTTTTTCTCAAACACCAACAGTGACCTTCCAATTTCTCCTTGCTGTTTATGGTTCTCATGTTACCTGTGTCTGTTCCACCACTTTTGGTGCACCCTAGATAATGCTACACCCTCAGGGGCTTACGGCTGGTGAGTTCGGGAGTTGGCGACACCGAGGGATTCCTGAGCTGGGTCCGTTTTCCGCTTTTGTCCCTTACCTTTGGAGCGGACCCTCTCCTCTTTCACTTTCCTATCTGCCTTTCATGGCTCTCCTTCCTTCCAAGTCCCTCAATCCGCCTTCTTCGAGGGTTGAGGGCATTTCTTTTCCTACTGTCCTTTATTTGCCTTATTCTCCTTTAGTTTTCTATTTCTTCTTCTAGTATGTAGGTTAGTAGTTAGTTTTAGTTTTAAGTTCACTTTTTTCTTCTTCTTCATCTTCACGATCACCCAAACCATCAGGGGCCGATAACCTAGATGTTAGGCCCCTTAAAACAACAATTATCATCATCATATTTATCTAGATATATATCTTCCATGACCCACCTAGCGTCATCTAGCAGCGAATCTCTGAAGTTCCTCAATTCTTCCCTGTACTAGAGGACTTCCTTCTCAATCTGGCCATCAGATCTCGTCGCCATCGCCAGCTATCATATCCGTGATCAAGAGAACTTCGTCTACTTTTTCACCCACCAGGCTGCGCTAGTGTCGCCTACTATCAACCCTTTGAAGACCATTTCATCAAGAGAAAATATATTTTTGTTAAGTTGTCTATTCTTATATGTATTCCTTTGTCTCCTACCCCCACTCTTTTCCCTTCCCTGGTCCCTCTGTGCTTCGCTGAACGTGTCTCACTTGTACGTCGGAAGTCGACTCAGTTAGAGCTCAACTAGAGCTCGCCTCCTCAACTCAAGAGGCATTCCTTTAAATTCTACGCCATGTTAGAGTTTTAATCTCAACCGTCAATCCCCCAGGGGCTCACATCTTGTGGGCGTGGGTTGGCGACCACGGGGCCCCAGCTGCGTCCGGCATTGCTTCCACTTACTTGTGCCGGGCTCCTCTCTGTCTTCTTTCCTGTCGACCTCCCTTGGTCAACTCTTGTTCTCTTCTGACCCCGACGGTATTAGGGTATCCGAGGCCTAGGGAGTCTCTTCCTTTTCCGCCTTAATTGGCCCTTGTCTCATCTTTTCTGATACCCTCCTTCTGCGAGGGGTCAGCCTTCTTTTTCTCTTCCTTTTACCTCCTGCCTTGTGCTCTAGGCCCTTAAGGAGGCAGGGTGTATGTAGCCCCACCACTTCTGGTGCACCCTAGATAATGCTACACCCTCAGGGGCTCACGGCTGGTGAGTTCGGGAGTTGGCGACCCCGAGGGATTCCTGAGCTGGGTCCGTTTTCCCCTTTTGTCCCTTACCTTTGGGGCGGACCCTCTCCTCTTTCACTTTCCTATATGCCTTTCATGGCTCTCCTTCTTTCCAAGTCCCTCAATCCGCCTTCTCCGAGGGTTGAGGGCATTTCTTTTCCTCCTGTCTTTTATTTGCCTTATTATCCTTTAATTTTCCATTTCTTATTCTAGTATGTAGGTTAGTAGTTAGTTTTATGTTCGCTTTTCATTTTCATCTTCACGATCACCCAACCCATCAGGGGCCGATAACCTAGATGTTAGGCCCCTTAAAACAACAATTATCATCATCATCAACCGTCAAATGGAACATCACCTTCGCCATGAAGCAAAGCTAAGTACTACTTCTACGTTCTTCGACTAATTTTAATGGATTTTAAATAGCTACATGCTTTTAATGATCATTTTATAGGCAGTGTGAAATTACTATATTTGGGGCAATAATCATCCTTCGCGGGATTTTCTATGTTGGGCTTTTGTCTATCTTAGCCAATCTTAACAGGAAGCAGCAATTCTTATGCTTATTAAATGAGACATTTTCTCACAACGTGGGATACCTTTAACTTACCCACTGTCTATAAAATACTTAGCTCGTTCCACCGCTGGAATAACTTTTGCCCTATTCTTCAGTCAGGATTGCTCTGGAACCTTCCAGAATCTGCACTCTATCTACCAGTTATACTGTCATGTATTTTCCACTCACATATGGGAATACTTTTTCAAACTAAGGAATCTTCCTTATGAACTACAAATCAATAGCTAATTTTTCTTCCTCCGTTGGGATTTTCTCTGGCGTATTCAACTGTAATCTACAACTTTCTCAAGCAATAGACTCTCGCCTATCTAGTGTAACTAGTTATTTTCCATCATTGCAATAACTTTCCTTGCCATAAACTTTTTGTGCTACTACAGTGAACTTTTCATCTATTTAACAGACTATAGTGAAAACAGTGTTTGTTCAACATTTCATCCGCGTCGCGTTCGTCCGAATACTATAAATACGGCCATGAACACTTATCCTCAATCCCATTTGATCTTCCCCAAACCTCTTACTAACAAACCATAATAATAAAATTGTTATTTTAAGTCTTTTCCAATGAGGTGTCACTCTCAATAAGTACCCTTCCTCTCTTGATTTATTTAAAACGAATTAATGTCTGCATAACTACGTGTCTGGTACACGTCTTAAATTATATTGTTTCTCCCTTCTAATCAGGGAATACAATTCTTTCAGCTCATAAGTGAGTTAATTCTAGGTTTCACGAAAGGGAAAACTTGTCCCATTTGTCTCGTGATCCTTGCTTAAACATAGGAGTACTAGAAACTTCCTTTCGACTTTTCTCTTCAGGTTTCACAGTAAGTGACCTGCCCTATTTGTATAATCACTAAAAAGTAATTCAGCTTTAATATAAGAAGTTATAGAAACTTCTCTTTTATTCTTCCTGCTTTTTGTTGTTGTTACTTCCGAAGTTGTTACTCTTTCTAAGATATTTACCTAGAATTTCTTAAAAGTACACAACTTGTACTTGATTTATTGTCTAACTTGAATCACTTCAATTGTCTTTAATTTTTTCATTTTATCTTCGCCATTTCAAAATCTTGCGAAGATTTTAAAGTATATAAAAGGTTTGAAACCAAAAGAATTGTTAATTGCCTGGCGCAAGCTTTAGATGTTTTCGGAGGTCTGCGACCCCAATTGTTAACAAAATTAAAATTATATATTTGTTAAATTCATTACACTCTTTTGCATTGTTAAATAAATTTAAGAGTTCCTTTTTGCTTTATCATTTCTCTAACATAACGGTTAGGCAAGATCCTGTCTTCCTTGACTCTTCCCACTGAATGCAAATAAATCTATTAATAGGGCTTTCACCACTTGTTGAATTTGAGCAAAAACTCTTAGTTGGTAACTTGGTAAAGTCTCTCTTAGCTTTAATAGCTAATTCTAACTGGCCAGTAAGGCAAGCATAGCTCGCTGCGCCAGCTTCCTGCTTGTGGAGATTCTCTCCAACACTTATGGTTGGTTTTTCAAAATATAAGTCCCCTCAGGGGCTCTCATCTAGTGGGACGTGGGTTGGCGACCACGGGACCCCAGCTGAGTCCGACATTGCTTCCACTTACTTGTGCCAGGCTCCTCTCCGTCTTCTTTCCTGTCGACCTCCGTTGGTCACCTCTTGTTCTCTTCCGACCCCGACGGTATTAGGTTATCCTAGGCCTAGGGAGTGGGGGCGTGGTGGCTCAGCGGTCTAGCTGTGTGCCTCTCACCAAGGCGGTCCGGGTTCGATTCCAGGTCAGTGCATGTGAGATTTACGAAGTGATATGCCATGTCCTGTGGTTCGGATTCCACGTAAAAAGGAGGTCCCGTGGCTCATAATAACAAGATTCACGGTCACGTAAAACTACAATCTTCCTTCATTCCTTCTTTCACTTTCCCGCCTTAATTGGCCCTTGTCTCATCTTTCCTGATACCCTCCTTCTGTGAGGGGTCAGCCTTCTTTTTCTTTTCCTTTTACCTCCTGCCTTGTGCTCAAGGCCCTTAAGGAGGCGGGGTGTATGTAGCCCCACCACTTCTGGTGCACTCTAGATAATGCTACACCCTCAAACACCAACAGTGATCTTCCAATTTCTCCTTGCTGTTTATGGTTCTCATGTTACCTGTGTCTGTTCCACCACTTTTGGTGCACCCTAGATAATGCTACACCCTCAGGGGCTTACGGCTGGTGAGTTCGGGAGTTGGCGACCCCGAGGGATTCCTGAGCTGGGTCCGTTTTCCCCTTTTGTCCCTTACCATCGGGGCGGACCCTCTCCTCTTTCACTTTCCTATCTGCCTTTCATGGCTCTCCTTCCTTCCAAGTCCCTCAATCCGCATACTTCGAGGGTTGAGGGCAGTTCTTTTCCTCCTGTCCTTTATTTGACTTATTCTCCTTAATTTTTCCATTTCTTCTTCTAGTATGTAGGTTGGTAGTTAGTTTTAGTTATAAGTTTACATTTCATTTTCATCTTCACGATCATCCAAACCATCAGGGGCCGATAGCCTTGATGTTAGGCCCCTTAAAACAACAATTATCATCAACATCATCATCAAAATATAAGTGTTTCTCCTTGCTTAAACTTTTAGTCGGCTCCTTGCTGGGTAAAAGCTTAGCCATTTCTGAATGCAACTATTGGTACACTTACCAAAATTATTCCCAAAGGTATAATTGTTTTATCCCTATGCTTTTTGGAAGCATTTGGTCGCTCTTTAGGAATTCTACAATTTCGAAAACAAAAAATATCGAAACCGATTCAAATTATTGGCATTCTTCACATTACTTGTTTATAAACAAACTCCTTTGAACAGGTACACAATAAATCTGTTACTCTTTGTCTTGCCAGACCATCACCCTTCCCCATAGTAGGCATATGTATGCTTGAGAGGGAATACACTAAAGCCACTCTCTTGCAAACCGCCCAAGTTCCAGCTGCGTTTCCCGTTAGCTTAGCCCAGGTCCCTACTCACTTTAGGTATCGGAGAGCGGATTTGCAGTGGCAGTTGCCTTTGATTATACTTAAAGTTAAAATTATAACTTCTTTTGGACTCTCGTCCTATTTCTCCATCCTTTTTCTCCAGTCCGAAACCCACTTCCTTTTCTTTATCATCTTCCCTTGGGGGTTAGGTTATTCCCAAGCTAATAATCTACCCACGTCCCCCCTTAAAGACAGTCACTTATGGCTTAAAACCATCCGCTTTCCTTGCTATCCGATCCCTACATCTGTTAGCCTCTCAAGATGGTCATTTATTTGATTCTAAAGCTTCTGAAGCCCTAACTACATCTTTTTATGTAGACGATTATCTCCAGTCCTTCCCGACCCTTGAGGAAGCTTCTTTCGTGTCACTAGAACTTCAGGCATTGTTAAAGAACGGAGGTTTCCCACTTCATAAGTGGAATTCCAACTCCCATGAGTTTCTTGCCCAGTTTCCATAGAAGATATAGACCCCTCTTCCATCAAAATTTGCGGAGATTCTGAATCCATAAAAACTCTTGGAGTTCACTGGTGCACTCGCACTGATACTCTCATCTACAAAGTCGCGCTTTCAGAAGGGCTCCCCAACACAAAAAGACAAATTCTCTCTGAAATTGCAAAAATTTTTGATCCGCTTCAATTCCTTGCTCCGGTTATTGTTATAGCCAAGCTTTTCATGCAAAAACTATGGTCGCTCAAATGTGAATGGGACGAAACTGTTCCCCTTTTTTTTTCTTAATAAATGGCTTTCTTTTCGTAAAAGTTTGCTTGACCTTTCGCTCATTGAAATTCCAGGAAATTTAATTAATGCTCCTTCTAACACATCTTTCTTTCTTCATGTGTTTGCCGACAGTTCCGAAAAAACGTACGGTTGCTGTGCATATTTTGGTTTATCGCAATTCACTAAATGAATCTTCATTTTCAAACCTTGTTTGCTCTAAGTCTAAAGTTGCTCCTCTTAAAACTATTACTTTGCCTAGGCTTGAATTGTGTGCTGCACTCATGGCCGCATAACTCGCCAAAAAATTGCACAAAGTCTTAAAGGTCGAATTTACGCAAACCTATTTGTGGAGCGATTCCATGATCACTCTTTCTTGGATTGCCAATAACCCCATCCACTGGCAAACCTTTGTTGCTAACAGAGTTTCTAGAATTCAAACCCTTTCCTCTGGATATCAATGGAGGCATGTGCTCCGTGCTGATAACCCCGCTGACGTCATTTCTCGTGGAAGTTTACCTTCTCAATTATTAGCATCTAAGTTGTACTGGCATGGGCCCTCGTGGTTAATCGATGACTCTTCTTGTTGGCCTTCTAAACCTCCAGTTACAAACTCCAACTTGCCTGACGCTAAAGTATCTAAATCTACTTTTTTTTTTGTCGTGTGGCCTCCTCAGAGGCCGAGTGCAGGTCTTTCTATTCGACGCCCGTGGGCGACCTGCGCGTCGGGATGAGAGATGGAATGGAGGAAGGTGAATGAATGAAACTGGTTAAGGATGTGGAAGGAATCGGCCGTGGCCTATCAGAAGGTACCGTCCCAGCATTTGCCTGGTGTTGAAAATGGGAAACCACGGAAAACCATTTCAAGGACGGCCGACGGTGGGGCTCGAACCCACGCGTCTACCGAGTCAGCAGAGAGCTTGGTCCCATGACCTAATGCTGCGCTTTAGCCAGCTGAGCCACTACTGTCGGTTCTAAATCTACTGCTTCGTGTCTTGTTTCCAACATTTCGCATCCCTTGTTGTCCCGCTATTCTTCCTTTCACAAATTATTTCGAATTTTTGCCTATCTTCTCAGATGGAAATATCTGGTTGTTGACCAACCCGTTTTTCCTAAACCGCATCTGACCAATCATGAATTGAATCTCGTTACCATTAAGGTTTTGCAACTAACACAGCAAGAAGCCTTTTCTTCTGAATTATAAATCTTTATTGCGGCCAAATAGCCAAGATGAAATTGAAATTTTACATGTTTGCATATTCAGTTAATGACTTGGTCCTTTTTGTGCATATTTCGATGTGATAACGATCACATGCCGTTTCACACAGCCTACATTCACAGTGGTTCGTGGAAATTTGTGTTCTTGCATATCAGGTGGTGGAATCCATGGACTGCCAACCTAGTGATGACGTGTCTGATTTCGACGTTTTCCTTTGTCCACGCACGGTCTACCATGGCTCCTGCGCTGTAGAATGTCGGATGAATTTCCTCTCTATTCCTATTCAGTGTTGCTATCAGGTTCTGTGAGGCGCACGTGTTAGGTAGGAGTATGCTTGTCCTGAGATCTTCGATGAGAAAGTTTCCTTCGTCAGCAGATATGTGAATCTTGAGTGCGTCATTTTTGACACTCTTAACGCTTTCTTTATGTATCTTGCCTTCACTCCTTCGAACGTAGATAGATTCTTCAATGTTAGGTGTGACCAGATGATTTCTATGCCATACGTCAGTATTGGTAAAATCTTTACCCGGAATAGCAGCATCGCCGTCTCTAGGCTGAGGGATCGAATGTTTCTTATTTCGTGCATTGTCATTATCGCTTTAGTTGCCTTTTCTGTTATGTGTTTTGTGAAGCATTTTGCGGTCGTTTGTAGAGTAATTCCTAAATACTTGATTTCTGATAATATTTTCAATTTTATTTCCCTTATGTGTATCTCAGCTGATGCGGGGGCTCTTCCTCCGTTTCTAAAGATCATTGTGTTCGTCTTAGATAGATGATGATGATGATAATTGTTGTTTTAAGGGGCCTAACATCTAGGTTATCGGCCCCTGATGGTTTGGGTAATCGTGAAGATGAAAATGAAAAGCGAACTTAAAACTAAAACTAACCTATATACTAGAAGAAGAAATAGAAAACTAAAGGAGAATAAGGCAAATAAAAGGACAGAAGGAAAAGAAATGCCCTCAACCCTCGGAGAAGGCGGATTGAGGGACTTGGAAGGAAGGAGAGCCATGAAAGGCACATAGGAAAGTGAAAGAGGAGAGGGTCCGCCCCAAAGGTAAGGGACAAAAGGGGAAAACGGACCCAGCTCAGGAATCCCTCGGGGTCGCCAA
The DNA here is from genome assembly GCA_946902985.2 of Meconema thalassinum. Classification (NCBI taxonomy): domain Eukaryota; kingdom Metazoa; phylum Arthropoda; class Insecta; order Orthoptera; family Tettigoniidae; genus Meconema; species Meconema thalassinum. The sequence continues at coordinate 501,575,850 of OX336392.1, read as the reverse complement.
CTCCCGAACTCACCAGCCGTGAGCCCCTGAGGGTGTAGCATTATCTAGGGTGCACCAGAAGTGGTGGGGCTACATACACCCGGCCTCCTTAAGGGCCTAGAGCACAAGGCAGGAGGTAAAAGGAAGAGAAAAAGAAGGCTGACCCCTCGCAGAAGGAGGGTATCAGAAAAGATGAGACAAGGGCCAATTAAGGCGGGAAAGGAAGAGACTCCCTAGGCCTCGGATACCCTAATACCGTCGGGGTCGGAAGAGAACAAGAGTTGACCAAGTGAGGTCGACAGGAAAGAAGACTGAGAGGAGCCCGGCACAAGTAAGTGGAAGCAATGCCGGACTCAGCTGGGGCCCCGTGGTCGCCAACCCACTCGTCTTAGATATGTTAATGACCAAGTTATTCTTGGAGCACCATTTATCCACCTCGTTTATTGTTGCCTGGAGTTCTGTTATGTCTTTGGAACCAATTACGATGTCATCTGCGTATACGCACGAGAAGATTCCGTCTTTGTGGGTAATTCCAAGGATTTCTTCGGTTGCTAGTATGAACAGCAGAGGGCTAAGTGGGTCGCCCTGTATTACTCCATTTGTTTGTATGATCGGTTCTGACATGGCAAGGTTATCTGAGACGCATATTTCGTTCCAGCTCAGCAGTGTGTTAATGAGGTTCGACCATATGTTGTTTTCCCCTAGTGTTTCCTTGAGTTTTTCTATCACTAGTTGCCTGCTTAGTAGGTCGAAGGCTTTCGTGAAGTCTATGAAGACAGTATACATTTTTTGTTTTTTCTCTAGGGCTTCCCAAATGTGTTTCAGTAAGAGTTCGATTGCCTGCAGGGTTGATCTTCCCTTTCTGAACCCGAATTGATTTTCTGGCAGGTGATCGTCTAATTCCTCACTTAATCTTCCTGTTATTATTTTCGTGAAGATTTTAGAGGGGCAGTTTTCCAATGCGATGCCTCTATATAGGTTTGGGTCATTGGGGTCTCCTTTCCCTTTATATAATATCTTGACAATTGATTGTCTCCACTGATCGGGGATGGTGGCTATCTCTATGCACCTGTTGTATAGTTTGGTCCAAATCTGATTTAGAAGGTGTGCAGTGTCTTTTATGAATTCATTGTATATTTCGTCCGGTCCCGCTGCTTTCTTGTTTTTGGTGTTTTGGATGGCATGTCCGACTTCCTCTGTGGTTAAAGGAATCCAGCCTGTAGCTATTGGTGATACGACTTCTTGGGATTTCTTTCTGGCGACTGTTGTTCCCTCTTTGTTGAGTATGTTGCTGAAATGTGATTTCCATCTGTCCATATCTATGTAGTTTGTTTGGGCTTGTTTCTTTTGGCGAAGTGCCAAATATGGATCATTTTTTGCTTCCTCCGCTAGCAGTCTGCTCTCTTCCTCCAGGAAGGCGCTTTTCTTTTCTTTTATGATTCTTTTGTAGTGCTTCCTCTTTTCAGCGTATGTGAGTAGGAGAGTGACGTTTACCTCGTTCTGTCTCACCTGCTGCAGGATGTTTAGGGTGTCTCTTCTTATCTTGTAACACTCGCTATCGAACCAGGGTTTTGCTCTTCTTTTGAATCGGGGGCTGGCAGCTTTTCTTAGTATTTATCGTAGGTTTTGAGTAACTTCTTCTAGCTTTGCATTTTCTATAAGTGTTTCAATATGCGTGTTCGCAACTATCTTGGCCTCTACTTTCCCGACATCTATCTTCCTTGAGAGGAGTTGTGTTGTCTCTTCTGGTTTCTTCTCCGAGTCACCGTTAATATTTATTTCTAGGGGTATGTGTTTCCTCGTTGTTGCGTGGTTTGCGTTCCGAAGTGTGGTTATACTTCCCTTTATAGGTCCTTTTGTGAGTGCGACGTCTATTGTGCTCTTGCCGTTGTGAGAGATGTATGTAGGTATCGTAGGGTTATTTAATAAAATGAATCCTTCTTCATGCAGATTTTTCATCACTAGTTTTGCTTTGTAGTTTTGTGTGTCTAGTTTGCAGTTTAGGTCTCCTGCGATGATCATTGGTTTATTCTGCTTATTTTGGGAGATTATTTGGCCTATTTCATCCATTATATCGATTGCTGTTGTGTTCGGTTGGAAATATGCTGCTACTATAACGAGGTGATTCGTTTCTATAAGGAGGATGTGTTCCTGTTGCTTGGTTGCTAAAATTGGCCTCAGGTGTGGTCTTAGGAGTATAGTTATCCCTCCGGACGGTCTACCTTTTTCGCCTTTTCTAGCCAAGAGATGTGTTCCGTAGAACTCGGGGTGATGCCAGTTAGCGGTTAAGAACGTTTCCGTTAATAATGTGTGCCGTCTGGCCTTTCGCAAGATGTAGTTCGCAGTGGAAGTGGGTACCGATTAGCCTGGCGCTGGGCCCATTAAACCGGACTAAGGTTATGAAGTTATCAGAGGCGATGGATTGAACGTACATTCACTGCCATGTGAATGCAAGTTCTATTCGAATGCGCTTTTCATTATGGGCCTAGCTTAGTTTAGCCTAAAGAAATAAAGACTAATAAATAAGGTACACATACTCAACACGTAGGCAAAGAAGAGGTAATGTATTGACCAAAGAGATAACATCAAGGAATGACGAGGAAGCATTACATGCTATGAATGAGGTTAAGTGGACGTCAAACATGTGATGTTAGGTAAAATAACGGGTGAAAGGACTGAAACGTAAATGTCATGATCGATAGGAGATAACGGTAAAGGGGGGAACACATTTGGGAAAGTATACTCGTAAAGAGTAAAATTACATTGTGAAAAATAAAGATTAAAAGGGCTAGACAAAGAGTCGGGGAAAGTGAGTCTACCGTCAAAGGAGCGAGCGGTAGCTCAAATAGCCCTGAAGGAGATGAGGGAGTGCGAGGGGGAACGGAGTATTAATAAAAGCGCGCGTAGATATGACGTAAAAGAATAAACACAAAAAGTGGCAAGTAACCGATATTAAAAATAATTACGAGAAAGGTATTGCAACACAAAATAAAAGATACCCATCAAAATAAGTTACGTCAGGAAGGGATTAAGCCAAACTCATGGATTTGCATATGAAAACGCAATCCTAAGATAAGAGGCAAACAAAAAGATAAGAGATATGGCATAGGTCTTACTGTTGAACACACGTTACTCAGTAAACCGGACCAAATACCTACACAAAAAGATACGACGAAATGGGGACAAAGAATAACGGGAACGAAACAGATACTCCATGGACATACTAGAATAGGCGAAACGCCCTAGTATTCCATACAATGAGCAAAGACAAAAATACGTAACTTACCTTGATGGTATCAACATTAATCCGGCATCACGGAATTGCATTAAATGAACGAGATTCGCACCTCTACGCGCACCTTTATAAAAAAACACAAACGAACGGGAAAAAACGGATAGAAAAACAAGGCATCTCGAAAATGAGAGCTGGTGCATAAACAAAAAGGTCCTACCAGGATAGAAAAAACAGAAGACTGCCCAGAGAGTAACAAGGGGTTGTCACAGGTGACGGAAAAAGGAAGTTAAAAGGAAAGAGGTGTCACTAATCACGATTCGGCACAGTAAGAAATCACTATAACGAACCTTGATCAGCAATAGAAATGTCCACTGATCTGCTCGGCTATTCTGGCCAGTAATAACCAAGAAGAAAAGAGAACAATTCCGATAATTGATACGCCGAAGAAAAGAGAAAAAAGGAAGACTACAGGTGGAAAAGAAAAACGGTTCAATTGCTATGTCATACCCTTTTAGGAAGTTTTCTGGGCTCATGTTTATTGCACTTTTTGTTGCCTCTACGTTCCATAACATGATTTTTAGGTGTCCTGCTGCCACCTTTCCGTTTTGACTCCGTTTGTTTTGTTTTTCTTCTGAATTGTCTTTGCTTTCTGCTAAAAAGGATCTTCCGAAATCTAGTCGTCTTCGTGCCTTAGCCCCGTTCCTTGATGACAATGGGTTACTCAGGGTAGGTGGTAGGCTCTCGCAATCTTTGCTTTCTGAGGACAAAAAGCATCCTGTTATTTTGACTTCCAAACATCACGTAACTTCTTTAATTATACGTGACTTTCATTATCGTAACCTGCACGTTGGTACACGCACTCTGCTTTCCTTCTTAAGGGAAAAGTACTGGATTATAAATGGAGTTCATGACGTTTCCTCTGTAATTCACAAATGCATTCCTTGCTTCAAAGCGAAACCTAAAGTTAATACTCAATTAATGAGCGATCTGCCCTCTTTCCGCTCTTCTCCTATACGTCCTTTTGCTTTAACTGGTGTGGACTAAATGGGTCCGTTCCAATATCAATGCCATTCCTCTGAAGCTAAACTCAAATTGTTTGGTAAGCTCTATGTTTCTCTCTTTGTTTGCATGGTTACTGGCGCGATCCATTTGGAACTAGTAACGAAAGCCTTCACTTCTTCCTTTCGGTCAGCAGTCTCTCGCTTCGCTGCTAGGCGTGGCGTTCCCTCTGAAATGTTTTCCGATAACGCTTCTACTTTTCAATGTGCAGCTTCATTGTGGAAGAAAGCCCTTACATCTCCTTCGGCCATGGAACAAATTTCTAACTTTTCCGATTCCAAAGGTTTTAAATGGCGATTTATACCTCCATACGCCCCTCATCATGGCGGTAGGTGGGAATCTTGCGTAAAGCTTACTAAACGTCATCTAAGAAAGGTTTTAGAAAGTCGCATTCTGACTTATGAAGAATTTAATTCGCTGTCTATTCTGATTGAAGGTGTTGTTAATTCTCGCCCTTTAACTCCGCTTTCCAATGACCCTGGTGATCTGCTTCCACTTACACCTGGTCACTTCCTTATAGGCACTTCTCTTTCTGTCCCTCCTCCCCTTCCCAACTCTTACATTCTAATTGACCTATTGTTTGGCATAAAAAAAACTTGAAGCCCTACGTCATTCTTTCTGGAAGAGGTGGAATTTGGAATACTTAACTTCCTTGCAACGGAGACAGAAGTGGTTTCTTTCTAATCCCGACATCAAAGTGGGGGACCTTGGCCTGGTTAAAGATTCCCCCCCCCCCCCTCTAGTCTGGATTTCCGGGAGGGTGCCCGAGTGTTACCCGGGAAGGGATGGGAGAGTTAGGGTAGCCAAGATCTTGACCACTAATGGGCATATTACAAGACCACTGTCTTTAATTGCCCCTCTACCTTTAAAATTCTTAATATTATGTTTCTTGTTCTCTGTTGGTGTTTATCCCCTCCCAGCTTGGTGTATTCCTTGGAATACACGATAAGACAGAGTGAGCTATTGCTGCTCTTGACTTTATTTCATTCCTTCCTTTTTCACGAACACCAACGGTGATTTCCTGGTTTTTCTTTGTTTGTGCACTTTGCTTATATTACCTGTAAGTCTGTTCTAGATATATATCTTCCATGATCAACCTAGCATCTAGCAGCGAATTTCTGAAGTTCCTCAATTTTTCCATGTACAAGAGGACTTCCTTACCAATCTAGCCATCAGATCTCGTCGCTATCGCATGCTATCATCTCCGTGATCAAGAGGACTTCGTCTACATTTCCATCCTCCGGGCTTCGTTAGTGACGCCTGCTATCAACTCTTTGAATACAATTTCATCAAGATACTTAATTTTTGTAATGTTTGTCATTCTTATATATATTCCTTTGTCTCCTACCCCCACTTTTTTCCTTCCTTGGTCCGTCCGCCCTTCGTTGAGCTGGTCTCACTTGTGCTTCAGTTGTCAAGACCTCCAGTTGGAGCCTAACTAGGGCTCGTCTCCTCTCCTCGAGAGATAAACTTTTGAATCGGACGCCATGTCCAGATCTTAACTAACGGTCGCCTGGATCGCCTACTACAGAAATGAGCTAAGTACCATGTTCTTCAACATATTTTAATCGCTTTTAATTAGCTATAAGCTTTTAATACCGTTTATAGACAGTGAGAAGTTGCTAAATGTTGTGCAATTGCAATCTTCGCGGGATTTTGGATGTCAGGCTTTGTCTATCTAAGACAGCTAAATTTGTAAAACGAAGCAGCATTTCCTGTGCATGTTAACTGAGAATAAGCTCTCACACCGTGGGATTCTTATTAAACTAAATACTGTCTATAGAAAACTTAGCTCGTTCCACCGCTGGACTTTATTTACCCAATTCAACAGTTATGATTGTTCTGGAATGTCCCACGCCAAACAATTCATCTACAAGCTAAACCTTCGAGTATTTTCCACTTACACATGGGAATACTTTTTCTAACCAAGGAATTTTCTTTAAGAACAGCTAATCAACACATAATTTGTCCTCCTTCGTGGGAATTGCCCGCTGCATTCAACTATAACCTACAAATTTTTCAATGCAATAGACTCTCGCAAACCAAAATGCAACTAGTTATTTTACACCACCGCAATAACTTTCCTTTCTATAAACTTTCTGTGCTACAATAGTGAACTTTTCAACCACGTCAATAGACTATAGTGAAACCAGTGCTCGTTCAACTCCTCATCCGCTCGTCCGAGAAAAATAAATAAGGCCAAGAACTTTTTCCACAAAGTTCCTATTTCCTCTTCCACAACCACTCTTTACTAACAAATTAGGTTAATCTTTAAATTTATGTCTATTTCAATGAGGCCTCGCCAAACCATAGGCGCCTTCCCAAATTTTCTCAATTTATAACTTATAACTGCCGGGGTCCTTCCCAGGCTTGGGGACCATGGCAACCAATGCCGTCTTCCACCTGCCCGGGAAGTAGCCTAGTCTCAGCAGCGAATTATAAAGATTAAGTAGGTGCCTTAAGGCACTGACAGGCAAGTGCTTCGCAACTCTGTTAGAGATCCCGTCGGGCCCAGGGGCTTTCTCCTACGGGAGATTCTTTAAAACTTGTACTAGCTCACTAAGTGGGTTGCAGTCATCAGCCACTTCCACACTATCACTTTCGCTCAAATCACTTGAGCCTTTCACTTCACTTTCCATCATCATTTTAATTGATGGGATGGCTTCATTCGCAGTTTTGACAAACTCAGGGTCTTGAGGTTGAACATTGGGTTTGAATTTGTCTTGCAGGCAGGTTGCAAATAGTTCGGCCTTTTCCAATCTGTGGTGGCACAAGTTGTATCTCCCCTTAATGTGGGGGAAGGACGTAGGCTTGTTACCATGTTCCCTTACTGTCTTCCACAGTTCATCACTATTCTGTGCATTCTTGTTAACTTTTAACCTTAATTTAGCGTTTTTATGTATTAAGATTTTCCGTGTGACAATATGCTTGAGCTTATTAATGTATCTTTTGATCCTGGGGTCTCTACTAAGCTGCCATATCTTCCTTAATTTGTTTTAAGGTTGATAGTATTAAGTATATCAAAAGGGAGGTTGGAATGCTTGATACTGGTCTTCCTATTCCTCATTTTGTTAGTGTGCGTTATAGCATCCTTCATTGCCCTCACAATATCATCCGCCACCATGTCAGCAGCTTCAGTTGTTGTGATCTGCTTTGGAGGATCAGAAAAAACATCATCACATATATTAGCGAAAATACCCCAATCCTGCTCGGACCATTCCTTTTTCTCACTTTTTTTTGTAGAGTTTCAAGTGGGGTTAGCTCAAGCGTGAGCTTGACCGGGTTGTGATCGGAGGAAGTTGCACAAATGGTTTCAAGACTAATTGTTTCGTGAATGTCCTGTGTAAGGACTATGTCTGGTGATTGGTTAGAATTATGGGGGACGTAAGTATACTGATCCGGGGCGGATGGATTGATGCCATTTTCCTTGCAATATTTGTACAAATAACTCCCGGCGTAATTGATTTTCCTCGATTTCCATGACGGATGCTTGGCGTTAAGATCTCCAGCCACAATTATAGAAGGAGCGGAGTTAAATATTAGGGCCAGGTCTGATATAGAAATTCTTTTATTGGGTCTATTGTAGGTGGCAACGAACAAGATGTCTCTAGATGTTTTAACGGAGACAGCTGTGGTTTCTAGGTTTTGAAGTCTTGGAAGTAGAAATTCTGTATGAGGAATAGCACTTTTAATGAATATAGCAGTACCTCCCCCTTGTCCGGCCCTATCATTTCTATAGTCGATGTACCCTTTAATTTTGTATGTTTTGCTGGGATCACGGAATGTCTCCTGGAGCATAATTATATCCCCCCCAGGGGCTCACATCTTGTGGGCGTGGGTTGGCGACCACGGGGCCCCAGCTGAGTCCGGCATTGCTTCCACTTACTTGTGCCGGGCTCCTCTCTGTCTTCTTTCCTGTCGACCTCACTTGGTCAACTCTTGTTCTCTTCTGACCCCGACGGTATTAGGGTATCCGAGGCCTAGGGAGTCTCTTCCTTTCCCGCCTTAATTGGCCCTTGTCTCATCTTTTCTGATACCCTCCTTCTGCGAGGGGTCAGCCTTCTTTTTCTCTTCCTTTTACCTCCTGCCTTGTGCTCTAGGCCCTTAAGGAGGCAGGGTGTATGTAGCCCCACCACTTCTGGTGCACCCTAGATAATGCTACACCCTCAGGGGCTCACGGCTGGTGAGTTCGGGAGTTGGCGACCCCGAGGGATTCCTGAGCTGGGTCCGTTTTCCCCTTTTGTCCCTTACCTTTGGGGCGGACCCTCTCCTCTTTCACTTTCCTATATGCCTTTCATGGCTCTCCTTCCTTCCAAGTCCCTTAATCCGCCTTCTCCGAGGGTTGAGGGCATTTCTTTTCCTTCTGTCCTTTTTTTTTGCCTTATTCTCCTTTAGTTTGCCTTTTCTTCTTCTAGTATGTAGGTTAGTAGTTAGTTTTAGTTTTAAGTTCGCTTTTCATTTTCATCTTCACGATCACCCAATCCATCAGGGGCCGATAACCTAGATGTTAGGCCCCTTAAAACAACAATTATCATCATCATCATCATCATAATTATATCTTGGTTGTGTTTATCCAGTTCAATCTTCAGCTCCTCCCTTCTGAGTTTGCCAACTATGCCCTCGGCGTTCCAGTACAATACAGTGATATTACGGTTTATAACTCTCGTTATGGGCCGTTTATCCATAATGGGTACTTATAAGGCTGAGTACTGTTCCCCCTAAGGACTGTCCTTTAGGGGGGAACAAAAGATCCAGTAGGATCAAGTTTATCTTGTCCAAAATGCCACTGCTCGTAATGTTAGCCATTAAGATCGAGTAGTGCTCAGCTGGTGTACTGTTTTTTAACAAGCGTACCGTTTCTTCCCTGGTTGAGGGTAGCTTTATAAAGTTTATAAAGTTTGTGTTACCAGAGGGCAAGGTAGGACTGTTTGAAAATTGTGATGTTATCTTGTTGACATTATTGTTAACCGCAGCAGCTTCATTATTAGACTAACTGGGATCCGTGTGTTGATTTGGTTCCTGAGGGTGTTCAGGGAGATCGGGGAACTCGACCATAGTTGGGGTGTAACTACTCTTTTGCGGTTGATCCATTTGTATTGTATTGTTGGTCTGACTTTTGGGGAGGAGTGCCCTGCAACCTCTGAAGTTGGCAGTATGGTTCTTCCCACAGTTACAGCATCTGAATTCTGGCCTGGAGACTATGGTACACTCCTGGGTACTGTGTCGCCCTGTGCATCTCACGCATCTCGGGGCCAAATTACAGTTGGCTCGAGTATGATCGGGCCTCTGACATCTTTTACATTGTACAGCCCCGGCGTAACTCCTGTACGCTTCAACTGTAATTAACATATCCAGCAGAGAGCGTTTCTGATACATTTTCCGAGCATGCTCCGTGTTATCCAAGGTTACTATGAAAAGAGGTATTTTCCTCTTAACAAAGTTAGGGTTTGTCTCAATATTACTTTCCTCGTTGTCACTATTATTTGGTATCCTATAATTTTTGGTCATTTGAGTAACCTGTTTAACTGGGAAACCATCCGCCAACAGCTCCTCAGATATTTCCTCTATTGTTGTGTTGTTGTCGAGATTTCTAATGACCACCTGCATATCCTTAATATCACCACCTATGGAATAGGTGAAGAATTCGATGTTCAGGTCATGCGGGGAAACCCTTACTGCGGTAAAATCGGTCAAGTTATCCAGTTGATACTTTATTGTCCCTCTACTTATCTGTTTAGCCCTCATTGATCCTGTTATCAAGGCCTTGAGGTGTGCCCGGCGCTCACTATAGGTTGATTTATCGTCCTTTATAATGATGGGCGGGGGTCTCATCTTCTGTTGTTTTTGTCGTTGTGGTTGAATTGCGGTATTAGAGCCTTGACCGTTCAGGGATTCCAACGAGCTGTATCTGTTTGAGGTTGCAGGCGCACTCACTCTTTGTTCGATGTTCACAGCCGGGGCGTTTCTTCCGTGTTCTGTTGTAAAGCCTTCAGCGTCAACAGTTTTATATCGCTTCCTATTGACAGGACTTTTACTTATTGAAGTTCCATTTTTACTGTTTAAGTTAGTTTGTGGCGAAGGAGTCTCCTGAAGGGTCCTTTCTTAGTGCTTTCTTCTATTTCGAGCTCCATGGGCGTAGTCGCTTGCTGGATATGTGCGTCTCGGAAGCTCCCCGCTTTCGAGCCCTGACCAGGATCTCCAGTCAAGCAACATTTTTCGGGTTCAGCACTTGGATGGACGACCGTATCACTAGAATCGCTCGACTGCGAGCTTGTCTTTTTAAGTGTTGAAGTTTTTGAGTTCGCCTTTATTAGCGTTTTTGTCGGTTTAATTATTCCCCCGCCAGGTATTCCTCCCTTTCCAATTTGCCGCCCGTGGATTTCCTTCTCGGATCCCTGTCACCATTATTATTATTATTCCTTGCGCCAGCGTCATGTACACGAGAGTCCTTCGTGCTGCTTACTATGGTTCTCCCATTAGACAGTTCGACAGGCTTGCGCACAGTTTTATGTGCTTGTCTATTGAATTGCAGATCACCATTACGGCTCGTCTGATTGAAGTTTATACTTGTTTCTCTTCCGTTACTGGTGCTTGCAGTGGTTAAATCAATGTTGCTCCCCCGTACTATCTGTACATAACCAATGTTCCCACTAACTCTTCTCCCGTCTCCCGCCATTTCTGCTAGGCCAAAGGCCCGAAGGCCGGCCAAACACCAGGGGAACCCGACCGCTGCACTCTCACTTCAGGTTATCGTTTTAAAACCAGACGATACTGGGACAAGAGGTGAGTGGTACAAGCGGTATCGCGTCAACTTTCGGAATCACGTGCACAAGTGGTATGTGCGGGGTACCGTGGACCTGTACCTGGTCGGAAGTTTGGAGGTGGCTCGGACTATTCAGCACAGTTATTTGCCTCCGAATGGGGGCAAATAACTGTTATGTATCATTGACCACCGACCATTAAAGACATAGTCTTAAGTCAATATCAATTTAAGTTAGGAGCTAATGTTCAACATCTAATAAAAGTATAAAATTTTATGTATATTATATAAAATTTGTCATACATACAATTTTCATCCCGTAATTTGGGGAATCATTCAAATTAAAAATTTAAAATCGAGCATTGACCAAACGGTACCTCCACCAGCTGCGACCAGGATCTGAAACACAACAGAGAAAACAAAACACAAACACATTAAAATATGTAGCACCCATAGCATTAAAATTTTTGAGACTTAAACCTAGGTAGTGTAGGGGTATGTCAAGGGTAGAAGTAAGAAGACTAAAACCTAAAATCTAATCTAAAGATGTTAAAAATAACCATCTGAGTCAAAGCAAATCAATAAACAATTTAAATAATGTTCCCCTACACTATCAGGTTTTTTGGATGTCTATAAAAGTAACTTCTTTCTTCCGAAATGTTCAGAATCTGTTCAGTAATAAGTTTGTTGTTAGTGTTTAGTATGGCGTCACTGCTATAGAATTTCTTGGCAGAGTTTTTAATTTCTTCCTTAATTAAAGAAATACTGCACATTCTGTGAACATCCCCCGTGGGCGTAAGCCAATGGACCCGAAGGATTCTCTTTAATGCATGGTTTTGGAACAATTGAAGTCGGTGTAAGTTGAAGTCTGATACCACCCACCAAGCAGGCGCGGCATACATAATGACCGAGGAGACCATCATCCTGTAGAGCATGATCCTGTTTTTAATAGTTATACCCGAGTCGGGGTTAACTAGAGGGAATATTGCTGCAAACGCAGCCCTAGCTTTTACAAGGGTCATAACTACATGAGATTTAAAAGTGAGTTTTGAGTCTAGTATAACTCCAAGGTATTTGGCCTCCTCGGCCCATGTAATCCTGTCATTAAACAGGTACAGGTCTCCATGGTCCCTTCTGGTGGGTCGCCTGGTGTAGAGGACAGCGAGAGTTTTAGAGGTATTAATCCTCACTCGCCATCTCCTACACCAGCCCTCAAGGAGTGTAATTGAGAGCTGCAGCCTCCCGACGGCCAGTTCGGGTTTGAAAGAGTCCGCCATCAGGGCTGTATCATCGGCATACAAGGCAACGCTCACCCCCTCAGCCTTGGGGATGTCGCTGGCATAGAGTATTGGGCCTAAAATAGATCCTTACGGCACCCCCGAGTTAATCTGCCTCGGGGATGAGCGAGTGTTAGATACTTTTATTATGAATTTACGTTCCGAAAGATAATTTTGAAGAAGAAGCCAGTGGCTAGCTTTTAGTCCAAGCTTGTGAATTTTGTAAACAGACCCTGATGCCAGACTCGATCGAATGTTTCAGCAACGTCTAAGTAGACCACTCCTGTTGCACGTTTAAAGTTAAAGCCTTTAACGATATTGTTTATAAGGCGAATCAGTTGCTGAGTAGAGGAGTGGCCACTCCTAAATCCGAACTGCTCGTCGGGTATAGACCGGGCAACAGCCTCAGACTCCAACAGTCTCCTCAAAAACAATTTTTCAAATATTTTGTTTAGTATGTCAAGCAGACTAATAGGCCTGTAATCTGAGGGACTGCTGGAGTCCTTCCCAGGCTTAGGGACCATGGCCACCATTGCCGTCTTCCACCCGCCCGGGAAGCAGCCCAACCACAATAATGAATTGTATAAATTAAGCAGATGATTTAAGGCACTTTTTGGCAGGTGCTTTACGACTCTATTGGATATCCCATCGGGTCCAGGGGCTTTGTCCCACGGGAGGTTCTTTATAACTCTAACAAGCTCACTAAGAGGGATGTTTTCCCCATCCTCAATTGCACTTTCACTTTCACAAAAACTGGCACTTTTATTATTTTTCATTTCTGCTTCCATATTTGACTTTATCAATGGGACGATATCCTCCACAGTATTTACGAATACAGGATCCTGAGGGAATTCGTTCGGTTGGAGCTTAATTTGGAGTGTCTCAGCGAACATTTCGGCTTTCTCTAAATCAGTGTTTGCATAATGTTCATCAACCTTTAAAGTTGGGATAGTCCTGGTCTTGTTTTTAAAATTTCTAACTGTTTTCCACAGTTGGTGTATTCTTTGGAATACACGGTAAGATAGAGTAAGCTTTTGCTTCTCTTTGCTTTAGTTCATCCCTTCTTTTTTTTTTCGCAAACACCAACAGTGATCTCCTGATTTCTCTTTGTTGGTATATGTCTCTCTCACACTACCTGTAAGTCTGTTCTAGATATATACCTTCCATGACCCACCTAGCATCATCTAGCAGCGAATCTCTGAAGTTCCTCAATTCTTCCCTGTACAAGAGGACTTCTTTACCAATCTAGCCGCCAGATCTCGTTGCTATTGCCAGCTATCATCTCCGTGATCAAGAGAACTTCGTCTACTTTTTCACCCTCCAGGCTGCGCTAGTGACGCCTACTATCAACTCTTTGAAGACCATTTCATCAAGAGAAATTAATATGTCAATGTTGTCTATTCTTATATGTATTCCTTTTGTCTCCTACCCCACTCTTTTTCCCTTCCCTGGTCCCTCCGCGCTCCGTTGAGCGGGTCTCACTTGTACGTCGGAAGTCAATCCAGTCAGTTGGAGCTTAACTAAAGCTCGCCTCCTCTACTCTAGAGGCAAACTTTTAAATTCGACGCCATGTTCGAGTTTTAGAATCAACCGTCAACAGGAACATCGCCTTCTTCATGAAGCAAAGATAAGTACCGACTTCATGTTTTAACCACATTCTCATCGCTTTTAAAAGGCTCAATGCTTTTATTTGGATTTTATAGACAGTGAAAGTTGCTATGTGATAAAATAAATGCTTTCAAGAGATCTTCGTGATCAAACCCAAACTATCAAGTCTAACTTCCAAAATGAAAGATTTTCTGAGATGCTATCTCACATCGAGGGATATTTCTAAAACACCCACTGTCTATATAATCTAGTTTTCCGTCGAGGGATTCTCTACCCAATTCAAACAACTCATCATTGCTCTGGAACCTTCCAGAACCTTCACTCTATCTACCAGTTATACTGTCATGTATTTTCCACTTCATATGGGAATACTTTTTCAAACTAAGGAATCTTCCTTATGAACTACTAATCAATATCTAATTTTTCTTCCTCCGTTGGGATTTTTCTGGTGCATTCAACTATAACCTACAAGTTAAGCAATAGGCTCTCGCAAATCTAGTGTAACTAGTTATTTTCCACCATTGCAATAACTTTCTTTGCCATCAACTTTTTGTGCTACTATAGTGAACTTTTCAACTATATCAACAGACTATAGTGAAAACAGTGCCTGTTCAACTTTTCATCCGCGTCGCGCTCGTCCGAGTACAATAAATACGGCCATGAACACTCTTCCACAATCCCATTTGATCTTTCCCAAACCTTTTACTAACAAAATAAAATAATAAAATTGTTACTTCAGGTCTTTTTTCAATGAGGTGTCACTCTCAATAAGTGCCCTCCCTTATTTGCTCCACGCACAACTAATTAATGTCTGTAAAACTTCGTGTCGAGTACACGCCTTAAAGTATATTGTTTCTCCCTTCTAATTAGGGAATACAATTCTTTCTACTCAAAAGTGAGTTATCTCTAGGTTTCACGAAAGGGAAATTTGCCCCATTTTTTCGTCATCCCTACTTAAACATAGTAGTTCTAGAAACTTCCCTTCAATTGTTCTCTTCAGGTTTCACAATAAGTGACCTGCCCTATTTGTATAATTTTTAAAAGTAGTTCAGTATTAATACAAGAAGTTATAGAAACTTCTATTTCATTTCTTCCTGGTCTTTGTTGTTGTTACTTTCTAAGTTGTTATTTGTTATTACTTCTAAGATACTTATCTAGAAATCCTTAAAGTACACATCTTGTACTTGATTTATTGTTTAACCCTAATTACTTTAATTATCTTAAAATTTCCCATTTATTCATCCTAGCAACATTTCAAAATCTTACGAAGATTTTAAAGCATATAAAAGGTTTAAAACCAAAAGAATTGTCAATTGCCTGGCGCAAGATTTAGATGTTTTCGGAGGTCTGCGACCCCAATTGTTTATAAAAATCAAAATTATATATTTGTTACATAAACTACTTCCTTTTACATTGTTAAATAAATTAAGATTTGTTCTTTTGATTTATCATTTCTCAAACATAACGGTTATGCAAGATCCTGTCTTCCTTGACTCTTCCTAGGTTTATGCCCTCTTTAATAAAAATAAATCCATTGATAAGGTTTTCACCACTTGTTGCATTTGAGCAAGAACTCTTAGTTATCAACTTAGTAAAGTCTCTCTTAGCTTTAATAGCTAATTCTAACTGGCCAGTAAGGCAAGCATAGCTCGCTACGCCAGCTTCCTGCTTGTGGAGATTCTCTCTACCACTTATGGTTGGTTTTTCAAAATTTAAGTGTTTCTCATTGTCTGAACTTTTAGTCGGCGCCTTGCTGGGTAAAAGCTTAGTCATTTCTAAATGCAACTATTGGTACATTTACCAAAATTATTCCCAAGGGTATAATTGCTTTATCCCTATCCTTCTTGGAAGCATTCGGTCGCTCTTTAGAAATTCTACAATTTCAAGACCTAAAATATCAAGGCTTATTCAAATTATTTGTATTCTTCAAAATACTTGTTTAGAAACAAACTCCTTTGAACAGATACGCAATAAATCCGTTACTCTTTGTCTTACCAGACCACCACCCTTCCCCATAGTAGGCATATTTATGCTTGAGAGGGAATACGCTATAGCAGCTTTCTTGCGAATAGCCCAAGTTCCAGCTGCGTTTCCTGTTAGCTTCGGCCAGGTCCCTATTCACTTTAGATATCGGAAAGCGGAGTTGCAGTGGCAGCTGCCTTTGAGTATACCTAAAGTTAAAATTATAACTTCTTTTGGACTCTCGTCCTATTTCTCCATCCTTTTTCTCCAGTACGAAACCCACTTCTTTTTCTTCATCATCTTCCTTTGGGGGTTAGGTTATTCCCAAGCTAGTAATCTACCCAACAGTGCGTCGTTATTTGCTTGAGTATCATCTAATTTTGTACTCAATTTATTATTTTTATGTATTAAAATTTTCCGGGCAATAATACGCTTTAACTTAATAAAATGTTTCTTAATATTTGGATCTCTGGTTAATTGCCAAGATTTCCTTAATCTATTTTTGAGGTTAATAGTATCAAGGATATCAAGAGGCAGATCTGAAATCTTGGAATTGGCCTTCCTACCCCTCATCTTATTAGTTCTTATGATAACAGATTTTCTTTTCTTAGTAATATCATCAGCAACCCGGTTTGCGTCGTCATTGTTTAAAATTTGGGGGGGGGGGGGGGTGGCCTCATTAAAGACATTACTACAAATATTATACTATTTTCTTTACAATATCTCTAGAGGTAATTGCCAACGTAATTCGTCTTCCTGGACTTCCAGGAGGGGTGTTTTTTCCTTTAAGTCCCCTGCAACAATTATCGTTGGGGCAGAGTTAAAGAGCGGGTCCAGATCTCAGGTAGGAATACGTGTATTCGGCTTGTTATACGAGGAGACAAACAGAATATCTCCCCTGGAGGTTTTGACAGAGACATCTGTTGCTTCCAACTTCTGCAATTTAGGCAGGTAAAATTCAATATGTGGAATGGTGTTCTTAATAAAGATGGCGGTGCCTCCTCCATGACCAACCCTATCATTCCGGTAGTCCTTGTATCCCTTTATTTTTATGATTTTGTTATGTCCAGGAAAGTCTCCTGTAACATAATTAGGTCCGAATTATGATTGTTAATTTCTATATTTAATTGTTCTCTTCTTAGCTTCCCGGCTATGCCTTCAGCGTTCCAATATAATGCAGTAATATTTCTACATAAGGCTCTGCTGGTTTGGTGTCTATCCATGCTCGGCTCTTAGAAGATTGAGGACTGTTCCCCCTCAGGTCTGTCCTTTAGGGGGAAACAAAAGGAAGCTTGTAGTTTAACGTGACCGTTAATCTTGAGATCATGAGCCACGGGACCTCCTTTTTACGTGGAATCCGAACCACAGGACATGGCATTTCACGTCGAAAATCTCACATGCATTGACCGGGAATCGAACCCGGACCGCCTTGGTGAGAGGCATACAGCTAGACCGCTGAGCCACCACGCCTTAGGGGGGAACAAGAGATCTAGCAAGATCAAGTTAATGTTATCAAGGAGGCCACTATTGGTAATGTTATTGAATACCTCTCAGCCGGTGAGTTGTCCTTGAGCATGCGTATGGTTTCCTCTGTGCTGGGAGGTAACTTAACATAGTTGTTGCTAGCCGCAGAGGATGATGCCGGCCTGTGTGAGAATTGCAGCTGTTGGGGTGTACCATGTGTATTTACGGCGCCGTAACTGCCAGTAGTACTGAGTCAGCCTGTAATGGCCTGGTAACAGTTTCTGTATTTCCCGGGAGATTGGGGTCCGTGGGGAGATCTGGAAATTCACCTGGAGTTGGGATGTAACCACTTGATTTGGGTTGTTCGTGTTTGGCTCTGGGGGAGGTGGACCCTACAGCCCCTAAAATTCGCCGTATGATTTTCCCCGCAATTACAACATTTAATGTCTATTGAACATTCCTGTGTACTGTGGGATCCGGTGCATTTGACGCAACGCGGGGCAAGGTAACAGCGCGAGTGTGCCCAGGCCTTTGGCGCCTCTTACATTGCACCGGCCTAGCGTAGCTCCTGTAAGCCTCAACAGTAATTTGCATATCAAGCAGCGACTGCTTCTGATATATTTTCCTAGATTGCTCGGAATTCTCCAATGTTATGATAAACAGTGGTATCTTTTTCCTGATAAAGGTCATGTCCAAGTCAGAGTTATTTGAGCTATCATCGTTGCTCCTTGGTACTTTATACATTTTGGACATTTGAGTGACCTGCTTTATTTTGAACCCTTCTGCATTTAAGTCTTCCATAATTTCCTCCTCGGATGAGTTGTTATCTAAATTACGGATAACAACCTGGATGTCTTTAATGTCATTTCCGGTTGAATAAGTGAAGAATTCGACTTTTTGCTGGTGTAGGGAATCCCTCACTGCAGTATAGTCCGAGATATTGTCGAATTGATATTTAATAGTACCACGGTTTATTTGCCTGGCGTTCATTGTACCAGTTATCAGGGTCTTTAAATGTGCTCGCCGGTTGCTGTACGTGATTGAGTCATCCTTTATGATTATCGGAGGAGGTCTGGTTTTTGGCAGTCTCTGTCTTGTTGGTTGCTTAGCGTTAGCTACTTGTTCCTTCCCACCACTCAAGGACTCGAGCGATCCATATTTGTTTGAGGTTAGAGGAACATACGCTCTTTGTTCAATATTTAAGGCAGGAGCATTTCTGCCGTGCTCGGTAATAAAACCGTCGCATCCACAGTTTTATAACGTTTCCTGCTATCAGGACTTTTACATGTTGCGGGATTGTTATTTCCATTTAAACTGGTTTGCGGCGACGGAGTCTCTTGGAGGGCTCTCTTTTTCGAGCTACCTTCGGTTTCCGTTAGAATCTCCATGTGTATGCTAGCCTCTAGCTCTTGGTTTTCTAAATAGCTCATTGCATTGTAGTCCTGTAAGTCAGTAGTCCCAGTTAAGCGACAATCATCCAGATCAGAACTTGAATGGCTGACCGTCTCATTATTTTTCCTCAATCCCCCAGGGGCTTACATCTAGTGGGACGTGGGTTGACGACCACGGGACCCCAGCTGAGTCCGGCATTGCTTCAACTTACTTGTGCCAGGCTCCTCTCTGTCTTCTTTCCTGTCGACCTCCCTTGGTCAACTCTTGTTCTTTTCCGACCCCGACGGTATTTCGGTATCCGAGGCCTAGGGAGTCTTTCACTTTCCCGCCTTCTTTGGCCCTTCTCTCATCTTTCCTGATGCCATCCTTCTGTGAGGGGTCAGCCTTCTTTTTCTTTTCCTTTTACCTCCTGCCTTGTGCTCAAGGCCCTTAAGGAGGCCGGGTGTATGTAGCCCCACCCCTTCTGGTGCACCCTAGATAATGCTACACCCTCAGGGGCTCACGGCTGGTGAGTTCGGGGGTTGGCGACCCCGAGGGATTGCTGAGCTGGATCCGTTTTCCCCTTTTGTCCCTTACCTTCGGAACGGACCCTCTCCTCTTTCACTTTCCTATCTGCCTTTCATGGCTCTCCTTCCTTCCAAGTCCCTCAATCCGCATTCTTCGAGGGTTGAGGGCATTTCTTTTCCTCCTGTCCTTTATTTGCCTTATTCTCCTTTAGTTTTCCATTTCTTCTTCTAGTATGTAGGTTGGTAGTTAGTTTTAGTTTTAAGTTTACTTTTCATTTTCATCTTCACGATCATCCAAACCATCAGGGGCCGATAGCCTAGATGTTAGGCCCCTTAAAACAACAATTATCATCATCATCACCTCTCCTCTGTCCCCTCCTCTTTTCATTATATTTCCTTTCTCTTTAAGATTCCCGCAATGTTTTTGTTACTTGGTTCACCGTGTATCTAAATTCCCTTTTAGCGATTTTTTAAGGTATTTTTAATCTACGTTGCATTTTGTAAGTTTCTTTCGATCTAAATTACATCTCGCGATTGTTTTCAATTTCAATTGCAATTTGTAAAGATTGACAATCTAAATTGCTTTATGGTAAGTCTTTCAATGCAGGTAGCCGGGCCTTTTAGTGAGAATTTTGAATTTCAATTGCATTTTGTAAGTATTTTCAACCAAAACCGCATTTCGCACGAATTTTGAATCTAAATTGCATTTTGTTTGGTGGGCATTTTGCACATATTTTGATTCTTAATTGCATTTTGTGGGTATTTTGAATCTAAATTACATTTTGTCAAGTATTTTCAATCTAAATTGCATTTTGTAAGTATTGTCAATCCACATGAGTAGTTTGAATCTACCGTACATTTTGTAAGCATTTTCAACTTCAATTGCATTTTGTAAGTATTTTGAATTTCAATTGCACTTTGTGAATAATTTGGATTGGAAGTGGGATATTTCAATCTGAATTGCATCGTGTATTTTCAATTCCAATTGCATTTTGTAAGTATTTTGAACCTCAATTGCATTTTGTACGTAATTTCGATCTCATTTGCATTTTGTAAGTATTTTGAATTTCAATTGCATTTTGTAGGTATTTTGACGCTACATTGCATTTTGTACGTATTTTGAACCTAGCCTTCATTTTATGGGTATTTTTCAATCTATTCCTTTTGTGAATCTTTTCGTTCAAAATGCCCTTCTGTAGGAACATTTTGTGAGTTGTTTCAATCTGAGTTCCTTTTTGTAAGTATTTTCCGTCTCACTTAATTTTCGTTCTGGTTTCCGTTTCATTATCATTTTCGCTATCACCCAGATCATTAGGGGCCGATAACCTAGATGTTAGGCCCCTTAAAACAACAATTATCATCATCATCATCATCATCATCATTTTTCCTCAACTGCGATTTCGCAATTTTAGTTGGAACCAATTGACTGGTCGTTTTGGTTGGTTTTATTATTTCGCCAGCTCGGTAATTCTCGATCCTTTCCGGTAATGTTTCTGTGTATTTTCCATGCGATGATTGACTCCTCGGGTCCTTCCCGCCTTTGGGCATGATGTCACGTGATTCCTTGGAGCTACTAACTATGGTTTTCCCATTAGAAAGTACTGTGGGTCTGCGTACGGTTTTCTGAGCCAGCCTGTTTAACTGCTTATCGCCATTTCGGCTCGTCTGATTAAAGTTTATGTTTGTCACGCTATCGTTGCTAGTACTAGCAGTGGCCAAGTCCAGGTTGCTACCTCGAACTATGTGTACATAGCCAATATTACCACTATCTCTTCTCCCATTCCCCGCCATTGCTGCGAGGCCAAAGGCCCGAAGGCCGGCCAAACCGAGGGAAACCCGACCGCCGCACTCTCACTTCAGGTTATCGTTTTAAAACCAGACGATACTGGGACAAGAAGTGAGAAGTACGGACGGTGTCACGACCACTTGCGTTTTTCGAAAGCACAAAGTATATGTGGGGGATATCGAACTGTGCGCGGCATAGCCTAGCAAGAGCAAGATTAAACAACGTCGGAAGTTTGGAGGAGCGGTATCGTGCCTTCCTAAGAGAAGTGGTCGGACCGCGCAGTGAAACGGTCACCCACTTAGCGCTATCCAGCAGCTACTGCCGGCCGAAGTTGCTTAACTCCCGATGTGGAGTAAGCTTTGATGATGGCAGATAGCTGATGATGACTGGAGTGCGGCGAGTTGCTGTTGTTGTTGTTGTTGATTCCAATGTTGTAGCTCTGCGATGTTTGCTCTCTCGAAGATCTACGACGATGAACAGATCGTGTCATATTTTTTATTTTATTTTTTATTTGCGCTTTTAACTTGGGAGTGACAAGCCTAACATAGGGCTTTTTACTCCTCAGTGACAATTAATGGCCAGTAAGTTGGCGGGGGCACAGGGGTATACACATAGGAGGGGGAAAAACATTCTGGCCACTAAGAGAGGGGAACCGTAACTTATTGGCCAGTGCTGAAACCCTCAATAGATGTTAAATATAATTATGTGTATGTGTCTGGAGACAAAAAGAAGGTGATATTAAGCACCAAACCAGCTTCAACGTTGATAGCAATTAAGGGGGCCAAAAGGGTGAATTTAAAATTTAGAATTTAATGTTTTAAATACGTAAGCCAAGGACCACGATACTTGTATTTAGTCCTGGGCTTGGACGTATGAATAATTGGTTCTAAAATATGGAGACCACGGAGTTCCGACTGGATACATCGGCGCATTCTTAATTTAGTCATCTTACAGATTTTCTCAATCTGAGTGCGGACAGTGGGGATACGAAATTCATGTCTTATCTGTACATTGGTTTTTTGTAAGCGGCTGAGCCTAAAAAATGATCTTAAAATTTTATTTTGAATCGTCTGAAGTTTCAAAATGTGAGTCTT
Source organism: Meconema thalassinum (assembly GCA_946902985.2). Lineage (NCBI taxonomy): Eukaryota > Metazoa > Arthropoda > Insecta > Orthoptera > Tettigoniidae > Meconema > Meconema thalassinum. Next base: position 501,553,728 of record OX336392.1, on the reverse strand, counting down.
AGCAATGTGAGACCAGGCCTCGCAGCCATAAAGCATCACGGGGCGTATAAGCGCTAGATAAAGCTTTCGCTTTATTGTCGCACTCAGATATTTATTGCTCATAAGCGAATAAATAGCTCTGCTCCGCGTTGCCGCAAGCTGCAAGACCCGTTCTATATGTTGCTGAAATGTCAGCTTTTTATCTAACAGGATTCCTAAATATTTGACACTATTAGACCAAGGTAAGACAGTGTCATGAATTGTAAGATGACTAAGCGGAGGTCTTCGCCTAGTAAATATAACTGCTTTGGTCTTACTATTATTTACTAGGACTTTGTCAAGAATGCACCATTCCAAAAACCTAGTAATCCATTCTTGCAGCACGCGAATGGCATCGCAGTGTCTACGCTTGGAAGCATAGATTGCAACGTCATCAGCGTATAGCTGCAGTTCTACTCCTGCTAATCTCGGAAGATCATTCAGGTAAAGACTAAATAGCACCGGCGAGTGGACTCCGCCCTGTGGGACGCCTGCATGTAAGATGCGAACTGTAGACTTCTCTCCATCGCAGGTGGCATAAAAGTTCTGCTCCTTAAGTATGAATAGACAACCTTTATCAAGTAATTGGAGATGGATCCCAATTTTATCAATTTAACGATAAGATTGTCTACCCATACGGTGTCGAACACTCTCTATCGAAAAATGATGATGATGATAATTGTTGTTTTAAGGGGCCTAACATCTAGGTTATCGGCCCCTAATGGTTTGGGTGTTTGTGAAGATGAAAATGAAATGCAAACTTAAAACTAAAACTAACTACTAACCTACATACTAGAAGAAGAAATGGAAAACTAAAGGAGAATAAGGCAAATAAAGGACAGGAGGAAAAGAAATGCCCTCAACCCTCCAAGAATGCGGATTGAGGGACTTGGAAGGAAAGAGAGCCATGAAAGGCAGATAGGAAAGAGAAAGAGGAGAGGGTCCGCCCCAAAGGTAAGGGACAAAATGGGAAAACGGACCCAGCTCAGGAATCCCTCGGGGTCGCCAACTCCCGAACTCACCAGCCGTGAGCCCCTGAGGGTGTAGCATTATCTAGGGTGCACCAGAAGTGGTGGGGCTACATACACCCTGCCTCCTTAAGGGCCTTGGGCACAAGGCAGGAGGTAAAAGGAAAAGAAAAAGAAGGCTATATATATATATATATATATATATATATATATATCGAAAAAGACGGACGGAACATTATGTTTTAAATTGAATGATCTTGAGGCGTACTGTACTAGTCGCAGCACGGCCAGAGGGGCACTTCGACCCGCACGAAAGCCAAACTGCTCCAGTCGCAGCACGCCACTGGAATTTAGATAAATATTCAGGCGCCTGAGAAGAAGTCTCTCATAGATCTTGGAGAGATGCGATAACAGGCTGATAGGGCGATAATTCTGTGGAAATAGGCGATTTTTCACAGGCTTCGGAATTAAACAGACTAGCTGTCTTCCATGCCTGGGGAAAATAGCCTAATATCATACAGGTATTAAAGATATTAGCCAGCAGAATGTATGCTCGAAAAGGGAGGGACTTGATTTCAATATTTGTAAGTCTGTCATCGCCAGGAGACTTCTTCTCATTTTGCTGCCTGGCAACCTTCATTACCTCTGCAGGGGTAACGGGGTTAATTAAAATGGGGTCTTGTGTCTTCCAGTTGAGCCTAAAATCAGTGGTCTGGGCTCGAATGTCATAAAATAAGTCATCGTCAGTATCGTCATTAGCGACATTTAAGTCTGGTATATCGCATTGACTCTCAATAGAGTCTGCGTAGGCCTCTGCTTTCTCAAGGGGAGAAAATACTAGCCCTCGACGACCGTGAAGCGTTCGTCTAACGTTAGGAGCTACTCTCCAGAAGTCGTTTTTTGAGGTGTTTTCAGAGAATTTAATGCAAGTCTCTTAGCATTTTTCGATCTTACTTTCAAACAGCCTATCGTGGATGAACTTCGCTATTTCGCGGTATTCATGATGATGATAATTGTTGTTTTAAGGGGCCTAACATCTAGGCTATCGGTCCCTGATGGTTTGGGTGATCGTGATGATGAAAATGAAATGTAAACTTAAAACTAAAACTAACTACCAACCTACATACTAGAAGAAGAAATGGAAAACTAAAGGAGAATAAGGCAAATACAGGACAGGAGGAAAAGAAATGCCCTCAACCCTCGAAGAATGCGGATTGAGGGACTTGGAAGGAAGGAGAGCCATGAAAGGCAGATAGGAAAGTGATAGAGGAGAGGGTCTGCCCCGAAGGTAAGGGACAAAAGGGGAAAACGGACCCAGCTCAGGAATCCCTCGGGGTCGCCAACTCCCGAACTCACCAGCCGTGAGCCCCTGAGGGTGTAGCATTATCTAGGGTGCCCAAAAGTGGTGGGACTACATACACCCGGCCTCCTTAAGGGCCTTCAACAGAAGGCAGGAGGTAACAGGAAAAGAAAAAGAAGGCTGACCCCTCGCAGAAGGAGGGAATCAGAAAAGATGAGACAAGGGCCAATTAAGGCGGGAAAGGAAGAGACTCCCTAGGCCTCGGATACCCTAATACCGTCGGGGTCGGAAGAGAACAAGAGTTGACCAAGTGAGGTCGACAGGAAAGAAGAAAGAGAGGTGCACGGCATAAGTAAGTGGAAGCAATGCCAGACTCAGCTGGGGCCCCGTGGTCGCCAACCTACTTCCCACTAGATGTGAGCCCCTGGGGGGTCGCGGTATTCAGCGTGATCAATAGGATCTCGGTATCTTTGCCATTGCTTGCGAAAACGATTTTTGATTATAATCAGATCTTTAACAGCTTCAGGGATACACAATCTGGAGGCAGGAGAGTTAGCATGTGACTGGCGGCCAGCCACCGAGGCCGAGACCGAGGCCGAAGCCAGCGACGCAATTATAGCTCGTCAGCCCGAGGGCCTTAAGTGCTATTGAACGTTTTTGACCTAACAACATGGTTCCCCCAAAGCTCACATCTAGTGGGACGTGGGTTGGCGACCACGGGACCCTAGCTGAGTCCGGCATTGCTTCCACTTACTTGTGCCGGGCTCTTCTCCGTCTTCTTTCCTGTCGACCTCCCTTGGTCACCTCTTGTTCTCTTCCGACCCCGCCGGTATTAGGTTATCCGCGGCCTAGGGAGTCTTTCACTTTCCCGCCTTAATTGGCCCTTGTCTCATCTTTCCTGATACCCTCCTTCTTTTCCTTTTCCCTCCTGCCTTGTGCTCAAGGTGGGTAGGTTTTTCCTAGGAATTAATCCTACCCCCAAGGGAAGATGAAGCGAAAGGGAAGTAGGTTTCGGAATGAAGAACGAGTGTGAGTAAATAGGACGAGAGTCCAACACTAAGCAAACAAAATAAATTTAAATGTGTTAGTGGCGAGCCCGTGAAACACCTAAAGTGGGTATGGACCTGGCCGTAGCTAACGGGAAATGCGGCTAGAGCCAGCAAGTGGCGTTTGTGCTTTCCCTTCCCAGCCTATATTTGAATACTATGGGGTAGTCTGGCAAGACAAAGAATGACAGATTTATTGTATATCCTTTCAAAGGAGTTAAGTTTGAACGAATGTTTTGAAAGACGCAAACAGTTTGAATTTGCCGTGATAATTTTAGTTCTTGGAATTGTAGAATTTCCAAGGAGCGACCGAATGCTTCCAGGAAGGGTAGCGATAAAGCAGTTATAGTGCTTTTGGGAACAATTAGATTGTTTTTGAAAATGTTTGGTTTTAAAATTTGGTAAGAACACCAATGGTTGCATTCAAGAAAGGCTAAGCTTTTACCCAGCAAAGCGCCGACTAAAAATTTAGACAAGAAGAATAACTTAAATTTGGAAAACCAACCATAAGTTATAGAGAAAATCTCGACAAGCAGGAAGCTGGCGGAGCTAGCTATACTTGCCTTATTAGCTAGTTAGAATTAGCTAAAAAAGCTAAGAACGACTTTGAAAAAGTTTTTTCTTGAAAATTTTTGTTCAAATGCAACAAATAGTGGAACCTTTTTTAATTCAATGCATAATTTTCTTAACGCGAACATGAGCTTTTGGATAGAGTCAGGGGAAGAAGGATCCTATAGAAAATGATGAAGCAAAAGGATATAGTTTGATTTATTTAACAATGCATAGAAACATGACAAATTTAATAAATATAAAAGGTGCAATTTAATTTTTACCTTTGAGATCTCAGACCCCTAAAATTGTTTAAGGGTTGTACTGGGCAATTAACAAAATTTGGTTTGGAACCTCTTGAAAGCTCCAAATCTGCATAAGATTTTAAAATAGTGCTGGGATTAACAAATTTAAAGTTTAACAATAAATCAGGTACGATATATGTACTTTGAGAATTCCTACACGGAAGTTCTAAAAGTATGAACAAATAACAATTCGAAATTATAACAAAGAGAGAGAGAAAAATAAAATAAAAAGAAGTTTCTATAACTTCTTGTATTTAAACAGAGATCACGAGGAAAATGGGGCCAGCACCCTTTCGTGAAACCTGGAAAAGTAGAGTTAGAAAACTCACTTATGAGCAGAAAATAGAATTCCCCAATTGAAGGGGGAAAGAATTATGATGTGGACTTGCCACAGATAAACAGAAGTTAATTCATTGGATGTGAAACAAAGTTGGGAGGGCGCTTGATAGCAAGCGAGGCCTCTTAGAAATTGACATAAGTTGTAGTTTAAACAGCTAGATACATAAATTAACTTAAATTTAAAGCTTAATTAGATAAAGTTAGTATGGTGTTTAGGAAAAGGAAATAGGAACTTTAGGAGAAAGTTTATGGCCGTATTTAATGCTTTCGTTCGAACGCGACACGGATGGTTGTTGAATGGGCACTGTTATGCACTGTAGTCCGTTTAAAAGTTCACTATTGCAACACCGAGAGATTATAAGACGAAACGTTATTGTAATTGTGGAGATCACTAGTTGAATTTTAATTTGAGAAAGTTTATTGCGTTGTGACGTTAGTAAATTGTAGTTGAATGCAGCGGACAATTTCCAACGAAGGAAGGCAAATTATGCTGACTAGAGGTATTTTCAGCACAAATTCCTCAGTGAGGAACAAGCGTTTCCATATTCAGGTAGAAAGCACTTGACAGCATTATTTGCAAAAAGATAACTTGCTGTAGAAATTTCTAGAGTTGTGAGAACAGTAGAATTGGGCAGAATATCCCGCGGAGTTGAAAGCTAAGTTTTTACAGACACTGGGTTTAATAAGACTCCCACGGTGTGCAACTCATTCCCAGATACTCAGTACAAGAAGTACTTTTTCATTTTAGAAAGCTAGCTGAAGTAGCCACAAATAAATCAAGATGATGATGATGATAATTGTTGTTTTAAGGGGCCTAACATCTAGGCTATCGGCCCCTGATGGTGTGGGTGATCGTGAAGATGAAAATGAAATTTAAACTTAAAACTAAAACTAACTAATAAGGAAAAGAGGAGAGGATTGGAGAGGAGAGGGGAGGGGAGAGAGGAGAGGGTCCGCCACAAACGGAAGGGACAAAAGGGGAAAACGGACCCAGCTCAGGAATCCCTCGGGGTCGCCAACTCCCGAACTCACCAGCCGTGAGCCCTTGAGGGTGTAGCATTATCTACGGTGCACCAGAAGTGGTGGGGCTACATACACCCTGCCTCCTTAAGGGCCTAGAGCACAAGGCAGGAGGTAAAAGGAAGAGAAAAAGAAGGCTGACCCCTCGCAGAAGGAGGGTATCAGAAAAGATTAGACAAGGGCCAATTAAGGCGGGAAAGGAAGAGACTCCCTAGGCCTCGGATACCCTAATACCGTCGGGGACAGAAGAGAACAAGAGTTGACCAAGTGAGGTCGACAGGAAAGAAGACAGAGAGGAGCCCGGCACAAGTAAGTGGAAACAATGCCGGACTCAGCTGGGGCCCCGTGGTCGCCAACCCACGCCCACAAGATGTGAGCCCCTGGGGGTACAAATAAATCAAGAATATCTTTTGAAGGCAGATATTGCATCACATATAGCAATTTCACACTGTCTATAAAATCAGGTTAAAACATTTAGCTGTTAAAACCAATTAAAACATGGTAAAAACCATTAAATATTTACTTAGCTCATTTCTGAAGAGTAGGCGATGTTCCTGATGACGGTTAGTTTCAAAAACCAAACATGGCGTCTGATTTAAAACATGTCTCACATGAACAGGAGACGAGCCTTAGTAAGGCCCCGACTGTGAGCTTGAAAGACTAACACACAAGTGAGGACCGCACAACGAAGCACAGAGGTACCAAGGAGGGAAGGGGGTGGGGGAAAAACAGAGGAACATACATATGAAATAAAAACTTAAGAAATAAAACTAAAAGTAATCTTCAAGGAGTTGATAGTAGGCGTCAATAGCGAAGCCCGGTGGAAGGGTTTGCTGTAGAAGTCCTCTTGAGCATGGAGATGTTAGCTGAAGATAGCGGCGACATCTAGTGGCTGTATTGGGAAGGAAGTCCTCTTGAGCATAGAGATGTTGAGGAACTTCAGCAGTTAGCTGCTAGATGCCGCTAGGTTGATCAAGGAAGTTATATCTACAACAAACTTACAAAGAAAGTAAGCAAGGTGATCAAATAAAAGGAAAAGTAGGAAATCACTGTTGGTGTTTGCGAAAAAGGAAGGAATGAATTAAAGCAAAGAGCAGCAAAAGCTACCTCTATCTTACCGTGTATTCCAAAGATTACACCACAAGGCCCTTAAGGAGGCAGGGTGTATGTAGCCCCACCCCTTCTGGTGCACCCTAGATAATGCTACAGCCTCAGGGGCTCACGGCTGGTGAGTTCGGGAGTTGGCGACCCCGAGGGATTCCAGAGCTGGGTCCGTTTTTCCCCTTTTGTCCCTTACCTTTGGGGCGGACCCTCTCCTCTCTCCATTCCTCTTTTCCTTATATTTCCTTTTCTCTTTAAGATTCCCGCACTGTTTTTGTTACTTGGTTCACCGTGTATCTAAATTCACGTTTAGGGATTTTTAAGGCATTTTTAATCTACGTTGCTTTTTGTAAGTTTTTTCTATCTAAATTACATCTCGCGATTGTTTTCAACCTCAATTGCATTTTGTAAAGATTGGCAATTTAAATTGCTTTTTAGAAATGATGATGATGATGATGATAATTGTTGTTTTAAGGGGCCTAACATCTAGGTTATCGGCCCCTGATGGTTTGGGTGATCATGAAGATGAAAATGAAAAGCGAACTTAAAACTAAAACTAACTACTAACCTACATACTAGAAGAAGAAATGGAAAAATAAAGGAGAATAAGGCAAATAAAGGGACAGAAGGAAAAGAAATGCCCTCAACCCTCGGAGAAGGCGGATTGAGGGACTTGGAAGGAAGGAGAGCCATGAAAGGCATATAGGAAAGTGAAAGAGGAGAGGGTCCGCCCCAAAGGTAAGGGACAAAAGTGGAAAACGGACCCAGCTCAGGAATCCCTCGGGGTCGCCAACTCCCGAACTCACCAGCCGTGAGCCCCTGAGGGTGTAGCATTATCAAGGGTGCACCAGAAGGGGTGGGGCTACATACACCCAGCCTCCTTAAGGGCCTTGAGCACAAGGCAGGAGGTAAAAGAAAGAGAAAAAGAAGGCTGACCCCTCCCAATAGGAGGGTATCAGAAAAGATGAGACAAGGGCCAATTAAGGCGGGAAAGGAAGAGACTCCCTAGGCCTCGGATACCCTAATACCGTCGGGGTCAGAAGAGAACAAGAGTTGACCAAGTGAGGTCGACAGGAAAGAAGACAGAGAGGAGCCCGGCACAAGTAAGTGGAAGCAATGCCGGACTCAGCTGGGGCCCCGTGGTCGCCAACCCACGCCCACAAGATGTGAGCCCCTGGGGGTGCTTTTTAGAAAGTCTTTCAATGCAGGTGGCCGGGCCTTTTAGTGAGTATTTTGAATTTCAATTGCATTTTGTAAGTATTTTCAACCAAAACCGCATTTCGCACGAATTTTGAATCTAAATTGCATTTTGTTTGGTGGGCATTTTGCACATATTTTGATTCTCAATTGCATTTTGTGGGTATTTCGAGTCTAAATTACATTTTGTCAAGTATTTTCAATCTAAATTGCATTTTGTAAGTATTGTCAATCCACATGAGTCGTTTGAATCCACCGTACATTTTGTAAGCATTTTCAATTTCAATTGCATTTTGTAAGTATTTTGAATTTCGATTGCACTTTGTGAATAATTTGGATTGGAACTGGGATAGCGCCTATTTCAATCTGAATTGCATTGTGTTTTTTCAATTTCAATTGCATTTTGTAAGTATTTTGAACCTCAATTGCATTTTGTACGTATTTTCGATCTCATTTGCATTTTGTAAGTATTTTGAATTTCAGTTGCATTTTGTAAGTATTTCGACGCTACATTGCATTTTGTACGTATTTTGAATCTAGCCCACGTTTTGTGGGTAATTTTTCCATGTATTCTTTTTGTGACTCTTTTCGTTCTAAATTCCCTTTTGTAAGACCATATTGTTAGTTCCTTTTTGTTCGTATTTTCCGTCTCAGATAATTTAGTTCTGGTTTCCATTTCATTATCATTTTCACAATCACCCAGATCATTAGGGGCCGATGACCTCGATGTTAGGCCCCTTAAAACAACAATTATTATCATCATCATTTTGTGAATCTATTCGTTCTAAATTCCCTTTTGTAAGACCATATTATGAGTTGTTTCCGTCTGAGTACGTATTTGTACGTATTTTCCGTCTCACATAATTCTCGTTCTGGTTTCCATTTCATTCTCATTTTCGCTATCACCCAGATCATTAGGGGCCGATAACCTAGACGTTAGGCCCCTTAAAACAACAATTATCATCATCATTATCATCATCGGTACCAGCTTGCTGATTAATTGCTCCCATTATTGAATAGATATTGATTTCGATGATAATTTGCATCTTGGAAGCAAGGTCTGGAGCGCCGATGAGGCGCATGAGATGCGCTTCACGACTGAAATGAGGTCGCGAAGGGAGGGGTCGGATAAGAGTTTGAAAATCTCAAACATGTCGTTTGATGTAAGGTGGCCAGAATAAAATTGGGCGTGGGACGGGCAGGGATTGGTGTGGGAAGTAGGGGTGCAGTAGTAGGAGGAAGACCAAGGAAAGACGAACGTATTGTTAATAGGAGGGGGTATAGGGGCTTCAGCCTGAAAAGGGGCTACTTCAGTGGCGTTGCGGGGTGTGGCGGCCCCAGCGAAGCTGGTACCTGGTCGGATGGAGTTCCTATTGGGTATGTGACCCGCGGGTGCCTTTCTGGCAGCTGGTAGTCTGTTGTTGAAGGTGATAATTAGTTTGCGATAGGTTTCGCACCCGCGAAAGCTATTTTGTTGTTGTTGTTGCTCTTTCAATGGGTGTGCCAAGCCTGATAGAACGGCTTTTTACACATCAGTAAATATTTGCCAGTAAGTTGGCGGTGGCACAGGGCAATACAGACAGGATGGAGAAAACAATCTGACCAATAGGAGAGGAGAACCGTGACCTATTAGCCAGAGCTGAAACCCTCAAAGATCTAAACTATCTGTGTAGATAGGGGTGAGTGGGTAAAAATGGAAAGGACTGACAAGAGATAGAAGAAGAAATCCATCACCAGTCAGCTTCATCGTTGCTATCAATTAATTAAAGGGCCAAAAGGAAGTAAAATTTAAAATTTAGAATTGCAATAAATAATTTAAACATTTAGAAATTTTATTTCAAGTATGTAAGCCAAGGACCACGATACTTGTATTTGGTCCTGGTCTTTGAGGTGTGAATAATAGGTTCCAAAATATGATGATGATGATGATGATGATGATAATTGTTGTTTTAAGGGGCCTAACATCTAGGTTATCGGCCCCTGATGGTTTGGGTGATCGTGAAGATGAAAATGAAAAGCGAACTTAAAACTAAAAATACCTACTAACCTACATACTAGAAGATGAAATGGAAAACTAAAGGAAAGAGGAGAGGGTCCGCCCCAAAGGTAAGGGACAAAAAGGGAAAACGGACCCAGCTCAGGAATCCCTCGGGGTCGCCAACTCCCGAACTCACCAGCCGTGAGCCCCTGAGGGTGTAGCATTATCTAGGGTGCACAAAAAGTGGTGGGGCTACATACACCCGGCCTCCTTGAGGGCCTTAAGCAGAAGGCAGGAGATAACATGAAAAGAAAAAGAAGGCTGACCCCTCGCAGAAGGAGGGAATCAGAAAAGATGAGACAAGGGCCAATTAAGGCGGGAAAGGAAGTGACTCCCTAGGCCTCGGATGCCCTAATACCGTCGGGGTCGGAAGAGAACAAGAGTTGACCAAGTGAAGTCGACAGGAAAGAAGACAGAGAGGAGCCCGGCACAAGTAAGTGGAAGCAATGCCGGGCTCAGCTGGGGCCCCGTGGTCGCCAACCCACGCCCACTAGATGTGAGCCCCTGGGGGATCCAAAATATGACGACCACGGAGTGCAGATTGGATGCACTGGCGCATTCTTAGCTTAGAGTCATCTTACAGAGTTTATCAATCTGAGAACGAATGAAAGGTATAGAGAAATCATGTCTTATCTGTGCATTGGTCTTTTGTAAACGGCTGATCTTGAAAAAGGATCTTAATGTTTTATTCTGAAACGTCTGAAGCTTCAGAATGTGCGTCTTAGCTATATGAGACCAGGCTTGGCAGCCATACAAAAAAGCACGGGGCGTATGAGCGCAAGATAAAGCTTTCGCTTTATCTGCTCACTAAGGCATTTATTGCCCGAAAGCGGATATATAGCTTTGCACCGCGCTGTCGCAAGCTGCAAGGCCCGGTCTATATGCTGCTGAAATGTCAGCTTTTTATCTAATAGACTATCTAGATATTTAATGGAATTAGACCAAGGCAAGACAGTGTCATGGATTTTAAGATGACTAAGCTGGGGTCTTCGCCTAGTAAAAATTATTTTGAATGCACCAGTCCGAAAAATGATTTATCCAATCTTGCAGCACGCGGATGGCATCGCAATGTCTACGCTTGGAAGCACAGATTGCGACATCATCGGCGTATAGCTGCAGTTCCAACTCCTGCTTTCCTAGGAAGATCATCCAAGTATCAGCTAAATAGCACTGGCAAGAGGACACCTGAGCGAAACGTTCGAACAGTAGACCTCTCGCCCTCGCAGGTAGCATAAAACGTTCTGCGCCTTAGGTATGATGATGATGATGATCATAATTGTTGTTTTAAGGGGCCTAACATCTAGGTTATCGGCCCCTGATGGTTTGGGTGATCGTGAAGATGAAAATGAAAAGCGAACTTAAAACTAACTACTAACCTACATACTAGAAGAATAAATGGAAAACTAAAGGAGAATAAGGCAAATAAAAGGACAGAAGGAAAAGAAATGCCCTCAACCCACGGAGAAGGCGGATTGAGGGACTTGGAAGGAAGTAGAGCCATGAAAGGTATATAGGAAAGTGAAAGAGGAGAGGGTCCGCCCCAAAGGTAAGGGACAAAAGGGGAAAACGGACCCAGCTCAGGAATCCCTCGGGGTCGCTAACTCCCGAACTCACCAGCCGTGAGCCCCTGAGGGTGTAGCATTATCTAGGGTGCACCAGAAGTGGTGGGGCTACATACACCCTGCCTCCTTAAGGGCCTAGAGCACAAGGCAGGAGGTAAAAGGAAGAGAAAAAGAAGGCTGACCCCTCGCAGAAGGAGGGTATCAGTAAAGATGAGACAAGGGCCAATTAAGGCGGGAAAGGAAGAGACTCCCTAGGCCTCGGATACCCTAATACCGTCGGGGTCAGAAGAGAACAAGAGTTGACCAAGTGAGGTCGACAGGAAAGAAGACAGAGAGGAGCCCGGCACAAGTAAGTGGAAGCAATGCCGGACTCAGCTGGGGCCCCGTGGTCGCCAACCCACGCCCACAAGATGTGAGCCCCTGGGGGAGCCCTTAGGTATGAATAGATGACCTTAATGAGGTAATTGTGGATGGTACCCAATTTGATCAATTTGACGATAAGATTTTCTATCCATACCGTGTCAAACGCCCTTTCTATATCGAAAAAGACGGACGGAACATGACGTTTTAAATTGAATGATCTTGAGGCGTACTGTACTAGTCGCAGCACGGCCAGAGGGGCACTTCGACCCTCGCGAAAGCCAAACTGCTCCAGTCGCAGCACGCCATTGGAGTTCAAGTGAATATTAAGGCGCCTGAGAAGAAGCCTCTCAAAGATCTTGGAGAGATGCAATAACAGGCTAATAGGGCGATAGTTCTGCGGAAATAAGCGATTTCAGGCTTCGGAATTAAACAGACATTAGCTGTCTTCCATGCCTGAGGAAAATGACCAAATATCAAACAGGAATCGAAAACATTAGCTTGCAAAATAAATGCTCGAAAAGGGAGGGCTTTAATTTCAAAGTTATTTAGCCTGTCATCGCCGAGAGACTTCTTATCATTTTGCTGCCTAGCTATTGTTTTTACCTCTGCAGGGGTAATATGGTTAATCAAGATAGGGTTTTGAGTCTTCCAGTTGAGCCTAAAATCAGTGGCCTGAGCTGGAATGTCATTATATAAGTCATCGTCAGTATCGTCATTTGCGTTATCTAAGTCTGGTATGTCACATTGACTCTCAATAGAGTCTGCGAAGGCCTCTGCTTTCTCAAGGGGAGAAAAACTAGCCCTCTACGACCGTGATGATGATGATGATAATTGTTGTTTTAAGGGGCCTAACATCGAGGTTATCGGCCCCTAATGAAATGAAATGGCGTGAAATGAAAGGATGTAGATAAAAACAACTCACTGCCATGGATGAAGCGAGAATGGTGTTTATAAAACAGACAGTGAACCCCAAAAATTATGCCTTATTTGAATAAAAATGAATAAAAGGCGGATGGTAAAAAAGGATAAAACAAATAAGGCATAGTGAACAATATAATACAGAACACAATAAAAAACATAAAACAGATTTAACCAGAATTAAAAGTCGTAACTACACATTAAAACTTAAAAAAGTAACCACTCGCCCTCATGAACCGGATGACGAGGTCAGCTGACGGCCCGTCATCACGGAGAATAAGGGAGAGGGTATTAGGCAGTTTAAGAGTCCCTCGCAGATCGGCCAGATCCACACACTCCAAGAGAAGGTGTGCCACGGTTAGGTGGGCGCCGCAAGTACACACAGGAGGATCTTCTCTCTTTAGCAAGTGGGAGTGCGTAGCAATCCCATGGCCGATCCGGAGTCGACAGAGTACCACAGCTTCCTTCCGGAGAGATCGGAAGGAAGATTTCCACACCTTCGTTGTCTCCTTGATGCCTCTCAGTTTGTTGGGTGGAGGCGTGGCACGCCATGCCTCCTCCCAATGCGACAGGATCGAATGCCGCAACTGAGAGCGCACATCACTAGTAGGCACCTTATACGGTAGCGAGGGCAGTGCGACTGCTTCTCGCCGCCTGATCAGCAAGCTCGTTTCCCGCAATGCCCATGTGGCTAGGAAGCCACACAAAGGTCACCCCGGTTCCAGCGTTACGCGAACTGACGAGCTGGTCGTGCACACGCTGGACCAACGAGTGCTTCGGGAAACACACATCGATCGCCTGCAGCGCACTCAGAGAGTCAGTACACACAAGAAAGTGCTGGTGATCGTCTGATAACGTGTACCGCAGAGCCTCTAAGATGGCATAGAGCTCCGCAGTGTACACGCTACAGGCCTCGGGAAGTGAAAAGAGAAACCACGATCCTCCACCACAAATGCACAGCCTACTTTCTCGTTTACCCTCGAACCGTCCGTGAATAGAAGCCCTGATCCCGGATACCGGCTCACCACGGACTGGAACAGCCTCCGATGGACGGAGGAGTCCGTGTCCGACTTGGGGCCGGTGTGCAGATCCAGGATGATATCAGGGCGTGAGACCATCCACGGAGGGGCCTTGCTAGGTACTCGGACGATACAGGAGACAGAAGGAAATCGGAACTGACGGTATAAGTCATCCAAGCGAATCCCCGCCGGCCGAGTGGCTCGGGCGAGCGCATCATACAGCCGGCGATTCGGATTGGAAAACAAACATGGATAGCTTGGATGAAGGGGCATCTGTCGAATTGTTGCAGCATAGGTCAGCAGTACTTGTTGGCGCCTCAGGTGTAAAGGAGGTACGCCAGCCTTGGCGAGCAAGCTGACGACTGGGCTTGTCCGAAAGGCACCCGTCGCCAGCCTCACACCGCCGTGGTGGACACTGTCCAGTTTAACAAGCACTGACTTACGGGCCGAACCATATGCTACACTGCCATAATCTAACCGAGATAAAATAAGTGACTTGTAAAAACGCAGGAGCACCGCGCGGTCCGCCCCCCATGATGTGCCGCTAAGAAACCGCAACATGTTGAGTTTCTTAGCGCAGGCAGTTTTCAAACACCGCACGTGTGGTTCCCACGTCAATTTCTGATCGAAAAGGAGCCCAAGGAACCGGTACGCAGCAACAATAGGCAAAGCTACATTGCCCAGATAAAGCTCAGGATCTGGATGGAGGGTGCGCTTTCGGCAGAAATGGACAACCGAGGACTTAGCGGTTGAGAATCGAAAGCCATGCTCCAGTGTCCAGCGTTCCACTCTCCGAATAGCTTGTTGTAGCTGTCATTCAGCGACCGCCATATTTTGCGCACTATAATGTAGAGCGAAGTCGTCTACATATAGCGACGGTACCACTGCTGGACCAGCAGCAGCGACTATACCGTTTATGGCAATCGCAAATAATGTTACGCTAAGCACCGATCCCTGTGGGACTCCGTTTTCCTGTATATGATATTGCGAATATGTCCCCCCTATTCCGACACGGAACAGGCGTAGGGACAGAAAATGCGCAATAAAAACAAGAAGACACATACCGGTCCCAGGATTGTTTCTTACTCTGGCGAATAAGAATCCGTGCCTTGGCACGAAAGTTCTTAAACGCCACCAAATTGGCCATGGTTGGACGCCGACGGTAGTGGTTGTGAGCTCGACGACGGTCTCTTATTGCCGCTGCAATATCCTCTGTCCACCAAGGGACGAGTTTGCGACGAGGAGTCCCAGAAAAGAATGGAATGGACTCTTCGGCGGCAGCAAGAAGCACATCGGTGATGTGCTGTACCTCGTCATCGACGCTCTGGCATCCAAGATCAACGAACACAGCTCGTTCTTGAAACGAGGGCCAATTTGCCCGCTTAAGAACCCAACGACTGGGGAACTCCACGGGCGTCTGGGTCAGAAGGGTAAGAACGATCGGGAAATGGTCACTGTCACAGAGGTCGTCGTGTACATACCAACCAAATAGGGGGACCAGCGCACGGCTACACACACTCAAGTCAATGTGTGAGTACGTGCCGTGCGCTAAGCTTAAATGTGTAGCTTCCCCTGTATTTAATAGAGATAAATCCAACCCTTGAATTAAGCCCTCCACGTCCCTTCCTCTGGGGCAGGAAGATGGTGGTCCCCATTGGGGGTGATGAGCGTTGAAATCACCCACGGTTAGGAAAGGGACTGGAAGTTGATCAACAAGATCAAAGACGTCATTAATATCAAAGGGCTGGTTCGGTGGAAGGTACACGTTACAAACAGTTGTCATAGCAGGCAAGGACACGCGAACTGCAATAGCTTCGAGAGGAGTGGCGAGTGGAAACTCCTCACTATAGCAGTCAGAGCGAACGAAGGTACAAACGCCCCCGGAAGCCCGGGCGGCGTCTTGTCGCTCTTTAGAGTATAGTCGGAAACCTCTCAGAACAGTCTCGTGATCAGGTCTGAGGTTTGTTTCCTGTAGGCAGACTATACTCGCTGCGTATTGGGCAATAAGCTGACGGAGTTCTGTCAAATGCCTGTCATAACTGTTACAATTCCACTGTAACAGTGCCATTGTGTGAACTTAGGGAATAACGTGGAGCAGCAAGCTACTCCAACTTTGACTCTAGAGGATCTACAGTCACTACGTCGACTATAATCTCCATGTCCTCAGGCGAGTTCATGGAGTGAATCGACTCGGTGGAAGATTTCCTGGACGCAACTCGGCGGCGGGGGGATCTCCGTGGGGAGCGCCCAGATCTGGGGACCGAAACGTCCCCAGGCGCAGAAGCATCCGCAGGTGTTGGCGCGGATGGCTTCCCCTTTGTTGGAGAAAGGGAATGCGTAGTGCGGGGTCCCTTCTTACCCGCCCCCGGCTGTTTAAGGTATATAGACGGGTCAGGAGCCGAAGTCCTGACCCTGGTCGACGATGCCGCCTCGCCGGCTTCGGCGCGGCTTTCGCCGACCGTTTGGGTGGGGAGGAAGACTTCGACTTCCTCCCGAGTGGGGAGTAAGTGTTCAACTTCCTCCCCTGCTGTGCGGGCGGAGCAGCCTTCGCTCGCACAGCCTTCGTTCTGGCCGAAGGTGGAGTTGAAGTCACCTTCGGGCTTTCCATTATAATCATAGGTGCTGGCTTCGGAACAGGTAACTCAGTGGCAGATTTCACAGCTGGTACAAAAGATGAGGTCGCCGGGACCAAATTTGGTATTATGGCCCTATAATCGATCGTTGGAGGAGGCGAAATCGTGGTATGGTACTTCTTGCGGGCCTCCTGGTAGGTGAGACCATCCAGGGTTTTGATCTCCTGGATTTTCTTCTCACTCAGGAAGACAGGGCAGTTCCTGTCCCGAGGAGAATGAAATCCAGGGCAATTAGTGCACTGATAAGGTGTTGTGCACTCTTCCGCTTCGTGTGGTACCTTACCGCATGTTCCGCAGACGTCAGGGCTCGAGCATCGGGATATCATGTGCCCAAACTTCTGGCACTTATAACACCTCATGGGTGGAGGGATATAAGGCCGGACGTCACAACGGTAACTGGTAACCTTGACTTTCTCCGGGAGCACCGAAAGCTCAAAGGAAATAATGAAAGCACCAGTATCCACGATTTGACCGTTGACCTTGCGCGTAATGCGCCGGACATCAGTCACGTGACGGTGCTGCATATCCTCCTTGAGCTCCTCGTCAGTGTTCAGAATCAGGTCCCGGTGGAAAATAACTCCTCGGACCAGATTCAGGGATGTGTGCTTTTCCACTTTGACGGGAATGTCGCCAAAGTGGTCACATTTCAAAAGTCGTTCAACTTGCTCACCAGTCCTAGTCTTGAGCAACAAGCTACCGTTCCTCATCTTTTGTACTTTCTCAAGCTCACCATAGACACCTTCTATGTGGCGAGAAAACAAAATACTCTTTACCAGCTTGAAATCACCCCCATCTGTTCTGGTAGCTACCAGAAACTTGGGGGTGTTAGCACCCAGATTTTCACGCACAGATTGTTCCCAGGGGGTTGATCCCCGTAGGGAATCAAATGTTAAAGACTTGGGTGTAGGACCACCCTGTTTGGGTGTAGGTCCACCCTGGTTGGGGATTTTTCTTTTAGAACCCATGGCCAGATCATCCTCCCCGAATGCCACCGACATCCGATCACGGGCCGTCACAGTAGGCGCTACCCAGCCAGGGCAAGGCCCGCCTAGCTTGGAAGGCATTGCCCGGGGTTCCGATGTTTTACAATGCCGTATCGGCATGTACCCCTTGGCATATACGGGATTTTACAGCTCAGACATTCGGCTGTGCGGGGACCTGCGTTGTCAGGCGGATACTACTGAACGGGTACATGGCACACCCACCTGTCGGCGCGGCCAAGACCGGAACAGGCTTTCGAGCGTAGTCGCTAGCGTAAGTGGCCCATCCCCTAACAGCACGCACATATAGAAATTTTGGTTGCCAGACCCTGAAAGCAGTGACGGAAAGAAGTGCGATATAACCTAATGAGAGTTATACCGCACGGGTGTATGTCTTTTAGAGCTGACTGTCAAACCCTCGAAAGGGGACCGTTCCGAGAAGCCCTTTTAGTCGCCTTTTACGACTGGCAGGGAGTACCGTGGATGTATTCGCTTCCTCCCACCCACTGGGGGTCCAATTCACAAAACAGCGCGGAGTCCTTAAAGTATAGCCAAGGTCGCCCCTTTTAGTCGGCTCTTACGACAGGCAGGGGATACCGTGGGTGTATTCTAAACCCCCCACCCACAGGGGGGCTCTACGACCGTGAAGCGCTCGTGGTGTATTCTTTGGAATACACGTTAAGATACAGTAAGCTTTTGCTTCTCTTTGCTTTAGTTCATCCCTTCCTTTTTTCTCAAACACCAACAGTGATCTTCTGATTTCTCCTTGTTGGTTATGTCTCTCATGTTACTTGTAAGTCTGTTGTAGATATATATCTTCCATGACCCACCTAGCGTCATCTAGCAGTGAATCTCTGAAGTTCCTCAATTTTCTCTGTACAAGAGGACTTCCTTATCAATCTAGCCACCAGATCTCGTCGCCATCGCCAACCATCATCTCCGTGATCAAGAGAACTTCGTCTACTTTTCACCCTCCAGGCTGCGCTAGTGACTCCTACTATCAACTCTTTGAAGATCATTTCATCAAGAGAAATTAATATTTTAAGTTGGCTATTCTTTCTTATATGTATTCCTTTTGTCTCCTACCCCCACTCTTTTTCCTTCCCTGGTCCCTACGAGCTCCGTTGAGCGTGTCTCACTTGCACGTCGGAAGTCGACCCAGTCAGATAGAGCTTAACTAAAGCTCGCCTCCTCAACTCTAGAGGGAAACTTTTAAATTCTTCGCCATGTTAGAATTTTAGTATCAACCGTCAACAGGAACATCGCCTTCGTCATGAAGCAAAGCTAAATACTACTTCTACGTTCTTCAACTTATTTTAATTGATTTTAAATGATTTTAAATAGCTACCTGCTTTTCAATGATCATTTTATAGGCAGTGTGAGATTTCTATATTTTGGGGCAATAATCATCCTTCGCGGGATTTTCTATGTTGGGCTTTTGTCTATCTAAGCCAATCTTAACATGAAGCAGCATTTCTTACGCTTATTAAATGAGAGATTTTCTCACAACGTGGGACACCATTAAATTACCCACTGTCTATAAAATACTTAGCTCGTTCCACCGCTGGACTAACTTTTGCCCTATTCTTCAGTCATGATTGCTCTGGAACCTTCCAGAATCTGCACTCTAACTCCCAGTTATACCGTCATGTACTTTCTGCTCACATATGGGAATACTTTTTCTTACTAAGGAATCTTCCTTATTAACTGCTAATCAATATCTAATTTGTCTTCCTCCGTTGGGATTTATTTTCTGTGCATTCAACTATAACCTTCAAGTTTCTCAAGCAATAGACTCTCGCATATCTAGTGTAACTAGTTATTTTCCACCATTGTAATAATTTTCTTTGCCATCTACTGTTTGTGCTCTACAGTGAACTTTTTAACTATATCAACAGACTATAGTGAAAACAGTGCTTGTTCAACCTTTCATCCGCGTCGCGCTCGTCCATGTACTATAAATACGGAAATACGGCCATGAACACTTTTCCACAATCGCATTTGATCATTCCCAAACCCTTTACTAACAAACCAAAATAATAAAATTGTTACTTTAGGTCTTTTTTTAAGGGAGAGGAATAAGGAAAGCATTAATGAGATTAGTGAGAAAAAAGCTAAATTAAGTGGTAAAGTTGAAGCATCGGAAGGGAGCATTAGGTCAACTGTAACTAATATTGAAAGAAAAGCTGAGGAGAAAATTGCTGAATTACAACAGAAGTTGAAAGCTAGAATTAGGCAGGAAAATAGTCAGAGCAGGCCAGTTTACGTGAATAGCACACACAGGGAAATAGAACTAGGCAAATTTAGTAATCGGCAGGGTTGTCCAATGGAGTTCATGAACACAATAGGAAATAAATTCGGGGAGAGGTTGGAAGATGGTAGTATTGAGTGGTGCCAGGTAGTTGAAATTTTAGAGCAAGCGTTTGTAGGGGAGACAAGAAACTGGTTTGCTGTCTACAGAGACAATTTCGAGAATATTTCAGATTTTAAAGTTAAATTTTGTGAGAAATTTTGGAATGAGGTAATTCAGTCTCAGCATCGTGAGGGAATTGTGTGTGGGAAATATAACCCGAGAGGAAACTACACTATTACCGAGTACTTTTTAGGACAGCTATTGACGTGTAAATATCTGGATGGTTTGAAGGAGAAAGTGATGTAGTCAGGCTATTACTAAGACATTTTCCATATAGAATCAAGGAAGCTGCCTGTAACCAAAATGTTAAATCTATTTCACAACTGGAAAATTTATTGAGTACATTCGATGCTCTGGGAAGAGGTGGTTACGAGGAGAATTTCGGTAGGAACCAGGGTAACAATAATAACAGGCCTAATGAGAATAGGAATCAGGAAGTTCAAGGGAACAGTGGCGAAGGGGCCAGCGTTCAAAATAGGGGGAACCAAAATAATAATAACAATAATCAGCAAAACCAGTACAGAGGAAATGGGTATGGTACGAACTACCAAGGTAGAAATAATGATTTCAGGGGAAATCAAGGCCGAAATAATGATTTTAGGGGTAATCAAGGGAGGTATAATAACAATAATAATTATAACCAGAACAGGGGTCAAGGAGGGAATCAGCCCAATGGTAATACCGGACAGAGAGATACCGTTAACACAACCCAGAATAACCAGACCAGTGCCGTAGTGAGTAGTACGACACCAAGCGGTAGTAATGCTTTAAACACGAACCAGGCTGCGATGTAAGGTCAGAATCTCAGTCTGTAACATGCCCTGTCCATACACTTATACAGGAACCCTATGACCTAAATGTAAGAAATAAATTATTACGTGAACTAAATGATGAAGGTATTATTCAGGAGGTGGTTAGTAAGAGCCCCATAGTTAAATTTAACGTGTCCGAGGCGTACACAGATGTTTTAATTGATAGTGGTTGTATGAAGAGTTGCATAAGTAGTGCATTTTATGATAAAATGAAAGGAACTGGAGTAAATTTTGAGGAGATGCCAATTAAAAGCACTTTTGTTATCACAGCTGTTGGGAAGAGGTCTAAAGTAATTTCTAAGCAAGTTTTAGTAGACATTAAAATTAATAATCATGTAGAGAAGCAGATTTGCCTTGTAATTCCAAATTTAGTATTCAGTGTTATCTTGGGTTCAGCGTGGCTAAGTAGAGTGTCTGGTAACTTATGTTATGATGTAGGGAGTTTGAAATTTAAATGGCGAGATTCTGAAGTAGAAGTAGCGTTCAATGACCATATTCAGAGAAGTAGTGTTGTAGGTGTGATTTGTACTTTAAATGAGATATCGCCAGCCGTAGAGCGGGGTTCTCCATGTTTTGTGGGCAGTGTGATTACGAACGGTAGTCTAGAGGACTCGTTACGTGATGCTGCATTTCAGGGAAATATAGAGGTGGAACAATGTGTTCGGCTCTATGATGTATTATTGTGTAATAGGAGAGTTTTTGAGGATCGCATTGGTATGGCCAATTGCTATACACATTCATTGAACGTTATTGATAGGTCAGTATTCACAGGACATAGATATCCTGTACCTTTCGCTTATCAGAGTGCAGTTGAGGCACAAATTAACCAGATGCTTGAAGATGGGATTATTGAGCACTCTAACAGTCCATATGTTAATTCTTTGATCACGGTACCCAAGGCCGACGGCACAGTTCGTAGTTGTTTAGACGCTCGTTTGGTTAACAGTAGAATTAGTTCAGATCAGCTGAAATCTATGTCAATAGAGGAATTAATGCAAAATTTGAGGGGAAGAAGTATTTCACTTGTGTAGATTTGAGTTCCAGTTTTTGGCAAGTGCCACTTATGTACGAAGATAGACCATTTACAGCTTTTAGTCATAAATATAACCTTTATCAATTTTGTAGAACACCTTATGGGTTAAAGAGTAGTTCAGCAGCTTTAATTAGGGCTTTAAACATCGCATTAGGGGATGACACATGAGAGTTTGTAACCATTTACATTGATGATATGGTAATTAGTTCACGCAGTTTTGAGGAGCATCTACGTCATTTAGATTTAGTTTTTCAGAAGTTAGATCAGGCAGGGTTCACTTTGAAGCTGTCGAAGTCGTCATTCTGTCAGTCAGAAGTGACATTTTTAGGTCATAGAGTGTCGAGTAGAGGTGTAACACCAGAGGAAAGTAGGGTTAGCATGTGTGGACAGTAGCAACAGGGCATCGTTACTGACACTGAGAAATATACTAAGTGGAGCAACGTGATGACATTAAGTATGTGTCATAAAGTAAGTGTGTTTAGCTGGCGACCCAGCCTATCAAATGAGTAAGTGTGGTATTTGGTGCGTGGAAGATCTGGTCTTCCAGGCAGGCGTATCAGAAGTCACACAGGGGGGTAGTATGTAAGTAATTGAGTGTTTTTAAGGTACAGGGAAATATGACGGGATTGTCGGATGCTCTTGAGCACTAAAATGTCTCGATACACCAAGGTCAGAATTTGGTAGCGCTGATGAATTCCCATTTGTCTCCTAGAGATGGGTGAGCGCTTGAACAGGGTATTTTTGCTTAAGGCGTCCACGAGACAAAAGATGGGCCATCAGAAGGCGAGACAGTCCTTCACGAAACCATACATAACAGCACACGTGATTTCTGTTTACGGCCTCGCCATATAAGATTTTTAAGTGTGTAATTTAAGGTAATTTGTACAATGGTATTATTTGTGTGAGGAGAACTGGTCTGTGTTGAGAACTAGTATTAAGTAGAATATGGTCTACGGGAACTTAAGAAGACTACGGCACAGAAATATTTGGTGTTATATGTAATGCGCACTTACTGTTTTTTTTAGAAGTCAATATTAATTTCGTCTATTATAAAGAGAGATTAAGTATTATGGTCACGATGCGCTGCCACAATAGTGTGATCGTGTGCTCAGTGAGATCAGTGAGATTAAATTTCACCATAAGGAAGGGACCTCCAGTGAAATTAGGAAGTTCTGTGGTGATATGATGATGATGATAATTGTTGTTTTAAGGGGCCTAACATCTAGGCTATCGGCCCCTGATGGTTTGGGTGATCGTGAAGATGAAAATGAAAAGCGAACTTAAAACTAAAACTAACTAATAACCTACATACTAGAAGAAGAAATGCAAAACTAAAGGCGAAAAATGGAAATAAAAGGACAGAAGGAAAAGAAATGCCCTCAACCCTCGGAGAAGACGGATTGAGGGACTTGGAAGGAAGGAGAGCCATGAAAGGCATATAGGAAAGTGAAAGAGGAGAGGGTCCGCCCCAAAGGTAAGGGACAAAAGGGGAAAACGGACCCAGCTCAGGAATCCCTCGGGGTCGCCAACTCCCGAACTCACCAGCCGTGAGCCCCTGAGGGTGTAGCATTATCTAGGGTGCACCAGAAGTGGTGGGGCTACATACACCCTGCCTCCTTAAGGGCCTAGAGCACAAGGCAGGAGGTACAAGGAAGAGAAAAAGAAGGCTGACCCCTCGCAGAAGGAGGGTATCAGAAAAGATGAGACAAGGGCCAATTAAGGCGGGAAAGGAAGAGACTCCCTAGGCCTCGGATACCCTAATACCGTCGGGGTCAGAAGAGAACAAGAGTTGACCAAGTGAGGTCGACAGGAAAGAAGACGGAGAGGAGCCCGGCACAAGTAAGTGGAAGCAATGCCGGACTCAGCTGGGGCCCCGTGGTCGCCAACCCACGCCCACAAGATGTGAGCCCCTGGGGGTCTGTGGTGATAGATATATCAGAACACCTTTGATGCGTGTGATGTGACATCTTATATACATAGTGCTCACACATTATTTATGTCTATTTTTCCAACATAGAGAAATTTGAGGGGCGGAAATATCCGTGGAACATTATTCTATATGAAAAACATTGGACTGGTTGCAAAGTGCAATCCATAGTGACAACAAACTTTGACGCAAAGTGCGTAAAGAAAAGTTATGAGTGTATATATATGTAATTTAGGGTGATTTCATTTATGTAATATGTATTTTGGTTGGGGATTATTAACGTGTCTGGGATAATCGGATAATGGACCGTCGTCACGGTAAATCATCCGATGATCCGAGGCGAATATGTAACGTGTTTTTCGAGGGGATTTTATGCCACTGACATAAGTCAGTAGGAAGCCATTCTATATTTATTTACGCGGCAAATTGTTCAGCCAAGAGAAGTTTTCATGTTAATTTATTATTATTATTATTAAGGTATTTTTTGGAGCATTTTTATAAAATTATAAGCATACAGATAGGTTTTCTATGTCATAGAAAACACTATCAAGCAAATTATTACGAACAACATTATCATAGAAAATTATATGATTACGGAATTTTACGGAGTTTTGTCAGTTAGGGTATTATGAGAGAGATGAGTCACGGGGAATTCGGCTACAGGTTTATTCTTGTCCAGAAGCACGACGCAAGCCTGGGTTGCTGCTTCAAGAAAAGGCGAAATAGTCTGGAACGGTATTCGACATCATCCTCGCGCGCGAGTGTAATGACCCTGAGGAGGGGGGTAGCGCGTGGTGGCTCAGCCAATCAGAGGAGAGCGGGCGAGAAGAAGCCGGGTCCAGAGAGGGGAGGCGACGAGTGCATATATGGTTTGCGCGCCGTGGAGGCTAGTCGACTATCGTTGTAAAACTTAACCAGTGTGGTTGTACGTGTGATTGGCTCCGATATTCGTACCATAAAGTTATCATATCTACAAGTATCTCATCAACTAACGAAGAAGATGACGACGTCCAGGAGGCTGTGGGAAGCTCTCTTCAACATCCAGTACGAGGAAAATGCTTCGGCAATTTCCAGTGGTAAGCGCGAATGACTCAGAACTACGTAATCTCTCGTCTTTTTTTTCATTTTCAGTATTTCAGTAACTTCATAGCTTGGGAATAAGAGTAAAATCAGTAATTTATCCGACTCAGTTTTCACGTAATTTTCTAGCGGTAATATTCAAATCGCAACGCTCCAATTTAAATTTAAAATATATTATTATTATTAATTTCACCATACTTGTTTTATATAATAAATTCATTTCTTTTAACCATGCAAGCTTTGCTTTCAGTAGGTAGCATTAGATATAGACCAATTCCTTCTCCTGATACAATTGTTTGTTGGGTTAATGATCAACTCATGCCACGATCTGAGTTGATGATGATAATTGTTGATTTAAGGGGCCTAACATCTAGGTTATCGGCCCCTGATGGTTTGGGTGATCGTGAAGATGAAAATGAAAAGCGAACTTAAAACTAAAACTAACTAATAACCTACATACTAGAAGAAGAAATGCAAAACTAAAGGAGAATAAGGCAAATAAAAGGACAGAAGGAAAAGAAATGCCCTCAACCCTCGGAGAAGGCGGATTGAGGGACTTGGAAGGAAGGAGAGCCATGAAAGGCATATAGGAAAGTGAAAGAGGAGAGGGTCCGCCCCAAAGGTAAAAGACAAAAGGGGAAAACGGACCCAGCTCAGGAATCCCTCGGGGTCGCCAACTCCCGAACTCACCAGCCGTGAGCCCCTGAGGGTGTAGCATTATCTAGGGTGCACCAGAAGTGGTGGGGCTACATACACCCGGCCTCCTTAAGGGCCTAGAGCACAAGGCAGGAGGTAAAAGGAAGAGAAAAAGTAGGCTGACCCCTCGCAGAAGGAGGGTATCAGAAAAGATGAGACAAGGGCCAATTAAGGCGGGAAAGGAAGAGACTCCCTAGGCCTCGGATACCCTAATACCGTCGGGGTCAGAAGAGAACAAGAGTTGACCAAGTGAGGTCGACAGGAAAGAAGACGAAGAGGAGCCCGGCACAAGTAAGTGGAAGCAATGCCGGACTCAGCTGGGGCCCCGTGGTCGCCAACCCACGCCCACAAGATGTGAGCCCCTGGGGGACCACGATCTGAGTGAATAGATTCTTGAAGGTGTTCTACGAGAGCTAGGTGTTGTTAAATATAAATTTAGATTTCAACATAGCGTTGAGGTCTTGGCGCCCATTAAAACAACATATCTTAGGCAGAGTAAATATTTCAAAGTGCAAGACAGGGCCAGTAGAAGCATTCATTTGTCACGCAAAAGTGAGGGCTAAAGTAAAACCGTTACACTTGTTCGCTCAACGTGGAGCAAGTAAAACCGTTACATCTTCTATGTATAATCATTAAAAGTAATTCAGTATCAATACAAGAAGCTATAGAAACTTCTATTTTATACTTCCTGATTTTTGTTGTTGTTATTTTCGAAGTTGTTATTCTTTCTAGGATACTTATCTAGAAATCCTTAAAGTACACACTTTGTACTTGATTTATTGTTTAACTTTAATTACGTCAGTTATCTTTAAATTTTTCATTTAGTTATCTTCGTCATTTCAAATTCTTACGAAGATTTTAGTACTTATAAAAGGTTTAAAACCGAAAGAATTGTTAATTGCCTGGCGCAAGTTTTTAGATGTTTTCGGAGGTATGCGACCCCAATTGTTTATAGAAATCAAAATTATATATTTGTTACAAAACTACTTCCTTTTACATTGTTAAATAAATTCAAGATTTCTTTTTAGCTTTATCATTTCTCTAACATAACGGTTAAGCAAGATCCTGTCTTGGTAACTTAGTAAAGTCTCTCTTAGCTTTAATAGCTAATTCTAACTGGCCAGTAAGGCAAGCATAGCTCGCTACGCCAGCTTCCTGCTTGTGGAGATTCTCTCCAACACTTATGGTTGGTTATTCAAAATATAAGTGTTTCTCATTGTCTAAACCTTTGCTGGGTAAAAGCTTAGCCATTTCTAAATGCAACTATTGGTATACTTACCAAAGTTATTCCCAAAGGTATAATTGCTTTATCCCTATCCTTCTTGGAAGCATTTGGTCGCTCTTTAGAAATTCTACAATTTCAAAAACTAAAGTATCGAAGTTGATTCAAATTATTAGCACTCTTCAAATTACTTGTTTAGAAACAAACTCATTTGAACACAATAAATCTGTTACTCTTTATCTTGCCAGACCACCACCCTTCCCCATAGTAGGCATATGTATGCTTGAGAGGGAATACACTACATCAGCTTTCTCGAGAACAGCCCAAGTTCCAGCTGCGTTTCACGTTAGCTTTGCCCAGGTCCCTACCCACTTTAGGTATCGGAGAGCGGATTTGCAGTGCCTTTGAGTATATTTAAAGTTTAACTTGCAACTTCTGTAGGACTCTCGTCCTATTTCTCCATCCTTTTTCTCCAGTCCGAAACCCACTTCCTTTTCTTTATCATCTTCCCTTGGGGGTTAGGTTATTGATGATGATGATAATTGTTGTTTTAAGGGGCCTAACATCGAGGTTATCGGCCCCTAATGATCTGGGTGATAGCGAAAATGATAATGAAATGGAAACCAGAACAAAATTATCTGAGACGGAAAACACGTACAAAAAGGAACTCAGATGGAAACAACTCACAATATGGTCTTACAAAAGGGAATTTAGAACGAAAAGTTGAAAACAAGAATAGATTGCAAAAAGCAACGTAGATTAAAAATGCCTTAAAAACGCCAGAAAGGAATTTAGATACACGGTGAACCAAGTAACAAAAAGCAGTGCGGGAATCTTAAAGAGAAAAGTAAATATAATGAAAAGAGGAGAGGAGAGGGGAGAGAGGAGAAGGTCCGCCCCAAAGGGAAGGGACGAAAGGGGAAAACGGACCCAGCTCAGGAATCCCTCGGGGTCGCCAACTCCCGAACTCACCAGCCGTGAGCCCCTGAGGGTGTAGCATTATCTACGGTGCACCAGAAGTGGTGGGGCTACATACACCCTGCCTCCTTAAGGGCCTTGAGCACAAGGCAGGAGATAAAAGGAAAAGAAGGAGGGTATCAGGAAAGATGAGACAAGGGCCAATTAAGGCGGGAAAGTGAAAGACTCCCTAGGCCTCGGATACCCTAATACCGTCGGGGTCGGAAGAGAACAAGAGTTGACCAAGTGAGGTCGACAGGAAAGGAGACGGAGAGGAGCCCGGCACAAGTAAGTGGAAGCAATGCCGGACTCAGCTGGGGTCCCGTGGTCGCCAACCCACGTCCCACTAGATGTGAGCCCCTGGGGGGGGGGGGGTAGGTTATTCCCAAGCTAATAATCTACCCAGCTCGTTTAACGTTAGGAGGGCGCCTCAAAGAACGAGCTACTTTCCAGAAGTCGTTATTTGAGGTATTTGAATTTATTGCAAGTCTCTTCCCACTTTTCAATCTTGCTTTCCAACAGTCTATCGTGGATGATCTTCGCTATTTCACGGTATTCAGCGTGATCAGCGGGATCTCTATATCTTTGCCAAAGCTTGCGAATACGATCTTTAATAATAATCAGATCTTTAATTGCTTCAGGGATACAGTAACTGGTGGCAGGAGAGTTAGCTTGAGACTGGCGGCCAGCCCTGTCCTGTCCTGTACCCAGCGACGTCAAGTCAGCAAAGCTGACTTTGCGCGCGAGAAATTTTAGCCTTTCAGCCCGGGGGCCTTTAGAGCTATGACAAACGATTATTGACCTAACAGTATTGATTTGGGCTGGGGTGGGTGATTACTTGTATTATCTTAATTGGCACGTGGAACTACAGAAGGTGAAGCGTTAAGTTGCTAAGAGAAGCATGATTGAAAATAGAGAGAATTAAAAAGTCAAAGAGCTATAGTAGTGAAAGTTTTATTCTATTAATATTCTGGGCCTTTTGTAGCGGGACGCTGTGGCTGGTAATCACCCAACCTCTTGATAAGGGGGTTGGAATTCTGAGAGCTTTTCCTGTATAGGCTGGTTGCTTGTTTCAAAATTCTGTCTTTAATTAGGGGGAGCCGGTAGTCGGCATGAAGTTGAGCGTTTCGCACGTACCAGTCGGCGCCTGATATCGTGCGAAGCGCTTTGTTCTTAACAACCTGCAATTTATTGATGTGGGTGGAGGCTGCGTAGCCCCATACTGGACAGGCATACTCCATAACTGGTCGTACAATGGGGCTGTAAGCCAGGAGCTTGTTAAAAGTATCTCTGTCTTCTTTCCTGTCGACCTCACTTGGTCACTCTTGTTCTCTTCCGACCCCGACGGTATTAGGTTATCCGAGGCCTAGGGAGTCTTTCACTTTCCCGCCTTAATTGGCCCTTATCTCATCTTTCCTGATACTCTCCTTTTGTGAGGAGTCAGCCTTCTTTTACCTCCTGCCTTGTGCTCAAGGCCCTTAAGGAGGCCGGGTGTATGTAGCCCCACCCCTTCTGGTGCACCCTAGATAATGTTACACCCTCAGGGGCTCACGGCTGGTGGGTTCGGGAATTGGCAACCCCGAGGGATTCCTGAGCTGGGTCCGTTTTCCCCTTTTGTCCCTTACCTTTGGGGCGGACCCTCTCCTCTCTCCCCTCTCCTCTCCTCCTTTAATTATATTTCCTTTCTCTTTAAGATTCCCGCACTGTTTTTGTTACTTGGTTCACCGTGTATCTAAATTCCGTTTTGGCGATTTTTTAAGGTATTTTAAATCTACGATGCATTTTGTAAGTTTTTTCGATATAAATTACATCTCGCGATTGTTTTCAACTTCAATTGCATTTTGTAAAGATTGACAATCTAAATTGCTTTTTGGTAAGTCTTTCAATGCATGTAGCCGGGCCTTTTAGTGAGAATTTTGAATCTAAATTGCATTTTGTTTGGTGGGCATTTTGCACATATTTTAATTCTTAATTGCATTTTGTGGGTATTTTGAATCTAAATTACATTTTGTTTGGTGGGCATTTTGCACATATTTTGATTCTTAATTGCATTTTGTGGGTATTTTGAATCTAAATTGCATTTTGTTTGGTGGGCATTTTGCACATATTTTGATTCTTAATTGCATTTTGTGGGTATTTTGAATCTGATGATGATGATGATAATTGTTGTTTTAAGGGGCCTAACATCTAGGTTATCGGCCCCTGATGGTTTAGGTGATCGTGAAGATGAAAATGAAAAAGCGAACTTAAAACTGAAACTAACTACTAACCTACATACTAGAAGAAGAAATGGAAAACTAAAGGAGAATAAGGCAAATAAAAGGACAGAAGGAAAAGAAATGCCCTCAACCCTCGGAGAAGGCGGATTGAGGGACTTGGAAGGAAGGAGAGCCATGAAAGGCATATAGGAAAGTGAAAGAGGAGAGGGTCCGCCCCAAAGGTAAGGGACAAAGGGGGAAAATGGAACCAGCTCAGGAATCCCTCGGGGTCGCCAACTCCCGAACTCACCAGCCGTGAGCCCCTGAGGGTGTAGCATTATCTAGGGTGCACCAGAAGTGGTGGGGCTACATACACCCTGCCTCCTTTAGGGCCTACAGCACAAGGCAGGAGGTAAAAGGAAGAGAAAAAGAAGGCTGACCCCTCGCAGAAGGAGGGTATCAGAAAAGATGAGGCAAGGGCCGATTAAGGCGGGAAAGGAAGAGACTCCCTAGGCCTCGGATACCCTAATACCGTCGGGGTCAGAAGAGAATATTTTGAATCTAAATTGCATTTTGTTTGGTGGGCATTTTGCACATATTTTGATTCTCAATTGCATTTTGTGGGTATTTTGAATCTAAATTACATTTTGTCAAGTATTTTCAATCTAAATTGCATTTTGTAAGTATTCTCAATCCACATGAGTCGTTTGAATCTACCGTACATTTTGTAAGCATTTTCAACTTCAATTGCATTTTGATGATGATGATGATGATGATAATTGTTGTTTTAAGGGGCCTAACATCTAGGTTATCGGCCCCTGATGGTTTGGGTGATCGTGAAGATGAAAAGCGAACTTAAAACTAAAACTAACTAATAACCTACATACTAGAAGAAGAAATGCAAAACTAAAGGAGAATAAGGCAAATAAAAGGGAAGAAGGAAAATAAATGCCCTCAACCCTCGGAGAAGGCGGATTGAGGGACTTGGAAGGAAGGAGAGCCATGAAAGGCATATAGGAAAGTGAAAGAGGAGAGGGTCCGCCCCAAAGGTAAGGGACAAAAGGGAAAACGGACCCAGCTCAGGAATCCCTCGGGGTCGCCAACTCCCGAACTCACCAGCCGTGAGCCCCTGAGGGTGTAGCATTATCTAGGGTGCACCAGAAGTGGTGGGGCTACATACACCCTGCCTCCTTAAGGGCCTTGAGCACAAGGCAGGAGGTAAAAGGAAAAGAAAAAGAAGGCTGGCCCCTCACAGAAGGAGGGAATCAGGAAAGATGAGGCAAGGGCCAATTAAGGCGGGAAAGGAAGAGACTCCGTAGGCCTCGGATACCCTAATACCGTCGGGGTCGGAAGAGAACAAGAGTTGACCGAGTGAGGTCGACAGGAAAGAAGACAGAGAGGAGCCCGGCACAAGTCAATTGCATTTTGTAAGTATTTTGAATTTCAATTGCACTTTGAGAATAATTTGGATTGGAACTGGGATATTTCAATCTGAATTGCATTGTGTAATTTCAATTTCAATTGCATTTTGTACGTATTTTGAATCTAGCTTTCATTTTTGTGGGTATTATTCAATCCATTCCTTTAGTGAATCTTTTCGTTCTAAATTCCCTTTTGTAAGAACATTTTGTGAGTTGTTTCAATCTGAGTTCCTTTTTGTAAGTATTTTCCGTCTCACTTAATGTTCGTTCTGGTTTCCGTTTCATTATCATTTTCGCTATCACCCAGATCATCAGGGGCCGATAACCGAGATGTTAGGCCCCTTAAAACAACAATTATCATCATCATCATCATCCACCTGGATATAAGATTTTCTGTTCCTAAGGTAGGAATTTATGACCTTAAGTAAGTGATCTGGGAATCCCTTGTGCTTCATTTTATATAGCAGTCCACTGTGCCATACCTTATCGAAAGCACGACTGATATCTAAAAACAAACTCCTGTTGAACGGTTTTTGTTAAAAGCGCGCGTGATAGTAATTGATGTACAGTAGAGTGGCCCTGTCTAAAGCCGAATTGCTCGTCATTAATTGTGTCTTCAATGTAGATATTTAGCCTGGAAAGCAGTGTCATTTCGAATAGATTCGAAATGATGGAGAGGAGACTAAAGGGCCTATAGTTTTGGGGGAATGTGCCATCGGTTTTCGGTTTGCCTATCATAATAAAATTGGCGACTTTCCAGCCGGGGGGGGGGGGGGGGGTAAGTATCCAAATCTATAAATAGCGTTAAAAAGCTTAGTGAGGCTAATGAGGACATTTTTACTAATATTTTTGAGAAAAGAAGCCGCTACTCCGTCAGGCCCGGGAGCCTTTCGGTTTTTCAGCTTTTTCCCTGAAAGCCACCACGAAGATCGCGATAGACTTCTTCTATGAAGTCTTCATTGCTAGATTCGTCGTTTGGCTCGCATGTTTTCTCAAAAGTGTCCGCCAGGACGTTAGCCTTGTCAACATTAGTAAAGACCAATCCCCGTTCCCCGTGTAGTGGTGGAATGCCTTTCCTTTTCTGAAGTAGTTTCCTAGCCATGCCGTACAGAGAACTGGAGTTGCCAGCCATGTTAGCTAGTTTAGAGTCCCATACTTTGTTGCGGAGTTCTAGCATGGTCGCTTGAATTTGGTGCTTAAAACTGTACCATTCTTGTTTCTGTCGTAGATCACGAGTGACCTGCCAACGCTAGCGAACCATATTTTTCCTTTTGATGAGTGCTCGAAGTGTGGGAGGAATTGTGTAGCTGTGCGGGCTGCATGTACTGTAGGAGGGCGCTAGTTATTTTCTCAGTGAGGGAGTCAATATCTCCTTCACTGCGAATGCTGGGATTGCCAGCGACGGTGGATTGAATGATAGACCTGTAGAGGTCCCTGTCTATTTTTAGAAGATGGAGTGGGATTTCGGATTTAGTAGGTTTGTGTTTGGAATTAAGAGTAATTAGGATAAGAGTAATTAGGATAGGGTCGTGGACAGAGTTAAAGAATCTGAGGTTGGTGACCTCAATGGGGACGTCCAGGTCTTTACTGAGGGCTATATCCATGACGTCTGGCAGTCGATTAGCATCGAAAGGAAAATACGTGTACCCAGTTGGGGCGTGTATAAGACAGTCGTGATCTTGACAGAATTTTTCAAGCAACCTGCCATCCCGTCGGGTGACCCGACTATTCCATAGTGTGTTTTTGCAATTAAAATCGCCCGCCAATATTACTGGCATATTAGCGGGCAATAGTGATTCCAAATCAGCCCGAATAAACGGGGCACCCGGAGGGAGGTAGCAGGTAGTCTTGCGCATAATAGTTCGCGGCTGGGAGCGATCAGTTTAGTTCGCAGCTCCTTAGCGAACTAGTTCGCTCTTTTAGTTCGTTAGTTTCCATCTCGAAGACAGATCGTTCGCTCGCCTTGCTACTGCCACTGCACGCGCTCCTTGTTTTTTTTTTTATAGCAGTCTGTCACCACTCATTACTCGTCAGGCACTGGTGCGCATAGTAGTTCGCGGCTGGGAGCGATCAGTTTAGTTCGCACTTTCGCAGCTCCTTAGCGAACTAGGTCGCTCTTCTAGTTCGTTAGTTCCCATCACGAGTTCCCTGAAAGGCAGATCGTTCGCTCGCCTTGCTACTGCTACTGCACGCGCTCTTTTGATTGTTATAGCAGTTTCCTTATAACGATCAGTGCAGTCAATGCCTGGGTTATTACCCGTATTTTGGGTAATTAAACATCAAATGGGAAAATAAATCAGTAGCCTAATTTACACAAAATGTAAAATGGCATATATCAGCTATTCTGTTCTTATTTTTTACTTTACATTTATTGTAAGCGTACTCGTAGTATTTTAATTTTTAAATGGATTTGTTAATTTTTAAAATTCTTTATTTTGTCTTTCAATTGTTAATTGGATGAATGCGTGTTTTGTTTTCATTTGCCGGGTTAAAGTTCCGTTTGAAGAAATATTACTTATAGAATATTCTAAATACGTTTATTTTAGTAAATAACAAGTAGTTCCGTGAAGAACTATACAGCCTATTTTCATATATCCTGCTCATGTTAATTGTCTCTATCAACATACAAAATTTCAGTTTAATTGCTGTAACAGATTCGTAGATATTGAGAACCGTCTAAATATTTCATATGGTCGCCAGGATGGATTTTTATTTTTGTACTATTACATTAAGATTATTGTGTACGTGTGGTATTCAAACTTCAATCGCATGATTAGAACACAAGAAGTAAAAACGAGATTTTAAAAGTACGCACACCAGCCATCTTGTGATTATGCAAACAATTGAAATAAATTACTTGCCAGTGGATCAACATTTGTATAAGCATTTAGCGTGCAACGTTTCACGGCACTCGGATAGTTAATTCGCGAGAAACGTCCATTTAAATATTTATACTTCGCGTCGCCGCCATGTTGGATTTGTGCTCACCAGGTTACTGAAAGTCCTATAGGTGAACATATGTTCATAGTCTCTATGAACATTAAAAAAAAACAGTTTGGTTGCTGTAAAAGATTCATAGATATTGAGAACCGTCTAAATATTTCGGAAGCTCGCCATTTAGGATTGTTATATGTATAGGCCATAGAGTTATGTACCATTCAAGGACAATTATTGCCTAGCTTCATTATACAAACTTTCACTTCGATCGCATGATTACGACACAAGAATAAAAACTTAATTTTAAAATTTCGCACAGCCGCCATCTTGAGGTTATGTAAACAATTGAATTAAATTAGATGGCAGTTCATTACAATCTGCAAAATCATTTACTGTACCACATTTCACTGCGCTCAGAGGGTTAAATCACGAGAAAAGTCTATTAAAATATTTCAAATTCGCATGGTCGCCATGTTCGTTTTGTACTTAACAGCTTTATGAAATATACATAGGTAAACTTGTATCAGTACCCTTTATCACCGTACAAAATTGCATGATGATATCTGTAATAGTTTCGGAGATATAGAATGTCAGTGAAATATTTCGCACAGCCGCCATTTTGAGGTTATGTAAACAATTGAACTAAATTAGACTCCAGTGCATTACAATGTGTATAAACATTTGCTGTACCAAGTTTCATTACGTTTGGATAGTTAAATCGCGAGAAATGTCTATTTAAAAGTCTCAATTTCGCTTGACCGCCATGTTGGTTTTGTAGTCACCAGGTTTTTGAAAGTCTCTTAGGTGAACTTCTAGTAGTGCCCATTATCACCGTACACAATTTCAGGGTAATATCGGTAATAGTTTCGGAGATATAGAATGCTAGTGAAATATTTCGCACAGCCGCCATGTTGGATTGGTGAGACGTAACAAAATTTGAAGGGCACGGTCGAGGTCGCCGGGAATAGTGCTATGAACTTACCTAGTTTCATTGAAATGGCTCCAGCCGTTTAGATTTTATTAGGGGGGGGGGGGGCCACACACACCTCACACACACACACACGCACACACACACGGACAAAAGGTGATCTCATAAGCCTATTTTTTCAAAATTGAAAATAGGCTAAAAATACCATTATATATGGTAACAAAAATACTTCTACTATTGGGTACAGGTTAAGTAGGCTAGGCCGCACAAGCAATATTACCAATATTAATAACCCTTTATGGGATAGTGGTCTGTTTATTAACCACCTGTCATAAGGACAGTTTATGCTTACAAAGATGCTGATAGTTGGTTCCTCAGTTTAGGGGCTGCGACAACGCGGCCATGTAGCCCAAAATGCTGATAGTTGAATCTTTCAGCCAAATTTCTGAGAATTTTCCTGCCGAAGTGAAATATTAAATAAATTCCGCACGTATCTGCTGTGCCCACGTTATTACTTCCAGGAAAGGTACACCGACTGTAAAAGCTTCACCATAGACATTTCTCAAATTGGCACATCAACAATTGTGTGGCAAGCACTAATGAGTGCATTATGCTAAGTCGACCGTCAGAACTCCCGAGCCCCACACTGTGAGGTAATGACTTATGAATAGGAGAAGAGGAGTTGATGGCTCGAATTCTCAGAAATATAACTGTCCTCACCGGCAGAGATATAATGCGAACACTGTACTTGACGTAATGTACGGTATTGGATAAAATTTCAAACGATTTAAAAGTAAAATCATTAACAAGTCAAGTGTAAAAATGAAATATAATATGAATGTAGAAATAAAAATTATAAAAATGAAATTGCAATAATAAAAGAAATATATAAATTTAAATAAGAAACTTAACTATAAAACATTATAAAAATAATTGTAAAAATCAATTTGAAATTAGTTAATTAAATAATTCAATATAAATATCAAAATTAAATCTATCTTATAAGAACATAAATTGAAAATTAAAAACAAATACATAAACATTAAAATTAGAGAAACAAAAAATAACATTATTAATAATAATTATAATTATAATAATTAAAATGTAAAAAACACATAAAAGTAAAACAAAATAGGTTTGCCCTATAAAGTGTTAAGAAAAGTAATACTAACACACACTTCTAATTTGTTACCTAACAATTAGGCTCTTGAGTGAGATCGTATGCTAAAGCATCTTGTTTGTTCTTAACCTATCATTCGCTAATATAATTAACTTACATATTGTTAAGCAAAAAAGTTGATTTGGACACTTTGTTCGTCGATAATAGAGTTCTTCGATCATTGAGGATTTGTCCCGTCGCCGAAAAAACGCGTTCGCAGGGTACTGATGTCGCTACTATGCACAATCTCTTTAACACATAGGTGTCAACATGAGGATATAACTGGCGACGCTCGTGCCACCATTGAAGGGGATCTTTATTTCGATCTAAATACTCTTCCTTGAGGTATTTATCGAATTCGCGAATACCAGCAGCAAGTTGGTTCTCTGGTATATTATTTTTTGTAATTTCTTGGTCAAACTCAGCCCATATACTGCTGATACTAGAACTAGACACGGATGAGGTGCTAGGAGTAGGAGCAGCCACTGAAATATCTTGATTCTCCCTTTGAAGTAATTGCACTCTGCCGATTTTATTTCTGAGGCCTTGTATTGGAACTTCACAAGCTCTTTTGTTTTTAAATCCTCTCTGTCTAAATCGGGGGTCCAGAATGGTACATTCAGCGTAGAGAATATTATTCTCTATATCTTTGAAACGGTCTTCCATGCCTTTCTTTAACACTGATTGCACAGCAACAATTTTTTCATTGTTAGAAGCATGTTTTTGCAGGAAACTTTTAAGCAAGTTACAAAACACAATAACTTTTGATAAAGTCACAGATATTTCGGCACTTATTTCTATTGTTATTTCATAGAATGACTCAGTAGGGGCAAAACTTCTTCTATTATCTCCCAGTCCCATTCCTTTATAGTTAGGTCAGAGCGTAGAAGTGCAACCGTAGCAATCACAGCTTCCTTTATCTGCACAATTCGCTGAAGCATATCAAACGTAGAATTCCAGCGGGTCTGGACGTCCTGTTTGAGCTTGAGAACAGGCAAATTCATTTGCTGTTGTATAGCATTCAATTTCTTTTTCCTTGTGTGCTACGATTGAAAAACTCGACAGTATTTTTAACTTGCACTAAAACGTCAGATATTTCTTTCGTAGCTTCTTGTACGACAAGATTTAGAGAGTGAGCAAAACATGAGATTGACCGCCACCTACCAAGTCTGACAGCAGATAAGATGTTTGCAGCATTGTCGCTAATGATGGCAGCAACTTTGTGGGAAATATGCCACTCTTCCATAACATCTTTCATGAAGTTGCATAAGTTTTGGCTGGTATGCCGCTCATTATAATTTATTCAACCAAGTAATGCCGACGGAAGTTTAGTCTCTTCATCTATAAAATGGGCTACAATAGCTATATAGCTTTCATTATTCCTAGAAGTCCAACCATCAGTACTGAGAGACAACTCAGATACAGCTTGCACTTTCTTTTGTACTTCGTCCTTTACGTCATTGTAAACGCTTGACATTAAATTTTCTGATAACGTTTTCCTTGACGGAAGTTTGTAACCTGGGCAATAAGAAACTAATTCAATAAGTTGTCGAAATTCTCTTTCTTCCACTATTCGTAAAGCGTGATGCCCTTTAGCAACCATCTTGACAACTTGTCTGTCTATTCGTTCAACCTTTCGGACTGACGGTGGTCTACGAATGTATTGGTTCATTGATTGTTGTGAGTCTGCTACACTTGGCGAAGCCGAAATAATATTCTCCGACTCGGATGTGGTTTCATTTGATTGAAGTGTGTTTAAATGAGCTACTGTCGGTGGCTGTCTTTCAATTGTTAATGGGATGAAAGCATGTTTTGTTTTCATATGCCGGGTTAAATTTCCGTCTGAGCCTCCTGCAATACTTATTAATGTTGAGCAGTGGTTACATTTTGCTTTCTTTTTATCTGTGCCTTCCGTGAAATGTATCCAAAGGGAGCTATGCTTCCTTTTTAATGACATCGTAATAAATGACCTAAAACAAAACATATTAACCCTATTATCAAATTGATATACATTACACTACTTCACATCATCGCATTGTAGAAGTCACATAATATTTTGATAGTCATATTACATCAGTGGCGGTTCTCCATTGAAGCGTTTGAATCGCCGTTTCACCTGCTCTATTACAAAATAAGTAATAAATATTTTGGATTTTTTTATTAAACAAGAATCCTACTGCATTAGATGTTACCAATATAAGACATGAACATCGACCTTCAAACGACACGGCACGGTGACGCGATGGCGAATCTACTGCCGCGTTGCTCAACTAACTTGATGCGACAGGAATGTGCTGACAAGAACGTTGTTGATTGAGTATTGGGTAAGGCTACTAATCTCTTGTAGACTACTGTAACCGTTACTGTGCTCGCTGCACGTGCAGTTCGTGTATTAGATAGCGACGTATTGCGTGTGTAATATGTTTTACATTTTGATATTCGAAGAAAAAAATACAAAAATATGAGAATTGAAACATCAGTGAAATTCCTTATTCTTTATTTCCTTTTATTCCTTGTAGGAACATAGGGCAGCTACAAACTTCTTCCATCTCAATGTGTTGTTGGCCATCCTTTTAATTTGGTTCCATGTCTTTCCTTCTGGGACGACTTCTCTTTCTATTGTTTCTAAAGCCAAAAGTCGTCATTTGTGTATCATTAGTGAAATACCGTACCTAAAAGAAAACAATATGGGCGATGTGTTTGAGGAAGCATACACTATTATTCTCTTTAATTTTTTTTTCGCGTAAATTGGCGCATCACCATCCGATTCATGAACGCCCACAGGATTTTTGACATTATCTTTATTATCATTATCTAAATGGGAGGAATAGGATTTCTTAGTTCAGAGTTTTTGACCATCGCTTTTCTATGTGAATCATCGTCATAATGTTCATTTGTTAAAAACAGGTAAAACGTAGTTGTGTCACCATGTATCAACAAAAATAGAAAACAAGCAGTTCATTAAAATGGTAATGTTAATCTAGTTCGCCAATTTTCTAATTAATTGGAGATATTTTCAAATAATCCCATATGACTAAGTTAAATAAAACCGTGGAATTATCCCCACATCTAAATCAGTTAACTATCAGTAACTTCAATTTATGAACCGCCACTGTAATACATTACAAATATAAGGTAGTTATTACCTGTTAGCGTGTTAGCACTAGTAGTGTGTTATGCTGTTATTACTGTATTATAAACCAACATTCAACATTCACCGCACCGCGCCAAAACTTGACAATCTTGCAACTAACAATAGATACACCCAATCAACTGCGCCGAACTAACTGACTGAACGAACCAAAGCGCATGTGATTGTACAATGAGTGGTGATGTGACGAGCTGACGAGCTACGGCGGTCCCGCGCTCTCGCGCTGTCACAAAGATCGAACGAACTAACAAGCGAGGGATCTGGGAACTAGTTCGGTAGTTCGTCTGTGGGACCCGCTCTTCCGAACTAGTTCGTTCGCGAACTACACAAGACTACTGTGTAGGCCTATGCTAATAAAATAATTTAAATAAAAAAAACTGTATTTACAATGTTCCTTTCATTATCCAGAATAAGGTTTTACAGACTCTCATGTGGCAAGTTAAAGATGTGAGAAGTATTCCTGAATGAGTGTGTCTCGTACCAGAGTGTGTGCATGTTGATCTCGAAGGTGTAATGACTCCTTCATACTAGTCCATTTGTAACTCAACTGATTTATTTCTAAGACGTGCCAACATAACATAACATAAGAAGCAGTACCAACATTACAATTTGCACATATCATATATACACACATAATACCTATTACATTACACTTACAATTTACACATATCATATATATACACATAATACCTATTACATTACACTTACAATTTACACATATCATATATACACACATAATACCTATTACATTACACTTACAATTTACACATATCATATATACACACATAATACCTATTACATTACACTCTTTCCTCCCTTCAATGACAATAACCCCCAGGGACTCACATCTAGTGGGCGTGGGTTGGCGACAACGGGGCCCCAGCCGAGTCCGGCATTGCTTCCACTTACTTGTACCGGGCTCCTCTCCGTCTTCTTTCCTGTCGACCTCACTTGGTCAACTCTTGTTCTCTTCCGACCCCGACGGTATTAGGGTATCCGAGGCCTAGGGAGTCTCTTCCTTTCCCGCCTTAATTGGCCCTTGTCTCCCCTCTTTTCTGATACCCTCCTTCTGCGAGGGGTCAGCCTTCTTTTTCTTTTCCTTTTACCTCCTGCCTTGTGCTCAAGGCCCTTAAGGAGGCCGGGTGTATGTAGCCCCACCACTTCTGGTGCACCCTAGATAATGCTACACCCTCAGGGGCTCACGGCTGGTGAGTTCGGGAGTTGGCGACCCCGAGGGATTCCTGAGCTGGGTCCGTTTTCCCCTTTTGTCCCTTACCTTTGGGGCGGACCCTCGCCTCTTTTACTTTCCTTTCTGCCTTTCATGGCTCTCCTTCCTTCCAAGTCCCCCAACCCGCATTCTTCGAGGGTTGAGGGCATTTCTTTTCCTCCTGTCCTTTATTTGCCTTATTCTCGTTTTGTTTTCCATTTCTTCTTCTAGTATGTAGGTTAGTAGTTAGTTTTAGTTTTAAGTTTGCATTTCATTTTCATCTTCACGATCACCCTAACCATCAGGGGCCGATAACCTAGATGTTAGGCCCCTTAAAACAACAATTATCATCATCATCATCAATGACAATATCTACTCGTTAGAAATCTATAAATTCAGTCAAACAGGAGGTCGACTGATGCGCTCAGATCTGCGCACTTGAGTTCCAGCAGGGGGAACGATAATTGTTGATTCATGTCCTGACTGGATGATTCTGATACAGGTGCTACCTCAGGGTTAGGTTGAGGTATAGTTTCAGTTTCTAGGTTTATTGCTAGCGGAGTTGCCTGTTTCGCTAACATGGTTGTCTAGTTATGGGGCACAAATAGTTTCTCTGTGTTTGGAACATCTTGATTAGACCTTTGCTCCCCAACTTGGGTATTTGGCTTACAATAATACATATTCATTTGATTTATATGCCATAAGGATTGTTTACCTTTTAAATCTACCAAGTATGTACCTCACCTCGCCCAAGGGCTTTTAACACTGTACCCAATTCAGGGATATCTTCCTTTCTCCTACGTACACGAACTTGCGCCCCTATCTGAAATGTAATTACATTTGGCACATAAGACTCTTTAGCAGCTGGTTTAAGCTTGCTGAGAGGTGTTCGTACCGGAAAGGTAAATATCATTTCTGCTGGAGTGATATTAGATACCGTGCTTGGCGTATTTCGGTACTGGAAAAGGAAATTATAAACTTTATGCTTAATTGACAATTTTGACTCAGACATTAGCATTTTCTTAAGACCAGTCTTTGCTGCTCGCACTCCCCTTTCTGCAAGGCCATTTGCCTGAGGATGATAAGGTGGGATTTTAGAAGCTATTATGTCATTATCTGTACAAAATGACAAGAAATTGAAGGAATCAAAGGGGGGACCATTGTCGGTCACTATTTGAGCAGGAAGTCCGAACGTGGCAAAGCATGCTTTCAATCTGCCAATTACAGCTGTGGAGGAGGTACCCCCAACATCCCATATTTCCAGCCATTTACTATGACTGTCGAGCAATATCAAATACACTTCAGTATTAAAATAAAAGAAATCTGGGAGTCCAATTACTGTTCGTTGAAGGCCAAACATGTTGTATTGGTGAAATCGCCTGAAAATTTACTCTAGCACATGGTTCACACAGTTTAATATACTCGTCAATATCTTTGGAAAAATTTGGCCAGTTAACTACATTCCTTGCTCTCATTTTCATCCTTACACTACCTGGATGTCCACCATGAAGGGTATCCAGTACTTTACTTCTTAATTCAAAGGGGATTACCACACGATCTCCAAAAAGAAGACACCCTTCTACCACTGACAGGCTATAGCGTATTTCAAAATACGGTTTGAGCGCTGGCATTGTCACTTGTTGTGGCCTACCCTACTGTGTTAACCCAATAGCCTTTGTCAATACAAGATCCTTAAGAGTAACATCTGCTACAATTTCAGCATTTATGGGTTTATTACACTTTTTACACTTTCTACAATTTCATCTTGACTGGGAAATCTAGACAACATGTCTGCAGGTCCCATATTTTCACTTTTCCTATACTCTGCTTTGTATTTGAATGCTGCTAAAGTAGTAGCACAATGTTGTAATTTGGCAGCTGCTACTACTGGCATGGGTCTTTCAGGTGATAATATGGATTTTAAGGGCAAGTTATCTGTAACTAATATAAACTCTCTCCCTGCTAAATACTTATAGAATTTAGTTAACCCATACATAATAGCCCATGCTTCTTTTTCAATTTGTGAATATTGTTTTTGTGTTTCGGAGAGTGTTGAAGCAAAAAAATAGGATGCTCAACTCCATCTACTCTATGAGCTAGAACACAGCCTAGTCCATATTGTGACGCATCACAACAGAGTACCAATTGAGGCGTTGACACGGGAAAGGTAGTAAGTGCCAAAAATGAAATTTTCGCTTTATTCGTGAAGAAGGTAGTAAGAACCAAGGCCAACACCGTAGAGAAAGTAGGAAGTCGTTCGGTGATTAGAACAGCTTAAAATTGTTCCCACTAGATCGCTCTTGTGGCAAGTACGAAGCTCTTGGCGCAGAGAACGTAGTAATTGCTTTGCGCGCCAAACACGATGATGATGATAATTGTTGCTTTAAGGGGCCTAACATCTAGGTTATCGGCCCCTAATGATCTGGGTGATAGCGAAGATGATAATGAAACGGAAACCAGAACGAAAATTAAGTGAGACGGAAAATACTTACAAAAAGGAACTCGGATTGAAACGACTCACAAAATGTTCTTACAAAAGGGAATTTAGAACGAAAAGATTCACAAAAGGAATAGATTGAAAAATACCCACAAAATGAAGGCTAGGTTCAAAATACGTACAAAATGCAATGTAGCGTCGAAATACTTACAAAATGCAACTGAAATTCAAAATACTTACAAAATGCAAATGAGATCGAAAATACGTACAAAATGCAATTGAGGTTCAAAATACTTACAAAATGCAATTGAAATTGAAAATACACAATGCAATTCAGATTGAAATAGGCCTTATCCCAGTTCCAATCCAAATTATTCACTAAGTGCAATCGAAATTCAAAATACTTACAAAATGCAATTGAAATTGAAAATGCTTACAAAATGTACCGTGATTCTAACGACTCATGTGGATTGACAATACTTACAAAAAGCAATTTAGATTGAAAATACTTGACAAAATGTAATTTAGATTCAAAATACCCACAAAATGCAATTGAGAATCAAAATATGTGCAAAATGCCCCCAAACAAAATGCAATTTAGATTCAAAATTCGTGCGAAATGCGGTTTTGGTTGAAAATACTTACAAAATGCAATTGAAATTCAAAATACTCACTAAAAGGCCCCGCAACCTGCATTGAAAGACTTACTAAAAAGCAATTTAGATTGTCAATCTTTACAAAATGCAATTGAGGTTGAAAACAATCGCGAGATGTAATTTAGATCGAAAAAACTTACAAAATGCAACATAGATCAAAAATGCCTGAAAAATCGATAAAAGGGAATTTAGATACACGGTGATTCGAGTAACAAAAACAGTGCGGGAATCTTAAAGAGAAAAGGAAATAGAAGGAAAAGAGGAGTGGGGAGGGGAGAGAGGAGAAGGTCCGCCCCAAAGGGAAGGGACAAAAGGGGAAAACGGACCCAGCTCAGGAATCCCTCGGGGTCGCCAACGCCCGAACTCACCAGCCGTGAGCCCCTGAGGGTGTAGCATTATCGACGGTGCACCAGAAGTGGTGGGGCTACATACACCCTGCCTCCTTAAGGGCCTTGAGCACAAGGCAGGAGGTAAATGGAAAAGAACAAGAAGGCTGACCCCTCACAGAAGGAGGGTATCAGGAAAGATGAGACAAGGGCCAATTAAGGCGGGAAAGGAAGAGACTCCCTAGGCCTCGGAGACCCTAATACCGTCGGGGTCGGAAGAGAACAAGAGTTGACCAAGGAAGGTCGACAGGAGCGCCAAACACGTGTCTGCTTGTTTCGTGGAAGTAATACTCAAATTATTGTGAAAATCAACATGCCTCCAAAACCTGGTCCTTTCAAAATGGTAAGTTAAGTGAGACTTCTTGAGATATATATCCTCACTTCAAAATAGCTGTTATTGTTGACGTGTATCCAG
This sequence comes from Meconema thalassinum, assembly GCA_946902985.2. NCBI lineage: Eukaryota > Metazoa > Arthropoda > Insecta > Orthoptera > Tettigoniidae > Meconema > Meconema thalassinum. The sequence continues at coordinate 501,509,337 of OX336392.1, read as the reverse complement.
GCAAACTCATTAAACAAGAGACATAACCTAACCAATATTTTCTACTTTTCCAGGCAACATGTAAATGTCGTTACAAGTGCCGCTGTTTCACTCAAGAATAAATAAGCAAACACCACACCGATTTTTGGAGACAGACAGCAGACGTACAAGGTACATATCTCATGGGTCTGATTAACATTGTCATCATTCAGAGAAGGAGAAATGGAAAATACAATGATCCAGCGTCAAGTAAAATACAAGTTTCTGTAACCTATTCATTACCCTCTGGCAATGGACAATTGCAGGTATGCAGCAGATCGTTTAAAGACATGTTAGGACTATCAGACAAACGTGTTTACACTTTGATAGAAAAGTTGAAGAAGGGGGACAACGTGTTCCAAGACCAACGAGGGAAAAACCCAAACTCCCATGCTCACAAGATAAAATACACTCAAGCTGATAAAAAAAAACTCGTAAAATCTCACATCATGTCATTCCCTACGGAGGAAAGCCACTATTCCCGACACAAATCTTCAAAATGTTACCTGAGCCCTGACCTTAACTGTAACGATTCTATCGTCACACATGATGGAAAAGTTCACGATTTGTATGGTCTCAACTTCTCTTCGCCCACGTCGGCTCTGTTAGTTCTTGAAGTCGCCACTAGATGGTAGCAGCTCACGGTTTTGCTATGATGTTGTTCTTTGACGGCCAAGGAGAAGGTGGAGCGGAAGATGTCGAAATCAAATGAATGTCTTTTGTCTTGACTGGAGGTAATAGAGACCGTTGTTGCGAAAGGAGATTATTAGCAAGATGGTCTGAAAAGAAGCCGGACGTGTTTTCTTGTAGTAATCGGAGCTGGATTACTTCTACTGAAATGATATTTATTATTTACCGGATGTTGTTGTGACTTGAGAATTATCAAAAATGGCCTACGGAGAGACTTATTTTAAGGGCCGGTTTTCACCATGGTTCGTTAAAATGTTAATAAACCAATTAAGGCAGTTGACGGACGATTACCGAAAAGTCGTGGTTCACCAAACTTTAACAATCCATTAGCTTCCCTAACAAGCTGTCAAATCTAATTGGTCTGTCAACATGGAATTAACGACTTGACGGTCGATTTACGTAGCATCAAATCCAAAATGGAGCGTGCATTAAACTTCATTCTGAACGATGACGACGTTTTGGAAGAAATGCTAGATTTTCGTCGACCACGAACTTATAAAGAACGAAGGAATTACTTCGATGAATGTGACGACACTGAATTTATTACGAGATTTCGGTTGTCAAAACCTTCCGTGTTGAATGTTCTACAGATGATAGAACCTAACCTGGAATTCCCATCTGACAGGTAAGATATGTACCAATTCTTATATTTATGTGTGGTATTGTGTGATACATCGCGGTTTAACACATGAAGTTAAATTTAATAAAAGTCTACCTAAACCTTACTTTTTTTAAATTGCAATATGAACTGGAATCTCCTCTCTAAGAGAATGTGTGTATAGACCTATAATACAAATTAGTTACCTGTAATTACACTACCGACTTTACTCCAGATTACTATTAATTATTGTTGTTCCATTAATTTATGTTAGGAGCTTGGGTTATGTAGCCTAGTTGGGTGTGTGTTTAGCATGCCTGATAACCTTGACTCCTGTGTATGTATTAAGGACGGGGTTGGGGTAGGTGCTCCGGAACCTGAAGTTAGGTACTATCCCGACATTTGCCTGGAAGGTATGTGGGAAAACCACAACCATTCCAGCCGCTGTCAGCGCCGGGATACGAACTTGCTACAGCTGACCTTGCGGTATTGGTGCCAAAGAGCATGGCTACGCCGTGGGACACAATTAGGGGCAGATGGACTCTCTGTTCCACCCCGTAAAACAACAAAAACTATAAACACAATTAATTATTACCGGTATGAGACCCAACATATGGCTACAACTCTTCACTATCTTATTTTATTGCAAATTGCCCCCAAAACCTGTAGTGGTAAATTAGCGTGCAGCTTTTAATGGCTTCTGTAGGTTATTATAAGATATGTCACCAGCTGTGCTGTGAAAAAAATGAAAATATTCTCAGTTCAATATACAGTAGTTATAGGTTTAGGGGAAACAAATTTCCTGAGACATTGAAAACCGATATGCAAATTGGCATAAAGTAAAGGAACAACAGCTGTGGGTCAGATTATTGGAGGTTCATTTATAATAATCTCATTCGACTTGTTGGGACAATAAAATTAAATCGATAGAGATGGCATAGTTGAGAATGGAACCAGAATTGTCTTGATGGATAGCAACTGTGTATTCTTGGACCACACCACAATAATAAATGCACACAAGACAATTTGATGATTGCCACTCAATACATGATATACTCAGGCAGGGGCGCACCCAGACTTTTGGTTTGGAGGGGGCTTTCCTCAATAACATGATTTCAGCTATGGAAAGAGAATGTGTCCATTATTATTCTTGTATGTAAATATTGTTACGGCTGTGAGTTTGTTTCATCGCTCGCCGCATGAGTCACAACTGCCCCAGGGCTGGGCTGCTCTGCCTCAGTGTATTGCGTGCGCCTTATGCAACATGACTACTAGGACAAAGGGATGGTCCAGAATATTCGTGACTCAGCCAGTGAAGGAAACCTCGAGAAGCCGTGAACCCTGGATGGGTCTAGAAGCATTTATTGAGTCACCGGCCTGCTATATAAGAGCGACCTGTCAAGCAGTTGTGGTTGTGTTTTTCGAGCTAGTGCGAGAGTTTATCCTGAGCGACAGAAGTGTGGTGACTTGCGAAACCCCTAGTGAAGCCGATTCTCTTGACAGCGAGGGAGTGAGAAGCATACAGGGGACTGCCTGTGTTTTGAGCGAGTGTGATTTCACTGAGCGACAGACGTATTGTGGCGAAGTGCCGTACGAGTTACGAAATCCAGTGACATTGTTTCCCAGCTTGTGAACAGTGAAGCAGCGTGTAGCAAGTTATCGTAAGTAACTGTAGTTTGTGTACATGAGGAAGAGGTGCAGGTAGTTTCTGTCAAGGCCACCTGACTCATTAGGACGAATTAACTTCTGTGGTTTGTTGACAAGTGAAAGGGGGCAAGAGCTATCCATAAGGAAGAGACTTGAGGAAACTGGAGTAAGGCTCTAATTGCTTGTATTTGCTGTTGAGTGGTGCACCTTTCTGGCCGCAATAAATTTAATTATTTCATTTAAAGGAACAATCTGTGTTGTGCTTCAACCCACCGTAGTCCAGTTAACAAAAGTGCCACTGGAGGGGGGGGGGGGGGGCACGTAACAACAGGTGTCAGAAGCGGGATTACGAACTCAAACACAAGCACAACACCTGACGGTCCTGGTTTCAAAACCCGAGCAGGTCATTTTTTTATTTTAATTTTCCTGTGAGTGCATGCCCTTTACAAGACAAACATCTAAAATGGAAGCGCAATTTGCAGCATTGCTAGAAAAGTTAAGTGGCATGGAAGCCAAGATGGAAGACGGCCAGAAGAAGATGGAGGACGGCCAGAAGAAGATGGAGGACGGCCAGAAGAAATTTGCCAAGGACCTGAAGGATGACCTGAAGAAGCTGGAAGACGGCCAGAAGAAGATGGAGGACGGCCAGAAGAAGTTAGCCGAGGACCTAACTGCCAAACTAGAAAACGGCCAGAAGAAGATGGAAGACGGTCAAAATAAGCAAGCGGAGGATCTGAGGAGGATAGAGGACGGCCAGAAGAAGATGGAAGACGGTCAGAATAAGTTGACACAGGACCTGAAGAAATTAGAACTGGGTCTGCGTGAGGAAGTCCCGGCAGTAGAAAAGAAGTTCGACGCCTTACAAGTGGAAGTTGCCGAGCTGCGCCAACGCCCGCTGAAGGGGGTGGAGGAGAAATTCAACGCCTTACAAAAGGAAGTTGCCGAGCTGCGCCAACGCCCACTGACGGGGGTGGAAGAGAAATTCAACGCTCTACAAGAGGAAGTTGCCGAGCTGCGCCAACGCCCGCCCACCGTTACACCGGGAATATCAGGAACGGGATATAGCAGAGTGACGCCCCCTACCTTCGACGGAACGGTCCCGTGGAGCACCTACTTACGTCAGTTCGAGGCAGCCTGTTCAATAAACAACTGGAACAGCACGGAAAAGGCTACAGCTCTCATTGTAGCGCTGAGAGGGGACGCCCTTAACGTCCTTCAGGCCATCCCGACTGGATCCCAGGACTACGCTTCACTAATCGCCCATATGGTGTCCCGATATGGAGATAGCCATCTTCAGCAGACCTACCAGATGCAGCTCCGGACCCGGGTACAGAAGAACGCGGAAACCCTGCAGGAGTTCGGGATGGACATCGCACGCCACGTAAGGCTCGCCTATCCAACAGCGCCGGCCGACTTTCTGGAACAAATTGCGACGCAGACCTTCACCGACGGACTACGGGACTCGGACACTCAACAGGCGCTGCGACTCGCGCGCAATAAGACTGTGGCAGATGCGCTGAGCCACGCACTTGAGTTCGAGATGGCAAAACAGGCATCTAGAATGCGCGCGCGGGTGCGTCAGGTGGACATCGACGAACCATCCAAAGCCGACAAGACCAAGCCCCAGGTCGATGAACTGATGGAGGCGCTAGGCCGGTTCTTCAAGGGTTGCAGTACCACCAACAAAAACGTAGCCGAAGGACATCCGGAGAGGCGACCCGGAAGAGGACTACCGACCTGCTGGACCTGCCGTAAGAGAGGCCACCTGAGCAAGGACTGCGGTGATCAGCGCCGCCATGGGTTTCCGTCGGGACAGTCAGTCGTAGGGAAACCGCGCGGCCCAGGAAAGCTAGTATCAGCCAGCCTTGGGGGGCAAAGGTTTGCTTGTGACAGTCGTCAAGCCCCGGCAGTCCAAGTTCGTGTGACTCAGTTGAGGAGGGATAATAGCAGTCTGATGGTCGACGGAGTCGTCAACGGAGAGAGCTGGCCCATGCTAATCGACACAGGAGCATCGAGGACCATCGTCAGTCCCACCGTGATCCCAAAGTGGAGAGTGCAACCCTCACAAAGGAACCTCCAACTAATAACCGCGACCGGAGAGACCGCACCGGTACATGGCGAAGCATCACTGGAGTTCGTCATTGGACGACGGGCGATAAAGCATCCAGTGCTTGTGGCTGACGTATCAAATGAAGTGATCATCGGACTGGACTTCATGGACCAGAACAACATCATCTTGGATCTGAGTACCAACACTCTGCACTTCGGAGGTGAGGAACTTGCTTTGCAACCAGCACACGAGACCGTCACCCCACGACGAGTAAGGCTGAGAGAGGACGTCATCGTTCCCACCAGGACGGAGATCAGCGCCGCCGTAATTGTCGACGGAACTGCTGAGGGAGTGGCGGCTGTCATCGAGCCAAAATATGAGGACATCCAGACAAAAGGATTGTTAGTTGCCAAGACCCTCATCAACACGACGTCTCGGCCGTACGTCCGCCTGTCCAACCTGAACGACTACGACATTACGGTTCACCGGGACACCAACCTAGGAGTCTGCGAGCCTGTTACCTGGATTGCCCGCATCACAGATACGACGGACGGACACCTGCAGACGGACGGTTTGGAAGGTTTCTTTATGTTTATGTGATGCAATGTTTTTAAAGTGTTCCCAGGTTTTTAGGGGGGGCTTAAGCCCCCAAAGCCCCCCCCTGGGTGCGCCCCTGTACTCAGGTGTTGAAATGTTTTTTGACTACAAACAACATTCTGAACTGCCTCCATTGTAATTTCTTTTCCATCAACTGTGATCCGTTCCTCTTGTAATCAAATTATTCTCATTTCTATAACCTGGGTGAATATTTCAATTCCACATCTACCATAGGTCCATAGCAGAGCTAGCGTATGGGTGTAGATCAAGGATAGTTGTTCACATACAGTACATAGGCTACCCCCACCACTCCACTGCCTGAGTGTACTGTACCGGTACCTTTCTCATATTTTAGGCCCTCGGTACCTGCCTGTACCCATCTGCCCCCAGACAGTTTCATTTAACAACCACACCATTGCAGAAAATATTATGACCACATTTTTTTGTGGTAATCAAGTCAATGACATAAATAATTTTATTTTATTTTTTCTTCTCTTTGACAGTTCCATCAGACATAGGCTAGCAATAATCAAATACAGTACTATGTACGTGAATGCTTATGTTATTATAACATTATTTAACACATATTTCTGGAAGTTTGGTTTACATTTTTGCCATTGAAATACAGTAATGCAATTTATATAAGGTGTAACTATTCAGGATACAGATATTCATGGCTAGAATTATTATTTTGCAAACATATTTCAGCGAAATATGGAAACAACTCAAGTGGCCTCATGATGATGTTTCATTTGAGGGGCTTGAACATCGTTGTCATTTAACCCCGTGTACTCGAGTGTGGAAATTTTGTTTGATAACCTGTGTTAGTGTGATGGCTATATTTAGCCTATTTGTAATTCAGGCGAGGCTTGGGAAAGAGGCGGCAGTTACGGTACCTTAAGTTAGGAACCATACCAGCCTGGAGTAGAAGTAGGAAACCACGTAAAACTGGCAAGACGGCTGAGATGTGAATCAAGTCCACCTCTACCTCTATTCCATTTATACGGGGTTGTGACATGAGTTGCTATGTGGTGGATGGTTTTTACAAGTAAATGACAGTTCTGAGGCCACAGAAATAAAAGGAATAAAGATGAATGAGTTGGAAGAAAGCGGCCGTGGCCTATAAGAAGTTACCGTCCAAACATTTCCCTGGAGTTGAAAACGGATAACTAAGGATAATATTTCCACAGATGACTGACAGTGGGGTTCACACCCCAAGTGTCTTCCAAGTCTGGAGATACTCTGGCCCCATGGGGTTGTGTCTTTGCACGTGTATCTACATTCTGGTTACAATTAGTGTGGTATTGAAATTATAAAACAAGTCTAATGAAAGGAATGTGTCTGGAGCAAAGCAGGGTTGTGGTGATTGTGGCTGTTTAAAGGGGTTGAACATCGAAGTCATCTGACCCAGAAGAAAAGTACTGCATGTTCTTATTTTATAGTGAAATTATCAAAACTAAAGTAAATGGAAAATTGATAAATTGTTTTATTCATTTTTGTTACAGAAATCAGTCTATTGCACCCATTAACCAGTTGTTGATGACATTAAGATTTTATGCGACCGGTGCACAACAGCTTGTCATGGCTGATTTCATTGGAGCGAGCAAGGCAACAGCGAACAGAATTGTACATAGGGTCAGTACAGCAATAGCCCAGTTAAGCCGCCATCACATCCGATTCCCTGGGACTGAAGATGAAATCAGGCAAACACAGGGGAAATTTTATGAAATAGCTCGATTCCCGAAAGTTCTGGGTGCTTTAGATTGCACTCATGTGAAAATCCGCTCTCCAGGTAAGGGTTATAATTTTAGTTTAACCTGTTTAAAGTGAGATGGTGGTAGGCCTTTTACCAACCATGTTTAACACTCATTTTCAGACTGTTTTGCCTTTCAGCACCCAGTCTAGTCTACAAGTCTCTGTGTGAAAAGTCCCCTCCATTATTACCTGTTAGCACTCTGCTTCTATACTCCTCACCTTGAAATCATTAAACACTGCACACATTGCTTCTCTTACCCTCTACAGTCGAATTCATTAACCTCTTAGGTAATCTCTCCTTCCCCATTCTCATCACATGACCCCATCACCTGGGACAGCTCATATGATCAGACTTATCAAACATGTTCATTTGATGATGATGATGATAATTGTTGTTTTAAGGGGCCTAACATCTAGGTTATCGACCCCTGATGGTTTGGGTGATCGTGAAGATGAAAATGAAAAGCGAACTTAAAACTAAAACTAACTACTAACCTACATACTAGAAGAAGAAATGGAAAACTAAAGGAGAATAAGGCAAATAAAAGGACAGAAGGAAAAGAAATGCCCTCAACCCTCGGAGAAGGCGGATTGAGGGACTTGGAAGGAAGGAGAGCCGTTCATTTGAAATTTAGCCGGGAGTAGTATGATGGGTCTCGATACATAAACAAAACAAAATGGTGACATCCTTGGTAGGGTAGCAGTCAGCGCCATAATCAGGGTCCTCATCCTCTGTGGGATTATCCTGCCTATTTTGACATTTGGAGCGTAGCATAATCTGACTCAGTGATACCGGTACGTAAGCTGTCAAGTTTGGTTAAATGTAGTGGTAGTCTGCCCAGGTAATGTAGGCCTACCAAACTGATTTTGAGCATGTTTTCCATTGATTAATGTCATCACAGCATCCGACACCCTTATTCTAAAACATTTTTATGTATGACAACTCTCATTCATGTTTTTGCACAAATATAGCCTTTGTTGACAAATTAATATCAATCAGTGCACTGGCAGTTTAGCCAATCTATGAAGCACAAATTATTTCAGAAAACTTTCTAACTGAAATAGAACTGAAGATATTTGGAATTTTATGAAAGGGTGCAAAATTACAGCAATCAATATAACTTTTGAAAAATATTAACACCTTTAGTTATAATTGGAGGACAAGGATAAATAATACATTAAAATAAACAGACTGTTTAATTTTGTTATAAGTTATAAGCCATCTCACCTTAATTCAAAGTGACTGCACAGATGCAATGTCTTGTCCCATTACAATACTGATCCTTCCCTTTTTCAGGTGGTGGCCATGCAGAATTTTATAGGAACAGGAAAGGTTATATGTCCATTAATGTCCAGGCAATATGCAATGCCAATTTGGAAATAATTGACCTAGTTGCTCGTTGGCCTGGCAGTACACACGACCAAACCATTCTTAATGCGTCGTATAGAAATCTCCTGTTTGAGAATGGACGCTATGGAGATGCTGTCTTACTAGCCGATAGTGGGTACATGAACCGTCCCTACATCATGACACCGCTTGAGGTAATTCACACTGCTGAAGAGAGGTTGTATAATGCATCTCAAGCAAGGTCAAGAAATAAGGTGGAATGCTTATTTGGAGTCTGGAAGCGTCGGTTTCCCATTTTAGCTGTGGGAATGCAGATGGCACTTGGCAATTGTTTGCCAGTCATTGTCGCAACTGGTGTACTTCACAATATTTTACGGAGATTGGGAGAAGATGCACCACCCGATGATCCAGAACTCCTACTCCCTGCTCCTTGGGAAGCATTAATTCAAGAAGGGCAGATACGAGAGCAACGACTGCAAAGAGGGCTGGTCCAGCAGAGAGACATCAATCCTGTCCGGAGGAGCCTGATCAATAATTATTTCAAAACGTAAGTCACACAGACTTCATTTTAAATTGAAACGTATGTACGGTAAAATTGGTTACAAATTCCCAATGCTATGGTTCATTTCTTTGTGTATAATTTGTGCATTATAACCACACACAATTAGGCCACCAATTTAAATCAGGAACGGTTGATTTAGAACATGATGATGATGATGATAATTGTTGTTTTAAGGGGCCTAACATCTAGGTTATCGGCCCCTGATGGTTTGGGTGATCGTGAAGATGAAAATGAAAAGCGAACTTAAAACTAAAAAACTAACTACTAACCTACATACTAGAAGAAGAAATGGAAAACTAAATGGGAATAAGGAAAATAAAAGGACAGAAGGAAAAGAAATGCCCTCAACCCTCGGAGAAGGCGGATTGAGGGACTTGGAAGGAAGGAGTGCCATGAAAGGCATATAGGAAAGTGAAAGAGGAGAGGGTCCGCCCCAAAGGTAAGGGACAAAAGGGGAAAACGGACCCAGCTCAGGAATCCCTCGGGGTCGCCAACTCCCGAACTCACCAGCCGTGAGCCCCTGAGGGTGTAGCATTATCTACGGTGCACCAGAAGTGGTGGGGCTACATACACCCTGCCTCCGTAAGGGCCTTGAGCACAAGGCAGGAGGTAAAAGGAAAAGAAAAAGAAGGCTGACCCCTCACTGAAGGAGGGTGTCAGGAAAGATGAGACAAGGGCCAATTAAAGCGGGAAAGGAAGAGACTCCCTAGGCCTCGGATACCCTAATACCGTCGGGGTCGGAAGAGAACAAGAGTTGACCAAGTGAGGTCGACAGGAAAGAAGACAGAGAGGAGCCCGGCACAAGTAAGTGGAAGCAATGCCGGACTCAGCTGGGGTCCCGTGGTCGCCAACCCACGTCCCACTAGATGTGAGCCCCTGAGGGGTGATTTAGAACATAATTAACAAAATAGTGTAGACATCATTTCTGAATCTGGTCATAATAAAAATAATAATTATTGTTCAATAGAACACAGGTTAACATATTTTAAGTACATCAACATTAATGCAGCAACCATAATAGTGAACAATGACGTCTATAAGGTTGATGCGTTTCACAAGTTTTTACAAACGTAGATAATATTTGTCCACGAGTGTAATTCATAAACATAAAAGCATCTTATTTTGTGATAAATATCTTGTGTAGTGTTAGGGCACAAAAATTTGTGTTGACTGGCTGAAAAGCTTTCTTTGTTGTTATAGAAGCTTAGATTTTCACAGCCGGCGTTCATAATTAAGTACAAGTTATTCGGGCTTGTAGGCCGTGGTCCAGACAGGATATCTCCCGACGTTTCACCGTAAACTGCGTCCGGCATTATCAAGGGTTCCGCTCCTTTCCACTGCTGACCAAGGAAAGGAGCGGAACCCTGATAATGCCGGACGCAGTTTCCGGTGAAACGTCGGGAGATATCCTGTCGGGACCACGGCCTACAAGCCGAATAACTTGTACTTATTTCTTTATTGCCTTCTTTAATCAGTGTCCCTGCCTATCCCACATACATAATGATCTCCTGCTCAGCATGTCCTCCTTTCTATGCTGATTTCTACATTGGAACAGTGTGCCCCTGCATTAATTTATTTAACATTAACATTCTACTTCTGTCCTAGTTCAATGTTAATGAGCAATAAGATATACCAGGTGCTTGCTTTGTTTTTTTTTTCTTTCAGATTGATTGATCGAAGGGTTCAGTAGAGGAGAGATGAAAAACACAAAATAAGAACAAAAATATTTGGATTTTATTGTAATTCAGCCATTCCATTATGTAAAATTGTACAAAAGTTTCTAACTTAAGTTTTAATTTAAACAAGTAGTTCCGTCAAGAACTATACAGCCTATTTTCATATATCCTACTTATGTTAATTGCATCTATCAAAACACAAAATTTCAGTTAGATTGCTGTAATAGATTCGTAGATATTGAGAACGGTTTAAATATTTTGGATGGTCGCCATGTTGGATTTTTGTATATGTAGGCCATAGAGTTATGTACTATTAGATGACTATTTTTGCGTAGGTGCATTATTCAAACGTTCACTTTTATCGCATGATTAATACAGAAGAAATAAAAACTTAATTTTAAAACTGTGCACCAACTTGAGGTTATGTGAACAATTGAACTAAATTAGATGCTAGAGCTCCCGTCAGCCGGCTCTCTGGGATTTGTGCAGAGAGAGACAGAGATACATGTCCACTGTTGCAACAGGTCAACCATGTCCGAGTCCCCACACCGCAGGCTGCTGCTGTGAGTTCCTGCTGTGTGGCAACACCACCGCTTAGCTCATCGAAGCTGTACACTTTTAAAGTATTCGTACACTTTGCCTATGCTTTCATAGCACTCGAAATGTACACAATCGCTTCCTCGGAATCCTTAAATATTACGATATAATCACTGACAGTGATAGGTGGGATGGAAGTGAGGCATGATGTAATGGAAGCGTTGCATTCTGCGCACCGCCTTCCCGGCTGACTCGAGCTCTAGTGCTTTACAATGTGTATAATCATTTACTGTACCATATTTCACTGCGCTCTGATGGTTAAATCGTGAGACAAGTCTATTAAAATGTTTCACCTTCGCTTGGCCGCCATGTTGGTTTTGTAAGTCTCATAGCTGAACTTCTAGTAGTACCCTTTATCGCTGTACAAAATTTCAGGGTGATATCAGTATTAGTATTGGGGATGTAGAATGCCGGTGAAATATTTCGCACAGCCGCCATGTTGGATTGGTGTGTAACAACATTTGAAGGGCACGGTCGGGGTCAGGTCAGCTGAAATAGTACTATTGACCTTACTGATTTTCATTGAAATAGCTCCAGCCGTTGAGAAGTTATTAGGGGGGAGAGAGACACGGACAAAAGGTGATCTCACAAGCCTAATTTTTCATAAATGAAAATAGGCTAAAAATGACAATATTACATAATTAAAGGATTTGAGTGTAAACAACGGTAAGAGATGTTCCGAACAATCTGGCGGAAGCAGTAGGGTGAATATTTGTATCTATAGTAACTACTGCTTTGCTGAACGTGCACTATGGTATGTGAGAGATTTGTTACTTACCATGGTTTACAAAATACCATGGCTTACGATTGCGAGATTAACAGTTGTGTACAACTACAGGCTTCCTTCATTTTTAAATTGTTAATTTCATATGTTGAAATGTTTGCTCAGTAATGATGTAATCATCACAGGATCGTTCCTCTTAATATTGTCAACAAGGAAACGACTGATCCATCAACGACGGTACAACAGCTAGTTAAGATGTAATTACTAAGTTGGTATTGTGGTATCTTTTCTACTGCTGTTCCCTGAACTCTTGGAAGGTCTCTCCGAGTTTTGACCTAGGCCTATACAAGTTATAATGAATATCTTAAAAGTTACGTTTCTAGATGTTTCACCCCTTAAACCAACAATGTTAATGGATGTAAAAAAAGACTTCTCTTTAAGAAATGTGAAAATTAACAGTTAATTACCATCACAAATGTTGTGAAGAATCCATAACATAAATTTCCTCCTATATGAGTTATTGACAGCTTGATCTATCATATCAGCAAATAATTCCTGTATGGATGAGATTGTAAATTAGTTTTATAAATGTAAGGTGTTCAAAAATTTATTTTAGGTAGGCAACATTGTATTTAAAAAATCAAGTTATAATGGAATGGCTAAAATATGAATTAAAAATAAAAATTAAAAAAATAAACATTATTCCAATGAAGCCTTTTTCTCCTTCAACTCGAGGAGCAACAATTCAGTCCTCAATTTCTCCTGCCTTAATTTTTCTTCTAACAGTTCTTTGTTGAGACGGCCTCTTCTTCGTCATGCCTCTTCATGGCTTCGATAAGCTCGATTTTTTTATTATTAGCAGCTCTGAAGTGAAGCCTGACAGCACTGGTCTCCTTCTCCTTGTCCAGGGACCTGGCTTTTGGCTTCTACCACCTATTAGTGAGCGACCCACCGAGGGTGTTGCCACGTCTAGGTCCCTCCTTTCGGTGGGAGGAGACTGCAGCGGCTCGGGACCAGGCTTCTGGTAGCAGTGTTCTGAAGATGGCGTTACCGGCGTTACCGAATGGTCCCTTACTTCTGCAGGTTCACACCGCAGGGGTTCTGCAATTGGGGTCCTCAAAAGAGATGGGGACCATACATCCCAGCCATCCTGGAACCCCCCAGGGGCTCACATCTAGTGGGTTGTGGGTTGGCGACCACGGGGCCCCAGCTGAGTCGGCATTGCTTCCACTTACTTGTGCCGGCTCCTCTCTTTCTTCTTTCCTGTCGACCTCCCTTGGTCAACTCTTGTTCTCTTCTGACCCCAACGGTATTAGGGTATCCGAGGCCTAGGGAGTCTCTTCCTTTCCCGCCTTAATTGGCCCTTGTCTCATCTTTTCTGATTCCCTCCTTCTGCGAGGGGTCAGCCTTCTTTTTCTTTTCATGTTATCTCCTGCCTTCTGCTTAAGGCCCTCAAGGAGGCCTGGTGTATGTAGCCCCACCACTTTTGGTGCACCCTAGATAATGCTACACCCTCAGGGGCTCACGGCTGGTGAGTTCGGGAGTTGGCGACCCCTAGGGATTCCTGAGCTGGGTCCGTATTCCCTTTTTGTCCCTTACCTTTGGGGCGGACCCTCTCCTCTTTCACTTTTCTATCTGCCTTTCATGGCTCTCCTTCCTTCCAAGTCCCTCAATGCGCCTTCTTCGAGGGTTGAGGGCATTTCTTTTCCTCCTGTCCTTTATTTGCCTTATTCTCCTTTAGTTTTCCATTTCTTCTTCTAGTATGTAGGTTAGTAGTTAGTTTTAGTTTTAAGTTCGCATTTCATTTTCATCTTCACGATCACCCAATCCATCAGGGGCCGATAACCTAGATGTTAGGCCCATTAAAACAACAATTATCATCATCATCATCACCATCCTGGAACAGACATAAATATGACTTAAGATTCAAATGTAGAAACAGTTTTAAACCATGACACAATAGTGTTGTTCATTTATATCATGTCCGATCTTGTGGCAATGTGGTTAGCATGTTAGGCTTTCAAATCCCAGCAAGATCATATAGATTTTCATATTCAATGGTAAACTACCCTGGCTCAAGGACTGGGTGTTTGTGATGCCTTCATCATTTTTTCATCCTGCTCGACACACAGACTTATACCTGACATCCCCGGCGGAGGGGGTCACATGCCATTTGTATTATGATGATGATCATCATGAGACAATTATAACATCCTCAAATGTATTAGACCTTTGAGAAAGAAAGCAAGGCTTGCTAACGCACCTGTCTCAAGTTGATTGACGGCTAGAATCCTTTTGGAATCCAGGTGCTTATTGTGACAGAATCAGACAGAGAGGTACAGTCAGCAGCTTAAAACAAATCAGCTCATTGCCAGTGCAGATTCTTACCCTTCGTACACAAAGTGAGTGATGCCTGTTGTTCTTAAGAAAAAAATAGGCAGAAAATTGTAAGAACAGCACTGATGATAAATGAGCATGTCGTAGTTGCTGCGGGCACTGAGTGTACTCCTAATGATTGACGGCTGCACCCAGCAACCTGACTAGCAGCGGGCATAAGGCAGTCATGAAGTAAGCAGGGATAATCGATCTTCAGCTTGTTATGATGATGATGATGATGATGATGATGATAATTGTTGTTTTAAGGGGCCTAACATCGAGGTTATCGGCCCCTAATGATCTGGGTGATAGCGAAAATGATAATGAAATGGAAACCAGAACAAAATTATCGAAGACTGAAAATACGTACAAAAAGGAACTCACATGGAAACAACTCACAATATGGTCCTACAAAAGGGAATTTAGAACGAAAAGTTGCACAAAAAGAATAGATTGAAAAAAAAACCACAAAACGTAGGCTAGATTCAAAATACGTACAAAATGCAAAGTAGCGCCGAAATACTTACAAAATGCAACTGAAATTCAAAATACTTACAAAATGCAAATGAGATCGAAAGTACGTACAAAATGCAATTGAGGTTCAAAATACTTACAAAATGCAATTGAAATTGAAAATACACAATGCAATTCAGATTGAAATATCCCAGTTCCAATCCAAATTATTCACAAAGTGCAATTGAAATTCAAAATACTTACAAAATGCAATTGAAATTGAAAATGCTTACAAAATGTACGGTAGATTCAAACGACTCATGTGGATTGACAATACTTACAAAAAGCAATTTAGATTGAAAATACTTGACAAATGTAATTTAGATTCAAAATACCCACAAAATGCAATTGAGAATCAAAATATGTGCAAAATGCCCACCAAACAAAATGCAATTTAGATTCAAAATTCGTGCGAAATGCGGTTTTGGTTGAAAATACTTACAAAATGCAATTGAAATTCAAAATACTCACTAAAATGCCCTGACGCCTGCATTGAAAGACTTACTAAAAAGCAATTTAGATTGTCAATCTTTACAAAATGCAATTGAGGTTGAAAACAATCGCGAGATGTAATTTAGATCGAAGAGACTTACAAAATGCAACATAGATCAAAAATGCCTTTAAAAAAATGGTAAAAGGGAATTTAGATACACGGTGATTCGAGTAACAAAAACAGTGCGGGAATCTTAAAGAGAAAAGGAAATAGAAGGAAAAGAGGAGAGGAGAGAGGAGAGAGGAGAAGGTCCGCCCCAAAGGGAAGGGACAAAAAGGGGAAAACGGACCCAGCTCAGGAATCCCTCGGGGTCGCCAACTCCCGAACTCACCAGCCGTGAGCCCCTGAGGGTGTAGCATTATCGACGGTGCACCAGAAGTGGTGGGGCTACATACACCCTGCCTCCTTAAGGGCCTTGAGCACAAGGCAGGAGGTAAAAGGAAAAGAAAAAGAAGGCTGACCCCTCGCAGAAGGAGGGAATCAGAAAAGATGAGACAAGGGCCAATGAAGGCGGGAAAGGAAGAGACTCCCTAGGCCTCGGATACCCTAATACCGTCGGGCTCGGAAGAGAACAAGAGTTGACCAAGGGAGGTCGACAGGAAAGAAGAAAGAGAGGAGCCGGCACAAGTAAGTGGAAGCAATGCCGGACTCAGCTGGGGCCCCGTGGTCGCCAACCCACAACCCACTAGATGTGAGCCCCTGGGGGAAGCTTGTTATGGGACGATCTCCAGTGCCAAATTGTTCTGAGGCAGTATTAACATAGCACTTGGTTACACTGCACCGCACCCCATTATAACAATGTACACTGATATTCGTTAGGATAAATTGAGTTAAGAGTGAACCAAAATAAAGGTGTAGTTGTAGAATTCCATGTATCACAAGCAACCTCCCTACTCATAAAAAATTAGGTATGTCATTGAAAATCGCCCTTTCTTCTTCCACTTTTTTTCTTTGCATTTTTCAGCATTCAAAGAAATAACCTAGAACTATTTAATAATGAAACCCCTCCACCAAAGAGATCAATAGACTAATCAACATATTACGTAGCACAGCCATGGACCGGCAGTAATATTGGTAAAACTGAATGACGTATCACTTGTTGATAACAACTACCGAAATTAGCCAAAATACCTTTTCTAATGATGAAGGAGAAATCAGGAATTGATGTAGTAATAAATGTTGACTACTCCAAAGTCCATAACCCCTTATTTAGATCTCGACTAGTACACTAATGCCAACCCCGGTCTTACAGTACTATTGTGTATATTTTTTATAATACAGTAGTCAAAATTTGTGGAATCCAGATCAATGGGTTTTGAAAATGGTTGCAGCCTAACGTGTCATCAACAGTGCCCTGCTAGCTTCCAGCGGCCAAGGCCGCACCTCAACTCGACCATTCTAACCTTTGTTTAGTCAAATCCAATGATTTTAGCCTGCGGGCCGCGTTAGCAATATTTATGCCCCTGGTCTTAGTCACGCACAGCGGAGTCGTCGTGGTGTAATTTGTATGCCACACATTGGCGACTAACGACGTCAATGTGTGCGCTTTGGTGGCAGTTTAACATACTAAACATGCTGTCGAACATGGCTGCCCTTGTTAAATAAGCAATAAATAAAAACACATACTTATGCAACTTAGAACATATATCCAGTGCAGTTAGTGCCGAAGTGACCAAGGTTAGTAATTACAATTGATAATGTCCCCCCAGAAGATGAAACAAGGTATGAAAATCGTAAACTGTCGAAATGAAAGCGAAATAGAGTGATACTTCAATCAGAATAAGTGTCATTTTTAGAGGATGTAATTATTTTTTTTCTTTTACAACACCGTGTGCAGGATAATAGCAAGCATAATTACTGCACTTTGCACGGGACTAAACTTTATCCTCTGCTCGCTTTGCTCCGCATATTGGAAACTTGAGAGACCAATGATTTTACTATCAATCATACCTAACTAATGGAATTAGTATCCGCGGATCATGGAAAGCGACATTATTCAGTAATTGTTCAGGAGCGATGAACCTAGATTCTACATTTGCACTTGGATATGTCATTTTCATGATTTTCAAACCTTATTTCATATTCTGGGAGTCATTACCAATTGAAATTTCTGTACATTATCACTACCGGTACTGCACTGGAAATATGTGATTTTGTTTCTTGCTCATTCAACGACAACTGTTACTGATGCGCACACATTGACATAGCATTACTGTTACCAACATAATGGGACACAAAATACACCTTGTAATTAAGAGAAAAGCATTAACTGGCAAAATGATTGGTCTGGATAAAGCTTATTGATGCGAGAGTACTCCCACTGCGCGCGACAAAAACCAGGGGCGTATATATAGCGGGCTCCGCTACCTAGCAATTATTGGTCTAGGCAAAAACCATCGGTCTGGAAAGAGATTATTGATGAGTAGTACCGTATGTGCAGGGTTGACAAAATTGTACTTGTCCTCTAATTTACGCGTATTTTGATGGATGCAACTACAGGGCGCCAGGAAATATTCTCCGCAGTTGCTGCGTGTTGCTGGGAGAGGTAGCGACATGAGTTTAGTTGGCAGCACGGTGTCCTTGATAGGGTGAAGGCCATATGTGTGGGCTGTTGAAATCGTCAGTGTGTATAGTTAGATTATTGGAAGAGTGCAACAGTATGTTATGAATGGCTGTGGTGAGTAAAAAGTTAACAGTTTGTTTGTTTCAATACAAGCGACAGCCATATGCCAACGTAACTAGTGACGCTATCTCTCACAGAAGCATGTAGGCACTGCGGAGAACATTCCCTGTATATTTGAGTCGTGATCTAAAAAGGGGACAGTGGGTTGGTCTATAGGCAGAGGAGAAGAAAACACAGCATTTCCACAATTATTGTTCATCACAAAAGATATTTCAGCTAATTTAAGTAGTTTTGTATTGAACTGAACTGTTACCCATATTCTTCCTGTGGCAGTGTTTGCTAATGTCACATCATCTTAACGTAGCAATGCTTCCTTAGTGACTCGTGAAGCAGTTCCGATATATTCACTGCTATCAACATGTGATCCTGCTTGCAAGACAAAATTCTCATGTCAAATTAACTAATTTCTGTGGAATGGTATTCACAATGGAGAAGATAAGAAAATTATGAAAAATATGAAGGAAGCTCATGCTGCTAAAGAAATCGATAAGCACTTGCTCCGAGTGAGACAAATGGAAATCATTGTCAAAACCCAAGTGCTGTTCAACGATCCACATCTCATTCACGATATGTGTGTGTGGATCATTTTGAGTGAGAGCCTTCCCTACAGAACGGAGCTTCGCCTAGGCTGTGTAATGGGTGAAGTACAATGAGTCGGCACTAGATGACTAGCATTTGCCGATTACACAAGAGCCGGTCGGGAATTTGGCAAGATAAATTAAGTTAGTTGAGAAAATTAAGACTTGTGGTGAAGTGCCATAGCCTGTCTCGTATCCAGTGAACATGATTAGGTATAGAACATCGAATTTTCCTAGTGGAAACTCATCTTCTCAAGAAGAAGTCTTCCAGTAAACGTGTTCGTATGTTTTTTTCCTTGTGAGGGGATCTCAAACGAAAGGTATACAAAAACAATCCGCAATTCTGCGTAGGCATTGGAGAAGGAAATAACTGCACTGAAACAAAATATCAGTGAGGATGAATTACAGGAAGTGTACGAAAACTTCCTATGTTGGCGCAATGTGTGTTTTGAAAATAAAGGACAGCATTTCCAGCAACTATTCTGAAATTCACTAAAGTAATGATGCTTATTAAATACGTTATAAATCTAAATGTACTATACTAGTTGGACGCTACGCTGCTGCTAGCACCTTGCTTGACAGGCGGCTAGTCACAGTGCCTCAGCAGTCACACAGCACATGCGATGATCAGTTCTATAAATGATGATGATAATTGTTGTTTTAAGGGGCCTAACATCGAGGTTATCGGCCTCTAGTTCTATAAAGAAGGCTCTCGCTGTATATACAGCCGAGCAACGCTGAAACTTCAAGTAACCTTCGTGGCAACAAATTACATAATTTAGCTAGTGAAATAAGATGTATACTTATTACATGTCTAATCTCATACATGTTTGAGTCATAACAAATCTCTGAAAATTACCTGGCTATTTCCAGCTTCTGAAGAGACAACCTCGACACAAGCAACAGCAGCTGTTGATGGATTGGCAGACTCTTCAAATATAGCATCGCCATCAAAAGGATTGTAAAGTCCTTCAGCCGATGGCCCCAAAAGACTGAGGACTCGCTCTTGGATGGCCCCACTTGGCGAGGGATGTTTACTACCTCCTCCTGCGCAATAGTACATAAATTAAGTCAATATCATCTGAAATCCATCACTACAAAAAGTATTGCCAAGAGTTATATAATGCCACAGTATATGTTAGTTAGCAACAGCATAGATTACTTTCATTACTAATAGTAATAAAAGCGATAACATAAATAAAATAAGCTATCTAAGCTGTTATACGCCCAATCGAATTGAACACCTGAAACAGGTTAGGCCTACACCAACTTACACTTAGGCTACATTCATTTTATATGTTCTAACACAGTAATTGGCATGACATAACGTAACTCCGTAATAAAATATAATTTAACTTACCTGTAATAAATATATGTTTCTTTTCGGCCGTTTTGGATTGCCTCGTAGTCCGTTTTATGTTGTCCCAACACGTTTTGAGTTGGTCGACGGACCGGAAAGCATAGCTGCTTGACGAATTAAAGTCGTCAGCCAGCTTCTTCCAGCCCGCCGCCTTACAGGCTGAAGTTACTGCATCAGTACGCTTGTTTTCTACAACGTCACGATACTTATCCACCAAGTGGATAAGCACGTTTCTCTCATCCAAAGTAAAATTTAGCCCACGGACTTTTTTCCTTCTCTCCTCATCAACCATGTTTCTGCTTCTTGGTAGAGAGGAATTGGACCAAAGGATTTTGGGGTTAGCTATTATATAAGCGACTATCTACTTTCTACAGGTACACAAACACTAGGCGTAACACAAAGAATCACTCAATGGACAGTCGTGAAGGGATTGTAAGGAGCTGTAGGGGATACCATGTTTGTTTTATTCAAGGAACAAGTAACTTTTAAGCCTTATTTCGTTCACGGCCAGCCTGATTACGCCAAAGAATATACAAATACCGTCACAATCTTCATCATTCAAAGAGTTTTGTACAGCCCTTAAATATAACAAGTCGTTTGCTAATGCTGATCGGTGAATGTGCTGGTGAAACGAAAACAAGCTTAATGCCGATGTTAAAGTTAACAACGCATTTACTGACGGTCTGTTAACGCTGCGTTGGTGAACCCGGCCCTAAGAAGCTTATGGAATTGTCAGTTTTAAAATTAATTATCTCAGAATATGCCAACTTGTAGACAGGACCATGATCATGTGAGTTGTATGAAGATTTAAAAACTACGGATTTGAATCGACACCTCCTGTGGAAATACTTACATGAAGTGTGATTTGTATCGATATTTAAACGTTTCTGGTTGACGTGTATGACCTTCAAGATATATGATCGTGATTATTATTTAAAGGTCAGGTATGATATTGGAAGAAGTATTGTAGGTATTTATGAAGGAACAAGGTGCGATATTTTCTAAAATAAGTAAGTAAATCTTTATATGTTAGCATGGCATGTTTTGTGTAATGGCTTTTAACCTTGTTGTCAGATGACTTCTCATACTAGGCGACCTTCAAGTTTATGGTGTGGATAAATGTTTTAATGTTTGGGTCGGTTATTTTATTGTCATTTATTAACTGTAGGATATTCGGAAGAATCTGTTTTAAGATATTTATTTATTATTTAATCGTGGGAATTGCTTGTTACTCGATCTTAATATTCGGCTGTTCGCTCGTGTTTTGTTTTAATTGTAATGGCCTTTGACAATCAGCTGGAAAGAAAAAAGGGAAAGGGTGTGTAGCCATATTAGTTTGGAGTAAGATTGGAAGTAGCGTCGAACCTGAGAGCTTATATTTGGACTTAATTATTATTTAAGTGGGTTATTTGTCTTTTAGACATTATGTTTATGATTTAAGCATATCAAACTTTCATGACGATAATAAGGGTCCTCTTACTGGTTTTTGAGTACGTCGAATGATTTTCTCTTTTGAAACTTATGTTATCTGGTCTATTATCCAAACCGGGGAATATGACGATGCCACGACTGTCGAAAATCTAACTAAACCCTCATGATATGATGATATTTTTGGAAGCCACATCTGTAAGTGTGATACTTTATTGATGCATGTTATCCTGTTTGAATATTGGCTTGTATTTTGATTTTACTTGTTAATAGACGTTAGATGTGTAAAAAGCGAATTCGTGTTTCATTTCCTAGCCATAGATATAGTTATCGGCTCCACGTAGACAGCTTTTGGGGCTGCGCCACAAGGTCATGAGTGTAAGTTATGCTTCTTATTTGAGTTAGGACGTAACAACTGTTAGCTATGGGCGTGGTTTCGTGTGTGTTACCACGTTAATGTTTATTTGGAGCTGGTGATGGTATTTTTTGACTGGGAAATGATAGGAAAATTAGGCTTACATTCCATAAATGTGACTGTATTATTCATTGTGTTTTTAATGTTTGTTAATTTTTCTGTTTCATGTGAAAAACTTCTGAGAGGTAAAACATTATCCTGATGGACAAAAGAGTTCTTCCCAGTATTTCTTATTTGTCTAAAGAAGAATTGGGGTATGAAATTGCTATTAGGGGAAGTACTCCGCATGGTCATCGTGAATTGGATATCATATTACTGAGGTCATTAAAACTTGTACCTGTAACTCTTCCTGCTAGAGATGCTGACTTTTGGACATTAGGTAAGTCATCTGTCATTACATGTGTTTCAAGTTTGTTAGAATTATGTGATACGTTAGTCTTGGTTGGTAACCCTTCTGCGTATCGTATTAATCGTATCAGGTGTCGTGTGTTACATTGGCTACGACGGTTGGAAGATTTAATAGGCGTTTGGTCGGAAAGTGACATAGTATTTTCTTCTGAATTATCTAATTTGAGGGCTAAGTTATTGGAGTTTTTTAATCGACTTGTTTCTGATCCCAATGGTGGAAGTAGGGTTAAATCTGTTGAGTTGACTGACTGTAAGTGTTCCTCAGGTAATAATTCGTGTGAAGTGCTAGATGAAAGTAATTCTGCCGAGGATTTGGAAACTGTGTCGTTAATGAATGTAATTCCTAACATGAATAATTTGGCGATTAGTTATTCTGTAGTTGAGAATAGTCTTGACTGGGTCATCTATTGACCAACTGAGTGCCAGGTCATGTCATTCTGAGCCTGACGCTATTAATGTGAATAATTTAAGAGAAGGATGTGTCATTGCTTCTACTTCCTTGCATAACGAGAGTGCTGCTTGTGTTCCTTCTAATCTTATGTCTCAATCCTTGTCATGTACTAAGTCAGTACATACAACCGGATGTTTGTGCGATGAAAGCGGGATAATTCAGGGAACTGTCGATCATAATTCCAATACTGATATTTTGCCTCTAAGGTTGGTACCTGGTGAAGTTATGCATGACAGAGATATTAAATTTTCTATGCTCCGCAATCCGTTGGTAACTATTTTGAGGGATTTTCATTTTTGTAGTGGAACTGACGTAGATTTATTAATACAATTTTTAAGAAAATTTATTGAATTGAAAGACAGCGCTGTTGTGTTCGGCCTTTCTGAACTTCAAGTATTCAGAATTGTTTTTCCATGCACGGCTGGGTTACTTCGTGAAATGCTGATTGATAGTATGAGGTCGGGTAGATCTTTAATTTCGTTTCAAAAGGATGCTTTGAACTATTTCATTACTCCACGTAACTTATCTGAGCTGCATCATAATTTTTTTGTTTAGAAGTCAACGAATGGATGAATCGTTGAATGATTATTTCATTGATGTCAGGTATTATGCGAGGGTGTTTGCGGTTCAGCTTACTGAAGAACAAATTGTTGATTCTTTAATAGAGGGAATTAATCCTATTTATAGATCTTGTTTATCGATGAAGGCCATGCCTCGCAATTTTAAGGAATTTGGTGAGATGATTCTGTTTGCTGAGAAGATTAAAAGGGCTAATAGTATGCGTATGGGTAATGTTTATCTATCTGGTACCCATGTTTTTGCTTCCAACGATAATTTTGATTATACAGGTGGTTTCCAGCAGATGGGAGCAGTTCGTTCCAACGACAGACTCCGTGATTCAGGCAGTAATCACAATTATTTACAGGAAAATGTTTCTCAAGAGCTGTTTCCTGTTTCGTATTTAGGAAATGTTTTTCAGGGGCGTACCTCACAGAGTTCCAATGGGGGTAGACACAAGACAGGTAAGAAGTGTGAGTTATGTGGGTCTGATGGACACATTGAACGTGAGTGTGATGCGCGTGTTCGTAATGCTTGTAATTTGTGCGGATCGTGTCTGCATGTCAGTCGTCGGTGTGATGCTCGTCCTGGTGATAAATCGTTTAAAGGGGTTGACAAGGGTTTGGGAGATAGTAATAGTTCTAAAGTAAATAAGGTTAAAAAAAATGTAGACTTTCACGTGATAGTAACTATTACAGAGGTCTTACTAAGTGTAAAAAAGATGTGTAACCATGTATCATATGTAACCAAAGGGTCCTCTCCATTTATTGACATCGATATTAATAATGAGCCGGTTTGTGCGCTAATCGATTCAGGTAGTGTGGGTTCGTTTTTGAATTTAGAATGGTTTACTAGAATGGTTGACGATGGTGATAATTGTTGTTTTAAGGGGCCTAACATCTAGGTTATCGGCCCCTGATGGTTTGGGTGATTGTGAAGATGAAAAATGAAATGCAAACTTAAAACTAACTACTATACTAGAAGAAGAAATGGAAAACTAAAGGAGAATAAGGCAAATAAAGGACAGACGAAAAGAAATGCCCTCAACCCTCGAAGAATGCGGATTAAGGGACTTGGAAGGAAGGAGAGCCATGAAAGGCATATAGGAAAGTGAAAGAGGAGAGGGTCCGCCCCAAAGGTAAGGGACAAAACGGGAAAACGGACCCAGCTCAGGAATCCCTCGGGGTCGCCAACTCCCGAACTCACCAGCCGTGAGCACCTGAGGGTGTAGCATTATCTAGGGTGCACCAGAAGTGGTGGGGCTACATACACCCGGCCTCCTTAAGGGCCTAGAGCACAAGGCAGGAGGTAAAAGGAAGAGAAAAAGAAGGCTGACCCCTCGCAGAAGGAGGGTATCAGAAAAGGTGAGACAAGGGCCAATTAAGGCGGGAAAGGAAGAGACTCCCTAGGCCTCGGATACCCTAATACCGTCGGGGTCGGAAAAGAACAAGAGTTGACCAAGTGAGGTCGACAGGAAAGAAGATGATGATGATAATTGTTGTTTTAAGGGGCCTAACATCTAGGTTATCGGCCCTTGATGGTTTGGGTGATCGTGAAGATGAAAATTTATTATTTAATCGTATGGTGATACAATACAGAATACAAATAAGACAAAATTAAACTTTAAAGTCCTTCCTTTTCAACCATTCGGTTAGACTAGGTGTGAGATCAAACAAGTCGTCAGGAATTCCAGGGTATGAATGAAGAGGACAGCGTAGGACCAGGTGTTCAATCGTCTGTTCTTCTAAGTTACATTCACACATTGGTGAACTGATCCAGCCCCACTTGTACCTGAAATAATTACAACACCCATGTCCAGTCCTCAACCTGTTGATACGGCACCAGAGGTTCCTTGGTAGGTCAAAACCATTTGGCTTCTTTGTGGGATCAAGATGGTGGACACTTGTTCCCAATGTTTTTGTTGACCACTCATGCTTCCAGCTTTCCTTTATGTCAAATCCATCCGCGATGAGTTGCCTTGCAGTGACACTTGCCGGTCTTCTGGATTGCAATCGTTGTTGTGACGGATGGCAGAATTCCTGATGCAGTGGCAAAGAGGGTGATGCAAAGATTTTCTTAGCCTCCCTCAGTAGAGCTTGCTTCCGCCTTAAGTGAGGTGGAGGGATGTGGCTCAGCACGGGTAACCAGTGACATGGAGTTGATTTGATGGTACCAGTAATGCAACGCATTGTATCGTTCAGTTTCGTGTCTATCTTCTTCACATGTACGCCTTCCAACCAGACAGGCGCACAGTACTCAGCAGCTGAGTAAACAAGACTGATGCCAGTTAAACGTAGACAGTCAGCAGAGGCTCCCCAGGAGGTACCACTGAGCTTATGCAGTATGTTGTTTCTTGCGGCGACTTTGTGAGAGAGCTTGGTGATGTGCTCTTTGTAGCTCAGGGTTCTATCTAAAGTGACTCCGAGATATTTTGGGAAAGGATTGTACCTCAGCTCTTGTCCATTGAACAGGACTCTAGGTTTGTAGTTTGCGACACGATTCGCTAGATGGAAACAAGAGACTTCAGTTTTTGTTGTGCTTGGGATCAATCTCCAGGTTTTAAAGAAAGTTGACATCTTCTCCAGGTCCTCCGTAATGATTTGTTCGCCATCTTCAAAGTTATTGCTCTGAGCTACCAGCGCGATATCATCAGCATAGATGAACTTACTTGATGTTGTAGTTGGTAAATCATGGATGTACAAATTGAATAGCAGTGGGGCTAAAACAGATCCCTGTGGTAGGCCGTTATTTAGTTTTCGTTTGCGGGTTTTAGTGTTTCCAAGGAACACTTCAAATTGCCTTTCACTAAGCATGCTAGATATTAGATCCACAATTTCTCGGCTTGGTACAACTTGCAATAGTTTGTAGATCAGTCCTTGTCGCCAAACAGTATCATACGCAGCTGTCAAGTCGATGAAAACAGCTGTTGATTTCCGTTTACCTTGAAAACCTGCTTCAATGTGAAGATGAAAATGAAATGCGAACATAAAACTAAAACTAACTACCAACCTACATACTAGAAGAAGAAATGGAAAACTAAAGGAGAATAAGGCAAATAAAGGACAGGAGGAAAAGAAACGCCCTCAACCCTCGAAGAAGGCGGACTGAGGGACTTGGAAGGAAGGAGAGCCATAAAAGGCAGAAAGGAAAGTGAAAGAGGAGAGGGTCCGCCCCAAAGGTAAGGGACAAAAAGGGAAATCTGACCCAGCTCAGGAATCCCTCGGGGTCGCCAACTCCCGAACTCACCAGCCGTGAGCCCCTGAGAGTGTAGCATTATCTAGGGTGCACCAGAAGTGGTGGGGCTACATACACCCTGCCTCCTTAAGGGCCTAGAGCACAAGGCAGGAGAGAACATGAAAAGAAAAAGAAGGCTGACCCCTCGC
Organism: Meconema thalassinum; assembly: GCA_946902985.2. Lineage (NCBI taxonomy): Eukaryota > Metazoa > Arthropoda > Insecta > Orthoptera > Tettigoniidae > Meconema > Meconema thalassinum. The sequence goes on along the minus strand of OX336392.1, from coordinate 501,482,429 downwards.
AGAAGGAGGGTATCAGAAAAGATGAGACAAGGGCCAATTAAGGCGGGAAAGGAAGAGACTCCCTAGGCCTCGGATACCCTAATACTGTCGGGGTCGGAAGAGAGGAAAGAAGACTGAGAGGAGCCCGGCACAAGTAAGTGGAAGCAATGCCGGACTCAGCTGGGGCCCCGTGGTCGCCAACCCCCGCCCACAAGATGTGAGCCCCTGGGGGATTACTAGAATGGCATCTGTGTGTAAATTCGGGAACTTAGTCGTGCAAAAGAATAATGTGATGGCAGCTAATTCTTCTTGTTTGACGATTGAAGGTTATGTTATGGTAAAAATCCGAATTTTGGATTTTACATGGAAATATAAACTATGGGTAGTTAAGGATCTTTCGTGTCGGATAATTCTTGGAGCGGACTTCCTGGCACACGTTGGGTTGTTAATTGACCCTAGGTCCAAGACATGTTGGTTTAAGTTCAGACCTTCTTTGAAAATTTGCTTTAATGACTAAGAGTTGTGTGGGTACTGATTCCGCTCAAAAAGTCTTTGAACCAAATAATGTTGAGGATTTAGAACTTGAACATTTAAATAGTGATCAGGCGAATACTGTTCGCAAATTATGCGCGGAATATCCTGATGTTTTGACTGATAAGTTGGGAATAACAAATATTTTAGAATACGAAATTGAGTTAACCGATGATATTCCGGTTAGGGCTTCACCTTATCGCCTGGCTCCGCCCAAATTGAAGGTTTTGAAGGGAATCATTGATGAGATGATTGAGGAAGGGGTGATTAGAAAGTCTACGTCATCTTATTCATCTCCGATTTTTCTCGTTCCTAAATCAAACGGAGAATTTAGGCCTGTAGTGGACTACCGTGCACTAAATAAAAAGGTTGTTTTGCAACAAATACCTCTTCCTGATTTGCAGTCGTGTTTTGGTTGTTTCGGGGAACAAATTTCTTTAGCGTCCTCGATCTTAATAAAGCGTACAAGCAGATTCCTCTAGCCGAAAGATCTAAACATGTCACCGCATTTACTACTGACTGGAATCTCTATGAGTTTGAGCGCCTCCCGTTTGGTTTATCGACAGGTGCTGCTGTCCTCAGCCGCCTGTTAGACAACATTTTTGATGGGATCAAATTCCAGTCAGTATTTCATTATTTAGATGATGTAGTCATTTTTAGCAAGACATTTGAGGAGCACATGGAACATGTTAGGGAGGTTTTGGATCGGATTAAGAAAGCTGGTTTAACTGTAAAACGATCCAAGGTTTCGTTCGCCAAACCTCAGATTTATTTTTTGGGTCACATAGTTTCTTCTTCTGGAGTTTCCGTTGACCACTCCAAAACACAGTCCATTCGTGATTTTCCATCGCCTAGGAACGTTAAGGAAGTTGCCCGCTACATTGGCATGCTCAACTACTTTAGAAAGTTTATTCCGAATTTCGCGCTGAGAGTTGCACCGTTAAATAGTTTGAGGAAGAAAGGGGTTGAGTTTGTTTGGGGTGCGTCTCAGGAATCGGCATTTGAAGATTTAAAGATGGCATTGATCAATGCTCCCATTCTAGCAATTCCTGATTTTAGTAAACCATTCATCCTACAAACGGATGCTTCTAATAGGGCTGTTGGAGCAGTGTTATTACAATAACATGGAGAAAATAGGTTGCCTGTTGCATACGCCTCTAGGACTCTGTGTGACGCAGAGGTAAAATACTCGGTATATGAGCTTGAAGGCTTGGCGGTTATGTTCGCCCTTGAAAAGTTCAAACTGTATCTGGAACATGTCGAGTTTCAATTGGAAACTGATAACCAGGCGCTGAGTTGGGTTCTGGGAAAAAACCGGAAAACGGGACGTATAGCGCGCTGGGCGACAAGCATTCCAGCTTTTAAATTTTCGGTACGTCATATCAAAGGGAGCGATAATATAATTGCTGACTGCTTGAGCAGAATGTATGGAGAAGGGTCAGACGTTGACCATAAGGGAGTGAGTTCCAATAACGGTGATATGGTTGATAATCCATGCAATGCCAATTTATCAAACTGTCCGTTGCTATTTAGAGACGTTTCGACATATCAGAAGGAAGATCCTGTATTAGGTAACATAATTAAGAAGATTGAGAATGGTGAAGTACTTAAACCATACTTGTCAAAAGGAAATATTTTGTGTTGCAACGCACGGCATGATCGTTTAGCTAAATTTGTTTTACCGTCGGTGTTGATTCCTGAAATTTTTCGTTATTTCCACGAGTCACCAATAGTGAACCCATGTGCCATAGGGTCCATGGAGGTCGAATCCATGTTTTTGGGGAAGAAATGAAAGAAACGTACAGTTTCTAATGTAACATAGAGAAAGATCAAGCTAGGATGCTGGCCTAACGTTGTGCAAGCGGCGTGGACCAGGTGTTCGAGAGATGAGATCACCCCTCTTGACATTCAGAAAGGAGCTAGTCATGAGTATTAATAACCGAGTGGAAAATTCCCACTATTAGACAAGGAAGCCTGACTCGGAAATCGAGCTTAGCTTGCTGAAAAACGACAACACCGCCTATGCGCCAGAAGAAGAATAATTAAATTTAACCCGTTTACGAGCATAAAAATGAGTAAACAATTACAGTACAGTGAATCATTTCGAATGAGAGATTTTTGTGTAAAGAAAAATCCTTTAATAATTGCACAGGAGAAAACTGCAAACGCAAGTAGACGTCATCGGGGATTTACCAAGGCCTGTAGAGAGGGGAGAGTACAAAAGAACAGCAACACCCACACAGTTGAGGACGAGAAATTAATTAATATCTCCGAATTGCACGATCGATTCTTATGCGCAATGAGATTATTTGACATTGAGAAGACGAGCTTTCGGAAGGTATAATTTTTATAATTGTGCAACCATTATTTTAAAAGTTAGCCACATAAAGGGCTAGAGTCTTATCTTTTTGTAGCGAAAGAGTATAAAAACTCCTGGCATCACCAAGCCAAACATGCAGTTATTGTCAGCCTGCGGGCGTGACACTGTGTCACTATCATCAATGCAGTACGAGTCCGTCCAGGGGGGCGTGACGCTGGAGCATCAACAGCACATGCAGTTATTCTGACAACCCGTGAGGGGTGTTACTACGCATCAGTACAAGCAGTTCCAAATAGCCCGAGGGGGTGTTGCTACGCATCAGTATTCAGACAGCCGTGTGGGGCGTCATTCTGCTTTACACCGAAGACAGTTTACCAGTACTCCTTGAGGGGAGAAACGCTGTATTACACCGCAGAATTAATATCCGATAGCCATAGGCGTCGCAGTATTAACAACTTGCTTGCCTCCATAGGGAGTTGTAAAGAAGAAATATTGAAGTATCGCCGTGTTGAAAAATTAGGAAAATCCTAGTTACAGGATTTAGGTCCGACAGTACACAAGTTTACAGTGAAAGGTTCGTAAAATATAGTCAGAGCAGGCTGCGAACGTTGGACTTAAGGCGATAGGTCTTTAAATAGACGAACGAAAATATCATAACGTGTGGAAGTACCGTAAGAGAAAGATAAACAGTTATCTAAATTAAAGAACCCAAAAAGGGAAAAACAGAGTAAGGTTCGCAACGTATCTCAGAAACGTAGGGGTGCGAGAACCGAATAAATAAAGAAGAACGGAGACTATAGACATTATCTCCAGAAAGCAGACGAACTATTCTAAAGCACTAGACTCGAGAAGTACTAGCTGCTATAAAATAAGTCCTTAGGTCATCGATAGGTTATCGAGGAGACCTCGATCCGAACAGACTTTCGCTAGGATCGATAAACCAGATCTACAAGGGAAGCCGTTCAAGCTAGAGAAATAGCCGGTCATCCAGAATAGGATTCGAAGAATTAGGATTCCAGGGAAAAGTAGATGTTTCGAGACTTTCGTATTCTGCAGGATAGGAAGCCGACATTGAATAAATTTCACCCTTGGAAACGGGAGATTAAGAGGTCACGTGTGATAGGCTAAGAAATACGGCCTAGTGATCAAGAATTGTGAAGTGTAAATTTATCAAGATTGTGTGTTAAATTAATATTTTTTAGTGTTTATTGTGTGTTCTAAAGGGATACACCAGTGTATTAAAAATGTCGTCAATGTTAAGTGTATTAAATATGTGTCAAGAAGTGTTTGTACATAAGATGAATTTCTATAATATGGAGTAAATTTCAAAGTGGGCCAAAATGAAACACCGCGCAAGGATAAAGGTCATGAGACGACCTTAAAAACATGTGAGTAATGAATTTCATTATATTTTGGTGTCAGGGAATGATTGTGTACAAATCCACCGGAGTTTTTGAGTAAAAGGGATGTGTTTAAGTAAATAAATACTGAATAAACAAGAACGCGGTCTGAACAAAAATAGAAATTTGAGAAACTATAAATAATTATGTAAAGAATAAATCCAGTAGAGGAAATATATGAATAAAATGGTAATGTATTTGACAAATGTCATAAGAGCAAGCGAAATATTAGTAATTATCATGAATGATATTTAAATAAAAGTAAATTTGAGATATGAAAGAAATAGCTTTTGAGATTGTGTAAAGAATGAAGATATGAAATAATAATAATAATAACCAAGTAAGGAAATATTAAATAAAGATCAAATAAATTGATGTGAACATAAGAGCGTTAGAGCCTTAATAAAAAGTATAGACATGATGTTTAAATGCATGTCCCTAAAAAGAGAGATGATGATGATGATAATTGTTGTTTTAAGGGGCCTAACATCTAGGTTATCGGCCCCTGATGGTTTGATGATGATAATTGTTGTTTTAAGGGGCCTAACATCTAGGTTATCGGCCCCTGATGGTTTGGGTGATCGTGAAGATGAAAATGAAATGCAAACTTAAAACTAAATACTAACCTACATACTAGAAGAAGAAATGGAAAACAAAAGGAATATAAGGCAAATAAAGGACAGGAGGAAGAGAAGTGCCCTCAACCCTCGAAGAATGCGGATTGAGGGACTTGGAAGGAAGGAGAGCCACGAAAGGCAGATAGGAAAGTGAAAGAGGAGAGGGTCCGCCCCCAAAGGTAAGGGACAAAAGGGGAAAACGGACCCAGCTCAGGAATCCCTCGGGGTCGCCAACTCCCGAACTCACCAGCCGTGAGCCCCTGAGGGTGTAGCATTATCTAGGGTGCACCAGAAGGGGTGGGGCTACATACACCCTGCCTCCTTAAGGGCCTAGAGCACAAGGCAGGAGGTAAAAGGAAGAGAAAAAGAAGGCTGACCCCTCGCAGAAGGAGGGTATCAGAAGAGATGAGACATGGCCAATTAAGGCGGGAAAGGAAGAGACTCCCTAGGCCTCGGATACCCTAATACCGTCGGGGTCAGAAGAGAACAAGAGTTGACCAAGTGAGGTCGACAGGAAAGAAGACAGAGAGGAGCCTGGCACAAGTAACAGGAAGCAATGCCGGACTCAGCTGGGGCCCCGTGGTCGCCAACCCACGCCCACAAGATGTGAGCCCCTGGGGGTTAAAAAGAGAAAAAGTTATTGCAAAAGGAAAGAATAATATAAAAATTGAAATGTGTATCAATTGTTAATATGATATTATCAGTTCTTTGGATGACGCTAGGCTTAAAAATGTATAGCGCAAAAAGAGCGCAATTAAAGTAAAATGTCACGCTAGGAACGCGTAAAAGTTAATGCACTTGGTAAATTACTTATGAGAGGTAGTTGATTGTCGCGAATTGAGATTTGGTATAAGTCCTCTAGTTGTGACGTAGTATCACGAGGCATTGTGTATGTTATTGAAAGGGAGCAACTGTATGGTATTGAGCGTAGGTCTTATAGCTATAGGCTGACCCTAAATCGCATTTTGTATAGTCCTCTATATGGGAAAGGTTCCCGAGGCATGTGAAGAGATTCGAACTCAGAATCCTCTTATTTTGAAAGCCCCTTTATTATTCGTCGTTAATTACTCTTCCACAATCAATGAGGACCTTTCATAATTAATAAACGCCAAGATTACGAATGTGGTTTATGAGCCCAATAATATGGTTGAATGTACACGAAGAATAGAATGCCAGGTCTCCACAAAGAACTGAGAATAAAAGGTTTGTGTTTTGTAAAAGCATTAAAGAGAGCTCTAGCTCGGGCTAGACGGGAGGGATCCCGCATAGTCATAAATAACTCTCAAGTTTCACGGCCAGACCCTTGGTGTAGGAGGGTGTCTGGAGGCCGTCTTGTAAGGAGTAATGAATACACCAGGAGTGTTTAAAGTTGTTAATGACCCGGGCGTTGAACCGAGGTCCTTGTAGATTGATATTTCCGCTTGCCTGTTCAGATCGTAGTTTTCTTATGTGATAATGGTCTTATAAGACGTATGAGATAAATAACAATCCCTATTGTAATGTTGTATGGAAGTAGGATTCCATGAGTTAATTGAAGGCAACTAGGTTCCGGGAGTGACTATAGTTTTTTGACTGTGTCAAGTATCTTCATACTCTGGAGTACACAAGTAATTTCCTGATTACCTTTAATGTATTTGTGAAACTAGAGAGAGATGATAACAGCTGAAAACATGTGAAAAATGCCCAAATATTGAGTTAGATAATTAACATATAATTTTAAATGTAATTATACATTTGTTTATGAGGATTAAGAAAATATAAAAAGTAGTATTTGAGGTGTACAAAGAATGACACCATTATTACAGAAAGCATTGAGCCAAAGAGCTCGGAGTTATATGAAACTTACAGCTGATGCTTTATGGAAGTAAAAATAAGTAGGAATTGTTGGTTTATAGGGAAACCATATGTTCTAATACAATATTTGTTTTATTATATTGTTATTCCTTGTTCATTTGGAACAAGTAGATGATTATGGGTCAGTAATTAAATTGTTTGTAGCGCCATAATTTTTATTAATTAAATGTGTTAAAATAGGAGTTGATTTTGTTGTTATTTTTGCAAGTGTATCCTCTAATTAATCCAAAATATGTGAGTCACAGAGTGGGGGAACTTACCGCTGCCCCGAAAATTCCGAATTGAGCTACGCTGGTATACTGTGATTGGCATATTTCTTTCTAAAAGGGCACAATAGGTGCACATTTGGGGGTCTTCAAAACTAGGAGAAAGATAAGGGAGAACTTCATATGGAAAGGTATTGATGGAGATGTGAGAAGGTTGGTAAATAACTGCCAGGTCTGTAAAATGGCTAAACCTTCTTCAAACACTAGAATTGGTATGTTAGCTTCTGAGGTAGTTAAGAGACCCATGGAACGTCTTTTCCAGGATTTTAATGGGCCGTTCCCGAGGTCGAGAGCTGGAAATCGTTTCGCACTAGTATGCACTGATGGTTTTTCAAGGTTCAATTGGATTGTACCTACCAGGTCTGCGACCACTCAAACGGTTATAAAGTGTTTGGAAAGTACCTTTGCTGCGTTTGGACCTTGTCAATTTCTCGTGACAGATAATGCAAAGTGTTTCACGTCTAATGTCTTCAGAAATTTCTTGTTTGAATTGGCCGTTTCTCACATAACTTCATCTCCATACTATCCGAAGGGTTCGCATGCTGAAGTCAACCGAAATCTGCGAGCTGCTCTAATCGCATTCCATCATAAGGATCTCAGTTCATGTACTCTTTCTACACGGCCGTCCACGAATCACATAAGACGACTCCCTTTGCCCTAATGTTTTCATTTGTACCTAATTCTCCGATATCTAATCCGTGGACATTGAACCAGTTTCTCCCGGAACAATATTCTTTCAGTGATATTAAAGCTATTTGGAGCAAGGCCAAGAATAACATGAAAGTTGCGCATGAAAAACTAGAGTTGAAATACAATCAAGGACGTAGACCTAATGCTATTAAAGTTGGTGATAGTGTGTTCGTAAAGAATTTCTCTCACAAAGAAGTTGGGCCTAAGGAGTCAGGTAAGTTAAGAGAAAGATTCTGTGGTCCGTTTAAAATTGTTGGATTTCTCACTCCGGTTACTCGTCTTGTTAGTGATTCTATAAAAAAGAAGATTTTCAGGGTACACTTGCCCCATGTTAAAAAGGGAAGTGATGATTTGAAATAGGTGACGCTTGTGTAAGGTGAATACTATGCTTTTAGTGTACATTTGTGTGTGTGCTACTAGTGTGTGTGTTTGCCTGCACGTGTTATGCACTATCTTCCTAGTTGTGCAGTATCTTTGACCACATTAAGGTGAGTGGATGGGAGTGTATCTTGTATAATTATGTTGTTTAGCTTTGCTGATTAAAGGGTGGGTTGTTATTTGTTGTTTGTTGATAAATAAGGTTAGGTTGTTTTCTTTAAATGTTAACTTGTTCGTTGTTAATATGATGATGATGATAATTGTTGTTTTAAGGGGCCTAACATCTAGGCTATCGGCCCCTGATGGTTTGGGTGATCGTGAAGATGAAAATGAAAGGCAAACTTAAAACTAAAACTAACTACCAACCTACATACTAGAAGAAGAAATGGAAAACTAAAGGAGAATAAGGCAAATAAAGGACAGGAGGAAAAGAAATGCCCTCAATCCTCGATGATTGCGGATTGAGGGACTTGGAAGGAAGGAGAGCCATGAAAGGCAGATAGGAAAGTGAAAGAGGAGAGGGTCCGCCCCGAAGGTAAGGGACAAAAAGGGGAAAACGGACCCAGCTCAGGAATCCCGCGAGGTCGCCAACTCCCGAACCCACCAGCCGTGAGCCCCTGAGGGTGTAGCATTATCTACGGTGCACCAAAAGTGGTGGGGCTACATACACCCTGCCTCCTTGAGGGCCTTGGGCAGAAGGCAGGAGAGAACATGAAAAGAAAAGAAGGCTGACCCCTCGCAGAAGGAGGGAATCAGAAAAGATGAGACAAGGGAAAGGAAGAGACTCCCTAGGCCTCGGATACCCTAATACCGTCGGGGTCGGAAGAGAACAAGAGTTGACCAAGTGAGGTCGACAGGAAAGAAGACAGAGAGGAGCCCGGCACAAGTAAGTGGAAGCAATGCCGGACTCAGCTGGGGCCCCCTGGTCGCCAACCCACTTCCCACTAGATGTGAGCCCCTGGGGGACGTTGTTAATATAATACCGAGTATATACATGGGCGTTTCGTTGAAATGTTTTCTTATTGCTTTACGATCCTTTAGAGGAAGGTGACATAAAGTAATTTGTTGTGGAAAGGGTAAGTTGTTACAAAACCTCTTCTTAGGTACTCCGAGTAGACGACTTTGGTCATTTGATATTACTTGTGATACTGAAGGTAAGGACTTACGATATAATTTGTGTTGTGTTGTGGTATCGTTGAAGTGAATATCGAGATTCTCATCCGATACTACATATTGGTGTTTTGTGTAGGCGTTTTAATGGACATCTATGTATATTCTGGTTGATTTTGGGGAAAATGTTAGTGGGTAGTAACTTGTAGTTTTGGTAATTTGGGATTTGAGGTTGTGTGTTTTGATATGAAAGTGGTGAATGTGTCTGTGTTGGTATGCTTGTGTGCTCATTTGCTTCTCGTTTAGGGTTTGTTGGTTTTTCTTTTGGGTTTTGTCTGGAGTTCTTGATTTGTTTTGGGTTGGTCGGCGGTTTGGGTAGTTTTTTGTAATATCAACTTGAAGCTAGTATGTGATATGTGACATTTGCCTGTGTCCATTAGGGGTTTTCTCTTGTTTTTGTTTTTTGTTTCTAACAATAGAACTCATTTGCTGTTTGGGAATAATGTTTAACTTTTAATTTATTGTGGTTTTTGATTTGTTCGTATTTTTCCTGTTATCTTGGATAACTTCTTGTAATTTTGTTATTATTTCATCTAACGTCTATATATATATAATTAAGTTAATATTCTTGTAAAGATGTGGCGACTAAACTTGGTTGGAAAATGTATCTGGTGTCTGAGGGTTTATTTTCACCATTAATGATGCTGTTTGTTGATTAAATTTCTTTAATGTATTTGTAAGGCATTCCATAAGCAAAGTACTTTCCCAGTTGAAATTGATTTCAGCTGATGCTTCGATTAATTGGTTCTGCGTTGAAGATTTTTGGCGAACTTGAAGATTTTCTGGGCCCAGATTATTGGAAACTTCGTCCTGAAGACTGAAGCGGATTTGAACCAGTTCTCGACATTTACTATGACCTATATAACATGTTGGCGAGTCGTATTGTACTAAATATTGATGTGACAACTGAATTTGTAAGATGTACAAATTTTATGCATGTATTACCGATTGTAATTACCGGCTAATGTCAGAAATTTATGTTCGACCTGAGTGTGTTCTTGCTGGTGGAAAGATTGTGGAAGGAACTTTCTCTGAAGTATTTCATAGTCATTTTCCTACCTTGTATGCATGTACTTGTAAAAACTTTGGGTGTTGGCAAGATTTGCATGTGCTGCATGTTTCTGGACTGTTCTTCGATTTTACGAATTGTCTTGGTTCTTGAACCGACGACAAAGTTGGCGGCCGGGAGTCTGTAACGATTCTATCGTCACACATGATGCAAAAGCTCACGATTTGAATGGTCTCAACTTCTCTTCGCCCACGTCGGTTCTGGAAGTCGCCACTAGATGGTAGCAGCTCACGGTTCTGCGATGATGATGTTCTTTGACGGCCAAGGAGAAGGTGGAGCGGAAGATGTCGAAATCAAATAAATGTCTTTTGTCTTGACTGGAGGTAATAGAGACCGTTGTTGCGAAAGGAGATTATTAGCAAGATGGTCTGAAAAGAAGTCGAACGTGTTCTCTTGTAGTAATCGGAGCTGGATTACTTCTACTGAAATGATATTTATTATTTACCGGATGTTGTTGTGACTTGAGACTTATCAAAAATGGCCTACGGAGAGACTTATTTTAAGAAGGTTATGGAATTGTCAGTTTTAAAATTAATTATCTCAGAATATGCCAACTTGTAGACAGGACCATGATCATGTGAGTTGTATGAAGATTTAAAAACTACGGATTTGAATCGACACCTCCTGTGGAAATACTTACATGAAGTGTGATTTGTATCGATATTTAAACGTTTCTGGTTGACGTGTATGACCTTCAAGATATATGATCGTGATTATTATTTAAAGGTCAGGTATGATATTGGAAGAAGTATTGTAAGTATTTATGAAGGAACAAGGTGCGATATTTTCTAAAATAAGTAAGTAAATCTTTATATGTTAGCATGGCATGTTTTGTGTAATGGCTTTTAACCTTGTTGTCAGATGACTTCTCATACTAGGCGACCTTCAAGTTTATGGTGTGGATAAATGTTTTAATGTTTGGGTCGGTTATTTTATTGTCATTTATTAACTGTAGGATATTCAGAAGAATCTGTTCTAAGATAGATGATGATGATGATGATAATTGTTGTTTTAAGGGGCCTAACATCGAGGTTATCGGCCCCTAATGAAATGAAATGGCGTGAAATGAAAGGATGTACACACATCAAAAAAAGTTTTGCATCACCTCGGTTCCCAGATCTCCGGCATATAGACGTTGACTGTGTATATTGTATCCAAGATACAGTCCCTTTGACTGTTCATAGATGTCACTAAAACTGCTCAAAGATGTAAACAACCATGCATGAGCAGGGCCTATTAGACGGAGGGGGTACGACAGCCGATCAGTTCCAGTCATTCCACCAGGACGAAGGTACGCTGCTCATGTTGTCTGTAGTTCTACCATGCCTAGAAGGTCAATACCGCAGTTCGATCGCGTCCGCATTGTTACTTTGTGTCAAGAAGGGCTCTCAACAAGGGAAGTTTCCAGGCGTCTCAGAGTGAACCAAAGCGATGTTGTTCGGACATGGAGGAGGTACAGAGATACAGGAACTGTCGATGACAGGCCTCGCTCAGGCCGCCCAAGGGCTACTACTGTAGTGGATGACCGCTACTTACGGATTGCCGCTCGGAGGAACCCTGACAGCAATGCCACCATGTTGAATAATGCGTTTCGTTCAGCCACAGGACGTCGTGTTTCAACTCAAACTGTGCGCAATAGGCTGCATGATGCGCAACTTCACTCCCGACGTCCATGGCGAGGTCCAGCTTTGCAACCCCGACACCATGCAGCGCGGTACAGATGGGCCCAACAACATGCTGAATGGACCCCACGGAATTGGCATCACGTTCTCTTCACCGATGAGTGTCGCATATGCCTTCAACCAGACAATCGTCGGAGACGTGTTTGGAGGCACCCTGGTCAGGCTGAACGTCTTAGACACACTGTCCAGCGAGTGCAGCAAGGTGGTGGTTCCCTGATGTTTTGGGGTGGCATTATGTGGGGCCGACGTACGCCACTGGTGGTCATGGAAGGCTCCGAAACGGCTTTACGATACCTGAATGACATCCTCCGACCCATAGTGCAACCATATCGGCAGAATATTGGAGAGGCATTTGTCTTCATGGACGACAATTCTCGACCTCATCGTGCACATCTTGTGAATGCGTTCCTTCAAGATAACGACATCGCTCGACTACAGTGGCCAGCATGTTCGCCAGACATGAACCCTATCGAACATGCCTGGAATATGTTGAAAAGGGCTGTTTATGGACGTCTTGACCCACCAACCACTCTGAGAGATTTACGCCGAATTGTCGTTGAGGAGTGGGACAATTTGGACCAACAGTGTCTTGATAAACTTGTGGATAGTATGCCACGGCGAATACAGGCATGCATCAATGCAAGAGGACGTGCTACTGGGTATTAGAGGTAGTGGTGTGTACTGCAATCTGGACCACAAATGCTGAAAGTCTAGCTGTATGATGGTACAACACGCAATGTGTGGGTCTCATGAGCAATAAAACGAGCTGAAATGTTGTTTGTGTTGATCTCTATTCCCTTTGTATTTAACGGTTCAGGAACTCTTGGAACCGAGGTGATGCAAAACTTTTTTTGATGTGTGTAGATAAAAACAACTCACTGCCATGGATGAAGCGAAAATGGTGTTTATAAAACAGACAGTGAGCCCCAAAAATTATGCCTTATTTGAATAAAAAGAATAAAAGGCGGATGGTAAAAAAGGATAAAACAAATACGGCATAGTGAACAATACAATACATAACACAATAAAAAACATAAAACAGATTTAACCAGAATTAAAAGTCGTAACTACACATTAAATCTTAAAAAAAGTAACCACTCTCCCTCATGAACCGGATGACGAGGTCAGCTGACGGCCCGTCATCACGGAGAATAAGGGAGAGGGTATTAGGCAGTTCAAGAGTCCCTCGCAGATCGGCCAGATCCACACACTCCAAGAGAAGGTGGTGTGCCACGGTTAGGTGGGCGCCGCAAGTACACACAGGAGGATCTTCTCTCTTTAGCAAGTGGGAGTGCGTAGCAATCCCATGGCCGATACGGAGTCGACAGAGTACCACAGCTTCCTTCCGGAGAGATCGGAAGGAAGATTTCCACACCTTCGTTGTCTCCTTGATGCCTCTCAGTTTGTTGGGCGGAGGCGTGGCACGCCATGCCTCCTCCCAATGCTACAGGATCGAATGCTGGAACTGAGAGCGCACATCACTAGCAGGCACCTTATACGGTAGCGAGGGCAATGCGACTGCCTCTCTCGCAGCCTGATCAGCAAGCTCGTTTCCCGCAATACCCATGTGGCTAGGAAGCCACACAAAGGTCACCCCGGTTCCAGCGTTACGCGAACTGACGAGCTGGTCGTGCACACGCTGGATCAACGGGTGCTTCGGGAAAAACACATTGATCGCCTGCAGCGCACTCAGAGAGTCAGTACACACAAGAAAGTGCTGGTGATCGTCTGATAACGTGTACCTCAGAGCCTCTAAGATGGCATAGAGCTCCGCAGTGTACACGCCACAGGCCTCCGGAAGTGAAAAGAGAAACCGACGATCCTCAACCACAAATGCACAGCCTACTTTCTCGTTTACCCTCGAACCGTCCGTGAATAGAAGCCCTGATCCCGGATACCGTGTCACCACGGACTGGAACAGCCTCCGATGGACGGATAACATGTGCCCGAACTTCTGGCACTTATAACACCTCATGGGTGGAGGGATATTAGGCCGGACGTCACAACGGTAACTTGTAACCTTGACTTTCTCCGGGAGCACCGAAAGCTCAAAGGAAATAATGAAAGCACCAGTATCCACGATTTGACCGTTGACCTTGCGCGTAATGCGCCGGACATCAGTCACGTTGGTGTATTCTCGGAATACACGGTACGAGAGATTATAATTTTCAATGCTTTTGCATGTTCTTTCCTTCCTCTTTGTCAAACACCAACAGTGATCTTCTGTTTCTTCTTTGATGGGCAAATCTCTTATGTCTTCATGAGTCTGTTCTAGATATATATTCTCTGTGTCTCACCTAGCGTTATCTAGCAGCGAATCTCTGAAGCTCTTCAACTCTTCCTGGTGCAAGAGGACTTACTTATCCATTTGGCCACCAGATCCTGTTACCATCGCCAGCTATTTTCTCCTTGAGCAAGAGGACTCTGTCTACTTTTTTACTCACCATGCTGCGCTAGTATCGCCTGTTATCAACTCCTTGAAGACCATTCATCAAGAAGAACATTTATTTTTGATAAGTTGGTTATGCTTATATGTTCTCCTTTTGTCTCCTACCCCCCACTCTTTTCCCCTTCCTTGGACCCTCCGTGCTCCGTTGAGCTGGTCTCACTTCTCAGTCGGCAGTTGACTCGGTCAGTTAAGGCTCCTCTCGAGCCAGCCTCCTCAAACCAAGAGGCATACTCTCTTCTACGCCATGTTGACAAAGTAGTTATCGTCATACGGAACTTCAACTTCAACATGAAATCAAGATAAGTACCATCTTAAAGTTTTAACCTCATCTTCATGGTTTTAACTTTCTCGTGCTTTTAACGATACTTTTATAGACAGTGTGAGATTATTTATTTTGGGGCAAAAATCATTCTTCGTGGGATTTGCCATGTTGAGCTTTTGTTCGTACAAGCCAACCTTACTAAAAAAGAGCTTTTCTTAGGCTATTCAAATGAGAAATCCTCTCACTACGTGGGATATTATCTAATACCCGCTGTCTATAATTCACCAAGTTAGTTCCTACGTTGGATTTTCTCAACCCCATTTTTCTACTAAGGTCGTTCTGGAACCTTCTAGATTCTGTATTTCATCTACAAGTCCTGCCGTTATGAAATTTTCACTCACTTGTGAGAATGCTATTTAAAATTGAAGAATCTCACTTCTGAATTAAAGCTCAATAGCGAATTTTCTTCCACCGTTGGATGTTCTATGGCGCATTTAACTGTAATCCACCATTTTCTCCAGCAATAGACTTTCGTTCATCTAGTGCAACCAGTCATTTTTTCAAATTGAAATAACTTTCTGTGCCAAAAACTTTCGTGTTTCTATAGTGAACTTTTCATATATTTCAACGAACTATAGTGAAAACCAGTGCTTGTTCAACTTTCTACAGCGTCGCGATCGTCCGTTTACATATAAATAAGGCCATGAACATTTTTCCTCAATCCCTATTTCTCTTTCCTAAACCTCTTACTAACAATCTGTAATAAACTTTTAAATTTAGGTCTGTTTCAACGAGGTGTCAATCTATAGATGTGCCCTTCCATTTTTTCTCATGTGTAATTAATTAATTTCTGTATAAATTACGTGTCCAGCGCACGTTTCAAACTTACATTGTTTCTCCCTTCTAATCAGGGAAAACAATTCTTTCAACTCTTGAGTGAGTTATTTCTAGGTCTCACGAAATGGAAACTGCCCCATTTGGTTCGTGATTCCCATTTAAAACATAGGAGGTCGAGAACCTTCCCTTTGATTATCTCTTCAGGTTTCACAGTAAGTGACCTGCCCTTATTTGCATAATAACCAACATTAATTCTGTATAAATATAAGAAGTTGTAGGAACTTCTATCTTATTCTTCACGTTTTTCTTATTGTTATTTTAGAAGTTTTCACTCTTTCTAGAATATTCTCTCAGGAATTTCTTAAGGTACACTCTTTGTACTCCAATTAACGAACGTTCAAACTTTAATTACTTCATTGGTTATTTGTTTAAATCTTATAAAGATTTTAGAAACATGTAAGGTTTTAAACCTTGTAAATTGTCAATTGCCTGGAGCAACCATTTAATGTTAGGAGGTCTGCGACCCCATTTGTTAAACAATTTAAATGATATATATTTGTCAAAAAGATATTGCATACTTGTTAATTTCCTTAAACTTCTTTGAATTGTTAAATAAATGAAGCGTTTGTTTTCGCTTTTTCATTTTTCTAATACAAAGTTTAGGCAAAATCCTGTCTTCCTTGGCTCTCCCTACTTAATGCCATTAAAACCTTTAATAGGGCTTTCACCACTCGTTGCATTTGAGCAAGAACTCTTAGTAGTAACCTCACTAAAGATTCTTTTAGCTTTAATAGCTAATTCTAATTGGCCAGTAAGGCAAGTAAAGCTCGCTACGCCAGCTACCTGCTTGTGGAGATCCTCTCCGAAAACTTATGGTTAATTTTCCAAAAGATAAGTGTTTCTTCTTTGTCTAAGCTTTTAGCCGGCCTTTCGCTGAGTAAAGGCTTAGCCATTTCCAAATGCAACCATTTGTTCACTTACCAAAATTACTTTCCCAGGTATAATTTTTCATCACGATCCTTCCTGGAAGCACTGGGTCGCTTTTTTCAGGAACTCTATAATTTCTAAAATTGGAAATACCAAACTTGATTTAAATTATTGGCATCCTTCGAATTATTTTGCAAAACGAATTTCTTTGAAAAACCATTCAATAAATTTGTTACTCTTAGTTTTGCCAGACCATCACCTTTCCCCATAGTAGTTTTATACATGCTTGGGAGGAAATACACTAAAGCCTCTCTCTTACAAATCGCCCAAGTCCTAGCTGCGGTTCCCGTTAGCTTCGACCAAGCTCGTACCTACTTTAGGTATCAGAGAGTTAATTTTCAGTGGCAACTGCCTCTAAAGGTATTTAAAGTTAAATTTACAACATTTGTGGGACTCTCCTCCTATTTTTCTATCCTTTTTCTCCAATCCAAAACCTACTTCCTTTTTTTTTTTAATCATCTTCCCTTGGTGGGTGGGTTATTCCTTATCCAATAATCTACCCACACGTGACGGTGCTGCATATCCTCCTTGAGCTCCTCGTCAGTGTTCAGAATCAAGTCCCGGTGGAAAATAACTCCTCGGACCAGATTCAGGGACGTGTGCTTTTCCACTTCGACGGGAATGTCGCCAAAGTGGTCACATTGCAAAAGTCGTTCAACTTGCTCACTGACTTTGATGCTAATAGCACGTTTGGCTATCTCTACCATATAACTGTTTCGTACTGTCAACGTTATGCACACTCACGGTACTGTTCCGATTCGCACTCGCGAATACTTAACGATATTCAAATGTCTCAAGATAGAACTGCTTATCCTTATAAAATATTCTTAATTTCAGAATGCGACGAACGTGAGGTCGCGCCTCTGCGATGCTCAAAATAGAACTGTAGAACTTGTAAAAATTTGTTAATTTCAGAACGCGACGAGCATGGGCTCGCGCCTCCGCAGTGCCCAAAGTAGAACTGTTTTCGCTGCGTGCCCAGCTATCTTTATATATATAATTCTTTGACACGTGTGTATGTGACTGAACTCCTCCTAAACGACTGAACCGATTTTGATGGAATTTGGTATGTATATTAGGGTGGGTCCATGTATGGTTTAGATTCACAATCTGACCCGGTAGGTGGAATGAACACAATTTTAGAACCACAATTTACACACAATTTTAGAACTACAATATACAGTCAAAAACAGTTGTCATGGAAACCACTAGCCTTGGCCTTCGTGAAAGCTGATGTCTTTGGACGGGTTGTCTCGGCACGTTAGAGCCACCTGTGCAACTACCGCCATTACATACACTCCGCCCGTGGCGAAAAGTTGTGTTTTATACCAAAGGTGGCAGTGATGTCGAATTCTATTGTTTGTCTCTGCACGTTAGAGCGTTTCAAGTCCCGTATGCATTCATATACCGTTCTTCCGATTGCCATGAAACATGGGTGATATGTTGAGTGAGCTCCAGGGAAGGTGTTTGGCTTAGTAAATCCATTTTACAATAGATAGCGCACGAATAGATTCAACAAATGAGCAACGACGCGCGAACTTTTAATCAAAGTCCCGTATGCGTTCATATACCATTCATCCGATTGCAATGAAACTTGGGTGATATGTTGAGTGAGCTCCAGGGAAGGTGTTTGGCTTAGTAAATCCATTTTACAATAGATAGCGCACGAATAGATTCAACAAATGAGCGACGACGCGCGAAGCGTTTCAAAAAGGTCCCGTATGTGTTCAAATACCATTCGTCCGATAGCGATGAAACTTGGGTGAGATGTTGTGTATACTCCAGGGAAGGCTTCAGGCTTCGTAAATCAATTTCACATTAGGTAGCGCACGACTAGATTCAACAAATGTGTGACGACGCGCGAAGCGTTTCAACAAAATCCCGTATAAGTTTATATTCCATTCATAGATTGAGATGAAACTTTGATGAGTTGTTGTGTACACTTAATTGAAGGCTTCTGACGTAGTAATCCATTTCACAGGAGGTTGCGCACGAGTAGATTCAACAAATGAGCGGCGACGTGCGAAGCGTTTCAACAAAGTCCCGTATGCGTTCAAATACTATTCGTCCGATAGCGATGAAACTTTGGTGAGATGTTGTGTACACTTACATGAGGGTTTCTAACTTAGTAAATCCTTTTACAATAGGTAGCTCACGAGTAGATTCAACAAATGAGCAACGACGCGCGAACTTTAAATCAAAGTCTCGTATGCGTTCATATACCATTCATCCGATTGCAATGAAACTTGGGTGATATGTTGAGTGAGCTCCAGGGAAGGTGTTTGGCTTAGTAAATCCATTTTACAATAGATAGCGCACGAATAGATTCAACAAATGAGCGACGACGTGCGAAGCGTTTCAAAAAGGTCCCGTATGCGTTCAAATACCATTCGTCCGATTACGATGAAACTTGGGTGAGATGTTGTGTACACCCTACGGAAGGTTTCTGGCTAAATAAATCCATTTTACAATAGGTAGCGCATGAGTAGATTCAACAAATGAGTGACGGCACGCGAATCGTTTAAAGAAAATCACTTATGCGTTCATATGTCATTCATCCGATTCCGATGAAACTTTGATGAGTTGTTGTGTACACGCCAGGGAAGGTGTTCAACTTGGTAAATCCATTTTGAAATATTGGTAGCGCACGAGTAGATGTAACAAATGAGTGACGACGCGCGAAGCGTTCCAACAAAATCCTGTATGCGTTCATATACTATTCATCGATTGCGATGAAACATTGATGAGTTGTTGTGTACACTTAAGTGAAGGCTTCTAACTTAGTAAATCCATTTCACAGTTGGTAGAGCACGAGTAGATTCAACAAATTAGTGACAGCGCACGAATCATTTAAACCAAATCCCGTGTGCGTTAAATGCCATTCATCCGTTTGCGATGATACTTTGGAGAGTTGTTCTGCACGCTCCAACGAATGTTTCTAAATTAGTTTATTCAATTCACGATAGTTTAGAGGCAGTTAACAGAAATTGAAAAAAATATTGTATATCCAAAAGCACTTCAAGAAACAACGTTACAACACTTTCTTTGATTGGCAGGACAACGTCTGCCGGGTCAGCTTGTTATTTATATGATTTGTCGAAGAAGTACTCGGAGTGGGGAGCTTTTAGAATTTTATTCTATAATAACACTCGCATGAATATGTAAATTAGCTCATTCGAACGTCCTCATTTTCAATGTCTCATGGCTTCTTTTAATCCAAAATCCGATCGCTGGTTTCTTAGATAATGAGCTCCGTAATTCCCTTCATTGTTCCTTAATTTCGGCGGGATATTGGTCGCGTCTCGCGTCCCTCGCTGCTATTGGTAGTTTCAAATCCGCCCCCTAATTTCGTTTTACTTCTGGCAAAAATCACAGAATGACTCAATTTAAATTTTGAAAATACTTCTGAGAGGCTGGGATTGTCCCCCATACGATGGTGTAATTCCTGTTTCTGCATTTTAATTACTGCTCCAATTTCTCTCAAATGGGCGGGGTTTATCTAGTAAGTGATCGTTGAAATTTTCGTATCTACCCGCTTGGTTGAATGACCGTTTCGCGTTGTCTAAGCCCATGTGGTTACCAGATGCTTGCCGTGCTCCTCCTTTCTCTATTGTCCGCGCGCGGTGAAAGTTGTAGAAAAAGCACGTACGGGTCTCTCCTTTGTTGTCCTCTGGTCTACAGCCAACGTCTTTCTCACATCAGCTTTAAAACATGAACAAAATCTTGTTGAAATAAATATGTAGAATGTATGCAATCACAGATGCATAAAGGTTACATTATCCTTCTGCCAAGGAAAAAAATCTATATGGAACGTATGATTTTTTTCTCCAATCCCGATCCGCCTCACGGATGCTGTAAGGTTCCGCCGTTACTCCTTATTCTGCTTACTTGGTTCGCCACTGCTGGTCGCGCGCAGGGATTCTCTTGCTACTATTCATGTGTCCCCCTTCCACATTCTTGGTAGGATTAGTGTCTCGGCCGTCTGGTGCAGGTAGCTATTATCTGCGTGTCTCGCCTCTACTCACACTTCTCAGCCGCTCACTGTAAACACCAGGTCTGTTTATGACTGTCTACTTCCTTGTTCCACGTGCACTTGACTCATCTTTATCCGATTTCCATGATGTTGACACCCGCGGTATTCCGTGGTTGATCAAACGGTTCCCTTTCATGATACACCTTGAGCTTTGAACAGTTTGCTACTGACGTGTTTCCGCCGTTTATGTCCTGTATCTTATAAGCATTGTTTCCCAAATTTCTTATGATGCGGTAAGGTCCGATGTACGGGAAACACCATTTATGAAACACTTTGTTTGCAGGATCAGAGATAGGAGGTCTCTTCAATAAAACTAGCTCCGCCGCGTTTAATTCTCTGTGAAAGTGTTTTCCCCTGAGCCTTCTCAATCTCCTGTCAGCTTGCTCTCTAATATATACTTGACCGTTCGTTCGATTCTCAGCTGTGGTGCTGGCTGCGGATCCCTTGGGCAATCTAGCACTGTTGTCCAAGATCTCGATGGTTGCTGGTTCAAATGTAGCGTGTATGGAATTTGTCCAGTTGACTCATGACGTGTTATGTTTAAGCAAATTTCAATGTTTTTCAAGGTATCGGCCCAACGATGATGCTCTGTGGATAGGAACATACGGATATGCTTAGAAACCCCTCGTAAAACCCTCCCACTAGGATTGCTCTGTGTATTGCGTACGCTAGATAATACATGTTTGATGCCTAGCTCATTTAATCCACGCTTAAATTCTGCTGAGGTGAAGTAACTCCCATGGTCGGAAAGTATAAATTCTGGCTTTTCTATCGTAGGTATAACACGATTCTTGATTCGGCTTAGGACCTGTTTCGACGTTGTCTTCTGGATAGCACATATGACAACAAACTTGGAGAAGACGTCCACACACACAGACATGTCGTACTCCTCTACGTCCTTTCGGCAGTGGCCCCAGGCAATCTGTCGCAATGAGCTCTAATGGTTTCTGTGGCAAGAGTGGTTTTGGGTACTGTCTCATGAGGAAGTTGTTTGGTTTGGCACGCTGGCAAATATCGCATGTCTTCAGGACATCGCGTATTGTGATCCTTATCCGTGACCAAGTGAAAGCTTCACCTATCGTTGCTTGTGTCTTGTCTAATCCCATGTGACCATGTGTATAATGAGTATGCCACACTAATTTCCTCTGTAAAGATGCTGGTAACAATATCCGGAGCTTAACATGATCCTCATCTATAAATTTATGGAGCATATTGTTGAAGTAGATATAATTTCTCGCTTGAGCTTCAATCTCTCGGTATGCTGGCGTATCAGGTGTTAACTCTCTCTTGAGGAACGTAATCATCTGTATCATCCATGGCTCCTTTTCCTGTGCCTGCGGGTAACCTCTTCAGTTCTTGTAGGAAGTCTCGGTCTTCGTATGACAGCTCAATGTGTTGCACTAACATCTCATCCTTCTGCGCCTCCTCTTCTAGATTTCGGCTCAAAATATCCGGGATTACATTTAATTTACCAGATACATGCTCATGGTGTAGGTCAAATTGCTGTGCATACATGGCCCATCTGTTGATGCGTTCGCTTACCATAGTGGTTTCAGATAGGAATGTCAGCGCCTTGTGATCAGTGCGGATTGTTATGGGAAACCCATAGATTATTCGACGCCACTGCTATAGTGCGTGTATGATAGCCATGAGCTCCAGCTCTGAGATGGTATAACTTTTCTCATGTTTTCTTAGCTTTCTGCTGATAAATGCTAAGTATGAACGGCCTGCTGTTCTCTCTGCGTATTCTTGGAAAAGCATTGCCCCGATGCCCACTAAAGATGCATCTGCTTGAATTATGAATCTCTTTGAAAAGTCTGGGTAACCCAGTTTTATGCTATTTGACAGCAATTCTTTTGTAGCTACAAATGACCTCTCACACTCTTCGTTCCAAAACCAACGGTTATTCTTTTTCAGCATCTCTTGTAATGGTGCTACTACCTCAGTGTATCCTGGACAGTTTTCACGGAAAGAATTCGTTGCTCCCAAGAACATCCTAATGTGCTTGACTCTGGTTGGTCGAGGAAAATTTCTAATGGCTTCAATCTTCACTGGGTTGGGTTTGACTCCCTCTCCATCGACAATATGTCCTAAATATAAAATTTCGTGCTGAAAGAAGTGCGATTTTTTTAGATTGATTTTGAAATTTGCCCTCTCGAGGTTCTCTAACAATTTGCTTAAATTTTGCATGTGCTCTTCAATGTTTTCTGATACTAACAAGATGTCGTCGACATATCTGACAGTCATGTCTTTCACCTCTTCTGTCAAATTACGGTCCAATGCTCGGATTAGTGCAGATCTGGCTGTCTTAACTCCAAATGGTAAGCGACACCAGGTGAAACTCTGATTATCGAACAGAAATACAGAAATCCAGTTAACAGCTGCGATTTCTCTTCTACCTCGATATGCTAGTAGCTGTTGGCAAGATCTACAGACGAATATATTATTTTCTTATGGAACTTCTTTAGTACCTCTTTAATTAATGGTGCACGGTCGGTTTCGTCGATTAATCTGGAATTGAGTGTGCGAGCATCGAGACATAGTTTCACAGAACCATTGGGTTTCGCCACCGCTAATATGGCGTTCAAGTATGGAGTTGGAGTCTTTTTAATTATGCCTCCTCTAAGCATTTCGTCTATAATTTTACTAACTGCCGCATGCTGTTTTTCTGGGATTGGGTCGAGTCGGCTCTTGAATGGAGTCCAGTCATCCACCTGCATAGCGTACTTGAAATTTAATATTTTTCCCGGCAGGGTATTGAATGCTGCTGAATGTTTACATAGCATTTGTGCCAAGCAATTTCTTTCTTCATCATTTAGCTTTGGCTCCTTTAATTTTTCCTTCAAAAGTGCCTCAAAATTGTCTTTGTTGCCATCTTCTTCTACTGCCATGGACCACATCTCATTTTCCAACTCTTGCCTTTCCTCCAGGAGTCCTATGTTCGAGTCCTCTTCAACTGCTTGATTTTCCTCTTCTTCCTCAGGAATCGTCTCCAGCGTCCAAATGTTAGCATCTCTATCTAAGCCGTGATTATTCATGTTCAATTCCACCGCTGATAATCCTTCCATATCTCTGAATTTAATTACATCGTTGCGTAGATCGATTACTGCTTGGTGCTCGTATATGAAGTCCGTGCCAAGGATCAAGCTTATACTCATTTTGTTCATAACCATGAATACATGTGAGAAAGTGTGTCCTAATATCTCTAGATCCAATTGTACTTGAAATTTACAGACAGCTGATTTTTCCGGAATTACTCCTCTTATTTTGACCTGTGGTACTGGAATTGTAGGTATTCTTTGTTTTTCGCTTAAAGCTTTCATTAATGCTTCTGATACTAGACATAGCTGTGCTCCGGTGTCCACCAAGCCTCTTACTCTTAATCCTCCTACTCTTGTAATAATGACAGGTAATTTACTCAAACAATGTTGTTCCGGTTGAATAATTTCACCCGTAAAATCATCAGGAGCTGCGACCCATTCCTCAATGTTCGCTATCAACCACTGTGTTTTATCTGGCGTGAAATTTAGGCTATCTTCTTCATCCTCTAGTATATTTTTTTTTGCTAATGTACCCCGTCTGCCTCTTATCGTTCTGACTCTCGCGCCAACTCGCTCTCTGCTCCGGTTATCTCCACGTCTGGATTCTCGCTATTTTCCATCATCCTTCGCCAGCGATCCTTCTCCGTTTCTTGGCTGCGATGCAACTCGGTTAGGTACTGTTGGGATGCCTCGTGTCTGTTCTGCCATTCCCGTCGACTGTCCTCCATTGATGATGATGATGATAATTGTTGTTTAAGGGGCCTAACATCAAGGTCATCGGCCCCTGACGAAATGAAATGACGTGAAATGGAAGGATGAAGATAAGAAAAACAGCTCACTGCTATGGATAAAACGAAAATGGTTTAGATAAGATATAGACAGTGAGCCCCAACAATTATGCCTTATGTAGCAGGAAAAATACTTACAAAAAGGAACTCAGATTGGAACTACTCACCAAATGGAGAGCGGTAATACGTACATAAGGGAATTTCGAACGAAAATACTCGCAAAAGGAATAGATTGAAAAATACGCACAAAATGTAGGTTAAGTCCAAAATACGTACAAAATGCAACGTACAGTCGAAATACTTACAAAATACAAGTGAAATCAAAATACTTACAAAATGCAAATGAGATTGAAAATACGCACAAAATGTAATGTAGATTCAAAATACCCACAAAATGCAATTGAGAATTAACTACTTGAACAAAGCGGGGTAGGTTGAAAATACAAAAGGCAATCAAAATTGCTTACAAAAGGTATGGTAGATTCAACTACTCATTTGGATGGGCAAGTTACCAAATGCAATTTAGATTGAAAATAAATACAAAATGTAATTTAGATTCAAAATACCCACACAATTGCAATTGAGACTTAACTACTTGAACAAAGCGGGGCAGATTGAAAATACAAAATGCAATTGAAATTCAAAATACTCACAAGAAGACCCCCCTATATTGAAAGACTTACTAAAAAGCAATTTTGATTGGCAATCCTTACAAAACGCAAGTGAGGTTGAAAAACACTCACAAAATGCAATTTAGATCGAAAAACTTACAAAATGCAACGTAGATTAAGAATACCTACAAAAAGGTGCGGGAATCTTAAAGACAAAAGGAAATATAATGAAAGGCGGAGAGGAGAGGAGAGGGGAGAGAAGGCCCCAAAGGTAAGGGACAAAAGGGGAAAACGAACCCAGCTCAGGAATCCCTCTGAGTCGCCAACTCCCCAACTCACCAACCGTGAACCCCTGAGGGTGTAGCATTATCTAGGGTGCACCAGACGTGGTGGGGCTACATACACCCTGCCTCCGAAAGGGCCTAGAGCACAAGGCAGGAGGTAAAAGGAAAAAAAATAGATGATGATGATGATAATTGTTGTTTTAAGGGGCCTAACATCTAGGTTATCGGCCCCTGATGGTTTGGGTGATCGTGAAGATGAAAATGAAAAGTGAACTTAAAACTAACTACTAACCTACATACTACTGTAGAAGAAGAAATAGAAAACTAAAGGAGAATAAGGCAAATAAAGGACAGTAGGAAAAGAAATGCCCTCAACCCTCGAAGAAGGCGGATGGAGGGACTTGGAAGGAAGGAGAGCCATGAAAGGCAGATAGGAAAGTGAAAGAGGAGATGATGATGATGATAATTGTTGTTTTAAGGGGCCTAACATCTAGGTTATCGGCCCCTAATGATCTGGGTGATAGCGAAAATGATAATGAAACGGAAACCAGAACGAAAATTAAGTGAGACGGAAAATACTTACAAAAAGGAACTCGGATTGAAACGACTCACAAAATGTTCTTACAAAAGGGAATTTAGAACGAAAAGATTCACAAAAGGAATAGATTGAAAAATACCCACAAAATGAAGGCTAGGTTCAAAATACGTACAAAATGCAATGTAGCGTCGAAATACTTACAAAATGCAACTGAAATTCAAAATACTTACAAAATGCAAATGAGATCGAAAATACGTACAAAATGCAATTGAGGTTCAAAATACTTACAAAATGCAATTGAAATTGAAAATACACAATGCAATTCAAATTGAAATAGGCCTTATCCCAGTTCCAATCCAAATTATTCACAAAGTGCAATCGAAATTCAAAATACTTACAAAATGCAATTGAAATTGAAAATGCTTACAAAATGTACGGTGATTCTAACGACTCATGTGGATTGACAATACTTACAAAAAGCAATTTAGATTGAAAATACTTAACAAAATGTAATTTAGATTCAAAATACCAACAAAATGCAATTGAGAATCAAAATATGTGCAAAATGCCCACCAAACAAAATGCAATTTAGATTCAAAATTCGTGCGAAATGCGGTTTTGGTTGAAAATACTTACAAAATGCAATTGAAATTCAAAATACTCACTAAAAGGCCCCGCAACCTGCATTGAAAGACTTACTAAAAAGCAATTTAGATTGTCAATCTTTACAAAATGCAATTGAGGTTGAAAACAATCGCGAGATGTAATTTAGATCGAAAAAACTTACAAAATGATGATGATGATAATTGTTGTTTTAAGGGGCCTAACATCTAGGTTATCGGCCCCTGATGGTTTGGGTGATCGTGAAGATGAAAATGAAATGCGAACTTAAAACTAAAACCAACTACTAACCTACATACTAGAAGAAGAAATGGAAAACAAAAAGAGAATAAGGCAAATAAAGGACAGGAGGAAAAGAAATGCCCTCAACCCTCGAAGAAGGCGGATTGAGGGACTTGGAAGGAAGGAGAGCCATGAAAAGCAGATAGGAAAGTGAAAGAGGAGAGGGTCCGCCCCCAAAGGTAAGGGACAAAAGGGGAAAACGGACCCAGCTCAGGAATCCCTCGGGGTCGCCAACTCCCGAACTCACCAGCCGTGAGCCCCTGAGGGTGTTACAAAATGCAACATAGATCAAAAATGCCTTAAAAATCGCTAAAAGGGAATTTAGATACACGGTGATTCGAGTAACAAAAACAGTGCGGGAATCTTAAAGAGAAAAGGAAATAGAAGGAAAAGAGGAGAGGAGAGGAGAGGAGAGGGGAGAGAGGAGAAGGTCCGCCCCAAAGGGAAGGGACAAAAGGGGAAAACGGACCCAGCTCAGGAATCCCTCGGGGTCGCCAACTCCCGAACTCACCAGCCGTGAGTCCCTGAGGGTGTAGCATTATCTAGGGTGCACCAAAAGTGGTGGGGCTACATACACCCGGCTTCCTTGAGGGCCTTAAGCAGAAGGAAGGATATAACATGAAAAGAAAAAGAAGGCTGACCCCTCGCAGAAGGAGGGAATCAGAAAAGATGAGACAAGGGCCAATTAAGGCGGGAAAGGAAGAGACTCCCTAGGCTTCGGATACCCTAATACCGTAGGGGTCGAAAGAGAACAAGAGTTGACCAGGTGAGGTCGATAGGAAAGAAAACGGAGAGGAGCCCGGCACATGTAAGTGGAAGCAATGCCGGACTCAGCTGGGGTCCCGTGGTCGCCAACCCACGACCCACTAGATGTGAGCCCCTGGGGGGGGACTGTTCTCCGTGTATCCTTGGTCCTCATCTCGTCCTCTGTTACACGTTCTGTTTTCCCTTCTGTCATATCTGCGGTGATTATATGGATCTTCGCGACCACGCCCCTTCCAGTCATCTCTCCTGTACTGTCGCGGCTGCCAGTTCCTTTCGTCCCTCGGGTCATATCTCCTTTGCTCTTCTCTTGGCAAGTCCGACCTTCCATTGTTGTTCCCGCTCTTATGGCTAATATTTGTATTGGTGCTCTGTTCCCTAGTATTGACAAGCTCGGCCTGGTGTACAAGCGCTGCGCTGTCACTTGCTCTGACATGCCTATTCTGAGTCCCCCCTGTGGGTGGGGGGTTTAGAATACACCCACGGTATCCCCTGCCTTTCGTAAGAGGCGACTAAAAGGGGCGACCTTGGCTATACTTTAAGGACTCCGCGTTGTTTTGTGAATTGTGCCCCCAGTGGGTGGGAGGAAGCGAATACATCCACGGCAATCCCTGCCAGTCGTAAAAGGCGACTAAAAGGGCTTCTTGGAACGGTCCCCTTTCGAGGGTTTGACAGTCAACTCTAAAAGACATACACCCGTGCGGTATAACTCTCATTAGGTAATATCGCACTTCTTTCCGTTACTGCTTTCAGGGTCTGGCAACC
Source organism: Meconema thalassinum (assembly GCA_946902985.2). Classification (NCBI taxonomy): domain Eukaryota; kingdom Metazoa; phylum Arthropoda; class Insecta; order Orthoptera; family Tettigoniidae; genus Meconema; species Meconema thalassinum. The sequence continues at coordinate 501,454,213 of OX336392.1, read as the reverse complement.
AAAATTTCTATATGTGCGTGCTGTTAGGGGATGGGCCACTTACGCTTGCGACTACGCTCGAAAGCCTGTTCCGGTCTTGGCCGCGCCGACTGGTGGGTGTGCCATGTACCCGTGCAGTAGTATCCGCCTGACTACGCAGGTCCCCGCACAGCCGAATGTCTGAGCTGAACAATCCAGTATATGCCAAGGGGTACATGCCGATACGGCATTGTAAAACATCGGACCCCCGGGCAATGCCTTCCAAGCTAGGCGTGCCTTGCCCTGGCTGGGTAGCGCCTACTGTGACAGCCCGTGATCGGATGTCAGTGGCATTCGGGGAGGATGATCTGGCCATGGGTTCCAAAAGAAAGATCCCCAACCAGGGTGGTCCTACACCCAAACAGGGTGGTCCTACACCCAAGTCTTTAACATTTGATTCCCTACGGGGATCAACCCCCTGGGAACAATCTGTGCGTGAAAATCTGGGTGCTAACACCCCCAAGTTTCTGGTAGCTACCAGAACAGATGGGGGTGATTTCAAGCTGGCAAAGAGTATTTTGTTTTCTCGCCACATAGAAGGTGTCTATGGTGAGCTTGAGAAAGTACAAAAGATGAGGAACGGTAGCTTGTTGCTCAAGACTAGGACTGGTGAGCAAATTGAACGACTTTTGCAATGTGACCACTTTGGCGACATTCCCGTCAAAGTGGAAAAGCACACGTCCCTGAATCTGGTCCGAGGAGTTATTTTCCACCGCGACCTGATTCTGAACACTGACGAGGAGCTCAAGGAGGATATGCAGCACCGTCACGTGACTGCTGTCCGGCGCATTACGCGCAAGGTCAATGGTCAAATCGTGGATACTGGTGCTTTCATTATTTCCTTTGAGCTTTCGGTGCTCCCAGAGAAAGTCAAGGATACAAGTTACCGTTGTGACGTACGGCCTTATATCCCTCCACCAATGAGGTGTTATAAGTGCCAGAAGTTCGGGCACATGTTATCCCGATGCTCGAGCCCCGACATCTGTGGAACATGCGGTAAGGTACCACACGAAGCGGAAGAGTACACAACACCTAATCAGTGCACTAATTGCCCTGGATTTCATTCTACTCGGGACAGGAACTGCCCTGTCTTCCTGAGTGAGAAGAAAATCCAGGAGATCAAAACCCTGGATGGTCTCACCTACCAGGAAGCCCGCAAGAAGTACCATACCACGATTTCAACCTTCTCCAACGATTGATTATAGAGCCATAATGCCAAATTTGGTCCCGGCGACCTCATCTTTTGTACCAGCTGTGAAACCTTCAACTGAGTTACCTGTTCCGAAGCCAGCACCTATGCTAATAACGGAAAGCCCGAAGGTGACTTCAACTCCACTTTCGGCCAGCACGAAGGCTGTGCGAGCGAAGGCAGCTCCGCCCGCACAGAAGGGGAGGAAGTTGAAGACTTACTCCCCACTCGGGAGGATGATGATGATGATGATAATTGTTGTTTTAAGGGACCTAACATCTAGGTTATCGGCCCCTGATGGTTTGGGTGATCGTGAAGATGAAAATGAAAAGCGAACTTAAAACTAAAACTAACTAGTAACCTACATACTAGAAGAAGAAATGGAAAACTAAAGGAGAATAAGGCAAATAAAAGGACAGAAGGAAAAGAAATGCCCTTAACCCTCGGAGAAGGTGGATTGAGGAACTTGGAAGGAAGGAGGGCCATGAAAGGCATATAGGAAAGTGAAAGAGGAGAGGGTCCGCCCCAAAGGTAAGGGACAAAAGGGGAAAACGGACGCAGCTCAGGAATCCCTCGGGGTCGCCAACTCCCGAACCCACCAGACGTGAGCCCCTGAGGGGGTAGCATACTCGGGAGGAAGTCGAAGACTTTCTCCCCACCCAAACGGTGGGCGAAAGCCGCGCCGAAGCCGGCGTAGGCGGCATCGTCGACCAGGGTCAGGAATTCGGCTCCTGACCCGTCTATATATATCTTAAAGAGGCGGGTAAGGGTATGAAGGGACCCTGCACTACGCATTCCCTTTCTCCCAAAAAGTGGAAGCCATCCGCGCCAACACCTGCGGATGCTTCTGCGCCTGGGGACATTTCGGTCCCCAGATCTGCGCGATCCCCACGGAGATCCCCCCGCCGCCGAACTGCGTCTATGAAATCTTCATGATGATGATGATAATTGTTGTTTTAAGGGGCCTAACATCGAGGTTATCGGCCCCTGATGAAATGATGATGATGATGATAATTGTTGTTTTAAGGGGCCTAACATCGAGGTTATCGGAACCTAATGAAATGAAATGGCGTGAAATGAAAGGATGTAGATAAAAAAAACTCACTGCCATGGATGGAGCGAAAATGGTGTTTATAAAACAGACAGTGAGCCCCAAAAATTATGCCTTATTTGAATAAAAAGAATAAAAGGCGGATGGTAAAAAAGGATAAAACAAATAAGGCATAGTGAACAATACAATACATAACACAATAAAAAATCATAAAACAGATTTAACCAGAATTAAAAGTCGTAACTACACATTAAAACTTAAAAAAGTAACCACTCTCCCTCATGAACCGGATGACGAGGTCAGCTGACGGCCCGTCATCACGGAGAATAAGGGAGAGGGTATTAGGCAGTTTAAGAGTCCCGCGCAGATCGGCCAGATCCACACACTCCAAGAGAAGGTGTGCCACGGTTAGGTGGGCGCCGCAAGTACACACAGGAGGATCATCTCTCTTTAGCAAGTGGGAGTGCGTAGCAATCCCATGGCCGATCCGGAGTCGACAGAGTACCACAGCTTCCTTCCGGAGAGATCGGAAGGAAGATTTCCACACCTTCGTTGTCTCCTTGATGCCTCTCAGTTTGTTGGGTGGAGGCGTGGCACGCCATGCCTCCTCCCAATGCGACAGGATCGAATGCCGCAACTGAGAGCGCACATCACTAGCAGGCACCTTATACGGTAGCGAGGGCAGTGCAACTGCCTCTCTCGCCGCCTGATCAGCAAGCTCGTTTCCCGCAAAACCCATGTGACTAGGAAGCCACACAAAGGTCACCCCGGTTCCAGCGTTACGCGAACTGACGAGCTGGTCGTGCACACGCTGGACCAACGGGTGCTTCGGGAAACACACATCGATCGCTTGCAGCGCACTCAGAGAGTCAGTACACACAAGAAAGTGCTGGTGATCGTCTGATAACGTGTACCGCAGAGCCTCTAAGATGGCATAGAGCTCCGCAGTGTACACGCTACAGGCCTCGGGAAGTGAAAAGAGAAACCGACGATCCTCAACCACAAATGCACAGCCTACTTTCTCGTTTACCCTCGAACCGTCCGTGAATACAAGCCCTGATCCCGGATACCGTGTCACCACGGACTGGAACAGCCTCCGATGGATGGAGGAGTCCGTGTCCGACTTGGGGCCGGTGTGCAGATCCAGGAAGATATCAGGGCGAGCGACCATCCACGGAGGGGCCTTGCTAGGTACTCGGACGATACAGGAGACAGAAGGAAATCGGAACTGACGGTATAAGTCAGCCAAGCGAATCCCCGCCGGCCGAGTGGCTCGGGCGAGCACATCATGCAGCCGGCGATTCGGATTGTAAAACAAACATGGATAGCTTGGATGAAGTGGCATCTGTCGAATAGTTGCAGCATAGGTCAGCAGTACTTGTTGGCGCCTCAGGTGTAAAGGAGGTACGCCAGCCTCGGCGAGCAAGCTGACGACTGGGCTTGTCCGAAAGGCACCCGTCGCCAGCCTCACACCGCCGTGGTGGACACTGTCCAGTTTAACAAGCACTGACTTACGGGCCGAACGTAATGCTACACTGCCATAATCTAACCTAGATAAAATCAGTGCTTTATAAAAACGTAGGAGCACCGCGCGGTCCGCCCCCCACGATGTGCCGCTAAGAAACCGCAACATGTTGAGCTTCTTAGCGCAGGCAGTTTTCAAACACCGCACGTGTGGTTCCCACGTCAATTTCTGATCGAAAAGGAGCCCAAGGAACCGGTACGCAGCAACAACAGGCAAAGCTACATTGCCCAGATAAAGCTCAGGATCTGGATGGAGGGTGCGCTTTCGGCAGAAATGGACAACCGAGGACTTAGCGGTTGAGAATCGAAAGCCATGCTCCAGTGTCCAGCGTTCCACTCTCCGAATAGCTTGTTGTAGCTGTCGTTCAGCGACCGCCATATTTTGCGCACTATAATGTAGAGCGAAGTCGTCGACATATAGCGACGGTACCACTGCTAGACCAGCAGCAGCGACTATACCGTTTATGGCAATCGCAAATAATGTTACGCTAAGCACCGATCCCTGTGGGACTCCGTTTTCCTGTATATGATATTGCGAATATGTCCCCCCTATTCGGACACGGAACAGGCGAAGGGACAGAAAATTCGCAATAAAAACCGGCAAGTTACCTCGGAATTTCCATTGATGCAGGGTAGAGAGGATGCCGTAACGCCAAGTGGTGTCATAGGCCTTCTCGAGGTCAAAGAAAACAGCGACCAGGTGCTGTCTCCGGAGAAAAGCGTCCTGTATGGCAGTCTCCAGGCGTACCAGATGGTCGTTGGTACACCGAGACGCCCTGAAACCACACTGGTATTCAGACAGGAGTCCCCGTTTCTCCAGGACCCACACCAGGCGCCGATTGACCATCCTCTCAAAGAGCTTGCACAAACCGTTAGTGAGACAAATAGGTCTGTAACTACCTGTCAATTTGGGATCCTTATCGGGCTTCAGGATAGGTATAATGATACCTTCCTGCCATTGTGCTACACCTTCCAACCAGATACGATTTAACACCCTGTGCAAATAGCGAATGCTCTCATCGTTAAGGTGTTTAAGCATCTGGTTGTGAATATTATCCGGGCCAGGAGACGTGTCCCTGCAGAGCGCCAGCGCTCCGCGGAGTTCCCACTCCGTAAAGGGCACGTTGTACTCCTCCGAAGCGCGGGAAGCAAAACTAAGCTGGAAACGTTCCGCTTCGCGCTTCAGGGCCACGAAGGCAGGGTCATAGTGATCGGAACCGGATATATCCGCAAAATACGAGGCGAGATGGTTTGCAACGCGATAAGGATCTGTAACCAGTTCATTAGCTATGGGAATTCCCGGTACAGTAGAAGATGTCTGAATTCCCGAAATGCGTCGTAGTTTAGTCCACACTTGAGAGGAGGGGGTATGTGCCGTAATAGAAGACTCATACCGTTCCCAGGATTGTTTCTTACTCTGGCGAATAAGAATCCGTGCCTTGGCACGAAATTTCTTAAACGCCACCAAATTAGCCATGGTTGGACGCCGACGGTAGTGCTTGTGAGCTCGACGACGGTCTCTTATTGCCGCTGCAATATCCTCTGTCCACCAAGGGACGAGTCTGCGACGAGGAGTCCCAGAAAAGGATGGGATGGACTCTTCGGCGGCAGCAAGGAGCACATCGGTGATGTGCTGTACCTCGTCATCGACGCTCCGGCAACCAAGATCAACGAACACAGCTCGTTCTTGAAACGAGGGCCAATTTGCCCGCTTAAGAACCCAACGACTGGGGAACTCCACGGGCCTCTGGGTCAGAAGGGTAAGAACGATCGGGAAATGGTCACTGTCACAGAGGTCGTCGTGTACATACCAACCAAATAGGGGGACCAGCGCACGGCTACACACACTCAAGTCAATGTGTGAGTACGTGCCGTGCGCTAAGCTAAAATGTGTAGCTTCCCCTGTATTTAATAGACATAAATCCAACCCTTGAATTAAGCCCTCCACGTCCCTTCCTCTGGGGCAGGAAGATGGTGATCCCCATTGGGGGTGATGAGAGTTGAAATCACCCACGAGTAGGAAAGGGACTGGAAGTTGATCAACAAGATCAAAGACGTCAATAATATCAAGGGGTTGGTTCGGTGGAAGGTACACGTTACAAACAGTTGTCATAGCAGGCAAGGACACGCGAACTGCAATAGCTTCCAGAGGAGTGGCAAGTGGAAACTCCTCACTATAGCAGTCAGAGCGAACCAAGGTACAAACGCCCCCGGAAGCCCGGGCGGCGTCTTGTCGCTCTTTAGAGTATAGTCGGAAACCTCTCAGAACAGTGTCGTGATCAGGTCTGAGGTTTGTTTCCTCTAGGCAGACTATACTCGCTGCGTATTGGGCAATAAGCTGACGGAGCTCTGTCAAATGCCTGTCATAACTGTTACAATTCCACTGTAACAGTCCCATAGTGTGAACTTAGGGAATAAGTTGGGGCAGCAAGCTACTCCAACTTTGACTCTGGAGGATCTACAGTCACTACGTCGACTATAATCTCCATGTCCTCAGGCGAGTTCATGGAGTGAATCGACTCGGTGGAAGATTTCCTGGACGTAACGCGGCGGCGGGGGGATCTCCGTGGGGAGCGCCCAGATCTGGGGACCGAAACGTCCCCAGGCGCAGAAGCATCCGCAGGTGTTGGCGCGGATGGCTTCCCCTATTTTGGAGAAAGGTAATGCGTAGTGCGGGGTCCCTTCTAACCCGCCCCCGGCTCTTTAAGGTATATAGACGGGTCAGGAGCCGAAGTCCTGACCCTGGTCGACGATGCCGCCTCCGCCGGCTTCGGCGCGGCTTTCGCCGACCGTTTGGGTGGGGAGTAAGACTTCGACTTCCTCCCGAGTGGGGAGTAAGTCTTCAACTTCCTCCCCTGCTGTGCGGGCGGAGCAGCCTTCGCTCGCACAGCCTTCGTGCTGGCCGAAGGTGGAGTTGAAGTCACCTTCGGGCTTTCCATTATAATCATAGGTGCTGGCTTCGGAACAGGTAACTCAGTGGCAGATTTCACAGCTGGTACAAAAGATGAGGTCGCCGGGACCAAATTTGGTATTATGGCCCTATAATCGATCGTTGGAGGAGGCGAAATCGTGGTATGGTACTTCTTGCGGGCCTCCTGGTAGGTGAGACCATCCAGGGTTTTGATCTCCTGGATTTTCTTCTCACTCAGGAAGACAGGGCAGTTCCTGTCCCGAGGAGAATGAAATCCAGGGCAATTAGTGCACTGATAAGGTGTTGTGCACTCTTCCGCTTCGTGTGGTACCTTACCGCATGTTCCGCAGACGTCAGGGCTCGAGCATCGGGATATCATGTGCCCAAACTTCTGGCACTTATAACACCTCATGGGTGGAGGGATATAAGGCCGGACGTCACAACGGTAACTTGTAACCTTGACTTTCTCCGGGAGCACCGAAAGCTCAAAGGAAATAATGAAAGCACCAGTATCCACGATTTGACCGTTGACCTTGCGCGTAATGCGCCGGACAGCAGTCACGTGACGGTGCTGCATATCCTCCTTGAGCTCCTCGTCAGTGTTCAGAATCAGGTCCCGGTGGAAAATAACTCCTCGGACCAGATTCAGGGAAGTGTGCTTTTCCACTTTGACGGGAATGTCGCCAAAGTGGTCACATTTCAAAAGTCGTTCAACTTGCTCACCAGTCCTAGTCTTGAGCAACAAGCTACCGTTCCTCATCTTTTGTACTTTCTCAAGCTCACCATAGACACCTTCTATGTGGCGAGAAAACAAAATACTCTTTACCAGCTTGAAATCACCCCCATCTGTTCTGGTAGCTACCAGAAACTTGGGGGTGTTAGCACCCAGATTTTCACGCACAGATTGTTCCCAGGGGGTTGATCCCCGTAGGGAATCAAATGTTAAAGACTTGGGTGTAGGACCACCCTGTTTGGGTGTAGGTCCACCCTGGTTGGGGATTTTTCTTTTAGAACCCATGGCCAGATCATCCTCCCCGAATGCCACCGACATCCGATCACGGGCCGTGACAGTAGGCGCTACCCAGCCAGGGCAAGGCCCGCCTAGCTTGGAAGGCATTGCCCGGGGGTCCGATGTTTTACAATGCCGTATTGGCATGTACCCCTTGGCATATACTGGATTTTACAGCTCAGACATTCGGCTGTGCGGGGACCTGCGTAGTCAGGCGGATACTACTGAACGGGTACATGGCACACCCACCTGTCGGCGCGGCCAAGACCGGAACAGGCTTTCGAGCGTAGTCGCTAGCGTAAGTGGCCCATCCCCTAACAGCACGCACATATAGAAATTTTGGTTGCCAGATCCTGAAAGCAGTGACGGAAAGAAGTGCGATATAACCTAATGAGAGTTATACCGCACGGGTGTATGTCTTTGAGAGCTGACTGTCAAACCCTCGAAAGGGGACCGTTCCAAGAAGCCCTTTTAGTCGCCTTTTACGACTGGCAGGGAGTACCGTGGATGTATTCGCTTCCTCCCACCCACTGGGGGTCCAATTCACAAAACAGCGCGGAGTCCTTAAAGTATAGCCAAGGTCGCCCCTTTTAGTCGGCTCTTACGACAGGCAGGGGATACCGTGGGTGTATTCTAAACCCCCCACCCACAGGGGGGGGATGAAATGAAACGGCGTGAAATGAAAGGATGAAGACAAAAAAAAAACAGCTCACTGCTATGGATGAAACGCAAATGGTTTAGATAAAATAGACAGTGAGCCCCAAGAACTATGCCTTATGTAGCAGGGAAAAAAACTTACAAAAAGGAACTCAGATTGAAACTACTCACCAAATGGAGAGCGGTAATACGTACATAAGGGAATTTGGAACGAAAAGACTCAAAAAATAATAGATTGAAAAATACGCACAAAATGTAGGTTAAGTCCAAAATACGTACAAAAAGCAACGTACAGTCGAAACACCTACAAAATGCAAGTGAAATCAAAATACTTACAAAATGCAAATGAGATTGAATATACGCACAAAATGTAATGTAGATTCAAAATACCCACAAAATGCAATTGAGACTTAACTACTTGAACAAAGCGGGGTAGGATGAAAAAACAAAATGCAATTGATGATGATGATGATGATAATTGTTGTTTTAAGGGGCCTAACATCTAGGTTATCGGCCCCTGATGGTTTGGGTGATCGTGAAGATGAAAATGAAATGCGAACTTAAAACTAAATCTAACTACTAACCTATATACTAGAAGAAGAAATGGAAAACTAAAGGAGAATAAGGCAAATAAAGGACAGGAGGAAAAGAAATGCCCTCAACCCTCGAAGAAGGCGGATTGAGTGACTTGGAAGGAAGGAGAGCCATGAAAGGCAGATAGGAAAGTGAAAGAGGAGAGGGTCCGCCCCAAAGGTAAGGGACAAAAGGGGAAAACGGACCCAGCTCAGGAATCCCTCGGGGTCGCCAACTCCCGAACTCACCAGCCGTGAGCCCCTGAGGGTGTAGCATTATCTAGGGTGCACCAAAAGTGGTGGGGCTACATACACCCGGCCTCCTTGAGGGCCTTAAGCAGAAGGCAGGAGATAACATGAAAAGAAAAAGAAGGCTGACCCCTCGCAGAAGGAGGGAATCAGAAAAGATGAGACAAGGGCCAATTAAGGCGGGAAAGGAAGAGACTCCCTAGGCCTCGGATACCCTAATACCGTCGGGGTCGGAAGAGAACAAGAGTTGACCAAGTGAGGTCGACAGGAAAGAAGACGGAGAGGAGCCCGGCACAAGTAAGTGGAAGCAATGCCGGACTCAGCTGGGGCCCCGTGGTCGCCAACCCACGCCCACTAGAAGTGAGCCCCTGGGGGAAAAATGCAATTGAAATTGCTTACAAAAGGTATGGTAGATTCAAACTTCTCATTTGTCTGGACAATACTTACAAAATGCAATTTAGATTGAAGATAATTACAAAATGTAATTTAGATTCAAAATACCCACAAAATTGCAATTGAGACTTAACTACTTGAACAAAGCGGGGTAGGTTGAAAATACAAAATGCAAATGAAATTCAAAATACTCACTAAAGTCCCAGCCCCTATATTGAAAGACTTACTAAAAAGCAATTTAGATTGTCAAGCCTTACAAAATGCAATTGAGATTGAAAAACACTCACAAAATGCAATCTATATCGAAAATACGTACAAAATGCAACGTAGATTAAAAATACCTAAAAAAAAAACAAAGAAACCGCAAGAAGGGGATTTAGATACACGGGGAACCAGGTAACAAAAACAGTGCGGGAATCTTAAAGAGAAAAAGAAATATAAGGAAAAGAGGAGAGGAGAGGAGAGGAGAGGAGAGGGGAGAGAGTCCGCCCCAAAGGTAAGGGACAAAAGGGGAAAACGGACCCAGCTCAGGAATCCCTCGGGGTCGCCAACTCCCGAACTCACCAGCCGTGAGCCCCTGAGGGTGTAGCATTATCTAGGGTGCACCAGAAGTGGTGGGGCTACATACACCCGGCCTCCTAAAGGGCCTTGAGCACAAGGCAGGAGGAAAGAGGAAAAGAAAAAGAAGGCTGACCCCTCACAGAAGGAGGGTATCAGGAAAGATGAGACAAGGGCCAATTAAGGCGGGAAAGTGAAAGACTCCCTAGGCCTCGGTAACCTAATACCGTCGGGGTCGGAAGATGATGATGATAATTGTTGTTTTAAGGGGCCTAACATCTAGGTTATCGGCCCCTGATGGTTTGGGTGATCGTGAAGATGAAAATGAAAAGCGAACTTAAAACTAAAACTAACTAATAACCTACATACTAGAAGAAGAAATGCAAAACTAAAGGAGAATAAGGCAAATAAAAGGACAGAAGGAAAAGAAATGCCCTCAACCCTCGGAGAAGGCGGATTGAGGGACTTGGAAGGAAGGAGAGCCATGAAAGGCAGATAGGAAAGTGAAAGAGGAGAGGGTCCGCCCCAAAGGTAAGGAACAAAAGGGGAAAACGGACCCAGCTCAGGAATCCCTCGGGGTCGCCAACTCCCGAACTCACCAGCCGTGAGCCCCTGAGGGTGTAGCATTATCTACGGTGCACCAGAAGTGGTGGGGCTACATACACCCTGCCTCCTTAAGGGCCTAGAGCACAAGGCAGGAGGTAAAAGGAAGAGAAAAAGAAGGCTGACCCCTCGCAGAAGGAGGGTATCAGAAAAGATGAGACAAGGGCCAATTAAGGCGGGAAAGGAAGAGACTCCCTAGGCCTCGGATACCCTAATACCGTCGGGGTCAGAAGAGAACAAGAGTTGACCAAGTGAGGTCGACAGGAAAGAAGACGGAGAGGAGCCCGGCACAAGTAAGTGGAAACAATGCCGGACATAGCTGGGGCCCCGTGGTCGCCAACCCACGCCCACAAGATGTGAGCCCCTGGGGGTGGGGTCGGAAGAGAACAAGAGTTGACCAAGGGAGGTCGACAGGAAAGAAGACGGAGAGGAGCCCGGCACAAGTAAGTGGAAGCAATGCCGGACTCAGCTGGGGTCCCGTGGTCGCCAATCCACGTCCCACTAGATGTGAGCCCCTGAGGGCATGAAATCTTCAACCGAGTCGATTCACTCCATGACCTCGCCTGAGGACATGGAGATTATAGTCGACGCAGTGACTGTAGATCCTCCAGAGTCAAAGTTGGAGTAGCTTGCTGCTCCACGTTATTCCCTAAGTTCACACAATGGCACTGTTACAGTGGAATTGTAACAGTTATGACAGGCATTTGACAGAACTCCGTCAGCTTATTGCCCAATACGCAGCGAGTATAGCCTGCCTACAGGAAACAAACCTCAGACCTGATCACGAAACTGTTCTGAGAGGTTTCAGACTATACTCTAAACTGCGACAAGACGCCGCCCGGGCTTCCGTGGGCGTTTGTACCTTCGTTCGCTCTGACTGCTATAGTGAGGAGTTTCCACTCGCCACTCCTCTGGAAGCTATTGCAGTTCGCGTGTCCTTGCCTGCTATGACAACTGTTTGTAACGTGTACCTTCCACCGAACCTGCCCCTTGAATTTAATGACGTCTTTGATCTTGTTGATCAACTTTCAGTCCCTTTCCTAATCGTGGGTGATTTCAACTCTCATCACCCCCAATGGGGATCACCATCTTCCTGCCCCAGAGGAAGGGACGTGGAGGGCTTAATTCAAGGGTTGGATTTATCTCTATTAAATACAGGGGAAGCTACACATTTTAGCTTAGCGCACGGCACGTACTTACACATTGACTTGAGTGTGTGTAGCCGTGCGCTGGTCCCCCTATTTGGTTGGTATGTACACGACGACCTCTGTGACAGTGACCATTTCCCGATCGTTCTTACCCTTCTGACCCAGACGCCCGTTGAGTTCCCCAGTCGTTGGGTTCTTAAGCGGGCGAATTGGCCCTCGTTTCAAAAACGAGCTGTGTTCGTTGATCTTGGTTGCCAGAGCCTCGATGACGAGGTACAGCACATCACCGATGTGCTTCTTGCTGCCGCCGAAGAGTCCATCCCATCCTTTTCTGGGACTCCTCGCCGCAAACTCGTTCCTTGGTGGACAGAGGATATTGCAGCGGCAATAAGAGACCGTCGTCGAGCTCATAAGCACTACCGTCGGCGTCCAACCATGGCCAATTTGGTGGCGTTTAAGAAATTTCGTGCCAAGGCACGGATTCTTATTCGCCAGAGTAAGAAACAATCCTGGGAACGGTATGTGTCTTCTATTACGGCACATACCCCCTCCTCTCAAGTGTGAACTAAACTACGACGCATTTCGGGAATTCAGACATCTTCTACTGTACCGGGAATTTCCATTGTTAATGAACTGGTTACAGATCCTTATCGCGTTGCAAACCATCTCGCCTCGTATTTTGCGGATATATCCGGTTCCGATAACTATGACCCTGCCTTCGTGGCCCTGAAGCGCGAAGCGGAACGTTTCCAGCTTAGTTTTGCTTCCCGCGCTTCGGCAGAGTACAACGTGCCCTTTACGGAGTGGGAACTCCGCGGAGCGCTGGCGCTCTGCAGGGACACGTCTCCTGGCCCGGATAATATTCACAACCAGATGCTTAAACACCTTAACGATGAGAGCATTCGCTATTTGATGATGATGATGATAATTGTTGTTTTAAGGGGCCTAACATCTAGGTTATCGGCCCCTGATGGTTTGGGTGATCGCGACGATGAAAATGAAAAGCGAACTTAAAACTAAAACTAACTACTAACCTACATACTAGAAGAAGAAATGGAAAACTAAAGGAGAATAAGGCAAATAAAAGGACAGAAGGAAAAGAAATGCCCTCAACCCTCGGAGAAGGCGGATTGAGGGACTTGGAAGGAAGGAGAGCCATGAAATGCATATAGGAAAGTGAAAGAGGAGAGGGTCCGCCCCAAAGGTAAGGGACAAAAGGGGAAAACGGACCCAGCTCAGGAATCCCTCGGGGTCGCCAACTCCCGAACTCACCAGCCGTGAGCCCCTGAGGGTGTAGCATTATCTAGGGTGCACCAGAAGTGGTGGGTCTACATACACCCTGCCTCCTTAAGGGCCTAGAGCACAAGGCAGGAGGTAAAAGGAAGAGAAAAAGAAGGCTGACCCCTCGCAGAAGGAGGGTATCAGAAAAGATGAGACAAGGGCCAATTAAGGCGGGAAAGGAAGAGACTCCCTAGGCCTCGGATACCCTAATACCGTCGGGGTCAGAAGAGAACAAGAGTTGACCAAGTGAGGTCGACAGGAAAGAAGACAGAGAGGAGCCCGGCACCAGTAAGTGGAAGCAATGCCGGACTCAGCTGGGGCCCCGTGGTCGATTCGCTATTTGCACAGGGTGTTTAATCGTATCTGGTTGGAAGGTGTAGCACAATGGCAGGAAGGTATCATTATACCTATCCTGAAGCCCGATAAGGATCCCAATTTGACAGGTAGTTACAGACCTATTTGTCTCACTAACGGTTTGTGCAAGCTCTTTGAGAGGATGGTCAATCGGCGCCTGGTGTGGGTCCTGGAGAAACGGGGACTCCTGTCTGAATACCAGTGTGGTTTCAGGGCGTCTCGGTGTACCAACGACCATCTGGTACGCCTGGAGACTGCCATACAGGACGCTTTTCTCCGGAGACAGCACCTAGTCGCTGTTTTCTTTGACCTCGAGAAGGCCTATGACACCTCTTGGCGTTACGGCATCCTCTCTACCCTGCATCAATGGAAATTCCGAGGTAACTTGCCGGTTTTTATTGCGAATTTCTGTCCCTTTGCCTGTTCCGTGTCCGAATAGGGGGCACATATTCGCAATATCATATACAGGAAAATGGAGTCCCACAGGGATCGGTGCTTAGCGTAACATTATTTGCGATTGCCATAAACGGTATAGTCGCTGCTGCTGGTCCAGCAGTGGTACCGTCGCCATATGTAGACGACTTCGCTCTACATTATAGTGCGCAAAATATGGCGGTCGCTGAACGACAGCTACAACAAGCTATTCGGAGAGTGGAACGCTGAACACTGGAGCATGGCTTTCGATTCTCAACCGCTAAGTCCTCGGTTGTCCATTTCTGCCGAAAGCGCACCCTCCATCCAGATCCTGAGCTTTATCTGGGCAATGTAGCTTTGCCTGTTGTTGCTGCGTACCGGTTCCTTGGGCTCCTTTTCGATCAGAAATTGACGTGGGAACCACACGTGCGGTGTTTGAAAACTGCCTGCGCTAAGAAGCTCAACATGTTGCGGTTTCTTAGCGGTACATCATGGGGGGCGGACCGCGCGGTCCTCCTGCGTTTTTATAAGTCACTGATTTTATCTAGGTTAGATTATGGCAGTGTAGCATATGGTTCGGCCCGTAAGTCAGTGCTTGTTAAACTGGACAGTGTCCACCACGGCGGTGTGAGGCTGGCGACGGGTGCCTTTCGGACAAGCCCAGTCGTCAGCTTGCTCGCCGAGGCTGGCTTACCTCCTTTACACCTGAGGCGCCAACAAGTACTGCTGATCTATGCGGCAACTATTCGACAGATGCCACTTCATCCAAGCTATCCATGTTTGTTTTACAATCCGAATCGCCGGCTGTATGATGTGCTCGCCCGAGCCACTCGGCCGGCGGGGATTCGCTTGGATGACTTATACCGTCAGTTCCGATTTCCTTCTGTCTCCTGTATCGTGCGAGTACCTAGCAAGGCCCCTCCGTGGATGGTCTCTCGCCCTGATATCATCCTGGATCTGCACACCGGCCCCAAGTCGGACACGGACTCCTCCGTCCATCGGAGGCTGTTCCAGTCCGTGGTGACACGGTATCCGGGATCAGGGCTTGTATTCACGGACGGTTCGAGGGTAAACGAGAAAGTAGGCTGTGCATTTGTGGTTGAGGATCGTCGGTTTCTCTTTTCACTTCCCGAGGCCTGTAGCGTGTACACTGCGGAGCTCTATGCCATCTTAGAGGCTCTGCGGTACACGTTATCAGACGATCACCAGCACTTTCTTGTGTGTACTGACTCTCTGAGTACGCTGCAGGCGATCGATGTGTGTTTCCCGAAGCACCCGTTGGTCCAGCGTGTGCACGACCAGCTCGGCAGTTCGCGTAACGCTGGAACCGGGGTGACCTTTGTGTGGCTTCCTAGCCACATGGGTATTGCGGGAAACGAGCTTGCTGATCAGGCGGCGAGAGAGGCAGTCGCACTGCCCTCGCTACCGTATAAGGTGCCTGCTAGTGATGTGCGCTCTCAGTTCCGGCATTCGATTCTGTCGCATTGGGAGGAGGCATGGCACTCCACCCAACAAACTGAGAGGCATCAAGGAGAGTAGGTAATATAGGGCGGTTCTGGCGCAGTGGCTAATGGGCAAGATGGCCGCCGCGCGCAACTGGCCTATGTTATTCTTATGGAGGGGTCAGTCATAGCTGGCGCAGTGGCTAATGGGCAAGATGGCCGCCGCGCCCTGAGACCGTGGATGACGTCACAGGGAGAGGTCGGCCGTGTAGTTGCTAAATGGAATATATAATATTATTATTAATATTTTATTATTATTATTATTGATTGATCAAGTACAATCAAGACCAGCCTTATATTGTCTACGTTGTGATGTAGTGGTTAGCATTCTTGGATGTCACCGCTTCAGCCTGAATTTGATTCACCGCTCAGCCAAGAAATGTAATTCTGGTCTCAGAACTGGAACGGGGTACACTCAGCCTTGTGAGGCAAAACTGACAGGAGCTGGGTTTGGATTCCTACCTCAACCATTTTGGAAGTAGTTTTCTGTGGTTTCCCACTTTTACTCCATGCAAATGCTTGCATAGTTCCTAAATTAAGACCACGACCACGTCGTTCCCAATCCTTATCTGAATTACAAATACATACACTAATACAGCCAGCACAATGACACAGGTTATCAGACCTATTCCACACTGATCCAAGTACATGGGAACAGAATAATCACGATGTCAAAGCCCTCTCAAATGAAACACCAACAACAACTACATGTCTTCCTTGTGGTGTAGTGGCTACCATTCTTGGATGTCACCGCTTAAGCCTGAATTTGATTCACTGCTCAGCCAAGAAATGTAATTCTGGTCTCAGAATTGGAACGGGGTACACTCAGCCTTGTGAGGCAAAACTGACAGGAGCTGGGTTTTGATACCTACCTCAACCATTTTGGAAGTAGTTTTCTGTGGTTTCCCACTTTTACTCCATGCAAATGCTTGGATAGGTCCTAAATTAAGACCACGGCCACCTCTTTCCCAATCCTCATCTGAATTACAAATACACACACTAATACAACCAGCACAATGACACAGGTTATCAGACCTATTCCACACTGATCCAAGTACATGGGAACAGAATAATCACGATGTCAAAGCCCTCTCAAATGAAACAACAACAACAACAACTACATGTCTTCCTTGTGGTGTAGTGGCTAGCATTCTTGCATGTCACTGCTTAAGCCTGAATTTGATTCTCTGCTCAGCCAAGAAATGTAATTCTGGTCTCAGAACTGGAACGGAGTACACTCAGCCTTGTGAGGCAAAACTGACAGGAGCTGGGTTTTGATTCCTACCTCAACCATTTTGGAAGTTGTTTTCTGTGGTTTCCCACTTTTACTCCATGAAAATGCTTGGATAGTTCCTAAATTAAGACCACGGCCGCCTCTTTCCCAATCCTCATCTGAATTACAAATACACACACTAATACAGCCATTGCTGTTACACAGGTTATTAGACAAATTCAACACTCAACCAAGTACGCGGGGCTACATGACTATGAAATCACAAAACTCCTAAAAGAACGGGGTACACTCAGCCTTGTGAGGCAAAACTGAGAAGAGACGGGTTCAATTCCTACCTCACTCATTCTAAGAGTGTTTTTCTGTGGGTTTCCTCTCTTACACTCTTAAGGAAATGCCGGGATGGTACCTAACTTAAGGCTACAGCTGCTTCCTACCCAATACCTACCTCTATTACAAATACATACAGTAGTACAGACATTACAGTGACACAGGTTATCAGACAGCTTTTACATACACCCAAGTTCACAGGGATACATGACTACGAAATCACAAAACTCCTAAAAGAACGGGGTACACTCAGCCTTGTGAGACAAAACTGAGAAGAGACGGGTTCAATTCCTACCTCACTCATTCTAAGAGTGTTTTTCTGTGGGTTTCCTCTCTTACACTCTTAAGGAAATGCCGGGATGGTACCTAACTCAAGGCTACAGCTGCTTCCTACCCAATACCTACCTCTATTACAAATACATACAGTAGTACAGACATTTCAGTGACACAGGTTATCAGACAGCTCTTTCATACACTCAAGTTCATAGGGTTACAAACCAAGAGGTATTAAGACTAGTGAGAGAGAAGAGATGTTTCTGGTGACTGTTAATGAAGAGAAGAGATAGGTTGGTAGGACACATACTAAGGCACCCAGGAATAGCAAGCTTAGTTATGGAAGGAAGGGGTCAAGGGCAAGAACTGTAGGGTTAGACCATGTTTAGAATATGTTAAACAGATTGCCTTGGAAGTAGGGTATTGTAGCTACAGTATATAGGGATGAAATGATTAGCTCATCAATCAGTCAAAAGACTGAAGATGAAAACATCAATATAGAATTTGGAATTAAGTTACTTACCTCAGTAATGCATATCTTTTGTTGATAATCTTGTTACGATGTTTTAACATTTCTAACCACACGCTACTCATGAACTATATGTCACTATTTATTTCCTATTCAACTACAAGGGACTGATGATCATGGTGTCTCAACCACTTATCGTGAATGATACACTCTCAACTACACGGGTCTGATGACCATGGTGTTTCAACACACTGACGTGAAAGATACACTCTCAACTATACTGAGCTGATGACCATGGTGTCTCACCCCACTAACGTGATGATGATGATGATAATTGTTGTTTTAAGGGGCCTAACATCTAGGTTATCGGCCCCTGATGGTTTGGGTGATCGTGAAGATGAAAATGAAAAGCGAACTTAAAACTAAAACTAACTAATAACCTACATACTAGAAGAAGAAATGGAAACTAAAGAAGAATAAGGCAAATAAAAGGACAGATGGAAAAGAAATGCCCTCAACCCTCGGAGAAGGCGGATTGAGGGACTTGGAAGGAAGGAGAGCCAAGAAAGGCATATAGGAAAGTGAAAGAGGAGAGGGTCCGCCCCAAAGGTAAGGGACAAAAGGGGAAAACGGACCCAGCTCAGGAATCCCTCGGGGTTGCCAACTCCCGAACTCACCAGCCGTGAGCCCCTGAGGGTGTAGCATTATCTACGATGCACCAGAAGTGGTGGGGCTACATACATCCTGCCTCCTTAAGGGCCTAGAGCACAAGGCAGGAGGTAAAAGGAAGAGAAAAAGAAGGCTGACCCCTCGCAGAAGGAGGGTATCAGAAAAGATGAGACAAGGGCCAATTAAGGCGGGAAAGGAAGAGACTCCCTGGGCCTCGGATACCCTAATACCGTCGGGGTCGGAAGAGAACAAGAGTTGACCAAGTGAGGTCGACAGGAAAGAAGAAAGAGAGGAGCACGGCACAAGTAAGTGGAAGCAATGCCGGACTCAGCTGGGGCCCCGTGGTCGCCAACCCACTTCTCACTAGATGTGAGCCCCTGGGGGTCCCACTAACGTGAATGATACACTCTCAACTACACGGGGCTGATGACTATGATGTCTTACCACACATACATGCTATAACGCGTGATTGATGATTGAATTTTGTTACAAGTTTTGATTGAATTTTGTTACAAGTTTAAACAATTCATTTGCAAGCGAACACTATGTGAGTTGAAAGGCGACTGTTCTCTCCAGCGTACTGTGGGAGCTTGGTAGGTGCAAGTTCGCAGAAATTTGATAGCTTACATTGCGTGTAATCTCCGAGGCTGAAGGCTTGGCTCTTGACTGTTAGTGAAACTTTTATATGAATTTTGAATACAGAATTTAACCTTGGTTGTCTTAAAAAATGGATTTTGTGGTTTCCCACTTCTACTCCAAGCAAATGTCGGAATGGTTCCTAAATTAATGCCGGGGCAGCCTCCTTCCCAATCCTTACATGAATAACTAATACACACAATCCTACAGACACCACAATAACACAGATTATCGCATACATTTTGCATACACCCAAGTACTGGGGTATAAAAGACCACGATGTCTAAGCCCTTCATAACAACAACAACAACAACGTCGTAACATGAGACTGTACAAAGTAGACTATCATAAGAGACGACCTCGTTGTGTAGTGGCTAGCATTCTAGGTCGTCACCTTGGAGGCCTGAGTTTGATTTCCGGCTCTGCCAAGAAATTTAATCTTGGTCTACATTAGGCTTTGTAAGGAAAAACTGAGAGGAGGTTTTCCTTGGTTTCCCACTTGTACTTCAGGTGAATACCGGGATGATTCTTAATTTAAGTGTCCGCCTGCATCCTTTCCAATCCTCATCCAATTACTAATACACACACTACTGCAGTCATCACAATAACACATGCTATCACACAAATCCTATACACCACGATGTCTAAACCCCTCAAATGAAATGCATATGTACAGTACTTCGAATTGACAGGTGAAAAGCTAATGGAAGTAGGATACTTTTTACTACTTAGAAAGCAAAATAACTAGTGATGGACGATGCAAAGAGGATATATTATGAATTGCAGCCAATGGCCATAGCTGGGCATTTTTGATTTAACGCCCGAGGTCTCCCAACAAGTTCAATTTCAGTTAGGTCCAACTTTAGTTACCAAATGCTACTGTCACTAACTCCAAGTGGCGAACGTTGGAACTTAATAGAGCGTTACTAATTAACCAATATCGCCTATAAATTTTACTACACACTGCCAATTGCAGTGCTAGGTTCTTTTACGTGGAACAAATGTATGACATGGGACGGCAGGCTTTACTCCCCGCCCCTCCGAAGGAATGCATACTAAAGGAATTAGCGCTTTTAAAAATCCCACGACTTTGTCAGGGTTTGAACCCGTTATCTTGAGCACAGCTATTAACTACACCACCGATACCGCTACATTGACATAGGTAATCACGCATATTCCAGAAACATTATGTACATGGGTTTTAATAAATAGTCACAATATCGGATAAGCCCTAAAATGTGACCCTGTGGCTAATTGGTTAGCATGGTAGACTTTGACCTTGAGGGATTTAGCTTTCACTCCTAGGATTTTAATTTGTTATGGAAATAGGAAACATAATTATGGCAAGAAAGGTTGAGGCTAAGAACTGCAGTTTAGTTCAAGGTTCGAATATGCTAAACAGATTGTCTTAGATGTAGCTTAAATTAGCTTGAGCAGGGAGTAACTACCAACCTTGTGAAGAAAGCTGAGACGTGATAAACTCATTTCTACCTCACTCATATTGTTTCATGGTTTTACCACTTTTATTTAAGGCAAATGCATGGATGATTCTTAACTTAAGGCTATGACTGTCTCGTTCCCAATCCTCACTTAAGTTTAAAAATCTATACACCAATAACTATGCAGGAATCATTTATCTATTGGTTCTTTATTATTGGAGTCGTTGCTCATATAGGTAAGAAACGGGTCATACTATACTTTCAACTACACTAGTTTCAACTACTTTTCAAGGCCACGCTCACCGAGCATTGCCGAAGACTGCCGAAAGTTAACGATTGGATTAAGAGTGTCAGGCGGGTAACAAGAAACACAAGCGGTACCCATGCAATAGTTTTATTAATTACATATATCTACAATTTTTACATATAATACACTCTTTTCTTTATTTTAATAACATTCATTTTCATTTTTCTACATTTTAACTTAAATTTTTGCTTAAATCTCTTAGGTCCCTTTTGTATCCATTTGTTTAATACGAACAGGGCAGTCCAAATTCTTGATTTGTCATGCATAATTACACACAGAACACAACTCTTTCCTTATTTTTGCTTGGTGTAGTTTTAAGAGCATCCAGCTTAATTTTGATCCGATAATTCAAATCTGTATCCGAATCTTCTAGTTCCTTTTCCAGCCAGTAATTGGATATAAACAAAGAGTCAATATTCTCCATTTCCAACACATATCTAACTTTATGTCTATATACTATTGGTTTTATTCCCTTAATAATTAGTTCTGTTCCTTTTTCCAAACTTTCTAACCGGGAGCACTTTCGGATTTTTATTTGGCCTTTGATTTCCTGCATAGTGATGTTATTAAGCAGATCAACGTCACCTTGCGTATACGATGTCGACTCTACTCTATAGTCTGTTTGAATGCTTGTGAACAACTTAAAATTCTCGATTTTAGCAAACGAGTTACCATTAAATGTAGTAATTCCATTGGTGTTGAATGCTGCAAACGGTTTTTCAGTTTCCAAATGTACAATGTCCAATCCACCACATCGAGTTACAATAAATCCATCCTTTTTAAGCAAGTCTAAATTACCATGACTCTTTAAAAACATAGATTTTAAATATCCTCTTAAGTAGCACACATGTTTACATTTTTCACTTTCTACAAGCACTCCAACGCGTGGATAAGTTCCTTTGTAATTAACAGTAAATGCTGAGAGTTTGTATTTCCCACTCACATCTAGATTTTGCCAGGGACTTTGTTTAAAGTAAACTGTAAACCTGTTTCTTGCATCCACAATCGTCTGTTCTTTCAGCAACACTGCTTCGTACTCTTCCTTTAGGGCAGTAGTCTCTGCAACATACTCCACTTTCCTTTTTTTGATCTCAATTTCCTCTAACTCCAATTTTCGTTTCCTTACACATAGCACATTAACTGTACTCAATGGGGTAATTTCCTTAAGAGGGTATGGTTTAAGTCTGTTAGATTTATTGGTTCTTTTTTCTCAACACCTGGGGAGGAATATTATTTGTAGGAGTCAATCCTAATTCGCTAATGTTTATGTTTGCGGGAATTGTGGAAAACAATGTCCTGGATTGGGAAAAGAATGTTTCCCCAGCTTTAAGATAGCATTTCTGTATAATGCGAACATTGTTGTTTCCAGAATCATCGTTAACAATTTCTACAAAGTTTACAGGTAAGTAATTAAAACTATAGGCAGAGAGAGCATAGTTTATCA
The DNA here is from genome assembly GCA_946902985.2 of Meconema thalassinum. Classification (NCBI taxonomy): domain Eukaryota; kingdom Metazoa; phylum Arthropoda; class Insecta; order Orthoptera; family Tettigoniidae; genus Meconema; species Meconema thalassinum. The sequence goes on along the minus strand of OX336392.1, from coordinate 501,431,982 downwards.
TCTTTTCCCGATCTTGTCCATCGCGCAGTTCGATTTGCACACCAGTCAATTTCCGAGTATTTTTATTACCCCAATACACAAATTGCAAAACTTTGTTAAACACCACACAGCAACTATTTCGTAGGTTATCCGATAGTTTGGTCCACATGGACGCGATCGGCACCGAGTGCAGGGGCGCTTCTTTTAAGTAATGTTTGTTGGCGTTTAATACACTAACACAATCTTCGAGTGGGTCAAATACACCATCCATTTTGTAGTTGTAAATTGTTGCCTCTAGTCTTGTAATACCATGTTCTTTAGCTAAGTAAGACGTAAACGTTTCCCTTAGACGGGAGTCTGGACATCGGATAAAGTCTATAATATGGTTTCCAATGACTTTGTTTACACCAGGACTTGTAATTTGGCATATAAATTTGTTATATATCTTTATTCTAGAATTAGAGTTCATCCATGTTAAACAGTCTATACCAACCGTTTTATCATTGTTCACAATCACATTACACTTTTCTCGATACTCTCCTTGCACACAAAAGTTGTGATTCGATGTTAGATAATCACACATCTCTGCCTTGTTAAAAACACCAGCCAAATCTTGGGTTATGTTCAAATCCATAAGATAAACCTCCTCAGCACGAAGCTGTTGCAATATCTCTGGAAGTTCGGCTAACAGAACATCTAATTTAACATCAGCTAGCTCCACTTTGTATGGTATAGCCACAGGATTTTTATACTTTTCCATAATGTTAACCATTCCTTTCTCCCCAAGCTGTGTCCTGAGTCCCCGTGCCATTGCACACTCGTTATTGAGTAGAGGAAATTGTAGCTTTGCCTTAACACCATGTTTAGCAGAGATGAACTTGGAGAATTTACCACGTAAATAGAGGTTGAAAGCACCACACACCTCTTTCTTTAGCAGCACAGACTTACTATTTTCCTATTGTTCTTGGCAGTCCACTTGATCACATATCCTAACCACCATAATGTTATCACAAAACGGCTCCGTAATCGGTGTAAGTAGATTAACATTTTTATCACTTAGGAGCGTCTCGTTTTCTGTGTAGTTTATATTACCAATGTCTGTAACCAGATTGTCCAGGTTTTCCAACAACAACCACAACCCAAACCGCTCGTTGGTAGGCTTTATTCTGTTCCCCATAAGTTGGGGGACACTAAACACTTTAGAGAGAGACATCTTCACACTTTCAACTACCACGAAGCACTGATCAAATGCATCTGTAGCGTCTCTTATATATACCATTAATCAATTCTATTTTTAGATTATGACGTAACTGACAACGCTTGTCGGCAGAAAGCAGTACACATATAAATACAAAATCTCTCGAACATTGCCGGAGACTGCCCAAGGTTAACGATTGGAACTCAAACAAGATTTAACTTGTCACATGACGTAACAAAAAGTTAAATGATTTAATTGCATGGGAATGTTGCTTTACCTAAAATGTAATACTATGCAAGTGTTTAACATTTTACAATCAGCTTGTGTATTGGCTTTTTATGTTGGTTTTTTTGTTGGCTTTTGTTGGCTTTTGTTGGCTTGTGTTGGCTTTTTTGTTGGCTTTTGTATTAGCTCTCTCATATTTGCTCTTGCTTGTGGGGGGCTTATTATTTGGTCTTGGAAAGTATGTCAGTCCTTTTTTATGGCTGCAAAATGCTTACAGCCATGTTTGTAAGCAGCAACAACAACAACAACACACAAAATTCCCCCCCCCCCCAAAAAAAACCAAAGTACTCTAAGCTTTATCAATGACTCTCAACTCTTACACTTACCTCTATCCCATGCCTAGTCAAAATATTAGTGTATTTTTCAAATTTTTCTATAAATATTTGGACTATTTTTGGACTGAGAGTGGTATAGAGGCAGGTGTTGGAGTTAACATATGTCTTTTCAGGATTTTTAGATTAATGACATAGCCTACTTTCCAAATATTTATAGAAAAATTTGAAAAATACACTAATTTTTTGACTAGGCATGGGATAGAGGTAAGTGTAAGAGTTGAGAGTCATTGATAAAGCTTAGAGTACTTTGGTTTTTTTGGGGGGGGAATTTTGTGTGTTGTTGTTGTTGTTGCTGCTTACAAACATGGCTGTAAGCATTTTGCAGCCATAAAAAGGGACTGACATACTTTCCAAGACCAAATAATAAGCCCCCCACAAGCAAGAGCAAATATGAGAGAGCTAATACAAAAGCCAACAAAAAAGCCAACACAAGCCAACAAAAGCCAACAAAAGCCAACAAAAAAGCCAACATAAAAAGCCAATACACAAGCTGATTGTAAAATGTTAAACACTTGCATAGTATTACATTTTAGGTAAAGCAACATTCCCATGCAATTAAATCATTTAACTTTTTGTTACGTCATGTGACAAGTTAAATCTTGTTTGAGTTCCAATCGTTAACCTTGGGCAGTCTCCGGCAATGTTCGAGAGATTTTGTATTTATATGTGTACTGCTTTCTGCCGACAAGCGTTGTCAGTTACGTCATAATCTAAAAATAGAATTGATTAATGGTATATATAAGAGACGCTACAGATGCATTTGATCAGTGCTTCGTGGTAGTTGAAAGTGTGAAGATGTCTCTCTCTAAAGTGTTTAGTGTCCCCCAACTTATGGGGAACAGAATAAAGCCTACCAACGAGCGGTTTGGGTTGTGGTTGTTGTTGGAAAACCTGGACAATCTGGTTACAGACATTGGTAATATAAACTACACAGAAAACGAGACGCTCCTAAGTGATAAAAATGTTAATCTACTTACACCGATTACGGAGCCGTTTTGTGATAACATTATGGTGGTTAGGATATGTGATCAAGTGGACTGCCAAGAACAATAGGAAAATAGTAAGTCTGTGCTGCTAAAGAAAGAGGTGTGTGGTGCTTTCAACCTCTATTTACGTGGTAAATTCTCCAAGTTCATCTCTGCTAAACATGGTGTTAAGGCAAAGCTACAATTTCCTCTACTCAATAACGAGTGTGCAATGGCACGGGGACTCAGGACACAGCTTGGGGAGAAAGGAATGGTTAACATTATGGAAAAGTATAAAAATCCTGTGGCTATACCATACAAAGTGGAGCTAGCTGATGTTAAATTAGATGTTCTGTTAGCCGAACTTCCAGAGATATTGCAACAGCTTCGTGCTGAGGAGGTTTATCTTATGGATTTGAACATAACCCAAGATTTGGCTGGTGTTTTTAACAAGGCAGAGATGTGTGATTATCTAACATCGAATCACAACTTTTGTGTGCAAGGAGAGTATCGAGAAAAGTGTAATGTGATTGTGAACAATGATAAAACGGTTGGTATAGACTGTTTAACATGGATGAACTCTAATTCTAGAATAAAGATATATAACAAATTTATATGTCAAATTACAAGTCCTGGTGTAAACAAAGTCATTGGAAACCATATTATAGACTTTATCCGATGTCCAGACTCCCGTCTAAGGGAAACGTTTACGTCTTACTTAGCTAAAGAACATGATATTACAAGACTAGAGGCAACAATTTACAACTACAAAATGGATGGTGTATTTGACCCACTCGAAGATTGTGTTAGTGTATTAAACGCCAACAAACATTACTTAAAAGAAGCGCCCCTGCACTCGGTGCCGATCGCGTCCATGTGGACCAAACTATCGGATAACCTACGAAATAGTTGCTGTGTGGTGTTTAACAAAGTTTTGCAATTTGTGTATTGGGGTAATAAAAATACTCGGAAATTGACTGGTGTGCAAATCGAACTGCGCGATGGACAAGATCGGGAAAAGATGATAAACTATGCTCTCTCTGCCTATAGTTTTAATTACTTACCTGTAAACTTTGTAGAAATTGTTAACGATGATTCTGGAAACAACAATGTTCGCATTATACAGAAATGCTATCTTAAAGCTGGGGAAACATTCTTTTCCCAATTCAGGACATTGTTTTCCACAATTCCCGCAAACATAAACATTAGCGAATTAGGATTGACTCCTACAAATAATATTCCTCCCCAGGTGTTGAGAAAAAAGAACCAATAAATCTAACAGACTTAAACCATACCCTCTTAAGGAAATTACCCCATTGAGTACAGTTAATGTGCTATGTGTAAGGAAACGAAAATTGGAGTTAGAGGAAATTGAGATCAAAAAAAGGAAAGTGGAGTATGTTGCAGAGACTACTGCCCTAAAGGAAGAGTACGAAGCAGTGTTGCAGAAAGAACAGACGATTGTGGATGCAAGAAACAGGTTTACAGTTTACTTTAAACAAAGTCCCTGGCAAAATCTAGATGTGAGTGGGAAATACAAACTCTCAGCATTTACTGTTAATTACAAAGGAACTTATCCACGCGTTGGAGTGCTTGTAGAAAGTGAAAAATGTAAACATGTGTGCTACTTAAGAGGATATTTAAAATCTATGTTTTTAAAGAGTCATGGTAATTTAGACTTGCTTAAAAAGGATGGATTTATTGTAACTCGATGTGGTGGATTGGACATTGTACATTTGGAAACTGAAAAACCGTTTGCAGCATTCAACACCAATGGAATTACTACATTTAATGGTAACTCGTTTGCTAAAATCGAGAATTTTAAGTTGTTCACAAGCATTCAAACAGACTATAGAGTAGAGTCGACATCGTATACGCAAGGTGACGTTGATCTGCTTAATAACATCACTATGCAGGAAATCAAAGGCCAAATAAAAATCCGAAAGTGCTCCCGGTTAGAAAGTTTGGAAAAAGGAACAGAACTAATTATTAAGGGAATAAAACCAATAGTATATAGACATAAAGTTAGATATGTGTTGGAAATGGAGAATATTGACTCTTTGTTTATATCCAATTACTGGCTGGAAAAGGAACTAGAAGATTCGGATACAGATTTGAATTATCGGATCAAAATTAAGCTGGATGCTCTTAAAACTACACCAAGCAAAAATAAGGAAAGAGTTGTGTTCTGTGTGTAATTATGCATGACAAATCAAGAATTTGGACTGCCCTGTTCGTATTAAACAAATGGATACAAAAGGGACCTAAGAGATTTAAGCAAAAATTTAAGTTAAAATGTAGAAAAATGAAAATGAATGTTATTAAAATAAAGAAAAGAGTGTATTATATGTAAAAATTGTAGATATATGTAATTAATAAAACTATTGCATGGGTACCGCTTGTGTTTCTTGTTACCCGCCTGACACTCTTAATCCAATCGTTAACTTTCGGCAGTCTTCGGCAATGCTCGGTGAGCGTGGCCTTGAAAAGTAGTTGAAACTAGTGTAGTTGAAAGTATAGTATGACCAGTTTCTTACCTATATGAGCAACGACTCCAATAATAAAGAACCAATAGATAAATGATTCCTGCATAGTTATTGGTGTATAGATTTTTAAACTTAAGTGAGGATTGGGAACGAGACAGTCATAGCCGTAAGTTAAGAATCATCCATGCATTTGCCTTAAATAAAAGTGGTAAAACCATGAAACAATATGAGTGAGGTAGAAATGAGTTTATCACGTCTCAGCTTTCTTCACAAGGTTGGTAGTTACTCCCTGCTCAAGCTAATTTAAGCTACATCTAAGACAATCTGTTTAGCATATTCGAACCTTGAACTAAACTGCAGTTCTTAGCCTCAACCTTTCTTGCCATAATTATGTTTCCTATTTCCATAACAAATTAAAATCCTAGGAGTGAAAGCTAAATCCCTCAAGGTCAAAGTCTACCATGCTAACCAATTAGCCACAGGGTCACATTTTAGGGCTTATCCGATATTGTGACTATTTATTAAAACCCATGTACATAATGTTTCTGGAATATGCGTGATTACCTATGTCAATGTAGCGGTATCGGTGGTGTAGTTAATAGCTGTGCTCAAGATAACGGGTTCAAACCCTGACAAAGTCGTGGGATTTTTAAAAGCGCTAATTCCTTTAGTATGCATTCCTTCGGAGGGGCGGGGAGTAAAGCCTGCCGTCCCATGTCATACATTTGTTCCACGTAAAAGAACCTAGCACTGCAATTGGCAGTGTGTAGTAAAATTTATAGGCGATATTGGTTAATTAGTAACGCTCTATTAAGTTCCAACGTTCGCCACTTGGAGTTAGTGACAGTAGCATTTGGTAACTAAAGTTGGACCTAACTGAAATTGAACTTGTTGGGAGACCTCGGGCGTTAAATCAAAAATGCCCAGCTATGGCCATTGGCTGCAATTCATAATATATCCTCTTTGCATCGTCCATCACTAGTTATTTTGCTTTCTAAGTAGTAAAAAGTATCCTACTTCCATTAGCTTTTCACCTGTCAATTCGAAGTACTGTACATATGCATTTCATTTGAGGGGTTTAGACATCGTGGTGTATAGGATTTGTGTGATAGCATGTGTTATTGTGATGACTGCAGTAGTGTGTGTATTAGTAATTGGATGAGGATTGGAAAGGATGCAGGCGGACACTTAAATTAAGAATCATCCCGGTATTCACCTGAAGTACAAGTGGGAAACCAAGGAAAACCTCCTCTCAGTTTTTCCTTACAAAGCCTAATGTAGACCAAGATTAAATTTCTTGGCAGAGCCGGAAATCAAACTCAGGCCTCCAAGGTGACGACCTAGAATGCTAGCCACTACACAACGAGGTCGTCTCTTATGATAGTCTACTTTGTACAGTCTCATGTTACGACGTTGTTGTTGTTGTTGTTATGAAGGGCTTAGACATCGTGGTCTTTTATACCCCTGTACTTGGGTGTATGCAAAATGTATGCGATAATCTGTGTTATTGTGGTGTCTGTAGGATTGTGTGTATTAGTTATTCATGTAAGGATTGGGAAGGAGGCTGCCCCGGCATTAATTTAGGAACCATTCCGACATTTGCTTGGAGTAGAAGTGGGAAACCACAAAATCCATTTTTTAAGACAACCAAGGTTAAATTCTGTATTCAAAATTCATATAAAAGTTTCACTAACAGTCAAGAGCCAAGCCTTCAGCCTCGGAGATTACACGCAATGTAAGCTATCAAATTTCTGCGAACTTGCACCTACCAAGCTCCCACAGTACGCTGGAGAGAACAGTCGCCTTTCAACTCACATAGTGTTCGCTTGCAAATGAATTGTTTAAACTTGTAACAAAATTCAATCAAAACTTGTAACAAAATTCAATCATCAATCACGCGTTATAGCATGTATGTGTGGTAAGACATAATAGTCATCAGTCCCGTGTAGTTGAGAGTGTATCATTCACGATAAGTGGTTGAGACACCATGATCATCAGTCCCTTGTAGTTGAATAGGAAATAAATAGTGACATATAGTTCATGAGTAGCGTGTGGTTAGAAATGTTAAAACATCGTAACAAGATTATCAACAAAAGATATGCATTACTGAGGTAAGTAACTTAATTCCAAATTCTATATTGATGTTTTCATCTTCAGTCTTTTGACTGATTGATGAGCTAATCATTTCATCCCTATATACTGTAGCTACAGTACCCTACTTCCAAGGCAATCTGTTTAACATATTCTAAACATGGTCTACCCCTACAGTTCTTGCCCTTGACCCCTTCCTTCCATAACTAAGCTTGCTATTCCTGGGTGCCTTAGTATGTGTCCTACCAACCTATCTCTTCTCTTCAATAACAGTCACCAGAAACATCTCTTCTCTCTCACTAGTCTTAATACCTCTTGGTTTGTAACCCTATGAACTTGAGTGTATGAAAGAGCTGTCTGATAACCTGTGTCACTGTAATGTCTGTACTACTGTATGTATTTGTAATAGAGGTAGGTATTGGGTAGGAAGCAGCTGTAGCCTTAAGTTAGGTACCATGCCGGCATTTGCTTAAGAGGGTAAGAGTGGAAAACCACAGAAAACCACTCTTAGAATGAGTGAGGTAGGAATTGAACCCGTCTCTTCTCAGTTTTGCCTCACAAGGCTGAGTGTACCCCGTTCTTTTAGGAGTTTTGTGATTTCATAGTCATGTAGCCCCGCGTACTTGGTTGAGTGTTGAATTTGTCTAATAACCTGTGTAACAGCAATGGCTGTATTAGGGTGTGTATTTGTAATTCAGATGAGGATTGGGAAAGAGGCGGCCGTGGTCTTAATTTAGGAACTATCCAAGCATTTACATGGAGTAAAAGTGGGAAACCACAGAAAACAACTTCCAAAATGGTTGAGGTAGGAATCAAAACCCAGCTCCTGTCAGTTTTGCCTCACAAGGCTGAGTGTACTCCGTTCCAGTTCTGAGACCAGAATTACATTTCTTGGCTGAGCAGAGAATCAAATTCAGGCTTAAGCAGTGACATGCAAGAATGCTAGCCACTACACCACAAGGAAGACATGTAGTTGTTGTTGTTGTTTCATTTGAGAGGGCTTTGACATCGTGATTATTCTGTTCCCATGTACTTGGATCAGTGTGGAATAGGTCTGATAGCCTGTGTCACTGTGCTGGTTGTATTAGTGTGTGTATTTGTAATTCAGATGAGGATTGGGAAAGAGGTGGCCGTGGTCTTAATTTAGGACCTATCCAAGCATTTGCATGGAGTAAAAGTGGGAAACCACAGAAAACTACTTCCAGAATGGTTGAGGTAGGTATCAAAACCCAGCTCCTGTCAGTTTTGCCTCACAAGGCTGAGTGTACCCCGTTCCAATTCTGAGACCAGAATTACATTTCTTGGCTGAGCAGTGAATCAAATTCAGGCTTAAGCGGTGACATCCAAGAATGGTAGCCACTACACCACAAGGAAGACATGTAGTTGTTGTTGGTGTTTCATTTGAGAGGGCTTTGACATCGTGATTATTCTGTTCCCATGTACTTGGATCAGTGTGGAATAGGTCTGGTAACCTGTGTCATTGTGCTGGCTGTATTAGTGTATGTATTTGTAATTCAGATAAGGATTGGGAACGACGTGGTCGTGGTCTTAATTTAGGAACTATGCAAGCATTTGCATGGAGTAAAAGTGGGAAACCACAGAAAACTACTTCCAAAATGGTTGAGGTAGGAATCCAAACCCAGCTCCTGTCAGTTTTGCCTCACAAGGCTGAGTGTACCCCGTTCCAGTTCTGAGACCAGAATTACATTTCTTGGCTGAGCGGTGAATCAAATTCAGGCTGAAGCGGTGACATCCAAGAATGCTAACCACTGAACCACTTTTCAGAATTTATTGTAATTATTATTATTATCATCATGATTATTATTATTATTGTCATGTGTTGTGACATCTCTATATTACGCCTCGAGAGTTTAAAAGTGCGCAGTTTGTGTGTATGTATCTCTCTGTCTAACGTTGTGCAACCCCTGGCTACATACTGCCTTGTTCTCTCGTATTGGCTAGTGTTGTTGCTACCTTGCATTTTGTTGTGCAATTCGTTCTGCCATTGGCTCTGACAATATTTGACGCGAGTTTGGGGCCACTCCCAAACTACGCATTTGATTTTTCTGAGAGGCTTCTCTCCCCTCTGGGGGGACAGAAGCTAAGTCAGTCTTAGACGCGCCGAGATGTAAGGCGAACGTGTGTATTCGGGCAGAGGCCCACCCTCATGGCGCAGCAGAATGTGAGTACGGCTCAATGTATTTCTATCTAACGCAATGTAATTGTTTTTGCTCAATGTTCCTTCTTTTGCTTAATTCTCTTTCCTTTTCAAGATGTTACTGTTAGTATTATAATCCTTGAACCCGATCTCCGAGACCTTGCGTAATGTCATACGGCGGAGTTCTTTTTGTTGCTTTTGTTATGTACCCTCCTCACAGTTTTATTATTTTGGTTAATACCCGTAAGATTCGAAAGTATTGCGTTTCTGCGTCTTGGCTTATGTATATTTTCCTGTCGGGCCTTGGTGCTCGTCTTTTGCGTCGGTGTCTCTTTGTACCACAAATGTTTCATTTGATTGGTAGCAATTGGACCTTTGTTTGTGGACAGTATGTGTGAGGTAACGGGACTAATGTCCAACGTCCCACTAATACGTGTCCCCTTTGTTTATAGAATATATGTGACGGTGGTTAACTGGGATTTTCTCCAGCTCCGATGTCATATTGTTCTTTTTTTATATGTCGCGTTGTTGCGGCATTATGTTGGAGTATAAGCCTATTTTTTTATAGCGTGCTTTCGATTTTTACCGGTCTCTTTCGTCCCAAGTCAATTGTAATGTAATGTATTTTCGTGTATTTCTTTTTCCTTTTGTTTTGTTCTTTCTCTTTCGATTTTCGCCGTATTACATAACTTAATGATATCCCCCCCCCCTTTTCTTCCCCTTCTTCCTACCTCCGTGAAATCTCTCTTCCCTTTGTTTTACTCCCCTCACTCCTCCCCCATCCCTCAGGTATGTTTACAATAACATCATGAAAAGCTTCGCGTCTTGTAGCAGTTCGAATTTTGACTTTTTACAAGTTTGGCGTTTCTCTCTGGCTTTCGTAAGTTTCATTTTATTTTCTTTCATGTTCGTATCGTTTCGTTAGATTCACATTGTTGAGCTGTTACTCAGGTTCTGTTCTGTCGTTTTTTTTTTAGTTTTTAAGTCTTTATTCTTGGTTTTGGGTTTCTTTTGTATTATTGAGCTAGTATTAGCTTGCCTTTTTTCTTTGTTTTAAATAATTTGTTTATTTCGTGTACACGCTCTTTCTTTTATCCTCAATACATTTTTATATTTTAAGTAATATAGCTCCCTTGTCTTTTCATTTCTTATATTTAAGTTCCCCTTCCTTATCCTTATCTCGATTTCGTCAATCTTGTCTTTGTGACGTAACAAAGGCACGATTAACACGCCTCTGGGATTTGTTTAATTAATTTTATGGGAATCTCATTTTTGCACTTTTGATTGTTGCATTAAGCAATTATTTGTTTGCATTTGGTTTTTTGGAAATCATCTTTTGCTCGCTCCGAAAACCTTGGGCCCAGCACCGGGTCGAGCAAGACGTCTTTTCCCCCATCCATTTGCGACCTTGTTGATTTTATTCTTCCACTGCTACTCTGACGCGCATTATTATTATTATTATTAATAGACCTTTATCGGCGCAATGGTAGCAGAGCGTGGTTGCGTGCGAAATCGTTCCCTCCTCTCCTCTCTCAAGTTATTAACCTTTTATTATTTTTCTCTTCATTTACATTGTATTAAAATTTGTTTTTCTTTGAGTTTAAGGAATTCAGTGAATTGTTTTTCCCCACCCCTGAAGAAAGGGTGAAGTTACTTTCTGTGTGAACTACGGGCATCCAGGAAACCCATCTCCAAGGAAAGGTGGTTTTGTCCCTCAAGTAAACAAGACATCCAAATGACCCAGCTTCGAGGTGAACAGTGGCAACATATCAGTGAGTACATCGCATCGCTGGAACACGACACGTCACGGTATTGTAACCTACTTTTATGTATTTGCTTCCTCTAGTAGACATTTGTTTAGTTAACGGTGATTTTAAGGCGACAGGAAATTTTGTTTGCTTTCTCTTCTTTTTCATTTCGTCAGTGTTGTGGACGTTTTTATTTTACTTTCTGTGAAGTAGAAAACGCATTTCTCTCAAGGGTTTGAGTCCTTACCTTTGTTGTTAATAGTCGCTTTGTTAACTGTGATATTTCTCAGAACTCACCTCACCCCTTCACACGTCTCAGTCTGGAACAGCTGCTGACAGGTTTCTTGTCATTACCGTACAGCCTAAAACCCCCGCCCCTCTTTCTCCGAAGTTTTCCCCGGCCCACTTATGGGAACCGTCTCTTTAAATCCTACGGTCGCCCCGACCAACCTTGAGCCTCGCGTAATTATACTAACGTTTGGTGTTAGTAAAGTGTTTGTTGTCTCAGTTATGAATGGTCTGTTGAGCTATTATGTGTGTTATGATTGGGAGTTAAGTTTGTTTCATAATTAGGGAGGGTGATTGTTTTATTTTTGTCAGGGGATTTTTAATTTTGGTTTTCATTTAAAATTGTTTATATAAGCTTGATGTTACTATATGTTCAGTATGGTAGTGTGTATTTCGTTGGGAAACCTGCTAGGTGAGGTCTTCGTCGGGATTAGGGTATGGGACCTGTCCCACGGCTTCGACGCCCACTTAGGATGTACATAGATTCCACACGATTCGTCAATCTTTAGTATGGGATGAAGTTTGTCACGATGACCTGTAGTCCGTTATTTGAGTTTCCATGGTGTTCCAACGACTCATATTAGCATTCTGATGTAATGGGGAAATTTTGATTTGTTTATGGGAAGGAGTATGTATGTAGTGTTGTTGTTGTTGGTTGTATTTTGAGATGAATGTGTGTGTCAATGAGTTTAATGAATTTTTATCAACAGTTATTTGTGGGTGGATTCAAATTTAGTTCAATTTTGATTTTATACCCTATTCAATTTAAACTATATATATATTACGTACGAACTTTTTATTCGTTTTTATTGGCAAACCAAATATACGATAAGTATTACTCAGAGATACCAACCATTTTTGGTCCACGGCATCGTTGGTATGGGACATTGATGCTCGTGTGAACTACTCTGGCGTGCATTACCCAATTTTCTTATATTTGTATGGGATAGGCCATACCCTCTGTGTCTTTATTTTTTTTTAATGCGGTACCTCTGAGGTCTACGGCCCGTATATTGACGCTGTAACCATTTTATTTTTGTGGGTTGGTAATATTTATTATTGGGTTTCGAGTTTGATTGATTGTATGTCTGGTCTTGATTGGTTTTATGCGAGGTTCCAGTCTGTTCCTTTTATTTGGAAGGTATTTTGTAACGTAATTATTTGGATTTTCGTTCTCTGTCCGGGATGGCATTTTTTTATTTTTTTCGACAGCTACTTTGAGTTATTATTCCCTTTTATTTGTTAGTACCTAATGTCATTTGACGAAGGTTATTAGTACATTTTTCCCCTTTACTCCTGCTATGTATCTAGTTAGGCAGGAGACACCCGTGGCCGCCTGAGTTACACGGAGGATTTCGAAAGATGTGTTGAACTATACTTCTACCTAAGGCAATTTCCAGTACCTGCCTGCTTTTGTTGTAAGGAGCCGGCCCCACCCATTGTCCGAGCTGCAGACACGACTTGCTATTGTTCGACAACGCCTGAGATGGTCTGTTGACTTACATTCTTTTCTTGTAGTGACAGTGATTTGTTTATTGATATAGTTGTTTACTATTTATCGTAACTTCTGTTTTACGTTTTTGTGAAATCATGTTTTTATAAATCATTTCAATCTAATATGTTTTCTCTAAGATAATGTGTATTATTTTCCTGTATCTGTCATATATTTGGAGAGTGTTTCCGGTAGCGGTAGCTAGTCTCCAAGTACCTGAGAAGTGGCCGGTGTATCCTTTAGACCCTGTTCACGGCTCGTTTTCTCTTCTTTCATTTGGTCTGACGACCCTGCCTATTCATACTTTTACTTTCCAGCTGGCAGAATGAATCCACTTTCCCCCTTACGCAGCTTATGTAACCCCAAATATTTCCCCGACGCAAGCCTTATTTTGTATACAGGGTGCTCCCCTTTATATTTTTTTTGTGATCATGATTTAACCTTTTTCTTTCTTTTATTATTAGAAAATTGGCTGATTTCCAGAAGGTCGCCATTAAGAAGACTTCGCTTTCTCCACGTCATCTGGCAGAGTCTAGCTCAAGATTGACCGTTTTATTATCATTATTTTCTTTTTGGTACATCCATTTTTAATATGTGTGACGTATTGACGTGCAGTAGAGGTAGGATCCGCCTTTATTTCACGCCTGTACTGATCCTTATATAATTTGAATTTTTGTTGTTTTAATTTCATCTTAAAGTTTTTTTTCTTTCGTACCAAAAAGGAATAATTTTCCTCATCAGTGAACATCTTCGTGAATACGTGTGTATGAAAATATATGTGTGTTTGAGAAAAGAGACTTGCGTTTCGTCAAGCCTTTTATGGAAGTTATGACGTTTAAAGAACTTTTAATTAAGCTGCGTCATATGAATAAGAGAAATGTGAGAACATTTTATTATGTCTTTATTTTCATGTATGTATCTAGTGTACATGATGTAATTTTCTTTCCTTCACCCTGTTCAAATGTATCTAATCGAAGAATGTTATTTTATATAATTTTGTTATGAAAAAGAAAAAAATTCTTTTATGCCTTTGTTATGTAAAAGAATTTTTTTTGGAGAAAGCGGTGGACCACTACATCACAACGTAGACAATATAAGGCTGGTCTTGATTGTACTTGATCAATCAATAATAATAATAATAAAATATTAATAATAATATTATATATTCCATTTAGCAACTACACGGCCGACCTCTCCCTGTGACGTCATCCACGGTCTCAGGGCGCGGCGGCCATCTTGCCCATTAGCCACTGCGCCAGCTATGACTGACCCCTCCATAAGAATAACATAGGCCAGTTGCGCGCGGCGGCCATCTTGCCCATTAGCCACTGCGCCAGAACCGCCCTATATTACCTACTAAGGAGACAACGAAGGTGTGGAAATCTTCCTTCCGATCTCTCCGGAAGGAAGCTGTGGTACTCTGTCGACTCCGGATCGGCCATGGGATTGCTACGCACTCCCACTTGCTAAAGAGATGATGATGATGATGATGATGATGATAATTGTTGTTTTAAGGGGCCTAACATCTAGGCTATCGGCCCCTGATGGTTTGGGTGATCGTGAAGATGAAAAATGAAAAGCGAACTTAAAACTAAAACTAACTACTAACCTACATACTAGAAGAAGAAATGGAAAACTAAAGGAGAATAAGGTAAATAAAAGGACAGAAGGAAAAGAAATGCCCTCAACCCTCGGAGAAGGCGGATTGAGGGAGTTGGAAGGAAGGAGGGCCATGAAAGGCATATAGGAAAGTGAAAGAGGAGAGGGTCCGCCCCAAAGGCAAGGGACAAAAGATGATGATGATGATAATTGTTGTTTAAAGGGGCCTAACATCTAGGTTATCGGCCCCTGATGGTTTGGGTGATCGTGAAGATGAAAATGAAATGCGAACTTAAAACTAAAACTAACTACTAACCTACATACTAGAAGGAAAAATGGAAAACTAAAGGAGAATAAGGCAAATAAAGGACAGGAGGAAAAGAAATGCCCTCAACCCTCGAAGAAGGCGGATTGAGGGACTTGGAAGGAAGGAGAGCCATGAAAGGCAGATAGGAAAGTGAAAGAGGAGAGGGTCCGCCCCAAAGGTAAGGGACAAAAGGGGAAAACGGACCCAGCTCAGGAATCCCTCGGGGTCGCCAACTCCCGAGCTCACCAGCCGTGAGCCCCTGAGGGTGTAGCATTATCGAGGGTGCACCAGAAGTGGTGGGGCTACATACACCCTGCCTCCTTAAGGATGATGATGATAATTGTTGTTTTAAGGGGCCTAACATCTAGGTTATCGGCCCCTGATGGTTTGGGTGATCGTGAAGATGAAAATGAAAAGCGAACTTAAAACTAAAACCAACTACCAACCTACATACTAGAAGAAGAAATGGAAAACCAAAGGAGAATAAGGCAAATAAAAGGACAGAAGGAAACGAAATGCCCTCAACCCTCGGAGAAGGCGGACCGAGGGACCTGGAAGGAAGGAGAGCCATGAAAGGCATATAGGAAAGTGAAAGAGGAGAGGGTCCGCCCCAAAGGCAAGGGACAAAAGGGGAAAACGGACCCAGCTCAGGAATCCCTCGGGGTCGCCAACTCCCGAACTCACCAGCCGTGAGCCCCTGAGGGTGTAGCATTATCTAGGGTGCACCAGAAGTGGTGGGGCTACATACACCCTGCCTCCTTAAGGGCCTAGAGCACAAGGCAGGAGGTAAAAGGAAGAGAAAAAGAAGGCTGACCCCTCGCAGAAGGAGGGTATCAGAAAAGATGAGACAAGAGCCAATTAAGGCGGGAAAGGAAGAGACTCCCTAGGCCTCGGATACCCTAATACCGTCGGGGTCGGAAGAGAACAAGAGTTGACCAAGTGAGGTCGACAGGAAAGAAGACAGAGAGGAGCCCGGCACAAGTAAGTGGAAGCAATGCCGGACTCAGCTGGGGCCCCGTCGTCGCCAACCCACTTCCCACTAGATGTGAGCCCCTGGGGGTGCTAAAGAGAGAAGATCCTCCTGTGTGTACTTGCGGCGCCCACCTAACCGTGGCACACCGTCTCTTGGAGTGTGTGGATCTGGCCGATCTGCGAGGGACTCTTAAACTGCCTAATACCCTCTCCCTTATTCTCCGTGATGACGGGCCGTCAGCTGACCTCGTCATCCGGTTCATGAGGGAGAGTGGTTACTTTTTTAAGTTTTAATGTGTAGTTACGACTTTTAATTCTGGTTAAATCTGTTTTATGTTTTTTATTGTGTTATGTATTGTATTGTTCACTATGTCTTATTTGTTTTATCCTTTTTTACCATCCGCCTTTTATTCTTTTTATTCAAATAAGGCATAATTTTTGGGGCTCACTGTCTGTTTTATAAACACCATTTTCGCTTCATCCATGGCAGTGAGTTGTTTTTAATTACATCCTTTCATTTCAGGCCATTTCATTTCATTAGGGGCCGATAACCTCGATGTTAGGCCCCTTAAAACAACAATTATCATCATCATCATCATCATCTATTCTGAGTGTTTAATGAAGTTTCATCCAGTTGGCGTAAAACCTCCTCTGCTTGTAGTGCGCTCGAGACGTTTGCTGCAATTAAGAACTGTTGTACTGGTAATGGAAGCTGTTTACCAATTGCCATCACCAGTTCTGATTCCGGCGGCAAAATGTCCATATCTTTCAACCTGAGCAGCTGAGCCGAAAAATACTCTGCGTAGCGCGTGGGCTGTCAAGCGTGATACTTCCTGCTATACAATTCCATTCTCAGACTTTGCTGTATTGACATACTCAAATAACGGCGTAGAAATGCCTGTTTAAAAGTACCCATGTCTTCAAAAGTGTAGCGAAAACTTCTGAACCAAGTTAAGACGCTATCCGCAAGTAATTTTTCTGTTACTCTGAGTTTCTTAGCCTCAGGAACTTTACTGTCTGTTAGGTAGTGCTCTAAATCTTTTAAGAAAGCTTTTGGCGTTTGTGACCCGTCATTATTGCATTAGCGTGGGCGGTCCTCCTGCATTCTGATTATTTGAACATGCTGGGTAGCTGGGTTATTATTATTATTATTGTCAGCCGGCTGTTGAGGTGTCGAGGCGTGTCCTCTAAACGTCTGGAATCCATCGTTACTCTCGCTACCTGTAGTTGCGCGCCCCGGACTATGTCCATTCATTCCTTCTACTTGAGTCTGGCTCGTGTTAAAGTTATTAGCCGTCCCGTTTGTCCCCTTACTGCTATTGTGCGCTCCAAGTTCGAGAAGCATGTCTTGCTGTTGTAAAGATTGTATTTCCGTCTTAAGAATCTTCCATTCTTGCCCCTCTATTTTTCCTAGCAACTGCAGTTCGACCTCCTTTATCCTCTTCTGGTTCTCTTCAATTTGTTCGATGAGTTTCTTTCTGTCCTCTTTGCCGTCAATTCCAATCTGTCGGCATGTCTTATTTATTTCTGCTCTTATTGCCTCATATCTATCTTCCTCTTTTCTCTTCCCATCCTTCTTATCGCTTTCCAGCTGATCGAGCCTGTCCTCCTATCAGTTCATTACTCTCGCGAATGCTCTCTTTAATTGCGTCATTCTTATTTTCCTGAATACCCCACCGTCCCGCTGAAGTCAAAGCTGCCTTGTCTATCTCTGTTCTGATCTCCGTCACCTCCTCTTCTAAGCTGTGTAATTGCTTTGTCGCAGACTTAACCTCATTGTCCATCCCTTTTATCGTAGCCTAGATTGCTAATTGTTCTAACTTGATTCCTTCCGTATTAGTGTTACATGCTGCTTCCAATTGCGCGAGTTTCGCTGCCGTCTTTTCCTCACTGAATGCTATAGATTGTCTTAGGTTAATCTCCATTTGTCCTAACTGTGCGGTAGTCTCAAGTGTATTCTTAGCTATCTGCTCTGCTAATTTATCCGTCAACTCCTCTTTTAACACTTCATTATTCAGCCTACCCCGTTCTGCAATCTGTTCCGTTAGCTGTGTATTGTTAATTGTACTCTGTTCCGCTATCTGTTCTGAAATGCGTGCATTGTTTATTGCGCTTTGTTCTCTACACTCCATCTTAAATTGTTCAAACTGCTCCATTGTTGTAGCTACCGAGCCTTCGATTATCGATCGTATTTCTTCCACTGAAGCCATACCACAAAATATAAACACTTATTTGAGAAAACTGGGGCATGCAGCCTCACGCTACCCACCTTCTGTAACTATAAAATGAGACGCTTAATCCCAATCTACGTTATTCCCATTAATTACTTTTATTTGCTTGAATAGCTGCCTAATTGATGTCTGCTTTCATGAATAAATTTTCAGTTTACCCTTCTGCGTTAATTTTAACTTCCCAGTCCTGTCAATAAAGTACTGACATGACTTTTCACGGTTCACGCCGTCCCACAAAATACATTTGGAGTTTGTTACTAATCAATCAATTATAAGGGCGCCACGAAAACACTGCTTCTACCTAAATATGCAAAATAAACTCAGCATTTTCGATTATTTATTTTAAACAAACTGCTGGCTTTACTTTCCCCTGAATTACCGTTAATTTGGCCACACTAAAGGGCGCCATGATATGGGGCACTCTACCTCTGTTTACACGACCTCAAGGTTTGATACCGCAAGCTCAATGCTCACCCTCTTGGATAAAGACCAACATAGGCCACCATGTTTATCACAACCTCGACGCGACATGTATACTTCAGTAGGCTCCGGCTAGCTACTCTCTGACAATCTCCATCACTGTGATCCACTAATTAATAAAAGAAAACTGATATGAACTTGAATAACTACAGCGTTATCACCAAATCCATATGTACCGTCAAGGTTCCTAGGATGCCGACTCTAGCTCGGGGTAATGGTCTGTTCGGTGTGGCTCTAACTTAATTTAAACACCCTAGGGATATCATCAAGGATCACAGGAGGCTTAACTTAAAATCAGTATGTCAGAGAACTCCTAATATAAAATAATTTATTCACAAAAATAGCATCTCCCACTTGCTCCCATCCACAGACAATAAAACAACAAAAATATACTCCCTTACATTATTCTGAACACAAGCTAAGATTCTAATCAACAAATCAATTGTAAAATATAAATGATAATCACACTGGCTGAAACCAGGAAAAGAAAATAATCTAATTCACTGCAGTCCACTGCTTCAAGTTCAAAAATAAAATCTCAACAGACTTAATTCATCAAACTATGGTCTGAATAATCCAGCCATTCTGTCAAAAAAATGCGCACTCATGTTTACTATTACAAAATTGGTTTTTGGGGTTCGGACAGGCTTTCTCGTACAATCATCATTCTTTCTCACAAGAGTCCGATGATGAAGGCAATAGGCTTATTCTAGGCTACAGGCATGTGTGCATGTTCTAGCTTATAAAACAATTAACTCACTCAGAGCTATGACTCTGCTAATTACGGTAAACCAAAACAAGTCAAAATACATGAAGCATCAAATAAACCCACTTCGGTGGCCGGTGCCCCGTGACTTTTAATAAACAACTATAATGAATGTACTCAAAATGATATTACATAACATCGCTTCCTGAAGCGGTAATAAAAGAAACAAACTCTGGGAGGTTCGACTACCTTCCCTCACAAAAGAAAACAATACCATTCAATGTGGTTTCCCGACCTTGTGACAGACACCCTCACACCATAATAAACCAGCTGGGCAAGCAACGACCTTCGCTGCTCCTTTCAGAATTCAGACGGCTGACCACAACCTTTATACCTGCTTTCCGTATGACTGCCTTGGGCTCGAGCTGTACAGTTACCTTTCCGACGGAGCTATAGTGCACTCTCATCAGACAATGAATTCAATCGTTTCACTTACCAATTATATCATCGTAGATTCGCGGGAATTTCGCCTCCGCCATTAATTCACTTACCATTTACATCATCGTAGAACACGGGAATACCACCTCCGTTTTTAATTTCAGCTCAACCAAGGATCAACTCTCAACCTTTTCTGAATATTATATTGTCATCCAGCCATTCCATCTTACATTTCTTTACCTTGGTGTGGTCTTCAATACCTTACTTACTGTTCACCTAAATGCAGTGTCACTACTGGTCTAGTCACAAATGTCAAGCTATCTCCCCCATACTAGCTTTTACGTTATGGTCGTTCGTAAGCACTATCAACCCAATTATTCCCTTAAATGTGCATTCAGCAAAGTTACTGAAACCCTCAAAACAAAACAAAATTAAACAAGATTTGATGCTCATATACGAATCTTACCTTATAAAAACACACAAAGAATCATAAATGACAAATATACACAAATTTACACGAAACATGCCTGCTGTGCCCAAAATACCTATTTTATCATAATTACTTATGATCGAGATAAACTTATCCGACTCCCATGATGGGATGCGCTATGGCAAACATGCACCATGCAATATCTACTTATCTCGTATACATCATGATGGTGATGATCTGGTCCTTGATATCAGCCTTCTGGATCAATTGATTCATCTTGCAAGGAGGAGAATTTTACACACCGTTTCCAAAAAAAAAATCACCAAAGCAAAGGTCCACTGTGAATTATTATTATTATTATTACAATGCACGGTTCTCGCGTGTGTAGCTCCTACTTCCTAAAGCTATCATAAACCTACTCAATTCAGCTGATAGTTCATAAGCAGCTATTGATCTCAATACCAACCGGACGCAACCACTCTCTGCCTGCTCTCCCTGTGGCCGTCCATGGACCAGGCACAGCGCAAATACGCTTTCAACCACGCCAACTTGCTGTACATTGCGCTCACCAGAGGTTGGGGACAGGCGCTTCAACTCGATCAAGCCACCGGGGACGAGATAATCACGCTCCCCGAAGGCTTTCATCTCCCACCAACTCTCCGTCCGGCAGCGGTCTCCCGCGGCAGAGGAGGAAGAGGACGCGGACCACGCGGGGCGGCGAGGGGCCGAGGGGTGGCCAACACCACGGCGGCACCGGCCCAGTAATCATCAAACGACGCAGAGTCCGGGACCCTCCTCTTCCTGTCCCGGAGTCTGCGCCTGAGGACTCTACCTCCGGACCAGTACCTTCGACTCCCCGGAAGAAGAAGACCTCGTGGCGATCCAAGACACCAAAGAAGGCACCTCCGCAGACGCCCCAGAAACAAGGACCGGCCAAGAAGAAGAAAGTGCCAGTGAAATCGGGTAAATCTGTGAAAGGCAGTCCGATGCGGAAGTTTCTAACTTCCCCCAAGTGTTGGGAATATACGGACAGTGATTCGGAATGACTCTTTGACTTAGGTGTATTTATGTTTAGCTTTTCAGGCATAGTGTTCTTCGAGTTGGTTCTGAGTTGAGGGACTTGAGTGTTGAGATCATGATTTGATGTGGTTTTTTATATGGGGCCCGATTGGCCTAGGATCTTTTGTATTCTTTTGTACCATATTTTGATTACCTTTTTGTATACCTGTTTTTTGATCAGCAATAAAGCTTCGGCTTTGGGCCAGTTCCTTCGCTCGACGCCGGCTGCGCCCGTGCTGCACCAGGTACAACCGCTCGCTTTTTGGCTATATAAAGCGGAGCTGGGGTAGTGCGGGCGTCAGTCTAGTGTCGAGGGAGGGAGCACCTAGCAACTCGGAGTGGGGAGCTATTAGAATTTTATTCTATAATAACACTCGCATGATTATGTAAATTAGCTCATTCGAACGTCCTCATATTCAATGTCTCATGGCTTCTTTTAATCCAAAATCCGATCGCTGGATTCTTAGATAATGAGCTCCGTAATTCCCTTCATTGTTCCTTAATTTCGTCGGGATATTGGTCGCGTCTCGCGTCCCTCGCTGCTATTGGTAGTTTCAAATCCGCCCCCTAATTTCGTTTTACTTCTGGCAATAATCACAGAATGACTCAATTTAAATTTTGAAAATACTTCTGAGAGGCTGGGATTGTCCCCTATACGATGGTGTAATTCCTGTTTCTGCATTTTAATTACTGCTCCAATTTCTCTCAAATGGGCGGGGTTTATCTAGTAAGTGATCGTTGAAATTATCGTATCTACCCGCTTGGTTGAATGACCGTTCCGCGTTGTCTAAGCCCATGTGGTTACCAGATGCTTGCCGTGCTCCTCCTTTCTCTATTGTCCGCGCTCGGCGAAAGTTGTAGAAAAAGCTCGTACGGGTATCTCCTTTGTTGTCCTCTGGTCTACAGGCAACGTCTTTCTCACATCAGCTTTAAAACATGAATAAAATCTTGTTGAAATAAATATGTAGAATTTATGCAATCACAGATGCATAAAGGTTACAATATATACCCACATAATACCTATTACATTACACTTACAATTTACACATATCATATATACACACATAATACCTATTACATTACAGAAGGGGTGGTAATTCTATATAGAATTCTTCAACAATTGGTCTCTCCAGAGGAGGTTCATCTTCACCTTGCTGTTGAGCAATGTTATGAAGTACCGCACACGCAACAATAATGGCCATTGTTGTGTCAACTTTTGTTCTGAGACCCAGCGATAAGACAGGAAATATCCTTTTCCAAACTCCAAAACAACGCTACACAACATTTCGTGTACGGATGTGTGATTCGTTGTACAGATTTTCAGTCCTGTGTGAGGGGTTAACAAGTGAGGTCAACAAGTAGCTTTTGAGGGTATAAGCACTGTCTCCGAGAATTATGGAGTCTTTAAAATCCCCTTTCCAATCGAGCCCTCAACCCGCTGTTCATAAATATATTGCTATCATGCGTTGAGCCAGGCCAGCGAGCAACAATGTCATTAATGCAGAGATTTATGTCTGCCATAACCTGCACATTCATGGAAAAGTATCCTTTCCTATTCCTATAAATTTCAGCATCATTTCCACCGGGTGACTGAATTCGTACGTGCGTGCAATCCAGAGCACCCAGAATTTTAGGGAATCTTGCTACGTGATAAAAAGAAAGTTTTCTTGCTTGCAATTCGCCTTCTGTCTCCGGAAGTCGGATATATTCTTCCGCAAGCCTTGCGATTGCCACACTCACTCTCTTCACTATCTCAGAAGCTGCTGCTGTACTAACTCCAATGAAATCCCCAAGTGCAATCATCATACTTCCTGATGCATAAAATCGAAGAGTAAGTAGGAGTTGGTCCATTGGTAACACAGCATTATTTCTGGAGGAAGAAAGTTTTAGGTTAGGATAATTTATTGCAGCTAATAGCCATGTACTAAGTTTTAGGTTAGAGTGTGCGATTTATAAATTAAATATTAGATACAAATAGAAGCGTATCGCATTCTAGTACCGAAATTATATGTATAATGTATTAATAAATATGGCCTACAGTAACTTTGAACTTATTACCTGTCGGTCCTATGACGTATCGCTGCATTTATACGACCAAGTACTAGCCGAACTGAAAGCTTCGTCAAACGGAATCGTCTAAAAAAGCCTTGATCATCTAACTCCTCGTAATAATCACTTCGATTCTTATATACTTTTCACCTCCTTCTTTGAACAGCATCAGCATTTACGAAACCCATAAAATTACGGATAATTCAAGGCATATTGACGATGTATGTGATCAGCTGGCGTCACAGAGCAATGGTTGGCGTTGAGATCATTATAGAAAATCTGGCAGTAAAGCAGTTTACGGGAGGAGAATCCTCCGGTAAAGTTCACTGCCGGTTACGGCTTACTTTACTGTCAGTTTGTCGCTAACCGGGTATTGTAAGTATCAAGTTCCGGTAAACTTGCCGTAAAAGTGCCAGTCAAGATTTAACCGGAGATTGTAAGATGATGATGATGATGATAATTGTTGTTTTAAGGGGCCTAACATCTAGGTTATCGGCCCCTGATGGTTTGGGTGATCGTGAAGATGAAAATGACAAGCGAACTTAAAACTAAAACTAACTACTAACCTACATACTAGAAGAAGAAATGGAAAACTAAAGGAGAATAAGGCAAATAAAAGGACAGAAGGAAAAGAAATGCCCTCAACCCTCGGAGAAGGCGGATTGAGGGACTTGGAAGGAAGGAGAGCCATGAAAGGCAGATAGGAAAGTGAAAGAGGAGAGGGTCCGCCCCAAAGGTAAGGGACAAAAGGGGAAAACGGACCCAGCTCAGGAATCCCTCGGGGTCGCTAACTCCCGAACTCACCAGCCGTGAGCCCCTGAGGGTGTAGCATTATCTAGGGTGCACCAGAAGGGGTGGGGCTACATACACCCTGCCTCCTTAGGGCCTAGAGCACAAGGCAGGATGTAAAAGGAAGACAAAAAGAAGGCTGACCCCTCGCAGAAGGAGGGTATCAGAAAAGATGAGACAAGGGCCAATTAAGGCGGGAAAGGAAGAGACTCCCTAGGCCTCGGATACCCTAATACCGTCGGGGTCAGAGGAGAACAAGAGTTGACCAAGTGAGGTCGACAGGAAAGAAGATGATGATGATGATGATAATTGTTGTTTTAAGGGGCCTAACATCTAGGTTATCGGCCCCTAATGATCTGGGTGATAGCGAAAATGATAATGAAACGGAAACCAGAACGAAAATTAAGTGAGACGGAAAATACTTACAAAAAGGAACTCGGATTGAAACGACTCACAAACTGTTCTTACAAAAGGGAATTTAGAACGAAAAGATTCACAAAAGGAATAGATTGAAAAATACCCACAAAATGAAGGCTAGGTTCAAAATACGTACAAAATGCAATGTAGCGTCGAAATACTTACAAAATGCAACTGAAATTCAAAATACTTACAAAATGCAAATGAGATCGAAAATACGTACAAAATGCAATTGAGGTTCAAAATACTTACAAAATGCAATTGAAATTGAAAATCACAATGCAATTCAGATTGAAATAGGCCTTATCCCAGTTCGAATCCAAATTATTCACAAAGTGCAATCGAAATTCAAAATACTTACAAAATGCAATTGAAATTGAAAATGCTTACAAAATGTACGGTGATTCTAACGACTCATGTGGATTGACAATACTTACAAAAAGCAATTTAGATTGAAAATACTTGACAAAATGTAATTTAGATTCAAAGTACCCACAAAATGCAATTGAGAATCAAAATATGTGCAAAATGCCCACCAAACAAAATGCAATTTAGATTCAAAATTCGTGCGAAATGCGGTTTTGGTTGAAAATACTTACAAAATGCAATTGAAATTCGTAATACTCACTAAAAGGCCCCGCAACCTGCGTTGAAAGACTTACTAAAAAGCAATTTAGATTGTCAATCTTTACAAAATGCAATTTAGGTTGAAAACAATCGCGAGATGTAATTTAGATCGAAAAAACTTACAAAATACAACATAGATCAAAAATGCCTTAAAAATCGCTAAAAGGGAATTTAGATACACGGTGATTCGAGTAACAAAAACAGTGCGGGAATCTTAAAGAGAAAAGGAAATAGAAGGAAAAGAGGAGAGGAGAGGGGAGGGGAGAGAGGAGAAGGTCCGCCCCAAAGGGAAGGGACAAAATGGGAAATCCCCCAGGGGCTCACATCTTGTGGGCGTGGGTTGGCGACCACGGGGCCCCAGCTGAGTCCGGCATTGCTTCCACTTACTTGTGCCGGGCTCCTCTCTGTCTTCTTTCCTGTAAGTAAGTGGAAGCAATGCCAGACTCAGCTGGGGCCCCGTGGTCGCCAACCCACACCCACAAGATGTGAGCCCCTGGGGGGGAATCCAGTTTATCTGACTGTGAAAGGTAATGACAGACAAAAAGATGGACCTGCAAAAGCAGTCATTTCAAGAACAACAGCGAAAGCAATCGCATCACTGATTGGAAACTTCCAAGCTGCAAACGTTTTTGAATTTATGGATAATTTTTACGACATTATGAATTCAAGAAGTCAACATGCTGATCCAGCGCATCCTCTTAAAGTTGCCTTTGGTGTACCTGAACATGCAGAAGAACAATATCTTATACTAAACCAAGTTGAATATGTAGTATCGCGAATGAGAGTGAAAGGGAAAACTAAAATGCTTCCATTCCAGAAAGGCATGTTAGTATCAATAAAATCTTTGAGAGACATGTTTGAACAGCTTCATGCCGACTATGGCATTACATATATAATTACTAATCGTCTTACTCAAGATGCTCTTGAAAGTTTGTTTAGCCAGCTTCGTGTGCTAGGACGATTTCATGACCACCCTTGTTCTTCTGATGTTATATCACGTCTCAGAACACTTATGATATCAAACAAAATGCCTATGCCTTCAAGGAAGACGAATATCACGCCAACTGAGGAGATATGTAATGAAATTCCAGCATATTTGACCTCGGACTTACTCCTAATGGCTTTTACACCAGAGGAAATAGGATCCATGCAATCTAGTAATACATGGAGCAATGCAGACGTCAACTTCTTGGAGAAGGACATAACAGTGCCAGGTAATTATTAATCATACTCATCCGTATTACGCGAATTTATTGTAATACATTTCAAACGTCACAAAACAGTTTTTAACACATTTTACATAATTTGTACATTCATAGTTTCATCAAAATTATATTGAATTGGTTTTTAATATTTTTAATTGTGATATTAAAGTATTTATAAAGCAACAAGCTGTACCCGGCATGCGTTGCAATGCCAATCAAAGAAAGTGTTGGCGTTGAAATTCTGTTTCTTGAAGTGCTTTTGGATACACAACATGTTAACTGGCTCTAAGCTATCATAAAATGGATTTTCTAATTTAGAACCATTCGAGGGAGCGTGCACAACAACTTTCAAAAAGTTTCATCGCTGTCACTCATTTGTTGAATCTAATCGTACGCTACCTATTGTGAAATGGATTTACTAAGTCGAAACCCTTCCCTGGCGTGTACACAATGACTCATCAATGATTCATCGCAATCGGATGAATGGTATATGCACGTATAGGGGTTTTTGTTTAAACGATTCGTGCGCTGTCACTCATTTGTTGAATCTACTCGTGCGCTACCTATTGAGAAATGTATTACTAAGTCGAAGCCCTTCCCTGGCGTGTACACAATAACTCATCAAGGTTTCATCGCAATCGAAGAATGTTATATGAACGCAATAGGGAATTTTGTTGAAACGCTTCGCGCGTCGTCACCCATTTGTTGCATCTACTCTTGCGCTACTTATTGTGAAATGGATTTACTAAGTCCCCTTCCCTGGCGGGTACAAAATAACTGATCAATGTTTCATCGCAATCGGATGAATAGTATATGAACGCATACCTGATTTTGTTTAAACGATTCGCACTCCGTCACTCATTTGTTGAATCTACTCGTGCGCTACCTACTGTAAAATGTATTTACTAAGTTAGAAACCGTCATGTAAGTGTCCACAACATCTCACCCAAGTTTCATCGCTATCGTCGTTCATTTGTCGAATCTACTCGTGTGCTACCTACTGTGAAATGTATTTACTAAGCCAGAAACCTTCCTTGGAGTGTCAACCATATTTCACCCAAGTTTCACCGCTAACGGCAGAATGGTATATGACCTTATACGGGACTTTGTTGAAACGCTTCGCGCGTCGTCCCTCATTTGTTGAATCAACTTGTGCGCTGCATATTGTATAGGGGATTTACTAAGCCAGAAATTTTCCATGACGTGTACACAACATCTCACCCAAGTTTCATAGGTACGGACGAATGGTACATGTATGCATACGGGACTTGGTTGAAACGCTTCGCGTGTCGTCGCTCATTTGTTGATTCTACTCTTGCGCTACATATTGTAATATGGATGTACTCAGCCAGAAACCTTCCCTGGAGTGTACACAACATCTCACCCAAGTTTCATCGCAATCGGATGAATGGTATGTGAACGTATACGGGACGTTGTCGAAACGCTTCGCGCGTAGTCACTCATTTGTTGAACATAAACGTGCGCTTCGTATTGTAAAATGGATTTACTTAGCCAGAAACCTTTCCTGGAGTGTACACAACAATTCACCAAACATTTATCACTATCAGACGAATGGTATATGACTTTATACTGGACTTTGTTGAAACGCTTCGCGTGTCATCGCTCATTTGTTGAATCTACTGGTGCGCTACCTATTGTAAAATGTATGTACTAAGCCAGAAACCTTCCCTGGAGTTTACACAGCATCTCACCCAAGTTTCATCGCTATCGGATGAATGGTATATGAAATTAAATGGGACTTTGTTGAAACGCTTCGAGCGCCGTTGCTCATTTGTTGATTCTACTCGTGCTCGACCTATTTTTAAAGGGATTTACTAAGCTAGAAACCTTCCCTGGAGTGCACACAAAATCTCAGCCTAGTTTCATCGCTATCGGACGAATGGTATATGAACGCAAACGTGACTTTGTTGAAATGCTTCGCGCGTCGTAGCTCATTTGTTGAATCTAATCGTGCGCTGCCTATTGTAAAGTGGATGTACTAAGCCAGAAAATTTCCCTGCAGTGTACACAACATTTTACGCAAGTTTCATAGCTATCGGACGAATGGTATATGAATGCATTCGGGACTTTGTTGAAATGCTTCGCGCATCGTCGCTCATTTGTTGAATCTACGCGTGCGCTACCTATTGAAAAATGGATTTACTAAGTCAGAAACCTTCCTTGGAGTGTACTCAACATCTCACCCAAGTTTCATCGCTATCGGACGAATGGTATATGAATGCATACGGGACTTTGTTGAAATGCTTCGCGCATCGTCGCTCATTTGTTGAATCTACGCGTGCGCTACCTATTGTAAAATGGATTTACTAAGTCAAAAACCTTCCTTGGAGTGTACTCAACATCTCACCCAAGTTTCATCGCAATCGGACGAATGGTATGAACACATACGGGACTTTGTTGAAATGCTTCGCGCATCGTCGCTCATTTGTTGAATCTACGCGTGCGCTACCTATTGTAAAATGGATTTACTAAGTCAGAAACCATCCTTGGAGTGTACTCAACATCTCACCCAAGTTTCATCGCAATCGGACGAATGGTATATGAACACATACGGGACTTTGTTGAAATGCTTCGCGCATCGTCGCTCATTTGTTGAGTCTACGCGTGCGCTACCTACTGTAAAATGGATTTACTAAGTCAGAAACCTTCCTTGGAGTGTACTCAACATCTCACCCAAGTTTCATCGCAATCGGACGAATGGTATATGAACACATACGGGACTTTGTTGAAATGCTTCGCGCATCGTCGCTCATTTGTTGAATCTACGCGTGCGCTACCTATTGTAAAATGGATTTACTAAGTCAGAAACCTTCCTTGGAGTGTACTCAACATCTCACCCAAGTTTCATCGCAATCGGACGAATGGTATATGAACGCATAGGAGACATACCCACCCACAGACAAACTATCACGTTACATTGATTTTTATATATATAGATATAATTTTATGTATAAAACATATTTGTGTATTGGTATGGTTTTATTGCAGAAGATCAAGATGTCGAGGGCGAAATTACAAGGGGTGAGGACGAAGGAGTTAGGTACATCGCTGGCTACGTTGCTTTCCGTGTTTGGGATATTGACCCTAGCCTTGGAAGAATTAATTCGCTCCAAATCCGAAAGGGGGCAGCCATCTTGGATATGAACTCCATCATACGGCTGCCTTACTGAACCAAGTGACCAGTGGTTTAGTTTAGTGAAAGAATTTGAAAAGGTGTTTTTAGAAATACATGCTCCTCCATTTGGGTTTAATATGCAACCGGGAATAGTGAAAGTGTTAAAAAAATAGGCTGCATTTGCTATTCCCGAGTGTATGTATAGAAGCCATTAAGGTGTATGCAAGCAAGACTTAGAACATTGATTAGAATTAGAGAAGTTAATAGAAACAAATTTAGTGAGAGAAAACAAATGAAGAAATCTATCAAATGGGTAAGATCCAAGAAGTAAGCATATCTGTAACTGATTTGTTGTGATTTTGCTCATTTTACCTTGTCTAGGTGCATTAGCCTTTAATTAAAGCATTATTTATTGACTGTTGAAAGTGTATAATATCAAAGAGGGTGCCACTAGGGGCAGAATGGTATCATGGGGGTCATTAAGTACTGAATACATGCTGCCGGCTAATGCAAAGCAGTGGTGGTTGTATGGCAGTGTTGGCGCGAGTGACAACCCTGTGACGTCACAGTGTTGAACCGGCTGGCAGCACGTATCGAGGGGAAGTGGCTGAGCCCTTACTAGCTCATTCTCGCCGGCCCTGGATGGTAGGAAGACTGATGAAACTAACAAAAGATATGAAGGGAGAAAAGCTAGAAGATGGGAAACTTCTGGGGGATAAAGGTAGGGGGAAGTCCTGTAGCACCGGACACACTGTAGTTCACGGAAATCTCGCTAGATGTCAGCATCATGTAGAGTGCATTTCAAAGGTTTCTTCCAGAGTACGTCAGCGCAAGCAGTGCGAGTTTGTCACTCAAGCAGTAATCACGCTACGTGGTATTTTCTGATTCCTGTGTTCATTTCTTGTGTCTCAAGTAAGTTTTGGAAGAGCATTGTACTGAACTAGGTAAGTGTTATATCACGTACTGAGAGTAGTTGTTAAATGTGGTCTTAATAACATGTTCACAAAGTATAAATTGAAAATGAAACGTATTTAGTTAATGGCAGGTGTTTCTTTAGATGCATGCTTGTCCTGTAAGACCGGACAGTTCTAAGTCCGGTACCATCGGACACGTATTTAGCTGTCATATTATTGTTTGCAGGTTGATTCGCAAATAAAACATGCCAAAAGACGAAAAAATGGGAAGAGGAGGGGAACGTGGTCCGAACACTGTATGAAACTGGCAGAGAACAGCATGCTTGCTAATAATTTGAGTGTTAGGGAAGCTGCAAGTAGTTTTAGTGTTCCAAAGAGCACTTTGCAGGACAGACTAATAAAAATAAAGAGTGGAGGATAAATTCAAATTACGCCGAAATTAGGGCGCTTCGAGAGAACATTTGCAGACAATTTTGAAGAACAATTAGTCGCCCATATCAAGCTGTTAGATGGCATGCTCATGCCCCTTACCAGAAAAGAGTTCCTGAAACTTGCTTATGATTTAGCTGCAACTTTAGAGCTGCCTCATAGGTTCAATAAGAACAACAAAATTGCAGGGAAACATTTCTATTACAGCTTCATGAAGAGACATCGTGAACTTGCACCGAGATCTCCAGTTCTTACCATGTTTTAAATATATATATATATATATATATATATATATATATTAATGTCAAGGGCCATAAAATGTCCACAGATCTCAAGTATGAAGTTCCTATAAGACACTATCATGTCAACTACCACATCCTTTGATAAGATCATCGATATGCATAGAATTTACAGTATTCAAATATCAATCCGAAGAAGTTCTAAACTGTCCGGTATTACAGGCCAGTCTTAATAAAAGGGGAAAAAGCCACAAGTACGTTTATTTAAATTCCCAATAATCCTGCCACTGTTGAAAATTATGCTATCAAGAACATTGTCTGATGATGATGATAATTGTTGTTTTAAGGGGCCTAATATCTAGGTTATAAGAACATTGTCTTATGTTACATGAAGGATGTCACACATGTTTTACTTGATTTTTAAAATTCAAAACGTTCAGCAGTATTGGCAAAAAAAAGTAATGTGTCCGGGACTTGAGGACTCTCCCCTAAGGATGACAAATAGGAACTCTGCAGAATTATTATGGAAAGGCGATCAGGAACGACAAAGATAATCTGGAGAATATGAGACGTGCTGTGTGGGCCACATACTTCCACAGGTTATCATCCAATGAACAGCCAATGACCTACCTCTGTCTACCTGGTGTCATCCTGGTGTGGTTGCGAAAGGAACAGTGAAGTATACACACACAGACAGAGTTTACCAGCAGCAGTCATGGATGCAATTAAGCCTACATATAGAGAGCCTTGGCTAATCCGGACATATTAAAAGAAATGTCTTCATCGAAAGATATGATGATGATGATGATAATTGTTGTTTTAAGGGGCCAAACATCCAGGTAATCGGCCCCTAATGATCTGGGTGATAGCGAAAATGATAATGAAATGGAAACCAGAACGACAATTTTGTAAGACGGAAAATACGAACAGAAAGGAACTCAGATGGAAACAACTCACAATATGGTCTTACAAAAGGGAATTTAGAACAAAAAGATTCACAAAAAGAATAGATTGAAAATGACCCACAAAACGTAGGCTAGATTCAAAATACGTACAAAATGCAACGTAGCGTCGAAATACTTACAAAATGCAACTGAAATTCAAAATACTTACAAAATGCAAATGAGATCGAAAATACGTAGAAAATGCAATTGAGGTTCAAAATACTCACAAAATGCAATTGAAATTGATGATGATGATGATGATAATTGTTGTTTTAAGGGGCCTAACATCTAGGTTATCGGCCCCTGATGGTTTGGGTGATCGTGAAGATGAAAATGAAAAGCGAACTTAAAACTAAAACTAACTACTAACCTACATACTAGAAGAAGAAATGGAAAACTAAAGGACAATAAGGCAAATAAAAGGACAGAAGGAAAAGAAATGCCCTCAACCCTCGGAGAAGGCGGATTGAGGGACTTGGAAGAAAGGAGAGCCATGAAAGGCATATAGGAAAGTTAAAGAGGAGAGGGTCCGCCCCAAAGGTAAGGGACAAAAGGGGAAGACGGACCCAGCTCAGGAATCCCTCGGGGTCGCCAACTCCCGAACTCACCAGCCGTGAGCCCCTGAGGGTGTAGCATTAACTAGGGTGCACCAGAAGTGGAGGGGCTACATACACCCTGCCTCCTTAAGGGTCTAGAGCACAAGGCAGGAGGTAAAAGGAAGAGAAAAAGAAGGCTGACCCCTCGCAGAAGGAGGGTATCAGAAAAGATGAGACAAGGGCCAATTAAGGCGGGAAAGGAAGAGACTCCCTAGGCCTCGGATACCCTAATACCGTCGGGGTCAGAAGAGAACAAGAGTTGACCAAGTGAGGTCGACAGGAAAGAAGACGGAGAGGAGCCCGGCACAAGTAAGTGGAAGCAATGCCGGACTCAGCTGGGGCCCCGTGGTCGCCAACCCACGACCACAAGATGTGAGCCCCTGGGGGGAATTGAAATTGAAAATACACAATGCAATTCAGATTGAAAATACCCACAAAATGCAATTGAGAATCAAAATATGTGCAAAATGCCCACCAAACAAAATGCAATTTGGATTCAAAATTCGTTGCATATGCGGTTTTAGTTGAAAATACTTACAAAATGCCATTGAAATTCAAAATATTCACTAAAAGGCCCGGCCACCGGCATTGAAAGACTTACTAAAAACAATTTAGATTGTCAATCTTTACAAAATGCAATAGAGGTTGAAAACAATCGCGAGATGTAATTTAGATAGAAAAACCTTACAAAATGCAACGTAGATTAAAAATGCCTTACAAAATCGCTAAAAGGGAATTTAGATACACGGTGAACCAAGTAACAAAAACAGTGCGGGAATCTTAAAGAGAAAAGGAAATATAAGGAGGTTGATGATGATAATTGCTGTTTTAAGGGGCCTAACATCTAGGTTATCGGCCCCTGATGGTTTGGATGATCGTGAAGATGAAAATGAAAAGCGAACTTAAAACTAACTAAAAACTAAAACTAACTACTAACCTACATACTAGAAGAAGAAATGGAAAACTAAAGGAGAATAAGGCAAATAAAAGGACAGAAGGAAAAGAAATGCCCTCAACCCCCGGAGAAGGCGGATTGAGGGACTTGGAAGGAAGGAGAGCCATGAAAGGCATATAGGAAAGTGAAAGAGGAGAGGGTCCGCCCCAAAGGTAAGGGACAAAAGGGGAAAACGAACCCAGCTCAGGAATCCCTCGGGGTCGCCAACTCCCGAACTCACCAGCCGTGAGCCCCTGAGGGTGTAGCATTATCTAGGGTGCACCAGAAGTTGTGGGGCTACATACACCCGGCCTCCTTAAGGGCCTAGAGCACAAGGCAGGAGGTAAAAGGAAGAGAAAAAGAAGGCCCCTCTCAGAAGATGATGATAATTGTTGTTTTAAGGGGCCTAACATCGAGGTTATCGGCCCATGACGAAATGAAATGCCGTGAAATGAAAGGATGAAGATAAAAAACAGCTCATTGCTATGGATAAAACGAAAATGGTTTAGATAAAATGGACAGTTAGCCCCAAAAATTATGCCTTATGTAGCAGGGAAAATACTTACTAAAGAAGGAACTCAGATTGAAACTACTCACCAAATGGAGAGCGGTAATACGTACTTAAGGGAATTTCGAACGAAAATACTCACAAAAGGAATAGATTGAAAAATACACACAAAATGTAGGTTAAGTCCAAAATACGTACAAAATGCAACGTACAGTCGAAATACTTACAAAATGCAAGTGAAATCAAAATACTTACAAAATGCAAATGAGACTGAAAATACGCACGAAATGTAATGTAGATTCAAAATACCCACAAAATGCAATTGAGAATGAACTACTTGAACAAAGCGGGGTAGGTTGAAAATACAAAATGCAATTGAAATTCAAAAGACTCACAAGAAGGCCCCCATATATTGAAAGACTTACTAAGAAGCAATTTTGATTGGCAATCCTTACAAAATGCAAGTGAGGTTGAAAAACACTCACAAAATGCAATTTAGATCGATAAAACTTACAAAATGCAACCTAGATCAAGAATACCTACAAAAAGTTGCGGGAAACTTATAGAGAAAAGGAAATATAATGAAAGGCGGAGAGGAGAGGGGAGAGAGTCCGCCCCAAAGGTAAGGGTCAAAACGGGAAAACGGACCCAGCTCAGGAATCCCTCGGGGTCGCCAACTCCCCAATTCACCAGCCGTGAGCCCCTGAGGGTGTAGCATTATCTAGGGTGCACCAGAAGTGGTGGGGCAAAATACACCCTGCCTCCTTAAGGGCCTTGAGCACAAGGCAGGAGGAAAAAGGAAAAGAAAAAGATGATGATGATGATAATTGTTGTTTTAAAGGGCCTAACATCTAGGCTATCGGCCCCTGATGGTCTGGGTGATCGTGAAGATGAAAATGAAATGTAAACTTAAAACTAAAACTAACTACTAACCTACATACTAGAAGAAGAAATGGAAAACTAAAGGAGAATAAGGCAAATAAAAGGACAGAAGGAAAAGAAATGCCCTCAACCCTCGGAGAAGGCGGATTGAGGGACTTGGAAGGAAGGAGAGCCATGAAAGGCATATAGGAAAGTGAAAGAGGAGAGGGTCCGCCCCAGAGGCAAGGGACAAAAGGGGAAAACGGACCCAGCTCAGGAATCCCTCGGGGTCGCCAACTCCCGAACTCACCACCCGTGAGCCCCTGAGGGTGTAGCATTATCTAGGGTGCACCAGAAGTGGTGGGGCTACATACACCCTGCCTCCTTAAGGGCCTAGAGCACAAGGCAGGAGGTAAAAGGAAGAGAAAAAGAAGGCTGACCCCTCGCAGGAGGGTATCAGAAAAGATGAGACAAGGGCCAATTAAGGTGGGAAAGGAAGAGACTCCCTAGGCCTCGGATACCCTAATACCGTCGGGGTCAGAAGAGAACAAGAGTTGACCGAGTGAGTTCGACAGGAAAGAAGACAGAGAGGAGCCCGGCACAAGGTAGTGGAAGCAATGCCGGACTCAGCAGGGGTCCCGTGGTCGCCAACCCACGTCCCACTAGATGTGAGCCCCTGAGGGGGCGTGAAATGAAAGGCTGTAGATAAAAACAGCTCACTGCCATGGATGACATGAAAATGGTGTTGATAAAACAGACAGTGAGCCCCAAAAATTATGCCTTATTTGAATAAAAAGAATTAAAGGTGGATGGTAAAACACAATAAAACAAATAAGGCATAGTGAAAAATAAAATAGATGAACACAATAAAAAACATAAAACAAACTTAACCTGAATTAAAAGGCGTAACTACACACACTTAAAAAGGTAACCACTCTCCCTCATGAACCGGATGACGAGGTCTACTGACGGTCCGTCATCACGGAGAATAAGGGAGAGGGTATTAGGCAGTTTATGAGTCCTTCGCAGATCGGCCAGATCCACACACTCCAAGAGAATGTGTGCCACAGTTAGGTGGGCATCGCACGTACACACAGGGGGATCTTCTCGCTTTAGCAAGTGGGAGTGCGTAGCAATCGCATGGCCGATCCGGAGTCGACAGTGTACCACAGCTTCCTTCCGGAGAGATCGGAAGGAAGATTTCCACACCTTCGTTGTCTCCTTGATGCCTCTCAGTTTGTTGGGTGGAGACGCCTCCTCCCAATGCGACAGAATCAAATGCCGCAACTGAGAGCGCACATCACTAGCAGGCACCTTATACGGTAGCGAGGGCAGTGCGACTGCCTCTCTCGCCGCCTGATCAGCAAGCTAGTTTTCCGCAATATCTATGTGGCTAGGAAGCCACACAAAGGTCACCCCGTTTCCAGCGTTACACGAACTGACGAGCAGGTCGTGCACAAGCTGGACCAACGGGTGCTTCGGGAAACACACATCGATCACTTGCAGCGCACTCAGCGAGTCAGTACACACAAGAAAGTGCTGGTGATCGTCTGATAACGTGTACCGCAGAGCCTCTAAGATAGTAGAGAGCTCCGCTGTGTACACGCTACAGGCCTCGGGAAGTGAAAAGAGAAACCGACGATCCTCAACCACAAATGCACAGACTACTTTCTCGTTTATCCTCGAACCGTCCGTGAATAGAAGCCCTGATCCTGGATACCGGCTCACCACGGACTGAAAATACGTACAATATAAAAATAAAATAAAGTGAACATCGTAAAGGAATTCAAATATTTGGGTATCACGCTCCAAACAAGTGCTACATGTTTCACATACCGGTATCATGTGATAGATGATGATGATAATTGTTGTTGTAAGGGGCCTAACATCTAGGCTATCGGCCCCTGATGATTGTGGTGATCGTGAAGATGGAAATGAAATGTAAACTTAAAACTAAAACTAACTACCAACCTACATACTAGATGATGATGATAATAATTGTTGTTTAAAGGGGCCTAATGATCTGGGTGATAGCGAAAATAATAATGAAATGGAAATCAGAACAAAATTATCTAAGACGGAAAATACGTACAAAAAGGAACTCACAATATGGTCTTACAAAAGGGAATTTAGAACGAAAAGAGTCACAAAAAGAATACATGGAAAAATACCCACAAAACGTAGGCTAGATTCAAAATGCAATGTAGCGTCGAAATACTTACAAAATGCAACTGAAATTCAAAATACTTACAAAATGCAAATGAGATCGAAAATACGTACAAAATGCAATTGAGGTTCAAAATACTTACAGAATGCAATTGAAATTGAAAATACACAATGCAATTCAGATTGAAATAGGCCCTATCCCAGTTCCAATCCAAATTATTCACAAAGTGCAATCGAAATTCAAAATACTTACAAAATGCAATTGAAATTGAAAATGCTTACAAAATGTACGGTGATTCTAACGACTCATGTGGATTGACAATACTTACAAAATGCAATTTAGATTGAAAATACTTGACAAAATGTAATTTAGATTCAAAATACCCACAAAATGCAATTGAGAATCAAAATATGTGCAAAATGCCCACCAAACAAAATGCAATTTAGATTCAAAATTCCCCCCAGGGGCTCACATCTAGTGGGACGTGGGTTGGCGACCACGGGACCCCAGCTGAGTCCGGCATTGCTTCCACTTACTTGTGCTGGGCTCCTCTCCGTCTCCTTTCCTGTCGACCTCACTTGGTCAACTCTTGTTCTCTTCCGACCCCGACGGTATTAGGGTATCCGAGGCCTAGGGAGTCTTTCACTTTCCCGCCTTAATTGGCCCTTGTCTCATCTTTCCTGATACCCTCCTTCTGTGAGGGGTCAGCCTTCTTTTTTTTTTCCTTTTACCTCCTGCCTTGTGCCCAAGGCCCTTAAGGAGGCAGGGTGTATGTAGCCCCACCACTTCTGGTGCACCGTAGATAATGCTACACCCTCAGGGGCTCACGGCTGGTGAGTTCGGGAGTTGGCGACCCCGAGGGATTCCTGAGCTGGGTCCGTATTCCCCTTTTGTCCCTTACCTTTGGGGCGGACCCTCTCCTCTTTCACTTTCCTATCTGCCTTTCATGGCTCTCCTTCCTTCCAAGTCCCTCAATCCGCATTCTTCGGGGGTTGAGGGCATTTCTTTTCATCCTGTCCTTTCTTTGCCTTATTCTCCTTTGGTTTTCCATTTCTTCTTCTAGTATGTGGGTTGGTGGTTGGTTTTACTTTTGGGTTCGCTTTTCGTTTTCATCTTCACGATCACCCAAACCATCAGGGGCCGATAACCTAGATGTTAGGCCCCTTAAAACAACAATTATCATCATCATCATCAGATTCAAAATTCGTGCGAAATGCGGCGTTGGATGAAAATTCTTTCAAAATGCAATTGAAATTCAAAATACTCACTCAAAGGCCCGGGCACATGCATTGAAAGACTTACTAAAAAGCAATTTAGATTGTCAATCTTTACAAAATGCAATTGAGGTTGAAAACAATCGCGAGATGTAATTAGGATCGAAAAAATATACAAAAAGCAACGTAGATTAAAAATGCCTTAGAAAAAAAAACGCCAGAAGGGAATTTAGATACATGGTGAACCAAGTAACAAAAACAGTGCGGGAATCTTAAAGAGAAAGGAAATATAATGAAAAGAGGAGAGGGGAGAGAGGGGAATGTCCGCCCCAAAGGTAAGGGACGAAAGGGGAAAAACGGACCCAGCTCAGGAATCCCTCGGGGTCACCAACTCCCGAACTCACCAGCCGTGAGCCCCTGAGGGTGTAGCATTATCTACGGTGCACCAGAATTGGTGGGGCTACATACACCCTGCCTCCTTAAGGGCCTTGAGCACAAGGCAGGAGGAAAAAGGAAAAGAAAAAGAAGGCTGACCCCTCACAGAAGGAGGGTATCAGGAAAGATGAGACAAGGGCCAACTAAGGCGGGAAAGTGAAAGACTCCCTAGGCCTCGGATAACCTAATACCGTCGGGGTCGGAAAAGAACAAGAGTTGACCAAGTGTGGTCGAAAGGAAAGAAGACAGAGAGGAGGCCGGCACAAGTAAGTGGAAACAATGCCGGACTCAGCTGGGGTCCCATGGTCGCCATCCCACGTCCCACTAGATGTGAGCCCCTGGGGGGTACATACTAGAAGAAGAAATAGAAAACTAAAGGAGAATAAGGCAAATCAAGGACAGGAGGAAAATAAATGCCCTCAACCCTCGAAGAAGGCGGATTGAGGGACTTGGAAGGAAGGAGAGTCATGAAAGGCAGATAGGAAAGTGAAAGAGGAGAGGGTCCGCCCCAAAGGTAAGGGACAAAAAGGGAAAAAGGACCCAGCTCAGGAATCCCTCGGGGTCGCCAACTCCCGAACTCACCAGCCGTGAGCCCCTGAGGGTGTAGCATGATCTAGGGTGCACCAGAAGTGGTGGGGCTACATACACCCTGCCTCCTTAAGGGCCTTGAGCACAAGGCAGGAGGTAAAAGGAAAAGAAAAGGAAGGCTGACCCCTCCTGCCTTGTGCTCAAGGCCCTTAAGGAGGCAGGGTGTATGTAGCCCCACCACTTCTGGTGCACCCTAGATCATGCTACACCCTCAGGGGCTCACGGCTGGTGAGTTCGGGAGTTGGCAACCCCGTGGGATTCCTGAGCTGGGTACGTTTTCCCCTTTTGTCCCTTACCTTCGGGGCGGACCCTCTCCTCTTTCACTTTCCTATCTGCCTTTCATGGCTCTCCTTCCTTCCAAGTCCCTCAATCCGCATTCTTCGAGGGTTGAGGGCATTTCTTTTCCTCCTGTCCTTTATTTGCCTTATTCTCCTTTAGTTTTCCATTTCTTCTTCTAGTATGTAGGTTGGTAGTTAGTTTTAGGTTTGCATTTCATTTCATCTTCACGATCACCCAAATCATCAGGGGCCGATAGCCTAGATGTTAGGCCCCTTAAAACAACAATTATCATCATCATCATCATCATCATCAAGTGCAGATGGAGAAACTACTATGGAAAACTTCTCAATGAAGAGATGATGATGATGATGATAATTGTTGTTTTAAGGGGCCTAACATCGAGGTTATCGGCCCCTAATGATCTGGGTGATAGCGAAAATGATAATGAAATGGAAACAAGAACAAAATTATCGAAGACGGAAAATACGTACAAAAAGGAACTCACATGGAAACAACTCACAATATGGTCTGACAAAAGGGAATTTAGAACGAAAAGTTGCACAAAAAGAATAGATTGAAAAAAGACCCACAAAACGTAGGCTAGATTCAAAATACGTACAAAATGCAAAGTAGCGCCGAAATACTTACAAAATGCAACTGAAA
Source organism: Meconema thalassinum (assembly GCA_946902985.2). NCBI lineage: Eukaryota > Metazoa > Arthropoda > Insecta > Orthoptera > Tettigoniidae > Meconema > Meconema thalassinum. The sequence continues at coordinate 501,391,741 of OX336392.1, read as the reverse complement.
TTCAAAATACTTACAAAATGCAAATGAGATCGAAATTACGTACAAAATGCAATTGAGGTTCAAAATACTTACAAAATGCAATTGAAATTGAAAATACACAATGCAATTCAGATTGAAATATCCCAGTTCCAATCCAAATTATTCACAAAGTGCAATTGAAATTCAAAATCCTTACAAAATGCAATTGAAATTGAAAATGCTTACAAAATGTACGGTAGATTCAAACGACTCATGTGGATTGACAATACTTACAAAAAGCAATTTAGATTGAAAATACTTGACAAATGTAATTTAGATTCAAAATACCCACAAAATGCAATTGAGAATCAAAATATGTGCAAAATGCCCACCAAACAAAAAGCAATTTAGATTCAAAATTCGTGCGAAATGCGGTTTTGGTTGAAAATACTTACAAAATGCAATTGAAATTCAAAATACTCACTAAAAGGCCCGGCAACCTGCATTGAAAGACTTACTAAAAAGCAATTTAGATTGTCAATCTTTACAAAATGCAATTGAGGTTGAAAACATTCGCGAGATGTAATTTAGATCGAAAACACTTACAAAATGCAACATAGATCAAAACTGCCTTAAAAAATCGCTAAAAGGGAATTTAGATACACGGTGATTCGAGTAACAAAAACAGTGCGGGAATCTTAAAGAGAAAAGAAATAGAAGGAAAAGAGGAGAGGAGAGGGGAGAGAGGAGAAGGTCCGCCCCAAAGGGAAGGGACAAAAAGGGGAAAACGGACCCAGCTCAGGAATCCCTCGGGGTCGCCAATGCCCGAACTCACCAGCCGTGAGCCCCTGAGGGTGTAGCATTATCGACGGTGCACCAGAAGTGGTGGGGCTACATACACCCTGCCTCCTTAAGGGCCTTGAGCACAAGGCAGGAGGTAAAAGGAAGAGAAAAAGAAGGCTGACCCCTCGCAGAAGGAGGGTATCAGAAAAGATGAGACAAGGGCCAATTAAGGCGGGAAAGGAAGAGACTCCCTAGGCCTCGGATACCCTAATACCGTCGGGGTCAGAAGAGAACAAGAGTTGACCAAGTGAGGTCGACAGGAAAGAAGACAGAGAGGAGCCCGGCACAAGTAAGTGGAAGCAATGCCGGACTCAGCTGGGGCCCCGTGGTCGCCAACCCACTTCTCACTAGATGTGAGCCCCTGGGGGTACAATGAAGAGAACCCAAGGGTATATTTAGGAGAAGGAGAAAAAACACCAGGGTCTGACAATGGATATTAGAAAAGAAGAAGTAACATTAGCACTTAGGAAAATGAAAAACGGAAAGGCAACAGGACCCGATGAAATACCAGTTGAAGTGTGGAAGTATCTAGAGAAAGATGGAATCGACATGTTGCTGGATTTAATGCAAAAAAATGTACTCTCAGGAAACAATACCTGATGAATGGAGAGAAAGTATTTTAGTGCCTATATATAAAGAGAAGGGGGATATTCAGGACTGTGCCAACTACAGGGGCATTAAGTTAATGTCCCATACCATGAAAATCTGGGAAAGAGTGATAGACAAGAGGATCCGGGAGGAGAATAGCATTGGTGAGCAACAATTCGGCTTCATGCCAGGAAAAGGGACCACAGACGCAGTGTTTGCCCTGAGACAAGTAATGGAAAAGTATCGTGAAAGACAGAAGGGATTACACTTCGCATTCATGGACCTAGAGAAAGCATATGACCGGGTGCCCCGAGGAGAAGTCTGGAGATGTTTACGAGCGAAGGGAGTCCCAGAGAAGTACGTGCAGTTGGTTCAGGAAATGTACAAAGACGCAAGAACACAGGTTAGAAGCAGCGTTGGACTTAGAGATTGGATTCCGGTTCGAGTAGGTTTACACCAAGGTTCGGCTTTAAGTCCATATCTGTTTGACCTAATTCTGGACGAAATGTCTTGTGGATTACGAGACCAAGCCCCCTGTTGGCGGACGATATTGTGTTGTGTAGTGCCACCAAAGATGTCATAGAAGGAAAACTGGAACAGTGGAGGGCAGCCTTGGAAGACAGAGGACTCAGGATTAGCAGGAAGAAGACAGAGTATATGAGGTTCAATACAGACCAAGACTGTGAGATCAGAATGCAAGGGGAAACGTTAAATAGAGTGGATGAGTTCAAATACCTGGGTTCGGTGGTGACTGGAGATGGAAATCTGGATCTGGAAGTGTCACACAGGATTCAGGTAGGATGGATGAACTGGAGGAAAATGTCAGGAGTGCTCTGTGACCGCAGGATCAAGCCTAAGGTTAAGGGGAAAATATATAAAACTGTCGTAAGACCTGCATTGCTGTATGGCTCTGAAACATGGCCTGCACGCAAAACGCACACACACAGGCTTGACGTCACGGAAATGAAAATGCTCAGGTGGATGAGTGGAGTGACTAAGCGTGATAGAGTGGAAAATGTCAAAATAAGAGGAACATTGAAGGTTGTGGAAATATCTAAGAAGATACAAGAAAAGCGACTTCAATGGTACGGGAATGTGAGAAGAAGGGAGGAATCCTACGTGGGGAGGAAGATGCTAGCCATGCAAATACAGGGAGTGAGAATGCGAGGCAGACCTAAACGAAGATGGATGGATTGTGTACAGGAGGACCTCAGAGAAAAACAGTTGTCAGAAGAGGATGTGCATGACCGGGCTAAATGGAGGAGAGCTGTCAGAAACATCGACCCCACGTAGGATGATGATGATGATAATTGTTGTTTTAAGGAGCCTAACATCGAGGTTATCGGCCCCTAATGATCTGGGTGATAGCGAAAATGATAATGAAATGGAAACCAGAACAAAATTATCGAAGACGGAAAATACGTACAAAAAGGAACTCACATGGAAACAACTCACAATATGGTCTTACAAAAGGGAATTTAGAACGAAAAGATTCACAAAAAGAATAGATTGAAAAAGACCCACAAAACGTAGGCTAGATTCAAAATACGTACAAAATGCAATGTAGCGTCGAAATACTTACAAAATGCAACTGAAATTCAAAATACTTACAAAATGCAAATGAGATCGAAAATACGTACAAAATGCAATTGAGGTTCAAAATACTTACAAAATGCAAATGAAATTGGAAATACACAATGCAATTCAGATTGAAATATCCCAGTTCCAATCCAAATTATTCACAAAGTGCAATTGAAATCAAAATCCTTACAAAATGCAATTGAAATTGCTTACAAAATGTACGGTAGATTCAAACGACTCATGTGGATTGACAATACATGCAAAAAACAATTTAGATTGAAAACACTTGACAAATGCAATTTAGATTCAAAATACCCACAAAATGCAATTGAGAATCAAAATATGTGCAAAATACCCACCAAACAAAATGCAATTTAGATTCAAAATTCGTGCGAAATGCGGTTTTGGTTGAAAATACTTACAAAATGCAATTGAAATTCAAAATATTCACTAAAAGGCCCGGCAACCTGCATTGAAAGACTTACTAAAAAGCAATTTAGATTGTCACAATCTTTACAAAATGCAATTGAGGTTGAAAACAATCGCGAGATGTAATTTAGATCGAAAAAACTTACAAAATGCAACGTAGATCAAAAATGCCGCAAAAAATCGTTAAAAGGGAATTTAGATACACGGTGAACCAAGTAACAAAAACAGTGCGGGAATCTTAAAGAGAAAAGGAAATATAAGGAAAAGAGGAGAGGAGAGGGGAGAGAGGAGAGGGTCCGCCCAAAGGTAAGGGACAAAAGTGGAAAACGGACCCAGCTCAGGAATCCCTCGGGGTCGCCAACTCCCGAACTCACCAGCCGTGAGCCCCTGAGGGTGTAGCATGATCTAGGGTGCACCAGAAGTGGTGGGGCTACATACACCCTGCCTCCTTAAGGGCCTTGAGCACAAGGCAGGAGGTAAAAGGAAAAGAAAAGGAAGGCTGACCCCTCACAGAAGGAGGGTATCAGGTAAGATGAGACAAGGGCCAATTAAGGCGGGAAAGTGAAAGACTCCCTAGGCCTCGGATAACCTAATACCGTCGGAGTCGGAAGATGATGATGATGATAATTGTTGTTTTAAGGGGCCTAACATCGAGGTTATCGGCCCCTAATGAAATGAAATGGCGTGAAATGAAAGGATGTAGATAAAAACAACTCACTGCCATGGATGAAGCGAAAATGGAGTTTATAAAACAGACAGTGAGCCCCAAAAATTATGCCTTATTTGAATAGAAAGGAATAAAAGGCGGATGGTAAAAAAAACGATAAAACAAATAAGGCATAGTGAACAATATAATACAGAACACAATAAAAAACATAAAAAAGATTTAACCAGAATTAAAAGTCGTAACTACACTTTAAAACTTAAAAAAGTAACCACTCTCCCTCATGAACCGGATGACGAGGTCAGCTGACGGCCCGTCATCACGGAGAATAAGGGAGAGGGTATTAGGCAGTTTAAGAGTCCCTCGCAGATCGGCCAGATCCACACACTCCAAGAGAAGGTGTGCCACGGTTAGGTGGGCGCCGCAAGTACACACAGGAGGATCTTCTCTAGCAAGTGGGAGTGCGTAGCAATCCCATGGCCGATCCGGAGTCGACAGAGTACCACAGCTTCCTTACGGAGAGATCGGAAGGAAGATTTCCACACCTTCGTTGTCTCCTTGATGCCTCTCAGTTTGTTGGGTGGAGGCGTGGCACGCCATGCTTCCTCCCAATGCGACAGGATCGAATGCCGCAACTGATAGCGCACATCACTAGCAGGCACCTTATACGGTAGCGAGGGCAGTGCGACTGCCTCTCTCGCCGCCTGATCAGCAAGCTCGTTTCCCGCAATACCCATGTGGCTAGGAAGCCACACAAAGGTCACCCCGGTTCCAGCGTTACGCGAACTGACGAGCTGGTCGTGCACACGCTGGACCAACGGGTGCTTCGGGAAACACACATCGATCGCCTGCAGCTCACTCAGAGAGTCAGTACACACAAGAAAGTGCTGGTGATCGTCTGATAACGTGTACCGCAGAGCCTCTAAGATGGCATAGAGCTCCGCAGTGTACACGCTACAGGCCTCGGGAAGTGAAAAGAGAAACCGACGATCCTCAACCACAAATGCACAGCCTACTTTCTCGTTTACCCTCGAACCGTCCGAGAATACAAGCCCTGATCCCGGATACCGGCTCACAACGGACTGGAACAGCCTTCGATGGACGGAGGAGTCCGTGTCCGACTTGGGGCCGGTGTGCAGATCCAGGATGATATCAGGGCGAGAGACCATCCACGGAGGGGCCTTGCTAGGTACTCGGACGATACAGGAGACAGAAGGAAATCGGAACTGACGGTATAAGTCATCCAAGCGAATCCCCGCCGACCGAGTGGCTCGGGCGAGCGCATCATACAGCCGGCGATTCGGATTGGAAAACAAACGTGGATAGCTTGGATGAAGGGGCATCTGTCGAATTGTTGCAGCATAGGTCAGCAGTACTTGTTGGCGCCTCAGGTGTACAGGAGGTACGCCAGCCTCGGCGAGCAAGCTGACGACTGGGCTCGTCCGAAAGGCACCCGTCTCCAGCCTCACACCGCCGTGGTGGACACTGTCCAGTTTAACAAGCACTGACTTACGGGCCGAACCATATGCTACACTGCCATAATCCAATCGAGATAAAATCAGAGCCTTATAAAAGCGTAGGAGCACCGCGCGGTCCGCCCCCCATGATGTGCCGCTAAGAAACCGCAACATGTTGAGTTTCTTAGCACAGGTAGTTTTCAAACACCGCACGTGTGGCTCCCACGTCAATTTCTGATCGAAAAGGAGCCCAAGGAACCGGTACGCAGCAACGACCGGCAAAGCTACATCGCCCAGATAAAGCTCAGGATCAGGATGGAGAGTGCGCTTTCGGCAGAAATGGACAACCGAGGACTTAGCGGTAGAGAATCGAAAGCCATGCTCTAGTGTCCAGCGTTCCACTCTCCGAATAGCTTGTTGTAGCTGTCGTTCAGCGACCGCCATATTTTGCGCACTATAATTTAGAGCGAAGTCGTCTACATATAGCGACGGTACCACTGCTGGACCAGCAGCAGCGACTATACCGTTTATTGCAATCGCAAATAATGTTACGCTAAGCACCGATCCCTGTGGGACTCCGTTTTCCTGTATATGATATTGCGAATATGTCCCCCCTATTCGGACACGGAACAGGCGATGGGACAGAAAATTCGCAATAAAAACCGGCAAGTTACCTCGGAATTTCCATTGATGCAGGGTAGAAAGGATGCCGTAACGCCAAGTGGTGTCATAGGCCTTCTGGAGATCAAAGAAAACAGCGACTAGGTGCTGTCTCCGGAGAAAAGCGTCCTGTATGGCGGTCTCCAGGCGTACCAAATGGTCGTTGGTACACCAAGACGCCCTGAAACCACACTGGTATTCAGACAGGAGTCCCCGTTTCTCCAGGACCCACACTAGGCGCCGACTGACCGACTGACCGACCTCTCAAAGAGCTTGCACAGACCGTTAGTGAGACAAATAGGTCTGTAACTCCCTGTCAATTTGGGATCCTAATCGGGTTTCAGGATAGTTATAATGATACCTTCCTGCCATTGCGCTGGAAACACACCTTCCAACCAGATACGATTAAACACCCTGAGCAAATAACGAATGCTCTCATCGTTAAGGTATTTAAGCATCTGGTTGTGAATATTATCCGGGCCAGGAGACGTGTCCCTGCAGAGCGCCAGCGCTCCGCGGAGTTCCCACTCCGTAAAGGGCACGTTGTACTCCTCCGAAGAGTTGACCAAGTGAGGTCGACAGGAAAGAAGACAGAGAGGAGCCCGGCACAAGTAAGTGGAAGCAATGCCGGACTCGGCTGGGGCCCCGTGGTCGCCAACCCACGCCCACAAGATGTGAGCCCCTGGGGGGTAGGGGAAAGGCATCGTCAGCCAGGAAAAAGTAGGGTACTGGTAAGTACTTTCTTCCAGGCAGACAACTTGATTCCGGAAGATGCAAGGTCTTATTTTGAAGATGTTATTTCAAGGTACTGTGTTAAATACCCCACCATCAGATAATCGCCCTTGGCAACCAACAGAGACGTAAGTAAAGCAGTAATTTGCATCAACAACAGCCAAGAGGACAATACTAAAGAAGCCTTTGTAATTGAAGTATTCACTTGATGTGTTGATGGGTGCCTGTAGCATCACATGTTTCCCATCCATGCTTCCGATGCAATGCCGAAAATTCCATTTGGAGTTTTACTCTTTGGGGTGGTGTAGCCATTCTTTCTTCTTTTCGGCAACTGCAACATGAGATTATTTTTAAGGAGGACATTGCAGAGGACAATGACACACCTAATACAAGTGCTGACAACACACCTACAGCAATGGATCCCGCTAGGAAAGTAGCGAAGAAGAATAAAACTTCAATGGTGGATGAAGCTTATCAAGTGATGAACAAGAAGTTCCGTGACGAACTAAAGAGCCACCTTTCATGCCAATGATTATTCTACAGTATATGAAACTATCTAGAATAATGACAAAATTAAGTAGGTAATATCGAAATATCTATTTAGTTCGAAATGTTCCTGGTATAATGTAGTGTACAGCCCCGGTGGGGGGGGGGCGCAGTACCCCTGAGAGCCACCCCCCATTCTTTACTAAAACCACCCCAACTGGCAACATCATAAGACCAGAACATTATCTTTACACGGCAAGTGGCGGCCACCCAGCTCGGGAGATTAGCCAACTAATTGCAACACATACATAAACATCTACACCAACAACTATCTGGGGCAGCTACAGTGACGAAATGCTGACCATGCAGCACCTAAAAGTATAAGAGGTGGAGTCCTAACTAGGAGCCATCTATCTGTTCCACTCAGTGCGTCGCCAGCGGCCTTAGCCATCGTCTGTTCCAGCTACATCATCAGGTGAGATTCAGCAAAGTGCTCAGACTCCTTTATTTTGTATACACCTACCCCAAAGTTGTACACACTAATTGTATTTTACATTTGCATAAGACTTCCCAAAAGGGACTTACTAACTTACATTCACTGACCAAATAAGCACTGGTCAGTAAACTACACTTGCATTTACTAATTACACTCCTCTTCACATCCTAATACCCCGCCTGACCTTCGTCACGATTGTCCGTGACCGTAGTAGCCAGTAATTGCTTGGTCAGGCTCCATTGTATTTCCCCGCACGCGACTCGACTACATAACGTCGAGCCGCTGACATAAGCACGCCTATTGTATTACTCATTCTGTCCAGCTGGCAGGCCAGTACAGTAGCCTGCATTTAGAGGTCCATCCCCTAACAAACACTTGCATCTTTGCAGGAACACCCCCTAGCGTTTAAACACCAAACAACACACTACACTAGTAAGCTCTCCCAGCTACGGGAAGCTACCCTCACCTAGGAACTATCTTCCAAATTAGCACAGTGACACAAGTGTTTTATCCCAAACAACCTCCCCAACTAAGGGATCTAAAACATATTTGGTGGAGGCGCCCCTACCACGCAGAATAAGGGTAGGACTCATACAACGAGCCCTCGTGGTAGAAACGGTCCGTACCGCACACAGCCAAGCGAAAAAGTTTTTTTATTTTTTTATAGAAGGCATTATTTTTCCTTCACCCTAGCTACACAAGGGAAATTTTTGTCAAACCAACCCCCCACACCCTGCAAAGAATCAGAGATATAATACATTGCAAAACACACACAGTTTTTTGTATATACATACATACACTTGATTCAGCATGGCCCCTCTATACCGCCTAGCTGTGCTGAGGAGCATTGGGGAATACCAGGAGTTAATTGCCTGGCACAAGGTCTTTGAGACAAGACAGGACTACCTCAGAAGGTTTCAGCAGCTCCTGCACGCCCAGTATATGCGAATTATAAGGGCACTTGTCCGGCCACTCCGCAGCGGCAAGACTCGCAAGATTCGGACGAAAATCCCCACCCTCCGCACACAAATCATTAAGGCACACTGGCAACTACACTGCCGACACGAATTCATGTTCCAGCAATGGGAAACAATCATCAGGGAACACCAACGGATAGGGACTAATGGCACCAAAGTTGCCGAACAGGCCATATGCCTCAATAGGCAGTAAGCCCAAATTTGGGAAGAGTATAGGGAGCTCCAGGCTAACAAAGCCATTTTTGAGTTCATGGCAGGGCCACCAGCCCAGTCTAGAGAGGACATAGGCATGGACACATTAACCCAACAATTTGCGAGGATGTCCCTCTCAACACGTACCGCAACACAAGGGAAGGAGTTCGCCGTGGCCACAGTTCAGGAAACGGCCAGGTTAGGCTCCAACACACTACAGGGCCAAGGTCACATCAACACACGTCCCTCAGCTCCGGTTCGGGAGGCAATTTTGCCAAACCGAGGGGCAGAGCCTACGCCAAACCCCCTCAGGACGGACGAACGAGAGGGAGTTGACGCCAGGACTCCTGGGCACACATAATAACACAGGGAGAAAACGGGAGGTAAATATGTCATGGGCTGAGGACGTAGAGCCCGTCCCACAGCACATTAGGCCCACACAAGCCTACACACATAGGCAAACACAAGGGCAGGAGTCTACCGTGGCCATAGGCCAGAAATCGGTTAGACTACACTCCAATACATCGCCAGGGCAATCACAGGCAATTACACGGCCTTTACCGCTAGTTCAGAAGGCAACTTTGTCAGAACGGAGGCGGACACTGACATGTGCATCCCCAGTGCAAATGCATAGGATGGTGTTGCCTTCAGCCCCTCAGGGTGCAAAACGCACGCCTGTGCACACTGACCAGCCACAAACACACAGTACACGGGGCATAAGAAAGGTCTTATTACCTACCCCACGAGGCCAGGCAGTCAGGAATACACACAACCCTATAAACACTGCTAGGGCAGCGCGGAGCGCAATCAGCCCCTCAGACACAACCACACTCAGGCCAATATCCAGGCACTACTGTGAAAGTAGGCCCAGACTTACTTTGCTACAAACCCCTCCAGAAAATAGTAAAGAAGCACCCCAATGGGTATCAGGTGATGATGATTATGATAATTGTTGTTTTAAGGGGCCTAACATCTAGGTTATCGACCCCTAATGATCAGGGTGATAGCGAAAATGACGGAAACCAGAACGAATATTAAGTGAGACGGAAAATACTTACAAAAAGGAACTCAGATTGAAACAACTCACAAAATGTTCATACAGAAGGGAATTTAGAACGAAAAGATTCACAAAAGGAATAGATTGAAAAAAAAATGAAGGCTAGGTTCAAAATACATACAAAATGCAATGTAGCGTCGAAATACCTACAAAATGCAATTGAAATTCAAAATACTTACAAAATGCAAATGAGATCGAAAATACGTACAAAATGCAATTGAGGTTCAAAATACTTACAAAATGCAATTGAAATTGAAAATACACAATGCTAGTTGGATGGAAAAAGCCGGTTCCAATCCAAATTACTCACAAAGTGCAATTGAAATTGAAAATGCTTACAAAATGTACGGTAGATTCAAACGACTCATGGGGATTGACAATGCTTACAAAATGCAATTTAGATTGAAAATACTTGACAAAATGTAATTTAGTTTCCAAATACCCACAAAATGCAATTGAGAATCAAAATATGTGCAAAATGCCCACCAAACAAAATGCAATTTAGATTCAAAATTCGTGCGAAATGCGGCGTTGGTTGAAAATTCTTACAAAATGCAATTGAAATTCAAAATACTCACTAAAAGGGCCGGGCACATGCATTGAAAGACTTACTAAAAAGCAATTTAGATTGTCAATCTTTACAAAATGCAATTGAGGTTGAAAACATGATGATGATGATGATGATAATTGTTGTTTTAAGGGGCCTAACATCTAGGCTATCGGCCCCTGATGGTTTGGGTGATCGTGAAGATGAAAATGAAATGCAAACTTAAAACTAAAACTAACTACCAACCTACATACTAGAAGAAGAAATGGAGAACTAAGGGAGAATAAGGAAAATAAAAGACAGGAGGAAAAGAAATGCCCTCAACCCTCGATGAATGCGGATTGAGGGACTTGAAAGGAAGGAGAGCCATGAAAGGCAGATAGGAAAGTGAAAGAGGAGAGGGTCCGCCCCGAAGGTAAGGGACAAAAGGGGAAAACGGACCCAGCTCAGGAATCCCTCGGGGTCGCCAACTCCCGAACTCACCAGCCGTGAGCCCGTGAGGGTGTAGCATTATCTAGGGTGCACCAAAAGTGGTGGGGCTACATACACCCTGCCTCCTTAAGGGCCTAGAGCACAAGGCAGGAGGTAAAAGGAAGAGAAAAAGAAGGTTGACCCCTCGCAGAAGGAGGGTATCAGAAAAGATGAGACAAGGGCCAAATAAGGCGGGAAAGGAAGAGACTCCCTAGGCCTCGGATACCCTAATACCGTCGGGGTCAGAAGAGAACAAGAGTTGACCAAGTGATGATGATGATGATAATTGTTGTTTTAAGGGGCCTAACATCTAGGTTATCGGCCCCTGATGGTTTGGGTGATCGTGAAGATGAAAAAGAAAAGCGAACTTAAAACTAAAACTAATTACTAACCTACATACTAGAAGAAGAAATGGAAAACTAAAGGAGAATAAGGCAAATAAAGGACAGGAGGAAAAGAAATGCCCTCAACCCTCGAAGAAGGCGGATTGAGGGACTTGGAAGGAAGAAGAGCCATGAAAGGCAGATAGGAAAGTGAAAGAGGAGAGGGTCCGCCCCAATGGTAAGGGACAAAAAGGGAAAACGGACCCAGCTCAGGAATCCCTCGGGGTCGCCAACTCCCGAACTCACCAGCCGTGAGCCCCTGAGGGTGTAGTATTAGCTAGGGTGCACCAGAAGTGGTGGGGCTACATACACCATGCCTCCTTAAGGGCCTTGAGCACAAGGCAGGAGGTAAAAGGAAAAGAAAAAGAAGGCTGACCCCTCACAGAAGGAGGGTGTCAGGAAAGATGAGACAAGGGCCAATTAAGGCGGGAAAGGAAGAGACTCCCTAGGCCTCGGATACCCTAATACCGTCGGGGTCGGAAGAGAACAAGAGTTGACCAAGTGAGGTCGACAGGAAAGAAGACGGAGAGGAGCCCGGCACAAGTAAGTGGAAGCAATGCCGGACTCAGCTGGGGCCCCGTGGTCACCAACCCACGCCCACTAGAAGTGAGCCCCTGGGAGGATGCCCAGAATCAAGACCACCCAACAAAGACGAAATCAAGAGTCACATTGCTCGACTAAAAAACAACAAAGCGCCCGGGGAAGACTCTGTAGTTGCAGAACTTTGGAAATATGCTCCCGAAGAAGCAGTTGAAATCTTGCAGAAGCAAATAGAACAAATTTGGAAAAATGAAATTCTACCAGAAGATTGGAAAACGGCCTTGATCCATCCGTTACACAAGAAAGGCAGCATGAAAAACGTCAACAACTACAGAGGAATATCCCTCCTACCGGTAACATACAAAATTCTCTCACTTGCTATCCTGGAGCGATTAGAAGCCGAAGTCGAGCATCAAATAGGAGAATACCAAGGGGGATTCAGAAAGGGTCGTTCAACTGCCGAACAGATCCACAACCTCAAAACAATCATTAGATATTGCAATCTCAGGTCCAAATCGTACGTATCAGTCTTTGTGGACTTTAAGAAGGCTTACGACTCGATAGACCGCGAAGTTCTGTTGAACATCCTCAACGAATTCGGGGTCGACCTGAAACTGCTAGCATTAATTAGAGCCACACTAACTGAAACAAAATCCAAAGTAAAGTTCCTGGGATGTCTGTCGGATTCCTTTGAGGTCAAAACGGGAGTCAGACAAGGTGACGGGCTCTCTCCAATGCTTTTCAACTGCGTCCTCGAAAAAGTCATTCGGACCTGGCGAACAAAATTATTAGAAACTGAGTATAGCCCTCTGAGAATGGGAGCAAAATCCAAGGGGATCATAGTCGACTGTCTAGCATTCGCTGATGACATCGCCATTCTGTCGAACGACGTAGAAACTGCTAAGATGCAAATCGACCTTTTAAAAGAAATCGCTGAACAAACTGGCTTGCAGATATCATTCGAAAAAACAGAAGTAATGACCAACATCAAAGACGCCCCAGAAAAACTGCAGACAAAATACGGGAAGATCAACAGAGTGGAAAAATTTAAGTACTTGGGAGAGACCATCATGAAAAGTGGACTGGACAAAGAAGCACTCAAGGAACGAGTACGCAAACTCGAAATAGCCTATCAAACATCGCGCTCAATATACAACAAAAAATGCCTGTCCAAAAATACTAAACTACGTCATTATGAAACTGTTCTGAAACCAGTAGTTATGTATGCAGCCGAAACCCTATCCCTAAATGCTAATAAAGGACTCCTTGAAGAACTGGAGAAAAAAGAGCGCAAAATCGTCAGAGGTTTAATGGGATCAAATTACAAAAATGGTATCCACTATAAAAACTCCAACAAAGAAGTCTACAGTGAAATAGAGAAAATTTCAGAATCGATCCGTAAAAGGCGGGCACGGTATTACGGTCATCTCAAACGAATGGACGGAAACAGGCTGACTAAACAGATTTTTCATTTCTTTGACTCCAAACCCAAAACCACAATGCCCTGGTTTATGAATACCAAAGACGGCCTCAAAATGCTGCATCTAAAACCCGACGACGCCTTCAATAGAGATCTCTTCCGCAAAAAGATACTGACTAATGGGCTAACCCGAGACGAGACATCGAACCCGAAAAGAAGACAAGGTACCACTTGGACAGCGGAGCGCAAGATGGCCCACTCACAGAGAATGAGGGAATTCTGGGCTCCGAGGAAGGCGAAACAAATTGCCAAGTGTAGCAAGACTTAACGTGGTCCTAGATGGCCTCAACGAATTATATATATATATATATATATATATTGAACCCTTTATCCACAGGCTGTATAAAGGATTCTAATAATTATTCATCATCTTTTGATACATTTCTACAGACAACAGATATGAGAGCCAGTCGGTGTTGGGATATATTGAGAAATCAGTGGCCAAGAGGACACAATGGTTTAAGCTCCTGTGGTATTTTAGGAAGAAGCATATATATTCTTGGGACATAGAACAGGTGCAACTTTTAGCGCGGAACACGGCTTGAGGACGCACATTATGGCCTGTTGCTAGGAAGATTGGCGCCAAGAAGGAAATCGAATGCTACGAAGCAATTGGTCTATCATCATGTTAACCTCTCCCCACTTCGGAAAAGTATGTAAAAGCGCGCAACGACATACAAGAGTCTGGGCCAATAATATCAAGACGCCTTGTTTTAGCGGCAACTCGGCTTGGTAACGCACACTGGTAAATTAACGCGGGAGTTATCTACGGATTAATTCCACGATCGATTCGAGCCCGCTACAGCATAATCGTAACCTCCACACTGCTACGAACTCAATGATACCGATCGCATGCTAACCTGATAATTATTATGGAATATTTTTTTAATAAATCCCCTTCCACACCTACCCTGGTCAGTTTCATTTATAAGGATCCAAGATGCTTCGAGGAGCACCACTTATTTCGTGCGTCTGAGGGCGTAACGTTCACTTACTCATTTTTGTACGTCTGAGGGCGTAAGGTTCATACTCGGCATATTTTCATGTTATTGAACATGGAACAGTTCCGTCAAGTTATAAGTGTAACTTCAGTGATTTATTTATAGTCCAAGCACTGATGATGATGATGATAATTGTTGTTTTAAGGGGCCTAACATCTAGGTTATCGGCCCCTGATGGTTTGGGTGAAGTCCAAGCACTATCAGTAGGGTCCAGTCATCGAAATAATTCACCAAATAGACTGTCAAGGAATATAGTACTTGACAGGTGAATATAGTAGGAATTATATCGTGTGTGTATCTGACAAAACTTTATTTAATTCAGCACGAGATGACGTCTAAGAACGAGAACGGATCTGGAAACCAGCTGGACATTTGCCTGAAGATGTAAATGACCAGATAAACATCTTAAAGGAGATGGCTGCAGACGTATTCCTGGCGCTGTTTGAAAGGATTGAGTACCAAATAAATTTATTTATTTATTAAGTCAGCTATGGTATTATGGGACATATTTTGTAGATATTTGTTTGCTTGTTTGATAATGTAGATTATTAGTTTTTGTTACTGACACATTAAATATGGGATTAGCTGAGTGTTGCGTAATTTTGTAAATATTGTGATTGTATTTGGTTCAACTGTACGCGGCGACACGCGGAGCCCGTGCTCACGTTCGCTTGCGTAAATCGCGGTCAAGCATTATTATTCGGAGATATGCCTTACAACAAAAATGGAACTGTATTAATTTTGAGATTAAAAATAGAATGTGGAGGGTAAGATTATTTGTGAGTAGAATTATGGCGGATCAGGATTATTTTGATAGTTGCTTTCCAGCAGATTTGAACGGGATGGCACTTTGCACCCGAGTTTTGTTTGTTATGTATTTTTTGTTAATGTGTCAATGGACGCTGTATGTTGATCTGTTTCGAGCCGACCCAGTGTGTGCATATGAGAGTCAGTCCAAGCTTTTGGTGCGTTGTGTGATTTTTATAATGAGCTAGCGAGAATATATCATGTGATTATTCTGTCCTGCTCCACATTAGCCCAGTTCATGACCTAGCGAGGGTGAACTTGTGGTATATATTTGTTTCTCGCCATCCAGTGGATGGGTGAGATTTGTTGACGTTTCCAGAGTGAAACTGCACCGAGCTTGCCGGACTGAGAGAGATATTTGTGGCAGTGTTGACTCATACAAGACGGGCGCGCTCAAATCAGATAACGTGACATGTCATTAGTAACAGGTTTGCTTCCTGTACTGCAATTTAAGATGTTGTTTAAAAATTCACAAAACCTGATCGGTAATAATGAGTATTGATTGATTAAATGGGTGCTGTCCATAGTTGTAAGGTAGTCACCGAAATTCGTGTTTGTCTGGCGTTTCATATAAATGTAAACATAGTTTTTCAGCCGATAGGCTTGTATTTTGTTGTTGTTGGTTCAATTTTTGTGTGTTTATTTTTACGCGTCCATGACCCGTGTCAAGTTAGGGTGCGCGAAGCTATGTTCCCAAGTTATGATGAGAGCGGTTTTTTTTTGGCCTATTTCTGGCATGCTCTTTTGTGTTCATTTTGTGCTCCTGCACCAGTTAGGATCTCAGGGAGATTCTTCATTCTGTTTATATTATTAGATCTTGCATGTGTCAGTAGTAATTATAGTGTATTAATTAAGGGTGGGTCCCCTAGCCGTAGTGTGATTTAAAAGATGCAACTCCGTAAGCAACATGCCTGTTTCAGTTGTAAACGGATTCGCATCAGTACTCAGTCTCTTATTAACGAGCAGTCCACCACACATTATATAACTTCTTGACCAGAAAAAATGGACTTGTATCCATATGTTGTGACGAGTGAGTTCTTACCGCTCAAATGCTTATGTTATGATTTTATCATTTATGTGAAGTTGCATTCACATTGTCTCGTTGTGACGAGCGAGTTCCTACCGCTCTCTGTTATTATTATTATTAAGGGGGCGAAAGTCAGGGAGTGTTTCTTTTTATTACTATTATTATTATTTTGCACATACCTTTTCAGTCATTAAATTTATTTTATTCTACTTGTTATTCATTTTATTTCTAGTATAGCCTCTGTCATGAACCTTTCTATTCATTAGAGCATGTTGTTTGATGCGAACTTTGCTGTGTAACGCAGTCTGGACTGAACACGACCCCGTAGATGAATCTTGAGAAAACCATGCTTTATTGAAGGGTGCAATATATAAATACATTAATTGAGGTGCCTAGAATCAAAACCCGCCAAATCCATTCCTTCACTTTTTTTTTGGCAAAGTGGCAAAAACTGTCACAAACGAACCAATACCCAAAAATAAATACTTTTTTTTTCACTAAAAAATGAATTAATTATTTTTATGATGATGATGATAATTGTTGTTTTAAGGGGCCTAACATCTAGGTTATCGGCCCCTGATGGTT
The DNA here is from genome assembly GCA_946902985.2 of Meconema thalassinum. Taxonomy (NCBI): domain Eukaryota; kingdom Metazoa; phylum Arthropoda; class Insecta; order Orthoptera; family Tettigoniidae; genus Meconema; species Meconema thalassinum. Next base: position 501,374,780 of record OX336392.1, on the reverse strand, counting down.
AGGGTGATCGTGAAGATGAAAATGAAAAGCGAACTTAAAACTAAAACTAACTACTAACCTACATACTAGAAGAAGACATGGAAAACTAAAGGAGAATAAGGCAAATAAAGGACAGAAGGAAAAGAAATGCCCTCAACCCTCGGAGAAGGCGGATTGAGGGACTTGGAAGGAAGGAGAGCCATGAAAGGCAGATAGGAAAGTGAAAGAGGAGAGGGTCCGCCCCAAAGGTAAGGGACAAAAGGGGAAAACGGACCCAGCTCAGGAATCCCTCGGGGTCGCCAACTCCCGAACTCACCAGCCATGAGCCCCTGAGGGTGTAGCATTATCTAGGGTGCACCAGAAGTGGTGGGGCTACATACACCCTGCCTCCTTAAGGGCCTAGAGCACAAGGCAGGAGGAAAAAGGAAGAGAACAAGAAGGCTGACCCCTCGCAGAAGGAGGGTATCAGAAAAGACGAGACAAGGGCCAATTAAGGCGGGAAAGGAAGAGACTCCCTAGGCCTCGGATACCCTAATACCGTCGGGGTCGGAAGAGAACAAGAGTTGACCAAGTGAGGTCGACAGGAAAGAAGACAGAGAGGAGCCCGGCACAAGTAAGTGGAAGCAATGCTGGACTCAGCTGGGGCCCCGTGGTCGCCAACCCACTTCTCACTAGATGTGAGCCCCTGGGGGGTAATTATTTTTAAAAACAGTGGCAAAGTACGAAGCTGATCCCCGATATAGTCAAAAATGTATGTAGAAAAATATAAAGCAATAATTCGGATTTGTCGGGGTTTGTTACTAAGATTTGGATTTGGCAGGTTTTGATACCAAAGAGCCCTAATACATTTGAAGTTGTGAAGAGATTGTAGAAACTGCGTAAACTTTATTCAAAAATTAATATTTAAATGAAAGTTAACTAAATATAGGTTATTAAATAAAAAATCGTATAATTTTTGTGTTTTGTTGTTATTGTTGTTTTAAGGGGCGTTTCTTTGTTTTATTAGAATAAACAGAAAAAAAAAACTCATATTACCCAGTACAGATTTGATTGCCGCTGAGTGTGGCTGTGCCAGCGTTTATGTTTATTGTAGCATGAGCTCTGCAGGGCGAAGTGGAGGACACAGCGATGACAGAGTGCAATCTGCACATAGGTCACGCTGCATTGTGTCAGATAAGCGTCACAGGAGCTCATGTCCCCATGGACAGTTAAATGATGACTGGGGGTGCTGGAGCTGAGTCATATCCCACACGCGCAACTGTACCTGTCAACGAGGCAAGCTGACGTGTGACACAATTACATAAAGAGTAGTTCCCATCTCCACCGCCGGCAATCAATTCCTGAAAGGGTAGTAATACTGTACAGTAAATAACCCCTTCTTTACCTTAATACAGCGGAAATGAAACCATTTCTCACTTAGAGCAATTTTGCATACGTCCCTCTTAAATTGCATTTTGTGACAATTTTGAATCTAAATTACATTTTGTAAGTATTTTCTATCTAAATTGCATTTTGTAAATATTGCCAATTCAAATAACAGGACAGTAAGTATGTAGTTAGTTTTAGTTGTAAGTAGGTAGTTAGTTTGTCTATTAGATATATGTCATTGTTCTATTAGACTGTGGTGTGTGAGTGTGTCTGGTAGCAGTTGCATTGTTTATTAGTTATAGTTCATCGTTTCAGTAGACTGTGATGTGTGAGGGTGCATGTGAGTGTGCCTGGTGACAGACTGTTTTAGTGGTAGTATTTGTTGTTGGTGGAAATTAAGTTTTTTGTTAGTAGAATTTTGGTATTTAATTGTTAGTACGGTAGAAGGTCAGTATTTTTGTTAGTAGAATTGATCTTTACTTATTCTGAAAGGGAGTAGAAGCCTTTCAGAATAAATCAATTCTTTACTAGTCTTATAGACGGTTAAGATATTGATAATATAAGCCAAATAATGGCTACACTGCGTCCTGCTGCACGGCTGAAAGCAACGGGAAACTACAGCCGTAATGCTATTCCCGAGGATATGCACCTCTCTATGCATAAATACATGTGATGATGGCCTCCTCCCTTGTAAAATTTCAATCCGGAGGTAAACTAGTCCCCCGTTCGGATCTCCGGGTGGGGACTACTCGAGAGGGGGTTAACATCACAGAAGTGACAAAGAGGAAATCTGACATTCTACGGATCGGAGCGTGGAATGTTAGAAGTCTGCTAGGAAGTGGAAGGTTAGAAAATTTAGAAAGGGAAATGGATAGGTTGAGGTTGGATTTGGTTGTGATTAGTGAAATGCGCTGGCAGGAAGAACAGGACTTTTGGTCAGGAGACTATAGGGTCATTAGCACTAAATCAAACAATGGCCAAGCAGGGGTTGGCCACATATTGAGTAGGAAACTTGGACAGCGGGTGGAATATTATGAGCAATATAGTGAACGGATTATTGTAGCAAAAATCAATACTAAACCTACCTGCACCACAGTGGTACAAGTCTATATGCCTACCAGTCAAGCTGATGATGAGGATGTTGAAAAGGTCTACGAAGAAATAGACGAAATTCTGAGGTATATCAAGGGTGATGAAAATGTTATAGTAATGGGAGATTGGAATGCTGTGGTAGGAAAAGGGAGAGAAGGGAAGATAGTAGGAGATTTCGGATTAAGTGAAAGGAATGATCGAGGAAGCAGGCTGGTAGAATTCTGCACCGAGCATAAGTTGGTCATAGCTAACACCTTATTCAATAACCACAATAGAAGAATATACTCATGGATGAGACCAGGAGATACAGGGCGTTACCAAATCGACTTCATTATGGTCAAGCAGACGTTTCGAAACCAGATTTTGGATTGTAAAACATATCCTGGTGCTGACATAAACTCTGATCGCAATCTGGTTGATGATGACGATGATAATTGTTGTTTTAAGGGGCCTAACATCGAGGTTATCGGCCCCTAATGAAATGAAATGGCGTGAAATGAAAGGATGTAGATAAAAACAACTCACTGCCATGGATGTAGCGAAAATGGTGTTTATAAAACAGACAGTGAGCCCCAAAAATTATGCCTTATTTGAATAAAAAGAATAAAAGGCGGATGGTAAAAAAAGGATAAAACAAATAAGGCATAGTGAACAATACAATACATAACACAATAAAAATCATAAAACAGATTTAACCAGAATTAAAAGTCGTAACTATACATTAAAACTTAAAAAAGTAACCACTCTCCCTCATGAACCGGATGACGAGGTCAGCTGACGGCCCGTCATCACGGAGAATAAGGGAGAGGGTATTAGGCAGTTTAAGAGTCCCTCGCAGATCGGCAAGATCCACACACTCCAAGAGAAGGTGTGCCACGGTTAGGTGGGCGCCGCAAGTACACACAGGAGGATCTTCTCTCTTTAGCAAGTGGGAGTGCGTAGCAATCCCATGGCCGATCCGGAGTCGACAGAGTACCACAGCTTCCTTCCGGAGAGATCGGAAGGAAGATTTCAACACCTTCGTTGTCTCCTTGATGCCTCTCAGTTTGTTCGGTGGAGGCGTGGCACGCCATGCCTCCTCCCAATGCGACAGGATCGAATGCCGCAACTGAGAGCGCACATCACTAGCAGGCACCTTATACGGTAGCGAGGGCAGTGCAACTGCCTCTCTCGCCACCTGATCAGCAAGCTCGTTTCCCGCAATACCCATGTGGCTAGAAAGCCACACAAAGGTCACCCCGGTTCCAGCGTTACGCGAACTGACGAGCAGGTCGTGCACACGCTGGACCAACGGGTGCTTCGGGAAACACACATCGATCGCCTGCAGCGCACTCAGAGAGTCAGTACACACAAGAAAGTGCTGGTGATCGTCTGATAACGTGTACCGCAGAGCCTCTAAGATGGCATAGAGCTCCGCAGTGTACACGCTACAGGCCTCGGGAATTGAAAAGAGAAACCGACGATCCTCAACCACAAATGCACAGCCTACTTTCTCGTTTACCCTCGAACCGTCCGTGAATACAAGCCCTGATCCCGGATACCGTGTCACCACGGACTGGAACAGCCTCCGATGGATGGAGGAGTCCGTGTCCGACTTGGGGCCGGTGTGCAGATCCAGGATGATATCAGGGCGAGAGACCATCCACGGAGGGGCCTTGCTAGGTACTCGGACGATACAGGAGACAGAAGGAAATCGGAACTGACGGCATAAGTCAGCCAAGCGAATCCCCGCCGGCCGAGTGGCTCGGGCGAGCACATCATACAGCCGGCGATTCGGATTGTAAAACAAATATGGATAGCTTGGATGAAGTGGCATCTGTCGAATAGTTGCAGCATAGTTCAGCAGGACTTATTGGCGCCTCAGGTGTAAAGGAGGTACGCCAGCCTCGGCGAGCAAGCTGACGACTGGGCTTGTCCGAAAGGCACCCGTCGCCAGCCTCACACCGCCGTGGTGGACACTGTCCAGTTTAACAAGCACTTACTTACGGGCCGAACCATATGCTACACTGCCATAATCTAACCTAGATAAAATCAGTGACTTGTAAAAACGCAGGAGCACCGCGCGGTCCGCCCGCAACATGTTGAGGTTCTTAGCGCAGGCAGTTTTCAAACACCGCACGTGTGGTTCCCACGTCAATTTCTGATCGAAAAGGAACCCAAGGAACCGGTACGCAGCAACAACAGGCAAAGCTACATTGCCCAGATAAAGCTCAGGATCTGGATGGAGGGTGCGCTTTCGGCAGAAATGGACAACCGAGGACTTAGCGGTTGAGAATCGAAAGCCATGCTCCAGTGTCCAGCGTTCCACTCTCCGAATAGCTTGTTGTAGCTGTCGTTCAGCGACCGCCATATTTTGCGCACTATAATGTAGAGCGAAGTCGTCTACATATAGCGACGGTACCACTGCTGGACCAGCAGCAGCGACTATACCGTTTATGGCAATTGCAAATAATGTTACGCTAAGCACCGATCCCTGTGGGACTCCGTTTTCCTGTATATGATATTGCGAATATGTCCCCCGTATTCGGACACGGAACAGGCGAAGGGACAGAAAATTCGCAATAAAAACCGGCAAGTTACCTCGGAATTTCCATTGATGCAGGGTAGAGAGGATGCCGTAACGCCAAGTGGTGTCATAGGCCTTCTCGAGGTCAAAGAAAACAGCGACTAGGTGCTGTCTCCGGAGAAAAGCGTCCTATATGGCGGTCTCCAGGCTTACCAGATGGTCGTTGGTACACCGAGACGCCCTGAAACCACACTGGTATTCAGACAGAGGTCCCCGTTTCTCCAGGACCCACACTAGGCGCCGATTGACCATCCTCTCAAGAAGCTTTGACAGACCGTTAGTGAGACAAATAGGTCTGTAACTCCCTGTCAATTTGGGATCCTTATCGGGCTTCAGGATAGGTATAATGATACCTTCCTGCCATTGCGCCGGAAACACACCTTCCAACCAGATACGATTAAACACCCTGAGCAAATAGCGAATGCTCTCATCGTTAAGGTGTTTAAGCATCTGATTGTGAATGTTATCCGGGCCAGGAGACGTGTCCCTGCAGAGCGCCAGCGCTCCGCGGAGTTCACACTCCGTAAAGAGCACGTTGTACTCCTCCGAAGCGCGGGAAGCAAAACTAAGATGGAACCGTTCCGCTTCGCGCTTCAGGGCCACGAAGGCAGGGTCATAGTTATCGGAACCGGATATATCCGCAAAATACGAGGCGAGATGGTTTGCAACGCGATAAGGATCTGTAACCAATTCATTATCAATGGAAATTCCCGGTACAGTAGAAGATGTCTGAATTCCCGAAATGCGTCTTAGTTTAGGCCACACTAGAGAGGAGGGGGTATGTGCCGTAATAGAAGACACATACCGTTCCCAGGATTGTTTCTTACTCTGGCGAATAAGAATCCGTGCCTTGGCACGAAATTTCTTAAACGCCACCAAATTGGCCATGGTTGGACGCCGACGGTAGTGCTTATGAACTCGACGACGGTCTCTTATTGCCGCTGCAATATCCTCTGTCCACCAAGGGACGAGTTTGCGACGAGGAGTCCCAGAAAAGGATGGAATGGACTCTTCGGCGGCAGCAAGAAGCACATCGGTGATGTGCTGTACCTCGTCATCGACGCTCCTGCAACCAAGATCAACGAACACAGCTCGTTCTTGAAACGAGGGCCAATTTGCCCGCTTAAGCACCCAACGACTGGGGAACTCCACGGGCTTCTGGTTCAGAAGTGTAAGAACGATCGGGAAATGGTCACTGTCACAGAGGTCGTCGTGTACATTCCAACCAAATAGGGGGACCAGCGCACGGCTACACACACTCAAGTCAATGTGTGAGTACGTGCCGTGCGCTAAGCTAAAATGTGTAGCTTCCCCTGTATTTAATAGACATATATCCATCCCTTGAATTAAGCCTTCCACGTCCCTTCCTCTGGGGCAGGAAGATGGTGATCCCCAGTGGGGGTGATGAGAGTTGAAATCACCCACGAGTAGGAAAGGGACTGGAAGTTGATCAACAAGATCAAAGACGTCATATCAAGGGGCTGGTTCGGTGGAAGGTACACGTTACATACAGTTGTCATAGCAGGGAAGGACACGCGAACTGCAATAGCTTCCAGAGGAGTGTCGAGTGGAAACTTCTCACTATAGCAGTCAGAGCGAACGAAGGTACAAACGCCCCCGGAAGCCCGGGCGGCATCTTGTCGCTCTTTAGAGTATAGTCGGAAACCTCTCAGAACAGTCTCGTGATCAGTTCTGAGGTTCGTTTCCTGTAGGCAGACTATACTCGCTGCGTATTGGGCAATAAGCTGACGGAGCTCTGTCAAATGCCTGTCATAACTGTTACAATTCCACTGTAACAGTGCCATTGTGTGGACTTAGGGAATAAGTTGGAGCAGCAAGCTACAACTTAGACTCTGGAGGATCATCAACCACTACGTCGACTATAATCTCCATGTCCTCAGGCGGGGTCATGGAGTGACTCGACTCGGTGGAAGATTTCCTAGACGCAGTTCGGCGGCGGGGGGATCTCCGTGGGGAGCGCGTAGATCTGGGGTCCGAAACGTCCCCAGGCGCAGAAGCATCCGCAGGTGTGGGCGCGGATGGCTTCCCCTTTTTTGGAGAAAGGGAATGCGTAGTGTGGGGTCCCTTCTTACCCGCCCGGGCCTCTTTAAGATATATAGACGGGTAGGGAGCCGAATTCCTGACCCTGGTCGACGATGCCGCCTCCGCCGGCTTCGGCGCGGCTTTCGCCGACCGTTTGGGTGGAGAGAAAGTCTTCGACTTCCTCCTGAGTGGGGAGTAAGTCTTCAACTTCCTCCCCTGCTGTGCGGGCGGAGCAGCCTTCGCTCGCACAGCCTTCGTGCTGGCCGAAGGTGGAGTTGAAGTCACCTTCGGGCTTTCCGTTATAATCTTAGGATCTGGTTTCGGAACAGGAAACTCAGTTGCAGGTTTCACAGCTGGTACAAAAGATGAGGTAGCCGGGACCAAATTTGGTATTATGGCTCTATAATCAATCGTTGGAGAAGGCGAAGTCGTGGTACGGTACTTCTTGCGGGCCTCCTGGTAGGTGAGACCATCCAGGGTTTTGATCTCCTGGATTTTCTTCTCACTCAGGAAGACAGGGCAGTTCCTGTCCCGAGGAGAATGAAATCCAGGGCAATTAGTGCACTGATAAGGTGTTGTGCACTCTTCCGCTTCGTGTGGTACCTTACCGCATGTTCCGCAGATTGCGGGTCTCGAGCATCGGGATGACATGTGCCCGAACGTCTGGCACTTATAACACCTCATTGGTGGAGGGATATAAGGCCGTACGTCACAACGGTAACTTGTAACCTTGACTTTCTCCGGGAGCACCGAAAGCTCAAAGGAAATAAGGGAAGCACCAGTATCCACGATTTGACCATTGCCCTTGCGCGTAATGCGCCGGACATCAGTCACGTGACGGTGCCGTATATCCTCCTTGAGCTCCTCGTCAGTGTTCAGAATCAGGTTCCGGTGGAAAATAACTCCTCGGACCAGATTCAGGGACGTGTGCTTTTCCACTTTGACGGGAATGTCGCCAAAGTTGTCACATTGCAAAAGTTGTTCAACTTGCTCTCCAGTCCTATTCTTGAGCAACAAGCTACCGTTCCACATCTTTTGTACTTTCTCAAGCTCACCATAGACACCTTCTATGTGGCGAGAAAACAAAATACTCTTTACCAGCTTGAAATCACCCCCATGTGTTCTGGGAGCTACCAGAAACTTGGGGGTGTTAGCACCTAGATTTTCACGCACAGATTGTTCCCAGGGGGTTGATCCCCGTAAGGAATCAAATGTTAAAGACTTTGATGTAGGACCACCCTGTTTGGGTGTAGGCCCACCCTGGTTGGGGATTTTTCTTTTTGAACCCATGGCCAGATCATCCTCCCCGAATGCCACCGACATCCGATCACGGGCCGTCACAGTAGGCGCTACCCAGCCAGGGCAAGGCCCGCCTAGCATGAAAGGCATTGCCTGGGGGTCCGATGTTTTGATGATGATGGTGATAATTGTTGTTTTAAGGGGCCTAACATCTAGGTTATCGGCCCCTAATGATCTGGGTGATAGCGAAAATGATAATGAAACGGAAACCAGATTGAAAATTAAGTGAGACGGAAAATACTTACAACAAAAACTCGGATTGAAACGACTCACAAAATGTTCTTACAAAAGGGAATTTAGAACGAAAAGATTCACAAAAGGAATAGATTGAAAAATACCCACAAAATGAAGGCTAGGTTCAAAATACGTACAAAATGCAATGTAGCGTCGAAATACTTACAAAATGCAACTGAAATTCAAAATACTTACAAAATGCAAATGAGATCGAAAATACGTACAAAATGCAATTGAGGTTCAAAAATACACAATGCAATTCAGATTGAAATAGGCCTTATCCCAGTTCCAATCCAAATTATTCACAAAGTGGAATCGAAATTCAAAATACTTACAAAATGCAATTGAAATTGAAAATGCTTACAAAATGTACGGTGATTCTAACGACTCATGTGGATTGACAATACTTACAAAAAGCAATTTAGATTGAAAATACTTGACAAAATGTAATTTAGATTCAAAATACCCACAAAATGCAATTGAGAATCAAAATATGTGCAAAATGCCCACCAAACAAAATGCAATTTAGATTCAAAATTCGTGCGAACTGCGGTTTTGGTTGAAAATACTTACAAAATGCAATTGAAATTCAAAATACTCACTAAAGGCCCCGCAACCTGCATTGAAAGAATTACTAAAATGCAATTTAGATTGTCAATCTTTACAAAATGCAATTGAGGTTGAAAACAATCGCGAGATGTAATATAGATCGAAAAAACGTACAAAATGCAACATAGATCAAAAATGCCTTAAAAATCGCTAAAAGGGAATTTAGATACACGGTGATTCGAGTAACAAAAACAGTGCGGGAATCATAAAAAGAAAAGGAAATAGAAGGAAAAGAGGAGAGGAGATGGGAGGGGAGAGAGGAGATGATAATGATGATAATTGTTGTTTTAAGGGGCCTAACATCTAGGTTATCGGCCCCTGATGGTTTGGGTGATCGTGAAGATGAAAATGAAAAGCGAACTTAAAACTAAAACTAACTACTAACCTACATACTAGAAGAAGAAATGGAAAACTAAAGGAGAATAAGGCAAATAAAAGGACAGAAGGAAAAGAAATGCCCTCAACCCTCAGAGAAGGCGGATTGAGGGACTTGGAAGGAAGGAGAGCCATGAAAGGCATATAGGAAAGTGACAGAGGAGAGGGTCCTCCCCAAAGGTAAGGGACAAAAGGGGAAAACGGACCCAGCTCAGGAATCCCTCGGGGTCGCCAACTCCCGAACTCACCAGCCGTGAGCCCCTGAGGGTGTAGCATTATCTAGGGTGCACCAGAAGTGGTGGGGCTACATACACCCTGCCTCGTGATGATGATGATAATTGTTGTTTTAAGGGGCCTAACATCTAGGTTATCGGCCCCTAATGATCTGGGTGATAGCGAAGATGATAATGAAACGGAAACCAGAACGAAAATTAAGTGAGACGGAAAAAACTTACAAAAAGGAACTCGGATTGAAACGACTCACAAAATGTTCTTACAAAAGGGAATTTAGAACGAAAAGATTCACAAAAGGAATAGATTGAAAAATACCCACAAAATGAAGGCTAGGTTCAAAATACGTACAAAATGCAATGTAGCGTCGAAATACTTACAAAATGCAACTGAAATTCAAAATACTTACAAAATGTTAATGAGATCGAAAATACGTACAAAATGCAATTGAGGTTCAAAATACTTACAAAATGCAATTGAAATTGAAAATACACAATGCAATTCAGATTGAAATAGGCCTTATCCCAGTTCCAATCCAAATTATTCACAAAGTGCAATCGAAATTCAAAATACTTACAAAATGCAATTGAAATTGAAAATGCTTACAAAATGTACGCTGATTCCAACGACTCATGTGGATTGACAATACTTACAAAAAGCAATTTAGATTGAAAATACTTGACAAAATGTAATTTAGATTCAAAATACCCACAAAATGAAATTGAGAATCAAAATATGTGCAAAATGCCCCCAAACAAAATGCAATTTAGATTCAAAATTCGTGCGAAATGCGGTTTTGGTTGAAAATACTTACAAAATGCAATTGAAATTCAAAATACTCACTAAAAGGCCCCGCAACCTGCATTGAAAGACTTACTAAAAAGCAATTTAGATTGTCAATCTTTACAAAATGCAATTGAGGTTGAAAACAATCGCGAGATGTAATTTAGATCGAAAAAAACTTACAAAATGCAACATAGATCAAAAATGCCTTAAAAATCGATAAAAGGGAATTTAGATACACGGTGATTCGAGTAACAAAAACAGTGCGGGAATCTTAAAGAGAAAAGGAAATAGAAGGAAAAGAGGAGAGGGGAGGGGAGAGAGGAGAAGGTCCGCCCCAAAGGGAAGGGACAAAAGGGGAAAACGGACCCAGCTCAGGAATCCCTCGGGGTCGCCAACGCCCGAACTCACCAGCCGTGAGCCCCTGAGGGTGTAGCATTACCGACGGTGCACCAGAAGTGGTGGGGCTACATACACCCTGCCTCCTTAAGGGCCTTGAGCACAAGGCAGGAGGTAAAAGGAAAAGAACAAGAAGGCTGACCCCTCACAGAAGGAGGGTATCAGGAAAGATGAGACAAGGGCCAATTAAGGCGGGAAAGGAAGAGACTCCCTAGGCCTCGGATACCCTAATACCGTCGGGGTCGGAAGAGAACAAGAGTTGACCAAGGAAGGTCGACAGGAAAGAAGAAAGAGAGGAGCCCGGCACAAGTAAGTGGAAGCAATGCCGGACTCAGCTGGGGCCCCGTGGTCGCCAACCCACACACCCTGCCTCCTTAAGGGCCTAGAGCACAAGGCAGGAGGTAAAAGGAAGAGAAAAAGAAGGCTGACCCCTCGCAGAAGGAGGGTATCAGAAAAGATGAGACAAGGGCCAATTAAGGCGGGAAAGGAAGAGACTCCCTAGGCCTCGGATACCCTAATACCGTCGGTGTCAGAAGAGAACAAGAGTTGACCAAGTGAGGTCGACAGGAAAGAAGAAAGAGAGGAGCCCGGCACAAGTAAGTGGAAGCAATGCCGGACTCAAATGGGGCCCCGTGGTCGCCAACCCACAACCCACTAGATGTGTGCCCCTGGGGGGGTCCGATGTTTTACAATGCCGTATCGGCATGTACCCCTTGGCATATACTGGATTTTACAGCTCAGACATTCGGCTGTGCGGGGACCTGCGTAGTCAGGCGGATACTACTGAACGGGTGCATGGCACACCCACCTGTCGGCGCGGCCAAGACCGGAACAGGCTTTCGAGCGTAGTCGCTAGCGTAAGTGGCCCATCCCCTAACAGCACGCACATATAGAAATTTTGGTTGCCAGACCCTGAAAGCAGTGACGGAAGGAAGTGCGATATAACCTAATGAGAGTTATACCGCACGGGTGTATGTCTTTTAGAGCTGACTGTCAAACCCTCGAAAGGGGACCGTTCCGAGAAGCCCTTTTAGTCGCCTTTTACGACTGGCAGTACCGTGGATGTATTCGCTTCCTCCCACCCACTGGGTGTCCAATTCACAAAACAACGCGGAGTCCTTAAAGTATACCCAAGGTCGCCCCTTTTAGTCGCCTCTTATGACAGGCAGGGGATACCGTGGGTGTATTCTAAACCCCCCACCCACAGGGGGAGGTTGAGAGATGGAAAGCTTACATAGAGAGTTTGTATAAGAGAAAGGAGATTGAGAATCATGTAATGGAAAGGGAGGAGGAAATTGATGAGGATGCGAAAGGAGATTTAATATTGAGATCAGAATTTGATAGAGCTTTGGAAGACTTAAGCAGGAACAAAGCACCAGGCATAGATGATATACCGATTGAGTTGCTATGCTGCATAGGAGATGAAGGTCTGATCAGGTTATTTCACTTGGTGTGTAGGATTTATGAGACAGGTGAGGTACCCCCTGATTTCAAGAAGAATGTAATCATCCCTATACCAAAGAAAGTGGGAGCTGACAGATGTGAAGATTACCGTACAATCAGCTTGATTACTTATGCTTCAAATATCCTGTCTAGAATATTTTACAAGCGGATGCCAGATAGAAACGGAGTTGGATCAGTTTGGTTTCAGGAGAAATTTAGGAACAAGGGAAGCTGTACTAAGTCTTAGGCTGATTTTGGAAGGTATAATAAGGAAAGATAAGAGAACGTTCAAGGCATTTGTAGACTTAGAAAAGGCTTTTGATAACGTTGATTGGACTAAATTGTTTGACATTTTGAAATCGATTGGAATAAAGTACAGGGATAGGAGGGTGATATACAATCTGTACAGAAACCAGACAGCAGTCATTCGAGTTGAAGGACATGAGAGAGAAGCTGGTATTCAGAATGGTGTAAGGCAAGGCTGCAACTTATCACCCATACTTTTCAATCTTTACATTGAACAAGCAATGAAGGAAATTAGAGAAAAATTTAAAGTTGGAGTGAAGATTCAAGGAGAAATAATTTCAACTCTGAGATTTGCTGATGACATCGTCATCTTGGCCAACAAGCCTGAGGATTTGAATGAGTTTTTGAATGGTATGGACTCCGTCTTACGGAAAGAATTCATGATGAAAATAAATAAATAAATGTAAAACAAAAATACTGGAATGCAGCCGAAATAAATCAGAAACCTCTATGGAGATCAAATTGGCAGGTGAAAAGCTGAAGGAAGTAGGAGACATCTGTTACTTAGGAAGCAGAATAACCAGTCATGGACGAAGCAAAGAGGATATTATAAGTAGGTTGGCTCAGGCAAGGAAAGCATTTCTACAAAAAAGGAATCTGCTGACATCGAATATAGATTTAGGTATTAGGAAGTCATTTTTGAAAGCCTTTGTCTGGAGCGTGGCGCTCTATGGAAGTGAAACTTGGAATATTGGTGCAGCATGAAAGAGGAGAATTGAAGCATTTGAAATGTGGTGTTACAGGAGAATGATGAAGATCAGATGGGTAGATAGGGTTACAAACAAAGAGGTATTAAGACGAGTGGGAGAGGAGAGATGTTTCTGGCGACTGCTAATGAAGAGAAGAGATAGGTTGGTAGGACACATATTAAGACACCCAGGAATAGCAAGCTTAGTTATGGAAGGAAGGGTCGAGGACAAAAACTGTAGGGGTAGACCAAGGCTAGAATATGTTAAACAGATTGCCTCGGATGTAGGATGTCGGAGCTATGTACAGATAAAACGAATAGCTCAGGACAGGAAGGCATGGAGAGCTGCATCAAACCAGTCAAAAGACTGAAGACTCAAACAACAACATGGATGAAGTTACTCGTAATCTCGATTTCTGCTATGTCTATATTAATGACATACTGGTTGCATCTCGTAACGAAACCGAGCATCTCGAGCACTTACATCAGGTATTCACTAGACTTCGTGACTTTGGAGTAGTGATTAATCCAGCAAAATGTGTGTTCGGCTCAGACGATGTGCAGTTCCATTTGGTGAACTCAGATGGAATATGTCCACCTCCATGTAGAGTTGAAGCAATCACAAACTTTCCAAAACCAATCAATGTAGAAGATTTCCGTAGGTTTGTGGGATTAGTTAATTTCTACCGGCGTTTCATTCGTAATGCAGCAGCCATCTCTGCCCCAATGAATAGATTCTTGCAAGGTAGCCCGAAAGCTAAAGACAAACTACCTTGGACCTCTGATACCGAACAAGCATTTCAGCAACTGAAGGATGCAGTTGCCAACGCCACCCTCCTCGTGCACCCTTCACCTGATGCACCGCTATCATTAATGGTAGATGCATCGTTGACAGCAATAGGAGCATCGGTTCAGCAACTTACAGGACGTAATTGGCAGCCATTAGTATTTTTCAGCCACTTCAACTTTGTCAGAGACCTGCGTACGAGATTCAGGCAGCTGCGCCCAGTCGCTCCAAAGATACACGGTGCTCAACAGACTTTCATCTTTCGTGACCTATAGGCCTGTTCACATGTGTTCGTACGGCCCAACGCAGTGCGTAGGCCATTACAGCCCCCGTACGAGGGCCCCTTTAAATTGTTGCTTCTTGCCACCAAGACCTACGACATTGATAACAATGGGAAACAATTAACAGTGTCAATTGATGGACTGAAGCCTGCCCGCAACGCCAGATGACGCCATTCCACCTAGGTCTTCGACGACTACAGTTATTCCACAACAGGACTCAGCCAAACCTACACCACAGTTGACTACCTCACCTTCGCCCGTTGTTACCCGTTCCGGAAGACGGGTTCGATTTACTGAGAAATATAGTCGAACTCTGATGGGGGAGTATTGAGGTGCCGCTTCTTGGTACTATAGATGACTTACGAGAGAGCGATATGCTCTATCTGTGGATATATATTTATGTCATTCGGTGTCTTGGTATTATTGCTGTTCTTTGGTGAATGTTAATAAATAGATCGGCTACACGGTAATAGATTTTTGTGTGTATTTGCTAAAGCAGATTTGTGAAGGGTCCTAGATTGGGAACCGCTGTACTAGAAGAAGAAATGGAAAACAAAAGGAGAATAAGGCAAATAAAGGACAGGAGGAAAAGAAATGCCCCCAACCCTCGAAGAATGCCGATTGAGGGACTTGGAAGGAAGGAGAGCCATGAAAGTCAGATAGGAAAGTGAAAGAGTAGAGGGTCCACCCCACAGGTAAGGGACAAAAGGGGGAAACCGGACCCAGCTCAGGAATCCCTCGGGGTTGCCAACTCCCGAACTCACCAGCCGTGAGCCCCTGAGGGTGTAGCATTATCTAGGGTGCACCAGAAGTGGAGGGGCTACATACACCCTGCCTCCTTGAGGGCCTTCAGCAGAAGGCAGGAGGTAACATGAAAAGAAAAGAAGGCTGACCCCTCGCAGAAGGAGGGTATCAGTTGATGATGATGATGATAATTGTTGTTTTAAGGGGCCTAACATCTAGGTTATCGGCCCCTGATGGTTTGGGTGATCGTGAAGATGAAAATGAAAAGCGAACTTAAAACTAAAACTAACTAATAACCTACATACTAGAAGAAGAAATGGAAAACTAAAGGAGAATAAGGCAAATAAAAGGACAGAAGGAAAAGAAATGCCCTCAACCCTCGGAGAAGGCGGATTGAGGGACCTGGAAGGAAGGAGAGCCATGAAAGGCATATAGGAAAGTGAAAGAGGAGAGGGTCCGCCCCAAAGGTAAGGGACAAAAGGGGAAAACGGACCCAGCTCAGGAATCCCTCGGGGTCGCCAACTCCCGAACTCACCAGCCGTGAGCCCCTGAGGGTGTAGCATTATCTAGGGTGCACCAGAAGTGGTGGGGCTACATACACCCTGCCTCCTTAAGGGCCTAGAGCACAAGGCAGGAGATAAAAGGAAGAGAAAAAGAAGGCTGACCCCTCGCAGAAGGAGGGTATCAGATAAGATGAGACAAGGGCCAATTAAGGCGGGAAATGAAGAGACTCCCTAGGCCTCGGATACCCTAATACCGTCGGGGTCGGAAGAGAACAAGAGTTGACCAAGTGAGGTCGACAGGAAAGAAGACGGAGAGGAACCGGGCACAAGTGGAAGCAATGCCGGACTGTGCTGGGGCCCCGTGATCGCCAACTCACGTCCCACTAGATGTGAGCCCCAGGGGTAGACAGGAAAGAAGACGGAGAGGAGCCGGCAGAAGCAAGTGGAAGCAATGCCGGACTCAGCTTGGGCCCCGTGGTCGCCAACCAACGTCCCACTAGATGTGAGGACCTCGGGGGCACAGTAATACAGTAGAGTCTCGCAAACACGGCACTTGTTAACCCGGCACTCCGGATTTCTCGACCACCCTGACAGGAGAAAAGAATCATGATGATGATGATGATAATTGTTGTTTTAAGGGGCCTAACATCTAGGTTATCGGCCCCTGGTGGTTTTTGGTGATCGTGAAGATGAAAAATGAAAAGCGAACTTAAAACTAACTAATAACCTACATACTGGAAGAAGAAATGGAAAACTAAAGGAGAATAAGGCAAATAAAAGGACAGAAGGAAACGAAATGCCCTCAACCCTCGGAGAAGGCGGATTGAGGGACTTGGAAGGAAGGAGAGCCATGAAAGGCATATAGGAAAGTGAAAGAGGAGAGGGTCCGCCCCAAAGGTAAGGGACAAAAGGGGAAAACGGACCCAGTTCAGGAATCCCTCGGGGTCGCCAACTCCCGAACTCACTAGCCGTGAGCCCCTGAGGGTGTAGCATTATCTAGGGTGCACCAGAAGTGGTGGGGCTACATACACCCTGCCTCCTTAAGGGCCTAGAGCACAAGGCAGGAGATAAAAGGAAGAGAAAAAGAAGGCTGACCCCTCGCAGAAGGAGGGTATCAGAAAATATGAGACAAGGGCCAATTACGGCGGGAAAGGAAGAGACTCCCTAGGCCTCGGATACCATAATACCGTCGGGGTCGGAAGAGAACAAGAGTTGACCAAGGGAGGTCGACAGGAAAGAAGAAAGAGAGGAGCCCGGCACAAGTAAGTGGAAGCAATGCCGGACTCAGCTGGGGCCCCGTGGTCGCCAACCCACAACCCACTAGATGTGAGCCCCTGGGGGGAGCCACAACTTGGGGATCCATCACGAATATTTAACTTGGATGAAACGAAAACCATGACAGTACAAAACAGTGGCAAAATAATTGCTGAGAAAGGTTCCAAAGCTGTGTGCAAAGTCAAAAGCATGGAAAGGGCACTCTAATTACAACTTTCTGTAATATCCGTGCTGATGGAAGCTATTTGCTACCCGTATTAATATTTCCTCGGGTGAATTTCAGAGATCATATGCTGATTGGCACTCCGCCCAACTCCTTGGGTCTTGCCAGTCCATCAGGCTGGATGACCAGCGAACTCTTTGCCAGAACAATGGAACATTTCATAAAATACTCTTAGAGCACAAAGGAAACCCCATCTCTTTGAATATATGACAACCATGAGAGTCACATCAGTTTGGAGGTATTTGAGTTAGCTAAAGCAAATGGGGTCCATATTTTGACATTTCCAACACATTCATCTCACTGGATGCAACCTCATGATGTTGGACTATATGGCTTATTTCAGAAGTTGTACAATTCTGCCATTGATTCATGGATGTTGAGCCATCCAAGGAAAACTGTGTCAATTTATGAAGTAGGCGGCTTTGTTAGCACAGCCCTACCACGTGCTATGACACCAAGCAACATCACCAATGCTTTGAGGAAGACTGGCATATTCCCATATGACTCAATGTTTTTAGTGAAGATGACTTCCTCACAAGTTCAGTTTCAGAGCGGCCCTTTTCACAAAGTGAGATGACACAGGAAATTGGAAACATAGCTGGTCCATCACAACCTACTCCTTCTCCACTAATGACCCATCATGTATTCTAGCGAGGGGGACAGTAGCTGAAGATCCAAAGACACCAGCACTTGAAATGGAGCTAACTAATGAAGTTCCAAGGCAGTTCAAAAGTCCTGAAGAAATTAGAGGCTACCCAAAGACAGAACTTCAGTCCGGCACAAGAAAACGCAGGCAGCAGGGAAGCAGCAAAATTTTGACCGATACTCCAGAGAAACAAAATTTGATAGAAAAAAGAAGGAAACAAGAAGAAAGGGAAAAGAAGAAACAGAAGAGAAAACCAACTGCAAAAAGGCTCTTTCGCAATGAACATGATTCCTCGGAAAGTGACACTGGAGAAGTAGAGTCTCTGGATAGCAAGAGCGATGATGATGATGATGACACTGATGAGGAGGAGGATGAATCTTATATGATTCCTGAGAAAGAACCTGAAACAGGTTGAGTTAAGGGATACAAAAAGTAAAGTGCACTCTGTTGGGAAGATCTTGAGGGCCATTATTGAATCTAAAGAAAGGAAAGAGTATGAAGTAATGTTTATGAGATGTTCAAAACGATCACATGAAACATTTGTTTATCCTCAAGAAGATCACATTTCAACAGTGGGATGTTGTGATATCTTATTTGTACTGCCCAATCCTGAGGAGTGTCAAAGATCATTCGTGAAATTCCCTGTAAAATTAAGTTCATTCAATGTGCGCTAGAAAGACAGCTCTTATTCTAATTTCACATGTCACATGATTTGTATTCCATATCAATGTTCATTTCTCGACCTTTCAGTGACCAATACAGTTTTAATGGGGTGGTGTTACGGCTGCACGGTTAGTTCATCCCCTCGCTGCGTGATTTACAGCCCGTCTCGGGCTACCCACTGCCTCTGTGTTAACCAGCGATTTGCGCAACAAGATGATGATGATGATGATAATTGTTGTTTTAAGGGGCCTAACATCTAGGCTATCGGCCCCTGATGGTTTGGGTGATCGTGAAGATGAAAAATGAAAAGCGAACTTAAAACTAAAACTAACTACTAACCTACATACTAGAAGAAGAAATGGAAAACTAAAGGAGAATAAGGCAAATAAAAGGACAGAAGGAAAAGAAATGCCCTCAACCCTCGGAGAAGGCGGATTGAGGGACTTGGAAGGAAGGAGGGCCATGAAAGGCATATAGGAAAGTGAAAGAGGAGAGGGTCCGCCCCAAAGGTAAGGGACAAAAGGGGAAAACGGACCCAGCTCAGGAATCCCTCGGGGTCGCCAACTCCCGAACTCACCAGCCGTGAGCCCCTGAGGGTGTAGCATTATCTAGGGTGCACCAGAAGTGGTGGGGCTACATACACCCCGCCTCCATAAGGGCCTAGAGCACAAGGCAGGAGGTAAAAGGAAGAGAAAAAGAAGGCTGACCCCTCGCAGAAGGAGGGTATCAGAAAAGATGAGACAAGGGCCAATTAAGGCGGGAAAGGAAGAGGCTCCCTAGGCCTCGGATACCCTAATACCGCCGGGGTCAGAAGAGAACAAGAGTTGACCAAGTGAGGTCGACAGGAAAGAAGACAGAGAGGAGCCCGGCACAAGTAAGTGGAAACAATGCCGGACTCAGCTGGGACCCCGTGGTCGCCAACCCACGCCCACAAGATGTGAGCCCCTGGGGGAAGTAACAAAGAGTCCGTCTCGAATGTTCGTGGCCCAACCAGTGTTGGAATTCTCGAGAAGGTGTGAACCCTGGTCAACTCTAGAAACATCTGTGAGTCATCAGCCCCGCTATATAAGCAACCTGGCCAGCGAGGGATGGGCGGTATTTTTTTTGAGCGAGTTTGTTTATACCAGTGCGACAGAGTATTAAGGCGAAGTGCCGTGTGGATAATGAAACCAAGTGGGTGTATCTCCGGGCAGCGAAGCAGTGTGACTCATACAGGGATCGTGTTTAAGGCGAGCAATTAGTGGCGAGTGACAGGCTACCGCAAATAACTGTGGTTTGCGTATCGAGGAAGAGGTGCAAGTTATTTGTAGCGACAACGGGCCCAATTACAAGAGGATTAGCTGCTTGAGAACTGAAAAGGGGCGAGTGCTCTCCATAAGGGAGCAAACTTGAGGAAGACAGTTAATTGTTTCTATTTGCTTATTGTGTGGTGTAACTTTCTAGACCTGCAATAAAGCTATATTTTTAAAGGACCACTTTTACCCACTGTAATCCAATTAACGAACTTGCCACTAGGGGTAACACGTATCAACTGTCTTTCTTACTTTTTTGTAGTTATGTTCTAATCATGTGTTCCTTATGATTTCATTTGTAGTTATCCTTTATTTATGTGTTTCTTATTACTTCAGTTATAATAATGTTCTTCTATATTCAGCAAAAATGCTTGGATTGTTTTGATGATGATGATGATGATAATTGTTGTTTTAAGGGGCCTAACATCTAGGTTATCGGCCCCTGATGGTTTGGGTGATCGTGAAGATGAAAATGAAAAGCGAACTTAAAACTAAAACTAACTACTAACCTACATAGTAGAAGAAGAAATGGAAAAATAAAGGAGAGAAAGGCAAATAAAAGGACAGAAGGAAAAGAAATGCCCTCAACCCTCAGAGAAGGCGGATTGAGGGACTTGGAAGGAAGGAGAGCCATGAAAGGCATATAGGAAAGTTAAAGAGGAGAGGGTCCGCCCCAAAGGTAAGGGACAAACGGGGAAAACGGACCCAGCTCAGGAATCCCTCGGGGTCGCCAACTCCCGAACTCACCAGCCATGAGCCCCTGAGGGTGTAGCATTATCTAGGGTGCACCAGAAGTGGTGGGGCTACATACACCCTGCCTCCTTAAGGGCCTAGAGCACAAGGCAGGAGGTAAAAGGAAGCGAAAAAGAAGGCTGACCCCTCGCAGAAGGAGGGTATCAGAAAAGATGAGACAAGGGCCAATTAAGGCGGGAAAGGAAGAGACTCCCTAGGCCTTGGATACCCTAATACCGTCGGGGTCAGAAGAGAACAAGAGTTGACCAAGTGAGGTCGACAGGAAAGAAGACAGAGAGGAGCCCGGCACAAGTAAGTGGAAGCAATGCCGGACTCAGCTGGGGCCCCGTGGTCGCCCGCCCACGCTCACAAGATGTGAGCCCCTGGGGGAGGATTGTTTTGAATTTCCTTTTCAACGTTCTTTATGGACATTTCTTGATCAAACCTACTTCTTGCCTGTGCGACCCATTGTGCCCCGCTGACCTTGAGTCATTCATTAAGAAATGTACTTTTCCTCCTTTCTGAAAAAACAAGCAATATTTAACTAATGTACACAATGTATTTTAAAATATTGATGATCCATTAATTATAAAACAAAAACTAGACAGATGTTATATTTAAAATAACTATTGAGGGTTTACATTTTAGTGGCTCATAGTGCCCCGGTCTCCCCTACTGTAATTGTAGTGGCTTAATCGTTTTAAAACTTGGGTTTCTGTTAAAAACAAATAAATGTACTGCATTGCATTATTTTTAAACCAAAACAAACAGCTTATTTCTACTTTTTAACACATTTCCCGATAACCCGGCATTTTCACGAACTCAGCCACCCTTAGGTCCACATTAGGCCGAGTTTGCGAGACTGTACTGTACTGTATTGCATAATATTCATTGAATATTTTATTAGTTTCCCGGATATCTTGTAGTGTTATTAGCGACAATAATATTAGTACAGTCATATTAGGGCAAAATTTGGCCGGATACGGAAAAAAATAAATGACAACGAATTTCTTCAAAAACATGTTCTATAAGATTCCCTGAACATCCCCAGAAAAATCACCAAAAATCGGTCTTGGGAACACCCCTAAATTTTCAAAAAATGCCCGCCATCTTGGATTTTTCAAAAACTGCTATAATTTATGAACGAAAAGTAGAAATAAGCTGCGGCTTTCGCCCAAAGTTGTGTTTCGACTTCTAGGTGTTGTACCTACTATTAAAACTCACATTCAAGTCGGGGACCGTCTTTAAATTTTGAGAAAAAAAACCACTTATTATCTACCACATGTGATTGGATTTGGACGGCTGGTAACACAACTTTGAATCTTCCTCACACCGCTTGGAGTGGTTTCATGGAGACCGCAGCTGGGCAACAAACTTACGAGAAGTCCGCAGTCATACCACTGCCTTTTATCAACCTGGATTCCTCCAACCCTACAACAATCTACACATGCCTCCGTTTTGCGGCCGAGGAGAGCAAGAAGCACAATCAAAAATGCATCGTAACTTTCGACCAGACCCTTTTTATCAAAGCGATGGACATAGTATCTCAAGCAGACGAATCGGATCTCCTCTCTTCAGTCATCGTGCGTTGAGGAGGGTTCCACCTTCTGATGAGCTTTATGGGAGCCACGGCCAAAATCATGGTTGGCAGCGGCCTGAAAGACTTGTGGAAGCAGGTATACGCTAGAAACACACTTGTCCAAATGGTGGGCGGGCACGCATATGCAAGAACTTTGCGTGCTCATTCCCTCTCTCGAGCTGCTATCGGCCATTTGATTTTGGAATCATGCCAGGAACAGAAAAGTCTGTCTGCCTCCGACGTCGAAACTCTTCATCTAGCTTACGAAAAGGTTTTTAACACAGGATCTTCAGAAGAATCCTTTCTCCAAGTGGAAGAACTACTCCAGGCTGTTTCGTCGTGGATGGCTGAAATGGAAGAAAAAAGTCGAACTTCGAAACAGTGGCTGCAATATTTTCAATAGACAGCGATCATTCATGACTTTGTTCGAGCGGAAAGATCCGGAGATTGTAGACTTCACCTATCCGCTGTACAAAGAATGCTAAATTGCCTGCATGCCGCAGGAAAAATTCACTACGCCAAGGTGACTCACATCTACCTTCAGAGCATGGCTCAACTTGAATCAACTTTGACAGACAAGGAATTCGAGTTGTTTGTGAAGAAAAGCTTTTTCAATGTCCGCCGATCGGATACATTTTGGTGTGGGGTATGGACCGACATGACCATCAAGCTGGTTTCTATGAGATCAACGAAAGTCAGCGGTGGGTTGACTCAATGTCGAGGTATCTCTGATGCAATCGTAGCCCGTTGGATTCGCACTTTGCCGGCGAGTCTACGATTGATAGAAGCAGTGGAAGCCTTTGTAGGAATTAGAAGTGAAACCTCTGAACAACACGTCTCTTTGGCGGCATCCAGGCAGTCTCGAGACTCCAAAGACTTGAATAAATTCGTTGAGTGGCTAAAACAACATTCTCCCTTTAAGAAATCCAAAGATCTCGTCTCCCTGTCGACTGGAATATTTGCAGACGAAAGCGTCAATTGTGATTTGGCCGAAGAATTGGGTGAAAAGGCGGTGGGAAGTGTTGTGAGAAAGTTATTTGACACCGTCACTCTAACACGGAAGGATCAAGTGACAACTTTCGCTGCCTTGAAGAAGACACTCGTGATCAACAAAGAACCGGTCGTTGTAAATCCCAACCAATTGTTCCACCGCATCGCCTGTGTCGTCAAAACCGAGGAGGAGTTGGAAGCTGCTTACGGCACGAGTTGGCGCCATATCCCCAAGCTTTGTTCGATTACGTTGGGCTCCGTGCTGGTGTTAAGTCGAAGATATATCAGGTTATAGACCAAGTCTGCAAGGTGAGCAGTCAGATGCCTGATAACCCCAAGTGCGTTCTAGACGGTGGTGATCTTACACACCGCATGCATTGGCATCACCCAGCAACCTATGACGATGTGTTCAATGCCTACAAGGACTACGTACGAAGGCATTACGGGGAAGGTGTCCTTATAGTGTTCGACGGCTACGAGGCGAGCACGAAAGACGCTGCACATGGTCGCCGTTGCATCGGAAAGTCGTCAGCTAGGGTAGAAGTGACATCTTCCAACATATTGACTGCACCAAAAGAACAGTTTTTATCAAACGTTGACAAGAAAATGAATTTCGTAAACCTTCTAGGAGCAGCATTTCAGGCAGCAAACATCCCAGTCCTCCCTGCACCCAGTGACGCGGATGTTTTAATTGTAGAAACTGCAAAAAAGAGGCCAAATGTGGGGAAAGAGCAGTCGTAGTCGGCGCCGGTTCAGATTTTCTTGTTTTAATAGCAGCCTTGACGCAGCCGGACCATTCTATCTTTTTTTAGTTCCGGGTAACTCAACCAACTCCCAAAAGATTAACAGTAGTAAGGAGCTGCATCAAGGTCTCGGAGAAATGACAGCTCAATTACTGTTAGTCCACGCAATGATGGGATGTGATACCACCTCCACCTTTTATAACAAGAGTCCGTTGGTAGGCTTCAATAAACTGCACAACGACCAACAACACCGTAAAACAGTCGCTGCTTTCCTGGACGAAACCGCAACACAAGATAAAATTGCAGCTGCAGGTAAATTAGTTCTTTTCTTTCGTACTTGTTCTTTTATAATACCGGTATGATCTTTTAATTCTCTGACTACTAGAAGTCGGTATTCTGTACATTACCTATGTTTTGTTTGATTCAGGACAGGAATTTATCATCAAGCTCTACGGAGGCAATCCAGGAGAGGGCCTTGACAAAGCACGATTTAAGAAGTACACCCAAACCGTGGGAAAGAAAACACCAAACTTCGTCATGAATCTCTCTAGCCTCCCTCCTTCTTCCGCTGCGGCACGTCAACACTGTCCACCACCAGGTTCAAGCTTGGAAAGGCAACAGTCTTCCGCCGCAAGATTGGGGATGGAAACTCGAATGTGGAAGGCACATTCCTATTCAGTCTACGTTGCCGCCGGCGCCTGAACGTCTCCTCCACATGGTAAGGTGTGGATGCAAGGGAGACTGCACAAGAAACTGCGAATGCAGGGGAGGAGGCCTCCCATGTAACACCATGTGCGCCGTATGTGCAGGAGATGCATGCCTGAACAAACGCACTTTCTTTGATGTCGAGGACGAAGATGACCCGGAGTAAATCGAAAATGAAACAATTGATGCCGCCGCCGCCTCTGTACAAAATAGGTCTAGCATCGCCCCCAAAGTAACCTCAAAGAAAAGACGAGTTGTAAACAAATGAATGTTGTCTTAATACAGTATGTGTCAATGTCAAATAAATGTTACCTTCAATGTAAAATGTCTGCAATTTGTGTATTATTGTTAATAGTACTAATATTTTGTAATGTCAGTTATAGCTAAAATGATTTTTTTGTAACCTTTGAACATCGTAAATCCATTGTACATGTTCTTGCCCAAAAACTGCAAATACTCTGCTATGAACATTAGATGTTGTTCATGCAATATATGAGTTTATTATGACGTGTTCTTTTTTCTAATTTAGGGACGTTCCCCCTCGTATATATCCAGTTATTTGATGTACACAAGTTGTGAAAGTTAATCTAAACTTGTAGACAGAATAGCATCCTTTTCACTTTTCGTTCAACAGTTACATCGATTTTTTATTTTTACAGGAATCTAAGATATCAAGCGTCTTTTTTATTTTTAATTTAAAGACGGTCCCCGACTTTACTGTTGATATTAAGTACAACATCAAGAGTTAATAGTAAGTACAACATCTAAAAGTAGAAACACAACTTTATGGGGAAACCGCATTCAGTTTTTACTTTTTGTTCGTAAGCTATAGCATTTTTTTAATAATCCAAAAATTTAAGGACGGTCCCCGACTTGATTGTGAGTTTTCATAGTAAGTACAACATCTAAAAGTCGAAACACAACTTTTGGTGAAAACCGCACCTTATTTCTACTTCTCGTTCATAAGTTATAGCAGTTTTTTTTTGAAAAATCCAAAATGGCGGTTTTTTTTTAAAATTTAGGAATGTTCCCCAAGACCGATTTTTTAAGATTTTTCTGGGGATGTTCAGGGGGTCCTATAGAACATATTTTTGAAGAAATTCGTTGTCATTTAATTTTTTCCGTCTCGAAGCCTAATTTGACCGTACTATATACAAATATAACTTTGTTGCATTACAACTAATACGTTTGCAATATTTTGGTTTTCAGTTTCCTGCAAATGCGGGTATGATTGTCACTGCTTGTCAGCAGAACAAAAGACGAATTTATTTACTACCAAGTGAGGTCGACAGGAAAGAAGACGGAGAAGAGCCCGGCAAAAATGGAAGCAATGCCGGACTCAGCTGGGGCCCCGTGGTCGCCCACCCACGCCCCACTAGATGTGAGCCCCTGGAGGTTTTCGAAATAGCTACACGGTCGCAGCACCTACAGGTTTGGGGTGCCATATAGCTTCCTGAAACATTCTTCAGAATGCTCTGCAGCAGTAAACCGGAAGCTTTATCAACGAGTCTTTGTAACCATCGCAAAGTAGTCATGGGTCTCTCAAACCCGGCCCGACCGTTTATGTAACGTTTGCGTTCCAACATACTAGTGGATTATGCGTGTGTTATATTAGTTCCTTTTAGGTTTTGCAGAGTGTACTCTCCCCGTTACGTCATGGACGATTGGATGATAAGAGCATGTGTAGGGAGCGTCTGAGTACGTCACCTCATTTCAAGAGACCGCGTTTCGCGGTAGGAAGTCTGAAGGCACGACATTATATTTCTGTGGTCTACTATGTTGTTTTGAAGCTATTTATATTTATTTCGGCCTTTACTCTTTCATGCATGTCTGCCAGATGAAACGAGATGGAATATTCCAGAAAAGGAAGGGAATGTTTGAACGCGCTCTGAACACGGAAGTGGTTCGGGAATGGACTCAAAGACTTGACATGAGAACTTGACTGGCGTGAGTCACTTGCACGAGTAGAGAGAGAGAGAGAGTGATTGCAATGGCAGTGTTCGATGCGGCGAGTGTCGGTTAGTACGTCGCTCTAATTAAGGGCCCCACACACGCTTCGTTTTGCTTGACGACTTGCTTGCGCAAACCTAAGTCGCAGTGTAAAACTGAGCGTGTGTGGCAGCAAGTCGTACGATTTAGCAGGCATGCGCAGTGTTGGGCATGGCATGAGAGGAGTCTGGCGCTGATAGAAATTTTCCCGCGTGTACAAGCAAAACGTGATGCAAGTTGTAGCGTGTGTGGTGATCACTCAGTGTTAAGTGCCAAGTTGAGTTCAACCGCTTCTTAAAATGAGTGATTCCACGTTCCTTTCTGTCGGAGTTCATTGAAATCTACAGGCAAAACACTTGCCTGTGGAAAATTAAATCAAAAGAGTACTCTGATAGAAATAAGAACAAGTAGTTCCGTGAAGAACTATACAGCCTATTTTCATATATCTTACTTATGTTAATTGCCACTATCAACATACACAATTTCAGTTTGATTGCTGTAATAGATTCGTAGATATTGAGAACCGACTAAATATTTCGGATGGTCGCCATGTTGGATTTTATATATGTAGGTCCTAGAGTTATGTACTGTTACATGCAGATTATTGTGAACGTGTAGTATTCAAACTTCAATCGCATAGTTAGGACACAAGAAAAAACAAGGAGAGTTTAAAATTTTTCACAGCTGCCATCTTGAGGTTATGGAAACAATTGAAATAAATTAGATGCCAGTGGATTAACTTTCGTATAAGGATTTACTGTACCAAGTTTCACTGCACGCGGATGGTTAAATTGCGAGAAACGTCCATGTGAATATTTATAATTCGCGTCACCGCCATGTTGGATTTGTGATCACCAGGTTATTTAAAGTCCTATAGGTGAACTTAAGTTCATAGCCCCTATGAACATTAAAAAATGCAGTTTGATTGCTAAAATAGATTCGTAGATATTCAGTATCGTCTAAATATTTCGGATGGTCGCCATGTTGGATTGTTAAATATATAGGCCATAGAGTCATGTACCATTAAAGAAAAATTATTGCGTAGGTTCATTATTCAAAATTTCACTTCGTTCGCATGACTACATCACAATAAATAAAATCTTAATTTTAAATGATGATGATGATAATTGTTGTTTTAAGGGGCCTAACATCTAGGTTATCGGCCCCTGATGGTTTGGGTGAGCGTGAAGATGAAAATGAAAAGCGAACTTAAAACTAAAACTAACTAATAACCTACATACTAGAAGAAGAAATGGAAAACTAAAGGAGAATAAGGCAAATAAAAGGACAGAAGGAAAAGAAATGCCCTCAACCCTCGGAGAAGGCGGATTGAGGGACTTGGAAGGAAGGAGAGCCATGAAAGGCATATAGGAAAGTGAAAGAGGAGAGGGTCCGCCCCAAAGGTAAGGGACAAAAGGGGAAAACGGACCCAGCTCAGGAATCCCTCGGGGTCGCCAACTCCCGAACTCACCAGCCGTGAGCCCCTGAGGGTGTAGCATTATCTAGGGTGCACCAGAAGTGGTGGGGCTACATACACCCTGCCTCCTTAAGGGCCTAGAGCACAACAAGGCAGGAGGTAAAAGGAAGAGAAAAAGAAGGCTGACCCCTCGCAGAAAGAGGGTATCAGAAAAGATGAGACAAGGGCCAATTAAGGCGGGAAAGGAAGAGACTCCCTAGGCCTCGGATACCCTAATACCGTCGGGGTCAGAAGAGAACAAGAGTTGACCAAGTGAGGTCGACAGGAAAGACGACAGAGAGGAGCCCGGCACAAGTAAGTGGAAGCAATGCCGGACTCAGCTGGGGTCCCGTGGTCGCCAACCCACGCCTCACTAGATGTGAGCCCCTGGGGGCAGATGCAATTGAAATTGCTTACGAAATGTACGGTAGATTCAAAGGACAAGGATTGACATTACATACAAAAAGCAATTTAGATTGAAAATACTTGACAAAATGTAATTTAGATTCAAAATACCCACAAAATGCAATTTAGATCCAAATTTCGTGCGAAATGCGGTTTTGGTTGAAAATACTTACAAAATGCAATTGAAATTCAAAATACTCACAAAGGTCCCTCCGCCATATTGAAAGACTTACTAAAAGGCAATGTAGATTGTTAATCTTTACAAAATGTAATAGAGGTTGAAAAGAATCGCGAGATGTAATTTAGTTCGAAAAAACATGCAAAAAGGAACGTAGATTAAAAATGCTTTAAAAAATCGCTAGAAGGGAATTTAGATACACGGTGAACCAAGTAACAAAAACAGTCCGGGAATCTTAAAGAGAAAAGTTAATATAATGAAAAGAGGAGAGGAGAGGGGAGGGGAGAGAGGAGAAGGTCCGCCCCAAGGGAAAGGGACAAAAGGGGAAAACGGACCCAGCTCAGGAATCCCTAGGGGTCGCCAACTCCCGAACTCACCAGCCGTAAGCCCATGATGGTGTAGCAATATCTAGGGTGCACCAGAAGTGGTGGGGCTACATACACCCTGCCTCCTTGAGGACCTTGAGCAGAAGGCAGGAGATAACAGGAAAAATAAAAGAAGGCTCGCCCCTCGCAGAAAAAGGGTCTCAGAAAAGATGAGAAAAGAGCCAATTAAGGCGGGAAAGGAAGAGAGTCCCTAGGCCTCAGATACCCTAATACCGTCGGGGTTGGAAGAGAACAAGATTTGATCAGGTGAGGTCGACAGGAAAGAAGACGGAGAGGAGCCCGGCACAAGTAAGTGGAAGCAAAGCCGGACTCAGCTGGGGCCCCGTGGTCGCCAACCCACGTCCCACTAGATGTGAGCCCCTGGGGGACAGATGCAATGGGGAAAACCGGACCCAGCTCAGGAATCCCTCGGGGTCGCTAAGTGTTGCGTAAAGCACGAGACTTCTGGGGTATGTTTCAACGCAGGATGGCCGCATTATCGTCCATTTAGAAGACGGGAAGAAGCTAAACATTGGCACACCTAATGAACTGAACTTTCACATGGGGCGGTTAGGTGGATTATCAGAGTGATAAGGACATTGTGATGTGCCTACTAAACATTATTATTAGAATTATTATTGTTATTATTATCATTATTACTAGGTTTACGTGTGTGATTGAGTGTGTGAGTGGTATTTTAACCAGCCAGTGGTCCAGTTCTCCAGGAAATCCAGGTAAGTGTTTTTTTGTCTCAGTTAAAGAATGTCCGTTAGTCAGGTAGCTACGGTTTTTTCCAATGACAACGACCTTAGCTCTAAGAATAGAACTCTCCGCACCCCTCTTCCCAGCATAGACGCCAGCAGCGTATTGAAACACGAACTTTCACCATATCCTCACACCCTCCAATGTTGTCACTTAAACAGCCTAAGTTTGCCCGCACACTTTGACGAAATTCAGGCTATATTTATTAAAACTAGTGTCCATTTGATAGGAATGAGTGAAAGCTGGTTATCGCCTTCAATTCCAAACAGCATGGTTCAACTTGACGGATATAATCTCCATCGTCATGACCGCACTAATAAGAGGGGAGGAAGTATCGTTCTCTACTGTCGAGATAACCTGAAGAGCCGTGTCATTTGTAACTCATCGACCGGCGATTTGCCGAGGACGGAGTTCATGTTCGTTGAAATAGTTGCTAGTGGACAGAAAATACTTATTGGAGTGGTTTACCGACCACATCAAGTATCTTATATGGCCGAGTTTGAAACGTATCTACTTAACTTGCTACCAACGTATGAACATATCATTATATTAGGGGATTTCAACACTAATCTACTTACGAAGAATTACGATACTAAGAAACTAGAAAACATGTTTTCCTCATGTGACTTGACTATCCTTTCCTCAAATCCTACTAACCATGTACATACTACCAACAACATTTCCCACACCTTAATAGACCTCAAAGTGACTAACAACCCTCAGAAAGTGGTAACTCACGGACAGATTTCAGTACCGGCCGTGTCCACCCACGATCTTATGTTTCTCGCTTGCTCACTACGCGTTCCAAAATGAGGCTTTAAAATTTTTCACCGCATATCTTACAGATCGCATGCAACGTGTAATAACACAAGATACTGCTTCACAGTGGCGACTCAGGAAGGCAGGAACCCCTCAGGGTTCCGTTCTTGGTCCTCTTTTGTTTGTCCTTTATATTAATGACATCTCCTCAGCAATAAAATATAATAGATATCATCTTTATGCGGATGATCTCCAAATTTACTGTCACGTTGGTATCAAAGATATAGCGAACGCGATACGAGATGTAAACACCGACCTGCAACAACTCAGCGTGTATGCTAGTGATAACGCTCTCCTTCTCAACCCCAAAAAGACCCAAGTTATTATAATCGGCTCGCAGGGATTGTTGAATTCCATGTATAAAAACTACACTATCCCTCCCGTGACTTTAAATGCAACCGTAATCCCGTTTAGTAAAACAGTGAAAAACCTCGGTATGACTCTGACATACTGGTCTTGACTGGTCTGCACATGTAAGTAATACTTGCAGGAAGATGTACGCGACGCTACACCCACTCAAACGGCATAAGGACATTTTACCACAAGACGTGAGGATAAAACTTATTGAGATTCGGATACTACCAATACCTGACTATTGCGACGTGGTCCTTGTTGATGCAACTAGCGAACAAACTAAAAAACTGCAACGAGCATTGAACTCTAGTCTTCGGTTTGCTTTCAACTTGAATTACGATTCCCACGTAACTCCTAGCTACAAAGCTCTTTCTTGGCTGAAACCTGAAGGGCGTCGAAATTTTCATATTTTGACGTCGGTATATCGAACCCTAGACGAAAATCTCCCACTTTATATTTCTTCGAAATTTCATTTCCTGTCCTCATTTCATAATATTAATACTAGATCTGGCTCTTCCCTCGCTATTCCCGTTAACCACTCTTCCAAGTACAATAAATCCTTCGTTGTGACTGGGTCGCGACTTTGAAATACACTCCCAGCTGACGTAAGGAAATGCAAGACCTATAAAAAAAAATTAAGACTGCTTGCAGAGATTTCCTTTTGAACACCGCTGACTGTTTCGTGTGACTGGTGATGGATGAAAGACAGCATGATTGAGCCATTATATTATGTAAATAACTTTGTCGATTAAAAATTATGATGATGATGATAATTGTTGTTTTAAGGGGCCTAACATCTAGGTTATCGGCCCCTGATGGTTTGGGTGATCGTGAAGATGAAAATGAAAAGCGAACTTAAAAACTAACTAACTACTAACCTACATACTAGAAGAAGAAATGGAAATCTAAAGGGGAATAAGGCAAATAAAGGACAGAAGGAAGAGAAATGCCCTCAACCCTCGAAGAAGACGGATTGAGGGACTTGGAAGGAAGGAGAGCCATGAAAGGCAGATAGGAAAGTGAAAGAGGAGAGGGTCCGCCCCAAAGGTAAGGGACAAAAGGGGAAAACGGACCCAGCTCAGGAATCCCTCGGGGTCGCCAACTCCCGAACTCACCAGCCGTGAGCCCCTGAGGGTGTAGCATTATCTAGGGTGCACCAGAAGTGGTGGGGCTACATACACCCTGCCTCCTTAAGGGCCTAGAGCACAAGGCAGGAGGTAAAAGGAAGAGAAAAAGAAGGCTGACCCCTCGCAGAAGGAGGGTATCAGAAAAGATGAGACAAGGGCCAATTAAGGCGGGAAAGGAAGAGACTCCCTAGGCCTCGGATACCCTAATACCGTCGGGGTCAGAAGAGAACAAGAGTTGACCAAGTGAGGTCGACAGGAAAGAAGACAGAGAGGAGCCCGGCACAAGTAAGTGGAAGCAATGCCGGACTCAGCTGGGGCCCCGTGGTCGCCAACCCACGCCCACAAGATGTGAGCCCCTGGGGGAGATTAAAAATTAAAATACCCAGTTATTCACTAGAACTAACACTATCACTTATTATTATTATTATTAGTAGTAGTAGTAGTAGTATTTTTATTGTTTCACGTAACTGTTTTATATGTTTCTTTGTTTGATGTGCATTGCTATCTTCATTTTTTTATGTCCTGTATTATTCTAACTTAATTTCTAGTGTACGTATTCAATGGTAGTATTTGTGTATTTTATTATAACTATGTGGTTAGGTGTAAGAGAGGGCCACGAGCCCTAACTTAGCCACTGCAAAAGATATAAATAAATAAATAAATAAACTCACCAGCCGTGAGCCCATGAGGGTGTAGCACTTTCTAGGGTGCACCAAAAGTGGTGGGGCTACATACACCCGGCCTCCTTGAGGGCCTTGAGCAGAAGGCAGGAGATAACATGAAGAGAAAAAGAAGCCTGACCCCTCGCAGAAGGAGGGTATCAGAAAAGATGAGATAAGGCCCAATTAAGGCAGGAAAGGAAGAGACTCCCTAGGCCGCGGATACCCTAATACAGTCGAGGTCGGAAGAGAACAAGAGTTGACCAAGTGAGGTCGACAGGAAAGAAGACAGAGAGGAGCCCGGCACAAGTAAGTGGAAGCAATGCCGGACTCAGCTGGGGCCCCGTGGTCGCCAATACACGTCGCACTAGATGTGAGCCCCTGGGGGGGACTTGGTCAGTCATCCTGGTGTGGTTTCGAAAGGAACAGTGAAGTATACACACACAGACATTGTTTACCAGCAGCAGTCATGGATGCAATTAAGCCTGCATATAGTGAGCCTTGGCTAATCCGGACATATTTAAAAAAATGTCTTCTTCGAAAGACACAAAATACAAGGGTCAATATCATAATAGGCTGCATTTCTTGTCCCAAAAGAAAGCATGGATGTCCCACACCTCAGTTTTAGAGAGAAATATATGTTTTAACACATTTTCTGTAAATCATTATAGAGAATTGATAGTTTCTTGGTTTTGTATATTTAAAACATTTTTTCGTTATAAAAATCAAGGCATTGTGGTTTGCTAAATGTGTCCCACGAGTTGACTGCCTTTAGCATGGGCAACATTCATCGTGGAAATAAAATACAGTTGGGTAACCTGTATTGCATCATATAAAGGAAGAGCATTCAGATCACATTAAGTTGTCAGCACTGACTGCCAGTTGGAGGGAAATGAAGCTTTAAGTGTGTTTGCTTGCCGATTCCTCCAGATTAAATGTGAGTATGAAAATTGTATGTCTTTAGTATGGGTGGTATTGTTGGCAAAATAGTACTAAGAAAAATATGACTATATTTCTGTTAAATAGCTCTTGCAAAATACTAATTGTTCCAGTAAATTCATCTTTGTCATCCATTGCACATGGGAGTTCTCTTATCACAACCTAACTTATTGTCCTTAGCATGGACACATTACCTTGTCTTTAGCATGGATTTTGGTATCCATGCTAATGACTTTAAGACCACGCTAAGGACAAATTTGTTATTTGTCAATTTATGACAAATGTTTATAAGTCCACATTACAAATTTAAAATGTAGTTCAGCAAAATATGAGTGGATACTGGTATGTTATGTCTATTTGTCCTGTTACCGGTACAATTACTGTTCTCTGTCTATATATCTGATATCTTCACTTGATTTTCATACGCTTGACATACAAGATTATCATGTTTACTATTTACATAACACTCAGGCCTTTCTTCTCCACTAAAAATAATTAATATTCTTCTGTTGCCACTGAACTACCGGTACTTTATTTTATTAAATTTACAACTTTTCCTTCTTACAATTCCTGCTATCATATTGTTCCTAATTATTATCTTTTAATCAGGGTTCAATAATAAATTATCGTTACTAGTACACAACAACACTGTAACTGAATGGTAAATTGCACCTCTTTCTTTGTTCATAGCTTTCACCATGGCTAAAACAAAGGGACGTTTGACTAATGAAGAAAGGCTAAAGCGAAAAAGAGAGTGTGAGAAACGAAGGCGAGGGAAAATTAAAGCAGATGCTTGAAAATCAAAGAAGCTTCAAGAATTAAAACATGAAATCTATTTGAGTGCTAAAGAAGTAGGAAGAGTTAAAATGGTGAAAGACATGACACCTCTTGAAAACAGACAACATAGAAAAGTTTGGAAAGTAGCAAAGAGAAATTACAGAAATAAGAAAAGGCAGAGGAAGCGATCAACACTATACTAAGAGAAAACACTCCTGATACATCCGATGCTGAAAAGGACAGAAGTATAATCAGCACACATAGCAGATCAATTAGCAATACTACATTTGGTTTACCGGATAATTCTGGCACTATAAAAGTGAAAGAAGATGATAGTGCGGAGAAAAAACGAGGGAGAGAAATGGTTCGTCGCGATATGATGATGATGATGATAATTGTTGTTTTAAGGGGCCTAACATCGAGGTTATCGGCCCCTAATGATCTGGAAGATAGCGAAAATGGTGATGAAATGGAAACCAGGACAAAATTATCTGAGACGGAAAATACGTACAAAAAGGAACTCACAATATGGTCTTACAAAAGGGAATTTAGAACGAAAGGAGTCACAAAAAGAATACATGGAAAAATACCCACAAACCGTAGGCTAGATTCAAAATACGTACAAAATGCAATGTAGCGTCGAAATACTTACAAAATGCAACTGAAATTCAAAATACTTACAAAATGCAAATGAGATCGAAAACACGTACAAAATGCAGTTGAGGTTCAAATACTTACATAATGCAATTGAAATTGAAAATACACAATGCAATTCAGATTGAAATAGGCCCTATCCCAGTTCCAATCCAAATTATTCACAAAGTGAAATCGAAATTCAAAATACTTACAAAATGAAATTGAAATTGAAAATGCTTACAAAATGTACGGTGATTCTAACGATGATGATGATGATGATAATTGTTGTTTTAAGGGGCCTAACATCTAGGTTATCGGCCCCTGATGGTTTGGATGATCGTGAAGATGAAAAAAAGAAGCGAACTTAAAACTAAAACTAACTACTAACCTACATACTAGAAGAAGAAATGGAAAACAAAAGGAGAATAAGGCAAATAAAGGACAGGAGGAAAAGAAATGCCCTCAACCCTCGAAGAAGGCGGATTGAGGGACTTGGAAGGAAGGAGAGCCACGAAAGGCAGATAGGAAAGTGAACGAGGAGAGGGTCCGACCCAAAGGTAAGGGACAAAAGGGGAAAACGGACCCAGCTCAGGAATCCCTCGGGGTCGCCAACTCCCGAACTCACCAGCCGTGAGCCCTTGAGGGTGTAGCATTATCTAGGGTGCACCAGAAGTGGTGGGGCTACATACACCCGGCCTCCTTAAGGGCCTTGAGCACAAGGCAGGAGGTAAAAGGAAGAGAAAAAGAAGGCTGACCCCTCGCAGAAGGAGGGTATCAGAAAAGATGAGACAAGGGCCATTTAAGGCGGGAAAGGAAGAGACTCCCTAGGCCTCGGATACCCTAATACCGTCGGGGTCAGAAGAGAACAAGAGTTGACCAAGTGAGGTCGACAGGAAAGAAGACAGAGAGGAGGCCGGCACAAGTAAGTGGAAGCAAAGCCGGACTCAGCTGGGGTCCCATGGTCGCCATCCCACGTCCCACTAGATGTGTGCCCCTGGGGGGGGGGGGGAAAGATATAAGAAACGTCATCGCCCAATATGGATTAGACAATGATCAGCACGAACCCAATGATGCTAAGGCAGGGGACAAGTGGGTCATGTACATGCGTCTCTACAAGCCACAGGGTTATCCTCAATTGTTTAATTTATCGAATGGTGTCCAGATGAAGTCTTTAAACAATTTGGGAATGATATTCTGTGCATAAATGAAAACGGATTGACAGGTTACGACTTCCAGATGTACACTATTCAAGTAGTGGATGAAATGCGGTCTGGTTTTCCTTGTGAATTCATGCTTTGGAATAGAGATGACTCGCTAGTTATGGAAGTGTTCTTCCAGATTGTTTTAAATTCCTTGGATGGGGATATCTCTCCTCGGTGTTTCATGTCGGACATGGATGAAAGTTTTTTCAATGCTTGGTGTTCTCTTGTAATATCTCATCCCCACGTTGGGCGCCAATTGTAATATACCAGCCTCCCACTACTTCTATAGGTACGGGGTGCGTGGGGGTTGAACACCTGTACGATAATACCAACAGCAATACACATTCACACCTAACAACTCCTAAGTGACCTAATAAATAAAACCCTTCAGATTCTGGTAAAATTGATAATACACTGACCGGCACGAAAAACGCAACACACAATAAATGATGTGTAATTATTGTGTAATTGTTATTTAATCAAAGTGAAGCACTCAACCTATATTTTTAGACTGGGTATGCTATTGGTGTTGCTTTGCGAGCAAACAATGAAGTGCCGATTGTTGATTGCACTAGCCTCAATTGTTTTTTCCGCGCTACCTGGAAAACACATCACTGGATGTGAGCCAATAATGTGTTCCCGCTTTTATAGCGCCTATTGCTGTACTTTGAATAATTCCCTTTTCAATCACATGTGTTCGTAGGATCTTTCCGTGATTGTCATAATTAGCTTTCTGGAGCCAACATGCCCGTAAGCCCCGAACAAGCTGCAAAAGCAGTTGCTTTGGTGGAAGATGGTCGCAGCATGCATTACGTTGCACAAGTGTTGAGGACTACAGCTTCCACGATTTCCAGAACCGTACGAAGGTACAGGGAAACTGGAGGCTTAGCAAGGAGACCAGGAACAGGCCTGAGAAAAGCAACATCGGAGAGAGATGACCGCTTCTTACAACTTCAAGTTCTCAATGACCGTCACACCACCGACATTGAAGCACGAAATCGACTCTACCATGTTCGAGGGGTCGATGCTAGTGAGAGAACCGTCCGAAGAAGATTGGAAGAAACCAATGTTCAATCCCTAAGACCAGTTACAGGCCCAGAACGCACCAGAGCACATCGCACAGCTCGACTACTTTTCGCAAGGGAACATCATGGCAGGACAGTACAACAATGGGAACAAGTGTTGTTCACCGATGAGTCATGATTTGGCTTCCGATCACCTGACGGAGGAGAGAGGGTCTGGAGAAGGCCAGGGGAAAGGTATTCCCCTTGCACATTCTCATCCAGGACGCCATTTCAGAGTGATTCTGTGATGGTGTGGGCAGGAATCAGTATGGCTGAAAGGACGGATTTTGTCTTCGTGGAGAATGGGAGCCTTACCGGACATTGGTATGTGGAGGAAATCCTTCTGGAGCATGTTGTGCCTTTCACTCCATTTATTGGTGATGATTTCACACTAATGCAAGACAATGCACGCCCACACGTTGCGAGAGTTCTTGGATAAAGCAGGCATTCATGCTATGGCTTGGCCTGCTCGAAGCTCTGATATGAATCCTATTGAGCACGTTTGGGACCGGCTGGGGAGAGGAGCCCGTCAGCGCTATCCAGAGACCCTAGAGGACCTACGGAATGCCCTCCCTGGAAGATTGGGAGATGATTCATCAACAGGACATTACAGCATTAACCAGGAACATCCCTGAGAGGTTGAATGCCGTCAGTGGTGCAAGAGGTGGCAATACACGCTTTTGAAGATGCGAACAGAGGTCTCAGAGATCATCTCCGAGGTCTGTGAAGTAAAGGGTGAAGTGTATAAAATCAAAACAGAAGTGCATTCATTACCTTTATGAGCTTACTCAAAATTTCCCGCTCTTACAGCGCTCTTTCCATGAAGTGTGCATCTCTGGCTTAATTTGTTAAATTTGTTTATAATCGTCTTTTTTTTCATTGTTAGACACCTACATGGGACAGTACTACAATATTTCATCATTTTATAGTAGATTAATGTCATAAAAGTGTCATAAATTAAACATTAATTTAGGTTTTTGTAAGAAATTGAAGTGTTGCGTTTTTCGTGCCGGTCAGTGTATATTGTTATACCAGACATAAAACACACATTTCGCAGGATCCTCCTCGTACAGAATAATTGCACTCCCTATCGTATTTACACAGATACACATATGACATGATATATATGACCCTCAGGAATAAAGTTGACCGGTACTTACAGATGTTGGCTTCAGTGGTGACCTAACCCTACTAATTCTGGGGTTAGTGCTCCCAAAGAATTAGCCCTATTTACTCGCAGCACAATTAATTTTGATTCACACGCCATTTCTACTTTTATGATGACACTTATGTTTGTTACTTTTGTAACCAGCATCCAACGATTTAATTTGCGTCGTGGATCTCGTACCATACAAATACTTGGAATCCGTGTTGGATCGTCGCATTAATTCCGCTCGTGAATTTAATAATGCAAAGCATATCTGACTAGCATTCCTGGACGAATAATTTGCCGCTATAATTGAAATGCAGATATACAGATATCAGATCACAATACTTAGTGCTGTTTGAAATAAGTAATCTTGGCGATATACACACATCAAAAAAAGTTTTGCATCACCTCGGTTCCCAGATCTCCGGCATATAGACGTTGACTGTGTATATTGTATCCAAGATACAGTCCCTTTGACTGTTCATAGATGTCACTAAAACTGCTCAAAGATGTAAACAACCATGCATGAGCAGGGCCTATTAGACGGAGGGGGTACGACAGCCGATCAGTTCCAGTCATTCCACCAGGACGAAGTTACGCTGCTCATGTTGTCTGTAGTTCTACCATGCCTAGAAGGTCAATACCGCAGTTCGATCGCGTCCGCATTGTTACTTTGTGTCAAGAAGGGCTCTCAACAAGGGAAGTTTCCAGGCGTCTCAGAGTGAACCAAAGCGATGTTGTTCGGACATGGAGGAGGTACAGAGATACAGGAACTGTCGATGACAGGCCTCGCTCAGGCCGCCCAAGGGCTACTACTGTAGTGGATGACCGCTACTTACGGATTGCCGCTCGGAGGAAGCCTGACAGCAATGCCACCATGTTGAATAATGCGTTTCGTTCAGCCACAGGACGTCGTGTTTCAACTCAAACTGTGCGCAATAGGCTGCATGATGCGCAACTTCACTCCCGACGTCCATGGCGAGGTCCAGCTTTGCAACCCCGACACCATGCAGCGCGGTACAGATGGGCCCAACAACATGCTGAATGGACCCCACGGAATTGGCATCACGTTCTCTTCACCGATGAGTGTCGCATATGCCTTCAACCAGACAATCGTCGGAGACGTGTTTGGAGGCACCCTGGTCAGGCTGAACGTCTTAGACACACTGTCCAGCGAGTGCAGCAAGGTGGTGGTTCCCTGATGTTTTGGGGTGGCATTGTGTGGGGCCGACGTACGCCACTGGTGGTCATGGAAGGCTCCGAAACGGCTTTACGATACCTGAATGACATCCTCCGACCCATAGTGCATCCATATCGGCAGAATATTGGAGAGGCATTTGTCTTCATGGACGACAATTCTCGACCTCATCGTGCACATCTTGTGAATGCGTTCCTTCAAGATAACGACATCGCTCGACTACAGTGGCCAGCATGTTCGCCAGACATGAACCCTATCGAACATGCCTGGGATATGTTGAAAAGGGCTGTTTATGGACGTCTTGACCCACCAACCACTCTGAGAGATTTACGCCGAATTGTCGTTGAGGAGTGGGACAATTTGGACCAACAGTGTCTTGATGAACTTGTGGATAGTATGCCACGGCGAATACAGGCATGCATCAATGCAAGACGACGTGCTACTGGGTATTAGAGGTAGTGGTGTGTACTGCAATCTGGACCACAAATGCTGAAAGTCTAGCTGTATGATGGTACAACATGCAATGTGTGGGTCTCATGAGCAATAAAACGAGCTGAAATGTTGTTTGTGTTGATCTCTATTCCCTTTGTATTTAACGGTTCCGGAACTCTTGGAACCGAGGTGATGCAAAACTTTTTTTGATGTGTGTACTTAAGACTAGGCTCATCATTCAATCAAGAACTTATAGCCAGCAACTTGGTTATTGTATCAAGAACACGACTAGTGTTATACTGTAATACCTCTTCCTCAACACACAAAACCAAAAAGACAAGTCCTACTCCCATGGAGTACCGAAGAATAATTTCCGCTCACACGCGGTCTGAAAACTGAGACTACACCGCCCCGCGTTTCCAAAATTGAGTGTAATCCCCACGGGGTCCTAAAGTTGAGTGTCTTGCACTTGATCCACAAAATCTAAGTAACCGTTAACATCCCCTTCCACAATCACTGGTTTACCTGGCCTCAGCCACGGGCTCCCACCAATCACACTGCCCGATTCTCAACATCACCAAATGTGGAAACAGTCCATCGTCCTAGCTCGTACATAGATGTCAAGTTTCACCCCTGACTCATTCTCCCCATGCGCACGGGTTTCACCCCGGGTCTCAACAACAACCCGTGTTTCCTACTCTGTGCACACTTGCAGCTTCAAAACTGTTGATTATCTCAATGTTAAAATATTTTAAATTCCCTAGATTTGGATCCTGCTAAAATTACAATATATATATATATATATATATATATGTATACGCTAAACAAATTACTTGCAAATCAAGCACGTCATAATATACATTCTGGTAAATAATTATAAAACATAAAAAGACCTCAAATAAAAATATACACATCACATTAATAAAATTGTAACTCCCCAGAGTAAGGGTCCCATTCCTTTGTAACCGGGGCGATTACACTCTGTTTCCACGGAATGAAACACAACAGTTGTATTGTTCATGGCATATGGACAGGGCTTGGCAACAGAATGTAAGCAAAGTCAAGATTGAAAAGAAGAAAATTGAGGTATATAAGAAAATAAGGATTCTTACGTTGGAAAGAGACAAGTCGGCCTTTGATGTGATGTCAAGAAACTTGTTGCATGAACTATATGCCAGTGAATTGACCATCAACTTTGCCAAGTACTTTGAGAGGTTTATTCATGAGCCCTCTAAATTGGCTTGTTGCTTTAGACAGCATGCTGACATAACACAAATATGTCACTTGAAGTGTTTCACAGGAACTTGAAACAAATTTATTTAGTAGGAAGAAAGGTTAAACGACTAATCAAATCTATCCAGTCGCTACTCAAGTTCCTGAGAAATATAGGTTTTAAGGGACTAATTGGTGATTACAGAGGAAGTGTTCCCAAGAAGCTGTCCTCGATAAGACCCGTTAGGCTTCAAAAGAACCACCTAACAAGAAGTTATGTCCTCAGAGAGGTTATGCTCTACTCGACTAAGAAGAAAAGGAAAGCTGCTTTACCATTTCAGAAACCCACTCGAACTGAAGCAAATTATATAGCTCTGCAGTTAATTTACAGTCAGCAGATGCCATGTAGGAGTGCTACTGACATAAGACAGGGGAGTGCTAGAGATTAAAATCAGTGTAGACTTGTAGTCCGTTACCTTCTGAAGATTTTCGAATATGTTTGCCGAAAATCACTTCACTTAATACAGGAAGTGGCCTGTGGTCAACTGTAGTGGTGGCAAGTTTTAAAGAGCGGAACATGCAGGTTATTTGCTCTGTGTGCTACGTTAATAGTTCCTTTGTGTGCACTTAACTGACAAAATCTGTTCAATATTTAAATATTCATACCAGAAGTAGACTGTTGGTGGTGGTGATGATGATAATTGTTGTTATAAGGGGCCTAATATCTAGGTTATCGGCCCCTAATGGTTTGGGTGATCGCGAAGATGATAATGAAATGTAAACTAGAACTAAAACTAACTACTAACCTACGTACTAGAAGAAGAAATGGAAAACATGATGATGATGATAATTGTTGTTTTAAGGGGCCTAACATCGAGGTTATCGGCCCCTAATGATCTGGGTGATAGCGAAAATGATAATGAAATGGAAACCAGAAGAAAAGTATCTTAGATGGAAAATACGTACAAAAAGGAACTCACAAAATGGTCTTACAAAAGGGAATTTAGAACGAAAAGAGTCACAAAAAGAATACGTCATGGAAAAATACCCACAAAACGTAGGCTAGATTCAAAATACGTTCAAAATGCAATGTAGCGTCGAAATACTTACAAAATGCAACTGAAATTCAGAATACTTACAAAATGCAAATGAGATCGAAAATACGTACAAAATCCAATTGAGGTTCAAAATACTTACAAAATGCAATTGAAATTGAAAATACACAATGCAATTCAGATCGAAATAGGGCCTATCCCAGTTCCAATCCATATTATTCACAAAGTGCAATAGAATTTCAAAATACTTACAAAATGCAATTGAAATTGAAAATGCTTACAAAATGTACGGTGATTCTAACGACTCATGCGGATTGACAATACTTACAAAATGCAATTTAGATTGAAAATACTTGACAAAATGTAATTTAGATTCAAAATACCAACAAAATGCAATTGAGAATCAAAATATGTGCAAAATGCCCACCAAACAAAATGCAATTTAGATTCAAATTTCGTGCGAAATGCGGTTTTGGTTGAAAATACATACAAAATGCAATTGAAATTCAAAATACTCACAAAGGTCCCTCCGCCATATTGAAAGACTTACTAAAAGGCAATTTAGATTGTCAATCTTTACAAAATGCAATAGAGGTTGAAAACAATCGCGAGATGTAATTTAGTTCGAAAAAACATACAAAAAGGTACGTAGATTAAAAATGCTTTAAAAAATCGCTAGAAGGGAATTTAGATACACGGTGAACCAAGTAGCAAAAACAGTCCGGGAATCTTAAAGAGAAAAGTTAATATAATGAAAAGAGGAGAGGAGAGGGGAGGGGAGAGAGGAGAAGGTCCGCCCCAAAGGAAAGGGACAAAAGGGGAAAACGGACCCAGCTCAGGAATCCATAGGGGTCGCTAACTCCCGAACTCACCAGCCGTACGCCTATGATGGTGTAGCAATATCTAGGGTGCACCAGAAGTGGTGGGGCTACATACACCCTGCCTCCTTGAGGGCCTTAAGCAGAAGGCAGGAAATAACAGGAAAAGAAAAAGAAGGCTCACCCCTCGCAGAAAAAGGGTATCAGAAAAGATGAGAAAAGAGCCAAGTAAGGCGGGAAAGGAAGAGAGTCCCTAGGCCTCAGATACCCTAATACCGTCGGGGTTGGAAGAGAACAAGATTTGATCAGGTGAGGTCGACAGGAAAGAAGACGGAGAGGAGCCCGGCACAAGTAAGTGGAAGCAAAGCCGGACTCAGCTGGGGCCCCGTGGTCGCCAACCCACGTCCCACTAGATGTGAGTCCCTGGGGGACAGATGCAATGGGAAAAAGGGGGAAAACCGGACCCAGCTCAGGAATCCCTCGGGGTCGCTAAGTGTTGCGTAAAGCACGAGACTTCTGGGGTATACGGCGGGTTTCAACGCAGGATGGCCGCA
Source organism: Meconema thalassinum (assembly GCA_946902985.2). Classification (NCBI taxonomy): domain Eukaryota; kingdom Metazoa; phylum Arthropoda; class Insecta; order Orthoptera; family Tettigoniidae; genus Meconema; species Meconema thalassinum. The sequence goes on along the minus strand of OX336392.1, from coordinate 501,331,051 downwards.
TTATCGTCCATTTTGAAGACGGGAAGAAGCTAAACATTGGCACACCTAATTAACTGAACTTTCACATGGGGTGGTTAGGTGGATTATCAGAGCGATAAGGCCATTGTGATGTGCCTACTAAACATTATTATTAGAATTATTATTGTTATTATTATCATTATTACTAGGTTTACGTGTGTGATTGTGTGTGTGTGAGTGGTATTTTAACCAGCCAGTGGTCCAGTTCTCCAGGAAATCCAGGTAAGTTTTTTTTTGTCTCAGTTAAAGAATGTCCGTTAGTCAGGTAGCTACGGTGTTTTCCAATGACAACAACCTTAGCTCCAAGAATAGAACTCTCCTCACCCCTCTCCCCACCATAGACGCCAGCAGCTTATTGAAACACGAACTTTCACCATATCCTCACACCCTCCAATGTTGTCACTTAAACAGCCTAAGTTTGCCCGCACACTTTGACGAAATTCAGGCTATATTTATTAAAACTAGTGTCCATTTGATAGGAATGAGTGAAAGCTGGTTATCGCCTTCAATTCCAAACAGCATGGTTCAACTTGACGGATATAATCTCCATCGTCATGACCGCACTAATAAGAGGGGAGGAGGTATCGTTCTCTACTGTCGAGATAACCTGAAGAGCCGTGCCATTTGTAACTCATCGACCGGCGATTTGCCGAGGACGGAGTTCATGTTCGTTGAAGTTATTGCTAGTGGACAGAAAATACTTATTGGAGTGGTTTACCGACCACATCAAGTATCTTATATGGCCGAGTTTGAAACGTATCTACTTAACTTGCTACCAACGTATGAACATATCATTATATTAGGGGATTTAAACACTAATCTACTTACGAAGAATTACGATACTAAGAAACTAGAAAACATGTTTTCCTCATGTGACTTGACTATCCTTTCCTCAAATCCTACTAACCATATACATACTACCAACAACATTTCCCACACCTTAATAGACCTCAAAGTGACTAACAACCCTCAGAAAGTGGTAACTCACGGACAGATTTCAGTACCGGCCGTGTCCACCCACGATCTTATATTTCTCGCTTGCTCACTACGCGTTCCAAAATGAGGCTTTAAATTTTTTCACCGCATATCTTACAGATCGCATGCAACGTGTAATAACACAAGATACTGCTTCACAGTAGCGACTCAGGAAGGCAGGAACCCCTCAGGGTTCCGTTCTTGGTCCTCTTTTGTTTGTCCTTTATATTGCTGACATCTCCTCAGTAATACAATATAATAGATATCATCTTTATGCGAACGCGATACGAGATGTAAACACCGACCTGCAACAACTCAGCGTGTATGCTAGTGATAACGCTCTCCTTCTCAACCCCAAAAAGACCCAAGTTATTATAATCGGCTCGCAGGGATTGTTGAATTCCATGTATAAAAACTACACTATCCCTCCCGTGACTTTAAATGCAACCGTATTCCTGTTTAGTAAAACAGTGAAAAACCTCGGTATGACTCTGACTGAAACTCTTGACTGGTCTGCACATGTATGTAATACTTGCAGGAAGATGTACGCGACGCTACACCCACTCAAACGCCATAAGGACATTTTGACACAAGACGTGAGGATAAAACTTGTTGAGACTCGGATACTACCAATACCTGACTATTGCGACGTGGTCCTTGTTGATGCAACTAGCGAACAAACTAAAAAACTGCAACGAGCATTGAACTCTAGTCTTCGGTTTGCTTTCAACTTGAATTACGATTCCCACGTAACTCCTAGCTACAAAGCTCTTTCTTGGCTGAAACCTGAAGGGCGTCGAAATTTTCATATTTTGACGTCGGTATATCGAACCCTAGACGAAAATCTCCCACTTTATATTTCTTCGAAATTTCATTTCCTGTCCTCATTTCATAATATTAATACTAGATCTGGCTCTTCCCTCGCTATTCCCGTTAACCACTCTTCCAAGTACAATAAATCCTTCGTTGTGACTGGGTCGCGACTTTGAAATACACTCCCAGCTGACGTAAGGAAATGCAAGACCTATAAAAAAAATTAAGACTGCTTGCAGAGATTTCCTTTTGAACACCGCTGACTGTTTCGTGTGACTGGTGATGGATGAAAGACAGCATGATTGAGCCATTATGTTATGTAAATAACTTTGTCGATTCAAAATTAAAATACCCAGTTATTCACTAGATCTAACACTATCACTTATTATTATTATTATTATTATTATTATTATTATTAGTAGTAGTAGTAGTAGTAGTAGTAGTAGTAGTATTAGTAGTAGTAGTATTTTTATTGTTTCACGTAACGGTTTTATATGTTTCTTTGTTTGATGTGCATTGCTATCTTCATTTTGTATGTCCTGTATTATTCTAACTTAATTTCTAGTGTACGTATCTTATTCAATGGTAGTATTTGTGTATTTTGTTATAACTATGTGGTTAGGTGTAAGAGAGGGCCACGAGCCCTAACTTAACCACTGCAAAAGATATAAATAAATAAATAAATAAACTCACCAGCCGTGAACCCATGAGGGTGTAGCACTTTCTAGGGAGCACCAAAAGTGGTGGGACTACATACACCCGGCCTCCTTGAGGGCCTTGAGCAGAAGGCAGGAGATAACATGAAGAGAAAAAGAAGCCTGACCCCTCGCAGAAGGAGGGTATCAGAAAAGATGAGATAAGGCCCAATTAAGGCAGGAAAGGAAGAGACTCCCTAGGCCGCGGATACCCTAATACCGTCGAGGTCGGAAGAGAACAAGAGTTGACCAAGTGAGGTCGACAGGAAAGAAGACAGAGAGGAGCCCGGCACAAGTAAGTGGAAGCAATGCCGGACTCAGCTGGGGCCCCGTGGTCGCCAATACACGTCGCACTAGATGTGAGCCCCTGGGGGGGGGGACTTGGTCAGTCATCCTGGTGTGGTTTCGAAAGGAACAGTGAAGTATACACACACAGACATTGTTTACCATCAGCAGTCATGGATGCAATTAAGCCTACATATAGTGAGCCTTGGCTAATCTGGATATATTTAAAAAAATGTCTTCATCGAAAGACACAAAATACAAGGGTCAATATCATAATAGGCTGCATTTCTTGTCCCAAAAGAAAGCATGGATGTCCCACACCTCAGTTTTAGAGAGAAATATATGTTTTAACACATTTTCTGTAAATCATTATAGAGAATTGATAGTTTCTTGGTTTTGTATATTTAAAACATTTTTTCGTTATAAAAATCAAGGCATTGTGGTTTGCTAAATGTGTCCCACGAGTTGACTGCCTTTAGCATGGGCAACATTCATCGTGGAAATAAAATACAGTTGGGTAACCTGTATTGCATCATATAAAGGAAGAGCATTCAGTTCACATTAAGTTGTCAGCACTGACTGCCAGTTGGAGGGAAATGAAGCTTTAAGTGTGTTTGCTTGCCGTTTCCTCCAGATTAAATGTGAGTATGAAAATTGTATGTCTTTAGTATGGGTGGTATTGTAGGCAAAATAGTACTAAGAAAAATATGACTATATTTCTGTTAAATAGCTCTTGCAAAATACTAATTGTTCCAGTAAATTCATCTTTGCCATCCATTGCACATGGGAGTTCTCTTATCACAACCTAACTTATTGTCCTTAGCATGGACACATTACCTTGTCTTTAGCATGGATTTTGGTATCCATGCTAATGACTTTAAGACCACGCTAAGGACAAATTTGTTATTTGTCAATTTATGACAAATGTTTATAAGTCCACATTACAAATTTAAAATGTAGTTCAGCAAAATATGAGTGGATACTGGTATGTTATGTCTATTTGTCCAGTTACCGGTACAATTACTGTTCTCTGTCTATATATCTGATATCTTCACTTGATTTTCATACGCTTGACATACAAGATTATCATGTTAACTATTTACATAACACTCAGGCCTTTCTTCTCCACTAAAAATAATTAATATTCTTCTGTTGCCACTGAACTACCGGTACTTTATTTTATTAAATTTACAACTTTTCCTTCTTACAATTCCTGCTATCATATTGTTCCTAATTATTATAATTTAATCAGGGTTCAATAATAAATTATCGTTACTAGTACACAACAACACTGTAACTGAATGGTGAATTGCACCTCTTTCTTTGTTCATAGCTTTCACCATGGCTAAAAGAAAGGGACGTTTGACTAATGAAGAAAGGCTAAAGCGAAAAAGAGAGTGTGAGAAACGAAGGCGAGGGAAAATTAAAGCAGATGCTTGAAAATCAAAGAAGCTTCAAGAATTAAAACATGAAATCTATTTGAGTGCTAAAGAAGTAGGAAGAGTTAAAATGGTGAAAGACATGACACCTCGTGAAAACAGACAACATAGAAAAGTTTGGAAAGTAGCAAAGAGAAATTACAGAAATAATAAAAAGGCAGAGGAAGCGATCAACTCTATACTAAGAGAAAATACTCCTGATACATCCGATGCTGAAAAGGACAGAAGTATAATCAGCACACATAGCAGATCACTTAGCAATACTACATTTGGTTTACCGGAAACTTCTGGAACTATAAAAGTGAAAGAAGATGATAGTGCGGAGAAAAAACGAGGGAGAAAAATTGTTCGTCGCGATATGATGATGATGATGATAATTGTTGTTTTAAGGGGGCTAACATCGAGGTTATCGGCCCCTAATGATCTGGGTGATAGCGAAAATGATGATGAAATGGAAACCAGGACAAAATTACCTGAGACGGAAAATACGTACAAAAAGGAACTCACAATATGATCTTACAAAAGGGAATTTAGAACGAAAGGAGTCACAAAAAGAATACATGGAAAAATACCCACAAACCGTAGGCTAGATTCAAAATACGTACAAAATGCAATGTAGCGTCGAAATACTTACAAAATGCAACTGAAATTCAAAATACTTACAAAATGCAAATGAGATCGAAAACACGTACAAAATGCAGCTGAGGTTCAAATACTTACATAATGCAATTGAAATTGAAAATACACAATGCAATTCAGATTGAAATAGGCCCTATCCCAGTTCCAATCCAAATTATTCACAAAGTGAAATCGAAATTCAAAATACTTACAAAATGAAATTGAAATTGAAAATGCTTGCAAAATGTACGGTGATTCTAACGACTCATGTGGATTGACAATACTTACAAAATGCAATTTAGATTGAAAATACTTTACAAAATGTAATTTAGATTCAAAATACCAACAAAATGCAATTGAGAATCAAAATATGTGCAAAATGCCCACCAAACAAAATGCAATTTAGATTCAAAATTCGTGCGAAATGCGGCGTTGGTTGAAAATTCTTACAAAATGCAATTGAAATTCAAAATACTCACTAAAAGGCCCGGGCACATGCATTGAAAGACTTACTAAAAAGCAATTTAGATTGTCAATCTTTACAAAATGCAATTGAGGTTGAAAACAATCGCGAGAAATAAATTAGATCGATAAAACATACAAAATGCAACGTAGATTAAAAATGCCTTAAAAACGCCAGAAGGGATTTTAGATACACGGTGAACCAAGTAACAAAAACAGTGCGGGAATCTTAAAGAGAAAAGGAAATAGCAGGAAAAGAGGAGAGGAGGGGAAAGGAGAGGGTCCGCCCCAAAGGTAAGGGACAAAAGTGGAAAACGGACCCAGCTCAGGAATCCCTCGGGGTCGCCAACTCCCGAACTCACCGGCCGTGAGCCCCTGAGGGTGTAGCATTATCTACGGTGCACCAGAATTGGTGGGGCTACATACACCCTGCCTCCTTAAGGGCCTTGAGCACATGGCAGGAGGTAAAAGGAAAAGAAAAAGAAGGCTGACCCCTCACAGGAGGAGGGTATCAGGAAAGATGAGACAAGGGCCAATTAAGGCGGGAAAGTGAAAGACTCCCTAGGCCTCGGATAACCTAATACCGTCGGGGTCGGAAGAGAACAAGAGTTGACCAAGAGTGGTTGAAAGGAAAGAAGACAGAGAGGAGGCCGGCACAAGTAAGTGGAAGCAATGCCGGACTCAGCTGGGGTCCCATGGTCGCCATCCCACGTCCCACTAGATGTGAGCCCCTGGGGGGGGGGGGGAAGATATAAGAAACGTCATCGCCCAATATGGATTAGACAATGATCAGCACGAACCCAATGATGCTAAGGCAGGGGACAAGTCGGTCATGTACATGCGTCTCTACAAGCCACAGGGTTATCCTCAATTGTTTAATTTATCGAATGGTGTCCAGATGAAGTCTTTAAACAATTTGGGAATGATATTCTGTGCATAAATGAAAACGGATTGACAGGTTACGACTTCCAGATGTACACTATTCAAGTAGTGGATGAAATGCGGTCTGGTTTTCCTTGTGAATTCATGCTTTGGAAAAGAGATGACTCGCTAGTTATGGAAGTGTTCTTCCAGATTGTTTTAAATTCCTTGGATGGGGATATCTCTCCTCGGTGTTTCATGTCGGACATGGATGAAAGTTTTTTCAATGCTTGGTGTTCTCTTGTAATATCTCATCCCCACGTTGGGCGCCAATTGTAATATACCAGCCTCCCACTACTTCTATAGGTACGGGGTGCGTGGGGGTTGAACACCTGTACGATAATACCAACAGCAATACACATTCACACCTAACAACTCCTAAGTGACCTAATAAATAAAACCCTTCAGATTCTGGTAAAATTGATAATACACTGACCGGCACGAAAAACGCAACACACAATAAATGATGTGTAATTATTGTGTAATTGTTATTTAATCAAAGTGAAGCACTCAACCTATATTTTAGACTGGGTATGCTATTGGTGTTGCTTTGCGAGCAAACAATGAAGTGCCGATTGTTGATTGCACTAGCCTCAATTGTTTTTTCCGCGCTACCTGGAAAACACATCACTGGATGTGAGCCAATAATATGTTCCCGCTCTTATAGCGCCTATTGCTGTACTTTGAATAATTCCCTTTTCAATCACATGTGTTCGTAGGATCTTTCCGTGATTGTCATAATTAGCTTTCTGGAGCCAACATGCCCGTAAGCCCCGAACAAGCTGCAAAAGCAGTTGCTTTGGTGGAAGATGGTCGCAGCATGCATTACGTTGCACAAGTGTTGAGGACTACAGCTTCCACGATTTCCAGAACCGTACGAAGGTACAGGGAAACTGGAGGCTTAGCAAGGAGACCAGGAACAGGCCTGAGAAAAGCAACATCGGAGAGAGATGACAGCTTCTTACAACTTCAAGTTCTCAATGACCGTCACACCACCGACATTGAAGCACGAAATCGACTCTACCATGTTCGAGGGGTCGATGCTAGTGAGAGAACCGTCCAAAGAAGATTGGAAGAAACCAATGTTCAATCCCTAAGACCAGTTACAGGCCCAGAACGCACCAGAGCACATCGCACAGCTCGACTACTTTTCGCAAGGGAACATCATGGCAGGACAGTACAACAATGGGAACAAGTGGTGTTCACCGATGAGTCATGATTTGGCTTCCGATCACCTGACGGAAGAGAGAGGGTCTGGAGAAGGCCAGGGGAAAGGTATTCCCCTTGCACATTCTCATCCAGGACGCCTTTTCAGAGTGATTCTGTGATGATGATGATGATGAAGATAATTGTTGTTTTAAGGGGCCTAACATCTAGGTTATCGGCCCCTAATGATCTGGGTGATAGCGAAAATGATAATGAAACGGAAACCAGAACGAAAAAAAAGTGAGACGGAAAATACTTACAAAAAGGAACTCGGATTGAAACGACTCACAAAATGTTCTTACAAAAGGGAATTTAGAACGAAAAGATTCACAAAAGGAATAGATTGAAAAATACCCACAAAATGAAGGCTAGGTTCAAAATACGTACAAAATGCAATGAAGCGTCGAAATACTTACAAAATGCAACTGAAATTCAAAATACTTACAAAATGCAAATGAGATCGAAAATACGTACAAAATGCAATTGAGGTTCAAAATACTTACAAAATGCAATTGAAATTGAAAATACACAATGCAATTCAGATTGAAATAGGCCTTATCCCAGTTCCAATCCAAATTATTCACAAAGTGCAATCGAAATTCAAAATACTTACAAAATGCAATTGAAATTGAAAATGCTTACAAAATGTACGGTGATTCTAACGACTCATGTGGATTGACAATACTTACAAAAAGCAATTTAGATTGAAAATACTTGACAAAATGTAATTTAGATTCAAAATACCCACAAAATGCAATTGAGAATCAAAATATGTGCAAAATGCCCACCAAACAAAATGCAATTTAGATTCAAAATTCGTGCGAAATGCGGTTTTGGTTGAAAATACTTACAAAATGCAATTGAAATTCAAAATACTCACTAAAAGGCCCCGCAACCTGCATTGAAAGACTTACTAAAAAGCAATTTAGATTGTCAATCTTTACAAAATGCAATTGAGGTTGAAAACAATCGCGAGATGTAATTTAGATCGAAAAAACTTACAAAATGCAACATAGATCAAAAATGCCTTAAAAATCGCTAAAAGGGAATTTAGATACACGGGGATTCGAGTAACAAAAACAGTGCGGGAATCTTAAAGAGAAAAGGAAATAGAAGGAAAAGAGGAGAGGAGAGGGGAGGGGAGGGGAGAGAGGAGAAGGTCCGCCCCAAAGGGAAGGGACAAAAGGGGAAAACGGACCCAGCTCAGGAATCCCTCGGGGTCGCCAACGCCCGAACTCACCAGCAGTGAGCCCCTGAGGGTGTAGCATTATCGACGGTGCACCAGAAGTGGTGGGGCTACATACACCCTGCCTCCTTAAGGGCCTTGTGCACAAGGCAGGAGGTAAAAGGAAGAGAAAAAGAAGGCTGACCCCTCGCAGAAGGAGGGAATCAGAAAAGATGAGACAAGGGCCAATTAAGGCGGGAAAGGAAGAGACTCCCTAGGCCTCGGATACCCTAATACCGTCGGGGTCAGAAGAGAACAAGAGTTGACCAAGTGAGGTCGACAGGAAAGAAGACGGAGAGGAGCCCGGCACAAGTAAGTGGAAGCAATGCCGGACTCAGCTGGGGCCCCGTGGTCGCCAACCCACGCCCACAAGATGTGAGCCCCTGGGGGGATTCTGTGATGGTGTGGGCAGGAATCAGTATGGCTGAAAGGACGGATTTTGTCTTCGTGGAGAATGGAAGCCTTACCGGACATTGGTATGTGGAGGAAATCCTTCTGGAGCATGTTGTGCCTTTCACTCCATTTATTGGTGATGATTTCACACTAATGCAAGACAATGCACGCCCACACGTTGCGAGAGTTCTTGGATAAAGCAGGCATTCATGCTATGGCTTGGCCTGCTCGAAGCTCTGATATGAATCCTATTGAGCACGTTTGGGACCGGCTGGGGAGAGGAGCCCGTCAGCGCTATCCAGAGACCCTAGAGGACCTACGGAATGCCCTCCCTGGAAGATTGGGAGATGATTCATCAACAGGACATTACAGCATTAACCAGGAACATCCCTGAGAGGTTGAATGCCGTCAGTGGTGCAAGAGGTGGCAATACACGCTTTTGAAGATGCGAACAGAGGTCTCAGAGATCATCTCCGAGGTCTGTGAAGTAGAGGGTGAAGTGTATAAAATCAAAACAGAAGTGCATTCATTACCTTTATGAGCTTACTCAAAATTTCCCGCTCTTACAGCGCTCTTTCCTTGAAGTGTGCATCTCTGGCTTAATTTGTTAAATTTGTTTATAATCGTCTTTTTTTTTCATTGTTAGACACCTACATGGGACAGTACTACAATATTTCATCATTTTATAGTAGATTAATGTCATAAAAGTGTCATAAATTAAACATTAATTTAGGTTTTTGTAAGAAATTGAAGTGTTGCGTTTTTCGTGCCGGTCAGTGTATACTGTTATACCAGACATAAAACATACATTTCGCAGGATCATCCTCGTACAGAATAATTGCACTCCCTATCGTATTTACACAGATACACATATGACATGATATATATGACCCTCAGGAATAAAGTTGACCGGTACTCACAGATGTTGGCTTCAGCAGTGCTGACCTAACTCTACTAGTTCTGGGGTTAGTGCTCCCAAAGAATTAGCCCTATTTACTCGCAGCACAATTAATTTTGATTCACACGCCATTTCTACTTTAATGATGACTCTTATGTTTGTTACTTTTGTAACCAGCATCCAACGATTTAATTTGCGTCGTGGATCTCGTACCATACAAATGCTTGGAATCCGTGTTGGATCGTCGCATTAACTCCGCTCGTGAATTTAATAATGCAAAGCATATCTGACCAGCATTCCTGGACGAATAATTTGCCGCTATAATTTAAATGCAGATGTACAGATATCTGATCACAATAGGCTACTTAGTGCTGTTTGAAATAAGTAATCTTGGCGATATACTTAAGACTAGGCTCATCATTCAATCAAGAACGTATAGCCAGCAACTTGGTTATTGTATCAAGAACACGACTAGTGTTATACTGTAATACCTCTTCCTCAACACACAAAACCAAAAAGACAAGTCCTACTCCCATGGAGTACCGAAGAATAATTTCCGCTCACACGCGGTCTGAAAACTGAGACTACACCGCCCCGCGTTTCCAAAATTGAGTGTAATCCCCACGGGATCCTAAAGTTGAGTGTCTTGCACTTGCCTCCACAAAATCTAAGTAACCGTTAACATCCCCTTCCACAATCACTGGTTTACCTGGCCTCAGCCACGGGCTCCCACCAATCACACTGCCCGATTCTCAACATCACCAAATGTGGAAACAGTCCATCGTCCTAGCTCGTACATAGATGTCAAGTTTCACCCCTGACTCATTCTCCCCATGCGCACGGTTTTCACCCCGGGTCTCAACAACAACCCGTGTTTCCTACTCTGTGCACACTTGCAGCTTCAAAACTGTTGATTATCTCAATGTTAAAATATTTTAAATTCCCTAGATTTGGATCCTGCTAAAATTACAATATATATATATATATATATATATATATATATATATATATATACGGTAAACAAATTACTTGCAAATCAAGCACGTCATAATATACATTCTGGTAAATAATTATAAAACATAAAAAGACCTCAAATAAAAATATACACATCACATTAATAAAATTGTAACTCCCCAGAGTAAGGGTCCCATTCCTTTGTAACCGGGGCGATTACACTCTGTTTCCACGGAATGAAACACAACAGTTGTATTGTTCATGGCATATGGACAGGGCTTGGCAACAGAATGTAAGCAAAGTCAAGATTGAAAAGAAGAAAATTGAGGTATATAAGAAAATAAGGATTCTTACGTTGGAAAGAGACAAGTCGGCCTTTGATGTGATGTCAAGAAACTTGTTGCATGAACTATATGCCAGTGAATTGACCATCAACTTTGCCAAGTACTTTGAGAGGTTTATTCATGAGCCCTCTAAATTGGCTTGTTGCTTTAGACAGCATGCTGACATAACACAAATATGTCACTTGAAGTGTTTCACAGGAACTTGAAACAAATTTATTTAGTAGGAAGAAAGGTTAAACGACTAATCAAATCTATCCAGTCGCTACTCAAGTTCCTGAGAAATATAGGTTTTAAGGGACTAATTGGTGATTACAGAGGAAGTGTTCCCAAGAAGCTGTCCTCGATAAAACCCGTTAGGCTTCAAAAGAACCACCTAACAAGAAGTTATGTCCTCAGAGAGGTTATGCTCTACTCGACTAAGAAGAAAAAGAAAGCTGCTTTACCATTTCAGAAACCCACTCGAACTGAAGCAAATTATATAGCTCTGCAGTTAATTTACAGTCAGCAGATGCCATGTAGGAGTGCTACTGACATAAGACAGGGGAGTGCTAGAGATTAAAATCAGTGTAGACTTGTAGTCCGTTACCTTCTGAAGATTTTCGAATATGTTTGCCGAAAATCACTTCACTTAATACAGGAAGTGGCCTGTGGTCAACTGTAGTGGTGGCAAGTTTTAAAGAGCGGAACATGCAGGTTATTTGCTCTGTGTGCTACGTTAATAGTTCATTTGTGTGCACTTAACTGACAAAATCTGTTCAATATTTAAATATTCATACCAGAAGTAGACTGTTGGTGGTGGTGATGATGATAATTGTTGTTATAAGGGGCCTAATATCTAGGTTATCGGCCCCTAATGGTTTGGGTGATCGCGAAGATGATAATGAAATGTAAACTAGAACTAAAACTAACTACTAACCTACATACTAGAAGAAGAAATGGAAAACATGATGATGATGATAATTGTTGTTTTAAGGGGCCTAACATCGAGGTTATCGGCCCCTAATGATCTGGGTGATAGCGAAAATGATAATGAAATGGAAACCAGAACAAAATTATCTTAGACGGAAAATACGTACAAAAAGGAACTCACAAAATGGTCTTACAAAAGGGAATTTAGAACGAAAAGAGTCACAAAAAGAATACGTCATGGAAAAATACCCACAAAACGTAGGCTAGATTCAAAATACGTTGAAAATGCAATGTAGCGTCGAAATACTTACAAAATGCAACTGAAATTCAGAATACTTACAAAATGCAAATGAGATCGAAAATACGTACAAAATCCAATTGAGGTTCAAAATACTTACAAAATGCAATTGAAATTGAAAATACACAATGCAATTCAGATCGAAATAGGGCCTATCCCAGTTCCAATCCATATTATTCACAAAGTGCAATAGAATTTCAAAATACTTACAAAATGCAATTGAAATTGAAAATGCTTACAAAATGTACGGTGATTCTAACGACTCATGTGGATTGACAATACTTACAAAATGCAATTTAGATTGAAAATACTTGACAAAATGTAATTTAGATTCAAAATACCCACAAGATGCAATTGAGAATCAAAATATGTGCAAAATGCCCACCAAACAAAATGCAATTTAGATTCAAATTTCGTGCGAAATGCGGTTTTGGTTGAAAATACATACAAAATGCAATTGAAATTCAAAATACTCACAAAGGTCCCTCCGCCATATTGAAAGACTAACTAAAAGGCAATTTAGATTGTCAATCTTTACAAAATGCAATAGAGGTTGAAAACAATCGCGAGATGTAATTTAGTTCGAAAAAACATACAAAAAGCAACGTAGATTAAAAATGCTTTAAAAAATCGCTAGAAGGGAATTTAGATACACGGTGAACCAAGTAGCAAAAACAGTCCGGGAATCTTAAAGAGAAAAGTTAATATAATGAAAAGAGGAGAGGAGAGGAGAGGAGAGGGGAGGGGAGAGAGGAGAAGGTCCGCCCCAAAGGAAAGGGACAAAAGGGGAAAACGGACCCAGCTCAGGAATCCATAGGGGTCGCTAACTCCCGAACTCACCAGCCGTACGCCTATGATGGTGTAGCAATATCTAGGGTGCACCAGGAGCTGTGGGACTACATACACCCTGCCTCCTTGAGGGCCTTAAGCAGAAGGCAGGAAATAACAGGAAAAGAAAAAGAAGGCTCACCCCTCGCAGAAAAAGGGCATCAGAAAAGATGAGAAAAGAGCCAAGTAAGGCGGGAAAGGAAGAGAGTCCCTAGGCCTCAGATACCCTAATACCGTCGGGGTTGGAAGAGAACAAGATTTGATCAGGTGAGGTCGACAGGAAAGAAGACGGAGAGGAGCCCGGCACAAGTAAGTGGAAGCAAAGCCGGACTCAGCTGGGGCCCCGTGGTCGCCAACCCACGTCCCACTAGATGTGAGTCCCTGGGGGACAGATGCAATGGGAAAAAGGGGGAAAACCGGACCCAGCTCAGGAATCCCTCGGGGTCGCTAAGTGTTGCGTAAAGCACGAGACTTCTGGGGTATGCGGCGGGTTTCAACGCAGGATGGCCGCATTATCGTCCATTTTGAAGACGGGAAGAAGCTAAACATTGGCACACCTAATTAACTGAACTTTCACATGGGGTGGTTAGGTGGATTATCAGAGCGATAAGGCCATTGTGATGTGCCTACTAAACATTATTATTAGAATTATTATTGTTATTATTATCATTATTACTAGGTTTACGTGTGTGATTATGTGTGTGTGAGTGGTATTTTAACCAGCCAGTGGTCCAGTTCTCCAGGAAATCCAGGTAAGTTTTTTTTTGTCTCAGTTAAAGAATGTCCGTTAGTCAGGTAGCTACGGTGTTTTCCAATGACAACAACCTTAGCTCCAAGAATAGAACTCTCCTCAACCCTCTCCCTACCATAGACGCCAGCAGCTTATTTAAACACGAACTTTCACCATATCCTCACACCCTCCAGTGTTGTCACTTAAACAGCCTAAGTTTGCCCGCACACTTTGACGAAATTCAGGCTATATTTATTAAAACTAGTGTCCATTTGATAGGAGTGAGTGAAAGCTGGTTATCGCCTTCAATTCCAAACAGCATGGTTCAACTTGACGGATATAATCTCCATCGTCATGACCGCACTAATAAGAGGGGAGGAGGTATCGTTCTCTACTGTCGAGATAACCTGAAGAGCCGTGTCATTTGTAACTCATCGACCGGCGATTTGCCGAGGACGGAGTTCATGTTCGTTGAAGTAATTGCTAGTGGACAGAAAATACTTATTGGAGTGGTTTACCGACCACATCATCTTATATGGCCGAGTTTGAAACGTATCTACTTAACTTGCTACCAACGTATGGACATATCATTACATTAGGGGATTTAAACACTAATCTACTTACGAAGAATTACGATACTAAGAAACTAGAAAACATGTTTTCCTCATGTGACTTGACTATCCTTTCCTCAAATCCTACTAACCATATACATACTACCAACAACATTTCCCACACCTTAATAGACCTCAAAGTGACTAACAACCCTCAGAAAGTGGTAACTCACGGACACATTTCAGTACCGGCCGTGTCCACCCACGATCTTATATTTCTCGCTTGCTCACTACGCGTTCCAAAATGAGGCTTTAAATTTTTTCACCGCATATCTTACAGATCGCATGCAACGTGTAATAACACAAGATACTGCTTCACAGTAGCGACTCAGGAAGGCAGGAACCCCTCAGGGTTCCGTTCTTGGTCCTCTTTTGTTTGTCCTTTATATTGCTGACATCTCCTCAGTAATAAAATATAATAGATATCATCTTTATGCGAACGCGATACGAGATGTAAACACCGACCTGCAACAACTCAGCGTGTATGCTAGTGATAACGCTCTCCTTCTCAACCCCAAAAAGACCCAAGTTATTATAATCGGCTCGCAGGGATTGTTGAATTCCATGTATAAAAACTACACTATCCCTCCCGTGACTTTAAATGCAACCGTATTCCTGTTTAGTAAAACAGTGAAAAACCTCGGTATGACTCTCACTGAAACTCTTGACTGGTCTGCACATGTATGTAATACTTGCAGGAAGATGTACGCGACGCTACACCCACTCAAACGCCATAAGGACATTTTGACACAAGACGTGAGGATAAAACTTGTTGAGACTCAGATACTACCAATACCTGACTATTGCGACGTGGTCCTTGTTGATGCAACTAGCGAACAAACTAAAAAACTGCAACGAGCATTGAACTCTAGTCTTCGGTTTGCTTTCAACTTGAATTACGATTCCCACGTAACTCCTAGCTACAAAGCTCTTTCTTGGCTGAAACCTGAAGGGCGTCGAAATTTTCATATTTTGACGTCGGTATATCGAACCCTAGACGAAAATCTCCCACTTTATATTTCTTCGAAATTTCATTTTCTGTCCTCATTTCATAATATTAATACTAGATCTGGCTCTTCCCTCGCTATTCCTGTTAACCACTCTTCCAAGTACAATAAATCCTTCGTTGTGACTGGGTCGCGACTTTGAAATACACTCCCAGCTGACGTAAGGAAATGCAAGACCTATAAAAAAAAAATAAGACTGCTTGCAGAGATTTCCTTTTGAACACCGCTGACTGTTTCGTGTGACTGGTGATGGATGAAAGACAGCATGATTGAGCCATTATGTTATGTAAATAACTTTGTCGATTCAAAATTAAAATACCCAGTTATTCACTAGATCTCACACTACCACTTATTATTATTATTATTAGTAGTAGTAGTAGTATTTTTATTGTTTCACGTAACTGTTTTATATGTTTCTTTGTTTGATGTGCATTGCTATCTTCATTTTGTATGTCCTGTATTATTCTAACTTAATTTGGGGCCTTGAGCAGAAGGCAGGAGATAACATGAAGAGAAAAAGAAGCCTGACCCCTCGCAGAAGGAGGGTATCAGAAAAGATGAGATAAGGCCCAATTAAGGCAGGAAAGGAAGAGACTCCCTAGGCCGCGGATACCCTAATACCGTCGAGGTCGGAAGAGAACAAGAGTTGACCAAGTGAGGTCGACAGGAAAGAAGACAGAGAGGAGCCCGGCACAAGTAAGTGGAAGCAATGCCGGACTCAGCTGGGGCCCCGTGGTCGCCAATACACGTCGCACTAGATGTGAGCCCCTGGGGGGGACTTGGTCAGTCATCCTGGTGTGGTTTCGAAAGGAACAGTGAAGTATACACACACAGACATTGTTTACCAGCAGCAGTCATGGATGCAATTAAGCCTACATATAGTGAGCCTTGGCTAATCCGGACATATTAAAAAAAATGTCTTCATCGAAAGACACAAAATACAAGGGTCAATATCATAATAGGCTGCATTTCTTGTCCCAAAAGAAAGCATGGATGTCCCACACCTCAGTTTTAGAGAGAAATATATGTTTTAACACATTTTCTGTAAATCATTATAGAGAATTGATAGTTTCTTGGTTCTGTATATTTAAAACATTTTTTCGTTATAAAAATCAAGGCATTGTGGTTTGCTAAATGTGTCCCACGAGTTGACTGCCTTTAGCATGGGCAACATTCATCGTGGAAATAAAATACAGTTGGGTAACCTGTATTGCATCATATAAAGGAAGAGCATTCAGTTCACATTAAGTTGTCAGCACTGACTGCCAGTTGGAGGGAAATGAAGCTTTAAGTGTGTTTGCTTGCCGTTTCCTCCAGATTAAATGTGAGTATGAAAATTGTATGTCTTTAGTATGGGTGGTATTGTTGGCAAAATAGTACTAAGAAAAATATGACTATATTTCTGTTAAATAGCTCTTGCAAAATACTAATTGTTCCAGTAAATTCATCTTTGTCATCCATTGCACATGGGAGTTCTCTTATCACAACCTAACTTATTGTCCTTAGCATGGACACATTACCTTGTCTTTAGCATGGATTTTGGTATCCATGCTAATGACTTTAAGACCACGCTAAGGACAAATTTGTTATTTGTCAATTTATGACAAATGTTTATAAGTCCACATTACAAATTTAAAATGTAGTTCAGCAAAATATGAGTGGATACTGGTATGTTATGTCTATTTGTCCTGTTACCGGTACAATTACTGTTCTCTGTCTATATATCTGATATCTTCACTTGATTTTCATACGCTTGACATACAAGATTATCATGTTTACTATTTACATAACACTCAGGCCTTTCTTCTCCACTAAAAATAATTAATATTCTTCTGTTGCCACTGAACTACCGGTACTTTATTTTATTAAATTTACAACTTTTCCTTCTTACAATTCCTGCTATCATATTGTTCCTAATTATTATCTTTTAATCAGGGTTCAATAATAAATTATCGTTACTAGTACACAACAACACTGTAACTGAATGGTAAATTGCACCTCTTTCTTTGTTCATAGCTTTCACCATGGCTAAAACAAAGGGACGTTTGACTAATGAAGAAAGGCTAAAGCGAAAAAGAGAGTGTGAGAAACGAAGGCGAGGGAAAAATAAAGCAGATGCTTGAAAATCAAAGAAGCTTCAAGAATTAAAACATGAAATCTATTTGAGTGCTAAAGAAGTAGGAAGAGTTAAAATGGTGAAAGACATGACACCTCGTGAAAACAGACAACATAGAAAAGTTTGGAAAGTAGCAAAGAGAAATTACAGAAATAATAAAAAGGCAGAGGAAGCGATCAACTCTATACTAAGAGAAAATACTCCTGATACATCCGATGCTGAAAAGGACAGAAGTATAATCAGCACACATAGCAGATCACTTAGCAATACTACATTTGGTTTACCGGAAACTTCTGGAACTATAAAAGTGAAAGAAGATGATAGTGCGGAGAAAAAACGAGGGAGAAAAATTGTTCGTCGCGATATGATGATGATGATGATAATTGTTGTTTTAAGGGGGCTAACATCGAGGTTATCGGCCCCTAATGATCTGGGTGATAGCGAAAATGATGATGAAATGGAAACCAGGACAAAATTACCTGAGACGGAAAATACGTACAAAAAGGAACTCACAATATGGTCTTAACAAAAGGGAATTTAGAACGAAAAGAGTCACAAAAAGAATACATGGAAAAATACCCACAAACCGTAGGCTAGATTCAAAATACGTACAAAATGCAATGTAGCGTCGAAATACTTACAAAATATAACTGAAATTCAAAATACTTACAAAATGCAAATGAGATCGAAAACACGTACAAAATGCAGTTGAGGTTCAAATACTTACATAATGCAATTGAAATTACAAAATGCAATTCAGATTGAAATAGGCGCTATCCCAGTTCCAATCCAAATTATTCACAAAGTGCAATCGAAATTTAAAATACTTACAAAATGATGATGATGATGATAATTGTTGTTTTAAGGGACCTAACATCTAGGCTATCGGCCCCTGATGGTTTGGGTGAACGTGAAGATGAAAAATGAAATGCAAACTTAAAACTAAAACTAACTACAAACCTACATACTAGAAGAAGAAATGGACAACTAAATGAGAATAAGGCAAATAAAGGACAGGAGGAAAAGAAATGCCCTCAACCCTCGAAGAATGCGGATTGAGGGACTTGGAAGGAAGGAGAGCCATGAAAGGCAGACAGGAAAGTGAAAGAGGAGAGGGTCCGCCCCGGAGGTAAGGGTCAAAAGGGGAAAACGGACGCAGCTCAGGAATCCCTCGGGGTCGCCAACTCCCGAACTCACCAGCCGTGAGCCCCTGAGGGTGTAGCATTATCTAGGGTGCACCAGAAGTGGTGGGGCTACATACACACTGCCTCCTTAAGGGCCTTGAGCACAAGGCAGGAGGTAAAAGGAAAACAAAAAGAAGGCTGACCCCTCACACAAGGAGGGTATCAGGAATGATGAGACAAGGGCCATTTAAGGCGGGAAAGGAAGAGTCTCCCTAGGCCTCGGATACCCTAATACCGTCGGGGTCAGAAGAGAACAAGAGTTGACCAAGTGAGGTCGAGAGGAAAGAAGACAGAGAGGAGCCCGGCACAAGTAAGTGGAAGCAATGCCGGACTCAGCTGGGGCCCCGTGGTCGCCAACCCACACTTACAAAATGAAATTGGAATTGAAAATGCTTACAAAATGTACGGTGATTCTAACGAATCATGTGGATTGACAATACTTACAAAATGCAATTTAGATTGAAAATACTTTACAAAATATAATTTAGATTCAAAATACCCACAAAATGCAATCGAGAATCAAAATATGTGCAAAATGCCCACCAAACAAAATGCAATTTAGATTCAAAATTCGTGCGAAATGCGGCGTTGGTTGAAAATTCTTACAAAATGCAATTGAAATTCAAAATACTCACTAAAAGGCCCGGGCACATGCATTGAAAGACTTACTAAAAACAATTTAGATTGTCAATCTTTACAAAATGCAATTGACGTTTAAAACAATCGCGAGATGTAAATTAGATCGATAAAACCTACAAAAAGCAACGTAGATTAAAAATGCCTTAAAAACGCCAGAAGAGATTTTAGATACACGGTGAACCAAGTAACAAAAACAGTACGGGAATCTTAAAGAGAAAAGGAAATAGCAGGAAAAGAGGAGAGGAGGGGAAAGGAGAGGGTCCGCCCCAAAGGTAAGGGCAAAAGTGGAAAACGGACCCAGCTCAGGAATCCCTCGGGGTCGCCAACTCCCGAACTCACCAGCCGTGAGTCCCTGAGGGTGTAGCATTATCTACGGTGCACCAGAATTGGTGGGGCTACGTACACCCTGCCTCCTTAAGGGCCTTGAGCACATGGCAGGAGGTAAAAGGAAAAGAAAAAGAAGGCTGACCCCTCACAGGAGGAGGGTATCAGGAAAGATGAGACAAGGGCCAATTAAGGAGGGAAAGTGAAAGACTCCCTAGGCCTCGGATAACCTAATACCGTCGGGGTCAGAAGAGAACAAGAGTTGACCAACGGTGGTCGAAAGGAAAGAAGACAGAGAGGAGGCCGGCACAAGTAAGTGGAAGCAATGCCGGACTCAGCTGGGGTCCCATGGTCGCCATCCCACGTCCCACTAGATGTGAGCCCCTGGGGGGGGGGGGGAGATATAAGAAACGTCATCGCCCAATATGGATTAGACAATGATCAGCACGAACCCAATGATGCTCAGGCAGGGGACAAGTGGGTCATGTACATGCGTCTCTACAAGCCACAGGGTTATCCTCAATTGATTAATTTATCGGAGGGTGTCCAGATGAAGTCTTTAAACAATTTGGGAATGATATTCTGTGCATAAATGAAAACGGATTGACAGGTTACGACTTCCAGATGTACACTATTCAAGTAGTGGATGAAATGCGGTCTGGTTTTCCTTGTGAATTCATGCTTTGGAATAGAGATAACTCACTAGTTATGGAACTGTTCTTCCAGATTGTTTTAAATTCCTTGGATGGGGATATCTCTCCTCGGTGTTTCATGTCGGACATGGATGAAAGTTTTTTCAATGCTTGGTGTTCTCTTGTAATATCTCATCCCCACGTTGGGCGCCAATTGTAATATACCAGCCTCCCACTACTTCTATAGGTACGGGGTGCGTGGGGGTTGAACACCTGTACGATAATACCAACAGCAATAGGCATTCACACCTCACAACTCCTAAGTGACCTAATAAATAAAACCCTTCAGATTCTGGTAAAATTGATAATACACTGACCGGCACGAAAAACGCAACACACAATAAATGATGTGTAATTATTGTGTAATTGTTATTTAATCAAAGTGAAGCACTCAACCTATATTTTTAGACTGGGTATGCTATTGGTGTTGCTTTGCGAGCAAACAATAAAGTGCCGATTGTTGATTGCACTAGCCTCAATTGTTTTTTTCCGCGCTACCTGGAAAACACATCACTGGATGTGAGCCAATAATGTGTTCCCGCTTTTATAGCGCCTATTGCTGTACTTTGAATAATTCCCTTTTCAATCACATGTGTTCGTAGGATCTTTCCGTGATTGTCATAATTAGCTTTCTGGAGCCAACATGCCCGTAAGCCCCGAACAAGCTGCAAAAGCAGTTGCTTTGGTGGAAGATGGTCGCAGCATGCATTACGTTGCAGAAGTGTTGAGGACAACAGCTTCCACGATTTCCAGAGTACGAAGGTACAGGGAAACTGGAGGCTTAGCAAGGAGACCAGGAACAGGCCTGAGAAAAGCAACATCGGAGAGAGATGACCGCTTCTTACAACTTCAAGTTCTCCATGACCGTCACACCACCGACATTGAAGCACGAAATCGACTCTACCATGTTCGAGGTGTCGATGCTAGTGAGAGAACCGACCGAAGAAGATTGGAAGAAACCAATGTTCAATCCCTAAGACCAGTTACAGGCCCAGAACGCACCAGAGCACATCGCACAGCTCGACTACTTTTCGCAAGGGAACATCATGGCAGGACAGTACAACAATGGGAACAAGTGTTGTTCACCGATGAGTCATGATTTGGCTTCCGATCACCTGACGGAAGAGAGACGGTCTGGAGAAGGCCAGGGGAAAGGTATTCCCCTTGCACATTCTCGTCCAGGACGCGTTTTCAGACTGATTCTGTGATGGTGTGGGCAGGAATCAGTATGGCTGAAAGGACGGATTTTGTCTTCGTGGAGAATGGGAGCCTTACCGGACATTGGTATGTGGAGGAAATCCTTCTGGAGCATGTTGTGCCTTTCACTCCATTTATTGGTGATGATTTCACACTAATGCAAGACAATGCACGCCCACACGTTGCTAGAGTTCTTGGATAAAGCAGGCATTCATGCTATGGCTTGGCCTGCTCGAAGCCCTGATATGAATCCTATTGAGCACGTTTGGGACCGGCTGGAGAGAGGAGCCCGTCAGCGCTATCCAGAGACCCTAGAGGACCTACGGAATGCCCTCCTGGAACATTGGGAGATGATTCCTCAACAGGACATTACAGCATTAATCAGGAACATCCCTGAGGTTGAATGCCGTCAGTGGTGCAAAAGGTGGCAATACACGCTTTTGAAGATGCGAACAGAGGTCTCAGAGATCATCTCCGAGGTCTGTGAAGTAAAGGGTGAAGTGTATAAAATCAAAACAGAAGTGCATTCATTATCTTTATGAATAATGAAGCACTTCCTTGAAGTGTGCATCTCTGGCTTAATTTGTTAAATTTGTTTATAATCGTCTTTTTTTTTCATTGTTAGACACCTACATGGGACAGTACTACAATATTTCATCATTTTATAGTAGATTAATGTCATAAAAGTGTCATAAATTAAACATTAATTTAGGTTTTTGTAAGAAATTGAAGTGTTGCGATTTCGTGCCGGTCAGTGTATATTGTTATACCAGACATAAAACACACATTTCGCAGGATCCTCCTCGTACAGAATAATTGCACTCCCTATCGTATTTACACAGATACACATATGACATGATATATATATGACCCTCAGGAATAAAGTTGACCGGTACTTACAGATGTTGGCTTCAGCAGTGGTGACCTACCTCTACTAATTCTGGAGTTAGTGCTCCCAAAGAATTAGCCCTATTTACTCGCAGCACAATTAATTTTGATTCACACGCCATTTCTACTTTTATGATGACTCTTATGTTTGTTACTTTTGTAACCAGCATCCAACGATTTAATTTGCGTCGTGGATCTCGTACCATACAAATGCTTGGAATCCGTGTTGGATCGTCGCATTAACTCCGCTCGTGAATTTAATAATGCAAAGCATATCTGACTAGCATTCCTGGACGAATAATTTGCCGCTATAATTGAAATGCAGATATACAGATATCAGATCACAATACTTAGTGCTGTTTGAAATAAGTAATCTTAGCGATATACTTAAGACTAGGCTCATCATTCAATCAAGAACTTATAGCCAGCAACTTGGTTATTGTATCAAGAACACGACTAGTGTTATACTTTAATACCTCTTCCTCAACACACAAAACCAAAAAGACAAGTCCTACTCCCATGGAGTACCGAAGAATAATTTCCGCTCACACGCGGTCTGAAAACTGAGACTACACCGCCCCGCGTTTCCAAAATTGAGTGTAATCCCCACGGGATCCTAAAGTTGAGTGTCTTGCACTTGCCTCCACAAAATCTAAGTAACCGTTAACATCCCCTTCCACAATCACTGGTTTACCTGGCCTCAGCCACGGGCTCCCACCAATCACACTGCCCGATTCTCAACATCACCAAATGTGGAAACAGTCCATCGTCCTAGCTCGTACATAGATGTCAAGTTTCACCCCTGACTCATTGTCCCCATGCGCTCGGGTTTCACCCCGGGTCTCAACAACAACCCGTGTTTCCTACTTTGTGCACACTTGTAGCTTCAAAACTGTAGATTATCTCAATGTTAAAATATTTTAATAATAATGATGATGATAATTGTTGATTTAAGGGGTCTAACATCTAGGTTATCGGCCCCTGATGGTTTGGGTGATCGTGAAGATGAAAAAGAAAAGCGAACTTAAAACTAAAACTAACTACTAACCTACATACTAGAAGAAGAAACGGAAAATTAAAGGAGAATAAGGCAAATAAAAGGACAGAAGGAAAAGAAATGCCCTCAACCCTCGGAGAAGGCGGATTGAGGGACTTGGAAGGAAGGAGAGCCATGAAAGGCAGATAGGAAAGTGAAAGAGGAGAGGGTCCGCCCCAAAGGTAAGGGACAAAAGGGGAAAACGGACCCAGCTCAGGAATCCCTCGGGGTCGCCAACTCCCGAACTCACCAGCCGTGAGCCCCTGAGGGTGTAGCATTATCTAGGGTGCACCAGAAGTGGTGGGGCTACATACACCCTGCCTCCTTAAGGGCCTAGAGCACAAGGCAGGAGGTAAAAGGAAGAGAAAAAGAAGGCTGACCCCTCGCAGAAGGAGGGTATCAGGAAAGATGAGACAAGGGCCAATTAAGGCGGGAAAGGAAGAGACTCCCTAGGCCTCGGATACCCTAATACCGTCGGGGTCAGAAGAGAACAAGAGTTGACCAAGGGAGGTCGACAGGAAAGAAGACAGAGAGGAGCCCGGCACAAGTAAGTGGAAGCAATGCCAGACTCAGCTGGGGCCCCGTGGTCGCCAACCCACGCCCACAAGATGTGAGCCCCTGGGGGTCGCAGTGGAAAGGAGTCCGCGTCGTTCTGTACGAAAAATCGCCTCATCATTGCAACTTGGCCGTCGGAGCGTGCAAAGAATATTGCACGGCCTCCACTTTCATCCTTACAAGCTTCAGATTGTTCAAGCTCTAAAACCAAATGACGGTGAGTTACGCTTGCAGTTTTGTGAACAGCTACTGACTAAAATCAATGAAGACGCAAACTTCATTGAAAATGTTTGGATGTCTGATGAGGCCCACTTTCATTTAAATGGACATGTCAATAAGCAGAACATGCGTTACTGGGCTCACAGAAATCCCGCTGAACTTCATCAACGTCCGTTACACAGCCCCAAAGTTACTGTATGGTGTGCAGTGTCTTGTCGTGGGGTGATTGGACCTTACTTTTTTGAAGATGAAAATGGTTCCACTGTAACTGTCACATCTCAACGTTACATTCAAATGCTGGAGACATTTTTTGCTCCACGGCTTCATGCTTTTCCAGATATTGACATTCAACAAACCTGGTTTCAACAAGATGGAGCCACCCCACACACTGCCAGGCTGTCAATGGTTGCATTGAGACGTTTGTTTGGAGAGCGCATAATTGCAAGGAACGCTAACATCGCTTGGCCTCCACGGTCTCCAGACCTTTCAGTATGCGACTTCTTTCTATGGGGACATCTAAAGAGCGTTGTGTACCAGACTAGGCCAAGAAATCTTATTGAACTCAAGACTCAGATTGAAGAACACGTCGCCAACATCCCAGTGGACACATTGCGTCGCACAATGATAAGTCTTCAAAACCGATTGAATGAATGTGTTAGAAATAATGGACAGCACTTAAATGATGTGATTTTTAAAAAGTGATTTTTAACTTAACGAGTATTGTAATTTCCACTCTTGCCTTACACATTTTCAGCATTAAAAAATTTTGTTTTCAATTAATTGGTTAATTATGATTATTTCAAAATTTCCCGTTTCTCTGCGCCACGCTAAACAAATTACTTGCAAATCAAGCACGTCATAATATACATTCTGGTAAATAATTATAAAACATAAAAAGACCCCAAATAAAAATATACATGATGATGATGATAATTGTTGTTTTAAGGGGCCTAACATCTAGGTTATCGGCCCCTGATGGTTTGGGTGATCGTGAAGATGAAAATGAAAAGCGAACTTAAAACTAAAACTAACTAATAACCTACATACTAGAAGAAGAAATGGAAAAATAAAGGAGAATAAGGCAAATAAAAGGACAGAAGGAAAAGAAATGCCCTCAACCCTCGGAGAAGGCGGATTGAGGGACTTGGAAGGAAGGAGAGCCATGAAAGGCATATAGGAAAGTAAAAGAGGAGAGGGTCCGCCCCGAAGGTAAGGGACAAAAGGGGAAAACAGACCCAGCTCAGGAATCCCTCGGGGTCGCCAACTCCCGAACTCACCAGCCGTGAGCCCCTGAGGGTGTAGCATTATCTAGGGTGCACCAGACGTGGTGGGGCTACATACACCCTGCCTCCTTAAGGGCCTAGAGCACAAGGCAGGAGGTAATAGGAAGAGAAAAAGAAGGCTGACCCCTCGCAGAAGGAGGGTATCAGAAAAGATGAGACAAGGGCCAATTAAGGCGGGAAAGGAAGAGACTCCCTAGGCCTCGGATACCCTAATACCGTCGGGGTCAGAAGAGAACAAGAGTTGACCAAGTGAGGTCGACAGGAAAGAAGACGGAGAGGAGCCCGGCACAAGTAAGTGGAAGCAATGCCGGACTCAGCTGGGGCCCCGTGGTCGCCAACCCACGCCCACAAGATGCGAGCCCCTGGGGGTTAAAAATATACACATCACATTAATAAAATTGTAACTCCCCAGAGTAAGGGTCCCATTCCTTTGTAACCGGGGAGGTTACACTCTGTTTCCACGGAATGAAACACAACAGTTGTATTGTTCATGGCATATGGACAGGGCTTGGCAACATAATGTAAGCTGATGATGATGATAATTGTTGTTTTAAGGGGCCTAACATCTAGGCTATCGGCCCCTGATGGTTTGGGTGATCGTGAAGATGAAAAATGAAAAGCGAACTTAAAACTAAAACTAACTACTAACCTACATACTAGAAGAAGAAATTGAAAACTAAAGGAGAATAAGGCAAATAAAAGGACAGAAGGAAAAGAAATGCCCTCAACCCTCTGAGAAGGCGGATTGAGGGACTTGGAAGGAAGAAGGGCCATGAAAGGCATATAGGAAAGTGAAGGAGGAGAGGGTCCGCCCCAAAGGTAAGGGACAAAAGGGGAAAACGGACCCAGCTCAGGAATCCCTCGGGGTCGCCAACTCCCGAACTCACCAGCCGTGAGCCCCTGAGGGTGTAGCATTATCTAGGGTGCACCAGAAGTGGTGGGGCTACATACACCCAGCCTCCTTAAGGGCCTAGAGCACAAGGCAGGAGGTAAAAGGAAGAGAAAAAGAAGGCTGACCCCTCGCAGAAGGAGGGTATCAGAAAAGATGAGACAAGGGCCAATGAAGGCGGGAAAAGAAGAGACTCCCTAGGCCTCGGATACCCTAATACCGTCGGGGTCAGAAGAGAACAAGAGTTGACCAAGTGAGGTCGACAGGAAAGAAGACAGAGAGGAGCCCGGCACAAGTAAGTGGAAACAATGCCGGACTCAGCTGGGGCCCCGTGGTCGCCAACCCACGCCCACTAGAAGTGAGCCCCTGGGGGACATAATGTAAGCAAAGTCAAGATTGAAAAGAAGAAAATTGAGGTATATAAGAAAATAAGGATTCTTACGTTGGAAAGAGACAAGTCGGCCTTTGATGTGATGTCAAGAAACTTGTTGCATGAACTATATGCCAGTGAATTGACCATCAACTTTGCCAAGTACTTTGAGAGGTTTATTCATGAGCCCTCTAAATTGACTTGTTGCTTTAGACAGCATGCTGGCATAACACAAATATGTCATTTGAAGTGTTTCACAGGAACTTGAAACAAATTTATTTAGTAGGAAGAAAGGTTAAACGACTAATCAAATCTATCCAGTCGCTACTCAGAAATATAGGTTTTAAGGGACTAATTGGTGCTTACAGAGGAAGTGTTCCCAAGAAGCTGTCCTCGATAAGACCCGTTAGGCTTCAAATGAACCACCTAACAAGAAGTTATGTCCTCAGAGAGGTTATGCTCTACTCGACTAAGAAGAAAAGGAAAGCTGCTTTACCATTTCAGAAACCCACTCGAACTGAAGCAAATTATATAGCTCTGCAGTTAATTTACAGTCAGCAGATGCCATGTAGCAGTGCTACTGACATAAGACAGGAGAGTTCTAGAGATTAAAATCAGTGTAGGCTTGTAGTCCGTTACCTTCTAAAGAGTTTCGAATATGTTTGCCGAAAATCACTTCACTTAATACAGGAAGTGGCCTGTGGTCAACTGTAGTGGTGGCAAGTTTTAAAGAGCGGAACATGCAGGTTATTTGCTCTGTGTGCTACGTTAATAGTTCCTTTGTGTGCACTTAACTGACAAAATCTGTTCAATATTTAAATATTCATACCAGAAGTAGACTGTTGGTGGTGGTGATGATGATAATTGTTGTTTTAAGGGGCCTAACATCTAGGCTATCGGCCCCTGATGGTTTGGGTGATCGTGAAGATGAAAATTAAAAGCGAACTTAAAACTAAAACTAACTACCAACCTACATACTAGAAGAAGAAATGGAAAACTAAAGGAGAATAAAGCAAATAAAGGACAGGAGGAAATGAAATGCCCTCAACCCTCGATGAAGGCGGATTGAGGGACTTGGAAGGAAGGAGAGCCATGAAAGGCAGACAGGAAAGTGAAAGAGGAGAGGGTCAGCCCCGAAGGTAAGGGACCAAAAGGGAAAACTGACCCAGCTCAGGAATCCCTCGGGGTCGCCAACTCCCGAACTCACCAGCCCTGAGCCCCTGAGGGTGTAGCATTATCTAGGGTGCACCAAAAGTGGTGGGGCTACATACACCCGGCCTCCTTGAGGGCCTTGAGCAGAAGGCAGGAGAAAACAGGAAAAGAAAAAGAAGGCTGACCCCTCGCAGAAGGAGGGAATCAGAAAAGATGAGACAAGGGCCAATTAAGGCGGGAAAGGAAAAGACTCCCTAGGCCTCGGATACCCTAATACCGTCGGGGTCGGAAGAGAACAAGAGTTGACCAAGTGAGGTCGACAGGAAAGAAGACATAGAGGAGCCCGGCACAAGTAAGTGGAAGCAATGCTGGACTCAGCTGGGGCCCCGTGGTCGCCAACCCACACCCACTAGAAGTGAGCCCCTGGGGGAGCAGACAATCAACAATGGATATGCACATTGTAAGAGATTTTACCCCAGGGAGTAACCAATCTCCATTTTCCAAGGAAATAAAAAGTAGGCACTCGGATTCTGGGGGTCTACTTCATTGTGCAAAGGATGAAAAGGATGAGTCGGAGCATCTTGAAAATAGCATTAAGCAAATCACTTGTAAAATTAAGCACAAGAACATAAACTTTTTGGCTACCTTTAATGTCAATTCACTCTTAAAAACAGGAAAACTTAAAACTCTAATAAATTTCATCAAAGAGAAAAGGATTATGATAACAGCTCTTCAAGAAACTAGATATACTGATGAACATCCATTTGATTCAGAAGGTTATAGAATATTCAAGGGAAAACCTGGAAAGAGAATTATGAAAAATGTACATCAGTTTGGAACTGGGTTCATTGTAAATCAGAACATATTAAATTCAATAATAGAGTTTCAATCCATTAATGAAAGATTATCCCTGCTATCCTTTAAATCAGTAAACAAAGTTTATACCATTGTCAATACGCATGCACCAACTAATGAGAAAAATAGGACCCAGAAAGAACAAACGGAATTTTTTTGGCAAGAACTATCAAACACCCTGGATCAAATTCCATCAAAAAATATAATACTTCTACTTGGAGACTTTAACGCTCAAATCGGCAAAGAACGTCAACATCGGTCCATAGTAGGCAATTTCCCGGCACATAAAAGAACCAAAACAAATGGAGAAAGACTTATTAGTTTATGCAGAGAGCATAACATAGTCCTGAAATCTACATTCTTCAAAAAACTTCCTAGGAAACAAACTACTTGGGTTTCCCCAAATCCAGTTTGTGGTGAGAAACAACTTGACCATGTTGCTATTAGCAGACAGTCTACAGCGGAGATACTCAATGTGAAAGTTGCTAAGAGTGCAGGTTTAGATTCAGACCACTATCTGTCACTCATTAAATTCAAAATTAGACCAATATATAAAAAGAAAAATCATTATCAATCCAAAAAGTTTGATACTCAAAAATTAGCTACAGAAAATAATTTCAAAACACCTTTGGAAAGCAGAGCACCTAAAACATGGAAACAACTTCAAAGAGACTTAGTACAGACAGCAGAAGAAACCATTCTCCTTAAAAGGAAACGAGCTTGGAACATCTGGAATGCAAATAAAAATGAGAATACCAGGAACAGCTTTATAGAATCCCGAAAACATGCATCTAAGGGACTCAAAAGGGTAAAAGTGCAACATATGAAAGACCAATTAACATTAATAGAATCGGACTTCAGACAGCACAATATAAAGGACTTCTACAAAACTTTCAGAAGTAGTTTAAGGAACTATACTCCACCAAGCTTACTTTTCACAGATCCAAAGACTCAGAAAACTGCATATAATAACGCTGAAAATTGCAGAATACTTGCGGAATATTTTGAAGAACTCCACCAAAGGAGACATTTAATTTTGATAATATACTCACCATTCCTCCAGACTCGAAACCACCAACAACAAATGAAATTAAAGAGATTATAAACGAACTCAAAAATAACAAAACATCAGGAGAAGATAATATAGTTGCTGAATTATGGAAATACTCGAGTGACAACATGATCCTATGTTTAACGGAAATCATAAATGACATATGGAAAACACACAGTTTACCATCAGAATGGACATCGGCTTTGATACATCCACTACATAAGAAAGGGAAGAAAACAGATCCTAACAATTACAGGGGAATCTCCCTCCTGCTAGTGACCTATAAGATCTTATCCAAAGCACTTTTAAAAAGAGCGGAAAAAATACTCGACCCACAATTGGGAGAGTATCAGGCAGGATTTAGATGATGATGATGATGATGATAATTGTTGTTTTAAGGGGCCTAACATCTAGGTTATCGGCCCCTGATGGTTTGGGTGATCGTGAAGATGAAAATGAAAAGCGAACTTAAAACTAAAACTAACTAATAACCTACATACTAGAAGAAGAAATGGAAAACTAAAGGAGAATAAGGCAAATAAAAGGACAGAAGGAAAAGAAATGCCCTCAACCCTCGGAGAAGGCGGATTGAGGGACTTGGATGGAAGGAGAGCCATGCAAGGCATATAGGAAAGTGAAAGAGGAGAGGGTCCGCCCCAAAGGTAAGGGACAAAAGGGGAAAACGGACCCAGCTCAGGAATCCCTCGGGGTCGCCAACTCCCGAACTCACCAGCCGGAAGCCCCTGAGGGTGTAGCATTATCTAGGGTGCACCAGAAGTGGTGGGGCTACATACCCCCTGCCTCCTTAAGGGCCTAGAGCACAAGGCAGGAGGTAAAAGGAAGAGAAAAAGAAGGCTGACCCCTCGCAGAAGGAGGGTATCAGAAAAGATGAGACAAGGGCCAATTAAGGCGGGAAAGGAAGAGACTCCCTAGGCCTCGGATACCCTAATACCGTCGGGGTCAGAAGAGAACAAGAGTTGACCAAGTGAGGTCGACAGGATAGAAGACGAAGAGGAGCCCTGCACAAGTAAGTGGAAGCAATGCCGGACTCAGCTGGGGCAGGATTTAGGAAGGGACGATCATGTATGGAGCAAATACTAAATTTAAAGAGCATATTAGACATGAGGAAAATCAGGAACTTGAAATATGTAGTTACTTTTGTGGATTTAAAAAAAAGCCTATGATGATGATGATAATTGTTGTTTAAAGGGGCCTAACATCTAGGTTATCGGCCCCTTATGAAATGAAATGGCGTGAAATGAAAGGATGTAGATAAAAACAACTCACTGCCATGGATGTAGCGAAAATGGTGTTTATAAAACAGACAGTGAGCCCCAAAAAATTATGCCTTATTTGAATAAAAAGAATAAAAGGCGGATGGTAAAAAAGGATAAAACAAATAAGGCATAGTGAACAATACAATACATAACACAAAAAAAATCATAAAACAGATTTAACCAGAATTAAAAGTCGTAACTACACATTAAAACTTAAAAAAGTAACCACTCTCCCTCATGAACCGGATGACGAGGTCAGCTGACGGCCCGTCATCACGAAGAATAAGGGAGAGGGTATTAGGCAGTTTAAGAGTCCCTCGCAGATCGGCCAGATCCACACACTCCAAGAGAAGGTGTGCCACGGTTAGGTGGGCGCCGCAAGTACACACAGGAGGATCTTCTCTCTTTAGCAAGTGGGAGTGCGTAGCAATCCCATGGCCGATCCGGAGTCGACAGAGTACCACAGCTTCCTTCCGGAGAGATCGGAAGGAAGATTTCCACACCTTCGTTGTATCCTTGATGCCTCTCAGTTTGTTGGGTGGAGGCGTGGCACGCCATGCCTCCTCCCAATGCGACAGGATCGAATTCCGCAACTGAGAGCGCACATCACTAGCAGGCACCTTATACGGTAGCGAGGGCAGTGCAACTGCCTCTCTCGCCGCCTGATCAGCAAGCTCGTTTCCCGCAATACCCATGTGGCTAGGAAGCCACACAAAGGTCACCCCGGTTCCAGCGTTACGCGAACTGACGAGCTGGTCGTGCACACACTGGACCAACGGGTGCTTCGGGAAACACACATCGATCGCCTGCAGCGCACTCAGAGAGTCAGTACACACAAGAAAGTGCTGGTGATCGTCTGATAACGTGTACCGCAGAGCCTCTAAGATGGCATAGAGCTCCGCAGTGTACACGCTACAGGCCTCGGGAAGTGAAAAGAGAAACCGACGATCCTCAACCACAAATGCACAGCCTACTTTCTCGTTTACCCTCGAACCGTCCGTGAATACAAGCCCTGATCCCGGATACCGTGTCACCACGGACTGGAACAGCCTCTGATGGATGGAGGAGTCCGTGTCCGACTTGGGGCCGGTGTGCAGATCCAGGATGATATCAGGGCGAGAGACCATCCACGGAGGGACCTTGCTAGGTACTCGGACGATACAGGAGACAGAAGGAAATCGGAACTGACGGTATAAGTCATCCAAGCGAATCCCCGCCGGCCGAGTGGCTCGGGCGAGCACATCATACAGCCGGCGATTCGGATGGTAAAACAAACATGGATAGCTTGGATGAAGTGGCATCTGTCGAATAGTTGCAGCATAGGTCAGCAGTACTTGTTGGCGCCTCAGGTGTAAAGGAGGTACGCCAGCCTCGGCGAGCAAGCTGACGACTGGGCTGGTCCGAAAGGCACCCGTCGCCAGCCTCACACCGCCGTGGTGGACACTGTCCAGTTTAACAAGCACTGACTTACCGGCCGAACCATATGCTACACTGCCATAATCTAACCTAGATAAAATCAGTGACTTGTAAAAACGCAGGAGCACCGCGCGGTCCGCCCCCCATGATGTGCCGCTAAGAAACCGCAACATGTTGAGTTTCTTAGCGCAGGCAGTTTTTAAACACCGCACGTGTGGTTCCCACGTCAATTTCTGATCGAAAAGGAGCCCAAGGAACCGGTACGCAGCAACAACAGGCAAAGCTACATTGCCCAGATAAAGCTCAGGATCTGGATGGAGGGTGCGCTTTCGGCAGAAATGGACAACCGAGGACTTAGCGGTTGAGAATCGAAAGCCATGCTCCAGTGTTCAGCGTTCCACTCTCCGAATAGCTTGTTGTAGCTGTCGTTCAGCGACCGCCATATTTTGCGCACTATAATGTAGAGCGAAGTCGTCTACATATAGCGACGGTACCACTGTTGGACCAGCAGCAGC
This sequence comes from Meconema thalassinum, assembly GCA_946902985.2. NCBI lineage: Eukaryota > Metazoa > Arthropoda > Insecta > Orthoptera > Tettigoniidae > Meconema > Meconema thalassinum. The sequence goes on along the minus strand of OX336392.1, from coordinate 501,297,764 downwards.
GACTATACCGTTTATGGCAATCGCAAATAATGTTACGCTAAGCACCGATCCCTGTGGGACTCCGTTTTCCTGTATATGATATTGCGAATATGTCCCCCCTATTCGGACACGGAACAGGCGAAGGGACAGAAAATTCGCAATAAAAACCGCAAGTTACCTCGGAATTTCCATTGATGCAGGGTAGAGAGGATGCCGTAACGCCAAGTGGTGTCATAGGCCTTCTCGAGGTCAAAGAAAACAGCGACTAGGTGCTGTCTCCGGAGAAAAGCGTCCTGTATGGCAGTCTCCAGGCGCACCAGATGGTCGTTGGTACGCCGAGACGCCCTGAAACCACACTGGTATTCAGACAGGAGTCCCCGTTTCTCCAGGACCCACACCAGGCGCCGATTGACCATCCTCTCAAAGAGCTTGCACAAACCGTTAGTGAGACAAATAGGTCTATAACTCCCTGTCAATTTGGGATCCTTATCGGGCTTCAGGATAGGTATAATGATACCTTCCTGCCATTGCGCTGGAAACACACCTTCCAACCAGATACGATTAAACACCATGAGCAAATAGCGAATGCTCTCATCGTTAAGGTGTTTAAGCATCTGGTTGTGAATATTATCCGGGCCAGGAGACGTGTCCCTGCAGAGCGCCAGCTCTCCGCGGAGTTCCCACTCCGTAAAGGGCACGTTGTACTCCTCCGAAGCGCGGGAAGCAAAACTAAGCTGGAAACGTTCCGCTTCGCGCTTCAGGGCCACGAAGGCAGGGTCATAGTTATCGGAACCGGATATATCCGCAAAATACGAGGCGAGATGGTTTGCAACGCTATAAGGATCTGTAACCAGTTCATTAGCAATGGAAATTCCCGGTACAGTAGAAGATGTATGAATTCCCGAAATGCGTCGTAGTTTAGTCCACACTTGAGAGGAGGGGGTATGTGCCGTAATAGAAGACACATACCGTTCCCAGGATTGTTGCTTACTCTGGCGAATAAGAATCCGTGCCTTGGCACGAAATTTCTTAAACGCCACCAAATTGGCCATGGTTGGACGCCGACGGTAGTGCTTGTGAGCTCGACGACGGTCTCTTATTGCCGCTGCAATATCCTCTGTCCACCAAGGGACGAGTTTGCGACGAGGAGTCCCAGAAAAGGATGGGATGGACTCTTCGGCGGCAGCAAGAAGCACATCGGTGATGTGCTGTACCTCGTCATCGACGCTCTGGCAACCAAGATCAACGAACACAGCTCGTTCTTGAAACGAGGGCCAATTTGCCCGCTTAAGAACCCAACGACTGGGGAACTCCACGGGCGTCTGGGTCAGAAGTGTAAGAACGATCGGGAAATGGTCACTGTCACAGAGGTCGTCGTGTACATACCAACCAAATAGGGGGACCAGCGCACGGCTACACACACTCAAGTCAATGTGTGAGTACGTGCCGTGCGTTAAGCTAAAATGTGTAGCTTCCCCTGTATTTAATAGAGATAAATCCAACCCTTGAATTAAGCCCTCCACGTCCCTTCCTCTGGGGCAGGAAGATGGTGATCCCCATTGGGGGTGATGAGCGTTGAAATCACCCACGATTAGGAAAGGGACTGGAAGTTGATCAACAAGATCAAAGACGTCATTAATATCAAAGGGCTGGTTCGGTGGAAGGTACACGTTACAAACAGTTGTCATAGCAGGCAAGGACACGCGAACTGCAATAGCTTCCAGAGGAGTGGCGAGTGGAAACTCCTCACTATAGCAGTCAGAGCGAACGAAGGTACAAACGCCCCCGGAAGCCCGGGCGGCGTCTTGTCGCTCTTTAGAGTATAGTCGGAAACCTCTCAGAACAGTCACGTGATCAGGTCTGAGGTTTGTTTCCTGTAGGCAGACTATACTCGCTGCGTATTGGGCAATAAGCTGACGGAGTTCTGTCAAATGCCTGTCATAACTGTTACAATTCCACTGTAACAGTGCCATTGTGTGAACTTAGGGAATAACGTGGAGCAGCAAGCTACTCCAACTTTGACTCTGGAGGATCTACAGTCACTACGTCGACTATAATCTCCATGTCCTCAGGCGAGGTCATGGAGTGAATCGACTCGGTGGAAGATTTCATAGACGCAGTTCGGCGGCGGGGGGATCTCCGTGGGGAGCGCGCAGATATGGGGACCGAAACGTCCCCAGGCGCAGAATCATCCGCAGGTGTTGGCGCGGATGGCTTCCCCTTTTTGGGAGAAAGGGAATGGGTAGTTCGGGTTCCCTTCTTACCCGCCCCCGCCTCTTTAAGATATATAGACGGGTCAGGAGCCGAAGTCCTGACCCTGGTCGACGATGCCGCCTCCGCCGGCTTTGGCGCGGCTTTCGCCGACCGTTTGGGTGGGGAGAAAGTCTTCGACTTCCTCCCGAGTGGGGAGTAAGTCTTCAACTTCCTCCCCTGCTGTGCGGGCGGAGCTGCCTTCGCTCGCACAGCCTTCGTGCTGGCCGAAGGTGGAGTTGAAGTCACCTTCGAGCTTTCCGTTGTTATCATAGGTGCTGGCTTCAGAACAGGTAACTCAGTTGAAGGTTTCACAGCTGGTACAAAAGATGAGGTCGCCGGGACCAAATTTGGTATTATGGCTCTATAATCAATCGTTGGAGAAGGCGAAATCGTGGTATGGTACTTCTTGCGGGCTTCCTGGTAGGTGAGACCATCCAGGGTTTTGATCTCCTGGATTTTCTTCTCACGCAGGAAGACAGGGCAGTTCCTGTCCCGAGGAGAATGAAATCCAGGGCAATTAGTGCACTGATAAGGTGTTGTGCACTCTTCCGCTTCGTGTGGTACCTTACCGCATGTTCCACAGATGTCGGGGCTCGAGCATCGGGATAACATGTGGCCGAACTTCTGGCACGTATAACACCTCATTGGTGGAGGGATATAAGGCCGTACGTCACAACGGTAACTTGTAACCTTGACTTTCTCTGGGAGCACCGAAAGCTCAAAGGAAATAATGAAAGCACCAGTATCCACGATTTGACCATTGACCTTGCGCGTAATGCGCCGGACATCAGTCACGTGACGGTGCTGCATATCCTCCTTGAGCTCCTCGTCAGTGTTCAGAATCAGGTCCCGGTGGAAAATAACTCCTCGGACCAGATTCAGGGACGTGTGCTTTTCCACTTTGACGGGAATGTCGCCAAAGTGGTCACATTGCAAAAGTCGTTCAACTTGCTCACCAGTCCTAGTCTTGAGCAACAAGCTACCGTTCCTCATCTTTTGTACTTTCTCAAGCTCACCATAGACACCTTCTATGTGACGAGAAAACAAAATACTCTTTACCAGCTTGAAATCACCCCCATCTGTTCTGGTAGCTACCAGAAACTTGGGGGTGTTAGCACCCAGATTTTCACGCACAGATTGTTCCCAGGGGGTTGATCCCCGTAGGGAATCAAATGTCAAAGACTTGGGTGTAGGTCCACCCTGGTTGGGGATTTTTCTTTTAGAACCCATGGCCAGATCATCCTCCCCGAATGCCACCGACATCCGATCACGGGCCGTCACAGTAGGCGCTACCCAGCCAGGGCAAGGCCCGCCTAGCTTGGAAGGCATTGCCCGGGGGTCCGATGTTTTACAATGCCGTATCGGCATGTACCCCTTGGCATATACTGGATTTTACAGCTCAGACATTCGGCTGTGCGGGGACCTGCGTAGTCAGGCGGATACTACTGAACGGGTACATGGCACACCCACCTGTCGGAGCGGCCAAGACCGGAACAGGCTTTCGAGCGTAGTCGCTAGCGTAAGTGGCCCATCCCCTAACAGCACGCACATATAGAAATTTTGGTTGCCAGACCCTGAAAGCAGTGACGGAAAGAAGTGCGATATAACCTAATGAGAGTTATACCGCACGGGTGTATGTCTTTTAGAGCTGACTGTCAAACCCTCGAAAGGGGACCGTTCCGAGAAGCCCTTTTAGTCGCCTTTTACGACTGGCAGGGAGTACCGTGGATGTATTCGCTTCCTCCCACCGACTGGGGGTCCAATTCACAAAACAACGCGGAGTCCTTAAAGTATAGCCAAGGTCGCCCCTTTTAGTCGCCTCTTACGACAGGCAGGGGATACCGTGGGTGTATTCTAAACCCCCCACCCACAGGGGGGAAAAATAACGCAGAATATAGGTTACGACCAAATAGAGAGTTATATTTGAAATGTGAAAAAATAACTGATGTAATGAGAAAGAGAAGATTACAGTCTTTTGGGCACATCTATAGAATGGAAAATAGTAGACTAACTAAACAGATCTTCAACTTACTGACTAGTGACAAATCCATACCCACATGGTTCATTGAAATTGACAAAGATTTGACAAACGCCAAAATTCTGACAGACACAATAGCAAACAGATCACTCTTCAGAGAAGCTATTCAAAACGCAAAATTTCAAGAAAGGAAGAAACAAACAACTGGCTGAAAGTGGACTCAGGAGGATAAAGATCGTCACTCTAGAACGATGAAAGAAATTTGGAAACAACGGAAATTGAATACAATGGACAATAGCCAACGTTGATTCATCGTACCCTCCAAATGGTTATTCGAAAGAAGAAGTATATATATATATTATATTATATGAGATTTCATTTGCATTTTAGCCCATTTTCATTTTATGATTAAATAGGCTCATGAGATCACCAATTGCCCGCGTGTATGTGTCTGTGTGATGTGTGTGTGTGTCCCTAATAACTTCTAAACGGCGGGAGCGATTTCAATGAAACTTGGTAAGGTCATACCACCATTTTGGCCGACCCCGACCTTCATTTTTTTTACGTCTCACCAATCGAACATGGCGGCTGTGCGAAATATTTCACCAGCATTCAATATCTCTGCGAAATTTTGTACGGTGATAAAGGAAACTACTAGAAGTTCACCTATGTGACTTTCGAAAACCTGGTAACTACAAAACCAACCAGCCAAGTTGCGTCCTTTAAAAAGACGTTTCTCGCGATTTAACCAACCAAACGCAATGAAACTTGGTACAGGATATGTTTATACATATTGTAATGCACCGAAATATAACTTTGTTCAATTGTTCACATAACCTCAAGATGTTGGCTGTGCGAAATATTTCACCGGCATTCTATATCTCCGAAACTATTACTGATATCACCCTGAAATTTAGTACGGAGATAAAGGGCACTACTCGAAGTTCATCTATGAGGCTTTCAAAAACGTGTTAACTACAAAACTAACATGGTGGCCAAGCGAAATTGAAAGTTTTAAATAGACTTTTCTCGCGATTTAATGAGCCATACGGAATGAAACTTGGTACAGCAAATGTTTATACATATTGTAATGCACTGGTATCTAGTTTAGTTCAAATGATTACATAACATCAAGATGGCGGTTGTGCGAATTTTAAAATTATTATTTTTATTTCTTGTGTCGTAATCATGCGCTGGAAGTGAAAGTTTGAATAATGAACCTACGCAATAATTTACCTTTAATGGTACATACCTCTATCGCCTACACATATAACAATCCAACAATGGCAACCATCCGAAATATTTAGACGGTTCTCAATATCTACGAATCTATTACAGCAATCAAACTTTTTTTTTTACGTTCATAGACTTTCAATAACCTGGTGATCACAAATCCAACATGGCGGCGACGCGAAGTATAAATATTTACATGGTCGTTTCTCGCAATTTAACCATCCGAGTGCAGTGAAACTTGGTACAGTTAATTCTTTTACAAATGTTAATCTATTGGCATCTAATTTATTTTATTTGTTTCCATAACCACAAGATGGCAGCAGAGCGAAATTTTATAATCTCGTTTTTACTTCTTGTGTCCTAATCATGCGATTGAAGTTTGAATACTACACGTACACAATGATCTTCATGTAACAGTACATAACCAAGACCTGCATATATAAAAATCCAAACTGGCGACCATCCGAAATATTTAGTCGGTTCTCAATATCTACGAATCTATTACAGCAATCAAACTGAAATTTTGTATGTTGATAGTGGCAATTAATATCAGTAGGATATATGAAAATAGGCTTTAGTTCTTCACGAAACTACTTGTTTTTTGTGAGCCACAAAGTGAATGGCTATGTATAAATAGTTAATTATGCACGTATTGGTGTATGGTAGCTTTCCCCATGTAAGCGCTTTCTTATGGCATCAACTACATGACGTGTTGGACGTCTCACTTTCTAGGCAAGCTGTTCCATCATACGAAAATTCGTTTCGGTAACAATAATGAAATCCATGACCAACAATTATTATAAACAATTTTGCCGCATATCTGCGTTATGCTTAACAAGCACAAGTTTGCTACATATCAGTGTTATTTTTAACAACATTTATCCTGCTGATAAATTATTATAAACAATTTTGCCAGATATCAATGTTATGCTTAACAACATTAGTCATGCTGATAATTATTATAAACAATTCTGCCACATATCAGTGTTATGATTAAAAACAATTATCCTGCTGATAAATTATTATAAACAATTTTGCCACATATCAGTGTAAGATTTACAAAGCATTTGATATATGCTTTAACAACAGTATTCATGCAGATAAATTATTATAAACAATTTTGCCACATATCAGTGTTATTCTTAACAACATTTATCATGCTGATAATTATTATAAACATGATGATGATGATGATGATAATTGTTGTTTTAAGGGGTCTAACATCTAGGTAATCGGCCCCCGATAGTTTGGGTGATCGAGAAGATCATAATGAAATGTAAACAATAACTAACTTATATTCTAGAAGAAATAGAAAACAAAGGAAAATAAGGCAAATAAATAGGGGCAGATGACCTCGTAGTTCCGCCCCTTAAACAACAATAACTAACTAACTAACTACCTAAGGCAAATAAAGGACAGGAGGAAAAGAAATGGCCTCAACTCTCAAAGAATACGGATTGAGGGACTTGGCAGAAAGGAGAGCCATAAAAGGCAGAAAGGAAAGTGAAAGAGGGAGGGTCCGCCCCACAGTTAATAGATAAAAGGGGGAAAACCAGACCCAGCTCAGGAATCCCTCGGGGTCGCCAACTCCCGGACTCACCAGCTGTGAGCCCCTGAGGGTGTAGCATTATCTAGGGTGTACCAAAAGGTGGGGCTACCTACACCCGGCCTCCTTGAGGGCCTGGAACAGAAGATAACAGGAAAAGAAAAAGGAGGCTGACCCCTCGCAAAGGAGGACATCAGAAAAGATGAGACAACGGCCAATTAAGGCGGGAAAGGAAGAGACTCCCTAGGCCTCGGATACCCCAATACCGTCGGGGTCGGAAGAGAACAAGAGTTGACCAAGTGAGGTCGACAGGAAAGAAGACGGAGAGGAGCCCGGTACAAGTAAGTGGAAGCAATGCCGGACTGAGCTGGGGCCCCGTGGTCGCCAACCCACGTCCCACTAGATGTGAGCCCCTGGGGGAGGGCAAGAAGAAATAGGAAAGAGGAACCAAGATTTGTGAAAAAGGGTACATTTCAATTTCATGTTATGCAAGGTTCCTAGAGGTTGCCCGTGTGCCGCAAGGCTTATTCAAGTTTACATGCTATAAGTGATAAGGCCATTGTTCGCCTAACAACACTACTCGTTAATGGTCAATCTCCAAATGATATAGTCCGGGACAGCTTAAATAAGTTACTAGATAAAAAACAGGGTAGGCAACATTAACAGCCGTCCCCTAAGCCTACGTAAATGTTGGTTTATACTTGCATTTCTTGAAGTTAAGTTGTTTTCAGGTGAGAGCACATTGTCGCCAACCCTGCTTAAAATCTCGCCATCTCCAAAGACCATAATACCAGTAAAATTTCTTAACACACAGTTGCCGACATTTTTCTCCCAGAATGCATTTTCCACACATTCTCCCAACATAATAATTACGAATTTTACTAATGCCTATTATCTGAATAATTTCACAGTTTTCTTTCGAATTTCAAGTCTAATGAAGTTAAAACAAGTTGTACAAGGTAAGTACTACTAATATACATCGATTAAAACATTTTTACAGTTATTATAGACTCTTGATATGTGTGTGTCAAATCCACGTGTCTGAGATGTTTCGAAGCTTTTATTTAATTAATTTTTGGATAAATTCTTATTTAGATTTCATCATGACGCCTAAAAAACACGAGAACAAGATTGGAGATGGATTGGAGAAACTCTACGAAGATCACTACGATTTGAGTAAGTAGGCCTAGCCTAGACCTACAAAATTAAAAGTACACAGTTATTTAATCGTTGTTTTATTAATTTTTATATTCAGTCAGAGCTCAAATAACGTAATAAAAAACCTTAATGGTCTTTCGAAATTTTGAAATACTCTTCTGACTGCATTTTCCTTATAGGCCTAATTCAAACATAACCTAAAATAGAGCCTATGTAAGTTCTCTCTCGGGAATATATTCTTAGGTTCAATTCGCCTGCTAATATAGTAATGTAACTTATTCTCGACTTCCAAATGCCGTAAGCCATAATATTATAATACATTTCACATGTAACTCGTAAGCTTGGAAGTAGGCCTAGTCTATGATTCACACTCGGTTAGTGGTAGTGAATGTATTGGTGTATTTATAACTTATGCACTTGGCTACTGACCTGTAGCCTACGTAGTAGTAGGCAGATAAAATATTTATATTAGGCCTATTTTTATTTGTTTCAGTCATGGTTGCGACAGAGTAGTGTGGTGCCCTTCAAGGAACTTCAAGGGTTGTGCAACATGAATCAAACATCATTCTGAAGAGCCATATACTCACATGTGCACGGTATATGCACTGCGCTGGAGTCACATATGCACATTTTCAGAGAATACCAACAATATCTCATAGCTCTCTTTTAGTTCTCGACATAAGTTACTGCACCACTCAATGTCTGGGTGAAAATTACTGATGAACTAATGTTGGGTGAGACAAAGTCATTGTTCGCTACTTGGTTAGACGACACAGTTTGGGCGAAGCCACTGGTTGCAATACGTTATAGATATTGGTCGCAGATTATAACCTACTTGCATTATTAATTCTGAATGAAAATAGAACGTGGCTTATACACCTGCATCGGACATGATTGTGAATGAATGCTGTGATGGCTGCGCTAGAATTATTAGCACACAGGTAGGCTATACATTATACGGTAATAGAAAACTAAAAATTTCATAGATCTCGTAGACCTGTACTACACAGCTTGGACATTCTTAAAATTCACGACATGTGAATAATGAAATAAAAGGCAACCCATTGGCCTGGATAAAGATTATTGATGCGTGACTACCCCACTGTACGTGACAAAACCCGGGGGAGTTTATATTAGCTAACGCGGCCCGCGTTACCTCAATTTTTCATATTAAAGCGTTGTTGTTGTTTCTTATGGCAAGCCCAGATTCAAATCCATCAGCTTTCTTGCATTCCAATAGAGTTGTATGAGGTTTCTGGAAGTTCTAGCAGTCATATCAAGTTTGTTGCAGACTAGCTGGTGCCCCTTATCCATTTTACTTCCAGGTTCGTGACAAAGTGTGCATTTTTCAGATCTCAGGATGTCCCAAATAGGATCACGATTTATATAGATGAAATTCCAGCTGAGTCTGCCATTTTCGATATTAATTATACACAAGTACAGTACTGCCAATCCCGCACTTACTGTACTACTTTGTATAAGCGCGGTACCATGAAACAAAATAACGCCAAGTTTGAATCAGTTCGCAAAGGATTGTGCAAGCTGTTTTTGTCGAGACCAATAACTGTTAATTCGTTAGGCCATACAAACACCCCTGGTTTTTGTCACGCACAGTGGGGGTGGACACGCATCAATAATTTTCATCCAAACCAATGGTTTGTAACTAGACCAATAATTTTTAGGCAGTGAGGCGCTGGTTTTGCCGATTAGTTCGAAACATGAAATCCTTGCGATCAGCGTTCATTACAGTGGTAAATACGGTTCCACATACAAAACAAACCTAACCTGGGGCTTACGCCCAGACCTCCTTGCTTGTAGTGCAATCGGTAATTTTCGTCCAGACAGTCGTCTAACCAATTAGCGACCAATGATTTCGTCCAGTCAGTCGTCTAACCAAGGAGAGCTCGTTTATTTCTTTTTCTCACATAATTACAACATTACATGTGTCGCCTAATGTAGGCCTATTTTGTATCCGATATGTTGGTAACTAATGACGTCAATGTGATCGCTCACTGCGGCAGTTTCACATACTAAATATGCTGTCGAACATGGCTGCGGTTGTTAAATATACAATAAATAAGAACACATATTTAAGTGATTTAGCACAAATATCCGGTGCAGAAGTGTTCAAGGTTAGTAGTTACAACTGATAATGTACCCCGCTCCCGCCAAAAGATGAAATAAGGTATGAAAATGATATATTATCAAAGTGAAAGCGAAAAGAAAAAGAGTGATACATGGTACAGAATTAATCTGAAATTTCACTACAGTATATGTCGTTTTATAAAAGGGCAAGGCGGGTGAGTTACAGACAGCGAAGGAGAAAACATTTATTAGGACATCGCTTCCATAAATATTATTCATCATTACACAAGGTATTTAGGCTAATTTAGGTATTCTACTTGGTTCATCACTCCTGAAGTGTTACCTCTATTACGTATGTCGTTTTGCCTTGAAAATTTTTGATTGAAGGCGGGCTATTATTTTATTTTAGAATATACACTGAAAATATGATGTAAACAGCGTAACCGCAGCCTTCGTAAAGAGGATTACGCAGGCCAGCGCGTAACCCATTTTTGAATAGCTGACTGCGGTTGACTGTAGCTGATGATAGATGATGATAACTGTTGTTTTAAGGGGCCTAACATCGAGGTTATCGGCCCCTGACGAAATGAAATGACGTGAAATGGAAGGATGAAGATAAAAAAAACAGCTCACTGCTATGGATAAAACGAAAATGGTTTAGATAAAATATAGACAGTGAGCCCCAATAATTATGCCTTTTGAAGCAAGAAAAATACTAACAAAAAGGAACTCAGATTGAAACTACTCACCACATGGAGAGCGGTAATACGTACATAAGGGAATTTCGAGCGAAAATACTCACAAAAGGAATATATTAAAAAATACGCACATGATGTAGGTTAAGTAAAAAAACGTACAAATCGCAACGTACAGTCGAAATACTTACAAAATGCAAATGATGATGATGATGATAATTGTTGTTTTAAGGGGCCTAACATCTAGGTTATCGGCCCCTGATGGTTTGGGTGATCGTGAAGATGAAAATGAAAAGCGAACTTAAAACTAAACTAACTACTAACCTACATACTAGAAGAAGAAATGGAAAATTAAAGGAGAATAAGGCAAATAAAAGGACAGAAGGAAAAGAAATGCCCTCAACCCTCGGAGAAGGCGGATTGAGGGACTTGGAAGGAAGGAGAGCCATGAAAGGCATATAGGAAAGTGAAAGAGGAGAGGGTCCGCCCCAAAGGTAAGGGACAAAAGGGGAAAACGGACCCAGCTCAGGAATCCCTCGGGGTCGCCAACTCCCGAACTCACCAGCCGTGAGCCCCTGAGGGTGTAGCATTATCTAGGGTGCACCAGAAGTGGTGGGGCTACATACACCCTGCCTCCTTAAGGGCCTAGAGCACAAGGCAGGAGGTAAAAGGAAGAGAAAAAGAAGGCTGACCCCTCGCAGAAGGAGGGGATCAGAAAAGATGAGACAAGGGCCAATTAAGGCGGGAAAGGAAGAGACTCCCTAGGCCTCGGATACCCTAATACCGTCGGGGTCAGAAGAGAACAAGAGTTGACCAAGTGAGGTCGACAGGAAAGAAGACAGAGAGGAGCCCGGCACAAGTAAGTGGAAGCAATGCCGGACTCAGCTGGGGCCCCGTGGTCGCCAACCCACTTCTCACTAGATGTGAGCCCCTGGGGGGAAAATGCAAATGAGATTGAAAATACGCACAAAATGTAATTTAGATTCAAAATAACCACAAAATGCAATTGAGAATTAACTACTTGAACAAGCGGTGTAGGTTGAAAATACAAAAGGCAATCGAAATTGCTTACAAAAGGTATGGTAGATTCAAACTTCTCATTTGGATGGACAATACTTACAAAATGCAATTTAGATTGAAAAAAACTACAAAATGTAATTTAGATTCAAAATACCCTCAAAATTGCAATTGAGACTTAACTACTTGAACAACGCGGGGTAGATTGAAAATACAAAATGCAATTGAAATTCAAAATACTCACAAGAAGACCCCCCTGGTGCATTCTTGGAATACACGGTACCTGAGATTATAATTTTCAATGCTTTTGCATGTTCTTTCCTTCCTCTTTGTCAAACACCAACAGTGATCTTTTGTTCTCTCTTAGGGGTTCAGGTCGCTTATATTTTGTATGAGTCTGTTCCAGATATAACTTCTGTGACCCACCTAGCGTCATCCAGCAGCGAATCTCTGAAGCTAGTCAATTCCTCCTGGTGCAAGAGGACTTACTTATCCATTTGGCCACCAGATCCTGTCACCATCGCCAGCTATTTTCTCCTTGAGCAAGAGGACTACGTCTACTTCTTTACTCACCATGCTGCGCTAGTATCATCTGTTATCAACTCTTAGAAGATCAGCTCAGCAAGAGATTAATTTTTTGTTTTAAAGTTGGCAATGTTTATATGTTCTCCTTTTGTCTCCTACCCCCCACTCTTTCCCCCTTCCTTGGTCCCTCCGTGCTCCGTTGAGCAGCTCTCACTTCTCAGTCTGCAGTTGACTCGGTCAGTCAAAGCTCCGCTCGAGCTAGCTTCCTCAAACCAAGAGGCACACACTCTTCTACGCCATGTTGGCTAGGTAGTCATCAACGGAAACTTAGACTTCAACATGAAATCAAGATAAGTACCATTTGAAAAGTTTTAACCTCATCTTCATGGTTTTAACTTCCACGTGCTTTTAATTATAACTTATAGACAGTGTGAAATTATTTACTTTGGGGCAAAAATCATTCTTCGTGGGATTTGCCATGTTGAGCTTTTGCTTGTATAAGCCAACCTTACTAAAAAAGAGCTTTTCTTAAGCTATTCAAATGAGAAATCCTCTCGCTACGTGGGATATTATCTAATACCCGCTGTCTATAATTATAAAGCTAGTTCCTCCGTTGGATTTTCTCAACCCCATTTTTCTGCTAAGGTCGTTCTGGAACCTTCGAGATCTTGTACTCTATCTGCGAGTCTTGCCGTCAAGTGTTTTTCGCTCACTTGGGACAATGATATTTAAAATGAGGAATCTTCCTTACAAATTTTTGCAATAGCTAACTTTCTTCCACCGCTGGAACCTCTGGAACATTCTATGGCGCATTTAATTGTAAATCACAACTTTTTCAAGAAATAGACTCTCACCTATATAGTGCAATCAGTTATTTCCATAATTGCAATAACTTTCTTTCTCATAAACTTCAGTGTTTCTATAGTGAACTTTGCATCCATCTTTATAGACTACAGTGATAACTAGTGCTTGCTCCACGTTTCTACCGCGTCGCGCTCGTCCGCTTACATTAAATACGGCCATGAACATTGATCCTATATCCCAATGATCTTTCCTCAACCTTCTACTAACAACCATTATTAATAAAATTGTAACTTTCTATAAGGCGTCACTCACGAAGTGCCCTTCCAACTTTGCTAGTTTAACATTAATTAAATTCTGCATAATTGCTTGTGTGATACAAGTTTTAAATTACATTGTTCCTTTCCTATAATCAGGGAAAACATTTCTTTAAACTCTTGAGCGAGTCATGTTCAGGTTTCACGAATTGGAAACTGTCCCATTTGGCTAGTGATTCCTGCTCAAACTTAGGAGGTCTAGAACCTTCCTTTTCACTTTCTCCAGGTTTCACAGTAAGTGACCTGCCCTCTTTTGTATAATTCTCATATAATAATTCTGTATAAATATAAGAAGTTGTAGGAACTTCTATCTTATTTTTCATGTTTTTATTATTGTTATTTTCGAAGTTGTCACTTTCTCTAGAACATTTTCTCAAGAATTTCTTAAGGTGCACTCTTTGTACTCCAATTCACGTTCAAACTTTAATTACTTCATTGTTTATTTGTTTAAATCTTATAAAGATTTTAGAAACATGTAAGGTTTGAAACCTTGTAAATTGTCAATTGCCTGGAGCAAACGTTTAATGTTGAGAGGTCTGCGACCCCATTTGTTGAAAAGTTTAAATGAACTATGTTTGTCCAAATTATATTACACGCTTGTTAATTTTCTCAAACTTCTTTAAATTGTTAAATAAATTAAATATTTGTTTTTGGATTCATCATTTCTCTGATACTACAGTTAGGCAGGATCCTGGCTTTCCTAGCTCTTCCTAGGTTTATGCCCTCGTTCATACTCAATAAAGCTTTTACTATCTGTCTGGCCAGACCATCACCCTTCCGTATAGTAATTTTATTCGTGCTTGGGAGGAAATACGCTAAAGCCTTTCTCTGGCAAACTGCCCAAGTCTTCGCTGCGGTTCCCGTCAGCTTCGACCAAGCTCGTACCCACTTTAGGTATCCGAGCACGGATTTGCGGTGGCAACCGCTTCTGAATGTATTGAAAGTCAAATTCATAACTTTTGTGGGACTCTCCTCCTATTTTCCTATCCTTTTTCTCCAATCCAAAATCTACTTCCTTTTCTTAATCATCTTCCCTTGGTGGGTGGGTTATTCCTCAGCCAATAAACTACCCAAAATTTGGTGCCGTAACCCGGGAGAGTCCATTTTTCATTTCAATTGTTTGTCAAGTGTCATTTGACAATACTTGGCAAATTATTAATATCTGCTTTGGATTTTTCAGTTATAACTACATCATGCAAAGCCTGTGAACGGGAAAGAGGCCGCTCCTGTCTCCTTTGGTGTGTCCTGTTCTTTCTACCTATTTGCTGCTGCAAACTTGACAGCATCTCCAAGGTTCTACAGTTTCGTGAGTTGTATTTCAATTTATTCTCTTTATCATGGCTCCTACTGAAAAAGATGAAACTCTCATTGCTAGACGTTCTTCCTATAAAGGGCAACTCACTAGATTTAGAAATTTTATCAACAAGTTAAATCCCGCCGAGTGTGATTTAGACATCTTGACACATCGCCTTAAGTTGTACGATGATGATGATAATTGTTGTTTTAAGGGGCCTAACATCGAGGTTATCGGCCCCTGATGGTTTGGGTGATCGTGAAGATGAAAATGAAAAGCGAACTTAAAACTAAAACTAACTACTAACCTATATACTAGAAGAAGAAATGGAAAACTAAAGGAGAATAATGCAAATAAAAGGACAGAAGGAAAAGAAATGCCCTCAACCCTCGGAGAAGGCGGAATGAGGGACTTGGAAGGAAGGAGAGCCATGAAAGGCATATAGGAAAGTGAAAGAGGAGAGGGTCTGCTCCAAAGGTAAGGGACAAAAGGGGAAAACGGACCCAGCTCAGGAATCCCTCGGGGTCGCCAACTCCCGAACTCACCAGCCGTGAGCCCCTGAGGGTGTAGCATTATCGAGGGCGCACCAGAAGTGGTGGGGCTACATACACCCTGCCTCCTTAAGGGCCTTGAGCACAAGGCAGGAGGTAAAAGGAAGAGAAAAAGAAGGCTGACCCCTCGCAGAAGGAGGGTATCAGAAAAGATGAGACAAGGGCCAATTAAGGCGGGAAAGGAAGAGACTCCCTAGGCCTCGGATACCCTAATACCGTCGGGGTCAGAAGAGAACAAGAGTTGACCAAGTGAGGTCGACAGGAAAGAAGACAGAGAGGAGCCCGGCACAAGTAAGTGGAAGCAATGCCGGACTCAGCTGGGGCCCCGTGGTCGCCAACCCACGCCCACAAGATGTGAGCCCCTGGGGGGACGCGAAAAGGTCGAAACGAATCCTCAGTGTCAAATTTTTGAGAAAAACCTTGCTTCTTCAAAGGGACATCAGCCCCCATCTGTCGAGAACAAGCAAACCCGTTCTTCTTTCAATCATGCAAGAGAACATATCAGGCCGCTCAACAAATCGTTAAAATGCACGCTCTGTAAAAAGCTTCACACATTGTATTCGTGCAAATCCTTTAAAGAATTGTCTGTCGAAGATCGAAGGAAGTTTGTCTTGAATAGCAAACATTGTTTCAATTGCTTGTCACCTAAGCATTCTTCTTCAAACTGCTCGTCATCTAATCTCTGTTTTCATTGCAAAAAGCCGCATCATTCTTTATTGCACGTTCATGACAAATCGAGGTCATCAGCACCCGCCTCTTCAAGCTCCATGCAGAGCAGCTCCGAACAAACTAATGCTTCTTCCTGCATTTCCAACGCCGAAACTTTTCATAGTGCGCAAACCCTTTTGACCACTGTACAATTCGAAATCCAAGATAAATTTGGAAATTGGTTTAGAACCCGTGGTCTTCTCGATTCCGCTTCAACTCATAACTTTGTTTCGCAATCGTTGATTAAAAACTAGGTCTTTCGTCATCGCCTACTTCTATCAATGTGACCGGCATTGACAATTTGAAAACTCAAGTCTTGCAGTCTTCAAAATTGAAAATCAGAGACGTTTGCCAAAGAAACACCAATCTTAATTTAAACTGTCTCATTCTTACCAGTATTGGCAAGGACACTCCATTAATACTTCCGGTTTAAACATTCCCTCGCACTTAAGGTTAGCCGATCCTCAGTTTAATGTTCAAGGTCCCATTGATGTACTTTTCAGTGCCAATGTTTTTTGGAAGTGCCTTCGCAAACAAACACGCAAGTTATCTTCAACTGCGGTCGCTAGAGACACCGATTTTGGTTGGGTTATTACTGGTGAAATCCAACAACCCAGTCTTCAAACCAAAGCGCAATGTCATTTCGTCACAGCTGACATAAATCTCATTTCTGAAAAAGAGAACGCTCATGTTTCAGATCTCAATAATTTTGAAAAACACTTGCCGAAACGATGTCTCATCGTGAACAACTACGCTACCTCTGTAAGTTGTTTAAATGGTTTTTCCTTCTTCCCGCACAAGATGGCCATTCAAGTTCGTCTTGCTTTGTGTTATTTCGTTTACCTTCTCATGTCATTTTTTATAGCAGGTAATTGCTTAAACTCTTTCTCGAAAACTATCTTCCCCTTGTGTAAAACCATGGCTATCAGTCACCATCATTTCGCTGTAAGCCATGTTTCACTTCTTTCGCTATGTAGAAGGATGGCCACGGCCGGCTCCTCCCTCCTTCCTCACAATTGGAAGCCGCTTTTGAAACCGCTTGAAAATCTGAATTCCCTAACATCTAGAATAACCATTCTTATGCATAACCTTCTTCTCAATGTCCCAGCTTGTCTTCTTTGCTCGGAAGAATTAAGCTTCTTTTTGTTGAAAATTGTCGGATTCCGTGATCCTCTCAATCATGCGAAATTGATTTCCTACTTTATTTCTTATGGCTTTAAATTGTTTGTTCACGTCCAAGTTACGATTGACTGCATGTCGTCCAACCCGAATATCTGCTTTAAGTCACAGCTGATTCAACAAGTGTTGTTTGTTTATTCCGAACTGCTTGTTTTTCAAACTTGTTTGTATACAAGCCTGGATAACGCCAAGTTGTTGTTTATTTCCTGTACGCTTGACAAAGGTCAAAACAAGTTTCTCTTATCTCAACTCTGGCCGATTGCCAACCATTGTCTAGTGAGCCGCTCCTGCAAGTACAGAAGCCGTTCACCTACTTCCCAAAATAAACTTGTTCCAGTTAAGGACTCTTTCAGCTATTTATATGCCTTATCTCGCTGTACTATGTGTGTCAAGGCCGTGCTTGCTTTTGTCTTCCACTTATTCACGCTCGTATTCTATAACTGCTTCGTTCCTTGTTTCAAAACTTCGTTGCGTATTTCTCACGCGCTCATGTATTTCACTTTGCTTACATATTTTGAAATCTTATTGTTCATTGATGAACAAACTTACTTTTTCTCGTCGTTACATTCGATGTGTTTTTGCATTCGTACTTGTTATGTCACGTTTCTCGCTGACTTAAGTATTTTTCTGAGTGACCCCTTTGATGCTCATTATAACTTAAGGTCATTGTTTATGGCTACTCGTTTGTTACCTATAGCGTTCTTGCTTTCTACTCGCATAGTTTCTTTGTTTATTTGGTATATTCCTGTCTTGAATAGATGTACTTGTTTCTATACGCTTTGTTTAAACTTGTTAATTCTCCTTTTGCATTGTATCGCAATCTTTACTAGTGCTTTATTTCCCTCAGCTTCTAGTTATTTCGTGATGGAAGATGTCGTTAATTCTCGTTATTTAACTCCGCTTTCTAATGACCCTGATGACCTCCTTCCACTTACACCTGGTCGCTTCCTTACACGCACTTCTCTCTCTGCCCATCTTCCCCTTCCTAATTCTTTCAGGGATTCTGATTTACCTATTGTTTGGTGTAAACTTGGAAGCCCTCCGTAATTCTTTTTGGAAGAGATGGAACTTGGAATATTTAACTTCCTTGCAACGGAGGCTGAAGTGGTTTCTTTCCAGTCCCGACATTAAAGTGGGGGACTTGGTCGTGGTTAGGGATGTTTCTCCCCCTCTAGTCTGGACTTTTGGAAGAGTGATCGAGTGTTACCCTGGAAGAGATAGGAGAGTCAGGGTATTCAGAGTCTTGACCACTAATGGTCAGATCACAAGACTACTTCTCCGCAACTGCTTATTATCTTTAAATGTGTACTTGTTTTTCTTGTTCGCTGTTGGTGTCTGCCCCTCCCAGTATGGTGCATTCTTGGAATACACGGTACCTGAGATTATAATTTTCAATGCTTTTGCATGTTCTTTCCTTCCTCTTTGTCAAACACCAACAGTGATCTTTTGTTCTCTCTTAGGGGTTCAGGTCGCTTATATTTTGTATGAGTCTGTTCCAGATATAACTTCTGTGACCCACCTAGCGTCATCCAGCAGCGAATCTCTGAAGCTACTCAATTCCTCCTGGTGCAAGAGGACTTACTTATCCATTTGGCCACCAGATCCTGTCACCATCGCCAGCTATTTTCTCCTTGAGCAAGAGGACTACGTCTACTTCTTTACTCACCATGCTGCGCTAGTATCATCTGTTATCAACTCTTAGAAGATCAGCTCAGCAAGAGATTAATTTTTTGTTTTAAAGTTGGCAATGTTTATATGTTCTCCTTTTGTCTCCTACCCCCCCCCCACTCTTTTCCCCTTCCTTGGTCCCTCCGTGCTCCGTTGAGCAGCTCTCACTTCTCAGTCTGCAGTTGACTCGGTCAGTCAAAGCTCCGCTCGAGCTAGCTTCCCCAAACCAAGAGGCACACACTCTTCTACGCCATGTTGGCTAGGTAGTCATCAACGGAAACTTCGACTTCAACATGAAATCAAGATAAGTACCATTTTAAAAGTTTTAACCTCATCTTCATGGTTTTAACTTCCACGTGCTTTTAATTATAACTTATAGACAGTGTGAAATTATTTACTTTGGGGCAAAAATCATTCTTCGTGGGATTTGCCATGTTGAGCTTTTGCTTGTATAAGCCAACCTTACTAAAAAAGAGCTTTTCTTAAGCTATTCAAATGAGAAATCCTCTCGCTACGTGGGATATTATCTAATACCCGCTGTCTATAATTATAAAGCTAGTTCCTCCGTTGGATTTTCTCAACCCCATTTTTCTGCTAAGGTCGTTCTGGAACCTTCGAGATCTTGTACTCTATCTGCGAGTCTTGCCGTCAAGTGTGTTTCGCTCACTTGGGACAATGATATTTAAAATGAGGAATCTTCCTTACAAACTTTTGCAATAGCTAACTTTCTTCCACCGCTGGAACCTCTGGAACATTCTATGGCGCATTTAATTGTAAATCACAACTTTTTCAAGAAATAGACTCTCACCTATATAGTGCAATCAGTTATTTCCATAATTGCAATAACTTTCTTTCTCATAAACTTCAGTGTTTCTATAGTGAACTTTGCATCCATCTTTATAGACTACAGTGATAACTAGTGCTTGCTCCACGTTTCTACCGCGTCACGCTCGTCCGCTTACATTAAATACGGCCATGAACATTGATCCTATATCCCAATGATCTTTCCTCAACCTTCTACTAACAACCATTATTAATAAAATTGTAACTTTCTATAAGGCGTCACTCACGAAGTGCCCTTCCAACTTTGCTAGTTTAACATTAATTAAATTCTGCATAATTGCTTGTGTGATACAAGTTTTAAATTACATTGTTCCTTTCCTATAATCAGGGAAAACATTTCTTTAAACTCTTGAGCGAGTCATGTTCAGGTTTCACGAATTGGAAACTGTCCCATTTGGCTAGTGATTCCTGCTCAAACTTAGGAGGTCTAGAACCTTCCTTTTCACTTTCTCCAGGTTTCACAGTAAGTGACCTGCCCTCTTTTGTATAATTCTCATATAATAATTCTGTATAAATATAAGAAGTTGTAGGAACTTCTATCTTATTTTTCATGTTTTTATTATTGTTATTTTCGAAGTTGTCACTTTCTCTAGAACATTTTCTCAAGAATTTCTTAAGGTGCACTCTTTGTACTCCAATTCACGTTCAAACTTTAATTACTTCATTGTTTATTTGTTTAAATCTTATAAAGATTTTAGAAACATGTAAGGTTTGAAACCTTGTAAATTGTCAATTGCCTGGAGCAAACGTTTAATGTTGAGAGGTCTGCGACCCCATTTGTTGAAAAGTTTAAATGAACTATGTTTGTCCAAATTATATTACACGCTTGTTAATTTTCTCAAACATCTTTAAATTGTTAAATAAATTAAATATTTGTTTTTGGATTCATCATTTCTCTGATACTACAGTTAGGCAGGATCCTGGCTTTCCTAGCTCTTCCTAGGTTTATGCCCTCGTTCATACTCAATAAAGCTTTTACTATCTGTCTGGCCAGACCATCACCCTTCCCTATAGTACTTTTATTCGTGCTTGGGAGGAAATACGCTAAAGCCTTTCTCTGGCAAACTGCCCAAGTCTTCGCTGCGGTTCCCGTCAGCTTCGACCAAGCTCGTACCCACTTTAGGTATCCGAGCACGGATTTGCGGTGGCAACCGCTTCTAAATGTATTGAAAGTCAAATTCATAACTTTTGTGGGACTCTCCTCCTATTTTTCTATCCTTTTTCTCCAATCCAAAATCTACTTCCTTTTCTTAATCATCTTCCCTTGGTGGGTGGGTTATTCCTCAGCCAATAAACTACCCAAAATTTGGTGCCGAAACCCGGGAGAGTCCATTTTTCATTTCAATTGTTTGTCAAGTGTCATTTGACAATACTTGGCAAATTATTAATATCTGCTTTGGATTTTTCAGTTATAACTACATCATGCAAAGCCTGTGAACGGGAAAGAGGCCGCTCCTGTCTCCTTTGGGGTGTCCTGTTCTTTATACCCATTTGCTGCTGCAAACTTGACAGCATCTCCAAGGTTCTACAGTTTCGTGAGTTGTATTTCAATTTATTCTCTTTATCATGGCTCCTACTGAAAAAGATGAAACTCTCATTGCTAGACGTTCTTCCTATAAAGGGCAACTCACTAGATTTAGAAATTTTATCAACAAGTTAAATCCCGCCGAGTGTGATTTAGACATCTTGACACATCGCCTTTAAGTTGTACAAACGGTCTTATGATTATTATGATCAAATTCAAACCGAGATTGAATCCGCTTGCCCAGAACTTCAATCGGATCGGGACGAGGTCGAACCCTTGTACTTTGAAGGGATTGCCAAGGCCCACCAACTGATCCGCAATATCTCAGAACCGGACACTAGGGTCATCAATCCGGCCCAGTTCGCACCCGCTTCAGTTCACAAGAACAAACCGAAACCGTTACTTCCTAAGATAAGCCTACCGCACTTCTCAGGCAAGGAAGGTGAATGGTATTCTTTTTACGAACTTTACTGCTCCCTAATTCATGAAAATATCGAGATCCCATACATACATAAATTTTACTTCCTCCGTACTTCTTTGGAATGTGAGGCCTTAGCCTTAGTGGAGTCACTGCCTTTAAGCGCAGACAACTACCACATCGCCTTTAATCTCCTTAAAGAGAGATATGGCAATTTACGTTTGAGTGTAGCTCGCCACATACGTTGTCTTTTCAACCTACCAGCCGTCAAACCTAATGACGTCACCTCTTTAAGAGACCTCTTAGATTATATACAGTTGAATGTCAGAGCATTATACCAACTAAAGCAACCTGTCCAAACATGGGACACCATACTCATTCATCTGGCTACATCAAGATTCGATTTTTCAACTTTAAAGGCCTGGGAGATCGAACTCGCTCGCAAGGAAGAATTTTCCTTCGAACACTTAATCTCGTTTCTTAACAGCCGATGCCAAGTCTTTACAGCACTCGCATTTCAGTGCGAAAAGGTCGAAACGAATCCTCAGTGTCAAATTTTTGAGAAAAACCTTGCTTCTTCAAAGGGACATCAGCCCCCATCTGTCGAGAACAAGCAAACCCGTTCTTCTTTCAATCATGCAAGAGAACATATCAGGCCGCTCAACAAATCGTTAAAATGCACGCTCTGTAAAAAGCTTCACACATTGTATTCGTGCAAATCCTTTAAAGAATTGTCTGTCGAAGATCGAAGGAAGTTTGTCTTGAATAGCAAACATTGTTTCAATTGCTTGTCACCTAAGCATTCTTCTTCAAACTGCTCGTCATCTAATCTCTGTTTTCATTGCAAAAAACCGCATCATTCTTTATTGCACGTTCATGACAAATCGAGGTCATCAGCACCCGCCTCTTCAAGCTCCATGCAGAGCAGCTCCGAACAAACTAATGCTTCTTCCTGCATTTCCAACGCCGAAACTTTTCATAGTGCGCAAACCCTTTTGACCACTGTACAATTCGAAATCCAAGATAAATTTGGAAATTGGTTTAGAACCCGTGGTCTTCTCGATTCCGCTTCAACTCATAACTTTGTTTCGCAATCGTTGATTAAAAAACTAGGTCTTTCGTCATCGCCTACTTCTATCAATGTGACCGGCATTGACAATTTGAAAACTCAAGTCTTGCAGTCTTCAAAATTGAAAATCAGAGACGTTTGCCAAAGAAACACCAATCTTAATTTAAACTGTCTCATTCTTACCAGTATTGGCAAGGACACTCCAAGTCACTCCATTAATACTTCCGGTTTAAACATTCCCTCGCACTTAAGGTTAGCCGATCCTCAGTTTAATGTTCAAGGTCCCATTGATGTACTTTTCAGTGCAAATGTTTTTTGGAAGTGCCTTCGCAAACAAACACGCAAGTTATCTTCAACCGCGGTCGCTAGAGACACCGATTTTGGTTGGGTTATTACTGGTGAAATCCAACAACCCAGTCTTCAACCAAAGCGCAATGTCATTTCGTCACAGCTGACATAAATCTCATTTCTGAAAAAGAGAACGCTCATGTTTCAGATCTCAATAATTTTGAAAAACACTTGCCGAAACGATGTCTCATCGTGAACAACTACGCTACCTCTGTAAGTTGTTTAAATGGTTTTTCCTTCTTCCCGCACAAGATGGCCATTCAAGTTTGCCTTGCTTTGTGTTATTTCGTTTACCTTCTCATGTCATTTTTATAGCAGGTAATTGCTTAAACTCTTTCTCGAAAACTATCTTCCCCTTGTGTAAAACCATGGCTATCAGTCACCATCATTTCGCTGTAAGCCATGTTTCACTTCTTTCGCTATGTAGAAGGATGGCCACGGCCGGCTCCTCCCTCCTTCCTCACAATTGGAAGCCGCTTTTGAAACCGCTTGAAAATCTGAATTCCCTAACATCTAGAATAATCATTCTTATGCATAACCTTCTTCTCAATGTCCCAGCTTGTCTTCTTTGCTCGGAAGAATTAAGCTTCTTTTTGTTGAAAATTGTCGGATTCCGTGATCCTCTCAATCATGCGAAATTGATTTCCTACTTTATTTCTTATGGCTTTAAATTGTTTGTTCACGTCCAAGTTACGATTGACTGCATGTCGTCCAACCCGAATATCTGCTTTAAGTCACAGCTGATTCAACAAGTGTTGTTTGTTTATTCCGAACTGCTTGTTTTTCAAACTTGTTTGTATACAAGCCTGGATAACGCCAAGTTGTTGTTTATTTCCTGTACGCTTGACAAATGTCAAAACAAGTTTCTCTTATCTCAACTCTGGCCGATTGCCAACCATTGTCTAGTGAGCCGCTCCTGCAAGTACAGAAGCCGTTCACCTACTTCCCAAAATAAACTTGTTCCAGTTAAGGACTCTTTCAGCTATTTATATGCCTTATCTCGCTGTACTATGTGTGTCAAGGCCGTGCTTGCTTTTGTCTTCCACTTATTCACGCTCGTATTCTATAACTGCTTCGTTCCTTGTTTCAAAACTTCGTTGCGTATTTCTCACGCGCTCATGTATTTCACTTTGCTTACATAATTTGAAATCTTATTGTTCATTGATGAACAAACTTACTTTTTCTCGTCGTTACATTCGATGTGTTTTTGCATTCGTACTTGTTATGTCACGTTTCTCGCTGACTTAAGTATTTTTCTGAGTGACCCCTTTGATGCTCATTATAACTTAAGGTCATTGTTTATGGCTACTCGTTTGTTACCTATAGCGTTCTTGCTTTCTACTCGCATAGTTTCTTTGTTTATTTGGTATATTCCTGTCTTGAATAGATGTACTTGTTTCTATACGCTTTGTTTAAACTTGTTAATTCTCCTTTTGCATTGTATCGCAATCTTTACTAGTGCTTTATTTCCCTCAGCTTCTAGTTATTTCGTGATGGAAAATGTCGTTAATTCTCGTTATTTAACTCCGCTTTCTAATGACCCTGATGACCGCCTTCCACTTACACCTGGTCGCTTCCTTACACGCACTTCTCTCTCTGCCCATCTTCCCCTTCCTAATTCTTTCAGGGATTCTGATTTACCTATTGTTTGGTGTAAACTTGAAGCCCTCCGTAATTCTTTTTGGAAGAGATGGAACTTGGAATATTTAACTTCCTTGCAACGGAGGCAGAAGTGGTTTCTTTCCAGTCCCGACATTAAAGTGGGGGACTTGGTCGTGGTTAGGGATGTTTCTCCCCCTCTAGTCTGGACTTTTGGAAGAGTGACCGAGTGTTACCCTGGAAGAGATAGGAGAGTCAGGGTATTCAGAGTCTTGACCACTAATGGTCAGATCACAAGACTACTTCTCCGCAACTGCTTATTATCTTTAAATGTGTACTTGTTTTTCTTGTTCGCTGTTGGTGTCTGCCCCTCCCAGTATGGTGCATTCTTGGAATACACGGTACCTGAGATTATAATTTTCAATGCTTTTGCATGTTCTTTCCTTCCTCTTTGTCAAACACCAACAGTGATCTTTTGTTCTCTCTTAGGGGTTCAGGTCGCTTATATTTTGTATGAGTCTGTTCCAGATATAACTTCTGTGACCCACCTAGCGTCATCCAGCAGCGAATCTCTGAAGCTACTCAATTCCTCCTGGTGCAAGAGGACTTACTTATCCATTTGGCCACCAGATCCTGTCACCATCGCCAGCTATTTTCTCCTTGAGCAAGAGGACTACGTCTACTTCTTTACTCACCATGCTGCGCTAGTATCATCTGTTATCAACTCTTAGAAGATCAGCTCAGCAAGAGATTAATTTTTTGTTTTAAAGTTGGCAATGTTTATATGTTCTCCTTTTGTCTCCTACCCCCCACTCTTTTCCCCTTCCTTGGTCCCTCCGTGCTCCGTTGAGCAGCTCTCACTTCTCAGTCTGCAGTTGACTCGGTCAGTCAAAGCTCCGCTCGAGCTAGCTTCCTCAAACCAAGAGGCACACACTCTTCTACGCCATGTTGGCTAGGTAGTCATCAACGGAAACTTAGACTTCAACATGAAATCAAGATAAGTACCATTTGAAAAGTTTTAACCTCATCTTCATGGTTTTAACTTCCACGTGCTTTTAATTATAACTTATAGACAGTGTGAAATTATTTACTTTGGGGCAAAAATCATTCTTCGTGGGATTTGCCATGTTGAGCTTTTGCTTGTATAAGCCAACCTTACTAAAAAAGAGCTTTTCTTAAGCTATTCAAATGAGAAATCCTCTCGCTACGTGGGATATTATCTAATACCCGCTGTCTATAATTATAAAGCTAGTTCCTCCGTTGGATTTTCTCAACCCCATTTTTCTGCTAAGGTCGTTCTGGAACCTTCGAGATCTTGTACTCTATCTGCGAGTCTTGCCGTCAAGTGTTTTTCGCTCACTTGGGACAATGATATTTAAAATGAGGAATCTTCCTTACAAATTTTTGCAATAGCTAACTTTCTTCCACCGCTGGAACCTCTGGAACATTCTATGGCGCATTTAATTGTAAATCACAACTTTTTCAAGAAATAGACTCTCACCTATATAGTGCAATCAGTTATTTCCATAATTGCAATAACTTTCTTTCTCATAAACTTCAGTGTTTCTATAGTGAACTTTGCATCCATCTTTATAGACTACAGTGATAACTAGTGCTTGCTCCACGTTTCTACCGCGTCGCGCTCGTCCGCTTACATTAAATACGGCCATGAACATTGATCCTATATCCCAATGATCTTTCCTCAACCTTCTACTAACAACCATTATTAATAAAATTGTAACTTTCTATAAGGCGTCACTCACGAAGTGCCCTTCCAACTTTGCTAGTTTAACATTAATTAAATTCTGCATAATTGCTTGTGTGATACAAGTTTTAAATTACATTGTTCCTTTCCTATAATCAGGGAAAACATTTCTTTAAACTCTTGAGCGAGTCATGTTCAGGTTTCACGAATTGGAAACTGTCCCATTTGGCTAGTGATTCCTGCTCAAACTTAGGAGGTCTAGAACCTTCCTTTTCACTTTCTCCAGGTTTCACAGTAAGTGACCTGCCCTCTTTTGTATAATTCTCATATAATAATTCTGTATAAATATAAGAAGTTGTAGGAACTTCTATCTTATTTTTCATGTTTTTATTATTGTTATTTTCGAAGTTGTCACTTTCTCTAGAACATTTTCTCAAGAATTTCTTAAGGTGCACTCTTTGTACTCCAATTCACGTTCAAACTTTAATTACTTCATTGTTTATTTGTTTAAATCTTATAAAGATTTTAGAAACATGTAAGGTTTGAAACCTTGTAAATTGTCAATTGCCTGGAGCAAACGTTTAATGTTGAGAGGTCTGCGACCCCATTTGTTGAAAAGTTTAAATGAACTATGTTTGTCCAAATTATATTACACGCTTGTTAATTTCCTCAAACTTCTTTAAATTGTTAAATAAATTAAATATTTGTTTTTGGATTCATCATTTCTCTGATACTACAGTTAGGCAGGATCCTGGCTTTCCTAGCTCTTCCTAGGTTTATGCCCTCGTTCATACTCAATAAAGCTTTTACTATCTGTCTGGCCAGACCATCACCCTTCCCTATAGTACTTTTATTCGTGCTTGGGAGGAAATACGCTAAAGCCTTTCTCTGGCAAACTGCCCAAGTCTTCGCTGCGGTTCCCGTCAGCTTCGACCAAGCTCGTACCCACTTTAGGTATCCGAGCACGGATTTGCGGTGGCAACCGCTTCTAAATGTATTGAAAGTCAAATTCATAACTTTTGTGGGACTCTCCTCCTATTTTTCTATCCTTTTTCTCCAATCCAAAATCTACTTCCTTTTCTTAATCATCTTCCCTTGGTGGGTGGGTTATTCCTCAGCCAATAAACTACCCAAAATTTGGTGCCGAAACCCGGGAGAGTCCATTTTTCATTTCAATTGTTTGTCAAGTGTCATTTGACAATACTTGGCAAATTATTAATATCTGCTTTGGATTTTTCAGTTATAACTACATCATGCAAAGCCTGTGAACGGGAAAGAGGCCGCTCCTGTCTCCTTTGGGGTGTCCTGTTCTTTATACCCATTTGCTGCTGCAAACTTGACAGCATCTCCAAGGTTCTACAGTTTCGTGAGTTGTATTTCAATTTATTCTCTTTATCATGGCTCCTACTGAAAAAGATGAAACTCTCATTGCTAGACGTTCTTCCTATAAAGGGCAACTCACTAGATTTAGAAATTTTATCAACAAGTTAAATCCCGCCGAGTGTGATTTAGACATCTTGACACATCGCCTTAAGTTGTACGAACGGTCTTATGATTATTATGATCAAATTCAAACCGAGATTGAATCCGCTTGCCCAGAACTTCAATCGGATCGGGACGAGGTCGAACCCTTGTACTTTGAAGGGATTGCCAAGGCCCACCAACTGATCCGCAATATCTCAGAACCGGACACTAGGGTCATCAATCCGGCCCAGTTCGCACCCGCTTCAGTTCACAAGAACAAACCGAAACCGTTACTTCCTAAGATAAGCCTACCGCACTTCTCAGGCAAGGAAGGTGAATGGTATTCTTTTTACGAACTTTACTGCTCCCTAATTCATGAAAATATCGAGATCCCAGACATACATAAATTTTACTTCCTCCGTACTTCTTTGGAATGTGAGGCCTTAGCCTTAGTGGAGTCACTGCCTTTAAGCGCAGACAACTACCACATCGCCTTTAATCTCCTTAAAGAGAGATATGGCAATTAACGTTTGAGTGTAGCTCGCCACATACGTTGTCTTTTCAACCTACCAGCCGTCAAACCTAATGACGTCACCTCTTTAAGAGACCTCTTAGATTCTATACAGTTGAATGTCAGAGCATTATACCAACTAAAGCAACCTGTCCAAACATGGGACACCATACTCATTCATCTGGCTACATCAAGATTCGATTTTTCAACTTTAAAGGCCTGGGAGATCGAACTCGCTCGCAAGGAAGAATTTTCCTTCGAACACTTAATCTCGTTTCTTAACAGCCGATGCCAAGTCCTTACAGCACTCGCATTTCAGTGCGAAAAGGTCGAAACGAATCCTCAGTGTCAAATTTTTGAGAAAAACCTTGCTTCTTCAAAGGGACATCAGCCCCCATCTGTCGAGAACAAGCAAACCCGTTCTTCTTTCAATCATGCAAGAGAACATATCAGGCCGCTCAACAAATCGTTAAAATGCACGCTCTGTAAAAAGCTTCACACATTGTATTCGTGCAAATCCTTTAAAGAATTGTCTGTCGAAGATCGAAGGAAGTTTGTCTTGAATAGCAAACATTGTTTCAATTGCTTGTCACCTAAGCATACTTCTTCAAACTGCTCGTCATCTAATCTCTGTTTTCATTGCAAAAAACCGCATCATTCTTTATTGCACGTTCATGACAAATCGAGGTCATCAGCACCCGCCTCTTCAAGCTCCATGCAGAGCAGCTCCGAACAAACTAATGCTTCTTCCTGCATTTCCAACGTCGAAACTTTTCATAGTGCGCAAACCCTTTTGACCACTGTACAATTCGAAATCCAAGATAAATTTGGAAATTGGTTTAGAACCCGTGGTCTTCTCGATTCCGCTTCAACTCATAACTTTGTTTCGCAATCGTTGATTAAAAAACTAGGTCTTTCGTCATCGCCTACTTCTATCAATGTGACCGGCATTGACAATTTGAAAACTCAAGTCTTGCAGTCTTCAAAATTGAAAATCAGAGACGTTTGCCAAAGAAACACCAATCTTAATTTAAACTGTCTCATTCTTACCAGTATTGGCAAGGACACTCCAAGTCACTCCATTAATACTTCCGGTTTAAACATTCCCTCGCACTTAAGGTTAGCCGATCCTCAGTTTAATGTTCAAGGTCCCATAGATGTACTTTTCAGTGCCAATGTTTTTTGGAAGTGCCTTCGCAAACAAACACGCAAGTTATCTTCAACTGCGGTCGCTAGAGACACCGATTTTGGTTGGGTTATTACTGGTGAAATCCAACAACCCAGTCTTCAAACCAAAGCGCAATGTCATTTCGTCACAGCTGACATAAATCTCATTTCTGAAAAAGAGAACGCTCATGTTTCAGATCTCAATAATTTTGAAAAACACTTGCCGAAACGATGTCTCATCGTGAACAACTACGCTACCTCTGTAAGTTGTTTAAATGGTTTTTCCTTCTTCCCGCACAAGATGGCCATTCAAGTTCGCCTTGCTTTGTGTTATTTCGTTTACCTTCTCATGTCATTTTTTATAGCAGGTAATTGCTTAAACTCTTTCTCGAAAACTATCTTCCCCTTGTGTAAAACCATGGCTATCAGTCACCATCATTTCGCTGTAAGCCATGTTTCACTTCTTTCGCTATGTAGAAGGATGGCCACGGCCGGCTCCTCCCTCCTTCCTCACAATTGGAAGCCGCTTTTGAAACCGCTTGAAAATCTGAATTCCCTAACATCTAGAATAACCATTCTTATGCATAACCTTCTTCTCAATGTCCCAGCTTGTCTTCTTTGCTCGGAAGAATTAAGCTTCTTTTTGTTGAAAATTGTCGGATTCCGTGATCCTCTCAATCATGCGAAATTGATTTCCTACTTTATTTCTTATGGCTTTAAATTGTTTGTTCACGTCCAAGTTACGATTGACTGCATGTCGTCCAACCCGAATATCTGCTTTAAGTCACAGCTGATTCAACAAGTGTTGTTTGTTTATTCCGAACTGCTTGTTTTTCAAACTTGTTTGTATACAAGCCTGGATAACGCCAAGTTGTTGTTTATTTCCTGTACGCTTGACAAAGGTCAAAACAAGTTTCTCTTATCTCAACTCTGGCCGATTGCCAACCATTGTCTAGTGAGCCGCTCCTGCAAGTACAGAAGCCGTTCACCTACTTCCCAAAATAAACTTGTTCCAGTTAAGGACTCTTTCAGCTATTTATATGCCTTATCTCGCTGTACTATGTGTGTCAAGGCCGTGCTTGCTTTTGTCTTCCACTTATTCACGCTCGTATTCTATAACTGCTTCGTTCCTTGTTTCAAAACTTCGTTGCGTATTTCTCACGCGCTCATGTATTTCACTTTGCTTACATAATTTGAAATCTTATTGTTCATTGATGAACAAACTTACTTTTTCTCGTCGTTACATTCGATGTGTTTTTGCATTCGTACTTGTTATGTCACGTTTCTCGCTGACTTAAGTATTTTTCTGAGTGACCCCTTTGATGCTCATTATAACTTAAGGTCATTGTTTATGGCTACTCGTTTGTTACCTATAGCGTTCTTGCTTTCTACTCGCATAGTTTCTTTGTTTATTTGGTATATTCCTGTCTTGAATAGATGTACTTGTTTCTATACGCTTTGTTTAAACTTGTTAATTCTCCTTTTGCATTGTATCGCAATCTTTACTAGTGCTTTATTTCCCTCAGCTTCTAGTTATTTCGTGATGGAAGATGTCGTTAATTCTCGTTATTTAACTCCGCTTTCTAATGACCCTGATGACCGCCTTCCACTTACACCTGGTCGCTTCCTTACACGCACTTCTCTCTCTGCCCATCTTCCCCTTCCTAATTCTTTCAGGGATTCTGATTTACCTATTGTTTGGTGTAAACTTGAAGCCCTCCGTAACTCTTTTTGGAAGAGATGGAACTTGGAATATTTAACTTCCTTGCAACGGAGGCAGAAGAGGTTTCTTTCCAGTCCCGACATTAAAGTGGGGGACTTGGTCGTGGTTAGGGATGTTTCTCCCCCTCTAGTCTGGACTTTTGGAAGAGTGACCGAGTGTTACCCTGGAAGAGATAGGAGAGTCAGGGTATTCAGAGTCTTGACCACTAATGGTCAGATCACAAGACTACTTCTCCGCAACTGCTTATTATCTTTAAATGTGTACTTGTTTTTCTTGTTCGCTGTTGGTGTCTTCCCCTCCCAGTATGGTGCATTCTTGGAATACACGGTACCTGAGATTATAATTTTCAATGCTTTTGCATGTTCTTTCCTTCCTCTTTGTCAAACACCAACAGTGATCTTTTGTTCTCTCTTAGGGGTTCAGGTCGCTTATATTTTGTATGAGTCTGTTCCAGATATAACTTCTGTGACCCACCTAGCGTCATCCAGCAGCGAATCTCTGAAGCTACTCAATTCCTCCTGGTGCAAGAGGACTTACTTATCCATTTGGCCACCAGATCCTGTCACCATCGCCAGCTATTTTCTCCTTGAGCAAGAGGACTACGTCTACTTCTTTACTCACCATGCTGCGCTAGTATCATCTGTTATCAACTCTTAGAAGATCAGCTCAGCAAGAGATTAATTTTTTGTTTTAAAGTTGGCAATGTTTATATGTTCTCCTTTTGTCTCCTACCCCCCACTCTTTTCCCCTTCCTTGGTCCCTCCGTGCTCCGTTGAGCAGCTCTCACTTCTCAGTCTGCAGTTGACTCGGTCAGTCAAAGCTCCGCTCGAGCTAGCTTCCTCAAACCAAGAGGCACACACTCTTCTACGCCATGTTGGCTAGGTAGTCATCAACGGAAACATAGACTTCAACATGAAATCAAGATAAGTACCATTTTAAAAGTTTTAACCTCATCTTCATGGTTTTAACTTCCACGTGCTTTTAATTATAACTTATAGACAGTGTGAAATTATTTACTTTGGGGCAAAAATCATTCTTCGTGGGATTTGCCATGTTGAGCTTTTGCTTGTATAAGCCAACCTTACTAAAAAGAGCTTTTCTTAAGCTATTCAAATGAGAAATCCTCTCGCTACGTGGGATATTATCTAATACCCGCTGTCTATAATTATAAAGCTAGTTCCTCCGTTGGATTTTCTCAACCCCATTTTTCTGCTAAGGTCGTTCTGGAACCTTCGAGATCTTGTACTCTATCTGCGAGTCTTGCCGTCAAGTGTTTTTCGCTCACTTGGGACAATGATATTTAAAATGAGGAATCTTCCTTACAAATTTTTGCAATAGCTAACTTTCTTCCACCGCTGGAACCTCTGGAACATTCTATGGCGCATTTAATTGTAAATCACAACTTTTTCAAGAAATAGACTCTCACCTATATAGTGCAATCAGTTATTTCCATAATTGCAATAACTTTCTTTCTCATAAACTTCAGTGTTTCTATAGTGAACTTTGCATCCATCTTTATAGACTACAGTGATAACTAGTGCTTGCTCCACGTTTCTACCGCGTCGCGCTCGTCCGCTTACATTAAATACGGCCATGAACATTGATCCTATATCCCAATGATCTTTCCTCAACCTTCTACTAACAACCATTATTAATAAAATTGTAACTTTCTATAAGGCGTCACTCACGAAGTGCCCTTCCAACTTTGCTAGTTTAACATTAATTAAATTCTGCATAATTGCTTGTGTGATACAAGTTTTAAATTACATTGTTCCTTTCCTATAATCAGGGAAAACATTTCTTTAAACTCTTGAGCGAGTCATGTTCAGGTTTCACGAATTGGAAACTGTCCCATTTGGCTAGTGATTCCTGCTCAAACTTAGGAGGTCTAGAACCTTCCTTTTCACTTTCTCCAGGTTTCACAGTAAGTGACCTGCCCTCTTTTGTATAATTCTCATATAATAATTCTGTATAAATATAAGAAGTTGTAGGAACTTCTATCTTATTTTTCATGTTTTTATTATTGTTATTTTCGAAGTTGTCACTTTCTCTAGAACATTTTCTCAAGAATTTCTTAAGGTGCACTCTTTGTACTCCAATTCACGTTCAAACTTTAATTACTTCATTGTTTATTTGTTTAAATCTTATAAAGATTTTAGAAACATGTAAGGTTTGAAACCTTGTAAATTGTCAATTGCCTGGAGCAAACGTTTAATGTTGAGAGGTCTGCGACCCCATTTGTTGAAAAGTTTAAATGAACTATGTTTGTCCAAATTATATTACACGCTTGTTAATTTCCTCAAACTTCTTTAAATTGTTAAATAAATTAAATATTTGTTTTTGGATTCATCATTTCTCTGATACTACAGTTAGGCAGGATCCTGGCTTTCCTAGCTCTTCCTAGGTTTATGCCCTCGTTCATACTCAATAAAGCTTTTACTATCTGTCTGGCCAGACCATCACCCTTCGCTATAGTACTTTTATTCGTGCTTGGAAGGAAATACACTAAAGCCTTTCTCTGGCAAACTGCCCAAGTCTTAGCTGCGGTTCCCGTCAGCTTCGACCAAGCTCGTACCCACTTTAGGTATCCGAGCACGGATTTGCGGTGGCAACCGCTTCTAAATGTATTGAAAGTCAAATTCATAACTTTTGTGGGACTCTCCTCCTATTTTTCTATCCTTTTTCTCCAATCCAAAATCTACTTCCTTTTCTTAATCATCTTCCCTTGGTGGGTGGGTTATTCCTCAGCGAATAAACTACCCACCCCCTATAGTGAAAGACTTACTAAAAAGCAATTTTGATTGGCAATCCTTACAAAAAGCAAGTGAGGTTGAAAAACACTCACAAAATGCAATTTTGATCGAAAAACTTACAAAATGCAACGTAGATTAAGAATACCTACAAAAAGGTGCGGGAATCTTAAAGACAAAAGGAAAAAAAATGAAAGGCTGAGAGGAGAGGAGAGGGGAGAGAGGAGATGATGATGATGATAATTGTTGTTTTAAGGGGCCTAACATCTAGGTTATCGGCCCCAAATGGTTTGGGTGATCGTGAAGATGATAATGCAAACTTAAAACTAAAACTAACTACTAACCTACAAACTAGAAGGAGAAATGGAAAACTACATACTAGAAGGAGAAATGGAAAACTAAAGGAGAATAAGGCAAATAAAAGGACAGAAGGAAAAGAAATGCCCTCAACCCTCGGAGAAGGCGGATTGAGGGACTTGATGGAAGGAGAGCCATGAAAGGCATATAGGAAAGTGAAAGAGGAGAGGGTCCGCCCCAAAGGTAAGGGACAAAAGGGGAAAACGGACCCAGCTCAGGAATCCCACGGGATCGCCAACTCCCGAACTCACCAGCCGTGAGCCCCTGAGGGTGTAGCATTATCTAGGGTGCACCAAAAGTGGTGGGGCTACATACACCCGGCCTCCTCGAGGGCCTTGAGCAGAAGGCAGGAGATAACAGAAAAAGAAAAAGAAGGCTGACCCCTCGCAGAAGGAGGGAATCAGAAAAGATGAGACAAGGGCCAATTAAGGCGGGAAAAGAAGAGACTCCCTAGGCCTCGGATACCCTAATACCGTCGGGGTCGGAAGAGAACAAGTGTTGACCAAGTGAGGTCGACAGGAAAGAAGACGGAGAGGAGCCTGGCACGAGTAAGTGGAAGCAATGCCGAACTCAGCTGGGGACCCGTGGTAGCCAACCTACGTCCCACTAGATGTGAGCCCCTGGGGGGATACATGGATGAAGAGGGGCCACACATCAATGCATGGTGTATCAAGTGTTATTAGTGTAGATAGAGGGAAGGTTTTAGATGTGGAGATACCAAGTAAGTTTTAAATAAACAGGAAAAAAGACAGAGGAATAGAACAGTATATGATAGCACAACTATGCTCATAATTGTTCAAAAACCTACAGTGGTTCAAGTGGAGGCATGGAACCAGAGGGGATGAGAACATCTTCATGCGCTCAGTACAAAAGCATGAAGTATTTAGGAGATGGTGACTCTCTTGCTTTCAAGACAGAAGAACGTGAATGCATCGGTCACGTTCAGAAGAGGATGGGAGCAGGGCCGGCGAAAGCTAGCAAGGGCTAAGCCACTCTTTTCAAGTTTGGCCGGGGAGGGGATGGGGAGGTTGGCCGTGTGACGAGCTTGCCCACTTGGCTTTTCCCAAAGAATCACCTGTTTGTTTGATTCAGACCCGTTCTTACAATCTCCAGTCAAGTGACAGTAAACTCTAACTGACAGTTTGCTTTACGGTCGGAGTAAAGTCCCGGTAAACATTCGATCGATCTTACCATGTCCCGGTTAATGTTTACGGTAGGTCAGCAGATCTGCGCATTATTTTCAACAGTTGGTACATGTTTCTGACTCGATTTGCAGATTTCTTGATATCTTTCAATAGTTGGCATGAATGGATCTGCGTCAGGGAGTAAATAATACATATATATTTTATATTCCTTGATCTTGATCTGTCATCTTGGCGCAATCTGTTTATTTTGGTCTCGGTACGTAGTTGTAAAGAGAAATTATTTAATTATATAATCGAGATATGGAAATGGAAGGACAATCTCCAAATGAGACAAATAAAGGCCTCAAGAGGAAAAGGCACACTAATTTCTCTTCGTCAGAGGAGGAAGTCCTCATTACGCTGGTGGAAGAGAAGAGGTGCATCATTGAGAATAAGAAGTCCGATGCTGTTACGTTGGAGCAGAAATGCAAGGCTTGGGAAGAAGTAGCCCAAACATTTGAGGCATTGACAGGCTGTAAAAAACCTGTCAACAATTTACGAGACAAGTATGAGAACATGAAAAAAAAAAGCGAAGAAAGACCTGGCCGAGGAGAAAAAGCAAGTTTTTCTGACGGATGGAGGAAGCAAAACTCCAACACACAAAACAGCCGATGCTCAACAATTGATTTCATTAATGGGAACATCGACTGGCGGACTGTACAAACCATTTGATGGAGATAAAATAGGTAAGTTTCAAGATACGGTATTATTGTAGGCCTAGGGACTCTCGCAATTTAAAATTATTTTAAGATTAGCTTGTAAATGTACCTACATTTCACATTTTCCTTAACTAAAATAAATCTGTGGGTTTTATTTTTCAGATGATTTGGCGCAATGCCCTATAATCATCGAAAAGATGGACAGTAATATGTTGGAGGTGATAGAGCAGCCTGAAGCTACGAGTATACAGGTACTATTTAGATAGACCTTATATCTATGTTTGTCACATATGATGATGATTATGGCTCTCGTATAGTATCCGTTGCCCGTTTCGAAAGTGCGTTATTTTACTTAGTAGCGCTCTGAAAATGGTTTGTAATTACTCTTCCACGTTATTAAAACCATCTGCCATTAACAAACACCGCGTAAACACTTCCAAAATAAGGAAATTGTCAACATTAACTTTCAAGTAATAAACTTATCAAAAAGCACGCTGCCAACTTACTGATTGTACTACTAGGCAAAACCATTGGCCTGGATAAAGATTAAAGGAAGGAAGCTTGTAGTTTAACGTGACCGTTAATCTTAAGATCATGAGTCACGGGACCAACTTTTAAAGTGGAATCCGAACCATAGGACATGTCATTTCACAACGAAAGGATATATTATTGATGCGTGACTACCCCCACTGTGCGTGACAAAAACCAGGGGTGTTTATATTAGCGCGGGCCGCGCTACCTAACCTTTATTGGCCTAGGCGAAAACCATTGGTCTGGAAAATATTGGTCTGAAAACAATGTTGGCACTCTGAAAAATTCAGTAACACCCTCTAGCGATAAAATATTCAACTCCTGTATATTAGTAACATTGGCCATTTCTACAGAAAATTTTTCGGATTTCAATGGCGGCGGGCATCGTATACTACACGAGTTCCATGATTATTGTTTTAAGGAGCGGAACAGCGAGGTCATCTACCCTATTTATGACACAAAAATATATTTAAATAATATATTGAATTCTTGAATATGTTGAATACGGAGGTAGTTTTAATTTAATGCCAAAACATACACTCTGGCTAATCATCAATAAGTAATCGCTAGGCCACATAAGGTGACTTGATAGTTCAGGGGCGTATATAAGCCCCCCCCCCCCCCCCCGAATTTTTGTCACATATATTATTTGTTTATGAATTAAAATATTAAAAACCAATATAATCATGTACTATTGTTATTATAAGTGACGTTTGGCAACGTTGCAAATCAAGGCGGAGGTAGAGCCATGTAAACAACGTGACAATCAGTTTGCTCTGATCTTATGTGTAAGAACATAATCTCTTATTACTCTTCAGTGCCTTCGCTCTTATGAACGAACCAAGATCAGCAACAAGTGCCCTTGAAGCGTGTGACAAAAGTTTTTTCCCTAACTTTTATACCCTTATCAAACTATTGGCAAATTTGCCTCTCACTGTAGCTACTGGTACTGCCGAACGGAGTTTGAGTTGGTTGATGATGATGATAATTGTTGTTTTAAGGGGCCTAACATCGAGGTTATCGGCCCCTGATGGTTTGGGTGATCGTGAAGATGAAAATGAAAAGCGAACTTAAAACTAAAACTAACTACTAACCTACATACTAGAAGAAGAAATGTAAAACTAAAGGAGAATAAGGCAAATAAAGGACAGGAGGAAAAGAAATGCCCTCAACCCTCGAAGAAGGCGGATTGAGGGACTTTGAAGGAAGGAGAGCCATGAAAGGCAGATAGGAAAGTGAAAGAGGAGAGGGTCCGCCCCGAAGGTAAGGGACAAAAGGGGAAAACGGACCCAGCTCAGGAATCCCTCGGGGTCGCCAACTCCCGAACTCACCAGCCGTGAGCCCTTGAGGGTGTAGCATTATCTACGGTGCACCAGAAGTGGTGGGGCTACATACATCCTGCCTCCTTAAGGGCCTAGAGCACAAGACAGGAGGTAAAAGGAAGAGAAAAAGAAGGCTGACCCCTCGCAGAAGGAGGGTATCAGAAAAGATGAGACAAGGGCCAATTAAGGCGGGAAAGGAAAAGACTCCCTAGGCCTCGGATACCCTAATACCGTCGGGGTCTGAAGAGAACAAGAGTTGACCAAGTGAGGTCGACAGGAAAGAAGACGGAGAGGAGCCCGGCACAAGTAAGTGGAAGCAATGCCGGACTCAGCTGGGGCCCCGTGGTCGCCAACCCACGCCCACAAGATGTGAGCCCCTGGGGGGAAGAGTTGGTTGAAAACATACTTAAGAATAGTGATGGGAAGCCCAGTTTGAGCAACCGATGCAGTCCGTGCCTTGTAATGCTATCTCGATGCTGTACGTGACGTCAGGCGCTTGCTGTGTGCTGTTCCTCGCCTGTAGTCTGTTTGCCTGCCGATCACTGTGGGTGAATGGTTATCGTGTCGGTCTACCAACTCCAAGCTTGCAGGTTCGCTCCTGGCCACGGTAAGGCCGGTATTACACTATCAAAGGAATTTTATAAAAGTTATAGAAAGCAATCATCACACCAGTACACTACATCAAATATGTCAT
Source organism: Meconema thalassinum (assembly GCA_946902985.2). Classification (NCBI taxonomy): domain Eukaryota; kingdom Metazoa; phylum Arthropoda; class Insecta; order Orthoptera; family Tettigoniidae; genus Meconema; species Meconema thalassinum. Next base: position 501,258,908 of record OX336392.1, on the reverse strand, counting down.
CATGGTTCAGCAAAATGTATGAAGGACAGTTCCTTGTTCACTGAACTACTGTATATTATGGTAGTTGATGATGATGATGATAATTGTTGTTTTAAGGGGCCTAACATCTAGGTTATCGGCCGCTAATGATCTGGGTGATAGCGAAAATGATTATGAAATGGAAACCAGAACGAAAATTATGTGAGACGGAAAATACGTACAAAAAGGAACTCCGATGGAAACAACTCACAATATGGTCTTACAAAAGTGAATTTAGAACGAAAAGACGCACAAAAAGAATAGAATGAAAAAGACCCACAAAACGTAGGCTAGATTCAAAATACGTACAAAATGCAATGTAGCGTCGAAATACTTACAAAATGCAACTGAAATTCAAAATACTTACAAAATGCAAATGAGATCGAAAATTCGTACAAAATGCAATTCAGGTTCAAAATACTTACAAAATGCAATTGAAATTGAAAATACACAATGCAATTCAGATTGAAATAGGCCCTATCCCAGTTCCAATCCAAATTATTCACAAAGTGCAATTGAAATTCAAAATACTTACAAAATGCAATTGAAATTGAAAATGCTTACAAAATGTACGGTAGATTCAAACGACTCATGTGGATTGACAATACTTACAAAAAGATTTAGATAGAAAATACTTGACAAAATGTAATTTAGATTCAAAATACCCACAAAATGCAATTAAGAATCAAAATATGTGCAAAATGCCCGCCAAACAAAATGCAATTTAGATTCAAAATTCGTGCGAAATGCGGTTTTGGTTGAAAATACGTACAAAATGCAATTGAAATTCAAAATACTCACAAAGGTCCCTCCGCCATATTGAAAGACTTACTAAAAAGCAATTTAGATTGTGCTCCCGGGACACACATAGTAGGATAACATGTCACATGTTACACATCATATGCGACTACTGTAAGGCGCATATATATTTTTTGATACCGATAACCTCGATGTTAGGCCCTGTACGCAACTTAGATGAAGTAATAGTAATAAACATATACTTACGTACGCAGCAGACGTCAGTGGAAACGTAGCTGAAGCTCTTCCCCTATCCACGAAGAAATATAAAATAAAATAAAATAGAAGAAAGAAAAACGGGGAGATCGCAGTCTTGTTTGGCTTTCGCTGGGCCCAAATTTTAAAAGGCAAACCAGAATGCAATCCCAAAAGGAAGGGGGAAAGCTAAATAAAATTTAACTACAGTAAAATCCAAAGATGAACAAATTTAAATCAGAGGCCGTGTAGGTCGTATTAACGTCACAAGTACGCTAATAAGACCGACAAACCAAAATATAGCAAAAACCAGACAAAACTCGAAGAAGGTTACTAAAATTAAAATAAGATGATGATGATAATTGTTGTTTTAAGGGGCCTAACATCTAGGTTATCGGCCCCTAATGGTTTGGGTGATCGTGAAGATGAAAATGAAAATCGAACTTAAAACTAAAACTAACTACTAACCTACATATTAGAAGAAGAAATGGAAAACTAAAGGAGAATAAGGCAAATAAAGGACAGGAGGAAAAGAAACGCCCTCAATCCTCGAAGAAGGCGGATTGAGGGACTTGGAAGGAAGGAGAGCCACGAAAGGCAGATAGGAAAGTGAAAGAGGAGAGGGTCCGCCCCGAAGGTAAGGGACAAAAGGGGAAAACGGACCCAGCTCAGGAATCCCTCGGGGTCGCCAACTCCCGAACTCACCAGCCGTGAGCCCCTGAGGGTGTAGCATTATCTAGGGTGCACCAGAAGTGGTGGGGCTACATACACCCTGCCTCCTTAAGGGCCTTGAGCACAAGGCAGGAGGTAAAAGGAAAAGAAAAAAAAAAGGTTGACCCCTCGCAAAAGGAGGGAATCAGAAAAGATGAGTCAAGGGCCAATTAAGGCGGGAAAGGAAGAGACTCCCTAGGCCTCGGATACCCTAATACCGTCGGGGTCGGAAGAGAACAAGAGTTGACCAAGTGAGGTCGACAGGATAGAAGACAGAGAGGAGCCCGGCACAAGTAAGTGGAAGCAATGCCGGACTCAGCTGGGGCCCCGTGGTCGCCAACCCACGCCCACTAGAAGTGAGCCCCTGGGGGGAAAAATTAAAATAAGGCGTGACGCAAAAGCAGAGATACTTAGGCAAAGATAAAATGTATTAAAATAACAACTACAATGTACAACGATCCCAGAGATGTTAAAAGCAAGAAGAGAAATGACCAACAAATTAACCGCAAAATTAGTTTACCGCAAGAAAAATACAAATTAGGAATAAAAACGAAAATATACTAAATTAAATCATATTAAAATGAAATAAAATAAGATAAGTTAAGGTAGCGTGTTCAAGGCAGATGAAACGATGACTAAATGTAAGTATGTCACAATTAGATAAAAAGACAAGACTCAGAAACGACTACACTCAACGAAGTCAAGATACATTCTCAAATTTAGACAAAGTGTGTCAAAGGGATGAACAAAATAGGAGGGGTTACAATAGTTCAGAACGGGGCGGAGAGGGGTGAGAGGGAGGGGAGGCATGAGGAAAAAAGACGCGGAGGCACATGCAAGATCGAGTGAGTTGCGAGAAAAATAGGAATTTTGCAAAAGGAAAAATTACATTAAATTATCGGCAAAACCAAAAAAATACTTTAAAAATTGAAAGTATGCGTAGGAGATAAGGGCACACAAAGACGACAAAAATATGTGTTGCGCAAAAATATGGGCATGCACAGACACAAGAATATCACAGGTTAGGTCACCAGCAAATAGCAATGGTGAGACCTCCTTTTGTGAACTCTTTAAGATAAAGAACAAAGCATTAAGGGAAGCAAGAAAAAATAATCTCCAATCCCGTTATGTTGTTCTACGATAAGATACATTCTGGATGGCAGACCCAAAGGTGCCCCCTACAAGGTAGGCAAACCCACCGTCACGCACACCAGAGTAAAACGAAGAAGCCCACATACAAAGCTTTCAACCCTTAAAGTACAAAAACTACGTTATCAAAATAAATGAAAATAACACTACCATACAAAACAAAACTCACCAGCAATTACACGCACACAAAGGGCGGAGGGAAAATATCGGGAGGGGGCAAGTACACGCGACCAAAAGAAAATAACACAGAATAAGAGTTTTAAATTGCCGAAATATGAAACTGAACTACAGTAAAGCAATATTGATTACGACATACAGACACCTCGCCATGGTTTCACCTTGAACACGGGCACTTCCCCTAGAATATGGGAATACGTCTAGCCTACTTGGCTGCAAGAAAGAAAAGCCTCGAGACAAAGCAAATGACGACGCAACACAAAGGTAACTGCGTGGTAAAATTTGATTGGTCACGCCCCCTTCCAATATATAAATCACTGGCCAATAAGGGGACAAAATGTAGATATGTCCATATATGGTATTAAGATGATGATGATGATGATGATAATTGTTGTTTTAAGGGGCCTAACATCTAGGCTATCGGCCCCTGATGGTTTGGGTGATCGTGAAGATGAAAAATGAAATGTAAACTTAAAACTAAAACCAACTACCAACCTACAAACTAGAAGAAGAAATGGAAAACTAAAGGAGAATAAGGCAAATAAAGGACAGGAGGAAAAGAATTGTCCTCAACCCTCGAAGAATGCGGATTGAGGGACTTGGAAGGAAGGAGAGCCATGAAAGGCAGATAGGAAAGTGAAAGAGGAGAGGGTCCGCCCGGAAGGTAAGGGACAAAAAGGGAAAACGGACCCAGCTCAGGAATCCCTCGGGGTCGCCAACTCCCGAACTCACCAGCCGTGAGCCCCTGAGGGTGTAGCATTATCTAGGGTGCACCAGAAGTGGTGGGGCTACATACACCCGGCCTCCTTGAGGGCCTTGAGCAGAAGGCAGGAGATAACAGGAAAAGAAAAAGAAGGCTGACCCCTCGCAGAAGGAGGGAATCAGAAAAGATGAGACAAGGGCCAATTAAGGCGGGAAAGGAAGAGACTCCCTAGGCCTCGGATACCCTAATACCGTCGGGGTCGGAAGAGAACAAGAGTTTACCAAGTGAGGTCGACAGGAAATGATGATAATTGATGATGATAATTGTTGTTTTAAGGGGCCTAACATCTAGGCTATCGGCCCCTGATGGTTTGGGTGATCGTGAAGATGAAAATGAAATGTTAACGTAAAACTAAAACAAACTACCAACCTACATACTAGAAGAAGAAATGGAAAACTAAAGGAGAATAAGGCAAATAAAGGACAGGAGGAAAAGAAATGCCCTCAACCATCGAAGAATGCGGATTGAGGGGCTTGGAAGGAAGGAGAGCCATGAAAGGCAGATAGGAAAGTGATAGAGGAGAGGTTCCGCCCCGAAGGTAAGGGACAAAAGGGGAAAACGGACCCAGCTCAGGAATCCCTCGGGGTCGCCAACTCCCGAACTCACCAGCCGTGAGCCCCAGAGGGTGTAGCATTATCTAGGGTGCACCAAAAGTGGTGGGGCTACATACACCCGGCCTCCTTGAGGGCCTTGAACAGAAGGCAGGAGATAACAGGAAAATAAAAAGAAGGCTGACCCCTCGCAGAAGGAGGGAATCAGAAAAGATGAGACAAGGGCCAATCAAGGCGGGAAAGGAAGAGACTCCCTAGGCCTCGGATACCCTAATACCGTCGGGGTCGGAAGGGAACAAGAGTTGACCAAGTGAGGTCGACAGGAAAGAAGACAGAGAGGAGCCCGGCACAAGTAAGTGGAAGCAATGCCGGACTCAGCTGGGGCCCCGTGGTCGCCAACCCACGCCCACTAGAAGTGAGCCCCTGGGGGTGTCGACAGGAAAGAAGACAGAGAGGAGCCCGGCACAAGTAAGTGGAAGCAATTCGTCTATTTTACCTACACTTTACATCTGTTATTTATGTTTTACATTGTATAATAGTACATTGCGCAACTAGCCTAAGATGGCAATAATTGACACGAGTATGTTTATAAAACGAGCATATGCGAGTTTTATAATTTTCATACGAGTGTCTTAATTACCATTATAGGCGAGTTGCATACGACTGTTTATGTTCGACGATAATTATTATAACTATTTAATGTTCGAACATATTCATAAATATCTGTCGAAATTTCACCAGTTTTATCTACTGAATAGAGCGCATGAGAGCGCAGGTATGATGCTATCGTTATCTAATTAGTCAAACAACTGTTTCTTGAGCTCTGATTGGTGGGAGAAACTGTTTCATAATGAAAAATAGTATTATAATGAGCCTCATTATAGTACAGTTTTCTGACATATAATAGTCAGGGTCGAACATAAAATTCATTATGTAACATTTCATGCATTTCACACTCTGATATGAGCATGTTTGTTGTGGTAATATTCCAGCTGTTATGATCCGCCGTTTTGGTTTGAATCTTTCATCAAAGATAGCATGGTGCTCATACATTAAATAAAATGAATTTTATGTTCGACCCTCACTATTATGTGTCAGAATACTGTACCATAATGGTGGTCATTATAACACTCTTCTTCATTATGATACAGTTTCTCCAGCCAATCAGAGCTCGTTCATTGACCAATTAGGTAACGATACCTTCACGCATGCGCTCAAAATCCAACATGTCGGACATAAACACAACATCGAACTATAATAAATTACCGACATGGAATACGCACCGTCCATATGTTATGTTCACGTAAATAAACTGGCGAATATGAGACAAGAAATAGCACTGTACCTGAATATCACCAACGCTAATTTCTACACAGCGCATTGCCTTCAAACGACTCCGGTGACAATATTACTGAGGGACGGCAGATGTAAACATATGGCCTGCATTTGTCATTGCAAGCACACAGAGCGCATGCGTCGGTCGTTCAGAGATCTTGAAAGACAGAGATATACCCAGCGCTCGCTCTTCGATCACAAAATTCAAGTGGCTGATGATGATGATGATAATTGTTGTTTTAAGGGGCCTAACATCTAGGTCATCGCCCCCCCCCCCTGAAAATGAAAAGCGAACTTAAAACTAAAACTAACTACTAACTTACATACTAGAAGAAGAAATGGAACACTAAAGGAGAAGAAGGCAAATAAAGGACAGGAGGAAAAGAAATGCCCTCAACCCTCGAAGAAGGCAGATTGAGGGACTTGGAAGGAAGGAGAGCCATGAAAGGCAGATAGGAAAGTGAAAGAAGAGAGGGTCCGCCCCAAAGGTAAGGGACAAAAAGGGAAAACGGACCCAGCTCAGGAATCCCTCGAGGTCGCCAAGTCCCGAACTCACCAGCCGTGAGCCCCTGAGGGTGTAGCATTATCGACGGTGCACCAGAAGTGGTGGGGCTACATACACCCTGCCTCCTTAAGGGCCTTGAGCACAAGGCAGGAGGTAAGAGGAAAAGAACAAGAAGGCTGACCCCCCACAGAAGGAGGGTATCAGGAAAGATGAGACAAGGGCCAATTAAGGCGGGAAAGTGAAAGACTCCCTAGGCCTCGGATAACCTAATACCGTCGGGGTCGGAAGAGAACAAGAGTTGACCAAGGAAGGTCGACAGGAAAGAAGAAAGAGAGGAGCCCGGCACAAGTAAGTGGAAGCAATGCCGGACTCAGCTGGGGCCCCGTGGTCGCCAACCCACAACCCACTAGATGTGAGCCCCTGGGGGGTCAAGTGGCTGACTCTCAACAGATATTTATGAATATTTATGTTAAAACATATAATAAAGTTATAATTATCGTCGAACATAAACAGTCGTACGCAACTCGCCTATAATGGTAATTAAGACACTCGTATGGAAATTATAAAACTCGCATACGCTCGTTTTATAAAAATACTCGTGTCTTAATTATAGCCATTATAGGCTCGTTGCATAATGTACTATTATAAAACCACCTTTTATAAATGATTTCCCCATTACACTGCCATATATTTTGTAAAAGGTATTTTATCAAAGATCGTTGACAAATTTCTTTGATAGTGTATTACCGGCCTTCCACCGCTGAGGTCTGATTCGAGCATGACTCGGATGCGTCTAGAGCACTGACGTCAGTCTCGAGTACCTCGAACGAGACTTTTTTGCCCATCACTACTTAAGAAATTCAACTTCTGAAAACAGACTCAACGGTCTTGTATTGTCATCCATTCACAGAGACGATGAAGTTATGGACCGAGTTGGCAATGCTTCAAGAAACCTTGACTTTATATATTATAGTGTGAGTTGTAAATCAAAACAGTAAAAATTAATTCTTTCCATTTAAATACTATCAAGTGAGCAAGATGATTCTATTAATACAAAGTATCATAAAATGGTCTTTTAGTTGTGTTTAACATTAACCAAACATAAAAAATCACAACAAATTGGTTGAGAAAGTGATGCCTGATAGCCATAAAACTCATCATTTTGCACCAAATTATACAAAAGTTTCCCGGGGAGATCCTTGGACCCCCTATTGTTTGGGCCTATACCATGCCCCTTAACACCCGGTTGGGTACCCCCGAAATAAAACTCTATAAACGTCCCTGTGATAGAAATAGTTGCCTATAGTGATAGACTAATGTGGGATGTTGGTAAACATATATACTGTAGATAATACAGGGTCTTTCATATAAAGTGAGAACGGCAAGCGGCAGTTTTGTTATTCGCTGCTGCGGTGGCCTTGGCCGTGTCAAACTTATTTACAATTACGTGCAAGTGAAGGTGGCACTTCATCAGGAAATTGCTGAACAAATGCATCACGTACCCGCCAAGCCGACTCGTACTTAAAATAAGTTTCACATACAAAAATACGATGTTGTAATGATAACTGTCTCACCATGATAGCATCTGAGGTTCAGTCAGGCGATTGAACACCTGCACGTTTATTGCAAGGTCGAGTACAGTATGCACTATGCGGGCGCTATCAATACTACAGCAGGGGGCCGTGGCACGCCACATGCTCGGCCAAAACCATGCAGCAGCGGATAACAAAGCCGTCGCTCACCGTTCTTACTTTATATGAAAGACCCTGTATTTCTTAAATACTAGGTAATGGTACTTCATCAAATTATTTCAAGGCCTTATCCACTTTTTCCTTGCTTATTACAGTTTATTAATGTTTCTTATTATATAAATTTTGTTGTTCACCGGTGAACTCCTTGGGGGAGGCTTCGACTTCATGGTCGAGTTAGTCGCCAGCGCTGCTGAAAACAACAATAAGCAAACCCTTATCTGCTCAACGCGATGGGAAGATTGCACATAAAAAAACAAGGGTCGTATATGGAGGAGCAGAGGGTGTTCTTCGCAGAAGAAGAGAAGAGAGCGCGGGAGAGACACGAGTGGGAACGGGAGAAACACGAGTGGGAACGGGAAGAACACGCACTGAAAATGGACTTACTCCAAGCTAAATTGGAAAAAACAAGAAAAGAGTGATTGATTTATTGATTGATTGATTTATGTAAGAACTGTGTAGGCCTATTCTAATAAAATAATTTAAATAAAATAAACTGTATTTACAATGTTCCTTTCATTAAACCCTCGGAGAAGGCGGATTGAGGGACCTGGATGGAAGGAGAGCCATGAAAGGCATATAGGAAAGTGAAAGAGGAGAGGGTCCGCCCCAAAGGTAAGGGACAAAAGGGGGAAAACGGACCCAGCTCAGGAATCCCTCGGGGTCGCCAACTCCCGAACTCACCAGCCGTGAGCCCCTGAGGGTGTAGCATTATCTAGGGTGCACCAGAAGTGGTGGGGCTACATACACCCTGCCTCCTTAAGGGCCTAGAGCACAAGGCAGGAGGTAAAAGGAAGAGAAAAAGAAGGCTGACCCCTCGCAGAAGGAGGGTATCAGAAAAGATGAGACAAGGGCCAATTAAGGCGGGAAAGGAAGAGACTCCCTAGGCCTCGGATACCCTAATACCGTCGGGGTCAGAAGAGAACAAGAGTTGACCAAGTGAGGTCGACAGGAAAGAAGATGGAGAGGAGCCCGGCACAAGTAAGTGGAAGCAATGCCAGACTCAGCTGGGGCCCCGTGGTCGCCAACCCACGCCCACAAGATGTGAGCCCCTGGGGGATTATCAGAAAGAGGCATGTCCGCTATTATCACCACAAGACTTCAAGTCCAAGGCGCCTCTGGTGGTGATGGACTGTTCGTATTTGGATGAGTCGATGAAGGAAACAACTATTGATATCAGACTAGAATTTGAAACATCTACAGTTATTCCAGAAAAAACAACAGCCTATTGTCTTATTGTTCACGAGGCGCAAGTGTTTTATCAACCGCTGTCCAATATGGTGACCAGAGTATAAATAGCATGTCTTCCTCCATTGCCCTTCACAGTCATGGAAAGCTACGATGAAGTCACAACCCCCTCTGCGAGGTGGGTCTGCAAATGTGAAAGTGATTCACCAGGCTCAGATGAAGATTCAAGGTTTACCATTTATCGCGCCCTAGTGAGTGAAGCTATAACTGCCTATCACAAGAATCATACTGTGCTTAGAATGCCGCCGCATCTGGTTCACTATTTACCGGATGGATTCATGTCTACGTTTGGTATTCATGACAGGGGGTACAACAACAAGCCCATCGCTAATCAAACAAATAATGTGGACGATGGTGTTGCCAAAGCTTCATCTTGTCATGTTGGAGAGCGGGTAGATTGCATGGACTGCAAATGCGATCGTTGCTCAACAAGTCGAGACGCTGATGCAGCATTTGAGATTTATCGCACCCTGGTGAGTTTAGCAATACGCGCCTACCATAAAGCGCAATTTCTTCGTGAAATGCCGCAGCATCTGATTGCCTATTTACCAGCTGGATTTCTGACCGCGTACGGTGCACACGACATTGACCTTAATTGGGATAAGCTACCATTACACCTCCGTATGTCGGCGGATGTTGCAGCCTGCCGTCCTTGTCGTAGACACTTTATGCATCGAGGAGATTCTCACTGTGATTGGGATGGTCCAAATCCTATGATAAAAAATTGTAAGCGATGTACTGATAACTTTATGAATAAAATTGTGTAATTGATTTTTGTGTGTATATTATTTTCTCGCTCCTATCCAATCAGTTAGTTGTTAAGAAGCAGCGGTAGTGGAAGGTCTGATATCCGTCGCCATGCCGAAAACATTGATTGTCGACGTGCAGGGTTTCAAGGTGAACGGAAACAAGTTTGTAATTAAAGAAGTTGGAATTATTGACTGCACAACCATGTGGGCACCAAGAGTAACCAGTTTTGTCTTTGAACCACCGTTTCCATTGCATTTGCAGTCAGACGAGGACAGAAGACAAACAGAGTGGTTGCAACGCAATTTGGGACTAGTCTGGAAAGAAGGCGACATTCCTTACCAGCATCTATCACTTGTTCTGAAAGCTCACTTGTTTGGTGCTGACCTTGTCTTTGTAAAGGGAAGTGAAGAAAAGGAATGGTTGCGTCAGTATGTTAATTCAACATGTCAACTTGTTGACCTTCATGTTCTGGGATGTCCTGCACTGTACAACCTGTCCGTGCCTGATGAACCTCTACAAAATAAAACACTTCAAAATGTTTGGAAGCTTTTTGATTGGCTAGCTCGCAGAGCATGTCAAAACTTGCATGTTGAGTGCAAAGCGTTGTAACGTCAGCTTCAGTGTGAGACATACCAGTGATAAGTGTGGACGTGTAGTAATATGGCAGCAATTGAAGGTTTGGACTCAAACCCCACAGAGCGAGCTATTGTCAAGTTTTTTGCCTGTAAAAAAAAGCTTGACAGTTTCACAGACGAGGAATTGAACGCTTTGCCCAAGGCGTTCCTTTTTTATGTTGCTTCAAACGCGGTGAAAAATATTTGGCACAGTGTACCTAGTGAATGGAGCAGAGATCCTGGTCTGCGTGAACTACAACCATGCACTGACTTTAGTCATCACCAGCAAGTGTCTATTACTAAAATGCCCTCCATTAAACAGTGTGGAACGTGTCAGCTCATCAAATTGTACCACGGTCATACAAATATACCGTCCTGTAAAGACTTTGCTTCATCATTCCATGGGTGCGATGAAGAAGAGGAAGAAGAGACAGCAGCGGCAGTATCGCCAGCACCAAAAAGTAAGACAACGCTTGAAAAAGATATGCCAGACCTTTGCTGGCCATGGTCTAGTTAACAAGGCCATTGATGTACTTCCCATTGAACTGCATATTCCCGGCTATCAATTTTGTGGACCTGGAACTAAACTAAGCCAACGTCTAGCACAAGGGAACTCTGGAATCAACATATTGGATGCAGCGTGTAGAGATCATGACATTGCTTACAACAACAAGAATATAGAAGTACGTCGAGTTGCAGACCGCATTCTTCTAAGAAAGGCCATGCAGCGTGTGATGTCATCTACTGCTTCTATTGGTGAGAAGATTGCAGCCTTGATTGTAGCAAGAGCGATGAAGTCAAAGCTATTGATTGGTGGTGGATTAGTGAGGAAAAGGACAAAGTAATAAACATGAATCAAATATTGTGAAGTATTTATTTGAGAGTCAGTCCACCAGTTCATAGTATACACAAAATATGGTTTAGTTTTCTTCTTGTAAAAAACATACAATTTTAATAAAAAGAATTGAAAATGAAAGTGTGTTCTTTTTTACAAGGTGTGGAAATGTCCATAAGGCAAGCTATTTACACCATCCCACAGACGTTTATTGTCATATGTTGTCAGCGATGTTTTATTTTGATTTACTGTAAAAATATTATGGTTCTTTGAAAGAATGCGTGTTTGCTGGTATAAGCGAGAGGTGTTTGCGTAGAGTACACATCGATATTCCTCAACATTGAGGAATTGTGTGACGCTACGAAGAACACCCTTCGCTTTGCATTGACCTTTATTCTTTTGTGTTGAAAATGCGTACATTTTCGGCGCCAAAGCCACAAATTCTGTCATAACATCACCGGCGCACTCATCCTTAAATAGACCTATTTTTTTTTATTCATGGGAATTATGCCAAACATATTGTTAACCTCATAGTTTGAGGTATCAAAGTAATTTGGATGTTCTCTCATCACTGAGTAAACATCTATCTTATTGGTTTGATAAATAAGACTGTCTGTATCCATATACAGTAATTTTACATCTCCAAACTTTTGTTTGGCAAACTCATAATGAAATTGATACATTACAAATTTTGAAAAGTCAAGTATTACCATTCCCAAGTAAATTGGTTTGTTATACATGATTTCTGTCTTTGACAATTCAATGGTTACTAAATCAGTTTCAATAACTCGTACAGAATGGAAATTAGGCATAGCTATATATTTTCGTGCGCCATATCGACCGTCCCAGTGGTTTACCAAATGAATAGTTCTATGCTTTCGAATATTTTCCATTGATTTACCGTAGCACGCATTGTTCATTAATTTATAAAAATTTGATTCAAATGTGGTCTTGGCGTGCTGTCGATGATGAGTATTCAATTGCATGTACGGTTGTAACCATGGTTTTTGGTCAAAGCAAATAATGCGGTGAATGGATTGCAGTTTCAAACCATGTTTCAAACATTGCATTAAATTTTCAATGTGTATGACGTACCGATTTTTTGAATTTAACGTTGCCAGCAACTTTTTATTGTTGGAACGTGAACTGGGAGGTTGTAATTTTTCAACACAAAATGGTAGATCAGAATGATCATTGTGTATCTCACAGGGATATAATAAGTCGACCTCTAGAACGTAGCCACGCGTGTCATTGCTCAACACATCTTTTAAATTAAAATTTGAAACTTCATCTGAAGTCATCCATCGAAAATTTTGATATGGAAGAGGTTTTTCCATAGCATATCCGTATAAATTGTTACAATCTAGGTAGGTGAGGTATGTTGTAGGTTGGTTTGGTTTGTATGTATCCATATATGGATTATTTGCTTTGGCGTGCTTTTGCACAAGCGAAACAAGACCTCCACGTATTCCGCGTTCAAAAAAGAGTAACATGTCGATGTCTGTTAATAGTTCCAGTTCTATGTCAGTCACCTTCAACATACAGTCCCAACTATATCCGGCAAGGGTGTAGTAATGGGCTGGATCTAGATTGTAGATTTCAAGACACAGTTTGCGAAAGTGTTCAAACACGTCTGTCAAAAGTAGTGTATCAATTTTGAGGTATAAATCAGCATACTCGCCCAAAGTTGATATCTTGAACACGTTCCATACTTTTTGAGCGTGTAAATAGTCTTCTTCAGAAATAAGACTTTTTGTTAAGTCATTGTAAAATTTGTCCTTTGAAGGGAGTGCAGTTTCCTGTAAACCTGCCCAATTGTTTACATAATTATAGGGAAACACCCCTTTTCGAATGCATAATTCAAATTGTTTGGCATCAGTAAAGTGTTGACGTACAAAATGCAAATTGTTTGGGTGAAGCCCTTGAACAAGCGCATCCAATGATGATGCGAGGAATCTATACGAATCTAAAAATCGTATACTGATTCCATTTCGCCATTTCGAAAACGAAATAAAATTTTCATGATTTTGTGGAATTAAATTAAACTTTTGGTTTTCAAGGTTAGCAAATTCCTTAATAATTAAATGGCTGTCATACCGAGACATGTTGTGTAAGAAACAAGAAATATAGCGTGCTCTTTTATACGCCAAATTACATACACTATGAGCCGCTCCTCTAAATTTTCCAGTGTACCGATTATGGTCTCTCACTGGCGTGTCACAAGGTGCTATTGGTTTTTGACAAATGTGACAAGTGGTTGCTGTTGCAAAAACCGCCTCGTCTGCGTCCGACATTTGAAGCGGAATTGGATTTTGCAGGATATTGTACACCCGATCTGCCAAGGCGTCCAATTCATTTAAAAACCAAGCAGCAGCATCTGCATCGCGATAAGATTTGAAGTATGAAAGTGAAGGGTCGTATGAACAAATCACGTTTAGGGCACAACTGAATGGCACATGTTGCTGTACTTGTTGAGTGTACGGACGTGTCGGATCTGGTTTACATGTGTCAATGGGTGTGGTTAAACATTCAAAATCTGCATATACTGTAAATGGAAGCGGTTCTTGACGAGACACATTTTGAAATTTCATACTGGCTTTATCCTTTTCTGGAAATATAATTTTTACCGCTGGTTGTGTGATGCAATCAATAGTATGTGCTGTCAACTTTTGATTGCTAGTAAAATATTGCAAACAGCGATCACATATATGTACCCTATTTTTTTTTTTTTGTAACTTGTGAACGAACTAGTCTAGAAAGATCTTTGATATAACAGTAATGGTTGCACAATTCCCCTTCAATGTACAGTAAATTAAAATGCTTTTCTTTTTTTCCCTTTGTCACATACAATGGACCAATAACTTTGTCCCCTTCAACTCCGTATACATTAATGGAGTAAAGCGGATTTTTAGATTCAAAACGAGAAATGGCGTTGAGGTCCATTGGGAATTCTATGTCTGCTAAATTTAGACTGATCATTAATTCCATAAATTTCTGGTGATATTTTCCCATTCTGTGAACATTTTCAGTTGCAGGACTTAACCCAGCAGCCAAGGACCACACAAAGCAAAAAACGTCATTATTATCCACATTGATGACTGCGTGATGTTTTTCCAACTGTTTAGGTAAATTAACATGAGCTGAACCACTGTTCATGGGATCAAAGGTGCATACATTAATTTTAAAATGGTTGATAGCTTCCAGCGATTTGCCACTTTCCAATTCTTGAAACTCGGCAAAGCGCGTCATGAGCTTATCGACAATGTTTTTACTATACCAACTGTGTAACATCACAGAAGTGACAAAGAGGAAATCTGACATTCTACGGATCGGAGCGTGGAATGTTAGAAGTCTGCTAGGAAGTGGAAGGTTAGAAAACTTAGAAAGGGAAATGGATAGGTTGAGGTTGGATTTGGTTGGGATTAGTGAAATGCGCTGGCAGGAAGAACAGGATTTTTGGTCAGGAGACTATAGGGTCATTAGCACTAAATCAAACAATGGCCAAGCAGGGGTTGGCCTCATATTGAGTAGGAAACTTGGACAGCGGGTGGAATATTATGAGCAATATAGTGAACGGATTATTGTAGCAAAAATCAATACTAAACCTACCTGCACCACAGTGGTACAAGTCTATATGCCTACCAGTCAAGCTGATGATGAGGATGTTGAAAAGGTCTATGAAGAAATAGACGAAATTCTGAAGTATATCAAGGGTGATGAAAATGTTATAGTAATGGGAGATTGGAATGCTGTGGTAGGAAAAGGGAGAGAAGGGAAGATAGTAGGAGATTTCGGATTAGGTGAAAGGAATGATCGAGGAAGCAGGCTGGTAGAATTCTGCACCGAGCATGAATTGGTCATAGCTAACACCTTATTCAATAACCACAATAGAAGAATATACACATGGATGAGACCAGGAGATACAGGGCGTTACCAAATCGACTTCATTATGGTCAAGCAGAGGTTTCGAAACCAGATTTTGGATTGTAAAACATATCCTGGTGCTGACATAAACTCTGATCACAATCTGGTTGTAATGAAATGCAGATTAAAGTTGAAGAAACTGAAGAAAAGTCAAAAGCCAAAAAGGTGGGCAATAGACAGACTGAAAGAGAAGGATGTAAACGAAAGATTCAAGAAGAGTATAAAGGAAGGACTAATGAAAAACCCTAAACAAACTTCAATTGCAGACGAATGGGCACTTTTGAAGAATGAAATAACCAAATCCGCAGAAGAAAACATTGGTAGGAAAGAAAGGATAGGTAGAAAACCGTGGATCACTCAGGATATACTAGAATTGATGGATGAAAGGCGGAAACACAAGAATCTAAGAGATGACAAGGGGAAAGCAGAATACAGAGTCTGAGAAATGAGGTTAACAAGAAGTGCAAAGAAGCGAAAGAAGAATGGTTGAAAGAGAAATGTGCAGGTATAGAAAATTGTCTGAAATTAGGAAAAGTAGACACAGCTTATCGAAGGATTAAGAATACTTTTGGGGAAAAGAAGACTAAGTGCTGTAATATTAAGGACACAAATGGAAAGCCTCTAACAGATAGGGAAGAAAAGGTTGAGAGATGGAAAGCTTACATAGAGAGTTTGTATAAGGGAAAGGAGATTGAGAATCATGTAATGGAAAGGGAGGAGGAAATTGATGAGGATGCGAAAGGAGATTTAATATTGAGATCAGAATTTGATAGAGCTTTGGAAGACTTAAGCAGGAACAAAGCACCAGGCATAGATGATATACCGATTGAGTTGCTACGCTGCATAGGAGATGAAGGTCTGATCAGGTTATTTCACTTGGTGTGTAGGATTTATGAGACAGGTGTGGTACCCCCTGATTTCAAGAAGAATGTAATCATCCCTATACCAAAGAAAGTGGGAGCTGACAGATGTGAAGATTACCGTACAATCAGCTTGATTACTCATGCTTCAAAGATCCTGTCTAGAATAATTTACAAGAGGATTGAAAGCCAGATAGAAACGGAGTTGGGTGAAGACCAGTTTGGTTTCAGGAGAAATGTAGGAACAAGGGAAGCTGTACTAAGTCTTAGGCTGATTTTGGAAGGTAGAATAAGGAAAGATAAGAGAACGTTCATGGCTTTTGTAGACTTAGAAAAGGCTTTTGATAACGTTGATTGGACTAAATTGTTTGACATTTTGAAATCTATTGGAATAAAGTACAGGGATAGGAGGGTGATATACAATCTGTACAGAAACCAGACAGCAGTCATTCGAGTTGAAGGACATGAGAGAGAAGCTGGTACTCAGAAAGGTGTAAGGCAAGGCTGCAACTTATCACCCATACTTTTCAATCTTTACATTGAACAAGCAATGAAGGAAATTAGAGAAAAATTTAAAGTGGGAGTGAAGATTCAAGGAGAAATAAATTCAACTCTGAGATTTGCTGATGACATCGTCATCTTGGCCGACAAGCCTGAGGATTTGAATGAGTTTTTGAATGGTATGGACTCCGTCTTACGGAAAGAATTCATGATGAAAATAAATAAATGTAAAACAAAAATACTGGAATGCAGCCGAGATAAATCAGAAACCTCTATGGAGATCAAATTGGCAGGTGAAAAGCTGAAGGAAGTAGGAGACTTCTGTTACTTAGGATGCAGAATAACCAGTGATGGACGAAGCAAAGAGGATATTAAAAGTAGGTTGGCTCAGGCAAAGAAAGCATTTCTACAAAAAAGTAATCTGTTGACATCGAATATAGAATTAGGTATTAGGAAGTCATTTTTGAAAGCATTTGTCTGGAGCGTGGCGCTCTATGGAAGTGAAACTTGGACTATTGGTGCAGCAGAAAAGAGGAGAATTGAAGCATTTGAAATGTGGTGTTACAGGAGAATGATGAAGATCAGATGGGTAGGTAGGGTTACAAACAAAGAGGTATTAAGACGAGTGGGAGAGGAGAGATGTTTCTGGCGACTGCTAATGAAGAGAAGAGATAGGTTGGTAGGACACATACTAAGACACCCAGGAATAGCAAGCTTAGTTATGGAAGGAAGGGTCGAGGACAAAAACTGTAGGGGTAGACCAAGGTTAGAATATGTTAAACAGATTGCCTCGGATGTAGGGTGTCGGAGCTATGTAGAGATGAAACGATTAGCTCAGGACAGGGAGGCATGGAGAGCTGCATCAAACCAGTCAAAAGACTGAAGACTCAAACAACAACTGTGTATATTATCAGTGCGGTACAATTCACACATTTTCGTATGTAAATAAATCGGTTTGGTTATTTCCTCACCTTGTTTTAAAATAACAAAATCACATAATAACTCAGCGTTAATCTTTAACGCTACATGTTCTCTTAAACAGTCTTGCATTTTATTTTGAAAAATGTTGTAGCTAGCGTTTAAAAATTCATTTGGGTCTAAAAATTTAGCATCATTATTAATTTTAAAGCTACTTAACTTATTATTAAAACAAATATCCACGTTCTGCCAACTAAGTTCTGGTGCTGACATCATGACACTTACAGTAATTACATTTACTACAAAAACAGCAAATCACTGAACAGTTTGCAGAGAATGAAAAACAAAGTTTATTGTCTCTGCAAATTCTGTTTTAACATTAACAAATTTTAAATTTTATTTGATTCTTCAATAAATTCTACCAAACATCTTTTATTTTCTACTCCCAAATATTTTAGGTAGATGGTTCCTTTGTTGAGGTCATTTACAGCTTCGTCGTTGAGTTCCATGAACCTCGCAGGTAAGAAGACAGCGAAATCTTCTAGTTCACAAACTATTCTTCCCCCATATTTCGTTTTCACCCTGCGAACAGCTGTCACCAAATAGGACTCGTTAACTGGCAGGTCCTGTAAACGTTTAGTCTCCAGACCGGTTGCTCTGCCAATGAGATTCGCAACTGTTATAGCAGACATATTGGTTCTGAAAGGTAATTATAAAGTGTTTAGGTAAACTATTAAAAAGGTTCAGGTACCCTCCACCTTTATTTATTAGCACATTAACTCAAACCCTGATCTATAGACTAAACCATCAAATGTGTATACAAAACTTATTTGCTAAGACGAGGAGTCTCCTAACAGCGCTTAGTTCCAATAATCAGTTGGATACAGCGAGATAAGGTAATATCTCTTTTGACTGACGTCAAACCTGGTAATGACTGTTAGTTGCAATAATAGTTTCATATATCCACTTGAGTAGTGTGTCCCGCAACCCCATCCAAACCTCTAGACTAAACCATCAAATGTGTATACAAAACTTATTTGCTAAGACGAGGAGTCTCGTAACAGCGCTTCGTTCCAATAATCAGTCGGATAGAGCGAGATAAGGTAATATCTCTTTTGACTGACGTCAAACCTGGTAATGACTGTTAGTTGCAATAATAGTTTCATATATCCACTTGAGTAGTGTGTCCCGCATCCCCATCCAAACCTCTAGACTAAACCATCAAATGTGTATACAAAACTTATTTGCTAAGACGAGGAGTCTCGTAACAGCGCTTAGTTCCAATAATCAGTTGGATAGAGCGAGATAAGGTAATACCTCTTTTGACTGACGTCAAACCTGGTAATGACTGTTAGTTGCAATAATAGTTTTATATACCCATTTGATATTATTATTATCCACTTGATAAATATTTAAGGTCAACTGTATAACCATCGACAGTTAGAGAAACTAAAAGTACTATGTTCAATATTACCTGATAGAAGATCTTTGCAGCAAAGCGATGTGTATACTACCAACTCGTGGACTTCTCTGGCTAGCAACAATAATGTCACGGCTTATATACCCTTACAATCAGAGGCAACACCCGGTTTGTCCGCTTTCTCAGTAACTGGATGACCTCCATATTTAGTATAAATGAACCTGCTACTTTACAAAGAATTGTCATTCACTGCTACTGCTATGTCTGATGAGGAAAACACCCGTGCTGAGGAAGAAGAATCCATCAATTGGGATTCGTCTTTGGACATTTTCATGTAAGTAATATTCATTTTTTTAAATTGATACCAAGGGCTCAAGTCGCCCACGGGTGTTAACTAGAAAGACATGCACTTGGCCTCACCAGAGGTCGCACAATCATTATTCATTACCTACCATTAGTTTTCATCACTCATTAACTCGTCCTGCCAAGCTTTTAATTGAATGTCATAGCTAGTTTTTTTGTCGTGTGACCTCCTCAGAGGCCGAGTGCAGGTCTTTCTATTCGACGTCCGTGGGCGACCTGCGCGTCGGGATGGAGTGGATGAAGATGAAACTGGGCAAGGATGTGGAAGGAATCGGCCGTGGCCTATCAGCCACTCGCTTAAGTGCAGCGTTAGGTCATAGGGCTCAAGTCGCCCACGGGTGTTAACTAGAAAGACATGCACTTGGCCTCACCAGAGGTCGCACAATCATTATTCATTACCTACCATTAGTTTTCATCACTCATTAACTCGTCCTGCCAAGCTTTTAATTGAATTTCATAGCTAGTTTTTTTGTCGTTTGAATTTCATAGCTAGTTTTTTTGTCGTGTGACCTCCTCAGAGGCCGAGTGCAGGTCTTTCTATTCGACGTCCGTGGGCGACCTGCGCGTCGGGATGGAATGGATGAAGATGAATGAAACTGGGCAACGATGTGGAAGGAATCGGCCGTGGTCTATCAGAAGGTACCGTCCCAGCATTTGCCTGGTGTTGAAAATGGGAAACCACGGAAAACCATTTCAAGGACGGCTGACGGTGGGGCTCGAACCCACGCGTCTACCGAGTCAGCAGAGAGCTTGGACTCATGACCTAATGCTGCCTACAGCCTTGTTGGAAGAAAACAACTTTCTTTTTTCTCCCAGTTCGACTTAAGAAACATGACTAATTTATTGTAATTTAATGCAAATTGTATTACCGGTTGAAGACCTGTTAAATTTATTGCCAAGACATACTGCTTTAACAAAAAATAAAAGTTAATAGCCTACATCATCAATCTTGATACCAGTCTAATGTCAAAAGGGCTTTCAATATCTTAGAGTTGTAACAGTATAATTACTCATACATTACAATTGTGTTGCGCTGTTATGTAAATCAGCATTAGTATACCAGCTTCTCACCGCTGATCTGCAGTTTAAATCTCACTCACTTCATGTGAGATCTGTGTAGGGTACCACAAACGTTGAATTGTTGTTGTTTGAGTCTTCAGTCTTTTGACTGGTTTGATGCAGCTCTCCATGTCTCCCTGTTCTGAGCTAATCGTTTCATCTCTACATAGCTCCAACATCCCTACATCGGAGGCAATCTGTTTAACATATTCTAACCTTGGTCTACCCCTACAGTTTTTGTCCTCGACCCTTCCTTCCATAACTAAGCTTGCTATTCCTGGGTGTCTTAGTATGTGTCCTACCAACCTATCTCTTCTCTTCATTAGCAGTCACCAGAAACATCTCTCCTCTCCCAATCGTCTTAATACCTCTTTGTTTGTAACCCTATCTACCCATCTGATCTTCATCATTCTCCTGTAACACCACATTTCAAATGCTTTTATTCTCCTCTTTTCTGCTGCACCAATAGTCCAAGTTTCACTTCCATAGAGCGCCACGCTCCAGACAAAGGCTTTCAAAAATGACTCCCTAATACCTAAATCTATATTCGATGTCAGCAGATTCCTTTTTTGTAGAAATGCTTTCTTTGCCTGAGCCAACCTACTTTTAATATCCTCTTTGCTTCGTCCATCACTGGTTATTCTGCATCCTAAGTAACAGAAGTCTCCTACTTCCTTCAGCTTTTCACCTGTCAATTTGATCTCCATAGAGGTTTCTGATTTATTTCGGTTGCATTCCAGTATTTATGTTTTACATTTATTTATTTTCATCATGAATTCTTTCCGTAAGACGGAGTCCATACTATTCAAAACTCATTCAAATCCTCAGGCTTGTCGGCCAAGATGACAATGTCATCAGCAAATCTCAGAGTTGAAATTATTTCTCCTTGAACCTTCACTCCCACTTTAAATTTTTCTCTAATTTCCTTCATTGCTTGTTCAATGTAAAGATTGAAAAGTATGGGTGATAAGTTGCAGCCTTGCCTTACACCTTTCTGAATACCAGCTTCTCTCTCATGTCCTTCAACTCGAATGACTGCTGTCTGGTTTCTGTACAGATTGTATATCACCCTCCTATCCCTGTACTTTATTCCAATTGATTTCAAAATGTCAAACAATTTAGTCCAATCAACTTTATCAAAAGCATTTTCTAAATCTACAAAAACCATGAACGTTCTCTTATCTTTCCTTATTCTACCTTCTAAAATCAGCCTAAGACTTAGTACAGCTTCCCTTGTTCCTACATTTCTCCTGAAACCAAAGTGATCTTCACCCAACTCTGTTTCTATCTGGCTTTCAATCCTCTTGTAAATCATTCTGGACAGGATCTTTGAAGCAAAGTAATCAAGAAGGTTGAATTAAGGATAACAAAATTAACAGTATTATTCTCTTCTTGCAAAACATTTTTTAAACTCAGCTTCCAAAAGCTTACATATAGCAGAACGCGGGTTTTACAACTACAGAGGTGACAGCCGAGTTCAGCATTGCTTCCACTTACTTGTGTCAAGCTCCTCTCTGTCTTCTTTCCTGTCAACCTCGCTTGGCCAACTCTTGTTCTCTTCCAACTCCAACAGTATTAGAGTATCCAAGGCCCTTGCCACATCTTTTCTGATTCCCTCCTTCTGCAAGAGGCCAGTCTTCTTTTCCCATTATTTCCTACATTCTGCCTGTCATTTAATCATTGATGCAGAGAAGTGCAAGGAGTATGCCTCCATAACTTAGGAGGTTTTCTTCTGTGTACTTTGGTTCACCCTGACACAAACATCAAGACAGTTTATATCCTCGCCGCTAGATTGGGTATTTTAATGACATTGATAGACATTTTTTCTATTTTATAGTTTTTCAAATGACCGCGTCATGGCGGAATTTTTCGTGCAGATGATGATGATGATGATGGAGGAGGTGGAGGAGGAAAATGAAGGAGGCAGTGACACCGAAGATGAGGCGGAAGAAGAAGCTGTCAAAAACAAGTAAATGTAAGAAAACAATATTAATAAAAAATATTCTTGTTTTGATTTATTTGTCTATCATTCCCACTTTTATTTTTTTATATGAAGCTGAGCGAGCCAACATGTCAGATGTCAATCTCAGAAATTCACTCCTGTGACATCACACATAGGTTGACCGTTCAAATCAGATTGTTCATTCTAACACCCATCCATGTCCATTAACCATCTAGCACACATTCTATATCCTCAGCTCCATAACACATAAATTCAAATCTCCCTAATCAGCATAAATGAAAATCCTTCGGCTGCACTAGGTCTCTGTGATTATGCCTCCATGGCTTAGGGAGAAGCATGCCAACCTCTCACCGCTGGGTCTGTGTTTCAAATCCCAGTTACTCCATGTAAAATCTGTGCTGGACAAAACAGAAGCAGACTGGTTTTTCTCCGGGTACCCTAGTTTTCCAGACAAACTTTCATTCTACCAACACTCTCCACCATCATTTAATTTTATCAGTCATTTATTCAATCGCTGACTCAGAGGAGTGCGATAGGCTTCGACAGTCGGCACAGTTCATATCTTCACAACTAGATGGAATATTCCAATGTCATCAATAGACATTACACCATCTTGTTTTTATTTCATGTCGAGCTGGCTGAACCGACATGCCATGCGTTTTGTATCCCCCACCCATTAACAATTTGTTTACCGTTAAGTATTAGAAAAAAACAATCCCATCCATGACGTACACTACATTCTGCCTGTGACGTCCCAACCTCCATTCACAGTTCCATCTTCATTTACGTTTGTTTACCCGCCAACCTAGCACGTCAGGGTTCAACAACCACCATTCATCTCCATTCATGTTTCCCATTAAAACACTCTCATCCATGACCTGTGCTACATTCCGTAATCTGCTGTGACGTCGCAACCTCCATTCACGGTGCCATCTTCATTCACGTTTATTTACCCGCAAACCTACCACGTCAGGGTTCAACAACCACTACCCACCACCATTCATGTTTTCCATTCAAAACACACCCGTCCATGACCTACCCCACATCCCGTAATATACTATGACGTCACACACACGCCAGTTGACCGTTCAAATCTGACGATTCATTCACCGACAAAGATTCGGAAACCTTCGGCAACACTCGGATCTCATCAAGTACAAAGCAAAGCTATATAGCACGAGACCATAACAGAGAAGGCGCTCAGTCCAATAGAGAGACTGGGTCGAGGAGGGTCTCGTGCAGATCCTCTTCCATCCTTCCCCCCTCGTCCCCCACCCCACCCTTCCCTCCCCACCCTCCCCCACCCATTCCCTCCACCCACACCCCCTCAAACCGGTTCCTGGACCCTCCAAGGTTTGTTTACCTTCCGGGGTCCCGGCGACCTTGGGGTCAATGACCTACCTCAAGGTCATTGACCATGACCTACCTCAAGGTCATTGACCTTGCCACGCCCCCCTCATTTGCATAAATAACGGTATTTGAAGCAGAACCCTCCTTGCTCCTCTACTTGTCTGAATTCCCGAAAGGCGTCGTAGTTTAGTCCACACTTGAGAGGAGGGGGTATGTGCCGTAATAGAAGACACATACCGTTCCCAGGATTGTTGCTTACTCTGGCGAATAAGAATCCATGCCTTGGCACGAAATTTCTTAAACGCCACCAAATTGGCCATGGTTGGACGCCGACGGTAGTGCTTGTGAGCTCGACGACGGTCTCTTATTGCCGCTGCAATATCCTCTGTCCACCAAGAGACGAGTTTGCGACGAGGAGTCCCAGAAAAGGATGGGATGGACTCTTCGGCGGCAGCAAGAAGCACATCGGTGATGTGCTGTACCTCGTCATCGACGCTCTGGCAACCAAGATCAACGAACACAGCTCGTTCTTGAAACGACAGCCAATTTGCCCGCTTAAGAACCCAACGACTGGGGAACTCCACGGGCGTCTGGGTCAGAAGGGTAAGAACGATCGGGAAATGGTCACTGTCACAGAGGTCGTCGTGTACATACCAACCAAATAGGGGGACCAGCGCACGGCTACACACACTCAAGTCAATGTGTGAGTACGTGCCGTGCGCTAAGCTAAAATGTGTATCTTCCCCTGTATTTAATAGAGATAAATCCAACCCTTGAATTAAGCCCTCCACGTCCCTTCCTCTGGGGCAGGAAGATGGTGATCCCCATTGGGGGTGATGAGAGTTGAAATCACCCACGATTAGGAAAGGGACTGGAAGTTGATCAACAAGATCAAAGACGTCATTAATATCAAGGGGCTGGTTCGGTGGAAGGTACACGTTACAAACAGTTGTCATGGCAGGCAAGGACACGCGAACTGCAATAGCTTCCAGAGGAGTGGCGAGTGGAAACTCCTCACTATAGCAGTCAGAGCGAACGAAGGTACAAACGCCCCCGGAAGCCCGGACGGCGTCTTGTCGCTCTTTAGAGTATAGTCGGAAACCTCTCAGAACAGTCACGTGATCAGGTCTGAGGTTTGTTTCCTGTAGGCAGCCTATACTCGCTGCGTATTGGGCAATAAGCTGACGGAGTTCTGTCAAATGCCTGTCATAACTGTTACAATTCCACTGTAACAGTGCCATTGTGTGAACTTAAGGAATAACGTGGAGGAGCAAGCTACTCCAACTTTGACTCTGGAGGATCTACAGTCACTACGTCGACTATAATCTCCATGTCCTCAGGCGAGGTCATGGGGTGAATCGACTCGGTGGAAGATTTCATAGACGCAGTTCGGCGGCGGGGGGATCTCCGTGGGGAGCGCGCAGATCTGGGGACCGAAACGTCCCCAGGCGCAGAAGCATCCGCAGGTATTGGCGCTGATGGCTTCCCCTTTTTGGGAGAAAGGGAATGGGTAGTTCGGGGTCCCTTCTTACCCGCCCCGCCTCTTTAAGATATATAGACGGGTCAGGAGCCGAAGTCCTGACCCTGGTCGACGATGCCGCCTCCGCCGGCTTCGGCGCGGCTTTCGTCGACCGTTTGGGTGGGGAGAAAGTCTTCGACTTCCTCCCGAGTGGGGAGTAAGTCTTAAACTTCCTCCCCTGCTGTGCGGGCGGAGCTGCCTTCGCTCGCACAGCCTTCGTGCTGGCCGAAGGTGGAGTTGAAGTCACCTTCGGGATTTCCGTTGTTATCATAGGAGTAGTGGGATGAGGGGAAAGCTGCTTCCAAAAGCAAGTGGTGAGCCCCTGCGACCTTGGAATGGAAGGAGCCATGCTAGGAGGGCGTGCTTGGATTCGTTTTTTTCGTCTCGTTGTGTTCTTTACGGGAATGTAGATGTCGAAAAGGTGAAGTTAGGGTTTTGGGTCAAAACATGCGTTTTTCACATTTTTGCCGATTTTTGGAAAACGGGCCATGCTAGGAGGGCGTGCTTGGATTCGTTTTTTTCGTCTCGTCGTGCTCTTTACGGGAATGTCGGTGTCGGAAAGGTGAATTTAGGGTTTTGGGTCAAAACATGCGTTTTTCACATTTTTGCCGATTTTTGGAAAACGGGTCATGCTAGGAGGGCGTGCTTGGATTCGTTTTTTTCGTCTCGTTGTGCTCTTTACGGGCATATCGGTGTCGAAAAGGTGAAGTTAGGGTTTTGGGTCAAAACATGCGTTTTTCACATTTTTGCCGATTTTTGGAAAACGGGTCATGCTAGGAGGGCGTGCTTGGATTCGTTTTTTTCGTCTCGTTGTGCTCTTTACGGGCATGTAGGTGTCGAAAAGGTGAAGTTAGGGTTTTGGGTCAAAACATGCGTTTTTCACATTTTTGCCGATTTTTGGAAAACGGGCCATGCTAGGAGGGCGTGCTTGGATTCGTTTTTTTTTTCGTCTCGTCATGCTCTTTACGGGCATGTAGGTGTCGAAAAGGTGAAGTTAGGGTTTTGGGTCAAAACATGCGTTTTTCACATTTT
Source organism: Meconema thalassinum (assembly GCA_946902985.2). Lineage (NCBI taxonomy): Eukaryota > Metazoa > Arthropoda > Insecta > Orthoptera > Tettigoniidae > Meconema > Meconema thalassinum. The sequence goes on along the minus strand of OX336392.1, from coordinate 501,232,602 downwards.
TGTCGATTTTCGGAAAACCGAAAACGTGAGAATGACGTGTGTGATAGTATTTATTTCGTCTCTTTATTCTCTTTACGTGGATATAGACATAAAAAAGGTAAAAAGCTGGAAACATGGTTTTCTTATGGAAAAGGTGTTTTTTGTTCATTTTCGCGTTATTTGGAAAACGAATGAGGCGATTTTTATGATGGTCATGTCGATGTATTTGTGTCGTTGTTCTGTTTACGGGAATGTAGGTATGGAAAACCTAAAATGATGGTTTCCGTTATTTTTTTCGAGATCGTTGAGGAAAACGGGGAAAAAAGTAAGAAACCAGATTTGAAGTCACGCTAGGTTATGCGCTTTGATGTTAATAAAACACTTATGCATTATTATTATTATTATTTGTCTTGACTGGTCAGGACTCACACGCAGAGAGAGAACTTGCTTAATGCAATGAGAATTGAAAGCATTGAGGCTGGCCCACGTCGAGCAGACAGACACAGGTCTTATCATTGTACGTGCCTCGCAGCAGAGAGAGATAACAGCCTGTTGTTCACATGCAGGTGGCTGTTATCTGACCCAGACGTGTTACCCGATATCTCAATAAGGACATACAGCTCTGTCGAAAAGCTGATCATTGCATTCCCACACATACTCATGCAGAGATTGCAAAAGCTTGTGAGAATCGGTCTGACTTGTGCGCTCCATGACATCCTACTCGTAGGAACAAAAAAAAAAAAAGTAAAGTGTTAACTTTGCATCTTGTTGAGGAGACATATATGTTCTGAGGGTAAGAGAGACTCATCATTCTCGTGTTCATCTTTGAAGGTGACGGATGCAAGTGCCTTATGCTCTTTGTGAAATATTACGTGAACTGCGGCCATACTTGTACTAAGGTAGGTTCATTATTGTTAATTATGGCATGATTGGTTTTATTGTTATTTTGTGTATGCATGAAAAGTAAGTTAGTGACTGATGGTATTTTTGGGGGATTTCGTTTGTTGCAGATTTTTAAAAACAACATCATTAAGTCTGGGAAAGCAGACAGAGAGAGAGACAGTGACAGTGACAGTGACAGTGGCGGCAAAGAGCACATTTGCTGAAAGTATTATAATTCATTATATGGTGAGTACATGTTGTTCCATTACTTTTATTGTTGTTGTTGTTGTTAAATGTATGTCATTTATTTCACGGAAATTTATATACTTATGGCGTGTATTTATTATTGTTTCAGAATGAAGATATATATGGAGTGAATAGGTTTTAACTACCTTGACGCTTTCGATATTAAAAAAAAGAGGTGAGTCTTTGTAAATGACTTTGTTATTTTCGAGTGAGTGTCTTATTTATGTGTGCACACTTGAAACCTTTTGTTTTTAGCAAGTCTTATGAATGAATGAATGAATGAATGAATGAATGAATGCACATGTTTAATGTATATAACCATGACTAATAACGGATTGTATTGGTTTGTTTTTCAGATAAATCATTGGAAACAAAAAACAAGATAAACCTTGTCGTTGATATTAAAACTATATCAACTTTGTTGGTGATCATTTCCTGCTGGGGGCCCAAATTACTACAACCATTGTCTACCTGTGAACGAGATTGTGTGTGCCAGTCAGTAAAAATCGATAAGTGTGGTCGTTTGGAATTGCAGATTTTGGATTAACCTATTTTAAGGTAAGGGTTGCACGTTTATTAGTCCATTTTATAATCATGTCTATATCAGAGAGTGAAGTGTTAGTGTGGCAGCCTTTGGCCAAATGTTTCAAAACGCGAGTATGCTCAGGCCGAATTTACAATGCGATTCACTGTCTGTCGCCTAAAGATTTTGTGGAATTATGTTTTCCCATTTTTTTGAGTGAATGTGAACAAGGCTTAAGATTGCATCAGGCTTTAAAAATAAACTTCGAACTACTATGTGAATTTACATTGATAAAAAATAATGTTGAAGAGAAACACACCTTCAACCTTTGTACAAAAATGGAGAAAGTACTGATAGCCGATAATTTGGAAACGTGGTATCAGGAGAAAGCTATTCAAGCGCTTATCACTAAATTTGATAAGTTGCAAGAGGGTCCCAGTGGCTTGGCCCTCAATAGCATTGCCTATTTGCAAATCAATATTTGTAAATACAATCCACTGAATGCAGGAAGTAGCTATATTGCCACACCGAGCTTTATCGCTTCCAGAAAGGCAGTGATCAACATACGCAACAAAGACGATTACTGCTTTTTGTGGAGTATAGTGAGCTGTCTGCAACCCTGTCAAGACAGAAATGGTCATAAACCAGGGCAGTACAAAGAATTGTTTAACCACATGAAACAAACTCTCAATCTCGAGCGTGTTTCATTTCCCATGCCTCTAGATAAAATTCATTTATTTGAGAAAGATAATCCAAATTTCTCTTTCATGGTGTATGGCATCGAAGGATCCAATATTGTGGGCCCCTTGTATGCCACCAAACAGGTAAAGCAACATCACATTCACCTGCTTTTCCTGTCTGATGGGGATAAAAGCCATTATTGTTGGATAAAGAATTTAAGTAAATTGGTGAGCAGCCAAATGTCAAATCATCATCCTAAAAAGCATATTTGCGAGCGCTGCCTTCAGTATTTTGGAACTGATGAACTTTTGAAACGACATACGGAAGACTGTGAAGGGCAGACGGCAGAAAAGCTAGTCTTGCCCGAAGGGAATGACGCAGTCTTAAAATTTAAGGCCACTAATAAACAAGAGATGGTACCATTTACTGTTTACGCTGATTTTGAGGCCCTTACTGTTCCCATTCAGGGATGTGAACCAAGCCCCCATACAAGCTCAACCTATCCAGTGCAGAAACATGAGCCTTTTGCTGTAGCCTATTATGTTGTCTGTCACTATGATAATTCACAATGTGAGTATGTAAGTCATAAAGGTCAGGATTGTGCGCGGTGGTTTGTTGATCAAATGGCGGCTTTAGCAGGCAAAGTAGAAACTATTTTAAACAACCCTGTACCAATTCAGATGAATGACGTACAGCAAAGAGAATATGATCAAGCCACCACCTGCCACATATGTGAAAAGCCAATCTTAGGCGGAGAAAAAAAAGTAAGAGACCACTGCCACAGGACAGGGCATTTTAGAGGTGCTGCCCATAACGAATGCAATTTGAAGTACTCTACACCTCGCTTCCTCCCTGTCTTTTTACACAATTTCTCCCGGTATGACCTTCACTTCATTGTTAAACAATTTGCTCATGTAGATAAGAGCAAATTCAACATTTTGGCTAAGAACCATGAGAGCTTTACCTCACTTTCATGGAGAAAAGGAAGCATGAGCATTCGCTTTCTCGACTCATTCAAGTTTATGTCTAGTTCGCTGGATAGTCTTGTGAAAGGCTTAAGCGAAGATGAGTTGAAACATACCCATTCCCACTTTACGGATACAAATCAATTTAAATTGTGTGTTCGTAAAGGCCATTTTCCATACGATTATGTGGAAAGTTACGAGGTGCTTGAAGAAACGACTTTGCCGCCAAGAGAAAAATTCTTTTCTCAGTTAACACAAAGCACCATCAGTGAAGAAGACTATGCCCACGCACAGCATGTTTGGCGAGTGTTTGGCATAGAAACCATGGGCCAGTATGCTATGCACTATTTAAAATTAGACGTGTTGTTGTTGACCGACGTTTTTGAAACGTTTCGTCAGCTATGTCACAGGATTTATGGCCTTGACCCCGCTCACTACTATACCAGTCCAGGGTTAAGTTGGGACGCCGCCCTCAAATTTACCCACATTGAGCTTGATTTACTGACGGATCCCGATATGGTACTCATGATGGAAAAAGGGATTCGTGGGGGATTCGTATCGCTCAATCAGCGACATGCCAAGGCAAATAATCATTACATGCCTGATTATTGTCCCGAAGAACCAGAATCCTATCTAATGTATTTCGACGTAAACAATTTATACGGTCACGCTATGAGTCGACCACTGCCGTACAGAAACTTTGTCTGGCTGTCTGAGGATGAAATTAAAGATTTTAATGTGCATAGCGCCAGCAAGCAACAGGACGTAGGGTATGTTCTTGATGTCGACTTAGCTTATCCCCCCCATCTCAGACAGCGTCATGGTGATTTCCCCTTTTGCATAGAGAAAATGGTGCCGCCCGAGAGTAAGGGCAATCATAAGAAATTGATGGGTACCTTGTATGATAAAAATCACTATGTGTTGCATATTGACATGCTGGTAGAATGTTTAGCCCAGGGCTTAACCCTGAAAAAAATCCATAGAGGTATTTCTTTTTGTCAGAAACCGTGGTTGAAACCATACATGGATTTAAATACCAGTCACAGACAAAGTGCCACTCAGCCATTTCAAATCAATTTTTTTAAACTGATGAATAATTGTATCTATGGCAAGAGTTTGGAAAATGTACGGCAGTATAGGGACATTAAATTGGTCAACACATGGCATGGACAATGGGGAGCTCAAAAATATATTGCAAAACCAAATTTCAAATCTTTAAACATTATTGATCATGATCTACTGACTATTGAACTTGCCAAAACTAAAGTGGTCATGAATAAGCCTATCTATTTAGGCCAAGTCATTTTAGATTTTTCAAAATTGCACATGTATAAATTCCATTATGGTTTTGCAATACAGCGATTTGGTACCATTTCCTTGTTATATACAGACACGGATAGTTTTATTTACCATATCCATGACTGTGATCCGTATGTCGTTATGAAACAAAACCCAAAATGGTTTGACACGTCCTCGTTTAGTGACAAGAACGTGTTCGATATCCCCCGTCTGAACAAAAAAGAAATTGGTTTAATGAAAGATGAGTGTTCAGACACCATGATGGCTGAGTTTGTAGGTCTCGCTCCGAAAATGTATAGTTTTCGACAGGTGGATCAATGCGAATCTATGCGAGCCAAAGGGATTAGCCAGCATGTGGTTAAACGTCTCTGTGTGGATGATTATTTACATGTCCTTCAGACCCACACAGCCATGGCACATAGTCAGTTTTTGGATTCTCTCAAAAAATCATGATTTATTTTTAATGAAGCAGCGAAAACAAACACTCGCTTTGTTAGACGACAAGAGACAGTGGTGTCACGATATGATGACAAGCGTCCCATTTGGTTACAACCAGTAGTGGTTGTAGCTATTGTTGTTGTACAACACGGCAAAGTGTTTGGTTTGGTTGCTATCAAATGCGAGATGCCATCTTGAGCCTCGGAATAAAAATAAAAAATTGTAGTGTATCATATAATTTTTGTTTTTTAACCTGCGTGCATGGGTGTATGCATGGATGTGTGAATGCCTGTAAATAGTTGTACATAAACTGTATGTCTTGTGCTATTTGCCTGTCAACGCACAAAGAGAGCCATGCATCAACGTTTGCATGGTTCACTGTGCACAGGCTAGATTAAAAACATGTTGACTTCTTTAGGTTAGGTTAGAAAAAAAAACAAGTAGCCACCCTCACTATTGTTGTCGCTTAGTAGGCCTCATGTTTCAGTAAAGTGACCATTCACCCTCAGTAGGCACAGATTAATAGGCCAACTAGGGTGTGGCTTAGTAGGTCTCATGCAAGAATAATAATCTGCTGCTTTTACGGAGGACAAAACTCTCACTTTATGGCTAGAGTTATGAGTGGTGATATATTTGAAATATCTGAACAGAAATTGTTTCTTTAACCTGTTACATGTTTTTTTCCTAACCTAACCTAAAGAAGTCAACAGACAGATGGTTATTTATTTGTGTTTTGCTTATTTTTTATTTTATTTTTGCCATTGACTTAGGGGACAGACAGTGTATATAGTACATAGTATTTTTATTTATTCACTTAGTAAACGGCAACGACTACTTTTCAGATTCAATCATGAGCCATGATGAAGATCGTTTTATCGTCACAAAACACACCACGTTCAATGAATATGCCACGATGATGTCTCATAATCCTCAACGTGTGGCCTATCCTTCAGAATATAGAAACACGAAAGTACGCATTGATACCATGTTTTATGACATCATTATGGATGATGACATAGTTTATGATCCAGGGCATCACTTTTGTAAATCCTGTATGCTAAATTTTGGCTTTGAAAATAATGTATCCACGCAAGTGATTCATAAAGCATGGTACGGTTTAACCATGAATCAAGTGATTGTTAAATTAGCTGACGAGGATCATTTTCCAGATTTCTGGTGTACAATATGTACAAAACCCCTGTTTAATGTTTATTTTCCAATAACCTCTCAAATGTTTTGTTTTCATTTTTATAAATTTCCTGCTGAGGAACCAATCACTTCATATCGACAACAAGCATTTCGCCAACTTTGTCTTGGCTTACCTATGAATCAATATTCGCCTCATAGAATGAGATTTGTTAGAAACTAGCCACATGATGTAATGATTATCGCTTTTTTTTGTTTACATTCGGCTTTCAGGTGCATACTTGACGTTTAGAATACATTTGGCTATTTTGTTTGTTTGTTTGTTTTAGTTTGTGTATACACGTTGATAAACACATACACACTGGTTTAAATTTGTAGTTTTGAACTTTGTTTTGTTGGATGTAGACATGGTTATTAAATGCATAGCGTGTTAACTTTGCCTTTTATAGGTTACCAAAAAAGCATTCCATGTTTGCTCTTAGTATTTGTTGATACTATTTATTTAACAGAAAGGTGTGTGAATTTTCACAACAACAGAGCAAACGAATACAAGTCATTCGAATAGGGAATGATAGGCTAATTCCCATTCACAACAGAGACATGCATTTACCTCCAAGAGAGAGAGATCTTGAAAATGATTCACACACTTAATTTTGATAAAACATTTCCTATTAAATAATTTCCAAATGTATGTTTTGACTGAAAAAATGATACAAACATTATTATTATATTTTTATCCAATACTATCTATCTACAAATTCAGGTCATAAACACTCAGGATTTAAAAAAAAACACACTTTGATGTACAAAGTTATTGTTGTTGTAATATAAGAACGAGAGTGTTAGAAAGTAACACTCTTTTCTTTGGTTATAGACAACCATGGACGCCTTGAACGCCATTGGTCAAGATTGTGGCTTTGCACGCAAGAAAATGAGTGAATTGACTACGCAAACACCCTTTCGCATACATAAAATTCAAAAACTGATAACCAAATTTGGTGAACGAGCTCTTTGCATTTGTCAAGACTTTGAGACATTTCTTCCCACACGATTTAATAACCTACCTGATAATGTTATGGAAGATGTCAATTCCAGTATTCACCCTGTCTATTTAATTCATGAGGGTGAAAAAAATAATCGATGCATGGTTCGTTTTGTAAAAATTGAAAACGAATAATCATTGTACGCTAGCCGTAACTTTTTTGTTTATTCATGCCCTACTCTTTAATAACTATAATAAAATAAAATTATTTTTTGGGTTCAACAGTTTGACGTTTATTAATTGTTGCTCAACGTTTACCATGATAAATAATAATAAAAATAAATTTTCAAAACTTATGCTTAATGGTAGATTTTTTTGTTTGTTTATAGGTTTAGTACAATTACCATGTATATATAATTTTTTATAATAATATTTTTTTTTTTTTTTTTTTTTTTTTTAGGGGAAGAAATGCATTTACGCACAGAGTGTCGGGCTCCTGCTCCTGAGTAGCAGACTACCGACTAAAACTCCCCCGTTACTTCTGAACACTAGCCTGGAACCGTTTAGCACATTACTTCAGGCTAGAGTCATTTTATATTTGCCTGTAGGGCACTCTTCCGTAATGAATCATCTTCAGTGGCGATCCAGATCCGTCTTCTTTGTTCGGAGGATATCTTCAACAAAGCTTGCTACCAGTTTCCAGTTTTCCTCATTTTGTAGCATCACTGCAACAATATTGTCCGGGGATATCTCTACATCAATGTGATCTTGAAGAGACTGCCTATTTTGGACCCACCGTCCACAAGAGAAGAAGGTGTGATTAGCATTATCTAATTCATTGATACAGTAGATGCAATCTGATGAATCCACCTTCCCCATCTTCTTAAGATAGGAACAGAAGTACCCATGGCCAGTCAAGAACTGAGTGAGATAGTAACCAACCTCACCATGTTTCCTCTCTGTCCAAACCTGCACCTGAGGGATCATTCTCTTAGTCCATTGGCTTTGATCTCCTTGCTCCCATTTGATCTGCCAATTTTGAAAGGTTTGTACTCTTGCCGATCGTCTTGCATTTTGTAAACCCATATCTGGATCAGGTGTACGATGTACTTTTCTTCTGCAATAAACCAAGGCCCATATTCGCGGCAGTATTAAAGGTGCCGGGACGTCCTCATAAGACCGTCAACGCTTAGTTCGAATGGGTTATGCTCCACGCGTGGCGAGGGCTTATCCACGGTCTTTAATAATTGTAGACCCACCTCATTCAATAACATACATCTTATCTAGGTTGGCAACACCTCACATAAACACATCGCTATCACTCCCCACAGCACGTAGGAGCAGGGGGGAGAAAGCAGGGAAAAACCAGTCGTTAAGATAACCACCGCAGTCTACCGCACAGTGAGTTCAAGTGAGCACGACAACTGCGAGTAGCTGTTGTACGGAAGACAATCAGATAAGTAGTTAGCCTAAAATTTTATAGTTTAACCATAGTTTACAACCATATAATCTCTCTAAAGTACAATCTACGGATAGCTATCACCATTTAGCATTTCACCTAACATATATACTGCATTTAGCATACCCTGACAGTACCAATACTGCAACTAAATAATTGTACATATTGTAAATATTTTCACCTGTATTTCAAACATAGATTTTGTAGCCTAAGTGTAATGGATCTGATGATGATCGCTTGACGATCGAAACTGGTCATCCTAGTGTTTTATTAATCTCATGTAATTTATTTCAGGATTAGGGCATAACCCATCTCTTTTGGGTACATTCGTGTTGACCGACTGAAAAGCACTAAACTCTAGTCATGCAACATGTTTAAGTGGAGTTTGTGATAGGCATTTTGTGGAAGTTGCCATGTGATAGTAGCAATGTTGCTAATGTGTTTTGAGGCAGACATGAGGTCGTCGTACCCAGTCTAGCGTATTTGTTGAGATTCATGCTGTATGTGCTGAATATTTGTGGAGTTTTGTGGAATAATTGTTGTATTCAAATGTGATATTTGAAGAATTGAGGGTATATAATGTAGTTGTGGATAGTTAGATCCAACGTGATGTCGTGAAGGCAATAATATTTTTTGGCATGAAAATTAAATACGAGATATAACTTGGAAGTGATAAAACTGTAAGACAACGTTCTATAAACCATATTAAACAATTTGTTAGGAAAATAAACAAATAAATAAAGTTGATAATACAAGATTTTCTGAGAATAATAATTAATGAAATAATAATCTGAAATTTAAGCATATTAATGATCTGACCTAATGAAATAAAAATCAGAATGACTAGATGAAATAATAAAAATCTAAATAACCAGATGAATGAAATTTAAATAAATTGATAAATTAAATTTTGGGATAAATCAATGAATTAAATAGATGGATGAATTAAAGATTGGATAAATAAACTGATTTAAATAAATTAATAGACGATTGTAATGATGATGAATAACTGAATTAGAAGGTGATAATTAACTAAAGAAGCTGATGATTAATGAATTTATATGTGGAATTAAATAAATTTAATTGAGAGATGAATTAAAGAAATTGCAACTTGAGTTGAGGATTTAAATGATGTAATGGTGATGAATTAATGATTCTGACAGGAATATGTTGAATTTTTGAGATGAGAATTAATGTGAGAAATATTTAATTTTGATGATGATAATGATGACCAATGAGAAGTGAATTTTCTGTAATTCACAAACAAGTAATTTGTAATGACAATGTAAATAGTGTAAATTAATTATTCGATGTTTAGGAGCATTTGAACAACATGTTCAACATTTAAATTATGCCATGCAAGCCATAAAATACGTGATATTTAAAATATGTGATTATAATATGTGTATGTTTAGACAGATTAATAACTTTTTCAAATCCACATTCATGATGTTAAATTAAAGAGAAATTAGGTCTCAGGTTTCACAAATGTCAGTGACGAAAGACATAGTGCTACAGTGATCCTGAGAACCCAAAAGAACTTTAGAGATTTTTCTGTTCTACGTGGATAAAATATTTTTGATTAGAAAGGAGATGGTTCGATTTTTGGACAATGACAATTTAACGTTGGCATTCGACCATACTCTCAGGTAGGAGGTTTATTTAAAATGTCTGTCTGACTATCAAAGTGAAATAAATTTGTTTTTATCTTAGTTGTGATCTGATGATGGTGTGATTTTCCTTTTTCTTTCCTTGTCTTGAGTAAGGCTTAATCGGAAAGGAAGTGGTTTGCTAGGAATTCAGTTGATGGCGCCCATTTATATTTGCATTATTTTTATTAACCTTAAGCCCCTAACGACCCTAGAGATACTTTGTCTCGTGTTACCCACTGCTTTTTCGATATCTCAGCTGAATTTCCGACACATTCCTTATTTGACTAGAGGTTCATTTAACTCCGCTCTGTCCTGGAACTCCAGGAATGCGATGTTATAGCAGGTGGGTCATCGCATCCCCAGGACGAACGGGTACAGAGAGAGAGGGAGAATTGGCTTTATCCAACTTGTGGGGCTTCGATTTTGTTTATTCTATGGAATCACATCAGATTTAGATTACTGAGAGATTGATCTCAAGTTCATTTAATGGTGTTATAAAATTTATTAAACTTAGTCATACAATATACTTGTGTGCCCATTCCAGTGTTCATGTTAATCGTATTAGTATTATATCATGTTAGTTATAAGTCACATTTTTTTCCTATACCCAAGTGAATGCAGGAATTGAGACATTGTGATGTGTTGTTGTCTAACGTCTCTGAATAAAACGTATATTGAAAATATAATTATGTTGCCGGAAGATTTAGCTAAGGTGTTAGGAGAGTTACAGACGGGTATGTCTGGTATTGCAGAAACTATTTCTAAAATGGAAACGGAAGTTAAAGAACAGATTAATAGTTCAGAAGCTAGATTAGAAGCTAGATGTAAGGAAAATGTGCAATCATTGCAGACTAGTAATGAGGATAATTTAGTCATTAGAGACTAGGTTACAATCAACTAGTGAGGATAATTTAAAGTCATTGGAGACTAGATTACAGACTAGTACTGAAAGCCATTTGAAAGCTAGTGAAGCTAACTTGAAAGATAGTTTTAAATCATTAGAAGAAAGGTTACAGTCAAATAGCAAAGATGAGTTGATGTTATTAGAAACAAGATTACAGTCAAATAGTGAAGCTAACTTGAAGGATAATTTCAAATCATTGGAAGAGAAATTACAAGCTCGTAGTGAAGAAACTAACACTGAATTAGAAAACAAGTTAACTAGGTTAGAGAATAGATTAACTCTAAAGAATAATGAAATGCTTAAGACTTTACAATTAGATATAATTGCAGTAAATATGAAAGGCGAGGAAAATGTTCAAATATTAAGAAAGAATATTATTGAATTAGAAAGTAGAGGAGAAGAAAATATTTTTACTTTAAGAACAGACGTTATGTCCATACAGAAAGACATTAAATCGGATGTATCGAAGTTAAGATTCGACATCGATGGTTTAGTGACAGATGTAGGCAAAATTCAAGAGTGGTCTACCGAAGTATCTTTCGAGACTAAAATCAAAGGTCTAGAGATGAATCTAGGTAATGAGATTAAGGATTTAAAGTCAGTAATTGGGACCATTAAAGAGGAAGTCTTAGGAGAGGTTAATTCTAATTTAAAATCATTAGAGAATCAATTGCAGAAAGATATTAGGAACATAGACGACGATATAGAGCAAAAGGTTAATGAAAACTTAGCTTTATTCAAAAATAGAGTCGGTGCAATCGTGGAAGAACGGTATAGTGAGGACGATGCCGAAGCAAAAGAAAAACGTGAAGGATTAGATGAAAAATTAATCGCAGGTATGGCGAACTTAGAAGCGAGGTTTACGGAAAACAAGGAAGCGATGAAGATAGATTCAACTCTATTTAGGACAGATGTTGATCTGTTAAAGGAACAAGTCGCGTCAGTAAAGAATACATGCGAAGACAAGATTGACAAGTTGAAAAACGATTTAGACGAGAGTAACAAAACGCAGAATGTTACATCGCTAGATGAGTTGAAGACTCAGGTCAAGACTGTAGAGAAATTGGCAGAAGATAGGATAACTAAACTAGAATCTATGTTTAACAGTTTCACCAGTCAGAATATAACATCAGGGGAAACATTGATAAATCAGACAGCGATAGCCCGCAGTATGAGTAATCAAGAAGTTAGCATGGGAGAAGACCGTCAAACGCAACCGAATGTGACATTCGAAAGGGCAAGTTCAACCCCTCAGGATAATCCAAGTTCGAATAGGAGTACGTTGGGTACAAGCGAACGATACTCAGGTCCAGTTACCATTATCAGAAATCTGGATGACAAGCCGAGAAAGTTTTCTGGAAATACAGGGGTCACACCAGTCAAATTTCTGCGAGATATTCGAGACTACATGGCGGAACATGAGTAGCCAAAGAAAGAGAGCTAAGGATAGTCGAACGCGCCTTAGACGGGTCTGCGCTAACTTGGTTTAGAGCATTCAGAAGCAATTTTGCGTATATGGAGCAATTTGCAATCGCATTCTTGAGGAGATTTTGGAGTGCCGAGGATCAACTGAACGTAAGAGCGGAAATGTACTCGAAGCGTTATTCTACATCACATCCGACGCATTATGCCAATTATTTTACGTCACAGCAGGCTAAATTACAGTTTCTGATTCCTCCATTGCCAGAAGAAGAGCTTTTGCAAGCTATAGCGAGACAGTTACCGATTGAGGTACAGCGATCACTCATAGCGTCGGGAGCCAACACACTTGAGCACTATGACGACATTTTACGGCGATTGGACTATACAAGCGCTCAAGTTACGCCTAGAAATACAAGAAACGACAATAGAAACACGCAAGAGGTGAATGCGGTAGTCGTTGACAACGCAGCTCAAACGGACAGAAGAGATTCCTGGGAAAACAGAAGGAACGAAGGGAATCGAGGAAACATCCGTAACGCTCGAGGAAATGATCGATATAGAGGACCATATGAGAGGCCATACGATCAGGAAGCAAGAGATAGCCGATATAGAAATTATAACCAGAATTCCAGATATCAAGACAGGAATCGATACAACAATAGATATCGTGGTAGAACTAACTGGAGCCAAGGTCAACAGTATAATGGGAACAACAGGCAGGATGGCCGAAGAAACGATCCTAATGAAGGACGAGATAATCGTGAATATGAGAGGTCGAGGCAAGAAAATAGACAGCCTAGTGCACCACTCGAGGAGACAGTCAGAGATGTCAATCGAGCAAGCACGAGTAATGAAGGAAGAAACAGACGTCAAAGTAATACAGAATCAAGATGCTAATCATTGGAAGTCAATCATCATTATTGAGAGTCAGAAAATACCAACATGCTGATTAAGAGAATTGTAGAGCTATCGTGTACATGTGTTATATATAGAATGCCTGAGAGTGTATTTTTTTTCTCAATCCTGATAAAAAAAAGGAGATGTACGGGAGAGATGTACCCGATACCTAGTTGAGGATATCGGCTACGCCAACAGACATTAAGCCGTAGTTGAGGTTTTGGGAAGAGTTAAGAAAAGATAGCGCCCAGATCGAGTCAAGAGGAATGTCAGGATGACGTAGTAGGTCTAGGATCAAGAAGGCACTGACATCTGTAAGAAGATGGAATTATGGATAGAATTATGAAGCTTTATTAACATCTGTATGGAACATGGTATTTAAACATCTTAGAAGAGAAGATATAACATGCATTATATGTGGTAATAATTTAAAGGAAGTTAGATAACCCTTAAGTTATTTTATAACGTAATAGCCGAGATGATGAGGGTTCGAGATTATAATTGTGACGCGAGAGCATAGTGGTGGGGTGAACGCCACGTGTCTGCGCCAGGCAGATAAGAGTAAAGACAGTGCGGACATATTCAGTGGAGCTCTGTCAGCCGAGCAAGCAGGGTCGAGCAGTAGCGCAAGCCAAACGCATGGTGAAGGTCGCGTAGCGAACCGAAACTGTCACGGCGAAGTGAAGACGACAGTTTCAACATCACCGAGCAGCGAACGACAAGCAGGTCAATAAACCGGGCGGACTTGCCGAGCAAGCAAGCATAGACGGCCGGGATATTCTAAAACAGCATTGCGAGTAGTTGGAGAACTTTATTGCAAGCTGCATTTCAACGTAGAACGACATGGCGAGGCTAGCTTTATGCGGAGATTATTATGGCATAGCAGTAGGGCCGTGCGGGTTAATTCCCATTATTATACGCAAGCATTATAACAGAAGCTGAACTTCATTACTACGTTGAGTTGGAACGTTTATTCAGCACTTGAATTATAAAGACAAATAGTTACGTGATACTGCAACTTTGAACTTCGAAAGAACATAGTTTTTCTCAATGACATTACGACTATGCATTTCATAGCGCATTCCAAGTAACATTAACAATTTTTAAGCAAACGGAATGTTGTAAGCAAATACACTTAGGAACATTAGCTCGTGCATTAATGCAAGTCAGTCTTAAGAAGTGTTATGAATTACCGAGTATGAACACAGCTACAGGGTGTTTCATAAACTTAGACACTCTGATAAAACAATTTTATTTTCTACAAGTAAAACTAAACCGCTGTGGAAATTGAACTTTCAACACTCAAACTGAACATTGTATAGAACAGTGGCGTAACGTAGAAGAGGAATAGGGGGTCCGTTGTTTCTATGAACTTTTTCGTGAGGATTTGGACAATATCCGCTATGGATAATCAGAAGTTTATCATGTCGGAGTAAACGCAGACAGAGACGCGATGGCACCACGGAGCGATGGATTCGATTCCTGACGAGGAGGAGGTCCACCAGCTGATTCACTTGGGATTCGAAGGCAATCGTCATTGCATGGATGGAATGATATTCACGCCGATCTTTCGAGAAATTCATTACATAGGGAAAATCGACGATCTTTGAAATTTAATGACAGCTGATTATGAGAAGGTACTGCAAGAGTTATATCTAACTGATACGATTATTTTCATGAATACTGGGCACACATGTATATTTTTCTAATAGGAGTGATACGATTTTTAAGACATGGCTTTGACTTTATATGCTTCGAATTTTTGCTAGAATATGGCGTGACCATGTGATATGGCAGGCATCATTATACGAAATTCTCACCATTGGTTGGCTTTATTAAGCAGATGTTAGGTCTTTTAGACATTTTTCCAGCAAGGATATTTTTCATGAATAGTTTTTTTTGTGACGAGTATTTCGAACTCGTGATCTGCAATTATCTAAAATCCCTTCGTCAGTTCATTGCATACTAGTGAGTGTGTATTATTCATCAGTAGGATTTTTTTTTCATTGGATTGTTTGGAGATATTAATATGTTATTCACTTTAGTGAATGAATATCGCTTTTATATGACAACTAGAGACTTGTTGATTACTATCTGGTACATTCACTCATTTTAGTCGTCGAGACGGGGTCTTTCGTATTTATACGATTGTATGGTGGCTACTCATCTTACCCATCGTTTAGGCACTATCATGATTAGTCGACGAGGCGAGGTCTTTCGTATTTATACGACTGTACGGTGGTTACGCATCTTACTTGCCATAGAGGGACTCATTTTCATCACCCGAGTGTACATGAGATTGTATGTGAATCAAACAAGGAACTACTAGTCACATATCAGTCGAACTTTTGTTAAATAAAGTAACGATAAATGTCAACAGGGTTACATTTGTAATTCTTGTTTGCCAATCCAATATTTTGTTGCTATACTCTTTTGAGAGTAATTTCAGTTTAACAGCTGTTACAGCTGATGCTTTAGATGATTTTTATAATTGTGTTGGATACCTTTGAGAAGGATTTAAAGTAATTGAATCTTGTAAGATGAATCATTAATGGTCAGATTTATTTTAAGGCAGATCAGTATTGCAGATTTTGATATGAGAGATTATAGCACATTGGTGTTTTTCTGTGATGTGAATTACGAGAATTTATGCTATTTGAAAGCAGATCTTGAATTACTAAGGTAAAATATTTTTTCCAATTGTTTAAGAAGTTGTCTAGATGTGATCAGATTAATTACAGTTATTGGAGATTGTGTGCGTTGATAATTTGAAGCCAGTTATATATTTTTTGTAGATCATGCAACATGGTTAAGTGGAGTTTGTGATAGGCATTTTGTGGAAGTTGCCATGTGATAGTAGCAATGTTGCTAATGTATTTTGAGGCAGACATGAGGTCGTCGTACCCAGTCTAGCGTATTTGTTGAGATTCATGCTGTATGTGCTGAATATTTGCGGAGTTTTGTGGAATAATTGTTGTATTCAAATGTGA
The DNA here is from genome assembly GCA_946902985.2 of Meconema thalassinum. NCBI lineage: Eukaryota > Metazoa > Arthropoda > Insecta > Orthoptera > Tettigoniidae > Meconema > Meconema thalassinum. Next base: position 501,216,137 of record OX336392.1, on the reverse strand, counting down.
TATTTGAAGAATTGAGGGTATATAATGTAGTTGTGGATAGTTAGATCCAACGTGATGTCGTGAAGGCAATAATATTTTTTGGCATGAAAATTAAATACGAGATATAACTTGGAAGTGATAAAACTGTAAGACAACGTTCTATAAACCATATTAAACAATTTGTTAGGAAAATAAACAAATAAATAAAGTTGATAATACAAGATTTTCTGAGAATAATAATTAATGAAATAATAATCTGAAATTTAAGCATATTAATGATCTGACCTAATGAAATAAAAATCAGAATGACTAGATGAAATAATAAAAATCTAAATAACCAGATGAATGAAATTTAAATAAATTGATAAATTAAATTTTGGAATAAATCAATGAATTAAATAGATGGATGAATTAAAGATTGGATAAATAAACTGATTTAAATAAATTAATAGACGATTGTAATGATGATGAATAACTGAATTAGAAGGTGATAATTAACTAAAGAAGCTGATGATTAATGAATTTATATGTGGAATTAAATAAATTTAATTGAGAGATGAATTAAAGAAATTGCAACTTGAGTTGAGGATTTAAATGATGTAATGGTGATGAATTAATGATTCTGACAGGAATATGTTGAATTTTTGAGATGAGAATTAATGTGAGAAATATTTAATTTTGATGATGATAATGATGACCAATGAGAAGTGAATTTTCTGTAATTCACAAACAAGTAATTTGTAATGACAATGTAAATAGTGTAAATTAATTATTCGATGTTTAGGAGCATTTGAACAACATGTTCAACATTTAAATTATGCCATGCAAGCCATAAAATACGTGATATTTAAAATATGTGATTATAATATGTGTATGTTTAGACAGATTAATAACTTTTTCAAATCCACATTCATGATGTTAAATTAAAGAGAAATTAGGTCTCAGGTTTCACAAATGTCAGTGACGAAAGACATAGTGCTACAGTGATCCTGAGAACCCAAAAGAACTTTAGAGATTTTTCTGTTCTATGTGGATAAAATATTTTTGATTAGAAAGGAGATGGTTCGATTTTTGGACAATGACAATTTAACGTTGGCATTCGACCATACTCTCAGGTAGGAGGTTTATTTAAAATGTCTGTCTGACCATCAAAGTGATGATGATGATGATAATTGTTGTTTTAAGGGGCCTAACATCGAGGTTATCGGCCCCTAATGATCTGGGTGATAGCGAAAATGATAATGAAATGGAAATCAGAACAAAATTATCGAAGACGGAAAATACGTACAAAAAGGAACTCACATGGAAACAACTCACAATATGGTCTTACAAAAGGGAATTTAGAACGAAAAGTTGCACAAAAAGAATAGATTGAAAAAGACCCACAAGACGTAGGCTAGATTCAAAATACGTACAAAACGCAAAGTAGCGCCGAAATACTCACAAAATGCACTTGAAATTCAAAATACTTACAAAATGCAAATGAGATCGAAATTACGTACAAAATGCAATTGAGGTTCAAAATACTTACAAAATGCAATTGAAATTGAAAATACACAATGCAATTCAGATTGAAATATCCCAGTTCCAATCCAAATTATTCACAAAGTGCAATTGAAATTCAAAATCCTTACAAAATGCAATTGAAAATGAAAATGCTTACAAAATGTACAGTAGATTCAAACGACTCATGTGGATTGACAATACTTACAAAAAGCAATTTAGATTGAAAATACTTGACATATGTAATTTAGATTCAAAATACCCACAAAATGCAATTGAGAATCAAAATATGTGCAAAATGCCCACCAAACAAAATGCAATTTAGATTCAAAATTTCGAGCGAAATGCGGTTTTGGTTGAAAATACTTACAAAATGCAATTGAAATTCAAAATACTCACTAAAAGGCCCGGCAACCTGCATTGAGAGACTTACTAAACAGCAATTCAGATTGTCAATCTTTACAAAATGCAATTGAGGTTGAAAACAATCGCGAGATGTAATTTAGATCGAAAAAACTTACAAAATGCAACATAGATCAAAAATGCCTTAAAAATCGCTAAAAGGGAATTTAGATACACAGTGATTCGAGTAACAAAAACAGTGCGGGAATCTTAAAGAGAAAAGGAAATAGAAGGAAAAGAGGAGAGGAGAGGGGAGAGAGGAGAAGGTACGCCCCAAAGGGAAGGGACAAAAAGGGGAAAACGGACCCAGCTCAGGAATCCCTCGGGGTCGCCAACGCCCGAACTCACCAGCCGTGAGCCCGTGAGGGTGTAGCATTGTCGACGGTGCACCAGAAGTGGTGGGGCTACATACACCCTGCCTCCTTAAGGGCCTTGAGCACAAGGCAGGAGGTAAAAGGAAAAGAACAAGAAGACTGACCCCTCACAGAAGGAGGGTATCAGGAAAGATGAGACAAGGGCCAATTAAGGCGGGAAAGTGAAAGACTCCCTAGGCCTCGGATAACCTAATACCGTCGGGGTCGGAAGAGAACAAGAGATCACCAAGGAAGGTCGACAGGAAAGAAGAAAGAGAGGAGCCCAGCACAAGTAAGTGGAAGCAATGCCGGACTCAGCTGGGGCACCGTGGTCGCCAACCCACAACCCACTAGATGTGAGCCCCTGGGGGGCTATCAAAGTGAAATAAATTTGTTTTTATCTTAGTTGTGATCTGATGATGGTGTGATTTTCCTTTTTCTTTCCTTGTCTTGAGTAAGGCTTAACCGGAAAGGAAGTGGTTTGCTAGGAATTCAGTTGATGGCGCCCATTTATATTTGCATTATTTTTATTAAACTTAAGCCCGTAACGACCCTAGAGATACTTTGTCTCGTGTTACCCACTGCTTTTTCGATATCTCAGCTGAATTTCCGACACATTCCTTATTTGACTAGAGGTTCATTTAACTCCGCTCAGTCCTGGAACTCCAGGAATGCGATGTTATAGCAGATGGGTCATCGCATCCCCAGGACGAACGGGTACAGTACCAACTGACGAGCCCAACGGCACACTGGGGCGAAACGCTGGCATTGTTTGAGCTAACCGGACCATTTTTATCATTTGTTGATAATTCATCCGCTCAAATGGAAACTACATCATATTCCCTTTGGGAATATTCAAAACCTTAACAAGGCAGGAGGTAAAAGGAAAAGAAAAAGAAGGCTGACCCCTCATAGAAGGAGGGTAACATGTAAGATGAGAAAAGGGCCAATTAAGGCGGGAAAGGAAGAGACTCCCTAGGCCTCGGATACCCTAATACCGTCGGGATCGGAAGAGAGCAAGAGTTGACCAAGTGAGGTCGACAGGAGAGAAGACAAAGAGGAGCCCGGCACAAGTAAGTGGAAGCAATGCCGGACTCAGCTGGGGCCCCGTGGTCGCCAACCAACGTCCCACTAGATGTGAGCCCCTGGGGGGTTCATCGAAAGACACAAAATACAAATGAAAGTTTAAATTCTCTCAATTGAAAACGGTGTCCTAAAACAACATGTGTTATCATTGACCGTCCAAAATGCAACATTTGATGCTGTGGTAGTGTTCAACAATGGGAACATAGGAAGGATTAAAACTCTGTCCAAACTTGGCTTCAAATGACTAGCGCTTAGAGACAGACCAGCGGGGCTAACGAAGTGACCCGAATACTCACGATTATAACGGATCAGCCATCCTCTTCCAAACACTTTAGACCAAGACAGACCAAGCGGGGGTTGAGCGGGACAGTCATGACGATGATGATGATGATAATTGTTGTTTTAAGGGGCCTAACATCGAGGTTATCGGCCCCTAATGAAATGAAATGGCGTAAAATGAAAGGATATAAATAAAAACATCTTACTGCCATGGATGAAACGAAAATGGTGTTTATAAAACAGACAGTGAGCCCCAAAAATTATGCCTTATTTGAATAAAAAGAATAAAAGGCGGATGGTAAAAAAAAGGATAAAACAAATAAGGCATTGTGAACAATACAATACATAACACAATAAAAAACATAAAACAGATTTAACCAGAAATAAAAGTCGTAACTACACATTAAAACTTAAAAAAGTAACCACTCTCCCTCATGAACCGGGTGACGAGGTCTACTGACGGTCCGTCACCACGGAGAATAAGATGATGATGATGATGATAATTGTTGTTTTAAGGGGCCTAACATCTAGGTTATCGGCCCCTGATGGTTTGGGTGATCGTGAAGATGAAAATGAAAAGCGAACTTAAAACTAAAACTAACTACTAACCTACATACTAGAAGAAGAAATGGAAAACTAAAGGAGAATAAGGCAAATAAGAGGACAGAAGGAAAAGAAATGCCCTCAACCCTCAGAGAAGGCGGATTGAGGGACTTGGAAGGAAGGAGAGCCATGAAAGGCATATAGGAAAGTGAAAGAGGAGAGGGTCCGCCCCAAAGGTAAGGGACAATAGGGGAAAACGGACCCAGCTCAGGAATCCCTCGGGGTCGCTAACTCCCGAACTCACCAGCCGTGAGCCCCTGAGGGTGTAGCATTATCTAGGGTGCACCAGAAGTGGTGGGGCTACATACACCCTGCCTCCTTAAGGGCCTAGAGCACAAGGCAGGAGGTAAAAGGAAGAGAAAAAGAAGGCTGACCCCTCGCAGAGGGAGGGTATCAGAAAAGATGAGACAAGGGCCAATTAAGGCGGGAAAGGAAGAGACTCCCTAGGCCTCGGATACCCTAATACCGTCGGGGTCAGAAGAGAACAAGAGTTGACCAAGTGAGGTCGACAGGAAAGAAGACAGAGAGGAGCCCGGCACAAGTAAGTGGAAGCAATGCCGGACTCAGCTGGGGCCCCGTGGTCGCCAACCCAAGCCCACAAGATGTGAGCCCCTGGGGGAAGAACGGAGAATAAGAGAGAGGGTATTAGGCAGTTTAAGAGTCCTTCGCAGATCGGCCAGATCCACACATTCCAAGAGAATGTGTGCCACAGTTAGGTGGGCACCGCAAGTACACACAGGGGGATCTTCTCTCTTTAGCAAGTGGGAGTGCGTAGCAATCCCATGGCCGATCCGGAGTCGACAGAGTACCACAGCTTCATTCCGGAGAGATCGGAAGGAAGATTTCCACACCTTCGTTGTCTCCTTGATGACTCTCAGTTTGTTGGGTGGAGGCGTGGCACGCCATGCTTCCTCCCAATACGTCAGGATCGAATGCCGCAACTGAGAGCGCACATCACTAGCAGGCACCTTATACGGTAGCGAGGGCAGTGCGACTGCCTCTCTCGCCGCCTGATCAGCAAGCTCGTTTCCCGCAATACCCATGTGGCTAAGAAGCCACACAAAGGTCACCCCGGTTCCAGCGTTACGCGAACTTACGAGCTGGTCGTGCACACGCTGGACCAACGGGTGCTTCGGGAAACACACATCGATCGCTTGCAGCGCACTCAGAGAGTCAGTACACACAAGAAAGTGCTGGTGATCGTCTGATAACGTGTACCGCAGAGCCTCTAAGATGGCATAGAGCTCCGCAGTGTACACGCTACAGGCCTCGGGAAGTGAAAAGAGAAACCGACGATCCTCAACCACAAATGCACAGCCTACTTTCTCGTTTACCCTCGAACCGTCCGTGAATACAAGCCCCGATCCCGGAAACCGTGTCACCACGGACTGGAACAGCCTCCGATGGACGGAGGAGTCCGTGTCCGACTTGGGGCCGGTGTGCAGATCCAGGATGATATCAGGGCGAGAGACCATCCACGGAGGGGCCTTGCTAGGTACTCGGACGATACAGGAGACAGAAGGAAATCGGAACTGACGGTATAAGTCATCCAAGCGAATCCCCGCCGGCCGAGTGGCTCGGGCGAGCACATCATACAGCCGGCGATTCGGATTGGAAAACAAACATGGATAGCTTGGATGAAGTGGCATCTGTCGAATAGTTGCAGCATAGGTCAGCAGGACTTGTTGGCGCCTCAGGTGTAAAGGAGGTACGCCAGCCTCGGCGAGCAAGCTGACGACTGGGCTTGTCCGAAAGGCACCCGTCGCCAGCCTCACACCGCGGTGGTGGACACTGTCCAGTTTAACAAGCACTGACTTACGGGCCGAACCATATGCTACACTGCCATAATCTAACCTAGATAAAATCAGTGATCTATAAAAACGCAGGAGCACCGCGCGGTCTGCCCCCCATGATGTGCCGCTAAGAAACCGCAACATGTTGAGTTTCTTAGCGCAGGCAGTTTTCAAACACCGCACGTGTGGTTCCCACGTCAATTTCTGATCGAAAAGGAGCCCAAGGAACCGGTACGCAGCAACAACAGGCAAAGCTACATTGCCCAGATAAAGCTCAGGATCTGGATGGAGGGTGCGCTTTCGGCAGAAATGGACAACCGAGGACTTAGCGGTTGAGAATCGAAAGCCATGCTCCAGTGTCCAGCGTTCCACTCTCCGAATAGCTTGTTGTAGCTGTCGTTCAGCGACCGCCATATTTTGCGCACTATAATGTAGAGCGAAGTCGTCTACATATAGCGACGGTACCACTGCTGAACCAGCAGCAGCGACTATACCGTTTATGGCAATCGCAAATAATGTGACGCTAAGCACCGATCCCTGTGGGACTCCGTTTTCCTGTATATGATATTGCGAATATGTCCCCCCTATTCGGACACGGAACAGGCGAAGGGACAGAAAATTCGCAATAAAAACCGGCAAGTTACCTCGGAATTTCCATTGATGCAGGGTAGAGAGGATGCCGTAACGCCAAGTGGTGTCATAGGCCTTCCCGAGGTCAAAGAAAACAGCGACTAGGTGCTGTCTCCGGAGAAAAGCGTCCTGTATGGCAGTCTCCAGGCGTACCAGATGGTCGTTGGTACACCGTGACGCCCTGAAACCACGCTGGTATTCAGACAGGAGGCCCCGTTTCTCCAGGACCCACACCAGGCGCCGATTGACCATCCTCTCAAAGAGCTTGCACAAACCGTTTGTGAGACAAATAGGTCTGTAACTCCCTGACAATTTGGGATCCTTATCGGGCTTCAGGATAGGTATAATGATACCTTCCTGCCATTGCGCTGGAAACACACCTTCCAACCAGATACGATTAAACACCCTGAGCAAATAGCGAATGCTCTCATCGTTAAGGAGTTTAAGCATCTGGTTGTGAATATTATCCGGGCCAGGAGACGTGTCCCTGCAGAGCGCCAGCGCTCCGCGGAGTTCCCACTCCGTAAAGGGCACGTTGTACTCCTCCGAAGCGCGGGAAGCAAAACTAAGATGGAAACGTTCCGCTTCGCGCTTCAGGGCCACGAAGGCAGGGTCATAGTTATCGGAACCGGATATATCCGCAAAATACGAGGCGAGATGGTTTGCAACGCGATAAGGATCTGTAACCAGTTCATTAGCAATGGAAATTCCCGGTACAGTAGAAGATGTCTGAATTCCCGAAATGCGTCGTAGTTTAGTCCATACTTGAGAGGAGGGGGTATGTGCCGTAATAGAAGACACATACCGTTCCCAGGATTGTTTCTTACTCTGGCGAATAAGAATCCGTGCCTTGGCACGAAATTTCTTAAACGCCACCAAATTGGCCATGGTTGGACGCCGACGGTAGTGCTTATGAGCTCGACGACGGTCTCTTATTGCCGCTGCAATATCCTCTGTCCACCAAGGGACGAGTTTGCGACGAGGAGTCCCAGAAAAGGAGGGAATGGACTCTTCGGCGGCAGCCAGAAGCACATCAGTGATGCGCTGTACCTCGTCATCGACGCTCCGGCAACCAAGATCAACGAACACAGCTCGTTCTTGAAACGAGGGCCAATTTGCCCGCTTAAGAACCCAACGACTGGGGAACTCCACGGGCGTCTGGTTCAGAAGGGTAAGAACGATCGGGAAATGGTCACTGTCACAGAGGTCGTCGTGTACATACCAACCAAATAGGGGGACCAGCGCACGGCTACACACACTCAGGTCAATGTGTGAGTACGTGCCGTGCGCTAAGCTAAAATGTGTAGCTTCCCCTGTATTTAATAGAGATAAATCCAACCCTTGAATTAAGCCTTCCACGTCCCTTCCTCTGGGGCAGGAAGATGGTGATCCCCATTGGGGGTGATGAGAGTTGAAATCCCCCACGAGTAGGAAAGGGACTGGAAGTTGATCAACAAGATCTAAGACGTCATTAATATCAAGGGGTTGGTTCGGTGGAAGGTACACGTTACAAACAGTTGTCATAGCAGGCAAGGACACGCGAACTGCAATAGCTTCCAGAGGAGTGGCGAGTGGAAACTCCTCACTATAGCAGTCAGAGCGAACGAAGGTACAAACGCCCCCGGAAGCCCGGGCGGCGTCTTGTCGCTCTTTAGAGTATAGTCGGAAACCTCTCAGAACAGTCTCGTGATCAGGTCTGAGGTTCGATTCCTGTAGGCAGACTATACTCGCTGCGTATTGGGCAATAAGCTGACGGAGCTCTGTCAAATGCCTGTCATAACTGTTACAATTCCACTGTAACAGGGCCATTGTGTGAACGTAGGGAATAACGTGGAGCAGCAAGCTACTCCAACTTTGACTCTGGAGGATCTACAGTCACTACGTCGACTATAATCTCCATGTCCTCAGGCGTGTTCATGGAGTGAATCGACTCAGTGGAAGATTTCCTGGACGCAGTTCGGCGGCGGGGGGATCTCCGTGGGGAGCGCGCAGATCTGAGGACCGAAACGTCCCCAGGCGCAGAAGCATCCGCAGGTGTTGGCGCGGATGGCTTCCCCTTTTTTGGAGAAAGGGAATGCGTAGTGCGGGGTCCCTTCTTACCCGCCCCCGGCTCTTTAAGGTATATAGACGGGTCAGGAGCCGAAGTCCTGACCCTGGTCGACGATGCCGCCTCCGCCGGCTTCGGCGCGGCTTTCGCCGACCGTTTGGGTGGGGAGGAAGACTTCGACTTCCTCCCGAGTGGGGAGTAAGTCGTCAACTTCCTCCGCTGCTGTGCGGGCGGAGCAGCCTTCGCTCGCACAGCCTTCGTGCTGGCCGAAGGTGGAGTTGAAGTCACCTTCGGGCTTTCCATTATAATCATAGGTGCTGGCTTCGGAACAGGTAACTCAGTTGCAGATTTCACAGCTGGTACAAAAGATGAGGTCGCCGGGACCAAATTTGGTATTATGGCTCTATAATCGATCGTTGGAGGAGGCGAAATCGTGGTATGGTACTTCTTGCGGGCCTCCTGGTAGGTGAGACCATCCAGGGTTTTGATCTCCTGGATTTTCTTCTCACTCAGGAAGGCAGGGCAGTTCCTGTCCCGAGGAGAATGAAATCCAGGGCAATTAGTGCACTGATAAGGTGTTGTGCACTCTTCCGCTTCGTGTGGTACCTTACCGCATTTTCCGCAGACGTCAGGGCTCGAGCATCGGGATAACATATGCCCGAACTTCTGGCACTTATAACACCTCATGGGTGGAGGGATATAAGGCCGGACGTCACAACGGTAACTGGTAACCTTGACTTTCTCCGGGAGCACCGAGAGCTCAAAGGAAATAATGAAAGCACCAGTATCCACGATTTGACCGTTGACCTTGCGCGTAATGCGCCGGACATCAGTCACGTGACGGTGCTGCATATCCTCCTTGAGCTCCTCGTCAGTGTTCAGAATCAGGTCCCGGTGGAAAATAACTCCTCGGACCAGATTCAGGGATGTGTGCTTTTCCACTTTGACGGGAATGTCTCCAAAGTGGTCACATTCCAAAAGTCGTTCAACTTGCTCACCAGTCCTAGTCTTGAGCAACAAGCTACCGTTCCTCATCTTTTGTACTTTCTCAAGCTCACCATAGACACCTTCTATGTGGCGAGAAAACAAAATACTCTTTACCAGCTTGAAATCACCCCCATCTGTTCTGGTAGCTACCAGAAACTTGGGGGTGTTAGCACCCAGATTTTCACGCATAGATTGTTCCCAGGGGGTTGATCCCCGTAGGGAATCAAAAGTTAAAGACTTGGGTGAAGGACCACCCTGTTTGGGTGTACGACCACCCTGGTTGGGGATTTTTCTTTTAGAACCCATGGCCAGATCATCCTCCCCGAATGCCACCGACATCCGATCACGGGCCGTCACAGTAGGCGCTACCCAGCCAGGGCAAGGCCCGCCTAGCTTGGAAGGCATTGCCCGGGGGTCCGATGTTTTACAATGCCGTATCGGCATGTACCCCTTGGCATATACTGGATTTTACAGCTCAGACATTCGGCTGTGCGGGGACCTGCGTAGTCAGGCGGATACTACTGAACGGGTACATGGCACACCCACCTGTCGGCGCGGCCAAGACCGGAACAGGCTTTCGAGCGTAGTCGCTAGCGTAAGTGGCCCATCCCCTAACAGCACGCACATATAGAAATTTTGGTTGCCAGACCCTGAAAGCAGTGACGGAAAGAAGTGCGATATGACCTAATGAGAGTTATACCGCACGGGTGTATGTCTTTTAGAGCTGACTGTCAAACCCTCGAAAGGGGACCGTTCCGAGAAGCCCTTTTAGTCGCCTTTTACGACTGGCAGGGAGTACCGTGGATGTATTCGCTTCCTCCCACCCACTGGGGGTCCAATTCACAAAACAACGCGGAGTCCTTAAAGTATAGCCAAGGTCGCCCCTTTTAGTCGCCTCTTACGACAGGCAGGGGATACCGTGGGTGTATTCTAAACCCCCCACCCACAGGGGGGGGGATAGGTTGAGGTTGGATTTGGTTGTGATTAGTGAAATGCGCTGGCAGGAAGAACAGGACTTTTGGTCAGGAGACTATAGGGTCATTAGCACTAAATCAAACAATGGCCAAGCAGGGGTTGGCCTCATATTGAGTAGGAAACTTGGACAGCGGGTGGAATATTATGAGCAATATAGTGAACGGATTATTGTAGCAAAAATCAATACTAAACCTACCTGCACCACAGTGGTACAAGTCTATATGCCTACCAGTCAAGCTGATGATGAGGATGTTGAAAAGGTCTACGAAGAAATAGACGAAATTCTGAGGTATATAAAGGGTGATGAAAATGTTATAGTAATGGGAGATTGGAATGCTGTGGTAGGAAAAGGGAGAGAAGGGAAGATAGTAGGAGATTTCGGATTAGGTGAAAGGAATGATCGAGGAAGCAGGCTGACGGAATTCTGCACCGAGGATGAGTTGGTCATAGCTAACACCTTATTCAATAACCACAAAAGAAGAATATGCACATGGATGAGACCAGGAGATACAGGGCGTTACCAAATCGACTTCATTATGGTCAAGCAGAGGTTTCGAAACCAGATTTTGGATTGTGATGATGATAATTGTTGTTTTAAGGGGCCTAACATCTAGGTTATCGGCCCCTGATGGTTTGGGTGATCGTGAAGATAAAAACGAAAAAAAAAAAGAACTTAAAACTAAAACTAACTACTAACCCACATACTAGAAGAAGAAATGGAAAACTAAAGGAGAATAAGGCAAATAAAGGACAGGAGGAAAAGAAACGCCCTCAATCCTCGAAGAAGGCGGATTGAGGGCCTTGGAAGGAAGGAGAGCCACGAAAGGCAGATAGGAAAGTGAAAGAGGAGAGGGTCCGCCCCAAAGGTAAGGCACAAAAGGGGAAAACGGACCCATCTCAGGAATCCCTCGGGACCGCCAACTCCCGAACTCACCAGCCGTGAGCCCCTGAGGGTGTAGCATTATCTAGAGTGCACCAGAAGTGGTGGGGCTACATACACCCGGCCTCCTGAAGGGCCTAGAGCACAAGGCAGGAGGTAAAAGGAAGAGAAAAAGAAGGAAGGAAGGAAGGAAAGGAAGCTTGTAGTTTAACGTGACCGTTAATCTTGAGATCATGAGCCACGGGACCTCCTTTTTACGTGGAATCCGAACCACAGGACATGGCATTTCACTTCGAAAATCTCACATGCATTGACCGGGAATCGAACCCGGACCGCCTTGGTGAGAGGCATACAGCTAGACCACTGAGCCACCACGCCCCCCCAGAAAAAGAAGGCTGACCCCTCGCAGAAGGAGGGTATCAGAAAAGATGAGACAAGAGCCAATTATGGCGGGAAAGAAGAGACTCCCTAGGCCTCGGATACCCTAATACCGTCGGGGTCAGAAGAGAACAAGAGTTGACCAAGTGAGGTCGACAGGAAAGAAGACGGAGAGGAGCCCGGCACAAGTAAGTGGAAGCAATGCCGGACTCAGCTGGGGCTCCGTGGTCGCCAACCCACGCCCACAAGATGTGAGCCCCTGGGGGTAGATGATATACCGATTGAGTTGCTACGCTGCATAGGAGACGAAGGTCTGATCAGGTTATTTCACTTGGTGTGTAGGATTTATGAGACAGGTGAGGTACCCCCTGATTTCAAGAAGAATTTAATCATCCCTATACCAAAGAAAGTGGGAGCTGACAGATGTGAAGATTATCGTACCAACAGCCTGATTACTCATGCTTCAAATATCCTGTCTAGAATAATTTACAAGAGGATTGAAAGCCAGATAGAAACGGAGTTGGGCGAAGACCAGTTTGGTTTCAGGAGAAATGTAGGAACAAGGGAAGCTGTACTAAGTCTTAGGCTGATTTTGGAAGGTAGAATAAGGAAAGACAAGAGAACGATCGTGGCATTTGTAGACTTAGAAAAGGCTTTTGATAACGTTGTTTGGACTAAATTGTTTGACATTTTGAAATCTATTGGAATCAAGTACAGGGATAGGAGGGTAATCTACAATCTATACAGAAACCAGACAGCAGTCATTCGAGCTGAAGGACATGAGAGAGAAGCTGATATTCAGAAAGGTGTTAGGCAAGGCTGCAACTTATCACCCATACTTTTCAATCTTTACATTGAACAAGCAATGAAGGAAATTAGAGAAAAATTTAAAGTGGGAGTGAAGATTCAAGGAGAAATAATTTCAACTATGAGATTTGCTGATGACATAGTCATCTTGGCCGACAAGCCTGAGGATTTGAATGAGTTTTTGAATGGTATGGACTCCGTCTTACGGAAAGAATTCATGATGAAAATTAATAAATGTAAAACAAAAATACTGGAATGCAGCCGAAATAAATCAAAAACCTCTATGGCAGGTGAAAAGCTGAAGGAAGTAGGAGACTCCTGTTACTTAGGAAGCAGAATAACCAGTGATGGACGAAGCAAAGAGGATATAAAAAGTAGGTTGGCTCAGGCAAAGAAAGTATTTCTACAAAAAAGGAATCTGTTGACATCGAATATAGATTTAGATATTAGGAAGTCATTTTTGAAAGCCTATGTCTGGAGCGTGGCACTCTATGGAAGTGAAACTTGGACTATTGGTGCAGCGGAAAAGAGGAGAATTGAAACATTTGAAATGTGGTGTTACAGGAGAATGATGAAGATCAGATGGGTAGATAGGGTTACAAACGAAGAGGTATTAAGACGAGTGGGAGAGGAGAGATGTTTCTGGCAACTGCTAATAAAGAGAAGAGATAGGTTAGTAGGACACATACTAAGACACCCAGGAATAGCAAGCTTAGTTATGGAAGGAAGGGTCGAGGACAAGACCTGTAGGGGTAGACCAAGGTTAGAATATGTTAAACAGATTGCCTCGGATGTAGGGTGTTGTAGCTATGTAGAGATGAAACGACTAGCTCAGGACAGGGGGTCATGGAGGGCTGCATGAAACCAGTCAAAAGACTGAAGACTCAAACAACAACCTCCTTGAGGGCCTTGAGCAGAAGGCAGGACATAACAGGAAAAGAAAAAGAAGGCTGACCCCTCCCAGAAGGAGGGGATCAGGAAAGATGAGACAAGGGCCAATTAAGGCGGGAAAGGAAGAGACTCCCTAGGTCTCGGATACCCTAATACCGTCGGGGTCGGAAAAGAACAAGACTTGACCAAGAGAGGTCGACAGGAAAGAAGACAGAGAGGAGCCCGGCACAAGTAAGTGGAAGCTATGCCGGACTCAGCTGGGGTCCCGTGGTCGCCAACCCACGTCCCACTAGATGTGAACCCCTGGGGGGTCTGTTCAGAAATAAAATATGCCTATTCTAATACATGGCATTGAAGTCATTTGGCAACACGTAACAGAAAAGAACCTTTCCTCACTAGAAAGAGTGAAGGCATTATTCATTAATAAAAGCAATTGGGAGTGTCAAAAACTACCAGATCACGATTCGTCTACCTCCTGGCACGAGAATCATTTCTTATAGAAGACCTTAGAAACTATTTACCTCTACCAAATACCGGAGCCTCGGAACAGCTACTAACATCATTGAAGAAAAAACGAGAAAACATACCTCAAGAATTCTATGGAACCAGAGCCATGATTGACCGGACGTGGACAACAGCCAACTTTGAGTTGAGGCATGTGTTTACACGTCTGGCTGTCCATGGTTTTCACCACTTTATTTGCGTCAGCAAATATTTCCATGAACCTACAGTGACGTGTGTATGCAAACTATGTGAACAAGCATGTGATAGCTACCCCTTACAGCTCTGTAGGAAAAGGACAAAAACCAATCAAAGTCTATGCAACTCAAAGTGTCAAGAGTGCAATTTTAGAATAGGCCTACGTTTTTATACTTTATTTTCAATGGCTATTTGGCTGCAATGAAAGTATTATTATAAATACGTACAAAATGCATTTGAGGTTCAAAATACTTACAAAAGGCAATTGATATTGAAAATACACAATGCAATTTAGATTGAAAAACTCCCATTTCAGATCCAGAATACTCACAAAGTGCAATTGAAATTCAAAATGCTTACAAAATGCAATTAAAATTGAAAATGCTCACAAAATGTGTGGTAGATTCAAATTACTCATGTGAATGGATAATCCTTACAAAATGCAATTTAGATTAAAAATACTTACAAAATGTAATTTAGATTCCAAAATACCCAAATATGCAATTGAGAATCAAAATATTTACAAATTGCCCACCATACAAAATGCAATCTAGATGGAACATACTTGCAAAAAGCGGTTTAGGTTGAAAATACAGTACATAGGCTACATAATGCAATTGAAATTCAAAATACTCACAATAGTTCCAGGCCCTATATTGAAAGACATACTAAAAAGCAATTTAGTTTTTCAATCCTTACAAAATGCAATTGAGGTTGAAAATACTCGCAAAATCCAATTTAGGTAGAAAAGACTTACTAAGTGCAACATAGATTGAAAATACCTACAGAATTGAGGCAAATAATTCGCTAAAGGGAATTTAGATACACGGGGAGACAATTAACAAAAACAGTGCTGGAATCGGAAAGAGAAAAGGAAATATAATGAAAAGAATACAAGATGATGAGACAAGGGCCAATTAAGTCGGGAAAGTGAAAGAGACCCTAGGCTTCGGGTACCCTAATACCGTCGGGGTCGGAAAAGAACAAGAGTTGACCAAGGAAGGTCGACAGGAAAAAAGACAGAGAGGAGTCCGGCATAAGTAAGTGGAAGCAATGCCGGACATGGCTGGGGTCCCGTGGTCGCCAACCTACGTCTCACTAGATGCGAGCCCCTGGGGGGGGGGGAATATAAGAAACGTCATCGCCCAATATGGATTAGACAATGATCAGCATGAACCCAATGATGCTAAGGCAGTGGACAAGTGGGTCATGTACATGCGTCTCTACAAGCCACAGAGTTATCCTCAATTGTTTAATTTATCGAATGGTGTCCAGCTGAAATCTTTAAACAATTTGGGGATGATATTCTGTGCATAAATGGAACTCACGGATTGACAGGTTACGACTTCCAGATGTACACTATTCAAGTAGTGGATGAAATGCCGTTTGGTTTTCCTTGTGATGATGATGATGATAATTGTTGTTTTAAGGGGCCTAACATCGAGGTTATCGGCCCCTAATGATCTGAGTGATAGCGAAAATGATAATGAAATGGAAACCAGAACGAAAATTATGTGTGACGGAAAATACGTACAAAGAGAAACTCTGATGGAAAAAACTCACAATATGGTCTTACAAAAGGGAATTTACAACGAAAAGATGCACAAAAAGAATAGATTGAAAAAGACCCACAAAACGTTGGCTAGATTCAAAATACGTACAAAATGCAAAGTAGCGTCGAAATACTTACAAAATGCAACTGAAATTCAAAATACTTACAAAATGCAAATGAGATCGAAATTACGTAGAAAATGCAATTGAGGTTCAAAATACTTACTAAATGCAATTGAAATTGAAAATACACAATGCAATTCAGATTGAAATATCCCAGTTCCAATCCAAATTATTCACAAAGTGCAATTGAAATTCAAAATCCCTACAAAATGCAATTGAAATTGAAAATGCTTAAAAAATGTACGGTAGATTCAAACGACTCATGTGGATTGACAATACTTACAAAAAGCAATTCAGATTGAAAATACTTGACAAATGTAATTTAGATTCAAAATACCCACAAAATGCAATTGAGAATCAAAATATGTGCAAAATGCCCACCAAACAAAATGCAATTTAGATTCAAAATTCGTGCGAAATGTGGTTTTGGTTGAAAATACTTACAAAATGCAATTGAAATTCAAAATACTCACTAAAAGGCCCGGCAACCTGCATTGAAAGACGTACCAAAAAGCAATTTAGATTGTCAATCTATACAAAATGCAATTGAGGTTGAAAACAATCGCGAGATGTAATTTAGATCGAAAAAACTTACAAAATGCAACATACATCAAAAATGCCTGAAAAAATCGCTAAAAGGGAATTTAGATACACCGTGATTCGAGTAACAAAAACAGTGCGGGAATCTTAAAGAGAAAAGGAAATAGAAGGAAAAGAGGAGAGGAGAGGGGAGAGAGAAGGTCCGCCCCAAAGAGAAGGGACAAAAGGGGAAAACGGACCCAGCTCAGGAATCCCTCGGGGTCGCCAAAGCCCGAACTCACCAGCCGTGAGCCCCTGAGGGTGTAGCATTATCTACGGTGCCCCAGAAGTGGTGGGGCTACATACACCCTGCCCCTTAAGGGCCTTGAGCACAAGGCAGGAGGTAAAAGGAAAAGAACAAGAAGGCTGACCCCTCACAGAAGGAGGGTATCAGGAAAGATGAGACAAGGGCCAATTAAGGCGGGAAAGTGAAAGACTCCCTAGGCCTCGGATAAACTAATACCGTCGGGGTCGGAAGAGAACAAGAGTTGACCAAGGGAGGTCGACAGGAAAGAAGAAAGAGAGGAGCCCGGCACAAGTAAGTGGAAGCAATGCCGGACTCAGCTGGGGCCCCGTGGTCGCCAACCCACAACCCACTAGATGTGAGCCCCTGGGGGGGGGGGGGTCCTTGTGAGTTCATACTTTGTAATAGAGATGACTCGCTAGTTATGGAATTGTTCTTCCAGACTGTTTTAAATTCCTTGGATGGGGATATTTCTCCTCGGTGTTTCATGTCGGACATGAATGAAAACTTTTTCAATGCTTGGTATTCTCTGTTTCCCAGGAATGAAACACAACAGTTGTATTGTTCATGCCATGTGGACAGGGCTTGGCAACAGAATGTAAGCAAAGTCAAGACTGAAGAGAAGAAAATTGAGGTATAGCCTATAAGAAATTAAGGATTCTTAAGTTGGAAAGAGACAAATCGGCCTTTGATGTGATGTCAAGAAACTTGTTGCATGAACTGTATGCCAGTGAATTGACCATCAACTTTGCCAAGTACTTTGAGAGGTTTATTCATGAGCCCTCTAAATTGGCCTGTTGCTTTAGACTGCATGCTGACATAACACAAATATGTCACTTGAAGTGTTTCACAGGAACTTGAAACAAATTTATTTAGCAGGAAGAAAGGTTAAACGACTAATCAAATCTATCCAGTCGCTACTCAAGTTCCTGAGAAATAGAGTTTTTCAGGGACTAATTGGTGCTTACAGAGGAAGTGTGCCCAAGAAGCTGTCCTCGTTAAGACCCGTTAGGCTTCAAAAGAACCACCTAACAAGAAGTTGTCCTCAGAGAGAGGTTATGCTCTACTCGACTAAGAAGAAAAGATAATAATGATGATGATAATTGTTGTTTTAAGGGGCCTAACATCTAGGTTATCGGCCCCTGATGGTTTGGGTGATCGTGAGGATGAAAATGAAAAGCGAACTTAAAACTAAAACTAACTACTAACCTACATACTAGAAGAAGAAATGGAAAAGTAAAGGAGAATAAGGCAAATAAAGGACAGGAGGAAAAGAAATGCCCTCAACCCTCGAAGAAGGCGGATTGAGGGACTTGGCAGGAAGGAGAGCCATGAAAGGCAGATAGGAAAGTGAAAGAGGAGAGGGTCCGCCCAAAAGGTAAGGGACAAAAATGGAAAACGGACCCAGCTCAGGAATCCCTCGGGGTCGCCAACACCCGAACCCACCAGCCGTGAGCCCCTGAGGGTGTAGCATTATCTAGGGTGCACCAAAAGTGGTGGGGCTACATACACCCTGCCTCCTTAAGGGCCTAGAAGAAGAAAAGGAAAGCTGCTGTACGATTTCAGAAACCCACTCGAACTGAAGCAAATTATATAGCTCTGCAGTTAATTTACAGTCAGCAGATGCCATGTAGCAGTGCTACTGACATGAGATAGAGGATTAAAATCAGTGTAGGCTTGTAGTCCGTTACCTTCTAAAGAGTTTGGAATATGTTTGCCGAAAGACACTTCACTTAATACAGGAAGTGGCCTGTGGTCAACTGTAGTGGTGGCAAGTTTTAAAGAGCGGAACATCTAGGTTATTTGCTTTGTGTGCTACGTTAATAGTTCCTTTGTATGCACTTAACTGACAAAATCCGTTCAAAATTTAAATATTCATACCGGAAGTGGAATGGCGGTGACTTGTGCCGGTGGTAATTGATTTTAAAGGGCAGAACATCTAGGTTATCTGCCTCAAGTACTGGGTTAATAGTTCCTTTGTGTGCACTTAATTGCCAAAAACTGTTCAAAATTTAAATATTCATTCCAGAAGTGGAATTTTGGTGGTGATGATGATAATTGTTGTTTTAAGGGGCCTAACATCTAGGTTATCGGCCACTAATGGTTTGGGTGATGGTGAAACAGAAGAATGTAACGAAAACTATAACTAATACTAACTACAGACTTACAAACTAGATAGAGAAATGGTAAACAAATAAAGGACAGGAAGAAAGGAAACGCCCTCAACCCTCGAAGAATGTGGATTGAAAGACTTGGAAGGAAGGAGAGCCATGAAAGGCAGATAGGAAAGTGAAAGAGGAGAGGGTCCGCCCCAGAGGTAATGGAACAAAAAGGGGGAAAACCGCACCCAGGCCGACCCAAAAGTGTCTGCCGCGACGCAGTTACGCACTTTAATTCCTTCACACCTCCTCAGACACACGTGCCACGTCCTGACTCCCCGAGTCCTGATGTAGCAACATCCCTGCTTGGACTTGGCCGTGATAACATAATGCTACGCAATGTATATGAGAGCTTCGCTCACTCGTCTCGTCGTTGTGCAACGACTTGACAACATTACATTGGCTCCGAACGCAGCAGCCGCTAGTAACGAAGCTGTTTGCTCTATTTACCTTCGTTTTCTCGGATGCTCTTTCTAGCCTAGTTGAAATCGCAGGTTTTGATTGTGTTTAAATCCTTTGCTCTCGACTGAATACGTGCGTAATATTGATATACCAGTAAATTTCCTGTTGTGTTGACGATCAACGGCCGCAATGCCTCCGGTGCTGTCGAAGTTAAAAAGAAAAGCATTACACAGTCAGGTGAGAGAAATAATATCCAATATGCACAATTTCATGAAACAAGAAGTGGAAAGGGGCGTTGACATACCTATAAATAAATTCGGGAAACGGGCAGCGGCGGCTGCTGGAGTTCCTGAGCGAGCAATTAGGGCAATAGTAAGTGAAAGAAAGGTTTTTGAGTCGATGGAAGGCCTCCCTACATCTTTATTCGCACCTGGTAAAGCAAGACCGCGAGCAGCTACCAAAACTTCAGCAGATAATTTTAATCAAGAAGTAATACGACGATGTATATAATTATGATTTTCCTTTGCACGAAATGAAAATTCCCACGCTTCGAATGTTACTTTCTAAATTACAGCAGGACATTAATTTTTTAGGCAGTAAAGAGAGTTTACAACGTCTTTTTCGTAAAATGAGATTCAAGTGAATAACACTGAATAATAAAACAGTTTTGACGGAGAGGCTGGCTGGCTGTCAAACGCGTAAAGGGGACGTGGGCCAAGAAACCCTTTTAGTCGCCTTTTACGACTGGCAGGGTATACCTGTGAGTGTATTCCATCCCTCCCTCCCACGGGAGGTCCAATTCGCAAGACAAGCCGGAAACCTAAAAGAATAGCCAAGGTCGCCCCTGTTAGTCGCCTCGTACGACAGGCAGGGGATACCGTGGGTGTATTCTTAACCCCCCACCCACAGGGGGGTGTGAACCTCTGAGGTGTAGCAATATCTAGGGTGCACCAGAAGTGGTGGGGCTACATACACCCGGCCTCCTTGAGGGCCTTGAGCAGAAGGCAGGGGATAACATGAAAAGAAAAAGAAGGCTGAACCCTCGCAGAAGGAGGAGAAAAACTTAAATTTGGAAAACCAACCATAAGTTATAGAGAAAGTCTCAACAAGCAGGAAGCTGGCGGAGCTAGCTATACTTGCATTACTGGCTAGTTAGAATTAGCTAATAAAGCTAAGAGAAGCTTTAATAAGTTTGTGACTAAGTGTTCTTGCTCAAATGCAACAAATAACGGAACTATTGTTAATTTGATTTGAGAGTTTTTTAAAGAGGGCATAAGCCTATAGGAAGAGTTAGGGAAGACAGGGTCCTACCTAATCGTGAATCTAGGAAAAAGAATAACGAAAAAACTAATAAAGATTTATTAACAATGAATTAAACTTTGAAGAATTAACAACATTTAGATCACGATTGTGATTTATAAAAGTTTACAACATGTGTAAATCTGAAACCTAACGATAACAGGTTTATAATTAACAAACAACGTTAAATTGGGTACAAGTTTAAGACTTGTGGTAAGCACTAAAAATCTGAATAAGATTTTAAAAGTTGTGCTCAAATTGGACAGTTTTAACGTTTGTAACAACAATTATAAAGTAATTCTAGCTTTTCCGAATTGGTGAGAAACAATGGGAGTGCTTTAAGAATTTCTGTGTGGGAATCTTAAAGTATGAACAAATAACAAAGATGAAATTAAAACAAACAAAAAAGAGAGAGAAATTAAGTGCGGTAGAAGTTTCTATAACTTCTTATATTTATACAGTAATTACGATTATAATTCATACAAATAGGGCAGGTCACTTATTGTGAAACCTGAAGAGAAAAATTAAGAAGTTTCTAGAACTTCTATGTTTAAACAGGAACACGAGGGAAAATAGGGCGTTACCCTTTCGTGAAACTTAGAGAGAAAAGTTAAGCCACTCACGTGTGAGTAGAAATAAATGAATTCCCCATAAAAAAGGGAGAAACCATATACTTTAAAATGTGTACTAGACACAAATTTTTACAGAGTTAAGTTATTACAAACGGAACAAAGTTGGGAGGGCATTTGCAATCAAATGACACCTCGTAGCAACAAGCCTAAATTTAAGAATTAACCTAATTTGTTAGTAAAGGGTGGTTGTGGAAGAGGAAATAGGAACTTTTGGGGGAAAGTTCTTGGCCGAATTTATTTTCTCGGACGAGCGCGACGCGGATGAAAAGTTGAACGAGCACGGTTTTCACTATAATCTATTGACGTGGTTGAAAAGTTCACTATTGTAGCACAGAAAGTTTATAGAAAGGAAAGTTATTGCGGTGGTGTAAAATAACTAGTTGCATTTTGGTTTGAGAGAGTCTATTGCATTGAAAAATTTGTAGGTTATAGTTTAATGCAGCGGACAATTTCCCACGAAGGAAGACAAATTAGGTGTTGATTAGCTGTTCATAAAGAAAATTCCTTGGTTAGAAAAAGTATTTACATATGTGAGTGGAAAATACTAGAAGGTTCAGCTTGTGGATGAATTGTTTGGCGTGGAAAATTCCAGAACAATCATAACTGTTGAATTGGGCAAATAAGTCCAGCGGTGGAACGAGCTAAGTTTTCTATAGACAGTATTTAGTTTAATAAGAATCCCACGGTGTGAGAGCTCATTCTCAGTTAATATTCACAAGAAATGCTGCTTCGTTTTACACGATTAGCTGTCTTAGATAGACAAAGCCTGATATCGAAAATCCCACGATGATTGCAATTGCACAACATTTAGCAACTTCTCACTGTCTATAAAACGGTATTAAAAGCGTATAGCTAATTAAAAGCGATTAAAATATGTTGAAGAAGATGGTACTTAGCTCATTTATGTAGTAGGCGATCCAGGCGACCGTTAGTTAAGATCTGGACATGGCGTCCGATTCAAAAGTTTGTCTCTCCAGGAGAGGAGACGAGCTTTAGTTAGGCTCCAACTGGAGGTCTTGACGACTGAAGCACAAGTGAGACCAGCTCAATGAAGCGCGGAGGGACCAAGGAAGGAAAAGAGTGGGGGTAGGAGACAAAGGAATATACATAAGAATGACAAACGTTACAAAAATTAAGTATCTTGATGAAATTGTCTTCAAAGATTTGATAGCAGGCGTCACTAGCGAAGCCTGGTGGATGGGAATGTAGACGAAGTCCTCTTCAGCATGGAGATGATATTTTGCGATAACGACGAACCCTGGTGGTTTGACTTGTGAAGAGGTCCTCTTGAGAGTGGAACTGTTGAGGGACTTCATTGGTTAGCAGCTAGATGCCACTAGGTTGATCATGGAAGTTATATATACAACAAACTTACAAAGAAAGTAAGCAAGATGCTCAAATAAAAGAAAAAGTAAGAAATCACTGTTGGTGTTTGCGAAAAAGGAAGAAATAGGTTAAGCAAAGAGCAGCGAACGCTAACTCTGTCTTACCGTGTATTCCAAAGAATACACCACACCCTGCCTCCTTGAGGGCCTTGAGCAGAAGGCAGGAGAGCACATGAAAAGAAAAAGAAGGCTGACCCCTCGCAGAAGGAGGGTATCAGAAAAGATGAGACAAGGGCTAATTATGGCGGGAAAGGAAGAGACTCCCTAGGCCTCGGATACCCTAATACCGTCGGGGTCGGAAGAGAACAAGAGTTGACCAAGTGAGGTCGACAGGAAAGAAGACAGAGGTTGATGATGATGATAATTGTTGTTTTAAGGGGCCTAACATCGAGGTTATCAGCCCCTAATGAAATGAAATGGAAGACAGAGGAGCCTGGCACAAGTAAGTGGAAGCAATGCCGGCCTCAGCTGGGGCCCCACGGTCACTAACCCACGTCCCACTAGATGTGAGCCCCTGGGGGACCATCTGGTGCTAATGAGGATGTATTCCATCTTCCAGTGGATCAGCAGGCGCCTGAAGTGTGTCCCCCTCCGGTGCCTGAAGCTCCTGGGACGAGCAGACAGTCTGCGCCTTCTGGGAGAAGCCGCAGGAAGAAGGAAGAGGCTAATCTTGAGGCTATAAGAGCCCAAAAAAATGGAGAAAGAAATGAAGTTGCTGGACCTGAAGATAGTCATTGCCGAAGGGGAACGATACAAGATAGATTTGGAGCTTTACAGCATGGAGAAAGCACACTGCCTGCCTCCTTCATATCTGACCGCGTACTTGTACCAACGGTCAGGTGCTTTTGATTTTGTTGTGGTGGACAATCAATCGCAACCTGCTGCTGGTACAAGTAAGGAGATACTGGAGGAGGCTATTGA
Source organism: Meconema thalassinum (assembly GCA_946902985.2). NCBI lineage: Eukaryota > Metazoa > Arthropoda > Insecta > Orthoptera > Tettigoniidae > Meconema > Meconema thalassinum. The sequence goes on along the minus strand of OX336392.1, from coordinate 501,192,550 downwards.
GGTGATAATTGATGATGATGAAACAAATTAATAAATTTGCTCCATTTTATAAACCAGCTATTCCAAGTGATTAGTGAATATTTGAAAGATTTTAGTAAAAAAAGAATTGCTTTTCAGTCGTGTGATGCATTAATGTGCGGGCAATAACACTTACCTAGCCTACTCACACCTGCTGAACTAGAAAGTTAAATGGATTAATCATACACTTTTTTTTTTCCTATACATTCAGACCTATCTTGTTTTTAAGTCTACAGATTTATCTACGCGACAGCACGTGTCCTACTGGGGAAGAAAATGAAAGTTTCTGATGTCTTGCCTACGATTAATGTAAGAATTCTAGCGGTACATTTTACTATGATTCATAATTGCTAATAATGTTTTCACCCGTCTGCATGCTCGAAAGTCCTAACACACTACACCCAATATTAAACAACTTAACCATGTTATTCTGACTCAAATTTGCTAATGAAATTGCATTGAAAATATGTTTGTTACTAAAGAGAACATTCTGCAAGGACAGATGCATATGGAATGTTTATAAATGTTGTTAAGAGTCAAGCAGTCCGGTTTGAAATATAAAAAGTAGTATCACGTACGAATACAACATAAGAGCTGCTAATATTGAAATGGGGGGCAAGATTGCAAATATCTGAGAATAAATGTGGGTGGAGGCAATTTCCATTGGCGGAACCATGTAGAAGAAATCGTAAGAAAGGCATAGAGATCACTGCATATGGTAATGAGGGTACTAAAGGGAACAAGTAAGGGGGTGAGAGAGAGGGCATACCTGTCTCTAGTAATAACTCAGTTGGAGTATGCCGCCACAGTATGGAACCCACACCAGTCCTATCTCATAAAGGAACTGGAAGGTGTCCAAATGATGATGATGATAATTGTTGTTTTAAGGGGCCTAACATCGAGGTTATCGGCCCCTAATGATCTGAGTGATAGCGAAAATGATAATGAAATGGAAACCACAACAAAATTATCTCTGACGGAAAATACGTACAAAAAGGAACTCAGGTGGAAACAACTCACAATATGGTCTTACAAAAGGGAATTTAGAACGAAAAGTTGCACAAAAAGAATAGATTGAAAAAAGACCCACAAGACGTAGGCGAGATTCAAAATACGTACAAAATGCAATGTAGCGTCGAAACACTTACAAAATGCAAATGAAATTGAAAATACACAATGCAAGTTAGATTGAAAAAAAAAGCTAGTTCAGATTCAAAATACTCACAAAGTGCAATTGGAATTCAAAATACTTACAAAATGCAATTGAAATTGAAAATGCTTACAAAATGCAATTTAGATTGAAAATACTTGACAAAATGTAATTTAGATTCAAAATACCCACAAAATGCAGTTGAGAATAAAATATGTGCAAAATGCCCACCTAACAAAATGCAATTTAGATTCAAAATTCGTGCGAAATGCGGTTTTGGTTGAAAATACTTACAAAATGCAATTGGAATTCAAAATACTCACTAAAAGGCCTGTCTACCTGCATTGAAAGACTTACTAAAAAGCAATTTAGATTGTCAATCTTTACAAAATGCATTTGAGGTTGAAAACAATCGCGAGATGTAATTTAGATCGAAAAAACATACAAAAAGCAACGTAGATTAAAAATGCCTTAAAAATAGCTAGAAGGGAATTTAGACACACGGTGAACCAAGTAACAAAAACAGTGCGGGAATCTTAAAGAGAAAAGTAAATATAATGTAAAGAGGAGTGGAGAGGAGAGAGAGGAGAAGGTCCGCCCCAAAGGAAAGGGACAAAAGGGGAAAACGGACCCAGCTCAGGAACCCCTCGGGGTCGCAAACTCCCGAACTCACCAGCCAAGAGCCCCTCAGGGTGTAGCATTATCGACGGTGCACCAGAAGTGGTGGGGCTATATGCACCCTGCCTCCTTAAGGGCCTGGAGCAAAAGGCAGGAGGTAAAACAAAAAGAAAAAGAAGGCTGGCCCCTCACAGAAGGACGGTATCATGAAAGATGAGACAAGGGCCAATTAAGGCGCGAAAGTGAAAGACTCCCTAGGCCTCAGATAACCTAATACCGTCGGGGTCGGAAGATGATGATAATTGTTGTTTTAAGGGGCCTAACATCGAGGTTATCGGCCCCTAATGAAATGACATGGCGTGAAATGAAAGGATGTAGATAAAACCAACGCACTGTCATGGATGAAACGAAAATGGTGTTTATAAAACAGACAGTGAGACCCAAAAATTATGCCTTATTTGAATAAAATATTAATAAAAGGCGGATGGTTAAAAAGGATAAAACAAATAAGGCATAGTGAACAATAAAATAGATGAACACAATAAAAAACATAAAACAGATTTAACCTGAATTAAAAGTCCTAACTACATATTAAAACTTAAAAAAGTAACCACTCTCCCTCATGAACCGGATGACGAGGTCAGCTGACGGCCCGTCATCACGGAAAATAAGGGAGAGGGTATTAGGCAGTTTAAGAGTCCTGCGCAGATCGGCCAGATCCACACACTCCAAGAGAAGGTGTGCCACGGTTAGGTGGACGCCGCAAGGACACACAGGGGGATCTTCTCTCTTCAGCAAGTGGGAGTGCGTAGCAATTCCATGGCCGATCCGGAGTCGACAGAGTACCACAGCTTCCTTCCGGCGAGATCGGAAGGAAGATTTCCACACCTTCATTGTCTCCTTGATGCCTCTCAGTTTGTTGGGTGGAGGCGTGGCTCGCCATGCCTCCTCCCAATGCGACAAGAACGAATGCCGCATCTGAGAGCGCACATCACTACCAGGCACCTTATACGGTAGCGAGGGCAGTGCGACTGCTTCTCTCGCCGCCAGATCAGCAAGCTCGTTTCCCGCAATACCCATGTGGCTAGGAAGCCACACAAAGGACACCCCGGCCCCAGCGTTACGCGAACTGACGAGCAGGTCGTGCACACGCTGGACCAACGGGTGCTTCGGGAAACACACATCGATCGCCTGCAGCACACTCAGAGAGTCAGTACACGCAAGAAAGTGCTGGTGATCGTCTGATAACGTGTACCACAGAGCCTCTAAGATGGCATAGAGCTCCGCTGTGTACACGCCACAGGCATCGGGAAGTGAAAAGAGAATTCGACGACCCTCAACAACAAATGCACAGCCTACTTTCTCGTTTACCCTCGAACCGTCCGTGAATAGAAGCCCTGATCACGGATACCGGCTCACCACGGACTGGAACAGCCTCCGATGGACGGAGGAGTCAGTGTCCGACTTGGGGCCGGTGTGCAGATCCAGGATGATATCAGGGCGACAGACCATCCACGGAGGGGCCTTGCTAGGTACTCGGACGATACAGGAGACAGAAGGAAATCGGAACTGACGGTATAAGTCATCCAAGCGAATCCCCGCCGGCCGAGTGGCTCGGGCGAGCGCATCATAGAGCCGGCGATTCGGATTCGAAAACAAACATGGATAGCATGGATGAAGGGGCATCTGTCGAATAGTTGCAGCATAGGTCAGCAGTACTTGTTGGCGCCTCAGGTGTAAAGGAGGTACGCCAGCCTCGGCGAGCAAGCTGACGACTGGGCTCGTCCGAAAGGCTGATGATGATGATGATGATAATTGTTGTTTTAAGGGGCCTAACATCTAGGTTATCGGCCCCTGATGGTTAGGGTGATCGTGAAGATGAAAATCGAACTTAAAACTAAAACTAATATAATATGATAATTTTTGTTTTAAGGGGCCTAACATCTAGGTTATCGGCCCAAAACTAAAACTAACTACTAACCTACATACTAGAAGAAGAAATGGAAAACTAAAGGGGAATAAGGCAAATAAAGGACAGGAGGAAAAGAAATGCCCTCAACCCTCGAAGAAGGCGGATTGAGGGACTTGGAAGGATGGAGAACCATGAAAGGCAGATAGGAAAGTGAAAGAGGAGAAGGTCCGCCCCGAAGGTAAGGGACAAAAGGGGGAAAACGGACCCAGCTCAGGAATCCCTCGGGGTCGCCAACTCCCGAACTCACCAGCCGTGAGCCCCTGAGGGTGTAGCATTATCTAGGGTGCACCAGAAGTGGTGGGGCTACATACACCCTGCCTCCTTAAGGGCCTTGAGCACAAGGCAGGAGGTAAAAGGAAAAGAAAAAGAAGGCTGACCCCTCACAGAAGGAGGGTGTCAGGAAAGATGAGACAAGGGCCAATTAAGGCGGGAAAGGAAGAGACTCCCTAGGCCTCGGATACCCTAATACCGTCGGGGTCGGAAGAGAACAAGAGTTGACCAAGTGAGGTCGACAGGAAAGAAGACAGAGAGGAGCCCGGCACAAGTAAGTGGAAGCAATGCCGGACTCAGCTGGGGCGTCCGAAAGGCAACCGCCGCCAGCCTCACACCACCGTGGTGGACTCTGTCCTGTTTAGCAAGCACTGACTTACGGGCCGAACCATATGCTACACTGCCATAATCTAATCGAGTAAAAATCAGAGCCTTATAAAAGCGTAGGAGCACCGCGCGGTCCGCCCCCCATGAGGTGCCGCTAAGATACCGCAACATGTTGAGTTTCTTAGCACAAGCAGTTTTCAAACACCGCACGTGTGGCTCCCACGTCAATTTCTGATCGAAAAGGAGCCCAAGGAACCGGTACGCAGCAACAACAGGCAAAGCAACATTGCCCAGATAAAGCTCAGGATCAGGATGGAGAGTGCGCATTCGGCAGAAATGGACAACCGAGGACTTAGCGGTTGAGAATCGAAAGCCATGGTCTAGTGTCCAGCGTTCCACTCTCCGAATAGCTTGTTGTAACTGTCGTTCAGTGACCGCCATATTTTGCGCACTATAATGAAGAGCGAAGTCGTCTACATATAGTGACAGTATAACTGCTGGACCAGCAGCGACTATACCGTTTATGGCAATCGCAAATAATGCTACGCTAAGCACCGATCCCTGTGGGACTCCGTTTTCCTGTATATGGTATTGCGAATATGTCCCTCCTATTCGGACACGGAACAGGCGAAGGAACAGAAAATTCGCAGTAAAAACTGGCAAGTTACCTCGGAATTTCCATTGATGCAGGGTAGAGAGGATGCCGTAACGCCAAGTGGTGTCTTAGGCCTTCTCGAGGTCAAAGAAAACAGCGACTAGGTGCTGTCTCCGGAGAAAAGCGTCCTGTATGGCGGTTTCCAGGCGTACGAGATTGTCGTTGGTACACCGAGACGCCCTGAAACAACACTGGTATTCAGACAGGAGTCCCCGTTTCCCCAGGACCCACACCAGCCGCCGATTGACCATCCTCTCACAGAGCCTGCACAGACCGTCAGTGAGACAAATAGGTCTGTAACTCCCTGTCAAATTGGGATCCTTATCGGGCTTCAGGATAGGTATAATGATACCTTCCTGCATTTGCGCTGGAAACACACCTTCCAACCAGATTCGGTTAAAAACCCTGAGAAAATAACGAATGCTCTCATCGTTAAGGTGCTTAAGCATCTGGTTGTGAATATTATCCGGGCCAGGAGACGTGTCCCTGCAGAGCGCCAGCGCTCCGCGGAGTTCCCACTCCGTAAAGGGCACGTTGTACTCCTCCGAAGCGCGGGAAGCAAAACTAAGCTGGAAACGTTCCGCTTCGCGCTTCAGGGCCACGAAGGCAGGGTCATAGTTATCGGAACCGGATATATCCGCAAAATACGAGGCGAGATCGTTTGCAACGCGATAAGGATCTGTAACCAATTCATTATCAATGGAAATTCCCGGTACAGTAGAAGATGTCTGAATTCCCGAAATGCGTCGTAGTTTAGTCCACACTTGAGAGGAGGGGGTATGTGCCGTAATAGAAGACACATCGCGTTCCCAGGATTCTTTCTTACTCTGGCGAATAAGAATCCGTGCCTTGGCACGAAAGTTCTTAAACGCCACCAAATTGGCCATGGTTGGACGCCGACTGTAGTGCTTATGAGCTCGACGACGGTCTCTTATTGCCGCTGCAATATCCTCTGTCCACCAAGGGACGAGTTGCTGACGAGGAGTCCCAGAAAAGGATGGAATGGACTCTTCGGCGGCAGCAAGAAGCACATCGGTGATGTGCTGTACCTTCGTCATCGACGCTCCGGCAACCAAGATCGACGGACACAGCTCGTTTTGAAACGAGGGCCAATTTGCCCGCTTAAGAACCCAACGACTGGGGAACTCCACGGGCGTCTGGTTCAGAAGGGTAAGAACGACCGGGAAATGGTCACTGTCACAGAGGTCGTCGTGTACATACCAACCAAATAGGGGGACCAGCACACGGCTACACACACTCAAGTCAATGTGTGAGTACGTGCCGTGCGCTAAGTTAAAATGTGTAGCTTCCCCTGTATTTAATAGAGATAAATCCAACGCTTGAATTATGCCCTCCATGTCCCTTCCTCTGGGGCAGGAAGATGGTGATCCCCATTGGGGGTGATGAGAGTTGAAATCACCCACGAGTAGGAAAGGGACTGGAAGTTGATCAGCAAGATCTAAGACGTCATTAATATCAAGGGGCTGGTTCGGTAGAAGGTACACGTAACAAACAGTTGTCATAGCAGGCAAGGACACGCGAACTGCAATAGCTTCCAGAGGAGTGGCGAGTGGAAACTCCTCACTATAGCAGTCAGAGCGAACGAAGGTACAAACGCCCCCGGAAGCCCGGGCGGCTTCTTGTCGCTCTTTAGTGTTTAGTGGAAATCTCTCAGAACAGACTCGTGATCAGGTCTGAGGTTTGTTTCCTGTAGGCAGACTATACTCGCTGCGTATTGTGCAATAAGCTGACGGAGCTCTGTCAAAGGCCTGTCATAACTGTTACAATTCCACTGTAACAGTGCCATTGTGTGAACATAAACTAGGGATAAGTTGGAGCAGCAAGCTACAACTTAACCTCTGGAGGATCATCGGCCACTACGTCGACTATAATCTCCATGTCCTCAGGCGAGGTCGTGGAGTGAATCGACTCGGCGGAAGATTTCCTAGACGCAGTTCGGTGGCAGGGGGATCTCCGTGGAGAGCGCGCAGATCTGGGGACCGAAACGTCCCCAGGCGCAGAAGCGTCCGCAGGTGGTTTGGCGGATGGTTCCGCCTTTTTTTTGGAGGAAGGGAATGCGTAGTGCGGGGTCCCTTCTTCCCCGCCTCTATAAGATATGCATTAACGGGTCAGGAGCCGAATTCCTGACCCTGGTCGACGATGCCGCCTTCGCCGGCTTCGGTGCGACTTTCGCCGACCGTTTGGGTGGGGAGTAAGTCTTCAACTTCCTCCCCTGCAGTGCGGGCGGAGCAGCCTTCACTCGCGCAGCCTTCGTGGTGGCCGAGGGTGGAGTTGAAGTCATGATGATGATGATAATTGTTGTTTTAAGGGGCCTAACATCTAGGTTATCGGCCCCTGATGGTTTCGGTGATCGTGAAGATGAAAAATGAAAAGCGAATTTAAAACTAAAACTAACTATTAACCTACATACTAGAAAAAGGAAAGGAAAAACTAAAGGAGAATAAGGCAAATAAAAGGACAGAAGGAAAAGAAATGCCCTCAACCCTCGGAGAAGGCGGATTGAGGGACTTGGAAGGAAGGAGAGCCATGAAAGGCATATAGGAAAGTGAAAGAGGAGAGGGTCCGCCCCAAAGGTAAGGGACAAAAGGGGAAAACGGACCCAGCTCAGGAATCCATCGGGGTCGCCAACTCCCGAACTCACCAGCCGTGAGCCCCTGAGGGTGTAGCATTATCTAGGGTGCACCAGAAGTGGTGGGGCTACATACATCCTGCCTCCTTAAGGGTCTAGAGCACAAGGCAGGAGGTAAAAGGAAGAGAAAAAGAAGGCTGACCACTCGCAGAAGGAGGGTATCAGAAAAGATGAGACAAGGGCCATTTAAGGCGGGAAAGGAAGAGACTCCCTAGGCCTCGGATACCCTAATACCGTCGGGGTCGGAAGAGAACAAGAGTTGACCAAATGAGGTCGACATGAAAGAAGACGGAGAGGAGCCCGGCACAAGTAAGTGAAAGCAATGCCGGACTCAGCTGGGGCCCCGTGGTCGCCAACCCTCGCCCACAAGATGTGAGCCCCTGGGGGAGGGGGGTTGAAGTCACCTTCGGGCTTTTCGTCATAATCATAGGTGCTGGTTTCGGAACAGGAAACTCAGTTGCAGGTTTCACAGCTGGTACAAAAGATGAGGTAGACGGAAACAAATTGGGTATTATAACTCGATAATCAATCGTAGTCGAAGGAGCAATCGCGGTAAGGTACTTCTTGCGGGCTTCCTGGTAGGTGATGATGATGATGATGATAATTGTTGTTTTAAGGGGCCTAACATCGAGGTTATCGGCCCCTAATGAAATGAAATGACGTGAAATGAAAGGATGTAGATAAAAACAACTCACTGCCATGGATGAAGCGAAAATGGTGTTTATAAAACAGACAGTGAGACCCAAAAAAATTATGCCTTATTTGAATAAAAAGAATAAAAGGCGGATGGTAAAAAAGGATAAAGCAAATAAGGCATAGTGAACAATACAATACATAACACAATAAAAAACATAAAATAGATTTAACCACAATTAAAAGTCGTAACTACACATTAAAACTTAAAAAAGTAACCACTCTCCCTCATAAACCGGATGACGAGGTCAACTGACGGCCCGTCATCACGGAGAATAAGGGAGAGGGTATTAGGCAGTTTAAGAGTCCCTCGCAGATCGGCCAGATCCACACACTCCAAGAGAAGGTGTGCCACGGTTAGGTGTGCGCCGCAAGGACACACAGGGGGATCTTCTCTCTTCAGCAAGTGGGAGTGCGTAGCAATCCCATGGCCGATCCGGAGTCGACAGAGTACCACAGCTTCCTTCCGGAGAGAGCGGAAGGAAGATTTCCACACCTTCGTTGTCTCCTTGATGCATCTCAGTTTGTTGGGTTGAGGCGTGGCACGCCATGCCTCCTCCCAATGCGACAGGATCGAATGCCGCAACCGAGAGCGCACATCACTAGCAGGCACCTCATACGGTAGCGAGGGCAGTCCAACTGCCTCTCTCGCCGCCTGATCAGCAAGCTCGTTTCCCGCAATACCCATGTGGCTAGGAAGCCACACAAAGGTCACCCCGGTTCAGGCGTTACGCGAACTGATGAGCTGGTCGTGCACACGCTGGACCAACGGGTGCTTCGGGAAACACACATCGATCGCTTGCAGCGCACTCAGAGAGTCAGTACACACAAGAAAGTGCTGGTGATCGTCTGATAACTGTGACGTATTTTACGCCACTCAGCTGACATAAAAATATACCTAACCTAAGATATTCTTTCCTGCCAAATTTACCCGTCCCTGAATTTCCAGTTGGAGCGAATGCTTCATAAATTCCTTCACTTACCCAAACTCTGAAGAAAGTTGTGGCCTTGCCGACTGTCGCAAATTCGACCTGTGAAGACCTTGCAAACTAAATCTTCATGGGTAAAGCACCGCACTCGCAGTCCAAACATGCGAGGTGTTAGTCTGGACCTGATGTGCACTGATTCTGGAATTCGGTGTTCCCTAACCTCAAAAATAAACATTGGATCGACTCATTTAAAAATACGTCAATATCAGCTGTATCGATTGTTCCAACTCTAACCATCGCCAGACGTATCGACCGGCGTAGATGACAAGTGACGTACGCATGGCGATCGAGAAGGGTGGCCAACTCTCACGGAAGTGAACACGGAAATGTCTTGTGGACTACGTTCAAGAAGCCAGGGGATTCTAGTGTGCGTGTGTGGCTACAACTATTGCTTTGTCAAAAATCTTAGTGTCTGATATATGTTGAATGTTTGTGTGCGAACTCTCTCTCTTGATTCCTGACTTCCATAAAGGAAACATCTCCCGGGGACTCGGATGTCCCGGGAATGTAGAACAGGTATTCGTTTCCTCGTGGAGCGATATTATTATTTGTTTTTTTGGTTTTCTTAACATGTAGTGGCCCAGGTGAGTTCCAGGAAGTGTGATATTTATTTTGCTTGTCTGCCCATTTATTTTTTGGGGCTTTGTTTTCCTTTTCCGTGTAACTACGTCGTAATTTATACGCACCTCGTGGACAATGGCGCACTGGTTGACGTTCGGCCGATCAATGGGTTGACGTATCCTACTGTTTATTCTGAATTGTTTATCAATTTTTCCTTCTTCGGAAGTTGTTTTCAGTGTGGGGAATTTTCTTGTTTTTCGGGGTGAGTTTTTCCTGCGTTGCGTAACCATGTGCGTCTTTAGTTTGGGTTCCAAATTTATTCATTTATTTCCCTGTGATCACGCTTCTTGGAATTTTCCTGACTGCAGCCATGTTTAGTTTTCTATTATTTTAGTTTTAAGGGGCCTGTTCCTGGAATTTGCATCACCTTACGTCCACGTGCTAGTTGTAGGTTATGTGACGCTTTGCTTTGGTTTTCCTCCCTTACGCCCTTGTGCGTTTCACTGTTGAATTTCGAATTGCTGTATTTCAGTTTAACCTATGGGATTGGTGCAAATCCCAAATTTTGGGAGAGCGCCTTATGGTGCAATCGTTCCTTGGTGTCCCGTTATGAGTCCGCCATTTGGAGAGTCTGGTTTGTGTCAGGGCCCATGATGGTCGTGTGATACCGTCCGCTCCGTTTTTCGGGAGTTTGTCATTTGTAATGTAGTTTTTCATTTTTTTATTTAGTTTTTCTTTTCCCTTTACGGAATTCCGGATGTGTTGGTACGTATGTTGGTAACTTATTTAATTTCGGATGTGACTTGTAAATTTCTGCGGTAGGTATTGCACAACCATTCGCCGTGGATTTTCATGTTTAGTTTCTGGGCATTTCATGTTTGTTCTGGGCATTCGTGTGCTCTCGTTTCCTAGTTAAGGGGTTGTACCATTCTTTGACTAGGGATAATTTGTGATTGTAAGATATTACCTTTTCCGTGTACCTGTTCATTACTCAAATTGTTGGTACTAAAAGCAAATTAAGTGGTGTGTCGTACCACGTGACGTCAACGACGTTTATCAGCCTCTCAAGTACCAATTTCTCATGAAACCTTTGTACCTAGATATTGTTCCTATTTTATATATTTTTGACATTTTACAATACAGACCCCTTATTTATTTTGATTTCGACTTCATTTTCCCTTTAACGTCCAATCCCTACCCTCAAGACAGCTGCGGTGGAATGAATCCTCACCAGGTAAGTCTTCCACTCTTCAATCTAGTGGATAAAAGCGACATACTACCTCTCTTGTACATCTGAGGGGGTCACCCGAGTGTGTCGTCAACCCCGGCCACCGAGGCAAGGCCATCAAGTCGCGCAAAGGATGTCTCGAGGCCGCCGTGGGTAAGTTTCTTTCAGGTTGGCAGGCCCTCTAAGGAGTCTGTCGAGCTGAGCGAGTATAGTGTAGGAGTATGAGATGGGGGTGACATTGGTAGCAGTACCGTGGTTTCCCGGTTTCCACTTGCTGCTGTCTGGGTGGGTGGGGGGGGGGAGTGTTTCCTGTAAAATCCCCTGTTAATATTTTAAATCAGTTCAATTTTGGTGGTAAAGATGTCCCGCCTATAACCTGTATTAATTAACCTGTAAATCTGTTTCATGCAAAATGTCTGCTGCGAGAAGTGTGGAGTTTGCGGCTCGTCTGACACGGGATGAGGCGAATTATGAGTTGACCATACGTGGCCTGCAGCCTTCAGGCGACCTGAGCAAAGACCGGAAAATGCTGGAGGGAGCTTCAGAAATTCCAGTGTGCCCTCCGGAACTCACAGAAGAAGAGCTTGATCGGGGTAAGTCCCTGATTGAACTTAAAGTGTGCCATTTAACGAATATGTGTAACTACTTACAAATTCATTGCTCTAGTAAGGGCGAATTAGCCCAAGTGCGCGCCTCTGTCCAGCATCTGTTTGGGAGGGTATCAGACATGATTTCAGTCGCTGGTGACCACAGCGTTACTGTATTGGGAGAATTGATTGCCCTTCAGACTTCTCTTTGCGAATGTACCGTGAAGGTACGAGATTGTGAAGTGTACTTTGAAGCCATGTCAGGGGAAGGCCCCCATTCAGTTTCTGTACCGTTCAACGATAGCGCATGTAACGTAACTGCTGAATCTAGTCCTGCGTCTATGCATGTAACCATCCCGAACGACTTGAATCGAGGGCAACAGAGTGATGGTGCTATGGCCATGTTGAGTTTATCGGGCGAGTATCCTTCTGTTTCACGTCACTGTGACTGCTCTGACGTTAACTGTCCCCTGTGTAATCCCTTCCGAAATTTAACATTGCAAGATCTGCCTGCAGCGCAATCCAGTAATCTGTCTGTAACCCATCCTGATAAAGCCCACGATGTCCTTCATGTGACAGATATGTCTTTGGCCATCCCTGTGTGTGGCGGATCCATGTCCGGCGTATCCCTGCCTAGTGCGTATCTAGGAGGAAATATAGGGACGTCTGCCGCGGCATTGGTCCCCATGTGCCATCCATCCGCACCGGTATTGCCCACTGCGCCTATTATGTCCACCGGGTTCGAGCAGTATGTGGCATCTCAGTGTCAACCTTTCAGTGCTAGTAACGTGTCTAACTTGCCTATTTCTTCAACGTTTAATGTGAATGCGACCCTGAGTGGGCAACGCATGTCGAGTACCAATTCCGCACCCTATTACTCGCATTGTATGTCTCGAGTGCCTGTCACCGTTTCGGCTTCCTGCGCTTCACGTTTTGTTAATTCTGCTGCAAACCCTGTTGGTCACGAAACCCTCGCCATGCCTCGTTCTGAAAGGAACTTGGCAGTTCAACAGAATTTTAATTTACCTGCTTCTCGCCCCCATGGCCACGTAGCTATTTCAGAACCTGTATCCGGGGCCAGATGCCCATCTTGTGAATGTGCGCATTCTTGTCATTCGTTGGCTGCTGCGCCAAACAACTTGATCGCTTTGCCAGACAACCGAATTGTCGCTGTTCCCCGACCTGCGCCTGCCATTTCCGAGCGTTCAGTTCACCCAATTGGTGGTTTTGGTAACCTAAATCATCCATTAAGCACATCGCTCGCAAAACTGAAGGAGTTCAACACTGATAGTGTGGATGGAGTCATACACTTTTTGAGGGAGTTAGTTAGGATTAACGAGTATGCAGCAGTGTTCGCCTTATCTGAAGGCCAGGTGTTTCAGTTATTGTTTCCCCACACGTCAGGTACCATGCGCGACAAGGTGGTCGAGGCCATATCATCCGCTGTTTCTATACAAAGTTTTCTTTGCGACGTTTTGGTCTCTTTTATTCCTGCTCGTCTCATGGGTTCGCTCACTCAAAGATACTTCTACCGTGTTCAGCGCTTTGATGAAAGTCTGAACGCTTATATTCAGGATATCAGGAACTATGCGAAGGTCTTCGCCCTCGACTTCACCGAAGGTTATATTGTGTCTTCCATTGTCGACGGAATATCGCCCGAATTCCGGTCTTATCTGAGTATGCAGACCCGTCCAACCACTTATAGGGAGTTAGGTTCTCTTGCCATATCTGCCGAGTCTGTTCGTCACGGCGACTTACAGCGCGTCGTTAGTGTTCCTCCACCCGCGCCCCGCTTCGTGCGCCCCGCTCTTCCTGCCGGGTCCGGCAATAGTCGCTGCTATAATTGTAACGGCGTGGGCCACGTCGCTAGGTATTGCGGCCAGCCTAAACGTACCTCCAATTGACTGCCAGTTGCCAGGAGTGGGGATGAGCCCTCAGAAGGGTGTACCGAAGGTCAACCTGTGGATGAGGTCCCGCATCCTGGCCCAAGTAATTCTGTGTCCGTTGCGTGTAGCCTTCCGTTACCCGTCAATGTCGTTTGCGAAGGCGGTGAGCCTGCTGTGCCCAATTTAATTTTTCCCATGAGTAATATCTGTGAAAGTAACGAACGTGATGAAAGGAGTTGTTCCGAGCCTGCAAATGATTTTCGTGATGGCGACGAACCCGGTTGTGTTTCATTTGGTGTAGACCAAGACCCCGTAGGAAATGTTCTGTGTATTGATTCTTGTAACAGGGTCTCTTCAGTTTCCCATTCTTCTCCGATCATAGGTGTTCTGATAAATAACGAGCCAGTCTGTGGCATCCTTGACTCCGGAAGTGTCGTGTCACTATTGAGCGAAAAGTGGTACAATTCCATGAAGACAGTCTGTAATTTTCCTAAATTGAATCCGTTGCAAACCCGCTTGGTGTCGGCAAATTGCTCGCCTTTAGATGTCCTTGGTAGTATTTCGGTTAAATTCAGGATCCAAGGTTTCACTTGGAAATTTCCGGTGTGGGTAATTAGAAATCTCTCTTGCCCCCTTCTCATCGGGACCAATTTCATGTCGTCCGTTGGCTTGATCCTTGACCTCCAAGCGAGGACTTTCAAATTCAGATTTCGACCTAAACTTAAATTTAATTTCATTGAACCTTATCCTCAGCCGTTGGGTAGTTCTGTTAATCAGACTTCAGATCCCGTCACCATCGATACACTCGATTTGAGTAACTTAAAAGATTCCCAGGCCGATATGATTCGGAACTTGTGCCGGGAGTATCCAGAGGTGTTCACTGATGAGTTGGGCGTGACCAAACTGCTTGAGTATAAGATCGAAGTCACCGACAATATCCCTGTCAGACATCCTCCCTATCGCTTGGCTCCGCCCAGGATGAAGGCCCTTAAGGAAATTATCGACCGAATGCTTGCTGATGGTGTCATTAGCCCTTCTACTTCTGCGTATTCATCCCCGATGTTTCTTGTACCCAAGCCTAATGGTGGTTTTCGACCAGTCGTTGACTATAGGCGACTGAATCAAAAGGTTGTACTTCAATCTATTCTCTTGCCTGACCTCCATTCTTGTTTTTCGTGGTTCCACAAGGCTAAATTCTTCACTCTCCTCGATTTAAACCAGGCGCATTATCAAATTCCCTTGGCCGAGGAATCAAAACCCATGACTGCGTTTGCCACCGATTGGAATTTGTATCAATTCAATCGTGTACCGTTCGGTTTGTCAACGGGTGGAGCTGTGTTGAGCCGCCTGCTTGATAATGTCTTCTCAGGTATCAAATTTGAATTTCTATACCATTATTTGGACGATGTTGTGATCTACAGCGAGACGTTCGACGAACATGTGAAGCACATTCAGGAAGTCTTGGAAAGACTGAAGCGTGCTGGTCTTACTGTAAAACTATCTAAGGTTTCATTCGCGAAACCAGAAATTTCCTTCCTTGGTCATATTGTGTCAGCTGCCGGTGTGTCCATAGATCAGTCCAGGACTCAGGGTATCCGTGATTTCAAACCTCCCACTAATGTCAAGGGCGTAGCCCGCTTCGTCGGTATGGTGAACTTCATCCGGAAATTTATCCCCAATTTTGCACAGCGTGCAGCTCCGTTGAACTCTCTCCGTCGTAAAGACCAGAAATTTAGTTGGGGTCCTTCTCAGAAGGCTGCTTTCGAAGACCTCAAACTTGCTCTATGTAACGCTCCCGTTCTTGCCATCCCTGATTTTTCAAAACCGTTCATTGTGCAGACCGATGCTTCGTGCTCGGGAGTCGCTGGGGTCCTGCTCCAAGAAGGAGAATTGGGTAGGCAGCCCATTTCTTATGCATCTCGTTCCCTCTCTCCTGTTGAGGCTAAGTACTCTGTGTACGAGCTGGAGGGTCTCGCCGTTTTGTTCGCTCTTGAGCGCTTTAGAAATTATATTGAACACATTTCGTTTGAGCTGGAGACTGACAATCAGGCTCTCAGCTGGGTTCTGGCAAAACCCCGTAACACTGGTCGTATTGCTCGTTGGGCGACCAGAATCTCTTCCTTCAGTTTCACTGTTCGCCACATCCGTGGAACTGACAATGTAATCGCAGACTCGCTGAGTCGAATGTTTGAGGAAGTCCCTGGGGATCAGTCTGGATCTGCCGAGGTAGAATCTCCCGTGTCTTCAGTTTCAGTTAATGCAGTGAAGCCTGTCCTTACCAACTCGCCTTTGTTGTTCCGAGATTTAGCAGAGTATCAGAAAGAAGACCCTGTATTGGGACCTTTAATCACCCGGATGTCAGGTGGAGAAATTGTAAAGCCGCATGAATTGAAAAGAGGTATTCTGTTTTGCGTTGCTCGCCACGACAAGAGAAGTAAAATTGTGTTGCCTGCCGTACTTGTTCCTGAAATTTTCAAATACTTTCATGATTCTCCTGTTGGGGGTCACCTTGGTGTGTTTAAAACTCGCCAAAAGATCAGAACAAATTTTATCTGGAAGTCACTGGATGGTGACATTCGTAACATGGTCAGATGCTGTAGGCATTGTAGTATCAGTAAACCCGCCGTCAATACTCGTGTTGGATTATTGTCTTCCGAGCCTGCCTCCCGCCCCATGGAGAGGATTTTTATCGACTTCGTCGGACCGTTCCCTCGGTCGAAGTTGGGAAACCGGTTTGCACTGGTTTGTGTTGATGGGTTCACCCGTTTCAGCTGGATTTTCCCAACTAGATTGTCGACGACCCACACGGTCATCAGATGTCTGAATTCTATCTTTACTTCATTTGGTCCATGCCAGTTCCTGGTATCGGACAATGCTAAAACCTTCACGTCTCACCTGTTCCGTAAGTTTTGTTTCGACTATGGTATCTCCCATGTGACCACGAGTCCATATTATCCTAACCCATCGTTGGCCGAGCGTGTCAATCGGAACCTGCGTTCCGCGTTGATCGCATACCACCATGATGATCACGCCAAGTGGGATTCATCGGTCCATTGGCTAGCTTTTGCGTTCAACACTGCTGTCCACGAAACACATAACACATAACACTACCCCATTTTCTCTGATGTTTGCTTATGTACCTAATTCTCCGTTGACGAACTTGTGGTCGATTCATGACCTGTTGCCTGATCAGCCGTCTGCCGATAAGGTGAAGCAGATATGGAAGGAGGCCCGCAAGTCCATTCAGGTTTCTCACGAGCGACTAGCTCAAAGGTACAATCAGGGACGGAAGCCCGTCAACCTCAACGTGGGAGACATGATATATGTTCAGGACCATTCACCTAAGCTTCTGGGAAACAAAGTGTCAGGAAAATTGCGGCCGCGATACCGCGGTCCATTTAAGATTTTATCCTTTGTCAGTCCTGTTTCAGTGCTGGTAAGCGACCCTGAAAGGAAGAGGATCTTCAGGACTCACCTCTCACAGTGCAAGCCCGCGCACGAGACGCCCAAGCGAGTCTCGGGGTAGTCGACAACTAAACTGGTGGTATCTTTGTTTTATTTCTTGCCCCTTTTCTTTCATAACTGGTAATGTGTTTCTTTGGTAAAGTTTCCCCCCAAATCTACAGAGAACTTGCGTCTCTGGAGGCGTTGATTACCCAAAATGTTGTGAGAAGCGTGTTGCACCTCGTATGAACAAACAGATCGTTTATCGGTCTTCATGATGTGTGACAGGCTTTTCCCAAGATTGGTAAGACCTAGTTGGTATGTGGACCTGGTCTCGATGACCTCGATGTGGAGGTGATATGTGGTTCTGCCTGCTTGTCAGGGCAAATCTGTGTAAAGCGTAGGATTTAGTATGGCTTGGAGACGGTAACTTCCCGTTGGGTTGACGTAAGGTGATTTCTGTTGTAACGGGGGGGGGGGGGGGGCCCGCCTTTAAAGGCAATAAAATTGTATGTTTCGTTTTTTCAAAATCAAATCTGTGATGTATTGCGACTGGTACCTGGTAAAAATTTGGAATAAAACATAAAATGAACTATAACTGCGCTTTTGGCAACTAGTTATTGCACCATGAACTGTCTGTCACTCTGGTATGTCCTGCTACTCGTGTGCTTAGCATTTCAGTGCTTGGCCCGTTGGAAGTGGAGCTCCCTGGGGATGTGTCGGACTGTGCTGTTTCTCCGCGGGATCCAGTGCAGCTCGGGGCGTCCAAGATACCCTGGTGGCCATATGGATGGTGGCGTAACTGGGAAACTGCTGGCGGGGACCTGGGCTCGTCATCGCCCGTTCTCCATCTGTAACTGGGTCGTCAGGACATTTCTACCTAGACCCTTCCAGCTAACATGAGGAGCGGAACTATCACCGAGACAGTGCCATCCACTCAGCTTGTCGCTGTGCGGAATCAAACCTTGAACATTCTGCCTGCCATTCAATGAAGTTTATGCCCAAAATTCCTTCAAACATGTTGGGACATATGTAAATCTGCAGCCGTACGTAAGAGGTGATCCACTCCAGATCTGACACATCAACATACGCAAATGCTGTCCACCCCGCAGTTTGCTTTGGGGGGAGGAGGATGTGACGTATTTTACGCCACTCAGCTGACATAAAAATATACCTAACCTAAGATATTCTTTCCTGCCAAATTTGATGATGATGATGATAATTGTTGTTTTAAGGGGCCTAACATCTAGGTTATCGGCCCCTAATGATCTGGGTGATAGCGAAGATGATAATGAAACGGAAACCAGAACGAAAATTAAGGGAGACGGAAAATACTTACAAAAAGGAACTCGGATTGAAACGACTCACAAAATGTTCTTACAAAAGGGAATTTAGAACGAAAAGATTCACAAAAGGAATAGATTGAAAAAAAAAAAAAAAAAAAAAAACACAAAATGAAGGCTAGGTTCAAAATACGTACAAAATGCAATGTAGCGTCGAAATACTTACAAAATGCAACTGAAATTCAAAATACTTACAAAATGCAAATGAGATCGAAAATACGTACAAAATGCAATTGAGGTTCAAAATACTTACAAAATGCAATTGAAATTGAAAATACACAATGCAATTCAGATTGAAATAGGCCTTATCCCAGTTCCAATCCAAATTATTCACAAAGTGCAATCGAAATTCAAAATACTTACAAAATGCAATTGAAATTGAAAATGCTTACAAAATGTACGATGATTCCAACGACTCATGTGGATTGACAATACTTACAAAAAGCAATTTAGATTGAAAATACTTGACAAAATGTAATTTAGATTCAAAATACCCACAAAATGCAATTGAGAATCAAAATATGTGCAAAATGCCCCCAAACAAAATGCAATTTAGATTCAAAATTCGTGCGAAATGCGGTTTTGGTTGAAAATACTTACAAAATGCAATTGAAATTCAAAATACTCACTAAAAGGCCCCGCAACCTGCATTGAAAGACTTACTAAAAAGCAATTTAGATTGTCAATCTTTACAAAATGCAATTGAGGTTGAAAACAATCGCGAGATGTAATTTAGATCGAAAAAACTTACAAAATGCAACATAGATCAAAAATGCCTTAAAAATCGATAAAAGGAAATTTAGATACACGGTGATTCGAGTAACAAAAACAGTGCGGGAATCTTAAAGAGAAAAGGAAATAGAAGGAAAAGAGGAGAGGGGAGGGGAGAGAGGAGAAGGTCCGCCCCAAAGGGAAGGGACAAAAGGGGAAAACGGACCCAGCTCAGGATCCCTCTGGGTCGCCAACGCCCGAACTCACCAGCCGTGAGCCCCTGAGGGTGTAGCATTATCGACGGTGCACCAGAAGTGGTGGGGCTACATACACCCTGCCTCCTTAAGGGCCTTGAGCACAAGGCAGGAGTTAAAAGGAAAAGAACAAGAAGGCTGACCCCTCACAGAAGGAGGGTATCAGGAAAGATGAGACAAGGGCCAATTAAGGCGGGAAAGGAAGAGACTCCCTAGGCCTCGGATACCCTAATACCGTCGGGGTCGGAAGAGAACAAGAGTTGACCAAGGAAGGTCGACAGGAAAGAAGAAAGAGAGGAGCCCGGCACAAGTAAGTGGAAGCAATGCCGGACTCAGCTGGGGCCCCGTGGTCGCCAACCCACAACCCACTAGATGTGAGCCCCTGGGGGTACCTGCCAAATTTACCCGTCCCTGAATTTCCAGTTGGAGCGAATGCTTCATAAATTCCTTCACTTACCCAAACTCTGAAGAAAGTTGTGGCCTTGCCGACTGTCGCAAATTCGACCTGTGAAGACCTTGCAAACTAAATCTTCATGGGTAAAGCACCGCACTCGCAGTCCAAACATGCGAGGTGTTAGTCTGGACCTGATGTGCACTGATTCTGGAATTCGGTGTTCCCTAACCTCAAAAATAAATATTGGATCGACTCATTTAAAAATACGTCAATATCAGCTGTATCGATTGTTCCAACTCTAACCATCGCCAGACGTATCGACCGGCGTAGATGACAAGTGACGTACGCATGGCGATCGAGAAGGGTGGCCAACTCTCACGGAAGTGAACACGGAAATGTCTTGTGGACTACGTTCAAGAAGCCAGGGGATTCTAGTGTGCGTGTGTGGCTACAACTATTGCTTTGTCAAAAATCTTAGTGTCTGATATATGTTGAATGTTTGTGTGCGAACTCTCTCTCTTGATTCCTGACTTCCATAAAGGAAACATCTCCCGGGGACTCGGATGTCCCGGGAATGTAGAACAGGTATTCGTTTCCTCGTGGAGCGATATTATTATTTGTTTTTTTGGTTTTCTTAACATGTAGTGGCCCAGGTGAGTTCCAGGAAGTGTGATATTTATTTTGCTTGTCTGCCCATTTATTTTTTGGGGCTTTGTTTTCCTTTTCCGTGTAACTACGTCGTAATTTATACGCACCTCGTGGACAATGGCGCACTGGTTGACGTTCGGCCGATCAATGGGTTGACGTATCCTACTGTTTATTCTGAATTGTTTATCAATTTTTCCTTCTTCGGAAGTTGTTTTCAGTGTGGGGAATTTTCTTGTTTTTCGGGTGAGTTTTTCCTGCGTTGCGTAACCATGTGCGTCTTTAGTTTGGGTTCCAAATTTATTCATTTATTTCCCTGTGATCACGCTTCTTGGAATTTTCCTGACTGCAGCCATGTTTAGTTTTCTATTATTTTAGTTTTAAGGGGCCTGTTCCTGGAATTTGCATCACCTTACGTCCACGTGCTAGTTGTAGGTTATGTGACGCTTTGCTTTGGTTTTCCTCCCTTACGCCCTTGTGCGTTTCACTTTTGAATTTCGAATTGCTGTATTTCAGTTTAACCTATGGGATTGGTGCAAATCCCAAATTTTGGGAGAGCGCCTTATGGTGCAATCGTTCCTTGGTGTCCCGTTATGAGTCCGCCATTTGGAGAGTCTGGTTTGTGTCAGGGCCCATGATGGTCGTGTGATACCGTCCGCTCCGTTTTTCGGGAGTTTGTCATTTGTAATGTAGTTTTTCATTTTTTTATTTAGTTTTTCTTTTCCCTTTACGGAATTCCGGATGTGTTGGTACGTATGTTGGTAACTTATTTAATTTCGGATGTGACTTGTAAATTTCTGCGGTAGGTATTGCACAACCATTCGCCGTGGATTTTCATGTTTAGTTTCTGGGCATTTCATGTTTGTTCTGGGCATTCGTGTGCTCTCGTTTCCTAGTTAAGGGGTTGTACCATTCTTTGACTAGGGATAATTTGTGATTGTAAGATATTACCTTTTCCGTGTACCTGTTCATTACTCAAATTGTTGGTACTAAAAGCAAATTAAGTGGTGTGTCGTACCACGTGACGTCAACGACGTTTATCAGCCTCTCAAGTACCAATTTCTCATGAAACCTTTGTACCTAAATATTGTTCCTATTTTATATATTTTTGATATTTTACAATACAGACCCCTTATTTATTTTGATTTCGACTTCATTTTCCCTTTAACGTCCAATCCCTACCCTCAAGACAGCTGCGGTGGAATGAATCCTCACCAGGTAAGTCTTCCACTCTTCAATCTAGTGGATAAAAGCGACATACTACCTCTCTTGTACATCTGAGGGGGTCACCCGAGTGTGTCGTCAACCCCGGCCACCGAGGCAAGGCCATCAAGTCGCGCAAAGGATGTCTCGAGGCCGCCGTGGGTAAGTTTCTTTCAGGTTGGCAGGCCCTCTAAGGAGTCTGTCGAGCTGAGCGAGTATAGTGTAGGAGTATGAGATGGGGGTGACATTGGTAGCAGTACCGTGGTTTCCCGGTTTCCACTTGCTGCTGTCTGGGTGGGGGGGGGGGGAGTGTTTCCTGTAAAATCCCCTGTTAATATTTTAAATCAGTTCAATTTTGGTGGTAAAGATGTCCCGCCTATAACCTGTATTAATTAACCTGTAAATCTGTTTCATGCAAAATGTCTGCTGCGAGAAGTGTGGAGTTTGCGGCTCGTCTGACACGGGATGAGGCGAATTATGAGTTGACCATACGTGGCCTGCAGCCTTCAGGCGACCTGAGCAAAGACCGGAAAATGCTGGAGGGAGCTTCAGAAATTCCAGTGTGCCCTCCGGAACTCACAGAAGAAGAGCTTGATCGGGGTAAGTCCCTGATTGAACTTAAAGTGTGCCATTTAACGAATATGTGTAACTACTTACAAATTCATTGCTCTAGTAAGGGCGAATTAGCCCAAGTGCGCGCCTCTGTCCAGCATCTGTTTGGGAGGGTATCAGACATGATTTCAGTCGCTGGTGACCACAGCGTTACTGTATTGGGAGAATTGATTGCCCTTCAGACTTCTCTTTGCGAATGTACCGTGAAGGTACGAGATTGTGAAGTGTACTTTGAAGCCATGTCAGGGGAAGGCCCCCATTCAGTTTCTGTACCGTTCAACGATAGCGCATGTAACGTAACTGCTGAATCTAGTCCTGCGTCTATGCATGTAACCATCCCGAACGACTTGAATCGAGGGCAACAGAGTGATGGTGCTATGGCCATGTTGAGTTTATCGGGCGAGTATCCTTCTGTTTCACGTCACTGTGACTGCTCTGACGTTAACTGTCCCCTGTGTAATCCCTTCCGAAATTTAACATTGCAAGATCTGCCTGCAGCGCAATCCAGTAATCTGTCTGTAACCCATCCTGATAAAGCCCACGATGTCCTTCATGTGACAGATATGTCTTTGGCCATCCCTGTGTGTGGCGGATCCATGTCCGGCGTATCCCTGCCTAGTGCGTATCTAGGAGGAAATATAGGGACGTCTGCCGCGGCATTGGTCCCCATGTGCCATCCATCCGCACCGGTATTGCCCACTGCGCCTATTATGTCCACCGGGTTCGAGCAGTATGTGGCATCTCAGTGTCAACCTTTCAGTGCTAGTAACGTGTCTAACTTGCCTATTTCTTCAACGTTTAATGTGAATGCGACCCTGAGTGGGCAACGCATGTCGAGTACCAATTCCGCACCCTATTACTCGCATTGTATGTCTCGAGTGCCTGTCACCGTTTCGGCTTCCTGCGCTTCACGTTTTGTTAAT
Organism: Meconema thalassinum; assembly: GCA_946902985.2. Classification (NCBI taxonomy): domain Eukaryota; kingdom Metazoa; phylum Arthropoda; class Insecta; order Orthoptera; family Tettigoniidae; genus Meconema; species Meconema thalassinum. The sequence continues at coordinate 501,169,417 of OX336392.1, read as the reverse complement.
TCTGCTGCAAACCCTGTTGGTCACGAAACCCTCGCCATGCCTCGTTCTGAAAGGAACTTGGCAGTTCAACAGAATTTTAATTTACCTGCTTCTCGCCCCCATGGCCACGTAGCTATTTCAGAACCTGTATCCGGGGCCAGATGCCCATCTTGTGAATGTGCGCATTCTTGTCATTCGTTGGCTGCTGCGCCAAACAACTTGATCGCTTTGCCAGACAACCGAATTGTCGCTGTTCCCCGACCTGCGCCTGCCATTTCCGAGCGTTCAGTTCACCCAATTGGTGGTTTTGGTAACCTAAATCATCCATTAAGCACATCGCTCGCAAAACTGAAGGAGTTCAACACTGATAGTGTGGATGGAGTCATACACTTTTTGAGGGAGTTAGTTAGGATTAACGAGTATGCAGCAGTGTTCGCCTTATCTGAAGGCCAGGTGTTTCAGTTATTGTTTCCCCACACGTCAGGTACCATGCGCGACAAGGTGGTCGAGGCCATATCATCCGCTGTTTCTATACAAAGTTTTCTTTGCGACGTTTTGGTCTCTTTTATTCCTGCTCGTCTCATGGGTTCGCTCACTCAAAGATACTTCTACCGTGTTCAGCGCTTTGATGAAAGTCTGAACGCTTATATTCAGGATATCAGGAACTATGCGAAGGTCTTCGCCCTCGACTTCACCGAAGGTTATATTGTGTCTTCCATTGTCGACGGAATATCGCCCGAATTCCGGTCTTATCTGAGTATGCAGACCCGTCCAACCACTTATAGGGAGTTAGGTTCTCTTGCCATATCTGCCGAGTCTGTTCGTCACGGCGACTTACAGCGCGTCGTTAGTGTTCCTCCACCCGCGCCCCGCTTCGTGCGCCCCGCTCTTCCTGCCGGGTCCGGCAATAGTCGCTGCTATAATTGTAACGGCGTGGGCCACGTCGCTAGGTATTGCGGCCAGCCTAAACGTACCTCCAATTGACTGCCAGTTGCCAGGAGTGGGGATGAGCCCTCAGAAGGGTGTACCGAAGGTCAACCTGTGGATGAGGTCCCGCATCCTGGCCCAAGTAATTCTGTGTCCGTTGCGTGTAGCCTTCCGTTACCCGTCAATGTCGTTTGCGAAGGCGGTGAGCCTGCTGTGCCCAATTTAATTTTTCCCATGAGTAATATCTGTGAAAGTAACGAACGTGATGAAAGGAGTTGTTCCGAGCCTGCAAATGATTTTCGTGATGGCGACGAACCCGGTTGTGTTTCATTTGGTGTAGACCAAGACCCCGTAGGAAATGTTCTGTGTATTGATTCTTGTAACAGGGTCTCTTCAGTTTCCCATTCTTCTCCGATCATAGGTGTTCTGATAAATAACGAGCCAGTCTGTGGCATCCTTGACTCCGGAAGTGTCGTGTCACTATTGAGCGAAAAGTGGTACAATTCCATGAAGACAGTCTGTAATTTTCCTAAATTGAATCCGTTGCAAACCCGCTTGGTGTCGGCAAATTGCTCGCCTTTAGATGTCCTTGGTAGTATTTCGGTTAAATTCAGGATCCAAGGTTTCACTTGGAAATTTCCGGTGTGGGTAATTAGAAATCTCTCTTGCCCCCTTCTCATCGGGACCAATTTCATGTCGTCCGTTGGCTTGATCCTTGACCTCCAAGCGAGGACTTTCAAATTCAGATTTCGACCTAAACTTAAATTTAATTTCATTGAACCTTATCCTCAGCCGTTGGGTAGTTCTGTTAATCAGACTTCAGATCCCGTCACCATCGATACACTCGATTTGAGTAACTTAAAAGATTCCCAGGCCGATATGATTCGGAACTTGTGCCGGGAGTATCCAGAGGTGTTCACTGATGAGTTGGGCGTGACCAAACTGCTTGAGTATAAGATCGAAGTCACCGACAATATCCCTGTCAGACATCCTCCCTATCGCTTGGCTCCGCCCAGGATGAAGGCCCTTAAGGAAATTATCGACCGAATGCTTGCTGATGGTGTCATTAGCCCTTCTACTTCTGCGTATTCATCCCCGATGTTTCTTGTACCCAAGCCTAATGGTGGTTTTCGACCAGTCGTTGACTATAGGCGACTGAATCAAAAGGTTGTACTTCAATCTATTCTCTTGCCTGACCTCCATTCTTGTTTTTCGTGGTTCCACAAGGCTAAATTCTTCACTCTCCTCGATTTAAACCAGGCGCATTATCAAATTCCCTTGGCCGAGGAATCAAAACCCATGACTGCGTTTGCCACCGATTGGAATTTGTATCAATTCAATCGTGTACCGTTCGGTTTGTCAACGGGTGGAGCTGTGTTGAGCCGCCTGCTTGATAATGTCTTCTCAGGTATCAAATTTGAATTTCTATACCATTATTTGGACGATGTTGTGATCTACAGCGAGACGTTCGACGAACATGTGAAGCACATTCAGGAAGTCTTGGAAAGACTGAAGCGTGCTGGTCTTACTGTAAAACTATCTAAGGTTTCATTCGCGAAACCAGAAATTTCCTTCCTTGGTCATATTGTGTCAGCTGCCGGTGTGTCCATAGATCAGTCCAGGACTCAGGGTATCCGTGATTTCAAACCTCCCACTAATGTCAAGGGCGTAGCCCGCTTCGTCGGTATGGTGAACTTCATCCGGAAATTTATCCCCAATTTTGCACAGCGTGCAGCTCCGTTGAACTCTCTCCGTCGTAAAGACCAGAAATTTAGTTGGGGTCCTTCTCAGAAGGCTGCTTTCGAAGACCTCAAACTTGCTCTATGTAACGCTCCCGTTCTTGCCATCCCTGATTTTTCAAAACCGTTCATTGTGCAGACCGATGCTTCGTGCTCGGGAGTCGCTGGGGTCCTGCTCCAAGAAGGAGAATTGGGTAGGCAGCCCATTTCTTATGCATCTCGTTCCCTCTCTCCTGTTGAGGCTAAGTACTCTGTGTACGAGCTGGAGGGTCTCGCCGTTTTGTTCGCTCTTGAGCGCTTTAGAAATTATATTGAACACATTTCGTTTGAGCTGGAGACTGACAATCAGGCTCTCAGCTGGGTTCTGGCAAAACCCCGTAACACTGGTCGTATTGCTCGTTGGGCGACCAGAATCTCTTCCTTCAGTTTCACTGTTCGCCACATCCGTGGAACTGACAATGTAATCGCAGACTCGCTGAGTCGAATGTTTGAGGAAGTCCCTGGGGATCAGTCTGGATCTGCCGAGGTAGAATCTCCCGTGTCTTCAGTTTCAGTTAATGCAGTGAAGCCTGTCCTTACCAACTCGCCTTTGTTGTTCCGAGATTTAGCAGAGTATCAGAAAGAAGACCCTGTATTGGGACCTTTAATCACCCGGATGTCAGGTGGAGAAATTGTAAAGCCGCATGAATTGAAAAGAGGTATTCTGTTTTGCGTTGCTCGCCACGACAAGAGAAGTAAAATTGTGTTGCCTGCCGTACTTGTTCCTGAAATTTTCAAATACTTTCATGATTCTCCTGTTGGGGGTCACCTTGGTGTGTTTAAAACTCGCCAAAAGATCAGAACAAATTTTATCTGGAAGTCAATGGATGGTGACATTCGTAACATGGTCAGATGCTGTAGGCATTGTAGTATCAGTAAACCCGCCGTCAATACTCGTGTTGGATTATTGTCTTCCGAGCCTGCCTCCCGCCCCATGGAGAGGATTTTTATCGACTTCGTCGGACCGTTCCCTCGGTCGAAGTTGGGAAACCGGTTTGCACTGGTTTGTGTTGATGGGTTCACCCGTTTCAGCTGGATTTTCCCAACTAGATTGTCGACGACCCACACGGTCATCAGATGTCTGAATTCTATCTTTACTTCATTTGGTCCATGCCAGTTCCTGGTATCGGACAATGCTAAAACCTTCACGTCTCACCTGTTCCGTAAGTTTTGTTTCGACTATGGTATCTCCCATGTGACCACGAGTCCATATTATCCTAACCCATCGTTGGCCGAGCGTGTCAATCGGAACCTGCGTTCCGCGTTGATCGCATACCACCATGATGATCACGCCAAGTGGGATTCATCGGTCCATTGGCTAGCTTTTGCGTTCAACACTGCTGTCCACGAAACACATAACACTACCCCATTTTCTCTGATGTTTGCTTATGTACCTAATTCTCCGTTGACGAACTTGTGGTCGATTCATGACCTGTTGCCTGATCAGCCGTCTGCCGATAAGGTGAAGCAGATATGGAAGGAGGCCCGCAAGTCCATTCAGGTTTCTCACGAGCGACTAGCTCAAAGGTACAATCAGGGACGGAAGCCCGTCAACCTCAACGTGGGAGACATGATATATGTTCAGGACCATTCACCTAAGCTTCTGGGAAACAAAGTGTCAGGAAAATTGCGGCCGCGATACCGCGGTCCATTTAAGATTTTATCCTTTGTCAGTCCTGTTTCAGTGCTGGTGAGCGACCCTGAAAGGAAGAGGATCTTCAGGACTCACCTCTCACAGTGCAAGCCCGCGCACGAGACGCCCAAGCGAGTCTCGGGGTAGTCGACAACTAAACTGGTGGTATCTTTGTTTTATTTCTTGCCCCTTTTCTTTCATAACTGGTAATGTGTTTCTTTGGTAAAGTTTCCCCCCCAAATCTACAGAGAACTTGCGTCTCTGGAGGCGTTGATTACCCAAAATGTTGTGAGAAGCGTGTTGCACCTCGTATGAACAAACAGATCGTTTATCGGTCTTCATGATGTGTGACAGGCTTTTCCCAAGATTGGTAAGACCTAGTTGGTATGTGGACCTGGTCTCGATGACCTCGATGTGGAGGTGATATGTGGTTCTGCCTGCTTGTCAGGGCAAATCTGTGTAAAGCGTAGGATTTAGTATGGCTTGGAGACGGTAACTTCCCGTTGGGTTGACGTAAGGTGATTTCTGTTGTAACGGGGGGGCCCCGCCTTTAAAGGCAATAAAATTGTATGTTTCGTTTTTTCAAAATCAAATCTGTGATGTATTGCGACTGGTACCTGGTAAAAATTTGGAATAAAACATAAAATGAACTATAACTGCGCTTTTGGCAACTAGTTATTGCACCATGAACTGTCTGTCACTCTGGTATGTCCTGCTACTCGTGTGCATAGCATTTCAGTGCTTGGCCCGTTGGAAGTGGAGCTCCCTGGGGATGTGTCGGACTGTGCTGTTTCTCCGCGGGATCCAGTGCAGCTCGGGGCGTCCAAGATACCCTGGTGGCCATATGGATGGTGGCGTAACTGGGAAACTGCTGGCGGGGACCTGGGCTCGTCATCGCCCGTTCTCCATCTGTAACTGGGTCGTCAGGACATTTCTACCTAGACCCTTCCAGCTAACATGAGGAGCGGAACTATCACCGAGACAGTGCCATCCACTCAGCTTGTCGCTGTGTGGAATCAAACCTTGAACATTCTGCCTGCCATTCAATGAAGTTTATGCCCAAAATTCCTTCAAACATGTTGGGACATATGTAAATCTGCAGCCGTACATAAGAGGTGATCCACTCCAGATCTGACACATCAACATACGCAAATGCTGTCCACCCCGCAGTTTGCTTTGGGGGGAGGAGGATGTGACGTATTTTACGCCACTCAGCTGACATAAAAATATACCTAACCTAAGATATTCTTTCCTGCCAAATTTACCCGTCCCTGAATTTCCAGTTGGAGCGAATGCTTCATAAATTCCTTCACTTACCCAAACTCTGAAGAAAGTTGTGGCCTTGCCGACTGTCGCAAATTCGACCTGTGAAGACCTTGCAAACTAAATCTTCATGGGTAAAGCACCGCACTCGCAGTCCAAACATGCGAGGTGTTAGTCTGGACCTGATGTGCACTGATTCTGGAATTCGGTGTTCCCTAACCTCAAAAATAAACATTGGATCGACTCATTTAAAAATACGTCAATATCAGCTGTATCGATTGTTCCAACTCTAACCATCGCCAGACGTATCGACCGGCGTAGATGACAAGTGACGTACGCATGGCGATCGAGAAGGGTGGCCAACTCTCACGGAAGTGAACACGGAAATGTCTTGTGGACTACGTTCAAGAAGCCAGGGGATTCTAGTGTGCGTGTGTGGCTATAACTATTGCTTTGTCAAAAATCTTAGTGTCTGATATATGTTGAATGTTTGTGTGCGAACTCTCTCTCTCTTGATTCCTGACTTCCATAAAGGAAACATCTCCCGGGGACTCGGATGTCCCGGGAATGTAGAACAGGTATTCGTTTCCTCGTGGAGCGATATTATTATTTGTTTTTTTGGTTTTCTTAACATGTAGTGGCCCAGGTGAGTTCCAGGAAGTGTGATATTTATTTTGCTTGTCTGCCCATTTATTTTTTTGGGCTTTGTTTTTCCTTTTCCGTGTAACTACGTCGTAATTTATACGCACCTCGTGGACAATGGCGCACTGGTTGACGTTCGGCCGATCAATGGGTTGACGTATCCTACTGTTTATTCTGAATTGTTTATCAATTTTTCCTTCTTCGGAAGTTGTTTTCAGTGTGGGAAATTTTCTTGTTTTTCGGGTGAGTTTTTCCTGCGTTGCGTAACCATGTGCGTCTTTAGTTTGGGTTCCAAATTTATTCATTTATTTCCCTGTGATCACGCTTCTTGGAATTTTCCTGACTGCAGCCATGTTTAGTTTTCTATTATTTTAGTTTTAAGGGGCCTGTTCCTGGAATTTGCATCACCTTACGTCCACGTGCTAGTTGTAGGTTATGTGACGCTTTGCTTTGGTTTCCCTCCCTTACGCCCTTGTGCGTTTCACTTTTGAATTTCGAATTGCTGTATTTCAGTTTAACCTATGGGATTGGTGCAAATCCCAAATTTTGGGAGAGCGCCTTATGGTGCAATCGTTCCTTGGTGTCCCGTTATGAGTCCGCCATTTGGAGAGTCTGGTTTGTGTCAGGGCCCATGATGGTCGTGTGATACCGTCCGCTCCGTTTTTCGGGAGTTTGTCATTTGTAATGTAGTTTTTCATTTTTTATTTAGATTTTCTTTTCCCTTTACGGAATTCCGGATGTGTTGGTACGTATGTTGGTAACATATTTAATTTCGGATGTAACTTGTTAATTTCTGCGGTAGGTATTGCACAACCATTCGCCGTGGATTTTCATGTTTAGTTTCTGGGCATTTCATGTTTGTTCTGAGCATTCGTGTGCTCTCGTTTCCTAGTTAAGGGGTTGTACCATTCTTTGACTAGGGATAATTTGTGATTGTAATATATTACCTTTTCCGTGTACCTGTTCATTACTCAAATTGTTGGTACTAAAAGCAAATTAAGTGGTGTGTCGTACCACGTGACGTCAACGACGTTTATCAGCCTCTCAAGTACCAATTTCTCATGAAACCTTTGTACCTAAATATTGTTCCTATTTTATATATTTTTGACATTTTACAATACAGACCCCTTATTTATTTTGATTTCGACTTCATTTTCCCTTTAACGTCCAATCCCTACCCTCAAGACAGCTGCGGTGGAATGAATCCTCACCAGGTAAGTCTTCCACTCTTCAATCTAGTGGATAAAAGCGACATACTACCTCTCTTGTACATCTGAGGGGGTCACCCGGGTGTGTCGTCAACCCCGGCCACCGAGGCAAGGCCATCAAGTCCCGCAAAGGATGTCTCGAGGCCGCCGTGGGTAAGTTTCTTTCAGGTTGGCAGGCCCTCTAAGGAGTCTGTCGAGCTGAGCGACTATAGTGTAGGAGTAGGAGATGGGGGTGACAATAACGTGTACCGCAGAGCCTCTAAGATGGCATAGAGCTCCGCAGTGTACACGCTACAGGCCTCGGGAAGTGAAAAGAGAAACCGACGATCATCAACCACAAATGCACAGCCTACTTTCTCGTTTACCCTCGAACCGTCCGTGAATGGCAGCCCTGATCCCGGATACCGGCTCACCACGGACTGGAACAGCCTCCGATGGACGGAGGAGTCCGTGTCCGACTTGGGGCCGGTGTGCAGATCAAGGATAATATCAGGGCGAGAGACCATCCACGGAGGGGCCTTGCTAGGTACTCGGACGATACAGGAGACAGAAGGAAATCGGAACTGACAGTATAAGTCATCCTAGCGAATCCCCGCCGGCCGAGTGGCTCGGGCGAGCGCATCATAGAGCCGGCGATTCGGATTGTAAAACAAACATGGATAGCTTGGATGAAGTGGCATCTGTCGAATAGTTGCAGCATAGGTCAGCAGTACTTGTTGGCGCCTCAGGTGTAAAGGAGGTACGCCAGCCTCGGCGAGCAAGTTGACGACTGGGCTTGTCCGAAAGGCACCCGTCGCAAGCCTCACACCGCCGTGGTGGACACTGTCCAGTTTAACAAGCAGTGACTTACGGGCAAAACCATATGCTACACTGCCATAATCTAACCTAGATAAAATCAGTGCTTTATAAAAACGTAGGAGCACCGCACGGTCCGCCCCCCACGATGTGCCGCTAAGAAACCGCAACATGTTGAGCTTCTTAGCACAGGCAGTCTTCAAACACCGCACGTGTGGTTCCCACGTCAATTTCTGATCGAAAAGGAGCCCAAGGAACCGGTACGCAGCAACAACAGGCAAAGCTACATTGCCCAGATAAAGCTCAGGATCTGGATGGAGGGTGCGCTTTCGGCAGAAATGGACAACCGAGGACATAGCGGTTGAGAATCGAAAGCTAAGCTCCAGTGTCCAGCGATCCACTCTCCGAATAGCATGTTGTAACTGTCGTTCTGCGACCGCCATATTGTGCGCACTATAATGTAGAGCTAAGTCGTCTACATATAGCGACGGTACCACTGCTGGACCAGCAGCAGCGACTATACCGTTTATGGCAATCACAAATAATGTGACGCTAAGCACCGATCCCTGTGGGACTCCGTTTTCCTGTATATGATATTGCGAATATGTCCCCCCTATTCGGACACGGAACAGGCGAAGGGACAGAAAATTCGCAATAAAAACCGGCAAGTTACCTCGGAATTTCCATTGATGCAGGGTAGAGAGGATGCCGTAACGCCAAGTGGTGTCATAGGCCTTCTCGAGGTCAAAGAAAACAGCGACTAGGTGCTGTCTCCGGAGAAAAGCGTCCTGTATGGCAGTCTAAAGGCATACCAGATGGTCGTTGGTACACCGAGACGCCCTGAAACCACACTGGTATTCAGACAGGAGTCCCCGTTCTCCAGGACCCACACCAGGCGCCGATTGACCATCCTCTCAAAGAGCTTGCACAAACCGTTAGTGAGACAAATAGGTCTGTAACTCCCTGTCAATTTGGGATCCTTATCGGGCTTCAGGATAGGTATAATGATACCTTCCTGCCATTGCGCTGGAAACACACCTTCCAACCAGATACGATTAAACACCCTGAGCAAATAGCGAATGCTCTCATCGTTAAGGTGTTTAAGCATGTGGTTGTGAATATTATCCGGGACAGGAGACGTGTGCCTGCAGAGCGCCAGCGCTACGCGGAATTCCCACTCCGTAAAGGGCACGTTGTACTCCTCCGAAGCGCGGGAAGCAAAACTAAGATGGAAACGTTCCGCTTCGCGCTTCAGGGCCACGAAGGCAGGGTCATAGTTATCGGAACCGGATATATCCGCAAAATACGAGGCGAGATGGTTTGCAACGCGATAAGGATCTGTAACCAGTTCATTAGCAATGGAAATTCCCGGTACAGTAGAAGATGTCTGAATTCCCGAAATGCGTCGTAGTTTAGTCCACACCTGAGAGGAGGGGGTATGTGCCGTAATAGAAGACACATACCGTTCCCAGGATTGTTTCTTACTCTGGCGAATAAGAATCCGTGCCTTGGCACGAAATTTCTTAAACGCCACCAAATTGGCCATGGTTGGACGCCGACGGTAGTGCTTGTGAGCTCGACGACGGTCTCTTATTGCCGCTGCAATATCCTCTGCCCCCAAGGGACGAGTTTGCGACGAGGAGTCCCAGAAAAGGATGGGCTGGACTCTTCGGCGGCAGCAAGAAGAACATCGGTGATGTGCTGTACCTCGTCATCGACGCTCCGGCAACCAAGATGATGATGATAATTGTTGTTTTAAGGGGCCTAACATCTAGGTTATCGGCCCCTGATCGTTTGGGTGATCGTGAAGATGAAAATGAAAAGCGAACTTAAAACTAAAACTAACTACTAACCTACATACTAGAAGAAGAAATGGAAAATTAAAGGAGAATAAGGCAAATAAAAGGACAGAAGGAAGAGAAATGCCCTCAACCCTCGAAGAAGGCGGATTGAGGGACTTGGAAGGAATGAGAGCCATGAAAGGCAGATAGGAAAGTGAAAGAGGAGAGGGTCCGCCCCGAAGGTAAGGGACAAAAGGGGAAAACGGACCCAGCTCAGGAATCCCTCGGGGTCGCCAACTCCCGAACTCACCAGCCGTGAGCCCCTGAGGGTGTAGCATTATCTAGGGTGCACCAGAAGTGGTGGGGCTACATACACCCTGCCTCCTTAAGGGCCTATGATGATGATGATGATAATTGTTGTTTTAAGGGGCCTAACATCTAGGTTTTCGGCCCCTGATGGTTTGGGTGATCGTGAAGATGAAAATGAAAAGCGAACTTAAAACTAAAACTAACTACTAACCTACATACTAGAAGAAGAAATGGAAAATTAAAGGAGAATAAGGCAAATAAAAGGACAGAAGGAAAAGAAATGCCCTCAACCCTCAGAGAAGGCGGATTGAGGGACTTGGAAGGAAGGAGAGCCATGAAAGGCATATAGGAAAGTGAAAGAGGAGAGGGTCCGCCCCAAAGGTAAGGGAGAAAAGGGGAAAACGGACCCAGCTCAGGAATCCCTCGGGGTCGCCAACTCCCGAACTCACCAGCCGTGAGCCCCTGAGGGTGTAGCATTATCTAGGGTGCACCAGAAGTGGTGGGGCTACATACACCCTGCCTCCTTAAGGGCCTAGAGCACAAGGCAGGAGGTAAAAGGAAGAGAAAAAGAAGGCTGACCCCTCGCAGAAGGAGGGTATCAGAAAAGATGAGACAAGGGCCAATTAAGGCGGGAAAGGAAGAGACTCCCTAGGCCTCGGATACCCTAATACCGTCGGGGTCAGAAGAGAACAAGAGTTGACCAAGTGAGGTCGACAGGAAAGAAGACAGAGAGGAGCCCGTCACAAGTAAGTGGAAGCAATGCCGGACTCGGCTGGGGCCCCGTGGTCGCCAACCCACGCCCACAAGATGTGAGCCCCTGGGGGCTTTTCTTTTTGAACCCACGGCCAGATCATCCTCCCCGAATGCCACCGACATCCGATCACGGGCCGTCACAGTAGGCGCTACCCAGCCAGGGCAAGGCCCGCCTAGCTTGGAAGGCATTGCCCGGGGGTCCGATGTTTTACAATGCCGTATTGGCATGTACCCCTTGGCATATACTGGATTTTACAGCTCAGACATTCGGCTGTGCGGGGACCTGCGTAGTCAGGCGGATACTACTGAACGGGTACATGGCACACCCACCTGTCGGCGCGGCCAAGACCGGAACAGGCTTTCGAGCGTAGTCGCTAGCGTAAGTGGCCCATCCCCTAACAGCACGCACATATAGAAATGTTGGTTGCCAGGCCCTGAATGCAGTAACGGAAAGAAGTGCGATATAACCTAATGAGAGTTATACCGCACGGGTGGATGTCTTTTAGAGCTGAGTGTCGAACCCTCGAAAGGGGACCGATCCGATAAACCCTTTTAGTCGCCTTTTACGACTGGCAGGGATTACCGTGGATGTATTCGCTTCCTCCCACTCACTGGGGGTCCAATTCACAAACCAACGCGGAGTCCTTAAAGTATAGCCAAGGTCCCCCCTTTTAGTCGCCTCTTACGACATGCAGAGGATACCGTGGGTGTATTCTACCCCCCCCCCCCTACAGGGGGAACGATATAACTAAACCTAACTTATCTTACTAGAAGAAGAAATGGAAAACAAAAGGAGAATAAGGCAAATAAAGGACAGGAGGAAAAGAAATGCCCTCGACCTTCGAAGAATGTGAATTGAGGGACTTGTGGGTAGATTATTGGCTGAGGAATAACCTAACCACCAAGGGAAGATGATTAAGAAAAGGAGGTAGGTTTCGGACTGGAGAAAAAGGATAGAAAAATAGGAGGAGAGTCCCACAAAAGTTATGAATTTAACTTTAAATGCACTTAGAGGCGGTTGCCACTGCAAATTCGCTCTCTGATACCTAAAGTGGGTAAGGACCTGGTCGAAGCTGACGGGAACCGCAGCTAGGACTTGGGCGGTTTGCCAGAGAAAGGCTTTAACGTATTCCCTCTCAAGCATGCATATGCCTACTATGGGGAAGGGTGATGGTCTGGCAAGACTGAGAGTAACAGATTTATTGTATGTCTGTTCAAAGAAATTCGTTTTTGCAAAGTAATTCGAAGAATGCCAATAATTTGAATCAGGTTTGGTATTTACAGTTTACGAAGTTATAGAGTCCCTGAAAAAGCGACCAAGTGCTTTCAAGAAGGATAGCGATAAAAAATTATATCTTGGGTAGTAGTTTTGGTAAGTGAACCAATGGTTGCATTTGGAAATGGCTAAGCTTTTACTCAGCAAGGAGCCGGCTAAAAGTTTAGACAAAGAGAAACACTTATCTTTTGGAAAACCAACCATAAGTTTTCGGAGAGGATCTCCACAAGCAGGTAGCTGGCGTAGCGAGCTTTACTTGCCTTACTGGCCAGTTAGAATAAGCTATTAAAGCTAAGAGAAACGTTAACGAGATTACCATTAAGAGTTCTTGCTCAAATGCAACAAGTGGTGAAAACCCTATCAATAGATTTAATGGCATTGAGTAGGGAGAGCCAAGGAAGACAGGATTTTGCATAACCGTTGTACTAAAAAAATGAAAAAGCGAAAAGAAACGCTTAATTTATTTAACAATTCAAAAGATGTTGATAACTTTAACAAATATATATTTTCAATTTGGTTAACAATTTTGGGGTCACAGACCTCAGAAAACATTTGACGTTTGCTCCAGGCAATTAACAATTCTTTAGGTTTCAAACCTTATATATGTACTAAAATCTTTGTAAGATTTAAAAAAGACAAATGAAGTGATTAAAGTTTAAACATTAAATTGAGTACAAGGAGTGTACTTTAAGAAATTTCCACGTAACTATTTTAGAAAAAGTTACAACTTCGAAAATAACAAAAAAGAAAGCGGGTAGAATGAAGTAGAAGTTCCTATAACTTCTTATATTTATACAGAATTACAGTTGGTTATTATACAAATAAGGGCAGGTCACTTACTGTGAAACCTGATGAGAAAGTCAAAAGGAAGGTTCTCGACCTCCTCTGTTTAAGTAGGAATCACGAGCCAAATGTGGCAGTTTCCCTTTCGTGAGACCTATAAATAACTCACTCATGATGATGATGATAATTGTTGTTTTAAGGGGCCTAACATCTAGGTTATCGGCCCCTGATGGTTTGGGTGATCGTGAAGATGAAAAGGAAAAGCGAACTTAAAACTAAAACTAACTACTAACCTGCATACTAGAAGAAGAAATGGAAAACTAAAGGAGAATAAGGCAAATAAAGGACAGGACGAAAAGAAATGCCCTCAACCCTCGAAGAATGCGGATTGAGGGACTTGGAAGGAAGGAGAGCCATGAAAGGCAGATAGGAAAGTGAAAGAGGAGAGGGTCCGCCCCGAAGGTAAGGGACAAAAGGGGAAAACGGACCCAGCTCAGGAATCCCTCGGGGTCGCCAACTCCCGAACTCACCAGCCGTGTAACTCACTCATGAGTTGAGAGAATTGTTTTCCCTGATTATGGGGTAGAAACAATGTAAGCTTGAACCGTGTATAAAACACGTAGTTATGCAGAAATTAATTAATGATAAACAAGCAAAATGGAAAGGCACTTCGTAGAGTGACACCTTATAGAAAATGATCTAGAGTTACAATTTTATTAATATGGTTTGTTAGTAGAAGGTTGAGGAAAGATCAATTGGGATTTAGGATCAATGTTCATGGCCTTATTTAATGTAAACGGACGATCGCGACGCGGTAGAAAAGTTGAACAAGCACTAGTTATCACTATAGTCTTTTGAATAGATGGAAAATTCACTGTAGTAACACGAAAGTTTAAGGCAAAGAAAGTTATTGCAATGATGAAAAAGGACTGGTTGCACTAGATAGGCGAAAGTCTATTACTTGAGAAAGTTGAGGATTACAATTAAATGCGCCATAGAACATTCCAACGTGGAAGAAAATTCGCTATTGAGCTTTAATTCAGAAGTGAGATTCTTCAATTTTAAATAGTATTCTCACAAGTGAGTGAAAAATACATGACGGCAGGACTTGTAGATAAAGTACAGGATCTGGAAGGTTCCAGAACGATCTTAATAGAAGAATGGGGCCAAAGGTAATCCAGCGGAGGAATTAGCTTGGTGATTTATAGACAGCGGGTATTAGATAATATCCCACGTGGTGAGAAGATTTCTCATTTAAATAACTTAAGAAAAGCTACTTTCTATTAAGGTTGGCTTAGACAGACAAAAGCTCAACATGGCAAATCTCGCGAAGAATGATTACCGCCCCAAAAAAGTAATCTCACGCTGTCTATAAAATATCGTTGAAAGCATGTAGAAGTTAAAACCGATGAAAATTAAGTTAAAACTTGAAGTAGGTACTTATCTTTGTTGCATGGCGAATGTGAAGTTCCCTTTGACAGATACTTAATGTGCCAATATGGCGTAGAGAGTAGAGTGTGCCTCTTGGTTTGAGGAGACTGGCTCTAGTTGAAACTTGACTGACCGAGTCAACTGCCGACTTACAAGTGAGACCCACTCAGCGAAGCGCGGAGAGTCCAAGGAAGGGAAAAGAGTGGGGGTAGGAGACAAAAGGAATACATATCAGAATAGACAACTTATCAAAAATAAATGTTCTTCTTGATGAATGGTCTTCAAAGAGTTGATAGCAGGCGATACTAGCACAGCATGGTGAGTGAAAAAGTAGACGAAGTTCTCTTGCTCACGGAGATAATAGCTGGTGATGGCAACGAGATCTGGTGGCCAGATGGAAAAGGAAGTCCTCTTGCAGCAGGAAGAATTGAGGAGCTTCAGAGATTCGCTGCTCGATGACGCTAGGTGGGTCATGGAAGATATATATCTAGAACAGACTCACAATGACATAAGAGACATGACCATCAAAGAGAAAATAGAAGATCACTGTTGGTGTTTGACAAAGAGGAAGGAATGAGCATGCAAAGAGCATTAAAAAGAATACTCTATCGTAACGTGTATTCCAAGAATACACCATACTGGGAGGGGCAAACACTAACAGAGAATAAATAAGCAGTTAAACATTTAAAGGTAATGGTGATGATGATGATAATTGTTGTTTTAAGGGGCCTAACATCTAGGTTATCGGCCCCTGATGGTTTGGGTGATCGTGAAAAAAAAAGTGAACTTAAAACTAAAACTAACTACTAACCTACATACTAGAAGAAGAAATGGAAAACTAAAGGAGAATAAGGCAAATAAAGGACAGTAGGAAAAGAAATGCCCTCAACCCTCGAAGAAGGCGGATTGAGGGACTTGGAAGGAAGGAGAGCCATGAAAGGCAGATAGAAAAGTGAAAGAGGAGAGGGTCCGCCCCAAAGGTAAGGGACAAAAGGGGAAAACGAACCCAGCTCAGGAATCCCTCGGGGTCGCCAACTCCCGAACTCACCAGCCGTGAGCCCCT
The DNA here is from genome assembly GCA_946902985.2 of Meconema thalassinum. Taxonomy (NCBI): domain Eukaryota; kingdom Metazoa; phylum Arthropoda; class Insecta; order Orthoptera; family Tettigoniidae; genus Meconema; species Meconema thalassinum. The sequence goes on along the minus strand of OX336392.1, from coordinate 501,153,796 downwards.
GAGGGTGTAGCATTATCTAGGGTGCACCAGAAGTTGTGGGGCTACATACACCCGGCCTCCTTAAGGGCCTAGAGCACAAGGCAGGAGGTAAAAGGAAGAGAAAAAGAAGGCTGACCTCTCGCAGAAGGAGGGTATCAGAAAAGATGAGACAAGGGCCAATTAAGGCGGGAAAGGAAGAGACTCCCTAGGCCTCGGATACCCTAATACCGTCGGGGTCAGAAGAGAACAAGAGTTGACCAAGTGAGGTCGACAGGAAAGAAGACAGAGAGGAGCACGGCACAAGTAAGTGGAAGCAATGCAGGACTCAGCTGGGGCCCCGTGGTCGCCAACCCACGCCCACAAGATGTGAGCCCCTGGGGGATAAAGGTAATGGAGAAATTAGAGACAGTGGTCTTGTGATCGGACCATTAGTGGTCAAGATTTTGGCCACCCTGACTCTCCCATCCCTTCCAGGATAACACTCGGTCACTCTACCAGAAGTCCAAACCAGGGGGGGAGAGACATCCCTAACCAAGACCAAGTTCCCCACTTTAATGTCGGGACTGGAAAGAAACCACTTCTGTCTCCGTTGCAGGGAAGTTAAATATTCCAAGTTCCACCTCTTCCAAAAGGAATTGCGGAGGGCTTCAAGTTTGCGCCAAACAATAGGTAGATTAGAATCCCTGTAAGAATTGGGAAGAGGAGGAGGGGCAGAAAGAGAAGTGCCGATAAGGAAGTGTCCAGGTGTGAGTGGAAGCAAGTCATCGGGGTCATTGGAAAGCGGAGTTAAAGGGCGAGAATTAACAACACCTTCAATCAGAACGGACAGTGAATTGAATTCTTCATAAGTCAGAATTCGATTACCTAAGACCTTTCTTAAATGACGTTTAGTGAGCTTTACGCAAGAGTCCCACCTACCACCGTGATGAGGAGCGTAGGGAGGTATAAAGCGCCATTTGAAACCCTTTGAGTAGGAAAAATTAGAAATTTGTTCCATGGCAGGAGAGGAAGTGAGACCTTTCTTCCACAGGGAAGCTGCGCCCTGAAAAAAGGAAGCGTTATCAGAGAACATCTCTGAAGGAACACCACGCCTAGCAGTGAAGCGAGAGACAGCTGATAAAAAGTAAGAAGTAGAAGCATTCGTTACTAGTTCCAAATGGATTGCGCCAGTAACCATGCAAACAAAGAGAGAAACATAAAGCTTACCAAACAATTTGCGTTTAGCTTCTGGGGAATTTCGTTGATATTGGAACGGACCCATATAGTCCACACCAGTTAAAGCAAATGGGCGTATAGGAGAAGAGCGAAAAGAGGGCAGATCGCTCGTTAATTGAGTATTGATTTTAGGTTTCGCTTTGAAGCAAGGAATGCACTTGTGAATTACAGAAGAAACTTCATGAATTCCATTTATAATCCAGTACTTTTCCCTTAAGAGGCAAAGCAGAGTGCGTGTGCCAACATGCAGATTACGATAATGAAAGTCACGTATAATTAAAGAAGTTACGTGATGTTTAGAAGGCAAAATAACGGGATGCTTTTTGTCCTCAGAGAGCAAAGATTGCGAGAGCCTACCACCTACCCTGAGTAACCCATGGTCATCAAGGAACGGGGCTAAAGCACGAAGACGACTGGATTTGGGAAGATCCCTTTTAGAAGAAAGTAAAGACAATTCAGAAGAAAAGGCTTCTTGCTGTGTCAGTTGTAAAACCTTAATGGTAGCGAGATTCAATTCATGATTGGTAAGGTGTGGTTTGGGGAGAAGAGGTTGGTCAACCACAAAATATTTCCATCTAAGGAGATAGGCGACAATTCGTATTAATTTATGAAAGTAAGAATAGCGGGACAACAAGGGATGAGAAGCGTTGGAAACAAGACACGAAGCAATAGATAGAGGTACTTTAGCGTCAGGCAAGTTGGAGTTTGTAGCTGGAGGTTTAGAAGGCCATGAAGAAGAGTCTTTGATTAACCACGAGGGCCCATGCCAGTACAACTGGGAAGCTGCCAATTGAGAAGGTAAACAACCACGAGAGATAATATCGGCTGGGTTATCAGCACTGGGCACATGCCTCCATTGACATCCAGAAGAAAGAGTTTGAATTTTGGAAACCCTGTTTGCAACAAAAGTTTGCCAGTGAGAGGGGTTCTTGGCGATCATGGAATCGCTCCAGAGATAGATTTGCGAGAATTCGACTTTTAATACTTCCCGTAATTTCCTAACAAGTTCTGCAGCCATGAGTGCAGCGCACAATTCAAGCCTAGGCAAAGTGTTAGTTTTAAGAGGAGCGACCTTCGATTTGGCACAAACAAGGTTGGAAACTGAAGATCCATATAATGAACCGTGATAAACTAAATATGCGCAACAACCGTAAGCTTTTTCGGAACTGTCCGCGAACACATGAAGGAAAAAGGATGCATTAGAATGAGCGTTAATTAAATTCCTAGGAATTTCAATAAGGGAAAGATCCAGCAAATTGCTGCGAAACAAGAGCCAACGATTAAGAAAAGAAAGAGGAACAGTGTCATCCCATTCACATTTGAGCGACCACAGCTCTTGCATGATGAGTTTGGCTATAACGATAACTGGGGCAAGGAATTGAAGTGGATCAAAAATTTTTGCAATTTCAGAGAGAATTTGTCTTTTTGTGTTAGGAAGCTCTTCTTCGAGCGAAACTTTATAGATGAGAGTGTCAGTGCTAGTGCACCAATGAACTCCTAGAGGTTTTATAGATTCGGAGTTTCCACAAATTTCGACAGAAGAAGTAACCGTTTTTAAGCGAAATACCTTAATGGGCTTACTGATTTCATCACGCCACAAGATCCTTTGGAGATCTCGTTGTTCCGGTTGAATTAAAACTTGGCGGAACATCTGTTTTATATCAGCTATGACAGCCATGGGAAATAATCGAAAGTTTAAGAGTATAGCAGATAGATCTGATTGAATAGCAGGACCAGAGTAAAGGGTGTCGTTAAGGCTGTTGCCATTAACGTCGGGTGATGAACTATTGAAAACAACTCGGATTTTATCTTTTACAAGAGGGTTTTTCCACACGGGATGATGATTTAAATAAACCGTTTCAATTGGGGGGTGCAATTCATCATCAGATTTGTTAACAACTTCCATATGATCTAAGCTTTCATACTCATCCATGAAATCAGTGTACTGCTGTTTAACAAGAGGTTCTTTCTTGAATTTGCTCTCGATAGCAAAGCGAGCTTTTCGAGCTTTGGGCTGAGAGTTAATAAGTTTTGGAGGATTATGTAATCTTGGCATTTGAACAACGAACCGGCCATCAGAAGAACGAGTGGTGGTGTTCAAAAAAAGTTGCTCACATAATTCATTTTCTGAAGAGGTTACATTAGGAGGATCAACGCTTTCAAGCCTCCAGAACTGTTCCAGGTCAGTATTGGAGAAGTAACATTGCGATGCGGGTTGGGGAGAATAATGGGGAAGTTGACCTGTGACGATCCATCCAAAATTAGTATCTCTGGCGACCTCGTTTGAGGATAACTTGCGAACCTGTTTACGAAGGCAATTCCAGAAAACATTGGCACTAAAGAGTATGTCAATAGGGTTTTGCATGTTGAACAAAGGATCGGCTAGCCTTAAATGCGAGGGAACGTTTAACCCTGAAATATCCACAGAGTGACTTGGAGTGTCTTCTCCAATGCTATTGAGAATTAGACAATTAAGTTTAAGAAAGTTGTTTCTATGACAAATGTCTCTTATGGTTAGCTTTGAGAATTGTAAAGCTTGCGATTTTGAGCTGTTGATGCCCGACACGTTAATACAAGTGGGGTTTACAGGTAGGCCTAGTTTTCTAATCAAGGAATTAGAAACAAAATCATGAGTTGCCGCTGAATCTAGAAGACCGCGTGCACGGACCCAGTTGCCAAAGTTATCCTGAACTTCGATTTGGACAGTAGACAACAATACTTGAGCACTGCGAATGGACTTGGCATTTTGAATATACGATGAAGCATTAGAACTGTTAGCACTATCATTTTTCGGAGAAGGAGATGCTGTCGATGACCTTGCCTGATCATGACGATGTAGCAAAGTGTGATGAGCCTTTTCACAATGGTAGCAAAGTCTTCTGGACTTGCAATTAGAAGCAGAATAAGTAGGCGCTAGGCAATTGAAGCAATGTTTGTTTTGAGCAACTAATTTTCTTCTGTCGTCGACTGACATTTCTTTAAAGGATTTACAGAGGTATAGGGCATGGGGATCTTTACAAAGTATGCACTTTAAAGGTTCGTTTAAACTCTTGCGAGGTTCGCTTTGAGTTTTTAAAACAATAGAGCTAGCAACACGACGTTCACTAGACCTAGTTGGGTAACCAGTAGTGTTTGATTTAAATTTAGATGAGCTGGACCCGGGTTCTTGGGTATTAGATGATGATGATGATGATGATAATTGTTGTTTGAAGGGGCCTAACATCGAGGTTATCGGCCCCTAATGAAATGAAATGACGTGAAATGAAAGGATGTAGATAAAAACAACTCACTGCCATGGATGAAGCGAAAATGGTGTTTATAAAACAGACAGTGAGCCCCAAAAAATTATGCCTTATTTGAATAAAAAGGAATAAAATGCGGATGGTAAAAAAGAATAAACCAAATAAGACATAGTGAACAATATCATACAGAACACAATAAGAAACATAAAACAGATATAACCAGAATTAAAAGTCGTAACTACACATTAAAACTTAAAAAAGTAACCACTCTCCCTCATGAACCGGATGACGAGGTCAGCTGACGGCCCGTCATCACGGAGAATAAGGGAGAGTGTATTAGGCAGTTTAAGAGTCCCTCGCAGATCGGCCAGATCCACACACTCCAAGAGAAGGTGTGCCACGGTTAGGTGGGCGCCGCAAGTACACACAGGAGGATCCTCTCTTTTCAGCAAGTGGGAGTGCGTAGCAATCCCATGGCCGATCCGGAGTCGACAGAGTACCACAGCTTCCTTCCGGAGAGATCGGAAGGAAGATTTCCACACCTTCGTTGTCTCCTTGATGCCTCTCAGTTTGTTGGGTGGAGGCGTGGCACGCCATGCCTCCTCCCAATGCGACAGGATCGAATGCCGCAACTGAGAGCGCACATCACTAGCAGGCACCTTATATGGTAGCGAGGGCAGTGCGACTGCCTCTCTCGCCGCCTGATCAGCAAGCTCGTTTCCCGCAATACCCATGTGGCTAGGAAGCCACACAAAGGTCACCCCGGTTCCAGCGTTACGCGAACTGACGAGCTGGTCGTGCACACGCTGGACCAACGGGTGCTTCGGGAAACACACATCGATCGCTTGCAGCGCACTCAGAGAGTCAGTACACACAAGAAAGTGCTGGTGATCGTCTGATAACGTGTACCGCAGAGCCTCTAAGATGGCATAGAGCTCCGCAGTGTACACGCTACAGGCCTCGGGAAGTGAAAAGAGAAACCGACGATCCTCAACCACAAATGCACAGCCTACTTTCTCGTTTACCCTCGAACCGTCCGTGAATACAAGCCCTGATCCCGGATACCGTGTCACCACGGACTGGAACAGCCTCCGATGGACGGAGGAGTCCGTGTCCGACTTGGGGCCGGTGTGCAGATCCAGGATGATATCAGGGCGAGAGACCATCCACGGAGGGGCCTTGCTAGGTACTCGGACGATACAGGAGACAGAAGGAAATCGGAACTGACGGTATAAGTCATCCAAGCGAATCCCCGCCGGCCGAGTGGCTCGGGCGAGCACATCATACAGCCGGCGATACGGATTGGAAAACAAACATGGATAGCTTGGATGAAGTGGCATCTGTCGAATATGATGATGATGATGATAATTGTTGTTTTAAGGGGCCTAACATCTAGGTTATCGGCCCCTAATGATCTGGGTGATAGCGAAGATGATAGTGAAACGGAAACCAGAACGAAAATTAAGTGAGACGGAAAATACTTACAAAAAGGAACTCGGATTGAAACGACTCACAAAATGTTCTTACAAAAGGGAATTTAGAACGAAAAGATTCACAAAAGGAATAGATTGAAAAATACCCACAAAATGAAGGCTAGGTTCAAAATACGTACAAAATGCAATGTAGCGTCGAAATACTTACAAAATGCAACTGAAATTCAAAATACTTACAAAATGCAAATGAGATCGAAAATACGTACAAAATGCAATTGAGGTTCAAAATACTTACAAAATGCAATTGAAATTGAAAATACACAATGCAATTCAGATTGAAATAGGCCTTATCCCAGTTCCAATCCAAATTATTCACAAAGTGCAATCGAAATTCAAAATACTTACAAAATGCAATTGAAATTGAAAATGCTTACAAAATGTACGGTGATTCTAACGACTCATGTGGATTGACAATACTTACAAAAAGCAATTTAGATTGAAAATACTTGACAAAATGTAATTTAGATTCAAAATACCCACAAAATGCAATTGAGAATCAAAATATGTGCAAAATGCCCACCAAACAAAATGCAATTTAGATTCAAAATTCGTGCGAAATGCGGTTTTGGTTGAAAATACTTACAAAATGCAATTGAAATTCAAAATACTCACTAAAAGGCCCCGCAACCTGCATTGAAAGACTTACTAAAAAGCAATTTAGATTGTCAATCTTTACAAAATGCAATTGAGGTTGAAAACAATCGCGAGATGTAATTTAGATCGAAAATACTTACAAAATGCAACATAGATCAAAAATGCCTTAAAAATCGCTAAAAGGGAATTTAGATACACGGTGATTCGAGTAACAAAAACAGTGCGGGAATCTTAAAGAGAAAAAGAAATAGAAGGAAAAGAGGAGAGGAGAGGGGAGGGGAGAGAGGAGAAGGTCCGCCCCAAAGGGAAGGGACAAAAGGGGAAAACGGACCCAGCTCAGGAATCCCTCGGGGTCGCCAACGCCCGAACTCACCAGCCGTGAGCCCCTGAGGGTGTAGCATTATCGACGGTGCACCAGAAGTGGTGGGGCTACATACACCCTGCCTCCTTAAGGGCCTTGAGCACAAGGCAGGAGGTAAAAGGAAAAGAACAAGAAGGCTGACCCCTCACAGAAGGAGGGTATCAGGAAAGATGAGACAAGGGCCAATTAAGGCGGGAAAGGAAGAGACTCCCGAGGCCTCGGATACCCTAATACCGTCGGGGTCGGAAGAGAACAAGAGTTGACCAAGGGAGGTCGACAGGAAAGAAGAAAGAGAGGAGCCCGGCACAAGTAAGTGGAAGCAATGCCGGACTCAGCTGGGGCCCCGTGGTCGCCAACCCACAACCCACTAGATGTGAGCCCCTGGGGGGATCTGTCGAATAGTTGCAGCATAGGTCAGCAGTACTTGTTGGCGCCTCAGGTGTAAAGGAGGGACGCCAGCCTCGGCGAGCAAGCTGACGACTGGGCTTGTCCGAAAGGCACCCGTCGCCAGCCTCACACCGCGGTGGTGGACACTGTCCAGTTTAACAGGCACTGACATACGGGCCGAACCATATGCTACACTGCCATAATCTAACCTAGATAAAATCAGTGATCTATAAAAACGCAGGAGCACCGCGCGGTCTGCACCCCATGATGTGCCGCTAAGAAACCGCAACATGTTGAGTTTCTTAGCGCAGGCAGTTTTCAAACACCGCACGTGTGGTTCCCACGTCAATTTCTGATCGAAAAGGAGCCCAAGGAACCGGTACGCAGCAACAACAGGCAAAGCTACATTGCCCAGATAAAGCTCAGGGTCTGGGTGGAGGGTGCGCTTTCGGCAGAAATGGACAACCGAGGACTTAGCGGTTGAGAATCGAAAGCCATGCTCCAGTGTCCAGCGTTCCACTCTCCGAATAGCTTGTTGTAGCTGTCGTTCAGCGACCGCCATATTTTGCGCACTATAATGTAGAGCGAAGTCGTCTACATATAGCGACGGTACCACTGCTGGACCAGCAGCAGCGACTATACCGTTTATGGCAATCGCAAATAATGTTACGCTAAGCACCGATCCCTGTGGGACTCCGTTTTCCTGTATATGATATTGCGAATATGTCCCCCCTATTCGGACACGGAACAGGCGAAGGGACAGAAAATTAGCAATAAAAACCGGCAAGTTACCTCGGAATTTCCATTGATGCAGGGTAGAGAGGATGCCGTAACGCCAAGTGGTGTCATAGGCCTTCTCGAGGTCAAAGAAAACAGCGACCAGGTGGTGTCTCCGGAGAAAAGCGTCCTGTATGGCAGTCTCCAGGCGTACCAGATGGTCGTTGGTACACCGAGACGCCCTGAAACCACACTGGTATTCAGACAGGAGTCCCCGTTTCTCCAGGACCCACACCAGGCGCCGATTGACCATCCTCTCAAAGAGCTTGCACAAACCGTTAGTGAGACAAATAGGTCTGTAACTCCCAGTCAATTTGGGATCCTTATCGGGCTTCAGGATAGGTATAATGATACCTTCCTGCCATTGCGCTGGAAACACACCTTCCAACCAGATACGATTAAACACCCTGAGCAAATAGCGAATGCTCTCATCGTTAAGGTGTTTAAGCATCTGGTTGTGAATATTATCCGGGCCAGGAGACGTGTCCCTGCAGAGCGCCAGCGCTCCGCGGAGTTCCCACTCCGTAAAGGGCACGTTGTACTCCTCCGAAGCGCGGGAAGCAAAACTAAGATGGAAACGTTCCGCTTCGCGCTTCAGGGCCACGAAGGCAGGGTCATAGTTATCGGAACCGGATATATCCGCAAAATACGAGGCGAGATGGTTTGCAACGCGATAAGGATCTGTAACCAGTTCATTAGCAATGGAAATTCCCGGTACAGTAGAAGATGTCTGAATTCCCGAAATGCGTGGTAGTTTAGTCCACACTTGAGAGGAGGGGGTATGTGCCGTAATAGAAGACACATACCGTTCCCAGGATTGTTTCTTACTCTGGCGAATAAGAATCCGGTCCTTGGCACGAAATTTCTTAAACGCCACCAAATTGGCCATGGTTGGACGCCGACGGTAGTGCTTATGAGCTCGACGACGATCTCTTATTGCCGCTGCAATATCCTCTGTCCACCAAGGGACGAGTTTGCGACGAGGAGTCCCAGAAAAGGAGGGAATGGACTCTTCGGCGGCAGCCAGAAGCTCATCAGTGATGTGCTGTACCTCGTCATCGACGCTCCGGCAACCAAGATCAACGAACACAGCTCGTTCTTGAAACGAGGGCCAATTTGCCCGCTTAAGAACCCAACGACTGGGGAACTCCACGGGCGTCTGGTTCAGAAGGGTAAGAACGATCGGGAAATGGTCACTGTCACAGAGGTCGTCGTGTACATACCAACCAAATAGGGGGACCAGCGCACGGCTACACACACTCAGGTCAATGTGTGAGTACGTGCCGTGCGCTAAGCTAAAATGTGTAGCTTCCCCTGTATTTAATAGAGATAAATCCAACCCTTGAATTAAGCCTTCCACGTCCCTTCCTCTGGGGCAGGAAGATGGTGATCCCCATTGGGGGTGACGAGAGTTGAAATCCCCCACGATTAGGAAAGGGACTGGAAGTTGATCAACAAGATCTAAGACGTCAGTAATATCAAGGGGTTGGTTCGGTGGAAGGTACACGTTACAAACAGTTGTCATACCAGGCAAGGACACGCGAACTGCAATAGCTTCCAGAGGAGTGGCGAGTGGAAACTCCTCACTATAGCAGTCAGAGCGAACGAAGGTACAAACGCCCCCGGAAGCCCGGGCGGCGTCTTGTCGCTCTTTAGAGTATAGTCGGAAACCTCTCAGAACAGTCTCGTGATCAGGTCTGAGGTTTGTTTCCTGTAGGCAGACTATACTCGCTGCGTATTGGGCAATAAGCTGACGGATCTCTGTCAAATGCCTGTCATAACTGTTACAATTCCACTGTAACAGTGCCATTGTGTGAACTTAGGGAATAAGTTGGAGCAGCAAGCTACTCCAACTTTGACTCTGGAGGATCTACAGTCACTACGTCGACTATAATCTCCATGTCCTCAGGCGAGTTCATGGAGTGAATCGACTCAGTGGAAGAATTCCTGGACGCAGTTCGGCGGCGGGGGGATCTCCGTGTGGAGCGCGCAGATCTGGGGACCGAAACGTCCCCAGGCGCAGAAGCATCCGCAGGTGTTGGCGCGGATGGCTTCCCCTTTTTTGGAGAAAGGGAATGCGTAGTGCGGGGTCCCTTCTTACCCGCCCCCGGCTCTTTAAGGTATATAGACGGGTCAGGAGCCGAAGTCCTGACCCTGGTCGACGATGCCGCCTCCGCCGGCTTCGGCGCGGCTTTCGCCGACCGTTTGGGTGGGGAGGAAGACTTCGACTTCCTCCCGAGTGGGGAGTAAGTCGTCAACTTCCTCCCCTGCTGTGCGGGCGGAGCAGCCTTCGCTCGCACAGCCTTCGTGCTGGCCGAAAGTGGAGTTGAAGTCACCTTCGGGCTTTCCATTATAATCATAGGTGCTGACTTCGGAACAGGTAACTCAGTTGCAGATTTCACAGCTGGTACAAAAGATGAGGTCGCCGGGACCAAATTTGGTATTATGGCTCGATAATCGATCGTTGGAGGAGGCGAAATCGTGGTATGGTACTTCTTGCGGGCCTCCTGGTAGGTGAGACCATCCAGGGTTTTGATCTCCTGGATTTTCTTCTCACTCAGGAAGACAGGGCAGTTCCTGTCCCGAGGAGAATGAAATCCAGGGCAATTAGTGCACTGATAAGGTGTTGTGCACTCTTCCGCTTCGTGTGGTACCTTACCGCATGTTCCGCAGACGTCAGGGCTCGAGCATCGGGATAACATATGCCCGAACTTCTGGCACTTATAACACCTCATGGGTGGAGGGATATAAGGCCGGACGTCACAACGGTAACTGGTAACCTTGACTTTCTCCGGGAGCACCGAAAGCTCAAAGGAAATAATGAAAGCACCAGTATCCACGATTTGACCGTTGACCTTGCGCGTAATGCGCCGGACATCAGTCACGTAACGGTGCTGCATATCCTCCTTGAGCTCCTCGTCAGTGTTCAGAATCAGGTCCCAGTGGAAAATAACTCCTCGGACCAGATTCAGGGATGTGTGCTTTTCCACTTTGACGGGAATGTCGCCAAAGTGGTCACATTGCAAAAGTCGTTCAACTTGCTCACCAGTCCTAGTCTTGAGCAACAAGCTACCGTTCCTCATCTTTTGTACTTTCTCAAGCTCACCATAGACACCTTCTATGTGGCGAGAAAACAAAATACTCTTGACCAGCTTGAAATCAACCCCATCTGTTCTGGTAGCTACCAGAAACTTGGGGGTGTTAGCACCCAGATTTTCACGCACAGATTGTTCCCAGGGGGTTGATCCCCGTAGGGAATCAAAAGTTAAAGACTTGGGTGTAGGACCACCTTGTTTGGGTGTACGACCACCCTGGTTGGGGATTTTTCTTTTAGAACCCATGGCCAGATCATCCTCCCCGAATGCCACCGACATCCGATCACGGGCCGTCACAGTAGGCGCTACCCAGCCAGGGCAAGGCCCGCCTAGCTTGGAAGGCATTGCCCGGGGGTCCGATGTTTTACAATGCCGTATCGGCATGTACCCCTTGGCATATACTGGATTTTACAGCTCAGACATTCGGCTGTGCGGGGACCTGCGTAGTCAGGCGGATACTACTGAACGGGTACATGGCACACCCACCTGTCGGCGCGGCCAAGACCGGAACAGGCTTTCGAGCGTAGTCGCTAGCGTAAGTGGCCCATCCCCTAACAGCACGCACATATAGAAATTTTGGTTGCCAGACCCTGAAAGCAGAGACGGAAAGAAGTGCGATATAACCTAATGAGAGTTATACCGCACGGGTGTATGTCTTTTAGAGCTGACTGTCAAACCCTCGAAAGGGGACCGTTCCGAGAAGCCCTTTTAGTCGCCTTTTACGACTGGCAGGGAGTACCGTGGATGTATTCGCTTCCTCCCACCCACTGGGGGTCCAATTCACAAAAACAACGCGGAGTCCTTAAAGTATAGCCAAGGTCGCCCCTTTTAGTCGCCTCTTACGACAGGCAGGGGATACCGTGGGTGTATTCTAAACCCCCCCACCCACAGGGGGTTGGGTATTAGACGCTAAGCGTTCGTTTTTAGGTTTGATAGACATTAATTCAAATTTGGAACTCGGGAAGAGGGTTCACTTTGATTAGCTAGAGCGGTTAAGAGTTGGCATCTAGCGTTTATGAAAGTGACTAAACGCTCGTAAGAGTAGTCGTCTTCTTTAGAAAGTTCAATTTCCCAAGCTTTGAGGGTAGCAGCATCAACTTTAGAAACCACTAAATGTATTAGGAAAGTATCCCAGTGTTCAGTAGGTTGATCTAATTGGGACAGAGCCTTAACGTGAAGTTGTGTAGTGTCAACTAGAGTACGCAAACTAGTGACGTCATTGTGCTGTGACGCAGGTAGGTTGAATAGAGCCTTCATATGGCGTTGAATACGTAACCGTAAATTTCCATATCTTTCTTTTAATAAGTTAAAGGCAATGGGGTAATTTTCGGCGCTTAAAGGAAGTGCTTCAACTAACTGCAGAGCTTGACCTCGGAGGATAGATCTCAAGTAATGAAACTTGTAAATGACTTGAATGTCTTCATTGTCATGAACAAGGGAGCAAAATAATTCATAGAAAGAATCCCAAGTAGATTCATCTCCAGAGAAATGGGGTAAATCAATTTTAGGTAAAATTGGTTTGGGCTTGTAAGTACCATCACGGAAAGCAGTTTGTGGTTCATGAAGGGAACCAAGAACAGAAGCGTCCTTTTTCTGCTCCTCTTCGAGTTGGCGTATTATTTTGAAAGCAGAACCTATGCCTTCGTAATATTGGTTTTCTACTTCGACTCGATCTTCGGTTTGATTGAGCATACAAGTTTCTATTTCAGTTTGGATGTTGCAATAATTTTCATAAGAACGTTCAAAATCCCTTACACGATGTTTCAACAAGTCTAATTGAGCTTTTGAGGGAACTAACTCTTTTATGTACTTTCTGAATCGGGTAATTTGCCCTTTATAGGATGCTCGTTTAGAAGTAAGTTTTTCATCCTTATCCTTTTCAGTAGGAGCCATGTCAAAGAAAAGAAAATGAAATGTAACTCACGAAACTGTGGAACCTTGGAAATGCTGTCAAGCTGGCAGCAGCAAATAAGTTGAAAGAAAGGGACACACCACGGGAAACAGGAGCGGCCTCTTTCCCCTTCACAGGCTTTGCATGATGTAGTTATAGCTGAAAGATTCAAAGCAGATATTAATAATTTGCAAGGTATTGTCAAATAATCTTTTAAACAGAAAAAATTACAAATGGACTCTCCCGGGTTTCCGGGACCAATTTTTGGGTAGATTATTGGCTGAGGAATAACCTAACCACCAAGGGAAGAAGATTAAGAAAAGGAGGTAGGTTTCGGACTGGAGAAAAAGGATAGAAAAATAGGAGGAGAGTCCCACAAAAGTTATGAATTTAACTTTAAATGCACTTAGAGGCGGTTGCCACTGCAAATTCGCTCTCTGATACCTAAAGTGGGTAAGGACCTGGTCGAAGCTGACGGGAACCGCAGCTAGGACTTGGGCGGTTTGCCAGAGAAAGGCTTTAACGTATTCCCTCTCAAGCATGCATATGCCTACTATGGGGAAGGGTGATGGTCTGGCAAGACTGAAACAGATTTATTGTATGTCTGTTCAAAGAAATTCGTTTTTGCAAAGTAATTCGAAGAATGCCAATAATTTGAATCAGGTTTGGTATTTACAGTTTTCGAAGTTATCGAGTTCCTGAAAAAGCGACCAAGTGCTTTCAAGAAGGATAGCGATAAAAATTATATCTTGGGTAGTAGTTTTGGTAAGTGAACCAATGGTTGCATTTGGAAATGGCTAAGCTTTTACTCAGCAAGGATCCGGCTAAAAGTTTAGACAAAGAGAAACACTTATCTTTTGGAAAACCAACCATAAGTTTTCGGAGAGGATCTCCACAAGCAGGTAGCTGGCGTAGCGAGCTTTACTTGCCTTACTGGCCAGTTAGAATTAGCTATTAAAGCTAAGAGAAACTTTAACGAGATTACCACTAAGAGTTCTTGCTCAAATGCAACAAGTGGTGAAAACCCTATCAATAGATTTAATGGCATTGAGTAGGGAGAGCCAAGGAAGACAGGATCTTGCCTAACCGTTGTACTAGAAAAATGAAAAAGCGAAAAGAAACACTTAATTTATTTAACAATTCAAAAGAAGTTGATAACTTTAACAAATATATATTTTCAATTTGGTTAAGAATTTTGGGGTCACAGACCTCAGAAAACATTTGACGTTTGCTCCAGGCAATTAACAATTTTTTAGGTTTCAAACCTTATATATGTACTAAAATCTTTGTAAGATTTAAAAAAGACAAATGAAGTGATTAAAGTTTAAACATTAAATTGAGTACAAGGAGTGTACTTTAAGAAATTTCCACGTAACTGTTTTTGATGATGATGATGAGGATGATAATTGTTGTTTTAAGGGGCCTAACATCTAGGTTATCGGCCCCTGATGGTTTGGGTGATCGTGAAGATGAAAATGAGAAGCGAACTTAAAACTAAAACTAACTACTAACCTACATACTAGAAGAAGAAATGGAAAACTAAAGGAGAATAAGGCAAATAAAGGACAGGAGGAAAAGAAATGCCCTCAACCCTCGAAGAAGGCGGATTGAGGGACTTGGAAGGAAGCAGAGCCACGAAAGGCAGATAGGAAAGTGAAGGAGGAGAGGGTCCGCCCCAAAGGTAAGGGACAAAAGGGGAAAACGGACCCAGCTCAGGAATCCCTCGGGGTCGCCAACTCCCGAACTCACCAGCCGTGAGCCCCTGAGGGTGTAGCATTATCGAGGGGGCACCAGAAGTGGTGGGGCTACATACACCCGGCCTCCTTAAGGGCCTAGAGCACAAGGCAGGAGGTAAAAGGAAGAGAAAAAGAAGGCTGACCCCTCGCAGAAGGAGGGTATCAGAAAAGATGAGACAAGGGCCAATTAAGGCGGGAAAGGAAGAGACTCCCTAGGCCTCGGATACCCTAATACCGTCGGGGTCAGAAGAGAACAAGAGTTGACCAAGTGAGGTCGACAGGAAAGAAGACAGAGAGGAGCCCGGCACAAGTAAGTGGAAGCAATGCCGGACTCAGCTGGGGCCCCGTGGTCGCCAACCCACGCCCACAAGATGTGAGCCCCTGGGGAAAACTGTTTTTGAAAAAGTTACAACTTCGAAAATAACAAAAAAAAGAAAGCGGGTAGAATGAAGTAGAAGTTCCTATAACTTCTTATATTTATACAGAATTACTGTTGGTTATTATACAAATAAGGGCAGGTCACTTACTGTGAAACCTGATGAGAAAGTCAAAAGGAAGGTTCTCGACCTCCTATGTTTAAGTAGGAATCACGAGCCAAATGTGGCAGTTTCCCTTTCGTGAGACCTAGAAATAACTCACTCATGAGTTGAGAGAATTGTTTTCCATGATTATGGGGTAGAAACAATGTAAGCTTGAACCGTGTATAAAACAGGTAGTTATGCAGAAATTAATTAATGATAAACAAGCAAAATGGAAGGGCACTTCGTAGAGTGACACCTTATAGAAAATGATCTAGAGTTACAATTTTATTAATATGGTTTGTTAGTAGAAGGTTGAGGAAAGATCAATTGGGATTTAGGATCAATGTTCATGGCCTTATTTAATGTAAACTGACGATCGCGACGCAGTAGAAAAGTTGAACAAGCACTAGTTATCACTATAGTCTTTTGAATAGATGGAAAATTCACTGTACTAACACGAAAGTTTATGGCAAAGAAAGTTATTGCAATGATGAAAAAGGACTGGTTGCACTAGATAGGCGAAAGTCTATTACTTGAGAAAGTTGAGGATTACAATTAAAAGCGCCATAGAACATTCCAACGTGGAAGAAAATTCGCTATTGAGCTTTAATTCAGAAGTGAGATTCTTCAATTTTAAATAGTATTCTCACAAGTGAGTGAAAAATACATGACGGCAGGACTTGTAGATAAAGTACAGGATCTGGAAGGTTCCAGAACGATTTTAATAGAAGAATGGGGCCAAAGATAATCCAGCGGAGGAATTAGCTTGGTGATTTATAGACAGCGGGTATTAGATAATATCCCACGTGGTGAGAAGATTTCTCATTTAAATAGCTTAAGAAAAGTTACTTTCTCTTAAGGTTGGCTTAGACAGACAAAAGCTCAACATGGCAAATCCCACGAAGAATGATTACCGCCCCAAAAAAGTAATCTCACGCTGTCTATAAAATATCGTTAAAAGCATGTAGAAGTTAAAACCGATGAAACTGAAGTTAAAACTTGAAGTAGGTACTTATCTTTGTTTCATGGCGAAGGTGAAGTTCCCTTTGACAGATACTTAATGTGCCAACATGGCGTAGAGAGTAGAGAGTGCCTCTTGGTTTGAGGAGACTGGCTCTAGTTGAGCCTTGACTGACCGAGTCAACTGCCGACTTACAAGTGAGACCCACTCAGCGAAGCGCGGAGAGTCCAAGGAAGGGAAAAGAGTGGGGGTAGGAGACAAAAGGAATACATATCAGAATAGACAAATTATCAAAAATAAATGTTCTTCTTGATGAATGGTCTTCAAAGAGTTGATAGCAGGCGATACTAGCACAGCATGGTGAGTGAAAAAGTAGACGAAGTTCTCTTGCTCACGGAGATAATAGCTGGCGATGGCAACGAGATCTGGTAGCCAGATGGAAAAGGAAGTCCTCTTGCACCAGGAAGAATTGAGGAGCTTCAGAGATTCGCTGCTAGATGACGCTAGGTGGGTCATGGAAGATATATATCTAGAACAGACTCACAATGACATAAGAGACATGACCATCAAAGAGAAAATAGAAGATCACTGTTGGTGTTTGACAAAGAGGAAGGAATGAACATGCAAAGAGCATTAAAAAGAATACTCTATCGTAACGTGTATTCCAAGAATGCACCAACTTGGAAGGAAGTAGAGCCATGAAAGGCAGATAAGAAAGTGAAAGAGGAGAGGGTCAGCCCCAGAGGTAATGGATAAAAGGGGGAAAACCGGACCCAGCTCAGGAATCCCTCGGAGTCGCCAACTCCCGAACTCACCAGCCGTGAGCCCCTGAGGGTGTAGGAATATTTAGGGTGCACCAGAAGTGGTGGGGCTACACACACCCTGCTTCCTTGGTGGCCCAGAGCTGAAGGCAGGAGATAACATGAAAAGAAAAAGAAGGCTGACCCTTCGCAGAAGGAGGGTATCGGAAAGATGAGACAAGGGCCAATTAAGGCGGGAAAGGAAGAGACTCCCTAGGCCTCGGATAACCTAATGCCGTCGTGGTCGGATGATAACAAGAGTTGACCAAGTGAGGTCGACAGGAAAGAAGACGGAGAGGAGCCCGGCACAAGTAAGTGGAAATAATGTTGGACTCAGCTGGGGCCTCGTGGTCGCCAACACACGTCCCACTAAATGTGAGCCCCTGAGGGTACATACAAATATACATATAAATTACACTAAATTTCATTTCCCCAGTGTTCAACTGTTAGAATGGCACAGTCATTAGCTTCTATCAAGTCCTGCATAGCACATGGTCTTGATAACATGCTGCAATTCAGTAGGTGCCCAGGGTCTTGTCTTTCACCACATCTACAAAGTTCTTCAGTACTGTATCCCCACTTCATTAAATTGCTTTTGCACCGACTCACGCCAGTTCTCAGTCTGTTAAAGAACATCTGAGCCAGTGGAACATTAACCGGGGAAAATATTATTTTTTGGGTAGGGGGAAATGGGAACGGAATAGTTCGCCGGGGGACATTTTCTGCCCTCTGACAACAAATGTACACAAATTTAGTGAACAACTAAAGAAGTGGCTTTAGTTTGAACAAATAGTGTATTGATTGACTGACCTGCAAGTTTGGGTTTCAAAGGTAGTCATCGGTTTATTTAAAACTTAATTTCACTAAATACATTTTCATAATTGATGTTGATTAGATAAAAAAAATAGTATTTATAATGCTTTAGGGTAAACTAATGTTAAACAAATCTCGCAAATTTATGAATAACACATACTGAAACAAAAAAGTGGTGCTGGCTGAAAATAATAAAAACTACAGATGTCCGCCCTTGATATTAAGCTACTCATATAGTCGTCAAATTCTAAAAGAAGTGATTGGTTTTGTAAAATGAAGCGGAGCATTGTCAAATTGCATCTACTTATAAGAAGTCAGCAGTGTTACAAAAATATCAAGACGTTTACAAGAAGGAATGGGCTAGCCTACTTGCTTCTCGTGTAATTGAAAACCACGTGTTCTACAGTGTATGTACGTGTGATTTCTCTGTGGCTCACGGAGGACGAGATGATTGCAGAAGACAAGTCTGTTTAATCATTCTTCGTAAAAAGCCGTGAAACTGAGTGACAAATGCCGAGTTGCTGTTCACTTCATTTCCTTTGGAGCATAATATCCAGCTTGTTTCGGACCATGCCGGAAATTTATTTAGAGCAATGTTCCCTGACTCTAAAATATAGCAGAAATATGGTTGTGCAAGAACAAAAACCTCCGATTTGGTTCAGTACACGGCATCTAAGACAAAAAAAGGAAACTCGTGAACTTTCTTTAGCTACTGATGGTAGTACGGATTCAAACACTGTTAAACTTTATCCTGTAGTTGTTTCTTTCTTTAATGCTCAGATAGGCCAAATAACAACCCTTTTGTTGTCATTGTTAGTGAGTGCTGACAACACCAGTGAGCGGATTTTCTCAGTTATCGATAGTGAATAATTCTCTTGCCATTCCAAGGAAAAATTGCATTTCTTTTTCATCAGACAATGCATACACAATGATAGGAGCAAACCAAAGGTGTTGCCAAATTTGAGAAGGTGATGATGATAATTGTTGTTCTAAGGGGCCTAGGGTGATAGCAAAAATGATAATGAAACGGAAACAAGGACGAAAATTAAGTGAGACAGAAAATACTTACAAAAAGGAACTCAGATTGAAACAACTCACAAAATGTTCTTACAAAAGGGAATTTAGAACGAAAAGATTCACAAAAGGAATAGATAGAAAAATACCCACAAAATGAAGGCTAGGTTCAAAATACGTACAAAATGCAATGTAGCGTCGAAATACCTACAAAATGCAACTGAAATTCAAAATACTTACATGATGCAAATGAGATCGAAAATACGTACAAAATGCAATTGAGGTTCAAAATAGTTACAAAATGCAATTGGAATTGAAAATACACAATGCAATTCAGATTGGAAGATCCCAGTTCCAATCCAAATTATTCACAAAGTGCAATTGAAATTCAAAAGACTTACAAAATGCAATTGAAATTGAAAATGCTCACAAAATGTACGATAGATTCAAACGACGATGATGATGATAATTGTTGTTTTAAGGGGCCTAACATCTAGGTTATCGGCCCCTGATGGTTTGGGTAATCGTGAAGAAGATTCAAACGACTCATGTGGATTGACAATATTTACAAAATGCAATTTAGATTGAAAATACTTGACAAAATGTAATTTAGATTCAAAATATCCACAAAATGCAATTGAGAATCAAAATATTTGCAAAATCCCAACCAAACAAAATACAATTTAGATTTAAAATTCTTGCGAAATGCGGTTTTGGTTGAAAATTCTTACAAAATGCAATTGAAATTCAAAATACTCACAAAGGTCCCTCCACCATATTGAAAGACTTATTAAAAAAAGCAATTTAGATTGTCAATCTTTACAAAATGCAATTGAGGTTGAAAACAATCGCGAGATGTAATTTCGATCGAACAAACTTACAAAATGCAATGTAGATTAAAAATACCTACAAACAAGATGTTCAGTAAAGAACATATAGCCTACTTTCTCCTAAATGTATGAGTATAGTTATAACTCGTTGTTATTATCAAAGAGTATTGTGCCCGTTTAAACCGGAGTCCGCACGACCACATATGCATTTTACCAATAATCAGTCAGCACGAGAGTCAAAATATCCCGGAGCGCCAGATGGGTTAAAGCAAATCGCAAAAACGACATCAAATTTAAAAAATGCTTTGCTGATTTTTGGCTCAATGCAACAATAAGGATAGAAGGAGATTTAATTGGGAGTAACACATCCTGTAAAATTATCTCAGTTTATTTTGAAGTTAAAATTGACTGCAAAGATGCTCAAAGCAGCATCATCCACGTGTGGCGATCCACACTCTTATTTACACACAATATACAGAAATTTCCCAAACACATTTGACAATCTTTTTGGAAACACAAGTCCGATTAATAGTCCTGTAGACTGTGTTCCAAAATTATTAATGATTAATTCCAGTTAAAAGTTAATTGTCTATACTGGAAATGTCGTAGATCACTGTTTGAATATTTTACATAACATTAACACTCGTAGAATAAATGTTCATAGAATTTTTAACTTTCACTTATTTTTCCAGTTTCAAAAATACATCGTCGAAAAATATTATCAGTATTGAAGCAACACAAATTATTTACATATATTAATAACATCTGAAAAGTATTTGACCTTGAGCATAGCATCGAAGAACTGTGCGAAGCACAACAACAATTAATTGTTCTTCTGATATTTAACATTCGAGAAGTGACTCGATTATGAACTTCAAGTTCCTAACAAAATATATGATTTCTGAATCATCAACTTGATCAATAAATGGTTGAACCATTCAATTTTCCACTTGGAATCATTATTATGAAAATATTTATATTTATGGCCATCTTTAGCAACTTTCACAACTTGCAATTCTTCGACAGAATGCGGAAATAAGAATTGTAGTTTTATAATGAATTCATTTAGTTCATGGCACTAGGATTGAAAATATCCTTCAAATTATTCGTGGTTAAAGAATTATTTTTAACTGGCAGTGGCCCATTCTACTATTTGTGTAAGAACACAATATTACAACAACAACGGCAAAGGTCTTCCTCTGTAGAAGAATAAACTACTATCATGACAAATCCGGGTTCTAGCAAAATCAAAGTCTAAATGGAATTCGTAAACAAGGTTGAAATAAGAACTGATGGTTTCAAGAAATAACCTTCGGGTCATTCATCCAACGAAATGTGTAGTTCCAATACTCCTACTATAAACCTGAGCCATCGAACCTGCTATTTGATTGATGCTCAAAAAAACCTTCATTCCTGCGACTTAAACATGCGCACCTGGGAATGGCATTTCAACTACTCCACACATAAATAAATTATCTTCCCAAAATTTATACAATAAATCAAGCCTCTGCTTGTTATCAACACTGGAAGATTAATAAACTTACAAGTTTATTTTATTTTACCATTCAGTTCAACCCGTGAATTTACCATACATATGAAAATCTTTATTTCACTTTCGAGTGTATTTACGTCATGATTTTATATAAATACAAAAATATCCTATTTGATACAAATATCATTTGCTTCCCGTTTCATGCCTCTCCGTGTTATATGAAAAATATACTTTACTCATTGCAAATATCAACTGTTCAACCAGAACTGAAATGTTGGTTGAATGCGGGCTTGCGCTAACCACTATCCTTCGGAAAATCTCCTGTTCCAGACTAGAAATGATTAAACTACTTCACAGGCTCTTTCTCAATACATATGATTATTAGAAAATATAATATCCAAGAATTATTTAGAAAAATTATAAAAATTATTATTATTATTAGTGGATTATTATTATTATTATTATTTGTTATATATATTTAATTATCATCTCATTATGTGAGAATCCACATGTTCGAACCTTCGAATATGGAAAAAATATCCATTCCTCAACAAAAATAAATTATTAACTTTTACAGTTACATCGGCTGATTACCGTGATTTCCCAAAAATATGAAATATTCAAATAAATGCTCGAAATGCTCGGTCATCGATCCTAAACTGTTCTGAGTGCTGAAATACTCAGAATAACTCTAACAAGTCTTGCGTAAATCATTGCAAGATTTAAATACGAAGAAAAAAATGTGTTGGTCATCTGCAGAAAAAAATAGTTTGTTCCAATTAGCTAGGCATAATATAATTCAAATGTGGCTTACATTTCTTGATGGTCTTGAAGCGTAGTAAACCTGGTCTGTACCAGATTTATCCATAGACATGCCCTAGCGGACAAGCACGTATAATCCTTGTATCCGCCGCCATTATATACCCACAATTCGTCTAGTCAGACATAGTGGTAGTATCTTTTGAGTTTGAATTAACTGTGGTTCCATTTTAATATGGGCTTCTATCAAAGCCATAACAGATTGTTTAAATAGGGTCAGATCTAAGTGATCTCTTATTAAATATGTCAGTTGTAACATAACTCACGGTAATCTTATCAGTACAAGAAAAACACTGACAGTCTAAGCAATTAACGGCTGTTCTGAAGATCGTTCCCTGGGCATGGTTTATTATATCACCATCTACCATGCGCTAGGCAACTTGTAGGTTCCCTTGCGTAGACTAATGAACGCCACCGTTATAAACTAGTCTTCAGTGTACTGACAGATCGAAGTGGTTAACTAGTTACAAATATGAAAAACTGACTGAATGGATTGAAACATCCAAGTATTAAGTTATTACTGGACCGTGACAAAATATTAATTTCTAGACAAAGTCTAGCATATGTCCTTGTAGAAATATAAATATTTCCACCAATGTCTGTAGAAAAATCAATCACCTCAGTGATTCTCCTCGCCGTAAACTTACTAAGTTCCAACTCGTAGCGCAGCACTTTTCGTGACTATCACGACTTTGAAAAGAACTTCTGCGTAGATCCGGCAACCATGTGCCTTGGCTCAGCGTCGTAGCAACTTGCTAGGCAACTGCTTGTGTTAGAATGAGCTGTAGTTGCTTCGGCCAGCTGGCTTTTATTCAAAACTGTCAGGGTCACGCGTCATCACCTGATATCTGGAAATCCTCATATCTCTTGAATCCCTGGTCCGATTTACTTGATACTAATTGCATTCTCTTTCATTTGGCCGTGCCAGTAATCTGATCCCAGTCTCAAGTCTCTACTCCATGGTTAACTATTTAATCAATAAATAGCCTCGACCTCTGCTATTACTCGCTACGTCACTTGACATCCAAGTATCGGTAAATTATTTCCAAATGCTTCGAGAAGCAATGTAGAGCGATATTCAAATATCTCAACTTTCAAAAGCGGCTAAAGCCTTTCCCTTGATATCTAGGTGTCTGAAACTTGGAATACCCATTCCTAGAGTTGGGCACATCCACCCCACACCTAGCAAAAAAATAAAAATTGAAAAATTTTAATTTTTTCTATCTACACATTAAATCATCTGGTTCTTGAATAATATATCTTCAAATTCGACGCATTGTAAGTTCCCACGATGTTACCAGTTCGTGTATTGGCGACTTCATAGCTTCCATTATTGTTTACTTCCACAATATTCAAAATCTTCAATTTCACCAGGTTTAGTATAAAAAATATCGTGATACTCTTCCAAAAATCTTCCCTAGCTCTGGGGACTCCTTCTCAGTGTAGACTTCTCTTCCTTCAGCTTCATGAAAAATCAGAGACCATTGAGCATCTCCCTCGATGTCTTCCTCTTCTTTTCCCTCGAAGTTTATCTCTCCGGTATTCTTGAATTTGATCGTCTCTGTCTTCATATCTATCACTGCTTGATATTTCTGAATGAAATCCGCTCCCAATATCATGTCAAAAGCCATGTCCTTCATTACAACAAACACATGTCTGAAATCATGTCCTCCAATCGTAATACATAAGTACAATTGTGTTTTACACAGAGATATTTTATTGGGTATTATTCCTTGGATCTTAATTCCTGATACTGGAATCTCCTCTAAATTCTCTTTGAGCTTCCACAGAATATAAAGCTTCTCACTCACCAGACAAAGCATAGCCCCAGTATCGATCAAAGTATCGACAGGCATACCGAATACTTCGCATGATATGATTGGCATTCTAATTCTGGTACCCATTTCTTTTCGTTCGTCATTCTGTTGAATTAAGTCATCATCCTCTGCTTGCCATTTAATAATTCTGGAAGTGAAAGTGTTCAAAATTCTATCTTCTACTGTGAATTCGAAGTTTTTTTTTTTTTCATTACCATTCCCCCGGGATTGTTGTGTTCCCGATGGACCTGGTTCGTTGGGCCTCTGCTCCAAAATTTGCAAGTTATCTTGGTGTCTTGCTTCCAAATTTTTCCTCGTCTCCTTGTTGAACTCTTCATTGGACTGACGAGTATCTACATTCCCTCTATTATTGTAGTTGTTTCTACCATAATATCTTCTTTCCTGGTACCTTCCTTGACTATCTCGTGGTCTTCTCCATCGAGTATTGTATCGATTACCACCATCCGGTCTCGCATATGGTTTGTAACTGTATCTGTTACTGTACTGGTTCCATCCTCTCTTATTGGAATCTTCCCTCGGCGTTTTCTCTTCTCGCTCCTCTCGAATCTCTCGAGGTGTCTGAGAATAACTATCAGCCATAACAGCGTACACAGCGTTGTTATTCTTTCCTCCCTTCTGATGGAAGAATTGAGCGTTTGTATGATCCAGCTTCTGTAATACTTCATCAAATTGTTCCATATTATAGATATCGGCAGCGATCAAAGTCCTCTGGACGTCTGCTGGAAACTGACGTATCAATGCAGTAATCAACTCGTTATCTGGCATCGGCGGATCTAAATGTTGGAGTTTAGACAGCTGTCCAGAAAAGTACGTAGAGTATCGAGTAGGTTGTGACGTCGAGAATCTCTTCGAATATAACTCTGCTCTGACTTGCTGTTGGGTTTCCGGGGACCAAAACTTTTTCAATAGCCCACGAGAAAACTCCTCAAAAGTGGTTAGAGTGGATCTAAATGCTCTAAACCAAAGAAGTGCAGGACCTTCCAAAAACTTCCCTATCACTCGGATCTGTCTTTCTTTAGGGATCTTAGAATCTTTCAGGTAATCACCTGCTTCTCTCAAAAATCCCACGGGTGTCACAGAATCTCGCCCTGAAAATTTAGAAGGCATATCTTCTACATTCTTAAATACAGTTATTGGGTTGGATTGAAATACTGTCCTGACCTCATCCTGTCTATCAGTCTCTCTAGCTGCTCCTAGATTTATCTGTATCTGTTCCTTTCCCCTTACATTTGGCATTTTCAACAGATGATGATGATGATGATGATAATTGTTGTTTAAAGGGGCCTAACATCTAGGTTATCGGCCCCTAATGATCTGGGTGATAGCGAAAATGATAATGAAACGGAAACCAGAACGAAAATTAAGTGAGACAGAAAATACTTACAAAAAGGAACTCGGATTGAAACGACTCACAAAATGTTCTTACAAAAGGGAATTTAGAACGAAAAGATTCACAAAAGGAATAGATTGAAAAATACCCACAAAATGAAGGCAAGTTCAAAATACGTACAAAATGCAATGCAGCGTCGAAATACTTACAAAATGCAACTGAAATTCAAAATACTTACAAAATGCAAATGAGATCGAAAATACGTACAAAATGCAATTGAGGTTCAAAATACTTACAAAATGCAATTGAAATTGAAAATACACAATGCAATTCAGATTGAAATAGGCCTTATCCCAGTTCCAATCCAAAATATTCACAAAGTGCAATCGAAATTCAAAATACTTACAAAATGCAATTGAAATTGAAAATGCTTACAAAATGTACGGTGATTCTAACGACTCATGTGGATTGACAATACTTACAAAAAGCAATTTAGATTGAAAATACTTGACAAAATGTAATTTAGATTCAAAATACCCACAAAATGCAATTGAGAATCAAAATATGTGCAAAATGCCCACCAAACAAAATGCAATTTAGATTCAAAATTCGTGCGAAATGCGGTTTTGGTTGAAAATACTTACAAAATGCAATTGAAATTCAAAATACTCACCAGAAGGCCCCGCAACCTGCATTGAAAGACTTACTAAAAAGCAATTTAGATTGTCAATCTTTACAAAATGCAATTGAGGTTGAAAACAATCGCGAGATGTAATTTAGATCGAAAAAACTTACAAAATGCAACATAGATCAAAAATGCCTTAAAAATCGCTAAAAGGGAATTTAGATACACGGTGATTCGAGTAACAAAAACAGTGCGGGAATCTTAAAGAGAAAAGGAAATAGAAGGAAAAGAGGAGAGGAGAGGGGAGGGGAGAGAGGAGAAGGTCCGCCCCAAAGGGAAGGGACAAAAGGGGAAAACGGACCCAGCTCAGGAATCCCTCGGGGTCGCCAACGCCCGAACTCACCAGCCGTGAGCCCCTGAGGGTGTAGCATTATCGACGGTGCACCAGAAGTGGTGGGGCTACATACACCCTGCCTCCTTAAGGGCCTTGTGCACAAGGCAGGAGGTAAAAGGAAAAGAACAAGAAGGCTGACCCCTCACAGAAGGAGGGTATCAGGAAAGATGAGACAAGGGCCAATTAAGGCGGGAAAGGAAGAGACTCCCTAGGCCTCGGATACCCTAATACCGTCGGGGTCGGAAGAGAACAAGAGTTGACCAAGGAAGGTCGACATGAAAGAAGAAAGAGAGGAGCCCGGCACAAGTAAGTGGAAGCAATACCGGACTCAGCTGGGGCCCCGTGGTCGCCAACCCACAACCCACTAGATGTGAGCCCCTGGGGGGTCAACAGATGATCAGACTGTTTCTCATCCTTGATTTGAGTTTTCATAGCCTCAAGTTCCTTCTGGTTTTCTTCTGCCATTTTCTTAATTGCTTCACTTTCTTTACAATTCTCCTTAACATCAATGGATATCTGGTTCATAACAGTCTCATGACTTTTCAATGACCCTGTCATATCATATATGTCCTTCTGAGTTGCTTGGATATCTTTGGCAATTACTTCAATATGGGATGACAAAGATTCCCTAATCTCCTTGATTCCCTCTTGGTTCTCCAGCTTGAGTGTGTCTTTAATTTCATTGACAACTGTGGTTTTAATTTCAGTTTGCAACTCATTAATCACACCTTCTCTTATTTCTCCCATGACAAGTTCTTTGAATTGTTCTGTCAACCGTTGAACAACTAGAATTCCCATCTCATTACTCTCCTTCTTCACTCTGACTTCCAGGTTGACCATGTCTTCACCAACTTTCCTAAGACCATGTTCTATCCTATCAGCTAAGCTTTGAGATCGAAGATCGGCATCGCGAAATTTATCGTCCATTAAACTTGCGTTAGTAGCTAATGAAGTTTCGAGCTCATGTGTTTTTTCGCATAATTTATTCATTTTACTCTCAAGCGTCATTTTCAAAATTTCAGAATTCTCTTTAAATTTACTTTCCATTGAATTAAATTTACTGTTTAAATTTTCTTTCAAGTTCCCTTTTAACCTGCTTTCTAAAGAATCAGAATTTTCTTTAAGTTTTTCATCTAAACTTTCTTTCAAGTTATCTTTTAATTTATTTTCTAAAGAATCAGAATTTTCTTTAAGTTTCCTTTCCAAAGCCTCAGTATTTTCTTTCATAATGGCTGCTACACGCAGTCCAGCCTCTTTTGAACTCTCCTCCAAACTCCTCATCATTTCTACCATAATTTTCAATTATTATTCAAAACTTAGGGGTATACAACAGTGGCAAACACAAGCTTATAACTAGAACAAGAAATATGAATAGCTAATTGGAACACTCTAATAAAATGAGATTTGTCCTAATATCGACGTGATGGAAAAACAAAATTCACTACTTTTACGAATTACATTTACCATAATATCACAAGAAAAATATGCAAGTTCTCAAATATCCTCCACCTGGATTCTAATAATGTGTATGTCCTGTCATCGAACGTTTACTACTGAATTTACTTGACGCCCTAATGGTTAAGCCATTGTCAAAATTATCAAACCCATTCTAATTATTAACCAAGTTAATTTTTTAATTTTCCCCACTAATTGGGTTTCCTACTAATTTATTCATCCAAACCAGACATCTCTCAACTCCCAAAATATTTCTATAAAAATTATCACAATTTCAAATCGGCATGCGATTGACCATGTCTAAATCGGGACCCACGTTCGAAGCCATTTCTCTCTCTATCTTATTTTATGTGCCCGTTTAGACCGGAGTCCGCACGACCACATATGCATTTTACCAATAATCAGTCAGCACGAGAGTCAAAATATCCCGGAGCGCCAGATGGGTTAAAGCAAATCGCAAAAACGACATCAAATTAAAAAAAATGCTTTGCTGATTTTTGGCTCAATGCAACAATAAAGATAGAAGGAGATTTAATTGGGAGTAACACATCCTGTAAAATTATCTCAGTTTATTTTGAAGTTAAAATTGACTGCAAAGATGCTCAAAGCAGAATCATCCACGTGTGGCGATCCACACTCTTATTTACACACAATATACAGAAATTTTCCAAACACATTTGACAATCTTTTTGGAAACACAAGTCCGATTAATAGTCCTGTAGACTGTGTTCCAAAATTATTAATGATTAATTCCAGTTCAAAGTTAATTGTCTATACTGGAAATGTCGTAGATCACTGTTTGAATATTTTACATAACATTAACACTCGTAGAATAAATGTTCATAGAATTTTTAACTTTCACTTATTTTTCCAGTTTCAAAAATACATCGTCGAAAAATATTATCATTATTGAAGCAACACAAATTATTTACATATATTAATAACATCTGAAAAGTATTTGACCTTGAGCATAGCATCGAAGAACTGTGCGAAGCACAACAACAATTAATTGTTCTTCTGATATTTAACATTCGAGAAGTGACTCGATTATGAACTTCAAGTTCCTAACAAAATATATGATTTCTGAATCATCAACTTGATCAATAAATGGTTGAACCATTCAATTATTCAATTTTCCACATGGAATCATTATTATAAAAATATTTATATTTATGGCCATCTTTAGCAACTTTCACAACTTGCAATTGATGATGATGATGATGATAATTGTTGTTTTAAGGGGCCTAACATCTAGGTTATCGGCCCCTGATGGTTTGGGTGATCGTGAAGATGAAGAATGAAAAGCGAACTTAAAACTAAAACTAACTAATAACCTACATACTAGAAGAAGAAATGGAAAAACTAAAGGAGAATAAGGCAAATAAAAGGACAGAAGGAAAAGAAATGCCCTCAACCCTCGGAGAAGGCGGATTGAGGGACTTGGAAGGAAGAAGAGCCATGAAAGGCATATAGGAAAGTGAAAGAGGAGAGGGTCCGCCCCAAAGGTAAGGGACAAAAGGGGAAAACGGACCCAGCTCAGGAATCCCTCGGGGTCGCCAACTCCCGAACTCACCAGCCGTGAGCCCCTGAGGGTGTAGCATTATCTAGGGTGCACCAGAAGTGGTGGGGCTACATACACCCTGCCTCCTTAAGGGCCTAGAGCACAAGGCAGGAGGTAAAAGGAAGAGAAAAAGAAGGCTGACCCCTCGCAGAAGGAGGGTATCAGAAAAGATGGGACAAGGGCCAATTAAGGCGGGAAAGGAAGAGACTCCCTAGGCCTCGGATACCCTAATACCGTCGGGGTCGGAAGAGAACAAGAGTTGACCAAGTGAGGCCGACAGGAAAGAAGACAGAGAGGAGCCCGGCACAAGTAAGTGGAAGCAATGCCGGACTCAGCTGGGGCCCCGTGGTCGCCAACCCACGCCCACAAGATGTGAGCCCCTGGGGGGAACTTGCAATTCTTCGACAGAATGCGGAAATAAGAATTGTAGTTTTATAATGAATTCATTTAGTTCATGGCACTAGGATTGAAAATATCCTTCAAATTATTCGTGGTTAAAGAATTATTCTTAATTGGCAGTGGCCCATTCAACTATTTGTGTAAGAACACAATATTACAACAACAACGGCAAAGGTCTTCCTCTGTAGAAGAATAAACTACTATCATGACAAATCCGGGTTCTAGCAAAATCAAAGTATAAATGGAATTCGTAAACAAGGTTGAAATAAGAACTGATGGTTTCAAGAAATAACCTTCGGGTCATTCATCCAACGAAATGTGTAGTTCCAATACTCCTACTATAAACCTGAGCCATCGAACCTGCTATTTGATTGATGCTCAAAAAAACCTTCATTCCTGCGACTTAAACATGCGCACCTGGGAATGGCATTTCAACTACTCCACACATAAATAAATTATCTTCCCAAAATTTATACAATAAATCAAGCCTCTGCTTGTTATCAACACTGGAAGATTAATAAACTTACAAGTTTATTTTATTTTACCATTCAGTTCAACCCGTGAATTTACCATACATATGAAAATCTTTATTTCACTTTCGAGTGTATTTACGTCATGATTTTATATAAATACAAAAATATCCTATTTGATACAAATATCATTTGCTTCCCGTTTCATGCCTCTCCGTGTTATATGAAAAATATACTTTACTCTTTGCAAATATCAACTGTTCAACCAGAACTGAAATGTTGGTTGAATGCGGGCTTGCGCTAACCACTATCCTTCGGAAAATCTCCTGTTCAAGACTAGAAATGATTAAACTACTTCACAGGCTCTTTCTCAATACATATGATTATTAGAAAATATAATATCCAAGAATTATTTAGAAAAATTATAAAAATTATTATTATTATTAGTGGATTATTATTATTATTATTATTATTTGTTATATATATTTAATTATCATCTCATTATGTGAGAATCCACATGTTCGAACCTTCGAATATGGAAAAAATATCCATTCCTCAACAAAAATAAATTATTAACTTTTACAGTTACATCGGCTGATTACCGTGATTTCCCAAAAATATGAAATATTCAAATAAATGCTCGAAATGGTCGGTCATCGATCCTAAACTGTTCTGAGTGCTGAAAATACTCAGAATAACTCTAACAAGTCTTGCGTAAATCATTGCAAGATTTAAATACGAACAAAAAAATGTGTTGGTCATCTGCAGAAAAAAATAGTTTGTTCCAATTAGCTAGGCATAATATAATTCAAATGTGGCTTACATTTCTTGATGGTCTTGAAGCGTAGTAAACCTGGTCTGTACCAGATTTATCCATAGACATGCCCTAGCGGACAAGCACGTATAATCCTTGTATCCGCCGCCATTATATACCCACAATTCGTCTAGTCAGACATAGTGGTAGTATCTTTTGAGTTTGAATTAACTGTGGTTCCATTTTAATATGGGCTTCTATCAAAGCCATAACAGTTTGTTTAAATAGGGTCAGATCTAAGTGATCTCTTATTAAATATGTCAGTTGTAACATAACTCACGGTAATCTTATCAGTACAAGAAAAACACTGACAGTCTAAGCAATTAACGGCTGTTCTGAAGATCGTTCCCTGGGCATGGTTTATTATATCACCATCTACCATGCGCTAGGCAACTTGTAGTTTCCCTTGCGTAGACTAATGAACGCCACCGTTATAGACTAGTCTTCAGTGTACTGACAGATCGAAGTGGTTAACTAGTTACAAATATGAAAAACTGACTGAATGGATTGAAACATCCAAGTATTAAGTTATTACTGGACCGTGACAAAATATTAATTCCTAGACAAAGTCTAGCATATGTCCTTGTAGAAATATAAATATTTCCACCAATGTCTGTAGAAAAATCAATCACCTCAGTGATTCTCCTCGCCGTAAACTTACTAAGTTCCAACTCGTAGCGCAGCACTTTTCGTGACTATCACGACTTTGAAAAGAACTTCTGCGTAGATCCGGCAACCATGTGCCTTGGCTCAGCGTCGTAGCAACTTGCTAGGCAACTGCTTGTGTTAGAATGAGCTGTAGTTGCTTCGGCCAGCTGGCTTTTATTCAAAACTGTCAGGGTCACGCGTCATCACCTGATATCTGGAAATCCTCATATCTCTTGAATCCCTGGTCCGATTTACTTGATACTAATTGCATTCTCTTTCATTTGGCCGTGCCAGTAATCTGATCCCAGTCTCAAGTCTCTACTCCATGGTTAACTATTTAATCAATAAATAGCCTCGACCTCTGCTATTACTCGCTACGTCACTTGACATCCACGTATCGGTAAATTATTTCCAAATGCTTCGAGAAGCAATGTAGCGCGATTTTCAAATATCTCAACTTTCAAAAGCGGCTAAAGCCTTTCCCTTGATATCTAGGTGTCTGAAACTTGGAATACCCATTCCTAGAGTTGGGCACAGTATAATAGAACTATTCTTTGTTGAAGACCTTAGAAACGATTTACCTCTACCAAACGCCACAACCTAGATAAAAACTGCTACCATCATTGAAGAAAGAAAGAAAGAAAGAAAGAAAGAAAGAAAGAAAGAAAGATAAGAAGTATCTAAAGAATGTTATGGATCTGCAGACATAATCGACCGGACTGGCGGCGTGGCTCAGCGGTAACGTTCTCGCTTGCTGGACCGTATGTTTCAGGTTCGTATCCTGGCGCAGTCAGCTGGCATTTGAGGGTGCACAAATGCTAGAGAGCCGTGTTAGTAGATTTACTGGCACGTTAAAGATCCCCTTCGGGACAAAATTCTGGCACCCCGGCGTCTCTAAAAGCAACAGTAGTTAAAAGGGACGTAAAACCAATAACATTATTATTATTATTATTATTATTATTACATAATCGGCCTGACGCGGGCAACATCCAACTTTGAGTTGAGGCATGTCTTTACACGTCTGGCTGCGTATGACTTTCACAACCCTAATTGAATTAACAAATCTTTCCATGACCCTACAGAGACGTGTGTATACCAACTATGTGGATATTTTCGATTGCTATTTGCCTGAAATAAAAGTATTAATTAATATCCTGAACTAGCACCAACGGTAGAGTTCAGATACTATGTGAAATCGTTTTGTTCTTTACTTCAATTAACATTTTCAAATAACGCACAATAGGCTGTTACAAACCCTTTAAAATAAAAAGTAAAAATGTATCGTAGTATCATCTTGAAATTCTTCAAATTCGATGCGCATAGAATGCCAATGGTATAGTAATCAATGGAGCCCCACGTAGACTAGTCGTGACATCTAGTGGTGAAATATCGAACAATATAATCCTAACAGAGCGAGTGCATTCTAGCGGCCAGAAGAAGAAACTTTTCAATAAAAACTGGAAGTTAATAAGTAGCGGCGTGCAGTTACCTTTTTGGCAGCTAGATGTCTCGAGTAAATCTGCTGGCGAATTATGTTTTAAATAAATATATATTTTACACCATAATATGCACAATATAACGCTTAATTTTAAAACATCTGAATCATTACAAAACAATAAACATATAACATTTCAAGCAAAAAAAAATAGCTCTGATCGGGTTTGAACCATAGGCATTTGAGCGATAGGCTAACGCTCTACCACTGAGCTAATTGTGTCAACGAATATCGTTCTATATAAAATGACTTACATAGAACTTGTTAGCAAATAATGATGATGATGATGATGATAATTGTTGTTTTAAGGGGCCTAACATCTAGGTTATCGGCCCCTAATGATCTGGGTGATAGCGAAAATGATAATGAAACGGAAACCAGAACGAAAATTAAGTGAGACGGAAAATACTTACAAAAAGGAACTCGGATTGAAACGACTCACAAAATGTTCTTACAAAAGGGAATTTAGAACGAAAAGATTCACGAAAGGAATAGATTGAAAAATACCCACAAAATGAAGGCTAGGTTCAAAATACGTACAAAATGCAATGTAGCGTCGAAATACTTACAAAATGCAACTGAAATTCAAAATACTTACAAAATGCAAATGAGATCGAAAACACGTACAAAATGCAATTGAAGTTCAAAATACTTACAAAATGCAATTGAAATTGAAAATACACAATGCAATTCAGATTGAAATAGGCCTTATCCCAGTTCCAATCCAATTTATTTACAAAGTGCAATCGAAATTCAAAATACTTACAAAATGCAATTGAAAATGAAAATGCTTACAAAATGTACGGTGATTCTAACGACTCATGTGGATTGACAATACTTACAAAAAGCAATTTAGATTGAAAATACTTGACAAAATGTAATTTAGATTCAAAATACCCACAAAATGCAATTGAGAATCAAAATATGTGCAAAATGCCCACCAAACAAAATGCAATTTAGATTCAAAATTCGTGCGAAATGCGGTTTTGGTTGAAAATACTTACAAAATGCAATTGAAATTCAAAATACTCACTAAAAGGCCCCGCAACCTGCATTGAAAGACTTACTAAAAAGCAATTTAGATTGTCAATCTTTACAAAATGCAATTGAGGTTGAAAACAATCGCGAGATGTAATTTAGATCGAAAAAACTTACAAAATGCAACATAGATCAAAAATGCCTTAAAAATCGCTAAAAGGGAATTTAGATACACGGTGATTCGAGTAACAAAAACAGTGGGGGAATCTTAAAGAGAAAAGGAAATAGAAGGAAAAGAGGAGAGAAGAGGGGAGAGAGGAGAAGGTCCGCCCCAAAGGGAAGGGACAAAAGGGGAAAACGGACCCAGCTCAGGAATCCCTCAGGGTCGCCAACGCCCGAACTCACCAGCCGTGAGCCCCTGAGGGTGTAGCATTATCGACGGTGCACCAGAAGTGGTGGGGCTACATACACCCTGACTCCTTAAGGGCCTTGTGCACAAGGCAGGAGGTAAAAGGAAAAGAACAAGAAGGCTGACCCCTCACAGAAGGAGAGTATCAGGAAAGATGAGACAAGGGCCAATGAAGGCGGGAAAGGAAGAGACTCCCTAGGCATCGGATACCCTAATACCGTCGGGGTCGGAAAAGAACAAGAGTTGACCAAGGGAGGTCGACAGGAAAGAAGACAGAGAGGAGCCCGGCACAAGTAAGTGGAAGCAATGCCGGAATCAGCTGGGGTCCCGTGGTCGCCAACCCACGTCCCACTAGATGTGAGCCCCTGAGGGGAGCAAATAATGATTTATACTAAACGATTTCATCACTGGAGTATATTATTTATATATAAAGCGTTTCATACAAAGTTTATTTATTTTGTATCAGTACGCTATATTGCATGCAATACTGAAATTAGTGAAATATAAGTCAGGCACAAGAAGCCTCCGTGGCTTAGGCGGCAGCACGCCGGCCTCTCACCGCTGGGCCCGTGGTAAAAATCCCGGTCACTCCATGTGAGATCTGTGCTGGACAAAACGGAGGCAGACAGGTTTTTCTCCGGGTACTCCGGTTTTCCCTGTCAAAATTTCATTCCAGCAACACTCTCCACTATCATTTCATTTCATCTGTCATTCATTTAATCATTGCCCCAGAGGAGTGCGTCAGGCCTCGGCAGCCGGCACAGTCCATATCCTCGCCGCTAGATGGGGGCTTCATTCATTCCATTCCTGACCCGGTCGGAGACTGGAAGCAGGCTGTGGATTTTCATTTTCAAGTCAGGCACAAGATATCCGCTGCCATCTTGTCTTATTACTGAATCGGCTCAGCTTTTTAAAATCACGTCTGCACTATAGTATTACAAAATAAACTTTTAATTTCGAACGTGCCTCTTCCTTTAGAACAGTTAAAACGATTCTCGGCTCAATAATCGGAACTGGTGGGTCCCATGATATGGATTATAAAGTTTGCATAATTCGCACGGCCGCCATCCTGAAATGGTATGGCGGACGACCTTGTAGTTTGGTCACAAGACGCATCCTATACGAAGGTATGTTGTTACCAAATTTGGTAGAGATCGGATGATTTGGTTAGTCGTTATTTGATTTTACGTTTTGAACGTTTGAGTGGCCGCCATTCAGTTTTAGTAAAGATGGCGGCGATATAAAACATGACACTGAGGTGTCCTTTGCTAGTGCTACCTTTGTACCAAATTTCGTTCAATTCGCATTCACCGTGTTCGAATTGATAGCGGGGGACAGACATTCAGAGTACACACACACACACAGACTCACACACACACATACACACACAGACTCACACACACACACAGACAGACACACTTTTTTCGCCCTGTGTTGATGATGATGATGATAATTGTTGTTTTAAGGGGCCTAACATCTAGGTTATCGGCCCCTAATGATCTGGGTGACAGCGAAAATGATAATGAAACGGAAACCAGAACGAAAATTAAGTGAGACAGAAAATACTTACAAAAAGGAACTCAGATGGAAACAACTCACAAAATGTTCTTACAGAAGGGAATTTAGAACGAAAAGATCCACAAAAGGAATAGATTGAAAAATACCCACAAAATGAAGGCTTGGTTCAAAATACGTACAAAATGCAATGTAGCGTCGAAATACCTACAAAATGCAATTGAAATTCAAAATACTTACAAAATGCAAATGAGATCGATATTACGTACAAAATGCAATTGAGGTTCAAAATACTTACAAAATGCAATTGAAATTGAAAATACACGATGCAATTCAGATTGAAATATCCCAGTTCCAATCCAAATTATTCACAAAATGCAATTTAGATTCAAAATTCGTGCAAAATCCGGTTTTGGTTGAAAATACTTACAAAATGCAATTGATGATGATGATGATGATAATTGTTGTTTTAAGGGGCCTAACATCGAGGTTATCGGCCCCTAATGATCAGGGTGATAGCGAAAATGATAATGAAATGGAAACCAGAACAAAATTATCGAAGACGGAAAATACGTACAAAAAGGAACTCACATGGAAACAACTCACAATATGGTCTTACAAAAGGGAATTCAGAACGAAAAGTTGCACAGAAAGAATAGATTGAAAAAGACCCACAAAACGTAGGCTAGATTCAAAATACGTACAAAATGCAAAGTAGCGCCGAAATACTTACAAAATGCAACTGAAGTTCAAAATACTTACAAAATGCAAATGAGATCGAAATTACGTACAAAATGCAATTGAGGTTCAAAATACTTACAAAATGCAATTGAAATTGAAAATACACAATGCAATTCAGATTGAAATAGGCCCTATCTCATTTCCAATCCAAATTATTCACAAAGTGCAATTGAAATTCAAAATACTTACAAAATGCAATTGAAATTGAAAATGCTTACAAAATGTACGGTGATTCTAACGACTCATGTGGATTGACAATACTTACAAAATGCAATTTAGATTGAAAATACTTGACAAATGTAATTTAGATTCAAAATACCCACAAAATGCAATTGAGAATCAAAATATGTGCAAAATGCCCACCAAACAAAATGCAATTTAGATTCAAAATTCGTGCGAAATGCGGTTTTGGTTGAAAATACTTACAAAATGCAATTGAAATTCAAAATACTCACTAAAAGGCCCGGCAACCTGCATTGAAAGACTTACTAAAAAGCAATTTAGATTGTCAATCTTTACAAAATGCAATTGAGGTTGAAAACAATCGCGAGATGTAATTTAGATCGAAAAAACTTACAAAATGCAACATAGATCAAAAATGCCTGAAAAAAATCGCTAAAAGGGAATTTAGATACACGGTGATTCGAGTAACAAAAACAGTGCGGGAATCTTAAAGAGAAAAGGAAAGAGTAGGAAAAGAGGAGAGGAGAGGGGAGAGAGGAGAAGGTCCGCCCCAAAGGGAAGGGACAAAAAGGGGAAAACGGACCCAGCTCAGGAATCCCTCGGGGTCGCCAACGCCCGAACTCACCAGCCGTGAGCCCCTGAGGGTGTAGCATTATTGACGGTGCACCAGAAGTGGTGGGGCTACATACACCCTGCCTCCTTAAGGGCCTTGAGCACAAGGCAGGAGGTAAAAGGAAAAGAACAAGAAGGCTGACCCCTCACAGAAGGAGGGTATCAGGAAAGATGAGACAAGGGCCAATTAAGGCGGGAAAGTGAAAGACTCCCTAGGCCTCGGATAACCTAATACCGTCGGGGTCGGAAGAGAACAAGAGTTGACCAAGGAAGGTCGACAGGAAAGAAGAAAGAGAGGAGCCCGGCACAAGTAAGAGGAAGCAATGCCGGACTCAGCTGGGGCCCCGTGGTCGCCAACCCACAAGATGTGAGCCCCTGGGGGGGGGGGGTCTGAAGAGAACAAGAGTTGACCAAGTGAGGTGGACAGGAAAGAAGACGGAGATGAGCCCGGCACAAGTAAGTGGAAGCAATGCCGGACTCAGCTGGGGCCCCAGGGTCGCCAACCCACGTCCCACTATGTGAGCCTCTGGGGGGGGGGGGAGCAAATGAAGGCTTGGTTCAAAATACGTACAAAATGCAATTGAAATTCCACGATCAGTGCTACCAACCCCAGCGGCACCCTGAATGTTCTCGCGTCAGACTTTAAGGACTTCCGAGAAGAAATAACTGCGGAACTGGACGAGATGCAGAAAGAGGTAATCCTCGTCCAGGAGCATCTCGAGAAGCAGGATATCCGACAAGATGAGGCAGAGCAGTACAGTCGAAGAAACTGCCTTCTCCTCCACGGAGTACGTGAGACTCCTAACGAGGACGTCTACGCGAAAGCTGATGATGATGATAATTGTTGTTTTAAGGGGCCTAACATCTAGGCTATCGGCCCCTGATGGTTTGGGTGATCGTGAAGATGAAAAATGAAATGTAAACTTAAAACTAAAACTAACTACCAACCTACAAACTAGAAGAAGAAATGGAAAGCTAAAGGAGAATAAGGCAAATAAAGGACAGGAGGAAAAGAAATGCCCTCAACCCTCGAAGAATGCGGATTGAGGGACTTGGAAGGAAGGAGAGCCATGAAAGGCAGATAGGAAAGTGAAAGAAGAGAGGGACCGCCCCGAAGGTAAGGGACAAAAGGGGAAAACGGACCCAGCTCAGGAATCCCTCGGGGTCGCCAACTCCCGAACTCACCAGCCGTGAGCCCCTGAGGGTGTAGCATTATCTAGGGTGCACCAGAAGTGGTGGGGCTACATACACCCTGCCTCCTTAAGGGCCTAGAGCACAAGGCAGGAAGTAAAAGGAAGAGAAAAAGAAGGCTGACCCCTCGCAGAAGGAGGGTATCAGAAAAGATGAGACAAGGGCCAATTAAGGCGGGAAAGGAAAAGACTCCCTAGGCCTCGGATACCCTAATACCGTCGGGGTCAGAAGAGAACAAGAGTTGACCAAGTGAGGTCGACAGGAAAGAAGACAGAGAGGAGCCCGGCACAAGTAAGTGGAAGCAATGCCGGACTCAGCTGGGGCCCCGTGGTCGCCAACCCACGCCCACAAGATGTGAGCCCCTGGGGGGACCTCCTTAAGGGCCTTGAGCACAAGGCAGGAGTAAAAGGAAGAGAAAAAGAAGGCTGACCCCTCGCAGAAGGAGGGTATAAGAAAAGATGAGACAAGGGCCAATTAAGGCGGGAAAGGAAGAGACTCCCTAGGCCTCGGATACCCTAATACCGTCGGGGTCAGAAGAGAACAAGAGTTGACCAAGTGAGGTCGACAGGAAAGAAGACGGAGAGGAGCCCGGCACAAGTAAGTTGAAGCAATGTCGGACTCAGCTGGGGTCCCGTGGTCGCCAACCCACGCCCCACTAGATGTGAGCCCCAGAGTAGGGATATTTTGGATGCATGGTGTTGGCACCACTGTTTGTCTATGATGTTCCCTCCAATTTCATAAGAATGAGATTCAGTTGTTAGCTGGGATTACTGAAGGAAAGAATGAAATGTGTTTGCTTCTGTTTTAAGTAAATTTTGAATGGTTGAATTAATATCAGTCTACATTTGTTTACTTTAAGGTAAGAATCTTTGTATTATTTCTTGTTATTAGCAATATGATGATGATAATTGTTGTTTTAAGGGGCCTAACATCTAGGTTATCGGCCCCTGATGGTTTGGGTGATCGTGAAGATGAAAATGAAAAGCGAACTTAAAAAAAACTAATAACCTACATACTAGAAGAAGAAATGGAAAACTAAAGGAGAATAAGGCAAATAAAAGGACAGAAGGAATAGAAATGCCCTCAACCCTCGGAGAAGGCGGATTGAGGGACTTGGAAGGAAGGAGAGCCATGAACGGCATATGGGAAAGTGAAAGAGGAGAGGGTCCGCCCCAAAGGTAAGGGACAAAAGGGGAAAACGGACCCAGCTCAGGAATGCCTCGGGGTCGCCAACTCCCGAACTCACCAGCCGTGAGCCCCTGAGGGTGTAGCATTATCTAGGGTGCACCAGAAGTGGTGGGGCTACATACACCCTGCCTTCTAAAGGGCCTTGAGCACAAGGCAGGAGGTAAAAGGAAAAGAGAAAGAAGGCTGACCCCTCACAGAAGGATGATGATGATAATTGTTGTTTTAAGGGGCCTAACATCTAGATTATCGGCCCCTGATGGTTTAGGTGATCCTGAAGATGAAAAAAAAGTGAACTTAAAACTAAAACTAACTACTACCCTACATACTAGAAGAAGAAATAGAAAACTAAAGGAGAATAAGGCAAATAAAGGACAGTAGGAAAAGAAATGACCTCAACCCACGAAGAAGGCGGATTGAGGGACTTGGAAGGAAGGAGAGCCATGAAAGGCAGATAGGAAAGTGAAAGAGGAGAGGGTCCGCTCCAAAGGTAAGGGACAAAAGCGGAAAACGGACCCAGCTCAGGAATCCCTCGGGGTCGCCAACTCTCGAACTCACCAGCCGTGAGCCCCTGAGGGTGTAGCATTATCTAGGGTGCACCAAAAGTGGTGGGGCTACATACACCCGGCCTCCTTGAGGACCTTAAGCAGAAGGCAGGAGAGAACATGAAAAGAAAAAGAAGGCTGACCCCTCACAGAAGGAGGGTGTCAGGAAAGATGAGACAAGGGCCAATTAAGGCGGGGAAGGAAGAGACTCCCTAGGCCTCGGATACCCTAATACCGTCGGGGTCGGAAGAGAACAAGAGTTGACCAAGTGAGGTCGACAGGAAAGAAGGCGGAGAGGAGCCCGGCACATGTAAGTGGAAGCAATGCCGGACTCAGCCGGGGCCCCGTGGTCGCCAACCCACGCCCACTAGAAGTGAGCCCCTGGGGGATATTAGCAATATATCTGGCCTTCGTTTTACAAAAAAAAACATTTCTGATTTGTAACAGATATAGTGAAATATTAGGTTACGTTTATGAACTCACTATAGGGATACTTGACCCATTCGGTTAGGGGTACTTGACCCATATTTTACATCCTTAAACTAATAACCGGATTCTAATTTTTAGCCTATTTTCAATTTTGAAAAAATAGGCTTATGAGATCACCTTTTGACCGTGTGTGTGTGTGTGTGTGTGTGTGTGTACCCGCTAATAACTTCCAAACGGCTGGAGCTATTTCAATGAAACTCGGTAAGTTCATAGCACTACTCCGGACGACCCCGACCGTGCCCTTAAAATTTTGTTACGTCTCACCAATCCAACATGGCGGCTGTGCGAAATATTTCACAAGCATTCAATATCTCCGAAACTATTCCCGATATCACCCTGGAATTTTTACGGTGATAACGGGAATTACTAAAAGTTCACCTATGTGACTTTTGAAAAACTGGTAACTATAAAACCAACATGGTGGCCAAGCGAAGTTGCGACTTTTAAATAGACGTTTCTCGCGATTTAACCAACCAAACGCAATAAAACTTGGTACAGTATATGTTTATACACATTGTAATGCACCGATATCTAACGTGGTTCAATTGTTTACATAACCACAATATGGCAGATCTGCGAAATATTTCACCGACAATCTATATATCTGAAACTATTAGCGGTATCACCGTGAAATTTTGTACGGAGATAAAGGGCACTACTGGAAGTTCATCTAGGGTGGGTGTACCATTAATCGGCACTGACCGAGTGATCGGCACATTTGCGATTAAATGCCTATATCAAGGCTTTAACTGAATAGGTTTGCCATCTGCTGGGGTTTTCATAAACCTTAGGTACACATGAATCATTCAAACTCCACTAGAGGCGCTTGTGTCGAAGGTGTTCTGCTACGTTGCCAGTTGAAGTGAACTCTGGCGATGTCTCTGTCGTTGCCTAACGTGCTTGTTAAGGAGTAGAACTTCAGTGTTCGTAACTTTGGCGTGTTTTGCAATGTAAGTACCATTGAACTTGGAATTATTCTGTTGCGAAACTATGTGTTGCATGAGTCAGAACACTTAAAACATGATTTTAATTATTTATATTATATTTTAGGTCAGTGCCGAATACTAGTTCAAGGAAAATCATAGCCGTACCGGTTATCGGCAGGTGTGCCGATAACTAGTGCAACTGAGGCTTCCAGGAAGTACACCTTTTCTTAATATATAACTCCTGCATCATAACCCTCCGTTTGAAATATCAAAAAGAAATACATTGAGAACAGTTGAACTAGTAATCGGCATATACATTCTTCACTCAGTTTCTATTTATAGCTTGATGAAAGAAATGCCGAACACTAGGACATGTATGTGCCGATCATTCGATGTATTTAGAAAATCACGATTTCAGTGAATTTGAAGGAGTCCTAACTAACACTCCAAATGAGATTTCCCATCCAAGTGTGTGTGTGAATACTTCATACTCAGGAGGGACTATTGAAGAATCATCTGGGCACATATCCGATTTAGATAGGGGACTGTTTGAACAATCGGATAACTTCAACAGAGATTTACCACTTCGAATGTCAAAGAAGTGCTTGCTTCCAGAGTTTAACTCTGTTAAAGGATGAATCGATCCCTCTGTAACAAATCGTGAAGAATCCAAGTGTCATGCATCCACGTCAGAAAGTAGATTTATCCCTCTTTCTCGTTTTTTAATCATAGCAATGTGATAGTTTCAGAATCTGCAACCAGTGCAACTCAAGTTTCTGGAGATACATTGAATCATAATTCTCAAGCGGACAATATGATAGACGATAGACATACATGTTCAAATCAGGAGACAGCGTCGGATCAAGCACTGGATAAGTGCAACACCAGAAATTTCAACGAGTTGGGTTCTAAACACCTGTCTACTCCACCTTCCACGTCTCAGGTAGTTATGTTCATTTTAAAAGCATTTCATTTTATGGCCAAGAGATCAGCCAGTTCTGAAGAAGAGAAAGAAGGAGACGATACCAGTAGTAGCAACATCTGTTCAATGGATGAGATACTAACAAAAGAAGGAATTTGAAAAAAAAAACTAAAAAAAAACTGAACTAGAGGAACGTAGAAAGAAAAGGGAGCAAGCAAAATAAAAAATGATGATGATGATGATAATTGTTGTTTTAAGGGGCCTAACATCTAGGCTATCGGCCCCTGATGGTGTGGGTGATCGTGAAGATGAAAATGAAATTTAAACTTAAAACTAAAACTAACTAATAAGGAAAAGAGATGATGATGATGATGATGATAATTGTTGTTTTAAGGGGCCTAACATCTAGGCTATCGGCCCCTGATGGTTTGGGTGATCGTGAAGATGAAAATGAAATGCGAACTTAAAACTAACTACTAACCTACATACTAAAAGAAGAAATGGAAAACTAAAGGAGAATAAGGCAAATAAAGGACAGGAGGAAAAGAAATGCCCTCAACCCTCGAAGAAGGCGGATTGAGGGACTTGGAAGGAAGGCGAGCCATGAAAGGCAGATAGGAAAGTGAAAGAGGAGAGGGGCCGCCCCCAAGGTAAGGGACAAAAAGGGAAAACGGACCCAGCTCAGGAATCCCTCGGGGTCGCCAACTCCCGAACTCACCAGCCGTGAGCCCCTGAGGGTGTAGCATTATCTAGGGTGCACCAAAAGAGGTGGGGCTACATACACCCGGCCTCCTTGAGGGCCTTAAGCAGAAGGCAGGAGATAACATGAAAAGAAAAAGAAGGCTGACCCCTCGCAGCAGGAGGGAATCAGAAAAGATGAGACAAGGGCCAATTAAGGCGGGAAAGGAAGAGAC
Organism: Meconema thalassinum; assembly: GCA_946902985.2. Classification (NCBI taxonomy): domain Eukaryota; kingdom Metazoa; phylum Arthropoda; class Insecta; order Orthoptera; family Tettigoniidae; genus Meconema; species Meconema thalassinum. The sequence continues at coordinate 501,110,137 of OX336392.1, read as the reverse complement.
TCCCTAGGCCTCGGATACCCTAATACCGTCGGGGTCGGAAGAGAACAAGAGTTGACCAAGGGATAAGGAAAAGATGATGATATGATGATAATTGTTGTTTTAAGGGGCCTAACATCTAGGCTATCGGCCCCTGATGGTTTGGGTGATCGTGAAGATGAAAATGAAATGTAAACTTAAAACTAAAACTAACTACCAACTTACATACTAGAAGAAGAAAGGGAAAACTAAAAGAGAATAAGGCAAATAAAGGACAGGAGGAAAAGAAATGCCCTCAACCCTCGGAGAAGGCGGATTGAGGGACTTGGAAGGAAGGAGAGCCATGAAAGGCAGATAGGAAAGTGAAAGAGGAGAGGGTCCGCCCCAAAGGTAAGGGACAAAAGGGGAAAACGGATCCAGCTCAGGAATCCCTCGGGGTCGCCAACTCCCGAACTCACCAGCCGTGAGCCCCTGAGGGTGTAGCATTATCTAGGGTGCACCAGAAGTGGTGGGGCTACATACACCCGGCCTCCTTAAGGGCCTAGAGCACAAGGCAGGAGGTAAAAGGAAGAGAAAAAGAAGGCTGACCCCTCGCAGAAGGAGGGTATCAGAAAAGATGAGACAAGGGCCAATTAAGGCGGGAAAGGAAGAGACTCCCTAGGCCTCGGATACCCTAATACCGTCGGGGTCAGAAGAGAACAAGAGTTGACCAAGGGAGGTCGACAGGAAAGAAGACAGAGAGGAGCCCGGCACAAGTAAGTGGAAGCAATGTCGGACTCAGCTGGGGCCCCGTGGTCGCCAACCCACGCCCACAAGATGTGAGCCCCTGGGGGGATAAGGAAAAGAGGAGAGGATTGGAGAGGAGAGGGGAGGGGAGAGAGGAGAGGGTCCGCACCAAAGGGAAGGGACAAAAGGGGAAAACGGACCCAGCTCAGGAATCCCTCGGGGTCGCCAACTCCCGAACTCACCAGCCGTGAGCCCCTGAGGGTGTAGCATTATCTACGGTGCACCAGAAGTGGTGGGGCTACATACACCCTGCCTCCTTAAGGGCCTTGAGCACAAGGCAGGAGGTAAAAGGAAAAGAAAAAGAAGGCTGACCCCTCACAGAAGGAGGGTGTCAGGAAAGATGAGACAAGGGCCAATTAAGGCGGGAAAGGAAGAGACTCCCTAGGCCTCGGATACCCTAATACCGTCGGGGTCAAAATAAAAAAGGAAGAACAAGGAGAGGAAGAGAAAACTTTGCCTAAAACAGCAACTCGTAATAAAAAGGTTCAGGAAGCAAACGATAAGGAAGCTGTACATCAAAATAACGTTCAGAAGAGAAGGAGTAGGGAAAAACCTTCGGATGTTGCAGAGGATTCATGGTATTGCGAAATATGTGAAGAAGACAAAAAAATTACCTATGTTACAGTGCGTACAGTGCAAAACATGGTTTCAGGAAGAGTGCTGCAGGATGAATAAAAAAAGGGCTTCCATGACATTCACAATCCACATTTGTGTAAATGAATAAACCTTTCAGTGTCAGTGTTTCTTATGGACGAAACGTACGCATAATTATAATTTTATGACAAAGGTAAACATTGTTTTGATAGGCTTACTGTACTTGAGACCACAAATGTGTGTTGTAAGGAAATGTGTCCTTGTGCGTGTTATTTAATGGTGCTTCAATAATAAACATACTGTTTCAATTTTTAGGGTGAAATTTTATATTATTAAGGTAGAAATAAAATCTGTCTTGACTTAACAGCATTTTAGTTGCCACTGTCGATTAATGGTATACTTGAGTGTCGATAACCGGGTCTCAGCTTTTCTTGCGCTGCCGATCATCGGTACACAGGGTGCAACTCGTAAATTAAATTACTTTGAAATGAACGGGTTGTACTTGCAAGCACTTGAATATATCCTTTCGAATACAAAGGTATTTATGTGCCATATCAACGTAAGTTGCAACCAGTATTGTAGATATTAAAGACTTGACACATGATGATGTATCGCGGTTCGTCTTAAGGTGCCGATTAATGGTACACTTACCCTATAAGACTTTCAAAAACCGGTTAACTACAAATCGAATATGGCGGCCAAGCGAAATTGAAAATTTTAAATAGACCTTTCTCGCGATTTAATGTTCCAAACGCAATGAAATCTGGTACAGGAAATGTTTATACACATTGTAATGCACTGGTATCTAACTTAGTTCAATTATTTACATAACCTCAAGATGGCGACTTTGCGAATTTTAAAATTAAGTTTTTATTTCTTGTGTCGTAATCATGCGATCAAAGTGAAAGTTTGAATAGTGAATCAACGCAATAATTTTCCTTTAATGGTACATGACTATATGGCCTATACATTTAACAATCCAACATGGCGACCATCCGAAATATTTAGACGGCTCTGAATATCTACGAATCTATTATAGCAACCAAACTGCATTTTTTTATGTTCATAGGGGCTATGAACTTAAGTTCACCTATAGGACATTAAATAACCTGGTGATCACAAATCCAACATGGCGGCGACGCGAAGTATAAATATTCACATGGACGTTTCTCGCAATTTTACCATCCGAGTGCAGTGAAACTTGGTACAGTAAATCCCTATACGAATGTTAATCCACTGGCATCTAATTTATTTCCAATTGTTTCCATAACCACAAATTTTAAATTTTAAAATCTCCTTGTTACTTCATGTGTCCAAATCATGCGATTGATGTTTGAATGCTACACGTACACAATAATCTTCATGTAACAGTACATAACTCTAAGACCTATATATATGAAATCCAACATGGCGACCATCCGAAATATTTAGTCGGTTCTCAATATCTACGATTCTATTACAGCAATCAAACTGAAATTTTGTATGTAGATAGAGGCAATTAACATAAGTAGGATATATGAAAATAGGCTGTATAGTTCTTCAAGGAACAACTTGTTTAGATTCCAGATGCCACAACACTACAAAGGAAAGGAGGGTGTCAAACCCAGGGAGTCCATTCCTGCAGAAATTATGAAGGAGGCAGTTCGGGAAGTTTTTGCTGGTGGTGCCCTACATACAATTGCAAAAGAAACTGGCATAAATAGGAATACTTTAAGGAGATATGTTAGAAAGATTCAGCAGGGCGGAAGCCCTACTTTTATCCCAGATTACACAGTTAGGCAAATTTTTAATAAAGCTGAAGGAACAGAACTTGCAAACTACTTACTGTTTATCTCACGCATGAACCATGGACTCACCTGTGATTTGGCCAGACGATTAGCCTATGACTTGGCAGTAAAAAATGAAAAGACCTATCCTAAACAGTGGGATAATGAGAAAAGGGCAGGTTACTTTTGGTTACGAGGCTTTATGGAGCGAAATTCAGAATTATCACTAAGAACCTCCAAAGCTACAAGTCTGTCACGTTCTACAAGTTTCAACGAACATAATGTAGGTCTGTGTCATGAAAATTTGCGAACAGTGTTCGCACGTGAATAGTTTGGAGGAGAAAGAATATGGAATGCAGATGAAACGGGAGTTACTACAGGCCTAGTCACATCGGGTGAAAGAGGGCAATTAGTGATGTGTGTAATCCTGTGAATGCCTTAGGGAATAGTATCCCACCATTCTTTATTTTCCCACGTGCAAAACGAAATCCAGCATTCATGTCTGGGGCTCCTATGGGTTCTGATCATTCCACACACAGCTCTGGTTGGAAGACGCCTGAAAACTTTCATTTGTATTTGAAGCACTTCCAGAAATATGTTGGATGCTCTCCCGTACGAAAAGTTCTCCTACTTATTGATAACCATGAGAGCCACATGTCTTTTGATGTCATTCTTTATGCCAGAGAAAATGGGATTGTAATTTAGCATTCCCTCCACATTGCTCCCATAGACTCCAACCATTGGATGTTTCAGTCTATGGTCCTTTCAAAAGGTATTATAATGCACACTGCACAAACTACCTCACCATAGACAAACCAGGACAACCGATCACTATTTATCACGGTGCCGGGTTGGTTGGAAAGGCATTTCCCCAAGCACTCACCCCAACTAACATAATCAGTGGCTTCAAGGCCACAGGTATTTGGCCGTTCAATGATGCGATATTCTCAGACAACGATTTTCTTTGTTCCGCTGTGAACGATCGACCTAATCCTCAGAATTTCCAGCCTTCAACATCATCTGAACCAGCAGCGATAGCCGAAGAAACATCAGTGTCCCCAGATCGTTCTGGTAATGTGAATGAGACTGTAGAGAGCGCAAATAAAGACCAGTCTACATGATCAGAAGGTTTTTGCATCAGCCCAGAAAGCCTACTTCCATATCACAAGGCAGGGGAGAGAAGGACGAATCGAAAAGGGGGCCGTAAACAGGGTAAAGCCACTATTTTGAGTGATACACCAAACAAAGAGGAAATCGAGGCCAAATACAAGGAGAAAGAAGACAAGAGAAGAAGAATTGAAGAAAAAAGTGCATCACGCAAAATACTTTTCAGATAAGGATAACATGAAAAAGAAAAGGGGAAAACAATTATGTAGTTCTCCTGAAACTGAAAGTTCTGAATCTGATCTAGAACATGTTCAGATCGATTCTGAATAAGAATTGACTGATGAAAACACAAGATTCACAGAAAAAGTTCGAAGCATAGGTGATTGTGAAATTTTGTGGTAAGAGAAACGTTCGCAGATATGTGGGACAAGTTAGCGAAGTTTGTCCTGAAGTGTGTGTGGTTAAATTTTCCAAATGTGTAGGTGGTTAAAGATTTAAGTGGCCAGAATGTGACGATATCTCAGAGGTTGATCCAGAGCAAATTGGGGCTGTTTTAGAGCCTCCTGAGTTTTCAATGAAAAATGACAGAGTTACTAGTTTTCAGTTTAAACACCAGTTTGAATTTCTCATTGAGTAGCCTAAAGGTTAGGCCTCTTTATTTAGGCTCATAGAAACCATTGCATTTTATGATAATGTGACATGAGTAACTTTAAATCTAGGACATTTCTTTGTAGCATGCAAAATGGTTCATTTGGTTTTAGATACCGACATATTATATAATAAATGCAGTTTAACTTAAAATTATTGGTGTCCTTGTTATCTTATTAATTTCATCCTTGTTTGAGCATTTTCTGAAAATAATTAGACGTGGGTCAAGTATCCCATTTGGAGGGTCAGTATCCCTAACTCGAGGGATACATGACCCTTTAGTGCACATAAAGAAATATTTAAATTTTCACATTTAGAATGTAAATTTTCTTGATATTACAACTGAATACAATTGGGATATTGTTACGTGTTGCCCCTAGTGGCAAGTTCGTTAACTGGATTACGGTGGGTGAAAGCACAACACAATTGTTACTTTAACGAAATCTTAGCTTCATTGCAGGCCAGGAAAGTACACCACACAATAAGCACTGAATCTCACTTCATAAGACACTACTAGTCACTATAGCTTCCACACTTAGCCTATGTTCACACTACTGACCTCGCTACTAATACCTGCAACTCTGCCTTGTACACAAACTACAGTTATTTACGATAGCCAGTCACTCACCACTACACACTGCTTCGCTGTCCGCTGGCTAGGGAACAGCCCACTGCGTTTCGCAATTCACCACAATATCTCTGTCGCACTAGGTAAGTACACACTCCTCAAAACTCAGTCCCTCCGTATGATTCACACTGCCTCGCTGTCTGGAGAATCAGCCTCACACGGGTTTCGTAACTTCGCACGTCACGTCGCCACACTACTGTCGCACAGGTAGAAACACGCACTAGCTCAAAAACACAGTCTCGCCCTCGCTGGTGAGGCCACTTTATATAGGGAGGGTGGTGACTCAATAGACGTTTCCAGAGTAGTAGAGTTCACGGCTCCTCACGAGAGTTCCATCACCAAGTACGCCGGGAACATTCCAGACCATGTCTTTGTTCCTGCTGCGTAAGTAGCCGGCCGACAGAGACCAGAGGTAGCCTCAGGCGGCCGTGAGTCACGCGAGAGGGAATGAAGCAACCCCGCTCTCGTAACAATATGATTACAAAACCTACTTATGTTATTCAGTAATTTGAACACACCATTAAAAAAAATCCTAAAAATAAAAAAGTGGTACCTGGGTCAAGTATCCTAAGTTCCCCCTACAGTTCTCGAAATAAAATTCAACAGGATTATTTCATTCTCAAACATTGTACTGTGGTCAAAGCAAAGAAAACCTAAGGAACAAGGAGAACTGTAACCTACAGTTATCACATACGCGATTCAGTAACTGGATCCCTAATTCCTGTTTGCAGAGACACGTTTTTAAAATGCCTAGGTCTGAAGAAAGACAGAGTACAGGGTGTACTGAAAAGATCATACATTTCGGGTGGTACAATTCCCGTGGAGAATAGAGGTGGAGATAGAAGTAAAATGAATTCTGAAAGAAGAGAAGCTGTAAGGAGATTCATCGAGTCAATCAGAGCCAAAGAAAGTCATTATTGTAGATCAAAGAGCGCCCGGGTGTACTTCCCTCCAGAACTGAACATAAAGAAACTGTGGCGGATTTACAATCAATAATGTGAGCTTAAAGTCAGAGAATGCTTCTTTAGAAATATTTATGTTCGACCCTGGCTATTGTATGTCAGAAAACTGAACTATAATGAGGCTCATTATAACACTATTTATCATTATGAAACAGTTTCTCCTCCACCAATCAGAGCTCAAGATTAATTTCATTATGAAACAGATTATTGCATCTGCGCACTACGCAATTGTTTGCAAAATCAAAGATGTCGGACACAAGTGAAGACATTAAACTTACACCACCGAAAATTTCCGCAAAAGCTCTGAATGTGACTAATACATTATTGCCTCAAAAGTCACTAAAAATGTACGACAAATTATATGGGCAGTTCATGGATTGGAGAAGAGTAAACAACGTAAAATCTTTTTCAGAAAATGTATTGCTGGTGTACTTCGAAGAACTGTCACTAAAGATGAAATCATCAACCTTGTGGACCCACTACTAAATTTTGAAATCAACATTAAATATTAAGAACCAAATTGACATATCAAAGTACCCAAAATTAAATGCTCCACTAAAACGTCAATCGGAGGGATATAGAGCCTGAAGAATTGAGGGTATTCTTAAATGGAGGAGGCTAAGCAAATTCCTTTTGTAGAGCGTTGAATCTCTCTTCCACCCCCGTCAGCGGGCGTTGGCGTAGCTCGGCAAGTTATTCTTGTAAGGCGTCGAACTTCTTTTCCACTGCCGTGACTTCCTCACGCAGACCCAGTTCTAATTTCTTCAGGTCCTGTGCTAACTTATTCTGACCGTCTTCCATCCTCATCTGGCCGTCCTCTATCTTCTTCAGGTCCTCCGCTTGCTTATTTTGACCGTCTTCCATCTTCTTCTGGCCGTCCTCTAAATTCTTCTGGCTGGCCTCCATCTTGGTTTCCATGCCACTTAACTTTTCTAGCAATGCTGCCAATTTCGCTTCCATTTTTATTGTTTGTCTTGTAAAGGGCATGCACTCACAGGAAAATTAGAGAACTGTGGTAAAATGACCTGATCGGGTTTTGAAACCAGGACCTTCAGGAGTTGTGCTCGAGTTCGTAATCCGGCTTCTGACACCAGTTGTTACGTGTTTTCCCTAGTGGCAAGTTCGTTAACTGGATTACGGTGGGTGAAAGCACAACACAATTGTTCCTTTAACGAAATATTAGCTTTATTGCAGGCCAGGAAAATACACCACACAATAAGCACTGAATCTCACTTCATAAGACACTACTAGTCACTATAGCTTCCAATCCAATTCTTAAATGACGCACCAGATATAAAATACCTCTTGCTAAAAGTAAGTAAATTTCGTTCAACTTCAGCAGTGTTACAATTAGCATAAAAGTAGTTTCAGATGTGGCAAAAATATAACGTTACGGTATTTGTATTCTTACAGGTAGCAACAATTTTTGGAATTATGGGAGCGAGCCGAAGACATGAATTACATGATCTGAAAGTGGAGAATGTAGTAGATATTGGTTCAACTATTCATGTTACAATCCCAAATACAAAGACGAAAAAAGCACGGACCTTTACGGTAACTGGAAAGTACTACGTAATATGCAAGAAATTTATGGACCTACGTCCACAAGATTGCAATACTCCATCGTTTATAAATTACCGAGAAGGAAAGTGCGCGATCCAAACTGTAGGCATAAATAAACTGGGCAACATGGGAAAAGAGATAGCACTGTACCTTGATCTCCCAAACCCCAATTTGTACACCGGGCATTGCTTTCGTCGGAGCTCGGCGACAATTTTAGTCGATGCTGGTAGAGATATAACGACACTGAAACATCATGGAGGCTGGAAATCCACTACTGTGGCCGAAGGATATATTGAAGTCTCAATCCAAAATAAAATTGAAATCTCCAACACCATACTATACTCAGTAGAGAAACAAAACACTCATATCAACATCAATCTACCTTCTACTTCCAATATTCCACAACCACATGGCACATTCCCGCAAATTCACCTCATCAATTGTACAATAAACAATTTGTATATGAAATAAAGCTAGGATATGTATATTCTAAGTTCCTTGTATGATAACCTTGTTTCCAAGCTTTGAAAACATATGATCTTAATTGCCTGAGGTCTTTGATCCACCCAGCGCCTTCGCTGCGTAAAGACACAAATCTTTCAAACTGCGCATGATACCATAGCTTATGGAATGATGAAACGCCACTTGGTACAGCAATTCTCCAACAGAGTTTACTAATCTCAACTCAACGGAATCTTGACAGATATTTATGAATATTTCTGTTCAAACATATAATAAAGTTATAATTATCGTAGAACATAAACAGTCGTATGCAACTCGCCTATAATGGTAATTAAGACACTAGTATGGAAATTATAAAACTCGCATAGGCTCGTTTTATAAACATACTCGTGTCTTAATTATTGCCATTATAGGCTCGTTGCATAATGTACTGTTTTAACACCAATTACAATATCGGATTTGGGACTCCACGGGTAGATGCGTGGCCAAAGTGCATTGAAATAGGAGAACGATTGAAAGTGGAAAAGAACTTCCAAATAAGGCAGCAATTAATAACTGAAAAACGTGTTCATCGACTGAAACACAAAGCATTTTTTTGATATTTTACGACAAGATGAACTTAATGTTCGTACTTTTTCATATGACTGAGAAAAATTTTCCTCTCCGAAAGGTTCCAGACCAATCTGCGTATTTTAGTAGACAGTTGAATTTCTATCATTTTGCATTAGTACGGGGTAATTCCAGGACAATGTGCACTCATACTGCTGGACAGAGAATAAGTACCCCAAGTGCTGTTTATCACACTTTGTGCAGCATACCTATGAATGGCATAAACACTGTATGGCTCATCGCAGACGGTTGTGGCGGGCAGAACAAGAATTGCACTATGATTTGTATGGCAAGTAAGTGGCTGTCTTGCGATGCTTCTGATTCAGTAAAATTGTACAATTCATATTTCCAGTAGTTGGACATTCTTTTATTCCTCCGGACAGGCTGTTGGCAAGAGTGGAGAAGGAAGTGAGAAAGAAGGAAGTCAAAGTGGAACCAAAGGACTATGAAGAAATTGTGCAGAATCATGGGAAGCTTCACAAGTTTGGTGATAATGGTGTGTGTGTTTATGACTGGAAAAGCGAAGCAAAGCGAGTATTCAAGAGTGTTGGTAGTTGGCATGTCAGCTTCAACTCATGCAAGAGGTTTATACTATTCAAGACCAAAGGAAACATTAAATTGCAAGGAGAACCAAATTACCGAGTTAATATAGGTGTAAAAAAGTACATTACTAAACATGGACTTAAGGCTTCCGACATCCGTCCTACAACTGTGTCAACAGTCAGGAAGGAATTTAAGTGCTGCAAATGTGAATGACATTCACAAACTTCTATTGGAACATTATGGACCGCAGTGGAAAGAGTTACAAATCCTCCGGTTTTATATATTTCAAGGTCCGCAGGTTGATCCTCAGGAAGATGATTCAAAGTACAGGACTAAATATGTTACATGCAGAAATATGAAGGCCTAGACCCGGCACAACTGAAATATGATGCCTACAGTCTTCCATGGAACGACATATTGAGACTGGACGGCAATGACGAAAAAGTAAACAAGTTTAACCTATTAATACATGCAATATACAACAAACATGCGCCCAGGAGAAAGATAAGGATTTCTCGTAAACCTAAGCTGTGGTTAACTCCGGAAGTCAAGATGATGATAATTGTTGTTTTAAGGGGCCTAACATCTAGGTTATCGGCCCCTAATGGATTGGGTGATCGTGAAGATGATAATGAAATGTAAACTATAACTAAAACTAACTTATATACTAGAAGATGATGATGATGATAATTGTTGTTTTAAGGGGCCTAACATCTAGGTTATCAGCCCCTGATGGTTTGGGTGATCGTGAAGATGAAAATGAAATGCGAACTTAAAACTAAAACTAACTACTAACCTACATACTAGAAGAAGAAATGGAAAAATAAAGGAGAATAAGGCAAATAAAGGACAGGAGGAAAAGAAATGCCCTCAACCCTCGAAGAAGGCGGATTGAGGGACTTGGAAGGAAGGAGAGCCATGAAAGGCAGATAGGAAAGTGAAAGAGGAGAGGGTCCGCCCCAAAGGTAAGGGACAAAAAGGGAAAACGGACCCAGCTCAGGAATCCCTCGGGGTCGCCAACTCCCGAACTCACCAGCCGTGAGCCCCTGAGGGTGTAGCATTATCTAGGGTGCACCAAACGTGGTGGGGCTACATACACCCGGCCTCCTTGAGGGCCTTAAGCAGAAGGCAGGAGATAACATGAAAAGAAAAAGAAGGCTGACCCCTCGCAGAAGGAGGGAATCAGAAAAGATGAGACAAGGGCCAGTTAAGGCGGGAAAGGAAGAGACTCCCTAGGCCTCGGATACCCTAATACCGTCGGGGTCGGAAGAGAACAAGAGTTGACCAAGGGAGGTCGATACGAAAGAAGAAAGAGAGGAGCCGGCACAAGTAAGTGGAAGCAATGCCGGACTCAGCTGGGGCCCCGTGGTCGCCAACCCACAACCCACTAGATGTGAGCCCCTGGGGGGTATACTAGAAGATGATGATGATGATAATTGTTGTTTTAAGGGGCCTAACATCTAGGTTATCGGCCCCTGATGGTTTGGGTGATCGTGAAGATGAAAGTGAAAAGCGAACTTAAAACTAAAACTAACTAATAAGCTACATACTAGAAGAAGAAATGGAAAACTAAAGGAGAATAAGGCAAATAAAAGGACAGAAGGAAAAGAAATGCCCTCAACCCTCGGAGAAGGCGGGTTGAGGGACTTGGAAGGAAGGAGAGCCATGAAAGGCAGATAGGAAAGTGAAAGAGGAGAGGGTCCGCCCCAAAGGTAAGGGACAAAAGGGGAAAACGGACCCAGCTCAGGAATCCCTCGGGGTCGCCAACTCCCGAGCTCACCAGCCGTGAGCCCCTGAGGGTGTAGCATTATCTACGGTGCACCAGAAGTGGTGGGGCTACATACACCCTGCCTCCTTAAGGGCCTAGAGCACAAGGCAGGAGGTAAAAGGAAGAGAAAAAGAAGGCTGACCCCTCGCAGAAGGAGGGTATCAGAAAAGACGAGACAAGGGCCAATTAAGGCGGGAAAGGAAGAGACTCCCTAGGCCTCGGATACCCTAATACCGTCGGGGTCAGAAGAGAACAAGAGTTGACCAAGAGAGGTCGACAGGAAAGAAGACGGAGAGGAGCCCGGCACAAGTAAGTGGAAGCAATGCCGGACTCAGCTGGGGCCCCGTGGTCGCCAACCCACGCCCACAAGATGTGAGCCCCTGGGGGGTATACTAGAAGAAGAAATGGACAACAAAAGGAGAATATGATGATGATGATAATTGTTGTCTTAAGGGGCCTAACATCGAGGTTATCGGCCCCTAATGAAATGAAAGGATGTAGATAAAAAACAACTCACTGCCATGGATGAAACGAAAATGGTGTTTATAAAACAGACAGTGAGCCCCAAAAATTATGCCTTATTTGAATAAAATATAAATAAAAGGCGGATGGTAAAAAAGGATAAAACAAATAAGGCATAGTGAACAATAAAATAGATGAACACAATAAAAAACATAAAACAGATTTAACCAGAATTAAAAGTCGTAACTACACATTAAAACTTAAAAAAGTAACCACTCTCCCTCATGAACCGGATGACGAGGTCAGCTGACGGCCCGTCATCACGGAGAATAAGGGAGAGGGTATTACGCAGTTTAAGGGTCCTGCGCAGATCGGCCAGATCCACACACTCCAAGAGAAGGTGTGCCACGGTTAGGTGGGCGTCGCAAGGACACACAGGGGGATCTTCTCTCTTCAGCAAGTGGGAGTGCGTAGCAATCCCATGGCCGATCCGAAGTCGACAGAGTACCACAGCTTCCTTCCGGAGAGATCGGAAGGAAGATTTCCACACCTTCGTTGTATCCTTGATGCCTCTCAGTTTGTTGGGTGGAGGCGTGGCACGCCATGCTTCCTCCCGATGCGACAGGATCGAATGCCGCAACTGAGAGCGCACATCACTGGCAGGGACCTTGTACGGTAGCGAGGGCAGTGCGACTGCCTCTCTCGCCGCCTGATCAGCAAGCTCGTTTCCCGCAATACCCATGTGGCTAGGAAGCCACACAAAGGACACCCCGGCCCCAGCGTTACGCGAACTGACGAGCAGGTCGTGCACACGCTGGACCAACGGGTGCTTCGGGAAACACACATAGATCGCTTGCAGCGCACTCAGAGAGTCAGTACACACAAGAAAGTGCTGGAGATCGTCTGATAACCTGTACCGCAGAGCCTCTAAGATGGCAGAGAGCTCCGCTGTGTACACGCCACAGGCATCGGGAAGTGAAAAGAGAAACCGACGATCCTCAACCACAAATGCACAGCCTACTTTCTCGTTTACCCTCGAACCGTCCGTGAATAGAAGCCCTGATCTCGGATACCGGCTCACCACGGACTGGAACAGCCTCCGATGGACGGAGGAGTCAGTGTCCGACTTGGGGCCGGTGTGCAGATCCAGGATGATGGGGCGAGAGACCATCCACGGAGTGGCCTTGCTAGGTACTCGGACGACACAGGAGACAGAAGGAAATCGGAACTGACGGTATGAGTCATCCAAGCGAATCCCCGCCGGCCGAGTGGCTCGGGCGAGCGCATCATACAGCCGGCGATTCGGATTGGAAAACAAACATGGATAGCTTGGATGAAGGGGCATCTGTCGAATAGTTGCAGCATAGATCAGCAGTACTTGTTGGCGCCTCAGGTGTAAAGGAGGTACGCCAGCCTCGGCGAGCAAGCTGACGACTGGGCTCGTCCGAAAGGCACCCGTCGCCAGCCTCACACCGCCGTGGTGGACACAGTCCAGTTTAACAAGCACTGACTTACGGGCCGAACCATATGCTACACTGCCATAATCTAATAGACATAAAATCAGTGCCTTATAAAAGCGTAGGAGCACCGCACGGTCCGCGCCCCATGAGGTGCCGCGAAGATACCGCAACATGTTGAGTTTCTTAGCACAGGCAGTTTTCAAACACCGCACGTGTGGCTCCCACGTCAATTTCTGATCGAAAAGGAGCCCAAGGAACCGGTACGCAGCAACAACAGGCAAAGCTACATTGCCCAGATAAAGATCAGGATCAGGATGGAGAGTGCGCTTTCGGCAGAAATGGACAACCGAGGACTTAGCGGTTGAGAATCGAAAGCCATGCTCTAGTGTCCAGAGTTCCACTCTCCGAATAGCTTGTTGTAGCTGTCGTTCAGCGACCGCCATATTTTGCGCACTATAATGTAGAGCGAAGTCGTCTACATATAGTGACGGTACCACTGCTGGACCAGCAGCAGCGACTATACCGTTTATGGCAATCGCAAATAATGTTACGCTAAGCACCGATCCCTGTGGGACTCCGTTTTCCTGTATATGATATTGCGAATATGTCCCCCCTATTCCGACACGGAACAGGCGTAGGGACAGAAAATTCGCAATAAAAACCGGCAAGTTACCTCGGAATTTCCATTGATGCAGGATAGAGAGGATGCCGTAACGGCAAGTGGTGTCATAGGCCTTCTCGAGGTCAAAGAAAACAGCGACAAGGTGCTGTCTCCGTAGAAAAGCGTCCTGTATGGCGGTCTCCAGGCGTACCAGATGGTCGTTGGTACACCGAGACGCCCTGAAACCACACTGGTATTCAGAAAGGAGTCCCCGTTTCTCCAGGACCCACACCAGGCGCCGATTGACCATCCTCTCAAAGAGCTGGCACAGACCGTTAGTGAGACAAGTAAGTCTGTAACGCCCTGTCAAATTGGGATCCTTATCGGGCTTCAGGATAAGTATAATGATACCTTCCTGCCATTGCGCTGGAAACACACCTTCCAACCAGATTCGGTTAAACACCATAAGCAAATAACGAATGCTCTCATTATTAAGGTGCTTAAGCATCTGGTTGTGAATGTTATCCGGGCCGGGAGACGTGTCCCTGCAGAGTGCCAGCGCTCCGCGGAGTTCCCACTCCGTAAAGGGCACGTTGTACTCCTCCGAAGCGCTGGAAGCAAAACTAAGCTGGAAACGTTCCGCTTCGCGCTTCAGGGCCACGAAGGCAGGGTCATAGTTATCGGAACCGGATATATCCGCAAAATACGAGGCGAGATGGTTTACAACGCGATAAGGATCTGTAACCAGTTCATTAGCAATGGAAATTCCCGGTACAGTAGAAGATGTCTGAATTCCCGAAATGCGTCGTAGTTTAGTCCACACTTGAGAGGAGGGGGTATGTGCCGTAATAGAAGACACATACCGTTCCAGGATTGTTTCTTACTCTGGCGAATAAGAATCCGTGCCTTGGCACGAAATTTCTTAAACGCCACCAAATTGGCCATGGTTGGACGCCGACGGCAGTGCTTGTGAGCTCGACGACGGTCTCTTATTGCCGCTGCAATATCCTCTGTCCACCAAGGGACGAGTTTGCGACGAGGAGTCCCAGAAAAGGATGGAATGGACTCTTCGGCGGCAGCAAGAAGCACATCGGTGATGTGCTGTACCTCGACATCGATGCTCCGGTAACCAAGATCAAAGAACACAGCTCGTTCTTGAAACGAGGGCCAATTTGCCCGCTTATGAACCCAACGACTGGGGTACTCCACGGGCGTCTGGTTCAGAAGGGTAAGAACGATCGGGAAATGGTCACTGTCACAGAGGTCATCGTGTACATACCAACCAAATAGGGGGACCAGCGCACGGCTACACACACTCAAGTCAATGTGTGAGTACGTGCCGTGCGCTAAGCTAAAATGTGTAGCTTCCCCTGTATTTAATAGAGATAAATCCAACCCTTGAATTAAGCCCTCCACGTCCCTTCCTCTGGGGCAAGAAGATGGTGATCCCCATTGGGGGTGATGAGAGTTGAAATCACCCACGAGTAGGAAAGCGACTGGAAGTTGATCAACAAGATCTAAGACGTCATTAATGTCAAGGGGCTGGTTTGGTGGAAGGTACACGTTACAAACAGTTGTCATAGCAGGCAAGGACACGCGAACTGCAATAGCTTCCAGAGGAGTGGCGAGTGGAAACTCCTCACTATAACAGTCAGAGCGAACGAAGGTATAAACGCCCCCCGGAAGCCCGGGCGGCGTCTTGTCGCTCTTTAGAGTATAGTCGGAAAACTCTCAGAACAGTCTCGTCTCGTGATCTGGTCTGAGGTTTGATTCCTGTAGGCAGACTATACTCGCTGCGTATTGGGCAATAAGCTAACGGAGCTCTGTCAAATGCCTGTCATAACTGTTACAATTCCACTGTCACAGTGCCATTGTGTGAACTTAGGGAATAAGTTGGAGCAGCAAGCTACAACTTAGACTCTGGAGGATCATCAGCCACTACGTCGACTATAATCTCCAGGTCCTCAGGCGAGGTCATGGAGTGAATCGACTCGGTGAAATATTTCCTAGACGCAGTTCGGCGGCGGGGGGATCTCCGTGGGGAGCGCGCAGATCTGGGGACCGAAACGTCCCCAGGCGCCGAAGCATCCACAGGTGGTGGCGCAGATGGCTTCCCCTTTTTTGGAGAAAGGGAATGCGTAGTGCGGGGTCCCTTCTTACCCGCCTCTTTAAGATATATAGGCGGGTCAGGAGCCGAATTCCTGACCCTGGTCGACGATGCCGCCTCCGCCGGCTTCGGCGCGGCTTTCACCGACCGTTTGGGTGGTGAGAAAGTCTTCGACTTCCTCCCGAGTGGGGAGTAAGACTTCAACTTCCTCCCCCGCTGTGCGGGCAGAGCAGCCTTCGCTCGCACAGCCTTCGTGCTGGCCGAAGGTGGAGTTGAAGTCACCTTCGGGCTTTCCGTTATAATCATAGGTGCTGGTTTCGGAACAGGAAACTCAGTTGCAGGTTTCACAGCTGGTACAAAAGATGAGGTAGCCGGGACCAAATTTGGTATTATGGCCCTAAAATCAATCGTTGGAGAAGGCGAAATCGTGGCATGGTACGTCTTGTGGGCCTCCTGGTAGGTGAGACCATCCAGGGTTTTGATCTCCTGGATTTTCTTCTCACTCAGGAAGACAGGGCAGTTCCTGTCCCGAGGAGAATGAAATCCAGGGCAATTAGTGCACTGATAAGGTGTTGTGCACTCTTCCGCTTCGTGTGGTACTTTACCGCATGTTCTGCAGATTTCGGGGCTCGAGCATCGGGATAACATGTGACCGAACTTCTGGCACTTATAACACCTCATTGGTGGAGGGATATAAGGCCGTACGTCACAACGGTAACTTGTAACCTTGACTTTCTCCGGGAGCACCGAAAGCTCAAAGGAAATAATGAAAGCACCAGTATCCACGATTTGACCATTGATCTTGCGCGTAATGCGCCGGGCATCAGTCACGTGACGGTGCTGCATATCCTCCTTGAGCTCCTCGTCAGTGTTCAGAATCAGGTCCCGGTGGAAAATAACTCCTCGGACCAGATTCAGGGACGTGTGCTTTTCCACTTTGACGGGAATTTCGCCAAAGTGGTCACATTGCAAAAGTTGTTCAACTTGCTCACCAGTCATAGTCTTGAGCAACAAGCTACCGTTCCTCATCTTTTGTACTTTCTCAAGCTCGCCATAGACACCATCTATGTGGCGAGAAAACAAAATACTCTTTACTAGCTTGAAATCACCTCCATATGTTCTGGTAGCTACCAGATACTTGGGGGTGTTAGCACCCAGATTTTCACGCACAGATTGTTCCCAGGGGGTTGATCCCCATAGGGAAACAAATGTTAAAGGCTTAGGTGTAGGACCACCCTGTTTGGTGATTTTTCTTTTTGAACCCATGACCAGATCATCCTCCCCGAATGCCACCGACATCCGATCACGGGCCGTCACAGTAGGCGCTACCCAGCCAGGGCAAGGCCCGCCTAGCTTGGAAGGCATTGCCCGGGGGTCCGATGTTTTACAATGCCATATCGGCATGTACCCCTTGGCATATACTGGATTTTACAGCTCAGACATTCGGCTGTGCGGGGACCTGCGTAGTCAGGCGGATACTACTGCACGGGTACATGGCACACCCACCTGTCGGCGCGGCCAAGACCGGAACAGCCTTTCGAGCGTAGTCGCAAGCGTAAGTGGCCCATCCCCTAACAGCACGCACATACAGAAATTTTGGTTGCCAGACCCTGAAAGCAGTAACGGAAAGAAGTGCGATATAACCTAATGAGAGTTATACCGCACGGGTGTATGTCTTTTAGAGCTGACTGTCAAACCCTCGAAAGGGGACCGTTCCGAGAAGCCCTTTTAGTCGCCTTTTACGACTGGTAGGGATTACCGTGGATGTATTCGCTTCCTCCCACCCACTGGGGGTCCAATTCACAAAACAACGCGGTGTCCTTAAAGTATAGCCAAGGTCGCCCCTTTTAGTCGCCTCTTACGACAGGCAGGGCATACCGTGGGTGTATTCTAAAGCCCCACCCACAGGGGGAAAAAGGAGAATAAGGAAAATAAAGGACACGAGGAAAAGAAATGCCCTCAGCCCTCGAAGAATGTTGATTGAGGGATTTGCAAGGAAGGAGAGCTATGAAAGGCATATAGGAAAGTGAAAGATGATGATTATTGTCGTTTTAAGGGGCCTGACATCTAGGTTATCAGCCCCTGATTGTTTGGGTGATCGTGAAGATGAAAATGAAAAGCGAACTTAAAACTAAAACTAACTACCAACCTACATACTAGAAGAAGAAATGGAAAACTAAAGGAGAATAAGGCAAATAAAAGGACCGAAGGAAAAGAAATGCCCTCAACCCTCGGAGAAGGCGGATTGAGGGACTTGGAAGGACGGAGAGCCATGAAAGGCATATAGGAAAGTGAAAGAGGAGATGATGATGATGATGATGATAATCGTTGTTTAAAGGGGCCTAACATCGAGGTTATCGGCCCCTAATGAAATGAAATGACGTGAAATGAAAGGATGTAGATAAAAACAACTCACTGCCATGGATGAAGCGAAAATGGTGTTTATAAAACAGACAGTGAGCCCCAAAAATTATGCCTTATTTGAATAAAAAGGAATAAAATGCGGATGGTAAAAAAGGATAAAACAAATAAGACATAGTGAACAATATAATACAGAACACAATAAAAAACATAAAACAGATATAACCAGAATTAAAAGTCGTAACTACACATTAAAACTTAAAAAAGTAACCACTCTCCCTCATGAACCGGATGACGAGGTCAGCTGACGGCCCGTCATCACGGAGAATAAGGGAGAGGGTATTAGGCAGTTTAAGAGTCCCTCGCAGATCGGCCAGATCCACACACTCCAAGAGAAGGTGTGCCACGGTTAGGTGGGCGCCGCAAGTACACACAGGAGGATCCTCTCTTTTCAGCAAGTGGGAGTGCGTAGCAATCCCATGGCCGATCCGGAGTCGACAGAGTACCACAGCTTCCTTCCGGAGAGATCGGAAGGAAGATTTCCACACCTTCGTTGTCTCCTTGATGCCTCTCAGTTTGTTGGGTGGAGGCGTGGCACGCCATGCCTCCTCCCAATGCGACAGGATCGAATGCCGCAACTGAGAGCGCACATCACTAGTAGGCACCTTATATGGTAGCGAGGGCAGTGCGACTGCCTCTCTCGCCGCCTGATCAGCAAGCTCGTTTCCCGCAATACCCATGTGGCTAGGAAGCCACACAAAGGTCACCCCGGTTCCAGCGTTACGCGAACTGACGAGCTGGTCGTGCACACGCTGGACCAACGGGTGCTTCGGGAAACACACATCGATCGCTTGCAGCGCACTTAGAGAGTCAGTACACACAAGAAAGTGCTGGTAATCGTCTGATAACGTGTACCGCAGAGCCTCTAAGATGGCATAGAGCTCCGCAGTGTACACGCTACAGGCCTCGGGAAGTGAAAAGAGAAACCGACGATCCTCAACCACAAATGCACAGCCTACTTTCTCGTTTACCCTCGAACCGTCCGTGAATACAAGCCCTGATCCCGGATACCGTGTCACCACGGACTGGAACAGCCTCCGATGGACGGAGGAGTCCGTGTCCGACTTGGGGCCGGTGTGCAGATCCAGGATGATATCAGGGCGAGAGACCATCCACGGAGGGGCCTTGCTAGGTACTCGGACGATACAGGAGACAGAAGGAAATCGGAACTGACGGTATAAGTCATCCAAGCGAATCCCCGCCGGCCGAGTGGCTCGGGCGAGCACATCATACAGCCGGCGATTCGGATTGGAAAACAAACATGGATAGCTTGGATGAAGTGGCATCTGTCGAATATTTGCAGCATAGGTCAGCAGTACTTGTTGGCGCCTCAGGTGTAAAGGAGGTACGCCAGCCTCGGCGAGCAAGCTGACGACTGGGCTTGTCCGAAAGGCACCCGTCGCCAGCCTCACACCGCGGTGGTGGACACTGTCCAGTTTAACAAGCACTGACTTACGGGCCGAACCATATGCTACACTGCCATAATCTAACCTAGATAAAATCAGTGATCTATAAAAACGCAGGAGCACCGCGCGGTCTGCCCCCCATGATGTGCCGCTAAGGAACCGCAACAAGTTGAGTTTCTTAGCGCAGGCAGTTTTCAAACACCGCACGTGTGGTTCCCACGTCAATTTCTGATCGAAAAGGAGCCCAAGGAACCGGTACGCAGCAACAACAGGCAAAGCTACATTGCCCAGATAAAGCTCAGGATCTGGATGGAGGGTGCGCTTTCGGCAGAAATGGACAACCGAGGACTTGGCGGTTGAGAATCAAAAGCCATGCTCCAGTGTCCAGCGTTCCACTCTCCGAATAGCTTGTTGTAGCTGTCGTTCAGCGACCGCCATATTTTGCGCACTATAATGTAGAGCGAAGTCGTCTACATATAGCGACGGTACCACTGCTGAACCAGCAGCAGCGACTATACCGCTTATGGCAATCGCAAATAATGTGACGCTAAGCACCGATCCCTGTGGGACTCCGTTTTCCTGTATATGATATTGCGAATATGTCCCCCCTATTCGGACACGGAACAGGCGAAGGGACAGAAAATTCGCAATAAAAACCGGCAAGTTACCTCGGAATTTCCATTGATGCAGGGTAGAGAGGATGCCGTAACGCCAAGTGGTGTCATAGGCCTTCTCGAGGTCAAAGAAAACAGCGACTAGGTGCTGTCTCCGGAGAAAAGCGTCCTGTATGGCAGTCTCCAGGCTTACCAGATGGTCGTTGGTACACCGAGACGCCCTGAAACCACACTGGTATTCAGACAGGAGGCCCCGTTTCTCCAGGACCCACACCAGGCGCCGATTGACCATCCTCTCAAAGAGCTTGCACAAACCGTTTGTGAGACAAATAGGTCTGTAACTCCCTGACAATTTGGGATCCTTATCGGGCTTCAGGATAGGTATAATGATACCTTCCTGCCATTGCGTTGGAAACACACCTTCCAACCAGATACGATTAAACACCCTGAGCAAATGGCGAATGCTCTCATCGGTAAGGTGTTTAAGCATCTGGTTGTGAATATTATCCGGGCCAGGAGACGTGTCCCTGCAGAGCGCCAGCGCTCCGCGGAGTTCCCACTCCGTAAAGGGCACGTTGTACTCCTCCGAAGCGCGGGAAGCAAAACTAAGATGGAAACGTTCCGCTTCGCGCTTCAGGGCCACGAAGGCAGGGTCATAGTTATCGGAACCGGATATATCCGCAAAATACGAGGCGAGATGGTTTGCAACGCGATAAGGATCTGTAACCAGTTCATTAGCAATGGAAATTCCCGGTACAGTAGAAGATGTCTGAATTCCCGAAATGCGTCGTAGTTTAGTCCACACTTGAGAGGAGGGGGTATGTGCCGTAATAGAAGACACATACCGTTCCCAGGATTGTTTCTTACTCTGGCGAATAAGAATCCGTGCCTTGGCACGAAATTTCTTAAACGCCACCAAATTGGCCATGGTTGGACACCGACGGTAGTGCATATGAGCTCGACGACGGTCTCTTATTGCCGCTGCAATATCCTCTGTCCACCAAGGGACGAGTTTGCGACGAGGAGTCCCAGAAGAGGAGGGAATGGACTCTTCGGCGGCAGCCAGAAGCACATCAGTGATGTGCTGTACCTCGTCATCGACGCTCCGGCAACCAAGATCAACGAACACAGCTCGTTCTTGAAACGAGGGCCAATTTGCCCGCTTAAGAACCCAACGACTGGGGAACTCCACGGGCGTCTGGTTCAGAAGGGTAAGAACGATCGGGAAATGGTCATTGTCACAGAGGTCGTCGTGTACATACCAACCAAATAGGGGGACCAGCGCACGGCTACACACACTCAGGTCAATGTGTGAGTACGTGCCGTGCGCTAAGCTAAAATGTGTAGCTTCCCCTGTATTTAATAGACATAAATCCAACCCTTGAATTAAGCCTTCCACGTCCCTTCCTCTGGGGCAGGAAGATGGTGATCCCCATTGGGGGTGATGAGAGTTGAAATCCCCCACGAGTAGGAAAGGGACTGGAAGTTGATCAACAAGATCTAAGACGTCATTAATATCAAGGGGTTGGTTCGGTGGAAGGTACACGTTACAAACAGTTGTCATAGCAGGCAAGGACACGCGAACTGCAATAGCTTCCAGAGGAGTGGCGAGTGGAAACTCCTCACTATAGCAGTCAGAGCGAACGAAGGTACAAACGCCCCCGGAAGCCCGGGCGGCGTCTTGTCGCTCTTTAGAGTATAGTCGGAAACCTCTCAGAACAGTCTCGTGATCAGGTCTGAGGTTTGTTTCCTGTAGGCAGACTATACTCGCTGCGTATTGGGCAATAAGCTGACGAATCTCTGTCAAATGCCTGTCATAACTGTTACAATTCCACTGTAACAGTGCCATTGTGTGAACTTAGGGAATAAGTTGGAGCAGCAAGCTACTCCAACTTTGACTCTGGAGGATCTACAGTCACTACGTCGACTATAATCTCCATGTCCTCAGGCGAGTTCATGGAGTGAATCGACTCAGTGGAAGATTTCCTGGACGCAGTTCGGCGGCGGGGGGATCTCCGTGGGAAGCGCGCAGATCTGGGGACCGAAACGTCCCCAGGCGCAGAAGCATCCGCAGGTGTTGGCGCGGATGGCTTCCCCTTTTTTGGAGAAAGGGAATGCGTAGTGCGGGGTCCCTTCTTACCCGCCACCGCCTCTTTAAGGTATATAGACGGGTCAGGAGCCGAATTCCTGACCCTGGTCGACTATGCCGCCTCCGCCGGCTTCGGCACGGCTTTCGCCGACCGTTTGGGTGGGGAGGAAGACTTCGACTTCCTCCCGAGTGGGGAGTAAGTCGTCAACTTCCTCCCCTGCTGTGCGGGCGGAGCAGCCTTCGCTCGCACAGCCTTCGTGCTGGCCGAAGGTGGAGTTGAAGTCACCTTCGGGCTTTCCATTATAATCATAGGTGCTGGCTTCGGAACAGGTAACTCAGTTGCAGATTTCACAGCTGGTACAAAAGATGAGGTCGCCGGGACCAAATTTGGTATTATGGCTCTATAATCGATCGTTGGAGGAGGCGAAATCGTGGTATGGTACTTCTTGCGGGCCTCCTGGTAGGTGAGACCATCCAGGGTTTTGATCTCCTGGATTTTCTTCTCACTCAGGAAGACAGGGCAGTTCCTGTCCCGAGGAGAATGAAATCCAGGGCAATTAGTGCACTGATAAGGTGTTGTGCACTCTTCCGCTTCGTGTGGTACCTTACCGCATGTTCCGCAGACGTCAGGGCTCGAGCATCGGGATAACATATGCCCGAACTTCTGGCACTTATAAATCCTCATGGGTGGAGGGATATATGGCCGGACGTCACAACGGTAACTGATAACCTTGACATTCTCCGGGAGCACCGAAAGCTCAAAGGAAATAATGAAAGCACCAGTATCCACGATTTGACCGTTGACCTTGCGCGTAATGCGCCGGACATCAGTCACGTGACGGTGCTGCATATCCTCCTTGAGCTCCTCGTCAGTGTTCAGAATCAGGTCCCGGTGGAAAATAACTCCTCGGACCAGATTCAGGGATGTGTGCTTTTCCACTTTGACGGGAATGTCGCCAAAGTGGTCACATTGCAAAAGTCGTTCAACTTGCTCACCAGTCCTAGTCTTGAGCAACAAGCTACCGTTCCTCATCTTTTGTACTTTCTCAAGCTCACCATAGACACCTTCTATGTGGCGAGAAAACAAAATACTCTTGACCAGCTTGAAATCAACCCCATCTGTTCTGGTAGCTACCAGAAACTTGGGGGTGTTAGCACCCAGATTTTCACGCACAGATTGTTCCCAGGGGGTTGATCCCCGTAGGGAATCAAAAGTTAAAGACTTGGGTGTAGGACCACCCTGCTTGGGTGTACGACCACCCTGGTTGGGGATTTTTCTTTTAGAACCCATGGCCAGATCATCCTCCCCGAATGCCACCGACATCCGATCACGGGCCGTCACAGTAGGCGCTACCCAGCCAGGGCAAGGCCCGCCTAGCTTGGAAGGCATTGCCCGGGGGTCCGATGTTTTACAATGCCGTATCGGCATGTACCCCTTGGCATATACTGGATTTTACAGCTCAGACATTCGGCTGTGCGGGGACCTGCGTAGTCAGGCGGATACTACTGAACGGGTACATGGCACACCCACCTGTCGGCGCGGCCAAGACCGGAACAGGCTTTCGAGCGTAGTCGCTAGCGTAAGTGGCCCATCCCCTAACAGCACGCACATATAGAAATTTTGGTTGCCAGACCCTGAAAGCAGAGACGGAAAGAAGTGCGATATAACCTAATGAGAGTTATACCGCACGGGTGTATGTCTTTTAGAGCTGACTGTCAAACCCTCGAAAGGGGACCGTTCCGAGAAGCCCTTTTAGTCGCCTTTTACGACAGGCAGGGAGTACCGTGGATGTATTCGCTTCCTCCCACCCACTGGGGGTCCAATTCACAAAAACAACGCGGAGTCCTTAAAGTATAGCCAAGGTCGCCCCTTTTAGTCGCCTCTTACGACAGGCAGGGGATACCGTGGGTGTATTCTAGACCCCCCACCCACAGGGGGCTGAAAGAGGAGAGGGTCCGCCCCAAAGGTAAGGGACAAAAGGGGGAAAACGGACCCAGCTCAGGAATCCCTCGGGGTCGCCAACTCCCGAACTCACCAGCCGTGAGCCCCTGAGGGTGTAGCATTATCTAGGGTGCACCAGAAGTGGTGGGGCTACATACACCCTGCCTCCTTAAGGGCCTAGAGCACAAGGCAGGAGGTAAAAGGAAGAGAAAAAGAAGGCTGACCTCTCGCAGAAGGAGGGTATCAGAAAAGATGAGACAAGGGCCAATTAAGGCGGGAAAGGAAGGGACTCCCTAGGCCTCGGATACCCTAATACCGTCGGGGTCAGAAGAGAACAAGAGTTGACCAAGTGAGGTCGACAGGAAAGAAGACGGAGAGGAGCCCGGCACAAGTAAGTGGAAGCAATGCCGGACTCAAATGGGGCCCCGTGGTCACCAACCCACAAGATGTGAGCCCCTGGGGGAAATTTGAACTCTACCAGATTTTGCAACAACATGCCTTTTTGTGGAAAGCATCTTATGACTGACTACAAGGTCATCAGCCCAATAGTTTGCAAATAACGGCCATGTATGTGTGCAAATCCATTCCCCATATCAATTCAAACACGGTGAAACCGAATTGAATGATTTGTTTACGGAGGTAGCACTGGCAAATGGCACTTCATATTCATGTTTAATATCCCTATAGCACGTTGTATTTCAACAAGCTACTACAACCAACGTTCAATTATTCTCCTTGAAAAGGACAAAGAGTTATAACAATACCCATGCATTTAGGAGAAAGTAGGCTATATGTTCTTTACTGAACATCTTGATTTTCTATGGTATGCCAATTCGTATATTATTTTTAAGGTGCAGCGGTCACTACTCCGATTGTGGAATATGGAGACTTTTCGTCACATGATTATGAAGTTAATGCAGGGGCCTCTACATCATCAGTGGTAAATCATAGCACACCACCACCAGCAGCGAGCGTACCGGTAGCTAATAGGCAATTGCTGGAAGATGAAACAGACCAAACAAGGAAACTAAATAACAGTGAGCAGCAAATGTTGGTGCTGTTAGAGCAATTGAAGGTTTTAGAGCAGAAACATAAGGTGTTGTTATTGCAGGAGAAACAGCTGATCCTAATAGAATGTGATATGGAAAGAAAAAGGGAACGGGAAACAGCAAGGGAAATAAAAACAGGAAGAGAGAGGGAAACAAGTGATGGATTGTGAAGGTGCTGAAAGTGTACTCTTATCAGATGTGATCTTAAACTATATTTACTTTTCCTATTAACCACCATCATAAACTCTGCCATGCTACGGAACTTGACACCGCTGTTTGGAGCAGTGGCATAGCCAGGGGGGTATTAACGGGGGTTAGAACCCCTCCCTCCAGCTTGGAATTTTTACAAAAAGAATGATAAAGCTAAATAAACATGTCTTAAATTAAGTACCGGAAATTGTACTCGCTGATGATGAGTGAATAACTCATGCAATGTGGGGAAATCATTATTGTTGTGTTGCTGTTTTAAGGGGTGGAACTACGAGGTCATCTGTCCCTCTTAACACAGTTATGGTTGTGATTTGTGTCTGTATCACTGCTTGGAGATGTACTGCTGTCGTTTTCGGTCCAGTGTGTCTTCATGACAACCCATAACTCCCTCCTTTCAGGGTTGCCAATCTAGCTCCCCCCCCCCCCCCCCCGCTAAATATAGATATTTTTTAAAATCTAACCTAGCGAGCCAATCCGATTTCTTTCGTTTCTTAGTGGGAGGAAGTTATCAATTAATGTAGTTTTAATTAATTCGAAATAAAATGTTTCAATAAGGACTTGGAAAATGCATTAACACTAATTTGGAGACCGTTAATTTCTTGCGTGTGAGACAGCAGATTTGCTGAATATTAATTACTATGTCCAGCAATTCCCGAAATTACGGATATCCCCCAGTTAACTATAACCCCTCCCATTGGTCCATCTTGGCTACGCTGCTGGTTTGGAGTCACCTACTGAGCTAGCTCAAGGAAACATGAGCAGGCGCTAACAGGCATGAGTGCCTGCTCGATCTTTATTCACCAGGAATCTGGAGCGCCCGCTCTGCTACTCAAATGACTGGAGCATGCGCTCAAGGACGCAGGGACTGTTGTGAGTGATTGCTACCGACCAGCGGATTTTATTCACCTCAATGCGAGTGCCCGCTCTAAATTCGCGAGTAAAGAGCGTGTGCTCAATTTTATTCACACCATCCATTGGCATGCGGGAAGCCGATATATTTAAGTTATGAATAGGCAGGCCGCGCATGCGTACTGCAAGACCCCCCTGCACCCCGTCAAGAGTGTTCAACTGCCATCTCCTGCCGCGATGACAGTACGAACCTACATACTAGAAGAAGAAATATAAAACTAATGGAGAATAAGGCAAAGAAAGGACAGGAGGAACAGATGATGATGATGATAATTGTTGTTTTAAGGGGCCTAACATCTAGGTTATCGGCCCCTGATGGTTTGGGTGATCGTGAAGATGAAAATGAAAAGCGAACTTAAAACTAAAACTAACTACTAACCTACATACTAGAAGAAGAAATGGAAAATTAAAGGAGAATAAGGCAAATAAAAGGACAGAAGGAACAGAAATGCCCTCAACCCTCGAAGAATGCGGATTGAGGGACTGGAAGGAAGGAGAGCCATCAAAGGCAGATAGGAAAGTGAAAGAGGAGAGGGTCCGCCCCAAAGGTAAGGGACAAAAGGAGAAAACGGACCCAGCTCAGGAATCCCTCGGGGTCGCCAACTCCCGAACTCACCAGCCGTGAGCCCCTGATGGTGAAGCAATATCCAGGGAGCACCAGAAGTGATGATGATATGATGATAATTGTTGTTTTAAGGGGCCTAACATCTAGGTTATCGGCCCCTAATGATCTGGGTGATAGCGAAAATGATAATGAAATGGAAACCAGAACAAAATTATCGAAGACTGAAAATACGTACAAAAAGGAACTCGCATGGAAACAACTCACAATATGGTCCTACAAAAGGGAATTTAGAACGAAAAGTTGCACAAAAAGAATAGATTGAAAAAGACCCACAAAACGTAGGCTAGATTCAAAATACGTACAAAATGCAAAGTAGCGCCGAAATACTTACAAAATGCAACTGAAATTCAAAATACTTACAAAATGCAAATGAGATCGAAAGTACGTACAAAATGCAATTGAGGTTCAAAATACTTACAAAATGCAATTGAAATTGAAAATACACAATGCAATTCAGATTGAAATATCCCAGTTCCAATCCAAATTATTCACAAAGTGCAATTGAAATTCAAAATACTTACAAAATGCAATTGAATTTGAAAATGCTTACAAAATGTACGGTAGATTCAAACGACTCATGTGGATTGACAATACTTACAAAAAGCAATTTAGATTGAAAATACTTGACAAATGTAATTTAGATTCAAAATACCTACAAAATGCAATTGAGAATCAAAATATGTGCAAAATGCCCACCAAACAAATGCAATTTAGATTCAAAATTCGTGCGAAATGCGGTTTTGGTTGAAAATACTTACAAAATGCAATTGAAATTCAAAATACTCACTAAAATGCCCTGACGCCTGCATTGAAAGACTTACTAAAAAGCAATTTAGATTGTCAATCTTTACAAAATGCAATTGAGGTTGAAAACAATCGCGAGATGTAATTTAGATCGAAGAGACTTACAAAATGCAACAGAGATCAAAAATGCCTTAAAAAAAATGGTAAAAGGGAATTTAGATACACGGTGATTCGAGTAACAAAACAGTGCGGGAATCTTAAAGAGAAAAGGAAATAGAAGGAAAAGAGGAGAGGAGAGGGGAGAGAGGAGAAGGTCCGCCCCAAAGGGAAGGGACAAAAGGGGAAAACGGACCCAGCTCAGGAATCCCTCGGGGTCGCCAACTCCCGAACTCACCAGCCGTGAGCCCCTGAGGGTGTAGCATTATCTAGGGTGCACCAGAAGTGGTGGGGCTACATACACCCTGCCTCCTTAAGGGCCTAGAGCACAAGGCAGGAGGTAAAAGGAAGAGAAAAAGAAGGCTGACCCCTCGCAGAAGGAGGGAATCAGAAAAGATGAGACAAGGGCCAATTAAGGCGGGAAAGGAAGAGACTCCCTAGGCCTCGGATACCCTAATACCGTCGGGGTCAGAAGAGAACAAGAGTTGACCAAGTGAGGTCGACAGGAAAGAAGACAGAGAGGAGCCCGGCACAAGTAAGTGGAAGTAATGCCGGACTCAGCTGGGGCCCCGTGGTCGCCAACCCACAACCCACTAGATGTGAGCCCCTGGGGGGAGCACCAGAAGTGGTGGGGCTACATACACCCTGCCTCCTTGAGGGCCTTGAGCAGAAGGCAGGAGATAACAGGAAAAGAAAAAGAAGGCTGCCCCTCGCAGAAGAAGGGTATCAGAACACATGAGACAAGGGCCAATTAAGGCGGGAAATGAAGTGACTCCCTAGGCCTCGGTCACCCTTATACCGTCGGGGTCGGAAGAGAACAAGAGTTGACGAAGTGAGGTCGACAGGAAAGGAGATGATGATGATGATAATTGTTGTTTTAAGGGGCCTAACATCGAGGTTATCGGCCCCTAATGATCTGGGTGATAGCGAAAATGATGATGAAATGGAAACCAGAACAAAATTATCGCAGACGGAAAATACGTACAAAAAGGAACTCACATGGAAACAACTCACAATGTGGTCTTACAAAACGGAATTTAGAACGAAAAGTTGCACAAAAAGAATAGATCGAAAAAGACCCACAAAACGTAGGCTAGATTCAAAATACGTACAAAATGCAAAGTAGCGCCGAAATACTCACAAAATGCAACTGAAATTCAAAATACTTACAAAATGCAAATGAGATCGAAAGTACGTACAAAATGCACTTGAGGTTCAAAATACTTACAAAATGCAATTGAAATTGAAAATACACAATGAAATTCAGATTGAAATATCCCAGTTCCAATCCAAATTATTCACAAAGTGCAATTGAAATCAAAATCCTTACAAAATGCAATTGAAATTGCTTACAAAATGTACGGTAGATTCAAACGACTCATGTGGATTGACAATACTTACAAAAAACAATTTAGATTGAAAACACATGACAAATGCAATTTAGATTCAAAATACCCACAAAATGCAATTGAGAATCAAAATATGTGCAAAATACCCACCAAACAAAATGCAATTTAGATTCAAAATTCGTGCGAAATGCGGTTTTGGTTGAAAATACTTACAAAATGCAATTGAAATTCAAAATACTCACTAAAAGGCCCGGCAACCTGCATTGAAAGACTTACTAAAAAGCAATTTAGATTGTCAATCTTTACAAAATGCAATTGAGGTTGAAAACAATCGCGAGATGTAATTTAGATCGAAAAAACTTACAAAATGCAACATAGATCAATAATGCCTTAAAAAATCGCTAAAAGGGAATTTAGATACACGGTGATTCGAGTAACAAAAACAGTGCGGGAATCTTAAAGAGAAAAGGAAATAGAAGGAAAAGAGGAGAGGAGAGGGGAGAGAGGAGAAGGTCCGCCCCAAAGGGAAGGGACAAAAAGGGGAAAACGGACCCAGCTCAGAAATCCCTCGGGGTCGCCAACGCCTGAACTCACCAGCCGTGAGCCCCTGAGGGTGTAGCATTATCGACGGTGCACCAGAAGTGGTGGGGCTACATACACCCTGCCTCCTTAAGGGTCTTGACCACAAGGCAGGAGGTAAAAGGAAAAGAACAAGAAGGCTGACCCCTCACAGAAGGAGGGTATCAGGATAGATGAGACAAGGGCCAATTAAGGCGGGAAAGTGAAAGACTCCCTAGGCCTCGGAAAACCTAATACCGTCGGGGTCGGAAGAGAACAATAGTTGACCAAGGAAGGTCGACAGGAAAGAAGAAAGAGAGAAGCCGGCACAAGTAAGTGGAAGCAATGCCGGACTCAGCTGGGGCACCGTGGTCGCCAACCCACAACCCACTAGATGTGAGCCCCTGGGGGGAGGAAAGAAGACGGAGAGGAGCCCGGCACAAGTAAGTGGAAGCAATGCCGGTCAGTTGGGTTCTTCGGGGATGCGGACGGGGACACCACAGCAGCATCTACCTCTTTAAACTATGTGTCGCCCGACGCATCGCCGCAGGCGGCAGCCGGTATCAGAGGCCGGCTGGGCCAGAGGGCCGGAGCGGTCCACCACGCCGCCCTCCTGCTACATCCACCTACCTGCGGCGAACAATTTCCAGACAGCTCTGGCAGAGTTTTGGACAACGTATATGCCAGAAAACGAGGAACCAGTGGAAATCAACCTCTCCTACCAGATAATATCGTCGACAGATATTCCCAAGAATATCAATGGATTATCTGGGACAGCGCTCCCTGGGATGTCATGTCAGATGACCAGGATGTGGATGTGGCTAACCCTGGCATCCCAAGGGACACTACGGGCACTCCCGTACCGGACCAGCAGCATCCTGAATTACATATACTCGATCCGGAACAACAAGACAACGCTGAAAATGAAGATGACATCTGGATATACGATCCCCGATATCCTCATCGCCCACCAGCCGTGCAGAGGACAGTTCATGTGGACGAGACGGGATTCCCGACCATCAACGTCACCACTCCTAGCAGCAAGCCAGCACGTCAAACAGAATATACCAGTACCAGAATAGAGGCGGCACGCCCGATTCCCTACTGTGACACAGCACTTGGACGCTACGCCACCACGATACTTCGAGAAGGGGTCTCCCTGCCTAGGCCTACTAACGCTCCAGCTGTGTATCGCCAAACCAGACAATCACCGTTAATGGATCAAGTGATCGCCGATCTAGAGAGAACACAATTGATATATCAGTTTAAACCCTTCTATGCCTTTCCGCTGTTCCTTGTGCCGAAGACCAACGGAAAGGCCCGAGTGATTTACGATCTGTCAGCCTGGACCGAATACATAGCGAAGCCTAAATTTTCTCTTAAAAGTGCAGCTCAAACGTTAGTGAACATTCCTGAGATTCATGTCGCCATAAAAATTGATCTCAAAAGTGGTTTCTATCACATCCCACTTCGACCCAAAGACACCTTCACGTAAGGTATACGTTATGCCGGAAAAGACTATTGTTGGCAACGACTACCGATGGGACACGCGCTTGCACCCAGCATTATGCAACGCTGGGCGCAAGCCGTTGCGGAATTAGTGACTGAACAGTTCCCCGGCGTCCATATGATCTGTTACTTGGACGATTGGTTAATACACGCGGAACACATTCCAGTGGATGAACTTCTCTTCTTAGAAGTGGTAGTAAGCGTGACTATAAATCGCCAGAAGAGCATGTTGCAACCCTCAGTGATCTTGCAGTACTTAGGAGTTACTATTAACATTGTCGCCCAGTGTGTGTTATTGCAGAGAGGCACCCGGGACAGGGTCTCTCAGATTTTACGTGACATTCCCCACTACGAGGACAAGCACAGTCAGCAAGCAGCCGGTTTCCTGAGTTGGGTGTGCTGGGTGATGAACTGGCCCATGCTCATCCTCTCAAGAGAGGCATACTGGCCCCGCTGGATGTTGACAACCGAATTTATGGACACTCCACGGTCTATGAACAGAAAAGGAGCTTCAATACAAGTGTTCGCCGACGCCACTCCCATGAGTGTGGCAGGAATTATCCCCAGTTTGAACTTAGCTTGGGCTCAAGCCTTTAGACACCCCGCTACTGTCAATGAGAGTGAACTAGCAGCGGCCTTAATGGCCGCAATTTGGACTATACAAGATGAGGAAGTGCCTGACTGTAACCATAATCATGTATTTACTGATTCAGCCGTAGCCAGACATACTCTGATATCTGGCCGCGGCCCCCTGTTGTACCGTAATATGTATATTCTTCCTATGTACCTAAGATTAATAAAACTTGTAGCAGAGCGAGGGATATCCCTCGCGTGGCGAACCGTCCGTTCACTGGAGAATCCGGCTGACGGGCCCTCCCGGGCAGTACTAACCGAGGTACGCGCGGCCCTCCCTTAACTATTTAAGCGGGACGCGCCCGGGAGGATCCGTCAGTTGGGTTCTTCGGGGGTGCGGACGGGGACACCACAGCAGCATCTACCTCTTTAAACTATGTGTCGCCCGACGCATCGCCGCAGGCGGCAGCCGGTATCAGAGGTCGGCTGGGCCAGAGGGCTGGAGCGGTCCACCACGCCGCCCTCCTGCTACATCCACTTACCAGCGGCGAACAATCTCCAGATAGCTCTGGCAGAGTTTTGGACAACGTATATGCCAGAAAACGAGGAACCAGTGGAGAATCGATGATGATGATGATGATGATAATTGTTGTTTAAAGGGGCCTAACATCTAGGCTATCGGCCCCTGATGGTTTGGGTGATCGTGAAGATGAAAATGAAATGTAAACTTAAAACTAAAACTAACTAATAACCTACATACTAGAAGAAGAAATGGAAAACTAAAGGAGAACAAGGCAAATAAAGGACAGGAGGAAAAGAAATGCCCTCAACCCTCGAAGACTGCGGATTGAGGGACTTGGAAGGAAGGAGAGCCATGAAAGGCAGATAGGAAAGTGAAAGAGGAGAGGGTCCGCCCCGAAGGTAAGGGACAAAAGGGGAAAACGGACCCAGCTCAGGAATCCCTCGGGGTCGCCAACTCCCGAACTCACCAGCCATGAGCCCCTGAGGGTGTAGCATTATCTAGGGTGCACCAGAAATAGTGGGGCTACATACACCCTGCCTCCTTAAGGGCCTAGAGTACAAGGCAGGAGGTAAAAGGAAGAGAAAAAGAAGGCTGACCCCTCGCAGAAAGAGGGTATCAGAAAAGATGAGACAAGGGCCAATTAAGGCGGGAAAGGAAGAGATGATGATGATGATAATTGTTGTTTTAAGGGGCCTAACATCTAGGTTATCGGCCCCTGATGGTTTGGGTGATCGTGAAGAGAAAAATGAAAAGCGAACTTAAAACTAAAACTAACTACTAACCTACATACTAGAAGAAGAAATGGAAAACTAAAGGAGAATAAGGCAAATAAAGGACAGGAGGAAAAGAATTCCCTCAACCCTCGAAGAAGGCGGATTGAGGGACTTGGAAGGAAGGAGAGCCATGAAAGGCAAATAGGAAAGTGAAAGAGGAGAGGGTCTGCCCCAAAGGTAAGGGACAAAAAGGGAAAACGGACCCAGCTCAGGAATCCCTCGGGGTCGCCAACTCCCGAACTCACCAGCCGTGAGCCCCTGAGGGTGTAGCATTATCTAGGGTGCACCAGAAGTGGTGGGGCTACATACACCCTGCCTCCTTAAGGGCCTAGAGCACAAGGCAGGAGGTAAAAGGAAGAGAAAAAGAAGGCTGACCCCTCGCAGAAGGAGGGTATCA
This sequence comes from Meconema thalassinum, assembly GCA_946902985.2. Lineage (NCBI taxonomy): Eukaryota > Metazoa > Arthropoda > Insecta > Orthoptera > Tettigoniidae > Meconema > Meconema thalassinum. Next base: position 501,076,248 of record OX336392.1, on the reverse strand, counting down.
GAAAAGATGAGACAAGGGCCAATTAAAGCGGGAAAGGAAGAGACTCCCTAGGCCTCGGATACCCTAATACCGTCGGGGTCAGAAGAGAACAAGAGTTGACCAAGTGAGGTCGACAGGAAAGAAGACGGAGAGGAGCCCGGCACAAGTAAGTGGAAGCAATGCCGGACTCAGCTGGGGCCCCGTGGTCGCCAACCCACGCCCACAAGATGTGAGCTCCTGGGGGAGACTATACAAGATGAGGAAGTGACTGACTGTAACATTATTCATGTATTTACTGATTCAGCCGTAGCCAGATATACTCTGATATCTGGCCGCGGCCCCCTGTTGTACCGTAATATGTATATTCTTCCTATGTACCTAAGATTAATAAAACTTGTAGCAGAGCGAGGGATATCCCTCGCGTGGCGAACCGTCCGTTCACTGGAGAATCCGGCTGACGGGCCCTCCCGGGCAGTACTAACCGAGGTACGCGCGGCCCTGCCTTAACTATTTAAGCGGGTCGCGCCCGGGAGGATCCGTCAGTTGGGTTCTTCGGGGATGCGGACGGGGACACTACAGCAGCATCTACCTCTTTAAACTATGTGTCGCCCGACGCATCGCCGCAGGCGGCAGCCGGTATCGGAGGCCGGCTGGGCCAGAGGGCCGGAGCGGTCCACCACGCCGCCCTCCTGCTACATCCACCTACCTGCGGCGAACAATCTCCAGACAGCTCTGGCAGAGTTTTGGACAACGTATATGCCAGAAAATGAGGAACCAGTGGAGAATCAACCTCTCCTACCAGATAATATCGTCGACAGATATTCCCAGGAATACCAATGGATTATCTGGGACAGCGCCCCCTGGGATGTCATGTCAGATGATGATGATGATGATGATAATTGTTGTTTTAAGGGGCCTAACATCTAGGCTATCGGCCCCTGATGGTTTGGGTGATCGTGAAGATGAAAAAGAAATGCAAACATAAAACTAGAACTAACTACCAACCTACATACAGTACAAGAAGATGAAATGGAAAAATAAAGGAGAATAATGCAAATAAAGGACAGGAGGAAAAGAAATGACCTCAACCCTCGAAGAATGCGGATTGAGGGACTTGGAAGGAAGGAGAGCCATGAAAGGCAGATAGGAAAGTGAAAGAAGAGAGGGTCCGCCCCGAAGGTAAGGGACAAAAGGGGAAAACGGACCCAGCTCAGGAATCCCTCGGGGTCGCCAACTCCCGAACTCACCAGCCGTGAGCCCCTGAGTGTGTAGCATTATCTAGGGTGCACCAGAAGTTGTGGGGCTACATACACCCGGCCTCCTTAAGGGCCTTGAGCACAAGGCAGGAGGTAAAATATGATGATGATGATGATGATAATTGTTGTTTTAAGGGACCTAACATCGAGGTTATCGGCCCCTAATGAAATGGAATGACGTGAAATGAAAGGATGTAGATAAAAATAACTCACTGCCATGGATGAAGCGAAAATGGTGTTTATAAAACAGACAGTGAGCCCCAAAAATTATGCCTTATTTGAATAAAAAGAATAAAAGGCGGATGGTAAAAAAGGATAAAACAAATAAGGCATAGGGAACAATACAATACATAACACAATAAAAAACATAAAACAGATTTAACCACAATTAAAAGTCGTAACTACACCTTAAAACTTAAAAAAGTAACCACTCTCCCTCATGAACCGGATGACGAGGTCAGCTGACGGCTCGTCATCACGGAGAATAAGGGAGAGGGTATTAGGCAGTTTAAGAGTCCTGCGCAGATCGGCCAGATCCACACACTCCAAGTGAAGGTGTGCCACGGTTAGGTGGGCGCCGCAAGTACACACAGGAGGATCTTCTCTCTTTAGCAAGTGGGAGTGCGTAGCAATCCCATGGCCGATCCGGAGTCGACAGAGTACCACAGCTTCCTTCCGGAGAGATCGGAAGGAAGATTTCCACACCTTCGTTGTCTCCTTGATGCCTCTCAGTTTGTTGGGTGGAGGCGTGGCACGCCATGCCTCCTCCCAATGCGACAGGATCGTATGCCGCAACTGAGAGCGCACATCACTAGCAGGCACCTTATACGGTAGCGAGGGCAGTGCGACTGCCTCTCTCGCCGCCTGATCAGCAAGCTCGTTTCCCGCAATACCCATGTGGCTAGGAAGCCACACAAAGGTCACCCCGGTTCCAGCGTTACGCGAACTGACGAGCAGGTCGTGCACACGCTGGACCAACGGGTGCTTCGGGAAACACACATCGATCGCCTGCAGCGCACTCAGAGAGTCAGTACACAAAAGAAAGTGCTGGTGATCGTCTGATAACGTGTACCGCAGAGCCTCTAAGATGGCATAGAGCTCCGCAGTGTACACGCTACACGCCTCGGGAAGTGAAAAGAGAAACCGACGATCCTCAACCACAAATGCACAGCCTACTTTCTCGTTTACCCTCGAACCGTCCGTGAATACAAGCCCTGATCCCGGATACCGTGTCACCACGGACTGGAACAACCTCCGATGGACGGAGGAGTCCGTGTCCGACTTGGGGCCGGTGTGCAGATCCAGGATGATATCAGGGCGAGAGACCATCCACGGAGGGGCCTTGCTAGGTACTCGGACGATACAGGAGACAGAAGGAAATCGGAACTGACGGTATAAGTCATCCAAGCGAATCCCCGCCGGCCGAGTGGCTCGGGCGAGCACATCATACAGCCGGCGATTCGGATTGGAAAACAAACATGGATAGCTTGGATGAAGTGGCATCTGTCGAATAGTTGCAGCATAGGTCAGCAGTACTTGTTGGCGCCTCAGGTGTAAAGGAGGTACGCCAGCCTCGGCGAGCAAGCTGACGACTGGGCTTGTCCGAAAGGCACCCGTCGCCAGCCTCACACCGCCGTGGTGGACACTGTCCAGTTTAACAAGCACTGACTTATCGGCCGAACCATATGCTACACTGCCATAATCTAACCTAGATAAAATCAGTGACTTATAAAAGCGCAGGAGCACCACGCGGTCCGCCCCCCATGATGTGCCGCTAAGAAACCGCAACATGTTGAGTTTCTTAGCGCAGGCAGTTTTCAAACACCGCACGTGTGGTTCCCACGTCAATTTCTGATCGAAAAGGAGCCCAAGGAACCGGTACGCAGCAACAACAGGCAAAGCTACATTGCCCAGATAAAGCTCAGGATCTGGATGGAGGGTGCGCTTTCGGCAGAAATGGACAACCGAGGACTTAGCGGTTGAGAATCGAAAGCCATGCTCCAGTGTCCAGCGTTCCACTCTCCGAATAGCTTGTTGTAGCTGTCGTTCAGCGACCGCCATATTTTGCGCACTATAATGTAGAGCAAAGTCGTCTACATATAACGACGGTACCACTGCTGGACCAGCAGCAGCGACTATACCGTTTATGGCAATCGCAAATAATGTTACGCTAAGCACCGATCCCTGTGGGACTCCGTTTTCCTGTATATGATATTGCGAATATGTCCCCCCTATTCGGACACGGAACAGGCGAAGGGACAGAAAATTCGCAATAAAAACCGGCAAGTTACCTCGGAATTTCCATTGATGCAGGGTAGAGAGGATGCCGTAACGCCAAGTGGTGTCATAGGCCTTCTCGAGGTCAAAGAAAACAGCGACTAGGTGCTGTCTCCGGAGAAAAGCGTCCTGTATGGCAGTCTCCAGGCGTACCAGATGGTCGTTGGTACACCGTGACGCCCTGAAACCACACTGGTATTCAGACAGGAGTCCCCGTTTCTCCAGGACCCACACCAGGCGCCGATTGACCATCCTCTCAAAGAGCTTGCACAAACCGTTTGTGAGACAAATAGGTCTGTAACTCCCTGACAATTTGGGATCCTTATCGGGCTTCAGGATAGGTATAATGATACCTTCCTGCCATTGCGCTGGAAACACACCTTCCAACCAGATACGATTAAACACCCTGAGCAAATAGCGAATGCTCTCATCGTTAAGGTGTTTAAGCATTTGGTTGTGGATATTATCCGGGCCAGGAGACGTGTCCCTGCAGAGCGCCAGCGCTCCGCGGAGTTCCCACTCCGTAAAGGGCACGTTGTACTCCTCCGAAGCGCGGGAAGCAAAACTAAGATGGAAACGTTCCGCTTCGCGATTCAGGGCCACGAAGGCAGGGTCATAGTTATCGGAACCGGATATATCCGCAAAATACGAGGCGAGATGGTTTGCAACGCGATAAGGATCTGTAACCAGTTCATTAGCAATGGAAATTCCCGGTACAGTAGAAGATGTCTGAATTCCCGAAATGCGTCGCAGTTTAGTCCACACTTGAGAGGAGGGGGTAGGTGCCGTAATAGAAGACACATACCGTTCCCAGGATTGTTTCTTACTCTGGCGAATAAGAATCCGTGCCTTGGCACGGAATTTCTTAAACGCCACCAAATTGGCCATGGTTGGACGCCAACGGTAGTGCTTATGAGCTCGACGACGGTCTCTTATTGCCGCTGCAATATCCTCTGTCCACCAAGGGACGAGTTTGCGACGAGGAGTCCCAGAAAAGGATGGAATGGACTCCTCGGCGGCAGCAAGAAGCACATCGGTGATGTGCTGTACCTCGTCATCGACGCTCCGGCAACCAAGATCAACGAATACAGCTCGTTCTTGAAACGAGGGCCAATTTGCCCGCTTAAGAACCCAACGACTGGGGAACTCAACGGGCGTCTGGTTCAGAAGGGTAAGAACGATCGGGAAATGGTCACTGTCACAGAGGTCATCGTGTACATACCAGCCAAATAAGGGGACCAGCGCACGGCTACACACACTCAAGTCAATGTGTGAGTACGTGCCGTGCGCTAAGCTAAAATGTGTAGCTTCCCCTGTATTTAATAGACATAAATCCAACCCTTGAATTAAGCCTTCCACGTCCCTTCCTCTGGGGCAGGAAGATGGTGATCCCCATTGGGGGTGATGAGAGTTGAAATCACCCACGAGTAGGAAAGGGACTGGAAGTTGATCAACAAGATCTAAGACGTCATTAATATCAAGGGGTTGGTTCGGTGGAAGGTACACGTTACAAACAGTTGTCATAGCAGGCAAGGACACGCGAACTGCAATAGCTTCCAGAGGAGTGGCGAGTGGAAACTCCTCACTATAGCAGTCAGAGCGAACGAAGGTACAAACGCCCCCGGAAGCCCGGGCGGCGTCTTGTCGCTCTTTAGAGTATAGTCGGAAACCTCTCAGAACAGTCTCGTGATCAGGTCTGAGGTTTGTTTCCTGTAGGCAGACTATACTCGCCGCGTATTGGGCAATAAGCTGACGGAGCTCTGTCAAATGCCTGTCATAACTGTTACAATTCCACTGTAACAGTGCCATTGTGTGAACTTAGGGAATAAGTTGGAGCAGCAAGCTACTCCAACTTTGACTCTGGAGAATCTACAGTCACTACGTCGACTATAATCTCCATGTCCTCAGGCGAGTTCGTGGAGTGAATCGACTCGGTAGATGATTTCCTGGACGCAGTTCGGCGGCGGGGGGGATCTCCGTGGGGAGCGCGAAGATCTGGGGGCCGAAACGTCCCCAGGCGCAGAAGCATCCGCAGGTGTTGGCGCGGATGGCTTCCCCTTTTTTGGAGAAAGGGAATGCGTAGTGCGGGGTCCCTTCTTACCCGCCCCCGGCTCTTTAAGGTATATAGACGGGTCAGGAGCCGAAGTCCTGACCCTGGTCGACGATGCCGCCTCCGCCGGCTTCGGCGCGGCTTTCGCCGACCGTTTGGATGGGGAGGAAGACTTCGACTTCCTCCCGAGTGGGGAGGAAGTCTTCAACTTCCTCCCCTGCTGTGCGGGCGGAGCAGCCTTCGCTCGCACAGCCTTCGTGCTGGCCGAAGGTGGAGTTGAAGTCACCTTGGGGCTTTCCGTTATAAAGTTAGGAGCTGGTTTTGGAACAGGAAACTCAGTTGCAGGTTTCACAGCTGGAACAAAATATGAGGTAGCCGGGACCAAATTTGGTATTATGGCTCTATAATCAATCGTTGGAGAAGGCCAAGTCGTGGTACGGTACTTCTTGCGGGCCTCCTGGTAGGTCAGACCATCCAGGGTTTTGATCTCCTGGATTTTCTTCTCACTCAGGAAGACAGGGCAGTTCCTGTCCCGAGGAGAATGAAATCCAGGGCAATTAGTGCACTGATAAGGTGTTGTGCACTCTTCCGCTTCGTGTGGTACCTTACCGCATGTTCCGCAGATTGCGGGACTCGAGCATCGGGATAACATGTGCCCGAACTTCTGGCACTTATAACACCTCATTGGGGGAGGGATATAAGGCCGTACGTCACAACGGTAACTTGTAACCTTGACTTTCTCCGGGAGCACCGAAAGCTCAAAGGAAATAATGAAAGCACCAGTATCCACGATTTGACCATTGATCTTGCGCGTAATGCGCCGGACATCAGTCACGTGACGGTGCCGCATATCCTCCTTGAGCTCCTCGTCAGTGTTCAGAATCAGGTCCCGGTGGAAAATAACTCCTCGGACCAGATTCAGGGACGTGTGCTTTTCCACTTTGACGGGAATGTCGCCAAAGTGGTCACATTGCAAAAGTTGTTCAACTTGCTCTCCAGTCCTAGTCTTGAGCAACAAGCTACCGTTCCTCATCTTTTGTACTTTCTCAAGCTCACCATAGACACCTTCTATGTGGCGAGAAAACAAAATACTCTTTACCAGCTTGAAATCACCCCCATCTGTTCTGGTAGCTACCAGAAACTTGGGGGTGTTAGTACCCAGATTTTCACGCACAGATTGTTCCCAGGGGGTTGATCCCCGTAGGGAATCAAATGTTAAAGACTTGGGTGTAGGATCACCCTGTTTGGGTGTACGTCCACCCTGGTTGGGGATTTTTCTTTTACAACCCATGGCCAGATCATCCTCCCCGAATGCCACCGACATCCGATCACGGGCCGTCACAGTAGGCGCTACCCAGCCAGGGCAAGGCCCGCCTAGCTTGGAAGGCATTGCCCGGGGGTCCGATGTTTTACAATGCCGTATCGGCATGTACCCCTTGGCATATACTGGATTTTACAGCTCAGACATTCGGCTGTGCGGGGACCTGCGTAGTCAGGCGGATACTACTGAACGGGTACATGGCACACCCACCTGTCGGCGCGGCCAAGACCGGAACAGGCTTTTGAGCGTAGTCGCTAGCGTAAGTGGCCCATCCCCTAACAGCACGCACATATAGAAATTTTGGTTGCCAGACCCTGAAAGCAGTGACGGAAAGAAGTGCGATATAACCTAATGAGAGTTATACCGCACGGGTGAATGTCTTTTAGAGCTGACTGTCAAACCCTCGAAAGGGGACCGTTCCGAGAAGCCCTTTTAGTCGCCTTTTACGACTGGTAGGGAGTACCGTGGATGTATTCGCTTCCTCCCACCCACTGGGGGTCCAATTCACAAAACATGATGATGATGATAATTGTTGTTTTAAGGGGCCTAACATCTAGGCTATCGGCCCCTGATGGTTTGGGTGATCGTGAAGATGAAAATGAAATGAAATGTTAACTTAAAACTAAAACTAACTACCAACTTATATACTAGAAGAAGAAATGGAAAACTAAATAAGAATAAGGCAAATAAAGGACAGGAGGAAAAGAAATGCCCTCAACCCTCGAAAAATGCGGATTGAGGGACTTGGAAGGAAGGAGAACCATGAAAGGCAGATAGGAAAGTGAAAGAGGAGAGGGTCCGCCCCGAAGGTAAGGGACAAAAGGGTAAAACGGACCCAGTTCAGGAATCCCTCGGGGTCGCCAACTCCCGAACTCACGAGCCGTGAGCCCCTGAGGGTGTAGCATTATCTAGGGTGCACCAAAAGTGGTGGGGCTACATACACCCTGCCTCCTTAAGGGCCTTGAACACAAGGCAGGAGGTAAAAGGAAAAGAAAAAGAAGGCTGACCCCTCACAGAAGGAGGGTGTCTGGAAAGATGAGACAAGGGCCAATTAAGGCGGGAAAGGAAGAGACTCCCTAGGCCTCGGATACCCTAATACCGTCGGGGTCGGAAGAGAACAAGAGTTGACCAAGGGAGGTCGACAGGAAAGAAGAAAGAGAGGAGCCCGGCACAAGTAAGTGGAAGCAATGCCGGACTCAGCTGGGGCCCCGTGGTCGCCAACCCACGCCCACTAGATGTGAGCCCCTGGGGGGAATTCACAAAACAACGCGGAGTCCTTAAAGTATAGCCAAGGTCGCCCCTTTTAGTCGCCTCTTACGACAGACAGGGGATACCGTGGGTGTATTCTAAACCCCCCACCCACAGGGGGGCTATAGGACATTAAATAACCTGGTGATCACAAATCCAACATGGCGGCGACGCGAAGTATAAATATTCACATGGACGTTTCTCGCAATTTTACCATCCGAGTGCAGTGAAACTTGGTACAGTAAATCCCTATACGAATGTTAATCCACTGGCATCTAATTTATTTCCAATTGTTTCCATAACCACAAGTTGGCAGCTGTGCGAAATTTTAAAATCTCAGCAATCAAACTGAAATTTTGTATGTAGATAGAGGCAATTAACATAAGTAGGATATATGAAAATAGGCTGTATAGTTCTTCAAGGAACAACTTGTTTAGATTCCAGATGCCACAACACTACAAAGGAAAGGAGGGTGTCAAACCCAGGGAGTCCATTCCTGCAGAAATTATGAAGGAGGCAGTTCGGGAAGTTTTTGCTGGTGGTGCCCTACATACAATTGCAAAAGAAACTGGCATAAATAGGAATACTTTAAGGAGATATGTTAGAAAGATTCAGCAGGGCGGAAGCCCTACTTTTATCCCAGATTACACAGTTAGGCAAATTTTTAATAAAGCTGAAGGAACAGAACTTGCAAACTACTTACTGTTTATCTCACGCATGAACCATGGACTCACCTGTGATTTGGCCAGACGATTAGCCTATGACTTGGCAGTAAAAAATGAAAAGACCTATCCTAAACAGTGGGATAATGAGAAAAGGGCAGGTTACTTTTGGTTACGAGGCTTTATGGAGCGAAATTCAGAATTATCACTAAGAACCTCCAAAGCTACAAGTCTGTCACGTTCTACAAGTTTCAACGAACATAATGTAGGTCTGTGTCATGAAAATTTGCGAACAGTGTTCGCACGTGAATAGTTTGGAGGAGAAAGAATATGGAATGCAGATGAAACGGGAGTTACTACAGGCCTAGTCACATCGGGTGAAAGAGGGCAATTAGTGATGTGTGTAATCCTGTGAATGCCTTAGGGAATAGTATCCCACCATTCTTTATTTTCCCACGTGCAAAACGAAATCCAGCATTCATGTCTGGGGCTCCTATGGGTTCTGATCATTCCACACACAGCTCTGGTTGGAAGACGCCTGAAAACTTTCATTTGTATTTGAAGCACTTCCAGAAATATGTTGGATGCTCTCCCGTACGAAAAGTTCTCCTACTTATTGATAACCATGAGAGCCACATGTCTTTTGATGTCATTCTTTATGCCAGAGAAAATGGGATTGTAATTTAGCATTCCCTCCACATTGCTCCCATAGACTCCAACCATTGGATGTTTCAGTCTATGGTCCTTTCAAAAGGTATTATAATGCACACTGCACAAACTACCTCACCATAGACAAACCAGGACAACCGATCACTATTTATCACGGTGCCGGGTTGGTTGGAAAGGCATTTCCCCAAGCACTCACCCCAACTAACATAATCAGTGGCTTCAAGGCCACAGGTATTTGGCCGTTCAATGATGCGATATTCTCAGACAACGATTTTCTTTGTTCCGCTGTGAACGATCGACCTAATCCTCAGAATTTCCAGCCTTCAACATCATCTGAACCAGCAGCGATAGCCGAAGAAACATCAGTGTCCCCAGATCGTTCTGGTAATGTGAATGAGACTGTAGAGAGCGCAAATAAAGACCAGTCTACATGATCAGAAGGTTTTTGCATCAGCCCAGAAAGCCTACTTCCATATCACAAGGCAGGGGAGAGAAGGACGAATCGAAAAGGGGGCCGTAAACAGGGTAAAGCCACTATTTTGAGTGATACACCAAACAAAGAGGAAATCGAGGCCAAATACAAGGAGAAAGAAGACAAGAGAAGAAGAATTGAAGAAAAAAGTGCATCACGCAAAATACTTTTCAGATAAGGATAACATGAAAAAGAAAAGGGGAAAACAATTATGTAGTTCTCCTGAAACTGAAAGTTCTGAATCTGATCTAGAACATGTTCAGATCGATTCTGAATAAGAATTGACTGATGAAAACACAAGATTCACAGAAAAAGTTCGAAGCATAGGTGATTGTGAAATTTTGTGGTAAGAGAAACGTTCGCAGATATGTGGGACAAGTTAGCGAAGTTTGTCCTGAAGTGTGTGTGGTTAAATTTTCCAAATGTGTAGGTGGTTAAAGATTTAAGTGGCCAGAATGTGACGATATCTCAGAGGTTGATCCAGAGCAAATTGGGGCTGTTTTAGAGCCTCCTGAGTTTTCAATGAAAAATGACAGAGTTACTAGTTTTCAGTTTAAACACCAGTTTGAATTTCTCATTGAGTAGCCTAAAGGTTAGGCCTCTTTATTTAGGCTCATAGAAACCATTGCATTTTATGATAATGTGACATGAGTAACTTTAAATCTAGGACATTTCTTTGTAGCATGCAAAATGGTTCAATTGGTTTTAGATACCGACATATTATATAATAAATGCAGTTTAACTTAAAATTATTGGTGTCCTTGTTATCTTATTAATTTCATCCTTGTTTGAGCATTTTCTGAAAATAATTAGACGTGGGTCAAGTATCCCATTTGGAGGGTCAGTATCCCTAACTCGAGGGATACATGACCCTTTAGTGCACATAAAGAAATATTTAAATTTTCACATTTAGAATGTAAATTTTCTTGATATTACAACTGAATACAATTGGGATATTGTTACGTGTTGCCCCTAGTGGCAAGTTCGTTAACTGGATTACGGTGGGTGAAAGCACAACACAATTGTTACTTTAACGAAATATTAGCTTTATTGCAGGCCAGGAAAGTACACCACACAATAAGCACTGAATCTCACTTCAAAAGACACTACTAGTCACTATAGCTTCCACACTTAGCCTATGTTCACACTACTGACCTCGCTACTAATACCTGCAACTCTGCCTTGTACACAAACTAGTTATTTACGATAGCCAGTCACTCACCACTACACACTGCTTCGCTGTCCGCTGGCTAGGGAACAGCCCACTGCGTTTCGCAATTCACCACAATATCTCTGTCGCACTAGGTAAGTACACACTCCTCAAAACTCAGTCCCTCCGTATGATTCACACTGCCTCGCTGTCTGGAGAATCAGCCTCACTTGGGTTTCGTAACTTCGCACGTCACGTCGCCACACTACTGTCGCACAGGTAGAAACACGCACTAGCTCAAAAACACAGTCTCGCCCTCGCTGGTGAGGCCACTTTATATAGGGAGGGTGGTGACTCAATAGACGTTTCCAGAGTAGTAGAGTTCACGGCTCCTCACAAGAGTTCCATCACCAAGTACGCCGGGAACATTCCAGACCATGTCTTTGTTCTTGCTGCGTAAGTAGCCGGCCGACAGAGACCAGAGGTAGCCTCAGGCGGCCGTGAGTCACGCGAGAGGGAATGAAGCAACCCCGCTCTCGTAACAATATGATTACAAAACCTACTTATGTTATTCAGTAATTTGAACACACCATTAAAAAAATCCTAAAAATAAAAAAGTGGTACCTGGGTCAAGTATCCTAAGTTCCCCCTACAGTTCTCGAAATAAAATTCAACAGGATTATTTCATTCTCAAACATTGTACTGTGGTCAAAGCAAAGAAAACCTAAGGAACAAGGAGAACTGTAACCTACAGTTATCCCATACGCGATTCAGTAACTGGATCCCTAATTCCTGTTTGCAGAGACACGTTTTTAAAATGCCTAGGTCTGAAGAAAGACAGAGTACAGGGTGTACTGAAAAGATCATACATTTCGGGTGGTACAATTCCCGTGGAGAATAGAGGTGGAGATAGAAGTACAATGAATTCTGAAAGAAGAGAAGCTGTAAGGAGATTCATCGAGTCAATCAGAGCCAAAGAAAGTCATTATTGTAGATCAAAGAGCGCCCGGGTGTACTTCCCTCCAGAACTGAACATAAAGAAACTGTGGCGGATTTACAATCAATAATGTGAGCTTAAAGTCAGAGAATGCTTCTTTAGAAATATTTATGTTCGACCCTGGCTATTGTATGTCAGAAAACTGAACTATAATGAGGCTCATTATAACACTATTTATCATTATGAAACAGTTTCTCCTCCACCAATCAGAGCTCAAGATTAATTTCATTATGAAACAGATTATTGCATCTGCGCACTACGCAATTGTTTGCAAAATCAAAGATGTCGGACACAAGTGAAGACATTGAACTTACACCACCGGAAATTTCCGCAAAAGCTCTGAATGTGACTAATACATTATTGCCTCAAAAGTCACTAAAAATGTACGACAAATTATATGGGCAGTTCATGGATTGGAGAAGAGTAAACAACGTAAAATCTTTTTCAGAAAATGTATTGCTGGTGTACTTCGAAGAACTGTCACTAAAGATGAAATCATCAACCTTGTGGACCCACTACTAAATTTTGAAATCAACATTAAATATTAAGAACCAAATTGACATATCAAAGTACCCAAAATTAAATGCTCCACTAAAACGTCAATCGGAGGGATATAGAGCCTGAAGAATTGAGGGTATTCTTAAATGGAGGAGGCTAAGCAAATTCCTTTTGTAGAGCGTTGAATCTCTCTTCCACCCCCGTCAGCGGGCGTTGGCGTAGCTCGGCAAGTTATTCTTGTAAGGCGTCGAACTTCTTTTCCACTGCCGTGACTTCCTCACGCAGACCCAGTTCTAATTTCTTCAGGTCCTGTGCTAACTTATTCTGACCGTCTTCCATCCTCATCTGGCCGTCCTCTATCTTCTTCAGGTCCTCCGCTTGCTTATTTTGACCGTCTTCCATCTTCTTCTGGCCGTCCTCTAAATTCTTCTGGCTGGCCTCCATCTTGGTTTCCATGCCACTTAACTTTTCTAGCAATGCTGCCAATTTCGCTTCCATTTTTATTGTTTGTCTTGTAAAGGGCATGCACTCACAGGAAAATTAGAGAACTGTGGTAAAATGACCTGATCGGGTTTTGAAACCAGGACCTTCAGGTGTTGTGCTCGAGTTCGTAATCCGGCTTCTGACACCAGTTGTTACGTGTTTCCCCTAGTGGCAAGTTCGTTAACTGGATTACGGTGGGTGAAAGCACAACACAATTGTTCCTTTAACGAAATATTAGCTTTATTGCAGGCCAGGAAAATACACCACACAATAAGCACTGAATCTCACTTCATAAGACACTACTAGTCACTATAGCTTCCAATCCAATTCTTAAATGACGCACCAGATATAAAATACCTCTTGCTAAAAGTAAGTAAATTTCGTTCAACTTCAGCAGTGTTACAATTAGCATAAAAGTAGTTTCAGATGTGGCAAAAATATAACGTTACGGTATTTGTATTCTTACAGGCAGCAACAATTTTTGGAATTATGGGAGCGAGCCGAAGACATGAATTACATGATCTGAAAGTGGAGAATGTAATAGATATTGGTTCAACTATTCATGTTACAATCCCAAATACAAAGACGAAAAAAGCACGGACCTTTACGGTAACTGGAAAGTACTACGTAATATGCAAGAAATTTATGGACCTACGTCCACAAGATTGCAATACTCCATCGTTTATAAATTACCGAGAAGGAAAGTGCGCGATCCAAACTGTAGGCATAAATAAACTGGGCAACATGGGAAAAGAGATAGCACTGTACCTTGATCTCCCGAACCCCAATTTGTACACCGGGCATTGCTTTCGTCGGAGCTCGGCGACAATTTTAGTCGATGCTGGTAGAGATATAACGACACTGAAACGTCATGGAGGCTGGAAATCCACTACTGTGGCCGAAGGATATATTGAAGTCTCAATCCAAAATAAAATTGAAATCTCCAACACCATACTATACTCAGTAGAGAAACAAAACACTCATATCAACATCAATCTACCTTCTACTTCCAATATTCCACAACCACATGGCACATTCCCGCAAATTCACCTCATCAATTGTACAATAAACAATTTGTATATGAAATAAAGCTAGGATATGTATATTCTAAGTTCCTTGTATGATAACCTTGTTTCCAAGCTTTGAAAACATATGATCTTAATTGCCTGAGGTCTTTGATCCACCCAGCGCCTTCGCTGCGTAAAGACACAAATCTTTCAAACTGCGCATGATACCATAGCTTATGGAATGATGAAACGCCACTTGGTACAGCAATTCTCCAACAGAGTTTACTAATCTCAACTCAACGGAATCTTGACAGATATTTATGAATATTTCTGTTCAAACATATAATAAAGTTATAATTATCGTAGAACATAAACAGTCGTATGCAACTCGCCTATAATGGTAATTAAGACACTAGTATGGAAATTATAAAACTCGCATAGGCTCGTTTTATAAACATACTCGTGTCTTAATTATTGCCATTATAGGCTCGTTGCATAATGTACTGTTTTAACACCAATTACAATATCGGATTTGGGACTCCACGGGTAGATGCGTGGCCAAAGTGCATTGAAATAGGAGAACGATTGAAAGTGGAAAAGAACTTCCAAATAAGGCAGCAATTAATAACTGAAAAACGTGTTCATCGACTGAAACACAAAGCATTTTTTTGATATTTTACGACAAGATGAACTTAATGTTCGTACTTTTTCATATGACTGAGAAAAATTTTCCTCTCCGAAAGGTTCCAGACCAATCTGCGTATTTTAGTAGACAGTTGAATTTCTATCATTTTGCATTAGTACGGGGTAATTCCAGGACAATGTGCACTCATACTGCTGGACAGAGAATAAGTACCCCAAGTGCTGTTTATCACACTTTGTGCAGCATACCTATGAATGGCATAAACACTGTATGGCTCATCGCAGACGGTTGTGGCGGGCAGAACAAGAATTGCACTATGATTTGTATGGCAAGTAAGTGGCTGTCTTGCGATGCTTCTGATTCAGTAAAATTGTACAATTCATATTTCCAGTAGTTGGACATTCTTTTATTCCTCCGGACAGGCTGTTGGCAAGAGTGGAGAAGGAAGTGAGAAAGAAGGAAGTCAAAGTGGAACCAAAGGACTATGAAGAAATTGTGCAGAATCATGGGAAGCTTCACAAGTTTGGTGATAATGGTGTGTGTGTTTATGACTGGAAAAGCGAAGCAAAGCGAGTATTCAAGAGTGTTGGTAGTTGGCATGTCAGCTTCAACTCATGCAAAAGGTTTATACTATTCAAGACCAAAGGAAACATTAAATTGCAAGGAGAACCAAATTACCGAGTTAATATAGGTGTAAAAAAGTACATTACTAAACATGGACTTAAGGCTTCCGACATCCGTCCTACAACTGTGTCAACAGTCAGGAAGGAATTTAAGTGCTGCAAATGTGAATGACATTCACAAACTTCTATTGGAACATTATGGACCGCAGTGGAAAGAGTTACAAATCCTCCGGTTTTATATATTTCAAGGTCCGCAGGTTGATCCTCAGGAAGATGATTCAAAGTACAGGACTAAATATGTTACATGCAGAAATATGAAGGCCTAGACCCGGCACAACTGAAATATGATGCCTACAGTCTTCCATGGAACGACATATTGAGACTGGACGGCAATGACGAAAAAGTAAACAAGTTTAACCTATTAATACATGCAATATACAACAAACATGCGCCCAGGAGAAAGATAAGGATTTCTCGTAAACCTAAGCTGTGGTTAACTCCGGAAGTCAAGATGATGATAATTGTTGTTTTAAGGGGCCTAACATCTAGGTTATCGGCCCCTAATGGATTGGGTGATCGTGAAGATGATGATGATGATGATAATTGTTGTTGTTTTAAGGGGCCTAACATCTAGGTTATCGGCCCCTGATGGTTTGGGTGATCGTGAAGATGAAAATGAAAAGCGAACTTAAAACTAAAATTAACTACTAACCTACATACTAGAAGAAGAAATGGAAAAATAAAGGAGAATAAGGCAAATAAAGGACAGGAGGAAAAGAAATGCCCTCAACCCTCGAAGAAGGCGGATTGAGGGACTTGGAAAGAAGGAGAGCCATGAAAGGCAGATAGGAAAGTGAAAGAGGAGAGGGTCCGCCCCAAAGGTAAGGGACAAAAAGGGAAAACGGACCCAGCTCAGGAATCCCTCGGGGTCGCCAACTCCCGAACTCACCAGCCGTGAGCCCCTGAGGGTGTAGCATTATCTAGGGTGCACCAAACGTGGTGGGGCTACATACACCCTGCCTCCTTAAGGGCCTAGAGCACAAGGCAGGAGGTAAAAGGAAGAGAAAAAGAAGGCTGACCACTCGCAGAAGGAGGGTATCAGAAAAGACGAGACAAGGGCCAATTAAGGCGGGAAAGGAAGAGACTCCCTAGGCCTCGGATACCCTAATACCGTCGGGGTCAGAAGAGAACAAGAGTTGACCAAGAGAGGTCGACAGGAAAGAAGACGGAGATGATGATGATGATGATAATTGTTGTTTTAAGGGGCCTAACATCGAGGTTATCGGCCCCTAATGATCTGGGTGATAGCGAAAATGATAATGAAATGGAAACCAGAACAAAATTATCGAAGACTGAATATACGTACAAAAAGGAACTCGCATGGAAACAACTCACAATATGGTCCTACAAAAGGGATTTTAGAACGAAAAGTTGCACAAAAAGAATAGATTGAAAAAGACCCACAAAACGTAGGTTAGATTCAAAATACGTACAAAATGCAAAGTAGCGCCGAAATACTTACAAAATGCAACTGAAATTCAAAATACTTACAAAATGCAAATGAGATCGAAAATACGTACAAAATGCAATTGAGGATCAAAATACTTACAAAATGCAATTGAAATTGAAAATACACAATGCAATTCAGATTGAAATATCCCAGTTCCAATCCAAATTATTCACAAAGTGCAATTGAAATTCAAAATACTTACAAAATGCAATTGAAATTGAAAATGCTTACAAAATGTACGGTAGATTCAAACGACTCATGTGGATTGACAATACTTACAAAAAGCAATTTAGATTGAAAATACTTGACAAATGTAATTTAGATTCAAAATACCCACAAAATGCAATTGAGAATCAAAATATGTGCAAAATGCCCACCAAACAAAATGCAATTTAGATTCAAAATTCGTGCGAAATGCGGTTTTGGTTGAAAATACTTACAAAATGCAATTGAAATTCAAAATACTCACTAAAATGCCCTGACGCCTGCATTGAAAGACTTACTAAAAAGCAATTTAGATTGTCAATCTTTACAAAATGCAATTGAGGTTGAAAACAATCGCGAGATGTAATTTAGATCGAAGAGACTTACAAAATGCAACATAGATCAAAAATGCCTTAAAAAAAAATGGTAAAAGGGAATTTAGATACACGGTGATTCGAGTAACAAAAACAGTGCGGGAATCTTAAAGAGAAAAGGAAATAGAAGGAAAAGAGGAGAGGAGAGGGGAGAGAGGAGAAGGTCCGCCCCAAAGGGAAGGGACAAAAAGGGGAAAACGGACCCAGCTCAGGAATCCCTCGGGGTCGCCAACGCCCGAACTCACCAGCCGTGAGCCCCTGAGGGTGTAGCATTATCGACGGTGCACCAGAAGTGGTGGGGCTACATACACCCTGCCTCCTTAAGGGCCTTGAGCACAAGGCAGGAGGTAAAAGGAAAAGAAAAAGAAGGCTGACCCCTCGCAGAAGGAGGGAATCAGAAAAGATGAGATGATGATGATAATTGTTGTTTTAAGGGGCCTAACATCTAGGTTATCGGCCCCTGATGGTGTGGGTGATCGTGAAGATGAAAAAAGAAATGTAAACTTAAAACTAAAACTAACTAATAAGGAAAAGAGGAGAGGATTGGAGAGGAGAGGAGAGGGGAGAGAGGAGAGGGTCCGCCCCAAAGGGAAGGGACAAAAGGGGAAAACGGACCCAGCTCAGGAATCCCTCGGGGTCGCCAACTCCCGAACTCTCCAGCCGTGAGCCCCTGAGGGTGTAGCATGATCTAGGGTGCACCAGAAGTGGTGGGGCTACACACACCCTGCCTCCTTAAGGGCCTAGAGCACAAGGCAGGAGGTAAAAGGAAGAGAAAAAGAAGGCTGACCCCTCGCAGAAGGAGGGTATCAGAAAAGATGAGACAAGGGCCAATTAAGGCGGGAAAGGAAGAGACTCCCTAGGCCTCGGATACCCTAATACCGTCGGGGTCAGAAGAGAACAAGAGTTGACCAAGTGAGGTCGACAGGAAAGAAGACAGAGAGGAGCCCGGCACAAGTAAGTGGAAGCAATGCCGGACTCAGCTGGGGCCCCGTGGTCGCCAACCCACGCCCACAAGATGTGAGCCCCTGGGGGAGAAAAGATGAGACAAGGGCCAATGAAGGCGGGAAAGGAAGAGACTCCCTAGGCCTCGGATACCCTAATACCGTCGGGGTCGGAAGAGAACAAGAGTTGACCAAGGGAGGTCGACAGGAAAGAAGAAAGAGAGGAGCCGGCACAAGTAAGTGGAAGCAAAGCCGGACTCAGCTGGGGCCCCGTGGTCGCCAACCCACAACCCACTAGATGTGAGCCCCTGGGGGGTATACTAGAAGAAGATGATGATGATGATAATTGTTGTTTTAAGGGGCCTAACATCTAGGTTATCGGCCCCTAATGAAATGAAATGAAATGAAAGGATGTAGATAAAAAACAACTCACTGCCATGGATGAAACGAAAATGGTGTTTATAAAACAGACAGTGAGCCCCAAAAATTATGCCTTATTTGAATAAAATATAAATAAAAGGCGGATGGTAAAAAAGGATAAAACAAATAAGGCATAGTGAACAATAAAATAGATGAACACAATAAAAAACATAAAACAGATTTAACCAGAATTAAAAGTCGTAACTACACATTAAAACTTAAAAAAGTAACCACTCTCCCTCATGAACCGGATGACGAGGTCAGCTGACGGCCCGTCATCACGGAGAATAAAGGAGAGGGTATTACGCAGTTTAAGGGTCCTGCGCAGATCGGCCAGATCCACACACTCCAAGAGAAGGTGTGCCACGGTTAGGTGGGCGTCGCAAGGACACACAGGGGGATCTTCTCTCTTCAGCAAGTGGGAGTGCGTAGCAATCCCATGGCCGATCCGAAGTCGACAGAGTACCACAGCTTCCTTCCGGAGAGATCGGAAGGAAGATTTCCACACCTTCGTTGTATCCTTGATGCCTCTCAGTTTGTTGGGTGGAGGCGTGGCACGCCATGCTTCCTCCCAATGCGACAGGATCGAATGCCGCAACTGAGAGCGCACATCACTGGCAGGGACCTTGTACGGTAGCGAGGGCAGTGTGACTGCCTCTCTCGCCGCCTGATCAGCAACCTCGTTTCCCGCAATACCCATGTGGCTAGGAAGCCACACAAAGGACACCCCGGCCCCAGCGTTACGCGAACTGACGAGCAGGTCGTGCACACGCTGGACCAACGGGTGCTTCGGGAAACACACATCGATCGCTTGCAGCGCACTCAGAGAGTCAGTACACACAAGAAAGTGCTGGTGATCGTCTGATAACCTGTACCGCAGAGCCTCTAAGATGGCAGAGAGCTCCGCTGTGTACACGCCACAGGCATCGGGAAGTGAAAAGAGAAACCGACGATCCTCAACCACAAATGCACAGCCTACTTTCTCGTTTACCCTCGAACCGTCCGTGAATAGAAGCCCTGATCTCGGATACCGGCTCACCACGGACTGGAACAGCCTCCGATGGACGGAGGAGTCAGTGTCCGACTTGGGGCCGGTGTGCAGATCCAGGATGATGGGGCGAGAGACCATCCACGGAGTGGCCTTGCTAGGTACTCGGACGACACAGGAGACAGAAGGAAATCGGAACTGACGGTATGAGTCATCCAAGCGAATCCCCGCCGGCCGAGTGCCTCGGGCGAGCGCATCATACAGCCGGCGATTCGGATTGGAAAACAAACATGGATAGCTTGGATGAAGGGGCATCTGTCGAATAGTTGCAGCATAGATCAGCAGTACTTGTTGGCGCCTCAGGTGTAAAGGCGGTACGCCAGCCTCGGCGAGCAAGCTGACGACTGGGCTCGTCCGAAAGGCACCCGTCGCCAGCCTCACACCGCCGTGGTGGACACAGTCCAGTTTAACAAGCACTGACTTACGGACCGAACCATATGCTACACTGCCATAATCTAATAGACATAAAATCAGTGCCTTATAAAAGCGTAGGAGCACCGCACGGTCCGCGCCCCATGAGGTGCCGCGAAGATACCGCAACATGTTGAGTTTCTTAGCACAGGCAGTTTTCAAACACCGCACGTGTGGCTCCCACGTCAATTTCTGATCGAAAAGGAGCCCAAGGAACCGGTACGCAGCAACAACAGGCAAAGCTACATTGCCCAGATAAAGATCAGGATCAGGATGGAGAGTGCGCTTTTGGCAGAAATGGACAACCGAGGACTTAGCGGTTGAGAATCGAAAGCCATGCTCTAGTGTCCAGAGTTCCACTCTCCGAATAGCTTGTTGTAGCTGTCGTTCAGCGACCGCCATATTTTGCGCACTATAATGTAGAGCGAAGTCGTCTACATATAGTGACGGTACCACTGCTGGACCAGCAGCAGCGACTATACCGTTTATGGCAATCCCAAATAATGTTACGCTAAGCACCGATCCCTGTGGGACTCCGTTTTCCTGTATATGATATTGCGAATATGTCCCCCCTATTCCGACACGGAACAGGCGTAGGGACAGAAAATTCGCAATAAAAACCGGCAAGTTACCTCGGAATTTCCATTGATGCAGGATAGATGATGATGCCGTAACGCCAAGTGGTGTCATAGGCCTTCTCGAGGTCAAAGAAAGCAGCGACAAGGTGCTGTCTCCGTAGAAAAGCGTCCTGTATGGCGGTCTCCAGGCGTACCAGATGGTCGTTGGTACACCGAGACGCCCTGAAACCACACTGGTATTCAGAAAGGAGTCCCCGTTTCTCCAGGACCCACACCAGGCGCCGATTGACCATCCTCTCAAAGAGCTGGCACAGACCGTTAGTGAGACAAGTAAGTCTGTAACGCCCTGTCAAATTGGGATCCTTATCGGGCTTCAGGATAAGTATAATGATACCTTCCTGCCATTGCGCTGGAAACACACCTTCCAACCAGATTCGGTTAAACACCATAAGCAAATAACGAATGCTCTCATTATTAAGGTGCTTAAGCATCTGGTTGTGAATATTATCCGGTCCGGGAGACGTGTCCCTGCAGAGCGCCAGCGCTCCGCGGAGTTCCCACTCCGTAAAGGGCACGTTGTACTCCTCCGAAGCGCTGGAAGCAAAACTAAGCTGGAAACGTTCCGCTTCGCGCTTCAGGGCCACGAAGGCAGGGTCATAGTTATCGGAACCGGATATATCCGCAAAATACGAGGCGAGATGGTTTACAACGCGATAAGGATCTGTAACCAGTTCATTAGCAATGGAAATTCCCGGTACAGTAGAAGATGTCTGAATTCCCGAAATGCGTCGTAGTTTAGTCCACACTTGAGAGGAGGGGGTATGTGCCGTAATAGAAGACACATACCGTTCCAGGATTGTTTCTTACTCTGGCGAATAAGAATCCGTGCCTTGGCACGAAATTTCTTAAACGCCACCAAATTGGCCATGGTTGGACGCCGACGGCAGTGCTTGTGAGCTCGACGACGGTCTCTTATTGCCGCTGCAATATCCTCTGTCCACCAAGGGACGAGTTTGCGACGAGGAGTCCCAGAGAAGGATGGAATGGACTCTTCGGCGGCAGCAAGAAGCACATCGGTGATGTGCTGTACCTCGACATCGATGCTCCGGTAACCAAGATCAAAGAACACAGCTCGTTCTTGAAACGAGGGCCAATTTGCCCGCTTATGAACCCAACGACTGGGGTACTCCACGGGCGTCTGGTTCAGAAGGGTAAGAACGATCGGGAAATGGTCACTGTCACAGAGGTCATCGTGTACATACCAACCAAATAGGGGGACCAGCGCACGGCTACACACACTCAAGTCAATGTGTGAGTACGTGCCGTGCGCTAAGCTAAAATGTGTAGCTTCCTCTGTATTTAATAGAGATAAATCCAACCCTTGAATTAAGCCCTCCACGTCCCTTCCTCTGGGGCAAGAAGATGGTGATCCCCATTGGGGGTGATGAGAGTTGAAATCACCCACGAGTAGGAAAGCGACTGGAAGTTGATCAACAAGATCTAAGACGTCATTAATGTCAAGGGGCTGGTTCGGTGGAAGGTACACGTTACAAACAGTTGTCATAGCAGGCAAGGACACGCAAACTGCAATAGCTTCCAGAGGAGTGGCGAGTGGAAACTCCTCACTATAACAGTCAGAGCGAACGAAGGTATAAACGCCCCCCGGAAGCCCGGGCGGCGTCTTGTCGCTCTTTAAGAGTATAGTCGGAAAACTCTCAGAACAGTCTCGTCTCGTGATCTGGTCTGAGGTTTGATTCCTGTAGGCAGACTATACTCGCTGCGTATTGGGCAATAAGCTAACGGAGCTCTGTCAAATGCCTGTCATAACTGTTACAATTCCACTGTCACAGTGCCATTGTGTGAACTTAGGGAATAAGTTGGAGCAGCAAGCTACAACTTAGACTCTGGAGGATCATCAGCCACTACGTCGACTATAATCTCCAGGTCCTCAGGCGAGGTCATGGAGTGAATCGACTCGGTGAAATATTTCCTAGACGCAGTTCGGCGGCGGGGGGATCTCCGTGGGGAGCGCGCAGATCTGGGGACCGAAACGTCCCCAGGCGCAGAAGCATCCACAGGTGGTGGCGCAAATGGCTTCCCCTTTTTTGGAGAAAGGGAATGCGTAGTGCGGGGTCCCTTCTTACCCGCCTCTTTAAGATATATAGGCGGGTCAGGAGCCGAATTCCTGACCCTGGTCGACGATGCCGCCTCCGCCGGCTTCGGCGCGGCTTTCACCGACCGTTTGGGTGGTGAGAAAGTCTTCGACTTCCTCCCGAGTGGGGAGTAAGACGTCAACTTCCTCCACCGCTGTGCGGGCGGAGCAGCCTTCGCTCGCACAGCCTTCGTGCTGGCCGAAGGTGGAGTTGAAGTCACCTTCGGGCTTTCCGTTATAATCATAGGTGCTGGTTTCGGAACAGGAAACTCAGTTGCAGGTTTCACAGCTGGTACAAAAGATGAGGTAGCCGGGACCAAATTTGGTATTATGGCCCTAAAATCAATCGTTGGAGAAGGCGAAATCGTGGCATGGTACGTCTTGTGGGCCTCCTGGTAGGTGAGACCATCCAGGGTTTTGATCTCCTGGATTTTCTTCTCACTCAGGAAGACAGGGCAGTTCCTGTCCCGAGGAGAATGAAATCCAGGGCAATTAGTGCACTGATAAGGTGTTGTGCACTCTTCCGCTTCGTGTGGTACCTTACCGCATGTTCTGCAGATTTCGGGGCTCGAGCATCGGGATAACATGTGACCGAACTTCTGGCACTTATAACACCTCATTGGTGGAGGGATATAAGGCCGTACGTCACAACGGTAACTTGTAACCTTGACTTTCTCCGGGAGCACCGAAAGCTCAAAGGAAATAATGAAAGCACCAGTATCCACGATTTGACCATTGATCTTGCGCGTAATGCGCCGGGCATCAGTCACGTGACGGTGCTGCATATCCTCCTTGAGCTCCTCGTCAGTGTTCAGAATCAGGTCCCGGTGGAAAATAACTCCTCGGACCAGATTCAGGGACGTGTGCTTTTCCACTTTGACGGGAATTTCGCCAAAGTGGTCACATTGCAAAAGTTGTTCAACTTGCTCACCAGTCATAGTCTTGAGCAACAAGCTACCGTTCCTCATCTTTTGTACTTTCTCAAGCTCGCCATAGACACCATCTATGTGGCGAGAAAACAAAATACTCTTTACCAGCTTGAAATCACCCCCATATGTTCTGGTAGCTACCAGATACTTGGGGGTGTTAGCACCCAGATTTTCACGCACAGATTGTTCCCAGGGGGTTGATCCCCATAGGGAAACAAATGTTAAAGGCTTAGGTGTAGGACCACCCTGTTTGGGGATTTTTCTTTTTGAACCCATGGCCAGATCATCCTCCCCGAATGCCACCGACATCCGATCACGGGCCGTCACAGTAGGCGCTACCCAGCCAGGGCAAGGCCCGCCTAGCTTGGAAGGCATTGCCCGGGGGTCCGATGTTTTACAATGCCATATCGGCATGTACCCCTTGGCATATACTGGATTTTACAGCTCAGACATTCGGCTGTGCGGGGAGCTGCGTAGTCAGGCGGATACTACTGCACGGGTACATGGCACACCCACCTGTCGGCGCGGCCAAGACCGGAACAGGCTTTCGAGCGTAGTCGCTAGCGTAAGTGGCCCATCCCCTAACAGCACGCACATATAGAAATTTTGGTTGCCAGACCCTGAAAGCAGTAACGGAAAGAAGTGCGATATAACCTAATGAGAGTTATACCGCACGGGTGTATGTCTTTTAGAGCTGACTGTCAACCCCCGAAAGGGGACCGTTCCGAGAAGCCCTTTTAGTCGCCTTTTACGACTGGCAGGGATTACCGTGGATGTATTCGCTTCCTCCCACCCACTGGGGGTCCAATTCACAAAACAACGCGGTGTCCTTAAAGTATAGCCAAGGTCGCCCCTTTTAGTCGCCTCTTACGACAGGCAGGGGATACCGTGGGTGTATTCTAAACCCCCCACCCACAGGGGGGGGGGGGTAAAACAGTTTTACTCCAGTCAAATCAGAAGGCTCTCATGCTTATTAAATTCAATCTATATTTTATTCAATTAACTCAGTATACTCCAATTTCCTATCAAGACCCATAATAGAAGTAAATTCAGTAGATTCTTTAATTTAATTTATTATTATTATCTTTAGTATTTTATTCAAAAAGGAGAATAAGGAAAATAAAGGACACGAGGAAAAGAAATGCCCTCAGCCCTCGAAGAATGTTGATTGAGGGATTTGCAAGGAAGGAGAGCTATGAAAGGCATATAGGAAAGTGAAAGATGATGATTATTGTCGTTTTAAGGGGCCTGACATCTAGGTTATCAGCCCCTGATTGTGTGGGTAATCGTGAAGATGAAAATGAAAAGCGAACTTAAAACTAAAACTAACTACCAACCTACATACTAGAAGAAGAAATGGAAAACTAAAGGAGAATAAGGCAAATAAAAGGACCGAAGGAAAAGAAATGCCCTCAACCCTCGGAGAAGGCGGATTGAGGGACTTGGAAGGACGGAGAGCCATGAAAGGCATATAGGAAAGTGAAAGATGATGATGATGATGATGATGATAATCGTTGTTTAAAGGGGCCTAACATCGAGGTTATCGGCCCCTAATGAAATGAAATGACGTGAAATGAAAGGATGTAGATAAAAACAACTCACTGCCATGGATGAAGCGAAAATGGTGTTTATAAAACAGACAGTGAGCCCCAAAAATTATGCCTTATTTGAATAAAAAGGAATAAAATGCGGATGGTAAAAAAGGATAAAACAAATAAGACATAGTGAACAATATAATACAGAACACAATAAAAAACATAAAACAGATATAACCAGAATTAAAAGTCGTAACTACACATTAAAACTTAAAAAAGTAACCACTCTCCCTCATGAACCGGAGGACGAGGTCAGCTGACGGCCCGTCATCACGGAGAATAAGGGAGAGGGTATTAGGCAGTTTAAGAGTCCCTCGCAGATCGGCCAGATCCACACACTCCAAGAGAAGGTGTGCCACGGTTAGGTGGGCGCCGCAAGTACACACAGGAGGATCCTCTCTTTTCAGCAAGTGGGAGTGCGTAGCAATCCCATGGCCGATCCGGAGTCGACAGAGTACCACAGCTTCCTTCCGGAGAGATCGGAAGGAAGATTTCCACACCTTCGTTGTCTCCTTGATGCCTCTCAGTTTGTTGGGTGGAGGCGTGGCACGCCATGCCTCCTCCCAATGCGACAGAATCGAATGCCGCAACTGAGAGCGCACATCACTAGTAGGCACCTTATATGGTAGCGAGGGCAGTGCGACTGCCTCTCTCGCCGCCTGATCAGCAAGCTCGTTTCCCGCAATACCCATGTGGCTAGGAAGCCACACAAAGGTCACCCCGGTTCCAGCGTTACGCGAACTGACGAGCTGGTCGTGCACACGCTGGACCAACGGGTGCTTCGGGAAACACACAACGATCGCTTGCAGCGCACTTAGAGAGTCAGTACACACAAGAAAGTGCTGGTGATCGTCTGATAACGTGTACCGCAGAGCCTCTAAGATGGCATAGAGCTCGGCAGTGTACACGCTACAGGCCTCGGGAAGTGAAAAGAGAAACCGACGATCCTCAACCACAAATGCACAGCCTACTTTCTCGTTTACCCTCGAACCGTACGTGAATACAAGCCCTGATCCCGGATACCGTGTCACCACGGACTGGAACAGCCTCCGATGGACGGAGGAGTCCGTGTCCGACTTGGGGCCGGTGTGCAGATCCAGGATGATATCAGGGCGAGAGACCATCCACGGAGGGGCCTTGCTAGGTACTCGGACGATACAGGAGACAGAAGGAAATCGGAACTGACGGTATAAGTCATCCAAGCGAATCCCCGCCGGCCGAGTGGCTCGGGCGAGCACATCATACAGCCGGCGATTCGGATTGGAAAACAAACATGGATAGCTTGGATGACGTGGCATCTGTCGAATAGTTGCAGCATAGGTCAGCAGTACTTGTTGGCGCCTCAGGTGTAAAGGAGGTACGCCAGCCTCGGCGAGCAAGCTGACGACTGGGCTTGTCCGAAAGGCACCCGTCGCCAGCCTCACACCGCGGTGGTGGACACTGTCCAGTTTAACAAGCACTGACTTACGGGCCGAACCATATGCTACACTGCCATAATCTAACCTAGATAAAATCAGTGATCTATAAAAACGCAGGAGCACCGCGCGGTCTGCCCCCCATGATGTGCCGCTAAGAAACCGCAACATGTTGAGTTTCTTAGCGCAGGCAGTTTCAAACACCGCACGTGTGGTTCCCACGTCAATTTCTGATCGAAAAGGAGCCCAAGGAACCGGTACGCAGCAACAACAGGCAAAGCTACATTGCCCAGATAAAGCTCAGGATCTGGATGGAGGGTGCGCTTTCGGCAGAAATGGACAACCGAGGACTTAGCGGTTGAGAATCGAAAGCCATGCTCCAGTGTCCAGCGTTCCACTCTCCGAATAGCTTGTTGTAGCTGTCGTTCAGCGACCGCCATATTTTGCGCACTATAATGTAGAGCGAAGTCGTCTACATATAGCGACGGTACCACTGCTGAACCAGCAGCAGCGACTATACCGTTTATGGCAATCGCAAATAATGTGACGCTAAGCACCGATCCCTGTGGGACTCCGTTTTCCTGTATATGATATTGCGAATATGTCCCCCCTATTCGGACACGGAACAGGCGAAGGGACAGAAAATTAGCAATAAAAACCGGCAAGTTACCTCGGAATTTCCATTGATGCAGGGTAGAGAGGATGCCGTAACGCCAAGTGGTGTCATAGGCCTTCTCGAGGTCAAAGAAAACAGCGACTAGGTGCTGTCTCCGGAAAAAAGCGTCCTGTATGGCAGTCTCCAGGCGTACCAGATGGTCGTTGGTACACCGAGACGCCCTGAAACCACACTGGTATTCAGACAGGAGGCCCCGTTTCTCCAGGACCCACACCAGGCGCCGATTGACCATCCTCTCAAAGAGCTTGCACAAACCGTTTGTGAGACAAATAGGTCTGTAACTCCCTGACAATTTGGGATCCTTATCGGGCTTCAGGATAGGTATAATGATACCTTCCTGCAATAATAGGAATCTCCGTTTCGCGGGCTTATAGGTCGTGTTCCAAGGACATTTTGTCGTACTGACGTTTCGCTGAATACTGCGTTCAGCATGTTCACAGGTTACATAAAGCGAGGTAAAACAAGTAAACAGAAGATATATAAATAGTCAACAACCCACACATAGAGGCTACCATAGCAACGGCGTACCACATAAAAGTAATGCATCAAGGACAGGGCTGCTCGTCTGTTGCATCTTCTCGTCTACGACGGTCAATAAGGGCAGGCTTGAGGGGATTAAGGACTGGAAGCCAAGCTCTGTTCACACGTTCTGCTTCCTCCTTAAGATTGAAGCTGTTAGTATGCTTCAATGGATTTCAATGGCCTCCCTTTGTAGCCTGGCATGATAAGACACCGTGGTGGACAGAACTTCGGTGTCTCCATATCTTATATCGTGACCTACAAGTAGCGAGTGTGCTGCTACAGTGGATTTATCTGTTTGTCCCAGCCGGCTGTGTCGTTCGTGCTCCTTGAGGCGAGTGGCAATACTTCTTTTCGTTGTTCCAATATATACTTGGCCACAATCACACGGGATTTTATAAACCCCTGCCGCGGTATGAGGATGTCGCTTATCTTTAGCGGACCTAAACATGTCCTTAATTTTTCGTGTAGGCCTGTATATGGTCTTTATATCATGGGACTCGAGTAGCCTCCCTATTCTGTCCGTGACCTTTTTTATATATGGAAGAAAAGCTCTAGCCAGGGGCTGCTTGTCTCCAATTACCCTTGTAGTTGGACGTCTCGGATGGAGTGCTCGCTGGATATCTTTCTGGCTGTACCCATTCGCGCATAAGGCCTCGTTGAGGTGTTCAATTTCTTGTTTTAGGCACTGCTTATCACAAATTCTTTTAGCGCGGTCAGCCAGTGTTTTTATAACTCCGTATTTCTGTCGTGGGTGGTGGTTGGACGTCTTATGTAGATATCGGTCAGTATGGGTCGGCTTACGGTAAACTGTATGTCCCAAAGTTAGATCAGCGGTCTTCGTTACCATAACGTCGAGAAACGCGATTTTCTGTTCATTTTCTAACTCCATGGTAAACTGAATGTTCGAGTTCTGGCTATTAAGATGTTGTAAAAACAGATTTAATTGATCTTTACCATGGCCCCATATTACAAAGGTATCGTCCACGTATCGTAGCCACACTTTAGGTTTCAAAGGTGCGGTCTCTAGTGCTATTTGTTCAAATTGTTCCATGAAGAAATTCGCGATCACCGGACTAAGGGGACTGCCCATGGCGACGCCATAATGATATTTCAAATTATTTCTGACCAACACATGCATGACGTTGCCAACATGATTTTACGCGCACTGATAGATCCAATTATATGTCTAACTGCATGTAACGTTCGTGCTATCCATTGGACTTCAACCAAATTTTGCATTCTGCACCTTAAGAGATGGAACTAAAAACATATTCAGTCACCATGGCTGCCAACTGTAGTGCTCTATTAGGCTACATTATACCAGATATATGTTGAACTAATTAGTGCCAGCTTGATCTTTATTCACCAGGAATCTGGAGCGCCCGCTCTGCTACTCAAGTGATTCTCTGCGAAGTTTATATAATTTCCTTTTCCTATTAACCACCATCATAAACTCTGCCATGCTACTTAACTTGACACCACTGTTTGGAGCAGTGGCATAGCCAGGGGGGTATTAACGGGGGTTAGAACCCCTCCCTCCAGCTTGGAATTTTTACAAAAAGAATGATAAAGCTAAATAAACATGTCTTAAATTAAGTACCGGAAATTGTACTCGCTGATGATGAGTGAATAACTCATGCAATGTGGGAAATCATTATTGTTGTGTTGCTGTTTTAAGGGGCGGAACTACGAGGTCATCTGTCCCTCTTAACACAGTTATGGTTGTGATTTGTGTCTGTATCACTGCTTGGAGATGTACTGCTGTCGTTTTCGGTCCAGTGTGTCTTCATGACAACCCATAACTCCCTCCTTTCAGGGTTGCCAATCTATCTCCCTCCCCCCCCCCCCCCCCCGCTAAATATAGATATTTTTTAAAATCTAACCTAGCGAGCCAATCCGATTTCTTTCGTTTCTTAGTGGGAGGAAGTTATAAATTAATGTAGTTTTAATTAATTCGAAATAAAATGTTTCAATAAGGACTTGGAAAATGCATTAACACTAATTTGGAGACCGTTAATTTCTTGCGTGTGAGAAAGCAGATTTGCTGAATATTAATTACTATGTCCAGCAATTCCCGAAATTACGGATATCCCCCAGTTAACTATAACCCCTCCCATTGGTCCATCTTGGCTACGCTGCTGGTTTGGAGTCACCTACTGAGCTAGCTCAAAGAAACATGAGCAGGCGCTAACAGGCATGAGTGCCTGCTTGATCTTTATTCACCAGGAATCTGGAGCACCCGCTCTGCTACCCAAATGACTGGAGCATGCGCTCAAGGACGCAGGGACTGTTGTGAGTGACTGCTACCGACCAGCGGATTTTATTCACCTCAATGCGAGTGCCCGCTCTAAATTCGCGAGTAAAGAGCGTGTGCTCAATTTTATTCACACCATCCATTGGCATGCGGGAAGCCGATATATTTAAGTTATGAATAGGCAGGCCGCGCATGCGTACTGCAAGACCCCCCTGCACCCCGTCAAGAGTGTTCAACTGCCATCTCCTGCCGCGATGACAGTACGAACCTACATACTAGAAGAAGAAATATAAAACTAATGGAGAATAAGGCAAAGAAAGGACAGGAGGAACAGAAATGCCCTCAACCCTCGAAGAATGCGGATTGAGGGACTTGGAAGGAAGGAGAGCCATCAAAGGCAGATAGGAAAGTGAAAGAGGAGAGGGTCCGCCCCAAAGGTAAGGGACAAAAGGAGAAAACGGACCCAGGTCAGGAATCCCTCGGGGTCGCCAACTCCCGAACTCACCAGCCGTGAGCCCCTGATGGTGAAGCAATATCCAGGGAGCACCAGAAGTGGTGGGGCTACATACACCCTGCCTCCTTGAGGGCCTTGAGCAGAAGGCAGGAGATAACAGGAAAAGAAAAAGAAGGCTGCCCCTCGCAGAAGAAGGGTATCAGAACACATGAGACAAGGGCCAATTAAGGCGGGAAATGAAGTGACTCCCTAGGCCTCGGACACCCTTATACCGTCGGGGTCGGAAGAGAACAAGAGTTGACGAAGTGAGGTCGACAGGAAAGAAGATGATGATGATGATAATTGTTGTTTTAAGGGGCCTAACATCGAGGTTATCGGCCCCTAATGATCTGGGTGATAGCGAAAATGATGATGAAATGGAAACCAGAACAAAATTATCGCAGACGGAAAATACGTACAAAAAGGAACTCACATGGAAACAACTCACAATGTGGTCTTACAAAACGGAATTTAGAACGAAAAGTTGCACAAAAAGAATAGATCGAAAAAGACCCACAAAACGTAAGCTAGATTCAAAATACGTACAAAATGCAAAGTAGCGCCGAAATACTTACAAAATGCAACTGAAATTCAAAATACTTACAAAATGCAAATGAGATCGAAAGTACGTACAAAATGCAATTGAGGTTCAAAATACTTACAAAATGCAATTGAAATTGATGATGATGATGATAATTGTTGTTTTAAGGGGCCTAACATCTAGGCTATCGGCCCCTGATGGTTTGGGTGATCGTGAAGACGAAAATGAAATGTAAACTTAAAACTAAAACTAACTACCAACCTACATACTAGAAGAAGAAATGGAAAACTAAAGGAGAATAAGGCAAATAAAGGACAGGAGGAAAAGAAATGCCCTCAACCCTCGAAGAATGCGGATTGAGGGACTTGGAAGGAAGGAGAGCCATGAAAGGCAGATAGGAAAGTGAAAGAGGAGAGGGTCCGCCCCGAAGGTAAGGGACAAAAGGGGAAAACGGACCCAGCTCAGGAATCCCTCGGGGTCGCCAACTCCCGAACTCACCAGCCGTGAGCCCCTGAGGGTGTAGCATTATCTACGGTGCACCAGAAGTGGTGGGGCTACATACACCCTGCCTCCTTAAGGGCCTTGAGCACAAGGCAGGAGGTAAAAGGAAAAGAAAAAGAAGGCTGACCCCTCGCAGGAGGGTGTCAGGAAAGATGAGACAAGGGCCAATTACGGCGGGAAAGGAAGAGACTCCCTAGGCCTCGGATAACCTAATACCGTCGGGGTCGGAAGAGAACAAGAGTTGACCAAGTGAGGTCGACAGGAAAGAAGACGGAGAGGAGCCCGGCACAAGTAAGTGGAAGCAATGCCGGACTCAGCTGGGGCCCCGTGGTCGCCAACCCACGCCCACTAGAAGTGAGCCCCTGGGGGAAATTGAAATTGAAAATACACAATGAAATTCAGATTGAAATATCCCAGTTCCAATCCAAATTATTCACAAAGTGCAATTGAAATCAAAATCCTTACAAAATGCAATTGAAATTGCTTACAAAATGTACGGTAGATTCAAACGACTCATGTGGATTGACAATACTTACAAAAAACCATTTAGATTGAAAACACTTGACAAATGCAATTTAGATTCAAAATACCCACAAAATGCAATTGAGAATCAAAATATGTGCAAAATACCCACCAAACAAAATGCAATTTAGATTCAAAATTCGTGCGAAATGCGGTTTTGGTTGAAAATACTTACAAAATGCAATTGAAATTCAAAATACTCACTAAAAGGCCCGGCAACCTGCATTGAAAGACTTACTAAAAAGCAATTTAGATTGTCAATCTTTACAAAATGCAATTGAGGTTGAAAACAATCGCGAGATGTAATTTAGATCGAAAAAACTTACAAAATGCAACATAGATCAAAAATGCCTTAAAAAATCGCTAAAAGGGAATTTAGATACACGGTGATTCGAGTAACAAAAACAGTGCGGGAATCTTAAAGAGAAAAGGAAATAGAAGAAAAAGAGGAGAGGAGAGGGGAGAGAGGAGAAGATGATGATGATGATAATTGTTGTTTTAAGGGGCCTAACATCTAGGTTATCGGCCCCTGATGGTGTGGGTGATCGTGAAGATGAAAAATGAAAAGCGAACTTAAAACTAAAACTAACTACTAACCTGCATACTAGAAGAAGAAATGGAAAACTAAAGGAGAATAAGGCAAATAAAAGGACAGAAGGAAAATAAATGCCCTCAACCCTCGGAGAAGGCGGATTGAGGGACATGGAAGGAAGGAGGGCCATGAAAGGCATATAGGAAAGTGAAAGAGGAGATGATGATGATGATAATTGTTGTTTTAAGGGGCCTAACATCTAGGTTATCGGCCCCTGATGGTTTGGGTGATCGTGAAGATGAAAATGAAAAAGCGAACTTAAAACTAAAACTAACTACTAACCTACATACTAGAAGAAGAAATGGAAAACTAAAGGAGAATAAGGCAAATAAAGGACAGGAGAAAAGAAATGCCCTCAACCCTCGAAGAAGGCGGATTGAGGGACTTGGAAGGAAGGAGAGCCATGAAAGGCAGATAGGAAAGTGAAAGAGGAGAGGGTCCGCCCCAAAGGTAAGGGACAAAAAGGGAAAACGGACCCAGCTCAGGAATCCCTCGGGGTCGCCAACTCCCGAACTCACCAGCCGTGAGCCCCTGAGGGTGTAGCATTATCTAGGGTGCACCAGAAGTACTGGGGCTACATACACCCTGCCTCCTTAAGGGCCTTGAGCACAAGGCAGGAGGTAAAAGGAAAAGAAAAAGAAGGCTGACCCCTCACAGAAGGAGGGTGTCAGGAAAGATGAGACAAGGGCCAATTAAGGCGGGAAAGGAAGAGACTCCCTAGGCCTCGGATACCCGAATACCATCGGGGTCGGAAGAGAACAAGAGTTGACCAAGTGAGGTCGACAGGAAAGAAGAAAGAGAGGAGCCCGGCACAAGTAAGTGGAAGCAATGCCGGACTCAGCTGGGGCCCCGTGGTCGCCAACCCACAACCCACTAGATGTGAGCCCCTGGGGGGTGAAAGAGGAGAGGGTCCGCCCCAAAGGTAAGGGACAAAAGGGGAAAACGGACCCAGCTCAGGAATCCCTCGGGGTCGCCAACTCCCGAACTCACCAGCCGTGAGCCCCTGAGGGTGTAGCATTATCTAAGGTGCACCAGAAGTGGTGGGGCTACATACACCCTGCCTCCTTAAGGGCCTAGAGCACAAGGCAGGAGGTAAAAGGAAGAGAAAAAGAAGGCTGACCCCTCGCAGAAGGAGGGTATCAGAAAAGATGAGACAAGGGCCAATTAAGGCGGGATAGGAAGAGACTCCCTAGGCCTCGGATACCCTAATACCGTCGGGGTCAGAAGAGAACAAGAGTTGACCAAGTGAGGTCGACAGGAAAGAAGACAGAGAGGAGCCCGGCACAAGTAAGTGGAAGCAATGCCGGACTCAGCTGGGGCACCGTGGTCGCAAACCCACAACCCACTAGATGTGAGCCCCTGGGGGGAGGAAAGAAGACGGAGAGGAGCCCGGCACAAGTAAGTGGAAGCAATGCCGGTCAGTTGGGTTCTTCGGGGATGCGGACGGGGACACCACAGCAGTATCTACCTCTTTAAACTATGTGTCGCCCGACGCATCGCCGCAGGCGGCAGCCGGTATCAGAGGCCGGCTGGGCCAGAGGGCCGGAGCGGTCCACCACGCCGCCCTCCTGCTACATCCACCTACCTGCGGCGAACAATTTCCAGACAGCTCTGGCAGAGTTTTGGACAACGTATATGCCAGAAAACGAGGAACCAGTGGAAATCAACCTCTCCTACCAGATAATATCGTCGACAGATATTCCCAAGAATATCAATGGATTATCTGGGACAGCGCTCCCTGGGATGTCATGTCAGATGACCAGGATGTGGATGTGGCTAACCCTGGCATCCCAAGGGACACTACGGGCACTCCCGTACCGGACCAGCAGCATCCTGAATTACATATACTCGATCCGGAACAACAAGACAACGCTGAAGATGAAGATGACATCTGGATATACGATCCCCGATATCCTCATCGCCCACCAGCCGTGCAGAGGGCAGTTCATGTGGACGAGACGGGATTCCCGACCATCAACGTCACCACTCCTAGCAGCAAGCCAGCACGTCAAACAGAATATACCAGTACCAGAATAGAGGCGGCACTCCCGATTCCCTACTGTGACACAGCACTTGGACGCTACGCCACCACGATACTTCGAGATGGGGTCTCCCTGCCTAGGCCTACTAACGCTCCAGCTGTGTATCCCCAAACCAGACAATCACCGTTAATGGATCAAGTGATCGCCGATCTAGAGAGAACACAATTGATATATCAGTTTAAACCCTTCTATGCCTTTCCGCTGTTCCTTGTGCCGAAGACCAACGGAAAGGCCCGAGTGATTTACGATCTGTCAGCCTGGACCGAATACATAGCGAAGCCTAAATTTTCTCTTAAAAGTGCAGCTCAAACGTTAGTGAACATTCCTGAGATTCATGTCGCCATAAAAATTGATCTCAAAAGTGGTTTCTATCACATCCCACTTCGACCCAAAGACACCTTCACGTAAGGTATACGTTATGCCGGAAAAGACTATTGTTGGCAACGACTACCGATGGGACACGCGCTTGCACCCAGCATTATGCAACGCTGGGCGCAAGCCGTTGCGGAATTAGTGACTGAACAGTTCCCCGGCGTCCATATGATCTGTTACTTGGACGATTGGTTAATAAACGCGGAACACATTCCAGTGGATGAACTTCTCTTCTTAGAAGTGGTAGTAAGCGTGACTATAAATCGCCAGAAGAGCATGTTGCAACCCTCAGTGATCTTGCAGTACTTAGGAGTTACTATTAACATTGTCGCCCAGTGTGTGTTATTGCAGAGGCACCCGGGACAGGGTCTCTCAGATTTTACGTGACATTCCCCACTACGAGGACAAGCACAGTCAGCAAGCAGCCGGTTTCCTGAGTTGGGTGTGCTGGGTGATGAACTGGCCCATGCTCATCCTCTCAAGAGAGGCATACTGGCCCCGCTGGATGTTGACAACCGAATTTATGGACACTCCACGGTCTATGAACAGAAAAGGAGCTTCAATACAAGTGTTCGCCGACGCCACTCCCATGAGTGTGGCAGGAATTATCCCCAGTTTGAACTTAGCTTGGGCTCAAGCCTTTAGACACCCCGCTACTGTCAATGAGAGTGAACTAGCAGCGGCCTTAATGGCCGCAATTTGGACTATACAAGATGAGGAAGTGCCTGACTGTAACCATAATCATGTATTTACTGATTCAGCCGTAGCCAGACATACTCTGATATCTGGCCGCGGCCCCCTGTTGTACCGTAATATGTATATTCTTCCTATGTACCTAAGATTAATAAAACTTGTAGCAGAGCGAGGGATATCCCTCGCGTGGCGAACCGTCCGTTCACTGGAGAATCCGGCTGACGGGCCCTCCCGGGCAGTACTAACCGAGGTACGCGCAGCCCTCCCTTAACTATTTAAGCGGGACGCGCCCGGGAGGATCCGTCAGTTGGGTTCTTCGGGGGTGCGGACGGGGACACCACAGCAGCATCTACCTCTTTAAACTATGTGTCGCCCGACGCATCGCCGCAGGCGGCAGCCGGTATCAGAGGTCGGCTGGGCCAGAGGGCTGGAGCGGTCCACCACGCCGCCCACCTGCTACATCCACTTACCAGCGGCAACAATCTCCAGACAGCTCTGGCAGAGTTTTGGACAACGTATATGCCAGAAAACGAGGAACCAGTGGAGAATCGATGATGATGATGATGATAATTGTTGTTTAAAGGGGCCTAACATCTAGGCTATCGGCCCCTGATGGTTTGGGTGATCGTGAAGATGAAAATGAAATGTAAACTTAAAACTAAAACTAACTAATAACCTACATACTAGAAGAAGAAATGGAAAACTAAAGGAGAACAAGGCAAATAAAGGACAGGAGGAAAAGAAATGCCCTCAACCCTCGAAGACTGCGGATTGAGGGACTTGGAAGGAAGGAGAGCCATGAAAGGCAGATAGGAAAGTGAAAGAGGAGAGGGTCCGCCCCGAAGGTAAGGGACAAAAGGGGAAAACGGACCCAGCTCAGGAATCCCTCGGGGTCGCCAACTCCCGAACTCACCAGCCATGAGCCCCTGAGGGTGTAGCATTATCTAGGGTGCACCAGAAATAGTGGGGCTACATACACCCTGCCTCCTTAAGGGCCTAGAGTACAAGGCAGGAGGTAAAAGGAAGAGAAAAAGAAGGCTGACCCCTCGCAGAAAGAGGGTATCAGAAAAGATGAGACAAGGGCCAATTAAGGCGGGAAAGGAAGAGATGATGATGATGATAATTGTTGTTTTAAGGGGCCTAACATCTAGGTTATCGGCCCCTGATGGTTTGGGTGATCGTGAAGAGAAAAATGAAAAGCGAACTTAAAACTAAAACTAACTACTAACCTACATACAGTAGCCTCTCACAAATCCGGACCTCAAAAATCCGGACTCCGGCAAATCCGGACCGCTCAAAAAATATTTTTTGTAATACAAAATCAGTAAAATGTAGGTAACGTGATGCTTAAGCGCCTTCAATTTCTCCGCGACCATTCCGCATTACAAGAATGACGTCTTTTCTATTCTACTGGCTGTGCGGCACGGCGGGAGGTCATTGACTCGCCCCCTCCCCAACAGCTCTTTGTTTACTCATACAGTACTTAGTTGACCGCGCTCACTCTCTCTGTGCAGACGTTATTTTCGGTGGCTACCTCGTGTTGTGTCGGTGCTCTGTGTTTCTCGCGTCTTGTTTTTAAGTACTGTAAGATGAGTAACAAACGAAAGCAAGTGTGTGTGTCAGTGGAAGAAAAACTCCGTGCTATAAAGAGGATTGATGCTGGAGAATCGGCGAAAAAAATCGCTCTAGAGTTAGGAGTAGGAACAAGTACAGTTTCAGATTGGAAGAAGAATCGCGGACAGATAGAAAAATGGTGTTCCTCTCAATCCAGTGGAAGTGCGATTAAAATTAGAAAAAGCATGCATAAAGGCAAACATGTAGAAGTTGAAGAAGCATTGTTCTTGTGGCATGAACATTTAAGAGGTAAAGGGGTTCCTATTACGGGGCCTATGCTTCAAGAAAAGGCGTTGCATTTCAAAAATGAAATTGAAGGTGAAGATGGTGAGTTTACAGCAAGTGAAGGTTGGCTTGATCGTTGGAAGAAACGATTTGGTGTTCGTAAACTGTCAATAAGTGGGGAGGCATTATCAGCCAACAAAGATGCTGTTCCTGAATTCAAGAAACTACTTTTTAGTATCTTGGACAAAGAAGAAATTTCCGGAGAACAGCTCTACAACTGCGACGAGACTGGTTTAAATTATAAGATGTTGCCCACAAAAACTCTTGCGTCAAAAAAAGAAGTTTCAGCCCCGGGCTACAAAAAGAGCAAGGAACGAGTTACGGTGTTGGCGTGTAGTAATGTGACCGGCAGTCATAAGCTTAGGTTAACATTGATTGGAAAATCAAAAAAACCACGAGCTTTTAAGAAAATAAAGAAAGATGATGAGTTGCCACTTTGGTATACAAACCAACAAAAAGCGTGGATGAATTCTGCAATTTTCAAGACATTGTTTACCAAGGAGTTTGTCCCGTCAGTAGAGACACATCTGACTGAAAATAATTTACCAAGAAAAGCAATTCTGTTGTTAGACAACGCTCCAACACATCCGATCGCTGACGAATTAACAGACGGTGAAATCAAAGCAGTGTTCTTGCCGCCAAATGTGACAGCTGTGTGTCAGCCTATGGACCAAGGGGTACTTCAAGCTCTAAAATTAAAGTACCGTCGTAGACTTCTCAGTTATTTGATTTCGGCGATTGAGAATGACGAGGATTACATCGGTGCATTGAAGAAGATTGACGTTTTGGATGTAATTAGGTGGGTAGCCGAAGGGTGGGAGGAAATTTCTCCTTCATCAATAGTTTCGTCATGGAAAGTTCTCTTGGACCATCAGGGAAACAAGTTTGAAGAAATAGCCGTCGAAAACGTTGATGAAAATCAGTTTGAAAGGGAAAACGTCGTTACACTGTTGGAAAAAATACCCGGATGTGAGGAAGTGAGTGATAATGATGTCCATGAATGGATGAACAATGACGACGAAAATGAAATAACAGACGATGATATAGTCAGAATGGTGACAAATGAAGATTGTTTGGAAGAAGAGGAACTACCTGAGAGCAACATAAACCTGATTCCACATTCAGAAGGATTTAAAATGTTGGACCGAGCCCTAGAGTATGATGATGATGATGATAATTGTTGTTGTAAGGGGCCTAACATCGAGGTTATCGGCCCCTAATGAAATGGAATGACGTGAAATGAAAGGATGTAGATAAAAACAACTCACTGCCATGGATGAAGCGAAAATGGTGTTTATAAAACAGACAGTGAGCCCCAAAAATTATGCCTTATTTGAATAAAAAGAATAAAAGGCGGATGGTAAAAAAGGATAAAAAATAAGGCATAGGGAACAATACAATACATAACACAATAAAAAACATAAAACAGATTTAACCACAATTAAAAGTCGTAACTACACCTTAAAACTTAAAAAAGTAACCACTCTCCCTCATGAACCGGATGACGAGGTCAGCTGACGGCTCGTCATCACGGAGAATAAGGGAGAGGGTATGAGGCAGTTTAAGATTCCTGCGCAGATCGGCCAGATCCACACACTCCAAGAGAAGGTGTGCCACGGTTAGGTGGGCCCCGCAAGTACACACAGGAGGATCTTCTCTCTGTAGCAAGTGGGAGTGCGTAGCAATCCCATGGCCGATCCGGAGTCGACAGAGTACCACAGCTTCCTTCCGGAGAGATCGGAAGGAAGATTTCCACACCTTCGTTGTCTCCTTGATGCCTCTCAGTTTGTTGGGTGGAGGCGTGGCACGCCATGCCTCCTCCCAATGCGACAGGATCGTATGCCGCAACTGAGAGCGCACATCACTAGCAGGCACCTTATACGGTAGCGAGGGCAGTGCGACTGCCTCTCTCGCCGCCTGATCAGCAAGCTCGTTTCCCGCAATACCCATGTGGCTAGGAAGCCACACAAAGGTCACCCCGGTTCCAGCGTTACGCGAACTGACGAGCAGGTCGTGCACACGCTGGACCAACGGGTGCTTCGGGAAACACACATCGATCGCCTGCAGCGCACTCAGAGAGTCAGTACACAAAAGAAAGTGCTGGTGATCGTCTGATAACGTGTACCGCAGAGCCTCTAAGATGGCATAGAGCTCCGCTGTGTACACGCTACACGCCTCGGGAAGTGAAAAGAGAAACCGACGATCCTCAACCACAAATGCACAGCCTACTTTCTCGTTTACCCTCGAACCGTCCGTGAATACAAGCCCTGATCCCGGATACCGTGTCACCACGGACTGGAACAACCTCCGATGGACGGAGGAGTCCGTGTCCGACTTGGGGCCGGTGTGCAGATCCAGGATGATATCAGGGCGAGAGACCATCCACGGAGGGGCCTTGCTAGGTACTCGGACGATACAGGAGACAGAAGGAAATCGGAACTGACGGTATAAGTCATCCAAGCGAATCCCCGCCGGCCGAGTG
Source organism: Meconema thalassinum (assembly GCA_946902985.2). NCBI lineage: Eukaryota > Metazoa > Arthropoda > Insecta > Orthoptera > Tettigoniidae > Meconema > Meconema thalassinum. Next base: position 501,035,747 of record OX336392.1, on the reverse strand, counting down.
GCTCGGGCGAGCACATCATACAGCCGGCGATTCGGATTGGAAAACAAACATGGATAGCTTGGATGAAGTGGCATCTGTCGAATAGTTGCAGCATAGGTCAGCAGTACTTGTTGGCGCCTCAGGTGTAAAGGAGGTACGCCAGCCTCGGCGAGCAAGCTGACGACTGGGCTTGTCCGAAAGGCACCCGTCGCCAGCCTCACACCGCCGTGGTGGACACTGTCCAGTTTAACAAGCACTGACTTACGGGCCGAACCATATGCTACACTGCCATAATCTAACCTAGATAAAATCAGTGACTTATAAAAGCGCAGGAGCACCACGCGGTCCGCCCCCCATGATGTGCCGCTAAGAAACCGCAACATGTTGAGTTTCTTAGCGCAGGCAGTTTTCAAACACCGCACGTGTGGTTCCCACGTCAATTTCTGATCGAAAAGGAGCCCAAGGAACCGGTACGCAGCAACAACAGGCAAAGCTACATTGCCCAGATAAAGCTCAGGATCTGGATGGAGGGTGCGCTTTCGGCAGAAATGGACAACCGAGGACTTAGCGGTTGAGAATCGAAAGCCATGCTCCAGTGTCCAGCGTTCCACTCTCCGAATAGCTTGTTGTAGCTGTCGTTCAGCGACCGCCATATTTTGCGCACTATAATGTAGAGCAAAGTCGTCTACAAATAGCGACGGTACCACTGCTGGACCAGCAGCAGCGACTATACCGTTTATGGCAATCGCAAATAATGTTACGCTAAGCACCGATCCCTGTGGGACTCCGTTTTCCTGTATATGATATTGCGAATATGTCCCCCCTATTCGGACACGGAACAGGCGAAGGGACAGAAAATTCGCAATAAAAACCGGCAAGTTACCTCGGAATTTCCATTGATGCAGGGTAGAGAGGATGCCGTAACGCCAAGTGGTGTCATAGGCCTTCTCGAGGTCAAAGAAAACAGCGACTAGGTGCTGTCTCCGGAGAAAAGCGTCCTGTATGGCAGTCTCCAGGCGTACCAGATGGTCGTTGGTACACCGTGACGCCCTGAAACCACACTGGTATTCAGACAGGAGTCCCCGTTTCTCCAGGACCCACACCAGGCGCCGATTGACCATCCTGTCAAAGAGCTTGCACAAACCGTTTGTGAGACAAATAGGTCTGTAACTCCCTGACAATTTGGGATCCTTATCGGGCTTCAGGATAGGTATAATGATACCTTCCTGCCATTGCGCTGGAAACACACCTTCCAACCAGATACGATTAAACACCCTGAGCAAATAGCGAATGCTCTCATCGTTAAGGTGTTGAAGCATTTGGTTGTGAATATTATCCGGGCCAGGAGACGTGTCCCTGCAGAGCGCCAGCGCTCCGCGGAGTTCCCACTCCGTAAAGGGCACGTTGTACTCCTCCGAAGCGCGGGAAGCAAAACTAAGATGGAAACGTTCCGCTTCGCGCTTCAGGGCCACGAAGGCAGGGTCATAGTTACCGGAACCGGATATATCCGCAAAATACGAGGCGAGATGGTTTGCAACGCGATAAGGATCTGTAACCAGTTCATTAGCAATGGAAATTCCCGGTACAGTAGAAGATGTCTGAATTCCCGAAATGCGTCGCAGTTTAGTCCACACTTGAGAGGAGGGGGTATGTGCCGTAATAGAAGACACATACCGTTCCCAGGAATGTTTCTTACTCTGGCGAATAAGAATCCGTGCCTTGGCACGGAATTTCTTAAACGCCACCAAATTGGCCATGGTTGGACGCCGACGGTAGTGCTTATGAGCTCGACGACGGTCTCTTATTGCCGCTGCAATATCCTCTGTCCACCAAGGGACGAGTTTGCGACGAGGAGTCCCAGAAAAGGATGGAATGGACTCCTCGGCGGCAGCAAGAAGCACATCGGTGATGTGCTGTACCTCGTCATCGACGCTCCGGCAACCAAGATCAACGAATACAGCTCGTTCTTGAAACGAGGGCCAATTTGCCCGCTTAAGAACCCAACGACTGGGGAACTCAACGGGCGTCTGGTTCAGAAGGGTAAGAACGATCGGGAAATGGTCACTGTCACAGAGGTCATCGTGTACATACCAGCCAAATAAGGGGACCAGCGCACGGCTACACACACTCAAGTCAATGTGTGAGTACGTGCCGTGCGCTAAGCTAAAATGTGTAGCTTCCCCTGTATTTAATAGACATAAATCCAACCCTTGAATTAAGCCTTCCACGTCCCTTCCTCTGGGGCAGGAAGATGGTGATCCCCAGTGGGGGTGATGAGAGTTGAAATCACCCACGAGTAGGAAAGGGACTGGAAGTTGATCAACAAGATCTAAGACGTCATTAATATCAAGGGGTTGGTTCGGTGGAAGGTACACGTTACAAACAGTTGTCATAGCAGGCAAGGACACGCGAACTGCAATAGCTTCCAGAGGAGTGGCGAGTGGAAACTCCTCACTATAGCAGTCAGAGCGAACGAAGGTACAAACGCCCCCGGAAGCCCGGGCGGCGTCTTGTCGCTCTTTAGAGTATAGTCGGAAACCTCTCAGAACAGTCTCGTGATCAGGTCTGAGGTTTGTTTCCTGTAGGCAGACTATACTCGCCGCGTATTGGGCAATAAGCTGACGGAGCTCTGTCAAATGCCTGTCATAACTGTTACAATTCCACTGTAACAGTGCCATTGTGTGAACTTAGGGAATAAGTTGGAGCAGCAAGCTACTCCAACTTTGACTCTGGAGAATCTACAGTCACTACGTCGACTATAATCTCCATGTCCTCAGGCGAGTTCATGGAGTGAATCGACTCGGTAGATGATTTCCTGGACGCAGTTCGGCGGCGGGGGGATCTCCGTGGGGAGCGCGAAGATCTGGGGGCCGAAACGTCCCCAGGCGCAGAAGCATCCGCAGGTGTTGGCGCGGAGGGCTTCCCCTTTTTTGGAGAAAGGGAATGCGTAGTGCGGGGTCCCTTCTTACCCGCCCCCGGCTCTTTAAGGTATATAGACGGGTCAGGAGCCGAAGTCCTGACCCTGGTCGACGATGCCGCCTCCGCCGGCTTCGGCGCGGCTTTCGCCGACCGTTTGGATGGGGAGGAAGACTTCGACTTCCTCCCGAGTGGGGAGGAAGTCTTCAACTTCCTCCCCTGCTGTGCGGGCGGAGCAGCCTTCGCTCGCACAGCCTTCGTGCTGGCCGAAGGTGGAGTTGAAGTCACCTTCGGGCTTTCCGTTATAATGTTAGGAGCTGGTTTTGGAACAGGAAATTCAGTTGCAGGTTTCACAGCTGGAACAAAAGATGAGGTAGCCGGGACCAAATTTGGTATTATGGCTCTATAATCAATCGTTGGAGAAGGCCAAGTCGTGGTACGGTACTTCTTGCGGGCCTCCTGGTAGGTCAGACCATCCAGGGTTTTGATCTCCTGGATTTTCTTCTCACTCAGGAAGACAGGGCAGTTCCTGTCCCGAGGAGAATGAAATCCAGGGCAATTAGTGCACTGATAAGGTGTTGTGCACTCTTCCGCTTCGTGTGGTACCTTACCGCATGTTCCGCAGACGTCAGGACTCGAGCATCGGGATATCATGTGCCCAAACTTCTGGCACTTATAACACCTCATGGGTGGAGGGATATAAGGCCGGACGTCACAACGGTAACTTGTAACCTTGACTTTCTCCGGGAGCACCGAAAGCTCAAAGGAAATAATGAAAGCACCAGTATCCACGATTTGACCATTGACCTTGCGCGTAATGCGCCGGACATCAGTCACGTGATGGTGCCGCATATCCTCCTTGAGCTCCTCGTCAGTGTTCAGAATCAGGTCCCGGTGGAAAATAACTCCTCGGACCAGATTCAGGGACGTGTGCTTTTCCACTTTGACGGGAATGTCGCCAAAGTGGTCACATTGCAAAAGTTGTTCAACTTGCTCTCCAGTCCTAGTCTTGAGCAACAAGCTACCGTTCCTCATCTTTTGTACTTTCTCAAGCTCATAGACACCTTCTATGTGGCGAGAAAACAAAATACTCTTTACCAGCTTGAAATCACCCCCATCTGTTCTGGTAGCTACCAGAAACTTGGGGGTGTTAGTACCCAGATTTTCACGCACAGATTGTTCCCAGGGGGTTGATCCCCGTAGGGAATCAAATGTTAAAGACTTGGGTGCAGGACCACCCTGTTTGGGTGTACGTCCACCCTGGTTGGGGATTTTTCTTTTAGAACCCATGGCCAGATCATCCTCCCCGAATGCCACCGACATCCGATCACGGGCCGTCACAGTAGGCGCTACCCAGCCAGGGCAAGGCCCGCCTAGCTTGGAAGGCATTGCCCGGGGGTCCGATGTTTTACAATGCCGTATCGGCATGTACCCCTTGGCATATACTGGATTTTACAGCTCAGACATTCGGCTGTGCGGGGACCTGCGTAGTCAGGCGGATACTACTGAACGGGTACATGGCACACCCACCTGTCGGCGCGGCCAAGACCGGAACAGGCTTATGAGCGTAGTCGCTAGCGTAAGTGGCCCATCCCCTAACAGCACGCACATATAGAAATTTTGGTTGCCAGACCCTGAAAGCAGTGACGGAAAGAGGTGCGATATAACCTAATGAGAGTTATACCGCACGGGTGTATGTCTTTTAGAGCTGACTGTCAAACCCTCGAAAGGGGACCGTTCCGAGAAGCCCTTTTAGTCGCCTTTTACGACTGGCAGGGAGCACCGTGGATGTATTCGCTTCCTCCCACCCACTGGGGGTCCAATTCACAAAACAACGCGGAGTCCTTAAAGTATAGCCAAGGTCGCCCCTTTTAGTCGCCTCTTACGACAGGCAGGGGATACCGTGGGTGTATTCTAAACCCCCCACCCACAGGGGGAGAGCCCTAGAGTACATTACTCAGCAGGATGGAATATCTTCAGCTGACATCATTTGTTTAATGAAGTTAAGAGACATTGCGGCAAGAAAACGTGCTGAAACTGTGAAGCAGAAAAATATTCAAGACTTTTTCAAGCATGTGTAAGTTTGTTTTTACACACTGTTTCTGATGATTTATTTTCATTTATTTTGCATACTGTAGTACTGTAATATAAATTCTTAAGTCTTATTAAAGTTGTTCAATACTATTAACCATCTATTTTTTCTACCCCTGTGTTCAGTTAATTGCAGTTCAGAACTGTTTTATGCGAGCAACAATAAAGTACACATATCGGCACGGAGTGGCGGCGATCGCGGCACGCAAACCACTGCCGCGACCGACGTCACTCTGTCTCCGGGAAATCCGGATTTTTCGGAATCCGGATCGGCCGTCCGCCACATTGGTCCGGATTTTCGAGAGTCTACTGTACTAGAAGAAGAAATGGAAAACTAAAGGAGAATAAGGCAAATAAAGGACAGGAGGAAAAGAAATGCCCTCAACCCTCGAAGAAGGCGGATTGAGGGACTTGGAAAGAAGGAGAGCCATGAAAGGCAAATAGGAAAGTGAAAGAGGAGAGGGTCTGCCCCAAAGGTAAGGGACAAAAAGGGAAAACGGACCCAGCTCAGGAATCCCTCGGGGTCGCCAACTCCCGAACTCACCAGCCGTGAGCCCCTGAGGGTGTAGCATTATCTAGGGTGCACCAGAAGTGGTGGGGCTACATACACCCTGCCTCCTTAAGGGCCTAGAGCACAAGGCAGGAGGTAAAAGGAAGAGAAAAAGAAGGCTGACCCCTCGCAGAAGGAGGGTATCAGAAAAGATGAGACAAGGGCCAATTAAGGCGGGAAAGGAAGAGACTCCCTAGGCCTCGGATACCCTAATACCGTCGGGGTCAGAAGAGAACAAGAGTTGACCAAGTGAGGTCGACAGGAAGGAAGACGGAGAGGAGCCCGGCACAAGTGGAAGCAATGCCGGACTCAGCTGGGGCCCCGTGGTCGCCAACCCACGCCCACAAGATGTGAGCTCCTGGGGGAGACTATACAAGATGATGATGATGATGATGATGATAATTGTTGTTTTAAGGGGCCTAACATCGAGGTTATCGGCCCCTAATGATCTGGGTGATAGCGAAAATGATAATGAAATGGAAACCAGAACAAAATTATCGAAGACTGAAAATACGTACAAAAAGGAACTCACATGGAAACAACTCACAATATGGTCCTACAAAAGGGAATTTAGAACGAAAAGTTGCACAAAAAGAATAGATTGAAAAAGACCCACAAAACGTAGGCTAGATTCAAAATACGTACAAAATGCAAAGTAGCGCCGAAATACTTACAAAATGCAACTGAAATTCAAAATAATTACAAAATGCAAATGAGATCGAAATTACGTACAAAATGCAATTGAGGTTCAAAATACTTACAAAATGCAATTGAAATTGAAAATACACAATGCAATTCAGATTGAAATATCCCAGTTCCAATCCAAATTATTCACAAAGTGCAATTGAAATTCAAAATACTTACAAAATGCAATTGAAATTGAAAATGCTTACAAAATGTACGGTAGATTCAAACGACTCATGTGGATTGACAATACTTACAAAAAGCAATTTAGATTGAAAATACTTGACAAATGTAATTTAGATTCAAAATACCCACAAAATGCAATTGAGAATCAAAATATGTGCAAAATGCCCACCAAACAAAATGCAATTTAGATTCAAAATTCGTGCGAAATGCGGTTTTGGTTGAAAATACTTACAAAATGCAATTGAAATTCAAAATACTCACTAAAATGCCCTGACGCCTGCATTGAAAGACTTACTAAAAAGCAATTTAGATTGCCAATCTTTACAAAATGCAATTGAGGTTGAAAACAATCGCGAGATGTAATTTAGATCGAAGAGACTTACAAAATGAAACATAGATCAAAAATGCCTTAAAAAATGGTAAAAGGGAATTTAGATACACGGTGATTCGAGTAACAAAAACAGTGCGGGATTCTTGAAGAGAAAAGGAAATAGAAAGAAAAGAGGAGAGGAGAGGGGAGAGAGGAGAAGGTCCGCCCCAAAGGGAAGGGACAAAAAGGGGAAAACGGACCCAGCTCAGGAATCCCTCGGGGTCGCCAACTCCCGAACTCACCAGCCGTGAGCCCCTGAGGGTGTAGCATTATCTAGGGTGCACCAGAAGTGGTGGGGCTACATACACCCTGCCTCCTTAAGGGCCTAGAGCACAAGGCAGGAGGTAAAAGGAAGAGAAAAAGAAGGCTGACCCCTCGCAGAAGGAGGGAATCAGAAAAGATGAGACAAGGGCCAATTAAGGCGGGAAAGGAAGAGACTCCCTAGGCCTCGGATACCCTAATACCGTCGGGGTCAGAAGAGAACAAGAGTTGACCAAGTGAGGTCGACAGGAAAGAAGACAGAGAGGAGCCCGGCACAAGTAAGTGGAAGCAATGCCGGACTCAGCTGGGGCCCCGTGGTCGCCAACCCACGCCCACTAGAAGTGAGCCCCTGGGGGTTATACAAGATGAGGAAGTGACTGACTGTAACATTATTCATGTATTTACTGATTCAGCCGTAGCCAGATATACTCTGATATCTGGCCGCGGCCCCCTGTTGTACCGTAATATGTATATTCTTCCTATGTACCTAAGATTAATAAAACTTGTAGCAGAGCGAGGGATATCCCTCGCGTGGCGAACCGTCCGTTCACTGGAGAATCCGGCTGACGGGCCCTCCCGGGCAGTACTAACCGAGGTACGCGCGGCCCTGCCTTAACTATTTAAGCGGGTCGCGCCCGGGAGGATCCGTCAGTTGGGTTCTTCGGGGATGCGGACGGGGACACTACAGCAGCATCTACCTCTTTAAACTATGTGTCGCCCGACGCATCGCCGCAGGCGGCAGCCGGTATCGGAGGCCGGCTGGGCCAGAGGGCCGGAGCGGTCCACCACGCCGCCCTCCTGCTACATCCACCTACCTGCGGCGAACAATCTCCAGACAGCTCTGGCAGAGTTTTGGACAACGTATATGCCAGAAAATGAGGAACCAGTGGAGAATCAACCTCTCCTACCAGATAATATCGTCGACAGATATTCCCAGGAATACCAATGGATTATCTGGGACAGCGCCCCCTGGGATGTCATGTCAGATGATGATGATGATGATGATAATTGTTGTTTTAAGGGGCCTAACATCAAGGCTATCGGCCCCTGATGGTTTGGGTGATCGTGAAGATGAAAAAGAAATGCAAACATAAAGCTAGAACTAACTACCAACCTACATACAGTACAAGAAGATGAAATGGAAAAATAAAGGAGAATAATGCAAATAAAGGACAGGAGGAAAAGAAATGACCTCAACCCTCGAAGAATGCGGATTGAGGGACTTGGAAGGAAGGAGAGCCATGAAAGGCAGATAGGAAAGTGAAAGAGGAGAGGGTCCGCCCCGAAGGTAAGGGACAAAAGGGGAAAACGGACCCAGCTCAGGAATCCCTCGGGGTCGCCAACTCCCGAACTCACCAGCCGTGATCCCCTGAGTGTGTAGCATTATCTAGGGTGCACCAGAAGTTGTGGGGCTACATACACCCGGCCTCCTTAAGGGCCTTGAGCACAAGGCAGGAGGTAAAATATGATGATGATGATGATGATAATTGTTGTTTTAAGGGACCTAACATCGAGGTTATCGGCCCCTAATGAAATGGAATGACGTGAAATGAAAGGATGTAGATAAAAATAACTCACTGCCATGGATGAAGCGAAAATGGTGTTTATAAAACAGACAGTGAGCCCAAAAATTATGCCTTATTTGAATAAAAAGAATAAAAGGCGGATGGTAAAAAAGGATAAAACAAATAAGGCATAGGGAACAATACAATACATAACACAATAAAAAACATAAAACAGATTTAACCACAATTAAAAGTCGTAACTACACCTTAAAACTTAAAAAAGTAACCACTCTCCCTCATGAACCGGATGACGAGGTCAGCTGACGGCTCGTCATCACGGAGAATAAGGGAGAGGGTATTAGGCAGTTTAAGAGTCCTGCGCAGATCGGCCAGATCCACACACTCCAAGTGAAGGTGTGCCACGGTTAGGTGGGCGCCGCAAGTACACACAGGAGGATCTTCTCTCTTTAGCAAGTGGGAGTGCGTAGCAATCCCATGGCCGATCCGGAGTCGACAGAGTACCACAGCTTCCTTCCGGAGAGATCGGAAGGAAGATTTCCACACCTTCGTTGTCTCCTTGATGCCTCTCAGTTTGTTGGGTGGAGGCGTGGCACGCCATGCCTCCTCCCAATGCGACAGGATCGTATGCCGCAACTGAGAGCGCACAACACTAGCAGGCACCTTATACGGTAGCGAGGGCAGTGCGACTGCCTCTCTCGCCGCCTGATCAGCAAGCTCGTTTCCAACAATACCCATGTGGCTAGGAAGCCACACAAAGGTCACCCCGGTTCCAGCGTTACGCGAACTGACGAGCAGGTCGTGCACACGCTGGACCAACGGGTGCTTCGGGAAACACACATCGATCGCCTGCAGCGCACTCAGAGAGTCAGTACACAAAAGAAAGTGCTGGTGATCGTCTGATAACGTGTACCGCAGAGCCTCTAAGATGGCATAGAGCTCCGCAGTGTACACGCTACACGCCTCGGGAAGTGAAAAGAGAAACCGACGATCCTCAACCACAAATGCACAGCCTACTTTCTCGTTTACCCTCGAACCGTCCGTGAATACAAGCCCTGATCCCGGATACCGTGTCACCACGGACTGGAACAACCTCCGATGGACGGAGGAGTCCGTGTCCGACTTGGGGCCGGTGTGCAGATCCAGGATGATATCAGGGCGAGAGACCATCCACGGAGGGGCCTTGCTAGGTACTCGGACGATACAGGAGACAGAAGGAAATCGGAACTGACGGTATAAGTCATCCAAGCGAATCCCCGCCGGCCGAGTGGCTCGGGCGAGCACATCATACAGCCGGCGATTCGGATTGGAAAACAAACATGGATAGCTTGGATGAAGTGGCATCTGTCGAATAGTTGCAGCATAGGTCAGCAGTACTTGTTGGCGCCTCAGGTGTAAAGGAGGTACGCCAGCCTCGGCGAGCAAGCTGACGACTGGGCTTGTCCGAAAGGCACCCGTCGCCAGCCTCACACCGCGGTGGTGGACACTGTCCAGTTTAACAAGCACTGACTTACGGGCCGAACCATATGCTACACTGCCATAATCTAACCTAGATAAAATCAGTGATCTATAAAAACGCAGGAGCACCGCGCGGTCTGCCCCCCATGATGTGCCGCTAAGAAACCGCAACATGTTGAGTTTCTTAGCGCAGGCAGTTTTCAAACACCGCACGTGTGGTTCCCACGTCAATTTCTGATCGAAAAGGAGCCCAAGGAACCGGTACGCAGCAACAACAGGCAAAGCTACATTGCCCAGATAAAGCTCAGGATCTGGATGGAGGGTGCGCTTTCGGCAGAAATGGACAACCGAGGACTTAGCGGTTGAGAATCGAAAGCCATGCTCCAGTGTCCAGCGTTCCACTCTCCGAATAGCTTGTTGTAGCTGTCGTTCAGCGACCGCCATATTTTGCGCACTATAATGTAGAGCAAAGTCGTCTACATATAACGACGGTACCACTGCTGGACCAGCAGCAGCGACTATACCGTTTATGGCAATCGCAAATAATGTTACGCTAAGCACCGATCCCTGTGGGACTCCGTTTTCCTGTATATGATATTGCGAATATGTCCCCCCTATTCGGACACGGAACAGGCGAAGGGACAGAAAATTCGCAATAAAAACCGGCAAGTTACCTCGGAATTTCCATTGATGCAGGGTAGAGAGGATGCCGTAACGCCAAGTGGTGTCATAGGCCTTCTCGAGGTCAAAGAAAACAGCGACTAGGTGCTGTCTCCGGAGAAAAGCGTCCTGTATGGCAGTCTCCAGGCGTACCAGATGGTCGTTGGTACACCGTGACGCCCTGAAACCACACTGGTATTCAGACAGGAGTCCCCGTTTCTCCAGGACCCACACCAGGCGCCGATTGACCATCCTCTCAAAGAGCTTGCACAAACCGTTTGTGAGACAAATAGGTCTGTAACTCCCTGACAATTTGGGATCCTTATCGGGCTTCAGGATAGGTATAATGATACCTTCCTGCCATTGCGCTGGAAACACACCTTCCAACCAGATACGATTAAACACCCTGAGCAAATAGCGAATGCTCTCATCGTTAAGGTGTTTAAGCATTTGGTTGTGGATATTATCCCGGCCAGGAGACGTGTCCCTGCAGAGCGCCAGCGCTCCGCGGAGTTCCCACTCCGTAAAGGGCACGTTGTACTCCTCCGAAGCGCGGGAAGCAAAACTAAGATGGAAACGTTCCGCTTCGCGCTTCAGGGCCACGAAGGCAGGGTCATAGTTATCGGAACCGGATATATCCGCAAAATACGAGGCGAGATGGTTTGCAACGCGATAAGGATCTGTAACCAGTTCATTAGCAATGGAAATTCCCGGTACAGTAGAAGATGTCTGAATTCCCGAAATGCGTCGCAGTTTAGTCCACACTTGAGAGGAGGGGGTAGGTGCCGTAATAGAAGACACATACCGTTCCCAGGATTGTTTCTTACTCTGGCGAATAAGAATCCGTGCCTTGGCACGGAATTTCTTAAACGCCACCAAATTGGCCATGGTTGGACGCCGACGGTAGTGCTTATGAGCTCGACGACGGTCTCTTATTGCCGCTGCAATATCCTCTGTCCACCAAGGGACGAGTTTGCGACGAGGAGTCCCAGAAAAGGATGGAATGGACTCCTCGGCGGCAGCAAGAAGCACATCGGTGATGTGCTGTACCTCGTCATCGACGCTCCGGCAACCAAGATCAACGAATACAGCTCGTTCTTGAAACGAGGGCCAATTTGCCCGCTTAAGAACCCAACGACTGGGGAACTCAACGGGCGTCTGGTTGTGAAGGGTAAGAACGATCGGGAAATGGTCACTGTCACAGAGGTCATCGTGTACATACCAACCAAATAGGGGGACCAGCGCACGGCTACACACACTCAAGTCAATGTGTGAGTACGTGCCGTGCGCTAAGCTAAAATGTGTAGCTTCCCCTGTATTTAATAGACATAAATCCAACCCTTGAATTAAGCCTTCCACGTCCCTTCCTCTGGGGCAGGAAGATGGTGATCCCCATTGGGGGTGATGAGAGTTGAAATCACCCACGAGTAGGAAAGGGACTGGAAGTTGATCAACAAGATCTAAGACGTCATTAATATCAAGGGGTTGGTTCGGTGGAAGGTACACGTTACAAACAGTTGTCATAGCAGGCAAGGACACGCGAACTGCAATAGCTTCCAGAGGAGTGGCGAGTGGAAACTCCTCACTATAGCAGTCAGAGCGAACGAAGGTACAAACGCCCCCGGAAGCCCGGGCGGCGTCTTGTCGCTCTTTAGAGTATAGTCGGAAACCTCTCAGAACAGTCTCGTGATCAGGTCTGAGGTTTGTTTCCTGTAGGCAGACTATACTCGCCGCGTATTGGGCAATAAGCTGACGGAGCTCTGTCAAATGCCTGTCATAACTGTTACAATTCCACTGTAACAGTGCCATTGTGTGAACTTAGGGAATAAGTTGGAGCAGCAAGCTACTCCAACTTTGACTCTGGAGAATCTACAGTCACTACGTCGACTATAATCTCCATGTCCTCAGGCGAGTTCATGGAGTGAATCGACTCGGTAGATGATTTCCTGGACGCAGTTCGGCGGCGGGGGGGATCTCCGTGGGGAGCGCGAAGATCTGGGGGCCGAAACGTCCCCAGGCGCAGAAGCATCCGCAGGTGTTGGCGCGGATGGCTTCCCCTTTTTTGGAGAAAGGGAATGCGTAGTGCGGGGTCCCTTCTTACCCGCCCCTGGCTCTTTAAGGTATATAGACGGGTCAGGAGCCGAAGTCCTGACCCTGGTCGACTATGCCGCCTCCGCCGGCTTCGGCGCGGCTTTCGCCGACCGTTTGGATGGGGAGGAAGACTTCGACTTCCTCCCGAGTGGGGAGGAAGTCTTCAACTTCCTCCCCTGCTGTGCGGGCGGAGCAGCCTTCGCTCGCACAGCCTTCGTGCTGGCCGAAGGTGGAGTTGAAGTCACCTTGGGGCTTTCCGTTATAATGTTAGGAGCTGGTTTTGGAACAGGAAACTCAGTTGCAGGTTTCACAGCTGGAACAAAAGATGAGGTAGCCGGGACCAAATTTGGTATTATGGCTCTATAATCAATCGTTGGAGAAGGCCAAGTCGTGGTACGGTACTTCTTGCGGGCCTCCTGCTAGGTCAGACCATCCAGGGTTTTGATCTCCTGGATTTTCTTCTTACTCAGGAAGACAGGGCAGTTCCTGTCCCGAGGAGAATGAAATCCAGGGCAATTAGTGCACTGATAAGGTGTTGTGCACTATTCCGCTTCGTGTGGTACCTTACCGCATGTTCCGCAGATTGCGGGACTCGAGCATCGGGATAACATGTGCCCGAACTTCTGGCACTTATAACACCTCAATGGGGGAGGGATATAAGGCCGTACGTCACAACGGTAACTTGTAACCTTGACTTTCTCCGGGAGCACCGAAAGCTCAAAGGAAATAATGAAAGCACCAGTATCCACGATTTGACCATTGACCTTGCGCGTAATGCGCCGGACATCAGTCACGTGACGGTGCCGCATATCCTCCTTGAGCTCCTCGTCAGTGTTCAGAATCAGGTCCCGGTGGAAAATAACTCCTCGGACCAGATTCAGGGACGTGTGCTTTTCCACTTTGACGGGAATGTCGCCAAAGTGGTCACATTGCAAAAGTTGTTCAACTTGCTCTCCAGTCCTAGTCTTGAGCAACAAGCTACCGTTCCTCATCTTTTGTACTTTCTCAAGCTCACCATAGACACCTTCTATGTGGCGAGAAAACAAAATACTCTTTACCAGCTTGAAATCACCCCCATCTGTTCTGGTAGCTACCAGAAACTTGGGGGTGTTAGTACCCAGATGTTCACGCACAGATTGTTCCCAGGGGGTTGATCCCCGTAGGGAATCAAATGTTAAAGACTTGGGTGTAGGAACACCCTGTTTGGGTGTACGTCCACCCTGGTTGGGGATTTTTCTTTTAGAACCCATGGCCAGATCATCCTCCCCGAATGCCACCGACATCCGATCACGGGCCGTCACAGTAGGCGCTACCCAGCCAGGGCAAGGCCCGCCTAGCTTGGAAGGCATTGCCCGGGGGTCCGATGTTTTACAATGCCGTATCGGCATGTACCCCTTGGCATATACTGGATTTTACAGCTCAGACATTCGGCTGTGCGGGGACCTGCGTAGTCAGGCGGATACTACTGAACGGGTACATGGCACACCCACCTGTCGGCGCGGCCAAGACCGGAACAGGCTTTTGAGCGTAGTCGCTAGCGTAAGTGGCCCATCCCCTAACAGCACGCACATATAGAAATTTTGGTTGCCAGACCCTGAAAGCAGTGACGGAATGAAGTGCGATATAACCTAATGAGAGTTATACCGCACGGGTGTATGTCTTTTAGAGCTGACTGTCAAACCCTCGAAAGGGGACCGTTCCGAGAAGCCCTTTTAGTCGCCTTTTACGACTGGTAGGGAGTACCGTGGATGTATTCGCTTCCTCCCACCCACTGGGGGTCCAATTCACAAAACAACGCGGAGTCCTTAAAGTATAGCCAAGGTCGCCCCTTTTAGTCGCCTCTTACGACAGGCAGGGGATACCGTGGGTGTATTCTAAACCCCCCACCCACAGGGGGGGCAGGAGGTAAAAGAAAAAGAAGGCTGACCCCTCACAGAAGGAGGGAATCAGGAAAGATGAGACAAGGGCCAATTAAGGCGGGAAAGGAAGAGACTCCCTAGGCCTCGGATACCCTAATACCGTCGGGGTCGGAAGAGAACAAGAGTTGACCAAGAGAGGTCGACAGGAAAAAAGACAGAGGATCCCGGCACAAGAAAGTGGAAGCAATGCCGGACTCAGCTGGGGCCCCGTGGTCGCCAACCCACTTCCCACTAGATGTGAGCCCCTGGGGGATCATGTCAGATGACCAGGGTGGATGTGGCTGACCCTGGCATCCCAGGGGACACTACGAGCACTCCCGTACCGGACCAGCAGCATCCTGAATTACATATACTCGATCCGGAGCAACAAGACAATGCAGAAGATGAAGAAGACATCTGGATATACGATCCCCGATATCCTCATCGCCCACCAGCCTTGCAGAGGACAGTTCATGAGGACGAGACGGGATTCCCGACCATCAACGTCACCACTCCTAGCCGCAAGCCAGCACCTCCAACAGAATATACCAGTACCGGAATAGAGGCGGCACTCCCGATTCCCTACTGTGACACAGCACTTGGACGCTACGCCACCAGGATACTTCGAGATGGGGTCTCCCTGCCTAGGCCTACTAATGCTCCAGCTGTGTACCGCCAAACCAGACAATCACCGTTAATGTATCAAGTGATCGCCGATCTAGTGAGAACACAAGTGATATATCAGTGTAAACCCTTCTATGCCTTTCCGCTGTTCCTTGTGCCGAAGGCCAACGGAAAGGCCCGAGTGATTTACGATCTGTCAGCCTGGACCGAATACATAGTGAAGCCTAAATCTTCTCTTAAAAGTGCAGCTCAGGCGCTAGTGAACATTCCTGAATCATGTCGCCATAAAAATTGATCTCAAAAGTGGTTTCTATCACATCCCACTTCGACCCAAAGACACCTTCAGGTATGGTATACGTTATGCCGGAAAAGACTATTGTTGGCAACGCCTACCGATGGGACACGCGCTTGCGCCCAGCATTATTCAGCGCTGGGCGCAAGCTGTTGCGGAATTAGTGACTGAACAGTTCCCCGGCGTCCATATGATCTGTTACTTGGGCGATTGGTTAATACACGCGGAACACATTCCAGTGGATGACCTTCTTCTCTTCTTAGAAGTGGTAGTAGGCGTGACTATAAATCGCCAGAAGAGCATGTTGCAACCCTCAGTGATCTTGCAGTACTTAGGAGTTACTATTAACATTGTCGCCCAGTGTGTGTTATTGCAGAGAGGCACCCGGGACAGGGTCTCTCAGATTTTACGTGGCATTCCCCACTACGAGGAAAAGCACAGTCAGCAAGCAGCCAGTTACTTGAGTTGGGTGTGCTGGGTGATGAACTGGCCCATGTTCATCCTCTCAAGAGTGGCATACTGGCCCCGCCGGTTGTTGACAACCGAATTTATGGACACTCCACGGTCTATGATCAGAAAAGGTTGATGATGATGACGATAATTGTTGTTTTAAGGGGCCTATCATCGAGGTTATCGGCCCCTAATGAAATGAAAAGGCGTGAAATGAAAGGATGTAGATAAAAACAACTCACTGCCATGGATGAAGCGAAAATGGTGTTTATAAAACAGACAGTGAGCCCCAAAAATTATGCCTTATTTGAATAAAAAGAATAAAAGGCGGATGGTAAAAAAGGATAAAACAAATAAGGCATAGTGAACAATACAATACATAACGCAATAAAAAAAACATAAAACAGATTTAACCAGAATTAAAAGTCGTAACTACACATTAAAACTTAAAAAAGTAACCACTCTCCCTCAAGAACCGGATGACGAGGTCAGCTGACGGCCCGTCATCACGGAGAATAAGGGAGAGGGTATTAGGCAGTTTAAGTGTCCCTCGCAGATCGGCCAGATCCACACACTCCAAGAGAAGGTGTGCCACGGTTAGGTGGGCGCCGCAAGTACACATAGGAGGATCTTCTCTCTATAGCAAGTGGGAGTGCGTAGAGATCGATGATGATGATGATGATGATAATTGTTGTTTTAAGGGGCCTAACATCGAGGTTATCGGCCCCTAATGAAATGGAATGACGTGAAATGAAAGGATGTAGATAAAAACAACTCACTGCCATGGATGAAGCGAAAATGGTGTTTATAAAACAGACAGTGAGCCCCAAAAATTATGCCTTATTTGAATAAAAAGAATAAAAGGCGGATGGTAAAAAAGGATAAAACAAATAAGGCATAGGGAACAAGACAATACATAACACAATAAAAAACATAAAACAGATTTAACCACAATTAAAAGTCGTAACTACACCTTAAAACTTAAAAAAGTAACCACTCTCCCTCATGAACCGGATGACGAGGTCAGCTGACGGCTCGTCATCACGGAGAATAAGGGAGAGGGTATTAGGCAGTTTAAGAGTCCTGCGCAGATCGGCCAGATCCACACACTCCAAGAGAAGGTGTGCCACGGTTAGGTGGGCGCCGCAAGTACACACAGGAGGATCTTCTCTCTTTAGCAAGTGGGAGTGCGTAGCAATCCCATGGCCGATCCGGAGTCGACAGAGTACCACAGCTTCCTTCCGGAGAGATCGGAAGGAAGATTTCCACACCTTCGTTGTCTCCTTGATGCCTCTCAGTTTGTTGGGTGGAGGCGTGGCACGCCATGCCTCCTCCCAATGCGACAGGATCGTATGCCGCAACTGAGAGCGCACATCACTAGCAGGCACCTTATACGGTAGCGAGGGCAGTGCGACTGCCTCTCTCGCCGCCTGATCAGCAAGCTCGTTTCCCGCAATACCCATGTGGCTAGGAAGCCACACAAAGGTCACCCCGGTTCCAGCGTTACGCGAACTGACGAGCAGGTCGTGCACACGCTGGACCAACGGGTGCTTCGGGAAACACACATCGATCGCCTGCAGCGCACTCAGAGAGTCAGTACACAAAAGAAAGTGCTGGTGATCGTCTGATAACGTGTACCGCAGAGCCTCTAAGATGGCATAGAGCTCCGCAGTGTACACGCTACACGCCTCGGGAAGTGAAAAGAGAAACCGACGATCCTCAACCACAAATGCACAGCCTACTTTCTCGTTTACCCTCGAACCGTCCGTGAAAAGAAGCCCTGATCCCGGATACCGGCTCACCACGGACTGGAACAACCTCCGATGGACGGAGGAGTCCGTGTCCGACTTGGGGCCGGTGTGCAGATCCAGGATGATATCAGGGCGAGAGACCATCCACGGAGGGGCCTTGCTAGGTACTCGGACGATACAGGAGACAGAAGGAAATCGGAACTGACGGTATAAGTCATCCAAGCGAATCCCCGCCGGCCGAGTGGCTCGGGCGAGCACATCATACAGCCGGCGATTCGGATTGGAAAACAAACATGGATAGCTTGGATGAAGTGGCATCTGTCGAATAGTTGCAGCATAGGTCAGCAGTACTTGTTGGCGCCTCAGGTGTAAAGGAGGTACGCCAGCCTCGGCGAGCAAGCTGACGACTGGGCTTGTCCGAAAGGCACCCGTCGCCAGCCTCACACCGCCTTGGTGGACACTGTCCAATTTAACAAGCACTGACTTACGGGCCGAACCATATGCTACACTGCCATAATCTAACCTAGATAAAATCCGTGCCTTATAAAAACGTAGGAGCACTGCGCGCTCCGCCCCCCATGATGTGCCGCTAAGAAACCGCAACATGTTGAGTTTCTTAGCAAAGGCAGTTTTCAAACACCGCACGTGTGGTTCCCACGTCAATTTCTGATCGAAAACGAGCCCAAGGAACCGGTACGCAGCAACAACAGGCAAAGCTACATTGCCCAGATAAAGCTCAGGATCTGGATGGAGGGTGCGCTTTCGGCAGGAATGGACAACCGAGGACTTAGCGGTTGAGAATCGAAAGCCGTGCTCCAGTGTCCAGCGTTCCACTCTCCGAATAGCTTGTTGTAACTGTCGTTCAGCGACCGCCATATTTTGCGCACTATAATGTAGTGCGAAGTCGTCTACATATAGCGACGGTACCACTGCTGGACCAGCAGCAGCGACTATACCGTTTATGGCAATCTCAAATAATGTTACGCTATGCACCGATCCCTGTGGGTCTCCGTTTTCCTGTATATGATATTGCGAATATGTCCCCCCTATTCGGACACGGAACAGGCGAAGGGACAGAAAATTCGCAATAAAAACCGGCAAGTTACCTCGGAATTTCCATTGATGCAGGGTAGAGAGGATGCCGTAACGCCAAGTGGTGTCATAGGCATTCTCGAGGTCAAAGAAAACAGCGACTAGGTGCTGTCGCCGGAGAAAAGCGTCCTGTATGGCGGTCTCCAGGCGTACCAGATGGTCGTTGGTACACCGAGACGCCCTGAAACCACACTGGTATTCAGACAGGAGTCCCCGTTTCTCCAGGACCCACACTAGGCGCCGATTGACCATCCTCTCAAAGAGCTTGCACAGACGGTTAGTGAGACAAATAGGTATGTAACTCCCTGTCAATTTGGGATCCTTATCGGGCTTCAGGATAGGTATAATGATACATCCCTGCCATTGCGATGGAAACACACCTTCCAACCAGATACGATTAAACACCCTGAGCAAATAACGAATGCCCTCATCGTTAAGGTGTTTTAAGCATCTGGTTGTGAATATTATCCGGGCCAGGAGACGTGTCCCTGCAGAGCGCCAGCGCTCCGCGGAGTTCCCACTCCGTAATGGTCACGTTGTACTCCTCCGAAGCGCGGGAAGCAAAACTAAGCTGGAAACGTTCCGCTTCGCGCCTCAGGGCCACGAAGGCAGGGTCATAGTTATCGGAACCGGATATATCCGCAAAATACGAGGCGAGATGGTTTGCAACGCGATAAGGATCTGTAACCAATTCATTATCAATGGAAATTCCCGGTACAGTAGAAGATGTCTGAATTCCCGAAATGCGTCGTAGTTTATTCATATTCATTCATTTATTTGCAATGGGGGGTGTGTCCCCCGGTGGCAAATTGTATATCCTCCTCTGTCCTTACGTAGCATATATGCTAGATGCGGTTTTTATTTATTTCTGACTCAAGCGCTGGCTTCACTGCGGGTTGCCGGCTGTAGCATATAGTATATAGGTCGCGCATCACGCACATTATTTTTTTTTGTTACCCGCTCTAGCGAATAGGTGGCAGCACCTCTGTGAATATTGAAGTTGGCGGACTGGTAACCATGGAAACAAGACATTCAGATAATTGATATGTATTTGTATATTAAAGTAATGTAAATGTAAAAAAAATGCTTACAATTGATCAACAGTTATTGTGCTATTGAATGTAAGTTTCGGTAATATACTAAAATACTCACACGATCACGATTTGCATTACGTAGCATATACTCTACATCAGGCAATGACCTTGACATTTCATACTTGCAACATGATTTTATGTCCGAATTTTCCTTATTTTAGCATGTCTTTCAGTGCTGTAGATAATGCTGAAGTCACATGTGGCTTAAATGTTGAGAAATATGCGGTCTTTAAATATTATATAGCCTACTTTCTCTTACCACATAGCCTAATTTCTCTTACCATGTAATGAAAACGGTAACATGATGATGATGATAATTGTTGTTTTAAGGGGCCTAACATCTAGGTTATCGGCCCCTGATGGTTTGGGTGATCGTGAAGATGAAAATGAAAAGCGAACTTAAAACTAAAACTAACTACTAACCTACATACTAGAAGAAGAAATGGAAAACTAAAGGAGAATAAGGCAAATAAAGGACAGGAGGAAAAGAAATGCCCTCAACCCTCGAAGAAGGCGGATTGAGGGACTTGGAAGGAAGGAGAGCCATGAAAGGCAGATAGGAAAGTGAAAGAGGAGAGGGTCCACCCCAAAGGTAAGGGACAAAAAGGGAAAACGGACCCAGCTCAGGAATCTCTCGGGGTCGCTAACTCCCGAACTCACCAGCCGTGAGCCCCTGAGGGTGTAGCATTATCTAGGGTGCACCAAAAGTGGTGGGGCTACATACACCCGGCCTCCGTGAGGGCCTTAAGCAGAAGGCAGGAGATAACATGAAAAGAAAAAGAAGGCTGACCCCTCGCAGAAGGAGGGAATCAGAAAAGATGAGACAAGGGCCAATTAAGGCGGGAAAGGAAGTGACTCCCTAGGCCTCGGATGCCCTAATACCGTCGGGGTCGGAAGAGAACAAGAGTTGACCAAGTGAGGTCGACAGGAAAGAAGACAGAGAGGAGCCCGGCACAAGTAAGTGGAAGCAATGCCGGGCTCAGCTGGGGCCCCATGGTCGAAAACGGTAACATTAAATTTCACCATTTATTTATTCATTCAGCCTTGAATGATGCAGACATTGTGGAACTGATTGACTCTATCGATCCTGATGTGTCTGATATTGAGCTGGAGATTGGAGGTGTTGATGATGGGTGGGAAGATGACCCGAGATTGAATACAGCATCTTCAACAATGAAGATGAAGCGAATGATGTACCTGATGATGTTGATGAGGACGATGGAAATCGAAACTTAAAGCACCGCAGAATACCAGCGCCTATGACGTCTGTTAAATCCAGGAAGTTTCATGCTTTGCATCTACCAGAAATGATGAGCAGAACGCCAAAAAGAAGATCATGATGTAGACTACCGAGCTGAAAGGGATTCACGTTTGTACAGTGCAAAAAATGCAAAATATACCTGCGCTTTACGGATAAAAGAGACTGTTTCACAGCATTCCATGAGTCATAACTGGATATTGTGGATTGAACTTTCAATTTTATGTTTTTTTGAATATAAATTCTTTAGTGCTTTGACTTTTTAGTCAAAAATTTTTAAACATAGTTTCTTAATTATTTGTAGTTTGACTTTAGATAATGCAAAATAAATATAGAAATATTTACAAAAAATTATGTTACTATTGTACATACTTTACAAGGCATTAAACCATTAGTAATCGTGTATCACAAAATAATTTAGCATTGCAAAGTAGTGGGAGGAAAGTAGTCATTAAGTCCTGATGTAGCACATATGCTACATGTCATAATAGCCCAGTGATTTCGAAAAATTTTTTTTTTCATAAATATGTATTATTTTACCTTCTTGCAATAAGTTAAACATAGAAAAGTATATTTCAAAGTCCTGAACTGAGCTCAGGACTGAAGAGGATATACATAACAAATAAATAATTATACATAACAATTCAATAACAATTATACAACAATTAAACTGGAGTATTAACACAAATAGTCAGTCTTTTCTTAAACACACCTATATGTTTGGGAAAAGGCTCTAAGACTGCGGCAGGTAGAGAGTTCCAGTTATCAATGGCACGGTTTACAAAAGAATATTTACCATAATTTGTTCGCTGTGGTCGGCCCTTAACTTTGAAAGGATGATCGCTCCTACCCATGTAAGTGGGCTTTCCCAATCGTTTGCTAAGCTCACCCCATGCTGGTTGATTTGTATACGTGTTGTACATAGCGCAGAGTCTAGATTTCATCCTCCTAGCCTCCAGTGATTCCCACCCAAGTTTCTTTAACATACGGCTCACACTGCTCCTGGGATTAAAGTCACTGAGCACAAATCTAGCGGCCTTGCATTGTACCATTTCCAACTCATTGATGAGCCCTACTTGATATGGATCCCAAACCACCGAGGCATATTCCAGAATAGGACTTACAAGTGACAAATAGCCTAATTCTTTAGCAGAGGTACTACTTCCTTTAGTCCACACTTGAGAGGAGGGGGTATGTGCCGTAATAGAAGACACATACCGTTCCCAGGATTGTTTCTTACTCTGGCGAATAAGAATCCGTGCCTTGGCACGAAATTTCTTAAATGCCACCAAATTGGCCATGGTTGGACGCCGACGGTAGTGCTTGTGAGCTCGACGACGGTCTCTTATTGCCGCTGCAATATCCTCTGTCCACCAAGGGACGAGTTTGCGACGAGGAGTCCCAGAAAAGAATGGAATGGACTCTTCGGCGGCAGCAAGAAGCACATCGGTGATGTGCTGTACCTCGTCATCGACACTCCGGCAACCAAGATCAACGAACACAGCTCGTTCTTGAAACGAGGGCCAATTTGCCCGCTTAAGAACCCAACGACAGGCGAACTCCACGGGCGTCTAGTTCAGAAGGGTAAGAACGATCGAAAAATGGTCACTGTCACAGAGGTCATCGTGTACATACCAACCAAATAGGGGGACCAGCGCACGGCTACACACACTCAAGTCAATGTGTGAGTACGTGCCGTGCGCTAAGCTAAAATGTGTAGCTTCCCCTGTAATTAATAGAGATAAATCCAACCCTTGAATTAAGCCCTCCACGTCCCTTCCTCTGGGGCCGGAAGATGGTGATCCCCATTGGGGGTGATGAGAGTTGAAATCACCCACGAGTAGGAAAGGGACTGGAAGTTGATCAACAAGATCTAAGACGTCATTAATATCAATGATGATGATGATAATTGTTGTTTTAAGGGGCCTAACATCTAGGTTATCGGCCCCTGATGGTTTGGGTGATCGTGAAGATGAAAACGAAAAAGCGAACTTAAAACTAAAACTAACTACTAACCTACATACTAGAAGAAGAAATGGAATACTAAAGGAGAATAAGGCAAATAAAGGACAGGAGGAAAAGAAATGCCCTCAACCCTCGAAGAAGGCGGATTGAGGGACTTCGAAGGAAGTAGAGCCATGAATGGCAGATAGGAAAGTGAAAGAGGAGAGGGTCCGCCCCAAAGGTAAGGGACAAAAAGGGAAAACGGACCCAGCTCAGGAATCCCTCGGGGTCGCCAACTCCCGAACTCACCAGCCGTGAGCCCCTGAGGGTGTAGCATTATCTAGGGTGCACCAAAAGTGGAGGGGCTACACACACCCGGCCTCCTTAAGGGCCTTAAGCAGAAGGCAGGAGATAACATGAAAAGAAAAAGAAGGCTGACCCCTCGCAGAAGGAGGGAATCAGAAAAGATGAGACAAGGGCCAATTAAGGCGGGAAAGTAAGTGACTCCCTAGGCCTCGGATACCCTAATACCGTCGGGGTCGGAAGAGAACAAGAGTTGACCAAGTGAGGTCGACAGGAAAGAAGACAGAGAGGAGCCCGGCACAAGTACGTGGAAGCAATGCCGGACTCAGCTGGGGTCCCGTGGTCGCCAACCCACGCCCTACTAGATGTGAGCCCCTGGGGGGCATTAATATCAAGGGGCTGGTTCGGTGGAAGGTACATGTTACAAATAGTTGTCATAGCAGGCAAGGACACGCGAACTGCAAATATTCTTCCAGAGGAGTGGCGAGTGGAAACTCCTCACTATAGCAGTCTGAGCGAACGAAGGTACAAACGCCCCCGGATGCCCGGGCGGCGTCTTGTCGCTCTTTAGAGTATAGTCGGAAACCTCTCAGAACAGTCTCGTGATTAGGTCTGAGGTTTGTTTCCTGTAGGCAGACTATACTCGCTGCGTATTGGGCAATAAGCTGACGGAGTTGTGTCAAATGCCTGTCATAACTGTTGCAATTCCACTGTAACAGTGCCATTGTGGAGCAGCAAGCTACAACTTATTCTCTGGAGGACCTACAGTCACTACGTCGACTATAATCTCCATGTCCTCAGGCGAGGTCATGGAGTGAATCGACTCAGTGGAAGATTTCCTAGACGCAGTTCGGCGGCGGGGGGATCTCCGTGGGAGCTCGCAGATCTGGGGACCGAAACGTCCCCAGGCGCAGAAGCATCCGCAGGTGGTGGCGCGGATGGCTTCCCCTTTTTTGGAGAAAGGGAATGCGTAGTGAGGGTCCCTTCTTACCACCCGCCTGGTCGACGATGCCGCCTCCGCCGGCTTCGGCGCGGCTTTCGCCGACCGTTTGGGTGGGGAGAAAGTCTTCGACTTCTTCCCGAGTGGGGAGTAAGTCTTCAGCTTCCTCCCCTGCTGTGCGGGCGGAGCAGCCTTCGCTCACACAGCCTTCGTGCTGGCCGAAGGTGGAGTTGAAGTCACCTTCGGGCTTTCCGTTATATTCATAGGTGCTGGTTTCGGAACAGATAACTCAGTTGCAGGTTTCACAGCTGGTACACAAGATGAGGTAGAAGGAACCAAATTAGGTATTATAACTCGATAATCAATCGAGGGCGAAGGAGCAATCGCGGTATGGTACTTCTTGCGGGCTTCCTCGTAGGTGAGACCATCCAGGGTTTTGATCTCCTGGATTTTCTTCTCACTCAGGAAGACAGGGCAGTTCCTGTCCCGAGGAGAATGAAATCCAGGGCAATTAGTGCACTGATAAGGAGTTGTGCACTCTTCCGCTTCGTGTGGTACCTTACCGCATGTTCCACAGATTTCGGGGCTCGAGCATCGGGATAACATGTGCCCGAACTTCCGGCACTTATAACACCTCATTGGTGTCACAACGGTAACTTGTAACCTTGACTTTTTCCGGGAGCACCGAAAGCTCAAAGGAAATAATGAAAGCACCAGTATCCACGATTTGACCATTGACTTTGCGCGTAATGTGCCGGACATCAGTCACGTGACGGTTATGCATATCCTCCTTGAGCTCCTCGTCAGTGTTCAGAATCAGGTCCCGGTGGAAAATAACTCCTCGGACCAGATTCAGGGACGTGTGCTTTTCCACTTTGACGGGAATTTCGCCAAAGTGGCCACATTGCAAAAGTCGTTCAACTTGCTCACCAGTCCTAGTCTTGAGCAACAAGCTACCGTTCCTCATCGTTTGTACCTTCTCAAGCTCACCATAGACACCTTCTATGTGGCGAGAAAACAAAATACTCTTTACCAGCTTGAAATCACCCCCATATGTTCTGGTAGCTACCAGAAACTTGGGGGTGTTAGCACCCTGATTTTCACGCACAGATTGTTCCCAGGGGGTTGATCCCCATAGGGAATCAAATGTTAAAGACTTGGGTGTAGGACCACCCTGTTTGGGGATTTTTCTTTTTGAACCCATGGCCAGATCATCCTCCCCGAATGCCACCGACAACCGATCACGGGCCGTCACAGTAGGCGCTACCCAGCCAGGGCAAGGCCCGCATAGCTTGGAAGGCATTGCCCGGGGGTCAGATGTTTTACAATGCCGTATCGGCATGTACCCCTTGATATATACTGGATTTTACAGCTCAGACATTCGGCTGTGCGGGGACCTGCGTAGTCAGGCAGATACTACTGCACGGGTACATGGCACACCCACCTGTCGGCGCGGCCAAGACCGGAACAGGCTTTCGAGGGTAGTCGCTAGCGTAAGTGGCTCATCCCCTAACAGCACGCACATATAGAAATTTTGGTTGCCAGACCCTGAAAGCAGTAACGGAAAGAAGTGAGATATAACCTAATGAGAGTTATACCGCACGGGTGTATGTCTTTTAGAGCTGACTGTCAAACCCTCGAAAGGGGACCGTTCCGAGAAGCCCTTTTAGTCGCCTTTTACGACTGGCAGGGATTACCGTGGATGTATTCGCTTCCCCACTGGGGGGTCCAATTCACAAAACAACGCCGAGTCCTTACAGTATAGCCAAGGTCGCCCCTTTTAGTCGCCTCTTACGACAGGCAGGGGATACCGCGGGTGTTTTCTAAACCCCACACCCACAGGGGGGGGGGAGGGGACAGAAAAGGAGCTTCAATACAAGTGTTCGCCGACGCCACTCCCATGATATGATGATGATGATAATTGTTGTTTTAAGGGGCCTAACATCTAGGTTATCGGCCCCTGATGGTTTGGGTGATCGTGAAAAAAAAAAAAAAAAAGCGAACTTAAAACTAAAACTAACTACTAACCTACATACTAGAAGAAGAAATGGAAAACTAAAGGAGAATAAGGCAAATAAAGGACAGGAGGAATAGAAATGCCCTCAATCCTCGAAGAAGGCCCACTCCCATGAGTGTGGCAGGAATTATCCCCAGTTTGAACTTAGCTTGGGCTCAAGCCTTTAGACACCCCGCTACTGTCAATGAGAGTGAACTAGCAGCGGCCTTATTGGCCGCAATTTGGACTATACAAGATGAGGAAGTGACTGACTGTAACTTTATTCATGGATTTACTGATTCAGCCGTAGCCAGATATACTCTGATATCTGGCCGCGGCCCCCTGTTGTACCGTAATATGTATATTCTTCCTATGTACCTAAGATTAATAAAACTTGTAGCAGAGCGAGGGATATCCCTCGCGTGGCGAACCGTCCGTTCACTGGAGAATCCGGCTGACGGGCCCTCCCGGGCAGTACTAACCGAGGTACGCGCGACCCTGCCTTAACTATTTAAGCGGGTCGCGCCAGGGAGGATCCGTCAGTTGGGATCTTTGGGGATGCGGACGGGGACACCACAGCAGCATCTACCTCTTTAAACTATGTGTCGCCCGACGCATCGCCGCAGGCGGCAGCCGGTATCGGAGGCCGGCTGGGCCAGAGGGCTGGAGCGGTCCACCACGCCGCCCTTCTGCTACATCCACCTACCTGCGGCGAACAATCTCCAGACAGCTCTGGCAGAGTTTTGGACAACGTATATGCCAGAAAACGAGGAACCAGTGGAGAATCAACCTCTCCTACCAGATAATATCGTCGACAGATATTCCCAAGAATATCAATGGATTATCTGGGACAGCGCCCCCTGGGATGTCATGTCAGATGACCAGGATGTGGATGTGGCTAACCCTGGCATCCCAGGGGACACTACGGGCACTCCCGTACCGGACCAGCAGCATCCTGAATTACATATACTCGATCCGGAGCAACAAGACAACGCAGAAGATGAAGAGGACATCTGGATATACGATCCCCGATATCCTCATCGCCCACCAGCCTTGCAGATTACAGTTCATGTGGACGAGACGGGATTCCCGACCATCAACGTCACCACTCCTAGCCACAAGCCAGCACCTCCAACGGAATATACCAGTACCGGAATTGAGGCGGCACTCCCGATTCCCTACTGTGACACAGCACTTGGACGGTACCCCACCACGATACTTCGAGATGTGGTCTCCCTTCCTAGGCCTACTAATGCTCCAGCTGTGTACCGCCAAACCAGACAATCACCGTTAATGGATTAAGTGATCCCCGATCTAGTGAGAACACAAGTGATATACCAGTTTAAACCCGTCTATGCCTTTCCGCTGTTCCTTGTGCCGAAGGCCAACGGAAAGGCCCGAGAGATTTACGATCGGTCAGCCTGGACCGAATACATAGTGAAGCCCAAATTTTCTCTTAAAAGTGCAGCTCAAGCGTTAGTGAACATTCCTGAGAATCAAGTCGCCATAAAAATTGATCTCAAAAGTGGTTTCTATCACATCCCACTTCGCCCCAAAGACACCTTCAGGTATGGTATACGTTATGCCGGAAAAGACTATTGTTGGCAACGCCTACCGATGGGACACGCGCTTGCGGCCAGCATTATGCAACGCTGGGCGCAAGCCGTTGCAGAATTAGTGACTGAACAGTTCCCCGGCGTCCATATGATCTGTTACTTGGACGATTGGTTAATACACGCGGAACACATTCCAGTGGATGAACTTCTTCCCTTCTTAGAAGTGGCAGTAGGCGTGACTATAAATCGCCAGAAGAGCATGTTGCAACCCTCAGTGATCTTGCAGTACTTAGGAGCTACTATTAACATTGTCGCCCAGTGTGTGTTATTGCAGAGAGGCACCCGGGACAGGGTCTCTCAGATTTTACGTGACATTCCCCACTACGAGGACAAGCACAGTCAGGAAGCAGCCGGTTTCCTGAGTTGGGTGTGCTGGGTGATGAACTGGCCCATGCTCATCCTCTCAAGAGAGGCATACTGGCCCCGCTGGATGTTGACAACCGAATTTATGGACACTCCACGGTCTATGAACAGAAAAGGAGCTTCAATACAAGTGTTCGCCGACGCCACTCCCATGAGTGTGGCAGGAATTATCCCCAGTTTGAACTTAGCTTGGGCTCAAGCCTTTAGACACCCCGCTACTGTCAATGAGAGTGAACTAGCAGCGGCCTTAATGGCCGCAATTTGGACTATACAAGATGAGGAAGTGCCTGACTGTAACCATAATCATGTATTTACTGATTCAGCCGTAGCCAGACATACTCTGATATCTGGCCGCGGCCCCCTGTTGTACCGTAATATGTATATTCTTCCTATGTACCTAAGATTAATAAAACTTGTAGCAGAGCGAGGGATATCCCTCGCGTGGCGAACCGTCCGTTCACTGGAGAATCCGGCTGACGGGCCCTCCCGGGCAGTACTAACCGAGGTACGCGCGGCCCTCCCTTAACTATTTAAGCGGGACGCGCCCGGGAGGATCCGTCAGTTGGGTTCTTCGGGGGTGCGGACGGGGACACCACAGCAGCATCTACCTCTTTAAACTATGTGTCGCCCGACGCATCGCCGCAGGCGGCAGCCGGTATCAGAGGCCGGCTGGGCCAGAGGGCCGGAGCGGTCCACCACGCCGCCCTCCTTCTACATCCACCTACCTGCGGCGAACAATCTCCAGACAGCTCTAACAGAGTTTTGGACAACGTATATGCCAGGAAACGAGGAACCAGTGGAGAATCAACCTCTCCTACCATATAATATCGTCGACAGATATTCCCAAGAATACCAATGGATTATCTGGGACAGCGCGCCCTGCGATGTCATGAATTTCGATTGCACTTTGTGAATAATTTGGATTTAAGTATGTTGGTGATACAATCTGATGATGATGATGATGATAATGATGATGATAATTGTTGTTTTAAGGGGCCTAACATCTAGGCTATCGGCCCCTGATGGTTTGGGTGATCGTGAAGATGAAAATGAAAAGCGAACTTAAAACTAAAACTAACTACTAACCTACATACTAGAAGAAAAAATGGAAAAATAGAGGAGAAAAGGCAAATAAAAGGACAGAAGGAAAAGAAATGCCCTCAACCCTCGGAGAAGGCGGATTGAGGGACTTGGAAGGAAGGAGAGCCATGAAAGGCATATAGGAAAGTGAAAGACGAGAAGGTCCGCCCCAAAGGGAAGGGACAAAAGGGGAAAACGGACCCAGTTCAGGAATCCCTCGGGGTCGCCAACTCCCGAACTCACCAGCCGTGAGCCCCTGACGGTGTAGCATTATCTAGGGTGCACCAGAAGTGGTGGGGCTACATACACCTTGCCTCCTTAAGGGCCTAGTGCACAAGGCAGGAGGTAAAAGGAAGGGAAAAAGAAGGCTGACCCCTCGCAGAAGGAGGGTATCAGAAAAGATGAGACAAGGGCCAATTAAGGCGGGAAAGGAAGAGACTCCCTAGGCCTCGGATACCCTAATACCGTCGGGGTCAGAAGAGAACAAGAGTTGACCAAGTGAGGTCGACAGGAAAGATGATGATGATGATAATTGTTGTTTTAAGGGGCCTAACATCTAGGTTATCGGCCCCTGATGGTTTGGGTGATCGTGAAGATGAAAATGAAAAGCGAACTTAAAACTAAAACTAACTACTAACCTACATACTAGAAGGAGAAATGGAAAACTAAAGGAGAATAAGGCAAATAAAAGGACAGAAGGAAAAGAAATGCCCTCAACCCTCGGAGAAGGCGGATTGAGGGACTGGGATGGAAGGAGAGCCATGAAAGGCATATAGGAAAGTGAAAGAAGAGAGGGTCCGCCCCAAAGGTAAAGGGACAAAAGGGGAAAACGGACCCAGCTCAGGAATCCCTCGGGGTCGCCAACTCCCGAACTCACCAGCCGTGAGCCCCTGAGGGTGTAGCATTATCTAGGGTGCACCAAAAGTGGTGGGGCTACATACACCCGGCCTCCTCGAGGGCCTTGAACAGAAGGCAGGAGATAACAGGAAAAGAAAAAGAAGGCTGACCCCTCGCAGAAGGAGGGAATCAGAAAAGATGAGACAAGGGCCAATTAAGGCGGGAAAGGAAGAGACTCCCTAGGCCTCGGATACCCTAATACCGTCGGGGTCGGAAGAGAACAAGAGTTGACCAAGTGAGGTAGACAGGAAAGAAGACAGAGAGGAGCCCGGCACAAGTAAGTGGAAGCAATGCCGGACTCAGCTGGGGCCCCGTGGTCGCCAACCCACGCCCACAAGATGTGAGCCCCTGGGGGACGACAGGAAAGAAGACGGAGAGGAGCCCGGCACAAGTAAGTGGAAGCAATGCCGGACTCAGCTGGGGCCCAGTGGTCGCCAACCCACGCCCACAAGATGTGAGCCCCTGGGGGAGAAATGAAGAGACTCCCTAGGCCTCGGATACCCTAATACCGCCGGGGTCGGAAAAGAACAAGAGGTGACCAAGTGAGGTCGACAGAAAAGAAGAAGGAGAGGAGGCCGGCAAAAGTAAGTGGAAGCAATGCCGGACTCAGCTGGGGGGACCGTGGTCGCCAACCCACGCACCACTAGGTGTAAGCCCCTTGGGGGTATTCCATTAGATCCCAGGAGAGTGGGATTGATGATATACCTATAAAATGTATACATTACACTATTGGTGCTGTTCTCCCCATTCTCACACACATTTTGAATTACTGTTTGAACAATGGCACAATGCTTTCTAACTGGAAATACGCCAACATGATCCCTCTTCCTAAGATACCGTTGATGATGATGATGATAATTGTTGTTTTAAGGGGCCTAACATCTAGGTTATCGGCCCCTGATGGTTTGGGTGATCGTGAAGATGAAAATGAGAAAAGCGACCTTACAAACTAAAACTAACTACTAACCTACATACTAGAAGAAGAAATGGAAAAATAAAGGAGAATAAGGCAAATAAAGGACAGGAGGAAAATAAATGCCCTCAACCCTCGAAGAAGGCGGATTGAGGGACTTGGAAGGAAGGAGAGCCATGAAAGGCAGATAGGAAAGTGAAAGAGGAGAGGGTCCGCCCCAAAGGTAAGGGACAAAAGGGGGAAAACGGACCCAGCTCAGGAATCCCTCGGGGTCGCCAACTCCCGAACTCACCAGCCGTGAGCCCCTGAGGGTGTAGCATTATCTAGGGTGCACCAGAAGTGGTGGGGCTACATACACCCTACCTCCTTAAGGGCCTGGAGCACAAGACAGGAGGTAAAAGGAAGAGAAAAAGAAGGCTGACCCCTCACAGAAGGACGGTATCAGAAAAGATGAGACAAGGGCCAATTAAGGCGGGAAAGGAAGAGACTCCCTAGGCCTCGGATACCCTAATACCGTCGGGGTCAGAAGAGAACAAGAGTTGACCAAGTGAGGTCGACAGGAAAGAAGACAGAGAGGAGCCCGGCACAAGTAAGTGGAAGCAATGCCGGACTCAGCTGGGGCCCCGTGGTCGCCAACCCACGCCCACAAGATGTGAGCCCCTGGGGGAGGAAAGAAGACGGAGAGGAGCCCGGCACAAGTAAGTGGAAGCAATGCCGGACTCAGCTGGGGCCCCGTGGTCGCCAACCCACGCCCACTAGAAGTGAGCCCCTGGGGGATCGGACTCTCTCTCTCTGATTCTGGGGAGTAGCTAGAGATGTTGATGGCAGTGGTAAATTAGAAGGTTTCACAGTTGAGACAAATGATGATGTAGCCGGGACCAAATTTGGTATTATGGCTCTATAATCAATCGTTGGAGAAGGCGAAATCGTGGTATGGTACTTCTTGCGGGCCTCCTGGTAGGTGAGACCATCCAGGGTTTTAATCTCCTGGATTTTCTTCTCACGCAGGAAGACAGGGCAGTTCCTGTCCCGAGGAGAATGATATCCAGGGCAATTAGTGCACTGATGTGGTGTTGTGCACTCTTCCGCTTCGTGTGGTACCTTACCGCATGTTCCACAGACGTCAGGGCTCGAGCATCGGGATAACATGTGCCCGAATTTCTGGCACTTATAACACCGCATTGGTGGAGGGATATAAGGCCGAACGTCGCAACGGTAACTTGTTACCTTGACATTCTCCGGGAGCACCGAAAGCTCAAAGGAAATAATGAAAGCACCAGTATCCACGATTTGACCATTGACCTTGCGCGTAATGCGCCGGACATCAGTCACGTGACGATGCTGCATATCCTCTTTGAGCTCCTCGTCAGTGTTCAGAATCAGGTCCCGGTGGAAAATGACTCCCCGGACCAGATTCAAAGACGTGTGCTTCGCCACTTTGACAGGGATATCGCCAAAGTGGTCACATTTCAGAAGGTGTTCAACCTGCTCACCAGTCCTGGTCTTGAGCAACAAGCCACCGTTTCTCATCTTTTGTACCTTCTCAAGCTCGCCATAGACCCCTTCTATGTGCCGAGAAAACAAAATAGACTTTACCATCTTGAAATCACCCCCATCCGTTCTGGTTGCGACCAGAAACTTGGGAGTGTTAGCACCCAGATTCTCACGAACAGACTGTTCCCAGGGGGTTGATCCCCGTAGGGAATCAGAAGTTAAAAACTTGGGTGGCGGACCACCCTGGTGGGAGATATTCCTTTTCTGTCCCATGGCCGTTTCATCCTCCCTGAATGCCACCGACTCCAATCACGGGCTGTCTCTGTAGGCGCTACCCAGCCAAGGCAAGGCCCGCCTAGCTTGGAAGGCATTGCCCGGGGGTCCGATGTTTGACATGCCATTCAGGCATGTACCCCTTGGCATATACTAGAGAGTTTTCCAGCACAGGCATGCAGCTGCGCGGGGACCTGCGTTGTCAGGCGGATACTACTGCAGAGTACACGGCGCACCCACCTGTCGGTGTGGCCAGACTGAGCAGGCTCTCGAGCGTAGTCGCACACTAGGTGGCCCTTCCCCTGACAGCACGCACATGTAATTTTGAGTGCCAGACCTCAAAAACATGAACGGAAAAAGGCATGCGATATAACCTAATGAGAGTTATATCGCACAAAGTGGGGCGTTTATGATGATGATGATAATTGTTGTTTTAAGGGGCCTAACATCTAGGTTATCGGCCCCTGATGGTTTGGGTGATCGTGAAGATGAAAATGAAAAGCGAACTTAAAAACTAAAACTAACTACTAACCTACATACTAGAAGAAGAAATGGAAAAATAAAGGAGAATAAGGCAAATAAAAGGACAGAAGGAAAAGAAATGCCCTCAACCCTCGGAGAAGGCGGATTGAGGGACTTGGAAGGAAGGAGAGCCAGGAAAGGCATATAGGAAAGTGAAAGAGGAGAGGGTCCGCTCCAAAGGTAAGGGAAAAAAGGGGAAAACGGACCCAGCTCAGGAATCCCTCGGGGTCGCCAGCTCCCGAACTCACCAGCCGTGAGCCCCTGAGGGTGTAGCATTATCTAGGGTGCTCCAGAAGTGGTGGGGCTACATACACCCTGCCTCCTTAAGGGCCTAGAGCACAAGGCAGGAGGTAAAAGGAAGAGAAAAAGAAGGCTGACCCCTCGCAGAAGGAAGGTATCAGAAAAGATGAGACAAGGTCCAATTAAGGCGGGAAAGGAAGAGATGATGATGATGATGATAATTGTTGTTTTAAGGGGCCTAACATCTAGGTTATCGGCCCCTGATGGTTTGGGTGATCGTGAAGATGAAAATGAAAAGCGAACTTAAAACTAAAACTAGCTACTAACCTACATACTAGAAGAAGAAATGGAAAATTAAGGAGAATAAGGCAAATAAAGGACAGGAGGAAAAGAAATGCCCTCAACCCTCGAAGAAGGTGGATTGAGGGACTTGGAAGGAAGGCGAGCCATGAAAAACAGATAGGAAAGTGAAAGAGGAGATGATGATGATGATGATGATGATAATTGTTGTTTTAAGGGGCCTAACATCTAGGTTATCGGCCCCTGATGGTTTGGGTGATCGTGAAGATGAAAATGAAAAGCGAACTTAAAACTAAAACTAACTACTAACCTACATACTAGAAGAAGAAATGGAAAACTAAAGGAGAATAAGGCAAATAAAGGACAGGAGGAAAAGAAATGCCCTCAACCCTCGAAGAAGACGGATTGAGGGACTTGGAAGGAAGGAGAGCCATGAAAGGCAGATAGGAAAGTAAAAGAGGAGAGGGTCCGCCCCAAAGGTAAGGGACAAAAAGGGAAAACGGACCCAGCTCAGGAATCCCTCGGGGTCGCCAACTCCCGAACTCACCAGCCGTGAGCCCCTGAGGGTGTAGCATTATCTACGGTGCACCAAAAGTGGTGGAGCTACATACACCCTGCCTCCTTAAGGGCCTAGAGCACAAGGCAGGAGGTAAAAGGAAGAGAAAAAGAAGGCTGACCCCTCGCAGAAGGAGGGCATCAGAAAAGATGAGACAAGGGCCAATTAAGGCGGGAAAGGAAGAGACTCCCACTAAACGATATCATCACTGGAGTATATTATTTATATATAAAGCATTTCATACAAAGTTTATTTATTTTTTATCAGTACGCTATATTGCATGCAATACTCAAATTAGTGATGATGATGATGATAATTGTTGTTTTAAGGGGCCTAACATCTAGGTTATCGGCCCCTGATGGTTTGGGTGATCGTGAAGATGAAAATGAAAAGCGAACTTAAAACTAAAACTAACTACTAACCTATATACTAGAAGAAGAAATGGAAAACTAAAGGAGAATAAGGCAAATAAAAGGACAGAAGGAAAAGAAATGCCCTCAACCCTCGGAGAAGGCGGATTGAGGGACTTGGAAGGAAGGAGAGCCATGAAAGGCATATAGGAAAGTGAAAGAGGAGAGGGTCCGCCCCAAAGGTAAGGGACAAAAGGGGGAAAACGGACCCAGCTCAGGAATCCCTCGGGGTCGCCAACTCCCGAACTCACCAGCCGTGAGCCCCTGAGGGTGTAGCATTATCTAGGGTGCACCAGAAGTGGTGGGGCTACATACACCCTGCCTCCTTAAGGGCCTAGAGCACAAGGCAGGAGGTAAAAGGAAGAGAAAAAGAAGGCTGACCCCTCGCAGAAGGAGGGTATCAGAAAAGATGAGACAAGGGCCAATTAAGGCGGGAAAGGAAGAGACTCCCTAGGCCTCGGATACCCTAATACCGTCGGGGTCAGAAGAGAACAAGAGTTGACCAAGTGAGGTCGACAGGAAAGAAGACGGAGAGGAGCCCGGCACAAGTAAGTGGAAGCAATGCCGGACTCAGCTGGGGTCCCGTGGTAGCCAACCCACGTCCCACTAGATGTGAGCCCCTGGGGGGTCAAATTAGTGAAATATAAGTCCGGCACAAGATATCCGCTGCCATCTTGTCTTATTACTGAATCAGTTCAGCTTTTTAAAATCACGTCTGCACTATAGTATTACAAAATAAACTTTTAATTTCGAACGTGCCTCTTCCTTTAGAACAGTTAAAACGATTCTTGGCTCGATAATCGGAACTGGTGGGTCCCATGATATGGATTATAAAGTTTGCATAATTCGCACGGCCGCCATCCTGAAATGGTATGGCGGACGACCTTGTAATTTGGTCACAAGACGCATCCTATACGAAGGTATGTTGTTACCAAATTTGGTAGAGATCGGATGATTTGGTTAGTCGTTATTTGATTTTACGTTTTGAACGTTTGAGTGGCCGCCATTCAGTTTTAGTAAAGATGGCGGCGATATAAAACATGACACTGAGGTGTCCTTTGCTAGTGCTACCTTTGTACTGTACCCGATCTCCGGATAGTAGGCTGTCAGATATCCGCCCCCTCAATCGGATTGCCAATAATCAAACGCGCCGGCATAGCTACATCAATGAAAATGGCACTGACAGATACTATCGAGATTAGAGCACAATAGTTAACAAGAAAATTATTGTGGAACACACCAAAATATACGGGGGTTCATACTTACCTTGACTTACCTCTTAAATATATCTCGGGGACTGGGTTGTCAACTGGATCACTTAAAAGTATGTCCTCACAATAACCTCCACCATGATATTTAAAATGAACCAGTACGAAGACGAGAAACTTTAAACTGCACAATAATTTATTTCACATAAAGAATGATTTTTAACAAAATGAAACAACAAAATATACGTGGCAATCAGAAGCCATTGACCACATAACCATGTCCTCCTGTAGGACCTGTATTCTCTACATTTAATGTTTTAGCTTTCTCAAGCTCATAACAACGAAAATATAACAATGCAATGGGAATGGAAACGGGATTTGGGATGAGACACACATATCACTTGCTTTGCGTGTTTATATACTGCATATTTTATTTATAGCCACTAGGCTATTATGAAACGCCCTTGGTCTCGGTAACACAGTTGTCCGGACCAGCTGCAAAGCACCTGTCGTCAAAGCGGACACCCGTTCGTTCAACCCTACCATAAGCGTGTTACCTCATAGCGTGGCTCTCTTTCAAACACGTAAATGTTCACATCTCAACTGAAATATTATCACGCAAATGTCTTACATGCTTCCTTCAAACACCATTGGATTCCTCCAACAATCCCAAATCATGATTATTTGTTTAAACCACTTGCTTAACTTGCATTGTTTAGAGTATAAAAAAACTCTAAATGTTAATAACAAAAGTTCATTAATTATTTATAGCAATAACAAATTGTTTATAACAATGTCAAATGACCATTGAAAATTTAATACACGCTTCTATTAATCACTATCATTTCAAATTATTTAACAAAGATATTTACAAAATTGTTTTACAATATTAAATTGTTTACATTATTTATACAAGGTATACATTGAACCACACGTCTATCCGGTTGATAATTACTCAAATCGTGTTGATATAATCGACCAATGAAGGTTAGTTATATATAACTGTCAAATTCAGGTTTAATAATGTTTAATAATAATTATTAATATTTGTGACTGTAACCTCCATTCAAAATCTTTATCTCAAATTATTTAACACTCTTGTTAATCTTAACAGTATCTTCATATGAACAATATTTCAAAGAACAAGAACAACATTCAGCGGAAAAATACTTCGCTCATAATGCAAAAACATGGCACAACGATTGGCCCAAAATTCATCATATATCTTTATATATATGGCATAAAAATCTTCCAAACTACACACAAAAACCTCCACTATTAATTCATCAACTTCATTAATTATTGTGGGAACCTCCTTCATTATTCAAGGGCATTACTCAACAGCGACTTTTACACGTCCACTGAACTATCGATTATACATCCATTGTTCCTCTTTAAAAATTCTTATATTCATCAATTGTAATAATGACTGTTATCATTTAACCTTTGTGGGTTTCATTCATGAATCGATATGAAGTAAAAATTTGCCAATCACAAATAAATTTAATAGCAAATACGATTAGACACTCCTGCCTGGTCTATCAAAATTGAGATTAACATCTTCAAAGTAACGCAGTATAAAAATACTATCTTCAAACAAACTTCAACTAAACTGCAAAATAGTCGAATAGAATACAATTAGATTGTGGAATGCAAACATTATTGTTCCAATCTAGAATTGAGAAAAAACTCCTATCTTCATTATTCATGACTATAGTGTATTCAATAAATTGTAATTAACGTTCGTATTTCATAAAATTGTCTATAATGCAATGATAAATGTCTATGTTGCAATCATGTTCATAAGACGACTAGTATTTCAAAGATCGTCGATATCGTAAAAGATTTTAACGCTCTAAAATCTTTTAATTATTCTTCTTTCTTGAGGATGACAGAAAATTGGTCAAAGTAATTTACTGAATAGAATTACTTTAATAAAATGACACGCTGTCTGAATTTAAATCTGCCATAGCAAATCGTTAACTTTACAGTTAAATCGTGACTACAAAAATATGCAAATTACTGAAAGAATCTAAATCATCAGTCTCAACTGATCCAAAATTATTAAGAATGCCAATGACATAACAATGTCTCAAAAAATCGAAGAAAAAGGCATAAATCATCGAAGTGTACTGAGTACAAAAATATCAATCAATAAAATGGGGCAAAAGATAGGACAGAAAATATGGGAAGAATGGTTGCTCAAATATCGCTACAAACTCAAATAATACAAGAAACGTTCACAACTACCTTATCTGCCGATTGAAGTTCCAGAGAAAAATTTCCCAAAGATGACTGCTGATGGATCCATTTCACCAACTTAAAGATGAGCTCCATCCTCGAATTTGGAATCAGCGTCCTCGGAGAATCGAACTGCTTCCTCCTCCGAAATGGCACTGCTCCGTGGATACGAGAAACATCCTTCCGGCAAAATTCTTCATTGTGCGCCGGGATAACCCTGGCCTCTCTTGAAAGTTCTCTGAAGTTCTTGCAGGAATTCGTCATGAAGTTTAATGTAGCTATTTCCGCAGAAATATTCATAGTTGTGGAGTATGAAAATATTTCCACTGTTATCTGGTATAATTCAGCGATGGATTAACGATGCATGAGTGTAGTTGGATGTTCACTACATGCTCGCTTCAGTAGAAAGACGATTAACGAAGTTCCATGCTGTTACTTTACTCCAATAATGTATGTCCCAATTGCATCAAAGCCTTAGCCTTTCATCTCAACTGCAGTTATAATGATCAAAAGCACTGCAATATTATAGTGTTCCATAGTCAAAGGTATCGTAATATCAAACTGTTGCACTCCACGTGTCAGTCGTAGTGTATAATGTGGAATATAAAAGTGTTTCTCCTGTGGCGAGAAAATCACTTTTGTTGGCAGCCTAAAAGTTCCAGTATCTTTCGAAGTATCACTGTGAAATCGTTCAAATCTTGTATACACCTCAATGTTATACTGCCTAACAGAATTATCATAAAGGCTGAAGTTAGCGCTTGATATCTTGACTGGTGGAAACGTTCATGTGCGCGTTTCAACTTCACCTAGTTTTGAGCAGCGTGAAATGGAACTGCCCCGAGTTCGTTCGATGCGGCAAGGCTTTCACCTCACGCTAAAGACACCTTACTTCACTGAATCACTTGGAAATAACTCTATATCACCAGAAATATATATGCGATCACAAGTATGAGATCTGAGCGTAAGAGATCTGAGTATGAGAGCTCCTCTCTCCTGTGCACGACCTTTTATCAACTTCTTAAGGGGCGTAACCGTCCCTTCCATAGCCTGTTGCTGCGTCATTGCTGGAAGTTTTAACTTTGGCTATACTTGACGGATTTTCAAAATTCAAAAACTCAAAATTAATTTCTTCAAAATTCCAAATCAATGCCATAACTGAAAATAGATTTCCACAAATCTGCATGCCAAAAGTAATCGAATATCGTAGTTTCAGCAATCTCCGTCTTCCTTCCAAACTATCATTCATTGGTTCGCGTCTCTCCTCCAATAGCGTAGCTTCTTCCTTAGCACAATACCTTGTTTCCTGCGACTGCGTCGTAAATCTCGGATCTTTCTCGAAGAAAATCATGACGTCACCAAGAATCTCAGCTCAATCAGCCTACTGGCATGAATTCTACGTCATCCGTGCCTACGTCATAAATATCCACGTCATAACTATGACATCCATAACTTTACTGATATTTTCCAATACAGCCATCGTGGTCTCGATATAATTCAATTTCCGGGGGCAGTACCAAATTTCGTTCAATTTGCATTCACCGTGTTCGAATTGATAGGGGGGGACAGACATTCAGAGTACACACACTCACACACACACAGACACACACACACACACACACACACAGACACACACACACACACACACACACAGACTCACACACACACATACACACACACAGACACACTTTTTTCGCCCTGTGTTGATCTCATAAGTCTACTTTCATTTTTTACAAAAATCGAAAGTAGGCTAAAAAATACTCGTGGAAAAGTAGTGGTTCTGCCATTCATTCAATTCACTCTGCTGAAAGTAGCTTCTCCTCCCAACTTGCCGACTGAGATGGCGTATCCCTCAGGGAAGGTGTTTTTACAACAATATAGGCCTTAAGAAAACCTAAAAATATAATACTTCAACCAGTACTTCTTTTACCCTAGTTTGGCCTAGGACCTACAAACAGCTTCTTTTTCAGGTTCCCGTCAATGTGAGGAAGATAAAAGGCCTCACTAACCTCAAACCTTACCTTGTTGGGTATGATGAGTTCTACAACGATATATTGAAATGGCCTACTACGGATGGAGAATGTGCTATGGAGTTAGAAGAAGAAAAATAAATCAGTGTACTACCAACTAGGTAATGTATAGCTTTGAACTTTGAGACTGATCAGGTTAAAAGAAAGTACCAGTTCTTTTTAAACAGGTTTTGTTTGTTACAATAATGGTTTTCTTGCATTAATAATGGTATCTAATACACATATAAATAAACTGTTGTGCATACAATTCGTTTTCATTACAAAACCGCAAAACATTCCTCAGTTTTGCTAAAAAAATATCCCTGTTCCACTTCTTTTTTGCAGGAAGGTGTCAAGTACAAAGTTTTTAAGTTCTGTTTTTACAAAATATAAAAAAGCAAAACAAATATAATTTTTGTTATTACGTTTAAAACACATGTACAAATTTGTGGTAAGTTTTTAAGATCCATACACAATTCTTTGTATGAGAAATGAAGTTTTCTTAGATTTTCTCAAAATGGCATATTTGTCACTTGACCCCTTTCTGAAATAAACGATTCTTCATAGCTGTGGCTCTTATAGCTTCCTGCAAAAAGTCTGGAGAAAAGGTGCTGGCATAACAGGGGCCAGAATTCCTGGTCTATAAAATAGAAATAGACTCCAGAGATTCATTTGATATGACAAAATGCATGTATTTTCTTCAGTTCGGAAAATTACGAGGTCAACAGCATTAATACAAACACAACAGTAACCGATGACATAAGGGTCTGAATTAAAAGCTAAAGTTGTGGCTTGCGTTGCTTTCTTCAGAAAGTCAATAGAATATGTGTTTGTACAACATGCTTCAAAACTTCTGGTCTTCAAAATAATAATGGCTTCCATAGTTCCATTGGCCATCGATGACATGAACTGTGTCCTGTTCTTAATTAGGCTAAAAATTCGTTCACATTCTATCTTCGCAGTCAAGTACGGAGAAATAACGAGATATTACACGATCGGCACTGGGCTCAGCCGTTTGACAAGATTCCCGCAGTTTTCTCGATAGAACACGGAGAAAAATCGCGATTTACATAATGGGTGTAACTTTTAGTCGTTCGACGAGATTTCCGTTGTCCTTGAGATCGGGCACGGGAAAATGTAACTTAGCATTATTACGCAATCGGCGTCGCTTGCTGTCAGTTTGACAAAAATCCTCATCATCGAATGCGGAGAAATATCGCGATGTATCGCAAACACTCTCGACCATTTTACGAGATTCACGTTGTTCTCGCGGTTGGACACTGAGAACACGATAATATGCAATCGGCGGCGCCGCACCCGGCCGTTAAACGGTTGCCTGCCTGTCTATGTGTCCTGGCAGAATGGTAGAGGCAAGCTCGAGGATGGGCAATGGTTAAAATTCACGAGCAGTTATGGACATGTTGTATGGTCGGCGCCGTGATTCCTGCTGTCCCTAAGCTGTAGTTGTGAGTTCACGGTGGATCACTAGGGGAAACAAGTATCGCGATGCTACGTAGTCATTTTTAAGTGGATTGATGCACTTCTTGCTCCCCGTTCGCTTTTAGGTATACGAGATTTCGGAATGTTTCGTGATGGGTGCCCAATCACCTTTGACAGGATTCCCGCAGTCCTAGTGGTCACAAGTTCACGATCGGGCACGGTTTTTATGATTTTATGCAACTGGCGTCGATCTCGGTCCGTTTGACAAGATTCCCGCAACCAAGTCGTGCGGTCAGCCACCCGTCTTGAGGATGTGATTCTGGAGGAAGAACGTTCGAAGAAGGTATCGAATTTTACGAATTATTCCGAGAGGATTGCACGAATAATACAAGAGGGCACATATTCGTTCAAATTCGAGTCACTAATTACACAAGTTTTCGAGATAACCGGTTAGATTATATATCCAATGGAACCAACGTTTGGAGGAAAAATCGACATATAACGAAATTTCTTATTAACCAATCTGGATGTCGCAAATTTACGAGACGGATAGATTTTTAAAATAAATGTATTTCGAAGTTTTTTCCTTATTTATTTTCGAAACGATATCATTTAGCAAGATTGCGACATTACATTATTTTGCGTTATTTCTGGACTTATATTTGAGATAGTCTCGTAATGTAGATTCCTAATAATACAGATAA
The DNA here is from genome assembly GCA_946902985.2 of Meconema thalassinum. Taxonomy (NCBI): domain Eukaryota; kingdom Metazoa; phylum Arthropoda; class Insecta; order Orthoptera; family Tettigoniidae; genus Meconema; species Meconema thalassinum. The sequence continues at coordinate 500,993,073 of OX336392.1, read as the reverse complement.
ATATTTCACACTTGATGCCGAAAACATACGTTGAACCGATGTACGTATACCACTCAAGGTAACCTCGGTATGCATTTCCTTGAGGGTGGGCACGGGGAAATATAGCTTACGCAATCGGCACTGGTTGCGTGGAACGTGCTCCATCGCAATCTGTGAGTCTAGCGGCGCGATTTCAAATGACTTAAAACTGCCTTAGCAAATTTCGTTAACTTCAAATATCCCGACAAAAATTACCTACTTTTCGTTACTGGTAGACACCATGATAATTCACATGTTATTCCAACAATTTTGTTCCTCATGGAAGAAGACCACTGGGCAGGCCAAAAAAGATGAAAGGACGGAATCCGTGAAAACCTGCGACAGATTGGAATAGAGGATGACTGGCAACAGAGAGCAGCAAACAGAATCCAGTGCAGGAGAACCCTTGTAGCAGCGAGCGGTTCCCTGAGCCTGATCGTATTAAGTAGTAAAGTAAGTATCCCATAACTACAACACGATCTACGCTTTGTAATTCGTGCTGAAAAAGGAAAAAACTATTTTTAAAATACAGAACGTTAAAGGTTATCGAACTAATCAAAGCATAAAAAATCAAGCAAACGGTTAGGCCTGTCTCAGATCTTTCATTCAACACAAACAAATCGACATCGATCGACTAGGATTCAGGTGAATCAAAACGCATCTCGTATTCCCAGTCGAAGACACTAACGATCTGGTGAATCTAGTTCAGAGCCATGTGTCGAATGTGCGCTGTCACACGGCATGTATCGGCGGCATTCGAAAGCTTGATCCGGCGCGAATTTTAAAAAAGAAGATCTTGGTAAGCAAATTCATTAAATATTATAGTTCATCCGTAAACACACTGCATTTCCGTAAATTTATCGGAGAACCCGTAAAAGTTGGCAGGTATGCCACTCTAACTGAAGTAGAGGAGCAATTGTTGGCGACAAAAATTGAAGAGAAGGCATAATCAGGGTTTCCTATGCATCCTGACGGTGAAGACTGCAGTTCAGAAAATAACGATGATGATGATGATGATGATAATTGTTGTTTTAAGGGGCCTAACATCTAGGTTATCGGCCCCTGATGGTTTGGGTGATCGTGAAGATGAAAATGAAAAGCGAACTTAAAACTAAAACTAACTACTAACCTACATACTAGAAGAAGAAATGGAAAACTAAAGGAGAATAAGGCAAATAAAAGGACAGAAGGAAAAGAAATGCCCTCAACCCTCGGAGAAGGCGGATTGAGGGACTTGGAAGGAAGGAGAGCCATGAAAGGCATATAGGAAAGTGAAAGAGGAGAGGGTCCGCCCCAAAGGTAAGGGACAAAGGGGGAAAACGGACCCAGCTCAGGAATCCCTCGGGGTCGCCAACTCCCGAACTCACCAGCCGTGAGCCCCTGAGGGTGTAGCATTATCTAGGGTGCACCAGAAGGGGTGGGGCTACATACACCCTGCCTCCTTAAGGGCCTAGAGCACAAGGCAGGAGGTAAAAGGAAGAGAAAAAGAAGGCTGACCCCTCGCAGAAGGAGGGTATCAGAAAAGATGAGACAAGGGCCAATTAAGGCGGGAAAGGAAGAGACTCCCTAGGCCTCGGATACCCTAATACCGTCGGGGTCAGAAGAGAACAAGAGTTGACCAAGTGAGGTCGACAGGAAAGAAGACAGAGAGGAGCCCGGCACAAGTAAGTGGAAGCAATGCCGGACTCAGCTGGGGCCCCGTGGTCGCCAACCCACGCCCACAAGATGTGAGCCCCTGGGGGGAGAAAATAACGAAAGACACTGGCAGATCAAATGTATTCTCTGATGGCAAACCAGGAGATAAATGAATGCAGTTGTTTCTAAAGCGACATCCCACTATTGCACTGAAGAACACAGAGACAACATCCAAAGCCAAAGCATCAGTACCAAAATAGCTTGCCACGGTGGGTGAGTGGATATCGTGTCTGTCTACCAACCCCAATATTGCAGGTTCGCTCCTGGCCGTGGTAAGTGATTTTTTTGAAAGGCGGCGAAAATACGATACGCATGTCATACGATGTTGGCATGTCAAAGAACCCATTTGAATTCAGTAGGCCGAGTTCATAATGGCAAAATTAATCTCGGGAGTTTCTGCTAACACAAAGTTCCTCATTTCTCTACTAGAAAGCGCTATGGTGTTCAAGGAGCTTAGATATCTAACATCTAACCTCCTTGACTTTCATAGTCAAGGAACAACGAAATTCGACATGCAAGCTACCCTCTGGGTGTCAAATAGCAAACCTTGCACCCGGCATCCGAGGCCATACGATATTATTAGTACCAAAATAATCTATTTTGTCATGGTTTGTTGACCTTCACAAATATTTAGTTGAAGAGAAATGTGAGGAGGACCTTCTCCTTGATCCCGATGGGATATAATGATGACGATAATTGTTGTTTCAAGGGGCCTAACATCTAGGTTATCGGCCCCTAATGGGTTGCGTGATCGTGAAGATGATAATGAAATGTAAACTATAACTAAAGTAACTACTAACTTATATAGGGGAAGGGGGGGCAAGACGGGGTCAAGACGGGGTGGGGGTTTCTTTGTCTCCACGTTGCTGCCACTAGTCTGAGACGGAAATAGCTCTAAGGGCAGTTGAAGGTTACACAGTTCATGCGACTTCCAGTCAGTGTGAGCTGTCCGTTTGCGTGGAGTGGCCATTTTACTGTTTTTCACCGCTGTGATCTTATTCATCTATATCCTTTGGACTTTGATGAGGTAAGCTGGAATTGCAATACATTTGATCTTTAATACTATCCATTAGACTGTACCTTATTGTACTTATTTTGAGCTTGTGGGGGTAATTCATAAACGAATTAAGATATTTTTATTCTGTTAGTCTCGATGCAACATTTGGGGACGTCCCCATCTTGCCCCAGAACCCAGTCCCCATCTTGCCCCAGTCCCGATCTTGCCCTTTAGGATAAATATTATTTCCCCTGTACTTATATAATTTCTAGTCATATTTCATATTTATTATGTCCCCTAGTATAGCCCCAGGGATGAAATACTGAGTGCAAAGGGTAGTGAGGTTCTCAATCAGTCCTTCAAAAATCCACACATTTTTACAATAAAAAATAATTTAAATTGTTATCTTGCTCATTAGCCTTGTGATGGTTTATTATGGTGAAATACTTTACGTTGATAGTAGTAATTCAAGGGTATGGGAATAGATTCAAATTTTAGTACAATTTTTACTGAACATTTTATTGTATTTTAATGCAATTCAATTAACGTTTAGTCCTAGTAAGATAAAATTAGTCCACTTATTTAATAATCTAGCAAACACACAGGCTTGCCATGACGACATGGAATCAAGTACCGGTTTAATAAAACAATAATCCTATATAGGAAAAATTAAGAGAGTTCCTCTTGTCATTTTTTAGCGAAAATGGTACGTACCTACAAAAGAAAGACAGACCGACAGAAGTGGACGGAAGATTGATGATATGATGATGATAATTGTTGTTTTAAGGGGCCTAACATCGAGGTTATCGGCCCCTAATGAAATGAAATGGCGTGAAATGAAAGGATGTAGATAAAAACAACTCACTGCCATGGATGAAGCGAAAATGGTGTTTATAAAACAGACAGTGAGCCCCAAAAATTATGCCTTATTTGAATAAAAAGAATAAAAGGCGGATGGTAAAAAGGATAAAACAAATAAGGCATAGTGAACAATACAATACATAACACAATAAAAAACATAAAACAGATTTAACCAGATTTAAAAGTCGTAACTACACATTAAAACTTAAAAAAGTAACCACTCTCCCTCATGAACCGGATGACGAGGTCAGCTGACGGCCCGTCATCACGGAGAATAAGGGAGAGGGTATTAGGCAGTTTAAGAGTCCCTCGCAGATCGGCCAGATCCACACACTCCAAGACAAGGTGTGCCACGGTTAGGTGGGCGCCGCAAGTACACACAGGAGGATCCTCTCTTTTCAGCAAGTGGGAGTGCGTAGCAATCCCATGGCCGATCCGGAGTCGACAGAGTACCACAGCTTCCTTCCGGAGAGATCGGAAGGTAGATTTCCACACCTTCGTTGTCTCCTTGATGCCTCGCAGTTTGTTGGGTGGAGGCGTGGCACGCCATGCCTCCTCCCAATGCGACAGGATCGAATGCCGCAACTGAGAGCGCACATCACTAGCAGGCACCTTATATGGTAGCGAGGGCAGTGCGACTGCCTCTCTCGCCGCCTGATCAGCAAGCTCGTTTCCCGCAATACCCATGTGGCTAGGAAGCCACACAAAGGTCACCCCGGTTCCAGCGTTACGCGAACTTACGAGCTGGTCGTGCACACGCTGGACCAACGGGTGCTTCGGGAAACACACATCGATCGCTTGCAGCGCACTCAGAGAGTCAGTACACACAAGAATGTGCTGGTGATCGTCTGATAACCTGTACCGCAGAGCCTCTAAGATGGCATAGAGCTCCGCAGTGTACACGCCACAGGCCTCGGGAAGTGAAAAGAGAAACCGACGATCCTCAACCACAAATGCACAGCCTACTTTCTCGTTTACCCTCGAACCGTCCGTGAATACAAGCCCCGATCCCGGATACCGTGTCACCACGGACTGGAACAGCCTCCGATGGACGGAGGAGTCCGTGTCCGACTTGGGGCCGGTGTGCAGATCCAGGATGATATCAGGGCGAGAGACCATCCACGGAGGGGCCTTGCTAGGTACTCGGACGATACAGGAGACAGAAGGAAATCGGAACTGACGGTATAAGTCATCCAAGCGAATCCCCGCCGGCCGAGTGGCTCGGGCGAGCACATCATACAGCCGGCGATTCGGATTGGAAAACAAACAAGGATAGCTTGGATGAAGTGGCATCTGTCGAATAGTTGCAGCATAGGTCAGCAGTACTTGTTGGCGCCTCAGGTGTAAAGGAGGTACGCCAGCCTCGGCGAGCAAGCTGACGACTGGGCTTGGGACGGAAGATTCGATGCGAAGAGCCATTGATAAAGTCTTGAACGAGAATATGGGCTATCGTACGGCAGCTGCAGCTTTTAATGTTCCCCAAACAACATTGGAAAGGAAAGTGGCCTCTTTCGAAAAAATCCAGGACAGGCGCTCAAGGTTAGTTTGGGACCGCATCAACCAGTATTTACACTTGAAGAGGAAGAGGAGCTGGTAGCTTATCTTAAAGAAATGGAAGGTTTGTTATTTGGACTGTCCACGACTGATCTTAGAAAGGTTGCTTATCAGTTAGCAGTGAAGAACGGCAAGAAACATTGGTTTGATTCCTCAAAGGGAGTAGCTGGATTAGACTGGTTGAAAGGTTTTATGAGGCGACATAAAGATTTGTCTCTTCGAAAACCGGAAGCCACTTCAGCTGCTAGAGCTATGGGCTTCAACAAAGTTATGGTTTCAAAATTTTTTGAACTATTAGGCCAGCTGTACGACAAATATAAGTTTACTCCAGATAGAGTGTATAATTGTGACGAAACGGGTGTGACATCAGTTCCAAAGTCAAAATCGAAGGTCATATCTTCGAAGGGTAGGAAACAAGTCGGGGCTCTCACATCGGCAGAGAGAGGACAAACAGTGACCGTTGAACTATGCTTCAATGCAGCGGGAACTTACATGCCCCCAATGATGATTTTTCCTCGGCAGAGGATGAAAAATGAATTAATGGATGGTTGTGCACCTGGAGCTTGGACAGAATGTCATCCTTCTGGCTGGATGCAGTCTGAAATCTTCGTTCAGTGGTTCAAACGGTTTGTACAGTTTACGCATGCCTCCACAGACAACCCTGTTCTATTGTTGTTGGATGGCCATGCAACACACACAAAGAACATTGAGCTCATAGATCTGGCACGAGAAAATGGGGTTATCTTGCTCTCTTTCCCGCCACATTGCACTCATCGCCTCCAGCCGTTGGACGTAACGTTAATGAAGCCTCTCAGCACCTATTACGATGTCGAGGTTACGAACTGGCTGCGGTCGAATCCAGGACGTGTCGTTGCCATGTATCAGATCGCCAAATTGCTTGGGAATGCATTTCTACGAGCAGCTACAATGACAACTGCAATAAATGGATTTAGAAAAACAGGCATATGGCCAATAAACCCTGAGGTTTTTCAAGAAAGCGATTTCCTGCCTTCAAGGACAACTGACAGACCATCTCCAGAAGTCCCTGAAGAAACTAGCAGATCATCGCCTTCTGGACCTGTTGCAAGCAACTGTGATGCGGTGCCTAGTTGCTCTTTCTGGGATTCAAGACAAGAAACCACTGCATTTAGAAATGTGTCACCTAAGGACACTCTACCAATACCACATGTAACGACAGCTAAGCAGAGTTCCAATGGTCGTCGTCGTGGAAAAACTGCAATTCTGACAGAATCCCCATACAGAAACGAGTTGATTGAGCTCACAGAAAAACGTGCTCTTTCTTGCAAAAGAAAACTGAACCTTCAGCAGAGCAATAAGAAACAAAAGAAGACCATCCGTCGCCGCGAAAGGAAGGAAAGTTCTTCAGATGAAGAAAGTGGCGACGCTGAATGCATTTTCTGTGGTCATTTGTTTTCTGAGTCGACAGAAGGGTGGGTACAATGTTTAAAATGTCAAGGTTGGGCTCACTGCCGATGTGCTGGTGTAGAGGACGAAGATGAAGACGTTATTTATGTGTGTGACATGTGCAAATAGTAGCACCCCATCTTGCCCCACGGGTGGGGCAAGACGGGGCATTGGTAATATGCACGATTTTTTTTCTGGAACTTTTGTGTTTGACTATTCAAAAAAAAAAAAAAAAATGTGTACTATGTGAAAAAGATAGTGGCGCAACAAATTGGAACTATTTATGAATAAATTATCAACATGTATAATGCACCTGAGCTATTTCTTTCTTAACGTCCCCATCTTGCCCCCCCCCCCCCCCCCACCCCCCTTCCCCTACTAGAAGATGAAATGGAAAACAAAAGGAGAATAAAGCAAATAAAGGACAGGAGGAAAAGAAATGCCCTCAAATTCGAAGAATGCGGATTGAGGGACATGGCAGGAAGGAGAGCCATGAAAGGCAGGAAGGAAAGTGAAAGAGGAGAGGGTCCGCCCCAATGGTAATGGATAAAGGGGAAAACCGGACCCAGCTCAGGAATCCCTCGAGGTCGCCAACTCCCGAACTCACCAGCCGTGAGCCCCTGAGCGTGTAGCAATATCCAGGGTGCACCCGAAGTGGTGGGGCTACACACACCCAGCCTCCTTGAGGGCCTTGAGCGGAAGACAGGATGATGAAGATGATGATAATTGTTGTTTTAAGGGGCCTAACATCTAGGTTATCGGCCCCTGATGGTTTGGGTGATCGTGAAGATGAAAAAGAAAAGCGAACTTAAAAACTAAAACTAACTACTAACCTACATACTAGAAGAAGAAATGGAAAAATAAAGGAGAATAAGGCAAATAAAGGACAGGAGGAAAAGAAATGCCCTCAACCCTCGAAGAAGGCGGATTGAGGGACTTGGAAGGAAGGAGAGCCATGAAAGGCAGATAGGAAAGTGAAAGAGGAGAGTGTCCGCCCCAAAGGTAAGGGACAAGAGGGGAAAACGGACCCAGCTCAGGAATCCCTCGGGGTCGCCAACTCCCGAACTCACCAGCCGTGAGCCCCTGAGGGTGTAGCATTATCTAGGGTGCACCAGAAGTTGTGGGGCTACATACACCCTGCCTCCTTAAGGGCCTAGAGCACAAGGCAGGAGGTAAAAGGAAGAGAAAAAGAAGGCTGACCCCTCGCAGAAGGAGGGTAACATAAAAGATGAGACAAGGGCCAATTAAGGCGGGAAAGGAAGAGACTCCCTAGGCCTCGGATACCCTAATACCGTCGGGGTCGGAAGAGAACAAGAGTTGACCAAGTGTGGTCGACAGGAAAGAAAACGGCGAGGAGTCCGGCACAAGTAAGTGGAAGCAATGCCGGACTCAGTTGGGGCCCCATGGTCGCCAACCCACGTCCCACTAGATGTTAGCCCCTGGGGGGAATCAGCAATTGAAAGGGAAATTTCAAAATGTTATTGCAATGGACATTTTACTATTTTTAAGCTTGAGCGAACCTTGTGTTCAAAAATTGAAACATAAGAAGAAAGGACTGGTTGTAAAGCCTTTGTTATTCAAGGAAATGAATCCACGATGTCAAGTGGACTATATTGACTTTCAGTCGCAACCTGATGAAGACTTCAAATTTATAATGATGTACCAGCACCATTTAACAAAGCTTGTTGTGCTAAGACCATACATGAATGATGATGATGATAATTGTTGTTTAAAGGGGCCTAACAACTAGGTTATCGGCCCCTAATGATATGGGTGATAGCGAAAATGAAAATGAAATGGAAACCAGAACGAAAATTATTTGAGACGGAAAATACGTACAAAGAGAAACTCAGATGGAAACAACTCACAATATGGTCTTACAAAAGGGAATTTAGAACGAAAAGATTCACAAAAAGAATAGATTGAAAAAGACCCACAAAACGTAGTCTAGATTCAAAATACGTACAAAATGCAATGTAGCGTCGAAATACTTACAAAATGCAACTGAAATTCAAAATACTTACAAAATGCAAATGAAATCGAAAATACGTACAAAATGCAATTGAGGTTCAAAATACTTACAAAACGCAATTGAAATTGAAAATACACAATGCAATTCAGATTGAAATAGGCCCTATCCCAGTTCCAATCCAAATTATTCACAAAGTGCAATCGACACTCAAAATACTAACAAAATGCAATTGAAATTGAAAATGCTTAAAAAATGTACGGTAGATTCAAAGGACTCATGTGGATTGACAATACTTACAAAAAGCAATTTAGATTGAAAATACTGAATCTAAATTACATTTTGTCAAGTTTTTTTTATAAACACAAAATACTTGACAAAATGTAATTTAGATTCAAAAGTCCCACAAAATGCAATTGAGAATCAAAATATGTGCAAAATGCCCACCAAACAAAATGCAATTTAGATTCAAAATTCGTGTGAAATGCGGTTTTGGTTGAAAAAACTTACAAAATGCAATTGAAATTCAAAATACTCACTAAAAGGCGGCTTCGGTGGCGTAGTCGGTAGCATGCTGAGCTTCTATGCCCAAGATAGCGGGTTCAAACCCGGCCGAAGCCGTCGGATTTTTTAAGAGCGTTAAAATTCCCTCAGTATGCCTTCCTTCGGAGGGGAAGTAAAGCCGGCGGTCCCATGTCATAGATTTATGGCATGTTAAGAACTTTCCACTAATTACACCTGTGTGAATGTAAATTGTATAGGTTAAGAATGTAAACAACGCTCTTAGGTTTCTATGTTCGTTGCCAAGAGCCGACTGCGGTGGCGTCTAGTAGCTGAGTTCTGAACTTGACGGTGGCGTTTGGCGGCAAAAGTAGGAACTATTTGAAAAATTCTGAGTTGCAGTCTGCACTTAAATTAAAAAACAGATACACACACTAATACAGCCATCACAATTTACACCGGTTATCAGACAGATTCTACACACAACCAAAGTACACGGGGCTACATGACCGCGTTGTCGCAGCCCCTAAACTTAGAACCAACCAACCAACCAACTCACTAAAAGGCCCGTCTACCTGCATTGAAAGAGTTACTAAAAAGCAATTTAGATTGTCAATCTTTACAAAATGGAATTGAGGTTGAAAACAATCGCGAAATGTAATTTAGATAGAAAAACTTACAAAATGCAACGTATATCAAAAATGCCTTAAAAGAACGCTAAAAGGGAATTTAAATACATGGTGAACCAAGTAACAAAAACAGTGCGGTAATCTTAAAGAGAAAAGGAAATATAAGGAAACAAGGATAGGAGAGGAGAGGGGAGAGGGTCCGCCCCAAAGGTAAGGGACAAAAGTGGAAAACGGACCCAGCTCAGGAATCCCTCGGGGTCGCCAACTCCCGAACTCACCAGCCGTGAGCCCATGAAGGTGTACCATTATCTAGGGTGCAAGGCAGGAGGTAAAAGGAAAAGAAAAGAAGGCTGACCCCTCACAGAAGGAGGGTATCAGGAAAGATGAGACAAGGGCTTACAAAATGCAACGTAGATTAAAAATGCCTTAAAAATCGCTAAAAGGGAATTTAGATACACGGTGAACCAAGTAACAAAAACAGTGCGGGAATCTTTAAGGGAAAAGTAAATATAATGAAAAGAGGAGAGGAGAGGAGAGAGTCCGCCCTGAAGGTAAAGGACAAAAGGGGGAAACGGACCCAGCTCAGGAATCCCTTTGGGTCACCAACTCCCGAACTCACCAGCCGTGAGCCCCTGAGGGTGTAGCACTTTCTAGAGTGCACCAGAAGTGGTGGGGCTACAGACACCCTACCACCTTGAGGGCCTTGAGCAGAAGGCAGGAGATAACAGGAAAAGAAAAAGAAGGCTGACCCCTCACAGAAGGAGGGGATCAGGAAAGATGAGCCAAGGGCCAATTAAGGCGCGAAAGGAAGAGATGATGATGATGATGATAATTGTTGTTTTAAGGGGCCTAACATCTAGGTTATCGGCCCCTGATGGTTTGGGTGAACGTGAAGAGGAAAATGAAAAAGCGAACTTAAAACTAAAACTAACTACTAACCTACATACTAGAAGAAGAAATGGAAAACTAAAGGAGAATAAGGCAAATAAAGGACAGGAGGAAAAGAAATGCCCTCAACCCTCGAATAAGGCGGATTGAGGGACTTGGAAGGAAGGAGAGCCATGAAAGGCAGATAGGAAAGTGAAAGAGGAGAGGGTCCGCCCCAAAGGTAAGGGACAAAAAGGGAAAACGGACCCAGCTCAGGAATCCCTCGGGGTCGCCAACTCCCGAACTCACCAGCCGTGAGCCCCTGAGGGTGTAGCATTATCGACGGTGCACCAGAAGTAGTGGGGCTACATACACACTGCCTCCTTAAGGGCCTGGAGCACAAGGCAGGAGGTTAAAGGAAGAGAAAAAGAAGGCTGAACCCTCGCAGAAGAAGGGTATCAGAAAAGATGAGACAAGGGCCAATTAAGGCGGGAAAGGAAGAGACTCCCGAGGCCTCGGATACCCTAATACCGTCGGGGTCGGAAGAGAACAAGAGTTGACCAAGTGAGGTCGACAGGAAAGAAGACGGAGAGGAGACCGGCACAAGTAAGTGGAAGCAATGCCGGACTCAGCTGGGGTCCCGTGGTCGCCAACCCACGTCCCACTAGATGTGAGCCCCTGGGGGATAAGACCATAGAAATCAAAACACTGCAGACGAGGTGTGTAATAATATCGTAGATATTTTAACTTTGTTAGGCGCTGCTTGAATTTTACAATCAGGCAATGGGAGAAAATTTGTTAATAAAAGTATTGACAGTCTGGTTAATACATGGTCGAACATTCAAAATGGTGCACTGCATACCGCGACATACACACATCAAAAAAAGTTTTGCATCACCTCGGTTCCCAGATCTCCGGCATATAGACGTTGACTGTGTATATTGCATCAAAGATACAGTCCCTTTGACTGTTCATAGATGTCACAAAAATGCTCAAAGATGTAAACAACCATGCATGAGCAGGGCCTATTAGACGGAGGGGGTACGACAGCCGATCAGTTCCAGTCATTCCACCAGGACGAAGGTACGCTGCTCATGTTGTCTGTAGTTCTACCATGCCTAGAAGGTCAATACCGCAGTTCGATCGCGTCCGCATTGTTACTTTGTGTCAAGAAGGGCTCTCAACAAGGGAAGTTTCCAGGCGTCTCAGAGTGAACCAAAGCGATGTTGTTCGGACATGGAGGAGGTACAGAGATACAGGAACTGTCGATGACAGGCCTCGCTCAGGCCGCCCAAGGGCTACTACTGTAGTGGATGACCGCTACTTACGGATTGCCGCTCGGAGGAACCCTGACAGCAATGCCACCATGTTGAATAATGCGTTTCGTTCAGCCACAGGACGTCGTGTTTCAACTCAAACTGTGCGCAATAGGCTGCATGATGCGCAACTTCACTCCCGACGTCCATGGCGAGGTCCAGCTTTGCAACCCCGACACCATGCAGCGCGGTACAGATGGGCCCAACAACATGCTGAATGGACCCCACAGAATTGGCATCACGTTCTCTTCACCGATGAGTGTCGCATATGCCTTCAACCAGACAATCGTCGGAGACGTGTTTGGAGGCACCCTGGTCAGGCTGAACGTCTTAGACACACTGTCCAGCGAGTGCAGCAAGGTGGTGGTTCCCTGATGTTTTGGGGTGGCATTATGTGGGGCCGACGTACGCCACTGGTGGTCATGGAAGGCTCCGAAACGGCTTTACGATACCTGAATGACATCCTCCGACCCATAGTGCACCCATATCGGCAGAATATTGGAGAGGCATTTGTCTTCATGGACGACAATTCTCGACCTCATCGTGCACATCTTGTGAATGCGTTCCTTCAAGATAACGACATCGCTCGACTACAGTGGCCAGCATGTTCGCCAGACATGAACCCTATCGAACATGCCTGGGATATGTTGAAAAGGGCTGTTTATGGACGTCTTGACCCACCAACCACTCTGAGAGATTTACGCCGAATTGTCGTTGAGGAGTGGGACAATTTGGACCAACAGTGTCTTGATGAACTTGTGGATAGTATGCCACGACGAATACAGGCATGCATCAATGCAAGAGGACGTGCTACTGGGTATTAGAGGTAGTGGTGTGTACTGCAATCTGGACCACAAATGCTGAAAGTCTAGCTGTATGATGGTACAACATGCAATGTGTGGGTCTCATGAGCAATAAAACGAGCTGAAATGTTGTTTGTGTTGATCTCTATTCCCTTTGTATTTAAAGGTTCCGGAACTCTTGGAACCGAGGTGATGCAAAACTTTTTTTGATGTGTGTAGTCAGAGTCAAGGTAGCGTCGAAAGTGCCAACCAGGACATAGAGAATATTATAACCACCTGATGCAAGACCACAAGACATCAAAACGAAATGAAGGCTTAAAGTTTATTCACTTAGGAAAAACAGTGCATTGCATAGTGGGATAAAACGATCCCCGTATGAGGCAATGTTCGGCTGTCCCCCGATACAAGGCTTATCTGGTTCAAAACTACCAAATGAGGTACTGGCAAATTTGAAAAAAAAAGAAGGGGATCTTCAATGCGCAATGGATCAAATTCAGCAACAAGAAAACGAAATTGGAAGTAACGGAAATGGAAATTCTGATGAAAATGAAACAAACCGAAATGTATCAAGTGGTGAACAGCTCGTAGATGATAGTAGAACATCAAGAGACAGAGAAATGACGGCATGAAAAAAAAAAAATATATATATCCATCACATTCTTCGCCAGTAGTAAAAGGAACATCAGTTCGAATTCCTGTCCCCGATGTTAACGGCGGTAGAGGAGATGCTCTATCTATCCATAGCGTGGTACTGGCGGTTGTCAATGATGGATTTTATCGAATTGGAACGAGAAATATAATTCTAAAACAGCTTTTCTCAAGGTAAGTTTTCAAAGCTAAAATAAAAGATATCTCTCTCCTCTCTCGCTGCCCATAGAATTGTTGATGATGATGATAATTGTTGTTTTAAGGGGCCTAACATCTAGGTTATCGGCCCCTAATGATCTGGGTGATAGCGAAAATGATAATGAAACGGAAACCAGAACGAAAATTAAGTGGACGGAAAATACAAAAAGGAACAAAATGTTCTTACAAAAGGGAATTTAGAACGAAAAGATTCACAAAAGGAATAGATTGAAAAATACCCACAAAATGAAGGCTAGGTTCAAAATACGTACGAAATGCAATGTAGCGTCGAAATACCTACAAAATGCAATTGAAATTCAAAATACTTACAAAATCCAAATGACATCGAAGTTACGTATAAAATGCAATTGAGGTTCAAAATACTTACAAAATGCAATTGAAATTGAAAATACACGATGCAATTCAGATTGAAATATCCCAGTTCCAATCCAAATTATTCACAAAGTGCAATTGAAATTCAAAATACTTACAAAATGCAATTGAAATTGAAAATGCTTACAAAATGTACGGTGATTCTAACGACTCATGTGGATTGACAATACATACAAAATGCAATTTAGATTGAAAATACCTGACAAAATGTAATTTAGATTCAAAATACCCACAAAATGCAATTGAGAATCAAAATATGAGCAAAATGCCCACCAAACAAAATGCAATTTAGATTCCAAATTCGTGCGAAATGCGGCGTTGGTTGAAAATTCTTACAAAATGCTGATGATGATAATTGTTGTTTTAAGGGGCCTAACATCTAGGTTATCGGCCCCTAATGGTTTGGGTGATCGCGAAGATGATAATGAAATGTAAACTAGAACTAAAACTAACTACTAACCTACATACTAGAAGAAGAAATGGAAACAAAAGGAGAATAATGCAAATAAAGGACAGGAGGAAAAGAAATGACCACAACTCTCGAAGAATGCGGATTGAGGGACTTGGAAGGAAGGAGAGCCATAAAAGGCAGATAGGAAAGTGAAAGAGGAGAGGGTCCACCCCAAAGATAAGGGACAAAAAGGGAAAACGGACCCAGCTCAGGAATCCCTCGGGGTCGCCAACTCCCGAACTCACCAGCCGTGAGCCCCTGAGGGTGTAGCATTATCTAGGGTGCACCAAAAGTGTTGGGGCTACATACACCCGGCCTCCTTGAGGGCCTTGAGCAGAAGGCAGGAGATAACAGGAAAAGAAAAAGAAGGCTGACCCCTCGCAGAAGGAGGGAATCAGAAAAGATGAGACAAGGGAAAGGAAGAGACTCCCTAGGCCTCGGATACCCTAATACCGTCGGGGTCGGAAGAGAACAAGAGTTGACCAAGTGAGGTCGACAGGAAAGAAGACAGAGAGGAGCCCGGCACAAGTAAGTGGAAGCAATGCCGGACTCAGCTGGGGCCCCGTGGTCGCCAACCCACTTCTCACTTGATGTGAGCCCCTGGGGGTGGACTTGGAAGGAAGGAGAGCCATGAAAGGCAGACAGGAAAGTGAATGAGGAGAGGGTCCGCCCCAGAGGTAATGGATAAAAGGGGAAAATCGGATCCAGCTCAGGAATCCCTCAGGGTCCCGAACTCACCAGCCGTGAGCCCCTGAGGGTGTAGCAATATCTAGTGTGCACCAGAAGTGGTGGGGCTACATACACCCTGCCTCCTTGAGGGCCATGAGCAGGAGGCAGGAGATGTGCCCGGCACAAGTGGAAGCAATTCCGGACTCAGTTAAGGCCCCGTGGTCGCCAACCCACGACCCACTACATGTGAACCCCTGGGGGGGACCTATGACATATGAGGAGGTAGTAGTTGTATCAAAAGCAATGGAGACTTCGCCTTTTCCTTCATATCAGGATACGTGCATGTGACATATCAGGAGGAAGTAGTCGGATCACAACCAATGGAGACTTCTCCTTTTCCTTCATATCGGGATATGTGCATGGGTGAGTGTTCAGCTCCTATGACATATCAGGAGGTAGTAGTTGGATCAAAACCAATGGAGACTTCTCCATTTCCTTCATATCAGGCTATGTGCATGGGTGAGTGTTCAGCTCCTATGACATATCAGGAGGTAGTAGTTGTATCAAAACCAATGGAGACTTCTCCTTTTCCTTCATATCAGGCTATGTGCATGGGTGAGTGTTCAGCTCCTATGGCATATCAGGAGGTAGTAGTTGTATCAAAAGCAATGGAGACTTCGCCTTTTCCTTCATAACAGGATACGTGCATGTGACATATCAGGAGGTAGTAGTTGTATCAAATCCAATGGAGACTTCTCCTTTTCCTTCATATCAGGCTATGTGCATGGGTGAGTGTTCAGCTCCTATGACATATCAGGATGTAGTAGTTGGATCAAAACCAATGGAGACTTCTCCTTTTCCTTCATATCAGGCTATGTGCTTGGGTGAGTGTTCAGCTCCTATGACATATCAGGAGGTAGTAGTTGGATCAAAACCAATGGAGACTTCTCCTTTTCCTTCATATCAGGGTATGTGCATGGGTGAGTAAGAGTACAAAAAATCCCTTTTGGTTTGTCTCTTTCTGTGTATGAATGCTCGTGGTGATACTGTTATGGGGACGGTGTTCATTGTTTGAAGGGGTGGAACAATTTTACCTTCCTGTAAAATGTATTGAAAATTTGTGACAAATACTGATATGCAGGTTACAGGCCTACGGGAAATCATACATTGTTTACTTATCCAAAAAGGTAGTGAATATTGACAGGAAGTACTTCTGAGGTGGCAGTAGGAAGGACAAGGGTGTGTTTTTATGTTGCACAGTAGTAACCTTAGAAATGAACTCGTCATTTCTTCTCTGCCTTGAATGAATAAATTATAGAAGGGAGGTGGGTGGCAAAAGAGAGCGGAAGCTCTTGGTGATATGGATAAGAAACTGTAGTTCAGGTATTTCTTTATCGTGATGAAATAGTATATATCGGGTTCAGTTTTTTCGAACTGGGACCTGTATTTTTAATTTATTTATTCATCCGAGTCCAAAACGCATACAATTATACATATAAATTACACTAGATTTTATTTCTCCAGTGATCAACTGTTAGAATGGCACAGTCATTCGCTTCTATCCAGTCCTGCATATCTCATGGTCTTGATAACATGCTGCAATTCAGAAGGTGCTCAGGGTATTGTCTTTCATTACAAAGTTCTTCAGCACTGTATCCCCACTTCATTAAATTGCTTTTGCACCGACTCACACCACTTCTCAGTCTGTTAAGCGTCTTCCAAGAATCGTATTGTAGATGGTAGCCAGCTGCCGGCTTCTCCTTCATTTCCCACGATCTTCCCGGTGATTTTGTTTTCCGTATTTTTAATTAACAGGGTATTGTCAATCATAACACATGCCAACCATTGCATGCTGCAATAATGAAAATGTTTTTATCCATTTTAGTCAATGATGAGCCCATTTACACATTTCAAACCCCAAAGGTGGCCAAGAGGAAACTTTCCTATTTGGAGGAGCCAAATTCGACTCCAAAGAGAAGAAAGGGCCTTGCGTCACCAGCTGTGGACGTGAATGTCACCCCAGAAGCTTTGGTGATGAGTCGGGAATCGAAGTCTTCGGACAGAAGCAATCCAACGCCTCGCACTGCCAGGAAGCTACTGGGTTAACGCAATGATAAAGGGGTGCTTCGTGCACGCCTTTTCAGGACACGCAAAGAGGAAGGTGCAAAATCTCAACGTTCCAAATTGAAGAAAATATGATGATGATGATGATGATGATAATTGTTGTTTTAAGGGGCCTAACATCGAGGTTATCGGCCCCTGATGAAATGAAATGGCGTGAAATGAAAGGATGAAGTAAAAAAAAAGCTCACTGCTATGGATGAAACGAAAATGGTTTAGATAAATGATGATGATAATTGTTGTTTTAAGGGGCCTAACATCTAGGTTATCGGCCCCTGATAGTGTGGGTGATCGTGAAGATGAAAAATGAAATGCAAACCTAAAAATAAAACTAACTAATAAGGAAAAGAGGAGAGGATTGGAGAGGAGAGGAGAGGAGAGGGGAGAGAGGAGAGGGTCCGCCCCAAAGGGAAGGGACAAAAGGGGAAAACGGACCCAGCTCAGGAATCCCTCGGGGTCGCCAACTCCCGAACTCACCAGCCGTGAGCCCCTGAGGGTGTAGCATGATCTAGGGTGCACCAGAAGTGGTGGGGCTACACACACCCTGCCTCCTTAAGGGCCTAGAGCACAAGGCAGGAGGTAAAAGGAAGAGAAAAAGAAGGCTGACCCCTCGCAGAAGGAGGGTATCAGAAAAGATGAGACAAGGGCCAATTAAGGCGGGAAAGGAAGAGACTCCCTAGGCCTCGGATACCCTAATACCGTCGGGGTCAGAAGAGAACAAGAGTTGACCAAGTGAGGTCGACAGGAAAGAAGACAGAGAGGAGCCCGGCACAAGTAAGTGGAAGCAATGCCGGACTCAGCTGGGGCCCCGTGGTCGCCAACCCACGCCCACAAGATGTGAGCCCCTGGGGGAGGTTTAGATAAAATAGACAGTGAGCCTCAACAACTGTGCCTTATGTAGCAGGGAAAATATTTACAAAAAGGAACTCAGATTGAAACTACTCACCAAATGGAGAGCGGTAATACGTACATAAGGGAATTTCGAACGAAAATACTCACAAAAGGAATAGATAAAAAATACGCACAAAATGCAGGTTAAGTCCAAAATACGTTCAAAATGCAACGCACAGTCGAAATACTTACAAAATGCAAGTGAAATCAAAATACTTACAAAATGCAAATGAGATTGAAAATACGCACAAAATGTAATGGAGATTCAAAATACCCACAAAATTGCAATTGAGACTTTTAACTACTTGAACAAAGCGGGGTAGGTTGAAAATACAAAATGCAATTGATGATGATGATAATTGTTGTTTTAAGGGGCCTAACATCTAGGTTATCGGCCCCTAATGATCTGGGTGATAGCGAAGATGATAATGAAACGGAAACCAGAACGAAAATTAAGTGAGACGGAAAATACTTACAAAAAGGAACTCGGATTGAAACGACTCACAAAATGTTCTTACAAAAGGGAATTTAGAACGAAAAGATTCACAAAAGGAATAGATTGAAAAGACCCACAAAATGAAGGCTAGGTTCAAAATACGTACAAAATGCAATGTAGCGTCGAAATACTTACAAAATGCAACTGAAATTCAAAATACTTACAAAATGCAAATGAGATCGAAAATACGTACAAAATGCAATTGAGGTTCAAAATACTTACAAAATGCAATTGAAATTGAAAATACACAATGCAATTCAGATTGAAATAGGCCTTATCCCAGTTCCAATCCAAATTATTCACAAAGTGCAATCGAAATTCAAAATACTTACAAAATGCAATTGAAATTGAAAATGCTTACAAAATGTACGGTGATTCTAACGACTCATGTGGATTGACAATACTTACAAAAAGCAATTTAGATTGAAAATACTTGACAAAATGTAATTTAGATTCAAAATACCCACAAAATGCAATTGAGAATCAAAATATGTGCAAAATGCCCACCAAACAAAATGCAATTTAGATTCAAAATTCGTGCGAAATGCGGTTTTGGTTGAAAATACTTACAAAATGCAATTGAAATTCAAAATACTCACTAAAAGGCCCCGCAACCTGCATTGAAAGACTTACTAAAAAGCAATTTAGATTGTCAATCTTTACAAAATGCAATTGAGGTTGAAAACAATCGCGAGATGTAATTTAGATCGAAAAAACTTACAAAATGCAACATAGATCAAAAATGCCTTAAAAATCGCTAAAAGGGAATTTAGATACACGGTGATTCGAGTAACAAAAACAGTGCGGGAACAATAAGGAAAATAAAAGGACAGAAGGAAAAGAAATGCCCTCAACCCTCGGAGAAGGAGGATTGAGGGACTTGGAAGGAAGGAGGGCCATGAAAGGCATATAGGAAAGTGAAAGAGGAGAGGGTCCGCCCCAAAGGTAAGGGACAAAAGGGGAAAACGGACCCAGCTCAGGAAACCCTCGGGGTCGCCAACTCCCGAACTCACCAGCCGTGAGCCCCTGAGGGTGTAGCATTATCTAGGGTGCACCAGAAGTGGTGGGGCTACATACACCCTGCCTCCTTAAGGGCCTTGAGCACAAGGCAGGAGGTAAAAGGAAAAGAAAAAGAAGGCTGACCCCTCACAGAAGGAGGGTGTCAGGAAAGATGAGACAAGGGCCAATTAAGGCAGGAAAGGAAGAGACTCCCTAGGCCTCGGATACCCTAATACCGTCGGGGTCGGAAGAGAACAAGAGTTGACCAAGTGAGGTCGACAGGAAAGAAGACGGAGAGGAGCCCGGCACAAGTAAGTGGAAGCAATGCCAGACTCAGCATGGGCCCCGTGGTCGCCAACCCACGCCCACCAGAAGTGAGCCCCTGGGGGGGCCTCCTTAAGGGCCTTGAGGACAAGGCAGGAGGTAAAAGGAATAGAAGGCTGACCCCTCACAGAAGAAGGGTATCAGGAAAGATGAGACAAGGGCCAATTAAGGCGGGAAAATGAAAGACTCTATAGGCCTCTGATAACCTAATACCGTCGGGGTCGGAAGAGAACAAGAGTTGACCAAGTGAGGTCGACAGGAAAGATGATGATGATGATGATGATAATTGTTGTTTTAAGGGGCCTAACGTCTAGGTTATCGGCCCCTGATGGTTTGGGTGATCGTGAAGATGAGAATGAAAAGCGAACTTAAAACTATAACTACTAACCTACATACAAGAAGAAGAAATGGAAAATTAAAGGAGAATAAGGCAAATAAAGGACAGGAGGAAAAGAAATGCCCTAAACCCCCGAAGAAGGCGGATTGAGGGGCTTGGAAGGAAGGAGAGCTATGAAAGGCAGATAGGAAACTGAAAGAGGAGAGGGTCCGCCCCAAAGGTAAGGGACAAAAAGGGAAATCGGACCCAGCTCAGGAATCCCTCGGGGTCGCCAACTCCCGAACTCACCAGCCGTGAGCCCCTGAGGGTGTAGTATTATCTAGGGTGCACCAAAAGTGGTGGGGCTACATACAACCGGCCTCCTTGAGGGCCTTAAGCAGAAGGCAGGAGATAACATGAAAAGAAGGCTGACCCCTCGCAGAAGGAGGGAATCAGAATAGATGAGACAAGGGCCAATTAAGGCGGGAGAGGAAGTGACTCCTTAGGCCTCGGATACCCTAATACCGTCGGGGTCGGAAGAGAACAAGAGTTGACCAAGGGAGGTCGACAGGAAAGAGGAAAGAGGGGAGCCCGGCACAAGTAAGTGGAAGCAATGCCGGACTCAGCTGGGGCCCCGTGGTCGCCAACCCACGCCCACTAGATGATGATGATAATGATGATAATTGTTGTTTTAAGGGGCCTAACATCTAGGTTATCGGCCCCTGATGGTTTGGGTGGCCGTGAAGATGAAAATGAAAAGCGAACTTAAAACTAACTAATAACCTACATACTAGAAGAAGAAATGCAAAACTAAAGGAGAATATGGCAAATAAAAGGACAGAAGGAAAAGAAATTCCCTCAACGCTCGGAGAAGGCGGATTGAGGGACTTGGAAGGAAGGAGAGCCACGAAAGGCATATAGGAAAGTGAAAGAGGAGAGGGTCCGCCCCAAAGGTAAGGGACAAAAGGGGAAAACGGACCCAGCTCAGGAATCCCTCGGGGTCGCCAACTCCCGAACTCACCAGCCGTGAACCCCTGAGGGTGTAGCATTATCTAGGGTGCACCAGAAGTGGTGGGGCTACATACACCCTGCCTCCTTAAGGGCCTAGAGCACAAGGCAGGAGGTAAAAGGAAGAGAAAAAGAAGGCTGACCCCTCGCAGAAGGAGGGTAGCAGAAAAGATGAGTCAAGGGCCAATTAAGGCGGGAAAGGCAGAGACTCCCTAGGCCTCGGATACCCTAATACCGTCGGGGTCAGAAGAAAACAAGAGTTGACCAAGTGAGGTCGACAGGAAAGAAGACAGAGAGGAGCCCGGCACAAGTAAGTGGAAGCAATGCCGGACTCAGCTGGGGCCCCATGGTCGCCAACCCACGCCCACAAGATGTGAGCCCCTGGGGGATGATGATAATGATAATTGTTGTTTTAAGGGGCCTAACATCGAGGTTATCGGCCCCAGATGAAATGAAATGGCGTGAAATGAAAGGATGAAGATAAATAACAGCTCACTGCTATGGATGAAACGAAAATGGTTTAGATAAAATAGACAGTGAGCCCCAAGAACTATGCCTTATGTAGCAGGGAAAATACTTACAAAAAGGAACTCAGATTGAAACTACTCACCAAATGGAGAGCGGTAATACGTACATAAGGGAATTTGGAACGAAAAGACTCACAAAAATAATAGATTGAAAAAATACGCACAAGATGTAGGTTAAGTCCAAAATACGTACAAAATGCAACGTACAGTCGAAATACCTACAAAATGCAAGTGAAATCAAAATACTTACAAAATGCAAATGAGATTGAAAATACGCACAAAATGTAATGTAGATTCAAAATACCGACAAAATGCAATTGAGACTTAACTACTTGAACAAAGCGGGGTAGGTTGAAAATACAAAATGCAATTGAAATTCAAAATACTCACTAAAGTCCCAGCCCCTATATTGAAAGACTTACTAAAAAGCAATTTAGGTTGTCAATCCTTACAAAATGCAATTGATGATGATGATGATGATAATTGTTATTTTAAGGGGCCTAACATCTAGGCTATCGGTCCCTGATGGTTTGGGTGATCGTGAAGATGAAAAATGAAATTAAACTCAAAACTAAAACTAACTACCAACCTACAAACTAGAAGAAGAAATGGAAAACTAAAGGAGAATAAGGCAAATAAAGGACAGGAGGAAAAGAAATGCCCTCAACCCTCGAAGAATGCGGATTGAGGGACTTGGAAGGAAGGAGAGCCATGAAAGGCAGATAGGAAAGTGAAAGAGGAGATGATGATGATGATGATGATGATAATTGTTGTTTTAAGGGGCCTAACATCGAGGTTATCGGCCCCTAATGAAATGGAATGACGTGAAATGAAAGGATGTAGATAAAAACAACTCACTGCCATGGATGAAGCGAAAATAGTGTTTATAAAGCAGACAGTGAGCCCCAAAAATTATGCCTTATTTGAATAAAAAGAATAAAAGGCGGATGGTAAAAAAGGATAAAACAAATAAGGCATAGGGAACAATACAATACATAACACAATAAAAAAACATAAAACAGATTTAACCACAATTAAAAGTCGTAACTACACCTTAAAACTTAAAAAAGTAACCACTCTCCCTCATGAACCGGATGACGAGGTCAGCTGACGGCTCGTCATCACGGAGAATAAGGGAGAGGGTATTAGGCAGTTTAAGAGTCCTGCGCAGATCGGCCAGATCCACACACTCCAAGAGAAGGTGTGCCACGGTTAGGTGGGCGCCGCAAGTACACACAGGAGGATCTTCTCTCTTTAGCAAGTGGGAGTGCGTAGCAATCCCATGGCCGATCCGGAGTCGACAGAGTACCACAGCTTCCTTCCGGAGAGATCGGAAGGAAGATTTCCACACCTTCGTTGTCTCCTTGATGCCTCTCAGTTTGTTGGGTGGAGGCGTGGCACGCCATGCCTCCTCCCAATGCGACAGGATCGTATGCCGCAACTGAGAGCGCACATCACTAGCAGGCACCTTATACGGTAGCGAGGGCAGTGCGACTGCCTCTCTCGCCGCCTGATCAGCAAGCTCGTTTCCCGCAATACCCATGTGGCTAGGAAGCCACACAAAGGTCACCCCGGTTCCAGCGTTACGCGAACTGACGAGCAGGTCGTGCACACGCTGGACCAACGGGTGCTTCGGGAAACACACATCGATCGCCTGCAGCGCACTCAGAGAGTCAGTACACAAAAGAAAGTGCTGGTGATCGTCTGATAACGTGTACCGCAGAGCCTCTAAGATGGCATAGAGCTCCGCTGTGTACACGCTACACGCCTCGGGAAGTGAAAAGAGAAACCGACGATCCTCAACCACAAATGCACAGCCTACTTTCTCGTTTACCCTCGAACCGTCCGTGAATACAAGCCCTGATCCCGGATACCGTGTCACCACGGACTGGAACAACCTCCGATGGACGGAGGAGTCCGTGTCCGACTTGAAAGAGGAGAGGGTTCGCCCCGAAGGTAAGGGACAAAACGGGAAAACGGACCCAGCTCAGGAATCCCTCGGGGTCGCCAACTCCCGAACTCACCAGCCGTGAGCCCCTGAGGGTGTAGCATTATCTAGGGTGCACCAGAAGTGGTGGGGCTACATACACCCTGCCTCCTGAAGGGCCTTGAGCAGAAGGCAGGAGATAACATGGAAAGAAAAAGAAGGCTGACCCATCGCAGAAGGAGGGTATCAGGGAGAACCTTCTCACATATATTAGAGGAATGGGAGGCTCCAATGATCACCCATATCCTCTGGATATTAAATGAACTGTAGATTGAGATGGTCCATTTTGAACAAGCCCTCTGCTTCAGTGTTTACTTTAAATATAAATACAGAGGAGGATATTGACGAAAAGTGTCTGATTAAACCAATGGAAACAGAAACCGATAGGCCTACCTGTATCTCGCAGACTGCGTTAGTGAATGCTGCCAAACATATTCCTGATATCGTGGATGCTCCTGACTAAGAAAAACTAGTTTCCAGTTTATTTATTGAATCAAATTACGAAACTGTGGAAATGAATATGAGTTTGTTTAAAATGACCAATCATCAGAATGAATTGTTGGATGAATTTGATGTCTCAGATTTTAAAGATGAAATGAACCATGAAGGTTTAAAATACAAAACAGGATATGAAGCACGTAGATTCAGGGATAATTACAAAAATTTGCGAACATTATCTCAAGAACATTGGTTGGTTCCTCAGTTTAGGCGCTGCGACAACGCGGTCATATAGTCCCGTGTACTTTGCATCTCAAGAACATTAACCCAGTAATGAAGGCCCAGATTGGCTCCAGTTTATTTCAAGGAGAAATCGTTTGTATCCCTCTAATGAACATATGGAAGTTGAAACAGCAATGGACGCTGAGTTTCATAAATTTCATGACATTTCGCTATCAAATGATATGTTTATATTCAATGAAGTAACCAGCAGGATCTTGTAAAAATTGCCTCATATTAATATTGCATACGAGGTTATTCACTGTTTAGCTCGAACCCGAACATATATTAGGCTGCTTGGCTTAAACAGAAAAAGAAGTTTCGGCAATTCACAGAGAAAATTGAATCGCAAAATGTGTAAATTCATCAATGTAAGAAAATAGTTGATCTCGTTATTGGACTATTAATATTATTTAGAGGTACGGCGCATTCATAATTACCAACATTATTATCAGAGTTTACAATACAAAGTATGTTGAGTGTTATAATACATTTTATTTATTAATTATGCCTTCAACATAAGACCAGAGCCGTGTCAAATACATGTACTTCGTGCTGTGTCACCGAACGCAATGCCCCCGTTGTGAAGTCATGCGCACAAGAGAGAGGGAGCGATCCGCCTCACCATTGTAGTTACACCATGGCCTAGCTTGGAAGGCATTGCCCGGGGGTCCGATGTTTTACAATGCCGTATCGGCATGTACCCCTTGGCATATACTGGATTTTACAGCTCAGACATTCGGCTGTGCGGGGACCTGCGTAGTCAGGCGGATACTACTTAACGGGTACATGGCACACCCACCTGTCGGCGCGGCCAAGACCGGAACAGGCTTTCGAGCGTAGTCGCAAGCGTTAGTGGCCCATCCCCTAACAGCACGCACATATAGAAATTTTGGTTGCCAGACCCTGAAAGCAGTAACGGAAAGAAGTGCGATATAACCTAATGAGAGTTATACCGCACGGGTGTATGTCTTTTAGAGCTGACTGTCAAACCCTCGAAAGGTGATGATGATGATAATTGTTGTTTTAAGGGGCCTAACATCCAGGTTATCGGCCCCTAAACCCTCGAAAGGGGACCGTTCCAAGAAGCCCTTTTAGTCACCTTTTACGACTGGCAGGGATTACCGTGGATGTATTCGCTTCCTCCCACCCACTGGGGGTACAATTCACAAAACAACGCGGAGTCCTTAAAGTATAGCCAAGGTCGCCCCTTTTAGTCGCCTCTTACGACAGGCAGGGGATACCGTGGGTGTATTCTAAACCCCCCACCCACAGTGGGGGAATATGCAAACAATTGAACGAAGTTAGATGTCGGTGCATTACTATGTATATAAACATACACTGTGCCAAGTTTCATTGCGTTTGGATGGTTAAATCGCGAGAAACGTCCATTTAAAAGTCGCAACTTCGCTTGGCCACCAT
This sequence comes from Meconema thalassinum, assembly GCA_946902985.2. Taxonomy (NCBI): domain Eukaryota; kingdom Metazoa; phylum Arthropoda; class Insecta; order Orthoptera; family Tettigoniidae; genus Meconema; species Meconema thalassinum. The sequence goes on along the minus strand of OX336392.1, from coordinate 500,967,271 downwards.
GTTGGTTTTGTAGTTACCAGGTTTTCAAAGGTCAAATAAGTTAATTTCTAGTAGTTCCCTTTATCACCATACAAAATTCCAGGGTGATATCGGTAATAGTTTCGGAGATATTGAATGCTGGTGAAATATTTCGCACAGCCGCCATGTTGGATTGGTGAGACGTAACAAAATTTTAAGGGCACGGTCGGGGTCGCCTGGAATAGAGCTATGAACTTACCGAGTTTCATTGAAATCTCTCCAGCCGTTTAGATTTTATGAGGGGGGGGGGGCACACACGAATCACACACACACGCACACAAGGTGATCTCATAAGCCAATTTTTTCAAAATTGAAAATAGGCTACTAACCAAATCCCACACCACACTGCAGCCTTTCAAAAAAAAAAAAAGTGAAATATGCAACTCAGATGTTCAGTTCTTCTGTAAGTGTTGCCACCTGTGTTTTGATTACAATGGGTTTGCTTCATAGAAGTGCTGCTGCGACTGCAGAATTTATTGAATACATGGATAAGTTGTTTGATTGTCTGAATAGTGTTCAGCTGAATGTCCATGCGTTCAAACTAAGGTACGCCATCTCATGCAACTCTGCGCACAATGAATTTCCTTTGGATGTCCTTAGGAATTCGAGAAATGCCAGATTCTTGTATGTTTGGGTGGATGGATAATTAGTGTAAAGAGTGTGCTGGCACTTGCAGAGGAACTGACGAATCACTATGGTATCCCAAAACTTTGCAAATGAGTTTTGAATCAGGATGCCCTTGAGGTTGTGTTTTCAGTGATCCGGCAGCAACATGGGTGCAGTGATAACCCTACAGTTGTGCAATTTGGACGTGGATCTAAGCACATGCTGCTTTCTTCCCTTACGAAATTGTCCGACAAATCTAATTGCGAGCTTGATTTAGAGGAAGTTCTGTTGACTCTAAACAAGTTCCTGAGTGAGCGGCCACCACCCAGTGACAAAATAAATTTCATGACCATCAACATAGATGATGTAACTTCTTCTGAAGTTTAAGATGTTGAGGCCAATGTCATTAATTATGCCACTGGGTACTTTTGCAAGAAATTCATTAACTCACACAAGTGTGAGTTGTGTAAATCTCTTCTTGTTGACTTCTGTGAGGAAGGTCGAATTTATCAGGAGTTTCATTCCAAGGTTGCAGGTTCGAAACCTGGCGCAGTCAGCTGGCATTTGAGGGTGCGCAAATGCGAGGGAGCCGTGTCAGTAGATTTACTGGCACGTAAAAGATCCCCTTCGGGGCAAAATTCCGGCACCCCGGCGTCTCTAAAAGCCAGTGTAGTTAAAAGGGACGTAAAACCAATAACATTATTCAGGAGTTTCATCAGACCTTCACTTTCCTGAGGGCACATGAAGGTCTGGAGAATGTGTTTGGGGGTCTCACTCTTCCCCAGGAGGAAGTTTTCCATTTTGCCAAGAAGTTCTTCAAAGTTCTTCTTTCAAAGACTGCACGAAATGTGCAAGTGAAAAAAAAAAAAAAAAAAAAAAAAACACACACACACACACACACACACACACACACACACACACACACACACACACACACACACACACACACACACACACACACACACACACACACACACACACACACACACACACACACACACACACACACACACACACACACACACACACACACACACACACACACACACACACACACACACACACACACACACACACACACACACACACACACACACACACACACACACACACACACACACACACACACACACACACACACACACACACACACACACACACACACACACACACACACACACACACACACACACACACACACACACACACACACACACACACACACACACACACACACACACACTGGGGCCTTTCAAGAAATGAAAGGAAAATATTGTTAGGGCTTCAACCCTTTACAAGGGTTGCGCCTACACATATACCTAAAGAATGGATTACCGACATGGCAACAGGAACATGTCAGGTCATAGAACCAAGACCGCCAGCTTAGCAAAGTAGGGAGGACGCACAGGACATTACATTCCACATTCCGCTGATCCAGAGTGGCTCCGCGCTTGTAGCTTATAAATAAGAGGTACAACCACGCGCCGCCCTCTATTTACATGATCGGCGAGTCTCTTACGCTCTTTTTGAGCAGTGCTACGCTAAGGACCCCTCAAGGCGCTGCCCTGATGGCGTTCCAACACGACATCGTGGACATCTGGTAACAACGGTAGGGTGAGTGAAGCGTTTCCACTAGATTCCTTTTTCCTTTTAGTAATTATCTCCCCCCCCCCCCCCCTAGTTGCCACCACTATTAAGTAATAAACCCCTTTTGTACAGTCAAACGCTCATCTTATTATTTCACTTAGTTTAAGAAGCCTTTCCCCTTTAAATTAGAACTTAGATTATGATCTACACTGAACGCTGTCAAGCAGTAGGCGCTGTACAGCAAGCGCTTGGCTTGCTAAGGCTCATCCAGGTAAGCATGGTAAGTATTCCCCCCGCCAGCTGCCTTACATTAATTGCTCCCTAGACGTATCCGCAGAACTTCTTAAAACAGTAAACACTTTCAACACTAGTTTCACACCAAAGTAAAACAAAATGCTAGAGGCGCTGGGTAACTACGTTTTTGAGGAAACTCATACAACGAGCTTCCATAGTTAGATCGCCAGTGCAATAAACCTCTTAAGCCAAGCAAGTTGCGTTTTTTTTAGAAGAACAATGTAGAGGATAATTTTTGCTCTCCACACTAAAAATATCACCCCCTCAATAGTAATTCGCATCAGAAACCTCTCACTGCTAAACATTTTAAATATTAACAACTACAATTAAATAAGTAAATAGGAATATTAGAGAAAGCCTATTAAGAAAATCGCTCATTATTTAAAATTACCCCTCCCCCTAAATAAAAGCTCTACTAAGCTACCTATGATAAGATTGTAATATCCCATAGGATAAGTTGGAATAAGTAACGAATTGTGTATTTTCTCACAGCAGTGCAATTATATCTTATGTATTGTTGTAGGCTATAAAATGTTCTTTTGACTAACTATTTGTATAGCCAAGTGAAAGGTAGTATTGACAAGAGTGCATACATAGAATTAGGAGACCTTGCAGTTACATTTACACATACACTTCTGCAAGGTATCACAGTAATTAGTTTGTACACACACAAAGTCATAACACGCTACAGTTTCTTTCGCTATGCAAGCAGACCTCAGAGGGAATGCTTATTTGTGAACCCGACACCGTATGCCAATTCGGCGAGAACACGCACGAGAGCGGAAGCGACATAGCATAGGTTCAAAACAAGTCCAATAATAGATTACACGCCAGATTAAAGTACACAGACTTGCCATTTATATTTTTTGTTTTAAATACATCCCTTAATGAATAGCGAAGCGTGCGATAGCAAAGAACGCGCTAATAATTTAAAATATGTGATCATAGCGTGCACACATAATGTAGAATTGTTTCTCCAGCAGTGCATTTCAGTTAGCAATTGAGAAACCGTTCCGACACGAAGAAGTAGGAAGGATAGAAAAAGTAGTCAGGTAGGAATTCATGAAGTAGCCGACAAATGAACGGCAATGATAATATAGCATACAAGCGTAACCACAAGATTGGGCACAGCAGGGCAACATGGCAATATAAATCAGTTGTTTTCAAGAGTATCAGCGTTATTATATTATTAATAGACCTGGGATTTTAAGGCAAATGCCTATTTCGTTCCTTACGAAATAACATGATTTTTTTAAAATATCTTGACGTTTCATGATAAATCCCTTACATTAATAGTTTTATAGTACCCTAAAATGCCTATTTGGACCTTAAGAGCCTATTTTACTATTTTAGTGCCTAAAAATGCCTATTTTCTACATTTAAAATAAAATTCAACTTCTGTAATTTTTACAATCACACAATGGACATCCCTGGAACGAGCAGAACAGCAGAGGGTGAGTTTTTCACAGAAATGTGCTCTTCCCAGACAACTGTCACCAAAGGAATGCTGAGTGAAGGGTGGATGTGGAGGATTAGCTCAGAAGAACAACGAGCAGGTAGTCAAGGACGTACTGTGTCGAGTGACGGGGTGAGGGGGAGGATTATCTAGGAAGAACAAGGAGCAGGTAGTAAGAAGCGACATACTGTGTCAAGTCGCCAGTGAAAGAACATATGTTTAAGTGAATATAGTTCATCATGCCTAAAACGAAATCATCTAAGAGTGCGCTTATACAACAATGGCTTGTACAATTTCCAGGGATGACTTTTGATGGCAAGATTATTTTCTGCCAGTACTGCAATAAACAGGTATGTGCCTATATCTTAAATTTCATATTAATCTAAAATTAAGGTTTTGATATTAGCTTCTCTAATTAATTGTAAAGACCTACTGTCGGCGCAGAAAGTATGTGCAGTCGAGTTTAAACGCTAATACAATTTGAACCAGTCCACCAATCTAAAATATAAATACACCATAGTAAAGCGTGCTTTATTCTGCGTTATCTCCTGTTACATGCATATTTCTATTGTGTTTCTGGTGAAAGATATATTAGGCGGAATGCAAAAAAATACCTATTTTCTTGTCCGTTTTTTGTAAACAACAACTTTGTAGTTAAATTACATGAAAACGGAGAGCCTGTCGCTCGATTTCAAATAAAAATCGGTATAAAATACAGAAATCATTGTAAGTTTTCGGTATACAACGATTTGAAACAAAAACCTTCAGACCTTTGATGAACTCAGTCTCGATTTCGGAAGACCACCCAGTATCAAACGGACAGTCTTTTACAAAAACAATAACTTTTTTCCAACGTGTGTAGAGTAATTAAACTTCATAAATATATTTATAATAGTGCATTCCATAATCCACCTAAATTTCATGAAAGTCGAACAGTACGTTTTCATGTAACAAAGTTGTTGTTTACAAAAAACGGGCAAGAAAATAGGTACTTTTTGCATTCCACCTAACATAACTTTCACAGGAAACATAATAAAAATATGCATGTACCAGCAAAGAATGCAGAATAAAACAAGCTTTACGATGGAGTGATTGCATTTTAGATTGGTGGACTGGTTCAAATTTTATTAGCGTTTAAACTCGACTGCAGATACTTTCTGCGCCGACAGTAGTCCAGGCGACCTGGGTTCGATTTCCAGTACCGGCAGTAATTTAGAAATCTATGAGGTCTGGAAGGGTGTTGACCCAGCATCGTGAGGACAATTGAGAAACTACGGTGGGCAGGGGTCACGGAGGCAAGGCAATACGGCTGAGGGATGTATCGTGCTGACCACACGCCACCCAATATCTGCAGGCCATGAGCTGGGCAGCAACCGTTATTGAAAGCCAAAGCCCTTCGGGGACTGTAGTGTTCTTGTTCTTAATTAACTTTAGAGTAATAATGGCTTAATTTAAATAGTTCAAAATTACAAATTTTATTCAATAGCTCACCTTTTCTATTCCTCATCTTAGTCTCTAATTGGCATCACTTTATTGTGTTTTAGATTTCACATGAGAAAAAAAATGCCACCTTCAGCAGCATGCAGATAGTGCCAGTCACAAAGCGAAAGCAGCCATGAAAAGTAACATTAGACAGACTCTGCTCACACAAACTATATCTCCTACAACTCATAATGGTTTCTATGCTGATATGTGTAGAGCCCTAGTTGCAGCAAATATCCCCTGGAATGCTGTGCATAATCCGTTTTTCAGAGATTTTTTACAGAAATACACCAAGCAGCACATCCCATCAGCATCTACATTAAAGAAAAACTACTTAGATATTTGTTACAATGTCATTTTGTCAATCAGGGAGGATATTGGGGAGTCTCACATATGGTTGTGTGTGGACGAAACCACCGACTCTGTGGGCAGGTACATTGCTAATCTTATAGTAGGAAACTGGAACCCAATCAGGCATCTACCGCTCACCTTCTTTGCTCTAAACAGCTTGAGAAAGTCAATAGTCGAAGCATTGCATACTTCATCAACAAGGGGTTGCAATTGTTGTATCCTGGGGGTGTTGATGATTCTAAAGTCCTTCTCCTTGTCTCCGATGCTGCTTCCTACATGATTGCCACTGCACCTCTCCTCAAAACTTTCTATCCTTCTTTAATTCATGTTACTTGCATGGCCCATTCCTTGCATAGACTCGCAGAAACAGTTAGGGCCGAGTTTCCTGCAGTAAATACTCTCATTTCAACAATGAAGAAAGTGTTCTGTAAGGCTCCATCAAGAATAGCCATCTTTCGATAGAAACTCCCCTCTATTCCCCTTCCACCACAGCCAATCATCACCCGTTGGGGTTCCTGGATGGAAGCTGCCCTGTATTATGCAGAACATCTTGAGGAAATCATGACTGTGATAGACAATGTGCCTTTAACGGACAACTCTGCATGTGTGTCGTCTGTCAAAGAACTGTTAAATGATTGTTCCAGTGTTCAGAGAGACATTGCGTATATTCAGGCAAATTTTTCATTTCTTCCAGTCACCATTACAAAAATGGAGGAAAAGGAAACAGTCTCAAACAGCAATTTTCTGTAATTGAAGAAGCTGAGAATAACATACAAAGTGCTAGGGGCAAGGTAGGAGATAAAATAAGAGACAAGTGGTCTAGTGTACTGCTGAAGAACCCAGGTTATTCAATGCTGAAAAGGGTACATCAGGTAATGGATGGGGAAAAGGTAGACTTACCAAGTGAAATTGAATTGAAAAATGTAGGTAAATTTTCCTATGCCCCTCTAACATCTGTGAGTGTGGAGCGCTCCTTTTCTGCTTTCAAAATGATTTTAACAGACAAAAGACACAGCCTGACTGTGGAAAATTTGGAGAAGATTATTGTTATGTACTGTAAAGCAAACTACGAATGAAAGTACTGTAGGAATGTTCCTCACAAATAAATAAACACATACTCCATTCGCGTTTCCACCGTTATTGGATGCCTACAGTGCTGTAATTGTGTACAGTGATTTTAGTATTAAGGTTTTAGATCAGTACTGATAATGATATATCATATAATCCAAAACATTTTTTGACACATTACTTTTTATATTGTTTTTCATAAATGTCTTTTTTATTCTGTCTTAATTTTGCAGTTATTTCGGTTAAGAATAGGGATACCACGTTTGTTAAAGAAATAAAGTATCACGTTACAGTTTAAGTGTATATTGTAATATTTTAAAGTCTATTTCCTGCTTATCCACACATTTTGAAAACATATTTTAAGTGCCTAATTTCTCTTTTAAAAGCCTATTTTCTTGTTTTAAAAGCCTATTTACTTGTTTTAAAAGCCTCTTTTAGGCGCCTAAAACTAATTTTTAGAGCCTAAAATCCCAGGTCTAATTATTAGCTAACAAGTTTATGAAACAGAAAACTAATAATATTAGTTAATATTACTACTGTCTTGCTAATAATATTAGTGTAAGAGCTTTATGAAACAGGCCCCAGGACTCGAGAGAAGAAGCCCTTGCTTGCAGGCGTGGCTCCCCTCTCCGGATCACGGAGATTTGGTACTATAGGACGCACTAGGCGGGCGAACTGCGCTCCGAAACTAACCCCGGACGTGCAGGACGTCCGCCATTGCGGACGCGCTAGTCCCAGCAGCACCAAGCTAACTGATTCCCCACAAAGACAAATCTCGGCCAGGAAACTGATTTTGCAACTGTTGCATGACACACATCCCGTACTAACAAACCTACTCATGCCCTTCCACATCCTTGCATGTGCTATCAGAAAGCAGTCGGTTTTTACGTGTAGGCACTCTTTCTTTCTGCCTATGCGGTTTCTCCCTGACCCTACAATCTACCAATTCCAATATACCGGTACCTATGTTAATATCCATCATGATGCCTGGTAAACTGCAACCGCAATTAGACAGGCAATAAGCCCCAAAGGGTACTCCTTCCCAAACCCCATTCTACTATGTAGTCTAGCAGCATGTCGGAGGCACCAGGAGATCGGGTCGGCTGTCACAAGGGGGGTGCGGGAAACCATAGAGCCATAGAGTGTCTGTCAATGAACAAAAAGGGGCTTAATTGATAAATTGGAGGTGAAGGAGAGAAGAATTCTCAGTAAAATCTTAGGACTAGTTCTAGAAGACGGAGAATACCGGAGACAACACAACTCAGAGCTCTACGTACAAATAGAAAGGCTTTCTGACTGTGCCAGGAAAAGAAGGGTAGCCTTCTATGGTCATGTAACCATGCCTCCGAACAGACTGACCAACCGTCTGTTCACCTTCTGGCGAAACAAGAAGGTCCGCACCACTTGGCTGACTGAAGCTGAGAAGGATAACAAAGAACTGGGCATAACACACCTACAAGACAGACAAACCGTGAGGCATATTCTCAAGGAAGTCCGTGGTTTTCAGGATAAACCTCTACGGATAGGCACCCCCTGGTCGGAGGAAAGGAAGGAAATACACCGGGAAAAGACGCGTCAGTACTGGACAAAAATCAGAACCCAGCAGTTGAACAAACGTGGTCCCCAATAGGTCCATCCGAAAGTGTATGAAGACCATTTAAAAGCAGCCAATGGATTAACTGAAACGGGATGGAACCATTTCCAACAAAAAAAATGAGTGTAAAAAGGAATTCTTGATGGATAAGAAACAAAACAAACATTGGAAAAGAAAACCAATATTTTAGAAGCTAGACACCGTCAAATGGACAATAACACAACTACTCAACATCCTATAGTGATTTCTTTGCCTCTTGTACGCTTTGGTTACGGTCTGACTACAGCTGATGCCACTAAATTAGCAGCTATGTACCTTCCTTGTTGATGCCAGCTTACTTTCCTTGTCACCAGGAGCGTGACTGTTGAGTAATGGCGTATTGTGTTTGTTGATGTTACCTCCCTCCGAATGTTGAGTAATGGCGTATTGTGCTTGTTGATGTTACCTCCCTCCAGATTTTAAGGTATGTCTTACATATTTATTAAGGATTGAGCAATTTGTTCGGTCACCTCATAGGAGAATGAATTCTACTAAAATAGTTATATTGTACGTAGATGAAGTTTAAGGCATGGAATGATGTTTGATGATGATGATGATTGTTTTAAGGGGCCTAACATCAAGGTTATCGGCCCCTAATGAAATGAAAGGATGAAGATAAAAACAGCTCACTGCCATGGATGAAACATGATAATTGTTGTTTTAAGGGGCCTAACACCGAGGTTATCGGCCCCTAATGAAATGAAATGGCATTAAAAGATTAAGATAATAACAGCACAATGCCATGGATGAAACGAAAATGGTTTATATAAAATAGACAGTGAGCCCCAACAATTATGCCTTATTTGAATAAAAAAGAATAAAAAAGGCGGATGGTAAAAAGAAAACAATAAAACAAATAAGGCATAGTGAACAATAAAATAGATGAACGCAATAAAAAAACATAAAACAGACTTAACCTGAACTAAAAGTCTTAACTTACATTAAACTTAAAAAAAGTAACCACTCTCCCTCATGAACCGGATGACGAGGTCTACTGACGGCCCGTCATCACGGAGAGGAAGGGAGAGGGTATCAGGCCTGTCGTTCATTGGGAGCAGAATGCTGCGGACTGCGAACCAACGAATTCGGGCGAACACCGTTCGTATGAAATCTTGCGAATGCCTAACGTCCATTGGCTCAGTATTCGTCCGGATTCATAGACGAGATGGCTCTCCGGAACGGTTTTCCAAATGATTCTGATGAAGATTTTTTCGCTTTGGAATTATCACCTTTGATTCGAAGTGTCACGCACAGGCGATATCCACCAAGACGAGAAATGGGGCTGAATCAAATCTACGTAAAAAGAAAGGAGTTTGGTGAATTTTCTCATTTGTGGAATGATCTTCAAGCCAACGAAGACCACCACTTTTCCTATTTACTTTCCTGAACACGAAAAATTAACATTTCACAATCCATTTTTCACTGCGCTCTTCGCACACGTTCGCAACTAGAATCCCAACAGAACGGGATCGGTTCGCACTTCGCAGCTGTTCGGACAAAACTGACGAACGATACGGGCTCAATGGACGCTGCCCCCCACCAAGCCACGCATTCGGATCGTTCGTGCGTTTTCTTGTGACTTCGGGCGAATTCGATTTCGCACCTTTTCGGAGCTTTCCGCTCCCAATGGACGAGAGGCCTAAGGCAGTTTAAGAGTCCTTCTCAGATCGGCCATATCCACACACTCTAAGAGAATGTGTGCAACGGTTGGGTGGGCGCCGCAAGTACACACAGGGGGGTCTTCTCTCTTTAGCAAGTGGGAGTGCGTAGCAATCCCATGGCCGAACCGGAGTCGAGAGAGTACCACAGCTTCCTTCCGGACAGATCGGAAGGAAGATTTCCATGATGCCTCTCAACTTGTTAGGTGGAGGCGTGGCACGCCACGCTTCCTCCCAATGCGACAGGATCGAATGTCGCAACTGAGAGCGCACATAACTAGCAGGCACCAAATACGATAGCGAGGGCAGTGCGAATGCCTCTCTCGCCGCCTGATCAGCAAGCTCGTTTCCAACAATACCCATGTGGCTAGGAAGCCACACAAAGGTCACCCCGGTTCCAGCGTTACACGCACTGACGAGCAGGTCGTGAACACGCTGAACCAGCGGGTGCTTCGGGAAACACATCGAACGCTTGCAGCGCACTCAGCGAGTCAGAACACACAAGAATGTGCTGGTGATCGTCCAATAACGTGTACCGCAGAGCCTCTATGATGTCATAGAGCTCCGCTGTGTACACGCCACAGGCCTCGGGGAAGTGAAAAGAGAAACCGACGATCCTCAACCACAAATGCACAGCCTACTTTCTCGTTTGCCCTCGAACCGTCCGTGATTAGAAGCCCTGATCCCGGATACCGGCTCACCACGGACTGGAACATCATGATGATAATTGTTGTTTTAAGGGGCCTAATATCTAGGTTATCGGCCCCTAATGATCTGGGTGATAGCGAAAATGATAATGAAACGGAAACCAGAACGAAAATTAAGTGAGACGGAAAATACTTACAAAAACGAACTCAGATTGAAACAACTCACAAAATGTTCTTACAAAAGGGAATTTAGAACGAAAAGATTCACAAAAGGAATAGATTGAAAAATACCCACAAAATGAAGGCTAAGTTCAAAATACGTACAAAATACAATGTAGCGTCGAAATACCCACAAAATGCAATTGAAATTCAAAATACTTACAAAATGCAAATGAGATCGAAATTACGTACAAAATGAAATTGAGGTTAAAATACTTACAAAATGCAATTGAAATTGAAAATACACGATGCAATTCAGATTGAAATATCCCAGTTCCAATCCAAATTATTCACAAAGTGCAACTGAAATTCAAAATACTTACAAAATGAAATTGAAGTTGAAAATGCTTACAATATGTACGGTAGATTCAAACGACTCATGTGGATTGACAATATACAAAATGCAATTTAGATTGAAAATGCTTGACAAAATGTAATTTTGATTCAAAATACCCACAAAATGCAATTAAGAATCAAAATATGTGCAAAATGCCCACCAAACAAAATGCAATTTAGATTCAAAATTCGTGCGAAATGCGGTTTTGGTTGAAAATACAAAATGCAATGGAAATTCAAAATTCTCACTAAAAGGCCCGGCTACCTGCATTGAAAGACTTACCAAAAAGCAATTTAGATTGTCAATCTTTACAAAATGCAATTGAGGTTGAAAACAATCGCGAGATGTAATTTAGATCGAAAAAACTAACAAAATGCAACGTAGATCAAAAATGCCTTAAAAATCGCTAAAAGGGAATTTAGATACACGGTAAACCAAGTAACAAAAACAGTGCGTGATTCTTAAAGGGACAAAAGTGGAAAACGGACCCAGCTCAGGAATCCCTCGGGGTCGCCAACTACCGAACTCACCAGCCGTGAGCCCCTGAGGGTGTAGCATTATCGACGGTGCACCAGAAGTGGTGGGGCTACATACACCCTGCCTCCTTATGGGCCTTGAGTACAAGGCAGGAGGTAAAAGGAAAAGAAAAAGAAGGCTGACCCCTCACTGAAGGAGGGTATCAGGAAAGATGATGATGATGATAATTGTTGTTTTAAGGGGTCTAACATCTAGGTTATCGGCCCCTGATGGTTTGGGTGATCGTGAAGATGAAAATGAAAAGCGAACTTAAAACTAAAACTAACTAATAACCTACATCCTAGAAGAAGAAATGGAAAAACTAAAGGGGAATAAGGCAAATAAAAGGACAGAAGGAAAAGAAATGCCCTCAACCCACGGAGAAGGCGGATTGAGGGACTTGGAAGGAAGGAGAGCCATGAAAGGCATATAGGAAAGGGAAAGAGGAGAGGGTCCGCCCCAAAGGTAAGGGACAAAAGGGGAAAACGGACCCAGCTCAGGAATCCCTCGGGGTCGCCAACTCCCGAACTCACCAGCCGTGAGCCCCTGAGGGTGTAGCATTATCTAGGGTGCACCAGAAGTGGTGGGGCTACATACACCCTGCCTCCTTAAGGGCCTAGAGCACAAGGCAGGAGGTAAAAGGAAGAGAAAAAGAAGGCTGACCCCTCGCAGAAGTAGGGTATCAGAAAAGATGAGACAAGGGCCAATTAAGGCGGGAAAGGAAGAGACTCCCTAAGCCTCGGATACCCTAATACCGTCGGGGTCAGAAGAGAACAAGAGTTGACCAAGTGAGGTCGACAGGAAAGAAGACGGAGAGGAGCCCGGCACAAGTAAGTGGAAGCAATGCCGAACTCAGCTGGGGTCCCGTGGTCGCCAACCCACGACCCACTAGATGTGAGCCCCTGAGGGGGGACTGGAACAACCTCCGATGGACAGAGGAGTCCGTGTCCGACGTGGGGTCGGTGTGCAGATCCAGGATGATATCAGGGCGAAACACCATCCACGGAGGTGTCTTGCTAGGTACTCGGACGATACAGGAAACAGAAGGAAATCGGAAATGTCGGTATGAATCATCCAAGAAATCCCCGCCTGACGAGTGGCTCGGGCGAGTTCATCATACAGCCGGCGATTCGGATAATTAAACAAACATGGATAACTTGGATGATGTGGCATCTGTCGAATAGTTGCAGCACATGTCAGCAGTACCTGTTGCCGCCTCAGTTGTAAAGGAGCAACGCCAGCCTCGGAGAGCAAGCTGACGACAGGGCTCGTCCGAAAGGCTCCCGTCGCCCGCCTCACACCGCCGCGCCGTGGTGAACGGTGTTCAGCTTAACAAGCACGGACTTACGGGCCGAACCATATGCTACACTGCCATAATCTAACCTAGATAAAATCAGTGCCTTATAAAAACGTAGGAGCACCGCGCGGTCCGCCCCCCCCCCCCCCCCCCCCATGATGTGCCGCTAAGAAACCGCAACATGTTGAGTTTCTTAGCACAGGCAGTTTTCAAACACCGCACGTGTGGCTCCCACGTCAATTTCTGATGGAAAACGAGAGCCCAAGGAACCGGTACGCAGCAACCACAGGCAAAGCTACATTGCCCAGATAAAGCTCAGGATCAGGATGGAGAGTGCGCTTTCGGCAGAAATGGACAACGGAGATCTTAGCGGTTGAGAACCGAAAGCCATGCTCTAGTGTCCAGCGTTCCACTCTCCGAATAGCTTGTTGTAGCTGTAGTTCAGCGACCGCCATATTTTGCGCACTATAATGTAGAGCGAAGTCGTCTACATATAACGACGGTACCACCGCTGGTCCAGCAGCAGCGACTATACCATTTATGGCAATGGCAAATAAAGTTACGCTAAGCACCGATCCCTGGAGGACTCCGTTTTCATGTACATGATATTGCGAATTTGTACCCCCTACTCGGACACGGAATAGGCTAAGAGACAGAAAATTCGCAATAAACACCGGCAAGTTACCTCGGAATTTCCATTTATGCAGGGTAGAGAGGATGCCGTAACGCCAAGTGGTGTCATAAGCCTTCTCGAGGTATAAAAAAAAAAAACAGCGACTAGGTGCCGTCTCCGGAGGAAAGCGTCCTGTATGGCGGTCTCGAGGCGCACCAGACGGTAGTTGGTACACTGAGACGCCCTGAAATCACACTGGTATTCAGACAGGAGTCCTCGTATCTCCAGGACCCACACCATTCGCCGATTGATCATCCTCTCAACGAGCTTGCACAGACCGTATGTGAGACAAATAGGTCTGTAACTCGCTGTCAAATTGGGATCCTTATCGGGCTACAGGATAGGTATAATTATACCTTCCTGCCATTGCGGTGGAACACACCTTCCAACCAGATACGATTAAACACCCTGAGAAAAGAACGAATGCTCCCAAGGCTAATGTGTTTAAAAATCCGGTTAAGAATATAATCCGTCCCGGGAGACGTGTCCTTGCAGAGGGCCAGCGCTCCGCGGAGTTCCCACTCCGTAAAGGGCGCGTTGTACTCCTCCCAACCGCGGGAAGCCAAACTAAGCTGGAAACGTTCTGCCTCGCGCTTCAGGGCCACGAAATCTGGATCATAGTTATCGGAACCGGATATATCCGCAAAATAAGACGCGAGATGGTTTGCAACGCGGTAAGGATCTGTAACCAATTGATTATCAATGGAAATTCCCGGTACAGTAGAAGATGTCTGAATTCCCGAAATGCGTCGTAGTTTAGTCCATTCTTGACAGGAGGGGGTATGTGCCGTAATAGATGAGACATACCGTTCCCAGGATTGTTTCTTACACTGGCGGATAACAATCCGTGGCTTGGCACGAAATTCCTTAAACGCCACTAAATTGGCCATGGTTGGACGCCGACGGTAGTGCTTATGAGCTCGACGACGGTCTCTTATTGCCGCTGCAATATCCTCTGTCCACCAGGGGACGAGTTTGCGACGAGGAGTCCCAGAAAAGACTGAAATAGATTCCTCGGCGGCAGCAAGAAGCACATCAGCGATGTGCTGTACCTCGTCATCGATGCTCCGGCATCCCAGATCATCAAATACAGCGCGTTCTGTAAATGATGACCAATTTGCCCGTTTAAGTACCCAACAACTGGAGAACGGCACGGGCTTCTGGCTAAGAAGAGTGATAACGATTGGAAAATGGTCATTATCACAGAGGTTATCGTCTACATACCAATCAAAAAGGGGAACTAACCCACGGCTACACACACTCAAGTCAATGTGTGAGTACGTGCCATGCGTTAAGCTAAAATGATTGGCTTCCCCCGTATTTAACAATGATAAATCCAGTCCTTGAATTAAGCACTCCACGTCCCTGCCTCTGGGGCAAGAAGATGGTGATCCCCATTGTGGGTGGTGTGCATTGAAATCACCCACGAGTAGGAAAGGGGCGGGAAGCTGAAATACAAGATGAAAGACAGCGTTAATATCAAGGATCTGGTTCGGTGGAAGGTACAAATTACAAACAGTCGTCATAACAGGCAATGACACGCGAACTGCAATAGCTTCCAAAGGAGTAGTTAACGGAAACTCTTCACTATAGCAGTCAGAACGAACTAAAGTGCAGACGCCCCCGGACGTCCGGGCGGCGTCCGTTCGCTCTTTCGAGTATAGTCTTAAACCCCTCAGGACCGTCTGATGGTCAGGCCTGAGATTTGTATCCTGTAAACAGACTATACTCGCTGCGTATTGGGCTATGAGCTGACGGAGCTCAGTCAAATGCCTGTTGCAATTCCACTGTAACAGTGCCATAGTGTGAACTTTGAAACTAAGGAAAAGAAGTAGCAAGCTACAACTTAACCATTATCAGGTGACCACAAGCTCCATGTCCTCGTGTGGGGACCTGGAGCCGGACGATTTCCGGGACGCATGTTGGCGGCGGGGACCTCCGTGGGGAGCGCGCAGACCTGGGGACTGGAACTTCCCTAGGCGCAGAAGTATCCGCAGCTGGTGGGGCGGATGGCTTCCCCTTGTTCGGAGGGGGAGGGGATCGCGCGGTACGTGATCCCGTCTTCCCCGCCTCTCTCCTACGTTTAGTCGGGCCAAGATACTCTTGACCCAGGTCGACGATGCCGCCTCCACCGGCTTAGGCTGACCGTTTGGGGGGGGGGATGGTTTGGACTTCCCCGCCTGCTGTGTGAGCGGAGGACCCTTCGTCCGCACAGTCTGTTTGGTGGTCGTAGGTGGGACAGGACCCACCTCGAGCTGACATTCAATTTCTCGGGTGCTGATCTCGGGATCGTGGGAGTCAAGACTGAGGGTTTCACACCTGGTATAAAAAAAATTAGGTTGATGGAACCAGGCCAGGTATAATTTTACTATAAGCAATCGTGGGAGCGTTAGCAATCGAAGTGTGGTACCTCTTGCAAGCCTCCTGGTAGGAGAGACCATCCAGGGTTTTAATCTCCTAGATTTTCTTCTCACTCTGGAACACAGGACAGTCCCAGTCCCAAGGAGAATGAACTCCAGAGCAGTTGGTGCACTGATAGGGCTTTGTACACTGCTCGTCGAGGTACCTTGCCACACGTTCCACAGATTTCCAAGTTCGAGCAACGAGATTCCATGTGCCCGAACTTGCCGCACTTATAACATCGCATAGGAGGCGGGATGTACGGCCTAACATCACAACGATAGCTTGTGACCTTAACCTTCTCCGGGAGTACAGAGCACTCAAAGGAAATGATGAAAAAACCAGTGTCAACGACCTGACCGTGGACCTTGCACGTAATGCGCCGGACATCGGTCACGTAACGGTGCTTCATATCCTCCCTGAGTTCCTCGTCAGTATTCCGAATCAGGTCCCTATGGAAGATAACTCCCCGGATCTGATTGGAGACTTATGTTTTTTCACTTTGACGGGAATTTCGCCGAAGTGGTCACACGTCAAAAGTTTGTCTACCTGCTCAGCCGTTCTGGTCTTGAGCAACAAGCTACCGTTTCTCATCTTTTGTACTTTCTGAAGCTCGCCATAGACACCTTCTACGTGGCGAGAAAACAAAATCGATTTGACCAGCCTGAAATCATCCCCGTCGGTTCTGGTCGCAACCAGAAACTTGGGGGTATTAGAACCCATATTCGAATGTACAGACTGTTCCCAAGGAGTAGAACCCCTTTGAGAATCAAAATTTAAAAACTTGGGTGGGGGACCACCCTGTTGGGGGAAGTTGCGCTTTTTTTCCCATGGCCATTTCTTCCTCCATGAATGCCACCGACTTCAATCACGGGCTGTCTCTGTAGGCGCTACCCAGACAAGGCAAGGCCCGCCTAGCTTGGAAGGCATTGCCCGGGGGTCCGATGTTTGACATGTCATACAGGCTTGTACCCCTTGGCATATACTAGAGAGATTTCCAGCATAGGCATGCAGCTGTGCGGGGACCTGCGTTGTAGGCGGATACTACCGCAGGGTACATGGCGCACCCACCTGTCGGTGTGGCTAGACCGAACAGGCTCTCGAGCGTAGTCGCACACTTAGGAGGCCCTTCCCCTGACAGCACGCACATATAATTTTGAGTGCCAG
Source organism: Meconema thalassinum (assembly GCA_946902985.2). Classification (NCBI taxonomy): domain Eukaryota; kingdom Metazoa; phylum Arthropoda; class Insecta; order Orthoptera; family Tettigoniidae; genus Meconema; species Meconema thalassinum. The sequence goes on along the minus strand of OX336392.1, from coordinate 500,949,862 downwards.
ACCACAAAAACATGAACGGAAAAGGCGTGCGATATAACCTAATGAGAGTTATATCGCACAAAGTGGGGCGTTTAGAGCTGGCTGTCAAACCCGTAAAGGGGACCTGGGCCAAGAAACCCTTTTAGTCGCCTTCTACGTCCGGTGAGTGTATTCCATCCCTCCCACCCACGGGAGGTCCAATTCGCAAGACAAGCCGGAAACCTAAAAGAATAGCCAAGGTCGCCTCGTACGACAGGCAGGGGATGCCGTGGGTGTATTCTAAACCCCCCACCCACAGGGGGATCACAATTAACACCAGTTATCAAACAGATTCTACTCACACCCAAAGTACACGCGGCTACATGACCGTATTGATGATGATGATAATTGTTGTTTTAAGGGGCCTAACATCTAGGTTATCGGCCCCTGATGGTTTTGCGTGATCGTGAAGATGAAAATGAAAAGGAAAAGGAAAATGAAAATGAAAAGTGAACTTTAAAAAAAACTAAAACTAACTACTAACCTACATACTAGAAGAAGAAATGGAAAACTAAAGGAGAATAAGGCAAATAAAGGACAGGAGGAAAATAAATGCCCTTGACCGTATTGTCGCAGCCCCTAAACTTAAGAACCAACCAACCATCTAGGATATCGGAAGCTAATGGTTTGATGATGATGATTGTTTTAAGTGGCCTAACATCTAGGTTATCGGCCCCTGATGGTGTGGGTGATTGTGAAGATGAAAAAAATGCAAACTTAAAAATGAAATGCAAACTTAAAACTAACTACTGACCTACATACTAGAAGAAGAAATGGAAAACTAAAGGAGAAGAAGGCAAATAAAGGACAGGAGGAAACGAAATGCCCTCAACCCTCGAAGAATGCGGATTGAGGGACTTGGAAGGAAGGAGAGCCATGAAAGGCAGATAGGAAAGTGAAAGAGGAGAGGGTCCGCCCCGAAGGTAAGGGACAAAAGGGGAAAACGGACCCAGCTCAGGAATCCCTCGGGGTCGCCAACTCTCGAACTCACCAGCCGTGAGCCCCTGAGGGTGTAGCATTATCTAGGGTGCACCAGACGTGGTGGGGCTACATACACCCTGCCTCCTTAAGGGCCTAGAGCACAAGGCAGGAGATAACAGGAAAATAAAAAGAAGGCTGACCCCTCGCAGGAGGGAATCAGAAAAGATGAGACAAGGGCCAATTAAGGCGGGAAAGGAAGAGACTCCCTAGGCCTCGGATACCCTAATACCGTCGGGGTCGGAAGAGAACGAGAGTTGACCAAGTGAGGTCGACAGGAAAGAAGAGAGGAGCACGGCACAAGTAAGTGGAAGCAATGCCGGACTCAGCTGGGGCCCCGTGGTCGCCAACCCACTTCCCACTAGATGTGAGCCCCTGGGGGATGAAAGAGTAGAGGGTCCGCCCCAAAGGTAAGGGACAAAAGAACCTAATGGTTTGGGTGGTCGTGAAGGTGATGAAATGCAAACTATAACTAGAACTAACTTATATCCTAGAAGAAGAAATGGAAAACAAAAAGTGGTGGTAGCATACATTTACGTGGTTGATAGATGTGTCCATTGACAATGCTTGGGTCCTCTACCAGAAAACGGAGGTTGCTCTGCATCAGCTACAATTTAGAAGACATGTTGTGCAGTACTACCTGACATCGAACCCAACAATGCCCAGAGGACCAGGTCATCCTAGGAACTCCCCAGGGTCTATCTGCATAATAACATAAGACATCAGGTATGGTGGGATAAACCATTTGGTGGCCATGGTTCTTGATAAGAAACAGAAACACTGCGTTGCTGAAAACTGACAAGTTCGTCCCCACACCATGTTCATCAAATGTGCAATAGGTCTGTGTATAGTGATTATTGTACCATATCATACCAAATAAGGCAGTGGAGGCAAACAAACTAGATGATGATGATGATGATGATAATTGTTGTTTTAAGGGGCCTAACATCTAGGTTATCGGCCCCTGATGGTTTGGGTGATCGTGAAAATGAAAAGCGAACTTAAAACTAAAACTAACTACTAACCTACATACTAGAAGAAGAAATGGAAAAATAAAGGAGAATAAGGCAAATAAAGGACAGGAGGAAAAGATGATGATGATAATTGTTGTTTTAAGGGGCCTAACATCTAGGTTATCGGCCCCTGATGGTTTGGGTGATCGTGAAGATGAAAATGAAAAGCGAACTTACAACTAAAACTAACTACTAACCTACATCCTAGAAGAAGAAATGGAAAACTAAAGGAGAATAAGGCAAATAAAAGGACAGAAGGAAAAGAAATGCCCTCAACCCTCGGAGAAGGCGGATCGAGGGACCTGGAAGGAAGGAGAGCCATGAAAGGCAGATAGGAAAGTGAAAGAGGATGATGATGATGATAATTGTTGTTTTAAGGGGCCTAACATCTAGGTTATCGGCCCCTAATGATCTGGGTGATAGCGAAGATGATAGTGAAACGGAAACCAGAACGAAAATTAAGTGAGACGGAAAATACTTACAAAAAGGAACTCGGATTGAAACGACTCACAAAATGTTCTTACAAAAGGGAATTTAGAACGAAAAGATTCACAAAAGGAATAGATTGAAAAATACCCACAAAATGAAGGCTAGGTTCAAAATACGTACAAAATGCAATGTAGCGTCGAAATACTTACAAAATGCAACTGAAATTCAAAATACTTACAAAATGCAAATGAGATCGAAAATACGTACAAAATGCAATTGAGGTTCAAAATACTTACAAAATGCAATTGAAATTGAAAATACACAATGCAATTCAGATTGAAATAGGCCTTATCCCAGTTCCAATCCAAATTATTCACAAAGTGCAATCGAAATTCAAAATACTTACAAAATGCAATTGAAATTGAAAATGCTTACAAAATGTACGGTGATTCTAACGACTCATGTGGATTGACAATACTTACAAAAAGCAATTTAGATTGAAAATACTTGACAAAATGTAATTTAGATTCAAAATACCCACAAAATGCAATTGAGAATCAAAATATGTGCAAAATGCCCACCAAACAAAATGCAATTTAGATTCAAAATTCGTGCGAAATGCGGTTTTGGTTGAAAATACTTACAAAATGCAATTGAAATTCAAAATACTCACTAAAAGGCCCCGCAACCTGCATTGAAAGACTTACTAAAAAGCAATTTAGATTGTCAATCTTTACAAAATGCAATTGAGGTTGAAAACAATCGCGAGATGTAATTTAGATCGAAAATACTTACAAAATGCAACATAGATCAAAAATGCCTTAAAAATCGCTAAAAGGGAATTTAGATACACGGTGATTCGAGTAACAAAAACAGTGCGGGAATCTTAAAGAGGAAAGGAAATAGAAGGAAAAGAGGAGAGGAGAGGGGAGGGGAGAGAGGAGAAGGTCCGCCCCAAAGGGAAGGGACAAAAGGGGAAAACGGACCCAGCTCAGGAATCCCTCGGGGTCGCCAACGCCCGAACTCACCAGCCGTGAGCCCCTGAGGGTGTAGCATTATCGACGGTGCACCAGAAGTGGTGGGGCTACATACACCCTGCCTCCTTAAGGGCCTTGAGCACAAGGCAGGAGGTAAAAGGAAAAGAACAAGAAGGCTGACCCCTCACAGAAGGAGGGTATCAGGAAAGATGAGACAAGGGCCAATTAAGGCGGGAAAGGAAGAGACTCCCGAGGCCTCGGATACCCTAATACCGTCGGGGTCGGAAGAGAACAAGAGTTGACCAAGGGAGGTCGACAGGAAAGAAGAAAGAGAGGAGCCCGGCACAAGTAAGTGGAAGCAATGCCGGACTCAGCTGGGGCCCCGTGGTCGCCAACCCACAACCCACTAGATGTGAGCCCCTGGGGGGAAGTGAAAGAGGAGAGGGTCCGCCCCCAAGGTAAGGGACAAAAAGGGAAAAACGGACCCAGCTCAGGAATCCCTCGGGGTCGCCAACTCCCGAACTCACCAGCCGTGAGCCCCTGAGGGTGTAGCATTATCTAGGGATATTAGCTATTCATATTTCTTGTTCTAATTATAATCTTGTGTCTGCCAACATGTATACCCCTAAGTTTTGAATAATAATTGAAAATTATGGAAGAGATGATGAGGAGTTTGGAAGAGAGTTCCAAAGAAGCTGGACTGCGTGTAGCAGCCTTTATGAAAGAAAATACAGAGGCTTTAGAAAAGAAACTTAAAGAAAATTCTGATTCTTTAGAAAATAAACTTAAAGAAAGTTTAAATGATAAACTTAAAGAAAATTCTGATTCTTTAAAAGATAACTTGAAAGAAAATTTAATTAGTAAATTTAATTCTATGGAAAATAAATTTAAAGAGAATTCCGAAATCTTGAAAATGTCACTTGAGAGTAAAATGACTAAATTATGCGAAAAAAAAACACATGAGCTCGAAACTTCATTAGCCACTAACGCAAGTTTAATGGACGATAAATTTCGCGATGCCGATCAAAGATCCCAAAACTTAGCTGATAGGATAGAACATGGTCTTAGGAAAGTTGGTGAAGACATGATCAACCTAGAAATCAGAGTGATGATGATGATGATGATAATTGTTGTTTTAAGGGGCCTAACATCGAGGTTATCGACCCCTAATGATCTGGGTGATAGCGAAAATGATAATGAAATGGAAACCAGAACAAAATTATCTGAGAAGGAAAATACGTACAAAAAGGAACTCACAATATGGTCTTAAAAAAGGGAATTTAGAACGAAATGATGATGATAATTGTTGTTTTAAGGGGCCTAACATCTAGGTTATCGGCCCCTAATGATCTGGGTGATAGCGAAGATGATAATGAAACGGAAACCAGAACGAAAATTAAGTGAGACGGAAAATACTTACAAAAAGGAACTCGGATTGAAACGACTCACAAAATGTTCTTACAAAAGGGAATTTAGAACGAAAAGATTCACAAAAGGAATAGATTGAAAAATACCCACAAAATGAAGGCTAGGTTCAAAATACGTACAAAATGCAATGTAGCGTCGAAATACTTACAAAATGCAACTGAAATTCAAAATACTTACAAAATGCAAATGAGATCGAAATTACGTACAAAATGCAATTGAGGTTCAAAATACTTACAAAGTCGCAGGAATGAAGGTTTTTTTGAGCATCAATCAAATAGCAGGTTCGATGGCTCAGGTTTATAGTAGGAGTATTGGAACTACACATTTCGTTGGATGAATGACCCGAAGGTTATTTCTTGAAACCATCAGTTCTTATTTCAACCTTGTTTACGAATTCCATTTAGACTTTGATTTTGCTAGAACCCGGATTTGTCATGATAGTAGTTTATTCTTCTACAGAGGAAGACCTTTGCCGTTGTTGTTGTAATATTGTGTTCTTACACAAATAGTTGAATGGGCCACTGCCAATTAAAAATAATTCTTTAACCACGAATAATTTGAAGGATATTTTCAATCCTAGTGCCATGAACTAAATGAATTCATTATAAAACTACAATTCTTATTTCCGCATTCTGTCGAAGAATTGCAAGTTCCCCCCAGGGGCTCACATCTTGTGGGCGTGGGTTGGCGACCACGGGGCCCCAGCTGAGTCCGGCATTGCTTCCACTTACTTGTGCCGGGCTCCTCTCTGTCTTCTTTCCTGTCGGCCTCACTTGGTCAACTCTTGTTCTCTTCCGACCCCGACGGTATTAGGGTATCCGAGGCCTAGGGAGTCTCTTCCTTTCCCGCCTTAATTGGCCCTTGTCCCATCTTTTCTGATACCCTCCTTCTGCGAGGGGTCAGCCTTCTTTTTCTCTTCCTTTTACCTCCTGCCTTGTGCTCTAGGCCCTTAAGGAGGCAGGGTGTATGTAGCCCCACCACTTCTGGTGCACCCTAGATAATGCTACACCCTCAGGGGCTCACGGCTGGTGAGTTCGGGAGTTGGCGACCCCGAGGGATTCCTGAGCTGGGTCCGTTTTCCCCTTTTGTCCCTTACCTTTGGGGCGGATCCTCTCCTCTTTCACTTTCCTATATGCCTTTCATGGCTCTTCTTCCTTCCAAGTCCCTCAATCCGCCTTCTCCGAGGGTTGAGGGCATTTCTTTTCCTTCTGTCCTTTTATTTGCCTTATTCTCCTTTAGTTTTTCCATTTCTTCTTCTAGTATGTAGGTTATTAGTTAGTTTTAGTTTTAAGTTCGCTTTTCATTCTTCATCTTCACGATCACCCAAACCATCAGGGGCCGATAACCTAGATGTTAGGCCCCTTAAAACAACAATTATCATCATCATCATCATCAATTGCAAGTTGTGAAAGTTGCTAAAGATGGCCATAAATATAAATATTTTTATAATAATGATTCCATGTGGAAAATTGAATAATTGAATGGTTCAACCATTTATTGATCAAGTTGATGATTCAGAAATCATATATTTTGTTAGGAACTTGAAGTTCATAATCGAGTCACTTCTCGAATGTTAAATATCAGAAGAACAATTAATTGTTGTTGTGCTTCGCACAGTTCTTCGATGCTATGCTCAAGGTCAAATACTTTTCAGATGTTATTAATATATGTAAATAATTTGTGTTGCTTCAATAATGATAATATTTTTCGACGATGTATTTTTGAAACTGGAAAAATAAGTGAAAGTTAAAAATTCTATGAACATTTATTCTACGAGTGTTAATGTTATGTAAAATATTCAAACAGTGATCTACGACATTTCCAGTATAGACAATTAACTTTGAACTGGAATTAATCATTAATAATTTTGGAACACAGTCTACAGGACTATTAATCGGACTTGTGTTTCCAAAAAGATTGTCAAATGTGTTTGGAAAATTTCTGTATATTGTGTGTAAATAAGAGTGTGGATCGCCACACGTGGATGATTCTGCTTTGAGCATCTTTGCAGTCAATTTTAACTTCAAAATAAACTGAGATAATTTTACAGGATGTGTTACTCCCAATTAAATCTCCTTCTATCTTTATTGTTGCATTGAGCCAAAAATCAGCAAAGCATTTTTTTAAATTTGATGTCGTTTTTGCGATTTGCTTTAACCCATCTGGCGCTCCGGGATATTTTGACTCTCGTGCTGACTGATTATTGGTAAAATGCATATGTGGTCGTGCGGACTCCGGTCTAAACGGGCACATAAAATAAGATAGAGAGAGAAATGGCTTCGAACGTGGGTCCCGATTTAGACATGGTCAATCGCATGCCGATTTGAAATTGTGATAATTTTTATAGAAATATTTTGGGAGTTGAGAGATGTCTGGTTTGGATGAATAAATTAGTAGGAAACCCAATTAGTGGGGAAAATTAAAAATTTAACTTGGTTAATAATTGGAATGGGTTTGATAATTTTGACAATGGCTTAACCATTAGGGCGTCAAGTAAATTCAGTAGTAAACGTTCGATGACAGGACATACACATTATTAGAATCCAGGTGGAGGATATTTGAGAACTTGCATATTTTTCTTGTGATATTATGGTAAATGTAATTCGTAAAAGTAGTGAATTTTGTTTTTCCATCACGTCGATATTAGGACAAATCTCATTTTATTAGAGTGTTCCAATTAGCTATTCATATTTCTTGTTCTAGTTATAAGCTTGTGTTTGCCACTGTTGTATACCCCTAAGTTTTGAATAATAATTGAAAATTATGGTAGAAATGATGAGGAGTTTGGAGGAGAGTTCAAAAGAGGCTGGACTGCGTGTAGCAGCCATTATGAAAGAAAATACTGAGGCTTTGGAAAGGAAACTTAAAGAAAATTCTGATTCTTTAGAAAATAAATTAAAAGATAACTTGAAAGAAAGTTTAGATGAAAAACTTAAAGAAAATTCTGATTCTTTAGAAAATAAACTTAAAGAAAATTTGAATGATAAACTTAGAGAAAATTCGGATTCTTTAGAAAATAAACTTAAAGAAAATTCTGATTCTTTAGAAAGCAGGTTAAAAGGGAACTTGAAAGAAAATTTAAACAGTAAATTTAATTCAATGGAAAGTAAATTTAAAGAGAATTCTGAAATTTTGAAAATGACGCTTGAGAGTAAAATGAATAAATTATGCGAAAAAACACATGAGCTCGAAACTTCATTAGCTACTAACGCAAGTTTAATGGACGATAAATTTCGCGATGCCGATCTTCGATCTCAAAGCTTAGCTGATAGGATAGAACATGGTCTTAGGAAAGTTGGTGAAGACATGGTCAACCTGGAAGTCAGAGTGAAGAAGGAGAGTAATGAGATGGGAATTCTAGTTGTTCAACGGTTGACAGAACAATTCAAAGAACTTGTCATGGGAGAAATAAGAGAAGGTGTGATTAATGAGTTGCAAACTGAAATTAAAACCACAGTTGTCAATGAAATTAAAGACACACTCAAGCTGGAGAACCAAGAGGGAATCAAGGAGATTAGGGAATCTTTGTCATCCCATATTGAAGTAATTGCCAAAGATATCCAAGCAACTCAGAAGGACATATCAGATATGACAGGGTCATTGAAAAGTCATGAGACTGTTATGAACCAGATATCCATTGATGTTAAGGAGAATTGTAAAGAAAGTGAAGCAATTAAGAAAATGGCAGAAGAAAACCAGAAGGAACTTGAGGCTATGAAAACTCAAATCAAGGATGAGAAACAGTCTGATCATCTGTTGAAAATGCCAAATGTAAGGGGAAAGGAACAGATACAGATAAATCTAGGAGCAGCTAGAGAGACTGATAGACAGGATGAGGTCAGGACAGTATTTCAATCCAACCCAATAACTGTATTTAAGAATGTAGAAGATATGCCTTCTAAATTTTCAGGGCGAGATTCTGTGACACCCGTGGAATTTTTGAGAGAAGCAGGTGATTACCTGAAAGATTCTAAGATCCCTAAAGAAAGACAGATCCGAGTGATAGGGAAGTTTTTGGAAGGTCCTGCACTTCTTTGGTTTAGAGCATTTAGATCCACTCTAACCACTTTTGAGGAGTTTTCTCGTGGGCTATTGAAAAAGTTTTGGTCCCCGGAAACCCAACAGCAAGTCAGAGCAGAGTTATATTCGAAGAGATTCTCGACGTCACAACCTACTCGATACTCTACGTACTTTTCTGGACAGCTGTCTAAACTCCAACATTTAGATCCGCCGATGCCAGATAACGAGTTGATTACTGCATTGATACGTCAGTTTCCAGCAGACGTCCAGAGGACTTTGATCGCTGCCGATATCTATAATATGGAACAATTTGGTGAAGTATTACAGAAGCTGGATCATACAAACGCTCAATTCTTCCATCAGAAGGGAGGAAAGAATAACAACGCTGTGTACGCTGTTATGGCTGATAGTTATTCTCAGACACCTCGAGAGATTCGAGAGGAGCGAGAAGAGAAAACGCCGAGGGAAGATTCCAATAAGAGAGGATGGAACCAGTACAGTAACAGATACAGTTACAAACCATATGCGAGACCGGATGGTGGTAATCGATACAATACTCGATGGAGAAGACCACGAGATAGTCAAGGAAGGTACCAGGAAAGAAGATATTATGGTAGAAACAACTACAATAATAGAGGGAATGTAGATACTCGTCAGTCCAATGAAGAGTTCAACAAGGAGACGAGGAAAAATTTGGAAGCAAGACACCAAGATAACTTGCAAATTTTGGAGCAGAGGCCCAACGAACCAGGTCCATCGGGAACACAACAATCCCGGGGGAATGGTAATGAAAAAAAAAACTTCGAATTCACAGTAGAAGATAGAATTTTGAACACTTTCACTTCCAGAATTATTAAATGGCAAGCAGAGGATGATGACTTAATTCAACAGAATGACGAACGAAAAGAAATGGGTACCAGAATTAGAATGCCAATCATATCATGCGAAGTATTCGGTATGCCTGTCGATACTTTGATCGATACTGGGGCTATGCTTTGTCTGGTGAGTGAGAAGCTTTATATTCTGTGGAAGCTCAAAGAGAATTTAGAGGAGATTCCAGTATCAGGAATTAAGATCCAAGGAATAATACCCAATAAAATATCTCTGTGTAAAACACAATTGTACTTATGTATTACGATTGGAGGACATGATTTCAGACATGTGTTTGTTGTAATGAAGGACATGGCTTTTGACATGATATTGGGAGCGGATTTCATTCAGAAATATCAAGCAGTGATAGATATGAAGACAGAGACGATCAAATTCAAGAATACCGGAGAGATAAACTTCGAGGGAAAAGAAGAGGAAGACATCGAGGGAGATGCTCAATGGTCTCTGATTTTTCATGAAGCTGAAGGAAGAGAAGTCTACACTGAGAAGGAGTCCCCAGAGCTAGGAAAAATTTTGGAAGAGTACCACGATATTTTTGATATTAAACCTGGTGAAATTAAAGATTTTGAATATCGTATTCGTGTAAATGATGATGCACCTTTCCATGCTAAATTGTATCCGGTAGCGGAAAAGCATCGAGAAATGGTAAAAGTGCTTATCAAAGAGATGGAAAGTAACAATGTGATTGAAAAGTACACTACCTCTTATGTCAATCCATTAGCAGTAGTGTCTAAGCCAGATGGATATGATGATGATGATAATTGTTGTTTTAAGGGGCCTAACATCTAGGTTAACGGCCCCTGATGGTTTGGGTGATCGTGAAGATGAAAATGAAAAAGCGAACTTAAAACTAAAACTAACTAATAACCTACATACTAGAAGAAGAAATGAAAAACTAAAGGAGAATAAGGCAAATAAAAGGACAGAAGGAAAAGAAATGCCCTCAACCCTCGGAGAAGGCGAATTGAGGGACTTGGAAGGAAGGAGAGCCATGAAAGGCATATAGGAAAGTGAAAGAGGAGAGGGTCCACCCCAAAGGTAAGGGACAAAAGGGGAAAACGGACCCAGCTCAGGAATCCCTCGGGGTCGCCAACTCCCGAACACACCAGCCGTGAGCCCCTGAGGGTGTAGCATTATCTAGGGTGCACCAGAAGTGGTGGGGCTACATACACCCTGCCTCCTTAAGGGCCTAGCGCAGAAGGCAGGAGGTAAAAGGAAGAGAAAAAGAAGGCTGACCCCTCGCAGAAGGAGGGTATCAGAAAAGATGAGACAAGGGCCAATTAAGGCGGGAAAGGAAGAGACTCCCTAGGCCTCGGATACCCTAATACCGTCGGGGTCGGAAGAGAACAAGAGTTGACCAAGTGAGGTCGACAGGAAAGAAGACGGAGAGGAGCCCGGCACAAGTAAGTGGAAGCAATGCCGGACTCAGCTGGGGCCCCGTGGTCGCCAACCCACGCCCACTGGAAGTGAGCCCCTGGGGGTTAAGCCAGATGGAAGTCAGACTATGTTTAGACGCGCGAAATTTGAATTCAAGATTGCTGCCAGAGTATGACAGACCACCAATCATTAGGGAACTGTTAAGGAAATTCCAAGGCAAGGTCTGGTTCTCTAACATTGATCTTACGTCGTCCTACCCCCACATTAGGCTTAGTGAAGATTCCAAAAAGTTTACAGGGTTTATGTTTGACCAGCAGACATATGTATTCCGCCGTCTACCATTTGGGGTCAAAACATCTGGATCTGTTTTGATCAGAGCACTGGAACAAAACTTGAGTCCTGAAGTAAAAGAGATAGCAATTCGTTACATAGATGATATCCTAATTGCATCTGAGACTAAGGAGGAACATTTGTTACATCTTCAGATGTTATTCGCAGATTTGAGAAAAGCGAACTGTAAAGTAAACCTTCGAAAATGTCAGTTCTTTCGGAAGGAAATAAAATTTTAGGGCCACATTTTGGATGGTGAAGGATACCGTCCCAATGAGACAAAGATACAGGTGATTGCAAATTTCCCTAGACCTACTAGAGTGAATAATGTCCGCAGTTTTCTCGGGACATGCCAATTCTTTGCAGGGCATTGTCCAAGCTTCACCAAGACGGTTGCTCCATTGCAGGAGTTATTATAAAAAGGAAACAAATGGAAATGGAATGAAGATTGTGAACAATCATTTCAAGATGCCAAGAGGTTATTGGTAAACAGCGTGAAATTAAGAGTATCCTGACTTTACCAAGAATTTCATCATAGAATCCGATGCATCCACCGTAGGGATTGGAGCTATTTTTCTTCAAGAAGATGACGATCACAAGAGACGTTACCTGGCGTTCATAAGCAGGAAACTTCGTCCATCAGAAAGGAATTATTACACCACAGAGTTAGAAGCCCTTGCTGTAATCTTCGCGTTGGAGTCGTGGAAGAAAATGTTAATTGGACATTCAGTAATTGTGAGGACTGATCACCATGCATTGGAGTTTATCTTGAGAACAAACTTTGACAGTGATAGGATAACTAGATGGTCACTTTTTATTCAACAATTCAACCTAGTTATTGAACACGCTCCTGGAAAATTGAACGTTGGGGCCGATTTATTGCGTAGAGCAGTGGAGTCTACATCTAAGGTTTTTCAAGTTAACCTGACGCAGGAGGATGAGGATACCTTGAGAAGGTTAAGATTGTTGCATTTATCCCAGAGGAGAAACCGACGTTTTAGAAATATTTTTCGTTTTCTACAGGGAGACATGGATCCAAATGATGATGATTTTGTGGAAACTGAAAGAATTTCAAGAGATTTTATGATGTTAGATGGTTTAATCTACAAGTTTGCAGATCCCGACCATACGAAGCTGAGAGTAGTGATACCTCCACGAATGCAAAAACCCATTATCTGGATGGCACATCGAATTGCAGGTCATGCTGGAGTAGATAAGACGGTCAACTTGATACAAGAACAATTTTCGTGGGAGCGAATGCGACAAACTGTCAGGAACACTATTCGAGAATGCGACTTATGCCAAAGGAGTAAACATAATTCTAGATTATTGAGAGAATTACCAAGGCCTATTATTCCTTCTAAGCCTTGTGAAATCTTCGCGACTGATCTTTATGGTCCTCTCCCAAAGCCTAAAAGAGGTAACCGATATATTCTGGTGACCATGGATGTTTTCAGCAAATACACTATGTTACACCCAATTCAGAAGGCAAACGCAAAATATTGTGCGAAGAGAATTAGAGACAACGTAATTCCGGAAGCAGGCAAACCGGAATTCCTTTTATCAGATCGAAGACCCCAATTTACATCTTTAGAATTTAGAACCGTCATGAATAATCTTGGGATTAGACAATTGTTTTGTTCTATCAGACATCCTGAAAGCAATCCAGCAGAACGCGTGATGGCTGAAATAGCAAAATTTTGCCGCCTCTATTGTCCAAATGAGCATTGGAAATGGATGGATGTTCTCTCATTAGCATCCGAATCCATCAACTCTACAATTCATGAGAGTCCTGGACAGATTCCCATGTTGCTTCATCATGGAATTAAACCAACAAGATTATGGGATCGAATCATCTCTATTCCACCTGAGATTGAACCAAGTCGTCAGATGAGGGAAACTCTAGCTTTAGACAAGTTGAGGAGCCAAGCTGAGAAAAGAATGCGCAGTGAGAGGAAAGAGTTTTCACAGACCCTTGCGCGTAGGAACTCTTGTTTTAGTGAAAAGACCTACACCCTCTGACGTGCAAAATCGAGTGTACTCGAAGTTTGCAAGCCTTTACGCTGGACCCTATCGTATTGTGGAAGTAAACAACAATGGAAGCTATGAAATCGCCAATACACGAACTGGTAACATCGTGGGAACTTACAATGCAGCGAATTTTAAGATTTATTAATCAAGAACCAGATGATTTAATGTGTAGATAGGAAAAATAAAAATTTTCCAATTTTTATTTTTTGCTAGGTGTGGGGTGGATGAGCCCAACTCTAGGAATGGGTATTCCAAGATTCAGACACCTAGATATCAAGGGAAAGGCTACAGCCGCTTTTGATAGTTGAGATATTTGAATATCGCACTCCATTACTTCTAGAATGGAATGGAAACTTTGTGCAGCCAAGAGCATGTCAAGTGACGTAGCAAGTAGTAGCAGAGGTCGAGACTATTTGTTGATTAAATAGTTAGTCATGGAGTAGAGACTTGAGACTTGGATCAGATTACTGGCACGGCCAAATGAAAGAGAATGCACTTAGTCTCAAGTGAATCGGACCAGAGACACCGGAGATATGAGGATTTCCAGATTTCAGCGTGATCCAGCGTGGACCAGACCGTTTTGAATAAAAGCCGACCGGCCCAAGCATCATCAGCTCACTTCGAACCAAGCTCTTGCATGACAAGGTGCTGCTGCTACGTTGAGCCAAGGCACATGGTTGCCGGATCTACGCAGAAGATATCTTTAAATTGTGATAGTCACAAAAGTGTTACGATACGTGTGGAACATAGTAAGTTTCCGGCAGAGAGAATCGCTAAGGTGATTGGTATTTTTCTACGGACACTGGTGAAATACTTTATTTCTATACGGACACATGCTAGACTTTGTCTAGAAAGTACTTTGTCACAGTCCAGTAATAATAATTCGATACTTGGATATTTTAATCCAATTAGTCAGTTTCATAAATTGTAACTTGATAACCACTCCGATCTTTCAGTATATTGAAGGCCAGTCTATCACGGTGTTGTTCATTAGCCGACAAAGGGAAACTATAAGTTGCTTCGCGCATGGTAGATGGTGATAAACCATGCCCAGGGAACGATCTTCAGAACAGCCGTTGATTGATTTAGACTGTCAGTGTTTTCTTGTACTGAAAAGATTACCGTGAGTTATGTTACAACTGACGTATTTGAGAATAGATCATTTGGATCTGACCCCATTTAAGCGAACTGCTATGGATTTAATTGAAGTCAATATTAAAATGGATCAGCAGTTACTTCAAACTTCAAGAAATATTTCCACTATGTCGTGTTAGACAGATTGTGGGTACATAATGGCGGCCGATACAAGGATTAGACGTGCGTGTCCAATAGGGCATGTATCTGGATAAATCTGGTACAGACCAGGTTCACTACGCTTCAAGACCAACGAGAAATGTAAGCCACATTTGACTTTTATATTATGCTAGCTAATTGGAACAAACTCATTTTCTGCAGATGACCAACACATTTGTTTTTCTTCGTATTTAAATCTTGCAATGATTTACGCAAGACATATTAGAGTTATTCTGAGTATTTTCAGCACTCAGAACAGTTTAGGATCGATGACCGAGCATTTATTTGAACGTTTCATTTTTTTTTGATAATCACGGTAATCAGCCGAGGTAACTGTAAAAGTTAATAATTATTTTTGTTGAGAAATGGATATTTTATCCATATTCGAAGAATCGAACATGTGGATTCTCACATAATGAAATAATAATTAAACACATTTACAATAATATAACTAATAATAATAATAATAATCCACTAATAATAATAATGATTTTCATAACTTTTCTAAATAATTCTTGGATCTTATATTTTCTAATAATCACATTCATTGAGAGAGAGCTTATGAAGTAGTTTAATCATTTCTAGTTTGGAACAGGTGATTTTCCGAAGGATAGTGGTTAGCGCAAGCCCGCATTCAACCAACATTACAGTTCTGGTTGAACAGTTAATATTTGCATTGAGCCAAGTATATTTTTCAGATAACACGGAGAGGCATGAAACGGGAAGCAAATGATATTTGTATCAATTAGGATATTTTTGTATTTATATAAAATCATGACGTAGATACACATTCGAAAGTGAAATAGAGAGTATCATAAGTGTGGTAACTTCACGATTTGAACTGAATGGTAAAATAAAATAAACTTGTAAGTTTATAAATCTTCCAGTGTTGATAACAAGCAGAGGCTTGATTTATTGTATAAATTTTGGGAAGAAAATTTATGTGTGTGGAGTAGTTGAAATGCCATTCCCAGGTGCGCATGTTTAAGTCGCAGGAATGAGGAGGTTTTTATTTGAGCATCAATCAAATAGCAGGTTCGATGACTCAGTGTTAAAGAAGGAGTATTGGAACTACACATTGCGTCGTATGAATGACCCAAAGGTTATTTCTTAAAAACCATCAGTTCTTATTTCAACCTTGTTTACGGATTCCATGCGAGGTATGACTGAAATATTTGATATTTTGTTGAAAAAAGTCATTTTTATTTCTATTAAAAATAAAATATTACAATGTGAGCTCTATCAAAAAATGGTATATTTTTTTCTATGCGCCATTTATTTAACCCGTGGTAGCCATTTTTAAAAGGTGCTGCATGGGTATTTAATGCTCTGGTGCACGCCCACTCGCTTGAAGTACTGCAGAATATTTGTTTTAGGCCTAGATTTTACTTCGTAGTTCTTTTCAAATACTCCGCTAAGAATCGAGTGTTGGAAGCGGTGTGGATCGTGATGCTCCTTTGTCTGCTTGTGTTCAAAGCAGAGACTAAGTTCCACAGCGATTTAGAAATTATTCTCTAAGAATCTTGTAACTTGTAAAATTATTTCAAGGGTTGTGTTAAATGACTACCTTATTTTTGGCCAGGAATTCTAAGTGTATGATGTTTTTATATGTGCAATATTAGATTTAAATGTGTTGAGTAGTACAACATGGTTGTTTAGTGTTTGTAAACAGTGTAACGTGTTGGTGTACAAATCCAAAGTGTGAAAAATTGTTTGTGCGCGTTCGAAATTGTGATTTGTGTTTCTTTATTCATCATGGGGCGACTATCTACTCCCAGAAGTAGTTATAGAAAGCCAAAGAAACGCCCTTCGAAGAAAAGTATTGCAGGTAAATTGTCCTATGAAAAATCTCAAAACTTAGGCCTAAATGTAGGCCAGGCTGAAAACACAAATGAGAAACTACAGTGTAATTTAGATACAAAATGTATTTCTAGTGCAGCATCTGTCAGTGGTTTGAGCTCTGTAGCAGAACAAAATTATGATATTTCTAGCAGTGAGAGAAAATTAAATTCATTTTCAGAATGCTCAACACAGTATGGGCCCCCAATTATAAATGATGGTCCTGTGATTTATACCTTAGTTCACACAAGTGTATGGGATAATCTCATGAAAGATTTACTATGTAGTGAATGTCAGACAAAGTCTGTGGTATTTGAATTTAGAGAAAGTCATGGTTTCTGCAGCAAAATAGTAGTTAAGTGTAGGAACTGTGGGTATGTGGCTGCTAGTGAGTATAGTTCTCCTCGAATATCCAGTTCACAGAGTCAAAGACCTCCTTTTCATGTGAATAAAACTATAGTGGAGACATTTAGTGCCATAGGTTGATGATGATGATAATTGTTGTTTTAAGGGGCCTAACATCTAGGCTATCGGCCCCTGATGGTTTGGGTGATCGTGAAGATGAAAATGAAATGCAAACTTAAAACTAACTACCAACCTACATACTAGAAGAAGAAATGGAAAACTAAAGGAGAATAAGGCAAATAAAAGGACAGAAGGAAAAGAAATGCCCTCAACCCTCGGAGAAGGCGGATTGAGGGACTTGGAAGGAAGGAGAGCCATGAAAGGCATATAGGAAAGTGAAAGAGGAGAGGGTCCGCCCCAAAGGTAAGGGACAAAAGGGGAAAACGGACCCAGCTCAGGAATCCCTCGGGGTCGCCAACTCCCGAACTCACCAGCCGTGAACCCCTGAGGGTGTAGCATTATCTAGGGTGCACCAGAAGTGGTGGGGCTACATACACCCTGCCTCCTTAAGGGCCTAGAGCACAAGGCAGGAGGTAAAAGGAAGAGAAAAAGAAGGCTGACCCCTCGCAGAAGGAGGGTATCAGAAAAGATGAGACAAGGGCCAATTAAGGCGGGAAAGGAAGAGACTCCCTAGGCCTCGGATACCCTAATACCGTCGGGGTCAGAAGAGAACAAGAGTTGACCAAGTGAGGTCGACAGGAAAGAAGACAGAGAGGAGCCCGGCACAAGTAAGTGGAAGCAATGCCGGACTCAGCTGGGGCCCCGTGGTCGCCAACCCACGCCCACAAGATGTGAGCCCCTGGGGGGCTAATCAATTTAAATGCAGTGCCTAATTACTACCAGTTAAAAATATTACCCACATGTAGATAGTTAATTTACTGTCTGCTGTTACATATATGAAGCCTGTACTTGGGAGCCTAGCGGTATCGATGTTTTTATTAATTTCACAATATATATACCTCACATAACACAAAGGACGACTCCCTGATAATAAATTGAATCAAGCAACCCTGAATTTGCATGAATGTTTTGGGTTAAAAGAAGCGTTACTTGGGATGCTCAAATCATACTTCAATATTGCTAATATTGACCTACATACTTGCTGTTCAAAGGCAAGAATGTTAATGTATTAATCTCTTGCCACAGGCAAGTTAAAATGGAGACATCCTCTTTATCAATATATTTAATTAAATATTTAAAATACAGATATTTAACAAAGCTGGAGTCTCCATTTGAACTTGCCATAAGCAAACGGAACAGATCAAAAACAACACTTTAAGCCAAACCAAATTCACTCCTCAGCTCGACATAAACCATAATACCAATTAAAACCTATACAAAACATACTCTCCTTACTGTTGTACAACTTTCAAACCAACTATTCACACTCAAAACTATAAAACCCTGAAATGGGAACTAATTAAAGTTAGAATAGCCTAGGCCGATCCGGTCTCCTGCTACATTACCACATATGTATACTTAAGATCACTATAACTTGAAAATTACGGCTAAGTGACCTATCTGCCTGAGTAGTATAGGTGTTGCCGGCATGCCTGGGATGATGGGTCACCAAACCGGTACTTAAAACTAAGATTTTACATTTTAATTAACTAAATTCAACAGTGGGGAGATCATAGCCAAAAAACACAATTTAAGACAAATCGTACTTCAATGACCTACATACTTGCTGTTCAAAGGCAAGAATATAAATTCTCTGGCAAATTAAGGCTAGGAACAGCATTTTTTAAGTTTTCTAACCATTCGGCTATTGTCAATCGGAAGAAACCCTAAAATAAGTTTACGAAGAGCGGATTACATTCTTTGCACGCCACAGAAGTAATAGGCTATAAGTTTATCAGTATTTTTGATGTAGCTAAATCCATGTGAATACAAATTAGAGACAATAACTATCAATAATCAACAGTACCGGTGGAAGGAAGTCGTCTTCACAAAAATGCAGAATGCACACTGTCATGTAACATGTAATATAACACGTTTTCCAATTGACAGCGCCGAAGCCCATCTTTCTCTCTGAAATTTTTGTACAGGATAGTAGTGAAGATATTTCGTAGCCGTTTTATACGATTTGCAACCGTATACAGAGCAGTACCTCCTCAAATTTGACAAATTTCTTTCTGTTTCCATCACGACGTCAATGCTTCACCATCTAAATAAATCTCACCAGTCACAATGTTACAGCTTCAACATTCTGCCGCGTGGCGGCGCCATCCAACTTTTCTGACGTCAATAGCTTCCAGAGGAGTGGCGAGTGGAAACTCCTCACTATAGCAGTCAGAGCGAACGAAGGTACAAACGCCCCCGGAAGCCCGGGCGGCGTCTTGTCGCTCTTTAGAGTATAGTCGGAAATCTCTCAGAACAGTCTCGTGATCAGGTCTGAGGTTGGTTTCCTGTAGACAGACTATACTCGCCGCGTATTGGGCAATAAGCTGACGGAGCTCTGTCAAATGCCTGTCATAACTGTTACAATTCCACTGTAACAGTGCCATTGTGTGAACTTAGGGAATAAGTTGGAGCACCAAGCTACTCCAACTTTGACTCTGGAGAATCTACAGTCACTACGTCGACTATAATCTCCATGTCCTCAGGCGAGTTCATGGAGTGAATCGACTCAGTGGAAGATTTCCTGGACGCAGTTCGGCGGCGGGAGGATCTCCATGGGGAGCGCGCAGATCTGGGGGCCGAAACGTCCCCAGGCGCAGAAGCATCCGCAGGTGTTGGCGCGGATGGCTTCCCCTTTTGTGGAGAAAGGGAATGCGTAGTGCGGGGTCCCTTCTTACCCGCCCCCGGCTCTTTAAGGTATATAGACGGGTCAGGAGCCGAAGTCCTGACCCTGGTCGACGATGCCGCCTCCGCCGGCTTCGGCGCGGCTTTCGCCGACCGTTTGGATGGGGAGGAAGACTTCGACTTCCTCCCGAGTGGGGAGGAAGTCTTCAACTTCCTCCCCTGCTGTGCGGGCGGAGCAGCCTTCGCTCGCACAGCCTTCGTGCTGGCCGAAGATGGGGTTGAAGTCACCTTCGGGCTCTCTCTCTGATTCTGGGGAGTATCTAGAGATGTTGATGGCAGTGGTAAATTAGTAGGTTTCACAGTTGAGACAAAAGATGATGGAGCCGGTACCAAATTTGGTATTATGGCTCTATAATCAATCGTTGGAGAAGGCGAAATCGTGGTATGGTACTTCTTGCGGGCCTCCTGGTAGGTGAGACCATCCAGGGTTTTAATCTCCTGGATTTTCTTCTCACGCAGGAAGACAGGGCAGTTCCTGTCCCGAGGAGAATGAAATCCAGGGCAATTAGTGCACTGATATGGTGTTGTGCACTCTTCCGCTTCGTGGGGTACCTTACCGCATGTTCCACAGACGTCAGGGCTCGAGCATCGGGATAACATGTGCCCGAATTTCTGGCACTTATAACACCTCATTGGTGGAGGGATGTAAGGCCGAACGTCGCAACGGTAACTTGTTACCTTGACTTTCTCCGGGAGCACCGAAAGCTCAAAGGAAATAATGAAAGCACCAGTATCCACGAGTTGACCATTGACCTTGCGCGCAATGCGCCGGACATCAGTCACGTGACGGTGCTGCATATCCTCTTTGAGCTCCTCGTCAGTGTTCAGAATCAGGTCCCGGTGGAAAATGACTCCCCGGACCAGATTCAAAGACGTGTGCTTCTCCACTTTGACAGGGATATCGCCAAAGTGGTCACACTTCAGAAGGTGTTCAACCTGCTCACCAGTCCTAGTCTTGAGCAACAAGCTACCATTTCTCATCTTTTGTACCTTCTCAAGCTCGCCATAGACCCCTTCTAAGTGCCGAGAAAACAAAATAGACATTACCATCTTGAAATCACCCCCATCCGTTCTGGTTGCGACCAGAAACTTGGGAGTGTTAGCACCCAGATTCTCACGAACAGACTGTTCCCAGGGGGTTGATCCCCGCAGGGAATCAAAAGTTAAAGACTTGGGTGGCGGACCACCCTGGTGGGAGATATTCCTTTTCTGTCCCATGGCCGTTTCATCCTCCCTGAATGCCACCGACTCCAATCACGGGCTGTCTCTGTAGGCGCTACCCAGCCAAGGCAAGGCCCGCCTAGCTTGGAAGGCATTGCCCGGGGGTCCGATGTTTGACATGCCATTCAGGCATGTACCCCTTGGCATATACTAGAGAGTTTTCCAGCACAGGCATGCAGCTGTGCGGGGACCTTCGTTGTCAGGCGGATACTACTGCAGAGTACATGGCGCACCCACCTGTCGGTGTGGCCAGACCGAACAGGTTCTCGAGCGTAGTCGCACACTTAGGTGGCCCTTCCCCTGACAGCACGCACATGTAATTTTGAGTGCCAGACCTCAAAAACATGAACGGAAAAAGGCGTGCGATATAACCTAATGAGAGTTATATCGCACAAAGTAGGGCGTTTAGAGCTGGCTGTCAAACCCGTAAAGGGGACCTGGGCCAAGAAACCCTTTACGTCGCCTTCTACGACTGGCAGGGTATACCTGTGAGTGTATTCCATCCCTCCCACCCACGGGAGGTCCAATTCGCAAGACAAGCCGGAAACCTAAAAGGATAGCCAAGGTCGCCCCTTTTAGTCGCCTCGTACGACAGGCAGGGGATACCGTGGGTGTATTCTAAACCCCCCACCCACAGGGGGAAAATATATAAGAAAGAGGTCCTTCGAATGGCAGCTGATGCAGTTCGCAAAGCTCATAATGGGGATGACAATGAAATAATTGGCATTGGTGTTTCCTACGATGCCACGTGGCATAAACGAGGGCACAATTCTAACTATGGGGTTGGCTTTGCTATAAACATCCAAACAGGCATTGTATTAGATTATGAGGTACTGTCAAAATGCTGTGTTGATTGTAAAAGGACTGAGAAGGAACTGGGTAAAAATAGTGTAGAGTTTGACATTTGGTTCAATGGCCATAAGGCTTCAGGGGAATGCCAGAGAAATTACAATGGCTCTTCCAATGCCATGGAGAAAGACATTGGGGAAATTATTTGGAAAAGATGATGATGATGATAATTGTTGTTTTAAGGGGCCTAACATCGAGGTTATCGGCCCCTAATGATCTGGGTGATAGCGAAAATGATAATGAAATGGAAACCAGAACAAAATTATCGAAGACGGAAAATACGTACAAAAAGGAACTCACATGGCTCACAATATGGTCTTACAAAAGGGAATTTAGAACGAAAAGTTGCACAAAAAGAATAGATTGAAAAAGACCCACAAAACGTAGGCTAGATTCAAAATACGTACAAAATGCAAAGTAGCGCCGAAAAACTTACAAAATGCAACTGAAATTCAAAATACTTACAAAATGCAAATGAGATCGAAATTACGTACAAAATGCAATTGAGGTTCAAAATACTTACAAAATGCAATTGAAATTGAAAATACACAATGCAATTCAGATTGAAATATCCCAGTTCCAATCCAAATTATTCACAAAGTGCAATTGAAATTCAAAATCCTTACAAAATGCAATTGAAATTGAAAATGCTTAGAAAATGTACGGTATATTCAAACGACTCATGTGGACTGACAATACTTACAAAAAGCAATTTAGATTGAAAATACTTGACAAATGTAATTTAGATTCAAAATACCCACAAAATGCAATTGGGAATCAAAATATGTGCAAAATGCCCACCTAACAAAATGCAATTTAGATTCAAAATTCGTGCGAAATGCGGTTTTGGTTGAAAATACTTACAAAATGCAATTGAAATTCAAAATACTCACTAAAAGGCCCGGCAACCTGCATTGAAAGACTTACTAAAAAGCAATTTAGATTGTCAATCTTTACAAAATGCAATTGAGGTTGAAAACAATCGCGAGATGTAATTTAGATCGAAAAAACTTACAAAATGCAACATAGATCAAAAATGCCTTAAAAAATCGCTAAAAGGGAATTTAGATACACGGTGATTCGAGTAACAAAAACAGTGCGGGAATCTAAAAGAGAAAAGGAAATAGAAGGAAAAGAGGAGAGGAGAGGGGAGAGAGGAGAAGGTCCGCCCCAAAGGGAAGGGACAAAAAGGGGAAAACGGACCCAGCTCAGGAATCCCTCGGGGTCGCCAACTCCCGAACTCACCAGCCGTGAGCCCCTGAGGGTGTAGCATTATCGACGGTGCACCGGAAGTGGTGGGGCTACATACACCCTGCCTCCTTAAGGGCCTTGAGCACAAGGCAGGAGGTAAAAGGAAAAGAAAAAGAAGGCTGACCCCTCACAGAAGGAGGGTATCAGGAAAGATGAGACAAGGGCCAATTAAGGCGGGAAAGTGAAAGACTCCCTAGGCCTCGGATAACCTAATACCGTCGGGGTCGGAAGAGAACAAGAGTTGACCAAGTGAGGTCGACAGGAAAGGAGAAAGAGAGGAGCCCGGCACAAGTAAGTGGAAGCAATGCCGGACTCAGCTGGGGCCCCGTGGTCGCCAACCCACAACCCACTAGATGTGAGCCCCTGGGGGAATTTGGAAAAGATCTATTGCTGACCGAGGGATGAGGTACACTACGATGTTGTCTGATGGTGATGCCAAAACCCATGCCCATTTGAATGCTCTTCCAAGTGTATGGTCCTCAGCAAGTCATCGAAAAAGAGGAGTGCATCAATCATGTGGCTAAACGACTTGGTACTGCACTTCGGAACATTGTTAAGGAGTGGAAGGTTAAAGGTGTCACTCTGGGTGGTCGTAAAGAAGGCAGTTTAAAAGAGACCACCATTATAAAGCTTACAAACTACTACAGGCATGCCATTGCTAGTAATATTCCTGATGTTATTGAAATGAAGAGGGCAGTTTATGCCACTCTTAGACACTGCATGTCCACAGACACTAAGCCCCAACATGGCACATGTCCAAAATCTTTAACATCATGGTGTTTTTATAATCGACAAATTGCGGAAGGGAAACCAGTGGATAGCCATAGTAAAATGAGTTGTAAATTAAGTCCTACAGTAGTTTTAAAAATCATGCCAGCATACCACAGGCTTGCATCAGATCAGCTGTTACAACGTTGCACCCTAGGGAGAACACAAAATGCGAACGAATGTCTTCATAGTGTTGTTAGGACGAAATGCCCCAAGGAAGTCTTTGTATCGAGGAAAAAACTTGATCTTGCTGTTCTTAAGGCAGTCAGTGAGTTCAACATGGGTTGTCTCAAAACACTGGAAATTGTTCATTCTGTCCGAGGGGAAACTATATCTGCTTGTGCGGTCTTTGGCAGCAAAAGTCAGGATATGCGGCATGTCACCTTGAGTAAAAAAAGGAGATCAAATCACCAAAAACAATCCAGGAAACTACAAAAGTGGATGAAAATATCTGAAGAAGACAGAAAAAAGACATCTGAGGGGGATACATATGGAGCAGGGCAGTTCTAAGGTAAGACCATGGTACTAAAACTTTAAATGCAATTTTCTCAGTTACAAATTTCAACACATTTTGCTGTATACAAAATGCTCCTTGCGACAGAGTTTAAATCAGAATTAGCTGAAAAGTTACTTGCATGCTCCAGCTTAGGTAGGGATATGAATTTGCTCTCAGTTTTTATGTCAAATGTATATTAGTATTTTTTTTGGTTTGTTAAATTTGAATGTTGCAGCATTAATTTTAAAAAAATAAAAATACTAATTTAAAAAAATTCTAGACAGTTCAATATTCATCAGATTTTAAAGTTGAGGGCAAATACTGTTAATATACTAGTAAGGTACATTCTTACCAAATTTCAGTTCAGCAGCCTGAAAATTGCATCGCAAGGAGCTTTTTTCAAGCGACTAATTATTATGTACTAAAAACAAGGATATTTTGAGAACCAGTAGGCATAAATGTATTAAACTTGGTACATGATATACTGATATCTATCTACATGTGAATTTAAAATTTGGTACTGATATCATGAAAACTGTAGAAGTTTCAAATTTCAGTCATACCTCCCCTTAGACTTTGATTTTGCTAGAACCCGGATTTGTCATGATAGTATTTTATTCTTCTTCAGAGGAAGACCTTTGCCGTTGTTGTTGGAATATTGTGTTCTTATAAAAATAATAGAATGGGCCACTGCCAATTAAAACTAATTCTATAACCACGAATAATTTGAAGGATGTTTTCAATCCTAGTGTCATGAACTAAATGAATTTATTATGAAGCTACAATTCTTATTTCTGCATTCTGTTCAAGAATTGCAAGTTGTGAAAGTTACTAAAATGGCCACAAATATAAATATTTTTCTTAATAATGATTCCAAGTGGAAAATCGAATAGTTGAATGGTCCAACAATTTATTGATCAAGTTGATGATTCAGAAATCATATATTTTGTTAGGAACTTGAAGTTCATAATCGAGTCACTTCTCGAAACGTTTAATGTCAGAAGAACAATTAATTTTGTTGTGCTTCGCACAGTTCTTCGATGCTATGCTCGAGGGTCAGATACTTTTCAGATGTAGTTATTAATATGTGTACATAATTTGTGTTGATTCAGAGATAATATTTTTTGACAATATTTTTTGAAACTGGAAAAATAAGTGAAAGTTAAAAATTCTATGAACAATTATTCTACGAGTGTTAATATTACGTAAAAATTCAACCAGTGAACTACAGTATTTCCAGTAAAGACAATTAAATTTGAACTGGATTTAATCATAAATAATGGATATAATTTTGGAACACAGTCTACAGGACTGATAATCAGACTTGTGTCTCCAAAGAAAATTGTCCAATGTGATGGAAAATTTCTGTACATTGTGTAAATAGTAATGTGGGTCGCCACACATGAATGATGCTGGTTTGAGCATTTTATTTTGCAGTGAATTTTAAATTCAGAATAAAATGAGATAATTTTACATGATGTGTTATGCCCAGTTGAATCTCCTTCTATCCTTATTGTTGCATTGAGCCAAAAATCAGTAAAGCATTTTTTTCATTTGATGTCGTTTTTGCGATTAGCTTTACCCCATCTGGCGCCCCGGGATATTTTGACTCTCGTGCTGACTGATTCTTGGTAAAATGCATATGTGGTTGTGCGGACTCCGGTCTAAACGGGCACATTACGTCCTTCCAGAGGGATGAACGTATAGTTCTAACTCTGTGAGCCCTAGTGGTAAAAGCAAGTAGCTATCAGCACGCATGCGTGTATCTACAGTCCTGCCAATAACTTGTCATCAGTTTGTGACTGAACGCACTGCAGTATTGTTTGTTAGTAACAATAGCGTTAAAGGTGAACCGATGTTTCTGTGATGGTCGAATTGACTGGATGATTAAAAAATATTGTCACACCAACCCTATGGATGTTGTTCGACATATGTGATTATGTTTTTGTTCGCTGTACTAATATTAGTTGAAGTTATTACCTAAAACTGTGGATCCTTCCAGAAGGACGTCAGGGTAATACGATGTATTTTTTGTTTTAACAAGATTCTTACTCTGAATGAGCTCTTAGCGATTTTTGAAAAGAAAGACACCCCTGAACTTGAGTAATTTGATGTAACAGCAATTCCTCTTACTGGAAACATCACAGATGAAGACTCAGTGGCGGAAGATTTTCCTACAATTGATCATCTTCCAGGTTCCCAACTGCAATCAGAAGCATTCCTCAGCATATCAAATGCTCCCTCACTAATCGAGATTATACCTAAACCTCAGGCATTACCACAACCAAGTAGGTGTACTGTCTTGATAATACATCCTTGTAATTTGTATATGCAGAAAATACAAAATATTAAATATTTACATAGTAGGATGATGATGATGACGATAATTGTTTTAAGTGGCCTAACATCTAGGTTATCGGCCTTTCATGGTTTGGGTGATCGTGAAGATGAAAATGAAATGTAAACTATAACTACTAACCTACATACTAGAAGAAGAAATGGAAAACTAAAGGAGAATAAGGCAAATAAAGGTCAGGAGGAAAAGATGATGATGATGATGATGATAATGGTTGTTTTAAGGGGCCTAACATCTAGGTTATCGGCCCCTGATGGTTTGGGTGATCGTGAAGATGAAAATGAAAAGCGAACTTAAAAGAAATGCCCTCAACCCTCGAAGAATGCGGATTGAGGGACTTGGAAGGAAGGAGAGCCATGAAAGGCAGATAGGATAGTGAAAGAGGAAAGGGTCCGCCCCAAAGGTAAGGGACAAAAGGGGAAAAACGACCCAGCTCAGGAATCCCTCGGGGTCGCCAACTCCCGAACTCACCAGCCGTGAGCCCCTGAGGGTGTAGCATTATCTAGGGTGCACCAAAAGTGGTGGGGCTACATACACCCGGCCTCCTTGAGGGCCTTGAGCAGAAGGCAGGAGATAATAGGAAAAGAAAAAGAAGGCTGACCCCTCGCAGAAGGAGGGAATCAGAAAAGATGAGACAAGGGCCAATTAAGGCGGGAAAAAAAGAGACTCCCTAGGCCTCGGATACCCTAATACAGTCGGGATCGGAAGAGAACAAGAGTTGACCAAGTGAGGTCGACAGGAAAGAAGACAGAGAGGAGCTTGGCACAAGTAAGTGGAAGCAATGCCGGACTCAGCTGGGGTCCGGTGGTCGCCAGGCAACCCACGTCCCATGAGATGTGAGCCCCTGGGTGCGTGAGAAAAAGAAATCTTGACTGGGACAAGATCGAGGACGGAAAGAGGAAAGTGGAGAAGTGCCATAAATACCCCAACCCGGCAGGAGCTGGAGAAGGGGAAATGATGATGATGAAGTTGAGAAATCTTCTGCATCGAACTCAACAAAAGGGGAGTTGACGAACTGTGCCACAATCAATATGTTTTAAAAATCTTGGAATCGTTGATCAAATTGTTATCTGAGGTCTGAAAGAATATCCAAGTATGCTTGGTTTTTCCTGGGGTGTTGTGGAGGGTTTTGCTTGTCAACGATCTGCTTCAGACTGGGAAAGTGCTTGTATTCAAACTGGTTACAATTCTTATCCCACAGCTCGAGCTTTTTTGAAAATGACGTCACATCTGAAATCATTCCACGAATGTCCTCATCTGTGCCTTGAAGCTGCAAGTTGAAACCATTCAACTTTTCAGTTATATCAGTGAGAAAGGCAAAATCTTGTAGCCATGTGGGATCTTCCGAGTTCAATGAAAGGCTCACCCCGTTCTTTGAAGAATTTTACTATTGCAGGAAGCAACTCTTTGAAACGCTGCAAAACTCTGCCTCTGCTAAGCCAACGAACCTCTGTGTGAAGCAACAGATCACCATACTGGCATTCTAACTCTTCTGTTAGTTCTCTGAACAGTGTGCATGCACTCTTATTTTATTTACTACTTTGACAACTGTTTTCATGACAATGTTCATACTAAAGAACTTTCCACATAAAGCTTGCTGGTGTATTATGCAATGATAAGACACAAACTTTGGTATATCACTGTCTTTTCGACACAAGGCAATAAATCCATTTTCCACGGCTATCATTGCAGGAGCTCCATACGTAGCTAGACCCACCAACTTCTTCACAGGAATATTTTCAGACTCAATAAGATTTTTAAATGCCAAAAGTATATCCTATCCGTTAGTGTGCCCGGTAGGCGGCACAACCTTTACCAGCTCTACGGCCAACTGAGCTGTATCAACTATATCAGTTGATTCGTCAAGTTGTAAGAAAAAATAACTACAACGATCAAAGTCAGTTTTCAGTTGTGAAACTACATCAGAGCTCATAGCTTCAACTCTTCGCATCACTGTATTAGCAGAAAGCTGAACAGATGTAATAGCAGACATATTCTCGGCTTTGTTTTTGAAGTTGTCAAATAATGTATCTGCAGCTTTCAAAAATGCAGCTTTAATTAACTCACCATCTTCGAACGGTTTCTTATGTTGGGCAATAACCTTGGAAACACAGAATGACGCTTTTGTGGCTGCCTTGTTCTTGTCCAGTGTCTTAAAAAGAAAGTAGATTGTTGCACATTTAGTTGAGATTTCAGCAGCATAACCTTTTCTCTTCTCAGCGTTGAATTCGGCGGATAGTCTTTTTCAATTCCACTGTGAACGGTCTTGAAATGACGCTCAACATTTCCTTTCTTCCCGACTTAAGACACTCCCATTACAAAGTAAACACACACATTTATCTTTCACTTGCGTAAAAAAGTAATCCGTCTCCCATTCTGCATGAAACTGAGATAATTTCGGCTTTTTGCTAGAAATAGCCATTCTAACAACACACAAGGAAAGAGCCTAAACAACGTGCACGCATGAACTGAACACACACAACACAGACGTCGATCACACACCAGACACTGACTGACAGACCCGCGGGACGCATAGTGGGAATGAGGGGGATGAGTAGTGCAGATTAGCCAACTCAAGCGCTGCGTCTGAAATTTCCCCGCGAGTTTCCAAATATGTCACTGCGAGCTATCAGTAGCTTGCGAGCTATCAGTAGCTCGCGAGCTACGGTTTGGGGCAACCTCTGGTCTAGGCAATAAACATTGGATTAGATGAAATTATTGAAAGAACACTAATTACAGTGGTGAATAAAAAAAAACATACATTCATTGCGCAAAAAAAAAAAAACACTCCTTTCCATGGTGCAAACTATATAAATAATTCATGTTTTTTTTTTGGGACTAATTCTGTGTGAAATTAAATTAGAACCATACGTTTCAGAGAAACCATTGAAAAAGTAGGCAAGGTTTCTCCGAAACGTATGGTTCTAATTTAATTTCACACGGCATTAGCCCAAGAAAACATGTATTACTTATATAGTAATCCGGGCCATGATAGCCTTAATATATATATATGCATATTAAAACGAACAAAAAACACTTTATATCCATAGTACAAAAAAAATTAAATAAGCACTAATTTTTGCAGTGATCAAAGCGGAAGTTCATTTTAGGGTGGTGGGAGGATCTAGATCTGATGTTATCTTCAAAAACTGGTCCACTATGGTGGCTTCCGGGCTTCTTGAAGACATGTTCTGCTAGGTAGCCTGCGAATTGAGCTTTCTTTTTGCCGAAGACTGGGATGCTGTATGGTCGTTCCGCCATTCCCATTCAATATTTTGGATCTGGGCGGATACTTCTGCTGTGTTGGCTGCCTGCATGTTATTGAGATTTTGGTTCAATACGTGACCACTTTTCTGTGTGGAAATTAATTCCAATTTGTGGTTTACCTTCAGGTGAACGAAACCCTCATCTTTAAGTACACTGTATGCGGCCCAACAGCCAGAAATAATTACTGAACCTGGCAATATCCACTCTTGAATGATTTGGAGGAGTGTCTCTGTTTCTTTGGGCTACGGGAACGATGAAGAACTTATTTCTTGTTCCGTTCAACAGCATCAAAAACCCACTGTCCTACGAATTTTGACTCGTCAAATTCGACAATTATACCTGGTCCTCCAATTGGTGCCTTCTTTTGTATAACTAATTCTCGCACACTTCCCGGCAGAAGGACGAAATGGTACCTTTCCCCAGAGCTGCAAACATCTCATTACTACAATCTCTGTGTCTTGAATTAACATTTCGCTGTCTTCCGTTGATGATGATGGTGCCGCCACAGCTTCAAACACTGATCCACGTCTACATTCCACACGTGCAACCATGGCCTCTTACTGAGAGATGATGGTGCATCCCTTCAGGTATCTTTGGCATGCTCTCACATCTGAAAGTAAAATTTACATATAATTATACATTTGCAATTCTAATGCAATTATAGTCTAATAGTCATATGTTTATTGGTTATTGATAACCCTACCCCACTGGAGATAGCCTGTACAGTCCACTAAGAGAAGATCTGTACAGTCCACTAAGAGAAGATGAAGGGCCCAACATCTTGGTTATCGGCCCCTAATGATTTGGTGATGATGATGATGATAATTGTTGTTTTAAGGGGCCTAACATCTAGGTTATCGGCCCCTAATGGTTTGGGTGATAGTGAAGATGATAATGAAATGTAAACTACAGTCGAACCTCCCTTCTGCGGACACCATCGGTTCCGAGGGAAAATGTCCGTTATGAGAGGTATCCGCTGAAACAAGTTTGTAAAAGTAATCGAACATTTTAACGGCAAAGTACATCCACCTTAAACATACACATCTTTATTTTGATTATTTGTTTATTTGAGTTCTCGCATTTGAATTTTTTCGCAAGCTTTCTCACTGACAGTCCCTTGTCACTTTTTACAGTCACATTTCTTCTTGTTTCGAGGTCTAAACACGTCCCTCCCTTGTTACTCATGTTTACTGGACAACTGAAATGCTACGGTAGTTCTGTCTCACTAATTAGCGCATGTACTGCAAGTCTTTTCCTTCTCAAGTTGACTACCTAAGCTCGACCTTATCGGTGGCAATCTGAGTTATGAATAGAATGTTGCAAGCAGGGAAGAAAATCCCCAGGTAACTCGCGAGTAAACAGTCACTGGCAGCAATCTTGGACAATTAGAATTCTCGGAATGTACACCAGTAGGTAGAACACCATAACAACAAGTTCGGAAAGAGGAATGTATAGAAGAATTAACTTTACGCCTACTACAGCGTTGCCCTATAGCCTGCATTTCACTCTCTCTCTCTCTCCTTTCACTCGAAATAGGTGTAGTACAGACATTCAAGAGGGATTTCCGTATGTCTGCAGAATGGTTTTAATAGAAAGGATGACATGGTCCGGTGTAAAAAATGTCCTGCAGCGTGTGAAGTGTCCGCTTAAGTCAAGTGGACGGGACAGATGGCGATGTCCGCTGCCGGACTTCAAGGTGTCCGCTGAAATGATGATGATGATAATAGTTGTTTCAAGGGGCCAAACATCGAGGTTATCGGCCCCTAATGATCTGGGTGATAGCGAAAATGATAATGAAATGGAAACCAGAACAAAACTATCGAAGACGGAAAATACGTACAAAAAGGAACTCACATGGAAACAACTCACAATATGGTCTTACAAAAGGGAATTTAGAACGAAAAGTTGCACAAAAAGAATAGATTGAAAAAGACCCACAAAACGTAGGCTAGATTGAAAATACGTACAAAATGCAAAGTAGCGCCGAAATACTTACAAAATGCAACTGAAATTCAAAATACTTACAAAATGCAAATGAGATCGAAATTACGTACAAAATGCAATTGAGGTTACAAATACTTACAAAATGCAATTGAAATTGAAAATACACAATGCAATTCAGATTGAAATATCCCAGTTCCAATCCAAATTATTCACAAAGTGCAATTGAAATTCAAAATCCTTACAAAATGCAATTGAAATTGAAAATGCTTACAAAATGTACGGTAGATTCAAACGACTCATGTGGAGTGACAATACTTACAAAAAGCAATTTAGATTGAAAATACTTGACAAATGTAATTCAGATTCAAAATACCCACAAAATGCAATTGAGAATCAAAATATGTGCAAAATGCCCACCAAACAAAATGCAATTTAGATTCAAAATTCGTGCAAAATGCGGTTTTGGTTGAAAATACTTACAAAATGCAATTGAAATTCAAAATACTCACTAAAAGGCCCGGCAACCTGCATTGAAAGACTTACTAAAAAGCAATTTAGATTGTCAATCTTTACAAACTGCAATTGAGGTTGAAAACAATCGCGAGATGTAATTTAGATCGAAAAAACTTACAAAACGCAACATAGATCATGATGATGATGATGATAATTGTTGTTTTAAGGGGCCTAACATCTAGGCTATCGGCCCCTGATGGTTTGGGTGATCGTGAAGATGAAAATGAAAAGCGAACTTAAAACTAAAACTAACTAATAACCGACATACTAGAAGAAGAAATGGAAAATTAAAGGAGAATAAGGCAAATAAAAGGACAGAAGGAAAAGAAATGCTCTCAACCCTCGGAGAAGGCGGATTGAGGGACTTGGAAAGAAGGAGAGCCATGAAAGGCAGATAGGAAAGTGAAAGAGGAGAGGGTCCGCCCCAAAGGTAAGGGACAAAAGGGGAAAACGGACCCAGCTCAGGAATCCCTCGGGGTCGCCAACTCCCGAACTCACCAGCCGTGAGCCCCTGAGGGTGTAGCATTATCGACGAGGCACCAGAAGTGGTGGGGCTACATACACCCTGCCTCCTTAAGGGCCTTGAGCACAAGGTAGGAGGTAAAAGGACAAGAACAAGAAGGCTGACCCCTCACAGAAGGAGGGTATCAGGAAAGATGAGACAAGGGCCAATTAAGGCGGGAAAGTGAAAGACTCCCTAGGCCTCGGACAACCTAATACCGTCGGGGTCGGAAGAGAACAAGAGTTGACCAAGGAAGGTCGACAGGAAAGAAGAAAGAGAGGAGCCCGGCACAAGTAAGTGGAAGCAATGCCGGACTCAGCTGGGGCCCCGTGGTCGCCAACCCCCTCTGAAATGAGGCTAATTTAACACTTGTCTTATGTAAAATAAAATCGGTTCCAAGGAAAAATGTGCGTATAGGCAGGTGTCCTCTGAATAAGGGTGTCCATTAGGTCAGGATCGACTGTATAATGATGATGATAATTGTTGTTTTAAGGGGCCTAACATCTAGGTTATCGGCCCCTGATGGTTTGGGTGATCGTGAAAATGAAAAGCGAACTTAAAACTAGAACTAACTACTAACCTACATACTAGAAGAAGAAATGGAAAAATAAAGGAGAATAAGGCAAATAAAAGGACAGAAGGAAAAGAAATGCCCTCAACCCTCGGAGAAGGCGGATTGAGGGACTTGGAAGGAAGGAGAGCCATGAAAGGCAGATAGGAAAGTGAAAGAGGAGAGAGTCCGCCCCAGAGGTAATGGATAAAAGGGGGAAACCGGACCCAGCTCAGGAATCCCTCGGTGTCGCCAACTCTCGAACCCACCAGCCGTGAGCCCTTGAGGGTGTAGCAATATCTAAGGTCCACCAGCCGTGAGCCCTTGAGGGTGTAGCAATATCTAAGGTGCACCAGAAGTGGTAGGGCTACATACACCCTGCCTCCTTGAGGGCCTAGAGCAGAAGGCAGGAGATAACATGAAAAGAAAAAGAAGGCTGACCCCTCGCTGAACGAGGGTATCAGAAAAGATGAGACAAGGGCCAATTAAGGCGGGAAAGGAAGAGACTCCATAGGCCTCGGATACCCTAATATCATCGGGGTCGGAGGAAAGAAGGACAGGAAAGATTGAGATTGAAAATACGCACAAAATGTAATGTAGATTCAAAATGCCCACAAAATGCAATTGAGAATTAACTACTTGAACAAAGCGGGTTAGGTTGAAAATACAAAATGCAATGTAAATTGCTTACAAAATGTATGGTAGATTCAAACGTCTCATTTGGACGGACAATACTTACAAAATGCAATTTAGATTGAAAATACACTGACCGGCACGAAAAACGCAACACTTCAATTTCTTACAAAAACTGAAATTGATTTTAAATTTATGACACTCTTATGACACTAATCTACTATATGATGATGAAATATTGTAGTACGGTCCCATGTAGGTGTCTAACAATGAAGAAAATGACAATAATAAACAAATTTAACAAATTAAGCCAGAGATACACACTTAAAGGAAAGAGCGCTATAAGCGCGGGAAATTTTGAGTAAGCTCCAAAAGGTAATGCACTTCTGCTTTGATTTTATACACCTCACACTTTACTTCACAGACCTCGGACCTCTGTTCGAAGCTTCAAAAGAGCATATTGCCACCTCTTGCACCAATGATGGCATTCACCTTTCAGGGATGCTCCTGATTAATGTTGTTGAGGAATCATCTCCTATTCTTCCAGGAGG
This sequence comes from Meconema thalassinum, assembly GCA_946902985.2. Taxonomy (NCBI): domain Eukaryota; kingdom Metazoa; phylum Arthropoda; class Insecta; order Orthoptera; family Tettigoniidae; genus Meconema; species Meconema thalassinum. The sequence goes on along the minus strand of OX336392.1, from coordinate 500,915,127 downwards.
GCATTCCGCAGGTCCGGTAGGGTCCTGTATGGTCTCTGGACAGCGCTGACGGGCTCCTCTCCCCACCCGGTCCCAAACGTGCTCAATAGGATTCAAATCAGGGCTTTGAGCAGGCCAAGCCATAGCATGAATCCCTGCTTCATCCAAGAACTCGCACAACATGTGGGCGTGCATTGTCTTGCATTGGTGTGAAATCGTCACCAATAAATGGAGCGAAAGGCACAACATGCTCCAGAAGGATTTCCTCCACATACCGATGTGCGGTAAAGCTCCCATTCTCCACAATGACCAAATCCATCCATGCAGCCATTCTGATTCCTGCCCACACCATCACAGAACCACCCTGAAAAGGCGTCCTGGATGAGAATGTGCAAGGGGAATACCTTTCCCCTGGCCTTCTCCTGACCATCTCTCTTCCGCCAGGAGATTGGACGCCAAATCTCGACTCATCGGTGAACGACGCTAGTTCCCATTGTTGTACTGTCCAGCCATGATGTTTCCTTGCAAAACGTAGTCTAGTTGTGAGATTTTCTCTGGTAGGTTCTGGGCCTGTAACTGGTCTTCTGGATTGATGATTGGCTTCTTCCAATCTTCTTCGGACGGTTCTCACTAACATCGACCCCTTGAACTTGGTGGAGTTGATTTCGTGCTTCAATGGCGGTGGTGTGACAGTCGTGGAGAACTTGAAGTTGTAAGAAACGGTCATCTCTCTCCGATATTGCTCTTCTCGGACCTGTTCCTGGTCTCCTTGCAAAGCCTCCAGTTCCCCTGTAACTTCGTACGGTTCTGGAAGTCGTGGAAGGTGTAGTCCTCAACACATCTGCAACGTGATGCATGCTGCGACCATCTTTGCCAAAGCAACAGCTTCTGCAGCTTGTTCAGGGCCTAAGGGCATGCATGCTCCAGAAAGCTAATTACGACAATCACAGAAAGATCCTACAAATACATGTGATTGAGAAGGGAACAATTCAAAGTACAAAAATAAGCGCTATAAGAGCGGTAACACATTATTGGCTCACAATCAGTGATGTGTTTTCCAGATTGCGCGGGAAAAAACAATTGAGGCTGGTGCAATCAACAATCGACACCTCATTGTTTGCTCGCAAAACAACGCCAATATCATACCACATCTAAAAAAATAGGTTTAAGTGCTTCACTTCGATTGAATAGATAATTATACAATAATTACACATTTTGTGTGTGTTGCGTTTTTGGTGCCGGTAACTGTACTTACAAACTGAAATTTAGATTCAAAATACCCACAAAAATGCAATTGAGAATTAACTACTTGAAAAAGCGGTTTAGGTTGAAAATACAAAATGCAATTGAAATTCAAAAAACTCACAAAAGCACTGGCCCAGATATTGAAAGACTTACTAAAAAAACAATTTAGATTGTCAATCCATACAAAATGCAATTGAGATTGAAAAACACTCACAAAATGCAATTTAGATCGAGAAGACTTACAAAATACAAAGGAGATTGAAAACACCCACGAAATCTTAAAGGGAATCTTAAAGGCGAAAGGAAATATATGAAAAGAAAACAGGAGGTCGGACCTCTCGAAGAAGGAGGGAGCAGGAAGAAGGAAGGAAGGCCATGAAAGGCAGGTAGGAAAGGGAAAGAAGAGAGGGTCCGTCCCACAGGTAAGGGACAAAAGGGGGAAACCGGACCCGGCTCAGGAATCCCTCGGGGCACCGACTCCCGAACTCACCAGCCGTGAGCCCCTGAGGGTGTAGCATTATCTAGGGTGCACCAAAAGTGGGGCTACATATACCCGGCCTCCTTGAGGGCCTTAAGCAGAAGGCAGGAGATAACAGGAAAAGAAAAAGAAGGCTGACCCCTCGCAGAAGAAGGGTATCAGAAAAGATAAGACAAGGGCTAATTAAGGCGGGAAAGGAAGAGACTCCCTAGGCCTCGGATACCCTAATACCTTCGGGGTCGGAAGAGATGAAAATGAAATGCAAACTATAACTAAAAAACTAACTACGAACTTATATACTAGAAGAAGAAATGGAAAACAAAAGGAGAATAAGGCAAATAAAGGACAGAGGGAAAAGATATGCCCTCAACCCTTGAAGAATGTGGATTGAGGGACTTGGAAGGAAGGAGAGCCATGAAAGGCAGATAGGAAAGTGAAAGACGAGAGGGTCCTCCCCACAAGTAAGGGACAAAAGGGGGAAACGGACCCAGCTCAGGAATCCCTCGGGGTCACCAACTCACCAGCCGTGAGCCCCTGAGGGTGTAGCAATATCCAGGGTGCACCAGAAAGGGTGGGGCTACGTACACCCGGCCTCCTTGAGGGCCTAGAGCAGAAGGCAGGAAATAACAAGAAAGATGATGATGATGATAATTGTTGCTTTAAGGGGCCTAACATCTAGGTTATCGGCCCCTTATGGTTTGGGTGGTCGTGAAGATGAAAATGAAAAGCGAACTTAAAACTAAAACTAACTACTAACCTACATACTAGAAGAAGAAATTGAAAACTAAAGGAGAATAAGGCAAATAAAGGACAGGAGGAAAAGAAATGCCCTCAACCCTCGAAGAAGGCGGATTGAGGGACTTGGAAGGAAGGAGAGCCATGAAAGGCATATAGGAAAGTGAAAGAGGAGAGGGTCCGCCCCAAAGGTAAGGGACAAAAGGGGAAAACGGACCCAGCTCAGGAATCCCTCGGGGTCGCCAACTCCCGAACTCACCAGCCGTGAGCCCCTGAGGGTGTAGCATTATCTAGGGTGCACCAGAAGTGGTGGGGCTACATACACCCTGCCTCCTTAAGGGCCTAGAGCATAAGGCAGGAGGTAAAAGGAAGAGAAAAAGAAGGCTGACCCCTCGCAGAAGGAGGGCATCAGAAAAGATGAGACAAGGGTCAATTAAGGCGGGAAAGGAAGAGACTCCCTAGGCCTCGGATACCCTAATACCGTCGGGGTCGGAAGAGAACAAGAGTTGACCAAGTGAGGTCGACAGGAAAGAAGACAGAGAGGAGCCCGGCACAAGTAAGTGGAAGCAATGCCGGATTCAGCTGGGGCCCCGTGGTCGCCAACCCACAACCCACTAGATGTGAGCCCCTGGGGGGAACAGGAAAAGAAAAGGTTGATGATGATGATGATAATTGTTGTTTTAAGGGGCCTAACATCTAGGTTATCGGCCCCTGATGGTTTGGGTGATCGTGAAGATGAAAATGAAAAGCGAACTTAAAACTAAAACTAACTAATAAGCTACATACTAGAAGAAGAAATGGAAAACTAAAGGAGAATAAGGCAAATAAAAGGACAGAAGGAAAAGAAATGCCCTCAACCCTCGGAGAAGGCGGGTTGAGGGACTTGGAAGGAAGGAGAGCCATGAAAGGCAGATAGGAAAGTGAAAGAGGAGAGGGTCCGCCCCAAAGGTAAGGGACAAAAGGGGAAAACGGACCCAGCTCAGGAATCCCTCGGGGTCGCCAACTCCCGAACTCACCAGCCGTGAGCCCCTGAGGGTGTAGCATTATCTACGGTGCACCAGAAGTGGTGGGGCTACATACACCCTGCCTCCTTAAGGGCCTAGAGCACAAGGCAGGAGGTAAAAGGAAGAGAAAAAGAAGGCTGACCCCTCGCAGAAGGAGGGTATCAGAAAAGACGAGACAAGGGCCAATTAAGGCGGGAAAGGAAGAGACTCCCTAGGCCTCGGATACCCTAATACCGTCGGGGTCAGAAGAGAACAAGAGTTGACCAAGAGAGGTCGACAGGAAAGAAGACGGAGAGGAGCCCGGCACAAGTAAGTGGAAGCAATGCCGGACTCAGCTGGGGCCCCGTGGTCGCCAACCCACGCCCACAAGATGTGAGCCCCTGGGGGGGAAAAGAAAAGGAATGCTGACCCCTAGCTGAAGGAGGGTATCAGAAAAGATGAGACAACGGCCAATTAAGGCGGCAAAGGAAGAGACTACCTAGGCCTCTGATACCCTAATACCGTCGGGGTCAGAAGAGAACAAGAGTTGACCAAGTGAGGTCGACAGGAAAGAAGACTGAGAGGAGCCCGGCAAAAGCACGGAGAAGGGGGTGAGCATTTATTTGCAGATAATGAGAAAGCAAACCTATTTAGTAGGGAATTCATAGATTCAGTGGAAGATTGTCAGGAGTTGGAAACCGCTAATGAGGCTGGAGAGGGTGAAACATAAGGACACAGTAGCTTCACCTTTACAAATGAGGATATTTTTAGAGAAATCAAACTGCTTCAGCATGGAAAAGCAGCAGGGTGTGATCAAATTACTGGGGAATTAATAAAGGCAATGGGACGGTACATAGTGCCTTATTTAAAGTTTCGTTTCGTCTACGTCAGGAACAATAGTAGAATACCAAAGGAATGGAAGGAATCTATAATAATACCAGTTTATAAAGGAAAGGGAGATAGAAGTAAACCTGAGAACTACAGACCAGTAAGTCTGACCAGTGCAGTTTGTAAAATCTTGGAGAGTTTAATAGTAAAATATATTAAGAGGGGTATTGGAAGATAAAAATTGGTTCCTGAGGAGCCAGTATGGATTTAGAAAGAAATTTTCTTGTGAGGCACAACTGGTGGTATTTCAGCAGGACATATCAGATCAGTTGGATCTAGGGGGACAGTTGGACTGCATAGCTATAGACCTTTCCAAAGCTTTTGACAGAGTGGAACATGGAGTATTATTAAAGAAACTGGAGAGAATGGGATTGGACTCAAGGGTTGTACGTTGGATAGGAACATTCCTAAATTCAAGGATTCAGAGAGCCAGCGTAGGGAACTACGTATCACAGGAAGAGAAAGTTAAGAAGGGAATTCCACAGGGTAGTAAAATTGGTCCGTTGCTTTTCCTAATATACGCAAATGATTTAGGGAACAATATAGCATCAAAAATAAGAATGTATGCAGACGACATTATCGTCTATAGGGAAATAAATAACAGAGGATTGTAAAATATTACAAAGGGACCTCGATAGTATCCAACATTGGGTTGAAGAGAACCACATGAAGGTTAACGGAGGTAAATCAACAGTCACAATATTCACAAACAAGAGATTAAAAACTGAATTTCAATATACATTGGATGGGAACAAGAGTTTAGTGCTTTTCAGTCGGTCATCACGAATGTACCCAAAAGAGATGGGTTGTGCCCTAATCCTGAGATTAATCTCATGTAATTTATTTCAGGATTAGGGCATAACCCATCTCTTTTGGGTACATTCGTGTTGACCGACTGAAAAGCACTAAACTCTTATTATGAGACTACTTCAAGGATATATACTGTATATATACTGTATATATATACTGTAAATGCCCATGTCGGAACTGATAGAAGAGGTTTTGAGGAAGTGATTGGTGGTGAAGGATGGGGAAACAGGAATAAGGAAGGAGAGAGATTGTTGGAACTGTGCAAGATGAATGGGCTAATGGTTGGAAACACATGGTACAAGAAGAGAGAGAGCCATAAAATTACTTGGTACAGCAGGGATTTGACTAGGAAATCAGTGGTGGACTATATTCTATGCGGGAAGGAGACAAAGAAGAGTATCACGGATATAAGGGTAATACCTTCAGAAGCCCTGGACAGTGACCACCGTCTGCTGGTCGCCAAGGTGAGAGGACTGAAGGAAAAGAGGAGAACTGAGAACCAAGAAAGAAGAATAAGGACATGGAAGCTGAAGGAGGATGGAAATAAGGAGAAGTTCCAGATATTAGTGAGGAACAAATTACCGAAGGATGATCCGAAAACAGGTGAAGAAGAATGGAATAGGTTCAAGGACGTGTTGGTAGAAGCAGTGGAAGTCGTGTGTGGCAGAACTAGTGGAAAGAAAAGGTGGAAGGAAACACCATGGTGGAACCCCAGAACTAAGGAAGCAGTGAAAAAGAAAAATGAAGCATTCAGGAAATGGTTCCAACAGAGGACAGACAGAACAAGAGAAGAATACCAAGTGCGGAAGAAAGAAGCAGGAGAAGCAGGAGAAGTAGTGAAGGAAGAGAAAAAGAAATGGCTGGAGAAATGTACAGAAATGATGGAGGAGGACTGTGATGGCAGTAAGAAAGTGTTGTATGGAATGATAAAGGCAAAGAGAAGAGATACAGGGGAAAATGTCAGAATGGTGGACAGGAATGGAAAGGAGGTCGAAAATATGGAAGAAGTAAAGGTTATCTGGAGAGAATACTTCAAGGAACTCCTAAATCCAACTAAAACCAGCGTAGTGGACATTGTGGAGGAAGAAACAGACAGTGACCAAGACATTTCAGAGAAGGAATTGACATGGAAAGAAGTGGAGGAAGCATTAAAGAAGATGAAAGGGGGAAAGGCACCGGGAATAGACGAAGTGAGTGTGGAGATGGTGAGAGCAGCAGGGGTGATAGGAACACAGTGGCTCTTTCGAGTAATGAAAGTGATATGGAGGGAGAAGAAAATACCAGAGGACTGGAAAAGAGGGATAATAATACCCATATTTAAAAAGGGAAGTAGGAAGGAATGCAAGAACTACAGGGGAATTACACTCATGTGCCACTGCGCCAAAATATTTGAGAAGGTACTGGAGAGAAGAATTCGGACAGAAGTTGAAGATGGGCTGAGGGAAGAACAGTATGGATTCAGGCCAGGAAGGTCAACAGTTGACCTCATCTTTGCAGTAAGACAGCTACAAGAACACCATTATGAATATGGGAAAGATCTGGTGATGACCTTCTTGGATATTGAGAAAGCATATGATAGTATTAATAGAAACAAGGTATGGGAAGCAATGAGAGCAAAAGCAGTGAACAAGGAGACAGTGGCAAGAGTGAAAGCAATGTACGAGGGAAGCAAAAGCTGTGTAAAGGTGGGAAGAGAGAGAACGGAATGGTTTCAACTGGAGAGTGGTCTGAAACAGGGAAGTGCCCTCTCACCCCTGTTATTTATAGTGGTGATGGATGAAATCATACGAAAAGTGGTAAATAGCATTGGGGAAAGGAAAATGAAGGCAATGTTGTTTGCTGATGACCTTCTGGTATGGGGAGAGGATGAGGAAGAAGTACAAGAGCAATTAGATGAGTGGGAGAAGGTAGTGTTATCATATGGGATGAAGTTCTCAGCACAAAAGAGTGAAGTGGTCATCACAACGAGGAAGAAGAACAGACTGGATATGGGCATAACACTTGGAGGACAGCAGTTGCAGAAAGCAGAATGCTTCAAGTACTTGGGAAGCATAATTGAAGAAAAGGGAGGCAATAGGATGGAAATAAATGAGAGGGGAAGGTGCGCAGATGGATTTTTCAAGAGTGTTAGGGGGATGATATGGAATAAAGATGTACCACAAAAATGTAAAGAAATCATCTACAAGACCTACTTTGTGCCAATTTTGACATATGGTTCAGAAACATGCGTGATGAAGGAAAGGGACAAGAATAAAATACGAGCAGTGGAGATGAAGTTCCAGAGGAGTAGGGTAGGAGTGACAAGAATGGACAGAGTAAGGAATGAGAGAGTCAGGGAGATGGTAAGAGAGGAACCATTGCAAAATAGAATAGAGCGATCTAGGCTACAATGGTATGGACATGTGAGGAGGATGGAAGAGGAGAGGATACCGAAGAAGATGTTTGGAATGGAAATGACGGGAAGGAGGCCAAGGGGAAGACCAAGGGACAGATGGACGAAAGGAGTTAAGAAGAGTGTGGAGGAAAGAGGAGTGTGGAGGAAAGAGGAGTGTGCTGGGACACAGTAAATGACGAGAGATGGTGGATGGACAGGAAGCGATGGAGAGGCTTATGTTCCAAGCAGACCCGACCAGCGGTTGGAAACTGCTCAAGATGATGATGATGAAGATGCAATATACAATTATTTACATTCTACAGTATTTACAGTAGAAATTTATACAGATTGAGACCTTGATCTGCAAGTAGCTTCAGTTTTGTTACAGCTGGATATCTAATTTCTCTAACCATTCTAAAGCTTCATCGCTAGCTTGAACCTTCCGAGTGGGCAATTCATAGTGATGTGACTGATGGTCTGAGGCACATCTGCACAGTTGCAGAAAGGATTCTCGGCAATTTTCCATTTGTGCTTCCAGAACTGACACCTACCGTGTTGAGTTCTTATACGGTTCAGCGACGTCCACATTTTCCTGGGAAGGTCGAAACCAGGGGGCTGGATCCAAGATAAGACCTAATCTGTCTGGATTTGAAGTCAGCCACTCATTGCGCCAAGCTTCATTCACTTGAAACTGCTCTTGGACCAACTTCCTTCCTTGTCTCCAAGAAGGATTCCGGGATTTCAGCCTGAGATCTTTAGGTGAGCAGTCTAGATGAATTGGCAGAAGAGGGTTGTCACAACATTGAAGCCATTCTCTCTTCAGTGCCATTTGTCTTCGAAGATGAGGAGGCGGGATGTTGGAGAGTACTGGTAACCATTCCAAAGGTGTAGATTGGATCGTTCCTGATACAGTCCTCATTGTGTCGTTCAGCTGTACGTCTATCTTCTTTGCATGGGCGCTGTTAAGCCATACTGGGCAGCAATATTCTGCTACTGGATACACTAGGGCAAGTGCTGAAGTTCTGAGGGTGGATGCTGTTGGGCCCCAGCCCGTTCCTGTGAGTTTGTGCAGGATGTTGTTGCGGGTTTTTATCTTAGCAGATGTTTTGCCCAGATGTTCACTGTAAGTCAAGGATCGATCCAAGATGACGCCTCAATATTTAGGATGAGGATTGAATTTCAGTAGATGACTCTGGAATTGAACCCTAGGAATGTAGTTCGCTTGTGTGTTGCTCAGATGAAAGCAGCTGACCTCTGTGTTTTTAACCATTTATTGTGTAATGTGTATTTTCCATGCCATCGTAAAGATTTTCGATGTTCTTTGTTTTTAGATGTTTTCTAAATATAAGGAAGGGTCCAAAAGCGGGACTCTAAACATGTACTCCTGAATTGTGACATAAATTAAAGTATTGAATAGGCGGAAAGATTGAAAATTCTCATTCTTCGTAGACTAAAATCAGACGCCAAAAATGTAGCCTTCCATCTATTGAGAACCTATTTACTCAAATTGATTTGTTATACCTGCGAAAACTTTGTAATAATACAGACTCATCTGCTATTTTAGACAAAATTTCCCTTGGCTACCACGATCAGCTCTGAAGTCCAGTTGCTTACGACCCATGGTACAGGACAAGAGTTTTCAACCTTTACTTTCTGATTACGGAGACACAGCTGATCTGGATGTGTACACATAGTTACCTTGATTTGTCTTTTCCAATGACATCTACGTGACAGATAATTTACGATATCTATCATGGTCCGCATTGACCGGTTCATGTTCCATTTTTCGTATCAAGCACTATAATTTAAAGGACTGGTCACTCCGTAATATGTACAGTGATTAATACCTAAGGCCAAAATGGTCCATTGGACCAACTTCAACGTAGAAGAGGAATTTTTATTTTACATGGACATGGTGACAGACATTCTGTGTTTTCGATATATTTGTATAAGTTTATTCGTATGTGTACTTTTAGTATAGTGTTTTTTAGTTTGTTTTTATTGTTTTTAATGTTTGTTTGTGTGAGCATCTTTTAAAATGTGATATCTTTGAGAACGCACGATGACAATGAGGAGATGAAGTGGCTGAAGAAGGGAGCAGCATGGCCCAGAAACATGTCCCACGAATGTGAGTGTTAATACAATTTAACATAATTTGTTTGGTATTGATTGACGGAAATATATTGTACTATATTGGTTTACAGCTGAGAAGGGCCGCGGAGTTACGGTGTACGCCCCACTACCCAGGACTGAGTCTTACAAACTGGGTTTTGTAAATAGATCGGTCTGTGCATGGAACAGCCTACCATGTTCCTGAAGGCCAGCAAAAATAATACCGTTCAGTTCAAGAGGAAGCTGCGGCATTATTTGTTCAACAAGTAGGTTATTCTTCATAAATTATGCCCCAATTCTTTGTTGTACTAGTGTTTCCCGTGTATCTCTATTTGCAATATTTATTTAATCTCTTCTCTTGTTGTTCCTCCTTTATCCTATATAAATGTGCATTTACCATCCCCCTAATTTATACTGTAAATAATGTAATCATTGCTCGATTCTCACTAATTGCCATTTTGTGTACATATGTAAATATAACCCAGTGTATATACTGTATATTGGGGGCTCTGACGCATCCCGAATGTGAAGTGGGGCTTTGCTCTTTTCAGAGACTCCCCTCAGTGAACAGTGAATATAGTGTAGGGCACTGATAAATAAATATGAAATGAAATCGAATCATTATCTCGAGGAACTTTCCGGGAGTGATATCAGTGAATTTTTATCTGAGCTTGCGAAACACATCGCTGGTTTTGTTGTGCTTCAGATTGAGAGGAAAATAGCATGTGAGCAATGCATTAGTTGTTTGAGAGAAGTTGAAAATTCCGAGTGTTAACTGTCACCTGATAAGGATTAATAGAGGAGGCTTGGTTTTCCCATCGAAAGACGTAATTAGTGTGTGCAGGCGAGCTGAGAAAAGGATAAGGGAAGTGCAAAATTCCACTAATCGAGTGACGGGAAATACTCTAGACTTCATGACGTCGCAAGTGCTAAGAGATTTTTTGCATGAATCTGTCTTCACTGAGTTGAATGAACATTGTATTGAACAGTCTGTAGAAGTCAATCATGTTCTCTATCTGATTAGGCTAATATGTTAACTGTATTTCAACATTCGACTAAGACAGTTATTCAGAATGCAAAAGGAAACGATCCAGGGAACAAGAATTAGACAACATTTCACCAAAGTTATGCAGTTCGAAGGACAGTAATGCTCACAGTTGGACTGTGATTGCAGTGCTTGTTCTTGTCAATTTGTGGTCTGTGAGTGGCTTTAAATTGATAAAATGTACAGTTTTATTATGTCATTCTGTGTACAGTGTGGCATATTATAATTAGGTGTCTTGTGCTTGACCTGGCTAAGGGCCACTCCATTACTCTTCTCAGGATTCGATCCTGCAACCTTGGTCACAGCAGGCGAGAACGTTACCGCTGAGCCATGCAGCCCGCCCAAGAGAGAAAGAATAGGAAGAAAACACTGTTAGTTTTTACAGCATTCTCCCACATTCAGTAGCGCACGGTTGTGCCAAGTGGGCGTGGGATCTTGGGCTTCCCAACCCTGCGAAGTGGGCCCACTTTCTCCACAAGCTCACCTCCCTGCCCATAACAGTTCTTCTAGAACACATGAAAGGAGGATGATGATGATGATGATGATGATGATGAAGATAAAATTCTAATTTTAAACAAATTCATGCAGTAGAGGTTTAATGTATTTGTGTATAATTTTAATTGTTTTTTAAATGTTTTTGACCTCCCGCCGGTACCGTCACCTTGCAGAAGGCAATCGGGTATTGCCGGGTGTTTAAGAGGCTTGCGAGCTCAAATGATCCTTGGGGCTATGCCAGCGGGAGCTTCGGCTCCTGGTAGGGCCACCCAAGCTGGACAGGCCTAAGGTGATGAGCCAGACTAAGAGCGGTACCTTGGTCCTCCAGGTTGGGGGTTGGGCGTGGGGCTAACAACCCTACCCCGGAAAAAAAAACACTTGCTACGGAACCAAAGGACAAAGAAAACCGGACGGATGAAATGGATAAACGACCTTGGCAACGGAAACTGTACATGAATTGGTATTTTGGGACATGGAATGTAAGAACACTGAGTAAACCTGGAAGATTACGGAACTTGAAGAAGGAAATTAAGGTGGTAATGTATGGTTCGGAGACTTGGACCATGACACAAGGTGATGAGGAATTGTTAAGGAGATGGGAAAGGAAAATACTTAGGAAAGTATATGGACCAGTAAAAGAAGGTGAATTCTGGTGAATGAGAAATAATATGCAGATAAGAGAGTTGTATGGTAAGCCGGATATAGTAGTGGAAATAAATAGTAGACTGCATTGGTTGGGACATGTAGAAAGAATGACTGAGAACAGGGTAGAAAGGAAGGTCTTCAATGGGAAGCCAGGAGGACGGCGTGTGAGGGGAAGACCTAGGACCAGATGGCTGGACAACGTAGAGGAGGATCCGAGAAGGATGGGAGTCAGAAGATGGAGAACCAAAGCAGTCAACAGGGAAGAACGGGTGGAGATTGTCCGGGAGGCCAAGGCCCTACAAGGGCTGTAGCTCCAAGGAGTAAGTAAGTAAATGTTTTTAGGTGTTTACTTATTCAGCACCAAGGCCACAGAATGCACCAGGTTGCAACTCATAATGAACAATGTGTACCAGGGAAAGACTTAACAAGAGACATGAGTCAGATTTTATTTGTTCTTATAAGTGCTTTAAAGTATGTTTTTCATAACAATAACTGAAAATACCAGGAATGTTACTTATAACAAGATAATATGTACCAGGGACAGGATTAAAAATGTTTATTAGTCAAATTTATTCAATCCTACATGCATGGATTAGTTATTTTTTGTCGGTATGTATCCTAAGTATATTTCTTCATACAAATTGGTATGTTTCGTATGTGAAGTTCTTCTATGAAAATAAAAGACAGGTTGAAGGAGGAGGAATTGACCTCCGAAACATTTTATAAAATTTGTATTGAAATGGCGGACAATCAAACTTTTCTTTTGACCACACGCTTCTTCACCGCAATGAGAACTCCAGTGAGGCGCGTGCAACCTTGATGATGATGATGATAATTGTTGTTTTAAGGGGCCTAACATCTAGGTTATCGGCCCCTGATGGCTTGGGTGATCGTGAAGATGAAAATGAACTTAAAACTAAAACTAACGACTAACCTACATACTAGAAGAAGAAAATGAAAACTAAAGGAGAATAAGGCAAATAAAGGACAGGAGGAAAAGAAATGCCCTCAACCCTCGAAGAAGGTGGATTGAGGGACTTGGAAGGAAGGAGAGCCATGAAAGGCATATAGGAAAGTGAAAGAGGAGAGGGTCCGCCCCAAAGGTAAGGGACAAAAGGGGAAAACGGACCCAGCTCAGGAATCCCTCGGGGTCGCCAACTCCCGAACTCACCAGCCGAGAGCCCCTGAGGGTGTAGCATTATCTAGGGTGCACCAGAAGTGGTGGGGCTACATACACCCTGCCTCCTTAAGGGCCTAGAGCACAAGGCAGGAGGTAAAAGGAAGAGAAAAATAAGGCTGACCCCTCGCAGAAGGAGGGCATCAGAAAAGATGAGACAAGGGCCAATTAAGGCGGGAAAGGAAGAGACTCCCTAGGCCTCGGATACCCTAATACCGTCGGGGTCGGAAGAGAACAAGAGTTGACCAAGTGAGGTCGACAGGAAAGAAGACAAGAGAGGAGCCCGGCACAAGTAAGTGGAAGCAATGCCGGACTCAGCTGGGGCCCCGTGGTCGCCAACCCACAACCCACTAGATGTGAGCCCCTGGGGGGGCGTGCAACCTTGCAAACATCTATGATGATGATGATGATAATTGTTGTTTTAAGGGGCCTAACATCTAGGTTATCGGCCCCTGATGGTTTGGGTGATCGTGAAGATGAAAATGAATAGCGAACTTAAAACTAAAACTAACTACTAACCTACATACAAGAAGAAGAAATGGAAAACTAAAGGAGAATAAGGCAAATAATGGACAGGAGGAATAGAAATGCCCTCAATCCTCGAAGAAGGCGGATTGAGGGACTTGGAAGGAAGGAGAGCCATGAAAGGCAGATAGGACAGTGAAAGAGGAGAGGTGATGATGATGATAATTGTTGTTTTAAGGGGCCTAACATCTAGGTTATCAGCCCCTGATGGTTTGGGTGGTCGTGAAGACGAAAATGAAAAGCGAACTTAAAACTAAAACTAACTACTAACCTACATACTAGAAGAAGAAATGGAAAACTAAGGGAGAATAAGGCAAATAAAAGGACAGAAGGAAAAGAAATGCCCTCAACCCTCGGAGAAGGCGGATCGAGGGACCTGGAAGGAAGGAGAGCCATGAAAGGCAGATAGGAAAGTGAAAGAGGAGAGGGTCCGCCCCAAAGGTAAGGGACAAAAAGAGAAAAACGGACCCAGCTCAGGAATCCCTCGGGGTCGCCAACTCCCGAACTCACCAGCCGTGAGCCCCTGAGGGTGTAGCATTATCTAGGGTGCACCAAAAGTGGTGGGGCTACATACACCCGGCCTCCTTGAGGGCCTTAAGCAGAAGGCAGGAGATAACATGAAAAGAAAAAGAAGGCCGACCCCTCGCAGAAGGAGGGAATCAGAAAAGATGAGACAAGGGCCAATTAAGGCGGTAAAGGAAGAGACTCCCTAGGCCTCGGATACCCTAATACCGTCGGGGTCGGAAGAGAACAAGAGTTGACCAAGTGAGGTCGACAGGAAAGAAGACAGAGAGGAGCCCGGCACAAGTAAGTGGAAGCAATGCCGGACTCAGCTGGGGCCCCGTGGTCGCCAACCCACACCCACAAGATGTGAGCCCCTGGGGGGCAAACATCTAGTATTGCTGGCACCATACGAGACAGTTAGAGCAAAACCCGAAATGCAAGTGTTACTTTCTACAGCACTAGTCCCGTGTAAGAGATGGGAATGGCAATCCACAGATTTGTCGAGCATTGTTGGACTCGTGCGAACTTCATTACTACAGCATGTGTCGAGCGACAGACTATAGAGACAACGAAATAGAATTCCAATTCACCTTGGAGCTGAATTAAAGCATAGTGTGACTGTTGAGCTGCACTCCATGTGAAGTGATTACAAGGTCGAACTCGATTGCTCCTTACTACCACAAATTGCAGGTGACCTGTCTGGAGACTTTTCCTAGCGGACAGCACATTCAACCAACCTGGTAGGATTGACATACTGATAGGCGCGGAGATCTTCTTCCACCTTCTCCGACCAGCAAGGATGACAAGAGATGGATGGAAACTATCCTGTGCTCCAGAGTACTGAACTTGGTTGGGTCCTGGCTGGACGATATGAAACGATCTCGCTCATCATACCACAATCACCAACACCTCAGACATCATTGAGCAACAGTAGCATCGAACATCAACTCGAACGGTTCTGGGAACTACAAGACCTCAGCCAATTAGCTAGGGTGAATGACGAGGAAGAATGTGAGCGACACTTTTTTCTGCATACTACTCGAGACACCACTCACCCGCTAAAAAGAACTTCCGCCAGAAAAGTGTAATATAAGTGGTATTTTTTAGCAACACTGAAATTAGTACTTTTCCTTTCATAGTGAAACTTATTTATCTGCTCTGTGATTAATGCATGCGATATTTCGCTCCTGTGTGATGAAAAAGTTTCTTTTTCCACCGCTCTCAGTGTGTGCAATATTTTTCTCCTCTGTAATGATTTTTGTTTTTCCACATCTCAAATGAGTGTAATTTGTTACCTGCTCTGTAATTAGTGTGCAGCATTTCGCTCGCTGTAATAAATAATTATGTGTATTTTCTTTACACAACTGTGGTTTTGACAATGGCTACAGCTTACGTATCCAGATCAATGGTTTTGTGTCAACCGTACTACGCTAGCTTCGCGTGGCCAAGGCCATACCTACACCCGGCCATTTTAACCTTCGATTTGTCCAATTAAATAGTTTTTGACAATGGTTACAGCCTAATGTGCCCAGATCAATACTTTTGTGTCTACCATGCCCCCATAGCTGCGCGCGGCCAAGGCTGCACCTACACCCGACCATTCTAGCCTTCGTTTTGTCCAATCCAATGGTATTTGACAATGGTTACAGCCTAACGCGTCCAGATCAATGATTTTTGACAATGGTTACTGCCTAACGTGTCCCAATATTTATTTATTTTTATCAACAGTGATTTTGTATCCCACTTCTTTTTATCAACAGTGATTTTGTATTCTACATGTTGGCAACAATGTGTGCGCCTCGGTATGTGCCGCTAGAGTGCGCCTTCTTTACAGTTGAACGAGATACAAGCGCAGTCGGATCTTGGCAGCAGTTTTTAAAAGAGAAATAAATAAAAACACATATTTACCTGCTTAAGCACATATATGAGGTTCAGTAGTGACCAGGGTTCCTAATTTCAATATGTAGTATCGGCCAGAAGATGAAATAAGGACACAAGGTATGTAAAAGTCACATTCATGCCGGATGCAACTGTATAAGCGCGCGTTCTGCTTTCATTCAGAATTAATAACTCTTCCTGCGTAACAATATCTCATTGAGAAATAGAAGTAGAGTCGGAAGTCATTTGAGGGGCTTGAGACATCTTGGTCATCAGCCCAGTGTAATTGGGTGTGTGTTGAAGTCTTCTGATAACCTGTATTGCTGTAATGTCTGTAGTAATGTGTGAAACTGAATTAGTGTCAGGATGGGGTAGGCACCCCAGGACTTGAAGTAAGGTACTATCCCGGCAATTTCCTGGAGGGAGTGGGGGAAAACCACACTCAGGATAACCACAGACAGCGCCAGGATTCGAACTATATATCCGGATTTACAGCAGCTGCCCTTGCGACCTTGGTGCACGATTTGATGAGCGTGGCATCGCAGCGGGACGAAATACTTGTATAATTTGGCTTGAGTAACTGTAACCCCCATTAGTCGATCCTGGCTACACAACTGGGAGGGCGGGCGGGTTTAAGACAGCGGAGGAGTAAACATCTAGCACTACATCATCTCCAGGTTTTTTTTCCCAACTATTAAGTTAATTGTGATATTTTGGCTAATTTCAGTACTTAAAGAATTTTTCAGCCCTACTCGTGGGGGCTTTACAATACTGGGACACCCTCTCTCCAGGAGTCATAAATATGGAGAGCCCCAGCTCAGGGTTATCAGTGAAGACCACAAGGGCAGCTACAGTGGAGAAGCTGGAATTCAGAACAGTTTTGCTGACGGAAATGGCATCCTAGTACTCGGGATTGGCAAGAGTTAAGGTATCGTCCTCACTCCGAGGATAGGTATCAGTGTAGCATCTGACCCGGAGCAGGCAGCTACGAATGGCGTATGTTAAGAGCAGCTAAAAATATAGCGGAGGGCAGCAGCTTCCTTATTAGTGCACATCGGCGCTAGCCTAGGTTTTGGCCGATAGGCCGATGTAACACACATTTTAGAGTGTAACCATAGTGGTGTACGCGGCCTCAAAACTGTGCGAGGATGGCAACGGGAAACCACCTAATATTTTATCCCCAAGAAAATCATACAACAAAGGCAATTAAGTGTTTCACAAAAGACCGCTCTTATACAAACAGTGGAGCTAATCGGAAGATCATGTTGGAACTAATGGACTGAGATTCAGAAACTTCAAACCATTGAACTGAAGAATGAAGTGCAGACAGAACTGTGTGTAAAACTTGTGGTCATTCAGAACAGTATGAATGTAAATGATATCGCAGGGACTTGGAATCATATTAAATCTGCAATAAATGCAGTAAGTCAAGCAAAATTAAAAGAGGAGTTCTACACCACGAATGCCATGTGTGACAAACTGGACTAAAGAATGCCAAGAGCAAAGACATGTTACCAGGCTGGCCATACATGGCTGTCACCACACTATCTGCAGGAATACCACCTTTCACAAACCAAACAATGAGTGCGTTTGTACTCTATGTGGTCAAAAGTGTAGAGTAAAATCAATTAGTGATTATAGTAGGGAAAGGTCACAAGCTAGAAACTAACAACAAATATAAACAGAGATTGTAAATTTAGGTTAAGTAATGCTCTTTCGAGTGCACCTTAGTAAATTATTTATAAAAGATGCCGGGAGAAAGAGAAACATAACCTCGAAACTTCCATTGCAACTTTCGCTCTCGTTACGAACTCTCTTTCCACCTGCAACGGCGTCTGCCATAATTATTACGAAATTGAATCAAATTCGAACTGCAAAGACAAAATAAGAATGACATCAGAAATTTTATCACTTACCATCACATTACATGATCCTTGCACCGCAATAGCCAACAACAAAACAAACCGCATTACCATCACCAAGGATCATGGAATATAAACCCTCATAATAATACCAATATTCTTTGATTAATACCCCGTTTAGACGTCCCGGTTGCAATCCTGATCAGGCCCCGATCCAGATTAAGTTGGGACGTCTAAACGCAAAAAGATTACATTATCGCAATCAACATCATTCCCTCCAACATTGCGATCGTCGGTGTGTTCCAAGGAGCATGTAATTCCAGACTAGAGACCAAAGAGGATAAAATATATATTATAATAACATTTAATGCAGCCAAACTAACACTTGGGCGCTGCGGTCGGTCTGGATACGTAGGCTAAAAATACTCAATAACACGCGTTTGATATGGAACACTTTTTATTTTTCGGTTATAATCAGTAAATGTGGTCCCTAAAATAATGACTGTGTTATTTTTAATTGTATATGTATAACTGTGCGATAAACGTGATCTAATTTGTGTGTGCCACTGGATTTTATGTGTCAATTGCATATTATCAAGCATAGGTTGTCTGCTCGTATTTGTTTTTGTTCAGTTCGAGTCATGGCGCTGTTACGTTTAAAAGCTATATTTGAGTTTACTCACTGTACCATAGACTCTAGAAATTATTTGCTGCTTGGTAGGGCGATGGGATGAGTTTAACTTGTATTAAAACTCGGGGAAGACAGGAATTGCTTGATTTGGATGGTTAGCAGGTAGGTTTGGTGTTGAATATCGGACTGGTAGCAGGTTCTCGCAGAGTAGATATTTACCCTGCGAAGTCAAATTAGGCCTATATGACTTGTAGTGGAATGGCTCGGATATCGCAGAGCGAGGTGATGGCGGTAGGTAGGGTTATTGGAAATGAACTAGGGAGCGGGGAAGGATACCTGACTGATGAAGCTTGGCTGTCCTCGGCTGGTGTAGGCTTGGCTGTCTTGGTATGGCTTGGCTCGGCGAGAATGTGCTTGGCTGTCCAGGTGCGGCTTGGCTCGGCGTAACAGTGAACAACCCGTCCTGTCGTCAGTGAGTGTGGTGATGAGTGGTCCAACCCGCACCTGTTGCCCGTATTTATTTGATATCGTCACCTTTCGGCTATTGCTATTTGCATCTTTTGGAAAGTGATGAAAACTTATATCCGCAGCCCTCTTATACATCGACTTACAGCCGTAAACTGAGCAATATACTTTGCTTTTAGTCATTTTGCACTCCATCAACGAGTACAACTTATTACGTTTGTATAAAGACACGAAGAATTTCCCACGATCTGCTTACCAATACAAGAAACCATTATACAAACAGTCACCTCGTGACAAATGTACCCTACTTGGTAAGTTTCTCATTTTCACCGCTAGATGTCATATCAGATAGCTGGAGTTGCCAATGGCCACACAATAATAATACACTTATAGTCATAGTGTTAAGAAAGACAATTTAACTCTTATTTACTTATTTATGTTGTAAGATCTTTCACTGGCATATGTTGGCAACTATATACCAAAGACAATGCAGACGTAATAAAAGTAAATCGATACCAGTGTAGTTTGTATCGTAGAGCCAAAAGGACGTTAGCAAAGATCTGTGCCTGTTCATTTATTTGTTTCTACCACATATAACCCACAGGAAATATTACTTTTATAACAGGTTATGGTGCCCAGAACGTACGGATAGTTTTTGTGAGTGAAACGGGAATCAATACTGTGAGGTTAACGGAATATCGGAGGAAGAATAATGACTTTTTAGCGTAGGCCTACTTTGATACAAAAGGAAAAATGAACGACGAGGAGAGACAAAGAGTCAATGATGAAAGATACCACATTCCACTTTTCGACGGTAAGAACTACGACAATAGGAAAATCAGACTTGAAGTTCTACTGGACGAAAAGATGATGATGATGATGATAATTGTTGTTTTAAGGGGCCTAACATCTAGGTTATCGGCCCCTGATGGTTTGGGTGATCGTGAAGATGAAAATGAAATGCGAACTTAAAACTAAAACTAACTACTAACCTACATACTAGAAGAAGAAATGGAAAACGAAAGGAGAATAAGGCAAATAAAGGACAGGAGGAAAAGAAATGCCCTCAACCCTCGAAGAAGGCGGATTGAGGGACTTGGAAGGAAGGAGAGCCATGAAAGGCAGATAGGAAAGTGAAAGAGGAGAGGGTCCGCCCCAAAGGTAAGGGACAAAAAGGGAAAACGGACCCAGCTCAGGAATCCCTCGGGGTCGCCAACTCCCGAACTCACCAGCCGTGAGCCCCTGAGGGTGTAACATTATCTAGGGTGCACCAAAAGTGGTGGGGCTACATACACCCGGCCTCCTTGAGGGCCTTAAGCAGAAGGCAGGAGATAACATGAAAAGAAAAAGAAGGCTGACCCCTCGCAGAAGGAGGGAATCAGAAAAGATGAGACAAGGGCCAATTAAGGCGGGAAAGGAAGAGACTCCCTAGGCCTCGGATACCCTAATACCGTCGGGGTCGGAAGAGAACAAGAGTTGACCAAGGGAGGTCGATAGGAAAGAAGAAAGAGAGGAGCCGGCACAAGTAAGTGGAAGCAATGCCGGACTCAGCTGGGGCCCCGTGGTCGCCAACCCACAACCCACTAGATGTGAGCCCCTGGGGGCTGGACGAAAAGAAACTGATGTCCCACATCACAGAAGAAGTTCAGTATACTGAAGCACCGGCGGGCGAGACAACGGCAGCTCGAACGGCCAGGGAAGCAGCTAATGAGAAACTCCGGCAGAAAGATAAGTATTGCATTAGACTTATTGTGAGTGCTATAGCTGATAGTCATTTGGAATATTGCCGAGGACATGATACAGCCTTCAAAGTCTGGAAAACTTTAGCAGACACTTTTAAAAGGAAAGGAATTGCCAGTCAACTTCAGGCAAGGAAAGCAATGCGACATAACCCTGCTAATGAAACTTTGGAAAATCACTTTCTGAAGTTTGACAGACAAATTCGAGAATTTAAATCTGCTGGAGCAAATACTGATGAGTTAGATGTGATTTGTCATTTTTTATTGACCATGCCAACTGACTATAGTATGGTTGTAACCTCTATTGAAACCATGTCAGCAAACGGTGAGAACTTAACCCTTCCTTTTGTCAAAAATAGACTTTTGGAAGAAGAATCTAAAATGAATCTGGAAGGAAAACACAAAGCACAGAGGAATGAGTCAACAACTGCTTTCTTTACTCGACCAGGACAAGTAAAGAATGGAGGAAAACAGAAACATCAGTACCAGCAGCCGAAGACTACTGCAACACCGACATACACTCAGCAACAATCCAAGGTATTTTCTGGAGCTAACAGTAATACTAAGCCTGCTTCACATTCTTACAAGTGCCACAACTGTGGGGGCAGTGGTCATTTACGGAGAGACTGTCCCAGCCCATGTAACACTCCTTGGCAGCCTGCAAAGTTTTCAGGGACGCAAACTGGTACTGCCAATGTCACTCAAGAGGAGGAAGAGGAATTCTGTTTCTCAGCTTTATCTGACGTAATAGACTCAAGAATGAATAAGGCTGGAAGTGATGAAGTGATATGGTGGCTTGATTCTGGAGCTTCAGAGCACATGATTAATCAAGCTGATTTCTTTCAGACAAGTGTAAAGATTAATCCTATGAAGATTAAAGTAGCAAAAGCAGGGCACTCAGTCACATCAACACAAAAGGGAAACATGAAACTTTTTGCATTGGTGAACGGAACCTGGAATACTGTGAACATTCCAGACGTGTTGTACATTCCAGATTTGGAAATAAATTTACTGTCTGTGAGAAGACTGGAAATGAGTGGATGCACAATCATTTTTGAAGATGGTAAGGCACTAATAATGAAAGGAAATTATGCAATTGCAGTTGCACATCGGATCAACAAGTTGTACAGGCTAACACTCCATACCAGGAAGGAAATTGCATGCCTAACACTTGGAAGCGAGGACTTGTGGCATAGAAGATTTGGTCACACAAGTAAGGAAGGGCTTCAGAAACTGCAAACCCTGGTGGATGGTATGAAAGAAACTAAGGTGAAGGAAGTGTGTGAAATATGCTGTCAAGGAAAAATGTGTAAGCTGCCATATAACCAAACAAGAAGAAGAGCACAGAGGCCACTGGAACTAATCCACAGTGACCTGTTTGGCCCAATTACACCGGAGTCATATAATGAAAAAAGGTACATTATAACTCTAATAGATGACTTCACACATTATGCAGCTGTATATCGTCTAGAAAAGAAGAGTGAAGCATTAGACTACATCAAGATCTATGAAGCGATGGCAACCGCTCACTTCAAGAGCAAAATAAGTCGCTTCAGGTGTGATCGAGGTGGGGAGTACACCTCGAACGAGCTGAAGACTTACTTTCAAGAGAAAGGAATACAGTTGGAATATACCATGAGCTACACACCTGAGCAAAACGGAGTAGCTGAAAGGTTCAACAGAACTATCCTGGACAAAGCAAGATGTATGTTGTTGAGCTCAGGACTACAGAAGAATCTTTGGACTAAAGCAGTAAGCGCAGCAGTGTACATTATCAATAGGAGCACTACAAATGCCTTATCAGACTGTGTACCAGCAACTCTCTGGTATGGGCATAAACCTGATGTCAGCAAGATCAGGGTATTTGGTTCACCAGCTTACCTTCATACTCCCAAACAACTGAGTGGAGGAAAATTTGACAGTCGATCGAGGAAACTTTACTTGGTTGGGTACTGTCATAATGGTTATAGATTGTGGTGTCCTGACACCCAAGAAATTATTGAAGGGAAAGATGTCATTTTTAATGAGAGTTCTCCAGGTGAAAGGTTTATAGATATTGATCCATCACACTTTGAAAATAATAAGAATCCTATTTCAAAGGAAGAAGGTACCGTGGAAGATCCAATTCCTGAAGATTGCAAAAATTCAGGGGAAGATCTGGAAGCCAATGACACACCGACAGAAGAACGGAGGCGTGGAACTCGTGTGAGGAAGAGACCGCAGTATCTGGATGATTATGAGGTTACCCTAAGTGAACTAGCTATGGGTGCAGTAGTAGATGATGTTCCTGAATCTGTCAAGGACATTGAAGGTCGACCTGACGCTACAGAATGGCGGAAAGCAGTTCAAGAAGAGATGAATGCACTGCAGGAAAATAAAACCTGGACACTGACAACGCTGCCACCTGGTAAGAAGGCAATCAACAACAGGTGGGTGTTTCGAATCAAACATGATGCATCCGGAAATGTTGAGAAGTATAAAGCCCGCCTTGTCATTAAAGGCTGTTCGCAAAAACGGGGCTTAGACTATTTTGAGACGTATGCACCAGTGGCCCGCCTAGTGACTGTGAGAGTATTGTTGTCAGTAATTAATCATCATGGATTGCTTACTCAACGACTTGATGTGAAGAACGCTTTCCTTCACGGCAGTATCAAGGAAGAAATCTACATGACTCAACCAGAGGGATTTGAGCAAGAGTCATCTCCACCTCTGGTTTGCAAGCTGAACAAAACACTCTACGGATTGAAGCAGGCCCCAAAGGAGTGGAACTCTAGATTCAATGATTTCATTCCGAAGCATGGTTTCAGGCAATCAGAATATGATAAATGTCTTTATTTTCATGACACACTTGCTATTACCCTACTTCTTTATGTTGATGATATTATTGTAGCAGGTAGTTCAGCTGCAGCTCTGCAGGAATGTAAGAAGGCTCTCATGGCAGAATTCAAGATGACTGATCTTGGAGATCTCAGGGAATTTCTGGGAATCAAAATTGATCGCTCAGAGAGAGGAATGTTCTTAAGCCAGCCCCAATACATCCAAAACCTTCTGAGACGTTTTGGAATGGAAGACTGCAATCCAGATAAAACTCCCATGGAGGTAGATCCAGCAAAGGAGCCTGTTGGTGAATGTATCCTTTCTGTCAGACCTTACAAAGAACTAGTTGGATGTTTGATGTATCTCATGTTGACAACACGTCCTGATATAAGCATGGCAGTGAATTTCTACAGTAGGTTTCAAAGTAATGCTACTGATGCGAAATGGGTTGGGCTTAAACGTGGCTTACGTTATCTGAAGGGAACAAGCGAGATGGGACTCTTATTTCAAAGGCAATCAGGAACTAGTGCTAACCTAGTTGGCTATGCTGATGCAGACTGGGGGGGGGGGGGGGGGTAATACCAAGAATAGGAAATCAATTTCTGGTTTCATGTTCGAAGTCTATGGTGCTAATGTACTTTGGGTGACTAGGAAACAAACTGCCGTTGCCCAGTCATCAACTGAAGCGGAGTACGTTTCTCTCGGATGTGCTATAATGGAACTCATTTGGTTGAGAAATCTTGTTTTGGACATAGGTGTTGAACTATGTGGACCAGTTGTCATCTTTGAAGACAATCAGTCAACTATTTTCTGTCTAGATAAGTGGGAAGAGAAAAGGCTAAAACACGTTGATGTCAAGTATAATATTGTGAAAGATATGTATCGGAAGAATGTTATCAAGGTTCTTCATATTCCTTCAGGTGAGCAGAAAGCAGATATTCTCACCAAACCACTGACTGGTAACCATTTCCAGACTCTTCGAGCTGGCTTGGGCATTGTTAGTATGTAAGCAACTTGTAAACTGTTAAAGCTGTGAAAGATTATTTTTGTATTGTGATCATTAGTTTGTTAAACTCATTTAATAGATTACTATCTATGTTAAATTGAGGGGAAGTGTTAAGAAAGACAATTTAACTCTTATTTACTTATTTATGTTGTAAGATCTTTCACTGACATATGTTGGCAACTATGTACCAAAGACAATGCAGACGTAATAAAAGTAAATCGATACCAGTGTAGTTGGTATCGTAGAGCCAAAATGACGTTAGCAAAGATCTGTGTCTGTTCATTTATTTGTTTCTACCACATATAACCCACAGGAAATATTACTCTTATAACACATAGTGGGCAATGTATAGTTCTATAATTCATATAGCACTTAACTATTACAAAATTTTGTCAGTGAGATGTTCCTGCTTTTGCATTTTATCACATGATATCAATCAAATTACTTGCAGCTGATGGGAGCGAAGTGCACCAGCATCAGAGACCTCTGTCGGTCATTGAATAACTACTTGTAGAGATTCTGCTGGTCTCTTCGCTTAATGCAACGAAGCGGTGCAGCGCAGCGCTTGGTGAAGCAAACCAGCACGGAGACGGATTGGCTTGGATTATTATTTTGATAAATAATTTAATGACTTCGCGTTCGTTTTGTTAAAAGCGGTATTGTGAAGTTTAAAATCGGATGAACATATATTTTGACTTTGTGGCTGTAGTTTTATGTGTACATGTGATTTTATATTGAACCATAACGAATAGAATATAAAGTGTGATCTCTTCTCGCTCAATAGCATGTAATGAATACGGATCGGGTTGGCACTCGCCGCTACGCAGCGCTACAGTCGACTTGAGATTGTTGATTTCCACATATGTTTATGTGTTTATGTGCGATATATTAAGTATTTAATCGGTCGGAGTGTTTTGGTGGTGTTCTGTGCAAACGTTTATTGACATACAAGTGCTTACACTATTACTTCATATTATTAATATCTGAAATGCTATTGTAGGAAGCATTAACTGAAATGGAATTTAATTTCTTGACGTGTGTTGACGTTATTTTCGTGTTTTAATTTTATTGTTATTTAATGTAAGTAAACAGCAGTTTAGCCCTTACATTTTCATGAGTGCTTAATGTGAGTAGTGAAGATGCCTTGCTCTTTTGTACCAGGATGCAGATCTAGCTATGGGGACTGTAAAGAGGTCAGACGGTTTTTCAAACCTCCTAAAGATTAGGAACGTTTTATCAAGTGCAAAGGGGCCATACCAGGGAAGCATAGGGAACTTACTGAAAAGTCCTACATCTGTGATGTTCACTTTTCAGATGATTTAATTGTTAAATTTGACAAATTTGTGATAGAAGGGAAGGAAGTATTACTTCTCCCAAGAACCAACTGGCGATTGAAAGACTATTCTGTTCCACATATATTTCCTAATTTGCCTAAGTATTTGTCCAGTATGGTGTAAATAAAAATGCTCTTGGTGCCATTAAAGACTACTTCTGTGAAGAAAGGGATGAGAATAAAAAATCAATGAGTTAAAAAACATATATGTACCGTAATGCTGAAGGAGGCGTGATCAGTTTTAGACAATAGCCTGCTCTATGAAGGGGTCATGACTATGCCTTCTATGTCTGTTTAATGTTAAGTTCTTCAGAAATGATGGTAGTTTACTGATTTTGGTGTTTGTGGAGTGAAATTTATGGTTATTGTTGAATTTTATAGTAATCTACGGTAAAGTTGAAAGTTGCGTTCGTACGGCCTTTTTTTTTTCTGTGTTGCAAGTCTGTTAAGGGAGTGTAAAATGTGTAACAATGTGAAGAAATCCTTTCTGATAGCGAGGTTAATTGTTCCGTTCTTTTTTAAAAATTTACCGATAGCTGGCAAAACTAATTGCATTTTGAACTTGCTCTCTGTCTTCGCTTATTGTCGAAACTGGACTATTACAGGAGACGACTTATTAAATTATAATTTGGCAGAGTAAAGTAAGTGGAGATGTCGAACTTATTAGCGCCTATGAGGATATCTTGCGGTGTTTTAACATGTAAAACAGGTCGCAAGGTTTTAAAAGTCTCGTAAGCGCCAATGCTAACTTACATCACAGATCGGAGCCAGCGCTGCGCTGCGGTGGACCAGGCGTACTCAAAGTCAACCCCTGGCTCTATACAGCCCATGACGGGCTAAGGCCGACCAAGCGACCGCTGCCCAGCCATTCGGCCTGCATATATTGGGGTGACGCGTGATCAGCTCGTCGGGTCCCCTCGGCCGTTAATCTTGGTTTTCGTGATCGGGGCGCTGTCTCACTGTCAGACAGCTGCTCAAATGTCCTCACGAGGCTGAGTGTACCCCGTTCCAACCATCACGTCAGTTTTAAAATCCCTGACGGAGCTGGGGATCGAACCCGGGGCCTCCGGGTGAGAGGCAGGTGCGCTGCCCCAACACCACGGGGCCGGCTGACCAGGCGTACTAGGCCAGTGATATCACTTCTTATTCTATTCGTTATGATTGAACGGAAAAATTATAAGTTTTTGCCAGGATATTCAGCAGAGTTATGTGTGAAATTTTGATGAGGTTATGGTATTACATGGGCGGATATTTACACGACATTTTTAACAATCTTCCATTGCATATAATATGTAACACGAAAAAGTTACCTTCATTTGCACAACTAGTTTCCTTGTGCAATTGAATATTGAAATACTTACTTGACAAGACAATTGGATATGGCACCTTTAATTCAAGAAGGGCCAAAATATAACAAATGTTCACAATCAGACTCATATTATAATTATTAATAACTCATGACAAGACAGTGATTTTAGAATTTAAACAAGTAAACATCGAAGTACGTACACAGAAAAATTGCATCTATTTATAAAATCCACCTACTTGAAAACAAACTCGACTCTGCGGCTTTTCTTTACAAAACTATCAATAACTTCATCGTAGAAAGAGGACTGTAGGCCTAATCTAATTTTTACAAGCAATCCTTTTTCAATCGACAACATAGCTTATGATGATAGCCTCTCCTTAATTTGAGTCGATCTGCAATATGTAATAATGCGTCTCAGTGTCGAAAAAGAACGTGCTGTTATATTTTGGCCCTTCTTGAATTAAAGGTGCCATATCCACTTGTATTGTCAAGTAAGTATTTCAATATTTCACACATAACTCTGCTGAATATCCTGGCAAAAAACTTATCATTTTTCCGTTCAATATAAAATCACATGTACACATATAAAACTACAGCCACAAAGTCAAAATATATGTTCATCCGATTTTAAACTTCACGCTACCGCTTTTAACCAAACGAATGCGAAGTCAAAAAATTATTTATCAAAATAATAATCCAAACCAATCCGTCTCCGTGCTGGTTTGCTTCATCAAGCGCTGCCCTGCACCGCTTCGTTGCATTAAGCGAAGAGACCAGCAGAATCTCTACAAGTAGTTATTTCAATGACCGACAGAGGTCTCTGATGCTTGTGGACTGCGCTCCCATCAGCTGCAAGTTATCAAATTGGTCGCCAAAGATTTTACACTGGCACAGGTAACTTGGTTCATGGTCACGACCACTCCCGTCGTAATGTCCAGGCCGTCAAGCAGCGGCCATGAGCACGTGATCTACTGATCGACAGGATATGTAACGTGGATTCAGCATCTTACCGCAACCCTACAAGCGTGGGACACCAGACCTATTCAGGTTAGCAACCCTTCTCAACTACCAGTGCCGATCACGGCAGAAGATGTCCTGATTGAGATAACCAACTGCGCAGAAAAGAAAGCATGTGGTCCTGATACTATTCACTACGAGCACCTGAAGATGACAGCACCGCTGTTAAAAGGGGTATGGCAACAACACCTAGGTGGTGTTGGCTATGGGCAGAGCTCATGAACGAATGTTTACTTCAAGGTCACATACCGTCCAACTGGAGAACCTCGACTTTGAAGATGCTATATAAAAGAAAAGGTAATACATGAGACCAGAATTCCTATCGTGGTATCGCTTTGGAAAACACAATCTTGAAGATCTTTACGAAAATACTCACTAGAAGACTCACAGACTTACTTGACAACAAGATACCTGAAGAACAGTTTGGCTTCCGGAAAGGAAGGAATACACTACAAACAATTAACTGTCTTTTAACGAATGTAAAAGACACGCTAAGACAGAAAAGAGGAAAGCTATATGCAGTATTCGTCGACTACACCTAGGCATTTGATCTAGTGAGTAGAAGCACTTTGCTCAGGAAACTTGAAATTATGATCTGAAAATGGCATTACCTTTTTGGGATAATAAGTGACATTCTCCACAAAAACAGCCTACAAATAGACGACAGTATAGTTCAATCAGAACGAATAGAACAAACAAATGGTGTACTTCAAGGTGACCCTTTGAGCCCGTTATTATTTAACATCGCTACAGCTGATGTCATTGAGGCTAGTTAATGCAACTGGGAAATCTATCTTTACAAACCGCAATGAATTTATTCAGAACGAAAATAACTCCAATAGTGACATACGGCTTTCAAATAACTTGGCATCATTTGACACAAAGTAACCTTCGAGAGATAGAAAGAGTTAAGTCTACTCTTCTAAAGAAAATTCTGCACTTATCAAAATACACGCCATCTCGTCTAACGAACGTACTAAGGGAGACTTTCTTCATAGAACACCTGCGTTTGGAGAACTCCCTACCATCAACAGCGCAATACCAGAGACTGATCGAAGAATTAAACTTCAAGCGTAATGACATATGGCCTGATTTCTATTCCACAGAAGCTCTTATGTCGACGGACTGGATGAATGCCAACTTTGAACTACGGCATACGATCACCCGTTTTGCAGTCCACGGTTTTCATTTTAAGATATGCTCAACAAGAGGATTTCATGACCCAGGCCCCCAATGCACCTGCTCTCTGTGTGGTAGTGCTTGTGACAGATATCACGCCATTTCCTGCGCCATGAGGAAAGTATCGCTAACACGCTTCTGCTGCGAATAACTATTTAGCAAACAGAACCAGTCAGACACTTTGTATATAGACACTTCGATGGATAAGATATGTTATCACTATTAGTTTTGTATCTCGGCATGGCTATTAGCTGCAATAAGTTTCAAGAAAATATATCGGACCTACACTCAGAATTTATCAATTAAATGTAGAAGGCATAAGTAAATCTAAATGACAATAATTGTCAAAATTCTTATTATGTGAAAAAATTGATGTGGTTGTCCTCCAAGAAACTCATGTCGCAGATGAGGACCTATTGCGTTTAAGAGGACGAAAACCAGGATATGATATACTTGGAGCTACATATCACCATGCATATGGTGTAGCGACCTATGTGCGGAGTACCATTGATAACGTTTCTCTGTTAAAAGCTAACGTCGATGACAATATTCGTACAGTTGTAACAAAGACTGGCGAGATCATAGTAACTAATGTTTATAAGCCTCCAGTCTCTACATGGCCACCTCAAGTTCTTCAAGTGCAAGATCACCCTGCAGTCTATATAGTGTACCCAACTGAGTTGGAACAGGATTTGAATTTCTGATCTTTAAGATGAAAAGAGGTCCAGCTATGAGCTAGCTGTGAGGAAATAAGGAAGTGAATCAGGCCATGACGCAGAACATTGACAGCTTTATCTGGAGATACGTGGTGCAAGCGATATGTGAATCACGAGAGAAGTCACGCCGGGATGAATCAGCCAGAGCAGATTAGCAGGGAAATCACCATTGAGTGCTTAGATCGGCACT
The DNA here is from genome assembly GCA_946902985.2 of Meconema thalassinum. Taxonomy (NCBI): domain Eukaryota; kingdom Metazoa; phylum Arthropoda; class Insecta; order Orthoptera; family Tettigoniidae; genus Meconema; species Meconema thalassinum. The sequence goes on along the minus strand of OX336392.1, from coordinate 500,884,990 downwards.
TTTCTGGCAACATTGGATTGCGAATCAACACCGCAAAGTTGTGAAATAAGCCGATTTCGCGGAAACAATGCAAAATTATAACAATAGGCCTACGGGGATCAGAATAATCCAGGGAATTATGAATTCAGCGCAGTTAAGAATGAATAATTTAGGCCCAGGGAAAAAGCCCTTAGCAATTACGTCATTAGGCGGAGCCAAGCGAAGGTAGTGGGAAGAATAGAAAAATACTCAGTCGCCCACGCAGCTGAGGAGCCTTGTAGATTTTATTTAAATTAATTAGACGATCGATTTTCAGGAAACGAAATGGTAATGAGACGTTTGAATTATAGGAAACATAATGATATATTTTTCAAAAACGTGCGACGTCTAGTTCAGAAGTTAGTTCCAGGAAGAAGGCAAAAGTAGTTTATTTTTGCAAGTTCCCAATAAATAGCCCAGGTTTCAACCACAGAGCATGCAGTATTCCGACAGCCCGAGAGGGGGCGTCCGGCTGTATCAAACGCAGTTGCAGTCTTTGGTCATCCCAGAGGGGAGTGACGCTGGAGCATCAAGTACAGTCTACCACAGACCTCGTAAGGAGATGTTACATCGAATGCAGTATCCTTCAGCCAAGTGAGGCTATAGGCTGTGTCAGAAGCAGTTCATCATGAGCAAGCGGGGAGAAGCTACACGCTGTCTCCTAAAATGCAGAAGCGCTGCATTATACTTGTCGCAGTTCAGATAAGCCCGGGGAGGCTCAGCGAAATTCCGCACAGTATATAAGAATACCGTACGCAGTATTATCAAGCTGTTTGGACGGAGGTACGTCCTCACACTAGTAAAGACTCATTGTACTCCTGTATGGAGAAGTCACAGAAAGTAACGCAGTTCGTTACCAACCGCAAAAAATGGATCGTGTTAAGACGAATTAACAATCATCAGTATCCGCGATAATAACAAAAAGTTGTATGTGCGTGGTAAATTAAATCCGCTACGGTTGTTATCAGTGATCACTTAAGCACTTGTGCTAGATCAAAATTATTATACGCTACTCGAAAACCGTGACGAAGTAAAATTGCGCCGCGACAAATTCTAGAACAGTAATTAGCTAGAATACAGCAGTCCAGATCAGTAGAGACATTACGCTGGAGGTCATCGTTTCGAAATATACAGTCAGGTCTCCGTGAAAGTTAAGTGAAAGACTACAGTATTGAGGGACCGATATTGGAACGAAATCCAATAATCCATGTAAATGAACACGGGTTCGAGACCCAAGAACAAATATAGTGAACTTTATCGAAGCTACAGTGCGTCAAATAAGAACGTAGCAATATAGACATTCTCGTAGGAGAAATAAAGGAAAACTTGTCGCAGATAAGGACAAAATACGGTCACGAAGTAAGTGGGCCATAGGTTCGATAGACCGCTACGTAAACGTAGGACAAGTAAAAATTGAAAGTCGCTAATAAAGGACGATAAAATAAGTCAGAATAGACTATCTAAAGGACAGGACAGAGACTAGATCCAGTGAAGAATTAGGAGCCGTTCGAGTTTGCATCACGTCCAATGCAGGGTCCGGGGATCTCATCAGGGCGTTGAACACCGATAAAACGTGCCAAGAGTCACTGAAATGTGGTGAAAATTTATGCAGTGTAAATAAGCTACAAGATATGTGTTTTAGTGTTAATATTGTATTTTTACAAATTAGTGATGTGTTTAAATTTAAGTGAAGGTCGATTGGACCTAAGTGAGGTGTCGCTCACAAGAGAAAGTGCCACGAAAGAGTGCTAATTATGTCGTTAGGTGGGTGAAATCCTTCCGAAGGATGGATCAGAAGATGGATCACGATGGTGAGTCATGATTTTTCATTAAAATTGCAGACGTACGATGTACTGGCCCGATGGGATCGGTCGTAACTGGGGAGTTTAACGATCGAACATCGGGTAGTTGAATGCACTTATATAACTGAAATGTTGAATAATAATAATAAATAATTGCGAGAATGAACTCGCAATATAATTATATGAAAGGGATCAGTAATGTAAAGTAATAAAAACCCAAGAAATGAAATAACAAATAATAAATGATTTGGAGGAAGGAACCGAAGATAATAATTTAAATGGCTTAAAATTTTCGCCATAGTAAAAGCGGATAATGAAATAAATATGCATCGTAGTAAAGTTATTAATATAAATAATGGAAAAGAAGAAATATAAAAGGGTTTGATCTTATAATTCAATGGCAAATAAGGCAAAAGTTGAAATGAAAAATAATTGAAAGTTCGAAATGAAAATAATAAAAATAAATATTATCGAGTGGTTATGCACTAAAAATAAAGTGATAATGACATTTGTAATAAGGAACTCAAGTAATAAACAGAACGAAATAAATTAAAACGTCTTGACGCATTGTTGTCAAATGATCAATTTTATAAATCTTTAAAAGTAATTGGTGAATAAAAACACCCAAAGAAAATATATTATCACAGGCTAGCGAGCCAGAATTATGAAAATAAAATGATAGGAAGGCCGAGGTCTTACAGCTAAAAATGAAGTATTAATTTGAGATATTAAATAAACCGCGAATAACCAAGCAAGGAATCGTCGTTGCCAAAAGGGCCAAGTATTAAATAAATGAGCTAAATGCTAATGAATGTGCGTTAATCAGGATGAAAATTACTCAGGAGATGGAGAGTCTCCTCGAAATGTTGTGGGTGAATGATTCCCCTTTCTGTATTGTTGTTGTATGTAAACGTCGTATTGCATTGGGTAGGTGAAATTCCCATAAACTGTATTGCCATATTGAAGCGTTAAAAATAATAATTACATTGTAAGTCCGATCAGGCTGTGTTAAAATAATATTGTGGGCCAAAAATCGTCGAATGAAATATACATGTAAGACCATGAGAGCATTGTTATAATTATTATAGGCTATAAATCGTCGAAATAACGCGTTGTAAGTGAATATACATGTGAGACCATGAGGCATTGTTATATCTAATTATTGTAGGCAATAATCGTCGAATAAAATTTGCAAGTAAGACCGATCAACGGCGTTGTTATAAAATAATATTGATAGAAGGCGTCATACAAAGTGTTATTATTAGGCATCCTCTCCGGAATAAGTTATAGATATCCTGTAAAATCGAAATATAAATAATGATAATAATAATAACTAACAGCGGGAACAAATAGCTGTTTTAGAAGTGAAACGAAAGTCTTGGTAAAATCATATGGTGAGAGAGATAAACAAAGTGTAAGCGTGGTGGCTGGCGAGACGCAATAAATCAAGCAAAGTATCACCACAGGGGCAAGGCAGCTGTGAGCGCCCGACCTACCGTAATGTGTGAGTGAGACAGAAAGCTAATGGGTTCTGCGGTAAGGCCAGGGTCTGTCATAAACCTAGCAATAAAAAGGCCATTATGTAAAAGTTTCTATTAAAAGATGCAAGCTGTAATTAACTTACAAAATCACAATTCTGGGATGGAGACATTTCTCCAGAATATAAGTTTAAAGCATATACATCAATTTTGACGGATTTTGTCAAACACTTTTATTGTAAATGAAAGGATTCCTTCCTCAAAAGAATGAAAGAACGGGTTGTGGAAAATACAGTTTAAAAATGAATAAAGATCCCACAAAAATAAATAACACAATGCATGGTACGCTGCAAAGAAAGATCACCTGATGCATGAGAATGAGACTGGTAGAACAAGGGTTCGATTCACAGACATGGCATGTTCTTGTACAGTATTTTAAATGTGTAAAATCTAAGGCTTTGTGGAGAATTACTAGTAAGGTCCAGAGGACTAAATAAGTGATAAATAAGTGATAATTATGTAACGTTGAAGGAACCCAGAAGGGTAAAGATTGAAATGAATACACATGTCCAAAGCCTTGGAGAGTTGTATGACTTGAGTGATAGGCGCGCTTGACGCCCTAGTAAAATATACTACAAATAATTATAATTAGATTTAAGCTAGACAGAGTGATTACAAATTGGTTATAAAATTCGTAAAATGATGAAATGACATAGTGATCTTGATAAAATTTTGCAAAGTGATTTTTAGTTTGAATGACACTTGAAGGGACTATGCCAAGTGATTGATTTCTTTTAACATGTTTTGAGTGACACTTGAAGGATTATGCCAAGTGATTGATTTTTCTTACATGTTTTTGAGTGAATATTTTTCTTTTATGAATTAAATTTTGTAATATTTAAAATGTTGTGTTTTTCCTTAATATCCTTGTGAACCTTGAGTATTCCATATCAGATGTTTAATCAGCGGTGGAGGGAACGTACCATACCCCGAAACCGCAAGAGCAAAAGCCGAGTGCTGATTAATCATCATCCGTATATACGGGCACATATGGGAAGCATATAATGCGTGCTTGATATGGATACTAGGGCACATGGAAACTCGGTCGAATTAAAGATAAATTTAATATTAACGCAGTAAAGGTAGAATGACCGCAAACCGCAACCCTATATATAAATTAATGAAATAGAACTAGACCCCTATAGTACAAAGCTATTTCTTGGCGCCCACCTTAAGGGAGGGTTTTTTTTTCAGAAAAAAAATCACAGAAAAACTCGAGTTTTTCTTTTTTGAAAGTTTCGAAAAAAATTCAGATCACAATTTCTGAATGTCTTGCTTAAAGTTGTTGAAGTTTTTGAATGAGGGACGTGTGGACGGGTTCGTGCGCCTGCACACCCGTTAAACACTTCACCTCAAAAAGAAAGAGTACAAGCATGTCGGGTCGAGCCCAGATTCACCTCGTATGCATGATCCATTCTGTGGGTAGTAGCCCATCTTTTCTCAAATAAATTGGAATTATTATTATTAATCGTATGGCAATTACACATCACTTTTTGGAACACAGAGAAAATATAACCATAATTTACAAATTTACAGACATATTATTTACATAGTTTAACACATTTGCTGTAGAAAACAAAAAGTCAAAGTGGTTTCCAGGATATAAGTTCTGAGGGCACTCTTCAACTATATGCTTGATGGTCTGACACTGGAAGCCACACGTGCACTCTGGAGAGGTGATCTTTCCCCATTTGTATAGTAGATCACCACATCTCCCATGGTTGGTGCGTATCCTGTTCAGTGTACACCATGTCCAACGGGGCAGATCAAGTTCCCATGGATTGTTGTTACTATGGAGAAAACTATGTAGCTCTGGTGGAGTGTTTGTGTACCAATTTTCTGCCCAGGCTTCATGAAGATTGAAGTTATGGTCTGCCAGGTTGTTGGCTGTTCTGATTGCAGGGTGTCTGGAGCGGAGTCTATTGATTTGGATTGCAGGTATGTCCTCATGGATTGGCAGCTGTTGGTTGTTGCAGATTTTGTTAAATTCTCTCAGGAGGATATTCTTTCTTCTCAGCGTAGGAGGTGGAATACGGCTCAGGACAGGTAGCCAGAAAACTGGTGTGGACTTGATTGTACCAGTAATTATCCGCATAGTTTGGTTTAGTTGAACATCTACTAGCTTCGTGTGACTACTGTTTAGCCAAACAGGGCTGCAATATTCTGCTGCTGAGTATACAAGACCTAGGGCAGTTGATCGGAGGGTAGACGCAGTGGAACCCCATGTTGTACCACACAGTTTTTGTAGGATGTTATTTCTTGACCTCAATTTGGCTGCAGTGTTTGTTAGATGTTGTTTAAATGACAGTGTTCTGTCAAGTGTCACTCCAAGGTACTTTGGGTATTTGTTATGAATCACACGTTTTCCATCAAAATATATGTTTAGTTCATGGTTGGCTAGGATGTTGCTCAGATGAAAGCACGTGGATTCAGTTTTATTAGGGTTCGGTTGAAGTCCCCATTTACGGAAGTATTGAAACATTGCACATAAGTCCTTCGTTAATATTTCTTCAGTGGCCTCGATTTGTTTGTGTTGAGTTGCTAACACCCAATCATCAGCATAGCCGAACTTCCTGGACTGGGTGTCTGGCATATCTGCTATATAGAGACTGAATAATAGCGGAGCTAGGACTGAGCCTTGGGGTAGTCCGTTGTTAAGAGTCTTCTGGTCACTAACGGCATTCCATATGGTTACCTGGAAAGGTCTATCAGTCAGCATGTTGTTCAGGAGTCTTGCTGTTCTTCTGCAGGGTATGACACGGAGAAACTTATTAACAATGCCCTGTCTCCACACAGTATCATAGGCGGAGGATAAATCAATAAATACAGCAGAGGTCTTTTGCTGTTTCTGGAATCCTGCCTCTATATAAGATGTAAATGAAAGAACTTGATCCACACAGCTTCGGTTTGGACGAAATCCAGCCTGTTCAACAGGAATATTTTCATGTAATTCATTATGTATTCTGTTATACAGCAGCCTCTCAAGTAGTTTGTACATCATGCTCAGAAGAGAAATAGGACGATAACTTTGGGCTTCGTTATTGGGTTTACCTGGTTTCAAGATACCAATGATCTTCGTCTGTTTCATTAGTCGAGGAATGGACCCTGTTTGTAAAATATTGGTGAAAAACTGGGCTAGCCATCTTTTAGCATACTCACCACAGTGCAGAAGGAATTCTGGGTGTATGCCATCAAGACCTGGGGCTTTACCTGATTTAATGTCTTTTAGAGCTGACGATATCTCTTCAGGGCTGAAAGGTATAGAATAAGAGCTATTATCTGGGCATTCTGATAACATGGTTCGCAGTTCTCGTTTTACTTGAATGGCATGGGGCCGGGAGATAGATGGCTTAGATATTGAGACAATGTGAGCAGCAACTTTGTTTGGTTTTATTAAGTTGTTATTTCGTGTTGTTCGATTTCCACCTCCCAAATTACGTAAGAGGGGCCAGGCTTTCCTGCTTGAGTGTTTGAAGTCTAGATTTTCGACAGTGTCCAGCCATTTCTGTCGACGCGTGGCATCAAGGCTATGCAGCAGGTCATCTGCTATTTCTTGTTCTCCAGTAGAAAGGAAGTCCTCGTACAGTTTCTCACTGACTTCAGACCAGCCAGGAATATATTCCTTCCGGTATCCTCTGGGAATAAACTTTTTTGCTATGCTTAATACTGCTCCAACAAATCTTCCATAGTTGTTACTTAAAGGAGGAATCCACCCTAAGACTTTATCAAGATTTATGGAGAACTCAGACCAGTTAGCTTTCTGAAAGTTCCAGCGTGGACGAGGAATGGAATTCACCAAGGGGATTTGTATGCCTACTTCTTGAATAACTGGGCGGTGCTGACTATGTGGGAAATCAGGTAGGACTCTGCGTGTGGTTGCTAGTGGTTTGAGGTTCTCGTTTGAAGACACAAAACACAGGTCCGGATTGGACTCCCGCCTCCAGGCAGCTGATCTAAATGTGCATCTGTCTTTGGCATCAAATATTAGATGAAAATTGTGTACTTCTGCCCATGAAACTAAAGCTTCTCCATTAGAATCATTGGAGTTATATTTCCATTGCTCATGGTGACTGTTGAAGTCACCTGTGTAAATAACTGGATGAGGATGTAGGTGGAGGACTTCAGATGGCCACTGAACTGCGGGAGGTTTGTAGATGTTTACAACGTGCAAGTCTCCAATTTTTATTACAACTTCATGGATGTCATTAATGGCATTAGATGAGATTAAGTAGGCATTCTCAATAGTGTTTCGCACATACGTGGCAATCCCATAAGCTAGATGGTAAGTTGCACCAAGGAGGTCATATCCTGGTATTTTGCCTCTTGATTTGAGTTGGTATTCATCATTTGCATGTGTTTCTTGGATGGCAATTACATCAATATTATTCTCCAAACAGAGCTTAGATAAATATTGACTTTTAGATCTGCTAATACTCTCTATATTAATCTGTAGGATTCTAGTACTTGGTCCAACGTATCTACATCTTTGGTTCTTAAAAGAACCGTTGTTGATGAGAGGAGTCATTGTGATGTGATTGTGCTAGGAGATCACAAGGATTGTCTAGCAGCCAGAGTTGTTGCTTTCTTAGCACCACCCAGGGGTCACGTGTAGGGTACTTTCAGGTTAAACCTACGGACGTGAAGCAACGGCTACAATGGAAGAGTTGAAAAGTCTCTTGGAAGGAATAAACAATGAAATCCAACAAAGTAAAAAGAACTTGGAAGAAGTTTTTAATATTAAACTTCAAGAAAATAGGTATGAAATTAAAAAGGACTTGGGAGTTTTAAATAATAAAAATAGAGATGAAATCAAAAAGGACTTGGAAGTTTTAAATAATAAACTTCAAGAAAATAGGGATGAGAGTAAAAATGACTCAGAAGTTTTAAATAATACATTCCAAGAAAGTAGGGATGAAACTAAAGAGGACTTGGAAGTTTTAAAGGTTAAACTTCAAGAAGATATCAGTAAGGGTAGGATTGAGTGTCAACAGAATTTTGAAACAACGAAAAATAGATTAGATTAATTAAATAATAAAGTTGACACCGTACAGGCAAATGTAAAAAATGGTATGTTGAAAATACAGGGAAGTATTGATATGATTAAAGATGATGAAAACCATATCTCAGGCGAACAGGCAGAGGTTAAATCACGCTTAGATGAGATCAATGCGAAAATTAACGATATTAAAATCGAAACAAGAGAGTAAATACATAATAGATTCAAAGAGATAGAGAAATCGTTCGGATTCACGTTAGATCTCAGATTAGATGTAAATAAGGTCGACTTCCATGAATTTAAGAACGATGTAACGAAGCAACTAGCGAATAATGAAAAAACAACGCGATAATTCCGCGCAGGAGTTAAAAAGGGAAATAAGTAGCCTATCAAAACAAATCCGGGAAAGTAATGAACAAAGAAAGCCCGATAGGGATAAAATAAGTCAAAGAATGGATAGGCCTATACAAGAAAAGGAAGAGGTTGAATTTTTCAAAGAAGACTTGAAAGAAAAACCAGAGGAAAGAGGAAAAAGAACTGAGAACAACGAAGATTGCATGAATGAAATGGAACAAGAGTCATGTGTTAGAAATAGAGACCTCCCTGAAAGGGAAATTAAAACAACAGGGGAACCATTAGTCGCGTTAAACCCGCATGATAGCAGTAATGTCATTATAATACGGCCAGAGATCACAAAGAATCCAACAGATATGCAGAATCTAAAGGCATTCTATCGTTGGAAATTAAGAAGAAAAAAGAAACAAAGGAAAGACGAGAAAAGGAGATCCTGATTATGGAAGAGGAATAAAAGAATGAAGACCTTGTACATAAATGCAAGAAAATATCGGGCATGGAAGAGAAGAATTAAAAGACATGAACTAAAAGCAACGAATACATCAGAGAAATGTGATGGTGAAGAGATCACAGAAAAAGAAGAAGAGATAGTGGTAATAGAAGATCAAGAGGAAGCCAAAATTATAAGGAAAATAGAACATTACCAAAGAATATTGGGAAGATGCCAGGGGGATGAAGAAAGAATTATGCATTGTATTAAACAATTATACAATCTACCAATTACCATTCAGCATCTGGAGCAAACTGGAATTGGAAAAACAATAAATGGCATGAGAAAGCAGGAAGGTATTGCTGGTGAAGCATCCCGAGCAGTAGTATCCTAATGGAAAGAGATGGTGATGGAGAAGATAAATGAAGAGGAACAAATGGAATACGAAGAAGTACAAGAAGAAGAGGGAGAAGACGAAAATTACTTTGAGGAAGGAAACCAAGAAGAGGAAGGAGATGGAGAAGAAAACGAGGTATATGAACAGGAGGAGGAACAAATTGGATATGAAAGTATGGAGTTAACAAACACAATAGTATACTATCAAAAGGCCATCGAGAGAAGCATGGGAAACGAAAAAGTTTTATTGTACTGTATAAATCTATTGAAGCATTTACCAATCTCGGTTCAGCAAATAATAGAAACAGGAGTAATAGAGACTGTTGAAAGCATCCATGAACAAGGAGGAGATGTTGCGATCCGGAAACAAGAACTCTTAATCAAATGGGAGAATATGATGATTGAGGATCTGAAAGCAGATGGAATGGACATAGAAAAAATTATAGAGGAAAATGAAGAAGAAGAAGAAGAAGAAGAGCCTGGAAATGAAGAAGAAGAACAGGTGGAAATAAATGTTTTCCGGAACGTCATATGGAGACAAAAGGGATAAAGCGGGAGACCAGGAAATATGAGAAAGAAGTAAAATGAGAAATTTGTAAATAATAGAGTAAGAAATAACAAAAAAAAACGAAAAGGAAGAGTACCAGAATGGACCAGACGGTTTCGATATATACGTACCCGCACAGGTCATGAAATGAACAAATAATAACCTTGTGATATAGTAAAAGAAATGAAACAAGGCAACTAATAAATGGATAAGAGAGAAATGGTTTTTAAAAGACAACAGAAAGAAAACTTCTCTACCACGCAATTGGACTGTGAGCCAATGTATTGGGAAGATGAAGAAACCTGAACAAGACAAGGGTGATTTACAACCCACTTGAGGGAAACGTCCCATTCCAAGCGGAAAGAGTGAATAGGAACCCGAACCGAACGAGACGAGCCATCGAGGGAGACTGATGAAAGAAGAAAAAAATAAAACGGCTTACGGACTGCACTGAAAATATGATGTGGATAAATAATAATACTGAATTAATGAAACGGGCAGGGAGAGTCCTTCCCCAGTCAAGGAATTAAAAGAAATAATTAAAGGAAGTTCATATAAGTTTTAAAAAAGATTTTTTTTTGGAATTTTGTTAAATAAATTTCCTCAGTTCCTCGAAAATTTATTTACCTTTGAAGGAGCGATTCGGTACCCAACTGAGTTGGTACAGGATATGAACTTCTGATCTTTAAGATGAAAAGAGGTGCAAGCGATATGTGAATCACGAGAGCAGCCACGCTGGGATGAATCAGCCAGAGCAGATTAGCAGGGAAATCACCATTGAGTGCTTAGATCGGCACTTTTCTGGCAACATTGGATTGCGAATCAACACCGCAAAGTTGTGAAATAAGCCGTTTTCGCGGAAAATTAAGCGAGGTTAAGAATGAATAATTTAGGCCCAGTGAAAAAGCCCTTAGTCAGCAATTACGTCATTAGGCGGAGCCAAGCGAAGGTAGTGGGAAGAAGAGAAAAAAAACTCAGTCGCCCACGCAGCTGAGGAGCCTTGTAGATTTTATTTAAATTAATTAGACGATCGATTTTCAGGAAACGAAATGGTAATGAGACGTTTGAATTATAGGAAACATAATGATATATTTTTCAAAAACGTGCGACGTCTAGTTCAGAAGTTAGTTCCAGGAAGAAGGCAAAAGTAGTTTATTTTTGCAAGTTCCCAATAAATAGCCCAGGTTTCACCCACAGAGCATGCAGTTTTCCGACAGCCCGAGAGGGGGCGTCCGGCTGTATCAAACGCAGTTGCAGTCTTTGGTCATCCCAGAGGGGCGTGACGCTGGAGCATCAAGTACAGTCTACCACAGACCCCGTAAGGAGGTGTTACATCGAATGCAGTATCCGCCAGCCAAGTGAGGCTATAGGCTGTGTCAGAAGCAGTTCATCATCAGCAAGCGGGGAGAAGCTACACGCTGTCTCCTAAAATGCAGAAGCGCTGCATTATACTTGTCGCAGTTCAGATAAGCCCGGGGAGGCTCAGCGAAATTCCGCACAGTATATAAGAATACCGTACGCAGTATTATCAAGCTGTTTGGACGGAGGTTCGTCCTCACACTAGTAAAGACTCATTTTACTCCTGTATGGAGAAGTCACAGAAAGTAACGCAGTTCGTTACAACCGCAAAAAGTGGATCGTGTTAAGACGAATTAACAATAATCAGTATCCGCGGTAATAACAAAAAGTTGTATGTGCGTGGTAAATTAAATCCACTACGGTTGTTATCAGTGATCACTAAAGCACTTGTGCTAGATCAAAATTATTATACGCTACTCGAAAACCGTGACGAAGTAAAATTGCGCCGCGACAAATTCTAAAACAGTAATTAGCTAGAATACAGCAGTCCAGATCATTAGAGGCATTACGCTGGAGGTCATCGTTTCGAAATATACAGACAGGTCTCAGTGAAAGTTAAGTGAAAGACTACAGTATTGAGGGACCGATATTGGAACGAAATCCAATAATTCAAGTAAATGAACACGGGTTCGAGACCCAAGAACAAATATAGTGAACTTTAGCGAAGCTACAGTGCGTCAAATAAGAACGTAGCAATAAAGACATTCTCGTAGGAGAAATAAAGGAAAACTTGTCGCAGATAAGGACAAAATACGGTCACGAAGTAAGCGGGCCATAGGTTCGATAGACCGCTAAGTAACCGTAGGACAAGTAAAAATTGAAAGTCGCTAATAAAGGACGATAAAATAAGTCAGAATAGACTATCTAAAGGACAGGACAGAGACTAGATCCAGTGAAGAATTAGGAGCCGTTCGAGAATGCATCACGTCCAATGCAGGGTCCGGGGATCTCATCAGGGCGTTGAACACCGATAAAACGTGCCAAGAGTAGCTGAAATGTGGTGAAAATTTATGCAGTGTAAATAAGCTGCAAGATATATGTGTTTTAGTGTTAATATAGTACTAGATGAAACCCGGCAAAACATGACGGACAGTGGAAAACAAATTTACTGAAGAAGCTTCTTGTATAAGTTACATTCTTTGTACGATTACTTTTTGCACTATTGCAACTTTAAGGGCGTCAAAAGATAGCACTCTCAGCATTGCGACATATTGCTGGACATGACTGAAAACGTGATGAGGTCATCATCATCATCTTGCACAGTTTCCAGCCACTGGCCGGGTCTGTTTGGAACACAAGCCTCTCCAACGTCTTCTGTCTTCCCACCATCTCTCAGCCTCCATCCTTGTCCAGTTTTCTCCTCTTTTCTTCACGCTTTCTTCCACCCCCTTCTGCCACCTGTCTCTCGGTCTCCCTCTTGGTCTCTTTCCTTCCCACTTCGTCTCGTGTATCCTCCTGGGTATCCTCTTCTCCTCCATTCGTTTTACATGTCCATACCATCTAAGTCTAGATTTCTCTATACCATCCTGTAATGGTTCCTCCTTCATTAATTCTCTGGTCCTCTCATTTCTTATTCTGTCCCTATTTGTAGCTTCAATACTGCTTCTCAAGAACCTCATCTCACTGGCCTGTATTCTGCTCTTCTCCCTTCCTTTCATAACCCAGGTCTCCGAGGCATACGTCAGGATAGGGACATAGTACGTCCGATATATGGTCTTTTTGCTGTTCTGAGGGACATCCTTGCTCCATAACATGCTTCTCACACTCCTCCGGAATGCTTCTGGCTGTCTCCCCCGCTCATTTTTTCTCTATCGTTTCTTCCACTCTCTTGTATCAGGCTTCCCAGATACTTGAAACTCTCCACTTTCTTCAGCTGTTCCCCACCAATTGTTATTCCTGTTGTGGTTCTTTCCTTCTTCCTTGTTGTGATCACCATCTCACTCTTATTTATGCTAAATTTCATCCCATAACCTTGTATTATTCCTTCCCACACGTCCAACTGTTCCTGTACCTCCTCCTCCTTGTTTCCCCAAATCATCAAATCATCTGCAAGCACCATTGCTTTCATCTTTCCTTCCCCAATTACTTGTGCCACTCGGGTCATTATGTCATCCATTACCACAATGAAAAGTAACGTTGACAGTGCACTTCCTTGTTTCAGGCCGTTTCTCTGTTCCAACCAGTCCGATCTCTCTCCTCCCACTTTCACACAGCTCACGCTTCCCTTGTACATCTCCTTTATCCTCCTTATAGTCCATTTTTCTATTCCTCTAATCTCCAGGGACTTCCATACTTTGTTTCTGCATACACTGTCATATGCTTTCTCAATGTCCAGGAAGGCCATCAGTAGATTTGTTCCATACTCATAGTGCTGTTCTTGTAACTGCCTTACAGCAAAAATCAAATCCACTGTGGACCTTCCTGCTCTGAAGCCATGTTGTTCTTCCCTCATCCCTCCTTCTATCCTTGTCCTAATTCTCCTCTCCAAAACTTTCTCAAACATCTTTGCACAATGACTCATCAGTGTTATTCCCCGATAGTTTCTGCATTCTGTTCTACTACCTTTCTTGAAGATCGGGACAATTATTCCCTTTTTCCAGTCCTCTGGGGTCTTTCTTTCCTTCCATGCTGTCTTCAACACTCGGTAAACCATTGTATCCCCACCCTTCCTGCTGCTCTCACCATCTCCACACTCAACTCATCCACACCCGGTGCCTTCCCTCCTTTCATCTTCCTCAATGCATCTTCCACTTCTTTCCATGTTTTAAGTCCTTTTCTGTTTGCAGTTCCTCTACTGTACCTCTTCCCCGATTTCTTCGTCCTCGCCGTGGTTTCCATTTGGGTTCAGGAGTTCTTCAAAATATTCTTTCCACATTTTCTTCAGTTCTTCCCTATTTTCTATCTTTTGTCCCCTTTTGTTCACCATTCTAACATAATCCGTAGGATCCTTCCGCCTCTTATTCTTTACCATCCCATACGGGACCTTTTTTTTACCTTCACTATCCTGCTGGTCATGACTTAAAACGTGATGAGGTAAATAGCCCAATACGTTCAAGAGTTTCTCCTTGAGCTTGATTGATTGTGATAAAGTAGGCCGAGCGAATAGGACATTGTTGCCTATTAAAAGAAAATGTACTGTACCTGCAAGTGTTTTATCGGAAGGTGTTAAATCAAGTCGTAGGATTTGAGCTCTCTGTCTAATATTACTGCACCTATTATATCCGAATCCAAGCAATTTCTTACATATTTCTTACAATTAATATATTACCATATATGAGTCCTTGGGAAACGTTCAGATTTCTAAGGAGCATAACTATGGCTCAAACGTTCGGAGTATGTAGAGGCGATTCACTTAATTCCAAGGAATTGAAAAATTCAATAATAGGGAAATGAAGTAGCTGGCTTTCATCTTCAGTATCCAATCTGTTAACGCTGATGTATGTGTTTGAACTACTGGATATAAGTTCAATGACTTTTAAATTAATATCATTACATTGTTGCAGCTTGGCAAATATGTTATATTCCAGCAGATCAATTTTACCCTCACAACAGTAAAGACCAAAGTAACCACGCATAGATTTTACGCAAGAGAAATACAATGTAGAACAATGTTTACATTTGATCGTCAAAGACCTTACAGTACACTGTACTGCATAATATCTGGAATTGTTTCTGAAATGGCCTATTTATATTGGATTTTAAATGTGGCTTCGTATTATTCGATAACACTATAGTGTCCTGCAATAACGGAGCCGCTAAATATTAAATGGCAAATAATACTTCCATTGCCGAAATCAACTGCGTAGTTAGACTCAGTACTCTAAACAAATAATCATTAAACAATTGTCTTATACAATGAAGTTCAACATGACCGTCCAGAGACTTTCATATTCAAGTTGGTTGGTGAGGAGAATGCTATGAGACTGATCGCTTAAAATAAATTCCTTATAATTGTTCCTGCCTGCGAATTTTTTTGCAATAGCTTGAAAACGCAGCTCAGAATGACGTTCTTCATTTTGTTATAAACAGTACGAAACTGCTCTAAATAAGCAATTTCCATCACCTGTTATAGGTTATGGCAGTACATTTTGCAGGGGAACATAGAATCACTTCGCCAACTACTGAAACGACCATAGGCCTATACTCAATACTCACTTCGGCAGTCACCCTAATGGAGGCAGTTTTTGAATTCTATGTCCCGTGCATGTCAAAAATCGTATTAACACATGGAGGCCCACATATTCTTGTCTATCGCCCCGGATGTCGGAGCCCTTCAAACGAATTATGTTTGCCAAGTGTCTCTCATGGCGAAAGCAATTGTGGACACGCGCGAGTGCCTGGAAAACTACTTTTTTCTTTAATAATTTAAGAGTATATCGACGATGCATAATTATAACTTTTAGTCTAGGACGCTAATAAATTGACAACCGAAGCATTGGGAAGAAATTGCAATATTAAGGTACATAAACAACATAGCCTACACATTCAACTGTCGGTTAATGTTCCTCAAAATTTCCCTTCTTAATTATTCCCCTCCTTTATAATTCTCCATCACGTGAAAACGTGCCATGTCTTGTGTTTTAAATATATCGATGCAATGGTGCTGCCATCTGCTGTCAGTTACTGGAACTATATGGGCGATGTACTGCCATCTGTTGTCAGTGATATGAACTGATTGCAGTTATTTAAACGGCGTACTGAGGACAACAGTTTGCTCTTTTGATCACATGCTGTAATGCAATGGTAAAACGGAAATAAAACGTATTGAGAGGGAATGTAGAAATATGTATCTTTAACAGACATAAAACCTTACTAATACTCCTTGATTAAACAATATTTCAGTGGTAAAAAAAAATATTGGCGAGGGCTGGGATTGAACCGGTGAACCTTGGAACCACAGTCAGTCGCCTTAACCACATAGCTACTCGCGCACTCTTGTCGAGCAGCAGACGCAGCCATTCATTATCTTCAAAAGCCGCTGTCTGAAGGAAATAATCCATTTCATTATCCAAATAAATCAATGTTGCACATTCGTATACGTTCATACTGTTATTATATTTTATTGTCTGAACTTGGTTAATGTATGTTTTCAATTACATGGAAGCTTATTAAATAACTTACATTTTAATGGACTTCTCACCGCCATTTTGTCATGACCCCAGCGGATTGTGCGCATGCGTGAGGGGAAAGAATTCTGCTATTTTCTATATTAATTCAAAAATATACCGTAATATATTTGTTTATTTTAGAGACACTCTGCAAATCTA
Organism: Meconema thalassinum; assembly: GCA_946902985.2. Classification (NCBI taxonomy): domain Eukaryota; kingdom Metazoa; phylum Arthropoda; class Insecta; order Orthoptera; family Tettigoniidae; genus Meconema; species Meconema thalassinum. Next base: position 500,868,283 of record OX336392.1, on the reverse strand, counting down.
GAGACCAAGAGCTTTCGTTAGAGTGCTCTACGAAGTGAATCGGTTCTGTCGTTCTCTCAATCTCGTGGTAAAAAAAATCGCCTTACTGTTACAAATATATAGATTTTTACAAATAAGTGATGTGTTTACATTTAAGTGAAGATTGATTGGACCTAAGTGAGGTGTCGCTCACAAGAGAAAGTGCCATGAAAGAGTGCTAATTATGTCGTTATGTGGGTGAAATCCTTCCCAAGGATGGAACAGAGAATGGATCACGATGGTGAGTCATGATTTTTCATTAAAATTGCAGACGTACGATGTACTGGCCCGATGGGATCGGTCGTAACTGGGGAGTTTAACGATCGAACATCGGGTAGTTGAATGCACTTATATAACTGAAATGTTGAATAATAATAATAAATAATTGCGAGAATGAACTCGCAATATAATTATATGAAAGGGATCAGTAATGTAAAGTAATAAAAACCCAAGAAATGAAATAACAAATAATAAATGATTTGGAGGAAGGAACCGAAGATAATAATTTAAATGGCTTAAAATTTTCGCCATAGTAAAAGCGGATAATGAAATAAATATGCATCGTAGTAAAGTTATTAATATAAATAATGGAAAAGAAGAAATATAAAAGGGTTTGATCTTATAATTCAATGGCAAATAAGGCAAAAGTTGAAATGAAAAATAATTGAAAGTTCGAAATGAAAATAATAAAAATAAATATTATCGAGTGGTTATGCACTAAAAATAAAGTGATAATGACATTTGTAATAAGGAACTCAAGTAATAAACAGAACGAAATAAATTAAAACGTCTTGACGCATTGTTGTCAAATGATCAATTTTATAAATCTTTAAAAGTAATTGGTGAATAAAAACACCCAAAGAAAATATATTATCACAGGCTAGCAAGCCAGAATTATGAAAAAAAATGATAGGAAGGCCGAGGTCTTACAGCTATAAATGAAATATTAATTTGAGATATTAAGTAAACCGCGAATAACCAAGCAAGAAATCGTCGTTGAAAAGGGACAAGTAATTAATAAATGAGCTAAAAGCTAATGAATGTGCGTTAATCAGGATCAAAATTACTCAGGAGATGGAGAGTCTCGTCGAAATGTTTGGGGGTGAAAGATTCTCCTTTCTGTATTGTTGTTGTATGTAAACGTCGTATTGCATTGGGTAGGTGAAGTTCCCATAAACTGTATTGCCGTATTGAAGCGTTAAAAATAATAGTTACATTGTAAGTCCGATCAGCCTGTGTTAAAATAATATTGTAGGCCAAAAATCGTCGAATGAAATATACATGTAAGACCATGACAGCATTGCTATAATTATTATAGGCTATAAATCGTCGAAATAACGCGTTGTAAGTGAATATACATGTGAGACCATGAGGCATTGTTATATCTAATTGTTGTAGGCAATAATCATCGAATAAAATTTCCAAGTAAGACCGATTAACGGAGTTGTTGTAAAATAATATTGATAGAAGGCGTCATACAAAGTGTTATTATTAGGCATCCTCTCCGGAATAAGTTATAGATATCCTGTAAAATCGAAATATAAATAATGATAATAATAATAACTAAAAGCGGGAACAAATAGCTGTTTTAGAAGTGAAACGAAAATCTTGGTAAAACCATATGGTGAGAGAGATAAACAAAGTGTAAGCGTGGTGGCTGGCGAGACGCAGCAAATCAAGCAAAGTATCACCACAGGGGCAAGGCAGCTGTGAGCGCCCGACCTACCGTAATGTGTGAGTGAGACAGGAAGTTAATGGGTTCTGCGGTAAAGCATGGGTCTGTCATAAACTAACAATAAAGAGGCCATTATGTAAAAGTTTTTAGTAAAAGATGCAAGCTGTAATTAACTTACAAAATCACAATGCTGGGATGGAGACATTTCTCCAGAATATAAGTTTAAAGCATATACATCAATTTTGACGGATTTTTTCAAACACTTTTATTGTAAATGAAAGGATTCCTTCCTCAAAAGAATGAAAGAACGGGTTGTGGAAAATACAGTTTAAAAATGAATAAAGATCCCACAAAAATATATAACACAGTGCATGGTACGCTGCAAAGAAATATCATCTGATGCATGAGAATGAGACTGGTAGAACAAGGGTTCGATTCACAGACATGGCATGTTCTTGTACAGTATTTTAAATGTGTAAAATCTAAGGCTTTGTGGAGAATTACTAGTGCGACAACTGGTAGGACTGAGAGTTAACTATTTTACCTAAAATAAAAAGAAAACCCCCAAAAATACCAGAGACGAAAGTAGAAGGTGTTGAACAAAACCATTTACCCAGGCAGTTAAATAGTATGAACATAAGAGAATAACTAACTATGATACAAGAACACAGAGGCCACCTTTGATATATATATATATATAATTGACAATTAATAATATTACATACATTTACAAGACAGGAATAAAATTTAAAAGAAATTAGTTCTTGGCATAAACAGTTAATTGAATATAAGCAAGGAATCCCATCGATTGAGGAGGAAAAGGGTTGAATTAATCATATTAAATGAGCAAATGAAAGTCAAAGACCAAGGAAAAAATATCCAACGATAAAATAAAAACAGATAAATTACCTTTAAACGATACTCAAGGTATGAACCGAAATAGTTTAAGTTCAAAATACGGTCTCAACTTAAAGCAATCAATTAAGTTAGTTTGTTAACAGGAGCAAATTCTAGGTACGTCTGATCGCAATCAAATCCACAAAACATATCTTCTATTATCGACACGAAACAAAAACTATTGTTTTTTTTACTGCAAGGAAGAAACGATAACAATCGCTTCGGTTGTCACCAGGCAACCCATTACACAGAATAAAATAAGTGCCATAAACTTCGACACAAGTTACAGTGCCTATATGAGGCATTCTAAGAAGATGCAAGGATAAAAATAATATTTACATAAAGATAATTAGGTTAAGAAAGTCCTTGCACTTGACCAAAAAGAAGACTGAATTCTACATGGCTTGTAGCTCAGAAAATAAATTAAATAACCACATTCCCCCAAAAGATACATAGAAATATTAGATAATTGGAAACTATTTTAAATATATCGACAGATACTTTACCGTAACTCCGAGCACGAGGCTAGGCCAAAACACGAGTGAACAACAAACAGTCCGCCAACATAAAATAACACAAAGTTAAGAAATTACAAAACGTCCAAGATAATAAAACATATCGATAGAAATAAAACAGCTTCCAAAATATCTTACAATATTTACAAACCTTTTCTAAAACATACATGTTGAGAAGTCCAAAATATTATTACACCAAGTCAAAATATCTTCAGGGAAATGTCGGAAGTACTTCCTAGTCAAGTGGAATTATGAACATATTCCAGAATAGAGGCTATGTTAGCCTTCAGGGCTAACCAGCCCGGTTTAATATCGGAGTTATAAATTTTGCATCTTGCTAGTAAGGATTCCAATAGAGAATCAATTTTCTTATTATTGCTGTATCCAAGGTAACAGCCTTTTGTTGACTTCGGCAGCCATAGGAGGAAATCGTAGATAGCGAGTACAGCGCTCCAAGTGGCAAATCCAATAGGAGTAGTACTAATATTCTCTGTCAAATGACAGCATCCCGCGGCGACAAACGAGTTTCTAGTCATGCTCAACAGGTAGCGTGGCAAGACTGTTTATCTCAAGCACAAGCACAACAGCCAGACCAACTTGGTTACATATTAGCAAGGATAAGGTTCACGTCAGGGAAATTAAAACGCGTCATCTCTCCTCCCCACTATACAGGACGATAGGACACAAATGTACACCAAGTCCATGAGAGAGAGAGGGAGTAAATAGAGCTGCATATGAATATCAGTTCGTACTTTCATAATAGTCCAAGGTTCGCCAATCTTACCATCTTCAAAATAGGCACGCACCAAAGCGTTCATGCATCTAACCATTACCAACATGCTTAGAGTTTCAATTCCTTACTTGGCAACAAAATAACAGTTTTCTTTTTTTTAACATTAAATACAAATTAGAAGTTTTCTTGGCTGATGAAGACACACTCCATCTCTACGTAGAGGACACGGCTTTACTCGACGAAGTCCGGGCCCAGAACATTCGCCACAGCCGCCAACTCGCCAACCAGGATGACAATATCAGCCCTTGATCTGAAACCAAATTGTACTCCGACAGCAAGGTCCATGTTCTTTCTTCATGACATATTAAGATAATGCATCCGTACAACCAGTTCACAATCTTCCAAATAAGTAATAAATGATCAACCAAGTATCATTTTCCAAATGACCCAAAAAAAAACTCCCATCTCAAAGATTCCTTGCTTTTACAAAATAGGATCATAAGTTATTACCTCTAATAACCATACGGTTTACATCTTTTACAAAATTATATTTTATGGAGTATTATTAATTAAATCATAACTTTGTGGGACGTAATTCCACAGCTATTTCAAAAGAAAAAGATAAATAAGAACAAACGGACTTTGAAACAATTATCAGCCAACCGAAGATCACAAAAAATGAAAATGACGTCGGTAAAGTCTATCATTGTACCATCGTAAATAATGAAGATTACCATTAAGTTTTATAGACTTCATAAATAAAAGAGGGTCCAAGAAAAGTTACAAGCGAGCAAAACGAGAAAAAAACTAAGAGAAACCCGACGCTAACATCGCACAAGAATCCCTTACAAATACCCGAAGAAGCAACACGAAATACGAAAACAAGGAGGGAAAAATCATGAGCAAGTCTCATGCTAACAGAACCTCAGAAACCAGAGAAAATAAATAAATAGATAAGTATCAACAAAGTTCAAAAGGGGAGAGGCAAAGCAAATACCAAAAAATAACAAGGAAAACCAGAAAATATTTTAGTATCAGATCACACGTGCAGAAAAACAGAAATACACAAAATCTTTCACACACTCGTACATAACCGCAAAATTCCCACAATTACTGATTACTATTTACCACCCACAAGGTAAATGCCCCAAAATATCTACCAGTATATAAATAAATGTTCGTGAAAACCCAATTATACAACATACTTACCCACCATAACACTCACTCACATGTATGCAGACTCGGAACATACACAATAAATGAAACGTACACAGAACGCACATGACATGAACCTATTGAGCCCTTTTAGCATATCACTTTCACAATTACAATTATTCAATATCATACTTCACTCAATGCTTACCCTGCTCAGACTGACAGTTAACGAACCCAAGGAACGCATCTCGAAAGAACAATACGGGTATTTTCCTTATAGCATTACTTACTTACCTTTTCAACAACTATCAGCCAAAACATAACATTCAATACCTTTTACATCCCTGATGAAACAAGCAAATAAGGCTACATAATGTACACCAACTTGGATCAACTTGGGATCTTTTGTAAGGAATGCTTACCTTTCATACCAACGACTCTTTTCCTTCATCTTAATTATACCAGTTCCATACCAGAGATAACAAGAATCGAAATAAGAAACTGTCCTCATTCAACAACGCAATCATTCAAATCACTACCTAGTGCACTTAAGTAGCAATATATTTTAACGAAATATTTATTTACATACTCGGTATTATACAATCAACAATGAACATTTTGACTAACGCAAACCTAACCTTATTTTGAACAACAAAACAACAATTTCCCACCCCTTAATACAAATCTAAATTACCGCAATCACACTAAACACAACCATTCTAGATACACACAGTTTTTCGTACACAATTTAGAAGAATTACAAGCTAAGTATAATACTTACGGTGAGTGAATCACAACAGGAAGGACAAACCAAAACATCTACCAATAAACAGCAAAAAAGGAAGAAATTACAACCAAATAAAACATTACTCAGAAATATCACAATTTTTCTTCACTTGTGATAAATGCACCCTGAAAATACGTTTTTTCTGAGGATCACTCACTAGCATAGTCACTGGAGTGATGAAACTAAGAATTTTGCAAGGGCCTTTAAATCTAACAAGTAATTTCCCTGATTCTTTAGGACCAGCTTCTTTTAGCGAGAAGTTTCGAACATATACCTCATCACCAACCTTTAATGAACACTGTTTACGACCCACATTATACCTTCTCTGCAATTTTCCATGAGCAATCTTCATGTTTTCCCTAGCTTTCTTCCAAACCGCCTGAACATCCAAGTTAGAAATGTTCTCAGGCAATAGATCGTTGAGAGACCATAAATTTGATATCGGAGAATTAGGCGAATATGAAAACATCAGATTAAAAGGAGTGTTTCGGTGAGATTCATGAATAGCCGTGTTGAAAGCATAAGTTATCAAATGTAAGCAACTGTCCCAACCCTTGTGATCATTGTGGTGATACGCAATAAGTGCTGCCCGTAAATTCCTATTCACCCTTTCGGCATATGATCCTTTAGGGTAGTATGGGGTGCTCGTGACATGAGAGATAGAAAATTCGAATAAATAATTTCGAAATATATTAGATGAAAAGCATTTGGCGTTATCTGACACCAGAAACTGACAAGGGCCAAAAGAAGCAAATATTTGATTTAAACATTTAATAACGGTTTGAGTGTTTGCCATACGAGTAGGAATGATCCAACTAAAACGAGAAAAACCGTCCGTGCAAACAAATACAAACCGATTTCCATGCTTTGGCAAGGGCAGAGGGCCTACGAAATCGACGAACAATCTCTCCATAGGTTTAGTAGCGATTTCCGAGGATAACAGCCCAATTTTAGAATTGTTAGTAGGTTTAGCTACGTTGCAAGCGTTACATCCGTTCACCAATTTCCTGATGTCTTTATCCATATTTTTCCAGATGAAATTCTGTCTAATTTTCTGCCTTGTCTTAAATACCCCAAGATGTCCACCAATTGGTGACTCATGGAAATACTTAAAAATCTCCGGTATAAGAAGAGAAGGTAGTACAATTTTAGGCAACCTATCATACCTAGCGGAACAACATAATGTGCTGTTCTTCATCGAATACGGCTTCAAATTTTCTCCCTTTTCTAATTTCTCAATGATTTCATTCAAGCCAGAGTCCTCTCTTTGATATTCGGATACCTCCCTAAACAATTTAGGATAATTAGACAGGATAGTGTTCGCCTTGTTACTCTCATCAGACTTATCTTCACCCTTATCCTCTATTTTCTCATCACCGTACATTCTACTAAGGCAATCAGCAATGACATTGTCCGTGCCCTTAATATGACGAACGCTGAATTGAAAGGCTAAATTACGGGTGGCCCAACGAGCTATTCTTCCAGTTTTCCTGGGTTTTCCCAATACCCAACTCAATGCCTGGTTATCGGTCTCGAGATCAAAGGAAACGTGCTCGATATATATTTAAAATTTTTCAAGAGCAAACATAACTGCTAGCGCTTCTAATTCATACCCAGAATACTTTATCTCAGCATCGTTTAATGTTCTCGAAGCATAAGCCACAGGTAACCTTCCTTCATCGTACTCTTGTAACAATACCGCACCAACAGCCTTGTTAGAAGCATCGGTTTGGACGATAAACCTTTTGCCAAAATCAGGAATAGCCAAAATCGGTGGATTGGTTAATGCCAACTTAAGGTCAAGAAAAGCTGATTCTTGCGACGGACCCCACGAAAATACAGTACCTTTCTTACGAAGCATGTTAAGAGGAGCTGCACGGTGAGCAAAATTAGGAATAAATCTACGAAAGTAGTTAATCATCCCAATAAAACGTGCTATTTCTTTAGGCGTTATAGGTTGTTTGAATTCCCTAATAGATTGGGTTCTGCTTTGGTCTACCGAGACACCGGATGACGATATCACATGTCCCAAGAATGATATTTGGGGTTTAGCAAAAGAGACCTTAGATAACTTGACCGTAAGACCACTATTATTTAATCGAGACAACACCTCACGAACATGTTGGACATGATCCTCAAAGTTTTTACTAAAGATGACTAAGTCATCTAAATAATGGTAAACGAATTTAAACTTAATTCCGTCAAATACGTTATCTAGCAATCTGCTCAATACAGCAGCACCGGTCGACAACCCAAAAGGTAAACGTTCGAATTCAAATAAATTCCAATCCGTGGCAAAAGCCGTCACACTCTTGGACTTCTCCGCCAGGGGAATTTGGAAATAAGCAGAATTTAAATCTAATATCGTAAAATAGGACGCTCCTTTGAACCACGAAAAGCAGGACTGAAGGTCCGGAAGAGGAATCGATTGTAAGATGACTTTCTTATTTAATGCTCTGTAATCGATCACGGGTCTGAATTGACCATTGGGTTTAGGAACTAGAAATATAGGCGAAGAATATGCTGAAGTAGATTTACGATTAATCCCCTCCTCAAGCATCTCGTCCACAATACCTTTTAAAATTTTCATCTTAGGAGGAGCCAATCTATAAGGAGACGCACGAACAGGAATGTCGTCGGAAAGCTCAATTTCATATTCTATTAAATTAGTAACACCTAATTTGTCAGTTAGAACCTCAGGAAATTCATAACACAGGTCTTTAATATGTTTAGCTTGATCTTCGCTTAAGTTATCGAACTCTAAATCTTCAATGGTTATAACCCTTTTTTCTTCCTGAGTTGAGTTGACTCCACTAATACACTCCGAATGATTGAATTTCCATCTGAGATTGGGTTTGAAATGAAACCAAAAGGATTTAGAATTTAAATCTAACAATAACCCAACATGAGTTATGAAATCCGACCCGATAATCACTTGATACGACAAATTGTCAACCACCCAGAATCTAAACATCCAAGAAAAGTTAAATATGCTGACCTTTACCTTTACATATCCTAAAATACTGAGTGAAGAAGAATTGGCTGCTATAAAGTTATGTGGTTCCTTTACCAAATTGCCAAATTTACAAACAGAAGACATCGTGCTGAACCATTTACTGTCAAGAAATGAATTAACACTGCCCGAATCAATAAGAGCGGAGACAGGTTCATTATTTATACAAACATCAATGTATGGGCAATTATTTTTTGTCGCATCAGAGATAAGGTTACACGTTTCATAATTAGCTTTACCAATACGAGAAAATTTGTCATATATCTCACGATTTGTCTTAAGATCCTTATCAAAATCTGTTTTACGGTTACCTGCAATACCATCAGATTTTTGATAATCCGACAAGATCTTCCTATCATCTAGTCATTGCCTACGATTAAATCTTCTATCACACCACTTGGCTATGTGATCATAAGACCCGCACCTATCACAACGTTTACCAGTTCGAGTATTTTCAGTGTAATTGAATCTCCTTCTTTGGAAGGAAGTCTGTTGTAAATGATTATTAGGATTAACAGGGATATTAACCAAGGGAGGCGGAGAGTTAATCACTCTTACAGCGTTAATGCTTTTGACATTTTCTGCAGATTTAATTATATCATATAATTCAAGAAAACTCTTAGGTTTACCTTCCATAGCCATACATAACCTATATTCAGGATTAATACCCTCTACTATAGTAGTAACAATTGCAGATTCACTCAAATTTAAATTCAAAACCCTAGCGTAGCACCTAATTTCTTTAATATAATCATTCAAAGATTCATCTACCCTCTGACCACGATAGTAACAATTATGTTTCAGTAAACTCATTGCACGTTCAGGAATAAAATAATCAATTACTTCGACATGAAACTCAGATAACGAAGAGTGAGATGACATAGCGCTGATCAACTTATCACGCAACAGGCCACAGGTGAAAGGAAAAATTAATTGGAAAATCATAGTATCTGATAAACCAAAAACAATGGAATTGTCCTTTAATTCAACTAGTTGTTTCAACAATTTTATCAACTCCATAGTGTCATTACCCGAACACATCTGTAAATTCTGAACACAAGAGGTTACTGGATGAGGAATACCGTTAAATCTTAAACTGTTTTCACAGTTAGGCATCGGTGACATATTTCCCCCAATATTAGCGTTATGCAACAAACGTGATGGAAAATCGGTGACAACATTAGTACAGGGTAACCCAAATTGGCTTTCATTACTAGGTAATAACCTAGAATTTGCAGAGTTATCATTAGGAAAATCATTTGAAGCGCCAGACGAAGAAATATTTGGCAAGGGACGAGGTATGGTATTATCAATTTCCCCATGCTCATCAACACTTCTATTATTAGAGTTTAATAAGGTCGGTTGGGAAATCCTTGATGAACTCTCTTGTAAGCTCTTATTCAAAGTAATTCTGCTCTCCATGCTTGCATTATGATCAGTTAAGGATAAACTTTCAAGATTATTAGGTAAATTGTCAGCGGCACCTTCAGATTCTATAATCACACGTGAGTTACTCGCATTTGGCACCATAATTTCACACGGATTATCATTAATACCATTGACGCAACCCTGAATATCACCACACTCAGAAGGAAATAATTTTAAAAAAGCATCAAGAAGCTTACTTTGAAATGACATTAATTCCGAACCGAAATTAGAATCCTCGAGTTCCCAAATATAAATGAGATCACCAAGTCTATAAAACCAATGGCATGCTTGAGTTTTAAATCTCCCTAATTGAGATGTAGAAGGGTTACTAGCACCTATCAAATAAATAGATAAATTAATTAAATTTGTTACAGCAGGTACAATGTTATTAGACTCACCAAACGTTTGATGGTAACCTTCCAAGTTAGGAATTATAATAGGCACATCTTTCGCATCCTTCAGAAGTAATAAATCCTTTTCACGATTGTTGTTAGAAGGAATTTTTCTAATGAACAATTCATATTCAATTTCCTCTTTCCTTAGGTTGTAGAAGGCTGATAATGTATTCCTCGGTTCCATTTTGTGTATGCAATGGGACATGAAACAGAAATTTCCACAAGGATTAGATTAATAATACCCAAGCTTTAAGCGACCTTTGTGTTCAAGAATTTAATTGATTTTTTTTTAAATTTATTATAATGTCCGTGAAAACAATAACATACGATCTGCTACCAATTGCGACAACTGGTAGGACTGAGAGTTAACTATTTTACCAAAAATAAAAAGAAAATCCCCAAAAATACCAGAGACGAAAGTAGAAGGTGTTGAACAAAACCATTTACCCAGGCAGTTAAATAGTATGAACATAAGAGAATAACTAACTATGATACAAGAACACAGAGGTCACCTTTGATATATATATATAATTGACAATTAATAATATTACATACATTTACAAGACAGGAATAAAATTTAAAAGAAATTAGTTCTTGGCATAAACAGTTAATTGAATATAAGCAAGGAATCCCATCGATTGAGGAGGAAAAGGGTTGAATTAATCATATTAAATGAGCAAATGAAAGTCAAAGACGAAGGAAAAAATATCCAACGATAAAATAAAAACAGATAAATTACCTTTAAACGATACTCAAGGTATAAACCGAAATAGTTTAAGTTCAAAATACGGTCTCAACTTAAAGCAATCAATTAAGTTAGTTTGTTAACAGGAGCAAATTCTAGGTACGTCTGATCGCAATCAAATCCACAAAACATATCTTCTATTATCGACACGAAACAAAAACTATTGTTTTTTTTACTGCAAGGAAGAAACGATAACAATCGCTTCGGTTGTCACCAGGCAACCCATTACACAGAATAAAATAAGTGCCATAAACTTCGACACAAGTTACAGTGCCTATATGAGGCATTCTAAGAAGATGCAAGGATAAAAATAAAATTTACATAAAGATAATTAGGTTAAGAAAGTCCTTGCACTTGACCAAAAAGAAGACTGAATTCTACATGGCTTGTAGCTCAGAAAATAAATTAAATAACCACATTCCCCCAAAAGATACATAGAAATATTAGATAATTGGAAACTATTTTAAATATATCGACAGATACTTTACCGTAACTCCGAGCACGAGGCTAGGCCAAAACACGAGTGAACAACAAACAGTCCGCCAACATAAAATAACACAAAGTTAAGAAATTACAAAACGTCCAAGATAATAAAACATATCGATAGAAATAAAACAGCTTCCAAAATATCTCACAATATTTACAAACCTTTTCTAAAACATACATGTTGAGAAGTCCAAAATATTATTACACCAAGTCAAAATATCTTCAGGGAAATGTCGGAAGTACTTCCTAGTCAAGTGGAATTATGAACATATTCCAGAATAGAGGCTATGTTAGCCTTCAGGGCTAACCAGCCCGGTTTAATATCGGAGTTATAAATTTTGCATCTTGCTAGTAAGGATTCCAATAGAGAATCAATTTTCTTATTATTGCTGTATCCAAGGTAACAGCCTTTTGTTGACTTCGGCAGCCATAGGAGGAAATCGTAGATAGCGAGTACAGCGCTCCAAGTGGCAAACCCAATAGGAGTAGTACTAATATTCTCCGTCAGATGACAGCATTCCGCGGCGACAAACGAGTTTCTAGTCATGCTCAACAGGTAGCGTGGCAAGACTGTTTATCTCAAGCACAAGCACAACAGCCAGACCAACTTGGTTACATATTAGCAAGGATAAGGTTCACGTCAGGGAAATTAAAACGCGTCAACTAGTAAGGTCCAGAGGACTAAATAAGTGATAAATAAGTAATACTTATGTAACGTTAAAGGGACCCAGAAGGATAAAGATTGAAATGAATACAAATGTCCAAAGCCTTGGAAAGTTGTATGACTTGAGTGATAGGCGCGCTTGACGCCTTAGTAAAATATACTACAAATAATTATAATTAGATGTAAGCAAGACAGAGTGATTACAAAGTGGTTATAAAGTTCGTAAAATGATGAAATGACATAGTGATCTTGATAAAATTTTGCAAAGTGATTTTTAGTTTGAATGACACTTGAAGAGACTATGCCAAGTGATTGATTTCTTTTAACATATTTTGAGTGACACTTGAAGGATTATGCCAAGTGATTAATTTTCTTACATGTTTTTGAGTGAATATTTTTCTTTTATGAATTAAATTTTGTAATATTTAAAATGTTGTGTTTTTCCTTAATATCCTTGTGAACCTTGAGTATTCCATATCAGATGTTTAATCAGCGGTGGAGGGAACGTACCATACCCCGAAACCGCAAGAGCAAAAGCCGAGTGCTGATTAATCATCATCCGTGTATACGGGCTCAATAGGTGATTTTAATAGCCATCATGAAGATTGGAATTATACTATTTTTGATGTCAATGGAGAAATTCTCATGAGTTGGGCTGAAGAACATAACATCCATCTTGTATTCGATGCAAAAGATAGATGTACATCTAGATCAGCTGCATGGAGACAGGAATATAACCCGGACCTGGTTTTTGTCTCCTGTGACAACAACTATCGGCCATTGTGTACTACACGGAAAGTTCTACCAGCTTTTCCGCACAGTCAACACTGCCCAGTTTATCTTGAAGTTGGAATACAAATCCCTCTTGTAACTTCATATCCTCGCCCACGCTGGAACTTCAAAAAATCGGACTGGAAAGCTTTCTCAGAAGAACTTGATTAATATGTCCGATGAACACCTCCAACGAGTGACAATTATGGTAGATTTGTTGGAGCTGTAATTACCATAGCCAGAAAACACATTCCAAGAGGATTCAGGAAGGAATATGTTCTTGGATGGACTGATACAAGTGAAAAGCTGTACCAAGAGTTCCTGGCAAGTGGTGAACAAGTGATCGCTGAAGAATTACTTGGTAGCCTTGATAATGCTCGGAAGGAAAAGTGGATTGAAACCGTAGAATCTATTAACTTCAGTAAATCCAGCAGAATAGCCTGGTCACTCTTGAGAAAACTTGGAGGAGGTACCCCTATTGTCCGTGGACATCAAAATGTCACTCCAAAAATGGTTGCTTCCCATATAGTTTCAATGTCTCGAACAGCTAGAGACAGAAATCACACAAAATATATCAAGAAAGAATTGTCCAATCTCAAAGCCACAAGTAATTCTGGATCAGAATACATTAAACCCTTCGCCATCCAGGATATTGACACAGCGCTGAAAGATGTAAAAAGCGGTAAGGCACCGGGATTTGATGGAATACATCCCGAATTCTTGATACACAGTGGAAAGCATGCTCGTCTTTGGCTGTCCAAGCTAGCCACTAATATTGTTCAGACTGGTAAGCTACCTCGTTTGTTTAAATTGACGAAGATCGTTGCCATACTGAAGCCTGGGAAACCAAGTGACAGACCAGACGGTTATAGACCTATCTCATTGTTGAGCGTATGCTATAAGTTAATTGAGAGACTAATCTTGGACAGAATCACCTCAAAAGTGCTTGAAGTAATTCCCATAGAACAAGCAGGATTTAGACCACAACAGAGTTGCACGGACCAAGTTCTCACCTTGACCACCTATATTGAGGCAGGGATCCATAATCGCCCAAAAACATCAGTAGCATTTATAGACCTTAAGGCAGCTTATGACACTGTTTGGAGAGAGGGTGTAAGTTATAAATTACTTCAAGTTTTCCCTTGTAAGACACTGGCTCGTCTTGTAAGCAACATGCAGAATGATAGAAGCTTCCAGGTCATCATGGGCAGTGAAATTAGCGAACCAAGTAAATTAAATAATGGACTTCCTCAAGGATCAGTGTTTGACACACTCTTGTTCTGCCTCTATATATCAGATTTGCCCTCCACAAAATCGAGGAAGTTTGGATATGCTGACGATTGGGCAATTGTTACTAGAGATCAATGTTTCGAAAGTACAGAAGAGACGCTGACAAATGATCTTTCTGCACTGGGATATTATTTTCGCAAATGGAGACTTCAGCCAAGCACAACTAAGACCGAAGTTGCTTGCTTCTACCTGAACAATAAAATGTCACAAGGGAACTTACTGTTTACTTCAATAACAACCTCTTTCGCCATAACAGACATCCCAAGTATTTGGGTATAACACTGGATAGAACATTGTCATTCAAAGAACACCTACGAATGAATTCTGCCAAAGTGAAGACAAGAAACAACATCTTACGGAAATTATGTGGCACCACTTGGGGTCCCAATGCAATTACTCTCCGTTGCTCAGCTCTAGGTTTAGTTTATTCTGTTGCTGAGTATTGTGCTGCTATGTGGATAAATAGTCCGCATGTAAGATTAATAGATGTACAATTGAATAACACCATGCGCTTGATAACAGGAACAAATATGTCAACTCCTACACAATGGCTTCCTATTCTCAGCCACATCCCACCACCTCATTTGCGGCGATGCAACATTTTGATAAGAGAATATAGAAAGATCTAGACCAACAAACAACTACCAATCCATGGATACATTGGTGATCTACATGTGAAACGATTACGTTCAAGACACCCACCTATCGGCACAGCGGAGAATCTTGCAACTAACAAATTCAACCTGACTGAGAGATGGTCTTCTGATTGGAATTCGTTTGCCCCTCCAGAGAGTACAGTAATGCCATGCATAACTGAGCAGGTGCCAGGGTTCACTCAGCCTAGAAAGACCTGGTCAAAATTAAATAGAATCCGGACCAATCACGGTGTACGCGGCGATCTCCTGTACAAGTGGAGGAAAAAATCTTCGTCATGTTGCGAGTGCGGTGCTGAAAGACAGACTGTTTGGCACCTATTTCAGGAATGCCCACAAACATCATACAGTGGTGACTTCAGCGACTTCTTCCTAGGGACACCACAGGCACTTCATTACGTTTCGGAACTTGATGTCAAATTGTAAATAATTTTCATGTATGCCATACGATAAATAAATGATTATTAATATATATAATCTATATATATAATACGCTAAGGTGTATGTATCACAAAACTCAAGCTCCTAAACCAGAGGGAGTTAGAAGTTGTGGTTTGTGTCAAAATCTTCCAAATGGTCTCAATAGTACAGGAAAAATCTTGCTTCTCTTAAAAAGTCACCGGAAATATATTTATATGTTTAAAAAAAGTGTGTTTAAACAAATAAATTTGAATCTAATAACTTCACGGACAGATTGTCGCTAGGCGACAACGACTAACTCTGTATCATGATAGTCAAAGCCGCACCAATACTGAACCTGACTTGATGGGCAGATTGACCGTCTTAAAGATTGTCGCTAGGCGACAACGACTTACTCTGCATCATGATAGTCCGGTAAAAATTGCTAAAGGACATTGCCCATCTTTCAGAATATGATTGACCTAGGCAACACCGTGAATGGAAAGTAGAGTGCACATCTTCATCGTAGATTCAGCGACCCCTTCTAATCCATTTTAAATACGTACATTGTTGCCATAAGTTATACGAAATATCGTGTCGTGTTTACCAATGATTATATAGTGAATGAGGGTATACTTTTTTGGTGTAATACGTGGTTTCTGGATGTGAAGTGCTGGTGCTTAGTGGGAGGTACTAATCTTTAGTAATTAGTAGGGCAAGTAAAATTTATCGAAATAAATATAACCATTGGCAAATCCGTTAGAAGACGCCATATTAGCTGCAGGAAATTTCTCGTTATTGAATAATATCGGTACATCCTTCAAAGAATAAATAATTCACTGGCCTCGATAGGAAATTAAACTTAGCAGAATAACCGCACGGACACGAAGAATCGATCTTTTATTTCCCCAGTCCATGGAATATTCGACATGTCGGAGGAAAACAGTCAGCGGGCTTTGACAACTGGAGTGGATGACAAAACACATGATTTCTGTTCTGTGTGCGAAAAGAGGGTAGAAGAAAATGAAACAGCTCTGACCTGTGACGGGCCATGCCAGAGATGGCATCATCTATCGTGTGCGGAATTGCAGCAAGGCCAATTTAACGCATTAAAATCAACTAGTAAGAAAAAATAAAAACTTTTATGGCTATGTTTTAAGTGTGAACAGGACTTCATCCTATATAAATTGGGAAGAAGCATGCAAAAATAACTAGAAGAGATGCGTGCAGAAATGTGCAAGGAAATGGACAAAATGGCAAATAATCTATCTAAACTTACAAACCAATGTATTTCAAGGGACAATAGATCATCGGATTCTACGAAACATGAAGATAACTGTCGCGAATCTGGGAATAGTAGTTCTTGGAATGGGAACTATGGTTGCGGGTTGGCAACGATCAACCTACGTCACCACGACAATCTGTGTTGTCGCTATGGCGGCGATTGTTCTCTGATCTGTAATGAAAAATATGTGTAGTAGAATTGCAATGCTTATGTAATAAATGTATGTCACACAACGAAATGGATTATGTCCTGTATCTAGTAATCGAACAGATACGCGGGTAGCGTAATTCGACATTAGTGGCGACCTCTGACAGGACCCAGACGGGTACTGATAATTGAAATACGAATCGAAATACATAACGTATTGTATTAATACTGAAGGAAAATATTTTGAAATCCATTATGACTTTGGATTCCCGTGTGGCACTGAGGAAGGTGAAACGTTCAGCGTTTACCCGACAACTACACACTCTCAAAGAAGAACTGAATAACCAAGAATTGGAGAACGATGAAAGGAGAAGGAAAATTAATGTTTCCTATTCTTTATTACGAACGAAGAATGAAGATCTACTGGCACTGGACGGTGATATTTTAAGTTTAAAGATAGAAGCTGGTCACGAGGGTTTGGAAGACGAATGCCGTGTTGCCGATGATTACCAACGACTGTTCCTCGGTGCCGAGGTAAGTGTTAATGAAATACTAGCCCACCAGGCGAAGTCGCTGGATGATTCAAGTCTCAATAGTGGAGCCGATATCGCAAGTAGACGGAAATTCAAGCTCCCTAAACTAGAACTTCGGAAATTTGACGGTGATGTACGACAGTGGCTACAATTCTGGGGACAATTCCAGATAGATAAGGACCCTGACATTGTACCAGAAGACAAGTTCCAATATCTAGTGCAAGTCACAGTTAAAGATTCTCGTGCTAGGGAAGTAGTCGAGAGCTTTCCACCTACCGGAGAAAATTATGTTAAAGCAGTAGAAAGCTTGAGAAGTCGATTCGGTAGAGACGATCGACTTGTAGAAGTGTATGTCCAGGAATTGTTAACTTTAGTTTTGAAGAATGCTTCCTCTTTGAACAAACCTCTAACCTAATTCATTGTGTAGCCTTTATGACAGTCTAGAATCACAAATTAGGTCACTTGAAACACTAGGGGTCACTTGAAACACTAGGTGTCACTTCCGATAAATGTGCTGCTATGCTATACCCTCTGGTGGAATCATGTTTACCTGAGGAACTGCTGAGGGTGTGGAAAAGAAGCAGTACTTTTGTAAGCACTGGCGATGGCAAAGTTAGGTTAGAAAATATTATGAAATTTCTGAAACTTGAAGTTGAATCTGAAGAAAGAATCAGTTTGGCTGCAGAGGGTTTTTGCATTCAGGATAATGTTTACAATAATACACAGGCTCGATTGTCAAGTGATAAAGCTGCTACATCTACTGAATTGCTGACTACCAGTAGGGTAGATGATAAGAGACAGGTCTGTATTTTTTGTGAAGGTAGGCATGGAGCCTCAAATTGCTTTAAGGCACAGACGTTCAGCCTGTCAGAGAAACAAAAGATACTAAAAGAAAAAGGTGGTTGTTTCCGTTGTTTAAAGAACGGTCATTGCCTCAACAAATGTAAAATTGCTGTAAGATGTTTTGTTTGTGGCAAGAACCACTGATGTACCTAGTAACGGAAGGAAAGATTGTAAGCGTAGTAAGGACCACAAACAAACGTATCAACCAGTAACAGCCTCCTTAAGCAGTACTACCAATAGACAAGTTCTCTTACAGACTTTAGTTGTAAAAGTTAAAGGTCCTAAATCATCTATTTCAGCACGAGCTCTGATTGATTCAGGCTCTCATAGGTCGTATGTTAGGAGAGAAATTATGGAGGAATTAGGTTACATCCCTCTGAGGAATGAAGCTATTAAACACAGTTTATTTGGAGGTGTAAAAGCAACTGTTAAGGAACATGTATGTTATAAGGTAGAATTACATAGCTAGGAGGGTAAATATAAATGTGATTTTGAAGCACTGGACCAGTCGATTATATGTGATGGTATTCCTTCCATCGAGCAAGGGCCTTGGTTAACGGAGATTTCAGATATGAATATTTCTTTAACTGATGTAGGAGGTAAAGATAGACCTGTCGACTTGCTAATCGGAGCAGATGTAGCAGGAAAGATAATGACAGGGAGAATCAAAATGTTAGACTCAGGTCTAGTGGCTGTAGAAACAAAATTAGACTGGACTGTGATGAGTAAAGTTCCATGTCAGTCTGCGAATAATTTAGCAGTAGAGGTTATTTCACTGCTCATTCATGATGTCGGTGATCTTTGGAAATTAGAAACTATTGGTATCTTAGACACGGCCACCCAGAAATCCAAAGAGGAGAGAGTACGTGAGATCCAGATCAGTTTTTAAACGTGTATTAAGAAAACTGATGATGGACGCTAAGAGGTACCACTGCTTTGGAAGGAGGGTCATTTACCTCTTCCAAGTAACAGAGATTTGGCATTAAAGAGACTTCAGTCCACGACTAGAAATCTGCATGAACAAGGTTTGTTTAGTTCTTATGATGATGTTTTGAATGAATGGAGACAGCTTGAGATAATCGAAGAAGTTGCACTTCAGGTGTCTATGGATCATGGCACTAGTAGGGAAGAAGTGAGAATTCTAAATAGTGACACGAACCGCTCGGCTACGCTGACCTTTTATGTATATTTCGCGAAACCATGGGCATGCGACATATCGTTGGACTCGGGCTGACGCCCTATTTTTAATGGACCACTCGATATATTTACAAAAAAATGGAAAAAACTTGTTTTTGAAAGTAGGCGATAGAATGTTATGCCATAGTTGAAACGAATGGTCTTTATGTCCTTTATATTTTATAAATATATTTTTTATTTTTGATGTTTTTTGAAAAAAAGGTCAATTTTGAAACTTTTATATTTCGGAAACTAAAGAGTTTACAAAATATTTGTTTGACATAAATGAACGGCCCTGACCCTCTCTACCCCCAAAATAAATTTCAAGTCTCTAGGACTAAAACTGTGCAGTATTGTGAATTGGACAGTTCTACCCATAATCGCGTGTGTGCTTGAATATGTATGGCTATGTTGGAAAAAGTTGGTGGTGGGGGAGGACTAGGGTCGAGTGAGGGGTCGTTTAGATGGTATTTTTCCGCTCTATTTTATGGTGAGGTTATTTTTTACAATGGGTGGAATTTGGAAACGCAATTTGAGGTAAACGTGCGTTTTTGACATTTTGGTGATATTTAATGAGCTTGTAAGGCTAGAACGATGTGTTTTTTAGGAACGGGGTGACGTTCTCTAGGCTAAGAATGTGTGTTGGTATGTTTATTTTTTATTTTTTTGAAAATTCTTGTTTTTTGGATTGCCACTATTTTGGAAACGGTGAATTTTGGAAAAAAGTTTGTTTGACGTTAATGAAAGGTGGGTATGCCCTCTAGGCGGGCAGCAAGTCTCAAGGGTGTAGGACGATAAACAAAATGATAGCCTATTTTCTCACGAACATTGGTGATCATTGGCGAACGGATGGTCGGATTTTAACAAATGAGGTGTCGTTGGACTCGAGCTGACCTCCTCTTTCCTATAGATCGCTAGTTATTTTAAAAAAATGTTTTTAAAAATAGGCGATAGTTTGAAAACCAAACATGATAGAACGTCGTTCAATAGTCCAATGGTCTCTTTGACCTTTATTTTTTATAATAAAACTTTTTATTTTTTGAGATCTTTTGAAAACCCTTAAATTTTGAATTTTTACTACTTTGGAAACAAATACGTTGACAAATAAGTTTGTTTGACATAAATGAAAGGTCCCTACCCCCTCTACCATGAAAATAAATGCCAAGTCTCTAGGACAAAAACTAGGCATTTTAATTTAAAAAAATAGAGAGCCGGTAGCGCTTGACGTATGTTACAACGAGGCTATGATTGGCCATGGTGGATACTGGAAATGGCTATTTCGACGGGGGCGATGTATGGCAAAACGAGGGGTTGCTTTTCGATATTTTTTCCTATGACGAATGAATGAAGTCGAATATTTTGAAATGTGACAAGCATGCTAAGATTTTTACCCCTGAAGGGGATCTTTAACGTTTTAGTTAACGGTGATGAGCGAGATCGCTCTCTGACACAACAGACGGTTGTAGGATATGGCCAAGTGTTTCTTAGACGTTGGCGATCTCGGTGACCGTGCCGGGAAGAAATTAATAGCTATTTTGGTGGGATGGCGGGGGCAGCTTATGACGGTTGGTTTTGTGACATTTCCTATGACGGATAGAGGCGAATATTTGAAAATGTGTTAAGTGTGCTAGAATTTTTTTTACCCCTGAAGGGGATCATTAACATGCTAGTAAACGGTGATAAGCGAGACTGCTGTCTGGCACAGTAAATGGTTTTAGAATATGGAAACCTATAACATTTGCTCGACCAAGTCATGTGCATATACGCAAAGAGCCAAAACGGTAAGGTCATTGGCCTGAAATGTTATAAACTAAATATTGAACTGGGTAAAGTCATGTCTTTCAGGATGAAAGTATGTGGTTAACATGATC
This sequence comes from Meconema thalassinum, assembly GCA_946902985.2. Lineage (NCBI taxonomy): Eukaryota > Metazoa > Arthropoda > Insecta > Orthoptera > Tettigoniidae > Meconema > Meconema thalassinum. The sequence continues at coordinate 500,846,804 of OX336392.1, read as the reverse complement.
ATGTATTGAGGATGGCCGCTTGCTAGTAATTATTATTACAGTAAAATGTTTAATAATAATAATAATATTAATAATAATAATAAGACACACACACATGTTTTGAATGCTAACACGCACACAGTCCAGCTCACTGGTGACTGAATATTGTACCTAGCCAGAGGACCCGTGAGAGCTGTTGCTGGTGCTGACGAGGCAGGAATGTCTACGTCAGCAGGAAGTGTGATATCAGCATACTTGCCTCGTGGTGGCTAGCAGGTATGCTGTTTAAGCAGAGACCACCATTTTGGTTCTGAGACAGTAGGACTACCGATGTATAAGAGGTAGCCATTTTGGTTCCTTATCAAAAACATGAAACTAGTATAAGGTACACGAATCTTATTCAGATTGAGGAATGTGAAGAGGCGTGGGAACACGTGCGAGAGAGAGACAGAGAACCATTCAAGGTCAAAACACTGAGAAAATACAACTTTTTCTGTTGCTAGGCTAACTGATAACGATTGCGTTAGTCATGCACTTGCCATTTTTGCACACGGACGTATACAGTAGAGCTGTGGAAGAAAAATCCTTTTATTTTTTGGTAAGTAGCTATGAATGATTATTTTAATAATGTCATGCTAATGAACCTTAAATTTGCAATTATTGATTAGGTAATTATTGATTTTTTAAATTTTTTTCGTTTGAAGATAACCGGTATACCTTACATGTCTGAGATACAAGAAACCAGCTTACTTTTGAGCCCACTAGAAGGAAAGAGCAACAAGCCACTGCAAGTGAAGGTGGGATTATTTTTTTAAACTAACTTGTTTCATTTTTTGTTTCATATTTTATTTTATGAAATGCATGTACTAACCTGAATTTAGGTATTTATAACGGTTTATTTTATTTATTTTTAGAAACTTGGAAAGAAAAGCCTTACCGCCGTAGCAGTCGCTGAAAACCCGAGACGCAGTAATGTGGAACCATTGTTTCCAGGCAGTGAACTATTTAATACTCACGTAAGCCTAACATAAAATGCTATTCCATTTTACCACTACTGAAAACTCGTAGACAAAAAATTCATTACCTGTACATGACTAGGACGATGATTGCTTTCTTGATTAATGACTGTGTATTGGCAACCGGTACAAGACCATATTGGTTGTTTGCCGGGAAAGTACAAGGCCATATTGGATTTTGTAAAAAACAAAAATTTTAATTTAACTGACATGTCGTTCCCTATAATAATAATAATAATAATAATAATAATAATGGTGATATCAAGAAGAACATAACTGAGCAGTATACACGACTTCACAGTGTTCTCTCTTCAAAACTTAGCGCTAAATATATCATTAAGGCAATTAACACATTCGCAATGCCCGTAGTTACATACTCCTTTGGAATAATAAGGTGGACTCAAACTGAACTGCACGATCTGCAACGAAAAACATCGGTGCTTTTATCACGCCATCGTATGCACCATCCGAAATCAGCAACAGAGCGCCTGACACTACCTCGGTCTGAAGGTAGTAGAGGACTGATAGACATCATGAACCTTCATACAAAACAAGTGACAACTCTGCGTGCATTTTTCCACAACAAAGGAGAAACATCCCCTCTCCATCACACTGTATCTTCAGCTGATGATAATTACACACCGCTCCATCTGTCATCTTTAGATCCACCAGTAAAAGAAATGAAAACTACTGAATACAAGATCGGGAATTGGAAACAGAAAGCGCTTCATGGGAAGTTTCCACATGAGTTGGACCAGCCTCACATCGACAAGTTAGCGTCGCACGCATGGCTGACCCACTCGGTCCTTTTTCCGGAAACAGAGGGGTTTGTTGTAGCTATCCAAGACCAAGTTGTTGCTACTCGAAGCTATCGGAAATTTATCATAAAAGATCCAACAACAGAGAGTGAGAAATGTCGCCGCTGTGGCAAATGTAGTGAGACCATTCAACACGTTATATCAGGTTGTTCCCACCTTGCCAACACTGATTACAAACATCGACACGATCAAGTTGCCAACATTATCCACCAGAAACTGGTCTTGAAGTACAAACTTCTTCAAAGCTCCGTCCCCTATTGGAAATACACACCATCTGCAGTACTCGAAAATGCCACACACAAGCTCTATTGGGACAGAGGAGTTGTGACAGATGTCGCAGTCAGTAACAACCAGCCAGATATCATTGTCATCAATAAAGTACACAAAGAGGCATTACTGATAGATATCGCATGTCCCAACACTCAAAACATCCAAACAACAGCTGCTACTAAAATATCTAAGTACACAGAGCTGGCAATTGAGATAAAGCAGATGTGGAAACTTGATTCGGTGACTACCATCCCAATAATTGTATCGTGTACTGGTGTTATACCGAAAACTCTCCACAGTAGTCTATCAATATTGAATCTGCACCCGCAGATATATATTGAACTTCAGAAGGCAGTTCTGTTAAACACATGCCATATTGTTAGGAAGTTCCTTGGTGACAATGCCCTAGCCGAATACTCAGCAAAGCTCGATGATCCAGATGGGAATTTAGCTCATCCTACAAATGAAGGAGACTCGTGAAGACTGCGGGCACGACATGGATGTGAAGTCTCTGAACAGTGTAATCGTAATTATCTCAGTACAGATGGTTCCTTGCTAAGGCCGAACCAGGCTGTAACAGATATTGTAGCCGGTATTTGCGGTGATAATTTTGTCAAACAATAAACTATAATGATAATAATAATAATAATAATAATAATAATAATAATAATAATAATAATAATAATAATAATAATAATCATAATAATAATATCGTATGGCCTCGGTTGCCGGGTGCAAGCTTTGTTATTTGACACACAGAGGGTAGCTTGCATGTAGAATTTAGTTGTTCCTTGACTATGAAAGTCAAGGAGGTTAGATGTTAGATATCTAATCTCCTTAACAGTTTCAACCAAGCAAGCAAGGTGAACAGACGTGCAGTGAAGTGTAAGGAAGAATGGGAATCGCTATTCAGCAGTACCGGGCGGCCATCGGCCGCTGGCAGGCTAGAGTGAAGTGCGATTTCGGTGTCGGGAAGGTGATAGTGGGCAACGTCACTGAACAGATGGGGGTTTTGGCGATGGGGATGGTAGCGCTGGTTGTGGCGACGCTACTATTAATTGGAGGAGTGGAGTCAAACCCAGGGCCTGGTCAGCTGGGATGGCAAGAAATGGAAAAAATAAGGGAAATTGTAAAGGAAGTGTCACAAAATGACCAGGTCCGGGACATTCTTCGTGAGCAATGTAAGGAATTCAAGGAGATGAAGACATGTATAAGAGAAGAGATGGGAATAGTGACAGAAAGGCTGGCCGAGAATAGTAGAGAGATAAAAGACCTGAGAGAAAAGGTGAAGATATTAGAGGTGGAGGTAAATGAATTAAGGAAGACCAAGCTGGATGAGAGAAAGAAAAACGTCTTCATTTACGGAATAAAGGAAGATGCCAAGGAAAGCACCGAGGATCTAACATCCAAGGTGCTCCGAGTGATTAGTGAAGGCATGCGGATAAACATTGGAGTCTCAGAGATTGACAATGTGACCAGGATAGGGCGAGGAAGGGGCACGAGGCCCGTGAAATTGTCATTAGTTTCTTCGCTGATGGCTCACAGAATTCTGGCGAACGCAAGGAACTTGAAAGGGGAGAAGATATGGATAAGGAGAGAAATGAGTAAAGAAGAGGCAAGCGAGCAACGGACCTTGCAGTTTCATTTAAGGAAGGCAAGGAGCTCTGGTCTCAAGGCTTATGTAAAAGGTAATAGACTGGCGGTTAGCGGCAACAACTGGGATAGGATTTGGACAGTGGCACAACTCCAGGATATGGAGAAGCAACAACAACAGGAGACAGTTAGACCTAGCAACCAGGTGGAAGCAGTTGTCGGGTCAGAGGAAAGTGCGGTGATGAGTCAACAGAGAGCAGCGACCTCCAAGTCCAACACGGAAGTGGCGCGAGCAGGAACGACTAACGTCAGCGCCAGGATCACCGGACAAGTGCGTGGTTTGCAGAAAGGTGAGACTGGCAAACAACGAGTTACTAGTCTAAAAGAACTTTGGGGCAAGAAAACCTTGGCAGAGCAGTTTAATGTGGAGAAGGAGGTCATTTCTTCTCCAGGTGGTAGTATACTAGAGTTAGAGAAAGCTAGAGTTACTAGAAGTAAAGCTACCGCCAGCGAGGAGGGTAGGGGTAAAAAATAACTAAACTGGAATATTGCTAGCGTAAATATAGAGGGTTTTTTAAATAAGAGAGGCAACGATGTAGTTTTGACCCTAATAGAAGATATGCAGATTGTAGGATTTGTTGAGAGTTGGCTCCCTGTAGGTTGCGAGGTTAAATTAGATGGCTTCAATATATATACAAAACCTAAGATTAGGAAAGCTCGCACCGGTAGGTTCCCAGGGGGTATTGTTGTTTTAATTAAAGAAGAGGTGAGGGAATTATCAGAATTTATTAGTTCAGAACTGGAAGAAGTAGTGTGGGTAAAAGCAGATATTAGGGGGAGGGGAAAAGGAACGGTATGTTTCGGCTTTGTCTACAACCCTCCGGAGAATTCCCCGTATGCAAGAGAAAGCTTTTTCGATGAGTTAGCTATTGAAATAAACAGAATTCAAAATATATATGAAGAGGCAGAGATTGTGCTGTTAGGGGACTTCAATGCGAGGGTTGCAGACAGAAAGCCCCTTTACAGCAAGGGGGTTGCCGAGGCCGTATGTGGTGATAGGCACAGCAAAGACAAGGAATGTAACAAGAACGGAGAAAAGATTTTGGATCTATGTGGTGCAGAAGAGCTATATATATTAAATGGTGTCTGTGTGGGGGATGAAGAAGGTAACCTGACGTATATAACAGAGATTGGAGGAAGTGTAATAGATTTAGCAATATGTTCCAGAGGAGCACTATCCCTAATTAAGAGGTTCACTGTTGAAGAATGGGGGGAATCACACCACCTACCAATTGTCGTCAACATGCAGGGAGCGGTGACAAAATCAAAAGGGAACCCACAAGTTAAAGCTATAGAGAGAAAAGTGAATAGATTCAGATGGAGGGAGGAAAACTGCAGAGAGTTCCAGAACTACTTCCAGGGAGAAAATTTTGAGCTGATAAAGGTAGGAATAAGTTTAATGATCAGTAATGATGAAATTGAAGGGGTAATACGTATGATTGAGAATGCAATTATGATGGCAGGGCGGAAAATGCGCGTGAAGGCTAGGGGAAAATTAGGGAGAATTAAAGGATGGTACGATGAATCTTGTAGAAGGAAGAAAACCGAAGTTATTAGGGCACTGAAGTTATACAAGAGAGGAGGGGATGATACGATGAGAGTAGAATTTTGTCGTCTAAGGAAAGAATATAGGGAACTGCTCAGTAAAATGAAAGATGAATGGCAGGGTAAGGAAGCAACAGCACTAAATAAGGATTCTAAAGCTAACGACTGTAGCAAAGTGTGGAGCAGGATAAAGTCTTACTGTAGGGGGAGCAGAAGTGGTGGGGGGAGCTCTATAAGTGATGAAATATGGATTGCATATTATGAGAATCTGTTAAATGCTGAAGATAATTGGAGGAAGAGGGATGAGTTTGGCGTCCCGAGGGGGCTGGGGGTCACTCTGCCTATGCTGGACCAAGTCATATCGATAGAGGAAATTAAGGAAGTAATGACAAAAAGTAAAGGAGGGAAGTCAGGTGCTATTTCGGGGATAACAAATGAATTTTGGCAAGAGTTGAGTAGCAATAGGTTCATGATGGACAGCTTGGTAAAAATCTTTAACAAAATCTTTGACGGAGGTAGATTTCCAAGGGCGTGGCAGGAGGGGATAATTTGTCCAATATATAAGAGGCGGGGGGACAAACTAGACCCAGGCAACTATAGAGGCATAACTTTGCTTGATAATTTGAGCAAAATGTACACCGGGGTCTTATCCAAGCGTTTAATAGCATGGGCAGAGGGCTGTTCGGTGTTCTCGAGACTCCAGACAGGGTTCAGAAAAGGAATGAGGACCAGTGACAATATAATGGTGGTTAAAACGGTGATGGACAAGTACATAAGAAGGAAAAGAGGTAAGCTGTATATCACAGCTATTGATTTGGAGAAGGCGTTTGATTCAGTGAGCAGGGGAGCTGTCATGGCTAAACTGGGAAAAATCGGGGTGTCACATAAAATGATACGAGCAATTGAGAATGTGTATTCCGAAGTGAAATGTTCAATTAAAACTAAAGATGATGTAATTGTAGGAGAGATAACGTCTAATATAGGTCTAAAACAGGGATGCAAATTATCCCCGGTGCTTTTTTTTGCTATTTATCAACGATATTTTCGAGTCAAAGGGCTTTGAGCAACGGTCCAACCCTTGCTTGGACAATTATGATATCCCGGGCCTAGCTTTCGCTGATGACATCCTTCTGCTTGCTCTAACACCCTATAATATGCAATATAGTATTGACGAGATTGTGAGATACTGTGAGGACTGGAACTTAAAAATTAACCCGAGTAAGACCAAAGTTATGGTCTGCAAAAAGGGAGTTAAACTGGCTAAGAATGAAAAGTGGGTCATGTATGGGTCTCAGTTAGAGACGGTGAAAAAACTTGAGTATCTAGGGATGATAATGGCGAGTAATGGTAAATGGACCGAACAAATTAAAAGGGCAAAATCGAAAGGGCTAGCGGCATTGGCGAATGTTAAAGTGTTAGAGCGTAGGTTACCGAATCTTGACTACAAAGTGTATAAGAATGTGTTCAACGCACTCATCGTTTCAAGAGCACTCTATGGAGTGGAAGTATGGGGTTTAGAGGAAGGAACGAAAACCCTGGACAGTATTGTAAGTAGGTTTGCCAAGATAATTTTGGGGCTACCTAGTTGCACGGCGAATTGTGGAGCGAGAATGTTGTGTGAGGATGTAAGCATTAGACAACATATCATAAAAAGGGTCATAAAGTCTTGGATTCGTTTAAAAGCAGGTGGAGGGGAGGAAATGCTTAAGGTAGCCTACCTGCACCAAATGAAGCATCAGCAAGAGGGCTACTGGGTGGACGGGGTAAGAAGTGTACTGGAAAGATTAGGAATGGGCTATCTATGGGATAGGGACTTACAAAGAGAGGAAGGTAGGGTGTGTAAAAAAGTGTGCAGAAGGGTTAATGACGTAGAGTTGCAGGTGCTAAGGGAAGAGTGCACCAGTAGGAGAACCTTAACGGAGTTCTGCGAAATAAGGAACTTTATGAGCATAAAGCCTCAATGCCTAATGAAAAGAGAAATGAGAGGGATAATTTGGTGGTTAATGGGGGTGTATAAGAACAAAGCGTTGAGAGAAGTAGGAAAAGAGGACATTTGCCTGTTTTGTGGGAAGGTTATGGGTGCGGCGCACCTGATCAGGGAATGCAAGGAAATTAAAATGATAAGAGCAAGGTTTGTAGACAAAGCAGATATAAACAGAATAGAAAATGAAAATGAGTATCACACTTTAATTAAATTACTAAAAAGGGAATGGGGGAAAGCAGGTCAATTAGCAAAATATTTTAATACCATCAGGGCAATGTGGAATAAGAAAGCGTCGGATGAGATTCAGAACAAAGATGCATGTAAATTAAGCATTCAAGTACAGGAGATGGCTTCCTAAGCTATAAATCTTGTTAAAGCCCAGGAGAGCCTATCTGTACATATTGCTGTCTGTAGATTTTTCCTGTAAATTTATGTTATCTATGTGTTTATTGTCTGTAGGTCACGATATGACTCTCTGAGTTAAAGTGACAATTAACAAGTAGACTTGGTTTAAATAAAATAAATAAAAAAAAAATCTCCTTAAACTCTATAGCGCTTTCTAGTAGAAAAATGAGGAACTTTGTACCCTATGAACTCAACGAATATTCACAGGTTTGAACATGATAATCTGAACAAAATGGCATGACATTATTATTTTTTGTTTATGTATTGGTTAAAGGGGAATGTAAATGACTGCAGCTTTATAAAAAGAAAATAAGTACATGGGTTACTGTTAGTGCCGACATACAGTTTATTATAATTTTTATGGTGTTTTGATATATTAATGCCAATTAACGTTAAAGTTTTATTTACAAGTATTGATTGATTGATTGATTGAGTGATTGGTTATTTTGTTTGCTTTTAGGTGTCGTCATGCGCCATTAACGTAATGAACAGACAGTGAACAAGCATACATTGTGCTTTAAAGTACTCTGTGCAACGTTAATAACTTACAATAAGAAAAAGTTTTATTATAACACATGGCGTTAGTACCAAATACAACAAGTGAGCAAGATGGTTTACCACGTGGGTTAAATTTAAAATCAGAACATGATCGCTGGTTAACATTTGAATCCTGGCCTGTAGGCTTTTTGTCGACACATAAACTTGCAAAAGCCGTTTTTTTTACTTGAACCGAGAAGATGTGGTGCGCTGTGTGTTTTGTCGTATTGAACTTTCACACTGGGAAGAAGGGGATGATCCCTTTGGAGACCATTTGCGATGGTCTCCTTGTTGTCCTTACATGCTTGGAAAACAAGTGGGTAACATACCCGTGTATTCATTTTACCGAACCACAAGACCATTGGTCGCTACTTACGTTGCTGAATCACAAATAAATAATAATAATAATGATGTATTACCAGCCAACAACGGTAGTGTCGATATATGTGGTCCATATGCCATAGACAGTGTTGAATTGGCATGTGCTTTTGAAAAATAGGGAGTTTACAAGACTAAAGCACTAGCCCACCCGCAGTACAGCTCTATTGAAAAACGTTTCGAATCTTATAAAAATGTTTGGCCATTAATATAACACCTTACCAAACAGCTAAGTGAAGCTGGATTTTTTTTATACTGGTGAAGGGGATAAAACAATATGTTTTTTATTGTGGATTTGCTTTAAATGATTGGCAAATGACTGATGACCCTTTTGTGCAACACGCTCATTGGTTACCTAACTGTAAATACATGGTGTTGCTTAAAGGTCAGGAATTTGTGAACACTATTCGTAAAGAAAACGTGATTGCAGCACAAGACATAAAAGTGCCGTTAGAGTTAGAACATGCGGAGCAAATACATGAGGCTGAAAAAAAGACTTGTCTCACGAGCAGATACAAAAGTGTGACCAACAATTATGTAAAATTTGTTATCAAGATGAACTAGGTGTTGTATTTTTGCCTTGTGGACACATGATAGCCTGTGTCAAGTGTGCATTAGAACTCAACACTTGTGCTATATGCAGAAAAACAGTATCTGCTACAGTTAGGGCATTTCTTGCATAAATAGTAAAATTTATCAGCCATGCATAGTGCAAAATCCCTAATTGCACAATATTATTAAAGCTGTTTTAGAGTGTAATGGATATGCTTTTCTTTTGTTTATAGACTACTACAATGAATGTTTTGAATGCTGTGGGTCAAGCATGTGGCTTAGAGACAAAGAAGCTCAGCGAATTGCCAACGCATATTCCATTCCGCATTATCAAGGTTCGGAAATTGAAAACAGCATTATGGTGATCGTGTACTTTGTGTATGTGAAAACTTTGAGACATTTCTGCCTACACGGTTTAATGATATGTCGGAGAGTGCTTTTGATGAAGTCAATAATGCTGTACAACCTGTACACTTAATTTATGAAGGTTTTAAAAACAATAGGCGCATGGTTCGTTTTAATTAAATAAATAAAAAAACAAATGTCAAATAATAATGGAAGATATAAGTCATGACAATGGACTGAAAGAAAAATATGTGTATAGAATAATAATGTTTTAGTGTTTAGTATTGTCTTAAAAAATATTATCATGAAACGAAAAAAGTATATAAAGTTTGTAAATAAATGAAAATAATGGTACAATGTTGTTTTATTTTCTATAGAAGTCAGAATATTTAACATTGCAGAGTATACATGATTATGACAATCAAAAGCACACTTAATACAAGTCTTTGCCTTTACGATAGTGTGTTATAGTTTTAAAAACAAAGCTTGTTGTAGATCTTTTTTCTTCCACGGTGAGCAATAGGCATGAAAACGTTATTGTCTTGTTTTGGATCATTATTACTATCATAATCATAAGCAGCATGATCTATATCACTATTATTATAATCACTATAATTATCCTCAACATTATCCTCAACATTAGTAGTAGAATGGGAAGTGTTCGAGGATTATACTGCTAGTGATCACCAATATATCACCTTCCGGATTCTACGAGATCAGCAGCCTCAGAGGCACAACACATTGAAGACAACACGTTGGAATGTATCGCGCATCGACGAGGAGAAATTTGCCACTGTACTCGAATCAGTACAGACAGGAACTAGTAACATTTTTGAGGAATTAGATCTAAGAGTTTCTGTTGAGGAACAGGTGGGGGTCACTATGCGTCTCTTGTACCTTGCCTGCGAAGCGTCAATGCCCCGGAAGCGTCTTCGAAACAATATACGTCCTGCTTATTGGTGGACTGATGAAATAGCTGATCTTCGAAGAACCTGTCTTCGACTCAGAAGAAGAGCCCAACGTTCAAGACATCGACCAGAGGCTGATTTGAGATCCGCTGAGCACCTTGCAGCTAAGAGAACCCTTCGAGATGCCATCAGAAGACGTAAGACTCTGATGTGGCAGTTGTTAGTTAAAGAAGTAGACGTAGATCCTTGGGGATTAGGCTACCGAATTGTCACCAAGAAACTCGGCACTATGTTTAATACCACGATGGATGGACGGACGATGGATGGTATTGTAGACGAGCTATTCCCTACTCACCCTGTGCGAATTGATGTGGGCGACGTAGTAGAGCCGGAATTCATTCCTCTATTTACCATAGGTGAGCTGAAGGAAGCAGTAGGCTCCCTTCGGAATAAGAAGGCTCCAGGCCCTGACGGGATACCCGCGGAGCAATGAAACTGGCTGTCAAGGTTTGTCCGCAGCTACTGCTTGAAATGTACAACTGTTGTCTGAGAGCAGGTGTATTTAGTGCCCGTTGGAAAATGGCTCGACTAGTGCTGATTAAAAAAGGAAAGGCAGTTGGGAACGCGCCATCGTCCTTCAGACCACTATGTATTTTAGACATTCCGGGAAAAGTGCTGGAGAAGCTATTAAACCTCGCATACTGTCGTCTATTCAAGCCGCGGGAAATCTGTCTGACAGGCAATTTGGCTTCCGCCGTGGGCGATGTACAATAGATGCAGTACGCCTAGTAGTTGAAGCAGTAAATCAGGCACAGGAAGGTAACCACTATTCTTGGAAAATAACACTTCTGGTAACCTTGGATGTGAAGAACGCCTTCAACTCAGCTAGGTGGATTGATATGGTTGAAGCTCTTCAATTCACATTCCAGTTGCCTGCATATCTCCTGCGTATAATGAAAGATTATTTGAAGGACCGTACCCTGTTATATGACACTGCAAACGGTCAGTGGAGGAAAAAAGTCACGGCAGCAGCAGCGCAAGGATCTATCCTGGGTCCGGATTTGTGGAACATGTTGTACGACGGCTTACTGCGCATGGAGATGCCCGAAGATACATTCCTTGTTGGGTTCGCTGATGATATTGCAGCGTTGATTGTAGCCCAAGATGCGGTTCTGGATCAGTGGAAACTCAATCAGGTACCGTAATTCGTCGGGTGAGTGGTTGGATGAACGCTCATGGTCTGAATTTATCTATGGCGAAAACTGAAATAGTCATGTTATCTAGAAGGAGTATGGACACTATAATTCCCATGAAGGTTGGAGAGGTGATCGTTCGAACTGGAGCCACTGCGAAGTACCTAGGATTTACTCTTGACACGAAACTGACATACTGGTCTCATATACGGAAGGCAGCAGACAAGCGAAAGTAGTGACAGCTGCCATTAGTACTCATGGCTAATTAGCATGGTCCTAGACCAAGCAAGCGTCGACTACTGTTGTCCACAGCGCAGTCTATTCTCCTGTATGGAGCTGAGATTTGGTCTGATTCGCTGATGATAGACATGTATAGGAAACGCCTAGCTGCAATTCAGAGGAGAGGAGCTCTGAGGGTGGCGTGTGCTTACCGTAAAGTTTCCGAACCAGCAGTTCTGGTTGTCTCAGGTGTTGCGCCAATAGACTTACTCGCGCAAGAACGTAAAGACGTATACTTCCGACGAGTAGAACTGGGCAAGGCTCAAGCCCGGAAGGAAGCCGTAGCACGCAAGATGGAGCTTTGGCAGCAGAGGTGGAATGACGATCTCAGAGGAAGATGGACAGCTCGGCTGATACCGAGTCTGGTCGAGTGGACAAGTAGAAAACATGGAGAAACGAATTACTTTCTGACTCAGATGTTGACAGGTCATGGCTACTTTCGGTGTTACCTCCATCGTATGGCCAAAGTAAGGAGTCCAGTATGTATTTACTGCGAGAACGAACGAGATGACGTATATCATACGTTCTTCGTCTGCACTCGTTGGACAGAGGAAAAACAACGACTTGAAGCTGAGGTTTGTCCAATAACGCCGGACAATATACACACATCAAAAAAAGTTTTGCATCACCTCGGTTCCAAGAGTTCCGGAACCTGTAAATACAAAGGGAATAGAGATCAACACAAACAACATTTCAGCTCGTTTTATTGCTCATGAGACCCACACATTGCATGTTGTACCATCATACAGCTAGACTTTCAGCATTTGTGGTCCAGATTGCAGTACACACCACTACCTCTAATACCCAGTAGAATGTCCTCTTGCATTGATGCATGCCTGTATTCGTCGTGGCATACTATCCACAAGTTCATCAAGACACTGTTGGTCCAAATTGTCCCACTCCTCAACGACAATTCGGCGTAAATCTCTCAGAGTGGTTGGTGGGTCAAGACGTCCATAAACAGCCCTTTTCAACATATCCCAGGCATGTTCGATAGGGTTCATGTCTGGCGAACATGTTGGCCACTGTAGTCGAGCGATGTCGTTATCTTGAAGGAACGCATTCACAAGATGTGCACGATGAGGTCGAGAATTGTCGTCCATGAAGACAAATGCCTCTCCAATATTCTGCCGATATGGGTGCACTATGGGTCGGAGGATGTCATTCAGGTATCGTAAAGCCGTTTCGGAGCCTTCCATGACCACCAGTGGCGTACGTCGGCCCCACATAATGCCACCCCAAAACATCAGGGAACCACCACCTTGCTGCACTCGCTGGACAGTGTGTCTAAGACGTTCAGCCTGACCAGGGTGCCTCCAAACACGTCTCCGACGATTGTCTGGTTGAAGGCATATGCGACACTCATCGGTGAAGAGAACGTGATGCCAATTCTGTGGGGTCCATTCAGCATGTTGTTGGGCCCATCTGTACCGCGCTGCATGGTGTCGGGGTTGCAAAGCTGGACCTCGCCATGGACGTCGGGAGTGAAGTTGCGCATCATGCAGCCTATTGCGCACAGTTTGAGTTGAAACACGACGTCCTGTGGCTGAACGAAACGCATTATTCAACATGGTGGCATTGCTGTCAGGGTTCCTCCGAGCGGCAATCCGTAAGTAGCGGTCATCCACTACAGTAGTAGCCCTTGGGCGGCCTGAGCGAGGCCTGTCATCGACAGTTCCTGTATCTCTGTACCTCCTCCATGTCCGAACAACATCGCTTTGGTTCACTCTGAGACGCCTGGAAACTTCCCTTGTTGAGAGCCCTTCTTGACACAAAGTAACAATGCGGACGCGATCGAACTGCGGTATTGACCTTCTAGGCATGGTAGAACTACAGACAACATGAGCAGCGTACCTTCGTCCTGGTGGAATGACTGGAACTGATCGGCTGTCGTACCCCCTCCGTCTAATAGGCCCTGCTCATGCATGGTTGTTTACATCTTTGAGCAGTTTTAGTGACATCTATGAACAGTCAAAGGGACTGTATCTTTGATACAATATACACAGTCAACGTCTATATGCCGGAGATCTGGGAACCGAGGTGATGCAAAACTTTTTTTGATGTGTGTAGTTGGAACTATGCTGAGGAACGAGCTCAGCTGGGATACGGTCGCTAGAAGTCGGATGGGGACTTGCTCGATTTAGTTGATTAAGTCTGCGATCCGCGGACTATGAGTTGAGAAGTAAGATGGTGTTTGTGAAGCAAAGAAAATGGCTCCATCCTGAAGTAATACGAAAGTGGTCCCGGCATGGGTTTTGTCAAGAGGACAGGGTGTGGTTTTTTAGTGGGTAAGAATCCCACACTCTTGAGGAGTGCGGACCCTCCTCAAGGTCTTATGCAAGATTTTTCCACTTCCCTCGTAAAAAAATCCTCAACATTACTAAAACCAGTTAAATATTCCTGTTCCTGTTCCTGTTCCTCTTCCTCTATAGTGTCCTCATGTAGAGTCTGCGTGGCTTTTGATAATGTTAAACGGTTTTTTGAACATTGAATTATTTTCAATAGTAGTATTGTTTTGTAGCACTTGCTTTTTAACATTTTCATGATTTTCTGTTGACAGCAACAGTGTTTCATGCAGTACACTACATTGATGATCACTGACAATTAAAACCTCACTATTTTTACTTTTTAGCTCACTGCGACATTGTTTTGAACGTTGTTTTGTACAACACCAAATAACAGTTCCATTTTTATTGGTTCGTTTCACAATATATGAATATCCTTTATAGAATGCATGAGGCTTACCATACCTAGTCACAGATACTTCCATATCAACTGTCAAGCATAGACTAAGCTCTAGTAAAGACAACTTGGTAATTAGAACAATAGTTTATTGTGCGAGCATATATGGGTGCAAATGTGGGAGCAAAAAAGTGGGAGCAAAAAGTGGGAGCAAAAATTGGGAGCAAAAAGTAGGAGCAAAAATTGAGAGCAAAAAGTGGGAGCAAAAAAAAGTAGGAGCAAGTATGGGAGCAAATGTGAAAGAAAAAGTGGGAGCAAGTATGGGAGCATATGTAAAAGCAAAAGTGAGAGCAAAAAGTGAGAGTAAAAAAGTGGGAGCCAAAAATGTAAGCAAAAGTGGGAGCAATTATGAGAGCAAGAGAAGTAGGAGCAAGTATGGGAGCAAATGTGAAAGCAAAAGTGGGAGCAAAAAGTGAGAGGAAAAAAGTGGGAGCAAAAAGTGTAAGCAAAAGTGGGAGCAAATATGAGAACAAAAAGAAAGTGCGAGCAAATATGGGAGCAAAAAGTGGGAGCAAAAAGTGGAATCAAAGAAAAGTAGGAGCAAGTATGAGAGCAAATGTGAAAGCAAAAGTGGGAGCAAGTATGTGAGCATATGTAAAAGCAAAAGGGGGAGCAAAAAGTGAGAGAAAAAAAGTGAGAGCTAAAAGTGTAAGCAAAAGTGGGAGCAAATATGAAAGCAAAAAAAAGTAGGAGCAAATATGGGAGCCAATGTGAAAGCAAAAGTAGGACCAAATAGTGAGAAAAAAAGTGGAAGCAAAAAGTGTAAGCAAAAGTGCGAGCTAATATGAGAGCAAAAAAAAGTGAGAGCAAATATGGGAGCAAAAAGAGTAAGCAAAAGTGGGAGCAAACAAGTGTGAGCAAATATGGGACAAGAAAGCGGGAGCAAATGTGAAAGCAAAAGTGGGAGCAAAAAGTGAGGGAAAAAAGTGGGAGCGAAAAGTGTAAGCAAAAGTGGGAGCAAACATGAGAGCAAAAAGAAAGTGCGAGCAAATATGGGAGCAAAAAGTGGGAGCAAAAAGAGGGATCAAAGAAAAGTCGGAGCAAGTATGAGAGCAAATGTGAAAGCAAAAGTGGGAGCAAGTATGGGAGCATATGTAAAAGCAAAAGGGGGAGCAAAAAGTGAGAGAAAAAAGTGAGAGCAAAAAGTGTAAGCAAAAGTGGGAGCAAATATGAGAGCAAAAAAAATAGGAGGAAGTATGGGAGCCAATGTGAAAGCAAAAGTTGACCAAAAAGTGAGAGAAAAAAAGTGGGAGCAAAAAGTGTAAGCAAAAGTCCGAGCTAATATGAGAGCAAAAAAAAAGTGAGTGCAAATAAGGGAGCAAAAAGAGTAAGCAAAAGTGGGAGCAAACAAGTGTGAGCAAATATGGGAGCAGAAAGTGGGAGCAAATGTGAAAGCAAAAGTGGGAGCAAAAAGTGAGAGCAAAAAGAGCGAGCAAAAGTGAGTGTACAAAGTAGGAGCAAAATGTGTGAGTAAAAAGTGGGGGCAAATTTGGTGTTTTACTAAAACAATCTCCCCTAACCTAACCTAACCTAACTTCAGCTAACCTAACTTCACCTAACCTAACCTTCCAACTCCCAGATCAAAAAATAAATTCTGGCCATAGTCGAGTTGGAACCCAAAACCTCTGGGATAACACCCAAGTATACTAGCCACTACACCGCGAGATGGGCAAATTATCATGCAACACAACACAAAAATAAAAGTTTCCTGTAGTGTAACTCATTGGCTGACAACCATAGTTGAGAATTCAAACCCAAGACCTCAGGACTTTTGTTTTGAACATTATCAGAAATATTATTCCATTTACATTTTGCTGTTGCTTATAGTTATAAGAGTTGGCATTAATATGGGAGCAAAAGTGAAAGCAAAAAGTGGGTGCAAGCATGGCTGGTTGTTGAGACTTTCATATAAACTAATACACATAAATTAAATTTTAGTAAAGTGACTTGGCTAATGAAAATCCACAGCCTGCTTCCAGTCTCCGACCGGGTCAGGAATGGAATGAATGAAGCCCCCATCTAGCGGCGAGGATATGAACTGTGCCGGCTGCCGAGGCCTGACGCACTCCTCTGGGGCAATGATTAAATGAATGACAGATGAAATGAAATGATAGTGGAGAGTGTTGCTGGAATGAAATTGTGACAGGGAAAACCGGAGTACCCGGAGAAAAACCTGTCTGCCTCCGTTTTGTCCAGCACAGATCTCACATGGAGTGACCGGGATTGGAACCACGGACCCAGCGGTGAGAGGCCGGCGTGCTGCCGCCTAAGCCACGGAGGCTTTGACTTGGCTAATAATAATAATAATAATAATAATAATAATAATAATAATAATAATAATAATAACAGTTTAAAAAAACCAACGGGATTGATATTTTTCAGGGTGTGATTTCCAAAGTACTGTCAAGAATAATAATTACATGAACAGATTCCAAGAACTCTAGAGTGCTTTTAAGGTTAATGATTGGCTAGGAGTGAGATAGAGCTAGCAAACCTAAGTTAACCTCAGCTCACTAAACCTAACCTTGTCACATGACATGTTCTACAAGTATAGACTTGCTTTGAGACTGGCTATGACGTCACAGATGAATGGCGGTGGGAGGCTGGACATGACTTTTTATTACACAAAAACATTTTCCTTTTTTGCCAGCCTCCCACCGCCATTCATCTGTGACGTCATAGCCAGTCTCAAAGCAAGTCTATACTTGTAGAACATGTCATGTGACAAGGTTAGGTTTAGTGAGCTGAGGTTAACTTAGGTTAGCTAGCTCTATCTCACTCCTAGCCAATCATTAACCTTAAAAGCACTCCAGAGTTCTTGGAATCTGTTCATGTAATTATTATTCTTGACAGTACTTTGGAAATTACAACCTGAAAAATATCAATCCCCTTGAATTTTTTTAAACTGTTATTATTATTATTATTATTATTATTATTATTATTATTATTATTATTATTATTATTAGCCAAGTCACTTTACTAAAATATAATTTATGTGTATTAGTTGATATGAAAGTCTCAACAACCAGCCATTCTAACACCCAATTTTTGCTTTCACTTTTGCTCCCATATTAATGCCAACTCTTATAACTATAAGCAACAGCAAAATGTAAATGGAATAATATTTCTGATAATGTTCAAAACAAAAGTCCTGAGGTCTTGGGTATGAATTCTCAACTATGGTTGTCAGCCAATGAGTTACACTACAGGAAACTTTTATTTTTGTGTTGTGTTGCATGATAATTTGCCCATCTCGCGGTGTAGTGGCTAGTATACTTGGGTGTTATCCCAGAGGTTTTGGGTTCCAACTTGACTATGGCCAGAATTTAATTTTTGATCTGGGAGTTGGAAGGTTAGGTTAGGTGAAGTTAGGTTAGGTGAAGTTAGGTTAGGTTAGGTTAGGGGAGATTGTTTTAGTAAAACACCACATTTGCCCCCACTTTTTACCCACACATTTTGCTCCCACTTTGTGCACTCACTTTTGCTCGCTCTTTTTGCTCTCACGTTTTGCACCCACTTTTGCTTTCACATTTGCTCCCACTTTCTGCTCCCATATTTGCTCACACTTGTTTGCTCCCACTTTTGCTTACTCTTATTCTCCCACTTTTTGCTCCCATATTTGCTCTCACTTTTTTCTGCTTTCATATTTGCTCGCACTTTTGTTTACACTTTTTGCTCCCACTTTTTTCTGTCGCTTTTTGGTCCCACATTTGCTTTCACAATGGCTCCCATACTTGCTCCTACTTTTTTTTGCTCTCATATTTGCTCCCACTTTTGTTTACACTTTTTGCTCTCACTTTTTTCTCTCACTTTTTGCTCCCACTTTTGCTTTTACATATGCTCCCATACTTGCTCCCACTTTTGCTTTCACATTTGCTCTCATACTTTCTCCTACTTTTTTTTGATCCCACGTTATGCTCCCACTTTTTGTTCCCATATTTGCTCGCACTTTTTTTTGCTCTCATATTTGCTTCCAGTTTTGCTTACTCTTTTTGCTCCCACTTTTGCTTTCACATTTGCTCCCATAGTTGCTCCTACTTCTTTTGCTCTCATATTTGCACCCACTTTTGCTTACACTTTTTGCTCCCATATTTGCTCGCACTTTTATTTTTTGCTCTCATATTTGCCCCCACTTTTGCTTACACTCTTTGCTCCCACTTTTTTCTCTCACTTTTACTCCCACTTTTGCTTTCACATTTGCTCCCATACTTGCTCCTACTTCTTTTGCTCTCATATTTGCTCCCACTTTTGCTTACACTTTTTGCTCCCCCCTTTGCTTTCACATATGCTCCCATACTTGCCCCCACTTTTGCTTTCACATTTGCTCCCATACTTGCTCCTACTTTTTTTTTTTGCTCCCACTTTTACTCCCAATTTTTGCTCACACTTATTGCTCCCACTTTCTTGCTTCCACATTTGCACCCATATATGATCGCACATTTAACTGTTGTTCTTATTACCAAGTTGTCTTTACTAGAGCTTATTCTATACTTGACAGTTGATATGGAAGTATCTGTGACTAGGTATGGTTAGCCTCATGCATTCTATAAAGGATATTCATATATTATGAAACGAACCAATACAAATGGAACTGTTATTTGGTGTTGTTCAAAACAACGTTCAAAACAATGTCGCAGTGAGCTAAAAAGTAAAAATAGTGAGGTTTTAAGTGTCAGTGATCATCAATGTAGTGTACTGCATGAAACACTGTTGCTGTCAACAGAAAATCATGAAAATGTTAAAAAGCAAGTGCTACAAAACAATACTACTATTGAAAATAATTCAATGTTCAAAAAAACCTTAACATTATCAAAAGCCACGCAGACTCTACATGAGGACACTGTAGAGGAAGAGGAAGAGGAAGAGGAAGAGAAAGAGGAAGAGGATGAGGAAGAGGAACAGGAACAGGAAGAGGAACAGGAATATTTAACTGGTTTTAGTAATGTTGAGGATAATGTTGAGGATAATTATAGTGATTATAATAATAGTGATATAGATCATGCTGCTTATGATTATGATAGTGATAATGATCCAAAACAAGACAATAACGTTTTCATGCCTATTGTTCACCGTGGAAGAAAAAAGATCTACAACAAGCTTTGTTTTTAAAACTATAACACACTATCGTAAAGGCAAAGACTTGTATTAAGTATGCTTTTTATTGTCATAATCAAGTATACTCTGCAATGTTAAATATTCTGACTTCTTTAGAAAATAAAACAACATTTTACCATTATTTTCATTTATTTACAAACTTTATATACATTTTTTTTGTTTCATGATAATATCTTTTAAGCCAATACTAAACACTAAAACATTATTATTCTATACACATATTTTTCTTTCAGTACATTGTCATGACTTATATCTTCCATTATTATTTGACATTTTTTTTTATTTATTTAATTAAAACGAACCATGCACCTACTGATATCGTGTCAGGAGATGGCAGTCCAACACGCTGTGACGGGGTGCGGGGGGTCTTGCAGTACGCATGCGCGGCCCTCATATTCCAAACTTAAATATATCGGCTTCGCGCATGCCAATCGCTGTTATTGCATTACACGACACGCAGCCAGTGAAAGAAGGAATGTGCTGAGTGAGTGAAACGAGTAGGGACTAACTTAATGTTTTTGGAATGCGCGATACGCAGTGAGCGGGAAGACATCTGCAGTTCAAAACCGACTGCCAACTCCTGGCGCGATATCAGTATTGTTTTTAAAACCTTCATAAATTAAGTGTACAGGTTGTACAGCTTTATTGACTTCATCAAAAACACTCTCCGACATATCATTAAACCGTGTAGGCAGAAATGTCTCAAAGTTTTCACATACACAAAGTACACGATCACTATATGCTGTTTTCAATTACCGAACCTTGATAATGCGGAATGGAATATGCGTTGGCAATTCGCTGAGCTTCTTTGTCTCTAAGCCACATGCTTGACCCACAGCATTCAAAACACTCATTGTAGTAGTCTAAAACAAAAGAAAAGCATATCTATTACACTCTAAAACAGCTTTAATAATATTGTGCAATTAGGGATTTTGCACTATGCATGGCTGATAAATTTTACTATTTATGCAAGAAATGCCCTAACTGTAGCATATACTGCTTTTCTGCATATAGCACAAGTGTTGAGTTCTAATGCACACTTGACACAGGCTATCATGTGTCCACAAGGCAAAAATACAACACCTAGTTCATCTTGATAACAAATTTTACATAATTGTTGGTCACACTTTTGTATCTGTTCGTGAGACAAGTCTTTTTTTTTCAGCCTCATGTATTTGCTCCACATGTTCTAACTCTCAAGGCACTTTTATGTCTTGTGCTGCAATCACGTTTTCTTTACGAATAGTGTTCACAAATTCCTGACCTTTAAGCAACACCATTAATTTACAGTTAGGTAACCAATGAGCGAGTTGCACAAAAGGGTCATCAGTCATTTGCCAATCCTTTAAAGCAAATCCACAATAAAAACATATTGTTTTATCCCCTTCACTAGTATAAAAAATCCAGCTTCACTTAGCTATTTGGTAAGGTGTTTTAATATTAATGGCCTAACATTTTTATAAGATTCGAAACGTTTTTCAACAGAGCCGTATTCTGGGTGTGCTAGTGCTTTAGTCTTGGAAACTCCCAATTTTTCAAAAGCACATGCCAATTCAACACTGTCTATGGCATATGGACCACATATTTTGACACTACCGTTGTTGGCTGGTAATACATCATTATTATTATTTAGTTGTGATTCAGCAACGTAAGTAGCGGCCAATGTACTTGTGGTTCGGTAAAATGAATACACGGGTATGTTACCCACTTGTTTTCCAAGCATGTAAGGACAACAAGGAGACCATCGCAAATGGTCTCTAAAGGGATCATCCCCTTCTTCCCAGTGTGAAAGTTCAATACGACAAAACACACAGTGCACCACATCTTCTCGGTTCAAGTAAAAAAAACGGCTTTTGCAAGTTTATGTGTCGACAAAAAGCCTACATGCCAGGATTCAAATGTTAACCAACGAAAAGTTCTGATTTTAAATTTAACCCACGTGGTAAAACAACTTGCTCACTTGCTGTATTTGGTACTAACGCCATGTGTTATAATAAAACTGTTTCTTATTATAAGTTATTAACGTTGCACAGAGTACTTTAAAGCACAATGTATGCTTGTTCACTGTCTGTTCATTACGTTAATGGCGCATGACGACACCTAAAAGCAAACAAAATAACCAATCACTCAATCAATCAATCAATCAATCAATCAATACTTGTAAATAAAACTTTAACGTTAATTGGCATTAATATATCAAAACACCATAAAAATTATAATAAACTGTATGTCGGCACTAACAGTAACCCATGTACTTATTTTCTTTTTATAAAGCTGCAGTCATTTACATTCCCCTTTAACCAATACATAAACAAAAAAATAATAATGTCATGTCATTTTGTTCAGATTATCATGTTCAAACCTGTGAATATTTGTTGAGTTCATACGGTACAATGTTCCTCATTTTTCTACTAGAAAGCGCTATAGATTTTAAGGAGATTAGATATCTAACATCTAACCTCCTTGACTTTTATAGTCAAGGAACAACTAAATTTGACATGCAAGCAGTATGTCAAATAACAAAGCTTGCACCCGGCAACCGAGGCCATACGATATTAATATTATTATTAATATATTATTATTATTATTATTATTATTATTATTATTATTATTATTATTATTATTATAAGGAACGACATGTCAGTTAAATTAAACTTTTTGTTTTTTACAAAATCCAATATGGCCTTGTACTTTCCCGGTAAACAACCAATATGGTCTTGTACCGGTTGCCAATACATAGGCATTAATCAAGAAAACAATCATCGTCCTAGTCATGTACAGGTAATGAATTTTTTTACTACGAGTTTTCAGTAGTGGTTAAATGGAATAGCATTTTGTGTTAGGCTTACCTGAGTTTTAAATAGTTCACTGCCTGGAAACAATGGTTCCACATTACTGCGTCTCGGGTTTTCAGCGATTGCTACGGCGGTAAGGCTTTTCTTTCCAAGTTTCTAAAAATAAATAAAATAAACCTTTATAAATACCTAAATTCAGGTTAGTACATGCATTTCATAAAATAAAATATGAAACAAGAAATGAAACAAGTTAGTTTAAAAAATAATCCCACCATCACTTGCAGTGGCTTGTTGCTGTTTCCTTGTAGTGGGCTCAAAAGTAAACTGGTTTCTTGTATCTCAGACATGTAAGGTATACCGGTTATCTGCAAACAAATAAATTAAAAATCAATAATTACCTAATCAATAACTACAAATTTAAGGTTCATTAGCATGACATTATTAAAATAATCATTCATAGGTACTTACCAAAAAATAAAAAGGATTTTTCTTCCACAGCTCTACTGTATACGTCCGTGTGCTAAAATGGCAAGTGCATGACTAACGCATTCGTTATCAGTTAGCCTAGCAACAGAAAAAGTTGTATTTCCTCAGCGTTTTGACCTTGAATTGTTCTCTGCCTCTCTCTCGCATGTGTTCCCACGCCTCTTCACATTCCTTAATCTGAATAAGATTCGTGTACCTTATACTAGTTTCATGTTTTTGATAAGGAACCAAAATGGCTACCTCTTATACATCGGTAGTCCTACTGTCTCAGAACCAAAATGGCGGTCTCTGCTTAAACAGCACACCTGTTAGCCACCACGAGGCATGTAAGCTGATATCACACTTCCTGCTGACGTAGACATTCCTGCCTCGTCAGCACCAGCAACAGCTCTCACGAGTCCTCTGGCTACGTACAATATTCAGTCACCATTGAGCTGGACTGTGTGCGTGTTAGCATTCAAAACATGTGTGTGTGTCTTCTTCTTCTTATTATTATTATTATTATTAAACATTTTACTGTAATAATAATTACTAGCAAGCGGCCATCCTCAATACATGATCATGTTAACCACATACTTTCATCCTAAAACACATGACTTTACCCAGTTCAATTATTACTTTATAACTAGACCTGGGATTTTAGGGTCTAAAAAATAGTTTTAGGCAAATAAAATAGGCTTTTAAAACAAGTAAATAGGCTTTTAAAACAAGTAAATAGGCTTTTAAAAGAGAAATTAGGCACTTAAAATATGTTTTCAAAATGTGTGGATAGGCAGGAAATAGACTTTAAAATATTACAATATACACTTAAACTGTAACGTGATACTTTATTTCTTTAACAAACGTGGTATCTCTATTCTTAACCGAAATAACTGGAAAATTAAGACAGAATAAAAAATACATTTATGAAAAACAACATAAAAAGTAATGTGTCAAAAAATGTTTTGGATTATATGATATATCATTATCAGTACTGATCTAAAACCTTAATACTAAAATCACTGTACACAATTACAGCACTGTAGGCATCCAATAACGGTGGAAACGCGAATGGAGTATGTTTTTATTTATTTGTGAGGAACATTCCTACAGTACTTTCATTCGTAGTTTGCTTTACAGTACATAACAATAATCTTCTTCAAATTTTCCACAGTCAGGCTGTGTCTTTTGTCTGTTAAAATCATTTTGAAAGCAGAAAAAGAGCGCTCCACACTCACAGATGTTAGAGGGGCATAGGAAAATTTACCTACATTTTTCAATTCAATTTCACTTGGTAAGTCTACCTTTTCCCCATCCATTAACCTGATGTACCCTTTTCAGCATTGAATAACCTGGGTTCTTCAGCAGTACACTAGACCACTTGTCTCTTATTTTATCTCCTACCTTGCCCCTAGCACTTTGTATGTTATTCTCAGCTTCTTCAATTACAGAAAATTGCTGTTTGAGACTGTTTCCTTTTTCCTCCATTTTTGTAATGGTGACTGGAAGAAATGAAAAATTTGCCTGAACATACGCAATGTCTCTCTGAACACTGGAACAATCATTTAACAGTTCTTTGACAGACGACACACATGCAGAGTTGTCCGTTAAAGGCACATTGTCTATCACAGTCATGATTTCCTCAAGATGATCTGCATAATACAGGACAGCTTCCATCCAGGAACCCCAACGGGTGATGATTGGCTGTGGTGGAAGGGGAATAGAGGGGAGTTTCTCTCGAAAGATGGCTATTCTTGATGGAGCCTTACAGAACACTTTCTTCATTGTTGAAATGAGAGTATTTACTGCAGGAAACTCGGCCCTAACTGTTTCTGCGAGTCTATGCAAGGCATGGGCCATGCAATTAACATGAATTAAAGAAGGATAGAAAGTTTTGAGGAGAGGTGCAGTGGCAATCATGTAGGAAGCAGCATCGGAGACAAGGAGAAGGACTTTAGAATCATCAACACCCCCAGGATACAACAATTGCAACCCCTTGTTGATGAAGTATGCAATGCTTCGACTATTGACTTTCTCAAGCTGTTTAGAGCAAAGAAGGTGAGCGGTAGATGCCTGATTGGGTTCCAGTTTTCCTACTATAAGGTTAGCAATGTACCTGCCCACAGAGTCGGTGGTTTCGTCCACAAACAACCATATGCAAGACTCCCCAATATCCTCCATGATTGACAAAATGACCTCATTGTAACAAATATCTAAGTATTTTCTTTAATGTAGATGCTGATGGGATGTGCTGCTAGGTGTATTTCTGTAAAAAATCTCTGAAAACCGGATTATGCACAGCATTCCAGGGGATATTTGCTGCAACTAGGGCTCTACACATATCAGCATAGAAACCATTATGAGTTGTAGGAGATATAGTTTGTGTGAGCAGAGTCTCTCTAATGTTACTTTTCATGGCTGCTTTCGCTTTGTGACTGGCACTATCTGCATGCTGCTGAAGGTGGCATTTTTTCTCATGTGAAATCTAAAACACAATAAAGTGATGTCAATTAGAGACTAAGATGAGGAATAGAAAAGGTGAGCTATTGAATAAAATTTGTAATTTTGAACTATTTAAATTAAGCCATTATTACTCTAAAGTTAATTAAGAACAAGAACACTACAGTCCCCGAAGGGCCTTGGCTTTCAATAACGGTTGCTGCCCAGCTCATGGCCTGCATATATTGGGTGGCGTGTGGTCAGCACGATACATCCCTCAGCCGTATTGCCTTGCCTCCGTGACCCCTGCCCATCGTAGTTTCTCAATTGTCCTCACGATGCTGGGTCAACACCCTTCCAGACCTCATAGATTTCTAAATTACTGCCGGTACTGGAAATCGAACCCAGGTCGCCTGGAATACTGTCGGCGCAGAAAGTATCTGCAGTCGAGTTTAAACGCTAATAAAATTTGAACCAGTCCACCAATCTGAAATGCAATCACTCCATTGTAAAGCTTGTTTTATTCTGCATTCTTTGCTGGTACATGCATATTTTTATTATGTTTCCTGTGAAGGTTATGTTAGATGGAATGCAAAAAGTACCTATTTTCTTGCCCGTTTTTTGTAAACAACAACTTTGTAGTACCGTTACATGAAAACGTACTGTTCGACTTTCATGAAATTTAGGTGGATTATGGAATGCACTATTATAAATATATTTATGAAGTTTAATTACTCTACACACGTTGGAAAAAAGTTATTGTTTTTGTAAAAGACTGTCCGTTTGATACTGGGTGGTCTTCCGAAATCGAGACTGAGTTCATCAAAGGTCTGAAGGTTTTTGTTTCAAATCGTTGTATACCGAAAACTTACAATGATTTCTGTATTTTATACCGATTTTTATTAGAAATCGAGCGACAGGCTCTCCGTTTTCATGTAATTAAACTACAAAGTTGTTGTTTACAAAAAACGGACAAGAAAATAAGTATTTTATTGCATTCCGCCTAATATATCTTTCACCAGAAACACAATAGAAATATGCATGTAACAGGAGATAACGCAGAATAAAACACGCTTTACGATGGTGTATTTATATTTTAGATTGGTGGACTGGTTCAAATTGTATTAGCGTTTAAACTCGACTGCACATACTTTCTGCGCCGACAGTAGGTCTCTACAATTAATTAGAGAAGCCAATATCAAAACCTTAATTTTAGATTAATATGAAATTTAAGATATAGGCACATACCTGTTTATTGCAGTACTGGCAGAAAATAATCTTGCCATCAAAAGTCATCCCTGGAAATTGTACAAGCCATTGTTGTATAAGCGCACTCTTAGATGATTTCGTTTTAGGCATGATGAACTATATTCACTTAAAAAGATGTTCTTTCACTGGCGACTTGACACAGTATGTCGCTTCTTACTACCTGCTCCTTGTTCTTCCTAGATAATCCTCCCCCTCACCCCGTCACTCGACACAGTACGTCCTTGACTACCTGCTCGTTGTTCTTTTGAGCTAATCCTCCACATCCACCCTTCACTCAGCATTCCTTTGGTGACAGTTGTCTGGGAAGAGCACATTTCTGTGAAAAACTCACCCTCTGCTGTTCTGCTCGTTCCAGGGATGTCCATTGTGTGATTGTAAAAATTACAGAAGTTGAATTTTATTTTAAATGTAGAAAATAGGCATATTTAGGCACTAAAATAGTAAAATAGGCTCTAAAGGTCCAAATAGGGCACTATAAATCTCTATTAATGTAAGGGATTTATCATGAAACGTCAAGATATTTTTAAAAAATCATGTTATTTCGTAAGGAACGAAATAGGCATTTGCCTTAAAATCCCAGGTCTATTTATAACATTTCAGGCCAATGACCTTACCGTTTTGGCTCTTTGCGTACATGCAGATGACTTGGTCGAGCAAATGTTACAGGTTTCCATATTCTAAAACCATTTACTGTGCCAGACAGCAGTCTCGCTTATCACCGTTTACTAGCATGTTAAAGATCCCCTTCAGGGGTAAAACAATCCTAGCACACTTAACACATTTTCAAATATTCGCCTCTATCCGTCATAGGAAATGTCACAAAAGCAACTGTCATAAGCTGCCCCCGCCATCCCACCAAAATAGCTATTCATTTCTTCCGGGCACGGTCACCGAAATCGCCAACGTCTAAGAATTACTTGGTCATATCCTACAACCGTCTGTTGTGTCAGAGAGCGATCTCGCTCATCACCGTTAACTAAAACGTTAAAGATCCCCTTCAGTGGTAAAAAAAATCTTAGCATGCTTGTCACATTTCAAAATATTCGCCTTCATTCATTCGTCATAGGAAAAAATATCGAAAAGCAATCCCTCGTTTTGCCATACATCTCCCGTCGAAATAGCCATTTCCAGTATTTACCATGCACAGTCTTAGCCTCGTTGGAACACACGCCCAGCGCTACTGGCTCTCTGTCTACAAACACGCTTTTATTTAAAAAGATATACATATTAAAAAAATATTTTAAATGCCTAGCTTTTTTTTGTCCTAGAGACTTGACATTTATTTTCCTGGTAGAGGGGTAGGGGCCCTTCATTTATGTCAAACAAACTTATTTGTCAACGTGTTAGTTTCCAAAATAGTAAAACTTCAAAATTTAAGGGTTTTCAAAAATCTCAAAATATAAAAAAGTATTAGTATAAAAATAATGTCATAGAGACCATTCGTTTCAACTATGGCATAACATTCTATCATGTTTGGTTTTCAGACTATCGCCTACGTTCGAAAACAATTTTTTTTCAAAAAATGTTTCAAAAATATAAAGAGTGGTCTATAGGAAAGAGGACGTCAGCTCGAGTCCAGCGACACCTCATTTGTTAAAATCCAACCATACGTTCGCCAATGACCACCAATGTTCGCGAGAAAGTAGGCTATCATTTTGATTTCCTCCTACATCCTTGAAACTTGCTGTCCACCTAGAGGGCATACCCGCCTTTGATTAACGTCAAACAAACTTTTTTTTTCAATTCACCGTTTCCAAAATAGTGCCAATCCAAAAAACAAGAATTTTCTTTTTTTTTTTTCAAAAATACCAACATACATGCTTAGCCAAGAGAACGTCATCCCAACGCCAAAAATACCTCGTTCGTTAAAATCCGACCACGCGTTCGACAGATTTCGGGAAAGTTTATATGAAAGTAGGGGTGAAATAGAACCTACAACCTAGCACTACTACACAGTTTTAGTCCTAGAGACTTGAAATTTATTTTGGGGGTAGAGGGGGTCAGGGCAATTCATGTATGTCAAACAAAATTTTTTGTAAACTCTTTAGTTTCGAAAATATAAAAATTTCAAAATTGAACTTTTTTCAATAAACATCAAAAATAAGTTTTATTATAGAATATAAAGGACATAAAGACCATTCGTTTCAACTATGGCATAACATTATATCATGTTTGGTTTTCAAACTATCGCCTACTTTCAAAAACAAAATTTTTCAATTTTTTTTTTTTTTTTAATATAACGAGTGGTCCATTAAAAAGAGGGCGTCAGCCCGAGTCCAACGATATTTCGCATGCCCATGGTTTCGCGAAATATACATAAAAGGTCAGCGTAGCAGAGCGGCTCGTGTAACTATTTAGAACTCTCACTGCTCACCTACTGGCACTACCTACCACACCGAGCTGTTGTAAAGCAGAACAGCACTACTAGGGTGCGTCCTGTGTTTGATGCCTCTGCTAGGCAGGGAAACACACCTTCTCTGAATCAGTGTTTGGTGAGTGGACCTAACCTCATTGAAATTATTCCTGCTGTATTGCTCAAATTTCGAGAAGGTAGACTTGCTGTAATAGCAGATATAGAAAAAGCTTTCCTCCAAATTAGTATCATACAAGAGGGCAGAGATAGTGTTCGATTCTTCTGGTGGGATAAAGAAGACCGTGAAAAGGTAAAAGTTTTTCGTCATAAAAGGGTTGTGTTTGGATTGAGGTGTAGTCCATTTTTGTTGGGGGCAATTCTCGATTATCACATTAATGAAACCACGTGAAACCCTAACTATGACAATGAAATCATGTTGAAACTGGAACAGAGTATGTACGTTGACAATGTAGTTACTAGTGTTGAAACTGGGTCTGAATTAAAGCAGTTTATTAGCGAAGCCAGTGATGCAATGAAACTTGGCAAATTTAACCTAAGGTGGTGGCAGTCCAACCACCACAGTTTTGATTCCACTGAAAAAGTTGGAGTGTTAGGAATGTTTTGGGACATTGCTTCAGATACTCTGAATTTAAATTTAGAGTGGATGGACAATTTTGTAGTAGGTGAGGTGACAAAACGCACAATTCTTTCTGACGCTCAAAGGATAGTTGATCCAATTGGTATAGCCTGTCCTGTATTGCTAATTCCTAGGTTATGGTTACAAAAGCTTTGGAGGAGTGGCATATCATGGGATGAGGAGATCGATACTGTTACGCGATTTGAATTTTTGACGTGGTACTGCCCCCGAAAATTGAATTATTCTGGGACAAAATGAGAGTATTTTCCGTCCCCATGATAAAATTTAACTAGTAGGTGATTGAGTTTCCGGACGAGCGTCGCTCTGTCAATGAGGTCAAAAGCCTTACGGTAGTCTACGAAAACCACAAAGTATTTCTTTCCTGGGTGCCTCATTGTATCCTCATTGTCTTATTGAAGACGGGATAACTTCAACTACATAATTTGGTGAAATTATGCATTTAGGCCCTTAGAAGAAGATTTTCTTATTTTGGTAATGGAGAGAATATTAAAAGAAATTATGTCTGATACTTTAAAAACCGCAGATCGGTTAATTTACGCAGTAATAAGCATCAGTAATCTACGCGCTAAAATTATGGCGGGAGATTGATATGGCCGCCAAAATTTCGACTTGGAGGGGGAGATCCAAGGATCGATGCTCTTATTCCAGCAGTCTTTGAAGAGTGAGGAAGTGTTTTTACTGGGTTAACGGAGATCCCAAGGCTTTGCCCGAGTGCGACGACTGTCGACTTGTGGAGACGCGAGGATAGCTAGGTAGATCGTAGGAGATTACCGCACTTCCATTTTATGTGAAGTTGTGAGAAACATTGAAATTAGTATATCTCGTGTATAATTGAGATTTGAGTTTAACTAACTGTGCATATATAGAGAACAGGTCGAATACTACATTCTGTTGAAAGTCGAGTGTTCTAAAATTTACCGTTTCGACAATATAAGTCTGTTAAGACAGATTTTCAAATGTGTTGGAAATAAAGCTGAATATCATTTTAGATTGCAACGTGAAGTTGGCGAACGCAGTTCAAGTGAACAGTAGCGAAGAACTTTTGACATTGGCGCAGCAAATACACATTATCATAATGACTATCATTCTTCAAGTGGTTTCATTCAACATAATTAACACTGTTGATATGATGAACTAAATAGTCATGCGCCAGAGACATATTCGATGACAGAAGTTAAGATACAACGGTGGAAATACGTTAGACGACGTATTCTTGAATATAGACGTAGTGTACGGTCCATCTTGTACATTTTCGTCAGTCTACGAACACTAATGTAACATCAATTAGCAATAGAAATATTTAATTCACCATCTATATGAATATTTCTATAAATTATATTCCAATGATGAGGCAGATATATATTTGCGACGGAGAATGAAGATTCTACAGAAGAGATTTGTCAAGATGCTAGGGGTAGCCCAGCAACCACAGAAGAATTTGCCAGAAGGATGTCGTTCGAGCCCAGGCGAGTGTTTGTGAATTCCGGAGAGGGAAGGTTTTTCCTATCTCCGATGTCGCAGATCCGAGGTTCGAATGCAGATCCATCTCAGTATCTTGAACTGGGGACACATCTAAAGTATTATGTGAATACCTACATAGATCTTCAAGTTTTCGTCCAAATAAGGTAGCTGTGTCTCTTATTTTTAGTATAGAGCTTGATTAGTGACATCCTGAGTCAACGATCTTAAACCATATTTTCACATTTCATGTATTTCAGTGTTCTCTTGTATTTTACACTTCAGATGTGGACTACGATTTTTATGCTTCAAGATTATATAGGAGATGATTGCCTTTCATCTATTTTTCAATTTTATTCTACGGATCAGTTGTGGAACTGACATTAAAATTTTTGTTTGAGGAATCATTTTGCCTCATAGAAGACTAGTCGTTTCGACTCTCAAATTTTATAATGTTATTTAAACCAAGTATTCTGACATTGTGTCATAGCTTCAAATTAAATTCTTTTTAAATTTAATTTGAGCACTTTAATGTAACAACATCTAACTTCAAGAACAGAAGAAACATCGAATGATATTGTTATATCATTATTGTACATAAACTGTCGACGATCTAGGAAATACTAGTCGTTTGATAAGACCGAAGTATTAACACCTATAAACATTCTTTGTGTAGAGTGGAAAAACATTACGACGTTGACAAACCTTTTTATTATTTGTAAAGCTGAGAGCTTTGTTCATTTAATATGTTAGAGGAAATACCTTTTGATAGAAAATTATGCAAATCTTTGGCTAGGAATTCAAAGCTAGTTTATCCCGGTCAAGATTGATTGAATTCTATTTGACACTATAAATAACATGTGTGTTATTTTACACTATTTTGTAGACCTGATATTACAACGATAAACAATTTAAAGCTTGATCAGTGAAGTGAGACAGGAGTATTATTTTTATTACATGTATTTGCGACAGACGAGTTAACAGTTAATTATCTTTTTGTGGAGTAAACTTTAGGAGGTCAATCACGACGGTCTAATATCGTTCATTACGATTGGAAGTTTCGTTTGAAGAACTTAAGCATGTATAATTGTAGATCAGTAGTCATGTGAAACGATACTGAGGATCATGCCTTAATTTGAGAGAAGTTCCTACAGAAGAAATATTAATAATAATTAATCCATTTTGGTTATTATTTAACAAAGTGGATGATAATTGTTTATGCCATATATACTGTTATATGAGGATTTGTAGAGCTATCAAGTGCTCATGCATTTTAAAGGAAGTCAAAGTATTATTGTTCTTTGATAAGAAGGCATGGATCATGATGAGAGTCGTTGTATACAAGTAGTCCAGTTCATGTGGAGTAACGTTTTAGCTGTATTGACAGAAGGGTTTTAGGGGAAATACAACTAGAGAACGATTTTCTACTCATGTCAATGATACAATTATTATATTTTATTAAACCCGAAGATATGTAATTACGTACAGTTAACCTTAATCAATCGACTGTATTAGACCGACAATGTAATGAAACCTGTATATGACGATGTGTAAGCAGTATATCAAAACAACGGAGTGTTAGAGAATGATTATGTTGAAAAACAATGTATATAATTAATTGAGAGTTATATTGTAACCGAGAAGCCAGAATCTCGAATGTAACTTGTTAGCAACACTAAATAGTGTATATTATTATGAATAAATTACATGTAAATATTTTTCGGAAATCATTTAATTAGTTAAATAATTTTGGTAGGATTTATTAATCGAATGTTGTAGAATAGCGCGTGTGTTGTGTGAGCAGATGTTTCGAATGAATGATTGTCCACTGTCAAGAGTAATTGTTGAACCGGATTGGTCTAGAATAATTCGGTGTGCGAATGAAAGATTGTATAAAAATTTTCAGAATGATTGTTAAAGGAACATAGAAGTTATGAGCATTTTTGTAAGATTTGAATGTTAATTTTACGTGTATTTTAAACGCACACAAAGCAGTCCCAATGTAGGCTAGCCAGAATGATTCACCGTTAGGATTGGAGAGCGGTGTGACATAATATGATCAGGTGAATATTCACAGCCTTCTATAAAATGTAAAACGTTCTGAATGCAGCGTGGTGCTGGCGTTTCATTGATAAAACCAGGCAAGTGCACGTGCGTTTTCCAGACGCGTGCTAGTGAATGTAACCAGTTGTTCGGAATGCCATGTATGTAAGAGCATCCCTTAAACGTTTTTCATTTTACGTAGTGTAGGCCTAATCCAGCTAAGGCTTTTATGTTGATATTTTTACACGGCATTGTAGTAAGATGTGTAATAGAAAGGAAGTGTGTATGATTGTGTGGTTTTATTTTTCTTTTGTTATTAGATTAGTTTATTGTTATTTTGTTTATTTAGGTTAGTTTACCATTGTTAATAAATTTATTCAGTTCGTTATCTGGTGTTGTTGGCTTGTGATTCATTTTAAATATAAGGAGTAGAGTATTGCGGATGTATTGTAGGCGAAGCTGAATTCCCAATCCCCGAGAACGTAAGTAAAGGTAAGTGCCCCGTGTAGTTTGTTGTTGATCCACAATATTCTTGTAACTGCTGTATGTAAATCCCTAAAGGCCATGTTGGGAGCGATTTCTAATGTAGTAATAGGCCGGTGCTGTTAGAAATAGGCGATCCAGCTGGGGCAATGGATATTCCAACAGGCCACTTTCCGGATTTACGGGTACAGTACCAACGCCTGTCACTGCTTAAGAATTTAAAAGTGCCTCGTTGGCTCTTTTACGTACCCCCCAGGGGCTCACATCTAGTGGGACGTGGGTTGGCGACCACGGGGCCCCAGCTAGGTCCGGCATTGCTTCCACTTTATTGTGCCGGGCTCCTCTCTGTCTTCTTTCCTGTCGACCTTACTTGGTCTCTTCCGACCCCAACGGTATCAGGGTATCCGAGGCCTAGGGAGTCTCTTCCTTTCCCGCCTTAATTGGCCTTGTCTCATCTTTTCCGATTCCCTCCTTCTGCGAGGGGTCAGCCTTCTTTTTCTTTTCATGTTATCTCTTGCCGTCTGCTCAAGGCTCTCCAGGAGGCCGAGTGTATGTAGCCCCACCACTTTTGGTGCACCCTAGATAATGCTACACCCTCAGGGGCTCACGGCTGGAAGTTGGAGACCCCGAGGGGCTCCTGAGCTGGGTCCGTTTCCCCTTTTGTACCTTACCTTTGGGGCGGACCCTCTCCTCTTTCACTTTCCTATCTGCCTTTCATGGCTCTCCTCCCCTCCCAAGTCCCTCAATCCGCATTCTTCGAGGGTTGAGGGCATTTCTTTTCCTCCTGTCCTTTATTCGCCTTATTCTCCTTTAGTTTTCCATTTCTTCTTCTAGTATGTAGGCTAGTAGTTACTTTTAAGTTTGCATTTCATTTGCATCTTCACGATCACCCAAACCATCAGGGGCCGATAACCTAGATGTTAGGCCCCTTAAAACAACAATTATCATCATCATCATCATCATCATCTCTTTTACGTAAGAAGCAACAGTAAAGTAAGTATACACACCTTCTGTGATGCCAGTGGACTATCCTACGGTGCGATTGTATTTATAAGAATACAAAATAACGATGAGGTGAAGGTATGTCTTCTGGCTGCCAAAGCACGGGTAGCTCCTCTCAAATTAGTCACTATTCCTCGGTTATAGTGGTGGGAGCCATAATATGTAAGTCTGTGCGAGATGGACTTACATTGAAGGACATTGACTTCTATTTCTCGACTGATACTTCCACTGTTTTGACCTGGATCCAGAAACGAGACAATTGGACAGTTTGTTAACAACCGCGTTAAGGAAGTACGGAGTTTGACTCAACTTGAATCCTGGAAACGCGTGCCTGGTTATCAGAATCCAGCTGATCTAGTCTCGAGAGGGTGCACGGCTGACAAGCTGTTAACTGAGAAATGGTGGGAGGGGCCAAATTGGCTAAAGAAATCACACCCAGATTGGCCCTTGTGAGGAGTTATTGATATTTTACCTGGTAAAGACAATGTCACTCGTTTAGTACGATTACAGACTGCAACATCTCTTCTACTCAGACCCATTCAAAGGGTTTACCCTCTAGAGGTCTCGTCCGACTGGGTAGAAAATTTAAGTCTTCATATAAACTTGTTGCTTCCCAGGTCAATTCCTCGAGTGAAGGAATACCAAGGACTACCAGCAGAGGAAGGCCAATCAAGATGCCTGTAAGACTAAATTTATAATTGTTGAACATATTGCTCATTTATTTTTCATTGTATTATATGTTGTTTTTTTTTCATTTTTTCAATTGTTTGCATTGTGGAATTGTTATATAGATTTTTTCTCTGTGATTTTGATTTGTTTTCCATCAAAATCAGGTGGGAGGAGGATGTCGGGAATCTAGGAATAGTATATGTTTTTCCATTTTTTCCAGTTGTGTGCATTTTGGAATTTATTGTTGTATAGATATTTTTTTCTCTGTGATTTTGATTTGTTTTCCATCAAAATCAGGTGGGAGGATGAGGCGAATCTGGGAATAGTAGTTCCTGGAATGGGAACTATGGTTGCGCGGGGTTGGCAACGATCAACCTACGTCACCACGACAATCTGTGTGGTCGCTATGGCGGCGATTGTTCTCTGATCTGTAATGAAAAATATGTGTAGTAGAATTGCAATGCTTATGTAATAAATGTATGTCACACAACGAAATGGATTATGTCCTGTACCTATTAATCGAACAGATAACGCGGGTAGCGTAATTCGACACTTACAAACCAATGTATTTCAAAGGACAATAGATCATCGGATTCTACGAAACAGGAAGATAACCAACGAAAGAAAAACACTTCCTCCGCAAAACAGATATGCGAAATTGCAACAGTAGCAACTACCGAATACATGGTTGGTGTATGTGATCAGAATATGAAATCTATAAATCAAAATTTGGAGACTAACGACGAAGAAAACAAAGAAAACAATGACATGTCAAGCTATACTGCGATAGTATTTCAAAAACGACCAAGAAACTCACAATACTCACAACAAATAATCATAGGAACTTCAACATCAACTGACAACTTACTTCAAGCAGCATAGAAAAACGCATGGCTCTACATTGGTAAATTAGCCAAACATATCACAAGTGAAAATATTATAAACTTCCTTCAAGAGAAAGGGATCAAAGACAATATTGTTTGTGAGGATTTAAACTCACAGGGAGCCCACAAATCATTCAAAGTAGGCTTCTCATTCAAACAACTAAAGGTCACAGAAGATCCAAAGTTTTGGCCTAAAGGGGTGGGAGTGAGAAGGTTTTACTTTCGGAGACGCTTCACAGATAGCTCATCCCAAGGTATCAACCTGGAATCATACCTTTAAGGAAAGAACAACCACATATAACGTAATAGACACCCAAGAATCTTTAAGAACAATATTATGGAATACTGAAGGATTAAATAGTGCTCTCAGTATAGTGCCAGAGAATTTGATTCGACTTTATGACACAGTAATATTAACTGAAACTTTCCTTAAAACAGAATGGAATTACGATGAATTTTACTGTATACATCTCTTTGCAACTCAAGGTTTAGGTGGAAGACCAAAAGGTGGCATCACAGTCCTCTTAAAAGCAAAATTATCCCCATTCGCCGTCATATTAAAATCTGATACGATACTAGTAGTAAGAACGAAGATATGTGTAATAATTGCGGTCTATTTTCATCCAGACTATAAAGAAGACGATAGCATTGATGATCTATCTGTAGCTCTTAACGTAGTATCCCGTAAAGAAACAGTAATACTAGCAGGGGATTTAAATTGCAGGATCGATATAGAACGGAACAAGTCAAAGACCGTAGTAAACTATCTAGAAAGGGAAGGCCTAAACCTTATTAATAAGAAAGATTCTCCAACATATATATGTGTGAACGGCTGTAGCACAATTGACCTGGTGTTCAGCAATATTAAATAATCACAACAAAAAGTACTAACAAACATCGTAGCAAGGAAACACCTACCTGTGGACACCACCATAAACCTACAATGCACACCAATAACTACAAATGGACGAGGAAATATACTTAAAGGAAGAAAATGAGATCTAGACATATTAAAGGACGCAGATACTGAAGATGTTGCAAAATCAATCAAGAAAGGAGATATAGATAATGCCACAACCTGTATAGAAAGACTTATTAAGAGTGCTATCATACATAACATCCATCAAAACATGAAGGCGAAGCCATGGTTCAATCACATTTGCTACAAAGCAAGAAAAGTTGCGCTGGAGGCACTAAGAAGAGCAAGGAATTCACCAACGGACACATCCCTTAGACAATATAATGAAACAATGAAGACATACAAAGCCATCGTAAGAGAAGAGAAAGAAATCTACCAGACAAAAGAAGAGAGAAAAATGATAGAAGAGGCAGAACTACAATGGTACAAGATAGGATCACCAAAACAACCGCATTTTCCAAGAGACATTCCACTAGAAATATGGGAGCAGCATTTTAAAAGCGTTCTACAAGCATACGAAACGCGACCAGATCTGAGTGTGGAAGATCACTTGACAACTAACTATAAACCCTTCACGGGTGAAGAAGTAGAACTAGCGATAAATGCGGCAAAAGACAAAAAGGCATGTGGATCGGACGGTATATATTATGAAAATCTCAAAAGTACAACAATGTACTTTACCCGGACCGTTCACACGTCCGTGACATTGTTGACATTATTATTTTGGAAAGAAGAGTTATTAGTTGAAGAGATTGAGGGAATGGATGGTTTGAATAACGCGCGGAGGAGACTCAAGAGTGCTGAGGGAAGCATGCATCGCAGGGGCGAGTGACGTGAGTTAATGACGTGGAGCCCGCATACGTCACGAGAAATATTTTTCCGGAATTACCTTTAGGAGAAGAGATGGACGCTAGAAAATTAGCACACTTTACTGGCAATTACAAGAGAAGGAATTTGAGCTATCAAACGTTAAAATCGGTCGAGTAGAAGCCGAGATACGAGATGGAAGGTTCTGGAACAATTTCTCGCTGGACTATATAAAGGCCACGATTCTTAACATAGTCACATCATTACAACGGAGCATTTGCTCATGTGCGGCACTACGTAACGTGAAGTGACAGTATACACGCCGAGATTCTGACGGTCGGAGGACTTAGTCGCCGTACCAGTGGTCAGCACGACTTTGTTTTTGTTCGAGTGAACAAACTTAACTTTTGGCAGCGAATGGACTTAGAATATCCACTGACTTTGAGGTCACATATTCTACAGTCAGGTGATGGTAGTGTCGAAACCATTCACAGAAGTTAGCCTACAAAACGATGTATTTCTTGTGGTGACTATACATCAGGCAGTTTGAATTTCGTCAGGAGAAGTTTCACTTCATCAGATCGTTTATGCAGCTAATAGGTGTTCCTAACTTAGCGTGCAAACGAAACCGCATTATTTGAATATGAGATTTATTCTCAAATCTACAAGAGTACTGTACCAGTCTATGACTGAGCAACTTTTCGTCATGTTACACGGTACTGGTGATAGCGGGAGTTATTTCGAACGAGTAACTGCG
The DNA here is from genome assembly GCA_946902985.2 of Meconema thalassinum. Taxonomy (NCBI): domain Eukaryota; kingdom Metazoa; phylum Arthropoda; class Insecta; order Orthoptera; family Tettigoniidae; genus Meconema; species Meconema thalassinum. The sequence continues at coordinate 500,808,084 of OX336392.1, read as the reverse complement.
AATATCAACATGCGCCGCTAAAACTACTCGTAGGATTGGTAGGACATGGAGACGAACGAGGTATATGGATACGGCAGATGGCCATGGGACGACACTGTTGGAATAGTGTCCACCGCAGGACACGCCCTTCTTCTACATGAAGAATGAAGTAAGACAACTATTCATGTACTATCCACTAACCTATAGTATTAGAGAATTCCATATTTTTGAACAGTCACGATCAGAAATCAACACACATTTTTCACCGTAGCTAGATTTTCGATTGTATTTGTCTGGATGACAAATGGAACTGCTGTCTGACAATTTATTTTTCGATCTACGATTTTTGTCAGGACAGGCATTAGTTCATGTTCCGACATGAAATATTTCGATTATTCCAAGGGATAGGAGTATTTTTCTTTAATTCTTATTATGAAAGCAGAAGTAATTGTGACTTGGATTATTTAAATAATTTGATTTACATAATAATAATAATAATAATAATAATAATAATAATAATAATAATAATAATAATAATAATCAAGTGTGAAGTGAATAAGTTAATAATATTATAAATAATAACGATGCTATTTAAAGTTATAAATAATTAGGGAGTGATAATACCGAACATTAGGAATTAAATTAAGTTAATTGTTAATTGTTTATTGTGATTGAATAATTAATGCATTAAATAAAAATAATAGGAGATGTTAATAATAATCATTTACAGATGAGATTTAAATATTTATAATCGTTTATGACATTGATGATGCCTAATATTTTCTTTTGTAATAATAATAATAATTTGTGGATGAATTTAATTAGTTGGAAGGACTTAAATTAAATAACTTTGTTTATTTTTGAATAAAAGTTTGGAAGTTTAAATAAATTTAAATGAGTTTATGGATGAAGAGAATGAAGTAGTAAGATATTTGAGCTCAGAATTATTTTTTCCAAAAGCACTTAAAAAATAATATTCAGATGAAAAAAGGAACGGCAGGTATTTAATGTATCAAATTAGGGAGAATTTATGTAAATGGGAGGCAAGGAGAGATTGTCCAGAATTTATTTTATTGGTAAAATAACACTGAAGATCACAGTCTATTTATTGACAGAATATTACAAGAAAACAATATATATGATGAAAAAAATGTTGTTGTGTGCGGAATATTTTGGTAATGATTTTAGTGTGCGTTTGGCGACACTTAAAGATGTGGAGACCTTGGGGGCCATCCAAGTGGGTTTTGTTCCCGTAGTTGTGGGCACATAAGGATGTGCGTATGTTTGAAAGAGCCTGTGGGCTAAATTTGTAAAAGAAGGGTTAGGCAATGTGGACCGCCCCATATTCTTGCCAGATTTCACTATTCTGTCAATCCAAATATTAAATAATATTTTTTTTTCTGGATCAACTCAAAGTTCCGATGGTATGCCTAAATAAATAATTGAAGAACATGAATTTAAATTTGTTGAACCTGGCCGAGAAAAATAAATAAAAAGATGAAAAGTGCAAATGAATTAAAATAAATAATTAATGAATTTTTATTTTGGAATAACAATAATAACAGTGGAAATGAGCAAATAAAATATTCATCATGTGAGAGGTTGAGAAAACTTGTTATAAATAAAGTGAAGGGAAATTTTGAAATTAATTAATAATAATAATAATAATAATAATAATAATAATTTTTTGATTAATTTTTTTGTGAGATTATATGAAAATTATGGAGATAGAAAATTTTTGATTACATAAAATTTTAGTGAGGAGTTTAATGATTTAATCCGCTGATGGTGGATAGCAATAAGTTATATTGTTTACAACAATTTTTGTGTAATGGTAATAACATATGAAAATAATTAAATTTTTTGTGACATTTAAACAAATGAAAGTGAGGAAAGAAGAAAGTTAAATTTTCAAAATATTATGAAAAGTTTTTGAACAAATTTCGTTTTTTGGAAATTGAAAATCTTTATGAACAATTATTAACATTCGACTTTATGTCAGTCGAGTATTGGTATTGTTATGAAACAACGAATCAGTGATTTGATAATTTTTCCAAATAAGTCTAATTTTGGAATAACACCGAATGAATCAAGTGACTTTAGTTTGAGAAATGTTTTGCTACGAATTATTAAAAAATCAAATGCAATCTTTCGAAAAGTGAACTACGAACATGTAAATATTAGGGATCACTCAGAACTCTTTATTGAACAGTGATTACCAGTGTAAATATTCTTTTTTGAATTTTTTTGGATATCAGAATGGACGAATGAATTTTCTGATTATCATATCTGCGACATTCTAGTAATATTTTAGGGACTGTTGATTTCTCATGTGTGATTTGTTTTATCTTTGTTGAGGTTTTTGCCATTCAAATCATATTTTTATCTATAAATAAATTGAGATTTTAAGGAATGTGCTAGTTCAAAAATAATTTCTCACCTAACCTTACTTGTGAATTACCGAGATCAGGGATGCCAGATTAGACCCTAGTATTCACCTAGATAGACCCTGAGATATATTTTCTCGTGCTAATCTGATGTCGGTATTATACAAAAGGTGGTCGTTGGATCTCGTTCCAAACGGGCACATAAGGTAGAGGGGAGAAGTTTGGCGCCCGTACTAAGGGGCTACCGAATGGGTCTTTCGGATTTATTTTCGAAGAGGCATTTGAGTTGACTTGTGAATTTTTCCACTTGTTTCGACAATTGACAAAAATCTAGATAATTTTGAATTAAGGGCGACTGTTGAGTCCATGTTTGAGGACATAGTCAAATTTGCATTTTGAAATAAGTATTTTGAATTTGTTTTGTTGTAACGACTTTGATTCGTAAGGGAGTACAGTAATACTTTATAGGAAGTTTTATTAAATTATTATTTTTTGAAATAAATGTTAGAATTGGGAGTTTGTTTTGGTTAGGTGAAATAGCACATTATAGTATCCAGATGGAGGTGTTTTTTTTTTTTTGAATTTTGAAATTTTGCTGTCGTTATTTTAAAGTCAATTTAAATGAGTAGATTTTTTCTTTTCCATTAGACATCGACGTAGGGTATCTCAATTTATTCGGAATTCTCAAATGCTATAGGTTAGTATATGTTTAGTATTAAGGCTTCGTTCTATCCATGGAATACCAGTCCTGTATTTCTATTGGAAAATAATGGATCAGGTTTGGAGGTGTTGGCTCGGCTGGAGTCAAACAATAAACAGAGTATTGAGAGAGCTACTCAATTAGAGAATATGTTGTCATAAAATTCCAAAAGGTTGGAAAAGCAGATGCAAGAAAATTCTCAATATTTGGAAAGCTCATTAGAAGTTAAAATAAATGCAAATTCCAAATCATTAGAATCTAAATTAATTGCAAATTCCAAATCATTAGAATCTAAAACGAATGAAAATTCTCAATCACTAGAATCCACATTAAATCAATCATTTGAATCTAAACTATCTGAAAAGTTGTTAGAGAGTTCTAATTCACTTAGGTCAGATATTGAGAGTAAACTATCCGAAAATTCTAAACTTGTTGAGGACAAATTAAGTGTTAGCACAGATTCTTTAAGGGGAACTTTGGAAGAGAAGATTGCTGAACATTCTAAAGCTCTTGATAGGTTGACTGTAAATTCCCGCATAATGGATTTAAAAATCATTGGAAATTCAGAAACGCTAAGGTTAGATTTGGCTGATAATTCTAAACTGTTAGAACATCGCTTATCAGAAAGTTTGGGGAAACAATTCGCGGAAAAGTCCAAAATTTTTTGGGAAAAACTTAGCGAATTATTTGAAAAATCCAAGAACGTAGAAACTAGGCTAGAAGAAAACAAAGTTTCAGTGGAAACCAAAATTAATGATAGCATGAAAAACTTAGAGGACAAAATCGAAAAATCGCATGATAAATTGAATGACATGAAATAAATTGTTGATAAACATTCTAGAAGAGTGGCTGAAGACGTGGTAAACTTGGAGATCAAAATTACGGATGAGTGTAATGTTACTGCAAGGCAGGTGTTGCAGAAAGTGGCAACAGATTTCCAGGGGACTATTCAAGAACAGCTGAAAGAGGACAAGCTAATCCAAGAACTTAGTAAAAATGTGAAGGAGATAGCTCTTACTGAGGTCAGAAGTTCAGTACTAGAGGAGGCTAAAGAAGACGTTCAGGAAGTAAGGAATTCTTTTTCTACGCATATCAAAGTACGAGGCACGTCCAGAAAGTAAGCTCCGTTTGGTAATAAAATTAAATTGTGTACAGATACAGGGAAAATATTTATTGCACAACATTCTACACCTCTTCAACTACTTTTCCACATAACTTCCAAACTTTTGCAGGCATTTGTCATAGCGTGGCACAAGTTTTTGGATACCTTCTTCATAGAAGTTTGCCGCCGACCCGTAAACGAGAGTGAAGACGCCCCTGTAGGATATCCCACCATTCGGCCACCACTGTTAGGCAAATTGTGTATGTGGTCAGGAGAACTCCTAAACATACGCAGTTCTCCTGGTAAGCACGCAATTTGCCTAACAGTAGTAGCCGAACGGTAGGATATCTTACAGGGGAGTCTTCACTCTCGTTTACGGGTCGGCGGCAAACTCCTATGAAGAAGGTATCCAAAAACTTGTGCCACGCTATGACAAATACCTGCAAAGTTTGGCAGTTATGTGGAAAAGTAGTTGAAGAGGTGTAGAATGTTGTGCAATAAATATTTTTCCTGTATCTGTACACAATTTAATTTTATTACCAAACGGAGCTTACTTTCTGGACGTGCTTCGTAATATCGGAATAAGTAGGAAAAATTCAGAGAGATGTGTCTAAGGTGACCAATTTAGTGAAGACGCATGAAACTATAATTGAGAAATTAGTAAAATATATTAAGGACACGAATCAAGACTTGAGAAAGAAAGGAATCGATCCTATACCTAAAGAGTTTGTTGAGACGACCATAGAAGAGATCAGAGGAGAAATAGAAAAGAAGACAGATGGTTCTGGACTGAAGAAGACATTGAGAACACTAGAAGAGAAAATGGCTTTTTATGAATCTCAAAGGAAGCAAAGAAATGTGGAAGAAAAAACCAATTTTTGAGCAGGATAAAAAGAGAGAAATTTCGAAAGAGATGGAGGATCAGAAAATTATGGTAAATTCTATTCCTATCGCTATATATAAGGATAAGGATGATAAACCAGGAAAGTTTTCAGGAACAGGAAGTATCCCGCCGGCCGAATTTTTGAGAGAAGTCAGGGATTACATCCGGGATTCAAAAATTTCAAAGGAGAGAGAGATATGAGTGGTGAGCAGATTTTTGGATGGACCTGCACTGGTTTGGTTCAGTGCTTTTAGATCCAGTTTCCACAATTTCGATGAATTTTCCAGGGGACTGATGAGAAAATTTTGGTCGCCGGAAACTCAACAACAGATCAGGGCGGAATTGTATGCAAAGAGATATTCAACATCACAGCCAACAAAGTACTCGGCTTATTTCTCACAACAATTATCTAAATTGCAATTTCTCGAAGCACCAATGCCAGATTTTGAAATGATATCTGCGCTCAATTTCCAATCGAGGTGCAAAGAACACTGATTGCAGCGAACATTGGAAACATGGAGGAATTCGATGAGGTGCTACAAAGGTTAGATCATGCCAATGCACAATTTTTTCACTTAAGAGGTAATAACAAAACTGAAATCATACGATAAATACTGTTGTGACTGATCGTCACAGCCAGACAAATCAACAATGGAACAAATCTCAGAACCAGATTGAAAATAAGGAATCGAGCAACACGAGAGACACTCCATATCAGAATACACCATATGTGAGGCCATACCAATACCAAAATAGATGGAATCAGTGGAGAAAACCAGGGTTTCAATCAAAACCATATAATAGGCCACAGCAACAGTATGGAAATCAACAACAAAAAAGAAGAGGAAAACATCGTGGGAGAAAGGTTTGATAACGGAAGTTATACATTGGTTGAAGAAAAATCTGGTAACATCGTGGGAAAATTCAACGCGGCAAGTTTGAAGATGTATCATTCACGAGCCAGACAACAATGAGAAAAAATATATGATGTGTCACATATTTTTTTTGGCGTGAGGGGTGGATATACCCGGATCGTTCACCCGTCCGTGACATTGTTGACATTATTATTTTGGAAAGAAGAGTTATTAGTTGAAGAGATTGAGGGAATGGATGGTTTGAATAACGCGCGGAGGAGACTCAAGAGTGCTGAGGGAAGCATGCATCGCAGGGGCGATTGACGTGAGTTAATGACGTGGAGCCCGCATACGTCACGAGAAATATTTTTCTGGAATTACATTTTGGAGAAGAGATGGACGCTATGGAATTAGCACACTTTACTGGCAATTACAAGAGAAGGAATTTGAGCTATCAAACGTTAAAATCGGTCCAGTAGAAGCCGAGATACGAGATGGAAGGTTCTGGAACAATTTCTCGCTGGACTATATAAAGGCCACGATTCTTAACATAGTCACATCATTACAACGGAGCATTTGCTCATGTGCGGCACTACGTAACGTGAAGTGACAGTATACACGCCGAGATTCTGACGGTCGAAGGACTTAGTCGCCGTACCAGTGGTCAGCACGACTTTGTTTTTGTTCGAGTGAACAAACTTAACTTTTGGCAGCGAATGGACTTAGAATATCCACTGACTTTGAGGTCACATATTCTACAGTCAGGTGATGGTAGTGTCGAAACCATTCACAGAAGTTAGCCTACAAAACGATGTATTTCTTGTGGTGACTATACATCAGGCAGTTCGAATTTCGTCAGGAGAAGTTTTATTTCATCAGTTCGTATAAGTAGCTAATAGGTGTTCCTATCTTAGCGTGCAAACGAAACCGCATTATTTGAATATGAGATTTATTCTCAAATCTACAAGAGTACTGTACCAGACTATGACTGAGCAACTTTACGTCATGTTACACGGTACTGGTGATAGCGGGAGTTATTTCGAACGAGTAACTGCGAATATCAACATGCGCCGCTAAAACTACACGTAGGATTGGAGGACATGGAGACGAACGAGGTATATGGATACGACAGATGGCCATGGGACGACACTGTTGGAATAGTGTCCACCGCAGGACACGCCCTTCCTCTACATCAAGAATGATGTAAGACAACTATTCATGTACTATCCACTAACCAGTAGTATTAGAGAATTCCATATTATTGAACAGTCACGATCAGAAATCAATACACATTTTTCGCCGTAGCTAGATTTTCGATTGTATTTGTCTGGATGACAAATGGAACTGCTGTCTGAAAATTTATTTTTCGATCCACGATTTTTGTCAGGACAGGCATTAGTTCATGTTCCGACATGAAATATTTCGATTATTCCAAGGAATAGGAGTATTTTTCTTTAATTCTTATTATGAGAGCAGAAGTAATTGCGACTTGGATTATTTAAATAATTTGATTTACATAATAATAATAATAATCAAGTGTGAAGTGAATAAGTTAATAATATTATAAATAATAACGATGCTATTTAAAGTTATAAATAATTAGGGAGTGATAATACCGAACATTAGGAAACAAATGAAATTAATTGTTAATTGTTTATTGTGATTGAATAATTAATGCATTAAATAACAAGTAGTTCCGTGAAGAACTATACAGCCTATTTTCATATATCCTGCTCATGTTAATTGCCTCTATCAACATACAAAATTTCAGTTTAATTGCTGTAACAGATTCGTAGATATTGAGAACCATCTAAATATTTCAGATGGTCGCCAGGTTGGATTTTTATTTTTGTACTATTACATTAAGATTATTGTGTACGTGTGGTATTCAAACTTCAATCGCATGATTAGAACACAAGAAGTAAAAACGAGATGTTAAAATTACGCACAGCAGCCAACTTGTGATTATGCAAACAATTGAAATAAATTAGATGCCAGTGGATCAATATTTGTATAAACATTTAACGTGCAACGTTTCACGGCACTCGGATAGTTAATTCGCGAGAAACGTCCATTTAAATATTTATACTTCGCGCCCCCATGTTGGATTTGTGCTCACCAGGTTACTGAAAGTCCTATAGGTGAACATATTTTCATAGTCTCTATGAACATAAAAAAATTCAGTTTGGTTGCTGTAAAAGATTATTATTATTATTATTATTATTATTATTTGACATTGCTTGCCTGTGCTCACACACAGAGACATGCTTTGTGTAATGAGAATTGGAAGTTTCAGACGGTCCACTGCTAGCAGACAGTAAAGTGCTCTTATCATTTTGCGTGGTCCGCAGCAAGAGAGAGATAACAACCTGTAGTTCGCACGCAGGTGCTGTTATCTAACACAGACGAGTAACCCGATATTTTTTTGAAGGACAAACAGCTCTGTCGAGAAGCTGAACATTGCTTTTCCCACACACGCAGATTTTGCTGTGGTTGTGAGAATCATTCTGACTAGAGCGTTTCATGACATCCTACACGTAGGAACATAAAAAGTAATGTGTTAACATTGCAACTTGTTGAAGAGACATGTACGTACTGAGAGTAAGAGATAGTCATTATTCTTGCGATCACCTTTGAAGACGACGGATGCAAGTGCCCTAAGCTCTTAGTAAAAAAACGTGAACCGTGACCGTACTTGTAATAAGGTAGGTTCATTATTGTTAATTATGACATGATTGGTTTTGTTGTTATTTTGCGTATGCGTGAAAAGTAAGTTAGTGACTGATTGTATTTTTTTGGATTTTGTTTGTTGCAGATTTTCAAAAAGCAATATAATTTTAAAAAACTTCAAGTCTGGGAAAGCTGATAGAGAGAGAGAGAGAGAGAGAGTGAGCAGTGACAGTGGCGGCAAAGAGCACATTTTCTCAAAGGATTATAATTCATTGTATGGTGATTACATGTTGTTCCATTACTTTTATTGTTGTTGATAAATGTATGCCATTTATTTCATGGAAATTTATAAACTTATGGCGTGTATGTATTATTGTTTCAGAATTAAGACGTGTATTGGGTGAACGGCTTTTAACTACTGTCACGCTTGCGATATCTAAAAAAAAGGTTAGCTATGAATATATATTATTTATTTTCTTTGTAAATTACCTTGTTATTTTTGAGTGAGTGTTTTATCTATGCGTGCACACTTGAAATCTTTTCTTTTTAGCAACTGCTATGAATGAATGAATGAATGCACATGTTTACTGTATATAACCGTGACTAATAACAGATTTTATTGGTTTGCTTCTCAGATAAATCGTTGGAAACAAAAAAAAACCTTGTTGGCGATTGTCTACTGCTGGGGCCAATTGTATAGGATCAACATCAATTGCTAAGAGCATTGTGTGCCGGTGTGTGTGATTGTGTGCCAGACAGTGAATAACAACAAGTGTGTCCGTGTGGAATTGCTGGTTTTTGGATTAACCTATTCTAAGGTAAGGTTTGCACGTTTATTAGTCTATTTTATAATCATGTCTATATCAGAGAGTGAAGTGTTAGTGTGGCAGCCTTTGGACATAAGTTTCAAAACGCGAGTATGCTCCGGCCGAATTTACAATGCGAATCACTATCTGTCCCCTAAAGATTTTGTGGAATTATGTTTCCCCATTTTTGGAGTGAATGTGAATGTGGAGTGAATTGCATCAAGCTTTAAAAAAATTTCGAACTACTATGTGAATTTATCTTGATAAATATAATGTTGAAGAGAAACACACCTTCAACCTTTGTACTAAAATGGAGAAAGTACTGATAGCCGATAATTTGGAAACGTGGTATCAGGGAAAAGCTATTGATGGACTTATCACTAAATTTGATAAGTTGTAACAGGGTCCCAGTGGCTTGACCCTCAATAGCATTGCATATTTGCAAATCAATATTTGTAAATACAATCCATTAAATGCAGGAAGTAGCTGTATTCCCACACCGAGCTTTATCGCTTCGAGAAATGCAGTGATCAACATACGCAATAAAGACGATTATTGCTTTTTGAGGAGTATAGTTAGCTGTCTGCAACCCCGTCAAGACAGACATGGTGATTTGCCAGGGAAGTACAAAGATGTGTTTAACTACATGAAACAAACTCTCAATCTGAAGCGTGTTTCATTCCCAATGCCTTTAGGTAAAATTCATTTATTTGAGAATGAGAATGAAAATTTCTCATTCATGGTGTATGGCGTTGAGGGATCCAAATTTGTGGGTCCCTTGTATGCCACTAAAGAGGCAAAACAATATCACAATCACTTATTATTTTTGTATCATGGGGATAAAAGCCATTATTGCTGGATAAAGAATTTAGGAAAACTGGTAAGCAGCCAAGTGTCTAACCAGAATGGTAAAATACACATTTGCGAGCGCTGCCTTCAGTATTTTACAACTGTTGAACTTTTGGAACGACATATGGGAGGTTGTGAGGGGCAACCGGCAGTAAATCTAGTCTTGCCCGAAGGGAAAGACTCAGTCTTGAAATTTAAGGCCACTAATAAACAAGATATGGTCCCATTTACTGTTTACGCTGATTTTGAAGCCCTAACTGTTCCCATTCAGGGATGTGAAGTAAGCCCCCATACAAGCTCAACCTATCCAGTGCAGAAACATGAGCCTTTTGCTGTAGGCTATTATGTTGTCTGCCACTACGATAAATCCCAATGTGAGTATGCAAGTCACGAAGGTTCGGGTTGGGCGCGGTCGTTTGTTGATCAAATGGCAGCTTTAGCGGGCAAAGTAGAAAAAAATTGGACAACCCTGTACCAATTCAGATGAATGACGTACAGCACCACCTGCCACATATGCGAAAAGCCTATTTTAGGCGGAGAACAAAAAGTAAGAGATCACACCCACAGGACAGGGCATTTTAGAGGTGCCGCCCATAGGGAATGCAATTTAAAGTATTCTACACCTCGCTTCCTCCCCGTCTTCTTACAAAATTTCTCTCGCTACGACCTTCATTTCATTGTTAAAGAATTTGCCCATGTAGATAAAAGCAAATTCACCATTTTGGCAAAGAACCATGAGAGCTTAACCTCACTTTCATGGAGAAAAGGAAGCATGAGCATTCGCTTCTCGACTCATTCAAGTTTATGTCTAGATCGCTGGATAGACTTGTGAAAGTCTTAAGCGAGAATGAGTTGAAACATACTCAATCCCAATTTGCCAAATCAGAACAATTAAATTGTGTGTTCGTAAAGGTCATTTTCCTTATGATTACGTGGCAAGTTATGACGTGCTTAAAGAAAAGTCTTTGCCCCCTCGAGAAAAGTTTTTTCTCAGTTAACTCAAAGTACCATCAATGAACAAGAATATGCCCACGCACACCATGTTTGGCAAGCGTTTGGTATAGAAACCATGGGTCAATATGCTATGCACTATTTAAAATTAGACGTGTTGTTGTTGACAGACGTATTTGAAACGTTCCGTCAGCTATGTCACACGATATACGGGCTCGACCCCGCCCACTACTATACCAGTCCAGGGGTATGTTGCGACGCTGCCCACAAATACACCCAAATTGAGCTTGATTTAGTGACGGATCCCGATATGGTACTGATGGTGGAAAAAGGGATTCGTGGGGGTTTCGTATCGCTCAATCAGCGACATGCCAAGGCAAATAATCATTACATGCCTGATTATTGTCCCGAAGAACCAGAATCCTACCTAATGTATTTCGACGTAAATAATTTATATGGCTTCGCAATTTATACGGTCATGCTATGAGCCGACCACTGCCGTACAAAAACTTTGTCTGGCTGTCTGAGGATGAAATTAAAGATTTTAAAGTGCATAGTGCAAGCAAGCAACAGGACGTAGGGTATGTCCTTGACGTTGACTTAGCTTATCCCCTACATCTCAGACAGCGACATGGTGATTTCCCCTTTTGCAGAGAGAAAATGGTGCCGCCCGAGAGTAAGGGTAATCAGAAAACATTGATGGGTACCTTGTATGACAAAAATCACTATGTGTAGCATATTGACATGCTGGTAGAATGTTTGGCCCAGGGCCTAAACGTGAAAAAATCAATAGAGGTAGTTCTTTTTTTCAAAAACCGTGGTTGAGACCGTACATTAATTTAATACCAGTCACAGACAAAGTGCCACTCAGCCATTTCAAATATTTTTTTAACTGATGACTAATTGTATTTATGGAAAGAGTCTGGAAAATGTGCGGCAGTATAGGGACATTAAATTGGTGAACACACGGCATGGCGGATGGGGAGCTCAAAATATATTGCAAAACCAAATTTCAAATCTTTGAACATTATTGATCATGTGATCTACTGACTATTGAACTTGCCAAAACTAAAGTGGTCGTGAATAAACCTATCTATTTAGGCCAAGTCTTTTTAGACTTTTCAAAATTGCATATGAATAAATTTCATTATGGTTTTGCAATGCAGCGATTTGGTAGCATTTCCTTGTTATTTACAGACACGAATAGTTTCATTTACCATATTCGTGACTGTAACACGTACGTCGTTATCAAACAAAATCCAAAATGGTTTGACACGTTCTCGTTTAGTGAGAAGAACGTGTTCGATATCCCCCGTCTGAACAAAAAGAAATTGGTTTAATGAAAGATGAGTGTTCAGACACCATGATGACTGAGTTTGTTGGTCTCTCTCCGAAAATGTACAGTTTTCGACAGGTGGATCGATGTGAATCTATGCGAGCCGAAGGGATTAGCCAGCACGTGGTTAAACGACTGTGTGTGGATTATTATTTACATGTCCTTCAGACCCACACAGGCATGACACATAGTCATTTTTAATGAAACAGCGAAATCAAACACTCGCTTTGATGGACGACAAGAGACAGTGATGTCAGGATATGATGACAAGCGTCCCATTTGGTTACAACCAGTAATGGTTGTTGTTATTGTTGTTGAACAACGCGGCAAGTGTTTGGTTTGGTTGCTATCAAGTGCGTGATGCCATCTCGAGCTTCGGAATAAAAAAAAAATTGTAGTGTATCATATAATTTTTGTTTTTTAACCTGTGTGCATGGATGTATGCATGGATGTATGAATTCGTGTAAATAGTTGTACATAATCAGTATGTCTTGTGCTATTTGCCTGTCAACGCGTAAAGAGAGTCATGCATCAATGTTTGCATGGCTCACTCTGCACAGGCTAGATTAAAACATGTTGGCTTTTTAGGTGCGGCTTAATAGACCTCACTAGGTTGTGACTTAATAGGCCTCACTAGGTCGTGGCTTAATAGGCCTCATGTTTCATCAAAGTGACCACTCACCCTGACTAGGCATGCGGCTTAATAGGCCACACTAGGTTGGGCTTAGTAGGCCTCATGCAAGAACAAATAGATAATCTGCTGCTTTTACTGTGGACAATCTCACTTTATGACTAGTGTTATAAGTGGTGATATATTTGAAAACAACACCAGTCAAATATCTGAGCAGATTTTTTTTTAAACCTGATGCATGTTATGCATATGGCCTACAGCTAAAGAAGTCAACAAACAGATGGTTATTTATTTGTGTTTTGCTTATTTTTTGTTTTGTTTTAGATATTGACTTAGGGGACAGACAGACAGTGTATAGGTACTTAGTATTTTTTTTTTATTTACTTGGTAAACGTCAACGACTACTTTTCAGATTCAATGATGAGCCATGATCAAGATTGTTTTATCGTCACCAAACACACAACGTTCAATGAATATGCCACGATGGTGTATCATAATCCACAACGTGTAGTCTATCCTTCAGAATATAGAGACATCAAAGTACGCATTGATACTACTTTTTATGACAGCATGATTGATCATGATGATAATGATGATGACTTGTTTCATGACCTAGGGCATCACTATTGTAAATCCTGTATGCTAAATTTCGGCTTTCAAAATAATGTATCCACGCAAGTGATTCATAAACCATGGTACGGTTTAACAATGAATCAAGTGATTGTTTAATTAGCTGACGAGGATTATTTTGCAGAATTTTGGTGTACATTATGTACAAAACCCATGTTTAATGTTTATTTTCCAATAACCTCTCAAATGTTTTGTTTTCATTTTTATAAATTTCCTGCTGAGGAACGAATCACTTCGTATCGGCAACAAGCATTTCGCCAACTTTGTCTTAGCTTACCTATGAATCAATATTCCCCTCATAGAATGAGATCTGTTGGAAACTAACAACAACCTGTCATGATTATTGTTTCTTTTTTCATTCGGCTTTCAGGAGCATACTTGACGTTTAGAATACATTTGGCTATTTTTTTGTTTGTTTTAGTTTATCGTGTATTCATGTTGATGAACACACACATTGGCTTAAATTTGTAGTTTTTATTTTGTTTCTTTCTTTGTTGGATATAGACATGGTTATTAAATGCTTAGCGTGTTAACTTTACCCTTTTATAGGCTACCAACAGCATTCAGATGTTTGCTCATAGGATCTGATGATACTATTTTTTATATTTAACAGAATGCAGTGTGAATTTGCACAACAACAGGGCAAACGAATACACGTCATTCAACAAGGGGATTATATGCTAATTCCCATTGACAACAGTGGCATACATTTACCTCCAAGAGATCTTGAAAATGATTCACACTTAATTTTGATAAAACATTTCCTATTAAATAATTTCCAAATGTATGTTTTGACTGAAAATTATGAAAATGAATGTCAACTTTTAGAAGTAGGCTACACACAGTGGGACAATCATTTGCTTGTTTTACATACGTTTTACCTAAAGGTGATGCAGTGGTCATGTGAACATTGTCCACTGGCCTACGTTTTTGTTAATGTGTCAGAGAAACTGTTGCCACAAATCCTTGAACCTCCCTAATAACAAGTAATAATATGCGTCATTTCATTAGCAGATGCGAAAGTGATTCAACCCTATCCCTATAAATACGTTTTAATTGTTTTGTCTAATGATACTCTAGCACGTTTTCCATGTGATTGAACAACCCTTCCACCCTGTGGTAGGAATCAACCATTCTTTTTTTAAATTTAAAATAAAAAAATAACAAGGTCTTCGTTTATTTATAGCTTAAAAATAGTTTAAAATGTTAGCTTTGGTCTATATTTTCTTTCTTTTAGAAAACATGAGCATGTACCATCATATTAATCATCAAGTGGCAGACACTCTAGTTTATATGCAGCAAAACAGTTGTTGCTTCTTCCAGTGTTAAAAACCACTTGTTTTGACGGACGTGGTCCATGGCAAGAAATTCATCAAGCACTATTAATGGACGTATAGGAAAAAATATTGTTGTTGTTGTCGTCGTCATCGTCGTTGTTGTTGTTGTTGTTGTTGTTGTTGTAATATAAGGACGAGAGTGTTAAAAAGTAACACACTTTTCTTTGGTTATAGACAACCATGGACGCCTTGAACGCCATTGGCCAAGATTGCGGCTTTGCACGCAAGAAAATGAGTGAATTGCCTACACAAACACCCTTTCGCATTCATAAAATACAAAAATTAAAAACCAAATTTGGTGAACGAGCTGTTTGCATTTGTCAAGACTTTGAGACATTTCTTCCCACACGATTTAATAGTTTACCTGATTATGTCATGGAAGATGTCAATTCGAGTATTGATCCTGCCTATTTAATCTATGATGGTGAAAAAAATAATCGAGGCATTATTCGTTTTGTAAAACTAGAAAACGAATAATCATTGTACGCTAGCCAGGACTTTGTTTATTGATGCCTTACTATAACAAAAATATTTTTTGGTGCTCAACCGTTTTGACGCTTATTAATTGTTGCTCAACGTTCATGATGGTAAATAATAATAATAATAATAATAATAATAATAATAATAATCATAATCATAATAAATTTATCAACTTTTTATGTTTGTTTTTTGCCTTAAGCTATGTCAATATAATGATGTGTATGATGAGCATAGGTGAATGGTAATTTTGTAAGTTCTCTTAATTGGAGATTTTTTTAGCCTTAGGCTACGTGAATAGATTCATGCCTATGACGCATGTTTATAATTAGTTTACCTTTTTTACTTTTGATGTACATGAATAGTTTAAAAGAAATAAGTTGAAACGTTATGCGCTTAAGGGTCGCTTGTTCATTCACCACCCCCTTATGTACCACAGCCACAAGTAAAAAACAGTTTGAGAGACATTTTTTAAGAAAACTATTCAACACTATTTACTAAATAAATAATTTAAAGTTAACGTCACATTGCCTTTACTACAAAAACATGGTCCTAGACTTGATAACGATTTCATACGCCAATATCACCTATATTTGAAACTTAATTTTGTTTTACTTGTGGTTGCAGTGCGTGTGGGGGTGTTAGATCAACAACAAGCGAGCCTTAAGCACATGACGTTCAACATTCTTTATGAATAATAATAATAATAATAATGGAATCTTGTCCTTTTTATTGTTTGTGATTTAAAATAGCAATTATAGCAATTTTTATACAATTTTTGATTATTATTATTATAATCATGTTACTATTGATGAATAATGATGGGCTTTTGTCCTTTTTTATTGCTTGTGATTTAAAAATAGGTTTACTACAATTAGTAATTTTATTTTTGGTTTTAATAATGATCCTAATGTTACTATTGATGAATAATGATGCATTGCTGTCCTTTTTTTTTATTGTTTTTCATTTAAAAATAGGTTTAGTTCAATTACCATTTATATGAGTTTTATATAGTTTATTTATAATTATAATGATGAAACTATTAGTCAATAATAATAATAATAATGAAAAAACACAACATGGGCTTGTATCCTTTTTATTTATTTTTTGAAATGGTTACAGTGATACTATACATATTTTAAATAAATTCATGATGTTAAAGTCCATATCTAGATAAAAGTAATTTGCTCTTCATAGCACCAATCACCTTAAATGCTGTCATTTGTTTTGATAGACTGGCATCTGAAGCTGTTAATCGTTGCTTGGCAATGCTTAACAAGACTTTGTCGGCAATGCTTCTTGGTGTGGGATCACTGTTTTCATAGGCTATATCATGATTAAGGCATGCATGATCCAAAGCATTAATTCCCATATCCCCTCTCCTCAAACGATCTTGAAGACGAATACCAGGGCCGCAAAAGCTGTGAGCAGGTAGGTGAGCTTCGAATGGTAAGTTTGTAATGATGTTATCAATAATTCCACGGCCAGTACACCTGGGACATAGAGGTTTCAAGGTTTCAATCGGTGAAAAACACTTTTTTTGTTCTCCTTGTTCTTGCTGTTGTTGTTGTTGTTGTTGTTTGTCGGCGGCTGCTGACGAGCATGGTCGGTGGTTGTTTTCCGCATGACAGCCATGGAATGATCAATGTCTTTACAGTGAGTTTTATGACCATGATAAAATTTCATCAATTGACATGTGGCACACTGTCGAATGGAAGGTATTTTTGCCATGGTTAATTGCTTGTGATGGGAAAATTGACTGCATGGTTGTAGTTTACTCAATACAGGGCCGGTAGTCCACTCGGCAGGCGCCTTTTCCCAAATTTCTTTCACAGCGTTGGCAGCAACATAAAAATAAATTATTTAGGTAGTGCTAATAATTCATGATGTGTAAAGCTAATCAGTTTTTTCTTGCACACAAAGAACTTTCCAATAGCCTTGTTGATTTTAGTGGCGTCCATGTTTATAACGTTTATGTTATCACCTGACGTGTACAAGCCTCACTGCAATCATTGGACGATAAACTTTCAGTTTTAATTTTATTGAACAACTCCCAACATGCACTGGTGGTGAGCCAATGAAACAATTACCACGCATGCGCTAAGGCTTTATTCTGAATATTGTCGCAAGAGCAAGTGTCCATGAGCGTTTGCAGGGATGGACAACCCAAATCTAAAATGTCAATACATTGACAGTGAGAGGGTAAAAATGGTTGAAGCCACTGGCGTTTATCACTCCCTTTAACAAATAACACATTGGCCGAGGACAAGTGGGCTTTCATGACTAAGTCAAGATACTCGTAAGAAATATCACCCTTTTTCCATACTAATTGAAAATGATTTTCAATCCTTTGGCTCTGCATTTTATCTTTTTCACTAAGCAACTCAAAAGCATAGGGAGGTTTAAACACCAAATAAATAGGGTTAGACACCCAAAACGTACTACAATCTATAAAAGCTACTTCCTTAAATTAAAATTTGTTGTCTGCAATTTTAAACCCCTGGCAATCCACGACGAGTGTACGCATGATGTTATTTATTTATTTGTTACTTGTTACCTCGTTGACGTCTAATCAACAACTAACCCATGTAATGGTTTCACATTGCAAAAGTAAATATTTTTTTAGTATACAGGTTTTATTCATGACATGAAAAAAACACTTACAATTTTATTACAAAGTTTGTTTGTTTAATCTGGAACAACATTGAAATGAACAGTTTGCACATACGGTCCACAAGTATCTCCTAGTTTTGCAGGGTCTGGTACAATGACAGGGTAATTCTAACTCCATGGAATATTGCCCACATCATAGCGATTCAGGTAAGGACAGGATGGACTCCATCGCTGATGATCACTAAATGGTCGATCCCCTATTTCCCAGTTTCCAATTTCAATGTTGCAAAAAATACACTTGATCACATACCCACGGTTTAAGTAATAAAATCCGCTCGCTGCCAATTCTCCGTAATCCATAAAGGGAACTGTCCATGTTTCAAAAGTTTTCAGACGATTAAATTCACATTTTAAATTCCATGGTTTTTCTGTCACGTTGCTGTTGTTGTTGTTGTTGTTGCTGCTGCTGCTGTTGCTTATTGAGGGACACAAGATGTTTGTTGTTGTTGTATGTGTGCACAGTGCCAGAGCGCAACAGATAGTGTGCATACAGACGCTTATCATCAATCCTATGAATGATGATTATTTTTTTCACCTGACCACAGGTGGCTTACATGCTGGTGACATAATTGGACAAAGGATGATATTTCACTTGTCTGGCATGAATAATCAAACAGTAGGCACTGGTATGGTCTGGTACATTTTCTTGTGTTTCAAAATCTACCCTTAAATCAACGGTGGTGATTTTCATAGCTTCTTCTAGATATGAACAGTCGAAAACAATCAGTGGTGCTTTTGCTTTAAACCCTTGTGGCGACAACATAGGGCAATAATGTTTTCCATAATAAGACGATTGAAATTTAGCAAACATATCATAGAGGGAACCAAACTTATTTTTTGAAAAATTGAGTTCCAAACCCTCATAGGGAAAGCAAACATTATTTAAAAATAGTCGTATATTACTCAAGTGAATGTGATCAAACAAGGTGACATCTTTGCTTTGTTGGTATTTTCTATTGGTTTGAAAACCAATAATAACATAGAGGGGTCTCTCAGTAGAATGAGCCGATTTTACACTCCAACTATGAGTGTCTGTGGTAGGTAGCAAGGGGTACTCATGTAGACTCCAACTTCGAAAGGCGATAGGCAAGGCTTTATCTTTTTGCACCAAATTTAACATGCTTAGATTTTTACGACCCGATAGCGTCACATGGGGCACTTTGCATAGTAATCGAAGCAGTTGAATTTTTGAGTCTATCACTTGGTCGGAGGCCCATTTTACTGCATTATACTCACTGCGGTCTCTCACCAGATACAAACTTTGTCTTGCGTTTAAAATAATACGCTTGTGATCTTCGGCAAAGCCAAAGAGTAATTTTAAGGGTAGGAAGCCTGTAAAAGTGCCATTGCTATGAACTAGCCAGTCATTGCTACTGATAGGGCACCATCCTGCCATAGAAAGCGTTTTACTTTCCTCCTCGCTATGGGAAGGATATAATTTCATAAGACTACTCATGCCCACATTTCGAGTCATATCTATGACAGTATCATTTATCACATAACGTACTTCAGAAAACAGAAAAGCCAAACCGTGATTCGCCAACGCAAACGTTGTGGGAGTACTGCCATCTGCTTTCATCAATTTACCAACAATTTGAAGGGCACTTTCAAGGGGTAGAGTAAAAATATATTGAATGTTAATGATGAATTGAATCTCGTCATTATTATTAATTCCTTTTGCTTGAGGTTGATAGGAATGCATATCAATGCGCACGACGCCATCTTCCACTTGTATGGGATTTAACACTTGCAACAGCTCTTATTCATGATTGGGGTGTAACGTATAACCAATGCGTTGTAAACGTAGTCGGTTTACTCGTGTCAACCGTTACATACACGGCGGGCAACTAACCGACCTCGTAGACGCTGTTGTTGCTTTATAGATAAATTTCAGAGCGTCTTTAAAACCAACTTGTAGGTCACAGGGGTGTTGGCATCCAAAGCAATCAGTTGTTGCTTTCTATTCACTAAGCGTAAGGTAATATTACTAATATCGCTGACACACACAGGATGATATAGAACCACTGAAGGGTTTTCATGAATAATATAGCCACAAGGGGAGGTGACAATAAAATCATACAGGGAATGGCTTGTTCTTGATTCGTAAATACGTCTCTAATAATATTGCAAGTCACAGAAATGTGATGGTCCTCGATAAATTTCACTGGATAATCTGAATCATGGGGTTGGTGAGTTGCCAACACTCTTGGTTTAAATCCTAGTAAAGGACCAATAGGATGAACTCGTGTTTCAAAGTCAATGTTAAACGTAGAGAAAATACGACAGCGATGAGTAATCGTATTGGCTGTAAGTTCAAATTTGTGTGTTCCATCCGCAAATGGTTTGACACCAAATTGTTTTATCATGGACACGCTAATGGCTTCGTGCACGTCGTCTATAGTATAAACTCCAGGGGGTAGTCTCAACATATAATCATCATATTATTATCATCATAATAAAATTTGTCATTAATATCCAGTTGTATATTGTAAATTCTGTTGTAACTCTCCGAAGAAAGCACATAGGATTGTTCGGGATGCAATTCAATGGGGGGGGGGGGGGAGAATCCAGGGACACTTCAGGCCTGCGGCTGTGCACAGTAAAGGTCTTGACGTTGACATTCATAATGATGAGCTTGCTGGCTTAACGCGACCTCTTATATAAAACTGTAAACACAAACGTTCACACTCTTGACTGTCAAAGGTTTGTTGACGATTCACATTATAGAATATCTTTACACGGTTTCCCAAATAACGTAGCAACTCGATCGGGGGTGGTAAATTTCCATAACTGGCAATGTACCATACTGTGGAACCTTGTTTCACATAGGCTACAAAATGGGTTCCTGGGCCGGCATCATCATCTAAATTGATCATGGCTCGTTCTTCTTTCCACGGTGCTTTGGGTAATTCATTTCGCATAAATACACCTCGATAATAAGAAATATTTAGTTGTTGTGCATAGCTTTCCACTTGTTCATGGGTCATGGCATGACGAGGCAGTTGCCTTAAGCGCTTATCAATGATGGACATTTTTTTTCTTGGACGATAGACCACTACCTTGTTGATAAAAGACTGGCTTTAAAGGATTGCCGTTTCTAGCTCCCATAGCAATGGCTTCTAACGTTTTATTGTGTCGCTCGCTTTCTTTGAGTTGTTGATTACCTTGTTCGACGGCTTTTATGGTTTTTGCCACAGCAGTGGCAACACCCAAAAGTGAGCCCAAAGCTGCCAAGCCCGCAAATAAAGCCGGCAAAAAATCCCCACGCTTATCAATAGGAATGACACGCCCACGTTTTTTTCTTTCTTCCTTTTCTTTTTATCGAAACATTATGGTGCGATCTCGGAGTTGTAGACAATCGCACCGCCTGTAATGCTTTTTCGATAGCCAGTCTTTTTAGATTTTTAAGTGTTTTTTTTTAGTTTTAACACTGGGTGTGAGGCAGATCGACTTGGTTTCCGGCCAGGCTTTTTTCTCTTTTTGAGATTTTTTTTTCATGTTCATTGCATATCTTTTTTTCACCATGGTGCTACTTGGTGAACCTTTCGCAGCAAACATTCGATAACAACTAACGTAGAGATCCTTATTTCATAGCAGTATATTCAAATTCTATATAAAGCGGAAAATCGTTCACCGTTTTCCCAGCGTCCTTTTCCTCAAACGTAAGCATAAGATGAAAGGATAATTCATCTCCAACAGTTACTCTTTGATGGTTGTGGACCAACAGTCTATCACCGTTTATTTGTTTTTTTATGTTTATCGTCAGGCATGGCATATTTAATATGAATCACTCCATCATAATGCAATCGATAATGACTTAATCCAGAAACAAGCATATAGGTGAGGTCATCATTCACCAGTGGTGGTGGGGAATTGTTTCTGTCATTGTCCAGTTTTTGATTTGAAAGATACACTAAAAATACAGATGGGACAAATTTATAAAGCCTTTTCATTTGATATGTCACATAACGTTTCGTGCAGATTTCATTTTTTTCTCGAGGCCCTTGCACATCAATAATACGATGATGATTGGCTGAATAGCCCTCAGCGGTTAGTCTCGGGGCCATGTGATAGACACTTTGCACTTTGCTATCGACATAGCTTTTTGTAGCCACCTCTCGAGAATGTTTTCACAAAGAGGTGGCTGTGGCCATAGTTACACGAGCTCACCCAAACACGTCCATAGTGATAGACGTTAACTAACCTATCCTACTCACCGCTTGCCTATATATAAACCTTATAAACACATCAAAAAACTCAGTCGTCAACACTATGGAATTAATGAAACAACCCCATGCTTTGCCCGTCTCTGATTTGGTTTCAGAGCTATCACTGTTCGTGTGCGAACCTAAACGTCATGGCACCCAATTCCCATCTACCGTTCGATGTATTATGGTAGGGCCTTCGGGTTTTGGAAAGACCAATGTTTTGCTGAACATTATTACCACGCCTCATGGCCTACGATTTCAAAATATTTATATTTTTGCCAAATCCTTGTACCAGCCTCTATACGTGTATCTGGAACAAATTATGTCTTCGTTAAATAAAGAAGCCATGGGATATTTTACATTCACCTCACCTCAGGATGTCATTCAACCAGACCGCATTGAACCAGATTCCATTATAATTTTTGATGATATTGCCACTCAACGACAGGCCATTATTCAAGAGTATTTTAGTGTGGGACGCCATAAACAAGTGCATTGTTTTTATCTGGCTCAGACCTATTCTAAAATTCCCAAACAGTTGATTCGTGACAATGCCAATCTCATCGCTCTCTTCCGCCAAGACTCTAGAAATCTCTATCATATTTTTCAAGATCATGTGAATCCAGATATGTCCTTTACAGCTTACACGCATTTGTGTGCCTCGTGTTGGAACCATCATCCCCATGCCTGTTTGGTTATTAATACACAGAGTGAACGATGTGAGGGACGTTATCGCTTGGGGTTTGATCATTTTATTTCTGTTTAAAAAAGACCCATTGTTTGACATTTCCTGTTAGTGTGTCTTTACCTTCACCATGGCGAACGCCATAGGGCACAAGAAACATGTTCAAATCATGCAGCGTATTATTGAGGCACGAAATACGATTCGACATAAATTTCGTGAATTACAACGTTTAAAAAACGTCAATCCTTTACCCATAATAAAACATGCTCCATCATCGGTTGAACCCATGAGGTTCAAACCAAATGCTTCTGCTGCTGCTGACGCTGCTGCTGCTGCTGCTGCTACCTCTCAAACCAAACCCTTATCAAGTTCAAAATTTATTCAAACAGATTCCACACGACAGTTAAAATCCTCCTCCTTCTCCAATGGTAGTAAACAAGAACATGAAGAAGAACAAGAAGAACAACAACAACATGTACAAAGTGAAAGCGAAACCGTATTTAGTCCTGAAAGAAAAAAATCCTCACCCCTTCAACAGATTCTATAAACAAAACAAAAAGCATCCGTCATAGCGGCAACACCGTCTTCCTCCACATCGTCTCCGTTTTCACAAGTCTTGGCAACCCCTCAAAACAAAGCTCAACTCAAAAAACATTTTAATCAAACATTATGGGGCAACACTGGAGCTGTATCTGACCCTTCTATTTATTGGAAAGACAGATACCTCGTATGGTGTTCGATATGAGAATGATAGTTTTAAAATTGGGGATTCATCCATTAAATTTGCTCGTACGAAAGCTGTCATAAAAAAATCAACTATAAATTAACACCAGGTCTGTTAAAGCTGCTATTCTCTCGCACCCCTCTCTACAAGATTTTACGTCCGAGGACCTTTCTAAATATAAATCCATTTTATTAGACACCAACGCTCAAAAAAGAAACAATAAATCCTCTCAGCAGCTCAATGCCAATATATCTCACAAATAAAAACCATCATTGCAAACATGTTTGGTAAGCAAAAACATCACTCTGCCTCTGGTGTAAGGTTTAAGAAATTAAACCCTATATAGATATAACCTTTTGGAATAATCCCAATCAGTTAGAAGAGCGCTTATACTTGCTTCATGCATCAAAACAAGCTGGCCACACTGGACATGAGGCAGAAATCGCCCACATTGAACAACAACTCCGAAATGCTAAAATTTTCTTATAAGCCATCCTCCATCAAAGTGGGCATCGCTCATGAATTGCATAAACCAGCCCAACACATTTATGAACGTCGTCGTGTCATTTCCAAAGGAATCGATGAACTTTGGCAGGCAGACTTGGTCGAGATGATACCTTATTCTAACGTTAACGACGGTGTACGCAATATGTTGACCGTCATTGATGTCTATTCCATAATGGCTTTTGTTGAACCAATAAAAAAATAAAACTAGTGTCTTAGTCACAAAGGCCTTTCAACATATTATTGAACAATCAAAACGTCAACCTCACTTCTTACAAACCGACCAGGGGAAAGAATTTTTCAACAAGGATTTCTCCAGTTTTCTCAAATCTAAGGATATTCACCATTACACTACCTATAGCAATCTCAAAGTTAGCGTAGTTGAACGCTTCAATCGCACATTAAAAAGTTATATGTGGAAAGAGTTTACAATACATGGTTCCTATTGATAGTTAGACTGGTTACCACAACTTGTGTCACGATACAACAACACCATTCATTCCACCATCGGCATGAAACCTCGTCTCGTCACCAAGAACCTACCCAGGCTCAATAGACTGTTTAACCCTATAAAAAGAGCTGAGCCTAGGCGACTTCACCTTAAAATTGGAGATTTTGTTCGCATCAGTATACATAGAAGAGTATTTTCAAAATCGTACACTCCACAGTGGTCGACAGAAATTTTTTAAATTCGTTAAGTCAAGCTAGGTCAACCAGTGACGTATCTCTTAGAAGATCAAAGCGGTCAACCCATCAAAGGACGATTCTATTATGAAGAAGTGCAAAAAACATTATATCCCAACGATTATCTCATTGAACGAGTAATTAAAGTCAAAGGTGCAACATATTTTGTAAAGTGGTTAGCATTTCCTTCCACGTTTAATTCATGGGTCAATAAACATGATTTTTTGCAATAAAACCCTGTTTATTTATTTAGTTATTTAGTTATTAAGAAAAATTTCCCTTTCCAAAAAGATGTATCACATTACCTTTCACTAATCCCACCCTTTTGTTGTTTTTACATGCCCAATGACCTTTTAGTTCAACCCCATGACAATCTTTTATCATGACGGTATGCACTCACTCATGGTTTCAAACTTAGCGCTGCTTTATAAATCTATTATGCAGCAAGGCTATGACATACTCAGTATAAAGCCATACTTTATAATGATACCTGTCTATCTCTTTGCCTACGGACCACGCAAAATGATAAGAGCACTTGTCTGTCTGCTACCAGTGGACCGTCTGAAGCTTCCAATTCTCATTTCACAAAGCATGTCTCTGTGTGTGAGCACAGGCAAGCCATGTCAAATAATAATAATAATAATAATAATAATAATAATAATAATAATAATAATAATAATAATAATAATAATAATAATAATAATAATGTGTATGTGTTTTACCAACATCACAGCGCTTACCACAACGTCACTTCAAATCTGGTTTCTTACTTTTTTCCCGTTTTCCTCAAATATCTCGAAAAATGACGGAAACCATGGTTTCAGCTTTTCAATACCTACATTCCCGTAAAGAGGACGACGAGACAAAAACATCAACATGCCCGTCATAAAAATCACATGATTCGGTTTCCAAATAACTTGAAAAATAACAAAAACACATTTTCCATAAAAAAACATGTTTTCTGCATTTCACCTTTCCAATACCTACATCCTCGTAAAGAGGACGACGAGACGAAAAAAATAATATCACACATGTCATGATCAGTTTTTCAGTTTTCCCAATATTAGGGAAAATCACAAAAACCCATTTTAGACCAAAAAAAATGTTTCCAGATTTTTACCTTTTCAACACCTACATCCCCGTAAAGAGGACAACGACATGAAAAAAGTAACATGACACACGTCATGATCACTTTTTCAGTTTTCCAAAAATTAGGAAAAATGTGGAAAATGCATTTTTAGACCCAAAACCCTATTTTCACCTTTTCAACACCTACATTCCCGTAAAGAGCACAACGAGACGAAAATTTCCTTCCCAAGGCCGCCAGGGGTTCACAACTTCCTAAGTGACGCAGAACCTACAACCTAGCACTATTTCACCCCCCCCCCTCCTCCCCAAGGTAAGGGTAGTTTTTATTTTGGGGTGGAAATAAGTCGTCCATAGGAAAGGGGGTTCACCACGATTCCTGGGACACCCCATTGGCCGAAATCCAACCATGGGTTCAGGAAATTTTAAAAGCGGATGACCTATTAGTTTTGGTTCTTTAATTAACGAACAGAGGATATATGAAAAGAGGGGGCACTACTACAAGTGCTAGAACACCCCATATGTATAAATCCCATTATTGGTTCGCCTGATATTAAAAGCGGATGACCTTTTAGTTTTGGTCTTTTAATTATATAAAGGGGCTATAGGAAAAGAGGGGGCATGACTACAAGTTCTAGGATACCCTGTATGTTCAAATCCCATTATTGGTTAGCGAGATATCAGGTTCGGGGCCAATACGAGGAGGGCTCAATAACTTAGTGGGCAGCTCTCTCATTATGACACTGCTATCGACAAGTATGTAAGTGCCGAAATACTTGATCCGGGCATCAACCCGAAGCTATTTCAAATAGTAACAAAATGTGTGATTCATGGCCCCTGTGGTGTTAAAAATAAACATTCAACTTGCATGAAGGAAGATACATGTTGCAAAAACTTTCCGAATGAGTTCAGAGAAATATCTGGAGAGAATGTAAACAGATATCCTATGTACAGCTGAAGATTCATGACATCTTTTAAACTTGGTATGTTTGACATTGATAATCGCTGGGTAGTTCCTTACAATCCGTCGTTATTAATGAAGTTCAATGCTCATATCAATGTGGAAGTTTGCGCCTCTGATAAAAGTGTGAAATACCTATTCAAATTAATATGTACGGTATATAAGGGGCATGATGCCGCATGCCTTAAGCTGGAAACAAAAACCAGTAGCGGGAACCTCAATCTTGATGAAATTTTGACATTCCTGGATGGCAGATACGTAAGTGCTCTGGAAGCAATGTGGAGAATCAGTGAGTTCAACATGTCAGAGTAATCCCATACAGTAATTAGACTGCCAGTGTATTTACCTCAACAGCGACAGATAGTTTTTCATGAAGGCCTGGAGCACCAGGCGGTAGCAGCGGCTTCTTCAAAACAAACGATCCTAACTGCTTGGTTTGAACTGAATCAAAATGATGATCAAGCACGCATTCATACGTACGCAGATATACCAAATCGCTATGTGTACGATAAATGTGAAACGAAATGGAAGAAGCGTCAGCGTGGTGGACAAGATGTAATAGGGAGAATGCCAGTAGTAGGTATGCACGATAGAGACAGATACTTCTTGCGAATGCTGCTAATAAGAATAAAGGATGCCAAAGGGTTTGATAGTGTCAGTTCTATGCAAGACTTTCCAGGAAACATGTAACAACCTTTGTACTTTTTCAAGGAGACAAAATTTGGCATGATACTATCCTTGAGGCAACTCACTCTCATATGCCAAGTCGCTTACGAATGGTATTTGTCATTATCTGTATTTTCGGCGAACCAGAAAATGTTCCCGAGCTTTGGGACCAACATAAGGAAGCAATGTCTGAATTTTTGTACGCAGATACTCTGAAGAAAGTGGCCCACAGAATGCACTCATTGAAATCAATGGCCTCCTTCACACATACGGCTTAGATCTTAAGAAACCTAACTTGCCAGATGTGAAACTACACGTTAACAATACAGGAATGCATTCCTTTGATGTTTTAGAAGAGCAAGCTAGGGTTATCAAAAATAGACAAAAGCTTAATGAGGCGCAACTAAGGGTTGTAGATTCGAGCTTTAATGCCATATATGGAAACCCAGAAGAATCATTAAAACAGAATTGTATCTTTTTAGATGGACCGGCAGGAACTGGTAAAACATTTGTTTACTCTACATTGTTACATATAATCAGGGCAAAAGGAGATCAAGCTACTCCAGTAGCGTCTACAGGAATAGCAGCTACACTTCTACAAGGAGGACGAACTGCCCATTCTGTCTCAAAATCCCTCGGATTCTCAATTCTAATTCTACGTGCAACGTTTCGCTGAACACACCAGAAGCAACAGCCCTGTTGAATACAACATTAATTATTTGGGATGAAGCACCAATGACGGATGTGTACGCATTTTTAGCTGTGGACAGACTTCTCAAATATCTGACCAACTGTACTGAAGCATTCGGTGGTAAAGTCATCTTACTGGGTGGTGATTTTCGCCAAGTCCTTCCTGTCACAATGAGAGGATCACGTTCTTTGACAGTTGCTAGCTGTTTGAAGCGGCATAGCCTCTGGAATAAATTCCATGTACTTAAACTCACCCAGAACATGCGCACTTTAAATTCTGAAAAAGAATTTTCAACATGGCTTTTAGAAATAGAAGGAAAGACTGGGGCGGAAGTTACGGTACCATCTACATGCAATCCACAAATACTAGATCCAGTTGAACAGCTATACGGTGATTTTGATTTTACTGCTGTCACCCCACAGGAGCTTAAAGGAAGAACTATTCTTACGATCGCCAATGAAGCATCGCTTGAACTGAACAATCGAGTATTTCAGCGTTTACCTGGAGATGAGGTAGTCTACGAGAGGGTAGACTGTATTGTGAGTGAGCATGCGCAAGATCTCTTGGCTTACCCTGAATAATTTTTTAACAGTCTGACACCAAATGGCATGCCTCCACATAAAGTTAGACTTAACCCTCGGGACGTCGCGCGGGGCAGTGTAACGTCAGTCGTAGCGCGCGGTCGAAAAGACCGAAAACATTCAACATCGGTTTTGTATTACGATTGCTATTTACTTTTTGTTATGTTACTATTTTATTGTTTACTCTCTATTTTCATAATTAAAACTACCCATTTTATTTATTTACATTTAAATAGTGCTTTAAAATAATACAATAACTAATGTTACGTTTTACTTGAAAACAAACATTAAAATACAGTGAATGTTGGAGAGCGCTTGCCACAAGGTTCGGATACTCCAAGCTGGTTGCCGAGAGCGCTGGCATAGCCTGATCTCAATGGATTGCAAGGCAGTGTGTAGATCGTGTGTCTACACTCTGTGGAAAACAAACTCTACCATCTCCAATGATTGTGGTGGGCTTAGAGTACATGTAATATTGTTAGAATGTAGGCTATGTCAAATAAAAGCACTCAAGTGTTACATTTAATCGATCGTTGTTATTTATAATACGCTGCTAATTCATCAGGTTATGAGGCCCAGTCTACGGCAAACTGCGCGTAAGTGGATTAAAAGTCTGTTTAACGATCGTGTGCTTTGAGTGTGTGCGATTACAAGATGGATCAAGAAAGTGTCAAGTTGAATATTCCAATGTTAAATGGTGGAAATTTTATATTTTGGAAAACAAAGTTGCGAGCCGTATTAGTGCGTGATGATTTGTGGGAAGTTGTCAGTGAACCAAAGCCTGAAGTAATTAACGCGGTGTGGCAGAAGAAAAATAACAAAGCCTTAGCGTACATTACATTGAGTGTTGAGGACAGTCAACTCATTCATTTTGCACACTTGAACGATGCGTGTGATGCATGGCAGGCTCTGTCGAGAAAGTACGAGAGATCCACGTTCGGAAGCAGGTTATATTTACGACGTAAACTGTACGGCATACATTATCGTGGTGGACCAATGAGCAGTCACATCGACGCAATTATGGAAGTAGTGGGTTTACTGCGTGGATCTGGTAGGCCACTTGAAAACGACGAGATTGTTGCGGTTTTGCTGGTGAGTCTTCCAGAATCTTATTCAGGGCTTGTCATAGCGCTCGAGGGCCGTGACGAGGCAGATTTAACGGTGGAATATGTAACTGGGAAAATGCTTGACGAATACCAAAGGCGTGCCGAAGCTGGTGTGCCTGGAAATTGTGATTCAGAGGTTGAACTACAGTCGGCGGTCGCAGACTCAAGTAAGGTTAGTCGCACTCATCAAAGAGGAACAACTAAAAATTCAAGCGGGAAACCAAATAAGGGTGGCAAAGAGACACGGGCATGTTACTTCTGTAATAAACTTGGCCATTTAAAGGCAGATTGCTATCGATTCAAGAAAAGTCAACAGCAGAGATCAGCAGGTTCAGAATCGGCAAGATCATCGGTTGAGGTTAAGGTATGCAACACACAGAACTATGCCACATTTAGGGCACTGGATCAACAACATGCTGCAAGTAGGCCTACTGGAGGATGGTGCATAGATTCCGGGGCAACCAGTCATATGACGAATGATAGGCAATTTTTCATGTCTATTCGTGACACAAGTGCTACGGTCTTTCTTGCTGATGGTTCATCCGTGGTAGCTGCTGGAATCGGAGATGGACAATTTTACTGTGAGGTACCAGGCGGGCACCTCCAAGAAGTACTGTTGAAAAATGTGCTATTTATTCCACAATTGGATGATAGTCTACTTTCGGTGAGGCGCATAACAGAGCAAGGTCACCGAGTGACGTTTGAGAATGACACGTGCAGCATCTACAAAGAACATCAGGTCATCGCAGAAGCAAGGAACGATGGGAATTTATTCAGACTTCAGACTGTGGTACCAAATTCGTCAGTTCATGTGGCGAGAGAAGCTGTATGCCTACACCAGTGGCATCGTCGATTGGGACATCGGGATCCGGTTGCAATCCAGCGTCTGATCAATGAGGAATTGGCTACAGGAATCCAAGTGTCAAAATGTTCGGAGAAGGTGGTATGCGAAGACTGCATCAAGGGAAAACTAACCGAAGCAAAATTTTCTGAGAGTACATCCAGAGAGAAGGAGCCCATGCGACTCATTCATTCTGATCTTTGTGGGCCCATGCAGACTGCAACGCCAAGTGGAAATAGGTATTTTCTATCACTCATTGACGATTACTCCCGTTTTACTGTGGTGAGGCTGGTAAAATCCAAAGATGAGGTGGCAGGCGTCGTAGAAGATTACATTGCTGCAATGCATACTAGATTTGGAAGGAAGCCGATTGCCATTCGTACAGACAATGGTAAGGAATACATTTCACAAAAACTGGAGAACTTTCTGCGGAAGGAGGGGATCCAACATCAGCTCACAGTCCCCTACACTCCACAACAAAACGGTGTAGCGGAGAGGAAGAATCGGTCATTGACAGAATCTGCAAAGTGCATGTTGTTGGATGCTGATCTGAACAACCGCTTCTGGGGAGAAGCAGTTTTGACCGCAGCTTATTTGCAGAATCGATCAACGAGCCGGAGTATCAACAAAACTCCAGTTGAATTGTTTACAGGTGTGAAGCCAGATCTGGGTCATTTACGTGTGTTTGGATCGAAGGTCTATTCGCTTGTACCCAATCAAAAGCGAAAGAAATGGGACAACAAAGCAATAGAGGGCGTCCTGATTGGTTGGCTATGATGGAAATACCAAAGGATATCGGATTCTAGATCCAAAGACAGCCAAGGTTTGGATCAGCAGATCGGTGCGGGTAATTGAGAGTGTTGCCAGACACCCAGCTTCGGTAGGCAGTGCACCGAAAGAAGGGGTTAATGAAATCACACCGCAGCATGTAGGGACATTGGAACATGTTTCGACACAGACGGAATCAGCTGACAACTCAACACTGAATCCCAGAGGTAACAACACGGTGACTTTCAACAGAGGAGAGACTGTAAGCAGCATAGGAGATGAATGTGAGACTGAACCAAAAACTCCACAATTTCCACAAAGAGTTTCTGAACGGCCAAATAAGGGTATACCAGCAAAGAAGCTAACGTACAAGGTGCAGACGAATCACACCAGAGAGCCAGCCTCATGGAACGAAATGCTCAAAATGTCACCTCGTGAACAAAAATTATGGACTGCTGCTGCGGAAGAAGAAATAAGCTGTCTCAATCAACATTGTGTGTGGGAATTAACGGAGCTTCCACCAGGGAAGAAGACTCTTTCTTGTAAGTGGGTATTTAAGGCAAAATTGGACGGTAACGGTCAGATCCACACTTACAAGGCCCGATTGGTAGCCAGAGGATTTTCTCAACGATATGGTGAGGATTACGATGAAACTTTTGCGCCAGATGTGAAGCATGATACTATTCGAGTTTTATTCAATGTAGCTGCACAGAGGGGACTTCACGTTCGGCATCTTGATGTGAGAAGTGCTTATTTGAACGGTGAATTAAAAGAGGAACTATATATGGAACAGCCACAGGGTTTTGAGGAACCCAGTCAAGAGAGCAAAGTTCTGAAATTTCGGAAAAGTCTCTATGGTTTAAAGCAATCGGCACACGTTTGGAACAAGACAGCTACAGAGACATTATCCAAGTTAGGTTTTCAACAAGGAAATGCAGATCAGTGTCTTTAATCAAGAAAGGAAGTAGATGGAAGCATCACTTACATTCTGTTGTATGTCGATGATCTGCTGGTAGCCGGTCAGTCTGCAAAATTAACTGATGAAGTTGGTACAGAATTGCAGAATTATTTTGACATCAAAGACTTGGGTGATGTTAGTTACTATCTGGGAATTCAAGAGGAACGACAGGAAAATGGAACATTTTTGCTAAACCAAAAGGCAAAGATCGCAGCATTGTTGGAGGATCATGGCTTATCGGAGCCAAAACCAGCTGCGACCCCAATGGAAACCAATTTCTTGTCTGGTGAAGTGACTGCAAGTGCAGAGTTACCACATAATACTCTGTACAGGAAAGCCATAGGGTCTCTACTATACATAGCCACAGTATCCAGACCAGACATCGCAGTCGCAGTGAGTCTACTTAGTCGTCGAGTGGAGAAGCCTACTCAACAGGACTGGAATTCTGTAAAACGAGTGATGCGGTATCTCGCATTTACAATACACAAGACACTTCGTTTATCTTCAACTAAAGACACAGAGCTCAAATGTTATGTGGATGCTGACTGGGCTGGTGACAAGACCAACAGGAAATCTACAAGTGGTTATGTTTTCTTTCTTGGCGAAGGAGTTGTAGCATGGTCAAGCCGGAAGCAAACGTCAGTTGCCATGTCGTCTACCGAGGCGGAATACATTGCAGCATCATTTGCCAGTCGGGAGCTGCTGTGGCTCAGACAATTACTTATGGACATGAGTTTACCGATTGTTGGTCCAACAATCATGTATGAAGATAACCAAGGTTGTATTAAATTAATTGAGTCAAATCGGTTTGGGGCTCGCACCAAACACATTGATGTATGTCATCACCAGCTTCGGGATCTTCGAGAAAAGGACATCATAGAAGTGCTG
Source organism: Meconema thalassinum (assembly GCA_946902985.2). Taxonomy (NCBI): domain Eukaryota; kingdom Metazoa; phylum Arthropoda; class Insecta; order Orthoptera; family Tettigoniidae; genus Meconema; species Meconema thalassinum. The sequence continues at coordinate 500,774,468 of OX336392.1, read as the reverse complement.
TATTGTCCATCCAACAAGATGCTGGCTGATGTATTCACGAAGCCTTTGGCTAGAGAACCATTTCAGAACATTGTGGAACAACTGGGTCTACAATGATACGAACCTATGACAGCGAGAAGGGGTGTTGGAGAGCGCTTGCCACAAGGTTAGGATACTCCAAGCTGGTTGCCGAGAGCGCTGGCATAGCCTGATCACCATGGATTGCAAGGCAGTGTGTAGATCGTGTGTCTACACTCTGTGGAAAACAAACTCTACCATCTCCAATGATTGTGGTGGGCTTAGAGTACATGTAATATTGTTAGAATGTAGGCTATGTCAAATAAAAGCACTCAAGTGTTACATTTAATCGATCGTTGTTATTTATAATACGCTGCTAATTCATCAGTTATGTTACTATTTTATTGTTTACTCTCTATTTTCATAATTAAAACTACCCATTTTATTTATTTACATTTAAATAGTGCTTTAAAATAATACAATAACTAATGTTACGTTTTACTTGAAAACAAACATTAAAATACAGTGAAAAGGGAAGAACGTAGAGTCACAGAATTCACAAAAGTAAACTGGTAAAAAAAAAGTACAGTACAATGCACGAATATCTTACAACTATCAGTAAAATATGTATAAAACAATGTTACAAAGATATAAAAAAGGTAGACAGTGCAATGTTTATCATTTTAAAACCTTCAACAAATAAAATGGTTACAGCAATATCTTATTGTTCAATAAAGACAACACAATGATTCTGATTCGTTTATCAGTCTACGTTTTATACGTGAGCTGACTGTGTTCTTAGATAATAAAACAGTCTTCTTCATCTTCATCCGCTGTTCCCATACTGCAGGCTTGACAGTGTGCTTCCGACATATGTACAGAGAGCAACTAGCACACGAACCCTTCGTCTTTCTGTTTCGTGTGCTATCACAGAAGGCACATCTCCAAGGGTTTTGGTTATTTCTCTCAGGCCTTTCTTTTTCTCTTTCTGTCCCAAGAATATCCCGCAGTCTCTGCTTTATTCGTCCAGGAATATTTTCAAGAGAGAAGCGATACTGCAAATAATCGTGGCATAGTTCAGCTGCTAGTGTCTTCAAAATTGAACGATGATTTATGTCAACTTTGTTTTGCACAATTATGAAACTGTTGATGCCACCTACGTTGAGGAGAGTGTAAAACAATGTTACAGTCCATCGTCTGCTTGTTCGTGACACTGTATAAGATGCTTTCAGTTTATCAACGACATCCACTCCCCCTTTGGTTAGGTTGTAAAAAGTCAACATTTCTGGTTTCTCTGCCTCACCTGTTTCTTCATTAATGTCATCGCTGTTGTGCATAGTTGATAACAACAACACTACATTCTTTTTGGGGAACATACGACAACAACGTGGACACATTTCCAAAACCAGACATGCTGATCACTTCCGGTCTGGTTTTTGTTTGAACAAAGACGGGAGGAATTTCCCGTTTGTTTTTCTTGATCGTTCCAACCAGAGTAAGTCTGTGGTTGGCCAGAAGACTGTGAGGTATACCAATTGTCCGTGGTTATATTACGGCCAATGCCAGAAATCGTCTGCACTAGTCTCTCCAATTCATCTCTACCACTGTTGCTCACTTTGTAGGGTACTTCAGTTTGTTTACGTGTATATACCTCCATATTGTGCGTGTGTAAGGTCCTAGCATCTGCAAGTGCAAATATTTTCAAACCGTATTTCGCCGGCTTATTTCCTATATATTGACGAAAAGGGCATCTGCCACGGAAGGCGTCAAGCATTTCGTCTATTGTGACGTATTCACTCAAAGAGTAAGTTAATAGGATTTGCAATGTTCGACGAATTCCTCCCACACCTCCCGAAAGGCTGTGAATTTGTCAGATTTCTGACGATCTACCCTGCTTGTGAAAAGCAGTCAATAGGAATTGAAACCTTCTGAGACTCATAGTTGTGCGATAAAGCTCAACACCTGTACCATCTTGAACCCATAAATCTTTTAGATTAGTGTGGGACGACTTCTGACATCCTGCGAGGTAGAGCAATCCTATTACGGCCTTCACGGTTTGTGTCTGGGGCATCCCGAGGCCTTTGGTAATTCTCTCGTCTCATTCCAATCCATAGATTTGTGTAACGTACAATTTTGTCCAGCATATCAACAGGGAAGAATAACTGCCATGATTCAATGGAAGATGTTACATTACGAGCTAAATTTAACGGGCCAGGCAAGTGCGATACTATATTATGTTTTCTTTCTCGTCCCTTAGACCTAGTACCGTGAATGTCCCACTTAGTTATCTTGTCCTTTCCAGTGTATTGAGGTAATGCTATGTTTTCTGGTTGAACCGTTTTTATCAGGTTCATTATTTTTTTTGTCATATTATTATTGTTATTATTATTATTATCATTTCCTTCATGTCGCATTATTGTGACATAGGTTTCTCTGTCACACCTACTGCGTTCAAACTTAGTAATTCTGCGTAAACGTTTCACCAGATGGTGAAACTTTTCACCCCTACTGACACAGTTTTACCATTGGTTGAAGCATAACTTGTTGCTAAGCTTTGCTTCTCCCATTGGCCCCTTTCATGTTCTGGAGAGGGGGTGTTCTGCGTCTTATTTTTCTCGGGCGCGTTACTGCGTTCCTTAAGAGAAGGTCTCCCTTCCAATGTGAGCCGTCATGTAAGACGCACGTGTGTGCACGTGTCGGGCTTTTGCCCGCACCCAGAAAGCAACTAAATGTAAGTACGATTCAGTCATTGAATTTATCTAACTTGAGGTCATTTTAAATTTCTGTTTATCCATTTTTTTATTTTTTTGTCTCCTTTGATTCACTTACAATTTCCCTTCCTTATGATGATGTGAATTCGATCCATGAACCCAAGACCCTTCGCCTTTGTTTACGTTAGTTTAGCGAAGTCTCTGTGTTTATTTGTCATCCCTCCCTTTCAAGTAATCGGTTTTATTTTTACGTAAATCTCTCAGGTCTGAAATATCTGCTATTTTTCTACGAGGCTTAATTGTGCTCTGTATTGCGTCACCACCTGGTTCGGCGTTCTTTTATGACGACCTCCGGTGGATTGTCGCATCAGAGCCTTGTTTTTGTGGATGGAATCGGCGAAGTTACGGAGCTGAGTCTCACGTCTTCAGCCAGATCCTCCCTCTGTTTTATTGAAATGTATGTGAGCGATGGTCATCGTGCTAATCACTGTCCATGCGCCACATTACTTTCTTTGTTTCATCGTATGTCGTTGTGATTCGGCATTTCTACCTCTGTGTAAGCCTACATCTTCCTACGAAGCATATTTCTTAGCTGATTGATTTTTTTCTTTTATTTCCTGTCCCGGTAATGTCAAGTAATTTAATGTAATTTTCATTTCGTTTATTTGTATGTGTTAATTTTGTGTTACTTCCTCCGACTTCGTTATATTACGTAACTCTGTGTCATCCCCCACCCCCCGTCTCCCTACATACGCACTCCTCCACCCCCCACCCTTTCACCTCCTACCCCATGATTTCACAACATCATGAGCGTCTGAATTCTGTTTTTGGCGCTGGACATTCTAGTCCAGATCATGTCGTCTCTGTAAGTAGTCGTTCTTGTAATCTATCCCACGAATTTCTTTAATTTCTTTAACCTTGCGTCATCTTTCTTAAGTTTTATTATTGAATCGCGTTTCCAATTAGTTGCTATTATTGATTTGAATTTATTTCTAGATTCCTTTTATTTTACATTTAAGTTGCTCGTGTTTTATTTTCATTTCTAATTTGTAATCAGTACACATGTGTTTATTTTATTATTAATATATTTTTATTCAGTAAGTACAATATTTGCTTCTGTCTTATGATTTCTCGTATTCGAGTTCCTCGTTTGTCTTTCGATTCGACTTAGTCTTGGCTTCGCACTGTAGCGGAGTTACGACTAACACAGTCTCTGGGACCCTTGCTCTATTACTTAAGTTTAATTTTTCCTTTTGATTTTACCTTAAACCTTTGTTCTGGCTAACTTTCTGTGGAAGTCATCTTTCTTTCGATTCGGAATCTTGGGCCCAGCACGCATCGAAAGAAGTATTCCTTCCTCGTTCCCTACGTAATCCTGTTTAGTTTTCGTTGTTTTTGCTTCCACTGTATTCCTCATATCTCTGCTATTTTGTATAACGTAAAAGCACAAGGCGGTGCAAATGGTATAGCAGAGCGTGGTTACGCGCGAAATCGTCCCCTTTAGGTTACCAAACTTATATTTGTTTTTCAATTATTACAATGTTGTCTTTCTGAGTTTAAGATACCTGTACTGAATTGTTCCCCCATCCCCGAAGAAAGTGAGGAGTGTGAAAGCATTTCTCGAGTGAACAAGACATCCAAAGAATCTAGTTCCGAGGTGAAGAGTGCAACAAGTTAGTGAGTACTTCGCAACGCTGGAATAGGGCACATTACGGTATTGTGACCTTTATTTTACTAAGTTAAAGTGTTTTACTTTTCTCCTTGTCTATTGTCATGTCTAAGTCAGAATTCCCACCCGTCAAAATGGAGTTAAATTTTATGGGCCTTAAATCCTTAACAATGCCCACGCCACTATTGCAAGGTACGACACAGGACCTGCTAATGATAGACCCATCAGTAGTGAGTAGGTGGGGTTTGACGTTTTCCGGAGAAAACAATACCTCATCAGTTTTTTGTTTTATCCAACGTGTGGAGGAATTGTGTTATTGTCACGATATTCATCCCGACAGTATTGTACGTTGCCTACCTATTCTTTTGTCTGGAAAAGCGCTGATGTGGCATCGCACTTCTCCAAATTTTTATAAGTCATGGGACGAATTTGTTGGGTGCATTAAGGACCGTTTCACGCCACAAGATTTCAATTTTGCTCTCAAACAAGAAATATACTCCCATACTCAGGCTCCTGGGGAGATGATCGACGATTATGTAACCGCAGTCCGTCTGTTAGCAGCGAACCTCCCCCAACCCTTTCATCCCAGGGATCTGTTGGAAATTGTATACAGGAATTTAAATCCCAATTATAAATACTTCGTTCGGCGTACATCCGTTTTTTCCACCGAGGACATCATATTGCAAGGCCGTGAGTATGAATCAAATGCACGAGCCTGTTCGAACTATACTCCACCTCCAAGAGCCGATAATACGACTTTCCCCGAGTTAGCCTACTCCCCCCAGACAACACTGTCTAGCCCAGCTGTCGACCGAAAAAAAGACAACACCTTACGGTTTAAGCCGTCCGCTCGCCGTGCTGAGTCCCTTTCTAGGAATTCTAATCTAATCCCTTCTGTGGCTCGTAATTCATCTGCTGTCTCCCGTGAAGGGACTACAAACAACCCAACAGCAATCACTCGCAATGTTTCTTCTGGTCGCATAACTTGTTGGAACTGTAATGAACTTGGACATCATTTTAAAATGTGTTCTTTAAAACGCCGAAAATTCTGTTTTGGCTGTGGAATGAATGAGGTCACGACTCGTTCCTGTCCGAATTGTAATTCCAACCAGGAAAACTCATAGGGAGGTGTTCTGAGTTCGACTCCCAGAGCAGTCTTCCATCCAAACTTGACAATGCATCTAATTTTGATGTTGTGTTACAACCAGGAGTCTCAGTAAATTTCGATAATGTCTCGGCACCTGCTATTTTGGATACAGGCGCCACCAGAAGTTTCATTCACCGTTCAGTGGCAGATAGCATTCGAGCTTCGCAAAAACGTCTCCTACAGAATAAATGTTAGTTCCTCTCTGCGGGATCGTCAGTTATCGACGTTGCCGAAACTATTCTATGTCGCATTAAAATTCACGGATTTTCTTGGAAACATGTTTTTCATGTGGTTAACAATCTCGCCACTCAATGTATTTTAGGAATTGACTTTATTAACGATTCATTTTGTTTCAAATTTCGCTCAGATAAAATGTTCCCCTTTGAAGAATGTACTTCTAACTACGTTGATGTGTCTCCTGTATTGTCCGTACATCTTCCATTAACTTTGATGTCCGAGCAACGTGATACTCTGAATGATATAGTTGAGGAATTTTCTGATGTCCTCACAGAAAATGTAGGTTCTGCTGTAAATCACGAATGCCACATTGACCTGAGCGACAATGTACCTGTTCGAAGTCCTCCGTTTCCTTGTAATCCGCCCAAGCTCTTGGCCATGAAAAAGTTTATCAATGATTTGCAAGATCGGGGAGTAGTAGTTCCTTCCAAATTAGCTTATGGGTCTCCTGCTTTCTTAATTCCCAAGAAAGAAGAGGGCGAGTACCGGCTAGTCGTAGACTACCGAAAATTGAACAAGAAGGTAGTCTTTGATAATTTCCCATCGCCTACTATTGAGAGTGCTTTTCAGCATTTCCACGGGGCCAATGTGTATTCGATGATTGATCTAAAGAGTGTATATTATCAGATTCCTTCGGATGCTGAGAGTCGCGACTTCACTGCTTTTAACACCCCTTTCGGGTTATATAATTTCAAGCGTCTCCCGATGGGTATAGCTGTTGGTGCGCAAGTCCTCATTCGCGTGCTAGACGACATCTTGGGAGACCTGAAGTTCAATTTTGTATTTAATTATCTTGACGATTTAGTCGTACACAGCAGATCTTTTGAGGAACACGTCGTTCATCTTAGGGCAGTTTTCTCCCGCCTCAGGAAGGCCGGTCTCACTATCAATCCAAAAAAGACCTCTTTGGGCTGCACTCAAATTACATTTCTGGGCCACATACTGTCAGCCGATGGTATCCGTGTCATACCCGAGCGCGCAGATTGCATTCAGCAGTTACCTGTACCCACCACAGTTAGGGCCTTGAGAAGAGTAATGGGTATGTTCACGTTCTATTCCCGTTTTATCAAAAACTTCTCTGACATTTCGGCACCTCTAAATGCACTCAAAAAGAAGAATGTGAAATTTGTATGGGGGCCAGAACAGGACAAAGCTTTCAATGTTTTGAAAGAAGCCCTTATGTCAGCACCAGTACTGCACACGCCTGATTTCGAATCAGCTTTCTTTTTACATTGTGAAGCCAGTGATTTGGCCATTTCTAGTGTTTTGAGCCAGCGTGTGGATGGAAAATTTGCACCAGTGGCCTTCGCGAGTCGTATGTTAAATCAACATGAACGACGTTACTCAATTTTCGAGAAGGAAAGTCTTGCTGTGGTTTTTGGATGTGAAAAATTCAGGACTTTTTTGTAACACCGTCACTTTACTGTTTTTACCGACAATGAGGCTTTGAAAAGGAGTCTTTCTCACGTGAAAAAGCTTGGACGCATCAACAGGTGGATTTTGAGGTTGTCATCTTTTAAGTTTGATATCATCCACGTAAATGGGAGCGAGAACCCGGTAGCTGACTCCCTGTCACGTAAGTTTGAAGAGACCTCTAGGACTCCAATTGAGAGCGTTCCTATCAGTACACCACTTCAAGAAAATCTTTTCCTATTGCAACATTGTCCTTGGTCTTTTGTGGATATCCGGAAATTCCAGTCTGAGGACCCATTTTGCATTGACCTCCATGCAAAAATTGCAAACAAAGATCCGGCAGTAAGCAACTTTTGTGTTCGAAATGATGTTATTGGCTATGTTCTTCCTAACTCTTCTAAGTTTAGAATTTTAGCTCCATTAGCAGTACGTGATATGCTTTTGACATATTATCATGATTCTGCACTGAGAACTCATGCAGGGATGCAGCGCACTTTCCGTAAGATATCCGGTGAATTTTATTGGCCCTCAATTAAGGTGGGTGCTTTTGCTCATGTCAGAAGATGTTTAACCTGCCAGCGTTCTAAACCTGCCCAGAACACTCGTGTAGGCTTCCATCAAGTTGGTATTGTCACTCGTCCCGGCGAACGCCTTTTCATTGATTACTTTGGTCCAGTCGTGAGATCAAAATCTGGCAATCAAGCCATTTTAACTGTCATTGATGGTTTTTCGAAGTTTGTTTGGTTATTTCCAGTAAAGAATATCACTTTTCAGACTACTATCCATTTCTTGTCTATATATATATTTGGAGTTTTTGGTCCTCCCAAGTACCTTGTGTCAGATAACGCCTCTGTATTCCGTTCCAAAGCTTTTGAAACTTTGGTATTTAACTGGGGGCATCCAACATATTTTCTTGTCACCGTATCGACCGAAGGGAAATCACGTAGAGCGTTTTCACAAAAACTTGAAGGCTTGTATGTCCGCTTTTCACAATGCCGATCAAACCTCCTGGGATACGAACCTACAGTATTTCAGTCTCGGGTTCAATAGCTCTTTCCATTCGTCCGTTCAAACTACTCCAGCTGAATTATTCCTAGGCCGAACGCTTGTCGACCCCTTTCTGCTCAAATGGAATATTGAATATATTTCGGAACCTTCTCGCACTACCTCTGTTGCTCAAAAATGGGCCATCGCTACCGATCACCTCAAGAAAGCAAAAGCCAGAGTGGCGAAGCGTTACAACTTAGGCCGTCATGATGTTAAATTCCAAATTGGGGACAAAGTTTTGTGTCGTTTACATCCTTTGAGTGACGCTACCAAACAAATTTCCAGTAAGCTGTGCTTACGTTGGTCAACTCCCAAGACTATTGCACGTTTTTTAAATCCTGTCTCAGTTGAGTTGGTGGACGATCACGATGATTCAGTGACTTCGGCCCACGTCACGCAGTTAAAAAAAATTGTCAAATGATCTTGTGAATTTCACCTCGCTATAATGTTGTTTTCCTTTTATTCTAATTGAATGCCCGAGCTCCTTAATAGCCAACCTAGGATGTGTGCCTATTCTGATCTTAATTCGTGTGCTTCCTTTCCATTTATTTCTGTGACAAGACAGGAGACACCCGTGGCCTCTTTCTCGTGCGCGAGTGTGTCGTGAATACTTGACATCTCTGTCGAGCTATATCTTTGCCTGAGGCCATTAGCATATACCTGGTCGGTCACTATTTGCAAACCGCACACCTACTCCTCTTTTGTACTGCTCCTCGGCTTAACTCCTATTGTTCGGCGACAGACAAGGACCCTTCAACACTTCCTGCTTTACCTTGTAGGAACTTTGGCTTTATTTTAAATTTATTGATGTAATTGACTTTTTGTGTCATGGTTTTGAGATATCATGTACTTTTGTGTCATCTTGGTTTTGATGTTCACTGTGAGGTCATGTATTTTGTTTTGTTTTAAATTGTCAAGTGTTCTTAGAATGTCGTGTTTTGTCTAGCAACCATCCAGACGGACAGCGAGTAACAACAAGCAGCCTTTGTGTACTTGGGCTGACTCGGCTGGGATCTTCACGGAACTCGTTAACGGACCAGTCACCCCCCACTGGATCTATACATGGCTTTATTTTCAGCTGCTGAAAATGAGAGTACTTTCCCTTTCGAAGACATTATGACACTATTGCATATTCCTCGTTGACGCAACGAGCGGTCCTATATACAGGGTGTCCCAATTGTATTTTTTTAAATGCGATCACGATTTAACTTTGTCTGTCTTTTCTCATCAGAGGCTGGAGAGATTTGCAGTCTTGGGGTAACGTCCATCTTGAAGATTTCGACATCCACATCATCATGAACTAGCAAGAACAATGATTACTATTAATATATGAACTCACTGTATTTCTTTTTGAACGCAGTACTTTTGACGTTAGTGGCTAGTGTTGACGAGCAATGAAGGGGGTACCACCTTCATTTCACGGTCAGATTAATCCACTGTTCGTTTATTTTTGTATTCTTCTAGTGGTCTTTAGTACCCATTCTTTTCAGTATGCAATTTTTCCCCCTTTGTGATTTTTTTTGTCTCTCTATTTGTACGAAAAAAGAAATTTTCCAAGGCCAGGAAAATTCCTTTTTTTTTGGAGAGCAGGGGAATTTTGAACCGTTTTTATCAGGTTCATTATTTTTTTGTCATATTATTATTGTTATTATTATTATTATCATTTCCTTCGTGTCGCATTATTGTGACATAGGTTTCCCTGTCACACCTACTGCGTTCAAACTTAGTAATTCTGCGTAAACGTTTCACCAGATGGTGAAACTTTTCACCCCTACTGAAGCAGTTTTACCATGGGTTGAAGCATAACTTGTTGCTAAGCTTTGCTTCTCCCATTGGCCCCTTTCATGTTCTGGAGAGGGGGTGTTCTGCGTCTTATTTTCCTCGGGCGCGTTACTGCGTTCCGTAAGAGAAGGTCTCCCTTCCAATTTGAGCCGTCATGTAAGACGCACGTGTGTGCACGTGTCGGGCTTTTGCCCGCACCCAGAAAGCAACTAAATATAAGTACGATTCAGTCATTGAATTTATCTAACTTGAGGTCATTTTAAATTTCTGTTTATCCATTTTTTTATTTTTTTGTCTCCTTTGATTCACTTACAATTTCCCTTCATTATGATTATGTGAATTCGATCCATGAACCCAAGTCCCTTCGCCTTTGTTTACGTTAGTTTAGCGAAGTCTCTGTGTTTATTTGTCATCCCTCCCTTTCAAGTAATCGGTTTTATTTTTACTTAAATCTCTCAGGTCTGAAATATCTGCTATTTTTCTACGAGGCTTAATTATGCTCTGTATTGCGTCACCACCTGGTTCAGCGTTCTTTTATGACGACCTCCGGTGGATTGTCGCATCAGAGCCTTGTTTTTGTGGATGGAATCGGCGAAGTTACGGAGCTGAGTCTCACGTCTTCAGCCAGATCCTCCCTCTGTTTTATTGAAATGTATATGAGCGATGGTCATCGTGCTAATCACTGTCCATGCGCCACATTACTTTCTTTGTTTCATCGTATGTCGTTGTGATTCGGCATTTCTACCTCTGTGTAAGCCTACATCTTCCTACGAAGCATATTTCTTAGCTGATTGATTTTTTTCTTTTATTTCCTGTCCCGGTAATGTCAAGTAATTTAATGTAATTTTCATTTCGTTTATTTTTATGTGTTAATTTTGTGTTACTTCCTCCGCCTTCGTTATATTACGTAACTCTGTGTCATCCCCCACCCCCCGTCTCCCTACATACGCACTCCTCCACCCCCCCCCCCCCCCCCCACCCTTTCACCTCCTACCCCATGATTTCACAACATCATGAGCGTCTGAGTTCTGTTTTAGGCGCTAGACATTCTAGCCCAGATCATGTCGTCTCTGTAAGTAGTCGTTCTTGTAATCTATCCCACGAATTTCTTTAATTTCTTTAACCTTGCGTCATCTTTCTTAAGTTTTATTATTGAATCGCGTTTCCAATTAGTTGCTATTATTGATTTGAATTTATTTCTAGATTCCTTTTATTTTACATTTAAGTTGCTCGTGTTTTATTTTCATTTCTAATTTGTAATCAGTACACATGTGTTTATTTTATTATTAATATATTTTTATTCAGTAAGTACAATATTTGCTTCTGTCTTATGATTTCTCGTATTCGAGTTCCTCGTTTGTCTTTCGATTCGACTTAGTCTTGGCTTCGCACTGTAGCGGAGTTACGACTAACACGGTCTCTGGGACCCTTGCTCTATTACTTAAGTTTAATTTTTCTTTTTGATTTTACCTTAAACCTTTGTTCTGGCTAACTTTCTGTGGAAGTCATCTTTCTTTCGATTCGGAATCTTGGGCCCAGCACGCATCGAAAGAAGTATTCCTTCCTCGTTCCCTACGTAATCCTGTTTAGTTTTTGTGTTTTTGCTTCCACTGTATTCCTCATATCTCTGCTATTTTGTTTAACGTAAAAGCACAAGGCGGTGCATGGTACAGCCCTGTTCTCTGATATATCCTTAAATTCATCTTCAGTATCTGAAGAATCTTCGGTATCCGTGTAGTGATCACTTGTTTTAAGAAAATCGTCAGTGTCGTCGTCCTCTTCTTCCAAAATATTACATGCCTCTTCTGTATCACTCACATCGTCATCAAAAAGTACGTTCCTTGCACTAACTTGTTGTTTTCGCAATGTTTCATTACGTTTCTCTTCCTTTTCCACACTATCAATCAATTTGTTTATCCTATTAACTTCTTCGGGATCCATCTTCACTCATTACACAAGTACACATTCAAACAATTCGTGTATACTAATTGTCGCGCGCCCAGTGTTAGAATCAAATTTAACAGACGGCAGTCGTCACCCGCGGTCGAAAGCATCGCGCACTCACATAAACATCCACAGCAACAATAGAATAGCAACTGTAGAGCGCTACCTGGCTTTAAACACTAGAGGAAGGGTGTGGGGTAGATCTGGTGGAGGGGGAAATCTGTCCTACAACAATCCTAGACAGAGTAACAAAAGAAAATGCGTGCGGTCGAGAAGACCGCGGCGCGACGTCCCGAGGGGTAAGAAAGGTGCTATCATTATGTCATTAAGAAATATTCTACCCTCAAAAGGGGTCTGCAATGTGACAAGGCTAATAGATAACGGGTTACAAAGTAATATCATAGAGGCAACTATTATAGATTCTGATAAGAGGGAAATCGTTTTCATACCCAGGATAACCCGTATCCCCTCTGATACGAACATGCCTTTTAAATTTAAAAGAAGGCAATTCCCAGTACAAACCTAGAAGTATTGCTGAGTTTTAATTCCCAGTACGTTTGGCTTTCTCAATGGCAATAAATAAATCTCTGGGTCAGATTTTCGATAATATCTGACTTTACTTGACAAAACCCATCTTTACTCATGGACAGCTTTACGTAGCCCTTTCACGGGTAAGATCGTTTAGCTCGATATCGGTTGTGTCAACAAGTAACAAAATAACCAACTGTGTGTTTAGAGAAATTTTTGATAGATAAATTCAAAAATCATCTTAACAAAATGCATTATCTTGGAAGAAATATGATTTGGCTTCTTAAATACAACTCTGTACACCTCATTCGAGAAACTACTGTAGCCTATGTGAAAGAAGTCCTGGTTGTATCCCAAATGTCCTCTGTGAAGTTATCATTTCACAGCCCAGTTGGATCGTACCTTCCTGCACTGGTATCAACATATTAAGTTTGTGAAGGTTTTTTTCGTAAATAAATGTAATGTTATTAATATCTCAGGCCGTTCCTTACATTGCACTGTTATTGAGTAGATACTCTACGCGGGCTCTGCTAGTTTGCTTAAATGTGTGTGGTTTGTTCTGTTAGCCTTGCTTACTTTTTAGTAACAAATGTGGTGTGTGGAATAAACACGTTTCGGTGATTTCCAAAACATTAGGCCTACGAGCGGGTTAACAAACACAAAGGCAGTGAGGAACATTTGAAGTTACAGACTAGAACACTCAAAAGAGACACTAACACGTTATCTGACGCCTTGGGTAAAAAGCAGGACTACAGTGGTTGCAGAAAGTTTAGGGACAGGTCTAAATTTTGTTTGATGCACATTTGTCCCTAAAGTAACAGCATTTTAGTCATTGTTTTACATGACGTTATTAGACATCTATATGAGGGGTTTTCGTTTAAAATTTCGCTGCTCTAGGTCTAATACTTTTGGAGACGGAATGTGTTTTGTAAACAAGGCTAAAAAACTGTTTTTCCTATTAAAATGTTTTCCTTCTCAAAGGCTGCTAGTCCTACAGCTTTGAAATTTTACTGCTGTTTTACTACTATATAGCAATCATAAAAATAACAACTTGGGAAAAAATACTACTTATTTGGTCGCCTCTCAAACAAACTTTCTTCCCCCGTAATTTTGGCAGCAAAATTGGTCAATTTCGAGATAAATTCCGATTGGAAACACTTCGAGCTATTCTGACTACGCAGTTTCCATGTCTTGTTTGTGATGGATCGGCTGTGGGTACTTTCTCGAAATGTTGCCAATCGGAAGTTACCGTGGAACGAAATTGACCAATTTTGCCGCCAAAATTACGGAGGAAGAAAGTTTATTTGAGAGGCGATAAAATGAGTAGTAATTTCTTTACCCAGGTTGTATTTTAATTTTCATGGTTGCTATATTGTAGTAAAACAGCAGTAAAGATTTCATAGTTGTAGGATTAGCAGTTTTTGAGAAGGAAAACATTTTATTATTAGGAAAAATAGGCTTTTAGCCCTGCTTACAAAAAGGTAAAACATCCCATCTCCAAAAGTATTAGAGCTAGAGCAGCGAAATTTTAAATGAAATCCCCCTCATATAAATGTCTAATAACGTCATGTAAAACAATGACTGAAATGCTGTTACTTTAGGGACAAATGTGCATCAAACAAAATTTAGACCTGTCCCTAAACTTTCTGTAACCACTGTATGTGGACTTAGATATAATGAGAATGTGACTTTAAATAGGCAGATTTTGAGGCTTATAATTAGTTGCTCTATACTTGAGGTCTCACTCTCGTCATGGCCTCTAGAAGAGAGTTCCTATAAACTTTAAACTTTACAGTAACTCATGGGAACTTTAAGAAATTATATTAATTCTATTAATGCAGGCAATGGCCATGCATTTTCTTTGCAGGACGGGTCAGGGAAGGGATTTTGGAAGGAAATCGGCCATGGACCTATTGAAAGGAACCGTCCCGGCATATGCCTGGTGGTGAAAATGAGAAACCACAAAAATCATTTTCAGTAGGTACAACCGAGTAGATATTTTAGCGGCCGATAACCTAGATGTTAGGCCCCTTAAAACAACACAACAACACAGATATTTTAGCAATAAAATACGAAAAAATGTCAATATTCACAAAAGCAATCAAGCACTGCTGAAATAGAGTTTCGCTCTTCACCTGAATCAACTACGAGCCGCCACTGATCATTTCCATCATACTAGTTGCTTTCGCAACCGGTAACACAACTTTTCGGCATGCCAGGGACCCGGGCAGGAATAATTGTTTCAATGAACAAATAGAATACAACTACTGCACACGCATGTGAACTGCTCGAACCAAGATCCCTTGCAATGAAGGCTATAAGATTTGCCGGTTTTCTTGATATCTTTTTAGTGCACAGTTCTATTAATTCATTTGGCCGTCCACTATTTAATAACTTCCCTTTGTCTTCGTCTTTCCACCTACCGAAGGGAATTACTAATAAAAGTAATACCGTGTCTTTCACTGGAAATATTATTACACTAAAAGCCATCAACTTTCATCACCAATAGGGTAAGTAACGTTATAAATAAATACTATTTATTGGGAAATTATATACAAGCTTCAGCATAAAAGAAAAGAAGCCTGACGCAATGCCAACTTTCATCAACTGGACTTGACGTATTGCCTTGGAGATAGAGCAACGTCTTCACTCGACTGTCTAAAGGCAGGTAATGACGTCTCACCCGATGTCAGGTTGCCATGGCAACGAGACGAAGTGGCTGACATAAACACGTTACTTCGTCTCCTGCGGATTCCCCTCCAAGTTATGACAGCACAATCTAGCGACAGGGAGTTCAACTGACACAAGGCCGTCATACAGCCTCGCTTGCGTACCTTGTGTACCATCTAGCAACGGTCTGTAGAAATAACAGTACACTAAACGATAAAATAGCGGAAGACAATTGCAACATTTTCATTTAAATAAGAAAATATAATGATTATCTTACGAGATGGCTACTGGAGATGATTAGGTTATCTGCCTTGTTTTTTCTTCCCCGCCGACGAAACTTTAAGAAAGCAATGGAATCTTAAAATTCCTAGAAAAGATTTGCGCATTACAGGGAACACAAAAATGGTCTGTGCATTGGTTACAGTTAAAGATAGTTTACGTTGTGCAGCATGAGCCAAGAGTAGTTTAGAAAGTGATCTGTTGAATAGCCTAGAATTTATGTAGACATGTAGGCCTATTGTATATAGATAGACTACATTAGTTATGAATTTTTCTGTACTGTAGCTTACTCCACAAGAGGTTAAACTCTAGTGCTGGTATCATAACATTAGCTCAATACTGACTGAAATTATGACACTTAGATTAGGATATTCGGTAAAACGTTTGGGGAGGTAATCCTTTGTATAAAATTTTAAGTAAACCTCTGTTTAACTACTGAAATTGACGATTAATGGATATTCTTAATGGTTCCAAACCTTATAAATAGGCTGAAGATATTCATTCGAAGAAGTGCTGGGAAGAGAGTAGCTTTTCAGTTGTTTTTTTTTTATTTGTGTATAACCAAAATGTTCTGTAGGCCTAATGTTTATTCAAATTCCTTTATCTGGAAATAGGGTGAGACTTGTTGTTTTTTTTTTTTTTTTTGCTGAATGGTCAGCTAGTAGTTATTTTATACAGAGAAGATCCTCTGTGAAGTAGCCCTGATTTTTGGACCTTATAACATACATTTTTCTGGTGGTCAAATAGTACCACAGAGAATTGGTACATACATTTTTTCTGACAGGAGGCCAAGGGGGACATAGTGTTTTTATACATAATTATGTTTATTCGAAGAAGGGTCAGCAAGATATATCTGTTATTTTGTACAAAATATATTCATTCGAGAAAGTGCTATGGAGACGGTAGGTTTTCATTTTTTTCTAGTAGTGTATAACAAAAATGTTCTGTGATGTATTTTAACTTCTTTTATCTGGAGATAGGGTGAGATTTGTTTTGTTTTCTTGTTGAAGTAGTGGTTTTATTCAGAGAAGATCCTCTGTTAAGTAGCCTTGATTTTTGGACCTTATACCATACATTTTTTGGTGGTCAAGTAGTACCACAGTGAATTGGTACATGCAATTTTATGCGAAGAAGTGGTTCTTGAATCTTATTTTTCTGACAGGAGGCCAAGGGGGGACATAGTGTTTCTATACTTAATTATGTTTATTCGAAAAATATCCTGTTTTGTGAACGTCATTCATTTTTGTGAGAAGAAATGAAGTTGGACAACAGTGATAGCATAAGTTTTTTGTGGAATCCTCAGTAAAGTGACATTGACCTTTTGAAATTTAACCACTTTTCTGACAGGACAAGGGGGATAACGGTTATATTGTACAAGTGATAATTCTTTGAAGAAGATCCTCATTAAAGTAACAGTGGCTTTTGGCCCCAATTACTTTGTTTAGTGCATAAATATACAAAAATTTAAAAGTATATTTTTAGCCTATTTTCAATTTTGAAAAAAATAGGCTTATGAGATCACCTTTTGTCCGTGTGTGTGTGCGTGTGTGTGTGATTCGTGTGTGACCCCCCTCTAATAAAATCTAAACGGCTGGAGCGATTTCAATGAAACTCGGTAAGTTCATAGCACTATTCCCGGCAACCCCGACCGTGCCCTTCAAATTTTGTTACGACTCACCAATCCAACATGGCGGCTGTGCGAATTATTTCACCAGCATTCAATATCTCCGAAACTATTACCGATATTACCCTGACATTTTGTTTGGTGATAAAGGGAACTACTATAAGTTCACCTATGTGACCTTTGAAAACCTGGTAACTACAAAACCAACATGGCGGCCAAGCGAAATCGCGACTTTTAAATAGACGTTTCTCGCGATTTAACCAACCAAACGCAATGAAACTTGGTACAGTATATGTTTATATACATTGTAATGCACCGACATCTAACTTCGTTCAATTGTTTACATAACCACAAGATGGCGGATGTGCGAAATATTTTACCGGCATTCAATATCTCTGAAACTATTAGCGGTATCTCCCTGAAATTTTGTACGGAGATAAAAGGCACTACTGGAAGTCCATCTATAAGACTTTCAAAAACCGGTTAACTTCAAAACGAACATGGCGGCCAAGGGAATTAGAAAATTTTAAATAGACCTTTCTCGCAATTTAATGTTCCAAACGCACTGAAATCTGATACAGGAAATATTTATACACATTGTAATGCACTGGTATCTAATTTAGTTCATTTTTTTTACATAACCTCAAGATGGCGGCTGTGCAAATTTTAAAATTAAGTTGTTATTTCTTGTAATGTAGTCATGCGATCGAAGTGAAAGTTTGAATAATGAACCTACGCAATAATTTTCCTTTAATGGTACATGACTCTATGGTCTATACATTTAACAATCCAACATGGCGACCATCCGAAATATTTAGACGGCTCTGAATATCTACGAATCTATTATAGCAATCAAACTGAATTTTTTAATGTTCATAGGGGCTATGAACTTAAGTTCACCTATAGGACTTAAAATAACCTGGTGATCACAAATCCAACATGGCGGCGACGCGAAGTATAAATATTAACATGGACGTTTCTCGCAATTTAACCATCCGAGTGCAGTGAAACGTGGTACAGTAAATCCTTATACGAATGTTAATCCACTGGCATCTAATTTATTTCAATTGTTTCCATAACCTCAATATGGCAGCTGTGCGAAATTTTAAAATGTCCTTGTTACTTCTTGTGTCCGAATTATGCGATTGAAGTTTGAATACTACACGTACACAATAATCTGCATGTAACAGTACATAACTCTAGGACCTACATATATAAAATCCAACATGGCGACCATCCGAAATATTTAGTCGGTTCTCAATATCTACGAATCTATTACAACAATCAAACTGAAATTGTGTTTGTTGATAGTGGCAATTAACATAAGTAGGATATATGAAAATAGGCTGTATAGTTCTTCTCGGAACTACTTGTTATATCTGGATTTTGCTGGTATTGTTTAGAGAGGAGGAATAATTTTCGTAACTTTGTTTCACTGACTGTCAAGAATGGCAGATTTCTTACTTAGCCATTTTTTCCATGCAAGTCCAGAAGTGAATAGCTAGTATTTTTGTAATGTTATTCTGTTTTACTGGTGAGTTAGGATACTGGCAGATCTTGTGCGTGAGATCCAGAAAGGAAGTTACCTTCTCTGTTGATTTATTTCTGATAAACAAGGTCTAGAAATGAATATTTCTGTTGCTACCGTATATAATGATTTTGGGGGGCAGAGTGTTCAAGAAGGCAGTAAGGGGTGGGGGTTGGTTATCTAAAAGAAAGGAAAATAAAATACAGAATTAGAGATGAACATAATTTGGTATCTTACCCTTGCAAGAGAGACTCGGTAGTTTTCTCGAATGTTATAACTTAAGCTCAGTTCGAGGGTTTTTCTGGGAGAAGGCTCAGAAAAGTGTACCTGTCTATGTATTGTTTCTGTGGGTACATAGATTTATTTTACTAACAAACTGTTCCCGCAAATTGTTTTGTGTATTGAAATATTCGAATATTTCCTTCCTTCAATCCCGAGTTTAGCCATATGCGATTTATCTACGTTGTGGTACATCTTGAGTAACTGTTTCAATGCCTCTTTTTTTAATAATATAACACTTACAGGACGTCAAAATGCTGCAATTTTGCCCTGTCTGTGTGCGTCAACGTCTAGTAAGTTCACAGACAATGTACCATTTTGGTCACTCGTAAAAAGCCCGCTACAACGGCAGGATACGAACTAGCGGAGCGATAATTACGCCTATTTAGTGGTAACTTATCTAACTGCCAGTGAACTCCAAATAGTATTAACATTTTCCTATAAATATGAATTTATATTCGCTTTGGAGTGACTGCGTGTGAAAGGAGCCATCTGACTTGCTGCGGCGGCTGTACCGGCCCTAAGCGTGACGTCATTACAGGAACATTGCGGCCTGGACATTACGATGGCAGTGTCACGGGCAACGATAAATACTGGCCCGTATGCGCTTTCGTGACATCAGCAATGTAGTAGCTCTGGTGCACCACTTCTTGTAGGGTTATGTATGACGGGAACATAAGCCGTATTGTGTACAAGATATTGAAAATCACAGAATTAGAACATCATACGTATCCCATGTCATATCAGAAAACACTCTAGTTAATGACAAACCTTTCCAAACCTATTTCGCTCCCAACGGGGCAAGCACCATCGACCAAATGTTTTACAGGGGAACAGATATACGAATATTGAAACAAGAGTGTTTATGGGTCTCAGGAGCTGCCCCAAGTAGAAAATACATCCCTGTGTCCACAGTGATAAAAATAACACCCCAGTCAAAATTAGTGAAATCATCTCCAGAGCAAAAACTTTCCAGGAATCTCGATCTGACAAACTTGCAGGACACAACAGGTAGCCTATAGGAAAAGCAAGTGCCGTCACCGCTCAGGATCAACTAGATGACGCGGTACAGTGTGTTAACAATCTGATCAGTGAAGCATTCGTCCAGATAAGAAAGAGATACGCACAAAAATGGTTCGATACAAAGTGCTACCATACTCGGAAGGAAACCCTGCGTGCGCTATACAGAGCAAAGTCTACAAACGACGGAGAAGACTTGGAAAATACGCTACGATAAGGAAACAGTATTAACTGCTACTGAAAACTAAAAGAACTGAGCTCGTTGAAGCCGAAGCAATGGGAACAGCAGAAGCAGCGAGGACAGATCCCTTCTAGACCGTAAGGAAGAAGCAAACTCCCAAGGCGAGGGAGATACCGATAGAGCCTTGGGAGAAACATTTCTCCGATACCCCCAATAAGAATGGAACTGCAATAGCCTACCAAAGTCACACATACAAATAGTATTGATACAGTATTCACTCAAATTACTCCAGAGAAAATACAAGGAACTATCATAACGGTTAAGAAGGGGGCAAGGCAGCAGGGCTGGACAAGAAATTCATGGAACATAAAAAAGAGACACACGAACTACTATTACCAATATGGACAGAACTGTTCAATAGGTGCTTGAGAACGGGAACAATTCCAGTCAGCTGGAGAACAGCCCAAATGACAATACTATATAAAGGGAAAGGGCACACTGCAGACCCAAACTCTTACAAGGGCTGAACCGTTCTTATCAGGTTCATTATTTTTTGTCATATTATTATTATTATTATTATCATCATTTCCTTCATGTCGCATTATTGTGACATACGTTTCTCTGCCTCACCTACTGCGTTCAAACTTTGTAATTCTGCGTAAACGTTTCACCAGATGGTGAAACTTTTCACCCCTACTGACACAGTTTTACCATTGGTAGAAGCATAACTTGTTGCTAAGCTTTGCTTCTCCCATTGGCCCCCTTTATGTTCTGGAGAGGGGGTGTTCTACGACTTATTTTTCTCGAGCGCGTTACTGCGTTCCTTTAGAGAAGGTTGCTGCCTTCCATTTCTGACCGTCATGTGAAACGGTCACAGCCGTGTGTGTCGGGCTTTCGCCCGGGCCCAACGCAACTAAGCGTAAGTACGATTCGATCACTTGATTTATCTGGCATGCTATCATTTTTGAATTTCAGTTTATCCATTTTTTATTTTATTTTTGTGTCTCCTTTGATTCACTTACAATTTCCCTTTCTTATGATGATGTGAATTCGATCCATGAACCCAAGTCCCCTCGCCTTTGTTTACGTTAGTTTAGCGAAGCCTCTGTGTTTATTTGTCATCCCTACCTTTCATGTAATCGGTTTTATTTTTACTCAAATCTCTCAGGTCTGAAATACATGCTATTTTTCTGCGAGGCTTTCTAGCGCTCTGTATTACGTCACAAATTGATGTGCACTCTTTCGAGGCATCTTTCATTTGATTGTCGTATCAGAGTTTGTTTTTTTGGGTCAAGGTATTATTGGAGTAACGGAGCCATGTCTCATTTCGCCTCCAAGTTGATCCTTCCCTCTGTTTTAGAAAAAGTGTGTGAGCGATGGTCTTTGTGTTAGTCACCGTCCATTCGCCATACCTTAATTCCTTTGTTTCTTCGTATGTCGTTATATTTAGACATTACTACCTCTATGTAAGCCTATATTTTCCTACAAAGCATATTTCTTAGCTGATTGATTTTTCCTTTCATTTCCTGTCCCGGTAATGTCAATTAATTTAATATAATGCTCATTTCCTTTATTTTTTATGTGTTAATTTTGTGTTGCTTCCTCTGGCTTCGTTATATTACGTAACTCCGTGTCATCCCCCCTCTCCCCCCCCACCCCCGTTTCCTACATACGCACTCCTCCAATCCCCACCACTTTCACCCCCTACCCCATGATTTCACAACATCATGAGCGTTTTAGTTCTGTTCTTGGCGCGGGGCATTCTAGTCCAGGTCATCCTCGTAAGTAGAAGTGTTCTCTTATTCGACTCGTCCATACTCTCAATCTTTTTTTTTTTTTGTATTTTAAATTTTGGTTATCGAGTCGCGCTTACGGTTTAGTTGCACATTGATTGTAAGTACATTTTAATTAATCTTGTTTCATCTTTGTTTGTGCTTAAGTTCATTTATGCACTTTTCTCTTGATATTGTTTTTGTGTACCACTTTCTTGGGTACCATCTTTAGTCATTAATTTTATTTTGTTTGTTATTAAGTGATTTTAATACCTCTTCAAGTTTACCTTTCATTTTGTGTTTAGATTAATCCTTACTCTTATGCGCACCTGTTTTAGTTTACTTTAAATACATTAGTAAGTAGTTCACTTTGGTTTCGTCCTCTTTCATTTGTAATTTTAAGTTCCCTCATCTCTCGTTCGATTTCGTCGGTCTTGGCCTCGTACTGTAACGCAGTCACGACCTACACGCTTCTGGGTTCTTCGATCAATTAGATAAATTTAATTCCGCTTTTGATTTGTTTTAAACAATTCATTCGTTTCCTTTTTTGGAAAGTATCTTTCTTTCGATCCGGAATCTTGGGCCCAGCACGCATCGAAAGAGACATCCTTTACCCGCTCCTTAGCGATCCTGTTTAAGTTGTTGTTTTCGCTTCCACTGTATTCCTCATGCCTCTGCTATTTTGTATAACGTAAAAGCTCAAGGCGGTGCAAATGGTATATCAGAGCGTGGTTTTCGCGCGAAATCGTCCCCTTTAGGTTACCAAACTCATATTTTTTTTTCAATTATTACAATGTTGTCTTTCTGAGTTTAAGATACCTGTACTGAATTGTTCCCCCATCCCCGAAGAAAGTGTGGAGTGTGAAAGCATTTCTCGAGAGAACAAGACATCCACAGAATCTAGTTCCGAGGTGAACAGTGCAACAAGTTAGTGAGTACTTCGCAACGCTGGAATAGGACACATTACGGTATTGTGACCTTTATTTTACTAAGTTAAAGTGTTTTACTTTTCTCCTTGTCTATTGTCATGTCTAAGTCAGAATTCCCACCCGTCAAAAAGGAGTTAAATTTTATGGGCTTTGGATCCTTAACAATGCCCACGCCACTATTGCAAGATATGACACAGGACCTGCTAATGATAGACTCTCCCCTTTTAGATTGCTCCATCGCCCCTGTTGGTACTGTTAATAGTGCTCGCCACAACGAAAATGTTGCATCAGTAGTGAGTAGGTGGGGTTTGACGTTTTCCGGAGAAAACAATACCTCATCAGTTTTTTGTTTTATTCAACGTGAGGAGGAATTGTGTTGTTGTCACGATATTAATCCCGACAGTATTGTACGTCGCTTACCTATTCTTTTGTCTGGAAAAGCGCTGATGTGGCATCGCACTTCTCCAAATTTTTATAAGTCATGGGACGAATTTGTTGGGTGCATTAAGGATAGTTTCACGCCACAAGATTTCAATTTCACTCTCAAACAAGAAATATACTCCCGTACTCAGGCTCCTGGGGAGATGATCGATGATTATGTAACCGCAGTCCGTCTGTTAGCAGCGAACCTCCCCCAACCCTTTCATCCCAGGTATCTGTTGGAAATTGTATACAGGAATTTAAATCCCACTTTTAAATACTTCATTCGGCGTACATCCGTTTTTTCCATCGAGGACATCATATTGCAAGGCCGTGAGTATGAATTAAATGCACGAGCCTGTTCGAACTATACTCCACCTCCAAGAGCCGATAATACGATTTTCCCCGAGTTAGCCTACTCCCCCCAGACAACACTGTCTAGCCCAGCTGTCGACCGAAAAAAAGACGACACCTTACGGTTTAAGCCGTCTGCTCGCCGTGCTGAGTCCCTTTCTAGGAATTCTAATCCAAGCCCTTCTGTGGCTCGTAATTCTTGTGCTGTTTCCCGTGAAAGGACTACACACAACCCAACAACAATCACACGCAATGTTTCTTCTGGTCGCATAACTTGTTGGAACTGTAATGAACTTGGACATCATTTTAAAATGTGTTCTTTAAAACGCCGAAAATTCTGTTTTGGCTGTGGGATGAATGAGGTCACGACTCGTTCCTGTCCGAATTGTAATTCCAACCAGGAAAACTCATAGGGAGGTGTTCTGAGTTCGACTCCCGGAGCAGTCCTCCATCCAAACTTGACAATGCATCTAATTTTGATGTGTTACAACCAGGAGTCTCAGTAAATTTCGATAATGTCTCGGCACCTGCTATTTTGGATACAGGCGCCACCAGAAGTTTCATCCACCGTTCAGTGGCAGATAGCATTCGATCTTCGCTAAAACACCCCATACAGAATAAATGTCAGTTCCTCTCTGCGGGATCGTCAGTTATCGACGTTGCCGAAACTATTCTATGTCGCATTAAAATTCACGGATTTTCTTGGAAACATGTTTTTCATGTGGTTAACAATCTCTCCACTCAATGTATTTTAGGAATTGACTTTATTAACGATTCATTTTGTTTCAAATTTCGCTCAGATAAAATGTTCCCCTTTGTAGAATGTACTTCTAACTACGTTGATGTGTCTCCTGTATTTTCCGTACATCTTCCATTAACTTTGATGTCCGAGCAACGTGATACTCTGAACGATTTAGTTGAGGAATTTTCTGATGTCCTCACAGAAGATTTAGGTTCTGCTGTAAATCACGAATGCCACATTGACTTGAGCGACAATGTACCTGTTCGAATTCCTCCGTTTCCTTGTAATCCACCCAAGCTCTTGGCCATGAAAAAGTATATCAATGATTTGCAAGATCAGGGAGTAGTAGTTCCTTCCAAATCAGCTTATGGCTCTCCTGCTTTCTTAATTCCCAAGAAAGAAGAGGGCGAGTACCGGCTAGTCGTAGACTACCGAAAATTGAACAAGAAGGTAGTCTTTGATAATTTCCCACTGCCTATTATTGAGAGTGCTTTTCAACATTTCCACGGGGCCAATGTGTATTAGATGATTGATCTAAAGAGTGTATATTATCAGATTCCTTTGGATGCCGAGAGTCGCGACTTCACTGCTTTTAACACCCCTTTCGGGTTATATAATTTCAAGCGTCTCCCGATGGGTATAGCAGTTGGTGCGCAAGTCCTCAGTCGCGTGCTAGACGACATCTTGGGAGACCTGAAGTTCAATTTTGTATTTAATTATCTTGACGATTTAGTCGTATACAGCAGATCTTTTGAGGAACATGTCGTTCATCTTAGGGAAGTTCTCTCCCGCCTCAGGAAGACCGGTCTCACTATCAATCAAAAAAAAACTCTTTGGGCTGCACTCAAATTAAATTTCTGGGCCACATTCTGTCAGCCGATGGTATCCGTGTCATACCCGAGCGCGCAGATTGCATTCAGCAGTTACCTGTACCCACCACAGTTAGGGCCTTGAGAAGAGTAATGGGTATGTTCACGTTCTATTCTCGTTTTATCAAAAACTTCTCTGACATTTCGGCACCTCTAAATGCTCTCAAAAAGAAGAATGTGAAATTTGTGTGGGGGCCAGAACAAGACAAAGCTTTCAATGTTTTGAAAGAAGCCCTTATGTCAGCACCAGTACTGCACACGCCTGATTTCGAATCAGCTTTCTTTTTACATTGTGACGCCAGTGATTTGGCCATTTCTAGTGTTTTGAGCCAGCGTGTGGATGGAAAATTTGCACCAGTGGCCTTCGCGAGTCGTATGTTAAATCAACATGAACGACGTTACTCAATTTTCGAGAAGGAAAGTCTTGCTGTGGTTTTTGGATGTGAAAAATTCAGGACTTTTTTGTAACACCGTCACTTTACTGTTTTTACCGACAATGAGGCTTTGAAAAGGAGTCTTTCTCACGTGAAAAAGCTTGGACGCATCAACAGGTGGATTTTGAGGTTGTCATCTTTTAAGTTTGATATCATCCACGTAAAAGGGAGCGAGAACCCGGTAGCTGACTGCCTGTCACGCATGTTTGAAGAGACCCCTAGGACTCCAATCGAGAGCGTTTCTATCAGTACACCACTTCAAGAAAATCTTTTCCTATTGCAACATTGGCCTTGGTCTTTTGTGGATATCCGGAAATTCCAGTCTGAGGATCCATTTTGCACTGGCCTCCGTGCAAAAATTGCAAACAAAGTTCCGGCAGTAAGCAACTTTTGTGTTCGAAATTATGTTATTGGCTATGTTCTACCTAACTCTTCTAAATTCAGAATTTTTGCTCCATTAGCAGTACGTGACATGCTTTTGACATATTATCATGATTCTGCACTGGGAACTCATGCAGGGATGCAGCGCACTTTCCGTAAGATATCCGGTGAATTTTATTGGCCCTCAATTAAGGTAGATGCTTTTGCTCATGTCAGAAGATGTTTAACCTGCCAGCGTTCTAAACCTGCCCAGAACACTCGTGTAGGCTTCCACGAAGCTGGTATCGTCACTCGTCCCGGCGAACGCCTTTTCATTGATTACTTTGGTCCAGTCGTGAGATCAAAATCTGGCAATCAAGCCATTTTAACTGTCATTGATGGTTTTTCGAAGTTTGTTTGGTTATTTCCAGTAAAGAATATCACTTCTCAGATTACTATCCATTTCTTGTCTAGATATATATTTGGAGTTTTTGGTCCTCCCAAGTACCTTGTGTCAGATAACGCCTCTGTATTCCGTTCCAAAGCTTTTGAAACTTTGGTATTTAACTGGGGCATCCAACATATTTTCTTGTCACCGTATCGACCGAAGGGAAATCACGTAGAGCGTTTTCACAAAAACTTGAAGGCTTGTATGTCCGCTTTTCACAATGCCGATCAAACCTCCTGGGATACGAACCTACAGTATTTCAGTCTCGGGTTCAATAGCTCTTTCCATTCGTCCGTTCAAACTACTCCAGCTGAATTATTCCTAGGCCGAACGCTTGTCGACCCCTTTCTGCTCAAATGGAATATTGAATATCTTTCGGAACCTTCTCGCACTACCTCTGTTGCTCAAAAATGGGCCATCGCTACCGATCACCTCAAGAAAGCAAAAGCCAGAGTGGCGAAGCGTTACAACTTAGGCCGTCATGATGTTAAATTCCAAATTGGGGACAAAGTTTTGTGTCGTTTACATCCTTTGAGTGACACTACCAAACAAATTTCCAGTAAGCTGTGCTTACGTTGGTCAACTCCCAAGACTATTGCACGTTTTTTAAATCCTGTCTCAGTTGAATTGGTGGACGATCACGATGATTCAGTGACTTCGGCCCACGTCACGCAGTTGAAAAAATTTGTCAAATGATCTTGTGAATTTCACCTCGCTATAATGTTGTATTTTTGTTTTCCTTTTATTCTAATTGGATGCCCGAGCTCCTTAATAGCCAACCTAGCATGTGTGCCTATTCTGATCTTAATTCGTGTGCTTCCTTTTCATTTTTTTCCTGTGACAAGACAGGAGACACCCGTGGCCTCTTTCTCGTGTGCGAGTGTGTCGTGAATACTTGACATCTCTGTCGAGCTATATCTTTGCCTGAGGCCATCAGCATATACCTGGTCGGTCACTATTTGCAAACCGCACACCTACTCCTCTTTTGTACTGCTCCTCGGCTTAACTCCTATTGTTCGGCGACAGACAAGGACCCTTCAACACTTCCTGTTTGACCTTGTAGGAACTTTGGCTTTATTTTAAATTTATTGATGTAATTGACTTTCTGTGTCATGGTTTTGAGATATCATGCACCTTTGTGTCATATTGATTTTAATGTTTATTGTGAGGTCATGTATTTTGTTTGGTTTTAAATTGTCAAGTGTTCTTAGAATGTCGAGTATTGTCTAGCAACCATCCAGACGGTTAGCGAGTAACACCAGCAGCCTTTGTGTACCTGGGCTAACACAGCTGGGGGTCTTCTCGGAACTCGTTAACGGACCAGTCACCCTCCACTGGATCTATACATGGCTTTATTTTCAGCAGCTGAAAAGGAGAGTACTTTCCCTTTCGAAGACATTATGACACTATTGCATATTCCTCGTTGACGCCGTTGACGCAACGAACGGTCCTATACACAGGGTGTCCCAATTGTATTTTTTTAATGTGATCACGATTTAACTTTGTCTGCCTTTTCTCATCAGAGGCTGGAGAGATTTGCAGTCTCGGGGTAACGTCCATCTCGAAGATTTCGACATCCGCATCATCATGAACTAGCAAGAACAATGATCACTATTTAATATATGAACTAACTGTATTTCTTTTTGAACGCAGTACTTTTGACGTTAGTGGCTAGTGTTGACGAGCAATGAAGGGGGTACCACCTTCATTTCACGGTCAGATTAGTCAACTGTTCAGTTTTTTGTATTCTCCTAGAGGTCTTTAGTACCCATTTTTTTAGTATTCAGTTTTTTTCCCCCTTTACGATTTTTTTTTGCCTCTCCATTTGTACGAAAAAAGAAATTTCCATGGCCAGGAAAATTCCTTTTTTTTTGGAGAGCAGGGGAATTTTGAACCGTTTTTATCAGGTTCATTATTTTTTGTCATATTATTATTATTATTATTATTATCATCATTTCCTTCATGTCGCATTATTGTGACATACGTTTCTCTGTCTCACCTACTGCGTTCAAACTTTGTAATTCTGCGTAAACGTTTCACCAGATGGTGAAACTTTTCACCCCTACTGACACAGTTTTACCATTGGTTGAAGCATAACTTGTTGCTAAGCTTTGCTTCTCCCATTGGCCCCCTTTATGTTCTGGAGAGGGGGTGTTCTACGACTTATTTTTCTCGAGCGCGTTACTGCGTTCCTTTAGAGAAGGTTGCTGCCTTCCATTTCTGACCGACATGTGAAACGGTCACAGCCGTGTGTGTCGGGCTTTCGCCCGGGCCCAACGCAACTAAGCGTAAGTACGATTCGATCACTTGATTTATCTGGCATGCTATCATTTTTGAATTTCAGTTTATCCATTTTTTATTTTATTTTTGTGTCTCCTTTGATTCACTTACAATTTCCCATTCTTATGATGATGTGAATTCGATCCATGAACCCAAGTCCCCTCGCCTTTGTTTACGTTAGTTTAGCGAAGCCTCTGTGTTTATTTGTCATCCCTACCTTTCATGTAATCGGTTTTATTTTTACTCAAATCTCTCAGGTCTGAAATATATGCTATTTTTCTGCTAGGCTTTCTAGCGCTCTGTATTACGTCACAAATTGATGTGCACTCTTTCGAGGCATCTTTCATTTGATTGTCGTATCAGAGTTTGTTTTTTTGGGTCAAGGTATTATTGGAGTAACGGAGCCATGTCTCATTTCACCTCCAAGTTGATCCTTCCCTCTGTTTTAGAAAAACTGTGTGAGCGATGGTCTTTGTGTTAGTCACCGTCCATTCGCCATACCTTAATTCCTTTGTTTCTTCGTATGTCGTTATATTTAGACATTACTACCTCTATGTAAGCCTATATTTTCCTACAAAGCATATTTCTTAGCTGATTGATTTTTCCTTTCATTTCCTGTCCCGGTAATGTCAATTAATTTAATGTAATGCTCATTTCCTTTATTTTTATGTGTTAATTTTGTGTTGCTTCCTCTGGCTTCGTTACATTACGTAACTCCGTGTCATCCCCCCACCCCCGTTTCCTACATACGCACTCCTCCAATCCCCACCACTTTCACCCCCTA
This sequence comes from Meconema thalassinum, assembly GCA_946902985.2. Classification (NCBI taxonomy): domain Eukaryota; kingdom Metazoa; phylum Arthropoda; class Insecta; order Orthoptera; family Tettigoniidae; genus Meconema; species Meconema thalassinum. Next base: position 500,745,020 of record OX336392.1, on the reverse strand, counting down.
CCCCATGATTTCACAACATCATGAGCGTCTTAGTTCTGTTTTTGGCGCGGGGCATTCTAGTCCAGGTCATCCTCGTAAGTAGAGGTGTTCTCTTATTCGACTCGTCCATACTCTCAATCTTTTTTTTTTTTTTTTTGTATTTTAAATTTTGGTTATCGAGTCGCGCTTACGGTTTAGTTGCACATTGATTGTAAGTACATTTTAATTAATCTTGTTTCATCTTTGTTTGTGCTTAAGTTCATTTATGCACTTTTCTCTTGATATTGTTTATGTGTACCCCTTTCTTGGGTACCATCTTTAGTCATTAATTTTATTTTGTTTGTTATTAAGTGATTTTAATACCTCTTCAAGTTTACCTTTCATTTTGTGTTTAGATTAATCCTTACTCTTATGCGCACCTGTTTAGTTTACTTTAAATACATTAGTAAGTAGTTCACATTGGTTTCGTCCTCTTTCATTTGTAATTTTAAGTTCCCTCATCTCTCGTTCGATTTCGTCGGTCTTGGCTTCGTACTGTAACGCAGTCACGACCTACACGCTTCTGGGTTCTTCGATCAATTAGATAAATTTAATTCCGCTTTTGATTTGTTTTAAACAATTCATTCGTTTCCTTTTTTGGAAAGTATCTTTCTTTCGATCCGGAATCTTGGGCCCAGCACGCATCGAAAGAGACATCCTTTCCCCGCTCCTTAGCGATCCTGTTTAAGTTGTTGTTTTCGCTTCCACTGTATTCCTTATGCCTCTGCTATTTTGTTTAACGTAAAAGCTCAAGGCGGTGCAGGGCATAGCTCTAGAATCCACAATATTCAAACAATTCTCCAAAATTTTGACGAAAAGACTGGTCACGGAAGTGGATAAGCTCATACCAGATTGTCAATTCGGCTTCCGAGAAGGAAGGAGTACTTTACAAGCAGTAAAAGTACTACATGAAGAAGCGGAACAGGCACTAAGGCACAAGAAGGGGAAATACCACGTGGTCTTCATTGACTATAGAAAAGCTTTTGACTTAATCAATCGGAATATCCTCATAAGTGAACTAAAAGGAATGCTGGGATACGACCACCCACTAGCAAGAATAATTGAGGTAAATCTAACATACAATTACATCGTTAGTAATGACGGTGTAGTCCTGTCAAAGAAGATCTTAAGGACAAACGGGCATACTTCAGGGCGATCCCATGAGTCCTCTATTGTTTAACGTTTGCAAATCGCATTCCAGAAGCTCGCATTGTGGGCTGGTGAAATCAGCCTCGAGATCAACGAAGAAAAAACATTCCACATGATTCTCAGAAAATGAGGTAAACTGGCAACAGATGACCATTTAACCCTGCAAGGTGTTATGCTAGCAACAGTGAACAAATGGCAATACTTAGAAATGTATTTACAAACAACCATGTCTTCCTACAGGTTCCACATTCAAGAGAGGTCTCAGCAGCTATAAAAGCCATTCACAGAATACAGAATATCAGCAAACTTTCATTTTCTACTACAATGACCTTATTTAAGGCAGTCGTTTCACCAATAGCCTCATATGGAATAGAATTAATATGTTGTACTTAACAAACAGCGAACTCACAAGATTGGAAAGTGTGAAAGCAAGATACCTTAAGAGAGTTCTCGGAGCTGGGATACATGCACCCTCAAGATACTATATGAATTAGCAAGGGAAAGTTTCTTCGTGGAGGACTTAAAACTTCAGGCCCATTCCAAGCGCTACTCGATGGATGAAGAGGAAGGATATCGATCCCTATTTCTATGGCACAAGTGCAATGATAGACCGACAATGGACAGAGTCTGGGCAAGACTAAAGGCATGTGGTAACCAGACTTGCTACCCTTGGCTTCCACCTTAAATCTGCCGAACTCAAAGGTTTCACCAACTTGGTGAAGACTGTATATGCTCATTGTGCAACAGGAAGTGCGACCGCTACCATCAAATATTGTGTGGCAAGAGAACAAAGACAATGAGAGAATATAGTGAAAACTAAATGGCAATGAATTAGATTTAGGTTCAATGCTCTTTCGAGCACGCCTTAATAAATCAATATCAGAAAACACGCTGTAAGAAGGATTGACCCAACATAACCATGGCTTCTGGCAAAACATACATGGTAATTACAACTCAAGTCTTACACTGATCAATATTATGAAGTCCAATACTGCACCACAATTTACTTATTTATTCATTACTCTATGTATAACCAGTAGATTACTTATCTATCGTTGTAGTTGATCGCAAGATAATACTTTTATATTCGATACATAACGAATAGTATCTTTCCCTGGCCGTTGCTTGTTAATTATGTGGAATCATGATGATGTTGATGATGATGATAATTGTTGTTTTACGTGGCCTAACATCTAGGTTATATGCCCCTGATGATCTGGGTCATAGCGAAAAAGATAATGAAACGGAAACCAGAACGAAAAGTGAGTGAGACGGAAAATACTTACAAAAAGGAACTCAGATTGAAACAACTCACAAAATGTTCTTGCAAAAGGGAATTTAGAACGAAAAGATTCACAAAAGGAATAGATTGAAAAATACTCACAAAATGAAGGCTAGGTTCAAAATACGTACAAAATGCAATGTAGCGTCGAAATACCGACAAAATGCAATTGAAATTCAAAATACTTACAAAATGCATATGAGATCGAATTACGTACAAAATGCAATTGAGGTTCAAAATACTTACAAAATGCAATTGAAATTGAAAATACACAATGCAATTCAGATTGAAATATCCCAGTTCCAATCCAAATTATTCACAAAGTGCAATTGAAATTCAAAATACTTACAAACTGGAATTGAAGTTGAAAATTTTTACAAAATGTACGGTAGATTCAAACGACTCATATGGATTGACAAAACTTACAAAATGCAATTTAGATTGAAAATAGTTGACAAAATTCAATTTAGATTCAAAATACCCACAAAATGCAATTAAGAATCAAAATATGTGCAAAATGCCCATCAAACAAAATGCAATTTAGATTCAAAATTCGTGCGAAATGCGGTTTTGGTTCAAAATACTTACAAAATGCAATTGCAATTCAAAATTCTCACTAAAAGGCCCGGCTACCTGCATTGAAAGACTTACCAAAAAGCAATTTAGATTGTCAATCTTTACAAAATGCAATTGAAGTTGAAAACAATCGCGAGATGTAATTTAGATCGAAAAAACTTACAAAATGCAACGTAGATTAAAATACCTTAAAAATCGCTAGAAGGGAATTTAGATACACGGTGAACAAAGTAACAAAAACAGTGCGGGAATCTTAAAGAGAAAGGAAATATAATGAAAAGAGGCGAGGAGAGGAGAGGATAGGGGAGAGAGGAGAGGTTCCGCCCCAAAGGTAAGGGACAAAAGTGGAAAACGGACCCAGCTCAGGAATCCCTCGGGGTCGCCAACTCCCGAACTCACCAGCCGTGAGCCCCTGAGGGTGTAGCATTATCTAGGGTGCACAGGAAGTGGTGGGGCTACATACACCCTGCCTCCTTAAGGGCCTTGAGCACAAGGCAGGAGGTAAAAGGGAAAGGAAAGAGAAGGCTGACCCCTCACAGAAGGAGGGTATCAGAAAAGATGAGACAAGGGCCAATTAAGGCGGGAAAGGAAGAGACTCCCTAGGCCTCGGATACCCTAATACCGTCGGGTCGGAAGAGAACAAGAGTTGACCAAGTGAGGTCGACAGGAAAGAAGATGGAGAGGAGCCCGGCACAAGTAAGTGGATGCAATGCCGGACTCAGCTGGGGTCCCGTGGTCGCCAACCCACGTCCCACTAGATGTGAGCCCCTGGGGGTATGAGGAATCACTTGACGGTTCAGGAAGGTTTTGAAAGTCTATGAATGACGCTGGACAATGTATGCTTTTATAAATCTTATAATTGAATGATATAGTGTACATAATGTGCCCAATTCGTTGAAATCAGTCAATTCTACAGTGCATGAAAGCACAGGGCAAATTCCATTAGTGTTACATCAGGGATAGAAACCCATACGACCGTGGGATAGGATCGTCTATATTCCACCAAAGATAGAGCCAAATCAGAGAGGACGTGAAGTAGAAGCTTTGGGACGATTGCGAGTACAAGCAGAGAAACGCAACAGAAGAGTTAGAGGAAGGAGATATAGAGAGCCTCTGAGGGAAGGAACCTTAGTTTAATTAGGAAGCCTACTCCATCTGATGTCAGCAACAAGGTATATTCAAAGTTTGCCAGCTTATATAATGGACCATTCAGAGTGGCGCAGAGTCTAGATAACGGTAGTTATCGTATTGAAGACATTACATCTGGCAACATTGTGGGAACATTTAGTGCAGCTAATCTGAAGGAATACTTTTCAAGAACCAGATAAGGGTAAAAACGAAAAACAACTGAGAGAAGGAAAATAAAAATGGAGATTTTTATTTTTAGCAGGCGTGGGGTGGATGTGCCAAATTCGAGGGAGCCCATTGCCCGGATATGATTAGTCGTTTTTCGGGATTGCATTTTGGAAGTTTTCTGTTTGAAGAAAAGCGCCAAGGAAGAGTTTGTGAGTCGCCCTGTAGGCGACGCGTTACGTCACCGGTGCGAGGTGGTTGCGCACGGAACTACGACTGAGTCAGTGCCCGGCGAGCAGCTGTTGAGGCGAGTAGCAGGAAGGTCAGGGCTGGAACATCGAACGGTTTTTGTGTCATGCGTGGCTTGGCATGAGTTCGAAGATCTGTCTTGGATCGGCATTCCGCGTGCCAGACATTCAGTCTACGAGGAAACACTTTTTCAGTGTTGGTCACTAAATGATTTTATGCAGGTGGACCAGTGGTGGAATGTTCGAAACTGTTGTGGACTCATTTTGGTCTAACATACAGGTAGCCTTTGGCCCAGAACATATTCATAATCCGAATCTAGGGAAGTGTATAGCTTCAATCGAAGGATGTTGGGAACATGGCAAGCAATTTTGTTAGCGGACGGTGCCATACCAGCTTGAATGTTAATCAAGTTGTTGTGTCTTCTATTTGTGACAGAGACTTATTTGGAAACGGTGCATGACCGAGTGAATTATTTCGAATACTACAGTCTAGATTACGGGAATTTTTGTGGCAAAAGCCATGGTGATAATGAACAACGAACAGGAATTCGTTGTAGCGAACAGTCGTAATAAACTTTGGTATCTTACTGCTATGGATCGAAACGTTAATATGGAGTACTAGAAGCCTATTTGGTGGTGCAATGGAGGCTGATGAACTTTAGATCGCGATGAGACCCGCAGGTCGCGAGTTTGAGCGTACACGTGTGTACGAGTCAGCTGTCAGGCATGGAGGTGGCCGGCTGCAGACATGGGATTCATCAAGGAAAATCACCATCAGGGAAGTGGAAAACACCTTTACTTTGTGGATTTTAGTACATGTGATTTGTAGGCTATAGACTTTTTCACTCAACCATGTTTCAACGTTTTGATGCCAGCATTTATTTTTTGGAATTATGCAGGAGCATAGTGACTGGATCATCTTTATGGATTTCTAGGCGATGTGTTTGTGTGTCACGAGTCGAGCATATCCAAGATACGGCTTATCGTTGGATAATGGCATACTTTGAGGCATCCAGGCTTCGATAGCTAGTTGGCCACTTTTCGTAGATTTTCTCGTGTACAGTCTTGTACATATTTTTTTCCCTTGTTGCATTTTTTTGGTCTAATGCAATTTCTTTTTTGGGTAGTGATTTGATTATTAATAATAATTGATGATTCTTGGGAGTTTATCTCCGTAATACTTAATGAGGTTAGATACTTAATCGTTACTTTATGAGTTTGATTTTTCCGCACGATTAGGATTTTCTGATACTTAATAATAATAATAAATGATGTTTGTAATACTTGTTATAATTCTCGATTGAATCATGTTGAATGATTATCGGGATTTTGAAGATCTTTTGGGATCGTAAACTTGAAATTTAATTATTTTGACTTGTGAAATATTTAATAATAATAATAAATTTATTGGGTGATAGTGAACCAGTCTGTGGTGTTCACATAATCGAATTTCGGATTAAGTTATAGGCGGACGGTAATGAGGTCATAATTAATAATGCAATTTGGATTTCTCTGAGGAGATATTGTATTTTCGAAAGAAAGTTACGGTGTGAAGCGCTTGTGTCAACTAGGGATTGTTTTGTAAGTTGACCATTGGAAGGCAAACTAATTGTTAAGCACAATTAAACGATTTATCTGGCATGGTATTTGAGTTGATTGGGCAGAGACGCGTGTTCTGAACCCGCAATGATTATTATAATCCATTAATAGAAGCAATAAGGCTCGATGGATTTTGGAAATATGGAAATAATATTTATGATTAAATAATGTTGTATGTGAAATGAAGTTTATGATTTTGGAGGATGATTCCTCATATTGTATTCTCAAAAAGAAGGGTTTTAGCCAGTGAAGCAACCCCAAGCTGTCTACCAGATAACGTCATCAGTGGAATTTTGAATTCCACGTGTTTTTTGCTCACGCCTTACAGCCATTCTATAGGATGTTTTAAAATTGCCAAACAATTAATAGATATTTCTTTCATTGTAACTTTCAACATCATGTGATGAAATATAAAATGTGAAGCCTATTCAATACTCGGTGAGATGGGGCATTTGTGGAAGGCAGACCTCGTGTTCAGATTATCTTTGTTAACCGTCATAACTGATCCATAATTCATGTACATTTAATAATTACACGGTAATAGTGCATTACACACAAATTTAATATATGAATAAATTTATTTCTTTAGGAAATTATTTATAAATCAACATGGTTGTTGGAATGTTTAATAAATTCCTAGTGTGGAATTTACGATTGTGAAGTAACTGGATTATCATCAAATGACATGGAAGAATGATTGTTCATAGCCAATACATTTTTGACGGCGTGTTAAATAATAAAGATAACATTTTCAGATTTTTATCCACGACTTTTCAAATGAGTGGTATTGAAACAAAGAATATTTTGGAAGATAATTTTGGAAATATAATTGCTGTTGTAGCTTATATATATTTTTTGGATGATGTCAGACTGGACTAATTAATTGTCTGCGCATCATTAAGGTGTTCATGGTGTTTCGAATAACACACGTTCCAGTGATAATTACGGATTTTACTAAATGTTGGATAGGCATTTGACTAATCACGTCACTTAATTTTTTTTTAAATTTATTGTTGCCGTTATTCAGACAAGGCATCTTTAGAGCAGGATCCCAGGGGGGAGCGATAGGATGTTCTTATTTTCAGGAGTGTATTTAGTGATTCCCCTGCGGAAAGAAGTTTGTATTTAGTTTAGGATGGTTGAGTGAATAAATTGACCTGATGGATTTTATCTTAGACAACTGGTGACATTCATGATTCTTAAAACTTAACTCCTTTCTATCCTTGCTGCAGTGTACATCGGAATAACAGCTAAGCTTTTATTTTAAATTACAGCGTTGGCTGTTTGCCCATTTTTGTTACCCCGAGATGTTTTAGAGTCTTGTGCTTTGCTGTTATTTAGATGTGCGCTTATGTGGACGTGGGACATCCGTCAAACGGTCACAATAAATGTATCAAACGTTTTGATAATAGAAAGATATTCACGAACATAACATTCTATGGTCTTCGTTTTACTGCCAGAAGGGAGAAGTGGTAGTCATCTTGCCTACATCATTGAACCTGTATGAACGTTGATATTCATTTCACTTGTCTTCATTGAAGGTATATTAGCCGGTGGCGCGAGTATTCCGCAGATCTCCTCTATAAACGTATTAATTTCTGTTCAGCCCCTTAAAACAACAATAACTTAGTAATACTTTCAATGCAAGATTTTTTGATCTAATTATATTCATGTCACTGCTCATGTTCACATGTTACTCACAAAGAAGGTCACTGGTTCTACAACTCAACTTACTGTATTCGTTGCAGCTATTAAAGACACAACAAATCCTTGAATCCTAGTTCACGTGGATTTTTGTAACGAGCAACTTCAACGGGTAAATAGGCTATCTATAGCTGGCGTAGTTTTGTAAACCTATACTGTGTAATTTCACGTGTTTGAAAACACACAGAACATCTAAACTGCGTCCATTTCAAGATTATTGATATAAAATATCGCATTTCTGCTGCTCATGATACACTCGACTTAAAGGTACAAAAAACGTACGAGTACAAGCACTACATTGCCTACGTTACAGAAGGATTAGGTTTACGTGCCATGGCCTGTCTTTTTCGTTGGCCGTGGTTCATGTCACCACTCATGTTCACATGTTACTCACAAAGAAGGTCACTGGCTCTACAACTCAACTTATTGTATTCGTTGCAGCTATTAAAGACACAACATATTTTGTAGTGGAAACCATGGACCGCAAAGCGAGTCATGGTGTTCCTCAGTTCATAGTTAGCCGTTATCCATTCCCTGTTTATCATCGCGTCTGTGGAAAACAAATCTAGCCATATATCTTCCCTTTTAGTGGTTGTTTTGTAGCGGTTGTGTGACCTCCTACGGCTTTACTCCTACAAGATGGTGGCGGCGCGCAACCACTTACATGGCGCGCTATCCAAGTAAAGATGGTGAGCATGGCTTAACCTAGCCTATCCTAGTCAAGCTAACCTAGTCTAGATGACCTAACCAAATCTATTTGACAAAGGGCCTAACTACAATTTTGTTGATATTTTTTGAATCCATGATGGGATTTTGACATACGAGAGGAATTGTAGGACTCGGGCTGGGCCCGCTTTTTTAATTTATTTTGAAATTTTGACAAAGGGCCTAACTACATTTGTCTTGATATTTTTTGAACCCATGATGGGATTTTGACCTGCGAGGTATTATACGAGTCGGGGTGAGGGCCCTTTCATAAATGATTATTTATTTTTGAAATTTTGACAAAGGGCTTAACGAGACATGTTGAAAAAAATGATTTTTTAACCTTTTTAATTTTAATATTTTTTAAGAGTGATAGTAGAGAGAGACGGTACCGGTTGTGTTTAAACGAGTATGTCGCCAGCTACGGTGGCTGTGCTCAATAGATCAATCGATATTTCGCAAACCATTGATCCTCAGAGGCTTATGCGATGGTTTGTTTTAAGGGTATTTTTAGCCTACTTTCGATTTTTGCAAAAAATGAAAGTAGACTTATGAGATCACTACAGGGCGAAAAAAGTGTGTCTGGCTGTGTGTGTGTGTATGTGTGTGAGTCTGTGTGTGAGTGTGTGTGTGTGTGTGAGTGTGTGGACTCTGAATGTCTGTCCCCCCCTATCAATTCGAACACGGTGAGCGCAAATTGAACGAAATTTGGTACAAAGGTAGCACTAGCAAAGGACACCTCAGTGTCATGTTTTATATCGCCGCCATCTTGACGGAAACGTAATGGCAGCCACACAAATGTTCAAAGCTTAAATCAAATTACGACTAACCTAATCATCCGATCTCTCCCAAATTTTGCAACAACATACCTTTATGGAGGAAGAATCCTTTGACCAAACTAATAGGTCATCAGCCTAATAGTTTGCGGATGGCGGCCATCTTTGTGTGAAAATCGATTGCCCCTATTAATTCGAACACGGTGAAACCGAATGGAACGAAATTTGGTACAGAGGTAGTACTAGCAAAGGGCACCCCAGTGTCATGTTTTATATCGCCGCCATCTTGACGGAAACGTAATGGCGGCCACACAAATGTTCAAAGCTTAAATCAAATTACGACTAACCTAATCATCCGATCTCTAACAAATTTTGCAACAACATACCTTTATGGAGGGAGCATCCTTTGACAAATCTAATAGGTCATTAGCCTAATAGTTTGCGGATGGCGGCCATCTTTGTGTCAAAATCGATTACCCCTATTAATTCAAACACGGTGAAACCGAATGGAATGAAATTTGGTGCAGAGGTAGCACTAGCAAAGGGCACCCCAGTGTCATGTTTTATATTGCCGCCATCTTGATGGAAACGTAATGGCGGCCACCCATATGTTCAAAGCTTAAATCAAATTTCGACTAACCTAATCATCCGATCTCTACCAAATTTTGCAACAACATACCTTTATGAAGGGGGCATCCTTTGACAAATCTAATAGGTCATTAGCCTAATAGTTTGCGGATGGCGGCCATCTTTGTGTCAAAATCGATTACCCCTATTAATTCGAACACGGTGAAACCGAATGGAATGAAGTTTGGTACAGAGGTAGCACTAGCAAAGGGCACCTCAGTGTCATGTTTTATATCACCGCCATCTTGACGGAAACGTAATGGCGGCCACACAAATGTTCAAAGCTTAAATCAAATTACGACTAACCTAATCATCCGATCTCTACCAAATTTTGCAACAACATACCTTTATGGAGGAAGCATCCTTTGACAAATCTAATAGGTAATTAGCCTAATAGTTTGCGGATGGCGGCCATCTTTGTGTCAAAATCGATTACCCCTATTAATTCGAACACGGTGAAACCGAATGGAATGAAATTTGGTACAGAGGTAGCACTAGCAAAGGACACCTCAGTTTCATGTTTTATATCGCCGCCATCTTGACGGAAACGTAATGGCGGCCACACAAATATTCAAAGCTTAAATCAAATTACGATTAACCTAATCATCCGATCTCTACCAAATTTTGCATCAACATACCATTATGGAGGGAGCATCCTTTGACCAAACTAATAGGTCATTAGCCTAATATTTTGCGGATGGCGGCCATCTTTGTGTGAAAATCGATTCCCCCTATTAATTCGAACACGGTGAAACCGAATGGAACGAAATTTGGTACAGAGGTAGCACTAGAAAAGGCCACCTCAGTGTCATGTTTTATATCACCGCCATCTTTACGGAAACGTAATCGCGGCCACCCAAATGTTAAAGGCTAAAGTGTAATTACGACCAACCTAATAATCTAATCTCTACCAAATTTTGCAACAACAAATCTTTATGTGGGAAGCATATTCTGACCAATCTGCAAGAACATCAGCCAAATAGTTTGCAGATGGTGGCCAAGTATGTGTGCAAATCGATTCCCCCTATCAATTCAAACACGGTGAAACCGAATTGAACGAAATTTGGTACAGAGGTAGCACTAGCAAAAGGCACCTCAGTGTCATGTTTTATATCGCCGCCATCTTGACGGAAACGGAATGACGGCCACCCAAATGTTAAAAGCTTAAATCAAATTCCGACCATGCTAATAATTTGATCTCTACCGGATTTTGCAACAACATGCCTTTTTGTGGAAAGCATCTTATGACTGACTACAAGGTCATCAGCCCAATAGTTTGCAAATAGCGGCCATGTATGTGTGCAAATCCATTCCCCAGATCAATTCAAACACGGTGAAACCGAATTGAATGATTTTTTTACAGAGGTAGCACTAGCAAAGGGCACCTCAAATTCATGTTTAATATCCCTATAGCAAGTTGTATTTCAACAAGCTACTACAACCAACATTCAATTATACTCCTTGAAAAGGACAAAGAGTTATAACAATACCCATGCATTTAGGAGAAAGTAGGCTATATGTTCTTTACTGAACATCTTGTTTATCTTTCCTATGGTGCACTCATTTTAATCAAATATCCCAAAACTGCGAGGTCATTGACCTGAGATTTTATAAACCAATAATCGTAGATGGCTATGCGAAGTGTTGTTTTGTGTGGTGCGAAACCCCTTTTTCAACGACGCGTGAATTTACTTAAATATCCCAAAACTTCAAGGTCATTCGCCCATTATATTTTGTGAACCAATAACAAGGGACTTAAATGTGGGCTGAAACAAAAGTGTATCATATCCCTTTTGCTGAGGACCAGGAATTTAACCAAACATGTTATGACAAAGAGCTTAACTACACGAGGAACCCATTTTGATTATTGATTGATTATTGTTGTTATAAGGGGCGGTACTACGAGGTCATCTGCCCCTAGGAACCCATTTTGTATACGTGAGTGTAGCTGGCTTAGGGAGATAAGACTTAAGCTGCTTTTTGACAACAAATTAATTAATTAATTAATAAAGGAGTTACTTAGCCTACAGCGTACGCCGTGACCTGTTATAACAGGCAGCGCAGCCGCATGTCTCAGCCTGGCAATCCGATATTTGGTGAACCCTATAATGTTAGGTATTTACTGCGGGTGATGAACCATAGTCAGGTAGAGAAAAAATTATTGTAGGCTACACGAATGGTGACTGAAAAGTCTTTTACCATTCCACTTGTTTTAGACCTGACTGCAGCACACCCTTTGGTTATGGCAAATGTAATGTAATCTGACCGACCATTTCCGCTGATGTGTGTTTTAAAGAATGCAAAGTCTCTGTTGTTAAGCTCGAGTCAGCAGTTTTATACTTGGAACATAACACGCAGGTGATGGCCTTGGATGTTAGACCTACACGTGTATGAAAACAGGAAATAAACGCGTGGGAAAGAAAATGATTATACATGCAACGTGACATATAAAGATACGTCGTTAACATTTCCACTCGGACATATGTGACCACTTTTGAACACGCTACAGCGTTGTGTGAACACTGAGAGAGAGAGATCAATCTATCCTTGAGCCCACGAGAAGGGAAAAAGCAAGACATTACAAAGAAAGGAGAGATTTCTTTTCAATAACCTGTTTGATTTTTAATACCATTTTTATGAAATGCATGTATTAACCTGAATTTATATACTTATGGTGGTTTATTTTATTTGATTTTAGTTAGTTGGAAAAAAGCTTTACGGATACAGTTGCTGAAAACCTGAGATGTTCTAGAGTGGAACCATTGCTGGGCAGTGAACTATTCAGAACTCAAAGTTTAACGTGGGAACCCCTAGACACAATTCATTACCTGCACATTACTGGAAGCGATGACTGTTTTTGGTTGATGGTTGTGTATTTGCAACCAGCACAAGACCATAATGGATAATAGCCAAAAATGTACAAGGCCATGTTTGACTGTTTGAATCAAAATTTAAATTTAACTTACCGTACGTGTTGCTGTCTATCGACTTAACTAATATGCACAGGTTTGAATAGGATAATCCCGACTATTTTTTATGGTTTATAGCCTCGATGGCGATGAAATTATGAGTCCTATTTATGCCATGAAAGAGCAGAAGCAACATGACATTCTTTTTATATAATTATATATTTGTTAAATTGGGATGTGAATTATTGTTGCCTTATTAAAAATGTAAGTAGATTGGTTACTGTTAGTGCCGACGTACAGTTTATTTTTAAAGTAAGTTTATTGATGGTGTTAGAGCCTTTTAAAGCTAATTAACGTTAAAGTTTTATTTACAAGTACTTATTGATTGATTGGTTATTTTGTTTTGTTTTAGGTGTGGCAATGCGCTAATAACGTAGTGAACAGACTGTGAACAAGCATACTTTATGCTTTAAAGTACTCTGGGCTCTTGTGCAACGTTAATAACTTACAATAAATAGTTTTATTATAACACATGGCTTTAATACCAAATACGAGAAGTGAGCAAGTGGGTTTGCCTCCTGGGTTAAATTTAAAATCGAAAAACGATCGTTGGTTGACATTTGAATCTTGGCCTGTACGCTTTCTGTCAGCTCATAAACTTGCTGCAGCTGTTTTTATTATTTGAACCGATAAGATGCTGTACAGTGCGTGTTTTGTAGTGTTAAACTTTCGCACTGGGAAGAAGGGGACGATCCCTTTCGAGACCATTTGCAATGGTCTCCTCGTTGTCCTTACATGCTTAGAAAGAAAGTGGGTAACATACCAGTGTATCCATTTTACCGAACCGCAAGTCCATCCGCTACTTACTTACTTTACTCAATCACAAATAAATAAATAACAATGATGTATTACCAGCCAACAGTATGCAACGGATTTGATAGCCCAGCCTTCCACTTTAAAATACCTATATAAGAAGCTCCACAGTTGAGCAGCCAAGTGTAACGGTCTTCGTGGGGTGTGATGATGAAAACCACAACAAGTCCCACGTTTTGCTGACAAGTGTAACGGCTTCCCTGACGGGTGCTTACCTACAACTACTCTGACTAAGATTGATTGATTGAATGGTCCCAAGGCATCAACATCAAGTTGAAACTTAAATTTATATTTATCAACCCCTAGCTTGCGTAGAACACATGTATAACTCTTCACACTCAGACCGTGGTATGATGGAATCATTAAACCAGATAACATTTGCATTGGGAGAAGGAGGTTGTTTTATATCTAATGCTACCTACTGGAATCAAAGATAGCATTTTGTAACAAATTAATTTAATAGTCAGAAAAAACATGTCAGTGGTAAGTTGAATAATAATAATAAAAATGGAGCATTAAGAATATATCATTACCACGAGCAAGGTCGGATACATTTTCAGAATTTACGATTATTTCCAAGCTTGAATTTACTGAATTAACGGTGAAAATAAACAAAATAGAGAGAGTGCGTTTATGCCATTACCTCCCACCATTGGAGAAGCTTTCTCCCACGTGCTAGTGCTGTTGAGAATGTTGTTGGATGTTGATCGGCGTCATCTTCTGCGATGATTGATGCGTTGCGAATTTAATTGAAGTTATATACTGTTTTAGTGGCGGATCTAAATCCTAGAGCCACAATACACGGCATGCCAAGACACTACAGCACGTGCAATACCCATGACGATTGGCCAGTGGAGTATATCAGATTTGACGATGTTCACCATGGAACGTAAGAAATGTTTGTCCGCTAGGTACAAAATTGTAACAAGTATAGCCCTCGCTTCTCGGCGCGCGAACACTATATGGGTCAGCCCAGCTTCCCCTTCCAGTGTCCCACTCCCAGTCTCTCCTCTCGCCGGCATAACCAATCAGCGTTCGTCTCCATGAAGTTGGATAAACTCCGCTATACCCTGCTCTCCTCTTGATTGGCTGGGCGCCCAAGCGCTCGTTCCCGCCAACAAAGTTCATTGCACTCGACCCGACGCATCCCTTCACAATTTCCGTTTAACACGACATCGCTGTTAATACCACGTTTTCAAAGTTTGAAGTGTTCCCTCGCCGATTACGACAACTCTTTGTTCACAAGTCTATTCCTGACTCTGGAGTTTCCGATGACGCACAACTCTCGTATGCAGAGGCGGCCGGTGATATTGGACTTAAGGACGCCGCCCTCCCACCCTCCTCCCTCCTCATCAGCCATGATGTTCTCTCTCCTCGAAACTAATGTTTTGCCATCATGACAAAATGTGTGTAGTTCCTCTCCTTCTCGGTAGAGCAGCGCACTGGAAGCTCGTGAGGACTCATCAAAATTCGCCCGCTTTGTTATTTATGTTGCCATGGCAACGCATACCTTCAGATATCCCATCTCCATCCTCTCACGCGCTACGTCGCGAAGCGTGTGGACTCAGTCGGCTTGAGTCTGATGCAGCCACTGCCTGCCCGTTCAACGATTACGGCATTGGTTTATGCGTACAACCTCGTTTCCAAATATAGGCGCTAGGAAGCAGCACCAAGTCACTGTGGCAGACATAAGTTTTGTATTGATGTTAATGGCGAAGTTGGAATGTATTCTAAATGATTTTATGATGTAGTACTGCTACGTGCCCTTTTGTAAATCAGAACTGGGCAAGTTAGAATACCGGGGAATTTCATGAGATACAATCGGACAATTCATTGCGTGAGAAGTGGTTACGTGGAATTTCCAGAGAAGGTGACACGGGAGGAAGCAAATGGTTACCTTCTGATCGCTCTGTTGCTTGTAGTCTTCATTTTCTTCCTGAGAGCTTCAGATCACATAAATTATTATCAAATTGGTTGCAACTAGTGGGATGTGGGTTGGCGACTATGGGACCCCAGCTGAGTTTCCTTGAGCTTAGCTCCTCTCTTATATATTTCATGTCAACTCTTACCCCAACATTATTAGGGTATCGGAGGCCTGGGATGTCTTTCATTTCACTGCCTTAATTGGCTCTTGTCTTTTTCTTTCCTGCTGCCCTAATTTTTGTAGAATCTGGCCTCACTTTGTCCGTTTTTCTGCCTTCTCTAAGAGGCCATAAAGGAGGTAGGGTGTGTGTTGTGCCACCAGGCATGGTGCACCTTAGATATCGATACACCCTCAATGATGGAGATCATTGTTGTTTAAAGGGGTGAAATATCTAGGTCATCTACCCTTTTTGGTTTAGGTGATGGTGAGAAATTATGATGAAATGAAATCTACAGCTAGGCTTAACTAATTACTGACTTACAACTAACTTATATACTAGAAGAAGAAAAAGACAATAATAAAAGAAAGAAACGAATAAGGGAAATAAATGACGGAAAAAAATCCACTCTATCTTCGAAGGGCAGATGACCTTGCTGTTCATCCACTAAAAACAAGAATCAATCTTTGAAGAATGAATATGGAGGTACTTGGAAACTACTAGAGCCATTAAAGGCAGGTAGAAAAGGGAAAGAGGAGAGGGTCCACCCCCAAGTTAATGCAAAAAGGGGAAAATGGATCTCGCCCTGGAACACATCACGGTCGCCAACTCCCGAGCTCAAAAGCTGAGCTTTTGAAGGTGTAGCCCTATCCAGGGTGCATTACGTGTGGTGAAGCTTCACACACCCAGCGTCCTTTGAGGCCTTGTGTAGAAGGCATTAGATGTTATGAAACTAAAAGAAGAGGGCTGTCCCCTCGATGAATGAGGGTATCAGGATAGATGATATAAGGGTCAGTTACGGCCTAAAAATGAATGACTCCCTAGACTTTAGATGCTCTAATGCTATCCGGGTTGGAAGAGAACAAGAGTCGACTAATGGAGGTCGACAGGTAGATGACATAGAAGAGCCCAGCACAAGTGGAAATAATAAACGCCTCTGCTGGGATCCAGTGGTCTCCAACCCAAGTCCCTCTAGACCTAGTTGTGAACCCTTGTGGTGGGGATACACCCTCAAGGGCTCATGGCTAGTGAAGTTGGGAATTGGCGACCCTGATAGATTCCTGAGCTGGGTCCGGGTTTCTTCTTTTTCCACTGACTGGGAGCAAATATTTTTAATACCTTTGTTATTTCTTTAAAAACAATAGTGCCTAGTCCAAACGAAATAAGGAAACCAAGCTTCAAAAATATGTGAGAAGAAAAAACACAATTCATGTATGAAATCATCTCTGTCAATTTCTGGAAAAGCTTCACAAAAAGCAGTTTACATCTTAAACGGTTGAGTCCCCCCTCGGTAAAATTCACGAGCCGCCACTGCTCGTATGCCTTAACTGAATAATAAAAGTCCTAACTCTCCTCAATCAAATAATTTACAGGGAAATGTCTATCGGAATAATCCGATCGATAGTGTTTTCTATTATGACAATATAGAAAACCTATCTGTATGCGTTATGCAATTTAAAAAGCTCCAAAATAAAATAAGACATTAATAATAATAAATAATAATTATAATAATAAATTATACTAAATTAACTAGGCCAAATAATTGCCGCGTCTACACAAACATTAATGATGTCCATCGGACTTATGTCAGTGGCGTAAAACCCTACAAAAAAAAACATGTTACATTACGCCTCGGATCATCATGTGATTTACCGTAAACACGGTACTTAACGTGATTATCCCAGACACGATCTCAAAACCCCAACCAAAAGTACACGTTACACAAATGAAATGACCCTACAAACACATATATAAACACTCATAAAACACTTCACGCACTTTGCGTCAATGTCTGTCTCAATACTGAATTCCTCTAGATAATCCGTCCAATATTTTTCACTCTTTCAAATGTTCTCCGGATATTTCCGCCTCTCAACAACCCTATGTGGGAAAAAATACATATAGAGTTATGTGTAATCCCTGTGTATTTACACTGTCACATCACAAGCATTGAAGGTGTTCAGATGAATTGCCACCACAGAACTACTTCAAAAGAAGTGGCTGTCACTTTCTTCAGGTGTAATCTAGTTACACGGTACACACGATCACACTGTCATGGTTACGCGTCGTGACCATAGTACCCACTCTCTCTGTAGATTAAATAAAATTTCTACACTTCTGAAAAAAAAAACCAAAAAAAAAACAGCAAGGGCACATTACATATAACACAACGTATTTCTGTGCCGTAAATGCCCTGATTTACTGAGTTCCCGTAGACCAATTTCTACCTAACACCAGTTCTCAACACTCCATATCTCTTTTATTCAGCAGTGCACAACCGAGACCAGTCCTCCTCGCGATCCTGACCTAGTTGACACAACTCTCAAATAATACTTATGTATTAATTACCTTGTGGTTACCTACCTCATACACATAATTCTTTAATTCACACTCACAGATCTTACATGGCGAGGCCGTGAACAGAAATCACGTGTGCTGTTATGTATGAATTTCATGAAGGACTGTCTCGCATTCTGATGGCCCATATTTTGCCTCGTGGACGCCTAACCAAGCGTGCCCTGTACAAGCGCTACCCCATCTCTTGGAGACAAATGGAACTCCACCAGTGCTGCCAAATTCTGGCCTTGGTGTATAGAGACACTTTAGCGCTCAACATCATCCTTCAAACCCGACATCTCTCCCTGTACCCCTCTTGTGACCTCTGATACGCCTGCCTGGAAGACCAGATCTCCCACACCGAATACCACACTTACTCAATTGATAGGCTGGCTCGCCAGCTACACTCACTTACTTCATGACACATACTTCCAAAGACTATGAATATTATACGTCCCGTATAATCTGTTTGCATTTCCATCCTCTAGCACATATGCTGTCTTGCCAATACGTTTGGAAACTAGAAATGGACCTTCGTAGAGATAGAAAAACTTGGACATAACCTTCTCTAGCTTATTCGACTGTATCGGCACTCTACGTAAGACTCTGTTTCCCGGCTAGAATAGGTCGAATTAAGTTTCTTTTTGTTGGCGAATTCTCTTTTGTGCTGACTTAGATAAATTCTGTTTCGCCATCTGGACAGTGTAATCCATCCCCGGTTGCTTTCTGTCATTTAAACCCAATACTCTCGCTAGTTCATTTTGTGGTCTCTTTCCGAAGTGAACTTCGTATGGCGTCAAGTTCGTGCTCTCATGCTGGACAGAATTCAGCCAAGTCTCGACTTTGGTAAGATGTCCAACCCAGGCCGAATGCTTGTCATGCACTAGAGTACGAAAAAGACGGGCCACTTCCCTTAATGGACGCTCTGCAGAGTTACCCTGAGGGTACCTTACAGAGAAATGAACGTGTGAAATACCAACTTCCTGCATGCTGGTTCTCCATTTCTTTGCAGTAAATTGTGGTCCACTGTCAGATAGTATCCTGAGAGGAACTCCAAGCTCAGGTATAAACTTATTAACGATCAGACGGCTACACTCTAGTCCCGTGGCTTTCCTTAGCGGATATAGCTTGACATACTTACTAAAAGCGTCAATAACTATAAAAATGTATTCGTAGCCGTACTGTCCAAATAAATCCACACAGTAGTTCGCCGGGAATACTGGTGTGAACTGAAGATCTTTCTCCCACTAAATACTTAACTGGATACTTGCTCCTTTGACAGGTGTCACACTTAGCTAAAGTCCTCCTGACATCCCTTCCAATTTTATTCCAAATAAAGTTATGTGCGAGTTTGTAGAAGACATTGGTAGAACCAAAGTGTCCTAGTTCCCTATGAATGAACCAAAATAGTTTCTCCCGTAAAGTGGCAGGAACACATATTGCCCAGCGATTCTTCCTACATTTCCTTGTAAGAAGCCCATCCAGCATCTTGTACGTGAACCTTCCTACCTTCACACATTCTTCTTCACCTGTTTCTAATATAGCCAGAGGCTACCTTAAATTAACGTCATCACGTTGCTCTATTAACATATTTATCAGTGTCTGTAACGATGCCCTGTTGCTACTGTCCACACATACACATAATAAAATACCGTCCTCTGCATTAACAACAGAATAATCTCTACATAAATTAGTGTCCCTATATAGCATATCTGCAAGTATATTATCTTTACCTTTAATATATTTAACTGTGAATTCGTATTCCTGCAGTGCAAGAATCCACCTACTAACTCTGTTAGAACTGAGTTTACAAGTTCTCATATACAGTAATGCATGGTGATCTGTATGGATCTCAAATTTCCCCCCTACTAAGTACATTCTAAATTTCCCTAAACCGAAAACAATACCTAAAAGCCCTAACTCAGTAATAGTGTATCTTTTCTCTGCTGCTGTAAGTCCTCGCGAGGCTAAAGATTCAATGTACAAGTTACCCTCTTCATCTCTCTGACACAATACTCTAGCAATACCTATAAGCGAAGCATCTGTCATAACCACATATTCCTTATCTTTCAAAGGATATTTCAGCACTACAGCTTTCTCAAAACCTTCTTTCAGCGCACGAAAAGCCTGATCATGATTGGGCTCCCATCTCCACGGATTACCACTTTTAAGCAATTCCCTGAATGGTTCTACTAACCCAGAGTATTTAAGAACGAATCTGCGAAAGAAGTTGCAAATTCCAAGGTACGTTTTCAACTGTTTTACATTCTGTGGCACCTCTGCGTTAAGTATTTTACTAACCCTACTTTCCTCTGGTGTCACACCTCTACTCGACACTATCTGACCTAAAATGTCACTTCTGACTGACAGAATGACGACTTAGACAGTTTCAAAGTGAACCCTGCCTGATCTAACTTCTGAAATACAATATCTAAATGACGTAGATGCTCCTCAAAACTGCGTGAACTAATTACCATATCATCAATGTTAATGGTTACAAACTCTCCTGTGTCATCACCTAATGCAATGTTTAATGCTGCTATTAAAGCAGCTGAACTACTCTTTAACCCATAAGGTGTTTACAAAATTGATAAAGGTTATATTTATGACTAAAAGCTGTGAATGGTCTATCTTCATACATAAGTGGCACTTGCCAGAAACTGGAACTCAAATCTACACAAGAGAAATACTTCTTACCCTCAAATGTCTGCATCAATTCCTCTATTGACATGGACTTCAACTGGTCTGAACTGATTCTACTGTTATCGAAACGAGCGTCTAAACAAATACGGACTGTGCCATCTATCTTCGGTACTGTAATTGAAGGATTAACATATGGACTGTTGGAGTGCTCAATAATGCCATCTTTAAGCATCTGGTTAATTTGTGCCTCAATTGCACTCTGATAAGCGAAAGGCACAGGATATCTATGTCCTGTGAATACTGATCTATCAAAACGTTCAACGAATGTGTATAGCAATTGGCCAAACCAATGCGATCCTCAAAAACTCTCCTATTACGCAATAATACATCATAGAGCAGAACACACTGTTCTTCCTCTATATTTCCCTGGTAGTTTATACAAACAGGAATCCACACCAAGTACGTGATAAGATCCTTGAACTAGCAGGCTTAAAACTGGATTAGTGGACACTGCATCCAATTTAAAAAGCAGGTTATGTTTCTTCGTAATCAATTTTCGGATCTTCTCAGACCTAAAAATGGAATACGTTAATTATTATTATGCTTGCTCATAATGGATTACCATTACTTATAATTTATAAACCCTAAACAGAATAATAAATAGACCAACTTACCCACTAGTAGAATTGATGGAATCAGAAGGTACCGGTATCTCGATTTTATGAAGCACTATGATAATGCAGACATTTATTTACACGAAAGCAATAACCACTAAGCACAGAAAATCAAGGGAGACGATTGCTAAGCAATATAGGGATTATTCACACCACTATCACATCGTAACCAAAACCACACAAATTTATAAACAAACCAACTACGTCAGCCATCTTGGCTCGGCCCTGAAGCCTGTGTCAGGTCCAGTAGTATAGAAGGCCCTGCAAGAATACTATTGGCAACTCAAACTGTCAATTGGGGTGCTGCGGTCGGTCCAACATGGCCGGGATATGCAGGATAAAACACTCTATAACGCAGGATTGCTATGGACCACTTTCGTATTAAATATCCTGTTATACCGTAATCAGTAAGCCTCCGTGGCTTAGGCAGCTGCACGCCGGCCTCTCACCGCTGGATCCGTGGTTCAAATCCCGGTCACTCCATGTGAGATCTGTGCTGGACAAAACGGAGGCAGATAGGTTTTTCTCCGGGTACTCCGGTTTTCCCTGTCACAATTTCATTCCGGCATCACTCTCCACTATCATTTCATTTCATCTGTCATTCATTTAATCATTGCCCCAGAGGAGTGCGTCAGACCTCGGCAGCCGGCACAGTTCATATCCACGCCGCTAGATGGGGGCTTCATTCATTCAATTCCTGACCCGGTCGGAGACTGGAAGCAGGCTGTGGATTTTCACCGTAATCAGTAAATGTGATCCCTAAAATAGTGACAGTATGATATTAATTACAACTGTGCGATGCACGCGATCTAATTTGAGTGTTCCACTGGATTTTATGTGTGAATTACGTACCGTAATATCAAGCATTGATTGTCTGCTCGTTTTTTTTTTTTTTTTTTTGTTTTTTTGTATTTCGAAACATGACGCTGTTACGTTTCAAAATTATATTCGAATTTGCTAACTGCACCATATACTCCAGAAACTTTACAGAAGGAGTAGAAGTGTTATTTGCAAACATGTCTTGTGAAAAATTACCATACACAATCATGAAACATTTTGGTCAATTTACGCTATTGTTCTCCAAACGACGTTGCTTCGCCCCACATGGTTACAAGAGAAATTGAAAGGAGAACGCTAACAAATAAACCGCTTCAATGTTCTTATAAGGCGGGTGCATCAGAATGTTGCAAACATGTTTTAACACTGCTTCTTTTCTGTCACAGGTAATTAGGGCCTATTAGTCCATTATTATTAGACCTTTTCTCACATCGTTATGCCTATCTATGGAGCGCGAGAGAACTCATTTAGCAAATGATGTTGATCTTTTCTTCTGCCAAAATCTCTTCATCTGAGCACTAAAGAGTTTCTTCTGTTTTTCAGTCCATGGTTTCCTGTTACTGGTACTGATTCCCTTCATAAAATGATAGTTGTTGACAACTGTTCTGAATTTGGATCTATCTTGTATGATTTCATCCTCGATGCCAACTTCCTGACGATCGTCCTATATTTCCTTTAGCCAGTTGGTCTTGACTTTCATTGAGAGAGCAAGGGTGAGATTCCTCTTTGCCAGTCCGGCATCGGTGATGCGAAGATCGTGGCCATAGAACTTTAATCGCCTTTTCCTGAATGTATCGGTGATCCTTTCAGAGTGATGATATAGCTACTGAGACTTCCTTTTCATTCAGATTCCCTCTACGCATACTGGACCAAAGATGTTCCTCAATATTTTCCTCTCTTTGTTCTCTATGTCTTTCATAAGACATCTGCCTCCAACGAGCAAAGTTTCTGAGGCGTATAATGCTTCAGGTTTGATGACTGTGTTTAAATGTCGTAATTTAGCATTCCAGGATATTGATTTTTTGTTGTATCTGTTCCAGGCCTTCTCTCTTTATTCGCTCCACGGTTCAATCAATATGGCTGAATTACTTCTCCTAAATACTTGAATTTACTTACTTGATGAATTTTGCCAAATTTAGTCTTCAGAGGTTGCTCATCTAGATAACGAGAGTATCCTTCTAAGTATTCAGTTTTTGCATATGCTATTTGGAGCCCGGTCTTAGCTGCAATTTCGTGAAGTTTTTCAAGAGCCTGAATTGTCTCTAGAATATAGTTAGAAAGAAAGCAATATCATCTGCGAAAGCTGATGAATTCTGTTTTTGAGTAGTCGACCAATAGGTACCGTATTCCTTTTGTTTCATTTTCCCATGTCCTGATAACTTTCTCCAGCACAAGATTGAATAATAACGGAGATAGTCCGTCTTCTTGTTGAAGGCCTGTGTTGATATGAAAAAGATCAGAAAGTTCACCTTGAAATTTAACTTTTGAAGTTGTGTTTGTCAGTGTCTGCTTAATTAATTCTCTTGTTTTGTTGTCTACTTTAAATTCTTATAGAATGTTGAATAGAGTGTGCCAGTCTACCGAGTCGTAAACTTCCTTGAAATCAATAATCGTAATCACTGTTTGCCTGGTTTTACGAATTTGCAAGATGGTTTTGAGATTGAGAATTTGTTTTGTACATGTTTTCCTAAACCCTGCCTGATATTCGTCCATTAGGTGTTCTGTCTGTTTTTCAAGTCTCGTGAGTAAGGCTTTAGAAAGAATTTTATACGCAACTGGTAGTAAGGATATTCCTCTGTAATTATTGCTGTCTGTTTTATCCCCCTTGTTGTGCAGTAGGTGAATCAGGGCTCACTTGCAGTCATCGGGGTTTATCTCCATTTCCTGATATCTTCAAGAATTACTTGAAATTTCTCAGCTATGCTTTCACCTCCTAATTTCAACATTTCAGCGATTATACCATCCTCCCCTGGGGCCTTGTTACATTTAAGTTCACTGATTTTTTGTCTGATTTCATCCAAGGAATGGGGTTCCGAGTTTGGATTTGGAGTGGTTTGTTCAAATAAGAGTTGCTCTGCAGAGGATTCGCAGTTTAGAAGGGCATGGCAGTAATCAGCAAGGAGTTTACAATTTTCTTTATTATTTGTTTCCAAGCTCTCATCTGGACATTTGAAACACAAACTAGGTGTGGGGTAGCTTTATATTTCTTCAGCAAATATTTTGTAGAAGTTTCTTGTATTGCTTTTCTTGAAATTTTCCTCTATTTCTGTCAGTCTATTCTTATATTTTCGTTTTTCCGATCTGTTTGTCTTTGAGGCTTCTTTCTGGACTTTGAGGAACTCGTGCCAGTTTCGATCTATTTTATGGGAACTCCACCTTTGCCAGGCTTGAATTCTAAGTTCTACGGCCTTGTCACAGACGTCGTTCCACCACTTGTCCTTGCGTTTTCGAGGGAGAACACCAATAATCTGGGAAGCCCTTACAAGCATATCTTGTAATTCTATCCAATTTAACGGAGTTCGGTTGGAGATATTGGCAACGAAATTCCTTGAATTTATTTTAAGAAGAAATTCCGGATGAATTCTTGGATTTCTAGCTGGTCTGAGTTTGGGTCTGTCAGGTTGAAATTTGACTTTGATTAAAGACGTGGTGATTGGAATCAATGACTCCCTTCTTTACTTTAACATTGAGAATTTCTTTCTGGTTTCTTTCACAAATGGCCACATGGTCTATTTGGAACTCCCCTAAGTGAAAATGTGGTGATCTCCAGGTTGTTTTCTTGTGTGGAAGGGCCAGGAAGTGCGTCGACATCAATTTTAGCTCAAAATTCTCGCAGAAGCCTATTATTATTATTATTATTATTATTATCTTAATTGGCTAGACTGTCCCCCAACGTCCACCCCAACTGTATTGGAACTCGTTCCTGTACTCCATATTTATTCGTTCTCGCCACCTTTCGACCATTGCTATTTGCATCTTTTGGAATATAATGAAAACTTATATCCGTAGCTCTTGTTATGTCTTAAAACTATTTATTTATGCACAACACAACATACACATGTTTACATCTCGCTTATCTTGACACAGTGTGTCTAATTTCCACAGAGTCTATATGTACGTGTAAAGATATAACAATCTCCGCCACTTAACGTGTTCATACAGTAGGTTTAGACGCTGCAGCGGTCGCCTAACTCTGGTAGATCGACGCAGCGGAGGACTAGGTGTTGGTGGTCCTCTTCCATATCCATCCGGTTCTTGTCTTCTTGCCCTTGATGCCGGGTCCTGGTTTGTGACCGTTGTGCACTGTCCTTCTGAGAGTGGTGTCTGATTTAGGTCCTCGATCCTTGGATCGGCTTCTGTAGGCTGAGCCTGACGATCGGAACTTCAGGTGTAACTGTATGAAGGAGTCGTCTGTATTGTTGTCGTTGTACATTGTCCTCTTGCGGCTGGTGATGGATTTAGGTCCTCACTTCTTCCTTCGGCTTCTGTAGATGGGGTCTGTTGACTGGGACTCCTCCTAGCGTACCCGTATGAAGGCCCCGTCGATCTGCTTCCCGCGACTGGTGATGGATTTGGGTCCTCTGCCTCGGATCTCCTCAATTGATCCACAATCCGCTTGATGATGTACCCCTGATCCAGTTTCACCATGTAGTGAACTCTTCCCAGCCGTTCAACAATGGTTCCAAACTTCCACAGGTGTGACCCGGTGTAATTTCTGGATTGTACTCTTTCTCCAGGCTTGTAGAATTTCTTGAGTTGTGGGTGAACTTTCCTCTTTTCTTGTAGGATGGTCTCCACTTGTGGTCTGATGAGGTCGAGTTTTGTTCGGAGCTTCCTTCCTTGATGCAATTCAGCTGGAGTTACATTGTTTTCGTTCGGTGTGCTGCGATATTTAAGAAGCAGTTTGTTTAACTTCTCTTGCATAGAGGTCATCTCTGTGGCCATGCATTTCAATGTTTGCTTTAGTGTCTTAATTGCACGTTCTGCTGCTCCATTGGTCGCTGTGTGATTTGGTGCAGTAAATTTCTGTTTTATTCCATTTGCTTGAAAGAATGTTTGAAATTCATGTCACTTGAAGATGGCGGCATTGTCACTCACCATTTGTTCAGGAAGTTCATTTCGTGAGAATAGTACATTTAATGCCGCAATTGTGCTGGACCAAATTGGAGCATGTTTGGAAAATTTCACTTCTATCCAACGTGTATTTGCGTCAATTACTACAAAGAAAAAGTGCTCTTGAAATGGTCTTGCATGATCGATATGTATTCGTTTCCAGTATACATCCGGTTGTTCCCAGCTGACAGTGGTACCTTCTCAGCATTCTTCTTCACGAGGCAACAGGATGTGCAGCTCCTCACCATGTTTTCTATGTCTTCATCTATGCCTTTCCAGTAGCAGTAAGATCGAGCAATCATTTTCATTTTTACAACCCCGGTGTGGGTTGAATGTAGCTCATTGAGGATTGCTTGCTGAAGTACTTTAGGGATCATTACTTGATTTCCTCGCATTATTACACCATTGTGTAGACTATATTCTGGACTTGATACTTTCCCAGTCATTAGCTGTGTTTTCAGAGAAACAAGATCTTCATCCCCATCAGTTGATCTTCGTATTTCATCTACTGTCACCAGTGCAAGATTTGAAAGTGATGCAACCTGCTGTTCATTTGTCTTGTAGTCATCTGTTCTGAATTTCTCATCAATTTGATTCAATTGTACAGGATGTCGGGATAAGTAATCAACATTTCCATGCTGTTTGGATGAGAGAGACCTGACTTCGTAATCAAACCCACTCAAAAAATGGGCATACCCTAGAAGCCTGGTTGCTGACATACGGGGCAAGGCTTTGCAGAGGGGTATTATCTACGATTAAGGCGAAGTGTCTTCCATAGATATACTGGTAAAATCTTTTGAAGCTCCAATATACAGCAGTGGCTTCTCGATCTAGCTGGCTGTAGTTCCTCTCTACTGCTAAAGATCTAGAAATGAATGCAATCGGTCGTTCTTCTCCTGCAATCTGATGACTTCTGCTAGTCCATAAGGGCTGGCATCGGTTGCTAAAAACAAAGGTTTGTCAGAGTCGATTGGTATCATTGTCCGTTCGCTATCTATCTCACTTTTAATAGCATTGAAGGTATTTTCGCACTCTGTTGTCCAACGAAACCGTACGTCCTTCTGCAGCAGGCGAGTTAATGGGTACATCAGTTCGGCTGCGTCAGGTATCAATTTGATGTAGTAGTACTCTAGTCCCAGAAATGGGCGCAATTTGTCCATATTGCGTGGTTGGGTTGCCTTGATGATTGCGTCAATTTATGTCGGTCGATTTCTGAACACCCTTTTCTGAGATTGTGTGCCCCAGGTAGGTTAGCTTCCGAGTGAAGAATTGATATTTCTTTCGCAAATAATGGAAGCAGACCTCTAGTGTCTGCTGGGTTTCTTGAACTGTCGCCTCTTGAACTATTATGTCATCAGAGTAGGCAACGACGACATCCATATCTTGTAGTAACTGATCAAGAATTAAATGGAATTCATTGGGTGCATTCTTTAATCCAAAAAAAAAAACCAGCCGTTTTACTGAGTATGTGCCCCGATGAGTTGATATTGCAGCGATTCTCGCACTCTTGGTCAACTGGGATATGTAAGTAAGCCTTGTAAAGATCTAAGGTGCAGAAATAGCTGCCTTTTTTCATTTTATTGAAGACTAGTTATTGCGTTCTCCGGGAGGTGTCTTTATGTTATAGAAAGGTATATGCCAATATATATCGCAGTGTGTATTCATTTTGCCCTTAAGTGAGTTTAGAACATGGTTCTCCTCGATTCTGATGTTGCTCAAGTTCAATATTAACTCACTGTGAATAGTCGAAAGGTACAGTACTGTAGAGTACAATAACGTAGCGGAGAATGCAACATTAGTAAAAAGGGATGCATATGCACAATTCCTCGAGAACTCAGTCTCACAAGTACTTTCCTGATAGTGTTAATTTTTGATTTAATGAGGTCCGCTATCCTTATGGCAAAGTACCATTACTTACTTTTTGGTTCTTGTAGAAAATTGTCGCATAATAATATATATTCGTAGTTTAATTACCGTATGTTATTGACATGTTATCAACTAAATTCATAATTTAACATCCGGTTCCATTACAAATTAGCATAGTCAAAGAGCAGGATAATTACCAATTACAATATAACCCGAATAATAGAAGGAAATATTATTCATAGAACAATCTGCATTATCACGCAAAAGTTACTGTATTTCTGATTTGTAATACAAAAGACATATGGTAGACGTACACACTGTCAACAATAAACAATGAAGTATAAGGACATTATGAATAATAGAACATAAATGTCAACATTTCAATAGTAGAACACACCTTAACGGAGAGTATAAAACTTCGATTCTAGTAGATTTTACATGCAATATATTACGCGTTATACCTTTCGTCATAAGGTAAAGATTCAAAATCTCCCGTAACAGCAGCGGCATTAGAGTATAAAATTAGACCCAAAATGTCACATAGGTTTCTGTGACCTTAAGACTGAATGTTAAATAAAATTATACATAAAATGCAAAAATCATTTAGACGACCACGTGTATTAGCGGCTAACAATTTCGGCTTTCACCTTGGAGGTCTGAGTTTGAATCCCCGATCCGTCAAGAAATTTTAATTCTGGTGTGAGAGCCGGAATGGGCTACACTGCACCTCCCGATGAAAAACTTTGTAATTGTTTCCCGTAGTTTCCCACTTCTACTCGAAGCAAATACCGCGATAGCTCCTAACTGAAGGCCACAGCAACGTCCTTTCCAATCCTCATTTGAATCTCAAATACACTCACTACTACAGCCATCACTGTAGCACATGTTATCAGAAAAATTCCATACACACTCAAATTCATGGGGCTATATGACCATGATTTAGCAAAGTCTATAAATTAATCAACAACAGAATCAATTATGCTCATTTAATCTCAATACTAAGTTTTTGATATCTCCAGATGTTGTAAACGTTACGCCACATGCAGGGTTAGCCAATGGATTTCTTTTTTAATTTCAATTCCCTACAATTACCCCTGTAAATAACGTAGGTCTATTCATATGTTTATGGCGTTCAGATTCTTAATAGAAAATGGAGTGCGATGGCCTCTTACAGAGATAGATGGAAGCCTGGTAGTCATAGCTTGAACTACTGTCGCTGTGCAGAAAATGGAGTGCCATGACCTTTACAGAGATAGATGGAAACAACCTGGTGGTCATTTCGTGAAAAAATGGAGTATTATGGTCTCTTACAGAGATAGATGAGAACCTGATGGTATTAGCTTGAACTACTGTTGCTGTGGAGAAAATGGAGTGGCATGCCCTCTTACACAGATAGATGCAACCTTTTTTAAATTGATTTATTTATTGTCGCTTTAACTAAGTCATATCGCGACATTCAGAATTTTACATACTACTGTACACTATCTATATTGATTACATAGAGATATATTTATGGAAAAAACTATAAAATAACAATATATCTTGATAAGATAAAGATTAGATTTCACTGAATAGTTTTGAATGCTCCCAAGACAATCCTGAGAGATGTGTTTAGGATCGGGTCAAGCATTTTCAGTGAGGATGCTGTGCCTGAGTTATATATGATGGAACCGTAATCCAACTTGGTGCGAATTATGGATTTGTAGGTGCACATTAATATATGAAGATCTGCTCCCCAGTTATGCTTTGAGCACATTAACACGATAGGCAATCTTTTTTCACTCCTTTTAGATGAGAGTTCCATGTTAATTTTCTGTCAAATGTCATTCCTAGTATTCCTATTTCAGTTACTACTTCAGTTTTATTCCCCTTGAGTTGGGCAGTTATTTCATTTCTTTTGTTTGGAAAATAAAATGCATTTGTTCTTGGTTGAAGAAAATGTGAAGCCTGTGTGATTTCCCCATTTGGCAACATCTTCAAGAGAGCTTTGCATAATTTCTTGAGTGGTTGACAGGTTGCGACCTCTTCAGAAAATAGTCATGTCATCAGCAAAGAGACAGGCCTTTACCGGAGGGTTAATACATGAAGTGATGCCATTTATAGCTACTAAGAATAGTGTTACACTCAGAACTGAGCCCTAAATTGACTTCTTGGGATAGGACACCGTTGGCTCGAACTTGAATGCGTCGGTCTTGAAGGAAGTTATAGATAAAACTGATCATATTTCCCTTAATATTATGTTGCAGTAGAGTTTTGATAACGTGAGTTTTCCACACCATATCATACGCTTTATGAATATCTAGGCAGATTGCAAGGAGGTGTTGTCCGTTGTGAAAGGCATCCAGGACTTCAGACTCTAAAACTACTAAGGTGTCAGCTGTTGCGTGGAATTGTCGGAAGCCACACTGTTCTGCAGTGAAGAACTTCTGCTGTTCTAGAACCCATTTTAGTCTTTTATTTATTGTTGTTGTTGTTTGAGTCCTCAGTCTTTTGACTGGTTTGATGCAGCCCTCCATGCCTCCCTGTCCTGAGCTAATCGTTTCATCTCTACATAGCTACCACACCCTACATCCGAGACAATCTGTTTAACATATTCTAACCTTGGTCTACCCCTACAGTTCTTGTCC
This sequence comes from Meconema thalassinum, assembly GCA_946902985.2. Taxonomy (NCBI): domain Eukaryota; kingdom Metazoa; phylum Arthropoda; class Insecta; order Orthoptera; family Tettigoniidae; genus Meconema; species Meconema thalassinum. Next base: position 500,714,083 of record OX336392.1, on the reverse strand, counting down.
TCAACCCTTCCTTCCATAACTAAGCTTGCTATTCCTGGGTGTCTTAGTATGTGTCCTACCAACCTATCTCTTCTCTTCATTAGCAGTCGCCAGAAACATCTCTCCCCTCCCACTAGTCTCAATGCCTCTTCGTTCGTAACTCTATCTACCCATCTGATCTTCATCATTCTCCTGTAACACCACATTTCAAACGCTTCAATTCTCCTCTTTTCTGCTGCACCAATAGTCCAAGTTTCACTTCCATAGAGTGCCACGCTCCAGACAAAGGCCTTCAAAAATGACTTCCTAATACCTAAATCTACATTCGATGTCAACAGATTCCTTTTCTGTAGAAATGCTTTCCTTGCCTGAACCAACCTACTTTTTATATCCTCTTTGCTTCGTCCATCACTGGTTATTTTGCTTCCTAAGTAACAGAATTCTCCTACTTCCTTTAGCTTCTCACCTGCCAATTTGATGTCCATAGAGGTTTCTGATTTATTTCGGCTGCATTCCAATACTTTTGTTTTACATTTATTAATTTTCATCATGAATTCTTTCCTCAAGACGGAGTCCATACCATTAAAAAACTATTTCAAATCCTCAGGCGTGTAGGCCAAGATGACTATGTCATCGGCAAATCTCAGAGTTGAAATAATTTCTCCTTGAATCTTCACTCCCACTTTACATTTTTCTCCAATTTCCTTCATTGCTTGTTCAATGTAAAGATTGAAAAGTATGGGTGATAAGTTGCAGCCTTGCCTTACACCTTTATGAATACCAGCTTCTCTCTCATGTCCTTCAGCTCGAATGACTGCTGTCTGGTTTCTGTACAGATTGTAGATCACCCTCCTATCCCTGTACTTTATTCCAATCGTTTTCAAAATGTCAAACAATTTAGTCCAATCAACGTTATCAAAAGCCTTTTCTAAGTCTACAAATGCCATGAACGTTCTCTTATCTTTCCTTATTATACCTTCCAAAATCAGCCTAAGACTCAGTACAGCTTCCCTTGTTCCTACATTTCTCCTGAAACCAAACTGGTCTTCACCCAACTCTGTTTCTATCTGGCTTTTTATCCTCTTGTAAATTATTCTAGACAGGATCTTTGAAGCATGAGTAATCAAGCAGATTGTACGGTAAACTTCACATCTGTCAGCTCCTACTTTCTTCGGTATAGGGATGATAACATTCTTCTTGAAATCGGAAGGTACCTCACCTGTCTCATAAATCCTACACACCATGTGAAATAACCTGATCAGACCTTCATCTCCTATGCAGCGTAGCAACTCAATCGGTATATCATCTATGCCTGGTGCTTTGTTCCTGCCTAAGTCTTCCAATGCTCTGTCAAATTCAGACCTCAATATTAAATCTCCTTTCGCATCCTCATCAATTTCCTCCTCCCTTTCCATTACATGATCTCAATCTCCTTTCCCTTATACAAACACTCTATGTAAGCTTTCCATCTCTCAACCTTTTCTTCCCTATCTGTTAGAGGTTTTCCATTCATGTCCTTAATATTACAGCACTTAGTCTTCTTTTCCCCAAAAGTATTCTTAATCCTTCGATAAGCTGTGTCTACTTTTCCTAATTTCAGACAATTTTCTATACCTGCTCATTTCTCTTTCAATCATTCTTCTTTCGCTTCCTTGCACTTCTTGTTAACCTCATATCTCAGAAGTCTGTATTCTGCTTTCCCCTTTTCATCTCTTACATTCTTGTATTTCCGCATTTCGTCCATCAATTCTAGTATATCCTGTGTGATCCACGGTTTTCTACCTATTCTTTCTTTCCTACCAATGTTTTCTTCTGCGAATTTTGTTGTTTCATTCTTCAAAAGTGTCCATTCGTCTGCAATTGAAGTTTGTTTAGGGTTTTTCATTAGTCCTTCTTTTATACTCATCTTGAATATTTCGTTTACATCTTTCTCTCTCAGACTGTCTATTGCCCATCTTTTTGGCTTTTGACGTTTCTTCAGTTTCTTCAACTTTAATCTGCATTTCATAACAACCAAATTGTGGTCAGAGTTTATGTCAGCACCGGGATATGGTTTACAATCCAAAATCTGGTTTCGAAACCTCTGCTTGACCATAATGAAGTCGATTTGGTAACGCCCTGTATCTTCTGGTCTCATCCATGTGTATATTCTTCTATTGTGGTTATTGAATAAGGTGTTAGCTATGACCAACTCATGCTCGGTACAGAATTCTATCAGCTTCCTCGATCATTCCTTTCACCTAATCCAAAATCTCCTACTATCTTCCCTTCTCTTCCTTTTCCTACCACAGCATTCCAATCTCCCATTACTATAACATTTTCAACACCCTTATTATACCTCAGAATTTCATCTATTTCTTCGTAGACCTTTTCAACATCTTCATCATCAGCTTGACTGGTAGGCATATAGACTTGTACCACTGTGGTGCTCGTAGGTTTTGTATTTTCTTTTTTTTTTTTTGCTACAATAATCCGTTCACTATATTGCTCATAATATTCCACCCGCTGTCCAAGTTTCCTACTCAATATGAGACCAACCCCTGCTTGGCCATTGTTTGATTTAGTGCTAATGACCCTATAGTCTCCTGACCAAAAGTCATGTTCTTCCTGTGAGCGCATTTCACTAATCCCAACCAAATCCAACCTCAACCTATCCATCCATTTCCCTTTCTACGTTTTCTAACCTTCCACTTCCCAGCAGACTTCTAACATTCCACGCTCCTATCCGTAGAATATCAGATTTCCTCTTTGTCACTTCTGTGATGTTAACCCCCTCTCGAGTAGTCCCCACCGGGAGATCCGAACGGGGGACTAGTTTACCTCCGGATTGGAATTTTACAAGGGAGTAGGTCATCATCACATGTAATTATGCATAGAGAGGTGCATATCCTCGGGAAGAGCATTACGGCTGTAGTTTTCCGTTGCTTTCAGCCGTGTAGCAGAACGCAGTGTAGCCATTAGCTGGGTTATATTATCAATATCTTAACCGTCTATAAGACAAGTAAAGAATTGTTATTCTGAAAGGCTGCTACTCCTTTTCAGAATAAGTAATAGAGCAATTCTACTAACAAAAATACTAACCTTCTACTAACAATTAAATACCAAAATTCCGGGGCGGATGCGAATAAAAGTCATGCGGATGCGGGGCGGATGCGGATAACAGTCGTGCGGATGCGGGGCGGATGCGGATAACAGTCGTGCGGATGCGGGGCGGATGCGAATAAAAGTCATGCGGATGCGGGGCGGATGCGGATAACAGTCGTGCGGATGCGGATAACGTTTTTATCTATGGGATATTACAAACTACAGTTCGTTTGAGGTTCTGCAACTGACAAAGCTATGAGTCCGCTGGTGGTTCGTGTCTGGCCTTGGACATAGGCTACTGTGGGTGTTCGGTTCAGTCAAATGTGCACCCTACAGGAGGGACATTTAGGGAGGTATATCACCCGCAGAAAAGTCTGTTCACCAATTTACAGTATTTACATTAAGTTCCCCACCCCCACCCACCGAAAGTATTTTCCATACGCCCGTGGTTGGGTTGTTCCTCTTAAGCACATTACCAGTCAAGAATATGTTCACACTAACAGGTGTAAAGGAGTAGATGGCCTCGCTGTTCATAATTAACCAGCGTAAAACAGATACAAGAGTAATTATGTAATTTTCAAGATCCGTTCAAATGAATGAAAATGTACGATTGTAATATGAATCTTCTTCAGAATCATTCTCGAGATGAGCATGCACGATTGTTCTGGTTTCAGTAAATAGAAATATTTCAGAATATCGCCAAGGAAAATGGGAAATGTATAGTGAAAATGTAGTCCAAATCCAAAAAACTAAACCAACTCTACGGAGCACATATTAATATGATCGAAATGAATTCCCCAGTTCTTTACTTAGTGTGTGTGTGGTGTTTTACCCTTCTTTTATTATTAGGTCATTGACCCCAATGCCAGCGATATCATGGAAGGATTTAACCCGAGTTGAGCAGCTGGACGTGGGGCGCTTTACCTAAACGAAATTTTTCCATAATTTCAGGCAAATGTTCTGGTAAAACTTTGAGCAAAGTTCTCCTTGCTAATAAATAATAAAAAACAACAACAGCAACAACACAGGAACAAACTTTTAATATATAAAACCAAATCTCTAAGGCCTTTGTTAACATCAAAGACTAAGATATGAGTAGATAACGACATACAAAACTATCTAGTCGCAACTAAAATGAGGGTGTGTTAAGTCACCAACAATATTTTATGTCTACCCCATTTTAGCCTCTGTTCATTTTTGAAGATAACCATTTGTCCGTGAGTGTATGTGTGTCCCTAATACAATCTAAACAGCAGAAACGATTTTAATGTAACTCTGTACGTGCATACTACTACCTCGTCAGACCTCGACCGTGCCTTTCCAATTTTAATACGTTTCACAAATCCAACATGGCTGCCGCGTACAATATTTCACTGGCATTTGAAACATTTAAATGGAATTTTACTCGCGATTTATTCATCTGAGCGCAGTGAAACTTCAGCCTATAAGCCCGCGAAACAGAGATTCACATTTCAACGCCGGTCGTGAAAGTCTAAATTTTTACTTAATTCGTACGGTAAATTTTCATATAAAATTTAATTTACTGACATTCAATATCTCCTGCAACACTGTATATAACACCAGAATAAGTCATATTGCTCACTGATTGATCATTTCCATTGATGCATAAAATTAAGTAATTGGAGAGTAGATAATATTATTGATGATATCAGTGATCATAATACATTGCTTTTCTCTTTAGACTCCTCAAAAACAGCAACCAGTAATCCAAATGTACCAAAGACTTATAAATACTCACATATTGAATCATACACTTGCTCAAAAATATTATGAAAGCCATACTTTTGATTTAGTAGAGGATGATGTTAATGCATCATACACAGCCTTAACTACATTTATCCAAGATGGTCTAGTCTGTGCAAGTACAGTTAGAACTGCTCAGCGTAGGAATAATAACTATCCCCTGAATCCCTGGTGCACACCAGAACTTGTTGCATTGTGTAAGCAAAAATCACATAGTTACAACAAATTAAGAAAGTTCCCGATAATACAATAATAAAAGAAGAGTACAGGGTTTACTGTAATAAAATAACAGCATTGAGAAGATCATTAAAAAGACATATTATGATAATAAATTTCAAAGTAACATACACAATTCAAAACGTACTTGGCAAATTATCAATGAAGTTTTAAATAAACCCTCAAATACAACATCTGATATTAAAAGTATAAATGTAAACAATAGGTGCATAGAAGACAAAATTGAGATCTGCAATGTTCTGAATGAATACTTTGTGTCAGTTCCTGCCACATTATCTTCTAACATTATTCCATTGCCGGAGCGAACAGCAACAATCATTGAAGGTTCTAATTCATTCTTCATAGAACCTTGCTCCCCACAAGAAGTATCTGATATCATTAACAATCTTAAGATAACCAACACCTATGATGGCATAACTAGTAACCTACTTAAGACTTGCAACCGTGCCCTCTCAGGACCCATCTCAAAATTTGTCAACTGCTCACTAGTCAATGGTACCATCCCAGATCCCCTTAAAATTTCTCGTGTTGTACCCATATATAAACAGAATGACAGGTCAAATCCTGGTAATTATAGGCCCATTTCAGTACCATCTGAATTATCAAAAATCTTAGAAATAATATTATGAAAACAAGGCTTTTGAGGTATCTAGAGAAATGCCATTATTTTTCTGAATTTCAGTATGGATTTCGCAAGAAGGCTGGGGTTAATTCTGCTATTGTTGATATCATAATCGAATTACAAAACAATATAAATAAAGGGAATAAATCTGCTGGATTCTTTATTGACTTAAAAAGGCCTTTGATACTGTTGGTCATCCATTGCTTGTATATAAACTGGAGAAGGCGGGTGTGAGAGGTGTGGCATTGATGTGGTTTAAACATTACTTGGCAAACAGGCAACAAGTTGTAAAAATAGGAACTAATAGAAGTAACGTATAAAGGGTATCGTACGGTGTGCCCCAGGGATCTATTCTAGGGCCGATTCTATTCCTCATATATATAAATGACTTAACCTTATGCCCTTTTAAGGGTAGATTATCTCTCTTAGCTGACGATACTTCTTTGTTTTACTTCTCTAAATCTGACAAGGAGATTATATCTGATATCCAGCATGACTGTTATGTCTTGGAGGAATGGCTAAGAATGAATCTGTTAACACCTAATTACTCAAAAACTGTCTGCATGATGTTCCATAAATGTGAATATGATTTAAATGCAACAACAAATATCTCTTTTGGTACTACCAGACTTAAGTGGGTGAAGGAGGTTAAACACCTTGGCTTGACAAAAGACAATACTCTTTCTTGGGCATCACATATAACGAATCTAAAAAATAAAATCTCAGCTTTAGTTGGAATCTTTGCTAAAATCAAGTGTTATGTAACAACACAGACACTACGTGTAATATACTTCGCAACGATTCAGTCTCGGCTCTCATACCTATGTTTCATCTGGGGAAGAGCATCACAAACTAATTTGAATAATCTTGAGGTTCTACAAAACAGGGCTCTAAGATCAATGTATGGATTCCATCGTTTATACCCTCGCTGTAGAATGTACACTGAAACTAATAGATTGCCGTTGAAACTGCTTGTATCTTTCAACTCAACTTTAATTATTTATAAAATATTGCATAGTCTCAAGACCACAAACACTACATTCTCTTTCGTTAATGAAATTCACATGCACTGCACAAGACCAAAAAAATAAGTTACATGTAGTCAGCAATAGAACGACTAAATTTGGAGTCAATGCACTCCAGCACTCGCTCATCTCAGTGTACAACCTGGTACCACCTGATCTAGCAAGAATCTCTCAAATTGGGCCATTTCGTGTAAAGTTGAAAAAGTACTATTTGCTGACTCTGAATGTATAATAATGTATGTATAATAATGTACTCTAAATGTATAATAACTTACTCTTGTGATACTGTTTTATCCCTTTGTTGGGGGTGGGATAAACAGAGAAGTGTAGATGTGTTAATTTAAAGGTTGTTTCCGAATGAGGGTAGTTTCCCGTGATTGGGAAAGACTACCAGTGTAGTGTGTTGGTGTGAGTGCTTAATCTATTGGGGGCGCCCCTGCAGGACGCGTTTACCTGCTAGGGGATGAATGTCTAAGTGCAGGCTGCTAATCTAGCCTGCCAATTAAGTAGATTGAGCAATTCAGCGAGCGTGCAGAGTCGGTGACTTGGCACTCTGCAGTCGGGCCGCTTGCTCGAATACAATAGAACTCCCTACGGTGCAGTTCCTGGTCGCCACGGTCAGGGGCAATTATGACTAAGGTCAGGTTGGGTATAAGGATGTAAAATGGAATGTGATTAGTAATAAACGTGTGTGTTTACTGACCAAGTGTTTATTGGCCAGTAGCTGTGATGTGATGGCCCTTTTTGGGAGTTATAAAATAAAGTACAAGTTGTAAAGTGCACAAATGTTCAGGGTAGGTGTTTACAAAGATAAGGAATCTGAGCACACGGCTAGATCTCACCTGGTGAAGAGCTGGAACGGACCTCGTCGGGCAGAGCCGCTGGCCAAGAACAGATAATGGGGCTCTTCCGGGCCTAGCCTTTAAGGCCTCCCCCACTGCCTGGTCAGCGTTTCCTCATTGCTGTCGCCCCAGTTACTGTGTTTGTGTTTGTATTACGTAAGCGTGGCTGTCAGCAGTATGCCGGGCCTGCTTGTGTTTGAAGAAGTACATGAGGCTTATGGTATGCCTATGAGGCTGGTTTTGAAGAAAGATGGAGGGGTGGGTCTTAGGGGGTACTGCCCCCGGGCTGTACAAGACCCCCTCGTCCTTTGTTCGCGTCCTCGCGAACGGGAAATAGAGTGGGCGTGTCGTTGTATGGATCCTTCTTCATCTTCTTCTTCTTGTCCCTTGTCCTTCTTCGGTGTCGTGTGGGTGTATCGATGTCGTGTTGTCCTGGTGGTGGTGTGAGTTTAGCGTGTGCTCAGAGGGTGTGGGTTTTGGGTATATACATAGTTCATTATTATTATTAATATGCTCTTGATGTCATTGCTGTTAACGAAAAGAGGAAGAAAAACATAGATATATGCGTATTGGTGCCATGCAGGAAGGAAAAACCATGGTTGGACGGGTGGTTGTGTCGTCCGTCGTTGTGTGGGAAAAAAATTGCTCCCTGCATGTACCTTGTGTCTATAAAGTATAGGCAAAGTGTCATTGTATAAAAGATGGAAGAAAATAGAAAAACAGGTGCCCCAGGGTGTAAGTTAAAGGTATATATCAGATTGGTTTATTGTTGTCGGGATGAAACAGAGCACCTTCACAAATTTTAACGTTAGTAGAAAGAAAATGAAAGAAACAAAAGAATAATCAGTGTGCGTGTATATATATATATATGCATTGGTGAATGCGGAGTGGCAATGTGAGCTGTAGTGACATTTTCCAAAATTATTACAGTGATATTAATAATGTTAATGATAGCAATGGTGGTGGTGTTCATTAAAAATGCCCATAGTAATGGTCGTTTCACCTATGGTATGTTAATAATACTGCTAGTGATAATAGTGATAACCATAGACATAATAAAATATAACCATGTTTCGGGATTCAAAATATGCTTGTCCCTTGGCGCTCTTCATCTGCCATACCTTTCTCTGTTTATCTATATTTAGTTTACATATGTTTACATATATTGTCTTATGCGGCCGCTATGATCTATAATCTACTTATGTACTATTTCGGCCGTTGTTCCACTGCGGTTTAGTGGTTATTCTGTTGGTCTATACTCTAATGGTCTTCCTGCCGTGGGTAGGAATTCCATCCTGATGATGAGGCACGGCACTTACAAAATCTGTGCCGCCCCTGGTCATCGTATCATTGCTCTTTTGCTCGAGCGTTTTTGTGTTAGCGTCAACGGCTTTCAGCATATCACGGCTGCTGACTGCCATTGGGCGCTGGCGTCATCACTTTACTAGTGTGACTAAGCTGATGAGTATCGTGTATTTCTGTGCTAGAAGGAGAGAGTGTGTTACATTTGTGTAGGAAAATATATATACAAAAGACATGTGTGCAGTATGTTTGCATCTGTGGAACAAAATTCGTTAGTGGGTATGCTGATGTCCCCGTTGACCCATCGTAATCTGAAAGAGAACGCATTGTCATTATTACATCGATGGTACACTGTTGCCATCGTACATTCATATGCCTTTTGATTGCCATTGGTGCATGTAAATACCAATCTCCCTTTATGCGCCTTATTCCATTCTTAGCCTATGCCGGCTATAACCTTATCTTAGCTTACTTATGTCTATTGTGTTCTTTTGTGTATTTGTGTGTCTCCTCAGTGTATGCAGGTGTATGAGTGTGTGTATGTGTGACGTCACCTTTACCTGGTAGATCATGATTATTTGGATTCCATTCCTTGGTGCAGCGTTGGAGCTCTTTGCTGAAAAACAAAGACATGTGGTATATATGCCCTTGACCAAATATTACAAATACGCGCCTATGTCGCACAGCGCAGTTTTAAGGGTCGGCTTGGATGGTGCCACCGCCCTTGAGACCTCTTCGGACGTCTCGTGTATTATCGAGGTCGGTCAGCTCCAGTGGCTGTACCGTATACCTCGCTGATGGGTCGGACGGCTTCAGTGCCTCCGCCCTGTTATGTCTTCTTATCGTTACTTTATAGATTTATCGGGCTTATACTGGCAACGTCTAGCCGCCAGGTGCCAAACGCTCTATGTCGCGTTCACATTACATGTGCCGTTGAATGTTGTTCGGACTTACCCTATAAGGTGCCGAACGCTATATGTCGCGTTCGCGTCGCGTACGCGTGTTTTCGCAATGTGTTGTCGGTCTTACCCTGGTAACGGTTTTAGTTGCCAGGTGCCGAACGCTCTGTCTTAATTAAAAAGTGCTTAACCTAAATTATATTAATTAATACTAAAAAAATATTTTGTATGTACAAGCCGAAATGGTCCTTAGTCTAGTGCCGAAATGTGCTGTAGCTACTGTTTTACAACAGTGCTTATTAAATTTGCTTAAGTCTAAGTTGCGTTCCAAATGCAACTGCCTTACATACTAGAATTTTGATCGGAACGATCGCCTGAGGCAGTTTTACCTCCTCAGGGCACCACCCGTGTGTATTTTAGGAACACCGGTTGTTTCTAAAACCACCAGGCCCGAAAGCCCTTTTAGATTCCCTTCCCTTAATACTAACTGTCGACTTCCCCCTCTTAATAACTAATATAGGCCTGTGCGACTGCGTTGCTAAGGAGCAAACGCCTCGCGTGAATATCCTTTCCGTTGGTCTTATGCATGCTTACATTGGCATTATTCGCCATTTGGTGTTTATTAATGTTTATTACTGGGTAGCCCACAAATCACCTTTTGGCAGCCCGTTGCATACCCATTTAATATCTCTGGCCGCCCGGTGCGTTACCATTTAAGCTCTGGAGACTCGGTGTCATCCATTTATGTGGGCACGGGACCAAATGACCGCATTCATTCCATACGCATTGTTTATTATTCATTGTTTATCATTTGTTAAATCGTCTTCACCTCATCGTCCGGGATACGTCTATCAGTTATTCACTAGGGTCAGGATCTGTTGGCGTTTTGCCCCGTCTCTGCCCTTCCGTGGAGCTTCTGCTCCCTCCGTTTACCTTCTCATCACCATCTAGTGTGATGTAAGATTCCTTTAAAAATAAGTGTGCTACTGCATAATTATGTAATTATGTAAAATTTCTAGTGTTCTGGGGTTGTAGAATCTTCGAAATGCAGTGACTACTTTAGGCTTGTCATTGCCGTGTCGGATTTCCAGCGGTGATGCCTTGGTACTTTTCTAGAGGTATTAGTAGGTTTGTAGGGAGTTTGGTCCCTTGTTATTAGGATCCGGTGGTGTTATTTGCTGAATGGGGTTAAAGCGTGGTGGGAGGGGGTCGTGCATCGTTGGACTCCATGTTTATGGTGGCCGGGAGCCGATGATGCTGCTAGGAGGTATTTACTGTGAGTGGATGGGGTGGGTTTTTCCCAGGTGTGCAAAAATTTGAAAATGTCATGCGGGTGTAATAATAATACAATCCCTGGTGTGTGGATAGGATACCTCGTGCAGTAGGATGGATATGAGGCGTGTCTGCTCTCATTTGAGGATAAGGCTTGTGCTGGGATACGATAAGTTTATGTCCCTTGCATGCGGGATTATTTAATAAAATACTTGTTAGTATCAGTATGGCCTCATCTCTCTACACAGAGATGTGCATTGCCGCTTGATATTAGTTTCCGAATCACCTCTAATACTCAGGTGTAGGCGTTTGGGGCCAAGGTGTAGCAAACCTTAATTTATTAGAAGCATGAAGTCTATCAACCCCGATGTATATTTTGAAATGTAGTGTAGGTGTTTTTATGTATCTGTATGTCTGTGTTGGATAGTGTTGTAGGTGATAGGGTATGTAGGAAGAAGGGTGTGGGGATGGTAGCCCTTAGTTGGTACCATGGCCATCCTGATGGCATTATCCACCTCTACTCCTATTGTAGTGTGTCATCCTCTCTTGGTCGCTATGTGTTTTCTACCCGCTCTTTGGGATGTACGCTGGCTAAGTTGAGATGCCATAAAGCACCTATTGTCTCCTAAAATACTAGTCTGTGGAGTGCCCGTGGGTCTGTGATACCTACGTTGTGTGAAAGAGTTTGTGTCTGTGGGCACCGCCCTCGGGCTGCCCTTAGGATGTTTAAGTGTGATGACGCCGTGTCGTCACGGCCTAATCTGGTCTCCTGTTCATAACGTGGGGATAGGGTAGCATGTGATTGTGAGTATAAATTGGCATAGCGTGATTGCCTGTAATGAATTTTAGAGAGAAAAAAAACAAGAAAAGAAATTATTAGTGGGGGTTGTTCCCTCATGGAATCTGTCTGTATCGGCCCCTGAGTGTTGGGCCTGTGTAGGAAGGAAGCGGCCGTGGCTGTAATTGGCGCGCTTGTGTGTGTGAGGTCGCCCACCGCTGACGTCTGCTGGCGCGTGTGATGTTATCGGAGAAGGCTTATCTCGTGTCGCGTGGCTAATTGTCAGGTGCCGTGTACTGCGTGTTATCACCCTTGTAGACATGTTCCTAGTGTCGGTAGTGATAGGCGTTTAGTAGCCTGTCTTCCGAGATCTATCCGGCCCACAGTATTTGTGTAATATTGGATGCGGAGCCTGTTGTAATGCCGCTCTCACTTCCTGTATCAACATCCGTGTCACTGTATATCGTTATTGTTATTGTTTTTATGTCAGTGTCATCATGTCTGCATGTCATTGTCACGTCTTGCTATTACAAGAATTCCTTCCGGCAACAGTGTGTGGCAACGCGCTGGAATTCGCTTATTTGCAGCGCAGTGTTTTTTTGTGTATTTGTTTGGTGTCCTTGTGTACGGAAAGTCTTCAATGATTTGTAGGAAGGCTAAAAAAATGTGACTTCCGCCACTGTCTGTATGTTGACATGTGTTTGCATTCTAGCAAGGCCATCATCTTTCTTCGCTCACAAGCTTGTTTGGGAATTTGTTTCCGCGATTCGTTCCCCATTGTGTCTTGCTCTACTATTTTATGTCCGGGGTAATCTACATTGCCATAATTTTTGGCCGTAGAGATGTGGTGATCCCTACTTTGTGTGAGCGTTTGTCTGTGCCCGTGTTGTCCCCCGTATTAAGATTTCGGGCGCTATGGTCCAAAAAGTATTTTGTGGTCTCCGTAGAGGCCTGGCGTTCCCGGTACGTTCCCTATTGGCAGTCTTGGGGTCGCTAATGCCCTAAGTAGGCTATTATAGCGAGTACCTTAGAACGGTCCTACGTCCCTGTATGTATGTCCCATGTATGTTGTCTGTACGAGTTTTGGTTGACCGTGCATTTAATTTGTGGGCGTAATGTGGTTTTGAATCCTCTAGTGAATGATATTCTCTCGATTGTAATGCCGGGCTGTCTGTGAGTGCCTTCAGCCGACGAGTGTGTAACGTACTCGCGCTGAGCATGCAAAATGCGTCAGGTTATTTCATGAGATAACGTGCTGCCGAGGTCGTATTTCCTGTCCGGCAGTGAACATTTGAAGTATACAGCATTTATGCCGCGCCCCTGCCACGAATGATGTGAGTGTTTCTGACATACGTTTTCATGACTCTTTTATTCATGATGACCGCGCCTTATATTTCTGCCCTACCATTGTGGTAATGCTATCTGTGCCAGACCTGTGTAGTTTATGTGCTTATACACGTATTCCCGGTATGTAAAAGAACCTTCCTGTGTTCATGATTGTGTGGCTCAATCGTTTTTGTGCTTGTGTGCCCTGGTCTCTGGTTGCATGTGTGGCAGCTAGATGTCTGTGTCAGGATCGTATCTACCTTGTAAAAGAACCTTCCCGTGTTCATATTCCTGGTTTAATTTTAACGTACTTGCGAATTGCCTTAATTTTGGCCAGTTTCCGTCTAGGTGGGAGTGAATTTTCCCCTGTAAATGTGTCTATCCGGTGTGTAGTCGCGCTGGCTGAGTTTTCTGACTTTCCAGATTGAAAAACCTGTGTGTTGGATCTAACTGATATTTCGTCGGTCGACAGTTTTGCTTTTCACGGCGTCCGGTTTTATTGGGTATTCGGACCCGTGATCCCGTGCAACGCTCCGTGTTTTATGTCTGCGTTGTCTGTTGGGATTTTGTGCGTGCCTAGTGTGGCCTCTAGTTGTGTTGTCGCGCCAAAATGCCGTTGGCTAGCTTCCTTTTGGCACGCTTGTATCGTGGTTTTGTGTGTTGAATGTGTTAGGCCCTGATGCATACCTTATACATTTCTGTAGCCTAAGCTGCTGGAGGCTGTAGACTGTCTATTATGTATGTAATATGTTTGGTACAGGCATGCGGGTTTGATGCAACCCACAAAGGTATGGTATCTGTTCTGCGCTTCCGCATATGCCTTGGGCTTATGCCTCGGGACCACAATTTCTGTATTTTATGTACCGTGTTTGAAATACGCGTGCCAAAATGTACATTAGTGTGAGTGATTTGTGTAATTCGGAACGCCCCTCGTACTTTAATTTCGGGAGTTATCCGGCTTTGAAAATGGCGTGAATGATTGTGTATATTACTGCCAGAGTGAGAGTGTTCCTAGCCTGTCTGGTACTTGCGAATGCCGCATGTTCATTTACGTCTTATCGCTGACTGGCGATAGTGTCGAGTTTCAATGGTGTGTGAAGTACCTGCTGCTAGCCTAGCCGTCTGTTTATCGCATGTGTTGAGCAAGTGTGTGTGGGTTTGCTGACACGCTTTTCTATTGTCTGCATACATGGTGTGCCTTTGGTTCCTCGTCATGTAAAAAACCCTACCTCTGTTCATATATATTGTGTCCCCAATTTTTGTGTTACTGTAGGTCTGATGCGAATATATTCCTGTTCGTGATATGTCTCTCTGAGTAGCTCATGTATTTATGTACGTGTATCTCCGGGCTTCTAGTCGCGCGTCTGGTCACTAGATGTCGGTGGCAGTTTCATTATTTTGTGCATATTAATCTCTGTTAGCGTGACTGTCCCTTATTGCTGTGTCCTCCAATTGGATGGCTACCTGACCTTGCGTTCCTGGTATTCAGAAGGTCGCGGGTTTGAGACCGTCTTTGTTCAGGATGATCATTCCTGTTGCCTTTTGGGCCTGTGTCTCTGTGACAGTTTTGTCAGTCTTATTGACCCTTTTTATGGTAACTGTGTTTACTGTGTGACCTCAAAAATATATTACAGTATTTTCCCCTGAACTGTGAGTGTTATCTCATGGTATTTACGCTTAGTTTGAGCGCTGTCATAGGGGACAAGAAAAATTCCTGCTATGGGCAGTGTAAGAAATAACATACACATATGGATCAAATATATATATACGCATGCAAATTGTACAGTTTTGGGCATGTGTTTTTGTGTGTTTACCCTTTCTAATTTAACTATTGCCTGCCAGTATATCTCAAGTGTTATCATGCTGTATGGAAGTGTAAGTCTGTGATGTTGTATTTCCAGACCGCGCAATTTGCTTGCCCCTGGAGTGTCGTGTTAGTGTGAATGCATCCCGTTTGTGTGTCTAACCTCTACAGGGGTAGAACCTGTCTTTTGTGTTAATTGTAGTGTACACGCCCCCGTGAGGGTTTTGAGAATGTGTCAGCATTTTATGTGGATAATCCTGTGTGTTTTGTCCTGGGAACATTTATCCATGGGCTTGTGCGGTCAGTGAATTTCACTATTGTGCGAGCGGCCTTGCAATGTATTGGAGGGTAGTCTGGCCTTTTCCTGGGCTGTGGCCACTGAAGACTCCTTCCCTTGTGTAGCGGTACGGGTATAGTTATGGACCTGTTCGCAAATTGCTGCGTTGACGTGTTTACGTCCTATACAGTTCTGTGGCCGCCAACTGGAGGAACGCCTGTTCGCGAATAAGCTCCATGTATTGGGCATATAAAATTGTGTAGTGCACCCTTATCCTCTCTAAGGTTGTGTTATCCATTATAGGGCCATGTGTAGTGATTAATCGGTCATATATCCTGTTCCTTCGGACATGGCTCCTGTTGAGGTGTTAGTGTATGTTACTTAAATGTTTGTGTGCGCATCTCAATTGCGCTATCCTACCCTCCGACGGGGTGCATGGCTGTTTGCCTTGTATAGCTCCAACCCTTGTCTGGAGTGCCCGTATTTGTGTCTGTCGCCTTTGAATATGCCTCTGGCACCTTAGTAATAAGGTGAATAGTACTGGTGCACCCCTGTCGCCTCTATGGCTTACAACCCCTGTTTATTTATTTATTTATTTATTTATTTATTTATTGACGGTACACAACAGGGCTCATTGTGCGCCCCAATAACAGTGCACCTACACAGTAGAATACACTTTCTGATATTTCTACATTAAGTATTAATATCTAAATGTAATTATTAAAACTAGGAAGTTAACACAGATTGAAATGCATAGTAGTAAAAAGCTTAATCTAAAGGTAATATAAAAACTAAATCTAAATTTTACCTAATGTCAAGTATATAAAAAGCAGGTTTTGAAATTATTACATCGTAAACTAAAAGGTAACATTGATAACTAGGGTACAGGCCTATACACATATATACATTGTTGATTATGTTTTGTGTGATAATTTTATTTCAAGTATGAATTAGAGTGACTGGGTTATAATTTCCAAGAACGGTCTAATTGAGAGACAGAAATCTAGTTTCCAGTTTACACGAACCGCATCGTTGTAAATACTGCAAAGCCTCCATACAGGTGAATTATTATGTGAAGTAGTATTGGTTATATCATTTTTGAATGTTATAGTTGATCTTGTAGTAAAGCGAGGGATGTTGAAATTTAGGAGCGATAGGAAAAATGAGTTATCAATTTGACCGTTAATAACTTTATAAAGGAATTTCATATAATTCACTTGCCTTCGAGACTCCAAACTAGTCATGCCGAAATTCAACAAAAGTTCTTCTGCTTCTGCATGTGGTGCCATTCTGTATAGCGTAATCCGAATGTAATGTTGTTTTAAGTGTAGTGTGTCCTGTCAGGATTGATGTATTTTTAACAGTGTTGGCTATAAAGAAACAAAAAAAACTGCCTCCCTAGTGGGGGGGTGGGTTGCTGGGTTAAAATGTCCCTTACATTCCCAGAAAGGAGGGAAAGAAGAAAAAAAACAATGCCTTTTCTCAGAGAAAAAAATAATTTAAATCTCGCTTGGCTGCTTGCGGTTTGGATCGCTCTACCACGAGGGCTCGTTGTTTGAGTCCCTTACCCTTATTTTGCGTGGTAGCCGCGCCTCACCCAAATATGTGTTATCCCTTTGTTGGGGGTGGGATAAACAGAGTAGTGTAGATGTGTTAATTTAAAGGTTGTTTCCGAATGAGGGTAGTTTCCCGTGATTGGGAAAGACTACCAGTGTAGTGTGTTGGTGTGAGTGCTTAATCTATTGGGGGCGTCCCTGCAGGACGCGTTTACCTGCTAGGGGATGAATGTCTAAGTGCAGGCAGCTAATCTAGCCTGCCAATTAAGTAGAGTGAGCGAGCGTGCAGAGTCGGTGACTTGGCACTCTGCAGTCGGGCCGCTTGCTCGAGTACAATAGAACTCCCGACGGTGCAGTTCCTGGTCGCCACGGTCAGGGGCAATTATGACTAAGGTCAGGTTGGGTATAAGGATGTAAAATGGAGTGTGATTAGTAATAAACGTGTGTGTTTACTGACCAAGTGTTTATTGGCCAGTAGCTGTGATGTGATGGCCCTTTTTGGGAGTTATAAAATAAAGTACAAGTTGTAAAGTGCACAAATGTTCAGGGTAGGTGTTTACAAAGATAAGGAATCTGAGCACACGGCTAGATCTCACCTGGTGAAGAGCTGGAACGGATCTCGTCGGGCAGAGCCGCTGGCCAAGAACAGATAATGGGGCTCTTCCGGGCCTAGCTTTTAAGGCCTCCCCCACTGCCTGGTCAGCGTTTCCTCATTGCTGTCGCTCCAGTTACTGTGTTTGTGTTTGTATTACGTAAGCGTGGCTGTCAGCAGTATGCCGGGCCTGCTTGTGTTTGAAGAAGTACATGAGGCTTATGGTATGCCTATGAGGGTGGTTTTGAAGAAAGATGGAGGGGTGGGTCTTAGGGGGTACTGCCCCCGGCTGTACAATACCACATTCTTTCAAATAATCTTTATCTTTTATGTTTATCAAAACTAATTGACTCATAACTTCAAAGCATGCTCATTAGCTTATAGTCTCATTTCTCCAATTATATTATACCGCTTTTTCCTTGGTCATGTATTGTGTCAAAAGCGTCGCTTTGAATACACTTCAATTGCTTATTTGTATACTGTACTCTAAATGTATTATAATTTAGCATATGTATAGGTAGTCCGTCATCTATGTAATGAACTATGTACTGTTCCCCACGACAGAGCTCTGCTCTCGGGAATCTTTTTCTAGACAAATAAATAAATAAACTCAATTGTTTTGACAACCCCAATATACTGACTGTGCGAAATGTTAATATGAAGTGTTTAGTTCTTGTGCCCTAATCATGCGATCGAAGTGAACATTTGAATAATGAACCTACGCAATAATTTTCATCTAATGGTGCATAACTCTATGGCCTACACATATGCCAATCCAACATGGCGACCAATATAAATATTTGGACGGTTCTCAATATTTATTAATCTATTACAGCAATCAAACTGAAATTCTGTGTGTTGATAACGGCTATGAACATAAGTTCACGTATGTATCTCTAAAAGCCGCAGTAGTTAAAGGGACGTAACACCAAGAACATTAGTCAAGAGCTCCGTGTACTTGTGTATGGCATTTGTGTGATAACCAGTGCATTTAGCAGTGTATGTAATACTATTATTTATGTCTAGGATAGGGGCAGGTGTTCCGTGAAATGAAATAGCCTAACAATTCGGCTTTTGCCTGGAGTGCGTATTGAAACCAGTCGGGAAGGCCAGTCAGTGTTGGAAGTAGAACATCTAAGAAAAATGCAGTTCTCGATTGCCGCCTGTGACTATGCAATTGGGTCGGCATATTTTAAAACATCAATATTGATAAGATATGAAGTTTTAACGATTACAAACGTTTTATTTTCTAGCAATCGCGTTTTACATATTTGTCCGGAATATTCATATCGTTTGTACAGTAGCGTACGTTGTGTTTCATAAGCCAAGATGCCGATGCGTAACTTCGTTGTTGTATGAAATCTGAATTAAATCTTTTATGTTCCATCTTCGTGGGGGATCGCTGTACTGGAAAACAATTTCCGTATCTACCGGTAATTAACCCTCGTACGCTCTACGAGGCAAGATAAACGCAAAAATAAGGCCACGCCACAGTGATGCAGGAGACGAGTTACATTTTTTACACAATATCAAAAGTACCCACTTAAAGTCCTTCCGTGACTCTTCTGAATTCTGACAAAAATGTAGTCTATAGATTATATTATATCATACAAGTGATTTTACGCTTCAGTGTTGCGAAAGTAACGTAAATGACAAGTGTGAGAACAACGTTACACAAGGAGAAATAAATAACCCGGCTACAAAGAGCTAAAACTTAAATAAAGCTTCATTTCGTAAGTCAATCGAATTGTGTGTGCTAGGGATGCAAGACGGAAGGTCCATAGTCGAAAATTTCTTTCGACACAGCCAAGTTTCAGAAAGGGACAATCTTTGAGTTGTACTTGCGACTTTCACACTCCACCATTACTTCTCGTAGGATACTGACCTATTTTGTTAGGATTTTGCTACTACATATTGGGAATTAAAAGACATTGTTTAAAAACCTTTTTATATTATCCAGCCTTTTTAAATTATTTACGTCATGTAAAAAAATATAAAATTAAAAATTATTCTACAATATTAAGAAATTTTAGTTGGAATATGATATGCACTGTAATCCTGACCTATTGAAACGCGCACCTTTTCTACCTCCCACGACTGTCCGACTCGTGAATTAAAACAGGGTTGACAAATATACTGCGACTTTTTTCTCAATACACACAAATAGCCTCAGTTTTCCTCCAAAGCACATAGCGGATTCACAGTAGTTGATTTTGAAGGACAATGTTCTTCTTATATTGAAGGAAGTATTAAAATATGAAGTAGCCTATAAGGAAATCAACGCATTGCATTTGGTGCAAAGCCTAGTTGCTAGTTGTCATTCTCAGTATTTACTGGCCAGTGTCTTCATGAGATGTGCCATACCAACTGAAGAGCCCAATGGCACACACGGCCGAAAACACTGGCTACTTAATGGGAAGTCAAATTCTTCCACAAAAACAGCGTGTTTTGTGGAACATTTAACAGTCACCAACTTCGTTGCGCATATAGCCATATACCACCAATTTTGGGGAGAAATAGCGCACAGAGGATATTTTAGCCATAGTCAACGTCTGCGAAGCTATTTTACAACTGGAAACGGACATCACAGAGCAGTTAATGTTCATCCCCATATACAAATAAAAATGAAAGTATGTCTGTTTTTTTCTGAATTTCTACCGAAATTTGCGTTATTAACGCGTTTCCGACAGTTTTATGACGGATGCACGCGAAAATAATTTTTTGTCTGTCTGTATGTGGACAACTTCGTGTCCTTATAACTCGAGAACGGCTGGGTGGATCAACGTAAAATTTTGTACAGATATCCATCAGAGGCACGACACCAATCATTGATGTAACTCTTCTCCGTACCTCTCATAAAAGGGGGCCTACCCCCTTAAAATACATGCTGAAATAGACGTAGAAGGATGAGACAAAGCCCATTTTTAGCCCCTCAATGTGAGAAACGAAACTCTGGAGCCGAAAACCACATTTTAAGGCCCTAAAACCAACAGTTTGAGATATTCCCAAAAAACTAATTTCATTTAATAAACTAATGAAAGAATGCAAGCTGGTAACCATGGTAACAGAATCTCAGAGGTCCATCTATGCAATAACATTACTGTGAAAGTTTACAAACTTCTATAAGGTTACGATGGAACCAAATTAAGCTGTAAAATTCATCAATAAATAGCCTATAATGCGCTTAAGGGGGTCAAGAGGTACTCTAGATTTTTTCAAGCGATTTGCACGTGCGGGTGTGCTACGGAATGTCTATTATATCCCTATCCTTATATCGCTATATTATTATTATTCTATTATGGCGTACAACTACGAGACAAACCTCATTTTCAGCCCCTTGGTGTCAGAAAATAAACTACTTTTTCCATTATCTTGCACATAGTGCAAGTTAGAGCTATTGGACGATAGTTGTCTGGTAACATGTGATCACATCCGGGCTAGGGTATTGGAATTACTATAGCTTTTCTCCAAGCAGCTGGAAAGACTTTCTGAGACCAAATGAAATTAAATATTTCAGTGAGGTGTACTATGCCTTCAGGAGGAAGTTCTTTCAAGAAGTCATATATAATATCATCTGGACCTGGGCTTGTACTTCAGCAGCTTTTGATTTCAAGTAGTACTTCAGTAATATTGAGTTTATCGTTGTAGGTTTGGTCAGTACTTAAATAGATATCCGATTGTAGATCAAGACAATCATCACGAGAGGATAGAAATTCTTGTTCATAATTGGAATCACTTGAAATTTTTGCAAAGTTTTCTGCTAATGTATTTGCAAACTCATGATGTGTAGTTGAAACTGATCTAGGTGATTTATTGAGAGCTATGATATGTGACGGTTTTTAAGCCCTCTTATTTTACGCAGGAGTTCTCAAATTGTGTTTTGTGGGGTCTGGTGAGAAAGAGATGACACATATGTTAACCATGAAGCTCGTATACTCTCTTTTATGACTTTTCGAGCTGTGGCGCGATGTTCTTGGAACATTAACTTGTTCTGTAGAGTGGGGTGGCGTTTATATTTGTAGAAAGCTTTGTTTTTTTTTCCTAATTGCATCCTTATAGGATTCATTCCACCAGGGAACTGATTTTCTGTAAGTCACACCGTTAGTCCTTGGAACAGTATTGTCTGCGGCTTTAATTATGGTGTTAGTAAATTCTCTTACGATATAGTTAATGTTGTAATTTTTGAAGAGGGTAGGTGGAGGTAATCTGTATAACTCTGCCTTGATATTTTCTCTGTATTCCTGCCAATTGGCAAGTTTGGTATTCCATTTATTTGAATAAACTTGTGGGTGGGGCTTGTTGTTTCCGCTTATTATGACTGGAAAATGATCACTTCCAAAGAGGGTTTAACTCGATAGCGACGTATATATTGTTGCTTCATCTGGTGTGCTCAGACACAGATCTATGGTGCAAAAAATTCCATTAGGATCAAATTTTCAGAATCTAGTAGTGATTCAATTATTCTTCCTCTTTTGTTAGTAGGAAGACAATTCCAAAGGGTGTTATGGGAGTTAAAATCCCCTAAGAGGAGGAATGGTTTAGGAAGTTGATTTGTCAGATCCACTAATTCATTTAGGTCCATGTTCTGGCTACTGGGCAAATAAACATTACAGATGCATTGGGAAAATGTTAGAAAGACTAACTGCTACTGCTTCCAAATTTGTTTCCAGTGGTATTTCTCTTTGAGGAATATTTTCGTGAATGTAAGTAGCAACCCCTCCACTTGCATGAATAGGATTATTGCGATTTTTGTGGTATGCTGTGAAATGTTTCATATTAGCCACATAGTTATCACGAAAATTAGTTTCTTGTAAACAAATTATTTCAGGTTGGTGTTCATTTATGAGTTGTTGTAGATATTCTTATTGAGGGTAATATCCATTAATATCCCACTGCAGTATCAAAGAATTCATGATGGTTTTTAAGAGATGGTTTTACTACCGTAGTTGTGATCCATATCGGTTACTGGAAGTGTCTGATCTGGGGTATTACTTTCTTCATTAATGACAGTGATTAGTTTCTTTACAAGCCTGGTGCTCTGGTTTTTAATGTTTTTATCTTGATAATAGGGGGATAGTTCAAGGAGGGTCTCAATGAGGTCTTCAACATGGGAAGTGAAGGATAATGCAATATGTAAGATATTTGTTGCAGATGTTCCTTTAGTATTCTCAAACAAACTTTTGAGTTGAATGAAGTTAAGACTAAAGTTTGAGGGATTAGCTTCTATTACTTTCTTGACAGGAAGAAGTTGTTCTTCAAGGTTGAGAGGATTCGAAATCATTAGTTTCTTCTTAGGCTGTTTAATGTCTTGTTGTTGTTTTTTTTTGTGATCCTAGAGCAGGAAATTCATCATCCGTTTTATCATCTCCAGAGATAGAAGAATTGTCTAAGAAGGAATTATCAGCCTTGGAGGTGTAATTTGAGGAGTCGCTTGAAGGTATGGGTCGTTTTATCCCGTGGGGTTTAATTGGGAGTGATTCTTTATTTGCTTCATAGTTTGGGATTGAATTGTTCGATTTCCAGGACACATTCTGTTGATGGGGATTTTTAAAGTGAGAAGGTGTCATTAGAATATTCCAGAAGTTGTTGTGGGTCAGTAGTTTGCTGAGAGACCATAGTTTGCTGAGGGACCATAGTTTGCTGAGAGTCCGTTGTTGCATTTATTGGAATGGAGATGTCCTCCTTGGAGGAAATAGGATGATGATTAGGTGTCTGATTGTTTTCTTCTAGAGTCTTCGATAGTAGGGGACAAACTGGAGTCATGTGACCTTCTTCTTTACAAGTAAAACAGGTGGGAACATCTGATGAAGTGTAGATCCAATAATTAGTTCCTTCATAGCATATCTGTAATGCATTTGGCAGCTTATTGAAAGCATCAGGTTTAATATATAGCTGTCGGCGGAAGCTGAGAATATGTGTGAATCCCGGAATATTAATTCCTGCCTTTAGGCTGGATATAGACGACATTGGTTTAATGCCCAATTACTGTAAGTGTTCTTCAATAACTATGTTGGGTAATATAGGACATACGTTGGACAATATCACTCTCTTATTTGCAACGATTAACGGCCCGAGGGTGAGATCAATATTATTGATTCGTATTACAGGGTGATTAAGTGACAATTCCTGAACAGTGTTTTTGTTTGATAGGAATATGCATATTCTTAAGTTCGAAATGCGGGATATATATCGTATGTTAGCTGGATCAGTTAATTTTCTCACAGCAAGGACGTAATCTTTTATTGGAATTCCGTCGTGTGCGTCAATAATAATAGCCTGTTCTTTATTCGGTGTTAACTGTATTGCTGAAGCATAAATTTTCTGGGATATCTTGGGTACATTGTGGGTAGAACTGTCGGTAAGGTTAGGTACGGTCTGACTTCCTTGGTAAGAAGCCATTACTTTGAGTGTGAAAGGCTTTGGAGCCTCGCTGAATTACGATGTTCAACCGTTTGTTGTTAGTTTTCCACACGCAAAACAGAAAATAATGGATTTCACTCCAAATAAATGACACTATACAGAGAACAGAGCTCAAAGTTTACATTGAGTCACAATACTCACATCCCGTCTAGAATTTTTGTTCAAATACGTCTTGAAGAGGGACCAATTTGACAAAAACCAGCACACATCAACAAGACGTCTCCATTTAGTATACACTGCCTTCTTGATGTCCGATGAAAACTTGGTTGTCTCGTCCACGCAAGACCAACTACAATCCTCAGACCTTAATGTAGAAAAAAAATGGCGGCGATGAATGCCCTACCAATAGATAAGATCATGTCATCGGGCTTGTCGCAGTTCGTGTAAATTGTTATTTTTTACTCACCTAAGATCATAAAAGATATCACAAGACGAGACTAGGTTCCGAAATAATATGCATCAATAATTTAGACTTACATGAATTAATTTATCTATATAGTGCGGGCCTCGAATTATAGGTTTCTTCGTCTTCACCCAAGGGGAAGCTACAATAGTCTCACTGCTTCTGTGGTTGAATGAGAAGCTTTTTGGCAAGTTATTACGATTTGTATTTAAGTTCAGTAATTATAGATTAATATTATTAGCACCGACAGCAGTGGCTACGCTGGCTAAAGCGCAGCGTTAGGTCATGGGGCCAAGCTCTCTGCTGACTCAGTAGACGCGTGGGTTCGAGCCCCACCGTCGGCCGTCCTTGAAATGGTTTTCCGTGGTTCCCCATTTTCAGCACCAGGCAAATGCTGGGTCGGTACCTTCTGATAGGCCACGGCCGCTTCCTTCCACATCCTTGCCCAGTTTCATTCATCTTCATCCATTCCATCTCTCATCCCGACGCGCAGGTCGCCCACGGGCGTCGAATAGAAAGACCTGCACTCGGCCTCTGAGGAAACTAAACGAGAAAAAAATATATTGTTACGGTTGTGAGTTTGTGTCATCGCTCGCCGCATGAGTCACAACTGCCCCAGGGTTGGGCTGTGTGTGCTCTGCCTCAGTGTATTACGTGCGCGTTACGCAATGGGCTGCGAAGTGAAAGGGATGGTCCAGAATATTCATGACCCAGCCAGTGAAGGAAATGTCGAGAAGCCGTGAACTCTGGATGGGTCTAGAAGCATTTATTGAGTCACCGGCCTGCTATATAAGAGCGACCTGTCAAGCAGTTGTTGTTGTGTGTTTTACGAGCTAGTGCGAGCGTTTATCGTGAGCGACAGAAGTGTGGTGACTTGCGAAACCCCTAGTGAAGCCGTTTCTCTTGACAGCGAGGAAGTGAGAAGCATACAGGGGACTGCCTTTGTTTTCGTAAGTAACTGTAATTTGTGTACATAGGGGAGAGTTGCATGTAGTTCTGTCAAGGCCACCAGACTCATTAGCGAGAAGATTAACTGTTGACATGTGAAAGAGGGCAAGGGCTCTCCATAAGCAAGAGACTTGAGGAAACTGGAGTAAGGTTCCAATTGCTTGTATTTGCTGATGAGTAGTGTATCTTCCTGCAAGCAATAAAGCTAGCTTTTATTTAAAGCAGTAATTGGTGTTGTGCTTTCTGCCCACCGTAATCCAGTTAACAAAAGTGCCACTAGGGGGTGGCACGCAACAACTGGTGTCAGAATCGCCGGATCACGAACTCAAGCACTACACCTGACGGTCCTGGTTTCAAAACCCCAGCAGGTCATTTTTCTCTAATTTTCCTGTGAGTGCATGCCCTTAACAAGACAAACAACTAAAATGGAGGCGCAATTGGCAGTTTTGCTAGAAAAGTTAAGTGGCATGGAAGCCAAGATAGAAGACGGCCAGAAGGACCTGAAGGATGACCTGAAGAAGATGGAAGACGGCCAGAAGAAGATGGAGGATGGCCAGAAGAAGTTAGCCGAGGACCTAACTGCCAAACTAGAAGACGGCCAGAAGAAGTTAGCCGAGGACCTAACTGCCAAACTTGAAGACGGCCAGAAGAAGATGGAAGACGGTCAAAATAAGCTACCGGAGAACCTGAGGAGGATAGAGGACGGCCAGAAGAAGACGGAAGACGGTCGGAATAAGTTGACACAGGACCTGAAGAAATTAGAACTGGGTCTGCGTGAGGAAGTCACGGCAGTGGAAAAGAAGTTCGACGCCTTACAAGTGGAAGTTGCCGAGCTGCGCCAACGCCCGCTGATGGGGGTGGAGGAGAAATTCAACGCCTTGCAAGTGGAAGTTGCCGAGCTGTGCCAACGCCCGCTGATGGGGGTGGAGGAGAAATTCAACGCCTTACAAAAGGAAGTTGCCGAGCTGCGCCAACGCACACTGAAGGGGGTGGAAGAGAAATTCAACGCTCTACGAGAGGAAGTTGCCGAGCTGCGCCAACGCCCGCCCTCCGTTACACCGGGAATATCAGGAACGGGACATAGCAGAGTGACGCCCCCAACCTTCGACGGAAAGGTCCCGTGGAGCACCTACTTACGTCATTTCAA
The DNA here is from genome assembly GCA_946902985.2 of Meconema thalassinum. Taxonomy (NCBI): domain Eukaryota; kingdom Metazoa; phylum Arthropoda; class Insecta; order Orthoptera; family Tettigoniidae; genus Meconema; species Meconema thalassinum. Next base: position 500,687,806 of record OX336392.1, on the reverse strand, counting down.
GGCGGCCTGTTCCATAAATAAATGGAACAACACAGAAAAGGCTACAGCTCTCATTGTAGCGCTGAGAGGTGACGCCCTTAACGTCCTTCAGGCCATCCCGACTGGATCCCAGGACTACGCTTCACTGATCGCCCATATGGAGTCCCGATATGGAGATAGCCATCTTCAGCAGGCCTACCAGATGCAGCTCCGGACCCGGGTACAGAAGAACGGGGAAACCCTGCAGGAGTTCGAGATGGACATCGCACGCCTCGTAAGGCTCGCCTATCCAACAGCGCCGGCCGACTTTCTGGAACAGATTGCGACGCAGACCTTCACCGACGGGCTACGGGACTCGGACACTCAACAGGCGCTGCGACTCGCGCGAAATAAGACCCTGGCAGATGCGCTGAGCCACGCACTTGAGTTCGAGACGGCAAAACAGGCATCTAGAATGCACGCGCGGGTGCGTCAAGTGGACGTCGACGAACCAGCAAAAACCAACGAGACCAAGCCCCTGGCCGACGAATTAATGGAGGCGCTAAGCCGTTTCTTCGATAGTCGCTGCACCACCAGCAACGACACAGCCGGAAGACAAACGGAGAGGCGGCCCGGAAGAGGACTACCGACCTGCTGGGCCTGCGGTAAGAAAGGCCACGTGAGCAAGGACTGCGGTGATCGCCGCCGCCGAGGGTATCCGACGGGAAATCAGTCGTCTGAAAACCGCGCGGCCCAGGGAAACGAGTATTAGTCAGCCTTGGGGGGCAAAGGTTGGCTTGTGATAGTCATCAAGCCCCGGCAGTCCAAGTGCGTGTGACGAAGTGACGGAGGTCAGCGCCACCGTAATTGTCGACGGAACTGCTGCGGGAGTGGCGGCTGTCATCGAGCCAACATATGAGGACATCCAGACAAAAGGATTGCTAGTTGCCAAGACCCTCATCAACACGACGCCTCGGCCGTACGTCTGCCTGTCCAACCTGAACGACTACGATATTACGGTTCACCGGGACACCAACCTAGGAGTCTGAGAGCCCGTTACCTGGATTGCCCGCATCACAGACACGACGGACGGACACCTGCAGACGGACAACCGAAGAAGACGCGCCCTGCCAGAAGAACTACAGAAGCTGTACCAAGGATCCCAGGACCATTTAGACGAGGAACAATCACGCCAACTTCGGGACCTGCTACACGAATTCCAGGATGTCTTCTCCGTGAGGAGCAAAGACTTCGGCAGGACAAGCTTGATCCAGCACAGAATCGACGTTGGGGACAGCGCACCGATTAGGGCCCCATTCCGACGTGTTCCGCTCGCCAAGCAAGCCGAAGTCGACCGGATGGTAGAAGAGATGAAGGAGCAAGGGGTGATCGAGCCATCACATAGTCCTTGGAGTTCTCCGGTCGTGCTTGTGAAGAAGAAGGACGGTTCCACCAGGTTCTGCGTGGACTACAGGCGGGTCAACGACGTCACGAAGAAGGACTGCTACCCTCTACCCCGGATCGACGACACGCTGGACACCATATCAGGATCAAGATGGTTCTCCACCTTGGATTTGAAGAGTGGCTACTGGCAGGTGGAGGTCCACCCTAAGGACCGCGAGAAAACGGCGTTCTCTGTGGGCAGCGGGCTCTGGCAGTTCACCGTCATGCCATTCGGTCTGTGCAACGCCCCTGCGACCTTCGAAAGGCTAATGGAGTCCATTCTGAGGGGACTACACTGGAAGACCTGTCTGGTCTACCTACATGACGTCATCGTTCTGGGAAGAAGCTTCGAGGAGCACTACAGCAACCTGAAGGAGATCTTGATGAAGCTACGGGCTGCCCAGCTGAAGTTGAGCCCCAAGAAGTGTCACCTCTTCCAGAAGCAGGTCCAGTACCTTGGGCATATCGTCTCCGAGGAAGGGGTGCGCACCGACCCAGAGAAGACCGCAGCTGTGAGGGAGTGGCCAGTTCCGAAGGACAAGTCCCAACTACGAAGCTTCCTGGGACTCTGCACTTATTACCGTCGCTTTGTGAGAGGATTCACCGACTTCGCCAAACCTTTACATCGACTGACTGAGAAGGACCAACTCTTCACGTGGACAGCAGAATGCCACAGTGCCTTCGAACAACTCAAGCAGGCTCTGTGCACCGCGCCTATTCTGGCCTACCCCAGACCTGGAACAAGGTTCATCGTCGATACCGATGCCAGCGACTTTGGCATAGGGGGGATCCTGTCGCAAGTAGTGGACGGCGAGGAGAGAGTAGTGGCCTACTTCAGCAAGGCCTTGTCAAAGCCAGAAAGGAACTACTGCGTCACCAGGAAGGAGCTGCTCGCCATCGTGAAGACCATTGAACACTTCCACAAGTACCTGTACGGGCAAGAATTTCTCATCAGGACCGACCATGCATCCCTGCGGTGGCTCCCGAACTTCAAGCAGCCCGAGGCTCAACTCGCGCGGTGGTTAGAGAGGCTTCAACAGTACAACTTTGAGATTCAGCACAGGAAAGGCCAACTGCATTCTAACGCCGACGCCGTCACGAAGACCGTGCCCCGAAGACTGCACCTTCTGTGCCCGAAGGGAGGAGAACACCGGGATACAGTGCCGAAGGACTACCGTGGAACTTCAAGGGAGCTGGAGCCGCGAATCTTTCACGCGGGCACAAGCAGAAGATGATGACCTGGGACTGATAGCCGAATGGAAGAGGGCCTGTGTCCCCAGACCCGGGTGGAACATTGTGAGTGACTGCAGCCCAAAGTTTAAGTCCTACTGGGCGCAGTGGGACTCGCTGATTGTAAGGGATGGCCTCATCTGCCGCGCCTGGGAGAGCACCGACAGGAAGACATCTCGGGAACAAGTCGTCGTTCCAAAGGCTATGATGGAGAAAGTCCTGAGGGAAGTCCATGGAGGATCATCTGGTGGACACCTAGGAATAAAGAAGACCCTGGAGAAGCTGAGAGAGCGGTTCTACTGGATCGGATGCCGAACTGACGTGGAGAACCACTGCGCGAGGTGCCACGATTGCGCAGCCAGCAAGGGCCCAGGACGAAGACGACGGGGTCCACTGAAGACCTACAACGTGGGCGGCCCCATGGAGAGAGTGGCCATCGATGTTGCTGGGCCATTCCCGTTAAGCGAGGCAGGGAACCGCTACATATTGGTCGTCAGCGACTACTTTACCAAATGGCCGGAGGCGTATGCGCTCCCTAACCAAGAAGCCGCGACGATTGCAGAGTCCCTGGTGAAGGAATTCGTCAGCCGGTACGGAGTACCCCTGGAGCTGCACTCCGACCAAGGGAGGAACTTCGAGTCGCAGGTGATCCAGAACCTATTCCAGCTGCTGGGAATCCGGAAGACAAGGACAACGCCGATACACCCTTAGTCCAACGGGATGGTAGAGCGATTCAATCGCACCATCGAGAACCATCTCCGAATAGTCGTCAGCGAGCACCAGAGGGATTGGGACAAACATCTTCCACTATTTCTCCTGGCCTACCGCGCCGCCGTGCATGAAGCCACCGGGTGCACACCAGCCCGGGCCATGTTTGGAGGGAGCTCCGTCTACCTGTCGATCTTGCCTTCGGCCGACCTGGGAATGATCCGGTCCCGGTAAGCCAGTATTGTCAAGAACTGGTCGACCAACTGGAGGACGTGCACGCGTTCGCGAGGAGGAAACTGCGGATCGAGACCGACCGAATGAAGATTTGATACGACCAACAGATGGATGCCGGCGGATTCCACGAGGACGACCTGGTCTGGCTCTTCAACCCATTACGGAAGAGAGGCCTGTCACCCAAACTGCAGAAGTCCTGGGAGGGCCCGTACCGAGTCGTGAAACGGATCAACGATGTCGTCTATAGGATCCAGCGGAGCCCGAGGGCGAAGATGAAGATCGTGCATCGAGATCGCCTGGCAGCCTACGGAGGGACACAGTTGGACCAATGATTGATCGGGACGATCAGCCTTTTAGGAAGGGGGTGGTGTTACGGTTGTGAGTTTGTGTCATCGCTCGCCGCATGAGTCACAACTGCCCCAGGGTTGGGCTGTGTGTGCTCTGCCTCAGTGTATTACGTTTGCGTTACGCAACGGGCTGCGAAGTGAAAGGGATGGTCCAGAATATTCATGACCCAGCCAGTGAAGAAAATGTCGAGAAGCCGTGAACCCTGGATGGGTCTAGAAGCATTTATTGAGTCACCGGCCTGCTATATAAGAGCGGCCTGTCAATCAGTTGTTGTGTGTTTTACGAGCTGGTGCGAGCGTTTATCGTCAGCGACAGAAGTGTGGTGACTTGCGAAACCCCTAGTGAAGCCGTTTCTCTTGACAGCGAGGAAGTGAGAAGCATACAGGGGACTGCCTGTGTTTTCGTAACTGTAATTTGTGTACATAGGGGAGAGTTGCATGTAGTTCTGTCAAGGCCACCAGACTCATTAGCGAGAAGATTAACTGTTGACAAGTGAAAGAGGGCAAGGGCTCTCCATAAGCAAGAGACTTGAGGAAACTGGAGTAAGGTTCCAATTGCTTGTATTTGCTGATGAGTAGTGTATCTTCCTGCAAGCAATAAAGCTAACTTCTCTTTAAAGCAGTAATTGGTGTTGTGCTTTCTACCCACCGTAATCCAGTTAACAAAAGTGCCACTAGGGGGTGGCACGCAACAATATATATTATTAGCAAAAAATCAAACTGATTCTGAAATAGGAGAGAAGAAAGTACCCGGTTACTTAAGTGTTGTCCCAGAACATGCAGAGTATTTGTGTACATAATCGGAATGAGAATAGTTGCCTGAAATAATCGAACCAACGCCATAGAGATACAATTCAATTTAGACCTCTCGTGGAATTGTCTAAAATCTTGGGTAAAACATCACACCGAATTAGTTGATTGATGTATGCAAAGAAGTCGTCGTGTGGATATCAGAACATAATTATGGATATTACTACACACAAGGGACACGATAATATATTACCATTTATCCTATTACACATTCGCTGTTATCGTTTGGAATAATTGTACGCTGGAAATAGTTGATTTAGTTAAGTACTGTAGGTAGGAAAGCACCATCTCCCTCTTACGGAATTATCGCGACACACCAGCTCCCAATATAAGTACATAATTGTCACGGTACACTTTATTACACACATCATAATAGAAAATAACTTGCAAGTTGTAAGAATCACAAAAGTATGAATAATGACGGAACACAATGAGTTCACTGTTTGTCACAGGGGAAACATCTTCCTTAACCTATAAAAAAGAAGTTCACTGTAGTATTTGGCGTGTATACAAGGCAGTGTAAAACATCTGCCAGACTAGTAAGGATTTACGGAGGCACATGTTGCTGTGCGTCAAGATAACATCAACGGTTTGGTCTTGCCGTAGATGCTCATTGCGTTTTCCCTTTACGTACTTACTGCAAGTTCGATACTGCTGAAGTGTACTAAGCTATTATTATATTGTCACTAACTAGAAAATCATTGCGGTGTACATTCTTGAGTCACTTATTAATGTCTTGGGTACTTCAACATCTGCAGTAAATTGCACAATGCCATCGGTCGACTGAACAATCATCACACAAACGAACCAGTCCATAATAAACGTATGTAGTAATACATTACGACGTGAGTTTTGCTTGGTTTATTTGACCTGTTTACATAAGCTTGTCTCGTACAATACTACTCCAAAGAACAACGAGTGTACCCTGTTTATGTTATTGTCTCTATGGTTACCCCAGAGCACTGCCAGATGGATCGCATCCCTCCTGGCTGCATTAGACTGCCTGCCCATTCAACGCTCAGAGGTATACAAGATAGGTTGCAGCACCAACCTACTGTGATCACCGCGGCTTTTTCACTGCCAGCTTCATCACGTCCCTCCTGGCTGACGTGGAGGCGTACAAGATATATTAGGCTACATATTAATTGCAGATTTCATTTCTGATTTACAAAAGGGCACGCAGCAGTACGGTATTCTAAAATACAAAACACAACTTCGCGGAAAACAAACAACAAACGGTTGAACATCGTAATTCAGCAAGGCTCCAAAGCCTTTCACACTCAAAGCAACAACTCAAACAACCTCGTCACAGTGACTTGGTGCTGCTCCCAGCGACTTTATTTGAAAACGAGGTTGTACGCATTAACCAATGCTGTAATTGTCGAATGGGCAGGCAGTTGAAAGCAGCTAGGAGGGACGCGATGAAGCTGGCAGTGAAAAAGCTTCGTTGATCTCAGTGGGTTGATGGTGCAATCTATCTTGTACGCCTCTGAGTGTTGAATGGGCAGGCAGTCTAAAGCAGCCAGGAGGGATGCGATCCAGCTGGCAGTGATGAAACAGAATTTGGCTAACTAATAAAAATTATTATGAGTACTAATATTATTAGCTAATATTATTAGTGAGTTTTATGAAACAGGCCCCAGGGCTTAATTTCGACAGCTGATTTAGGTCGATCCTTAGACTGCGTATCCAAGAACTCCTAATATAGGGGAATATGGTTCTTTAATGACATAGAGTTTTTGATCGCTCTGATGCCCCTCATGCTTAACAGGAACATGTACTTCTCCCAAAGGTTCGAATATGCCACCCATATACGATCGGAATCTGATGTTGGATTCTTTTAGGGTTGCCTTTATTCCCAGGCTGAGAAATGCCTTTTCTGACAGCAAGGTTACTGGACTCCCAGAATCAACTTCAAATTTCTGTGTTGTCGCAGCAATTTTTACAGTGACGAAAAACTTCCCCTCAATTGAGTGTATGTTAAAAACAGTGTTTCCTGCATTAGAGTTCTGGGAATGAGTTATCATTGCTGTTAATGTGTTCTGAGTGCTTGATGTACATACTTCTAAATGGTTGAGGTCAGAGTCTTCTTCCTCTTCCGACAATGCTTTCACATGTTTTGTGCGTGTGGACAGACAGACTTTCTCTACATGGCCGGTCTTATTACATTTAGTGCAGTTCAAATATTTCTTTGACCTGCAGTCCTTGGAGATATGGTTGTTTTTACCACAACAAAGGCATAGCCCTTCAAGTGCAAGTTCTCTGAGGGAGGCTCGTGTCTACTTGTAATTTGACCGTAAGTCTCCGCCACTTGACTTTTATGGTTTCGGTCTTTTTACTGATGTAATGGTTTTGGAATGGATTACTGCAATAAAGATCCCGATTTTGAATTTAGGATGCTTCAATAGCTAAGGCGGTATTCAATGCCTCGTCAAAGATTATTTGTGACTGTTGTAGTAAACGTTCGCGTATTTCTCGATCATGCAAGCCCCGTATGAACTGTGCTCTTAATAAAAGTTCGATCACTACTTTAGTACACGCGCCATCGTCTCGACTTCCATGGAATTCACAGGTTTTTGCAAGTTATTTGAGAGAAGCTACGTAATATGAAATGTTTTCAGTAGGCGTTTGCATTCGGGAGAAAAAGAGATGTCTAGGTAATAACTGCGATTTAAGAAGGCCTATGATTTCGTCGTAAGTTCTGGTGTTTGGCAAGTCGGGTGCAGTTACGCTCACCAACAAGGCATAATGTCTACTACCTTGAGTGTACCCTTTACCATGGTCTTCTAGGATGTTGACTCTCATCTCGGGGGTGCTCGGTTCGGGTGGCTTAACACGATTTACATCCTAGGAAAATCGAAGCTTGGATCATGGGAACTTAATCTAGAAATCATATGCCAGGGGAACAATAAACCAGAATTTATTCAAGAAAATACACTAAAAAAACTCCCAAAGTTAACATAAAAAAAACACAACCAACACAACAAATGAAACCTGCGTCAATAATCTAACACTCCTGTCACAAAGTCCACAGAGACGGTACACAGCATGGTACCTTAAATCCAACTACTACTTTGGCCAAGCCTAAGCTTTCCCTTAATTCAAATCAAATAGCGGATTCATGGGACTCAATTTAATCACAACAAAACACAAACTCCAAAACCTTACTTGAAATCACAGAAACTCAAACAATGATTGTGGCAACAACAACCTCACTTCCGGTGAGCTCAACCAACTTGACTTCAATCCAAGCTTTAAATTTACTAGCCACTTGATTCAAATTTACTTCAATAGATTATTCAAATCTACATGCAATGGAGTCTCAGCTTAGTGCCTTAATATGGGATGATACAAAATAGTACATGTCAGATCGGTTCCTTTAGCACATGCATCCAGTCTCGATCCGTGTTGGGGTTCTGTACAATCAACATTGGATACGACACACATAAACACAACATTTAAGCAACGATCTTAACCTAAATTACTATACAGCTGTTTCCACACGAAACATTATTAAGCAAAACAAAAATGACTTCAACCGAGCGAAAAACCTCAGCAGGTCACAATTACTAATTGCACTAGCAACAGGGGTCATACAAATAAATCGAGGAGTATCGCAAACAAACAAAAAACACAAATCCTGAATATAAATCAACACAAGAACGTTTAACCAAACCAGCCATTTAACTTTAACACTCTAATAATAATAGACAGTTTCAAGGACGGGCTAGTGACCCCCAGCACGGAGCACCTACCTGCTCGAACAATAACACTCAGCTGTGACGGACTGACAATAATACCAGTGTGCTCACCATGGTTCGTTTACAACCTCAAGCACCGAAGAAAATATCATGCGACACGCTGCCTGCGGGCGTCTGATCGTAAAACTCAGCATCACGGCCCATGCTTACGTCGTGGGAATACTATCATCCACAGACTTACCATATCAAAGTGGGATTTATCATCCACTGAACTTACCAAATCATGAGTGGGCGTCATCATCCACTGAACTTACCAAATCATGAGTGGGCATCAACATCCACTGTATACGGTACACTCGCACACCCTGTCAGTCTCCCGTAACAATAACTCACAAGATCGCAGGGTCACTCTGCCTTGCCCCTCCACCAACAGAGATTGAACTCAAATATGCCTTGGCTTACTTTACATATGGTGGTCCCCTGACCTCATTCATAACACAATATAATTTACTCAATACAACGTTCTGGTTTGCTTCAGCATTGACAAATCTGGTTCCCTCCTTCTCTTCTGAATATTTACACAACTAACAAGGGCTGATGATGAATCCCTCGAAATGATACTCTCTCCCCATTTACACACTGAAACCCATGACCTCGCATTGCTTATTTGCATGCACGTTGCTATCAAGACAAGCTAAAACCACAAAATAAGACAAAAATGAACATGTACAATGAAAATATATCCATGCTGAATTGTACATTCCCAACTAAATTATACAAGATAATTTGCTGAACTCATCTGCTCTCCCGGATGCCAAATTACTACCGCCATCGTTGTTGCCCCTCCGTGGCGCTTCACTCCATAATCAGTCCATTGACTGACGTAACTGACGATGTTTTCTCCATGTTCCTGTTATGATGACAGTTGTCTTCTCTCTTCAGAATACCTCGTTATGTGGGTGGACAGAAAAGTTACACTGTTAATCTCACTAAGTTTACACAAAGGACCACATCGATACACTGTTCCGTGCCGTTTTATCGATAATAATCTGCCTAAAATAGCTACTGACTGGCTTACTCAATTCGTCCAGAAGTCCGAATGTAGCACTTGGTATCGCAACTTCTAATTACTTCTAGCACTGTGGCTAGTCCTTACTACTGGCCGACCTTTCACACACGCGGAATTTTTACTTCGCGGACGTGTAAAATTCTCAATAATTTATATTGCGGGCAGGCGCAGGCTGGCGCTGCAATTGCGCCCAACAAACTGAGTGCTTTTCTCCCTCTGGGAGTGCTATTTACGTTGGCAGCCGAGGGGGTTCTAGGAAGGGAAATTCGAAACTTAACTTCCATAGTAATTGTCCCAGAAGAAAATGACTTACATCACTGTACTCGTGACGTTCCCAATGTCTCAAATGTCATGTCAATTTCCCGAATCGATCGTAGGATTAATTTTGATTCAGCTCCGCAATCTACCCTCATTGTCTCTGAACTTGGCGCGAATTTCTGGCTTGGTGAAGCCTGCCTGTTGATAGGCCACTCAAAACACGCCTCCTCCACTTCCTTTTTGAATTAATTAATTTAGCCCTTCACACTTTTCACATATAAGACATACCACTGTTAGGTTGCGAGTCTCTAGGTTCCAAAATATAACTTTCCGAGCGCTCCAATCTATAATTGCTAAGTAGGTCACATCTGGGCGTTAACAAATCATTCGCTGTCCTTTGCCAAAATCGCATATCTCTCTCAACATCCTCCTGGAGTTCAACGAACGGGCGACCGCACCCACATTGTCCTTCTCACGCAAGCAACATTCTCTTGCCCGCACAAGTTCCCTCTTAAGTGCATTTACGACTGCCCTCTTCTGCTGTACGCTCTTCGCCTCACGTTTCCATTATTCCACCAATAAAACCGCCGCCGACAAGTGTTCACTGCTCCCTAGCTAACATGAGCTCAGAACTTGGCTAAAAATTCATCTTTGAGACTGAATGAATATGCCTATGCATTAAGGTCTCACTAGACAGTTAAGCAGCACCATTCCTTTTGCGTATTTAGCTTCTTGATTGTTATCATTCAATCCTACTGCCTTTGGCAGTTAATGTCAAAAGTTTCGTTTGCTTCACTGAATGTTTCAAATATTAAAGATTGTTTCTGTAACATACTTTTGATCCTTGCCGGCTGCTGTGGTTGCTGCATCGGTGTTTGCTGTTGAAGTTGTTGTTGTGCCATGTTGGTAACCAGTCCGTTCAGGGCTTAAATTAGCTGCGACAGTTGCTGTTGTTCCTCTATTATTAGTGTTTTCCGTTTTTCTTTATCCTCGTCGCCACTTCGTTATGTCTTAAAACTATTTAAGGTATGCATATACGTTTCGGAAGAAAATCACAGTTTAAACCAAATTATCAGAATTTTTTTGGTGGTTCATGCATCTTAGGACTAAAGGACTAACATGCATAAAATCCTCAATTTATGTTTACACGCATGTCAAATGTATTTTAATGTAAAACTTATGTAAAATTTTCAGACCATCTGGAATTTCAAAAAATAAATGGATTTTGATAATTCCTTCACTGATTTGTCCAGATCTTTGTAGAGAATGTTGTGAAGCACAATCATACTTATTACCTAATTTTTGAAGTAACTGAACAAAGTTTTCCCAAAAATTGTAATTTTTTTAATATATACATTTTTACAAACACCTCGTATGTTTTTGTGCTAAAGATATTTCAACAATTGAGGTTCAAAACATTCCCCAGTTCATGCTCTTTCATTTGACATATCAAACATCCTTTTATCTCAATTTATATCGAACCCCACAATGTTATATCGAAGTTATTTGGATTGAAAATCTGGAAGGTGGAGGAATTTCTTAATCTGAGAAAACAAGGGTTGAAAGTTTGCAATAAGATTACTAGTTCCTCTTTCAAAATCCAACTTCAGAATTCCCCTGCCCCATACGTGGGGCCCTCCTTTTGAAGTTTTTAGTAAGGGGGCGTGGTGGCGCAGCGGTCAAGTTGTTGGACTGGGTTCGATTCCCGGTCAAAACATGTGAGATGTTCGAAGTGAAATGCCACGTGCTGTTGAAAATGTTTTAGATTCCCCATATCCACATACAATTAACCTCATGCCATATACACCTTTGCTGTTTATAACGAGAGCATGTTCTTGACTCTTGGAGGTACCGTACAGAATTTATACGTTTGAAAAGCACAGGATGTACACACTAAACCTATTGTCAAAACCCAGCCAAACCGTTGATTTTCATAGTTAATCGCACTCATAGATGAAGTACTGTAGGGGAACTAGGGCACGCTAATGCAAATATTAAAGTCTGAAGGCAGTCTGAATCAAATATTACACAGAAATTCTAATTATAATAGTTACCATCACATGTGTCAGCGCTTGTTGCGAGTTTAGCATGTGAAGCACTACGAGAGAGGTCAATGTTCGAATTTCTTTCACCACTAGAGCTTTCTTCTGGTTTGTGATGCTGATTTCCACAGAACCTTCGCTTTCTCTTCTTACTATTCCGAGAGTTAGAGCCAATGATGAAATAAATCACTCCTACAAACACGAGATAAACACAAACTTTGCACGTCTTTTCAAATTTGTCACATTTCCATGGAAACCACCATTAAGGAACCATTTGGCTGCACACGACACTGACAAGCGACCGAGATAGACGACAGCGACGAGAGACGGAGACAAGTCAACGTGTCGCCGCTCACATCAGGGTGATGAAACTACTATAGATCCTTCGCTTCCTACGCCTCTGGCCAACAGACAGGTTCACTGCCTGAGCACTCGCTGTGCTGCCGTAGCGCTGCCGTCCAACTCGATTGCTAATGGTTGAAGCAAGACTAACTACAATACTCAGACCTTAATGCAGGTCTCGAAAGTGTGAAAATGGCGTATGTTGAAGCCGTGGCATATTGTTTGTTTACATTCATTGCTGGGATACACTATTTAGCTTTGATTAGCTTCGTTTGATGAAAGTTGGGATAAACTGTCGCTCATCTGTAATTTTAGTGTCTTCTGTATGTCTGTAAAGTCCAGTTCGCATTAATGTACTGTAATCGTATGTAAATATGTGATAATACGCTTAATATGGACTGGTTCGTTTGTGTGATGATTGTCCAGTCAACCGATGGCATTGTGTCATTTACTTCGGATGTTGAAGTACCTAAGACTAAAGCAAAATAGAAGTGTCTCAAGAATATACACCGCAATGATTTGCTAGTTAGTGACAATATAATAATAGCTTAGTACACGTCAGTAGTGTCGAACTTAAGTACGTAAAGGGAAAACGCAATGAGTATCTACGGCTAGACCGAACCGTTGACGTTATCTTGAACGCTCAGCAATATGTGCCTCCGTAAATCATTACCTGTCTGGCAGATGTTCTACACTGCCATGTATACACGCCAAATACTACAGTGAACTTCTGTTTTATTGGTTAATGAAGATGTTCCCCCTGTGCCAAACAGTGAACTCATTGTGTTCCGTCATTATTCATACTTTTGTGATTCTTACAGCTTGCAAGTTATTTTTTATTATGATGTGTGTAATAAAGTGTTGCGAGTACCTTGCCAATTATGTACTTATATTGCGAGATGGTATGACGCGATAATTCCGTAAGAGGGAGATGGTGCTTTCCAGCCTATAGTACTTTACTAAATCAACTATTTCCAGCGTACAACTATTTCAAACGGTAACAGCGAATTTTTAATAGGTTAGATGGTAACATATTATCGTGTCCCTTGTGTGTAGGATTCTCCATAATTATGTTCTGATATCCACTCGACGACTTCTTTGCATATTTCAAACAACTAATTCAGTATGATGTTTTACCCGACATTTTTGGCAATTCCACGAGAGGTCTTAATTGAATTATATCTCTATGGCGTTGGTTCGATTATTTCAGGCAACTATTCTCAATCCGAATGTGTACACAAATACTCTGCATGTGATGGGGCAGCACTTCAGTAACCGGGTACTTTCTTCTCTCCTACTTCAGAATCTGTTTGATTTTTTGCTAATAATATTATTCTATAATTACTGAACTTAAATACAAAACGTGATAACTCGTCAAAAAGCTTCTTATTCAACCACAGAAACAGTGAGACTATTGTAGCTATCCCTTGGGTGAAGACGAAGAAACCTGTAATTCGAGGCCAGCACTATATAGATAAATTAATTCAGGTAAGTCTAAATTATTGATGCATATTTCTTCGGAACCTAGTCTCGTCTTGTGATACATTTTATGCTCTTATGTGAGTATAAATAATTTACACGAACTGTGACAAGCCCGATGACATGATCTTAGCTGTTGGCAGGGCAACCATCGCCGCCATATTTTTTCTATATTAAGGTCTGAGGATTGTAGTTGGTCTTGGTTGAAGCTCATGAGGGGTGGATACGCCGGTTACATTTAAACATGTCGCTGGCAACTGGCTATGCTACTCATGATCGTGTGTGTTTGTGCTTTTGATGCTTCCAACAAGATCTGTCTTAGTAGGATATTGAATTAATACGGTATTTATGTATTTATTTATTTATTTATTTATTTATTTATTTCAACAATTATTTTGCATCTTTGCTGCCCGGATATGATTTTAATATCTACCCATTATGATAGTGTTTCTGTTTACGAATTGTGGGCTTTATTGTGATAACTTCGTTCAGTGTAGTATTCTCTATTCAAAATGATTTTAGCTAGATGGCATGTTAGAATGATCTTGTGAAGTAATGTGAGTGTCCAACTACGGTATATGAATGGCTTTACATAGCCTAACCCTACTTTATATTGAAACAGAGCTAGGCCTATGTGCAGAATGGTTGTGAACTGGTTGCCTTATTGTGTTTCATTCTTTTCTCTTCTCAGGTAATGAGGCACTTCAAGGAAGGAAGATTGTATACTACATTTGTCCAGTAGCCTATAGACAGGAGTTGCCTGATTCTGTTGTCCGAACAGTTGTATACTAATCCTATTTCAGATGGCATGTTATTTATACCAGTATATGGGTAGGCCCATGTGCCATGTAGGTTTTGATTGGCAATACACTTAGTTCATGCCCCCCTCAGATGAATTCACATAGCCTATTGTACCCTGGCATACTGTTAGATGTGTGAGAAAATCACTCGAGGAACTGTAATGTGCCCTACATCTTTTGATAACGAATGCCACGTGTCCTCATCTGTGAATGGCACACAGTAAACCTAACGGGAATCATGACACTATAGCAGGGAGATAATCAAAATATGCAGGTGACGTAATTAGGAATAGTTGCAGTCTTTGCTTCATTTAGGGCTTTTAGACATAGTGGACATCAGCCTCGTATACTGCTTGATTGTGTGTAATCAACCTGATAATATGTGTAATTATGATGAGATAAAGACTAGGTTGGAAATGAAGTGCTAGATAAAGCTGTTCGTATGAGCAGACTCTGATAGTGGGGTCACGCAATCAGAAAGGGGGAGGAGAGGTTACCTAAGAGGTTAATGAGCTTGGAGATAGAGGGTACGAGAAGCAGAGGTAGACGTAGGAGGCTATGGTTAGTTAGTTTCAGTGTTTAAGTTATCGATTTTAAGTGAGAGGTGTAGAAGCAGGGGATCATAGAGGTGACTTGTTTGCAAACAGAGGCTTGCAGACTAGACTGGACTATAAAAGGCAAAACATGTATATAGCCTATATAACATTCCAGTGCTTGCCACGGTGGGTGTTATAGAGTCGGACTACCAACCCCAAGATTGCAGGTTCGCTCCTGGCCATGGTAAGTGATTTTTGAAAGGCGACAAAAAACACGATAGTCATGTCATACGTTGTTGGCATGTTAAAAAACCATTTGAATTCAGTAGGCCGAGTTCATAATGGCAAAATTAATCTCGGGATTTTCCGCCAACACAAAGTTCCTCATTTCTCTAATAGAAAGCGGTATAGCACCAAGGAGCTTAGATAGGCTATCTAACCTCCTTAACATTCATAGCGCTCCAAGGAGCATTAAATTCGACACGCAAGCTGCCCTCTTGTTGTCAATTAACAAAGCTTGCACCCGGCATCCGAGCCCACACGGTATTATGATATTATTATTATTATAACATTTCAGTGAATATAATGACTGCCTATCAGTGCCCCTTAAGACAATCACAAAATTAAATTCAATGCTTGTTGCATCAACAAATGCTTCAATCGGTTTACTAATTGGTAGGCTATTTGTGTAACAAATGAATCAATGAACAAATTAATATTGTTCATTTGAGGTTTCTTCTTGTTTTTTCTTTCTTCTATGGATGTTTATAGATGGGCTATATAATATCATTGTAAGGGGTCAAATCGGCCAAGCTTGATGAAAGCCTCTTGAAATTGAGACGAAAAGAAAGTTGAGCATCTTGTGTTTAGGAAATTAATGTTTAGGCTTTCATCAAGCTTGGCCGATTTGACTTTCATGCATGGCGATGTATTGTTCTTTCTACCAACGATCCTTCGTATGAAGTCAACAAAGTCTTAATATGACTATGAGTTTTCATTTTTTTACATACTTTTAACTCTTTCTATGGGTCGAATTCCCTAGATTTTCGGACACGGAATCCTGCTATTATATTTTATCAAAACTCTAAGATTATTACAAGAGTTATGTAAATTGCACTTTAAGTTTGCATTTTAACATACTATTTTAATGCGTTTTTCCATTTGTTTGTAATATCCGTAAGGTTTTCTTAGAACAAGTTTTACTCAATGTACGGTATTTGTGCCACAACTGTCCTCATGGTTTTTATGTTTCATTTTCATCAAGTTTTCTCATGTTAGTTTTAACCTTTTTAACGTTATTTCAAGATAGTACTGACAATATGTTTATGTGTATGGCTGATGAAGGGGCCATGGAAGGCTTCGAAACATGTTCCAAATGGGTATAATATAGCCCCTTGACTGTGAAAAGTTGTGTATTGATCAGGCGGAATTCCTGTCCCTTTAATATTTGACTTTTAATCAATACGGAACCATGATTGATTCTACGAATACTATCAAAGCAAGCCAAGCTAACGATGCTAGGAAAACTAGATTTTCATATAAAGATCTTAGAGTCAAGTTGTCGAGTATTATCAAGGATATTGATTTTTTGAAAAGGTGTAGAGCTAACAACCTGTAACGTGTTTTTCGAGTTTTTTTATGCCACGGGCATAAGTCAGTAGGAAGCTATTCTATATTTATTTACGCGGCAAATTGTTCAGCCAAGAGAATTTTTCATGTTAATTTATTATTATTATTATTAACTTATTATTATTATTATTAAGGTATTTTTTGGAGCATTTTATAAAATTATAAGCATACAGATAGGTTTTCTATGTCTTAGAAAACACTATAAAGCAAATTATTACGAACGACATTATCATAGAAAATTATATGATTACGGAATTTTACGGAGTTTTGTCAGTTAGGGTATTATGAGAGAGATGACTCACTGGGAATTCAGATACAGGCTTATTCTTGTCAAGGAGTATGTCGCAAGCCTGGGTTGCAGCGTCAAGAAAAGGCGAAATAGTCTGGAACGGCAAACGACGTCATCCGCGCGCCGTGTGTATTGAGCCTAAGGAGGGGAGTATAGCGGGGTGCACAGCCAATCAGTGGAGACCACGTAAGGTGGAAGTCGGCACCGGAGAGGGGAGCCGACGAGTGCATATATCGTTTGGCGCGCCGTGGAGTGAAGACTTTTCTGTGTAAGACTTGACCAGTATGGTTGCACGTGTGAGTGGCTCCGAGGTTCCGTGGAGCGGAGGACTATCTTTGTAAAACTCAACCAGTGTGGCTGTACGAGTGTTTGGCTCCGATGTTCGGACCATAAAGTGATTACATCTACAAGTATATCATCAAATAACGAAGAAGATGACGACGTCCAGGAGACAGTGGGAAGCTCTCTTCATCATCCAATACGAGGGAAATGCTTCGGCAATTTCCAGTGGTAAGCGCGAATGACACAGAACTACGCAATCTCTCGTTTCTCTTTGTTTTTTACTCAGTATTCAGTAACTTCATAGCTTGGGAATAAGAGTAAAATCAGTAATTTATCCGAATCCGTTTTCACGTAATTTTCTAGCGGTAATATTCAAATCGCAAAGCTCCAATTTAAATTTTAAACTTATTATTTTATTAATTTTGCAATACTTGTTTTATATAATAAATTCATTTCTTGTAACCTTGCAGTCTTTGCTTTCAGTAGGTAGCATTAGATATAGACCAATTCCTTCTCCTGATACAATTGTTTGTTGGGTTAATGATCAAATCATACCACGATCTGAGTGAATAGATTCATGAAGGTGTTCTACCGGAGCTAGATGTTGTAAAATATAAATTTAGATTTCAACATAGCGTTGAGGTCTTGGCGCCCATTAAAACAACATAGCTTAGGCAAAGGTAAACAGTTACATTTGTCACCCAACAGTAAGGTCCAGTCAAAACGTTTCATTTGTACGCTCAACGTGGAGCAAAGCAAGACCGTTTCATTTGTCGCCGACAACTTGGGGATGAAAACCTAATAACATTTGTGGAAGGAGAAGGGTATATATTTCTGTGCCTGTATTTTGGGGGTTATTTGTCTGTATCAGTGTATATCATTATGGGGGATGAGAAAGAAAGACAGATGAGGTTACGTAGTGGTCATCAACTGGAGAGTGATGATACGAGCAGTATGTCGAGTGATGGTAGTACAGGGGTAGCGGAGGTAAATCCCGATACTGAAACAGGGAGTGTAGGCGGCCAACCAGAATTAAAAACTTTACTTTTCGAGTTCATGTATCAGAACAAGTTAATAGTGATGCCTTAAATGCAAAATTAGAACAAAACAGTAGGGAAAATAAAGAAAGTACAGATGCCTTAAACGCCAAATTAGAACAAAACAGAAGGGAAAATAAAGAAAGTACAGATGCCTTAAACGCCAAATTATAACAAAACAGTAGGGAAAATAAAGAAAGTACAGAAGCTTTAAATAAAAAATTAGAACAGAATAATGCAAAATTAGATAAGAACAACAAGGAAATTAGTGTGAAAATTGAGCAGATTAGAGGAGAAATCAGAGGAGTAATGGAAGAGAAGGTTAAAGGGATCATTGCAGATGTAGACAAGAAATTAGGAAAAGTACAGGAGGAGTTGGAAAGTAGAATCAGCACACAGGCTGAAAATTTAAAGGAATTAGTTAAATTAGAAACACTGCAGGTTAAAAAGAAATTGGGGGGGGGGGAGAATTGACAAGATTCAAATATCAACTAAAGAGGTTAAGGAACAGCTGGGGGGTAGAATTGAGAAAGTCCACACGCAAATAGTTGCAGAAGTAAATGATTTAAGAGAGAGTAATAGAGAGAGTATTACCAAGATTGAGGAGAAACAAGCAAAGCTATATGATGAAGTAGAAGAATCAGAAGGAAACATTAAAGTAACAGTAAACAGTATTGAGAGGAAGGCTGAGGAGAAAGTCGCAGAATTAGAATTAAAATTAAAAGCTAGGATCAGGCAAGAAAATAGTCAGAATAGGCCAGTTTTTGTGAATACCACACACAGGGAGGTAGAACTGGGTAAGTTCAGCAATCGACAGGGGTGCCCAATGGAGTTCATGAATACTATAGAAAATAAATTCGGGGAGAGGTTGGAAAAGGGTAGTATTGAGTGGTGCCAGGTAGTTGAAATTTTAGAACAAGTGTTTGTGGGGGAAACGAGGAATTGGTTTGCTGTCTACAGAGACAAGTTTACTGATATTAATGATTTTAAAATGAAATTCTGTGAAAAGTTCTGGAATGAGGTTATTCAGTCGCAGCATCGTGAGGGAGTAGTGTGTGGTAAATATAACCCTAAAGGAAGCTCCACCATGACCGAATACTTTTTAGGGCAGGTATTAGTGTGTAAATATCTGGATGGCTTGAAGGAGGAAAGTGATGTGGTGAGGTTGCTACTTAGGCACTTTCCCTATAGGATCAAGGAGGCTGCTTGTATCCAGAATGTAAAGACCATATCACAAGTAGAAAATGTGTTAAGCACATTTGATGCACTAGGGAGAGGGGGTTATGAGGACAATTTCAATCGGAACCAGGGTAATAATAATAATAGGCCTAATGAAGCCAGGCATCAGGAAGTTCAAGGGAACGGTGGCGAAGGGGCCAACGCTCAAAATAGAAATAATAATAATAATAATCAGCTAAATCAGAACAGAGGAAATGGCTATGGTAATCAGTATCAAGGGAGGAACAATGATTTCAGGGGAAATCAAGGGAGGAACAATGATTACAGGGGAAATCAAGGGAGAAATAATGATTTCAGGGGAAATCAAGGGAGAAATTATAATGACAATAATTACAACCAGAATAGGGGTCAAGGAAGAGGACAGCCTAGTGGTAGTAATATACAGCCAAACAATGACAACACAGCCCAGAACAACCAGACCAGTGCAGTAGTTAGTAGTACTACAGCCAGCTGTAGCGGTTCTTTAAACGCGAACCAGGCTGCGAAGTAAGGTCAGAATCTCAGTCTGTAACATGCCCTGTCCATTCAATTATACAGGAACCCTATGACCTAAATGTAAGAAATGAATTATTACATGAACTAAATGATGAAGGTATTATTCAGGAAGTGGTTAGTAAGAGCCCCATAGTTAAATTTAACGTGTCCGAGGCGTACGCAGATGTTTTAATCGATAGTGGTTGTATGAAGAGTTGCATAAGTAGTGCATTTTATGATAAAATGAAAGGAACTGGAGTACATTTTGAGGAGATGCCAATTAAAAGCACTTTTGTTATCACAGCTGTTGGGAAGAGGTCTAAAGCAATTTCTAAGCAAGTTTTAGTAGACATTAAAATTAATAATCATATAGAAAAGCAGATTTGTCTTGTAATTCCAAATTTAGTATTCAGTGTAATCTTGGGTTCAGAGTGGCTAAGTAGAGTGTCTGGTAACTTATGTTATGATGTAGGGAGTTTGAAATTTAAATGGGGAGATTCTGAAGTATAAGTAGCGTTCAATGACCATATTCAGAGAAGTAGTGTTGTAGGTGTGATTTGTACTTTAAATTAGATATCGCCAGCCGTAGAGCGGGGTTCTCCATGTTTTGTGGGCAGTGTGATTACGAACGGTAGCCTAGAGGACTCGTTACGTGATGCTGCATTTCAGGGAAATATAGAGGTGGAACAATGTGTTCGGCTCTATGATGTGTTATTGTGTAATAGGAGAGTTTTTGAGGATCGCATTGGTATGGCCAATTGCTATACACATTCATTGAACGTTATTGATAGGTCAGTATTCACAGGACATAGATATCCTGTACCTTTCGCTTATCAGAGTGCAGTTGAGGCACAAATTAACCAGATGCTTGAAGATGGGATTATTGAGCACTCTAACAGTCCGTATGTTAATTCTTTGATCACGGTACCCAAGGACGACGGCACAGTTCGTACTTGTTTAGACGCTCGTTTGGTTAACAGTAGAATTAGTTCAGATCAGCTGAAATCTATGTCAATAGAGGAATTAATGCAAACATTTGAGGGGAAGAAGTATTCCACTTGTGTAGATTTGAGTTCCAGTTTTTGGCAAGTGCCACTTATGTACGAGGATAGACCATTTACAGCTTTTAGTCATAAATATAACCTTTATCAGTTTTGCAGGGTACCTTATGGGTTAAAGAGTAGTTCAGCAGCTTTAATTAGGGCTTTAAACATCGCATTAGGGGATGACACAGGAGAGTTTGTAACCATTTACATAGATGATATGGTAATTAGTTCACGCAGTTTTGAGGAGCATCTACGTCATTTAGATATAGTTTTTCAGAAGTTAGATCAGGAAGGGTTCACTTTGAAGCTGTTGTTGTTTGAGTCTTCAGTCTTTTGACTGGTTTGATGCAGCACTCCATGCCTCCCTGTCCTGAGCTAATCGTTTCATCTCTACATAGCTACCACACCCTACATCCGAGGCAATCTGTTTAACATATTCTAACCTTGGTCTACCCCTACAGTTCTTGTCCTCGACCCTTCCTTCCATAACTAAGCTTGCTATTCCTGGGTGTCTTAATATGTGTCCTACCAACCTATCTCTTCGCTTCATTAGCAGTCGCCAGAAACATCTCTCCTCTCCCACTCGTCTTAATACCTCTTTGTTTGTAACCCTATCTACCCATCTGATCTTCATCATTCTGCTGTAACACCACATTTCAAATGCTTCAATTCTCCTCTTTTCTGCTGCACCAATAGTCCAAGTTTCACTTCCATAGAGCGCCACGCTCCAGACAAAGGCTTTCAAAAATGACTTCCTAATACCTAAATCTATATTCGATGTCAGCAGATTCCTTTTTTGTAGAAATGCTTTCTTTGCCTGAGCCAACCTACTTATAATATCCTCTTTGCTTCGTCCATCACTGGTTATTCTGCCTCCTAAGTAACAGATGTCTCCTACTTCCTTCAGCTTTTCACCTGCCAATTTGATCTCCATAGAGGTTTCTGATTTATTTCGGCTGCATTCCAGTATTTTTGTTTTACATTTATTAATTTTCATCATGAATTCTTTCCGTAAGACGGAGTCCATACCATTCAAAAACTCATTCAAATCCTCAGGCTTGTCGGCCAAGATGACAATGTCATCAGCAAATCTCAGAGTTGAAATTATTTCTCCTTGAATCTTCACTCCCACTTTAAATTTTTCTCTAATTTCCTTCATTGCTTGTTCAATGTAAAGATTGAAAAGTATGGGTGATAAGTTGCAGCCTTGCCTTACACCTTTCTGAATACCAGCTTCTCTCTCATGTCCTTCAACTCGAATGACTGCTGTCTGGTTTCTGTATAGATTGTATATCACCCTCCTATCCCTGTACTTTATTCCAATCGATTTCAAAATGTCAAACAATTTAGTCCAATCAACGTTATCAAAAGCCTTTTCTAAGTCTACAAATGCCATGAACGTTCTCTTATCTTTCCTTATTCTACCTTCCAAAATCAGCCTAAGACTTAGTACAGCTTCCCTTGTTCCTACATTTCTCCTGAAACCAAACTGGTCTTCACCCAACTCCGTTTCTATCTGGCTCTCAATCCTCTTGTAAATTATTCTAGACAGGATCTTTGAAGCATGAGTAATCAAGCTGATTGTACGGTAATCTTCACATCTGTCAGCTCCCACTTTCTTTGGTATAGGGATGATTACATTCTTCTTGAAATCAGGGGGTACCTCACCTGTCTCATAAATCCTACACACCAAGTGAAATAACCTGATCAGACCTTCATCTCCTATGCAGCATAGCAACTCAATCGGTAGATCATCTATGCCTGGTGCTTTGTTCCTGCTTAAGTCTTCCAAAGCTCTATCAAATTCTGATCTCAATATTAAATCTCCTTTCGCATCCTCATCAATTTCCGCCTCCCTTTCCATTACATGATTCTCAATCTCCTTTCCCTTATACAAACTCTCTATGTAAGCTTTCCATCTCTCAACCTTTTCTTCCCTATCTGTTAGAGGCTTTCCATTTGTGTCCTTAATATTACAGCACTTAGTCTTCTTTTCCCCAAAAGTATTCTTAATCCTTCGATAGGCTGTGTCTACTTTTCCTAATTTCAGACAATTTTCTATACCAGCACATTTCTCTTTCAACCATTCTTCTTTCGCTTCCTTGCACTTCTTCTTAACCTCATTTCTCAGACGTCTGTATTCTGCTTTCCCCTTTACATCTCTTACATTCTTGTGCTTCCGCCTTTCATCCATCAATTCGAGTATATCCTGAGTGATCCACGGTTTTCTACCTATTCTCTCTTTCCTACCAATGTTTTCTTCTGCGGATTTTGTTATTTCATTCTTCAAAAGTGCCCATTCGTCTGCAATTGAAGTTTGTTTAGGGTTTTTCATTAGGCCTTCCTTTATACTCTTCTTGAATCTTTCGTTTACATCCTTCTCTTTCAGTCTGTCTATTGCCCACCTTTTTGGCTTTTGACTTTTCTTCAGTTTCTTCAACTTTAATCTGCATTTCATTACAACCAGATTGTGGTCAGAGTTTATGTCAGCACCAGGATATGTTTTACAATCCAAAATCTGGTTTCGAAACCTCTGCTTGACCATAATGAAGTCGATTTGGTAACGCCCTGTATCTCCTGGTCTCATCCATGTGTATATGCTTCTATTGTGGTTATTGAATAAGGTATTAGCTATGACCAACTCATGCTCAGTGCAGAATTCTACCAGCCTGCTTCCTCGATCATTCCTTTCACCTAATCCGAAATCTCCTACTATCTTCCCTTCTCTCCCTTTTCCTACCACAGCATTCCAATCTCCCATTACTATAACATTTTCATCACCCTTTATATACCTCAGAATTTCATCTATTTCTTCGTAGACCTTTTCAACATCCTCATCATCAGCTTGACTGGTAGGCATATAGACTTGTACCACTGTGGTGCAGGTAGGTTTAGTATTGATTTTTGCTACAATAATCCGTTCACTATATTGCTCATAATATTCCACCCGCTGTCCAAGTTTCCTACTCAATATGAGGCCAACCCCTGCTTGGCCATTGTTTGATTTAGTGCTAATGACCCTATAGTCTCCTGACCAAAAGTCCTGTTCTTCCTGCCAGCGCATTTCACTAATTCCAACCAAATCCAACCTCAACCTATCCATTTCCCTTTCTAAGTTTTCTAACCTTCCATTTCCTAGCAGACTTCTAACATTCCACGCTCCGATCCGTAGAAGGCCAGATTTCCTCTTTGTCACTTCTGTGATATTAACCCCCTCTCGAGTAGTCCCCACCCGGAGATCCGAACGGGGGACTAGTTTACCTCCGGATTGAAATTTTACAAGGGAGGAGGCCATCATCACATGTATTTATGCATAGAGAGGTGCATATCCTCGGGAATAGCATACGGCTGTAGTTTCCCGTTGCTTTCAGCCGTGCAGCAGGACGCAGTGTAGCCATTATTTGGCTTATATTATCAATATCTTAACCGTCTATAAGACTAGTAAAGAATTGATTTATTCTGAAAGGCTGCTACTCCCTTTCAGAATAAGTAAAGAGCAATTCTACTAACAAAAATACTAACCTTCTACCGTACTAACAATTAAATACCAAAATTCTACTAACGATAAAATACAGAAGTTCCACCAACAACAAATACTACCACTAAAACAGTCTGTCACCAGACACACTCACATGCAATAATAATAATAATAGGCTAATAACACTGGGCAAAGATCAAAGCCCAGAGAAGCCAGTTGAAATAACGTGGTCCTTAGTTGGCCGATACGATTAAAGAAGAAGAAGAAGAATAGGCTAATAATAATAATAATAAAGGGGGTTTCGCGTGCTTTCAAACTGCCACTGACAGTCCCGGAACTCAAGCGCACAATTACAGTAATCTAAAACCTTGACCATATTTTGGTTTACATGGCTGTTATCGATACAGAAGTTTATTTCTGAGAATTCTTGCAATGTACAGTACAGTATTAGATGGTTAACAGACGTTTCACCCTCTGACATGGAGGACGTGATCAAGGTATATCACAGGCTGATAATGGTAGGTTAAAATAAAAAGCAGAAACTGATGTGAGTTTGATCATGAGATGATTCTAAAATCTTAATCTTACACACTTTACGGCTAGGATTTTTCTAGAATTTCATTTAGAAAATAAGTATAGATCACTAGATATCCAGTCCTCAGATCCTGCTTTCCTGGCATTAACGATTTATAAATATGGAAGCCTATTCGTGTTTTAGAAAGATTGAGCATAGGTTAGAGATCTTTGTTTGGCAACGACCAACACAACATCTTGAACTTGTTACAAGTAGTTAGTATCCCAGATGAATACAGCTAATGTTGTGAACTCTCCCTCGCCATAAATTATAGACGAAACCAAGCTTGCCAGAGAGAAGCGGTAGAATAAATCTTGGTAAATATATAGGTCATAAAATCGGTGCTTGCTCCTCCTCCTACAAGGAGTTGATTAAGTTCTCAATTTCTCAGCAGCGCTTACACAATTCTATCCGCCAATTCTTCCCTTAATTATGATGATGATGATGATGATGATAATTGTTGTTTTAAGGGGCCTAACATCTAGGTTATCGGCCCCTAATGATCTGGGTGATAGCGAAAATGAGAATGAAATGGAAACCAGAACGAATATGTGAGACGGAAAATACGTACAAAGAGAAACTCAGATGGAAACAACTCACAATATGGTCTTACAAAAGGGAATTTAGAACGAAAAGATTCACAAAAAGAATAGATTGAAAAATACCCACAAAACGCAGGCTAGATTCAAAATACGTACACAATGCAATGTAGAGTCGAAATACTTACAAAATGCAACTGAAATTCAAAATACTTACAAAATGCAAATGAGATCGAAAATACGTACAAAATGCAATTGAGATTCAAAATACTTACAAAATGCAATTGAAATTGAAAATACACAATGCAATTCCGATTGAAATATCCCAGTTCCAATCCAAATTCTTCACCAAGTGCAATTGAAATCCAAAATACTTACAAAATGCAATTGAAATTGAAAATGCTTACAAAATGTACGGTAGATTCAAACGACTCATGTGGATTGACACTACTTACAAAATGCAATTTAGATTGAAAATACTTGACAAAATGTAATTTAGATTCAAAATACCCACAAAATGCAATTGAGAATCAAAATATGTGCAAAATGCCCACCAAACAAAATGCATTCCCTTAATTAAAATAACATTACATTTTTGAAATGTTTTAAGCATTAAATTATTATGTAAGTGAAACAAAAGGTAAAGTGGGAAGTATACAAAGAAGTCCATTGTTCGGCGGAGGATTGCAGATACCATTGCTACTAGTAAACCTATGAAAAAAGCTATGATTCAAGACCCCACAAATAGATTCAAAAAAGCAATTTTAGAAGGCTGCAGAAGTTGAAGAGATGAAGATGATCATTTATTTCTATGCATGTTTTGAATAACAATTTGTAAACAGTGCTTTCATAGATGCAATGAATTTGTATATTTTAACTCTTAAATTAATTATATTCCTATTTTGTGATCCAGGACCTTCATGGCCACCCACCTTATGTATGTAAGACAGGTGCCGATTTCGGGATAATAAATAACTCAGTATTATAGATTGCCAACGGCCTGGCCATGTTGAAACACCGGATCCCATGAGAACTCCGTAGTTAAGCACCATTTGGCGTGGTTGGGACTTGAGATGGAATGCCGGTTCAGTGGGACCACGCGCTGTTGTCGGTGAAAGGAGGAGCGGAAAGCCCCTGGCCACCCTACCGCACGTAAACTCCGGCTGAGGATAACGGACCTGCCTTCGGGCAGAATACCAATAATAATAATTATAGATTATACTGTTATGTGAATATTTGCCACATAAATTATTACATTTCAGATCTCGTGGACTTCCAAAACTCGCACAACCACGAAATTATGAAAGACATGAGGATTATATCATCATTAACTACATATTTGAATATTTATACTATAGACCTGTTGAATGTAATATTTTTGAATATTGTTTGTTGACACAAGCTAGAGTAAAATGTGGTTTTTTCACCTATGTTCCAGTATCATTCGTGGCTGTGGTTATATTGAAGCTGCTGTGGTATGAGTAATGAAATGATGGCGTTCGGGGTGCAGCCGATGCCTCTGGATATGGTGAAAGGTTTTACTCATACGGTTAGAGCTGCTGGACTGACTCAGTGAAGAAAGAAAGAAAGAAAGAAAGAAAGAAAGAAAGAAAGAAAGAATAACTCACTTTTCATTGCATAGTACGGTTCACAGTACACAGAATAACCTACGGCGATGTTATTTCGGGATTCAACCAGCATTGGGGTCAACAACCTAACAGGCATTTACAATACGGCATAGGCCTTCTACTATATTCTGTATCACACAGATTTAAATACAATACTAACATAGCAATTATATGACCAAATGCGGTAGCTACGTGCGCTTAGGTGCAAGATGATAATGGTTTTAAGGGTCGAAACAGCGAGGTCATCTGCATCTCAAGATTTGCTATCTCCGGACTATGTAGACCAGTAGGTAGGGGCAGATAACCACAGTGACCACTCCGTAAAACACCAATCTCCAGGCGTTTGGGATACCGGTACCCTTGTTGCTCGTCCCCACCACCTTGGATTGATATTATAACACACTCATCTGAGTCTGATGTACTAATTGGTCAAATGAAATGAAAATCCACAGCCTGCTTCCAGTCTCCGACCAAGTCAGCAATGGAATGAATGAATGAAGCCCCCATCTAGCGGCGAGGATATGAACTGTGCCGGCTGCCGAGGCCTGACGCATTCCTCTGGGGCAATGATTAAATGAATGACAGATGAAATGAAATGATAGTGGAGAGTGTTGCTGGAATGAAATTTTGACAAGGAAAACCGGAGTACCCGGAGAAAAACATGTCTGCCTCCGTTTTGTCCAGCACAGATCTCACATGGAGTGACCGGGATTTGAACCACGGACCCAGCGGTGAGAGGCCGGCGTGCTGCCGCCTAAGCCACGGAGGCTTACTAATTGGTCAAATAAGATGTTGTATTTAATGAAAATATAAAGCAGTTTTCCGTTTAAACCGGACGTTGCACAATAAACAATGATTTTTGCAGGCTGACTGGCTATACAGTACAGTACAGTACAGGAATTCAATTGTAAATATTTTGATAAACATGGGTGAAACTGCGACTGACGACTCTTAGGAGAGACACTCGGTATGCAAGATGTTAATGAGATAAGCGACAACATAAAACACAAACTCGTCTAGCATTGAAACATGGAATGACGTCATCCATATATTGTAATTACGTTCAGCTTGACAAGTTGAAAGAGTGGTGGTGTTAAACAGCACATCCATTGCCGAGCTTAAGCTATGCGAATGAAATTCCAGAATTATGGTAGTCAAGGAAAAATTTCAACTCATCTATAATGTATTAAAACATGTTGCCTATT
Source organism: Meconema thalassinum (assembly GCA_946902985.2). Classification (NCBI taxonomy): domain Eukaryota; kingdom Metazoa; phylum Arthropoda; class Insecta; order Orthoptera; family Tettigoniidae; genus Meconema; species Meconema thalassinum. The sequence goes on along the minus strand of OX336392.1, from coordinate 500,659,429 downwards.
TTAATCAGGGTTAACTAAAACTATTTTCACAAACTTAAGTAGGTGATTTTTGGAAGGATAATGAAAAAACAATTCATATGGACACATGTCCGGAAATGCAAAAGTACTGTAAGTTAGATGTCGTTGATGAGTCGCATCATTCGAGCATAGTTTTCGTTCACCCGGTTTTTTAATAGTTGAGTGCACCCGTAGTTTACTGGTTCATAAGAATAAAGATAGAGCTGCACGGCCGATGTTGAAATGAGTTATTGTATCGTTTATGATAAGAGCCAATGTTGGAGAGACCAGATTAAAAGGGATAAGATTGCCACTGGGATCCAAACCGGGAATCTCTCTAATACTGGATTCCGGAGGCGGCAGTATCTCATTTACCATCTCATCTTACAAGGGAAGTATCTGGTAAGATAGGTCGAAACCTATCTTGAAACTTTGTGAACGCAATCGTTGCACTATAAAAGGACAACGTGCAGAAAAACGGCCGCCAGACTGAACTACAAGGCTTCGAAATCATGTGGCGAATCTCTCATATAAATCAATGGGAAGTAACGAGTGCCGTACATGTTGGAAGGGACAGCCCTCACGGCCCAGGCACTCAAGGTCTGTGGGAAGCAGCCGCACGCTCCAATCAGCATATACGCCCCACCACGCGACTACTCCGAGTACCACAGGGATATCCAGCTCCGTCAGCCGTCATGCCTGCGAACCAGGATGTCAGGTACGTTTTGGGAGCCTTGCAGTTCAATCCGGCGACTGATCTTCCGCCCGCTGTTCTCCAAGTCGTCATTCTGTCAGTCAGAAGTGACATTTTTAGGTCATAGAGTGTCGAGTAGAGGTGTGACACCAGATGAATGTAGGGTTAGCATGTGTGGACAGTAGCAACAGGGCATCGTTACAGACATTGAGAAATATGCTAGTGGAGCAACGTGATGACATTGAGTATGTGTCATAAAGTAAGTGTGTTTAGCTGGCGAGCCAGCCTATCATATGAGTAAGTGTGGTATTTGGTGCGTGGAAGATATGGTATTCCAGGCAGGTGTATCAGAAGTCACACAGGGGGGTAGTATGTAAGTAAATGAGAGTTTTTAAGGTACAGGGAAATATGACGGGATTGTCGGATGCTCTTGAGCACTAAAATGTCTCGATACACCAAGGCCAGAATTTGGCAGCGCTGGTGAATTCCCATTGTCTCCAAGAGATGGGTGAGCGCTTGAATAGGGTATTTTTGCTTAAGGCGTCCACGAGACAAAAGATGGGCCATCAGAAGGCGAGACAGTCCTTCATGAAACTCATACATAACAGCACACGTGATTTCGGTTTACGGCCTCGCCATGTAAGATTTGTAAGTGTGTAATTTAAGGTAATTTGTACAATGGTATTATTTGTGTGAGGAGAACTGGTCTGAGTTGAGAACTAGTAGTAAGTAGAATATGGTCTACGGGAACTTAAGAAGACAGGGCGATTACGGCACAGAAATATTAGGTGTTATATGTAATGCGCATTTACTGTTTTTTTTTTCAGAAGTCAATATTAATTTCGTCCGTTATAAAGAGAGATTAAGTATTATGGTCACGATGCGCTGCCACAATAGTGTGATCGTGTGCTCAGTGATAAGTGGGATTAAATTTCACAATAAGGAAGGAACCTCCAGTGAAATTAGGAAGTTCTAGGGAGATATACATATATCAGAACACCTTGATGCGTGTGATGTGACATCTTATATACATAGTGCTTACACATTATTTATGTCAATTTTTCCAACATAGAGAAATTTGAGAGGCGGAAATATCCGTGGAACATTATTATATATGAAAAACATTGGACTGGTTGCAAAGTGCAATCCATAGTGACAACAAACTTTGACGCAAAGTGCGTAAAGAAAAATTATGAGTGTATATATCTGTAATTTAGGGTGATTTCATTTATGTAATATGTATTTTGGATGGGGATTATTAACGTGTCTGGGATAATTGGATAATGGACCGTCGTCACGGTTAATCATCCGATGATCCGAGGCGAATATGTAACGTGTTTTTCGAGGGGTTTTTATGCCACTGGCATAAGTCAGTAGGAAGCCATTCTATATTTATTTACGCGGCTAATTGTTCAGCCAAGAGAATTTTTCATGTTAATTTATTATTATTATTAACTTATTATTATTATTAAGGTATTTTTTGGAGCATTTTATAAAATTATAAGCATACCGATAGGTTTTCTATGTCTTAGAAAACACTATCAAGCAAATTATTACGAACGACATTATCATAGAAAATTATATGATTACGGAATTTTACGGAGTATTGTCAGTTAGGGTATTATGAGAGAGATGACTCACTGGGAATTCAGATACAGGCTTATTCTTGACAAGAAGTATGTCGCAAGCCTGGGTTGCAGCGTCAAGAAAAGGCGAAATAGTCTGGAACGGCAAACGACATCATCCGCGCGCCGTGTGTATTGAGCCTAAGGAGGGGAGTATAGCGGGGTGCACAGCCAATCAGTGGAGACAACGTAAGGTGGAAGTCGGCACCGGAGAGGGGAGAGGACGAGTGCATATATCGTTTGGCGCGCCGTGGAGTGAAGACTTTTCTGTGTAAGACTTGACCAGTATGGTTGCACGTGTGAGTGGCTCCGAGGTTCCGTGGAGCGGAGGACTATCTTTGTAAAACTTAACCAGTGTGGTTGTACGAGTGTTTGGCTCCGATGTTCGGACCATAAAGTGATTACATCTACATGTATATCATCAAATAACGAAGAAGATGACGACGTCCAGGAGACAGTGGGAAGCTCTCTTCATCATCCAGTACGAGGGAAATGCTTCGGCAATTTCCAGTGGTAAGCGCGAATGACACAGAACTACGCAATCTCTCGTTTCTCTTTGTTTTTTTATTCAGTATTCAGTAACTTCATAGCTTGGGAATAAGAGTAAAATCAGTAATTTATCCGAATCCGTTTTCACGTAATTTTCTAGCGGTAATATTCAAATCGGAAAGCTCCAATTTAAATTTTAAACTTATTATTTTATTAATTTTGCATTACTTGTTTTATATAATAAATTCATTTCTTGTAACCATGCAATATTTGCTTTCAGTAGGTAGCATTAGATATAGACCAATTCCTTCTCCTGATACAATTGTTTGTTGGGTTAATGATCAAATCATACCACGATCTGAGTGAATAGATTCATGAAGGTGTTCTACCGGAGCTAGATGTTGTAAAATATAAATTTAGATTTCAACATAGCGTTGAGGTCTTGGCGCCCATTAAAACAACATAGCTTAGGCAAAGGTAAACAGTTACATTTGTCACCCAACAGTAAGGTCCAGTCAAAACGTTTCATTTGTACGCTCAACGTGGAGCAAAGCAAGACCGTTTTAAACCTAATCCCGCAGCACATGAAAACTTATCAAAAGAGAGGCTCCCTTAACCAGTATGAAAATAGAACGTAACAAATTGTAAACAAGCGCATCTTTCAAAGAGAGATTAAGTTTCTCTACATCAAAAAGAACCACATTAACCTCAAACTATACCTCACTCACTTGAAGGCAGCCAATTTATCCTGCAAAGAAGATTGGGACAAATTCATTCCATGGGTGGACAATATTGTCCATGCTAAGTTAGCCAGGAAAATAAATACCTTAGACATTAAATTCAAAACTTTGTTTAACAAACGTGCAGCACGATCAACGCGCTCCGACGCAGGACCACGTAAGTTTCAAGATCCGGTTAAAAATGTAACTAACGTCCAATTTGACGGTTCTGAAATGATTATTCTCAGTAAAGGCCCTAAGCACAATTGGAACACTAACATCAACAGTAGTTCCCTCACTACTTTAGTAGCTGAAACCGAAGCAGCAGTCCGCCTACTTCCCATAGATGAACAAAGTGCAGCTAGGCACGAGGCAAACAAGCAAATCAAAAAGTTCATAGCGAACAGTAAAAACATCCCCCCCGCTGTCGACCCTAACCATTTCGGCTTGAAAAAGAAGATCAATGATAATGACATTATTGTTACTAAAGCCGACAAAGGCAATACAATAGTTTTAATGGATAAACAGGACTACGTAAACAAAACCCTGGAATTTTCCAAAAATTCTAATTTCGAAATAACTAAAAAAGATCCTACAGCTGCCATTCAGAGAAAATTAAAAAATACCATCAAAAATACTGTTTTCCTGTTAGACGAAAAACAAGCTAGCCGCCTTGTTGCCATGAATCCGGGACTTCCAACCTTGCGAGCTTTACCCAAAATTCACAAAATTAATATTCCCATAAGACCCATAGTAAACTTTACAAGTTTACAAAACTACGCAGTTTATTCAAAAATTCTTAAAAAATCATTACACTTTCAAAGCCATTTTTTTTTTACCAACACCTTAGATTTTTGCACCAAGACTTCAAGTTTGTACCTAAATAATGAGCACTCTCTCCACAGTGTGGATATAATAAATATGTATACCAACATCCCAGTACAGTCTGTTTCAAACATCATTAGGAATAATTTAATTGAAAATGACAAATTTTCAAAGGTTGAAATTGAAGAGTTTATGACAATCCTTGATCTCACCTTAAGCAATAACTTTTTCACGTTTAATAATGTCATCTACAAGCAGAAAGAAGGATTAGTCACGGGCTCCCCGCTTTCGGGCATCATTGCCAATATTTACCTAGACCATCTGGAGCACACTAAAATAATTAACAATATTAAGGGAATAGAATTTTAGGGTAGGTATGTTGATGATGTTTTCATTATTGTCAATGACAACATCCAGAGTATTGACCAAATTTTCAATGATTTAAATAGTATAGACCCCAACATTAAATTCACGTTGGAGTCAGCTTTCGACAATAAGATTTATTTTCTAGACACCTCTGTTGCCAAAGTAAACAACAGGCTTCATTATAAAATTTTCAGAAAGCCTACGCAAATGCACACCACCATCAGGCACGATTCTACCCACCCAGGTTCCCATAAAGAAGCAACCTTTTTCAGTTTTATTAACAGGGCCCTTAGGTTACCCCTTTCTAAACAGGACCGTAATACAGAAATTAAAATTATTTATCAAATAGCCGAAATTAATGGTTTCAATAGGAATTATGTAAACGACATCATCAGGAAAATTAAAAATAAACCAGCCACCCACCTAATTCCAGACAAACCCGAAAAACCTTTGTTTACAGTTTTCACCTATCCTAATAATTCCGTTTACAGTATCACTAACATCTTCAAAAAATGCAATATGAAAATAGCCTATAAAACCTGTCATACTAATAGTAACTTATATTTCAATTCACATACTTTGAACCGCAAAGATAAATACAGTGCTTATGGTATTTATAAATTAAGTTGTAATGACTGCAAAACCAACTACATAGGTCAAACGGGGAGAAGTTTCACTACCAGACTTTCTGAGCATGTCAACGCTACCAAATACAGGAGATTTTCAGCCATGGCTTCTCACATGAGTGAGATGAACCATAAATTTACCAACATTGACAATGACCTCGAAATTCTGCATCATGTTAACAAGGGTTCTCTACTGAATATCCTAGAGTCCATTGAAATTAACTCCGCACAGAAAATTTTCAATCCCCCCAACTTAAATGAAATATGTTTCGACCCTAATGTTTTATTTGACACCTTGTCATATTTATCATAACAGCAAACAAAGGTTATAATAAACCGCCTTAAGCACTCTTTACGCAGCTGGCTTCCCTCCCTTATCTCCCTTCTTCCCTCCCTTATTTCCCCACCTCCGCCACTCCACGGCAGCGCTCCTTCACCTCCCCTCCCCCGTCCAACACTCTGCTTTGTTTTGCGTGCTCAGCTGTTCACTTTCACTCGTTTAAGCTGTCCAGATTATCTACGTTTTCCTGCGTCGGAAGTCACGTTCCCTCTGCTATGACGTACGTTCGTTATTTTTTCTGTTAAACAGCTCTTTTCCGTTCTATGCTTTTCGTTTGTCCCAATTTCATTTGCCGTTTATTTAATTGCTTGTATTTTCTTAATACTAGATTTATCTCCCCATTAGGTTTCTCCTAAGGCCCATATGTCTACTAGAAGAAAATTTTGGATTTCCTAAACACAAGATACTCAACTTTCCTTTCGTCTCCATTTCAAGAGGCTTTCATCAAGCTTGGCCGATTTGACTTTCATGCATGGCGATGTATTGTTCTTTCTACCAACGATCCTTCCTATGAAGTCAACAGTCTTAATATGACTATGAGTTTTTAAACATACTTTTAACTCTTTCTATGGGTCGAATTCCCTAGATTTTCGGACACGGAATCCTGCTATTATATTTTATCAAAACTCTAAGATTATTACAAGAGTCATATAAATTGCACTTTTAGTTTGCATTTTAACATACTATTTTTAATGTGTTTTTCCATTAGTTTGTAATATTCGTAAGGTTTTCTTAGAACAAGTTTTACTCAATGTACGGTATTTGTGCCACAACTGTCCTCATGGTTTTTATGTTTCATTTTCATCAAGTTTTCTCATGTTAGTTTTAACCTTTTTAATGTTATTCCAAGATTGTACTGACAATATGTTTATGTGTATGGCTGATGAAGGGGCCATGGAAGGCTTCGAAACATGTACCAAATGGGTATAATATAGCCCCTTGACTGTGAAAAGTTGTGTATTGATCAGTCGGAATTCCTGTCCCTTTAATATTTGACTTTTAATCAATACGGAACCATGATTGATTCTACGAATACAAGTTGTTGCTTCAAAATCTTTATTATGAAATGCATGTGTAACGACTATTTAGGTACACAATGTAATTTGTTGTAAGGAATTCGCCTTCTGTGGTCTCATGGTATATATGTGCCGTTCGAGCCATAGAGTAGCAGCGCTGCACAGTAATTTGGCTACACCTGTTCATATTGATACCGTACTTCATATACACAGGTCCTGGCTCTGTCAAGACGTTTAATTTTAGTCTGAGGGTTAATACGGGATACACTCAGCCTCGTGAGGCAGAGGTGAGAATAGATGTGTTCAAAGTCTCATCTCAACCATCCTAGAAATGGTTTTCTGTGGTTTCCCTCTTCTACCCCAGGCAAATGTTAGGATATTTTCTAAATTAAGCTGCCCCCTTCCAAATTCTAGTCTCCATTACAAATACACAACCGGCCGCGGTGGCCGAGAGCGCTAATGCGCTACCTCGTGTCTCGCTGGCATCGGGAGAGCGTGGGTTGAATCCCACCTCGGCCGTCCTGAAAATGGTTTTCGTGGTTTCCCATTTTTACTACCAGGCAAATGCCGGGACGGTTCCTTCATTAGGTCCACGGCCGATTTCCTTTCATAATCCCTTCCCTGACCCGGCCATGGCCATTGGCTGCATTAATAAAATTATTACAAACACACACACACCTAAGGCCATCACATTGACATGGGTAATCAGACATATCCCATATACACTTCCCAAATACCAAGAAGCCACGTGATCACGGTGTCGCAAAGTCCCTACAACATTATTAGGATTTTAGTTGTATTTTTCTCTTATAGTTGCAATATGCGTGGCTCTACCGTGTGATGACAACTACTGGGACAATGACCTGATGAAATGAAATATTGCTCTTTTCATGAAAATGATCTGTGGATTTTATATCTGTAAAAACTATGAAAGAAGAATATATGTACATTTAAACATACTTATTTTTGTCCTCATTTCTTCCTTCCTTCCTTCAGAATTATGTTTCCTTTCAGTGTCGTATTTCATTCAACAGTGGTTCATATTTTATAGGGTATGCATGGTTTGTATTGGTTTATTACATTTTTCTTAGTTTGCTGTGCTCCCACAATACTGGTGGCAACTAAATCTCTCTTCTACCTGTCCGATATTATAACTTATAGTACTGTGTAGTAGGTGATTGACTTTCTAGTGTTACAAGGCCATGGGTTCAAAGCCCGTCCTGAGCTGAGACTAATGGAAGGAAATCCCGAAGACACCAGTTCATCTCGCATGACAGCCTCTGCGAAAGTAACCTTTAAGCATGGGTCAAATCCAACTGCCATTAAAATATTATAAACTATAAAAGAAATGTTAATGATAGAAAAACTATCATGAATAAAACATATAATATTAGAAAAAATAATAGAGGGGATATGGGGAGAAAAGTGGGGGGAGTACTACGCAACTGCCGTGGAACAGGTTTCAAATAATAATTGAAACGTCCCTAAAGTACAATACAAAACGAGGTATGAACCTCTGCTACAGTGAATTGTATAACTTTAGGTTGGAAGCGGAAGGACTGGGCCTTTTGCCAACATAACCCAATGTACACTTATTAGAACCGTGCTGTTGAGTTCAAGCTTAAAAGAAAACACAGTTACTCTGGTATGAAACATTCTATTGGCCAACAGAGTACATTTACAAAGTAAAAAAAAAACAATAAACATATAAAGAATATCAAAATAAGACATGGAAATCACCCCCAATAGCCTACACCAGTTCCTATCAGAAACACGTCGGAGTATAGTACAATAGTCAATTAAAACATTCCTAACATGATCTCTTTCTCAAATAAGACAAATATTCAGCTGACACCAGATGACAGTATTACATATCTCGCATGCAAGGTACTTTACTTCACGACTAACACGACACGTCAGAAATCTAGATCAATATTACCAACTGAAGATCAATGCCAAGAAACAGAACATTTATCATAGTGTGGATAATTACATTAAAATCCAACTCCTATTAATGGCATGAACACAGATATAGTCATACCAATCACCAAACCAGTGACATGGCTGCCTTCTTTGAAGTACAGAACTACGTAATCAGCTGTTCGTCGATAATGGCGTTTCGTTACGAACTGGAAATCAATGCCGATAAACCAACGTTTATCATAGTGTGGATAATTTGATTAAAATCCAGTTCCTATTAATAGCATGAACACAGAACTAAACTTTCCAAACGTCAAACCAGTTACATGGCTGCCGACTTTTAACTACAGTACTACATTATCAGCTGTTCGTCATTAATGGTAATTCATTACCTACTGAAAATCACTTCTAATAAAGGAACCTAAAACCGACGTCATCACCGTACCTCATAACTATACTCCGTACTGAATAACATCTTAAAACAGATCCAAACTAGGATATCCTACAGTGATTAGAGTTAAATGAAAACCTTTACGTTACTTTGCTAATTGAAACTACTAACCACATAACAAAATGATAGTCAACCCTAACACGGTATCACAATGCCGGTGACTCAATAAATTATAAATAATTGTACTTCAGGCGCAGACCTCACATATGAACAAACTTTGACACAACATGACGTACCTTTCAGTAGACCACTTGTTCACCCTCACAAACTTTAACAACATTTCGTCTAACACAATATTGCCTATTTCCTCCGTCATGGAACGTGACATTCCACAGTGATCAGTATCACAAATAATAAGCAGAGCATCTTTCATACGGCAGGTCATTTCCTCAACAAGATGATTATTTTCAGGATACCAAATGCTACATCATCGCTTCTAATACATGAGAGGTCCAATCCAGTCTTCCTGATTTCTTCAATGCAATTATAATTTTAAATTTAAGGTTGTTAATTCCTTCTTACATTGGTACTTGTCATTTCTGCGAACTAAAGGAAACAGGGCAGAAGCTAGTGAATAGCCCCAGGCTATTCCAGCCTCCACGGGAACTCTAGCTACGTCCACTACATCTTATCGCCTTGATGATTTCAACATATCTCCTCTTGTAGATCATAAAAACTTAAAAATTGTCGTTGTGACAAGGCAGACCTACCATCTTGGAAACCCGACGACGGGAACTCACTCTATAGAGTATCGCCACAAGTAGAAGACTTCCTTCTTACCTGTTCGGTTGAGCGCTCTGACGAGAGTCAGCATAAACATCATACTCGCAGCACGGCCGACTGAATACGAGCTGCGCTCTATACCGGCCTTGACATTCCCAATCAGAACCCATGTATAACATGTAATTGGAAAGTTTCTACTCGTTGCCGGTAGAGCGCACTCCCCTCCCATTATAGGCGCGATAAGGAATCAGCTGCACAGTACGTATATTAAATGTGTAATCTCAAGAACCACTGGATGGATTTTGATGCTGCTTTCACCATTCTGTAAAGGTGATCTCGAGGAAGATTTGTGTAGAAAATAATTTATTTATGACCAAAGGGAGCCAAGCAGTAACGATTTCAGTGAAAAGGTCGAAAAAATAGCCTGGCGTCCGTGCGCTTTTTAAGCTTACGCTGGGCGAACCGATAAAAATATCATTATATTATGAGTGTAAGAATTGTTCAGCGTGAGAAATTCTACAAAAAAGTCCGCGAGAGCATATCTCTATCTTCGATACATCGCCCACTATAAGTCTTTTTAGTTTGGACGGGAGGGGCATTTGGCTTGCACCTCGCCATTCTTAAATTACGTCTGACAGGAATTCCTTGCACATTCATAACTGTTCCCGGGCGAAGCCGGGGCGGGTTGCTAGTGACACTATATAATTATTATCATTATAATTTCCGCATTATCAAAATTAAAATTATATCACAAAATAAAATAACGTGCTAATAAACCTAAGAGAAATTAGATATACCTTGCACCTTCTTCGGGTGCAAGGTGGGTAGTTTATTGGCTGAGGAATAACCCACCCACCAAGGGAAGATGATTAAGAGAAGGAAGTAGATTTGGGATTGGAAAAGAAGGATAGAAAAATAGGAGGAGAGTCCCACAAAATTAATAAGTTTAGTTTTAAACACACTTAAAGGTGGTTACCACAGAAAATCCTCTTTCGGATACCTAAAATGAGTAAGGACTTGGTCTAAGCTGACGAGAAACACAGATAGAACTTGGGCTGTTTGCAAGAGAGTGGCTTTCGTATAATCCCTCTCAAGCATATATAAAACTACTATGGGGAAGAGTGCTGGTCTGGCAAGACTGAGAGGAACCAATTTACTGTACGTCTTCTCAAAGAAATTAGGTTTTACAAAGTAATTCGAAGAATGCCAATGATTTAACTCAGGCTTGGTATTTTCAATTTCCAAAATTATGGAGTTCCTGTAAGGGCGACCAAGTGTCTCTAAAAAGGAAAATGATAAAAGATTATGCCTTATTGGGTAATCTTGGTAAATGAACCAATGGTTGCATTGGAAAATGGCTAAGCTTTTACTCAGCGAGGAGCCGGCTAAAAGTTTAGACAAAAAGAAACACTTATCTTTTAGAAAACTGACCATAAGTTTTCGGAGAGGGTCTCCACAAGCAGGTAGCTGGCTTAGCGAGCTTTACTTGCCTTACTGGCCAATTAGAATTAGCTATTAACGCTAAGAAGAACTTTAGTGAGGTGAAAATTAAGAGTTCTTGCTCAAATGCAACAAATGGTGAAAGCTCTATTAATGATTTTAATATCATTGAGTGAGGAGAGTCAAGGAAGACAGGATTTTGCCTAAACTTTATATTCGTAAATGAAAAAGCGAAGGGAAAAGATTCATTTATTTTACAATTAGAAGAAGTTTGAGGAAATTAACAATTATGCAATATAATTTTAATAAACATAGTTCATTTGAACTCTGTAACAAATAGGGTCGCAGACCTCTCAACATTAAAAGGTTGCTCCAGGCAATTGACCATTTACAAGGTTTCAAACCTTACATGTTTCTAAAATCTTTATAAGATTTAAACAAATGAACAATGAAATAATTAAAGCTTAAACGTGAATTGGAGCACAAAGAGTGCACCTTAAGAAATTCTGGAGAGAATGTTCTAGAGAAAGTGACAACTTTGAAAATAACAATAATAACAACATGAAAAATAAGATAGAAGTTCCTACAACTTCTTATATTTATACAGAATTAATATATGAGAATTATGCAAAGAGGGCAGGTCACTTACTGTGAAACCTGAAGAAAGTGAAAGGGAAAGTTCTAGACTTCCCAAGTTTGAGCAGGAATCACTCGCCAAATGGGACAGTTTCCATTTCGTGAAACCTGAACATGACTCGCTCAAGAGTTTAAAGAATTGTTTTCCCTGATTATGGGAAAGAAACAACGTGAATTTAAAACTTGTATCACACAAGCAATTATGCAGAATTTAATTAATGTTAAACTAGCAAAGTTGGAAGGGCACCTCGTGAGTGACACCTTATAGAAAAGTTTCAATTTTATTAATAATGGTTGTTAGTAGAAGGTTGAGGAAAGATCATTGGGATATAGGATCAATGTTCATGGCCGTATTTAATATAACCGGACGATCGCGACGCGGTAGAAACATAGAGCAAGCACTGATTATCACTATAGTCTATGAAGAAGGATGCAAAGTTCACTGTAGAAACACTAAAGTTTATGAAAAAGAAAGTTATTGCAATTATGGAAATAACTGATTGCACTATATAGGTGAGAGTCTATTTCTTGAAAAAGTTGTAATCTACAATTAAATGCGCCATAGAATGTTCCAGAGGTTCCAGCGGTGGAAGAAAGTTAGCTATTGCAAAAATTTGTAAGGAAGATTCCTCATTTTAAATATCATTGTCCCAAGTGAGCTAAAAACACTTGACGGCAAGACTCGCAGATATGGTACAAAATCTCGAAGTTTCCAGAACAACCTTAGCAGAAAATGGGGTTGAGAAAATCCAACGGAGGAAATAGCTTTATAATCATAGACAGCGGGTATTAGATAATATCCCACGTAGAGAGAGGATTTCTCATTTGAATAGCTTAAGAAAAGCTCTTTTTTTGTAAAGTTGGCTTATACAAGCAAAAGCTCAACATGGCAAATCCCACGAAGAATGATTATTGCCACAAAGTAAATAATTTCACACTGTCTATAAATTCTAATTAAAAGCACGTGGAAGTTAAAACCATGAAGATGAGGTTAAAACATTTAAAATGGTACTTATCTTGATTTCATGTTGAAGTCGAAGTTTCTGTTGAAGATTACTTAGCCAACATGGCGTAGAAGAGGGTGAGCCTCTTGGTTTGAGGAGGCAAGCTCGAGCGGAGCTTTGACTGAACGAGTCAACTGCAGACTGAGAAGTGAGAGCAGCTCAGCGGAGCACGGAGGGACCGAGGAAGGGGAAAAGAGTGAGGGGTAGGAGACAAAAGGAGAACATATAAGCATTGCAAACTTTAAAACAAAAAATTAATCTCTTGCTGAGCTGATCTTCTAAGAGTTGATAACAGATGATACTAGCGCAGCATGGTGAGTAAAGAAGTAGACGTAGTCCTCTTGCTCAAGGAGAAAATAGCTGGCGATGGTAACAGGATCTGGTGGCCAAATGGATAAGTAAGTCCTCTAGCACCAGGAAGAGTTGAGGAGCTTCAGAGATTCGCTGCGAGGTGACGCTAGGTGGGTCACAGAAGTTATATATCTAGAACAGACTTATGAAGACATAAGAGATATGCCCAACAAGGAGAAAACAGATGATCACTGTTGGTGTTTGACAAAAGAAGGAAGAAATGAACATGCAAAGAGCAATAAAAATTATATCTCAGGTACCGTGTATTCCAAGAATGCACCATACTGGGAGGGGAAAACACCAACAGGGAACAAGAAAAACAAGTAAACATTTGAAGGTAATGGAGAGATCAAAGACAGAGGTCTTGTGTTCGGACCATTAATAGTTAAGACACTGAATACCCTGACTCTCCTATCTCCTCCATGGTAACACTCGGTCACTTTTCCAAAAGGCCAGACTAGGGGGGGAGAAACATCCCTAACTAAGACCAAGTCCCCCACCTTAATGTCGGGACTGGAAAGAAACCACTTCTGTCTCCGTTGTAAGGAAGTTAAATATTCCAAGTTCCACCTTTTCCAAAAAGAATTACGGAGGGCTTCAAGTTTACGCCAAACAATAGGTAAATCAGAATCCCTGAAAGAATTAGGAAGGGGAGGAGGGGCAGAGAGAGAAGTGCGTGTAAGACAGTGACCAGGTGTGAGTGGAAGGAGGTCATCAGGGTCATTAGAAAGCGGAGTAAAAAGGCGAGAATTATCAACATCTTCCATCACAAAATAGCTGGAAGCTGAGAGAAATAAAGCACTAGTAAAGATTACGATACGATGCGAAAGAAGAATTGGCAAGTTTAAACAAAGCGTATAGAAACAAGTACATCTATTAAGGATAAGAATATACCAAATAAACAAAGAAACTATGCGAGTAGAAAGCAAGAACGCCATAGGTAACAACCTAGTAGCCATAAGCAATGACCTTAAGTCACAATAAGCATCAAAGGGGTCACTCAGAAAAATACTTAAGTCAGCGAGAAACGTGACATAACAAGTATGAATGCAAAAACACATCGAATGTGACGACGAGAAAAAACAAGTTTGTTCATCAATGAACATTAAGATCGCAAAATATGTAAGCAAAGTGAAATACATAAGCGCGTGATAAATACGCAACGAAGTTTTGAAGGAAGAATCGAAGCAATTGTAAGATACGTGCGTGAGTAAATAAGAGACATAACCAAGCGCGGCCTTGACCCACATAGTACCACGAGATAACAAATATAAATATCTGAAAGAGTCCTTGACTGGAACAAGTTTATTTTGGGAAGTAGGTGAACGGCTTCTGTACTTGCAGTAGCGGCTCACTAGACAATGGTTGGCAATCAGCCAAAGTTGAGATAAGAGAAACTTGCTTTGAACTGTGTCAAGCGTACAGGAAATAAACAGTGACTTGACCTTACTCCGGCGTGTATACAAACAAGTTTGAAAAACAAGCAGTTCGGAGTACACAAACAACATTTGTTGAATCAGCTGTAACTTAAAGCAGATATTCAGGTTGAACAGCATGCAGTCAATCGTAACTTGGACGTGAACAAGCGATTTAAAGATATTTGAAATAGAGTAGGAAATCAATTTCGCATAATTGAGAGGATCACGGAATCCGACAATTTTCAACAAAAAGAAGCTTAATTCTTCCGAGCAAAGAAGACAAGCTGGGACATTGAGAAGAAGGTTATGCATAAGAATAGTTATTCTAGATGCTATAGAATTCAGATTTTCAAACGGTTTCATGAGCGACTTCCAATTGTGAGGAAGGAAGGAGGAGCCGACCGTGGCCATCCTTCTAAATAACGAAAGAAGTGAAACATGGCTTACAGCAAAGTGATGGTGACTGATAGCCATGGTTTTACACAAGGGGAAAATAGTTTTCGAGAAAGAGTTTAAGCAATTAACTGCTATAAAAAATGACATGAGAAGGTAAACGAAATGACACAAAGCAAGGCGAACTTGAATGGCCATCTTGTGCGGGAAGAAGGAAAAACCATTTAAACAACTTACAGAGGTAGCGTAGTTGTTCACGATGAGACATCGTTTCGACAAGTGGTTTTCAAAAATATTGAGATCTGAAACATGAGCGTTCTCTTTTTCAGAAATGGGATTTATGTCAGCTGTAACGAAATGACATTGCGCTTTAGTTTGAAGACTGGGTTGTTTGATTTCACCAGTAATAACCCAACCAAAATCGGTGTCTCTAGCGACCACGGTTGAAGATAACTTGCGTGTTTGTTTGCGAATGCAATTCCAGAAAACATTGGCACTGAAAAGTACATCAATGGGACCTTGAGCATTAAACTGAGGATCAGCTAACCTTAAGTGCGAAGGAATCTTTAAACTGGAAGTATTAATAGAGTGACTTGGAGTGTCCTTGCCAATACTGGTAAGAATGAGACAATTTAAATTAAGATTGGTGTTTCTTTGGCAAACATCTCTGATTTTCAATTTTGAAGACTGCAAGACTTGAGTTTTCAAATTGTCAATGCCGGTCACATTGATAGAAGTAGGCGATGACGAAAGACCTAGTTTTTTAATCAACGATTGCGAAACAAAGTTATGCGTTGAAGCCGAATCGAGAAGACCACGGGTTCTAAACCAATTTCCAAATTTATCTTGGATTTCGAATTGTACAGTGGTCAAAAGGGTTTGCGCACTGTAAGAAGTTTCGGCATTAGAAATGCAGGAAGAAGCATTAGTTTGTTCGGAGCTGCTCTGCAAGGAGCTTGAAGAGGCGGGTGCTGATGACCTCGATTTATCATGAACGTGCAATAAAGAATGATGCGGTTTTTTGCAATGAAAGCAGAGATTGGATGACGTACATTTTGAAGAAGAATGCTTAGGTGACAAGCAATTGAAACAATGTTTGCTGTTGAAGACAAACTTCCTTCGATCTTCGACAGACAATTCTTTAAAGGATTTGCACGAATACAATGTGTGAAGCTTTTTACAGAGCGTGCATTTTAACGATTTGTTAAGCGGCCTGATATGTTCTCTTGCATGATTGAAAGAAGAACGGGTTTGCTTGTTCTCGACAGATAGGGGCTGATGTCCCTTTGAAGAAGCAAGTTTTTTTCAAAAATTTGACACTGAGGATTCGTTTCGACCTTTTCGCACTGAAATGCGAGTGCTGTAAGGACTTGGCATCGGCTGTTAAGAAAAGAGATTAAGTGTTCGAAGGAAAATTCTTCCTTGCGAGCGAGTTCGATCTCCCAAGCCTTTAAAGTTGAAAAATCGAATCTTGATGTAGCCAGATGAATGAGTATGGTGTCCCATGTTTGGACAGGCTGATTAAGTTGGTATAATGCTCTGACATTCAACTGTATAGAGTCTAAGAGGTCTCTTAAGGAGGTGACGTCATTAGGTTTGACGGCTGGCAAGTTGAAAAGACAGCGTATGTGGCGAGCTACACTCAAACGTAAATTGCCATATCTCTCTTTAAGGAGATTAAAGGCGATGTGGTAGTTGTCTGCGCTTAAAGGCAGTGACTCCACTAAGGCTAAGGCCTCACTTTCCAAAGAAGTACGGAGGAAATAAAATTTATGTGTGTCTGGGATCTCGATATTTTCATGAATTAGGGAGCAGTAAAGTTCATAAAAAGAATACCATTCACCTTCCTTGCCTGAGAAGTGCGGTAGGCTTATCTTAGGAAGTAACGGTTTCGGTTTGTTCTTGTGAACTGAAGCGGGTGCGAACTGGGCCGGATTGATGACCTTAGTGTCCGGTTCTGAGATATTGCGGATCAGTTGGTGGGCCTTTGCAATCCCTTCAAAGTACAAGGGTTCGACCTCGTCCCGATCCGATTGAAGTTCTGGGCAAGCGGATTCAATCTCGGTTTGAATTTGATCATAATAATCATAAGACCGTTCGTACAACTTAAGGCGATGTGTCAAGATGTCTAAATCACACTCGGCGGGATTTAATTTGCTGATGAAATTTCTGAATCTAGTGAGTTGCCCTTTATAGGAAGAACGTCTGGCAATGAGAGTTTCATCTTTTTCAGTAGGAGCCATGACAAAAAGAATAAATTGAAATACAACTCACGAAACAGTAGAACCTTGGAGATGCTGTCAAGCTTGCAGCAGCGAATGGGTAGAAAGAATGGGACACACCATAGGAGACAGGAGCGGCCTCTTTCCCGTTCACAGGCTTTGCACGATGTGGTTATAGCTGAAATATTCAACACAGATATTAGTAATATGCAAAGTATTGTCAAATGACACTATTTTAAAAAGAGAAAAGAAAAAATGGGCTCTCCCGGGTTTCTGGGACCAAATTTTGGGTAGTTTATTGGCAGAGGAATAACCCACCCACCAAGGGAAGATGATTAAGAGAAGGAAGTAGATTTGGGATTGGAAAAGAAGGATAGAAAAATAGGAGGAGAGTCCCACAAAATTAATAAGTTTAGTTTTAAACACACTTAAAGGTGGTTACCACAGAAAATCCTCTTTCGGATACCTAAAATGAGTAAGGACTTGGTCTAAGCTGACGAGAAACACAGATAGAACTTGGGCTGTTTGCAAGAGAGTGGCTTTCGTATAATCCCTCTCAAGCATATATAAAACTACTATGGGGAAGAGTGCTGGTCTGGCAAGACTGAGAGGAACCAATTTACTGTATGTCTTCTCAAAGAAATTAGGTTTTACAAAGTAATTCGAAGAATGCCAATGATTTAACTCAGGCTTGGTATTTTCAATTTCCAAAATTATGGAGTTCCTGTAAGGGCGACCAAGTGTCTCTAAAAAGGAAAATGATAAAAGATTATGCCTTATTGGGTAATCTTGGTAAATGAACCAATGGTTGCATTGGAAAATGGCTAAGCTTTTACTCAGCGAGGAGCCGGCTAAAAGTTTAGACAAAAAGAAACACTTATCTTTTAGAAAACTGACCATAAGTTTTCGGAGAGGGTCTCCACAAGCAGGTAGCTGGCTTAGCGAGCTTTACTTGCCTTACTGGCCAATTAGAATTAGCTATTAACGCTAAGAAGAACTTTAGTGAGGTGAAAATTAAGAGTTCTTGCTCAAATGCAACAAATGGTGAAAGCTCTATTAATGATTTTAATATCATTGAGTGAGGAGAGTCAAGGAAGACAGGATTTTGCCTAAACTTTATATTCGTAAATGAAAAAGCGAAGGGAAAAGATTCATTTATTTTACAATTAGAAGAAGTTTGAGGAAATTAACAATTATGCAATATAATTTTAATAAACATAGTTCATTTGAACTCTGTAACAAATAGGGTCGCAGACCTCTCAACATTAAAAGGTTGCTCCAGGCAATTGACCATTTACAAGGTTTCAAACCTTACATGTTTCTAAAATCTTTATAAGATTTAAACAAATGAACAATGAAATAATTAAAGCTTAAACGTGAATTGGAGCACAAAGAGTGCACCTTAAGAAATTCTGGAGAGAATGTTCTAGAGAAAGTGACAACTTTGAAAATAACAATAATAACAACATGAAAAATAAGATAGAAGTTCCTACAACTTCTTATATTTATACAGAATTAATATATGAGAATTATGCAAAGAGGGCAGGTCACTTACTGTGAAACCTGAAGAAAGTGAAAGGGAAAGTTCTAGACTTCCCAAGTTTGAGCAGGAATCACTCGCCAAATGGGACAGTTTCCATTTCGTGAAACCTGAACATGACTCGCTCAAGAGTTTAAAGAATTGTTTTCCCTGATTATGGGAAAGAAACAACGTGAATTTAAAACTTGTATCACACAAGCAATTATGCAGAATTTAATTAATGTTAAACTAGCAAAGTTGGAAGGGCACCTCGTGAGTGACACCTTATAGAAAAGTTTCAATTTTATTAATAATGGTTGTTAGTAGAAGGTTGAGGAAAGATCATTGGGATATAGGATCAATGTTCATGGCCGTATTTAATATAACCGGACGATCGCGACGCGGTAGAAACATGGAGCAAGCACTGATTATCACTATAGTCTATGAAGAAGGATGCAAAGTTCACTGTAGAAACACTAAAGTTTATGAAAAAGAAAGTTATTGCAATTATGGAAATAACTGATTGCACTATATAGGTGAGAGTCTATTTCTTGAAAAAGTTGTAATTTACAATTAAATGCGCCATAGAATGTTCCAGAGGTTCCAGCGGTGGAAGAAAGTTAGCTATTGCAAAAATTTGTAAGGAAGATTCCTCATTTTAAATATCATTGTCCCAAGTGAGCTAAAAACACTTGACGGCAAGACTCGCAGATATGGTACAAAATCTCGAAGTTTCCAGAACAACCTTAGCAGAAAATGGGGTTGAGAAAATCCAATGGAGGAAATAGCTTTATAATCATAGACAGCGGGTATTAGATAATATCCCACGTAGAGAGAGGATTTCTCATTTGAATAGCTTAAGAAAAGCTCTTTTTTTTTTGTAAAGTTGGCTTATACAAGCAAAAGCTCAACATGGCAAATCCCACGAAGAATGATTATTGCCCCAAAGTAAATAATTTCACACTGTCTATAAATTCTAATTAAAAGCACGTGGAAGTTAAAACCATGAAGATGAGGTTAAAACATTTAAAATGGTACTTATCTTGATTTCATGTTGAAGTCGAAGTTTCTGTTGAAGATTACTTAGCCAACATGGCGTAGAAGAGGGTGAGCCTCTTGGTTTGAGGAGGCAAGCTCGAGCGGAGCTTTGACTGAACGAGTCAACTGCAGACTGAGAAGTGAGAGCAGCTCAGCGGAGCACGGAGGGACCGAGGAAGGGGAAAAGAGTGGGGGGTAGGAGACAAAAGGAGAACATATAAGCATTGCAAACTTTAAAACAAAAAATTAATCTCTTGCTGAGCTGATCTTCTAAGAGTTGATAACAGATGATACTAGCGCAGCATGGTGAGTAAAGAAGTAGACGTAGTCCTCTTGCTCAAGGAGAAAATAGCTGGCGATGGTAACAGGATCTGGTGGCCAAATGGATAAGTAAGTCCTCTAGCACCAGGAAGAGTTGAGGAGCTTCAGAGATTCGCTGCAAGGTGACGCTAGGTGGGTCACAGAAGTTATATATCTAGAACAGACTTATGAAGGCCAAAGAGATATGCCAAACAAGGAGAAAACAGATGATCACTGTTGGTGTTTGACAAAAAAGAAGGAAGAAATGAACATGCAAAGAGCAATAAAAATTATATCTCAGGTACCGTGTATTCCAAGAATGCACCACAAGGACACTACTCCAGCACCGTCTCATTAAAAGGAAAGAGAGGATCAAAATTACAGCCGGGAACAAGTAGCAGCTAATCGTGTGTTGTGTTTTGTGCTAAGAGATCTTTCGGCAAATTATCAGATACCGTGTGCCTTCTTTTTCACGAAGCAGCTGTCAGACGGGACTTACATAAACTCCTGCTGGACGTTATTCTCGAGGTTGAACAATGCGGTTTCATAATAATAATAATAATATCGTATGGCCTCGGGTGCCTGGTGCAAGCTTTGTTAATTGACACCCAGAGGGTAGCTTTCATGTCGAATTTCGTCGTTCCTTTGAACGCTATGAAAGTCAAGTAGGTTAGTTATCTAAACTCCTTGACACTACAGCGCTAATAATAATAACTGTCTCTGATAATCACAAAACTAACACTACAATGATGAGGCATTTAGGGGAAGGGAATTTGCAACCAATGGTCAATCACCCATACGACGAGTCTAGGAATGTATTCCCTAGTTTTGATCATTGTCACATTCTAAAAAAAAACACATTAGAACGCAGTTTCTGTAACGAGAGATGACTGATGGTACTGGAATAATTTCAGGGAAATACTTGTCATTACTATACACAATGCAAAAGGGTGAGATCGTCAAACCGGTCAGACACCTCACTAAAAAACACATCGAACCCACTAAATTTGAAAAAATGAATGTTCGGCGTGCCAAGGAAGTGTTCTCGTCAGAAGTTATTGGTGCCATTAGTACACTGAAAGAAAATATAGGCATGCACCCGGAAGCGTACACATTCATGGACGCAGAAGCAACCATTTTCTTTTTTGAAAAACGTTAATAAATGGTTCGCTATGCATGACGTAAGCATCACATATCATCATATTCAGTCTAGAAATCCAGATAAAGGGCATTTTTTCTCATTAAATGTCAGTCGCCTAAACTGGCTAGAGGAATATTTTCTTTCTTACCTTGAAACTTTGAAAGCTGCTAGTAACGCTGCTAGAAAGGACTTCCTAAGTTCTGAGACTTACGAAGCTACCTATACAATTAATCACGGATTCAACTGTCCAGTGCATAAGGTATCTTCTAAAAATGGGTAGAGGAAAGTCGCCAAATATGGGGAGTTTTTTTTTTATAGGGCTCACATTAGACATAAGAAGGAACGGAATAATTTTGGTTTTCTCACCAATGTAAACCTCAGGCGATATACTATGTATATTACAAATATGGGCACGTTTGATGTTGTAATACCCTCTGATATTATTGTTAACTTTAAAAGTGCACTTTCCCCGTATTAGGCAACCGGGTTACGTAATATGGGGAGGTGAGAAACCTCACGGTTTTTATTTATAATAGGTACACTGAATAGTATACCCTACTAATTAAAGCATTAATTCTGACATTTTTTTCGTGTGGCCTCCTGAGAGGCCGAGTGCAGGTCTTTCTAGTCGACGCCCGTGGGCGACCTGCGCGTCAGGATGAGATATGGAATGGATGAAGATGAATGAAACTGGACAAGGATGTGGAAAGAAGCGGCCGTGGCCTGTTAGAAGGTACCGTCCCAGCATTTGCCTGGTATTGAAAAATGGGAAACCACGGAAAATCATTTCAAGGACGGCTGACGGTGGGGCTCGAACACACGCGTCTACCGAGTCAGCAGAGAGCTTGGCCCCATGGCCTAACGCTGAGCTTTAGCCAGCGTAGCCACTACTGTCGGTAATTCTGACAACGTAATGAAATCATGAACACAAAGAGTACAAAAATACAAAAATGAATATTTTAAGTAAATAACAGTCCTCGTTTCCTGTTGCCGAACTTCCAAACCGTTCAGCAGAAAAATGCATAAACTTTAATGAAAACCGAGTGATTCTGATCGAATTCAACTGTAACGAGGTGCAAGGTATGTCTAATTTCTCTTAGATTTATTAGCACGCTATTTTATTTTGTGATATAATTTGCATTTTGATATTGTGGGAATTATAATGATAATATAATAGTGTCACTAGCAACCCGCCCCGGCTTCGCCCGGGAACAGTTATGAATGTGCAAGGAATTCCTGTCAGACGTAATTTAAGAATGGCGAGGTGCAAGCCAAATCCCCCTCCCGTCCAAACTAAAAACACTTATAGTGGGCGATGTATCGAAGATAGAGATATGCTCACGCGGACTTTTTTGTACAATTTTTCATGCTGAACAATTCTTACACTCATTGTATATTGATATTTTTAACGGTTTGTCCAGCGTAAGCTTAAAAAGCGCACGGACGTCAAGTTCTTTCTTCGACCTATTCACTGAAATCTAAAATCGTTACTGCTTGGCTCCCTTTGATCATAAATAAATTATTTTCTACAGAAATCTTCCTCGATATTACCTGTACAGAATGGTGAAAGCCGCATCAAAATCCATCCAGTGGTTCTCGAGATTACCCGTGATATCCAAGAATCGGGGACTTAGTTTTACACTAAGTAGAGATAAGTCTTAGTCGTGCAATGCTTGGTGAACAGCGCTGTGTGAGCAGTTGAGTAACTAACAAGATTTCATGAAAAAGGTCTCATTGTCTAGGCCGGTATGAGCGCATTCAGTCGGCCGTGCTCGCAGAAGCTCATTATACAAATGAGATGGATGTGAGAGTAGAGAGATGTGTAGTGTCGTAATAACGGCATATCCTCCCCCTCCACAATAGTTGTCGTAGGTTCGAAGGACCAAGACAACTCTGAACAACAAATTCACTCCATGCAGAGACATGCAAATCTTCACCCAAAAGTGTTTGCATATCCATCACCGTATCATTCTATAATATGAGAAATCCTCCCTCCAGAAAGTCCTTTCTCCTAAATCCATATCAGGTAGTACATCATGCTTAGAATTACAAATTCTTACAATTTTTTCAACAGTCAAATCCATGATTTTCACAGTACAAATACAAATCTTCTTGTATCTACTAGACATTCTTGTATAGTGAAGACAGGTTCCAGTCCGCTTTGAGCTTCGCAGTTTACCGTTCAGTCATCCGGGCCCTGGATTCCCTCACAAGTGCACCACGAATCTTCCACGAAGAACAGCCTACACCAGTTTGCAGCTGAAAACAATTTCAACTGGGGCAGTACCATAGTATAGAAGTCTTAACAACTAAGATTGGAGACAGGAATCCCTAACGAAACAGAATAATACCCAAGTTTACATAAAATAAGACAGACTATCAACAGAATACTTCCCTTTCAGTAAATTTCCATGTCTTTTACAGTTAATAATTAAGTTTTACAAAATTTCAAATCATTATTTCAATATCAGACTATGTACTCCAATGTAATCAACAATAATAATTATTTGCAGCCTAAATTCACAACCGATATGCAGTAAAAACATTAATTCTCAAGGAACGTGAGCTCGCTAACCTTAAAATTTCAACCAATTAACATGAATACCGATTTAAGCCTTTCATAGCCCAACCGCTTTCCACCGAAAGGAACCCAAATAAGACTAAAACAAGTACTGACTCAACAAAACACCCAATAAATGACCACAGAAGACCCTTAAATAAATAGAAGATCAACTGACCACCCGTGCTGACCGACAAACTACAAACATACCAAACTTTCATTCATAACACATAACCTCACAATACACGCCATAAATAAAATCATTAACCACCCACAATAAACTCAAAAACAACCAACCAGAATACAAATTAGCACTTGTCAATACATCCACAAAAAACACAATTACATAAATACCCTTTCATATACATACCCAGACCAAACAGAAATTAGTAAACGAGTCGAAGCACGCATTTCATGAGGCCTATAGTGAGTCCCAGTATTTTCACCAAACAACACAAATTAATTCATCATATCTCATCACACATAATCACATTACTTACCCTAAAGTATTTATTTCTCAGTCTACCAGCAAATAGGATTGAACCCACTCAGTAATCTGGAGACTTCGGAGAATGGTTTATAAATACTTACCTTAAACTATTATTACTTTACCTCACCTGAACCAAGTCCCATTCCTTGTAAATGTTGAGGATCATAAAGTAACACTCAACTGAAATCCAACCAAACGAACCCCCATAACATTCATCTGGCAGACTCAAGTTGACAGATATATCAACAAAATGCCAATTTATATACACGGTCCTAAGTAAACCAATGACGTTAGCCTCTTAAATTAATAGAAACCCACACTTA
The DNA here is from genome assembly GCA_946902985.2 of Meconema thalassinum. Taxonomy (NCBI): domain Eukaryota; kingdom Metazoa; phylum Arthropoda; class Insecta; order Orthoptera; family Tettigoniidae; genus Meconema; species Meconema thalassinum. The sequence goes on along the minus strand of OX336392.1, from coordinate 500,634,803 downwards.
CATTGACACCCACCAAACAACTCCAAATCCACCCAAGTTGTAATATCAAAACAAAATCACACAAACCATTCATACACATTTATACATTCGGAATGCCCTGTCTGGTAAAGCACAATTTAGAAAATAGACACACACAAGTCCATATCATCAGTAACAATAATAGTCAGTCACATCATTGACTCAGAAGAACATATGATCCACAAAGATCACAACTCCTACCTTAGTTGCTACCTATAATAGGTCACTGGAAGAAACGCCACTGGGATTCCAATTTGCAACAGGAACAAGCACAAAACCTTGCTGCCCTGAAAAGAGTAGCCCTGAAAGAAAACAGGAGTAGAACCAGGATCTCAATAGTAGTCAACTAGCTGCACAGGTCTTCGCTTCTGAAAGTAAGTGTTGCCAACTAATGATCCAGATGGAGAAAAATATGAGGAACACGTCGATAAAGACTACACATGCGTCTAGAATCCGCAATACCTTTTTAGGTTTGAAATAAATATTCTTATAGAAGGAGATGACACACCATCACTTGCCAAAGCCTTGGAATCATCACTTACCATTACCTCAAGATCATAAAATACACCATCACCCTTCGGCACAGATTCAACAACATTATAAAAAATACAATTTAACTTACGGGGAGAACAAAACCCAGAATTACCAGGATTTGATGTAGGAGACGTGGTACATCTTTCTTAAAATTACTTTACTTATTTGCTTTACTCGAATAACTCCCACTATATTCTTTGACGACCTTATAGAAGACCCCACCTTTCAATAAATATTCGAAACACCATTACTCTCAACAATATCCGAAACATTTTGCATACCATGCAACGACACATGCCCAGAGTCTTCGATAACAACAACACAATCACTAAATTCATATAATAAATCACCATAATAATTAACACTTTTCGAACATTCCAGACACTCAGTTGGGTCATCATAAATCACTTCAGAAAAATACGAACGAAATTCACAACTAGGTTAGAACGGTAGAATACCTAACTCTTCAGCAAATATCACAACATAAAGTTCCCACACTCCCATTAGATCACGTAATCACAGAATCCAAAGAATCGACCTAAACTTAATTCGAAACACACGCAAAGCAGATAATTTTTGACACACAAATTAAGGTAAGAAAGAATACATCACTTCAAAAACAGCTGGTAATATGTCAGACTTACCGATATTCCCATAGTTAGCTTCATGGGGAGAGAACTCTACAGGAAATTTCCCCAACTCACAAAAATAATCACGTCCAAATTGCGATGATGTTTAGATTTTCCTTCCTTATAATGAGCTCATATTCTATCACATCTTTGGTTAACATATAACAGCTTCCAAAACCTTTGCTCCCTATAATACATTGACATGGCCATGGAACAGAGAAACACAAGTATTAGAGGTTAAGTCAAAACACACAAATATAATTTCACGTAATTTGATACTACGCCTAATATGATATCCTTCCAAACTTGCACTCAACAACACGAATTCCAACAAATGTAAAATGCGGTATAACATGAAAAACCACGCTCTGCTACCAGTGAAAGTCCCTAAAGTACAATACAAAACGAGGTCTGAACCTCTGCTACCGTGAATTGTATAACTTTAGGTTGGAAGTGGAAGGACTGGGCCTTCTTCCAACATAACCCAAGGTACACATATTAGAACCGTGCTGTTGAGTTCAAGCTTAAAAGTAAACACAGTTACTCTGGTATGAAACATTCTATTGGCCAACAGAGTACATTTACAAAGTTAAAAAAAAAACAATAAACATATAAAGAATATCAAAATAAGACAAGGAAATCACCCCCAATAGCCTACACCAGTTCCTATCAGAAACGCGTCGGAGTATAGTACAATAGTCAATTAAAACATTCCTAACATGATCTCTTTCTCAAATAAGACAAATATTCAGCTGACACCAGATGACAGAATTACATATCTCGCATGCAAGGTACTTTACTTCACGACTAACACGACACGTCAGAAATCTAGATCAATACTACCAACTGAAGACCAATGCCAATAAACAAAACATTTATCATAGTGTGGATAATTACATTAAAATCCAACTCCTATTAATGGCATGAACACAGATCTAGTCATACCAATCACCAAACCAGTGACATGGCTGCCTTCTTTCAAGTACAGAACTACGTAATCAGCTGTTCGTCGATAATGGCGTTTCGTTACGAACTGGAAATCAATGCCGATAAACCAACGTTTATCATAGTGTGGATAATTTGTTTAAAATCCAGTTCCTATTAATAGCATGAACACAGAACTAAACTTTCCAAACGTCAAACCAGTTACATGGCTGCCGACTTTTAACTACAGTACTACATTGTCAGCTGTTCGTCATTAATGGTAATTCATTACCTACTGAAAATCCCTTCTAATAAAGGAACCTAAAACCAACGTCATCACCGTACCTCATAACTATACTCCGTACTGAATAACATCTTAAAACAGATCCAAACTAGGATATCCTACAGTGATTAGAGTTAAATGAAAACCTTTACGTTACTTTGCTAATTGAAACTACTAACCACATAACAAAATGATAGTCAACCCTGACACGGTATCACAATGCCGGTGACTCAATAAATTATAAATAATTGTACTTCAGGCGCAGACCTCACATATGAACAAACTTTGACACAATATGACGTACCTTTCAGTAGACCACTTGTTCACCCTCACAAACTTTAACAACATTTCGACGAACACAATATTGCTTATTTCCTCCGTCATGGAACGTGACATTCCACAGTGATCAGTATCACAAATAATAAGCAGAGCATCTTTCATACGGCAGGTCATTTCCTCAACAAGATGATTATTTTCAGGATACCAAATGCTACATCATCGCTTCTAATACATGAGAGGTCCAATCCAGTCTTCCTGATTTCTTCAATGCAATTATAATTTTAAATTTAAGGTTGTTAATTCCTTCTTACATTGGTACTTGTCATTTCTCCGAACTAAAGGAAACAGGGCAGAAGCTAGTGAATAGCCCCAGGCTATTCCAGCCTCCACGGGAACTCCAGCTACGTCCACTACATCTTATCGCCTTGATGATTTCAACATATCTCATCTTGTAGATCATAAAAACTTATCAATTGTCGTTGTGACGACGGACAACAAGGCAGACCTACCATCTTGGAAACCCGACGACGGGAACACACTCTATAGAGTATCGCCACAAGTAGAAGACTTCCTTCTTACCTGTTCGGTGGAGCGCTCTGTCGAGAGTCAGCATAAACATCATACTCGCAGAAGCTAATTATACAAATCAGATGGAGGTGAGAGTAGAGAGATGTGTAGTGTCGTAATAACGGCACAATACTAATAAAGGATATCCTGCTTTCTATCCTTCCCCCTGACCCTGTATCCCTCTCTTTGTAACTACATGTAGTAATATGATTTATGTCAATGAAATGTATTTATTTACTGTTCCTATTGTTCTGTTTTACGCAAGATCAGATATCAAAACTAAAGATTTCAGGCTGGTATGTTTTACTATATTAATAGTAATAATCCATTATTATGAGCGTTTGGTTTGATATCTGCTCTTAAATAAAATAGAACAAAACGAACAGGAATAAATAAATTGCACCGACATAAATCATATTACTACATGTAGCTAAGAAGAGAGGGGTACAGTGTAAGGGGGTGAGTGGGGTACCAGTACGCGATTAAATATAATTCAAATCGCCCGCGCTTAAAATTTAGTACGCTGTCTCACCGCCAGGTAGCAGGCTGGGCTGGTGGATGACGTCATCCTGACGGTTGTAATCGGAATCAAATTTTAAGCCTGAGTAACCTTTCTCTCCTATTCTCACATAATTTGATGACGACCGAGACTGGCGACACGCCTAGACATACAATAGGTGTTTATTGGGATGTGCATGCACATATTCTTTGAAAAATGGTTACGAAAAATATTCTAATGGAAAGGTTGCTCGAAGAGAAAGAAGAAGATGATGAATTGCTGTGTTATTTGTTGCGAAAGAAACCAAGAAAACCTATGAGTTCAATATTCAAAACCAGACGCGAAGAAGGATCTTTATGTTTGTTAATAAAGAATCATTCATCTTTAGAAGAAGAAAAGTTCAGGAGTTACTTTATATTAAATCGTAAGCAGTTTGATTACGTAGTGAATTTAATAGAACAAGGCATGCAAACAAAAGAGGATATAACATCAAAAGAAATACAGTACTTCATAAACCACGTGCTGCGTCCGCTTGTCGCGAGACACTACTGCTCTGAGAGCGGTCTCCTACGATTTATCTCGGTCGCCGATCTGTGTCGCCTGTCACTCTGTCGCGCTCTCAAATGTACTACATATGGTTGCATGGGGAGCAGATCGAAAGCGACTTGTCTCGGGCTCGCAACTCTGTCGTCTGTCTCGGTCGCTTGTCTCTGTCGTGTACAGCCAAATTGTATCTTTACTGTTTACCAAAGGCCATGTGTAAGACAATGAGAACACACAACTGAAGTATTATATTACTATAATTGCAGAGCAATCTGTGAGTAAGGATTGATACGAACTATAAACAAGCCATCTGTCACATGAACTGAAATAGAGTGCTGTACTTCTCTCCTCATACCACACCCATGTCAGAAAATGGCGCGTATCGCTCCCTTTAAACCCACTTTAAATGCATGTTAGTCATCTTACCCATGGAAACCGTACATTTTCTGAAAGAAGAGAGTTCAGGGTAACATTTTATGCCAAAACCTAAAAATCGAACAATTGAGCCAAAAATGCTGTTTTAAACGTATATGTATAGGCCTACCTTAACTATTTATTTATACACAACACTACATACACATGTTTACATCTCGCTTATCTTGACACATTTGATGTTGTTGACCATAAAATCCTCCTTACAAAACTAAATCAATATGGTATTAGAGGTCTAGCTAATAAATGGATCGAGTTTTACTTAACAAGGCGTAAACAAATAGTAAGCTTGAGACACAAGGATGATGGAACCAAATTACTTAATGAAACATTGTCCCATGAGGGAATTATTAAATTTGGAGTACCCCAGGGATCGGTTTTGGGCCCACTACTCTTCCTTCTATATATCAATGATATAACACAGAACGTTCATTCACAAAAGGAAATTTTGTTTGCGGACGATACAACACTCGTAATAAAAGGTGAAACTAAACAGGTCATACAGCAGTCTGCTGACTCCGTTACAGGAGAGTTAACCAAATGGTCACAAGATAATCAACTATAAAAAAACAGTATGTCTAAATTTCCACACTATACAGAATAGGAATCCTGCGAAGCCCAATATAACATTAAATGGTCATCAAAGAAAATAAATCAGAAACAAAGTTTTTAGGACTATGGATACAACATGACTTGAAATGGAATAAACATATACAATATCTGAATAGTAAACTGAACTCGATGTGCTTTGCGTTACGTATTTTGAAAACCTGCACTAGCATGCACATATTAAGAAATACTTATTTTGCTTATTTCCATTCATACTTAAGATATGGGGTCATATTTTGGGGTATGACGCCAGATGTACTAAGCACGTTTAGGATACAAAAGAGGGCGATTAGAATTATGGCAATTGTAAACACTAGAGAATCATGTAGACCTCTGTTTAAAGATTTAAACATTCTCCCTCTGCCCTGTATATATATCTTTGAAGGTATTATGTTTTTTTTAAGAATTTAATGAATAAAGATGTTTTTCTTAAAACAAACAATGATGTTCATAGGCACAACACAAGACAAAATCAAAACATTCATATTTCACACACACACACAAGCATATATCAAAAAGGAACTTATCACACAGGAGTTAAATTATATAATAAACTATCCCAGCATATAAAACTTGCCCCAAAAATAAAAACCTTTGATAGAATGTTGAAAGCTTATCTGCAGTGCCATTGTTTTTACTCTGTAGTTGAATATCTTAGTGTATAGAAACGATGAAATCTATAATTATATTTTACTTTTCTATTTTAATTGTAATACCTAGCTGTAAGTTGTTGTATTTATAGAATTAAATTTTCATATTATGATAATAGAATAAGGAGTAAATAGTTGTCCAATAAGATTGTATCTCTTAAGATCTGTTATTATAATAAGTTATAAATAGTTATAGTATTAGTATTACTGTATATACCTATTAGTACTTTTATTTTATAGATGTAAATTCTGACGTGTCCTATATCAAAAATGTATTGTATACATGTATTTGATCAAATGGAATTAATAAAACTAACTATCTATCTATCTATCTATCTATCACAGAGTGTCTATTTTCCACAGAGTCTATATGTTAGTGCAAATATATTGCAAAGATATAACAGCTCTCTTATACATCGGCTTGCATCCGTAAATTGAGTAATATAGGCCTATTTTGTATTCTAACAATGAGTAAAACTCATTCCCTCTCTCTTTATTCGTTTAGTCGATTCCGAATCTCCGTGACCCCATATACTAAACTACCATGGGCGCCCACAGGATTTTTTCCAGAGGGGGGCCAAATTTCAATTTTCATTTCATTAACCCCCCCCCCCCCCAATTTTCGTTTTATTTCTTACTTTCTTTTTAGTAAATTTTACCCTCCAGGTTGGTGTTTCCCACGGACTCAGCGAGGGAACTCACCACTACCGCCTCTACGGGCAGTGTCCTAGAGCTGGGAACACTTGGTAAGAATGGATACAACTGGCAACTGGGGAGGTGTGATCAACAATTCGCCAAGGCAGCCCCACCCGAAAAAGCGAACAGGGGCCTCATGAGGGAAGGGAAGATTGGGATGGATAGGCAAGGAAGAGGGAGGGAGGCGGCCGTGGCCTTACAGTAGATACCATCCCGGCATTTGCCCGAAGACGAAGTGGGAAACCACGGAAAACCACTTCGAGGATGGCTAAGGTGGGAGCCGAAACCCCTCTACTCATTTGGACCACCCGAGGCTGAGTAGACCCCGTTCCAGTCCTCATAAGTTACCACTTTTCAAATTTCGTGGCAGAGGCAGGAATCGAACCCAGGACCTCCGGGGTGGCAGCTAACCATTCTGACCGCTACGCTACGGAGACGATATTATTTCTTAGTTGCTTCGTGAATTTCATTATTTGACTGCTCTCAATCCGTTGGCTACCTTATGGCAAGATTGGGATGAATGTTTTGTTTTTAGTTCACAGTTTTTGTCTATGAAGATTCACGTTTCTTCTTTTGTGATACATTGTCATAATGTTGAGGTCTTAAAAACATGTAAAAGAAAGCAGTTCATTAAAATGCTAATGTAAATCCAGTTCGCCTATTTTCTAAATACGGTAACTGGAGGACATATTTTCAGATATTTCCAAATATCTTGTTTGTGCTGGCCATTGCAGCGGATCCATCAAGTTTTTCCTTTTCTTCACAAGCTATCAGGAATACTTCGCATTGCTCTTTTTAGCGTTGGTGGACCAGGTTCGATTCCCGGTCAATGCATGTGAGATTTTCGAAGTGAAATGCCATGTCCTGTGGTTCGGATTCCACGTAAAAGTAGGTCCCATGGCTCATGATCGCATGATTAACGGTCACGTTAAACTACAAGCTTCCTTTCCTCATGAATTTTGTGCGAAGTGATAAATTCGTATTGTACATTACTCGTCCTTGTGACGCCCATTGTTTTAGGTAGATTTCTATAGAAAGCTAACTATTGCAATGGGTCCCATGTTTCGACTTCCGGAAAATTTCGACATATCTTCGCGTTTCACATTCCCCAGACCCCAAAACCACCGTCAGTTCAAAAGTTTATATATAATTTATGTATATATGTATCTCTCTCTCTCTCTCTCTCTCTCTCTCTCTCTCTCTATATATATATATATATATATATATATATCAGTTTCTTGTGGACACGATAACTGCCGTAATTTTGCACCAATCACTTTGAATTTTTTACATAATATGTATCCCTATAAAATCTCGGTCGAGTTCGTTAATGTGCAAAATCGGTCAAAGGGGGTAAAAATGGGGGGCTTTTTTCGAAAAAGTGAAATATCGCTATAACTCTCTTAATACATGAAATATCGAATCCCTTCAAAGTTCATAATATGTGTCGGATAAGTGCCAAAAATGTATGTCAAATAAGTTTTTTGATAGCACCAACCATTGACCAAAGGGTTGGGAAAAAGTGGGTTTTTCGGGAAACATTAATCATATCTCTGTTAATAGGCACAATATCAAAACCGCACAAAATGGACAATATTCCTCCAATAATTACCTAAAACTTTTGTCTGAAAGAATTTTTGATATGACCCACCATTACGCCACGGGGTGAACAAAATGATTTAAATTATAAGAAAATGCCAAGTGTCAAGAGAGGTTGCCATGACAACTTTACTTTTAATTGATAAGGGATGACCATCAGCAGTTGCTATGACAACGCCACTGCACGAGATCACATTCAGTTTTCATATGTCAGTGGGAAGCGACTTCGGTATCGGAACTGGTAGCATGCTGAACTTCTATGCCCAAGGTCGCGGGTTCAAACCCGGCTGAAGTCGTCGGATTTACTAAGAGCGCTAAAAAACCTGAGTTTTCTTTCCTTCGGAGGGGAAGTTCCAACGTTCGTTGCGAGTTGCTGATTGAGGTGGCATCTAGTAGCCAAGTTCACAGCTAGGTGTCGTTGACGGTAGTATTTTAGGTAGATTTCATTAGAAAGCTAACTATTGCAATGGGTACCATGTTTCGATTTCCGGAAAATTTCGACATATCTTCGCGTTTCACATCCCCCAGACCCCAAAACCACCGTCAGTTCAAAAGTTTATATATAATTTATGTAATATATGTACATATATGTATATCAGTTTCTTGTGGACACGATAACTGCCGTAATTTTGCACCAATCACTTTGAATTTTTTACCGAATATGTATACCCATAAAATCTCGGACGAGTTCGTTACTGGGCTAAATCGGTCGAAGGGGATGAAAATGGGGGACTTTTTTTCGAAAAAATGAAATATTGCTATAACTCTCTTAATATGTGAAATATCGAATCCGTTCAAAGTTCATACTATGTGTCGGATAAAGCTCAGAAATTTATGTTTGAAACGTTTTTTTGATAGCACCAACCATTGACCAAAGGGGTGGGAAAAAGTGTTTTTTTCGGGAAACATTAATCATATCTCTGTTAATAGGCACAATATCAAAACCGTACAAAATGGACAATATTCCCCTAATAATTACCTAAAACGTTTGTCTGAAAGAATTTTTGATATGAGCCACCATTGCGCCAAGGGATGAGAAAAATGATTTCGGAATTATAAGAAAATGCCAAGAGCTATCAGTGGTTGACATGGCAACACTACTAAATTGATGAGGGATGAGCCATCAGACGTTGCCATGACAACGCACTTGCGCGAGATCAGATTCAGATTTCCATCTGACTAAGTGTGATGCGGCTTCGGTGACGTAACTGGTAGCATGCTGAACTTCTATGCCCAAGGTCGCGGGTTCAAAGCCGGCCAAAATCGTCGGATTTTCTAAGAGCGCTAAAAATCCCTCAGTAAGCTTTCCTTTGGAGGGGAAGTTCCAACGTTCGTTGCGAGTTGCTGATTGAGGTGGCATCTAGTAGCCAAGTTCACAGCTGGGTGGCGTTGACGTTAGTATCTGGTAGCAACATTAGGAACTACTGCTTGAAATTTAGCGTCTGCATTCCTTACCTGAATTACAGACTAATACCGCCATCACAATTCACACCGTTTATCAGACAGATTCTACACTCACCCAAAGTACACGGGGTTATATGACCGCGTTGTCGCAGCCCCTAAACTGAGGAACCAACCAACATCTCTGCGGGAGATATAATTTTGCGTGAAGAAGTAACAGACCGTTACATAGTTACACATCAGTGTCGAACCCTTGCATAAGGACAGTGTGACCACAAGTATAACAAGTAGTTCCGTGAAGAACTGTACAGCCTATTTTCATATATCCTGCTCATGTAAATTGCCTCTATCAACATACAAAATTTCAGTTTAATTGCTGTATCAGATTCGTAGATATTCAGAACCGTCTAAATATTTCAGATGGTCGCCAGGTTGGATTTTTATTTTTGTACTATTATATTAAGATTATTGTGTAAGTGTGGTATTCAAACTTCAATCGCATGATTAGAACACAAGACGTAAAAACCAGATATTAAAATTACGCACAGCAGCCATCTTGTGATTATGCAAACAATTGAAATAAATTAGATGCCAGTGGATCAACATTTGTGTAAGCATTTAAAACGTGCAACGTTTCACGGCACTCGGATAGTTAATTCGCGAGAAACGTCCATTTAAATATTTATACTTCGCGTCGCCGCCATGTTGGATTCGTGCTCACCAGGTTACTGAAAGTCCTATAGGTGAACATATGTTCATAGTCTCTATGAACATAAAAATTTCAGTTTGGTTGCTGTAAAAGATTCATATATATTGAGAACCGTCTAAATATTACGGAAGCTTGCCATTTAGGATTGTTATATGTATAGGGCATAGAGTTATGTACCATTCAAGGTCACTTATTGCCTAGGTTCATTATTCAAACTTTCACTTCGATCGCATGATTACGACACAAGAAATAAAAACTTAATTTTAAAATTTCGCACAGCCGCCATTTTGAGGTTATGTAAACAATTGAATTAAATTAGATGGCAGTACATTACATTCTGCAAAATCATTTACTGTACCACATTTCACTGCGCTCAGAGAGTTAACTCACGAGAAAAGTCTATTAAAATATTTCAAATTCGCTTGGTCGCCATGTTCGTTTTGTACTTTACAGGTTTATGAATTATACATAGGTAAACTTGTATCAGTACCCTTTATCACCGTACAAAATTGCAGGGTGATATCTGTAACAGTTTCGGGGATATAGAATGTCAGTGAAATATTTCGCACAGCCGCCATTTTGAGGTTATGTAAACAATTGAACTAAATTAGACTCCAGTGCATTGCAATGTGTATAAATATTTGCTGTACCAAGTTTCATTACGTTTGGATAGTTAAATCGCGAGAAAAGTCTATTTAAAAGTCTCCACTTCGCTTGGCCGCCATGTTGGTTATGTAGTAACCAGGTTTTTGAAAGTTTCATAGGTGAACTTCTAGTAGTACCCTTTATCACCGTACACAATTTCAGGGCGATATCCGTTATAGTTTCGGAGATACTGAATGCTGGTGAAATATTTCGCACAGCCGCCATGTTGGATTGGTGAGACGTAACAAAATTCGATGGGCACGGTCGACATCGCCGGGAATAGTGCTATGAACTTACCGAGTTTCACTGAAATCGCTCCAGCCGTTTAGATTTTATTAGGGGGACACACACACACACCTCACACATACACACACACACGCGCGCGCGCGGACAAAAGGTGATCTCATAAGCCTATTTTTTTTTTTTCAAAATTGAAAATAGGCTAAAAATGGACTCCAAATGACAAGAAGGTTACCGTCCCCGTAAGACAATACAATGTTTAAAATATGTTTAAAATGAAGAAAAACAAAGTTAATTAATCTCCAATTATAAAATACTTTCACGCGATAAATGAGGTCTGATCCTTCTACGAAAACCTGCATATTCTGCCTATTTTCGCCTATCTCCAAGTTTGTCCGGTGAAATCTACCTCCGCCTTCCGGCGTGCCGAGAGGACTTTTTAGCAAATTTTCGTTTTAGAAAGACATTATTTCATTTGATTATTGCTGACCGTTAAGTAAAATATATAATGCTCACTAAATCATGTACTTCTTACTTAGTCGCTTAGATAACGACAAATATCGCAGGATCATTTAGCCTAACTATTATACATTCGTACTTAAAAATGTCACATAAATGTTATTTGAATAAAGAGCCTGCCAATGTCTGTTCTGTAGTTTTCTTCTTTCAGAATCACATCATTATCAATCCCTCCTTCAACTTTGGCTTGATCACCTAATTGATCTATATTGAATTGTAACTTTCAGTCGGTCAATATGACTATAAGCCCAATTAGATAAGAATTAAATTACCTACCTTCTCTGCTCGTTTAAGTCGGCTACATGTTGCGCATCAAAAATTGCCTTGCAAGAAGATTCCATTGGAATAATATAGCCTACAACATTACGAAGTCTATCAGTATTGAATTCACCATTTTGTCTCTACTGATCTACCGTCTACATTCGATTGAGAGTGCGAATCTCCGTCGCTTTGATAACGGCACAAAAACAACGCAGAACAATTTAACCATTTGCCTATAAATTGCTTCGATCGTAGAAGATTTAACTCGACGGGTTAAGAATCTACAACAATGGTAGATTGCTGTTCATTTATAGCAATAATTGCTCTGTTCTCGGGGGTACTATGGCACACCTTGAATAAAACTAAACGGCATTTCGCAGCACGAATAACGATTGCAGTAAGGCAGAACGGCGCAAAATTAGACGAGTGTACAACACAGTCAGGCTCGTATAGGGCTCTTGAATCCCCTAGAGAAAAAAAATTGCTACCCCCGACTTAAAGTATGTAGATTTATTAAAGTTTCCATATGGGACTGTTTCTTCACTGAGCGTGTATTTAACTATGGGAGGCAAACACTATAAATACCGTATGTGTTTACTAAAATTACACATAGAAAAATAACTTAATACAAAGAATTTACATTTAAATTTTAAAAGATATACACAAACAATTGCAAAAAACACCCATTATTTAAATAACAAGGGGCTTCATTCTTGCCTTGTCATTTGCAAACACGATTAGGATATCATTAGTCCAATTTCACTTTCAAGTCAGATTCAAAAGCAAGAACACCAAGATGACTAACACAATCCCGATTTGTGTCTCCTTAAATAATCAACATTGGAAATCTGTGAAAATGTGTGTGTGTGTGTGTGTGTGTGTGTGTGTGTGGATGTGTGGGGTTAAACTTTAAAAACTTGGCGTTTAATGCCCAAGCGGTTTTGTACAGTTTCCAGATTTCTTTCCGCCCCTAAAACCTGCCACCCTGGACAGCTGCCCTGTTTGTTCCCCCGTCATTACGGACCTGAATACAGTAAATAACTCAATATTGTAAGCACGACCTTAAGCAGTGTTTTACTAGTCATAAAAAAAACCTCGTTTTAGGGGCTGAAATCCGCTATCGGTGTTGCAATGTATAAAAATATCTCCAGAACCTGCTTTCATATCGTCACTGCCAAAGTGAGGTGGCGAAAGTAGTAGCCAGCCTAATCACTTGAGATAGCGTTGGGTAAACATACACTAGGCATAACCATATTGAAAAATGGAGCTATGTTTTCATTGGTGGTCTAGTGCATGACATCGTTAGAACCATATATTTATGAATATAAATACATATTACGTCAGCAACATTAAAGAAGTTTTCTGTTGTAACATTATTTGTTAGTTGATTATCAGAAACTTCAATTTATGAAATAAACTGGTGACAACGACCAATCGAATATCAACATTCTCGGGATTCCAGGTGGGGGCCACGGCCCCACCTTGCCCCTCCCTGCGGGCGCCCATGTAAACTACGCCAATCTCTTCTGTCCTGCACTGCCTCCCGAAGATTTTCCAAGCTGGAATTTAGTGCTTCTGTGATGCCTTCCATCCATCTCATTCTTTGCCTCCATCTTCTCCTTGTGCCTTCTATCTTTCCCAGCAATAAGGTCTTCTCTAATGAATTATGTCTACTCATGCTGTGTCCAAAGTATTTCAGTTTTTGTTTCAGGATTAAGCCCTCAAAGGAACACTCTGGTTTAATCTGCGAAGAGAACAGATAAGAACTTTTCTCCAACACCATAATTCGAAGGAATCTATTCTACTGCGTTCAGCTTTTCTTATGGTCCAGGTCTCACATCCATACATCACAACTGGAAAAACCATGGCCCTCACTATACGGATCTTTGTTGTTATTGTTATGACTCTTCTCCTTAAGATACTGTCCAGATTTGAAAATGCCTGTCTACCAAGTACCGGTAGCAATCGTCTTTTGATTTCATGGCTGCAGTCACCATAAGCAGAAATCTGTGAGCCAAAATAGTTAAAAACAGAGACTATCTCCATTTTTTTCTCCTCCTACACGCCATGAATTGACAGTTGTAGCTGTCATAATTTTTGTTTTCTTGGCATTCAACATTAGTCCAGCCTTTGAACTTCCCTCTTTCACTTTCAGTAAGAGATTTTTTAAATCTTCTTCAGTTTCAGCCATCAGGATGGTATCATCTGCATATCTCAGGTTGTTTATATTTAACCCAGCTATTTTGATTCCTGTTTCTTCTTCATCTAACCCCACATTCCTCATAATGTGTTCTGCATACAGATTGAAAATATAAAGTGACAATATACAGCCTTGCCGTACTCCTTTTTGAATCTTAACCCATTTAGTTGTTCCATATATGGTTCGCACTGTAGCGTCTTTATCGGAGTATAAGTTCCGAATGAGGTTAATGATATGTTCTGGTACCGGTACTCCCATGTATTTTAGTACTTTCCATGACTCATTATGATCAACACAGTCAAAAGCTTTAGCATAATCAATAAAACAAAAATATACATTTATACGGAATTCTTTTGCCTTCTCCATTATCCATCGTACGTTGGCGATTTGATCTATGGTCCCTCTTCCTTTACGAAATCCAGCTTGTTCTTCAGGTAGCTCTCGGTCTACATACTGGCGTAGTCTATTTTATAGGATTTTAAGCATGACTTTGCTAGCATGTGAGAAAAGTGCAATTGTTCGGTGATTCGTGCATTCATTAGAATTACCCTTCTTAGGAATTGGGATGAATAGGCTACTGAACTTTTCCAGTCTTTGGCCATTGTTGGGTTTTCCATATTTGCTGACGTATGGAATGTAAAATTTTCACTGCACTATCTCCAACTACTTTGAACATTTCTATTGGAATTCCATAATGTCCACTTGCTTTGGTTTTAGCAATATTCTCTAGAGCCCATTTGACTTCAGTTTCCAAAATATCTGGTTCTGGTTCGAAGGGCACACGAACTTAATTTTCAATAATACACAGCTCCTTCTTATACAGATTTTCTACATATTCCATCCATCTTTCCTTAATGTCCTCTGCTTCTGTTAGATCTTCGCCATTTTTTATCTTTTACCATCCCAATTTCTGCCTGAAAATTTCCTTTGATATCCCTAATTTTCTTGTAAAGATCCTCGTCTTTCCCATTCTGTTATTTTCCTCAACTTCCTTACCGTACATTGATTAGTTACGAGTATAAAAATATTCTTATCTCTTCTAGCTAATCTTCTAAACTCTGCATTAAATGCCAACATTGCTGATCTATCCCCTTTAATTGTTGCATTCCTTCGTTCTTCTGCAATTTGCAGTGCCTCACCCGATAACCATTTGGCCTTCTTATTACTCCCTTCCTTGGGAATGTGTTTTTCTGCTGCCTCCTTAACAGCAGACGATACTTCTGTCCACAACTCTTCAGGGCTTTTGTCTTCTATCTGCAATGTATTAAATCTGTTCTTGACTTCTACTGTAAAATTACAAAGAATTCTTGCCAGGTCAAATCTGTTTGATGAGGCGGTTTTAGCCATTTTCCTCAACTTCAACCGGAATTTTGCAATTAATAATACATGGTTGATCCGCAATCAGCGCCTGGTCTTGTTGTAGTTGATTGAATACCACTTTTCCACCTGCTATTACAAATTATGTAATCAATTTGATTCTGGTATTGGCCATCTGGTAAAGTCCAAGTGTATAGACGTCTTTTGGGTAACTGGAATAGTGTGTTGGTAATAATCAGTGGATTGTCTTGGCAGAATTCTAGGAGTCTCTGTTCTGCTTAATTTGTTGTGCCAAGACCAAATTTTCGTGTTACACCATCTACTATTTGATTTTCCACTTTAGCATTCCAATCTCCAACCATGAAAACGACATCCTTGTTTGGTGTCGACCGTAGTAGTTCTTGCAAATCTTCATAAAATTGGTCAACTACGTCCTCTTTAGCATCAATGGTTGGTGCATAAACTTGAATGACTGTAACATTGAGAGGTTGACCTTGAAATCCGATGGATATCATTCTATCATTTTAGCCTATTTTCAATTAAAAAAAATAGGCTTATGAGATCACCTTTTGTCCGTGTGTGTGTGCGTGTGTGTGTGTGTGTGATTCGTGTGTGTGTGTGTGTCCCCCTAATAAAATCTAAACGGAAGGAGCGATTTCAATAAAACTCGGAAAGTTCATAGCACTATTCCGGGCGACCTCGACCGTGCCCTTCAAATTTTTTTACACTCACCAATCCAACATGGCGGCTGTGCGAAATATTTCACCAGCATTCAATATCTCCGAAACTATTACCGATATTACCCTGACATTTTCTATGGTGATAGAGGAAACTACTATAAGTTCACTTATGTGACTTTTGAAAACCTGGTTACTACAAAACCAACATGGCGGCCAAGCGAATTTGCGACTTTTTAATTGACGTTTCCCGCGATTTGACCAACCAAACGCAATGAAACTTGGTACAGTATATGTTTATATATATTGTAATGCACCGACATCTAACTTCGTTCAATTGTTTACATAATCAAAAGATGGCGGATGTGCGAAATATTTCACCGGCATTCTATATCTCTGAAACTATTAGCGGTATCTCCCTAAAATATTGTACGGAGATAAAGGGCACTACTGGAAATCCATCTATAAGACCTTCAAAAACCGGTTAACTACAAAACGAACATGGCGGCCAAGCGAATTTGAAAATTTTAAATAGACCTTTCTCGCGATTTAATGTTCCAAGCGCACTGAAACCTGGTACAGGAAATATTTATACACATTGTAATCCATTGGTATCTAATTTAGTTCAATTGTTTACATAACCTCAAGATGGTGGCAGTGCGAATTTTAAAATTAAGTTTATATTTCTTGTGATGTAGTCATGCGATCGAAGTGAAAGTTTGAATAATGAACCTACGCAATAATTTTCCTTTAATGGTACATGACTCTATGGCCTATACAGTTAACAATCCAACATGGCGACCATCCGAAATATTTAGACGTTACTGAATATCTACGAATCTATTTTAGCAATCAAACTGCATTTTTAATGTTCATAGGGGCTATGAACTTAAGTTCACCTATAGGACTTTAAATAACCTGGTGATCACAAATCCAACATGGCGGCGACGCGAATTATAAATATTCACAATGACGTTTCTCGCAATTTAGCCATCCGCGTGCAGTGAAACTTGGTACAGTAAATCCTTATACGAATGTTAATCCACTGGCATCTAATTTATTTCAATTGTTTCCATAACCTCAAGGTGGCAGCTGTGAACAATTTTAAAATCTCCTTGTTACTTCTTGTGTCCTAATTATGCGATTGAAGTTTGAATACTACACGTTCACAATAATCTGCATGTAACAGTACATATCTCTAGGACCTACATATATAAAATCCAACATGGCGACCATCCGAAATATTTAGTCGGTTCTCAATATCTACGAATCTATTACAGCAATCAAACTGAAATTGTGTATGTTGATAGTGGCAATTAACATAAGTAGGATATATGAAAATAGGCTGTATAGTTCTTCACGGAACTACTTGTTATAGTTGCATATAGTACAGTTTTACCTACTCTGTTACTAACTATGAAAGCTACTCCATTACTTTCGTTGTTGTCTTGTCCAGAAAAGTATACTGTGTAGTCATCCGAAATAAACTCTCCCATTCCAGACCACCTCATTCCACGTTTTCCCAATATGTCGATGCCGATTCTCTTCATTTCTCTTTTGATTACATCTAGTTTTCCTTGATACATGGATCTAATATTCCGTGTTCCCAAACAGTCCTGTTCCTTGCAGCGTTGCACTATTCTTAAAGCCCCTCTCAACCTAGTCTGCCCGGAGATCCGAACGGGGAACTTGAAACTCCGGAATATTTTAAATTGAGCAAAGCCATGGGGCTTCCTTGGGATATTTAATGTGGTGGTTTCCCGTTGCCTTCCACATTTTGATGCCGTTGACCAATCATGGTTACTCCGCCTTCAGGGACGATTTCTCATCCCCAGGACAACAGAGTTGCCTAAACCTCTACCGCGCTCATCCGCCTTCCAAGTAAACCGTTTGCACTGTTAGTTACTTTAATGGCACACGGATTGATACTAGATGTATTTTGGCACATTTCTACACAACTGATTACATACTGTACATACATGTTGACCAAAGAATATATACAGGAACAGGAAGTCATAGCCTTCTCATCACAAAGTCACTGTAAATAAAACATAGTGCAAAACAAGCATTACCAACATACTCCTTCTAACTAAAATTTAAAACTAAAGTTGTGCAGAACAATTGATTATCTTCATGATAATAAGACATTCTAACACCCTCACTTAACCGATTGTACACACAACACATGAATTAATCTGCCATCCCCATAGATGAAATGCAAAAATCATGTTTTGCTCCTGAAAGTGCTTTGGTTAGCACATCAGCAATCATATATTCAGTTGACAAGTATTGTACACTGACAACACCACATTTCACCAAATGCTTTATTTGATGGAACCTGACATCAATGTGTTTACTTTTGCTGCCAGATGACTGGTTCAGACACATATTAATAGCTGCTTGGTTATCATTAAATAGTTTAATACATTTGATTGGGACTGATAATTCCCCAAGAAGACCTCTTAAATACACACCATTCTTACCACATTCACTAGTAGAAACATACTCTGCAAAAGTTGTGCTATCTGCAATAGTTGCAGATCTTTTTTTTTCTTGCCTGCCAACTAATGGCTCCATCTGCTAGCTTGAACACATAGCCAGTAACAGATTTTCTATAAACATCACTAGCAGCAAAATCAGCATCTGCATAACCAGTTAAACTACAACCTCCTCTACAATATTTTAGCCCTAAGCCCATTGTACCCTTCACGTATCTAACCACTCTCAGGGCAGCATTGAAATGTTCATCATTATTACAACTGTTGAACTGGCTTAAATAATTAACAGCAAAACATATGTCAGATCGGGTGCCTACCACCAGATACATAAGGGCACCTATCAAATTTTGATACAGTGGATGATTTGTAGAATTCATTGGCCTGACAAGTTTTACACCAAGTGCTAGGGGCGTGTTCACTGGTTTACACTCTCCCATACCATAGTTTTTGACAATGTCGAAAGCATAGCTCTCTCGATCGAACTTAACTGAATGAGATTTAAGGTCTCTTGTCACTCTCATACCTAGACATTCACTTACAGGACCCACGTCTCTTATTTAAAACATTTAGACATAGTTTCATTAAGTTTCTTAGTTTCCTGCTTACAGTTTGAGAAAATATAGGAGTCATCAACATGCAAGCCAATCGCTACACATGTTTTACCTTCGTTCTTAGTGTAGACACATGCATCATACTCTGAATTCTGGAACTTATGTTGAATAAGAAAATCATGAATTTTATCATTCCAGGATTTGGCAGCTTGCATGAGACCATATAAAGCTCTTTGCAATCGGCACACTTTACCTTCATTGCCCTTTTCCAGAAAACCTTCCGGCTGCTCCATATAAATTGTTTCAGACAAATCACCATTTATAAAAGCAGTAGTTACGTCCACATGGTCTATTTCACAGTCTGACTCGGCAGCGAGGGCAAATAGGACTCTTAGCGATGAGACCCTGACAAGAGGTGCAAAATTTTGATCGTAGTCTCTACCTGGAATCTGAGTGAATCCTTTCGTCACAAGTCTTGCTTTGTAGCGCTTGGACCTATCCAGTCCTTTCTTAAGTTTGTAGACCCAATTACACTGAATAAATTGTGATTTGATGGTCTATCGACCAATCTCCAAGTTTGATTGTTAGTTCACGACAACATTTCCTCTCGCATGGCATTTCTCCACAGCTTCTGATCCGACCTCGAACATACTTCTGAATAATTTTTAGAATCTTGTGGCCCAACAGTCAGAAAAGAGTATTCAAAATCCTCATCCCCCTTAGCCGCTCTGGTACGCTGGGGATATCTGCCCCCCATCATATCAGGACGGTCATGCTGGGGACCAGGCTCATGACTCACAATATCCTCAATTGAGCTATCATCACTACCAATATAGAGGTTAGAAATGTCTAAACTACTATCACTATCAGATGATTCAGCTAGTGTAGTGTCATTGGACACAGTCACAACCCTTTCAGTTTCATCACTCAGAACGTCAACATCTACAACATCAACATTGTGGTGATCAACAAAAGTATTAATTACAAGCACCGACAATATTTACATGTCATTTACAGCATTAATTACTGGATTATTTGCATTCACTTGGAATGATGGACCTCCAAGGAAACCAAAACTCCTAGCTACAACAATACGCTTCGGGTCACTTTTTCTTACAAGGCGGTATCCTTTTTGTGTTTCACAATAACCTACAAATAACATCTCATCAGATTTCTTGTCAAACTTCTGCCTTTTAACATCAGGGACATGAACCTGTGCTTTACAGCCAAAAATTTTAAGGTGGGAAATATCAACTTTTACTCCAGACCATGCCTCTTCTGGTACGAGATCCCTCACTGCAGCTGTGGGTGATCGGTTCCTGAGATAGATGGCAGTGTTCATAGCCTCTGCCCAGAATCTCTTTTCTAGACCTGACTCAAACAGCATGCAGCGAGCTCTGTCTGCCAAGGTCCTGTTAGTCCTTTCAGCAATACCATTTTGCTGAGGACTACATGGAATACTGGTTTGATGAAAAATTCCGTTCTCCTGTAAATACAACTCAACCTTACTGGTATATTCTCCTCCATTGTCGTTTCTTAGACACTTAATGCATTTATTGAGCTGGTTCTCTACCATCTCCTTGAAGAGGCGTAATTTAGAAAGAACTTCAGATTTATAAGCAATCATATATCCAAAGACATTCCTATTGAAGCCATCGACAAAATCAAACAGTATCTGGCTCCGCCCCACGATTGCACCTCCATGGGACCTTGTACATCACTATGAATAGCATCCAGAAGAGATTTAGCTTTGCTCCCCTTTTTAGGAAATGACTTTACTGTTTGCTTACCTTCCAGGCAGGTAACACAAACATTTTGATTGATTTGATTAAACTTCATGCCAGTGAACATACCTTTACGATTTATGACCCAGCCTTTTGTGCCACAGTTCTCCATGAGAGATACCTTCAGCGGACAATGCCCTCAATGGTTCCTGTGAACACTCAGCTATTGTGTATAAACCATCTTGTTTTACATACTTAAACTCTAAATTTCCATCAACAGAAAAATTTGATCCATTAAAGACTTTACAGGACTCATTGTCAGAGACAAGATTGTACCCTTTTTCTGTCATATTATGTTTTGAGAGCAAGTTTGTAGATAAATTTGAAAAATAAAGTACATCAGTCACTGTTTTAATATTATCACTACCAAGATTCAGGACAACCTTACCGACACCTTCAGACAATATATCAGAATCGTCTGCAACGCTGATTGACGCACGAACACTTGAGTCAACATTTCGCAGTGATACCCTTTCCTTGGTCATGTGGAACGTTGCAACTGAGTCGATGACCCTTGCTGAGGGAGCCACCTTGGTAGTCAACGCCTGGGTGAGGATTGTTTTCTGCCCGCCTGATGTTCGGTCAGCAGTTGATGCACGGTTCGCTTGAAATTTCTCGCTTTGCTTCAACTTCGGACAATTGGGTCGACCATGTTCAGGGCTGCCACACTCGTAACATTTAAATCCTGGATCGCCTGGCTTTCTCTTGTTATAATTTCCCTTCTTGCATTGATTGGAGAACAAAGCAGTGGCACGAAATTTTCATATTCGTTTGAGACATCATTCCAGTTCAATGCCTGTGTAAAGGAGCATTGCCTCGAAACTTAAACCAGGCGAAGTAAAAAAGGGTGCAGCATCCACTCGGTGTGTTTCTAGTGTTTTGTTTCTAAACGCTTCAAAGCTGTCTGCAAGACGAAGTACATCTGAAGTAGAGTTTTAATGTTGAACTGATTCCACACATTTTTGGCATGTTCATAGTCTTCTTGACTAACATCTTCTTGACTTAATTTGTTAAAGAATACCTCTTTTGGAGGTAAACACGTTTCACTTAACTTTTCCCATGAATCAATGTAGTCATAACAAAATACCCCTTTACGAGTCATGAGCATTGCATTTTTTTTTCCAAAGTACTTGTCTGTTTCAGGGTATAATGTTAAGTTGGAAACTAAGTTTTCCAAACTACTTGACATTAACCGAAACGTGTCCACAAATCGAAGCTTAACATTTCCCACATATTTGGTGAAGGAAATGTACTTTTCCTTGGAGTTAGCGATACCATCCACTCTCTCAGTAGTACATCCCAATTGCTTTACAATGAAATTTGCGTCGAAGCCACTCATATTATGTAGAAATACAGGAACGGGGTTACGTGTTTTACACCTCAAATTACAGTTATTGTGAGCACTTCTACGGTATTCCCCTGTAATATGGCAATGTTCTCTAACTTTCCTGTCCTCTTTGGTAAATGGTTTTTCACACAAATAACAGGTTTCAGAACATTGGAACTCTGCTTCTTGATCCTGAGTTAAGGCCTTTGGAACATTTAAGCTGTAAAGGCGATCAATTTCATTAGCTATTGAGATCAAACAGTCCATACACTTTTCTGCAGCGTCAGGTCCACGATAAATAACAGGTTGGCTAGGAAGGTTTGTCTTTATGTGTTCCACAGCAGGTGAGGGTTTAACGTATATACCAAAGCTCATAGGAACATGACTCTGGTATGGCACTGTATAACTTGCTTCAGGATTGGGTAGACATGTTTGATAGGGTAACAGTATACTTTCAAAATCAGCATAGATAACGTAAGGTATTCTCAGCATTTTTTCAACATTTAAGAATTTGACAATGGGGTTTTAAATAGGAATTTCAACCCTAGCAATGTCATGCTGGACACACAAAGCCCTATGTTCTTTCAATTTTTCCATTCCTTGTTGCCCATAGTGATTCTCAAAGTGAATAAAACACCGTTTACACGTATATATCTTATGTTCATAGCGGGTAATCTGATGTCTTACTAGTTTATCAAAATCTTTATAGTCTGGCTGCGTGGCTCAGGGGTAACGTTCTCGCTTGCTGAACCCAAGTTTGCAGGTTCGAAACCTGGTGCAGTCAGCTGGCATTTGAGGGTGCGCAAATGCGAGGGAGCCGTGTCAGTACATTTACTGGCACGTTAAGGATCCCCTTCGGGGCAAAATTCCGGCACCCCGGCGTCTCTAAAGGCCAGGGTAGTTAAAAGGGACGAAAAACCAATAACAATAACATTATTATTATTAAAATCTTTGATAAAGACGTAGTGGTTCTGGCCAGATGAAGAACTTAGCAGAAGAAGGTCGCGATGGTCTTGCAGCTCATGATCCACAACCTTTAGAGGAAACAATTTACTGTCTTGCTCCAGTCCAAATACATTTATGGATATGTCGTTGGCTTTCTCAAATTTGGGAATGTCAGCTAGCGATGTAGGAAACGATATTACTGAAAAATCATACTTGTTTTCCAGGTCCTTGTATTTACTAATGCGTTGAGCATCCTTTTTAACCAGTTTTGCTAAAATGGCATACATAAAACACTTTTCATCTATCAAATTTTCAGGATTAATGCAGGCTTTTCTTGCTTGAATAGCTGCTGGTAATGGAATATATGTGGCTCCACGCAAGGGATTGTACTTATTTATTTTCAATCGTACTCCTTCCACTGCTAACAAAGCCCAATTACTGCCTTTTAACTCTGATTCTTCCATTTCAGTAGTTAACTTAGTAAATTGTGTTACCAAGAAACTTCTTAAGTCTGTTTCCAAAAATAGGGCCTGATTTCGTGTTTTAAAAGCCCGATCTGTAATTTCGTTGGTGGACGTATGAATGAATCTACATTCAGCCACTAGATTAACTTTGATCGACTTGTGTATTGCTAGTTCTATCTGCATAGCTTGTATTATTTGCTGTTTGGACTCTTTAAGGTTTGAATTTAAATCCTTACACGTATCGCAACGAATGAAATAGGATTTAAGTCGACCTTCAAAAGATGTCTCATATTCAATAAGTCCGTTTTTGTCAGGGACCAATGACAGTAGGTAATGTTTTGTAGGCTCTGCTTTTTGTCTTTTAGCTGCTGACACAACATTACAACATTCTTCATGCCGACGTCCATTGTAGGAATTGTTGAATTTACTGCCACACATTTTGCACTCATGAAATTCCCCACACGAAACTTCATGACGCTTTCTATCATAGTCCCGAAGAAAAGTTTTTCCACACTGTTTACACATATAGCTAGGAATGGGTTCTTCCATCATGAATGTTGATTTCTGCAAACAGCTGCTTACTGCGTATCACAGGGCTAGAGGTTGGTCGGTGAGACGGTCTTTCACGATGTAAACACCGTGAGAGGTAGTAGTCAACTGTTGATATTCTTGTTAAGGGTCCTCTAATATACCCCTAGTCTAGACCAACAGCTCTTTACAGCATATGACAAGGCTGTAGACTGGACAGTGAGACGGTTCTTCACGATGTGAACACTGTAACAAGTAGTAGTCAACTGATTATATACTTGCTAAGGGTTCTCTAATATACAATAGTCAAGACCAACAGCTACTTACTGTGTAGTACAAGGCTGTGCAATAGTTGTTTTGACAGTCTTTCACGATGTGGTCACTGTGAGTGGTGGTAGTCAACTAATGATATTCTTGCTAAGGGTCCTCTAATTTACCCCTAGTTAAGGGTAACAGCTGCTCACTGCTTATGACAAGGCTAAAGACTGGTTGTTTCAACGGTCTTTCACAATGTAAACACTGTGACAGGCAGTAGTCAACTGAAAATATTATTATAGCCTTCTCAAGGTTATCAGGTACTTACTGCATATCATAAGGCTGTACACTCATGTGTGTTAGGCACTCTTTCTTGCTAAGGACGCCAATATTCCCTACATAAGGCACTACAAAAATAAAAAACAAAAATAAAAAATAGTATTCATAATCAAAAATAAATAAAATAGAAAACAAAAAAAGAATATATATAAAAATGTATTATGTGTAAATAATGTACATGTATTTAAAATAAAAATATTGTATGGACACTGCTTGTACATTTCTAATTACTACCCACCTCTCCCTACTCATAATGCAAAATGAACATGTAAAACACAAATTGGAAAATCCATGTTTCCATATTGATAAAATAGAAAAAAACATTGAACTGAAATTTTAAAAACTGTAAATGGGAATTTGGTAAATTGACAAATGTGTAAACAACAAATTGGAAAATCCATGTTTCTATATCATGAAATTGAAAAACTTTAACTGACATTTTAAAAACTGTAAATGGGAAATTGTGAAATTGATAAATGTGTAAACAACAAAATGCAAAAATCCATGTTTCCATATTATGAAATTGAAAAACTATAAACTGACATTTTTAAAATACTGAAAATGGGAAATTGGAAAATTGACAAATGTGTAAACAACAAAATGCAAATTCCATGTTTCCATATTATATACACCGCGGACAGGCCAACAAGGACCACGCAAATATCACTTCTTTATAGGTCTAGTTTCCTTCTTTCTCTTCCAGAAGTCTTTCATCCTGGTCGACTGTGCAGCTTTTCTTTCAGCAGTCCATTCTCCTCTGTTGAGATTTTTCTTCTCCCCGACAAGAATTTTGAGACCAAAAATTTTTTTTCTGTACTCTATTCGATTTAGACAATCTTCTTCAGTAATTTTGAATTTTTGAAGTTCTTCTTTCATTTGTTTTACATAGCCTCCTTGTCCTTTATAGCTCCAGATTTTATCAAAAATTTGTTTGTTTAACCTTGAGCAATCCATGCGGACCATATGTCCGTAGAACTGAAGTCGCCGTTTTCTGATCATCACTTCAAGGTTGTCGATTTTACTATAAATTTCTGCATTCGATCTCAGTCTATAACCTTCCTGTGTTTTCCTAGGACCATAAATCCTTCTTAAAATTCTTCTTTCTATCTTGAGCAAATTCTCCATTCCGGTTATATTTGTAGTTTCCATGCCGTACAAGATGACTGGTCTAACAACAGTATTAAAATGTCGTAATTTTGCATTGATAGACAGGTTCTTTTTATTGTATATATTTTTTGTACAAAAATTTTATCTTTCCAATTTCCCTTTTTTGTTCTCGATTGCCAATTTATCCGTCCCATTGCTACTAATTATTTCTCCAAGATATTTAAATCGATCAGTGACCCTGATGTTCCCATAATTTGTTTTTATCATTTTCTTAGTGTATTTCTGATCACTTGTCATCATCTCTGTTTTTACCAACGAAATCTGTAAGCCCGCTTTTTCCGCCGTTTCTTTTAACTGATCAATTTGGTTAATAGCTTCTTGTTCTGATTCAGCAAACAACGCTACGTCGTCAGCAAATGCTAAACCTTTGACTTTGAGGTTCTTATTCATTGTACCAATTTTAGCACTTGAATCGTTCTTCTCCCAAAACGTCCTCATGACTTTATCCAAGACCAAATTGAAAAGCAGTGGTGATAGACTGTCCCCTTGTCTTAGCCCAGTTTTTACCTCGAAGGGCTCGCTAACTTCATTTAAAAATTTGACTCTGGAAATCGTATTAGTTAATGTAAGTTTTATTAAATTTATGTTTTTTTTTATCAACTTGGTATTCCTTCAATGTGTCAAAAACAGTATCCCTATCCACTGAATCATACGCTTTCTGAAAATCAACGAATGAGATAAAGATATTCTTTGGCCTGTTGTTGTAATATTTTAATATCAATTTTAAACTAATAATTTGTTCTGCACACGATCTATTCCTTCTGAAACCTCCTTGGAACTCGCCAAGCTGTGGTTCGATCTGTGGTTCAAGTCTGTTTAAAAGTAATTTGGCAAATATTTTATATGTGACAGACAACAATGAGATCCCCCTATAACTATTGACATCAATTTTTGAGCCTTTTTTATGTAGTGGATGAATTAAGGTGATTAACCAGCCTTCTGGAATTGCTTCCTCAATCCAAATTTTCTGGAATAGATTTGTCGTCGCTATTAAAAATTCATCATCTACAAGCTTCCACATTTCTGCAATTATTCCATCCTTGCCTGAGGCTTTATTATTTTTAAGTGAGTTGATAATACATTTAACTTCATTTACATCTGGGGGCGTAGAGTCAAAATTTTGTGTTGTAAATTTGAAACTCAACTTGTCTGTCGGTTTTGGACAATTCAACAACTTCTCAAAATACGCAGCCAAGATATCACAATTTTCCTTGATGTTTAATGCTAGTGTACCATCTTCCCTTTTGAAACTTAAACTCGGCGCTGAATATCCAGTGATTTCATTCTTAAATTCTCTATAAAACAATCGGGTGTCATTTTTCTTAAAATTGTCGTCCATTTCCATTATTTGGTCCTTCATATATTTTCTTCGAATCGTTCTTAAAGTCTGGTGGGCCATTTTCCTTAATCTTTGTACTTCCTCTAAATTTTCTGGAGTCTTGTTCCCGTTCCACTTGTGCCAAGCACAATGTCTTTCTTTGATCACTCTTTCACATTGTTCATTCCACCAAGCATGTTTCCATATTATGAAATTGAAAATCTTAAAACTGACATTTTAAATAAACTGAAAATGGGAAATTGGAAAATTGACAAATGTGTAAACAACAAAATGAAAAAAAAATAAAAAAATACCCGGTTGGGGTAGTGATCATGTTGTACAGTAGCCTATAAGACTAGCATAAGGATAGTTGCATGTGCCCTTATATACTTTGTGTATGTGCATTAGCCTTTGGATTAGCTTAAGTTAGGGTTGGTGAGGTTAGGTATATGACCTTGTAATTTACTCTTTTCGAAAAATGTAAAATGTTAAATCTAAAATCAAAAAATCTTAAATTTAAAATGAAAAATCTAAAAAAACTAAAATTTAAAATACAAAAAAAATAATCAAAAATGTAAAATCTAAAAAATGTAAAATGAAAAATCAAGAATCTAAAATGTTAAAATGTAAAATCTAAAATCTTTAAATGAGGTTTCTGTGGGTTAGGTTAGGTTAGGTTATAACTAAGTTTATTATTTGTGCTCTCTCATTTGCTCTTACTTTTTTTTGCTCTGACTTTGAAGTTAGGTTAGGTTAGGTTACGTTACGTTAGGTTAGATTAGGTTAGGTTATAACTAAGTTTATTATTTGTGCTCTCACATTTGCTCTTACTTTTTTTGCTGACACTTTTTGTTCTTACTTTTTGCTCTCACTTTTTTATTGCTCTAATTTTTTTGCTAGCA
This sequence comes from Meconema thalassinum, assembly GCA_946902985.2. Lineage (NCBI taxonomy): Eukaryota > Metazoa > Arthropoda > Insecta > Orthoptera > Tettigoniidae > Meconema > Meconema thalassinum. Next base: position 500,606,494 of record OX336392.1, on the reverse strand, counting down.
CTTTTTGCTAGCAATTTTTGCTCTGATATTTCCTCTTACTTTGAAGTTAGGTTAGGTTGGGTTAGGTTAGGTAAAGTTAGGTTAGGTAAAGTTAGGTTAGGTTAGGTTAGGTAAAGTTAGGTTAGGTTAGGTTAGGTTATAACTAAGTTTATTATTTGTGCTATCACATTTGCTCCCACTTTATGCTTATATATTTGCTCCCACTTTTTTGCCCCCACTTTTTTGCTCTCACATTTGCTCCCACTTTTTATGCTCTCACATTTGCTCCCTCTTTTTTGCTCCCACTTTTTGCTCTCACTTTTTGCTCTCACTTTTTGCTCCCACTTTGAAGTTAGGTTAGCTTAGCTTAGGCTAGGTTAGGTTAAGTGAGGTTAAATGAAGTTGGGTTAGGCTGAACGGCAGAGGTATGAATTAAAACCCTCTTTTTCTTACTTTTGCCTTACAAGACTGAGTGTACCCCGTTCCACTCCTGATACCAGAAATTAAATTTCTTGGCAGAGCCAGGAATCGAACCCACGCCTTCGCAGTAACAGCCAAGAATGCTAGCCACTACACCAAGTGATTGACAATATAAAGCTGGTCTGGATTGCACATGATCAATCAATAATTACCTAATAATAATAATAATAATAATAATAAATATTCAATTTAGCAACTATACGGCCGACCTCTCCCTGTGACATTATTGACAGTCTCAGGGCGTGGTGGCCATCTTGCGCATTAGCCCTTGCGCCAGCTCTGACTGTCCCCTCCATAAGAATAGCATAGGACTGGTTGCGCGCGTCGGCCTTCTTGCGCATTAGCCCCTGCGCCAGAACCGCTATATTTATCCTACTCACGTCCCGTATGAATGATCAATACTACGGAAAATAAAGTACGGTACCCTAGGCTCTACCGGTAAGTGACGAATAAAATGTACTTAAGGTCTATCAATGGATAAGGGAACAGTTTAAAATATTTTGCATGAGAGTTGCGGCCAAATCTCGTCAACGGCTTTAGAAGAAACACAGACTGCATTTCAATACAATTTGTGTGTTTACCACAACGCCGCGTTTGTTTGAAAACGAATCAAATTAACTAAGCCTAACTTGTGTGCTCACGAACAGGTTAGAGAAGTCTACAATTAAGGCCTATCGTCGTACCTCATTCTAAATAATGGGCCATTTTTCCTATCCTAGCTTAAATATTCAGCCACTAAAACTGACAAATATCCAAGGCAGCATAAAACTGCCTCTTTCAACAGTAAGCGGCTGTATTCTGGTGTTAGATTTTACCCTCTCCAACACCTTATTATACATTAGTAACATGCATCACATAAAGTAATTGATGCATACATGTATGGTACACTCAAGTTAGTACAGTTTGATCAGTGATTTGCCATTTGGAGGGGTGGAGGGGGAATATTATTCCACTATGAATAATCTTCAAGGCTGGAAATTGGTCTGTATAACTATGTTCCAATCCAAGTAATGAATTTTAATCATGAAGGGTTGGGTAGCATAAAGCCCATGGAGTAAGGAAATAAACAATATTGGGCAATGATAAAGAAATTTACACCATTCTTGGTGTACAATATGTATTACCACAAGCCTCCAATTTAACTAGCTAGCTAACTCACTGTAAAGGTACCGGTTCAGTGTGATTGGGATGATCTCTCTGACAGCCTTACTAACGCAGAGGTAGCCAGATTATACCAATGGTTTGAGTTAAGCAATGAATTTAATGAGGTAGGCCTATACTAACAAAAACATTACCATTATGTAGAAAATATTTATGCTACCCACCCCTTAATGATTAAAATTCATTACTTGACCAACAGAACTAAATAAAATCAGCCTACATTCCTGTTAGGGGCTAATGGCCTCAATAATCACCAACACCAAACGCCACCTACCTGCCATTTGGTACCGTATTACATAATTCACCACAACCTGTGATAAAATGACCTGTTACAACTCCAATTAAACTCAGTTGCTCAATAACAAAAAGGCCTATTGTGAGGGGCGAAAAACACATCCACACTTCTGCAGGAGCTTGTAAGTTGATTCGCAGGGGAGTAGCCTACTTCCAATAATATACCAGTACTTCCTGATATCCTTTAAAGATGTTTGGTATAAACATGGCAATTAAGTATTAAGCCTTGCTATTTTGAGTAGCAATATAGTTTTATTATAACTAATAATAAATGTACAATACTGCAGCATTCCATAACTTCATTGAACTAGCCTAGTTTTGCTGCCCAATGTTTGAAAAATTGTTAAGTACACACATAGCCTAGGTTATTATAATTCCACTTTTATTGATACGTTTATAGCACCACTGAGTTTTTCACTAATACTTCACGCTGAAACGATTAGAACATTTTCTAACAATCTTGACATTATGCTATGATAGCCTGGTTCGCCACTATCCTCGTCACCTCATTTCTTGACACCACTGACGTTTTCACCAAAACGTCCCTGACAATCAAAACAAGACTTGCCACTCCATCGCTTCAGAAATAAGCAGTATCCATTGGCTTGAATAATGTCACTGTACGGTACAGTACACACTGTATCTTCGTTACAGGGTGTAGGCCTAGGCTACTGGTACATGATAGGCCTAATTGTTTTCTGAAAGTGCAAAAAATAAAATATTTAGGCAGAAATTTACAGTCTAATTGATATTTGAAAACACAATTCACTGCTTAAATAAATTAAGTGAAAAATCACCACTCAAAAAAGTTGTAGGAGAAAATGTATTGCTGTTAGTGAATCAGCTGTAAAACTCAGCAATTCTTCTAGGTTTGTGCCGTGTCTTGTGTGGGGTTTCGCCTAGGACACCAAGCTGGCTCATCGGCGGGCTCTTGGTGTCCCCGCCCGGATCTCCCACAGGAGAGACGAACTGCGCGCAGCTTACGCTAGTTCCAGATAACGGCAGCACCATCGCTTGATTTCGCGAATTAACTGTTTGCTAGCTAGCAGTGTATATTCTCTTTGGTGGGGTATTTTGTAGTGCTCATGGTGCCCGCCAGGTGCCCGCTGAACTCAAGCCGTGCCCACTGCCAGCTGGATCGCATCCCTCCTGGCTCCTGCGATCCAGCTGGCAGTGGCCTTTCCCCACAGAAATGAACTCGACAGTAATTTCCATTGGGTCTGCCTCTGGTATCGTAATGGACAAGACGTAAGCTTACTATAGGTGTATTATCCAGAGTTGGAATCTGACAGTTCGGCGGAGAACTGTTGAACTGAAGGCAGCGTTGCCACGAATGCCGCTGGCCACCACGTGCGTACTCCCAGCTCCCACACTCACGCCCATTTCCTCATGCTCATAACATCATTAGCACCGTTATTACATTTATTACATTTTTACTCAGATTGTTTTCAAAAATCTTAAACAAAGCAATGCTTAAAACTGTTCAATGCACACTGTAAAATAAAATAATAGCCCGTCAAATTGAGGAAAGGCCTAAAATATTGTAATGAATAGCAATAGCAACATTACGAATACTATCTTAAAGCAAAAATATTCAAAGCGAAACGACAACACGTGATTGTCAACGTGATATTTAGTTATTTATATTTTCTGTAGAACAAGTTCAAGGCACAAGAAACACACAAATGTATTACAAAATATACGCTCATTGTGTTGGCTATTAACTCACCCTTTAGAAGACAGATGCTAATCACAGTAGTCTTACTAATTCCAAGAGCAGAGGCAGTAGGCCTACGCTCCTGCGCGCGACTGAATGGAATGAATGGTTCGCCTAATGCTCGGATATTTTCACTCTCCCTTTCAAAAAATTCCGCGCGGCGATAATCATTTTCCTTCCATGGCTTAGAATAGGTACCTCGGCCAGGTTTTGACAATTCCCGAACTGGATGTATCCTCGGCCTACCTCTACGAGAAGTCATCCTTAAAAACGTCACCACTCGCAAGTAAAAAGAAAGCTAACCTTAATCTAATTCACTCTATCCTATGAACACGAACCTAAGCTGAAACTGACAAGTAGTGGAGTAGTGCCGATTCTAACTCACAAGGTGCTCAAAAAGTTAGTACACACTATTTGCTTATTCATATCTGGCGAACCCAGGGTCGGATTTTGACAAATGAGGTGTCGTTGGACTCGGGTTGACGCCCTCTTTCCAATGGACCATTCCTTTCAACCCCTAAATAAAACCTACCCCTACTAGGGGGTGAAATTGTAATTTTTTAGTGAAAGTCTCTTTTCAAATACGACATGTATAAGGTGAGCTGCTAAAATGAACTTAAATGTTGTTGCTCATATCGCGCATACGTTTTTCTGGCTGCCGCTATGAATGAACATTTTTGTTTTTGTTTTTTACGCATGCGCACTTGGGATTTTTGTAAGAGGGCGAGCTCTTTGAAAAAAATGATTGATAAGAAGAGGTTTTGGTGGTGAGGAGAGAGCCAGATAGTTGCCTACTTTCCTACGAAGTTTCCCGATATCTCTCGAACGCAAGGTCGGATTTGGATGTGTGACATGTCAAATCGCTTGTCTCGAAGCCCTATATATGTTATTAATAGGTTAAAGTTTTGAGAATTGGGGAAACAGGCTTTTTGGGGGTAAAACCGTGATTTTAGACTTTTTCCGATATTTCACGAATGCATGGTCGGATTTGGTCCTATGACGTGTCAAATGGCTTGTCTCGAAACCCTCTTTATTTTGGTAATAGGTTAAAGTTTCTGAAAATGAGGGAAACAGAATTTTTTGGTGTAAAACTGTGATTTTAGTCTTTCTGATATATCTCACAAACCAATAACGCCAGAGACGTATACGAGGGGTCGTAGGACTCGGGGTGAGGCCCTCTCATTCCCCCCCCCCCCTTTTTTCAAATATAGTATTTATATTTTAAAAAAATGCGAAAGGGTCTAACGACACTTTTGTTGAAAACATTTTAGTTTTTAAAACTTTTTTTTTAATTTGTCTAAAATGTTCATGAAGAGTGGTTGCAGATAGAGACGATACCACTGGACACGTGTTTCAACGAAGCTATTACTGGCCACGGTGGTGATATACTAATACAGTATTCGCTATTTCGATGAGACGGCGGTCGAGGGTTCGTTTTCCGATTTTTCCTATAATGGAATACCTAATACCTAAACCCCCTGAAGGGGGTCTTTAACATGTAAACGATTATGAGTGACATGACAAATGACAATTCCTTGATCAGATGAAGTTAGCTTTAGATAGAACAAACAGAACTTGGTTATATGTTGCTTGAAGTGAGTATAGAAAACAAACTTGCTGGGGCAGACTGACAGGATGTGGATGTTATTTGAGCTTATTGGAATGCATTGACTTGACTTGACAACAGGGCAATGAAAAAAGCACAGAGATGCTGAGGACACTTGAAGGTCAAACGATATGGCAACTATGGTGGGAGGGGGAAGCGAGGATGATGTCGCCGATCATGTTCAATGTTCAATGAATGAATTTAAATTTTGCGAAGCATTGTTCGGAGAGGGTTATGTGACGACTTGTTTTAAGGATATTTATTTTTCCGATTTTTCTTATGGTGGTCTCATTGATTGAAATCATTCAAAACTGCTAGGGCATGGCCTTGAGATTTTATAAACTGATAATGGGATTTTGACATACAACGTCCACTCAGAACTTGACATGATGTCATTCTTTTTATGGCTTATGAATTTCCCCAAAAAAGACCCAAAACAACAAGATCATAGACTTTTGCTTTTCTTAATATATTGCAAACCCATAATGTTAGATGTTTACTGTGAGTGACGAAACCTAGCTAGGTAAAGAAAGAATTATTGTGGGCTACATGTATGGTGACTGACACGTCTTTGAACATTGGAACTTGTTTTCAGATCTGAGTGTAGTACATAGGGAGTATAGGTTGTAGGCATGGCTTGACAAACGGTGTACACAAAATTCAATTTATCGATTCAAGAATTATGAGTAGACTATCATTAATTAATTGGTTAAAGAGTGTAGCTAAAAATAAAAAAGTGACTACATTAAACTAAACTGAACCAAGTCGAATCAAACCCAACTGAACCAAACCAAGCCTAAAGCAAACCAAACCTAATCAAGAACAAGCCAAGGGCTTAAGTGTAAAACTTGTGGGGGAATGCAGTCATTGGCAATGTCCAAAGAAAGGGATAACGCTCTACCTTTAGAGAGTGAGGTAAAGCTAGCGCATGGTGCTAATGCATATTCCCAAGTACATGAACCACACACACACACACAACTATCCTATGCTGTTTTTATGAGTTGACTGTTAAAACTTACTCAGTGGTTACTGAGCAATATGGTCGCTACACACAACAAGCTTTAAATACTTGAGGCTAATAATCTATACACACACACGCACTCGCTTGTTCTAAACTAAACTGTCTCGCTGGCAGTGCTCACACAGTAGGCAAATGACAGAAATGCTTGGCTAACCGAAATACAATCATTTTCGGTTGTCTAATGATACCAGCTAGCCATTACATGCTATAGTGGTGAGCACATGTGCCTCTTGCACTGGAGATCGTAACTCGATTTCTAGCTCTAAGGCCTAGAACGAATCAAACTAAGAAAGAATGGTATGGTGACGCAGTAGTTAAACTGTTAGCCTTTCAATAAGGTAGACTAGGGTTTGATTTTGGGTTAATATACATGTCATAAACAAACGAACAAAAAAAGCGGAGATAATGTTTAAAACTGATTACACTTGTCTCTTTTCAAATTATTACTTAGATTACAAATACAAAAGTGGACTGGGTTTGATATACAGTTAATGCTGCCTATCGCATACTAGCCTGTAAGAAAGCCAAACAAGCAAAAGGCGTAGGTAGAGCAGTGGTAAAATCACTATGTGTAGAGAACTACCTAACGGTTTTATGAACTGGCAATGCTATGTCGCATAAACAGTGCAGGATACAATCCGGCAACCATAATTTTTATCTTGTGGAACAGAGAAAATGCAATTTTACCTTGATGGATAGCAAATGAGTGCAGATGAATGACCTATGCATTAGCCTACCATAGGGTTATAACCACGAGGTGGAGGTGTGACTTTTATATTTTATTGTTTAGAGACATGGCTTTTTTGTAACCAGTAGATTTAGTATTTTGTAAATATTCATTTTTGTAATTGTAAATAGTGGAAACATTTTTTTTGTAATAGTAAATGTTAAATGAAAATCCACAGCCACAGCCTGGTTCCAGTCTCCGACCGGGTCAGGAATGGAATGAATGAAGCCCCCATCTAGCGGCGAGGATATGGACTGTGCCGGCTGCCGAGGCCTGACGCACTCCTCTGGGGCAATGATTAAATGAATGACAGATGAAATGAAATGATAGTGGAGAGTGTTGCTGGAATGAAATTTTGACAGGGAAAACCGGAGTACCCGGAGAAAAACCTGTCTGCCTCCGTTTTGTCCAGCACAGATCTCACATGGAGTGACCGGGATTTGAACCACGGACCCAGCGGTGAGAGGCTGGCGTGCTGCCGCCTAAGCCACGGAGGCTTCAGTAAATGTTAAATGTATAACTAAAAGTTATTTGGGATAAGTGTGCATGTCAAGGATAAATAGCGTGGTTGTATTTGTTTTCAAAGACAGGTATGGTTGTGTGAATGTATGACTATAGATAGAATGATAGAGAGAGAGAGAGAGAGAAAGCTTGTGTGTGTGTGTGTGTGTGTGTGTGGGTAGCATTGATTTTTCAACCAAAGCAAACACGGCAAGGTAGGATGGTGGGGTAATTAATGTATATAGCAAATGGTAAATAGTATACTATATTTTTTTAACACTTGTGTTTTTTTAATGCAGTAGTAGATAGGTGTTATTTTGTAAAACAGTCTTACCTACAGTAGTAGTAGTAGTAGTAGTAGGCTTATATGTTTTTGGAAACAAACAGAAAGAGAATGCACTATTGCCATGGCCAAGCACTTCCATTAAAGTGATTTCAAGAAAATTTAAATCAGCAAATGTGTGTTTTACAAAACTAAACATTCAGCATGGACTAAATCATAAACGTGTCTTCTGTGATATGGAAAAAATAGGAAATCCATGTTTCCATATCAACACAATTTAAAAACTTAAAACTGACATTTAAAAAATGTAAATGGGAAATTGGCAAATGTGTAAACAACAAAATGGAAAATTCTTGTTTCCATATCATGAAATCCAAAAACTTTAAACTGACATTTTCAAATCGTGTACATGGAATATTGACAAATGGCAATGTGTGAAATGTGAAAATGAAAAAATATGAACAAATGGCTATCATTATTTAAAAAAAATAAAAAACCGTCGTGTTCTATCGTTAAAGTGTGAATCAAACCACATATACTTATTTGGATCACCCGAGACTGAGTAGACCTGTTTTAGTCCTAATATACTTTTAAAATTTTATGTTAAAGCTCAATTTGAACTCAAGAGCTTTAGAGTGCCAGCTAACTATTATAACCGTTACATCACAAAGACAACTTTACACTACTCTTAATAAACAATAATAAGAAAAAGAATAATAAATGTTGAATTTTTTTTAAGGATGAACATGGTGACACTGTTTCTGTTGCACAGTCTGCTAGCTACTAGCCAGCAGCTGGGGTCTTAGAAAACGATACAGTTGACATTTTGTAATGAGATGTGACATGTTTCAAAGTACAGTATTATGGGTTGCTGTTGAGTAAAAACTAATCCTGTACAAGGAAGCAAGGGTTCGAACCCCTTACCTAACATTACTATTTCCTGAACATGGCTTGACGACACTGTATTATTATGATACTCGGTACACAAACCATAGATAGAGTGTATTGTTTAAGATCACTTTCTTTCTGAACATAGGTGGAGACTGTTGATGGTTAACAATGGCATTAATATAGTAGGACGTGGGTATAGCAATTAAGAAAAAACAGACAATACCCATACAATATTTTTATTTATTTAATATAAGTAGCCTCCGTGGCTTAGGCGGCAGCACGCCGGCCTCTCACCGCTGGATCCGTGGTTCAAATCCCGGTCACTCCATGTGAGATCTGTGCTGGACAAAACGGAGGCAGACAGGTTTTTCTCCGGGTACTCCGGTTTTCCCTGTCATAATTTCATTCCAGCAACACTCTCCACTATCATTTCATTTCATCTGTCATTCATTTAATCATTGCCCCAGAGGAGTGCGTCAGGCCTCGGCAGCCGGCACAGTTCATATCCTCGCCGCTAGATGGGGGCATCATTCATTCCATTCCTGACCCGGTCGGAGACTGGAAGCAGGCTGTGGATTTTCATTTTCACTTGTACAATAGTTACATTCAAAATACATTTCTTTTTTCTCTATTACTATTTAGTCCTTTTTGATTCTCTTGCATATGAAGGGTAGATAACCTTGTAGTTCAGCCCCTTAAAACAACAACAACACAACCTTTTGCATAGTCTGTGATGTTGACGACTCTTGAGATGTGGAAGATGGATTAAACATAACTTTTACAGCAGGGGTTAAATGTTGCTCAATAAACACTGCACTATTTTGAGTAGCAACATTTTTTTCTTGTACTAGCTTTTTAGCATTGTCATGATTATTTGTTGACACCAACAGTGTTTCATCTGGTACACCACATTGATGATCACTCACACTTAAAACCTTACCATTTCTACTTTTTAGATTGCCTCGACATTTTTTTGACCTCTCTTTTGAGCATTGCCAAAATATTATTCCTTTTACATTTTGACGATTATAGTTATAAGAGTAGCCTTTATAGAGTACACGTTGTTTACCTTTGTTAGTTGTAGTAAGTTCCATAGTAGCAACTAACCTGTTAGTATGATTTGCTCACTACAAAGGTTATAACTGTTCTGATAATAAAATCATTTAGCGTTGGCTTTTATATTTAATATGTACAGTTTGAAGTGATAGCAAAAGTGAGAGCAAAATGGTAGCAGAGTGGTAGAAAATATAACATGTATTGTTAAGAAATAGTTTAAGCTGTTATGTGGATCCATTACATAATAATTTTAGCACGACGAAGCTCATTTTCTATATCCAATAGTTCTTCCTCATATTCAGTATAACCAGCCTGTTTATAGACATGCAGTTGCTGAAGCCGCCGGATTAGCTTACTTGGATTGTTCCAGTAGACAAATTTAACAAATGATTTTTTAGTTGTAAACAAAGCATTACCATTATCATTATTATCTTCATCATCAACATCATCATCATCATAACCATTATCATTATCATCATCATCATTATCATCATCATCATGATCATTATAATCCTCATCACTATTACTATATAGTCCTTTTTGATCCTTTTGCAATACCACATTTTGCACAGTCTGTGGTGCCCTTGATAATGTTGGGAGTTTTTCAGACATTGACAACTGTCCTAACACGACTTTCTGAGGAGATGATACATGCTTCTTAACAAACAATGCACTATCTTGAGCTGCAATATCTTTTTCTGGGACAAGTGTTTTAGCATTTTGAAGAGTTTTTTTAAACAGCAACGATGTTTTATCTGGTACACTACATTGATGATCACTCATACTTAAGACATTACTATTTTTACTTTTCAGCTCACCTCGACACTGTTTTGAACGATGTTTTGAACAACGCCAAATAACAGTTCCATTTTTATTGGTTCGTTTTACAATATATTTATATTCTTTATAGAATGCGTATGGCATACAATTGCTATTTGTTGATACTTCCATGTCAATTGTCAAGCATGAACTAATCTCTAGCAAAGTTCACTCGATAATATAAATAATTTCTAAACCCCAGTAGTGAATAGTCAGTTGTTTTTGATCTATGCAAGCGTAAACATGTCACATACACTGGTGATGGATACTCAAGGCTTTAAGGTCAATGAAAACAAGTACAGTATATATTTAAATAGGTGGCTATCATTGATTGCACAACACGCGGGTCACCATATCTTTTTTTCTTTCGGACTAGTGTTTTAACATTTGAAGAGTGTTTTAAACAGCAACGATGTCTTATCAGTCACACTACATTGATGATCATTCACACTTAAGACCTCGCTATTTTTACTTTTTAACTCACTTTGACACTGTTTTTGAACGATGTTTTGAACAACGCCAAATAACAGTTCCATTTTTATTGGTTCGTTTTACAATATACGTATAACCTTTATAGTATGCATATGGCTTACCATAACTATTCGTTGATACTTTTATATCAATTTTCAAGCATGAAATAATCTCTAATAAATTTCGCTCGATAATAGAAATAATAGTTTAAAGTGGGTGCGAAGGTGGGTGCAAAAGTGGGTGCAAAAGTGAGTGTAAAAGTGGGTGTAAAAGTGGGTGCAAAAGTGGGTGCAAAAGTGAGTGCAAAAGTGGGTGCGAAAGTGGGTGCGAAAGTGGGTGCAGTTTATAGTAGGCACTATTTTTACTAGAATGTGATTTGAGTAAATGTAATTTCTAAACCCAAGTAGTGAATAGTCAGTTGGTTTTGATTTATGCAAGCGTAAACATGTCTCATACACTGATGATGGATACTCAAGGCTTCTTGGTCAACAAAAACAAGTATATAGTTAAAGAGGTAGCTATTATTGATTGCACAACACTGAATCTATTTTTGAAATTTTGACAAAGGGTCTAAGTGCACTTTTGTTAATATCTCGCGAACCAATAAGACTACGGCATTGTATGAGGTATTGTTGGACTTTTTGCCGAAGACTGCTGGTAAACACTTATGTTCCCACGACCTTTTTAAAGATGGCGGCTGACCCACGAGGGGTGATTAAAACGTATTCCAAGCGACGCTTGTCGATAAGCAAACCAATAATCAAAGGGGGGTGTGACAGAGCTTGAGGCGATAACCCCTTTTGATTGATCCCTGTTGATTTGCCCCTTTGGACTGGTCCCCGTTGACAAGTCCCTCTGAACGGGTCCTTTTTGAAGGGAGTCATTTATGACGGGCCCCTGCTGACGGGTCACTGTGGACGGATCCCTGTGGACAGGTCCCTGTTGACAGGTCCTTTTGACTAATCCCTTTGGACCTGTCAACAGGGACCTGTCCACAGGGATCCGTCCACAGTGACCCGTCAGCAGGGGCCCGTCATAAATGACTCCCTTCAAAAAGGACCCGTTCAGAGGGACTTGTCAACGGGGACCAGTCCAAAGGGGCAAATCAACAGGGATCAATCAAAAGGGGTTATCGCCTCAAGCTCTGTCACACCCCCCTTTGATTATTGGTTTGCTTATCGACAAGCGTCGCTTGGAATACGTTTTAATCACCCCTCGTGGGTCAGCCGCCATCTTTAAAAAGGTCGTGGGAACATAAGTGTTTACCAGCAGTCTTCGGCAAAAAGTCCAACAATACCTCATACAATGCCGTAGTCTTATTGGTTCGCGAGATATTAACAAAAGTGCACTTAGACCCTTTGTCAAAATTTCAAAAATAGATTCAGTGTTGTGCAATCAATAATAGCTACCTCTTTAACTATATACTTGTTTTTGTTGACCAAGAAGCCTTGAGTATCCATCATCAGTGTATGAGACATGTTTACGCTTGCATAAATCAAAACCAACTGACTATTCACTACTTGGGTTTAGAAATTACATTTACTCAAATCACATTCTAGTAAAAATAGTGCCTACTATAAACTGCACCCACTTTCGCACCCACTTTTGCACTCACTTTTGCACCCACTTTTGCACCCACTTTTGCACCCACTTTTGCACCCACCTTCGCACCCACTTTAAACTATTATTTCTATTATCGAGCGAAATTTATTAGAGATTATTTCATGCTTGAAAATTGATATAAAAGTATCAACGAATAGTTATGGTAAGCCATATGCATACTATAAAGGTTATACGTATATTGTAAAACGAACCAATAAAAATGGAACTGTTATTTGGCGTTGTTCAAAACATCGTTCAAAAACAGTGTCAAAGTGAGTTAAAAAGTAAAAATAGCGAGGTCTTAAGTGTGAATGATCATCAATGTAGTGTGACTGATAAGACATCGTTGCTGTTTAAAACACTCTTCAAATGTTAAAACACTAGTCCGAAAGAAAAAAAGATATGGTGACCCGCGTGTTGTGCAATCAATGATAGCCACCTATTTAAATATATACTGTACTTGTTTTCATTGACCTTAAAGCCTTGAGTATCCATCACCAGTGTATGTGACATGTTTACGCTTGCATAGATCAAAAACAACTGACTATTCACTACTGGGGTTTAGAAATTATTTATATTATCGAGTGAACTTTGCTAGAGATTAGTTCATGCTTGACAATTGACATGGAAGTATCAACAAATAGCAATTGTATGCCATACGCATTCTATAAAGAATATAAATATATTGTAAAACGAACCAATAAAAATGGAACTGTTATTTGGCGTTGTTCAAAACATCGTTCAAAACAGTGTCGAGGTGAGCTGAAAAGTAAAAATAGTAATGTCTTAAGTATGAGTGATCATCAATGTAGTGTACCAGATAAAACATCGTTGCTGTTTAAAAAAACTCTTCAAAATGCTAAAACACTTGTCCCAGAAAAAGATATTGCAGCTCAAGATAGTGCATTGTTTGTTAAGAAGCATGTATCATCTCCTCAGAAAGTCGTGTTAGGACAGTTGTCAATGTCTGAAAAACTCCCAACATTATCAAGGGCAACACAGACTGTGCAAAATGTGGTATTGCAAAAGGATCAAAAAGGACTATATAGTAATAGTGATGAGGATTATAATGATCATGATGATGATGATAATGATGATGATGATAATGATAATGGTTATGATGATGATGATGTTGATGATGAAGATAATAATGATAATGGTAATGCTTTGTTTACAACTAAAAAATCATTTGTTAAATTTGTCTACTGGAACAATCCAAGTAAGCTAATCCGGCGGCTTCAGCAACTGCATGTCTATAAACAGGCTGGTTATACTGAATATGAGGAAGAACTATTGGATATAGAAAATGAGCTTCGTCGTGCTAAAATTATTATGTAATGGATCCACATAACAGCTTAAACTATTTCTTAACAATACATGTTATATTTTCTACCACTCTGCTACCATTTTGCTCTCACTTTTGCTATCACTTCAAACTGTACATATTAAATATAAAAGCCAACGCTAAATGATTTTATTATCAGAACAGTTATAACCTTTGTAGTGAGCAAATCATACTAACAGGTTAGTTGCTACTATGGAACTTACTACAACTAACAAAGGTAAACAACGTGTACTCTATAAAGGCTACTCTTATAACTATAATCGTCAAAATGTAAAAGGAATAATATTTTGGCAATGCTCAAAAGAGAGGTCAAAAAAATGTCGAGGCAATCTAAAAAGTAGAAATGGTAAGGTTTTAAGTGTGAGTGATCATCAATGTGGTGTACCAGATGAAACACTGTTGGTGTCAACAAATAATCATGACAATGCTAAAAAGCTAGTACAAGAAAAAAATGTTGCTACTCAAAATAGTGCAGTGTTTATTGAGCAACATTTAACCCCTGCTGTAAAAGTTATGTTTAATCCATCTTCCACATCTCAAGAGTCGTCAACATCACAGACTATGCAAAAGGTTGTGTTGTTGTTGTTTTAAGGGGCTGAACTACAAGGTTATCTACCCTTCATATGCAAGAGAATCAAAAAGGACTAAATAGTAATAGAGAAAAAAGAAATGTATTTTGAATGTAACTATTGTACAAGTACTTATATTAAATAAATAAAAATATTGTATGGGTATTGTCTGTTTTTTCTTAATTGCTATACCCACGTCCTACTATATCAATGCCATTGTTAACCATCAACAGTCTCCACCTATGTTCAGAAAGAAAGTGATCTTAAACAATACACTCTATCTATGGTTTGTGTACCGAGTATCATAATAATACAGTGTCGTCAAGCCATGTTCAGGAAATAGTAATGTTAGGTAAGGGGTTCGAACCCTTGCTTCCTTGTACAGGATTAGTTTTTACTCAACAGCAACCCATAATACTGTACTTTGAAACATGTCACATCTCATTACAAAATGTCAACTGTATCGTTTTCTAAGACCCCAGCTGCTGGCTAGTAGCTAGCAGACTGTGCAACAGAAACAGTGTCACCATGTTCATCCTTAAAAAAAATTCAACATTTATTATTCTTTTTCTTATTATTGTTTATTAAGAGTAGTGTAAAGTTGTCTTTGTGATGTAACGGTTATAATAGTTAGCTGGCACTCTAAAGCTCTTGAGTTCAAATTGAGCTTTAACATAAAATTTTAAAAGTATATTAGGACTAAAACAGGTCTACTCAGTCTCGGGTGATCCAAATAAGTATATGTGGTTTGATTCACACTTTAACGATAGAACACGACGGTTTTTTATTTTTTTTAAATAATGATAGCCATTTGTTCATATTTTTTCATTTTCACATTTCACACATTGCCATTTGTCAATATTCCATGTACACGATTTGAAAATGTCAGTTTAAAGTTTTTGGATTTCATGATATGGAAACAAGAATTTTCCATTTTGTTGTTTACACATTTGCCAATTTCCCATTTACATTTTTTAAATGTCAGTTTTAAGTTTTTAAATTGTGTTGATATGGAAACATGGATTTCCTATTTTTTCCATATCACAGAAGACACGTTTATGATTTAGTCCATGCTGAATGTTTAGTTTTGTAAAACACACATTTGCTGATTTAAATTTTCTTGAAATCACTTTAATGGAAGTGCTTGGCCATGGCAATAGTGCATTCTCTTTCTGTTTGTTTCCAAAAACATATAAGCCTACTACTACTACTACTACTACTGTAGGTAAGACTGTTTTACAAAATAACACCTATCTACTACTGCATTAAAAAAACACAAGTGTTAAAAAAATATAGTATACTATTTACCATTTGCTATATACATTAATTACCCCACCATCCTACCTTGCCGTGTTTGCTTTGGTTGAAAAATCAATGCTACCCACACACACACACACACACACACACAAGCTTTCTCTCTCTCTCTCTCTCTATCATTCTATCTATAGTCATACATTCACACAACCATACCTGTCTTTGAAAACAAATACAACCACGCTATTTATCCTTGACATGCACACTTATCCCAAATAACTTTTAGTTATACATTTAACATTTACTGAAGCCTCCGTGGCTTAGGCGGCAGCACGCCAGCCTCTCACCGCTGGGTCCGTGGTTCAAATCCCGGTCACTCCATGTGAGATCTGTGCTGGACAAAACGGAGGCAGACAGGTTTTTCTCCGGGTACTCCGGTTTTCCCTGTCAAAATTTCATTCCAGCAACACTCTCCACTATCATTTCATTTCATCTGTCATTCATTTAATCATTGCCCCAGAGGAGTGCGTCAGGCCTCGGCAGCCGGCACAGTCCATATCCTCGCCGCTAGATGGGGGCTTCATTCATTCCATTCCTGACCCGGTCGGAGACTGGAACCAGGCTGTGGCTGTGGATTTTCATTTAACATTTACTATTACAAAAAAAATGTTTCCACTATTTACAATTACAAAAATGAATATTTACAAAATACTAAATCTACTGGTTACAAAAAAGCCATGTCTCTAAACAATAAAATATAAAAGTCACACCTCCACCTCGTGGTTATAACCCTATGGTAGGCTAATGCATAGGTCATTCATCTGCACTCATTTGCTATCCATCAAGGTAAAATTGCATTTTCTCTGTTCCACAAGATAAAAATTATGGTTGCCGGATTGTATCCTGCACTGTTTATGCGACATAGCATTGCCAGTTCATAAAACCGTTAGGTAGTTCTCTACACATAGTGATTTTACCACTGCTCTACCTACGCCTTTTGCTTGTTTGGCTTTCTTACAGGCTAGTATGCGATAGGCAGCATTAACTGTATATCAAACCCAGTCCACTTTTGTATTTGTAATCTAAGTAATAATTTGAAAAGAGACAAGTGTAATCAGTTTTAAACATTATCTCCGCTTTTTTTGTTCGTTTGTTTATGACATGTATATTAACCCAAAATCAAACCCTAGTCTACCTTATTGAAAGGCTAACAGTTTAACTACTGCGTCACCATACCATTCTTTCTTAGTTTGATTCGTTCTAGGCCTTAGAGCTAGAAATCGAGTTACGATCTCCAGTGCAAGAGGCACATGTGCTCACCACTATAGCATGTAATGGCTAGCTGGTATCATTAGACAACCGAAAATGATTGTATTTCGGTTAGCCAAGCATTTCTGTCATTTGCCTACTGTGTGAGCACTGCCAGCGAGACAGTTTAGTTTAGAACAAGCGAGTGCGTGTGTGTGTATAGATTATTAGCCTCAAGTATTTAAAGCTTGTTGTGTGTAGCGACCATATTGCTCAGTAACCACTGAGTAAGTTTTAACAGTCAACTCATAAAAACAGCATAGGATAGTTGTGTGTGTGTGTGTGGTTCATGTACTTGGGAATATGCATTAGCACCATGCGCTAGCTTTACCTCACTCTCTAAAGGTAGAGCGTTATCCCTTTCTTTGGACATTGCCAATGACTGCATTCCCCCACAAGTTTTACACTTAAGCCCTTGGCTTGTTCTTGATTAGGTTTGGTTTGCTTTAGGCTTGGTTTGGTTCAGTTGGGTTTGATTCGACTTGGTTCAGTTTAGTTTAATGTAGTCACTTTTTTATTTTTAGCTACACTCTTTAACCAATTAATTAATGATAGTCTACTCATAATTCTTGAATCGATAAATTGAATTTTGTGTACACCGTTTGTCAAGCCATGCCTACAACCTATACTCCCTATGTACTACACTCAGATCTGAAAACAAGTTCCAATGTTCAAAGACGTGTCAGTCACCATACATGTAGCCCACAATAATTCTTTCTTTACCTAGCTAGGTTTCGTCACTCACAGTAAACATCTAACATTATGGGTTTGCAATATATTAAGAAAAGCAAAAGTCTATGATCTTGTTGTTTTGGGTCTTTTTTGGGGAAATTCATAAGCCATAAAAAGAATGACATCATGTCAAGTTCTGAGTGGACGTTGTATGTCAAAATCCCATTATCAGTTTATAAAATCTCAAGGCCATGCCCTAGCAGTTTTGAATGATTTCAATCAATGAGACCACCATAAGAAAAATCGGAAAAATAAATATCCTTAAAACAAGTCGTCACATAACCCTCTCCGAACAATGCTTCGCAAAATTTAAATTCATTCATTGAACATTGAACATGATCGGCGACATCAACCTCGCTTCCCCCTCCCACCATAGTTGCCATATCGTTTGACCTTCAAGTGTCCTCAGCATCTCTGTGCTTTTTTCATTGCCCTGTTGTCAAGTCAAGTCAATGCATTCCAATAAGCTCAAATAACATCCACATCCTGTCAGTCTGCCCCAGCAAGTTTGTTTTCTATACTCACTTCAAGCAACATATAACCAAGTTCTGTTTGTTCTATCTAAAGCTAACTTCATCTGATCAAGGAATTGTCATTTGTCATGTCACTCATAATCGTTTACATGTTAAAGACCCCCTTCAGGGGGTTTAGGTATTAGGTATTCCATTATAGGAAAAATCGGAAAACGAACCCTCGACCGCCGTCTCATCGAAATAGCGAATACTGTATTAGTATATCACCACCGTGGCCAGTAATAGCTTCGTTGAAACACGTGTCCAGTGGTATCGTCTCTATCTGCAACCACTCTTCATGAACATTTTAGACAAATTAAAAAAAAAGTTTTAAAAACTAAAATGTTTTCAACAAAAGTGTCGTTAGACCCTTTCGCATTTTTTTAAAATATAAATACTATATTTGAAAAAAAGGGGGGGGGAATGAGAGGGCCTCACCCCGAGTCCTACGACCCCTCGTATACGTCTCTGGCGTTATTGGTTTGTGAGATATATCAGAAAGACTAAAATCACAGTTTTACACCAAAAAATTCTGTTTCCCTCATTTTCAGAAACTTTAACCTATTACCAAAATAAAGAGGGTTTCGAGACAAGCCATTTGACACGTCATAGGACCAAATCCGACCATGCATTCGTGAAATATCGGAAAAAGTCTAAAATCACGGTTTTACCCCCAAAAAGCCTGTTTCCCCAATTCTCAAAACTTTAACCTATTAATAACATATATAGGGCTTCGAGACAAGCGATTTGACATGTCACACATCCAAATCCGACCTTGCGTTCGAGAGATATCGGGAAACTTCGTAGGAAAGTAGGCAACTATCTGGCTCTCTCCTCACCACCAAAACCTCTTCTTATCAATCATTTTTTTCAAAGAGCTCGCCCTCTTACAAAAATCCCAAGTGCGCATGCGTAAAAAACAAAAACAAAAATGTTCATTCATAGCGGCAGCCAGAAAAACGTATGCGCGATATGAGCAACAACATTTAAGTTCATTTTAGCAGCGCACCTTATACATGTCGTATTTGAAAAGAGACTTTCACTAAAAAATTACAATTTCACCCCCTAGTAGGGGTAGGTTTTATTTAGGGGTTGAAAGGAATGGTCCATTGGAAAGAGGGCGTCAACCCGAGTCCAACGACACCTCATTTGTCAAAATCCGACCCTGGGTTCGCCAGATATGAATAAGCAAATAGTGTGTACTAACTTTTTGAGCACCTTGTGAGTTAGAATCAGCACTACTCCACTACTCTGACACTATCACTGCTACATACATAAATAACGGACACTAATGAATTATCAGTATAAATATAAGTATAAACACTACACGAAAGAGTAATTAACTAATTAAATCAAAACAATTATAACTCATAATAACAACAGATTATGAAACGCAGCAAGGTCAGTGTGCACACTGGAGGCAACCAAACACGCGTCTGGTCGGCGGCAAGCAGGTGGCAAAATAGCATCATTCGACTTGGCAGCGCTGTATGGTTTCCATGGCAACAAGCCTTGCGTGCGATCTAGCCGTCAACTGTTCTTGCCCAGTGGCGCTGAACTGTCAGAATCCAACTCTGGAAAATACACCTGTAGTGGGTAATGGACATTAGGATGGCAGTGGGTCAGCATTGTGTTGGCGCACTGCCGGCTGGATTGCAACCAGCAGGTGCTTAGAGCATAAATACAATTGGCAACTCAAACTAACACTTGGGGCGCTGCGGTCGGTCTGGATAAGTAGGGTAAAAATACTCAATAACACGCGTTTGATATGGAACACTTTTTATTTTTCGGTTATAATCAGTAAATGTGGTCCCTAAAATAATGACAGTGTTATTTTCAATTGTATATATGTATAAATGTGCGATACACGTGATCTAATTTGTGAGTTACACTGGAGTTTAAGTGTCAATTGCATATTAACAAGCATCGGTTGTCTGCTGGTATTTGTTTTTGTGCAGTTCGAGTCATGGCGGTGTTACGTTTAAAAGCTATATTTGAGTTTGCTCACTGTACCATAGAATCTAGAAATTATTTGCTGCTTGGTAGGGCGAAGGGATGAGTTTAACTTGTATTAAAACTCGAGGTAGACAGGAATTGTTTGATTTGGATGGTAGGTATTAACCCTACGAAGTCAACTTAGGCCTATATGACTCCTAGTGGAATGGCTCGGATATAGCAGAGCGAGGTGATGGCGGTTGGTAGGGTTATTGGAAATGAACTAGGGAGCGGGGAAGGATACCTGACTGATGAAGCTTGGCTGTCCTCGGCTGGTGCAGGCTTGGCTGTCTTGGTACGGCTTGGCTCGCCGAGACTGTGCTTGGCTGTCTAGGTGCGGCTTGGCTCGGCGTAAGTGAACAACCCGTCCTGTCGTCAGTGAGTGTAGTGGTGAGTGGTCCAACCTGCTCTTCTTGTCCGTATTTATTTGGTATCGTCACCTTTCGGCTATTGCTATTTGCATCTTTTGGAAAGTGATGAAAACGTATATCCGCAGCCCTCTTATACATCGACTTACAGCCGTAAACTGAGCAATATACTTTGCTTTTACTCATTTTGCACTCTTTATCAACGAGTAAAACTTATAACTTATGTATAAACACGAAGAATTTACCACGATCTGCTTACCAATACAAGAAACCATATACAAACAGTCACCACGTGACAAATGTACCCTACTTGGTAAGTTTCTCAATTTTACCGCTAGATGTCATATCAGATAGCTGGAGTTGCCAATAGAGGGCGCATTGCCACACTGCGCCTGTACTGTGACGTGAAACCAACATCTCGATCAGCTGACCGAAGGGTAATGGCTCAAGACCGACTACAATTGGCTAATGGCGAATGCTAAGCAACGTCAAGGAATACAAAAGGAGCTCCATATTGGATAATTCTATTATCACTATCCGCAGTTCCCTTCAGTCAGCTGATCGAGATGTTGGTTTCAACAATGTGACGTCATCAGCCATCTATTGAATTTATGGTCTAAGAGCAGGTGTGTTGCGATCCAGCCTGCAGTGGGAGTCTCACGACAGCTGTTCTCACAGCAACACCTCTAAAGCTTGCAGCTTGCTTTTTGTGTGTGATCTGTGGGAGTGTTCTGTTCAGTTAGTGTTTCGTTAGTGGTTGTTCTGGTGTGCTGTGCCATTCTATCATAGGCTGGTCCTAAGTATTATATTATAGTTGGGTGCGGTCGAGATGGCGGCCCAGAGTGATGGGACGTTGATGGGGCTACCCCCAGACAATACCGGCAATGTTATAGTGGATGGTATAGTCCCTATGGAGGGAATATCACTCGTTAATGATCAACCGACTACTTCCACTCAGGAAACAACGACCCCGATAACGGGATCCTCTCAGGAACAAGCACGAACACCGGCCACGGAATATCGGTATCCACACCTTCATACTGGACCATATATCGTATTTGTTCAGGGAGAGGGGGCTCAGGCCGTTGGAAATTTACATCCAATGGCCTTGGGTCGGCTATTCTATGACCGCAAAATACCAGGTATACGTGAAATTCAGAAGAAGGGTCGCAATAGAATCCAAATACAATTCGCAACCTATCGTGAAGCTAATGTTTTTTTGGACAATAAGATCCTCCGGGAGAGGAATTTGACTGCTTTTATACCATCCTCCAATGTCCAACGGGTTGGACTGGTGCGCGGGGTCGACACCTCACTTACAAATGAGGAATTAATTAAGTATCTCGAGGCTCCTGTTCCCATTTTACGGGTACAGCGCTTCTTTCGTAATAGAACGATAGATGGACAGACGGAGCGGATAGCTACTGGAACGGTGAAAATATTTTTTGAGACACAGAACCTTCCGCCATATGTCAGTATATTTAATGTAATGCTGGAAGTTCAATTGTATATTTTCTCGCCCCTACGTTGCACTAAGTGTCAACGCTACGGGCACGTACAGTTACATTGTCGGGCGCGAGCCCCACGCTGTGGCACTTGTGCAGCGGAGCACTTTACTAAGGAATGTAAGGAAGTATTAGCCAAATGTGCCAATTGTGCAGAGAATCACCCTGCGGGTGCCATTCGCTGCGAAATCCATCAACAGCAAGTTGAGATAAAAAGAAGAATGTGTGTGGAAAATAAATCATATAATGAAATCATGAAAGGTCAAAGGGGGCCTGCATTTAATCCATTAACTGTACCCCAACAATTTCCTTCTTTAAGTCCAGTTCCAAGTGTCAGACAGCATGAGCCGGCACGTAAGCGCAAGTTTACAGAAATAGTTCACGCGGCCCCTAAAGTGGTCCAGCCGTTGGGTTATGATAGGAACGCTTATTGTCAGATTTTACAACAACCGCGATTGGAAAAGTCTCCTCCGGTCTTCGAAGCTAAGACGATGGAGACAAGTTCTCTATACAATACAGGGGCAGGTTCAGGGTTGCCTGAATCGGAGCCTACCAAAACTATTTTGGCAGAATTCACGAAACTTATAGAATTGTTAGGGCATAATGCGCAATGGGCGCATTGTGTCAAAAATTTGTTAGATAGGGTATTACCTTTGTTACCCCCGTTAGAAAAATCAGTACGGAAAGACAACATGACCTTGGGTCATTAATTTTCACTGGGTTTCCTTTCCGTTTCTTTTTAAGGAGCAGTGTGGATACTTCAATGGAATTGCAGGAGTATTGTCAACAAGAGACATGAATTACTCAAATTAATTGCTGACTATAACCCAGATGTTATTTTTTTACAAGAAACTTGGTTATCACCACCCTATAGATTTACGATACCACTATATACTATTGTGAGAGAAGATGGGCCTGGTTATGGCGGCATAAGTACCCTCATTCGAAATGAGATTCCCTTTACCGAGATCCCGATTTCTTATCTATTACCCAGAAGTTTTCATCAGTGTTTTCAAATCGGTACTACTATTTTTAGTAATTTATATTGCCCTCCCCAAGTTCAGGGATCACAACGTCAATGGTCAATGTATTTCAACTATATTGTACAATATCCGAAACATATAGTTCTTGGGGATTTCAATGCCCATCATGGTCTTTGGGGCAGTGAGCGAGTCAATCCAAAAGGTAGACACATTGTGCAAGCAATTCAAACCTATGCTTTGAATATTCTTAATTATGGGTCGCCTACTCGTATAACTCCACCGGGGCGTCCAAAGAGTGCGGTAGATTTGACCATTACCACAGCCAATATTGCTCATCGTTTGGAATGGCGCACATTGGGGGACACACATCAAAGTGATCATTTTCCAATTCTAATATACTATGCGAAATCTGGCGAGAATCTTGAGAGACCATGTCATTTTACCGTAAAGCGGAATTTAAGGCATCTCGATTATGAACTTTTTCAACATTTTATAAATGATGGTATGGGGACTTCTCGGACATCGACGTATCACCAGTATAATTCCTTATTACAGATAATACAAAGCTTTCTTGATCGATATCACCCACAGCGAATGTTAACATTGTCTGCATCACAGCATCCGGGAACGGTCCATTGGTGGGATGCAGAGTGTGCTTTGCTTGTGCGTAGGAGGAAGGCACTTTTAAAACGCTATCGAATACATGGGACGGTTGATAATTATCTAAGTTACAAACGTCTCACTGCGCAACTGCAGAAGACTTTTAATGAAAAACGACGGTTGGCGTGGCAAAAACATATCAGTACATTTAATTCACATACTTCTTTAACCACCTTATGGTCATTGGTCAAACAATTATCAAATACGCGTAGCTCTCGTCCACGTACGGGTCTCACGCCTACAGGTTTTCAAATTTTTTATCATTCCCTAACGCCCGATTCAGTTTCTGGTCATGTATCGGTACCATCGTTTTTGACTTCGAATAAGTTTCAGTGTTTACAATACCCAATCACACGTCATGATATCGTGACGGTGTTACGTCATACGACATCCACGAGCCCGGGTCTGGATTACATAACGTATGGGATGCTTGCCCATCTCCCGGACCGCGCACTGACGGTCTTGCTTGATTTATACAATAAGGTACTGACAAATGGGACATATCCTGCGGAATGGAATAACTTTGAAGTTATCCCGATATTAAAACCTTTGAAAGATGCCAGAGACCCCCTCAGCTATCGTGGAATTAATCTCGGTTCGTGTTTAAGAAAATTATTTCAAAAGATTTTATTACGTAGATTGCAATGGTGTATGGAGTATTATAATTTGTTTTCAAGATCACAATTTGCATTTCGTAAACGGTTAGGAACAATCGACGCTCTTACGATTTTCTTGACGGATGTATTATTAGCGAAAGCTCGCAAACAACACACGATTGCTGTATGTTTGGATATTCAGGGGGCCTATGATACAGTGGACCCGGTCATATTACAACATCGTCTAGGGGAACTGCTTTTCCCATTACCTTTCATATGTTTAGTAAGGAATTTTTTACATCATCGTCGTCTAGTTTTACACACCCCCTCTGGTGTATTGGATAACCGTCAGACGTCTCGTGGATTGCCTCAAGGAGATATTTTAAGCGGTATTCTTTTTTCTCTGTATACTCAGACATTGGAATCAGTTGTTATTCCACATGCACGAATTATACAATATGCCGATGATTTTCTTATTTATTGTTCGCGTGATACTATTCAGCGCTGTCGTCAGGATATATATGATGCATTAACTGCAGCCCATATTTGGTTCCATAATCACGGCTTTGTAACGTCGGCGAGTAAGAATGCTGCTATCATTATCACCCCACAAAGGCAAGTTGATCGCTCTCCAATTTTATTTGAACAAGGCGCCATTGAGGTAGTTCGTAGCATCAAATATTTGGGATTACATGTTGATGACCAATTACTGTGGTCGCGCCAGGTTCAGATCCTCGCGGTGAAAATTGAAAAACGACTCCAAGTTCTTCGAGCGCTAGCACGGCGTAGGTGGGGGGCGGATCCTCATTTATTACTTACGGTATATAAGAATATTATTCGTTCCCAGATGGATTATGGTTGCTTTTTCTATGACATAATGGCGAATAGTAGGTTGGTCACTTTTGACAGGTTACAGTATCGGGCTTTACGTATTATTTTAGGGGCGCTATCGTCCAGCCCAACATGTGCATTATTAGTTGAATCTGGTGAGGTACCTTTGAACCTACGACGGAGATTTTTAGCAAGTAAGTACCTGATAGCTAAAATGTCCTTATCTGCGTCACCCATTCTCAATAAAGTACAGCTGCTTGTGGAGTATTATGAGCAAAATCGTTTTACACGTCTGAAGAAGCCGGCTTTGGTACAGGCGTATGAAGGCTTGAAAGATTTTCGGACAGATATACTGCAGACACTTAAACCCTTACCATACACGATTTCATATAAGGTCATACAATCCAAGCCAAACATATTGTACACTTCCTTACCGGCGCTATTCCGGAGCTATCAGCGTTTGCCGCAAGTACTTTTACGATACTTTTGGGAAATTGTCCATGAATATTCCCAGTATACCTTTTTTTATACAGACGGCTCAAGAATGTTGTCACCAGCTGGCGTGGGCGCGGCTTTTTATGCTCCTGATCGACAGATTATACGAACATATAGTTTGCCGAAATATCTAACGATTTTTACAGCGGAGGTCTTTGCCATTCGTCAAACTTGTCAGTATATACGTCAAAACAGTCTTTCACCAGCAATGATTTGCACGGATTCCATGAGTGTCCTTCAGGCAATATCGAATCCGAGTAGCTCCGACAATTGGTATGTGTATCAAGTAGCTCAAATGTTATATGAATTTCAGATTAGGGGGCAGAAAGTTCTGCTTACTTGGATCCCGGGGCATTCGGGGATACCAGGAAATGAGGATGTCGATCGCATGGCAAAGTGGGCAGCACAGGGGTTTGGGGTAGTTTATAATGTCGCAGTACCTTATACAGACTTTCAGCCCATTATCCATGCACAGCTAATTCATGAATGGCAAATGATTTGGGATAGTATCGGTCCCGTCAAGGCGAGTCATTATTTTCCGATACAACCTACGATTCGAACAATACCTTGGTTTCGGGTTGGCAAATATACTAGACGGCACATTATTACCATAATACGTTTACGTTTTCAGCATGCCATGACACCTGCTCAAATGGCAAACATGGGCCTGCGCGAGAATGCGAGTTGTGTGTGTGGAAATACACGTGGCACACTGAGTCATCTGATTTTCCAGTGTGATGCTTTCAATGAACCGAGGATGGTGATGCTACACAAGTTAAGATCCTTAGGATATTTCTTACCATTAAATATGTCCAATTTGATGCATAGTCCTGTAGTTCCATTGGTCGAGGCCATAATGGAATATTTAGATCATCTACCTTTCATGCTATAAGTTAAGTTTTCCCCGCCTTTTTTTTTTTCGCAATGTTTTACGATATGTCATGAAGTATTTATGTACTGATTTTTCTGACCCCTTGCCAAAGTTACGTGCGTATCGGTGTGCTCTGGAACGTATCTACATAATTATTTTCTAAGGTGAATGATTAGGTTAGTTATCTCTCGTCGGTGTTCAAAAACATGGCGTGTGAATGTGATGTGCAACGTTGGTGAATTCTATACAGAAGATATTGGGCGAAGAGTTCAACTGTGTCCACCAACCTTACCACAACAACAACAGCCTGCAGTGGTTGGCGCAATTCACTATTCACCTTCGTTTGAAAATGGCCGCTCTCTTTATTTGTTTTCTGTTCATTTTTAAATAAACATTTCGGTGGTTTACTGCGATAAATAAAAGTTTAATTAATGTTATGAATACATAATTAGGAGAAAACAAGCTGATGTCGCTTTCTTTCTTGCACCACTTCTTCGACTTCGTCGTACTGAGAAGCGAATGGTTGTTCTTCTGCCACGACAAGTGGCTACAGTATATTAATCGCCGGTGTATTTATTTATTTATTGTAGACGCGTCATTTTACTTGACACATACATTAACTTGCACTATTATTTATTATTTATTCCACAGGTACGAAATTCTGTGAACTGTGCTCCGATATTATTGGAAGAGAAACAAAAAATCACAACAAATAGTAAAATGCTGTTTTTCGGCGAGGCAGAGGAATATGGCAATTTCTCCCCTGATAAATGATCCAGGCTATCACCATGTAAGAAACCCGCGTTAATGTTTTGCTGTGGGCCTAGACAGTTAGAATGCAGTGGGTAGTGGCACTGTTGCTGTTATTGCAGTGTAATGAAAGGTTATAGAATGCAGTGGGTAATTGTATCCCACAGTACTTTGGGTTTATATAAACTGAAAGACACATCCTATGGCCTCCTGGCTGGTTGTGCAAGGCATTATTTTGTTGGCAGAATATTGGGTTAGTTCATGTTGGCATGTTTTTATACCTTCACTGTTACATTCTCAACTATTTGTGTGTTCGTTATGAACCTATCTTAAAAAATTGTGTAACTTTTATATTTGAGTACATAACTCGAATCATTCAACAGTATGCCTACCACTTTAGGTATGTATTAAACTTGTGAGTTAATTATTAAGGCAGTCTCAAAACAACCTTTTGAACATGTCTGGTGATTAAATTTTAAATTATTGGTGAAAAAAAACTGGGAAAAACTTTCTCAGAAGTGATGGCGGGCGGTCCTTAGCTTTGACAATGTGCATGCTCTTGAAAGTGACACTCTCTAGCAGATGCAATGAGATGATAGGCTACCGAGACAAAACAATTTTCTATTGAGAGCTGAGATATGTATGTTGCGAGAACGGAACATACGAGAGGTAATATGGTGTCAGCTTCCATCAAAACCCGGAAAATTTTCTTTAATAATAGGTAATCTGACTGAGATAAGGGAGTTGAACATTTTATTGCTATAGGGTGTTATTCAATTAATGAATTTTTTTCAACATTGGAATCGGGACAAACCTAACCTAGGGCTTATGCTGTGCAAGCAATAATTTTCGTCCAGTCAGTCTTCTAACCTATTAGCAGCCAATGGTTTAGTCCAGACAGTTGTCTAACCTAGTAGTGCCCAACTTTAGTACATCACCAAACTTTAATAAATCGGTAATTTTGAGTCCAGACAGTCACCGGTGTAGTCTGTCGAGAGCTGTAAGAGAGAGCTATGAGATATTGTTGGTATTCTCTGAAATTTTGCATCTGTGACGCATGCACAGTTGAGTATTTTACAGACTTGTAATCAAGGGCCGGCGGATCTAGGGGTGGGAGAGGAGGGCGACCGCCCAGGGCCCCGCGTCATGGATTTTCTTAAATTTAATTAATTATACTTTTCAAACTAATTTATAATTCATATTCCTTTTTTTCAGTGCAGGTTTGACCTCCCGTGACCGTTTAGCAAGTTTAGATTTCAGTGGAATAATATAAGACTTAAGCCGGGAAAAAAGTCTCTGAGTAATATTTTAATATTTCACGGTTTACAAGGGGACTTAAAGGTTTCTTTCATATTATTAAAAAGAATGTAGGCTACAGTAGTGTATTCAAAATATTGTAACTATTCTTTATTTTATTATCATTATTACCAAACTATTTTCCATTTGATTTGTTTTTTTAAATTTCTTATTGTTGTGGACCCCACCTTATCATATCGCCCAGGTCCGCCACTGCTTATAATATACAGAGGATCGCCAAATTATTAGACTCTACGTCGCTTTTTCTATTCGCTATGCTTTATTTACACAAAATTACACAATTAATCCTATACAGTGATCAGTACTTGGTATGCATTCCTTTGTGTTTGATAACGACTGGAGTCTTTGTGGCATGCTGTTACCAAATTCACACAGTTTATTCTTATTTCTGGGTCATGATGCCAGATCTCTGTGAGTTGCTGCATTAACATAAAGCTTCATTCGAAGTTCTTCAATTAGGAACGGCTCTCTAGACAGCTCGTATACTGTGCGAGATGGTGCATATTTTGATAGGCCTACAACCTTCTTCAGGTATGCAGCTTTCACTCTCTCTTCTGCGGAAACCGTTTATGTCCAGATGTTCCCATATAAGTTGCAGCCCATAGGTCACTATCGGTACAATTTTAACTTGGAAGAGCAGGACTGCTGCTTTGGCTGACATTCTGCTCAGGTCTTTGATCTCATGTACAGCTCGTGTTGCCAAAATTGTCCTGTTGGTTATGTGCTGGTTGAAGACGGTCCCCCTAGTTTGAAAGGTTATACCTAAGTACTTAAACTGCTCACCCTGTCCAGCACTTTGCTCCGTACTGAAATAACATCGTCCGCAACTGATCTCCCTCCTTTCCTGAACGTCATATGGACCGTTTTTTGCTCATTCAATGAGAGGTTTTTCTCTGGCCAACTTACTAGCCGGTCCATGTTCTCCTGAGGTTTCTTGCAGCATGAGGCGGTGAGAGCCATGTCATCAGACTGGCATCTTCTCTCAGACTCTCTGTTACATCCGCTGTTGCTACATAGAACAGTAGTGGACTCATGGGGTCGCCCTGTAGCACACCTGTAGTTTGTGCAATGGGGGAGGATCTTGAGATGCTGTTCTCTACACATACATTGTTTCCTGCTAGGATGTCTTATCAGAATGTTTAACAGGCAGTGGTGTTCTTGTCCGATGATTTGTTTTAGCTTACTTATTGTAGTCTGAGAATTGGGGGTGTCGAAAGCTTTGGTGAAGTCTATGAACACGATGTGTAGTTTCCCGACTGGTTCTCTGAGTGCGTCTTCTATCTCCTGCTGTAGGTATCGGACCGCTTGCAATGTAGATCGCCCTCTTCTAAAGCCAAACTGTTGCTATGGTATATGTCGTTCTATAATTTTGGTTAGTCTTTCTGTCAGAATCCTGGATAGTATTTTGAACAGGGTACACTCGAGAGCGATGCCCCTATATGCATTGGGATCATACAGGTCTCCTTTCCCTTTGTATAACATTTTCACTATGGCTGTACGCCATTTCTCTGGGATGCTCCCCCTATTTAGGCACCCATTCATTATGGCGGTCCAGGCATCTTTCATTATAGGAAGTGCGGCCTTCAGGTGTTCGTTAATGGCACTGTCTGGTCCGCATGCTTTGCCGTTTGGAGTGCTCTTCACTGTTCTTTCAACCTCTTGAACTGTGATCGGGTCGATTGTGTGTGTATTCTGCTGTAGGTCTTGATGGGGCCTGGTGTCCCTAGCTTGGAGGATCGTTTGCATGTGGGTTTCCCATGTCTCTATTGGAATGTCTCTGGGGAAAACTGGTTTCCTCGGGTTCAGTATTTTGTATGGGTATATTTCCACTTCCTCGATCTTCAGTCTGTCTTGTTCTTCCTGGTATTAATGGGAATACTAATTGCCATTTCTGGTCCGTATTGACGTATATAAATTATTTAATCAGTTTGAAGCTTTCCGTCAAATCAATACAAAATATTTTGCGCTATTAGTGCGCTAAGTTAGGTACATGTTTCGAACCTTGCAAAGGCGGTCCTTCATCAGCCTCTCACACAAATGGCAACTGTGGGCGTGGGTTGGCGACCACGGGGCCCCAGCTGAGTCCGGCATTGCTTCCACTTACTTGTGCCGGGCTCCTCTCCGTCTTCTTTCCTGTCGACCTCACTTGGTCAACTCTTGTTCTCTTCCGACCCCGACGGTATTAGGGTATCCGAGGCCTAGGGAGTCTCTTCCTTTCCCGCCTTAATTGGCCCTTGTCTCATCTTTTCTGATACCCTCCTTCTGTGAGGGGTCAGCCTTCTTTTTCTCTTCCTTTTACCTCCTGCCTTGTGCTCTAGGCCCTTAAGGAGGCAGGGTGTATGTAGCCCCACCACTTCTGGTGCACCCTAGATAATGCTACACCCTCAGGGGCTCACGGCTGGTGAGTTCGGGAGTTGGCGACCCCGAGGGATTCCTGAGCTGGGTCCGTTTTCCCCTTTTGTCCCTTACCTTTGGGGCGGACCCTC
Organism: Meconema thalassinum; assembly: GCA_946902985.2. Lineage (NCBI taxonomy): Eukaryota > Metazoa > Arthropoda > Insecta > Orthoptera > Tettigoniidae > Meconema > Meconema thalassinum. The sequence goes on along the minus strand of OX336392.1, from coordinate 500,575,309 downwards.
TCCTCTTTCACTTTCCTATATGCCTTTCATGGCTCTCCTTCCTTCCAAGTCCCTCAATCCGCCTTCTCCGAGGGTTGAGGGCATTTTTTTCCTTCTGTCCCTTTATTTGCCTTATTCTCCTTTAGTTTTCCATTTCTTCTTCGAGTATGTAGGTTAGTAGTTAGTTTTAGTTTTAAGTTCGCTTTTCATTTTCATCTTCACCATCACCCAAACCATCAGGGGCCGATAACCTCGATGTTAGGCCCCTTAAAACAACAATTATCATCATCATCATCACAAATGGCAACACATCAAAAAAACACTGAACAATATCCAAAAAATGCATGCACACTAATAAAACACATATTAAAAACATTCCATTAAAATTTGTACGAAACATATTAAAAAACACATGTTAAAAGTTCTGAAAGTCCATTTGACTTGTTCATTGCCAACGTTTAAACACGTGTCGTTCTGATAGATCTTGTCCTGTTCTATTATCTGCTTCTTGTCATGTAGGAAACGGAAATGGAGTAGTAGTCCCATTTGAAAGGTTCCAAATGCAAAAGACTTTTAGGATGCTCCCAGACTAAACAAATAGTCCTCTGTTGAAAGTATTCTCTTTTCCTGTCCCTTATTAAAGTTTTGTATATTCTCCGGGATTGGGAGTATCTTGCTATGGCTTCTTGTCCTGGACTGGTTTTTAACTTGTGCAGGTTTTTGAGGACCGTCTTTCTGGCCATGTAGCAAGCTGCATTAAACCACGGTTTACTTTTCCTGTTCGGGTTTGGGAAGCATGTAGCTTTCTCTATCATGAAGATGCTCCTGCCATCTAGTGCCAGCTACACGCAAGCGCTTGCTGAGCTGCAGTGGAGGAAAGAAGATATATGGAGCGAGTTCTACGCTACAGGTACTATGATGACACAGAATTGGACACAAGCAAACTACGAGTTGCGTCACCTGGTGATCCGATAAGCAGTACACGGTTTCCATCACTGCCTATGCATGAATAAATCGTATCACACACCATGCCCAGAATATGTGTGCAAGCGATGCAACAATTTCTGTGAACGATATCATGTGCTAAAGTGTACAGACAGGAGAGAGACTCTAACACAGTTTTGCTTGGATGAATAATAGTTATACCAATGCACATTGTGCCCAATTTTAACTTTATTATTAACTTAAAGCTTGCTTGGTAAAATATAAGTTAGTAATGTTACTCTTCTTCAGCTTCATCTTCATTATAGCCCAGAGACTTTCAATGGGGTTAAGATCTGGCGAGTTCCCTGGCCAGGGGAGCACACTGACTTCCTTTTCAGCCAAATACTTCAGTACAGTACTGACTTTGCAGTGTTACGTGGAGCCCCATCTTGCATCATGACAAATTCCGCATTTTAATACCAGGCATTTGCTTTTGGTAGAATTACTTCCTTCAGTATCCTAACGTACTGATAATCATCATAATCTTGCACAGTTTCCAGCCACTGGCCGGGTCTGTTTGGAACACAAGCCTCTCCGACGTCTTCTGTCTTCCCACCATCTCTCAGCCTCCACCCTTGTCCAGTCTTCTCCTCTCTTCTTCACGCTTTCTTCCACCCCCACCTGTCTCTCGGTCTCTTTCCTTCCCACTTCGGGTCGTGTATCCTCCTGGGTATCCTCTTCTCCTCCATTCGTTTTACATGTACATACCATCGAAGTCTAGATTTCTCTATACCATCCTGTAATGGTTCCTCCTTCATTAATTCTCTGGTCCTCTCATTTCTTATTCTGTTCATCTTTGTAGCTCCAATACTGCTTCTCAAGAACCTCGTCTCACTGGCCTGTATTTTGCTCTTCTCCCTTCCTTTCATAACCCAGGTCTCCGAGACATACGTCAGGCATGCGTCCGATATATGATCTTTTTGCTGTTCTGAGGGACTTCCTTGCTCCATATCATGCTTCTCACACTCCTCCGGAATGCTTCTGTCTGTCTTCCCCGCTCATTTATTTTTCTATCGTTTCTTCCATTATCTTGTATCAGGCTTCCCAGATACTTGAAACTCTCCACTTTAAATACAATGGAACTTGGATAATTCGAACCTCAAGGGACCAGTTAAAAAATTCGAATTATCCAAAAATTCGAATTAGGAAAGTTCTTTGAAAAGAGTAGAGAAAATATATTGTATTACGTTTACATAATGTTTTATGTTCAACAAAGCAGATTAACAGACAAGGGTACTGTATAATGACCCTATCGTGATTAACCTCAAAAGTTTCTGATGAAACATAGAAAATGAGGGACTATTGGAAGATAAGAAGAAGAAGAAAGCAACAACTTTACCCAGGAGTGGATACGAGCCCCGTGGTCCTAAGAAAGAAAGAAAGAAAGAAAGAAAGAAAGAAAGAAAACCAAAATGTACTATTCTCCTATTTAACGACAGTAGTAATCCAGCAATCTAGTTAAGTCTTAGAGAAATCTACAGTTCTGTGGTGTGGTTTGTCGTTTTTCGGGAATTTCTGACCCAATTGTTTGGCTTTTGAACTGCTTTGTACAAGTAAAAACTTCGAATTATCCAAAATATAATTAACCACGATTTTTTAACATTGATTGTATATAAAATGCTAGGGACCAAGAGAAAAATTTGAATTAAAGAAGATTTTGAATTATAGAAGTTCGAATTAGCCACGTTTCACTGTATATTAAATACTGATCAATACTGCACCACATCATTCCTCATTTGTTTTCTTTGTCGCTTTCATCCATTTCATTTATTCATTTCACGTTAGATTTATATTTTTAGGATATTTTAATGATAATGACAAGTGTTTTTCTCGATGTATGGCTGATGAAGGGGTTAATATAAACCTCGAAACATGTACCATATGGGTATAATGTAACCCATTGTGTTTTAATTATAAAAAGTATTGATCAGGCGGAGTCTCTCTTCCTTTTAATATATTTAACTAACAATCAATACGAAACCATAACTGAACCAAATACTCTCCACTTTCTTCAGCTGTTCTCCACCAATTGTTACTCCCGTTGTGGTTATTTCCTTCTTCTTTGTGATCACCATCTCACTCTTATTTATGCTAAATTTCATCCCATATCCTTGTATTATTCCTTCCCGCACGTCCAACTGCTCCTGTACCACCTCCTCCTTGTTTCCCCAAATCATCAAGTCATCTGCAAACACCATTGCTTTCATCTTTCCTTCCCCAAACACCTGTGCCACTCGGGTCATTATGTCACAATGAAAAGTAACGGTGACAGTGCACCTCCTTGTTTCAGGCTGTTTCTCTGTTCCAACCAGTCCGATCTCTCTCCTTCCACTTTCACACGGCTCACGCTTCCCTTGTACATCTCCTTTATCCTCCGTATAGTCCATTTTTCTATTCCTCTGTCCTCCAGGGACTTCCATACTTGGTTTCTGCATACACTGTCATATGCTTTCTCAATGTCCAGGAAGGCCATCAGTAGATCTGTTCCATACTCGTAGTGCTGTTCTTGTAACTGCCTCACAGCAAAAATCAAATCCACTGCGGACCTTCCTGCTCTGAAGCCATGTTGTTCTTCTCTCATCCCTCCTTCTATCCTTGTCCCAATTCTCCTTTCCAAAACTTTCTCGAACATTTTTGCACAATGACTCATCAGTGTTATTCCCCGATAGTTTCTGCATTCAGTTCTACTACCTTTCTTGAAGATCGGGACAATTATTCCCTTTTTCCAGTCCTCTGGGGTCTTCCTTTCCTTCCATGTTGTCTTCATCACTCGGTACAACCATTGTATCCCCACCTCTCCTGCTGCTCTCACCATCTTCACACTCAACTCGTCCACATCTGGTGCCTTCCCTCCTTTCATCTTCCTCACTGCATCTTCCACTTCTTTCCATGTTAAGTCCTTTTCTGTTTGCAGTCTATCTTCTTCTTCCCCGATTTCTTCCTCCTCGCCATGGTTTCCATTTGCTTTTGGAAGTTCTTCAAAATATTCTTTCAACATTTTCTTCAGTTCTTCCCTATTTTCTATCTCTTGTCCCCTTTTGTTCACCATTCTAACATAATCCGTCGGATCCTTCCGCCTTTTATTTTTTACCATCCCATACCTTCATCATCTTTGTGCACTCTTCCATCCACTTCTTCTCTCCTCAGCCACTCTTCTTTGCCTCATTCTTTCTTTCCTGGTACTCTTCCCTTGTCTCTACCATCCTATTTTGATACCACCTCCTAAAGGGTCTATTCTTTTCCCTTCTGATACTGATTAATAGTTCCCTCTTCTGGTTTAGGCTTTCCACGTTCCACAGTAGGACATTAATTCTCGAACTGGTCGAGGTTAGCTCCCTCTTGTTGGGGACGAAATAATCTATATCTCTTGACCAAGGATCCATCCGGCCAGTAATTTGGGGATGTGACTTTGTGTAGGTCTGATATTGGGATTCCTATTTTGTATGCTATAAAAGTGCCACTTACTTGTAATTCTTCGCACTCGATCACATTTGTTACTTGTAGCTTATGCAGGTGTCTCTTGAGCTTGTCTGTGTTTGTCTTTTCATGTAGCCTTCCGATGAATAGCCAGGCTCTGCGAATATATTCATCCTCGTTCTTATTGTCATTTGGTATCAATGAAAGTGGGTGGCTTTGGTAGGTTGTCCTTCCGCCTTCTTTTTCTTCCCCCCAGGGGCTCACATCTTGTGGGCTTGGGTTGGCGACCACGGGGCCCCAGCTGAGTCCAGCATTGCTTCCACTTACTTGTGCCGGGCTCCTCTCCGTCTTCTTTCCTGTCGACCTTACTTGGTCAACTCTTGTTCTCTTCTGACCCCGACGGTATTAGGGTATCCGAGGCCTAGGGAGTCTCTTCCTTTCCCGCCTTAATTGGCCCTTGTCTCATCTTTTCTGATACCCTCCTTCTGCGAGGGGTCAGCCTTCTTTTTCTCTTCCTTTTACCTCCTGCCTTGTGCCCTTAAGGAGGCCGGGTGTATGTAGCCCCACCACCTCTGGTGCACCGTCGATAATGCTACACCCTCAGGGGCTCACGGCTGGTGAGTTCGGGAGTTGGCGACCCCGAGGGATTCCTGAGCGGGTTCCGTTTTCCCCTTTTGTCCCTTACCTTTGGGGCGGAGCCTCTCCTCGTTCACTTTCCTATCTGCCTTTCGTGGCTCTCCTTCCTTCCAAGTCCCTCAATCCGCCTTCTTCGAGGGTTGAGAGCATTTCTTTTCCTCCTGTCCTTTATTTGCCTTATTCTCCTTTAGTTTTCCATTTCTTCTTCTAGTATGTAGGTTAGTAGTTAGTTTTAGTTTTAAGTTCGCTATTCATTTTCATCTTCACGATCACCCAAACCATCAGGGGCCGATAACCTAGATGTTAGGCCCCTTAAAACAACAATTATCATCATCATCATCATCTTTCGACCCCGACGGTATTAGGTTATCCGAGGCCTAGGGAGTCTTTCACTTTCCCGCCTTAATTGGCCCTTGTCTCATCTTTCCTGATACCCTCCTTCTGTGAGGGGTCAGCCTTCTTGTTCTTTTCCTTTTACCTCCTGCCATGTGCTCAAGGCCCTTAAGGAGGCAGGGTGTATGTAGCCCCACCACTTCTGGTGCACCGTCGATAATGCTACACCCTCAGGGGCTCACGGCTGGTGAGTTCGGGCGTTGGCGACCCCGAGGGATTCCTGAGCTGGGTCCGTTTTCCCCTTTTTGTCCCTTCCCTTTGGGGCGGACCTTCTCCTCTCCCCCCTCTCCTCTCCTCTTTTCCTTCTATTTCCTTTTCTCTTTAAGATTCCCGCACTGTTTTTGTTACTCGAATCACCGTGTATCTATATTCCCTTTTAGCGATTTTTTAAGGCATTTTTGATCTATGTTGCATTTTGTACGTTTTTTCGATCTAAATTACATCTCGCGATTGTTTTCAACCTCAATTGCATTTTGTAAAGATTGACAATCTAAATTGCTTTTTAGTAAGTCTTTCAATGCAGGTTGCCGGGCCTTTTAGTGAGTATTTTGAATTTCAATTGCATTTTGTAAGTATTTTCAACCAAAACTGCATTTGGCACGAATTTTGAATCTAAATTGCATTTTGTTTGGTGGGCATTTTGCACATATTTTGATTCTCAATTGCATTTTGTGGGTATTTTGAATCTAAATTACATTTGCCAAGTATTTTCAATCTAAATTGCTTTTTGTAAGTATTGTCAATCCACATGAGTCGTTTGAATCTACCGTACATTTGGTAAGCATTTTCAATTTCAATTGCATTTTGTAAGGATTTTGAATTTCAATTGCACTTTGTGAATAATTTGGATTGGAACTGGGATATTTCAATCTGAATTGCATTGTGTATTTTCAATTTCAATTGCATTTTGTAAGTATTTTGAACCTCAATTGCATTTTGTACGTAATTTCGATCTCATTTGCATTTTGTAAGTATTTTGAATTTCAATTGCATTTTGTAAGTATTTCGGCGCTACTTTGCATTTTGTACGTATTTTGAATCTAGCCTACGTTTTGTGGGTCTTATTCAATCTATTCTTTTTGTGCAACTTTTCGTTCTAAATTCCCTTTTGTAAGACCATATTGTGAGCCATGTGAGTTCCTTTTTGTACGTATTTTCCGTCTTCGATAATTTTGTTCTGGTTTCCATTTCATTATCATTTTCGCTATCACCCAGATCATTAGGGGCCGATAACCTCGATGTTAGGCCCCTTAAAACAACAATTATCATCATCATCATCATCATCATGGGTTTACTCTTGCTCTACCTGCCCTATTCATGGTTGTTAGGGATTTCGCCTTCAGCACACCTGCTTCTGGTGATTGCTGTTCTGTCCCACTAGTGGTGCCTTCTGTGTGGGTTCTGTTATTACGGTACAATTTTTCTGCTTCCTCTGCTTTCTGGTGCATGCTTCATGTGTATTTGTTTGGATTGATTCTACTGTGCACGAGACTGCTGTTTTTAAAGCTTTCTTGAGTTCTTCTGATATTATGTCCCTCAGGTTTTCTATGCATCCTGTTAGTTTCATTTCGGATCCTTTGAGTTCTTCTAGTATTCCCTTTCCGTTACTGTGGGTGTTTCGACATAGTTCGCACAGCCACATCAAACATGTTGACAGCCTTTCTATAGTTTTTATGTCGCCCACCGTCATTTTGGTACACTTCGAGTAGAACCAACCATTGCATCCTCCCTCGCATCCAATTACATTCTCCTTTTACAGTGGTTCTTTCTTTGCATTCTATGCAGTATTCATTTTCTTGTATGGCTATCTTTGGGTCGTTACCTGTAGCGCCATTTGTCTCTGTGGCTCCCGCCACGATTGTGACTCGGAGTGTTATATCTCATATCTTAGAAATGTAGATTGCCAATAATAGAGTTCTGTACAAAGTGAATCACAAACAGCCACAAACTCTATCATTCTCCACAACTTGTGTGCATTTCTCTCTTTATTAATAGTTCCCTCTGCAATATAAAGATCTCCAGGGCCCCACACAGACATCATTCCCCAAACCATCATAATGGTTGGGTGCTGAACACTTTGTTGAACACAATCAATGTTGAATTCCTCGTTCAGTCTCCTCCTGATGTACTTGGAGGATTCATCGCAAACAAAGAAGATGGACTCGTCTTTAAAGATCACCTGGGAGGAAGAGAAACAGCTTTGTAAGGTTCAGCTCTCGGAGAGAGAGGAATACTGTTCCATACATAAGAATCAAATGAGCTTTCAGAAATTTTCAATATCTGACATATTGCTCTGACAGGTCTCCTCGAGGTATTAATCCTTCTAAATGAACTGTAGATGCCTGTTTATTGTAGAAATAAATAAATGACAGGAATTACTCTTGCCAATCAATGTGGTTCAATCTTTGAGTCCTCTAGCCCACTCAATGCGCTCTACAGCTATTGAAGGAGTGATCTTCGCTTTTTTCCGAGGCCGACAGTTTCGAATTCCTTCCCTACCGAGTGTTCTTCGCACTGTTCTTGGTGACACATCCAATCCATACTCGTGCATCTTGAGGGAGAGGTCCTTGTTAGTTGATTTCCTATTTTGTAGGAAAAGATTTTTGAGTTTTTTATGCCTCTGTCACTAAGATTTTGTTTAGGTCAATATTTCCCAGTACGGTTTGGCTGGTATTCTTGCCCTTTATCACATTGTTCTTTGATTCGGCTGACCGATTTTTGGGATATATTCAATTTTTGAGTTATGGCCCTCTGCGAGTGAAACGAACACGTGCAACTGCTATTTTTCTAGGCGATAAATCGCCTACTTTACCCATAACCTCACTTTTGTTTCCTCACAGAACTTCACCCTAAACTCTGAAAATACAATGCCTGTTCAGTGTTTCCTGAATTCAGAACACTGAAAAGAATAATTCTGCAAACTAATATAAGCACTTAACTTCCATAAAGAAACTAATTTCACTTAACCCTTTTGCTCTCAGGCTATATTCACCAGTCATGCCCAAAACACTCCGGCCATTTTTCATGATTATGCATGTTAAAATGTAAAAAATCACTGCATAAAGAAATCTACAGATACAAAATTGAAGAAAAAAAACCCACACACACACTAGCACATATTCAATGTAGTTTTAGGAAGAATATATCCCAAAATTGTTACTGACATATTTACCACAAACTTGGAAAGTAAATTACAAAAAATACAAATATGTTTTCAAATACTAAAAAGTAATCTGTTCTTTAGTGATCTTCTCGACCAGTCATACTGAAAACAAGAGCAATTAATTCTGTATAACATGATATAATTTTGATTTTTATATTCTTATCCAGTCATGAATTAATAGCACCTGATGTAAAGAACTGTACACGTACCTTCCTGAGTCAGCATTTGTGCTTAGGAAAGCACTCTCCATGCGGACCCTTGTTACACCTAGTGCATACTGTTCTGACCTTCCTCCTCTTTTCTTTGGTGCTGCATACAACACAGTTGGATTCTTTCTTCTCAGGAAGCTTTCTCACTCCCACTGGTCCCCTTTGATCATCAATCGCACTTAATTTTGTGGAAATCTATTCCTCCCCTGGGCTCGCAATTATTGATACTGTATAGTTCAGTCTAGATTTTATTTTCACTGATCCCTTATTGTTTTCCTTATAAAGAATGTAGCTGTTTAGTACCATTCTAGCAATGATATTGAAAGCCACCTTCTTCAAGGTAGCTATACAACATCATGTCAGATGTGTCCAATCCCACCCATAAATTTATTATAAGATATTATTGCTGGTTTAGTTTTACTGTTGGCACTGTTGTGGGTTGCTGGAATTTCCTGTTCTTGGGCTATTGCATGGCTAGATAGAAGTATGACTGGGTTTTTCTGGGACTTTTTCTCTCGGAATGCACATGCTAACATTGGACCTCACCTAAAATATTGTTTCTGTCCAACAGCAAATTTATTTTTAGTGGGTTGGCGACCACGGGGCCCCAGCTGAGTCCGGCATTGCTTCCACTTACTTGTGCCGGGCTCCTCTCTGTCTTCTTTCCTGTCGACCTCACTTGGTCAACTCTTGTTCTCTTCTGACCCCGACGGTATTAGGGTATCCGAGGCCTAGGGAGTCTCTTCCTTTCCCGCCTTAATTGGCCCTTGTCTCATCTTTTCTGATACCCTCCTTCTGCGAGGGATCAGCCTTCTTTTTCTCTTCCTTTTACCTCCTGCCTTGTGCTCTAGGCCCTTAAGGAGGCAGGGTGTATGTAGCCCCACCTCTTCTGGTGCACCCTAGATAATGCTACACCCTCAGGGGCTCACGGCTGGTGAGTTCGGGAGTTGGCGACCCCGAGGGATTCCTGAGCTGGGTCCGTTTCCCCCTTTTGTCCCTTACCTTTGGGGCGGACCCTCTCCTCTTTCACTTTCCTATATGCCTTTCATGGCTCTCCTTCCTTCCAAGTCCCTCAATCCGCCTTCTCCGAGGGTTGAGGGCATTTCTTTTCCTTCTGTCCTTTTATTTGCCTTATTCTCCTTTATTTTTCCATTTCTTCTTCTAGTATGTAGGTTAGTAGTTAGTTTTAGTTTTAAGTTCGCTTTTCATTTTCATCTTCACGATCACCCAAACCATCAGGGGCCGATAACCTAGATGTTAGGCCCCTTAAAACAACAATTATCATCATCATCATCATCAAATTTATTTTTAAAATTCTGAGGCAAATATTTCCTATTCCTCCTAACAGTTCCTGTTATATATTTACCCAGCTTGTAGAGATGGCATACAAGTGGTACAGACATAAAGTCAACAAAGACATGATAACCCTTGTTGAGGTAGCCACCCATGACTAAAAGTTTCTTAACAATGATGTATCCCACACCATGTTTTATAATATTGTCTCTGTCTTCTTGAGATCTGGCACCTCTGTAGGTAAAAAAAAAAACCAAAAAAAAAAAAACAAGGCAGTAATTGGAAACTGAATCACACAGCATCCAAAATTTGATACCCCAGCGATGGTGGTGTATTGGGGAAGGCTAGTTTTATTTTTAGTCCCCACAAGAGACTCATCAATGCTAATCTGCTGATGTGGTGTATAGTGGTTCCTAAATACCCTGTTGGCATAGTTGATATTTTGCACAGGGATCATATCCTGTTTCTCCAGGTCCTGGCAATCCCTGATTGTTGAGAAGATGAAAGAATCACAGCAAGTGAACAGAGGACTGAACTGAGAAGGCATAGTGGACCAGTAAGAGGCAATGGTTGGTTTTCTATTGATACCCATATTTAGAAGGCATGCAATAAATCCTTTCATTTCAGACATTGTGATCCCAGCACATACTAATACTACCTATTAATTGATAATTTATCTGATCAAACAGAACTTACATCATATTCCCATTTGGGAATATTCATAACCTATTTGGATTGCCAAGAAAGGTTTTTGTTTTATGAAAGGGAGCTTGACTTCCGTAGCACATTGGCATCACTCGTGACGTCAATACTACTTGTATTTTGTCTTGTGATGGCCTTCTCAGTATGTGCTAGCCATGCGTATTGGTGAGGTGTGTCTGCACCAACGAGCCCAATGGCACACTGGGGCGAAACGCTGGCATTTTATGTTTGATCTGGCCAGACCAATTTTATCATATTAATTGATAATTTATCTGATCAAACGGAAATTATATATTTCCCATTTGGGAATATTCATAACCTACTCGGATTGCCAAGGTAAGGTTTTTGTTTTATGAAAGGGAGCTTGACTTCCGTAGCACATTGGCATCACTCGTGACGTCAATACTACTTGTATTTTGTGTCTTGTGATGGCCTTCTCAGTATGTGCTAGCCATGTGTATTGGTGAGGTGTGTCTGTACCAACTGACGAGCCCAACGGCACATTGGGGCGAAACGCTGGCATTTTATGTTTGATCTGGCCGGACCATTTTTATCATATTAATTGATAATTTATGAGTAATCAGCATTTTAACTTTAATAAATAATACACGAGATATAGATCAATACTCAAGACATTCGCAAATTTGGTTATATACACAGCCAAAGGTAATTTCAATAATTAAGAAAACAAATATGAAATCTTATCATTTCCAAAAGAATCTCCATAATAAATCTTTAAGATATTAACAGATCAGTAGTTGACCTACTACTTTTGAGGCCATGCTACTTTTCAAAATATGGTTTATTCATTATTATTTTTCTTTGAGCTCTGTTCTATGATTCATTGCAACAAGAACCTAATAATTTTTAAGTTTAAATTAAATATTCACACTACTTGGTTGGCATTCGGGTAATTGAAAGCATAAAAAATAATATGGTGTGTAATGCTTTAATGTATACTAACATTTCACGATGTTTATTCAAAATTCGAAGGTTTATTGAATAAACACGCTATATTCAACACAATCTTTAGCTTGTTCGTAAATAATGTAAAAGAAGCGATTATACATGTAACCTAGTCCATTGGAAGATAGTAGCGCCAAAACGGACAAATATGCTATTGTAATAACGCCTAGACGGACATTGTGAAGACTTGAAGAATGATTCTTTTTTAAGTTTCTTTGCCAGCACGACATCCAAGATAATTTCCATTCATCTTATGTTTTTCACCTTTCAACTCATTAAGGATTTATGATCACATGTTTAACATTGAAAGACCTATAAATATTTTAGAGTTTAATATTTAATATTAATACATTAAATATCCCAAAATAGTTGGCACGCGGAACTGAAGGCATAACGACGTAGATGCTAATCTGGTGCTCTGAATTAAGATTTCCGAGGTTAGTAAACACCATTAAACCATAACATGTATCAACAAGGAGGGAGAGGGAATGATATGTGAGGTTTAGAATGGTTTTAAAAATTGTTCTTTCAAGCTCCAACACTATTATACAACTAAAATTTTGTTTGAACTTCCTAGATTGAGACGCCACCACGTATTGAAATAGTTGGCATGCGGAACATAAGGCATATAAGAACTGAATGAACATCAAAAGTTAAACGTGATGCTATTAGTAGGGCCCAAGTTTGTATCATTTCCAGAGATATGACTACTTGTGTTATTTCAACTTCATGATACATTACTTGAAAGCTTGACTAGCTTCCTTTTTAAGATACTGTTTATGTTCAGAGAACCATATTAACTAATACATTTTTCAGAAGAGGAATTTTTACAATATTTTTCATATATATTTTTCAGAAGATTAACCATATAATTGCCTAAATTTTCATAGATAATTTTAAGGATTCATAAATGTTTTTCAAAATTATTCTTTTAAGACGTATTGTAAGGATATCCATTTTTAATTTAAGTTTTCCCTTAGAATAAGTTTTTCTCTCTCAATTGTGCTGAAGAAGAAACCATTGTTGTTTCGAAACATGTACACTTAATATTATTAGTATTGATTTGGCGTATAATTAACTTAAGTGTTTCCTTAGTTATTCAGTCAATACGGATCAAAACAATTTGCTATTATGGCAAATATTTTTGCTTATTATCAGTATTGTGCTGATAAACTATACTTCTTTACTTCTTTCAACTGAGTCTAATAATTTGGCCATCCTCTGTAGTTTGGTCGTGCGTCTCTTCTGGGTAACATGAGCTGTCGAATATTATGTTCAATATAGCCTACATTAACCCATTAGGAACCATACATTTTTTTCCAAATTTTTATTTTAGATTTAGAACAAATAATGGTTGACATGTACAAATTAAGATTTCACAGTGTATTTTGCCTGGAAGAAAGTATGAGTGCAGTTAGGACCCTGTCCTCAATTGAGGACAGTGGGTCTATGTGTTACACAAAATACAGTGTTTATCATACAATTGCAGAACAAGGAAACTAAATTACTGTTGGCTCAAAGCAAGGCATTACAAAGGTCCATTTCTCTCTGAGATTACTTCCTTTGGAAAATTTACTTCAAAACCCTAACAATCTCTTTAGTTCTTCTAATGAAACGTCGAGAAGCAAGGAATACAGAATGTTACATTACATTTTTCACAAAGTAATGTTAGAGGCTTGGAACAGCATCCTTCCAGCTGACACCTTCTCTACTGACTTCTTCTTTTGAGATAGTGATGCTTACCATCATATCTAACGGTTGCTTGGATGAAGGTAGTTTGATAAGTATTCTTCCAATTGTTTTGATGAGGGATACGGAAATTGCTCTGCGGAAAGCTAACAGATTCAGTCGTTAATCACCCAAGCTTTTATATTCTTTGTGAAACCACAGTGGACAGACCCCTTCGCAGCCTATCCCCTCGTCATTCTTAAGTACCGATTTTGTGCATGTGGCACTGCATTCATTCGCATTCCTCTCTAATGTAGGCATAATCGTAATGAACCAAATTAAAACACTAGGAACAATTATTTTTCTTTCTGTCCGTTGCACTTGTACGTGTTTTGAGTAAACAGAAGTTTGCGTGGCGACTGATCGGCACATCTTGTTGCTTGTGAGCTGGTTTGAGAGTTCGTGGCAACCAAAATTTCTTGTATATTGGCTTGAGCCGTGGTTATATGGGGTCTGAAGAAGTATTTAAAAGTGAATGACTTGTCTTAATTTAAAATTTATTTTTGGATTGGTGTGTTGTACTTCACTAAATTGTCTTGGCCCGATGCATGAAATAATTTCTGAAAAAGAAAAACTAAAACGTGTTTTGGAAATTGCAGTAAATATTTCTTTATTGGATAATAGGATGGATAAATTTAAGATTTATATTTTAGGAGAGAAAAACTTACGTTTTCTCGTAAATAACAAATGGAACTTCTTAATGTGGAATGCCTTCTAGCATTGTTGTGGCAGAATCGTTGACGGTAGTAGAATAGGTGTTTGTGAAAAATGAACACAGTTTGGTAACCAGAAAACCAAAGTGAGAAAATTTTATTTTTAGGATAAGGCCTTGTCAAAATGTGTGTCGGGTGATTGGCACATCGTGTTGCTTGTGACCTAGTTCGAGAGTTCGTGGCAACCAACATTTCTTGTATATTGGCTTGTGCCGTGGTTATATGGGGTCTGAAGAAGGCTTAAAAGTGAATGCCGTCAAGTGGGGTTACTTGGACCACTTTTAAAGTTCAAGGAGAAATTTATCTTAGAAATATCATTGGTTATTAAGTTTTTGTTATTCCTATATATAGGTGTGCATATATAACCTCGATGTTAGGCCCCTTAAAACAACAATTATCATCATCATCAAAATTAACTAACAGGTAACTAAAAGGTAGCTAAAAAGTAACTAATTTTTACTTCATCCTTACAGTAGACACCCTGTTATTACAATAATAAAATGTACATTACATTAGAGAACCATGTTAGCCATCAGAGGGATTACTTGAACCATTGCATATTGCTCTCAGATAACTTGGAACTTCCAGAGTAAAATTAAAACAAGGAGGAGCAACTAAGTTAAAATTAATCGGGATGCAGAGTTTTACACAGAACTAATTCAGCTCGCAAGGAAACATGAATCTTCCTCTCCTTGAGTTCAAAGGGTCAATTTCAACTTCAGCAATGGCATCAACTGATGGAAAAAAATACTCATTCGCACATTTGGAGAAGTTACGCATGAATTTGAATGTAATGTTTTTGGAATTATTGGACTTCATAACCACCTGACCAATGAATTGTTTCGTTGTTTTTCTCTTCCTATATGCAAAAAAGTTTACAATAGCAAAGCTATTTTCATGTAGATCTCTTTTTTTTTTTTTTTTTTTTTTTAATGTTGAATCTCCTCTTGATATTTTGTTGGCACAATTGATGAATTCTCATCATCTGAAATTTCAAATCCAGATGATGTAGAGTCGTGAAGGCTGTAATTAGAGTGAGAATCTTCAGATTCTGTACAGATGCCAGCAGCCCTCATTTTTTTTATTACCAGTATTGTGCTTCCTTGTCTTGGATGCCTCAATTTCTTTAGCACTATCCATTCCACTGAAAATCTGAATCAATGATGCTCTTTCCAGGTGTAACATTGAGCCTTCTCTTCCTTTTCCTTAATGGAGCTGTTTCTTGATTCCGGGTCTCGCTCAGAAATTCTTGAAAACCTGCAGCCTATTTTGTTGATCTTTCTTCACCATTTCCAGGATTGTCTGTTATTTTAGGGAGCCATTAAAGTACTTCTTATGGATTGACTGGATTGAAGGGGTGAATTCCAGTGGTCTTGAACCCTGCTATTAGGTTCTTTACAGTGGCATTGTTTTCATTAATGTCACTTAAAGCATTCTTCAGAAGCCTTGGAATAGGCTACCCCTATTTTTATATTTCCATGCAAGTAACAAACTGTTTTCAAGGGTTTGAAAAATGCTGCATCCACTGGTTAGCATATATGGGTACTATTTGGGGGCAGTAAGGCGACTTGATGTTCCTTTTCTGGCATTCTTCGATTGCACTAGGTGAAACATGGCTGGCTAAATTGTCCCCAATAAGAACTTTTGGTTCATTGTCGTCAAATTTCCTGAAATAAGTTAAACCAGTCTTCAAAAATTGGCATATTGAACCACGAATTCTTTGAACGTTTGTACTGAGCCCCACTTGTCCAAGAATCGTACAGATGATCTGCCTTGCAGGCAATGTTGGGTGGAAGAAGTTCACCAGCTGTGGAACCACAAAACATCACATTTTGATGTGTCCAAAATTTTCTCCCGATGCCTGCAACCTCATCTTGTTATCACCTTTTGTCGACCAGGATCGTCACTGATATTATTCTCCCCTCCGGGGGATCACATCTAGTGGGACGTGGGTCGGCGACCATGGGGCCCCAGCTGAGACCGGCATTGCTTCCACTTACTTGTGCCGGGCTCCTCTCTGTCTTCTTTCCTGTCGACTCACTTGGTCAACTCGTGTTCTCTTCCGAACCCGACGGTATTAGGGTATCCGAGGCCTAGGGAGACTCTTCCTTTCCCGCCTTAATTGGCCCTTGTCTCATCTTTTCTGATACCCTCCTTCTGCGAAGGGTCAGCCTTCTTTTTCTTTTCATGATATCTCCTGCCTTCTGCTCAAGGCCCTCAAGGAGGCAGGGTGTATGTAGCCCCACCACTTCTGGTGCACCCTAGCTATTGCTGCACCCTCAGGGGCTCATGGCTGGTGAGTTCGGGAATTGGCGACCCCGAGGGATTTCTGAGCTGGGTCCGTTTTGCCCGCATTTTCCTCTGACCTTGGGTCGGGCCCTCTCCACTTTCACTTTCCTATCTGCCTTTCATGGCTCTCCTTCCTTCCAAGTCCCTCAATCCGCCTTCTTTGAGGGTTGAGGGCATTTCTTTTCCTCCTGTCCTTAATTTGCCTTATTCTCCTTGTGATTTTCCATTTCTTCTTCTAGTATATATAAGTTAGTAGTTAGTTTAGTTGTAGTTTACATTTCATTTTCATCTTCACGATCAGCCAAACCATTAGGGGCCGATAACCTAGAAGTTAGGCCCCTTAAAACAACAATTATCATCATCATGATTTCCTTTTTGTAATCTTGTTGGTTTAGGGGTAGGTTTAGTGCACTATTTACAAAACTTTAATGCGGCCCTTTTTTGGCAGACTGGGTGTTTGGAGTCGTTCCTCTTGGTCATATTGGTTCGAGAGATTTTTCTATAGATCTGATATTGTAATCTGACGTCTTTGTTGGTAATTGTTAAATCCAGGTAGTGAATGCTGTTGTTGATGGCTGATTCATGTGTGAATTTGACGTTGTTGTCGATGCTGTTCAAGATTTAAATTATTTTAGCTATTTTCTATGTTATTGTCGCTCACTAAAAATATTCCCCCAGGGGCTCACATCTAGTGGGACGTGGGTTGGCGACCACGGGACCCCAGCTGTGTCGGGCATTGCTTCCACTTACTTGTGCTGGGCACCTCCCTGTCTTCTTTCCTGTCGGCCTTCCTCGGTCAACTCTTGTTCTTTTCCGACCCCGACGGTATTAGGGTATCCGAGGCCTAGGGAGTCTCTTCCTTTCCCCCCTTAATTGACCCTTGTCTCATCTTTCCTGACACCCTCCTTCTGTGAGGGGTCAGCCTTCTTTATTCTTTTCCTTTTACCTCCTGCCTTGTGCTCAAGGCCCTTAAGGAGGTTTCAATTGCATTTTGTAAGTATTTTGAATTTCAATTGCATTTTGTAAGTATTTTTTTTTCTCCCAGGGGCTCACATCTTGTGGGCGTGGGTTGGCGACCACGGGGCCCCAGCTGAGTCCGGCATTGCTTCCACTTACTTGTGCCGGGCTCCTCTCTGTCTTCTTTCCTGTCGACCTCACTTGGTCAACTCTTGTTCTCTTCTGACCCCGACGGTATTAGGGTATCCGAGGCCTAGGGAGTCTCTTCCTTTCCCGCCTTAATTGGCCCTTGTCTCATGTTTTTTGATACCCTCCTTCTGCGAGGGGTCAGCCTTCTTTTTCTCTTCCTTTTACCTCCTGCCTTGTGCTCTAGGCCCTTAAGGAGGCAGGGTGTATGTAGCCCCACCACTTCTGGTGCACCGTCGATAATGCTACACCCTCAGGGGCTCACGGCTGGTGAGTACGGGACTTGGCGACCCCGAGGGATTCCCAAGCTGGGTCCGTTTTCCCCTTTTGTCCCTTACCTTTGGGGGCGGACCTTGTCCTCTCTCCCCTCTCCTCTCCACTTTTCCTTCTATTTCCTTTTCTCTTTAAGATTCCCGCACTGTTTTTGTTACTCGAATCACCGTGTATCTAAATTCCCTTTTAGCGATTTTTTAAGGCATTTTTGATCTATGTTGCATTTTGTAAGTTTTTTCGATCTAAATTACATCTCGCGATTGTTTTCAACCTCAATTGCATTTTGTAAAGATTGACAATCTAAATTGCTTTTTAGTAAGTCTTTCAATGCAGGTTGCCGGGCTTTTTAGTGAGTATTTTGAATTTCAATTGCATTTTGTAAGTATTTTCAACCAAAACCGCATTTCGCACGAATTTTGAATCTAAATTGCATTTTGTTTGGTGGGCATTTTGCACATATTTTGATTCTCAATTGCATTTTGTGGGTATTTTGAATCTAAATTACATTTGTCAAGTATTTTCAATCTAAATCTTTTTGTAAGTATTGTCAATTCACATGAGTCGTTTGAATCTACCGTACATTTTGTAAGCATTTTCAATTTCAATTGCATTTTGTAAGTATTTTGAATTTCAATTGCACTTTGTGAATAATTTGGATTGGAACTGGGATATTTCAATCTGAATTGCATTGTGTATTTTCAATTTCAATTGCATTTTGTAAGTATTTTGAACCTCAATTGCATTTTGTACGTAATTTCGATCTCATTTGCATTTTGTAAGTACTTTGAATTTCAGTTGCATTTTGTAAGTATTTCGACGCTACTTTGCATTTTGTACGTATTTTGAATCTGGCCTACGTTTTGTGGGTCTTTTTCAATCTATTCTTTTTGTGCAACTTTTCGTTCTAAATTCCCTTTTGTAAGACCATATTGTGAGTTATTTCCATGTGAGTTCCTTTTTGTACGTATTTTCCGTATTCGATAATTTTGTTCTGGTTTCCATTTCATTATCATTTTCGCTATCACCCAGATCATTAGGGGCCGATAACCTCGATGTTAGGCCCCTTAAAACAACAATTATCATCATCATCATCATGTAAGTATTTTCAACCAAAACCGCATTTCGCACGAATTTTGAATCTAAATTGCATTTTGTTTGGTGGGCATTTTGCACATATTTTGATTCTCAATTGCATTTTGTGGGTATTTTGAATCTAAATTACATTTGTCAAGTATTTTCAATCTAAATTGCTTTTTGTAAGTATTGTCAATCCACATGAGTCGTTTGATTCTACCGTACATGTTGTAAGCATTTTCAATTTCAATTGCATTTTGTAAGGATTTTGAATTTCAATTGCACTTTGTGAATAATTTGGATTGGAACTGGGATAGGGCTTATTTCAATCTGAATTGCATTGTGTATTTTCAATTTCAATTGCATTTTGTAAGTATTTTGATTTTGAACCTCAATTGCATTTTGTCCGTATTTTCGATCTCATTTGCATTTTGTAAGTATTTTGAATTTCAGTTGCATTATGTAAGTATTTCGACGCTACATTGCATTTTGTACGTATTTTGAATCTAGCCTACGTTTTGTGGGTCTTTTTCAATGTATTCTTTTTGTGCACCTTTTCGTTCTAAATTCCCTTTTGTAAGACCATATTGTAAGTTGTTTCCATCTGAGTTCCTTTTTATACGTATTTTCCGTCTCAGATAATTTTGTTCTGGTTTCCATTTCATTATCATTTTCTCCCCCCTGTGGGTGGGGGCTTTAGAATACACCCACGGTATCCCCTGCCTGTCGTAAGAGGCGACTAAAAGGGGGCGACCTTGGCTATACTTTAAGGACCCCGCGTTGTTTTGTGAATTGGACCCCCAGTGGGTGGGAGGAAGCGAATACATCCACGGTACTCCCTGCCAGTCGTAAAAGGCGACTAAAAGGGCTTCTCGGAACGGTCCCCTTTCGAGGGTTTGACAGTCAGCTCTAAAAGACATACACCCGTGCGGTATAACTCTCATTAGGTTATATCGCACTTCTTTCCGTCACTGCTTTCAGGGTCTGGCAACCAAAATTTCTATATGTGCGTGCTGTTAGGGGATGGGCCACTTACGCTAGCGACTACGCTCAAAAGCCTGTTCCGGTCTTGGCCGCGCCGACAGGTGGGTGTGCCATGTACCCGTTCAGTAGTATCCGCCTGACTACGCAGGTCCCCGCACAGCCGAATGTCTGAGCTGTAAAATCCAGTATATGCCAAGGGGTACATGCCGATACGGCATTGTAAAACATCGGACCCCCGGGCAATGCCTTCCAAGCTAGGCGGGCCTTGCCCTGGCTGGGTAGCGCCTACTGTGACGGCCCGTGATCGGATGTCGGTGGCATTCGGGGAGGATGATCTGGCCATGGGTTCTAAAAGAAAAATCCCCAACCAGGGTGGACCTACACCCAAACAGGGTGGTCCTACACCCAAGTCTTTAACATTTGATTCCCTACGGGGATCAACCCCCTGGGAACAATCTGTGCGTGAAAATCTGGGTACTAACACCCCCAAGTTTCTGGTAGCTACCAGAACAGATGGGGGTGATTTCAAGCTGGTAAAGAGTATTTTGTTTTCTCGCCACATAGAAGGTGTCTATGGTGAGCTTGAGAAAGTACAAAAGATGAGGAACGGTAGCTTGTTGCTCAAGACTAGGACTGGAGAGCAAGTTGAACAACTTTTGCAATGTGACCACTTTGGCGACATTCCCGTCAAAGTGGTAAAGCACACGTCCCTGAATCTGGTCCGAGGAGTTATTTTCCACCACCCCCAGGGGCTCACATCTTGTGGGCGTGGGTTGGCGACCACGGGGCCCCTAGCTGAGTCCAGCATTGCTTCCACTTACTTGTGCCGGGCTCCTCTCTGTCTTCTTTCCTGTCGACCTCACTTGGTCAACTCTTGTTCTCTTCCGACCCCGACGGTATTAGGGTATCCGAGGCCTAGGGTGTCTCTTCCTTTCCCGCCTTAATTGGCCCTTGTCTCATCTTTTCTGATACCCTCCTTTTGCGAGGGGTCAGCCTTCTTTTTCTCTTCCTTTTACCTCCTGCCTTGTGCTCTAGGCCCTTAAGGAGGCAGGGTGTCTGTAGCCCCACCACTTCTGGTGCACCCTAGATAATGCTACACCCTCAGGGGCTCACGGCTGGTGAGTTCGGGAGTTGGCGACCCCGAGGGACTCCTGAGCTGGGTCCGTTTTCCCCTTTTGTCCCTTACCTTTGGGGCGGACCCTCTCCTCTTTCACTTTCCTATATGCCTTTCATGGCTCTCCTTCCTTCCAAGTCCCTCAATCCGCCTTCTCCGAGGGTTGAGGGCATTTCCTTTCCTCCTGTCCTTGATTTGCCTTATTCTCCTTTAGTTTTACATTTCTTCTTCTAGTATGTAGGTTAGTAGTTAGTTTTAGTTTTAAGTTCGCTTTTCTTTTTCATCTTCACGATCACCCAAACCATCAGGGGCCGATAACCTAGATGTTAGGCCCCTTAAAACAACAATTATCATCATCATCATTATTTTCCACCGGGACCTGATTCTGAACACTGACGAGGAGCTCAAGGAGGATATGCGGCACCGTCACGTGACTGATGTCCGGCGCATTACGCTCAAGGTCAATGGTCAAATCGTGGATACTGGTGCTTTCATTATTTCCTTTGAGCTTTCGGTGCTCCCGGAGAAAGTCAAGGTTACAAGTTACCGTTGTGACGTACGGCCTTATATCCCTCCCCCAATGAGGTGTTATAAATGCCAGAAGTTCGGGCACATGTTATCCCGATGCTCGAGCCCCGCAATCTGCGGAACATGCGGTAAGGTACTACACGAAGCGGAAGAGTGCACAACACCTTATCAGTGCACTAATTGCCCCGGATTTCATTCTCCTCGGGACAGGAACTGTCCTGTTTTCCTGAGTGAGAAGAAAATCCAGGAGATCAAAACCCTGGATGGTCTGACCTACCAGGAGGCCCGCAAGAAGTAACGTACCACGACTTCGCCTTCTCCAACGATTGATTATAGAGCCATAATACCAAATTTGGTCCCGGCTACCTCATCTTTTGTACCAGCTGTGAAACCTGCAACTGAGTTTCCTGTTCCAAAACCAGCTCCTAAGATTATAACGGAAAGCCCGAAGGTGACTTCAACTCCACCTTCGGCCAGCACGAAGGCTGTGCGAGCGAAGGCTGCTCCGCCCGCACAGCAGGGGAGGAAGTTGAAGACTTTCTCCCCACTCGGGAGGAAGTCGAAGACTTTCTCCCCACCCAAACGGTCGGCGAAAGCCGCGCCGAAGCCGGCGGAGGCGGCATCGTCGACCAGGGTCAGGAATTCGGCTCCTGACCCGTCTATATATTTTAAGGAGCCGGGGGCGGGTAAGAAGGGACCCCGCACTACGCATTCCCTTTCTCCAAAAAAGGGGAAGCCATCCGCGCCCACACCTGCGGATGCTTCTGCGCCTGGGGACGTTTCGGTCCCCAGATCTACGCGCTCCCCACGGAGTTCCCCCAGCCGACGAACTGCATCTAGGAAATCTTCCACCGAGTCGAGTCACTCCATGACCTCGCCTGAGGACATGGAGATTATAGTCGACGTAGTGGATGATGATCCTCCAGAGCCTAAGTTGTAGCTTGCTGCTCCAACTTATTCCCTAAGTCCACACAATGGCACTGTTACAGTGGAATTGTAATAGTTATGACAGGCATTTGACAGAGCTCCGTCAGCTTATTGCCCAATACGCAGCGAGTATAGTCTGCCTACAGGAAACGAACCTCAGACCTGATCACGAGACTGTTCTGAGAGGTTTCCGACTATACTCTAAAGAGCGACAAGACGCCGCCCGGGCCTCCGGGGGCGTTTGTACCTTCGTTCGCTCTGAATGCTATAGTGAGGAGTTTCCACTCGCCACTCCTCTGGAAGCTATTGCAGTTCGCGTGTCCTTGCCTG
Organism: Meconema thalassinum; assembly: GCA_946902985.2. NCBI lineage: Eukaryota > Metazoa > Arthropoda > Insecta > Orthoptera > Tettigoniidae > Meconema > Meconema thalassinum. Next base: position 500,552,464 of record OX336392.1, on the reverse strand, counting down.
CTATGACAACTGTATGTAACGTGTACCTTCCACCGAACCAGCCCCTTGATATTAATGACGTCTTTGATCTTGTTGATCAACTTCCAGTCCCTTTCCTACTCGTGGGTGATTTCAACTCTCATCACCTCCACTGGGGATCACCATCTTCCTGCCCCTCCCCCAGGGGCTCACATCTTGTGGGCGTGGGTTGGCGACCACGGGGCCCCAGCTGAGTCCGGCATTGCTTCCACTTACTTGTGCCGGGCTCCTCTCTGTCTTCTTTCCTGTCGACCTCACTTGGTCAACTCTTGTTCTCTTCTGACCCCGCCGGTATTAGGGTATCCGAGGCCTAGGGAGTCACTTCCTTTCCCGCCTTAATTGGCCCTTGTCTCATCTTTTCTGCTTCCCTCCCTCTGCGAGGGGTCAGCCTTCTTTTTCTTTTCATGTTATCTCCTGCCTTCTGCTTAAGGCCCTCAAGGAGGCCGGGTGTATGTAGCCCCACCACTTTTGGTGCACCCTAGATAATGCTACACCCTCAGGTGCTCACGGCTGGTGAGTTCGGGAGTTGGCGACCCCGAGGGATTCCTGAGCTGGGTCCGTTTTCCCTTTTTGTCCCTTACCTTTGGGGCGGACCCTCTCCTCTTTCACTTTCCTATCTGCCTTTCATGGCTCTCCTTCCTTCCAAGTCCCTCAATCCACCTTCTTCGAGGGTTGAGGGCATTTCTTTTCCTCCTGTCCTTTATTTGTCTTATTCTCCTTTAGTTTTCCATTTCTTCTTCTAGTATGTAGGTTAGTAGTTAGTTTTAGTTTTAAGTTCGCTTTTCATTTTCATCTTGACGATCACCCAAACCATCAGGGGCCGATAACCTAGATGTTAGGCCCCTTAAAACAACAATTATCATCATCATCATCTTCCTGCCCCAGAGGAAGGGACGTGGAGGGTTTAATTCAAGGGATGGATTTATGTCTATTAAATACAGGGGAAGCTACACATTTTAGCTTAGCGCCCGGCACGTACTCACACATTGACTTGAGTGTGTGTAGCCGTGCGCTGGTCCCCCTATTTGGTTGGCATGTACACGACGACCTCTGTGACAGTGACCATTTCGCGATCGTTCTTACCCTTCTGAACCTCCCCCAGGGGCTCACATCTTGTGGGCGTGGGTTGGCGACCACGGGGCCCCAGCTGAGTCCGGCATTGCTTCCACTTACTTGTGCTGGGCTCCTCTCTGTCTTCTTTCCTGTCGACCTCACTTGGTCAACTCTTGTTCTCTTCTGACCCCGACGGTATTAGGGTATCCGAGGCCTAGGGAGTCTCTTCCTTTCCCGCCTTAATTGGCCCTTGTCTCATCTTTTCTGATACCCTCCTTCTGCGAGGGGTCAGCCTTCTTTTTCTCTTCCTTTTACCTCCTGCCTTGTGCTCAAGGCCCTTAAGGAGGCAGGGTGTATGTAGCCCCACCTCTTCTGGTGCACCCTAGATAATGCTACACCCTCAGGGGCTCACGGCTGGTGAGTTCGGGAGTTGGCGACCCCGAGGGATTCCTGAGCTGGGTCCGTTTTCCCCTTTTGTCCCTTACCTTTGGGGCGGACCCTCTCCTCTTTCACTTTCCTATATGCCTTTCATGGCTCTCCTTCCTTCCAAGTCCCTCAATCCGCCTTCTCCGAGGGTTGAGGGCATTTCTTTTCCTTCTGTCCTTTTATTTGCCTTATTCTCCTTTAGTTTTCCATTTCTTCTTCTAGTATGTAGGTTAGTAGTTAGTTTTAAGTTCGCTTTTCATTTTCATTTTCACGATCACCCAAACCATCAGGGGCCGATAGCCTTGATGTTAGGCCCCTTAAAACAACAATTATCATCATCATCATCCTTCTGAACCAGAAGCCCGTGGAGTTCCCCAGTCGTTGGGTGCTTAAGCGGGCAAATTGGCCCTCGTTTCAAGAACGAGCTGTGTTCGTTGATCTTGGTTGCAGGAGCGTCGATGACGAGGTACAGCACATCACAGATGTGCTTCTTGCTGCCGCCGAAGAGTCCATTCCATCCTCTTCTGGGACTCCTCGTCGCAAACTCGTCCCTTGGTGGACAGAGGATATTGCAGCGGCAATAAGAGACCGTCATCGAGCTCATAAGCACTACCGTCGGCGTCCAACCATGGCCAATTTGGTGGCGTTTAAGAAATTTCGTGCCAAGGCACGGATTCTTATTCGCCAGAGTAAGAAACAATCCTGGGAACGGTATGTGTCTTCTATTACGGCACATACCCCCTCCTCTCAAGTGTGGACTAAACTAAGACGCATTTCGGGAATTCAGACATCTTCTACTGTACCGGGAATTTCCATTGATAATGAATTGGTTACAGATCCTTATCGCGTTGCAAACCATCTCGCCTCGTATTTTGCGGATATATCCGGTTCCGATAACTATGACCCTGCCTTCGTGGCCCTGAGGCGCGAAGCGGAACGTTTCCATCTTAGTTTTGCTTCCCGCGCTTCGGAGGAGTACAACGTGCCCTTTACGGAGTGGGAACTCCGCGGAGCGCTGGCACTCTGCAGGGACACGTCTCCTGGCCCGGATAATATTCACAACCAGATGCTTAAACACCTTAACGATGAGAGCATTCGTTATTTGCTCAGGGTGTTTAATCGTATCTGGTTGGAAGGTGTGTTTCCAGCGCAATGGCAGGAAGGTATCATTATACCTATCCTGAAGCCCGATAAGGATCCCAAATTGACAGGGAGTTACAGACCTATTTGTCTCACTAACGGTCTGTGCAAGCTCTTTGAGAGGATGGTCAATCGGCGCTTGGTGTGGGTCCTGGAGAAACGGGGACTCCTGTCTGAATACCAGTGTGGTTTCAGGGCGTCTCGGTGTACCAACGACCATCTGGTACGCCTGGAGACCGCCATACAGGACGCTTTTCTCCGGAGACAGCACCTAGTCGCTGTTTTCTTTGATCTTGAGAAGGCCTATGACACCACTTGGCGTTACGGCATCCTCTCTACCCTGCATCAATGGAAATTCCGAGGTAACTTGCCGGTTTTTATTGCGAATTTTCTGTCTCTTCGCCTAGCGGCTTCGGTGGCGTAGTCGGTAGCATGCTGAGCTTCTATGCCCAAGATAGCGGGTTCAAACCCGGCCGAAGCCGTCGGATTTTTTTTAAGAGCGTTAAAAATCCCTCAGTATGCCTTCCTTCGGAGGGGAAGTAAAGCCGGCGGTCCCATGTCATAGATTTATGGCATGTTAAAGAACCTTCCACTAATTGCACCTGTGTGAAGCTAAATTGGATAGGTTAATGTAAACAACGCTCTTAGGTTTCTATGTTCGTTGCCAAGAGCCGACTGCGGTGGCGTCTAGTAGCTGAGTTTCGAACTTGGCCTAGTAGTCGTTGACGGTGGCGCTTGGCGGCAAAAGTAGGAACTATTTGAAAAATTCTAAGTTGCAGTACTTAAATTAAAAAAGACAGATAACACACACTATTACAGTCATCACAATTAACACCGGTTATCAGACAGATTCTACACACACCCAAAGTACACGGGGCTACATGACCGCGTTGTCGCAGCCCCTAAACTTGAGAACCAACCAACCAACCAACCTGTCTCTTCGCCTGTTCCGTGTCCGAATAGGGGGGACATATTCGCAATATCATATACAGGAAAACGGAGTCCCACAGGGATCGGTGCTTAGCGTAACATTATTTGCGATTGCCATAAACGGTATAGTCGCTGCTGCTGGTCCAGCAGTAGTACCGTCGCTATATGTAGACGACTTCGCTCTACATTATAGTGCGCAAAATATGGCGGTCGCTGAACGACAGCTACAACAAGCTATTCGGAGAGTGGAACGCTGGACACTAGAGCATGGCTTTCGATTCTCTACCGCTAAGACCTCGGTTGTCCATTTCTGCCGAAAGCGCACCCTCCATCCAGATCCTGAGCTTTATCTGGGCGCTGTAGCTTTGCCGGTCGTTGCTGCGTACCGGTTCCTTGGGCTCCTTTTCGATCAGAAATTGACGTGGGAGCCACACGTGCGGTGTTTGAAAACTACCTGTGCTAAGAAACTCAACATGTTGCGGTTTCTTAGCGGCACATCATGGGGGGCGGACCGCGCGATGCTCCTACGATTTTCTAAGGCTCTGATTTTATCTCGATTGGATTATGGCAGTGTAGCATATGGTTCGGCCCGTAAGTCAGTGCTTGCTAATCTGGACAGTGTCCACCATGGCGGTGTGAGGCTGGCGACGGGTGCCTTTCGGACGAACCCAGTCGTCAGCTTGCTCGCCGAGGCTGGCGTACCTCCTTTACACCTGAGGCGCCAACAAGTACTGCTGACCTATGCTGCAACTATTCGACAGATGCCCCTTCATCCAAGCTATCCATGTTTGTTTTCCAATCCGAATCGCCGGCTGTATGATGCGCTCGCCCGAGCCACTCGGCCGGCGGGGATTCGCTTGGATGACTTATACCGTCAGTTCCGATTTCCTTCTGTCTCCTGTATCGTCCGAGTACCTAGCAAGGCCCCTCCGTGGATGGTCGCTCGCCCTGATATCATCCTGGATCTGCATACCGGCCCCAAGTCGGACACTGACTCCTCCGTCCATCGGAGGCTGTTCCAGTCCGTTGTGAGCCGGTATCCGGGATCAGGGCTTCTATTCACGGACGGTTCGAGGGTAAACGAGAAAGTAGGCTGTGCATTTGTGGTTGAAGATCGTCGGTTTCTCTTTTCACTTCCCGATGCCTGTGGCGTGTACACAGCGGAGCTCTATGCCATCTTAGAGGCTCTGCGGTACACGTTATCAGACGATCACCAGCACTTTCTTGTGTGTACTGACTCTCTGAGTGCGCTGCAAGCGATCGATGTGTGTTTCCCGAAGCATCCGTTGGTCCAGCGTGTGCACGACCTGCTCGTCAGTTCGCGTTCCGCTGGGGCCGGGGTGTCCTTTGTGTGGCTTCCTAGCCACATGGGTATTGCGGGAAACGAGCTTGCTGATCAGGCGGCGAGAGAGGCATTCGCACTGCCCTCGCTACCATATAAGGTGCCTGCTAGTGATGTGCGCTCTCAGTTGCGGCATTCGATCCTGTCGCATTGGGAGGAAGCATGGCGTGCCACGCCTCCACCCAACAAACTGAGAGGCATCAAGGAGACAACGAAGGTGTGGAAATCTTCCTTCCGATCTCTCCGGAAGGAAGCTGTGGTACTCTGTTGACTCCGGATCGGCCATGGGATTGCTACGCACTCCCACTTGCTGAAGCGAGAAGATCCCCCTGTGTGTACTTGCGGCGCCCACCTAACCGTGGCACACCTTCTCTTGGAGTGTGTGGATCTGGCCGATCTGCGCAGGACTCTTAAACTGCCTAATACCCTCTCCCTTATTCTCCGTGATGACGGGCCGTCAGCTGACCTCGTCATCCGGTTCATGAGGGAGAGTGGTTACTTTTTTAAGTTTTAATGTGTAGTTGACTTTTAATTGTGGTTAAATCTGTTTTATGTTTTTTATTGTGTTATGTATTGTCTTGTTCACTATGCCTTATTTGTTTTATCCTTTTTTACCATCCGCCTTTTATTCTTTTTATTCAAATAAGGCATAATTTTTTGGGGCTCACTGTCTGTTTTATAAACACCATTTTCGCTCCATCCATGGCAGTGACTTGTTTTTATCTACATCCTTTCATTTCACGTCATTTCATTTCATTAGGGGCCGATAACCTCGATGTTAGGCCCCTTAAAACAACAATTATCATCATCATCATCATTATCATTTTCGCTATCACCCAGATCATTAGGGGCCGATAACCTCGATGTTAGGCCCCTTAAAACAACAATTATCATCATCATCACCCTTCCCTTTGGGGCGGACCCTCTCGTCTCTCCGCTCCCCTCTCCTCTCCAATCCTCTCCTCTCCTCTTTTCCTTATATTTCCTTTTCTCTTTCAGATTCCCGCACTGTTTTTTGTTACTTGGTTCCCGTGTATCTAAATTCCCTCTTAGCGATTTTTTGTAGGTATTTTTAATCTACGTTGCATTTTGTAAGTCTTTTCAATCTAGATTGCATTTTGTGAGTGTTTTTCAATCTCAATTGCATTTTGTAAGGATTAACAATCTTTGCTTTTTAGTAAGTCTTTCAATATCCGGGCCGGGGCTTTTGTGAGTTTTTTGAATTTCAATTGCATTTTGTATTTTCAACCTACCCCGCTTTGTTCAAGTAGTTAAGTCTCAATTGCAATTTTGTGGGTATTTTGAATCTAAATTACATTTTGTAATTATTTTCAATCTAAATTGCATTTTGTAAGTATTGTCCATCCTAATGAGAAGTTTGAATCTACCATACATTTTGTAAGCAATTTCAATTGCATTTTGTATTTTCAACCTACCCCGGTTTGTTGTAGTAGTTAAGTCTCAATTGCAATTTTGTGGGTATTTTGTATCTCCATTACATTTTGTGCGTATTTTCAATCTCCTTTGCATTTTGTAAGTATTTTGATTTCACTTGAATTTTGTACGTATTTCGACTGTACGTTGCATTTTGTACGTATTTTGGACTTAACCTACATTTTGTGCGTCTTTTTCACTCAATTCCTTTTGTGTGTATTTTCGTTCGAAATTCCCTTATGTACGTATTACCGCTCTCCATTTGGTGAGTAGTTTCAATCTGAGTTCCTTTTTGTAAGTATTTTCTCTGCTACATAAGGCATAGTTGTTGGGGCTCACTGTCTATTTTATCTAAACCATTTTCATTTCATCCATAGCAGTAAGCTGTTTTTTATCTTCATCCTTTCATTTCACGCCATTTCATCAGGTGCCGATAACCTCGATGTTAGGCCCCTTAAAACAACTATTATCATCATCATCATCATCTTTCCTGATCCCCTCCTGAGAGGGATCAGCCTTCTTTTTATTTTCCTGTTATCTCCTGCCTTCTGCTCAAGGCCCTCAAGGAAGTAGGGTGTATGTAGCCCCACCACTTCTGGTGCACCCTAGAAAGTGCTACACCCTCAGGGGCTCACGGCTGGTGAGTTCGCGAGTTGGCGACCCCGAGGGATTCCTGAGCTGGGTCCGGTTTCTCCCTTTTGCATCTCCACTCCATATTGTGGGTGTTTTCAATCTCCGTTGCCTTTTGTAAGTGTTTTCGATCTACGTTGCATTTTGTGAGTATTTCCAACCTCAATTACATTTTGTAAGGATTGACAATCTAAATTGCTTTTTAGTAAGTCTTTCTCCCCCAGGGGCTCACATCTAGTGGGTTGTGGGTTGGCGACCACGGGGCCCCAGCTGAGTCCGGCATTGCTTCCACTTACTTGTGCCGGGCTCCTCTCTTTCTTCTTTCCTGTCGACCTTCCTTGGTCAACTCTTGTTCTCTTCCGACCCCGACGGTATTAGGTTATCCGAGGCCTAGGGAGTCTTTCACTTTCCCGCCTTACTTGGCCCTTGTCTCATCTTTCCTGATACCCTCCTTCTGTGAGGGGTCAGCCTTCTTGTTCTTTTCCTTTTACCTCCTGCCTTGTGGTCAAGGCCCTTAAGGAGGCAGGGTGTATGTAGCCCCACCACTTCTGGTGCACCGTCGATAATGCTACACCCTCAGGGGCTCACGGCTGGTGAGTTCGGGAGTTGGCGACCCCGAGGGATGCCTGAGCTAGGTCCTTTTCCCCTTTTGTCCCTTCCCTTTGGGGCGGACCTTCTCCTCCCTCCCCTCTCCTCTCCTCTTTTCCTTCTATTTCCTTTCCTCTTTAAGATTCCCGCACTGTTTTTTGTTACTTGAATCACCCTGTATCTAAATTCCCTTTTGGCGATTTTTAAGGCATTTTTGATCTATGTTGCGTTTTGTAAGTTTTTTCGATCAAAATTACATCTCGCGATTGTTTTCAACCTCAATTGCATTTTGTAAAGATTGACAATCTAAATTGCTTTTTAGTAAGTCTTTCAATGCAGGTTGACGGGCCTTTTAGTGAGTATTTTGAATTTCAATTGCATTTTGTAAGTATTTTCAACCAAAACCGCATTTCGCACGAATTTTGAATCTAAATTGCATTTTGTTTGGTGGGCATTTTGCACATATTTTGATTCTCAACTGCATTTTGTGGGTATTTTGAATCTAAATTACTATTTGTCAAGTATTTTCAATCTAAATTGCTTTTTGTAAGTATTGTCAATCCACACGAGTCGTTTGAATCTACCGTACATATTGTAAGCATTTTCAATTTCAATTGCATTTTGTAAGTATTTTGAATTTCAAATGCACTTTGTGAATAATTTGGATTGGAACTGGGATATTTCAATCTGAATTGCATTGTGTATTTTCAATTTCAATTGCATTTTGTAAGTATTTTGAACCTCAATTGCATTCTGTACGTATTTTCGATCTCATTTGCATTTTGTAAGTATTTTGAATTTCAGTTGCATTTTGTATGTATTTCGACGCTACTTTGCATTTTGTACGTATTTTGAATCTAGCCTACGTTTTGTGGGTCTTTTTCAATCTATTCTTTTTGTGCAACTTTCGTTCTAAATTCCCTTTTGTAAGACCATATTGTGAGTTGTTTCCATGTGAGTTCCTTTTTGTACGTATTTTCCGTCTTAGATAATTTTGTTCTGGTTTCCATTTCATTATCATTTTCGCTATCACCCAGATCATTAGGGGCCGATAACCTCGATGTTAGGCCCCTTAAAACAACAATTATCATCATCATCATCAGTAAGGCTTTCAATATAGGGGGTGGACCTTTTGTGAGTATTTTGAATTTCAATTGCATTTTGTATTTCCAACCTAATCCGCTTTTTTGCATGTAGTTAACTCTCAATTGCTTTTTTGTGGGTATTTTGAATCGAAGTTTCATTTTGTAAGTATTTTCAATCTAAATTGCATTTTGTAAGTATTGTCCATCCAAATGGGAAGTTTGAATCTACCATACATTTTGTAAGCAATTTCAATTGCATTTTGTATTTTCAACCTAAACCGCTTTTTGCAAGTAGTTAATTCTCAATTGCATTTCGTGGGTATTTTGAATCTAAATCACATTTTGTATGTATTTTCAATCTCATTTGCATTTTGTAAGTATTTGGATTTCACTTACATTTTGTTAGTATTTCGACTATGCGTTGCATTTTGTACGTATTTTGAAGTTAACCTACATTTTTCACTCTATTCCTTTTGTGAGTATTTCGTTCGAAATTCCCTTATGTAAGTATTACCGCTCTCCATTTGTTTCCATCTGAGTTCCTTTTTGTAAGTATTTTCCTGCTCACTTAATTTTCGTTCTGGTTTCCACTTCATTGACATTTTCGCTTTCACACAGACCATTAGGGGCCGATAACCTGTATGTTAGGCCCCTTAAAACAACAATTATCATCTTCATCATCATCACTAAAAATATATCAAACTATCTTCCCTAAAAGAAAACAAGGCACTGAATTCCGTTGATAATTTTGGAGTGCTTTGCGTGATCTAAGTATATGTTAGCTAGGATGACTGATGTGGGGGAGGCCACTGTTCAATGTGAATGTTAAATTGGTTTTGAATTCTTCTATTTCTACTTTTGATAACGCGCTATGGTTTGCCAGATTTTTCTTTATTATTTCAATGGTGGATTTGATGGGATTATTCGTGTACATGTCTTTGATGTCTATTGTGTGAATGGAATGGTTTTGTTCGATCTTGAGATCTTTTTTTTTGTGCAAAAATCCATTGTATTTTTTAAGAACTTGCTGGTTTTGAACATGTAATGTTTACTTAAAAATTATTGCACGAGTTGGGCTGTTTTGTAAATGGGACTGTTCCTAAAGTTTACTATTGGTCTTTAAGGGCTGTTGTCTTCTTGGATCTTGGGTAGAGATCTGAGGGTGGGCTTCACGATCACCCAAACCATCAGGGGCCGATAGCCTAGATGTTAGGCCCCTTAAAACAACAATTATCATCATCATCATCTGAGGGTGGGGAGGCCGGGTTCCATGTTGATAATTTTACTGGCTTCTCTTTCGTCAGTGGTGGAAATTGTGTTTTTTAGAATTTCTTTAAGTTTCCTTTGGATGGATAGCGTTGTATCTTTTTTAACCTCTTGAAAACTGGCGTTGATAAAATATATAGAGTATTAGGGTCTATCTATTGAACCCTTTAGTATTGCAGTGTTTATATGCAAGAATCTTGATCAAGGGGTCGCGGTCAGTTCATAGTGTGATGTTTACGTTCGCCAAACAACATGCTCTACTGAGGCAAGGGTCATAGCATTAAAACTATAATTAAGAAAGAAAGTGACAAGACGTAAAATAATAACATAATTTAATGACTATTAGTGCAAAAAATGAATATAAACAACAACAATAATAATATTCCTCCCTGAATTTTCCCATGACAGAAATATCTATCAACGTTGAGGAGTCAGACGGATCTCCCCCTCATAAAAATGTGGATCCAAGTTCCACTAACTTGCATTGGGATTTTATGTACGCGTAATGACTAACTACGAGGGATGAGTACTTGGATGACTGTTCGTTTACATCGGGTAACAGCCACGATGCTTACGAACAATCATCTCGTAAATCAACGTTTACGGATATGAGACACAACACTAATAAAAACCCTTAAAAATTAATGCTGACACACAATCTAAAATTAATATTTACAGGAATCTCCCTCGAGACCCTCCTTCAGTGCGATGACGCAGCTGACAAATGAGCTGCCAACACGACCAATTGCTCAATACACAAACAAGGAAAAGACAGCATCGCACGTGACTGCACGGGTCACTAATACGGAACATAAACATGGAATGAAACCAACAACAACAAAAGCCTCACCGGCTGAGATTACCTTATATGAACAAAAATGCACGTTAAGCTAACGCTTCGGAGATTATAGTGATTCGTAGGCAACTCCCATTTATTTAAACAATTTTTACCATTGATCAGTTCGTATTCTGTATTTCAAGTAATTTTACGGAGCCAACAAGCACTCCACTAATGACCTTGATGCAATCCTTTCAGCCCGCCTTGTGAAAACAGCTTCCCCCTACCACAACTCTTGTCATCGTCCAACTCCAGTGTGTAAAAATAACTTTACCACCTGTCCCGTTATCTCGTAGAATCAACAGCAACAAATCTCAACCACATAAACATATGGTAAGACATTAATCGATATAGCCACATATAAAATACACACACACACACACACACACTGCTGGGAATGACATAATACTTTTCACACAGGTCGGTTGAATCAGAAGCTCACAATTTATTTAAAAATATTAAAACCTACGAGAGAGCTGACTGCTCTTCGCCACAACTCACATTGCTCCAACGGCAATAAACTCACTGAATCTGATCAATAATAAACATTACAAAGATTAATTTACCCTCCAATCTACTGTATGATTATATTAATTCAGTCCTACTTCTGAAACACAATATATCTCCGAGAGACGCTTCCTAACCGCATTACGTAAACATATGTGAACACGGTTGTCCACATAGCCACGTTAGTTAAAACAAACAAACAAACAAACAAACAAGAACTTACGACTAAGAAAAAGTGCGAGCTGTTTCCATGCAAAAGGTGTGTCAGACCAAAACTAAATACACTACGTTAATCAACACAAGCAAGATATTTACAAACAAAATATGTCCCATATACCATAAGTTAACTTGTCAGATAATAAGAATATTATTCAGTACTCATCCTCGGCCAGTCACCGTCAGCGAACATCTGCTGCCATCTCCCTACTTAATGCTGCTTAGCTCGTCTCAAACATCTCGACGGAGTGTTGACAGTTCCGAACTTCTTCCAGGACAAGCGATGTCATCTCTCGTGTTGATGCAAAAAGTTATAGATTATTACACACTCGATATCTGACTACTAAATTCACCGTTTTAGGTACTTATTTCCCCAGAACAGTCTGTTGGCGAATTGTCGATGATACTATCCCTACAAAATAGTACTGTGACTATCTATCACACTGAATTTAACACACATTTGTATTAATAAAAATCTGTGTCCTCATGACACGCAAAGTACGTGTGCCTACGTCCTCGGACGCGCAAAATGTAATTATAACCTGTGTCTTCCGACACACAAAATGTAATATAACCTACGTCCTCAGACGCACAAATTGTAATAAAGTTTCTTGGCTCTTCACGCCACTTATAAATGAACTGGCCCTAGGTATCGATGGGGGGGGGAAATTATATAAAAATTTCTCAAAATAATAGTGGTACAGGAATGAAACAAATATCACTGAACTCGTAAAATTGCGCAGGTCAAGAATATGCCCATTAATTCTAGAATCGATCGTAGAGATGTTGTCTAGCCGATCTCCCGCGTTAATGCTAGCTGTCGCGTGCCCAAGCTAGATTTTGCGCGTTCGTAAGCATTCATCTCCCATTGGTTCCACTTTTTCAATATGTTCGCGGTTTTTATCAGACCTCGGCCTCGTAGGAGTGTCCAGTAGTACCATCAGCCACTCACGTTACTGCATTATATTTTTTCTAGGCGCGAATAGTACAATGAACATGCCATAAGCGTGTCTCACCACGCGTCCCTTCTATTTTGAGGTAGCCACCACCTGTCCTTCTGAAACATTGCTAGGCTCTTTCATTTCACAATCCTAAAGTATTTAGCCTTTTGTCAAACTGCTGCAGGTATGTTCCCACTGTCTCCAACAAATGCTTGAAGTTTCCTCATCTTCGTCTGGCTATTTCATGACGCTGGTGGAAATATTAATTGATTGTAGAAATAAAACATCGAATCATTTATCCATCAGAGAATAAAGGGTTCACTATGTAGGGGAGAGTTGGTCAAAATGGGGTGGTAGAAATTTCTTTATTTTCGAGAAAATAAAATGCGATAGAAAACTCCTTTATTTTCTATAATTATATCTTCGTTTACAATATACTGTAACTAAATATTCACTCTTGCTGTACATTTGCACACAGAAATGTTTAATAGGCAAAAATGTATTTTCACCCATTTTGTCGAACCGGTTTTATAAAACGGGATGATCATTTTCTTAGTTGTATTATTGATTGTAAATATATTGTCTCTCTCAAATGGAAAGCGATTTCCAACAGGCGTAAGTTAAATAACAGAAACATAGCTTACTTGTGGCACAATTATGGAAGGAAAAAACATCTGAAAACCATTATTGACAAAAGTCGCAAGTGAAAGTGTCATCCTCCTCGTCTGCGCCACTACATAACTCGTGGGCCCAGTTCTTGCATTTGATACATCGAATACAACCTTCATTGCGAGCAGAGTTTGAATATAGTTCATCGCAATACAGACAGGAGGTATCATCTAGTTCTTCCGTTGATGAATCATTTTCAACGTCCAACTTCCTCTTTTCTCTGGAAATGGTCGCAAACAGTTTACGGAATGCAGAACCAGAACTATCCTTCGAGTAATTTGGCTTTGCACTCTTCGGTGTTTTTTGTTTCGTTTGTTTGGCAGCAGTAGCAGTGGCAGGAACCAGTACTTCTTTCTAAGGGGATGAAGTAAGGACTGCTGTTGGTCCTCTTCTGCGGTTGTTTGATTCCTTTCTCTCAGCTATAGGTAACTTTATTATGTCTGCTGGAGATATTTCATTAAAACTCGAGTTTCGTCTCTCAGATGTGTAAAATTCCAAGTTGCTGTCATGATTTGGGTGCTGCTTTGAGACGGCTCTCTCCGTGGTTTGACATGGTGCAAAATAATGATCTGAGAATTCATTTGGGTCCAAAGGAAACACACCCGTGGTTTTAAATGCATTAACAGCTGTCTTCATAGTAGCAGCTTCTAGGAAGGCCTTGCCGTAGAGTCTATCAGTAACACGACGACCTGGGTGGTGTATGTCATTTATCCACTTGTTCGGCATAGAATGTGCTAATAGGTGCCGTAAGTCCCACATCAAATGGCTGCATTCTATGAGTGCAGTGGGGAGGGAAGCATATTAGAACAACATTACTCTCACGTGCTAGAGGAACTAAATCCAAGTGCTTCGTATGCGTTGAGTGGCCATCCTGGAGAAGCAACACTGGCTTCTGAGGGGAAAGATTAGTAAATTCCATGAATTTCCGGAATCACCTAACAAATATTCCTTCTGCATCCAACCACTTTCATGGAACTCAGCGAAGCTTCATGGGGGCGTATGGTCAAGAAGCTCCATGTTGGTAAGTTTCTTTCGGAAAATTAACATCAAGGGCACAAAGTTGCCTGAAAAACTCTCAAATAGTGGCTGTAGTTAGAGTTTCCCTTTCGGCTGGTATCTGTACTACCTATCTTTTTCTCTTCAAAGCTATAACTTTCGATTTCTTCTTTGGTACAGTAGAAACACCAGTGTCATCGACGATCCAAATGCGATATGCTGTAAAGTTCTGTTTTTCGTACTCTCCTAGCAACAATTTTAAGAAGGCTCCAACTGATATTCTGTTGAACCCCATCGCTCTTGCTAATGAAGTGGCCTCGGGAGTTCTTTTTAGGAATGAATAGTACCAACACTTTGCCACCTTTCTCTTCTCCTTGTTGAATGTGTGGCTCAAATAATTTCTCTCTGCCAATTCAAATGCAAGTAAATGGAGGTCATTCATTGTGAATCCAAAATATCTTCTTTCCGTTTCATGGATATGGTCTGCTAGTTCAGATTCTTGTTCTTGAGTGAAGACTGGTTTATATCTTCCAAGACCTATAAAGAGCAAAACATACTATAAAAATGAATAAATCAATCCATTTTCTTCCCCCCCCCCCCCCCTGTTTCACTTTCCCGTCTTAATTGGCCATTGTCTCATTTTTCCTGATACCCCCCTCCTTCGAGGAGTCAGCCATTTCTTTCTTTTCATGTTATCTCCTGCCTTTTGCACAAGGCCCTCAAGGAGGCAGAGTGTATCTAGCCCCCACCATTTCTGGTGCACCCTGGATAGTACTACACCCTCAAGGGCTCACGGCTGGTGAGTTTGGGAGTTGGCGACCCTGAGGGATTCCTGAGCTTGGTCCGTTTTTCCCCCTATTTCCTCTGACCTTGGGGCGAGGCCTCTCCTCTTTCCCTTTCTTATCTGCCTTCCAAGCCCCTCCATCCCCGTTCTTCGAGGGTTGAGGGCATTTCTTTTCTTTCTGTCTTTTATTTGTCTTATCCTTTATCTGGTTACCATTTCTTGTAGTTTGTAAGTTTGTAGCTTTCATTCTCATCTCATCTATCACCGATACCATTAGGGGCCGATAACCTAGATGTTGTTGTTTGAGTATTCAGTCTTTTGACTGGTTTGATGCAGCTGGCCATGCCTCCCTGTCCTGAGCTGATCATTTCATCTCTACATAGCTACCACACCCTACGTCCGAGGCAATCTGTTTAACATATTCTAACCTTGGTCAACCCCTACAGTTCTTGTCCTCGACCCTTCCTTCCATAACTAAGCTTGCTATTCCTGGGTGTCTTAGTTTGTGTCCTACCAAACTATCTCTTCTCTTCATTAGCAGTCGCCAGAAACATCTCTCCTCTCCCACTAGTCTTAATACCTCTTCGTTTGTAACCCTATCTACCCATCTGATCTTTATCATTCTCCTGTAGCACCACATTTCAAACGCTTCAATTCTCCTCTTTTCTGCTGCACCAATAGTCCAAGTTTCACTTCCATAGAGTGCCACGCTCCAGACAAAGGCCTTCAAAAATGACTTCCTAACACCTAAATCTATATTCGATGTCAACTGACTCCTTCTCTGTAGAAATGCCTTCCTTGCCTGAGCTAACCTACTTTTTATATCCTCTTTGCTTCGTCCATCACTGGTTATTTTGCATCCTAAGTAACAGAAGTCTCCTAAGGTAAGTGCACCTGCGCCTAACAATTTAAAAAGTAAATATTAGATTATCGTCATTTACAAGTAGGAAAATGGATGGTGGTGGATGATTTACAGATTGAGGAGAAGGCTAAGCTCTGGATTTGAAGGAGAATGAATCAAAATTTAGCTGACTCCTGTATTCATATTTTTCTATTATTTATAAAATTTACTAGTCACTTGCACCAATAGCTGACATGCCTAAAAAATGGTGTTCCATTGGCTGACATATTGATGTACCTTAAGCTAACATGTTTTCTAAAATATTTTAAAGTGTCCAAATGTTGCATATCCTTTTGAAAATACAACAATATGGTACCGGTACATTATTGTACAATTCAATAACAAAATTGTTTGCCTTCAATAATACTGTTTAGAACAATAGATAGATATGAACAATACTTCACCATTAGTAACATCAGGTTATTACAGACTTTACTAAATTAACAGAACAAAGCTTGTACTCTCTTCAGTGAATGTGACAGTGTTAATTTTGGTATTTTGTAATCTCCTTTACATGATACACTCGTTTCTTAGAGTCGTAAATTGGATTGCCAATTGTTTCTAAGATGTCCTTAAAATCATACCAAAGTTTGTTCTCTACTTGTGGCCACTTCCAACCGCAGGAACTCGTCAACATTACTTTAGCGTAAGCTGCCGTTAATTTAACCCGCAATACTTTTCCAGGGTAGAATTCCCTCTCATACTGCACAATTACATAATCATTTTCTTTTGCGTGGGTTACCTCATTAGAACTGGTAGATGCAGATGAATTTTTCCACAAGTCATCTCCTTCACCTTCAGATTCCAACACCATATTGACTGAAGAATCAGATGAATCATCTGAAAGTACTCTCTTTTACTGTGAATTATTTGAACCTTTCTTGCTTCCTTTTGCTTCTTATTCTCTTGTCTTTTCTTTTTTCTTTCCTCCTTTTCTTTTTGAGTACGTTCCTTCATTTCCCTCTTTTTAGCATGATACTTCTTCCACTCATCCGATGTTACCACTGATGGAATCTTTTCCTTCAATCTACTCTTAGGTGTGCTTGATTGGTTGGGCCAAAACAAGGCTTTCTTGAATGAAGGAATTATTTGGCCACATGAACTAATGTTGAAATCTTCTTGAGAATTACTGCCTATATGTTGCGTGGAACTTTGCTTGGAGTAGCATTTGATGTGCTAGGGATAGGTGTCATTGTTATCCCTATTATCAACAGTCTGAGTATCATTTCTGGGCGTTTCTTTCTTATTGCCCCCCAGGGGCTCACATCTAGTGGGTTGTGGGTTGGCGACCACGGGGCCCCAGCTGAGTCCGGCATTGTTTCCACTTACTTGTGCCGGGCTCCTCTCTGTCTTCTTTCCTGTCGACCTCACTTGGTCAACTATTGTTCTCTTCCGACCCCGACGGTATTAGGGTATCCGAGGCCTAGGGAGTCTCTTCCTTTCCCGCCTTAATTGGCCCTTGTCTCATCTTTTCTGATTCCCTCCTTCTGCGAGGGGTCAGCCTTCTTTTTCTTTTCATGTTATCTCCTGCCTTCTGCGTAAGGCCCTCGAGGAGGCCGGGTGTATGTAGCCCCACCACTTTTGGTGCACCGTAGATAATGCTACACCCTCAGGGGCTCACGGCTGGTGAGTTCGGGAGTTGGCGACCCCGAGGGATTCCTGAGCTGGGTCCGTTTTCCCCTTTTGTCCCTTACCTTTGGGGGCGGACCCTCTCCTCTTTCACTTTCCTATCTGCTTTTCATGGCTCTCCTTCCTTCCAAGTCCCTCAATCCGCCTTCTTCGAGGGTTGAGGGCATTTCTTTTCCTCCTGTCCTTTATTTGCCTTATTCTCCTTTAGTTTTCGATTTCTTCTTCTAGTATGTAGGTTAGTAGTTAGTTTTAGTTTTAAGTTCGCTTTTCATTTTCATCTTCACGATCACCCAAACCATCAGGGGCCGATAACCTAGATGTTAGGCCCCTTAAAACAACAATTATCATCATCATCATCGTCTTTCTTATTGCTGCTAGCATTCTTCTGAGGAGTTTCATCTTTGATCGACTTCCACAAGTAGAATAGATTTGTATCCTCAATAGTACCAGTCCATGTATTACCAGACCGGGAAAATATGTTTTCTCTGGACCAATCTTCTTTTCCAGGAATGCCAAATAACCATTCATATTTGGATCATTTGTAGATCTATCATGAGCTTGCTCTACCAACCTTCCGGATTCCTTCATGAATTTCTCATATTCTATAGCATCAGGGTTAAATGGGTATAGTCCACATGCCTTAAACACATTCTTCACAGTCAACAGTGTCACAGAATCTTTCATCATCATTATCTAGAAGAGGAGCAAAATCTGCCTTCTCTAATCTTTGGCCATTATGCTCTATTCTCCAGTGTTGCACTCCATTTCTCCAAGCACTCTTAAGGGGATGAAAAACACACATTCAGGGGCTGTAAAATATGCGTAGATTGGGGATATAATGCCACCAGAATAATACCATTTTCGGAACAGAAAATACTGACCATTTCTGCAAGATGTGAAACATGCCCATCAACAAAAGGTAGAACTGGCAATTTTATGTTAGTCTTCACTAGCCATGGATGGAACACATTTGAAACGTACTCATAAAATGTTTCTCCGGTCATCCACCCAGATCAGATCTGCCTATTCCCCAGTTATTAGGCATTGAATTAGCTATGGAAGCTGGGATACGATTGTTAAATATATCACCATAGATAGTGCTAACGTACCAGACGCATTAGCTGTTACTAAAGTCGTAAGGCATTCTCTCTCATCATTGTTAGTGAAATTATTCACAGCCTTTTCACCTTTCTGAACAAGTACTCTACCGCCTTTAGGACACAAGAATACTGCAGTCTCATCTGAATTGAAGATTCGATCTGGGTCTTCCAGAATATCAATGTTGTTTTCACATTCCAAGTACTGCTTAATTTCTCCAAACCATGACCTAATGTTATTTTCTGTGACAGTCTGCCTGGATTTGCAAATATTTTGTGAAACTCGTTCAGATATATCTGGATGCCTCTTTAAAATGCTTTCTTACCATTTCTTTCCCGGTCGGTTGTCTGTGAATGAGTTAGGCCTATTTAACTTCTTCGTTATCAATTCTACGCTGTCGAGTAATTGAACTTTTGTACACGGAAATCCAGCTTTGGCTATCTGAAACACCCATTTAACAAGCAATTCCTCTTCCTCTTTTGTTAACAGTGTTGGTGGACCCATCCTCTTGTTGTCTGGATATTTTCCTTTTATCTTACACCAGAGTGTAATTCTAGGTACCCCGAAAGCTTAAGCAACTGGAGTCCCTCTTCTTACTACCCCCCCCCCCCCCAGGGGCCCACATCTAGTGGGTTGGCGACCACGGGGCCCCAGCTGAGTCCGGCATTGCTTCCACTTACTTTGCCGGGCCCCTCTCTTTCTTCTTCTTCTTCTTCTTCTTTCCTGTCGACCTCCCTTGGTCAACTCTTGTTCTCTTCCGACCCCGACGGTATTAGGTTATCCGAGGCCTAGGGAGTCTTTCACTTTCCCGCCTTAATTGGCCCTTGTCTCATCTTTCCTGATACCCTCCTTCTGTGAGGGGTCAGCCTTCTTTTTCTTTTCCTTTTACCTCCTGCCTTGTGCTCAAGGCCCTTAAGGAGGCAGGGTGCATGTAGCCCCACCACTTCTGGTGCACCGTCGATAATGCTACACCCTCAGGGGCTCACGGCTGGTGAGTTCGGGCGTTGGCGCCCCCGAGGGATTCCTGAGCTGGGTCCGTTTTCCCCTTTTGTCCCTTCCCTTTGGGGCGGACCTTCTCCTCTCTCCCCTCTCCTCTCCACTCCTCTTTTCCTTATATTTACTTTTCTCTTTAAGATTCCCGCACTGTTTTTGTTACTTGGTTCACCGTGTGTCTAAATTCCCTTCTAGCGATTTTTAAGGCATTTTTAATCTACGTTGCATTTTGTAAGTTTTTTCGATCTATATTACATCTCGCGATTGTTTTCAACTTCAATTGCATTTTGTAAAGATTGACAATCTAAATTGCTTTTTGGTAAGTCTTTCAATGCAGGTAGCCGGGCCTTTTAGTGAGAATTTTGAATTTCAATTGCATTTTGTAAGTATTTTCAACCAAAACCGCATTTCGCACGAATTTTGAATCTAAATTGCATTTTGTTTGGTGGGCATTTTGCACATATTTTGATTCTTAATTGCATTTTGTGGGTATTTTGAATCTAAATTAACCATTCACATGCACCCTCACACACCACAGTCTAATGGAACAATGAACAATATCTATTAAACGAACTAACTACATACTTAGAACTAAAACCAACCACACACCCACATTCTAGAAGAGGAAATTGAAAACAGAAATAAGAGTAAGGGAAACAAAAGACAGAGGGAAATGAAATGCCCTCAACCCTCAAAGATCGAGAATTAAGGGACCCGGAAGAAAGGTGTGTGTTACTGGCATATATATTTACATTGAAGTTTCGAATACAAGCTTTCTCTTTCGTGGTAGTGATCAATTGATGATTTGGAGAACCTCCTAACAAAAGTATTATTTTTTGTCTTCACAGGATCTAGAAGAGAAATTAGCTTGCCGCACAACACGAAGTATGCAGTAACTGTCATCTCTAGACCCAAGTGTTGAAGCGCTATTGTGCTGCTACAAGCGACTTCGTAAGGAACTCGCAGCAGGCATCAAATACCTCGAAGTACCGAAAGGGGTGATCATTTCATCATATTTCAGATCACACAGACTGAAAAATCACTTCAGCTAACGTAAATAATATTATACGTGGCATTCTTTCGCTTGGGTATTATTAAAATTAAATTATAATTAAAATACTATAAACTACATAAAATAAAAAAATATATAACATTATCATACCTTTACGCTTCTTTCGGGACGATTCCTCCTCCGAAAAACCTGACCACGGCCGTTTGCCATTATCCTTACTCATTTTACTGAAATTTGACAATAGATGTTAGGCCCCTTAAAACAACAATTATCATAATCATCATCATCCATTTTCTTTCATAACTTATATGCAAATTAATATATGAAATATATAAAGTAAATAATTGTAAATGATTAAAATTAGTTTATATTAGAAGTAAACAAATGCCTACCTTTTTGAGTGGCCTCTAGAATTTTCACTGTATTTTCTAATGTAGTTTAGGGGATATTGCATAGATTAGCAGCCTTATAATATCCCATTGCGACTGTATTTACTTCCCCCACAGCAGTCTGCATTGCATCTTGATCCCATACCTGTCGGTTTGTTTTTCTCGTATACTTTGAGCATGACATTTTGTTTTGTGGGTCAAAAATACTTAAGAGTAATAAATTAATTATTAAAACTAACAACTAAATTACAACCTTTCCAATCCAAAGAAATGTTTCAGAAATAAAAGTTGATAATTGTCTGTTGGACATAATGGTACACCCCATTCTGTAGAATTTTTCACTGCCCTGTTTTATCCAAAAAATTGAAATCAAATAGAAAAAATAGAAAAAACTGGAATTCCTTAGTTAACTAAATTATAAGATAACTTAAGTGTAAATGAAGGTTATAAGATAACTTATGTGTAAATGAAGGTTACCAGAACTTTAAGGTAATAAAAATGTAATATTTATAGGCAAACTGATTTGGAAATGCTGAAAAGTGGGCCAAAGTAGCCCATGTTTTCGGTCGGTCTACCTGTTTAGTAATTTCATATATAATTATTGATAACTTTCCTGGGTTATGAATATCATCTGAAATTCAAAACAATGGCATTTTTATTTTGGGCCACGGCCCTTGGGTTAGCGTTTCTGTGGCCCAGGTCACTAATACGTGGTAGAGTATGGTAACAATGGTTAGGAACAAAGAAGGACTTCGGTATGAAAAAATACAAATTCCTAAATTGAAAAACTAATATTTCATGTTCAGAAAAACACTTATAAAATTACAACATGTAGAAATAAAATAAAAAGATTTTGAAAAGTCAAAGTTCTCTTAAAAGGGAAATGTTAAAGCATGTGCTTAAGTGATGTTAAAAATCATTAACCATAAAACGACCTCTTTCAACAAGTTTTGTTGCTTTAGTGAGTTTTTCAAAGTCGTCCCATTGATAAAATAACATGTCCTTTTCTGCAGCCCACTTCCAAAACTACGAAGTATGCGCCATACAATCCACTATGGCTCCCCCATTTGTCAAAGGAGCACCAACCCTGGAAAACATAGTCCATTCCAGTGAACGATAACAAAGCTTCCTTTTTGCAAGTTTGTTTTCACGTTTTCACGTTTTCATCTTGACCTGTCACTTCTGAGTGCTTGTTTGTACTGGGATGAGACTCATCAATTCTAGGAAAGCCTGATTCCTCTTCTGGTCATCGAAATAGTCATCTTCACTACTTGTAAAACCCATAAGACTGTGGCCTGAAGACACAAGGCTGAAGTCGTCATCGCTATCATATGTTGATGACCAGCTTGCCTTTCTTTTACTCCTGTTACGGCTGTGAGTTTGTTTTGTCGCCTCGCCGCGTTGAGTCACAGCTGCCCCGGGCTGTGTGTGCTCTGCCTCAGTGTATTACGTGTGCGTTACGCAACGGGCTGCGAAGTGAAAGGGATGGTCCAGAATGTTCGTGACCCAGCCAGTGAAGGAAATCTCGAGAAGCCGTGTGTCCTGGACGATTCTAGAATTCATTGAGTCACCAGCCTGCTATATAAGCGGCCTCAACAGTGATGATGATGATAATTGTTGTTTTAAGGGGCCTAACATCTAGGTTATCGGCCCCAGATGGTTTGAATGATCGTGAAGATGAAAATGAAATGCAAACTTAAAAACAAAAACTAACTACTAACCTACATACTAGAAGAAGAAATGGAAAACTCAAGGAGAATAAGGCAAATAAAGGACAGGAGGAAAAGAAATGCCCTCAACCCTCGAAGATTGCGGATTGAGGGACTTGGAAGGAAGGAGAGCCATGAAAGGCAGATAGGAAAGAGGAGAGGGTCCGTCCCAACAGGTAAGGGACAAAAGGGGAAAACGGACCCAGCTCAGGAATCCCTCGGGGTCGCCAACTCCCGAACTCACCAGCCGTGAGCCCCTGAGGGTGTAGCATTATCTAGGGTGCACCAGAAGTGGTGGGGCTACATACACCCTGCCTCCTTGAGGGCCTTGAGCACAAGGCAGGAGGTAAAAGGAAAAGAAAAAAAGAAGACTGACCCCTCACAGAAGGAGGGTGTCAGGAAAGAAGAGACAAGGGCCAATTAAGGCGGGAAAGGAAGAGACTCCCAAGGCCTCGGATACCCTAATACCGTCGGGGTCGGAAGAGAACAAGAGTTGACCAAGTGAGGTCGACAGGAAAGAAGACGGAGAGGAGCCCGGCACAAGTAAGTGGAAGCAATGCTGGACTCAGCTGGGTCCCCGTGGTCGCCAACCCACGCCCACTAGAAGTGAGCCCCTGGGGGACCTCAACAGTGAGGGGACCGAGTTTTCTGCGGGTGTGTGTTTCTGAGCTAGTGCGTGTTTTTTTTTTCCTGAGCGACAAGTGCGGTGACGAAGTGCCGTGCGGGTTACGAAAACCAGTGACATTGTTTCCCCAGCTTGTGAACAGCGTGTAGCAAGTTATCGTAAGTAACTGTAGTTTGTGTAAATGAGGAAGAGGTGCAGGTAGCTTTTGTCAAGGCCACCGGACTCATTAAGACGGTTTAACTTCTGTGGTTTGTTGACAAGTGAAAGGGGCAAGAGCGCTCAAGGAAGAGACTTGAGGAAACTGGAGTAAGGTTCTAATTGCTTGTATTTGCTGTTGAGTGGTGTATCTTTCTGGCCGCAATAAAGTTAATTATTCCTTTAAAGGAACAATCTGTGTTGTGCTTCAACCCACAGTAATCCAGTTAACAAGAAGTGCCACTAGGGGGGTGGCACGTAACAACTGGTGTCAGAAGCCGGATTATGAACTCAAGCAAAACACCTGACGGTCCTGGTTTCAAAACCCGAGCAGGTCATTTTCTCTAATTTTCCTGTGAGTGCATGCGCTTTACAAGACAAACAACTAAAATGGAGGCGCAATTGGCAGCATTGCTAGAAAAGTTAAGTGGCATGGAAACCAAAATGGAGGCCGGCCAGAAGAAGATGGAAGACGGCCAGAAGAAGATGGAGGACGGCCAGAAGAATTAAACCAAGGACCTAACTGCAAAACTAGAAGACGGCCAGAAGAAGCTAGAAGATGGCCAGAAGAATTTAACCGATGACCTAACTGCGAAATTAGAGGACAGCCAGAGGAAGATGGAGTACAGCCAGAATAAGTTAGCAGAGGACCTAACCGCCAAATTTCTGGATGGCCAGAAAAATCTGGAAGAGTGTCTGCTGACGAAATTAGAGGAAAGCTAAAGGAAATTAGAACATGGTCTGCGTGAGGAAGTCACGGCAGTGGAAAAGAAGTTCGACGCCTTACAAGTGGAAGTTGCCGAGCTGCGCCGACGCCTGCTGATGGGGGTGGAGGAGAAATTCAACGCCTTACAAGAGGAAGTTGCCGAGCTGCGCCAACGCCCACTGACGGGGGTGGAAGAGAAATTCAACGCTTTACAAAAGGAAATTGCTGAGCTGAGTCAACGCCCGCCGACGGGGATGGAAGCGAGATTCAACGCTCTACAAGAGGAAGTTGCCGAGCTGCGCCAACGCCCGCCCACCGTTACACCGGGAATATATAGGAACGGGACATAGCAGAGTGACGCCCCCAACCTTCGACGGAAAGGTCCCGTGGAGCACCTACTTACGTCAGTTCGAGGCAGCCTGTTCCATAAACAACTGGAACAGCACGGAAAAGGCTACAGCTTTCATTGTAGCGCTGAGAGGGGACGCCCTTAACGTCCTTCAGGCCATCCCGACTGGATCCCAGGACTACGCTTCACTAATCGCCCATATGGAGTCCCGATATGGAGATAGCCATCTTCAGCAGGCCTACGAGATGCAGCTCCGGACCCGGGTACAAAAGAACGCGGAAACCCTGCAGGAGTTCGAGATGGACATCGCACGTCTCGTAAGGCTCGCCTACCCAACAGCGCCGGCCGACATTCTGGAGCAGATTGCGACGCAGACCTTCACCGACGGGCTACGGGACTCGGATACGCAACAGGTGCTGTGACTCGCGCGCAATAAGACCCTGGCAGATGGCGCTGAGCCACTCACTTGAGTTCCAGATGGCAAAGCAGGTATCTAGAATACGCGTGCGGGTGCGTCAGGTGACATCGACGAACCAGCCAAAGCCGACAAGACCAAGCCCCTGGCCGATGAACTGATGGAGGCGCTAGGGTGGTTATTCAAGAGTCGCAGTACTGCACCCGTTCATCCGAGGTATGCGATGACCCATCTGCCATTACATCGCATACCTGGCTTCCCAGGCCAGAGTGGAGTTAAATGAACATGAAATCAAATTAGGAATGTGTCGGAAATTCAGTTGAAATATCACAAAAGCAGAGGGTAATACGAGATAAAGTATCTCCAGGGTCGTTACGGGCTTAAATTTAATCAAAATAATAAATAGAAATGGGCGCCATCAACTGAACCCCTAGCAAAGCACATCCTTTCAGGTTAAGCCTTAATTAAGACAAAGGAAAGGATTGCGAAAACAACACCATCATCAGATCACAACTAAGATAAAACCAAATTTATTTAAACTGAAATAGTCAGACAGAAAAATAAACGCAAACCCTGCCTAAGAGTATGGTCGAATGTAAACGTTAGGTCGTTATAGTCCTCAAAAAATCGAACCATCTCTGTGCTATTTCAAAGTATTTTTCATCCACATAAACTATAAAAATTTACTAAAGTTCGCTGAGTTCTCAGGGCCACCGTAGCACTATGTCTTTGCGTCACTGACATTTCGTGATCCCTGAGACCTAACCTTTCTTTAATTTAACATCAGGAATGTGGATGTCAAGAAATATGAATCTGTCTAACACAAAATATCCTAAAAACACATATATTCAAATATTAACTCATTTCTATGGCTTAATGTGGGCGTGGGTTGGCGACCACGGGGCCCTAGCTGAGTCCGGCATTGCTTCCACTTACTTGTGCCGGGCTCCTCTCCGTCTTCTTTCCTGTCGACCTCACTTGGTCAACTCTTGTTCTCTTCTGACCCCGACGGTATTAGGGTATCCGAGGCCTAGGGAGTCTCTTCCTTTCCCGCCTTAATTGGCCCTTGTCTCCTCTTTTCTGATACCCTCCTTCTGCGAGGGGTCAGCCTTCTTTTTCTCTTCCTTTTACCTCCTGCCTTGTGCTCTAGGCCCTTAAGGAGGCAGGGTGTATGTAGCCCCACCACTTCTGGTGCACCCTAGATAATGCTACACCCTCAGGGGCTCACGGCTGGTGAGTTCGGGAGTTGGCGACCCCGAGGGATTCCTGAGCTGGGTCCGTTTTCCCCTTTTGTCCCTTACCTTTGGGGCGGATCCTCTCCTCTTTCACTTTCCTATCTGCCTTTCATGGCTCTCCTTCCTTCCAAGTCCCTCAATCCGCCTTCTTCGAGGGTTGAGGGCATTTCTTTTCCTCCTGTCTTTTATTTGCCTTATTCTCCTTCAGTTTTCCATTTCTTCTTCTAGTGTGTAGGTTAGTAGTTAGTTTTAGTTTTAAGTTCGCTTTTCCTTTTCATCTTCACCATCACCCAACCCATCAGGGGCCGATAACCTAGATGTTAGGCCCCTTAAAACAACAATTATCATCATCATCATCTATGGCTTAAATGGCACTAATTAATGCTGGAAATCCCAACAATTGCTCCTAAAAATCTAACACTTAATTTATACACCATATTTACACTATCACTGATTATTGCTTGGTTGTGAATCAAAGAAAACTTCACTATTCATTGGTTATCACCATCATTATCATATCAATATTAAATATTTCTCACATTAGTTCTCATCCCAATATTTCCCCCAGGGGCTCACATCTTGTGAGCGTGGGTTGGCGACCACGGGGCCCCAGCTGAGTCCGGCATTGCTTCCACTTACTTGTGCCGGGCTCCTCTCTGTCTTCTTTCCTGTCGACCTCACTTGGTCAACTCTTGTTCTCTTCTGACCCCGACGGTATTAGGGTATCCGAGGCCTAGGGAGTCTCTTCCTTTCTCCCCCAGGGGCTCACATCTTGTGGGCGTGGGTTGGCGACCACGGGGCCCCAGCTGAGTCCGGCATTGCTTCCACTTACTTGTGCCGGGCTCCTCTCTGTCTTCTTTCCTGTCGACCTCACTTGGTCAACTCTTGTTCTCTTCTGACCCCGACGGTATTAGGGTATCCGAGGCCTAGGGAGTCTCTTCCTTTCCCGCCTTAATTGGCCCTTGTCTCATCTTTTCTGATACCCTCCTTCTGCGAGGGGTCAGCCTTCTTTTTCTCTTTTACCTCCTGCCTTGTGCTCTAGGCCCTTAAGGGGGCAGGGTGTATGTAGCCCCACCACTTCTGGTGCACCCTAGATAATGCTACACCCTCAGGGGCTCACGGCTGGTGAGTTCGGGAGTTGGCGACCCCGAGGGATTCCTGAGCTGGGTCCGTTTTCCCCTTTTGTCCCTTACCTTTGGGGCGGGCCCTCTCCTCTTTCACTTTCCTATATGCCTTTCATGGCCCTCCTTCCTTCCAAGTCCCTCAATCCGCCTTCTCCGAGGGTTGAGGGCATTTCTTTTCCTTCTGTCCTTTTATTTGCCGTATTCTCCTTTAGTTTTCCATTTCTTCTTCTAGTATGTAGGTTAGTAGTTAGTTTTAGTTTTAACTTCGTTTTTCATTTTCATCTTCACGATCACCCAAACCATCAGGGGCCGATAACCTAGATGTTAGGCCCCTTAAAACAACAATTATCATCATCATCATCATCTCTTCCTTTCCCGCCTTAATTGGCCCTTGTCTCATCTTTTCTGATACCCTCCTTCTGCGAGGGGTCAGCCTTCTTTTTCTCTTCCCCCTGTGGGTGGGGGGTTTAGAATACACCCACGGTATCCCCTGCCTGTCGTACGAGGCGACTAAAAGGGGCGACCTTGGCTATCCTTTTAGGTTTCCGGCTTGTCTTGCGAATTGGACCTCCCGTGGGTGGGAGGGATGGAATACACTCACAGGTATACCCTGCCAGTCGTAGAAGGCGACGTAAAGGGTTTCTTGGCCCAGGTCCCCTTTACGGGTTTGACAGCCAGCTCTAAACGCCCTACTTTGTGCGATATAACTCTCATTAGGTTATATCGCACGCCTTTTTCCGTTCATGTTTTTGAGGTCTGGCACTCAAAATTACATGTGCGTGCTGTCAGGGGAAGGGCCACCTAAGTGTGCGACTACGCTCGAGAGCCTGTTTGGTCTGGCCACACCGACAGGTGGGTGCGCCATGTACTCTGCAGTAGTATCCGCCTGACAACGCAGGTCCCCGCACAGCTGCATGCCTGTGCTGGAAACCTCTCTAGTATATGCCAAGGGGTACATGCCTGAATGGCATGTCAAACATCGGACCCCCGGGCAATGCCTTCCAAGCTCGGCGGGCCTTGCCTTGGCTGGGTAGCGCCTACAGAGACAGCCCGTGATTGGAGTCGGTGGCATTCAGGGAGGATGAAACGGCCATGGGACAGAAAAGGAATATCTCCCACCAGGGTGGTCCGCCACCCAAGTCTTTAACTTTTGATTCCCTGCGGGGATCAACCCCCTGGGAACAGTCTGTTCGTGAGAATCTGGGTGCTAACACTCCCAAGTTTCTGGTCGCAACCAGAACGGATGGGGGTGATTTCAAGATGGTAAAGTCTATTTTGTTTTCTCGGCACATAGAAGGGGTCTATGGCGAGCTTGAGAAGGTACAAAAGATGAGAAATGGTAGCTTGTTGCTCAAGACTAGGACTGGTGAGCAGGTTGAACACCTTCTGAAGTGTGACCACTTTGGCGATATCCCTGTCAAAGTGGAGAAGCACACGTCTTTGAATCTGGTCCGGGGAGTCATTTTCCACCGGGACCTGATTCTGAACACTGACGAGGAGCTCAAAGAGGATATGCAGCACCGTCACGTGACTGATGTCCGGCGCATTACGCGCAAGGTCAATGGTCAAATCGTGGATACTGGTGCTTTCATTATTTCCTTTGAGCTTTTGGTGCTCCCGGAGAAAGTCAAGGTAACAAGTTACCGTTGCGACGTTCGGCCTTACATCCCTCCACCAATGAGGTGTTATAAGTGCCAGAAATTCGGGCACATGTTATCCCGATGCTCGAGCCCTGACGTCTGTGGAACATGCGGTCAGGTACCCCACGAGGCGGAAGAGTGCACAACACCATATCAGTGCACTAATTGCCCTGGATTTCATTCTCCTCGGGACAGGAACTGCCCTGTCTTCCTGCGTGAGAAGAAAATCCAGGAGATTAAAACCCTGGATGGTCTCACCTACCAGGAGGCCCGCAAGAAGTACCATACCACGATTTCGCCTTCTCCAACGATTGATTATAGAGCCATAATACCAAATTTGGTACCGGCTCCATCATCTTTTGTCTCAACTGTGAAACCTACTAATTTACCACTGCCATCAACATCTCTAGATACTCCCCAGAATCAGAGAGAGAGCCCGAAGGTGACTTCAACCCCATCTTCGGCCAGCACGAAGGCTGTGCGAGCGAAGGCTGCTCCGCCCGCACAGCAGGGGAGGAAGTTGAAGACTTCCTCCCCACTCGGGAGGAAGTCGAAGTCTTCCTCCCCATCCAAACGGTCGGCGAAAGCCGCGCCGAAGCCGGCGGAGGCGGCATCGTCGACCAGGGTCAGGACTTCGGCTCCTGACCCGTCTATATACCTTAAAGAGCCGGGGGCGGGTAAGAAGGGACCCCGCACTACGCATTCCCTTTCTCCACAAAAGGGGAAGCCATCCGCGCCAACACCTGCGGATGCTTCTGCGCCTGGGGACGTTTCGGCCCCCAGATCTGCGCGCTCCCCATGGAGATCCTCCCGCCGCCGAACTGCGTCCAGGAAATCTTCCACTGAGTCGATTCACTCCATGAACTCGCCTGAGGACATGGAGATTATAGTCGACGTAGTGACTGTAGATTCTCCAGAGTCAAAGTTGGAGTAGCTTGCTGCTCCAACTTATTCCCTAAGTTCACACAATGGCACTGTTACAGTGGAATTGTAACAGTTATGACAGGCATTTGACAGAGCTCCGTCAGCTTATTGCCCAATACGCGGCGAGTATAGTCTGCCTACAGGAAACAAACCTCAGACCTGATCACGAGACTGTTCTGAGAGGTTTCCGACTATACTCTAAAGAGCGACAAGACGCCGCCCGGGCTTCCGGGGGCGTTTGTACCTTCGTTCGCTCTGACTGCTATAGTGAGGAGTTTCCACTCGTCACTCCTCTGGAAGCTATTGCAGTTCGCGTGTCCTTGCCTGCTATGACAACTGTTTGTAACGTGTACCTTCCACCGAACCAACCCCTTGATATTAATGACGTCTTAGATCTTGTTGATCAACTTCCAGTCCCTTTCCTACTCGTGGGTGATTTCAACTCTCATCACCCCCAATGGGGATCACCATCTTCCTGCCCCAGAGGAAGGGACGTGGAAGGCTTAATTCAAGGGTTGGATTTATGTATATTAAATACAGGGGAAGCTACACATTTTAGCTTAGCGCACGGCACGTACTCACACATTGACTTGAGTGTGTGTAGCCGTGCGCTGGTCCCCCTATTTGGTTGGTATGTACACGACGACCTCTGTGACAGTGACCATTTCCCGATCGTTCTTACCCTTCTGAACCAGACGCCCGTGGAGTTCCCCAGTCGTTGGGTTCTTAAGCGGGCAAATTGGCCCTCGTTTCAAGAACGAGCTGTTTTCGTTGATCTTGGTTGCCGGAGCGTCGATGACGAGGTACAGCACATCACCGATGTGCTTCTTGCTGCCGCCGAAGAGTCCATTCCATCCTTTTCTGGGACTCCTCGTCGCAAACTCGTCCCTTGGTGGACAGAGGATATTGCAGCGGCAATAAGAGACCGTCGTCGAGCTCATAAGCACTACCGTCGGCGTCCAACCATGGCCAATTTGGTGGCGTTTAAGAAATTTCGTGCCAAGGCACGGATTCTTATTCGCCAGAGTAAGAAACGATCCTGGGAACGGTATGTGTCTTCTATTACGGCACATACCCCCTCCTCTCAAGTGTGGACTAAACTACGACGCATTTCGGGCATTCAGACATCTTCTACTGTACCGGGAATTTCCATTGATAATGACTTGGTTACAGATCCTTATCGCGTTGCAAACCATCTCGCCTCGTATTTTGCGGATATATCCGGTTGCGATAACTATGACCCTGCCTTCGTGGCCCTGAAGCGCGAAGCGGAACGTTTCCAGCTTAGTTTTGCTTCCCGCGCTTCGGAGGAGTACAACGTGCCCTTTACGGAGTGGGAACTCCGCGGAGCGCTGGCGTCTCCTGGCCCGGATAATATTCCCAACCAGATGCTTAAACACCTTAACGATGAGAGCATTCGTTATTTGCTCAGGGTGTTTAATCGTATCTGGTTGGAGGGTGTGTTTCCAGCGCAATGGCAGGAAGGTATCATTATACCTATCCTAAAGCCCGATAAGGATCCCAAATTGACAGGGAGTTACAGACCTATTTGTCTCACTAACGGTCTGTGCAAGCTCTTCGAGAGGATGGCCAATCGGCGCCTAGTGTGGATCCTGGAGAAACGGGGACTCCTGTCTGAATACCAGTGTGGTTTCAGGGCGTCACGGTGTACCAACGACCATCTGGTACGCCTGGAGACCGCCATACAGGACGCTCTTCTCCGGAGACAGCACCTGGTCGCCGTTTTCTTTGACCTCGAGAAGGCCTATGACACCACTTGGCGTTACGGCATCCTCTCTACTCTGCATCAATGGAAATTCCGAGGTAACTTGCCGGTTTTTATTGCGAATTTTCTGTCCCTTCGCCTGTTCCGTGTCCGAATAGGGGGGACATATTCGCAATATCATATACAGGAAAACGGAGTCCCACAGGGATCGGTGCTTAGCGTAACATTATTTGCGATTGCCATAAACGGTATAGTCGCTGCTGCTGGTCCAGCAGTGGTACCGTCGCTATATGTAGACGACTTCGCTCTACATTATAGTGCGCACAATATGGCGGTCGCTGAACGACAGTTACAACAAGCTATTCGGAGAGTGGAACGCTGGACACTGGAGCATGGCTTTCGATTCTCAACCACTAAGTCCTCGGTTGTCCATTTCTGCCGAAAGCGCACCCTCCATCCAGATCCCGAGCTTTATCTGGGCAATGTAGCTTTGCCTGTTGTTGCTGCGTACCGGTTCCTTGGGCTCCTTTTCGACCAGAAATTGACGTGGGAACCACACGTGCGGTGTTTGAAGACTGCCTGTGCTAAGAAGCTCAACATGTTGCGGTTTCTTAGCGGCACATCGTGGGGGGCGGACCGCGCGGTGCTTCTACGTTTTTATAAAGCACTGATTTTATCTAGGTTAGATTATGGCAGTGTAGCATATGGTTCGGCCCGTAAGTCAGTGCTTGTTAAACTGGACAGTGTCCACCACGGCGGTGTGAGGCTGGCGACGGGTGCCTTTCGGACGAGCCCAGTCGTCAGCTTGCTCGCCGAGGCTGGCGTACCTCCTTTACACCTGAGGCGCCAACAAGTACTGCTAACCTATGCTGCAACAATTCGACAGATGCCCCTTCATCCAAGCTATCCATGTTTGTTTTCCAATCCGAATCGCCGGCTGTATGCTGCGCTCGCCCGAGCCACTCGGCCGGCGGGGATTCGCTTGGATGACTTATACCGTCAGTTCCGATTTCCTTCTGTCTCCTGTATCGTCCGAGTACCTAGCAAGGCCCCTCCGTGGATGGTCTCTCGCCCTGATATCATCCTGGATCTGCACACCGGCCCCAAGTCGGACACGGACTCCTCCGTCCATCGGAGGCTGTTCCAGTCCGTGGTGGCACGGTATCCGGGATCCGGGCTTGTATTCACGGACGGTTCGAGGGTAAACGAGAAAGTAGGCTGTGCATTTGTGGTTGAGGATCGTCGGTTTCTCTTTTCACTTCCCGAGGCCTGTAGCGTGTACACTGCGGAGCTCTATGCCATCTTAGAGGCTCTGCGGTACACGTTATCAGACGATCACCAGCACTTTCTTGTGTGTACTGACTCTCTGAGTGCGCTGCAAGCGATCGATGTGTGATTCCCGAAGCACCCGTTGGTCCAGCGTGTGCACGACCAGCTCGTCAGTTCGCGTAACGCTGGAACCGGGGTGACCTTTGTGTGGCTTCCTAGCCACATGGGTATTGCGGGAAACGAGCTTGCTGATCAGGCGGCGAGAGAGGCAGTCGCACTGCCCTCGCTACCATATAAGGTGCCTGCTAGTGATGTGCGCTCTCAGTTGCGGCATTCGATCCTGTCGCATTGGGAGGAGGCATGGCTTGCCACGCCTCCACCTAACAAACTGAGAGGCATCAAGGAGACAACGAAGGTGTGGAAATCTTCCTTCCGATCTCTCCGGAAGGAAGCTGTGGTACTCTGTCGACTCCGGATCGGCCATGGGATTGCTACGCACTCCCACTTGCTAAAGAGAGAAGATCCTCCTGTGTGTACTTGCGGCGCCCACCTAACCGTGGCACACCTTCTCTTGGAGTGTGTGGATCTGGCCGATCTGCGAGGGACTCTTAAACTGCCTAATACCCTCTCCCTTATTCTCCGTGATGACGGGCCGTCAGCTGACCTCGTTATCCGGTTCATGAGGGAGAGTGGTTACTTTTTTAAGTTTTAATGTGTAGTTACGACTTTTAATTGTGGTTCAATCTGTTTTACGTTTCTTATCGTGTTATGCATTGTATTGTTCACTATGCCTTTCCCCCAGGGGCTCACATCTTGTGGGCGTGGGTTGGCGACCACGGGGCCCCAGCTGAGTCCGGCATTGCTTCCACTTACTTGTGCCGGGCTCCTCTCTGTCTTCTTTCCTGTCGACCTCACTTGGTCAACTCTTCTTCTCTTCCGACCCCGACGGTATTAGGGTATCCGAGGCCTAGGGAGTCTCTTCCTTTCCCG
Source organism: Meconema thalassinum (assembly GCA_946902985.2). Classification (NCBI taxonomy): domain Eukaryota; kingdom Metazoa; phylum Arthropoda; class Insecta; order Orthoptera; family Tettigoniidae; genus Meconema; species Meconema thalassinum. The sequence goes on along the minus strand of OX336392.1, from coordinate 500,518,672 downwards.
CCTTAATTGGCCCTTGTCTCATCTTTTCTGATTCCCTCCTTCTGCGAGGGGTCAGCCTTCTTTATCTTTTCATGTTATCTCCTGCCTTTTGCTTAAGGCCCTCAAGGAGGCTGGGTGTATGTAGCCCCACCACTTTTGGTGCACCCTAGATAATGCTACACCCTCAGGGGCTCATGGCTGGTGAGTTCGGGAGTTGGCGACCCCGAGGGATTCCTGAGCTGGGTCCGTTTTCCACTTTTGTCCCCTTACCTTTGGGGCGGACCCTCTCCTCTTTCACTTTTCTATATGCCTTTCATGGCTCTCCTTCCTTCCAAGTCCCTCAATCCGCCTTCTCCGAGGGTTGAGGGCATTTCTTTTCCTTCTGTCCTTTTATTTGCCTTATTCTCCTTTAGTTTTCCATTTCTTCTTCTAGTATGTAGGTTAGTAGTTAGTTTTAAGTTCGCTTTTCATTTTCATCTTCACGATCACCCAAACCATCAGGGGCCGATAACCTAGATGTTAGGCCCCTTAAAACAACGATTATCATCATCATCATCATCATCTTCCTTTCCCGCCTTAATTGGCCCTTGTCTCATCTTTTCTGATTCCCTCCTTCTGCGAGGGGTCAGCCTTCTTTTTCTTTTCATGTTATCTCCTGCCTTCTGCTTAAGGCCCTCGAGGAGGCCGGGTGTATGTAGCCCCACCACTTTTGGAGCACCCTAGATAATGCTACACCCTCAGGGGCTCACGGCTGGTGAGTTCGGGAGTTGGCGACCCCGAGGGATTCCTGAGCTGGGTCCGTTTTCCCTTTTTGTCCCTTACCTTTGGGGCGGACCCTCTCCTCTTTCACTTTCCTATCTGCCTTTCATGGCTCTCCTTCCTTCCAAGTCCCTCAATCCGCCTTCTCCCAGGGTTGAGGGCATTTCTTTTCCTTCTGTCCTTTTATTTGCCTTATTCTCCTTTAGTTTTCCATTTCTTCTTCTAGTATGTAGGTTAGTAGTTAGTTTTAGTTTTAAGTTCGCTTTTCATTTTCATCTTCACGATCACCCAAACCATCAGGGGCCGATACCCTAGATGTTAGGCCCCTTAAAACAACAATTATCATCATCATCATCGCTTTTCATTTTCATCTTCACGATCACCCAAACCATCAGGGGCCGATAACCTAGATGTTAGGCCCCTTAAAACAACAATTATCATCATATCATCATCACTATGCCTTATTTGTTTTATCCTTTTTTACCATCCGCCTTTTATTCTTTTTATTCAAATAAGGCATAATTTTTGGGGGCTCACTGTCTGTTTTATAAACACCATTTTCGCTTCATCCATGGCAGTGAGTTGTTTTTATCTACATACTTTCATTTGACGTCATTTCATTTCATTAGGGGCCGATAACCTCGATGTTAGGCCCCTTAAAACAACAATTATCATCATCATCATATCTTTTTCTCTTCCTTTTACCTCCTGCCTTGTGCTCTAGGCCCTTAAGGAGGCAGGGTGTATGTAGCCCCACCACTTTTGGTGCACCCTAGATAATGCTACACCCTCAGGGGCTCACGGCTGGTGAGTTCGGGAGTTGGCGACCCCGAGGGATTCCTGAGCTGGGTCCGTTTCCCCTTTTGTCCCTTACCTTTGGGGCGGACCCTCTCCTCTTTCACTGTCCTATCTGCCTTTCATGGCTCTCCTTCCTTCCAAGTCCCTCAGTCCGCCTTCTCCGAGGGTTGAGGGCATTTCTTTTCCTTCTGTCCTTTATTTGCCTTATTCTCCCTTAGTTTTCCCTTTCTTCTTCTAGTATGTAGGTTAGTAGTTAGTTTTAGTTTTAAGTTCGCTTTTCATTTTCATCTTCACGATCACCCAAACCATCAGGGGCCGATAACCTAGATGTTAGGCCCCTTAAAACAACAATTATCATCATCATCATCATCATCATCATCCCAATATTCGTTATATTCAAGTCAGAATAATGAATTTATTAACATCAAATCATTTAAATGAATATTATATTCATCAATTCATCAGATTATTCAATCGTCCACACACTCTCATTTCATTATCTCATTCTGATTAAATTATCTCAATCCATCCATTTAAATTGTTTAATTCATCAATTCAAGTTGTAATTCATCAATTATTTTAAATCATATCTCTTATTTAAATTCATTTAAATTTTATTAGTCATCAGCTCCTTTAATTAATTATCACCCTTTTATTCAGTTATTCATCAGCTGTTTAATCACCTATTAATTTATGTAATTCAATTAATTTATTCAACCTTTAATTCATCAATTTATTTAATTCATCGATTTATTCAAATGTTAATTTATCAATTTATTTAATTCATCGATTTATTCAAATTTTAATTCATCAATTTATTCAAATTTTAATTCATCGGGTCAGATCATTAATATGCTTAAACTTCAGATTATTATTTCATAAATTATTATTATCAGACAATCTTGGATTATCAAAATTATTTATTTATTTATTTAATTTCCTAAAAAATTGTTTAATATAGGTTATAGAACGTTGTCTTACAGTTTTATCAGTTCCAAGTTATACCTCGTATTTAATTATCATGCCAAAATAATACGTTGCCTTCACAAAATCACGTTGGATCTCACTATCCAAAACTTCACCATTTAAGCTCACTTTGTCAAATACCATATTTGAATACCATAATTATTCCGTATAACACCATAATTATTCAGCGCACAGCATGAATCTCCAAAAATATGCCAGACTGGGTTCAACAACTTCATGTCTGCCTCAAAATTATCATTGGCAACATTGCAAACCTCCACTTGGCAACCTCCAAAAATACCTATCAAAAATACTTCTCATAATCACGTTGCATGATCCACAAAAATATATAACTGGCTTCAAATGATTAACGCACACAATCTACAAGAACTGTAATTAATCTGGTCATATTTAGACAACTTCTTAAACAATATGAGAATTACCTTAGTAATCGTAATCCAATTCAAGATCTGGTTTAAATTTAGAGCATAAATTCTCTTAAGATCCTCAAGATTTACTTCAAAGAAAAACACCAATGTGTTATATTACCTCACATCAAAAATATCTAATAATGATCTGCCTCAAAATAAATTCTGACCATAAATGATTCATCTTACAAGATTCAATTACTTGAAATCCTTCTCAAAGGTATCAAATCGCTCACAAAGAGTATCAAAAGCATCAGCTGTTAAATGAATATACTCTCAAAAGAGTATTGCAACAAAATATTGGATTGGCAAAACAAGAATTACAAAATTTAACCCTGCTGACATTTATTTTTAATTTATTTAACAAAATTCGACTAATATGTGACTGGTAGTTTATTGTTTAATCCTCTTACGATCATAAGTACACTCGGATGATAAAATGAGACCCTCGACTGGCAGGTAAGGCGAGTGCCACCACGCATTTGCTTAGAGCAACAGGCCCCGCCTCGTAGACTATGATGATAATGCCCTAAACGATAGGTCAGGTGAGTGCCACCACACAATTGCTTAAAGCAACAGGCCCCATCTCTTGGACTAATGAGTGAGTGTACATGATTGGAATCAACAAGACTCTATTTGTCACATAAAAGCGATATGCATTCACTTGAGTGAATAAAATTTTAATATCACCAAACAATCCAATAAAAAATCCCTACTGATGAATTATACATATTCGCTGGTATGCAATGAACTGCCGAAATAATTTAAATTGTCCAATTGCAGATCACGAGTTCGAAACACTCGCTAAAAATATCCATAATCAAGAAATACTATCCTCACAGAAAAATATAAAGACCAAAATCCTGTCTAATAAAGTCAACCAATGGTGAGAACGTCGTATAAATGTGCCTGCCATATCATATGGTAACACCATATTTTAGCAAATGGAGCAATAAAATATTTAAGCCATGTCGAAAAATAATAGTAGCACTCCTACTAGAAATATATACAAGTATGCCCAGTGTTCATGAAAAATCATATCAGTAATGCCATAACTCTTACAATACCTTCATATTCCAGATGTTATTATAATTCAAAGATCGCCGGTAATCCAAGTGTTTGTCACAGATTTCTCGCTAGATCGACGAAAACGCTGTATCACCCACTGAACTAACGCTTGACTCCACCCAAGTGAATTTGATGTCATATTTATCCTCTTCGTCAGGAACCGAATCCATCGCTCTGAGGTGCCATCACGTCTCTCTATCCGCCTAGCCCGACATGATGAACTGAAGATTATCCATCATGGATAATGTCCAAACTCTTCCACAATAGTTCAAAAATACAGAGTACCCCATACTCTTCGAATATGTCACGCCACTGTTCCATAAACTATTCGGTTGACATTCGACAATAATGTTAGTCTCCACAGCGGCTGAATTTCACTAGTAGAAAAATAAAGTATCTTGAAAAACTGTACTGATTTGTCAGACACCCTGTATCTGTGTTCGTAACTGAGATATTTCATAACTGTTGCTGATATGTAACTATTATGCTGCACGTGCCATTATTCACAAATTTTATAAATTTTCACTTGCCAAAAGCAGTAATATTGGAATGGCCCCACGGTCGCCTTAAATATTTCGGTCCAAATGCATCATGAAATATGCCGTAATACCGCTGAAATAAGTTCAAGTCCATCTAAAATTCCATAATAGAAGTGTATAATTGTAATTGGATTGCACAATTGGACTGTCGAAACACAAGTCCAAACATCTCAAGCTTGACAAAATGTCAGAGTAATGTTCAACTCCTTGACCATCGCATGATTATAAAATGTCGCCCACAGCACGACACGTTCCGCCTCACTGTCCTTGTATAATATGAGGTTGAATACTGGCCTCATTATACTGCTTCGCTGTGCTGTTACACATTGAGAATGTAGCTCAAAAATGTGTCTCGATTCTAGTATAATACTGCGTATTGCTTCGGTAAATTGTAAGCTTGGAAAAGCATTGCTGTGTCACGTAACTACTACTGCGATGTTGAAATGACATGTGTCTGAACACCGGCTTCCTCGCTCAAGTTCACGGCCTGTATAACCTGCCCTTATGGATAGCGTGTGCTCCAACAACGAACTCCGAATACTGCGTTGCGGGCCTCGCCTAGCGACTCTCTCTCCCGCACGCAACTTTCTGTATTGCACTGCCTTATTAACTGTTCTCTTATCGCACGATGTGATCCGCTCAGCTTGACTGCTGGAGTAATTCTTTCTGCTGGTGTTAGAGCTGTGACGTCAGACAGCGGAAGGAAGGGGGAAGTCACGTGGTAGAGCAGGGCGAGACGGCCGAACCTGTTCCTTCCGCTAGGTTCGGCCGTCTCGCCCTGCTCTACCACGTGACTTCCCCCTTCCTTCCGCTGTCTGACGTCACAGCTCTAACCTCGACCACACTATTTCGGCTATTAAGTTATAACATAACTTAAGGAGTTGTCTGCCTTTCTTCAAGTTATTACCAATTAGATTTCTTGATATTTCCTTCTCTTCTCTTCTGAGGTTAGATAAGGTTTTATTCCATATTAATCTTTATAATTATCCAGTATTTCTCCCATAATTCCATATGCTTGAGGGGTAGTGCCTCCGTCTCCCTCGGCCTCCTACGTCATTTCCTACCATTCTTCTGACTCGATCTGAGTGCTATCTTTTCTCCTCGCCCACAAATCTCAACTATGGCTCGATCACAACTGGCGTAGCCGATAGCCTCAACTAGGTATCGGGTACAGTACCACCAACAAAAACGTAGCCGAAGGACATCCGGAGAGGCGGCCCGGAAGAGGACTACCGACCTGCTGGACCTGCCGTAAGAGAGGCCTCCTGAGCAAGGACTGCGGTGATCGCCGCCGCCAAGGGTTTCCGTCGGGACATTCAGTCGTAGGGAAACCGCGCGGTCCAGGAAAGCAAGTATCAGCCAGCCTTAAGGGGCAAAGGTTGGCTTGTGACAGTCGTCAAGCCCCGGCAGTCCAAGTTCGTGTGACGCAGTTACGGAGGGATAATAGCAGCCTGATGGTCGACGGAGTCATCAACGGAGTGAGCTGGCCCATGCTGATCGACACGGGAGCGTCGAGGACCATCGTTAATCCCACCGTGATCCCGAAGTGGAGAGTGCAACCCACACAAAGGAACCTCCAGTTAATAACCGCGACCGGAGAGACCGCACCGGTACATGGCGAAGCATCACTGGAGTTCGTCATTGGTCGACGGGCGGTGAAGCATCCAATGCTTGTGGCTGACGTATCAAACGAAGTGGACTGGACTTCCTGGACCAGAACAACATCATCTTGGTCCTGAGTACCAACATTCTGCACTTCGGAGTTGAGGAACTTGCTTTGCAACCAGCACACGAGGCCGTCACCGCACGACGAGTAAGGCTGAGAGAGGACGTCATCGTTCCTGCCAGGACGGAAGTCAGCGCTGCCGTAATGGTCGACGGAACAGCTGAGGGAGTGGCGGCTGCCATCGAGCGAAAATATGAGGACATCCAGACAAAAGGACTGCTAGTTGCCAAGACCCTCATCAACACGACGCCTCGGCCGTACGTCCGCCTGTCCAACCTGAAGGACTACGATATTACGGTTCACCGGGACACCAACCTAGGAGTCTGCGAGCCCGTTACCTGGATTGCCCCCATCACAGACACGACGGACGGACAACCGAAGAAGACGCGCCCTGCCAGAAGAACTACAGGAGCTGTACCAAGGATCCCAGGACCATATAGACGAGGAGCAATCACGCCAACTTCAGGACCTGCTACGCGAATCCCAGGATGTCTTCTCCGTGGGGAGCAAAGACTTCGGTAGGACAAGCTTGGTCCAGCACAGAATCGACGTTGGGGGCATCGCACCGATTAGGGCCCCATTCCGACGTGTCCCGCTCGCCAAGCAAGCCGAAGTCGACCGGATGGTAGAAGAGATGAAGGAGCAAGGAGTGATCGAGCCATCACATAGTCCTTGGAGTTCTCCGGTCGTGCTAGTGAAGAAGAAGGACGTTTCCACCAGGTTCTGCGTGGATTACAGGCGGGTGAATGACGTCACGAAGAAGGACAGCTACCCTCTACCCCGGATCGACGACACCCCGGACACCATGTCAGGGTCAAGATGGTTCTCCACCTTGGATTTGAAGAGTGGCTACTGGCAGGTGGAGGTCCACCTTAAGGACTGCGAGAAAACTGCGTTCTCTGTGGGCAGCGGGCTCTGGCAGTTCACCGTCATGCAATTCGGTCTGTGCAACGCCCCTGCGACCTTCGAAAGGCAAATGGAGTCCATTCTGAGGGGACTACACTGGAAGACCTGCCTGGTCTACCTAGACGACGTCATCGTTCTGGGGAGAAGCTTCGAGGAGCACTACAGCAACCTGAAGGAGATCTTGATGAAGCTACGGGCTGCCCAGCTGAAGTTGAGCCCCAAGAAGTGTCAGCTCTTCCAGAAGCGGGTCCAGTACCTTGGGCATATCGTGTCCGAGGATGGGGTGCGCACCGACCCAGAGAAGACCGCAGCTGTGAGGGAGTGGCCAGTTCCGAAGGACAAGTCTCAACTACGAAGCTTCCTGGGACTCTGCACTTATTACCGTCGCTTCGTGAGAGGATTCGCCGACATCGCCAAACCACTACATCGATTGACTGAGAAGGACCAACTCTTCACGTGGACAGCAGAATGCCTCAGTGCTTTCGAACAACTCAAGCAGGCTCTGTGCACCGCGCCTATTCTGGCCTACCCCAGACCTGGAACAAGGTTCATCGTCTATACCGATGCCAGCGACTTTGGCATAGGGGGAATCCTGTCGCAAATAGTGGACGGCGAGGAGAGAGTAGTGGCCTACTTCAGCAAAGACAGAGGAACTACTGCATCACCAGGAAGGAGCTGCTCGCCATCGTGAAGACCATTGAACACTTCCACAAGTACCTGTACGGACAAGAATTTCTCATCAGGACCGACCATGCATCCCTGCGGTGGCTCCTGAACTTCAAGCAGCCCGAGGCTCAACTCGCGCGGTGGTTAGAGAGGCTTCAACAGTACAACTTTGAGATCCAGCACAGGAAAGGCCAACTGCATTCTAACGCCGACGCCCTGTCACGAAGACCGTGGCCCGAAGACTGCACCTTCTGTACCAGAAGGGAGGAGAACACCGGGATACAGTGCCGAAGGACTACCGTGGAACTTCAAGGGAGCTGGAGCCGCGAATCTTTCACGCGGGCGCAAGCGGAAGATGATGACCTGGGACTGATAGCCGAATGGAAGAGGGCCTGTGTCCCAGACCCGGGTGGAACATTGTGAGTAACTGCAGCCCAAAGTTTAAGTCCTACTGGGCGCAGTGGGACTCGCTGGTTGTGAGGGATGGCCTCATCTTCCGTACCTGGGAGAACACCGACGGGAAGACATCTCGGGAGCAAGTTGTCGTTCCAAAGGCTATGACGGAGGAAGTCCTGAAGGAAGTCCATGGAGGATGATATGGTGGACACCTGGGGATAAAGAAGGCCCTGGAGAAGCTGAGAGAGCGGTTCTACTGGATCGGATGCCGAACTGACGTGGAGAACCACTGCGCGAGGTGCCACGATTGCGCAGCCAGCAAGGGCCCAGGACGAAGACGACGGGGTCCACTGAAGACCTACAACGTGGGCGGCCCCATGGAGAGAGTGGCCATCGATGTCGCTGGGCCATTCCCGTTAAGCGAGGCAGGGAACCGCTACATATTGGTCGTCAGCGACTACTTCACCAAATGGCCGGAGGCGTATGCTCTCCCTAACCAAGAAGCCGCGACGATCGCAGAGACCCTGGTGAAGGAATTCGTCAGCCGGTACGGAGTACCCCTGGAGCTGCACTCCGTCCAAGGGAGGAACTTTGAGTCGCAGGTATTCCAGAATCTATGCCAGCTGCTGGGAATCCGGAAGACAAGGACAACGCCGCTACACCCTCAGTCTGACGGGATGGTAGAGCGATTCAATCGCACCATCGAGAATCATCTCCGAATAGTCGTCAGCGAGCACCAGAGGGATTGGGACAAACATCTTCCACTATTTCTCCTGGCCTACCGCGCCGCCGTTCATGAAGCCACCGGGTGCACACCAGCCCGGGCCATGTTTGGGAGGGAGCTCCGTCTACCTGTCGATCTTGCCTTCGGCCGACCTGGAAATGATCCGGTCCCGGTTAGCCAGTATTGTCAAGAACTGGTCGACCAACTGGAGGACGTGCACACGTTCGCGAGGAGGAAACTGCGGATCGAGACCGACCGAATGAAGACCCGATACGACCAACAGATGGAAGAGAGGCCTGTCACCCAAACTGCAGAAGTCCTGGGAGGGCCCGTACCGAGTCGTGAAACGGATCAACGATGTCGTGATGGTGAGTTCTGATGGACGCCATTATAGCCCCATGTTAGGGACAACGGAAAGCAGCAGTGAATTACTTTCTCAGGGTCATCATCCTGCCCAGAAACATGGTATCCTTACAACTCTAACTACCAGGGCTAGGAGGATTTGTGAAGTGTCTTCTTTACAAGAAGAAATTAACACCCTGCGAACCACCTTTGAGAGCAACGGTTATAGCAAGGCTTTGATTTCTACGGTTCTGAAACCAACAAATAATAATAGGACGTCAGTTGAGAAAAGAGATGTAAGAGGAACTGCTTACCTTCCGTACATACATAACACAACGGATCGTATTGCTAAAATCCTACGTCGGTACAACATACGGACTGTATTTGGAACTTCTGTTAAGATTAGGCAACTCCTGCGACCAACTAAGGACAGTTTGCCTAAATTGCAACAACCGGGTATCTACAGAGTTCCCTGTACTTGTGGCAAGGTTTACATCGGGCAGACTTCGAGAACAATATGCACTCGCATTAAGGTACATAATAGATGTATCAGGCTCATTCAACCTGATAAGTCAGCTGTTGCCGATCATGCTTTAACACCTGGCCATGATGTCATGTTCCAAGGAGTGGATGTTCTTGCCCGTATAAAGCAATATCGTCCCAGAATCATCAGGGAGGCGGTTGAAATACGTAAACACCCAGATAATTTCAACCGCGACACCGGCTACAATCTCAGTGAATCCTGGCTACCTATTATCAGAACCCTGAGAAAGTAATTCACTGCTGCTTTCCGTTGTCCCTAACATGGGGCTATAATGGCGTCCATCTTTGGGCACCTTCTATATGTTCTTCGTTGCTTTCTCTTAGCAACATTGTCGTATTCCAGATTATTCCTGACGATGAAAGACATGGTTTCTTTCGAAACGCGTCGAATTTTAGTATAATGAAACACGGCATAAGCCCAAAATTCAACATTATGAATTGTTGTAAAACTCCTTATATTCAGCTAGGATGACTCCAGTTCTCAACAAAGTCAACAAATCTCTCTTCTTTTGAAGTGATATAGGTAGCTGCTGTCTGTATTTTGGTTGAAGAGTGATTTCATCCCATTTAATGCTCTTAAGATTAACCGGCATCTCACGGAATTCGTCCTTCACAGAATACTTAAACTTACCAAGCTGCTACCCTGTGTAAAGCGAAACCACTTTATGTGTAACCAATTGATATTTTCGTGGTTGGCATCTTTTTTTCTGTTGTGCATTACGACTTTTGTCAATGAATCTAAATCGTAAACGCTGCTGAAGTCCCGTTTGTGTACAATGCAAGGGTGTGGTTTCTTTCTGGCATTTCCATGACAATTTTGTACTCATGAGGAATATAAATGCTTTTATGTTTTCTCATCCTTTCAATTGTGGCATGAATGGAATCAGCCTCTAGGTAACTATGGCCACTTTCCATAAATTTTAGGTCCAGGGTTTTCAGGTTGGGATGTAACTTCGTATTCATGGCGTATAGTAGACCAGACACCATGTTTTGGTTCCTGTTCTGTCCACCACATGTGTCTGCAGACAGGATTAGATGCTCAACTTCTGGAATCAGATGTGCTATGTAAGTAAGTAGACGGCTGCAGATTTCAGCACTGCCTTTTTTTCCGTGGGTGTCATCCCATAAATAGCAAGTTCCATTTTTCAATGAGTCATACACTGTGAAATTATAAAGAGAGAGAGTTCCTTTTATAATAAATTTGGCAATCACCTGCAAAAGGGACTTGAAGTAAGGCCTGAAGATCAAAACTTCCACATACTACTTTTGGGTTATCAACTGCACTTTTAGTGTCTTCATCTTTCATTTCCCGAATTTCAAGTTTACGTGGGATGTGGTCTATATACTCCTGATTGGTTTCAGTGGTTTTTGTGCGTTCTGCCGCTGTACGCTTACAGCAATGGACCTTTTTCTGAATAAAAATTGCTAATGGTGGCTCAAATTGTTTGAGAATAGCTCTGAACATCATTCTGATACCTTTGGGTGGTCCGGATTTTCACTGTTCAACCGATGCAATATAGGTATATTGAGATCAGGAGCCAAATAAAGGCCACAACTCTTCTTTCTGCAGTAGTGTGCAGGATCTTTGGGTAACGACGAAATGAAGGTATGCACATGACAAGCAACTGAATCTGGAGTGCAATTAGATGCCGGTCGTCCTATTCTACCATCATGACCATGGTGCGTTCCAATTGAAGTCTTATGCTTCAAAGCTCCGTTTACCATACCTTTAGTAATCGCTAAGGTATTTAAAAAGAATTCTCGGCAGACTGGAACGGCGTTTCCAGTTCCACCGTTTAAGGTGTAAACTCTACTCGCAGCTTTCTCAACAAGGGAATCATCGTTCCTCTTCCGAGCTACAGGTTATTCATTGACATGCTGACAAGTAAAATCCATCTGTCGTTGTCTGTTTTGTAAACCATAGAATTCATTTAAAATGATCTGTTGTGCTCGTAGAGGAATGTTGTGTTGGCACTTGTATCTACAATTGCAGTCGATTAGCTCTACTGCTTTTGCTGGCCTTTCCCGGTTATTTGAATCGATGTTGCTTTTACCAGTCAGCCGATTCTTCTTCTTTATATTTCTCTTCCATGTACTAGGGTCCGCTAATAGTTTTCTCTTTCATTTAGGGATTTCGTTGTGGACTTCTTTGTTGGGAACATTCCCCATGGCATTCTCAACTTTGCTCCAGCCATTTGTACGAATAGTTTCAACCTCGTCATCGAGGTTACCAGTATTTTGAATTTCAATTGCATTTTGTAAGTATTTTCAACCAAAACCGCATTTCGCACGAATTTTGAATCTAAATTGCATTTTGTTTGGGGGCATTTTGCACATATTTTGATTCTCAATTGCATTTTGTGGGTATTTTGAATCTAAATTACATTTTGACAAGTATTTTCAATCTAAATTGCTTTTTGTAAATATTGTCAATCCACATGAGTCGTTGGAATCACCGTACATTTTGTAAGCATTTTCAATTTCAATTGCATTTTGTAAGTATTTTGAATTTCGATTGCACTTTGTGAATAATTTGGATTGGAACTGGGATAAGGCCTATTTCAATCCGAATTGCATTGCGTATTTTCAATTTCAATTGCATTTTGTAAGTATTTTGAACCTCAATTGCATTTTGTACGTATTTTCGATCTCATTTGCATTTTGTAATTATTTTGAATTTCAGTTGCATTTTGTAAGTATTTCGACGCTACATTGCATTTTGTACGTATTTTGAACCTAGCCTTCATTTTGTGGGTATTTTTCACTCTACTCCTTTTGTGAATCTTTTCGTTCGAAATTCCCTTTTGTAAGAACATTTTGTGAGTCGTTTCAATCCGAGTTCCTTTTTGTAAGTATTTTCCGTCTCACTTAATTTTCGTTCTGGTTTCCGTTTCATTATCATCTTCGCTATCACCCAGATCATTAGGGGCCGATAACCTAGATGTTAGGCCCCTTAAAACAACAATTATCATCATCATCATCGAGGTTACCGCCAAGCCCCAGGAAGAACAACATGGTTAGAGAACAAAGCCTTGTTATCACTAGTATATTTTTTCTTTGTATTTACTAATGCAGTAGCTAGGTATTGACCTAGAATCATTGGAATCTATAAATAAAAATATTTTTTAAAAGCTTATATTAAAGTGTAACTCTTTTACAAGTTTTTTCATTGAATATGACATGTACAGCAACAGTTCTGGGTAATATTGTTCTGCCCTATAAGATGCACATGTATTCTAAATTTCACTTTATTGCTAAGGAAACGGATTTGAAAATCCAAAGTTTCGGGAAATGAGCTACAATGTGTTGTAAAACTTCAAAAACTCCCCTGCTGCATAAACTGGGCCTTCCCCCCAGGGGCTCACATCTAGTGGGACGTGGGTTGGCGACCACGGGGCCCCAGCTGAGTCCGGCATTGCTTCCACTTACTTCTGCCGGGCTCCTCTCTGTCTTCTTTCCTGTCGACCTCACTTGGTCAACTCTTGTTCTCTTCCGACCCCGAAGGTATTAGGGTATCCTAGGCCTAGGGAGTCTCTTCCTTTCCCGCCTTCATTGGCCCTTGTCTCATCTTTCCTGATACCCTCCTTCTGGGAGGAGTCAGCCTTCTTTTTCTGCCCCCAGGGGCTCACTTCTAGTGGGCGTGGGTTGGCGACCACGGGGCCCCAGCTGAGTCCGGCATTGCTTACACTTACTTGTGCCGGGCTCCTCTCCGTCTTCTTTCCTGTCGACCTCACTTGGTCAACTCTTGTTCTCTTCCGACCCCGACGGTATTAGGGTATCCGAGGCCTAGGGAGTCTCTTCCTTTCCCGCCTTAATTGGCCCTTGTCTCATCTTTTCTGATTCCCTCCTTCTGCGAGGGGTCAGCCTTCTTTTTCTTTTCATGTTAGCTCCTGCCTTCTGCTTAAGGCTCTCAAGGAGGCCGGGTGTATGTAGCCCCACCACTTCTGGTGCACCCTAGATAATGCTACACCCTCAGGGGCTCACGGCTGGTGAGTTCGGGAGTTGGCGACCCCGAGGGATTCCTGAGCTGGGTCCGTTTTCCCTTTTTGTCCCTTACCTTTGGGGCGGACCCTCTCCTCTTTCACTTTCCTATCTGCCTTTCATGGCTCTCCTTCCTTCCAAGTCTCTCAAACCGCTTTCCGAAAGAAACTTACCAACATGGAGCTTATTGACCATACGCCCCCATGAAGCTTCGCTGAGTTCCATGAAATTGGTTGGATGCAGAAGGAATATTTGTTAGGTGATTCCGGAAATTCATGGAATTTACTAATCCTTCCCCTCAGAAGCAAGTGTTGCTTCTCTAGGATGGCCACTCAACGCATACGAAGCCCTTTGATTTACTTCTTCTACCCCCCAGGGGCTCACATCTAGTGGGTTGTGGGTTGGCGACCACGGGGCCCCAGCTGAGTCCGGCATTGCTTCCACTTACTTGTGCCGGCTCCTCTCTTTCTTCTTTCCTGTCGACCTCCCTTGGTCAACTCTTGTTCTCTTCCGACCCCGACGGTATTAGGGTATCCGAGGCCTAGGGAGTCTCTTCCTTTCCCGCCTTCATTGGCCCTTGTCTCATCTTTTCTGATTCCCTCCTTCTGCGAGGGGTCAGCCTTCTTTTTCTTTTCCTTTTACCTCCTGCCGTGTGCTCATGGCCCTTAAGGAGGCAGGGTGTATGTAGCCCCACCACTTCTGGTGCACCGTCGATAATGCTACACCCTCAGGGGCTCACGACTGGTGAGTTCGGGCGTTGGCGACCCCGAGGGATTCCTGAGCTGGGTCCGTTTTCCCCCTTTTTGTCCCTTCCCTTTGGGGGCGGACCTTCTCCTCTCTCCCCTCTCCTCTCCTCTTTTCCTTCTATTTCCTTTTCTCTTTAAGATTCCCGCACTGTTTTTGTTACTCGAATCACCGTGTATCTAAATTCCCTTTTACCATTTTTTTAAGGCATTTTTGATCTATGTTGCATTTTGTAAGTCTCTTCGATCTAAATTACATCTCGCGATTGTTTTCAACCTCAATTGCATTTTGTAAAGATTGACAATCTAAATTGCTTTTTAGTAAGTCTTTCAATGCAGGCGTCAGGGCATTTTAGTGAGTATTTTGAATTTCAATTGCATTTTGTAAGTATTTTCAACCAGAACCGCATTTCGCACGCATTTTGAATCTAAATTGCATTTTGTTTGGTGGGCATTTTGCACATATTTTGATTCTCAATTGCATTTTGTGGGTATTTTGAATCTAAATTACATTTGTCAAGTATTTTCAATCTAAATTGCTTTTTGTAAGTATTGTCAATCCATATGAGTCGTTTGAATCTACCGTACATTTTGTAAGCATTTTCAATTTCAATTGCATTTTGTAAGTATTTTGAATTTCAATTGCACTTTGTGAATAATTTGGATTGGAACTGGGATATTTCAATCTGAATTGCATTGTGTATTTTCAATTTCACTTGCATTTTGTAAGTATTTTGAACCTCAATTGCATTTTGTACGTACTTTCGATCTCATTTGCATTTTGTAAGTATTTTGAATTTCAGTTGCATTTTGTAAGTATTTCGGCGCTACTTTGCATTTTGTACGTATTTTGAATCTAGCCTACGTTTTGTGGGTCTTTTTCAATCTATTCTTTTTGTGCAACTTTTCGTTCTAAATTCCCTTTTGTAGGACCATATTGTGAGTTGTTTCCATGTGAGTTCCTTTTTGTACGTATTTTCAGTCTTCGATAATTTTGTTCTGGTTTCCATTTCATTATCATTTTCGCTATCACCCAGATCATTAGGGGCCGATAACCTCGATGTTAGGCCCCTTAAAACAACAATTATCATCATCATCATTACTTCTTCTAGCACGTGAGAGTAACTTCAAAAGTATTATACATATCAAAGAAATTGTTGCTGTGATTTGAAGAGGGAAGGATCAATAAACGTAGAAAAAAAATATGGAAAATGACAAATTTTGATCCTTAACGGTGTTGGTCCCCTCCCCACATCAGCTATGAAAACAAATGAAAGAAGCGCGCCAATCTTTGCATACGATACACCGCGATGCTCTCTGCAGTTGTTGTTTGGCGATTATAGACATTCCGTGTTGAAACGCACTAACTGCTGGACAAGTTCCTTTCAACACGAAATAACTAACTTGATGGCTGTGGTAATAGCACAAGTGCTGCCTGGACATAGTTCTATTCAACACCATGACATGCATCTTGCTTCCTAGGATGCAAAATTGTGGTAAAAAGGATTTGTCAAAAATGTGGACTCAATTCAGTTCATCTGTTTAGAACAGAAGAGGACACACAACACTGAGAAATCTGCGGATGTCCTTGATAGCTAACCTTAAACGAGATCCGTTACAAACAACTGAAGACAAAAGACTAACGTACACCTGCCAGAGCTCAAACTCCGTGAATAGCGCTACAAGCTATATGTGCCAGTAGTAGTAAAGTTCTCCGCTAGATGCCTACCGCCAAAAACATGGAGGGGCCCCGTTTTCTCAGACTACGCCATTTTATCAGACGGTCGCCTAGTCATTTTTGTTCTCCCCCAGGGGCTCACATCTTGTGGGCGTGGGTTGGCGACCACGGGGCCCCAGCTGAGTCCGGCATTGCTTCCACTTACTTGTGCCGGGCTCCTCTCTGTCTTCTTTCCTGTCGACCTCACTTGGTCAACTCTTGTTCTCTTCTGACCCCGACGGTATTAGGGTATCCGAGGCCTAGGGAGTCTCTTCATTTCCCGCCTTAATTGGCCCTTGTCTCATCTTTTCTGATACCCTCCTTCTGCGAGGGGTCAGCCTTCTTTTTCTCTTCCTTTTACCTCCTGCCTTGTGCTCTAGGCCCTTAAGGAGGCCGGGTGTATGTAGCCCCACCACTTTTGGTGCACCCTAGATAATGCTACACCCTCAGGGGCTCACGGCTGGTGAGTTCGGGAGTTGGCGACCCCGAGGGATTCCTGAGCTGGGTCCGTTTTCCCCTTTTGTCCCTTACCTTTGGGGGCGGACCCTCTCCTCTTTCACTTTCCTATCTGCTTTTCATGGCTCTCCTTCCTTCCAAGTCCCTCAATCCGCCTTCTTCGTGGGTTGAGGGCATTTCTTTTCCTCCTGTCCTTTATTTGCCTTATTCTCCTTTAGTTTTCATTTTCTTCTTCTAATATGTAGGTTAGTAGTTAGTTTTAGTTTTAAGTTCGCTTTTCATTTTCATCTTCACGATCACCCAAGCCATCAGGGACCGATAACCTAGATGTTAGGCCCCTTAAAACAACAATTATCATCATCATCATCATCACTTTTCAAAGTTTGAATCTGGACTGGCTTCTCTCCTCAGAGTGTCAACTGGGCGTTCTGCGTGCCGGACCGGTGATTTGCTGGTTGGTTCTCCCTCCCTGTCTTGGTGACGTATCATCTTGTGACGTAATTTTGGATATATATTTCGAGTGGTCATTCCCCTGCAGCCCGCTACAGGAAGCACCTATCCAGCTTGCTCCCGCAGCGCCCCAGCACGCAGACGGCACCCCAGCGAGGCTGTTGAGTTGCGGAGACGTCCCGGACGGCTGCCTGGACTTGTCCGGCAGTCAGCCCATGGGAGTGCCCGACTCCAGCCTCGTCGCACCAGCGACACCACTAGGCGCGGCATTGGTGCCAACAGGGACAGAAGGCAAGGAGACGCCTATCCTGGAGACCACACGACCGGCAGCGAAAGCCCCGTCAGTGGTCCAGGAGAAAGCTATCCCAGCTCTAATGGCCCTGGTCATCGATTTGGAAAGCCACGCGATTGACCCCAACCCTACGGGAGACGAGCTAGTAATGGACGTGCCGCCTGACCAGCCACGTCGCAAGAAAGCTGGTAGTACCAAAGGGAAGGGTAAATCAAAGGCCCCCAATTCGGCAGCTAAGCAGTCCCAGTCTCCGACTAGCACGGCGACTCCAACCACAGGCCTAGGCCAGGAAGGAGCTCCGCCAGCGAAATCGTCGAGCGGGAAGGCTGGCAAAGGCACCCTAGCAAAGGTTAAGAAGCCAGCACCCGCGCGGACTTCCAAACCTGTGCAGGGAAAGACCAATCAAAAGTCCTCCACGCACCCTGGAGCCCCTGAACTCAGGAAACAGACTCCAGAGCTTGGGGAACAGGTGGAGGACTTCACACCGGTCCTGTCGAGGAGAGAGAAAGCTGATGCCAAGAGGCAAGCCCAAGCGGCTAATGCTAAAGACGGGCAAAGGCGGAGTAAGTCGCGGGACTCGTCCGGCTCGACCAGTTCCACTTTCCCCGACAGACCGAACAGGCCAAAGCCTAAGAAGCCGCCGCCACTTACACTCTACACAACAGACATTCATAACATCGATCTGGGACTTGCAACGGCACTCCCTCATGAGTACCGTAACAAGTACCACTTCAAAGCCCCCAAGCGAGACCCCGGCACGTCTGTCTGGCTTCTATGCGATAGCTGGAAGGCTTATCACTTTTGCATAGAGTACTTGGAAGCCGTCAATGCGCCGTACTCACAGATCGTTTCAGCTAAGCCTGTAAAACGATATGTACTGCGCACACCGGCAAACCAGAAGACGTGTGACGACCTCGCAGCCGCATTCAAAGCGATGAATTTCCCAGTTGAAAACGTCGAAACGATGCGCACCAAGTCCTCCCGAATACGCTCCCCACTGTACTTGGTGACAGTCACGGCAGGGCCGGAAGCGGACAGCATATTGCAAGTAAAAATGCTGGCTCGCATGGAGGTGAGCATCACCCCATACCGGACTCCCACTCATGCGCCGCAATGCAGCAATTGTCAAAGGCGGGGTCACACCTCCAAGGGGTGCCACGATAGGCCTTGCTGTAGGCGCTGCGCGGAAGGACACCACTCTGCCAAATGTCCATTTGGACCCCATGAGGCAAACTCCAAGTGCAGAAACTGCAAGGGACCACATGCGGCTAATTTTAAGAACTGCCCCACCCGCAGGGCATACGAAGCCAACAGGCGAAACACGCTGAAAACTGGTGCGCATCAAGGTGGCATGCACCAGGCACGTGGAGGCCCTTCAGGCACCAAGGTATCATCAATGCCTAAAGGCCCATCAGGCAGGACCGAAAGTAGATTTAAAGGGGGGACACAGCCATCCCGTAACATAGACACGACACACCCAAACACTGAGATCAATCCTCAGCCCAGCACTTCCACCTGCCCAGACCCGATCTCAGTGCCTCCTCCCAAGGAACAAAGGAAGAAGAAGGTCCGTTCCAAACGCCCCAAAAATGCCGACGCAAAGACCACCATGGCTGCGGAGCAAACGCAAGAAGCCCAACAAGCTTCTGGCTCCATCCCTTGCCAGCCAAAGCAAGACGCATCGCCCCCGGCTACTCTCCTCCCTCTTGCCCCCACCCCTCCCTCAAACACAGCCACTCAGGCCAGCCCACCACTGGATCAGGCTCCCAGCACCATCTGGGACAAAATCAATGACTTCTTAAATCAACTCTTTCCAGGGTTGACGATGGGAACATTGTGCCAGGCCGTGATGGCGCTAATCATGCAGCTATTCACGGTCCCTATGAACCAGTGGATGAGCATTTTCACCACATTTATAAACACCACCTTCACATCCCGTCATGGATAATACACCTGATCTACCTGAAGGGAACGAGGGGAACCCAACTAATACCCCCAACTATACACACACGGACGGAATCCGCGTTTTAAATTGGAACGCCGACGGAGTCCGCAAAAAGAAAACAGAACTCGCGTTGTTCCTCCAAACCCATGACATACACGTGGCGCTCATAACAGAAACTCACTTACAGCCCGGGCAGAAATTCACCGTAAGAGGCTTTAATACCGTAAGACTAGATCGCCGCGAACACACCGACATGTCTAAAGGAGGAGTGGCAGTACTGGTCCGTAAAGAAATAGCTCACATGGAACTAGACAAACCAGAACTGCAATCACTCGAGGCCTGCGGCATTCGCTTACCTGTGCATGGTACTTACCTGAATATTTATTCCCCCCCAGGGGCTCACATCTTGTGGGCGTGGGTTGGCGACCACGGGACCCCAGCTGAGTCCGGCATTGCTTCCACTTACTTGTGCCGGGCTCCTCTCTGTCTTCTTTCCTGTCGACCTCACTTGGTCAACTCTTGTTCACTTCTGACCCCGACGGTATTAGGGTATCCGAGGCCTAGGGAGTCTTTTCCTTTCCCGCCTTAATTGGCCCTTGTCTCATCTTTTCTGATACCCTCCTTCTGCGAGGGGTCAGCCTTCTTTTTCTCTTCCTTTTACCTCCTGCCTTGTGCTCTAGGCCCTTAAGGAGGCAGGCTGTATGTAGCCCCACCACTTCTGGTGCACCCTAGATAATGCTACACCCTCAGGGGCTCACGGCTGGTGAGTTCGGGAGTTGGCGACCCCGAGGGATTCCTGAGCTGGGTCCGTTTTCCCCCTTTTGTCCCTTACCTTTGGGGCGGACCCTCTCCTCTTTCACTTTCCTATCTGCCTTTCATGGCTCTCCTTCCTTCCAAGTCCCTCAATCCGCCTTCTCCGAGGGTTGAGGGCATTTCTTTTCCTTCTGTCCTTTTATTTGCCTTATTCTCCTTCAGTTTTCCATTTCTTCTTCTAGTATGTAGGTTAGTAGTTATTTTTAGTTTTAAGTTCGCTTTTCATTTTCATCTTCACGATCACCCAAACCATCAGGGGCCGATAACCTAGATGTTAGGCCCCTTAAAACAACAATTATCATCATCATGAATATTTATTCAGTGTACAATCACACCAACCGGATAAATCCACAGGACATAGAAACCCTATTCAAAACTGGCACTCATACCATCCTTGGAGGGGATTTCAATTCCAAAAGTGCTCACTGGGGAGGTCTCTGGCCCAATCACTCGGGGAGGAGGCTTTATGCGCACATGATAGCCAATGACTACATAGTCGCTGCCCCCAACGAGCCAACCTTCGTACCGCAACGTAATTCGACGGACATCGCTGACATTCTGGACATATGCCTGATGAACCAGGTAACGCTCAGTCACAGAATCAGGGTGATAAATGACCTCTCGTCAAATCACAAGCCCCCCCAGGGGCTCACATCTAGTGGGTTGAGGGTTGGCGACCACGGGGCCCCAGCTGAGTCCGGCATTGCTTCCACTTACTTGTGCCGGGCTTCTCTCCGTCTTCTTTCCTGTCGACCTTCCTTGGTCAACTCTTGTTCTCTTCCGACCCCGACGGTATTAGGGTACCCGAGGCCTAGGGAGTCTCTTCCTTTCCCGCCTTAACTGGCCCTTGTCTCATCTTTCCTGATACCCTCCTTCGGTGAGGGGTCAGCCTTCTTGTTCTCTTCCTTTTACCTCCTGCCTTGTGCTCTAGGCCCTTAAGGAGGCAGGGTGTATGTAGCCCCACCACTTCTGGTGCACCCTAGATAATGCTACACCCTCAGGGGCTCACGGCTGGTGAGTTCGGGAGTTGGCGACCCCGAGGGATTCCTGAGCTGGGTCCGTTTTCCCCCTTTTGTCCCTTACCTTTGGGGCGGACCCTCTCCTCTTTCACTTTCCTATATGCCTTTCATGGCTCTCCTTCCTTCCAAGTCCCTCAATCCGCCTTCTCCAAGGGTTGAGGGCATTTCTTTTCCTTCTGTCCTTTTATTTGCCTTATTCTCCTTTAGTTTTCCATTTCTTCTTCTAGTATGTAGGTTAGTAGTTAGTTTTAGTTTTAAGTTCGCTTTTCATTTTCATCTTCACGATCACCCAAACCATCAGGGGCCGATAACCTAGATGTTAGGCCCCTTAAAACAACAATTATCATCATCATCAAATCACAAGCCAACGATCATTACACTTGCGACCCCCCTGAAGTCATCGAAACTGGAACCAGGCCCATACGCAACTATAAAGCTGCTAACTGGAACCAGTTCAAGGCCATACTAGACCAAGAACTAGATGGCAAAGATGACATGCCACTAGACACTAATCAGGAGCTAGACACTGCCGTGGAAACCCTGGTTTCAGCCATCCAAGTCGCCTTGGACACAAGTGTTCCCCTTGTAAACACCCGCGAGCGGAAACTGGAAATACCAGCACGCATCCGGGCACTAATAAGGGAACGAAATAACATAAGGCGGGAATGGACTAAATACCACTGGGACCACGACAGAGTCAGGAAAAATCAACTCAATGTTGAAATCCAGAACGCTCTACATGAACACCGGTGCAGCTCTTGGGGTAATCTCATATCAAAATTTGGTACCAACCCCACAGAAAATACACCATCAGTGTGGCCCCTCGCGAGACACTTCACCCGCGAAACCCATCAGGTGCCGACCCTTGAAACACCGACAGGACCGGCCTATTCGACTCGGGACAAACTGGAGGCCCTGGCGAACTCCCTAGAGGAAGCATTTACTCCAAACGACACACCCTCTAACCCGGAGCTCATAGTATTCGGCAAACCGGGCAAAAAAAAAGTCCAATCCCGACAACTATCGCCCAATAAGCCTACTAGACTCACTAAGCAAAGTATTCGAGAAAATACTGCTACCCCCCAGGGGCTCACATCTAGTGAGGCGTGGGTTGGCGACCACGGGATCCCAGCTGAGTCCGGCATTGCTTCCACTTACTTGTGCCGGGCTCCTCTCTGTCTTCTTTCCTGTCGACCTCACTTGGTCAACTCTTGTTCTCTTCCGACCCCGACGGTATTAGGGTATCCGAGGCCTAGGGAGTCTCTTTCTTTCCCGCCTTAATTGGCCCTTGTCTCATCTTTTCTGATTCCCTCCTTCTGCGAGGGGTCAGCCTTCTTTTTTCTCTTCATTTTACCTCCTGCCTTGTGCTCTAGGCCCTTAAGGAGGCAGGGTGTATGTAGCCCCACCACTTCTGGTGCACCCTAGATAATGCTACACCCTCAGGGGCTCACGGCTGGTGAGTTCGGGAGTTGGCGACCCCGAGGGATTCCTGAGCTGGGTCCGTTTTCCCCTTTTGTCCCTTACCTTTGGGGCGGACCCTCTCCTCTTTCACTTTCCTATATGCCTTTCATGGCTCTCCTTCCTTCCAAGTCCCTCAATCCGCCTTCTCCGAGGGTTGAGGGCATTTCTTTTCCTTCTGTCCTTTTATTTGCCTTATTCTCCTTTAGTTTTCCATTTCTTCTTCTAGTATGTAGGTTAGTAGTTAGTTTTAGTTTTAAGTTCGCTTTTCATTTTCACCTTCACGATCACCCGAACCATCAGGGGCCGATAACCTAGATGTTAGGCCCCTTAAAGCAACAATTATCATCATCATCATCAAAATACTGCTAAAGGGACTAGTAGCGCACGTCAAGGAAAATGGACTGCTCAGGAACGAGCAATTCGGGTTTCGGAACCACCACTCCTCAACGCAGCAGCTTATGAGGCTGGTCGAACACGCCACGGTAGGGTTCAACCAAAATCGCGACACCGGAGCTGTCTTCTTAGACATACAGAAAGCTTTCGACAAGGTGTGGCTCACAGGCCTATTAGCCAAACTAATAGACTGTAATTTCCACCCGGCCTACATACGACTCATTCAATCATATCTAGAAGGCCGCACATTCCAGGTTGATATTCTGAACGTGCTGTCCACTAAACGACAGATCAGAGCAGGCGTCCCGCAGGGTAGTATTATAGCTCCCGTGCTGTTCAGCATGTACATCAATGACATGCCAACACCAGCAGGAGCATTAACTACGTTATACCTCTATGCTGATGACTCGGCAATGACAGCCCAACACTTCCGCATAGCCAGCATCCGAAAACGGCTGCAGGAAGCGCTATGGGCCCTGGAACCCTATTTCAGAGACTGGCGGATAAAAGTCAACGTTGACAAAAGTCAGGCGGTACTCTTCACCAAGAAGAACCGTATCTCACGCCGACCTGACTCCATCCGGCCTCTCACACTATTTGCGCGCGGCATTCCATGGACGAGCACAGTTAAGTATCTGGGAGTAACCCTAGATGCTAAACTATGCTGCACCATGTCAAAACACTACAGCGCAAAGTCAACATGCGATTACTGCAGCTTTACCCATTCCTAAATAGGAAGAGTCGCCTCGACAAGACGCTGGGCGTAAACATGTATAAAGCCCTCATAAGGCCCATTATTATGTACGCCAGCCCTGTATGGGGTTACACAGCTAAGTCGAACCTCAAAAAGCTGCAGATGATCCAAAACAAATGCTTGCGGTTAGCACAAAAGCTCCCGCGGGATACACCCACGTGGGAGCTAGAACGCATAACAAATACGCCAAGCATCAAAGCCTTTGTGCGACAACTTGCACTAAGGTCACAACGCTCCAGGCGCTATTCGGCAAACCCACTCGTAAGAGCCCTCGGCCGACACGATATGGGCCGAAATAGCAAATACCCTACCCCTCGACACATTCTCTTCAGGTAAAGTCAGGAAAGGTAGGTGCTATGAGTAGCGCAAAGCGGCACTAACCCCAGGGACATACAAAACAAATGCCACCCCCCTAAATACACATCCCATGGAATTATCCCATGGATAACCCCAGCTCCACATTCCCATGGAAGTCCTTGGTAACGGCTCAGGCCAACCAACGCGGCCGGACGCGCTCCCCTTGCTGCATACATGGAGTGTATATATTTATGTGTAGAAATTGTCTATGTCCATGTGCACGTCTGACTCGCTGTTTCAGTTTGTTTCTTTGTTACAGCTTAAGTTTAGTTAAGGCAAAAAAAAAGTTTTAAAAACCCTTCCCCTGGCCTGCCGAAAGGATAGTCAAGGGAAGGACTGTTAATAATCATTAGCTTATAGTTTCAGGACGAGTGTATGCAGCGGCGGAGTGATTGATAACAACCATCAGCTATGTCCAGGACACGAGAGAAGAAGCCCCTGTTCGCAGGCATGGCTCCCCTCTCCGGATCACGGAGACTTGGTACTAGGACGCTCTAGGCGGGCGGACTGTGCTCCGAACCTAACCCCGGACTTGCAGTTCGTCGGCCATTGCGGACGCGCTATTCCCAGCAGTCCCAAGCCAACTGATTCCCATATATACTAATCTCGGCGAGGAAACTGATTTTGCAACTGTTGCATGATACACCTCCCGTACTAACAAAACCTACTCATTTCCATACCCACATTATCCTTGCATGTGGCAATAACCAAGCCGCCAGGTTTTACGTATAGACAATCTTTCCTGTCTATGCGGTTTTCCCTGGCCCTACAATCTTACCGTTATATATGTGTACATATTTATATGTGCACATATATGATAATATACCAATGTTAATATCAACCTATGATGCCTGGTAGATCGCGACCGCGATGGGACAGGCGCAAAGCCTCGAAGGGCAATCCTTATCTTTCCAATCCCCTATGCTTTCTCTTCTACTATGTAGACTAACTGCATGTCGGAGGCACCAGTATTAAGGTCGGGTGCCACGCGGGGGGTGCGGGAAACCTTTTCGGCCCCCCCCTCCCCCCCCCCCCCAACCCTGATGTTCATTCCTGAATTGGCATTCCTGAATCGTCATTCTGAATCTGCTGGATTCTACAGGGATCCCGCCTGGGACTCTGGCGGGCTGCGGTCCGGGACTCTACATGAGTTTTCTTTGCCGTCACTTCAAGATCCTGCCAGTCTCCTCAACTAGAGGAGGAAGTTCTCTTTTCAACATCATCTAGATTCTTGGCCTCTTTGTGGTCCAGACAAATTACTACTGCTTTCTCGGTCTGTGATGCGGTTGGCCACTGCCGCCTCATTGAACGACTACTGTGTTCCTGTGGGAACTCCTATCTGCCTACGCCTGGAGGATCGCCGAGATATTGGATGCCTAACAGGGGCTTTTTGTGCAAGCCACGGCCGCCTCATTGCCACTTTCATTGACCAATGAGATAAAAACAAACGCCAATCAGGAGCCATTCAGGATAAGTTCTCAAACATATACTAACTCTTAAACGGCATTTTTATGAACATTTTTAATTATCTAGGGCTTCTGCTAGCCAGACCCTCACAATTCTTGGAATTGTTATTTATTATTAATCATTTTAACCTCTGCCAGTCATTCAGAGGTCTGAATCCTTGAAGTTGAACTTTACCATTCTTGTTGGCTTACTCCTTATTAGCTTTTTCAGCCTTGTTGCAACTTTTAATTATATTTTGTCAAAAGGAGAATAAACCAAGAAAAAATTCTAATTGTGGTCTATCACATATGTTTCCCTTATCCTTATGTCACTCCTATAATTTTTCAATCTGTCGAAATCCCATTTGCGGAGGATTGGTCAAGACGCATTCCGACCTCCCAACAATTGCGATTTCGGCCACAGTATAAATCAAAGTTACAAACAATAGTCGTTCTCACCACAGAGTGACCAATGTCTGTAGCCAAAACGGATTGGCTTACCTTTCATAAATTGTTTGAGTCCATTAGGTCCTAAATATTTTATCATCATTTCATCTATGGAGAAGTATGTTTCGAAAGCTTCATTCAGCCTACCCCCAGGGGCTCACATCTAGTGGGACGTGGGTTGGCGACTGCGATACCCCAGCCGAGTCCGGCATTGCTTCCACTTACTTGTGCCGGACTCCTCTCTGGTTTGTTTCCTCTCGCCCTCCTTTGGTCAACTATTGTTTTTTTCCGACCCCGACGGTATTAGGGTATCCTAGGCCTAGCGAGTCTTTCACTTCCCGCCTTAATTAGCCCTTGTCTCATCTTTCCTAAACCCTCATTCTTCGAGGGGCTAGGCCTCTTGTTCTCTTTTCGCTTTATCTCCTGTCTTCTGCACAAGGCCCTCAAGGAGGCAGGGTGTGTGTATGGTTTACCCTGGATTGTGCTATCCACTCAAGGGGTCACGTCTGGTGAGTTTCGGAGTTGGCGACCCCGAGGGATTCCTGAGCTGGGTCCGTTTCCCCCTTTTGTCCCTTACCTGTGGGGAGGAACCCCTCCGCTTTCACTTTCCTATCTGACTTTCATGGCTCTCCTTCCTTCCAAGTCCCTCAATTCGCATTCTTCGAGGGTTGAGGGCATTTATTTTCCTCCTGTGCTTCATTTGCCTTATTGTCCTTTTGTTTTCCATTTCTTCTTCTAATATATAAGTTAGTAGTTAGTTTTAGTTATAAGTTTACATTTCATTTTCATCTTCCCGATCACCCAAACCATTAGGGGCCGATAACCTAGATGTTAGGCGCCTTAAAACAACAATTATCATCATCATCATCATTTTCATTATCACCCGTACCATTAGGGGTCGATAACCTAAATGTTAGGCCCGTTTAAATAACAATTATCATTCAGCCTTGAACTTAGGGGACACACCTTGAAACCTTCGTTGAATCGATCATTTGTAGTGTTCCCTATTTTGTAGCCGAAGGTACTTTGAAGACTGATTCGCTGGTGGAGTTAGGCATGGATGATCTGGACAGCAGAGTGGTTTTTATAAATCCGTCTCGAGATTCAGCTCCACAAACTTTTCCTGTGGCTTCAGTGACGATTTTTACACAGCTTTCAACAGCCTGGGTGTGAACTGGGAATTGCTTGAAAGTAATGTTCCAGTCAGGGATTGAGTCACTGTGCGATTTGATTTCGTCGTCGCTGATTTCTGCCAACAATGGGGGAGAAGATATATTACAGTCCATCCAGTTGATCATTTCTGAGTAATCTTGCGCATTGAAGTTGATTTTCGGTGTCCTGAATGTTCATACTTTTATCCTTCTTGCATCTATCTGCCTTTTCTTACTGTTTTCCTTCTTGCATCTAACTGCCTTGCCATCAACATCTTGGAAGTCCAAGCTCTCTTCTGTGTTCTTGCCATCTTGAGTCGTGGTTAACAGTAAGTGTTCTGGATGGGTGAAAGAAACAGTCCGTTCGATCACGGTCGACAACATCAAGCAAAGGTTTTGACAAATACCTGGTAGATTGTATTGCATGGTAAACAAGTTTCGGGCCGTCTGTAAAGTGTTTACTTGTTTTAATAGTAAACCACATTGGCATGTACTGTATGATTTCAATTTTAACAAAACTAGTTCTTGAAGTTCAGGCAAGGGCCTTTCTTTACTAATGTACAATATGCGAGTTCTACTTGCTTTCGTCAATCACCTCGAATGTGATAAGTGCCCAGGATCTCGTATTGCCCTGATCGTATTGCCTTTGAAATATCAAGTAGGTGTTGCTGATCTTTGCTTAGCACGTTTCTGTCTTATCTCGGGGATCTGACAATCAATACCCTGGAAGTTAACCACCGACAGTTTTTGGAAGCCAATTTACTTTTCACCGATTGGTCCTGTAGAAGTATCAGGCCCTGTTGTCTTGCCATCCAGGTGCTCAAACATGTGGCGGAATGGCAACTCATTGAAATGGAGGAGGCAAATAGCCCATTGTACAGGTTTCCTTAAACTAAGTTCAACTCGGCGAACTAGACCAGTTTTCCAACCTGTATTGACAGCAGTACCATCACATCCGATGACAATTAAATTTTCCAGATAAATACCACGCTCAGACAGGCAAGACATTACAGACTTGACAATATATTCAGAGCTTCCAGAATTTGGAGTAACGTGGCCAACGTAGACTGAGCCGGGTTCTTGAATCAGCGAGTAATGCTCTTTCCTTAATAATGCTACGAAACCTTTTTGAAAGAGCCTCTATCACCTACGTGTCGTCCTTTCTTCCATCTAGAGACCTAACAGTGGAGGTGCGTCTGCTTTACTACACAATTCGGCCTTAACATTGTGCTTTTCCCGTCTTATTTTGTTCTTATCTATAACATGGGAGGCATCTGAATCAGTAACAACGTGAAAGTCGTGCAAAACAATTTAAATACTAATTAGGCCTATTTATCAAAAACCAAAAATGCGTATAAATGTAACTTTTTCGTTATTTCGGCAAATTTAGGGTCTTAGGCGCGACCGGAAGATATCAACTGATCTAAACCAAATTAACCCTGTAACCGGAACACATATTTTGAAACTAAATTATATTTTGTAGGTATTTTCAATATAAATTGCATTTTGTAAGTATTGTCCATCCAATTTAGTAGTTTGAATCTACCACACATTTTGTAAGCTTTTTGAATTTCAATTGCATATTGTAAGTATTTTGAAATTCAATTGCACTTTGTGAGTATTTTGAATCTGAACCGGCCTTTTTCAATCTAAATTGCCTTGTGTATTTTCAATTTCAATTGCATTTTGTAAGTATTTTGAACCTCAATTGCATTTTGTACGTATTTTCAATCTCATTTGCATTTCGAAGGTATTTTGAATTTCACTTGCATTTTGTGCGTATTTTGAACTTAACCTACATTTTTTGCGTATTTTTCAATCTATTCCTTTTGTGAGTATTTTCGTTCTAAATTCCCTTTTGTAATTATTACCAATCTCCATTTTGTGAGTAGTTTAAATCTGAGTTCCTTTTTGTAAGTATTTTCCTTATAAGGTTTTCAATATTCCCGAAGGGAATATGATGTAGTTTCCATTTGAGCGGATGAATTATCAATAAATGATAAAAATGGTCCGGTTAGCTCAAACAATGCCAGCGTTTCGCCCCAGTGTGCCGTTGGGCTCGTCAGTTGGTACAGACACACCTACCAATACGCGTGGCTAATGCCAGCGTTTCGCCCCAGTGTGCCGTTGGGCTCGTCAGTTGGTACAGACACACCTACCAATACTTAAATGTAAACCATACAAATCAACCACAGTATATTACACAATACTATTTTAAAACTTGAGTAGCCTTCTGCATGTCCTGAAATTTGCTTTCGGACAGACTAGAGAAAAATGAAAATGATCACTTTAAACACACAAAATAATCAATAAACTAAAATTGTAAACTACTATATTACACAATACCATTTTAAAACCTGAGTAGCCTTCTGTGTGTCCAGAAACTTGTTTTCGGACAGACTAGAAAAATAGGAACATAATCACGTAAAACACACAAAATAATCAATAAACTAAAATTATTTTTGACACTGTGGGATACTTTTCTGCTGAAACTTCTTTAGTCAGCTCTTCAAAAGGCTTCCGCAGCGACAGACATTCCCCCACAACTTCCCACTGCTCTGCTGTTAGATGTCGAGGGCCCTTTAACAGTGACCCCAATGCTGCTGACAGAGGCTCCTTCACTTCAACGATACGTTCCAGCATCCCAAGTGTCGAGTTCCACCTCGTAACGACATCCTGCTTCAGCTTCAATTCTTTGGCGCCGAGCTGATGTTGTAAATGCCTGAGCTTCTCAGTGGCGGCAGTGCTGTTTCTGACATGTGTCACTATCGACCGACATAACTGCAGAAGGTCTGACAGTTGACCACATTTCTTTGTGGCATACCCAGACCATTAGGGGCCGATAACCTAGATGTTTGGCCCCTTAAAACAACAATTATCATCATCATCATCTTTGTGGCATCACTCACGATCAAATTCAACATCAAGGCCCTCAAGGAGGTAGGGTGTATGTAGCCCCACCACTTCTGGCGCACCCTAGAAAGTGCTACACCCTCAGGGGCTCACAGCTGGTGAGTTCGGGAGTTGGCGACCCCGAGGGATTCCTGAGCTGGGTCCGGTTCCCCCCTTTTGTCCCTTACCTGTGGGACGGACCCTCTCCTCTTTCACTTTCCTGTCGTTTTTCTTTTCATTATATTTCCCCTTCCCTTTAAGATTCCCGCACTGTTATTTTTTGCATCTCCACTCCATTTTGTGGGTGTTTTCAATCTCCGTTTCATTTTGTAAGTCTTTTCGATCTACGTTGCATTTTGTGAGTGTTTTTGAACCTCGGTTGCATTTTGTAAGGATTGACAATCTAAATTGCTTGTTAGTAAGACTTTCAATATCGGGGGGTGGGTCCTTTTGTGAGTATTTTGAATTTCAATTTCAATTGCATTTTGTATTTTCAACCTAAAACGCTTTCTTGCAAGTAGTTAATTCTCAATTGCATTTTTGTGGGTATTTTGAATCTAAATTACATTTGGTAATTATTTTCAATCTAAATTGCATTTTGTACGTATTTTGAACTTAACCTGCATTTTGTGCGTATTTTTCACTCTATTCCTTTTGTGAGTATTTTCGTTCGAAATTCCCTTTTGTAAGTATTACCGCT
Source organism: Meconema thalassinum (assembly GCA_946902985.2). Taxonomy (NCBI): domain Eukaryota; kingdom Metazoa; phylum Arthropoda; class Insecta; order Orthoptera; family Tettigoniidae; genus Meconema; species Meconema thalassinum. The sequence continues at coordinate 500,487,816 of OX336392.1, read as the reverse complement.
CTCCATTTTGTGAGTAGTTTCAATCTGAGTTCCTTTTTGTAAGTATTTTCCTGCTCACTTAATTTTCGTTCTGGTTTCCACTTCATTGACATTTTCGCTTTCACACAGACCATTTGGGGCCGATAACCTGGATGTTAGGCCCCTTAAAACAACAATTATCATCATCGTCATCTTCACGATCACCCAAACCATTATAGGCCGATAACCTGGATGTTAGGCCCCTTAAAACAACAATCATCATCATCATCCTCAAATTCAACATGTGAGCACGCATGGAATGTGTTGCATTCCTAACAATTTCACAGCTGCCTTGATATTCGCACCTCCGTCAGTCACAACAGCTACAATTTTGTTCGAAATGCCCCCTTGAAAAAGATGTCGCTTAATGTGTCTGCTAAATACAGAGCAGTGTGGCTCTCAGAATTTTTGCGTTGTTAGCGTAAAGCACTGACGAGTAGTTTGGTGCTCTTCCGAACAGTGGACAGTAACTGTTATGTAAGACACAGTATGGAGAGTGGTCCAAATGTATGTGGTAACAGCCACACAATCCGCTGTCTTGAGTTCATGAACTAGTTTGCCCTTCATGGAGTTGTATAACTCCGGTATAAGACCGTTGGTTAGACGCTTTCTGCTAGCCCTAAACTTGGCAAATCCAGGATGTAGGATTTAAAATTATTATTTAATGGAATGTATGCTGTGGAACACGTATACAAAATAGAAATTCACAGGAAAATTGGTAACTTTTATTTTTTGGGCACTTTTTGAGATGTATCTTTAGGATACATTGCCAAGTATAGCGAACTTGAAAAAAATATCATAAGTTCTGGAGTACAGCATTTAATACAGTAAATAATAGTCAAAGTATTGGCATATTGATGATTTAACACAAAACCCAATAAATGACCATGATTGACAACAATAACATATCTTACGTCTAAAATAATGGAAAACACTCAATAATACCCAAAGAAGATTACATAATTCTCCTTCCCCCCCAGGGGCTCACGACTAGTGAGAAGTGGGTTGGCGACCACGGGGCCCCAGCTGAGTCCGGCATTGCTTCCACTTACTTGTGCCGGGCTCCTCTCTGTCTTCTTTCCTGTCGACCTCACTTGGTCAACTCTTGTTCTCTTCTGACCCCGACGGTATTAGGGTATCCGAGGCCTAGGGAGTCTCTTCCTTTCCCGCCTTAATTGGCCCTTGTCTCATCTTTCCTGATACCCTCCTTCTGCGAGGGGTCAGCCTTCTTTCTCTCTTCCTTTTACCTCCTGCCTTGTGCTCTAGGCCCTTAAGGAGGCAGGGTGTATGTAGCCCCACCACTTCTGGTGCACCCTAGATAATGCTACACCCTCAGGGGCTCACGGCTGGTGAGTTCGGGAGTTGGCGACCCCGAGGGATTCCTGAGCTGGGTCCGTTTTCCCCTTTTGTCCCTTACCTTTGGGGCGGACCCTCTCCTCTTTCACTTTCCTATATGCCTTTCATGGCTCTCCTTCCTTCCAAGTCCCTCAATCCGCCTTCTCCGAGGGTTGAGGGCATTTCTTTTCCTCCTGTCCTTTATTTGCCTTATTCTCCTTTAGTTTTCCATTTCTTCTTCTAGTATGTAGGTTAGTAGTTAGTTTTAGTTTTAAGTTCGCTTTTCATTTTCATCTTCACGATCACCCTAACCGTCAGGGGCCGATAACCTAGATGTTAGGCCCCTTAAAACAACAATTATCATCATCATCATCATCAGCTGCTGACAGAGGCTCCTTCACTTCAACGATACGTTCCAGCATCCCAAGTGTCGAGTTCCACCTCGTAACGACATCCTGCTTCAGCTTCAATTCTTTGGCGCCGAGCTGATGTTGTAAATGCCTGAGCTTCTCAGTGGCGGCAGTGCTGTTTCTGACATGTGTCACTATCGACCGACATAACTGCAGAAGGTCTGACAGTTGACCACATTTCTTTTTGGCATACCCAGACCATTAGGGGCCGATAACCTAGATGTTTGGCCCCTTAAAACAACAATTATCATCATCATCTTTGTGGCATCACTCACGATCAAATTCAACATCAAGGCCCTCAAGGAGGTAGGGTGTATGTAGCCCCACCACTTCTGGCGCACCCTAGAAAGTGCTACACCCTCAGGGGCTCACAGCTGGTGAGTTCGGGAGTTGGCGACCCCGAGGGATTCCTGAGCTGGGTCCGGTTCCCCCCTTTTGTCCCTTACCTGTGGGACGGACCCTCTCCTCTTTCACTTTCCTGTCGTTTTTCTTTTCATTATATTTCCCCTTCCCTTTAAGATTCCCGCACTGTTATTTTTTGCATCTCCACTCCATTTTGTGGGTGTTTTCAATCTCCGTTTCATTTTGTAAGTCTTTTCGATCTACGTTGCATTTTGTGAGTGTTTTTGAACCTCGGTTGCATTTTGTAAGGATTGACAATCTAAATTGCTTGTTAGTAAGACTTTCAATATCGGGGGGTGGGTCCTTTTGTGAGTATTTTGAATTTCAATTTCAATTGCATTTTGTATTTTCAACCTAAAACGCTTTCTTGCAAGTAGTTAATTCTCAATTGCATTTTTGTGGGTATTTTGAATCTAAATTACATTTGGTAATTATTTTCAATCTAAATTGCATTTTGTACGTATTTTGAACTTAACCTGCATTTTGTGCGTATTTTTCACTCTATTCCTTTTGTGAGTATTTTCGTTCGAAATTCCCTTTTGTAAGTATTACCGCTCTCCATTTTGTGAGTAGTTTCAATCTGAGTTCCTTTTTGTAAGTATTTTCCTGCTCACTTAATTTTCGTTCTGGTTTCCACTTCATTGACATTTTCGCTTTCACACAGACCATTTGGGGCCGATAACCTGGATGTTAGGCCCCTTAAAACAACAATTATCATCATCGTCATCTTCACGATCACCCAAACCATTATAGGCCGATAACCTGGATGTTAGGCCCCTTAAAACAACAATCATCATCATCATCCTCAAATTCAACATGTGAGCACGCATGGAATGTGTTGCATTCCTAACAATTTCACAGCTGCCTTGATATTCGCACCTCCGTCAGTCACAACAGCTACAATTTTGTTCGAAATGCCCCCTTGAAAAAGATGTCGCTTAATGTGTCTGCTAAATACAGAGCAGTGTGGCTCTCAGAATTTTTGCGTTGTTAGCGTAAAGCACTGACGAGTAGTTTGGTGCTCTTCCGAACAGTGGACAGTAACTGTTATGTAAGACACAGTATGGAGAGTGGTCCAAATGTATGTGGTAACAGCCACACAATCCGCTGTCTTGAGTTCATGAACTAGTTTGCCCTTCATGGAGTTGTATAACTCCGGTATAAGACCGTTGGTTAGACGCTTTCTGCTAGCCCTAAACTTGGCAAATCCAGGATGTAGGATTTAAAATTATTATTTAATGGAATGTATGCTGTGGAACACGTATACAAAATAGAAATTCACAGGAAAATTGGTAACTTTTATTTTTTGGGCACTTTTTGAGATGTATCTTTAGGATACATTGCCAAGTATAGCGAACTTGAAAAAAATATCATAAGTTCTGGAGTACAGCATTTAATACAGTAAATAATAGTCAAAGTATTGGCATATTGATGATTTAACACAAAACCCAATAAATGACCATGATTGACAACAATAACATATCTTACGTCTAAAATAATGGAAAACACTCAATAATACCCAAAGAAGATTACATAATTCTCCTTCCCCCCCAGGGGCTCACGACTAGTGAGAAGTGGGTTGGCGACCACGGGGCCCCAGCTGAGTCCGGCATTGCTTCCACTTACTTGTGCCGGGCTCCTCTCTGTCTTCTTTCCTGTCGACCTCACTTGGTCAACTCTTGTTCTCTTCTGACCCCGACGGTATTAGGGTATCCGAGGCCTAGGGAGTCTCTTCCTTTCCCGCCTTAATTGGCCCTTGTCTCATCTTTCCTGATACCCTCCTTCTGCGAGGGGTCAGCCTTCTTTCTCTCTTCCTTTTACCTCCTGCCTTGTGCTCTAGGCCCTTAAGGAGGCAGGGTGTATGTAGCCCCACCACTTCTGGTGCACCCTAGATAATGCTACACCCTCAGGGGCTCACGGCTGGTGAGTTCGGGAGTTGGCGACCCCGAGGGATTCCTGAGCTGGGTCCGTTTTCCCCTTTTGTCCCTTACCTTTGGGGCGGACCCTCTCCTCTTTCACTTTCCTATATGCCTTTCATGGCTCTCCTTCCTTCCAAGTCCCTCAATCCGCCTTCTCCGAGGGTTGAGGGCATTTCTTTTCCTCCTGTCCTTTATTTGCCTTATTCTCCTTTAGTTTTCCATTTCTTCTTCTAGTATGTAGGTTAGTAGTTAGTTTTAGTTTTAAGTTCGCTTTTCATTTTCATCTTCACGATCACCCTAACCGTCAGGGGCCGATAACCTAGATGTTAGGCCCCTTAAAACAACAATTATCATCATGATATCACATAATTCTCCAAAATCACAACTTCTGACTGTGCAGTTCTTTTCTTGGTATGTTACTTTGTGTGGTAAGAAAGAAAACAGTTCCTGCTTTCTACACAACATAATCTTAAATTGCAGTGGCGTCACTAGGGTTGGTGTCACCCAGTGCGGTAACTCATGGTGTCCCCCCCCCCCTCCCCCCGCCTCAACAGGTCAAAGCACATATGCCATGGAAGCTCTCATATGTCAAGGCCACCTCAGCAACAGCCAGACCACCACTGAGAACCTCTTATGGACACAGACCACACAATATTCTCCTCGGCGGCCTACCAACGAGTGTCGATGGCTGGCAAACCCCCCAAAAATAACAACACACCAACCGCACCTAAGGGTCAACCATTGTCCGGTTACAAGGTCCTATATTTACAAAGGCAATAGAAGGAAAAAATAATTTAAGGTCGGTTGGTAAATGATGGTAAGAAGTTAGGAACTAAGAACTACATAGAAAATATGTTACTTTTTTAATTTCTTCCGACCCCGACGGTATTAGGTTATCCGCGGCCTAGGGAGTCTTTCACTTTCCCGCCTTAATTGGCCCTTGCCTCATCTTTCCTGAGGGGTCAGCCTTCTTTTTCATTTCCTTTTACCTTCTGCCTTGTGCTCAAGGCCCTGAAGGAGGCGGGGTGTATGTAGCCCCACCACTTCTGGTGCAGGCTCCTCTCCGTCTTCTTTCCTGTCGACCTCACTTGGTCAACTCTTGTTCTCTTCCGACCCCGACGGTATTAGGGTATCCGAGGCCTAGGGATACTCTTATTTTCCCGCCTTAATTGGCCATTGTCTCATCTTTCCTGTCACCCTCCTTCTGTGAGGGGTCAGCCTTCTTTTTCTTTTCCTTTTACCTCCTGCCTTGTGCTCTAGGCCCTTAAGGAGGGAGGGTGTATGTAGCCCCACCACTTCTGGTGCACCCTAGATAATGCTACACCCTCAGGGGCTCACGGCTGGTGAGTTCGGGAGTTGGCGACCCCGAGGGATTCCTGAGCTGGGTCCGTTTTTCCCTTTTGTCCCTTACCTTCGGGGCGGACCCTCTCCTCTTTCACTTTCCTATCTGCCTTTCATGGCTCTCCTTCCTTCCAAGTCTCTCAATCCGCATTCTTCGAGGATTGAGGGCATTTCTTTTCCTCCTGTCCTTTATTTGCCTTTTTCTCCTTTAGTTTTCCATTTCTTCTTCTAGTATATAGGTTGGTAGTTAGTTTTAGTTTTAAGTTTGCATTTCATTTTCATCATCACGATCACCTAAACCATCAGGGGCCGATAGCCTAGATGTTAGGCCCCTTAAAACAACAATTATCATCATCATCATCTTTTCCTTATATTTCCTTTTCTCTTTCAGATTCCCGCACTGTTTTTGTTACTTGGTTCCCCGTGTATCTAAATTCCCTTTTAGCGATTTTTTTGTAGATATTTTTAATCTACGTTGCATTTTGTAAGTCTTTTCGATCTAGATTGCATTTTGTGAGTGTTATTCAATCTCAATTGCATTTTGTAAGGATTGACGATCTAAATTGCTTTTTAGTAAGTCTTTCAATATCCGGGCCGGGGCTTTTGTGAGTTTTTTTTTTTTGAATTTAAATTGCATTTTATATTTTCAACCTACCCCGCTTTGTTCAAGTAGTTAGTGCCGGGCTCCTCTCTGTCTTCTTTCCTGTCGACCTCACTTGGTCAACTCTTGTTCTCTTCTGACCCCGACGGTATTAGGGTATCCGAGGCCTAGGGAGTCTCTTCCTTTCCCGCCTTAATTGGCCCTTGTCTCATCTTTCCTGATACCCTCCTTCTGTGAGGGGTCAGCCTTCTTGTTCTTTTCCTTTTACCTCCTGCCTTGTGCTCAAGGCCCTTAAGGAGGCAGGGTGTATGTAGCCCCACCACTTCTGGTGCACCGTCGATAATGCTACACCCTCAGGGGCTCACGGCTGGTGAGTTCGGGCGTTGGCGACCCCGAGGGATTCCTGAGCTGGGTCCGTTTTCCCCTTTTGTCCCTTCCCTTTGGGGCGGACCTTCTCCTCTCTCCCCTCCCCTTTCCTCTTTTCCTTCTATTTCCTTTTCTCTTTAAGATTCCCGCACTGATTTTGTTACTCGAATCACCGTGTATCTAAATTCCCTTTTATCGATTTTTAAGGCATTTTTGATCTATGTTGCATTTTGTAAGTTTTTTCGATCTAAATTACATCTCGCGATTGTTGTCAACCTCAATTGCATTTTGTAAAGATTGACAATCTTAATTGCTTTTTAGTAAGTCTTTCAATGCAGGTTGCGGGGCCTTTTAGTGAGTTTTTTGAATTTCAATTGCATTTTGTAAGTATTTTCAACCAAAACCGCATTTCGCACGAATTTTGAATCTAAATTGCATTTTGTTTGGGGGCATTTTGCACATATTTTGATTCTCATTTGCATTTTGTGGGTATTTTGAATCTAAATTACATTTTGTCAAGTATTTTCAATCTAAATTGCTTTTTGTAAGTATTGTCAATCCACATGAGTCGTTGGAATCACCGTACATTTTGTAAGCATTTTCAATTTCAATTGCATTTTGTAAGTATTTTGAATTTCGATTGCACTTTGTGAATAATTTGGATTGGAACTGGGATAAGGCCTATTTCAATCTGAATTGCATTGTGTATTTTCAATTTCAATTGCATTTTGTAAGTATTTTGAACCTCAATTGCATTTTGTACGTATTTTCGATCTCATTTGCATTTTGTAAGTATTTTGAATTTCAGTTGCATTTTGTAAGTATTTCGACGCTACATTGCATTTTGTACGTATTTTGAACCTAGCCTTCATTTTGTGCGTATTTTTCAATCTATTCCTTTTGTGAATCTTTTCGTTCTAAATTCCCTTTTGTAAGAACATTTTGTGAGTCGTTTCAATCCGAGTTCCTTTTTGTAAGTATTTTCCGTCTCACTTAATTTTCGTTCTGGTTTCCGTTTCATTATCATCTTCGCTATCACCCAGATCATTAGGGGCCGATAACCTAGATGTTAGGCCCCTTAAAACAACAATTATCATCATCATCATCAAGTAGTTAAGTCTCAATTGCAATTTTGTGGGTATTTTGAATCTAAATTACAATTTGTAATTATTTTCAATATAAATTTCATTTTGTAAGTATTGTCCATCCTAATGAGAAATTTGAATCTACCATACATTTTGTAAGCAATTTCACTTGCATTTTGTATTTTCAACCTACCCCGCTTTGTTCAAGTAGTTTAGTCTCAATTGCAATTTTGTGGGTATTTTGAATCTCCATTACATTTTTTGTATATTTTCAATCTCATTTGCATTTTGTAAGTATTTTGTTTTCACTTGCATTTTGTAGGTATTTCGACTGTACGTTGTATTTTGTACGTATTTTGTACTTAACCTACATTACCGCTCTCCATTTGGTGAGTAGTTTCAATCTGAGTTCCTTTTTGCAAGTATTTTCCCTGCTACATAAGGCATAGTTGTTGGGGCTCACTGTCTATTTTATCTAAACCCTTTTCGTTTCATCCATAGCAGTGAGCTGCTTTTTATCTTCATCCCTTCATTTCACGCCATTTCATTTCATCAGGGGCCGATAACCTCGATGTTAGGCCCCTCAAAACAACAATTATCATCATCATCATCACCTAATAATTACCGAAAACTTTTGTCTGAAATAATTTTTGATATGACCCACCATTACGCCGAGGGATGAGAAAAATGATTTCGGAAATATAAGGAAATGCCAAGACCTATCAGAGGTGGCCATGACAACACTATTAAATTGATGAGGGATGAGCCATCAGACGTTGCCATGACAACGCACTTGCACGAGATCACATTCGGCTTCGATGACGTAACTGGTAGTATGCTGATCTTCTATGCCCAAGGTCGCGGGATTCAAGCCGGCCGAAGTGTCGGATTTTCTAAGAGCGCTAAAAATCTCTCAGTATGCTTTCCTTTGGAGGGGAAGTTCCAGCGTTCGTTGCGAGTTGCTGGTTGTGGTGGCATCTCGTAGCCAAGGTCACAGCTAGGTGTCGTTGACGGCAGTATTTGGTAGCAACATTAGGCACTACTGCTTGAAATTGACCGTCTGCAGTCCTTACCTGAATTTCCCCCAGGGGCTCACATCTAGTGGGTTGGCGACCACGGGCCCCAGCTGAGTCCGGCATTGCTTCCAATTACCTGTGCCGGGCTCCTCTCCGTCTTCTTTCCTGTCGACCTCCGTTGGTCACCTCTTGTTCTCTTCCGACCCCGACGGTATTAGGTTATCCGAGGCCTAGGGAGTCTTTCACTTTCCCGCCTTAATTGGCCCTTGTCTCATCTTTCCTGATACCCTCCTTCTGTTAGGGGTCAGCCTTCTTTTTCTTTTCCTTTTACCTCTTGCCTTGTGCTCAAGGCCCTTAAGGAGGCCCCCCCTGTGGGTGGGGGGTTTAGAATACACCCACGGTATCCCCTGCCTGTCGTAAGAGGCGACTAAAAGGGGCGACCTTGGCTATACTTTAAGGACTCCGCGTTGTTTTGTGAATTGGACCCCCAGTGGGTGGGAGGAAGCGAATACATCCACGGTACTCCCTGCCAGTCGTAAAAGGCGACTAAAAGGGCTTCTCGGAACGGTCCCCTTTCGAGGGTTTGACAGTCAGCTCTAAAAGACATACACCCGTGCGGTATAACTCTCATTAGGTTATATCGCACTTCTTTCCGTCACTGCTTTCAGGGTCTGGCAACCAAAATTTCTATATGTGCGTGCTGTTAGGGGATGGGCCACTTACGCTAGCGACTACGCTCGAAAGCCTGTTCCCCCCCAGGGGCTCACATCTAGTGGGTTGTGGGTTGGCGACCACGGGGCCCCAGCTGAGTCCGGCATTGCTTCCACTTACTTGTGCCGGGCTCCTCTCTTTCTTCTTTCCTGTCGACCTTCCTCGGTCAACTCTTGTTCTCTTCCGACCCCGACGGTATTAGGTTATCCGAGGCCTAGGGAGTCTTTCACTTTCCCGCCTTAATTGGCCCTTGTCTCATCTTTCCTGATACCCTCCTTCTGTGAGGGGTCAGCCTTCTTGTTCTTTTCCTTTTACCTCCTGCCTTGTGCTCAAGGCCCTTAAGGAGGCAGGGTGTATGTAGCCCCACCACTTCTGGTGCACCGTCGATAATGCTACACCCTCAGGGGCTCACGGCTGGTGAGTTCGGGCGTTGGCGACCCCGAGGGATTCCTGAGCTGGGTCCGTTTTCCCCTTTTTGTCCCTTCCCTTTGGGGCGGACCTTCTCCTCTCTCCCCTCTCCACTCCTCTTTTCCTTCTATTTCCTTTTCTCTTTAAGATTCCCGCACTGTTTTTGTTACTCAAATCACCGTGTATCTAAATTCCCATTTAGCGATTTTTAAGGCATTTTTGATCTATGTTGTATTTTGTAAGTTTTTTCGATCTAAATTACATCTCGCGATTGTTTTCAACCTCAATTGCATTTTGTAAAGATTGACAATCTAAATTGCTTTTTAGTAAGTCTTTCAATGCAGGTTGCCGGGCCTTTTAGTGAGTATTTTGAATTTCAATTGCATTTTGTAAGTATTTTCAACCAAAACCGCATTTCGCACGAATTTTGAATCTAAGTTGCATTTTGTTTGGTGGGCATTTTGCACATAATTTGATTCTCAATTGCATTTTGTGGGTATTTTGAATCTAAATTACATTTGTCAAGTATTTTCAATCTAAATTGCTTTTTGTAAGTATTGTCAATCCACATGAGTCGTTTGGATCGGTACATTTTGTAAGCATTTTCAATTTCAATTGCATTTTGTAAGGATTTTGAATTTCAATTGCACTTTGTGAATAATTTGGATTGGAACTGGGATATTTCAATCTGAATTGCATTGTGTATTTGCAATTTCAATTGCATTTTGTAAGTATTTTGAACCTCAATTGCATTTTGTACGTAATTTCGATCTCATTTGCATTTTGTAAGTATTTTGAATTTCAGTTGCATTTTGTAAGTATTTCGGCGCTACTTTGCATTTTGTACGTATTTTGAATCTAGCCTACGTTTTGTGGGTCTTTTTCAATCTATTCTTTTTGTGCAACTTTTCGTTCTAAATTCCCCTTTTGTAAGACCATATTGTGAGTTGTTTCCATGTGAGTTCCTTTTTGTACGTATTTTCCGTCTTCGATAATTTTGTTCTGGTTTCCATTTCATTATCATTTTCGCTATCACCCAGATCATTAGGGGCCGATAACCTCGATGTTAGGCCCCTTAAAGCAACAATTATCATCATCATCATCATCAACGAAAGCCTGTTCCGGTCTTGGCCGCGCCGACAGGTGGGTGTGCCATGTACCCGTTCAGTAGTATCCGCCTGACTACGCAGGTCCCCGCACAGCCGAATGTCTGAGCTGTAAAATCCAGTATATGCCAAGGGGTACATGCCGATACGGCCTTGTAAAACATCGGACCCCCGGGCAATGCCTTCCAAGCTAGGCGGGCCTTGCCCTGGCTGGGTAGCGCCTACTGTGACGGCCCGTGATCGGATGTCGGTGGCATTCGGGGAGGATGATCTGGCCATGGGTTCTAAAAGAAAAATCCCCAACCAGGGTGGACCTACACCCAAACAGGGTGGTCCTACACCCAAGTCTTTAACATTTGATTCCCTACGGGGATCAACCCCCTGGGAACAATCTGTGCGTGAAAATCTGGGTACTAACACCCCCAAGTTTCTGGTAGCTACCAGAACAGATGGGGGTGATTTCAAGCTGGTAAAGAGTATTTTGTTTTCTCGCCACATAGAAGGTGTCTATGGTGAGCTTGAGAAAGTACAAAAGATGAGGAACGGTAGCTTGTTGCTCAAGACTAGGACTGGTGAGCAAGTTGAACGACTTTTGCAATGTGACCACTTTGGCGACATTCCCGTCAAAGTGGAAAAGCACACGTCCCTGAATCTGGTCCGAGGATTTATTTTCCACCGGGACCTGATTCTGAACACTGACGAAGAGCTCAAGGAGGATATGCAGCACCGTCACGTGACTGATGTCCGGCGCATTACGCGCAAGGTCAATGGTCAAATCGTGGATACTGGTGCTTTCATTATTTCCTTTGAGCTTTCGGTGCTCCCAGAGAAAGTCAAGGTTACAAGTTACCGTTGTGACGTTCGGCCTTATATCCCTCCACCAATGAGGTGTTATAAGTGCCAGAAGTTCGGCCACATGTTATCCCGATGCTCGAGCCCCGACATCTGTGGAACATGCGGTAAGGTACCACACGAAGCGGAAGAGTGCACAACACCTTATCAGTGCACTAATTGCCCTGGATTTCATTCTCCTCGGGACAGGAACTGCCCTGTCTTCCTGCGTGAGAAGAAAATCCAGGAGATCAAAACCCTGGATGGTCTCACCTACCAGGAAGCCCGCAAGAAGTACCATACCACGATTTCGCCTTCTCCAATGATTGATTATCGAGCCATAATAACAAATTTGGTCCCGGCGACCTCATCTTTTGTACCAGCAGTGAAACCTTCAACTGAGTTACCTGTTCTGAAGCCAGCACCTATGAAAATAACGGAAAGCCCGAAGGTGACTCCAACTCCACCTTCGGCCAGCACGAAAGCTGTGCGAGCGAAGACAGCTCCGCCCGCACAGCAGGGGAGGAAGTTGAAGACTTACTCCCCACTCGGGAGGAAGTCGAAGACTTTCTCCCCACCCAAACGGTCGGCGAAAGCCGCGCCGAAGCCGGCGGAGGCGGCATCGTCGACCAGGGTCAGGAATTCGGCTCCTGACCCGTCTATATATCTTAAAGAGGCGGGGGCGGGTAAGAAGGGACCCCGAACTACCCATTCCCTTTCTCCCAAAAAGGGGAAGCCATCCGCGCCAACACCTGCGGATGCTTCTGCGCCTGGGGACGTTTCGGTCCCCAGATCTGCGCGCTCCCCACGGAGATCCCCCCGCCGCCGAACTGCGTCTATGAAATCTTCCACCGAGTCGATTCACTCCACGACCTCGCCTGAGGACATGGAGATTATAGTCGACGTAGTGACTGTAGATCCTCCAGAGTCAAAGTTGGAGTAGCTTGCTGCTCCACGTTATTCCCTAAGTTCACACAATGGCACTGTTACAGTGGAATTGTAACAGTTATGACAGGCATTTGACAGAACTCCGTCAGCTTATTGCCCAATACGCAGCGAGTATAGTCTGCCTACAGGAAACAAACCTCAGACCCCCCCAGGGGCTCTCATCTTGTGGGCGTGGGTTGGCGACCACGGGGCCCCAGCTGAGTTCGGCATTGCTTCCACTTACTTGTGCCGGGCTCCTCTCTGTCTTCTTTCCTGTCGACCTCACTTGGTCAACTCTTGTTCTCTTCTGACCCCGACGGTATTAGGGTATCCGAGGCCTAGGGAGTCTCTTCCTTTCCCGCCTTAATTGGCCCTTGTCTCATCTTTTCTGATACCCTCCTTCTGCGAGGGGTCAGCCTTCTTTTTCTCTTCCTTTTACCTCCTGCCTTGTGCTCTAGGCCCTTAAGGAGGCAGGGTGTATGTAGCCCCACCACTTCTGGTGCACCCTAGATAATGCTACACCCTCAGGGGCTCACGGCTGGTGAGTTCGGGAGTTGGCGACCCCGAGGGATACCTGAGCTGGGTCCGTTTTCCCCTTTTGTCCCTTACCTTTGGGGCGGACGCTCTCCTCTTTCACTTTCCTATATGCCTTTCATGGCTCTCCTTCCTTCCAAGTCCCTCAATCCGCCTTCTCCGAGGGTTGAGGGCATTTCTTTTCCTTCTGTCCTTTTATTTGCCTTATTCTCCTTTAGTTTTCCATTTCTTCTTCTAGTATGTAGGTTAGTAGTTAGTTTTAGTTTTAAGTTCGCTTTTCATTTTCATCTTCCCCCAGGGGCTCACATCTTGTGGGCGTGGGTTGGCGACCACGGGGCCCCAGCTGAGTCCGGCATTGCTTCCACTTACTTGTGCCGTGCTCCTCTCTGTCTTCTTTCCTGTCGACCTCACTTGGTCATCTCTTGCTCTCTTCTGACCCCGACGGTATTAGGGTATCCGAGGCCTAGGGAGTCTCTTCCTTTCCCGCCTTAATTGGCCCTTGTCTCATCTTTTCTGATACCCTCCTCCTGCGAGGGGTCAGCCTTCTTTTTCTCTTCCTTTTACCTCCTGCCTTGTGCTCTAGGCCCTTAAGGAGGCTGGGTGTATGTAGCCCCACAACGTCTGGTGCACCTTAGATAATGCTACACCCTCAGGGGCTCACGGCTGGTGAGTTCGGGAGTTGGCGACCCCGAGGGATTCCTGAGCTGGGTCCGTTTTCCCCTTTTGTCCCTTACCTTTGGGGCGGACCCTCTCCTCTTTCACTTTCCTATCTGCCTTTCATGGCTCTCCTTCCTTCCAAGTCCCTCAATCCGCCTTCTTCGAGGGTTGAGGGCATTTTTTTTTTCCTCCTGTCCTTTCTTTGCCTTATACTCCTTTATTTTTCCATTTCTTCTTCTAGTATGTAGGTTGGTAGTTAGTTTTAGTTTTAAGTTTACATTTCATTTTCATCTTCACGATCACCCAAACCATCAGGGGCCGATAGCCTAGATGTTAGGCCCCTTAAAACAACAATTATCATCATCATCATCATCATTTTCATCTTCACGATCACCCAAACCATCAGGGGCCGATAACCCAGATGTTAGGCCCCTTAAAACAACAATTATCATCATCATCATCATCAAACCTCAGACCTGATCACGTGACTGTTCTGAGAGGTTTCCGACTATACTCTAAAGAGCGACAAGACGCCGCCCGGGCTTCCGGGGGCGTTTGTACCTTCGTTCGCTCTGACTGCTATAGCGAGGAGTTTCCACTCGCCACTCCTTTGGAAGCTATTGCAGTTCGCGTGTCCTTGCCTGCTATGACAACTGTTTGTAACGTGTACCTTCCACCGAACTAGCCCTTTGATATTGATGACGTCTTTGATCTTGTTGATCAACTTCCAGTCCCTTTCCTAATCGTGGGTGATTTCAACGCTCATCACCCCCAATGGGGATCACCATCTTCCTGCCCCAGAGGAAGGGACGTGGAGGGCTTAATTCAAGGGTTGGATTTATGTCTATTAAATACAGGGGAAGCTACACATTTTAGCTTAGCGCACGGCACGTACTCACACATTGACTTGAGTGCGTGTAGCCGTGCGCTGGTCCCCGTATTTGGTTGGTATGTACACGACGACCTCTGTGACAGTGACCATTTCCCGATCGTTCTTACCCTTCTGACCCAGACGCCCGTGGAGTTCCCCAGTCGTTGGGTTCTTAAGCGGGCAAATTGGCCCTCGTTTCAAGAACGAGCTGTGTTCGTTGATCTTGGTTACCAGAGCGTCGATGACGAGGTACAGCACATCACCGATGTGCTTCTTGCTGCCGCCGAAGAGTCCATCCCATCCTTTTCTGGGACTCCTCGTCGCAAACTCGTCCCTTGGTGGACAGAGGATATTGCAGCGGCAATAAGAGACCGTCGTCGAGCTCACAAGCACTACCGTCGGCGTCCAACCATGGCCAATTTGGTGGCGTTTAAGAAATTTCGTGCCAAGGCACGGATTCTTATTCGCCAGAGTAAGAAACAATCCTGGGAACGGTATGTGTCTTCTATTACGGCACATACCCCCTCCTCTCAAGTGTGGACTAAACTACGACGCATTTCGGGAATTCAGACATCTTGTACTGTACCGGGAATTTCCATTGCTAATGAACTGGTTACAGATCCTTATCGCGTTGCAAACCATCTCGCCTCGTATTTTGCGGATATATCCGGTTCCGATAACTATGACCCTGCCTTCGTGGCCCTGAAGCGCGAAGCGGAACGTTTCCAGCTTAGTTTTGCTTCCCGCGCTTCGGAGGAGAACAACGTGCCCTTTACGGAGTGGGAACTCCGCGGAGCGCTGGCGCTCTGCAGGGACACGTCTCCTGGCCCGGATAATATTCACAACCAGATGCTTAAACACCTTAACGATGAGAGCATTCGCTATTTGCTCAGGGTGTTTAATCGTATCTGGTTGGAAGGTGTGTTTCCAGCGCAATGGCAGGCAGGTATCATTATACCTATCCTGAAGCCCGATAAGGATCCCAAATTGACAGGGAGTTACAGACCTATTTGTCTCACTAACGGTTTGTGCAAGCTCTTTGAGAGGATGGTCAATCGGCGCCTGGTGTGGGTCCTGGAGAAACGGGGACTCCTGTCTGAATACCAGTGTGGTTTCAGGGCGTCTTGGTGTACCAACGACCATCTGGTACGCCAGGAGACCGCCATACAGGACGCTTTTCTCCGGAGACAGCACCTGGTCGCTGTTTTCTTTGACCTCGAGAAGGCCTATGACACCACTTGGCGTTACGGCATCCTCTCTACCCTGCATCAATGGAAATTCCGAGGTAACTTGCCGGTTTTTATTGCGAATTTTCTGTCCCTTCGCCTGTTCCGTGTCCGAATAGGGGGGACATATTCGCAATATCATATACAGGAAAACGGAGTCCCACAGGGATCGGTGCTTAGCGTAACATTATTTGCGATTGCCATAAACGGTATAGTCGCTGCTGCTGGTCCAGCAGTGGTACCGTCGCTATATGTAGACGACTTCGCTCTACATTATAGTGCGCAAAATATGGCGGTCGCTGAACGACAGCTACAACAAGCTATTCGGAGAGTGGAACGCTGGACACTGGAGCATGGCTTTCGATTCTCAACCGCTAAGTCCTCGGTTGTCCATTTCTGCCGAAAGCGCACCCTCCATCCAGATCCTGAGCTTTATCTGGGCAATGTAGCTTTGCCTGTTGTTGCTGCGTACCGGTTCCTTGGGCTCCTTTTCGATCAGAATTTGACGTGGGAACCACACGTGCGGTGTTTGAAAACTGCCTGCGCTAAGAAACTCAACATGTTGCGGTTTCTTAGCGGCACATCATGGGGGGCGGACCGCGCGGTGCTCCTGCGTTTTTACAAGTCCCTGATTTTATCTAGGTTAGTTTATGGCAGTGTAGCATATGGTTCGGCCCGTAAGTCAGTGCTTGTTAAACTGGACAGTGTCCACCACGGCGGTGTGAGGCTGGCGACGGGTGCCTTTCGGACAAGCCCAGTCGTCAGCTTGCTCGCCGAGGCTGGCGTACCTCCTTTACACCTGAGGCGCCAACAAGTACTGCTGACCTATGCTGCAACTATTCGACAGATGCCACTTCATCCAAGCTATCCATGTTTGTTTTACAATCCGAATCGCCGGCTGTATGATGTGCTCGCCCGAGCCACTCGGCCGGCGGGGATTCGCTTGGCTGACTTATACCGTCAGTTCCGATTTCCTTCTGTCTCCTGTATCGTCCGAGTACCTAGCAAGGCCCCTCCGTGGATGGTCTCTCGCCCTGATATTATCCTGGATCTGCACACCGGCCCCAAGTCGGACACGGACTCCTCCATCCATCGGAGGCTGTTCCAGTCCGTGGTGACACGGTATCCGGGATCAGGGCTTGTATTCACGGACGGTTCGAGGGTAAACGAGAAAGTAGGCTGTGCATTTGTGGTTGAGGATCGTCGGTTTCTCTTTTCACTTCCCGAGGCCTGTAGCGTGTACACTGCGGAGCTCTATGCCATCTTAGAGGCTCTGCGGTACACGTTATCAGACGATCACCAGCACTTTCTTGTGTGTACTGACTCTCTGAGTGCGCTGCAGGCGATCGATGTGTGTTTCCCGAAGCACCCGTTGGTCCAGCGTGTGCACGACCAGCTCGTCAGTTCGCGTAACGCTGGAACCGGGGTGACCTTTGTGTGGCTTCCTAGCCACATGGGTATTGCGGGAAACGAGCTTGCTGATCAGGCGGCGAGAGAGGCAGTTGCACTGCCCTCGCTACCGTATAAGGTGCCTGCTAGTGATGTGCGCTCTCAGTTGCGGCATTCGATCCTGTCGCATTGGGAGGAGGCATGGCGTGCCACGCCTCCACCCAACAAACTGAGAGGCATCAAGGAGACAACGAAGGTTTGGAAATCTTCCTTCCGATCTCTCCGGAAGGAAGCTGTGGTACTCTGTCGACTCCGGATCGGCCATGGGATTGCTACGCACTCCCACTTGCTAAAGAGAGAAGATCCCCCTGTGTGTACTTGCGGCGCCCACCTAACCGTGGCACACCTTCTCTTGGAGTGTGTGGATCTGGCCGATCTGCGAGGGACTCTTAAACTGCCTAATACCCTCTCCCTTATTCTCCGTGATGACGGGCCGTCAGCTGACCTCGTCATCCGGTTCATGAGGGAGAGTGGTTACTTTTTTAAGTTTTAATGTGTAGTTACGACTTTTAATTCTGGTTAAATCTGTTTTATGATTTTTATTGTGTTATGTATTGTATTGTTCACTATGCCTTATTCGTTTTATCCTTTTTTACCATCCGCCTTTTATTCTTTTTATTCAAATAAGGCATAATTTTTGGGGCTCACTGTCTGTTTTATAAACACCATTTTCGCTCCATCCATGGCAGTGAGTTGTTTTTATCTACATCCTTTCATTTCACGCCATTTCATTTCATTAGGGGCCGATAACCTCGATGTTAGGCCCCTTAAAACAACAATTATCATCATCATCATCATTTTCGATCTAAATTACATCTCGCGATTGTTTACAATCTCAATTGCATTTTGTAAATTTTGGCACTCTAAATTGCTTTTTAGTAAGTCTTTCAATGTAGGCGCTGGACATTTTAGTGAGATTATTGAATTTCAATTGCATTTTGTAAGTATTTTCAACCAAAACCGCGTTTCACACGAATTTTGAATCTAAATTGCATTTTTTGTTTGGTGGGCATTTTGCACATATTTTGATTCTTAATTGCATTTTGTGGGTATTTTGAATCTAAATTACATTTTGTCAAGTATTTTCAATATAAATGGCATTTTGTACCTATTGTCAATCCACATGAGTCGTTTGAATCTACCGTACATTTTGTAAGCATTTTCAATTTCAATTGCATTTTGTAAGTATTTTGAATTTCAATTGCACTTTGTGAATAATTTGGATTTTAACTGCGATTGTTTCAATCTGAATTCCATTGTGTATTTTCAATTGCATTTTTTAAGTATTTTGTACCTCAATTGCATTTTGTACGTATTTTCGATCTCATTTGCATTTTGTAAGTATTTTGAATTTCAGTTGCATTTTGTAAGTATTTCGACGCTACATTGCATTTTGTACGTATTTTGAATCTAGCCTACTCTTTGTGTTATTTCCATCTATTCTTTTCGTGAATCTTTTCGTTCTTAATTCTCCTTTGTAAGACTATATTGTGAGTTGTTTCCATATGAGTTACTTTTCGTCCTGGTTTCCATTTCATTATCATTTTCGCTATCACCCAGATCATTACGGGCCCCCCTCAGGGGCTCACATCTAGTGGGACGTGGGTTGGCGACCACGGGACCCTAGCTGAGTCAGGCATTGTTTCCACTTACTTGTGCCGGGCTCCTCTCCGTCTTCTTTCCTGTCGACCTCCTTTGGTCAACTCTTGTTCTCTTCCGACCCCGACGGTATTAGGTTATCCGAGGCCTGGGAGTCTTTCACTTTTCCGCCTTAATTGGGCCTTGTCTCATTTTTCCTGATACCCTCCTTCTGTGAGAGGTCAGCCTTCATTTTCTTTTCCTTTTACCTCCTGCCTTGTGCTCAAGGCCCTTAAGGGGGCAGGGTGTAAGTAGCCCCACCACTGCTGGTGCACCGTCGATAATGCTACACCCTCAGGGGCTCACGGCGGGTGAGTTGGCGACCCGAGGGATTCCTGAGCTGGGTCCGTTTTCCCCTTTTGTCCCTTCCCTTTGGGGCGGACCTTCTCCTCTCTCCCCTCCCCTCTCCTCTTTTCCTTCTATTTCCTTTTCTCTTTCAGATTCCCGCACTGTTTTTGTTACTCGAATCACCGTGTATCTAAATTCCCTTTTATCGATTTTTAAGGAATTTTTGATCTATGTTGCATTTTGTAAGTTTTTTCGATCTAAATTACATCTCGCGATTGTTTTCAACCTCAATTGCATTTTGTAAAGATTGACAATCTAAATTGCTTTTTAGTAAGTCTTTCAATGCGGGTTGCGGGGCCTTTTAGTGAGTATTTTGAATTTCAATTGCATTTTGTAAGTATTTTCAACCAAAACCGCATTTCGCACGAATTTTGAATCTAAATTGCATTTTGTTTGGGGGCATTTTGCACATATTTTGATTCTCAATTGCATTTTGTGGGTTTTTGAATCTAAATTACATTTTGTCAAGTATTTTCAATCTAAATTGCTTTTTGTAAGTATTGTCAATCCACATGAGTCGTTGGAATCATCGTACATTTTGTAAGCATTTTCAATTTCAATTGCATTTTGTAAGTATTTTGAATTTCGATTGCACTTTGTGAATAATTTGGATTGGAACTGGGATAAGGCCTATTTCAATCTGAATTGCATTGTGTATTTTCAATTTCAATTGCATTTTGTAAGTATTTTGGACCTCAATTGCATTTTGTACGTATTTTCGATCTCATTTGCATTTTGTAAGTATTTTGACTTTCAGTTGCATTTTGTAAGTATTTCGACGCTACATTGCATTTTGTACGTATTTTGAACCTAGCCTTCATTTTGTGGGTATTTTTCAATCTATTCCTTTTGTGAATCTTTTCGTTCTAAATTCCCTTTTGTAAGAACATTTTGTGAGTCGTTTCAATCCGAGTTCCTTTTTGTAAGTATTTTCCGTCTCACTTAATTTTCGTTCTGGTTTCCGTTTCATTATCACCTTCGCTATCACCCAGATCATTAGGGGCCGATAACCTAGATGTTAGGCCCCTTAAAACAACAATTATCATCATCATCATCATCGATCACGGTCGACAACATCAAGCAAAGGTTTTGACAAATACCTGGTAGATTGTATTGCATGGTAAACAAGTTTCGGGCCGTCTGTAAAGTGTTTACTTGTTTTAATAGTAAACCACATTGGCATGTACTGTATGATTTCAATTTTAACAAAACTAGTTCTTGAAGTTCAGGCAAGGGCCTTTCTTTACTAATGTACAATATGCGAGTTCTACTTGCTTTCGTCAATCACCTCGAATGTGATAAGTGCCCAGGATCTCGTATTGCCCTGATCGTATTGCCTTTGAAATATCAAGTAGGTGTTGCTGATCTTTGCTTAGCACGTTTCTGTCTTATCTCGGGGATCTGACAATCAATACCCTGGAAGTTAACCACCGACAGTTTTTGGAAGCCAATTTACTTTTCACCGATTGGTCCTGTAGAAGTATCAGGCCCTGTTGTCTTGCCATCCAGGTGCTCAAACATGTGGCGGAATGGCAACTCATTGAAATGGAGGAGGCAAATAGCCCATTGTACAGGTTTCCTTAAACTAAGTTCAACTCGGCGAACTAGACCAGTTTTCCAACCTGTATTGACAGCAGTACCATCACATCCGATGACAATTAAATTTTCCAGATAAATACCACGCTCAGACAGGCAAGACATTACAGACTTGACAATATATTCAGAGCTTCCAGAATTTGGAGTAACGTGGCCAACGTAGACTGAGCCGGGTTCTTGAATCAGCGAGTAATGCTCTTTCCTTAATAATTCTACGAAACCTTTTTGAAAGAGCCTCTATCACCTACGTGTCGTCCTTTCTTCCATCTAGAGACCTAACAGTGGAGGTGCGTCTGCTTTACTACACAATTCGGCCTTAACATTGTGCTTTTCCCGTCTTATTTTGTTCTTATCTATAACATGGGAGGCATCTGAATCAGTAACAACGTGAAAGTCGTGCAAAACAATTTAAATACTAATTAGGCCTATTTATCAAAAACCAAAAATGCGTATAAATGTAACTTTTTCGTTATTTCGGCAAATTTAGGGTCTTAGGCGCGACCGGAAGATATCAACTGATCTAAACCAAATTAACCCTGTAACCGGAACACATATTTTGAAACTAAATTATATTTTGTAGGTATTTTCAATATAAATTGCATTTTGTAAGTATTGTCCATCCAATTTAGTAGTTTGAATCTACCACACATTTTGTAAGCTTTTTGAATTTCAATTGCATATTGTAAGTATTTTGAAATTCAATTGCACTTTGTGAGTATTTTGAATCTGAACCGGCCTTTTTCAATCTAAATTGCCTTGTGTATTTTCAATTTCAATTGCATTTTGTAAGTATTTTGAACCTCAATTGCATTTTGTACGTATTTTCAATCTCATTTGCATTTCGAAGGTATTTTGAATTTCACTTGCATTTTGTGAGTATTTCGATTGTGCATTGCATTTTGTGCGTATTTTGAACTTAACCTACATTTTTTGCGTATTTTTCAATCTATTCCTTTTGTGAGTATTTTCGTTCTAAATTCCCTTTTGTAATTATTACCAATCTCCATTTTGTGAGTAGTTTAAATATGAGTTCCTTTTTGTAAGTATTTTCCTTATAAGGTTTTCAATATTCCCGAAGGGAATATGATGTAGTTTCCATTTGAGCGGATGAATTATCAATAAATGATAAAAATGGTCCGGTTAGCTCAAACAATGCCAGCGTTTCGCCCCAGTGTGCCGTTGGGCTCGTCAGTTGGTACAGACACACCTACCAATACGCGTGGCTAGCACATACTGAGAAGGCCATGCAAGACACAAAATACAAGCAGTATTGACGTCACGAGCATGCCAATGTGCTACGGGAGTCAAACTCCCTTTCATAAAAACAAAAGCCTTACCTTGGCAATCCAAATAAGGTTTTCAATATTCCCGAAGGGAATATGATGTAGTTTCCATTTGAGCGGATGAATTATCAATAAATGATAAAAATGGTCCGGTTAGCTCAAACAATGCCAGCGTTTCGCCCCAGTGTGCCGTTGGGCTCGTCAGTTGGTACAGACACACCTACCAATACGCGTGGCTAATGCCAGCGTTTCGCCCCAGTGTGCCGTTGGGCTCGTCAGTTGGTACAGACACACCTACCAATACTTAAATGTAAACCATACAAATCAACCACAGTATATTACACAATACTATTTTAAAACTTGAGTAGCCTTCTGCATGTCCTGAAATTTGCTTTCGGACAGACTAGAGAAAAATGAAAATGATCACTTTAAACACACAAAATAATCAATAAACTAAAATTGTAAACTACTATATTACACAATACCATTTTAAAACCTGAGTAGCCTTCTGTGTGTCCAGAAACTTGTTTTCGGACAGACTAGAAAAATAGGAACATAATCACTTAAAACACACAAAATAATCAATAAACTAAAATTATTTTTGACACTGTGGGATACTTTTCTGCTGAAACTTCTTTAGTCAGCTCTTCAAAAGGCTTCCGCAGCGACAGACATTCCCCCACAACTTCCCACTGCTCTGCTGTTAGATGTCGAGGGCCCTTTAACAGTGACCCCAATGCTGCTGACAGAGGCTCCTTCACTTCAACGATACGTTCCAGCATCCCAAGTGTCGAGTTCCACCTCGTAACGACATCCTGCTTCAGCTTCAATTCTTTGGCGCCGAGCTGATGTTGTAAATGCCTGAGCTTCTCAGTGGCGGCAGTGCTGTTTCTGACATGTGTCACTATCGACCGACATAACTGCAGAAGGTCTGACAGTTGACCACATTTCTTTGTGGCATACCCAGACCATTAGGGGCCGATAACCTAGATGTTTGGCCCCTTAAAACAACAATTATCATCATCATCATCTTTGTGGCATCACTCACGATCAAATTCAACATCAAGGCCCTCAAGGAGGTAGGGTGTATGTAGCCCCACCACTTCTGGCGCACCCTAGAAAGTGCTACACCCTCAGGGGCTCACAGCTGGTGAGTTCGGGAGTTGGCGACCCCGAGGGATTCCTGAGCTGGGTCCGGTTCCCCCCTTTTGTCCCTTACCTGTGGGACGGACCCTGCTCGGGAGAACAATTGAAGACCGTGGATCGCAGTCAGGGTGGGGGTTGTCGCAATGCTAGCGAAGCTGACGGCTCAAAAAGAAACTGTAAGGACAGTGGCACTACTTTTTCTACAGCGGACCACAACCAAGCTACGCAGGATGTGCGCCGAGACTCAGCTGACATTTTAAGCCTGCTGAGTAATACGAACCTAATCGAGGAGCTCGTGGATCGAGTTGCTAATAAGGTGATTGATAAACTAAAAGAAACAATAGATTTTAACACCCAGGTCATCAATGAACTCAGACAGGAACTTGCCAGGCGAGACGACACTATAAATCAACTTGAGCTGCAACTGAATGACCGCACTGATGAACTTGAGCAGAGGGGCCGATAACCTAGATGTTAGGCCCCTTAAAACAACAATTATCATCATCATCATCATCATCATCGAACTTGAGCAGTACCAGCGTCGAAATAACTTGAGAATTTTTGGTATTCCAGAAACTCAAGGCGAGGACACCAACAGGTGTGTAATGGATGTTGCTGCCAAGTTGAATGTGACAATCGATCCCCAAAGAATAGACCGATCTCATCGTGTAGGACTCCGGGATGCTGGAAAGAAGCGGCCAATAATAGTGCGGTTCGTGTCCTATGCAGATCGAGCAGCACTCTTCAGGTCGAAGAAATATTTAAGGAATACCGGCATAACTGTAAGAGAAGATCTGACGAAAACCCGGACTGAAATTGTAAAACAAGCAGTAAGCCACTTTGGGTTACACGGTGTCTGGACTGCAGATGGCGTTGTTCTGATCCGCATTGATGACACGAGGCATCGTGTGAAAACACTCCGAGAATTGGACTTTTTGAAGAAAAAGTTTCCCGCTCCTCGTACGTAAAGGACCCTCATACGTGCCAGTGTGAGGGGGCTCAACTGATCAAAGTTACAAGTGTAAGCACAAACATGTAATATGGTTACTGGTGGAACTTTAACTACAGTGTCTAGCCAAAATACAAGCCGATATTATTGATTAGTATTTAGAAAATAGCTTAAGTTTTAGATTTTGTAATTTTTTATATTTCTTGTTTAACAATTTTACAATAACTTTCAATTATCTTTTACATGGATATTAGTACCAATGAGTATGATACGCATGCCTATCTTTGTGATATAGCTGATAGATTACCCAATGATTTTAAAGTAACTCACCTGAACACGCAGTCACTTAAAATGCTAGAACATTTCGCAGAATTTGAATACACATTTGTTAACTCCGGTATTGATGTAATCGCTGTTAGTGAAACATGGTTCAATAAGTCCATTACTGATTCATCTGTAACCTTGCCAGGATATAATATCTACCGCAATGACAGACAACGTAGAGAAGGGGGTGGAGTAGCAGTGTATGTTCGACAGCACATTAAGTGCCGGGTTATCTGCAAATCCCCAAATAATGAGAATTTCAGACCTGAGTACCTATTCGTAGAGATTTGCCTGAAAGATACTAAAGTATTATTTATTTGTGTTTATAGAGCACCCAAAGTCGGTTTTATGGAACTACTATTAAATGACATGCTTTCACACATTTTTAGTTATAAATATGTAATATTAGCCGGTGATTTCAATGCCCATTTTGGGTCGGCTACATTTGAAACGAAAAACATAGTAGAAACTCTAAATACTTGCAATCTGTCGTGGCTCCCGTATCAAGATACATATCACACTGCAACCTCCTCTTCTACTCTGGATCTAATAGCATCCAACTGCAATGAGCACGTGATTGAGTTTGGCCAAACAGCTGCTTCTGGCTTCTCAGCACATGATCTCTTATACGCAGTATATACCCTGTCAACTCCAAAATATAAGCCCAGTATTCGAACTTTTCGAGACTTCAGCAGGTTTAATTATGAAAGGTTTAAGGCTGATGCCATCTCAGTTCCATGGCACACTGTTCTCGAGCAGCAAACTATAGATGAGAAGGTCGAAACATTCAACACATTTTTAATTGATTTATATGATCGCCATGCCCCAGTGCGCTCAGCTAACGTGAGGCACGCACCAGCTGCCTGGATCAACACAGAAATAAAAGATCTAATAAGATCTCGAAATAGAGCCAGAAAGAAGTGCAACAGAACACAGAAACCCGAGGACATTGTAGAATACAAAAGCTTACGCAACAGAACCCAGCAAGTTATTCGTAATACAAAGATACGTTACACTTATTCGCTAATTAATTCAGCTAAAAACTCTTCGGCTTTGTGGAGAGCTATAAAAACTCTCGGTGTTGGAAAATCCAGACACAAAAGCAATAACCCAACAATGAGCGCTGATGAGCTTAATAAGCATTATTTAAACGTATCAACCGTTGTAGACAGCAATAGAGTTTTGTCAACTGTTGCTAACTACAGGGAAAAATTTACTGACCGACGGGAAGAATTTCATTTTGGCTATATATATCCAGATGACATTCATTTAGCGATATTTAGGATAACTTCAAAAGCCGTAGGACCAGATCATATATCTATTACGCTATTGAAAAGGAATATGGACCTCCTCATGCCAGTTTTATTGCATATATTTAACTATAGCCTGCAAATGGGTATTTATCCGACACAATGGAAAAAAGCCAACATCAAAGCAATACCAAAATTCACGAACGCCTTAAACTGTAGTGACTTTAGACCAATAAGTATATTGTGTGCAATTGGGAAAGCGTTAGAACGGATTGTTTTTGATCAATTTTATGAATATATAAACTCCAACAATATCTTAAACCCGAACCAATCTGGATATAAATCAAAACATAGTACTCTGACAGCCCTTATCAAAGTCACAGACGACATTCGTCTAGCAATGGACCGGAAGGAAATAACTATATTATCTCTATTCGATTTCAGCAAAGCTTTTGACAGAGTTCACCATGAGATCCTACTAGATAAATTAAGAAATCTAGGCCTTTCAAAGTCAGTAACGAACTGGTTTAGGTCTTACCTAACAGGCAGATGTCAGAGAGTAGTCCTAGCAGATGACAATGTTTCAGAATGGTGTGAAGTAACAACAGGTGTGCCGCAGGGTTCGGTCCTTGGTCCACTCCTGTTCTCCGTGTATATAAATGACCTTCCATCTGTCCTTAAATTTTGTCAACATCATATGTACGCAGATGACCTTCAGCTATATCTACACACGGATCTGAAATCCATTCATTTGAAGGTAGCTCTAATTAACAGTGACATTCAAAGCCTATCTCAGTACGCACTCGATCATAATCTAATACTTAACTTCGAAAAAACGCAACCGATCGTCATCGGCTATACCAAATTACTCAGTTCCCTACCTGACCCAGTACCACCTTTACAGCTTGCATCCCAAACAGTTCCGTACCAGTCAGCAGTAAGAAATCTGGGAGTTATTTTTGACTCTCGATTATCGTGGCAGGATCACACAAACATGATTCTGAAAAGGGTTGCATCGTCATTATATCAAATTAGGCGAACTTGCTTCTATTTGCCTCAAAATGTACGAAAGATACTGATACAGAGTTTGATACTACCAATATTTGACTATGGATCTATAATTTACCATGATATGGGAGAGGTCCTCAATACAAAATTGCAAAGAATGCAAAATGCTTGCTTGCGGTTTGTTCTCAATGTACCAAGAGAGTCTCATATAACTCCATTTTACGTCCAGATTGGATGGCTAAAGTTAAAGGAACGAAGACAGTATGCCATGGCTCTGACTGTGATAAAAATTCTAAAATTCAAAATTCCGTCTTATATTTACTGCACACTAACTCCCATGCAATCAGTGCATAACCGTGCGAATAGACACACTGCACAAATGCTCCAGATACCTCATCACAGAACCGAAAAATGCAAAGGTTCATTCCGTATTTCAGCTAGTATTCTCTGGAATAAATATAAATTGCACCAGTATTCAGGACTTCCTATCAGAGCGATAAAACACTCCCTTCATTGTAATCTATCAGCTATACAATTATCATGTTCAAGGTGAACGGATGTAATAACAAGAACTTCTATTGTCAACTGTATGTATAGGTTAAGTTTTTTCTTTCTTCATTTATTCTATTGTATGTAACCGCCCTCTGAATGAAGAGAGCTGCATAAAGAGGCTTTGTAGCCTCAGTGGCCTGTATAAGAGAAACAAAATTCAAATTCACTCTTTCACTTTCCTGTCGTTTTTCTTTTCATTATATTTCCCTTTCCCTTTAAGATTCCCGCACTGTTAATTTTTGCATCTCCACTCCATTTTGTGGGTGTTTTCAATCTCCGTTGCATTTTGTAAGTCTTTTCGATCTACGTTGTATTTTGTGAGTGTTTTTGAACCTCGGTTGCATTTTGTAAGGATTGACAATCTAAATTGCTTGTTAGTAAGACTTTCAATATCGGGGGGTGGGTCCTTTTGTGAGTATTTTGAATTTCAATTTCAATTGCATTTTGTATTTTCAACCTAAAACGCTTTCTTGCAAGTAGTTAATTCTCAATTGCATTTTTGTGGGTATTTTGAATCTAAATTACATTTTGTAATTATTTTCAATCTAAATTGCATTTTGTACGTATTTTGAACTTAACCTGCATTTTGTGCGTATTTTTCACTCTATTCCTTTTGTGAGTATTTTCGTTCGAAATTCCCTTTTGTAAGTATTATCGCTCTCCATTTTGTGAGTAGTTTCAATCTGAGTTCCTTTTTGTAAGTATTTTCCTGCTCACTTAATTTTCGTTCTGGTTTCCACTTCATTGACATTTTCGCTTTCACACAGACCATTAGGGGCCGATAACCTGGATGTTAGGCCCCTTAAAACAACAATTATCATCATCATCGTCATCTTCACGATCACCCAAACCATTATGGGCCGATAACCTGGATGTTAGGCCCCTTAAAACAACAATCATCATCATCATCAAATTCAACATGTGAGCACGCATGGAATGTGTTGCATTCCTAACAATTTCACAGCTGCCTTGATATTCGCACCTCCGTCAGTCACAACAGCTACAATTTTGTTCGAAATGCCCCCTTGAAAAAGATGTCGCTTAATGTGTCTGCTAAATACAGAGCAGTGTGGCTCTCAGAATTTTTGCGTTGTTAGCGTAAAGCACTGAAGAGTAGTTTGGTGCTCTTCCGAACAGTGGACAGTAACTGTTATGTAAGACACAGTATGGAGAGTGGTCCAAATGTATGTGGTAACAGCCACACAATCCGCTGTCTTGAGTTCATGAACTAGTTTGCCCTTCATGGAGTTGTATAACTCCGGTATAAGACCGTTGGTTAGACGCTTTCTGCTAGCCCTAAACTTGGCAAATCCAGGATGTAGGATTTAAAATTATTATTTAATGGAATGTATGCTGTGGAACACGTATACAAAATAGAAATTCACAGGAAAATTGGTAACTTTTATTTTTTGGGCACTTTTTGAGATGTATCTTTAGGATACATTGCCAAGTATAGCGAACTTGAAAAAAATATCATAAGTTCTGGAGTACAGCATTTAATACAGTAAATAATAGTCAAAGTATTGGCATATTGATGATTTAACACAAAACCCAATAAATGACCATGATTGACAACAATAACATATCTTACGTCTAAAATAATGGAAAACACTCAATAATACCCAAAGAAGATTACATAATTCTCCAAAATCACAACTTCTGACTGTACAGTTCTTTTCTTGGTATGTTACTTTGTGTGGTAAGAAAGAAAACAGTTCCTGCTTTCTACAAAACATAATCTTAAATTGCAGTGGCGTCACTAGGGTTGGTGTCACCCAGTGCGGTAACTCATGGTGTGTGTCCCCCCCGCCTCAACAGGTCAAAGCACATATGCCATGGAAGCTCTCATATGTCAAGGCCACCTCAGCAACAGCCAGACCACCACTGAGAACCTCTTATGGACACAGACCACACAATATTCTCCTCGGCGGCCTACCAACGAGTGTCGATGGCTGGCAAACCCCCCAAAAATAACAACATACCAACCGCACCTAAGGGTCAGCCATTGTCCGGTTACAAGGTCCTATATTTACAAAGGCAATAGAAGGAAAAAATAATTTAAGGTCGGTTGGTAAATGATGGTAAGAAGTTAGGAACTAAGAACTACATAGAAAATATGTTACTTTTTTAATTTCTTCCGACCCCGACGGTATTAGGTTACCCGCGGCCTAGGGAGTCTTTCACTTTCCCGCCTTAATTGGCCCTTGCCTCATCTTTCCTGATACCCTCCTTCTGTGAGGGGTCAGCCTTCTTTTTCTTTTCCTTTTACCTCCTGCCTTGTGCTCTAGACCCTTAAGGAGGGAGGGTGTTTGTAGCCCCACCACTTCTGGTGCACCCTAGATAATGCTACACCCTCAGGGGCTCACGGCTGGTGAGTTCGGGAGTTGGCGACCCCGAGGGATTCCTGAGCTGGGTCCGTTTTTCCCTTTTGTCCCTTCCCTTTGGGGCGGACCCTCTCCCCTCCCCTATCCTCTCCAATCCTCTCCTCTTTTCCTTATATTTCCTTTTTTCTTTCAGATTCCCGCACTGTTTTTGTTACTTGGTTCCCCGTGTATCTAAATTCCCTTTTAGCGATTTTTTTGTAGATATTTTTAATCTACGTTGCATTTTGTAAGTCTTTTCGATCTAGATTGCATTTTGTGAGTGTTTTTCAATCTCGATTGCATTTTGTAAGGATTGACGATCTAAATTGCTTTTTAGTAAGTCTTTCAATATCCGGGCCGGGGCTTTTGTGAGTTTTTTGAATTTCAATTGCATTTTATATTTTCAACCTACCCCGCTTTGTTCAAGTAGTTAAGTCTCAATTGCAATTTTGTGGGTATTTTGAATCTAAATTACATTTTGTAATTATTTTCAATCTAAATTTCATTTTGTAAGTATTGTCCATCCTAATGAGAAATTTGAATCTACCATACATTTTGTATGCAATTTCACTTGCATTTTGTATTTTCAACCTACCCCGCTTTGTTCAAGTAGTTAAGTCTCAATTGCAATTTTGTGGGTATTTTGAATCTAAATTACATTTTGTAATTATTTTCAATCTAAATTTCATTTTGTAAGTATTGTCCATCTGGTGTATTCTTTGAATACACGGTACCTGAGATATAATGTCTATTGCTCTTTGCATGTTCATTTCTTCCTTCCTCTTTGTCAACCACCAACAGTGATCATCTGTTTTCTCCTTGTTGGGCATATCTCTTATGTCTTCATAAGTATGTTTCAGATATATAACTTCTGTGACCCACCTAGCGTCATCTAGTAGCGAACCTCTGAAGCTACTCAATTCCTCATCGTGCAAGAGGACTTACATATCCATCTGGCCACCAGATCTCGTTACTATCGTCAGCTATTTTCTCCTTGAGCAAGAGGACTACGTCTACTGTTTCACTCACCATGCTGCGCTAATATCGCCTACTATCAACTCTTAGAAGACCATCCATCAAGAAGAAAATTATTTTTTGCTAAGTTGGTTATGCTGATATGTATACCTTTTGTTTCCTACCCCCACTCTTTCCCCTTCCGTGGTCTCTCCGTGCTCCGTTGAGCTGCTCTCACTTCTCCGTCTGCAGTTGACTCGTCCAGTCAAAGCTCCGCTCGAGCTTGCCTCCTCAAACCAAGACGCTCACCCTCTTTTACGCCATGTTGGAACTCTAAGCATCAGTGAGAAATCCGACTTCAACATGAAATCAAGATAAGTACCATTTTTAAAAAGTTTTAACCTCATCTTCATGGTTTTAACTTCCAAGTGTTTTTAATTATAATTTATAGGCAGTGTGAAATGATTTACTTTGGGGCAATGATCATTCTTCGTGGGATTTGCAATGTTGAGCTTTTTGCTTGTATAAGCCAACCTTACTAAAACAAAAGAGCTTTTCTTAAGCGATTCAAACGAGAAATCCTCTCGCTACGTGGGATATTATCTAATACCCACTGCCTATAATTATAAAACTATTTCCTCCGTTGGATTTTCTCAACCCCATTTTCTGCTAAGGTCGTTCTGGAACCTTCTAGACCTTGTTCTCTATCTGCGAGTCTTGTCGTCAAGTATTGTTCACGCACTGTGAAAATGCTAGTTAAAATGAGGAATCTTCCTTATAAATTTTTGCAATAGCTAACTTTCTTCCACCGCTGGAACCTCTGGAAAATTCTATGGCGCATTTAATTGTAAATTACAACTTTTTCAAGAAATAGACTCTCATCTATATAGTGCAATCAGTTCTTTCCATAATTGCAATAACTTTCTTTTTCATGAACTTTAGTGTTTCTATAGTGAACTTTGAATCCATCTTCATAGACTACAGTGATAAACAGTGCTTTCTCCACGTTTCTACCGCGTCGCGATCGTCCGGTTATATTAAATAAGGCCATGAACATTTTCCTTAATTCCCATTTCTCTTTCCTAAACCTTTCACTAACAATCTGCAATAAACTTTTAATCTAGGTCGGTTTCAATAAGGTGTCATTCTAAGAAGTGCCCTTCCATTTTTGTTGGTTTATCATTAAGTATCTCTGTATAATCTTTGTGATACGTGTCTAACACACGTTTCAAACTTACATTGTTCCTCCCTTCAAAATCAGGGAAAACAATTCTCTAAACTCTTGAGCGAGTCATGTTCAGGTTTCACGAAATGGAAACTGCCCCATTTTTCTCGTGATTCCTAATTAAACATAGGAAGTCTAGAAACTTCCTTTTCACTTTCTTCAGGTTTCACAATAAGTGACCTGCCCTCTTTGTGTAATTCTCATATATTAACTCTGTATAAATATAAGAAGTTGTAGGAACTTCTATCTTATTTTCACGTTGTTGTTATCGTCATTTTCAAAGTTGTCATTTTCTCTAGAACATTCTCTCAAGAATTTCTTAAGGTACACTTTTTGTACTCTAATTCACGTTCAAGCTTTAATTATTTCATTGTTTATTGGTTTAACTCTTATGAAAATTTTAGAAACATGTAAGGTTTGAAACCTTGTAAATTGTCAGTTGCCTGGAGCAACCGTTTAATGTTGAGAGGTCTGCGACCCTATTTGTTAAAAAGTTCAAATGAACTATGTTAATTAAAATTATATTGCATAATTGTTAATTTCCTCAAACTTCTTCTAATTGTAAATAAATTAAATATTTGTTTTTGGATTCATCATTTCTCTGATACTACAGTTAGGCAGGATCCTGGCTTTCCTAGCCCTTCCTAGGTTTATGCCCTCGTTCATGCTTAATAAAGCTTTTACTATCTGTCTGGCCAGACCATCACCCTTCCCTATAGTACTTTTATTCGTGCTTGGGAGGAAAGACACTAAAGCCACTCTCTGGCAAACTGCCCAAGTCTTAGCTGCAGTTCCCGTCAGCTTCGACCAAGCTCGTACCTATTTTAGATATCAGGAGGTTAAGTTTCTGTGGCAATCGCCTCTAAGTGCATTTAAAGTTAAACTTATTAATTTTGTGGGACTCTCCTCCTATTTTTCTATCCTTCTCTTCCAATCCCAAATCTACTTCCTTCTCTTAATCATCTTCCCTTGGTGGGTGGGTTATTCCTCAGCCAATAAACTACCCACCATCCTAATGAGAAATTTGAATCTACCATACATTTTGTAAGCAATTTCACTTGCATTTTGTATTTTCAACCTACCCCGCTTTGTTCAAGTAGTTAAGTCTCAATTGCAATTTTGTGGGTATTTTGAATCTCCATTACATTTTTTGTATATTTTCAATCTCATTTGCATTTTGTAAGTATTTTGATTTCACTTGCATTTTGTAGGTATTTCGACTGTATGTTGTATTTTGTACGTATTTTGTACTTAACCTACATTTTGTGCGTATTTTTCAATATTTCTTTTGTGAGTATTTTCGTTCGAAATTCCCTTACGTACGTATTACCGCTCTCCATTTGGTGAGTAGTTTCAATCTGAGTTCCTTTTTGCAAGTATTTTCCCTGCTACATAAGGCATAGTTGTTGGGGCTCACTGTCTATTTTATCTAAACCCTTTTCGTTTCATCCATAGCAGTGAGCTGCTTTTTATCTTCATCCCTTCATTTCACGCCATTTCATTTCATCAGGGGCCGATAACCTCGATGTTAGGCCCCTCAAAACAACAATTATCATCATCATCATCATCACCTAATAATTACCGAAAACTTTTGTCTGAAAGAATTTTTGATATGACCCACCATTACGCCGAGGGATGAGAAAAATGATTTCGGAAATATAAGAAAATGCCAAGACCTATCAGAGGTGGCCATGACAACACTATTAAATTGATGAGGGATGAGCCATCAGACGTTGCCATGACAACGCACTTGCACGAGATCACATTCAGCTTTCCATCTGACTAAGTGTGAAGCGGCTTCGATGACGTAACTGGTAGTATGCTCCCCCCAGGGGCTCACATCTAGTGGGTTGTGGGTTAGCGACCACGGGGCCCCAGCTGAGTCCGGCATTGCTTCCACTTACTTGTGCCGGGCTCCTCTCTTTCTTCTTTCCTGTCGACCTTCCTTGGTCAACTCTTGTTCTCTTCCGACCCCGACGGTATTAGGTTATCCGAGGCCTAGGGAGTCTTTCACTTTCCCGCCTTAATTGGCCCTTGTCTCATCTTTCCTGATACCCTCCTTCTGTGAGGGGTCAGCCTTCTTGTTCTTTTCCTTTTACCTCCTGCCTTGTGCTCAAGGCCCTTAAGGAGGCAGGGTGTATGTAGCCCCACCACTTCTGGTGCACCGTCGATAATGCTACACCCTCAGGGGCTCACGGCTGGTGAGTTCGGGAGTTGGCGACCCCGAGGGATTCCTGAGCTGGGTCCGTTTTCCCCTTTTTGTCCCTTCCCTTTGGGGCGGACCTTCTCTTCTCTCCATTCTCCTCTCCTCTTTTCCTTCTATTTCCTTTTCTCTTGAAGATTACCGCACTGTTTTTGTTACTCGAATCACCGTGTATCTAAATTCCCTTTTAGCGATTTTTTAAGGCATTTTTGATCTATGTTGCATTTTGTAAGTTTTTTTTTCGATCTAAATTACTTCTCGCGATTGTTTTCAACCTCAATTGCATTTTGTAAAGATTGACAATCTAAATTGCTTTTTAGTAAACCCCCAGGGACTCACATCTTGTGGGCGTGGGTTGGCGACCACGGGGCCCCAGCTGAGTCCGGCATTGCTTCCACTTACTTGTGCCGGGCTCCTCTCTGTCTTCTTTCCTGTCGACCTCACTTGGTCAACTCTTGTTCTCTTCTGACCCCGACGGTATTAGGGTATCCGAGGCCTAGGGAGTCTCTTCCTTTCCCGCCTTAATTGGCCCTTGTCTCATCTTTTCTGATACCCTCCTTCTGCGAGGGGTCAGCCTTCTTTTTCTCTTCCTTTTACCTCCTGCCTTGTGCTCTAGGCCCTTAAGGAGGCAGGGTGTATGTAGCCCCACCATTTCTGGTGCACCCTAGATAATGCTACACCCTCAGGGGCTCACGGCTGGTGAGTTCGGGAGTTGGCGACCCCGAGGGATTCCTGAGCTGGGTCCGTTTTCCCCTGTTGTCCCTTACCTTTGGGGAGGACCCTCTCCTCTTTCACTTTCCTATATGCCTTTCATGGCTCTCCTTCCTTCCAAGTCCCTCAATCCGCCTTCTCCGAGGGTTGAGGGCATTTCTTTTCCTTCTGTCCTTTTATTTGCCTTATTCTGCTTTGGTTTTCCATTTCTTCTTCTAGTATGTAGGTTATTAGTTAGTTTTAGTTTTAAGTTCGCTTTTTATTTTCATCTTCATGATCACCCAAACCATCAGGGGCCGATAACCTAGATGTTAGGCCCCTTAAAACAACAATTATCATCATCATCTTATTTCCTGTCGACCTCCCTTGGCCAACTCTTGTTCTCTTCCGACCCCGAAGGTATTAGGTTATCCGAGGCCTAGGGAGTCTTTCACTTTCCCGCCTTAATTGGCCCTTGTCTCATCTTTCCTGATGCCCTCCTTCTGTGAGGGGTCAGCCTTCTTTTTCTTTTCCTTTTAACTCCTGCCTTGTGCTCAAGGCCCTTAAGGAGGCAGGGTGTATGTAGCCCCGCCACTTCTGGTGCACCGTCGATACTGCTACACCCTCAGGGGCTCACGGCTTGTGAGTTCGGGAGTTGGCGACCCCGAGGGATTCCTGAGCTGGGTCAGTTTTCCCCTTTTGTCCCTTCCCTTTGGGGCGGATCCTCTCCTCTCCTCTTTCCCCTCCCCTCTCCTCTCTCCCCTCTCCTCGCCTCTTTTCATTATATTTACTTTTCTCTTTAAGATTCCCGCACTGTTTTTTGTTACTTGGTTCACCGTGATTCTAAATTCCCTTCTGGCGATTTTTTTAAAGCTTTTTTAATCTACGTTGCTTTTTGTAAGTTTTTTCGATCTAAATTACATCTCGCGATTGTCTTCAACCTCAACTGCATTTTGTGAAGATTGACACTCTAAATTGCTTTTTAGTAAGTCTTTCAATGCATGTGCCCGGGCCTTTTAGTGAGTATTTAGAATTTCAATTGCATTTTGTAAGAATTTTCAACCAACGCCGCATTTGCACAAATTTTTAATCTAAATTGCTTTTTGTTTGGTGGGCATTTTGCACATATTTTGATTCTCAATTGCATGTTGTGGGTATTTTGAATCTAAATTACATTTTGTCAAGTATTTTCAATCTAAATTGCATTTTGTAAGTATTGTCAATCCACATGAGTCGTTAGAATCACCGTACATTTTGTAAGCATTTTCAATTTCAATTGCATTTTGTAAGTATTTTGAATTTCTATTGCACTTTGTGAATAATTTGGATTGGAACTGGGATAGGGCCTATTTCAATCTGAATTGCATTGTGTATTTTCAATTTCAATTGCATTTTGTAAGTATTTTGAACCTCCATTCCATTTTGTACGTATTTTCGATCTCATTTGCAATTTCCCCCCTGTGGGTGGGGGGTTTAGAATACACCCACGGTATCCCCTGCCTGTCGTAAGAGGCGACTAAAAGGGGCGACCTTGGCTATACTTTAAGGACTCCGCGTTGTTTTGTGAATTGGACCCCCAGTGGGTGGGAGGAAGCGAATACATCCACGGTACTCCCTACCAGTCGTAAAAGGCGACTAAAAGGGCTTCTCGGAACGGTCCCCTTTCGAGGGTTTGACAGTCAGCTCTAAAAGACATACACCCGTGCTGTATAACTCTCATTAGGTTATATCGCACTTCTTTCCGTCACTGCTTTCAGGGTCTGGCAACCAAAATTTCTATATGTGCGTGCTGTTAGGGGATGGGCCACTTACGCTAGCGACTACGCTCAAAAGCCTGTTCCGGTCTTGGCCGCGCCGACAGGTGGGTGTGCCATGTACCCGTTCAGTAGTATCCGCCTGACTACGCAGGTCCCCGCACAGCCGAATGTCTGAGCTGTAAAATCCAGTATATGCCAAGGGGTACATGCCGATACGGCATTGTAAAACATCGGACCCCCGGGCAATGCCTTCCAAGCTAGGCGGGCCTTGCCCTGGCTGGGTAGCGCCTACTGTGACGGCCCGTGATCGGATGTCGGTGGCATTCGGGGAGGATGATCTGGCCATGGGTTCTAAAAGAAAAATCCCCAACCAGGGTGGACGTACACCCAAACAGGGTGGTCCTACACCCAAGTCTTTAACATTTGATTCCCTACGGGGATCAACCCCCTGGGAACAATCTGTGCGTGAAAATCTGGGTACTAACACCCCCAAGTTTCTGGTAGCTACCAGAACAGATGGGGGTGATTTCAAGCTGGTAAAGAGTATTTTGTTTTCTCGCCACATAGAAGGTGTCTATGGTGAGCTTGAGAAAGTACAAAAGATGAGGAACGGTAGCTTGTTGCTCAAGACTAGGACTGGAGAGCAAGTTGAACAACTTTTGCAATGTGACCACTTTGGCGACATTCCCGTCAAAGTGGAAAAGCACACGTCCCTGAATCTGGTCCGAGGAGTTATTTTCCACCGGGACCTGATTCTGAACACTGACGAGGAGCTCAAGGAGGATATGCGGCACCGTCACGTGACTGATGTCCGGCGCATTACGCGCAAGGTCAATGGTCAAATCGTGGATACTGGTGCTTTCATTATTTCCTTTGAGCTTTCGGTGCTCCCGGAGAAAGTCAAGGTTACAAGTTACCGTTGTGACGTACGGCCTTATATCCCTCCCCCAATGAGGTGTTATAAATGCCAGAAGTTCGGGCACATGTTATCCCGATGCTCGAGCCCCGCAATCTGCGGAACATGCGGTAAGGTACCACACGAAGCGGAAGGGTGCACAACACCTTATCAGTGCACTAATTGCCCTGGATTTCATTCTCCTCGGGACAGGAACTGCCCTGTCTTCCTGAGTGAGAAGAAAATCCAGGAGATCAAAACCCTGGATGGTCTGACCTACCAGGAGGCCCGCAAGAAGTACCGTACCACGACTTCGCCTTCTCCAACGATTGATTATAGAGCCATAATACCAAATTTGGTCCCGGCTACCTCATCTTTTGTTCCAGCTGTGAAACCTGCAACTGAGTTTCCTGTTCCAAAACCAGCTCCTAACATTATAACGGAAAGCCCGAAGGTGACTTCAACTCCACCTTCGGCCAGCACGAAGGCTGTGCGAGCGAAGGCTGCTCCGCCCGCACAGCAGGGGAGGAAGTTGAAGACTTCCTCCCCACTCGGGAGGAAGTCGAAGTCCCCCCAGGGGCTCACATCTAGTGGGTTGTGGGTTGGCGACCACGGGGCCCCAGCTGAGTCCGGCATTGCTTCCACTTACTTGTGCCGGCTCCTCTCTTTCTTCTTTCCTGTCGACCTCCCTTGGTCAACTCTTGTTCTCTTCCGACCCCGACGGTATTAGGGTATCCGAGGCCTAGGGAGTCTCTTCCTTTCCCGCCTTCATTGGCCCTTGTCTCATCTTTTCTGATTCCCTCCTTCTGCGAGGGGTCAGCCTTCTTTTTCTTTTCCTTTTACCTCCTGCCTTGTGCTCAAGGCCCTTAAGGAGGCAGGGTGTATGTAGCCCCACCACTTCTGGTGCACCGTCGATAATGCTACACCCTCAGGGGCTCACGGCTGGTGAGTTCGGGCGTTGGCGACCCCGAGGGATTCCTGAGCTGGGTCCGTTTTCCCCTTTTTGTCCCTTCCCTTTGGGGCGGACCTTCTCCTCTCTCCCCTCTCCTCTCCTCTTTTCCTTCTATTTCCTTTTCTCTTTAAGATTCCCGCACTGTTTTTGTTACTCGAATCACCGTGTATCTAAATTCCCTTTTACCATTTTTTTTAAAGGCATTTTTGATCTATGTTGCATTTTGTAAGTCTCTTCGATTTAAATTACATCTCGCGATTGTTTTCAACCTCAATTGCATTTTGTAAAGATTGACAATCTAAATTGCTTTTTAGTAAGTCTTTCAATGCAGGCGTCAGGGCATTTTAGTGAGTAGTTTGAATTTCAATTGCATTTTGTAAGTATTTTCAACCAAAACCGCATTTTGCACGAATTTTGAATCTAAATTGCATTTTGTTTGGTGGGCATTTTGCACATATTTTGATTCTCAATTGCATTTTGTGGGTATTTTGAATCTAAATTACATTTGTCAAGTATTTTCAATCTAAATTGCTTTTTGTAAGTATTGTCAATCCACATGAGTCGTTTGAATCTACCGTATATTTTGTAAGCATTTTCAATTTCAATTGCATTTTGTAAGTATTTTGAATTTCAATTGCACTTTGTGAATAATTTGGATTGGAACTGGGATATTTCAATCTGAATTGCATTGTGTATTTTCAATTTCAATTGCATTTTGTAAGTATTTTGAACCTCAATTGCATTTTGTACGTAATTTCGATCTCATTTGCATTTTGTAAGTATTTTGAATTTCAGTTGCATTTTGTAAGTATTTCGGCGCTACTTTGCATTTTGTACGTATTTTGAATCTAGCCTACGTTTTGTGGGTCTTTTTCAATCTATTCTTTTTGTGCAACTTTTCGTTCTAAATTCCCTTTTGTAGGACCATATTGTGAGTTGTTTCCATGTGAGTTCCTTTTTGTACGTATTTTCAGTCTTCGATAATTTTGTTCTGGTTTCCATTTCATTATCATTTTCGCTATCACCCAGATCATTAGGGGCCGATAACCTAGATGTTAGGCCCCTTAAAACAACAATTATCATCATCATCATCATCAGATCATTAGGGGCCGATAACCTCGATGTTAGGCCCCTTAAAACAACAATTATCATCATAATTATCATCGGAAGTCGAAGTCTTCCTCCCCATCCAAACGGTCGGCGAAAGCCGCTCCGAAGCCGGCGGAGGCGGCATCGTCGACCAGGGTCAGGACTTCGGCTCCTGACCCGTCTCTATACCTTAAAGAGCCGGGGGCGGGTAAGAAGGGACCCCGCACTACGCATTCCCTTTCTCCAAAAAAGGGGAAGCCATCCGTGCCAACACCTGCGGATGCTTCTGCGCCTGGGGACGTTTCGGCCCCCAGATCTTCGCGCTCCCCACGGAGATCCCCCCGCCGCCGAACTGCGTCCAGGAAATCATCTACCGAGTCGATTCACTCCATGAACTCGCCTGAGGACATGGAGATTATAGTCGACGTAGTGACTGTAGATTCTCCAGAGTCAAAGTTGGAGTAGCTTGCTGCTCCAACTTATTCCCTAAGTTCACACAATGGCACTGTTACAGTGGAATTGTAACAGTTATGACAGGCATTTGACAGAGCTCCGTCAGCTTATTGCCCAATACGCGGCGAGTATAGTCTGCCTACAGGAAACAAACCTCAGACCTGATCACGAGACTGTTCTGAGAGGTTTCCGACTATACTCTAAAGAGCGACAAGACGCCGCCCGGGCTTCCGGGGGCGTTTGTACCTTCGTTCGCTCTGACTGCTATAGTGAGGAGTTTCCACTCGTCACTCCTCTGGAAGCTATTGCAGTTCGCGTGTCCTTGCCTGCTATGACAACTGTTTGTAACGTGTACCTTCCACCGAACCAACCCCTTGATATTAATGACGTCTTAGATCTTGTTGATCAACTTCCAGTCCCTTTCCTACTCGTGGGTGATTTCAACTCTCATCACCCCCAATGGGGATCACCATCTTCCTGCCCCAGAGGAAGGGACGTGGAAGGCTTAATTCAAGGGTTGGATTTATGTCTATTAAATACAGGGGAAGCTACACATTTTAGCTTAGCGCACGGCACGTACTCACACATTGACTTGAGTGTGTGTAGCCGTGCGCTGGTCCCCTTATTTGGCTGGTCTGTACACGATGACCTCTGTGACAGTGACCATTTCCCGATCGTTCTTACCCTTCTGAACCAGACGCCCGTTGAGTCCCCCAGTCGTTGGGTTCTTAAGCGGGCAAATTGGCCCTCGTTTCAAGAACGAGCTGTATTCGTTGATCTTGGTTGCCGGAGCGTCGATGACGAGGTACAGCACATCACCGATGTGCTTCTTGCTGCCGCCGAGGAGTCCATTCCATCCTTTTCTGGGACTCCTCGTCGCAAACTCGTCCCTTGGTGGACAGAGGATATTGCAGCGGCAATAAGAGACCGTCGTCGAGCTCATAAGCACTACCGTCGGCGTCCAACCATGGCCAATTTGGTGGCGTTTAAGAAATTCCGTGCCAAGGCACGGATTCTTATTCGCCAGAGTAAGAAACAATCCTGGGAACGGTATGTGTCTTCTATTACGGCACATACCCCCTCCTCTCAAGTGTGGACTAAACTGCGACGCATTTCGGGAATTCAGACATCTTCTACTGTACCGGGAATTTCCATTGCTAATGAACTGGTTACAGATCCTTATCGCGTTGCAAACCATCTCGCCTCGTATTTTGCGGATATATCCGGTTCCGATAACTATGACCCTGCCTTCGTGGCCCTGAAGCGCGAAGCGGAACGTTTCCATCTTAGTTTTGCTTCCCGCGCTTCGGAGGAGTACAACGTGCCCTTTACGGAGTGGGAACTCCGCGGAGCGCTGGCGCTCTGCAGGGACACGTCTCCTGGCCCGGATAATATCCACAACCAAATGCTTAAACACCTTAACGATGAGAGCATTCGCTATTTGCTCAGGGTGTTTAATCGTATCTGGTTGGAAGGTGTG
The DNA here is from genome assembly GCA_946902985.2 of Meconema thalassinum. NCBI lineage: Eukaryota > Metazoa > Arthropoda > Insecta > Orthoptera > Tettigoniidae > Meconema > Meconema thalassinum. The sequence goes on along the minus strand of OX336392.1, from coordinate 500,446,448 downwards.
TTTCCAGCGCAATGGCAGGAAGGTATCATTATACCTATCCTGAAGCCCGATAAGGATCCCAAATTGTCAGGGAGTTACAGACCTATTTGTCTCACAAACGGTTTGTGCAAGCTCTTTGAGAGGATGGTCAATCGGCGCCTGGTGTGGGTCCTGGAGAAACGGGGACTCCTGTCTGAATACCAGTGTGGTTTCAGGGCGTCACGGTGTACCAACGACCATCTGGTACGCCTGGAGACTGCCATACAGGACGCTTTTCTCCGGAGACAGCACCTAGTCGCTGTTTTCTTTGACCTCGAGAAGGCCTATGACACCACTTGGCGTTACGGCATCCTCTCTACCCTGCATCAATGGAAATTCCGAGGTAACTTGCCGGTTTTTATTGCGAATTTTCTGTCCCTTCGCCTGTTCCGTGTCCGAATAGGGGGGACATATTCGCAATATCATATACAGGAAAACGGAGTCCCACAGGGATCGGTGCTTAGCGTAACATTATTTGCGATTGCCATAAACGGTATAGTCGCTGCTGCTGGTCCAGCAGTGGTACCGTCGCTATATGTAGACGACTTTGCTCTACATTATAGTGCGCAAAATATGGCGGTCGCTGAACGACAGCTACAACAAGCTATTCGGAGAGTGGAACGCTGGACACTGGAGCATGGCTTTCGATTCTCAACCGCTAAGTCCTCGGTTGTCCATTTCTGCCGAAAGCGCACCCTCCATCCAGATCCTGAGCTTTATCTGGGCAATGTAGCTTTGCCTGTTGTTGCTGCGTACCGGTTCCTTGGGCTCCTTTTCGATCAGAAATTGACGTGGGAACCACACGTGCGGTGTTTGAAAACTGCCTGCGCTAAGAAACTCAACATGTTGCGGTTTCTTAGCGGCACATCATGGGGGGCGGACCGCGTGGTGCTCCTGCGCTTTTATAAGTCACTGATTTTATCTAGGTTAGATTATGGCAGTGTAGCATATGGTTCGGCCCGTAAGTCAGTGCTTGTTAAACTGGACAGTGTCCACCACGGCGGTGTGAGGCTGGCGACGGGTGCCTTTCGGACAAGCCCAGTCGTCAGCTTGCTCGCCGAGGCTGGCGTACCTCCTTTACACCTGAGGCGCCAAAAGTACTGCTGACCTATGCTGCAACTATTCGACAGATGCCACTTCATCCAAGCTATCCATGTTTGTTTTCCAATCCGAATCGCCGGCTGTATGATGTGCTCGCCCGAGCCACTCGGCCGGCGGGGATTCGCTTGGATGACTTATACCGTCAGTTGCGATTTCCTTCTGTCTCCTGTATCGTCCGAGTACCTAGCAAGGCCCCTCCGTGGATGGTCTCTCGCCCTGATATCATCCTGGATCTGCACACCGGCCCCAAGTCGGACACGGACTCCTCCGTCCATCGGAGGTTGTTCCAGTCCGTGGTGACACGGTATCCGGGATCAGGGCTTGTATTCACGGACGGTTCGAGGGTAAACGAGAAAGTAGGCTGTGCATTTGTGGTTGAGGATCGTCGGTTTCTCTTTTCACTTCCCGAGGCGTGTAGCGTGTACACTGCGGAGCTCTATGCCATCTTAGAGGCTCTGCGGTACACGTTATCAGACGATCCCCAGCACTTTCTTTTGTGTACTGACTCTCTGAGTGCGCTGCAGGCGATCGATGTGTGTTTCCCGAAGCACCCGTTGGTCCAGCGTGTGCACGACCTGCTCGTCAGTTCGCGTAACGCTGGAACCGGGGTGACCTTTGTGTGGCTTCCTAGCCACATGGGTATTGCGGGAAACGAGCTTGCTGATCAGGCGGCGAGAGAGGCAGTCGCACTGCCCTCGCTACCGTCTAAGGTGCCTGCTAGTGATGTGCGCTCTCAGTTGCGGCATACGATCCTGTCGCATTGGGAGGAGGCATGGCGTGCCACGCCTCCACCCAACAAACTGAGAGGCATCAAGGAGACAACGAAGGTGTGGAAATCTTCTTTCCGATCTCTCCGGAAGGAAGCTGTGGTACTCTGTCGACTCCGGATCGGCCATGGGATTGCTACGCACTCCCACTTGCTGAAGAGAGAAGATCCTCCTGTGTGTACTTGCGGCGCCCACCTAACCGTGGCACACCTTCTCTTGGAGTGTGTGGATCTGGCCGATCTGCGCAGGACTCTTAAACTGCCTAATACCCTCTCCCTTATTCTCCGTGATGACGAGCCGTCAGCTGACCTCGTCATCCGGTTCATGAGGGAGAGTGGTTACTTTTTTAAGTTTTAAGGTGTAGTTACGACTTTTAATTGTGGTTAAATCTGTTTTATGTTTTTTATTGTGTTATGTATTGTATTGTTCCCTATGCCTTATTTGTTTTATCCTTTTTTACCATCCGCCTTTTATTCTTTTTATTCAAATAAGGCATAATTTTTGGGGCTCACTGTCTGTTTTATAAACACCTTTTTCGCTTCATCCATGGCAGTGAGTTGTTTTTATCTACATCCTTTCATTTCACGTCATTCCATTTCATTAGGGGCCGATAACCTCGATGTTAGGCCCCTTAAAACAACAATTATCATCATCATCATCATCATTTGCAATTTGTAAGTATTTTGAATTTCAGTTGCATTTTGTAAGTATTTCGACGCTACATTGCATTTTGAACGTATTTTGAATCTAGCCTACGTTTTGTGGTTATTTTTCCATGACGTATTCTTTTTGTGACTCTTTTCGTTCTAAATTACTTTTTGTAAGACCATATTGTGAGTTCCTTTTTGTACGTATTTTCCATCTCAGATAATTTTGTTCTGGTTTCCATTTCATTATCATTTTCGCTATCACCCAGATCATTAGGGGCCGATAACCTCGATGTTAGGCCCCTTAAAACAACAATTATCATCATCATCATCATTTCTTTCCTGATACCCACCTTCTGTGAGGGGTCAGCCTTCTTTTTATTTTCCTTTTACCTCCTGCCTTGTGCTCAAGGCCCTTACCCCTCAGGGGCTCACATCTAGTGGGACGTGGGTTGGCGACCACGGGACCCCAGCTGAGTCCGGCATTGCTTCCACTTACTTGTGCCGGGCTCCTCTCCGTCTTCTTTCCTGTCGACCTCCCTTGGTCAACCCTTGTTCTCTTCCGACCCCGACGGTATTAGGTTATCCGAGGCCTAGGGAGTCTTTCACTTTCCCGCCTTAATTGGCCCTTGTCTCATCTTTCCTGATACCCTCCTTCTGTGAGGGGTCAGCCTTCTTTTTCTTTTCCTTTTATCTTCTGCCTTCTGCTTAAGGCCCTCAAGGAGGCCGGGTATATGTAGCCCCACCACTTCGGGTGCACCCTAGATAATGCTACACCCTCAGGGGCTCACGGCTGGTGAGTTCGGGAGTTGGTGACCCCGAGGGATTCCTGAGCTGGGTCCGTTTTCCACTTTTGTCCCTTACCTTTGGGGCGGACCCTCTTCTCTCCTCCCCTCTCCTCTCCTCTCCTCTCCTCTCTCCTTATGTTTCCTTTTCTCTTTAATATTCCCGCACTGTTTTTGTTACTTGGTTCACCGTGTATCTAAATTCCCTTTTAGCGATTTTTTGCGGCATTTTTGATATACGTTGCATTTTGTAAGTTTTTTTCGATCTAAATTACATCTCGTGATTGTCTTCAACCTCAATTGCATTTTGTAAAGATTGACAATCTAAATTGCTTTTTAGTAAGTCTTTCAATGCAGGTAGACGGGCCTTTTAGTGAGTATTTTGAATTTCAATTGCATTTTGTAAGTATTTTCAACCAAAACCGCATTTCGCACGAATTTTGAATCTAAATTGCATTTTGTTTGGTGGGCATTTTGCACATAATTTGATTCTCAATTGCATTTTGTGGGTATTTTGAATCTAAATTACATTTTGTCAAGTATTTTCAATCTAAATTGCATTTTGTAAGTATTGTCAATCCACATGAGTCGTTAGAATCACCGTACATTTTGTAAGCATTTTCAATTTCAATTGCATTTTGTAAGTATTTTGAATTTCGATTGCACTTTGTGAATAATTTGGATTGAACTGGGATAGGGCCTATTTCAATCTGAATTGCATTGTGTATTTTCAATTTCAATTGCATTTTGTAAGTATTTTGAACCTCAATTGCATTTTGTACGTATTTTCGATCTCATTTGCATTTTGTAAGTATTTTGAATTTCAGTTGCATTTTGTAAGTATTTCGACGCTACATTGCATTTTGTACGTATTTTGAACCTAGCCTTCATTTTGTGGGTATTTTTCAATCTATTCCTTTTGTGAATCTTTTCGTTCTAAATTCCCTTTTGTAAGAACATTTTGTGAGTCGTTTCAATCCGAGTTCCTTTTTGTAAGTATTTTCCGTCTCACTTAATTTTCGTTCTGGTTTCCGTTTCATTATCATTTTCGCTATCACCCAGATCATTAGGGGCCGATAACCTAGATGTTAGGCCCCTTAAAACAACAATTATCATCATCATCATCATCTCCTCTCCACATTTCCTTTTCTCTTTAAGATTCCCGCACTTTTTTGTTACTTGGTTCACCGGGTATCTCCATTCCCTTTTAGCGATCTTTTAAGGCATTTTTGTTCCACGTTGCATTTTGTAAGTTTTTTCGATCTAAATTACATCTCGCGATTGTTTTCAACCTCAATTGCATTTTGTAAAGATTGACAATCTAAATTGGTTTTTAGTAAGTCTTTCAATGCAGGTAGACGGGCCTTTTAGTGAGTATTTTGAATTTCAATTGCATTTTGTAAGTATTTTCAACCAAAACCGCATTTCGCACGAATTTTGAATCTAAATTGCATTTTGTTTGGTGGGCATTTTGCACATAATTTGATTCTCAATTGCATTTTGTGGGAATTTTGAATCTAAATTACATTTTGTCAAGTATTTTCAATCTAAATTGCATTTTGTAAGTATTGTCAATCCACATGAGTCGTTTGAATCTACCGTGCATTATGTAAGCATTTTCAATTTCAATTGCATTTTGTAAATATTTTGAATTTGAATTGCACTTTGTGAATAATTTGGATTGGAACTGGGGTGGGGCCTATTTCAACCTGAATTGCATTGTGTATTTTCAATTTCAATTGCATTTTGTAAGTATTTTGAACCTCAATTGCATTTTGTACGTATTTTCTATCTCATTTGCATTTTGTAAGTATTTTGAATTTCAGTTTCATTTTGTAAGTATTTCGACGCTACATTGCATTTTGTACGTATTTTGAATCTAGCCTACGTTTTGTGGGTCTTTTAGGTAGATTTCCTTAGAAAGCTAACTATTGCAATGGGTACTGGGTAGATTATTGGCTGAGGAATAACCAACCCACCAAGGGAAGATGATTAAGAAAAGGAAGTGGGTTTCGGACTGGAGAAAAAGGATAGAGAAATAGGATGAGAGTTCCAAAAAAGTTATAAATTTAGCTTTAAATACACTCAGAGGCGGTTGCCACCGCAAATCCGCTCTCGGATACCTAAAGTGGGTAAGGACTTGGTCTAAGCTAACGGGAACCGCAGCTAAGACTTGGGCGGTTTGCCAGAGAAAGGCTTTAGTGTATTTCCTCCCAAGCACGCATAAGACTACTATAGGGAAGGTTGATAGTCTGGCAAGACAAATAGTAGCAGATTTGTTCTGTATTAACGATGGCATGAACTTGGGAAGAGTCAGGGAAGACAGGATCTTGCTTAACCGTTGTGTTTGCTAAATGATAAATCCAAAGACAAATATTTAATTTATTTAACAATTCAAAGAAGTTGATAACTTTAACAACTATATTTTCAATTAGTTTAACAAATTTTGGGTCACAGACCTCAGAAAACATTAAACGTTTGCTCCAGGCATTTGACAATTTATTAGGTTTCAAACCTTATATATGTACTAAAATCTTTGCAAGATTTAAAAAAGACAAATGAAATGCTTAAAGTTTAAACATCAAATTGAGTACAAGGAGTGTACTTTAAGGAATTTACAAGTAATTATTTTAGAAAAAGTTACAACTTCGAAAATAACAAAAAAGGAAGCGAGTAAATGAAGAAGAAGTTCCTATTACTTCTTATGTTTATGCTGAATTACTTCTATTACAATTATACAAAAGAGAGCAGGTCACTTACGGTGAAACCTGAAGAAAAAGGTCAAAAGGAAGGTTCTAGACTTCCTATGTTTAAGTAGGAATCGCGAGCTATTTGGGACAGTTTCCAATTCGTGAGACCTGGAAATAACTCACTCAAGAGTTGAAAGTATTGTTTTCCCTGTTTATAGGGAAGAAACAATGTAAGTTTAAACCATGTACAAAACACGTAGTTATACAGAGATTAATTAATGATAAACAAGCAAAAATGGAAGGGCACTTCGTAGAGTGACACCTTATAGAAAAGTTACAATTTTATTAATATGGTTTGTTAGTAGAAGGTTGAGGAAAGATCATTGGGATTTAGGATCAATGTTCATGGCCTTATTTAATGTAAACGGACGATCGCGACGCGGTAGAAAAGTGGGGTAAGCACTAGTTATCACTATAGTCTTTTAAATAGATGAAAAGTTCACTGTAGAGACACGAAAGCTTATGGAAAGAAAGTTATTGCAATGATGAAAATAACTGGTTGCACTAGGTAGGCGAGAGTCTATTTCTTGAGAAAGTTGGGAATTACAATTAAATGCGCCATAGAACATTCCAACGGTGGACGAAAGTTTGCTATTGCAGTAATTTATAAGGAAGATTCCTCATTTTAAATAGTATTTTCACAAGTGAGTGAAAAATACCCGACGGCAAGACTCACAGATAGAGTACAGGATCTGGAAGGTTCCAGAACGATCTTAATAGAAAGATGGGGCCAAAGATAATCCAGCGGAGGAACTTGCTTTGTAATTTATAGACAGCGGGTATTAGATAATATCCCACGTGGTGAGAAGATTTCTCATTTAGCAAGCATAAGAAATGCTGCTTTTGATTAGACAAAAGCCCAACATGAAAAATCCCGCGAAGAATGATTACCACCCCACAAGTAATCTCACGCTGTCTATAAAATAATCAATAAAAGCATGTAGATAAAATTGATGAAGATGAGGTAAAAACCTTAAGTCTGTACTTATCTTGGTTGCATGTTGAAGGTGCAGTTCCCCTTGACAATATTTAATATGCCAACATGGCGTAGAAAGTAGAGTGTGCCTCTTGGTTTGAGGAGACTGGCTCGAGTTGAGCCTTAACTGAGTCGACGGCCGGCGCACAAGTGAGAGCTGCTAGACGCAGAAAAGCACTAGCCTAGACGGCATGACCAACAAGAAGTTGAGTGCACTTAAGAGAGTGAGTGCGCGGTTGCTCACGACGCAGAGAAGTGTAGAACTGAAGTGACTGAGCGAGCAGGCTGCGCGCGCGGAGAAGAGCAGTAGGGGGAGGGGAGAAGAGGGGGAACGAAGAGGTTGCACATAAACATGAAACAACTTTACAAAAATAAATGTTTTTCTTGATGAATGGTCTTCTAAGAGTTGATATCTGGCGATGGTAGCAAAACTGGTGGCCAGATGGATAAGTAAATCCTCTTGCACCAGGAAGAATTGAGGAGCTTCAGAGATTCGCTGCGAGATGACGCTAGGTGGGTCATAGAAGATATATATCTAGAACAGACTCATAAAAGATATAAGCGAAGTGATCACCACAGAGAAAATAGAAGATCACTGTTGGTGTTTGACAAAGAGGAAGGAATGAACATGCAAAGAGCATTAAAAATTGGATTCTCACGTACCGTGTATTCAAAGAATACACCAGGTACCATGTTTCGACTTCAGGAAAATTTCGACATATCTTCACGTTTGACATCCCCTAGACCTCAAAACCACCGTCAGTTAAAAAGTTTATATATAATTAATGTATACATTGTACCCTTGTGAGCAATCTCCATGGAAAATATGCTTCTGCCTCCAGCTAGCTTCAGTTCTCAGGCGTGTACCGTCCGCCCAATGAGCAGTCGCATATTTTGATCTGAGACTAAAAGGTATCAACTCTACAATGATAAAGCACAACTCTATTCTAAAGACTTTAATTCAGCATTAAATCATGGCTTCAAACACATAAAACACAATCCCAACAAAATATAGTACAAAAACAAAGCTATTACTTCCACAATCCACTAATTATTCACATATTATTCTTTTAAATTCATATGATTATACAATCATTTACCCTGAGATTGACTTCAACATTCACTCTCAAGTGCGCTGATGCACATGTAACTTCCACAAAAACTGTACTTATTATCTCATGTCAACTGGTGTGACCTCTTTAATTTCACAAAATTAATTGTTTCTCACAACACATTCGCATTATGTGTACCGTTTGTGTTTTGTTTTTCTCTTCCCACCAAAATGCTTTAGCATGCATTAGCCAATTCATGGGTTGCACAACAAATCTATTTGCTACTCCATAATTATATGTAAATATACCCCTACCGTCCCCTTTTTCTATAGTTCCAATGTATGCCGTTGTGATTTCAACTTCAAAACTTTCGTTACCGCTGTGTCGGATGGTATATTAGGCTACCCTTGCGCGGCCATAGCCTGTGGCATCTAGTGCCGAGCTCCAGAGCTAATCAATACTGTAAGTTAAAAAAAATGCAACTTCCAACAATTCATAAGTTTGCTAAATATTAAATCATCAGGGTGATCTTTAATTATCAATGTGTTTCAAACCACACAATTACCTTATACAATATAACAATGACTCTTTCATTAACAACAGGGCCTCAAAGTCTGTTCCTTTTAAGAGTCAGCTTTCAAGGGTCGTATAACGTCTCCCCCTGGCTCTTGCTGCATAATGGGCTGTGGCGGTCGGGAACGAAACCCTCGGTCCGTCCTCCACTAGCTCCGTTTCGCTTTTCACTCTCTCTTTTATCTCCAAGCAGTAACTCGTAATTTCAATACAATAGTGTAGTCGCAATGACCCACATGTCCCATATGATTTAAACTGAATGGTATGCAATTTAGGTTCTGGTCGAGTTTAAACATTTATTCCTAACCTTAGGATATTAATAACTGGCCTCAATAGGTCCATTTCAATATATGAAGGCACGAGATTCATAAAACACTGGTCGAACTGGCTAGCCGGTATCTTATAGCTGCTACGGTCAGGCCCATGCTGCCGCCAATATAGATTCGCTTCTCAGGAGCTGAATCATTCAATAACAAGTTCTCGGTCGATCAGGTATGAATGCAGAGGTTTCCATTGTTATCCTCGCATATACCACAGGATTCGAACCCGGAAATTTCCATATCCATCATCAGAGTTAGGGTCCAACACTAAATACACTCTGGCACATAATAAATATCTCTGTACGCCCTAGGCTATACGAGATTTCACACGTCGAACAGATTACCTGGCTCCATGACCCCATGCTATGATCTCGTCCTTTGATTAGTAAGAGAAATCTATCAATTACTCTACAAGCTTATTCACAAGCTGCAAATTCAATTCACTGTTAAACTCTTCCATTTCCTAGATTTTTGCATAATTATATTCCCATTAACACAATATACTCTGATATTAAACTGCTTTTCTCAGCCCTTAATGTATTATCTTACTGCTTGGATAGATAAATATTCCAACTAGCATAAATATTTGCTTACAACAACATTTTTCCTGATGTATTCGTTTATTCCCTTTTATTATTATTATTATTACTGACATGAATTACCATAACCCGACACAACGTAACCATTTTAATAATCGAACATCCGTGTTCGTTACGTTAAGTTTTATATCACTGATTTGCCATTTTATAATAGTGGTAACGATTAATCCACTCACTGATATATAAAAACATCTCAACTCTACTAAAATCAACACAACAATAAACATTTGAGGGTCTACCTCCTAATACTGATTCTTACTGGCATATTTTATAATTTTGAAATCACATTACATACAGTGTACTATAACTGCTATAAAATCATGTTTTTTTGGGTACTTACATAGGCTTATCCAGGTGGCTCCAACCACTCAATCCTTCCAGTAACGCCTGCCATTTGCATAATTAGCGAGGCATTCTCACACTGATAATACACATTTTATAAAACCTTTGCCTCATGAAACACACGGCACTTTTCATTTCCATATTGAAGCTATCGCTTCCTTACACATAACACTTTATAGCACTAGTTATAATATTAATTTTATAGATATTTCACATATCATCACTACAAAATACACGTCACTATTTACATTTCTTACTGGTTGAATTTTCCTGGCAAGATATCAGAACTGCAGACATTGAAGAATTACTCCCCGCTGCTATCAACATCCTGATTGAAAGTCTCGATTATCTGCCTATGGATTCCTATCGATTCACCAACTGTCTATCAATTATCCTTCGATAAACTTCCTGATTTGGCATGAATATGCTTACCTTTCGTCCTGAGCGTTACTTATTGGTATTCTCATGACATTTCACCAATCGCATCATAAAGTTTATCCCTGCGCAATCCGGCATACTAAGATATGTCCAATCAATATTTTACACACTGCGCTCATCATTGTACATTGTACTTATACAAATTATTACTCTCACTAGTTCTACATAGTATATCACCCGGTACATTTCCTATGTGCACACTAACAATCGCTCGTACTGCCAACTATACAAATATGGCACGACTGTCCTTAATAAAGAGTATTATAAATGTTTTACTGCACGGCTTCTCATACTGAAGTCCGAACATCCCTTCTTGACTTCGGTAACGCGCATTTCGCCTTTAGACTGCGGTTCACTGATTACAGTACTTATTATTACTTCATGACCATGCATGATTATATTATCACCTGTTCTCAATTTGTGCATTATACTGCACGGCGAATATACTGATTAACACTAAAATGTTCAAGTCTTTGTGCGCGCGTTCTTTTCCTGGACCCGGGCGACATACGCTCCGCGCTCGAGTCTGTTACAAGTGACTGACTTCTGACAAGGGTCCATGCCTTATATTCGTTTCACAAGACAAAGTAGACCGAGAATTCCCTCGCAGAGTCATCTTCTCTCCCAGGATGATTCTGGTCTTGAAATAATGCTCAATGGTTCCTTTCTCCTCGCTGGTCACATATCTGAATGCGTGCTCGAGGATCGATCGGCCAATTAATTAATATTAATTGCCTTTGCCATGGCGCGGGGACGCTGCGTCACTTAAAATCCCCGGCGACCTAGTCAGATCACGCCGCTAACACCAAAAGTAATGCGTCCTTGCGCATTCCATTAAATATGCCTCGATTTCACTGTTTAATGGCTAGATAATTAGCCTCCCGGCTAAACATTCACATGTGTGCAACCCTCATGTCACTGCGTTGCTCCAATCACGAGTAATCATTAATTTTCACTGGGATCTTCCCACTCCATTCTCGTTTCTTTTCTGAAACGGGGAAGAACTTGGCCATTATTTTACCCACTGACCTGCTCCAGACGACTTAAGTAGGTCAGCAAGATTGACAAGGCTCCAAGGATCTCCTCCCACAATTCTGGAGTCATTAGTTAACCGTCAAACTCTCCAACTTCTGTGCTCAAGTCCAGCATAGCCTACTTCATACAGCCCAATAATGCTGTATTCCACTCATTTTCCCTGCATTATATTAAAAAATAATGTCATCATCAGTTGATATCACAACAGTGATTTAATATATAATTTCCTCTAGGGGTTTTTACAACTAAACTCCCTCAAAAGTTCTCGGGTTCGTTCCTAGCCGGAACCTCAATTCTGAGCTCAACTTATCTCTGAGATCCACGTTCGATACCAGTCAGCCTAACCCCCTTGGGTTCAATATATATGTACATATATCACTTTCTTGTGGACACGATAACTACCGCAATTTTGCACCAATCAATTTGATTTTTTTACATAATATGTATCCCTATAAAATCTCGGTCGACTTCGTTAATGGGCACAATCGGTCGACGGGGGAGAAAATGGGGGTGTTTTTTCGGAAAAGTGAAATATCGCTATAACTCTCTTAATATTTGAAATATCGAATCCATTCAAAGTTCATACTATGTGTCGAATAAGGCCCAAAAATTTATGTTTGAAGAGTTTTTTGATAGCACCAACCATTGACCAAAGGGGTTGGATAAAGTGGGTTTTTCGGGAAACATTAATCATATCTCTCTTAATAGGCACAATATCAAAACCGTACTCCCCCAGGGGCTCACATCTTGTGGGCGTGGGTTGGCGACCACGGGGCCCCAGCTGAGTCCAGCATTGCTTCCACTTACTTGTGCCGGGCTCCTCTCTGTCTTCTTTCCTGTCGACCTCACTTGGTCAACTCTTGTTCTCTTCTGACCCCGATGGTATTAGGGTACCCGAGGCCTAGGGAGTCTCTTCCTTTCCCGCCTTAATTGGCCCTTGTCTCATCTTTTCTGATACCCTCCTTTTGCGAGGGGTCAGCCTTCTTTTTCTCTTCCTTTTACCTCCTGCCTTGTGTTCTAGGCCCTTAAGGAGGCAGGGTGTATGTAGCCCCACCACTTCTGGTGCACCATAGAAAATGCTACACCCTCAGGGGCTCACGGCTGGTGAGTTCGGGAGTTGGCGACCCCGAGGGATTCCTGAGCTGGGTCCGTTTTCCCCTTTTGTCCCTAACCTTTGGGGCGGTCCCTCTCCTCTTTCACTTTCCTATATGCCTTTCATGGCTCTCCTTCCTTCCAAGTCCCTCAATCCGCCTTCTCCGAGGGTTGAGGACATTTCTTTTCCTTCTGTCCTTTTATTTGCCTTATTCTCCTTTAGTTTTCCATTTCTTCTTCTAGTATGTAGGTTAGTAGTTAGTTTTAGTTTTAAGTTCACTTTTCATTTTCATCTTCACGATAACCCAAACAATCAGGGGCCGATAACCTAGATGTTAGGCCCCTTAAAACAACAATTATCATCATCATCATCATCAAAACCGTACGAAATGGACAATATTCCCCTAATAATTACCTAAAACTTTTGCTTGAAAGAATTTTTGATATGACCCACCATTACGCCAAGGGATGAGAAAAATGATTTAGGAATTATAAGAAAATGCCAAGAGCTATCAGAGGTTGCCATGACAACACTACTAAATTGATGAGGGATGAGCCATCAGACGTTGCCATGACAACGCACTTGCTCGCGATCACATTCAGTTTTCCATCTGACTAACTGAGAAGCGGCCTCGGTGACGTAACTGGTAGTATGCTGAACTTCTCTGCCCAAGTCCGCGGGTTCAAAGCCGGCCGAAGTCGTCGGATTTTCTAAGAGCGCTATAAATCCCTCAGTATGCTTCCCTTTGGAGGGGTGATCCAACGTTCGTTGCGAGTTGGTGGTTGCGGTGGCATATTGTAGCCAAGTTCAGAGCTAGGTGTCGTTGACGGTAGTATCTGGTAGCATCATTAGGAACTACTGCTTGAAATTGACCGTCTGCAGTTCTTACCTGAATTATAGACTGATTCAGCCATCACAATTCACACTGTTTATCAGACAGATTCTACACTCACCCAAAGTACACGGGGTTACATGACCGCGTTGTCGCAGCCCCTAAACTGAGGAACCAACCAAAATCTCTGCGGGAGATAACATTTTGCGTGAAGACGTAATAGACCATTACACATCAGTGTCGAAACCTTGCATAAGGACAGTGTATAAAAATGTACCCCAAATGACAAGAAGGTTACCGTCCCCATAAGACAATAAAATGTTTAAAATATGCATAAAATGACGATAAACAAAGTTAATTAAGCTCCAATTATAAAATACTTTCTCGCAATAAATGAGGTCTGATCCTTCTACGAAAACCTGCATATTCTCCCTATTTTCCCCTATCCCCAAGTTTGCCCGATGAAATCTACCTCCGCCTTCCGGCGTGCTGAGAGGACTTTTTGAATTGCTATGGGGAATGGTTTTGCACACATACATGGCCGCTATTTGCAAACTATTGGGCTGATGACCTTGTAGTCAGTCATAAGATGCTTTCCACAAAAAGGCATGTTGTTGCAAAATCTGGTATAGATCAAATTGTTAGGATGGTCGTAATTTGATTTAAGCTTTTAATATTTGGGTGGCCGTCATTCCGTTCCCGTCAAGATGGCGGTGATATAAACATGACACTGAGGTGCCCTTTGCTAGTGCTACCTCTGTACCAAATTTCGTTCAATTCGGTTTCACCGTGTTTGAATTAATAGGGGGAATCGATTTGCACATACTTGGCCACCATCTGCAAACTATTGGGCTGATGATCTTGCAATTTGGTCAGAATATGCTTCCCACATAAAGATATGTTGTTGCAAAATTTGGTAGAGACTAGATTATTAGCTTGGTCGTAATTACATTTTAGCTTTTAACATTTGGGTGGCCGCGATTACGTTGCCGTCAAGATGGCGGTGATATAAAACATGACACTGAGGTGCCCTTTGCTAGTGCTACCTCTGTACCAAATTTCGTTCCATTCGGTTTCACCGTGTTCGAATTAATAGGGGGAATCGATTTTCACACAAAGATGGCCACCATCCGCAAAATATTAGGCTAATGACCTATTAGTTTGGTCAAAGGATGCTCCCTCCATAAATCCATAAATGTATGTTGATGCAAAATTTGGTAGAGATCGGATGATTAGGTTAATCGTAATTTGATTTAAGCTTTGAACATTTGTGTGGCCGCCATTACGTTTCCGTCAAGATGACGGCGATATAAAACATGACACTGAGGTGCCCTTTGCTAGTGCTACCTCTGTACCAAATTTCGTTCCATTCGGTTTCACCGTGTTCGAATTAATAGGGGGAATCCATTTTGACACGAAGATAGCCGCCATCCACAAAATATTAGGCTAATGACCTATTAGATTGTTCAAAGGATGCTCCCTCCATAAAGGTATGTTGTTGCAAAATTTGGTAGAGATCGGATGATTATGTAAGTCGTAATTTAATTTAAGCTTTGAACATTTGTGTGGCCGCCATTTCGTTTCTGTAAAGATGGCGGCGATATAAAACATGACACTGAGGTGCCCTTTGCTAGTGCTACCACTGTACCAAATTTCGTTCCATTCGGTTCACCGTGTTGGAATTAATAGGGGGAATCGATTTTGACACAAAGATGGCCGCCATCCGCAAACTATTAGGCTAATGACCTATTAATTTGGTCAAAGGATGCTTCCTCCATAAAGGTATGTTGTTGCAAAATTTGGTAGAGATCGGATGATTAGGTTAGTCGTAATTTGATTTATGCTTTGAACATTTGTGTGGCCACCATTACGTTTCCGTCAATATGGCGGCGATATAAAACATGACACTGAGGTGCCCTCTGTACCAAATTTCGTTCAATTCGCGTTCACCGTGTTCGAATTGATAGGGGGGGGGATAGACATTCAGAGTACACACACACAGACTCACACACACACACACATACATATACACACACACACACAGACACCCTTTTTTCGCCCTGTGTTGATCTCATAAGTCTACTTTCATTTTTTGCAAACATCGAATGTAGGCTAAAATGGACCCCAAAATGACAAGAAGGTTACCGTCCCCCTAACACAATAAAATGTTAAAATTATGCATAGTAAGACGAAAGAAAAGTTAATTGAGCTCCAATTACATTGTAAAATACTTTCTCGCAATAAATGAGGTCTGATCCTTCTACGAAATCCTGCATATTTTGCCTATTATAGCCTATCCCCTAGTTTGCCCGGTGAAATCTACCTCCGCCTTCCGGCGTGCCGAGAGGATTTTTTTTTTTTTTTTTTTTTAATTTCCCCCCAGGGGCTCACATCTAGTGGGTTGTGGGTTGGCGACCACGGGGCCCCAGCTGAGTCCGGCATTGCTTCCACTTACTTGTGCCGGCTCCTCTCTTTCTTCTTTCCTATCGACCTCCCTTGGTCAACTCTTGTTCTCTTCCGACCCCGACGGTATTAGGGTATCCGAGGCCTAGGGAGTCTCTTCCTTTCCCGCCTTAATTGGCCCTTGTCTCATCTTTTCTGATTCCCTCCTTCTGCGAGGGGTCAGCCTTCTTTTTCTCTTCCTTTTGCCTCCTGCCTTGTGCTCTAGGCCCTTAAGGAGGCAGGGTGTATGTAGCCCCACCACTTCTGGTGCACCCTAGATAATGCTACACCCTCAGGGGCTCACGGCTGGTGAGTTCGGGAGTTGGCGACCCCGAGGGATTCCTGAGCTGGGTCCGTTTTCCCTTTTTGTCCCTTACCTTTGGGGCGGACCCTCTCCTCTTTCACTTTCCTATCTGCCTTTCATGGGTCTCCTTCCTTCCAAGTCCCTCAATCCGCCTTCTTCGAGGGTTGAGGGCATTTCTTTTCCTCCTGTCCTTTATTTGCCTTATTCTCCTTTAGTTTTCCATTTCTTCTTCTAGTATATAGGTTAGTAGTTAGTTTTAGTTTTAAGTACGCATTTCATTTTCATCTTCACGATCACCCAAACCATCAGGGGCCGATAACCTAGATGTTAGGCCCCTTAAAACAACAATTATCATCATCATCATCATTTTTTAATTTCAAAACCCAATTTTATTCATTATTTTCTGATTTGCCCCCAGGGGCTCACATCTAGTGGGACGTAGGTTGGCGACCACGGGATCCCAGCTGAGTCCGGCATTGCTTCCACTTACTTGTGCCGGGCTCCTTTCCGTCCACTTTCCTGTCGACCTCCCTTGGTCAACTCTTGTTCTCCCCCAGGGGTTCACATCTTGTGGGCGTGGGTTGGCGATCACGGGGCCCCAGCTGAGTCCGGCATTGCTTCCACTTACTTGTGCCGGGCTCCTCTCCGTCTTCTTTCCTGTCGACCTCACTTGGTCAACTCTTGTTCTCTTCTGACCCCGACGGTATTAGGGTATCCGAGGCCTAGGGAGTCTCTTCCTTTCCCGCCTTAATTGGCCCTTGTCTCATCTTTTCTGATACCCTCCTACTGCGAGGGGTTAACCTTCCTTTTCTCTTCCTTATACCTCGTGCCTTGTGCTCTAGGCCCTTAAGGAGGCCGGGTGTATGTAGCCCCACCACTTCTGGTGCACCCTAGATAATGCTACACCCTCAGGGGCTCACGGCTGGTGAGTTCGGGAGTTGGTGACCCCGAGGGATTCCTGAGCTGGGTCCGTTTTCCCCTTTTGTCCCTTACCTTTGGGGCGGACCCTCTCCTCTTTCACTTTCCTATATGCCTTTCATGGCTCTCCTTCCTTCCAAGTCCCTCAATCCGTCTTCTCCGAGGGTTGAGGCCATTTCTTTTCCTTCTGTCCTTTTATTTGCCTTATTCCCATTTAGTTTTGCATTTCTTCTTCTAGTATGTAGGTTATTAGTTAGTTTTATTTTTAAGTTCGCTTTTCATTTTCATCTTCACGTTCACCCAAACCATCAGGGGCCGATAACCTAGATGTTAGGCCCCTTAAAACAACAATTATCATCATCATCATCATCATCAACTCTTGTTCTCTTCCGACCCCGACGGTATTAGGTTATCCGAGGCCTAGGGAGTCTTTCACTTTCCCGTCTTAATTAGCCCTTGTCTCATCTTTCCTAACACCCTCCTTCTGTGAGGGGTCAGCCTTCTTTTTCTTTTCCTTTTACCTCCTGCCTTGTCCTCAAGGCCCTCAAGGAGGCAGGGTGTATGTAGCCCCACCACTTCTGGTGCACCCTAGATAATGCTACACCCTCAGGGGCTCACGGCTGGTGAGTTCGGGAGTTGGCGACCCCGAGGGATTCCTCAACTGGGTCCGTTTTCCCCTTTTGTCCTCCCCCAGGGGCTCACTTCTAGTGGGATGTGGGTTGGCGACCACGGGGCCCCTGCTGAGTCCGGCATTGCTTCCACTTACTTGTGCCGGGCTCCTCTCTGTCTTCTTTCCTGTCGGCCTCACTTGGTCAACTCTTGTTCTCTTCCGACCCCGACGGTATTAGGGTATCCGAGGCCTAGGGAGTCACTTCCTTTCCCGCCTTAATTGGCACTTGTCTCATCTTTTCTGATTCCCTCCTTCTGCGAGGGGTCAGCCTTCTTTTTCTTTTCATGTTATCTCCTGCCTTCTGCTTAAGGCCCTCAAGGAGGCCGGGTTTATGTAGCCCCACCACCTTTGGTGCACCCTAGGTAATGCTACACCCTCAGGGGCTCACGGCTGGTGAGTTCGGGCGTTGGCGACCCCGAGGGATTCCTGAGCTGGGTCCGTTTTCCTATTTTGTCCGTTACCTTTGGGGCGGACCCTCTCCTCTTTCACTTTCCTATCTGCCTTTCATGGCTCTCCTTCCTTCCAAGTCCCTCAATCCGCCTTCTTCGAGGGTTGAGGGCATTTCTTTTCCTCCTGTCCTTTATTTTCCTTATTCTCCTTTAGTTTTCAATTTGTTCTTCTAGTAGGTAGGTTAGTAGTTAGTTTTAGTTTTAAGTTCGCTTTTCATTTTCATCTTCACGATCACCCAAATCATCAGGGGCCGATAACCTAGATGTTAGGCCCCTTAAAACAACAATTATCATCATCATCATCATCACCTCTCCTCTCTCCCCTCCCCTCTCCTCTCCAATCATCATCATCATCTTTTCCTTATATTTCCTTTTCTCTTTCAGATTCCCGCACTGTTTTTGTTACTTGGTTCCCCGTGTATCTAAATTCCCTTTTAGCGATTTTTTTGTAGGCATTTTTAAACTACGTTGCATTTTGTAAGTCTTTTCGATCTAGATGGCATTTTGTGAGTGTTTTTCAATCTCAATTGCATTTTGTAAGGATTGACAATCTTAATTGCTTTTTAGTAAGTCTTTCAGTATCCGGGCCGGGGCATTTGTGAGTTTATTGAATTTCAATTGCATTTTGTATTTTCAACCTACCCCGCTTTGTTCAAGTAGTTAAGTCTCAATTGTAATTTTGTGGGTATTTTGAATCTAAATTACATTTTGTAATTATTTTCAATCTATCGCCGGCTGTATGATGCGCTCGCCCGAGCCACTCGGCGGGCGGGGATTCGCTTGGATGACTTCTACCTTCAGTTCCGATTTCCTTCTGTCTCCTGTATCGTCCGAGTACCTAGCAAGGCCCCTCCGTGGATGGTCTCTCGCCCTGATATCATCCTGGATCTGCACACCGGCCCCTAGTCGGACACGGACTCCTCCGTCCATCGGAGGCTGTTCCAGTCCGTGGTGAGCCGGTATCCGGGATCAGGGCTTCTATTCACGGACGGTTCGAGGGTAAACGAGAAAGTAGGCTGTGCATTTGTGGTTGAGGATCGTCGGTTTCTCTTTTCACTTCCCGAGGCCTGTGGCGTGTACACTGCGGAGCCCCCCCAGGGGCTCACATCTTGTGGGCGTGGGTTGGCGACCACGGGGCCCCAGCTGAGTCCGGAATTGCTTCCGCTTACTTGTGCCGGGCTCCTCTCCGTCTTCTTTCCTGTCGACCTCACTTGGTCAACTCTTGTTCTCTTCTGACCCCGACGGTATTAGGGTATCCGAGGCCTAGGGAGTCTCTTCCTTTCCCGCCTTAATTGGCCCTTGTCTCATTTTTTCTGATTCCCTCCTTCTGCGAGGGGTCAGCCTTCTTTTTCTCTTCCTTTTACCTCCTGCCTTGTGCTCTAGGCCCTTAAGGAGGCAGGGTGTATGTAGCCCCACCACTTCTGGTGCACCCTAGATAATGCTACACCCTCAGGGGCTCACGGCTGGTGAGTTCGGGAGTTGGCGACCCCGAGGGATTCCTGAGCTGGGTCCGTTTTCCCCTTTTTGTCCCTTCCCTTTGGGGCGGACCTTCTCCTCTCTCCCCTCTCCTCTCCTCTTTTCCTTCTATTTCCTTTTCTCTTTAAGATTCCCGCACTGTTTTTGTTACTCGAATCACCGTGTATCTAAATTCCCTTTTACCATTTTTTTTAAAGGCATTTTTGATCTATGTTGCATTTTGTAAGTCTCTTCGATCTAAATTACATCTCGCGATTGTTTTCAACCTCAATTGCATTTTGTAAAGATTGACAATCTAAATTGCTTTTTAGTAAGTCTTTCAATGCAGGCGTCAGGGCATTTTGGTGAGTATTTTGAATTTCAATTGCATTTTGTAAGTATTTTCAACCAAAACCGCATTTCGCACGAATTTTGAATCTAAATTGCATTTTGTTTGGTGGGCATTTTGCACATATTTTGATTCTCACTTGCATTTTGTGGGTATTTTGAATCTAAATTACATTTGTCAAGTATTTTCAATCTAAATTGCTTTTTGTAAGTATTGTCAATCCACATGAGTCGTTTGAATCTCCCGTACATTTTGTAAGCATTTTCAATTTCAATTGCATTTTGTAAGTATTTTGAATTTCAATTGCACTTTGTGAATAATTTGGATTGGAACTGGGATATTTCAATCTTCCCCCAGGGGCTCACATCTAGTGGGCGTGGGTTGGCGACCACGGGGCCCCAGCTGAGTCCGGCATTGCTTCCACTTACTTGTGCCGGGCTCCTCTCTGTCTTCTTTCCTGTCGACCTCACTTGGTCAACTCTTGTTCTCTTCTGACCCCGACGGTATTAGGGTATCCGAGGCCTAGGGAGTCTTTTCCTTTCCCGCCTTAATTGGCCCTTGTCTCATCTTTTCTGATACCCTCCTTCTGCGAGGGGTCAGCCTTCCTTTTCTCTTCCTTTTAACTCCTGCCTTGTGCTCTAGGCCCTTAAGGAGGCAGGGTGTATGTAGCCCCACCACTTCTGGTGCACCCTAGATAATGCTAAACCCTCAGGGGCTCACGGCTGGTGAGTTCGGGCGTTGGCGACCCCGAGGGATTCCTGAGCTGGGTCCGTTTTCCCCTTTTGTCCCTTACCTTTGGGGCGGACCCTCTCCTCTTTCACTTTCCTATATGCCTTTCATGGCTCTCCTTCCTTCCAAGTCCCTCAATCCGCCTTCTCCGAGGGTTGAGGGCATTTCTTTTCCTTCTGTCCTTTTATTTGCCTTATTCTCCTTTAGTTTTCCATTTCTTCTTCTAGTATGTAGGTAAGTAGTTAGTTTTAGTTTTAAGTTCGCTTTTCATTTTCATCTTCACGATCACCCAAACCATCAGGGGCCGATAACCTAGATGTTAGGCCCCTTAAAACAACAATTATCATCATCATCATATTTCAATCTGAATTGCATTGTGTATTTTCAATTTCAATTGCATTTTGTAAGTATTTTGAACCTCAATTGCATTTTGTACGTAATTTCGATCTCATTTGCATTTTGTAAGTATTTTGAATTTCAGTTGCATTTTGTAAGTATTTCGGCGCTACTTTGCATTTTGTACGTATTTTGACTCTAGCCTACGTTTTGTGGGTCTTTTTCAATCTATTCTTTTTGTGCAACTTTTCGTTCTAAATTCCCTTTTGTAGGACCATATTGTGAGTTGTTTCCATGTGAGTTCCTTTTTGTACGTATTTTCAGTCTTCGATAATTTTGTTCTGGTTTCCATTTCATTATCATTTTCGCTATCACCCAGATCATTAGGGGCCGATAACCTCGATGTTAGGCCCCTTAAAACAACAATTATCATCATCATCAACACTGCGGAGCTATCTTAGAGGCTCTGCGTTACACGTTATCAGACGATCACCAGCACTTTCTTGTGTGGACTGACTCTCTGAGTGCGCTGCAGGCGATCGATGTGTGTTTCCCGAAGCACCCGTTGGTCCAGCGTGTGCACGACCAGCTCGTCAGTTCGCGTAACGCTGGAACCGTGGTGATCTTTGTGTGGCTCCTAGCCACATGGGTATTGCGGGAAACGAGCTTGCTGATCAGGTGGCGAGAGAGGCAGTCGCTCTGCCCTCGCTACCGTATAAGGTGCCTGCTAGTGATGTGCGCTCTCAGTTGCGGCATTCGATCCTGTCGCATTGGGAGGAGGCATGGCGTGCCACGCCGCCACCCAACAAACTGAGAGGCATCAAGGAGACAACGAAGGTGTGGAAATCTTCCATCCGATCTCTCCGGAAGGAAGCTGTGGTACTCTGTCGACTCCGGATCGGCCATGGGATTGCTAAAAAGAGAAGATCCTCCTGTGTGTACTTGCGGCGCCCACCTAACCGTGGCACACCTTCTCTTGGAGTGTGTGGATCTGGCCGATCTGCGAGGGACTCTTAAACTGCCTAATACCCTCTCCCTTATTCTCCGTGATGACGGGCCGTTAGCTGACCTCGTCATCCGGTTCATGAGGGAGAGTGGTTACTTTTTTAAGTTTTAATGTGAAGTTAGGACTTTTAATTCTGGTTAAATTTGTTTTATGTTTTTTATTGTGTTATGTATTGTATTGTTCACTATGCCTTATTTGTTTTATCCTTTTTTACTATCCGCCTTTTCTTCCTTTTATTCAAATAAGACATCATTTTTGGGGCTCACTGTTTGTTTTATAAACACCATTTTCGCTTCATCCATGGCAGTGAGTTGTTTTTATCTACATCCCTTTATTTCACGCCATTTCATTTCATTAGGGGCCGATAACCTCGATGTTAGGCCCCTTAAAACAACAATTATCATCATCATCATAACCTTCACACACAACTACCAACAAAAGACAAAATTTTGAAATTCTCAGAAAAGCAAATTAACACAGTTTACATAAATTATTTAACTATGGCATCTTGTGTGAGAATAAATAAACAATAACAACATGGATTTTGAAGAGATAGATCAACCTTCTATCTAATCTTTGCTCTAAGAAACATGATGGAGAAAAGATGGGAGTTCAAAAAGGATTTGGTGATGACATTTCTAGATATTGAGAAGGCATACGACAGTGTACCACGAAGAATGGTCTGGGACGCATTGATAAAAACCAGGGTAGGCAGAGCAGAAATTCAAATGATCAAAGCCATGTATGAGAAGTGTGTAAGTACTGTAGTGTGAAGACCAATCTAGGACAAAGAAACTGGTTCAGTGTAGAAACAGGACTTAGACAAGGAAGCGTGTTATCCCCTATACTGTTTATAACTGTCATGGATGAAATCCACAAGAGTGTGAAACGAAGAATGGGAAGGAAGGAGACTAAGGCCTTACTGTTTGCGGACGACCTAGTAATATGGGAAGAAAATGAAATAGAAGTGCAAGAACAAGTTACTGTATGGAATCAAGAGATAGAGAAATATGAAATGAAAATAAGTGTGGAGAAGAATAAGACTGTAGTGATGACAAGAAACGAGAGAAGGAAGACACAATATTGAAGTCAATGGAAATCCATTGGAAATGGTAAAAAGCTTTAAGTATCTGGGGAGCATACTCATAGAAGATGGTACAATTAATGAAGAAATTGGAAAGAGAATCCTACAAGCTAATGGGTTCTATCAGTGTCCCCCCAGGGGCTCACATCTTGTGGGCGTGGGTTGGCGACCACGGGGCCCCAGCTGAGTCCGGCATTGCTTCCACTTACTTGTGCCGGGCTCCTCTCTGTCTTCTTTCCTGTCGACCTCACTTGGTCAACTCTTGTTCTCTTCTGACCCCGACGGTATTAGGGTATCCGAGGCCTAGGGAGTCTCTTCCTTTCCCGCCTTAATTGGCCCTTGTCTCATCTTTTCTGATACCCTCCTTCTGCGAGGGGTCAGCCTTCTTTTTCTCTTCCTTTTACCTCCTGCCTTGTGCTCTAGGCCCTTAAGGAGGTAGGGTGTATGTAGCCCCACCACTTCTGGTGCACCCTAGATAATGCTACACCCTCAGGGGCTCACGGCTGGTGAGTTCGGGAGTTGGCGACCCCGAGGGATTCCTGAGCTGGGTCCGTTTTCCCTTTTTGTCCCTTACCTTTGGGGGCGGACCCTCTCCTCTTTCACTTTCCTATCTGCCTTTCATGGCTCTCCTTCCTTCCAAGTCCCTCAATCCACCTTCTTCGAGGGTTGAGGGCATTTCTTTTCCTCCTGTCCTTTATTTGCCTTATTCTCCTTTAGTTTTCCATTTCTTCTTCTAGTATGTAGGTTAGTAGTTAGTTTTAGTTTTAAGTTCGCTTTTCATTTTCATCTTCACGATCACCCAAGCCATCAGGGGCCGATAACCTAGATGTTAGGCCCCTTAAAACAACAATTATCATCATCATCATCATCTACCAGTGTGTGAGAGGTTTAGTATGGAACCAGGAAGTCCCAGAGAAATGCAAGAAAGTTCGATTCTCAATGTATTACACACCAATTTTGACATACGCAGCAGGTACTTGAACCACAACAAAACCCGATGAAAGCCGAATCCAAGCAGCCGAGATGAAGTTCCTTAGAGGAATAATTGGGAAGACACGGAGGGATAAAATCAGAAATGTAGACATTAGGGAGAGAACTGGGTTCCCAAAACTGCAAGACTAGATAGAAACCAGTAAGCTGAAGTGGTACGGACATATGATGAGAATGGAAGAATTTAGAGTACCAAAAATAATATTTATGGTGGAAATACCAGGGAGGCCCAGAAAGAGGTGGATAGATACGGTGTAGGAAAGCATATAGAAAAGAGGAGTAAAAGAAAAAGAAGTATTGAACTGGAAACGGGAAATGAAGAAGAAGAGTTACAAGTTAATACAACTGTGGAAACCACCTAGAAAATGCCCATCTCAGTAGAAGGTGGAACTAGTGGCAGTTCATGCTCTGAAATGAAGATGAAGTGGTGGCAGGATAACTATTTTTTTCTTAATGTTAATAATTTGTTGGTCGTGTGGGTTGATGTGCGGCAGTATTCACTCCTATGGTAATTCGTATTATTTTATTCTGATCTTCTTTCCTCATGGTTGTTCTATATTTCCTAAGACGCTTATGTCTACAGTACAGCCATCATTACTTCCGACTTGACGTTTCAGTGCTAGGCTCGAGTTCCGTTCACTTAACGTCACTTCGCGAACGGAACTCGATTTGTCGTGACATGTCGATTTGAATGGCTGCCTGTGATTGGCTAGTTAAAGTAGTTTTCCTTCTGACCACCAGATAACTCTAGGGTAACACTGAAAAGTCAAGTCGGAAGTAATGATGGCTTTACAGTATTCTCTATCCCTCTTTGTTTCACCATTTAACTTAGTTACAGTACATGTGTAAGTGTGAGCTTCCCTCAGGTAACAATAAGTTTAGTCTGTGTTTCTCTTGCTCATCAGATAATTTTGGGTTCTTTAATATACCGGTAGTACTTATACTGTAGTTCCAAATAGAACTTTTCTTTTCTTTGTATATGTAGTGTTGTCTGCGTTTCCCCATAACCACCCAGATGTTGTGTTGGGACATAAAGTAACGAGAGTCTGTGTAATGATCGGTTAGGCTTCCTTACTCGCGGAGCACGCCTGTCTCCTCCTCTGGGTTACCTTTGCTCGGCTCTAGGATCTTGGTACGTTTGATCTTGTAAACTCTACGAGCCCAGCTACGACATCATCCTCTCCTTCCACTTTTTTTTAACATATTACAGGATCCATAAACCTGATGCAGTTATTAGTTGTATGACTATTCATGCACTCCATGTCATATGTGCCGTAATACGGACAAGGTGAGACAAGCTCGCTGATGGACGGTGGCCTCGTACACACAGGCCGCAAAAGGAAGTAGGTTACCTAAGGGTTTCGTTCGCTAAGAGGAAGAAGTTGAATTTAAATAAATATATGTATATATAATTTCAAAACAGAATACAAAAACAAAGGAAATCACGCCCAATTATATTTAAGTATGAGATTAAGCAAGGCGCTAAACAATAAAATCTGAACCTAAATTCCTAGACAACATAACATGGTACTAAACATAAATGAAACCCCGTTGGACATATCTTAACTTAACGTATCAAAAACACTTGCCTGCAGGCGACAAAATAACCCCCCAAAATAAGGAACACATAGTTACAAGTTCCACCTTGCGTGAAACGATCACAGGCGAATAAACAGAACTACACGAATAAAAGACACAAAGGTGGACGGCCCCTTAGGTAGAATGCCGTGTAAAACAAATGTCCAACCGAACAAGGTTAGGTGATCTCGCAAAGCTAACGCAGAACTACGAATGGTACAATCAAAGGTGGATGGAGTCCTTATTGGAAATACAGTAGATATAAACGCTCCTTCAAAAAAAAGTCAAAAAGTCAACCCCTGGCACTATCCAGCCCATGACGGGCTAAGGCCGACCAAGCGACCGCTGCCCAGCCATTCGGCCTGCAGATATTGGGGTGACGCGTGATCAGCGCGTCGGGTCCCCTCGGCCGTTAATCTTGGTTTTCATGATCGGGGCGCTGTCTCACTGTCAGACAGCTACTCAATTGTCCTCACGAGGCTGAGTGCACCCCGTTCCAACCCTCACGTCAGTTTTAAAATCCCTGACGGAGCCGGGGATCGAACCCGGGGCCTCCGGGTGAGAGGCAAACTCGCTACCCCAACACCACGGGGCCGGCTTAAACGCTCCTTACCGAACTAAAATAGTCACATCCCCAAGCAAGGGTAAAATTATGATAACACGAGGTCGTACAATAAAACTAATGAAATTGAATATCAATAAATCCCAAACATAACCCTACGACAATACAAAAGAATTAAAAAATAAAGAACAGACCCATAGGCCTAAATATTAAACAGGACGAATGACTAATTATGTCTTAACGTGACGGAGCCCAGTTGCTGACTGATCACACCGGGGCAGACGCTCCACAAGGTAACACCCCCAATCCCATTTGCTACGTGAGAGAACCATCCAAAATTTATCGGAAGACGGATTTAAGTTTTGAAAACATGTTAGGTGATGAAGACATGAAAACACATGTGAAAAATATAACAGTAATGACAAAACAGGTTAAATAGACTTCCTTGGCCATGCACGTGATACCATTTTACGTTTAAACACAAGGACGCATCACCTCCGTGGCGTAGCGGTCAGCATGGTTAGGTGCCGCCCCGAAGGTCCTGGGTTTGATTCCCGGCTCTGCCACGAAATTTGAAAAAGTGGTATGAGGACTGGAACGGGGTCTACTCAGCCTCGGGTGGTCCAAATGAGTAGAGGGGGTTCGATTCCCACCTCAGCCATCCTCGAAGTGGTTTTCCGCGGTTTCCCACTTCGTCTTCGGGCAAATGCCAGGATGGAACCTACCGTAAGGCCACGGCCGCCTCCTTCCCGCTTCCTTGCCTAACCGTCCCACTCTTCCCATCCCTTCATCAGGCCCCCTGGGCGTAATGCTGGTCACACACCCCAGTTGTATCCTCGACTCAGAGTCTGAAGCTCCAGGACACTGCCCTCAGTGGCGGTAGAGGTGGGATCCCTCGCTTAGTCCGTGGGAAAAGCCAACCCTGGAGGGTAAAACGATAGCGAAAAAACGAACACAAGGACGCTATGTTGGCACATAACAAAGACCACACAGTCCAACTGATGAATAAGTTACATGAAATGAAGATAAATGCAAAGCGAAATAGAACTAGGCATACTGCCCAGAAAATACACTACATTAAAACAGTATAGCTGCCTGGTTAGACTAACAAGCAATCAAGCTTCGCTAACCCACACAAAGTGATTTGAACAAACACTAATATAAAATACGTGGCCCCCTGGATAATTACACGAGTGAACTCGACACCAGACTCACAGGAAGTGACAGGGTCGTTTTACTTCCGTTCACACACACACGCAACAAAAGCGAAAATGAATAAAACATGAAATGAACATCCCGCAACCTCAAAGTGCATCACGTACGCAGCCAACAGATTGAGATTTCTAACCCCATGTTTTTTAGTTAATGTTTTAAGTCCTATATACTGTATAGTGAAAGGTTAATTTTGAACACTTGTAGTTTGGTTGACTAGCCAAAAGGCGACATCTTCCCGCCCGGCCACCGGAGCACTTTTTTCACACGTCTGTTCTTGTTGAGGCTGATATTCTGAATGCTTTGGCATCCGACGCCAAGATAGCAAGCTACCACTTGCCGGCCAGAAACGACGCTCCAGGGTAGCCACCCTAAATACGAGCGGGCTATTTGAATTTGCGTGCCCTTCTTGTCACTTTTACTGACGCGAGGTTGGTTCCACCGAGTGAGCTCCACGATGTTGTTGCTATGCGGAGTTTTCATTAAGACGCGGGCACTTTTTCGTTTCGACTCACAAGGGTTGCTATTGTCTCCGGGCATCCGAATTGACGCCACGCACAGATATGCGAGCTGATTGGTTAACAGGCAAAAATTGTCGGGTTTCTCCAATGACGCCAAGCCCCGTATGACGAGCAGGTTGGCTTATTCCGGAAAAGGCGAAATGCAGTAGAACGAAGAAGGGAGTTTCCCAAAGCAAGACGCTTCTCAGAAGCTGCAGGCTAAGGAATTCGCGTGGGAATCTGGTTGTCACATCTGGAACCACTAGACCCAGGCGCCAGATTGGCAGTGTTTTAATTTAAAAGGGGGTTGGGACATGGTGCAGGCACCTCCAACGGCGCCAGCTTGCTGAGGGGTAGGCCTCCCAGGGTGGTCCCTTAACTGTTCTACACCAGGCTAATTGCTACAGAAAGTACTTACAGTAGTTCAATTGGGGACCCAAATGATGATTTCCCACCAATGAAAGTCACTCCCATGTGTCTTAAGTTCTGCGACCACAGGGTTCGATGCCAGGCCAGGCTCACATCTCCTCCTTAGGCTACAGTTCGATGCCAGAATAGGGGTTTTAGGCGTGGAGATTTGTGTCGATTGGCACATCATACACACAAATAGTATTACATGCATTACTATCGCATGGTGTCGACTGTATGAGGCATAGGGCATAGGATGGAGTTACAAGAGTGATAGAGCTAGGAGTAAATTTTGGGAGAGTTTCATGCTACCCTCAAAAAACCAGGTCTCATTCAAGATTATGTTCCTGTTACTTCTCAAGGCAACATGATGTATGAAAGTAGCTATCTATTGCACTCAAGCCGATAGCTTCAATCAACACTTCACTATTCATGACCAACTACCTAATTATTATTATCATACCCGCCTTGACTAACTATCCTTCAATGTTGGGATGCGTGAACTGCAAATATAATGCAGGATGTATTTACAGCACTTAACTTAAAATCCAAAATGAAGCGTCATGAAATACAGTAATTCAGAAACAAGTGAATAGAAGCTTTACCAGTTGCTCCAAAAGAACAACCACAGGCCCAACCTTCTTAATACCCCAAAAATAAACTTCAATAATGAGAACAGCTGGGCAAGTCTCAGAACTATTATAAATGTGATTTTTAACAAGTCAAACACTTTCTAGATCTCTAATCGTTGGTTCTATGACAGATATAGAAGTAAATATGTAATACTCAAATCTCGGTTTGTTTTTTCCAAAGCCTTTCTCAGTTTTGCATTTGTTGAGACCAATTCTTCATTGGCAGTCTTTAAAATGTCAATTTTTGCTGCTAAAATATCCCAAGACTTTTCCCCCAGGGGCACACATCTTGTGGGCGTGGGTTGGCGACCACGGGTCCCCAGCTGAGTCCGGCATTGCTTCCACTTACTTGTGCCGGGCTCCTCTCTTTCCTCTTTCCTGTCGACCTCCCTTGGTCAACTCTTGTTCTCTTCCGACCCCGACGGTATTAGGGTATCCGAGGCCTAGGGAGTCACTTCCTTTCCCGCCTTAATTGGCCCTTGTCTCATCTTTTCTGATTCCCTCCTTCTGCGAGGGGTCAGCCTTCTTTTTCTTTTCATGTTATCTCCTGCCTTCTGCTTAAGGCCCTCAAGGAGGCCGGGTGTATGTAGCCCCACCACTTTTGGTGCACCCTAGATAATGCTACACCCTCAGGGGCTCACGGCTGGTGAGTTCGGGAGTTGGCGACCCCGAGGGATTCCTGAGCTGGGTCCGTTTTCCCTTTTTGTCCCTTACCTTTGGGGCGGACCCTCTCCTCTTTCACTTTCCTATCTGCCTTTCATGGCTCTCCTTCTTTCCAAGCCCCTCAATCTGCCTTCTTCGAGGGTTGAGGGCATTTCTTTTCCTCCTGTCCTTTATTTGCCTTATTCTCCTTTAATTTTCCATTTCTTCTTCTAGTATGTAGGTTAGTAGTTAGTTATAGTTTTAAGTTCGCTTTTCATTTTCATCTTCACGATCACCCAAACCATCAGGGGCCGATAACCTAGATGTTAGGCCCCTTAAAGCAACAATTATCATCATCATCATATCCCAAGACTCTTGTAACTCCCCCCTCAGGGGCTCACATCTAGTGGGACGTGGGTTGGCGACCACGGGACCCCAGCTGAGTCCGGCATTGCTTCCACTTACTTGTGCCGGGCTCCTCTCCGTCTTCTTTCCTGTCGACCTCCCTTGGTCAACTCTTGTTCTCTTCCGACCTCGACGGTATTAGGTTATCCGAGGCCTAGGGAGTCTTTCACTTTCCCGCCTTAATTGGCCCTTGTCTCATCTTTCCTGATACCCTCCTTCTGTGAGGGGTCAGCCTTATTTTTCTTTACCTTTTACCTCCTGCCTTGTGCTCAAGGCCCTTAAGGAGGCAGGGTGTATGTAGCCCCACCACTTCTGGTGCACCGTAGATAATGCTACGCCCTCAGGGGCTCACGGCTGGTGAGTTCGGGAGTTGGCGACCCCGAGGGATTCCTGAGCTGGGTCCGTTTTCCCCTTTTGTCCCTTCCCTTTGGGGCGGACCTTCTCCTCTCTCTCCTCTCCTCTTTTCCTTCTATTTCCTTTTCTCTTTAAGATTCCCGCACTGTTTTTGTTACTCGAATCACCGTGCATCTAAATTCCCTTTTAGCGATTTTTTAAGGCATTCTTGATCTATGTTGCATTTTGTAAGTTTTTTCGATCTAAATTACATCTCGCGATTGTTTTCAACCTCAATTGCATTTTGTAAAGATTGACAATCTAAATTGCTTTTTAGTAAGTCTTTCAATGCAGGTTGCCGGGCCTTTTAGTGAGTATTTTGAATTTCAATTGCATTTTGTAAGTATTTTCAACCAAAACCGCATTTCGCACGAAATTTGAATCTAAATTGCATTTTGTTTGGTGGGCATTTTGCACATATTTTGATTCTCAATTGCATTTTGTGGGTATTTTGAATCTAAATTACATTTTGTCAAGTATTTTCAATCTAAATTGCTTTTTGTAAGTATTGTCAATCCACATGAGTCGTTAGAATCACCATACATTTTGTAAGCATTTTCAATTTCAATTGCATTTTGTAAGTATTTTGAATTTCGATTGCACTTTGTGAATAATTTGGATTGGAACTGGGATAGGGCCTATTTCGATCTGAATTGCATTGTGTCTTTTCAATTTCAATTGCATTTTGTAAGTATTTTGAACCTCAATTGCATTTTGTACGTATTTTCGATCTCATTTGCATTTTGTAAGTATGTTGAATTTCAGTTGCATTTTGTAAGTATTTCGACGCTACATTACATTTTGTACGTATTTTGAATCTAGCCTACGTTTTGTGGGTACTTATCCATGTAGTCTTTTTGTGACTCTTTTCGTTCTAAATTCCCTTTTGTAAGACCATATTGTGAGTCGTTTCCATCTGAGTTCCTTTTTGTATGTATTTTCCGTCTCAGATAATTTTGTTGTAGATTCCATTTCATTATCATTTCCGCTAACACCCAGATCATTAGGGGCCGATAACCTCGATGTTAGGCCCCTTAAAACAACAATTATCATCATCATCATCATCATCATAATATATTCTAACCTTGGTCTACCCCTAGAGTTCTTGTCCTCAACCCTTCCTTTCATAACTAAGATTGCTATTCCTGGGTGTCTTAGTATGTGTCCTACCAACCTATCTCCTCTCTTCATTATCAGTCGCCAGAAACTTCTCTCCTCTCCCATCCCCCAGGGGCTCACTTCTAGTGGGCGTGGGTTGGCGACCACGGGGCCCCAGCTGAGTCCGGCATTGCTTCCACTTACTTGTGCCGGACTCCTCTCCGTCTTCTTTCCTGTCGACCTCACTTGGTCAACTCTTGTTCTCTTCCGACCCGACGGTATTAGGGTATCCGAGGCCTAGGGAGTCTCTTCCTTTCCCGCCTTAATTGGCCCTTGTCTCATCTTTCCTGACACCCTCCTTCTCTGAGGGGTCAGCCTTCTTTTTCTTTTCCTTTTACCTCCTGCCTTGTGCTCAAGGCCCTTAAGGAGGCAGGGTGTATGTAGCCCCACCACTTCTGGTGCACCCTATATAATGCTACACCCTCAGGGGCTCACGGCTGGTGAGTTCGGGAGTTGGCGACCCCGAGGGATTCCTGAGCTGGGTCCGTTTTCCCCTTTTGTCCCTTACCTTTAGGGGCGGACCCTCTCCTCTTTCACTTTCCTATCTGCTTTTCATGGCTCTCCTTCCTTCCAAGTCCCTCAATCCGCCTTCTTCGAGGGTTGAGGGCATTTCTTTTCCTCCTGTCCTTTATTTGCCTTATTCTCCTTTAGTTTTCCATTTCTTCTTCTAGTATGTAGGTTAGTAGTTAGTTATAGTTTTAAGTTCGCTCCTTTTTTTTCATCTTCACGATCACCCAAACCATCAGGGGCCGATAACCTGGATGTTAAGCCCCTTAAAACACCAATTATCATCATCATCATCATCTCAACCTTTTCTTCCCTATCTGTTTGAGGCTTTCCCCCCAGGGGCTCACATCTTATGGGCGTGGGTTGACGACCACGGGGCCCCAACTGAGTCCGGCATTGCTTCCACTTACTTGTGCCGGGCTCCTCTCTGTCTTCTTTCCTGTCGACCTCACTTGGTCAACTCTTGTTCTCTTCTGACCCCGACGGTATTAGGGTATCCGAGGCCTAGGGAGTCTCTTCCTTTCCCGCCTTAATTGGCCCTTGTCTCATCTTTTCTGATTCCCTCCTTCTGCGAGGGGTCAGCCTTCTTTTTCTTTTCATGCTATCTCCTGCCGTCTGCTTAAGGCCCTCAACCCCCCTGTGGGTGGGGGGTTTAGAATACACCCACGGTATCCCCTGCCTGTCGTAAGAGGCGACTAAAAGGGGCGACCTTGGCTATACTTTAAGGACTCCGCGTTGTTTTGTGAATTGGACCCCCAGTGGGTGGGAGGAAGCGAATACATCCACGGTACTCCCTGCCAGTCGTAAAAGGCGACTAAAAGGGCTTCTCGGAACGGTCCCCTTTCGAGGGTTTGGCAGTCAGCTCTAAAAGACATACACCCGTGCGGTATAACTCTCATTAGGTTATATCGCACTTCTTTCCGTCACTGCTTTCAGGGTCTGGCAACCAAAATTTCTATATGTGCGTGCTGTTAGGGGATGGGCCACTTACGCTAGCGACTACGCTCGAAAGCCTGTTCCGGTCTTGGCCGCGCCGACAGGTGGGTGTGCCATGTACCCGTTCAGTAGTATCCGCCTGACTACGCAGGTCCCCGCACAGCCGAATGTCTGAGCTGTAAAATCCAGTATATGCCAAGGGGTACATGCCGATACGGCATTGTAAAACATCGGTCCCCCGGGCAATGCCTTCCAAGCTAGGCGGGCCTTGCCCTGGCTGGGTAGCGCCTACTGTGACGGCCCGTGATCGGATGTCGGTGGCATTCGGGGAGGATGATCTGGCCATGGGTTCTAAAAGAAAAATCCCCAACCAGGGTGGTCGTACACCCAAACAGGGTGGTCCTACACCCAAGTCTTTAACTTTTGATTCCCTACGGGGATCAACCCCCTGGGAACAATCTGTGCGTGAAAATCTGGGTACTAACACCCCCAAGTTTCTGGTAGCTACCAGAACAGATGGGGGTGATTTCAAGCTGGTAAAGAGTATTTTGTTTTCTCGCCACATAGAAGGTGTCTATGGTGAGCTTGAGAAAGTACAAAAGATGAGGAACGGTAGCTTGTTGCTCAAGACTAGGACTGGTGAGCAAGTTGAACGACTTTTGCAATGTGACCACTTTGGCGACATTCCCGTCAAAGTGGAAAAGCACACATCCCTGAATCTGGTCCGAGGAGTTATTTTCCACCGGGACCTGATTCTGAACACTGACGAGGAGCTCAAGGAGGATATGCAGCACCGTCACGTGACTGATGTCCGGCGCATTACGCGCAAGGTCAACGGTCAAATCGTGGATACTGGTGCTTTCATTATTTCCTTTGAGCTCTCGGTGCTCCCGGAGAAAGTCAAGGTTACCAGTTACCGTTGTGACGTCCGGCCTTATATCCCTCCACCCATGAGGTGTTATAAGTGCCAGAAGTTCGGGCATATGTTATCCCGATGCTCGAGCCCTGACGTCTGCGGAACATGCGGTAAGGTACCACACGAAGCGGAAGAGTGCACAACACCTTATCAGTGCACTAATTGCCCTGGATTTCATTCTCCTCGGGACAGGAACTGCCCTGTCTTCCTGCGTGAGAAGAAAATCCAGGAGATCAACACCCTGGATGGTCTCACCTACCAGGAAGCCCGCAAGAAGTACCATACCACGATTTCGCCTTCTCCAACCATTGATTATAGAGCCATAATACCAAATTTGGTCCCGGCGACCTCATCTTTTGTACCAGCTGTGAAACCTTCAACTGAGTTACCTGTTCTGAAGCCAGCACCTATGATAATAACGGAAAGCCCGAAGGTGATTTCAACTCCACCTTCGGCCAGCACGAAGGCTGTGCGAGCGAAGGCAGCTCCGCCCGCACAGCAGGGGAGGAAGTTGAAGAATTACTCCCCACTCGGGAGGAAGTCGAAGACTTTCTCCCCACCCAAATGGTCGGCGAAAGCCGCGCCGAAGCCGGCGGAGGCGGCATCGTCGACCAGGGTCAGGAATTCGGCTCCTGACCCGTCTATATATCTTAAAGAGGCGGGGGCGGGTAAGAAGGGACCCCGAACTACCCATTCCCTTTCTCCCAAAAGGGGGAAGCCATCCGCGCCAACACCTGCGGATGCTTCTGCGCCTGGGGACGTTTCGGTCCCCAGATCTGCGCGCTCCCCACGGAGATCCCCCCGCCGCCGAACTGCGTCTATGAAATCTTCCACCGAGTCGATTCACTCCACGACCTCGCCTGAGGACATGGAGATTATAGTCGACGTAGTGACTGTAGATCCTCCAGAGTCAAAGTTGGAGTAGCTAGCTGCTCCACGTTATTCCCTAAGTTCACACAATGGCACTGTTACAGTGGAATTGTAACAGTTATGACAGGCATTTGACAGAACTCCGTCAGCTTATTGCCCAATACGCAGCGAGTATAGTCTGCCTACAGGAAACAAACCACAGACCTGATCACGTGACTGTTCTGAGAGGTTTCCGACTATACTCTAAAGAGCGACAAGATGCCGCCCGGGCTTCCGGGGGCGTTTGTACCTTCGTTCGCTCTGAATGCTATAGTGAGGAGTTTCCACTCGCCACTCCTCTGGAAGCTATTGCAGTTCGCGTGTCCTTGCCTGCTATGACAACTGTTTGTAACGTGTACCTTCCACCGAACCAGCCCTTTGATATTAATGACGCCTTTGATCTTGTTGATCAACTTCCAGTCCCTTTCCTAATCGTGGGTGATTTCAACGCTCATCACCCCCAATGGGGATCACCATCTTCCTGCCCCAGAGGAAGGGACGTGGAGGGCTTAATTCAAGGGTTGGATTTATCTCTATTAAATACAGGGGAAGCTACACATTTTAGCTCAGCGCACGGCACGTACTCACACATTGACTTGAGTGTGTGTAGCCGTGCGCTGGTCCCCCTATTTGGTTGGTATGTACACGACGACCTCTGTGACAGTGACCATTTCCCGATCGTTCTTACCCTTCTGACCCAGACGCCCGTGGAGTTCCCCAGTCGTTGGGTTCTTAATCGGGCAAATTGGCCCTCGTTTCAAGAACGAGCTGTGTTCGTTGATCTTGGTTGCCAGAGCGTCGATGACGAGGTACAGCACATCACCGATGTGCTTCTTGCTGCCGCCGAAGAGTCCATCCCATCCTTTTCTGGGACTCCTCGTCGCAAACTCGTCCCTTGGTGGACAGAGGATATTGCAGCGGCAATAAGAGACCGTCGTCGAGCTGCCAAGCACTACCGTCGGCGTCCAACCGTGGCCAATTTGGTGGCGTTTAAGAAATTTCGTGCCAAGGCACGGATTCTTATTCGCCAGAGTCAGCAACAATCCTGGGAACGGTATGTGTCTTCTATTACTGCACATACCCCCTCCTCTCAGTGTGGACTAAACTACGACGCATTTCGGGGATTCAGACATCTTCTACTGTACCGGGAATTTCCATTGCTAATGAACTGGTTACAGATCCTTATCGCGTTGCAAACCATCTCGCCTCGTATTTTGCGGATATATCCGGTTCCGATAATTATGACCCTGCCTTCGTGGCCCTGAAGCGCGAAGCGGAACGTTTCCAGCTTAGTTTTGCTTCCCGTGCTTCGGAGGAGTACAACGTGCCCTTTACGGAGTGGGAACTCCGCGGAGCGCTGGCGCTCTGCAGGGACACGTCTCCTGGCCCGGATAATATTCACAACCAGATGCTTAAACACCTTAACGATGAGAGCATTCGCTATTTGCTCATGGTGTTTAATCGTATCTGGTTGGAAGGTGTGTTTCCAGCGCAATGGCAGGAAGGTATCATTATACCTATCCTGAAGCCCGATAAGGATCCCAAATTGACAGGGAGTTACAGACCTATTTGTCTCACTAACGGTTTGTGCAAGCTCTTTGAGAGGATGGTCAATCGGCGCCTGGTGTGGGTCCTGGAGAAACGGGGACTCCTGTCTGAATACCAGTGTGGTTTCAGGGCGTCTCGGTGTACCAACGACCATCTGGTACGCCTGGAGACTGCCATGCAGGACGCTTTTCTCCGGAGACAGCACCTAGTCGCTGTTTTCTTTGACCTCGAGAAGGCCTATGACACCACTTGGCGTTACGGCATCCTCTCTACCCTGCATCAATGGAAATTCCGAGGTAACTTGCCGGTTTTTATTGCGAATTTTCTGTTCCTTCGCCTGTTCCGTGTCCGAATAGGGGGGACATATTCGCAATATCATATACAGGAAAACGGAGTCCCACAGGGATCGGTGCTTAGCGTAACATTCTTTGCGATTGCCATAAACGGTATAGTCGCTGCTGCTGGTTCAGCAGTGGTACCGTCGCTATATGTAGACGACTTCGCTCTACATTATAGTGCGCAAAATATGGCGGTCGCTGAACGACAGCTACAACAAGCTATTCGGAGAGTGGAACGCTGGACACTGGAGCATGGCTTTCGATTCTCAACCGCTAAGTCCTCGGTTGTCCATTTCTGCCGAAAGCGCACCCTCCATCCTGATCCTGAGCTTTATCTGGGCAATGTAGCTTTACCTGTTGTTGCTGCGTACCGGTTCCTTGGGCTCCTTTTCGATCAGAAATTGACGTGGGAACCACACGTGCGGTGTTTGAAAACTGCCTGCGCTAAGAAACTCAACATGTTGCGGTTTCTTAGCGGCACATCATGGGGGGCGGACCGCGCGTAGCTCGTGCGTTTTTACAAGTCACTGATTTTATCTAGGTTAGATTATGGCAGTGTAGCATATGGTTCGGCCCGTAAGTCAGTGCTTGTTAAACTGGACAGTGTCCACCACGGCGGTGTGAGGCTGGCGACGGGTGCCTTTCGGACAAGCCCAGTCGTCAGCTTGCTCGCCGAGGCTGGCGTACCTCCTTTACACCTGAGGCGCCAACAAGTACTGCTGACCTATGCTGCATCTATTCGACAGATGCCACTTTATCCAAGCTATCCATGTTTGTTTTACAATCCGAATCGCCGGCTGTATGATGTGCTCGCCCGAGCCACTCGGCCGGCGGGGATTCGCTTGGCTGACTTATACCGTCGGTTCCGATTTCCTTCTGTCTCCTGTATCGTCCGAGTACCTAGCAAGGCCCCTCCGTGGATGGTGTCTCGCCCTGATATCATCCTGGATCTGCACACCGGGCCCAAGTCGGACACGGACTCCTCCATCCATCGGAGGCTGTTCCAGTCCGTGGTGACACGGTATCCGGGATCAGGGCTTGTATTCACGGACGGTTCGAGGGTAAACGAGAAAGTAGGCTGTGCATTTGTGGTTGAGGATCGTCGGTTTCTCTTTTCACTTCCCGAGGCCTGTAGCGTGTACACTGCGGAGCTCTATGCCATCTTAGAGGCTCTGCGGTACACGTTATCAGACGATCACCAGCACTTTCTTGTGTGTACTGACTCTCTGAGTGCGCTGCAGGCGATCGATGTGTGTTTCCCGAAGCACCCGTTGGTCCAGCGTGTGCACGACCAGCTCGTCAGTTCGCGTAACGCTGGAACTGTGGTGACCTTTGTGTGGCTTCCTAGCCACATGGGTATTGCGGGAAACGAGCTTGCTGATCAGGCGGCGAGAGAGGCAGTTGCACTGCCCTCGCTACCGTATAAGGTGCCTGCTAGTGATGTGCGCTCTCAGTTGCGGCATTCGATCCTGTCGCATTGGGAGGAGGCATGGCGTGCCACGCCTCCACCCAACAAACTGAGAGGCATCAAGGAGACAACGACGGTGTGGAAATCTTCCTTCCGATCTCTCCGGAAGGAAGCTGTGGTACTCTGTCGACTCCGGATCGGCCATGGGATTGCTACGCACTCCCACTTGCTAAAGAGAGAAGATCCTCCTGTGTGTACTTGCGGCGCCCACCTAACCGTGGCACACCTTCTCTTGGAGTTAGTGGATTTGGCCGATCTGCGAGGGACTCTTAAACTGCCTAATACCCTTTCCCTTATTCTCCGTGATGACGGGCCGTCAGCTGACCTCGTCATCCGGTTCATGAGGGAGAGTGGTTATTTTTTAAGTTTTAATGTGTAGTTACAACTTTTAATTCTGGTTAAATCTGTTTTATGATTTTTATTGTGTTATGTATTGTATTGTTCACTATGCCTTATTTGTTTTATCCTTTTTTACCATCCGCCTTTTATTCTTTTTATTCAAATAAGGCATAATTTTTGGGGCTCACTGTCTGTTTTATAAACACCATTTTCGCTACATCCATGGCAGTGAGTTGTTTTTATCTACATCCTTTCATTTCACGCCATTTCATTTCATTAGGGGCCGATAACCTCGATGTTAGGCCCCTTAAAACAACAATTATCATCATATCATCATCATCATTCTTCAAAAGTGCCCATTCGTCTGCAATTGAAGTTTGTTTGGGGGTTTTAATTAGTCCTTCCTTTATACTCACCTTGAATCTTTCGTTTACAACCTTTACCCCCCCAGGGGCTCACATCTAGTGAGAAGTGGGTTGGCGACCACGGGGCCCCAGCTGAGTCCGGCATTGCTTCCACTTACTTGTGCCGGGCTCCTCTCTGTCTTCTTTCCTGTCGACCTCACTTGGTCAACTCTTGTTCTCTTCCGACCCCGACGGTATTAGGGTATCCGAGGCCTAGGGAGTCTCTTCCTTTCCCGCCTTAATTGGCCCTTGTCTCATCTTTCCTGATACCCTCCTTCTGTGAGGGGTCAGCCTTCTTGTTCTTTTCCTTTTACCTCCTGCCTTGTGCTCAAGGCCCTTAAGGAGGCAGGGTGTATGTAGCCCCACCACTTCTGGTGCACCGTCGATAATGCTACACCCTCAGGGGCTCACGGCTGGTGAGTTCGGGCGTTGGCGACCCCGAGGGATCCTGAGCTGGGTCCGTTTTCCCCCTTTTGTCCCTTCCCTTTGGGGCGGACCTTCTCCTCTCTCCCCTCCCCTCTCCTCATTTCCTTCTATTTCCTTTTCTCTTTAAGATTCCCGCCCTGTTTTTGTTACTCGAATCACCGTGTATCTAAATTCCCTTTTATCGATTTTTAAGGCATTTTTGATCTATGTTGCATTTTGTAAGTTTTTTCGATCTAAATTACATTTCGCGATTGTTTTCAACCTCAATTGCATTTTGTAAAGATTGACAATCTAAATTGCTTTTTAGTAAGTCTTTCAATGCAGGTTGCGGGGCCTTTTAGTGAGTATTTTGAATTTCAATTGCATTTTGTAAGTATTTTCAACCAAAACCGCATTTCGCACGAATTTTGAATCTAAATTGCATTTTGTTTGGGGGCATTTTGCACATATTTTGATTCTCAATTGCATTTTGTGGGTATTTTGAATCTAAATTACATTTTGTCAAGTATTTTCAATCTAAATTGCTTTTTGTAAGTATTGTCAATCCACATGAGTCGTTGGAATCACCGTACATTTTGTAAGCATTTTCAATTTCAATTGCATTTTGTAAGTATTTTGAATTTCGATTGCACTTTGTGAATAATTTGGATTGGAACTGGGATAAGGCCTATTTCAATCTGAATTGCATAGTGTATTTTCAATTTCAATTGCATTTTGTAAGTATTTTGAACCTCAATTGCATTTTGTACGTATTTTCGATCTCATTTGCATTTTGTAAGTATTTTGAATTTCAGTTGCATTTTGTAAGTATTTCGACGCTACATTGCATTTTGTACGTATTTTGAACCTAGCCTTCATTTTGTGGGTATTTTTCAATCTATTCCTCTTGTGAATCTTTTCGTTCTAAATTCCCTTTTGTAAGAACATTTTGTGAGTCGTTTCAATCCGAGTTCCTTTTTGTAAGTATTTTCCGTCTCACTTAATTTTCGTTCTGGTTTCCGTTTCATTATCATCTTCGCTATCACCCAGATCATTAGGGGCCGATAACCTAGATGTTAGGCCCCTTAAAACAACAATTATCATCATCATCATCATACAACCTTTACTTTCAGTCTGTCTATTGCCCACCTTTTTGGCTTTTGACTTTTCTTCAGTTTCTTCAACTTTAATCTTCATTTCATTACAACCAGATTGTGGTCAGAGTTTATGTCAGCACCAGGATATGTTTTACAATTCAAAATCTGGTTTCGAAACCTCTGCTTGACCATAATGAAGTCGATTTGGTAACGCCCTGTATCTCCTGGTCTCATCCATGTGTATATTCTTCTATTGTGGTTATTGAATAAGGTGTTAGCTATGACCAACTCATGTTCGGTGCAGAATTCCATCAGCCTGCTTCCTCGATCATTCCTTTCACCGAATCCGAAATCTCCTACTATCTTC
The DNA here is from genome assembly GCA_946902985.2 of Meconema thalassinum. NCBI lineage: Eukaryota > Metazoa > Arthropoda > Insecta > Orthoptera > Tettigoniidae > Meconema > Meconema thalassinum. Next base: position 500,405,664 of record OX336392.1, on the reverse strand, counting down.
TCTTCTCTCCCTTTTCCTACCTCCCCCAGGGGCTCACATCTTGTGGGCGTGGGTTGGCGACCACGGGGCCCCAGCTGAGTCCGGCATTGCTTCCACTTACTTGTGCCGGGCTCCTCTCTGTCTTCTTTCCTGTCGACCTCACTTGGTCAACTCTTGTTCTCTTCTGACCCCGACGGTATTAGGGTATCCGAGGCCTAGGGAGTCTCTTCCTTTCCCGCCTTAATTGGCCCTTGTCTCATCTTTTCTGATACCCTCCTTCTGCGAGGGGTCAGCCTTCTTTTTCTCTTCCTTTTACCTCCTGCCTTGTGCTCTAGGCCCTTAAGGAGGCAGGGTGTATGTAGCCCCACCACTTCTGGTGCACCCTAGATAATGCTACACCCTCAGGGGCTCACGGCTGGTGAGTTCGGGAGTTGGCGACCCCGAGGGATTCCTGAGCTGGGTCCGTTTTCCCCTTTTGTCCCTTACCTTTGGGGCGGACCCTCTCCTCTTTCTCCCCCAGGGGCTCACATCTAGTGGGTTGTGGGTTGGCGACCACGGGGCCCCAGCTGAGTCCGGCATTGCTTCCACTTACTTGTGCCGGCTCCTCTCTTTCTTCTTTCCTGTCGACCTCCCTTGGTCAACTCTTGTTCTCTTCCGACCCCGACGGTATTAGGGTATCCGAGGCCTAGGGAGTCTCTTCCTTTCCCGCCTTCATTGGCCCTTGTCTCATCTTTTCTGATTCCCTCCTTCTGCGAGGGGTCAGCCTTCTTTTTCTTTTCCTTTTACCTCCTGCCTTGTGCTCAAGGCCCTTAAGGAGGCAGGGTGTATGTAGCCCCACCACTTCTGGTGCACCGTCGATAATGCTACACCCTCAGGGGCTCACGGCTGGTGAGTTCGGGAGTTGGCGACCCCGAGGGATTCCTGAGCTGGGTCCGTTTTCCCCTTTTTGTCCCTTCCCTTTGGGGCGGACCTTCTCCTCTCTCCTCTCTCCCCTCTCCTCTCCTCTTTTCCTTCTATTTCCTTTTCTCTTTAAGATTCCCGCACTGTTTTTGTTACTCGAATCACCGTGTATCTAAATTCCCTTTTACCATTTTTTTTAAAGGCATTTTTGATCTATGTTGCATTTTGTAAGTCTCTTCGATCTAAATTACATCTCGCGATTGTTTTCAACCTCAATTGCATTTTGTAAAGATTGACAATCTAAATTGCTTTTTAGTAAGTCTTTCAATGCAGGCGTCAGGGCATTTTAGTGAGTATTTTGAATTTCAATTGCATTTTGTAAGTATTTTCAACCAAAACCGCATTTCGCACGAATTTTGAATCTAAATTGCATTTTGTTTGGTGGGCATTTTGCACATATTTTGATTCTCAATTGCATTTTGTGGGTATTTTGAATCTAAATTACATTTGTCAAGTATTTTCAATCTAAATTGCTTTTTGTAAGTATTGTCAATCCACATGAGTCGTTTGAATCTACCGTACATTTTGTAAGCATTTTCAATTTCAATTGCATTTTGTAAGTATTTTGAATTTCAATTGCACTTTGTGAATAATTTGGATTGGAACTGGGATATTTCAATCTGAATTGCATTGTGTATTTTCAATTTCAATTGCATTTTGTAAGTATTTTGAACCTCAATTGCATTTTGTACGTACTTTCGATCTCATTTGCATTTTGTAAGTATTTTGAATTTCAGTTGCATTTTGTAAGTATTTCGGCGCTACTTTGCATTTTGTACGTATTTTGAATCTAGCCTACGTTTTGTGGGTCTTTTTCAATCTATTCTTTTTGTGCAACTTTTCGTTCTAAATTCCCTTTTGTAGGACCGTATTGTGAGTTGTTTCCATGTGAGTTCCTTTTTGTACGTATTTTCAGTCTTCGATAATTTTGTTCTGGTTTCCATTTCATTATCATTTTCGCTATCACCCAGATCATTAGGGGCCGATAACCTCGATGTTAGGCCCCTTAAAACAACAATTATCATCATCATCATCATCTTTTCCTACCACAGCATTCCAATCTCCCATTACTATAACATTTTCATCACCTTTGATATACCTCAGAATGTCATCTATTTCTTCGTAGACCTTTTCAACATCTTCATCATCAGCTTGACTGGTAGGCATATAGACTTGTACCACTGTGGTGCACGTAGGTTTAGTATTGATTTTTGCTACAATAATCCGTTCACTGTATTGCTCATAATATTCCACCCGCTGTCCAAGTTTCCTACTCAATATGAGACCAACTCCTGCTTGGCCATTGTTTGATTTAGTGCTAATGACCCTATAGTCTCCTGACCAAAAGTCCTGTTCTTCCTGCCAGCGCATTTCACTAATCCCAACCAAATACAACCTCAACCTATCCATTTCCCTTTCTAAGTTTTTCTAACTTTCCACTTCCTAGCAGACTTCTAACATTCCACGCTCCGATCCGTAGAATGTCAGATTTCCTCTTTGTCACTTCTGTGATGTTAACCCCCTCTCGAGTAGTCCCCACTCGGAGATCCGAACGGGCTACTAGTTTACCTCCGGATTGAAATTTTACAAGGGAGGAGGCCATCCTCACATGTAATTATGCATAGAGAGGTGCATATCCTCGGGAATAGCATTACGGCTGTAGTTTCCCGTTGCTTTCAGCCGTGCAGCAGAACGCAGTGTAGCCATTAGTGGGCTTATATTATCAATATCTTAACCGTCTATTAGACTAGTAAAGAATTGATTTATTCTGAAAGGCTGCTACTCCCTTTCCGAATAAGTAAAGAGCAATTCTGCTACAATATACTAACCTTCTACTAACAATTAAATACCAAAATTCTACTAACGAAAAAAAAATACTAAAGTTTCACCAACAACAAATACTACCACTAAAACAGTCTGTCACCAGGCCCACTCACATGCACCCTCACCAGACACACACACCACAGTCTAATAGAACAATGACATATATCTAATATACAAATTAACTTCATACTTACAACTTAAACTAACTACATACTTACTGTACTGAATTTGAATTGACAATATTTACAAAATTTAAATTGATAATCTGGTAGCAAAAATATCTACCCCGTCCCGGATTCGAACCCGAGATCTCTAGGTAGGTCGGTAGATACCCACAAAACCTATACAATTTAGCTTCACACAGGTGTAATTAGTGGAAGGTTCTTTAACATGCCTTTATACTCTTCTTGAATCTTTCGTATACATCCTTCTCTTTCAGTCTGTCTATTGCCCACCTTTTTGGCTTTTGACTTTTCTTCAGTTTCTTCAACTTTTATCTGCATTTCATAACAACCAGATTGTGGTCAGAGTTTATGTCAGCACCAGGATATGTTTTGCAATCCAAAATCTGGTATCGAAACCTCTGCTTGACCATAATGAAGTCGATTTGATAACGCTCTGTATCACCTGGTCTCATCCATGTGTGTATTATTCTATTGTGGTTATTGAATAAGGTGTTAGTTATGACCAACTCATGCTCGGTATAGAATTCTATCAGCCTGCTTCCTCGATCATTCCTTTCACCTAATCCGAAATCTCCTACTTCCCTTCTCTTCCTTTTCCTACCACAGCATTCCAATCTGTCATTACTATAACATTTTCATCACCCTTGATATACCTCAGAATTTCATCTATTTCTTCGTAGACCTTTTCAACATCTTCATCATCAGCTTGACTGGTAGGCATATAGACTTGTACCACTGTGGTGCACGTAGGTTTAGTATTGATGTTTGCTACAATAATCCGTTCACTATATTGCTCATAATATTCCACCCGCTGTCCAATTTTCCTACTCAATATGAGACCAGCCCATGCTTGGCCATTGTTTGATTTAGTGCCAATGACCCTATAGTCACCTGACCAAAAGTCTTGTTCTTCCTTCCCGGTGCATTTCACTAATCCCAACCAAATCCAACCTCAACCTATCCATTTCCCTTTCTAAGTTTTATAACCTTCCACTTCCTAGCAGACTTCTAACATTCCACGCTCCGATCCGTAGAATGGCAGATTTCCTCTTTGTAACTTCTGTGATTTTAACCCTTTCTCGAGTAGTCCCCACCCGGAGATCCGAACGGGGGACTAGTTTACCTCCGGATTGATATTTTACAAGGAAGGAGGCCATCATCACATGTAATTATGCATAGAGAGGTGCATATCCTCGGGAATAGCATTACGGCTGTAGTTTCCCGTTGCTTTCAGCCGTGCAGCAGAACGCAGTGTAGCCATTAGTTGGCTTTTATTATCAATATCTTAACCGTCTATAAGACAAGTAAGGAACTGATTAATTCTGAAAGGCTGCTACTCCCTTTCAGAATAAGTAATAGAGCAATTCTACTAACAAAAATACTAACGTTCTACTAACAATTAAATACCTAAATTATAGTAACTGAAAAAATACTTAAGTTCCACCAACAACAAATACTACCAGTAAAACAGTCCGTCACCAGGCACACTCACATGCACCCTCACACATCACAGTCTAATGAAACAATGAACTATATCTAATAAACATGCAACTGCCACCAGACACACTCACACACACCACAGTCTAATAGATGATAATGATGATGATGATGATAATTGTTGTACAGAAGATGATAAGCAGACCTGACTACATGGTCATTGGCCCAGATGATGATGATTAATAGACCTGACTGCATGGTCATTGGCCCAGATGATGATGATAAACAGACCTGACTACTTGGTCATTGGCCCAGATGATGATGATAAACAGACCTGACTACATGGTCATTGGCCCAGATGATGATGATGATGATAAACAGACCTGACTACTTGGTCATTGGCCCAGATGATGATGATACAGAGACCTGACTTCATGGTCATTGGCCCAGATGATGATAAACAGACCTGACTACGTGGTCATTGGCCCATATGATAAACAGACCTGACTACTTGGTCATTGGTCCTGATGATGATGATAAACAGACCTGACTACTTGGTCATTGGTCCTGATGATGATGATAAACAGACCTGACTACTTGGTCATTGGTCCTGATGATGATGATAAACAGACCTGACTACATGGTCATTGGTCCAGATGATGATGATAAACAGACCTGACTACATGGTCATTGGTCCAGATGATGATGATAAACAGACCTGACTACATGGTCATTGGTCCAGATGATGATGATAAACAGACCTGACTATATGGTCATTGGCCCAGATGATGATGATAAACAGACCTGACTACATGGTCATTGGTCCAGATGATGATGATAAACAGACCTGACTACATGGTCATTGGCCCAGATGATGATAAACAGACCTGACTACTTGGTCATTGGCCCAGATGATGATGATAAACAGACCTGACTACATGGTCATTGGCCCAGATGATGATGATGATAAACAGACCTGACTACTTGGTCATTGGCCCAGATGATGATGATAGAGAGACCTGACTTCATGGTCATTGGCCCAGATGATGATGATCATAAACAGACCTGACTACATGTTCATTGGCCCAGATAATGATAAACAGACCTGACTACGTGGTCATTGGCCCATATGATAAACAGACCTGACTACTTGGTCATTGGTCCTGATGATGATGATAAACAGACCTGACTACATGGTCATTGGTCCAGATGATGATGATAAACATCCCCCAGGGGCTCACATCTTGTGGGCGTGGGTTGGCGACCACGGGGCCCCAGCTGAGTCCGGCATTGCTTCCACTTACTTGTGCCGGGCTCCTCTCTGTCTTCTTTCCTGTCGACCTCACTTGGTCAACTCTTGTTCTCTTCTGACCCCGACGGTATTAGGGTATCCGAGGCCTAGGGAGTCTCTTCCTTTCCCGCCTTAATTGGCCCTTGTCTCATCTTTTCTGATACCCTCCTTCTGCGAGGGGTCAGCCTTCTTTTTCTCTTCCTTTTACCTCCTGCCTTGTGCTCTAGGCCCTTAAGGAGGCAGGGTGTATGTAGCCCCACCACTTCTGGTGCACCCTAGATAATGCTACACCCTCAGGGGCTCACGGCTGGTGAGTTCGGGAGTTGGCGACCCCGAGGGATTCCTGAGCTGGGTCCGTTTTCCCTTTTTGTCCCTTGCCTTTGGGGCGGACCCTCTCCTCTTTCACTTTCCTATGTGCCTTTCATGGCTCTCCTTCCTTCCAAGTCCCTCAATCCGCCTTCTTCGAGGGTTGAGGGCATTTCTTTTCCTCCTGTCCTTTATTTGCCTTATTCTCCTTTAGTTCTCCATTTCATCTTCTAGTATGTAGGTTAGTAGTTAGTTTTAGTTTTACGTTCGCTTTTCATTTTCATCTTCACGATCACCCAAACAATCAGGGGCCGATAACCTAGATGTTAGGCCCCTTTAAACAACAATTATCATCATCATCATCATGATGATAAACAGACCTGACTACATGGTCATTGGTCGAGATGATGATGATGATAAACAAACCTGACTACATGGTCATTGGCCCAGATGATGATGATAAACAGACCTGACTATATGATCATTGGCCCAGATGATGATGATGATAAACAGACCTGACTACATGGTCATTGGTCCAGATGATGATGATAAACAGACCTGACTACATGGTCATTGGCCCAGATGATGATGATGATAAACAGACCTGACTACTTGGTCATTGGCCCAGATGATGATGATAAACAGACCTGACTACATGGCCATTGGCCCAGATGATGATGATAAACAGACCTGACTACTTGGTCATTGGCCCAGATGATGATGATCGAGAGACCTGACTCCATGGTCATTGGCCCAGATGATGATGATAAACAGACCTCACTACATGGTCATTGGCCCAGATAATGATAAACAGACCTGACTACGTGGTCATTGGCCCAGATGATGATGATAAACAGACCTGACTACATGATTATTGGCCCAGATAATGATGATGATAAACAGACCTGACTACATGGTCATTGGTCCAGATGATGATGATAAACAGACCTGACTACATGATCATTGGCCCAGATGATGATGATGATGATAAACAGACCTGACTACATGGTCATTGGTCCAGATGATGATGATGATAAACAGACCTGACTACATGGTCATTGGCCCAGATGATGATGATGATAGAGAGACCTGACTTCATGCTCATTCCCCCAGGGGCTCACATCTTGTGGGCGTGGGTTGGCGACCACGGGGCCCCAGCTGAGTTTGGCATTGCTTCCACTTACTTGTGCCGGGCTCCTCTCTGTCTTCTTTCCTGTCGACCTCACTTGGTCAACTCTTGTTCTCTTCTGACCCCGACGGTATTAGGGTATCCGAGGCCTAGGGAGTCTCTTCCTTTCCCGCCTTAATTGGCCCTTGTCTCATCTTTTCTGATACCCTCCTTCTGCGAGGGATCAGCCTTCTTTTTCTCTTCCTTTTACCTCCTGCCTTGTGCTCTAGGCCCTTAAGGAGGCAGGGTGTATGTAGCCCCACCACTTCTGGTGCACCCTAGATAATGCTACACCCTCAGGGGCTCACGGCTGGTGAGTTCGGGGGTTGGCGACCCCGAGGGATTCCTGAGCTGGGTCCGTTTTCCCTTTTTGTCCCTTCCCTTTGGGGCGGACCCTCTCCTCTTTCACTTTCCTATCTGCCTTTCATGGCTCTCCTTCCTTCCAAGTCCCTCAATCCGCCTTCTTCGAGGGTTGAGGGCATTTCTTTTCCTCCTGTCCTTTATTTGCCTTATTCTCCTTTAGTTTTCCATTTCTTCTTCTAGTATGTAGGTTAGTAGTTAGTTTTAGTTTTAAGTTTGCTTTTCATTTCATCTTCACGATCACCCAAACCATCAGGGGCCGATAACCTAGATGTTAGGCCCCTTAAAACAACAATTATCATCATCATCATCTTCATGCTCATTGGCCCTGATGATGATGATAAACAGACCTGACTACGTGGTCATTGGCCCAGATAATGATAAACAGACCTACGTGGTCATTGGCCCATATGATATACAGACCTGACTACTTGGTCATTGTTCCTGATGATGATGATAAGCAGACCTGACTACATGGTAATTGGTCCAGATCATGATGATGATAAACAGACCTGACTACATGGTCATTGGCCCAGATGATGATGATAAATAGACCTGACTACATGGTCATTGGTCCAGATGATGATGATAAACAGACCTGACTACATGATCATTGGCCCAGATGATGATAAACAGACCTGACTACATGGTCATTGGCCAGATGATGATGATGATGATAGAGAGACCTGACTTCATGGTCATTGGCCCAGATGATGATGATGATGTTAAACAGACCTGACTACATGGTGATTGGCCCAGATAATGATAAACAGACCTGACTACGTGGTCATTGGCCCATATGATAAACAGACCTGACTACTAGGTCATTGGTCCTGATGATGATAAACAGACCTGACTACATGGTCATTGGTCCAGATGATGATGATAAACAGACCTGACTACATGGTCATTGGTCCAGATGATGATGATGATAAACAGACCTGACTACATGGTCATTGGCCCAGATGATGATGATAAATAGACCTGACTACATGGTCATTGGTCCAGATGTTGATGATAAACAGACCTGACTACATGATCATTGGCCCAGATGATGATGATGATAAACAGACCTGACTACATGGTCATTGGTCCAGATGATGATGATGATGATAAACAGACCTGACTACATGGTCATTGGCCCAGATGATGATGATGATAAACAGATCTGACTACATGGTCATTGGCCCAGATGATGATGATAAACAGACCTGACTACATGGTCATTGGCCCAGATGATGATAAACAGACCTGACTACATGGTCATTGTCCCAGATTATGATGATAAACAGACCTGACTACTTGGTCATTGGCCCAGATGATGCTGATGAGAAACAGACCTGACTACATTGTCATTGGCCCAGATGATGATGATAAACAGACCTAACTTCTTGGGCATTGGCCCAGATGATGATGGTAAACAGACCTGACTACATGGTCATTGGCCCAGATGATGATGATAAACAGATCTGACTACATGGTCAACCCAGGGGCTCACTTCTAGTGGGCGTGGGTTGGCGACCACGGGGCCCCAGCTGAGTCCGGCATTGCTTCCACTTACTTGTGCCGGGCTCCTCTCTGTCTTCTTTCCTGTCGACCTCACTTGGTCAACTCTTGTTCTCTTCCGACCCCCGACGGTATTGGGGTATCCGAGGCCTAGAGAGTCTCTTCCTTTCCCGCCTTAATTGGCCCTTGTCTCATCTTTCCTGACACCCTCCTTCTGCGAGGGGTCAGCCTTCTTTTTCTTTTCCTTTTACCTCCTGCCTTGTGCTCAAGGCCATTAAGGAGGCAGGGTGTATGTAGCCCCACCACTTCTGGTGCACCCTAGATAATGCTACACCTTCAGGGGCTCACGGCTGGTGAGTTCGGTAGTTGGCGACCCCGAGGGATTCCTGAGCTGGGTCCGTTTTCCCCTTTTGTCCCTTATCTTTGGGGCGGACCCTCTCCTCTTTCACTTTCCTATATGCCTTTCATGGCTCTCCTTCCTTCCAAGTCCCTCAATCAGCCTTCTCCGAGGGTTGAGGGCATTTCTTTTCCTTCTGTCCTTTTATTTGCCTTATTCTCCTTTAATTTTCCATTTCTTCTTCTAGTATGTAGGTTAGTAGTTAGTTTTAGTTTTAAGTTCGCTTTTCTTTTTCATTTTCATCTTCACGATCACCCAAACCATCAGGGGCCGATAACCTAGATGTTAGGCCCCTTAAAACAACAATTATCATCATCATCATCTTGTTCTTTTCCTTTTACCTCGTGCCTTGTGCTCAAGGCCCTTACGGAGGCAGGGTGTATGTAGCCCCACCACTTCTGGTGCACCGTCGATAATGCTACACCCTCAGGGGCTCACGGCTGGTGAGTTCGGGCGTTGGCGACCCCGAGGGATTCCTGAGCTGGGCCCGTTTTCCCCTTTTTGTCCCTTCCCTTTGGGGCGGACCTTCGCCTCTCTCCCTTCTCCTCTCCTCTTTTCCTTCTATTTCCTTTTCTCTTTAAGATTCCCGCACTGTTTTTGTTACTTGGTTCACCGTGTGTCTAAATTCCCTTCTAGCGATTTTTAAGGCATTTTTGATATATGTTGCATTTTGTAAGTTTTTTCGATCTAAATTACATCTCGCGATTGTTTTCAACCTCAATTGCATTTTGTAAAGATTGACCATCTAAATTGCTTTTTGGTAAGTCTTTCAATGCAGGTTGCCGGGCCTTTTAGTGAGTATTTTGAATTTCAATTGCATTTTGTAAGTATTTTCAACCAAAACAGCATTTCGCACGAATTTTGAATCTAAATTGCATTTTGTTTGGTGGGCATTTTGCACATATTTTGATTCTCAATTGCATTTTGTGGGTATTTTGAATCTAAATTACATTTGTCAAGTATTTTCAATCTAAATTGTTTTTTGTAAGTATTGTCAATCCACATGAGTCGTTTGAATCTGTGGGTTGGCGTCCACGGGGCCCCAGCCGAGTCCGGCATTGCTTCCACTTACTTGTGCCGGGCTCCTCTCTGTCTTCTTTCCTGTCGACCTCACTTGGTCAACTCTTGTTCTCTTCTGACCCCGACGGTATTAGGATATCCGAGGCCTAGGGAGTCTCTTCCTTTCCCGCCTTAATTGGCCCTTGTCTCATCTTTTCTGATACCCTCCTTCTGCGAGGGGTCAGCCTTCTTTTTCTCTTCCTTTTACCTCCTGCCTTGTGCGCTAGGCCCTTAAGGAGGCAGGATGTATGTAGCCCCACCACTTCTGGTGCACCCTAGATAATGCTACACCCTCAGGGGCTCGCGGCTGGTGAGTTCGGGAGTTGGCGACCCCGAGGGATTCCTGAGCTGGGTCTGTTTTCCCCTTTTGTCCCTTACCTTTGGGGCGGACCCTCTCCTCTTTCACGGCTCTCCTTCCTTCCGAGTCCCTCAATCCGCCTTCTCCGAGGGTTGAGGGCATTTCTTTTCCTTCTGTCCTTTTATTTGCCTTATTCTCCTTTAGTTTTCCATTTCTTCTTCTAGTAAGTAGGTTAGTAGTTAGTTTTAGTTTTAAGTTCGCTTTTCATTTTCATCTTCACGATCACCCAAACCATCAGGGGCCGATAACCTAGATGTTAGGCCCCTTAAAACAACAATTATCATCATCATCATCTCTAAATTGCATCTTGTTTGTTGGGCATTTTGCACATATTTTGATTCTTAATTGCATTTTGTGGGTATTTTGAATCTAAATTACACTTTGTCACGTATTTTCAATCGAAATTTCATTTTGTAAGTATTGTCAATCCACATGAGTCGTTAGAATCTACCGTACATTTTGTAAGCATTTTCAACTTCAATTGCATTTTGTAAGTATTTTGAATTTCAATTGCACTTTGTGAATAATTTGGATTGGAACTGGGATATTTCAATCTGAATTGCATCGTGTATTTTCAATTTCAATTGCATTTTGTAAGTATTTTGAACCTCAATTGCATTTTGTACGTAATTTCGATCTCATTTGCATTTTCTAAGTATTTTGAATTTCAAGTGCATTTTGTAGGTATTTCGACGCTACATTGCATTTTGTACGTATTTTGAACCTAGCCTTCATTTTGTGGGTATTTTTCAATCTATTCCTTTTGTGAATCTTTTCGTTCTAAATTCCCTTTTGTAAGAACATTTTGTGAGTTGTTTCAATCTGAGTTCCTTTTTGTAAGTATTTTCCGTCTCACTTAATTTTCGTTCTGGTTTCCGTTTCATTATCATTTTCGCTATCACCCAGATCATTAGGGGCCGATAATCTAGATGTTAGACCCCTTAAAACAACAATTATCATCATCATCATCATTTTGTAGGTATTTCGACTGTACGTTGCATTTTGTATGTATTTTGGACTTAACCTACATTTTGTGCGTATTTTTCACTCTATTCCTTTTGTGAGTATTTTCGTTCGAAATTCCCATATGTACGTATTACCGCTCTCCATTTGGTGAGTAGTTTCAATCTGAGTTCCTTTTTGTAAGTATTTTCCATGCTATATATGGCATAGTTGTTGGGGCTCACTGTCTATTTTATCTAATCCATTTTCTTTTCATCCATAGCGGTGAGCTGTTTTTATCTTCATCCTTTCATTTCACGCCATTTAATTTCATCAGGGGACGATAACCTCGTTGTTAGGCCCCTTAAAACAACAATTATCATCACCATCATCATCAGTGCAAGTAGCTGTGTTAGCAGCTGCACGGGATTGGACCACGCATTGCCCAAACAATCAGCTAAGTTCACAATCAATTCCACCATGACCAGTTAATAATAATAATCACAGATATTACATACACTAAGCAAGCAAACTTGATGGTCAATCACCACTAACAATAACTAACAAATCAATTGCGAAAGGTTTATAATACCTGCTGTAACTAAATAAGTATACAGGGTCCTTCATATCAAGTAAGAACGGCGAGCGGCGGATTCGTTATCCGCTGCAGCAGTGGGCCTGGCCGAGCTTTCAATAAACTGTAGTCTACATTACCTTGTTTAAACTCATTTGTCATTATGGAAACTTACTTCGCTTGCACATCAGCAACTCTTGCATCTGTAGGAAACTGAATGATTTCATGGAGCAAGTGTGTGTTAATTGCCTCAGTCACTGATTGAATCTCCCTGCTCACAATTGGCTGACTTACGGCAAGATTAAAATCTTGCCCCAGAGCGCTTTGCTAGGTCCTTTGCGCCAGAAACTGTAGTGTAATCAGCATCTTAAATACAGTAAACGAGAGTCATCAGCCAAGTTTTAAATCATCAGTTCAATACGAAAACCATAAATGTGCAACTTCCCACTTTCAATTACTGGTAACCTAAATCGAAGGGCAGTTTTAGAGGAGTTGAAGGATAACATAACCGTGCTAAACTCGTGGAAGTCGATTCATTTCTGCATTACCAATAAGTCTGCCAAGATAGCAATATATAACACGGTAAAAGTTTCTAGACGTCATACGGAATCAACTCACACTAACAGATTTGAAAGCTGTTGAAGGAGTAAAGGCGTTGGGCATATCAAAGGCATCTGAGAATAAGAAAAATAGAAGCTGAAAGAATAGAAAGTGACTTGTACGCTAAAGATGTCATGTGTGAAAGACACTGGATGCCCTCGAGGGGCTCACATCTATTCGGACGTGGGTTGATGACCACGGGGCCCCAGCTGAGTCCGGCATTGCTTCCACTTACTTGTGCCGGGCTCCTCTCTGTCTTCTTTCCTGTCGACCTCACTTGGTCAACTCTTGTTCTCTTCTGACCCCAACGGTATTAGGGTATCCGAGGCCTAGGGAGTCTCTTCCTTTCCCGCCTTAATTGGCCCTTGTCTCATCTTTTCTGTTACCCTCCTTCTGCGAGGGGTCAGCCTTCTCTTTCTCTTCCTTTTACCTCCTGCCTTGTGCTCTAGGCCCTTAAGGAGGCAGGGTGTATGTAGCCCCACCACTTCTGGTGCACCGTCGATAATGCTACACCCTCAGGGGCTCACGGCTGGTGAGTTCGGGAGATGGCGACCCCGAGGATTCCTGAGCTGGGTCCGTTTTCCCCTTTTTCCCTTACCTTTGGGGCGGACCCTCTCCTCTTTCACTTTCCTATATGCCTTTCATGGCTCTCCTTCCTTCCAAGTCCCTCAATCCGCCCTCTCCGAGGGTTGAGGGCATTTCTTTTCCTTCTGGCCTTTTATTTGCCATATTCTCCTTTAGTTTTCCATTTCTCCTTTTAGTATGTAGGTTAGTAGTTAGTTTAGTTTTAAGTTCGCTTTTCATTTTCATCTCCACGATCACCCAAACCATCAGGGGCCGATAACCTAGATGTTAGGTCTCTTAAAACAACAATTATCATCATCATCATCATATAAAAAGTATTTAGTTTCACCAAAAATTACTTACACAATTAAGCATCCAAAATTCCAAAACAAACTCTTCAGTGAAGACCTGCAGCCATTTGTCACAGATTGCTTAATATCTTCTAAAAGACTTTTATCAATTTTGTAGTAGGGTAACTACAACAATAGAGGGCAGCAGTAGGTATTATCATGGAGAATACATATTAACCTAGTTTACACTTCCCCCAGTTATACACTTACCCCATTCAACCTACACAACTCTTTACAAAAAGGAAAGTATGCGAAAGAAGGAATCCGTTATTGGGATAGCTCCTTAATATTTGCAAAGACATGCAATTACAAGTCTAGTTGAGAATTCATGACACCCAAAGCAAATAACGTGTGTGTGTGTGTGTGTGTGTGTGTGTGTGTGTGTGTGGGCACGTTATTATCAATGAGCTTTTGAAAAATACCGTTCTCCTGGCAATTCTTTCCCTGATGCGCCTTCCTTCCATAAGAACATCATTAGCTGCAGGTCAAAAGGATATTACAATTAATTAAATTATTTATGAAATATAATGTAAGACAGGCAATTCCACTAATAACAAGAGTTGTATTATGAAAGCAGTGAAGAGAAACAACAGGAAGAAAAGTACCTCGATATGCTTCATCCAGTTCTCAGTATTGTTGTTCCTCCTCCTCATCATCGCTGTCCTCTCTATCTGGTTGCACCAACAACAACAAATTATGCAGAACTTCACAGGTATTCACTTTTCTCCCCGCCGTATCAGGGGCATAGTGCAATACCCGCTGCTTGAGAACACACCGAAAACGTTGTTTCAAGCGTCCAACGCATCGCTCAACAACATTCCTGGCAGAGCGCTGAGCAGCAATAAAACGCTCCTCGGACGAACCTTGGCTCGTTGGGTTATCCAGAATCACCTGTCAACCTTTTTTCTTTAGTACTATTGCCAAGAGCATTAGTAGAAAAATTCATTCATCTTCGAATACCAACCTATCAGCCATCCACAGCTGTTTGGCCTTGCATGGAACCTTCTCCGCAAATTCAGCTTAAGAGTTGAGGTCATCCATACTGCAGCATCATGAAGAGCTGAGCATCACACACCTGTGGGTACAAGAGCAGAAGATCCATGAGAAGAGATTGTTCTTATTTGCATACAAATTTGTAAAATTTAAATTGTAATTGACCAACTGAAAAGCATTTATATTTCATTTAGCCTACTAACGTGACACTGAAAACGGCTTCCCACACGATAACAAACAAATTTGTTCTACAAATGTTTGAATATTCTGTAAGCTGTATGGTTCATGCTTCACCTAAGATAACAGCAACACTGTTCTGTTTGCTCTCAGTCAACTACAGACTTGGTAAAGCAGACCATAAAATACTTACAGTCTGAACATTTAGACTGTGGTATCCTTTCCTGTTCATGAACGCTACAGCTGGATGCAACTCATGTTCACCGGAGGGGGAGATTATGGCCACGTGGGTACAGTCAATAGCACCAATACACACATGCAATCCAAATGTGTCATGAAACCTGAAATGTTCATACGTTACTTAATTCCATTTTTATTTGAATAGTGTGTATTGCAAATTGATCACAGGGCACTATGTATTGTCAGACATGAAAATACATGGCATTTATATTTCATGTTGGAAGTAGGTTCCTTGACACAAATCCAAATTATACAAGGTGTTCCAAAATGTCGCACCCTGTCTTCACAGTGTGTTACATAGGAAAACCACTTCCAGGATGACCGAGGTTGGAATGAAACTCGCCACTTCTCAGTACTGCCTCACGAGACATACCAATTAATTCTCATCCCAGGATTGGACCAAATTTAAGATAAATTATACTATGTTCATGCTGTGATCTTCTCATAACCAAGATATCAACGCTGCAACACTGCCATTGAATACAAATAAAAAAAATGAATGTAAATAATGTACGAGGCACGTCCAGAAAGTAAGTTTCGTTTGGTAATAAAATTAAATTGTGTACAGATACAGAAAAATTATTTATTGCACAACTTTCTACACCTCTTCAACTACTTTTCCGGACGTGGAGGGCTTAATTCAAGGGTTGGATTTATCTCTATTAAATACAGGGGAAGCTACACATTTTAGCTTAGCGCACGGCACGTACTCACACATTGACTTGAGTGTGTGTAGCCGTGCGCTGGTCCCCCTATTTGGTTGGTATGTACACGACGACCTCTGTGACAGTGACCATTTCCCGATCGTTCTTACCCTTCGGACCCAGACGCCCGTGGAGTTCCCCAGTCGTTGGGTTCTTAAGCGGGCAAAGTGGCCCTCGTTTCAAGAACGAGCTGTGTTCGTTGATCTTGGTTGCCGGAGCGTCGATGACGAGGTACAGCACATCACCGATGTGCTTCTTGCTGCCGCCGAAGAGTCCATCCCATCCTTTTCTGGGACTCCTCGTCGCAAACTCGTCCCTTGGTGGACAGAGGATATTGCAGCGGCAATAAGAGACCGTCGTCGAGCTCACAAGCACTACCGTCGGCGTCCAACCATGGCCAATTTGGTGGCGTTTAAGAAATTTCGTGCCAAGGCACGGATTCTTATTCGCCAGAGTAAGAAACAATCCTGGGAACGGTATGTGTCTTCTATTACGGCACATACCCCCTCCTCTCAAGTGTGGACTAAACTACGACGCATTTCGGGTATTCAGACATCTTCTACTGTACCGGGAATTTCCATTGCTAATGAACTGGTTACAGATCCTTATCGCGTTGCAAACCATCTCGCCTTGTATTTTGCGGATATATCCGGTTCCGATAACTATGACCCTGCCTTCGTGGCCCTGAAGCGCGAAGCGGAACGTTTCCAGCTTAGTATGTAGGTCCCCCAGGGGCTCACATCTTGTGGGCGTGGGTTGGCGACCACGGGGCCCCAGCTGAGTCCGGCATTGCTTCCACTTACTTGTGCCGGGCTCCTCTCTGTCTTCTTTCCTGTCGACCTCACTTGGTCGACTCTTGTTCTCTTCCGACCCCGACGGTATTAGGGTATCCGAGGCCTAGGGAGTCTCTTCCTTTACCGCCTTAATTGGCCCTTGTCTCATCTTTTCTGATTCCCTCCTTCTGCGAGGGGTCAGCCTTCTTTTTCTTTTCCTTTTACCTCCTGCCTTCTGCTTAAGGCCCTCAAGGAGGCCGGGTGTATGTAGCCCCACCACTTTTGGTGCACCCTAGATAATGCTACACCCTCAGGGGCTCACGGCTGGTGAGTTCGGGAGTTGGCGACCCCGAGGGATTCCTGAGCTGGGTCCGTTTTCCCCTTTTGTCCCTTACCTTCGGGGCGGACCCTCTCCTCTTTCACTTTCCTATCTGCCTTTCATGTCTCTCCTTCCTTCCAAGTCCCTCAATCCGCATTCTTCGAGGGTTGAGGGCATTTCTTTTCCTCCTGTCCTTTATTTGCCTTATTCTCCTTTAGTTTTCCATTTCTTCTTCTAGTATGTAGGTTAAAGTTAGTTTTAGTTTTAAGTTTACATTTCATTTTCATCTTCACGATCACCCAAACCATCCGGGGCCGATAGCCTAGATGTTAGGCCCCTTAAAACAACAATTATCATCATCATCATCTTTTCCTTTTACCTCCTGCCTTGTGCTCAAGAACCCTTAAGGAGGCAGGGTGCATGTAGCCCCACCACTTCTGGTGCACCGTCGATAATGCTACACCCTCAGGGGCTCACGGCTGGTGAGTTCGGGAGTTGGCGACCCCGAGGGATTCCTGAGCTGGGTCCGTTTTCCGCTTTTGTCCCTTACCTTTGGGGCGGACCCTCTCCTCTTTCACTTTCCTGTCTGCCTTTCGTGGCTCTCCTTCCTTCCAAGTCCCTCAATCCGCCTTCTTCGAGGATTGAGGGCGTTTCTTTTCCTCCTGTCCTTTATTTGCCTTATTCTCCTTTGGTTTTCTATTTCTTCTTCTAGTATGTAGGTTAGTAGTTAGTTTTAGTTTAAAGTTCTTTTTTTTTTTATCTTCACGATCACCCAAACCATCAGGGGCCGATAACCTAGATGTTAGGCCCCTTAAAACAACAATTATCATCATCAGTAGTTAGTTTTATTTTTAAGTTCGATTTTCATCTTCACGATCACCCAAACCATTAGGGGCCGATAACCTAGATGTTAGGCCCCTTAAAACAACAATTATCATCATCATCAACCACCTTCCTTCCAAGTCCCTCAATCCGCCTTCTTCGAGGGTTGAGGGCATTTCTTTTCCTACTGTCCTTTATTTGCCTTATTCTCCTTTGGTTTTCTATTTCTTCTTCTAGTATGTAGGTTAGTAGTTAGTTTTAGTTTAAAGTTCTTTTTTTTTTTTTATCTTCACGATCACCCAAACCATCAGGGGCCGATAACCTAGATGTTAGGCCCCTTAAAACAACAATTATCATCATCATCATCATCTTAGAGGCTCTGCGGTACACGTTATCAGACGATCACCAGCACTTTCTTGTGTGTACTGACCCTCTGAGTGCGCTGCAGGCGATCGATGTGTGTTTCCCGAAGCACCCGTTGGTCCAGCGTGTGCACGACCAGCTCGTCAGTTCGCGTAACGCTGGAACCGGGGTGACCTTTGTGTGGCTTCCTAGCCACATGGGTATTGCGGGAAACGAGCTTGCTGATCAGGCGGCGAGAGAGGCAGTCGCACTGCCCTCGCTACCGTATAAGGTGTCTGCTAGTGATGGGCGCTCTCAGTTGCGGCATTCGATCCTGTCGCATTGGGAGGAGGCTTGGCGGGCCACGCCTCCACCCAACAAACTGAGAGGCATCAAGGAGACAACGAAGGTGTGGAAATCTTCCTTCCGATCTCTCCGGAAGGAAGCTGTGGTACTCTGTCGACTCCGGATCGGCCATGAGATTGCTACGCACTCCCACTTGCTAAAGAGAGAAGACCCCCCAGGGGCTCACATCTAGTGGGTTGTGGGTTGGCGACCACGGGGCCCCTGCTGAGTCCGGCATTGCTTCCACTTACTTCTGCCGGGCTCCTCTCTGTCTTCTTTCCTGTCGACCTCACTTGGTCAACTCTTGTTCTCTTCTGACCCCGACGGTATTAGGGTATCCGAGACCTAGGGAGTCTCTTCCCTTCCCGCCTTAATTGGCCCTTGTCTCATCTTTTCTGATACCCTTCTTCTGCGAGGGGTCAGCCTTCTTTTTCTCTTCCTTTTACCTCCTGCCTTTTGCTCTAGGCCCTGAAGGAGGCAGGGTGTATGTAGCCCCACCACTTCTGGTGCACCCTAGATAATGCTACACCCTCAGGGGCTCACGGCTGGTGAGTTCGGGAGTTGGCGACCCCGAGGGATTCCTGAGCTGGGTCCGTTTTCCCCTTTTGTCCCTTACCTGTGGGGCGGACCCTCTCCTCTTTCACTTTCCTATCTGCCTTTCATGGCTCTCCTTCCTTCCAAGTCCCTCAATCCGCATTCTCCGAGGGTTGAGGGCATTTCTTTTCCTTCTGTCCTTTTATTTGCCTTATTCTCCTTTAGTTTTCCATTTCTTCTTCTAATATGTAGGTTAGTAGTTAGTTTTAGTTTTAAGTTCGCTTTTCATTTTCATCTTCACGATCACCCAAACCATCAGGGGCCGATAACCTAGATGTTAGGCCCCTTAAAACAACAATTATCATCATCATCAGCTCACGGCTGGTGAGTTCAGGAGTAGGCGACCCCGAGGGATTCCTGAGCTGGGTCAGTTTTCCCCTTTTGTCCCTTACCTTTGGGGCGGACCCTCTCCTCTTTCACTTTCCTATATCCCTTTCATGGCTCTCCTTCCTCCCAAGTCCCTCAATCCGCCTTCTCCGAGGGTTGAGGGCATTTCTTTTCCTTCTGTCCTTTTATTTGCCTTATTCTCCTTTAGTTTTCCATTTCTTCTTCTAATATGTAGGTTAGTAGTTAGTTTTAGTTTTAAGTTCCCTTTTCATTTTCATCTTCACGATCACCCAAACCATCAGGGGCCGATAACCTAGATGTTAGGCCCCTTAAAACAACAATTATCATCATCATCATCATCTCTCCTCTTTTCCTTATATTTCCTTTTCTCTTTAAGATTCCCGCACTGTTTTTTATTACTTGGTTCACCGTGTATCTAAATTCCCTTCTGGCGATTTTTTAAAGGCATTTTTAATCTACGTTGCTTTTTGTATATTTTTTCGATCTAAATTACATCTCGCGATTGTTTTCAACCTCAATTGCATTTTGTAAAGATTGACAATCTAAATTGCTTTTTAGTAAGTCTTTTAATGCATGTGCCCGGGCCTTTTAGTGAGTTTTTTGAATTTCAATTGCATTTTGTAAGAATTTTCAACCAACGCCGCATTTCGCACGAATTTTGAATCTAAATTGCATTGTGTTTGGTGGGCATTTTGCACATATTTTGATTCTCAATTGCGTTTTGTGGGTATTTTGAATCTAAATTACAATTTGTCAAGTATTTTCAATCTAAATTGCTTTTTGTAAGTATTGTCAATCCACATGAGTCGTTAGAATCACCGTACATTTTGTAAGCATTTTCAATTTCAATTGCATTTTGTAAGTATTTTGACTTTCGATTGCACTTTGTGAATAATTTGGATTGGAACTGGGATAGGGCCTATTTCAATCTTAATTGCATTGTGTATTTTCAATTTCAATTGCATTTTGTAAGTATTTTGAACCTCAATTGCATTTTGTACGTATTTTCGATCTCATTTGCATTTTGTAAGTATTTTGAATTTCAGTTGCATTTTGTAAGTATTTCGACGCTACATTGCATTTTGTACGTATTTTGAACCTAGCCTTCATTTTGTGGGTATTTTTCAATCTATTCCTTATGTGAATCTTTTCGTTCTAAATTCCCTTTTGTAAGAACATTTTGTGAGTCGTTTCAATCCGATTTCCTTTTTGTAAGTATTTTCCGTCTCACTTAGTTTTCGTTCTGGTTTCCGTTTCATTATCATTTTCGGTATCACCCAGATCATTAGGGGCCGATAACCTAGATGTTAGGCCCCTTAAAACAACAATTATCATCATCATCATCATCATCATTTTCCATTTCTTCTTCTAGTATGTAGGTTAGTAGTTAGTTTTAGTTTTAAGTTCGCTTTTCATTTTCATCTTCACGATCACCCAAACCATCAGGGGCCGATAACCTAGATGTTAGGCCCCTTAAAACAACAATTATCATCATCATCATCTTCATGCTCATTGGCCCTGATGATGATGATAAACAGACCTGACTACGTGGTCATTGGCCCAGATAATGATAAACAGACCTACGTGGTCATTGGCCCATATGATATACAGACCTGACTACTTGGTCATTGTTCCTGATGATGATGATAAGCAGACCTGACTACATGGTAATTGGTCCAGATCATGATGATGATAAACAGACCTGACTACATGGTCATTGGCCCAGATGATGATGATAAATAGACCTGACTACATGGTCATTGGTCCAGATGATGATGATAAACAGACCTGACTACATGATCATTGGCCCAGATGATGATAAACAGACCTGACTACATGGTCATTGGCCAGATGATGATGATGATGATAGAGAGACCTGACTTCATGGTCATTGGCCCAGATGATGATGATGATGATAAACAGACCTGACTACATGGTGATTGGCCCAGATAATGATAAACAGACCTGACTACGTGGTCATTGGCCCATATGATAAACAGACCTGACTACTAGGTCATTGGTCCTGATGATGATAAACAGACCTGACTACATGGTCATTGGTCCAGATGATGATGATAAACAGACCTGACTACATGGTCATTGGTCCAGATGATGATGATGATAAACAGACCTGACTACATGGTCATTGGCCCAGATGATGATGATAAATAGACCTGACTACATGGTCATTGGTCCAGATGTTGATGATAAACAGACCTGACTACATGATCATTGGCCCAGATGATGATGATGATAAACAGACCTGACTACATGGTCATTGGTCCAGATGATGATGATGATGATAAACAGACCTGACTACATGGTCATTGGCCCAGATGATGATGATGATAAACAGATCTGACTACATGGTCATTGGCCCAGATGATGATGATAAACAGACCTGACTACATGGTCATTGGCCCAGATGATGATAAACAGACCTGACTACATGGTCATTGTCCCAGATTATGATGATAAACAGACCTGACTACTTGGTCATTGGCCCAGATGATGCTGATGAGAAACAGACCTGACTACATTGTCATTGGCCCAGATGATGATGATAAACAGACCTAACTTCTTGGGCATTGGCCCAGATGATGATGGTAAACAGACCTGACTACATGGTCATTGGCCCAGATGATGATGATAAACAGATCTGACTACATGGTCAACCCAGGGGCTCACTTCTAGTGGGCGTGGGTTGGCGACCACGGGGCCCCAGCTGAGTCCGGCATTGCTTCCATTTACTTGTGCCGGGCTCCTCTCTGTCTTCTTTCCTGTCGACCTCACTTGGTCAACTCTTGTTCTCTTCCGACCCCCGACGGTATTGGGGTATCCGAGGCCTAGAGAGTCTCTTCCTTTCCCGCCTTAATTGGCCCTTGTCTCATCTTTCCTGACACCCTCCTTCTGCGAGGGGTCAGCCTTCTTTTTCTTTTCCTTTTACCTCCTGCCTTGTGCTCAAGGCCATTAAGGAGGCAGGGTGTATGTAGCCCCACCACTTCTGGTGCACCCTAGATAATGCTACACCTTCAGGGGCTCACGGCTGGTGAGTTCGGTAGTTGGCGACCCCGAGGGATTCCTGAGCTGGGTCCGTTTTCCCCTTTTGTCCCTTATCTTTGGGGCGGACCCTCTCCTCTTTCACTTTCCTATATGCCTTTCATGGCTCTCCTTCCTTCCAAGTCCCTCAATCAGCCTTCTCCGAGGGTTGAGGGCATTTCTTTTCCTTCTGTCCTTTTATTTGCCTTATTCTCCTTTAATTTTCCATTTCTTCTTCTAGTATGTAGGTTAGTAGTTAGTTTTAGTTTTAAGTTCGCTTTTCTTTTTCATTTTCATCTTCACGATCACCCAAACCATCAGGGGCCGATAACCTAGATGTTAGGCCCCTTAAAACAACAATTATCATCATCATCATCTTGTTCTTTTCCTTTTACCTCGTGCCTTGTGCTCAAGGCCCTTACGGAGGCAGGGTGTATGTAGCCCCACCACTTCTGGTGCACCGTCGATAATGCTACACCCTCAGGGGCTCACGGCTGGTGAGTTCGGGCGTTGGCGACCCCGAGGGATTCCTGAGCTGGGCCCGTTTTCCCCTTTTTGTCCCTTCCCTTTGGGGCGGACCTTCGCCTCTCTCCCTTCTCCTCTCCTCTTTTCCTTCTATTTCCTTTTCTCTTTAAGATTCCCGCACTGTTTTTGTTACTTGGTTCACCGTGTGTCTAAATTCCCTTCTAGCGATTTTTAAGGCATTTTTGATATATGTTGCATTTTGTAAGTTTTTTCGATCTAAATTACATCTCGCGATTGTTTTCAACCTCAATTGCATTTTGTAAAGATTGACCATCTAAATTGCTTTTTGGTAAGTCTTTCAATGCAGGTTGCCGGGCCTTTTAGTGAGTATTTTGAATTTCAATTGCATTTTGTAAGTATTTTCAACCAAAACAGCATTTCGCACGAATTTTGAATCTAAATTGCATTTTGTTTGGTGGGCATTTTGCACATATTTTGATTCTCAATTGCATTTTGTGGGTATTTTGAATCTAAATTACATTTGTCAAGTATTTTCAATCTAAATTGTTTTTTGTAAGTATTGTCAATCCACATGAGTCGTTTGAATCTGTGGGTTGGCGTCCACGGGGCCCCAGCCGAGTCCGGCATTGCTTCCACTTACTTGTGCCGGGCTCCTCTCTGTCTTCTTTCCTGTCGACCTCACTTGGTCAACTCTTGTTCTCTTCTGACCCCGACGGTATTAGGATATCCGAGGCCTAGGGAGTCTCTTCCTTTCCCGCCTTAATTGGCCCTTGTCTCATCTTTTCTGATACCCTCCTTCTGCGAGGGGTCAGCCTTCTTTTTCTCTTCCTTTTACCTCCTGCCTTGTGCGCTAGGCCCTTAAGGAGGCAGGATGTATGTAGCCCCACCACTTCTGGTGCACCCTAGATAATGCTACACCCTCAGGGGCTCGCGGCTGGTGAGTTCGGGAGTTGGCGACCCCGAGGGATTCCTGAGCTGGGTCTGTTTTCCCCTTTTGTCCCTTACCTTTGGGGCGGACCCTCTCCTCTTTCACGGCTCTCCTTCCTTCCGAGTCCCTCAATCCGCCTTCTCCGAGGGTTGAGGGCATTTCTTTTCCTTCTGTCCTTTTATTTGCCTTATTCTCCTTTAGTTTTCCATTTCTTCTTCTAGTAAGTAGGTTAGTAGTTAGTTTTAGTTTTAAGTTCGCTTTTCATTTTCATCTTCACGATCACCCAAACCATCAGGGGCCGATAACCTAGATGTTAGGCCCCTTAAAACAACAATTATCATCATCATCATCTCTAAATTGCATCTTGTTTGTTGGGCATTTTGCACATATTTTGATTCTTAATTGCATTTTGTGGGTATTTTGAATCTAAATTACACTTTGTCACGTATTTTCAATCGAAATTTCATTTTGTAAGTATTGTCAATCCACATGAGTCGTTAGAATCTACCGTACATTTTGTAAGCATTTTCAACTTCAATTGCATTTTGTAAGTATTTTGAATTTCAATTGCACTTTGTGAATAATTTGGATTGGAACTGGGATATTTCAATCTGAATTGCATCGTGTATTTTCAATTTCAATTGCATTTTGTAAGTATTTTGAACCTCAATTGCATTTTGTACGTAATTTCGATCTCATTTGCATTTTCTAAGTATTTTGAATTTCAAGTGCATTTTGTAGGTATTTCGACGCTACATTGCATTTTGTACGTATTTTGAACCTAGCCTTCATTTTGTGGGTATTTTTCAATCTATTCCTTTTGTGAATCTTTTCGTTCTAAATTCCCTTTTGTAAGAACATTTTGTGAGTTGTTTCAATCTGAGTTCCTTTTTGTAAGTATTTTCCGTCTCACTTAATTTTCGTTCTGGTTTCCGTTTCATTATCATTTTCGCTATCACCCAGATCATTAGGGGCCGATAATCTAGATGTTAGACCCCTTAAAACAACAATTATCATCATCATCATCATTTTGTAGGTATTTCGACTGTACGTTGCATTTTGTATGTATTTTGGACTTAACCTACATTTTGTGCGTATTTTTCACTCTATTCCTTTTGTGAGTATTTTCGTTCGAAATTCCCATATGTACGTATTACCGCTCTCCATTTGGTGAGTAGTTTCAATCTGAGTTCCTTTTTGTAAGTATTTTCCATGCTATATATGGCATAGTTGTTGGGGCTCACTGTCTATTTTATCTAATCCATTTTCTTTTCATCCATAGCGGTGAGCTGTTTTTATCTTCATCCTTTCATTTCACGCCATTTAATTTCATCAGGGGACGATAACCTCGTTGTTAGGCCCCTTAAAACAACAATTATCATCACCATCATCATCAGTGCAAGTAGCTGTGTTAGCAGCTGCACGGGATTGGACCACGCATTGCCCAAACAATCAGCTAAGTTCACAATCAATTCCACCATGACCAGTTAATAATAATAATCACAGATATTACATACACTAAGCAAGCAAACTTGATGGTCAATCACCACTAACAATAACTAACAAATCAATTGCGAAAGGTTTATAATACCTGCTGTAACTAAATAAGTATACAGGGTCCTTCATATCAAGTAAGAACGGCGAGCGGCGGATTCGTTATCCGCTGCAGCAGTGGGCCTGGCCGAGCTTTCAATAAACTGTAGTCTACATTACCTTGTTTAAACTCATTTGTCATTATGGAAACTTACTTCGCTTGCACATCAGCAACTCTTGCATCTGTAGGAAACTGAATGATTTCATGGAGCAAGTGTGTGTTAATTGCCTCAGTCACTGATTGAATCTCCCTGCTCACAATTGGCTGACTTACGGCAAGATTAAAATCTTGCCCCAGAGCGCTTTGCTAGGTCCTTTGCGCCAGAAACTGTAGTGTAATCAGCATCTTAAATACAGTAAACGAGAGTCATCAGCCAAGTTTTAAATCATCAGTTCAATACGAAAACCATAAATGTGCAACTTCCCACTTTCAATTACTGGTAACCTAAATCGAAGGGCAGTTTTAGAGGAGTTGAAGGATAACATAACCGTGCTAAACTCGTGGAAGTCGATTCATTTCTGCATTACCAATAAGTCTGCCAAGATAGCAATATATAACACGGTAAAAGTTTCTAGACGTCATACGGAATCAACTCACACTAACAGATTTGAAAGCTGTTGAAGGAGTAAAGGCGTTGGGCATATCAAAGGCATCTGAGAATAAGAAAAATAGAAGCTGAAAGAATAGAAAGTGACTTGTACGCTAAAGATGTCATGTGTGAAAGACACTGGATGCCCTCGAGGGGCTCACATCTATTCGGACGTGGGTTGATGACCACGGGGCCCCAGCTGAGTCCGGCATTGCTTCCACTTACTTGTGCCGGGCTCCTCTCTGTCTTCTTTCCTGTCGACCTCACTTGGTCAACTCTTGTTCTCTTCTGACCCCAACGGTATTAGGGTATCCGAGGCCTAGGGAGTCTCTTCCTTTCCCGCCTTAATTGGCCCTTGTCTCATCTTTTCTGTTACCCTCCTTCTGCGAGGGGTCAGCCTTCTCTTTCTCTTCCTTTTACCTCCTGCCTTGTGCTCTAGGCCCTTAAGGAGGCAGGGTGTATGTAGCCCCACCACTTCTGGTGCACCGTCGATAATGCTACACCCTCAGGGGCTCACGGCTGGTGAGTTCGGGAGATGGCGACCCCGAGGATTCCTGAGCTGGGTCCGTTTTCCCCTTTTTCCCTTACCTTTGGGGCGGACCCTCTCCTCTTTCACTTTCCTATATGCCTTTCATGGCTCTCCTTCCTTCCAAGTCCCTCAATCCGCCCTCTCCGAGGGTTGAGGGCATTTCTTTTCCTTCTGGCCTTTTATTTGCCATATTCTCCTTTAGTTTTCCATTTCTCCTTTTAGTATGTAGGTTAGTAGTTAGTTTAGTTTTAAGTTCGCTTTTCATTTTCATCTCCACGATCACCCAAACCATCAGGGGCCGATAACCTAGATGTTAGGTCTCTTAAAACAACAATTATCATCATCATCATCATATAAAAAGTATTTAGTTTCACCAAAAATTACTTACACAATTAAGCATCCAAAATTCCAAAACAAACTCTTCAGTGAAGACCTGCAGCCATTTGTCACAGATTGCTTAATATCTTCTAAAAGACTTTTATCAATTTTGTAGTAGGGTAACTACAACAATAGAGGGCAGCAGTAGGTATTATCATGGAGAATACATATTAACCTAGTTTACACTTCCCCCAGTTATACACTTACCCCATTCAACCTACACAACTCTTTACAAAAAGGAAAGTATGCGAAAGAAGGAATCCGTTATTGGGATAGCTCCTTAATATTTGCAAAGACATGCAATTACAAGTCTAGTTGAGAATTCATGACACCCAAAGCAAATAACGTGTGTGTGTGTGTGTGTGTGTGTGTGTGTGTGTGTGTGTGTGTGTGTGTGTGTGTGTGGGCACGTTATTATCAATGAGCTTTTGAAAAATACCGTTCTCCTGGCAATTCTTTCCCTGATGCGCCTTCCTTCCATAAGAACATCATTAGCTGCAGGTCAAAAGGATATTACAATTAATTAAATTATTTATGAAATATAATGTAAGACAGGCAATTCCACTAATAACAAGAGTTGTATTATGAAAGCAGTGAAGAGAAACAACAGGAAGAAAAGTACCTCGATATGCTTCATCCAGTTCTCAGTATTGTTGTTCCTCCTCCTCATCATCGCTGTCCTCTCTATCTGGTTGCACCAACAACAACAAATTATGCAGAACTTCACAGGTATTCACTTTTCTCCCCGCCGTATCAGGGGCATAGTGCAATACCCGCTGCTTGAGAACACACCGAAAACGTTGTTTCAAGCGTCCAACGCATCGCTCAACAACATTCCTGGCAGAGCGCTGAGCAGCAATAAAACGCTCCTCGGACGAACCTTGGCTCGTTGGGTTATCCAGAATCACCTGTCAACCTTTTTTCTTTAGTACTATTGCCAAGAGCATTAGTAGAAAAATTCATTCATCTTCGAATACCAACCTATCAGCCATCCACAGCTGTTTGGCCTTGCATGGAACCTTCTCCGCAAATTCAGCTTAAGAGTTGAGGTCATCCATACTGCAGCATCATGAAGAGCTGAGCATCACACACCTGTGGGTACAAGAGCAGAAGATCCATGAGAAGAGATTGTTCTTATTTGCATACAAATTTGTAAAATTTAAATTGTAATTGACCAACTGAAAAGCATTTATATTTCATTTAGCCTACTAACGTGACACTGAAAACGGCTTCCCACACGATAACAAACAAATTTGTTCTACAAATGTTTGAATATTCTGTAAGCTGTATGGTTCATGCTTCACCTAAGATAACAGCAACACTGTTCTGTTTGCTCTCAGTCAACTACAGACTTGGTAAAGCAGACCATAAAATACTTACAGTCTGAACATTTAGACTGTGGTATCCTTTCCTGTTCATGAACGCTACAGCTGGATGCAACTCATGTTCACCGGAGGGGGAGATTATGGCCACGTGGGTACAGTCAATAGCACCAATACACACATGCAATCCAAATGTGTCATGAAACCTGAAATGTTCATACGTTACTTAATTCCATTTTTATTTGAATAGTGTGTATTGCAAATTGATCACAGGGCACTATGTATTGTCAGACATGAAAATACATGGCATTTATATTTCATGTTGGAAGTAGGTTCCTTGACACAAATCCAAATTATACAAGGTGTTCCAAAATGTCGCACCCTGTCTTCACAGTGTGTTACATAGGAAAACCACTTCCAGGATGACCGAGGTTGGAATGAAACTCGCCACTTCTCAGTACTGCCTCACGAGACATACCAATTAATTCTCATCCCAGGATTGGACCAAATTTAAGATAAATTATACTATGTTCATGCTGTGATCTTCTCATAACCAAGATATCAACGCTGCAACACTGCCATTGAATACAAATAAAAAAAATGAATGTAAATAATGTACGAGGCACGTCCAGAAAGTAAGTTTCGTTTGGTAATAAAATTAAATTGTGTACAGATACAGAAAAATTATTTATTGCACAACTTTCTACACCTCTTCAACTACTTTTCCGGACGTGGAGGGCTTAATTCAAGGGTTGGATTTATCTCTATTAAATACAGGGGAAGCTACACATTTTAGCTTAGCGCACGGCACGTACTCACACATTGACTTGAGTGTGTGTAGCCGTGCGCTGGTCCCCCTATTTGGTTGGTATGTACACGACGACCTCTGTGACAGTGACCATTTCCCGATCGTTCTTACCCTTCGGACCCAGACGCCCGTGGAGTTCCCCAGTCGTTGGGTTCTTAAGCGGGCAAAGTGGCCCTCGTTTCAAGAACGAGCTGTGTTCGTTGATCTTGGTTGCCGGAGCGTCGATGACGAGGTACAGCACATCACCGATGTGCTTCTTGCTGCCGCCGAAGAGTCCATCCCATCCTTTTCTGGGACTCCTCGTCGCAAACTCGTCCCTTGGTGGACAGAGGATATTGCAGCGGCAATAAGAGACCGTCGTCGAGCTCACAAGCACTACCGTCGGCGTCCAACCATGGCCAATTTGGTGGCGTTTAAGAAATTTCGTGCCAAGGCACGGATTCTTATTCGCCAGAGTAAGAAACAATCCTGGGAACGGTATGTGTCTTCTATTACGGCACATACCCCCTCCTCTCAAGTGTGGACTAAACTACGACGCATTTCGGGTATTCAGACATCTTCTACTGTACCGGGAATTTCCATTGCTAATGAACTGGTTACAGATCCTTATCGCGTTGCAAACCATCTCGCCTTGTATTTTGCGGATATATCCGGTTCCGATAACTATGACCCTGCCTTCGTGGCCCTGAAGCGCGAAGCGGAACGTTTCCAGCTTAGTATGTAGGTCCCCCAGGGGCTCACATCTTGTGGGCGTGGGTTGGCGACCACGGGGCCCCAGCTGAGTCCGGCATTGCTTCCACTTACTTGTGCCGGGCTCCTCTCTGTCTTCTTTCCTGTCGACCTCACTTGGTCGACTCTTGTTCTCTTCCGACCCCGACGGTATTAGGGTATCCGAGGCCTAGGGAGTCTCTTCCTTTACCGCCTTAATTGGCCCTTGTCTCATCTTTTCTGATTCCCTCCTTCTGCGAGGGGTCAGCCTTCTTTTTCTTTTCCTTTTACCTCCTGCCTTCTGCTTAAGGCCCTCAAGGAGGCCGGGTGTATGTAGCCCCACCACTTTTGGTGCACCCTAGATAATGCTACACCCTCAGGGGCTCACGGCTGGTGAGTTCGGGAGTTGGCGACCCCGAGGGATTCCTGAGCTGGGTCCGTTTTCCCCTTTTGTCCCTTACCTTCGGGGCGGACCCTCTCCTCTTTCACTTTCCTATCTGCCTTTCATGTCTCTCCTTCCTTCCAAGTCCCTCAATCCGCATTCTTCGAGGGTTGAGGGCATTTCTTTTCCTCCTGTCCTTTATTTGCCTTATTCTCCTTTAGTTTTCCATTTCTTCTTCTAGTATGTAGGTTAAAGTTAGTTTTAGTTTTAAGTTTACATTTCATTTTCATCTTCACGATCACCCAAACCATCCGGGGCCGATAGCCTAGATGTTAGGCCCCTTAAAACAACAATTATCATCATCATCATATTTTCCTTTTACCTCCTGCCTTGTGCTCAAGAACCCTTAAGGAGGCAGGGTGCATGTAGCCCCACCACTTCTGGTGCACCGTCGATAATGCTACACCCTCAGGGGCTCACGGCTGGTGAGTTCGGGAGTTGGCGACCCCGAGGGATTCCTGAGCTGGGTCCGTTTTCCGCTTTTGTCCCTTACCTTTGGGGCGGACCCTCTCCTCTTTCACTTTCCTGTCTGCCTTTCGTGGCTCTCCTTCCTTCCAAGTCCCTCAATCCGCCTTCTTCGAGGATTGAGGGCGTTTCTTTTCCTCCTGTCCTTTATTTGCCTTATTCTCCTTTGGTTTTCTATTTCTTCTTCTAGTATGTAGGTTAGTAGTTAGTTTTAGTTTAAAGTTCTTTTTTTTTTTATCTTCACGATCACCCAAACCATCAGGGGCCGATAACCTAGATGTTAGGCCCCTTAAAACAACAATTATCATCATCAGTAGTTAGTTTTATTTTTAAGTTCGATTTTCATCTTCACGATCACCCAAACCATTAGGGGCCGATAACCTAGATGTTAGGCCCCTTAAAACAACAATTATCATCATCATCAACCACCTTCCTTCCAAGTCCCTCAATCCGCCTTCTTCGAGGGTTGAGGGCATTTCTTTTCCTACTGTCCTTTATTTGCCTTATTCTCCTTTGGTTTTCTATTTCTTCTTCTAGTATGTAGGTTAGTAGTTAGTTTTAGTTTAAAGTTCTTTTTTTTTTTTATCTTCACGATCACCCAAACCATCAGGGGCCGATAACCTAGATGTTAGGCCCCTTAAAACAACAATTATCATCATCATCATCATCTTAGAGGCTCTGCGGTACACGTTATCAGACGATCACCAGCACTTTCTTGTGTGTACTGACCCTCTGAGTGCGCTGCAGGCGATCGATGTGTGTTTCCCGAAGCACCCGTTGGTCCAGCGTGTGCACGACCAGCTCGTCAGTTCGCGTAACGCTGGAACCGGGGTGACCTTTGTGTGGCTTCCTAGCCACATGGGTATTGCGGGAAACGAGCTTGCTGATCAGGCGGCGAGAGAGGCAGTCGCACTGCCCTCGCTACCGTATAAGGTGTCTGCTAGTGATGGGCGCTCTCAGTTGCGGCATTCGATCCTGTCGCATTGGGAGGAGGCTTGGCGGGCCACGCCTCCACCCAACAAACTGAGAGGCATCAAGGAGACAACGAAGGTGTGGAAATCTTCCTTCCGATCTCTCCGGAAGGAAGCTGTGGTACTCTGTCGACTCCGGATCGGCCATGAGATTGCTACGCACTCCCACTTGCTAAAGAGAGAAGACCCCCCAGGGGCTCACATCTAGTGGGTTGTGGGTTGGCGACCACGGGGCCCCTGCTGAGTCCGGCATTGCTTCCACTTACTTCTGCCGGGCTCCTCTCTGTCTTCTTTCCTGTCGACCTCACTTGGTCAACTCTTGTTCTCTTCTGACCCCGACGGTATTAGGGTATCCGAGACCTAGGGAGTCTCTTCCCTTCCCGCCTTAATTGGCCCTTGTCTCATCTTTTCTGATACCCTTCTTCTGCGAGGGGTCAGCCTTCTTTTTCTCTTCCTTTTACCTCCTGCCTTTTGCTCTAGGCCCTGAAGGAGGCAGGGTGTATGTAGCCCCACCACTTCTGGTGCACCCTAGATAATGCTACACCCTCAGGGGCTCACGGCTGGTGAGTTCGGGAGTTGGCGACCCCGAGGGATTCCTGAGCTGGGTCCGTTTTCCCCTTTTGTCCCTTACCTGTGGGGCGGACCCTCTCCTCTTTCACTTTCCTATCTGCCTTTCATGGCTCTCCTTCCTTCCAAGTCCCTCAATCCGCATTCTCCGAGGGTTGAGGGCATTTCTTTTCCTTCTGTCCTTTTATTTGCCTTATTCTCCTTTAGTTTTCCATTTCTTCTTCTAATATGTAGGTTAGTAGTTAGTTTTAGTTTTAAGTTCGCTTTTCATTTTCATCTTCACGATCACCCAAACCATCAGGGGCCGATAACCTAGATGTTAGGCCCCTTAAAACAACAATTATCATCATCATCAGCTCACGGCTGGTGAGTTCAGGAGTAGGCGACCCCGAGGGATTCCTGAGCTGGGTCAGTTTTCCCCTTTTGTCCCTTACCTTTGGGGCGGACCCTCTCCTCTTTCACTTTCCTATATGCCTTTCATGGCTCTCCTTCCTCCCAAGTCCCTCAATCCGCCTTCTCCGAGGGTTGAGGGCATTTCTTTTCCTTCTGTCCTTTTATTTGCCTTATTCTCCTTTAGTTTTCCATTTCTTCTTCTAATATGTAGGTTAGTAGTTAGTTTTAGTTTTAAGTTCCCTTTTCATTTTCATCTTCACGATCACCCAAACCATCAGGGGCCGATAACCTAGATGTTAGGCCCCTTAAAACAACAATTATCATCATCATCATCATCTCTCCTCTTTTCCTTATATTTCCTTTTCTCTTTAAGATTCCCGCACTGTTTTTTATTACTTGGTTCACCGTGTATCTAAATTCCCTTCTGGCGATTTTTTAAAGGCATTTTTAATCTACGTTGCTTTTTGTATATTTTTTCGATCTAAATTACATCTCGCGATTGTTTTCAACCTCAATTGCATTTTGTAAAGATTGACAATCTAAATTGCTTTTTAGTAAGTCTTTTAATGCATGTGCCCGGGCCTTTTAGTGAGTTTTTTGAATTTCAATTGCATTTTGTAAGAATTTTCAACCAACGCCGCATTTCGCACGAATTTTGAATCTAAATTGCATTGTGTTTGGTGGGCATTTTGCACATATTTTGATTCTCAATTGCGTTTTGTGGGTATTTTGAATCTAAATTACAATTTGTCAAGTATTTTCAATCTAAATTGCTTTTTGTAAGTATTGTCAATCCACATGAGTCGTTAGAATCACCGTACATTTTGTAAGCATTTTCAATTTCAATTGCATTTTGTAAGTATTTTGACTTTCGATTGCACTTTGTGAATAATTTGGATTGGAACTGGGATAGGGCCTATTTCAATCTTAATTGCATTGTGTATTTTCAATTTCAATTGCATTTTGTAAGTATTTTGAACCTCAATTGCATTTTGTACGTATTTTCGATCTCATTTGCATTTTGTAAGTATTTTGAATTTCAGTTGCATTTTGTAAGTATTTCGACGCTACATTGCATTTTGTACGTATTTTGAACCTAGCCTTCATTTTGTGGGTATTTTTCAATCTATTCCTTATGTGAATCTTTTCGTTCTAAATTCCCTTTTGTAAGAACATTTTGTGAGTCGTTTCAATCCGATTTCCTTTTTGTAAGTATTTTCCGTCTCACTTAGTTTTCGTTCTGGTTTCCGTTTCATTATCATTTTCGGTATCACCCAGATCATTAGGGGCCGATAACCTAGATGTTAGGCCCCTTAAAACAACAATTATCATCATCATCATCATCATCATTTTCCATTTCTTCTTCTAGTATGTAGGTTAGTAGTTAGTTTTAGTTTTAAGTTCGCTTTTCATTTTCATCTTCACGATCACCCAAACCATCAGGGGCCGATAACCTAGATGTTAGGCCCCTTAAAACAACAATTATCATCATCATCATCATCATCATCATCCTCACATCTAGTGGGACGTGGGTTGGCGACTACGGGGCCCCAGCTGAGTCCGGCATTGCTTCCACTTACTTGTGCCGGGCTCCTCTCTGTCTTCTTTCCTGTCGACTTCACTTGGTCAACTCTTGTTCTCTTCTGACCCCGACGGTATTAGGGTATCCGAGGCCTAGGGAGTCTCTTCCTTTCCCGCCTTAATTGGCCCTTGTCTCATCTTTTCTGATACCCTCCTTCTGCGAGGTGACAGCCTTCTTTTTCTCTTCCTTTTACCTCCTGCCTTGTGCTCTAGGCCCTTAAGGAGGCAGGGTGTATGTAGCCCCACCACTTCTGGTGCACCCTAGATAATGCTACACCCTCAGGGGCTCACGGCTGGTGAGTTCGGGGGTTGGCGACCCCGAGGGATTCCTGAGCTGGGTCCGTTTTCCCTTTTTGTCCCTTCCCTTTGGGGCGGACCCTCTCCTCTTTCACTTTCCTATCTGCCTTTCATGGCTCTCCTTCCTTCCAAGTCCCTCAATCCGCCTTCTTCGAGGGTTGAGGGCATTTCTTTTCCTCCTGTCCTTTATTTGCCTTATTCTCCTTTAGTTTTCCATTTCTTCTTCTAGTATGTAGGTTAGTAGTTAGTTTTAGTTATAAGTTTGCATTTCATTTTTCATCTTCACGATCACCCAAACCATCAGGGGCCGATAACCTAGATGTTAGGCCCCTTAAAACAACAATTATCATCATCATCATCATCATCTTCACCATCACCCAAACCATCAGGGGCCGATAGCCTAGATGTTAGGCCCCTTAAAACAACAATTATCATCATCATCATATAAAAAGTCTTTAGTTTCACCAAAAATTACTTACACAATTAAGCATCCAAGATTCCCAAACAATCTCTTCAGTCAAGACCTGCAGCCATCTTGTCACAGATTGCTTAATATCTTCTTAAAGACTTTTATCAACCTTGTAGTAGGGTAACTACAACAATAGAGGGCAGCAGTAGGTATTATCATGGAGAACAAATATTAACCTAGTTTACACTTCCCCCAGTTAAACACTTACCTTACACAACTCTTTACAAAAAGAAAAGTATGCGAAAGAAGGAATCCGTTATTGGGATAGCTCCTTAATATTTGCAAAGACATGCAATTACAAGTCTAGTTGAAAATTCATGACACCCTAAGCAAATAACGTGTGTGTATGTGTGTGTGTGTGTGTGTGTGCACGTTATTATCAATGAGCTTTTGAAAAATACTGTTCTCCTGGCAATTCTTTCCCTGATGCGCCTTCCTTCCATAAGAACATCATTTGCTGCAGGTCAAAAGGATATTACAATTAATTAAATTATTTATGAAATATAATGTTAAGACAGGCAATTCCACTAATAACAAGAGTTGTATTATGAAAGCAGTGAAGAGAAACAACAGGAAGAAAAGTACCTAGATATGCTTCATCCAGTTCTCTGTATTGTTGTTCCTCCTCCTCATCATCGCTGTCCTGTCTATCTGGTTGCACCAACAACAACAAATTTTGCAGAACTGCACAGGTATTCACTTTTCTCCCCGCCGTATCAGGGGCATAGTGCAATACCCGCTGCTTGAGAACACACCGAAAACGTTGTTTCAAGCGTCCAACGCATCGCTCAACAACGTTCCTGGCAGAGCGCTGAGCAGCAATAAAACGCTCCTCGGACGAACCTTCAACAGCATTTAGAATTGGAGTCATCAGCCCTGGCTCATTGGGTTATCCAGAATCACCTGTCAACCTTTTTTCTTTAGTACTATTGCCAAGAGCATTAGTAGAAGAATTCATTCATCTTCGAATACCAACCTATCAGCCATCCACAGCTGTTTGTCCTTGCATGGAACCTTCTCCGCAAATTCTGCTTAAGAGTTGAGGTCATCCATACTGCAGCATTATGAACAGCTGAGCATCACACACCTGTGGGTACAAGAGCAGAAGTTCCATGAGAAGAGATTGATCTTATTTGCATACAAATTTGTAAAATTTAAATTGTAATTGACCAACTGAAAAGCATTTATATTTCATTTAGCCTACTAACGTGACACTGAAAACGACTTCCCACACGATAACAAACAAATTTGTTTTACAAATGTTTGAATATTCTGTAAGCTGTATGGTTCATGCTTCACCTAAGATAACACAACACTGTTCTGTTTGCTCTCAGTCAACTACAGACTTGGTAAAGCAGACCATACAATACTTACAGTCTGAACATTTAGACTGTGGTATCCTTTCCTGTTCATGAACGCTACAGCTGGATGCAACTCATGTTCACCGGAGGGGGAGATTATGGCCACGTGGGTACAGTCAATAGCACCCATACACACATGCAATCCAAATGTGTCATGAAACCTGAAATGTTCATACGTTACTTAATTCCATTTTTATTTGAATAGTGTGTATTGCAAATTGATCACAGGGCACTATGTATTGTCAGACATGAAAATACATGGTATTTCTATTTCATGTTGGAAGTAGGTTCCTTGACACAATTCCAAATTATACAAGGTGTTCCAAAATGTCGCACCCTCTCTTCACAGTGTGTTACATAGGAAAACCACTTCCAGGATGACCTAGGTGGGAATCAAACTCGCCACTTCTCAGTACAGCCTCACGAGACATACCAATTAATTATCATCCCAGGATTGGACCAAATTTAAAATAAATTATACTATGTTCATGCTGTAATCTTCTCATAACCAAGATTGCAATATTGCCATTGAATACAAATTAAAAAATCAATGAATATAATGTATAATACGTCTGCCTTTTATCAAGATTATCGGCGCATAATCTTACTAATTTACAAACCATGTTAATAAATATAATGCTTGTAACTGAGGGAAGCACAATGAAATACCGTAAAAGGCAGACCCTGGCCTTGATAGTTTTAATTCTTTGGAATTGCTTTCTATAAACTGTAGTCTACTTTACCTTGTGTAAACTCATGTGTCATTATAGAAACTTACTTCACTGCACATCAGCAACTCTTGCATCTGTAGGAAACTGAATGATTTCATGGAGCAAGTGTGTGTTAATTGCCTCAGTCACTGATTGAATCTCCCTGCTCACAATTGCCTGACTTACGGCAAGATTAAAATCTTGCCCCAGAGCTCTTTGCTAGGTCTTTTGCGCCAGAAACTGTAGTATATTCAGCATCTTAAATACAGTAAACGAGTGTCATCCGCCAAGTTTCAAATCATCAGTTCAATACGAAAACCATAAATGTGCAACTTCCCACTTTCAATTACTGGTAACCTAAACCGAAGGGCAGTTTTAGAGGAGTTGAAGGATAACATAACCGTGCTAAACTCGTGGAAGTCGATTCATTTCTGCATCACCAATAAGTCTGCCAAGATAGCAATATATAACACGGTAAAGGTTTCTAGAGGTCACACGGAATCAACTCACACTAACAGATTTGAAAGCTGTTGAAGGAGTAAAGGCGTTGGGCATATCATTAGACAAGAGGAAAGGCATCTGAGAATAAGAAAGATAAAAGTTGAAAGAATAGAAAGTGACTTGTACGCTAAAGATGCCATGTGTGAAAGACACAGGATGCCCTCGAGGGGCTCACATCTAGTCGGACGTGGGTTGAAGACCACGGGGCCCCAGCTGAGTCCGGCATTGCTTCCACTTACTTGTGCCGGGCTTCTCTCCGTCTCCCTTCCTGTCGACATCACTTGGTCAACTCTTGTTCTCTTCCGACCCCGACGGTATTAGGGTATCCGAGGCCTAGGTAGTTTCTTCCTTTCCCGCATTAATTGGCCCTTGTCTCATCTTTTCTGATTCCCTCCTTCTGCGAGGGGTCAGCCTTCTTTTTCTTTTCATGTTCTCTCCTGCCTTCTGATCAAGGCTCTCAAGGAGGCCTGGTGTATGTAGCCCCATCACGTTTGGTGCACCCTAGATAATGCTACACTCTGAGGGGCTCATGGCTGGTGAGTTCGGGATTTGGTGACCCCGAAGGATTTCTGAGCTGGTTCTGTATTCCCCTTTTGTCCCTTCCCTTTGGGGTGGATCCTCTCCTCTTTCACTTTCCTATCTGCTGTTATGGGTCTCTTTCCTTCCCAGTCCCTCAATCCGCATTCTTCGAGGGTTGAGGGCATTTCTTTTCCTCCTGGCCTTTATTTGCCTTATTCTCCTTTAGTTTTCCATTTCTTCTTCTAGTATGTAGGTTAGTAGTTAGTTTTAGTTTTAAGTTTGCATTTCATTTTCATCTCCCCCCTGTGGGTGGGGGGTTTAGAATACACCCACGGTATCCCCTGCCTGTCGTAAGAGGCGACTAAAAGGGGCGATCTTGGCTACACTTTAAGGACTCCGCGTTGTTTTGTGAATTGGACCCCCAGTGGGTGGGAGGAAGCGAATACATCCACGGTACTCCCTGCCAGTCGTAAAAGGCGACTAAAAGGGCTTCTCGGAACGGTCCCCTTTCGAGGGTTTGACAGTCAGCTCTAAAAGACATACACCCGTGCGGTATAACTCTCATTAGGTTATAACGCACTTCTTTCCGTCACTGCTTTCAGGGTCTGGCAACCAAAATTTCTATATGTGCGTGCTGTTAGGGGATGGGCCACTTAGGCTAGCGACTACGCTCGAAAGCCTGTTCCGGTCTTGGCCGCGCCGACAGGTGGGTGTGCCATGTACCCGTTCAGTAGTATCCGCCTGACTACGCAGGTCCCCGCACAGCCGAATGTCTGAGCTGTAAAATCCAGTATATGCCAAGGGGTACATGCCGATATGGCATTGTAAAACATCGGCCCCCGGGCAATGCCTTCCAAGCTAGGCGGGCCTTGCCCTGGCTGGGTAGCGCCTACTGTGACGGCCCGTGATCGGATGTCGGTGGCATTCGGGGAGGATGATCTGGCCATGGGTTCTAAAAGAAAAATCCCCAACCAGGGTGGACCTACACCCAAACAGGGTGGTCCTACACCCAAGTCTTTAACATTTGATTCCCTACGGGGATCAACACCCTGGGAACAATCTGTGCGTGAAAATCTGGGTACTAACACCCCCAAGTTTCTGGTAGCTACCAGAACAGATGGGGGTGATTTCAAGCTGGTATAGAGTATTTTGTTTTCTCGCCACATAGAAGGTGTCTATGGTGAGCTTGAGAAAGTACAAAAGATGAGGAACGGTAGCTTGTTGCTCAAGACTAGGACTGGTGAGCAAGTTGAACGACTTTTGCAATGTGACCACTTTGGCGACATTCCCGTCAAAGTGGAAAAGCACACGTCCCTGAATCTGGTCCGAGGAGTTATTTTCCACCGGGACCTGATTCTGAACACTGACGAGGATCTCAAGGAGGATATGCAGCACCGTCACGTGACTGATGTCCGGCGCATTACGCGCAAGGTCAACGGTCAAATCGTGGATACTGGTGCTTTCATTATTTCCTTTGAGCTCTCGGTGCTCCCGGAGAAAGTCAAGGTTACCAGTTACCGTTGTGACGTCCGGCCTTATATCCCTCCACCCATGAGGTGTTATAAGTGCCAGAAGTTCGGGCATATGTTATCCCGATGCTCGAGCCCTGACGTCTGCGGAACATGCGGTAAGGTACCACACGAAGCGGAAGAGTGCACAACACCTTATCAGTGCACTAATTGCCCTGGATTTCATTCTCCTCGGGACAGGAACTGCCCTGCCTTCCTGAGTGAGAAGAAAATCCAGGAGATCAAAACCCTGGATGGTCTCACCTACCAGGAGGCCCGCAAGAAGTACCATACCACGATTTCGCCTCCTCCAACGATCGATTATAGAGCCATAATACCAAATTTGGTCCCGGCGACCTCATCTTTTGTACCAGCTGTGAAATCTGCAACTGAGTTACCTGTTCCGAAGCCAGCACCTATGATTATAATGGAAAGCCCGAAGGTGACTTCAACTCCACCTTCGGCCAGCACGAAGGCTGTGCGTGCGAAGGCTGCTCCGCCCGCACAGCAGGGGAGGAAGTTGACGACTTACTCCCCACTCGGGAGGAAGTCGAAGTCTTCCTCCCCACCCAAACGGTCGGCGAAAGCCGCGCCGAAGCCGGCGGAGGCGGCATCGTCGACCAGGGTCAGGACTTCGGCTCCTGACCCGTCTATATACCTTAAAGAGCCGGGGGCGGGTAAGAAGGGACCCCGCACTACGCATTCCCTTTCTCCAAAAAAGGGGAAGCCATCCGCGCCAACACCTGCGGATGCTTCTGCGCCTGGGGACGTTTCGGTCCTCAGATCTGCGCGCTCCCCACGGAGATCCCCCCGCCGCCGAACTGCGTCCAGGAAATCTTCCACTGAGTCGATTCACTCCATGAACTCGCCTGAGGACATGGAGATTATAGTCGACGTAGTGACTGTAGATCCTCCAGAGTCAAAGTTGGAGTAGCTTGCTGCTCCAACTTATTCCCTAAGTTCACACAATGGCACTGTTACAGTGGAATTGTAATAGTTATGACAGGCATTTGACAGAGATCCGTCAGCTTATTGCCCAATACGCAGCGAGTATAGTCTGCCTACAGGAAACAAACCTCAGACCTGATCACGAGACTGTTCTGAGAGGTTTCCGACTATACTCTAAAGAGCGACAAGACGCCGCCCGGGCTTCCGGGGGCGTTTGTACCTTCGTTCGCTCTGACTGCTATAGTGAGGAGTTTCCACTCGCCACTCCTCTGGAAGCTATTGCAGTTCGCGTGTCCTTGCCTGCAATGACAACTGTTTGTAACGTGTACCTTCCACCGAACCAACCCCTTGATATTAATGACGTCTTAGATCTTGTTGATCAACTTCCAGTCCCTTTCCTACTCGTGGGGGATTTCAACTCTCATCACCCCCAATGGGGATCACCATCTTCCTGCCCCAGAGGAAGGGACGTGGAAGGCTTAATTCAAGGGTTGGATTTATCTCTATTAAATACAGGGGAAGCTACACATTTTAGCTTAGGGCACGGCACGTACTCACACATTGACCTGAGTGTGTGTAGCCGTGCGCTGGTCCCCCTATTTGGTTGGTATGTACACGACGACCTCTGTGACAGTGACCATTTCCCGATCGTTCTTACCCTTCTGAACCAGACGCCCGTGGAGTTCCCCAGTCGTTGGGTTCTTAAGCGGGCAAATTGGCCCTCGTTTCAAGAACGAGCTGTGTTCGTTGATCTTGGTTGCCGGAGCGTCGATGACGAGGTACAGCACATCACTGATGTGCTTCTGGCTGCCGCCGAAGAGTCCATTCCCTCCTTTTCTGGGACTCCTCGTCGCAAACTCGTCCCTTGGTGGACAGAGGATATTGCAGCGGCAATAAGAGACCGTCGTCGAGCTCATAAGCACTACCGTCGGCGTCCAACCATGGCCAATTTGGTGGCGTTTAAGAAATTTCGTGCCAAGGCACGGATTCTTATTCGCCAGAGTAAGAAACAATCCTGGGAACGGTATGTGTCTTCTATTACGGCATATACCCCCTCCTCTCAAGTGTGGACTAAACTACGACGCATTTCGGGAATTCAGACATCTTCTACTGTACCGGGAATTTCCATTGCTAATGAACTGGTTACAGATCCTTATCGCGTTGCAAACCATCTCGCCTCGTATTTTGCGGATATATCCGGTTCCGATAACTATGACCCTGCCTTCGTGGCCCTGAAGCGCGAAGCGGAACGTTTCCATCTTAGTTTTGCTTCCCGCGCTTCGGAGGAGTACAACGTGCCCTTTACGGAGTGGGAACTCCGCGGAGCGCTGGCGCTCTGCAGGGACACGTCTCCTGGCCCGGATAATATTCACAACCAGATGCTTAAACACCTTAACGATGAGAGCATTCGCTATTTGCTCAGGGTGTTTAATCGTATCTGGTTGGATGGTGTGTTTCCAGCGCAATGGCAGGAAGGTATCATTATACCTATCCTGAAGCCCGATAAGGATCCCAAATTGTCAGGGAGTTACAGACCTATTTGTCGCACAAACGGTTTGTGCAAGCTCTTTGAGAGGATGGTCAATCGGCGCCTGGTGTGGGTCCTGGAGAAACGGGGCCTCCTGTCTGAATACCAGTGTGGTTTCAGGGCGTCTCGGTGTACCAACGACCATCTGGTACGCCTGGAGACTGCCATACAGGACGCTTTTCTCCGGAGACAGCACCTAGTCGCTGTTTTCTTTGACCTCGAGAAGGCCTATGACACCACTTGGCGTTACGGCATCCTCTCTACCCTGCATCAATGGAAATTCCGAGGTAACTTGCCGGTTTTTATTGCTAATTTTCTGTCCCTTCGCCTGTTCCGTGTCCGAATAGGGGGGACATATTCGCAATATCATATACAGGAAAACGGAGTCCCACAGGGATCGGTGCTTAGCGTCACATTATTTGCGATTGCCATAAACGGTATAGTCGCTGCTGCTGGTTCAGCAGTGGTACCGTCGCTATATGTAGACGACTTCGCTCTACATTATAGTGCGCAAAATATGGCGGTCGCTGAACGACAGCTACAACAAGCTATTCGGAGAGTGGAACGCTGGACACTGGAGCATGGCTTTCGATTCTCAACCGCTAAGTCCTCGGTTGTCCATATCTGCCGAAAGCGCACCCTCCATCCAGATCCTGAGCTTTATCTGGGCAATGTAGCTTTGCCTGTTGTTGCTGCGTACCGGTTCCTTGGGCTCCTTTTCGATCAGAAATTGACGTGGGAACCACACGTGCGGTGTTTGAAAACTGCCTGCGCTAAGAAACTCAACATGTTGCGGTTTCTTAGCGGCACATCATTGGGGGCAGA
Organism: Meconema thalassinum; assembly: GCA_946902985.2. Classification (NCBI taxonomy): domain Eukaryota; kingdom Metazoa; phylum Arthropoda; class Insecta; order Orthoptera; family Tettigoniidae; genus Meconema; species Meconema thalassinum. Next base: position 500,362,681 of record OX336392.1, on the reverse strand, counting down.
CCGCGCGGTGCTCCTGCGTTTTTATAGATCACTGATTTTATCTAGGTTAGGTTATGGCAGTGTAGCATATGGTTCGGCCCGTAAGTCAGTGCTTGTTAAACTGGACAGTGTCCACCACCGCGGTGTGAGGCTGGCGACGGGTGCCTTTCGGACAAGCCCAGTCGTCAGCTTGCTCGCCGAGGCTGGCGTACCTCCTTTACACCTGAGGCGCCAACAAGTACTGCTGACATATGCTGCAACTATTCGACAGATGCCACTTCATCCAAGCTATCCATGTTTGTTTTCCAATCCGAATCGCCGGCTGTATGATGTGCTCGCCCGAGCCACTCGGCCGGCGGGGATTCGCTTGGATGACTTATACCGTCAGTTCCGATTTCCTTCTGTCTCCTTTATCGTCCGAGTACCTAGCAAGGCCCCTCCGTGGATGGTCTCTCGCCCTGATATCATCCTGGATCTGCACACCGGCCCCAAGTCAGACACGGACTCCTCCGTCCATCGGAGGCTGTTCCAGTCCGTGGTGACACGTTATCCGGAATCGGGGCTTGTATTCACGGACGGTTCGAGGGTAAACGAGAAAGTAGGCTGTGCATTTGTGGTTGAGGATCGTCGGTTTCTCTTTTCACTTCCCGAGGCCTGTAGCGTGTACACTGCGGAGCTCTATGCCATCTTAGAGGCTCTGCGGTACACGTTATCAGACGATCACCAGCACTTTCTTGTGTGTACTGACTCTCTGAGTGCGCTGCAAGCGATCGATGTGTGTTTCCCGAAGCACCCGTTGGTCCAGCGTGTGCACGACCAGCTCGTAAGTTCGCGTAACGCTGGAACCGGGGTGACCTTTGTGTGGCTTCCTAGCCACATGGGTATTGCGGGAAACGAGCTTGCTGATCAGGCGGCGAGAGAGGCAGTCGCACTGCCCTCGCTACCATATAAGGTGCCTGCTAGTGATGTGCGCTCTCAGTTGCGGCATTCGATCCTGTCGCATTGGGAGGAGGCATGGCGTGCCACGCCTCCACCCAACAAACTGAGAGGCATCAAGGAGACAACGAAGGTGTGGAAATCTTCCTTCCGATCTCTCCGGAAGGAAGCTGTGGTACTCTGTCGACTCCGGATCGGCCATGGGATTGCTACGCACTCCCACTTGCTGAAAAGAGAGGATCCTCCTGTGTGTACTTGCGGCGCCCACCTAACCGTGGCACACCTTCTCTTGGAGTGTGTGGATCTGGCCGATCTGCGAGGGACTCTTAAACTGCCTAATACCCTCTCCCTTATTCTCCGTGATGACGGGCCGTCAGCTGACCTCGTCATCCGGTTCATGAGGGAGAGTGGTTACTTTTTTAAGTTTTAATGTGTAGTTACGACTTTTAAATCTGGTTAAATCTGTTTTATGTTTTTTATTGTGTTATGTATTGTATTGTTCACTATGTCTTATTTGTTTTATCCTTTTTACCATCCGCCTTTTATTCTTTTTATTCAAATAAGGCATAATTTTTGGGGCTCACTGTCTGTTTTATAAACACCATTTTCGCTTCATCCATGGCAGTGAGTTGTTTTTATCTACATCCTTTCATTTCACGCCATTTCATTTCATTAGGGGCCGATAACCTCGATGTTAGGCCCCTTAAAACAACAATTATCATCATCATATCATCATATTAAGGCCCTCAAGGAGGCCGGGTGTATGTAGCCCCACCACATTTGGTGCACCCTAGATAATGCTACACCCTCAGGGGCTCACGGCTGGTGAGTTCGGGAGTTGGCGACCCCGAGGGATTCCTGAGCTGGGTCCGTTTTCCCCTTTAGTCCCTTACCTTTGGGGCGGACCCTCTCCTCTTTCCCCCCCAGGGGCTCACATCTAGTGGGTTGTGGGTTGGCGACCACGGGGCCCCAGCTGAGTCCGGCTTTGCTTCCACTTACTTGTGCCGGCTCCTCTCTTTCTTCTTTCCTGTCGACCTCCCTTGGTCAACTCTTGTTCTCTTCCGACCCCGACGGTATTAGGGTATCCGAGGCCTAGGGAGTCTCTTCCTTTCCCGCCTTCATTGGCCCTTGTCTCATCTTTTCTGATTCCCTCCTTCTGCGAGGGGTCAGCCTTCTTTTTCTTTTCCTTTTACCTCCTGCCTTGTGCTCAAGGCCCTTAAGGAGGCAGGGTGTATGTAGCCCCACCACTTCTGGTGCACCGTCGATAATGCTACACCCTCAGGGGCTCACGGCTGGTGAGTTCGGGCGTTGGCGACCCCGAGGGATTCCTGAGCTGGGTCCGTTTTCCCTTTTTTGTCCCTTCCCTTTGGGGCGGACCTTCTCCTCTCTCCCCTCTCCTCTCCTCTTTTCCTTCTATTTCCTTTTCTCTTTAAGATTCCCGCACTGTTTTTGTTACTCGAATCACCGTGTATCTAAATTCCCTTTTACCATTTTTTTAAAGGCATTTTTGATCTATGTTGCATTTTGTAAGTCTCTTCGATCTAAATTACATCTCGCGATTGTTTTCAACCTCAATTGCATTTTGTAAAGATTGACAATCTAAATTGCTTTTTAGTAAGTCTTTCAATGCAGGCGTCAGGGCATTTTAGTGAGTATTTTGAATTTCAATTGCATTTTGTAAGTATTTTCAACCAAAACCGCATTTCGCACGAATTTTGAATCTAAATTGCATTTTGTTTGGTGGGCATTTTGCACATATTTTGATTCTCAATTGCATTTTGTGGGTATTTTGAATCTAAATTACATTTGTCAAGTATTTTCAATCTAAATTGCTTTTTGTAAGTATTGTCAATCCACATGAGTCGTTTGAATCTACCGTACATTTTGTAAGCATTTTCAATTTCAATTGCATTTTGTAAGTATTTTGAATTTCAATTGCACTTTGTGAATAATTTGGATTGGAACTGGGATATTTCAATCTGAATTGCATTGTGTATTTTCAATTTCAATTGCATTTTGTAAGTATTTTGATCCTCAATTGCATTTTGTACGTATTTTCGATCTCATTTGCATTTTGTAAGTATTTTGAATTTCAGTTGCATTTTGTAAGTATTTCGGCGCTACTTTGCATTTTGTACGTATTTTGAATCTAACCTACGTTTTGCGGGTCTTTTTCAATCTATTCTTTTTGTGCAACTTTTCGTTCTAAAATCCCTTTTGTAGGACCATATTGTGAGTTGTTTCCATGCGAGTTCCTTTTTGTACGTATATTCAGTCTTCGATAATTTTGTTCTGGTTTCCATTTCATTATCATTTTCGCTATCACCCAGATCATTAGGGGCCGATAACCTCGATGTTAGGCCCCTTAAAACAACAATTATCATCATCATCATCATCTCTCCTCTTTCACTTTCCTATATGCCTTTCATGGCTCTCCTTCCTTCCAAGTCCCTCAATCCGCCTTCTCCGAGGGTTGAGGGCATTTCTTTTCCTTCTGTCCTTTTATTTGCCTTATTCTCCTTTAGTTTTCCATTTCTTCTTCTAGTATGTAGGTTGTTAGTTGGTTTTAGTTTTGAGTTCGCTTTTGATCTTTCATCTTCACGATCACCCAAACCATTAGGGGCCGATAACCTAGATGTTAGGCCCCTTAAAACAACAATTATCATCATCATCATCATTCTTGTGTTTCTGCCTTTCATCCATCAATTCTAGTATATCCTGAGTGATCAACGGTTTTTTATCTATTCTTTATTTCCTACCAATGTTTTTTACAGCAGATTTTGTTATTTCATTCTTCAAAAGTGCCCATTCTTCTGCAATTGAAGTTTGTTTAGGGTTTTTCATTAGTCCTTCCTTTATGTTGTTGTTGTTGTTGTTGTTGTTGTTGTTGTTGTTGTTGTTGTTGTTTGAGTCTTCAGTCTTTTGACTGGTTTGATGCAGCCCTCCATGCCTCCCTGTCCTGAGCTAATCGTTTCATCTCTATATAGCTACCACACCCTACATACGAGGCAATCTGTTTAACATATTCTAACCTTGGTCTACCCCTACAGTTCTTGTCCTCGACCCTTCCTTCCAGAACTAAGCTTGCTATTCCTTGGTTTCTTAGTATGTGTCCTACCAACCTATCTCTTCTCTTCATTAGCAGTCGCCAGAAACATCTCTCCTCACCCACTCGCCTTAATACCTCTTCGTTTGTAACCCTATCTACCCATCTGATCTTCATCATTCTCCTGTAACACCACATTTCAAATGCCTCAATTCTCCTCTTTTCTGCTGCACCAATAGTCCAAGTTTCACTTCCATAGAGCGCCATGCTCCAGACAAAGGCTTTCAAAAATGACTTCCTAATACCTAAATCTATATTCGATGTCAACAGATTCCTTTTTTGTAGAAAGGCTTTCCTTGCCTGAGACAACCTACTTTTTATATCCTCTTTGCTTCGTCCATCACTGGTTATTCTGCTTCCTAAGTAACAGAAGTCTCCTACTTCCTTCAGCTTTTCACCTGCCAATTTGATCTCCATAGAGGTTTCTGATTTATTTCGGCTGCATTCCAGTATTTTTGTTTTACATTTGTTAATGTTCATCATGAAGTCCTTCCGTAAGACGGAATCCATACCATTCAAAAACTCATTCAAATCCTCAGGCTTGTCGGCCAAGATGACGATGTCATCAGCAAATCTCAGAGTTGAAATTATTTCTCTTTGAATCTTCACTCCCACTTTAAATTTTTCTCCAATTTCCTTCATTGCTTGTTCAATGTAAAGATTGAAAAGTATGGGTGATAAGTTGCAGCCTTGCCTTACACCTTTCATAATACCAGCTTCTCTCTCATATCCTTCAGCTCGAATGACTGCTGTCTGGTTTCTGTATATATTGTATATCACCCTCCTATCCCTGTACTTGATTCCAATCGATTTCAAAATGTCAAACAATTTAGTCCAATCAAAGTTATCAAAAGCCTTTTCTAAGTCTACAAATGCCACGAACGTTCTCTTATCTTTCCTTATTCTACCTTCCAAAATCAGCCTAAGACTTAGTACAGCTTCCCTTGTTCCTACATTTCTCCTGAAACCAAACTGGTCTTCACCCAACTCCGTTTCTATCTGGCTTTCAATCCTCTTGTAAATTATTCTAGACAGGATCTTTGAAGCATGAGTAATCAAGCTGATTGTACGGTAATCTTCACATCTGTCAGCTCCCACTTTCTTTGGTATAGGAATGATAACATTCTTCTTGAAATCAGGGGGTACCTCACCTGTCTCATAAATCCTACACACCAAGTGAAATAACCTGATCAGACCTTCATCTCCTATGCAGCGTAGCAACTCAATCGGTATTTCATCTATGCCTGGTGCTTTGTTCCTGCCTAAGTCCTCTAATGCTCTGTCAAATTCTGATCTCAATATTAAATCTCCTTTTGCATCCTCATCAATTTCCTCCTCCCTTTCCATTACATGATTCTCAATCTCCTTTCCCTTATACAAGCACTCCGTGTAAGCTTTCCATCTCTCAACCTTTTCTTCCCTTTTTTTACTTGGTTCACCGTGTATCTAAATTCCCTTCTGGCGATTTTTTAAGGCATTTTTAATCTACGTTGCTTTTTGTAGTCCCCCAGGGGCTCACATCTAGTGGGTTGTGGGTTGGCGACCACGGGGCCCCAGCTGAGTCCGGCATTGCTTCCACTTACTTGTGCCGGGCTCCTCTCTGTCTTCTTTCCTGTCGACCTCACTTGGTCAACTCTTGTTCTCTTCTGACCCCGACGGTATTAGGGTATCCGAGGCCTAGGGAGTCTCTTCCTTTCCCGCCTTAATTGGCCCTTGTCTCATCTTTTCTGATACCCTCCTTCTGCGAGGGGTCAGCCTTCTTTTTCTCTTCCTTTTACCTCCTGCCTTGTGCTCTAGGCCCTTAAGGAGGCCGGGTGTATGTAGCCCCATCACTTCTGGTGCACCCTAGATAATGCTACACCCTCAGGGGCTCACGGCTGGTGAGTTCGGGAGTTGGCGACCCCGAGGGATTCCTGAGCTGGGTCCGTTTCCCCTTTTGTCCCTTACCTTTGGGGCGGACCCTCTCCTCTTTCACTTTCCTATCTGCCTTTCGTGGCTCTCCTTCCTTCCAAGTCCCTCAATCCGCCTTCTTCGAGGGTTGAGGGCATTTCTTTTCCTCCTGTCCTTTATTTGCCTTATTCTCCTTTAGTTTTCCATTTCTTCTTCTAGTATGTAGGTTAGTAGTTAGTTTTAGTTTTAAGTTCGCTTCTCATTTTCATCCTTCACGATCACCCAAACCATCAGGGGCCGATAACCTAGATGTTAGGCCCCTTAAAACAACAATTATCATCATCATCATCATCTTTTTGTAGGTTTTTTCGATCTAAATTACATCTCGCGATTGTTTTCAACCTCAATTGCATTTTGTAAAGATTGACAATCTAAATTGCTTTTTAGTAAGTCTTTCAATGCATGTGCCCGAGCCTTTTAGTGAGTGTTTTGAATTTCAATTGCATTTTGTAAGAATTTTCAACCAACGCCGCATTTCGCACGAATTTTGAATCAAAATTGCATTTTGTTTGGTGGGCATTTTGCACATATTTTGATTCTCAATTGCATTTTGTGGGTATTTTGAATCTAAATTACATTTTGTCAAGTATTTTCAATCTAAATTGCATTTTGTAAGTATTGTCAATCCACATGAGTCGTTAGAATCACCGTACATTTTGTAAGCATTTTCAATTTCAATTGGATTTTGTAAGTATTTTGAATTTCTATTGCACTTTGTGAATAATTTGGATTGGAACTGGGATAGGGCCTATTTCAATCTGAATTGCATTGTGTATTTTCAATTTCAATTGCATTTTGTAAGTATTTTGAACCTCAATTGCATTTTGTACGTATTTTCGATCTCATTTGCATTTTGTAAGTATTTTGAATTTCAGTTGCATTTTGTAAGTATTTCGACGCTACATTGCCTTGTGAACGTATTTTGAATCTAGCCTACGTTTTGTGGGTATTTTTCCATGACTTATTCTTTTTGTGACTTTTTTCGTTCTAAATTCCCTTTTGTAAGACCAAATATGGTCCTTTTTGTACGTAATTTCCGTCTCAGATAATTTTGTTCAGGTTTCCATTTCATTATCATTTTCGCTATCACCCAGATCATTAGGGGCCGATGACCTCGATGGTAGGCCCCTTAAAACAACAATTATCATCATCATCATCATCTTTTCTTCCCTATCTGTTAGAGGCTTTCCATTTGTGTCCCTAATATTACAGCACTTAGTCTTCTTTTCCCCAAAAGTATTCTTAATCCTTCGATAAGCTGTGTCTACTTTTCCTAATTTCAGACACTTTTCTATACCTGCACATTTCTCTTTCAACCATTCTTCTTTCGCTTCCTTGCACTTCTTGTTAACCTCATTTCTCAGACGTCTGTATTCTGCTTTCCCCTCTTCATCCCTTAGATTCTTGTGTCTCCGCCTTTCATCCATCAATTCTAGTATATCCTGAGTGATCCACGGTTTTCTACCTATTCTTTCTTTCCTACCAATGTTTTCTTCTGCGGATTTTGTTATTTCATTCTTCAACCCCCCTGTGGGTGGGGGGGTTAGAATACACCCACGGTATCCCCTGCCTGTCGTAAGAGGCGACTAAAAGGGGCGACCTTGGCTATACTTTAAGGACTCCGCGTTGTTTTGTGAATTGGACCCCCAGTGGGTGGGAGGAAGCGAATACATCCACGGTACTCCCTGCCAGTCGTAAAAGGCGACTAAAAGGGCTTCTCGGAATGGTCCCCTTTCGAGGGTTTGACAGTCAGCTCTAAAAGACATACACCCGTGCGGTATAACTCTCATTAGGTTATATCGCACTTCTTTCCGTCACTGCTTTCAGGGTCTGGCAACCAAAATTTCTATATGTGCGTGCTGTTAGGGGATGGGCCACTCACGCTAGCGACTACGCTCGAAAGCCTGTTCCGGTCTTGGCCGCGCCGACAGGTGGGTGTGCCATGTACCCGTTCAGTAGTATCCGCCTGACTACGCAGGTCCCCGCACAGCCGAATGTCTGAGCTGTAAAATCCAGTATATGCCAAGGGGTACATGCCGATACGGCATTGTAAAACATCGGTCCCCCGGGCAATGCCTTCCAAGCTAGGCGGGCCTTGCCCTGGCTGGGTAGCGCCTACTGTGACGGCCCGTGATCGGATGTCGGTGGCATTCGGGGAGGATGATCTGGCCATGGGTTCTAAAAGAAAAATCCCCAACCAGGGTGGACCTACACCCAAACAGGGTGGTCCTACACCCAAGTCTTTAACATTTGATTCCCTACGGGGATCAACCCCCTGGGAACAATCTGTGCGTGAAAATCTGGGTACTAACACCCCCAAGTTTCTGGTAGCTACCAGAACAGATGGGGGTGATTTCAAGCTGGTAAAGAGTATTTTGTTTTCTCGCCACATAGAAGGTGTCTATGGTGAGCTTGAGAAAGTACAAAAGATGAGGAACGGTAGCTTGTTGCTCAAGACTAGGACTGGTGAGCAAGTTGAACGACTTTTGCAATGTGACCACTTTGGCGACATTCCCGTCAAAGTGGAAAAGCACACGTCCCTGAATCTGGTCCGAGGAGTTATTTTCCACCGGGACCTGATTCTGAACACTGACGAGGAGCTCAAGGAGGATATGCAGCACCGTCACGTGACTGATGGCCGGCGCATTACGCGCAAGGTCAATGGTCAAATCGTGGATACTGGTGCTTTCATTATTTCCTTTGAGCTTTCGGTGCTCCCAGAGAAAGTCAAGGTTACAAGTTACCGTTGTGACGTACGGCCTTATATCCCTCCACCAATGAGGTGTTATAAGTGCCAGAAGTTCGGCCACATGTTATCCCGATGCTCGAGCCCCGACATCTGTGGAACATGCGGTAAGGTACCACACGAAGCGGAAGAGTGCACAACACCTTATCAGTGCACTAATTGCCCTGGATTTCATTCTCCTCGGGACAGGAACTGCCCTGTCTTCCTGCGTGAGAAGAAAATCCAGGAGATCAACACCCTGGATGGTCTCACCTACCAGGAAGCCCGCAAGAAGTACCATACCACGATTTCGCCTTCTCCAACCATTGATTATAGAGCCATAATACCAAATTTGGTCCCGGCGACCTCATCTTTTGTACCAGCTGTGAAACCTTCAACTGAGTTACCTGTTCTGAAGCCAGCACCTATGATAATAACGGAAAGCCCGAAGGTGATTTCAACTCCACCTTCGGCCAGCACGAAGGCTGTGCGAGCGAAGGCAGCTCCGCCCGCACAGCAGGGGAGGAAGTTGAAGAATTACTCCCCACTCGGGAGGAAGTCGAAGACTTTCTCCCCACCCAAATGGTCGGCGAAAGCCGCGCCGAAGCCGGCGGAGGCGGCATCGTCGACCAGGGTCAGGAATTCGGCTCCTGACCCGTCTATATATCTTAAAGAGGCGGGGGCGGGTAAGAAGGGACCCCGAACTACCCATTCCCTTTCTCCCAAAAGGGGGAAGCCATCCGCGCCAACACCTGCGGATGCTTCTGCGCCTGGGGACGTTTCGGTCCCCAGATCTGCGCGCTCCCCACGGAGATCCTCCCGCCGCCGAACTGCGTCTATGAAATCTTCCACCGAGTCGATTCACTCCACGACCTCGCCTGAGGACATGGAGATTATAGTCGACGTAGTGACTGTAGATCCTCCAGAGTCAAAGTTGGAGTAGCTAGCTGCTCCACGTTATTCCCTAAGTTCACACAATGGCACTGTTACAGTGGAATTGTAACAGTTATGACAGGCATTTGACAGAACTCCGTCAGCTTATTGCCCAATACGCAGCGAGTATAGTCTGCCTACAGGAAACAAACCTCAGACCTGATCACGTGACTGTTCTGAGAGGTTTCCGACTATACTCTAAAGAGCGACAAGATGCCGCCCGGGCTTCCGGGGGCGTTTGTACCTTCGTTCGCTCTGAATGCTATAGTGAGGAGTTTCCACTCGCCACTCCTCTGGAAGCTATTGCAGTTCGCGTGTCCTTGCCTGCTATGACAACTGTTTGTAACGTGTACCTTCCACCGAACCAGCCCTTTGATATTAATGACGCCTTTGATCTTGTTGATCAACTTCCAGTCCCTTTCCTAATCGTGGGTGATTTCAACGCTCATCACCCCCAATGGGGATCACCATCTTCCTGCCCCAGAGGAAGGGACGTGGAGGGCTTAATTCAAGGGTTGGATTTATCTCTATTAAATACAGGGGAAGCTACACATTTTAGCTCAGCGCACGGCACGTACTCACACATTGACTTGAGTGTGTGTAGCCGTGCGCTGGTCCCCCTATTTGGTTGGTATGTACACGACGACCTCTGTGACAGTGACCATTTCCCGATCGTTCTTACCCTTCTGACCCAGACGCCCGTGGAGTTCCCCAGTCGTTGGGTTCTTAATCGGGCAAATTGGCCCTCGTTTCAAGAACGAGCTGTGTTCGTTGATCTTGGTTGCCAGAGCGTCGATGACGAGGTACAGCACATCACCGATGTGCTTCTTGCTGCCGCCGAAGAGTCCATCCCATCCTTTTCTGGGACTCCTCGTCGCAAACTCGTCCCTTGGTGGACAGAGGATATTGCAGCGGCAATAAGAGACCGTCGTCGAGCTGCCAAGCACTACCGTCGGCGTCCAACCGTGGCCAATTTGGTGGCGTTTAAGAAATTTCGTGCCAAGGCACGGATTCTTATTCGCCAGAGTCAGCAACAATCCTGGGAACGGTATGTGTCTTCTATTACTGCACATACCCCCTCCTCTCAGTGTGGACTAAACTACGACGCATTTCGGGGATTCAGACATCTTCTACTGTACCGGGAATTTCCATTGCTAATGAACTGGTTACAGATCCTTATCGCGTTGCAAACCATCTCGCCTCGTATTTTGCGGATATATCCGGTTCCGATAATTATGACCCTGCCTTCGTGGCCCTGAAGCGCGAAGCGGAACGTTTCCAGCTTAGTTTTGCTTCCCGTGCTTCGGAGGAGTACAACGTGCCCTTTACGGAGTGGGAACTCCGCGGAGCGCTGGCGCTCTGCAGGGACACGTCTCCTGGCCCGGATAATATTCACAACCAGATGCTTAAACACCTTAACGATGAGAGCATTCGCTATTTGCTCATGGTGTTTAATCGTATCTGGTTGGAAGGTGTGTTTCCAGCGCAATGGCAGGAAGGTATCATTATACCTATCCTGAAGCCCGATAAGGATCCCAAATTGACAGGGAGTTACAGACCTATTTGTCTCACTAACGGTTTGTGCAAGCTCTTTGAGAGGATGGTCAATCGGCGCCTGGTGTGGGTCCTGGAGAAACGGGGACTCCTGTCTGAATACCAGTGTGGTTTCAGGGCGTCTCGGTGTACCAACGACCATCTGGTACGCCTGGAGACTGCCATGCAGGACGCTTTTCTCCGGAGACAGCACCTAGTCGCTGTTTTCTTTGACCTCGAGAAGGCCTATGACACCACTTGGCGTTACGGCATCCTCTCTACCCTGCATCAATGGAAATTCCGAGGTAACTTGCCGGTTTTTATTGCGAATTTTCTGTTCCTTCGCCTGTTCCGTGTCCGAATAGGGGGGACATATTCGCAATATCATATACAGGAAAACGGAGTCCCACAGGGATCGGTGCTTAGCGTAACATTCTTTGCGATTGCCATAAACGGTATAGTCGCTGCTGCTGGTTCAGCAGTGGTACCGTCGCTATATGTAGACGACTTCGCTCTACATTATAGTGCGCAAAATATGGCGGTCGCTGAACGACAGCTACAACAAGCTATTCGGAGAGTGGAACGCTGGACACTGGAGCATGGCTTTCGATTCTCAACCGCTAAGTCCTCGGTTGTCCATTTCTGCCGAAAGCGCACCCTCCATCCTGATCCTGAGCTTTATCTGGGCAATGTAGCTTTGCCTGTTGTTGCTGCGTACCGGTTCCTTGGGCTCCTTTTCGATCAGAAATTGACGTGGGAACCACACGTGCGGTGTTTGAAAACTGCCTGCGCTAAGAAACTCAACATGTTGCGGTTTCTTAGCGGCACATCATGGGGGGCGGACCGCGCGTAGCTCGTGCGTTTTTACAAGTCACTGATTTTATCTAGGTTAGATTATGGCAGTGTAGCATATGGTTCGGCCCGTAAGTCAGTGCTTGTTAAACTGGACAGTGTCCACCACGGCGGTGTGAGGCTGGCGACGGGTGCCTTTCGGACAAGCCCAGTCGTCAGCTTACTCGCCGAGGCTGGCGTACCTCCTTTACACCTGAGGCGCCAACAAGTACTGCTGACCTATGCTGCATCTATTCGACAGATGCCACTTTATCCAAGCTATCCATGTTTGTTTTACAATCCGAATCGCCGGCTGTATGATGTGCTCGCCCGAGCCACTCGGCCGGCGGGGATTCGCTTGGCTGACTTATACCGTCGGTTCCGATTTCCTTCTGTCTCCTGTATCGTCCGAGTACCTAGCAAGGCCCCTCCGTGGATGGTGTCTCGCCCTGATATCATCCTGGATCTGCACACCGGGCCCAAGTCGGACACGGACTCCTCCATCCATCGGAGGCTGTTCCAGTCCGTGGTGACACGGTATCCGGGATCAGGGCTTGTATTCACGGACGGTTCGAGGGTAAACGAGAAAGTAGGCTGTGCATTTGTGGTTGAGGATCGTCGGTTTCTCTTTTCACTTCCCGAGGCCTGTAGCGTGTACACTGCGGAGCTCTATGCCATCTTAGAGGCTCTGCGGTACACGTTATCAGACGATCACCAGCACTTTCTTGTGTGTACTGACTCTCTGAGTGCGCTGCAGGCGATCGATGTGTGTTTCCCGAAGCACCCGTTGGTCCAGCGTGTGCACGACCGGCTCGTCAGTTCGCGTAACGCTGGAACTGTGGTGACCTTTGTGTGGCTTCCTAGCCACATGGGTATTGCGGGAAACGAGCTTGCTGATCAGGCGGCGAGAGAGGCAGTTGCACTGCCCTCGCTACCGTATAAGGTGCCTGCTAGTGATGTGCGCTCTCAGTTGCGGCATTCGATCCTGTCGCATTGGGAGGAGGCATGGCGTGCCACGCCTCCACCCAACAAACTGAGAGGCATCAAGGAGACAACGAAGGTGTGGAAATCTTCCTTCCGATCTCTCCGGAAGGAAGCTGTGGTACTCTGTCGACTCCGGATCGGCCATGGGATTGCTACGCACTCCCACTTGCTAAAGAGAGAAGATCCTCCTGTGTGTACTTGCGGCGCCCACCTAACCGTGGCACACCTTCTCTTGGAGTTAGTGGATTTGGCCGATCTGCGAGGGACTCTTAAACTGCCTAATACCCTTTCCCTTATTCTCCGTGATGACGGGCCGTCAGCTGACCTCGTCATCCGGTTCATGAGGGAGAGTGGTTATTTTTTAAGTTTTAATGTGTAGTTACAACTTTTAATTCTGGTTAAATCTGTTTTATGATTTTTATTGTGTTATGTATTGTATTGTTCACTATGCCTTATTTGTTTTATCCTTTTTTACCATCCGCCTTTTATTCTTTTTATTCAAATAAGGCATAATTTTTGGGGCTCACTGTCTGTTTTATAAACACCATTTTCGCTACATCCATGGCAGTGAGTTGTTTTTATCTACATCCTTTCATTTCACGCCATTTCATTTCATTAGGGGCCGATAACCTCGATGTTAGGCCCCTTAAAACAACAATTATCATCATATCATCATCATCATTCTTCAAAAGTGCCCATTCGTCTGCAATTGAAGTTTGTTTGGGGGTTTTAATTAGTCCTTCCTTTATACTCACCTTGAATCTTTCGTTTACAACCTTTACCCCCCCAGGGGCTCACATCTAGTGAGAAGTGGGTTGGCGACCACGGGGCCCCAGCTGAGTCCGGCATTGCTTCCACTTACTTGTGCCGGGCTCCTCTCTGTCTTCTTTCCTGTCGACCTCACTTGGTCAACTCTTGTTCTCTTCCGACCCCGACGGTATTAGGGTATCCGAGGCCTAGGGAGTCTCTTCCTTTCCCGCCTTAATTGGCCCTTGTCTCATCTTTCCTGATACCCTCCTTCTGTGAGGGGTCAGCCTTCTTGTTCTTTTCCTTTTACCTCCTGCCTTGTGCTCAAGGCCCTTAAGGAGGCAGGGTGTATGTAGCCCCACCACTTCTGGTGCACCGTCGATAATGCTACACCCTCAGGGGCTCACGGCTGGTGAGTTCGGGCGTTGGCGACCCCGAGGGATCCTGAGCTGGGTCCGTTTTCCCCCTTTTGTCCCTTCCCTTTGGGGCGGACCTTCTCCTCTCTCCCCTCCCCTCTCCTCATTTCCTTCTATTTCCTTTTCTCTTTAAGATTCCCGCCCTGTTTTTGTTACTCGAATCACCGTGTATCTAAATTCCCTTTTATCGATTTTTAAGGCATTTTTGATCTATGTTGCATTTTGTAAGTTTTTTCGATCTAAATTACATTTCGCGATTGTTTTCAACCTCAATTGCATTTTGTAAAGATTGACAATCTAAATTGCTTTTTAGTAAGTCTTTCAATGCAGGTTGCGGGGCCTTTTAGTGAGTATTTTGAATTTCAATTGCATTTTGTAAGTATTTTCAACCAAAACCGCATTTCGCACGAATTTTGAATCTAAATTGCATTTTGTTTGGGGGCATTTTGCACATATTTTGATTCTCAATTGCATTTTGTGGGTATTTTGAATCTAAATTACATTTTGTCAAGTATTTTCAATCTAAATTGCTTTTTGTAAGTATTGTCAATCCACATGAGTCGTTGGAATCACCGTACATTTTGTAAGCATTTTCAATTTCAATTGCATGTATTTTGAATTTCGATTGCACTTTGTGAATAATTTGGATTGGAACTGGGATAAGGCCTATTTCAATCTGAATTGCATAGTGTATTTTCAATTTCAATTGCATTTTGTAAGTATTTTGAACCTCAATTGCATTTTGTACGTATTTTCGATCTCATTTGCATTTTGTAAGTATTTTGAATTTCAGTTGCATTTTGTAAGTATTTCGACGCTACATTGCATTTTGTACGTATTTTGAACCTAGCCTTCATTTTGTGGGTATTTTTCAATCTATTCCTCTTGTGAATCTTTTCGTTCTAAATTCCCTTTTGTAAGAACATTTTGTGAGTCGTTTCAATCCGAGTTCCTTTTTGTAAGTATTTTCCGTCTCACTTAATTTTCGTTCTGGTTTCCGTTTCATTATCATCTTCGCTATCACCCAGATCATTAGGGGCCGATAACCTAGATGTTAGGCCCCTTAAAACAACAATTATCATCATCATCATCATACAACCTTTACTTTCAGTCTGTCTATTGCCCACCTTTTTGGCTTTTGACTTTTCTTCAGTTTCTTCAACTTTAATCTTCATTTCATTACAACCAGATTGTGGTCAGAGTTTATGTCAGCACCAGGATATGTTTTACAATTCAAAATCTGGTTTCGAAACCTCTGCTTGACCATAATGAAGTCGATTTGGTAACGCCCTGTATCTCCTGGTCTCATCCATGTGTATATTCTTCTATTGTGGTTATTGAATAAGGTGTTAGCTATGACCAACTCATGTTCGGTGCAGAATTCCATCAGCCTGCTTCCTCGATCATTCCTTTCACCGAATCCGAAATCTCCTACTATCTTCTCTTCTCTCCCTTTTCCTACCTCCCCCAGGGGCTCACATCTTGTGGGCGTGGGTTGGCGACCACGGGGCCCCAGCTGAGTCCGGCATTGCTTCCACTTACTTGTGCCGGGCTCCTCTCTGTCTTCTTTCCTGTCGACCTCACTTGGTCAACTCTTGTTCTCTTCTGACCCCGACGGTATTAGGGTATCCGAGGCCTAGGGAGTCTCTTCCTTTCCCGCCTTAATTGGCCCTTGTCTCATCTTTTCTGATACCCTCCTTCTGCGAGGGGTCAGCCTTCTTTTTCTCTTCCTTTTACCTCCTGCCTTGTGCTCTAGGCCCTTAAGGAGGCAGGGTGTATGTAGCCCCACCACTTCTGGTGCACCCTAGATAATGCTACACCCTCAGGGGCTCACGGCTGGTGAGTTCGGGAGTTGGCGACCCCGAGGGATTCCTGAGCTGGGTCCGTTTTCCCCTTTTGTCCCTTACCTTTGGGGCGGACCCTCTCCTCTTTCTCCCCCAGGGGCTCACATCTAGTGGGTTGTGGGTTGGCGACCACGGGGCCCCAGCTGAGTCCGGCATTGCTTCCACTTACTTGTGCCGGCTCCTCTCTTTCTTCTTTCCTGTCGACCTCCCTTGGTCAACTCTTGTTCTCTTCCGACCCCGACGGTATTAGGGTATCCGAGGCCTAGGGAGTCTCTTCCTTTCCCGCCTTCATTGGCCCTTGTCTCATCTTTTCTGATTCCCTCCTTCTGCGAGGGGTCAGCCTTCTTTTTCTTTTCCTTTTACCTCCTGCCTTGTGCTCAAGGCCCTTAAGGAGGCAGGGTGTATGTAGCCCCACCACTTCTGGTGCACCGTCGATAATGCTACACCCTCAGGGGCTCACGGCTGGTGAGTTCGGGAGTTGGCGACCCCGAGGGATTCCTGAGCTGGGTCCGTTTTCCCCTTTTTGTCCCTTCCCTTTGGGGCGGACCTTCTCCTCTCTCCTCTCTCCCCTCTCCTCTCCTCTTTTCCTTCTATTTCCTTTTCTCTTTAAGATTCCCGCACTGTTTTTGTTACTCGAATCACCGTGTATCTAAATTCCCTTTTACCATTTTTTTTAAAGGCATTTTTGATCTATGTTGCATTTTGTAAGTCTCTTCGATCTAAATTACATCTCGCGATTGTTTTCAACCTCAATTGCATTTTGTAAAGATTGACAATCTAAATTGCTTTTTAGTAAGTCTTTCAATGCAGGCGTCAGGGCATTTTAGTGAGTATTTTGAATTTCAATTGCATTTTGTAAGTATTTTCAACCAAAACCGCATTTCGCACGAATTTTGAATCTAAATTGCATTTTGTTTGGTGGGCATTTTGCACATATTTTGATTCTCAATTGCATTTTGTGGGTATTTTGAATCTAAATTACATTTGTCAAGTATTTTCAATCTAAATTGCTTTTTGTAAGTATTGTCAATCCACATGAGTCGTTTGAATCTACCGTACATTTTGTAAGCATTTTCAATTTCAATTGCACTTTGTGAATAATTTGGATTGGAACTGGGATATTTCAATCTGAATTGCATTGTGTATTTTCAATTTCAATTGCATTTTGTAAGTATTTTGAACCTCAATTGCATTTTGTACGTACTTTCGATCTCATTTGCATTTTGTAAGTATTTTGAATTTCAGTTGCATTTTGTAAGTATTTCGGCGCTACTTTGCATTTTGTACGTATTTTGAATCTAGCCTACGTTTTGTGGGTCTTTTTCAATCTATTCTTTTTGTGCAACTTTTCGTTCTAAATTCCCTTTTGTAGGACCGTATTGTGAGTTGTTTCCATGTGAGTTCCTTTTTGTACGTATTTTCAGTCTTCGATAATTTTGTTCTGGTTTCCATTTCATTATCATTTTCGCTATCACCCAGATCATTAGGGGCCGATAACCTCGATGTTAGGCCCCTTAAAACAACAATTATCATCATCATCATCATCTTTTCCTACCACAGCATTCCAATCTCCCATTACTATAACATTTTCATCACCTTTGATATACCTCAGAATGTCATCTATTTCTTCGTAGACCTTTTCAACATCTTCATCATCAGCTTGACTGGTAGGCATATAGACTTGTACCACTGTGGTGCACGTAGGTTTAGTATTGATTTTTGCTACAATAATCCGTTCACTGTATTGCTCATAATATTCCACCCGCTGTCCAAGTTTCCTACTCAATATGAGACCAACTCCTGCTTGGCCATTGTTTGATTTAGTGCTAATGACCCTATAGTCTCCTGACCAAAAGTCCTGTTCTTCCTGCCAGCGCTCCCCCAGGGGCTCACATCTTGTGGGCGTGGGTTGGCGACCACGGGGCCCCAGCTGAGTCCGGCATTGCTTCCACTTACTTGTGCCGGCCTCCTCTCTGTCTTCTTTCCTGTCGACCTCACTTGGTCAACTCTTGTTCTCTTCTGACCCCGACGGTATTAGGGTATCCGAGGCCTAGGGAGTCTCTTCCTTTCCCGCCTTAATTGGCCCTTGTCTCATCTATTCTGATACCCTCCTTCTGCGAGGGGTCAGCCTTCTTTTTCTCTTCCTTTTACCTCCTGCCTTGTGCTCTAGGCCCTTAAGGAGGCAGGGTGTATGTAGCCCCACCACTTCTGGTGCACCCTAGATAATGCTACACCCTCAGGGGCTCACGGCTGGTGAGTTCGGGAGTTGGCGACCCCGAGGGATTCCTGAGCTGGGTCCGTTTTCCCCTTTTGTCCCTTACCTTTGGGGCGGACCCTCTCCTCTTTCACTTTCCTATATGCCTTTCATGGCTCTCCTTCCTTCCAAGTCCCTCAATCCGCCTTCTCCGCGGGTTGAGGGCATTTCTTTTCCTTCTGTCCTTTTATTTGCCTTATTCTCCTTAAGTTTTCCATTTCTTCTTCTAGTATGTAGGTTAGTAGTTAGTTTTAGTTTTAAGTTCGCTTTTCATTTTCATCTTCACGATCACCCAAACCATCAGGGGCCGATAGCCTAGATGTTAGGCCCCTTAAAACAACAATTATCATCATCATCATCATCCTGCCAGCGCATTTCACTAATCCCAACCAAATACAACCTCAACCTATCCATTTCCCTTTCTAAGTTTTTCTAACTTTCCACTTCCTAGCAGACTTCTAACATTCCACGCTCCGATCCGTAGAATGTCAGATTTCCTCTTTGTCACTTCTGTGATGTTAACCCCCTCTCGAGTAGTCCCCACTCGGAGATCCGAACGGGCTACTAGTTTACCTCCGGATTGAAATTTTACAAGGGAGGAGGCCATCCTCACATGTAATTATGCATAGAGAGGTGCATATCCTCGGGAATAGCATTACGGCTGTAGTTTCCCGTTGCTTTCAGCCGTGCAGCAGAACGCAGTGTAGCCATTAGTGGGCTTATATTATCAATATCTTAACCGTCTATTAGACTAGTAAAGAATTGATTTATTCTGAAAGGCTGCTACTCCCTTTCCGAATAAGTAAAGAGCAATTCTGCTACAATATACTAACCTTCTACTAACAATTAAATACCAAAATTCTACTAACGAAAAAAAAATACTAAAGTTTCACCAACAACAAATACTACCACTAAAACAGTCTGTCACCAGGCCCACTCACATGCACCCTCACCAGACACACACACCACAGTCTAATAGAACAATGACATATATCTAATATACAAATTAACTTCATACTTACAACTTAAACTAACTACATACTTACTGTACTGAATTTGAATTGACAATATTTACAAAATTTAAATTGATAATCTGGTAGCAAAAATATCTACCCCGTCCCGGATTCGAACCCGAGATCTCTAGGTAGGTCGGTAGATACCCACAAAACCTATACAATTTAGCTTCACACAGGTGTAATTAGTGGAAGGTTCTTTAACATGCCTTTATACTCTTCTTGAATCTTTCGTATACATCCTTCTCTTTCAGTCTGTCTATTGCCCACCTTTTTGGCTTTTGACTTTTCTTCAGTTTCTTCAACTTTTATCTGCATTTCATAACAACCAGATTGTGGTCAGAGTTTATGTCAGCACCAGGATATGTTTTGCAATCCAAAATCTGGTATCGAAACCTCTGCTTGACCATAATGAAGTCGATTTGATAACGCTCTGTATCACCTGGTCTCATCCATGTGTGTATTATTCTATTGTGGTTATTGAATAAGGTGTTAGTTATGACCAACTCATGCTCGGTATAGAATTCTATCAGCCTGCTTCCTCGATCATTCCTTTCACCTAATCCGAAATCTCCTACTTCCCTTCTCTTCCTTTTCCTACCACAGCATTCCAATCTGTCATTACTATAACATTTTCATCACCCTTGATATACCTCAGAATTTCATCTATTTCTTCGTAGACCTTTTCAACATCTTCATCATCAGCTTGACTGGTAGGCATATAGACTTGTACCACTGTGGTGCACGTAGGTTTAGTATTGATGTTTGCTACAATAATCCGTTCACTATATTGCTCATAATATTCCACCCGCTGTCCAATTTTCCTACTCAATATGAGACCAGCCCATGCTTGGCCATTGTTTGATTTAGTGCCAATGACCCTATAGTCACCTGACCAAAAGTCTTGTTCTTCCTTCCCGGTGCATTTCACTAATCCCAACCAAATCCAACCTCAACCTATCCATTTCCCTTTCTAAGTTTTATAACCTTCCACTTCCTAGCAGACTTCTAACATTCCACGCTCCGATCCGTAGAATGGCAGATTTCCTCTTTGTAACTTCTGTGATTTTAACCCTTTCTCGAGTAGTCCCCACCCGGAGATCCGAACGGGGGACTAGTTTACCTCCGGATTGATATTTTACAAGGAAGGAGGCCATCATCACATGTAATTATGCATAGAGAGGTGCATATCCTCGGGAATAGCATTACGGCTGTAGTTTCCCGTTGCTTTCAGCCGTGCAGCAGAACGCAGTGTAGCCATTAGTTGGCTTTTATTATCAATATCTTAACCGTCTATAAGACAAGTAAGGAACTGATTAATTCTGAAAGGCTGCTACTCCCTTTCAGAATAAGTAATAGAGCAATTCTACTAACAAAAATACTAACGTTCTACTAACAATTAAATACCTAAATTATAGTAACTGAAAAAATACTTAAGTTCCACCAACAACAAATACTACCAGTAAAACAGTCCGTCACCAGGCACACTCACATGCACCCTCACACATCACAGTCTAATGAAACAATGAACTATATCTAATAAACATGCAACTGCCACCAGACACACTCACACACACCACAGTCTAATAGATGATAATGATGATGATGATGATAATTGTTGTACAGAAGATGATAAGCAGACCTGACTACATGGTCATTGGCCCAGATGATGATGATTAATAGACCTGACTGCATGGTCATTGGCCCAGATGATGATGATAAACAGACCTGACTACTTGGTCATTGGCCCAGATGATGATGATAAACAGACCTGACTACATGGTCATTGGCCCAGATGATGATGATGATGATAAACAGACCTGACTACTTGGTCATTGGCCCAGATGATGATGATACAGAGACCTGACTTCATGGTCATTGGCCCAGATGATGATAAACAGACCTGACTACGTGGTCATTGGCCCATATGATAAACAGACCTGACTACTTGGTCATTGGTCCTGATGATGATGATAAACAGACCTGACTACTTGGTCATTGGTCCTGATGATGATGATAAACAGACCTGACTACTTGGTCATTGGTCCTGATGATGATGATAAACAGACCTGACTACATGGTCATTGGTCCAGATGATGATGATAAACAGACCTGACTACATGGTCATTGGTCCAGATGATGATGATAAACAGACCTGACTACATGGTCATTGGTCCAGATGATGATGATAAACAGACCTGACTATATGGTCATTGGCCCAGATGATGATGATAAACAGACCTGACTACATGGTCATTGGTCCAGATGATGATGATAAACAGACCTGACTACATGGTCATTGGCCCAGATGATGATAAACAGACCTGACTACTTGGTCATTGGCCCAGATGATGATGATAAACAGACCTGACTACATGGTCATTGGCCCAGATGATGATGATGATAAACAGACCTGACTACTTGGTCATTGGCCCAGATGATGATGATAGAGAGACCTGACTTCATGGTCATTGGCCCAGATGATGATGATCATAAACAGACCTGACTACATGTTCATTGGCCCAGATAATGATAAACAGACCTGACTACGTGGTCATTGGCCCATATGATAAACAGACCTGACTACTTGGTCATTGGTCCTGATGATGATGATAAACAGACCTGACTACATGGTCATTGGTCCAGATGATGATGATAAACATCCCCCAGGGGCTCACATCTTGTGGGCGTGGGTTGGCGACCACGGGGCCCCAGCTGAGTCCGGCATTGCTTCCACTTACTTGTGCCGGGCTCCTCTCTGTCTTCTTTCCTGTCGACCTCACTTGGTCAACTCTTGTTCTCTTCTGACCCCGACGGTATTAGGGTATCCGAGGCCTAGGGAGTCTCTTCCTTTCCCGCCTTAATTGGCCCTTGTCTCATCTTTTCTGATACCCTCCTTCTGCGAGGGGTCAGCCTTCTTTTTCTCTTCCTTTTACCTCCTGCCTTGTGCTCTAGGCCCTTAAGGAGGCAGGGTGTATGTAGCCCCACCACTTCTGGTGCACCCTAGATAATGCTACACCCTCAGGGGCTCACGGCTGGTGAGTTCGGGAGTTGGCGACCCCGAGGGATTCCTGAGCTGGGTCCGTTTTCCCTTTTTGTCCCTTGCCTTTGGGGCGGACCCTCTCCTCTTTCACTTTCCTATGTGCCTTTCATGGCTCTCCTTCCTTCCAAGTCCCTCAATCCGCCTTCTTCGAGGGTTGAGGGCATTTCTTTTCCTCCTGTCCTTTATTTGCCTTATTCTCCTTTAGTTCTCCATTTCATCTTCTAGTATGTAGGTTAGTAGTTAGTTTTAGTTTTACGTTCGCTTTTCATTTTCATCTTCACGATCACCCAAACAATCAGGGGCCGATAACCTAGATGTTAGGCCCCTTTAAACAACAATTATCATCATCATCATCATGATGATAAACAGACCTGACTACATGGTCATTGGTCGAGATGATGATGATGATAAACAAACCTGACTACATGGTCATTGGCCCAGATGATGATGATAAACAGACCTGACTATATGATCATTGGCCCAGATGATGATGATGATAAACAGACCTGACTACATGGTCATTGGTCCAGATGATGATGATAAACAGACCTGACTACATGGTCATTGGCCCAGATGATGATGATGATAAACAGACCTGACTACTTGGTCATTGGCCCAGATGATGATGATAAACAGACCTGACTACATGGCCATTGGCCCAGATGATGATGATAAACAGACCTGACTACTTGGTCATTGGCCCAGATGATGATGATCGAGAGACCTGACTCCATGGTCATTGGCCCAGATGATGATGATAAACAGACCTCACTACATGGTCATTGGCCCAGATAATGATAAACAGACCTGACTACGTGGTCATTGGCCCAGATGATGATGATAAACAGACCTGACTACATGATTATTGGCCCAGATAATGATGATGATAAACAGACCTGACTACATGGTCATTGGTCCAGATGATGATGATAAACAGACCTGACTACATGATCATTGGCCCAGATGATGATGATGATGATAAACAGACCTGACTACATGGTCATTGGTCCAGATGATGATGATGATAAACAGACCTGACTACATGGTCATTGGCCCAGATGATGATGATGATAGAGAGACCTGACTTCATGCTCATTCCCCCAGGGGCTCACATCTTGTGGGCGTGGGTTGGCGACCACGGGGCCCCAGCTGAGTTTGGCATTGCTTCCACTTACTTGTGCCGGGCTCCTCTCTGTCTTCTTTCCTGTCGACCTCACTTGGTCAACTCTTGTTCTCTTCTGACCCCGACGGTATTAGGGTATCCGAGGCCTAGGGAGTCTCTTCCTTTCCCGCCTTAATTGGCCCTTGTCTCATCTTTTCTGATACCCTCCTTCTGCGAGGGATCAGCCTTCTTTTTCTCTTCCTTTTACCTCCTGCCTTGTGCTCTAGGCCCTTAAGGAGGCAGGGTGTATGTAGCCCCACCACTTCTGGTGCACCCTAGATAATGCTACACCCTCAGGGGCTCACGGCTGGTGAGTTCGGGGGTTGGCGACCCCGAGGGATTCCTGAGCTGGGTCCGTTTTCCCTTTTTGTCCCTTCCCTTTGGGGCGGACCCTCTCCTCTTTCACTTTCCTATCTGCCTTTCATGGCTCTCCTTCCTTCCAAGTCCCTCAATCCGCCTTCTTCGAGGGTTGAGGGCATTTCTTTTCCTCCTGTCCTTTATTTGCCTTATTCTCCTTTAGTTTTCCATTTCTTCTTCTAGTATGTAGGTTAGTAGTTAGTTTTAGTTTTAAGTTTGCTTTTCATTTCATCTTCACGATCACCCAAACCATCAGGGGCCGATAACCTAGATGTTAGGCCCCTTAAAACAACAATTATCATCATCATCATCTTCATGCTCATTGGCCCTGATGATGATGATAAACAGACCTGACTACGTGGTCATTGGCCCAGATAATGATAAACAGACCTACGTGGTCATTGGCCCATATGATATACAGACCTGACTACTTGGTCATTGTTCCTGATGATGATGATAAGCAGACCTGACTACATGGTAATTGGTCCAGATCATGATGATGATAAACAGACCTGACTACATGGTCATTGGCCCAGATGATGATGATAAATAGACCTGACTACATGGTCATTGGTCCAGATGATGATGATAAACAGACCTGACTACATGATCATTGGCCCAGATGATGATAAACAGACCTGACTACATGGTCATTGGCCAGATGATGATGATGATGATAGAGAGACCTGACTTCATGGTCATTGGCCCAGATGATGATGATGATGATAAACAGACCTGACTACATGGTGATTGGCCCAGATAATGATAAACAGACCTGACTACGTGGTCATTGGCCCATATGATAAACAGACCTGACTACTAGGTCATTGGTCCTGATGATGATAAACAGACCTGACTACATGGTCATTGGTCCAGATGATGATGATAAACAGACCTGACTACATGGTCATTGGTCCAGATGATGATGATGATAAACAGACCTGACTACATGGTCATTGGCCCAGATGATGATGATAAATAGACCTGACTACATGGTCATTGGTCCAGATGTTGATGATAAACAGACCTGACTACATGATCATTGGCCCAGATGATGATGATGATAAACAGACCTGACTACATGGTCATTGGTCCAGATGATGATGATGATGATAAACAGACCTGACTACATGGTCATTGGCCCAGATGATGATGATGATAAACAGATCTGACTACATGGTCATTGGCCCAGATGATGATGATAAACAGACCTGACTACATGGTCATTGGCCCAGATGATGATAAACAGACCTGACTACATGGTCATTGTCCCAGATTATGATGATAAACAGACCTGACTACTTGGTCATTGGCCCAGATGATGCTGATGAGAAACAGACCTGACTACATTGTCATTGGCCCAGATGATGATGATAAACAGACCTAACTTCTTGGGCATTGGCCCAGATGATGATGGTAAACAGACCTGACTACATGGTCATTGGCCCAGATGATGATGATAAACAGATCTGACTACATGGTCAACCCAGGGGCTCACTTCTAGTGGGCGTGGGTTGGCGACCACGGGGCCCCAGCTGAGTCCGGCATTGCTTCCACTTACTTGTGCCGGGCTCCTCTCTGTCTTCTTTCCTGTCGACCTCACTTGGTCAACTCTTGTTCTCTTCCGACCCCCGACGGTATTGGGGTATCCGAGGCCTAGAGAGTCTCTTCCTTTCCCGCCTTAATTGGCCCTTGTCTCATCTTTCCTGACACCCTCCTTCTGCGAGGGGTCAGCCTTCTTTTTCTTTTCCTTTTACCTCCTGCCTTGTGCTCAAGGCCATTAAGGAGGCAGGGTGTATGTAGCCCCACCACTTCTGGTGCACCCTAGATAATGCTACACCTTCAGGGGCTCACGGCTGGTGAGTTCGGTAGTTGGCGACCCCGAGGGATTCCTGAGCTGGGTCCGTTTTCCCCCTTTTGTCCCTTATCTTTGGGGCGGACCCTCTCCTCTTTCACTTTCCTATATGCCTTTCATGGCTCTCCTTCCTTCCAAGTCCCTCAATCAGCCTTCTCCGAGGGTTGAGGGCATTTCTTTTCCTTCTGTCCTTTTATTTGCCTTATTCTCCTTTAATTTTCCATTTCTTCTTCTAGTATGTAGGTTAGTAGTTAGTTTTAGTTTTAAGTTCGCTTTTCTTTTTCATTTTCATCTTCACGATCACCCAAACCATCAGGGGCCGATAACCTAGATGTTAGGCCCCTTAAAACAACAATTATCATCATCATCATCTTGTTCTTTTCCTTTTACCTCGTGCCTTGTGCTCAAGGCCCTTACGGAGGCAGGGTGTATGTAGCCCCACCACTTCTGGTGCACCGTCGATAATGCTACACCCTCAGGGGCTCACGGCTGGTGAGTTCGGGCGTTGGCGACCCCGAGGGATTCCTGAGCTGGGCCCGTTTTCCCCTTTTTGTCCCTTCCCTTTGGGGCGGACCTTCGCCTCTCTCCCTTCTCCTCTCCTCTTTTCCTTCTATTTCCTTTTCTCTTTAAGATTCCCGCACTGTTTTTGTTACTTGGTTCACCGTGTGTCTAAATTCCCTTCTAGCGATTTTTAAGGCATTTTTGATATATGTTGCATTTTGTAAGTTTTTTCGATCTAAATTACATCTCGCGATTGTTTTCAACCTCAATTGCATTTTGGTAAGTCTTTCAATGCAGGTTGCCGGGCCTTTTAGTGAGTATTTTGAATTTCAATTGCATTTTGTAAGTATTTTCAACCAAAACAGCATTTCGCACGAATTTTGAATCTAAATTGCATTTTGTTTGGTGGGCATTTTGCACATATTTTGATTCTCAATTGCATTTTGTGGGTATTTTGAATCTAAATTACATTTGTCAAGTATTTTCAATCTAAATTGTTTTTTGTAAGTATTGTCAATCCACATGAGTCGTTTGAATCTGTGGGTTGGCGTCCACGGGGCCCCAGCCGAGTCCGGCATTGCTTCCACTTACTTGTGCCGGGCTCCTCTCTGTCTTCTTTCCTGTCGACCTCACTTGGTCAACTCTTGTTCTCTTCTGACCCCGACGGTATTAGGATATCCGAGGCCTAGGGAGTCTCTTCCTTTCCCGCCTTAATTGGCCCTTGTCTCATCTTTTCTGATACCCTCCTTCTGCGAGGGGTCAGCCTTCTTTTTCTCTTCCTTTTACCTCCTGCCTTGTGCGCTAGGCCCTTAAGGAGGCAGGATGTATGTAGCCCCACCACTTCTGGTGCACCCTAGATAATGCTACACCCTCAGGGGCTCGCGGCTGGTGAGTTCGGGAGTTGGCGACCCCGAGGGATTCCTGAGCTGGGTCTGTTTTCCCCCTTTTGTCCCTTACCTTTGGGGCGGACCCTCTCCTCTTTCACGGCTCTCCTTCCTTCCGAGTCCCTCAATCCGCCTTCTCCGAGGGTTGAGGGCATTTCTTTTCCTTCTGTCCTTTTATTTGCCTTATTCTCCTTTAGTTTTCCATTTCTTCTTCTAGTAAGTAGGTTAGTAGTTAGTTTTAGTTTTAAGTTCGCTTTTCATTTTCATCTTCACGATCACCCAAACCATCAGGGGCCGATAACCTAGATGTTAGGCCCCTTAAAACAACAATTATCATCATCATCATCTCTAAATTGCATCTTGTTTGTTGGGCATTTTGCACATATTTTGATTCTTAATTGCATTTTGTGGGTATTTTGAATCTAAATTACACTTTGTCACGTATTTTCAATCGAAATTTCATTTTGTAAGTATTGTCAATCCACATGAGTCGTTAGAATCTACCGTACATTTTGTAAGCATTTTCAACTTCAATTGCATTTTGTAAGTATTTTGAATTTCAATTGCACTTTGTGAATAATTTGGATTGGAACTGGGATATTTCAATCTGAATTGCATCGTGTATTTTCAATTTCAATTGCATTTTGTAAGTATTTTGAACCTCAATTGCATTTTGTACGTAATTTCGATCTCATTTGCATTTTCTAAGTATTTTGAATTTCAAGTGCATTTTGTAGGTATTTCGACGCTACATTGCATTTTGTACGTATTTTGAACCTAGCCTTCATTTTGTGGGTATTTTTCAATCTATTCCTTTTGTGAATCTTTTCGTTCTAAATTCCCTTTTGTAAGAACATTTTGTGAGTTGTTTCAATCTGAGTTCCTTTTTGTAAGTATTTTCCGTCTCACTTAATTTTCGTTCTGGTTTCCGTTTCATTATCATTTTCGCTATCACCCAGATCATTAGGGGCCGATAATCTAGATGTTAGACCCCTTAAAACAACAATTATCATCATCATCATCATTTTGTAGGTATTTCGACTGTACGTTGCATTTTGTATGTATTTTGGACTTAACCTACATTTTGTGCGTATTTTTCACTCTATTCCTTTTGTGAGTATTTTCGTTCGAAATTCCCATATGTACGTATTACCGCTCTCCATTTGGTGAGTAGTTTCAATCTGAGTTCCTTTTTGTAAGTATTTTCCATGCTATATATGGCATAGTTGTTGGGGCTCACTGTCTATTTTATCTAATCCATTTTCTTTTCATCCATAGCGGTGAGCTGTTTTTATCTTCATCCTTTCATTTCACGCCATTTAATTTCATCAGGGGACGATAACCTCGTTGTTAGGCCCCTTAAAACAACAATTATCATCACCATCATCATCAGTGCAAGTAGCTGTGTTAGCAGCTGCACGGGATTGGACCACGCATTGCCCAAACAATCAGCTAAGTTCACAATCAATTCCACCATGACCAGTTAATAATAATAATCACAGATATTACATACACTAAGCAAGCAAACTTGATGGTCAATCACCACTAACAATAACTAACAAATCAATTGCGAAAGGTTTATAATACCTGCTGTAACTAAATAAGTATACAGGGTCCTTCATATCAAGTAAGAACGGCGAGCGGCGGATTCGTTATCCGCTGCAGCAGTGGGCCTGGCCGAGCTTTCAATAAACTGTAGTCTACATTACCTTGTTTAAACTCATTTGTCATTATGGAAACTTACTTCGCTTGCACATCAGCAACTCTTGCATCTGTAGGAAACTGAATGATTTCATGGAGCAAGTGTGTGTTAATTGCCTCAGTCACTGATTGAATCTCCCTGCTCACAATTGGCTGACTTACGGCAAGATTAAAATCTTGCCCCAGAGCGCTTTGCTAGGTCCTTTGCGCCAGAAACTGTAGTGTAATCAGCATCTTAAATACAGTAAACGAGAGTCATCAGCCAAGTTTTAAATCATCAGTTCAATACGAAAACCATAAATGTGCAACTTCCCACTTTCAATTACTGGTAACCTAAATCGAAGGGCAGTTTTAGAGGAGTTGAAGGATAACATAACCGTGCTAAACTCGTGGAAGTCGATTCATTTCTGCATTACCAATAAGTCTGCCAAGATAGCAATATATAACACGGTAAAAGTTTCTAGACGTCATACGGAATCAACTCACACTAACAGATTTGAAAGCTGTTGAAGGAGTAAAGGCGTTGGGCATATCAAAGGCATCTGAGAATAAGAAAAATAGAAGCTGAAAGAATAGAAAGTGACTTGTACGCTAAAGATGTCATGTGTGAAAGACACTGGATGCCCTCGAGGGGCTCACATCTATTCGGACGTGGGTTGATGACCACGGGGCCCCAGCTGAGTCCGGCATTGCTTCCACTTACTTGTGCCGGGCTCCTCTCTGTCTTCTTTCCTGTCGACCTCACTTGGTCAACTCTTGTTCTCTTTCCCCCAGGGGCTCACATCTTGTGGGCGTGGGTTGGCGACCACGGGGCCCCAGCTGAGTCCGGCATTGCTTCCACTTACTTGTGCCGGGCTCCTCTCTGTCTTCTTTCCTGTCGACCTCACTTGGTCAATTCTTGTTCTCTTCCGACCCCGACGGTATTAGGGTATCCGAGGCCTAGGGAGTCTCTTCCTTTACCGCCTTAATTGGCCCTTGTCTCATCTTTTCTGATTCCCTCCTTCTGCGAGGGGTCAGCCTTCTTTTTCTTTTCCTTTTACCTCCTGCCTTCTGCTTAAGGCCCTCAAGGAGGCCGGGTGTATGTAGCCCCACCACTTTTGGTGCACCCTAGATAATGCTACACCCTCAGGGGCTCACGGCTGGTGAGTTCGGGAGTTGGCGACCCCGAGGGATTCCTGAGCTGGGTCCGTTTTCCCCTTTTGTCCCTTACCTTCGGGGCGGACCCTCTCCTCTTTCACTTTCCTATCTGCCTTTCATGTCTCTCCTTCCTTCCAAGTCCCTCAATCCGCATTCTTCGAGGGTTGAGGGCATTTCTTTTCCTCCTGTCCTTTATTTGCCTTATTCTCCTTTAGTTTTCCATTTCTTCTTCTAGTATGTAGGTTAAAGTTAGTTTTAGTTTTAAGTTTACATTTCATTTTCATCTTCACGATCACCCAAACCATCCGGGGCCGATAGCCTAGATGTTAGGCCCCTTAAAACAACAATTATCATCATCATCATCTTTTCCTTTTACCTCCTGCCTTGTGCTCAAGAACCCTTAAGGAGGCAGGGTGCATGTAGCCCCACCACTTCTGGTGCACCGTCGATAATGCTACACCCTCAGGGGCTCACGGCTGGTGAGTTCGGGAGTTGGCGACCCCGAGGGATTCCTGAGCTGGGTCCGTTTTCCGCTTTTGTCCCTTACCTTTGGGGCGGACCCTCTCCTCTTTCACTTTCCTGTCTGCCTTTCGTGGCTCTCCTTCCTTCCAAGTCCCTCAATCCGCCTTCTTCGAGGATTGAGGGCGTTTCTTTTCCTCCTGTCCTTTATTTGCCTTATTCTCCTTTGGTTTTCTATTTCTTCTTCTAGTATGTAGGTTAGTAGTTAGTTTTAGTTTAAAGTTCTTTTTTTTTTTATCTTCACGATCACCCAAACCATCAGGGGCCGATAACCTAGATGTTAGGCCCCTTAAAACAACAATTATCATCATCAGTAGTTAGTTTTATTTTTAAGTTCGATTTTCATCTTCACGATCACCCAAACCATTAGGGGCCGATAACCTAGATGTTAGGCCCCTTAAAACAACAATTATCATCATCATCAACCACCTTCCTTCCAAGTCCCTCAATCCGCCTTCTTCGAGGGTTGAGGGCATTTCTTTTCCTACTGTCCTTTATTTGCCTTATTCTCCTTTGGTTTTCTATTTCTTCTTCTAGTATGTAGGTTAGTAGTTAGTTTTAGTTTAAAGTTCTTTTTTTTTTTTATCTTCACGATCACCCAAACCATCAGGGGCCGATAACCTAGATGTTAGGCCCCTTAAAACAACAATTATCATCATCATCATCATCTTAGAGGCTCTGCGGTACACGTTATCAGACGATCACCAGCACTTTCTTGTGTGTACTGACCCTCTGAGTGCGCTGCAGGCGATCGATGTGTGTTTCCCGAAGCACCCGTTGGTCCAGCGTGTGCACGACCAGCTCGTCAGTTCGCGTAACGCTGGAACCGGGGTGACCTTTGTGTGGCTTCCTAGCCACATGGGTATTGCGGGAAACGAGCTTGCTGATCAGGCGGCGAGAGAGGCAGTCGCACTGCCCTCGCTACCGTATAAGGTGTCTGCTAGTGATGGGCGCTCTCAGTTGCGGCATTCGATCCTGTCGCATTGGGAGGAGGCTTGGCGGGCCACGCCTCCACCCAACAAACTGAGAGGCATCAAGGAGACAACGAAGGTGTGGAAATCTTCCTTCCGATCTCTCCGGAAGGAAGCTGTGGTACTCTGTCGACTCCGGATCGGCCATGAGATTGCTACGCACTCCCACTTGCTAAAGAGAGAAGACCCCCCAGGGGCTCACATCTAGTGGGTTGTGGGTTGGCGACCACGGGGCCCCTGCTGAGTCCGGCATTGCTTCCACTTACTTCTGCCGGGCTCCTCTCTGTCTTCTTTCCTGTCGACCTCACTTGGTCAACTCTTGTTCTCTTCTGACCCCGACGGTATTAGGGTATCCGAGACCTAGGGAGTCTCTTCCCTTCCCGCCTTAATTGGCCCTTGTCTCATCTTTTCTGATACCCTTCTTCTGCGAGGGGTCAGCCTTCTTTTTCTCTTCCTTTTACCTCCTGCCTTTTGCTCTAGGCCCTGAAGGAGGCAGGGTGTATGTAGCCCCACCACTTCTGGTGCACCCTAGATAATGCTACACCCTCAGGGGCTCACGGCTGGTGAGTTCGGGAGTTGGCGACCCCGAGGGATTCCTGAGCTGGGTCCGTTTTCCCCTTTTGTCCCTTACCTGTGGGGCGGACCCTCTCCTCTTTCACTTTCCTATCTGCCTTTCATGGCTCTCCTTCCTTCCAAGTCCCTCAATCCGCATTCTCCGAGGGTTGAGGGCATTTCTTTTCCTTCTGTCCTTTTATTTGCCTTATTCTCCTTTAGTTTTCCATTTCTTCTTCTAATATGTAGGTTAGTAGTTAGTTTTAGTTTTAAGTTCGCTTTTCATTTTCATCTTCACGATCACCCAAACCATCAGGGGCCGATAACCTAGATGTTAGGCCCCTTAAAACAACAATTATCATCATCATCAGCTCACGGCTGGTGAGTTCAGGAGTAGGCGACCCCGAGGGATTCCTGAGCTGGGTCAGTTTTCCCCTTTTGTCCCTTACCTTTGGGGCGGACCCTCTCCTCTTTCACTTTCCTATATGCCTTTCATGGCTCTCCTTCCTCCCAAGTCCCTCAATCCGCCTTCTCCGAGGGTTGAGGGCATTTCTTTTCCTTCTGTCC
The DNA here is from genome assembly GCA_946902985.2 of Meconema thalassinum. NCBI lineage: Eukaryota > Metazoa > Arthropoda > Insecta > Orthoptera > Tettigoniidae > Meconema > Meconema thalassinum. Next base: position 500,330,181 of record OX336392.1, on the reverse strand, counting down.
TTTTATTTGCCTTATTCTCCTTTAGTTTTCCATTTCTTCTTCTAATATGTAGGTTAGTAGTTAGTTTTAGTTTTAAGTTCCCTTTTCATTTTCATCTTCACGATCACCCAAACCATCAGGGGCCGATAACCTAGATGTTAGGCCCCTTAAAACAACAATTATCATCATCATCATCATCTCTCCTCTTTTCCTTATATTTCCTTTTCTCTTTAAGATTCCCGCACTGTTTTTTATTACTTGGTTCACCGTGTATCTAAATTCCCTTCTGGCGATTTTTTAAAGGCATTTTTAATCTACGTTGCTTTTTGTATATTTTTTCGATCTAAATTACATCTCGCGATTGTTTTCAACCTCAATTGCATTTTGTAAAGATTGACAATCTAAATTGCTTTTTAGTAAGTCTTTTAATGCATGTGCCCGGGCCTTTTAGTGAGTTTTTTGAATTTCAATTGCATTTTGTAAGAATTTTCAACCAACGCCGCATTTCGCACGAATTTTGAATCTAAATTGCATTGTGTTTGGTGGGCATTTTGCACATATTTTGATTCTCAATTGCGTTTTGTGGGTATTTTGAATCTAAATTACAATTTGTCAAGTATTTTCAATCTAAATTGCTTTTTGTAAGTATTGTCAATCCACATGAGTCGTTAGAATCACCGTACATTTTGTAAGCATTTTCAATTTCAATTGCATTTTGTAAGTATTTTGACTTTCGATTGCACTTTGTGAATAATTTGGATTGGAACTGGGATAGGGCCTATTTCAATCTTAATTGCATTGTGTATTTTCAATTTCAATTGCATTTTGTAAGTATTTTGAACCTCAATTGCATTTTGTACGTATTTTCGATCTCATTTGCATTTTGTAAGTATTTTGAATTTCAGTTGCACTTTGTAAGTATTTCGACGCTACATTGCATTTTGTACGTATTTTGAACCTAGCCTTCATTTTGTGGGTATTTTTCAATCTCTTCCTTTTGTGAATCTTTTCGTTCTAAATTCCCTTTTGTAAGAACATTTTGTGAGTCGTTTCAATCCGAGTTTCTTTTTGTAAGTATTTTCCGTCTCCCTTAATTTTCGTTCTGGTTTCCGTTTCATTATCATTTTCGCTATCACCCAGATCATTAGGGGCCGATAACCTAGATGTTAGGCCCCTTAAAACAACAATTATCATCATCATCATCATCATCATCATCCTCACATCTAGTGGGACGTGGGTTGGCGACTACGGGGCCCCAGCTGAGTCCGGCATTGCTTCCACTTACTTGTGCCGGGCTCCTCTCTGTCTTCTTTCCTGTCGACTTCACTTGGTCAACTCTTGTTCTCTTCTGACCCCGACGGTATTAGGGTATCCGAGGCCTAGGGAGTCTCTTCCTTTCCCGCCTTAATTGGCCCTTGTCTCATCTTTTCTGATACCCTCCTTCTGCGAGGTGACAGCCTTCTTTTTCTCTTCCTTTTACCTCCTGCCTTGTGCTCTAGGCCCTTAAGGAGGCAGGGTGTATGTAGCCCCACCACTTCTGGTGCACCCTAGATAATGCTACACCCTCAGGGGCTCACGGCTGGTGAGTTCGGGAGTTGGCGACCCCGAGGGATTCCTGAGCTGGGTCCGTTTTCCCCTTTTGTCCTTTACCTTTGGGGCGGACCCTCTCCTGTTTCACTTTCCTATACGCCTTTCATGGCTCTCCTTCCTTCCAAGTCCCTCAATCCGCCTTCTCCGAGGGTTGAGGGCATTTCTTTTCCTTCTGTCTTTTTATTTGCCTTATTCTCCTTTAGTCTTGCATTTCTTCTTCTAGTATGTAGGTTGGTAGTTAGTTTTAGTTATAAGTTTGCATTTCATTTTTCATCTTCACGATCACCCAAACCATCAGGGGCCGATAACCTAGATGTTAGGCCCCTTAAAACAACAATTATCATCATCATCATCATCATCTTCACCATCACCCAAACCATCAGGGGCCGATAGCCTAGATGTTAGGCCCCTTAAAACAACAATTATCATCATCATCATATAAAAAGTCTTTAGTTTCACCAAAAATTACTTACACAATTAAGCATCCAAGATTCCCAAACAATCTCTTCAGTCAAGACCTGCAGCCATCTTGTCACAGATTGCTTAATATCTTCTTAAAGACTTTTATCAACCTTGTAGTAGGGTAACTACAACAATAGAGGGCAGCAGTAGGTATTATCATGGAGAACAAATATTAACCTAGTTTACACTTCCCCCAGTTAAACACTTACCTTACACAACTCTTTACAAAAAGAAAAGTATGCGAAAGAAGGAATCCGTTATTGGGATAGCTCCTTAATATTTGCAAAGACATGCAATTACAAGTCTAGTTGAAAATTCATGACACCCTAAGCAAATAACGTGTGTGTGTGTGTGTGTGTGTGTGTGTGTGTGTGCACGTTATTATCAATGAGCTTTTGAAAAATACTGTTCTCCTGGCAATTCTTTCCCTGATGCGCCTTCCTTCCATAAGAACATCATTTGCTGCAGGTCAAAAGGATATTACAATTAATTAAATTATTTATGAAATATAATGTTAAGACAGGCAATTCCACTAATAACAAGAGTTGTATTATGAAAGCAGTGAAGAGAAACAACAGGAAGAAAAGTACCTAGATATGCTTCATCCAGTTCTCTGTATTGTTGTTCCTCCTCCTCATCATCGCTGTCCTGTCTATCTGGTTGCACCAACAACAACAAATTTTGCAGAACTGCACAGGTATTCACTTTTCTCCCCGCCGTATCAGGGGCATAGTGCAATACCCGCTGCTTGAGAACACACCGAAAACGTTGTTTCAAGCGTCCAACGCATCGCTCAACAACGTTCCTGGCAGAGCGCTGAGCAGCAATAAAACGCTCCTCGGACGAACCTTCAACAGCATTTAGAATTGGAGTCATCAGCCCTGGCTCATTGGGTTATCCAGAATCACCTGTCAACCTTTTTTCTTTAGTACTATTGCCAAGAGCATTAGTAGAAGAATTCATTCATCTTCGAATACCAACCTATCAGCCATCCACAGCTGTTTGTCCTTGCATGGAACCTTCTCCGCAAATTCTGCTTAAGAGTTGAGGTCATCCATACTGCAGCATTATGAACAGCTGAGCATCACACACCTGTGGGTACAAGAGCAGAAGTTCCATGAGAAGAGATTGATCTTATTTGCATACAAATTTGTAAAATTTAAATTGTAATTGACCAACTGAAAAGCATTTATATTTCATTTAGCCTACTAACGTGACACTGAAAACGACTTCCCACACGATAACAAACAAATTTGTTTTACAAATGTTTGAATATTCTGTAAGCTGTATGGTTCATGCTTCACCTAAGATAACACAACACTGTTCTGTTTGCTCTCAGTCAACTACAGACTTGGTAAAGCAGACCATACAATACTTACAGTCTGAACATTTAGACTGTGGTATCCTTTCCTGTTCATGAACGCTACAGCTGGATGCAACTCATGTTCACCGGAGGGGGAGATTATGGCCACGTGGGTACAGTCAATAGCACCCATACACACATGCAATCCAAATGTGTCATGAAACCTGAAATGTTCATACGTTACTTAATTCCATTTTTATTTGAATAGTGTGTATTGCAAATTGATCACAGGGCACTATGTATTGTCAGACATGAAAATACATGGTATTTCTATTTCATGTTGGAAGTAGGTTCCTTGACACAATTCCAAATTATACAAGGTGTTCCAAAATGTCGCACCCTCTCTTCACAGTGTGTTACATAGGAAAACCACTTCCAGGATGACCTAGGTGGGAATCAAACTCGCCACTTCTCAGTACAGCCTCACGAGACATACCAATTAATTATCATCCCAGGATTGGACCAAATTTAAAATAAATTATACTATGTTCATGCTGTAATCTTCTCATAACCAAGATTGCAATATTGCCATTGAATACAAATTAAAAAATCAATGAATATAATGTATAATACGTCTGCCTTTTATCAAGATTATCGGCGCATAATCTTACTAATTTACAAACCATGTTAATAAATATAATGCTTGTAACTGAGGGAAGCACAATGAAATACCGTAAAAGGCAGACCCTGGCCTTGATAGTTTTAATTCTTTGGAATTGCTTTCTATAAACTGTAGTCTACTTTACCTTGTGTAAACTCATGTGTCATTATAGAAACTTACTTCACTGCACATCAGCAACTCTTGCATCTGTAGGAAACTGAATGATTTCATGGAGCAAGTGTGTGTTAATTGCCTCAGTCACTGATTGAATCTCCCTGCTCACAATTGCCTGACTTACGGCAAGATTAAAATCTTGCCCCAGAGCTCTTTGCTAGGTCTTTTGCGCCAGAAACTGTAGTATATTCAGCATCTTAAATACAGTAAACGAGTGTCATCCGCCAAGTTTCAAATCATCAGTTCAATACGAAAACCATAAATGTGCAACTTCCCACTTTCAATTACTGGTAACCTAAACCGAAGGGCAGTTTTAGAGGAGTTGAAGGATAACATAACCGTGCTAAACTCGTGGAAGTCGATTCATTTCTGCATCACCAATAAGTCTGCCAAGATAGCAATATATAACACGGTAAAGGTTTCTAGAGGTCACACGGAATCAACTCACACTAACAGATTTGAAAGCTGTTGAAGGAGTAAAGGCGTTGGGCATATCATTAGACAAGAGGAAAGGCATCTGAGAATAAGAAAGATAAAAGTTGAAAGAATAGAAAGTGACTTGTACGCTAAAGATGCCATGTGTGAAAGACACAGGATGCCCTCGAGGGGCTCACATCTAGTCGGACGTGGGTTGAAGACCACGGGGCCCCAGCTGAGTCCGGCATTGCTTCCACTTACTTGTGCCGGGCTTCTCTCCGTCTCCCTTCCTGTCGACATCACTTGGTCAACTCTTGTTCTCTTCCGACCCCGACGGTATTAGGGTATCCGAGGCCTAGGTAGTTTCTTCCTTTCCCGCATTAATTGGCCCTTGTCTCATCTTTTCTGATTCCCTCCTTCTGCGAGGGGTCAGCCTTCTTTTTCTTTTCATGTTCTCTCCTGCCTTCTGATCAAGGCTCTCAAGGAGGCCTGGTGTATGTAGCCCCATCACGTTTGGTGCACCCTAGATAATGCTACACTCTGAGGGGCTCATGGCTGGTGAGTTCGGGATTTGGTGACCCCGAAGGATTTCTGAGCTGGTTCTGTATTCCCCTTTTGTCCCTTCCCTTTGGGGTGGATCCTCTCCTCTTTCACTTTCCTATCTGCTGTTATGGGTCTCTTTCCTTCCCAGTCCCTCAATCCGCATTCTTCGAGGGTTGAGGGCATTTCTTTTCCTCCTGGCCTTTATTTGCCTTATTCTCCTTTAGTTTTCCATTTCTTCTTCTAGTATGTAGGTTAGTAGTTAGTTTTAGTTTTAAGTTTGCATTTCATTTTCATCTCCCCCCTGTGGGTGGGGGGTTTAGAATACACCCACGGTATCCCCTGCCTGTCGTAAGAGGCGACTAAAAGGGGCGATCTTGGCTACACTTTAAGGACTCCGCGTTGTTTTGTGAATTGGACCCCCAGTGGGTGGGAGGAAGCGAATACATCCACGGTACTCCCTGCCAGTCGTAAAAGGCGACTAAAAGGGCTTCTCGGAACGGTCCCCTTTCGAGGGTTTGACAGTCAGCTCTAAAAGACATACACCCGTGCGGTATAACTCTCATTAGGTTATAACGCACTTCTTTCCGTCACTGCTTTCAGGGTCTGGCAACCAAAATTTCTATATGTGCGTGCTGTTAGGGGATGGGCCACTTAGGCTAGCGACTACGCTCGAAAGCCTGTTCCGGTCTTGGCCGCGCCGACAGGTGGGTGTGCCATGTACCCGTTCAGTAGTATCCGCCTGACTACGCAGGTCCCCGCACAGCCGAATGTCTGAGCTGTAAAATCCAGTATATGCCAAGGGGTACATGCCGATATGGCATTGTAAAACATCGGCCCCCGGGCAATGCCTTCCAAGCTAGGCGGGCCTTGCCCTGGCTGGGTAGCGCCTACTGTGACGGCCCGTGATCGGATGTCGGTGGCATTCGGGGAGGATGATCTGGCCATGGGTTCTAAAAGAAAAATCCCCAACCAGGGTGGACCTACACCCAAACAGGGTGGTCCTACACCCAAGTCTTTAACATTTGATTCCCTACGGGGATCAACACCCTGGGAACAATCTGTGCGTGAAAATCTGGGTACTAACACCCCCAAGTTTCTGGTAGCTACCAGAACAGATGGGGGTGATTTCAAGCTGGTATAGAGTATTTTGTTTTCTCGCCACATAGAAGGTGTCTATGGTGAGCTTGAGAAAGTACAAAAGATGAGGAACGGTAGCTTGTTGCTCAAGACTAGGACTGGTGAGCAAGTTGAACGACTTTTGCAATGTGACCACTTTGGCGACATTCCCGTCAAAGTGGAAAAGCACACGTCCCTGAATCTGGTCCGAGGAGTTATTTTCCACCGGGACCTGATTCTGAACACTGACGAGGATCTCAAGGAGGATATGCAGCACCGTCACGTGACTGATGTCCGGCGCATTACGCGCAAGGTCAACGGTCAAATCGTGGATACTGGTGCTTTCATTATTTCCTTTGAGCTCTCGGTGCTCCCGGAGAAAGTCAAGGTTACCAGTTACCGTTGTGACGTCCGGCCTTATATCCCTCCACCCATGAGGTGTTATAAGTGCCAGAAGTTCGGGCATATGTTATCCCGATGCTCGAGCCCTGACGTCTGCGGAACATGCGGTAAGGTACCACACGAAGCGGAAGAGTGCACAACACCTTATCAGTGCACTAATTGCCCTGGATTTCATTCTCCTCGGGACAGGAACTGCCCTGCCTTCCTGAGTGAGAAGAAAATCCAGGAGATCAAAACCCTGGATGGTCTCACCTACCAGGAGGCCCGCAAGAAGTACCATACCACGATTTCGCCTCCTCCAACGATCGATTATAGAGCCATAATACCAAATTTGGTCCCGGCGACCTCATCTTTTGTACCAGCTGTGAAATCTGCAACTGAGTTACCTGTTCCGAAGCCAGCACCTATGATTATAATGGAAAGCCCGAAGGTGACTTCAACTCCACCTTCGGCCAGCACGAAGGCTGTGCGTGCGAAGGCTGCTCCGCCCGCACAGCAGGGGAGGAAGTTGACGACTTACTCCCCACTCGGGAGGAAGTCGAAGTCTTCCTCCCCACCCAAACGGTCGGCGAAAGCCGCGCCGAAGCCGGCGGAGGCGGCATCGTCGACCAGGGTCAGGACTTCGGCTCCTGACCCGTCTATATACCTTAAAGAGCCGGGGGCGGGTAAGAAGGGACCCCGCACTACGCATTCCCTTTCTCCAAAAAAGGGGAAGCCATCCGCGCCAACACCTGCGGATGCTTCTGCGCCTGGGGACGTTTCGGTCCTCAGATCTGCGCGCTCCCCACGGAGATCCCCCCGCCGCCGAACTGCGTCCAGGAAATCTTCCACTGAGTCGATTCACTCCATGAACTCGCCTGAGGACATGGAGATTATAGTCGACGTAGTGACTGTAGATCCTCCAGAGTCAAAGTTGGAGTAGCTTGCTGCTCCAACTTATTCCCTAAGTTCACACAATGGCACTGTTACAGTGGAATTGTAATAGTTATGACAGGCATTTGACAGAGATCCGTCAGCTTATTGCCCAATACGCAGCGAGTATAGTCTGCCTACAGGAAACAAACCTCAGACCTGATCACGAGACTGTTCTGAGAGGTTTCCGACTATACTCTAAAGAGCGACAAGACGCCGCCCGGGCTTCCGGGGGCGTTTGTACCTTCGTTCGCTCTGACTGCTATAGTGAGGAGTTTCCACTCGCCACTCCTCTGGAAGCTATTGCAGTTCGCGTGTCCTTGCCTGCAATGACAACTGTTTGTAACGTGTACCTTCCACCGAACCAACCCCTTGATATTAATGACGTCTTAGATCTTGTTGATCAACTTCCAGTCCCTTTCCTACTCGTGGGGGATTTCAACTCTCATCACCCCCAATGGGGATCACCATCTTCCTGCCCCAGAGGAAGGGACGTGGAAGGCTTAATTCAAGGGTTGGATTTATCTCTATTAAATACAGGGGAAGCTACACATTTTAGCTTAGGGCACGGCACGTACTCACACATTGACCTGAGTGTGTGTAGCCGTGCGCTGGTCCCCCTATTTGGTTGGTATGTACACGACGACCTCTGTGACAGTGACCATTTCCCGATCGTTCTTACCCTTCTGAACCAGACGCCCGTGGAGTTCCCCAGTCGTTGGGTTCTTAAGCGGGCAAATTGGCCCTCGTTTCAAGAACGAGCTGTGTTCGTTGATCTTGGTTGCCGGAGCGTCGATGACGAGGTACAGCACATCACTGATGTGCTTCTGGCTGCCGCCGAAGAGTCCATTCCCTCCTTTTCTGGGACTCCTCGTCGCAAACTCGTCCCTTGGTGGACAGAGGATATTGCAGCGGCAATAAGAGACCGTCGTCGAGCTCATAAGCACTACCGTCGGCGTCCAACCATGGCCAATTTGGTGGCGTTTAAGAAATTTCGTGCCAAGGCACGGATTCTTATTCGCCAGAGTAAGAAACAATCCTGGGAACGGTATGTGTCTTCTATTACGGCATATACCCCCTCCTCTCAAGTGTGGACTAAACTACGACGCATTTCGGGAATTCAGACATCTTCTACTGTACCGGGAATTTCCATTGCTAATGAACTGGTTACAGATCCTTATCGCGTTGCAAACCATCTCGCCTCGTATTTTGCGGATATATCCGGTTCCGATAACTATGACCCTGCCTTCGTGGCCCTGAAGCGCGAAGCGGAACGTTTCCATCTTAGTTTTGCTTCCCGCGCTTCGGAGGAGTACAACGTGCCCTTTACGGAGTGGGAACTCCGCGGAGCGCTGGCGCTCTGCAGGGACACGTCTCCTGGCCCGGATAATATTCACAACCAGATGCTTAAACACCTTAACGATGAGAGCATTCGCTATTTGCTCAGGGTGTTTAATCGTATCTGGTTGGATGGTGTGTTTCCAGCGCAATGGCAGGAAGGTATCATTATACCTATCCTGAAGCCCGATAAGGATCCCAAATTGTCAGGGAGTTACAGACCTATTTGTCGCACAAACGGTTTGTGCAAGCTCTTTGAGAGGATGGTCAATCGGCGCCTGGTGTGGGTCCTGGAGAAACGGGGCCTCCTGTCTGAATACCAGTGTGGTTTCAGGGCGTCTCGGTGTACCAACGACCATCTGGTACGCCTGGAGACTGCCATACAGGACGCTTTTCTCCGGAGACAGCACCTAGTCGCTGTTTTCTTTGACCTCGAGAAGGCCTATGACACCACTTGGCGTTACGGCATCCTCTCTACCCTGCATCAATGGAAATTCCGAGGTAACTTGCCGGTTTTTATTGCTAATTTTCTGTCCCTTCGCCTGTTCCGTGTCCGAATAGGGGGGACATATTCGCAATATCATATACAGGAAAACGGAGTCCCACAGGGATCGGTGCTTAGCGTCACATTATTTGCGATTGCCATAAACGGTATAGTCGCTGCTGCTGGTTCAGCAGTGGTACCGTCGCTATATGTAGACGACTTCGCTCTACATTATAGTGCGCAAAATATGGCGGTCGCTGAACGACAGCTACAACAAGCTATTCGGAGAGTGGAACGCTGGACACTGGAGCATGGCTTTCGATTCTCAACCGCTAAGTCCTTGGTTGTCCATATCTGCCGAAAGCGCACCCTCCATCCAGATCCTGAGCTTTATCTGGGCAATGTAGCTTTGCCTGTTGTTGCTGCGTACCGGTTCCTTGGGCTCCTTTTCGATCAGAAATTGACGTGGGAACCACACGTGCGGTGTTTGAAAACTGCCTGCGCTAAGAAACTCAACATGTTGCGGTTTCTTAGCGGCACATCATTGGGGGCAGACCGCGCGGTGCTCCTGCGTTTTTATAGATCACTGATTTTATCTAGGTTAGGTTATGGCAGTGTAGCATATGGTTCGGCCCGTAAGTCAGTGCTTGTTAAACTGGACAGTGTCCACCACCGCGGTGTGAGGCTGGCGACGGGTGCCTTTCGGACAAGCCCAGTCGTCAGCTTGCTCGCCGAGGCTGGCGTACCTCCTTTACACCTGAGGCGCCAACAAGTACTGCTGACATATGCTGCAACTATTCGACAGATGCCACTTCATCCAAGCTATCCATGTTTGTTTTCCAATCCGAATCGCCGGCTGTATGATGTGCTCGCCCGAGCCACTCGGCCGGCGGGGATTCGCTTGGATGACTTATACCGTCAGTTCCGATTTCCTTCTGTCTCCTTTATCGTCCGAGTACCTAGCAAGGCCCCTCCGTGGATGGTCTCTCGCCCTGATATCATCCTGGATCTGCACACCGGCCCCAAGTCAGACACGGACTCCTCCGTCCATCGGAGGCTGTTCCAGTCCGTGGTGACACGTTATCCGGAATCGGGGCTTGTATTCACGGACGGTTCGAGGGTAAACGAGAAAGTAGGCTGTGCATTTGTGGTTGAGGATCGTCGGTTTCTCTTTTCACTTCCCGAGGCCTGTAGCGTGTACACTGCGGAGCTCTATGCCATCTTAGAGGCTCTGCGGTACACGTTATCAGACGATCACCAGCACTTTCTTGTGTGTACTGACTCTCTGAGTGCGCTGCAAGCGATCGATGTGTGTTTCCCGAAGCACCCGTTGGTCCAGCGTGTGCACGACCAGCTCGTAAGTTCGCGTAACGCTGGAACCGGGGTGACCTTTGTGTGGCTTCCTAGCCACATGGGTATTGCGGGAAACGAGCTTGCTGATCAGGCGGCGAGAGAGGCAGTCGCACTGCCCTCGCTACCATATAAGGTGCCTGCTAGTGATGTGCGCTCTCAGTTGCGGCATTCGATCCTGTCGCATTGGGAGGAGGCATGGCGTGCCACGCCTCCACCCAACAAACTGAGAGGCATCAAGGAGACAACGAAGGTGTGGAAATCTTCCTTCCGATCTCTCCGGAAGGAAGCTGTGGTACTCTGTCGACTCCGGATCGGCCATGGGATTGCTACGCACTCCCACTTGCTGAAAAGAGAGGATCCTCCTGTGTGTACTTGCGGCGCCCACCTAACCGTGGCACACCTTCTCTTGGAGTGTGTGGATCTGGCCGATCTGCGAGGGACTCTTAAACTGCCTAATACCCTCTCCCTTATTCTCCGTGATGACGGGCCGTCAGCTGACCTCGTCATCCGGTTCATGAGGGAGAGTGGTTACTTTTTTAAGTTTTAATGTGTAGTTACGACTTTTAATTGTGGTTAAATCTGTTTTATGTTTTTTATTGTGTTATGTATTGTATTGTTCACTATGTCTTATTTGTTTTATCCTTTTTACCATCCGCCTTTTATTCTTTTTATTCAAATAAGGCATAATTTTTGGGGCTCACTGTCTGTTTTATAAACACCATTTTCGCTTCATCCATGGCAGTGAGTTGTTTTTATCTACATCCTTTCATTTCACGCCATTTCATTTCATTAGGGGCCGATAACCTCGATGTTAGGCCCCTTAAAACAACAATTATCATCATCATATCATCATATTAAGGCCCTCAAGGAGGCCGGGTGTATGTAGCCCCACCACATTTGGTGCACCCTAGATAATGCTACACCCTCAGGGGCTCACGGCTGGTGAGTTCGGGAGTTGGCGACCCCGAGGGATTCCTGAGCTGGGTCCGTTTTCCCCTTTAGTCCCTTACCTTTGGGGCGGACCCTCTCCTCTTTCCCCCCCAGGGGCTCACATCTAGTGGGTTGTGGGTTGGCGACCACGGGGCCCCAGCTGAGTCCGGCATTGCTTCCACTTACTTGTGCCGGCTCCTCTCTTTCTTCTTTCCTGTCGACCTCCCTTGGTCAACTCTTGTTCTCTTCCGACCCCGACGGTATTAGGGTATCCGAGGCCTAGGGAGTCTCTTCCTTTCCCGCCTTCATTGGCCCTTGTCTCATCTTTTCTGATTCCCTCCTTCTGCGAGGGGTCAGCCTTCTTTTTCTTTTCCTTTTACCTCCTGCCTTGTGCTCAAGGCCCTTAAGGAGGCAGGGTGTATGTAGCCCCACCACTTCTGGTGCACCGTCGATAATGCTACACCCTCAGGGGCTCACGGCTGGTGAGTTCGGGCGTTGGCGACCCCGAGGGATTCCTGAGCTGGGTCCGTTTTCCCTTTTTTGTCCCTTCCCTTTGGGGCGGACCTTCTCCTCTCTCCCCTCTCCTCTCCTCTTTTCCTTCTATTTCCTTTTCTCTTTAAGATTCCCGCACTGTTTTTGTTACTCGAATCACCGTGTATCTAAATTCCCTTTTACCATTTTTTTTAAGGCATTTTTGATCTATGTTGCATTTTGTAAGTCTCTTCGATCTAAATTACATCTCGCGATTGTTTTCAACCTCAATTGCATTTTGTAAAGATTGACAATCTAAATTGCTTTTTAGTAAGTCTTTCAATGCAGGCGTCAGGGCATTTTAGTGAGTATTTTGAATTTCAATTGCATTTTGTAAGTATTTTCAACCAAAACCGCATTTCGCACGAATTTTGAATCTAAATTGCATTTTGTTTGGTGGGCATTTTGCACCTATTTTGATTCTCAATTGCATTTTGTGGGTATTTTGAATCTAAATTACATTTGTCAAGTATTTTCAATCTAAATTGCTTTTTGTAAGTATTGTCAATCCACATGAGTCGTTTGAATCTACCGTACATTTTGTAAGCATTTTCAATTTCAATTGCATTTTGTAAGTATTTTGAATTTCAATTGCACTTTGTGAATAATTTGGATTGGAACTGGGATATTTCAATCTGAATTGCATTGTGTATTTTCAATTTCAATTGCATTTTGTAAGTATTTTGATCCTCAATTGCATTTTGTACGTATTTTCGATCTCATTTGCATTTTGTAAGTATTTTGAATTTCAGTTGCATTTTGTAAGTATTTCGGCGCTACTTTGCATTTTGTACGTATTTTGAATCTAACCTACGTTTTGCGGGTCTTTTTCAATCTATTCTTTTTGTGCAACTTTTCGTTCTAAAATCCCTTTTGTAGGACCATATTGTGAGTTGTTTCCATGCGAGTTCCTTTTTGTACGTATATTCAGTCTTCGATAATTTTGTTCTGGTTTCCATTTCATTATCATTTTCGCTATCACCCAGATCATTAGGGGCCGATAACCTCGATGTTAGGCCCCTTAAAACAACAATTATCATCATCATCATCATCTCTCCTCTTTCACTTTCCTATATGCCTTTCATGGCTCTCCTTCCTTCCAAGTCCCTCAATCCGCCTTCTCCGAGGGTTGAGGGCATTTCTTTTCCTTCTGTCCTTTTATTTGCCTTATTCTCCTTTAGTTTTCCATTTCTTCTTCTAGTATGTAGGTTGTTAGTTGGTTTTAGTTTTGAGTTCGCTTTTGATCTTTCATCTTCACGATCACCCAAACCATTAGGGGCCGATAACCTAGATGTTAGGCCCCTTAAAACAACAATTATCATCATCATCATCATTCTTGTGTTTCTGCCTTTCATCCATCAATTCTAGTATATCCTGAGTGATCAACGGTTTTTTATCTATTCTTTATTTCCTACCAATGTTTTTTACAGCAGATTTTGTTATTTCATTCTTCAAAAGTGCCCATTCTTCTGCAATTGAAGTTTGTTTAGGGTTTTTCATTTGTCCTTCCTTTATGTTGTTGTTGTTGTTGTTGTTGTTGTTGTTGTTGTTGTTGTTGTTTGAGTCTTCAGTCTTTTGACTGGTTTGATGCAGCCCTCCATGCCTCCCTGTCCTGAGCTAATCGTTTCATCTCTATATAGCTACCACACCCTACATACGAGGCAATCTGTTTAACATATTCTAACCTTGGTCTACCCCTACAGTTCTTGTCCTCGACCCTTCCTTCCAGAACTAAGCTTGCTATTCCTTGGTTTCTTAGTATGTGTCCTACCAACCTATCTCTTCTCTTCATTAGCAGTCGCCAGAAACATCTCTCCTCACCCACTCGCCTTAATACCTCTTCGTTTGTAACCCTATCTACCCATCTGATCTTCATCATTCTCCTGTAACACCACATTTCAAATGCCTCAATTCTCCTCTTTTCTGCTGCACCAATAGTCCAAGTTTCACTTCCATAGAGCGCCATGCTCCAGACAAAGGCTTTCAAAAATGACTTCCTAATACCTAAATCTATATTCGATGTCAACAGATTCCTTTTTTGTAGAAAGGCTTTCCTTGCCTGAGACAACCTACTTTTTATATCCTCTTTGCTTCGTCCATCACTGGTTATTCTGCTTCCTAAGTAACAGAAGTCTCCTACTTCCTTCAGCTTTTCACCTGCCAATTTGATCTCCATAGAGGTTTCTGATTTATTTCGGCTGCATTCCAGTATTTTTGTTTTACATTTGTTAATGTTCATCATGAAGTCCTTCCGTAAGACGGAATCCATACCATTCAAAAACTCATTCAAATCCTCAGGCTTGTCGGCCAAGATGACGATGTCATCAGCAAATCTCAGAGTTGAAATTATTTCTCTTTGAATCTTCACTCCCACTTTAAATTTTTCTCCAATTTCCTTCATTGCTTGTTCAATGTAAAGATTGAAAAGTATGGGTGATAAGTTGCAGCCTTGCCTTACACCTTTCATAATACCAGCTTCTCTCTCATATCCTTCAGCTCGAATGACTGCTGTCTGGTTTCTGTATATATTGTATATCACCCTCCTATCCCTGTACTTGATTCCAATCGATTTCAAAATGTCAAACAATTTAGTCCAATCAAAGTTATCAAAAGCCTTTTCTAAGTCTACAAATGCCACGAACGTTCTCTTATCTTTCCTTATTCTACCTTCCAAAATCAGCCTAAGACTTAGTACAGCTTCCCTTGTTCCTACATTTCTCCTGAAACCAAACTGGTCTTCACCCAACTCCGTTTCTATCTGGCTTTCAATCCTCTTGTAAATTATTCTAGACAGGATCTTTGAAGCATGAGTAATCAAGCTGATTGTACGGTAATCTTCACATCTGTCAGCTCCCACTTTCTTTGGTATAGGAATGATAACATTCTTCTTGAAATCAGGGGGTACCTCACCTGTCTCATAAATCCTACACACCAAGTGAAATAACCTGATCAGACCTTCATCTCCTATGCAGCGTAGCAACTCAATCGGTATTTCATCTATGCCTGGTGCTTTGTTCCTGCCTAAGTCCTCTAATGCTCTGTCAAATTCTGATCTCAATATTAAATCTCCTTTTGCATCCTCATCAATTTCCTCCTCCCTTTCCATTACATGATTCTCAATCTCCTTTCCCTTATACAAGCACTCCGTGTAAGCTTTCCATCTCTCAACCTTTTCTTCCCTTTTTTTACTTGGTTCACCGTGTATCTAAATTCCCTTCTGGCGATTTTTTAAGGCATTTTTAATCTACGTTGCTTTTTGTAGTCCCCCAGGGGCTCACATCTAGTGGGTTGTGGGTTGGCGACCACGGGGCCCCAGCTGAGTCCGGCATTGCTTCCACTTACTTGTGCCGGGCTCCTCTCTGTCTTCTTTCCTGTCGACCTCACTTGGTCAACTCTTGTTCTCTTCTGACCCCGACGGTATTAGGGTATCCGAGGCCTAGGGAGTCTCTTCCTTTCCCGCCTTAATTGGCCCTTGTCTCATCTTTTCTGATACCCTCCTTCTGCGAGGGGTCAGCCTTCTTTTTCTCTTCCTTTTACCTCCTGCCTTGTGCTCTAGGCCCTTAAGGAGGCCGGGTGTATGTAGCCCCATCACTTCTGGTGCACCCTAGATAATGCTACACCCTCAGGGGCTCACGGCTGGTGAGTTCGGGAGTTGGCGACCCCGAGGGATTCCTGAGCTGGGTCCGTTTCCCCTTTTGTCCCTTACCTTTGGGGCGGACCCTCTCCTCTTTCACTTTCCTATCTGCCTTTCGTGGCTCTCCTTCCTTCCAAGTCCCTCAATCCGCCTTCTTCGAGGGTTGAGGGCATTTCTTTTCCTCCTGTCCTTTATTTGCCTTATTCTCCTTTAGTTTTCCATTTCTTCTTCTAGTATGTAGGTTAGTAGTTAGTTTTAGTTTTATGTTCGCTTCTCATTTTCATCCTTCACGATCACCCAAACCATCAGGGGCCGATAACCTAGATGTTAGGCCCCTTAAAACAACAATTATCATCATCATCATCATCTTTTTGTAGGTTTTTTCGATCTAAATTACATCTCGCGATTGTTTTCAACCTCAATTGCATTTTGTAAAGATTGACAATCTAAATTGCTTTTTAGTAAGTCTTTCAATGCATGTGCCCGAGCCTTTTAGTGAGTGTTTTGAATTTCAATTGCATTTTGTAAGAATTTTCAACCAACGCCGCATTTCGCACGAATTTTGAATCAAAATTGCATTTTGTTTGGTGGGCATTTTGCACATATTTTGATTCTCAATTGCATTTTGTGGGTATTTTGAATCTAAATTACATTTTGTCAAGTATTTTCAATCTAAATTGCATTTTGTAAGTATTGTCAATCCACATGAGTCGTTAGAATCACCGTACATTTTGTAAGCATTTTCAATTTCAATTGGATTTTGTAAGTATTTTGAATTTCTATTGCACTTTGTGAATAATTTGGATTGGAACTGGGATAGGGCCTATTTCAATCTGAATTGCATTGTGTATTTTCAATTTCAATTGCATTTTGTAAGTATTTTGAACCTCAATTGCATTTTGTACGTATTTTCGATCTCATTTGCATTTTGTAAGTATTTTGAATTTCAGTTGCATTTTGTAAGTATTTCGACGCTACATTGCCTTGTGAACGTATTTTGAATCTAGCCTACGTTTTGTGGGTATTTTTCCATGACTTATTCTTTTTGTGACTTTTTTCGTTCTAAATTCCCTTTTGTAAGACCAAATATGGTCCTTTTTGTACGTAATTTCCGTCTCAGATAATTTTGTTCAGGTTTCCATTTCATTATCATTTTCGCTATCACCCAGATCATTAGGGGCCGATGACCTCGATGGTAGGCCCCTTAAAACAACAATTATCATCATCATCATCATCTTTTCTTCCCTATCTGTTAGAGGCTTTCCATTTGTGTCCCTAATATTACAGCACTTAGTCTTCTTTTCCCCAAAAGTATTCTTAATCCTTCGATAAGCTGTGTCTACTTTTCCTAATTTCAGACACTTTTCTATACCTGCACATTTCTCTTTCAACCATTCTTCTTTCGCTTCCTTGCACTTCTTCTTAACCTCATTTCTCAGACGTCTGTATTCTGCTTTCCCCTCTTCATCCCTTAGATTCTTGTGTCTCCGCCTTTCATCCATCAATTCTAGTATATCCTGAGTGATCCACGGTTTTCTACCTATTCTTTCTTTCCTACCAATGTTTTCTTCTGCGGATTTTGTTATTTCATTCTTCAACCCCCCTGTGGGTGGGGGGGTTAGAATACACCCACGGTATCCCCTGCCTGTCGTAAGAGGCGACTAAAAGGGGCGACCTTGGCTATACTTTAAGGACTCCGCGTTGTTTTGTGAATTGGACCCCCAGTGGGTGGGAGGAAGCGAATACATCCACGGTACTCCCTGCCAGTCGTAAAAGGCGACTAAAAGGGCTTCTCGGAATGGTCCCCTTTCGAGGGTTTGACAGTCAGCTCTAAAAGACATACACCCGTGCGGTATAACTCTCATTAGGTTATATCGCACTTCTTTCCGTCACTGCTTTCAGGGTCTGGCAACCAAAATTTCTATATGTGCGTGCTGTTAGGGGATGGGCCACTCACGCTAGCGACTACGCTCGAAAGCCTGTTCCGGTCTTGGCCGCGCCGACAGGTGGGTGTGCCATGTACCCGTTCAGTAGTATCCGCCTGACTACGCAGGTCCCCGCACAGCCGAATGTCTGAGCTGTAAAATCCAGTATATGCCAAGGGGTACATGCCGATACGGCATTGTAAAACATCGGTCCCCCGGGCAATGCCTTCCAAGCTAGGCGGGCCTTGCCCTGGCTGGGTAGCGCCTACTGTAACGGCCCGTGATCGGATGTCGTGGCATTCGGGGAGGATGATCTGGCCATGGGTTCTAAAAGAAAACCCCCAGGGGCTCACATCTAGTGGGTTGTGGGTTGGCGACCACGGGACCCCAGCTGAGTCCGGCATTGCTTCCACTTACTTGTGCCGGCTCCTCTCTTTCTTCTTTCCTGTCGACCTCCTTTGGTCAACTCTTGTTCTCTTCCGACCCCGACGGTATTAGGGTATCCGAGGCCTAGGGAGTCTCTTCCTTTCCCGCCTTAATTGGCCCTTGTCTCATCTTTTCTGATTCCCTCCTTCTGCGAGGGGTCAGCCTTCTTTTTCTTTTCATGTTATCTCCTGCCTTCTGCTTAAGGCCCTCAAGGAGACCGGGTGTATGTAGCCCCACCACTTTTGGTGCACCCTAGATAATGCTACACCCTCAGGGGCTCACGGCTGGTGAGTTCGGGAGTTGGCGACCCCGAGGGATTCCTGAGCTGGGTCCGTTTTCCCTTTTTGTCCCTTACCTTTGGGGCGGACCCTCTCATCTTTTACTTTCCTATCGTCCTTTCATGGCTCTCCTTCCTTCCAAGTCCCTCAATCCGCCTTCTTCGAGGGTTGAGGGCATTTCTTTTCCTCCTGTCCTTTATTTGCCTTATTCTCCTTTAGGTTTCCATTTCTTCTTCTAGTATGTAGGTTAGTAGTTAGTTTTAGTTTTAAGTTCGCATTTCATTTTCATCTTCACGATCACCCAAACCATCAGGGGCCGATAACCTAGATGTTAGGCCCCTTAAAACAACAATTATCATCATCATCATCTAAAAGAAAAATCCCCAACCAGGGTGGACCTACACCCAAACAGGGTGGTCCTACACCCAAGTCTTTAACATTTGATTCCCTACGGGGATCAACCCCCTGGGAACAATCTGTGCGTGAAAATCTGGGTACTAACACCCCCAAGTTTCTGGTAGCTACCAGAACAGATGGGGGTGATTTCAAGCTGGTAAAGAGTATTTTGTTTTCTCGCCACATAGAAGGTGTCTATGGTGAGCTTGAGAAAGTACAAAAGATGAGGAACGGTAGCTTGTTGCTCAAGACTAGGACTGGTGAGCAAGTTGAACGACTTTTGCAATGTGACCACTTTGGCGACATTCCCGTCAAAGTGGAAAAGCACACGTCCCTGAATCTGGTCCGAGGAGTTATTTTCCACCGGGACCTGATTCTGAACACTGACGAGGAGCTCAAGGAGGATATGCAGCACCGTCACGTGACTGATGGCCGGCGCATTACGCGCAAGGTCAATGGTCAAATCGTGGATACTGGTGCTTTCATTATTTCCTTTGAGCTTTCGGTGCTCCCAGAGAAAGTCAAGGTTACAAGTTACCGTTGTGACGTACGGCCTTATATCCCTCCACCAATGAGGTGTTATAAGTGCCAGAAGTTCGGCCACATGTTATCCCGATGCTCGAGCCCCGACATCTGTGGAACATGCGGTAAGGTACCACACGAAGCGGAAGAGTGCACAACACCTTATCAGTGCACTAATTGCCCTGGATTTCATTCTCCTCGGGACAGGAACTGCCCTGTCTTCCTGCGTGAGAAGAAAATCCAGGAGATCAACACCCTGGATGGTCTCACCTACCAGGAAGCCCGCAAGAAGTACCATACCACGATTTCGCCTTCTCCAACCATTGATTATAGAGCCATAATACCAAATTTGGTCCCGGCGACCTCATCTTTTGTACCAGCTGTGAAACCTTCAACTGAGTTACCTGTTCTGAAGCCAGCACCTATGATAATAACGGAAAGCCCGAAGGTGATTTCAACTCCACCTTCGGCCAGCACGAAGGCTGTGCGAGCGAAGGCAGCTCCGCCCGCACAGCAGGGGAGGAAGTTGAAGACTTACTCCCCACTCGGGAGGAAGTCGAAGACTTTCTCCCCACCCAAATGGTCGGCGAAAGCCGCGCCGAAGCCGGCGGAGGCGGCATCGTCGACCAGGGTCAGGAATTCGGCTCCTGACCCGTCTATATATCTTAAAGAGGCGGGGGCGGGTAAGAAGGGACCCCGAACTACCCATTCCCTTTCTCCCAAAAAGGGGAAGCCATCCGCGCCAACACCTGCGGATGCTTCTGGGCCTGGGGACGTTTCGGTCCCCAGATCTGCGCGCTCCCCACGGAGATCCCCCCGCCGCCGAACTGCGTCTATGAAATCTTCCACCGAGTCGATTCACTCCACGACCTCGCCTGAGGACATGGAGATTATAGTCGACGTAGTGACTGTAGATCCTCCAGAGTCAAAGTTGGAGTAGCTAGCTGCTCCACGTTATTCCCTAAGTTCACACAATGGCACTGTTACAGTGGAATTGTAACAGTTATGACAGGCATTTGACAGAACTCCGTCAGCTTATTGCCCAATACGCAGCGAGTATAGTCTGCCTACAGGAAACAAACCTCAGACCTGATCACGTGACTGTTCTGAGAGGTTTCCGACTATACTCTAAAGAGCGACAAGACGCCGCCCGGGCTTCCGGGGGCGTTTGTACCTTCGTTCGCTCTGAATGCTATAGTGAGGAGTTTCCACTCGCCACTCCTCTGGAAGCTATTGCAGTTCGCGTGTCCTTGCCTGCTATGACAACTGTTTGTAACGTGTACCTTCCACCGAACCAGCCCTTTGATATTAATGACGCCTTTGATCTTGTTGATCAACTTCCAGTCCCTTTCCTAATCGTGGGTGATTTCAACGCTCATCACCCCCAATGGGGATCACCATCTTCCTGCCCCAGAGGAAGGGACGTGGAGGGCTTAATTCAAGGGTTGGATTTATCTCTATTAAATACAGGGGAAGCTACACATTTTAGCTCAGCGCACGGCACGTACTCACACATTGACTTGAGTGTGTGTAGCCGTGCGCTGGTCCCCCTATTTGGTTGGTATGTACACGACGACCTCTGTGACAGTGACCATTTCCCGATCGTTCTTACCCTTCTGACCCAGACGCCCGTGGAGTTCCCCAGTCGTTGGGTTCTTAATTGGGCAAATTGGCCCTCGTTTCAAGAACGAGCTGTGTTCGTTGATCTTGGTTGCCAGAGCGTCGATGACGAGGTACAGCACATCACCGATGTGCTTCTTGCTGCCGCCGAAGAGTCCATCCCATCCTTTTCTGGGACTCCTCGTCGCAAACTCGTCCCTTGGTGGACAGAGGATATTGCAGCGGCAATAAGAGACCGTCGTCGAGCTGCCAAGCACTACCGTCGGCGTCCAACCGTGGCCAATTTGGTGGCGTTTAAGAAATTTCGTGCCAAGGCACGGATTCTTATTCGCCAGAGTCAGCAACAATCCTGGGAACGGTATGTGTCTTCTATTACTGCACATACCCCCTCCTCTCAGTGTGGACTAAACTACGACGCATTTCGGGGATTCTGACATCTTCTACTGTACCGGGAATTTCCATTGCTAATGAACTGGTTACAGATCCTTATCGCGTTGCAAACCATCTCGCCTCGTATTTTGCGGATATATCCGGTTCCGATAATTATGACCCTGCCTTCGTGGCCCTGAAGCGCGAAGCGGAACGTTTCCAGCTTAGTTTTGCTTCCCGTGCTTCGGAGGAGTACAACGTGCCCTTTACGGAGTGGGAACTCCGCGGAGCGCTGGCGCTCTGCAGGGACACGTCTCCTGGCCCGGATAATATTCACAACCAGATGCTTAAACACCTTAACGATGAGAGCATTCGCTATTTGCTCAGGGTATTTAATCGTATCTGGTTGGAAGGTGTGTTTCCAGCGCAATGGCAGGAAGGTATCATTATACCTATCCTGAAGCCCGATAAGGATCCCAAATTGACAGGGAGTTACAGACCTATTTGTCTCACTAACGGTTTGTGCAAGCTCTTTGAGAGGATGGTCAATCGGCGCCTGGTGTGGGTCCTGGAGAAACGGGGACTCCTGTCTGAATACCAGTGTGGTTTCAGGGCGTCTCGGTGTACCAACGACCATCTGGTACGCCTGGAGACTGCCATGCAGGACGCTTTTCTCCGGAGACAGCACCTAGTCGCTGTTTTCTTTGACCTCGAGAAGGCCTATGACACCACTTGGCGTTACGGCATCCTCTCTACCCTGCATCAATGGAAATTCCGAGGTAACTTGCCGGTTTTTATTGCGAATTTTCTGTCCCTTCGCCTGTTCCGTGTCCGAATAGGGGGGACATATTCGCAATATCATATACAGGAAAACGGAGTCCCACAGGGATCGGTGCTTAGCGTAACATTCTTTGCGATTGCCATAAACGGTATAGTCGCTGCTGCTGGTTCAGCAGTGGTACCGTCGCTATATGTAGACGACTTCGCTCTACATTATAGTGCGCAAAATATGGCGGTCGCTGAACGACAGCTACAACAAGCTATTCGGAGAGTGGAACGCTGGACACTGGAGCATGGCTTTCGATTCTCAACCGCTAAGTCCTCGGTTGTCCATTTCTGCCGAAAGCGCACCCTCCATCCTGATCCTGAGCTTTATCTGGGCAATGTAGCTTTGCCTGTTGTTGCTGCGTACCGGTTCCTTGGGCTCCTTTTCGATCAGAAATTGACGTGGGAACCACACGTGCGGTGTTTGAAAACTGCCTGCGCTAAGAAACTCAACATGTTGCGGTTTCTTAGCGGCACATCATGGGGGGCGGACCGCGCGTAGCTCGTGCGTTTTTACAAGTCACTGATTTTATCTAGGTTAGATTATGGCAGTGTAGCATATGGTTCGGCCCGTAAGTCAGTGCTTGTTAAACTGGACAGTGTCCACCACGGCGGTGTGAGGCTGGCGACGGGTGCCTTTCGGACAAGCCCAGTCGTCAGCTTGCTCGCCGAGGCTGGCGTACCTCCTTTACACCTGAGGCGCCAACAAGTACTGCTGACCTATGCTGCATCTATTCGACAGATGCCACTTCATCCAAGCTATCCATGTTTGTTTTACAATCCGAATCGCCGGCTGTATGATGTGCTCGCCCGAGCCACTCGGCCGGCGGGGATTCGCTTGGCTGACTTATACCGTCGGTTCCGATTTCCTTCTGTCTCCTGTATCGTCCGAGTACCTAGCAAGGTCCCTCCGTGGATGGTGTCTCGCCCTGATATCATCCTGGATCTGCACACCGGGCCCAAGTCGGACACGGACTCCTCCATCCATCGGAGGCTGTTCCAGTCCGTGGTGACACGGTATCCGGGATCAGGGCTTGTATTCACGGACGGTTCGAGGGTAAACGAGAAAGTAGGCTGTGCATTTGTGGTTGAGGATCGTCGGTTTCTCTTTTCACTTCCCGAGGCCTGTAGCGTGTACACTGCGGAGCTCTATGCCATCTTAGAGGCTCTGCGGTACACGTTATCAGACGATCACCAGCACTTTCTTGTGTGTACTGACTCTCTGAGTGCGCTGCAGGCGATCGATGTGTGTTTCCCGAAGCACCCGTTGGTCCAGCGTGTGCACGACCAGCTCGTCAGTTCGCGTAACGCTGGAACTGTGGTGACCTTTGTGTGGCTTCCTAGCCACATGGGTATTGCGGGAAACGAGCTTGCTGATCAGGCGGCGAGAGAGGCAGTTGCACTGCCCTCGCTACCGTATAAGGTGCCTGCTAGTGATGTGCGCTCTCAGTTGCGGCATTCGATCCTGTCGCATTGGGAGGAGGCATGGCGTGCCACGCCTCCACCCAACAAACTGAGAGGCATCAAGGAGACAACGAAGGTGTGGAAATCTTCCTTCCGATCTCTCCGGAAGGAAGCTGTGGTACTCTGTCGACTCCGGATCGGCCATGGGATTGCTACGCACTCCCACTTGCTAAAGAGAGAAGATCCTCCTGTGTGTACTTGCGGCGCCCACCTAACCGTGGCACACCTTCTCTTGGAGTGTGTGGATCTGGCCGATCTGCGAGGGACTCTTAAACTGCCTAATACCCTTTCCCTTATTCTCCGTGATGACGGGCCGTCAGCTGACCTCGTCATCCGGTTCATGAGGGAGAGTGGTTATTTTTTAAGTTTTAATGTGTAGTTACAACTTTTAATTCTGGTTAAATCTGTTTTATGATTTTTATTGTGTTATGTATTGTATTGTTCACTATGCCTTATTTGTTTTATCCTTTTTTCCCATCCGCCTTTTATTCTTTTTATTCAAATAAGGCATAATTTTTGGGGCTCACTGTCTGTTTTATAAACACCATTTTCGCTACATCCATGGCAGTGAGTTGTTTTTATCTACATCCTTTCGTTTCACGCCATTTCATTTCATTAGGGGCCGATAACCTCGATGTTAGGCCCCTTAAAACAACAATTATCATCATCATCAGATACCCACAAAACCTATACAATTTAGCTTCACACAGGTGTAATTAGTGGAAGGTTCTTTAACATGCCTTTATACTCTTCTTGAATCTTTCGTATACATCCTTCTCGTTCAGTCTGTCTATTGCCCACCTTTTTGGCTTTTGACTTTTCTTCAGTTTCTTCAACTTTTATCTGCATTTCATAACAACCAGATTGTGGTCAGAGTTTATGTCAGCACCAGGATATGTTTTGCAATCCAAAATCTGGTATCGAAACCTCTGCTTGACCATAATGAAGTCGATTTGATAACGCTCTGTATCACCTGGTCTCATCCATGTGTGTATTATTCTATTGTGGTTATTGAATAAGGTGTTAGTTATGACCAACTCATGCTCGGTATAGAATTCTATCAGCCTGCTTCCTCGATCATTCCTTTCACCTAATCCGAAATCTCCTACTTCCCTTCTCTTCCTTTTCCTACCACAGCATTCCAATCTGTCATTACTATAACATTTTCATCACCCTTGATATACCTCAGAATTTCATCTATTTCTTCGTAGACCTTTTCAACATCTTCATCATCAGCTTGACTGGTAGGCATATAGACTTGTACCACTGTGGTGCACGTAGGTTTAGTATTGATGTTTGCTACAATAATCCGTTCACTATATTGCTCATAATATTCCACCCGCTGTCCAATTTTCCTACTCAATATGAGACCAACCCATGCTTGGCCATTGTTTGATTTAGTGCCAATGACCCTATAGTCACCTGACCAAAAGTCTTGTTCTTCCTTCCCGGTGCATTTCACTAATCCCAACCAAATCCAACCTCAACCTATCCATTTCCCTTTCTAAGTTTTATAACCTTCCACTTCCTAGCAGACTTCTAACATTCCACGCTCCGATCCGTAGAATGGCAGATTTCCTCTTTGTAACTTCTGTGATTTTAACCCTTTCTCGAGTAGTCCCCACCCGGAGATCCGAACGGGGGACTAGTTTACCTCCGGATTGATATTTTACAAGGAAGGAGGCCATCATCACATGTAATTATGCATAGAGAGGTGCATATCCTCGGGAATAGCATTACGGCTGTAGTTTCCCGTTGCTTTCAGCCCCCCCCCCCAGGGGCTCACATCTTGTGGGCGTGGGTTGGCGACCACGGGGCCCCAGCTGAGTCCGGCATTGCTTCCACTTACTTGTGCCGGGCTCCTCTCTTTCTTCTTTCCTGTCGACCTCCCTTGGTCAACTCTTGTTCTCTTCCGACCCCGACGGTATTAGGTTATCCGAGGCCTAGGGAGTCTTTCACTTTCCCGCCTTAATTGGCCCTTGTCTCATCTTTCCTGATACCCTCCTTCTGTGAGGGGTCAGCCTTCTTTTTCTTTTCCTTTTACCTCCTGCCTTGTGCTCCAGGCCCTTAAGGAGGCAGTGTGTATGTAGCCCCACCACTTCTGGTGCACCGTTGATAATGCTACACCCTCAGGGGCTCACGGCTGGTGAGTTCGGGAGTTGGCGACCCCGAGGGATTCCTGAGCTGGGTCCGTTTTCCCCTTTTGTCCCTTCCCTTTGGGGCGGACCTTCTCCTCTCTCCCCTCCCCTCTCCTCTTTTCCTTCTATTTCCTTTTCTCTTTCAGATTCCCGCACTGTTTTTGTTACTCGAATCACCGTGTATCTAAATTCCCTTTTATCGATTTTTAAGGCATTTTTGATCTATGTTGCATTTTGTAAGTTTTTTCGATCTAAATTACATCTCGCGATTGTTTTCAACCTCAATTGCATTTTGTAAAGATTGACAATCTAAATTGCTTTTTAGTAAGTCTTTCAATGCAGGTTGCGGGGCCTTTTAGTGAGTATTTTGAATTTCAATTGCATTTTGTAAGTATTTTCAACCAAAACCGCATTTCGCACGAATTTTGAATCTAAATTGCATTTTGTTTGGGGGCATTTTGCACATATTTTGATTCTCAATTGCATTTTGTGGGTATTTTGAATCTAAATTACATTTTGTCAAGTATTTTCAATCTAAATTGCTTTTTGTAAGTATTGTCAATCCACATGAGTCGTTGGAATCATCGTACATTTTGTAAGCATTTTCAATTTCAATTGCATTTTGTAAGTATTTTGAATTTCGATTGCACTTTGTGAATAATTTGGATTGGAACTGGGATAAGGCCTATTTCAATCTGAATTGCATTGTGTATTTTCAATTTCAATTGCATTTTGTAAGTATTTTGAACCTCAATTGCATTTTGTACGTATTTTCGATCTCATTTGCATTTTGTAAGTATTTTGAATTTCAGTTGCATTTTGTAAGTATTTCGACGCTACATTGCATTTTGTACGTATTTTGAACCTAGCCTTCATTTTGTGGGTATTTTTCAATCTATTCCTTTTGTGAATCTTTTCGTTCTAAATTCCCTTTTGTAAGAACATTTTGTGAGTCGTTTCAATCCGAGTTCCTTTTTGTAAGTATTTTCCGTCTCACTTAATTTTCGTTCTGGTTTCCGTTTCATTATCATCTTCGCTATCACCCAGATCATTAGGGGCCGATAACCTAGATGTTAGGCCCCTTAAAACAACAATTATCATCATCATCATGCTTTCAGCCGTGCAGCAGAACGCAGTGTAGCCATTAGTTGGCTTTTATTATCAATATCTTAACCGTCTATAAGACAAGTAAGGAACTGATTAATTCTGAAAGGCTGCTACTCCCTTTCAGAATAAGTAATAGAGCAATTCTACTAACAAAAATACTAACGTTCTACTAACAATTAAATACCTAAATTATAGTAACTGAAAAAATACTTAAGTTCCACCAACAACAAATACTACCACTAAAACAGTCCGTCACCAGGCACACTCACATGCACCCTCACACATCACAGTCTAATGAAACAATGAACTATATCTAATAAACATGCAACTGCCACCAGACACACTCACACACACCACAGTCTAATAGATGATAATGATGATGATGATGATAATTGTTGTACAGAAGATGATAAGCAGACCTGACTACATGGTCATTGGCCCAGATGATGATGATTAATAGACCTGACTGCATGGTCATTGGCCCAGATGATGATGATAAACAGACCTGACTACTTGGTCATTGGCCCAGATGATGATGATAAACAGACCTGACTACATGGTCATTGGCCCAGATGATGATGATGATGATAAACAGACCTGACTACTTGGTCATTGGCCCAGATGATGATGATACAGAGACCTGACTTCATGGTCATTGGCCCAGATGATGATAAACAGACCTGATTACGTGGTCATTGGCCCATATGATAAACAGACCTGACTACTTGGTCATTGGTCCTGATGATGATGATAAACAGACCTGACTACTTGGTCATTGGTCCTGATGATGATGATAAACAGACCTGACTACTTGGTCATTGGTCCTGATGATGATGATAAACAGACCTGACTACATGGTCATTGGTCCAGATGATGATGATAAACAGACCTGACTACATGGTCATTGGTCCAGATGATGATGATAAACAGACCTGACTACATGGTCATTGGTCCAGATGATGATGATAAACAGACCTGACTATATGGTCATTGGCCCAGATGATGATGATAAACAGACCTGACTACATGGTCATTGGTCCAGATGATGATGATAAACAGACCTGACTACATGGTCATTGGCCCAGATGATGATAAACAGACCTGACTACTTGGTCATTGGCCCAGATGATGATGATAAACAGACCTGACTACATGGTCATTGGCCCAGATGATGATGATGATAAACAGACCTGACTACTTGGTCATTGGCCCAGATGATGATGATAGAGAGACCTGACTTCATGGTCATTGGCCCAGATGATGATGATCATAAACAGACCTGACTACATGTTCATTGGCCCAGATAATGATAAACAGACCTGACTACGTGGTCATTGGCCCATATGATAAACAGACCTGACTACATGGTCATTGGTCCAGATGATGATGATAAACAGACCTGACTACATGGTCATTGGTCCAGATGATGATGATAAACAGACCTGACTACATGGTCATTGGTCCAGATGATGATGATAAACAGACCTGACTATATGGTCATTGGCCCAGATGATGATGATAAACAGACCTGACTACATGGTCATTGGCCCAGATGATGATGATGATGATAAACAGACCTGACTACTTGGTCATTGGCCCAGATGATGATGATACAGAGACCTGACTTCATGGTCATTGGCACAGATGATGATAAACAGACCTGATTACGTGGTCATTGCCCATATGATAAACAGACCTGACTACTTGGTCATTGGTCCTGATGATGATGATAAACAGACCTGACTACTTGGTCATTGGTCCTGATGATGATGATAAACAGACCTGACTACTTGGTCATTGGTCCTGATGATGATGATAAACAGACCTGACTACATGGTCATTGGTCCAGATGATGATGATAAACAGACCTGACTACATGGTCATTGGTCCAGATGATGATGATAAACAGACCTGACTACATGGTCATTGGTCCAGATGATGATGATAAACAGACCTGACAATATGGTCATTGGCCCAGATGATGATGATAAACAGACCTGACTACATGGTCATTGGTCCAGATGATGATGATAAACAGACCTGACTACATGGTCATTGGCCCAGATGATGATAAACAGACCTGACTACTTGGTCATTGGCCCAGATGATGATGATAAACAGACCTGACTACATGGTCATTGGCCCAGATGATGATGATGATAAACAGACCTGACTACTTGGTCATTGGCCCAGATGATGATGATAGAGAGACCTGACTTCATGGTCATTGGCCCAGATGATGATGATCATAAACAGACCTGACTACATGTTCATTGGCCCAGATAATGATAAACAGACCTGACTACGTGGTCATTGGCCCATATGATAAACAGACCTGACTACTTGGTCATTGGTCCTGATGATGATGATAAACAGACCTGACTACATGGTCATTGGTCCAGATGATGATGATAAACAGACCTGACTACATGGTCATTGGTCGAGATGATGATGATAAACAAACCTGACTACATGGTCATTGGCCCAGATGATGATGATAAACAGACCTGACTATATGATCATTGGCCCAGATGATGATGATGATGATAAACAGACCTGACTACATGGTCATTGGTCCAGATGATGATGATAAACAGACCTGACTACATGGTCATTGGCCCAGATGATGATGATGATAAACAGACCTGACTACTTGGTCATTGGCCCAGATGATGATGATAAACAGACCTGACTACATGGCCATTGGCCCAGATGATGATGATAAACAGACCTGACTACTTGGTCATTGGCCCAGATGATGATGATCGAGAGACCTGGCTCCATGGTCATTGGCCCAGATGATGATGATAAACAGACCTCACTACATGGTCATTGGCCCAGATAATGATAAACAGACCTGACTACGTGGTCATTGGCCCAGATGATGATGATCAACAGACCTGACTACATGATTATTGGCCCAGATAATGATGATGATAAACAGACCTGACTACATGGTCATTGGTCCAGATGATGATGATAAACAGACCTGACTACATGATCATTGGCCCAGATGATGATGATGATGATAAACAGACCTGACTACATGGTCATTGGTCCAGATGATGATGATGATAAACAGACCTGACTACATGGTCATTGGCCCAGATGATGATGATGATAGAGAGACCTGACTTCATGCTCATTGGCCCTGATGATGATAAACAGACCTGACTACGTGGTCATTGGCCCAGATAATGATAAACAGACCTGACTACGTGGTCATTGGCCCATATGATATACAGACCTGACTACTTGGTCATTGTTCCTGATGATGATGATAAGCAGACCTGACTACATGGTAATTGGTCCAGATCATGATGATGATAAACAGACCTGACTACATGGTCATTGGCCCAGATGATGATGATAAATAGACCTGACTACATGGTCATTGGTCCAGATGATGATGATAAACAGACCTGACTACATGATCATTGGCCCAGATGATGATAAACAGACCTGACTACATGGTCATTGGCCAGATGATGATGATGATGATAGAGAGACCTGACTTCATGGTCATTGGCCCAGATGATGATGATGATGATCAACAGACCTGACTACATGGTGATAGGCCCAGATAATGATAAACAGACCTGACTACGTGGTCATTGGCCCATATGATAAACAGACCTGACTACTAGGTCATTGGTCCTGATGATGATAAACAGACCTGACTACATGGTCATTGGTCCAGATGATGATGATAAACAGACCTGACTACATGGTCATTGGTCCAGATGATGATGATGATAAACAGACCTGACTACATGGTCATTGGCCCAGATGATGATGATAAATAGACCTGACTACATGGTCATTGGTCCAGATGTTGATGATAAACAGACCTGACTACATGATCATTGGCCCAGATGATGATGATGATAAACAGACCTGACTACATGGTCATTGGTCCAGATGATGATGATGATGATGATAAACAGACCTGACTACATGGTCATTGGCCCAGATGATGATGATGATAAACAGATCTGACTACATGGTCATTGGCCCAGATGATGATGATAAACAGACCTGACTACATGGTCATTGGCCCAGATGATGATAAACAGACCTGACTACATGGTCATTGTCCCAGATTATGATGATAAACAGACCTGACTACTTGGTCATTGGCCCAGATGATGCTGATGAGAAACAGACCTGACTACATGGTCATTGGCCCAGATGAAGATGATAAACAGACCTAACTTCTTGGGCATTGGCCCAGATGATGATGGTAAACAGACCTGACTACATGGTCATTGGCCCAGATGATGATGATAAACAGATCTGACTACATGGTCAACCCAGGGGCTCACTTCTAGTGGGCGTGGGTTGGCGACCACGGGGCCCCAGCTGAGTCCGGCATTGCTTCCACTTACTTGTGCCGGGCTCCTCTCTGTCTTCTTTCCTGTCCACTTCTAGTGGGCGTGGGTTGGCGACCACGGGGCCCCAGCTGAGTCCGGCATTGCTTCCACTTACTTGTGCCGGGCTCCTCTCTGTCTTCCTTCCTGTCGACCTCACTTGGTCAACTCTTGTTCTCTTCCGACCCCGACGGTATTAGGGTATCCGAGGCCTAGGGAGTCATTTCCTTTCCTGCCTTAATTGGCCCTTGTCTCATCTTTTCTGATTCCCTCCTTCTGCGAGGGGTCAGCCTTCTTTTTCTTTTCATGTTATCTCCTGCCTTCTGCTTAAGGCCCTCAAGGAGGCCGGGTGTATGTAGCCCCACCACTTTTGGTGCACCCTAGATAATGCTACACCCTCAGGGGCTCACGGCTGGTGAGTACGGGAGTTGGCGACCCCGAGGGATTCCTGAGCTGGGTCCGTTTTCCCTTTTTGTCCCTTACCTTTGGGGCGGACCCGCTCCTCTTTCACTTTCCTATCTGCCTTCCAAGTCCCTCAATCCGCCTTCTTCGAGGGTTGAGGGCATTTCTTTTCCTCCTGTCCTTTATTTGCCTTATTCTCCTTTAGTTTTCCATTTCTTCTTCTAGTATATAGGTTATTAGTTAGTTTTAGTTTTAAGTTCGCATTCCATTTTCATCTTCACGATCACCCAAACCATCAGGGGCCGATAACCTAGATGTTAGGCCCCTTAAAACAACAATTATCATCATCATCATCATCATCTTTCCTGTCGACCTCACTTGGTCAACTCTTGTTCTCTTCCGACCCCCGACGGTATTGGGGTATCCGAGGCCTAGAGAGTCTCTTCCTTTCCCGCCTTAATTGGCCCTTGTCTCATCTTTCCTGACACCCTCCTTCTGCGAGGGGTCAGCCTTCTTTTTCTTTTCCTTTTACCTCCTGCCTTGTGCTCAAGGCCATTAAGGAGGCAGGGTGTATGTAGCCCCACCACTTCTGGTGCACCCTAGATAATGCTACACCTTCAGGGGCTCACGGCTGGTGAGTTCGGTAGTTGGCGACCCCGAGGGCTTCCTGAGCTGGGTCCGTTTTCCCATTTTGTCCCTTACCTTTGGGGCGGACACTCTCCTCTTTCACTTTCCTATATGCCTTTCATGGCTCGCCTTCCTTCCAAGTCCCTCAATCCGCCTTCTCCGAGGGTTGAGGGCATTTCTTTTCCTCCTGTCCTTTATTTGCCTTATTCTCCTTTAGTTTTCCATTTCTTCTTCTAGTATGTAGGTTAGTAGTTAGTTTTAGTTTTAAGTTCGCTTTTCGCTTTTCATTTTTCATCTTCACGATCACCCAAACCATCAGGGGCCGATAACCTAGATGTTAGGCCCCTTAAAACAACAATTATCATCATCATCATCTTCGCCTCTCTCCCTTCTCCTCTCCTCTTTTCCTTCTATTTCCTTTTCTCTTTAAGATTCCCGCACTGTTTTTGTTACTTGGTTCACCGTGTGTCTAAATTCCCTTCTAGCGATTTTTAAGGCATTTTTGATATATGTTGCATTTTGTAAGTTTTTTCGATCTAAATTACATCTCGCGATTGTTTTCAACCTCAATTGCATTTTGTAAAGATTGACCATCTAAATTGCTTTTTAGTAAGTCTTTCAATGCAGGTTGCCGGGCCTTTTAGTGAGTATTTTGAATTTCAATTGCATTTTGTAAGTATTTTCAACCAAAACAGCATTTCGCACGAATTTTGAATCTAAATTGCATTTTGTTTGGTGGGCATTTTGCACATATTTTGATTCTCAATTGCATTTTGTGGGTATTTTGAATCTAAATTACATTTGTCAAGTATTTTCAATCTAAATTGTTTTTTGTAAGTATTGTCAATCCACATGAGTCGTTTGAATCTACCGTACATTTTGTAAGCATTTTCAATTTCAATTGCATTTTGTAAGTATTTTGAACCTCAATTGCATTTTGTACGTACTTTCGATCTCATTTGCATTTTGTAAGTATTTTGAATTTCAGTTGCATTTTGTAAGTATTTCGGCGCTACTTTGCATTTTGTACGTATTTTGAATCTAGCCTACGTTTTGTGGGTCTTTTTCAATCTATTCTTTTTGTGCAACTTTTCGTTCTAAATTCCCTTTTGTAAGACCATATTGTGAGTTGTTTCCATGTGAGTTCCTTTTTGTACGTATTTTCCGTCTTCGATAATTTTGTTCTGGTTTCCATTTCATTATCATTTTCGCTATCACCCAGATCATTAGGGGCCGATAACCTCGATGTTAGGCCCCTTAAAACAACAATTATCATCATCATCATCAGGGGCCGATAACCTAGATGTTAGGCCCCTTAAAACAACAATTATCATCATCATCACCTTCCTTCCAAGTCCCTCAATCCGCCTTCTCCGAGGGTTGAGGGCATTTCTTTTCCTTCTGTCCTTTTATTTGCCTTATTCTCCTTTAGTTTTCCATTTCTTCTTCTAGTATGTAGGTCCCCCAGGGGCTCACATCTTGTGGGCGTGGGTTGGCGACCACGGGGCCCCAGCTGAGTCCGGCATTGCTTCCACTTACTTGTGCCGGGCTCCTCTCTGTCTTCTTTCCTGTCGACCTCACTTGGTCAACTCTTGTTCTCTTCTGACCCCGACGGTATTAGGGTATCCGAGACCTAGGGAGTCTCTTCCTTTCCCGCCTTAATTGGCCCTTGTCTAATCTTTTCTGATACCCTCCTTCTGCGAGGGGTCAGCCTTCTTTTTCTCTTCCTTTTACCTCCTGCCTTGTGCTCTAGGCCCTTAAGGAGGCAGGGTGTATGTAGCCCCACCACTTCTGGTGCACCCTAGATAATGCTACACCCTCAGGGGCTCGCGGCTGGTGAGTTCGGGAGTTGGCGACCCCGAGGGATTCCTGAGCTGGGTCTGTTTTCCCCTTTTGTCCCTTACCTTTGGGGCGGACCCTCTCCTCTTTCACGGCTCTCCTTCCTTCCGAGTCCCTCAATCCGCCTTCTCCGAGGGTTGAGGGCATTTCTTTTCCTTCTGTCCTTTTATTTGCCTTATTCTCCTTTAGTTTTCCATTTCTTCTTCTAGTAAGTAGGTTAGTAGTTAGTTTTAGTTTTAAGTTCGCTTTTCATTTTCATCTTCACGATCACCCAAACCATCAGGGGCCGATAACCTAGATGTTAGGCCCCTTAAAACAACAATTATCATCATCATCATCTCTAAATTGCATCTTGTTTGTTGGGCATTTTGCACATATTTTGATTCTTAATTGCATTTTGTGGGTATTTTGAATCTAAATTACACTTTGTCACGTATTTTCAATCGAAATTGCATTTTGTAAGTATTGTCAATCCACATGAGTCGTTAGAATCTACCGTACATTTTGTAAGCATTTTCAACTTCAATTGCATTTTGTAAGTATTTTGAATTTCAATTGCACTTTGTGAATAATTTGGATTGGAACTGGGATATTTCAATCTGAATTGCATCGTGTATTTTCAATTTCAATTGCATTTTGTAAGTATTTTGAACCTCAATTGCATTTTGTACGTAATTTCGATGTCATTTGCATTTTCTAAGTATTTTGAATTTCAAGTGCATTTTGTAGGTATTTCGACGCTACATTGCATTTTGTACGTATTTTGAACCTAGCCTTCATTTTGTGGGTATTTTTCAATCTATTCCTTTTGTGAATCTTTTCGTTCTAAATTCCCTTTTGTAAGAACATTTTGTGAGTTGTTTCAATCTGAGTTCCTTTTTGAAAGTATTTTCCGTCTCACTTAATTTTCGTTCTGGTTTCCGTTTCATTATCATTTTCGCTATCACCCAGATCATTAGGGGCCGATAATCTAGATGTTAGACCCCTTAAAACAACAATTATCATCATCATCATCATTTTGTAGGTATTTCGACTGTACGTTGCATTTTGTATGTATTTTGGACTTAACCTACATTTTGTGCGTATTTTTCACTCTATTCCTTTTGTGAGTATTTTCGTTCGAAATTCCCATATGTACGTATTACCGCTCTCCATTTGGTGAGTAGTTTCAATCTGAGTTCCTTTTTGTAAGTATTTTCCCTGCTATATATGGCATAGTTGTTGGGGCTCACTGTCTATTTTATCTAATCCATTTTCTTTTCATCCATAGCGGTGAGCTGTTTTTATCTTCATCCTTTCATTTCACGCCATTTAATTTCATCAGGGGACGATAACCTCGTTGTTAGGCCCCTTAAAACAACAATTATCATCACCATCATCATCAGTGCAAGTAGCTGTGTTAGCAGCTGCACGGGATTGGACCACGCATTGCCCAAACAATCAGCTAAGTTCACAATCAATTCCACCATGACCAGTTAATAATAATAATCACAGATATTACATACACTAAGCAAGCAAACTTGATGGTCAATCACCACTAACAATAACTAACAAATCAATTGCGAAAAGTTTATAATACCTGCTGTAACTAAATAAGTATACAGGGTCCTTCATATCAAGTAAGAACGGCGAGCGGCGGATTCGTTATCCGCTGCAGCAGTGGGCCTGGCCGAGCTTTCAATAAACTGTAGTCTACATTACCTTGTTTAAACTCATTTGTCATTATGGAAACTTACTTCGCTTGCACATCAGCAACTCTTGCATCTGTAGGAAACTGAATGATTTCATGGAGCAAGTGTGTGTTAATTGCCTCAGTCACTGATTGAATCTCCCTGCTCACAATTGGCTGACTTACGGCAAGATTAAAATCTTGCCCCAGAGCGCTTTGCTAGGTCCTTTGCGCCAGAAACTGTAGTGTAATCAGCATCTTAAATACAGTAAACGAGAGTCATCAGCCAAGTTTTAAATCATCAGTTCAATACGAAAACCATAAATGTGCAACTTCCCACTTTCAATTACTGGTAACCTAAACCGAAGGGCAGTTTTAGAGGAGTTGAAGGATAACATAACCGTGCTAAACTCGTGGAAGTCGATTCATTTCTGCATTACCAATAAGTCTGCCATGATAGCAATATATAACACGGTAAAAGTTTCTAGACGTCATACGGAATCAACTCACACTAACAGATTTGAAAGCTGTTGAAGGAGTAAAGGCGTTGGGCATATCAAAGGCATCTGAGAATAAGAAAAATAGAAGCTGAAAGAATAGAAAGTGACTTGTACGCTAAAGATGTCATGTGTGAAAGACACTGGATGCCCTCGAGGGGCTCACATCTATTCGGACGTGGGTTGATGACCACGGGGCCCCAGCTGAGTCCGGCATTGCTTCCACTTACTTGTGCCGGGCTCCTCTCTGTCTTCTTTCCTGTCGACCTCACTTGGTCAACTCTTGTTCTCTTCTGACCCCAACGGTATTAGGGTATCCGAGGCCTAGGGAGTCTCTTCCTTTCCCGCCTTAATTGGCCCTTGTCTCATCTTTTCTGTTACCCTCCTTCTGCGAGGGGTCAGCCTTCTCTTTCTCTTCCTTTTACCTCCTGCCTTGTGCTCTAGGCCCTTAAGGAGGCAGGGTGTATGTAGCCCCACCACTTCTGGTGCACCGTCGATAATGCTACACCCTCAGGGGCTCACGGCTGGTGAGTTCGGGAGTTGGCGACCCCGAGGGATTCCTGAGCTGGGTCCGTTTTCCCCTTTTGTCCCTTACCTTTGGGGCGGACCCTCTCCTCTTTCACTTTCCTATATGCCTTTCATGGCTCTCCTTCCTTCCAAGTCCCTCAATCCGCCCTCTCCGAGGGTTGAGGGCATTTCTTTTCCTTCTGGCCTTTTATTTGCCATATTCTCCTTTAGTTTTCCATTTCTCCTTTTAGTATGTAGGTTAGTAGTTAGTTTAGTTTTAAGTTCGCTTTTCATTTTCATCTCCACGATCACCCAAACCATCAGGGGCCGATAACCTAGATGTTAGGCCTCTTAAAACAACAATTATCATCATCATCATGATATAAAAAGTATTTAGTTTCACCAAAAATTACTTACACAATTAAGCATCCAAAATTCCAAAACAAACTCTTCAGTGAAGACCTGCAGCCATTTGTCACAGATTGCTTAATATCTTCTAAAAGACTTTTATCAATTTTGTAGTAGGGTAACTACAACAATAGAGGGCAGCAGTAGGTATTATCATGGAGAATACATATTAACCTAGTTTACACTTCCCCCAGTTATACACTTACCCCATTCAACCTACACAACTCTTTACAAAAAGGAAAGTATGCGAAAGAAGGAATCCGTTATTGGGATAGCTCCTTAATATTTGCAAAGACATGCAATTACAAGTCTAGTTGAGAATTCATGACACCCAAAGCAAATAACGTGTGTGTGTGTGTGTGTGTGTGTGTGTGGGCACGTTATTATCAATGAGCTTTTGAAAAATACCGTTCTCCTGGCAATTCTTTCCCTGATGCGCCTTCCTTCCATAAGAACATCATTAGCTGCAGGTCAAAAGGATATTACAATTAATTAAATTATTTATGAAATATAATGTAAGACAGGCAATTCCACTAATAACAAGAGTTGTATTATGAAAGCAGTGAAGAGAAACAACAGGAAGAAAAGTACCTCGATATGCTTCATCCAGTTCTCAGTATTGTTGTTCCTCCTCCTCATCATCGCTGTCCTCTCTATCTGGTTGCACCAACAACAACAAATTATGCAGAACTTCACAGGTATTCACTTTTCTCCCCGCCGTATCAGGGGCATAGTGCAATACCCGCTGCTTGAGAACACACCGAAAACGTTGTTTCAAGCGTCCAACGCATCGCTCAACAACATTCCTGGCAGAGCGCTGAGCAGCAATAAAACGCTCCTCGGACGAACCTTGGCTCGTTGGGTTATCCAGAATCACCTGTCAACCTTTTTTCTTTAGTACTATTGCCAAGAGCATTAGTAGAAAAATTCATTCATCTTCGAATACCAACCTATCAGCCATCCACAGCTGTTTGGCCTTGCATGGAACCTTCTCCGCAAATTCAGCTTAAGAGTTGAGGTCATCCATACTGCAGCATCATGAAGAGCTGAGCATCACACACCTGTGGGTACAAGAGCAGAAGATCCATGAGAAGAGATTGTTCTTATTTGCATACAAATTTGTAAAATTTAAATTGTAATTGACCAACTGAAAAGCATTTATATTTCATTTAGCCTACTAACGTGACACTGAAAACGGCTTCCCACACGATAACAAACAAATTTGTTCTACAAATGTTTGAATATTCTGTAAGCTGTATGGTTCATGCTTCACCTAAGATAACAGCAACACTGTTCTGTTTGCTCTCAGTCAACTACAGACTTGGTAAAGCAGACCATAAAATACTTACAGTCTGAACATTTAGACTGTGGTATCCTTTCCTGTTCATGAACGCTACAGCTGGATGCAACTCATGTTCACCGGAGGGGGAGATTATGGCCACGTGGGTACAGTCAATAGCACCAATACACACATGCAATCCAAATGTGTCATGAAACCTGAAATGTTCATACGTTACTTAATTCCATTTTTATTTGAATAGTGTGTATTGCAAATTGATCACAGGGCACTATGTATTGTCAGACATGAAAATACATGGCATTTATATTTCATGTTGGAAGTAGGTTCCTTGACACAAATCCAAATTATACAAGGTGTTCCAAAATGTCGCACCCTGTCTTCACAGTGTGTTACATAGGAAAACCACTTCCAGGATGACCGAGGTTGGAATGAAACTCGCCACTTCTCAGTACTGCCTCACGAGACATACCAATTAATTCTCATCCCAGGATTGGACCAAATTTAAGATAAATTATACTATGTTCATGCTGTGATCTTCTCATAACCAAGATATCAACGCTGCAACACTGCCATTGAATACAAATAAAAAAAATGAATGTAAATAATGTACGAGGCACGTCCAGAAAGTAAGTTTCGTTTGGTAATAAAATTAAATTGTGTATAGATACAGAAAAATTATTTATTGCACAACTTTCTACACCTCTTCAACTACTTTTCCGGACGTGGAGGGCTTAATTCAAGGGTTGGATTTATCTCTATTAAATACAGGGGAAGCTACACATTTTAGCTTAGCGCACGGCACGTACTCACACATTGACTTGAGTGTGTGTAGCCGTGCGCTGGTCCCCCTATTTGGTTGGTATGTACACGACGACCTCTGTGACAGTGACCATTTCCCGATCGTTCTTACCCTTCGGACCCAGACGCCCGTGGAGTTCCCCAGTCGTTGGGTTCTTAAGCGGGCAAAGTGGCCCTCGTTTCAAGAACGAGCTGTGTTCGTTGATCTTGGTTGCCGGAGCGTCGATGACGAGGTACAGCACATCACCGATGTGCTTCTTGCTGCCGCCGAAGAGTCCATCCCATCCTTTTCTGGGACTCCTCGTCGCAAACTCGTCCCTTGGTGGACAGAGGATATTGCAGCGGCAATAAGAGACCGTCGTCGAGCTCACAAGCACTACCGTCGGCGTCCAACCATGGCCAATTTGGTGGCGTTTAAGAAATTTCGTGCCAAGGCACGGATTCTTATTCGCCAGAGTAAGAAACAATCCTGGGAACGGTATGTGTCTTCTATTACGGCACATACCCCCTCCTCTCAAGTGTGGACTAAACTACGACGCATTTCGGGTATTCAGACATCTTCTACTGTACCGGGAATTTCCATTGCTAATGAACTGGTTACAGATCCTTATCGCGTTGCAAACCATCTCGCCTTGTATTTTGCGGATATATCCGGTTCCGATAACTATGACCCTGCCTTCGTGGCCCTGAAGCGCGAAGCGGAACGTTTCCAGCTTAGTATGTAGGTCCCCCAGGGGCTCACATCTTGTGGGCGTGGGTTGGCGACCACGGGGCCCCAGCTGAGTCCGGCATTGCTTCCACTTACTTGTGCCGGGCTCCTCTCTGTCTTCTTTCCTGTCGACCTCACTTGGTCGACTCTTGTTCTCTTCCGACCCCGACGGTATTAGGGTATCCGAGGCCTAGGGAGTCTCTTCCTTTACCGCCTTAATTGGCCCTTGTCTCATCTTTTCTGATTCCCTCCTTCTGCGAGGGGTCAGCCTTCTTTTTCTTTTCCTTTTACCTCCTGCCTTCTGCTTAAGGCCCTCAAGGAGGCCGGGTGTATGTAGCCCCACCACTTTTGGTGCACCCTAGATAATGCTACACCCTCAGGGGCTCACGGCTGGTGAGTTCGGGAGTTGGCGACCCCGAGGGATTTCTGAGCTGGGTCCGTTTTCCCCTTTTGTCCCTTACCTTCGGGGCGGACCCTCTCCTCTTTCACTTTCCTATCTGCCTTTCATGGCTCTCCTTCCTTCCAAGTCCCTCAATCCGCATTCTTCGAGGGTTGAGGGCATTTCTTTTCCTCCTGTCCTTTATTTGCCTTATTCTCCTTTAGTTTTCCATTTCTTCTTCTAGTATGTAGGTTAAAGTTAGTTTTAGTTTTAAGTTTACATTTCATTTTCATCTTCACGATCACCCAAACCATCCGGGGCCGATAGCCTAGATGTTAGGCCCCTTAAAACAACAATTATCATCATCATCATCTTTTCCTTTTACCTCCTGCCTTGTGCTCAAGAACCCTTAAGGAGGCAGGGTGCATGTAGCCCCACCACTTCTGGTGCACCGTCGATAATGCTACACCCTCAGGGGCTCACGGCTGGTGAGTTCGGGAGTTGGCGACCCCGAGGGATTCCTGAGCTGGGTCCGTTTTTCGCTTTTGTCCCTTACCTTTGGGGCGGACCCTCTCCTCTTTCTTTCTTTCTTTTTCCCCCCAGGGGCTCACATCTAGTGGGTTGTGGGTTGGCGACCACGGGGCCCCAGCTGAGTCCGGCATTGCTTCCACTTACTTGTGCCGGGCTCCTCTCTATCTTCTTTCCTGTCGACCTTCCTTGGTCAACTCTTGTTCTCTTCCGACCCCGACGGTATTAGGGTATCCGAGGCCTAGGGAGTCTCTTCCTTTCCCGCCTTAATTGGCCCTTGTCTCATCTTTCCTGATACCCTCCTTCTGTGAGGGGTCAGCCTTCTTGTTCTTTTCCTTTTACCTCCTGCCTTGTGCTCAAGGCCCTTAAGGAGGCAGGGTGTATGTAGCCCCACCACTTCTGGTGCACCGTTGATAATGCTACACCCTCAGGGGCTCACGGCTGGTGAGTTCGGGCGTTGGCGACCCCGAGGGATTCCTGAGCTGGGTCCGTTTTCCCCTTTTGTCCCTTCCCTTTGGGGCGGACCTTCTCCTCTCTCCCCTCCCCTCTCCTCTTTTCCTTCTATTTCCTTTTCTCTTTAAGATTCCCGCACTGTTTTTGTTACTCGAATCACCGTGTATCTAAATTCCCTTTT
The DNA here is from genome assembly GCA_946902985.2 of Meconema thalassinum. Lineage (NCBI taxonomy): Eukaryota > Metazoa > Arthropoda > Insecta > Orthoptera > Tettigoniidae > Meconema > Meconema thalassinum. Next base: position 500,288,615 of record OX336392.1, on the reverse strand, counting down.
ATCGATTTTTAAGGCATTTTTGATCTATGTTGCATTTTGTAAGTTTTTTCGATCTAAATTACATCTCGCGATTGTTTTCAACCTCAATTGCATTTTGTAAAGATTGACAATCTAAATTGCTTTTTAGTAAGTCTTTCAATGCAGGTTGCGGGGCCTTTTAGTGAGTATTTTGAATTTCAATTGCATTTTGTAAGTATTTTCAACCAAAACCGCATTTCGCACGAATTTTGAATCTAAATTGCATTTTGTTTGGGGGCATTTTGCACATATTTTGATTCTCAATTGCATTTTGTGGGTATTTTGAATCTAAATTACATTTTGTCAAGTATCTTCAATCTAAATTGCTTTTTGTAAGTATTGTCAATCCACATGAGTCGTTGGAATCACCGTCCATTTTGTAAGCATTTTCAATTTCAATTGCATTTTGTAAGTATTTTGAATTTCGATTGCACTTTGTGAATAATTTGGATTGGAACTGGGATGAGGCCTATTTCAATCTGAATTGCATTGTGTATTTTCAATTTCAATTGCATTTTGTAAGTATTTTGAACCTCAATTGCATTTTGTACGTATTTTCGATCTCATTTGCATTTTGTAAGTATTTTGAATGTCAGTTGCATTTTGTAAGTATTTCGACGCTACATTGCATTTTGTACGTATTTTGAACCTAGCCTTCATTTTGTGGGTATTTTTCAATCTATTCCTTTTGTGAATCTTTTCGTTCTAAATTCCCTTTTGTAAGAACATTTTGTGAGTCGTTTCAATCCGAGTTCCTTTTTGTAAGTATTTTCCGTCTCACTTAATTTTCGTTCTGGTTTCCGTTTCATTATCATCTTCGCTATCACCCAGATCATTAGGGGCCGATAACCTAGATGTTAGGCCCCTTAAAACAACAATTATCATCATCATCAACCTCTCCTCTTTCACTTTCCTGTCTGCCTTTCGTGGCTCTCCTTCCTTCCAAGTCCCTCAATCCGCCTTCTTCGAGGATTGAGGGCGTTTCTTTTCCTCCTGTCCTTTATTTGCCTTATTCTCCTTTAGTTTTCCATTTCTTCTTCTAGTATGTAGGTTAGTAGTTCACCCAAACCATTAGGGGCCGATAACCTAGATGTTAGGCCCCTTAAAACAACAATTATCATCATCATCAACCACCTTCCTTCCAAGTCCCTCAATCCGCCTTCTTCGAGGGTTGAGGGCATTTCTTTTCCTACTGTCCTTTATTTGCCTTATTCTCCTTTGGTTTTCTATTTCTTCTTCTAGTATGTAGGTTAGTAGTTAGTTTTAGTTTAAAGTTCTTTTTTTTTATCTTCACGATCACCCAAACCATCAGGGGCCGATAACCTAGATGTTAGGCCCCTTAAAACAACAATTATCATCATCATCATCATCTTAGAGGCTCTGCGGTACACGTTATCAGACGATCACCAGCACTTTCTTGTGTGTACTGACCCTCTGAGTGCGCTGCAGGCGATCGATGTGTGTTTCCCGAAGCACCCGTTGGTCCAGCGTGTGCACGACCAGCTCGTCAGTTCGCGTAACGCTGGAACCGGGGTGACCTTTGTGTGGCTTCCTAGCCACATGGGTATTGCGGGAAACGAGCTTGCTGATCAGGCGGCGAGAGAGGCAGTCGCACTGCCCTCGCTACCGTATAAGGTGTCTGCTAGTGATGGGCGCTCTCAGTTGCGGCATTCGATCCTGTCGCATTGGGAGGAGGCTTGGCGGGCCACGCCTCCACCCAACAAACTGAGAGGCATCAAGGAGACAACGAAGGTGTGGAAATCTTCCTTCCGATCTCTCCGGAAGGAAGCTGTGGTACTCTGTCGACTCCGGATCGGCCATGGGATTGCTACGCACTCCCACTTGCTAAAGAGAGAAGACCCCCCAGGGGCTCACATCTAGTGGGTTGTGGGTTGGCGACCACGGGGCCCCTGCTGAGTCCGGCATTGCTTCCACTTACTTCTGCCGGGCTCCTCTCTGTCTTCTTTCCTGTCGACCTCACTTGGTCAACTCTTGTTCTCTTCTGACCCCGACGGTATTAGGGTATCCGAGACCTAGGGAGTCTCTTCCCTTCCCGCCTTAATTGGCCCTTGTCTCATCTTTTCTGATACCCTTCTTCTGCGAGGGGTCAGCCTTCTTTTTCTCTTCCTTTTACCTCCTGCCTTGTGCTCTAGGCCCTGAAGGAGGCAGGGTGTATGTAGCCCCACCACTTCTGGTGCACCGTCGATAATGCTACACCCTCAGGGGCTCACGGCTGGTGAGTTCAGGAGTAGGCGACCCCGAGGGATTCCTGAGCTGGGTCCGTTTTCCCCTTTTTGTCCCTTCCCTTTGGGGCGGACCTTCTCCTCTCTCCCCTCTCCTCTCCTCTCCTCTTTTCCTTCTATTTCCTTTTCTTTTTAAGATTCCCGCACTGTTTTTGTTACTCGAATCACCGTGTATCTAAATTCCCTTTTACCATTTTTTTTAAGGCATTTTTGATCTATGTTGCATTTTGTAAGTCTCTTCGATCTAAATTACATCTCGCGATTGTTTTCAACCTCAATTGCATTTTGTAAAGATTGACAATCTAAATTGCTTTTTAGTAAGTCTTTCAATGCAGGCGTCAGGGCATTTTAGTGAGTATTTTGAATTTCAATTGCATTTTGTAAGTATTTTCAACCAAAACCGCATTTCGCACGAATTTTGAATCTAAATTGCATTGTGTTTGGTGGGCATTTTGCACATATTTTGATTCTCAATTGCATTTTGTTGGTACTTTGAATCTAAATTACATTTGTCAAGTATTTTCAATCTAAATTGCTTTTTGTAAGTATTGTCAATCCACATGAGTCGTTTGAATCTACCGTACATTTTGTAAGCATTTTCAATTTCAATTGCATTTTGTAAGTATTTTGAATTTCAATTGCACTTTGTGAATAATTTGGATTGGAACTGGGATATTTCAATCTGAATTGCATTGTGTATTTTCAATTTCAATTGCATTTTGTAAGTATTTTGAACCTCAATTGCATTTTGTACGTACTTTCGATCTCATTTGCATTTTGTAAGTATTTTGAATTTCAGTTGCATTTTGTAAGTATTTCGGCGCTACTTTGCATTTTGTACGTATTTTGAATCTAGCCTACGTTTTGTGGGTCTTTTTCAATCTATTCTTTTTGTGCAACTTTTCGTTCTAAATTCCCATTTGTAGGACCATATTGTGAGTTGTTTCCATGTGAGTTCCTTTTTGTACGTATTTTCAGTCTTCGATAATTTTGTTCTGGTTTCCATTTCATTATCATTTTCGCTATCACCCAGATCATTAGGGGCCGATAACCTCGATGTTAGGCCCCTTAAAACAACAATTATCATCATCATCATCATCATCATCCTCACATCTAGTGGGACGTGGGTTGGCGACTACGGGGCCCCAGCTGAGTCCGGCATTGCTTCCACTTACTTGTGCCGGGCTCCTCTCTGTCTTCTTTCCTGTCGACTTCACTTGGTCAACTCTTGTTCTCTTCCGACCCCGACGGTATTAGGGTATCCGAGGCCTAGGGAGTCCCTTCCTTTCCCGCCTTAATTGGCCCTTGTCTCATCTTTTCTGATTCCCTCCTTCTGCGAGGGGTCAGCCTTCTTTTTCTTTTCCTGTTATCTCCTGCCTTCTGCTCAAGGCCCTCAAGGAGGCCGGGTGTATGTAGCTCCACCACTTCTGGTGCGCCCTAGATAATGCTACACCCTCAGGGGCTCACGGCTGGTGAGTTCGGGAGTTGGCGACCCCGAGGGATTCCTGAGCTGGGTCCGTTTTCCCCTTTTGTCCCCTACCTTCGGGGCGGACCCTCTCCTCTTTCACTTTCCTATCTGCCTTTCATGGCTCTCCTTCCTTCCAAGTCCCTCAATCCGCGTTCTCCGAGGGTTGAGGGCATTTCTTTTCCTTCTGTCCTTTTATTTGCTTTACTCTCCTTTATTTTTCCATTTCTTCTTCTAGTATGTAGGTTAGTAGTTAGTTTTAGTTTTAAGTTCGCTTTTCTTTTTCATCTTCACGATCACCCAAACCATCAGGGGCCGATAACCTAGATGTTAGGCCCCTTAAAACAACAATTATCATCATCATCATCATCATCTTTTTATTTGCCTTATTCTCCTTTAGTCTTGCATTTCTTCTTCTAGTATGTAGGTTGGTAGTTAGTTTTAGTTATAAGTTTGCATTTCATTTTTCATCTTCACCATCACCCAAACCATCAGGGGCCGATAGCCTAGATGTTAGGCCCCTTAAAACAACAATTATCATCATCATCATCATCATATAAAAAGTCTTTAGTTTCACCAAAAATTACTTACACAATTAAGCATCCAAGATTCCCAAACAATCTCTTCAGTCAAGACCTGCAGCCATCTTGTCACAGATTGCTTAATATCTTCTTAAAGACTTTTATCAACCTTGTAGTAGGGTAACTACAACAATAGAGGGCAGCAGTAGGTATTATCATGGAGAACAAATATTAACCTAGTTTACACTTCCCCCAGTTAAACACTTACCTTACACAACTCTTTACAAAAAGAAAAGTATGCGAAAGAAGGAATCCGTTATTGGGATAGCTCCTTAATATTTGCAAAGACATGCAATTACAAGTCTAGTTGAAAATTCATGACACCCTAAGCAAATAACGTGTGTGTGTGTGTGTGTGTGTGTGTGTGCACGTTATTATCAATGAGCTTTTGAAAAATACCGTTCTCCTGGCAATTCTTTCCCTGATGCGCCTTCCTTCCATAAGAACATCATTTGCTGCAGGTCAAAAGGATATTACAATTAATTAAATTATTTATGAAATATAATGTTAAGACAGGCAATTCCACTAATAACAAGAGTTGTATTATGAAAGCAGTGAAGAGAAACAACAGGAAGAAAAGTACCTAGATATGCTTCATCCAGTTCTCTGTATTGTTGTTCCTCCTCCTCATCATCGCTGTCCTGTCTATCTGGTTGCACCAACAACAACAAATTTTGCAGAACTGCACAGGTATTCACTTTTCTCCCCGCCGTATCAGGGGCATAGTGCAATACCCGCTGCTTGAGAACACACCGAAAACGTTGTTTCAAGCGTCCAACGCATCGCTCAACAACGTTCCTGGCAGAGCGCTGAGCAGCAATAAAACGCTCCTCGGACGAACCTTCAACAGCATTTAGAATTGGAGTCATCAGCCCTGGCTCATTGGGTTATCCAGAATCACCTGTCAACCTTTTTTCTTTAGTACTATTGCCAAGAGCATTAGTAGAAGAATTCATTCATCTTCGAATACCAACCTATCAGCCATCCACAGCTGTTTGTCCTTGCATGGAACCTTCTCCGCAAATTCTGCTTAAGAGTTGAGGTCATCCATACTGCAGCATTATGAACAGCTGAGCATCACACACCTGTGGGTACAAGAGCAGAAGTTCCATGAGAAGAGATTGATCTTATTTGCATACAAATTTGTAAAATTTAAATTGTAATTGACCAACTGAAAAGCATTTATATTTCATTTAGCCTACTAACGTGACACTGAAAACGACTTCCCACACGATAACAAACAAATTTGTTTTACAAATGTTTGAATATTCTGTAAGCTGTATGGTTCATGCTTCACCTAGGATAACACAACACTGTTCTGTTTGCTCTCAGTCAACTACAGACTTGGTAAAGCAGACCATACAATACTTACAGTCTGAACATTTAGACTGTGGTATCCTTTCCTGTTCATGAACGCTACAGCTGGATGCAACTCATGTTCACCGGAGGGGGAGATTATGGCCACGTGGGTACAGTCAATAGCACCCATACACACATGCAATCCAAATGTGTCATGAAACCTGAAATGTTCATACGTTACTTAATTCCATTTTTATTTGAATAGTGTGTATTGCAAATTGATCACAGGGCACTATGTATTGTCAGACATGAAAATACATGGTATTTCTATTTCATGTTGGAAGTAGGTTCCTTGACACAATTCCAAATTATACAAGGTGTTCCAAAATGTCGCACCCTCTCTTCACAGTGTGTTACATAGGAAAACCACTTCCAGGATGACCTAGGTGGGAATCAAACTCGCCACTTCTCAGTACAGCCTCACGAGACATACCAATTAATTATCATCCCAGGATTGGACCAAATTTAAAATAAATTATACTATGTTCATGCTGTAATCTTCTCATAACCAAGATTGCAATATTGCCATTGAATACAAATTAAAAAATCAATGAATATAATGTATAATACGTCTGCCTTTTATCAAGATTATCGGCGCATAATCTTACTAATTTACAAACCATGTTAATAAATATAATGCTTGTAACTGAGGGAAGCACAATGAAATACCGTAAAAGGCAGACCCTGGCCTTGATAGTTTTAATTCTTTGGAATTGCTTTCTATAAACTGTAGTCTACTTTACCTTGTGTAAACTCATGTGTCATTATAGAAACTTACTTCACTGCACATCAGCAACTCTTGCATCTGTAGGAAACTGAATGATTTCATGGAGCAAGTGTGTGTTAATTGCCTCAGTCACTGATTGAATCTCCCTGCTCACAATTGCCTGACTTACGGCAAGATTAAAATCTTGCCCCAGAGCTCTTTGCTAGGTCTTTTGCGCCAGAAACTGTAGTATATTCAGCATCTTAAATACAGTAAACGAGTGTCATCCGCCAAGTTTCAAATCATCAGTTCAATACGAAAACCATAAATGTGCAACTTCCCACTTTCAATTACTGGTAACCTAAACCGAAGGGCAGTTTTAGAGGAGTTGAAGGATAACATAACCGTGCTAAACTCGTGGAAGTCGATTCATTTCTGCATCACCAATAAGTCTGCCAAGATAGCAATATATAACACGGTAAAGGTTTCTAGAGGTCACACGGAATCAACTCACACTAACAGATTTGAAAGCTGTTGAAGGAGTAAAGGCGTTGGGCATATCATTAGACAAGAGGAAAGGCATCTGAGAATAAGAAAGATAGAAGTTGAAAGAATAGAAAGTGACTTGTACGCTAAAGATGCCATGTGTGAAAGACACAGGATGCCCTCGAGGGGCTCACATCTAGTCGGACGTGGGTTGAAGACCACGGGGCCCCAGCTGAGTCCGGCATTGCTTCCACTTACTTGTGCCGGGCTTCTCTCCGTCTCCCTTCCTGTCGACATCACTTGGTCAACTCTTGTTCTCTTCCGACCCCGACGGTATTAGGGTATCCGAGGCCTAGGTAGTTTCTTCCTTTCCCGCATTAATTGGCCCTTGTCTCATCTTTTCTGATTTCCTCCTTCTGCGAGGGGTCAGCCTTCTTTTTCTTTTCATGTTCTCTCCTGCCTTCTGATCAAGGCTCTCAAGGAGGCCTGGTGTATGTAGCCCCATCACGTTTGGTGCACCCTAGATAATGCTACACTCTGAGGGGCACATGGCTGGTGAGTTCGGGATTTGGTGACCCCGAAGGATTTCTGAGCTGGTTCTGTATTCCCCTTTTGTCCCTTCCCTTTGGGGTGGATCCTCTCCTCTTTCACTTTCCTATCTGCTGTTATGGGTCTCTTTCCTTCCCAGTCCCTCAATCCGCATTCTTCGAGGGTTGAGGGCATTTCTTTTCCTCCTGGCCTTTATTTGCCTTATTCTCCTTTAGTTTTCCATTTCTTCTTCTAGTATGTAGGTTAGTAGTTAGTTTTAGTTTTAAGTTTGCATTTCATTTTCATCTCCCCCCTGTGGGTGGGGGGTTTAGAATACACCCACGGTATCCCCTGCCTGTCGTAAGAGGCGACTAAAAGGGGCGATCTTGGCTACACTTTAAGGACTCCGCGTTGTTTTGTGAATTGGACCCCCAGTGGGTGGGAGGAAGCGAATACATCCACGGTACTCCCTGCCAGTCGTAAAAGGCGACTAAAAGGGCTTCTCGGAACGGTCCCCTTTCGAGGGTTTGACAGTCAGCTCTAAAAGACATACACCCGTGCGGTATAACTCTCATTAGGTTATAACGCACTTCTTTCCGTCACTGCTTTCAGGGTCTGGCAACCAAAATTTCTATATGTGCGTGCTGTTAGGGGATGGGCCACTTAGGCTAGCGACTACGCTCGAAAGCCTGTTCCGGTCTTGGCCGCGCCGACAGGTGGGTGTGCCATGTACCCGTTCAGTAGTATCCGCCTGACTACGCAGGTCCCCGCACAGCCGAATGTCTGAGCTGTAAAATCCAGTATATGCCAAGGGGTACATGCCGATACGGCATTGTAAAACATCGGCCCCCGGGCAATGCCTTCCAAGCTAGGCGGGCCTTGCCCTGGCTGGGTAGCGCCTACTGTGACGGCCCGTGATCGGATGTCGGTGGCATTCGGGGAGGATGATCTGGCCATGGGTTCTAAAAGAAAAATCCCCAACCAGGGTGGACCTACACCCAAACAGGGTGGTCCTACACCCAAGTCTTCAACATTTGATTCCCTACGGGGATCAACACCCTGGGAACAATCTGTGCGTGAAAATCTGGGTACTAACACCCCCAAGTTTCTGGTAGCTACCAGAACAGATGGGGGTGATTTCAAGCTGGTATAGAGTATTTTGTTTTCTCGCCACATAGAAGGTGTCTATGGTGAGCTTGAGAAAGTACAAAAGATGAGGAACGGTAGCTTGTTGCTCAAGACTAGGACTGGTGAGCAAGTTGAACGACTTTTGCAATGTGACCACTGGCGACATTCCCGTCAAAGTGGAAAAGCACACGTCCCTGAATCTGGTCCGAGGAGTTATTTTCCACCGGGATCTGATTCTGAACACTGACGAGGATCTCAAGGAGGATATGCAGCACCGTCACGTGACTGATGTCCGGCGCATTACGCGCAAGGTCAATGGTCAAATCGTGGATACTGGTGCTTTCATTATTTCCTTTGAGCTTTCGGTGCTCCCTGAGAAAGTCAAGGTTACAAGTTACCGTTGTGACGTACGGCCTTATATCACTCCACCAATGAGGTGTTATAAGTGCCAGAAGTTCGGCCACATGTTATCCCGATGCTCGAGCCCCGACATCTGTGGAACATGCGGTAAGGTACTACACGAAGCGGAAGAGTGCACAACACGTTATCAGTGCACTAATTGCCCTGGATTTCATTCTCCTCGGGACAGGAACTGCCCTGTCTTCCTGCGTGAGAAGAAAATCCAGGAGATCAAACCCCTGGTTGGTCTCACCCGCCAGGAAGCCCGCAAGAAGTACCATACCACGATTTCGCCATCTCCAACGATTGATTATAGAGCCATAATACCAAATTTGGTCCCGGCGACCTCATCTTTTGTACCAGCTGTGAAACTCTCAACTGAGTTACCTGTTCTGAAGCCAGCACCTATGATAATAACGGAGAGCCCGAAGGTGACTTCAACTCCACCTTCGGCCAGCACGAAGGCTGTGCGAGCGAAGGCAGCTCCGCCCGCACAGCAGGGGAGGAAGTTGAAGACTTACTCCCCACTCGGGAGGAAGTCGAAGACTTTCCCCCCACCCAAACGGTCGGCGAAAGCCGCGCCGAAGCCGGCGGAGGCGGCATCGTCTACCAGGGTCAGGAATTCGGCTCCTGACACGTCTATATATCTTAAAGAGGCGGGGGCGGGTAAGAAGGGACCCCGCACTACGCATTCCCTTTCTCCCAAAAAGGGGAAGCCATCCGCGCCAACACCTGCGGATGCTTCTGCGCCTGGGGACGTTTCGGTCCCCAGATCTGCGCGCTCCCCACGGAGATCCCCCCGCCGCCGAACTGCGTCTATGAAATCTTCCACCGAGTCGATTTACCCCACGACCTCGCCTGAGGACATGGAGATTATAGTCGACGTAGTGACTGCAGATCCTCCAGAGTCAAAGTTGGAGTAGCTTGCTGCTCCACGTTATTCCCTAAGTTCACACAATGGCACTGTTACAATGGAATTGTAACAGTTATGACAGGCATTTGACAGAACTCCGTCAGCTTATTGCCCAATACGCAGCGAGTATAGTCTGCCTACAGGAAACAAACCTCAGACCTGATCACGTGACTGTTCTGAGAGGTTTCCTACGATACTCTAAAGAGCGACAAGACGCCGCCCGGGCTTCGGGGGGCGTTTGTACCTTCGTTCGCTCTGACTGCTATAGTGAGGAGTTTCCACTCGCCACTCCTCTGGAAGCTATTGCAGTTCGCGTGTCCTTGCCTGCTATGACAACTGTTTGTAACGTGTACCTTCCACCGAACCAGCCCTTTGATATTAATGACGTCTTTGATCTTGTTGATCAACTTCCAGTCCCTTTCCTAATCGTGGGTGATTTCAACGCTCATCACCCCCAATGGGGATTCCCCCCAGGGGCTCACATCTAGTGGGCGTGGGTTGGCGACCACGGGGCCCCAGCTGAGTCCGGCATTGCTTCCACTTACTTGTGCCGGGCTCCTCTCTGTCTTCTTTCCTGTCGACCTCACTTGGTCAACTCTTGTTCTCTTCTGACCCCGACGGTATTAGGGTATCCGAGGCCTAGGGAGTCTCTTCCTTTCCCGCCTTAATTGGCCCTTGTCTCATCTTTTCTGATACCCTCCTTCTGTGAGGGGTCAGCCTTCTTTTTCTCTTCCTTTTACCTCCTGTCTTGTGCTCTAGGCCCTTAAGAAGGTAGGGTGTATGTAGCCCCACCACTTCTGGTGCACCCTAGATAATGCTACACCCTCAGGGGCTCACGGCTGGTGAGTTCGGGAGTTGGCGACCCCGAGGGATTCCTGAGCTGGGTCCGTTTTCCCCTTTTGTCCCTTACCTTTGGGGCGGACCCTCTCCTCTTTCACTTTCCTATCTGCCTTTCATGGCTCTCCTTCCTTCCAAGTCCCTCAATCCGCCTTCTTCGAGGGTTGAGGGCATTTATTTTCCTCCTGTCCTTTATTTGCCTTATTCTCCTTTATTTTTTCCATTTCTTCTTCTAGTATGTAGGTTAGTAGTTAGTTTTAGTTTGTAAGGTCGCTTTTCTCATTTTCATCTTCACGATCACCCAAACCATCAGGGGCCGATAACCTAGATGTTAGGCCCCTTAAAACAACAATTATCATCATCATCATCATCATCCGCGCCAACACCTGCGGATGCTTCTGCGCCTGGGGACGTTTCGGTCCCCAGATCTGCGCGCTCCCCACGGAGATCCCCCCGCCGCCGAACTGCGTCTATGAAATCATCCACCGAGTCGATTTACCCCACGACCTCGCCTGAGGACATGGAGATTATAGTCGACGTAGTGACTGTAGATCCTCCAGAGTCAAAGTTGGAGTAGCTTGCTGCTCCACGTTATTCCCTAAGTTCACACAATGGCACTGTTACAGTGGAATTGTAACAGTTATGACAGGCATTTGACAGAACTCCGTCAGCTTATTGCCCAATACGCAGCGAGTATAGTCTGCCTACAGGAAACAAACCTCAGACCTGATCACGTGACTGTTCTGAGAGGTTTCCTACGATACTCTAAAGAGCGACAAGACGCCGCCCGGGCTTCGGGGGGCGTTTGTACCTTCGTTCGCTCTGACTGCTATAGTGAGGAGTTTCCACTCGCCACTCCTCTGGAAGCTATTGCAGTTCGCGTGTCCTTGCCTGCTATGACAACTGTTTGTAACGTGTACCTTCCACCGAACCAGCCCTTTGATATTAATGACGTCTTTGATCTTGTTGATCAACTTCCAGTCCCTTTCCTAATCGTGGGTGATTTCAACGCTCATCACCCCCAATGGGGATTCCCCCCAGGGGCTCACATCTAGTGGGCGTGGGTTGGCGACCACGGGGCCCCAGCTGAGTCCGGCATTGCTTCCACTTACTTGTGCCGGGCTCCTCTCTGTCTTCTTTCCAGTCGACCTCACTTGGTCAACTCTTGTTCTCTTCCGACCCCGACGGTATTAGGGTATCCGAGGCCTAGGGAGCCTCTTCCTTTCCCGCCTTAATTGGCCCTTTGTCTCGTCTCTTCTGATACCCTCCTTTTGCGAGGGGTCAGCCTTCTTTATCTCTTCATTTTACCTCCTGCCTTGTGCTCTAGGCCCTTAAGGAGGCAGGGTGTATGTAGCCCCACCACTTCTGGTTTACCCTAGATAATGCTACACCCTCAGGGGCTCACGGCTGGTGAGTTCGGGAGTTGGCGACCCCGAGGGTTCCTGAGCTGGGTCCGTTTTCCCCTTTTGTCCCTTACCATTGGGGCGGACCCTCTCCTCTTTCACTTTCCTATATGCCTTTCATGGCTCTCCTTCCTTCCAAGTCCCTCAATCCGCCTTCTCCGAGGCTTGAGGACATTTCTTTTCCTTCTGTCCTTTTATTTGCCTTATTCTCCTTTAATTTACATTTCTTCTTCTAGAATGTAGGTTAGTAGTTAGTTTTAGTATTAAGTTCGCTTTTCATTTTCATCTTCACGATCACCCAAACCATCAAGGGCCGATAACCTAGATGTTAGGCCCCTTAAAACAACAATTATCATCATCATCATCATCAACCAATGGGGATCACCATCTTCCTGCCCCTCCCCCAGGGGCTCACATCTTGTGGGCGTGGGTTGGCGACCACGGGGCCCCAGCTTAGTCCGGCATTGCTTCCACTTACTTGTGCCGGGCTCCTCTCTGTCTTCTTTCCTGTCGACCTCACTTGGTCAACTCTTGTTCTCTTCTGACCCCGACGGTATTAGGGTATCCGAGGCCTAGGGAGTCTCTTCCTTTCCCGCCTTAATTGGCCCTTGTCTCATCTTTTCTGATACTCTCCTTCTGCGAGGGGTCAGCCTTCTTTTTCTCTTCCTTTTACCTCCTGCCTTGCGCTCTAGGCCCTTAAGGAGGTAGGTTGTATGTAGCCCCACCACTTCTGGTGCACCCTAGATAATGCTACACCCTCAGGGGCTCACGGCTGGTGAGTTCGGGAGTTGGCGACCCCGAGGGATTCCTGAGCTAGGTCCGTTTTCCCCTTTTGACCCTTACCTTTGGGGCGGACCCTCTCCTCTTTCACTTTCCTATATGCCTTTCATGGCTCTCCTTCCTTCCAAGTCCCTCAATCCGCCTTCTCCGAGGGTTGAGGGCATTTCTTTTCCTTCTGTCCTTTTATTTGCCTTATTCTCCTTTATTTTTTCCATTTCTTCTTCTAGTATGTAGGTTATTAGTTAGTTTTAGTTTTTTAAGTTCGCTTTTCATTTTCATCTTCACGATCACCCAAACCATCAGGGGCCGATAACCTAGATGTTAGGCCCCTTAAAACAACAATTATCATCATCATCTTCCTGCCCCCGAGGAAGGGACGTGGAGGGCTTAATTCAAGGGTTGGATTTATCTCTATTAAATACAGGGGAAGCTCCACATTTTAGCTTAGCGCACGGCACGTACTCACACATTGACTTGAGTGTGTGTAGCCGTGCGCTGGTCCCCCTATTTGGATGGTATGTACACGACGACCTCTGTGACAGTGACCATTTCCCGATCGTTCTTACCCTTCTGACCCAGACGCCCGTGGAGTTCCCCAGTCGTTGGGTTCTTAAGCGGGCAACTTGGCCCTCGTTTCAAGAACGAGCTGTGTTCGTTGATCTTGGTTGCCAGAGCGTCGATGACGAGGTACAGCACATCACCGATGTGCTTCTTGCTGCCGCCGAAGAGTCCATCCCATCCTTTTTCTGGGACCCCTCGTCGCAAACTCTTCCCTTGGTGGACAGAGGATATTGCAGCGGCAATAAGAGACCGTCGTCGAGCTCACAAGCACTACCGTCGGCGTCCAACCATGGCCAATTTGGTGGCGTTTAAGAAATTTCGTGCCAAGGCACGGATTCTTATTCGCCAGAGTAAGAAACAATCCTGGGAACGGTATGTGTCTTCTATTACGGCACATACCCCCTCCTCTCAAGTGTGGACTAAACTACGACGCATTTCGGGAATTCAGACATCTTCTACTGTACCGGGAATTTCCATTGCTAATGAACTGGTTACAGATCCTTATCGCGTTGCAAACCATCTCGCCTCGTATTTTGTGGATATATCCGGTTCCGATAACTATGACCCTGCCTTCGTGGCCCTGAAGCGCGAAGCGGAACGTTTCAAGCTTAGTTTTGCTTCCCGCACTTCGGAGGAGTACAACGTGCCCTTTTCGGAGTGGGAACTCAGCGGAGCGCTGGCGCTCTGCAGGGACACGTCTCCTGGTCCGGATAATATTCACAACCAGATGCTTAAACACCTTAACGATGAGAGCATTCGCTATTTGCTCAGGGTGTTTAATCGTATCTGGTTGGATGGTGTGTTTCCAGCGCAATGGCAGGAAGGTATCATTATACCTATCCTGAAGCCCGATAAGGATCCCAAATTGACAGGGAGTTACAGACCTATTTGTCTCACTAACGGTTTGTGCAAGCTCTTTGAGAGGATGGTCAATCGGCGCCAGGTGTGGGTCCTGGAGAAACGGGGACTCCTGTCTGAATACCAGTGTGGTTTCAGGGCGTCTCGGTGTACCAACGACCATCTGGTACGCCTGGAGGCTGCCATACAGGACGCTTTTCTCCGGAGACAGCACCTAGTCGCTGTTTTCTTTGACGTCGAGAAGGCCTATGACACCACTTGGCGTTACGGCATCCTCTCTACCCTGCATCAATGGAAATTCCGAGGTAACTTGCCGGTTTTTATTGCGAATTTTCTGTCCCTTCGCCTGTTCCGTGTCCGAATAGGGGGGACATATTCGCAATATCATATACAGGAAAACGGAGTCCCACAGGGATCGGTGCTTAGCGTAACATTATTTGCGATTGCCATAAACGGTATAGTCGCTGCTGCTGGTCCAGCAGTGGTACCGTCGCTATATGTAGACGACTTCGCTCTACATTATAGTGCGCAAAATATGGCGGTCGCTGAACGACAGCTACAACAAGCTTTTCGGAGAGTGGGACGCTGGACACTGAAGCATGGCTTTCGATTCTCAACCGCTAAGTCGTCGGTTGTTCATTTCTGCCGAATGCGCACCCTCCATCCAGATCCTGAGCTTTATCTGGGCAATGTAGCTATGCCTGTTGTTGCTGCGTACCGGTTCCTTGGGCTCCTTTTCGATCAGAAATTGACGTGGGAACCACACGTGCGGTGTTTGAAAACTGCCTGCGCTAAGAATCTCAACATGTTGCGGTTTCTTAGCGGCACATCATGGGGGCGGACCGTGCGGTGCTCCTGCGTTTTTACAAGTCACTGATTTTATCTAGGTTAGATTATGGCAGTGTAACATATGGTTCGGCCCGTAAGTCAGTGCTTGTTAAACTGGACAGTGTCCATCATGGCGGTGTGAGGCTGGCGACGGGTGCCTTTCGGACAAGCCCAGTCGTCAGCTTGCTCGCCGAGGCTGGCGTACCTCCTTTACACCTGAGGCGCCAACAAGTACTGCTGACCTATGGTGCAACTATTCGACAGATGCCACTTCATCCAAGCTATCCATGTTTGTTTTACAATCCTAATCGCCGGCTGTATGATGTGCTCGCCCGAGCCACTCGGCCGGCGGGGATTCGCTTGGCTGACTTATACCGTCAGTTCCGATTTCCTTCTGTCTCCTGTATCGTCCGAGTACCTAGCAAGGCCCCTCCGTGGATGGTCTCTCGCCCTGATATCATCCTGGATCTGCACACCGGCCCCAAGTCGGACACGGACTCCTCCATCCATCGGAGGCTGTTCCAGTTCGTGGTGACACGGTATCCCCCCCAGGGGCTCACATCTAGTGGGTTGTGGGTTGGCGACCACGGGGCCCCAGCTGAGTCCGGCATTGCTTCCACTTACTTGTGCCGGCTCCTCTCTTTCTTCTTTCCTGTCGACCTCCCTTGGTCAACTCTTGTTCTCTTCCGACCCCGACGGTATTAGGGTATCCGAGGCCTAGGGAGTCTCTTCCTTTCCCGCCTTAATTGGCCCTTGTCTCATCTTTTCTGATTCCCTCCTTCTGCGAGGGGTCAGCCTTCTTTTTCTTTTCATGTTATCTCCTGCCTTCTGCTTAAGGCCCTCAAGGAGACCGGGTGTACCACTTTTGGTGCACCCTAGATAATGCTACACCCTCAGGGGCTCACGGCTGGTGAGTTCGGGAGTTGGCGACCCCGAGGGATTCCTGAGCTGGGTCCGTTTTCCCTTTTTGTCCCTTACCTTTGGGGCGGACCCTCTCCTCTTTCACTTTCCTATCTGCCTTTCATGGCTCTCCTTCCTTCCAAGTCCCTCAATCCACCTTCTTCGAGGGTTGAGGGCATTTCTTTTCTTCCTGTCCTTTATTTGCCTTATTCTCCTTTAGTTTTCCATTTCTTCTTCTAGTATGTAGGTTAGTAGTTAGTTTTAGTTTTAAGTTCGCATTTCATTTTCATCATCACGATCACCCAAACCATCAGGGGCCGATAACCTAGATGTTAGGCCCCTTAAAACAACAATTATCATCATCATGACACGGTATCCGGGATCAGGGCTTGTATTCACGGACGGTTCGAGGGTAAACGAGAAAGTAGGCTGTGCATTTGTGGTTGAGGATCGTCGGTTTCTCTTTTCACTTCCCGAGGCCTGTAGCGTGTACACTGCGGAGCTCTATGCCATCTTAGAGGCTCTGCGGTACACGTTATCAGACGATCACCAGCACTTTCTTGTGTGTACAGACTCTCTGAGTGCGCTGCAGGCGATCGATGTGTGTTTCCCGAAGCACCCGTTGGTCCAGCGTGTGCACGACCAGCTCGTCAGTTCGCGTAACGCTGGAACCGGGGTGACCTTTGTGTGGCTTCCTAGCCACATGGGTATTGCGGGAAACGAGCTTGCTGATCAGGCGGCGAGAGAAGCAGTTGCACTGCCCTCGCTACCGTATAAGGTGCCTGCTAGTGATGTGCGCTCTCAGTTGCGGCATTCGATCCTGTCGCATTGGGAGGAGGCATGGCGTGCCACGCCTCCACCCAACAAACTGAGAGGCATCAAGGAGACAACGAAGGTGTGGAATTCTTCATTCCGATCTCTCCGGAAGGAAGCTGTGGTACTCTGTCGACTCCAGATCGGCCATGGGATTGCTACGCACTCCCACTTGCTAAAGAGAGAAGATCCTCCTGTGTGTACTTGCGTCGCCCACCTAACCGTGGCACACCTCTTGGAGTGTGTGGATCTGGCCGATCTGCGAGGGACTCTTAAACTGCCTAATACCCTCTCCCTTATTCTCCGTGATGACGGGCCGTCAGCTGACCTCGTCATCCGGTTCATGAGGGAGAGTGGTTACTTTTTTAAGTTTTAATGTGTAGTTACGACTTTTAATTCTGGTTAAATCTGTTTTATGTTTTTTATTGTGTTATGTATTGTACTGTTCACTGTGCCTTATTTGTTTTATCCTTTTTTACCATCCGCCTTTTATTCTTTTTATTCAAATAAGGCATAATTTTTGGGGCTCACTGTCTGTTTTATAAACACCATTTTCGCTCCATCCATGGCAGTGAGTTGTTTTTATCTACACCCTTTCATTTCACGCCATTTCATTTCATTAGGGGCCGATAACCTCGATATTAGGCCCCTTAAAACAACAATTATCATCATCATCATCATCATCTTCGACTCCTTGAAAAGTTGATAATTTTCCTTTCCCAATGATATTTTCCAGTACCTTAAGTGCTGTATTGTTCTCTTTCACACCGACTTCTGAAATGACATTTGCAATTTCATTTCTAGAAGGTAATTCATGGTCTATCACAGTTGATGGATTCCATGGTTCCAATCCACACTTCCTAAAGCCATTCTGGATGTCTGTGAAGGGGATGTCATTAAGAATCGCTTTTAGAATCGGTGCAAAATCTTTCTTTTTCAAAATCGGTGAATCCATATTTTCTATTCTCCATGAATGAACTTTCTCTTTCCAGCGGCCTTTCAATGATCTAAAAACTGAAGCATCCATCGGCTGTATTAGATGTGTTGCTTTGGGATAAAGAGCTATTAAAATTATCCCTGTTTAGGAACAAAATCCACTAGTGTGGAGGGTCTTGTGTGAGGAATGGCCATCGAGGAGAAGAATTACAGGAAGATCGATGTTATTGCTGATCAGCCATGGGTAGAATAAATTGCTGACAAACTCATAAAAAATTGCTCCGGTCATCCATCCACTTTCTGGACGATCTATTCCCCAATCTGCGGGAATGCTAGTTGCAATTTCTGATGGGATCCTTTCATATTTAAACACAATATTAATGGAAGGGCCATGACACCTGCTGCACTAGCTTTTTATCATGACAGTTAAACATTCCTTATCATTTGGATTCTTCCCCCTGTGGGAGGGGGGTTTAGAATACACCCACGGTATCCCGTGCCTGTCGTAAGAGGCGACTAAAAGGGGCGACCTTGGCTATACTTTAAGGACTCCGCGTTGTTTTGTGAATTGGACCCCCAGTGGGTGGGAGGAAGCGAATACATCCCCGGTACTCCCTGCCAGTCGTAAAAGGCGACTAAAAGGGCTTCTCGGAACGGTCCCCTTTCGAGGGTTTGACTGTCAGCTCTAAAAGACATACACCCGTGCGGTATAACTCTCATTAGGTTATATCGCACTTCTTTCCGTCACTGCTTTCAGGGTCTGGCAACCAAAATTTCTATATGTGCGTGCTGTTAAGGGATGGGCCACTTACGCTAGCGACTACGCTCGAAAGCCTGTTCCGGTCTTGGCCGCGCCGACAGGTGGGTGTGCCATGTACCCGTTCAGTAGTATCCGCCTGACTACGCAAGTCCCCGCACAGCCGAATGTCTGAGCTGTAAAATCCAGTATATGCCAAGGGGTAGGGTAGAGTGGGGCAAGTTGAGACATTTTTTACATTAAATTTTTTTAATTTTTTTCCCTTTGTTTTTTGAATTGACAAAGGCTTCTTAAAATACTTTCACCTTTTGCGCATTTAAATATGCTACTTGTAAATATTATATATTACCCCTTTATTTCAAAATATATTTTTTTGGTAGTACCCGCAAGTGTATCAACCGTCCCCACAATGGGGGCAAGTTGATATTAGCTAGGGGCAAGTTGATACCAGTGTATAACATCTTATAATAATGCATTTAGGATAATTTATAATAGCTTTGTACCAAGAATATAAACGTATTTTATTTAGCTGAACGACATTTCAAATATAAAAATGAAAATACGAGGCTGAGCAATGCAATGAAAGTAATTTTGAACAACTTTGTGCCAAGAATATGAAAGTAGGCCTATTTTATTTAGTTTAAAGACAACTTTCCTCGATCGCCTCGGCTTGCCGCATGCCCACCAGCATATCTCTGTCTCCTTCTACCACACTCCCTTCCCTTGCCTGAAGCACAGCAGTGGCCAGCGGCTTGCTGCCTGGCTCAGCAAATACGGCGAGTTCGTAGATTTGAATCGCGCGCCCGGAAGTAACAAAGTAACCTCATTTACTCGGAGGGAAAAATTTTCTCCGCCAATCCGATTGCGGCATCGTCTTTTAAATAACACGCAGAGCGTCCCTGATTTTTTTTTGTCGGTATAATTAAGATACACCCTGTATAGTTACTGTTTTGCCTGGATTATTACTCATCCAGTCATCAACTGAAGCAAAATAATATCTCTTAAAAGGCCCATACACTGATTTGTGAAGAGATTGTAAGCGGTGGGAGGTGTGGGGAGGGATAGACAACATTACAATGCCGTTTTCCTTGCAGAAGTTGTGCGCTTGGATAGACAGATGGGATTCATGGTTGTCCAGAACTAACAAGCAGGGATGATCTTTCAAAGATTTTACATGACCGTGAAAGTGCTTGACTAACTGCAAGAAGGATTCACTCGTTATCCATCCAGATGGGTAGGAAGTACCAATGCATCCTGGTGGTCCATTGATTAAAAATTATCCTTAAAAAACTTGAAAAACGAACATTGGAGGAACTGAATTTCCGATCGCACTTACACCAAGAACCATTGTGACTGTTTGTACTCTTTCTGCTGAGGTACAGTAGCTTTTCCTACTGCACGCACTCCTTTTTTGGCTACAATTTTAGTAGGTCTTTGAACAGTTTGCACACCGGTCTCATCAACATTCCAATATCTTTCATTTCAAATTTGTATTTATCCAACACACTTTTCAAGTTGTCGTAAAAGATATTCACGTTGGTACCGTTGAAACTAGTCGCTCGGCTTAAACTGGTTGCTTCAGGCTCCCGGATTGAAAGCCGAGGATGTCTCTTCATGAATAAGTTGAACCAGTTTCTTGTTGCTATTTTATGGTTAATCCACGTATCAAGCACATTGATAATATGCCTGTTTGCCATGGCCAGTTCATATGCCAGTAGTTTAATATTCTCTGGAGTTAGTCCATAGTATATTTTGGAGCAATGTAGTATGTATTTTTCAAGCTCAAGTTCTAGGTTCTCTGGAAAAATCTGTCTAGGCATAGCATAATTCACTGTGACAACTAGGCCATTAGATTCATCCTTTTTCCTAACATATCTGAAAAGTGTCATTTTGTCGATTTCATAAGCGATAGCCGCTTCTCGCATTGTCATCGTTCGTGCTTTGACTTCATCATAATTATGCTTTATCAAAAGTCTGAATCAGAATTCTTCCTCGATCCGTCTTCCTTTTGTAGTTCCGCACCATTTTCCTGTAAAAAAGAGGCAAGTGATATATTTCAATGCATTGAGGTACGTTGATACGCTGTAGCAATATGCCCCAACCAACATATATCAACTTGCCCCTACTGCGCACGTGACGTTTAATTTAACCTCGCAACTAAATTAAGAAGGCTTCAACATTTGTAACTATTGAATTTCACTCACCTTTAAGTACACTTTTCGAGGATCAGACAATAAACGTCTGAAATATACTGTCCTGTTCAAAAATTCACTCAACCAACACGCTCAAAAAATACTTTTCAATACTGAAAACAAACATTTAGTCACCAAACACAGATGACACGTGCGTCCACTATGAAATGCCGGCAGGCACTGCCTTGAAGTGAACTACAACGTCTGCTGCTACGGAGGACTGCCTGGGCATGCACACTAGGTCACACCACCTTCCCCCCCCCCCCCCCCCCAGGGGCTCACATCTAGTGGGTTGTGGGTTGGCGACCACGGGGCCCCAGCTGAGTCCGGCATTGCTTCCACTTACTTGTGCCGGGCTCCTCTCTTTCCTCTTTCCTGTCGACCTTCCTTGGTCAACTCTTGTTCTCTTCCGACCCCGACGGTATTAGATTATCCGAGGCCTAGGGAGTCTTTCACTTTCCCGCCTTAATTGGCCCTTGTCTCATCTTTCCTGATACCCTCCTTCTGTGAGGGGTCAGCCTTCTTGTTCTTTTCCTTTTACCTCCTGCCTTGTGCTCAAGGCCCTTAAGGAGGCAGGGTGTATGTAGCCCCACCACTTCTGGTGCACCGTCGATAATGCTACACCCTCAGGGGCTCACGGCTGGTGAGTTCGGGCGTTGGCGACCCCGAGGGATTCCTGAGCTGGGTCCGTTTTCCCCTTTTTGTCCCTTCCCTTTGGGGCGGACCTTCTCCTCTCTCCCCTCTCCTCTCCTCTTTTCCTTCTATTTCCTTTTCTCTTTAAGATTCCCGCACTGTTTTTGTTACTCGAATCAACGTGTATCTAAATTCCCTTTTCGCGATTTTTAAGGCATTTTTGATCTATGTTGCATTTTGTAAGTCTCTTCGATCTAAATTACATCTCGCGATTGTTTTCAACCTCAATTGCATTTTGTAAAGATTGACAATCTAAATTGCTTTTTAGTAAGTCTTTCAATGCAGGCGTCAGGGCATTTTAGTGAGTATTTTGAATTTCAATTGCATTTTGTAAGTATTTTCAACCAAAACCGCATTTCGCACGAATTTTGAATCTAAATTGCATTTTGTTTGGTGGGCATTTTGCACATATTTTGATTCTCAATTGCATTTTGTGGGTATTTTGAATCTAAATTACATTTGTCAAGTATTTTCAATCTAAATTGCTTTTTGTAAGTATTGTCAATCCACATGAGTCGTTTGAATCTACCGTACATTTTGTAAGCATTTTCAATTTCAATTGCATTTTGTAAGTATTTTGAATTTCACTTGCACTTTGTGAATAATTTGGATTGGAACTGGGATATTTCAATCTGAATTGCATTGTGTATTTTCAATTTCAATTGCATTTTGTAAGTATTTTGAACCTCAATTGCATTTTGTACGTACTTTCGATCTCATTTGCATTTTGTAAGTATTTTGAATTTCAGTTGCATTTTGTAAGTATTTCGGCGCTACTTTGCATTTTGTACGTATTTTGAATCTAGCCTACGTTTTGTGGGTCTTTTTCAATCTATTCTTTTTGTGCAACTTTTCGTTCTAAATTCCCTTTTGTAGGACCATATTGTGAGTTGTTTCCATGTGAGTTCCTTTTTGTACGTATTTTCAGTCTTCGATAATTTTGTTCTGGTTTCCATTTCATTATCATTTTCGCTATCACCCAGATCATTAGGGGCCGATAACCTCGATGTTAGGCCCCTTAAAACAGCAATTATCATCATCATCATCACACCACCTTCCGTATCAACTTGCCCCACTCTACCCTACCCCCCCCCCCCCCAGGGGCTCACATCTAGTGAGTTGTGGGTTGGCGACCACGGGGCCCCAGCTGAGTTCGGCATTGCTTCCACTTACTTGTGCCGGGCTCCTCTCTGTCTTCTTTCCTGTCGACCTCACTTGGTCAACTCTTGTTCTCTTCCGACCCCGACGGTATTAGGGTATCCGAGGCCTAGGGAGTCTCTTCCTTTCCCGCCTTAATTGGCCCTTGTCTCATCTTTTCTGATTCCCTCCTTCTGCGAGGGGTCAGCCTTCTTTTTCTTTTCATGTTATCTCCTGCCTTCTGCTTAAGGCCCTTAAGGAGGCCGGGTGTATGTAGCCCCACCACTTTTGGTGCACCCTAGATAATGCTACACCCTCAGGGGCTCACGGCTGGTGAGTTCGGGAGTTGGCGACCCCGAGGGATTCCTGAGCTGGGTCCATTTTCCCTTTTTGTCCTTTACCTTTGGGGCGGACCCGCTCCTCTTTCACTTTTCTATCTGCCTTTCATGGCTCTCCTTCCTTCCAAGTCCCTCAATCCGCCTTCTTCGAGGGTTGAGGGCATTTCTTTTCCTCCTGCCCTTTATTTGCCTTATTCTCCTTTAGTTTTCCATTTTCCCTCAGGGGCTCACACCTAGTGGGACGTGGATTGGCGACCACGGGGCCCCAGCTGAGTCCGACATTACTTCCACTTACTTGTGCCGGGCTCCTCTCTGTCTTCTTTCCTGTCGACCTCACTTGGTCAACTCTTGTTCTCTTCCGACCCAGACGGTATTAGGGTATCCGAGGCCTAGGGAGTCTCTTCCTTTCCCGCCTTAATTGGCCCTTGTCTCATCTTTTCTGATACCCTCCTTCTGCGAGGGGTCAGCCTTCTTTTTCTTCCCCCAGGGGCTCACATCTTGTGGGCGTGGGTTGGCGACCACGGGGCCCCAGCTGAGTCCGGCATTGCTTCCACTTACTTGTGCCGGCTCCTCTCTGTCTTCTTTCCTGTCGACCTCACTTGGTCAACTCTTGTTCTCTTCTGACCCCGACGGTATTAGGGTATCCGAGGCCTAGGGAGTCTTTTCCTTTCCCGCCTTCCCCCAGGGGCTCACATCTTGTGGGCGTGGGTTGGCGACCACGGGGCCCCGGCTGAGTCCGGCATTGCTTCCACTTACTTGTGCCGGACTCCTCTCTTTCTTCTTTCCTGTCGACCTCCCTTGGTCAACTCTTGTTCTCTTCCGACCCCGACGGTATTAGGTTATCCGAGGCCTAGGGAGTCTTTCATTTCCTGCCTTAATTGGCCCTTGTCTCATCTTTCCTGACACCCTCCTTCTGTGAGGGGTCAGCCTTCTTTTTCTTTTCCTTTTACCTCCTGCCTTGTGCTCAAGGCCCTTAAGGAGGCAAGGTGCATGTAGCCCCATCCCTTCTGGTGCACCGTAGATAATGCTACAGCCTCAGGGGCTCACGGTTGGTGAGTTCGGGAGTTGGCGCCCCCGAGGGATTCCTGAGCTGGGTCCGTTTTCCCCTTTTATCCCTTCCCTTTGGGGCGGACCTTTTCCTCTCTCCCCTCCCCTCTCCTCTCCTCTCCTCTCCTCACCTCTCCTCTCCTCTTTTCCTCATATTTACTTTTCTCTTTAAGATTCCAGCACTGTTTTTGTTACTTGGTTCACCGTGTGTCTAAATTCCCTTCTACCATTTTTTTAAAGGCATTTTTAATCTATGTTGCATTTTGTAAGTTTTTTCGATCTAAATTACATCTCGCGATTGTTTTCAACTTCTCCCCCAGGGGCTCACATCTTGTGGGCGTGGGTTGGCGACCACGGGGCCCCAGCTGAGTCCGGCATTGCTTCCACTTACTTGTGCCGGGCTCCTCTCTGTCTTCTTTCCTGTCGACCTCACTTGGTCAACTCTTGTTCTCTTCTGACCCCGACGGTATTAGGGTATCCGAGGCCTAGGGAGTCTGTTCCTTTCACGCCTTAATTGGCCCTTGTCTTATCTTTTCTGATACCCTCCTTCTGCGAGGGGTCAGCCTTCTTTTTCTCTTCCTTTTACCTCCTGCCTTGTACTCTAGGCCCTTAAGGAGGCAGGGTGTATGTAGCCCCACCACTTCTGGTGCACCCTAGATAATGCTACACCCTCAGGGGCTCACGGCTGGTGAGTTCGGGAGTTGGCGACCCCGAGGGATTCCTGAGCTGGGTCCGTTTTCCCCTTTTGTCCCTTACCTTTGGGGCGGACCCTCTCCTCTTTCACTTTCCTATATGCCTTTCATGGCTCTCCTTCCTTCCAAGTCCCTCAATCCGCCTTCTCTGAGGGTTGAGGGCATTTCTTTTCCTTCTGTCCTTTTATTTGCCTTATTCTCCTTTAGTTTTGCATTTCTTCTTCTAGTATGTAGGTTATTAGTTAGTTTTAGTTTTAAGTTGGCTTTTCATTTTCATCTTCACGATCACCCAAACCATCAGGGGCCGATAACCTCGATGTTAGGCCCCTTAAAACAACAATTATCATCATCATCATCATGTTTTCAACTTCAATTGCATTTTGTAAAGATTGACGATCTAAATTGCTTTTTGGTAAGTCTTTCAATGCAGGTTGCGGGGCCTTTTAGTGAGAATTTTGAATTTCAATTGCATTTTGTAAGTATTTTCAACCAAAACCGCATTTCGCACGAATTTTGAATCTAAATTGCATTTTGTTTGGTGGGCATTTTGCACATATTTTGATTCTTAATTGCATTTTGTGGGTATTTTGAATCTAAATTACATTTTGTCAAGTATTTTCAATCTAAATTGCATTTTGTAAGTATTGTCAATCCACATGAGTCGTTTGAATCTACCGTACATTTTGTAAGCATTTTCAATTTCAATTGCATTTTGTAAGTATTTTGAATTTCAATTGCACTTTGTGATTAATTTGGATTGGAACTGGGATATTTCAATCTGAATTGCATTGTGTATTTTCAATTTCAATTGCATTTTGTAAGTATTTTGAACCTCAATTGCATTTTGTACGTCATTTCGATCTCATTTGCATTTTGTGAGTATTTTGAATTTCAGTTGCATTTTGTAAGTATTTCGACGCTACATTGCACTTTGTACGTATTTTGAATCTAGCCTACGTTTTGTGTGTGTTTTACTTTTCGTCCTAAATTCCCTTTTTTCAGACCATATTGTGAGTTGTTTCCATCTGAGTTCTTTTATATACGTATTTTCCGTCTCAGATAATTTTATTCTGGTTTCCATTTCATTATCATTTTCGCTATCACCCAGATCATTAGGGGCCGATAACCTCGATGTTAGGCCCCTTAAAACAACAATTATCATCATCATCATCAACCAAACCATCAGGGGCCGATAACCTAGATGTTAGGCCCCTTAAAACATCAATTATCATCATCATCATCACCTTTCCCGCCTTAATTGGCCCTTGTCTCATCTTTTCTGATACCCTCCTTCTGTGAGGGGTCAGCCTTCTTTTTCTCTTCCTTTTACCTCCTGCCTTGTGCTCTAGGCCCTTAAGGAGGCAGGGTGTATGTAGCCCCACCACTTCTGGTGCACCCTAGATAATGCTACACCCTCAGGGACTCACGGCTGGTGAGTTCGGGAGTTGGCGACCCCGAGGGATTCCTGAGCTGGGTCCGTTTTCCCCTTTTTGTCCCTTCCCTTTGGGGCGGACCCTCTCCTCTTTCACTTTCCTATCTACCTTTCATGGCTCTCCTTCCTTCCAAGTCCCTCAATCCGCCTTCTTCGAGGGTTGAGGGCATTTCTTTTCCTCCTGTCCTTTATTTGCCTTATTCTCCTTTAGTTTTCCATTTCTTCTTCTAGTATGTAGGTTAGTAGTTAGTTTTAATTTTAAGTTCGCTTTTCATTTCCATCTTCACGATCACCCAAACCATCAGGGGCCGATAACCTAGATGTTAGGCCCCTTAAAACAACAATTATCATCATCATCATATCCTTCTTTTTCTCTTCCTTTTACCTCCTGCCTTGTGCTCAAGGCCCTTAAGGAGGCAGGGTGTATGTAGCCACACCACTTCTGGTGCACCCTAGATAATGCTACACCCTCAGGGGCTCACGGCTGGTGAGATCGGGAGTTGGCGACCCCGAGGGATTCCTGAGCTGGGTCCGTCCCCTTTTGTCCCTTACCTTTGGGGCGGACCCTCTCCTCTTTCACTTTCCTATATGCCTTTCATGGCTCTCCTTCCTTCCAAGTCCCTCAATCCGCCTTCTCCGAGGGCTGAGGGCAATTCTTTTCCTTCTGTCCTTTTATTTGCCTTATTCTCCTTTAATTTTCCATTTCTTCTTCAAGTATGTAGGTTAGTAGTTAGTTGTAGTTTTAAGTTCGCTTTTCATCTTCACGCTCACCCAAACCATCAGGGGCCGATAACCTAGATGTTAGGCCCCTTAAAACAACAATTATCATCATCATCAACTCTACCCTACATGCCGATACGGCATTGTAAAACATCGGACCCCCGGGCAATGCCTTCCAAGCTAGGCGGACCTTGCCCTGGCTGGGTAGCGCCTACTGTGACGGCCCGTGATCGGATGTCGGTGGCATTCGGGGAGGATGATCTGGCCATGGGTTCAAAAAGAAAAATCCCCAACCAGGGTGGATCTACACCCAAACAGGGTGGTCCTACACCCAAGTCTTTAACATTTGATTCCCTACGGGGATCAACCCCCTGGGAACAATCTGTGCGTGAAAATCTGGGTACTAACACCCCCAAGTTTCTGGTAGCTACCAGAACAGATGGGGGTGATTTCAAGCTGGTATAGAGTATTTTGTTTTCTCGCCACATAGAAGGTGTCTATGGTGAGCTTGAGAAAGTACAAAAGATGAGGAACGGTAGCTTGTTGCTCAAGACTAGGACTGGTGAGCAAGTTGAACGACTTTTGCAATGTGACCACTTTGGCGACATTCCCGTCAAAGTGGAAAAGCACACGTCCCTGAATCTGGTCCGAGGAGTTATTTTCCACCGGGACCTGATTCTGAACACTGACGAGGATCTCAAGGAGGATATGCAGCACCGTCACGTGACTGATGTCCGGCGCATTACGCGCAAGGTCAATGGTCAAATCGTGGATACTGGTGCTTTCATTATTTCCTTTGAGCTTTCGGTGCTCCCGGAGAAAGTCAAGGTTACAAGTTACCGTTGTGACGTACGGCCTTATATCCCTCCACCAATGAGGTGTTACAAGTGCCAGAAGTTCGGGCACATGTTATCCCGATGCTCGAGCCCCGCAATCTGCGGACATGCGGTAAGGTACCACACGAAGCGGAGGAGTGCACAACACCTTATCAGTGCACTAATTGCCCTGGATTTCATTCTCCTCGGGACAGGAACTGCCCTGTCTTCCTGAGTGAGAAGAAAATCCAGGAGATCAAAACCCTGGATGGTCTCACCTACCAGGAGACCCGCAAGAAGTACCGTACCACGACTTCGCCTTCTCCAACGATTGATTATAGAGCCATAATACCAAATTTGGTCCCGGCTACCTCATCTTTTGTACCAGCTGTGAAACCTGCAACTGAGTTTCCTGTTCCGATTCCAGCTCCTAAGATTATAACGGAAAGCCCGAAGGTGACTTCAACTCCACCTTCGGCCAGCACGAAGGCTGTGCGAGCGAAGGCTGCTCCGCCCGCACAGCAGGGGAGGAAGTTGAAGACTTACTCCCCACTCGGGAGGAAGTCGAAGACTTTCTCCCCACCCAAACGGTCGGCGAAAGCCGCGCCGAAGCCGGCGGAGGTGGCATCGTCGACCAGGGTCAGGAATTCGGCTCCTGATCCGTCTATATATCTTAAAGAGGCGGGGGCGGGTAAGAAGGGACCCCGCACTACGCATTCGCTTTCTCCAAAAAAGGGGAAGCCATCCGCGCCCACACCTGCGGATGCTTCTGCGCCTGGGGACGGTCCGGTCCCCAGATCTACGCGCTCCCCACGGAGTTCACCCCGCCGCCGAACTGCGTCTAGGAAATCTTCCACCGAGTCGAGTCACTCCATGACCTCGCATGAGGACATGGAGATTATAGTCGACGTAGTGGATGATGATCCTCCAGAGTCTAAGTTGTAGCTTGCTGCTCCAACTTATTCCCTAAGTCCACACAATGGCACTGTTACAGTGGAATTGTAACAGTTATGACAGGCATTTGACAGAGCTCCGTCAGCTTATTTCCCAAAACGCAGCGAGTATAGTCAGCCTACAGGAAACGAACCTCAGACCTGATCACGAGACTGTTCTGAGAGGTTTCCGACTATACTCTAAAGAGCGACAAGACGCCGCCCGGGCTTCCGGGGGCGTTTGTACCTTCGTTCGCTCTGACTGCTATAGTAAGGAGTTTCCACTCGACACTCCTCTGGAAGCTATTGCAGTTCGCGTGTCCTTGCCTGCTATGAAATGTATGTACCCCCAGGGGCTCACATCTAGTGGGATGTGGGTTGGCGACCACGGAGCCCCAGCTGAGTCCGGCATTGCTTCCACTTACTTGTGCCGGGCTCCTCTCTTTCTTCTTTCCTGTCGACCTCCCTTGGTCAACTCTTGTTCTCTTCCGACCCCGACGGTATTAGGGTATCCGAGGCCTAGGGAGTCTCTTCCTTTCCCGCCTTAATTGGCCCTTGTCTCATCTTTCCTGACACCCTCCTTCTGTGAGGGGTCAGCCTTCTTGTCTTTTCCTTTTACCTCCTGCCTTGTGCTCAAGGCCCTTAAGGAGGCAGGGTGTATGTAGCCCCACCACTTCTGGTGCACCGTAGATAATGCTACACCCTCAGGGGCTCATGGCTGGTGAGTTCGGGAGTTGGCGACCCCGAGGGATTCCTGAGCTGGGTCCGTTTTCCCCTTTGTCCCTTACCTTTGGGGCGGACCCTCTCCTCTTTCACTTTCCTATATGCCTTTCATGGCTCTCCTTCCTTCCAAGTCCCTCAATCCGCCTTCTCCGAGGGTTGAGGGCATTTCTTTTCCTTCTGTCCTTTTATTTGCCTTATTCTCCTTTAGTTTTCCATTTCTTCTTCTAGTATGTAGGTTAGTTTTAGTTTTTAGTTCGCTTTTCATTTTCATCTTCACGATCACCCAAACCATCAGGGGCTGATAACCTAGATGTTAGGCCCCTTAAAACAACAATTATCATCATCATCAACCTCTCTGTCTTCCCCCCAGGGGCTCACATCTTGTGGGCGTGGGTTGGCGACCACGGGGCCCCAGCTGAGTCCGGCATTGCTTCCACTTACTTGTGCCGGGCTCCTCTCCGTCTTCTTTCCTGTCGACCTCACTTGGTCAACTCTTGTTCTCTTCTGCCCCGACGGTATTAGGGTATCCGAGGCCTAGGGAGTCTCTTCCTTTCCCGCCTTAATTGGCCCTTGTCTCATCTTTTCTGATACCCTCCTTCTGCGAGGGGTCAGCCTTCTTTTTCTCTTCCTTGTACCTCCTGCCTTGTGCTCTAGGCCCTTAAGGAGGCAGGGTGTATGTAGCCCCACCACTTCTGGTGCACCCTAGATAATGCTACACACTCAGGGGCTCACGGCTGGTGAGTTCGGGAGTTGGCGACCCCGAGGGATTCCTGAGCTGGGTCCGTTTTCCCCATTTGTCCCTTACCTTTGGGGCGGACCCTCTCCTCTTTCACTTTCCTATATGCCTTTCATGGCTCTCCTTCCTTCCAAGTCCCTCAATCCGTCTTCTCCGAGGGTTGAGGGCATTTCTTTTCCTTTTGTCCTTTTATTTCCCTTATTCGCCTTTAGTTTTGCATTTCTTCTTCTAGTATGTAGGTTATTAGTTAGTTTTAGTTTTAAGTTCGCTTTTCATTTTCATCTTCACGATCACCCAAACCATCAGGGGCCGATAGCCTAGCTGTTAGGCCCCTTAAAACAACAATTATCATCATCATCATCACCTCTCTGTCTTCTTTCCTGTCGACCTCACTTGGTCAACTCTTGTTCTCTTCCGACCCCGACGGTATTAGGGTATCCGAGGCCTAGGGAGTCTTTTCCTTTCCCGCCTTAATTGGCCCTTGTCTCATCTTTTCAGATTCCCTCCTTCTGCGAGGGGTCAGCCTTCTTTTTCTTTTTATGTTATCTCCTGCCTTCTGCTTAAGGCCCTCAAGGTGGCTGGGTGTATGTAGCCCCACCACTTTGGTGCACCCTAGATAATGCTACACCCTCAGGGGCTCACGGCTGGTGAGTTCGGGAGTTGGCGACCCCGAGGGATTCCTGAGCTGGGTCCATTTTCCCCTATTGTCCGTTACCTTTGGGGCGGACCCTCTCCTCTTTCACTTTCCTATCTGCCTTTCATGGCTCTCCTTCCTTCCAAGTCCCTCAATCCGCCTTCTCCGAGGGTTGAGGGCATTTCTTTTCCTCCTGTCCTTTATTTGCCTTATTCTCTTTTAGTTTTCCCTTTCTTCTTCTAGTATGTAAGTTGGTAGTTAGTTTTAGTTTTAAGTTTACATTTCATTTTCATCTTCACGATCACCCAAACCATCAGGGGCCGATAGCCTAGATGTTAGGCCCCTTAAAACAACAATTATTATCATCATCCTCTCCTCTTTCACTTTCCTATCTGCCTTTCATGGCTCTCCTTCCTTCCAAGTCCCTCAATCCGCCTTCTTCGAGGGTTGAGGGCATTTATTTTCCTCCTGTCCTTTATTTGCCTTATTCTCCTTTAGTTTTCCATTTCTTCTTCTAGTATGTAGGTTAGTAGTTAGTTTTAGTTTTTAAGTTCGCTTTTCATTTTCATCTTAACGATCACCCAAACCATCAGGGGCCGATAACCTAGATGTTAGGCCCCTTAAAACAACAATTATCATCATCATCATCATCTTGCTGCCGCCGAAGAGTCCATTCCATCCTTTTCTGGGACTCCTCGTCGCAAACTCGTCCCTTGGTGGACAGAGGATATTGCAGCGGCAATAAGAGACCGTCGTCGAGCTCATAAGCACTACCGTCGGCGTCCAACCATGGCCAATTTGGTGGCGTTTAAGAAATTTCGTGCCAAGGCACGGATTCTTATTCGCCAGAGTAAGAAACGATCCTGGAAACGGTATGTGTCTTCTATTACGGCACATACCCCCTCCTCTCAAGTGTGGACTAAACTACGACGCATTTCGGGCATTCAGACATCTTCTACTGTACCGGGAATTTCCATTGATAATGACTTGGTTACAGATCCTTATCGCGTTGCAAACCATCTCGCCTCGTATTTTGCGGATATATCCGGTTGCGATAACTATGACCCTGCCTTCGTGGCCCTGAAGCGCGAAGCGGAACGTTTCCAGCTTAGTTTTGCTTCCCGCGCTTCGGAGGAGTACAACGTGCCCTTTACGGAGTGGGAACTCCGCGGAGCGCTGGCGCTCTGCAGGGACACGTCTCCTGGCCCGGATAATATTCACAACCAGATGCTTAAACACCTTAACGATGAGAGCATTCGTTATTTGCTCAGGGTGTTTAATCGTATCTGGTTGGAGGGTGTGTTTCCAGCGCAATGGCAGGAAGGTATCATTATACCTATCCTGAAGCCCGGTAAGGATCCCAAATTGACAGGGAGTTACAGACCTATTTGTCTCACTAACGGTCTGTGCAAGCTCTTCGAGAGGATGGTCAATCGGCGCCTAGTGTGGATCCTGGAGAAACGGGGACTCCTGTCTGAATACCAGTGTGGTTTCAGGGCGTCACGGTGTACCAACGACCATCTGGTACGCCTGGAGACCGCCATACAGGACGCTTTTCTCCGGAGACAGCACCTGGTCGCCGTTTTCTTTGACCTCGAGAAGGCCTATGACACCACTTGGCGTTACGGCATCCTCTCTACTCTGCATCAATGGAAATTCCGAGGTAACTTGCCGGTTTTTATTGCGAATTTTCTGTCCCTTCGCCTGTTCCGTGTCCGAATAGGGGGGACATATTCGCAATATCATATACAGGAAAACGGAGTCCCACAGGGATCGGTGCTTAGCGTAACATTATTTGCGATTGCCATAAACGGTATAGTCGCTGCTGCTGGTCCAGCAGTGGTACCGTCGCTATATGTAGACGACTTCGCTCTACATTATAGTGCGCACAATATGGCGGTCGCTGAACGACAGTTACAACAAGCTATTCGGAGAGTGGAACGCTGGACACAGGAGCATGGCTTTCGATTCTCAACCGCTAAGTCCTCGGTTGTCCATTTCTGCCGAAAGCGCACCCTCCATCCAGATCCCGAGCTTTATCTGGGCAATGTAGCTTTGCCTTGTTGTTGCTGCGTACCGGTTCCTTGGGCTCCTTTTCGACCAGAAATTGACGTGGGAACCACACGTGCGGTGTTTGAAGACTGCCTGTGCTAAGAAGCTCAACATGTTGCGGTTTCTTAGCGGCACATCGTGGGGGGCGGACCGCGCGGTGCTTCTACGTTTTTATAAAGCACTGATTTTATCTAGGTTAGATTATGGCAGTGTAGCATATGGTTCGGCCCGTAAGTCAGTGCTTGTTAAACTGGACAGTGTCCACCACGGCGGTGTGAGGCTGGCGACGGGTGCCTTTCGGACGAGCCCAGTCGTCAGCTTGCTCGCCGAGGCTGGCGTACCTCCTTTACACCTGAGGCGCCAACAAGTACTGCTAACCTATGCTGCAACAATTCGACAGATGCCCCTTCATCCAAGCTATCCATGTTTGTTTTCCAATCCGAATCGCCGGCTGTATGATGCGCTCGCCCGAGCCACTCGGCCGGCGGGGATTCGCTTGGATGACTTATACCGTCAGTTCCGATTTCCTTCTGTCTCCTGTATCGTCCGAGTACCTAGCAAGGCCCCTCCGTGGATGGTCTCTCGCCCTGATATCATCCTGGATCTGCACACCGGCCCCAAGTCGGACACGGACTCCTCCGTCCATCGGAGGCTGTTCCAGTCCGTGGTGACACGGTATCCGGGATCAGGGCTTGTATTCACGGACGGTTCGAGGGTAAACGAGAAAGTAGGCTGTGCATTTGTGGTTAAGGATCGTCGGTTTCTCTTTTCACTTCCCGAGGCCTGTAGCGTGTACACTGCAGAGCTCTATGCCATCTTAGAGGCTCTGCGGTACACGTTATCAGACGATCACCAGCACTTTCTTGTGTGTACTGACTCTCTGAGTGCGCTGCAAGCGATCGATGTGTGTTTCCCGAAGCACCCGTTGGTCCAGCGTGTGCACGACCAGCTCGTCAGTTCGCGTAACGCTGGAACCGGGGTGACCTTTGTGTGGCTTCCTAGCCACATGGGTATTGCGGGAAACGAGCTTGCTGATCAGGCGGCGAGAGAGGCAGTCGCACTGCCCTCGCTCCCATATAAGGTGCCTGCTAGTGATGTGCGCTCTCAGTTGCGGCATTCGATCCTGTCGCATTGGGAGGAGGCATGGCGTGCCACGCCTCCACCTAACAAACTGAGAGGCATCAAGGAGACAACGAAGGTGTGGAAATCTTCCTTCCGATCTCTCCGGAAGGAAGCTGTGGTACTCTGTCGACTCCGGATCGGCCATGGGATTGCTACGCACTCCCACTTGCTGAAGAGAGAAGATCCTCCTGTGTGTACTTGCGGTGCCCACCTAACCGTGGCACACCTTCTCTTGGAGTGTGTGGATCTGGCCGATCTGCGAGGGACTCTTAAACTGCCTAATACCCTCTCCCTTATTCTCCGTGATGACGGGCCGTCAGCTGACCTCGTCATCCGGTTCATGAGGGAGAGTGGTTACTTTTTTAAGTTTTAATGTGTAGTTACGACTTTTAATTGTGGTTAAATCTGTTTTACGTTTCTTATTGTGTTATGTATTGTATTGTTCACTATGCCTTATTTGTTTTATCCTTTTTTACCATCCGCCTTTTATTCTTTTTATTCAAATAAGGCATATTTTTTGGGGGCTCACTGTCTGTTTTATAAACACCATTTTCGCTTCATCCATGGCAGTGAGTTGTTTTTATCTACATACTTTCATTTCACGTCATTTCATTTCATTAGGGGCCGATAACCTCGATGTTAGGCCCCTTAAAACAACAATTATCATCATCATTATTATTATCACGGCTGGTGAGTTCGGGCGTTGGCGACCCCGAGGGATTCCTGAGCTGGGTCCGTTTTCCCCTTTTTGTCCCTTCCCTTTGGGGCGGACCTTCTCCTCTCTCCCCTCTCCTCTCCTCTTTTCCTTCTATTTCCTTTTCTCTTTAAGATTCCCGCACTGTTTTTGTTACTCGAATCAACGTGTATCTAAATTCCCTTTTCGCGATTTTTAAGGCATTTTTGATCTATGTTGCATTTTGTAAGTCTCTTCGATCTAAATTACATCTCGCGATTGTTTTCAACCTCAATTGCATTTTGTAAAGATTGACAATCTAAATTGCTTTTTAGTAAGTCTTTCAATGCAGGCGTCAGGGCATTTTAGTGAGTATTTTGAATTTCAATTGCATTTTGTAAGTATTTTCAACCAAAACCGCATTTCGCACGAATTTTGAATCTAAATTGCATTTTGTTTGGTGGGCATTTTGCACATATTTTGATTCTCAATTGCATTTTGTGGGTATTTTGAATCTAAATTACATTTGTCAAGTATTTTCAATCTAAATTGCTTTTTGTAAGTATTGTCAATCCACATGAGTCGTTTGAATCTACCGTACATTTTGTAAGCATTTTCAATTTCAATTGCATTTTGTAAGTATTTTGAATTTCACTTGCACTTTGTGAATAATTTGGATTGGAACTGGGATATTTCAATCTGAATTGCATTGTGTATTTTCAATTTCAATTGCATTTTGTAAGTATTTTGAACCTCAATTGCATTTTGTACGTACTTTCGATCTCATTTGCATTTTGTAAGTATTTTGAATTTCAGTTGCATTTTGTAAGTATTTCGGCGCTACTTTGCATTTTGTACGTATTTTGAATCTAGCCTACGTTTTGTGGGTCTTTTTCAATCTATTCTTTTTGTGCAACTTTTCGTTCTAAATTCCCTTTTGTAGGACCATATTGTGAGTTGTTTCCATGTGAGTTCCTTTTTGTACGTATTTTCAGTCTTCGATAATTTTGTTCTGGTTTCCATTTCATTATCATTTTCGCTATCACCCAGATCATTAGGGGCCGATAACCTCGATGTTAGGCCCCTTAAAACAGCAATTATCATCATCATCATCACACCACCTTCCGTATCAACTTGCCCCACTCTACCCTACCCCCCCCCCCCCCAGGGGCTCACATCTAGTGAGTTGTGGGTTGGCGACCACGGGGCCCCAGCTGAGTTCGGCATTGCTTCCACTTACTTGTGCCGGGCTCCTCTCTGTCTTCTTTCCTGTCGACCTCACTTGGTCAACTCTTGTTCTCTTCTGACCCCGACGGTATTAGGGTATCCGAGGCCTAGGGAGTCTTTTCCTTTCCCGCCTTCCCCCAGGGGCTCACATCTTGTGGGCGTGGGTTGGCGACCACGGGGCCCCGGCTGAGTCCGGCATTGCTTCCACTTACTTGTGCCGGACTCCTCTCTTTCTTCTTTCCTGTCGACCTCCCTTGGTCAACTCTTGTTCTCTTCCGACCCCGACGGTATTAGGTTATCCGAGGCCTAGGGAGTCTTTCATTTCCTGCCTTAATTGGCCCTTGTCTCATCTTTCCTGACACCCTCCTTCTGTGAGGGGTCAGCCTTCTTTTTCTTTTCCTTTTACCTCCTGCCTTGTGCTCAAGGCCCTTAAGGAGGCAAGGTGCATGTAGCCCCATCCCTTCTGGTGCACCGTAGATAATGCTACAGCCTCAGGGGCTCACGGTTGGTGAGTTCGGGAGTTGGCGCCCCCGAGGGATTCCTGAGCTGGGTCCGTTTTCCCCCTTTTATCCCTTCCCTTTGGGGCGGACCTTTTCCTCTCTCCCCTCCCCTCTCCTCTCCTCTCCTCTCCTCACCTCTCCTCTCCTCTTTTCCTCATATTTACTTTTCTCTTTAAGATTCCAGCACTGTTTTTGTTACTTGGTTCACCGTGTGTCTAAATTCCCTTCTACCATTTTTTTAAAGGCATTTTTAATCTATGTTGCATTTTGTAAGTTTTTTCGATCTAAATTACATCTCGCGATTGTTTTCAACTTCAATTGCATTTTGTAAAGATTGACGATCTAAATTGCTTTTTGGTAAGTCTTTCAATGCAGGTTGCGGGGCCTTTTAGTGAGAATTTTGAATTTCAATTGCATTTTGTAAGTATTTTCAACCAAAACCGCATTTCGCACGAATTTTGAATCTAAATTGCATTTTGTTTGGTGGGCATTTTGCACATATTTTGATTCTTAATTGCATTTTGTGGGTATTTTGAATCTAAATTACATTTTGTCAAGTATT
This sequence comes from Meconema thalassinum, assembly GCA_946902985.2. Classification (NCBI taxonomy): domain Eukaryota; kingdom Metazoa; phylum Arthropoda; class Insecta; order Orthoptera; family Tettigoniidae; genus Meconema; species Meconema thalassinum. The sequence continues at coordinate 500,251,889 of OX336392.1, read as the reverse complement.
TTCAATCTAAATTGCATTTTGTAAGTATTGTCAATCCACATGAGTCGTTTGAATCTACCGTACATTTTGTAAGCATTTTCAATTTCAATTGCATTTTGTAAGTATTTTGAATTTCAATTGCACTTTGTGATTAATTTGGATTGGAACTGGGATATTTCAATCTGAATTGCATTGTGTATTTTCAATTTCAATTGCATTTTGTAAGTATTTTGAACCTCAATTGCATTTTGTACGTCATTTCGATCTCATTTGCATTTTGTGAGTATTTTGAATTTCAGTTGCATTTTGTAAGTATTTCGACGCTACATTGCACTTTGTACGTATTTTGAATCTAGCCTACGTTTTGTGTGTGTTTTACTTTTCGTCCTAAATTCCCTTTTTTCAGACCATATTGTGAGTTGTTTCCATCTGAGTTCTTTTATATACGTATTTTCCGTCTCAGATAATTTTATTCTGGTTTCCATTTCATTATCATTTTCGCTATCACCCAGATCATTAGGGGCCGATAACCTCGATGTTAGGCCCCTTAAAACAACAATTATCATCATCATCATCAACCAAACCATCAGGGGCCGATAACCTAGATGTTAGGCCCCTTAAAACATCAATTATCATCATCATCATCACCTTTCCCGCCTTAATTGGCCCTTGTCTCATCTTTTCTGATACCCTCCTTCTGTGAGGGGTCAGCCTTCTTTTTCTCTTCCTTTTACCTCCTGCCTTGTGCTCTAGGCCCTTAAGGAGGCAGGGTGTATGTAGCCCCACCACTTCTGGTGCACCCTAGATAATGCTACACCCTCAGGGACTCACGGCTGGTGAGTTCGGGAGTTGGCGACCCCGAGGGATTCCTGAGCTGGGTCCGTTTTCCCTTTTTGTCCCTTCCCTTTGGGGCGGACCCTCTCCTCTTTCACTTTCCTATCTACCTTTCATGGCTCTCCTTCCTTCCAAGTCCCTCAATCCGCCTTCTTCGAGGGTTGAGGGCATTTCTTTTCCTCCTGTCCTTTATTTGCCTTATTCTCCTTTAGTTTTCCATTTCTTCTTCTAGTATGTAGGTTAGTAGTTAGTTTTAATTTTAAGTTCGCTTTTCATTTCCATCTTCACGATCACCCAAACCATCAGGGGCCGATAACCTAGATGTTAGGCCCCTTAAAACAACAATTATCATCATCATCATATCCTTCTTTTTCTCTTCCTTTTACCTCCTGCCTTGTGCTCAAGGCCCTTAAGGAGGCAGGGTGTATGTAGCCACACCACTTCTGGTGCACCCTAGATAATGCTACACCCTCAGGGGCTCACGGCTGGTGAGATCGGGAGTTGGCGACCCCGAGGGATTCCTGAGCTGGGTCCGTCCCCTTTTGTCCCTTACCTTTGGGGCGGACCCTCTCCTCTTTCACTTTCCTATATGCCTTTCATGGCTCTCCTTCCTTCCAAGTCCCTCAATCCGCCTTCTCCGAGGGCTGAGGGCAATTCTTTTCCTTCTGTCCTTTTATTTGCCTTATTCTCCTTTAATTTTCCATTTCTTCTTCAAGTATGTAGGTTAGTAGTTAGTTGTAGTTTTAAGTTCGCTTTTCATCTTCACGCTCACCCAAACCATCAGGGGCCGATAACCTAGATGTTAGGCCCCTTAAAACAACAATTATCATCATCATCAACTCTACCCTACATGCCGATACGGCATTGTAAAACATCGGACCCCCGGGCAATGCCTTCCAAGCTAGGCGGACCTTGCCCTGGCTGGGTAGCGCCTACTGTGACGGCCCGTGATCGGATGTCGGTGGCATTCGGGGAGGATGATCTGGCCATGGGTTCAAAAAGAAAAATCCCCAACCAGGGTGGACCTACACCCAAACAGGGTGGTCCTACACCCAAGTCTTTAACATTTGATTCCCTACGGGGATCAACCCCCTGGGAACAATCTGTGCGTGAAAATCTGGGTACTAACACCCCCAAGTTTCTGGTAGCTACCAGAACAGATGGGGGTGATTTCAAGCTGGTATAGAGTATTTTGTTTTCTCGCCACATAGAAGGTGTCTATGGTGAGCTTGAGAAAGTACAAAAGATGAGGAACGGTAGCTTGTTGCTCAAGACTAGGACTGGTGAGCAAGTTGAACGACTTTTGCAATGTGACCACTTTGGCGACATTCCCGTCAAAGTGGAAAAGCACACGTCCCTGAATCTGGTCCGAGGAGTTATTTTCCACCGGGACCTGATTCTGAACACTGACGAGGATCTCAAGGAGGATATGCAGCACCGTCACGTGACTGATGTCCGGCGCATTACGCGCAAGGTCAATGGTCAAATCGTGGATACTGGTGCTTTCATTATTTCCTTTGAGCTTTCGGTGCTCCCGGAGAAAGTCAAGGTTACAAGTTACCGTTGTGACGTACGGCCTTATATCCCTCCACCAATGAGGTGTTACAAGTGCCAGAAGTTCGGGCACATGTTATCCCGATGCTCGAGCCCCGCAATCTGCGGACATGCGGTAAGGTACCACACGAAGCGGAGGAGTGCACAACACCTTATCAGTGCACTAATTGCCCTGGATTTCATTCTCCTCGGGACAGGAACTGCCCTGTCTTCCTGAGTGAGAAGAAAATCCAGGAGATCAAAACCCTGGATGGTCTCACCTACCAGGAGACCCGCAAGAAGTACCGTACCACGACTTCGCCTTCTCCAACGATTGATTATAGAGCCATAATACCAAATTTGGTCCCGGCTACCTCATCTTTTGTACCAGCTGTGAAACCTGCAACTGAGTTTCCTGTTCCGATTCCAGCTCCTAAGATTATAACGGAAAGCCCGAAGGTGACTTCAACTCCACCTTCGGCCAGCACGAAGGCTGTGCGAGCGAAGGCTGCTCCGCCCGCACAGCAGGGGAGGAAGTTGAAGACTTACTCCCCACTCGGGAGGAAGTCGAAGACTTTCTCCCCACCCAAACGGTCGGCGAAAGCCGCGCCGAAGCCGGCGGAGGTGGCATCGTCGACCAGGGTCAGGAATTCGGCTCCTGATCCGTCTATATATCTTAAAGAGGCGGGGGCGGGTAAGAAGGGACCCCGCACTACGCATTCGCTTTCTCCAAAAAAGGGGAAGCCATCCGCGCCCACACCTGCGGATGCTTCTGCGCCTGGGGACGGTCCGGTCCCCAGATCTACGCGCTCCCCACGGAGTTCACCCCGCCGCCGAACTGCGTCTAGGAAATCTTCCACCGAGTCGAGTCACTCCATGACCTCGCATGAGGACATGGAGATTATAGTCGACGTAGTGGATGATGATCCTCCAGAGTCTAAGTTGTAGCTTGCTGCTCCAACTTATTCCCTAAGTCCACACAATGGCACTGTTACAGTGGAATTGTAACAGTTATGACAGGCATTTGACAGAGCTCCGTCAGCTTATTTCCCAAAACGCAGCGAGTATAGTCAGCCTACAGGAAACGAACCTCAGACCTGATCACGAGACTGTTCTGAGAGGTTTCCGACTATACTCTAAAGAGCGACAAGACGCCGCCCGGGCTTCCGGGGGCGTTTGTACCTTCGTTCGCTCTGACTGCTATAGTAAGGAGTTTCCACTCGACACTCCTCTGGAAGCTATTGCAGTTCGCGTGTCCTTGCCTGCTATGAAATGTATGTACCCCCAGGGGCTCACATCTAGTGGGATGTGGGTTGGCGACCACGGAGCCCCAGCTGAGTCCGGCATTGCTTCCACTTACTTGTGCCGGGCTCCTCTCTGTCTTCCCCCCAGGGGCTCACATCTTGTGGGCGTGGGTTGGCGACCACGGGGCCCCAGCTGAGTCCGGCATTGCTTCCACTTACTTGTGCCGGGCTCCTCTCCGTCTTCTTTCCTGTCGACCTCACTTGGTCAACTCTTGTTCTCTTCTGCCCCGACGGTATTAGGGTATCCGAGGCCTAGGGAGTCTCTTCCTTTCCCGCCTTAATTGGCCCTTGTCTCATCTTTTCTGATACCCTCCTTCTGCGAGGGGTCAGCCTTCTTTTTCTCTTCCTTGTACCTCCTGCCTTGTGCTCTAGGCCCTTAAGGAGGCAGGGTGTATGTAGCCCCACCACTTCTGGTGCACCCTAGATAATGCTACACCCTCAGGGGCTCACGGCTGGTGAGTTCGGGAGTTGGCGACCCCGAGGGATTCCTGAGCTGGGTCCGTTTTCCCCATTTGTCCCTTACCTTTGGGGCGGACCCTCTCCTCTTTCACTTTCCTATATGCCTTTCATGGCTCTCCTTCCTTCCAAGTCCCTCAATCCGTCTTCTCCGAGGGTTGAGGGCATTTCTTTTCCTTTTGTCCTTTTATTTCCCTTATTCGCCTTTAGTTTTGCATTTCTTCTTCTAGTATGTAGGTTATTAGTTAGTTTTAGTTTTAAGTTCGCTTTTCATTTTCATCTTCACGATCACCCAAACCATCAGGGGACGATAGCCTAGCTGTTAGGCCCCTTAAAACAACAATTATCATCATCATCATCACCTCTCTGTCTTCTTTCCTGTCGACCTCACTTGGTCAACTCTTGTTCTCTTCCGACCCCGACGGTATTAGGGTATCCGAGGCCTAGGGAGTCTTTTCCTTTCCCGCCTTAATTGGCCCTTGTCTCATCTTTTCAGATTCCCTCCTTCTGCGAGGGGTCAGCCTTCTTTTTCTTTTTATGTTATCTCCTGCCTTCTGCTTAAGGCCCTCAAGGTGGCTGGGTGTATGTAGCCCCACCACTTTGGTGCACCCTAGATAATGCTACACCCTCAGGGGCTCACGGCTGGTGAGTTCGGGAGTTGGCGACCCCGAGGGATTCCTGAGCTGGGTCCATTTTCCCCTATTGTCCGTTACCTTTGGGGCGGACCCTCTCCTCTTTCACTTTCCTATCTGCCTTTCATGGCTCTCCTTCCTTCCAAGTCCCTCAATCCGCCTTCTCCGAGGGTTGAGGGCATTTCTTTTCCTCCTGTCCTTTATTTGCCTTATTCTCTTTTAGTTTTCCCTTTCTTCTTCTAGTATGTAAGTTGGTAGTTAGTTTTAGTTTTAAGTTTACATTTCATTTTCATCTTCACGATCACCCAAACCATCAGGGGCCGATAGCCTAGATGTTAGGCCCCTTAAAACAACAATTATTATCATCATCCTCTCCTCTTTCACTTTCCTATCTGCCTTTCATGGCTCTCCTTCCTTCCAAGTCCCTCAATCCGCCTTCTTCGAGGGTTGAGGGCATTTATTTTCCTCCTGTCCTTTATTTGCCTTATTCTCCTTTAGTTTTCCATTTCTTCTTCTAGTATGTAGGTTAGTAGTTAGTTTTAGTTTTTAAGTTCGCTTTTCATTTTCATCTTCACGATCACCCAAACCATCAGGGGCCGATAACCTAGATGTTAGGCCCCTTAAAACAACAATTATCATCATCATCAACAACTGTATGTAACGTGTACCTTCCACCGAACCAGCCCCTTGATATTAATGACGTCTTTGATCTTGTTGATCAACTTCCAGTCCCTTTCCTACTCGTGGGTGATTTCAACTCTCATCACCCCCACTGGGGATCACCATCTTCCTGCCCCAGAGGAAGGGACGTGGAGGGCTTAATTCAAGGGATGGATTTATGTCTATAAAATACAGGGGAAGCTACACATTTTAGCTTAGCGCACGGCACGTACTCACACATTGACTTGAGTGTGTGTAGCCGTGCGCTGGTCCCCCTATTTGGTTGGAATGTACACGACGACCTCTGTGACAGTGACCATTTCCCGATCGTTCTTACACTTCTGAACCAGAAGCCCGTGGAGTTCCCCAGTCGTTGGGTGCTTAAGCGGGCTTATTGGCCCTCGTTTCAAGACCGAGCTGTGTTCGTTGATCTTGGTTGCAGGAGCGTCGATGACGAGGTACAGCACATCACCGATGTGCTTCTTGCTGCCGCCGAAGAGTCCATTCCATCCTTTTCTGGGACTCCTCGTCGCAAACTCGTCCCTTGGTGGACAGAGGATATTGCAGCGGCAATAAGAGACCGTCGTCGAGCTCATAAGCACTACCGTCGGCGTCCAACCATGGCCAATTTGGTGGCGTTTAAGAAATTTCGTGCCAAGGCACGGATTCTTATTCGCCAGAGTAAGAAACGATCCTGGGAACGGTATGTGTCTTCTATTACGGCACATACCCCCTCCTCTCAAGTGTGGACTAAACTACGACGCATTTCGGGCATTCAGACATCTTCTACTGTACCGGGAATTTCCATTGATAATGACTTGGTTACAGATCCTTATCGCGTTGCAAACCATCTCGCCTCGTATTTTGCGGATATATCCGGTTGCGATAACTATGACCCTGCCTTCGTGGCCCTGAAGCGCGAAGCGGAACGTTTCCAGCTTAGTTTTGCTTCCCGCGCTTCGGAGGAGTACAACGTGCCCTTTACGGAGTGGGAACTCCGCGGAGCGCTGGCGCTCTGCAGGGACACGTCTCCTGGCCCGGATAATATTCACAACCAGATGCTTAAACACCTTAACGATGAGAGCATTCGTTATTTGCTCAGGGTGTTTAATCGTATCTGGTAGGAGGGTGTGTTTCCAGCGCAATGGCAGGAAGGTATCATTATACCTATCCTGAAGCCCGGTAAGGATCCCAAATTGACAGGGAGTTACAGACCTATTTGTCTCACTAACGGTCTGTGCAAGCTCTTCGAGAGGATGGTCAATCGGCGCCTAGTGTGGATCCTGGAGAAACGGGGACTCCTGTCTGAATACCAGTGTGGTTTCAGGGCGTCACGGTGTACCAACGACCATCTGGTACGCCTGGAGACCGCCATACAGGACGCTTTTCTCCGGAGACAGCACCTGGTCGCCGTTTTCTTTGACCTCGAGAAGGCCTATGACACCACTTGGCGTTACGGCATCCTCTCTACTCTGCATCAATGGAAATTCCGAGGTAACTTGCCGGTTTTTATTGCGAATTTTCTGTCCCTTCGCCTGTTCCGTGTCCGAATAGGGGGGACATATTCGCAATATCATATACAGGAAAACGGAGTCCCACAGGGATCGGTGCTTAGCGTAACATTATTTGCGATTGCCATAAACGGTATAGTCGCTGCTGCTGGTCCAGCAGTGGTACCGTCGCTATATGTAGACGACTTCGCTCTACATTATAGTGCGCACAATATGGCGGTCGCTGAACGACAGTTACAACAAGCTATTCGGAGAGTGGAACGCTGGACACTGGAGCATGGCTTTCGATTCTCAACCGCTAAGTCCTCGGTTGTCCATTTCTGCCGAAAGCGCACCCTCCATCCAGATCCCGAGCTTTATCTGGGCAATGTAGCTTTGCCTGTTGTTGCTGCGTACCGGTTCCTTGGGCTCCTTTTCGACCAGAAATTGACGTGGGAACCACACGTGCGGTGTTTGAAGACTGCCTGTGCTAAGAAGCTCAACATGTTGCGGTTTCTTAGCGGCACATCGTGGGGGGCGGACCGCGCGGTGCTTCTACGTTTTTATAAAGCACTGATTTTATCTAGGTTAGATTATGGCAGTGTAGCATATGGTTCGGCCCGTAAGTCAGTGCTTGTTAAACTGGACAGTGTCCACCACGGCGGTGTGAGGCTGGCGACGGGTGCCTTTCGGACGAGCCCAGTCGTCAGCTTGCTCGCCGAGGCTGGCGTACCTCCTTTACACCTGAGGCGCCAACAAGTACTGCTAACCTATGCTGCAACAATTCGACAGATGCCCCTTCATCCAAGCTATCCATGTTTGTTTTCCAATCCGAATCGCCGGCTGTATGATGCGCTCGCCCGAGCCACTCGGCCGGCGGGGATTCGCTTGGATGACTTATACCGTCAGTTCCGATTTCCTTCTGGCTCCTGTATCGTCCGAGTACCTAGCAAGGCCCCTCCGTGGATGGTCTCTCGCCCTGATATCATCCTGGATCTGCACACCGGCCCCAAGTCGGACACGGACTCCTCCGTCCATCGGAGGCTGTTCCAGTCCGTGGTGACACGGTATCCGGGATCAGGGCTTGTATTCACGGACGGTTCGAGGGTAAACGAGAAAGTAGGCTGTGCATTTGTGGTTAAGGATCGTCGGTTTCTCTTTTCACTTCCCGAGGCCTGTAGCGTGTACACTGCAGAGCTCTATGCCATCTTAGAGGCTCTGCGGTACACGTTATCAGACGATCACCAGCACTTTCTTGTGTGTACTGACTCTCTGAGTGCGCTGCAAGCGATCGATGTGTGTTTCCCGAAGCACCCGTTGGTCCAGCGTGTGCACGACCAGCTCGTCAGTTCGCGTAACGCTGGAACCGGGGTGACCTTTGTGTGGCTTCCTAGCCACATGGGTATTGCGGGAAACGAGCTTGCTGATCAGGCGGCGAGAGAGGCAGTCGCACTGCCCTCGCTCCCATATAAGGTGCCTGCTAGTGATGTGCGCTCTCAGTTGCGGCATTCGATCCTGTCGCATTGGGAGGAGGCATGGCGTGCCACGCCTCCACCTAACAAACTGAGAGGCATCAAGGAGACAACGAAGGTGTGGAAATCTTCCTCCGATCTCTCCGGAAGGAAGCTGTGGTACTCTGTCGACTCCGGATCGGCCATGGGATTGCTACGCACTCCCACTTGCTGAAGAGAGAAGATCCTCCTGTGTGTACTTGCGGTGCCCACCTAACCGTGGCACACCTTCTCTTGGAGTGTGTGGATCTGGCCGATCTGCGAGGGACTCTTAAACTGCCTAATACCCTCTCCCTTATTCTCCGTGATGACGGGCCGTCAGCTGACCTCGTCATCCGGTTCATGAGGGAGAGTGGTTACTTTTTTAAGTTTTAATGTGTAGTTACGACTTTTAATTGTGGTTAAATCTGTTTTACGTTTCTTATTGTGTTATGTATTGTATTGTTCACTATGCCTTATTTGTTTTATCCTTTTTTACCATCCGCCTTTTATTCTTTTTATTCAAATAAGGCATATTTTTTGGGGGCTCACTGTCTGTTTTATAAACACCATTTTCGCTTCATCCATGGCAGTGAGTTGTTTTTATCTACATACTTTCATTTCACGTCATTTCATTTCATTAGGGGCCGATAACCTCGATGTTAGGCCCCTTAAAACAACAATTATCATCATCATATTCGCAATATCATATACAGGAAAACGGAGTCCCACAGGGATCGGTGCTTAGCGTAACATTATTTGCGATTGCCATAAACGTTATAGTCGCTGCTGCAGGTCCAGCAGTGGTACCGTCGCTATATGTAGACGACTTCGCTCTACATTATAGTGCGCAAAATATGGCGGTCGCTGAACGACAGCTACAACAAGCTATTCGGAGAGTGGAACGCTGGACACTGCAGCATGGCTTTCGATTCTCAACCGCTAAGTCCTCGGTTGTCCATTTCTGCCGAAAGCGCACCCTCCATCCAGATCCTGAGCTTTATCTGGGCAATGTAGCTTTTCCTGTTGTTGCTGCGTACCGGTTCCTTGGGCTCCTTTTCGATCAGAAATTGACGTGGGAACCACACGTGCGGTGTTTGAAAACTGCCTGCGCTAAGAAACTCAACGTCTTGCGGTTTCTTAGCGGCACATCATGGGGTGCGGACCGCGCGGTGCTCCTGCGTTTTTACAAGTCACTGATTTTATCTAGGTTAGATTATGACAGTGTAGCATATGGTTCGGCCCGTAAGTCAGTGCTTGTTAAACTGGACAGTGTCCACCACGGCGGTGTGAGGCTGGCGACGGGTGCCTTTCGGACAAGCCCAGTCGTCAGCTTGCTCGCCGAGGCTGGCGTACCTCCCTTACACCTGAGGCGCCAACAAGTACTGCTGACCTATGCTGCAACTATTCGACAGATGCCACTTCATCCAAGCTATCCATGTTTGTTTTACAATCCGAATCGCCGGCTGTATGATGTGCTCGCCCGAGCCACTCGGCCGGCGGGGATTCGCTTGCCTGACTTATACCGTCAGTTCCGATTTCCTTCTGTCTCCTGTATCGTCCGAGTACCTAGCAAGGCCCCTCCGTGGATGGTCTCTCGCCCTGATATCATCCTGGATCTGCACACCGGCCCCAAGTCGGACACGGACTCCTCCATCCATCGGAGGCTGTTCCAGTCCGTGGTGACACGGTATCCGGGATCAGGGCTTGTATTCACGGACGGTTCGAGGGTAAACGAGAAAGTAGGCTGTGCATTTGTGGTTGAGGATCGTCGGTTTCTCTTTTCACTTCCCGAGGCCTGTAGCGTGTACACTGCGGAGCTCTATGCCATCTTAGAGGCTCTGCGGTACACGTTATCAGACGATCACCAGCACTTTCTTGTGTGTACTGACTCTCTGAGTGCGCTGCAGGCGATCGATGTGTGTTTCCCGAAGCACCCGTTGGTCCAGCGTGTGCACGACCAGCTCGTCAGTTCGCGTAACGCTGGAACCGGGGTGACCTTTGTGTGGCTTCCTAGCCACATGGGTATTGCGGGAAACGAGCTTGCTGATCATGCGGCGAGAGAGGCAGTTGCACTGCCCTCGCTACCGTATAAGGTGCCTGCTAGTGATGTGCGCTCTCAGTTGCGGCATTCGATCCTGTCGCATTGGGAGGAGGCATGGCGTGCCACGCCTCCACCCAACAAACTGAGAGGCATCAAGGAGACAACGAAGGTGTGGAAATCTTCCTTCCGATCTCTCCGGAAGGAAGCTGTGGTACTCTGTCGACTCCGGATCGGCCATGGGATTGCTACGCACTCCCACTTGCTAAAGAGAGAAGATCCTCCTGAGTGTACTTGCGGCGCCCACCTAACCGTGGCACATCTTCTCTTGGAGTGTGTGGATCTGGCCGATCTGCGAGGGACTCTTAAACTGCCTAATACCCTCTCCCTTATTCTCCGTGATGACGGGCCGTCAGCTGACCTCGTCATCCGGTTCATGAGGGAGAGTGGTTACTTTTTTAAGTTTTAATGTGTAGTTACGACTTTTAATTCTGGTTAAATCTGTTTTATGTTTTTTATTGTGTTATGTATTGTATTGTTCACTATGCCTTATTTGTTTTATCCTTTTTTACCATCCGCCTTTTATTCTTTTTATTCAAATAAGGCATAATTTTTGGGGCTCACTGTCTGTTTTATAAACACCATTTTCGCTACATCCATGGCAGTGAGTTGTTTTTATCTACATCCTTTCATTTCACGCCATTTCATTTCATTAGGGGCCGATAACCTCGATGTTAGGCCATTTAAAACAACAATTATCATCATCATCATCAAGCAAACACACGGATAAATAGTAGTTATAATTGTTGGTACAAAAATTACACTGCTTAAATCAATTGTATTTCTAGAAGCGACTTTTCTGCTGTTCCAGTGAATGATCTACCAATCCACATCCACTTAACAAGGGAACTGGTAATGGTTCGTTGAGCTTGGCTTGCCAAAAGTTAATTGGTTAGGTAGAATTTGAAGGATGTCATCCACAGAAACATTCCTTTTATCACTTTCATTTTTAATGAATACACTTCTTAAACGATTGAGGGGGTTGAGTGTAACCGCTGTGGCACAATTTTCATCAAGAACCTCTATTGTTTGAAGAACATATTTGAAGTTTTTTTTATTTGATAAACAACAAAATCTCATTCTTGGATTGTTTTACGAGTACCATCATCAGAGCAAGACAATGTCTTGATAAACTTCCTCTCACTTAATAGAGGTTTTTCCACTGGCTCATTCACTGTTAAAACACTGCCTTCACCTTCCAATTCAGGGGGAAGTTTCATTGAAAGTCACTGGATCCAACTTTAGGGACAATGGAAAATCTTGGACACCATCTTCGTGCTGAAGGTCGAAATCTTCAGTTTCGGACTGGCCAGTGAGATGGAGACTCACATCATCAATATTGCTTCCAGACGGAATCCCTTCTTCTTCTTCTTCTTCCTCTTCTGAAGATATTATATCACACTGCTTTCCCTTTTCCTTGCAGTCTTCTTTGCCATATTTTTTAATTTCATTGCTTCTTCTTTTTGTTCCTTCTTCTTTTGCCTTTCAATAGCCTTCAGTTTCTTGCTTTCGTCTAAATCTAACTTTTTCTTTCTTTTGTTCTTGTGGTACTCCTGCCATGACTTTGAAGTGACAACGGATGGTAATGTTTCTCTTTTCCTCTTTTTCTGCACCGTAGAAACATCTGGTCAGAAAAGTACATTTTTAAATGGCCTGGGGACATTATTAGGGATCAGTTTGTGTGTTGTGTCAACAGTTTCTCTGGTTGATGGTACTGCATCTTCATTCCTAGGGATACTGTCTGGTGTCGAATCTATAGTTTTGTTGGTTGATGGCACTACACCTTCATTCCTGGGACTTGTGCCGGGCTCCTCTCTGTCTTCTTTCCTGTCGACCTCACTTGGTCAACTCTTGTTCTCTTCTGACCCCGAAGGTATTAGGGTATCCGAGGCCTAGGGAGTCTCTTCCTTTCCCGCCTTAATTGGCCCTTGTCTCATCTTTTCTGATACCCTCCTTCTGCGAGGGGTCAGCCTTCTTTTTCTCTTCCTTTTACCTCCTGCCTTGTGCTCTAGGCCCTTAAGGAGGCAGGGTGTATGTAGCCCCACCACTTATGGTGCACCCTAGATAATGCTACACCCTCAGGGGCTCACGGCTGGTGAGTTCGGGAGTTGGCGACCCCGAGGGATTCCTGAGCTGGGTCCGTTTTCCCCTTTTGTCCCTTACCTTTGGGGCGGACCCTCTCCTCTTTCACTTTCCTATATGCCTTTCATGGCTCTCCTTCCTTCCACGTCCCTCAATCCGCCTTCTCCGAGGGTTGAGGGCATTTCTTTTCCTTCTGTCCTTTTATTTGCCTTATTCTCCTTTAGTTTTCCATTTCTTCTTCTAGTATGTAGGTTAGTAGTTAGTTTTAGTTTTAAGTTCGCTTTTCATTTTCATCTTCACGATCACCCAAACCATCAGGGGCCGATAACCTAGATGTTAGGCCCCTTAAAACAACAATTATCATCATCATCATCATCATTCCTGGGGAACCTGTTTGGTGTTATATCGATAGTTTTGCTGGTTGATGGCGCTGCTAGGGTTAAATCGATAGTTTTGCTGATTGATGGCACTGCAACTTCTTCAGAGATATTTGGTTCTGGTGATTCTTCATGCTCAGTGAAATGATCGATGCATTTCTCAAGTTGTGGGATCACATTGTACTCTTAGTTTTGATTTCTCTCCATGCATAAAATAACGATGTATCCTTTACCTCTCCTTTCCATTCATCGACTCCTTGAAAAGTTGATAATTTTCCTTTCCCAATGATATTTTCCAGTACCTTAAGTGCTGTATTGTTCTCTTTCACACCAACTTCTGAAATGACATTTGCAATTTCATTTCTAGAAGGTAATTCATGGTCTATCACAGTGGATGGATTCCATGGCTCCAAACCACACTTCCTAAAGCCATTCTGGATGTCTGCGAAAGGGATGTCATTAAGAATCGCTTTTAGAATCGGTGCAAAATCTTTCTTTTTCAAAATCGGTGAATCCATATTTTCTATTCTCCATGAATGAACTTTCTCTTTCCAGCGGCCTTTCAATGATCTATAAACTGAAGCATCCATCGGCTGTATCAGATGTGTTGCTTTGGGATAAAGAGCTATTAAAATTATCCCTGTTTCGGAACAAAATCCAATAGTGTGGAGGGTCTTGTGTGAGGAATGCCCATCGAGGAAAAGAATTACAGGAAGATCGATGTTATTGCTGATCAGCCATGGGTAGAATAAATTGCTGACATACTCATAAAATATTGCTCCGGTCATTCATCCACTTTCTGAACGACCTATTCCCCAATCTGCGGGAATGCTAGTTGCAATTTCTGATGGGATCCTTTCATATTTAAACACAATATTAATGGACGGGCCATGACACCTGCTGCACTAGCTTTTTATCATGACAGTTAAACATTCCTTATCATCTGGATTCATCTTTTGGTAAATCTTCTTATCTCCTTTCTTAGCTAAAATGTTCCCTCCTTTTGGATTCAAAAAGACTCCAGTCTCATCTGCATTAAATACCCTCATTGGATTAGCTAGGGCGTCCAAAACATTTTCATCACGCAGGAAATAATACATTTCTCTGTCCCCCCCCCCCAGGGGCTCACATCTAGTGGGACGTGGGTTGGCGACCACGGGGCCCCAGCTGAGTCTGTCATTGCTTCCACTTACTTGTGCCGGGCTCCTCTCCGTCTTCTTTCCTGTCGACCTCCCTTGGTCAACTCTTGTTCTCTTCCGACCCCGACGGTATTAGGGTATCCGAGGCCTAGGGAGTCTCTTCCTTTCTCGCCTTAATTGGCCCTTATCTCATCTTTTCTGATACCCTCCTTCTGCGAGGGGTCAGCCTTCTTTTTATTTTCCTGTTATCTCCTGCCTTGTGCGCAAGGCCCTCAAGGAAGCAGGGTGTATGTAGCCCCACCACTTCTGGTGCATCCTAGATATTGCTACACCCTCAGGGGCTCACGGCTGGTGTGTTCGGGAGTTGGCGACCCCGAGGTATTCCTGAGCTGGGTCCGGTTTCCCCCTTTTGTCCTTTCTCTGTGGGGCGAACCCTCTCCTCTTTCACTTTCCTATCTGCCTTGCATGGCTCTCCTTCCTTCCCAGTCCCTCAATCCGCATTCTTTGAGGGTTGAGGGCATTTATTTTCCTCCTGTCCTTTATTTGCCTTATTCTCCTTTTGTTTTCCATTTCTTCTTCTAGTATATAGTTAGTAGTTAGTTTCTAGTTATAGTTTGCATTTCTTTTTCATCTTCACGACCACCCAAACCATTGGGGGCCGATAACCTAGATGTTAGGCCCCTTAAAACAACAATTATCATCATCATCATCAAGAGACAGTCAATATATTCATATTGCAGTCACGGAGTCTAACTACCAATACAGGACTTATTGATATGATGGCTTGTAATCATACTTACAGTACGACCCCAAAAGCAAAGAGGATAGAAGTCTTTGAGTAGCTGAAGGGCAGTGGAATCCAAGACAGCACGGCTGTCTAGGCGATTTTTCCTAGACAAAGACGGGGTACTGAAATTTAAGCCCACAGCCATGCACGATAACGCACCCATAGCGGTTCCGGAGTCATTGAAAGAAAATATAATGATCGGACACCACAATAGCCCAATGGCAGGGGCACATTTGGGTACGCATAAGACATACCTTAGAATCCGTGGCAAGTATTATTGGGTAAACATGAAGGCCGACATAGACACCTTTGTAAAGACATGTCACACTTGCCAGCGATTCAAAACAAGACCTGGCAAGCCTCATGGACTACTCAACCCAATTCCCGTGGGAGAGTTATTTCACAGAATCGGGATAGATGTGAAAGGCCCCATTACGACAAGTCAGAAAGGCAATAAATATATCCTGGTGGCCACTGAGTATCTCACACGATACATGATTACGAAGGCTGTTCCCAAAGCAGACACGAACAGCATAGCCGAATTCTTATTTGATATAGTTACACGATACGGCCTATTCCAAACCTTATTATCCGACAGAGGTACTATTTTCACCTCGAGAGTGCTCCAACAGTTTCTGGAGATACTCAGGATTAAGGCATACACTACCACGAGTTTTTCCCCGCAAACCAACGGACTCACGGAGAGTATGAATAAAATACTCGGAATAGCGTTGGCTAAATTCACAGAGGACGCAGGAACAGACTGGGATTAATACCTGCAACCCATTACTTTTAGTTATAATACCTCTATATCCACGGCTACGAAACACTCTCCACACTTCCTACTGCACGGATACACACCCAGAAGTCCCATAGATAATATATGTATCCCACAGGACATTTACACGGACAATGCTGCCCGGCTAGAGCACTTACAGATAGCTCGAATGAACGCTAGAAAGAACATAGCCGCGGCGCAGAAGAAACAAAAAGAGCGGTACGATCGGCATAGGAAGACCGTGGAATACACACCCGGGCAATTGGTCATGGTCTCCAATTCTGCCCGTAAGAAAAACGTGTCCGAGTTCCTCCTGCCACGCTGGTCAGGACCCTTCAAAGTCTGCAGGAAGGTATCTGACCTAAATTACATAGTCAGCGTGCGCCATGGGAGAAAACTCATTAAAGACACTATTCACGCCCTCCGTATGAAGGCATATCATACACGCAAAGCTCCCACACCTACACGTACAGGCGGGAACACTATCAAAAGAAAAGGAAATGATCCCACTGGCAGACGTGGAAAGAAGGCCAAGAAATAGCCTTCGGACCTCACTGACCGCGCCGGGATACGACCCTAACACTCGACAGAACTGTCCCGGAGACACAGCCTAGAATGGCACCAGAAACAATTACTCTGGTAGAATGGCACCAGAAACAATTACTCTGGGTAATGACGGTCTCAAAACCCGCAACCTTCTGAATACCAGGAATATAAGGTCGGGTAGCTATCCAGTTGCAGGATAGGAAAGTGAGGAAGCTAAAACAGATTGGGACAGTTCCACTAACAGATGTTCATAAATGAAAAACAACCAAATCACCTCCGGCACATAGTCACCAAACACGCGACTAGCGGCCCGGAGACACTCGTGTATAACGACATTTTGTACCATGGATAGAGATACACTCGACCCAAGTTACAGTTAACACAGTATTTGGGAACACAAATGTAGATAATGGAAGGTTCTTTTACAGTGCGGAAAGCCCCACTCGCAATGACAGCGACAGCACTCGAGTTCACACATACGCGTGCTGGAGACATGAGCATTGTCAGAACAACTAATAAGCGAGTGCGCACGCCATTGTAATTCAACACTACCGCTATCAGCAATATGACAATCGTGACTGGGCGACCTTCATACATGTAGACAGGCTAAGACCACTCCAAGTGAGCTGGGACAAACGCCATCATTCACGCCAGATCCAAGAACCTCATAACTCCCCAAATTACACTACGAGGAGAATTCAAAAATACGCAAACTCTTTACAGGAATGCGTATTCCCATCTGCGCATTTTGAATACACGGTACATGTGTCATAATATATACGGCACAGATAGCGTCATACCAAGTCTTTACGGCAAGTCGGGTCCGAACTCATAACCACACACCACACTCGTACCAAAAACGAACTAACCAACGGTATTTTTGGTACGAGGGACACAAGCAAAAACCACACTGAGGACACCTAAATCCCAGAAACACAACGCAGACATAGAACACAGAGAATGACATGAGATCGCGGGTCTGAAGCCCAGCAAAAATTGGACACCATGGAAAACAACTATCCAGGCTTCCAACCACACCGAAATTGGCCCATACAGGTACATGAACAGGGAATACCACATTTCCTCCCGCCAAAAACCAGGCATAAAATTTCAAATTACACCTGACATAGAAAATACATTTCCCAGACACAGGTATGAAAATTTCGTAAGACAAAGGTCTTATGGAATAGTGGCCACACAACAGTACTAGCTAAATAGGACAAATTGCTACATTGGTCCGCCCGGAATACCGAACAGTGACAACACTCACATACGTGCAAGAAAGCACGTTCCGGCAGCTGACATACATAACGTCCGAGCCTGCCATTACACATACAAACCGCTGACTTGCAGAGGCCACCACATCGCAACACTGCTGCCGACAGGCACTATTGTTATATCGGCAGTGACCGTGAAACCACAAGCGCAAAGCAATCATAATGCCACACATTTTTTTAGCACTGCATAAACAACTGTGACATTTAGCAATGGACAGACGTGACAGACCGGAACTTATCTTGGGCCCATAGGAGCACGTTCTCAAAGACGTTGACAGGCCACGGGCACCTCCTGCCCATACACGCGATACACATTAGGACTTAGCCTATAACAGACCAACCGTCCGCGTGGTGTAGCGGAACATAGTCACACACACACGCGCGCTCTAATCAGGAGCGAACACAGACAGGGGCTCTGAGGAAACAAGACCCCCCCTAATAACTTCCTTTCTCGATTTCAGTTCTCAAAAATCATTACAGGCGATTAGGACATGGCCAGTCGCACTACGACCACGGGCCACATTCACACTACAAAAGGGGAGACCAAATTAGGCCGTGACGTCACAGCGTCAGGACGCTTTACTATCCCAAGAAGTGGATAGAAAGCAAACATGGACCAAGGGAGAATGACAGAAGCATAGGTGGATAATCCCAGCGGGATCACCGACATACCAACCACAGGCTACCATTTTTTAATACCCAATTCCCCGTCCATAATCTTCCCACATCCAACATGACCAACACAAACATACAGACACGATGAAAACAGCTACATTACATTACAAAGTATACATCGGGGTTGAAAGACTTCATGCGTTTAAAGAGAGGGCATCCTACGCCCGGGATCTCGATGCTAACACCTGAGTATTAGGGGTGGGTCGGCAAACAACAATTAAGCTTAATGCGCATCTCCAAATGAGAGATGAGGCCACAATCATACATTAACCACTTTTTTTTAATTAAATACTCCCGCATGACAGGGACATATTATTATCACGCCTCACCCTACACCTATCCTTACATGAGTGCGGATGCCTCATATCCAGATACATGCATGGAGTATCCCATCCATTTACCAAGGGTTATTACTATCAAACCTGCGTGGAATTTTTATATGTTTGCAATCCCGGGAATTACCCGCCCCAGGCCACTCATTGTAAGAGCAATCCTAGCAGCATTACCGGCTCAAGGCCACCATTTAGTGGAGCCCAAAGATGCGCAACCTCTTCCTACCATGCTTTCAGCCTACTCTACGAATAATTACCCCCCAGATCCTAATAACAGGGTACCTAACACCATAGACCCTACTAACACCTCCATAAAAGTTAACAGAGCATTATCGCTGGAAAGCCGACATAGCAACAGTAGACCTAAAGTAGTCTATGCACTTAGAAGCTCTACAACCCCACAACACTTGAAAATTTTTACAGTTTATACAATAAATTATTTACACAGGTTACGCTTATATTTTTATGTGAAAAGGACTCTGATAACACTCTGATTGGTGATAGCGGCACAGGCCGAAGGCCAGAGGCACCACACTGGAGCAGAGCGGGTAAGGCGATGTTGAGCCTACCCTAGTAACTTAACGACTAGACTAAACAGACGAACCACGTAAGGTCAAGGGACTCACGGCCTGGCGCGGACAAGCTTCGGAATCCTAGGGGGCCTAGCCTGTTCCCAGGACGAAGAGATGCTACACCCACTATGTGCCACGGTCGTCGAAGCCAAGACCTGCAGGGGAGACTTTCTGAGGATGGTCCCCCCTGTGGGTGGGGGGTTTAGAATACACCCACGGTATCCCCTGCCTGTCGTAAGAGGCGACTAAAAGGGGCGACCTTGGCTATACTTTAAGGACTCCGCGTTGTTTTGTGAATTGGACCCCCAGTGGGTGGGAGGAAGCGAATACATCCACGGTAATCCCTGCCAGTCGTAAAAGGCGACTAAAAGGGCTTCTCGGAACGGTCCCCTTTCGAGGGTTTGACAGTCAGCTCTACAAGACATACACCCGTGCGGTATAACTCTCATTAGGTTATATCGCACTTCTTTCCGTCACTGCTTTCAGGGTCTGGCAACCAAAATTTCTATATGTGCGTGCTGTTAGGGGATGGGCCACTTACGCTAGCGACTACGCTCAAAAGCCTGTTCCGGTCTTGGCCGCGCCGACAGGTGGGTGTGCCATGTACCCGTTCAGTAGTATCCGCCTGACTACGCAGGTCCCCGCACAGCCGAATGTCTGAGCTGTAAAATCCAGTATATGCCAAGGGGTACATGCCGATACGGCATTGTAAAACATCGGACCCCCGGGCAATGCCTTCCAAGCTAGGCGGGCCTTGCCCTGGCTGGGTAGCGCCTACTGTGACGGCCCGTGATCGGATGTCGGTGGCATTCGGGGAGGATGTTCTGGCCATGGGTTCTAAAAGAAAAATCCCCAACCAGGGTGGACGTACACCCAAACAGGGTGGTCCTACACCCAAGTCTTTAACATTTGATTCCCTACGGGGATCAACCCCCTGGGAACAATCTGTGCGTGAAAATCTGGGTACTAACACCCCCAAGTTTCTGGTAGCTACCAGAACAGATGGGGGTGATTTCAAGCTGGTAAAGAGTATTTTGTTTTCTCGCCACATAGAAGGTGTCTATGGTGAGCTTGAGAAAGTACAAAAGATGAGGAACGGTAGCTTGTTGCTCAAGACTAGGACTGGAGAGCAAGTTGAACAACTTTTGCAATGTGACCACTTTGGCGACATTCCCGTCAAAGTGGAAAAGCACACGTCCCTGAATCTGGTCCGGGGAGTTATTTTCCACCGGGACCTGATTCTGAACACTGACGAGGAGCTCAAGGAGGATATGCGGCACCGTCACGTGACTGATGTCCAGCGCATTACGCGCAAGGTCAATGGTCAAATCGTGGATACTGGTGCTTTCATTATTTCCTTTGAGCTTTCGGTGCTCCCGGAGAAAGTCAAGGTTACAAGTTACCGTTGTGACGTACGGCCTTATATCCCTCCACCAATGAGGTGTTATAAGTGCCAGAAGTTCGGGCACATGTTATCCCGATGCTCGAGCCCCGCAATCTGCGGAACATGCGGTAAGGTACCACACGAAGCGGAAGAGTGCACAACACCTTATCAGTGCACTAATTGCCCTGGATTTCATTCTCCTCGGGACAGGAACTGCCCTGTCTTCCTGAGTGAGAAGAAAATCCAGGAGATCAAAACCCTGGATGGTCTGACCTACCAGGAGGCCCGCAAGAAGTACCGTACCACGACTTCGCCTTCTCCAACGATTGATTATAGAGCCATAATACCAAATTTGGTCCCGGCTACATCATCTTTTGTTCCAGCTGTGAAACCTGCAACTGAGTTTCCTGTTCCAAAACCAGCTCCTAACATTATAACGGAAAGCCCGAAGGTGACTTCAACTCCACCTTCGGCCAGCCCGAAGGCTGTGCGAGCGAAGGCTGCTCCGCCCGCACAGCAGGGGAGGAAGTTGAAGACTTCCTCCCCACTCGGGAGGAAGTCGAAGTCTTCCTCCCCATCCAAACGGTCGGCGAAAGCCGCGCCGAAGCCGGCGGAGGCGGCATCGTCGACCAGGGTCAGGACTTCGGCTCCTGACCCGTCTATATACCTTAAAGAGCCGGGGGCGGGTAAGAAGGGACCCCGCACTACGCATTCCCTTTCTCCAAAAAAGGGGAAGCCATCCGCGCCAACACCTGCGGATGCTTCTGCGCCTGGGGACGTTTCGGCCCCCAGATCTTCGCGCTCCCCACGGAGATCCCCCCGCCGCCGAACTGCGTCCAGGAAATCATCTACCGAGTCGATTCACTCCATGAACTCGCCTGAGGACATGGAGATTATAGTCGACGTAGTGACTGTAGATTCTCCAGAGTCCAAGTTGGAGTAGCTTGCTGCTCCAACTTATTCCCTAAGTTCACACAATGGCACTGTTACAGTGGAATTGTAACAGTTATGACAGGCATTTGACAGAGCTCCGTCAGCTTATTGCCCAATACGCGGCGAGTATAGTCTGCCTACAGGAAACAAACCTCAGACCTGATCACGAGACTGTTCTGAGAGGTTTCCGACTATACTCTAAAGAGCGACAAGACGCCGCCCGGGCTTCCGGGGGCGTTTGTACCTTCGTTCGCTCTGACTGCTATAGTGAGGAGTTTCCACTCGCCACTCCTCTGGAAGCTATTGCAGTTCGCGTGTCCTTGCCTGCTACGACAACTGTTTGTAACGTGTACCTTCCACCGAACCAACCCCTTGATATTAATGACGTCTTAGATCTTGTTGATCAACTTCCAGTCCCTTTCCTACTCGTGGGTGATTTCAACTCTCATCACCCCCACTGGGGATCACCATCTTCCTGCCCCAGAGGAAGGGACGTGGAAGGCTTAATTCAAGGGTTGGATTTATGTCTATTAAATACAGGGGAAGCTACACATTTTAGCTTAGCGCACGGCACGTACTCACACATTGACTTGAGTGTGTGTAGCCGTGCGCTGGTCCCCTTATTTGGCTGGTATGTACACGATGACCTCTGTGACAGTGACCATTTCCCGATCGTTCTTACCCTTCTGAACCAGACGCCCGTTGAGTTCCCCAGTCGTTGGGTTCTTAAGCGGGCAAATTGGCCCTCGTTTCAAGAACGAGCTGTATTCGTTGATCTTGGTTGCCGGAGCGTCGATGACGAGGTACAGCACATCACCGATGTGCTTCTTGCTGCCGCCGAGGAGTCCATTCCATCCTTTTCTGGGACTCCTCGTCGCAAACTCGTCCCTTGGTGGACAGAGGATATTGCAGCGGCAATAAGAGACCGTCGTCGAGCTCATAAGCACTACCGTCGGCGTCCAACCATGGCCAATTTGGTGGCGTTTAAGAAATTCCGTGCCAAGGCACGGATTCTTATTCGCCAGAGTAAGAAACAATCCTGGGAACGGTATGTGTCTTCTATTACGGCACATACCCCCTCCTCTCAAGTGTGGACTAAACTGCGACGCATTTCGGGAATTCAGACATCTTCTACTGTACCGGGAATTTCCATTGCTAATGAACTGGTTACAGATCCTTATCGCGTTGCAAACCATCTCGCCTCGTATTTTGTGGATATATCCGGTTCCGGTGACTATGACCCTGCCTTCGTGGCCCTGAAGCGCGAAGCGGAACGTTTCCATCTTAGTTTTGCTTCCCGCGCTTCGGAGGAGTACAACGTGCCCTTTACGGAGTGGGAACTCCGCGGAGCGCTGGCGCTCTGCAGGGACACGTCTCCTGGCCCGGATAATATTCACAACCAAATGCTTAAACACCTTAACGATGAGAGCATTCGCTATTTGCTCAGGGTGTTTAATCGTATCTGGTTGGAAGGTGTGTTTCCAGCGCAATGGCAGGAAGGTATCATCTATACCTATCCTGAAGCCCGATAAGGATCCCAAATTGTCAGGGAGTTACAGACCTATTTGTCTCACAAACGGTTTGTGCAAGCTCTTTGAGAGGATGGTCAATCGGCGCCTGGTGTGGGTCCTGGAGAAACGGGGACTCCTGTCTGAATACCAGTGTGGTTTCAGGGCGTCACGGTGTACCAACGACCATCTGGTACGCCTGGAGACTGCCATACAGGACGCTTTTCTCCGGAGACAGCACCTAGTCGCTGTTTTCTTTGACCTCGAGAAGGCCTATGACACCACTTGGCGTTACGGCATCCTCTCTACCCTGCATCAATGGAAATTCCGAGGTAACTTGCCGGTTTTTATTGCGAATTTTCTGTCCCTTCGCCTGTTCCGTGTCCGAATAGGGGGGACATATTCGCAATATCATATACAGGAAAACGGAGTCCCACAGGGATCGGTGCTTAGCGTAACATTATTTGCGATTGCCATAAACGGTATAGTCGCTGCTGCTGGTCCAGCAGTGGTACCGTCGCTATATGTAGACGACTTTGCTCTACATTATAGTGCGCAAAATATGGCGGTCGCTGAACGACAGCTACAACAAGCTATTCGGAGAGTGGAACGCTGGACACTGGAGCATGGCTTTCGATTCTCAACCGCTAAGTCCTCGGTTGTCCATTTCTGCCGAAAGCGCACCCTCCATCCAGATCCTGAGCTTTATCTGGGCAATGTAGCTTTGCCTGTTGTTGCTGCGTACCGGTTCCTTGGGCTCCTTTTCGATCAGAAATTGACGTGGGAACCACACGTGCGGTGTTTGAAAACTGCCTGCGCTAAGAAACTCAACATGTTGCGGTTTCTTAGCGGCACATCATGGGGGGCGGACCGCGTGGTGCTCCTGCGTTTTTATAAGTCACTGATTTTATCTAGGTTAGATTATGGCAGTGTAGCATATGGTTCGGCCCGTAAGTCAGTGCTTGTTAAACTGGACAGTGTCCACCACGGCGGTGTGAGGCTGGCGACGGGTGCCTTTCGGACAAGCCCAGTCGTCAGCTTGCTCGCCGAGGCTGGCGTACCTCCTTTACACCTGAGGCGCCAACAAGTACTGCTGACCTATGGTGCAACTATTCGACAGATGCCACTTCATCCGAGCTATCCATGTTTGTTTTCCAATCCGAATCGCCGGCTGTATGATGTGCTCGCCCGAGCCACTCGGCCGGCGGGGATTCGCTTGGATGACTTTTACCGTCAGTTCCGATTTCCTTCTGTCTCCTGTATCGTCCGAGTACCTAGCAAGGCCCCTCCGTGGATGGTCTCTCGCCCTGATATCATCCTGGATCTGCACACCGGCCCCAAGTCGGACACGGACTCCTCCGTCCATCGGAGGTTGTTCCAGTCCGTGGTGACACGGTATCCGGGATCAGGGCTTGTATTCACGGACGGTTCGAGGGTAAACGAGAACGTAGGCTGTGCATTTGTGGTTGAGGATCGTCGGTTTCTCTTTTCACTTCCCGAGGCGTGTAGCGTGTACACAGCGGAGCTCTATGCCATCTTAGAGGCTCTGCGGTACACGTTATCAGACGATCACCAGCACTTTCTTTTGTGTACTGACTCTCTGAGTGCGCTGCAGGCGATCGATGTGTGTTTCCCGAAGCACCCGTTGGTCCAGCGTGTGCACGACCTGCTCGTCCGTTCGCGTCACGCTGGAACCGGGGTGACCTTTGTGTGGCTTCCTAGCCACATGGGTATTGCGGGAAACGAGCTTGCTGATCAGGCGGCGAGAGAGGCAGTCGCACTGCCCTCGCTACCGTATAAGGTGCCTGCTAGTGATGTGCGCTCTCAGTTGCGGCATACGATCCTGTCGCATTGGGAGGAGGCATGGCGTGCCACGCCTCCACCCAATAAACTGAGAGGCATCAAGGAGACAACGAAGGTGTGGAAATCTTCCTTCCGATCTCTCCGGAAGGAAGCTGTGGTACTCTGTCGACTCCGGATCGGCCATGGGATTGCTACGCACTCCCACTTGTTAAAGAGAGAAGATCCTCCTGTGTGTACTTGCGGCGCCCACCTAACCGTGGCACACCTTCTCTTGGAGTGTGTGGATCTGGCCGATCTGCGCAGGACTCTTAAACTACCTAATACCCTCTCCCTTATTCTCCGTGATGACGAGCCGTCAGCTGACCTCGTCATCCGGTTCATGAGGGAGAGTGGTTACTTTTTTAAGTCTTAAGGTGTAGTTACGACTTTTAATTGTGGTTAAATCTGTTTTATGTTTTTTATTGTGTTATGTATTGTATTGTTCCCTATGCCTTATTTGTTTTATCCTTTTTACCATCCGCCTTTTATTCTTTTTATTCAAATAAGGCATATTTTTGGGGCTCACTGTCTGTTTTATAAACACCATTTTCGCTTCATCCATGGCAGTGAGTTGTTTTTATCTACATCCTTTCATTTCACGTCATTCCATTTCATTAGGGGCCGATAACCTCGATGTTAGGCCCCTTAAAACAACAATTATCATCATCATCATCTGAGGATGGTGGGAGAATCAACCTGCTCCACGCCGGACCCAGGAGGCGACCCTAGAGACGACCAAACTAGGCCTAGACTTCTAGCTAAAATTAAGTAAGTAGGGCTTCTACAGCGGGAAGCAAGACTCCTAGGCGCGGGAGTGAAATACTACGGTTGCCAATAAAGGCGAAGAGATTATTATTACTGCGTAAATCATACTACGGTTGCCAATAAAGGCGAAGAGATTATTATTACTGCGTAAAGCATACTACGGTTGCCAATAAAGGCGAAGAGATTGTTATTACTGCGAAAAGCATACTACGGTTGCCAATAAAGGCGAAGAGATTATTATTACTGCGTAAAGCATACTACGGTTGCCAATAAAGGCGAAGATAGTATTATGCCATTGGACAATGTCCAATGCCCACATAAATGGTGACGCAGCGGGCAGCCTAGGGCATTAAATTAGTAGCACAGCGAGCAACTCACAGGGGTAAAGTGGGCGACCCAACTATGACAACGTATGAAAAACAACGGTAATGAGCAGGAAGATACAGCAGGCGAAACGGTTTTGCTTGGTGGCACCGTAAGCCGCCTGTGACTAGATTAGTACTAGTTGGTAAGACCTAGAATAGACGTCGACAACTAGAATTAAGGGGGCGGAATCCGGCGATTCTAGAGACAACCGGTGTTTCTAGGATTCGTACGGGTGGTGCCCTGAGGAAGTAAATTGCCTCAGGCGATCGCCCTGGTCAAAATTTAGCAAGTAAGACAGTTGCACTTTGGTACGCAACTTAGGATTAAGCAAATTCATTAACCGCTGTTGCCAAGTACGGCACAGCACATTTCGGCAATAGAGTAAGGCCACCCATTCGGCTTAGTAATAGCAGCCATTTTTTTTATTAATAAGTAAAATAAGTAGTGTTAAGATAACGCCGCTCGGCGCCTGATGACCGATAAACCCGTCATCAGGGTAAGTCCGATAACACATTATAATACATGACAATACATTATAATACATGATAATTCACTATAATACATGATAGTACATTATAATATATTAAAATAGGTATAATTGAGGTAGAATATATCGGCACCCGGTAACCAAAATTACGCTACCGGGGTAAGGCCGACAGCATATTAAGATAGCATATTAAGATAACATAGTAATAGGAATGGTATCACGGTAATACGTGAAGTAGATTAACCAGATTAATTAGGTTATCTATAAACACCTGCAGCATAAGAAACGACATTACGGCACCGTATAGGGTAAGCCCGGGCAAACAGCAAATAACACTAATCCTGCCATTTTTTTTTTCAGGCAACAAACAGCTTCAGACTGTGGACACACTGCCACAGGAAGCAACATAGAAAATATACGATATTTACATGTTTTCTTAACCTCTCCATTTTCTTTCAGGCATCATCACCAGGAGTATGGCACTGGTGACTATAATTTCGCTGCCATATAGCAGCAGCATGCTATTAGTACCATTATATTATTATATTCTACCTTTGCGCACTAATTTATATTTGATACTTGTAATCATCTTCACTCACATGCTCACCACATTTTTTACAGCTACACTCTAAAAATCTGCACAGCACGGCTGATACCTGTGGGGTATCAGGCTCGCTGGCAGATCAACGTAAACAAGACAAACATAAGGCGTCAAAAATGCGGCGCAAATTACGGCTTTTACAATGTCAGTGTCAATGTCAAATATATATATTCATATCCCATAACCCACCCCTCTGAACACGAGCTGATCTCACACCTACACATCAACACGACATCACTGCATCTATATGACGAGGAGGACACCAACAGGAGCTACAAGGAAGATCCAAGAACTACTACATCAACTACATCAACATCCCGACCTCACGTTCCGTTCCCGTTCGCGGGGACGCGAACTAAATGGGGGAAGAGGCTTGTAGAGTCCCCCAGGGGTCTGCACCCCCTGGAGGCCATCCCCCCATCATCTATTTTAACCACCCCCAACTGGCAAATCTTGTAAGTCCAGAACAACATCTATAACACCGCAAGGGCAGCTAACCAGCCTGGGAAGCTTGCCAAATACTTGCATCACACCACAAACAGCGACATATAATTAACTGGGGCATCTATGCAGCGGAATGCTGACAGCACAACGCCGGAGACTATAAAGGGAGGCCTTAAGGAGGGCAGTCCCTCTCTCAATTACCAGTCTTACAGTGCATCAGCCGAAGGCCCGGTCCGTTATCATCAGGTGAGTCAGCAGTGTTCAGAGTTCCTATATTTTGTGACCTGTCCTACAAACTTGTACACTTCCTTTGTGACATTTATTACATCCCCTAAAAGGGACTCATAATTCCATATTACTGACCAATAAACACTTGGTCAGTACACTACACTCGTATTACTGTTTACACGCCTCTTCACGCCCTAACTCCTTTCCTAATTCCCGTCACGATTAGACGTGACATACAGTAGCCAAACAGTTGCTAGCGCAGGTATCATTGTATTTCCCGTGGACTGCCAGGAGCAGCGTGCCGCCATATCGCTGACGCGTGCACGTCGGTTATATAACCAGCCAGCCAGCTGGACGACTAGCACGTTGACCTGTACTCTAAGTTCCATCCCCTGAAATACACCTACGTCCGTTATAAGAGCACCCCCTAGCATTCTAACACTAAACAACACTCTACACTGGTCAGCTTACCCAGCTACGGGAAGCTACCCCCTTTCAGGCACCCCCTTATAAATTAACACAATAACACTTCCGTTTTAGATCCAACTACCCCCCCCCCCCCCTAAGGGATCTAAAACAATATAGATGTTTGTAGTGATCTACTTTAGCCTCAGCAACTGCTCTTTTTGCCTCCTTCTTGGTGGCTTTGTATTTCAGAAGATTCTCCTCAGTCGGTGATGTTCGCAACTGCTTAAAACCTGCTTTTTTTTCATGCACCATTTCCTTTACCTTGTCTGTCCACAACCACGTCTGTTTATCAATTCTACGTGTGCCGGGCTGTGTTACACCAAGCTCAGATTGAGCTATACTAGTTACGCAGTTGGTGACTGATGCCCAAGTATAATCCGTATTAACAGGATCAACTGGAGGGAACACAATCTTCTCACTTAATGCCACTTTATGGTCTTGTAGCTTCCACCATTTGATCCCCCAGGGGCTCACATCTTGTGGGCGTGGGTTGTAGACCACGGGGCCCCAGCTGAGTCCGGCATTGCTTCCACTTACTTGTGCCGGGCTCCTCTCCGTCTTCTTTCCTGTCGACCTCACTTGGTCAACTCTTGTTCTCTTCCGACCCCGACGGTATTAGGGTATCCGAGGCTTAGGGAGTCTTTTCCTTTCCCGCCTTAATTGGCCCTTGTCTCATCTTTTCTGATACCCTCCTTCTGCGAGGGGTCAGCCTTCTTTTTCTCTTCCTTTTACCTCCTGCCTTGTGCTCTAGGCCCTTAAGGAGGCAGGGTGTATGTAGCCCCACCACTTCTGGTGCAGCCTAGATAATGCTACACCCTCAGGGGCTCACGGCTGGTGAGTTCGGGAGTTGGCGACCCCGAGGGATTCCTGAGCTGGGTCCGTTTTCCCCTTTTGTCCCTTACCTTTGGGGCGGACCTTCTCCTCTCTCCCCTCTCCTCTCCTCTCCTCTTTTCATTATATTTACTTTTTCTCTTTAAGATTCCCGCACTGTTTTTTGTTACTTGGTTCACCGTGTATCTAAATTCCCTTCTGGCGATTTTTAAGGCATTTTTAATCTACGTTGCTTTTTGTATGTTTTTTTCGATCTAAATTACATCTCGCGATTGTTTTCAACCTCAATTGCATTTTGTAAAGATTGACAATCTAAATTGCTTTTTAGTAAGTCTTTTAATGCATGTGCCCGGGCCTTTTAGTGATTTTTTTGAATTTCAATTGCATTTTGTAAGAATTTTCAACCAACGCCGCATTTCGCACGAATTTTGAATCTAAATTGCATTTTGTTTGGTGGGCATTTTGCACATATTTTGATTCTCAATTGCATTTTGTGGGTATTTTGAATCTAAATTACATTTTGTCAAGTATTTTCAATCTAAATTGCATTTTGTAAGTATTGTCAATCCATATGAGTCGTTAGAATCACCGTACATTTTGTAAGCATTTTCAATTTCAATTGCATTTTGTAAGTATTTTGAATTTCGATTGCACTTTGTGAATAATTTGGATTGGAACTGGGATAGGGCCTATTTCAATCTGAATTGCATTGTGTATTTTCAATTTCAATTGCATTTTGTAAGTATTTTGAACTTCAATTGCATTTTGTACGTCTTTTCGATCTCATTTGCATTTTGTAAGTATTTTGAATTTCAGTTGCATTTTGTAAGTATTTCGACGCTACATTGCATTTTGTACGTATTTTGAATCTAGCCTACGTTTTGTGGGTACTTTTCCATGTATTCTTTTTGTGCAACTTTTCGTTCTAAATTCCCTTTTGTAAGACCATATTGTGAGTTGTTTCCATCTGAGTTCCTTTTTGTATGCATTTTCTGTCTCAGATAATTTTGTTGTGGTTTCCATTTCATTATCATTTTCGCTATCACCCAGATCATTAGGGGCCGATAACCTCGATGTTATGCCCCTTAAAACAACAATTATCATCATCATCATTATTATTCCACCATTTGATTTTGGCATGACCTTTCACATAGGGTTTTCTTATGTAACCTTTCATTCTAAGATCGGTAACTAGCAGTTTATGTTGAGGGGCTAAACATTCAGATGGTATGACCTTAGTGTCTATGACAATTGGGAAATCTCTCCTACGAAGTAGTACATAGTCAATCTGAGTATTGTGCCCTCCGCTAGTGTAGGTGATCAAGTGTGATTTGCGTTTCTTAAAGAAGGTGTTAGTGATAATTAGATCATTTGCTTCAGCAAATTCAAGGATCCTGTTCCCGTCTTCATTTCTGAGATCATAGCCAAAATTTCCATGGCATTCATACCCCTCGCTGGTACTGCCAATAGGTCCATTAAGATCTCCTCAAAGTAGAAATAGGTCTTCTTCATTGCACGTTGTAACGGCACCTTGAAGTTCGTTCCAGAATGTGTGTTTAGCTGTCTCATCACAGCCTGTCTGTGGGGCATACGCTGAAAATATATGTATACGGCGAGTTGGGGTGTCGATAACTGCTGACATAGACGATCGGAGTAGCGATGTACAGCTGATACTTGGTTGCGAAGTTTTTCATTCACTACAATAGCGACTCCCTGGCTATTAGTTGTACCATGATAGATCAACTTATACCCTTCTCCAATATCTCTAGATTTCTGCCCTTTCCACCGTGTCTCTTGTAGAAAAGCCAGATCTACGCAGCGAGATTTTAGGATTACTGCCAATTCGCGACTGCGACCTGTCAATGTCCCAATGTTCCAGGAAGCAATACGCAATGGTTAATTTTGGACTCGCTTCTTTAACCAATTTCGTCCTTCAATTGGTAGCCCTTGCTCTCTTCTCACGTTGGCCGGGCGAGACCATCGCGCGTCGCTTGCGGGGGACGCCCTAGCATTTTCCGATAATTCAACTTGTGCCATTGATCCATGAGTTGCGACGGTGATAAACCGACCAGCCTGTCGCCCGGGTCTGTCATCGGGCATTTTAACGCTACTGCCATCATATAATTCGGCCGCCCCTAACATGGGTTACAGACGCCGTTTGTAGCCGCCCGCTCCTGATCAGACGCTACAGCTGATATCTGCCCTCAAGTGAGGACGATATCTTGTACTCAATTAATCCCGAGCACTGGGCTGCCCCTTCCGCCATCTACACTGTACCAGAGAATATCCCCTCCACTGTAGCTGCCGTTGAGGTCTTCACCGTAACCCCGGCAAGGGGCCCTTACATGGTACTACCAGCCGGATCAGCTGGCCCAAGTTTTTTTTTATAGGTGTTACTCCTCTATCACTCCCCCTTTGTCCTGACTTGTGACAGGCAGAGCCTGGCTGCCCAAATAATGGGTCCAGGTTGGTGGGGTTTACGTCATCTATGTTGATGGTCATGAAATCTATTTTGTCACTGGGTGGTGGGCTCTCACTCAGGAATTAGTTTAGAGTCAACAGAACTTCTCTTAATCAAGCCCGCAATTAGATTTGTCGGACAATTTTGGAAGGGAAGAAAGCGGTATTTGCCTAAACCCAAGTCCAAATTTCACAACTCTAGCGATATCACTGCACCCATATTGCTGTCGCATCACTGAAAACACATTCTCAAGGGCATCCTGATTCAAAACATGTGTGCAATGTTTTGGGATGCCGAAGTGATTCCTCAGTCCCACTGCAAGTGCCAGATCTTACGTGTGAAGCGGCTTTCTTGGTGGTTTGTATGCGAAGATTAATACAAGTGGACCTTTCCTCGTTGTTATTCGTATTACCGTGGCTTCGTAGCCGGCTGTTCGAAATCTAGTTTGAGGTTTTACTTGTGATTCCTGGAGTAAAATTGTGTCTATATCCATGATTTTAATAATATATTCGAATTCCCGCATCTTTGAGAGCAGGCCTTCCGCATTCCATCACCTTGGGTGTCTTTAATTCTTATGCCTCTCGTTCCTTTTCACTATACTCTCATACTTTCTCCTCTGTGGGTGGGGGGTTTAGAATACACCCACGGTATCCCCTGCCTGTCGTAAGAGGCGACTAAAAGGGAGGACCTTGGCTATACCTTAAGGACTCCGCGTTGGTTTGTGAATTGGACCCCCAGTGGGTGGGAGGAAGCGAATACATCCACGGTAATCCCTGCCAGTCGTAAAAGGCAACTAAAAGGGTTTCTCGGATCGGTCCCCTTTCGAGGGTTTGACAGTCAGCTCTAAAAGACATACATCCGTGCGGTATAACTGTCATTAGGTTATATCGCACTTCTTTCCGTTAACGCTTTCAGGGTCTGGCAACCAAAATTACCTTATGTGCGTGCTGTTGGGGGATGGGCCACTTACGCTTGCGACTACGCTCGAAAGCCTGTTCTGTCTTGGCCGCACCGACAGGTGGGTGTGCCATGTACCCGTGCAGTAGTATCCGCCTGACTACGCAGGTCCCCGCACAGCCGAAAGTCAGAACTGTAAAATCCAGTATATGCCAAGGGGTACATGCCGATACGGCATTGTAAAACATCGGACGCCCGGGCAATGCCTTCCAAGCTAGGCGGACCTTGCTCTGGCTGGGTAGCGCCTACTGTGACGGCCCGTGATCGGATGTCGGTGACATTTGGGGAGGATGATCTGGCCATGGGTTCTAAAAGAAAAATCCCCAAACAGGGTGGTCCTAAACCCAAGTCTTTAACATTGGATTCCCTACGGGGATCAACCCCTTGGGAACAATCTGTGCGGGAATATCTGGGTACTAACACCCCCAAGTTTGTGGTAGCTACCAGAACAGATGGGGGTGATTATAAGCTGGTAAAGAGTATTTTGTTTTCTCGCCACATAGAAGGTGTGATCTTGAGAAAGTACAAAAGATGAGGAACGGTAGCTTGTTGCTCAAGGCTAGGACTGGTGAGCAAGTTGAACAACTTATGAAATGTGACCACTTTGGCGATATCCCTGTCAAAGTGGAAAAGCACACGTCTCTGAATCTGGTCCGAGGAGTTATTTTCCACCGGGACCTGATTTTGAACACTGACGAGGAGCTCAATGAGGATATGCAGCACCGTCGCGTGACTGATGTCCGGCGCATTACGCGCAAGGTCAATGGTCAAATCGTGGATACTGGTGCTATCATTATTTCCTTTGATCCCCCAGGGGCTCACATCTTGTGGGACGTGGGTTGGCAACCACGGGGCCCCAGCTGAGTCCGCTGTTGCTTCCACTTACTTGTGCCGGGCTCCTCTCTGTCTTCTTTCCTGTCGACCTCCCTTGGTCAACTCTTGTTCTCTTCCGACCCCGACGGTATTAGGTTATCCGAGGCCTAGGGAGTCTTTCAATTTCCCGCCTTAATTGGCCCTTGTCTCATCTTTCCTGATACCCTCCTTCTGTGAGTGGTCAGCCTTCTTTTTCTTTTCCTTTTACTTCCTGCCTTGTGCTCAAGACCCTTAAGGAGGCAGGGTGTATGTAGCCCCACCAGTTTTGGTGCAACGTAGATAATGCTACACCCTCAGAGGCTCACGGCCGGTGAGTTCGGGAGTTGGCGACCCCGAGGGATTCCTGAGCTGGGTCCGTTTTCCCCTTTTGTCCCTTACCTTTGGGGCGGACCCTCTCCTCTCTCCCCTCTCCTCTTTTTCTTATATTTCCTTTTCTCTCTAAGATTACCGCACTTTTTTTTATTACTTGGTTCGCCGTGTATCTAAATTCCCTTTTAGCGATTTTTAAGGCATTTTTAATCTACGTTGCATTTTGTAAGTTTTTTCGATCTAAATTACATCTCGCGATTGTTTTCAACCTCAACTGCATTTTGTAAAGATTGACAATCTAAAATGCTTTTTAGTAAGTCTTTCAATGCAGTGAGTATTTTGAATTTTATTTGCATTTTGTAAGTATTTTCTACCAAAACCGCATTTCGCACGAATTTTGAATCTAAATTGCATTTTGTTTGTTGGGCATTTTGCACATATTTTGATTCTCAATTTCATTTTGTGGGTATTTTGAATCTAAATTAAATTTTGTCAAGTATTTTCAATCTAAATTGCATTTTGTAAGTATTGGCAATCTACATGAGTCGTTTGAATCTACCGTACATTTTGTAAGCATTTTCAATTTCAATTGCATTTTGTATTTTGAATTTCAATTGCACTTTGTGAATAATTTGGATTGGAACTGGGATATTTCAATATGAATTGCATTGTGTATTTTCAATTTCAATTGCATTTTGTAAGTATTTTGAACCTCAATTGCATTTTGTTCGTACTTTCGATCTCATTTGCATTTTGTAAGTATTTTGAATTTCAGTTGCATTTTGTAAGTATTTCGACGCTACATTGCATTTTGTACGTATTTTGAATCTAGCCTACGTTTTGTGGGTCTCTTTTCAGTCTATTCTTTTTGTGAATCTTTTCGTTCGAAATTCCCTTTTGTAAGACCATATTGTGGAGTTGATTCCATCTGATTTTCTGTTTGTACGTATTTTCCGTCTCAAATAATTTTCGTTCTGGTTTCCATTTCATTCTCTTTTTCGCTATCATCCAGATCATTAGGGGCCGATAACCTAGATGTTAGGCCTCTTTAAACAACAATGATCATCATCATCATTGTCGACTTGTGGAGACGCGAGGATAGCAAGGTAGATCGTTGAAGATTACCGCACTTCCATTTTATGTGAAGTTGTGAGGAACATTGAAATTAGTATATCTCTTATATAATTGAGATTTGAGTTTAACTAAGTGTATATATATATATATAAAGAACAGGTCGAATATTACATTTTGTTGAAAGTTGAGCGTTCTAAAGTTAACCGTTTCGACAATATAAGCCTGTTAAGACAGATTTTCAAATGTGTTGGAAATAAAGCTGAATATCATTTTAGATTGCAACGTGAGGTTGGCGAACGCAGTTCAAGTGAACAGTAGCGAAGAACTTATAACATTGGCGCAGCAAATAAACATTATCATAATGACCATCATTATTCTTCAAATGGTTTCATTCAACATAAATAACATTGTTGATATGATGAACTAAATAGTCATGCGCCAGAGATATATTCGATAACAGAAGTTAAGATACAACGATGGAACTTCGTTAGACGACGTATTCTTGAATACAGACGTAGTGTACGGTCCATCTTGTACATTTTCGTCAGTCTACGAACCCTAATGTAATATCAATTAGCAATAGAAATATTTCATTCACCTTCTATATGAATATTTCTATAAATTATATTCCAATGATGAGGCTGATACATATTTGCGTTGGAGAATGAAGATTCTACAGAAGAGATCTGTCAAGATGCTAGGGGTAGCCCAGCAACCACAGAAGAATTTGCCAGAAGGATGTCGTTCGAGCCCAGGCGAATGTTGGTGAATTCCGGAGAGGGGACGTTTCCTATCTCTGAGGTCGCAGATCCGAGGTTCGAATGCAGATCCATCTCAGTATCTTGAACTGAGGAAACATCTAAAGTATTGTGTGAATACTTACATTGATCTTCAAGTTTTCGTCCAAATAAGGTAGCTGTGTCTCTTATTTTTAGTATAGAGCTTGATTAGTGACATCCTGAGCCAACGATCTTACTCCATATTTTCACATTTCATGTATTTCAGTGTTCTCATGTATTTTACACTTCAGATGTGTGCTAAGATTTTTATGCTTCAAGATTATTTAGGAGATGATTACCTTTCATCTGTTTTTCAATTTTATTCTACGGATCAGTTGTGGAACTGACATTAAAAAATTTGTTTGAGGAATCATATTGTCTCATAGAAGACTAGTCGTTTCGACTCTCGAATTTTAATAATTTTATTATAACCAAGTATTCTGACATTGTGTCATAGCTTCAAATTAAATTCTTTTTAAATTTAATTTCAGCACTTTAATGTAACAACATCTAACTTCAAGATCAGAAGAAACATCGAATTATATTGTTATATCATTATTGTACATAAACTGTCTACGATCTAGGAAATACTAGTCGTTTGATAAGACCGAAGTCTTAATCCTTATACACATTCTTTGTGTAGAGTGGAAAAACATTACGACGTTGCCAAACCTTTTTATTATTTGTAAAGCTGAGAGCTTTGTTCATTTAATATGTTAAAGGAAATACCTTTTGATAGAAGATTATTCAAATCTTTGGCTAGGAATTCAAAGCTAGTTTATCCCGGTCAAGATTGAATTCTATTTGACACTATAAATAACATGTGTGTTATTTTACACTATTTGTGTAACATCACGTCATTATGTAGACCTGATATTACAACGATAAACCCCCCTGTGGGTGGGGGGTTGAGAATACACCCACGGTATCCCCTGCCTGTCGTAAGAGGCGACTAAAAGGGGCGATCTTGGCTATACTTTAAGGACTCCCCGTTGTTTTGTGAATTGGACCCCCAGTGGGTGGGAGGAAGCGAATACATCCACGGTACTCCCTGCCAGTCGTAAAAGGAGACTAAAAGGGCTTCTCGGAACGGTCCCCTTTCGAGGGTTTGACAGTCAGCTCTAAAAGACATACACCCGTGTGGTATAACTCTCATTAGGTTATATCGCACTTCTTTCTGTCACTGCTTTCAGGGTCTGGCAACCAAAATTTCTATATGTGCGTGCTGTTAGGGGATGGGCCAATTACGCTAGCTCGAAAGCCTGTTCCGGTCTTGGCCGCGCCGACAGGTGGGTGTGCCATGTACCCGTTCAGTAGTATCCGCCTGACTACGCAGGTCCCCGCACAGCCGAATGTCTGAGCTCTAAAATCCAGTATATGCCAAGGGGTACATGCCGATACGGCATTCTGTATCGTCCGAGTTCCTAGCAAGGCCCCACCGTGGATGGTCTCTCGCCCTGATATCATCCTGGATCTGCACACCGGCCCCAAGTCGGACACGGACTCCTCCATCCATCGGAGGCTGTTCCAGTCCGTGGTGACACGGTATCCGGGATCAGGGCTTGTATTCACGGACGGTTCGAGGGTAAATGAGAAAGTAGGCTGTGCATTTGTGGTTGAGGATCGTCGGTTTCTCTTTTCACTTCACTTCCCAAACCATCAGGGGCCGATAACCTGGATGTTAGTCCCCTTAAAACAATTATCATCATCATCATCATCAAGGGATGGATTCATGTATATAAAATACAGGGGAAGCTACACATTTTAGCTTAGCGCACGGCACGTACTCACACATTGACTTGAGTGTGTGTAGTCGTGCGCTGGTCCCCCTATTTGGTTGGAATGTACACGACGACCTCTGTGACAGTGACCATTTCCCGATCGTTCTTACACTTCTGAACCAGAAGCCCGTGGAGTTCCCCAGTCGTTGGGTGCTTAAGCGGGCAAATTGGCCCTCGTTTCATGATCGAGCTGTGTTCGTTGATCTTGGTTGCAGGAGCGTCGATGACGAGGTACAGCACATCACCGATGTGTTTCTTGCTGCCGCCGAAGAGTCCATTCCATCCTTCTCTGGGACTCCTCGTCGCAAACTCGTCCCTTGGTGGACAGAGGATATTGCAGCGGCAATAAGAGACCGTCGTCGAGCTCATTAGCACTACCGTCGGCGTCCAACCATGGCCAATTTGGTGGCGTTTAAGAAA
Source organism: Meconema thalassinum (assembly GCA_946902985.2). Taxonomy (NCBI): domain Eukaryota; kingdom Metazoa; phylum Arthropoda; class Insecta; order Orthoptera; family Tettigoniidae; genus Meconema; species Meconema thalassinum. The sequence continues at coordinate 500,214,334 of OX336392.1, read as the reverse complement.
TTTCGTGCCAAGGCACGGATTCTTATTCGCCAGTGTAAGAAACAATCCTGGGAACGGTATGTGCATTCTATTACGGCACATACCCCCTCCTCTCAAGTGTGGACTAAACTAAGACGCATTTCGGGAATTCAGACATCTTCTACTGTACCGGGAATTTCCATTGATAATGAATTGGTTACAGATCCTTATCGCGTAGGAAACCATCTCGCCTCGTATTTTGCGGATATATCCGGTTCCGATAACTATGACCCTGCCTTCGTGGCCCTGAGGCGCGAAGCGGAACGGTTCCATCTTACTTTTGCTTCCCGCGCTTCGGAGGAGTACAACGTGCCCTTTACGGAGTGGGAACTCCGCGGAGCGCTGGCGCTCTGCAGGGACACGTCTCCTGGCCCGGATAATATTCACAACCAGATGCTTAAACACCTTAACGAGGAGAGCATTCGTTATTTGCTCAGGGTGTTTAATCGTATCTGGTTGGAAGGTGTGTTTCCAGCGCAATGGCAGGAAGGTATCATTATACGTATCCTGAAGCCCGATAAGGATCCCAAATTGACAGGGAGTTACAGACCTATTTGTCTCACTAACGGTCTGTGCAAACTCTTTGAGAGGATGGTCAATCGGCGCCTAGTGTGGGTCCTGGAGAAACGGGGACTCCTGTCTGAATACCAGTGTGGTTTCAGGGCGTCTCGGTGGACAACGACCATCTGGTACGCCTGGAGACCGCCATACAGGACGCTTTTCTCCGGAGACAGCACCTAGTCCCTGTTTTCTTTGATCTCGAGAAGGCCTATTACACCACTTGGCGTTACGGCATCCTCTCTACCCTGCATCAATGGAAATTCCGAGGTAACTTGCCGGTTTTTATTGCGAATTTTCTGTCTCTTCGCCTGTTCCGTGTCCGAATAGTGGGGACATATTCGCAATATCATATACAGGAAAACGGAGTCCCTCAGGGATCGGTGCTTAGCGTAACATTATTTGCGATTGCCATAAACGGTATAGTCGCTGCTGCTGGTCCAGCAGTGGTACCGTCGCTATATGTAGAAGACTTCGCTCTACATTATATTGCGCAAAATATGGCGGTCGCTGAATGACAGCTACAACAAGCTATTCGGAGAGTGGAACGCTGGACACTAGAGCATGGCTTTCGATTCTCTACCGCTATCCTGATCCTGAGCTTTATCTGGGCGATGTAGCTTTGCCGGTCGTTGCTGCGTACCGGTACCTTGGGCTCCTTTTCGATCAGAAATTGACGTGGGAGCCACACGTGCGGTGTTTGAAAACTACCTGTGCTAAGAAACTCAACATGTTGCGGTTTCTTAGCGGCACATCATGGGGGGGGGGGGGCGGACCGCGCGGTGCTCCTACGCTTTTATAAGGCTCTGATTTTATCTCGATTCGATTATGGCAGTGTAGCATATGGTTCGGCCCGTAAATCAGTGCTTGTTAAACTGGACAGTGTCCACCACGGCGGTGTGAGGCTGGCGACGGGTGCCTTTCGGACGAGCCCAGTCGTCAGCTCGCTCGCCGAGGCTGGCGTACCTCCTTTACACCTGAGGCGCCAACAAGTACTGCTGACCTATGCTGCAACAATTCGACAGATGCCCCTTCATCCAAGCTATCCATGTTTGTTTTCCAATCCGAATCGCCGGCTGTATGATGCGCTCGCCCGAGCTACTCGGCCGGCGGGGATTCGCTTGGATGACTTATACCGTCAGTTCCGATTTCCTTCTGTCTCCTGTATCGTCCGAGTACCTAGCAAGGCCCCTCCGTGGATGGTCTCTCGCCCTGATATCATCCTGGATCTGCACACCGGCCCCACGTCGGACACGGACTCCTCCGTCCATCGGTGGCTGTTCCAGTCCGTGGTGACACGGTATCCGGGATCAGGGCTTGTATTCACGGATGGTTCGAGGGTAAACGTGAAAGTAGGCTGTGCATTTGTGGTTGAGGATCGTCGGTTTCTCTTTTCACTTCCCGAGGCCTGTAGCGTGTACACTGCGGAGCTCTATGCCATCTTAGAGGCTCTGCGGTACACGTTATCAGACGATCACCAGCACTTTCTTGTGTGTACTGACTCTCTGAGTGCGCTGCAGGCGATCGATGTGTGTTTCCCGAAGCACCCGTTGGTCCAGCGTGTGCACGACCATCTCGTCAGTTCGCGTAACGCTGGAACCGGGGTGTCCTTTGTGTGGCTTCCTAGCCACATGGGTATTGCGGGAAACGAGCTTGCTGATCAGGCGGCGAGAGAGGCAGTCGCACTGCCCTCGCTACCGTATAGGGTGCCTGCTAGTGATGTGCGCTCTCAGTTGCGGCATTCGATCCTGTCGCATTGGGAGGAGGCATGGCGTGCCACGCCTCCACCCAACAAACTGAGAGGCATCAAGGAGACAACGAAGGTGTGGAAATCTTCCTTCCGATCTCTCCGGAAGGAAGCTGTGGTACTCTGTCGACTCCGGATCGGCCATGGGATTGCTACGCACTCTCACTTGCTAAAGAGAGAAGATCCTCCTGTGTGTACTTGCGGCGCCCACCTAACCGTGGCACACCTTCTCTTGGATTGTGTGGATCTGGCCGATCTGCGAGGGACTCTTAAACTGCCTAATACCCTCTCCCTTATTCTCCGTGATGACGGGCCGTCAGCTGACCTCGTCATCCGGTTCATGAGGGAGAGTGGTTACTTTTTTAAGTTTTAATGTGTAGTTACGACTTTTAATTCTGGTTAAATCTGTTTTATGTTTGTTATTGTGTTCTGTATTATATTGTTCACTATGCTTTATTTGTTTTATCCTTTTTTACCATCCGCCTTTTATTCTTTTTATTCAAATAGGGCATAATTTTGGGGCTCACTGTCTGTTTTATAAACACCATTTTCGCTTCATCCATGGCAGTGAGTTGTTTTTATCTACATCCTTTCATTTCACGCCATTTCATTTCATTAGGCGCCGATAACCTCGATGTTAGGCCCCTTAAAACAACAATTATCATCATCATATTTACAACGATAAACAATTTAAAGCTTGACAAGTGAAGTGAGAAAGGAGTATTATTTTTAATACATGTATTTGCGTCAGACGAGTTAACAGTTAATTATCTTTTTGTGGAGTAAACTTTAGGAGGTCAATCACGACAGTCTAATATCGTTCATTACAATTGGAAGTTTCGTTTGAAGAACTTAAGTATGTATAATTGTAGATCAGTAGTCATGTGAAACGATACTGAGGGTCATGCCATTATTTGAGAAAAGTTCCTACAGAAGACATGTTAATAACAATTAATCCGTTTTGGTTATTGTTTAACATAGTGGATGGTAATTGTTTATGCCATATATATTGTTATATGAGGATTTGTAGAGCTATGAAGTGCTTGTGCGAAGGAAGTTCCGCATTTTAAATGAGGTCAAAGTATTATTTTCTTTGATAAGAAGGCATGGATCATGATAAGAGTCATTGTATACAAGTAGTCCAGTTCATGTGAAGTAACGTTTTAGCTGTGTTGACAGAAGTGTTTTAGCGGAAATACAACTAGAGAACGATTGTCTACTCATGTCAATGATACAATTATTATATTTTATTAAACCCGAAGTTATGTAATTACGTACAGTTAACCTTAGTCAGTCGACTGTATTAGACCGACAATGTAAGGAAACCTATATAAGACGATGTGTAAGCAGTGTAAACTACGGAGTGATCGTAAATGATTATGTGGAAAAATAGTGTATATAATTAATTGAGAGTTGTATTGTAACCGAGAATCCAGAATCTTGAAAGTAACCCCCCAGGGGCTCACATCTAGTGGGACGTGGGATGGCGACCATGGGACCCCAGCTGAGTCCGGCATTGCTTCCACTTACTTCTGCCGGCCTCCTCTCTGTCTTCTTTCCTTTCGACTACACTTGGTCAACTCTTGTTCTCTTCCGACCCCGCCGGTATTAGGTTATCCGAGGCCTAGGAAGTCTTTCACTTTCCCGCCTTAATTGGCCCTTGTCTCATCTTTCCTGATACCCTCATTCTGTGAGGGGTCAGCCTTCTTTTTCTTTTCCTTTTACCTCCTGCCTTGTGCTCAAGGCCCTTAAGGGGGCAGGGTGTATGTAGCGCCACAAATTCTGGTGCACCGTAGATAATGCTACAGCCTCAGGGGTTCACGGCTGGTGAGTTCGGGAGTTGGCGACCCCGAGGGATTCCTGAGCTGGGTCCGTTTTCCCCTTTTGTCCCATACCTTTGGGGCGGACCTTCTCTCTCCCCTCTCCACTCCTCTCCTCTCCTCTTGTCATTATATTTACTTTTCCCCCCAGGGGCTCACATCTTGTGGGCGTGGGTTGGCGACCACGGGGCCCCAGCTGAGTCCGGCATTGCTTCCACTTACTTGTGCCGGGCTCCTCTCTGTCTTCTTTCCTGTCGACCTCACTTGGTCAACTCTTGTTCTCTTCTGACCCCGACGGTATTAGGGTATCCGAGGCCTAGGGAGTCTCTTCCTTTCCCGCCTTAATTGGCCCTTGTCTCATCTTTTCTGATACCCTCCTTCTGCGAGGGGTCAGCCTTCTTTTTCTCTTCCTTTTACCTCCTGCCTTGTGCTCTAGGCCCTTAAGGAGGCAGGGTGTATGTAGCCCCACCACTTCTGGTGCACACTAGATAATGCTACACCCTCAGGGGCTCACGGCTGGTGAGTTCGGGAGTTGGCGACCCCGAGGGATTCCTGAGCTGGGTCCGTTTTCCCCTTTTGTCCCTTACCTTTGGGGCGGACCCTCTCCTCTTTCACTTTCCTATATGCCTTTCATGGCCCTCCTTCCTTCCAAGTCCCTCAATCCGCCTTCTTCGAGGATTGAGGGCATTTCTTTTCCTCCTGTACTTTATTTGCGTTATTCTCCTTTAGTTTTCCATTTCTTCTTCCAGTATGTAGGTTAGTAGTTAGTTTTAGTTTTAAGTTCGCTTTTCATTTTTATCTTCACGATCACCCAAACCATCAGGGGCCGATAACCTAGATGTTAGGCCCCTTAAAACAACAATTATCATCATCATTATATTTACTTTTCTCTTTAAGATTCCCGCACTCTTTTTGTTACTTGGTTCACCGTGTATCTAAATTCCCTTCTGGCGATTTTTAAGGCATTTTTAATCTTTTTTGCTTTTTGTATGTTTTGTCGATCTAAATTACATCTCGCGATTGTTTTCAACCTCAATTGCATTTTGTAAAGATTGACAATCTAATTTGCTTTTAAGTAAGTCTTTTAATATGGAGGAGGGACCTTAGTGAGTATTTTGAATTTCAATTGCATTTTGTACGAATTTTCAACCAACGCCGCATTTCGCACGAATTTTGAATCTAAATTGCATTTTGTTTGGTGGGCATTTTGCACATATTTTGATTCTCAATTGCATTTTGTGGGTATTTTGAATCTAAATTACATTTTGTCAAGTATTTTCAATCTAAATTGCATTTTGTAAGTATTGTCAATCCACATGAGTCGTTAGAATCGCCGTACATTTTGTAAGCATTTTCAATTTCAATTGCATTTTGTAAGTATTTTGAATTTCGATTGCACTTTGTGAATAATTTGGATTGTAACTGGGATAGGGCCTATTTCATTCTGAATTGCATTGTGCATTTTCAATTTCAATTGCATTTTGTAAGTATTTTGAACCTCAATTGCATTTTGTACGTGTTTTCGATCTCATTTGCATTTTGTAAGTATTTTGAATTTCAGTTGCATTTTGTAAGTATTTCGTCGCTACATTGCATTTTGTACGTATTTTGAATCTAGCCTACGTTTTGTGGGTATTTTTCCATGTATTCTTTTTGTGACTCTTTTCGTTCTAAATTCCCTTTTGTAAGACCATATTGTGAGTTCCTTTTTGTACGTATTTTCCGTCTCAGATAATTTTGTTCTGGTTTCCATTTCATTATCATTTTCGCTATCACCCAGATCATTAGGGGCCCATAACCTAGATGTTAGGCCCCTTAAAACAACAATTATCATCATCATCATCTCGAAAGTAACGTCTTAGCAACACTAAATAGTGTATATTTTTATGAACAAATTACATGTAAATATTTTTCTGAAATGATTGAATTAGTCAAATAATTTTGGTAGGATTTATTAATCGATTGTTTTGGAATAGCGTGTGTTTTATGAGCAGATGTTTTTGTTATGAATGATTGTCCACTGTTAAGAGTAATTGTTGAACTCCATTCGTCTAGAACACTTTCGGGGTGCGACTGAAAGAGTGTATTAAAATTTTCAGAATGATTGTTAAAGAACATAGACGTTATGAGCATTTTTGTAAGATCTGAATGTTAATTTTACGTGTATTTTAAACGCACACAAAGCAGTCTCAATTTTGGCTACCCAGAATGATTCACCGTTAGGATTGGAGAACGGTGTGACATAATATGCGCAGGTGAAGATTCATAGCCTTGTATAAAATGTAAAAGGTTCTGAATGCAGTGTGATTCTGGCGTTTCATTGATGAAACAGGCCAGTGCACGTGCGTTCTCCAGACACGGGCTAGTGAATGTAACCAGTTGTCGAATGCCATGATTGTAAGAGCCTTCCTTAAACGTTTCTCTTTACGTAGTGTAGGCCTAAACAAACCAAGACTTTTTTGCTTATATTTTTGCACAGCATTGTAGTAAGATGTGTAGTAGAAAGGAAGTGTGTATGATGGTGTGGTTTTCTTTTTCTTTTGTTGTTAGATTAGTTTATTGTTATTTTGTTTATATAGGTTAGTTTACCATTGTTAATACATTTATTCATTCCCCCAGGGGCTCACATCTTGTGGGCGTGGGTTGGCGAACACGGGGCCCCAGCTGAGTCCGGCATTGCTTCCACTTACTTGTGCCGGGCTCCTCTCCGTCTTCTTTCCTGTCGACCTCACTTGGTCAACTCTTGTTCTCTTCTGACCCCGACGGTATTAGGGTATCCGAGGCCTATGGAGTCTCTTCCTTTCCCGCCTTAATTGGCTCTTGTCTCATCTTTTCTGATACCCTCCTTCTGCGAGGGGTCAGCCTTCTTTTTCTCTTCCTTTTACCTCCTGCCTTGTGCTCTAGGCCCTTAAGGAGGCAGGGTGTATGTAGCCCCACCACTTCTGGTGCACCCTAGATAATGCTACACCCTCAGGGGCTCACGGCTGGTGAGTTCGGGCGTTGGCGACCCCGAGGGATTCCTGAGCTGGGTCCGTTTTCCTCTTTTGTCCGTTACCTTTGGGGCGGACCCTCTCCTCTTTCACTTTCCTATCTGCCTTTCATGGCTCTCCTTCCTTCCAAGTCCCTCAATCCGCCTTCTCCGAGGGTTGAGGGCATTTCTTTTCCTTCTGTCCTTTTATTTGCCTTATTCTCCTTTAGTTTTGCATTTCTTCTTCTAGTATGTAGGTTATTAGTTAGTTTTAGTTTTAAGTTCGCTTTTCATTTTCATCTTCACGATCACCCAAACCATCAGGGGCCGATAACCTAGATGTTAGGCCCCTTAAAACAACAATTATCATCATCATCATCAACCCCTGCTTGTCGTAGGAGGCGACTATCTTGGCTATACATTAAGGATTCTGATTCGGTTTGTGAATTGGACCCCCCGTGGGAGCGAATATACCCAAAGCAGTGGCGGCCGGTAATAAGGTTGCAGTGTTGCACAACGACCAGATTAATTCATGGAAAAACAATTAATACCGTAATAATATTTTTAGTAATAAAAGCTGTGTTTCCTTTTATATGTATAGGAATTAATAATTATGTTCTTAAATAATTCAGGAAATCTTATACTATAGTAAGTTACTGTGAACTGACTGAGATAGCGCTGTCTAGGAGCGCTCGTCCGTTTGGTCGTTGCCAGTCCCAAGCACCGACCAGATCTCAATTGTGAAGGGTATGGCAGAGATGCTAGACCGGGTAAGCCGTATCCCAACAGTTACCTCGGCTGGTCGTTGCCCGCAGATGCTCCGTCAACTGCCGAAACAATGTCTTGCAATGTTGCGCGTACTTGTAACACTCGCAGTTCTCGCCCTCTTATATAACTTACGTTGTTTCGTTCTCATAAAGTCTTTCAGGTAGACAAACTTATATTACATTTGGGCTAATCGGATGAAAAAGTTCTCTGAAATGCGGCGTTTGTTAGGAATGAGGTACATCCGTCTTACCGTTCAATTCAATACAGTTTTCTCCGATATCAAGCAGTATGTTACCCTATCACCTCATGGGAGCCCGCAGTAAGGGGGGGATGGGGTCATGGAACCCTTCTCCCTGAAATCCCGAGAATATTTCGTTTGTTCATTGTCACACCATTTTTATTTCATAAATTGAAATTACTGATGGTTAACTGTTTTAGATGTAGGGATAATTCCACAGTTTTATTTAACTTAGTAATTTGGGATTATTTGAGAATATCTTCAGTTATTAAAAGTCGGTGAACTAGATTAACATTGCTATTTTATTGAAGTGCTTGATTTTTATTTTTGTCGATACATTGTGATACAACTACTTTTTTTTGTGCAAAAAATGAACATTATGACGGTGATTCACAAAGAAATTTGTGGGGGGGGGGGAGGGAGTGTAGCCTACGTCTCAATATTACCTAGTAACATGTAGGTAATGAAATAAAAAATGTTACTCCCCCCCTTAGAAAAATCATGTGGGTGATCATGTACCACCTTAATGAAAATAGTGCAACACCCTGAACAATTCTCCGCCAACCGCCACTGACCCAAAATAATCCCTAAAACGGTTTCTCGGATAGGTCCCTATTTTGACGGTTTGACCGCCAGCTCTAAAAGACGTACCTGTACATCCGTGCGATATAACTCGCATAAGATTATATCGCACTTCTTTCCGTTCATGCTTTCAGGTTCTGGCACTCAAAATGTATTTATGTGCGTGCTGTTAGGGGATGGGCCGCTTATGTGTGCGACTCCGCTCGAAAGACTGTTCGGTCTTGGTCAAGTCAACAGGTGGGTGCGCCATGTACCCGTACAGTAGTATCCGCCTGACTACTCAGGTCCCCGCACAGCCGAATGACAGAGCTGAATATCTCCAGTATATGCCAAGGAGTACATGCCGATAAGGCATTGTGAGACACCGGACCCCCGGGCAATAATGCCTTCCAAGCTAGGCGGACCTTGCCCTGGCTGGATAGCGCCTACTGTGACGGCCCGTGGCATTCGGGGAGGAAGAATTGGCCATGGGTAAACGTGAAACCCCAAAACAGGGTGGTCCAACACCTAAGTCTTTAACTTTTGATTCCCTACGGGGATCAACCCCCTGGGAACAGTCTTTTGGAACATTCCACTGTCAAGTGCAGGACATTCACACTCATTTTACAATACATTTTTTGTTATTCTGCTTTAATTTAAAAAAAAATGTAGCAATCAACTAGCGTGCAACTGAAAAGTACTAAACCAACTCTGTTTATCTGGATGAATATCTATGACTTTAGTCATTTTTCAAGTTTTTCCGTATTGATTTTGTAAGTATATGCACTTGTCCACTTTACAATACAAAAATATCTTTTTATTTATACATTTTGATACATGTTTCGGCCCTTTGAGTCTTCTTCAGTCAAAATCAATAAAATTCTCCTAGATCATTCTAAAGGTTGGTCTCTCATAAAAAAAAATGTAAATCCATTTTTACATCGTCAAGGTGATTAAAATACATGGATATAAAATGCTTAAAGAAATTAAAAGATTTAAAAATGCCCACGTTTCAAAATATTGTACATTTTTAAATCTTTTAATTTCTTTAAGCATTTTATATCCATGTATTTTAATCACCTTGACGATGTAAAAATGGATTTACAATTTTTTTTATGAGAGACCAACCTTTAGAATGATCTAGGAGAATTTTATTGATTTTGACTGAAGAAGGCTCACAGGGCCGAAACATGTATCAAAATGTATAAATAAAAAGATATTTTTGTATTGTAAAGTGGACAAGTGCATATACTGTTTATCTGGAGGAATACATTTTTAAAATGTTTATGGGTACCTGAAATGCCAAGCCTCCGTGGCTTAGGCGGCAGCACGCCGGCCTCTCACCGCTGGGTCCGTGGTTCAAATCCCGGTCACTCCATGTGAGATCTGTGCTGGACAGAACGGAGGCAGACAGGTTTTTCTCCGGGTACTCCGGTTTTCCCTGTCAAAAATTTCATTCCAGCAATGACCACGGGGCCCCAGCTGAGTCCGGCATTGTTTCCACTTACTTGTGCCGGGCTCCTCTCTTTCTTCTTTCCTGTCGACCTTCCTTGGTCAACTCTTGTTCTCTTCCGACCCCGACGGTATTAGGGTATCCGAGGCCTAGGGAGTCTCTTCCTTTCCCGCCTTAATTGGCCCTTGTCTCATCTTTCCTGATACCCTCCTTCTGTGAGGGGTCAGCCTTCTTGTTCTTTTCCTTTTACCTCCTGCCTTGTGCTCAAGGCCCTTAAGGAGGCAGGGTGTATGTAGCCCCACCACTTCTGGTGCACCGTCGATAATGCTACACCCTCAGGGGCTCACGGCTAGTGAGTTCGGGCGTTGGCGACCCCGAGGGATCCTGAGCTGGGTCCGTTTTCCCCTTTTGTCCCTTCCCTTTGGGGCGGACCTTCTCCTCTCTCCCCTCCCCTCTCCTCTTTTCCTTCTATTTCCTTTTCTCTTTAAGATTCCCGCACTGTTTTTGTTACTCGAATCACCGTGTATCTAAATTCCCTTTTATCGATTTTTAAGGCATTTTTGATCTATGTTGCATTTTGTAAGTTTTTTCGATCTAAATTACATCTCGCGATTGTTTTCAACCTCAATTGCATTTTGTAAAGATTGACAATCTAAATTGCTTTTTAGTAAGTCTTTCAATGCAGGTTGCGGGGCCTTTTAGTGAGTATTTTGAATTTCAATTGCATTTTGTAAGTCTTTTCAACCAAAACCGCATTTCGCACGAATTTTGAATCTAAATTGCATTTTGTTTGGGGGCATTTTGCACATATTTTGATTCTCAATCGCATTTTGTGGGTATTTTGAATCTAAATTACATTTTGTCAAGTATTTTCAATCTAAATTGCTTTTTGTAAGTATTGTCAATCCACATGAGTCGTTGGAATCACCGTACATTTTGTAAGCATTTTCAATTTCAATTGCATTTTGTAAGTATTTTGAATTTCGATTGCCTTTGTGAATAATTTGGATTGGAACTGGGATAAGGCCTATTTCAATCTGAATTGCATTGTGTATTTTCAATTTCAATTGCATTTTGTAAGTATTTTGAACCTCAATTGCATTTTGTACGTATTTTCGATCTCATTTGCATTTTGTAAGTATTTTGAATTTCAGTTGCATTTTGTAAGTATTTCGACGCTACATTGCATTTTGTACGTATTTTGAACCTAGCCTTCATTTTGTGGGTATTTTTCAATCTATTCCTTTTGTGAATCTTTTCGTTCTAAATTCCCTTTTGTAAGAACATTTTGTGAGTCGTTTCAATCCGAGTTCCTTTTTGTAAGTATTTTCCGTCTCACTTAATTTTCGTTCTGGTTTCCGTTTCATTATCATCTTCGCTATCACCCAGATCATTAGGGACCGATAACCTAGATGTTAGGCCCCTTAAAACAACAATTATCATCATCATCATCATTCCAGCAACACTCTCCACTATCATTTCATTTCATCTGTCATTCATTTAATCATTGCCCCAGAGGAGTGCGTCAGGCCTCGGCAGCCGGCACAATTCATATCCTCGCCGCTAGAAGGGGGCTTCATTCATTCCATTCCTGACCCGGTCGGAGACTGGAAGCAGGCTGTGGATTTTCATTTTCATGGGTACCTGAAATATTGAAGGGCACATAACCGTCACGTACAGGACATGGTCAGTGGACATGGACAAAATAATTTCCCTTTTTTTAAAGTCTGTGAATCTAAGAACATTTCACTGTAATACAGTATTTTATTAGAAGCTATATACTATTGCCCAAATAACCATCATATACATCAATTTTAAAAAGTTAACAAATTGGACAAATAAATTATTTTTCTAATGTCACGTGTGGGACTTTGTATGATGTCTCATTCTTTTCTTGGATTACTAAATGAAATAAATACAAAATAGCAACTCATATGCCAATGCTACATGATTGCAACATTAGAAATGTTCGCAATTATTAACTGTCATTAAATTTATACAGTCCCCTGTTGTTGGCAATTACTGGTTCAGGAACCGGGTGAGTTAGCAGGAGTCGTTACGGCATGACTGCTGGCAGTCGCTCACATCTGGGAGGCGAGGAGGTTCGAATCCCCCCGCCGGCAACCGTGAAGATGGTCTTCTGTGGTTTCCCATCTTCCTTCCAGGCAAAAGCCGGGGTTGGTCCCTACAGCCGCTACCTTCCAACTCCTCGTCCTTACATCTATACTTTCCTCCCCAACGGTACTTGTAGCTCACCCCTTGGGTGTCCGTCTCGAAGCAGCTACAAAACTGGCGACCCGAACATGTCCTCGGACACTCCCGGCACTAAAGCCATACGCTAAAAAAACAAACATGCATGACATTAACTTTTACACTGTCTTAGTCAATTTCAGTACTGTAATTTCTCCTCTGTAGTGCACACCCTGATAATTAACAATCACCCACTGGTTGACAGCAGGATCCAACAATTCATGCACTGGAGCTTCAGCACCAAACGTGTTTCATCTAAAGACAGAGCATTATTAGCCTATTTTCAATTTTGAAAAAATAGGCTTATGAGATCACCTTTTGTCCGTGTGTGTGTGCGCGTGTGTGTGTGTGTGTGTGTGTGTGTGTGTGAGGTGTGTGTGTGTGTGTCCCTAATAAAATCTAAATGGCTGGAGCGATTTCAATGAAACTCAGTGAGTTCATAGCGCTATTTCTGGCGACCTCGACCGTGCCCTTCAAATTTTGTTACGTCTCACCAATCCAACATGGCGGCTGTGCGAAATATTTCACTAGCATTCAATATCTCCGAAACTATTACCGATATCGCCCTGAAATTGTGCACGGTGATAAAGCGCACAACTAGAAGTTCACCTATGAGACTTTCAAAAACCTGGTGACTACAAAACCAACGTGGCGGCCAAGCGAATTTGAGACTTTTAAATAGACTTTTCTCACGATTTAACTATCCAAACGTAATGAAATTTGGTACAGCAAATGTTTATACACATTGTAATGCACTGGAGTCTAATTTAGTTCAATTGTTTACATAACCTCAAAATGGCGGCTGTGCGAAATATTTCACTGACATTCTATATCTCCGAAACTATTACAGATATCACCCTGCAATTTTGTACGGTGATACAAGTTTACCTATGCATATTTCATAAACCTGTAAAGTACAAAACGAACATGGCGACCAAGCGAATTTGAAATATTTTAATAGACCTTTCTCGTGATTTAACTCTCTGTGCGCAGTGAAATGTGGTACAGTAAATGATTTTGCAGATTGTAATGCACTTCCATCTAATTTAATTCAATTGTTTGCATAACCTCAAGATGGCGGCTGTGCGAAATTTTAAAATTAAGTTTTTATTTCTTGTGTCGTAATCATGCGATCGAAGTGAAAGTTTGAATAATGATCCTAGGCAATAATTGTCCTTGAATGGTGCATAACTCTATGGCCTATACATATAACAATCCTAAATGGCGAGCTTCCGAAATATTTAGACGGTTCTCAATATCTATGAATCTTTTACAGCAACCAAACTGAATTTTTTATGTTCATAGAGACTATGAACATATGTTCACCTATAGGACTTTCAGTAACCTGGTGAGCACAAATCCAACATGGCGGCGACGCGAAGTATAAATATTTAAATGGACGTTTCTCGCGAATGAACTATCCGAGTGCCGTGAAACGTTGCACGTTAAATGCTTATACAAATATTGATCCACTGGCATCTAATTTATTTCAATTGTTTGCATAATCACAAGATGGCTGGTGTGCGTAATTTTAAAATCTCGTTTTTACTTCTTGTGTTCTTATCATGCGATTGAAGTTTGAATACCACACGTACACTATAATCTTGATGCAATAGTACAAAAATAAAAATCCAACCTTTCGACCATCTGAAATATTTAGACGGTTCTCAATATCTACGAATCTGTTACAGCAATTTAATTGAAATGTTGTATGTTGATAGTGGCAATTAACATGAGTAGGATATATGAAAATAGGCTGTATAGTTCTTCACGGAACTACTTGTTTTTACACTGTAAGGCCAGTCCAGCTGATTTCATTATATGAAATGATGAAATTCCAGGGATTGATAGAACATCCGCCCAAGGATTTTCTCGTTCAATTTTCTTGCTGATGAGCCCCCAGGGGCTCACATCTAGTGGGACGTGGGTTGGCGACCACGGGAACCCAGCTGAGTCCGGCATTGCTTCCAGTTACTTGTGCCGAGCTCCTCTCCGTCTTCTTTCCTGTCGACCTCCCTTGGTCAACTCTTGTTCTCTTCCGACCCCGACGGTATTAGGGTATCTGAGGCCTAGGGAGTCTCTTCCTTTCCCGCCTTAATTGGCCCTTGTCTCATCTTTCCTGATACCCTCCTTCTGTGAGGGGTCAGCCTTCTTTTTCTTTTCCTTTTACTTCCTGCCTTGTGCTCAAGGCCCTTAAGGAGGCAGGGTGTATGTAGTCCCACCACTTCTGGTGCACCCTAGATAATGCTACACTCTCAAGGGCTCACGGCTGGTGAGTTCGGGAGTTGGCGACCCCGAGGGGTTCCTGAGCTGGGTCCGTTTTCCCCTTTTGTCCCTTACCTTTGGGGCGGACCCTCTCCTCTCTCCCCTCCCCTCTCCTCACCTCTCCTCTCCTCTTTTCATTATATTTCCGTTTCTCTTTAAGATTTCGCACCTTTTTGTAGGTATTCTTAATCTACGTTGCATTTTGTACGATTTTTCGATCTAAATTGCATTTTGTGAGTGTTTTTCAACCTCACTTGCATTTTGTAAGGATTGCCAATCAAAATTGCTTTTTAGTAAGTCTTTCAATATAGGGGGGTCTTCTTGTGAGTATTTTGAATTTCAATTGCATTTTGTATTTTCAACCTACCCCGCTTTGTGCAAGTAGGTAAGTCTCAATTGCAATTTTGTGGGTATTTTGAATCTAAATTACATTTTGTAATTATTTTCAATCTAAATTGCATTTTGTAAGTATTGTCCATCCAAATGAGAAGTTTGAATCTACCATACCTTTTGTAAGCAATTTCAATTGCATTTTGTATTTTCAACCTACCCCGCTTTGTTCAAGTAGTTAAATCTCAATTGCAATTTTGTGGGTATTTTGAATCTAAATTACATTTTGTGCGTATTTTCAATCTCATTTGCATTTTATAAGTATTTTATTTCACTTGCATTTTGTCAGTATTTCGACTGTACGTTGCATTTTGTACGTATTTTGGACTTTACCTACATTTTGTGCGTATTTTTCAATCTATTCCTTTTGTGAGTATTTTCGTTCGAAATTCCCTTATGTACGTATTACCGATCTCCATTTTGTGAGTAGTTTCAATCGGAGTTCCTTTTTGTAAGTATTTTTCCTGCTACATAAGGCATAATTGTTAGGGCTCACTGTCTATTTTATCTAAACCATTTTCGCTTCATCCATAGCAGTGAGCTGTTTTTTATCTTCATCCTTTCATTTCACGCCATTTCATTTAATCAGGGGCCGATAACCTCGATGTTAGGCCCCTTAAAACAACAATTATCATCATCATCAACCGGGGCACCTTCTCCTTGACTCATAATTTTCTCACGAACAATCCTTTGACGTTACCCCCTACTCCATCAACAACTCCCTTTCCATGGGATGTTGCAAAATACTTCAATGAAAAAGGTTTGCCATACTTCTCAGAGAGCAGGTTTAGAACTTTGGCCATGTACCTGTTTTTAAACTCGGAGGCAGGACCATCACTCCAGATTACTTCTTTAGAAGGATTTTCGCTGTTTGGTTGTTCTGCATTAAAGGTAATGCTATACAAAAAATCAATGAAAGTAAATATTTTGGTTTTTGTCCTTGTTCTTTGTGTTCGAACAAACAAGGAAGGTTTGACATTCTCCTTTAAAGAACATTCTCCTTTAAAGAACAACGCCGCTGTGAATAATAATACACTTTGTCGGGACCACAGTGCACTCATAATTTCGTTCTGGTATTCACATGAGAAAGACATGGCAAAGTCAATCTGCAGAATGCGGATACCATTGGTTTCTTGTTTGTCATTCTCGAATGCTGCAGACTGTATTCGTTTGAGATTCACATGGGTCTTGAAGCCTGGCAGATCTTGTATTGTTGCTTCGAATAAATCACCAACCTGGCCTTCTTTAGCAGAAAGTTTTAATCCATGGTCTGAATTTTCCCAACATTTCCAAGTAACTTCATCATCACTGTTTGCTGGCACTTACAAAAGTTTGCCATCACAGCAGACTTCACAAATGTTTTGCCAACAAGCAGAATTGATCGCCACATCACACAGTATTTTCTCCCGGAAAGAGTTTGAATAGCTGTATTTTAGGGCTTTGAGTTTGAGAATAAAATGCTCATGCACTCTGCACTTGCACTGATCACATGGAGTGTTTTTTCAAAAGTAAAACATTATTTGGACGCAAACTACGAAATTTGGAAAAACCAGCTACCAGCAATGGATTTTCTTCCTTGAAAATAGAAAAAGCGTCCTTCAAGAACATTGTCATGCAGTGCTTCTGTAACTTTTCCTTGATTCCATTCTCCCAGACAGTGATACATTCATTCATTCATGGGCATGTAAGAGGCACGTCCAGAAAGTAAGTTCCGTTTGGTAATAAAATTAAATTGTGTACAGATACAGAAAAAATATGTATTGCACAACATTCTACACCTCTTAAACTACTTTCCCACATAACTGCCGAACTTTTGCAGGCATTTGTCATATCGTGGCACAAGTTTTTGGATACCTTCTTCATAGAAGTTTGCCGCCTGTGTCTTCAACCAGTTGGAAACATCTTCTTTCAGCTCGTCGTCATTGTTGAAGTGTTGACCGCCAAGGAAAGACTTGAGATGTGTGAACAGATGAAAGTCGCTAGGAGCGAGGTCAGGGCTGTACGGAGGGTGGTCATACACGTCTCAGCCAAATCCCTGTATCAGGTTTTTCGTCACATTTGCAGTGTGTGGTCGTGCGTTGTCGTGAAGAAAAACAACACCTTTTGACAGCAACCCTCGGCGCTTATTCTGTATTGCGCGGCGCAATTTCCTAAGTGTTTAGCAGTAAGCATCTGTGTTGATTGTTTGACCACGCGGTAAGAAATCAATGAGTAAGATGCCTTTCCAGTCCCAGAACACTGTGCACATCATTTTCCGAGGTGTCAAGATTTGTTTCGGCTTAACCTTTGCTGGGGATGAAGTGTGCCTCCATTCCATTGATTGCCGCTTACTTTCAGGGGTGTCGTAAGAAACCCAAGTTTCATCTCCTGTGACTATCTGTGTCAGAAATTCTTCGCCGCCTTCATTGTAACGGGTCAAAAACTGAAGTGCACTACCCATCCGTTTTGTTTTGTGTTGCTCCGTAAGAATCTTTGGTACCAAACGTCGGCAAAGTTTACGAAAGTTAAGTTTTTCGGTAACAATTTCATGAATTAGTGATCGTGAGATTTGGGGAAATTCCATAGCGAGAGCACTAATTGTAAACCTGCGGTTTTCCTGGATCTTGTCATCAATCGCGTGAACCAGTTCTTCTGTAACCAAAGATGGACGCCCACTTCGTTCTTCATCGTGCACTTCACTACGTCCTTCATTGAACTGTAGGACCCATCTTCTCACCACCCCCAGGGGCTCACATCTAGTGGGTTGTGGGTTGGCGACCACAGGGCCCCAGCTGAGTCCGGCATTGCTTCCACTTACTTGTGCCGGGCTCCTCTCTGTCTTCTTTCCTGTCGACCTCACTTGGTCAACTCTTGTTCTCTTCTGACCCCGTCGGTATTAGGGTATCCGAGGCCTAGGGAGTCTCTTCCTTTCCCGCCTTAATTGGCCCTTGTCTCATCTTTTCTGATACCCTCCTTCTGCGAGGGGTCAGCCTTCTTTTTCTCTTCCTTTTACCTCCTGCCTTGTGCTCTAGGCCCTTAAGGAGGCAGGGTGTATGTAGCCCCACCACTTCTGGTGCACCCTAGATAATGCTACACCCTCAGGGGCTCACGGCTGGTGAGTTCGGGAGTTGGCGACCCCGAGGGATTCCTGAGCTGGGTCCGTTTTCCCCTTTTGTCCCTTACCTTTGGGGCGGACCCTCTCCTCTTTCACTTTCCTATATGCCTTTCATGGCTCTCCTTCCTTCCAAGTCCCTCAATCCGCCTTCTCCGAGGGTTGAGGGCATTTCTTTTCCTTCTGTCCTTTTATTTGCCTTATTCTCCTTTAGTTTTCCTTTTCTTCTTCTAGTATGTAGGTTATTAGTTAGTTTTAGTTTTAAGTTCGCTTTTCATTTTTCATCTTCACGATCACCCAAACCATCAGGGGCCGATAACCTAGATGTTAGGCCCCTTAAAACAACAATTATCATCATCATCATCATCTTCTCACCATTGAATCTCTCATCGCATTTTGTCCATCCGATAAATTTCACTTGGTTTCACTTTCCTAGCATTCAGAAAACGAATCACAGATCTGATTTCACAAGCGGCGGGATTTTCAATCAACACCGACATTGTACGAGTAAACATGCACAACAACGCGTACGTGGCTGACAGCGCTCTCCAAATGGCGCACGTTTCTTCTCCTTGATACAGAGCGTCTACCGCGCATATGAGGAACTGCGCTGCAGCGGAACGTACAACTAGTTGAAGACACAGGCGGCACACGTCCATGAAGAAGGTATACAAAAACTCGTGCCACGCTACGACAAATGCCTGCAACATTTCGGCAGTTATGTGGAAAAGTAGTTCAAGGGTTGTAGAATTTTGTGCAATAAATAATTTTTCTGTATCTGTACACAATTTAATGTTATTACCAAACGGAACTTACTTTCTGGACGTACTTCGTATATACAATATCTGGCCTAAGTAGAAATCTCTCACTTTCGAATAATCAATCCTGGAATTTACATTGTAACGATTGGCTGGTGAGATAAACCAGCACGTTCCGCTAAGCATGTCAAAACGGCGATTTTCTTCGTTGGCGAATTGGGCAATGCACGTGTCGCTCCCCATACGGCCTTTCCCGGTGACTGGCGGACATTGATATGGACTCATAGATCTTTGTGAGGAAGTAGAGGAAAATTGCTGAAGCTTATCACCCCTTTTCTTTGCCCTCTGGATTCTTTTCCGGTCCCTCTCATACTTTCTAAGTTTCTCCTTCTCAGCTTTAGTAATACCTTGCTTCTTTTTCTTCTCCCCCAGGGGCTCACATCTAGAGGGACGTGGGTTGGCGACCACGGGGCCCCATATGAGTCCGGCATTGCTTCCACTTACTTGTGCCGGCCTCCTCTCTGTCTTCTTTCCTGTCGACCTCACTTGGTCAACTCTTGTTCTCTTCCGACCCCGACGGTATTAGGGTATCCAAGGCCTAGGGAGTCTCTTCCTTTCCCGCCTTAATTGGCCCTTGTCTCATCTTTTCTGATACCCTCCTTCTACGAGGGGTCAGCCTTTTTTTTCTCTTCCTGTTATCTCCTGCCTTCTGCTCAAGGCCCTCAAGGAGGCAGGGTGTATGTAGCCCCACCACTTCTGGTGCACCCTAGATATTGCTACACCCGCAGGGGCTCACGACTTGTGGGAGTTGGCGACCCGAGGGATTCCTGGGCTGGGTCAAGTTTCCCCCTTTTCCCTTACCTGTGGGGCGGACCCTCTCCTCTTTCCCTTTCCTATCTGCATTTCATGGCTCTCCTTCCTTCCAAGTCCCTCATTCCGCATTCTTCCAGGGTTGAGGGCATTTCTTTCCCCCTGTCCTTTATTTGCCTTACTCTCCTTTAGTTTTTTCATTTTTTATTCTAGTATATAAGTTAGTAGTTATAGTTATAGTTTACATTTCATTATCATCTTCACGATCACCCAAACCATTAGGGGCCGATAACCTAGATGTTAGGCCCCTTAAAACAACAATTATCATCATCATCATCATTAGGGGCCGATAACCTAGATGTTAGGCCCCTTAAAACAACAATTATCATCATCATCATCATCTTCCGACCCCGACGGTATTAGGGTATCCGAAGCCTAGGGAGTCTCTTCATTTCCCGTCTTAATTGGCCCTTGTCTCATCTTTTCTGATACCCTCCTTGTGCGAGGGGTCAGCCTTCTTTTTATTTTCCTGTTATCTCCTGCCTTCTGCTCAAGGCCCTCAGGGGGCAGGATGTATGTAGCCTCACCACTTCTGGTGCACCCTAGATAATGCTACACCCTCAGCGGCTCACGGCTGTTGAGTTCGGGAATTGGCGACCACGAGGGATTCCTGAGCTAGGTCCGGTTTTCCCCCTTGTGTCCCTTTCCTGTGGGGCGGACCCTCTCCTCTATCACCCCTTGTGGGTGGGGGTTAGAATACACCCACGGTATCCCTTGCCTGTCGTAAGAGGCGACTAAAATGGGGGACCTTGGCTATACTTTAAGGACCCCGCGTTGGTTTGTGAATTGGACCCCCAGTGGGTGGGAGGAAGCGAATACATCCACGGTCATCCCTGACAGTCGTAAAAGGCGACTAAAAGGGTTTCTCGGATCTGTCCCCTTTCGAGGGTTTGACAGTCAGCTCTAAAAGATATACATCCGTGCGGTATAACTCTCATTAGGTTATATCGCACTTCTTTCCGTTACTGCTTTCAGGGTCTGGCAACCAAAATTTCCATATGTGCGTGCTGTTAGGGGATGGGCCACTTACGCTTGCGACTACGCACGAAAGCCTGTCCGGTCTAGGCCGCGCCGACAGGTGGGTGCGCCATGTACCCGTGCAGTAGTATCCGCCTGACTACGCATGTCCCCGCACAGCCGAATGTCAGAGCTGTAAAATCCAGTATATGCCAAGGGGTACATGCCGATACGGCATTGTAAAACACCGGACCCCCGGGCAATGCCTTCCAAGCTAGGCGGGCCTTGCCCTGGCTGGGTAGCGCCTACTGTGACGGCCCGTGATCGGATATCGGTGGCATTCGGGAAAGATGATCTGGCCATGGGTTCAAAAAGAAAAATTGCCCAACAGGGTGGTCCTACACCCAAGTCTTTAACATTTGATTCCCTACGGGGATCAACCCCCTGTGAAAATCTGGGTGCTAACACCCCCAAGTTTTTGGTAGCTACCAGAACAGATGGGGGTGATTTCAAGCTGGTAAAGAGTATTTTGTTTTCTCGCCACATAGAAGGTGTCTATGGTGAGCTTGAGAAAGTACAAAAGATGAAGAACGGTAGCTTGTTGCTCAAGACTATGACTGTTGAGCAAGTTGAACAACTTTTGTTTGCAATGTGACCTCTTTGGCGAAATTCCCGTCAAAGTGGAAAAGCACACGTCCCTGAATCTGGTCCGAGGAGTTATTTTCCACCGGGACCTGATTCTGAACACTGACGAGGAGCTCAAGGAGGATATGCAGCACCGTCACGTGACTGATGTCCGGCGCATCACGCGCAAGGTCAATGGTCAAATCGTAGATACTGGTGCTTTCATTATTTCCTTTGAGCTCCCGGAGAAAGTCAAGGTTACAAGTTACCGTTGTGACGTACGGCCTTATATCCCTCCACCAATGAGGTGTTATAAGTGCCAGAAGTTCGGGCACATGTTATCCTGATGCTCGAGCACCGAAATCTGTGGAACATGCGGTAAGGTACCACACGAAGCGGAAGAGTGCACAACACCTTATCAGTGCACTAATTGCCCTGGATTTCATTCTCCTCGGGACAGGAACTGCCCTGTCTTCCTGAGTGAGAAGAAAATCCAGGAGATCAAAACCCTGGATGGTCTCACCTACCAGGAAGCCCGCAAGAAGTACCATACCACGATTTCGCCTTCTCCAACGATTGATTATAGAGCCATAATACCAAATTTGGTCCCGGCGACCTCATCTTTTGTACCAGCTGTGAAACCTGCAACTGAGTTACCTGTGCCGAAGCCAGCACCTATGATTATAACGGAAAGCCCGAAGGTGACTTCAACTCCACCTTCGGCCAGCACGAAGGCTGTGCGAACGAAGGCTGGTCCGCCCGCACAGCAGGGGACGAAGTTGAAGACTTACTCCCCACCCAAACGGTCGGCGAAAGCTGGCGGAGGCGGCATCGTCGACCAGGGTCAGGACTTCGTCTCTTGACCCGTCTAAATATCCTAAAGAGGCGGGGTAGAAGGGAGCCCGTACTACGCATTCCATTTCTCCAAAAAAGGGGAGGCCATCCGCCCCACCACCTGCGGATGCTTCTGCGCCTGGGGACGTTTCGGTCACCAGATCTGCGCGCTCCCCACGGAGATCGCCCAGCCGCCGAACTGCGTCTAGAAAATCTTCCGCTGAGTCGATTCACTCCACGACCTCACCTGAGGACATGGAGATTATAGTCGACGTAGTGGATGATGGTTCTCCAGAGGTTAAGTTGTAGCTTGCTGCTCCAACTTATTCCCTAGTTTATAAGTTCACACTGTTACAGTGGAATTGTATCAGTTATGACAGGCAATTGACAGAGCTTCGTCAGCTTATTGCACAATACGCAGCGAGTATAGTCTGCCTACAGGAAATAAACCTCAGACCTGATCACGTGACTGTTCTGAGAGGTTTCCGACTATACTCTCCCCCCAGGGGCTCACATCTAGTGGTACGTGGGTTGGCGACCACGGGGCCCCAGCTGAGTCCGGCATTGCTTCCACTTACTAGTGCCGGGCTCCTCTCCGTCTTCTTTCCTGTCGACCTCACTTGGTCAACTCGTGTTCTCTTCCGACCCCGACGGTATTAGGGTATCTGAGGCCTAGAGAGTCTTTCACTTTCCCGCCTTAATTGGCCCTTGTCTCATCTTTCCTGATAACCTCCTTCTGCGGGGGGTCAGCCTTCTTTTTCTTTTCCTTTTACCTCCTGCCTTGTGCTCAAGGCCCTCAAGGAGGTAGTGTGTATGTAGCGCCACCACTAGATAATGCTACACCCTCAGGGGCTCACGGCTGGTGAGTTCGGGAGTTGGCGACCTCGATGGATTCCTGAGCTGGTTCCGTTTTCCCCTTTTGTCTCTTACCTTTGGGGCGGACCTTCTCCTCTCTCCTCTTTTTCGTATATTTCCTTTTCTCTTTAAGATTACCGCACTGTTTTTTGTTACTTAGTTCCCCCTGTATCAAAATTTCCTTTCGCAATTTTTGTAGGTATTTTTAATCTACGTTAAGTTTTTGCATTTTGTGAGTGTTTTTCAACCTCAATTGCATTTTGTAAAGATTGACAATCTAAATTGCTTTTTAGTAAGTCTTTCAATATCCGGGCCAGGGCTTTAGTGAGTATTTTGAATTTCAATTGCATTTTTTATTTTCAACCTACCCCGCTTTGTTCAAGTAGTTAATTCTCAATTGCATTTTGTGGGTATTTTGAATCTAAATTACATTTTGTGCGTATTTTCAATCTCATTTGCATTTTGTAGGTACTTTGATTTCAATTGCATTTTGTAAGTATTTCGACTGTACGTTGCATATTGTTCGTATTTTGAACTTCGCCTACATTTTGTGCGTATTTTTCAATCTATTCCTTTTGTGAGTATTTTCGTTCGAAATTCCCTTTTGTAAGTATTACCGCTCTCCATTTTGTGAGTAGTTTCAATGTGAGTTCCTTTTTGTAAGTATTTTCCTGCTCACTTACTTTTTGTTCTGTTTTCCACTTTATTGACATTTTCGCCGATAACAAAAATTATCATCATCATCAACGACTATACAAGACGCCGCCCGCTCTGACTGCTATACTGAGGAGTTTCCACTCGACACTCCTCTGGAAGCTATTGCAGTGTCCTTGCCTGCTATGACAACTGTTTGTAACGTGTACCTTCCACCGAACCAGCCCCTTGATATTAACGACGTCTTTGATCTTGTTGATCAACTTCCAGTCCCTTTCCTAATCGTGGGTGATTACAAATCACATCACTCCCAATGGGGATCACCATCTTTCTGCCCTAGAGGAAGGGACGTGGAGGGTTTAATTCAAGGGTTGGATTTATCTCTATTAAATACAGGGGAAGCTACACATTTTATCTTAGTGCATGGCACTTACTCACACATTGACTTGAGTGTGTGTAGCCGTGCGCTGGTCCCCCTATTTGGTTGGTATGTCCACGATGACCTCTGTGACAGTGACCATTTCCCGATCGTTCTCACACTTCTGAACCAGAAGCCCGTGGAGTTTTCCAGTCGTTGGGTACTTAAGCGGGCAAATTGGCCCTCGTTTCAAGAACGAGCTGTGTTCGTTGATCTTGGTTGCCGGAGCGTCAATGACGAGGTACAGCACATCACCGATGTGCTTCTTACTGCCGCCGAAGAGTCCATTCCCTCCTTTTTGGGACTCCTCGTCGCAAACTCGTCCTTGGTGGACAGAGGATATTGCAGCGGCAGTAAGAGACCGTCGGCGACCAACCATGGCCAATTTGGTGGCGTTACGAAATTTCGTGCCAAGGCACGGTTTGTTATCCGCCAGAGTAAGAAAGAATCATGGGAATGGTATGTGTCGTCTATCACTGCACATACCCCCCTCCTCTCAAGTGTGGACTAAACTACGACGCATTTCGGGCCTTCAGACATCTTCTACTGTACCGGGAATTTCCATTGATAATGAATTGGTTACAGATCCTTACCGCGTTGCAAACCACCTCGCATCTTATTTTGCGGATATATCAGGTTCTGATAACTATGATCCTGCCTTCATGGCCCTGAAGCGCGAGGCAGAACGTTTCCAGCTCAGTTTTGCTTCCCGCGCTTCGGAGGAGTACAACGTGCCCTTTACGGAGTGGGAACTCCGCGGAGCGCTGGCGCTCTGCAGGGACACGTCTCCCGGCCCGGATAATATTCACAACCAGATGTTTAAACACCTTAACGATGAGAGCATTCGTTATTTGCTCAGGGTGTTTAATCGTATCTGGTTGGAAGGTGTGTTTCCCGCGCAATGGCAGGAAGGTATCATTATACCTATCCTGAAGCCCGATAAGGATCCCAATTTGACTGAGAGGATGGTCAATCGGCGTCTGGTGTGGGTCCTGGAGAAACGAGGATTCCTGTCTGAATACCAGTGTGGTTTCAGGGCGTCTCGGTGTTCCAACGACCATCAGGTACGTCTGGAGACCGCCATACAGTACGCTTTTCTCCGGAGACAGCACCTAGTCGCTGTTTTCTTTGCCTCGAGAAGGCCTATGACACCACTTGGCGTTACGGCATCCACTCTACCCTGCATCAATGGAAATTCCGAAGTAACTTGCCGGTTTTTATTGCGAATTTTCTGTCCCTTCGCCTATTCTGTTTCCGAATAGGGGGGACATATTCGCAATATCATATACAAGAAAACGGAGTCCCACAGGGATCGGTGCTTAGCGTAACATTATTTGCGATTGCCATAAACGGTATAGTCGCTGCTGCTGGTCAAGGTGTGGTACTGTCGCTATATGTAGACGACTTCTCTCTACATTATAGTGTGTAAAATATGGCGGTCACTGAACGACAGCTACAACAAGCTATTCGGAGAGTGGAACGCTGGACACTAGAGCATGGCTTTCGGTTCTCAACCGCAAAGACCTCGGTTGTCCATTTCTGCCGAAAGCGCACTCTCAATCCTCATCCTGAGCTTTATCTGGGCGATGCAGCTTTGCCTCTTGTTACTACGTACCGGTTCCTTGGGCTCCTTTTCGATCAGAAATTGACGTGGGAACCACACGGCGGTGTTTGAAAACTGCCTGTGCTAAGAAGCTCAACATGTTGCGGTTTCTTAGCGGCACATCGTGGGGGGTGGACCGCGCGGTGCTCCTACGTTTTTATAAGGCACTGATTTTATCTAGATTAGATTATGGCAGTGTAGCATATGGTTCGTCCCGTAAGTCAGTGTTTGTTAAACTGGACATTGTCCACCACGGCGGTGTGAGCAGGGGCGGCCGCTCCTTATGTGCTGAAGTGCTGCAGCACATTGCTTTATTTGAAAATAAATTATTTTAATAGTAGGCCTATTATCTACAAATGCAACGCTTTAAGAAAGACGTCAAGCAAAGAGTAGGAAATATTTCTACTCCCCTCACAGAACAGGTACGGTACGAGGTATCTAGGCGTACGCTCCACTCCGTGCACTACCTTAGCTGTGCAGATCACAGCCCAGCGAGAATTTCCAAGTTTTTTGGCAGGAAGCGTGAATTTTGTCTTCTGCGCATGCGCGCCCAACTTTTCCCTTGTGTTCTGGATGTGCTGTTGGGACAACAGCTAAGACCAGTCATCACAGCGATTCTTTGTTCGACCACAGAGAAGCAGCACTGGTCACACGGAATGTGAACGTGGCCAGTGGCACTATCTGGACTCAGGAATAGGATTTAAGAGGGAATCGCTCAAAGAAAATGGGGTATTAAAAAGCAGAGGAATCCATCAGCTGTTCCCGCCAGAAGGTCTTTTTCAATACTCCTAACTTACTTATTCTACAGCCACATTTTGTAAATCGATGTACTATAAAAATTATAATGTTTATGTCGTCAATTAAGGACATGATTATTGTGATGCCTAGTTCATAAATTTCACTATAGCAAAATAACATGTGATTTTGCATTACGGCGTTGCTGGTTTCATTTTAATGCTTTTGGTAATACTGAGTAGTACCGTTTTTGAGCGGTCACAGCAAGTGTTTCCGAGTTCGTGAATATTTTGTAATTGCAGGTGTTTTTGTGTGCAGTGCTTAATTAATTTTGTATGAGGAATGCGTATATGTGTTGAGTTTGTTTGCGTGTTTGTGCAATATGGAAAACTCAGAGGAGAGAGCCTCTTGAAAACCACATTTTCAACCAGAACTCTTGAAGAAAAAACTAAGGTAAATAAGTTAGGTAGACCTACCCCGGACTGCATTAAGTTTTGTGGTGCGTTTGAATTAGCTTTAAGAGGGCACGACGAAAGTGATAATTCAGACAATCCTGGCGTTTTCATGGGCCGTCTAGCAGATTTAATTTCTAGTATAGACAGTTCAGTAAAGGAGCACATTGAATCTAATAGAGTTTTCAAAGGGACCTCAAAAACCAACCAGAACGAGTTGTTGGACTGCATGCTTGAAACCTTCAGAGAAGTGATAGCAGAAGAAATGCAGCAAGCATATTTTGTTAGTGTGATGGCCGATGAAACTACCGATATTTCAGAGCAGACTCAGTTAGTGTTGGTATTTCGGTATGAGGAAGATGGTATTCCATACGAACGATTTTGGGGCTTCTTTAAACCGGAAGGTCAGAATGCGGATTCCCTTGCATCATGTATTTTAAGTGTAATGGACAACATGTTAAACGCTACACCACACAAAGTTATTGCGCAGACCTACGGCGGGGCATCAGTAATGAGTGGTGGTAAAGGTGGAGTGCAAGCAAAGATAAAAGCCTGCTATCTCAACGCACATTACATCCACTGCTATGCACACCAACTGAATTTAACAATGGAACATGCAGCTTCGTAGAATCAGTCGGCTAGGATGTTTTTCACTCACCTGTCAGCGTTCTCTGCTTTCTTATCAAGGTCGCCGGATCGGACGTCTGCTTTACAAGCAGTGGCAGCTCGAAGAATTCCAACAGGACCAGCGACTAGATGGAATTTCAGGTCGAGCACCGTAAATGTGGTGTACGAGCAAAGGGTATCCATAAGAGAGTGCTTATTAATGCTAGAGCCTGAGAGGTGTTTCTCATCGCTGAAGAGGATCAAGAGCTTTCTGCGGAACACCATGGCACAAGAAAGACTAAGTGCCCTCGCTATGCTCTCCATTTAGAAAAATTGGTCTCCAGTGTTGGGGGGGGGGGGGGGGGGGTCAATGCCAGGGTGATTGACAAGTTATGCAACAAGAAGGAGCGACGTATGGACTTCAATTTTCGACACTGAGTGAGTGTTTATATATGTTTATATATTTTAAAAAAATGGAGGGAGGGTTAGGCCTACAGCACACAACTAATTTTCTACACCAGCCGCCACTGGGTGTGAGGCTGGCGGCGGGTGCCTTTCGGACAATCCCCCTGTGGGTGGGGGGTTTAGAATACACCCACGGTATCCCCTGCCTGTCGTACGAGGCGACTAAAAGGGGCGACCTTGGCTATCCTTTTAGGTTTCCGGCTTGTCTTGCGGATTGGACCTCCCGTGGGTGGGAGGGATGGAATACACTCACAGGTATACCCTGCCAGTCGTAGAAGGCGACGTAAAGGGTTTCTTGGCCCAGGTCCCCTTTACGGGTTTGACAGCCAGCTCTAAACGCCCCACTGTGTGCGATATAACTCTCATTAGGTTATATCGCACGCCTTTATTCCGTTCATGTTTTTGAGGTCTGGCACTCAAAATTACATGTGCGTGCTGTCAGGGGAAGGGCCACCTAAGTGTGCGACTACGCTCAAGAGCCTGTTCGGTCTGGCCACACCGACAGGTGGGTGCGCCATGTACTCTGCAGTAGTATCCGCCTGACAACACAGGTCCCCGCACAGCTGCATGCCTGTGCTGGAAAACTCTCTAGTATATGCCAAGGGGTACATGCCTGAATGGCATGTCAAACATCGGACCCCCGGGCAATGCCTTCCAAGCTAGGCGGGACTTGCCTTGGCTGGGTAGCGCCTACAGAGACAGCCCGTGATTGGAGTCGGTGGCATTCAGGGAGGATGAAACGGCCATGGGACAGAAAAGGAATGTCTCCCACCAGGGTGGTCCGCCACCCAAGCCTTTAACTTTTGATTCCCTACGGGGATCAACCCCCTGGGAACAGTCTGTTCGTGAGAATCTGGGTGCTAACACTCCCAAGTTTCTGGTCGCAACCAGAACGGATGGGGGTGATTTCAAGATGGTAAAGTCTATTTTGTTTTCTCGGCACATAGAAGGGGTCTATGGCGAGCTTGAGAAGGTACAAAAGATGAGAAACGGTAGCTTGTTGCTCAAGACTAGGACTGGTGAGCAGGTTGAACACCTTCTGAAATGTGACCACTTTGGGGATATCCCTGTCAAAGTGGAGAAGCACACGTCTTTGAATCTGGTCCGGGGAGTCATTTTCCACCGGGACCTGATTCTGAACACTGACGAGGAGCTCCAAGAGGATATGCAGCACCGTCACGTGACTGATGTCCGGCGCATTACGCGCAAGGTCAATGGTCAAATCGTGGATACTGGTGCTTTCATTATTTCCTTTGAGCTCTCGGTGCTCCCGGAGAAAGTCAAGGTAACAAGTTACCGTTGCGACGTTCGGCCTTATATCCCTCCACCAATGAGGTGTTATAAGTGCCAGAAATTCGGGCACATGTTATCCCGATGCTCGAGCCCTGACGTCTGTGGAACATGCGGTAAGGTACCCCACGAAGCGGAAGAGTGCACAACACCATATCAGTGCACTGATTGCCCTGGATTTCATTCTCCTCGGGACAGGAACTGCCCTGTCTTCCTGCGTGAGAAGAAACTCCAGGAGATTAAAACCCTGGATGGTCTCACCTACCAGGAGGCCCGCAAGAAGTACCATACCACGATTTCGCTTTCTCCAACGATTGATTATAGAGCCATAATACCAAATTTGGTCCCGGCTACATCATCTTTTGTCTCAACTGTGAAACCTTCCAATTTACCACTGCCATCAACATCTCTAGCTACTCCCCAGATTCAGAGAGAGAGCGCCCGAAGGTGACTTCAACCCCACCTTCGGCCCCAAAGGAGGCTGTGCGAGCGAAGGCTGCTCCGCCCGCACAGCAGGGGAGGAAGTTGAAGACTTACTCCCCACTCGGGAGGAAGTCGAAGACTCTCTCCCCACCCAAACGGTCGGCGAAAGCCGCGCCGAAGCCGGCGGAGGCGGCATCGTCGACCACGGTCAGGAATTCGGCTCCTGACCCGTCTATATATCTTAAAGAGGCGGGTAAGGGTAAGAAGGGACCCCGCACTACGCATTCCCTTTCTCCCAAAAAGGGGAAGCCATCCGCGCCAACACCTGCGGATGCTTCTGCGCCTGGGGACGTTTCGGTCCCCAGATTTGCGCGCTCCCCAAGGAGATCCCCCCGCCGCCGAACTGCGTCTATGAAATCTTCCACCGTGTCGATTCACTCCATGACCTCGCCTGAGGACATGGAGATTATAGTCGACGTAGTGACTGTAGATCCTCCAGAGTCAAAGTTGGAGTAGCTTGCTGCTCCACGTTATTCCCTAAGTTCACGCAATGGCACTGTTACAGTGGAATTGTAACAGTTATGACAGGCATTTGACAGAACTCCGTCAGCTTATTGCCCAATACGCAGCGAGTATAGTCTGCCTACAGGAAACAAACCTCAGACCTGATCACGAGACTGTTCTGAGAGGTTTCCGACTATACTCTAAAGAGCGACAAGACGCCGCCCGGGCTTCCGGGGGCGTTTGTACCTTCGTTCGCTCTGACTGCTATAGTGAGGAGTTTCCACTCGCCACTCCTCTGGAAGCTATTGCAGTTCGCGTGTCCTTGCCTGCTATGACAACTGTTTGTAACGTGTACCTTCCACCGAAACAGCCCCTTGATATTAATGACGTCTTTGATCTTGTTGATCAACTTCCAGTCCCTTTCCTAATCGTGGGTGATTTCAACTCTCATCACCCCCAATGGGGATCACCATCTTCCTGCCCCAGAGGAAGGGACGTGGAGGGCTTAATTCAAGGGTTGGATTTATCTCTATTAAATACAGGGGAACCTACACTTTAGCTTAGCGCACGGCACGTACTCACACATTGACTTGAGTGTGTGTAGCCGTGCGCTGGTCCCCCTATTTGGTTGGTATGTACACGACGACCTCTGTGACAGTGACCATTTCCCGATCGTTCTTACCCTTCTGACTCAGACGCCCGTGGAGTTCCTCAGTCGTTGGGTTCTTAAGAGGGCAAATTGGCTCTCGTTTCAAGAACGAGCTATGTTCGTTGATCTTGGTTGCCGGAGCGTCGATGACGAGGTACAGCACATCACCGATGTGCTTCTTGCTGCCGCCGAAGAGTCCATCCCATCCTTTTCTGGGACTCCTCGTCGCAAACTCGTCCCTTGGTGGACAGAGGATATTGCAGCGGCAATAAGAGACCGTCGTCGAGCTCATAAGCACTACCGTCGGCGTCCAACCATGTCCAATTTGGTGGCGTTTAAGAAATTTCGTGCCAAGGCACGGATTCTTATTCGCCAGAGTAAGAAACAATCCTGGGAACGGTACGTGTCTTCTATTACGGCACATACCCCCTCCTCTCAAGTGTGGACTAAACTACGACACATTTCGGGAATTCAGACATCTTCTACTGTACCGGGAATTTCCATTGCTAATGAACTGGTTACAGATCCTTATCGCGTTGCAAACCATCTCGCCTCGTATTTTGCGGATATAACCGGTTCCGATAACTATGACCCTGCCTTCGTGGCCCTGAAGCGCGAAGCGGAACGTTTCCCGCTTAGTTTTGCTTCCCGCGCTTCGGAGGAGTACAACGTGCCCTTTACGGAGTGGGAACTCCGCGGAGCGCTGGCGCTCTGCAGGGACACGTCTCCTGGCCCGGATAATATTCACAACCAGATGCTTAAACACCTTAACGATGAGAGCATTCGTTATTTGCTCAGGGTGTTTAATCGTATCTGGTTGGAAGGTGTGTTTCCAGCGCAATGGCAGGAAGGTATCATTATACCTATCCTGAAGCCCGATAAGGATCATGTCTTCTTTCCTGTCGACCTCACTTGGTCAACTCTTGTTCTCTTCTGACCCCGACGGTATTAGGGTATCCGAGGCCTAAGGAGTCTTTTCCTTTCCCGCCTTAATTGGCCCTTGTCTCATCTTTTCGGATTCCCTCCTTCTGCGAGGGGTCAGCCTTCTTTTTCTCTTCCTTTTACCTCCTTCCTTGTGCTCTAGACCCTTAAGGAGGCAGGGTGTATGTAGCCCCACCACTTCTGGTGCACCCTAGATAATGCTACACCCTCAAGGGGTCACGGCTGGTGAGTTCGGGAGTTGGCGACCCCGAGGGATTCCTGAGCTGGGTCCGTTTTCCCCTTTTGTCCCTTACCTTTGGTGCGGTCCCTCTCCTCTTTCACTTTCCTATCTGCCTTTCATGGCTCTCCTTCCTTCCAAGTCCCTCAATCCGCCTTCTCCGAGGGTTGAGGGCATTTCTTTTCCTTCTGTCCTTTTATTTGCATTATTCTCCTTAATTTTCCATTTCTTCTTCTAGTATGTCCCCCAGGGGCTCACATCTTGTGGGCGTGGGTTGGCGACCACGGGGCCCCAGCTGAGTCCGGCATTGCTTCCACTTACTTGTGCCGGGCTCCTCTCTGTCTTCTTTCCTGTCGACCTCACTTGGTCAACTCTTGTTCTCTTCTGACCCCGACGGTATTAGGGTATCCGAGGCCTAGGGAGTCTCTTCCTTTCCCGCCTTAATTGGCCCTTGTCTCATCTTTTCTGATACCCTCCTTCTGCGAGGGGTCAGCCTTCTTTTTCTTTTCCTTTTACCTCCTGCCTTGTGTTCAAGGCCCTTAAGGAGGCCGGGTGTATGTAGCCCCACCACTTCTGGTGCACCCTAGATAATGCTACACCCTCAGGGGCTCACGGCTGGTGAGTTCGGGAGTTGGCGACCCCGAGGGATTCCTGAGCTGGGTCCGTTTTCCCCTTTTGTCCCTTACCTTTGGGGCGGACCCTCTCCTATTTCACTTTCCTATATGCCTTTCATGGCTCTCCTTCCTTCCAAGTCCCTCAATCCGCCTTCTCCGAGGGTTGAGGGCATTTCTTTTCCTTCTGTCCTTTTTTTTCCTTACTCTCCTTTAGTTTTCCATTTCTTCTTCTAGTATGTAGGTTAGTATATAGTTTTAGTTTTAAGTTCGCTTTTCATTTTCATCTTCACGATCACCCAAACCATCAGGGGCCGATAACCTAGATGTTAGGCCCCTTAAAACAACAATTATCATCATCATCATCATCTTGTTCTTTTCCTTTTACCTCCTGCCTTGTGCTCAAGGCCCTTAAGGAGGCAGGGTGTATGTAGCCCCACCACTTCTGGTGCACCGTCGATAATGCTACACCCTCAGGGGCTCACGGCTGGTGAGTTCGGGCGTTGGCGACCCCGAGGGATCCTGAGCTGGGTCCGTTTTCCCCTTTTGTCCCTTCCCTTTGGGGCGGACCTTCTCCTCTCTCCCCTCCCCTCTCCTCTTTTCCTTCTATTTCCTTTTCTCTTTAAGATTCCCGCACTGTTTTTGTTACTCGAATCACCGTGTATCTAAATTCCCTTTTAGCGATTTTTAAGGCATTTTTGATCTATGTTGCATTTTGTAAGTTTTTTCGATCTAAATTACATCTCGCGATTGTTTTCAACCTCAATTGCATTTTGTAAAGATTGACAATCTAAATTGCTTTTTAGTAAGTCTTTCAATGCAGGTTGCGGGGCCTTTTAGTGACTATTTTGAATTTCAATTGCATTTTGTAAGTATTTTCAACCAAAACCGCATTTCGCACGAATTTTGAATCTAAATTGCATTTTGTTTGGGGGCATTTTGCACATATTTTGATTCTCAATTGCATTTTGTGGGTATTTTGAATCTAAATTACATTTTGTCAAGTATTTTCAATCTAAATTGCTTTTTGTAAGTATTGTCAATCCACATGAGTCGTTGGAATCACCGTACATTTTGTAAGCATTTTCAATTTCAATTGCATTTTGTAAGTATTTTGAATTTCGATTGCACTTTGTGAATAATTTGGATTGGAACTGGGATAAGGCCTATTTCAATCTGAATTGCATTGTGTATTTTCAATTTCAATTGCATTTTGTAAGTATTTTGAACCTCAATTGCATTTTGTACGTATTTTAGATCTCATTTGCATTTTGTAAGTATTTTGAATTTCAGTTGCATTTTGTAAGTATTTCGACGCTACATTGCATTTTGTACGTATTTTGAACCTAGCCTTCATTTTGTGGGTATTTTTCAATCTATTCCTTTTGTGAATCTTTTCGTTCTAAATTCCCTTTTGTAAGAACATTTTGTGAGTCGTTTCAATCCGAGTTCCTTTTTGTAAGTATTTTCCGTCTCACTTAATTTTCGTTCTGGTTTCCGTTTCATTATCATCCTCGCTATCACCCAGATCATTAGGGGCCGATAACCTAGATGTTAGGCCCCTTAAAACAACAATTTTCATCATCATCATCAACCTCTCCTCTCTCCCCTCTCCTCTCCTCTTTTCCTTATATTTCCTTTTCTCTTTAAGATTCCCGCACTGTTTTTGTTACTTGGTTCACCGTGTATCTAAATTCCCTTTTAGCGATTTTTAAGGCATTTTTAATCTACGTTGCATTTTGTAAGTTTTTTCGATCTAAATTACATCTCGCGATTGTTTTCAACCTCAATTGCATTTTGTAAAGATTGACAATCTTAATTGCTTTTTAATAAGTCTTTCAATGCAGGTGGCCGGGCCTTTTAGTGAGTATTTTGAATTTCAATTGCATTTTGTAAGTATTTTCAGCCAAAACCGCATTTTGCACGAATTTTGAATCTAAATTGCATTTTGTTTGTTGGGCATTTTGCAAATATTTTGATTCTCAATTGCATTTTGTGGGTATTTTGAATCTAAATTACATTTTGTCAAGTATTTTCAATCTGAATTGCATTTTGTAAGTATTGTCAATCCACATGAGTCGTTTGAATCTACTGTACATTTTGTAAGCATTTTCAATTTCAATTGCATTTTGTAAGTATTTTGAATTTCAATTGCACCTTGTGCGTAAATTGGATTGGAACTGGGATATTTCAATCTGAATTGCATGGTGTATTTTCAATTTCAATTGCATTTTGTAAGTATTTTGAACCTCAATTGCATTTTGTACGTATTTTCGATCTCATTTGCATTTTGTACGTATTTTGAATTTCAATTGCATTTTGTAAGTGTTTTGACGCTACATTGCATTTTGTACGTATTTTGAATCTAACCTACTTTTTGCGGGTCTTTTTCAATCAATTCTTTTTGTGAATCTTTTCGTTCTAAATTCCCTTTTGTAAGACCTTATTGTGAGTTGTTGCCATCTGCGTTTCTCTTTGTACGTATTTTCCGTCTCACTGAATTTTCGTTCTGGTTTCCATTTCATCATCATTTTCGCTATCACCCAGATCATTAGGGGCCGATAACCTCGATGTTAGGCCCCTTAAAACAACAATTATCATCATCATCATCACTGTCTGGAAACTTATTTCTGTGTTTCTGAAACAAATCACAATCCAGCAGCGAGAAGAACACAAACTTTTTTATGCATTTAAAACGCTCTCCTATTTGGAAAAGTACATTGTCTATAATTTCATTGAATAGACGTTTGTATTTTGATTTTTCTGGTTCATCACTAATTGCACGCTTTTTAGAGCACGACGGTCCTCCATAAACATCGATTTCAGTATCAACATATCCATATAAACTATCAAAATCATCATCTGTCATAGACTGGATATTTTAAAAGAGCTCCTCAACCTTCTTGTTCCTTTCCCGCCTTAATTGGCCCTTGTCTCATCTTTTCTGATACCCTCCTTCTGAGAGGGGTCAGCCTTCTTTTTCTCTTCCTTTTACCTCCTGCCTTGTGCTCTAGGCCCTTAAGGAGGCAGAGTGTATGTAGCCCCACCACTTATGGTGCACCCTAGATAATGCTACACCCTCAGGGGCTCACGGCTGGTGAGTTCGGGAGTTGGCGACCCCGAGGGATTCCTGAGCTGGGTCCGTTTTCCCCTTTTGTCCCTTACCTTTGGGACGGACCCTCTCCTCTTTCACATTCCTATATGCCTTTCATGGCTCCCCTTCCTTCCAAGTCCCTCAATCCGCCTTCTCCGAGGGTTGAGGGCATTTCTTTTCCTTCTGTCCTTTTATTTGCCTTATTCTCCTTTAATTTTCCATTTCTTCTTCTAGTATGTAGGTTACTAGTTAGTTTTAGTTTTAAGTTCGCTTTTCATTTTCATCTTCACGATCACCCAAACCATCAGGGGCCGATAACCTTGATGGTAGGCCCCTTAAAACAACAATTATCATCATCATCATCATCAACCTTCTTGCCACAGTACTGTATATCCAAACTTTTTGTTTGTAAAATATTGAACACAGTATCGGAGAATGAAAAAATCTTGGAGAACACTGCCAGCAGAAATCTAGTGTTGAACTTAAGTAAGAAGAACAAAAATCCTCGTGCTTTCAATGTAGTGTCTTCATCCCAGTCGTCTGAAGTATCTTGTACATGTTGAAAGAATTTCACCAACATATTATAATATTCCTTCACAGTATTAATAAGACGTGAAGTGAAATTCCATCTCGTTGGTGCTACTGTTGGCAACTTCTTATGAACAAAATCTCGTAGAGCAGGTTCTCTTTGTAGACTTGGAAAAAAAATGCAGCAAGTCCTGAAATTGTTTGGGAGAAAATTGTACATTCTTTGATTTTTGAAGCAGACTGCTGTAGTGTTAAATTCAATAGGTGGCTATAACAATGAACAAATGTTGCACATGGATACTGGTCTTGAACTAGTTTATTGAGCCCATTCACATGACCGGCTAAGACAGCAGCACCGTCATATGTTTGAGCCACAATCTTTTTCTCACAACTGAACTCTTTTAAAATAGCACGAACATGATTAAGGAGGGCTCCAGCAGTGCGATCTTTACTTACGTCTACAAACCCAAGAAACCTCTCTTGAATTTCACCACTTTCATCTACAAAACGGAGTAAAGTAGAGAGTTGTAACTTATTTATAATATCGGACGTTTCGTCCTACATTATTGCCACAAAATTTCCTTGTTCAAGCTCCTCCTTTATTGTTCTCACAATTACTGAACTTATTTCTGCTATTAAATCATTTTGGATTGCAGACGACGTCCCTCTAAAAATGTTGGAGTCTTGCAGATGAGCTGCTAGAAGAGGATCATATTCACTTATAATTTGTTGAAGTTCAATGTAATTCCCCCTGTTTACGGAAGTTGCAGACTCGTCATGTCCGCGAAATGGTAGTTCCTGTTTTGCTAAAAAACACACTGCATCGATCAATCGCTTAAGTATGTCACGATTTTTCTTTATCTTTTCATTATGAAGTTGGTCACTGATGCGTTTCTGTTCATCCAGCTGGTGGTCGATCCTTGTACGCCCAAAGCTATTTAACTGCAAGAAACACTTCATATGGTTTGCAGATTTTTCATGTCTTGTGATGGATAGTGTCAAGGTGTTCAAATTGTCTAAGTGACTTTTACACCATACACCGTTATCAGCAGAAAATAGTACACACGGCCAGTACAACAGTTTATTCAGTTACTTGGACCCTGTCAACCAGTGCGTATTATTATATTGAGATACAGAGAACGAACGTACATATTCTCTATTTTTCTCCCTGTGCTGTGTCTTTAAATCTGTCCCCCAGGGGCTCACTTCTAGTGGGCGTGGGTTGGCGACCACGGGGCCCCAGTTGAGTCCGGCATTGCTTCCACTTAATTGTGCCGGGCTCCTCTCCGTCTTCTTTCCTGTAGCCTAGATGTTAGGCCCCTTAAAACAACAATTATCATCATCATCATCATCATCTTCTTTCCTGTCGACCTCACTTGGTCAACTCTTGTTCTCTTCCGACCCCGACGGTATTAGGGTATCCGAGGCCTAGGGAGTCTCTTTCTTTCCCGCCTTAATTGGCCCTTGTCTCATCTTTCCTGAAACCCTCCTTCTGAGAGGGGTCAGCCTTCTTTTTCTTTTCCTTTTACCTCCTGCCTTGTGCTCAAGGCCCTTAAGGAGGGAGGGTGTATGTAGCCCCCACCACTTTTGGTGCACCTTAGATAATGCTACACCCTCAGGGGCTCACGGCTGGTGAGTTAGGGAGTTGGCGACCCCGAGGGATTCCTGAGCTGGGTCCGTTTTCCCCTTTTGTCCCTTACCTTTGGGGCGGACCCTCTCCTCTTTCACTTTCCTATATGCCTTTCATGGCTCTCCTTCCTTCCAAGTCCCTCAATCCGCCTTCTCCGAGGGTTGAGGGCATTTCTTTTCCTTCTGTCCTTTTAATTGCCTTATTCTCCTTTAGTTTATCATTTCTTCTTCTAGTATGTAGGTTCTTAGTTAGTTTTAGTTTTAAGTTCCCTTTTTCATTTTCATCTTCACGATCACCCAAACCATCAGGGGCCGATAACCTAGATGTTAGGCCCCTTAAAACAACAATTATCATCATCATCATTATTCTCCTTTAGTTTTCCATTCTCTCTTCTAGTATGTAAGTTAGTAGTTAGTTTTAGTTTTAAGTTTGCTTTTCATTTTCATCTTCACGATCACCCAAACCATCAGGGGCCGATAGCCTAGATGTTAGGCCCCTTAAAACAACAATTATCATCATCATCATCATTGCAGCACGTCAAATCATTCAGAATAGATAAACGGTAACTTACAGTACACTCGTCACTGACACAACACAGTAGATCTGTAGCTCTGAGGCCAGAGCTTCCAACTGCACATTACAAGCGTGACAGTTTGCAAGCAGCCTTGGAGAGGAAACCTGCGCGCGCATACATTTCTCGCTGTATAGACAGCTCGGCTGAAGCTCCTACGACAAGAGCAAGCATCGCTGTACTCGCCAAGATATATGCAACATGTGATTTGTATAATGCAGATCTATTACAGATACGGTACATATTGTAATATTTTTTTTTGTTTGCTTTAGAAAAATATTACGCTTGCTGCTCGGAGAAATCGCCCCTGGTGTCTAGTGGCACTACGCTGGAAGTATTGTCCATCCAAATGAGAAGTTTGAATCTACCATACATATTGTAAGCAATTTCAATTGCATTTTGTATTTTCAACCTAAACCGCTTTTTGCAAGTAGTTAATTCTCAATTGCATTTTGTGGGTATTTTGAATCTAAATTACATTTTGTATGTATTTTCAATCTCATTTGCATTTTGTAAGTACTGTGTTTTGATTTCACTTGCATTTTGTAAGTATTTCGATTATACGTTGCATTTTGTACACCCTGGGCACAAAGCCCCGTTACCCCTATACATTTCAGGAAATACATTGATTTTTTTTAACATTTTCTGTTTCAGATATAATCAATGGCTGATACTAGTGACTATAGCATTTGAGCCGATATCTCGTCTCGTTTTACCCTATCAGCTTCTTCGCCTTGGCGTAAGTAATTGCTGCCTGGTTTGTCATATTCAGTTCTCTGTTTCCCGCTAGAGAGCTGCACCGCAAGGTAAGATCTTGTGTATGTCTTATTCTACAGAATGTAGTTGGTGCCCTGGTCCAGAGAGCGAACGCCGAGATGTTCTTCGTTTATTTAGTTGTTATTTTACAGTCAAGTATGAGGGATGCTTGGAACTTATATTGTAGTGGTTGGAATTGGATCTCCGTGGGAAGATTCCGTGGAAAAGTTTGGCTGCGAGTCCCGTTTAGGAATCCAGGTGGCCTGGGAAGGAGCATTTACATTTAGATGTTCTATTTATTGGTCTTGTAAGAATTGCGGTGGCCGTGAAAGACATTGACAGGCCTAAGAGTAGAGAATTTGTATCGTAAGTCGTATTGGGTTTATATTAGTTGGTGTTTTGTTTTATTGAATCTTCTATTGGCGGACTATAACATTGGTCGTGCGTCAGCTGATTGTAATAAAGATGAGAGCTCTTGGAGCCATGACAGGAAGAAGTCGTCTAATATTTTACTGCGGGGATAGTCATGAATTATTGTAAGGGACAAAAGGATTCTGGCACCTTGACATGTACTAAGACATGTATGCGTATTAAAGCAGTAACGATTGGTACATTTGGAAGAGTATACGAGTCGCCTTGATAGAGACCGCACGTCTTAATTATATGTTTACTGTGGGAATAGTCACGAGTTGTTTAATGAAGAATCGAATTCTGACATCTGGACGTGTACTAAGAGATGATATGTATCGAGCGGTAATATTAGTAATGTTGCAGACTTCATAGAGCTATGACGACGATCGATGAATTTGAAAAGGTTGCTTTGAAAAGGTCTTAGGTCTTGGATTATTTGGGGAGAGAATGTATCCTGACTTCTGGACATGTAGTAAGACATGTTGGAGCATCGTATAGAACTTGACTGATATTATTTAAGAAGTGAAGTAAATACGAGTCGACGCAGAGAGAAGAAATGAGTGTATGTTATTGTCACCTGGATTGTGGCTGGATTACTATGAATATGACGGACTGTTAATAATAAGGCAAGTACCTTTGGGGCTTATGTTATTTCCATATCTTGTTTTTTAAGTTGTGTTGTTATTTTGGTTTTATGTAAATGTGTATCTTAAATGTTTGTGAATAGAAGTTGTTACTTAAAAGTGAAAAGGTGTATCATTTCTAGGCCTTCATTTGATACTGTAATCTCTAAACATTCCTCTGGGTTATGTCGCAAATGGGTTCGGTCCTCCTGCTAGCTGAAAAGGGTGTGTGTCAGCATTGAAGAACGCATTGTTACAAGCACTTGGGTTCATGAGAGACCAAGAACAGGGAAAACGTTGGAACAGGTGCGTACTAACTTTGAGCAGCGATTCGGACGACAGCCTCCTCAAGAGACAACACTTTTACGTTGGGAAAAGATACTGTTCGCTACAGGCAGCGTGAAGGACAAACCAAGAAGTGGTCGACAATCAACAAGAGAGGAACAATGCCGAGAAGTCGCGGAGTCAGTGGAAAGATCGCCAACGAAGTCAACTCGTAAACGATCCGGAGAACTGGGTATACCCCGGTCAACTTTGCGCAAACACATGAAACATGACTTAAAGTTGCACCCATATCGACCAAAGAGTTGTCTTTTGAGGAGGCATCGTCCGAATCGCTGCTCAAAGTCAGTACACACCTGTTCCAACGTTTTCCCTGTTCTTGGTCTCTCATGAACCCAAGTGCTTGTGACAATGCGTTCTTCAGTGCTATAGTCACTAGTATCAGCCATTGAGTATATCTGAAACAGAAAATGTTTAAAAAAATCAATGTATTTCTTGAAATGTATAGGGGTAACGGGATTTTGTGCCCTCCCTGTACGTATTTTGAACTTAACCTACATTTTCTGCGTATTTTTTCAATCTATTCCTTTTGTGAGTATTTTCGTTCTAAATTCCCTTTTGTAAGTATTACTGCTCTCAATTTTGTGAGTAGTTTCAATCTGAGTTCCTTTTTGTAAGTATTTTCCTTCTCTTAATTTTCGTTCTGGTTTTCACTTCATTGACATTTTCGCTATCACCCAGACCATTAGGGGCCGATAACCTAGATGTTAGGCCTCTTAAAACAAGCTCCCCACAGGGGCTCACTTCTAGTGGGCGTGGGTTGGCGACCACGGGACCCCAGCTGAGTCCGGCATTGCTTCCACTTACTTGTGCCGGGCTCCTCTCCGTCTTCTTTCCTGTCGACCTCACTTGGTCAACTCTTGTTCTCTTCACACCCCGACGGTATTAGGGTATCCGAGGCCTAGGGAGTCTCTTCCTTTCCCGCCTTAATTGGCCCTTGTCTCATCTTTTCTGATACCCTCCTTCTGCGAGGGGTCAGCCTTCTTGTTCTTTTCCTTTTACCTCCTGCCTTGTGCTCAAGGCCCTTAATCCCCCAGGGGCTCACATCTTGTGGGCGTGGGTTGGCGACCACGGGGCCCCAGCTGAGTCCGATATTGCTTCCACTTACTTGTGCCGGACTCCTCTCTGTCTTCTTTCCTGTCGACCTCACTTGGTCAACTCTTGTTCTCTTCTGACCCCGACGGTATTAGGGTATCCGAGGCCTAGGGAGTCTCTTCCTTTCCCGCCTTAATTGGCCCTTGTCTCATCTTTTCTGATACCCTCCTTCTGCGAGGGGTCAGCCTTCTTTTTCTCTTCCTTTTACCTCCTGCCTTGTGCTCAAGGTCCTTAAGGAGGCAGGGTGTATGTAGCCCCACCACGTCTGGTGCACCGTCGTTAATGCTACACCCTCAGGGGCTCACGGCTGGTGAGTTCGGGCGTTGG
This sequence comes from Meconema thalassinum, assembly GCA_946902985.2. NCBI lineage: Eukaryota > Metazoa > Arthropoda > Insecta > Orthoptera > Tettigoniidae > Meconema > Meconema thalassinum. The sequence continues at coordinate 500,172,363 of OX336392.1, read as the reverse complement.
CGACCCCGAGGGATTCCTGAGCTGGGTCCGTTTTCCCCATTTTGTCCCTTCCCTTTGGGGCGGACCTTCTCCTCTCTCCCCTCTCCTCTCATCTTTTCCTTCTATTTCCTTTTCTCTTTAAGATTCCCGCACTGTTTTTGTTACTCGAATCACCGTGTATCTAAATTCCCTTTTAGCGATTTTTAAGGCATTTTTGATCTATGTTGCATTTTGTAAGTTTTTTCGATCTAAATTACATCTCGCGATTGTTTTCAACCTCAATTGCATTTTGTAAAGATTGACAATCTAAATTGCTTTTTAGTAAGTCTTTCAATGCAGGTTGCCGGGCCTTTTAGTGAGTATTTTGAATTTCAATTGCATTTTGTAAGTATTTTCAACCAAAACCGCATTTCGCACGAATTTTGAATCTAAATTGCATTTTGTTTGGTGGGCATTTTGCACATATTTTGATTCTCAATTGCATTTTGTGGGTATTTTGAATCTGAATTACATTTGTCAAGTATTTTCAATCTAAATAGCTTTTTGTAAGTATTGTCAATCCACATGAGTCGTTTGAATCTACCGTACATTTTGTAAGCATTTTCAATTTCAATTGAATTTTGTAAGGATTTTGAATTTCAATTGCACTTTGTGAATAATTTGGATTGGAACTGGGATATTTCAATCTGAATTGCATTGTGTATTTTCAATTTCAATTGCATTTTGTAAGTACTTTGAACCTCAATTGCATTTTGTACGTAATTTCGATCTAATTTGCATTTTGTAAGTATTTTGAATTTCAGTTGCATTTTGTAAGTATTTCGGCGCTACTTTGCATTTTGTACGTATTTTGAATCTAGCCTACGTTTTGTGGGTCTTTTTTCAATCTATTCTTTTTGTGCAACTTTTCGTTCTAAATTCCCTTTTGTAAGACCATATTGTGAGTTGTTTCCATGTGAGTTCCTTTATGTACGTATTTTCCGTCTTCGATAATTTTGTTCTGGTTTCCATTTCATTAACATTTTCGCTCACCCAGATCATTAGGGGCCGATAACCTCGATGTTAGGCCCCTTAAAACAACAATTATCATCATCATCATCATCATCAAGGCCCTTAAGGAGGCAGGGTGTATGTAGTCCCACCACTTCTGGTGCACCCTAGATAATGCTACACCCTCAGGGGCTCACGGGTGGTGAGTTCGGGAGTTGGCGACCCCGAGGGATTCCTGAGCTGGGTTCGTTTTCCCCTTTTGTCCCTTACCTTTGGGGCGGACCCTCTCCTCTCTCCCCTCTCCTCTCCTCTTTTCATTATATTTCCTTTTTCTCTCTAAGATTGCCGCACTGTTTTTGTTACTTGGTTCCCCGTGTATCTAAATTCCCTTTCAGCGATTTTTTTTGTAGGTATTTTTAATCTACTTTGCATTTTGTAAGTTTTTTCGATCTAAATTACATCTCGCGATTGTTTTCAACCTCAAATGCATTTTGTAAAGATTGACAATCTCAATTGCTTTTTAGTAAGTCTTTCAATGCAGGTAGCTGGGCATTTTAGTGAGTATTTTGAATTTCAATTGCATTTTGTAAGAATTTTCAACCAAAACCGCATTTCGCAAGAATTTTAAATTTAAATTGCATTTTGTTTGGTGGGCATTTTGATTCTCAATTGCATTTTGTGGGTATTTTGAATCTAAATTACATTTTGTCAAGTATTTTCAATCTAAATTGCTTTTTGTAAGTATTGTCAATCCACATGAATCCTTTGAATCTACCGTACATTTTGTAAGCATTTTCAATTTCAATTGCATTTTGTACGTATTTTGAATTTCAATTGCATTTTGTGAATAATTTGGATTGGAACTGGGATATTTCAATCTGAATTGCATCGTGTATTTTCAATTTCAATTGCATTTTGTAGGTATTTTGAACCTCAATTGCATTTTGTACGTACTTTCGATCTCATTTGCATTTTGTAAGTATTTTGAATTTCAGTTGCCTTTTGTAAGTATTTCGACGCTACATTGCATTTTGTACGTATTTTGAACCTAGCCTACGTTTTGTGGGTATTTTTCAATCTATTCTTTTTGTGAAACTTTTCGTTCTAAATTCCCTTTTTTTAAGAACTTTTTGTGAGTTGTTTCAATCCGAGTACCTTTTTGTAGGTATTTTCCGTCTCACTTAATTTTCGTTCTGGTTTCCATTTCATTATCATTTTCGCTCTCACCCACATCATTAGGGGCCGATAACCTAGATGTTAGGTCCCATAAAACAATTATCATCATCATCATCATCATCATCGAACTGTAACTTAATGGGAGCTGTTCACTTACCTTCAATGTCTGTCCGAACGGTACATTCTTGTCCGCTATGGAACAGGTAGAGGTACTTGTTGCCTCATTGTACACAAAGTACTGCATTATGAATGTCATTGAAGGCCGGCCCCGAGTCCGAGGTTCAATCGACGACGATGCTGATGTTGATGCCATAGCACTTTCTCCTACACTGGAGTGATGACCATTGAATTCCCCCAGGGGCTCACATCTCGTGGGCGTGGGTTGGCGACCACGGGGCCCCAGCTGAGTCCGGCATTGCTTCCACTTACTTGTGCCGGGCTCCTCTCTGTCTTCTTTCCTGTCGACCTCACTTGGTCAACTCTTGTTCTCTTCTGACCCCGACGGTATTAGGGTATCCGAGGCCTAGGGAGTCTCTTCCTTTCCCGCCTTAATTGGCCCTTGTCTCATCTTTTCTGATACCCTCCTTCTGCGAGGGGTCAGCCTTCTTTTTCTCTTCCTTTTACCTCCTGCCTTGTGCTCTAGGCCCTTAAGGAGGCAGGGTGTGTGTAGCCCCACCACTTCTGGTGCACCCTAGATCATGCTACACCCTCAGGGGCTCACGGCTGGAGAGTTCGGGAGTTGGCGACCCCGAGGGATTCCTGAGCTGGGTCCGTTTTCCCCTTTTGTCCCTTCCCTTTGGGGCGGACCCTCTCCTCTCTCCCCTCTCCTCTCCTCTCCAATCCTCTCCTCTTTTCCTTATTAGTTAGTTTTAGTTTTAAGTTTACATTTCATTTTCATCTTCACGATCACCCACACCATCAGGGGCCGATAACCTAGATGTTAGGCCCCTTAAAACAACAATTATCATCATCATCATCATGACCATTGAATGACTCACCTTGCTGTTGCGGCCCAGCATTTTGTGCAGGTGGTCTACGCTAATACTGTTGCCAACGTGCAGTTCATTTGCATTTGACTGTTGACACGGGCTATAGTAGCATGTGGCTTTTCATCGCTGTCTCAGTCTTACTCATGGCTGTGATTATATGGAAGCTACTGAGGTATGGCTGGTGCTTAGTAATAACATTCAGGGCAGTCAGTGCCTGTGGATGCTGTGAAGGGTTCTACTCATAGGGTTAGTACTGCTGTTCTGACTCAGTGAGGAAAGCAATGCCAAACTACCTCACTCCTCATCTTGCCTAGTACGCCTCACTATAGCGCTGCCTTGGGTTTTTGTGGGTATCTACTCACATAACCTACCGGCGGTACTTTTTGAGGATCCAACCAGCCTTCGGGCTGACTACCTAACAGACAGACGTCAGGACTTTGAACATCGTACAGAACATTATTTAACTCTCGAAACGAATACACTGTATTTTTATTTCAACAACGAAATTAAATGTTTCATGCATTTTAAATTCACGTCGGAGAGCGAAACTTAATACCGTTTGGGAATTTTATTCCGCCTCGGGAGCGAATTTAAAAGTCTGTAACGATCTTTATTTCGCGACGGGAGCGAAATTAAAAGTCTGGAGCTAAATAAATTTTGCCCGTGAGCATAATCAAAAGTCTGGAACGAAATTAATTTCGCACCGGGAGCGAAATTAAAAGTCTGGAACGAAATTAATTTCGCGCCGGGAGTGAAATTATAAGTCTGGAACGAAATTAATTTCGCGCCGGGAGCGAAATTATAAGTCTGGAACTTCCCCCCCCCCCCCCCTCAGTCTCAATATTTATATTTGGAGTTAGCAAGGCACGTGCGCAAAAGGTGTTTTAAAACACGATTAATATTCATTGTGTACTTGAAGTTTGGTTCAGTAGAGCACACCTGAGTTAATACTGATTAGCACATCTCGCACCACTGTAGTTGATCTTCTTAAGTTCCAAGTTCCCTTTCCCTTCCCCCTTCTTACAGCAAGGAGAACAGCGATCGATCCTGGTCCATCTGTAGCAACAATCCTGTTCCCACTCAACAAGGGCACATCACCAACAATACAGTATAACTACCATAGCTACCGGGAGCGTTGCCAGAGAATTTCAATTTCTGCTAAAATTTCCTTTACATTTTTGCCAGAATTTATAATTGTCTTATCTTAATTGCACTAGATTAAAGAGCGGAGAAATTGTCACGGTCATGTTATCCATTACTAGCAACCCGCCCCGGCTTTATATATATATATATATTATTCACATAGGCTTAAAAATTACCAACACAAAAATAAATGACACTGCACTGAGGTGCCTATGGCACATGTACAAGAACAGGAAGTAAATGACATTCAACACCGAAAAGAAAAATCACTGTGGGAAGTAGTATGTGCTTGAACAGTTTGGATATTGCATCATCATGAGGGGATATTGCGTAATCGCGTGCTTGATGACGTCATGGTTGCTTAGAGCGAGCACGTGCACTGCACATGATAGCGAGGGGGAGAGGTTGACCTTTAACCGCTTGAAGCAGATAACCTTTGATTTGTTTATGCAATGGTGATAAAAATAATGGGTGTTGACGTCATCTGATAGCCATGCGAGTGTGAGCATGCTGCTTGTTTATGCGGTGGTGATAAAAATTAATGGTTGTTGACGTCATGGGGGGGGGGGGGGCTGTTTATTAGAATGATAACCGTCATCCGATACTAGAGTGAGCAAGTGCACGTGCACATGTTAGCGTGGGAAGAGGTTGACCTTTAACCGCTTGAAGCAGATATCCTTTGGCTTATTTATGCAATGGTGATAAGAAGAAATAATGGGCTTTGACGCCATCTGATAGCCATGCGGGTGTGAGCATGTGCAGCTGTGCGAGCGATCACGTAATATGTCTGCAGTATTCGCGTGAGACGAGGTTGACCTTTAACGTCATTGGCTGAGAATGTAATCGTTGACTTCCTTAAGTAATAGTGATAAAAGAATTAATGGGATGATTGCGTCAGAAGCTTGTTTTGCAGCATATGGTTTCTTGAGTGTAGGTGGGGGTGAAGGATATATAAATGGACAACTGCGTGAATGAGTTTAACTTCTACGTTTGCGCGAAGAGAGTGTGTGTGAAAGAAATAAAGAAAGTCACCGACGAGGAACAAATTGTGTGTGTGTGATGGATGTTCTAACGAAGTTCAATAACTTAGCCACTTGCGTTGAGTATTCTAATAAGAAACTATCAGAACTAATAATTGATTTACCGTATGAGGTCCAAATTATTCGGGCTGTAGAGACGAGATTTGGAAGAAAAATAGTGGTGGACATTATCATTGAAGATGAAATAACAATTGTATTTCTACCAGCAGTATTTTCAAAACTAAGCGCATCAGAGATCGATGAACTAAACTCACTTAGAGGCAAACTGATGTTGGTGTATTTGGGGTTGAAGAACCGCTCACATCAAGTTGTTTTAAAACTGTAAATTTTTGGTGAGTATATATATGTGGATTATATATGTATTGATTGATATAACGATTGATATATATTTAGTTGCTTATTATTTCATAATTTGTTTATTTTTTCAGATTAAAACGAATAAAAGGAACAGCAAAATGAAGTGGAAAACTGTTAATTTTCTGAGTGGAACTGAACAACGATCGCACCCGGTAATAGAGTATCATCGTGTATGCTTTCATCAGTCTGAAGAAGAAGTCGGAGAAGAAGATGATAATGAGGTGAGTCATAATGAGAAAGAAGCTTGTTTTAACAAATGTACATCTTCGAGTGGAATTTCAACATTTTCAGTCTACGTTACTAATGTTAGCAAATCAGATGATAGTCAACGAGAGGTGACAGAAACAGTTCTAAGATATTTGTTACGAGAATTATGTGAAGATGAACATTTTATTTGTTTCTTCGGATACAATACATTTGATGAGGATTACAAAATTGAATTTTTCATGACTTGTTTTGATGTAACAAAATTGAATGAGTATAGAAACAAATTGCTTGGTAAACTTAAGAACGAATTTCCCTTTGAAGCCATTCATTGTTCACTGGAGATTACAGGCAGTAATTTATCTCAATGGCTTGAATATACTTTAAAAGATTATAGGTTTATGGTGAGCCGATGTTACAGCAACTGCTGGTGGTGTATTAACAACAGTGCAAATTGGACAATTGCTTAGACAACAATGGCAACACCTCCTAGCAAACGTAGAAAGGTTGATATTGTAATACATAATAATAGTGAAAATATAAGAAACCAATTGGACAATGCATTTGAAAGTGTTTCTGATTTTAGAAGTGAACTAAACGGTGCTATTTCAATATCATGCCAAGTCGGGGAATACACTCAAACGGACTTGATTGAGAACAGTGGTGAGTTGATTGAATGTTGGAGAGTTATTAGCGACCACATATTGCAACAAGCTGTGAATTGTGAAGAAATTACACTTCAAATAAAAAAAGGAAGCTTGTAGTTTAACGTGACCGTTAATCTTGAGATCATGAGCCACGGGACCTCCTTTTTACGTGGAATCCGAACCACAGGACATGGCATTTCACTTCGAAAATCTCACATGCATTGACCGGGAATCGAACCCGGACCGCCTTGGTGAGAGGCATACAGCTAGACCGCTGAGCCACCACGCCCTACACTTCAAATAAAGGATGAATCTTTCTTAAGCTGTGAGTTGATTGAAACGGCATTCAATTCTAGAGTGTACACACTTGCAGTTTCAAATGTTAAGAATGAGTTTTTGGATCCTGGCGAATTTTTAGCAAATGCTAATATTTGGTTTACAAAGTATGTTAAGAAAGCGTTAACTGTACAAGCTTTAAAGGTGAATTCAGTTTTGTGTGGACAGTATGTGCTTCGCGACATATCAAAAACAAAATATTTTGCTGTCAAAAATAAAGTAGTTTTCGAGTATACGGATGTAAATGAATTTTATAATAATCATATCATTGAAGGTACATTGACAAAAATGAGCGCATTTGAAGCAAATGGCTCTGGGTGGGCTTTAGAAAAAATTCATAGTTTGAGAATTAATATGAATAAATATGTTGGATTTCAAGTAGGAATGTCCAATACTAGTCGATTGCCTGACGTAATAGTCAATAAACATGCAGTGCTAAATTTGTATGATACAAAGGAAGCTTGTTTTGCGTGGAGTGTGGTTGCTGGTTTGTATCCAAAAACGCGAAACGTGAATCATCTTTCTTCCTATCCTAATTACAGAGATGTTTTAAATTTAGATGATATTCCAATTCCAATGCAAATGAAATATTTAAACAAGTTTGAAAATCAAAACAATATTTCTGTAAATGTGTATGGAGCACAATATGATGAAAACAATTGGGTGTGTATGGGAACAAACGAAGTAAAAGGAAAAAAAAACATTTACTATTGTACCCGATACCTAGTTGAGGCTATCGGCTACGCCAGCAGACATTAAGCCGTAGTTGAGATTATGGGAAGAGTTATGAAAAGATAGCGCTCAAATCGAGTCAAGAGGAATGTCAAGATGACGTAGAAGGTCTAGGAATACGAAGGCACTGACAGCAGTCAAGCAGATGGAGTTATGGATGGAAATATGAAGCTTTATTAAGATCTATATGGAACATGGTATTTAAACATCTCAGAAGAGAAGATATAACAAGCATTATATATGGTAATAATTTGTAGGAAGTCAGATAACCCTTAAGTTATTTTATAACTTAATAGCCGAGATGATGGGGGTTCGAGATTATATTTGTGACGCAAGACCACAGAGGTGGGGAGAACGTCACGTGACTGCGCCAGGAAGGTGCAGGTCAATGCAGTCTAGAGACAGTCGAGCTCTGTAAGCAGAGGGGTTGAGCTCAGTGAGCAAGAGAGTCAAGTACAGCGAGCAACGCAGTCGAGTTCTGTAAGCAAAGGAGTAGGACATATGCCGAGCGTATAGTAAAGTCGCGCAGCGAACAGCTTTTGTCACGGAAAGTGAAAGCGACAGTTTGACTTCACCAAGCAGAGAACGAAAAGTAGGTCAGTGAGCCAGGCAGACACCCGCAGTAGGCAGCGTGAAGACCGGTTACGGAACCAGCTGTACGGGTCAAGCAAGCATGAGAAGGCCGGGGTTTAGAACAGAACTGTAAAACGAGTCGGAGAACTTTATTTCGAGCTGCATTTTGGTTACGCAGAACAGCATAGTAGAGCGGCATGGCGAGGCCAGCTTTAGGCTGAGATGATTCTAGAACATTGCAGTAGAGACGAGCGGGTTATTTCCAATTTTATACGCAAGCAATATGATAGAAGCTGAACTTCATTATAACATTGAGTTGGAACTTGTATTCAGTAATTGAATTGTGCAGGCAGATAGTTACGAGATACTGCAACTGTGAACTTCAGATGAACATAGTTATTCAATGACATTACGACTATGCATTCCATAACGGAACATGCAGAGCGACCATGGAGTCCAAGTAACATTAACGATTTTAGGCAAACGATATGTTACAAGCATATGCACTTATGAACATTGGAACGTGCATTAATGCAATTCTTTCTTATGAAGTGTTATAAATTACCGAGTACGAACACAGCTACAGGGTGTTTCATAAACTTATACACTCTCATAAATAAAATTTATTTTCTGCAAGTGAGACTTAACCGCTGTGGAGATTGAACCTTTTACACTCAAACCGAACATTGTATGGAACAGTGGCGTAACGTAGAAGAGGAATATGGGGTACGCTGTTTCTATGAACTTTTTCGTGAGGATTTGGACAGTATCCGCTATGGATAACCAGCAGTTTATCACGTCGGAGTAAACGAAGACAGAGACGCGATGGCACCACGGAGCGATGGATTCGATTCCTGAAGAGGAGGAGGTCCACCAGCTGATTCACTTGGGATTTGAAGGCAATCGTCATTGCGTGGGTGGAATGATATTCGAGAAATTCATTACATAAGGAAAATCGACGATCTTTGAAATTTAATAACGGCTGATTATGAGAAGGTACTGTAAGAGTTATACCTTTCTGATATGATTATTTTCATGAATACTGTATCTAAATTTCCTTTTAGCGATTTTTAAGGCTTTTTTGATCTATGTTGCATTTTGTAAGTTTTTTCGATCTAAATTACATCTCGCGATTGTTTTCAACCTCAATTGCATTTTGTAAAGATTGACAATCTAAATTGCTTTTTAGTAAGTCTTTCAATGCAGGTTGCGGGGCCTTTTAGTGAGTATTTTGAATTTCAATTGCATTTTGTAAGTATTTTCAACCAAAACTGCATTTCGCACGAATTTTGAATCTCAATTGCATTTTGTTTGGTGGGCATTTTGCACAAATTTTGATTCTCAATTGCATTTTGTGGGTATTTTGAATCTAAATTACATTTTGTCAAGTATTTTCAATCTAAATTGCTTTTTGTAAGTATTGTCAATCCACATGAGTCGTTAGAATCACCGTACATTTTGTAAGCATTTTCAATTTCAATTGCATTTTGTAAGTATTTTGAATTTCGATTGCACTTTGTGAATAATTTGGATTGGAACTTGGATCAGGCCTGTTTCAATCTGAATTGCATTGTGTATTTTCAATTTCAATTGCATTTTGTAAGTATTTTGAACCTCAATTGCATTGTGTACGTATTTTCGATCTCATTTGCATTTTGTACGTATTTTGAATTTCAGATGCATTTTGTAAGTATTTCGACGCTACATTGCATTTTGTACGTATTTTGAACCTAGCCTTCATTTTGTGGGTATTTTTCAATCTATTCCTTTTGTGAATCTTTTCGTTCTAAATTCCCTTTTGTAAGAACATTTTGTGAGTCGTTTCAATCCGAGTTCCTTTTTGTAAGTATTTTCCGTCTCACTTAATTTTCGTTCTGGTTTCCGTTTCATTATCATTTTCGCTATCACCCAGATCATTAGAGGCCGATATCCTAGATGTTAGGCCCCTTAAAACAACAATTATCATCATCATCATCACTCATCTTACTTGCCATTGAGGGAGTCATTTTTATCATCCGAGTGTACTTGAGATTGTAAGAGAATAAAACAAGGAACTACTAGTCACATATCAGTCGAATTTTTTTAAAATAAATTAAAGATAAATGTCAGTAGGGTTACATTTGTAATTCTTGTTTGCCAATCCAATATTTTGTTGCTATACTCTTTTGAGAGTACTTTCAGTTTAACAGCTGGTACAGCTGATGCTTTTGATGATTTTTATAATTGTGTTTGATACCTTTGAGAAGGATTTAAAGTAATTGAATCTTGTATGATGAATCATTAATGGTCAGATTTATTTTAAGGCAGATCAGTATTGCATATTTTGATATGAGAGATTATAGCACATTGGTGTTTTTCTGTGATGTGAATTATGAGAATTGTAAGAGAATTTATGCTATTTGAAAGCAGATCTTGAATTACTAAGGTAATATTTTTTCTAATTGTTTAAGAAGTTGTCTAGATGTGATCAGAGTAATTACAGTTATTGGAGATTGTGTGCGTTGATAATTTGAAGCCAGTTATATATTTTTTGTACATCATGCAACATGGTTAAGTGAAGTTTGTGATAGGTATTTTGTGGAAGTTGCCAAGTGATAGTTGCAATGTTGCTAATGTATTTTGAGGCAGACATGAGGTTGTCGAACCCAGTCTAGCGTAATTTTTGAGATTCATGCTGTGTATGCTGAATATTTATGGAGTTTTGTGGAATAATTGTGGTATTCAAATGTGATATTTGAAGAAGTGAGGATATATAATGTAGTTGTGGATAATCAGATCCAACGTGATGTCGTGAAGGCAATAATATTTTTGGCATGATAATTAAATACGAGATATAACTTGGAAGTGATAAAACTGTAAGACAACGTTCTATAACCCATATTAAACAGTTTGTTAGGAAATTAAACAAATAAATAAAGTTGATAATACAAGATTTTCTGATAATAATAATAATTAATGAAATAATAATCTGAAATTTAAGCATATTAATTATCTGACCTAATGAAATAAAAATCAGAATGACTAGATGAAATAATAAAAATCTAAATAACCAGAAGAATAAAATTTAAATAAATTGATAAATTAAATTTTGGAATAGATCAATGAATTAAATAAATGGATGAATTAAAGATTGGATAAATAAACTGATTTAAATAAATTAATAGATGATTGGATAGGTGATGAATAACTGAATTAGAAGGTGATAATTAATTAAAGAAGCTGATGATTAATGAATTTATATGGATTAAAATAAATTTAATTGAGAGATGATTTAAAGAAATTGCAACTTGAGTTGAGGAATTAAACGATTTATATTGATGATTTAAGATGATTTAATCTGAAGGAGAGGATAAAATAAGAGTGTGTGAACAATTAGAAAGTATAATAAAGTGATGATAATAATTTTCATTTAAATGATTTAATGGTGATGAGTTAATGGTTCTGACAGGAATATGTTGAATTTTGAGTTGAGAATTAATGTGAGAAATATTTAACTTTGATGATGATGATGATGATGAGTGTGACCAATGAGCAGTGGATTTTCTGTAATTCACAAACAAGCAATCATTAATGACAATGTAAATAGTGTAAATTAATTATTCAATGTTTAGGAGCATTTTACTAACGTATTCAACGTTTAAATTATGCCATGCAAGCCATAAATTACGTGATATTTAAAATATGTGATTATAATATGTATGTTTAGACAGATTAATAATATTTTCAAATCCACATTCATGATGTTAATTTAAAGAGAAATTAGGTCTCAGGTATCACGAATGTCAGTGACGAAAGACATAGTGCTACGGTGATCCTGAGAACCCAAGAGAACTTTAGAGATTTTTCCTATTTTATGTGGATTAAATACTTTTGATTAGAAAAGAGATGGTTCGATTTTTGGACAATGACAATTTAACGTTGGCATTCGACCATGCTCTCAGGTAGGATGAATATTTAGAATGTCTGTCTAACTATCAAAGTGAAATAAATGTGTTTTTATCTTAGTTGTGATCTGATGATGGTGTGATTTTCCTTTTTCTTTCCTTGTCTTGATTAAGGCTTAACCGGAAAGGATGTGGTTTGCTAGGAGTTCAGTTGATGGCGCCCATTTATATTTGCATTTTTTAAATTAAATTTAAACCCGTAACGACCCTAGAGATACTTTGTCTCGTGTTACCCTCTGCTTTTTCGATATCTCAGCTGAATTTCCGACACATTCCTTATTTGACTAGAGGTTCATTTAACTCCGCTCTGTCCTGGAACTCCAGGAATGCGATGTAATATCAGATGGGTCATCGCATCCCCAGGACGAACGGGTACAGTATGTATCAGATAAAGTATATGAAAGGAGTGTAGACTTATTGATGTTGCAGATTGGAAACAGTGGAAGTTATCACTTTTGTTTAATTAGAAATCTTGCACGCCTTGTGCGTTCAAGCGTCACTAACATTCATAGACGGATTTATATATGTAGACGTTGTTTGTCATATTATTTTCTTGAGGATGAGTTAAATGTTCACTTTGCTGACTGTAAACAGTTTCCTGTAGCTAAGAGCATAATGCCAACTGATGAACAAAGATTTGTTAATTTTACAGAATTTAAATTTAAAGATACAGTTCCATTTATAATTTATGGAGACACTGAATGCGTTTTGTCTCCTATTTCCTCTTGTTTTCCAAATAGTGACATTCCTAACTCTACTTTAACACATAAACATATTCCTTAGAGCATTTATGTATACCTTCATTGTAATTTTGATAGTGAATTGTGCAGTTTTAAACTCTTTAGTGGAAATAATTGCATAGAATTGTTTGTAAAGGAACTTTATAGCCTTGTGAATAAACTTGAAACATATTACTTATTGGCTAAGCCAATCTTAAAGATGACAGAAAATGAAGAAAGATTATTTTTGTTAAGTAAAATTTGTCACATTTGCGAGAAACAGATTGCAGATAATGAACTCAAAGTACGCGATCATTGTCACATAACTGGAAAATATAGAGGAAGTGCACATGAAAATGAAAATCCACAGCCTGCTTCCAGTCTCCGACAGGGTCAGGAATGGAATGAATGAAGCCCCCATCTAGCGGCGAGGATATGAACTGTGCCGGCTGCCGAGGCCTGACGCACTCCTCTGGGGCAATGATTAAATGAATGACAGATGAAATGAAATGATAGTGGAGAGTCTTGCTGGAATGAAATATTGACAGGGAAAACTGGAGTACCCGGAGAAAAACCTGTCTGCCTCCGTTTTGTCCAGCACAAATCTCACATGGAGTGACCGGGATTTGAACCACGGACCCAGTGGTGAGAGGCCGGCGTGCTGCCGCCTAAGCCACGGAGGCTTAGAGGAAGTGCACATAATCGATGTAATGTAAATTACAAAGTAGCAATGGTCCTGCCTATAGCATTTCATAATCTAACGGCCTATGATGGACATTTTATAATTAAAGAAATTTGTGAGAAACAAGATGGTGAGGTGTTACATAATCCTGGTGATATAAGTTTGTTAGCAATGAATATGGAACGTTATAAAGGGTTTACAAAGTATGTACGGGTTAAGAATGGATTAATTCAGTTAAGATTTATCGATACATATAATTTCTTGTCCTGTTCACTAGACCAATGTTCATCTTCGTTAAGTGAAGATTCAAAGCAAATAACTAGACGTTATTTTAATGATGATGCACAGTTTCGACTTACTGCGAGAAAAGGCGTGTTTCCATATGAATACGTCACAAGTATGGATGTACTTAACGAAACTAAATTACCTGAAATATCCAAGTTTTATAGCAGTCTTTATAATCAAACAATGTCGAACGAGGAGTATGAGTTTGCTCAATCGGTGTGGGAAACGTTTTCCTGTCAAACATTAGGAGAATACGCCGATTTGTATTTAAAAGTAGACACACTTCTTTTGGCGGATGTCTTTGATAATTTTAGATCGAATGGCATGGAAACGTATGGCATTGATGCAGCTCATTTTTACACTGCTCCATCCATGTCTTGGTGTGCAATGAAAAAGATAACCACTTTTTTGAACGATCTATTCGAGGAGGTAATGTTCAGTGTATAACTGGACATGCGATTGCTAATAATAAGTGTATGAAAACTTATGATTAGAAAAAACAAGATTCCTACATAATGTACTTTGAAGTTAATAATTTATATGGATATGCTATGATGGAATATCTTCCAACAGGTGGCTTTAAATGGGTTGCAAATGTTGAAGGGTTTATTGTTTTAAATATTGATGATACTTCAGAAACCGGATACATCTTGGAAGTAGATTTGAGTTATCCTCAAGAGTTACATGACAAACATTCAGATTACCCTCTATGTCCAGAAAAGTTGACAAAGCTAATGGCTACCCTAGATAATAAAGAACGTTATGTTTTGCATTATAGAATGTTAAAGCAATGTATTCAACTAGGAATGAAATTAGAACGTATTCAGAGAATAATCGAATTCAATCAGAGTCAATGGCTAAAACCATATATTGATGTGAACACAGAAAAACGAAAACAGGCAAAAAATGATTTTTTTGAATATATAAATTGATGAATAATGCAATTTTTGGTCGTTCACTGATGAATATGAGGAAGTTAAGGGACATCAAATGGGTTACCAAATGGCATGGACCCAATGATGCTAGGTCTTTAATAGCTAAGGCTAATTTTAAACATAGAATTATATTCGATGAACAATATATGGTCATTGAGATGACTAGACTAAAGATTTTTCACAATCAACCAGTATATGTTGGTGCATCTATATTAGATTTGTCTAAATGTAAAATGAATGACTTTCATTACAGTGTTATTTTAGCAAATCCGTCATCAAATGTGAGGTTGTTATACACAGACACCGATAGTTTTATGTATATATTCTATTATGATATTTATGAGTTCATAAAACAGCATTCAAATTTGTTTGATACTGGAAACTATGAAAAAAACAATCCTTTTGGCATTGTCAGACAAAATAAAGGTGAAATTGGTTTAATGAAAGATGAACATGCTGGAAGGATTGTTGAAGAATTTGTGGGGTTAAGACCCAAAATGTATGCAATAAAATTGTGTGATGAAATTAATAGCTTGTGTAAGGCTAAAGGCATAAAGAAAAGTGGGAGTAAAACTATGAATATTAATGAGTATCGAAAGTGTCTTTATAACAGAGATCAAGCCAACAAAGTTCAAGTTTTTATAATTTCAAAATCTCATTCTGTATTTACTGTTCGGCAAAATAAGTTGGCAATTTCATCAAACGATGATAAAAGGCACATAACTGAAAACGGAATTCTTACTTTACCGTTTGGTCATTTTTCTCTGAAAAATGATTGGAACCAAATTTGAGATTAAAGCACTTCATCTCACTTACTTTATTTCTTTCACACACTTTTATTCTGATAATAATACTAATTTGTGTGTGTTCCTTTGCTTATGAAAAAAAGAATAAATAATAACCCAAATTTTGTGTGTATTATTAAAAACTCCTCCCCCCCCCCCCCCACCATTCCCATTTTCCAGAAATATATATATATATATATATGTATACAGTGAAACCCCTCAAATCCGAACTAATTGGGGCTGTAGCCTGTTCGGATTTCAATTTGTTCGGATTATCCGAAAAATTTGCATAACCTACCATAATAACCAGCCCTCGTTACGGTATCGGACTGTGCATTGAGCGAGATAGGCTAGTGACAGTGAGGATGAAGAAACTTCGACAATGTGACTTACACTGAAGCTGCTTCTGCTCTTGACGTCGCATTGTGCTTCGTAGAACAACACGCTGCAGCCACGCCAAACGACGTCATGTTCATGTGACGCTGGCGCTCAATTGCCACCGCGGGAAGATTTTCATGACTTCGACAATTGAAGATAACTGATTTGTAGTGTAAGATTACGTGATATTTTGTGTGTTTCTATAGTAACTTCATTGTTTTTGCAAAGTGATTAACCTACGGAATTACAATAACCAACTATTCCGTTTGTCAATGTTGGATGAGATGAGTATGTAGCGTATTTGTCAGGTATGTTAACTGTACTTCTTTGTTAATTTCTCAAATAATTATGTAAATTAAGGTTATAATGTCGAATATATAATTGTTTTATGACTAAATAATTTTCTCTTTTTTGCGTGCGTTTTTCTAACTTAAAATTGTCGGAAAGAAGTCGTTCGGATTACCCGGGATTTCGGATTTCCGTGGTTCGGATTTGAGTGGTTTCACTGTAATTACTTTATATTATTTATCATTTAGTAATGGTGCGTTGTAAGAGGAGCAACTCTACCACTCAATATAAACGGTCAGGTAGTGGATCATTAATTAGTCGTGTACTTAATAGAACTATTGATAATTTACCCGTGGAATTACACATCCCGGGATATGAATATTGTGGACCAGGAACAACATTAGAAAAGCGATTGAACCGTGGTGATCCAGGAATAAATATATTAGATAAAGCGTGCAAAGAGCACGACATTGCTTACGCAAAGCATAAAGATTCAAACAAAAGAAGAGAGGCTGATGAAATTTTAGCTTCAAAAGCTTGGTCACGTGTAAAATTCCGTGACGCATCATTAGGTGAGAGAGCGGCTGCACTAACCTAAGTCTAAGATTGGAGGAGGTAAACGAAACTTAAATTAAAAAAAAAAGAACATCGAAAAAGCAAGGTGGTATTTTACCCCTACTTCCGATATTTGCAGCCTTGTCGGGCTTGGGGGGTCTAGCAGGCGGAGCAGCCGGGGCAGCGTCTGCTATAAACAAAGCGAAAGCTGCACAAGAAAAATTAAAAGAAATAAAAAGACACAATCGAATGATAGAAGCAAGGCGAGGAAAAGCAGGTCAAGGCATTTATTTAAATTCTCCTGCATACAAAAATAATTAACCAAATACCAAATAAAGCATTAAGTAATTTCGATTTAGCTAAATACGCACATCAATTAAAGATTCCAAATTTTAGAGGAGTCTTTATGCGAGATACGTTACCAAGGTATCCTCGAAAAAAATGAAAACTGTGTTGTTAACCTTGAACCGATGGTTAAATCTGGTTCACATTGGGTGGATTTCAGTAAACGAGGTAAATACGTGCATTATTTTGATAGTATCGGTAATTTAAGACCGCCATTAGAAATTTTAACATATCTTAAAAATTGCTATCTACAATATAAGTTTCATTCATATCAATCAATTACTTCTTCGATTTGTGGACATTTATGTTTAGTCTTCTTGTATTGTATAAATAAGGGAAACACAGATAGTCTTTACACATTTCAATGATGGCTTTCGAATGACAGATAACTCTTGAAGGCAAAGGCTCAAATATTGATGTTACATTGGAGAACCCGATTCATCCGGTAGGAGCAGAGTTTTTTGAAATAGGACTTACAGGATTGTATACATCTAATTCTATTCGAAATGTTACCAACCGAAATAATCAATTTCGCATTCATTTTACTAATTTTTTTATCAATTGATTTAGTGGTACCACCAGGTATTTATGAATTTGAAGATCTAGCCTCAGCATTTGATGATTTACTTAGTTATCACTCATTGTCGAAACTTATAACAAATCATATACAAAAAAAAAAAAAAATCTTTGTTTGGAAGTGGATATAAACGGAAAAGGACGCAACCATCTTGTTTTGTCTTCTCCGTTTAATATTGATTTCAGTGTACCCAACAGTGTAGCAGAGGCTTTAGGTATTGAAAAGAAAGTTTACCCTAAAGAGAATAAAAAAGAAATTGAGATTGATCGAAATAGAATCGAAAGTGAAGTAAAAATTAACGAAAATAATAACGTTTTAGCTATAAAGATGAACGATGTGGATACAACAATTTTAATAATACGTTTCAACAATTAAGTGCAAAGATTAATGAATTATTACTAGCACATTTATTAGGTGAAAAAGACAAATTTCCTTCTTATATTTATATTAATTATGATAAAGTGTTCTCTAATTGTAAACTAAATTCGAAAAAATTTGCTATAGATTTTGGTGTTGCAGATTCTATTGCAGATTTGTTAGGATTTTCTCAAAACGTTCGAGGCAAACAACTCATCATTCTGCTCCCTCAGGGGCTCACATCTAATGGGACATGGGTTGGCGACCGCGGGACCCCAGCTGAGTCCGGCATTGCTTCCACTTCCTTATGCAGGGCTCCTCTCCGTCTTCTTTCCTTTCGACCACACTTGGTCAACTCTTGTTCTCTTCCGACCCCGACGGTATTAGGTTATCCGAGGCCTAGGGAGTCTTTCACTTTCCCGCCTTAGTTGGCCCTTGTCTCATCTTTCCTGCCCCCCAGGGGCTCACATCTAGTGGGTTGTGGGTTGGCGACCACGGGGCCCCAGCTGAGTCCGGCATTGCTTCCACTTACTTGTGCCGGCTCCTCTCTTTCTTCTTTCCTGTCGACCTCCCTTGGTCAACTCTTGTTCTCTTCCGACCCCGACGGTATTAGGGTATCCGAGGCCTAGGGAGTCTCTTCCTTTCCCGCCTTAATTGGCCCTTGTCTCATCTTTTCTGATTCCCTCCTTCTGCGAGGGGTCAGCCTTCTTTTTCTTTTCCTTTTACCTCCTGCCTTGTGCTCAAGGCCCTTAAGGAGGCAGGGTGTATGTAGCCCCACCACTTCTGGTGCACCGTCGATAATGCTACACCCTCAGGGGCTCACGGCTGGTGAGTTCGGGCGTTGGCGACCCCGAGGGATTCCTGAGCTGGGTCCGTTTTCCCCTTTTTGTCCCTTCCCTTTGGGGCGGACCTTCTCCTCTCTCCCCTCTCCTCTCCTCTTTTCCTTCTATTTCCTTTTCTCTTTAAGATTCCCGCACTGTTTTTGTTACTCGAATCACCGTGTATCTAAATTCCCTTTTCCCACTTTTTTAAGGCATTTTTGATCTATGTTGCATTTTGTAAGTCTCTTCGATCTAAATTACATCTCGCGATTGTTTTCAACCTCAATTGCATTTTGTAAAGATTGACAATCTAAATTGCTTTTTAGTAAGTCTTTCAATGCAGGCGTCAGGGCATTTTAGTGAGTATTTTGAATTTCAATTGCATTTTGTAAGTATTTTCAACCAAAACCGCATTTCGCACGAATTTTGAATCTAAATTGCATTTTGTTTGGTGGGCATTTTGCACATTTTTTGATTCTCAATTGCATTTTGTGGGTATTTTGAATCTAAATTACATTTGTCAAGTATTTTCAATCTAAATTGCTTTTTGTAAGTATTGTCAATCCACATGAGTCGTTTGAATCTACCGTACATTTTGTAAGCATTTTCAATTTCAATTGCATTTTGTAAGTATTTTGAATTTCAATTGCACTTTGTGAATAATTTGGATTGGAACTGGGATATTTCAATCTGAATTGCATTGTGTATTTTCAATTTCAATTGCATTTTGTAAGTATTTTGAACCTCAATTGCATTTTGTACGTAATTTCGATCTCATTTGCATTTTGTAAGTATTTTGAATTTCAGTTGCATTTTGTAAGTATTTCGGCGCTACTTTGCATTTTGTACGTATTTTGAATCTAGCCTACGTTTTGTGGGTCTTTTTCAATCTATTCTTTTTGTGCAACTTTTCGTTCTAAATTCCCTTTTGTAGGACCATATTGTGAGTTGTTTCCATGTGAGTTCCTTTTTGTACGTATTTTCAGTCTTCGATAATTTTGTTCTGGTTTCCATTTCATTATCATTTTCGCTATCACCCAGATCATTAGGGGCCGATAACCTCGATGTTAGGCCCCTTAAAACAACAATTATCATCATCATCATCATCATCATCTTTCCTGATACCCTCCTTCTGTGAGGGGTCAGCCTTCTTTTTCTTTTCCTTTTACCTCCTGCCTTGTGCTCAAGGCCCTTAAAGGAGGCAGGATGTATGTAGCCCCACCAATTCTGGTGCACCGTAGATAATGCTACACCCTCAGGGGCTCCCGGCTGGTGAGTTCGGGAGTTGGCGACCCCGAGGGATTCCTGAGCTGGGTCCGTTTTCCCCTTTTGTCCCTTACCTTTGGGGCGGACCCTCTCCTCTTTCACTTTCCTATCTGCCTTTCATGGCTCTCCTTCCTTCCAAGTCCCTCAATCCGCCTTCTCCGAGGGTTGAGGGCATTTCTTTTCCTTCTGTCCTTTTATTTGCCTTATTCTCCTTTAGTTTTCCATTTCTTCTTCTAGTATGTAGGTTATTAGTTAGTTTTAGTTTTAAGTTCGCTTTTCATTTTCATCTTCACGATCACCCAAACCATCAGGGGCCGATAACCTAGATGTTAGGCCCCTTAAAACAACAATTATCATCATCATCATCAATCTAAATTGCATTTTGTAAGTATTGTCAATCCACATGAGTCGTTAGAATCACCGTACATTTTGTAAGCATTTTCAATTTCAATTGCATTTTATAAGTATTTTGAATTTCTATTGCACTTTGTGAATAATTTGCATTGGAACTGGGATAGGGCCTATTTCAATCTGAATTGCATTGTGTATTTTCAATTTCAATTGCATTTTGTAAGTTTTTTGAACCTCAATTGCATTTTGTACGTATTTTCGATCTCATTTGCATTTTGTAAGTATTTTGAATTTCGGTTGCATTTTGTAAGTATTTCGACGCTACATTGCATTTTGAACGTATTTTGAATCTAGCCTACGTTTTGTGGGTATTTTTCCATGACGTATTCTTTTTGTGCACCCTAGATAATGCTACACCCTCAGGGGCTCACGGCTGGTGAGTTCGGGAGTTAGCGACCCCGAGGGATTCCTGAGCTGGGTCCGTTTTCCCCCTTTTGTCCCTTACCTTTGGGGCGGACCCTCTCCTCTTCACTTTCCTATCTGCCTTTCATGGCTCTCCTTCCTTCCAAGTCCCTCAATCCGGCTTCTCCGGGGGTTGAGGGCATTTCTTTTCCTTCTGTCCTTTTATTTGCCTTATTCTCCTTTAGTTTTCCATTTCTTCTTCTAGTATGTAGGTTAGTAGTTAGTTTTAGTTTTAAGTTCGCTTTTCATTTTCATCTTCACGATCACCCAAACCATCAAGGGCCGATAACCTAGATGTTAGGCCCCTTAAAACAACAATTATCATCATCATCATCTCCCTTATTCTCCGGGACTCTTTTCGTTCTAAATTCCCTTTGGTAAGACCATATTGTGAGTTCCTTTTTGTACGTATTTTCCTTCTCAGATAATTTTGTTCTGGGTTCCATTTCATTATCATTTTCGCTATCACCCAGATCATTAGGGGCCGATAACCTCGATGTTAGGCCCCTTAAAACAACAATTATCATCATCATCATCATCATCATCATCATCTTCTTTCCTGTCGACCTCCCTTGGTCAACTCTTGTTCCCTTCCGACCCCGACGGTATTAGGTTATCCGAGGCCTAGGGAATCTTTCACTTTCCCGCCTTAATTGGCCCTTGTCTCATCTTTCCAGATACCCTCCTTCTGTGAGGGGTCAGCCTTCTTTTAATTTTCCTTTTACCTCCTGCCTTGAGCTCAAGGCCCTTAAGGAGGCAGGGTGTATGTAGCCCCACCACTTCTGGTGCACCGTAGATAATGCTACACCCTCAGGGGCTCACGGCTGGTGAGTTCGGGAGTTGGCGACCCCGAGGGATTCCTGAGCTGGGTCCGTTTTCCCCTTTTGTCCCTTACTTTTGGGGCGGACCCTCTCCTCTTTCACTTTCCTGTCTGCCTTTCATGACTCTCCTTCCTTCCAAGTCCCTCAATCCGCCTTCTTCGAGGGTTGAGGGCATTTATTTTCCTCCTGTCCTTTGTTTGCCTTATTCTCCTTTAGTTTTCCATTTCTTCTTCTAGTATGTTGGTTAGTAGTTAGTTTTAGTTGTAAGTTCGTTCTTCACATTGATCTTCACGATCACCCAAACCATTAGGGGCCGATAACCTAGATGTTAGGCCCCTTAAAACAACAATTATCATCATCATCATCATCATAATGAAGAAAACATCGTTTTATTATCAGAAGGTGTTCTGCACATAGAAGGACAAATTATTACTTCTAACGTAAATCCGGCTACTTCAACTACAGCTCATCCTGACCAAAATTTTGGGGCTAATCTTTTTAGCGAAATTCGCGTTACGTTGAATGGTAAAGAAATTGATCGTACACGCCATCTAGGTATACCAAGTTCTATAAAAACATTTGCATCATATTCAAAAAACGAATATACAGCTCTACAAAATGCTGGTTATTTTCCCTCTTTAACAACACCAGCAAGTGAAGCAAATATTGTTGATAGTATCACAAAACGTTTTCATGTAATACTTCCTTTAAGCAACCTGTTAGGTTTAGCAGAGGATTATAGAAAGCCGATTTTAAACTGCAAGCATGAGCTAATACTTCTCCGATCATCGAGTGACGCACGTGCGTTGCAATCTGCAACTGAAAATGATATTTCTAAAGTCAAGTTGTTTAAATTTTATCTAAAAGTTCCTGTTTTATTACTATCGGACGAAGAACATATTAAAAGATTAAAACTAATGGAGAAAAATATTCCCATTCAGGTTGGTTTGCGATCATGGGATGTTCATGTCTTGCCATCTCTACCTAGAACAACTAAATATAGTTGGAGTGTAATGACAACTTCTGAAACTCATAAACCACGTTAATTTTTATTAGGTTTTCAAACTAAAAGAAACCCCCCAGGGGCTCACATCTAGTGGGGCGTGGGTTGGCGACCACGGGGCCCCAGCTGAGCCCGGCATTGCTTCCACTTACTTGTGCCGGGCTCCTCTCCGTCTTCTTTCCTGTCGACCTCCCTTGGTCAACTCTTGTTCTCTTCCGACCCCGACGGTATTAGGTTATCCGAGGCCTAGGGAGTCTTTCACTTTCCCGCCTTAATTGGCCCTTGTCTCATCTTTCCTAATACCCTCCTTGTGTGAGGGGTCAGCCTTCTTTTTCTTTTCCTTTTACCTCCTGCCTTGTGCTCAAGGCCCTTAAGGAGGCAGGGTGTCTGTAGCCCCACCATTTCTGGTGCACCGTAGATAATGCTACACCCTCAGGGGCTCACGGCTGGTGAGTTCGGGAGTTGGCGACCCCGAGGGATTCCTGAGCTGGGTCCCTTTTCCCCTTTTGTCCCTTACCTTCGGGGCGGACCCTCTCCTGTTTCACTTTCCTATCTGCCTTTCATGGCTCTCCTTCCTTCCCAGTCCCTCAATCCGCATTCTTCGAGGGTTGAGGGCATTTCTTTTCCTCCTGTCCTTTATTTGCCTTATTCTCCTTTAGTTTACCATTTCTTCTTCTAGTATGTAGGTTGGTAGTTAGTTTTAGTTTTCAGTTTACATTTCATTTTCATCTTCACGATCACCCAAACCATCAGGGGCCGATAGCCTAGATGTTAGGCCCCTTAAAACAACAATTATCATCATCATCATCATCATCAAACTAAAAGAAATGTACTAAATACGTGCTCTTCCTATTTTGACCATTGTAACATTAAATCTATAAGTGTTTTTTATTCAATTTTTTATCCCTATGAAATGCCAACTTCTGAAATTGCTATAAATGACTACAGTGAATTGTATGACATGTTTGTTAAATTTCGTAATGTATATTATCAGATCGATGATTTTCGTTCAGAGACTCTAGTTTCACGAGATGAATTTAAGTCTCATTGTCCGATTATATTATTTAATTGCCTCGAGCAAGTGGAGGCAGTGAAGACATCCTTCAGTTGATGTGCGAATTGAAATCGAGACAAGTGAGAATATACCTGAAGATACAACTCTTTATTGTGTTCTTATACATGATCGTCAAATATCTTACAGACCATTAACTAATGAAGTAATTATCTAAACCATTATTTGCTAAGTTATAAGCAAGCAAGTAAACAAGTATTCTCACTTTAGTTGCAATCATGGAATTGACAACAACAAACTCTCCTTCTACTGATGCTGGCACGTGGAATAGGAAGCAGCCAATAGTTTGACATTCGCAAGCTACCAAACGGCAGTTTGGAACTTGCTTACTGTATGTTAAATAACAGCAATATACCTTCATTCAGTCCTGTGTTCACATGGGTCGCAGCGTATTGTGAAAAAACTCTTTCTTCTTTTTTGTCTCTATTAAAAATAAATATGAATATTTAGTTGTATATAATTTGCCACAAGAATTTTCTTTGTTTGCACTAGAAACACTTTCCCCTGGGTCATTAATCGATCTTAATACGATTGATGGAATGTCAGATCTAATGTTGAAGCATAGCCATCGTTTACCTACAGATTGTCCAAGACATTTACCATCACTTGCAATGGGAAGCAATAGTTGTGCTAAATTTAATGTCAATGCTGTTCAACATTGGTTAAATTCTTCTGATGGCATCATGAAAATCGTGTGTTTGATAATAATAAACAAGTTTTGAAACAATGGACTTCAAGGTTTTAATAAGTTTGATTGGAACTACTTTCCTATAAACATACTGACTATATATGAGCCACAACGAATTCGTCTGGAGTGGGAACATCTACCAGATCATCTAAAAAGAAAATTTCAACTGTTTCATCTTCGCTGCAAATGTGATAACTTTAATCGCTATCCATAAAAGGTAATTCATTAAATCTAGTAGTGTTATTGACACCTATACATATTTTGTTTTTGTTTGCTTTTTTAACACGTGTATATTTTTTTGTCTACAGAAAATAAACATCTGGACAACTAAAAGAACAAGATCATCTCAACACACACTCATCAGGACAACGAAAAGAATGAGATTACTTCAACACTCATACAAGAGAAATAAAATTGTATTAATTGTAATTCTAAATGAATAAAGAAGAAAAGGTCTTTGTACCACTTCATATTAAAGTTTTTTTAATGATCAAACACCTCCTCACTCCCCATGTATATAAAATAATATAGTCAGGTGAGGGATTGGAACCTCCGCTTTCAATTTCTGAAAATTAGATCTTAAGTCTAACGCCTTAGACCGCTCCGCCAACCCAACACACGCAAATCATGCATATTAGCCAGCGTGTTTTGTTGATTCATATCAGTTCACATTTAGCTTCGTGTGGTGAACATCTTTTTTTTGTGAAGTAAAGCAGCATCAGGAGGTATTTTAATTGTGTATAGTATTCCAAGAAACAGTTAATGCAAATGATATTGAGTCAAAAAGGAATGAATTTAAAATCTGAAATAGATCGGCTAAAAACATTTAAGAACTGGTCTTCAGACAGTTTTACGAACACTGCATGGTTAGCAGCTGCAGGATTTTACTATTATGGATATACGGATATGGTCAGGTGTGCATTCTGTAACGATCACCCAAACCATCAGGGGCCGATAACCTCGATGTTAGGCCCCTTAAAACAACAATTATCATCATATCATCATGTAATCTGCAACTTAGTTATTGGGAAGAAGATGATGATCCGTTTGAAGACCATAAGAAATTGGCTTTTTCTTGCCCTTACGTAAACAATATTTCTCCTAGCATAGAATTAAAATCTGAATATGAAAGACTTAAAACTTTTCAAAATTGGTCTCTTCCCTGTCCAAACGATTTTTTTTAGCATCAGCAGGATTTTATTATACCGGTCATGGTGATAAGGTGAAATGTATATTCTGTAAGATTGAAATTGAAAATTGGAGAGAAAACGATATTCCTTTAAATGATCATAAAAAATGGGCACCATATTGTCCATATTTAAGAGGGTTTTACGTCGGCAACGTTGATTTAAACCCTGAAAATCGTACTATTATTCCATATAATACAGGTTATGATACGTGTGGAAACAATATATGTTGATGTGATGTGATTTTTTGTGCAGTGTGCATTCTCAGACATAAACGTTGACATGCTGAAGTTTGTTAAGCAGTCAAACACTCTACCAGTAATTTCATTTACTAATGGTGAAAACCAGAGTAAAAGTGAAAAAAGAAAGCATAGTGTTTTACTACCGAACACTATTCGATGATGTATCATTTGCGGTACATCGAACTGTGACAAAACAAACGTAATGATAAATTTATTATGTCACAAAAATGGAGTTCGTTTTGAAAACGTTTATATTTATTCTAAATCACTTGCTCAAAGTAAGTATGTTGAATTAAAAAGTTTTTGGACTCTATAAAAGAAATAAAAAGTGATTTTTTTCTGATAATGATGAAGTTATTCCTCCAGAAATGGCTAGAAAAACCTCTATATTTGTTTTGATGAGTTAGCCAGCAATAAACAACAACACATGAAAGATTATTTCAGTAGAGGTCGTCATCACGATGTTGACGTATTTTATCTTTGTCAAACATATTCTTGTATACCTAAACATCTAATTAGAGATAACGCTAATTTTTTAATTCTTTTTAAACAAGACGGAACAAACTTGCGTCACGTATATAACGATCATGTAAATACAGATATGAGCTATGATCAGTTCTTTGATATTTGTTCTTATTGTTGGCAAAACTCTAAGTTTGGCTTTTTGGTTATCGATAAAGATAGCGATTTACAATATGGTCGATATCGCAATGGATTTGATGTTTATTTTCAGTTATAAATAATAGTTCAAAAGAGCTAAATGCTCATTCGCGTTGTACACTTTGTGTGGTTAACAACCTAACGATGACATCGTTTAACAAAATCAATAACGGTCTATCAGACCACCAACTTCACGCCATGATATTGCAACTAAATCTTATGTTGATGATAAGCTACTACAATATGGAAATCAAGTAACAACAACAACAAGCGATGGGCATCTAAGTATTAACGGCAAACGGTTAAAAGATGTTGGAACACCCATACATATTGAAGATGCTTGCAACAAACGTTATGTACTGAAGTTATTGAATGAGCTAAATAAAATTGAGTCTAAAGAAGACATACAACGAATCATTAACGACCTTAAATGTTTAATTTTTTCAATTTGTAAAATAGAGAAACAACAACTTGACTTTGAAAACAAACGTCTCGCAGGCTTAGCTTTACCATCATCTGCAAATGATGCAGTAAACCTGATTGCAATGCAGCAACATACATCGAATATAAAAAAATATCTGGAAAACCGAATAACCGAAGTGTTACAACGAGTAGAATTCATTCATAGTTTAGTGAGCGAATTTTCAGAAGATCACTTTCCGTTTGATGATCATAGTCTCGACTTGGGTAACAAAAAAATAAGAAATGTTAAAGATCCAATTCAAAATCAAGATGCGGTATCGTATTCTTTTCTTAAAACTCATGTAACAAAAGAACTCGATGAAATTAAAAAATCTCTTTTGAATATAAATAAAGATGATGAAACTGTAAATATGTTAAATAGAAGAATAACAAACATATCTCAACCAATCGATTCGTTAGATGTAATAAACAAATATTACTTAGAAAACTTTGCTGCTTCTCGAAAAGATCTCGAAGACTTAATCACTAAATTTAATAAACAAAACTTCTTATACGTAGACGATGGTGGGACTTTAAATATGATGAGTAGACGAATTATTCACGTAAACAATCCCATATACGATAACGATGTTGCAAATAAGACGTTTGTTGAACAATATGCCGCTTCACGAGATGAATTTGAAAAAATGAAACAGACTGTAAACAATCTACAACATCAAAAACAAACAAATGTCGAGTTTCCTGTTAACGACCAAGATGTGACAAATAAACGGTTTGTAGAACACTATGCTGCTTCACGAACTGAAGTTAATCAACTAAAAGAAATTTTAAGCAATTTACAAACTCGTATTGAGGGTGTTGCTAACAATCTAAATATTGTTAAAAAAGAAGAACTTGAAAGTTACGCTGCTGCATCCAAAGATGAATATAACAAGTTAAAAACTGAACTAGAAAAAAATGAGCAATTGGTTAACAAAGAGCCACTCGAAAGTTTGACCGCATCCAAAGAAGAATATGGTATATTACAAGACGAAGTAAAGAAAAAGAACTTATCGAAATGTATTCTGAAATTCTCCAACACACCATCAATCCATTCACCGGTATACACGCTTCATAATCATATTATACAGTACCAACTTCCCTATAAAGGTATATTAAAACCAATTTTTGTTTCACCAAGATCTCCAATTGTGTATGCAATTTTAAATATACGTCAAGAGATTGAACTGGATGGCAGTGACATTGTAGTTGAAGAACAAGATGAAATACAGTTTCGACTTAGAGACCCTGAGAAACATAAAACCAATGAATGATCTTCCTCTTCAAATTGATTTTGAATATACTATAAATAAGTAAAACAACTACAATTTTAGTTTAGTCATGGAGAAGAGCTCGAAGATTAAAGCTGAAAGTCGAGTAAAGGATAAACTTTCTCGCTTAAAAAAAAGATGTTAAGGACAAGTATCTTTCACTTCAAAATGAAGTTAGACGTCAAGAATTAGATATAGAGAGTAAGTTTAAACCAGTAACAAATTCATTAAATCAGCTAGTAGCTATTGCTAATACAACGTCAACTAAAAAAAAAAAATATGATGATTCTGAATCAACTGCTACTTCAGACGAAGAAGATGGAGATAGCATCAAAATAATTACACTACTTAACCGCTACTTTGATCCGTTCATTAAACAAAACGTGGATAGAACATTTGGTATAACGGTAAGAAATGATAAACAATACTTGGGACGTGAACGAGTTTTCTTTGATAAAAAGTGGATAAAAGTTGGTGGTGAAAAATTTCCTATAACAGAAGGTCTACTTGAATTGATTCAAAGGAAAGTACCAGATCACTCTCTAATCGATAGGAGTGATTTAAGTTCTTATTTGAAATTATTAAATGTTTCGAACGTGCACAAAAGAAATTATGCAAGCAATGCAGCTCAGAGAGGAACACAATCTCATAAGTATAAAAATATAATCGAACCCCTTCTTACTGAGGGCATAGATAGAATTATAAAAACAACAGATGAGAATGAGGAAGCAAATACCACGATGCATACTGGATATGGCCAAAAGAAACACATCACACCACAAGCCATTTGGAAATTCGAAGGAGGAAACAATATTGAATTTGTCCATTGGAATGAACCAAACAAATTAGTATCAAGACTTAGAGAATTAATTGCATCGAAAGCTGCAGGTCACACAGAACTCGACAGCGAAATCTTTGCAATTGAAGAAGAACTAAGAAATGCAGGATATATTGAATAAAAATTCAAACATTTGTAAAACAATGCACAGTATGTTATAAATCTTTGTTTAGAAATTAACTATGAACGAAATCAGACGAGAAATTGCAAAAGAACTTCATGCACCTCTTTGAAAAAAGTTTAAAAGACGACATGTTATTAGCAAAGGAATCGATGACCTCCATGAAGCTGATCTTGTGGACATGTCAAAACTTGCAAAATGGAATAATGGATTTAAATATTTATTAACCATTATTGACGTTTACTCAAAATATGCATGGGCAATTCCTCTTAAAACCAAAAAAGGAAGTGAGATTGTAAAAAGTTCAAAATTTGTTTATTCTCAAAGTAAAAGATTGCCCAATTATTTTCACACCGATCGAGGAACGGAATTTTATAACAGCGAATTCAAAACATGGTCTCAGAAACAAAATCTAAAGCATTATTTCACTGGGAGCTCCATTAAAGCGAGCGTGGTAGAGAGATTTAATCGAACTCTTGAGGAATTGATGTGGAAAGAGTTCACAACACGTGGTTCATACTGATGGGTAAATATTTTCCCTGAGTTATTAGTAAAGTATAATCACAAATTACATCGCAGCATTGGCATGAAACCTATTGATGTAAAAAAAAACAATCAACCTCGCTTGCAAACACAATATAATGAAACTTTAAGAAAACCTAAGTATAAAATTGGCGACATTGTAAGAATATCAAAAATCAAGAAACATTTCAGCAAGGGGTATGAAGCTAATTGGACTACAGAATTATTTACTATTTATAAAGTTCAAAATACTAATCCACTAATATATATTTTAAAATATAATAAAAATTTGCCGATATTTGGGGCATTTTATGAAGCAGAGTTACAACGAACAAAACATCCTAATATTTACTTAGTTGACAAAGTACTACGTAGAAAGGGAACCCGAGCCTTCGTATCTTGGCTAGGATTCGATTCAACTCACAACTCTTGGATTTCGAAAAAAAACATATTCTAATTAAGACAATGTAAGTTTTTTTTAATTCATCGCAAAAAATATTATTATTATTATTAATGTCTATATATTTTCAGCTCACTAAAACCAACACACTCAAGAAAGAAAAGAATGATTGTACTTACCTTCCACAGAAGATCACCAGCATATTCAACTCTGCAGACAGCATCTTCAATTCTCAGCATCTTGGCTGAAAAAAAGAACTACTTACCACTTTAAGAACGAAGATAGATCATACCATTCTGTTTTCACTATTTCGTATTATATAATTAATGTAAACCACAATGATTAAAATAAATATATTTAAAAAAATATACATTTCAATATGAAACACCGTTCACTGTCCATTTAGTAAAGTATTTGCACTTCTTCTTCTTCTTCTTCTTCTCCTTCCTCTTCCATATGCTCTCCATCTTCTTCTCTTTCTTGCACAAGATCTTCAAGCCTCACTTGGTCTTGGTATACTCCATTAGGAGGGGGAGTCGCCCTAAATGCTTCCACTCTGCTAGGATAACATCCAGAATGGTTAACGTTAGCCCGTTAAGCACAAATTCTGTGCGGTAGCGTTCGTCTCTTAGTATCCCCAGAATCTCTACGTCGAAGAGATCCCTCTCTAGCGCAGTGAACGATCTGACAATAATTTCCTCCTCCATTTTGGAGGAGGTAGCCATAAAATTGCAACCCAACATCCTGGCTTTCTCTGCTAACGTCTTAACCGCTCTCAGAAGTTGCATCTTCCCAATCAAAGAGTAGCAGAGAGACATGTTAAATTGTAACTACTGCATCATAATAATCTTGCTCTTATATACTATGATGTTAAGGAAACAAAAAGCTCATTAAACATATCACATGAATGAAACTTTGTGAACTGATATCCAAACTTGTTCTCTCATTAAAATAATTTCAGAGTTCAAGAATGATGGTTAAGAATTTAAAACAAACAAGCCAATATTCATTTCATGCAGTCAAAGACGTCTATGCAGAAAGAGACCACAGATCATGCAAGCACACAAAATAAATGTTAACTAACAGCTGCACGTCCTATATGGATTAGCAAGCCGGACCCTCCCCCCCCCCCCCCCCCCCACGTTCGGCTCGCTCGCGCTAGCCAAAGAACGATAACAGCTGTGGACAAAGGTTATCTCCTTCAAGCAGTCAAAGGTCAATCTCTTCTTGCTGCTAACACAAGCAGAACACTAAGGAACCGCATGTGGATAACCAAATGGGTCTCCATGGGCGCCGCACCCATACAGTATCATTCAAATGTTAGTACACCTAAAACTTTCTGCGAACAAGACTCTATTTGAACATTTTTTTTCATTTTTGTCCTATAGACCTGAGAGTTGGTTTACTGGTAGAGGAGATAGGGAGCTTTCATTTATGATAAACAAACTTTTTTCTAGAATTCCTAGTTTCCAAAATAGTGAGCATTTATCAAAATTCATTTTCTTTTGTCCTAGAGAGTTGAAATTTGTTATAGTGCTAGAGCAATTCAAGGCCATTCATGTATGTCAAACAAACTTTTTTAACATTCCTAATTTTGGAAATATAGCCCATTTTCAAAATTCATTTGATTTTGTCCTAGGGAGTTGAAATTTGGTATGGCGCTAGAGAAGCTCAAGGCCATTCATTTATGTCAAACATTTTTGTAACATTCCTAATTTTGGAAATATAGCCTATTTTCAAAGAGAGCTGACGTCAATATCCATCAATTTTTTATCACCACCGCATAAACAAGCCAAAGGTTATCTGCTTCAAGCGGTTAAAGGTCAACTCTCCCCCTCGCTAGCATGTGCAGTGCACGTGCTCGCTCTAAGCAACCGTGACGTCATCAAGCACGCGATTACGCAATATCCCCTCGTGATGATGCAATATCCAAACTGTTCAAGCACATACTACTGTGGGAGTTGAAAAAGTATATAGACACTTAGAGAAAGCAGGTTCAAGAATCTTGTTAGAGATGTACTTCCAACGTTCTCGCCGTAGAAACTGGATGTAGGCTGGCAGGTTCAGGTGCTGGGGGGTAGGACGTTTCTCCAATACGTAGTGGATCAGTGCTGCCAAAAGTCATATGACCGCGGCGCGCAGAGGCCTGGTACTGCCCCCGTAAATTGAATTATATTGAGACCACGGTGGCTGTATTGGCAAATATGAAGAAAGTTATGGATGTCATAGTTGTGACGTGGATATTCATGACGTAAGCACGGATGACGCAGACTTCATGCAAGTAGGCTGGTTGAACTGAGATTCTTGGTGACGTCAGGATTTGTTCGAGAAAGATCTGAGATTTACGACGCAGTCGCAGGGAAATGACTATATGTCCTCAGAAATATGAGACACATGAGATATAAAAAATATATGAGAGCTTCTCTCTGTTGTGCAAGACCTTTTATCAACTTCTTAAGGGGCGTATCCATCCCTTCCATAGCTTGTTCCTCCGTCATCGCTAGAAGTTCTAACTTTGGCAATACTTGACGGATTTTCAAATTAGCAGACATCTCCTCCAACGTCATCCTCCTGCATTCGACTACTATGGATCAACAAATGTCTCTATAAATGACCCTTATGAGTAAACGTAGCTCAACATGTACCAAAGGAATGAGGACTAAGACCACTATGGAAGAAAACTTGTCTTCAAGATCCTTTTTGAGTAAAGTTAGCTCTGCATGTACTACAGGAATATGGCTATAGACCACTACGGATCACCATGTGTATCTCCAAATTACTTTTCAGAGCAAAGTTCGCTCCACATGTAGCATAGGGAAGAAGCCTTAGTTCAGTTTGGGTCTAAGTGAGTTTTGTCAAAGTGCTATTATCAGCAAATTTTACTCCGCATGTTTGTTTAGATCACTATGGATTAACAAGTGATTTTTCAAATTATGTTTCAGAGTAAAGGTGGCTCCACATGTATCGCAGGAATACGGCCTTTGACCACTATGAATCATCATGTGTGTCTTCAAAGAACTTTTCATAGTAAAGGTGGCCCTACATGTAGCGCAGGAGTGAGGCTTTACACCACTATGGATCAAAATGTGTCTCTTCAAATTACCTTTCAGACCAAAGTTAGAACTTCTAGCGATGACGGAGGAACAAGCTATGGAAGGGATGGATACGCCCCTTAAGAAGTTGATAAAAGGTCTTGCACAGCAGAGAGAAGCTCTCATATATTTTTTATATCCCATGTGTCTCGTATTTCTGAGGACATATAGTCGTTTTTCTGAGTTGGTCAGACTTCGAGTGATTACAGTGAAGCAAGTCGTCTTTAGCGTGCGTGGTAAAGCCCACCGCATCGAACGAGCACGGAGCAGTGCAGCAGTACCATTTTACGGTGATTGAAACTAGGCGAAGTTGAAACGCACACATAAAGGAGTCTACAAGATTATACACCAACAGTTAGCTATTGCCTGTAAGCCAATTTAATTGTGCAGTACTATATTGAAGTGTGTAGTAAAGTTGAACATTTTCACGATTGTAATTTGGAAGATATTGGCATTTTAAGACGGCAGACAAAAGTGATTTTCTCACCACCAGAGAAACACTTTTATAATATCACATTCTACGCTACGGCTGGCACGTGTATTGCAACCGTGATACTGCATATTGCATTTGGCCATACAACGCTACGTTCTACAATGCAACAATATAATATGGCAGTTCTTTCAACTATTATAACGGAAGTGGAGATGGAAGGCTAAGGACTTTAATGCAATTGGGACATATATCAATGGAGTGAAATAGCAGCATGGAACTTCGTTAATCGTCATTCTACAAGCGAGCATGTAGTGAACATCCAACTACACTCATACATCGTGGTCCAACGCTGAATTATATCAAATGGCAGTGGAAATATATTCATACTCTATAATTATGAATATTTCTACGGAAATAACTGCAATAAAATTCATGGCGAATTTCTACCAGAACTTCAGGGAACTATCAAGAGAGGCCAGGGTGGACCCGGCTCACAAAGAAGAGTTTTGCCAGAAGGATGCCTATCGTCTACATGGAGCAGTGCAATTTCCGGAGGAGGAAGCAGTTCTATTCTCCGAGGGCGCTGGTTCCAGGTTCGAGGTCGGAGCACATCTTTACGCTGGTAAAATGGAACCATCAGCAGTCTTCTTTGGAAATTTTCCTCTGGAACTTCAATCAACAGATAAGGTAGTCGTGAACGTTTCTTGTTTTATTTGAGCCATTTAGCGATATCTGAGCAACCATTTCTCCCATTTTTTTTTTTGTTTCATATATTTCGCCCCATATTCTTGCTTGATATTTCTGTACTCAGTACACTTTGATGATTTATGCCTTTTTCGTCGATTTATTAAGACATTTTTATGTCATTGGCATATTTAATTAATTTTGGATCAGTTGAGACTGATTTATATTGATTCTTTCAGTAATTTGCATATTTTTGTAGTCACGATTTGACTGTAAAGTTAACGATTTTCTATGGCAGATTTGAATTCAGACAGCGTGTCATTTTATTAAAGTAATTCTATTCAGTTAATTACTTTGACCAATTTTCTGTCATCCTCAAGAAAGAAGAATAATTAAAAGATTTTAGAGCGTTAAAATCTATTACTGTATCGACGATCTTGGAAATACTAGTCGTTTTATGTACATGATTGCAACATAGACATTTATCGTCAGTTATGAAATACCATTGCATTATAGACAATTTTATGAAATACGAACTTTGATTACGATTTATTGAATACACTAAAGTAATGAACATTTGATAGGAGTTTTTCTCAATTATAGATTGGAACAATAATGTTTGCATTCCACAGTCTAATTGGATTCTATTCGACTATTATGCAGTTTAGATGAACTTTGATTGAAGAGAGTATTTTTATACTGCGTTACTTTGAAGATATTAATCTCAATTTTGATAGACCAGGGAGGCGTGTCTAATCGTATTTGCTATTAAATTTATTTGTGATTGGCAAATTTTTACTTCATATCGATTCATGAATGAAACCCACGAAGGTTAAATATAATGACACTTTTGATACAAATCAATGAATATACAATTTTTTAAAGTGGAACTATGGATGTATAATCGTTAGTTCAGTGGACGTGTAAAAGTCGCTGATGTATAATGCCCTTGAATAAGTGAAGGAGATTCCCACAGTAATTAGTGGTGTTGAAGAATTTGTAAGTGGAGGTTTTTTGTATGTATTGTGGAAGATTTTGATGCCATATATATTGAGATATATGATGAATTCTGGGTCTATTTTTATGCAATTTTGTGCGTTTTGAGCGAAGTATTTTTCCGCTGAGTATATTGTCCAGGTCCTTTGAAAATTAATCATGTGAAGTTACTGTTATAATTAACAAGAGTGTTTAAATAATTTGAGATAACGATTTTGAATGGAGGTTACCGTCACAAATAATAATAATAATTATTAAAACTTATTAAACCTGGATTTGAAACTTAAATATAACTAACCTTCATTGGTCGATTATATCATCAAGATTTGAGTAATTATCAACCGGATAAACATGTGGTTTAATGTATTCTAATATTAATAATATTAATATTCTAAATAATTTGTAAATATCTTTAATAATAATTTGATATGAAAGGGATTAATAGAAGCGTGTATAAATTTTTCAATTGTCATTTGACAATATTATAAACATTAAGCGTTTTGTTATAATACTCTAAACAACGCTATATAAACATTTGGATTTTATAATTAAACAAGTTTTGGGATTATTAGAGTAATCCAGTGACATTTGGATGGAGCATTTAAAAGATTTGCGTGATAATATTTGAGTTGAGTTGAGGACATTTAAAGTGTTTTGAGAAGGAGCTAGGCTCTGATGTAACTAGCAGATGCTAACGTTGGCTGGACAGGTGAGTCCATTTGACGATGTAGGCATGCGACATGATGCAGGGTGGATCGCAGCTGGCCAGACAACTGGTTGATAGAGGCCAAGGTCGCCTACATAGTAGCCTTGCGGTTATTAATAAAAGTGTGATGTTTATTAATAGGAAAACAATTGCTATATGTCTCGTCCCAACTCCCTTATCCATT
The DNA here is from genome assembly GCA_946902985.2 of Meconema thalassinum. NCBI lineage: Eukaryota > Metazoa > Arthropoda > Insecta > Orthoptera > Tettigoniidae > Meconema > Meconema thalassinum. The sequence continues at coordinate 500,136,065 of OX336392.1, read as the reverse complement.
CCAAGTGTATTATGATTATTACGTTCTTTTAAGCTAGTGAAAGATGAAAATTTGTATGTAACGTCTACAAGTCCTACAGGAGGACATGGTTATATTGACAATGGCTTCTGATTGCCACGTGTATTTTGTTGATTTTTTTGTTAAAATCACTCCCTTTGTGTGAAATAAATTATTGTACAGTTTAAAGTTTCTTGTTTCCGTCTTGGTTCATTTTAAATATCATGGTGGAGGTTATTGTGAGGGCATACTTTAGTGATCCAGTTGGCAACCCAGACCCGAGATTAATTTAAAGAGGTAAGTAAAGGTAAGTATGAACCCCCGTATATTTTGGTGTGTTCCACAATAATTTCTTGTTAACTACTGTGCTCTAATCTCGGTAGTATCTGTCAGTGCCATTTTCATTGATGTAGCTGTGCCGGTGCGTGTGATTATTGGCAATCCGATTGAGGGGGCGGATATCTGACAGCCTACTATCCGGATTATCGGGGACAGTACGACAGGTGTACTCCACTGATAGAAGGGTGTTCTTATTGGCACTGGTGAGGGGCAGTCCGGAGATTCGCGTGATAGTCTGGCATGTCCGTTCCCATGGACTGGATGGCCCAGTACAAGCAGCGATACGATGTTCAAGCGTATCTAAAGATTTACAAATGTCACATGAGGGGGTCGGTTGCGACGAAACATTTTTTCTTTGGTGGGTGTAACTTCATTCACGTAGTAGTAGAGTGTTTCCCGCCACTGTAATGGAATCCATTTATTATGCACGTTTGTCCATATTTGCGGCCAGAGCCGGTGCGGGTACTTGGTTTGAATGTGGGAAAGGGAGCTGGTAGTCTTCTTGGCCACGGAGTAGAGCTGACGTGTGGTAATGGCTCGGCCTGCATGTCGTAACGCTGGAGGAAGTTGATATATGAAGCGCAGGGAGCGTTTGAGAGAGTGCAGTAGGGTAGCATTACGTGGCTGGGTCGTCGGTGGACGTGTTAAGTCGTGAAGAACTGCTTTGGCATACGTCTGGCGATCCGAGTGCTGCACTTTGATAATATTTTGGGCTAGAAGAGCAGTGCATTTCCAATCTACAGATGTTAATCCCAGGCCACCAGTGGTGAAAGGTTGGTACAATTGAAGTCTGGCAACTCGATATGGTTTCCCTCGCCATAGGTAATAACCAATTGCAAGGTCAATCTTCTTAAGCACAATTTGGGGGGGGGGGGGGGGGTGATTTGTGCTGTGTACCAAACTTTACTGAGGATAAAAGTATTGAGCGTCCATACTTTTTGAAGAATAGTGAGATTCCGGTTGGCTTGTTCTAAGATGATAGCACGGGTTGTGTTTAGTATGCGATTCCAGTTGCGAGTATTCATATCACTAAAGTTGGAAGAGAACGTGATGCCCAGTATTTTATGTTCTTGAACTACTGGTATCCACGTGTCGTGAGTAGGCCACGTTCCAAAGGGTAGTAGTGCTGATTTGTTTACGTTGATGGTGGCGCCTGAGTGTACTTCATAGTTATGAATGAGATCTTGTAGAGTAGTTATGTTTCGGAGACTACTTAATATGAGGGTTACATCGTCCGCATATACTTGTAGGTTGATCGATGTGGTTCCCAGGGAGACTCCAGGAAGCTGGGTCGTGACGTGTCTGATGAAGGGTTTCATACTCAAAGCAAAAAGTATTGTAGATAGATGACAACCCTGTCTTATGGATTTCTGGATGACAATGTCCTTTGTGAGGAAACCATTCACCTGAATTTTTGAGGTGGCATGACTATATAGCGTGCGCAGGGAGGCCATAAGTCTGGGTGGAAAGTTGAATCGTTGCAATACGGCCCATAGGTAAGAATGACGTACTCGGTCAAAAGCATGTTGAATATCTATACTCACTAGGGCGGCCTCCGTAGCAGTCGTGTAGGACATATGCAAGAGAAAGCTTCGTAAGTTCGACAAACAATCAATGATGTTGGACTGTTTTTAAACAATTGTTCCTGACTGAGGATGTTTGGGAGAAAAAGCTTAATGCGCGTGGCGAGAAGACTCGAATATAATTTATAGTCCGTGTTCAAGAGCGTAATGGGGCGATAATCCGCCAGGGTTCTAGGTGCCCTGGTTTTCGGGACTAAAACAATGACTCCTTGTGCGAAAGCTGTGCCTTGCTCTGGGTGAGAGAGTAATTCCCGAAAAACAGACAATAAATCGTGTTTGATGTATGGCCAGAAGTGTTTATAGAACTCGAATGATAACCCATCGAGTCCTGGTGACTTATTATTATTCGCGGATTTAATGACGTTCTCCAGCTCGTGTTCCAGGACATCGCCGTCGAGTGTAGCTGCATCTTCGATGCTAATGTGACGTTGCAAGGATCCGAGATAAGGCGCTAATGGTGGGGTAGTATCACTCGGGTCGTGGGAAAAGATGGCGGTAAAATGATCCGTGGTTTCTTTTGGCAGTCCGGTAATACGTTGATTTCCTTTCTCCAGTACGGTGATGTATTTTTTCTTCTGCTGATGTGTCTCTTTGCAATATGATAAGTGGCAGTCCGTTCTTCGTCTTCCAGATATGGGATGCGGATCCTATGCAGGACACCTTATAGTGTACTTTGTTGTAAAGAACAGAGAACATGTTTGATTTCATTCAGTTTATGGTGAACCGTGTGTCCCTGCTGATGTAGTTTTGTGTAATCATAGCCTGTTCATAAAAAACTCTCGTGCGGCGGCGTTCCGTTGCGCTTTGTATTGCTACGTTACGAAAACATTGCTGTAAGGCGGGTTTTGCCGCTTTAAGCCACCATTGTAGAGCAGTGGGGTACTGTGGTTTTCGTCGTACTAGTTGGCTCCAAAATATAGAGAACCTGTCTCTGGCCTCGGGGGTCTGAAGGATAGCATTATTTATTTTCCAATAACCTCTTCCCAAAAAGGGGGACAGGTGTACCAGCTTGTAAAGTATAAACTACCGTGTGATGGTCACTAAACGGCACAGGGTGCACTGCGATATTATGCAGGGAGTCGACGAGGGGGTTAGAAATGTAAACTCTGTCGAGTCTGGAGGCTGATGTGCCTCGGTAAAAAGTAAATTCAACTTTATCCTTGTGTTTAACTTCCCATGCATCCTGTATGTGTAAGTTACGGATCATTTCCCTCAAGGTTTCGGACTTACTGGACGTTGGCCCTAGCTGGTCTTTTGAATGTTGGACACAGTTGAAGTCACCTGCCAAGATAATGTTCGTGCCTCGAGCTAAATGTGGCGGTAAATCGTTTAAAAAGAAAGCTTCTCTCTCCATTCTACGATGGGTACCGGATGGGCTATAAGTGTTAATCAGGACCAGGTCTTCATATGTAGCCGATAACACTCGTCCAGAGGGATGGGCTAAGAAAGCCGTAAGATTTAACCCAGCTCTATAGACTATAGCAGTTCCTCTGGACTCTTCCCCTAGGTTGACGAAGTATTCTAAAGGGGACAGGACATCTAAATTGGCTGTGCAAACCTCTTGGAGCAATACAATGTCGACATCATTGTCGGTGATGAACTGTTTTATTAGCTTTAATTTTCCGACGTTAGTGATACCGTTGATATTTGCTGTGGCGATGGTACGTAGAATCATGAGGAGTACGACGAGGTGGTGTAGAAAGTTGCTAACATGGCGCGACCAGCTATGGCTGTAATATTTGCCGTTGCAACCGTGTATATAAAATCACAATGTAAGAAAAAGAACCAGGACAGCATCACGCGAGGAGAGTCGAATCTTTCAGTGGAAGTTACGGTGGTACAATTGACAAGAGTTTAGTTCCGCTAAGACCGGTGCTAACTGTAAGTCGAAAGCTTGCAGCGACTCCGTGCAGTGAGCACGGTACTTTGCACGCATCGTGTTGATAAAGTCTGAGACTTGATCGTTGCTGTCCAGTTTGCGAACACACTTGCAGAATAGAAATGATTGGCCCCGGGCTAGAAATCGTCGTCATTTTGCACAGGTCTGCCATCATCCGGTGAACTTCATGAGCGTCGGTTGTTGAAGGGAGAGCGGCGGGGGTGATGTTGGAAACTGGAAGGCTGGGGCTGTGGTTGTCTTGTACACGTAAACGGGGGACTCTATTTTCTTCTGTTTTTTAACCTTTTGCTTAGGCTTACGTGGTGGCATTATTTCGGCAGCTGTAGTGGTATCTGATTCATCACAGGTACGACTGACTACAATGTCGTCCGGACTATCTTCCGACCATTTTGGTTCCTTGCATAACCCAGGATTATCATGTGTGGGGCTGTCGGGTTGTAATAGACTAGGTGTGACGTGGGAAGTTTGTAGGGGTGGGAGGTCAATGGCCGAGGAATGTTGTTGATTTATTTCCGGTTGAGTGACCGCAGGCGTTGGTGTGTTGTCTGGCAAAGACTTGTTGACGGACAGCTGGTTGGGCGTAGCCCTTTCCGTATTAGAGTTTTCAAGTGGGGGATAGCTCTCGTCATATTGTTCGCGCGAGTCGCTCAGGTTGGGACCCGGTGTCTCTTCGATAATATGGCTAGTACTAGGGGTGGCTGGAGTAGCAAAGACAGATGGAGTGGTGACCTGGTCGAGGCGTGACATCACGTTGTAGCGGCGGGGGCAGTCAGAGCGGAGAAGATCAGTTGCTTGACGAATGGCACATGTTCTATCTTGGCCGTCATAACTGACTTGACCACGGTGTCCATCAATGGTTATGAAGGAGGGGATTTGCTGCTTTAGTTCTATGTGAATTTGCCTGATGCCATTTGCTACGGGTAACTTGTAATATTGCGACCATCATTCATTAGTGATATTTTTAACTATGCCATATTTGGAGAAATGGAGGCGTATTTTGTCAGCGGCTACTTCCGGGGGGATGTTAAATAAGCGGACTCTCGTAGCTTCCGCGCCTGCTGCAGTAATTTCTACTGGGACCGTGTCGCCATTAAACAGGGTGAGTCTGATAATGCCAGCAAATTTATTTAAAAGTCGTTCCATAATAGTTGGAGAGATTATCTTAATGTAAACAGAGTTGGAAGGCGCGTCCAATTGTAAAGCTGCTATTTGATCAACCGTGATCTTCAGGGTGTCTGCTACAAAAGTGTGTATTTCTGCTGCTGAGGGTCGTGTTGCGTTCCTCTGGAAGGAGCATTTCAAAGTATTTTTTCTTACGTGTTGCATGGCTATTCCTGCTGATTTCCGTGTATAGAGACGAAAACCACTATGAGATGATACGATATGATATAGGCGCACTTAACTGTTTCGTTACGCTGGATTATCGATAGGAGCAGCGTGGTATTCTTTTTCTTTGTAATTCACTGTCCACCTAGTGAGACTTTCTCAAACTACTCTTTGAGACTTTTCCTCACTGCTTTCTAGTATTGTACACAGTGATGAATATCTATGCAAAAGTGTAATGGCGGAAAAAAATATGCTTTCCAACCAGAACTATTACATATCTAAATGAGAGATTTTTATACGTTCCAGTACTTGCTTTCACGCATGGCGATGCAGCACTATAACTTTCAACTAAATTCACGTAAATATTATAAAGCAGTTACGATAAAACGCACATATTGAATATTCTTTACGCGATCATATAAATGCTTGATATTCTTCGTCACGGCCGGGAGCGAAATGAAAAGTCAGGAACGAAATTAATTTCACTTCGAATTAAGTTTCGCTTTATTTAATTACGCGCCGACAATCATTATCATTTCGCTCCCGAATATCGCATTCACGGCGAAATTAAATTATTTTCTCCCCCAGGGGCTCACATCTTGTGGGCGTGGGTTGGCGACCACGGGGCCCCAGCTGAGTCCGGCATTGCTTCCACTTACTTGTGCCGGGCTCCTCTCTGTCTTCTTTCCTGTCGACCTCACTTGGTCAACTCTTGTTCTCTTCCGACCCCGACGGTATTAGGGTATCCGAGGCCTAGGGAGTCACTTCCTTTCCCGCCTTAATTGGCCCTTGTCTCATCTTTTCTGATTCCCTCCTTCTGCGAGGGGTCAGCCTTCTTTTTCTTTTCATGTTATCTCCTGCCTTCTGCTTAAGGCCCTCAAGGAGGCCGGGTGTATGTAGCCCCACCACTTTTGGTGCACCCTAGATAATGCTACACCCTCAGGGGCTCACGGCTGGTGAGTTCGGGAGTTGGCGACCCCGAGGGATTCCTGAGCTGGGTCCGTTTTCCCTTTTTGTCCTTTACCTTTGGAGCGGACCCTCTCCTCTTTCACTTTCCTATCTGCCTTTCATGGCTCTCCTTCCTTCCAAGTCCCTCAATCCGCCTTCTTCGAGGGTTGAGGGCATTTCTTTTCCTCCTGTCCTTTATTTGCCTTATTCTCCTTTAGTTTTCCATTTCTTCTTCTAGTATGTAGGTTAGTAGTTAGTTTTAGTTTTAAGTTCCCTTTTCATTTTCATCTTCACGATCACCCAAACCATTAGGGGCCGATAACCTAGATGTTAGGCCCCTTAAAACAACAATTATCATCATCATCATCATAAATTATTTTCGCCCCCACAGCCATGAATTTAATTTCGCATGCCAGCCCTGCTTTTCACACGCTACACACTGTACCTTCTTCCCCAGCTCCTTGTCACAGAAGGCGCAGGTCGGCATGATTCGTGTTGACACAGCTCACTTCAGTAAATAACGCTTACACGGATAAACGATGGTAAACTGATAAAGCAACGCACACTCAGTTTCTCGAAGTAATAACATTAAGTTTTTTTTTCTGTAGTTGCAAAATACTCGGACTAGTATACAAAATAATACACAAAGTTCGGGAGCTGAACAACACGCCACTCTTACTCAGCCGCCATCTTTACCAGGTTATGACTTCGTTACCGAAATGCCTAGGACAGAGTCTATGATGAGGTCACTTTATCGACACAGAAGCAGTGCCCATGGAAACACAAAGGAGCCGGAACACAGAGAAAATATAGTTTTTGATATCAATGCGTTGACTATGATTGACGGTTCGTCTTTCCTTTTGACTGACGACGGAAATGAAGAAAAAAATATTGTTTTTTTTTCGGCAGCAAAGTAAAAGAGAGCTTGAAATGTTTTAGCCATTTTTTTATGGATGGTACTTTCAAGAGCTCTAGCAAGTAGTTTTGTCAAATATATACCATTCATGCCGATTTTGGGAGTAGCAATGATGAGACAAATATATTTCCAATTAATCTCCAAAACACAACAATTTTTTTTGGCCATTTGACCCTGATAGTCACTCCCAAAAATTACTCTAACATTTCATCATAAATTAAAATTCTATCTTACATTATAATACCTCAAATTACAGTGAAAGGAGCCTAGGTTTATAGACACCAGACTCTATGTTTTACCCAACTTCGTAAGTTAAAACTACGAAGCGCACTGCATAAGAATAGTAGTAGCCGGGCCTGATCCTTCTCGTGGAGGATTTGGCGTCTACCACCTGGACATAGAATTTCCTTTTACTGAGGTAGGAATTAATGACCTTAAGTAGATGATCTGGGAATCCACTGTGTTTCATTTTGTACAGCAAGCCGCTGTGCCAGATTTTTTCAAAATAATATTCAAAAAGCAAACTCCTGTCATACGGTTCTCGTTAAAGTCGCGCGTGATGACTTCTATGAGTCTTAAAAGTTGATGTACAGTGGAATGGATTACATGACAGTTCCCCACACTGACACTTCCACATCCTGCCCAAAATACTGGCACTTCCCCACAGCCCTTGGACGCGGCTACCTGTTTAATGACTCAGAAATAATCTCGACTGACAGTTCCACACACATAACCCCCCCCCCCCCCCCGCCTAAGACTATAGGCTTCAGCGATCATCGTTACAGCCGCACCAGTGACAATGCACCTTAACATAACACGGTCTCGAAAATATAATTGTGATGTAGTGTAATTTCCATCAAAATAAAATAAATGCAGAGTCTGATTTCCATCACACTTTATCCAGGCTGTGGACTGGCAAAATAATAACAAAACCGATCATTTTGGTGTTGTTATCATTTTGGCGTGTTTAAAATCAGCTTTCTAGTCTTCGTCAGTTGTTTTGAATTATTTTTTTGTTTGTTTGTGTCATATTTGTTCAACAATAATATTAACAACCTACTCCATTTTCTGTGAATAAGCAACTGCCTTCAGAATTCATGATTAGGGCACTTGCAGGAGGGAAAAATAAGAGCAGTAGATCGTTATGGCATAAGTTCGGTTAAGGAAGTGATAATTGGTCCATAAATTTGGATCCGGTCTCTTTCCTGCCGATGCTAATAGTTGGTATTTGAAATTCGCTCGCCTTGACAGCGCAGACAGTATGAGTTATTCTGATTGGTTACTATGGGAGGATGGTGTGCAGTGATTGGTTGGAGTTCAAATTACTATTAAATATTTTGAATGGGATTTATGTAATTAATATTTGTGTGTTCGATTGGGGCTATTTTAGTTGTTCTAGGTAATTTGTATATAGATAGTGCCTCTGTCTGGTGGTTGGCCAGCAACCGAGTCCTTTTTTAATGCAGTATGTACTCTGAAAAGCTTAGAAGAAGTATGAGTTTCATTGGTAGGGGGAGGGGTTGATGATTAGTTTAATTAGTTATATTAAAAAGGTGGGTTAGGGGAGGGTCAGCTGGTGTATAAAAACGGCTTTTCTCCGTGGTATTGGTGTTATACACACATCAAAAAAAGTTTTGCATCACCTCGGTTCCCAGATCTCCGGCATATAGACGTTGACTGTGTATATTGTATCAAAGATACAGTCCCTTTGACTGTTCATAGATGTCACTAAAACTGCTCAAAGATGTAAACAACCATGCATGAGCAGGGCCTATTAGACGGAGGGGGTACGCCAGCCGATCAGTTCCAGTCATTCCACCAGGACGAAGGTACGCTGCTCATGTTGTCTGTAGTTCTACCATGCCTAGAAGGTCAATACCGCAGTTCGATCGCGTCCGCATTGTTACTTTGTGTCAAGAAGGGCTCTCAACAAGGGAAGTTTCCAGGCGTCTCAGAGTGAACCAAAGCGATGTTGTTCGGACATGGAGGAGGTACAGAGATACAGGAACTGTCGATGACAGGCCTCGCTCAGGCCGCCCAAGGGCTACTACTGTAGTGGATGACCGCTACTTACGGATTGCCGCTCGGAGGAACCCTGACAGCAATGCCACCATGTTGAATAATGCGTTTCGTTCAGCCACAGGACGTCGTGTTTCAACTCAAACTGTGCGCAATAGGCTGCATGATGCGCAACTTCACTCCCGACGTCCATGGCGAGGTCCAGCTTTGCAACCCCGACACCATGCAGCGCGGTAAAGATGGGCCCAACAACATGCTGAATGGACCCCACAGAATTGGCATCACGTTCTCTTCACCGATGAGTGTCGCATATGCCTTCAACCAGACAATCGTCGGAGACGTGTTTGGAGGCACCCTGGTCAGGCTGAACGTCTTAGACACACTGTCCAGCGAGTGCAGCAAGGTGGTGGTTCCCTGATGTTTTGGGGTGGCATTATGTGGGGCCGACGTACGCCACTGGTGGTCATGGAAGGCTCCGAAACGGCTTTACGATACCTGAATGACATCCTCCGACCCATAGTGCACCCATATCGGCAGAATATTGGAGAGGCATTTGTCTTCATGGACGACAATTCTCGACCTCATCGTGCACATCTTGTGAATGCGTTCCTTCAAGATAACGACATCGCTCGACTACAGTGGCCAGCATGTTCGCCAGACATGAACCCTATCGAACATGCCTGGGATATGTTGAAAAGGGCTGTTTATGGACGTCTTGACCCACCAACCACTCTGAGAGATTTACGCCGAATTGTCGTTGAGGAGTGGGACAATTTGGACCAACAGTGTCTTGATGAACTTGTGGATAGTATGCCACGACGAATACAGGCATGCATCAATGCAAGAGGACGTGCTACTGGGTATTAGAGGTAGTGGTGTGTACTGCAATCTGGACCACAAATGTTGAAAGTCTAGCTGTATGATGGTACAACATGCAATGTGTGGGTCTCATGAGCAATAAAACGAGCTGAAATGTTGTTTGTGTTGATCTCTATTCCCTTTGTATTTAAAGGTTCCGGAACTCTTGGAACCGAGGTGATGCAAAACTTTTTTTGATGTGTGTATAAGAATGTGTTCCTTGCTAGGTATTGGTGTTTCATCCAAGATCCGCAGTGCACCATCCCGGGAGGAGTCTGCCGTAGCAGGTCTCCCGAGCAAACACACGACGCGGCCATGGTAATTTCTTGGATTATAGTGTTCCTTCTGAGTCTAGGGCTTGGTTAGGAGGGGAGTTTTGTTTTTTCAATTTCTGGGAGGCCGCATGCGGCGAATTGTGCCAGTAATTGAAAGGTTTAAGGTGTCAATGTTGGGTTGGCTATAGGTTTCGGTGTTCAAGTTGTTGCCTTATTGTGAGTGTGTGGCTGTCTTTTGGTAAAATTTAGTAGTCGTTTGTGTAAAATAGTGTTAGTAGGTAGAGTGTCTTGTTTGTTTGGTGGTTGTAGTGAGTGGTTTTACGTCGTTCGTATTTTTTAGGTTCAGTGGCATATCTTAATAGCCAATTTTGTATGATTTGTAATTTCTTTAGGTTGGTAATGGATTGGAAACCTATGGCAGGATATGCATAGGTGAGAATAGGACGTATGAGTGTTTTGTACATTAAGGTGACATGTTTACTTGATAGGTGTGATGAACTGATGTGCGTTCAAAATGTATCGAGCCGGAGGCTGTAATGCGCCAACCGGTGACGACATCGGCAAATCGTGACGTGTGTAACGAGGTGTGGTTCAGACCAGAGCCTGTAAGGTCTCAGCCCGTCGCTAGAGGGCACGCGTGCACGTCACGTGACGATACAAAGCGAGCAGCAGCATGCATCAATCGTCCAACCAAGACCAAGACAGTAGGCCATTCGACGTGCTTCCTGGTGTTGTTGAAGACTGTGGGGCACCCATTGGGCACACACTTTCCGTAAGTGCAGTCGTTCCTTCATGATGGTGTGCACACTTCCGACGCTCAATCCGACCACGGCGGCTATGGCGTTCACTGTCACTCGGCGGTCCTGGGTAATGAGTGCATCAACCAGCTGGACGTTGTCATCGGTAATGCAGGGGGGTGCCCCAGACCGGGCATAATCGGCTAACGACACCCGTCCTTACCTGAAGGGGGGTCATACAGTAGTCATGCCATGTTTAGTTAGCACTTGACAAATATGTGATTATTTCCTACATTATTTAAAGTACGACATTGAAAATTAATATTATGATATGTAACATCCTAACCTATTGTTTGATATAGTGAAAAATCAAAATTTAATGTAAAGTAGCCACATTATTAATTAATAAATATTGATAAAATTATTAAGCATATGATATGACAAAAAACATGATAAAACTTTAAATATGAGCTTAATGGCTGTTTTCTTTCTTTTGAATTGAAACTGACAGAATATTATAGAGGATGAACTAAGATGAGATCTCTTAGTGCATTCAAATTAATTTGGCAGATTTTTAAAAAATATACATATAATTTTTACATTTGCATTTTGTAAGTATTTTGATTTCACTTGCATTTTGTAAGTATTTCGACTGTACGTTGCATTTTGTACGTATTTTGGACCTAACCTACATTTTGTGCGTATTTTTCAATCTATTCCTTTTGTGAGTCTTTTCGTTCGAAATTCCCTTATGTACGTATTACCGCTCTCCATTTGGTGAGTAGTTTCAATCTGAGTTCCTTTTTGTATGTATTTTTCCTGCTACATAACACATAATTGTTGGGGCTCACTGTCTTTTTTATCTAAACCATTTTCGTTTCATCCATAGCAGTGAGCTGTTTTTATCTTCACCCTTTCATTTCACGCCATTTCATTTCGTCAGGGGCCGATAACCTCGATGTTAGGCCCCTTAAAACAACAATTATCGTCATCATCATCATCTTTTTGTAAGTTTTTTCTATCTAAATTACATCTCGCGATTGTTTTCAACCTCAATTGCATTTTGTAAAGATTGACAATCTAAATTGCTTTTTAGCAAGTCTTTCAATGCAGGTGGCCGGGCCTTTTAGTGAGTATTTTGAATTTCAATTGCATTTTGTAAGTATTTTCAACCAAAACCGCATTTCGCACGAATTTTGAATCTAAATTGCATTTTGTTTGGTGGGCATTTTGCACATATTTTGATTCACAATTGCATTTTGTGGGTATTTTGAATCTAAATTACATTTTGTCAAGTATTTTCAATCTAAATTGCATTTTGTAAGTATTGTCAATCCACATGAGTCGTTTGAATCTACCGTACATTTTGTAAGCATTTTCAATTTCAATTGCATTTTGTAAGTGTCTTGAATTTCAATTGCACTTTGTGAATAATTTGGATTGGAACTGGGATATTTCAATCTGAATTGCATTGTGTATTTTCAATTTCACTTGCATTTTGTAAGTATTTTGAACCTCAAATGCATTTTGTACGTATTTACGATCACATTTGCTTTTTTTAAGTATTTTGAATTTCGGTTGCATTTTGTAAGTATTTCGACGGGGTCTATTTCAATCTATTCTTTTTGTGAATCTTTTTGTTCTAAATTCTCTTTTGTACGACCATATTGTGAGTTGTTTCCACTTAAACGGGCCAATTGGCCATCATTTACAGAACGCGCTGTATTTGATGATCTGGGATGCCGGAGCATCGATGACGAGGTACAACACATCACTGACGTGCTTCTTGCTGCCGCCGAGGAATCTATTCCATCCTTTTCTGGGACTCCTCGTCGCAAACTCGTCCCTTGGTGGACAGAGGATATTGCAGCGGCAATAAGAGACCGTCGTCGAGCTCATAAGCACTACCGTCGGCGTCCAACCATGGGCAATTTGGTGGCGTTTAGGAAATTTCCTGCCAAGGCACGGATTCTTATTCGCCAGAGTAAGAAACAATCCTGGGAACGGTATGTGTCTTCTATTACGGCACATAGCCCCTCCTCTCAAGTGTGCGCTAAACTACGACGCATTTCGGGAATTCAGGCATCTTCTACTGTACCGGGAATTTCCATTGATAATGAATTTGTTACAGATCCTTATCGCGTTGCAAACCATCTCGCCTCGTATTTTGCGGATATATCCAGTTCCGATAACTATGATTCTGCCTTCGTGGCCCTGAAGCCCGAAGCGGAACGTTTCCAGTTTTGCTTCCCGCGCTTCGGAGGAGAATAACGTGCCCTTTACGGAGTGGGAACAACGCGGAGCGCTGGCGCTCTGCAGGGACACGTCTCCCGGCCCGGATAATATTCACAACCAAATGCTTAAACACCTTAACGATGAGAGCATTCGTTATTTGCTCAGGGTGTTTAACCGAATCTGGTTGGAAGGTGTGTTTCCAGCGCAATGGCAGGAAGGTATCCTTATACCTATCCTGAAGCCCGATAAGGATCCCAATTTGACAGGGAGTTACAGACCTATTTGTCTCACTAACGGTCTGTGCAAGCTCTTTGAGAGGATGGTCAATCGGCGCCTGGTGTGGGTCCTGGAGAAACGAGGACTACTGTCTGAATACCAGTGTGGTTTCAGGCCCATCTGGTACGCCTGGAGACCGCCATACAGGACGCTTTTCTCCGGAGACAGCACCTAGTCGCTGTTTTGTTTGACCTCGAGAAGGTCTATGACACCACTTGGCGTTACGGCATCCTCTCTACCCTGCATCAATGGAAATTCCGAGGTAACTTGCCGGATTTTATTGCGAATTTTCTTTCCCGTCGCCTGTTCCATGTCCGAATAGGGGGGACATATTCGCAATATCATATGCAGGAAAACGGAGTCCCACAGGGATCGGTCCTTAGCGTAACATTATTTGCAATTTCCATAAACGGTATAGTCGCTGCTGCTGGTCCAGCAGTGGTACCGTCGCTATATGTAGACGACTTCGCTCTACATTATAGTGCGCAAAATATGGCGGTCGCTGAACGACAGCTACAACAAGCTATTCGGAGAGTGGACCTCTGGGCACTGGAGCATGGCTTTCGATTCTCAACCGCTAAGTCATCGGTTGTCCATTTCTGCCGAAAGCGCAATCTCCATCCTGATCCTGAGCTTTATCTGTGCAATGTAGCTTTGCCTGTTGTTGCTGCGTACCGGTTCCTTGGGCTCCTTTTCGATTAGAAATTGACGTGGGAGCCACACGTGCGGTGTTTGAAATCTGCCTGTGCTAAGAATCTCTACGTGTTGCGGTATCTTAGCGGCACCTCATGGGGGGCGGACCGCGCGGTGCTCCTACGCTTTTATAAGGCTCTGATTTTATCTCGATTAGATTATGGCTGTGTAGCATATGGTTCGGCCCGTAAGTCAGTGCTTGTTAAACTGGACAGTGTCCACCACGACGGTGTGAGGCTGGCGACGGGTGCCTTTCGGACGAGCCCAGTCGTCAGCTTGCTCGCCGAGGCTGGCGTACCTCCTTTACACCTGTGGCGCCAACAAGTACTGCTGACCTATGCTGCAACTATTCGACAGATGCCCCTTTATCCAAGCTATCCATGTTTGTTTTCCAATCCGAATCGCCGGCTGTATGATGCGCTCGCCCGAGCCACTCGGCCGGCGGGGATTCGCTTGGATGACTTATACCGTCAGTTCCGATTTCCTTCTGTCTCCTGTATCGTCCGAGTACCTAGCAAGGCCCCTCCGTGGATGGTCTCTCGCCCTGATATCATCCTGGATCTGCACACCGGCTCCAAGTCGGACACGGACTCCTCCGTCCATCGGAGGCTGATCCAGTCCGTGGTGACACGGTATCCGCGATCAGGGCTTCTATTCACGGACGGCTCGAGGGTAAACGAGAAAGTAGGCTGTGCATTTGTGGTTGAGGATCGTCGGTTTCTATTTTCACTTCCCGAGGGTTGTGGCGTGTACACGGCGGAGCTCTATGCCATCTTAGAGGCTCTGCTGTACACGTTATCAGACGATCACCAGCACTTTCTTGTGTGTACTGACTCTCTGAGTGCGCTGCAAGCGATCGATGTGTGTTTCCCGAAGCACCCGTTGGTCCAGCGTGTGCACGACCTGCTCGTCAGTTTGCGTAACGCTGGAACTGGGGTGACCTTTGTGTGGCTTCCTAGCCACATGGGTATTGCGTCAAACGAGCTTGCTGATCAGGCGGCGAGAGAGGCACTTGCACTGCCCTCGCTACCGTATAAGGTTCCTGCTAGTGATGTGCGCTCTCAGTTGCGGCATTCGATCCTGTCGCATTGGGAGGAAGCGTGGCGTGCCACGCCTCCACCCAACAAACTGCGAGTCATGACGGTGACAACGAAGGTGTGGAAACCTTCCTTCTGATCTCTCCGGAAGGAAGCTGTGGTACTCTGTCGAATCCGGATCGGCCATGGAATTGCTACGCACTCCCACTTGCTAAAGAGAGAAGATCCCCCTGTGTGTACACTCGGCGCCCACCTAACCGTGGCACACCTTCTCTTGGAGTGTGTGGATCTGGCCGATCTGCGAAGGACTCTTAATCTGCCTAATACCCTCTCCCTTATTATCCGTGACCCCCAGGGGCTCACTTCTAGTGGGCGTGCGTTGGCGACCACGGGGCCCAGCTGTGTCCGGCATTGCTTCACTTACTTGTGCCGCTCTCCTCTCCGTCTTCTTTCCTGTCGACCTCACTTGGTCAACTCTTCTTCTCTTCCGACCCCGACGGTATTAGGGTATCCGAGGCCTAGGGAGTCTCTTCCTTTTCCGCCTTAATTGGCCCTTGTCTCATCTTTCCTGACACCCTCCTTCTTTGAGGGGTCGGCCTTCTTTTTCTTTTCCTGTTATCTTCTGCCATCTGCTCAAGGCCCTCGCGGAGGCCGGGTGTATGTAGCCCCACCTCTTTTGGTGCACCCTAGATAATGCTACACCCTCAGGGGCTCACGACTGGTGAGTTCGGGAGTTTGCGACTCCGAGGGATTCCTGAGCTGGGTCCGTTTTCCCCTTTTGTCCCTTACCTTCGGGGCGGACCCACTCCTCTTTCACTTTCCTATCTGCCTTTCATGGCTCTCCTGCCTTCCAAGTCCCTCAATGCGCATTCTTCCTCCTGTCCTTTATTTGCATTATTCTCCTTTTGTTTACCATTTCTTCTTCTAGTATATAAGTTAGTAGTTAGTTTTAGTTATAGTTTGCATTTCATTGTCATCTTCACGATCACCCAAACCATTAGGGGCCGATAACCTAGATGTTAGGCCCCTTAAAACAACAATTATCATCATCATCATCCTCTCCAATTCTCTCCTCTTTTCCTTATATTTCCTTTTCTCTTTCAGATTCCCGCACTGTTTTTGTTACTTGGTTCCCCGTGTATCTAAATTCCCTTTTAGCGATTTTTTGTAGGTATTTTTTAATCTACGTTGCATTTTGTAAGTCTTTTCGATCTAGATTGCATTTTGTGAGTGTTTTTCAATCTCAATTGCATTTTGTAAGGATTGACAATCTAAATTGCTTTTTAGTAAGTCTTTCAATATCCGGGCCGGGGCTTTTGTGAGTTTTTTGAATTTCAATTGCATTTTGTATTTTCAACCTACCCCGCTTTGTTCAAGTAGTTAAGTCTCACTTGCAATTTTGTGGGTATTTTGGATATAAATTACATTTTGTAATGATTTTCAATCTAAATTGCATTTTGTTAGTATTGTCCATCCTAATGAGAAGTTTGAATCTACCATACATTTTGTAAGCAATTTCAATTGCATTTTGTATTTTCAACCTACCCCGCTTTGGTCAAGTAGTTAAGTCTCAATTGCAATTTTGTGGGTATTTTGAATCTCCATTACATTTTGTGCGTATTTTCAATCTCATTTGCATTTTGTAAGTATTTTGATTTCACTGGCATTTTGTAGGTATTTCGACTGTAGGTTGCATTTTGTACGTATTTTGGACTTAGCCTACATTTTGTGCGTATTTTTCAATCTATTCCTTTTGTGAGTATTTTCGTTCGAAATTCCCTTATGTACTGTACCCAATTGTCATCATATGGAACATGTGTTCGTATCCCAGCTAACTCACGGTCTTTTGAGGTATGGGACGTTCCTGCCTACCATACGACCACATGCTCAGGATTTGAGTCTGTCAGGTAACTACTCTACATGAAAGAAACAACATATTCCTAAATAAAACATTTACTGATATAAAGTCATGGCTATACAACAAAATACAAACAAAGGATACTTTACATTTACTTCCCACAATGAAAATCAAGGTCATTTGTGAGTCTCTTATCAATTAGTGCTTCACTGCCCTCAAATATATTTCTAGCATCCTATCATTGATACTTTCAGACATC
The DNA here is from genome assembly GCA_946902985.2 of Meconema thalassinum. Taxonomy (NCBI): domain Eukaryota; kingdom Metazoa; phylum Arthropoda; class Insecta; order Orthoptera; family Tettigoniidae; genus Meconema; species Meconema thalassinum. Next base: position 500,118,809 of record OX336392.1, on the reverse strand, counting down.
TACGCGCGTCCATAGTGTTCTTTATGTGGCACACTTTAAGAACTGGAGTATCACAACACAAAAGTCACAATATCACTATTAAATGACATGAATTCTGTAATAATTATACATTAATCCGTTTCTCACGGGCATTTACTTTCATTAACATAAATTAATTATCTTATGCCTTAATTAACAAATGTTGTGTCGTGTGAATCGTCTTCCTTTTTCCCATCAATATGAAACGCTAAAAGTGGTACGTTTTCCCTTCCAAAATACACATGGATAGAAATGTTTATAGTTTCACCATACAACGATTTTCTGGGTCTGGTCGAAATTATTATCGTTACAAACGTGTCATGTTATAGAAATCACTTACCCGTCTGCATAACTTAGTGTGAACTGTGCAAAAATGCACTTTAAAAAGATGCCTACATTTATTTGGTTCAGCGTTCCTCCTCAGAGAATAACTGGGCCAAATATTATCCTATCTCAATGATCCGACCAGGTATGTGTGTTGAAACACATCATTTAATTCAATTGGCATCATCACAACAATCATATCTTAATTACATTTCGAAATATCGAGATTCTTCAGTGTCCCACTATGCTTCTAAAATAAAGGGAGCAGGTCACCAGACCTCCCTTTCAAGCAGGCAATAAAATTAGTTCCAGCTAGCCGCGCAAGATGGCTGCCGTCCTCGTGGTCTATTCATCACGCCCCTCTGGCTGCTAGCAAGGTCATCTTTGTTTACAATATGCAGTACAATGGAGTTACCCTGAGTGTTGTCTCTAGTAATTGAATCATTCTAATTATTTAACACCTATATTCATAGTGTAATGGGCCCAACTCGGCTCCTACTTAACATTCATGGCTGGGGATGGATCCTGTAATAGCCTTGCCGTTCTGTGGCGATTACTAGTGGCTTCGGGCGCGCATCACGATTGAGAATACAAGATTTCTCATCAGCAGCTGCCTACAATAATAAGGAAATCTGCGTTTCCTATACGACGAACATGATTCTCCTCTCAGGGCAGATCAATTAATACATGAGCTCACGGGGTCTCGAAGAATATCCCTCGTGGCAATATTCCTGCAAGCGATGGATACAGACAAGCTCCGTTCCAATCCGCTGCGAATAATATAAGTATGCTCCAACGGCAATACTATCTCGTAGATTAGCCAACCTTTCACCTAACGTGCAAGCTATGTTAGAGTGGTCCCCGCAACTTTATGGACGTAAATCACTTGATTCTACGTTACTTGCCCGCTGTATGCGGCTCAAACAATACTTCTCATAGATGATTCAATCATTAAAGCACTCACGTACTCTCTGCAATTACTCTTAAGCCAAAGCTTTAAATAGCTCCAAAAACAAGTATAAAATTACTGGCTTACATTACTTTAATGGTTCTCAAATACACTCCTAAGAATTGACCATATCAAATATTCATTCAATTATTCACTGACACTGAAAAATTCTCATATCTCGATAGATTTTACGTTACTTTCTTACTGTTTACAAAAATACAGTATCTTTACATTAGACATGACACAATTTGTACGTTCTCTAGGCCTGACACGCCTAATACTTTATTTATTACTGTTACCGATTCCAGATTATTATTATTAATAATTTAATGTTACCGTTACATTCATCACTCCCCCCAGGGGCTCACATCTAGTGGGAAGTGGGTTGACGACCACGGGGCCCCAGCTGAGTCCGGCATTGCTTCCACTTACTTGTGCCGGGCTCCTCTATGTCTTCTTTCCTGTCGACCTCACTTGGTCAACTCTTGTTCTCTTCCGACCCCGACGGTATTAGGGTATCCGAGGCCTAGGGAGTCTCTTCCTTTCCCGCCTTAATTGGCCCTTGTCTCATCTTTCCTGATACCCTCCTTCTGTGAGGGGTCAGCTTTCTTGTTCTTTTCCTTTTACCTCCTGCCTTGTGCTCAAGGCCCTTAAGGAGGCAGGGTGTCTGTGGCCCCACCACTTCTGGTGCACCGTCGATAATGCTACACCCTCAGGGGCTCACGGCTGGTGAGTTCGGGCGTTGGCGACCCCGAGGGATTCCTGAGCTGGGTCCGTTTTCCCCTTTTTGTCCCTTCCCTTTGGGGCGGACCTTCTCCTCTCTCCCCTCTCCTCTCATCTTTTCCTTCTATTTCCTTTTCTCTTGAAGATTCCCGCACTGTTTTTGTTACTCGAATCACTGTGTATCTAAATTCCCTTTTAGCGATTTTTAAGGCATTTTGATCTATGTTGCATTTTGTAAGTTTTTTCGATCTAAATTACATCTCGCGATTGTTTTCAACCTCAATTGCATTTTGTAAAGATTGACAATCTAAATTGCTTTTTAGTAAGTCTTTCAATGCAGGTTGCGGGGCCTTTTAGTGAGTATTTTGAATTTCAATTGCATTTTGTAAGTATTTTCAACCAAAACCGCATTTCGCACGAATTTTGAATCTAAATTGCATTTTGTTTGGTGGGCATTTTGCACATATTTTGATTCTCAATTGCATTTTGTGGGTATTTTGAATCTAAATTACATTTGTCAAGAATTTTCAATCTAAATTGCTTTTTGTAAGTATTGTCAATCCACATGAGTCGTTTGAATCTACCGTACATTTTGTAAGCATTTTCAATTTCAATTGCATTTTGTAAGAATTTTGAATTTCTATTGCACTTTGTGAATAATTTGGATTGGAACTGGGATAGGGAATATTTCAATCTGAATTGCATTGTGTATTTTCAATTTCAATTGCATTTTGTAAGTATCTTGAACCTCAATTGCATTTTGTACGTATTTTCGATCTCATTTGCATTTTGTAAGTATTTTGAATTTCAGTTGCATTTTGTAAGTATTTCGGCGCTACTTTGCATTGTGTACGTATTTTGAATCTAGCCTACGTTTTGCGGGTCTTTTTCAATCTATTCTTTTTGTGCAACTTTTCGTTCTCAATTCCCTTTTGTTAGACCATATTGTGAGTTGTTTCCATGTGAGTTCCTTTTTGTACGTATTTTCCGTCTTCGATAATTTTGTTCTGGTTTCCATTTCATTATCATTTTCGCTATCACCCAGATCATTAGGGGCCGATAGCCTAGATGTTAGGCCCCTTAAAACAACAATTATCATCATCATCAACATTCATCACTATCTTAGGCCTGAATGGCCCTAAACAAATCACCTTCCAAGCCATACTCTATCAAAATACGAGTGGTGAAAGCTCGTACATAAGTGACTGTTACATCTTAGTCTTAAATGATGCTTTGTTGTATGGTGAACTATCTAATTACATTAAAATTTTGAATTCGTACTCACTTTTCATTTTCGCTGGATTATTCCAGCATGCCTGCCACGCGCCTACCATGATGCTTGGTCTAAGCCTTCATGCTATATTTCACACGACACATGGTAATAATATTTTTATCACTGGCTTTTCTCATTTTAACACAATACATATTATAACACAATACACATAAACACTTTTGAAATCACTGTAATAAAACGTATATACATTCCTCGCACTATTTCACAGGTTGATCCTTAATTGGACTCCTACTAACGCCTGACCTCAGAGATGCGATGCAGCTACGACAACCGCTGGTCTCCGTGAAAGTCTATTTGCGTGTGCGTGCGTTCGATTCTCGTCACCTTCAATACTGTTCAGTTCACTGTCAAGTTTATTGGTGATGCCTTCCAGGCTCCCATAATTGTAGTGATCCTGACGATACTGCGTCATTTACAACTATGACAATACCTCCTGGTATATTCAATGTCCAAAAACATCCTAATTTATTCCTACGCTGTAGCGAACTTATATTTGCGTATGATAATGGATAAATACCTGCTGTAGATTAAATCTTACGCTATTCATGATTACTATTAAGAAGCTGTATGATGCGATTCCATTGTTCTTCAAATTTACATGAGCGTCGATACTCGTAACATTTCGCGCACTTTCTGGCAGCGTATTAGTTATGTGTTGAGTCAAGACGAACTAGCTGCTCCCCCTATATAAAGGTTTCTCGTAAAACGTAGTCCACATGACATACGGGTGCGACTCCTTTCTTGAAATAATGCCTTTCCATTCAAAATGACGTATACACCTCGTTTATCTAGGCGTGGAAGTCCCATAATCACTCGCGTGCAAGCGATCGCTTCGGCCAATTAATTACAATTAATTGCCTTCTTCCGTAGCGTCATGACGCCACCATGGTAAATCCCCTAGTGCGTGTCTCCAAACCAATCCTCTTTCGCGTAGGCCTTGTGTTCACCGGCTCATTTAGAGATGTAGGCTTTAATTTAGGCGTGAAACCACTCCTAAATTATCTCTCCTAGAATATATTCACCTGGGTGTACTTTTTACTCCATTTCAATGCTCCAATTGGCTGTAATCAATTAATTTCCGTGGACAATTACCCCCCTCTTCGGCCTCAAACGTTGTCTGCCGGTGAACCCCAGAGTCATTAATTTCGAGCTGTCCCAGCGGTCCAGACGAAATGAGTCCCTTCGGCGTCACTGATCCACGCCCCTCTGTTGGCTGCGATTAGTCAAATGTCAAGCTGGCTTGCCTTCATACTTCTATGCTTCCAAACCTTACATATGCTTGCATTTTCTTATAATTATTCATCTTAAACTTGGCTCTCCTGCCTTCCAAGTCCCTCGATCCGCATTCTTCGAGGGTTGAGGGCATTTCTTTTCCTCCTGTCCTTTATTTGCCTTATTCTCCTTTAGTTTTCCATTTCTTCTTCTAGTATGTAGGTTAGTAGTTAGTTTTAAGTTCGCTTTTCATTTTCATCTTCACGATCACCCAAACCATCAGGGGCCGATAACCTAGATGTTAGGCCCCTTAAAACAACAATTATCATCATCATCTTAAACAGCTATGATATTCACATTCTAGCCGTGAAATCATGTTCAGGGGCCGATAACCTAGATGATAGGCCCCTTAAAACAACAATTATCATCATCATCATCATGAAATCATGCTATATTATTATATGTCATTATATAACTCATTGCTCTTCGGGTTCCCTGTAGCTATTCCCCCTCAGAAATCAATGGTTCGACTCTAGGCATAATCATGGGCTCGGTCTTCTCTGATAAGACCCGAGTTCGATGCCAGTCTGCCGTGTCCCATTGGGCACAGTACGTATTACCGCTCTCCATTTGGTGAGTAGTTTCAATCTGAGTTCTCCCCCAGGGGCTCACATCTTGTGGGCGTGGGTTGGCGACCACGGGGCCCCAGCTGAGTCCGGCATTGCTTCCACTTACTTGTGCAGGGCTCCTCTCTGTCTTCTTTCCTGTCGACCTCACTTGGTCAACTCTTGTTCTCTTCTGACCCCGACGGTATTAGGGTATCCGAGGCCTAGGGAGTCTCTTCCTTTCCCGCCTTAATTGGCCCTTGTCTCATCTTTTCTGATACCCTCCTTCTGCGAGGGGTCAGCCTTCTTTTTCTCTTCCTTTTACCTCCTGCCTTGTGCTCAAGGCCCTTAAGGAGGCCGGGTGTATGTAGCCCCACCACTTCTGGTGCACCCTAGAAAATGCTACACCCTCAGGGGCTCACGGCTGGTGAGTTCGGGAGTTGGCGACCCCGAGGGATTCCTGAGCTGGGTCCGTTTCCCCTTTTGTCCCTTACCTTTGGGGCGGACCCTCTCCTCTTTCACTTTCCTATCTGCCTTTCGTGGCTCTCCTTCCTTCCAAGTCCCTCAATCCGCCTTCTTCGAGGGTTGAGGGCATTTCTTTTCCTCCTGTCCTTTATTTGCCTTATTCTCCTTTAGTTTTCCATTTCTTCTTCTAGTATGTAGGTTAGTAGTTAGTTTTAGTTTTAAGTTCGCTTCTCATTTTCATCTTCACGATCACCCAAACCATCAGGGGCCGATAACCTAGATGTTAGGCCCCTTAAAACAACAATTATCATCATCATCATCATCAATCTGAGTTCCTTTTTGTAAGTATTTTCCCTGCTACATAAGGCATAGTTGTTGGGGCTCACTGTCTATTTTATCTAAACCATTTTTGTTTCATCCATAGCAGTGAGCTGTTTTTTTTATCTTCATCCTTTCATTTCACGCCATTTCATTTCACCCCCCAGGGACTCACATCTAGTGGGTTGTGGGTTGCCGACCACGGGGCCCCAGCTGAGTCCGGCATTGCTTCCACTTACTTGTGCCGGGCTCCTCTCTTTCTTCTTTCCTGTCGACCTTCCTTGGTCAGCTCTTGTTCTCTTCCGACCCCGACGGTATTAGGTTATCCGAGGCCTAGGGAGTCTTTCACTTTCCCGCCTTAATTGGCCCTTGTCTCATCTTTCCTGATACCCTCCTTCTGAGGAGGGTCAGCCTTCTTGTTCTTTTCCTTTTACCTCCTGCCTTGTGCTCAAGGCCCTTAAGGAGGCAGGGTGTATGTAGCCCCACCACTTCTGGTGCACCGTCGATAATGCTACACCCTCAGGGGCTCACGGCTGGTGAGTTCGGGCGTTGGCGACCCCGAGGGATTCCTGAGCTGGGTCCGTTTTCCCCTTTTTGTCCCTTCCCTTTGGGGCGGACCCTCTCCTCTTTCACTTTCCTATCTGCCTTTCATGGCTCTCCTTCCTTCCAAGTCCCTCAATCCGCCTTCTGCGAGGGTTGAGGGCATTTCTTTTCCTTCTGTCCTTTTATTTGCCTTATTCTCCTTTAGTTTTCCATTTCTTCTTCTAGTATGTAGATTATTAGTTAGTTTTAGTTTTAAGTTCGCTTTTTCATTTTCATCTTCGAGATCACCCAAACCATCAGGGGCCGATAACCTAGATGTTAGGCCCCTTAAAACAACAATTATCATCATCATCAGCTCTCCATTTTGTGCGTAGTTTCCGTCTGAGTTCCGTTTTGTAAGTATTTTCTTTCTCACTTAATTTTCGTTCTGGTTTCCACATCATTGATATTTTCGCTATCACCGAGACCATTAGGGGGCCGATAACCTAGATGTTAGGCCCCTTAAAACAACAATTATCGTCATCATCATCAACATCATCTGTTTCGTACCTGGATGTAAATCGGGTTACGGAAGAAAATCTGATGAGACTTTTTTTTGAACCGCCAAAAGATACAAATCTGTTTGCGAAATGGGCGAGAGTTATTCCACGGAAGGATAAGCAATTGCCGATCAAAAGTAGCATCTGTGACGTGCGTTTTTCGGAAGATTTAATTATTATAAAGGCGGACTGTTTCGTAGTGAACTGTGAGAACGTTGAACTTCCTCGCGTGAAGTGGAAAATAAAACCAGGATCAGTACCTCAACTTTTTCAAAATTTACCGAAATTCTATCCCCTGAGGCAAAATCACGAAAGCACCCAGTAGGATACGGAATGAAGGCAGCCTTCCATGGTTACTTGTTCTACTTCGTGCCATCCTTTCCTAAAACGAAAGAATATATAATCCATCTAGTTTCTTAGTGGGCACTGTCCAGGATACTCTATAACGATGGCTCCGTTATACGAGGTCCTCAAGAAAGACAATAATAATAGGCCTAAAATAATAATAGTTGTTGATTCCTTAGGGACTCGGCGACATAGTGATCACGTAGCCCCTTGTGTTTGGGTGTCGTAGAATTTGTCTGATAACGTGTGTCATTGTGATGCATATAGTAGTGTGTGTGTTTCGAATTTAGGTAGGATTTGGGTATTAAGCGGCCGTGGCCGTCAGTTAGGTACCATCGCGGTATTTGCCTGGAGTAGAAGTGGGAACCACGGAAAACCACTTCCAGGATAGCTGAGGTAAGAATCGAACGCGCCTCTTATCAGTTTTGCCTCACGAGGCTGTGTGAACACCGTTCCAGCCCTCAGACCAGAATTAAATTTCTTGGCAGAGCTGTGAATCGAACCCGGGCCTCCGCGGTGATAGCCAAGAATGAGACGGGACATATAATAATAATGGCCAACTGATATTCACGAATGCAAAGTACCAAGCCAAATAATCAGTATAACAGCACACCTGCAACTCACTGACAGAATGTTACATCATTGGGCGCGCTGGTATTATCAGTCCCACGCAGACGAAATATTACACGTGTAGAGTTATGTTTAGGCTCGTCATTTTACAACTCCAGGAACATGCTTACTAAGGTATGTCCCGAGACGATAAGATTATAACTTAAACTGTTTGGCTTGATATTAAAACTATAATGAACCATGGAGGTGTCAGACCAATGCGTGACTAACGGAAGGTTTTAAAAGATAGTTTTACTAGTGGTCTGAGAATATTAATAATAACTTTTTCACAGTATTATTTGTTAGTCTAAACAAACAGTTTGTTGTAATCAGCGTAACCGCAGCCTTCGTAAAGAGGTTTACGTAGCCCAGCGCGTATCCCATTTTTGAACTGCTCACTGCGGCTGACTGTGTAGCGTTGGGGGTTTGCGCCACTAGCGCTAGCCAACAGTGTGGCGCGCTTGAACTCGGTGACTGATAACACTATGTATTTTATTCGTCATGGTAATAGTAAATCTAATTGTTCTTTGTAGTTATCGAAATTGATTCTTTTGGGATTTATAAGTTTTTTGTTATTAATGTAGGGTAATTTATTTCTTATGTGTAGTATGACTGGTAGGTGATCTGATAATAGTGCGTGTTGTAACCTTCCCAGGTTTCAAGGGATCGAACCCTTACTTTCGGGACGTGCGATTTTAATTATCGTCCATATATTTTTATTTGGTGCCTTTTTATGTTTAATAATTATTTAGGGAAGTGTATGATATCATGTAATTGATTTCTGATTAATTTGTTAAGGTTTTAAGAGATTGTAATTGGCAGGATCTAAGTTATATGTGAATATTTTAACATTGGAATAATCTTCAGTCAGTTAGTCTGGAATTGTGTCCAGCAACCAGGAAATAAGGCTTGTTACCGCGGGGTTCTATAACAAAGTGTAGTGTGCTAGGCATGGCTGTGTGGATTACCATTTTATGGAATTGGAGGCGTTGTGGTTGGTTTTAGTTGTAAGTACAGTATGTAGTTAGTTTGTTATTAGATATATTTCATTGTTCCGACTGTAGTGTGTGAGTGTGTGTGGTGGCAGTTGCATTGTTTAATAGATATAGTTCAGTGATTCATTAGACTGTGATGTGTGAATGTGTGTGGTGGCAGTTGCATTGCTTATTAGATATAGTTCATTGTTTCATTAGACTGTGATGTGTGACGGTGCATGTGAGAGTGCCTGGTGTCAGACTGTTTTAGTGGTAGTATTTTGTTGTTGGTGAACTTTAGTATTTTTCGTTAGTAGAATTTTGGTATTTAATTGTTAGTAGAAGGTCCCCCAGGGGCTCACTTCTAGTGGGCGTGGGTTGGCGACCACGGGCCCCCAGCTGAGTCCGGCATTGCTTCCACTTATTTGTGCCGGGCTTCTATCTGTCTTCTTTCCTGTCGACCTCACTTGGTCAACTCTTGTTCTCTTCCGACCCCGACGGTATTAGGGTATCCGAGGCCTAGGGAGTCTCTTCCTTTCCCGCCTTAATTGGCCCTTGTCTCATCTCTCCTGACACCCTCCTTTTGTGAGGGGTCAGCCTTCTTTTTCTTTTCCTTTTACCTCCTGCCTTGTGCTCAAGGCCCTTAAGGAGGCAGGGTGTATGTAGCCCCACCACTTCTGGTGCACCCTAGATAATGCTACACACTCAGGGGCTCACGGCTGGTGAGTTCGGGAGTTGGCGACCCCGAGGGATTCCTGAGCTGGGTCCTTTTTCCCCTTTTGTCCCTTACCTTTGGGGCGGACCCTCTCCTCTTTCACTTTCCTATATGCCTGTCATGGCTCTCCTTCCTTCCAAGTCCCTCAATCCGCCTTCTCCGTGGTTTGAGGGCATTTCTTTTCCTTCTGTCCTTTTATTTGCCTTATTCTCCTTTAGTTTTCCATTCCTTCTTCTAGTATGTAGGTTATTAGTTAGTTTTAGTTTTAAGTTCGCTTTTCATTTTCATCTTCACGATCACCCAAACCATCAGGGGCCGATAACCTAGATGTTAGGCCCCTTAAAACACCAATTATCATCATCATCATCATGTGAGTAGAAGGTTAGTATTTTTGTTAGTAGAATTGCTCTATTACTTATTCTGAAAGGGAGTAGCAGCCTTTCAGAATAAATCAATTCTTTACTTGTCATATAGACGTTTAAGATATTGATAATATAAGCCAACTAATGGCTACACTGCGTTCTGCTACACGGCTGAAAGCAACGGGAAACTACAGCCGTAATGCTCTTCCCGAGGATATGCACCTCTCTATGCATAATTACATGTGATGATGGCCTCCTCCCATGTAAAATTTCAATCCGGAGGTAAACTAGTCCCCCGTTCGGATCTCCGGGTGGGGACTACTCGAGAGGGGGTTAACATCACAGAAGTGACCAAGAGGAAATCTGACATTCTACGGATAGGTGCGTGGAATATTAGAAGTCTGCTGGGAAGTGGAAGGTTAGAAAACTTAGAAAGGGAAATGGATAGGTTGAGGTTTGGATTTGGTTGGGATTAGTGAAATGCGCTGGCAGGAAGAACAGAACTTTTGGTCAGGAGACTATAGGGTCATTAGCACTAAATCAAACAATGGCCAAGCAGGGGTTGGTCTCATATTGAGTAGGAAACTTGGACAGCGGGTGAATATTATGATCCCCCAGGGGCTCACATCTTGTGGGCCTAGGTTGGCGACCACGGGGCCCCAGCTGAGTCCGGCATTGCTTCCACTTACTTGTGCCGGGCTCCTCTCTGTCTTCTTTCCTGTCGACCTCACTTGGTCAACACTTGTTCTCTTCTGACCCCGATGGTATTAGGGTATCCGAGGCCTAGGGAGTCTCTTCCTTTCCCGCCTTAATTGGCCCTTGTCTCATCTTTTCTGATACCCTCCTTCTGTGAGGGGTCAGCCTTCTTTTTCTTTTCCTTTACCTCCTGCCTTGTGCTCTAGGCCCTTAAGGAGGCAGGGTGTATGTAGCCCCACCACTTCTGGTGCACCCTAGATAATGCTACACCCTCAGGGGCTCACGGCTGGTGAGTTCGGGAGTTGGCGACCCCGAGGGATTCCTGAGCTGGGTCCGTTTTCCCCTTTTGTCCCTTACCTTTGGGGCAGACCCTCCCCTCATTCACTTTCCTATCTGCCTTTCATGGCTCTCCTTCCTTCCAAGTCCCTCAATCCGCCTTCTTCGAGGGTTGAGGGCATTTCTTTTCCTCCTGTCCTTTATTTGCCTTATTCTCCTTTAGTTTTCCATTTCTTCTTCTAGTATGTAGGTTAGTCGTTAGTTTTAGTTTTAAGTTCGCTTTTCATTTTGATCTTCACGATCACCCAAACCATCAGGGGCCGATAACCTAGATGTTAGGCCCCTTAAAACAACAATTATCATCATCATCGAATATTATGAGCAATATAGTGAACGTATTATTGTGGCATCAGTTTCAACCAAGCAAGCAAGGTGAATAGACGTGCAGTCAAGTGTAAGGAAGAATGGGAATCGCTATTCAGCAGTACCGGGCGATCATCGGCCGTTGGCAGGCTAGAGTGAAGTGCGATTTCGGTGTCGGGAAGGTGATAGCGGGCAACGTCACTGAACAGATGGGGGTTTTGTCGATGGGGATGGTAGCGCTGGTTGTGGCGACGCTACTATTAATTGGAGGAGTGGAGTCAAACCCAGGGCCTGGTCAGCTGGGATGGCAAGAAATGGAAAAAATAAGGGAAATTGTAAAGGAAGTGTCACAAAATGACCAGATCCGGGACATTCTTCGTGAGCAATGTAAGGAATTCAAGGAGATTAAGACATGTATAAGAGAAGAGATGGGAATAGTGACAGAATGGCTGACCGAGAATAGTAGAGAGATAAAAGATCTAAGAGAAAAGGTGAAGATATTAGAGGTGGAGGTAAATGAATTAAGGAAGGCCAAGCTGGATGAGAGAAAGAAAAACGTCTTCATTTACGGAATAAAGGAAGATGCCAAGGAAAGCACCGAGGATCTAACATCCAAGGTGCTCCGAGTGATTAAACATTGGAGTCTCAGAGATTGACAATGTGACCAGGATAGGCCGGGGAAGGGGCACGAGGCCCGTGAAAGTGTCATTAGTTGCTTCGCTGATGGCTCACAGAATTCTGGCGAACACAAAGAACCTGAAAGGGGAGAGGATATGGGTAAGGAGAGAAATGAGTAAAGAAGAGGCAAGCGAGCAACGGACCTTGCAGTTTCATTTAAGGAAGGCAAGGAGCTCTGGTCTCAAGGCTTATGTAAAAGGCAATAGACTGGCGGTTAGCGGCAACAACTGGGATCGGATTTGGACAGTGGCACAACTCCAGGATATGGAGAAGCAACAACAACAGGAGACAGTCAGATCTAGCAACCAGGTGGAAGCAGCTGTCGGTTCAGAGGGAAGTGCGGTGATGATTCAACAGAGAGCATCGACCTCCAAGTCCAACACGGAAGTGGCGCGAGCAGGAACGACTAACGTCAGCGCCAGGAACACCGGACAAGTGCGTGGTTTGCAGAAAGGTGAGACTGTCAAACAACGAGTTACTAGTCTAAAAGAACTATGGGGCAAGAAAACCTTGACAGAGCAGTTTAATGTGGAGAAGGAGGTCATTTCTTCTCCAGGTGGCAGTATACTAGAGCTAGAGAAAGCTAGAGTTACTAGAAGTAAAGCTACCGCCAGCGAAGAGGGTAGGGGTAAAAAATAACTAAACTGGAATATTGCTAGCGTAAATATAGAGGTTTTTTTTTAAATAAGAGAGGGAACGATGTAGTTTTGACCCTAATAGAAGATATGCAGATTGTAGGATTTGTTGAGAGTTGGCTCCCTGTAGTTTGCGAGGTTAAAATAGATGGCTTCAATATATATACAAAACCTAAGATTAGGAAAGCTCGTACAGGTAGGTTCCCGGGGGGAATTGTTGTTTTAATTAAAGAAGAGGTGAGGGTATTATCAGAATTTATTAGTTCAGAACTGGAAGAAGTAGTGTGGGTAAAAGCAGATATTAGGGGGAGGGGGAAAGGAACGGTATGCTTCGGCTTTGTCTACAACCCTCCGGAGAATTCCGCGTATGCAAGAGAAAGCTTTTTCGATGAGTTAGCTATTGAAATAAACAGAATTCAAAATATATATGAAGAGGCAGAGATTGTGCTTTTAGGGGACTTCCATGCGAGGGTTGCAGACAGAAAGCCCCTTTACAGCAAGGAGGTTGCCGAGGCCGTATGTGGGGATAGGCACAGCAAAGACAAGGATTGTAATAAGAACGGAGAAAAGATTTTGGAATTATGTGGTGCAGAAGAGCTATATATATTAAATGGTGTCTGTGTGGGGGATGAAGAAGGTAACCTGACGTATATAACAGAGATTGGAGGAAGTGTAATAGATTTAGCAATATGTTCCAGAGGAGCACTAGCCCTAATTAAGAGGTTCACTGTTGAAGAATGGGGGGAATCACACCACCTACCAATTGTCGTCAACATGCAGGGAGCGGTGACAAAATCCAAAGGGAACCCACAAGTTACAGCTATAGAGAGAAAAGTAAATAGATTCAGTTGGAGGGAGGAAAACTGCAGAGAGTTCCAGAACTACTTCCAGGGAGAAAATTTTGAGCTGATAAAGGTAGGGATAAGTTTAATGATCAGTAATGATGAAATTGAAGGGGTAATACGTATGATTGAAAATGCAATTATGATGGCCGGGCGGAAAATGCGCGTGAAGGCTAGAGGAATATTAGGGAGAATTAAAGGATGGTACGATGAATCTTGTAGAAGGAAGAAAACCGAAGTTATTAGGGCAGTGAAGTTATACAAGAGAGGAGGGGATGATACGATGAGAGTAGAATTTTGTCGTCTAAGGAACGAATATAGGGAACTGCTCAGCAAAATGCAAGATGAATGGCAGGGTAAGGAAGCTACAGCACTAAATAAGGATTCTAAAGCTAACGACTGTAGCAAAGTGTGGAGCAGGATACATTCTTACTGTACGGGGAGCAGAAGTGGTGGGGGGAGCTCTATTAGTGATGAAGTATGGATTGCATATTATGAGAATCTGTTAAATGCTGAAGATAATTGGAGGAAGAGGGATGAGTTTGGCGTCCCGATCCCCCAGGGACTCACTTCTAGTGGGCGTGGGTTGGCGACCACGGGGCCCCAGCTGAGTCCGGCATTGCTTCCACTTACTTGTGCCGGGCTCCTCTCCGTCTTCTTTCCTGACGACCTCCTTGGTCAACTCTTGTTTTCTTCCGACCCCGATGGTATTAGGTTATCCGAGGCCTAGGGAGTCTTTCACTTTCCCGCCTTAATTGGCCCTTGTCTCATCTTTCCTGATACCCTCCTTCTGTGAGGGGTCAGCCTTCTTTTTATTTTCCTCTTACCTCCTGCCTTGTGCTCAAGGCCCTTTAGGAGGCAGGGTGTATGTAGCCCCACCACTTCTGGTGCACCCTAGATAATGCTACACCCTCAGGGGCTCACGGCTGGTGAGTTCGGGAGTTGGCGACCCCGAGGGATTCCTGAGCTGGGTCCGTTTTCCCCTTTTGTCCCTTACCTTTGGGGCGGACTCTCTCCCGTCTCCTCTCCTCTCCTCTTTTTCTTATATTTCCTTTTCTCTTTAAGATTCCCGCACAGTTTTTGTTACTTGGTTCCCCGTGTATCTAAATCCCCTTCTAGCGGTTTTTAGTAGGTATTTTTAATCTACGTTGCATTTTGTAGGTATTTTTAATCTACGTTGCATTTTGTACGTATTTTCGATCTAGATTGCATTTTGTGAGTTTTTTTCAATCTCACTTGCATTTCTTAAGGATTGGCAATCTAAATTGCTTTTTAGTAAGTCTTTCAATATCCGGGCCGGGGCTTTTGTGAGTTTTTTGAATTTCAATTGCATTTTGTATTTTCAACCTACCCCGCTTTGTTCAAGTAGTTAAGTCTCAATTGCAATTTTGTGGGTATTTTGAATCTAAATTACATTTTGTAATTATTTTCAATCTAGATTGCATTTTGTAAGTATTGTCCATCCAAATGAGAAGTTTGAATCTACCATACCTTTTGTAAGCAATTTCAATTGCATTTTGTGTTTTCAACCTACCCCGCTTTGTTCAAGTAGTTAAGTCTCAATTGCATTTTGTGGGTATTTTGAATCTACATTACATTTTGTGCGTATTTTCAATCTCATTTGCATTTTGTAAGTATTTTGATTTCACTTGCATTTTGTAGGTAGTTGGTTGGTTGGTTCCTTAGTTTAGGGGCTGCGACAACGCGGTCATGTAGCCCCGTGTACTTTGGGTGTGTGTAGAATCTGTCTGATAACCGGTGTTAATTGTGATGACTGTATTAGTGTGTGTATCTGTTTTTTAATTCATGTTGGGACTGCAACTTTGAATTTTCAAATAGTTCCTACTTTTGCCGCCAAACGCCACCGTCAACGACTACTAGGCCTAGTTCAGAACTAGCTACTAGACGCCACCGCAGTCGGCTCTTGGCAACGAACGTAGCAACCTAAGAGCGTTGTTTACATTCTTAACCTATCCAATTTAGTTTCACACAGGTGTAATTAGTGGAAAGATCTTTAACATGCCATAAATCTATGACATGGGACCGCCGGCTTTACTTCCCCTCCGAAGGAAGGCATACTGAGGGATTTTTAACGCTCTTAAAAAATCCGACGGCTTCGGCCGGGTTTGAACCCGCTATCTATTTTTGTAGGTATTTCGACTGTACGTTGCATTTTGTACGTATTTTGGACTTAACCTACATTTTGTGCGTATTTTTTCAATCTATTATTTGTGTGAGTCTTTTCGTTCCCAATTCCCTTATGTACGTATTACAGCTCTCCATTTGGTGAGTAGTTTCAATCTGAGTTCCTTTTTGTAAGTATTTTCCCTGCTACGTAAGGCATAGTTCTTGGGGCTCACTGCCTATTTTATCTAAACCATTTTCGTTTCATCCATAGCAGTGAGCTGTTATTTATCTTCATCCTTTCATTTCACGCCATTTCATTTCATCAGGGGCCGATAACCTCGATGTTAGGCCCCTTAAAACAACAATTATCATCATCATTGGCGTCCCGAGGGGGCTGGAGGCCGCTCTGCCTATGCTGGACCAAGTCATATCGATAGAGGAAATTAAGGTAGTAATAGCAAAGAGTAAAGGAGGGAAGTCAGGTGCTATTTCGGGGATAACTAATTAATTTTGGCAAGAGTTGAGTAACAATAGGTTCATGATGGACAGCTTGGTAAAAATCTTTAACAAAATCTTTGAAGGAGGTAGATTTCCGAGTGCGTGGCAGGAGGGGATAATTTGTCCAATATATAAGAAGCGTGGGGACAAACTGGACCCAGGCAACTATAGAGGCATAACTTTGCTTGATAATTTGAGCAAAATGTACACCGGGGTCTTATCCAAGCGTTTAATAACATGGGCCGAGGGCTGTTCGGTGTTCTCGAGACTCCAGACAGGGTTCAGAAAGGGGATGAGAACCAGTGACAATATAATGGTGGTTAAAACGGTGATGGACAAGTACATAAGAAGGAAAAGAGGTAAGCTGTATATCACAGCTATTGATTTGGAGAAGGCGTTTGATTCAGTGAGCAGGGGAGCTGTCATGGCTAAGCTGGGAAAAATCGGGGTGTCACATAAAATGATACGAGCAATTGAGAATGTGTATTTCGAAGTAAAATGTGCAATTAAAACTAAAGATGATTTAATTGTAGGAGAGATAACGTCTAATATAGGATTAAAACAGGGATGCAAATTATCCCCGGTGCTTTTTTTTGCTATTTATCAACGATATTTTCGATTCAAAGGGCTTTGAGCAACGTTCCAATCCATGCTTGGACAATTATGATATCCCGGGCCTAGCTTTTGCTGATGACATCCTTCTGCTTGCTCTAACACCCTATAATATGCAATATAGTATTGACGATGTCGTGAGATACTGTGAGGACTGGAACTTAAAAATTAACCCGAGTAAGACCAAAGTTATGGTCTGCAAAAAGGGAGTTAAACTGGCTAAGAACGAAAATTGGGTCATGTATGGGTCGCAGTTAGAGACGGTGAAAAAACTTGAGTATCTAGGGACGATAATGGCGAGTAATGGTAAATGGACCGAACAAATTAAAAGGGCAAAATCGAAAGGGCTAGCGGCATTGGCGAATGTTAAAATGTTAGAGCGTAGGTTACCGAATCTTGACTACAAAGTGTATAAGAATGTGTTCAACGCACTCATCGTTTCAAGAGCACTCTATGGAGTGGAAGTATGGGGTTTTGAGGAAGGAACGAAAACCCTGGACAGTATTGTAAGTAGGTTTGCCAAGATAATTTTGGGGCTACCTAGTTGCATGGCGAATTGTGGAGCGAGAATGTTGTGTGAGGATGTAAGCATTAGACAACATATCATAAAAAAGGTCATAAAGTCTTGGATTCGTTTAAAAGCGGGTGGAGGGGGGGGGGGGGGAGGAATGCTTAAGGTAGCCTACCTGCACCAAATGAAGCATTAGCAAGAGGGCTACTGGGTGGACGGGGTAAGAAGTGTACTGGAAAGATTAGGAATGGGTTATCTATGGGATAGGGACTTACAAAGAGAGGAAGGTAGGGTGTGCAAAAAAGTGTGTAGAAGGGTTAATGACGTAGAGTTGCAGGTGCTAAGAGAAGAGTGCACCAGTAGGAGAACCTTAACGGAGTTCTGCGAAATAAGGAACTTTATGAGCATAAAGCCTCAATGCCTAATGAAAAGAGAAATGAGAGGGATAATTTGGTGGTTAATGGGGGTGTATAAGAACAAAGCGTTGAGAGAAGTAGGAAAAGAGGACATTTGCCTGTTTTGTGGGAAGGTTATGGGTGCAGCGCACCTGATCAGGGAATGCAAGGAAATTAAAATGATAAGAGCAAAGTTTGTAGACAAAGCAGATCTAAACAGAATAGAAAATGAAAATGAGTATCACACTTTAATTAAATTACTAAAAAGGAAATGGGGGAAAGCAGGTCATTTAGCAAAATATTTTAATACCATCAGGGCAATGTGGAATAAGAAAGCGTCGGACGAGATTCAGAACAAAGATGCATGTAAATTAAGCATTCAAGTACAGGAGACGGCTTCCTAAGCTATAAATCTTGTTAAAGCCTAGGAGAGCCTATCTGTATTAACTAGGTAGCCTATACGATTACTACAGTACAGCCACATATTGCTGTCTGTAGATTTTTTCTGTGAGTTTGATGGTTTTTTTTCCTTACTACAAAACTTATCAGACTCTTACAGTCAGTAAGGTCTCGATAGGGAAATAAAAGTAATTCTTTCTGTGATGTGTCTCCCATGGAGAACTGTCTAAAAATGAAGAACACTGTGTCCACATTTATGATTAAGAAATAACTTTGTGCAGTCTCCATCAGAAAAGTTGCCCAGTGATATTGTGAATGAAGATAACTACTGCAAAGCATTATTAAGTTTTGAAATAACGAGGAAGCTATGAAATGCCGAATTAACATTTGGTTTAATTATCTAACGCCATACTGTAAATTTATGTTATCTATGTGTTTATTGTCTGTATGTCACGATATGACTCTCTGAGTTAAAGTGACAATTAACAAGTAGATTTGGTTCAAATAAATAAATAAATAAAGTATTATTGTAGCAAAAATCAATACAAAACCTATGTGCACCACAGTCCTACAAGTCTATATGCCTACCAGTCAAGCTGATGATGAAGATGTTGAAAAGGTCTACGAAGAAATAGATGAAATTCTGAGGTATATCAAGGGTGATGAAAATGTTATAGTAATGGGAGATTGGAATGCTGCGGTAGGAAAAGGAAGAGAAGGGAAGATAGTAGGAGATTTTGGATTAGGTGAAAGGAATGATCGAGGATGCAGACTGATAAATTCTGTACCGAGCATGAGTTGGTCATAGCTAACATCTTATTCAATAACCACAATAGAAGAATATACACATGGATGAGACCAGGAGATACAGAGCGTTACCGAATCGAATTCATTATGGTCATCCCCCAGGGGCTCACATCTTGTGGGCGTGGGTTGGCGACCACGGGGCCCCAGCTGAGTCCGGCATTGCTTCCACTTACTTGTGCCGGGATCCTCTCTGTCTTCTTTCCTGTCGACCTCACTTGGTCAACTCGTGTTCTCTTCTGACCCCGACGGTATTAGGGTATCCGAGGCCTAGGGAGTCTCTTCCTTTCCCGCCTTAATTGGCCCTTGTCTCATCTTTTCTGATACCCTCCTTCTGCGAGGGGTCAGCCTTCTTTTTCTTTTCCTTTTACCTCCTGCCTTGTGCTCTAGGCTCTTAAGGAGGCAGGGTTTGTGTAGCCCCACGACTTCTGGTGCACCCTAGATAATGCTACACCCTCAGGGGCTCATGGCTGGTGAGTTCGGGAGTTGGCGACCCCGAGGGATTCCTGAGCTGGATCCGTTTCCCCCTTTTGTCCTTTACCTTTGGGGCGGACCCTCTCCTCTTTCACTTTCCTATATGCCTTTCATGGCTCTCCTTCCTTCCAAGTCCCTCAATCCGCCTTCTTCGAGGGTTGAGGGCATTTCTTTTCATTCTGTCCTTTTATTTGCCATTTTCTCCTTTAGTTTTCCATTTCTTCTTCTAGTATGTAGGTTATTAGTTAGTTTTAGTTTTAAGTTCGCTTTTTTTTATCTTCACGATCACCCAAACCATCAGGGGCCGATAACCTAGATGTTAGGCCCCTTAAAACAACAATTATCATCCCCCTCCCCCCCCAGGGGCTCACTTCTAGTGGGCGTGGGTTGGCGACCACGGGGCCCCAGCTGAGTGCGACATTGCTTCCACTTACTTGTGCCGGGCTCCTCTCTGTCTTCTTTCCTGTCGACCTCACTTGGTCAACTCTTGTTCTCTTCCGACCCCGACGGTATTAGGGTATCCGAGGCCTAGGGAGTCTCTTCCTTTCATGCCTTAATTGGCCCTTGTCTCATCTTTTCTGATTCCCTCCTTCTGCGAGGGGTCAGCCTTCTTTTTCTTTTCATGTTATCTCCTGCCTTCTGCTTAAGGCCCTCAAGGAGGCCGGGTGTATGTAGCCCCAACACATTTGGTGCACCCTAGATAATGCTACACCCTCAGGGGCTCACGGCTGGTGAGTTCGGGAGTTGGCGACCCCGTGGGATTCCTTAGCTGGGTCTGTTTTCCCCTTTTGTCCCTTACCTTTGGGGCGGACCCTCTCCTCTTTCACTTTCCTATATGCCTTTCATGGCTCTCCTTCCTTCCAAGTCCCTCAATCCGCTTTCTCCGAGGGTTGAGAGCATTTCTTTTCCTCCTGTCCTTTTATTTGCCTTATTCTCCTTTTTTTCCATTTCTTCTTCTAGTATGTAGGTTATTGTAGTTTTAAGTTCGCTTTTCATTTTTCATCTTCACGATCACCCAACCCATCAGGGGCCGATAACCTAGATGTTAGGCCCCTTAAAACAACAATTATCATCATCATCATCACAATTATCATCATCATTATGGTCAAGCAGAGGTTTCGAAACCATATTTTGGATTGTAAAACATATCCCGGTGCTGACAAAAACTCGGACCACAATTTGGTTGTTATGAAATGCAGAATAAAGTTGAAGAAACTGAAGAAAAGTCAAAAGCCAAAAAGGTCGGCAATAGACAGAATGAAAGAGAAGGATGTAAACGAAAGATTCAAGGAGAGTATAAAGGAAGGACTAATGAAAATCCCTAAATTGCAGACGAATGGGCATTTTATCAGGGACCGTGATTTATGGTAATATAAAATGTCCAAAGCGGTGATATAAAATGTCCAAAGCGGTGAAATAAGAAAGTGAGGTGTGAGTGTACTAAATAACTATTCGTACGGTGCACGGACTTTGTTCAATAATGGACTCTATAAAAACATTTGAAGGAATTACAAACAATTTATTCTAGTTATTTTTACACAATAGAACTGAAACACAAATGAAATATATCTAAGACCTAACCTATCATTTACTTCAAAACACGGCATGACTACCTTAGTCCTTTTATCATTAACTCTTGAAACGTATGTTGTCCCCAAAGTATAAACAGAGCATTGTTTCCAGGTTTTCAGGACGCAGATTTGTACGCCTATCTGGCAGAATAGTTGAGTACGCTGAAAAGCCTCTTTCACTGTCCACGTTACTTGTGGGAAACCATTACAGTTTCCAAACTACTCCTGGAAAATTCAGGATAATCTTCCATTAATCCCTTCAATAGTTCTGGAACTATGTCTACTGTTACGGTACCGGTACTTGACTTGGCCAAACTTTGCGGAGCTTGATAACCTCGAAGAAAATCTTCCCTCCATACTGGTTTCAAAACAGGAATCTTCTGTACATGCGAGATGAGATCTACTGGCGCAACCCCTAAATTTGGGAGGTAGAAAAGCTGGGCAATCGCCTGAAAGATGTTCTTCGCCGGATCTTCTTCCACCATTTTTTCAAGCTTCGCAATGCTGTTTCCCGTTAGCTTCTCGACTCTTCGCTCTTCCCTCTGTTTCTCTTCACCCTGTAACTTTTCCAACGCAGATGATGTTTCAACTCCAAACACTTTGTTTTTAACAAGCTGCAGTTCACCTACCAGGGCTCGGACTTTTGGCGCAAGCTTGTGAGCAGTAGGGTAGTGGCAACCTTCCAAGAAAGTTATCATTGAAGAAACTGCGGTGCAGTGTTCCTTAACAAACGTGGCCTCAAACTGAATGCATCTTTTCTCATTGCTGGAGAGTTCTATGAAGTACCCGACTGCTGGATTTGAATCACTCAGTTTCCTAAAGTATTCGACTAGGTCATCCAGGTATTGTCCAACGTATAGTGCAGAGTTCAGCCACGAGCCCCAGCGAGTAAGCACAGGTATGGGAAACATCTTAACTTTTTCATCACTATGCTTAGCCTTCAGAAAACTTAAATATTGATGTTTCCTCTTCCTCGCATTTTTAAAAGACACTTTCACCGTGGACACACATTTATTGAGACTGACCAGATGATATGGCACTAACTTTGCAACCAAGTCCAACTTGTGTGCCCAGCACTGAATGTGAACCAAATCCCCAGAAACCAATCCTTTCGAAGTACCGACACATTTGGTCATGTACCTTGCACTGTCTGTTGCAACACCTACCACATTACAATACTGCACCCGGTATCGTAACATCGCATCTGCGATAACTTGACAACAGGTTTGTGAATCTGCTGATTCAAGTTCAGTGACACTCACAACAAATAACTTGGTTGTCTGATAACCATTGGGATGTATTCTAAATAGAATGATAAATACTGCCTTGCCGTTCCTGTTGGTCGTTTCATCACAGTGGATAACAATCTTTTTATCTTTGATGGCTTCCACAACATCCAATTCATATTGTTCCTTTAATTCTGGAACATACTTCCTTCGGCATGTATCAGCTTGTGGGAGATCACCAGCACCTGAAGCAATTACAAAGCAAAACTCTAGTTCATGTTCCAACAACCAATATCTTTACAAACTACTGTTCAAGCTAATAGTAATTAATTCATATTTCTTCTTTAATGACCGCATAAGATCACTCTAGTCAATCTATTCGAAGCAACTGTTTGAACCTTGCAGTCCTCCCAGTACTTTTATAGATTTTCCTATCTTCGTACCTGTATTGTGTTCAATTCATATTAATTAAAAGTAATATAATTACATTCTAAAAGGATACTACTGGAAATGTAGTCCCTTACCAGAACTGAGCTGTTGTATGTTTAGGCGATACAATTAATATATTGTTATTTTAATTAGGAACTGTTAGCCTAAAATAAGTAGGGCTACATAATATAAAATACAGTACATTACCTTTTATATATTTGTTCATCCACTCTCGAATATCAGGATGATCAAGCTTTTCCAATGGTATATTAGCTTGCAAAAAGGCCTTAGTTATGCTTAATACGAATGCTTCCTTGTCTGTCTTAAGTCTTTTGGCAGCATTCAGAGTTTCTACAAGTGTGACTTGTTTCCTAAGTGACTCTTTGGAATCTTCTTTTTTTCTTTTCTTGTGAACTGCAGAATCTTTGCAATGCTTCTCACACGTGTCTTTTCTCTCCCAATTTATTCTAACATTGCAGAATTTGCACATTAAGAATTTATCTAAAACATAGAAACCTTCGTTCCGGTACTCTTCGGCTCTCGTAAACACAGACACAAACTTTGTTTTGGGCATTATTTCAAACTACGAAAAAAAATTCATGCACGATTAAAACACGACGACACAGAACAACAAGGCACGACACCGCATGGAGAAACGAGGAGAAACTGTAGCGTTTGATTGGTAGCGCGTATTGGTGTGCGCAGTGGCTGATTATCGAAAGTTGTTTCCGGTGCAGGGTGCATGCTTTGTATCGATCGTTTAAATACTTAGATGGCCGAACATTGCAGGTTATGTTTAAATTTTTGTGACGTGTAAGAACATTATACAGATGGGAAAGCTTAAATTTAGCTTCTATGCTTGAAATTTGACGATACTCTCCTCTGGGATAATGGTTTGTTGATATAATGTCCTTCACATTACGCGAGGTATTCGACAGTTATAAAGCTTGAATCAAGGAATACGAAAGATCAACAAATCGATTGGCCGAACGTTCTATGCAACCGATGGTGAAAATAAATAGATTCTGTCCACAACGCGAGCTATTAATGCCACGAGTCGATTCGTAAACGTGATTGGCTTGCCCCTTCGTCCAATCAGCCCCCCAGGGGCTCACATCTAGTGGGGCGTGGGTTGGCGACCACGGGACCCCAGCTGAGTCCGGCATTGCTTCCACTTACTTGTGCCGGGCTCCTCTCCGTCTTATTTCCTGTCGACCTCCCTTGGTCAACTCTTGTTCTCTTCCGACCCTGACGGTTGTCAAGGAGACAACGAAGGTGTGGAAATCTTCCTACCGATCTCTCCGGAAGGAAGCTGTGGTACTCTGTCGACTCCGGATCGGCCATGGGATTGCTACTCACTCCCACTTGCTAAAGAGAGAAGATCCTCCTGTGTGTACTTGCGGCGCCCACCTAACCGTGGCACACCTTCTCTTGGAGTGTGTGGATCTGGCCGATCTGCGAGGGACTCTTAAACTGCCTAATACCCTCTCCCTTATTCTCCGTGATGACGGGCCGTCAGCTGACCTCGTCATCCGGTTCATGAGGGAGAGTGGTTACTTTTTTAAGTTTTAATGTGTAGTTACGACTTTTAATTCTGGTTAAATCTGTTTTATGTTTTTTATTGTGTTATGTATTGTATTGTTCACTATGCCTTATTTGTTTTATCCTTTTTTACCATCCGCCTTTTATTCTTTTTATTCAAATAAGGCATAATTTTTGGGGCTCACTGTCTGTTTTATAAACACCATTTTCGCTTCATCCATGGCAGTGAGTTGTTTTTATCTACATCCTTTCATTTCACGCCATTTCATTTCATTAGGGGCCGATAACCTCGATGTTAGGCCCCTTAAAACAACAATTATCATCATCATCATCATGAACAGTTACAGTGTATTACTTCTAGTTGAGTGTTGTGAGGGATGTTTTTAATTAGGGCAATGTCCAAGACATCGCCACTCAATCTGCCATTTCTGAAGCAATAATGTGTGGGTTTAATTGGTGCTGTTATAAAATAAGGTTTGTTAAGGCTGTGATTTAGTAAGATTTTACAGTTATTATTATCAACTTTACTATGCCAGATGGGGTGTTTGGAATTTAAATCGCTGAAAACAATTACTTTTTAGTGGTTAGTAGTTTGTCTAGATCTGGGTGTAGTATGCGTTTCTGAGGGGGATTGTATACTGATACTATGCGATATTTAATTTTATTAATTGTTATTATTATTACGGTGGCCTCCATATGCGTAAGTGGTTGTAGTTCGTCTTCGTAGTGTGGGATGTTGTTTTTAATAGCTTTGAGAGTGCCACCGCCAGGGTCGGGTCGGTCGTTTCTGTAAATTTTATAGTGAGGTATGTTGAAGCGAGTAATATTTTCTAGTTTAGTCTCTTGTATGAGTAGTAGCCTATGTCAATATTATGGTCTTTTAGAAAGTGGGTGAGCTCCATTTTAAAAATCTAAAGTACGCCCCATCGGCATTCCAGGAGCACAGTATTAGATGTTTTAAACCCATTGTTGTTGATTTCCTATGGTTTGTGTGATATCAATGAGTTTGTTACTTAGTGTTTGGATGCCTTTGCAGTGGAATTCTACAAGGCCGGCGAACATTGCTTGGAGGTTGCGGATTAGCTCTTGGATAGGCTCGGAGTAATTTTCGGTTTTCTTTTTTTTTAGACGTTTCGGCCGCAGTAACAATGGCGTTCTTTAACGTAGACCATGTTCCATCTTTTGGTTTGTTGTGGAGTGATTCCGCAAAAGTGTTATTTGACTTCAGATCACCGATGTTGTACTTTTGCGTTTTCATTCCCTTTTCAACATTCACTCTATTGTTCCTAAACGGAATACCTTTCATTTTAATAAGGGACAGATAATGGTCTGAATCTATATTCGCATTACGCAGGACCTTCACATTTTGGATTTCACGATCTGATGTTTTTGATATTGCAACATGATCCAGTTGAAATTCACCCATAAGTGAATTTGGATGTCTCCATGTCTTTGCTTTCCGAGGAAGATGTTTAAACGCAGTAGATTTCAGAACTAGGTTGTTATTTTTGCAGGTGTCAATCAGCCGTTCGCCATTTTTGTTTGTTCGTTTATGTGCGGGATAGTTTCCAACTATATTCCTAAACTTTTTTCTCTCTTCCTACTTGAGCGTTAAAATCACCGAGTAGGATGGTGGTGTGATGCGCTGGATTATTGTCAATCACGTCTTCTATTTGTTTCCATAATGTTTGCTCTCGGTCTTTCTTGTTTGACAAGTTCGTCGGTGCATGAAAATTGACCACGGTGTAGGCTTTATTAAGTGATCTAAATGACAATGTGGATAGTCTTCCATTGAATTATGTAAAATCCAGCACTGACTCAACAGCTTTCTTGTGGACTATAAAACCTGTACCAAGATGAGGGATGTTCTGTGTAACTCTTGTGCCAGGTATTCCTTTATAAATTCTGAATCCTTGAGACTCAAAAGCTTCTTCATCACAAAATCGTGTTTCTTGCAATGCAGTGATGACAATGTTATGTTTCTCAAGAACATCCAATGTTTGCTTTAGTTTTCCTATCTGAAGGAGTGAGTTTATGTTAAGTGTTGCTAAGTACATAATATATTTCTTCTTACATGACATTGCAGGCTCCCCAGACCCCCGCAGGCCTACTAACTCCACAATACGTGGAGGTGGATTTATTACCACCTGGGTAATTACCACCTGGGGTAGATAATCCAATACTTTGTGTTTCCATCATGAGTGAAGAAAAGAATTGAGAAAGACTATCCCGAAGGATAGCGGGGTTATAACTGATGAGGTAGTAAGCCTCCCAGTATTAAAATCAGCCGCCCAATCTGGAACAGACGCTGTTTGTAGACGCTCAATCTGAGACAGACGCTACCCTGATATATGTGGACCATATACCTTTTACTCCTAATCTCGCGAGCACAAGGAGGCCCCTTCCGCCATTATTACTGTACCGCAGTTCAACCGCTCCACCAACGATGCCGTTGAGGACTTCACCGTAACCCTGGCAAGGGACCCTTACAAGGTACTACCAGCCGGGTCAGCTGGACCTAGGTTTTTTAACGAGGTGTTACTCCTCCGACTCCTCCTTCCCCATTACTTGTGAATAGGGCCCCGGACTTGCCACCGGTATAGTGGAGTCAATTTTCGGGGGTTACTATTTTATTGAAGAATAGTTTGTTTACGGATGGAGAATCTTTACTGCGGAATGCCTCTTGTGCATTGTTGGTGGGAGTAGAAGACGTATCAGGGTTTGTTGTTGTTGTTGTTGTTGTTGTTGTTGTTTATGTTGATTTGTTGTCTTGTTTGCGCAAGTGGTATCTTTCTTTGCATAGGAGGGTTGAAGCGGTGGGGCGGGGGCTTGCGACTCAGGGGCAAAGTCGTCTCCATATTTAGTGGGTGATGGACGATGCGCAGGGGTATCTGAGTGTTGGTTTTACAGACGGCGTCTTGTTCTCTGTCTGGTGTTTTTATTTTTGTTACTGTGATTAGAAGTGTCTGTGCTGTAGCCGGCATGTGAGTACTGTGATGCATTTATTTATTTATGTATTTATTTATTTATATATTTATTTATTTATACCTTCAACAGAGCTTAGGCTGCAATTACATAAGGCGTACATTGCACTGTATTGAATTGTTACAGATTTAACAAACGAAAAAAGTACATACTAGGTCTATATTACAAACAAAAATGGAAAGAAGTTTTAGAAAAACATTTGACAATGATACATAAGTCACACTATAGCTCAGATATAACATAAGTGCTATGCATATTTACACATACAGACAAAATTACAGATTACATTCCATACCGGTAGTTGCTAACATTTACAACTTATTCATTGACAATGTAAGAATTGTTGGTTTTTGGTCTGTTTGGTGTATTTTTGTATCTATTGCTGATAGTGGGTTCGGCTTCAATGGGGGGGAGTCTTCAGGGAAATCTTCAGGGAAGCTTTTAGGTACCGTACGTCTTCTTCATCGGTCACCAGGTTTAGTGACTCGTACCTATTTTGTGTAGCTGTATGTTGTGAGTAGGGGATTTTGTGCTCTGTAGTGTGGATGTGGAGCTTGGACGAGTGAATTTTAGCCGGCTGTTGGGCTGGGGGTTTCGTGCCTTTTTTTATTTTATTGCTGAGAGCTTGTTTGTATTAGGGCAGCTCCTTGAAGATGCTACATGATCCCCTTACAGTTTGAACAGAGCCTTGGTTCGTTTGGTGTGAGTTTGCACTCTGAGGGTTTATGTGGTCCTGCACATTTGACGCTCTTTGCTGAGAGTGTGCAATACCCTCTCGAATGACCAAATTGCTGACAGTTGTAGCATTGTGTTATTGTGGCTTTGGCGGCGTCTTTATAATCCCCTATATTGATGGTCTGACAGATGAGGTAATTTATGTGGTGAAGGTTTGAATTGTTTGGTGTTAATGTGTATGTTACTAGAAATAGTGGCATTGTGGTTTTCCTGTTGATGGCTGCGTTAAAAATTTGAAAGTTGTCTTAAGTAGGTAACTGTGAATTGTTGGCGGTGTAGATCTTCAGTGATCTCTTATATTGTTGTATCATGTGGTAGCCCGAAGCCTCCGTGGCTTAGGCGGCAGCACGCTGGCCTCTCACCGCTGGGTCCGTGGTTCAAATCCCGGTCACTCCATGTGAGATCTGTGCTGGACAAAACGGAGGCAGACGGGTTTTTCTCCGGGTACTCCGGTTTTCCCTGGCAACACTCTCCACTATGATATCATTTCATCTGTCGTTCATTTAAGCATTGCCCCAGGGGAGTGCGACAGGGTTCGGCAGCCGGCACAGTTCATATCCTGGCCGCTAGATGGGGGCTTTATTCATTCCATCCCTGACCGGTCGTCGACTGGAAGCAGGCTGTGGATTTTTTCATGTGGTAGCCCACGTATGACGATTAGTCGTTTGGGGCGCTTTGTTATGGTATGAGTGAAGTAGTTGATCTTTGACTCTTTCAGGAAATTAATTACTTGGTCATGATCTGTTAGGTTTGTCAGAGTTAGTGTGGCTCCATCTGTAGTAGGCTTCAGATCGTATCGTTTGTCTGTGGTGATTTTGTCAATTACCTGGCGCAAATGCCTCCAAGTCTTTGAGGTGCGAATGTTGATGGGTGGCAGGGCTTGACGTGATGTTTTTGCATTGTTTTCGCTTGACGTTGAGGCTGTTGGTTGTGCAGAGGTGGAAGCAATTGGCTGTGCAGTGGTGGAAGCATTTCGGTTTGGTGGAGTGCTTTGTGGTGTGTGGAAATGTTATCGCAGGCTGGATTTGGTGTTGTGGATGATGCTGGTGTACTTGTTGTTTCTGTTGGTTGGGTACCAGATGTTGAGGGAGTTGGCGAGGTGCGCATGTCGATATCCTGGAGTTGGTGCATTTTGCCTGCTGTCGAGGAGGACACTCACGCGTCACCACCGACCGGTACCCTGGCTGAAGATTATCTTGTGAATAATGATTCGAACAAGAGATTAAATGTAAAATGTGGGTAAGTAAAATATTCAAATTATCGTTTAATGGCTATGAGTTAAATTAATTATTTATTTAATTAATTAATTTAAAAGTAATATGTAGAGAAGTACGGTAGGTGAGTAATTGGCTTTGAATAATATTGAATTTAAATTTTTGAATGAAAATTAATTAATAACTATGATCAGCTAAGATTAGTAAATTAATTAAGAGAGAGTAATTAACCTAGAGTGATGTAAAATTAATATGGTATTTGAATTTAAAAAAGTAAAAAGAATGGAATATTAATTAATAGTTATCTGACTAAAAGTAATACATTAATTTAATGTGTTGGGATTAATTAAAGTGAGTATAATTAACTTAGAATAATATAAATTATTATAGTATATGAATTATTAAGACAAGAACGAAATATTAGATTAAAATTATGTCTGACTAAAATTAATCTGTTAGTTAAGTGAATTAGAATTAATTTAAGTGAGTAAAATTAACTTAGTATAATATAAATTTAATAAGGTATTTGAATATTATTAAGACAAGAATGAAACATAAGATAATAAGTATATCTGACTAAAATTAGTAAATTAATTATGTTAGTATTAATTTAAGTTTGTAGATTTGATTTAGTTTAATATAAATTTAATAATTATTTGAATTATTAAAATTAATATTAGTTAATAATTAAGTCTGACTAAAATTGATAAATTAATTACGTGAGTTAGAATTAATTTAAGTGATTAAAATTATCTTAGTATAATAGACATTTAATTAAGTATTTGAAGTATTATTAAGGCAAGAAACAAATATTAAGATATATTATGGCTTGCTAAAATTAGTTTATTAATTGTGTTGGTATTAATTGAAGTGAGAATAATTAACTTAGACTAATATAAAATTAATATAGTAATTGAATTATTAAGATTAGAATTAAATATTAGTTAAAATATGTCAGGCTAAATTAATTAGATATGTTATGATAATTGGAGAGAAAATAAGTAACTTAGAATAATATAAATGTAATATACAATTTGAATTATGATATATGCAAGTTAGAAGTAAAATGTAAAAAAATTAAACTAGAAACTATGAGTATTTATTAATTAAAGTTAGAAATAAGAATGAATATTTTTAGGAGTAGTAAAACGGTAATTATAATCGAAGTTAATAGCCAGATGTAGTTTAGGATAAGTTACTTTAAATTAAGAATAAGGACTATGACTATAAGTAAATTTACTGATTAATTAATGAGTATTGGAGTTGTAACTAAGCAATATATAATTTAAATATTTAACTGTTTACACTAGATGAGCCCAGGCCCCGAGCCAGCAGCCAAGCAAGGCCCTGTCCGTAGCATAGCGTTGTTGGTGAAACAACAATGATCAGCCATTATTTTTAAATATGTGCAGTTTCCCCCGCTGGGGAAAATTTAAATTAGTGGTGTGCCTAGTTCCTATTTGTGATGTTTCCTATGCAGCTTCAGTAATCAAACCCTTTCGGGTATTTGGGTCTTAGCTCCCTGTGTGTCTACCACCGGGTCTCGAGCCAGGTTCAGTTTTTAAAGTGGTGTCTCCACGACATGGCTAAAGAGGACCGGTGATAAACAGAATACAGATATAGCTAGCACTAGGTGCTAAACCTGTGCTTTGCTATTATATAACTCGGTTCAGAATATCTGAACTGTCGAAGAGAGATGTTAGGAAGCGCCAAGCCAGAGAACGTAGATTGTGGTCAGAGAAGCTCGCCCCGAGGTTACCTCGAGCCAGGGGTGGATTTAGTTTTTTTTTTCAGGGGGGGGGGGGGGGGGGGCGGTTGATGAATTTTAATTAGGTTGCCTATGTTCCGGGGACTACATCAGAACAATTTGTAGGAGGTCTCCACGAAGGCAGTACCATTTTTAGTAGACCGTCATCATCTCTACAGATAGCAGTTTCGCTTGTTATTTTAATTGCTTTTTGTATTTTATCCCCACGTACCTTAGCCAATATAAAAAATAGTTTTGCTATTAATCCAGACTACTGGAAAAATATGCACCGGTACTTTTATTTCATATTTCATTACGATTTTTACCGGCACTAATCCTTTTGTTTTTCTTTTAAAAGAAGGTAACGATCCAATAAGCTTTTAAACATCATAAAATGATTTCAACGAAAAAAACAGGTCTTGGGAATGAACTTAAATCAAAAGCACATCTCATGAAAAAATATTTATTACCTCACAATTCACAATGGTCTCACATTAGGCTCCTTCCCTACTGTAACCTTACAACAGAAGTTTTAGCTTTCGGGCTTTCTTGGAAGCAAAACGGTTAATGATTCTATCGTATTCTAATTTAATGTCTCGATGTACATACTTTAAAGTTAGGCCGTTCAGTCTTTCCTCCCCGCATCTTGACCTATTCTCAGTTTTTTTTAACTTCAGAACAGAAAATGATCTTTCCCTGGTCGCAATACTGCCAGGCAAAGTAATAAGAATATGAATCATTGTTCTGATGGTAGGGAAAACTTGTGGATGGCAAGCTGTGTAGACCTCCACCGCCTTTGAAGGTATTGGGCGTCCCACTTCGCTCTATCTTCTCCATTTCGCCGCCCAAAGGGATGTCTCGGCTTGCATCTTCGCCCGGAGTTCCGACTGCGATTTTTGAAGTAGAGGACCGTAGCGCTCGGAAAGGATGTTGATGTCCTCCTCAGTGCAGTGGATTTGACGATCCGTGTTCAATCCTGGGTCTACGACGCGGAGAAGAAAAACGTTGAGCTGATATGCGTTTAAGACGTCGTCTGTGAAACGCGTTGCGAGGTCTTTCAAGATCCAGTCAAGAAGAGGACTGTAGATGTTCCTTCTGTAGTACTCTTCGGGCGAGTCAGCCGGCTCGTTAGTCCTGTTCTTTTGCTTCTGGACAAGACGCGGCAGGTCGATAGCGGCGTCTTGCTCACGCGCAAGCTTGCTGGCGTTGTCGAAGACCGACGAAAATTCTTGTTAGACGTTTGACAGCTTTTCTTTGAAGATTTGGATGGTATTCCGAGTGGTTTCGGAGGCGTTTCGGACGTCCAGATTTTCGCTTTGGAACAGACGGCTGAGAGGTTCCGTCTGTCAGCACTTCTGCTATGCAGCACAGTATGACGATGAATTGCCCACTAGTGATGCTGGCCAGCAAACTTTCGGCTTTGTGCGCTGACTGATTTTCATCCCATTGAGAAACGATTCCCCAACGCGTTCACAATGTCGTCCAATTGGTTCAGGAACTTCAAAACTGCGTCGTGCCGTTCAAACTAACGCGTATTGCACAGCGCGACAAGCTGGCCTTTGATAGTCGTCTTCAACACAAAATTCCGCTTCGAGGACGTTGTGAAGAAATTAGTCACCTCTTCCACAGTTCCAAATGCATTTTTAACTGCTTGCACTTTGGACGATTTTGAAAGCGTCAGGTTGAGCTGGTGGTTGTAGCAGGGCACACGAACAGCATGAACTGTAGTCTTCTGCAGCTCTTGTACTGCCCCTACAGCTTCCGATATGTTCACCGAACATCCGTCAGTTCCGATGCCAACACAGCTTTTGGGGTCTAGTTTGAAGTCGTCGATCTTCTTGGCAACGATGCCTCCCAGCTTTACCCCAGTCAGTTTTGGTTCAACAGCAGACTCTGCGTCTGCTTGAGGATTCTCATCGTCGTCTTCACTAGGGAAATCACCTTCTTCTTCTTCTTCTTCTTCTTCACTACCTCGAGTATCTTTCTCTTTCTCTTCCACAGCAGATTTGCGAGCATCTAGGAAGCCCACAAAATCCTCCCTGATTTCGATCCTCCAGAGATACCGCAAGAACTAAGTCAGCTGAGAGATGTGCGCTACATCTGTTGTCTCGTCAAATCCGACAGATTAAAATCGGGCTTCTTGAACGCGGCTTATGATCTGCTCGCGAATGTCCTCCCCGCACAGCTCAATTAATTCGTTCTGGATCGTTTTACTAGTGAAAAGGCTTCTGGGTCCCGCCGTTGCAAGATATTTGGTCAGTTTGACGTCTCCAACTTTCATCCGGAACCGAAGCAGAGCCCGGAAATTGCCGTCGTTTTGTGAAGACTCCTCTTGAGCAATTTGGCCGTCATCACGATGACCTCTGTAGGCGATATTTTGTCGGCATAGAAACTCGATGTTCATCAAGATGAGAGCAAGTCTTGCTCTGTTTCCTTGGATCTTTTCCAGGCGGAAGCTATCCATTTGGTTGGGTAGCTGCTCTTGCGGATTTATTTGCTTGCGCAAAAAGTCTTCAGCACACAAGACAGCTTCTTCGTGGTACTTCGTCGCCTCATGCTTCTGGAGGTCACCGTCTTTCCCAAGGAGCTTGACGAACTTCGTCAGAGGTTCCTTGACTAGGGTCTTCAACAGAATCGTTCTTCCTTGGCCACCGGTAGACTTCGCAAATAAAGGGCAGAACAAACAGAAGAGTCCTCTACGTGATGGAGAGAGAACGACCCAGGGAAACTTTTGTAAGTGCTGCAGGTGAAGGTGTCGTTTCTCTTCGCTTCTGCCCTTGGTGTGAACGGAGAAAGGAAAACAATAACTCGCGTTTGGTTGCCAGTGACTCGTCAAAAGGTTAGAAAGTGTTCTGTCATCAGGCCAGTTTTTTCCTGTACCTATATACAAGCCGACGTCGTTTCCAAGATTGTCACAGGCAGCAGCATCTCGACAGTAATCCATGGACAGACGTGAAACCAGCTGCTCCGCTGGAAGTGAATGTGGGGGTCCGGGCGTAAGTTGTTTGCTCTTGTTATTGCCACCGCCATCGCCGAGCCCTCTGCCGTCAGCGACGTTTCCAGCGCGTACTCTCCCTGTGGGTGGGGGGTTTCGAATACACCCACGGTATCCCCTGCCTGTTGTAAGAGGCGACTAAAAGGGGCAACCTTGGCTATACTTTAAGGACTCCGCGTTGTTTTGTGAATTGGACCCCCAGTGGGTGGGAGGAAGCGAATACATCCACGGTACTCCCTGCCAGTCGTAAAAGGTGACTAAAAGGGCTTCTCGGAACGGTCCCCTTTCGAGGGTTTGACAGTCAGCTCTAAAAGACATACACCCGTGCGGTATAGCTCTCATTAGGTTATATCGCACTTCTTTCCGTCACTGCTTTCAGGGTCTGGCAACCAAAATTTCTATATGTGCGTCCTGTTAGGGGATGGGCCACTTACGCTAGTGACTACGCTCGAAAGCCTGTTCCGGTCTTGGCCGCGCCGACAGGTGGGTGTGCCATGTACCCGTTCAATAGTATCCGCCTGACTACGCAGGTCCCCGCACAGCCGAATGTCTGAGCTGGAAAATCCAGTATATGCCAAGGGGTACATGCCAATACGGCATTGTAAAACATCGGACCCCCGGGCAATGCCTTCCAAGCTAGGCGGGCCTTGCCCTGGCTGGGTAGCGCCTACTGTGACGGCCCGTGATCGGATGTCGGTGGCATTCGGGGAGGATGATCTGGCCATAGGTTCTAAAAGAAAAATCCCCAACCAGGGTGGACCTACACCCAAACAGGGTGGTCCTACACCCAAGTCTTTAACATTTGACTCCCTACGGGGATCAACCCCCTGGGAACAATCTGTGCATGAAAATCTGGGTACTAACACCCCCAAGTTTCTGGTAGCTACCAGAACAGATGGGGGTGATTTCAAGCTGGTAAAGAGTATTTTGTTTTCTCGCCACATAGAAGGTGTCTATGGTGAGCTTGAGAAAGTACAAAAGATGAGGAACGGTAGCTTGTTGCTCAAGACTAGGACTGGTGAGCAAGTTGAACGACTTTTGAAATGTGACCACTTTGGCGATATTCCCGTCAAAGTGGAAAAGCACACGTCCCTGAATCTGGTCCGAGGAGTTATTTTCCACCGGGACCTGATTCTGAACACTGACGAGGAGCTCAAGGAGGATATGCAGCACCGTCACGTGACTGATGTCCGGCGCATTACGCGCAAGGTCAATGGTCAAATCGTGGATACTGGTGCTTTCGTTATTTCCTTTGAGCTTTCGGTGCTCCCAGAGAAAGTCAAGGTTACAAGTTACCGTTGTGACGTACGGCCTTATATTCCTCCACCAATGAGGTGTTATAAGTGCCAGAAGTTCGGACATATGTTATCCCGATGCTCGAGCCCCGACATCTGTGGAACATGCGGTAAAGTACCACACGAAGCGGAAGAGTGCACAACACCTTATCAGTGCACTAATTGCCCTGGATTTCATTCTCCTCGGGACAGGAACTGCCCTGTCTTCCTGAGTGAGAAGAAAATCCAGGAGATCAAAACCCTGGATGGTCTCACCTACCAGGAAGCCCGCAAGAAGTACCATACCACGATTTCGCCTTCTCCAACGATTGATCATAGAGCCATAATACCAAATTTGGTCCCGGCGACCTCATCTTTTGTATCAGCTGTGAAACCTTCAACTGAGTTACCTGTTACGAAGCCAGCACCTATGATACTAACGGAAAGCCCGAAGGTGACTTCAACTCCACCTTCGTCCAGCACGAAGGCTGTGCGAGCGAAGGCTGCTCCGCCCGCACAGCAGGGGAGGAAGTCGAAGACTTTCTCCCCACCCAAACGGTCGGCGAAAGCCGCGCCGAAGCCGGCGGAGGCGGCATCGTCGACCAGGGTCAGGAATTCGGCTCCTGACCCGTCTATATATCTTAGAGAGGCGGGTAAGGGTAAGAAGGGACCCCGCACTACGCATTCCCTTTCTCCCATAAAGGGGAAGCCATCCGCGCCAACACGTTTCGGTCCCCAGATCTGCGCGCTCCCTTACGGAGATCCCCCCGCCGCCGAACTGCGTCTATGAAATCTTCCACCGAGTCGATT
Organism: Meconema thalassinum; assembly: GCA_946902985.2. Lineage (NCBI taxonomy): Eukaryota > Metazoa > Arthropoda > Insecta > Orthoptera > Tettigoniidae > Meconema > Meconema thalassinum. The sequence goes on along the minus strand of OX336392.1, from coordinate 500,082,976 downwards.
CACTCCATGACCTCGCCTGAGATGTAGATCCTCCAGAGTCAAAGTTGGAGTAGCTTGCTGCTCCACGTTATTCCCTAAGTTCACACAATGGCACTGTTACAGTGGAATAGTAACAGTTATGACAGGCATTTGACAGAACTCCGTCAGCTTATTGCCCAATACGCAGCGAGTATAGTCTGCCTACAGGAAGCAGACCTCAGACCTGATCACGAGACTGTTCTGAGAGGTTTCCGACTATACTCTAAAGAGCGACAAGACGCCGCCCGGGCTTCCGGGGGCGTTTGTACCTTCGTTCGCTCTGACTGCTATAGTGAGGAGTTTCCAATCGCCACTCCTCTGGAAGCTATTGCAGTTCGCGTGTCCTTGCCTGCTATGACAACTGTTTGTAACGTGTACCTTCCACCGATCCAGTCCCTTGATATTAATGACGTCTTTGATCTTGTTGATCAACTTCCAGTCCCTTTCCTCATCGTGGGTGATTTCAACTCTCATCACCCCCAATGGGGATCACCATCTTCCTGCCCCAGAGGAAGGGACGTGGAGGCCTTAATTCAAGGGTTGGATTTATCTCTATTAAATACAGGGGAAGCTACACATTTTAGCTTAGCGCACGGCACGTACTCACACATTGACTTGAGTGTGTGTAGCCGTGCGCTGGTCCCCCTATTTGGTTGGTATGTACACGACGACCTCTGTGACAGTGACCATTTCCCGATCGTTCTTACCCTTCTGCCCCAGACGCCCGTGGAGTTCCCCAGTCGTTGGGTTCTTAAGCGGGCAAATTGGCCCTCGTTTCAAGAACGAGCTGTGTTCGTTGATCTTGGTTGCAGGAGCGTCGATGACGAGGTACAGCACATCACCGATGTGCTTCTTGCTGCCGCCGAAGAGTCCATCCCATCCTTTTCTGGGACTCCTCGTCGCAAACTCGTCCCTTGGTGGTCAGAGGATATTGCAGCGGCAATAAGAGACCGTCGTCGAGCTCACAAGCACTACCGTCGGCGTCCAACCATGGCCAATTTGGTGGCGTTTAAGAAATTTCGTGCCAAGGCACGGATTCTTATTCGCCAGAGTAAGAAACAATCCTGGGAACGGTATGTGTCTTCTATTACGGCACATACCCCCTCCTCTCAGGTGTGGACTAAACTACGACGCATTTCGGGAATTCAGACATCTTCTACTGTACCGGGAATTTCCATTGCTAATGAACTGGTTACAGATCCTTATCGCGTTGCAAACCTTCTCGCCTCGTATTTTGCGGATATATCCGGTTCCGATAACTATGACCCTGCCTTCGTGGCCCTGAAGCGCGAAGCGGAACGTTTCCAGCTTAGTTTTGCTTCCCGCGCTTCGGAGGAGTACAACGTGCCCTTTACGGAGTGGGAACTCCGCGGAGCGCTGGCGCTCTGCAGGGACACGTCTCCTGGCCCGGATAATATTCACAACCAGATGCTTAAACACCTTAACGATGAGAGCATTCACTATTTGCTCAGGGTGTTTAATCGTATCTGGTTGGAAGGTGTGTTTCCAGCGCAATGGCAGAAAGGTATCATTATACCTATCCTGAAGCCCGATAAGGATCCCAAATTGACAGGGAGTTACAGACCTATTTGTCTCACTAACGGTTTGTGCAAGCTCTTTGAGGGGATGGTCAATCGGCGCCTGGTGTGGGTCCTGGAGAAACGGGGACTCCTGTCTGAATACCAGTGTGGTTTCAGGGCGTCTCGGTGTACCAATGACCATCTGGTACGCCTGGAGACTGCCATACAGGACGCTTTTCTCCGGAGACAGCACCTAGTCGCTGTTTTCTTTGACCTCGAGAAGGCCTATGACACCACTTGGCGGTACGGCATCCTCTCTACCCTGCATCAATGGAAATTCCGAGGTAACTTGCCGGTTTTTATTGCGAATTTTCTGTCCCTTCGCCTGTTCCGTGTCCGAATAGGGGGGACATATTCGCAATATCATATACAGGAAAACGGAGTCCCACAGGGATCGGTGCTTAGCGTCACATTATTTGCGATTGCCATAAACGGTATAGTCGCTGCTGCTGGTCCAGCAGTGGTACCGTCGCTATATGTAGACGACTTCGCTCTACATTATAGTGCGCAAAATATGGTGGTCGCTGAACGACAGCTACAACAAGCTATTCGGAGAGTGGAACGCTGGACACTGGAGCATGGCTTTCGATTCTCAACCGGTAAGTCCTCGGTTGTCCATTTCTGCCGAAAGCGCACCCTCCATCCAGATCCTGAGCTTTATCTGGGCAATGTAGCTTTGCCTGTTGTTGCTGCGTACCGGGTCCTTGGGCTCCTTTTCGATCAGAAATTGACAAGGGAACCACACGTGCGGTGTTTGAAAACTGCCAGCGCTAAGAAACTCAACATGTTGCGGTTTCTTAGCGGCACATCATGGGGGGCGGACCGCGCGGTGCTCCTGCATTTTAATAAGTCACTGATTTTATCTAGGTTAGATTATGGCAGTGTAGCATATGGTTCGGCCCGTAAGTCAGTGCTTGTTAAACTGGACAGTGTCCACCACGGCGGTGTGAGGCTGGCGACGGGTGCCTTTCGGACAAGCCCAGTCGTCAGCTTGCTCGCCGAGGCTGGCGTACCTCCTTTACACCTGAGGCGCCAACAAGTACTGCTGACCTATGCTGCAACTATTCGACAGATGCCACTTCATCCAAGCTATCCATGTATGTTTTACAATCCGAATCGCCGGCTGTATGATGTGCTCGCCCGGGCCACTCGGCCGGCGGGGATTCGCTTGAATGACTTATACCGTCAGTTCCGATTTCCTTCTGTCTCCTGTATCGTCCGAGTACCTAGCAAGGCCCCTCCGTGGATGGTCTCTCGCCCTGATATCATCCTGGATCTGCACACCGGCCCCAAGTCGGACACGGACTCCTCCGTCCATCGGAGGCTGTTCCAGTCCGTGGTGACACGGTATCCGGGATCAGGGCTTGTATTCAAGGACGGTTCGAGGGTAAACGAGAAAGTAGGCTGTGCATTTGTGGTTGAGGATCGTCTGTTTCTCTTTTCACTTCCCGAGGCCTGTGGCGTGTACACTGCGGAGCTCGATGCCATCTTAGAGGCTCTGCGGTACACGTTATCAGACGATCACCAGCACTTTCTTTTGTGTACTGACTCTCTGAGTGCGCTGCAGGCGATCGATGTGTGTTTCCCGAAGCACCCGTTGGTCCAGCGTGTACACGACCAGCTCGTCAATTTGCGTAACGCTGGAACCGGGGTGACCTTTGTGTGGCTTCCTAGCCACATGGGTATTGCGGGAAACGAGCTTGCTGATCAGGCGGCGAGAGAAGCAGTCGCACTGCCCTCGCTACCGTATAAGGTGCCTGCTAGTGATGTGCGCTCTCAGTTGCGGCATTCGATCCTGTCGCATTGGGAGGAGGCATGGCGTGCCACGCCTCCACCCAACAAACTGAGAGGCATCAAGGAGACAACGAAGGTGTGGAAATCTTCCTTCCGATCTCTCCGGAAGGAAGCTGTGGTACTCTGTCGACTCCGGATCGGCCATGGGATTGCTACGCACTCTTACTTGCTAAAGAGAGAAGATCCTCCTGTGTGTACTTGCGGCGCCCACCTAACCGTGGCACACCTTCTCTTGGAGTGTGTGGATCTGGCCGATCTGCGAGGGACTCTTAAACTGCCTAATACCCTCTCCCTTATTCTCCGTGATGACGGCCCGTCAGCTGATCTCGTCATTCGGTTCATGAGGGAGAGTGGTTACTTTTTTAAGTTTTAATGTGTAGTTACGACTTTAATTGTGGTTAAATCTGTTTTATGTTTTTTTATTGTGTTATGTATTGTATTGTTCACTATGCCTTATTTGTTTTATCCTTTTTTACAATCCGCCTTTTATTCTTTTTATTCAAATAAGGCATAATTTTTGGGGGGCTCACTGTCTGTTTTATAAACACCATTTTCGCTTCATCCATGGCAGTGAGTTGTTTTTATCTACATCCTTTCATTTCACGCCATTTCATTTCATAAGGGGCCGATAACCTCGATGTTAGGCCCTTAAAACAACAATTATCATCATCATCATCATCCAGCGCGTACGTCGCCGCCGAGCCCAACATTGCCACCAACAATTTCAGCACCACCGTTGACCCCGCAATCACTACTGGTACCCAGCCCAGCTCCGCAACAGCCAGCACCATTACGAGTGCCTCCGTTTTCACAGCACACCACGACTACTTCACTTACCATAATTGTTCTAATGACGTCGAGAATCCGCACCAAAATAGCAGCGATCGCACTTGCCAACACTATCGTAAGAACGCGCACCGCGCACTGACTGTTGACTGAGACTGACCACCAAAAGCTTGGAGGCTCCGAAAGCGAGGCTCGACTCGGCTTGGTTCCAGCGTAGACTTGTCAGTACAGGCGCGGGCTCGACTCGGCGCGGCAGCGGAACCAAGCGACACTCGGCTCGCCACGGCCCTTTTCTTTTCTCTTTTCTTTCCCTTCCCCTTTCTTTCACTTCCTTTTCTCTCCTCTTTCTTCCTTTTCTCTCCTCTTTCTCCCCTTTTCTCCGCCTTATCTGAAGTCAGGCGGGGGGGGGGGGGGGGGGCGGTCGGCCCCTCCCCCCCTAAATCCGCCCCTGCCTCGAGCACCCGAAGTGCGCCCCTGTCGTTGTCGTTCTTCCCAAAGCGTGGTTGTAGTTATAGATGTTCTGAAGAATAACCTCAGGTCGAGAAGTGGAGCTGCTCAATTCGCGTTAAACGAACTGCCGTGGGCAGCTCGCGGACGCCTTTAAAAAGCCCAGCCAAGCCAAGATGAGTCGCTATATCTTTAATACAGCTTGCCCTAAGACCAAGTAAGGACAGCCAACGATGCGCAATCAGCCCAAAGCACCCCAGCACGTAGACAGAAGGAAAGCCGTCGAGCTGAGGACTACCACGACTATCCTGGCAGAGCTCAAAGCGAAGAATCAAAGCCGGTTTGCCTCAAGGTAGCGTCATAGCCCCTGCCCTTTTCAATCTATACGTATCTGACATCCCCAAAACTGGCGCTACCAGTCTCCACCTGTATGCAGACGGTACTGCAATCTCCACCACCTCCTGGATGGGGCATAGAGTTCAATCCAACCTCCAATTCGCATTGGACACCTTAGAACCCTTGCTAAGGGACTGGAGAATTAAGATTAAAGTTAGTAAATGTTCCGCCACACTGTTTACCAAGAATCGCAAACATATAGAAGTCCAGGATCTAGACTTCTTTGGCGAGGTAGTCAGGTGGCAACCAGCAACCAAATACTTGGGAGTCAAGCTTGATCGATGCCTTACTTTCGCACAGGAGGTTACTCTGCGCGCTAACAAAGCGAAAGCGATCCAAACGAAGCTCTGGCCTTTAATTAAGTCCCAGAGCCCACTTGACGAATTCAGCAAGCTCTTGTCTTAGAGCACCCTTGTGTGCTCTGTGATGGAATATGGCAGCCCTGTTTGGGGGTATGCAGCTCCCTCTACTCTCAATAAACTTAAGGTTGTCCAGAACCGAGCACTGCGCACAATATCAGGCGCGCCCTGGTACGTCCGCAGTGCCCAACTACACGCCGACTACAATCTCTCGACCATCAATCAGAGAATTAATCGACAGGGAGTTAAGATATACAGAACAGCTACACTCAGCACCTCGACAATAGTTTGGGTGATTACCAAGAAAGGGGGAGCCGCCACAACCGCCCCCGAATCATTATTGAATAACTCTTCCTTCATCATGCTACTAGGCCTATAGCACTCTTTTACTTCTCTCTGGAAATTATTATCCTTAGACTTCTTTTCACTTTCTGATTTCATTTTTCACGAACTTCTCACTTCTACGCTCCTTTCTTAACTTCTGAATTTCTAATGTCTAAGTGCATCAGGTCATATTCTGGCCACTCAAGGCCTTCGGGCTGATAGGCTAGAATTTCAACGCAACGAAATCAGCGGAGCCGACTTCGATTGTGAGTGTCAGGTCAGGTCATGCCATCCAGAAACAGGAAAATACTTCCCAGGACAGTGAACAAGTTAAGACTACACGTAGTGGTAGGGTGATAAGATTTCCTACCAGATATCAGGACAGAATTCAATTCATGACTTCTTGGGTTAGTTTAGGTTAGCTTTTGTCATGTATAGTTTATAAAAATATTCATCCTCTGTTAACGTAACTTAGTTACTTGCAGGAGAGTGATGTAGCAGTATCGAGAAGACAGTGAAGAAAAAAGAGACTAGACGTATGATTATTAAAAAGGAGGACAGGAACCGATACTGAGAATTTTTGTTACTTGGAACAGTTATTTTTATGTACTTACTGCAGTGTAAATAAATGTCTTAAGTGTTGATTAATGTCAAGGAGTTAAAACGGTAACATACTCCTTACTATGAACAAACATAAAATAAAAATTGGAAGATATGCTTGGCCAGCTTGGCAAAGACAACTACCTGACAACAACCACAGCAAATATTCTAAAATATAACATCCTCACCATAGACAACATCGAGAGATCCAACCCAATAGTACAGACAAATGGTATCCTTCAAGGTGACCCATTGAGTCCACTACTATTCAACATTGCCACTGCTGACGTACGGTAATAAAAATGACAGCAACTGAAAATACCAGTCTACCTCTATGCTGATGACATGGCTCTCGCCTCCACAAAAGCCGAATTGCTGCAAAACAGTCTTAACAACCTGGCCATCTGGGCTGAGAAGAACTCATTGAAAATCAATACACAGAAGAGCTCCTTAATGGTGTTTAGAAAAGGGGGAAAGATTGCAGAAAAAGACAAGCTTAGCCTTGGAGAAGAGATAATAGACATACAAAAATAAATAAATAAATAAATAAATAAATAAATAAAAGATATCTATGAATCACCTTCCAAACATCAGGAAACTCCTTCAACAAACACATAAAGCAAAAGGCAATTAACGCCATCGCTGCAATGAGGGACATCAGAAAAAATCAATCACTATCATTAGACACCGCAATGAAAGATTTTCAGAGTCAAAATAGTACCAATCCTGACCTTTGGACTTCAAATAATATGGGACTACTTGAAAACAAGAGACCTAAGAACAATAGAAAATGTCAAAGCCTTATTATACCTAAAGAAAACACTACATGTGTATTATCCAGAGTTGGAATCCGACAGTTCGGCGCCACAGGGCAAAAACAGTTGACGACTAGATCGCGCCATGGAAACCACACAGTGCTGCCAATTTGCATGACGCTCTTTGGCCACATGCTTGTCGCTTGCTTGGTTGCCTCCAGAGAGCACACAGACTTTGCTGCGTTTTAATTGTTTTGAATTAATTAGTTAATTACTTTTTCGTGTAGGATTTATACTATATACTGCACCCTTTGAAAAAATAATGTACCTATATGGTCATACTTCGATTAGATCAGTCATGTCGGGGGTGGTACATCCATTCCCACATATGACACATACATTTAGGATCATAAGTCAACACTTAAAAAATGAACTCAAAAACCTCACTTAAAACAAATATTTATTTATAGCTTAAATGGCGCTACAACACAAATAAACAAACAAACTATAAAATCACTCAAAATTCATAATGCATGAATATTTATTCCTTTACAATAGGAATCTTCACTAAACACAATGCTCATTCACGGGGCCCCAGCTGAGTCCGGCATTGCTTCCACTTACTTGTGCCGGGCTCCTCTCTGTCTTCTTTCCTGTCGACCTCACTTGGTCAACTCTTGTTCTCTTCTGACCCCGACGGTATTAGGGTATCCGAGGCCTAGGGAGTCTCTTCCTTTCCCGCCTTATTTGGCCCTTGTCTCATCTTTTCTGATACCCTCCTTCTGCGAGGGGTCAGCCTTCTTTTTCTCTTCCTTTTACCTCCTGCCTTGTGCTCTAGGCCCTTAAGGAGGCCCCCCCAGGGGCTCACATCTTGTGGGCGTGGGTTGGCGACCACGGGACCCCAGCTGAGTCCGGCATTGCTTCCACTTACTTGTGCCGGGCTCCTCTCTGTCTTCTTTCCTGTCGACCTCACTTGGTCAACTCTTGTTCTCTTCTGACCCCGACGGTATTAGGGTATCCGAGGCCTAGGGAGTCTTTTCCTTTCCCGCCTTAATTGGCCCTTGTCTCATCTTTTCTGATACCCTCCTTCTGCGAGGGGTCAGCCTTCTTTTTCTCTTCCTTTTACCTCCTGCCTTGTGCTCTAGGCCCTTAAGGAGGCAGGGTGTATGTAGCCCCACCACTTCTGGTGCGCCCTAGATAATGCTACACCCTCAGGGGCTCACGGCTGGTGAGTTCGGGAATTGGCGACCCCGAGGGATTCCTGAGCTGGGTCCGTTTTCCCTTTTTGTCCCTTCCCTTTGGGGCGGACCCTCTCCTCTTTCACTTTCCTATCTGCCTTTCATGGCTCTCCTTCCTTCCAAGTCCCTCAATCCGTCTTCTTCGAGGGTTGAGGGCATTTCTTTTCCTCCTGTCCTTTATTTGCCTTATTCTCCTTTAGTTTTCCATTTCTTCTTCTAGTATATAGGTTAGTAGTTAGTTTTAGTTTTAAGTTCGCTTTTCATTTTCATCTTCACGATCACCCACACCATCAGGGGCCGATAGCCTAGATGTTAGGCCCCTTAAAACAACAATTATCATCATCATCATCATCATTTTCATCTTCACGATCACCCAAACCATCAGGACCCCCAGGGGCTCACATCTTGTGGGCGTGGGTTGGCGACCACGGGGCCCCAGCTGAGTCCGGCATTGCTTCCACTTACTTGTGCCGGGCTCCTCTCTGTCTTCTATCCTGTCGACCTCACTTGGTCAACTCTTGTTCTCTTCTGACCCCGACGGTATTAGGGTATCCGAGGCCTAGGGAGTCTCTTCCTTTCCAGCCTTAATTGGCCCTTGTCTCATCTTTTCTGATACCCTCCTTCTGCGAGGGGTCAGCCTTCTTTTTCTCTTCCTTTTACCTCCTGCCTTGTGCTCTAGGCCCTTAAGGAGGCAGGGTGTATGTAGCCCCACCACTTCTGGTGCACCCTCGATAATGCTACACCCTCAGGGGCTCACGGCTGGTGAGTTCGGGAGTTGGCGACCCCGAGGGATTCCTGAGCTGGGTCCGTTTTCCCCTTTTGTCCCTTACCTTTGGGGTGGACCCTCTCCTCTTTCACTTTCCTATATGCCTTTCATGGCTCTCCTTCCTTCCAAGTCCCTCAATCCGCCTTCTCCGAGAGTTGAGGGCCTTTCTTTTCCTTCTGTCCTCTTATTTGCCTTATTCTCCTTTAGTTTTCCATTTCTTCTACTAGTATGTAGGTTAGTAGTTAGTTTTAGTTTTAAGTTCGCTTTTCATTTTCATCTTCACGATAACCTAAACCATCAGGGGCCGATAACCTAGATGTTAGGCCCCTTAAAACAACAATTATCATCATCATCATCAAACCATCAGGGGCCGATAACCTAGATGTCAGGCCCCTTAAAACAACAATTATCATCATCATCTATCCTTAAGGAGGCAGGGTGTATGTAGCCCCACCACTTTTGGTGCACCCTAGATAATGCTACACCCTCATGGGCTCACGGCTGGTGAGTTCGGGAGTTGGCGACCCCGAGGGATTCCTGAGCTGGGTCCGTTTTCCCCTTTTGTCCCTTACCTTCGGGGCGGACCCTCTCCTCTTTCTCCCCCAGGGGCTCACTTCTAGTGGGCGTGGGTTGGCGACCACGGGGCCCCAGCCGAGTCCGGCATTGCTTCCACTTACTTGTGCCGGGCTCCTTTCTGTCTTCTTTCCTGTCGACCTCACTTGGTCAACTCTTGTTCTCTTCCGACCCCGACGGTATTAGGGTATCCGAGGCCTAGGGAGTCTTTTCCTTTCCCGCCTTAATTGGCCCTTGTCTCATCTTTTCTGATTCCCTCCTTCTGCGAGGGTACAGCCTTCTTTTTCTTTTCATGTTACCTCCTGCCTTCTGCTTAAGGCCCTCAAGGAGGCCGGGTGTATGTAGCCCCACCACTTTGGTGCACCCTAGATAATGCTACACCCTCAGGGGCTCATGGCTGGTGAGTTCGGGAGTTGGCGACCCCGAGGGATTCCTGAGCTGGGTCCGTTTTCCCCTTTTGTCCCTTACCTTTGGGGCGGACCCTCTCCTCTTTCACTTTCCTATATGCCTTTCATGGCTCTCCTTCCTTCAAAGTCCCTCAATCCGCCTTCTCCGAGGGTTGAGGGCATTTCTTTTCCTTCTGTCCTTTTATTTGCCTTATTCTCCTTTAGTTTTCCATTTCTTCTTCTAGTATGTAGGTTAGTAGTTAGTTTTAGTTTTAAGTTCGCTTTTCATTTTCATCTTCACGATCACCCAAACCATCAGGGGCCGATAACCTAGATGTTAGGCCCCTTAAAGCAACAATTATCATCATCATCATTTTCATCTTCACGATCACCCAACCCATCAGGGGCCGATAACCTAGATGTTAGGCCCCTTAAAACAACAATTATCATCATCATTATTATCCTCTCCTCTTTCACTTTCCTATCTGCCTTTCATGGCTCTCCTTCCTTTCAAGTCCCTCAATCCGCATTCTTCGAGGGTTGAGGGCATTTCTTTTCCTCCTGTCCTTTATTTTCCTTATTCTCCCTTAGTTCTCCATTTCTTCTTCTAGTATGTAGGTTGGTAGTTAGTTTTAGTTTTAAGTTTGCATTTCATTTTCATCTTCACGATCCCCCAAACCATCAGGGGCCGATAGCCTAGATGTTAGGCCCCTTAAAACAACAATTATCATCATCATCAACCTTTACGGGTTTGACAGCCAGCTCTAAACGCCCCACTTTGTGCGATATAACTCTCATTAGGTTATATCGCACGCCTTTTCCGTTCATGTTTTTGCGGTCTGGCACTCAAAATTATATGTGCGTGCTGTCAGGGGAAGGGCCACCTAAGTGTGCGATTACGCTCGAGAGCCTGTTCGGTCTGGCCACACCGACAGGTGGGTGCGCCATGTACCCTGCAGTAGTATCCGCCTGACAACGCAGGTCCCCGCACAGCTGCATGCCTGTGCTGGAAAACTCTCTAGTATATGCCAAGGGGTACATGCCTGTATGGCATGTCAAACATTGGACCCCCGGGCAATGCCTTCCTAGCTAGGCGGGCCTTGCCTTGGCTGGTTAGCGCCTACAGAGACAGCCCGTGATTGGAGTCGGTGGCATTCAGGGAGGATGAAATGGCCATGGGACAGAAAAGGAATATCTCCCAACAGGGTGGTCCGCCACCCAAGTCTTTAACTTTTGATTCCCTACGGGGATCAACCCTGTGGGAACAGTCTGGTCGAGAGAATCTGGGTGCTAACACTCCCAAGTTTCTGGTCGCAACCAGAACGGATAGGGGTGATTTCAAGATGGTAAAGTCTATTTTGTTTTCTCGACACATAGAAGGGGTCTATGGTGAGCTTGAGAAGGTACAAAAGATGAGAAACGGTAGCTTGTTGCTCAAGACTAGGACTGGTGAGCAGGTTGAACACCTTCTGAAATGTGACCACTTTGGCGATATCCCTGTCAAAGTGGAAAAGCACACTTCTCTGAATCTGGTCCGAGGAGTTATTTTCCACCGGGACCTGATTCTGAACACTGACGAGGAGCTCAAGGAGGATATGCAGCACCGTCACGTGACTGATGTCCGGCGCATTACCCCCCAGGGGCTCACATCTTGTGGGCGTGGGTTGGCGACCACGGGGCCCCAGCTGAGTCCGGCATTGCTTCCACTTACTTGTGCCGGGCTCCTCTCTGTCTTCTTTCCTGTCGACCTCACTTGGTCAACTCTTGTTCTCTTCTGACCCCGACGGTATTAGAGTATCCGAGGCCTAGGGAGTCTCTTCCTTTCCCGCCTTAATTGGCCCTTGTCTCATCTTTTCTGATACCCTCCTTCTGCGAGGGGTCAGCCTTCTTTTTCTCTTCCTTTTACCTCCTGCCTTGTGTTCTAAGCCCTTAAGGAGGCTGGGTGTATGTAGCCCCACAACTTCTGGTGCACCCTAGATAATGCTACACCCTCAGGGGCTCACGGCTGGTGAGTTCGGGCGTTGGCGACCCCGAGGTTTCCTGAGCTGGGTCCGTTTTCCCCTTTTGTCCCTTCCCTTTGCGGCGGACCTTCTCCTCTCTCCCCTCCCCTCCCCTCTCCTCTCCTCTTTTCCTTCTATTTCCTTTTCTCTTTAAGATTCCCGCACTGTTTTTGTTACTAGAATCACCGTGTATCTAAATTCCCTTTTAGCGATTTTTTCAGGCATTTTTGATCTATGTTGCATTTTGAAAGTTTTTTCGATCTAAATTACATCTCGCGATTGTTTTCAACCTCAATTGCATTTTGTCAAGATTGACAATCTAAATTGCTTTTTAGTACGTCTTTCAATGCAGGTTGCGGGGCCTTCTAGTGAGTATTTTGAATTTCAATTGCATTTTGTAAGTATTTTCAACCAAAACCGCATTTCGCACGAATTTTGAATCTAAATTGCATTTTGTTTGGTGGGCATTTTGCACATATTTTGATTCTCAATTGCATTTTGTGGGTATTTTGAATCTAAATTACATTTGTCAGGTATTTTCAATCTAAATTGCGTTTTGTAAGTATTGTCAATCCACATGAGTCGTTTGAATCTACCGTATATTTTGTAAGCATTTTCAATTTCAATTGCATTTTGTAAAGATTTTGAATTTCAATTGCACATTGTGAATAATTTGGATTGGAACTGGGATATTTCAATCTGAATTGCATTGTGTATTTTCAATTTCAATTGCATTTTGTAAGTATTTTGAACCTCAATTGCATTTTGTACGTAATTTCGATCTCATTTGCATTTTGTAAGTATTTTGAATTTCAGTTGCATTTTGTAAGTATTTCGACGCTACTTTGCATTTTGTACGTATTTTGAATCTAGCCTACGTTTTGTGGGTCTTTTTCAATCTATTCTTTTTGTGTAACTTTTCGTTCTAAATTCCCTTTTGTAAGACCATATTGTGAGTTGTTACCATGTGAGTTCCTTTTTGTACGTATTTTCCGTCTTCGATAATTTAGTTCTGGTTTCCATTTCATTATCATTTTCGCTATCACCCAGATCATTAGGGGCCGATAACCTCGATGTTAGGCCCCTTAAAACAATAATGATCATCATCATCATCATAATTGTAGCCTATAGGCCTACTCACTTGTCTTTTAATTCACTGTAATGTTACCCTTTATCCCAATTGAATAATTTGACATAAATAACACCCGTAAATTTAATTTGTTTGTTAGGTTGGTAGTTAGTTTTAGTTTTAAGTTTACATTTCATTTTCATCTTCACCATCACCCAAATCATCAGGGGCCGATAACCTAGATGTTAGGCCCCTTAAAACAACAATTATCATCATCATCATCTTCTCTTTCACTTTCCTATCTGCCTTTCATGGCTTTCCTTCCTTCCTTCCTTCCAAGTCCCTCAATCCGCATTCTTCGAGGGTTGAGGTCATTTCCTTTCGTCCGGTCCTTCATTTGCCTTATTCTCCTTTAGTTTTCCATTTCTTCTTCTAGTATAGTAGTTAGTTTTAGTTTTAAGTTTGCATTTCATTATCATCTTCACGATCACCCAAACCATCAGGGGCCGATAACCTAGATGTTAGGCCCCTTAAAAGAACAATTATCATCATCGTCAAATTACGGGGAAGTATTCGGACTATTACAGTATTTTCCGTCTCAGATAATTTTGTTCTAGTTTCCATTTCATTATCATTTTCGCTATCACCCAGATCATTAGGGGCCGATAACCTAGATGTTAGGCCCCTTAAAACAACAATTATCATCATCATCATCATCATCCGGCGCATTACGCGCAAGGTCAATGGTCAAATCGTGGATACTGGTGCTTTCATTATTTCCTTTGAGCTTTCGGTGCTCCCGAAGAAAGTCAAGGTTACAAGTTACCGTTGTGACGTACGGCCTTATATCCCTCCACCAATGAGGTGTTATAAGTGCCAGAAGTTCGGGCACATGTTATCACGATGCTCAAGCCCTCAAATCTGCGGCACATGCGGTAAGGTACCCCACGAAGGGGAAGAGTGCACCACACCATAACAGTGCACTAATTGCCCTGGATTTCATTCTCCTCGGGACAGGAACTGCCCTGTCTTCCTGAGTGAGAAGAAAATCCAGGAGATCAAAACCCTGGATGGTCTCGCCTACTAGGAGGCCCGCAAGAAGTACCATACCACGATTTCGCCTTCTCCCAAGACTGATTATAGAGATATAATACCCAATTTGGTCCCGGCTACCTCATCTTTTGTCTCAGCTGTGAAACCTCCTAATGTACAATCGCCATCTACATCTGTACCTACACCCCAGAATCGGAAAGAGAGCCTGAAGGTGACTTCAACCCCACCTTCGGCCCCAAAGAAGGCTGTGCGAGCGAAGGCTGCTCCGCCTGCACAGCAGGGGAGGAAATTGAAGACTTACTCACCAGTTGGGAGGAAGTCTTCCCCACCCAAACGGTTGGCGAAAGCCGTGCCGAAGCCGGCGGAGGCGGCTTCGTCGACCAGGATCAGGAATAAGTCTCCTGACCAGTCTAAATATCTAAAAGAGGCGGGGAAGAAGGGAGCCCGCACTATACGTTCCCTTTCTCCTCCAAAGAAGGGGAAGCCCACCGCCCCACCACCTGCGGATGCTTCTGCGCCTGGGAACGTTCTGGTCCCCGGATCTGCGCGAGTAGTGGGATGAGGGGAAAGCTGAGCCACTTCTCTTTGAGCCACCCTCGTATCGGCCCCGAACCTGATATCTCGCTAACCAATAATGGGATTTGAACATACAGGGTGTCCTAGCACTAGTCGCTATAGTCGCTTTATTTAAATAGAAGACCAAAACTAAAAGGTCACTCGCGAGTAGTGGGGTAGCGTTGGTTTTCTCAAGTCGCGCTCGTGCTTGAATAATTATGCCTATGTTGGGAAAGGGTTAAGTGGTGGGGAGGTGTAGGGTCGAGTGGGGGGTCGTTTAAATGGTATATTTTCCGCTCTATTTAATGGTGAGGATATTTTTAAAAATGGATGGCATTTGGAAACGTCATTTGGGGTAAACCTGTTGTTTTACCCTATTGGCGATGAGTGTTTTTTTTGTATGCATGCGCACTTGAGGGGTTTTGTAAGAGAGCGGGCTTTTTAAATGATTATTTATAAATGAGTTTTTTTAATATTTATTTAAAGAAACCCAAAAACTAATAGGTCATTCGCTTTTTAGTATCTCGCTAACCAATATTGCGATTTAAACATATGAGGTGTCGTAGGACTCGTGGTGAACTCCCCTTTTCTATGGACGGGGTATATCCACCCCAAAATAAAAACTACCCTTACACGGGGGGTGAAATAGTAATTTTTTGTATGCCTACGAACGTGACGGCATTTGTAAGAGAGCGGGCTTTATAAATGATCATTTATATAAGAGTTTTTTTTAAATATTTATTAAGAACCAAAAAACTAATAGGTCATCGGATTTTTAGTATCTCGCTAACCAATAATGCGATTTAAACATATGAGGTGTCGTAGGACTCGTGGTGAACTCCCCTTTTCTATGAGCGGGGTATATCCACACCAAAATAAAAACTACCCTTACCCGGGGGGTAAATAATATTTTTTTACGTGCGCACACGGACGGCTTTTGTCAAAAGAACCTAACTACACGTTTGTTAATATTTTCTGAACCCCTGATGGGATTTTGCCATAGGCAGTATCCTAGCCCTGGGGGTGACACCCCGTTTTTGAATGTATGATTCGTTTTTTGTCAAAAGGGCCCAACTACACTATTGTTCATATCTCGCGAACCAATCATGCTAGGGACTTGTATGAGGGGTCCTAGCACTTGGGGCGACGTCCCCCTTTGGGGGGATGAAACAACCCCCCAAAATTGAAAAATCAATATCTTGGAAACTAAGAATCCTAAAATTAGATGTGATGGCTTAAAAATAGGTGATGATATAGGCATTTAACTCGATTGGTCATTTCACCCCTAAAACAGTAAATAGTCATGTTATGGGAAAAAAAAGTGTTAAACACCTGCAAATGATAAATGAATCTAAGATCTTTTGTTTTTTATGAAAAATAGCAGGGGGTGAAACCTCCCTCCAAATTGAAAAATCAATATCTTGGAAACGAAGAACCCTAAAATTAGGTGTGATAGCTGAAAAAATAGGCCATGACATACGCTTTTACCTGGATAGGTCATTTCAGCCCTTAATCAGTAAATAGTCATGTTATGGGGAAAAACGTGTTTAACACCTGAAAATGATAAATGAACCTAAGATCTTTTGTATTTGATGAAAAAGCGCAGGGGGTTAAAACTACCCCCAAATTGAAAAATCAATATCTTGGAAACTAAGAACCCTAAAATTAGGTGTGATAGCTTAAAAAATAGGCCAAGACATTCGCTTTTACCTGCATTGGTCATTTCACCCCTAAAACAGTAAACAGTGATTTTACAGGGTTAAACTGGTGTTAAGCGGGTAAAAATGATAATTGAACCTAAGATCTTTTGTTTTATGAAATATAGTGGGGGAGTGTAAACAACCCCCAAATTGAAAAAGAAATCGATATCTTGCAAACTTAAGAACCCTAAAATTGGGTGTGATCGTTGAAAAATAGGTGATGACATACGCTTTTACCTCGATAGATTATTTCACTCTTAAAACAGGGAATAGTAATGTTACAGGGAAAAAGATATTAAACACCTAAAAGCATAAGCGTTTTGTGAAACCATTCTTTAAAGGACATGTGTATGGAGGATGATTTGTTATTATTATCATGTATTATTATTATTATTAGGTAATTATGGGTTAATGTGTGTATAGATAACTAACCAGTGGGGAGCTTGATGGTGCAGGTGCTTAGCTGCTCGTCTTTACCCGGACGGCTGGGGTTCAAATCCCGGTGACAGCGTGGTGTATTCTTGGAATACACGGTAAGATAGAGTATTCTTTTTAATGCTCTTTGCTTGTTCATTTCATCCTTTTTCTCAAACACCAACAGTGATCTCCTAGTTTCTCTTTGGTGGTCATGTCTCTTATGTCATTGTGAGTCTGTTCTAGATATATATCTTCCCTGACCCACCTAGCGTCATCTAGCAGCGAATCTCTGAAGCTCCTCAATTCTTCCAGGTGCAAGAGGACTTCCTTTTCCATCTGGCCACCAGATCTCGTTGCCATCGCCAGCTATTATCTCTGTGATCAAGAGAACTTAGTCTACTCTTTCACCCACCAGGCTTTGCTGGTATCGCCTGCTATCAACTCTTTGAATACCATTTCCTCAAGAGAATTTACGTTTACAATATTGGTCATGCTTATATGTTTTCCATTTGTCTCCTACCCCCACTCTTTTCCCCTCCTTGGACCCTCCGCGCTTCGCTGAGTGGGTCTCACTTGTAAGTCGGCAGTTGACTCGGTCAGTTAAGGCTCAACTAGAGCCAGTCTCCTCAAACCAAGAGGCACTCTCTACGTTCTACGCCATGTTGGCACATTAAGTATTCGTCAAAGGGAACTTCACCTTCGACATGCAACCAAGATAAGTACAGACTTAAGGTTTTAACCTCATCGTCATCAGTTTTATTATCTACATGCTCTTATTGATCATTTTATAGACAGCGTGAGATTACTTATTTGGGGCGGTAATCATTCTTCGTGGGATTTGCCATGTTGAGCATTTGTCTGTCTAAGACAACCTTAATAGAAAGTAGCTTTTCTTAAGCTATTTAAATGAGAAATCTTCTCACCACGTGGGATATTATCTAATACCCGCTGTCTATAAATCACCAAGTTAGTTCCTCCGCTGGATTAACTTTGGCCCCATTCTTCTATTAAGATCGTTCTGGAACCTTCCAGATCCTGTACTTTATCTACAAGTCCTGCCGTCATGTATTTTTCACTCACTTGTGAGAATACTATTTAAAATTGAGGAATCTCACTTCTGAATTAAAGCTCAATAGCGAATTTTCTTCCACCGTTGGAATGTTCTATGGCGCATTTAATTGTAATTCTCAACTTTCTCAAGCAATAGACTTTCGCCTATCTAGTGCAACCAGTCCTTTTTCATCATTGCAATAACTTTCTTTGCCATAAACTTTCGTGTTACTACAGTGAATTTTTCATTTATTCAACAGACTAGTGATAACTAGTGCTTGTTCAACTTTTCTACCGCGTCGCGATCGTCCGTTTACGTTAAATAAGGCCATGAACATTGATCCTAAATCCCAATTGATCTTTCCTAAACCTTCTACTAACAAACCATATTAATAAAATTGTAACTCAAGATCATTTTCTATAAGGTGTCACTCTAACGAAGTGCCCTTCCATTTTGCTTGTTTATCATTAATTAATTTCTGCATATCTACGTGTTTTATACACGGTTCAAGCTTACATTGTTTCTCCCTATAATCAGAGAAAACAATTCTCTCAACTCATGAGTGAGTTATTTCTAGGTCTCACGAAAGGAAAACTGCCCCATTTGGCTCGTGATTCCTACTTAAACATAGGAGGTCGAGAACCTTCCTTTTGACTTTCTCATCAGGTTTCACAGTAAGTGACCTGCCCTTATTTGTATAATAACCAACAGTAATTTTGTATAAATATAAGAAGTTATAGGAACTTATATCTTATTCTTCATGTTTTGCTTGTTGTTATTTTCGAAGTTGTAACTTTTTCTAAAATAGTTACCTGGAAATGTCTTAAAGTACACTCCTTGTACTCAATTTAATGTTTAAACTTTAATCACTTCATTTGTCTTTTTTAAATCTTACAAAGATTTTAGTACATATATAAGGTTTGAAACCTAATAAATTGCTAATTGCCTGGAGCAAACTTTAAATGTTAGGAGGTCTGCGACCCCAAATTGTTACTAAAAATTGAAACTATATACTTGTCAAATCTATTAGACTTCTTTGCCTTGTTAAATAAATTAAATATTTGCTTTTGGATTTATCATTTCTCTAATACAACGGTTAGGCAAGATCCTGTCTTCCTTGGCTCTCCCTACTCAATGCCATTAAATCTATTGATAGGGCTTTCACCACTCGTTGCATTTGAGCCAGAACTCTTAGTGGTAATCTCGTTAAAGTTTCTCTTAGCCTTAATAGCTAATTCTAACTGGCCAGTAAGGCAAGTATTGCTTGCTACGCCAGCTACCTGCTTGTGGATATCCTCTCCGAAAACTTATGGTTGGTTTTCCAAACGATAATTGTTTCTCTTTGTTCCCACAGGGGCTCACTTCTAGTGGGCGTGGGTTGGCGACCACGGGGCCCCAGCTGAGTCCGGCATTGCTTCCACTTACTTGTGCCGGGCTCCTCTCTGTCTTCTTTCCTGTCGACCTCACTTGGTCAACTCTTGTTCTCTTCCGACCCCGTCGGTATTAGGGTATCCGAGGCCTAGGGAGTCTCTTCCTTTCCCGCCTTAATTGGCCCTTGTCTCATCTTTTCTGATTCCCTCCTTCTGCGAGGGGTCAGCCTTCTTTTTCTTTTCATGTTATCTCCTGCCTTCTGCTTAAGGCCCTCAAGGAGGCCGGGTGTATGTAGCCCCACCACTTTTGGTGCACCCTAGATAATGCTACACCCTCAGGGGCTCACGGCTGGTGTGTTCGGGAGTTGGCGACCCCGAGGGATTCCTGAGCTGAGTCCGTTTTCCGCTTTTGTCCCTTACCTTTGGAGCGGACCCTCTCCTCTTTCACTTTCCTATATGCCTTTCATGGCTCTCCTTCCATCCAAGTCCCTCAATCCGCCTTCTTCGAGGGTTGAGGGCATTTCTTTTCCTCCCGTCCTTTATTTGCCTTATTCTCCTTTAGTTTTCATTTTCTTCTTCTAGTATGTAGGTTAGTAGTTAGTTTTAGTTTTAAGTTCGCTTTTTTTTCTTCACGATCACCCAAACCATCAGGGGCCGATAACCTAGATGTTAGGCCCCTTAAAACAACAATTATCTTCATCATCATCATGTTTCTCTTTGTCTAAACTTTTAGCCGGCTCCTTGCTGAGTAAAGGCTTAGCCATTTCCAAATGCAACCATTGGTTCACTTACCAAAATTACTCCCCAAGTTATAATTTTTTATCACTATCCTTCCTGGAAGCACTTGGTCGCTTTTTCAGGAAATCTATAACTTCGAAAACTGGAAATACCAAACTTGATTCAAATTATTGGCATTCTTCTAATTACTTTTTCCCCCCAGGGGCTCACATCTTGTGGGCGTGGGTTGGCGACCACGGGGCCCCAGCTGAGTCCGGCATTGCTTCCACTTACTTGTACCGGGCTCCTCTCTGTCTTCTTTCCTGTCGACCTCACATGGTCAACTCTTGTTCTCTTCTGACCCCGACGGTATTAGGGTATCCGAGGCCTAGGGAGTCTCTTCCTTTCCCGCCTTAATTGGCCCTTGTCTCATCTTTTCTGATACCCTCCTTCAGCGAGTGGTCAGCCTTCTTTTTCTGTTCCTTTTACCTCCTGCCTTGTGCTCTATGCCCTTAAGGAGGCAGGGTGTATGTAGCCCCACCACTTCTGGTGCACCTTAGATAATGCTACACACTCAGGGGCTCACGGCTGGTGAGTTCGGGAGTTGGCGACCCCGAGGGGTTCCTGAGCTGGGTCCGTTTTCCCCTTTTGTCCCTTACCTTTGAGGCGGACCCTCTCCTCTTTCACTTTTCTATATGTCTTTCATGGCTCTCCATCCTTCCAAGTCCCTCAATCCGCCTTCTCCGAGGGATGAGGGCATTTCTTTTCCTTCTGTCCTTTTATTTGCCTTATTCTCCTTTATTTTTCCATTACTTCTTCTAGTATGTAGGTTATTAGTTAGTTTTAGTATTAAGTTCGATTTTCATCTTCACGATCACCCAAACCATCAGGGGCCGATAACCTAGATGTTAGGCCCCTTAAAACAGCAATTATCATCATCATCATCATCCACCTTCGGCCCCAAAGAAGGCTGTGCGAGCGAAGGCTGCTCCGCCTGCACAGCAGGGGAGGAAATTGAAGACTTACTCACCAGTTGGGAGGAAGTCTTCCCCACCCAAACTGTCGGCGAAAGCCGTGCCGAAGGCGGCATCGTCCACCAGGGTCAGGAATAAGTCTCCTGACCAGTCTAAATATCTAAAAGAGGCGGGGAAGAAGGGAGCCCGCACTATACGTTCCCTTTCTCCTCCAAAGAAGGGGAAGCCCACCGCCCCACCACCTGCGGATGCTTCTGCGCCAGGGAACGTTCTGGTCCCCAGATCTGCGCGAGTAGTGGGATGAGGGGAAAGCTGAGCCACTTCTCTTTGAGCCACCCTCGTATCGGCCCCGAACCTGATATCTCGCTAACCAATAATGGGATTTGAACATACAGGGTGTCCTAGCACTCGTCGCTATAGTCGCTTTATTTAAATAGAAGACCAAAACTAAAAGGTCATTCGCGAGTAGTGGGGTAGTGTTGGTTTTCTCAAGTCGCGCTCGTGCCTGAATATGTATGCCTATGTTCGGAAAGGGTTAAGTGGTGGGGGAGGTGTAGGGTCGAGTGAGGGGTCGTTTAAATGGTATTTTCTCCGCTGTATTTAATGGTGAGGATATTTTTTAATATGGATGGCATTTGGAAACGCCATTTGGGGTAAACCTGTTGTTTTACCATATTGGCGATGAGTGTTTTTTTGTATGCATGCGCACTTGAGGGGTTTTGTAAGAGAGCGGGCTTTTAAAAGATTATTTATAAATGAGTTTTTTTAAATATTTATTTAAAGAAACCCAAAAACTAATAGGTCATTCGCTTTTTAGTATCTCGCTAACCAATAATGCGATTTAAACATATGAGGTGTCGTAGACCTCGTGGTGAACTCCCCTTTTCTATGAACGGGGTATATCCACACCAAAATAAAAACTACCTTTACCCGGGGGGTAAATAATATTTTTTTTTATGTGCGCACACGGACGGCTTTTGTCAAAAGAACCTAACTACACGTTTGTTAATATTTTCTGAACCCCTGATGGGATTTTGCCATATGCAGTATCGTAGCCCTGGGGGTGACACCCCTTTTTGAATGTATGATTCGTTTTTTGTCAAAAGGGCCTAACTAAACTATTGTTCATATCTCGCGAACCAATCATCCTAGGGACTTGTATGAGGGGTCCTAGCACTTGGGCCGACGTCCCCCTTTGGGGGATGAAACAACCCCCCAAAATTGAAAAATCAATATCTTGGAAACTAAGAATCCTAAAATTAGATGTGATGGCTTAAAAATAGGTGATGATATAGGCATTTAACTCGATTGGTCATTTCACTCCTAAAACAGTAAATAGTCATGTTATGAAAAAAAAACGTGTTAAACACCTGAAAATGATAAATGAATCTAAGATCTTTTGTTTTTGATGAAAAATAGCAGTGGGTGAAAACTCCCCCAAATTGAAAAATCAATATCTTGGAAACGAAGAACCCTAAAATTAGGTGTGATAGCTGAAACAATAGGCCATGACATACGCTTTTACCTGGATAGGTCATTTCACCCCTAAATCAGTAAATAGTCATGTTATGGGGAAAAACGTGTTAAACACCTGAAAATGATAAATAAACCTAAGATCTTTTGTTTTTGATGAAAAAGAGCAGGGGGTTGAAAACTACCCCCAAATTGAAAAATCAATATCTTGGAAACTAAGAACCCTAAAATTAGGTGTGATAGCTTAAAAAATAGGTCATGACGTACGCTTTTACATGGATAGGTCATTTCACCCATAAAACGGTAAATAGTGATTTAACAGGGGCTAAAATGGTGTTAAACGGGTAAAAATGATAATTGAACCTAAGATTTTTTGTTTTTGATGAAAAATAGTAAGGGGGTGAAAACTACCCCAAATTGAAAAATTGATACCTTGGAAACGAAGAACCCTAAAATTAGGTGTGATTGCTTAAAAAATAGGTCATGACATACGCTTTTACCTGGATAGATCATTTCACCCCTAAAACAGTAAACAGTGATTTTACAGAGTTAAACTGGTGTTAAACGGGTAAAAATGATGATTGAACCTAAGATCTTTTGTTTTATGAAATATAGTAGGGGAGTGTAAACAACCCCCAAATTGGAAAAAGAAATCGATAACTTGCAAACTTAAGAACCCTAAAATTGGGTGTGATCGTTGAAAAATAGGTGATGACATACGCTTTTACCTCGATAGATTATTTCACTCTTAAAACAGGGAATAGTAATGTTACGGGGAAAAAGTTATTAAACACCTAAAAGCATAAGCGTTTTGTGAAACCATGCTTTAATGGACATTTGTATGGAGGATGATTTGTTATTATCATTTATTATTATTATTTATTATTATTTTTATTATTATTATTCGGTAATTATTGATTAATGTGTGTATAGATAACTAACCAGTGGGGAGCGTGATGGTGCAGGTGCTTAGCTGCTCGTCTTTACCCGCACGGCTGGGATTCAAATCCCGGTGACAGCGGGGCTGAATTTTCACTTGAAGATCACGTGGCGTCAGGAAGGGCATTCGGCCTTAAATCCCAGGCCAAAACCAAAATGAGCCTGGTTGGCTCCGGCGACTCAAAATAATTGGGAAAAGCCGAAGAAAGGAAAAGAAGAAAGAAAGGCAACTAACCAGTAATAGTAAACATTTGTTTGAGGTGTTGAAGAAGTCAGGATGGCCAACCCTTTCCATGGTTCACGAATTGACCCCAAAAGGTTTTACCTGTCAACACTCAGTGTACCCTGTTGCAGCCTTTCGAAAAAAAAATCGAACCCGGGGCCTCTGTGGTGACAGCGGAGTTACATTAATGATGCTTTTTAAACAAACATACGCTTGCATAATACCGCTGGGTTGAATCTGCACAGAGACTCTGGCTTTCGTTTGTATAGTGAGTGTAGTAGTTCATTCTTTCACTTCAAAAATCACAATGTTCGTAGTAAATGTTACAGGCCTTAATTGCAATTGATAACACAGCCTTTACTTCGCAGATATTGAATTATACGTGATCAAGCACTGTTCTGTGGTTCTTCACGTGTACTGACGCCACTTTTACATCACGTAGCATCCGTGAAATGTGCGTCGTTTTGTAATTGAAAAATTCACTGTGGCAATTCAAATATACAGTACTTTCATAATCACAATTGCTTAAAGTAATTACAGCACGTTTACCTCTATATTTTTCACCAGGCTCTCGGCCCTCCCCAAGCACGTGGGTATGAAAATGTGGTGTTACGGTAATGTTAGAAAATTCACTATACTTGCCAATTATATCACAATATGCTTCTTGTTGTTCACTGTGCATAAATAACAGTGATTTGTAGAATATTCGTGCTCGATGGCACCCGATGATAACTTCCACGCTAAACAGCGGATATTTTTCACGTCTGACACGACGGCTATGATTGCACGCCAACACAGGGCGGATTTCTCAGATGTAGTGCAAATAATTCAGTATACAATTCTTACTTATCACTCTTATCGTCACGTATTCGTGCTCGATGGCAGCAGATAACAATTTCCTCGCTAAACAGCGGATATTTTCTACGTCTAACAAGACGGATGTAACTTCACGCCTACACGGGGCGGATTCTCCAGACGTAGTGCAAGACACAGGGTTACTCGAGGAAGTAGGTCGTCAAACCGAAGTCGTTGAGCGACTACTTACATTCCTGTTTGCGTATCTGCAAGGGTATTACCTTACCTCAAGCGAAAATAACATTCTCCAAAATGTTTTAATAATGCTGAATGACGAAATGGAATATTCTGAGTCTCGTGGAAAGATAAAATTAATTAATAAGACCTCAGATAAATAATTAGCAGACTTCACCAAAGTCAAAAGTGCGATTCTCCGCTACTTCAAAGAGTATAGCGTGAGCTCTCAGCTCCACGTGGCTTTCTGGGTGTGTTCAAAGGTACTACATCCCATCATAAATGTGCTGTTATAAAAAATATCACATGAACCTTAGCTCAGCGTTCACTACAATATTATGTGCCGCGCTATACGTTTTCGAACTACACTTTGATTAGTTGAGTACTTAGACCGGAATTCACTTCCGTGCGCTACATACGACTGGGCCGTGAACTCCTGTCTGTGGGAAAATTAATCACGTCACTACTGTAAAGTATACAGAATGGTTAAGACAAATTAATATATATGCCGGCATGCACTAACCCTTTACAAAATAAGCACATAATTTCACGAATTGATATTTATAGATTACAAGCGGCCTGTAAGCAGGTCTTATGCCATTTACTCAAAACAGAGCACTACGTGACAAGGCAAAACAGAAAGAACTGCCGAATGCGTCCCGATAATTACATTAAATTCACACGGCCGACGCCGGTCACACAACAAGAATGCTTACAGCAATAAATGACATGAAATGCAATGCCAAATGGACAAGCACAATAACACTCCGATTAATACGACGAAAAATCTTTAGACAAAGCGGCGTGGGCATCTAATCCCTTAATTCAATAAAAGTATTTACGCATCGTTAACAAGAGTTTAGTGCTTTTCAGTCGGTCAACACGAATGTACCCAAAAGAGATGGGTTATGCCCTAATCCTGAAATAAATTACATGAGATTAATAAAACACTAGGATGACCAGTCATCCTAGTGTTTTATTAATCTCATGTAATTTATTTCAGGATTAGGGCATAACCCATCTCTTTTGGGTACATTCGTGTTGACCGACTGAAAAGCACTAAACTCTTGTTTACTAAGGCAACACTGAAAATATGGCTTCAAACACCACAACGCATCGTTAAGCAAGACATTTATACAATTTATGGGCCTAATATCTCAGCACAATGCCGGATGCCTAATAAACATTCCAATTCTGGGTCCAAGGTCAAACAAGCGCTGAATCGGTGCCATGTGTGTGCATAATAATATTATTCAAGCCCAAAGCCTGAATCCTCGTAGAAGTCTCGCAGCTGCTGTAATCGCGAAATAATAAATTCATCGTTCTTAAAAACACAAAATCCCTACCTGGGATATCAAGATTCAATCTCAGCAAATACGCCCCATAGGTCACGTACCCTGAAAAGTAATAGCAACGGCACTGGATATCACATCCCCGCCAGCTCTCATGTAGAATCACACCGTAGCACACACACATAATATAGCTTGTCAAAAAGACCCAACTGGTACCACAGATCAGAACTGAAACAATAAAACATCAAATACGGTGAGGTAGAAATTCCTCCCGTGCAACTACTGTTGCTTAAATTACAAAGGACAAAATCACTGCATTTGCATAACCATCGTAAATATCAGAATTCCCAAACCAGACCTGACATTAATATTATAAAGTCCCACTTGTCACCGCTTATCTAACGTTTCCGTGATAATTAACCTCTTAAGTACTGGGCTTTCAAGTACACAACAACTTGAAAAACTTGTACTCTAATAATAACAAATCAAACATCAGCAAGTGCCAATAGAATATTAAATGCAAAAAATCAGCAAAATTGTCACGTACCGCTATTTAAAATATTATGCCGGCAGAATCTACATATACGCACACAAAACAAAGTTATTTACAAAATATACAATTTTCCAGTTATACGCGATTTTTTTAACCCATCAAAATGAATTAATTCAAATTTTTACCTAACACATCTGCGTCTAGTCCGGATGCCATGGAAATGACCTCATCATCATCCCATCTTATAGACCTAGCCTTCCATCGATACACCTCTTGAAGACGTTGCTGATGATACCATGTTCCTTGTGTCGTCGGTCGTCATCTTGATGCTGAATTAAAGTGTGTAATAGTTAATATCAAAAATATATAACTGCTTATTTGTGCTACTATATTCACACAAGAGTCCTATAGCAGTATCGCAGACTTGCCCTGACTTCGTGGTGTAAGAACCACTTAAGTACTGACTAAAATTGCAATATGTTGCTCGGCACACAACTTACTAATTTTAGTCACAAACACAAGTAAAAGTTAAGAGTCCTAATGGCTCTTCAGAACGGCATGGCTTCGCCGTCAGATTCGTAAAATCAAGTGTCGTTTAATGTTGCTCGGCTCCCAGTATTCATTCAATCACTCAAATCTTTGGGAGAGGGGAGATTCGCTCCTCAATAAATCGATAAAATTGTCCTATCACGTTTGAACACATATCAAAAGTCTTGTAAAAATTTGCACATTACAGCCATACTATTGCGGAGAATATTGCATCGTAGGATCTATTAATTCACTGTCCCCCCCAGGGGCTCACATCTAGTGGGTTGTGGGTTGGCGACCACGGGGCCCCAGCTGAGTCCGGCATTGCTTCCACTTACTTGTGCCGGCTCCTCTCTTTCTTCTTTCCTGTCGACCTCCCTTGGTCAACTCTTGTTCTCTTCCGACCCCGACGGTATTAGGGTATCCGAGGCCTAGGGAGTCTCTTCCTTTCCCGCCTTCATTGGCCCTTGTCTCATCTTTTCTGATTCCCTCCTTCTGCGAGGGGTCAGCCTTCTTTTTCTTTTCCTTTTACCTCCTGCCTTGTGCTCAAGGCCCTTAAGGAGGCAGGGTGTATGTAGCCCCACCACTTCTGGTGCACCGTCGATAATGCTACACCCTCAGGGGCTCACGGCTGGTGAGTTCGGGCGTTGGCGACCCCGAGGGATTCCTGAGCTGGGTCCGTTTTCCCCTTTTTGTCCCTTCCCTTTGGGGCGGACCTTCTCCTCTCTCCCCTCTCCTCTCCTCTTTTCCTTCTATTTCCTTTTCTCTTTAAGATTCCCGCACTGTTTTTGTTACTCGAATCACCGTGTATCTAAATTCCCTTTTACCATTTTTTTTAAGGCATTTTTGATCTATGTTGCATTTTGTAAGTCTCTTCGATCTAAATTACATCTCGCGATTGTTTTCAACCTCAATTGCATTTTGTAAAGATTGACAATCTAAATTGCTTTTTAGTAAGTCTTTCAATGCAGGCGTCAGGGCATTTTAGTGAGTATTTTGAATTTCAATTGCATTTTGTAAGTATTTTCAACCAAAACCGCATTTCGCACGAATTTTGAACCTAAATTGCATTTTGTTTGGTGGGCATTTTGCACATATTTTGATTCTCAATTGCATTTTGTGGGTATTTTGAATCTAAATTACATTTGTCAAGTATTTTCAATCTAAATTGCTTTTTGTAAGTATTGTCAATCCACATGAGTCGTTTGAATCTACTGTACATTTTGTAAGCATTTTCAATTTCAATTGCATTTTGTAAGTATTTTGAATTTCAATTGCACTTTGTGAATAATTTGGATTGGAACTGGGATATTTCAATCTGAATTGCATTGTGTATTTTCAATTTCAATTGCATTTTGTAAGTATTTTGATCCTCAATTGCATTTTGTACGTATTTTCGATCTCATTTGCATTTTGTAAGTATTTTGAATTTCAGTTGCTTTTTGTAAGTATTTCGGCGCTACTTTGCATTTTGTACGTATTTTGAATCTAACCTACGTTTTGTGGTTTTTTTTTTTCAATCTATTCTTTTTGTGCAACTTTTCGTTCTAAAATCCCTTTTGTAGGACCATATTGTGAGTTGTTTCCATGCGAGTTCCTTTTTGTACGTATATTCAGTCTTCGATAATTTTGTTCTGGTTTCCATTTCATTATCATTTTCGCTATCACCCAGATCATTAGGGGCCGATAACCTCGATGTTAGGCCCCTTAAAACAACAATTATCATCATCATCATCAATTCACTGTCGCGTGGGTACCTCTAGATTTGCGCCACGCTAAGCATTCGCCTTTCATTGGTCACATGTTCAAATCCTTTTTAAGCATTATGTTCATGGTCACACCTCTTAGTGACGTCAATCAGCGCGAAGACCCCGTGCGCATTCAACCTTCGCTGTCCTACACCAGGAAACTTCTTACCGGCGTGCGTTCAAGCTATGATGACTTACCTCAGTTTCCTTGTTCGCAAGGTGCGAGCCAAAAATAGATTGTCCAGACTTCTTGTCTCCAGAGTTGTGACATATCTCAGCTCTCTGAGCATCACGGCCTTCATCAAGCTAGCCAGAACTTCCTTCAAATAACATAAAATTATGCCCAATCAAAAGAATAATATGAACACTGAAATGTTAGCATAGGATTTTAGGGTACAATATATTAGTATCGTTCCATTTGCTATTTTTTATGAATGGTTTCAAAAACTCGGGAAGCAGTTCATCATTATCACCATTATCATGATTATCATCCTCATCATTATAATCATTTTCATAATGATGATCATCATCATTAATATCATTACCATCATAATTTCCACCTATGTCCACAGTCTGTTCAATGGTTTGAGTTGCCTTTGATAGTGTTGAAAGCTTCTTTTTAGATGTGCTAGAATGCTTTAATATTGTTATGTTATTATTATCACCATTACCTTCCCCCTCCAAGTATTTGATGGGGTATATTATCTCTGATAGGGTTGAGGGCTTTTGAGATGTGGGTGCGTGTCTGAACATGGGTTTCACAGGAGGTATTAAAGGTTTCTCATTAAAGGACTCGCTAACAGCATGAGTGCGTTGTAGTGTATTAAACTTGAGGTTAATATCCCCCAGGGGCTCACATCTTGTGGGCGTGGGTTGGCGACCACGGGGCCCCAGCTGAGTCCGGCATTGCTTTCACTTACTTGTGCCGGGCTCCTCTCCGTCTTCTTTCCTGTCGACCTCACTTGGTCAACTCTTGTTCTCTTCCGACCCCGACGGTATTAGGGTATCCGAGGCTTAGGGAGTCTCTTCCTTTCCCGCCTTAATTGGCCCTTGTCTCATCTTTTCTGATACCCTCCTTCAGCGAGGGGTCAGCCTTCTTTTTCTCTTCCTTTTACCTCCTGCCTTGTGCTCTAGGCCCTTAAGGAGGCAGGGTGTATGTAGCCCCACCACTTCTGGTGCACCCTAAATAATGCTACACCCTCAGGGGCTCACGGCTGGTGAGTTCGGGAGTTAGCGACCCCGAGGGATTCCTGAGCTGGGTCCGTTTTCCCCTTTTGTCCCTTACCTTTGGGGCGGACCCTCTCCTCTTTCACTTTCCTATATGCCTTTCATGGCTCTCCTTCCTTCCAAGTCCCTCAATCCGCCTTCTCCGAGGGTTGAGGGCATTTCTTTTCCTTCTGTCCTTTTATTTGCCTTATTCTCCTTTAGTTTTCCATTTCTTCTTCTAGTATGTAGGTTAGTAGTTAGTTTTATTTTTAAGTTCGCTTTTCATTTTCATCTTCACGATCACCCAAACCATCAGGGGCCGATAACCTAGATGTTAGGCCCCTTAAAACAACAATTATCATCATCATCATTGAGGTTAATATTATCTTGAGAATCTTTTAATTGGACTTGGTTTTTTGCTTTGGTTCGAGTTTTCCTCACATTTAGACTAGCGTGATTATTAAGTTTACAATCATGATTGTTTGAAGAAAGTATGTCCAATTGTTTTGTCTTAAGCATTCCTCGACACTGTTTCGATCGTTGCTTTGAACAGCGCCAAATAACAGTTCCATTTTTATTGCTTCGTTTCACAATATATGAATATCCTTTATAGTATGCATAAGGCTTAGCATACCTAGTCACTGATACTTCCATATCAACTGTCAAACACAAACGATTATCTAGTAAAGACAACTTGGTAATGACACCTATAGGTTAATGTGGGAGCATATATACATTCAAAAAGTGGGAGCAAAGATGGGGGGTAAAAAGTGGGAGCAAAAGCGGCAGCAAATGTGGGAGCAAAAACTGCGAGCAAAAAAAACGTGGGTCAAATACGGGATCAAATATTGGAGCAAAGCAAATATAAAAAGTAGGAGCAAATGTGCTAACAAATATGTCAACAAATATGTCAGCAAAAGTAAATACACAAGTCAAGATAGTTTAAAGTGCAAAGAAAATATGGAAGCAAATATGAGAGCAAAAGTGGTGTTTTTCTAAAACAACTAGACATAACAAACTTACTCATAACCTAACCTAACCTAACCTCACCTCACCTAACCTCAACTAACCTATCCTAACCTCACCTAAACTAACCTAACTTCACCTAACATACCTTGACTGAACTTTACCTAACCTAACCTATCATAACTTCACCTAACCTAACTTTACCTAATCTAACTTCACCTAACCTAACATTTCACCTCTCAGATCAAAATTAAATTCTAGGTATAGTTGAGTTGGAACCCAAGACTTCAGGGATAACACCCAAGTATACTAGCCACTACACCGCAAGATGGGCAAATTATCATGAAACACAACATAAAAATAGAAGTTTCCTGTAGTGTAACTCATTGGCTGACAACCATAGTTGGGAATTCAAACCCAAGACCTCAGGACTTTTGTTTTGAACATTATCAGAAATATTATTCCATTTACATTTTGCTGCTGCTTATAGTTATGAGTTGGCATTAATATGGTGAAGTAAGAAGTGGGAGCAAATGTCGGAGCCAATGTATGTCTACCCCTTATTATTCCCGTTTTCAAACGGGGTCGGGGATGAGATGCGATGGAAGTCTTTGTGGCGATGATTTTTACGGCCGGATGCCCTTCCTGACGCCAACCTCATGAGAGGAGTTAATGAGAGATGAAATGAATGATGGTGAATGAAACTGGGCAAGGATGTGGAAGGAAGCGGCCGTGGCCTGTCAGAAGGTACCGTCCCAGCATTTTCTTGGTGTTGAAAATGGGAAACCACGGAAAACCATTTCAAGGACGGCCGACGGTGGGGCTCGAACCCACGCGTCTACCGAGTCAGCAGAGAGCTTGGCCCCATGACCTAATGCTGCGCGTTAGCCAGCGTAGCCACTACTGTCGGTCCCAAATTCATACCTGTTATATAACAAATATGGACTTCCAATATGGAAGCCAATATGGGAGCAAATGTGGGAGTCAATATGTAGGCAAAAGTGGGAGCAAATATGGGAGCAAATGTGGGAGCCAGTATGAGAGCAAATGTGGGAGCCAATATGGGAGTCAATATGGGGGCAAATATTGGGAGCAAATGTGTGAGCAAATCAGCTCACCTCGGATATCACCAGTGTGTGCTCATATCCACCGCTTGGTAGCGGAAACACACTTTGCGTGTTGTATGTAACTATCTTACAAAGTTTGACTGCATGCAAAACATGCTTGTATAAGCTGTGCATATAATTTTAATATACAATTAACACTAAGTGTTCAGAACTAACATGTGTAGCCATGACTAGGGTATATAGACGATCCTTAGCAAGAAAGACTGACTACCCCAGGAGTGTAAAGCCTTGCCATGTGCACTAAGCACTTGTTGGCCAAAAATGGTTCCTAATAATAACAGACTTAATGAATATGAAACGTGTCTGGAGTGCCGTCTTAAATCCTATTTTATACGTTGTGATACGTGTAAGGATTTAAGACGACACAAACGTCTTTTGTGTGTCGTCTTTTGAGTATCGCTAAATCATTAAATATCATATGATACATATTTTCACACCAAAGAATGACCATTTCAAGATCATTTATTGTAGGAATATCTTTAATGGGATCTCCAAACCTTAAAGTACGCCATATGTGATAAACATTCCACATAGCTACATAACCGACAGTACGTCATGTTATCAATCTCAGTCACCGCGCGCGCTCATTGTTTGTTTGTGTTGCATTTCAGTTCCATTTGCATTTCATTTCTTGAGAATCATACCCACGCGGAAAAATATATAGCAAGCGAGAGGAAACATGTTAAGCATCAATAGTTTTAAAAGAGCTCTGCTCCCTGTGGGTGGGGGGTTTAGAATACACCCATGGTATCCCCTGCCTGTCGTAAGAGGCGACTAAAAGGGGCGACCTTGAACATACTTTAAGGACTCCGCGTTGTTTTGTGAATTGTACCCCCAGTGGGTGGGAGGAAGCGAATACATCCACGGTAATCCCTGCCAGTCGTAAAAGGCGACTAAAAGGGCTTCTTGGAACGGTCCCCTTTCGAGGGTTTGACAGTCAGCTCTAAAAGACATACACCCGTGTGGTATAACTCTCATTAGGTTATATCGCACTTCTTTCCGTTACTGCTTTCAGGGTCTGGCAATCAAAATTTCTATATGTGCGTGCTGTTAGGGGATGGGCCACTTACGCTTGCGACTACGCTCGAAAGCCTGTTCCGGTCTTGGCCGCGCCGACAGGTGGGTGTGCCATGTACCCGTGCAGTAGTATCCGCCTGACTACGCAGGTCCCCGCACAGCCGAATGTCTGAGCTGTAAAATCCAGCATATGCCAAGGGGTACATGCCGATACGGCATTGTAAAACATCGGACCCCCGGGCAATGCCTTCCAAGCTAGGCGGACCTTGCCCTGGCTGGGTAGCGCCTACTGCGACAGCCCGTGATCGGATGTCGGTGGCATTCGGGGAGGATGATCTGGCCATGGGTTCCAAAAGAAAAATCCCCAACCAGGGTGGTCCTACACCCAAGTCTTTAACATTTGATTCCCTACGGGGATCAACCCCCTGGGAACAATCTGTGCGTGAAAATCTGGGTGCTAACACCCCCAAGTTTCTGGTAGCTACCAGAACAGATGGGGGTGATTTCAAGCTGGTAAAGAGTATTTTGTTTTCTCGCCACATAGAAGGTGTCTATGGTGAGCTTGAGAAAGTACAAAAGATGAGGAACGGTAGCTTGTTGCTCAAGACTAGGACTGGTGAGCAAGTTGAACGACTTTTGCAATGTGACCACTTTGGCGAAATTCCCGTCAAAGTGGAAAAGCACACGTCCCTGAATCTGGTCCGAGGAGTTATTTTCCAGCGGGACCTGATTCTGAACACTGACGAGGAGCTCAAGGAGGATATGCAGCACCGTCACGTGACTGATGTCCGGCGCATTACGCGCAAGGTCAATGGTCAAATCGTGGATACTGGTGCTTTCATTATTTCCTTTGAGCTTTCGGTGCTCCCGGAGAAAGTCAAGGTTACAAGTTACCGTTGTGACGTACGGCCTTATATCCCTCCACCAGCATCCGCATTCTTCGAGGGTTGAGGGCATTTCTTTTCCTCCTGTCCTTTATTTGCCTTATTCTCCTTTAGTTTTCCATTACTTCTTCTAGTATATAGGTTGGTAGTTAGTTTTAGCTTTAAGTTTACATTTCATTTTCATCTTCACGATCACCCAAACCATCAGGGGCCGATAGCCTAGATGTTAGGCCCCTTAAAACAACAATTATCATCATCATCATCATATCCCTCCACCAATGAGGTGTTATAAGTGCCGGAAGTTCGGGCACATGTTATCCCGATGCTCGAGCCCCGACATCTGTGGAACATGCGGTAAGGTACCACACGAAGCGGAAGAGTGCACAACACCTTATCAGTGCACTAATTGCCCTGGATTTCATTCTCCTCGGGACAGGAACTGCCCTGTCTTCCTGAGTGAGAAAAAATCCAGGTGATCAAAACCCTGGATGGTCTCACCTACCAGGAAGCCCGCAAGAAGTACCATACCACGATTTCGCCTTCTCCAACGATTGATTATAGAGCTATAATACCAAATTTGGTCCCGGCGACCTCATCTTTTGTACCAGCTGTGAAACCTTCAACTGAGTTACCTGTTCCGAAGCCAGCACCTATGATAATAACGGAAAGCCCGAAGGTGACTTCAACTCCACCTTCGGCCAGCACGAAGGCTGTGCGAGCGAAGGCAGCTCCGCCCGCACAGCAGGGGAGGAAGTTGAAGACTTACTCCCCACTCGGGAGGAAGTCGAAGACTTTCTCCCCACCCAAACGGTAGGCGGCATCGTCGACCAGGGTCAGGAATTCGGCTCCTGACCCGTCTATATATCTTAAAGAGGCGGATAAGGGTAAGAAGGGACCCCGCTTTACGCATTCCCTTTCTCCCAAAAAAGGGGAAGCCATCCGCGCCAACACCTGCGGATGCTTCTGCGCCTGGGGACGTTTCGGTCCCCAGATCTGCGCGCTCCCCACGGAGATCCCCCCTCCGCCGAACTGCGTCTATGAAATCTTCCACCGAGTCGATTCACTCCATGACCTCGCCTGAGGACATGGAGATTATAGTCGACGTAATGACTGTAGATCCTCCAGAGTCAAAGTTGGAGTAGCTTGCTGCTCCACGTTATTCCCTAAGTTCACACAATGGCACTGTTACAGTGGAATTGTAACAGTTATGACAGGCATTTGACAGAACTCCGTCAGCTTATTGCCCAATACGCAGCGAGTATAGTCTGCCTACAGGAAACAAACCTCAGACCTGATCACGAGACTGTTCTGAGAGGTTTCCGACTATACTCTAAAGAGCGACAAGACGCCGCCCGGGCTTCCGGGGGCATTTGTACCTTCGTTCGCTCTGACTGCTACAGTGAAGAGTTTCCACTCGCCACTCCTCTGGAAGCTATTGCAGTTCGCGTGTCCTTGCCTGCTATGATAACTGTTTGTAACGTGCACCTTCCACCGAACCAGCCCCTTGATATTAATGACGTCTTTGATCTTCTTGATCAACTTCCAGTCCATTTCCTTATCGTGGGTGATTTCAACTCGCATCACCCCCAATGGGGATCACCATCTTCCTGCCCCAGGGGAAGGGACGTGGAGGTTAATTCAGGGGTTAAATTTATCTCTATTAAATACAGGGGAATCTACACATTTTAGCTTAGCGCACGGCACGCACTGACGCAGTGACTTGAGTGTGTGTTGCCGTGCGCTTGTCCCCTTATTTGGTTGGTATGTACGCGACGACCTCTATGACAGTGACCATTTCCCGATCGTTCTTACACTTCTGAACCAGAAGCCCGTGTCTTTCCCCAGTCGTTGGGTACTTAAACAGGCCAATTGGCCATCATTCACAGAACGCGTAGTATTTGATGATCTGGGATGCCGGAGCATCGATGACGAGGTATCTTGCTGCCGCCGAGGAATCTATTCCCCCCTTTTCTGGGACTCCTCGTCGCAAGCTCGTCCCCTGGTGGACAGAGGATATTGCAGCGGCAATAAGAGACCGTCGTCGAGCTAATAAGCACTACCGTCGGCGTCCAACCATGGCCAATTTGTTGGCGTTTAAGAAATTTCGTGCCAAGGCACGAATTCTCATTCGCCAGA
Source organism: Meconema thalassinum (assembly GCA_946902985.2). Taxonomy (NCBI): domain Eukaryota; kingdom Metazoa; phylum Arthropoda; class Insecta; order Orthoptera; family Tettigoniidae; genus Meconema; species Meconema thalassinum. The sequence goes on along the minus strand of OX336392.1, from coordinate 500,046,987 downwards.
GTAAGAAACAATACTGGGAACGGTGTGTGTTGTCTTTTACGGCACATACCCCCTCCTCTCAAGTGTGGACTAAACTACGACCAATCTCGGGTATTCAGACATCTTGTACTGTACCGGGAATTTCCATTGGTAATGAATTGGTTACAGAACCGTACCGCGTTGCAAACCATCTCGCAGCTTATTTTGCGGATATATCCGGTTCCGATAACTATGATCCTGCCTTCGTGGCCATGAAGCGCGAGGCAGAACGTTTCCAGCTCAGTTTTGCTTCCCGCGCTTCGGAGGAGTACAACGTGCCCTTTACGGAGTGGGAACTCCGCGGAGCGCTGGCGCTCTGCAGGGACACGTCTCCCGGCCCGGATAATATTCACAACCAGATGCTTAAACACCTTAACGATGAGAGCATTCTTTATTTGCTCAGGGTGTTTAATCGTATCTGGTTGGAAGGTTTGTTTCCAGCGCAATGGCAGGAATGTATCATTATACCTATCCTGAAGCCCGATAAGGATCCCAATTTGACAGTGAGTTACAGACTCATTTGTCTCACTAAAGCTCTGTGCAAGCTCTTTGAGAGGATGGCCAATCGGCGCCTGGTGTGGGTCCAGGAGAAGCGAGGACTCCTGTCTGAATACCAGTGTGGATTCAGGGCGTCTCGGTGTACCAACGACAATCTCGTACGCCTGGAGACCGCCATACACGACGCTTTTCTCCGGAGACAGCACCTAGTCGTTGTTTTCTTTGACCCCCAGGGGCTCACTTCTAGTGGGCGTGGGTTGGCGACCACAGGGCCCCAGCTGAGTCCGGCATTGCTTCCACTTACTTGTGCCGGGCTCCTCTCCGTCTTCTCTCCTGTCGACCTCACTTGGTCAACTCTTGTTCTCTTCCGACCCCGACGGTATTAGGGTATCCGAGGCATAGGGAGTCTTTTCCTTTCCCGCCTTAATTGGCCCTTGTCTCCTCTCTCCTGACACCCTCCTTCTGTGAGGGGTCAGCCTTCTTTTTCTTTTCCTTTTACCTCCTGCCTTGTGCTCAAGGCCCTTAAGGAGGCAGGGTATATGTAGCCCCACCACTTCTGGTGAACCCTAGATAATGCTACACCCTCAGGGGCTCACGACTGGTGAGTTCGGGAGTTGGCGACTCCGGGGGATTCCTGAACTGGGTCCGTTTTCCCCCTTTTGTCCCTTCCCTTTGGGGCGGACCCTCTCCTCTCTCCCCTCCCCTCTCCTCTCCAATCCACTCCTCTTTTCCTTATATTTCCTTTTCTCTTTCAGATTCCCGCACTGTTTTTGTTACTTGGTTCCCCGTGTATCTAAATACCCTTTTAGCGATATTTTTTTTTCGGTATTTTTAATCTACGTTGCATTTTGTAAGTCTTTTCGATCTAGATTACATTTTGTGAGTGTTTTTCAATCTCAATTGCATTATGTAAGGATTGACAATCTAAATTGCTTTTTAGTACGTCTTTCAATATCCGGGCCGGGGCTTTTGTGAGTTTTTTGAATTTCAATTGCATTTTTTATTTTCAACCTACCCCGCTTTGTTCGAGTAGTTAAGTCTCAATTGCAATTTTGTGGGTATTTTGAATCTAAATTACATTTTGTAATTATTTTCAATCTAAATTGCATTTTGTAAGTATTGTCCACCCTAATGAGAAGTTTGAATCTACCATACATGTTGTAAGCAATTTCAATTGCATTTTGTATTTTCAACCAACCCCGCTTTGTTCAAGTAGTTAAGTCTCAATTGCAATTTTGTGGGTACTTTGAATCTCCATTACATTTTGTGCGTATTTTCAATCTCATTTGCATTTTGTAAGTATTTTGATTTCACTTGCATTTTGTAGGTATTTCGACTGTACGTTACATTTTGTACGTATTTTGGACTTAACCTACATTTTGTGCGTATTTTGTCAATCTATTCCTTTTGTGAGTATTTACGTTCGAAATTCCCTTATGTACGTATTACCGCTCTCCATTTGGTGAGTACTTTCAATCTGAGTTCCTGTTTGTAAGTATTTTCGCTGCTGCATAAGGCATAGTTGTTGGGGCTCACTGTCTATTTTATCTAAACCATTTTTGTTTCATCCATAGCAGTGAGCTGTTTTTTTATCTTCATCCTTTCATTTCACGCCATTTCATTTCATCAGGGGCCGATAACCTCGATGTTAGGCCCCTTAAAACAACAATTATCATCATCATCCTTCTGCGAGGGGTCAGCCTTATTTTTCTTTTCCTGTTACCTCCTGCCTTGTGCGTAGAAAAAAGGCTTCGGAAGGAACAGGCTGGATTTCGACAACATCGCAGCTGTGTGGATCTCATCAACACCCTCCGAATCATCCTGGAGCAGAGTGTGGAGTGGCGGAATACCCTTTACCTCACATTTGTTGACTTCTAGAAAGCATTCAACTCCGTAAATCAAAGAATCATGTGGAAGACCCTCGAGGAATATAAAATTCCAACAAAGATCATCAGAATCATGGAAGAGATGTACGAAGGGTATGAGTGCCAGGTTCTTCACGAAGGCAAATTAACAGAAAAGATAATGGTCAGTTCCGGAGTGAGACAGGGGTGTGTCCTTTTCCCACTCTGTTCCTGTTGGTCCTGGATAGTGTGATGAAGAAGGTAATGGGAGGACGGAAAAGGGGTATTCAATGGGGTATAAATGACAGGCTTGAAGATCTGGATTTCGCAGACGACATTTGTCTTATGGCACAACGGTACCGAGACATAGAAGATAAGCTGCGGAGGTTGCAGAGAGAAGCAGAACGTGCAGGACTGATGATCAACACCAACAAGACCAAAGAGATGAGGATAAATTCTGACATCACGACTAGTTTGACAGTCAACGGAAAGGACATTGAGTGAGTTGAGTCCTTCCTCTACCTTGGAAGTATAGTCACAAATGATGGGGGAGCAGAGGAAGATGTTCGAAGCCGTATCAGGAAGGCAAATGGTGCCTTTGTCCAGCTCTACCCCATCTGCAGAAATAGAAACATTTCCAGGAAGACCAAGCTCCGCCTTTTCAATAGCAACGTAAAGTCGATTCTTCTCTACGGCTGTGAAACATGGAAAGTCACAAAACCGATCAACAACCAGCTACATGTGTTCATTAACAGATGTCTGCGTCGCATCATGAATGTGAGGTGGCCGGATATAATCTCAAATGAAGATCTTTGGACCGTCACCAATCAACAACCGATTAGCATCCAGATCAAGGAGAGGAAATGGCGCTGGATTGGTCACACACTAAGGAAGCCGGACAGAGCTATTGAGAGGGCGGCGCTAGACTGGAATCCTCAAGGCGCCAGGAAGTGAGGTCGACCTAAGAAGACCTGGAAGAGGACGATCGAAAATGAAATTGCAGAGGTGGACAAGAACTGGAGTCAAATGAAGAGATTGGCCATGAACCGTACTGCGTGGAGAACTTTCGCCAAGGCCCTATGCTCCGGAAGGAGCGGCAGGAATTAAGTAAGTAAGGGGCCGATAACCTCGATGTTAGGCCCCTTAAAGCAACAATTATCATCATCATCATGTTTTCTTTGACCTCGAGAAGGCCTATGACACCACTTGGCGTTACGGCATCCTCTCTACCCTGCATCAATGGAATTTCCGTGGTAACTTGCCAGTTTTTATTGCGAATTTTCTGTCCCTTCGCCTATTCCGTGTCCGAATAGGGGGGACATATTCGCAATATCATATACAGGAAAACGGAGTCCCACAGCGATCGGTGCTTAGCGTAACATTATTTGCGATTGCCATAAACGGTATAGTCGCTGCTGCTGGTCCAGCAGTGGTACCGTCGCTATATGTAGACGACTTCGCTCTACATTATAGTGCGCAAAATATGGCGGTCGCTGAACGACAGCTACAACAAGCTATTCGGAGAATGGAACGCTGGACACTAGAGCATGGCTTTCGGTTCTCAACCGGAAATACCTCGGTTTTCCATTTCTGCCGAAAGCGCACTCTCCATCCTGATCCTGAGCTTTATCTGGGCGATGTACCTTTGCCTGTTGTTGCTACGTACCGGTTCCTTGGGCTGCTTTTCGATCAGAAATTGACGTGGGAACCACACGTGCGGTGTTTGAAAACTGCCTGTGCTAAGAAACTCAACATGTTGCGGTTTCTTAGCGGCACATCGTGGGGGGCATACCGCGCGGTGCTCCTACGTTTTTATAAGGCCCTGATTTTATCTAGATTAGATTATGGCAGTGTAGCATATGGTTCGTGGTGTATTTTTGGAAATACACGGAAAGAAAGAATTAGCTTTTGCTGTTCATTACATTATATCAGTCCATTTATTTAAATTTCTTTCCCGCACACCCCAACATCGAACTGTTACCTCCTGCTTGCCCCGTGCATTTGTTTATTCTTTCTGTCAGTTTTTTTACAGAAACGTATATTCTGCTGAACCAGCCTGACAGCGTCCCATCGCTGCTTTCCCAACTTCCATCGCTTCAAACCATGAAGACTTCCACATTAATCCGTTGGGCGTCGTGTTGTTCACCAATCTACTACTCCACGAAGACACCGCTCCAAGAAAAAAAAAAATTTTTGTAAAGTTGTTTCATGTTTATGTGCAACCTCTTTGTTCCTCCCCTCTCTCGCCCGATTCCCCCTCTTCTCCTCTCCTCCTACCGCTCTCTCTTCCCCGCTCCCGCAGCTAGCCCGCTCGGTCGCTTCACGTTCTACACTTCATTTCTACACTTCTCCGCGTCGTGAGCAACCGCTCACTCACTCTCTTAAATGCACTCAACTTCTTCTTGGTCATGCCGTCTAGGCTAGTGCTTTTCTGCGTCTAGCAGCCTTCACTTGTACGTCGGCAGTCGACTTAGTCAGTTGAAGCTCAACTAGAGCTAGCCTCCTCAACTCAAGAGGCAATCTTTTAATTCCACGCCATGTTGGAACTTTAATCTCAACCGTCAAAGGGAACTTCACCTTCGCCATGAAGCAAAGATAAGTACCGACTTCAGGTTTAACCTCATTCTCATCGTCTTTTAATAACTACATGCTTTTAATGATCATTTTATAGGCAGTGTGAGATAACTATATTTGGGGCAATAATCATCCTTCGCGGGATTTTCCATGTTGGGCTTTGGTTTGTCTAAGCCGATCTTAATAGGAAGCAGCATTTCTTATGCTTATTAAATGAGAGATCTTCTCACAACATGGGATACCATTGAATTACACACTGTCTATAAAATACTTAGCTCGTTCCACCGCTGGAATAACTTTTGCCCTATTCTTCAGTCAGGATTGCTCTGGAACCTTCCAGAATCTGCACTCTATTTACCAGTTATACCGTCATGTATTTTCCACTCGCATGTGGGAATACCTTTTCTAACTAAGGAATCTTCCTTACGAATTACTGATCAATAGCTAATTTTTCTATCTAGTGAGAAGTGGGTTGGCGACCACGGGGCCCCAGCTGAGTCCGGCATTGCTTCCACTTACTTTTGCCGGGCTCCTATCTGTCTTCTTTCCTGTCGACCCCACTTGGTCAACTCTTGTTCTCTTCCGACCCCGACGGTATTAGGGTATCCGAGGCCTAGGGAGTCTCTTCTTTTCCCGCCTTAATTGGCCCTTGTCTCATCTTTTCTGATTCCCTCCTTCTGCGAGGGGTCAGCCTTCTTTTTCTTTTCCTGTTATCTCCTGCCTTCTGCTCAAGGCCCTCAAGGAGGCCGGGTGTATGTAGCCCCACCACGTTTGGTGCACCCTAGATAATGATACACCCTCAGGGGCTCACGGCTGGTGAGTTCGGGAGTTGGCCACCCCGAGGGATTCCTGAGCTGGGTCCGTTTTCCCCTTTTGTCCCCTACCTTCGGGGCGGACCCTCTCCTCTTTCACTTTCCTATCTGCCCTTCATGGCTCTCCTTCCTTCCAAGTCCCTCAATCCGCATTCTTCGAGGGTTGAGGGCATTTCTTTTCCTCCTGTCCTTTGTTTGCCTTATTCTCCTTTAGTTTTCCATTTCTTCTTCTAGTATGTAGGTTGGTAGTTAGTTTTAGTTTTAAGTTTGCATTTCATTTTCATCTTCACGATCACCCAAACCATCAGGGGCCGATAGCCTTGATGTTAGGCCCCTTAAAACAACAATTATCATCATCATCATCTAATTTTTCTTCCTCCGTTAGGATCTTCTTTGGCGCATTTAACTGTAATCTACAACTTTCTCAAGCAATAGACTCTCGCATATCTAGTGTAACTAGTTTTTTCCATCATTGCAATAACTTTCTTGGCCATAAACTTTTGTGCTACTACAGTTAACTTTTCATCTATTTCAACAGACTATAGTGAAAAACAGTGTTTGTTCAATATTTCATCCGCGTCGTGTTCGTCCGATTATTATAAATACGGCCATGAACACTTATCCTCAATCCCATTTGATCTTTCCCAAACCTCTTACTAACAAACCATAATAATAAAATTGTTATTTTAGGTCTTTTCCAATGAGGTGTCACTCTCAATAAGTGCCCTCCCTCTCTTGATTTATTTAAAACGAATTAATGTCTGCATAATTACGTGTCTGGTACACGTCTCAAATTATCTTGTTTCTCCCTTCTAATTTGGGAATACAATTCTTTCAACTCATAAGTGAGTTATCTCTAGGGTTCACGAAAGGGAAACTTGCCCCATTTTTCTCGTGATCCCTACTTAAACATAGGAATTCTAGAAATTTCCTTTCGATTGTTCTCTTCATGTTTCACAATAAGTGACCTGCCCTATAATCTTCTATGTATAATCTACCCACCTGCTTTTTGTTGTTACTTTCGAAGTTGTTACTCTTTCTAAGATATTTACCCATAAATTCCTTAAAGTACACACCTTGTACTTGATTTATTGTCTAACATTAATCACTTCAATTATCTTTAAATTTTTCATTTTATCTTCGCCATTTCAAAATCTTGCGAAGATTTTAAAACATATAAAGGTTTGAAATCAAAAGAATTGCTAATTGCCTGGCGCAAGCTTTAGATGTTTTCGGAGGTCTGTGACCCCATTTGTTACAAAAGCAAAATTATATATTTGTTACCAAACTACTACCCAACATTGTTAAATAAATTAAATATTTGTTTTTGGATTTATAATTTCTCAAACATAACGGTTAGGCAAGATCCTGTCTTCCTTGACTCTTCTCACTTAATGCAAATAAATCTATTGATAGGGTGTTTACTACTTGTTGCATTTGAGCAAGTACTCTTAGTCATAACTTATGTCAAACTCTCTTCCTATTTCTCCATCCATTTTCTCCGGTCCGAAACCCACTTCCTTTTTCTTCATCATCTTCCCTTGGGGGTTAGGTTATTCCCAAGCTAATAATCTACCCAGTTCGGCCCGTAAGTCAGTGCTTGTTAAACTGGACAGTGTCCACCACGGCGGTGTGAGGCTGGCGCGGGGAGCCTTTCGGACGAGCCCGGTCGTCAGCTTGCTCGCCGAGGCTGGCGTACCTCCTTTACACCTGAGGCGCCAACAAGTACTGCTGACCTATGCTGCAACTATTCGACAGATACCACTTCATCCAAGCTATCCATGTTTGTTTACCAATCCGAATCGCCGGCTGTATGATGCGCTCGCCCGAGCCACTCGGCCGGCGGGGATTTGCTTGGATGACTTATACCGTCAGTTCCGATTTCCTTCTGTCTCCTGTATCACCCGAGTACCTAGCAAGGCCCCTCCGTGGATGGTCTCTCGCCCTGATATCATCCTGGATCTGCACACCGGTCCCAAGTCGGACACGGACTCCTCCGTCCAGCGGAGGCTGTTCCAGTCCGTGGTGAGCCGGTATCCAGGATCGGGGCTTCTCTTCACGGATGGTTCGGGGGTAAACGAGAAAGTAGGCTGTGCATTTGTGGTTGAGGATCGTCGGTTTCTCTTTTCACTTCCCGAGGCTTGTGGCGTGTACACTGCGGAGCTGTATGCCATCTTAGAGGCTCTGCGGTACACGTTATCAGACAATCACCAGCACTTTCTTGTGTGTATTGACTCTCTGAGTGCGCTGCAAGCACTCGATGTGCGTTTCCCGAAGCACCCGTTGGTCCAGCGTGTGCACGACCTGCTCGTCAGTTCGTGTAACTCCCCCAGGGGCTCACTTCTAGTGGGCGTGGTTTGGCGACCACGGGGCCCCAGCTGAGTCCGGCATTGCTTCCACTTACTTGTGTCGGGATCCTCTCCGTCTTCTTTCCTGTGTACTTCACTTGGTCATCTCTTGTTCTCTTCCGCCCCCGACGGTATTAGGGTATCCGATGCCTAGGGAGTCTCTCCTCTTCCTTTCCCGCCTTAATTGGCCCTTGTCTCATCTTTCCTGATCCCCTCCTTCTGTGAGGGGTCAGACTTCTTTTTCTCCCCCCAGGGGCTCACATCTTGTGGGCGTGGGTTGGCGACCACGGGGCCCCAGCTGAGTCCGGCATTGCTTCCACTTACTTGTGCCGGGCTCCTCTCAGTCTTCTTTCCTGTCGACCTCACTTGGTCAACTCTTGTTCTCTTCCGACCCCGACGGTATTAGGATATCCGAGGCCTAGGGAGTCTCTTCCTTTCCCGCCTTAATTGGCCCTTGTCTCATCTTTTCTGATTCCCTCCTTCTGCGAGGGGTCAGCCTTCTTTTTCTTTTCCTGTTATCTCCTGCCTTCTGCACAAGGCCCTCAAGGAGGACGGGTGTATGTAGCCCCACCACTTTTGGTGCACCCTAGATAATGCTACACCCTCAGGGGCTCACGGCTGGTGGGTTCGGGAGTTGGCGACCCCGAGGGATTCCTGAGCTGGGTCCGTTTTCCCCTTTTGTCCCTTACCTTTGGGGCGGACCCTCTCCTCTTTCACTTTCCTATATGCCTTTCATGGCTCTCCTTCCTTCCAAGTCCCTCAATCCGCCTTCTCCGAGGGTTGAGGGCTTTTCTTTTCCTTCTGTCCTTTTATTTGCCTTATTCTCCTTTAGTTTTCCATTTCTTCTTCTAGTATAGTAGTTAGTTTTAAGTTTGCATTTCATTTTCATCTTCACAATCACCCAAACCATCAGGGGCCGATAACCTAGATGTTAGGCCCCTTAAAACAACAATTATCATCATCATCTAAATTGCTTTTTAGTTAGTCTTTCAATATCCGGGCCGGGGCTTTTGTGAGTTTTTTGAATTTCAATTGCATTTTGTATTTTCAATCTACCCCGCTTTGTTTAAGTAGTTAGTCTCAATTGCAATATATTGAATCTAAATTACATTTTGTAATTATTTTCAATCTAAATTGCATTTTGTAAGTATTGTCCATCCTAATGAGAAGTTTGTATCTACCTTAAATTTTGTAAGCAATTTCAATTGCATTTTGTATTTTCAACCTACCCCGCTTTGTTCAAGTAGTTAAGTCTCAATTGCAATTTTATGGGTATTTTGAATCTCCATTACATTTTGTGCGTATTTTCAATCTCATTTGCATTTTGTAAGTATTTTGTTTTCACTTGCATTTTGTAGGTATTTTGACTGTACTTTGAATTTTGTACGTATTTTGGACTTAACCTACATTTTGTGAGTATTTTTCAATCTATTCCTTTTGTGAGTATTTTCGTTCGAAATTCCCTTATGTACGTATTACCGCTCTCCATTTGGTGAGTAGTTTCAATCTGAGTTCCTTTTTGTAAGTATTTTCCCTGCTACATAAGGTATAGTTGTTGTGGCTCACTGTTTATTTTATCTAAACCATTTTCGTTTCATCCATAGCAGTGAGCTGTTTTTTTTATCTTCATCCATTCATTTCACGCCATTTTTTCATCAGGGCCGATAACCTCGATGTTAGGCTCCTTAAAACAGCAATTATCATCTTCATCATCAGTTCGTGGAACGCTGGAATTCAAACCCAAGACCTCAGGACTTTTGTTTTGAACATTATCAGAAATATTATTCCATTTACATTTTGCTGTTGCTTATAGTTATAAGAGTTGGCATTAATATGGGAGCAAAAGTGAAAGCAAAAAGTGGGTGCAAGCATGGCTGATTGTAGAGACTTTCATATCAACTAATACACACAAATTAATTTTTAGTAAAGTAACTTGGATAATAATAATAATAACATTTAAATAAATGGAAGGGGATTGATATTTTTCAGGGTGTGATTTCCAAAGTAAGTTACTGCCAAAAACTTTAACCTATTACCAAAATAAAAAGGGTTTCGAGACAAGCCATTTGACATGTCATAGGACCAAATCCGACCATGCATTCGTGAGATATCGGAAAAAGTCAAAATATGTGCAAAATGCCCACCAAACAAAATGCAATTTAGATTCAAAATTCGTGCGAAATGCGGTTTTGGTTGAAAATACTTACAACATGCAATTGTAATTCAAAATACTCAATAAAAGGCCCGGCCAACTGCATTGAAAGACTTACTAAAAAGCAAATTATATTGTCAATCTTTACAAAATGCAATTGAGGTTGAAAACAATCGCGAGATGTAATTAAGATCGAAAAAACTTACAAAATGCAACGAAGATTAAAAATGCCTTAAAAATCGCTAAAAGGGAATTTAGATACACGGTGAACCAAGTAACAAAAACAGTGCGGGAACCTTAAAGAGAAAAGGAAATATAAGGAAAAGTAGAGAGGAGAGGGGAGAGAGGAGAGGGTCCGCCCCAAAGGTAAGGGACAAAAAGGGAAAACGGACCCAGCTCAGGAATCCCACGGGGTTGCCAACTCCCGAACTCACCAGCCTTGGGCCCCTGAGGGCGGTGATTGCCCCCACTTTTTACTCACACATTCTGCTCCCACTTTGTGCACTCACTTTTGCTCGCTCTTTTTGCTCCCACTTTTGTTTTCACATTTGCTCCCAATTTCTGCTCCCATATTCGCTCACACTTGTTTGCTCCCACTTCTGCTTACACGTTTTGCTCCCACATTTTTGCTCTCATATTTGCCCCCACTTTTGCTTACACTTTTTGGTCCCACTTTTTTTCTCTCACTTTTTGCTCCCACTTTTGCTTTCACATTTGCTCCCATACTTGCTCCTACTTTTTTATTGCTCTCATATTTGCTCCCACTTTTGCTTACACTTTTTTCTCTCACTTTTTGCTCCCACTTTTGCTTTCACATTTGCTCCCATGCTTGCTCCCACTTTTGCTTTCACATTTTCTCTCATACTTGCTCCTACTTTCTTTTGATCTCACTTTTTGCTCCCAATTTTTTGCTCCCACTTTTGCTTACACTTTTAGCTCTCACTTTTTGCTCCCACATTTGCTCACACTTTTTTTTGCTCTCATATTTGCTCCCACTTTTGCTTACATTTTTGCTCCCACTTTTTTTCTCTCACATTTTGCTCCCACTTTTGCTTTCACATTTGCTCCCATACTTGCTCCTACTGTTTTTGCTCCCACTTTTGCTTACTCTTTTTGCTCCCACTTTTTCTCTCACACTTTTTGCTCCCACTTTTGCTTTCACATATGCTCCCATACTTGCTCCCACTTTTGCTTTCACATTTGCTCCCATACTTGCTCCTACGTTTTGCTCTCTATTTTTGCTCCCACTTTTGCTCCCAATTTTTGCTCTCACTTTTTGCTCCCATATTTGTTCACACTTTTTTTCTTGCTCTCATATTTGCTCCCACTTTTGCTTACACTTTTTGCTCCCACTTTTTTTCTCTCACTTTTTGCTCCCACTTTTGCTTTCACATTTGCTCCCATACTTGCTCCTACTTTTTTTGCTCTCATATTTGCTTACACTTTTTGCTCCCACTTTTTTCTCTCCCTTTTGCTCCCACTTTTGCTTTCACATATGCTCCCATACTTGCTCCCACTTTTGCTTTCACATTTGCTCCCATACTTGCTCCTACTTTTTTGCTCCCACCTTTTGATCTCAATTTTTGCTTCCACTTTTTGCTCCCAATTTTTTCTTCCGCTTTTTGCTCCCACTTTTTTGCTCCCACATTTGCACCCTTATATGCTCGCACATCAAACTATTGTTCTTATTACCAAGTTGTCTTTATCTAGAGCCTAGTCTATGCTTGACTGTTGATATGGAAGTATCTGTGACTAGGTATGGTAAGCCTCATGCATTCTATAAAGGATATTCATATATTGTGAAACGAACCAATAAAAATGGAACTGTTATTTGGCGTTGTTCAAAACAACGTTCAAAACAATGTCGCAGTGAGCTAAAAAGTAAAAATAGTGAGGTTTTAAGTGTCTGTGATCATCAATGTAGTGACTGCATGAAACACTGTTGCTGTCAACAGAAAATCATGAAAATGTTAAAAAGCGAGTACAAGAAAATAATATTGCTGCTCAAAATAGTTCAATGTTCAAAAAACCCTTAACATTAACAAAAGCCACGCAGACTCTACATGAGGACACTGTAGAGGAAGAGGAAGAGGAACAGGAAGGGGACCAGGGATATTTAACTGGTTTTAGTAATGTTGAGGATAATGTTGAGGATAATTATAGTGATTATAATAATAGTGATATAGATCATGCTGCTTATGATTATGATAGTGATAATGATCCTAAACAAGACAATAACGTTTTCATGCCTATTGTTCATCGTGGAAGAAAAACGATCTACAACAAGCTTTGTTTTTAAAACCACACTATAGTAAAGGCAAAGACTTGTATTAAGTGTGCGTTTTATTGTCATAATCATGTATACTCTGCAATGTTAAATATTCTGACTTCTATAGAAAATAAAACAACATTGTACCATAATTTTCATTTATTTACAAACTTTATATACATTTTGTTTTGTTTCATGATAATATTTTTAAGACAATACTAAACACTAAAACATTAGTATCTATACACATATTTTTCTTTCAGTCCATTGTCATGACTTATATCTTCCATTATTATTTGACTTTTTTTTTTAAATTTAATTAAAACTAACCATGCACCTATTGTTTTTAAAACCTTCATAAATTAAGTGTACAGGTTGTACAGCATTATTGACTTCATCAAAAACACTCTCCGACATATCATTAAACCGTGTAGGCAGAAATGTCTCAAAGTTTTCACATACAAAAAGTACACGATCACCATATGCTGTTTTCAATTTCCGAATCTTGATAATGCGGAATGGAATATGCGTTGGCAATTCGCTGAGCTTCTTTGTCTCTGAGCCACATGCTTGACCCACAGCATTCAAAACATTCATTGTAGTAGTCTATAAACAAAAGAAAAGCATATCTATTACACTCTAAAACAGCTTTAATAATATTGTGCAATTAGGGATTTTGCACTATGCATGGCTGATAAATTTTACTATTTATGCAAGAAATGCCCTAACTGTAGCAGATCTCTTCTGCATATAGCACATAGTTCTGCATAGTTCTAATGCACACTTGACACAGGCTATCATGTGTCCACAAGGCAAAAATACAACACCTAGTTCATCTTGATAACAAATTTTACATAATTGTTGGTCACACTTTTGTATCTGTTCGTGAGACAAGTCTTTTTCTTCAGCCTCGTGTATTTGCTCCGCATGTTCTAACTCTAAAGGCACTTTTAAGTCTTGTACTGCAATCATGTTTTCTTTACGAATAGTGTTCACAAATTCCTGACCTTTAAGCAACACCATGTATTTACAGTTAGGTAACCAACGAGCGTGTTGCACAAAAGGGTCATCAGTCATTTGCCAATCCTTTAAAGCAAATCCACAATAAAAACATATTGTTTTATCCCATTCACCAGTATAAAAAAATCCAGCTTCACTTAGTTGTTTGGGAAGGTGTTTTAATATTAATGGCCAAATATTTTTATAAGATTCTAAACTTTTTTCAACAGAGCTGTAATCTGGGTGTGCTATTGCTTTAGTCTTGCAAACTCCCAATTTTTCAAAAGTACATGCCAATTCAACACTGTCTATGGCATATGGACCACATATATCGACACTACCGTTGTTGGCTGGTAATACATCATTATTATTTATTTGTGATTCAACAACGTAAGTAGCGGCCAATGGTCTTGTGGTTCGGTAAAATGAATACACGGGTATGTTACCCACTTGTTTTCTAAGCATGTAAGGACAACAAGGAGACCATCGCAAATGTTCTCTAAAGGGATCATCCCCTTCTTCCCAGTGTGAAAGTTCAATACGACAAAACACACAGCGCACCACATCTTCTCGGTTCAAGTAAAAAAAAACGGCTTTTGCAAGTTCATGTGTCGACAAAAAGCCTACAGGCCAGGATTCAAATGTTAACCAACGGTCATGTTCTGATTTTAAATTTAACCCACGTGGTAAACCAACTTGCTCACTTGTTGTATTTGGTACTAACGCCATGTGTTATAATAAAACTTTTTCTTATTGTAAGTTATTAACGTTGCACAGAGTACTTTAAAGCACAATGTATGCTTGTTCACTGTCTGTTCATTACGTTAATGGCGCATGACGACACCTAAAAGCAAACAAAATAACCAATCAATCAATACTTGTAAATAAAACTTAAACGTTAATTGTCATTAATATATCAAAACACCATAAAAATTATAATAAACTGTATGTCGGCACTAACAGTAACCCATGTACTTATTTTCTTTTTATAAAGCTGCAGTCATTTACATTCCCCTTTAACCAATACATAAACAAAAAATAATAATGTCATGTCATTGTGTTCAGATTATCATGTTCAAACCTGTGAATATTCGTTGAGTTCATAGGGTACAAAGTTCCTCATTTTTCTACTAGAAAGCGCTATAGAGTTTAAAGAGATTAGATATCTAACATCTAACCTCCTTGACTTTCATAGTCAAGGAACAACTAAATTCGACATGCAATTCGAAATGTGTCAAATAACAAAGCTTGCACCCGGCACCCGAGGCCATACGTTATTAGTATTATTATTATTATTATTATTATTAATATTATGTTATTATTATTATTATTATTATTATTATTATTATTATTATTATTATTATTATTATTATAGGGAACGACCTGTCAGTTAAATTAATTTTTTTGTTTTTTACAAAATCCAATATGGCCTTGTACTTTTCCGGTAAACAACCAATATGGTCTTGTCCCGGTTGCCAATACATAGTCATTAATCAAGAAAGCAATCATCGTCCTATTCATGTACAGGTAATGATTTTTTTGTCTACGAGTTTTCAGTAGTGGTAAAATGGAATAGCATTTTATGTTAGGCTTATCTGAGTTTTAAATAGTTCACTGCCTGGAAAAAATGGTTGCACTTTACTGCGTCTCGGGTTTTCAGTGACTGCTACGGCGGTAAGGCTTTTCTTTCCAAGTTTCTAAAAATAAATAAAATAAACCGTTATAAATACCTAAATTCAGGTTAGTACATGCATTTCATAAAGTAAAATATGAAACAAAAAATGAAACAAGTTAGTTTAAAAAAATAATCCCACCTTCACTTGCAGTGGCTTATTGCTGTTTCCTTCTAGTGGGCTCAAAAGTGCAATGGTTTCTTCTCTCTCAGACATGTAAGGTATACCAGTTATCTGCAAATAAATAAATTCAAAAAAATCAATAATTACCTAATCGATAAATAATTGCTTGTAAATATATATATAAATCAATAAATGTATAAATGAATAAATATATACCTACCTCACCACAAGGATAAGTATTTTCCACCAACACCAAAACTGTTAAACAAGACCAGGGTTTCACGAACGCAATATATTCAAAGGTAGTCACCTGAGTGAGAGTGGAAATGATAACGACATGTCTTTATATATGTTACGTTGCATGTATAATCATTTCTTCCCACGCATTGAACATTCTGTTATCGGTCACGTGGACAGCTAACACCCAAGGTGAACACCTGTGCCAGGTCAAATTTCACATGAACTTGCATTTCGTCACGTACGAAGCAAACAGGATGTAACTTGTTTAGCCCTCATGTGGTTTCACATGTGTTCACATGCATTTTGTTCTTCCCTGTCACCACGATTGTCAGATTATTTAACCTTGAAGCGTCATCCGCGTTTTTGTCATTTTCCATTGCACCTGTTGTCAAGTCATGTCAGCGCCTTCCAATAAGCTCAAATGACATTCGCCTCCTGCTCGTCTGCTCCTCTGCAAGTTTGTTTTCTGTACTCGCTTCGACCAACATAGAACCAAGTTCTCATCATCGTTTACACGTTAAAGATCCCCTTCGGGGGTAAAAAAAAATCTCCCCCAGGGGCTCACATCTTGTGGGCGTGGGTTGGCGACCACGGGGCCCCAGCTGAGTCCGGCATTGCTTCCACTTACTTGTGCCGGGCTCCTCTCCGTCTTCTTTCCTGTCGACCTCACTTGGTCAACTCTTGTTCTCTTCCGACCCCGACGGTATTAGGGTATCCGAGGCCTAGGGAGTCTCTTCCTTTCCCGCCTTAATTGGCCCTTGTCTCATCTTTCCTGACACCCTCCTTCTGTGAGGGGTCAGCCTTCTTTTTCTTTTCCTTTTACCTCCTGCCTTGTGCTCAAGGCCCTTAAGGAGGCAGGGTGTATGTAGCCCCACCACTTCTGGTGCACCGTCGATAATGCTACACCCTCAGGGGCTCACGGCTGGTGAGTTCGGGAGTTGGCGACCCCGAGGGATTCCTGAGCTGGGTCCGTTTTCCCCTTTTGTCCCTTACCTTCGGGGCGGATCCTCTCCTCTTTCACTTTCCTATCTGCCTTTCATGGCTCTCCTTCCTTCCAAGTCCCTCAATCCGCATTCTTCGAGGGTTGAGGGCATTTCTTTTCCACCTGTCCTTTATTTGTCTTATTCTCCTTTAGTTTTCCATTTCTTCTTCTAGTATGTAGGTTGGTAGTTAGTTTTAGTTTTAAGTTTACATTTCATTTTCATCTTCACGATCACCCAAACCATCAGGGGCCGATAGCCTAGATGTTAGGCCCCTTAAAACAACAATTATCATCATCATCATAAAAAAAATCTTAGCATGCTTCACACATTTTCAAATATTAGCCTCCATCCATCTGCCATAAAAAAGATCAGAAAATCACACCCTCGCTCTGTCATGAACCGACCCGCCGAAATAGCGATTGTTCTATTAAGCATGGTCCTTGTGGTTAGCGACAGGTTCGTTGAAACACACACACCCAGCAGTATCGTCTCTCTCAACCACCACGCTTCATGAACATTATAAACAGGTAAAAAAAATCAACATGTATGGCGTTAGGCCCTTTGTGAATTATGTTTTGGAAAAAATATCTACCACATTTGAAAGGGGGCGTGATCCAGAGTCCAAGGACACCTCGTACACGTCTCTAGGCCTATTGGTTCGTGAGATATCGGCAAAAATCACAAAAAACACGTGTTTACCCCAAAATCGAGTTTACAAAATTTTTAAAAAAATATGACGAGTAGTCCATAGCAAAGAGACGCCACCCCGAGTCCTTGGACCCGTCGTATACGCCTCTAGCATGATTGGTTCGCGAGATATAGCAAAAAGTTTAAAATCACGGTTTTACCCCAAAAAATTCTGTTTCCCTCATAAAAGCCTGTTTCCCTCCTTCTCAAAACTTTAATCTATTAATAACATATATAGGGCTTCGAGACAAGCGATTTGACACGTCACCCCCCCCCCCCCCCCAGGGGCTCACATCTAGTGGGTTGTGGGTTGGCGACCACGGGGCCCTAGCTGAGTCCGGCATTGCTTCCACTTACTTGTGCCGGGCTCCTCTCTTTCTTCTTTCCTGTCGACCTCCCTTGGTCAACTCTTGTTCTCTTCCGACCCCGACGGTATTAGGTTATCCGAGGCCTAGGGAGTCTTTCACTTTCCCGCCTTAATTGGCCCTTGTCTCATCTTTCCTGATACCCTCCTTCTGTGAGGGGTCAGCCTTCTTTTTCTTTTCCTTTTACCTCCTGCCTTATGCTCAAGGCCCTTAAGGAGGCAGGGTGCATGTAGCCCCACCACTTCTGGTGCACCGTCGATAATGCTACACCCTCAGGGGCTCACGGCTGGTGAGTTCGGTAGTTGGCGCCCCCGAGGGATTCCTGAGCTGGGTCCGTTTCCCCTTTTGTCCCTTCCCTTTGGGGCGGACCTTCTCCTCTCTCTCCTCTGCTCTCCCCTCCTCTCCACTCCTCTTTTCCTTATATTTACTTTTCTCTTTAAGATTCCCGCACTGTTTTTGTTACTTGGTTCACCGTGTGTCTAAATTCCCTTCTAGCGATTTTTAAGGCATTTTTAATCTACGTTGCATTTTGTTAGTTTTTCCGATCTAAATTACATCTCGCGATTGTTTTCAACTTCAATTGCATTTTGTAAAGATTGACAATCTAACTTGCTTTTTGGTAAGTCTTTCAATGCAGGTAGCCGGGCCTTTTAGTGAGAATTTTGAATTTCCATTGCATTTTGTAAGTATTTTCAACCAAAACCGCATTTCGCACGAATTTTGAATCTAAATTGCATTTTGTTTGGTGGGCATTTTGAACATATTTTGATTCTTAATTGCATTTTGCGGGTATTTTGAATCTAAATTACATTTTGTCAAGTATTTTCAATCTAAATTGCATTTTGTAAGTATTGTCAATCCACATGAGTCGTTTGAATCTCCCCCCAGGGGCTCACTTCTAGTGGGCGTGGGTTGGCGACCACGGGGCCCCAGCCGAGTTCGGCATTGCTTCCACTTACTTGTGCCGGGCTCCTTTCTGTCTTCTTTCCTGTCTTCTTTCCTGTCGACCTCACTTGGTCAACTCTTAATCTCTTCCGACCCCGACGGTATTAGGGTATCCTAGGCCTAGGGAGTCTTTTCCTTTCCCGCTTTAATTGGCCCTTGTCTCATCTTTTCTGATTCCCTCCTTCTGCGAGGGGTCAGCCTTCTTTTTCTTTTCATGTTACCTCCTGCCTTCTGCTTAAGGTCCTCAAGGAGGCCGGGTGTATGTAGCCCCACCACTTTGGTGCACCCTAGATAATGCTACACCCTCAGGGGCTCATGGCTGGTGAGTTCGGGAGTTGGCGACCCCGAGGGATTCCTGAGCTGGGTCCGTTTTCCCCTTTTGTCCCTTACCTTTGGGGCGGACCCTCTCCTCTTTCACTTTCCTATCTGCCTTTCATGGCTCTCCTTCCTTCCAAGTCCCTCAATCCGCCTTCTTCGAGGGTTGAGGGCGTTTATTTTCCTCCTGTCCTTTATTTGCCTTCTTCTCCTTTAGTTTTCCATTTCTTCTTCTAGTCTGTAGGTTAGTAGTTAGTTTTAGTTTTAAGTTCGCTTTTCATTTTCATCTTCACGATCACCCAAACCATCAGGGGCCGATAACCTAGATGTTAGGCCCCTTAAAACAACAATTATCATCATCATCATCGTTTGAATCTACCGTACATTTTGTAAGCGTTTTCAACTTCAATTGCATTTTGTAAGTATTTTGAATTTCAATTGCACTTAGTGAATAATTTGGATTGGAACTGGGATATTTCAATCTGAATTGCATCGTGTATTTTCAATTTCAATTACATTTTGTAAGTATTTTGAACCTCAATTGCATTTTGTACGTAATTTCGATCTCATTTGCATTTTGTAAGTATTTTGAATTTCAATTGCATTTTGTAGGTATTTCGACGTTACATTGCATTTTGTACGTATTTTGAACCTAGCCTTCATTTTGTGGGTATTTTTTTCATCTATTCCTTTAGTGAATCTTTTCGTTCTAAATTCCCTTTTGTAAGAACATTTTGTGAGTTGTTTCAATCTTAGTTCCTTTTAGTAAGTATTTTCCGTCTCACTTAATTTTCGTTCTGGTTTCCGTTTCATTATTATTTTCGCTATCACCCCAATCATTAGGGGCCGATAACCTAGATGTTAGGCCCCTTAAAACAACAATTATCATCATCATCATCATCATCATGACACGTCACACGTCCAAATCCGACCTTGCGTTCGAGAGATATCGGCAAACTTCGTAGGAAAGTAGGCGACTATCTGGTTCTCTCCTCACCACCAAAACCCCTTCTTATAAATCATTTTTTCAAAGAGCTCGCCCTCTTACAAAAATCACAAGTGCGCATGCGTACAAAACAAAAACAAAAATGTTGATCCATAGCGGCATCCAGCAAAACGCATGCGCTATATGATCTACAACGTTTAAGTTCATTTTAGCACCGCACCTTATACATGCCGCATTTGAAAAGAGACTTTCACTAAAAAATTACAATTTGACTCCCTAGTAGGAGTGGGTTTTATTTAGGGGTTGAAATGAGCGGTCCATTGGAAAGAGGGCGTCAACCCGAGTCCAACGACACCTCATTTGTTAAAATCGGACCATGGGTTGGCCAGATATTAATAATTTAACATGGACGCCGCCCGAGCAACGCCGGGTGAGTTAGAACCCCCCTCACTCCCCTACTAATGATGGTGAATGCAACTGGGCAAGGATCTGGAAAGAAGCGGCCGTGGCCTGTCAGAAGGTACCGTCCCAGCATTTATTTGGACTTGAAAATGGGAAACCACGGAAAACCATTTCGAGGACGGCCGACTGTGGGGCTCGAACCCATGTCTACTGAGTCCACGGAGAGCTTGGCCCCATGGCCTAGAGCTGCGCTTTAGCGTGCGTAGCTACCGCTGCCGGTATGCTATATTTCTAAATGTGGTGTATTAATTGTGTACAATTCCCCCCCCCCCCCCCCGGGCTCACATCTAGTGGGACGTGGGTTGGCGACCACGGGATCCCGGCTGAGTGCGGCATTGCTTCCACTTGTGCCGGGCTTCTCTCCGTCTTTTTTCCTGTCGACCTCTCTTGGTCAACTCTTGTTCTCTTCCAACCCCGATGGTATCAGGGTATCCGCGGCCTAGGGAGTCTCTTCCTTTCCCGCCTTAATTGGCCCTTCTCTCATCTTTCCTGATCCCTCACTTCGAAGGGTCACCCTTCTTTTTCTTTTCCTTTCACCTCCTGCCTTGTGCTCAAGGCCCTTAAGGAGGCAGGGTGTATGTAGCCCCACCACTTCTGGTGCACCGTCGATAATGCTACATCCTCAGGGGCTCACGGCTGGTGAGTTCGGGAGTTGGCGATCCCGAGGGATTACTGAGCTGGGTCCGTTTTCCCCTTTTGTTCCTTACCTTTGGGGAGGACCTTCTCCCCTCCCCTCTCCTCTCCTCTCCTCTCCTCTCCTCTTTTCATTATATTTACTTTTCTCTTAAAGATTAACGCACTGTTTTTGTTCCTTGGTTTACCGTGTATCTACATTCCCTTCTAGCGATTTCTAAGGCATTTTTAATCTACGTTGCATTTAGTAAGTTTTGTCGATCTAAATTACATCTCGCGATTGTTTTCAACCTCAATTGCATTTTCTAAAGATTGACAATCTAAATGGCTTTTTAGTAAGTCTTTCAATGCAGGTAGACGGGCCTTTTAGTGAGTATTTTGAATTTCAATTGCATTTTGTAAGTATTTTCAACCAAAACCGCATTTCGCACGAATTTTGAATCTAAATTGCATTTTGTTTGGTGGGCATTTTGCACATATTTTGATTCTCAATTGCATTTTGTGGGTATTTTGAATCTAAATTACATTTTGTCAAGTATTTTCAATCTAAATTGCATTTTGTAAGTATTGTCAATCCACATGAGTCGTTTGAATCTACCGTACATTTTGTAAGCATTTTCAATTTCAATTGCACTTTGTGAGTATTTTGAATCTGAACCGGCTTTTTTTTCAATCTAACTTGCATTGTGTATTTTCAATTTCAATTGCATTTTGTAAGTATTTTGAACCTCAATTGCATTTTGTACGTATTTTCGATCTCATTTGCATTTTGTAAGTATTTTGAATTTCAGTTGCATTTTGTAAGTATTTCGACGCTACATTGCATTTTGTACGTATTTTGAATCTCGCCTACGTCTTGTGGGTCTTTTTTCAATCTATTCTTTTTGTGCAACTTTTCGTTCTAATTTCCCTTTTGTAAGACCATATTGTGAGTTGTTTCCATTTGAGTTCCTTTTTGTACGTATTTTCCGTCTCAGATAATTTTGTTCTGGTTTCCATTTCATTATCATTTTCGCTATCACCCAGATCATTAGGGGCCGATAACCTCGATGTTAGGCCCCTTAAAACAACAATTATCATCATCATCATCATCATCATCAGTTCTGGTGCACCCTGGATAGTGCTACACCCTCAAGGGCTCACAGCTGGTGAGCTCGGGAGTTGGCGACCCCGAGGGATTCCTGAGCTGGGTCCGGTTTTCCCCCTTTTCCATTGCCTTTGGGGTGGGCCCTGTCGTCTTTCACTTTCACATCTGCCTTTCTTGGCTCTCCTTCAATATTGTGTACTAATTAAAAAATCTATTTTTGAGTGCTTAAGTCATTGCTCTAAAGTATATGGGTATTCTTGATAATGTTCTCGATGTTGTAGGTATTAGGAATTGCTGGTACTGTTAGTTGAATCATAATCTTGTAATTCCTCTATTCCTGACATTACACTCTGAACTGAACCGTCACTGCATGAATCATTTTCAGAGTCCGATTCACTGTCACTGTCATTGCCAATATAGATTATGAATTCTTCCAGCAATCCGTCCCTCTTCCAGTACTTGGCTCGTAACTTATCGACGTGACCACATTCCTTTTTCCATTCTTCCTCCGTAACCGTCGCAAAAGCGTCTCTTGTAATACGCTCTATGTCCTTGGATGACTGGTTCACATTCTTGTCAGCAATGCGACGCTTCACAACACTCCATATTAATTCTATAGGGTTCAGATCACAGTGATATGGATGTAATCGTACCACTGAGTGACCCAATGACTTCAAGTAATCTTCCACGGCGAATACTGGCGCTGGTTTATGCAATTTCACTACGTTCAGTAGTTCATATTTGCGTAGGCTCTCATTGAAAGTGATGTTATTCGTCGTTCGCCAGATCTGGATTTCGTATTTCCTGCTGTTTGATGTAGGTGCTTTATTAATCTGCAGTGTGTGGTACGACGCATTGTCCATCACTATGATACAATTATCTGGTATATTCGGTACCAGTTGTGTTTTAAGCCAGGTCATGAAGTTCTTGCTGTTCATTTCATCGTGGTAATCACCAGATTTAGTTTTAGATTTGAACATGCACAGTCCGCATGGTACAAACCCGTTTTCACTGCCCGCGTGAACTATGATCCACCTCTGGCCTGCACTGTCTGAAGTCAGGACACCTTCAGTTGCCTCGTCCTGCCAACACTTCTTTACCGTGTATGATGGATGGATATAAGTTTCGTCCAAGAATATAACAGGTCATTTCTTGTCACCTAGCTCGTCATTCTCTTGTAAGATTCTCAGGTACACTGATCTCTTAAACACAATATCACCTTTTCCCTTTAATATTTTCCTTTTATTCTGACACTTCTTGAATTTGAAACCTATCGAATGAAGCACTTGTCTCAGATGTTCGCGAGTCGCGACTCCCCTTGTAATCTATCTCATCGTGGAGAACAGATCGTAATTTTCTTACTGTTAGTATCTCCTTCTTCACTACGTAATACTCTTGAATTTTCCGCCTAATGATGAACTTATCCATGTCATCTAGTATAATCTTCTTATTCACCACTCGGTTTTTACCGGGAGTGGATAACTTCTCATTTATGTCGGTCAATGTCTTCTCCTTTCTGGTTTTCTTAATAAATGACTCAGATTTCCCTGTTGCTGCTGCAGCTCGTTTTGTTGCCTGACTGACCGGCCAGCTAAAGGAATTTTCAGCCTTCTCTAAATCACAGAACGCAATTACATTGTTTACTACCTATCTCGCTTCACTATGAACAACTTTGTTCTTACCATAACTTTACACTAAATATTTATTAATACACTCTAGAAACGAGGTCTTCTACAATCTCACTCAATGCAGTGCGTACAACAATATAAAAGGTCATGGTTTCGACCCTTGTACCTGCCCATAAGGGTACAATACTTATAATTCATTAGTGTCTGTTATTTATTTATATAGTGTTAGTGTCAGTTCAAGCTTAGGTTCGTGTGAATTAGATTAAGGTTAGCTTTCTTTTTGTTTGCGAGTGGTGACGTTTTTAAGGATGACTTCTCGTAGAGGAAGACCGTGGATACATCCAGTTCAGGAACCGTCAAGGACTGGTCGAGGTGTACCTATTCGAAGCCATGGAAGGAAGATGATTATCGTCGCGCGGGATTTTTTTTGAAAGGGAGGGTGAAAATATCCGAGCATCCAGTCACGGAACTCGATACCTTTCAAGAGGACGCTATACGGCGCCACATATATGGCTATTATTCTAGAAAAGAACACCCGACTGTGAGGAAGTTACTGATTTCTCTCAGACAGTATGATTTGTTCACCGGAAGCTTAGAAAGGTTTTACATCGTCTGGGGTTCGAGTACACGAGACTAAATGGGAGGAAATTGCTACTCGAGAGAGGCGATATTGTGGCACTTCGCTATGAATTTTTGAACAAAATTAGAAGCTTTAATTTAAGTGAAGCTAGACGAGACCTATGTGAATGCCGGCTACACCAAACCTAAAGGTTGGACTGATGACACTGTCCAGGCCACTACGCTTTGCTTAACTGGGAAGGCCACACAGGAACTTCTCAAGGCTTCATAAATGGGGCGCTACTTTCGTTTCGATCGAGGAAGACTGCTGATTACCACGAAGAGATGGATCTGCCCAGATTTTACCCATGGTTCGAGGAGCAGCTTCTCCCTAATATCAAACCGAACAGTGTCATAGTAATGGACAATGCTCCTTATAACACTGTGCAGGTGGGTAAGGCGCCAACGAATGTTTGCAGGAACGATAAGATGATTGAATGGCTTGAGAGGCATGGGGTCGAAGTTGACCACTCGCTAACAAAGGGAGTGCTGAGTAGTATAATTAACAACATCAAACCAAGAATTCCGAAGTATCACGTTGACGAACTGGCAAAAAAAAACATGGACATGGGATAATCCGGCTTCCACCTTACCACTGCCATTTCAATCCCATTGAAATGATCTTGGCTCAAGTTAAACAATATGTTTCGGCTAATAATAAAGCAATCAATTTGACAGAGGTTGAAAAGCTAATTGTCGAAGGGATTGGACAAGTGACAGCTGAAAACTGGGCGAAGATGGTGTCGCATGTGGAAAGAGTACTAAGCGAAGCGCGGGAACGTGAAGGTGTTATTGACACAGCTGTGGACGACAGCATTATTTCTCTCGGCGATTCCTCATCCACCAGTGCGGGATCCAGTGACGGAGAGGACCGGGATGATGATGATGATGATATGGATGTGATAGAGCCTCTTCCCAGTGATTAGCTTCTGTCTTCTAAAGGGTGAGTTAATAGCCTATACAATGAACGTATATTTTGTAACACATTTATGTGTTTCTTGTGCCTTGAAACAAGTGCTGTTGTTGGGAAAATATTTAGGCGGTCCTCACCAAAAATCACTTAAGGAGGTTCCAGATGGACTCGTAGTGGTCTTCGTTGAGTGGATCACATTTTCGACACGCTGTTTCTTCAGCTGATGTTCTTCCTGATCTGAGCCAAGACTGCACATAAATTTCTGGATTAAATTTTTGCAATGGCGGCCCAACACTTCTGAAAATTAATCTTCCGGTTCGTTCTACCAATAAACTGTTCCTTTTTTTAGTGATAATGTCATTCATAGCACTAAATGCTCTTTCGCATTCTGATGTGGTAATTGGAATTGAATCAATTAGTTGTATTAATTGTTCAAGGTCTTTAGGTTTCATGTTCGTGTACACATATTCCCTGAATGTATTTTCTCTTGTCTTGAAGTCGAAAAACCTCACATATATCTCCACAAGTTACGTCAGTATCTTGTGGCCAATGCTTGGTCGCTACAAGAGCAAGATCTTTCAACAATACTTCAGTCCTCAGCTTCTTTTCGTTTTCTGTGCTGCTTTGCTTGGTCTGAGAACCTATATGGGATGCATGGCTAGGATTGGCGACAAGTCTGTGTTTGAGATTTGCAGGTAGACTTCGGTAAAACTGGCCTCTATTTATTTGAACAACTTTAGGGTTGTTGTGTAACTCAATGTCTTTAAAGACCTTGATTTTAGCTGCTTTAGTTGCGTCCTCAGCACGATAACCTGGAGAAGATGCCGTGGACTCCAGTACCCGGATACTACGTTTTATAGTCTTGTCAGCTTCGGTAATTGTCATGTCTCTTCTTTGAAGAAACAAAGATAAATCTGAGAGCTCAATTAAAGCATCGTATACAAATGCTAAATTTATAACAAATTCAGAAGAACTCAACGTTTTGCAAAGGCCTGCATATTTAGACCTTTCTCTAGAATCCCTGTATTTATCAGCAGCAGCTTCTGTGAAATGTTTGACAAGGGATCTATAGTTATTCCAAACAGATTTCACAGTCCTAGCACTCAGTGCCGGATTAAGGAAAAATGAGGCCCAAGTCTCTCAGGTTTTTTGGGGCCCCTTTATTTTATCAAATAATTTTTATGTTTTAGCACCTGTAGTGCACATTTAAAAAAGAATATACAAGAGTTCTTTTTATCAAGATGAATAATACACTTTTTATTAAATCATACATAGGCCTACATATATACATACATTTCAATTGAAACGATCATCGTTATTTGAAAACATTTCAAATGATTTGATGAACAATTTAACAAATCATACTATTTTTTACTTCTGTAAAATGTAATCAATTTTTTTTCTGTTTTTACGGTCAATGATATCTTCTACAATGTCATCAAAATCAATTTCCCGCAGAACATCTGACTCGATACACATTAAACTTAGCATGTCTAATCGTTCCTGTGATATGATACTTCTTAGCGCACTTTTGATCCGATTCAATTTTGAAAATGAGCGTTCCACAGGACAATTCGTTAGCCTATCATGAAGGTCAGTAAAATGCGAAAAGCAATTTCAACGTTCGGAAAAACAGACTCAAGCTTGTCTCGAATAAGAATTTCGTAAAGTTCAGAATGAATGAACTCAGTTTTTAAAGGACATTGTAATTTAATATAATGCTGGAACTGTCTCAGTTCCGGATAATTTTTTTCTAAATCTTCGGAATAAAATTGAACTAAATTAGAAATTGCTTGGGAGCCCCGGATAATTGGGGGCCCTAGGCCTGAGCCTAGTCGGGCCTAATGGGTAATCCAGCACTGCTAGCAATTGAGGCAACTCATCTGATTGTAAATATTTTCCCAACTTTATTCATTTTTTCACCAAGATCTGCTGCACATTCTCTAAGGTGAGCTTGATTTCTATGAGTCATGTCTCGTGTCGTGTACTGCTAGTTCGAGTCTGTGGTTAGCACAGTGCCAAACAATCAAGTGAGGAAACATGTTCTGTAACGCTACAGCAACTCCATTTCTCTTTCCAAACATTACCGAGGCTCTGTCACTTGCAAATCCAAGAAAGTTAACTTTGAGGTAAGAATGAGAAAAACCATAAGAACTCAGATTCTGCAAAATGGCATCCATGATTGAACTGGATTTCGTGTCTTTTAAGATCAATGAGATTTTAAAAAAATGATTGAACTACAGTGTTTTCTGATATGGCACATCTCAAACATAACACAAGTACTGGTAAATTACCGCAGGTAGTGGACTCGTCTACCATAACATTCATTGTAATATTATTTTTATAAGGTGATTAGCTAATTTCTTCCTCATTTCTGTGGCTATAAGATTTGTAATGTTGGTACAACTGAATTTACAATGTAAGACTCTTCCCATACCCAAACCATTAAGTGTCTGGACTTGAATGTCTATTGGAAAATCAGCGAAAGGTCTTCCTAGCTTTGCCCCTTTATATCCTGTCCCAAACAGTCTATTGTTGTCTCACACTGATTAACTAACATTTTATCTACTCCTGTTTCTAAAGATTTGCACTCAGCACTAGTCTTAGCCTGTTCTGCACGTAGCCTATATGACTCATAGATTTTTTATTTCATATATTTTCTTTCTTTAAGTATTTTGCTGCAAATCTTTAGTATTTCCAAAATAAGTAATTTCCCCATCAACCCACTCTTTAGCTGGTTTTAATCATGAACCTTGCTGTGGTCCCAAACCATGCCTGCCAGCTTCAGCACAATAAGAACAACCAAGTTTTTTGTTATTTATTACTAGCCAACTATTTTCAGTTTTAAAGTAACTGTGCTGAGACACCGGATAATATGGATAATCTAGAATCACTGAACTTACTTGACCAGAAGCCGCCACACGCATTTCTCAGAGATGCTGAGGTATGACGTTATGCAGCATGTCGTCTTGTGATGGAAGCCATGGACCGCCAGCCTGTTGGCAGCGCTCCTCATCTGCTGGTTAGATTTTGCCCAGCTGAATTCTTCTTCTATTTTTCCTTTCTTTTGCTGCCTATTAGGAGATGATGATGATGATAATTGTTGTTTTAAGGGGCCTAACATCTAGGCTATCGGCCCCTGATGGTTTGGGTGATCGTGAAGATGAAAATGAAATGCAAACTTAAAACTAAAACTAACTACCAACGTACATACTAGAAGAAGAAATGGAAAACCAAAGGAGAATAAGGCAAATAAAGGACAGGAGGAAAAGAAATGCCCTCAACCCTCGAAGAAAGCGGATTGAGGGACTTGGAAGGAAGGAGAGCCATGAAAGGCCGATAGGAAAGTGAAAGAGGAGAGGGTCTGCCCCAAAGGTAAGGGACAAAAGGGGAGAAGGGGACCCAGCTCAGGAATCCCTCGGGGTTGCCAACTCCCGAACTCACCAGCCGTGAGCCCCTGAGGGTGTAGCATTATGTAGGGTGCACCAAAAGTGGTGGGGCTACATACACCCGGCCTCCTTGAGGGCCTTGAGCAGAAGGCAGGAGATAACAGGAAAAGAAAAAGAAGGCTGACCCCTCGCAGAAGGAGGGAATCAGAAAAGATGAGACAAGGGCAATTAAGGCGGGAAAGGAAGATACTCCCTAGGCCTCGGATACCCTAATACCGCCGGGGTCGGAAGAGAACAAGAGTTGACCAAGTGAGGTCGACAGGAAGCTTCCACTAATTGCACCTGTTTGAAGCTAAATTGGATAGGTTAAGAATGTAAACAACGCTCTTAGGTTTCTACGTTCGTTGCCAAGAGCCGACTGCGGTGGCGTCTAGTAGCTAAGTTCTGAATTTGACCTAGTAGTCGTTGACGGTGGCGCTTGGCGGCAAAAGTAGGAACTATTTGAAAAATTCTAAGTTGCAGTACCTAATTAAAAAACAGATAACACACACTAATACAGTCATGACAATTAACACCGGTTATCAGACAGATTCTACACACACCCAAAGTACACGGGGCTACGTGACCGCGTTTTCGCAGCCCCTAAACTTAAGATCCAACCAACCAGAAATGCGTGTGCATACAGTGCACCGTAAGTGCGACAAATACCACATCCTCTCATGCAAGAACAATACAAAATCACTAATGGAACTTAGTTCTGAAGAGAAAGGAAATAGACACATCTCAAATAAATGTATTAAAATTAATGTATGGCCACTTGGCTGCAATAAAGCTAGAGTAGGCCTATGTATAGATATCACGTGATGGTTCGTAATTATAAGACTTATGTCACTGTCTCGATTATGTTGTGAATCAACTGGCCATTTGCTGCATTATTAATTCATTTTATTTATATTTAGGTATTGCGGCTAGAGCCATTCTGAATCAATGAGTTTACCTACCTTTTCACTTTTCTCTGAACGATGATGGTACGTTGGTACTAAGCTGAATAGTTCATGGCAAGTTGGTTGAATTCACGTGGAACCATTGTTACCAACCATTCCAACCATTCCACTTAGAATGTTGATTTGGAATGCGTGACTTTTGTTAGTGTTTGTAAATAAACTTTGGAAGTAAAACAGTTAAAATGCCTCCAGCTAGAAGAAATAAGGATGGACTCCTAGCTCGAGTGAACTTCCCGCTATATTCTGTTCAAATGTTAACTAGCCGTCACATACTAGTTGCTGGAGGAGGTGGTTCATCGAAGACTGGTGTCGCTAATGGATTTGTAAGTTTTGAAATTTTTGATTTATTGCTTGGGTTTTTAGTTGACATATTGTAAGTAAGACAGACATTCCCTCACTTATTTGATACTTCCAAAAGTGTGTCTTAGTCTCTGTTAGCTGTCAACTTGTCATCGGTTGAGGTTATGTTTGAACTCTTTCAAGTCACCCGGTAATTCATTAGCGGATTATAATTAGGTACAGAGGCCGAAGAGAGTATACGAACATAAACGTTTGACTTAGATCTATCATTGTTATAAAACGATGCAAAGTAAGTATTGTACCTACATAAATATAACTTGTACAAAGTCAACTTGAGTCTTCAATTAAACATATAAACTCATAAGTACCGGTACCTGAAACCTACATTTCAACTACAATAAAGAAAATAGTTCGATTATATCTGGACATAAGTATTCTAACAGGAACAATTAGTATTTAGTTATCATCCCCTTTCTTTGAATTACTGCCGAGAGTCTTTTGGACATTGAATGCACACGTTTTCTGGCGACTGCAGAATCCATATTTCTCCATTCTGTTTGAAGAAGTGATTTCAGAAGATGCTTACTTCTGATGTGATGTTTCCTCTTATGCTCCTCGAGTTCATTCCAGATGTTATATATCTGCCGATTGAGGCGGTGTCTTCAAAGTGTGAGGAAGGTTGTAGGGGAAAGTTGCCTATATCATTCCACTTTTCATATTTTGTTTTTTATCTGCCGTAAATGATAAATTGAAAGGCTTCTTACAGTTTCTCCGTAAAGTAGCCACTTTTGCTGGTATATATTTATTTATTTAGGAAACTTTATCAGCATTTGGAAAGAGATATGGCAGTTTTTGTAAAATTCTGCGACTGGTACGGTTTAGGAAACTGGTTTCCTAAATCGTACCAGTGCTTTATTTTTCAAAGCTACTCAGAAATACAAGCGAATTAAGCTAAGTTAATGCTATGAGCATGGAACATTACTAAATAGAAATGTCCTACAAAATACATTTTAACACAATAAGCTAAACACAGAATTTATTTAACTAAATACATGTAAGATGTCCGGCTCCGTTGCGTAAATGGTTAGCGTGCTAGGCTTTGGCCCGCCGTGTCCCGGGTTCGATTTCTGCCCGGGCCATCGGGATTTTAATCCCCTGGGGTTAATTCCCGTGGCTCGGGGACTGGGTGTATGTGCGTCTTCATCGTCACTTCATCCTCATTACGACGCGCAGGTTGCCCACAGGCGTCAATTAGAAAACCTGCATTCGGCCTCTAAGGAGGCCACATGATCATCAATTCAAGATAATACAAAAAATTAAGTTTTTATGCAATGTCCATTGACAGGCTACACACTCAAATTGTGCCAGTCTTGATTTGGTTTTCACGCAACTCTCGTGAATCCAAGACGAGCACATCAAGTCCTGCACCATGTCTTCCACAGACTGTTCCTCACACAGAACAAGACCATTCTTCAGGGAGTATTATCATCTGAAGGTCATTAGGCCTCTGTTGTGTCGAAGTGGATGATACGGCTGCATCTTAATTTTCTGGGGCAGGTAAACTTTATTTTCCCTTTAGGTTGACTAGGCTTTTGTGGTTTGGTTGGCAGCCTTGATGTTGTGTGTTTTTTTTCATTGCCATTTCCATTCTTAACTGTTACTTCAGCCTGTGCCAGTTGCAAGTCCTTTGACATCTCCAAATCGTTTTTGTATGGGCTGCCTGTTGGGCTCTCACCTTAGATTTTCTTTTAGGTAGAGGAACTGGTGAAATTGCTTCACTAGACACTTTTAGTTTGCTAGAAGTGCGTGGTAGGCCTACATCCTTAGACCCCGCTGCATCACTGGAGTCTTCAATTAGGCCTAATGTGACTTTTTTGTCAGGAACTGATGCTTCTCTGGTGACAGGCCTATGTTCGGTGTCCAGATCACTAATTCTAGAAGTCCTTGGACGTACATCCGTATCTGCATTATTGATAACGAAGCGGACGCGTTTGCATTTGGAGAGTGAAAAATGAAGGCCCTGTGTTGACTTCGAAACCTGCTAAGCTTCTTCTCTCCAATCCAGCGCTGTCCAGTCTCTTCCCAGTACATTAATGGTCCGTTGTTTTTTGAAAACATCATGGTACTCTGAAACTTCAATAATCATTGTTTTAGTCTTGAAATCTTTTTCAAGCAAGCCAAACACTCTGTCAGATGGGAGGAAAGAATGCCCAGTCACGGGAAATACCAGTTCAAGTGACTGTACATTCCTTGGTGCATGTTTCAGTAACCAGTATGAACACATTGCCAGCACGTTGATGTTCTTATTTTGGCCTGTGCAACCATCTGCTAACAAACGAATTTTATGTATGTCAGCAAGATCTCCTGTATCGTTCTTCTTACACAGCTCGTTGAAAACAGCAGATGCGACCTGATTCGATGACTTTTGCATCTCGTTTTCGCACCATGTGTATATTGATACTGATCGTGGATTCAACGAGGCCGTTCAACTGCCGGTAACTACAGCCAGGTTGTAGCAATGCAGTTGTCGACTGTAATAAGTCATCTGGTCTGGAACTTTGGGAAGAGGCAAATTCTTTTGCATGTCAAACGAAATTGTTAGAAGCCCTTCATCTTCCTCTCTCAAATTATTGAAGAAGGACTCAGCCTGCAGTGAATGAAGTTCTGTTTTGTCTTGATTTCACCTACAAGTTTGGTATCATCATTGTGGGTCGCTTGCTTGAGCCTTTCTTGTAATTCAATGCAGAGAGAGCAAGCATCGGTGAGAGGGGCTGAGAAGCTAAGGTTGAACTTCGTATTGAAAACATGGCGAAAGAACGATTCTTTCACCCTCAAGTTTTGGTCTACCACACTACTCGTATACATCTCATACATTCTTCGAATGTTCAAATCTGAACTAAGGTAAATTCGTCTGCTTTTACCTCTACTGTAATGGGATTCGACCCCTTTGAAATTCTTGATAAATGCAATCACGGAATTGAGCTTATCACTGAATGTTGCTGACTTCCGGTCACCACCACGAGTTTCACGGGGCACCAATGAGCCTTGCCTCTTAAAACACTGGAAGACGCCGAGTACATGGTGCTTTGTTATACCAAGAATCTCCAGAAAAGCTTCTCGACAAACCGATAAACGATTGTTGGCCGCATTCAGCACGAAATATGCGTACGTTACATGCTTAGGAGATCTTTCAGTAGTTCTAGCGCGATGTCTTGCAGGCTGCTCGTCCTTGTAGTACTTCAGAATGAAACTATCTTGTGTTGCCTTATCTTTTGTGGAGTAAAATGCTGCATGAAATCTCTGAACGTCGTTCATTGTTAAAAGCCGGCACAGTTTTGTGGGTCCTCTGTGGTTGCAAGTTGGAAAAGTAGGTGGGGATTTGGACGAGTATCTGAAATAAAACTAAACCCTCAACTTCAGTATTTCATGACTAATTAACTATATTATCATAAAATAAGGCAATCATGGATTTTAAAACAATATAGGTTAGGTCGTCCCTCTTACCTTGCTATTTTTTCTTTGGTGCGTTTCCATTCAGCTTTGTTTATTTTTCTTTTCCGTGCCTCGTTCGGAGGAACCTCCTGCACATTTATTTCCATTTCTACAGAGAAACACTGACACGGAAATGAATATTAAAACACTCTAACAAACAACCCTAACACACACACAGAGTGCAAGTAAACAGAAGAAAGGGAAACACGTTGGCTGCAGAGCAGCAGCAATGCATCGTGGGTAGTTTTCAGACCAAATTCTGTATTGTGATTGGCTACTGGTGGAGTTGGCCTCTTTTGAAACCAAACCTACATGGTCTTGGCCGTTTTTGAAGCAAAGCCACAGTTTGGAATGGCTTTTTAAACCATTTCCGTCCGGTTTTGACACTCAGCGAGGCTACCATCCGATCCAGCGTGGAAAATACTAACAGAAAACGTCGATATCAGAATATCGAAAAAAATGGACTTGGCCGTCTTTGATTCTAGGCTCCTCATTTGGAGCATGAATATGTGGAAGCAACTCTCTTCATTCCAAGGAATTCAAGAATTCTGTAGGAAATTGAAGTAGCCGGCTTTCATCTTCATTATTTAATCTGTTGATGCTAGTGTATACTTTTGTTACCATGGTGTTTTAAATATACAGTATATGGCAACGTAAATCGCACAGAATTCCTTAGTTTACGGAAATGCTAAGAGTAAAATATGTTTTGCCAATGTAATAGCAATAGCAAGAAACAGAAAAACGGAAATAAAAGAACATGTCGGAGGTGGGATTCGATTGCGCGATGCATAAATTAAGAGTCTTCGACGCTGCCACCTGAGCTACCGAATCACTGGTTAAGGCGCTTAATATTAAGTTAGTTAAACAGCATACACACTCAACTGTCAGTTTACGTTTATCAACATTTTTCGTCCTTTATAATTCTATTCTAGTGTATATCATTGAAACATAAACAATGTTCCCTTCCTTTATAATTCTTATAAATAACTATCAAATTAAAACGCGGTGGACTTGTAACCGCCATGACTGTCAAGAGGCAAGGCGATTGTGTGCATGCCTGATTGGCAAGATTTTGTTTTGAATTGAATATAACAAGTTACAAAGTTTCCGCCTAATCAACACACATTTAATTTTAAGTTAGCGTCTCATGGGTACATGTTTCGGAATTTCTGTTAATTCCTTCTTCAGCCCTTTATATTTATATTAGCAAACACCATTACACAGACAAAATTGACCTCATCAATGTCGAAACATATAATACACTGATATTAAAACACTATAAAAAAACTATTAAAAAATTAAAACATGACAAACTTATGAACAATTAAAACATTCCTACTGTTTACAGCAACTTAAATATGTAATCGCTATTATGACACATTCTTGCTTAGTGTGCGATGATTAAAATGCTCAGTCATAAATCTCTTGTGTGTCAAGAAAAACAATGCGCATTTTGTTAGTGTCCATGACCCAATAGCTTGCAATATTGGTGGGTAAAATGATGACGAATTGGAAACTTTGATTTGTTTTAAAAGTGCGCTGGCATGTGGCAATAAATGTGTTGTTGGCACCATGAAATCAGGGACAACTCGTTCGACTAATTGACTTTGAATAAGATTTTGTTTCTTAATTTAAAACTATTCTGTAACATATTTGTTTATTTTAAAGACACTCTGCAAATCTACAGGCCTAGAGCTTTCGTCGGATTGCTCTACGAAGTGAATCGGTTCTACTGTTCTCTCAATCTCGCGGTAACAAAAATCAGCTAATTGTTTTAAATATCAGGATAGGCACTGAATCTTTTGAAACGCAATAATGCCTTGACACGTGCTGATGCAACAGTCTTCTTTTCTCAAATGGCTGACAATGGCCGGGGGTTCACATGCTGGCCATCAGAGTGCTCTACTAGGCGAGTTTCATAGAAAAGGAGTGGTGGTACGATTTAGGAGGTGGTACGATATTGGCAACTTTCCCCTAGATCCAAAACCTTATAGTTTCAGCTTTGTCCTGCTGAAAGTAATAATCATTTCCTAATCCCAGCATCTCTGCACTCTTCTTAAGATTGTTTTCAAGAGTTCTCTTGTATTCAAACTTGTCCATGATCCCGAATATCCCCCCAGGGGCTCACATCTAATAGGACGTGGGTTGGCGACCATGGGACCCCAGCTGAGTCCGGCATTGCTTACACTTACCTGTGCCGGGCTCCTCTCCGTCTTCTTTCCTGTCGACCTCCCCTGGTCAACTCTTGTTCTTTTCTGACCCCGACGGTATTAGGGTAGATTAACTGGAAAGTTTTCCATTTTACAAGGTCCGTATTGATGTGTACAAATCAATTTTAATGGGGTGAGGGGTCTCCGCCCAATCAATACTTTTTGTTATGGACAACTAGAGGTTTATTGCCAATGGGACATGTTTCGTGTCTAAAATGACCCTTGTTTAGCCATATAAGTTATTGGAATGTTGTACAAACATCAAAAACACATTGTCACCAAAAAAGCATGCACATTCAGTGGCGGTTTTAGAACAAGGGCACACGGTCACGTGCCCCACCATTCAACATTCTCCTTGGGTCATAGTCCTTCCGTGGTAATGGTACTTGTGTCGGGACCAAGCAGTTCTATCGCCCTGCTGTTCACTTTCCCCAACAGTTGCAGCATGTCACAACGAGGTGCTGGGCACATGTCTTATGAGACCAGCACAGTGATGCCACATGCTTCCTATTCCTGGCTCTGTAACCTCATCCCTTGCTATTCAGCGGGGCGAGGTGACAGAGGGACTATGGCAATTTCCTCCACTTGGGGCACAAGCATACTGTGACGAGATGGTCAAATGGCCGTGAAAGTAGCAAGTTTAGGCTGGAGTGGGAAGGGTGGGCGAGGGGTGTTAAAATGCACCTGTAGAGGGCAGAAGTTCATAGATACCCTCAGCAATTTTACACCAAAATAATGTACGGTACATCCCTCTGAACATTGCGCCTTTTATTAATATGTAAGAAGAAAAATCATAATAATATGTGTTGAGACAGAAAGGTAACATCTTGAACGTAGGCTATGTTCCGTAAGTGAATTTGTATTATGTTACAACGTCAAATTTGAGAATTCTCTTGGGAAAACACAACTGCGTGACGACAGTCCTGCCTTAACACTTGGTTTCGAAAGTTTTGGCGCCTGCGATATTGAGTTATAATTTTGTATGAGTGCGGTGGTCCTATGCAATGTTCAGTAATATTAATCTTACATAATAGATGTTATTGGAAGGGTGATTTTGCGAAAATGCATACCGGTGTTAAACATAATAAAAATATACACTGAGCGCGTATTTCGTCGTACGATGTAAGCGGTTAATTCCTACTTGTCGTTTATCTATTATGTGGCATTCTGATTTTAGACCGTAACTGAATACTGCAACAAATTACTTAATCATTTTTACTGCATTTTCACGCATAGGAGGTGTTCATGTCGTTAACGATGATGGTGGTGATGCTGATAATTGTTGTTTTAAGGGACCTGACATCTAGGTTATCGGCCCCTAATGGTTTGGGTGATGGTGAAATATGAGATGAGAATCAAAACTATAAACTAACTACAGACGTACATTCTAGAAGAAGAAATGATAAACAAATCAAGGATAAGGCAAATAAAGGACAGGAAGAAAATAAATGCCCTCAACCCTCGAAGAATGAGTATTGAGGGACTTGGAAGGTAGGAGAGCCATGAAAGGCAGATTGGAAAGGGAAAGAGGGGAGGGCCAGCCTCAAAGTCAGGGGAAAAAGGGGACAAAACGGACCCAGCTCAGGAATCCCATGGGGTCGCCAACTCTCGAGCTCACCAGCCGTGAGCCCTTGAGGGTGTAGCAATTTTTGCAGGGTGCACCAGAAGTGCTGGGGCTACACACACCCTGCCTCTTTGAGGGCCTTGTGCAGAAGGCAGGAGATAACATGAAAAGAAAAAGGCCCTCGAAGAATGAGGGTATCAGGAAAGATGAGACAAGGGCCAATTAAGGGGAGTCATAAAGCCCTATATTGCCAATGTTAAAATGACATACTGTAAATACCCCATTTTCTCAGCATCTATTAGATATATTATTTAAATTTTTCTTACAGAATGCCCCCCAGGGGCTCACATCTAGTGGGTTGTGGGTTGGCGACCACGGGGCCCCAGCTGAGTCCGGCATTGCTTCCACTTACTTGTGCCGGCTCCTCTCTTTCTTCTTTCCTGTCGACCTCCCTTGGTCAACTCTTGTTCTCTTCCGACCCCGACGGTATTAGGGTATCCGAGGCCTAGGGAGTCTCTTCCTTTCCCGCCTTCATTGGCCCTTGTCTCATCTTTTCTGATTCCCTCCTTCTGCGAGGGG
Organism: Meconema thalassinum; assembly: GCA_946902985.2. Lineage (NCBI taxonomy): Eukaryota > Metazoa > Arthropoda > Insecta > Orthoptera > Tettigoniidae > Meconema > Meconema thalassinum. The sequence goes on along the minus strand of OX336392.1, from coordinate 500,009,317 downwards.
TCAGCCTTCTTTTTTTTTTCATTTTACCTCCTGCCTTGTGCTCAAGGCCCTTAAGGAGGCAGGGTGTATGTAGCCCCACCACTTCTGGTGCACCGTCGATAATGCTACACCCTCAGGGGCTCACGGCTGGTGAGTTCGGGCGTTGGCGACCCCGAGGGATTCCTGAGCTGGGTCCGTTTTCCCCTTTTTGTCCCTTCCCTTTGGGGCGGACCTTCTCCTCTCTCCCCTCTCCTCTCCTCTCCTCTTTTCCTTCTATTTCCTTTTCTCTTTAAGATTCCCGCACTGTTTTTCTTACTCGAATCACCGTGTATCTAAATTCCCTTTTACCATTTTTTTTAAGGCATTTTTGATCTATGTTGCATTTTGTAAGTCTCTTCGATCTAAATTACATCTCGCGATTGTTTTCAACCTCAATTGCATTTTGTAAAGATTGACAATCTAAATTGCTTTTTAGTAAGTCTTTCAATGCAGGCGTCAGGGCATTTTAGTGAGTATTTTGAATTTCAATTGCATTTTGTAAGTATTTTCAACCAAAACCGCATTTCGCACGAATTTTGAATCTAAATTGCATTTTGTTTGGTGGGCATTTTGCACATATTTTGATTCTCAATTGCATTTTGTGGGTACTTTGAATCTAAATTACATTTGTCAAGTATTTTCAATCTAAATTGCTTTTTGTAAGTATTGTCAATCCACATGAGTCGTTTGAATCTACCGTACATTTTGTAAGCATTTTCAATTTCAATTGCATTTTGTAAGTATTTTGAATTTCAATTGCACTTTGTGAATAATTTGGATTGGAACTGGGATATTTCAATCTGAATTGCATTGTGTATTTTCAATTTCAATTGCATTTTGTAAGTATTTTGAACCTCAATTGCATTTTGTACGTACTTTCGATCTCATTTGCATTTTGTAAGTATTTTGAATTTCAGTTGCATTTTGTAAGTATTTCGGCGCTACTTTGCATTTTGTACGTATTTTGAATCTAGCCTACGTTTTTTGGGTCTTTTTCAATCTATTCTTTTTGTGCAACTTTTCGTTCTAAATTCCCTTTTGTAGGACCATATTGTGAGTTGTTTCCATGTGAGTTCCTTTTTGTACGTATTTTCAGTCTTCGATAATTTTGTTCTGGTTTCCATTTCATTATCATTTTCGCTATCACCCAGATCATTAGGGGCCGATAACCTCGATGTTAGGCCCCTTAAAACAACAATTATCATCATCATCATCTTACAGAATGTTTATTGGTTCTTCCTCAGTGTACTGATCCTCATTCACATGGAAAGCTTTAAATTAATAGCATTTTTTAAATATTCTCTTTTCCTTGAGCCTCTAATTTTTTCATTAAATAATTTGGAGATTTAATTTCTTTTTAACTATCTACTAGAACAAATTGACTCTTCGAGGATCCACAGTATCGGTGTGCAATATACATTATATGGCAAAATAATTATGGAGATACCACCAGGTATTCCTGAGAAAAAGGGGCTTTTATTTTGAAAAAAGTAAATTTGAAAAAATTGATGTTAAAGTAAGGCCATTTCGTTTTGAAGCATTTTCACACAGTTTCTCTTTCCCCCTAAAAATATTACAACTAACAGTGTCACTCAAAACTGAATTAAATTAACTAATTAATAGGCCTATGTTAATATTTTTTAGCCTACTTTTCACATTTTGCAAAAATGAGGAAAAAGTAGACTTATGAGATCGGGCAAATGTGTGTCTGTCCTTCTGTCTGTCTGTCTGTCTGTCTGGCTGGCTGTGTGTGTGTGTGTGTGTGTGTGTGTCCCCTATCAACTCCTAAACGGCTGCAGCAATCGAAACCAAAATTAGTATGAGTAAAGATGTATACCGGAATATCTCACGTCCATATTTGAAAATGATGTCAGTGCTACCAACTGCTGAAAAAACGCACTAGAAATTTGAGCTCCATGTTGGATATCTTGGAAGGTATGCAAGGGAGCGATTCCAAAATTGGCACACGTATAGATAATAATATTGCAGTTTATTTTCCAGGAGGCCATACATCGCAGTGTTGCCAAAATGAATATACGCCTGCTGATAGGTCCAAATTTTAAATGCATATAACTTCTACACTATCAATTGGATTTCAACCAAATTTCGTATGTGCTATCTGTACATAAACAGACATGACTGAACGTATTTTTAAATTCCACCAGGGCTGCCAACTGTTAATAAATGCTCTCAATTTATTTTATCCAAATACCAATTTATCAGCAAGTATGCAAGCCGACAGCTTTAAACTATGCACACGTATAGTACCTGGCATTCTAGATTAATTTGGAGTAACTAATATACGTCAGTGCTGCCAACATGATTCTAAGCCTGCTGATAGATCCAATTTTAAAATGCATGTAACTTCTATACTAACTAATGGATTTCATTCAAAATTGACACAACAATAGATCATATTATTTCAGATTATTTCTGACCAATACATGTATGTCATTGTTGCCAACATGATTTTACGTGCGCTGTTAGATCCAATGTTTAACAGCATGTAACGTCCATGCTATCCATTGGACTTCAACCAAATTTTGTATTCTGTACCTTAAGAGATGGAACTAAGAATATATTCAGTCACCAGGGCTGCCAACTGTAGTTCTCTATTAGGCTACATTATGCCAGGTATACAGTATTTCGAACTAATTAGAAATTTCGATATTACCAACTTAATTTCGGCATTATTCTAGATAGATCCATATAGATTAATCATTGGCATAGATCTTAAATTTTAAGAAAAGTAGGCTCTTTAGTTCGTCACGGAACTTCTTGTTACAATATTGTGATGGGTTATTCACTAATCATGAATAAAAAATTATATTAATAATTAAGTTAATAAATACACTTGGATGGCCAGTTTTGTCAAGCGATCATCATCAGATCCATTACACTTAGGCTTTGGGCTATTAAATCTATGTCTAAAGGTTTGGGTGAAAGTACCCTTAGTTGCAGAAGTAGTCTAGTAGCAACTATGTAAGTGTATTGTGGCCATTAGACAGAGATGTTGGGGGACCTTCGACCGCTGACACTCTTCTCAACAGAATATCCAAACCAAAGCCTTCTAGACCAAATAGTTTGTGCGATATGTTGTTTATAAAACCTTGCAAGATTTTTTAAAGAAAAATTAGGATTACAGCAATATAATTAAAAGAAATTAAAAATAGTAAATATTGGACTATTATAATACAACACACTCCAAGTTGATCAGAATGAATCATATATTATCAATGTGTAAAAAAGTGAAAATGTCAAAATTAACCGATTTGGACCTTTACGACTCCCCTGAAAGACTCCTAGGCCTCGGATACCCTAATACTGTCGGGGTCGGAAGAGAACAAGAGTTGACCAAGAGAGGTCGACAGGAAGGAAGACGGAGAGGAGCCCGGCACAAGTAAGTGGAAGCAAAGCTGGACTCAGCTGGGGTCCCGTGGTCGCCAACCCACGTCCCACTAGATGTGAGCCCCTGGGGGGTGTCGTTAACGAAACCATGAAATAAACGAGGTAAAAAAAACTTACAAAAGAAGACCTTAACTTATGAGGACAGTCTATTAACAAATTAATTAGGCCCTCCAAAACCAGATCGGTGCATTAATCAAGTCTCTTGCTTGCCACGGTGGGTGAGTGGTTATAGTGTCGGACTACCAACCCCAAGATTGCAGGTTCGCCCCTGGCCATGGTAAGTGATTTTTGAAGGCGACAAAAATCACGATACTCATGTCATACGTTGTTGGCATGTTAAAGAACCCATTTGAATTCAGTAGGCCGTGTTCAATGGCAAAATTAATCTCGGGATTTTCTGCCAACACAAAGTTCCTCCATTCTCTACTTGAAAGCGCTGGAGTGTCAAGGAGTTTAGATATCTAACCTCCTTGACTTTCATAGCGTGCAAAGGAACGACTAAATTCGACATGCAAGCTACCCTCTGGGTGTCAATTAACAAAGCTTGCACCAGGCACCCGAGGCCATACGATGTTATTATTATTATTATCAAGTCTCTAAAGATAAAAACAGAACATATAACAGGACTTTCAATAAATCTGTGTATGAAAAATTGGATTGGTTATGTGGGTGTCGGGTAGTAAATTCTTTCTTTTTTTTTCTTTTTTTTCGTGCCTGTTATTTTGTGGCGACGACGCATGGACCATGACTGGCATTAATGATTTAAAACATTCGCCTGAAAAAGGTAAGAAACATTGTTTGTCAAAATGTCATACGAACAATGAAATGAGTTTAGCAGTGTTGGTGAATATAGTATAGGGCAGCAACTGGCTGTTCGTAAACACAACGAACTTGTGGACAAGAATAGGTATATTATGTCGTGCATTCGATTAAGGTCTTAATAATATTCACTGGATTTTTAAGAATTTGAAGTGTCGTGTTAATGTCTTTAAAGAATCCGTGAAATGATGGAGTTGAAGTAATCTACTTTAGGAATATCGGAAGGAATAGTAGGAGTGCTTGTACTTATACGTGACCATTAACTTCTCGATCATAAACCACGGGACCTCCTTTTTACGTGGAATCCAAGCCACCAGGCGTGTCATCATCACCTCGGAATCCCCCTCAGGGGCTCACATCTAGTGGGACGTGGGTTGGCGACCACAGGACCCCAGCTGAGTCCGGCATTGCTTCCACTTACTTGTGCCGGGCTCCTCTCTGTCTTCTTTCCTGTCGACCTCCCTTGGTCAACTCTTGTTCTTTTCCGACCCCGACGGTATTAGGGTATCCGAGGCCTAGGGAGTCTCTTCCTTTCCCGCCTTAATTGGCCCTTGTCTCATCTTTTCTGATGCCCTCCTTCTGCGAGGGGTCAGCCTTCTTTTCTTTTCCTTTTACCTCCTGCCTTGTGCTCTAGGCCCTCAAGGAGGCCGGGTGTATGTAGCCCCACCACTTCTGGTGCACCCTAGATAATGCTACACCCTCAGGGGCTCACAGCTGGTGAGTTCGGGAGTTGGCGACCCCGAGGGATTCCTGAGCCGGGTCCGTTTTCCCCTTTTGTCCCTTACCTTTGGGGCGGACTCGCTCCTCTTTCACTTTCCTATCTGCCTTTCATGGCTCTCCTTCCTTCCAAGTCCCTCAATCCGCCTTCTTCGAGGGTTGAGGGCATTTATTTTCCTCCTATCCTTTATTTGCCTTATTTTCATTTAGTTTTCCCTTTCTTCTTCTAGTCTGTAGGTTAGTAGTTAGTTTTAGTTCTAAGTTCGCCTTTCATTTTCATCTTCACGATCATCCAAACCATCAGGGGCCGATAACCTAGATATTAGGCCCCTTAAAACAACAATTATCATCATCATCATCACCTCGGAATTCTTATAAGCATTAACCGGGAATCGAACTGGACCATCCTTGGTGCGCGGCAAGCAGCTTGACCGCTGCGCCATCACAGCGCGGCAAACCCGCAGAGAAACGATTACTAAATGGCCGCCAAACCAATTGATTGACATCGGTTTTCTTGTCTACTCATGGTACGGCCAACATGTACCATTAAGGGCGCATGTTCTCTCAAAATGTGCTGTGCTCCACCCTTGTTTCAGAGAACGAACTGCCACTGTGCACATTGCCGGAAAATATGAAAGAAAGCCCTCAAAAACTATATCTAACAAGGCATTGAAACATAATATAAAAGACACCATAAAACGAGATTGATCTCGTTGCTTTGTTGACCATCTTATTGGTTTAATTTTAGCTTGATTAACACATTAAAAAAAACTTTAAAAATATTAAAATTTTAGAAAGTTTAGTTTGAAAACATTAAGGATGTATTGGTATGTCCTTGAAGTATGGTGCCACTGTATTGTAGCAGGTCTTGACGGCCTGGTTCCTAAGGCAGGCTAGGAAAAATGCCGTATACGAGACCCATTCGACCTTTATTGTATTGTTTTTATGCTGGGCAGAGATGGGGACAATCATTGTGATAGTACGTCATACTTTATTGGTGAGGCGACCTTTCCAAAAGATGCGTTTGCGGCGCAAGCTATAAAGAAACAACAAAAATTTTAGGAGAAGAGCAAATGTGTCAGAGAAGATTGAAGTTTACTAATATTTGTTGGAAAGTAACTTACTGAATTCAAGATAGAATTTAAAACCTATATCTTAGGAAAACCTCCTGCCTGGAGCTGTAATGTCGACTTTGGTAAATCATTTCTTTTCTTACAATAATTGTTCAGTAGAATGTTGGTGGATACCCGTACCACTTTTTTACAAACATTTTCTACAGTGTGTCCTTTCATGCAAATATCAAACTCCCACAAGAGTTCCATGGAACGAACAAGTTGCATTGTAATGTTACTCACAAGCTCCCTGTGGTTCTCAACTTCAAGAAAATCAGATTCTAGGTCATCACACAACATTAAAACTATTAAGTAATTGTGAACAACAACATTTACAACATACATTTCTGGGACTAAGAGCCTACCTCTGTCCTTATCCCTGATCAAATGGTATGCCTCATCATCAAGGCCAATAATTTCACTGGTACAAAGAATTTCCTTGCAATCGTTTAGTCACACTATAACAACAATACCCTGCCAAGTACACTAGAATAGGGATATCATCCTTACAACCATCAAAATCTCTGTCATCTATATATGTACATATATATTATACCCTTCCAGGGCCTTCTAGGATGTTGAATCTTATCTCGGGCGCGGCTCGTTCGGTGGCTAATTAACACTTTACATCCTAGGAATTCGGAATTTTGGATCATGGGAACTTAAAACTATAAATCATATGCCAGGGGAACAAGGAAACAAAATTTATTCTTAGAAGACTACAAAACAGAAGAAACAATCCCTTAATAAAACGTAGAACCACAACAAAATAAACTGTGTCATCACTGTCCTTCTCTGCCATAAAGTCCACAGAGATGGTACGACCAGGGTACCTAAAATCTAATTAGTTCGGGCAAGCCTCAGCTTCCCCCTGATCAACACTGCAGGATCATGGAACTCCACAAAAAATAAAAAAATCCAAATAAAATAAAATCCCAAAAAAATCAAAGTGGCGCGCTCTCACCCCAGGTGAGTTCAAATGGAACAACAAAGGACTAAATTAATGCCACAAGAAATGAATCATTACGTTAATCAGATCATAACACAAATACTCCAACGGAGCATCAAATCAACTGAATTTTACAAGCTGGAACCTCATTTTAACGCTCTTATATTGGAAAAGTGAATCGTACAGACGAGACCGTTCCGTTTGGCAAACAGACCTCCCTTCACGACCTCCGTTAGAGTCGTGTACGGTCAGCATGCAGTGCGGCCACACAAACACTACATTAAGCTACAACGTGCCTATCTCATTCACATACAACAGTTCCCGTGTGAAACATTTATCAAGACAATCATTAATACCGACTAGCGGCCACCCGGAGGGTACAAATCTGATACACTAGTAACGTGGGTCCACAAAATAAAATCAAAACACAACAAACCAGAATCCCAGAATTAACAATAAAATATGTAAACAAACCAGCCATTTTAACTTTGACCAATTAACCTCGGACAGACTCAAGGCTAAGCAAAGCACCCCGTGGCGAGGAGTGGCTACCAGCTTTCACCCCCTCCATAGCTGATGTATACTGACTGAAGCATGAGCTCACAATAGCCCAATTCAACAAGCCCCGCAGAATCATCACTTAGCACGCTGCCTACGGGCGTCAGATCGACCCCAGCATCACGGCCGTGATTTTACCTCGTGGGAATTACCCGTCCACGGAATTACCAAAAATACTTACGTGGTTCTGAACATCCACGACTTACCAATATGCATCAGTACATCCAGCCATACTCCAATTAAATTACCTCAAATCGCCGGGTTTGCCTGCCTTGTCCGTCACCAATCGAAGATTGCAACACAACCATTACCTGGTAGAACTTACCACAGTCGATCCACGAACCTGATTTACCACAAAATATTCAATATGCTCTGGTTTGCTTACGACCACTGTACAAACTCTCACCCCACCTGATCAACTGAAAAATGTATCTACAGTGACAGTAGCTGATGGCCAGATTTCCCCTGAATGATAATCTCCCCAAACTACATTGAAAACCATGACCACACGATACATATTTACACGCACGTTGCAGCAACAAACACAACAACAAAAACACAACTAACATTAAGAAATTGAATATGTACACAGCCATTGCACTTATGCTGATCCGTACACCCCTAACTAAATTATGCAAGATAATTTGCTGTACTTATCACTATTCCTGGGTCCCAGACTGTCTCCATCATCGCGGCGTGCCCCAAGGTTTTGGGTTTACGCCCTCATTCCTCGCATGACGAATTCCATAGTTGAAGATCCTCCCATTGTTCCAATCTCGGCATCAGCTTCCTCTTGCTTCAGGTACCTCGTGGTAACGAAGAACACAGAAATACACAATTTTTTTAATGCGACAATCAAGAAAGTAACACGCACTCACTGTTCCGGACCGATAATCCTATCATTCTCCTAAATGCTACCATCTGAACTACTCGATTCATCCAGATCGTCCACCGTAGCTCCTATCGACACAACTTATATGTTTATCTAGCGCAATGGCTAGCCTATTTCTCAGCCACTAACAAAAACTCGCACTCGTATGCTATAGTATTTAGACATGATCTCAAAAAAAACCGCCACGCTATCTCAATTTACCATCTGACGTGAAAATTAACAGAGTCCAAATCACGAACTCGACTGACGTGGAGCGTCCGTGACAGAATCACAAAATTGACTGACTTCACTCTCCCATTTGGAGCTATTTAAGTTTTTGAGGCATAACCTGCCGTAGGAGGGGGAAATATGAGATTTATTTCCAAAAATAATAGCTCTGTCCCAAATTGACTTATATCACTGCACTCATCGCAATCTCAATGTCTCATTGGTGATATCCTTTCCAAGAATCGATCGTGGACTCCTTATCAAATAACCTCCGTAATCATCCCTCATTGTCTGCCAATTTACGCGCCAAACACGGCTTGGTGACGCTTATCCCCTCATTGGCTGATGCTGAAACGCCCCCATATCAGGCATTTTATACTGAATTAAATCAGCCTTACATCCAAATTGCATCAAATTACATTTCTGGGAGGCTGAGAGTCTCCCGCTTCCATACATGCAACTCTCATTGCTCTCCGGTCATTAATTCTTAAGTAGGTCACATTTGGGCGGCACCAAAACTTGGAGCTGTGACCTTGCCAAACTGCAATTTTCCCACACAAATTCCTGCGTTCAACGACCTGCCTGTCCTACCCTCGCTCGTCTTCTCATGGTACAATGTCCTCCCTCGGCACACCCTGGAAACCTGCCAAGTGCATTTATGACCACTCAACCCTCCTGCTATTCTTCGTACACGTCTCTGCACACATCCAATAAAAGTATTCGCCGCCTCTGTACTCTGCATCTGCTGTGCCGGTCTGCGTATAGAATTAATGTTGGAAATACAAACTTGAGACTAGATGGATATGCAATATGCCATAAGGTCTCATTACTCCCTCACAAGGTTAAAAATCAGGGTAAGCATTACATGATTTTTAGCACTCCACACGGCTGCTACGAGGTTCCTTTCCTCCGTCTCTACTTTGGACCCCCCTTCCTGGGTTGCTCTGAAATGACAGGGTGTCTCACTCCCTTCTCTAGCATGCCGGCCGGATTACGTCAGACCTCTGGCTCCTTTGGACTACCTGCGTGCGGTAGACAATGTCTCTCCCCTCTCTCTCCTTCTCCGAGCAATGTCCTCCACTTGCCTGAAGCAATCAGGTGCTTGTTGTAAACATCGGCCCGTGTTTACATCTGAGGACCGCCCCATGTCCTGTCCTATTCTTCCAGAGTTTTGCTATTAATTTAACTCTATGATCTCGGCATGATTTGCTGCTGCGGCCCTGGGCTCATCGTATGGTTCCAGTGGATAATAAATCTTTAAATTAGAAATGTTGTAGATGGGAGTGTTTCCAGTACTGATCTCTTCCAATTTGTATGCGTTGTTTCCCAAATTTCGAATTATGCGGAACGGGCCCGAGTAAGGTGGTATGAATTTATGGAACACCTTCGCTGCTGGATCAGATACAGGTTGGCGCTTAACAAGGACCAACTCGCCCAGTTCCAGTGCACGGTGAAACCGCTTTCCTCGTACCCGGCGCAATCTCCGGTCTGCTTGCTTTCTAAGGTACACAGCTGTCCTTTCCACTCTCAGGGCTGGGGCTGGTCTAGGATCCATGGGACAGTTTATTACTCCTTCCCATGATCTCACTGGATATTCGTTCAAGTGTAGAACGCTCGGTATTTGACCGGTCGATTCATGTCGTGTGGAATTTATGCAGATCTCTATTTTCTTCAGGGCGTCCACCCACTTGTAATGCGCGTCGGGGATGAAGATTTTACAGAATTTAGATACTTCACGAAAAATTCTTTCCGAGGGGTTCGACTGGGGATAACGGACACTACTTAATACATGCTTAATACCTAGCTCCGCTAATCCTCTCTTGAATTCGGCGCTGGTAAAGTAGCTACCGTGGTCCGACAATATGAACTCTGGTTTCCCCATCCTAGGTATGACTTTATTCCTTAGTTGATTGAGCAGCTGTTTTGAATTTGTTTTCTGGACGGCGCAAAGTACCACGTACTTGGAAAAGACGTCCACACAGGCCAAAAGGTGCCGGCATCCTCTTCTCCCCTTAGGTAACGCGCCATAACAGTCAATGGCCACGAGCTCCAATGGTTTTTGTGGCAACAAAGGTCTCGGGTACTGTTTCATCAAGAAATTATTAGGCTTGACCCTCTGGCACGTATCGCACGTCTTTAACACTTCGCATATTGTGTTCCTCATTTTCGGCCACGTGAATGCCTCGCCTAGCGTCGCTTCCGTTTTGTCTGTCCCGGCATGCCCTAAAGTATAGTGCGCATGCCACACTAGCTTTCGCTGGAGAGAGGCAGGAACCAATATCCTCATCATGGTATGGTCCTGGTCCACAAATCTATGCAAGAGACCATTGAAATAATTGTAACTATTAGCTCGAGCTTCCGCCTCACGGTATTCCGGGCTTCCGGGTACCAGTTCCCTCTTGAAATATCTGATAATCATTCCCATCCACGGTTCCTTCTCCTGCTCCGCCTGAATGTTGCTTAACTCCCGCAGGAAATCCTGGTCTTGCTGCGTGAGCTCAATCTGATGGACCCTTGCTTCCACGGTGCTTCCGCCTTCTTCCGGGTTCCGGCTTAGAATATCCGGGATCACGTTTAATTTTCCAGGGCAAAATTCCATCTGTAGGTCAAATTGCTGCGCATAAATTGACCATCTATTCAGCCTCTCAGAAAGCATAGCCGACTTAAACAAAAACGTCAATGCCTTATGGTCAGTTCTAATTATTATGGGAAAGCCATAGATAATCTTCCTCCAGTGTTCGAGGGCATGAATTATCGCCAATAATTCAATCTCTGAGACTGTATAATTCTTCTCGTGCTTGCGCAATCTGCGGCTAGAGAACGCCAGATATATGCGACTCTGCGGGTTGCTGGCATCTTCCTGGTATAACATGGCCCCGACACCTATCATAGACGCATCGGCCTGTATGATAAATTTGCGAGTAAAGTCTGGATATCCTAGCTTTACACTATTTGCTAGTAGCTCCTTCGTTGCGACAAATGCCTTCTCACTCTCCTCGCTCCACTGCCAACGATTATTTTTTTTCAGAAGCTCTTGGAGTGGTGCCACTATCTCCGTATATCCTGGGCAATTCTCGCGGAAAAAGTTCGTGATGCCTAAAAACATTCTAATGTGCTTCACTCTGGTTGGTCTCGGGAAATTTCTAATTGCTTCAATCTTTGCCGGATTGGGCCGAACTCCTTCTCCATCGATGATATGGCCTAGATATAAAATCTCTTGCTGAAAAAATGCGACTTCTTGAGGTTGATTTTAAAATTTGCCCTATTGAGGTTCTTGAACAGTTTCTCTAAATTTACCATATGTTCCTCCGCTGTGCTAGACGCAAGCAAGATGTCGTCCACGTATCTTACGGTCATTTCCTTAACCTCTTCTGTTAAATTCCGATCTAAAGCCCTAATGAGTGCAGATCCGGCCGTCTTGACACCAAATGGGAGCCTAGCGAAAACCCAGCTCTGGTGGTCGAACAGAAATCCAGTCAGCAACTGTGATTTCTCCTCCAGTTCGATATGGTAATAAGAGCTCGAGAGATCAACTGACGAATAAATCTGTTTTCCTCGAAAACGCTTCAAAACGTCCTTAATTATCGGCGCTTTGTCATGCTCCGGTATAAGGCGTGCATTCAAGGTGCGACTGTCGAGACACACCCTCACAGATCCATTGGGTTTCGCCACTGCAAGTATCGCGTTTAAATACGGTGTAGGTGTCTTTCTGATTATACCTGCTTTCGCCATTTCACCAATAATTTTCCTAACCTCCGGATAGTGTTTCTCTGGAACGGGGTAAAGTTTGCTTTTAAATGGTGACCAGTCGTCCACCTGCATGGCGTAGCGGAAATTTAGAATTTTCCCTGGCATTGTGTCGAACGTTGATGCCTGCTCTCTCAAAATATTTTCTAGGCGTGCCTTGCCTTCGCTGTCCAACCTGGCCTCGCTCAGTTTTTCCTGTAATAGCTTCTCAAATGTTTCTTCGGCTCCGTCAACTTCCACGGCCGTATTCCAGATCTCTCTCAGTGTAGGTTCCTTAACGTGCATGGGTTGCGGGTTCGAATGTCCCTCCTGCGTTTCATTCTCGGCCTCCTCTGGTATTGTTTCTAGCATCCACATATCTGCCTCGCGCTCCAAGTGCACCTCGTTCATGTGTAAATTTACGTTGCTTAACCCTTCCACGTTCTTGAACGTAACTGTGTTCTCATGCAGGTCTATCACTGCCTGGTGGTCGCATATGAAATCCGCACCAAGGATTATGTTGAAATTTATGTTGGCCATAACCATGAAGTTTTGTGATAGAATATGGCCCATTATATCCAAATCTAGATGTACTTGGTATTTGCATACTGCTGACTTCTCCGGAATAACTCCTCTGATTTTTATCTGTGGGACAGGTAATGTGGGTATTTTGTTCTGCTTGTTTAGCATCTTAACTAAAGCTTCGGATGCCAGGCACAGTTGTGACCCAGTATCCACGAGAGACCGGACCCTGACTCCACCGATTCTTGCTATGATAATAGGTAACTTGCGTAATCCCTGCTGTTTTGGTTGACTGAGCTCATTTAAAAAGTCGTCTGATGTAGCGACCCATTCCTGTATGTGTGCGACTAACCAGTTATTTCCCTCTTGCTCCTTTCTGAGACTGTCTTCTTGGTCTACCACCGAGTTTTTTTTTTTTTGTGCACGGCACCCTGCTGTCCGGTACCATTGTGCTCCTCTCTCTCCTGCATTACCAGCTCGCTTTCTGCCCCCTGTATATCTGGGTTATGCCTGTTCTCCATGGTGTGTTTCCATTTTTCTCTCTGTGCTTCCTGTTCCTGGTGCAACTCGCTTAAATATCGCTGAGTCTCCTCGTACCGACTATTCCAATCCTGTCTATAGTCTTGCGTGGGCTCCTACCTTTCTTCTCGCCTTCCGGGCCACGGCCGCCTCCCATCTCTCTCATGTTCGTAAGGGCCGTTCCTTCTTCGCCATTCATCCCTTCTCTGTTGGTACGGCTGCCAGTTCCTTCCGCGGTGCTGTCCCCATTTTCCTCGTTCATGTCCTTGGTATCCGTTCCGCACATTATTTTCATCCCTGCGCTCGTATGCTGGCGGTCCGGTGTTCGTACCCTGACTTCGCTTGCTGGCACCAGTGTCTTGCTGTAACACAGCCGTGTTAACCTGTCCTATGGCTCGCACGTTCCGCATCTGAGGTTGCATAGAAGTGTCATCAAGCTGTCGGAGCACTTCCTCAGCTTGTACCGCGTTATTGACGCTTGCGGCCACTAGTATCTGCTGGACGCTGGCGGGTAATTGCTTGCCGATGGTCATTATCATGTCTGCTTCCCCGGGAGCGACATCAAGATCCCTCATCAATAACATCTGTTTTGTGAAATAATCCGCGTAACGTGTGGGCTGCGTAGCATGGTACTTTCTACTGTACAGCTCCATCCTGAGGCTTAGCTGTGCCGACTGCCCCCAATATTTTCTTAGGAACGCCGATTTGAACCCTTCAAAGTCCTCGAAAGTGTACCTGAAGCTCTGGTACCAGGTCAATACTTCATTCCCTAACATTTTTTCTAAAGCTCTGAGCTGTCTATTTGACGGTACTGCGTGATCGGCAAAAAATGATTCCACCTCCTTAATGAAAGATTTTGGTGTTACTGATCCATCATTTGTGTATCTCCGAGGTCTGTCCTCCTGCATTCTTATAACCTGTACGTATTGCGTGGTTAGTTTATTCTCCATTGGTGTCGATGCTTGTCCGCGAAATTGGTGGAATCCCTCTGTAGTCTCACCTACCGTAGCCTTCTCGACCGCCCCCTGGCTTGCTTCTCTTTCGCTACGTACTGTGGCTGCGGTAATCCCATCGCTTTTATTCGTTCGCATTTCCAACATGAAATCGTCATGTTCCAGAGTTCGTATCTCAGCTTTGATAATTTTCCTATCTTGCTCATCCATTCTGGCTAGGAATTGTTTCTCGACCTCTCTGATCCGTTCTTGGTTCTCTTCCATCTGTTTAAATATTTTCTGTCTATCTTCTTTCCCTTCGACTCCTATCTGCAGGCACGTCTTATTTATTTCCTCTTTCATTCTCAAGTATCTCTCTTCGTCTTTCTTCCCTCCTGCTCCGTTATTTTCTTCCAACCGATTTAGCCTCTCACCAATTAAAGCGTTACTCTCCCGCAGGTCCCCTCTTATTGCCGCCTGCTCTGCTCCTAACTCGCTCCATTTCTCTGCTGCTTGCAATTCCCCCCTTTCTACGTCTTCGTGCATGTCTCGCACGGCTTTTTTTAGCTCTGCTATCTGCCCCTGAGCCATGATATTTCCCTCTTCGAGTATGTCTAGCCTGCCTTTCATCTCCTCCTGTGTCAGTTTTAGTCCTCCCGCGCTCAAATTGCATGCTAACTCTATTTGGTTTAGTTTAGCGAATGTCTTCTCCTCGCTAAGCGCGATCGCCTCTCTCAATGTTCCCTCCATGCGCTCTAATTGCATGCCCGCGTCTGCTTTAATGTCTAGCGTAAGCTTCGCGAATTGTTCCGATAATTGTCCGCTAGTGTCTGCCTTCAAATCTGCCTTTAAATGTTCATTGTTCTCGGCTATAATTTGATTTAATTGTTCGCTGGTGTCAGCTTTCAAGTCTGCTTTTAAGAGTTCATTGTTCTCGGCTATAATTTGATTTAATTGTTCGCTGGTGTCAGCTTTCAAGTCTGCTTTTAAGAGTTCATTGTTCGCGGCTATAATTTGATTTAATTGTTCGCTGGTGTCAGCTTTCAAGTCTGCTTTTAAGAGTTCATTGTTCTCGGCTATAATTTGATTTAATTGTTCGCTGGTGTCAGCTTTCAAGTCTGCCTTTAATTGGGCACACATCGCTTCCATAATGGCTCGCACTTCCTCTGAAGAAGCCATCTCCTCCACCACACAAAATACACTTATCTGAGAAATAGGGGCATGCCTTAATGAGGAGACAATCTGTTAGCGCTAAAATGAGTTCCTTTTTGTTCCATGTTCTGCCTCCCCCAATTACTTTAGTCAGCTCAATTATTTACGTTATTCTAACCCATAAGCAAATAGCTATCCAAGCTGCATATTGAGCTTCCTACGTGATGCACACTCCCTTAAAGTTTCCTTGAATAAATTCTTTCATCCTTACACTCGCGGTTTTTACGTTAATTTATCCCAGACTTGCTAATAAAGATATTAACAATCTATAGGCTACCAGCCTTCCTATTTCATTTTCACTGGAGTTTGTTACTATCAAAATTCAAATCGGGCGCCCAGCTGACATGTCTCTACTTTACATTTGCAATAAAAATGTCAACTGTATTTCTAATACAAACTCCATGATTTTACACCCCTTTTATTTACAATAAATCAGCCCCACGTTGGGCGCCATCATAGACTAACCCTAGTCGTACGAAACATACGCAAAATCCACCACGGATGGCAGATTTTACGATGTGCACCGACTAGCTCAAACAGGCATATGACTTTCCACATGATCCAATGAATTAGGTATCAAAACAACAATACAATCAACTAGGGACGAATGGCTAATGCACCATCACATAACCCCTATATAACCTTCCAGGGCCTTCTAGGATGTTGAATCTTATCTCGGGCGCGGCTCGTTCGGTGGCTAATTAACACTTTACATCCTAGGAATTCGGAATTTTGGATCATGGGAACTTAAAACTATAAATCATATGCCAGGGGAACAAGGAAACAAAATTTATTCTTAGAAGACTACAAAACAGAAGAAACAATCCCTTAATAAAACGTAGAACCACAACAAAATAAACTGTGTCATCACTGTCCTTCTCTGCCATAAAGTCCACAGAGATGGTACGACCAGGGTACCTAAAATCTAATTAGTTCGGGCAAGCCTCAGCTTCCCCCTGATCAACACTGCAGGATCATGGAACTCCACAAAAAATAAAAAAATCCAAATAAAATAAAATCCCAAAAAAATCAAAGTGGCGCGCTCTCACCCCAGGTGAGTTCAAATGGAACAACAAAGGACTAAATTAATGCCACAAGAAATGAATCATTACGTTAATCAGATCATAACACAAATACTCCAACGGAGCATCAAATCAACTGAATTTTACAAGCTGGAACCTCATTTTAACGCTCTTATATTGGAAAAGTGAATCGTACAGACGAGACCGTTCCGTTTGGCAAACAGACCTCCCTTCACGACCTCCGTTAGAGTCGTGTACGGTCAGCATGCAGTGCGGCCACACAAACACTACATTAAGCTACAACGTGCCTATCTCATTCACATACAACAGTTCCCGTGTGAAACATTTATCAAGACAATCATTAATACCGACTAGCGGCCACCCGGAGGGTACAAATCTGATACACTAGTAACGTGGGTCCACAAAATAAAATCAAAACACAACAAACCAGAATCCCAGAATTAACAATAAAATATGTAAACAAACCAGCCATTTTAACTTTGACCAATTAACCTCGGACAGACTCAAGGCCAAGCAAAGCACCCCGTGGCGAGGAGTGGCTACCAGCTTTCACCCCCTCCATAGCTGATGTATACTGACTGAAGCATGAGCTCACAATAGCCCAATTCAACAAGCCCCGCAGAATCATCACTTAGCACGCTGCCTACGGGCGTCAGATCGACCCCAGCATCACGGCCGTGATTTTACCTCGTGGGAATTACCCGTCCACGGAATTACCAAAAAATACTTACGTGGTTCTGAACATCCACGACTTACCAATATGCATCAGTACATCCAGCCATACTCCAATTAAATTACCTCAAATCGCCGGGTTTGCCTGCCTTGTCCGTCACCAATCGAAGATTGCAACACAACCATTACCTGGTAGAACTTACCACAGTCGATCCACGAACCTGATTTACCACAAAATATTCAATATGCTCTGGTTTGCTTACGACCACTGTACAAACTCTCACCCCACCTGATC
This sequence comes from Meconema thalassinum, assembly GCA_946902985.2. Classification (NCBI taxonomy): domain Eukaryota; kingdom Metazoa; phylum Arthropoda; class Insecta; order Orthoptera; family Tettigoniidae; genus Meconema; species Meconema thalassinum. The sequence continues at coordinate 499,991,716 of OX336392.1, read as the reverse complement.
AACTGAAAAATGTATCTACAGTGACAGTAGCTGATGGCCAGATTTCCCCTGAATGATAATCTCCCCAAACTACATTGAAAACCATGACCACACGATACATATTTACACGCACGTTGCAGCAACAAACACAACAACAAAAACACAACTAACATTAAGAAATTGAATATGTACACAGCCATTGCACTTATGCTGATCCGTACACCCCTAACTAAATTATGCAAGATAATTTGCTGTACTTATCACTATTCCTGGGTCCCAGACTGTCTCCATCATCGCGGCGTGCCCCAAGGTTTTGGGTTTACGCCCTCATTCCTCGCATGACGAATTCCATAGTTGAAGATCCTCCCATTGTTCCAATCTCGGCATCAGCTTCCTCTTGCTTCAGGTACCTCGTGGTAACGAAGAACACAGAAATACACAATTTTTTTAATGCGACAATCAAGAAAGTAACACGCACTCACTGTTCCGGACCGATAATCCTATCATTCTCCTAAATGCTACCATCTGAACTACTCGATTCATCCAGATCGTCCACCGTAGCTCCTATCGACACAACTTATATGTTTATCTAGCGCAATGGCTAGCCTATTTCTCAGCCACTAACAAAAACTCGCACTCGTATGCTATAGTATTTAGACATGATCTCAAAAAAAACCGCCACGCTATCTCAATTTACCATCTGACGTGAAAATTAACAGAGTCCAAATCACGAACTCGACTGACGTGGAGCGTCCGTGACAGAATCACAAAATTGACTGACTTCACTCTCCCATTTGGAGCTATTTAAGTTTTTGAGGCATAACCTGCCGTAGGAGGGGGAAATATGAGATTTATTTCCAAAAATAATAGCTCTGTCCCAAATTGACTTATATCACTGCACTCATCGCAATCTCAATGTCTCATTGGTGATATCCTTTTCAAGAATCGATCGTGGACTCCTTATCAAATAACCTCCGTAATCATCCCTCATTGTCTGCCAATATACGCGCCAAACACGGCTTGGTGACGCTTATCCCCTCATTGGCTGATGCTGAAACGCCCCCATATCAGGCATTTTATACTGAATTAAATCAGCCTTACATCCAAATTGCATCAAATTACATTTCTGGGAGGCTGAGAGTCTCCCGCTTCCATACATGCAACTCTCATTGCTCTCCGGTCATTAATTCTTAAGTAGGTCACATTTGGGCGGCACCAAAACTTGGAGCTGTGACCTTGCCAAACTGCAATTTTCCCACACAAATTCCTGCGTTCAACGACCTGCCTGTCCTACCCTCGCTCGTCTTCTCATGGTACAATGTCCTCCCTCGGCACACCCTGGAAACCTGCCAAGTGCATTTATGACCACTCAACCCTCCTGCTATTCTTCGTACACGTCTCTGCACACATCCAATAAAAGTATTCGCCGCCTCTGTACTCTGCATCTGCTGTGCCGGTCTGCGTATAGAATTAATGTTGGAAATACAAACTTGAGACTAGATGGATATGCAATATGCCATAAGGTCTCAATATACATATACATACGGTCAATGAATGTTTGCTCATCAGTGAGAAAGTCTCTAAGGTAGGTTCATACAATTCATTTCACGAAATAAGTTGGATTTGATCTTCAGAGACCTGGATGATTGAATACTTAGCTTGTATTCTACTTCATACACCTGCCTTAATGAAATATTATACTGGCCACCTGCCAACTGCCTGTATTTGCCAAACCTTCCCTCTAATACATCAGTCTGAAACTTCCCAAACAGAACATAAGAGAAATTGAGAGTTGTCAAGCAATAATCTTTCAACTTTAACAAGCCTTCTGTTAGTATCATGGCAGCCATTGTCTCAGAGGACAATGATCCTTTTACATTTAGTTTTTTCCACTTATTTAGCCACTGCAAGAATGTATGTAAATAATTAACAATTTCAATAGAATCTGATGACACTGGGCACATGAGGATATTGTTGAGTCTTGCTCCTTTACCGGGAGTTCTTACATTTACTATATTCCACCAATTTAACATTAGTTCAATATACCGGGCAGTTTGTTTACAATGCAATAAGTCACACTTTTCCCCCATAACTTTCAACCCTTCAATGACATTTTCATTAAAAACCTGAAGAACAAGTTTTCCGTTCAAGTGAAGTAGGGCCTTCACAGAGAGACCATAGCCATACTTCACCAACTTATCATGCTCTATATTTTGCAATTTCTTCACAGAGCAAAATGAGGCTTTGTGTACATCATTGCTAACTGGGTCAAAATCAGGAAAGTTCATGCACATATCTTCAACTTTTTGGTTCAACCAGTTGTTTCTGACACACTTAAGCAAGTGGCCAGAGTCAAACACAAATAAAGAGGCCTTGTTTCATTGACAGGATGAGGGTAAACAAACTTCAGTTCTTTCTGCAGTGAAAACTGCTGCACACATTTCCTATTTACAGAACTGTTGTCACTTACTACACAAACCACATGAAATCCTATATCTTCTAAGCCAATAATAATTTTCTTCAGTATGCAGTGCAACTGTTCCCCATACATGGATTTCATTGGCAGTGCATGTACCATTTCCTTCACATCTGACCCCCTCAGGGGCTCACATCTAGTGGGACGTGGGTTGGCGACCACGGGACCCCAGCTGACTCCGGCATTGCTTCCACTTACTTGTGCCGGGCTCCTCTCCGTCTTCTTTCCTGTCGACCTCCCTTGGTCAACTCTTGTTCTCTTCCGACCCCGACGGTATTAGGTTATCCGAGGCCTAGGGAGTCTTTCACTTTCCCGCCTTAATTGGCCCTTGTCTCATCTTTCCTGATACCCTCCTTCTGTGAGGGGTCAGCCTTCTTTTTCTATTCCTTTTACCTCCTGCCTTGTGCTCAAGGCCCTTAAGGAGGCAGGGTATATGTAGCCCCACCACTTCTGGTGCACCGTAGATAATGCTACACCCTCAGGGGCTCACGGCTGGCGAGTTCGGGAGTTGGCGACCCCGAGGGATTCCTGGGCTGGGTCCGTTTTCCACTTTTGTCCCTTACGTTTGGGGTGGACCCTCTCCTCTCCTCCCCTCTCTTCTCCTTCCCTCTCCTCTCCTCTTTTCCTAATATTTCCTTTTTTCTTTAAGATTCCCGCACTTTTTTTGTTACTTGGTTCACCGTGTATCTAAATTCCCTTTTAGTGATTTTTTAAGGCATTTTTGATCTACGTTGCATTTTGTAAGTTTTTTCGATCTAAATTACATCTCACGATTGTTTTCAACCTCAATTGCATTTTGTAATGATTGACAATCTAAATTGCTTTTTAGTAAGTCTTTCAATGCAGGTAGACGGGCCTTTTAGTGAGTATTTTGAATTTCAATTGCATTTTGTAAGTATTTTCAACCAAAACCTCATTTCGCACGAATTTTGAATCTAAATTGCATTTTGTTTGGTGGGCATTTTGCACATATTTTGATTCTCAATTGCATTTTGTGGGTATTTTAAATCTAAATTACATTTGTCAAGTATTTTCCATCTAAATTGCATTATGTAAGTATTGTCAATCCACATGAGTCGTTTGAATCTACCGTGCATTTAGTAAGCATTTTCAATTTCAATTGCATTTTGTAAGTATTTTGAATTTCAATTGCACTTTGTGAATAATTTGGATTGGAACTGGGATATTTCAATCTGAATTGCATTGTGTATTTTCAATTTCAATTGCATTTAGTAAGTATTTTGAACCTCAATTGCATTTTGTACGTATTTTCGATCTCATTTGCATTTTGTAAGTATTTTGAATTTCAGTTGCATTTTGTAAGTATTTCGACGCTACATTGCATTTTGTACGTATTTTGAAACTAGCCTACGTTTTGTGGGTCTTTTTCAATCTATTCTTTTTGTGAATCTTTTCGTTCTAAATTCCCTTTTGTAAGACCATATTGTGAGTTGTTTCCATCTGAGTTTCTCTTTGTACGTATTTTCCGTCTCACATAATTTTCGTTCTGGTTTCCATTTCATTCTCATTTTCGCTATCACCCAGGTCATTAGGGGCCGATAACCTAGATGTTAGGCCCCTTAAAACAACAATTATCATCATTAACATCTGACAGTAGACTAGACATGAAGCAATAGGCACTTGTTGCCAGTTTCTCGCTGTTGAAAGCTTTTCCAACAATATTAAGTTACCACCTTTGTAATCCATCATTGGTTTCACATAGGTACACTTCATCCATCATGAGTTCAACAAATTTATATCACATTCATTGCCAGAAAATTTGTTGTTTATATAGTTCAAAGAATTCTCCTCTTGCTGCTCCACTCGGATCTAACCTGAATGTAGAACATAGCCTCCTGATCGTGCATGGATGAGGCAATACTATTACATTTAAATGTCTCAAGTACGCATAGCTGTGGGGCGAGATTGATTGTAGCATTGAACACAAAAACAGAAAGGAAGGGCTATAAACTCGCTTTTGCCCGGACCAAAGTCTAATTTGTTCTGTAACAAACTCAATATGTTTCCACTAAGTCGGGGTTTGATAAGCTTACAGATTTCAAAATGTTCGAAGCTAAAGCCATTATTTCAGAGGAACTTTTCTTTTTCTTTTTCTCGTCCCCATTAAAATTGAGTGTATCCAAACGTTCAAGGTGTTTCTAATATCAGAAATGTTCATTACAATATTTGGGAACAGGAAATCACCTATCCTGTCTAACTTAACTTCCTTGTAGTACACTTCTATCTGCAATGATGCTGCAATCACTACACTACAAATAACCTTAGGCATAGGACAGAAGGTGATGAAAAGAATTAAAATGTTGTTGTCCTTAGAAATTATACTCCATGACTCTGGTGAATTGAGAAGTCCTATTTTATCATTCAGTTCCTTGATGCTGGAAAATGACAATGCCTCATTTTGCAGATTAAACTCTGCCTCACTTTCTTCAATTGCAGCCTGCAGGTTCCTATTTTCTCTCCTAGCTCTCTTCTCCTGAGGGCTGTCTCTGTAGGACTTTGGCGCACTTAAATACTCTGGGCAATTTGGAAGACGAGAAGGAACAGCACCACGTGTAAGTCTTGGCACTTTTAATGGGCTGTTATCTCTTGGACATCTTTACAATTGAATAGAGTATTCTGTTGAATGTGTTGAGCATTAAAATGCAGTTCACAAACCTGCAATTTGCCAAAGAATCATACGGAGTAACATTCATTGAAGTAAAGTGTATACAGATAATTAATCTTACATTCTGAGCGACATCGCCACAGTGGGCTCTTTGGGTCCTATTGAGATAACTGCTGCACTTTCCAAGTGATCTAAATGTATTTATTATTACTCAATGAATTGTGAAATATCTTAGTGATATGGTTCATGATAATTGACCAAATTTCTCAAAACTCAGCAAATAATTCCATAAAAATTTGTATATTGGACAAGAAATTGTTATAAATATGCAAAGAATACAGCTTATATTCGAAGTAACCTACACACCTGGGTATATTTAGGGAAATACTAGTGATTTCTGTCATGTATAGAGTAGCCTATATTTAAAAATATCAATTACCAACCATGGTTTAAATACGGTACTGTAATTCATTGAGTACCATAGGCTAAACTTTTTTCTTAATTAGGCCTAGGCCTATTGTTTCGTCTACTTATATTCTTCCCCCAGGGGCTCACATCTTGTGGAACGTGGGTTGGCGACCACGGGACCCCAGCTGAGTCCGGCATTGTTTCCATTTACTTGTCCCGGGCTCCTCTCCTTCGTCTTTCCTGTCGACCTCCCTTGGTCAACTCTTGTTCTTTTCCAACCCCGACGGTATTAGGGTATCCGAGGCCTAGGGAGTCTTTCACTTTCTCGCCTTAATTGGCCCTTGTCTCATCTTTCCTGATCCCTCCTTCTTTGAGGGGTCAGACCTTTTGTTTTCTTTTCATTATATTTCCATTTCTCTTTAAGATTCCCACACTGTTTTTGTTACTTGGCTCCCCGTGTATCTAAATTCACTTTAGCAATTTTTTTTCATCAACCCTACATTTTGTAGGTATTTTTTAATCTACGTTGCATTTTGTAAGTTTTTTCGATCCAATTTCATTTCGCAATTGTTTTCAACCTCAATTGCATTTTGTAAAGATTGACAATCTAAATTGCTATTTAGTAAGTCTTTCAATACAGGTAGACGGGCCTTTTAGTGAGTATTTTGAATTTCAATTAAATTTTGTAAGTATTTTCAACTACCCCCCAGGGGCTCACATCTAGTGGGTGTGGGTTGGCGACCACTGGACCCCAGCCGAGTCCGGCATTGCTTCCACTTACTTGTGCCGGGCTCCTCTCCGTCTTCTTTCCTGTCGACCTCACTTGGTCAACTCTTGTTCTCTTCCGACCCCGACGGTATTAGGGTATCCGAGGCCTAGGAAGTCTCTTCCTTTTCCGCCTTAATTGGCCCTTGTCTCATCTTTCCTGGCACCCTCCTTCTGTGAGGGGTCAGCCTTCTTTTTATTTTCCTTTTACCTCCTGCCTTGTGCTCAAGGCCCTTAAGGAGGCAGGGTGTATGTAGCCCCTCCACTTCTGGTGCACCCTAGATAATGCTACACCCTCAGGGGTTCACGGCTGGTGAGTTCGGGAGTTGGCGACCCCGAGGGATTCCTGAGCTGGGTCTGTTTTCCCCTTTTGTCCCTTACCTTCGGGGCGGACCTTCTCCTCTCTCCCCTTTCCTCTCCTCTCCACTCCTCTCCTCTCCTCTTTTCATTATATTTACTTTTCTCTTTAAGATTCACGCACTGTTTTTGTTACTTGGTCCACCGTGTATCTAAATTCCCATTTAGCGATTTTTGGGTATTTTTTACTCTACGTTGCATTTTGTAAGTTTTTTCGATCTAAATTGCTTTTTGGTAAGTCTTTCAATGCAGGTAGCCGGGCCTTTTAGTGAGAATTTTGAATTTCAATTGCATTTTGTAAGTATTTTCAACCAAAACTGCATTTTGCATGAATTTTAAATCTAAATTGCATTTTGTTTGGGGCATTTTGCACATATTTTAATTCTTAATTGCATTTTGTGGGTATTTTCAATCTAAATTACATTTTGTCAAGTATTTTCAATCTCAATTGCATTTTGTAATTATTGTCAATCCACATGAGTCGTTTGAATCTACCGTACATTTTGTAAGCATTTTCAACTTCAATTGCATTTTGTAAGTATTTTGAATTTCAATTGCACTTTGTGAATAATTTGGATTTGAACTGGGATATTTCAATCTGAATTGCATCGTGTATTTTCAATTTCAATTGCATTTTGTAAGTATTTTGAATCTCAATTGCATTTTGTACGTAATTTCGATCTCATTTCATTTTGTAAGTATTTTGAATTTCAGTTGCATTTTGTAAGTATTTCGACGCTACATTGCATATTGTACGTATTTTGAACCTAGTCTTCATTTTGTGGGTATTTTTCAATCTATTTCTTTTGTGAATCTTTTCGTTCTAAATTCCCTTTTGTAAGAACATTTTGTGATTAGTTTCAATCTGAGTTCATTTTTGTAAGTATTTTCCGTCTCACTAAATTTTCGTTCTGGTTTCCGTTTCATTATCATTTTCACTATCACCCAGATCATTAGGGGCCGATAACCTAGATGTTAGGCCCCTTAAAACAACAATTATCATCATCATATTTTCAACTAAAACTGCATTTCGCAAGAATTTTGAATCTGAATTGCATTTTGTGGGTATTTTGAATCTAAATTACATTTTGTCGAGTATTTTCAATCTAAATTGCATTTTGTAGGTATTGTCAATCCAAATGAGTAGTTTGAATCTACCGTGCATTTTGTAAGCATTTTCAATTTCAATTGCATTTTGTAAGTATTTTGAATTTCAATTGCACTTTGTGAATATTTTGGATTTGAACTGGGATATTTCAATCTGAAGTGCATTGTGTATTTTCAATTTCAATTACATTTTGTATGTATTTTGAACCTCAATTGCATTTTGTATATATTTTCGATCTTTTTTTATTTTTCAATCTATTCCTTTTGTGAATTTTTTCGTTCTAAATTCCCTTTTGTAAGAACATTTTGTGAGTTTTTCAATCTGAATTCCTTTTTGTAAGTATTATCCTTCTCACTTAATTTTCGTTCTGGTTTCCACTTCATTGTCATTTTCGTTATCACCCAGACCATTAGGGGCCCATAACCTAGATGTTAGGCCCCTTAAAACAACAATTATCATCATCATCATCATCATCATCATCTACTTATATTTTATATCTTGCTTTTAAACAGTTACCTTCACTGGGATTTTCCCATTAAAACATCTCTGCTGGGAGCAATTAATGGGGTTAGGTAGGGGAGAAGGGGTTTCAACTTTGTTAAAATCTTTTTATGTGAAATACTCTTTTCAGACCATTCCTCAATGGACCTCTATTTTTTCCTTTTACACAATATAATATTTAAAACCTACACAAGCAGATTTATTATACTGTGCTTTCTGTCTCAACCCTCCCCCTCCCAGGGGCTCACATCTTGTGGGCGTGGGTTGGCGACCACGGGGCCCCAGCTGAGTCCGGCATTGCTTCCACTTACTTGTGCCGGGCTCCTCTCTGTCTTCTTTCCTGTCGACCTCACTTGGTCAACTCTTGTTCTCTTCTGACCCCGACGGTATTAGGGTATCCGAGGCCTAGGGAGTCTCTTCCTTTCCCGCCTTAATTGGCCCTTGTCTCATCTTTTCTGATACCCTCCTTCTGCGAGGGGTCAGCCTTCTTTTTCTCTTCCTTTTACCTCCTGCCTTGTGCTCTAGGCCCTTAAGGAGGCAGGGTGTATGTAGCCCCACCACTTCTGGTGCACCCTAGATAATGCTACACCCTCAGGGGCTCATGGCTGGTGAGTTCGGGAGTTGGCGACCCCGAGGGATTCCTGAGCTGGGTCCGTTTTCCCCTTTTGTCCCTTACCTTTGGGGCGGACCCTCTCCTCTTTCACTTTCCTATATGCCTTTCATGGCTCTCCTTCCTTCCAAGTCCCTCAATCCGCCTTCTCCGAGGGTTGAGGGCATTTCTTTTCCTTCTGTCCTTTTATTTGCCTTATTCTCCTTTAATTTTCCATTTCTTCTTCTAGTATGTAGGTTAGTAGTTAGTTTTAGTTTTAAGTTCGCTTTTCATTTTCATCTTCACGATCACCCAAACCATCAGGGGCCGATAACCTAGATGTTAGGCCCCTTAAAACAACATCCCCCAGGGGCTCACATCTTGTGGGCGTGGGTTGGCGACCACGGGGCCCCAGCTGAGTCCGGCATTGCTTCCACTTACTTGTGCCGGGCTCCTCTCCGTCTTCTTTCCTGTCGACCTCACTTGGTCAACTCTTGTTCTCTTCTGACCCCGACGGTATTAGGGTATCCGAGGCCTAGGGAGTCTCTTCCTTTCCCGCCTTAATTGGCCCTTGTCTCATCTTTTCTGATACCCTCCTTCTGCGAGGGTTCAGGCTTCTTTTTCTCTTCCTTTTACCTCCTGCCTTGTGCTCTAGGCCCTTAAGGAGGCAGGGTGTATGTAGCCCCACCACTTCTGGTGCACCCTAGATAATGCTACACCCTCAGGGGCTCACGGCTGGTGAGTTCGGGAGTTGGCGACCCCGAGGGATTCCTGAGCTGGGTCCGTTTTCCCTTTTTTTCCCTTACCTTTGGGGCGGACCCTCTCCTCTTTCACTTTCCTATATGCCTTTCATGGCTCTCCTTCCTTCCAAGTCCCTCAATCCGCCTTCTCCGAGGGTTGAGGGCATTTCTTTTCCTTCTGTCCTTTTATTTGCCTTATTCTCCTTTAGTTTTCCATTTCTTCTTCTAGTATGTAGGTTATTAGTTAGTTTTAGTTTTAAGTTCGCTTTTCATTTTCATCTTCACCATCACCCAAACCATCAGGGGCCGATAACCTAGATGTTAGGCCCCTTAAAACAACAATTATCATCATCATCATCATTAAAACAACAACAATTATCATCATCATCATCAACCCTCCCCTAGCATGGGAGGTTTGGGACAGTGAGATGGGAGGATTGGGACATCTAAAATATATAATTTTATATAAAGAACATTCATGATATTTTGAGTGGTATACACATTTATTGCATCAACATAGGGAATAATTTCAAAATGAACAACACTGATACAAACTGAGGTAAGTTTTCCTCGGGAATAAGCTATCAAACGTTTTCAAATTTTTGCAGGATTTTTTCTGAGAAGATTACTTGCATTTCTCTTCTTTCAGTCCCTCCCCTTTTCACTGGGTCATTCCCCCAGGGGCTCACATCTAGTGAGAAGTGGGTTGGCGACCACGGGGCCCCAGCTGAGTCCGGCATTGCTTCCACTTACTTGTGCCGTGCTCCTCTCTTTCTTCTTTCCTGTCGACCTCACTTGGTCAACTCTTGTTCTCTTCCGACCCCGACGGTATTAGGGTATCCGAGGCCTAGGGAGTCTCTTCCTTTCCCGCCTTAATTGGCCCTTGTCTCATCTTTTCTGATTCCCTCCTTCTGCGAGGGGTCAGCCTTCTTTTTTTTCTTCTGTTATCTCCTGCCTTCTGCTCAAGGCCCTCAAGGAGGCCGGGTGTATGTAGCCCCACCACTTCTGGTGCACCCTAGATAATGCTGCACCCTCAGGGGCTCACGGCTGGTGAGTTCGGGAGTTGGCGACCCCGAGGGATTCCTGAGCTGGGTCCGTTTTCCCGTTTTGTCCCTTACCTTCGGGGCGGACCCTCTCCTCTTTCACTTTCCTATCTGCCTTTCATGGCTCTCCTTCCTTCCAAGTCCCTCAATCCGCATTCTTCGAGGGTTGAGGGCATTTCTTTTCCTCCTGTCCTTTATTTGCCTTATTCTCCTTTAGTTTTCCATTTCTTCTTCTAGTTTGTAGGTTGGTAGTTAGTTTTAGTTTTAAGTTTACATTTCATTTTTCATCTTCACGATCACCCAAACCATCAGGGGCCGATAGCCTAGATGTTAGGCCCCTTAAAACAACAATTATCATCATCATCATCATCACTGGGTCATGAAAAACATAAACAATATCGTCCTTGCTGACACTGGAAATATCTTGTACTTCTGGGAAGAAAAATTCACAACCAGTACGTTTCCTCCTCGGAAATTTAATTTCTCAATTACCATCACTATGAATACTCATTACATACCCAACATAATGTATGATGCTTGACTTTGTAGAAAATCTGACAAGGACATACACTGAAGAAAATGGAAATTGCAACACCATGAAGGCATTGGTCATTTGTGTTGATTTTCAAGATATGGAATGATGCCATGTAGGTATGTAAACGATCATAGTTTCAGACCCATTGGATTGTTGCTACAGGTCTCCCCACGTGATTGGTCGCGGTGGAATCAACTCCAGTATACGGACTCTGGTGTAGCGTAGTTGACTCGCAGTCTGTGCAGTGAAGTGTTCCCCGTCAAACATGCCTCGACGACAGAGAAGAGCACGCTATCATCAACTGTCGCCATTTGAGAGGGCTCGGATAATTGGGCTGTGTGAGGCTGGATTATCGCTAAGGACTGTCGCTGCACGTGTTGGCCGACAGGCATCTACGGTACAACGTTTATGGCAGCAGTGGTCAAATGAAGGTATTCACACTCGTGGACCTGGCACAGGCCCAGCGCGACAGACAACTGTGAGAGAGGATCGCCGCATCATTCGGATGGCCCGGATGGAACTCCATGCAACAGCAGCGCAAATTCGAGCAGCTGTGGCACCCCACGTTACACAACAAACAGTTGGTAATCGCCTGCGTGCAGCTGGCTTACGATCCCGTGTCCCTGCCGAAAGTGGTTCATTGACCCCACAACAGCGACGTGTAAGGCTGGCCTGGTGTCGAGAACGATCGACGTGGGTCGACGAATGGCATAGGGTCGTCTTTAGTCTAGCCCGCAGTGATCGCCGGAATCGTGTGCGCAGACGTACCGGGGAGAGGGGCCGCCCAGACCTTATTGTCGAGAGGCACACCGGGCCAACACCAAGCATTATGGTCTGGGGAGCTATTGGCTTCAATGTGAAATCACAATTAGTGCTTGTTGAGGGCACTATGACTGCTCGACAGTACGTTAATAGGGTACTCAATCCAGTGGTTGTCCCTATGATGGCGAACATTGCTAATGGGATGTTTCAGCAGGACAATGCCCGGGTTCACACTGCACGCATCTCCAGAGAAGCTCTCCACGACATCACAACCTTGGAATGGCCCGCCAGTCCTATTGAGCATGTGTGGGACATGATGGGGTCGACAACTGTCCAACCGTCCTCAGCCAACCACAACTCTGGAACAACTGACCCGTGCAGTGCAGCAAGCATGGGCCACAATTTCTCAGGAAGCGATCCAGGGCCGTATTGACTCCATGGCTCGCCGAATTCATCAATGTATTGCAGCTCGTGGTGGGCACATCCTGTATTGATTGTTGTCCAAACTTGCGGTCAGAGGGACCGAACACTCGTCCTGCATGTTCAGTTGCAGCAATGTAGCACCACTCCTGGGTGTTGCAATTTCCATTTTCTTCAGTGTACTTTCCATAGCATATTTCCTCTTCTGGCTCTGAATCTGAGGCCGGTGTTATATCAAAAGGACTATCATCGGAATTGTCACACAATTTATTCAAATCCTCTTCACTACTGCTTGAATATATCAGCTTTCTTCTTTTAGCACTGTTCATACCACTGCCCTTTCGTTTTCTCTTCTCTAGTTGTTCTTCTGTGACAGCGATCCTCACTACGCGGCCCTGGGAACGATTATTTGCGGCCCTCTAGACTGTTAGGGTTAGGAATAAAAACAAATATAAGAAAAATTATACAACATTTTATAAATATTGCTATATTTATTTATTTATTAAGTGTATTGACAATCTCTACTTAATTATTTACCGCAGTGTAGTTGGAGTGGACTAGCTAGTAGAGCAGAGCCAATGAACATAGCACCCTTTTTAATGCAATGAACAAGAATGAGCTTCCTACAAAAGCATCCTACCAAGTAACAGAAATTTTAGCACAAAAGATGAAGCCGTTTTCTGATGCAGAAATTGTAAAAGAGTGTGTTGTCACCGTTCGTACAACTTTGTTTACACACTTATCTAATAGTAAGCAAATATTAGATGAAGTTTCTAAACTTCAGCTGCCTGATTCAACTTGCACTTGTCTCATCTACAGACATAACGTCAATTTCTATTGTTCGTTAAGTACATATCCAAGGATTGTGTTGTTAAAGAAGATTTTTTAAGGCATGATTCCCATGACTGAACACACTCGAGGTATTGATTATTTGAACACAATAGTAAGTTTTTTTTAAACGAGTGTAGCATTGATCTGCAAAAGTTTTTTTTCTGTGTGTACTGATGGTTGCCCATCAATGTTAGGGCGAAATATAGGGTTCGTTCAGTTGTTGAAAACACATTTGGGAAGTGACAGTATATTAAGTTTTCATTGTCTCATTCATCAAGAAAGCTTTGCTGTTAAATTTGGTGAAAATATCAGCTGTGTTATGAAAACAGTTGTAAAGATCGTTAATTTTATAAGGTCGAATGAACTGAACCATAGAACGTTTCAAGATTTTTTGAATGAACTTATATCGCAATAAGGGGACGTGCTTTACCACACAGAAGTGTGATGGCTGAGTAAGGGTAAAGTTTTAATACGTTTCTTCAACATTCGTCATGAGATTACTCTGTTTTTGGCTACAAAGAAAGAAGAGTATCCTGATGTTGATAATTTTGGTTGATGGCTTAAAGTAGCGTTTCTCACTGATACAATGGGCATTATGAATGAAACACCGAATCGATTGCAAGGAGACTACAATAACATTGTAACGAAAATGATGAGTATTGTGTTTTCACAGAAAGAAAAGCTCAATATGTATGTTGAAGAATTGTCAAACTGCGATTATTCCAGCTTTCCTTCTGTTAAAACTCTGTTTGATGAAAATCCAGATGAAAGTCAAGATGTTTCTGATTTACTAAAGCTGTTGACAGACGAAATGTCTGTGAGGTTAGTGACGTCAGGAAGTATCAAGAACCATTTCGCTTGGTGGAAAATCCATGGGTAATAACAACAGCAAATGCAGCTCATCTTTCTGTTTTTGGATACGAAGCTAGGGATTTGAAAAAAGAGTTAATTGAGCTTCAGCATGATACGGAGCTCAAAAGTATTTTTGAAGAAAAAAAGAAGGATAAGACTCACTATGAGTTTTGAAAAGTAGTTGAAAAGGACAAACTTCCTAACTTAATTGACTGTGCTCAGAAAATTTTGTGTGTTTTTTCATCTACATAATGTCTGTGAATCTACAGTAAGCTGAAGTTCATAAAAAACAAGTACAGATCCAGGTTAATGAGTGAGAACGTTGCCAACATTTTGAGAATTTGTTTCTTCCCACCCTGCTAACATAGATGCCATATTAGGGAGCTGTAAAAGATTTCGCCCATCGATTTCAAGGAATTAACAAATTCAAGTATTCCTGAGACAGGTAAAAGACATTTTCCTGCTTTTTATATGGAAAACAGTTTATTTTATTGATGTAATAAACCTATGTTATAACCATATTGTTTGTAAGTTATTTAAAGCCATTTCATAGTGTAGTATTGCAATAAGATAAATATATTTTGTAACTAACCTAAATTATACATCCCCCAGGGGCTCACATCTTGTGGCGTGGGTTGGCAACCACGGGGCCCCAGCTGAGTCCGGCATTGCTTCCACTTACTTGTGCCGGGCTCCTCTCCGTCTTCTTTCCTGTCGACCTCACTTGGTCAGCTCTTGTTCTCTTCTGACCCCGACGGTATTAGGGTATCCGAGGCCTAGGAGTCTCTTCCTTTCCCGCCTTAATTGGCCCTTGTCTCATCTTTTCTGATACCCTCCTTCTGCGAGGGGTCAGCCTTCTTTTTCTCTTCCTTTTACCTCCTGCCTTGTGCTCTAGGCCCTTAAGGAGGCAGGGTATATGTAGTCCCACGACTTCTGGTGCACCCTAGATAATGCTACACCCTCAGGGGCTTACGGCTGGTGAGTTCGGGAGTTGGCGACCCCGAGGGATTCCTGAGCTGGGTCCGTTTTCCCCTTTTGTCCCTTTCCTTTGCGGCGGACCCTCTCCTCTTTCACTTTCCTATATGCCTTTCATGGCTCTCCTCCTCTACATAATTATCAACCTGCTCAACTACGATTGAAATCTAGGCGAAGTTTCCTACACTCTACTGAGTGCCTGTCGGATTCACCTCAATCATCAAGGCTAACTTCCTGGAGATCCAGAAACAATAATCTCAACGGATGGATGGTTCCATCTGAAACTCTCCCTGCCGGTTATGAAGAGTCGTGGCCTACATGGAAGAGTCTGAACAGGCTGCGGTCTGGGGTCGGTCGATCTAAGACCAATATGAAGAAGTGGGGCCTTTCCGATGAATCAACCTTTTGCGCCTGCGGAGAAGAACAAACCATGGCGCACCTTCTCCATTGCAACTCCTGCCCTCTCATTTGCACTATGCAGGATGTAGTTCAGGCCACACCAAATGGACGAGATCTTGCCAAATTTTGGTGCGATGTAATTTAATTGTTATTTTGAAAGTACCTTTAGTGTGTTTTTATTTTAAAAAAGTTATCTATGCTAATTTTACATGATGTATTGCTTCTGATACGAATAAATAAATGGCTCTCCTTCCTTCCAAGTCCCTCAATCCGCCTTCTCCGAGGGTTGAGGGCATTTCTTTTCCTTCTGTCCTTTTATTTGCCTTATTCTCCTTTAGTTTTCCATTTCTTCTTCTAGAATGTAGGTTATTAGTTAGTTTTAGTTTTAACTTCGCTTTTCATTTTCATCTTCACTATCACCCAAACCATCAGGGGCCGATAACCTAGATGTTAGGCCCCTTAAAACAACAATTATCATCATCATCTAAATTACAGTTTGTACTTGCGGCCCTAAGGAAAATTTGATACAAACTATTTGGCTCTCTAAGAAATCCTAGTGAGGACCCCTGTTCTATGATATTCTTTTCTGGGGTATCCATCAGTATGTGACTTTTGGCTCCTTTACGACCTCTTACCACATTCTTTCTCAGTGGGGCCTTTGGAAATGGTCGTATCAGTTCAGGTGATGTTAATTGAGTGTCTGAGACTGTTGATTCTGCTTGTAGTTCACTGGTACTTGAGCTGGCAGTTGGAGAGTTCACTGGAGTAGAGGCTGTAGTACACGATTTTTATTGGGAAGAGGGCGATCTGTTACGCTTGAACAAAGAAAGTCTGACTCAGAAAATATTTCAGAGTCAAAAGGACTGATGCCACTTTTCCTAAATCCTGACAGAATATTTCTTGGTGAAAAAGCCTGTGTGATTCCAGTGGTTGATAAGGCAGCTATGTCATAAATGGAATTAGTCTTGCCTGGATTAGACAACATCCTAGCAGCGTTGTAATACTTAGAGGTCCAAACACAGCAATATCTAATGGCTGGAGTTTATGGCTGCAGTGAGGAGGTAGTGTAAGAAGAATTATATGATTCTCTTTGCAAAAGTTCTGAGATTCAATAGAAATGTAGCTATCATGGTTGTCAAATATGAGAAGAACTGGGTTATCCCGTGTGGGAGAAGCAAATTTCTTAAAATGAAGTTGATAATCTACAAAATTATTGGCTGTCATCCACCTTGACGGATTTGCGGACCCACTTGATCCTGGCAGGGACCCATTTAACATTGCTCTTTGAAATGCACTCTGGGGAAAACATAGTAAGGTGGGATGAATGTACCACTAGCAGATATTGTTCCACAAAGAGTCACTAACACACCCCGTTCTGCCTGGCTCACTTGCTTAGCAATTACTCAGCAATTACATTTTGTGGGGTCTGCACCGTAGTTAAAGCTGTCTCATCACAATCATATACAGAGTGTGGTTCAAAATGGAACCGTTCAAAAACAGATCTCAAATTTCCAAAAAAAATCTCCTACTTTTATTTATTGAAACTTGTTCCCCGTGAGAGGCTAGTTGCTTCAGGTTTTCTCAATGATAGAACACTGTTGCGCTTCATAAAACCTTTCATCCAATCTTCCCCTGCTATTTTGTTAGCCAACCAACTTGCAGGCAAGCCTTTTTCATCCTTAAGACCAAACTCAAATGCAAGTTTTCTTGCCCCCACTCTAGTGAGTCCATAATTTAATTTAGAGCTCATGATTAAATATTGTGCTAACAAGGGCTCCTCTTGTTTTGTGAGCACTTGGGAATGATTATATAAGGATCTGAATTTTCCAACACGAGTTAATTTAGTAGCATGGTCCCCTGCATACCCAGACAAAGTTGTTTTAGCTATCCCAAACTTCTGTGCTGTCTCTCGCAACCCTTTGCCATTCTCCCCCAGGGGCTCACTTCTAGTGGGCGTGGGTTGGCGACCACGGGGCCCCAGCTGAGTCCGGCATTGCTTCCACTTACTTGTGCCGGGCTCCTCTCCGTCTTCTTTCCTGTCGACCTCACTTGGTCAACTCTTGTTTTCTTCCGACCCCAACGGTATTAGGGTATCCGAGGCCTAGGGAGTCTCTTCCTTTCCCGCCTTAATTGGCCCTTGTCTCATCTTTCCTGACACCCTCCTTCTGTGAGGGGTCAGCCTTCTTTTTCTTTTCCTTTTACCTCCTGCCTTGTGCTCAAGGCCCTCAAGGAGGCAGGGTGTATGTAGCCCCACCACTTTTGGTGCACCCTAGATAATGCTACACCCTCAGGGGCGCACGGCTGGTGAGTTCGGGAGTTGGCGACCCCGAGGGATTCCAACTGAAGAGCCCAATCTCACACCGGGGCGAAACACTGTCATTTTTGTTGAGTTATGCCGGAACATTTAGCACAATTTGTGTTTAAATATATAATGGCTCAACGGACAATACATATTTTTTTCTTTTGAAAATATATATTCAAAGCCAAGGTAAGGTTATAATTGCTTTGGAGTGGAGTTTCGACTCCCATAGTGCACTGGCTTTGCTCGTGACGTGGATACACATGTATCAAATACGTCTTGCAATGGCCTTCCCAGTGTGTACTAGACAGTGTCTTGGTGAGGTGTGCTTTAACCAACTGAAGAGCCCAATCGCTCACCGGGGCGAAACACTGTCATTTTTGTTGAGTTATGCCGGAACATTTAGCACAATTTGTGTTTAAAGGTATTAGGGTATCCGAGGCCTAGGGAGTCTCTTCCTTTCCCGCCTTAATTGGCCCTTGTCTCATCTTTTCTGATTCCCTTCTTCTGCGAGGGGTCAGCCTTCTTTTTCTTTTCATGTTATCTCCTGCCTTCTGCTTAAGGCCCTCAAGGAGGCCGGGTGTATGTAGCCCCACCACTTTTGGTGCACCCTAGATAATGCTACACCCTCAGGGGCGCACGGCTGGTGAGTTCGGGAGTTGGCGACCCCGAGGGATTCCTGAGCTGGGTCCATTTTCCCCTTTTGTCCCTTACCTTTGGGGCGGACCCTCTCCTCTTTCACTTTCCTATCTGCCTTTCATGGCTCTCCTTCCTTCCAAGTCCCTCAATCCGCCTTCTTCGAGGGTTGAGGGCATTTCTTTTCCTCCTGTCCTTTGTTTGCCTTATTCTCCTTTAGTTTTCCATTTCTTCTTCTAGTATGTAGGTTAGTAGTTAGTTTTAAAGTTTGCTTTTCATTTTCATCTTCACGATCACCCAAACCATCAGGGGCCGATAACCTAGATGTTGGGCCCCTTAAAACAACAATTGAAGAGGTGAGTTCATGAAGGGGTTATATTACAAAATGGTCTTTCTGAGATAAATAGACCCAAAGTTCAAGGGCTGGAACTTTTTTGTGTTATGTTCATTTTTGCTCTAAATTAAATTATTGTACTCCTAAATAGTATAGAAATATGTTGGCATGGTGTTCAACTTGAATCTTTGCTTATTGCATTAAAAATAAAAAATTATTTGTACATACCTCCTTTATTCACAAGAAAATTTTACTTATCATTTATTTTTATTCATGTAAAGAGAGGTATGTGCACTTACCTCCTTCATGCATTTACGCAGATGTGCATTTTTGTCTATCTTATGAGTGATGTGATTAGTAGTTGGGGTAAAACAAGTACTAGATAACTGTTTAGAAAAATGTATTATAACATTTGTTATGCATATTTTGACAAAGTATAATAGAGATTACATTTCATTGGTAATATCAAATGGTAAAGTTGTAAAAGTGTGTTTATAACCCATAGCACTTTTCAAGAAACTTATTATTCAACGTTTTCATCTTGTTCCCCCCCAGGGGCTCACATCTAGTGGGTTGTGGGATGGCGACCACGGGGCCCCAGCTGAGCCCGGCATTGCTTCCACTTACTTGTGCCGGGCTCCTCTCTGTCTTCTTTCCTGTCGACCTCACTTGGTCAACTCTTGTTCTCTTCCGACCCCGACGGTATTAGGGTATCCGAGGCCTAGGGAGTCTCTTCCTTTCCCGCCTTAATTGGCCCTTGTCTCATCTTTTCTGATTCCCTCCTTTTGCGAGGGGTCAGCCTTCTTTTTCTTTTCATGTTATATCCTGCCTTCTGCTTAAGGCCCTCAAGGAGGCCGGGTGTATGTAGACCCACCACTTTTGGTGCACCCTAGATAATGCTACACCCTCAGGGGCTCACGGCTGGTGAGTTCGGGAGTTGGCGACCCCGAGGGATTCCTGAGCTGGGTCCGTTTTCCCCTTTTGTCCCTTACCTTTGGGGGCGGACCCTCTCATCTTTCACTTTCCTATCTGCCTTTCATGGCTCTCCTTCCTTCCAAGTCCCTCAATCCGCCTTCTTCGAGGGTTGAGGGCATTTCTTTTCCTCCTGTCCTTTATTTGCCTTATTCTCCTTTAGTTTTCCATTTCTTCTTCTAGTATGTAGGTTAGTAGTTAGTTTTAGTTTTAATTTCGCTTTTCATTTTCATCTTCACGACCACCCAAACCATTAGGGGCCGATAACCTAGATGTTAGGCCCCTTAAAACAACAATTATCATCATCATCATCTTGTTCATTCAACACTTGTTCATAGAACCATTTATGTTGCTCCGGAACAAAACAGAGCTGTTCTTTCAAGTTTTGTCCCCCCAGGGGCTCACATCTAGTGGGTTGTGGGTTGGCGACCACGGGGCCCCAGCTGAGTCCGGCATTGCTTCCACTTACTTGTGTTGGCTCCTCTCTTTCTTCTTTCCTGTCGACCTCCCTTGGTCAACTCTTGTTCTCTTCCGACCCCGACGGTATTAGGGTATCCGAGGCCTAGGGAGTCTCTTCCTTTCGCGCCTTCATTGGCCCTTGTCTCATCTTTTCTGATTCCCTCCTTCTGCGAGGGGTCAGCCTTCTTTTTCTTTTCCTTTTACCTCCTGCCTTGTGCTCAAGGCCCTTAAGGAGGCAGGGTGTATGTAGCCCCACCACTTCTGGTGCACCGTCGATAATGCTACACCCTCCGGGGCTCACGGCTGGTGAGTTCGGGCGTTGGCGACCCCGAGGGATTCCTGAGCTGGGTCCGTTTTCCCCTTTTTGTCCCTTCCCTTTGGGGCGGACCTTCTCCTCTCTCCCCTCTCAACTCCTCTTTTCCTTCTATTTCCTTTTCTCTTTAAGATTCCCGCACTGTTTTGTTACTCGAATCACCGTGTATCTAAATTCCCTTTTACCATTTTTTTATAAGGCATTTTTGATCTATGTTGCATTTTGTGAGTCTCTTCGATCTAAATTACATCTCGCGATTGTTTTCAACCTCAATTGCATTTTGTAAAGATTGACAATCTAAATTGCTTTTTAGTAAGTCTTTCAATGCAGGCGTCAGGGCATTTTAGTGAGTATTTTGAATTTCAATTGCATTTTGTAAGTATTTTCAACCAAAACCGCATTTCACACGAATTTTGAATCTAAATTGCATTTTGTTTGGTGGGCATTTTGCACATATTTTGATTCTCAATTGCATTTTGTAGGTATTTTGAATCTAAATTACATTTGTCAAGTATTTTCAATCTAAATTGCTTTTTGTAAGTATTGTCAATCCACATGAGTAGTTTGAATCTACCGTACATTTTGTAAGCATTTTCAATTTCAATTGCATTTTGTAAGTATTTTGAATTTCAATTGCACTTTGTGAATAATTTGGATTGGAACTGGGATATTTCAATCTGAATTGCATTGTGTATTTTCAATTTCAATTGCATTTTGTAAGTATTTTGAACCTCAATTGCATTTTGTACGTACTTTCGATCTCATTTGCATTTTGTAAGTATTTTGAATTTCAGTTGCATTTTGTAAGTATTTCGGCGCTACTTTGCATTTTGTACGTATTTTGAATCTAGCCTACGTTTTGTGGGTCTTTTTCAATCTATTCTTTTTGTGCAACTTTTCGTTCTAAATTCCCTTTTGTAGGACCATATTGTGAGTTGTTTCCATGCGAGTTCCTTTTTGTACGTATTTTCAGTCTTCGATAATTTTGTTCTGGTTTCCATTTCATTATCATTTTCGCTATCACCCAGATCATTAGGGGCCGATAACCTCGATGTTAGGCCCCTTAAAACAACAATTATCATCATCATCATCATCAAGTTTTGTATTTTTTCTTTTGTCATTGAGTTGAATTTTCTGAAGATCCTAGGGATGATGAAATCATTCGGGAGGGATGGTGGAGCGTCATCTTTGGATAGTTTGTTAAGAATGACCATTTTGAAGGGTGTGTGGGTGTCATACGTTTCTTTAAAGAGGTATGATCCAAAAGATTCGGTTCGAAACCATTTGATGCCGTCTCTGAAACAAATCTTTTCTTTTAATAGATCTTTTTTCTTGTTGAAAATCTTCATTCTTTTTGATAAATCTTCTGTGTCCCTGAAATGATCCTTCATATCAATCACCATATTTTTCCTATTAGAAGATACTAACACTTCGCAATACTGGTCTGGAGTGTAAATATTTTGATGTTTTCTCAAACGTTTTTCGATTCGCCCAAAATCTCTATCAGAATCCAGGTAAGAATGCCCAACTTCTGGAAACTTGTGATCAATCGTCTTGAAATATCCTTTTCCAACAAGGTATTGGTGGATACACACCATCAAAATATTCTTGTTCTGTCCTGAGCAGGAATCAGTCCAAAGTATCAAGTGATCCTTTTCTTTGAGATTAGCCTCAACTTCTATTGCCCTAAGAAGACTACTAACCATTTCATTACTACCTTTGCTTGCTTGATTTTCAGTCCATGTGCAACAGATTGTTCTATCAATATCTTTAGCTATGATATGTATTTCCAAATTATAAAACCACATCTGGCGTAGATAGAATGCCTTAGAAGTGCTTAGTCTAGGAAGAGGCATTGTTTGTTGTAGATCTAATGTCATGTACACGGTGTTGGATGAATTTCTGGCTTGTTCTCTGTCTGCTTTTTGAGATTCAAAAGCGAACTTATAGTTCTCCACATGTTCTTCATTAGCAACACCTGAATCGCACGTACTGCAGGTATCGCTCTTAGGGTGTCCAAAAGACAAATTAAACTCATTATTGAAAATGAAGCGATAAGTGCACTCTTTAACTTTAAACTGTTCATCTACCTTATCGGCTAGACACTTTTCGAGGTATAGCTTGTGCATGATTGGAATTGATAATAATGAAGGAAGGTATTTCTTGTGAATATTCTTATACCTTGAGTAGTGCGATTCCTCGGCAGGAAAGCTAGAGATATGCTGAATAATGTAAGCCGCTACATTGTCTGGTGTTTTGTTTGGTCTGGTCTTGTGTTTTCCTCTTCTGTCAGGTGCAGGAGCTCCCAAACCACTCTTGACAGAGGCTTGGATTAACTGAACCTTTTTTGTGTCTATGTTATATAGCTTCACAAAGGCTCTTTTACAAACAGTTGTTTGTTTTCCCCCAACAGTTACAGTATACTTGAAGGTCGCAGTTTTATGATTGACTGCACCAGTTCGCTTCCTTTGTGGAATGCTTCTTTGCATTGAACTAAATAGTAAAGAGTTTTTAGCATTAATGTCTAGTTTGTAGTAAGACGAAAATAGTTTTTCCCTATCTTCCAAGGTAAATGCTTCTGAGCATTTCAAGCGACATTTTTCAGGGCACAAGTTCCCTACAAAAACGGTTTTAGCTGGTTTGAGGTCACCTTTTGAGTTTATGTAGGCCTTGCCTTTTTCTCTATTTAGCATTCGTTTTATTTTTTTCCACTCATTTGGGTTTCTTTGCCTCTTTTTAGTCACTTTAAGTTTCGGAGAAAATATTTTCTTCTTTCGCTTTACAGTGAGAATTTGCGGCTCCTCAGTGTTTATCAGATTTTCATCAGCCATTGGAAGATCTCCATCCTCACTTTGGACTACCTCGATTTGATCAACAATAGCATCTGTGTCATATTGTCCGGTACAAACTTTATTTTCTGATTGTCGCACCACTTTCTTTTGAATTTTTTGTTTTTTCGGTTGGTTGTCAGAGTCCTCGTAATCTGATTCATCAAGATCGTTATCATCCTGGCTATATTCATCGCTGGAAGGATCACCAAAAAGGGTGTCACGCTCTTCAGAATCATCTCCTCTATCTGTAACAAATAAAAAAGGGTGTGCATGTTTTTAATATGGTAGCAAAAATCATAAAGATCTTGCGTTTTCTTTAATGGGATGATTTTTTTCTACCTGTAAAACTTTGAAATATTTTACAAATTTTAATCCAATCAAGAAAGATATATTAAAAGTAGATGTTAAGAGTAAAATTATATTAAAATTAGACTAGTCTATTTTAGATGATGGAGAACCAGAAAAAACAAGCACCCTTAAAGGTTTCATGACATTTGGGAAATTTGCTTTTCTCACTTGAGCATTGTTTTCAGGGACGGCTAATACCTCTAACCTAATTTAATTCTAACTTATATTGTACACTATTATCTCACATACTTGGTATTGAAGGAGAGTAAAGTAATAGTCTTACGTAGTTTCCTGTAATTGTCAACATTTCTTGTAGTTGTTCTCCTTGGGAAAGGTCTCTTTTCTGCTTTCTTCGTGACACGTGAATCTCCTTCATTTGTAGGCCTTGATGTGGATGGTGTCACTATTTCTGGAAAAAGGAAAAGCACACATAAAAAGGTTTAACTTGTTTTTGGTTGTTAATATTCTTGCTAGAAGCAAGTTGGTAGAAGCAGGTTAGGTTCAAGACATAATGTCATATGTTTTATGTTAGGTTAGGCTCCAGTTATTATTAGGTGATCTATGCTACCACCATATTTTCTACATGCTTAGGCATAAACTCCTCTGTCTATAATAGTCAACAAAAAAGGCTTAAAATAATATGTTTATCGGCATAAGACAACAGAAACACGCTAGGCCTAGGCTGCGAAAAAGGATCGTTTTACTAAGAGCCTAATAAAGTAAAGTCTTTGTTATCTATTCAATAACATAAATATAGCAATAAATAAAGCTTGTACTTACCTATTTGCTGAATATTATTGTTTGTTTCTGCTTCCAATGTTAGTGATTCCTGATTTTGTAGGTTAGGATTAGGAAATTCATCACTGTTACGTCTTGTAACATTTAATTCATTTTTAATAGATGACAAAGCAAGGTTTAGCATCACTTGGCCTCTTGTAGCCATTACAACAATGGTTTAACACTAACTTTATATAAAAATACAATATAATCACACGTTTTTCCAAAACTAAACAAGCATGATGTTGGTTAACTTATTTGGTTATCAGCAGCTGACTGGTGCATGAAGGAGGTATGATTCACACATGCCCCCCCCCAGGGGCTCACATCTAGTGGGTTGTGGGTTGGCGACCACGGGGCCCCAGCTGAGTCCGGCATTGCTTCCACTTACTTGTGCCGGCTCCTCTCTTTCTTCTTTCCTATCGACCTCCCTTGGTCAACTCTTGTTCTCTTCCGACCCCGACGGTATTAGGGTATCCGAGGCCTAGGGAGTCTCTTCCTTTCCCGCCTTAATTGGCCCTTGTCTCATCTTTTCTGATTCCCTCCTTCTGCGAGGGGTCAGCCTTCTTTTTCTTTTCCTTTTACCTCCTGCCTTGTGCTCAAGGCCCTTAAGGAGGGTGGGTGTATGTAGCCCCACCACTTCTGGTGCACCCTAGATAATGCTACACCCTCAGGGGCTCACGGCTGGTGAGTTCGGGAGTTGGCGACCCCGAGGGATTCCTGAGCTGGGTCCGTTTTCCCTTTTTGTCCCTTACCTTTGGGGCGGACCCTCTCCTCTTTCACTTTCCTATCTGCCTTTCATGGCTCTCCTTCCTTCCAAGTCCCTCAATCCGCCTTCTTCGAGGGTTGAGGGCATTTCTTTTCCTCCTGTCCTTTATTTGCCTTATTCTCCTTTAGTTTTCCATTTCTTCTTCTAGTATGTAAGTTAGTAGTTAGTTTTAGTTTTAAGTTCGCATTTCATTTTCATCTTCACGATCACCCAAACCATCAGGGGCCGATAACCTAGATGTTAGGCCCCCTTAAAACAACAATTATCATCATCATCATCATCACACATGCCTATTTCACTTTAGTACAATATTGCAATTTATAGCGCATAAAGGGGTTATGTTCAATACTTTGACACATACATTCTTTCTTAATATTCATCTGTCTTACCTTTCAATGCATGAAGGGGGTATGTGTGGTGTGTGTGTGTGTGTGTAACATAACCCCTTTATTCACTGAGAGGAAGGTATATGAGAACAATTGAATGAATGCATGGAGGAGGTATGTGTGATTTATTGTAACATAACACCTTCATTCACTAGGGAAACACTTGTTACTTGTGTACACTAGAAGGTATGTGCTTTTTTATGTTACATATCCCCTTCATGCCCTGCAAACTACAAATGCTGTAGAAACATACCTCTTTCACGCTCTAGGATCTCAGTAAATACAGGCTCTACAGAGCAGGAGTCAGTGTAGAAAAAAAATACAACACATAACTCCTTCATTCCATCTGACAGCTGGAAATTTTACATTTGGGCACATAACCCCTTCATGCACTCACCTCTTCAATTATCATCATCATCATCACCACTTACTTGTGCCGGGCGGGCTCCTCTCTGTCTTCTTTCCTGTCGACCTCCCTTGGTCAACTCTTGTTCTTTTCCGACCCCGGCCTAATTATAGTATCCGAGGCCTAGGGAGTCGCTACTTTCCCGCCTTCCTTGGCCCTTGTCTCATCTTCTCTGATTCCCTCCTTCTGCGAGGGGTCAGCCTTCTTTTTCTTTTCCTTTTACCTCCTGCCTTGTGCTCAAGGCCCTTCAGGGGGCAGGGTGTATGTAGCCCCACCACTTCTGGTGCACCCTTGATAATGCTACACCCTCAGGGGCTCACGGCTGGTGAGTTCGGGAGTTGGCGACCCCGAGGGATTCCTGAGCTGGGTCCGTTTTCCCCTTTTGTCCCTTACCTTTGGGGCGGACCCTCTCCTCTCCGCCTTTCATTATATATCCTTTTCTCTTTAAGATTCCCGCACCTTTTTGTAGGTATTCTTAATCTGCTTTGCATTTTGTAAGTTTTTTAAATCTAAATTGCATTTTGTGCGTGTTTTTCAACCTCACTTGCATTTTGTAAGGATTGCCAATCAAAATTGCTTTTTAGTAAGTCTTTCAATATAGGGGGGTCTTCTTGTGAGTATTTTGAATTTCAATTGCATTTTGTATTTTCAACCTACCCTGCTTTGTTCAAGTAGTTAGTCTCAATTGCAATTTTGTGGGTATTTTGTATCTAAATTACATTTTGTAATTATTTTCAATCTAAATTTCATTTGGTAAGTATTGTCCATCCAAATGAGAAGTTTGAATCTACCATACCTTTTGTAATCAATTTCAATTGCATTTTGTATTTTCAACCTACCCCGCTTTGTTCAAGTAGTTAACTCTCAATTGCATTTTGTGGGTATTTTGAATCTACATTACATTTTGTGTGTATTTTCAATCTCATTTGCATTTTGTAAGTATTTTGATTTCACTTGCATTTTGTAAGTATTTCGACTGTACGTTGCATTTTGTACGTATTTTGGACTTAACCTACATTTTGTGCGTATTTTTCAATCTATTCCTTTTGTGAGTATTTTCGTTCGAAATTCCCTTATGTACGTATTACCGCTCTCCATTTGGTGAGTAGTTTCAATCTGAGTTCCTTTTTGTAAGTATTTTTCCTGCTACAAAAGGCATAATTGTTGGGGCTCACTGTCTATTTTATCTAAACCATAGCAGTGAGCTGTTTTTTATCTTCATCCTTTTATTTCCCGCCATTTCATTTCGTCAGGGGCCGATAACCTCGATGTTAGGCCCCTTAGAACAACAATTATCATCATCATCATCATCTTCACAGTGTGAAGAATTTAATTCTGACACAATTTTGAGGACTTTGTCAGGCTTTATACCTTGCCACCTGAAAGAAGGTCTACTATTTTCTGGAATTCCTCTATTTAAAAAAAAATTGTGTATGTAGTTTCATTATCTCCAGAAGTATCACTGTTAATCATAAGCTTAACACTATTTATTAAGTATTCATTGAGTACATTGGATTCTATTGGCACAGATTTTTCGTTCTTTGTCCTCCCTATCTCATTATTGATGATGGACCAGACTGCTTTACATTTATTTTTAGAGTTATTAATAAAATAATCATTTGCCTGCCTTTTTGCCTTTTGAATTTCATTGTGGTGTTTGAAGCCATATTTTCAGTGTTGCCTTAGTAAACAAGAGTTTAGTGCTTTTCAGTCGGTCAACACGAATGTACCCAAAAGAGATGGGTTATGCCCTAATCCTGAAATAAATTACATGAGATTAATAAAACACTAGGATGACCAGTTTCGATCGTCAAGCGATCATCATCAGATCCAATACACTTAGGCTATAAAATCTATGTTTGAAATACAGGTGAAAATATTTACAATATGTACAATTATTTAGTTGCAGTATTGGTACTGCAACTGTCAGTGTATGCTAAATGCAGTATATTTTCACCTGTATTTCAAACATAGATTTTATAGCCTAAGTGTATTGGATCTGATGATGATCGCTTGACGATCGAAACTGGTCATCCTAGTGTTTTATTAATCTCATGTAATTTATTTCAGGATTAGGGCATAACCCATCTCTTTTGGGTACATTCGTGTTGACCGACTGAAAAGCACTAAACTCTTCTTTTGAATTTCCTTGCGATAGATTTTTAAAATGAAATTGTAGTTTTCTTTATCTGTTTGTTTACCTTCCTTTGCTTTATTGTAGTAGATTATCATTAAGTTCCTAATAGCTGCTAGGTGGGGAGTGAACCAGTTTCTTTTATGCTTACTTTTGTGTTTACCTGATTTTTTAGTTGCCTTTGTTGTTTTTGGACAGCACATTTCCAAACAGGAACCTAACAAATGTATAAAGTTTTCAGTTGCTTCGGAGACATTACTAGAGTTTATTATACGGTTATGAAAATTTTAAAATATTGTTTTCCCCCACCATCCTGAAATGTTTAAAATGCCAATGATCATGGTGCTTTTTAAAATTAGTTTTTAATTTTACCCATAAACCACAGTGATCAGACAACAGAGGCTCTGTGACACCACATGTGAAATCACCGTTGTGAACATTAGTCATTATATTGTCCAAGCATGAATTTTTCCTGGTGGGCTGATCATTGGCAAGATAAAAATCATAAGGAGGAGGGAGGGCATGCCAGAACGTGTTTTCCTGGCCTGTTCAGCTCATCAGCAATCTGATCTGTGTAGAACGGTTTCTCAGGATCTTCACCGTCCCTACACCTTGTTCCCTCCGCTCGCCACCCAAGAAATGGAATAACTTGGCTCGATGACAGAATTCCCTTAAATCAAGACACCAGCTCCGCGCGCACCACACTACGAGCAAAGGCAAGGATGCTTCGTATTTCCTCAACATCCTTACGGTTGGAGACATCATACATTTTTGGGCCATTTCAGCAGGAAATCTAAAATTAAAGACAGAAATACTTAAAATTAGTTATCGATATAACGTTATCAGGCGCCTGAGAGGCCAGGTTCAGAATAACACTTACAGTAGAACGTCGTTTATCACGTCAAACAACCGGAACGTCAATTATCCGGATGAGCAAAAAAAAATAGACGGAACAGCGCGCGCTGCCTAGAGTAGAGAGTTGATTCTCGTTTTCAATTGTTGTCTGTGTTGTCTCCTACCGTTTGTTTACTCTATAATGTTTCAATGTGTTACAGTATGTGAGTGTGTGTACTGTGCTGTATTACGTTGTTAAAATGGCTTCTACAAGTGACAAAAAAGAAAAATGAAATCGCAATGTTTTATCCATTGAGAAGAAGGTGGAGAGCATTAATAAACTGGATAAAGGTGAGAGAGTGCAGTGTCTAATGAAAACTGTGTTGGAAAATCCACAATTTGTGATTTGAAGAAAGGAAAGTTGAAATTCTAAATTATGCATCGAAGTTAGATAGGGAAGAAGGGTCTAAAAATAGTAGTACCATGAGATCAGCTAGGGATTAAAATTGGAAGAAGCGGTGTACTTATGGTTTATTCAGACAAGAAGTAAGGGAGATCCCATTTCTGGACCTTTGTTATGTGAGAAAGCGTTGCAGCTAAATAAGAAGCTTGGTGGTTATTACCATAATGTACTGTGCATGTTTTTTGCTATGAAATAAATGCATGTTTAATTAGGGTCAGGAGGGGTAAATATGAGACACACAGAGAGTGGGGTAAATAAGACATGTTTGTTATGAGGAAGTTTTACAGGAAAAATAATTAATATTATTTACATCACTCTTTAATAAGTATAGAAGGATTCCTTACAAACAAAGAATGCAATAAGACATGTAATTTGCAAAAAATTAAAACGTGATTACATAGAAATTTCATTACAAAAACTTTTAAGTTTTCCCTCCAAACTTTTCTTGTTATTTAATATTTATACGCTTGGAAACCCTGTTTTCATGCTGAATGGCACCCATATAGCTTATTGGTCAGTGTGCTTTACAGTTTACAAAGACATGTGTCGTTTCAAGATTAGAAATTCGATTTTATAAAGTAACTACTAACGGGGGCAAAAAAGAGACAATTCAGGTAAGAGCCTGTGTAGATATTCTGAAACATTTGAAGACGAGGAATGGCAATAAATGGGTGATAGTTTAGATGACATTGACCTCATAGAAGATGAAACTAAGTGTTCTGACATTTGTAAGGTAGGGCTACCTGAGCCAAATGAAGTGAAGGTTGGAGATTATGTGTTAGTCGAGTTTAAAGGTGGTAAAAGAAAAACAGTTCTTTATAAGTACGTATGTGTTGTACAGAAAATATACCCTGTAAGCGAAGAATATGATGATATATGTATGAATATAGTATCTGGAAATAAGACTCTTTTTAAGTTGAACGAAGTAGATGTGACACTAATTCATAAAAGTGATATTATTGGCATACTTCCAGTGTCATTTATGTCTTGTATTGGACAGCGTATGCAATATTGTTTTGCACAGCCAATTGATGTGTATGAGAAGTAATGATTGAAGGTTGAGTGCTATGTTTTTTCATTAATGTGTTTAATACCAGCTGAGCTATTAAATTAACACTCATTAGTACCTAAATTACCCTGTTGGATATTTGAAGTTCGGTAAAATGGTGCTTTTTGGTGTAAATTAATACTTTTTTCAGCATACTTAAAAGAAACCGGCTCTTGTCTTATTTTTGCACTCCCATTTGTGTATCTCCCTTAGATATGGAGAGTGAATGCTGTCTTTTATTTGCCCCATGCTGTCTTTTTTTTACCCCTTTTGGAGGGTAAAAAGAAGACACTGTTTTTTATTTTTTATTAAATAAATATGTTAACTGGTGGGAAATAGTCTTCTAATTTGAATTCAGCATGCAATTTACCATTATTTTAATCATTTACCATAATTTCATTTTTTTTTTTTCTGTTCAAAAAAGTGAAAGTTTTGATTTTGTCTCATATTTACCCCTCCTGGCCCTATCCGGAAAAATCGTTACACGGAGCACTTTCGGTCCCAATTAGTCCGGATAAACGACGCTCTACTGTATTTCTAATGATATGGATGAATTTTCACCAAGAACAAGCTTATTTTGAGTAAAATTAACTACTGCAATAAAAATATATTGAAAAAACTCACCTAGAAAATGATGACTCAATCGGGCACAGTCGGCCTCACAAGCCGCAAAAGTTACAGGCGTGCGGCATGGACACTGACACTCGACTGAGATACCATGTCTTATGCACTGCCACGAGTCAGGTGGAGGGAGGGCATGCCAGAACGTGTTTTCCTGGCCTCTCAGGCCAGCTGCGCCCGACGGAGGGTTAAGAGAATAAGCAATCAGTCGATTTAGGTAGCCTAAAGTACATAAAATCCAAAATAAGTTCAAATGAAATGAAAATTTACTGGAAATAAACCTCAAATCAAGCTCTACAAGCTTTCCCAGTAGGTACACATCTGATTTTTCAGTGGAACGGTATTTTGAAATAAAACAAATTATCCGAATTACTTTTTAGCATTTGCTTGTAACACCCGTTACTTTATTTTTACCAGCTAAATATAAGTATTCTTCAATTTCTTATAAATTATAATTATTTACAATATTAGGCTTAAACATAACCTCACTCTCCCAAAATATCAATGAAATCAGCTTCTTAGTTTAGTAGTGGATTTAACTTATTATTGTTTTAGGTAACGGATGTTACAGAATAACAGCATGATCAAAAACAACCATTGAAACAAATAATGATGATTCATTACCTTGAATTATGATGTTGCAGGAACATATTCTTCAATATCAATCAGAAAGCATAAAAACAACACACATCAGCTGCTAATAAATAATTAAAACAGTGTTGCCAACTTGGTTACCAATAATACCATATGAGCACAAAGATGGTCAGTGTTTTGAAAAGTAGTGAAAACAAATGAAATATTTGAAAAAGTCCAAAATTTAGATAGGTTTACAAAAGTTTATTATTTTTACTAACATTAGACATGACATATATTTATTACTTAATAAAGATTATTAATTTTTCACACTTAGGCTCACTTTAATATGGAATGCCTGTTTATTTATTTTATGTCTTTAGTAGTGGCGAAGCTGCTTGCCATGGTGGGTGAGTGGTTATCGTGTCGGATTACTAACCACATGCTTGCAGGTTCGCTCCTGGCCGTGTTAAGTGATTTTTGAACGGTGGCAAAAATCATGACACGCATGTCGTTAAAGAACCCATTTGAATTCAGTAGGCCGTGTTCATAATGGCAAAATTAATCTCGAGATTTTCCGCCAACACAATGTTCCTCATTTCTCTACTAAAGTGCTATAGTGCCAAGGAGCTTAGATATCTAACATCATTGACTTTCATAGCATTCCAAAGAAGGACAAAATTAGACATGCAAGCTGCCCTCTGGGTGTCAAATAACAAAGTTTGCAACAGGCACCCGAGGCCATATGATATTTAAAAAAAGTTAGGACTCATGGCCCTCTCTTACACTTAACCACGCAATATGGTACCAGTACAAGATGTTGTCCAATATAATCTGGAGCAGGATTTTTGATCGATTAATGGAGGTCATGCCATCAGAGCAATACGGCTTCATACCTGAACTAGAACCATTGATGTAACAATCGATTTTTGTATTTTCTGAGTAAACATAGCTCACTAAAATGTCAAAAAATCTACTCTTATAAAAAAGGGAGAAAAAAATGTATTTCAAAAGTTAGGCAAAAGATGTTAGTTCACATTGTTAACACAAGAATTCTAAACATTCTAAAACAATAATCTTCCAGAACTGTGAGAAGTTTTGTAGAAATTATCAAGGAAAAGCATGATCAATGTGTAAATTAGTACAATTTTTTGAAATTATTTTTTAGTAACTAGGGAAAGTTAATTGCAAATATTCAATTTGAAAAGGACAGTTCTAGGAGTGTGAAAAATTTCATATCAACAGAACAAAGGGATACTGAGGAGAACTATTTTAAATATTGGTGATTAGGTTTACCTTCCCCCTTAAAACAACAATAACTAACTTGGTCTTTTTTCAGGAAATATACGAGTTGTCACATGATAGTGAGCGTTACATTGCAGAAGAAGTTACTCGGCATGAAACTGGTCCCAGTGTGGTAATGAACTGTGCAACCTACAGCAATGGACGAAAGACATACCTAGTAGCAGGCCAGGAAAGTCATTGCCAGTTATACAATGTTATCGAGACTGTTCTTGATGCAGGTACGAGGAGGAGGACTGTGTCCACCAGTGAGGGAAAAGGTGAGTACAAAATCCACATAATCTACAGGGTGGGCGGGAAGTAACTAGGTATTATTAAATGGCTGTTACGTTTTTAATATCGATGGAATAATATTGGAAATAGTGCAAACATACAGAACATTAAATAGGACAATAATTTTTCATGCAGCATAGTACCTCCGGTGGCCGCGAGAGGCGCTACACTCGAAAAGATGCGAAGATTGCCCTCTGTTGTTTCACAACATCCTTTGGAGTGACGAGGCCGTATTCCATGTGGGATGTTTTGTCAATCGGCACAATTGCCATTACTGGGCAGCATAGAATCTTGGAGTTACGGTGGAGAAGATGCAGTCTCGTCCAAAAGTGACTGTGGTTTGTGGAATAAAGGGCTACAAATGTCATCGGCCCATATTTCCTGCGTGACACAATGAACGGGGAACATTACCTTGATATGCTTTAACAGGATTATGTTTGGCCCACGGTATCTGGATGGGAAAATACTGTTGACATTGTCTTCATGCAAGACGGTGCACCACCCCACTTTGCAAATATCGTCTGGAACTGGTTGGATGAGACGTTTCCAGGACGTTGGCTAGGGGGACGTGGACCTCATGAATGGCCTGCAAGAAGTCCAGAGCTGACACCCTGCGACTTTTTTTTATGGGGCTGGGCAAAAGATGAGATGTACCGGACGAAACCTCTCACACTGGACGAATTGGAAGCACGGATTCGGGAAGTTCTTACCAATGTCCCAAACAACTTCCTCCAGAAAGCTATGGATTCCATTCCAGGTCGTTTGAGGAGATTGGTCGATGCCACAGGTGTCTACATCGAAATGTAATGGGATTGTATGGTACGCAATCATATTACCACATAACAGTGTACATACTGTATTAATTTCAAATAAATAACTCGGAAAACACAAAAGTTATATGTCCTCGTTACTTCCTGCCCACCCTGCAGATCACATGGTAAGGAGAGAGCCAGTATAAAACTTCTAAAATTTATCTCCAGTGGGCTTTCTTTTAAGGATCATTTCAATGTTATCATAGGCAGATGTAGCCTCGAATTGTTTGGAGGAGGGTGGCACTTTGGTAATTACTATAGTCGTTTGGGCCTAGTGGCATCTAAATCATGTATGGTTATGACAGACAGCGCATGTTCACACCAGTGCTCTGCATTTTGCGCTGCCAGACATGTTATCACTATAGTGTGTTTGCCATCTTTTAGGTTCATCATCATCATCATCATTTCCCCTTATCTTTTAGGTTATTCCGGTCAAATAGTTTACTAACAAACTAATTAATAATTTCAATACAATGTTTTGATTATCTATTTAACCAATTAGGTACATGTTTCGAACATCATTATGTTCTTCTTCAGCCTCAATACATAGTTAGAACTTAGACAAATAAGATACACACTATCAATCACTTATAATAAAATTGACACTTACATTAACATAGTACAGTCTAAAATTTAATGCTACACGTTAAAATACGGTGCGTCGTTAAAATTAGTTGAAACACATAAAATTTTGTCCGTATGTCCAATGTTCTATTATTAACATAGAACCTTCTTATTTATTGCCCCCAGGGGCTCACATCTTGTGGGCGTGGGTTGGCGACCACGGGGCCCCAGCTGAGTCCGGCATTGCTTCCACTTACTTGTGACGGGCTCCTCTCTGTCTTCTTTCCTGTCGACCTCACTTGGTCAACTCTTGTTCTCTTCTGACCCCGACGGTATTAGGGTATCCGAGGCCTAGGGAGTCTCTTCCTTTCCCGCCTTAATTGGCCCTTGTCTCATCTTTTCTGATACCCTCCTTCTGCGAGGGGTCAGCCTTCTTTTTCTCTTCCTTTTACCTCCTGCCTTGTGCTCTAGGCCCTTAAGGAGGCAGGGTGTATGTAGCCCCACCACTTCTGGTGCACCGTAGAGAATGCTACACCCTCAGGGGCTCACGGCTGGTGAGTTCGGGAGTTGGCGACCCCGAGGGATTCCTGAGCTGGGTCCGTTTTCCCCTTTTGTCCCTTACCTTTGGGGCGGACACTCTCCTCTTTCACTTTCCTATATGCCTTTCATGGCTCTCCTTCCTTCCAAGTCCCTCAATCCGTCTTCTCCGAGGGTTGAGGGCATTTCTTTTCCTTCTGTCCTTTCATTTGCCTTATTCTCCTTTAGTTTTCCATTTCTTCTTCTAGTATGTAGGTTAGTAGTTAGTTTTAGTTTTTAGTTCGCTTTTCATTTTCATCTTCACGATCACCCAAACCATCAGGGGCCGATAACCTAGATGTTAGGCCCCTTAAAACAACAATTATCATCATCATCATCTTATTTATTGAAAGGTTAACACCGTGTGTTGCTCCATATGAAAGTTTTGACAAGCGTCCTTGAAACTTCTCATTCCTGTTAAATGCATTTCCTTTCCTCCTGTCTTTTATTACCATTTTTCTCCTTTTTGTTTCCGAATTCCTCTTCTAGTTTGTAGGTCAGTAGTTGGTTTTTTTTGTGGGTTTCATTTGATCATCTTTCATTTTCGCTATCACCCAAGCCGTTAAAGGCCGATAACCTAGATGTAAGGCCCTTTAAAACAACAATCATCATCATCATCATCATCTGTTCAACCTGATTGTACAACGCTTACACTACAATTGTATTGTGGCTTTCAAACCACATGGGAATAGTGGCAATCTAATTTGTGAAGAAAGCTGCTGAAGAGGTAGTATCACTTCCACCTCGACCAATGGAGATACCTACTACTGATATTTGTTCTTTGACCACTGGCATTCTGGGAATCTGTAGCTAACCAATACCAATTTCAATTAAAAACAATTCTCCCCTGTGCGTGGGTGTTTGAATACACCTACTTTACACTATCCCAAGCCTGTTGCAAGAGGCAACTGAAAGTCGTAACCATGGCAGTTTAAATGGTTCTCTTATGCGTTGTGAACTCGGATGCAATAGATTGTCTTTAACAGTTTTCAACTGTCCATTTCTGCAACTGAAATTGTGGTTATGGGTATTGGGCTGAGGTAATTTGTGGGTACTGATTAAAGGTTACAGATTTGAAAATAGTTAATGTGCTGTTGCTTTCATGGTTTGCAGATGGCTCAGGGGAACCAAGACAGAGGAAAAGGCTGTCTAGTAAGGAAGGTGCTGATAAAATTGAACCAAAGCAGCAAGTCAACAACAACAGCGATTCTTATCGTCAGCTGATGTTCGAAATTAAACCAAATGACAGCATCCAGACAGATTTCAGGTAACACCCGTCTGCTATACCTACAGTTACTCCCAAAAGTATTCGTACACTAGAGGTATTTATAAATAAAAGAGATTTAATATTTGAATTGTGATGTTATTTATGTAAATGAAAAGGAATACAGATTGTACTTATGAACTTAAATCATTTCTGACATTTACATAGGATAATGGTAAAGAATATCACAAAATCATAACAATACAGTGCCACAAACATATTTGTATGTATCACAAATGTATTGGTTATCAGCACAAAAATATGCATACACCCCAGGCTGTAGTATGGGGGACAATTTACCTTAGTATAATCCTAAACAAAAGTTTGGTGCTTTTCAGTCGGTCAACATGAATGTACCCAAATAGAGCTGGGTTATGCCCTAATCCTGAAATAAATTACATGAGATTAAGAAATACACTAGGATGACCAGTTTCGATCGTCAAGCGATCATCATCAGATCCATTACACTTAGGCTATAACATCTATGTTTGAGAATACAGGTGAAAAATATATACAATATCTACAATTATTTAGTTTCAGTATAGGTAATGCAACTGTCGGTGTATGCTAAATGTAGTATATCTAATGTTAGGTGAACTTCTAAAATGGTGATAAAAATCTGGAATTCGTCTGTTTGGGGTGATAATATGGTTACACAAAATCAACTATGGTTATACTGTAGTAATACAGGCTGATACTTATCCGGTTGTCTCCCTAACTGGAACTTCAAGCAGTTTCGTGTTCACTCGGGCACCAGTTATGGTCGACTAACCAGGGTGTTAACTGGGCGGAACTGGTTTTTCCCTTTCTCCCCCTTTTGTTCCTACGTTCTTTCTGAGGTCAGTGCCATGTTTATTTGTGTGACGTTGCCAAATCTAGATAAGAATGTATGTTATTGAATACAGGAAGATCTACAACTATTAAAGACAGTGGAACTATCTTCATCACGCGTGGACTAAAAAGCCATTCAACTAAGCGGTACACGGTCTATTGAAGACGTCCAGGTACCTTTAATACTGCCGCGCATACCGGCCTAGGTTTATTGCAGTAAACCCCCCAGGGGCTCACATCTTGTGGGCGTGGGTTGGCGACCACGGGGCCCCAGCTGAGTCCGGCATTGCTTCCACTTACTTGTGCCGGGCTCCTCTATGTCTTCTTTCCTGTCGACCTCACTTGGTCAACTCTTGTTCTCTTCCGACCACGACGGTATTAGGGTATCCGAGGCCTAGGGAGTCTCTTCCTTTCCCGCCTTAATTGGCCCTTGTCTCATCTTTTCTGATACCCTCCTTCTGCGAGGGGTCAGCCTTCTTTTTCTCTTCCTTTTACCTCCTGCCTTGTGCTCTAGGCCCTTAAGGAGGCAGGGTGTATGTAGCCCCACAACTTCTGGTGCACCCTAGATAATGCTACACCCTCAGGGGCTCACGGCTGGTGAGTTCGGGAGTTGGCGACCCCGAGGGATTCCTGAGCTGGGTCCGTTTTCCCCTTTTGTCCCTTACCTTTGGGGCGGACCCTCTCCTCTTTCACTTTCCTATATGCCTTTCATGGCTCTCCTTCCTTCCAAGTCCCTCAATCCGCCTTCTCCGAGGGTTGAGGGCATTTCTTTTCCTTCTGTCCTTTTATTTGCCTTATTCTCCTTTAGTTTTCCATTTCTTCTTCTAGTATGTAGGATAGTAGTTAGTTTTAGTTTTAAGTTCGCTTTTCATTTTCATCTTCACGACCACCCACACCATCAGGGGCCGATAACCTAGATGTTAGGCCCCTTAAAACAACAATTATCATCATCATTATTGCAGTAAAAAGTACATAGTACATCTGATCCAAATAACATTTACCTATAACCACCGTTATTTTCCCCCCCTTTTTTTTATCTAGCTTGGCTGTATCGCTAAGTTGTGTTTTGTTTTCGACAGGGTGTGTTTTTTAGTAGAGTGAAAAGGGGTGAATTCTCCATAAAAGTGTGTTCATTTAGATTGTTGGGATTGTTTTGTTTGGCTAGGTGAATCTCGATTGCTTTCTTTATGTCGAGAGCTCTGCCTTTCGATTCGTGATGAATTATTTTTAGGTCAGTCTCGATTTTAGTAAAGCTGTGCCCCGTGTCACACATATGTTCGCATACGGCTGAATGTGTTCCGTATCTTATCGCATTCCTATGTTCATTATAACGTGTATCTACTTGTCTTAGCTTGACAACCAGTGTCTTGGCATGTAATAGGGGTATATTCAGTTTCTCTGTTTCTTCATCATCATCAAATTGTACAGTTTTTCTCTATGGCTATAGGGACATGATTTGATCTCCTTTGTTCGTCACTGGAGGAGTTTCCATCTGTTTTTTTCGCCGAGGCTTGTATGACGTTGGGTACCGTACAGGTACACTTCCCTTTTGTTTCTGTTTCCTTATATCCATCCCTCTCCCCCACCCCACCTCGCCCTCTCTCATTATTTGGAAATCCTCATTCTTCGAGGAGTCTCAATTTTTACCCCCCGCACCCTTTTCCTTCCTTACTACTCTGCAGCCGTTCTAATTAACATGCCAGGTTTTTCTACCAAGGTCCATACAGTAGTTCTGGCTGCTCTCTGCTGACGAACAGAGGAATTTCTGTAGTTTTTGTACGCTCATTGACACACATTCTTTGGCCACATTGTTATAATTCTATTGAAAAAGGAGGCAAGGTTTCTTTGAAACGAGTAGAGTTTTCAATTTTATTTTCACACAGCAATATCCCAAAAGCATGAATAATTTGAACAGTTCCTTTCTGTTTATTTTTGTTGTGTTTCTTGTAGTGAGCACATCGCCCTGGTTACAATACATTGCCCACAATTTTGCAAGATCAGCAAGTCTTTCTATCCCCCCATGGCCTCACATCTAGTGGGACATGGGTTGGCGACCATGGGACCCCAGCTGAGTCCGGCAATACTTCCACTTACTTGTGCCGGACTCCTCTCCGGCTTCTTTCCTGTCGACCTATCTTGGTCAACTCTTATTCTCTTCCGACCCAAACGGTATTAGGGTATCCGAGGCCTAGGGAGTCTTTCACTTTCCCGCCTTAATTAGACCCTGTCTCCTCTTTCCTGATACCCCCCAGGGGCTCACATCTAGTGGGACATGGGTTGGCAACCATGGGACCCCAGCTGAGTCCGGCATTACTTCCACTTACTTGTGCCGGACTCCTCTCCGGCTTCTTCCCTGTCGACCTATCTTGGTCAACTCTTGTTCTCTTCCGACCCAAACGGTATTAGGGTATCCGAGGCCTAGGGAGTCTTTCACTTTCTCGCCTTAATTGGACCTTGTCTCCTCTTTCCTGATACCCTCGTCCTTGGAGGGGTCAGCCTTCATTTTCTTTTCATGTTATCTCCTGCCTTCTGCACAAGGGCCCTAAGCAGGCACGGTGTATGTAGCCCCACCACTTCTGGTGCACCCTGGATAGTGCTACACCCTCAAGGGCTCGCGGCTGGTGAGTTTGGGAGTCGGCGACCCCGAGGGATTCCTGAGCTGGGTCCGTTTTGTCCCATTTTTCCTCTGACCTTGGGGTGGGCCCTCTTCTCTTTCCCTTTCCTATCTGCCTTTCATGGCTCTCCTTCCTTCCAATTCCCTCAATCCTCATTCTTCGAGGGTTGAGGGCATTTCTTTTCTTCCTGTCCTTTATTTCCCTTATCCATTATTTGTTTACCATTTCTTCTTCTGATATGTCCCCCAGGGGCTCACATCTTGTGGGCGTGGGTTGGAGACCACGGGGCCCCAGCTGAGTCCGGCATTGCTTCCACTTACTTGTGCCGGGCTCCTCTCTGTCTTCTTTCCTGTCGACCTCACTTGGTCAACTCTTGTTCTCTTCTGACCCCGACGGTATTAGGGTATCCGAGGCCTAGGGAGTCTCTTTCTTTCCCGCCTTAATTGGCCCTTGTCTCATCTTTTCTGATACCCTCCTTCTGCGAGGGGTCAGCCTTCTTTTTCTCTTCCTTTTACCTCCTGCCTTGTGCTCTAGGCCCTTAAGGAGGCAGGGTGTATGTAGCCCCACCACTTCTGGTGCACCCTAGATAATGCTACACCCTCAGGGGCTCACGGCTGGTGAGTTCGGGAGTTGGCGACCCCGAGGGATTCCTGAGCTGGGTCCGTTTTCCACTTTTGTCCCTTATCTTTGGGGTGGACCCTCTCCTCTTTCACTTTCCTATATGCCTTTCATGGCTCTGCCTCCTTCCAAGTCCCTCAATCCGCCTTCTCCGAGGGTTGAGGGCATTTCTTTTCCTTCTCTCCTTTTATTTGCCTTATTCTCCTTTAATTTTACATTTCTTCTTCTAGTATGTAGGTTAGTAGTTAGTTTTAGTTTTAAGTTCGCTTTTCATTTTCATCTTCACGATCACCCAAACCATCAGGGGCCGATAACCTAGATGTTAGGCCCCTTAAAACAACAATTATCATCATCATCAACCTTTCCTCTTTCACTTTCCTATCTGCCATTCATGGCTCTCCTTCCTTCCAAGTCCCTCAATCCGCATTCTTCGAGGGTTGAGGGCATTTATTTTCCTCCTGTCCTTTATTTGCCTAAGTCTCCTTTAGTTTTCCATTTCTTCTTCTAGTATGTAGGTTGGTAGTTAGTTCTAGTTTTATGTTTGCATTTCATTTTCATCTTCACGATCACCCAAACCATCAGGGGCCAATAGCCTAGATGTTAGGCCCCTTAAAACAACAATTATCATCATCATCTTCTGATATGTAAGTTTGTAGTTAGTATTAGTTATAGTTTTCATTCTCATGTTATCTTTCACTATTACCCAAACCAATAGGAGCCGATAACCTTGATGTTAGGCCCCTTTAAACAACAATTGTCATCGTCATCATCATCATTAAATCTGGAAGGATCTTTTTGCAGACATGGAAGGGCGACTGAGCTGAAACTTTTATAAATCTTTCCAGTTATCCATAGCCACGGTATTGCCGTGAACAATACAATAATCACCATCTTCAAGATGGTGGGAATGGAGACATTCTTGAGGTCACCATGCACTTTTCTGGTTTCCCAAATGGAGAGGATGAGCATACAGAGTCTCATCTTTAGGGGAAAACCACCACTCTGTATTAACTCTGAAGGAATGATATTCAGCGAGGAGCCTTTGGAGGTTTCACTTTATTCAGGTCTTTACTGAATTGTAAATATGCTGCCATTTGTGGCTGTTGGGTTTAGCCGACATTTCTCAAAGAAGGTCCTCAACAATAATGGAGTTCCGATAAAACTATGTGCTTCTTCCAGCGTTCCACGATAGGTGGCCCTCTGTATGGATGGTATCATTTCAGCTGCTTTAAAGTACCAGAGAAAGAGCAACCAACACAAAAGTTCCTCAGGTTCTCACGGATATACAGTGAATTTTCATTTTCTTCTATGATTTCTTGGGTAAATGAAATTACTTCTTGCCTTAATATTGGGAAATTCTCTTGCAGTAAAGACGAGCCATTGCAGAGAGTCGTAAGAATTGGGCGCAATGGCAAAGTGATGGCAACAGCTGGCACTGATGGCTTTGTTAGGTTATGGGATTTCCCTTCTATGAAGAAAAGACTTGATATTGCTGCCCACACCAATGAAGTTGATGATCTTGATTTCAGCCCAAACTTAACCTTGGTAAGTCTGTCGAAATTTTACATGCGGGTGTAAAAGTAGTTGGTTAACAGCTACCACCGAGAAACCCCTGTGTAGCATTGTTTGCACTTTCTGTATCAACCTTTCCTGTTGACCTCCCGTAGTCAACTCTTATTCTTTTCTGAGCAGGGCATTATTAAGGTGTCTTGTATTTTCTGCCTTAATTAGCCCTCATCTTTTCTTTTCTGATATTCAGTTTTCGAGGGATCACACTTCATTTTCTTTTCTTTCCACAATATCTCCCGTCTTAAATGTACCAGGCCTGAAAGAAGGCTGCGTTACACATGGAGCTACAACTCAAGGGCTACTGAGCTGGGTCAGTTTCTCCCCTTTTTCTAGTGACTTATGGTTTTTGAATGTTCCATTTCCTTCCTTTCACTTCCTTGACCCAGGTCTCCTTTCAAGGGTTTGACCTCTGTTCAGGCCTTTTTAAAAATTTTTATTTATTTTTTTGTACCAAAGGGCCCGTCAGCTATGCTCCGGATGTACTGCAGCCTTGAGGCTCATTGTACTGCCCTGTGTACTCAGCACCAGTCCATTATCCCTGTGTCTTTAATAAGGTAATACAGTCCCATAATGGACTGTTTTAATTTCTTTTGGTTCAATTATCGATCTCCCTAAAAGATTAAATCTTCTGCGATCTAGAGCTTCGCAAGAACAGATTATATGATGGGCTGTCTCCGTTTCCTTCCCGCATAGTCTGCAGTCTGCAGTCTAGGTTTCCTTTGATTATGCCCATTTTGTTTAGGTGCTTTTTCACGGGAGCATGGCCTGTGAGAAGAGCCACCATGTATCTTGCCTGAATTTTTTTACATTTGAGTAATTTTTCAGCTATTTTCTTACATGGTTTGTTGATGAATATTTTCCCATGTATAATGCCAGGGTTGATTTTCCATCTATTCCTGTGTTCCTTTTTGATCCAGTCTTTAATAGCTTCTCTTATGGAGCATTTGGATACTCCTAGAGCCTGCTCTGGTCCAGGAAAGATTGTTACTGATCCCTTTCGAGCCAGTTCATCGCCGTTTTCATTTCCTTCAATGTCCTTGTGTGCTGGGAACCATATCAATTTGACGTTGTTATGTTCCCCCAGTTTAGTTAGGGCATTAAGACATTCTTCCACCAGTCTTGACTTCACTTTAGGGCTTATTAAAGCCTTCAGTGCTGCCTGGCTGTCTGAGTATATAATAATCTTCTTATTGGTATAAGATCTTTTTATATTTTCATATATGCATTCTGAGAAAAGAGTTGGGAATATGGGAAGGATATGGTAATGACTAGAGACGGGAATTTGCCTATTTGCCTATTTTATTCCTGTGTTTAGAAACGTAGGCTTTCGAGATATAAATCCATTTTAGGTTCTTTTAGGCTAGATTTCGTAGGTTTTAGTGTGCCTATAAATGCCTATTTCAAGGATTTGTGCCTATTTGGAGTATAATTGACTATTTGAAGCTTTTTGACTGTATTTTAAATTGCATTATATTGCAGCTGGTGTGCTCGACAGAATTCTATTCTCATTTCTCAAGATGTGTTTACCCCACGAACAAGAATGGGAATTCTCGGAAGTCACCAGAAATAGCGCCTGGGATCTCGATATTAAGCCTCCAAACTTAACAACCCTTCGTTTTGTATTTCGCTTTTCTTTATATAGAAAATTTACCCGTTAGTATGTGTGTGAATTAATATTATAAACTTTATGCTGATTGAATAACAAAAGAACTACCTTAGTGCCATGTTTTCGCGTTTTTTCAATCTCTATATTAAGCCTTCAAAGTTAAAAACCCTTCGTTTCAGGTGTCGTCCCCTTCAAAAGCCACGTCAGGTTGACGTTGCAACCTAACGGTGAATTAATATACAGTATATCCTATGCGCGTCTGAGTGTTGAATTGGCAGGCAGATTAAAGCAGCCAGGAGGGATGCGATCCAGCTGGCAGTTAAAATGCCGCGGCGATCATAGTGGGTTGGTGCTGTAACCTATCTTGTGTTGAATGGAGAGGCAGTTTAAAGCAGCCAGGAGGGATGCGATCCAGCTGGGAGTGAAAATGCAGCGGCGATCAGTGCGTTGGTGCTGTAACCTATCTTATGTTGAATGGACAGGCAGTTTAAAGCAGCTTGGAGGGATGCGATCTAGCTGGCAGTGGGTGTAGCATGGCCTCTCACCAAGATAGATGGAAACTTGGTGGTCCCGCCTCGAGCTACTGTTGCTATGGAGATGGCCGGCCTTGCTATTACTTCATCAGTTTATTTTCTGCTTTTATTAGCATTTGCTTGAGTGCAAAAAGGCCGAAATCAGAAGAATGAGAAAGACTATCGAAAATTCATGTAGCCAGCCGTTCCTTCTGGGTCCTAAACTATGTGTATGCAAAATTTGGTTGAGATTGGTGGAACGGTGTAGATTTGTATACGGAACAAATCCACCCACAT
This sequence comes from Meconema thalassinum, assembly GCA_946902985.2. Lineage (NCBI taxonomy): Eukaryota > Metazoa > Arthropoda > Insecta > Orthoptera > Tettigoniidae > Meconema > Meconema thalassinum. The sequence goes on along the minus strand of OX336392.1, from coordinate 499,947,308 downwards.
ACATACATACATACATACATACATACATACATACATACAGACTTTCACTTTTATATATAAGACAAGCTGTACCCGGCATGCGTTGCAATGCCAATCAAAGAAAGTGTTGGCGTTGAAATTCTGTTTCTTGAAGTGCTTTTGGATACACAACATGTTAACTGCCTCTGAGCTATCGTAAAATGGATTTTCTAATTTAGAACCATTCGTGGAAGCGTGCACAAGAACTTTCAAAAGTTTCATCGCTGTCACTCATTTGTTGAATCTACTCGTACGCTACCTGTTGCGAAATGGATTTACTAAGTCGAAACCCTTCCCTGGCGTGTACACAATAACTCATCAATGATTCATCGCAATCGGATGAATTGTGTATGCACGTATACGGGGTTTTGTTTAAACGATTCGTGCGCTGTCACTCATTTGTTGAATCTACTCGTGCGCTACCTATTGAGAAATGTATTACTAAGTCGAAGCCCTTCCCTGGCGTGTACACAATAACTCATCAAGGTTTCATCGCAATCGAAGAATGTTATATGAACGCAATAGGGGATTTTGTTGAAACGCTTCGCGCGTCGTCACCCATTTGTTGCATCTACTCTTGCGCTACTTATTGTGAAATGGATTTACTAAGTCCCCTTCCCTGGCGGGTACACAATAACTGATATATGTTTCATCGCAATCGGATGAATAGTATATGATTGCATACCTGATTTTGTTTAAACGATTCGCGCTCCGTCACTCATTTGTTTGAATCTAGTCGTGCGCTACCTACTGTAAAATGTATTTACTAAGTTAGAAACCGTCACGTAAGTGTCCACAACATCTCACCCAAGTTTCATCGCTATCGGACTAATGGGATATGAAGACATAGGGGACTGTATTGAAACGCTCCGCATGTCGTCGTTCATTTGTCGAATCTACTCGTGTGCTACCTACTGTGAAATGTATTTACTAAGCCAGAAACCTTCCTTGGAGTGTCCACCATATTTCACCCAAGTTTCACCGCTAACGGCAGAATGGTATATGACCTTATACGGGACTTTGTTGAAACGCTTCGCGCGTCATCCCTCATTTGTTGAATCAACTAGTGCGCTGCATATTGTATAGTGGATTTTCTAAGCCAGAAATTTTCCATGACGTGTACACAACATCTCACCCAAGTTTCATAGCTACGGACGAATGGTACATGAATGCATACGGGACTTGGTTGAAACGCTTCACGTGTCGTCGCTCATTTGTTGATTCTACTCTTGCGCTACATATTGTAATATGGATGTACTCAGCCAGAAACCTTCCCTGGAGTGTACACAACATCTCGCCCAAGTTTCATCGCAATCGGATGAATGGTATGTGAACGTATACGGGACGTTGTCGAAACGCTTTGCGCGTAGTCACTCATTTGTTGAATATAAACGTGCGCTTCGTATTGTAAAATGGATTTACTTAGCCAGAAACCTTTCCTGGAGTGTACACAACAATTCACCAAACATTTATCACTATCAGACGACTGGTATATGACTTTATACGGGACTTCGTTGAAACGCTTCGCGTGTCATCGCTCATTTGTTGAATCTACTCTTGCGCTACATATTGTAAAATATATGTACTAAGCCAGAAACCTTCCCTGGAGTGTACACAACATCTCACCCAAGTTTCATCGCTATCGGATGAATGGTATATGAAATTATATGGGACTTTGTTGAAACACTTCGTGCGCCGTTGCTCATTTGTTGATTCTACTCGTGCTCTACCTATTTTTAAAGGGATTTATTAAGCTAGAAACCTTCCCTGGAGTGCACACAAAATCTCAGCCTAGTTTCATCGCTATCGGACGAATGGTATATGAACGCAAACGTGACTTTGTTGAAATGCTTCGCGCGTCGTAGCTCATTTGTTGAATCTACTCGTGCGCTGCCTATTGTAAAGTGGATGTACTAAGCCAGAAAATTTCCCTGCAGTGTACACAACATTTTCCCCCCAGGGGCTCACATCTTGTGGGCGTGGGTTGGCGACCACGGGGCCCCAGCTGAGTCCGGCATTGTTTCCACTTACTTGTGCCGGGCTCCTCTCTGTCTTCTTTCCTGTCGACCTCACTTGGTCAACTCTTGTTCTCTTCTGACCCCGACGGTATTAGGGTATCCGAGGCCTAGGGAGTCTCTTCCTTTCCCGCCTTAATTGGCCCTTGTCTCATCTTTTCTGATACCCTCCTTCTGCGAGGGGTCAGCCTTCTTTTTCTCTTCCTTTTACCTCCTGCCTTGTGCTCTAGGCCCTTAAGGAGGCAGGGTGTATGTAGCCCCACTACTTCTGGTGCACCCTAGATAATGCTACACCCTCAGGGGCTCACAGCTGGTGAGTTCGGGAGTTGGCGACCCCGAGGGATTCCTGAGCTGGGTCCGTTTTCCCCTTTTGTCCCTTACCTTTGGGGCGGACCCTCTCCTCTTTCACTTTCCTATATGACTTTCATGGCTTTCCTTCCAAGTCCCTCAATCCGCCTTCTCCGAGGGTTGAGGGCATTTCTTTTCCTTCTGTCCTTTTATTTGCCTTATTCTCCTTTAATTTCCATTTCTTCTTCTTCTAGTATGTAGGTTAGTAGTTAGTTTTAGTTTTAAGTTCGTTTTTCATTTTCATCTTCACGATCACCCAAACCATCAGGGGCCGATAACCTAGATGTTAGGCCCCTTAAAACAACAATTATCATCATCATCATACACAACATTTTACGCAAGTTTCATCGCTATCGGACGAATGGTATATGAATGCATACGGGACTTTATTGAAACGCATTGCGTGTCGTCGCTCATTTGTTGAATCTACTTGTGCGCTATCTACTGTGAAATGTATTCACTAATTTTGAAACCTTCACGTAAGTGTACACAACATCTCACCCAAGTTTCATCGCTATCTGACGAATGGTATATGAACACATACGGGACTTTGTTGAAACGCTTCGCGCATCGTCCCTCATTTGTTGAATCTACGCGTGCGCTACCTATTGTAAAATGGATTTACTAAGTCAGAAACCTTCCTTGGAGTGTACTCACATCTCACCCAAGTTTCATCGCAATCGGACGAATGGTATATGAACGCATAGGAGACATACCCACAGACAAACTGTCACGTTACATTGATTTTTATATATATAGATAAGTGCCGGCCCCGTGGTGTTGGGGTAGCGCGCCTGCCTCTCACCCGGAGGCCCCGGGTTCGATCCCCGGCTCCGTCTGGGATTTTAAAACTGACGTGAGGGTTGGAACGGGGTGCACTCAGCCTCGTGAGGACAATTGAGTAGCTGTCTGACAGTGAGACAGCGCCCCGATCACGAAAACCAAGATTAACGGCCGAGGGGACCCGACGCGCTGATCACGCGTCACTCCAATATCTGCAGGCTGAATGGCTGGGCAGCGGTCGCTTGGTCGGCCATAGCCCGTCATGGGCTGTATAGTGCCAGGGGTTGACTTGATATAAGATAAGTATGTTATAAAATTGTAAGTTTCTTATTGTTAATTCTTTTTATAGTAATTAAAATATGTTAATAAATTACAAGACATTTTTTCATGCCAATTTGTTGCCTATTTTTCATGTTAGTGTCTATTTACATGCCTCTTTTGGCTATTTTAAGAGCCTATATGCCTACCTATTTTAACTGTTTTTAGTGCCTATAATTCTCGTCTCTAGTAATGACTTTCATTGATCTAGAAAAGGCCTATGATAGCATCCCTAGAACAAAAGTTTGGGAAAGCTTAACAAATAGGCAAGGAACTGAGAGACATGATAAAAGGAATGTGCATGGAGTACTACAATAGTGTGAAGACTAGAGTTGGGACATCGGAATGGTTTAAAATTGACACTGGACTAAAGCAAGGAAGTGTGTTGTCACCATTATTGTTCGTAATGGTGATGGATGACATCATGAATGCAGCAATGAAAGAATATAGTAGGACAAAGATGAAGGTAATGTTGTTTGTAGACTGCGTTGTGATCTGGGGCGAGTATGAGATGGAGGTACAAGAACAGTTAGACGTAATAAATTAAAAGATTGAGCAATGGGGATTGAAGATAAATGTGGAGAAGAGTAAAACAGTGATGATGAGTAGAGATAAGAAAGAAGGAAAAGGAGTAATCAAAGTGGAGATAAGGAATTGGAAGTAGTGAAACACTTCAAATACTTGGAAAGTGAACTGACTGAAGATGGAAGACTAGATTTGGAAATTAGCAGAAGAATACAACTCGGGAGCGCCTTCTACCAACAGGTACGGGGACTAGTATGGAACAAGGATATACCAATTAAGGCTAAAGAAGTTATGTACAAAGCATATTATGTTCCTATGACATATGCAGCGGAAACTTGGACAATGACTAAGAGGGATGAGAGCAGAGTTCAAGCAGTTGACATGAGATTCCTGAGAAGTATGGTCCAGAAAACGAGGAGGGACAGAGTGAGAAAAGAAGATATACGGAAATAACTGGGAGTAAAGAAACTAAATGACAAACTGGAGCAAAACAGATTGAAATGGTTTGGACATGTCAAACAGATGAATGAAGTAAGGCTACCAAGACGAGCACCGGAACGACGGATGACTGGGAAGAGAGGACGAGGAAGACCAAGAATGCGTTGGATGGACTCGGTGGAGAATAGTATTAGAAAACGGAACCTGGATTGGAACACTGTGTCGGAGGAGGAATGGTGGAATGACAGAGCAAAGTGGAGAGGAACCATATTTGCCCCCACCCAGTGTCAACTGGTGATGCATTGTAGTATTGCATAAACTTCTGCCTGGAATACCGTGGGATATTTTCCCAGGGGAAAGCTAATGTTTTTTCCTTGTCTCATTCCGTATACTCCCGAGCCTACCCCCCAGATGGGTCATTTGACCCACCTGTGAACCAGATCAAAGTATCCTCAGGTTGTTCGGGTTCTGTCTTCCAGGTGTCTTGTTTCAATTATTACTTGAAATGTTTTATTGAAGTTATATTGTTTAGGAGTGTAGTCTGATCGCATATCAAGTATGGTGGGTTGGCGATCACGGGGCGCCAGCTGAGTCTGCATTGCTTCCACGTACTTGTGCCGGGCTCCTCTCCATCTTCTTTCCTGTCGACCTCACTTGGTCAACTCTTGTTCTCTTCCGACCCCGACGGTATTAGGGTATCCGAGGCCTAGGGAGTCTGTTCCTTTCCTGCCTTAATTGACCCTTGTCTTTTCTGATACCCTCCTTCTGCGAGGGGTCAGCCTTCTTTTTCTTTCCCTTGACCTCCTGCCTTGTGCTCAAGACCGTTACGGAGGCAGGGTGTGTGTAGCCCCACTACTTCTGGTGCACTCTAGGTATTGCAACACCCTCAGATGCTTACGGCTGGTCAGTTCGGGAGTTGGCGACCCCGAGGAATTCCTGAGCTGGGTCTGGTTTTCCCCCTTTTATCCATTACCTGTGGGGACGACCCTCTTTCACTTTCCTATCTGCCTTTTATGGCTCTCCTTCCTTCCAAGTCCCTCAGTCCGCATTCTTCAAGGGTTGAGGGCATTTCTTTTCCTCCTGTCCTTTATTTGCCTTATTCTCCTTATGTTTTCCATTTCTTCTTCTAGTATATAAGTTAGTAATTAGTTTTAGTTAATAGTTTACATTTCATTATCATCTTCACGATCACCCAAACCATTAGGGGCCGATAACCTGGATGTTAGGCCCCTTAAAACAACAATTATCATCATCACATCAAGTATGGAGTCTTCTACAGTTTTTATTATTGATGATATTCCTGATTGTGAGTTGGGAATACTTCCAATTTTACCCTGTTTTAGCCTATGGAATGCCATCCTTGCTTCCCCCTTGATCAGAATATCAAGCGGGGCCAGTTCTAGTAAGGCCTCCATAGCCGCTGTGGGGGTAGTTTTAAATACTCCAGTAATTGCTAGGCAGACTTGTCTTTGAATTCTTCCCAGTTGTACCAGAGATATTTTATTTAGCACCTTGGTCCACCATACCAGTGCACCATATGTTATTGAGGGTCTCAGTACCCTGGTATACAACCAGTGTATATTGGGTTTTAGTCCCCACGTAGGCGGCTTCGGTGGCGTATTCGATAGCATGCTGAGCTTCTATGCCCAAGATCGTGGGTTCAAATCCGGCCGAAGTCGTCGGATTTTTAAGAGCATTAAAAATCCCTCAGTACGCCTTCCTTCGGAGGGGAAGTAAAGCCGGCGGTCCCATGTCATAGATGGCATGTTAAGGAACCTTCCACTGGTATAAAGTTAACACCACTGGATCAACCAATTAAAGGTCTCCATTATCTGAGAGAATTCTGAGTTTGTTCAGAACTAATAAAGTTTGAGCGTTAAAGTATGTAGGGTGGAACATGACTAGAGCAAACACAAAAAAACAAAGAAAAAGATAGAGAGCAAGTAGCTTTAACATAAACATGTATTTTCAATCACTAAGTTTACAATTTTAGTTACAGAGATAAACAAGGTTAGTTTCTTAAAAATAAATAAATCAAAGTTACAAATCTTGGGCATATGTAAATGCCGGAAAGCAAGAATAGAGTTGCTTTTGACTGGCTGACAGGGAGCAAATCCTGTCAAACCGAAAGAAAAGAAAAAGGCAAACTATAGAAGTTAACAAAGGACATGACCTATGAAGGGGGCCAGTAACTAACAGGGGTCCAGTCCTGCAGCACCCTATAAGAATGGTAATATGTAAGCAGTTGCCAAGATGCAACAAAAGCAATAATGTAATGGCAGAAACAAAAGATGTGAGCTGCATACAAAATTTACTGAAACTGTGAAATGGCAGAAGCAGTTGGGCAAGTAGCCTTTTACCTGAACGTAAACCATGAAAGATATGGTGCACAGACAAAGTGCAAAGAAAGTTACAGATATGCATAAACAATGCTGAGATGGTTCTCACAAAAAAACATAAAAATAGCTAAAGCAAGCCGGTATGTAATTCCGCCTAGTGGGGAATTGAGAGAAGATCACACAGACAATAAGATTGAGGAATCTTCTAAACCATGCTTGTTTAAGATTAACAGAAAAAACATAGGTAGTGCACAAAGACAGTGCAATGGCAGAATCAGGTCTGCTGTAGAATACACATGAAAAAGCATTAAATACCTTATACATTTGGTTACTTAACTTGTTGCTGTATTGCTGGCGATAATCCAGTTTTGCGTAGAACAAGAGAGACATAGGTTTTGTCCAGTTTGAAATTGCATAGCACAAAGTATTTCACTTGAGAGAGTGTGGTACCAAATTCCACACGTGTGCGTAGAACAAAAGTTGAGGTTACTTTCACAAAGTATGTGACGGAGCTGAAGCACTCGTAGAATAGTAAGGTAGTCCTTAGCTATTATAAAGACGAAGTGACGATGTTCACTTAAGTCCAAGTAGATTTTTTTGGTACATAAAGATGTACACTTGAATTTGTGTTGCAGGAACACTTTAAATCCAGGTTGGATTAGTTGAAACATGTCTGGACGACATGTCGAAGGTTGAAGTAACACTTCTTGATTCAAAATTACGATGCGAAGTTTGCAATGATGAAGTTTTTCGTCTGGTGTCCAAGACGGGTGGTTGGTGCCATACCAACGGAGAAATCTCAAGGAATATGTGTCGGTCTGCATGTTAAATAGCAGACAGCACTGAAGTCTGGAATTTTCCATGTCCGGCCATTGGCGAGCTCCAAACATGTGGCGGGAAGAAGCGTGCTGAATGGCTGGAGAGAAGTGATGTCATAGAGACGGCCAATGAGCGCGTAGCAAACTGAGACCCGGTAGATGAACCAAAAATGCCACGAGGGAAAGCGGTGACCTAATTAACACTTAGAGAAATGTCTTAGAGGCGAGATAGATAATATAACAGGTGAGTACAAAATAACTTTAAATCATCATCATCATGTTTTTCAGTCAAGCGACTGGTCTGCCCCAACAATGAGTCTTCTCCATGTTGTTCGGTCTTGTGCTGTCCTTTTGACCATTTCATAATTTCGTAGGCCAGAGCTATGTAGGAAAGATCTCATAAAAGTGTTCCGTGGCCTCCCGCGAGGGCGTTTTCCGGGTATTTTGCCTTCTAGAATGTCGATCATCAGACCACCATGTCGTAACCTGTGGCCAAGCCAGGTGGATCTCCTTCTATATATCTGGCGGATCATTTGCCGTTTTTCCTTTATTCGATCCAGCACCGTTATGTTGGTCATTTTCTCTACCCAGCTGATCTTTTCCATTCGGCGCCAACACCACATCTCAAATGCTTCTAGTCGTTCAATGTCACCTCTATTCATTGACCAGGTCTCACTGCAGTACATTGCAACTGGCCATATGTAGGTCTTAACCAGTTGTTTTTTAAGGCTGAGGGACATCGAGCGTTGACAAATTAGAGAATGCTTTTCACGGAATGCCTGCTTGGCCATGGCTATACGGCTCCTGATTTCAACTTCACATCGTAGGTCTTCTGTGAAGTAATGGGAATACTAGTTGCCATTTCTGGTCCGTATTGACGTATATAAATAGTTTAATCAGTTGAAACTTTCCGTCAAATCAATACAAAATATTTTGCGCTATTATTGCGCTAAGTTAGGTACATGTTTCGAACCTTGTATGCCGGTCCTTCATCAGCCTTTCACACAAATGGCAACACATCAAAACAACACTGAACAAAATCCAAAAATGCATGCACACTAATAATACATATTAAAAACATTACATTAAAAATTTTGTAGGAAACATATTAAAAACACATGTTAAAAGTTCTGAGAGTCCACTTCACTTGTTCATAAGCACATGTCTTTCTGATAGGAGATCTTATCCTATTCTGTTGTCTGCTTCCTGTCATGTGGGGAACGGAAATAGAATATTAATCCTATTTGAATGGTCCAAATGCAAAAGACTTTTAGGTACTCCCTTTTGATAGGAGACTTGTCCTGTTCTGCTTCTTGTCATATGTGGAACGGAAATAGAATAGTATTCCCATTTGAATGGTCCAAATGCAAAAGACTTTTAGGTACTCCCAGACTAAACAAGTAGTCCTCTCCCAGTGTGTGCAGTGAACCTGTGCGCTTGAAACAGCTGTTGCAACTCAAGTCTTCTGTGAAGATCTGGCCAAGGTATTTAAAACGATTGACCTGTTGTACTGGTTCTTTATTTATGGTAATATTAAGTTCGTGTTGATGCTTACTTATCACCAGAATCTTGGTCTTCTTAAAATTGATTTTCATTCCATATTCTGTAGCTGTATCATTTAAACATTGCAACATGTTTGTTAATGTATGCGGATTTACTGCAAGTAATGCCAGATCATCAGCAAATTTAATATTCTGGATAAGTCTTCCACCAACTTTCACTCCCATATTAGAACCTTTAAAAGCCCACTTAGTTATAGCTTCAGCGAAGGCATTGAACAGTCCAGGGGACAGCTAACACCCTTGTCGCACACCTTTGCGGATCTTAGCGGGTTCTGATACGTCACTTCCAAGCCGAACAACAGCAGTTTGATTTATATACAGATCAAATATTAATCTGATTAATCGATGGGGACAACCTATTTGTTTCAGAAGAGGAAACAGCTTGTGCCAGCTGACTTTATCAAATGCTTTTTCGAAGTCCACAAAGCACACGTAAAGGTTTCTGTTTACACTTAATATCTTTTCTCCAAGACATCGCAAGGACCCGATAGCATCACGTGTAGACATATTCTTTCGAAAGCCAAATTGAGAGTTGTCTAGATACTGTTCGATGTATATTTCCATCCTTTTCCTTAAAATCTGCAGAAGTATCTTTGATGCATGAGGGATGAGACTAATGGTCCGATAGTCACTACATTCAACTGGTACAGTCTTCTTTGGAATTGGAATGATGATGCTGGTGTAAAACTCCTGAGGCCATTTACCTTCTTCGGAAATTCTTGCTACCAATTTGAATATCCATTCAAGTGTACTATCCCCACTATTCGTGATTAGTTCGGCAGGAACATTGTCAATACCTGGTATTGATTTTAGAGCTTGATCGTACTCTGATCTAATAATTCTATCTTCAACATACATCCTCCAGTGTTCCTTCTTGTAATTCAGGTATGATATAGGATTCCCATGTGTATCACGGAACTGTCTAGTGCGGAATCCTTTTTGTTTCTTAGTAGTTTCCCTGATCTTTTGGTAGGCTAAATCTGTTCTTCCTTGTTTTTGCAGAAATTCGATCTCTTCGCATTTTGACTGCCACCACTCCATTTTCTTCTCCCGACAGAGTCGATCAATCTGGTTCTTTAGCATTCGGTAGTTATTTCTGCTCCCCCAGGGGCTCACATCTTGTGGGCGTGGGTTGGCGACCACGGGGCCCCAGCTGAGTCCGGCATTGCTTCCACTTACTTGTGCCGGGCTCCTCTCTGTCTTCTTTCCTGTCGACCTCACTTGGTCAACTCTTGTTCTCTTCTGACCCCGACGGTATTAGGGTATCCGAGGCCTAGGGAGTCTCTTCCTTTCCCGCCTTAATTGGCCCTTGTCTCATCTTTTCTGATACCCTCCTTCTGCGAGGGGTCAGCCTTCTTTTTCTCTTCCTTTTACCTCCTGCCTTGTGCTCTAGGCCCTTAAGGAGGCAGGGTGTATGTAGCCCCACCACTTCTGGTGCACCCTAGATAATGCTACACCCTCAGGGGCTCACGGCTGGTGAGTTCGGGAGTTGGCGACCCCGAGGGATTCCTGAGCTGGGTCCGTTTTCCCCTTTTGTCCCTTACCTTTGGGGCGGACTCTCTCCTCTTTCACTTTCCTATATGCCTTTCATGGCTCTCCTTCCTTCCAAGTCCCTCAATCCGCCTTCTTCGAGGGTTGAGGGCATTTCTTTTCCTTCTGTCCTTTTATTTGCCTTATTCTCCTTTAGTTTACCATTTCTTCTTCTAGTATGTTGGTTAGTAGTTAGTTTTAGTTTTAAGTTCGCTTTTCATTTTCATCTTCACGATCACCCAAACCATCAGGGGCCGATAACCTAGATGTTAGGCCCCTTAAAACAGCAATTATCATCATCATCATCAGTTATTTCTGCCTACTTCTGAAGAGTCGTTTTTAAATTTTCTTCTTTCATCCATCTTTAAGAGAATGTCCTGTGTGATCCATGGTTTGCGATTCCCCCCCAGGGGCTCACATCTAGTGGGTTGTGGGTTGGCGACCACGGGGCCCCAGCTGAGTCCGGCATTGGTTCCACTTACTTGTGCCGGGCTCCTCTCTTTCTTCTTTCCTGTCGACCTTCCTTGGTCAACTCTTGTTCTCTTCCGACCCCGACGGTATTAGGGTATCTGAGGCCTAGGGAGTCTCTTCCTTTCCCGCCTTAATTGGCCCTTGTCTCATCTTTCCTGATACCCTCCTTCTGTGAGGGGTCAGCCTTCTTGTTCTTTTCCTTTTACCTCCTGCCTTGTGCACATGGCCCTTAAGGAGGCAGGGTGTATGTAGCCCCACCACTTCTGGTGCACCGTCGATAATGCTACACCCTCAGGGGCTCACGGCTGGTGAGTTCGGGCGTTGGCGACCCCGAGGGATTCCTGAGCTGGGTCCGTTTTCCCCTTTTGTCCCTTCCCTTTGGGGCGGACCTTCTTCTCTCTCCCCTCCCCTCTCCTCTCCTCTTTTCCTTCTATTTCCTTTTCTCTTTAAAATCCCCTCACTGTTTTTGTTATTCGAATCACCGTGTATCTAAATTCCCTTTTAGTTTTTTTTTAAGGCATTTTTGATCTATGTTGCATTTTGTAAGTTTTTTCGATCTAAATTACATCTCGCGATTGTTTTCAACCTCAATTGCATTTTGTAAAGATTGACAATCTAAATTGCTTTTTAGTAAGTCTTTCAATGCAGGTTGCGGGGCCTTTTAGTGAGTATTTTGAATTTCAATTGCATTTTGTAAGTATTTTCAACCAAAACCGCATTTCGCACGAATTTTGAATCTAAATTGCATTTTGTTTGGTGGGCATTTTGCACATATTTTGATTCTCAATTGCATTTTGTGGGTATTTTGAATCTAAATTACATTTTGTCAAGTATTTTCAATCTAAATTGCTTTTTGTAAGTATTGTCAATCCACACGAGTCGTTAGAATCACCGTACATTTTGTAAGCATTTTCAATTTCAATTGCATTTTGTAAGTATTTTGAATTTCGATTGCACTTTGTGAATAATTTGGATTGGAACTGGGATAAGGCCTATTTCAATCTGAATTGCATTGTGTATTTTCAATTTCAATTGCATTTTGTAAATATTTTGAACCTCAATTGCATTTTGTACGTATTTTCGATCTCATTTGCATTTTGTAAGTATTTTGAATTTCAGTTGCATTTTGTAAGTATTTCAACGCTACATTGCATTTTGTACGTATTTTGAACCTAGCCTTCATTTTGTGGGTATTTTTCAATCTATTCCTTTTGTGAATCTTTTCGTTCTAAATTCCCTTTTGTAAGAACATTTTGTGAGTCGTTTCAATCAGAGTTCCTTTTTGTAAGTATTTTCCGTCTCATTTAATTTTCGTTCTGGTTTCCGTTTCATTATCATTTTCGCTATCACCCAGATCATTAGGGGCCGATAACCTAGATGTTAGGCACCTTAAAACAACAATTATCATCACATCATCGGTTTGCGATTCACTCTTTCCACAAATCCCACATAGTCTTCAGCAGCCTTTTCGATGGAGAATTTGGCTATTGACCATAAATGATCAACAGTTTGTGAGTTGTTTGCATATGATGATATGTTGTCATCAGTGGCTTCCTGATATTGCTTTTTAGTCCGCTCGCTTTTAAATGCTTCAAGATTCCACTTCTTTGTTGGTTTTCCCTGAATCCTGTGTTTAAATTTCAGTTCCGTACTCATTACTAGTAGAGAATGATCAGAACAGATGTCAGCGCCCGGATATGCCATGGATTTCTTCACTTGATTTTTGTATCTTTCCTTGACAAGAATATAGTCAATCTGGTAACGTTGATCATCACCTGGCTTTTTCCAAGTATATCTCCGCCTCTTTGGTGAGGTAAACCAAGTGTTACTTATAACGAGCCTCTCTTGTTCACAGAATTCGAGAAGACGTTGACCACGCGAATTTCTTCTACCAAGACCATACCCTCCTACTGCAAATCCTTCTTTTCCCTCACCAATCACTGCATTCCAGTCTCCCATTATTATAATGTTCTCGCTAGCCTTTGTCTTACGCAGTAATTCTTCCAGCTTCTCATACATTTCTTCAACCTCATCATCATCACTTCTGGACGTAGGCATATATACCTGCACCACAACTAAATTTACGGGTGTTGCCAGAAAACGTGCTATGATAATTCTGTTTCCAATAGCTTCAACATCCAGTAGGGCTCTTGAAGAGTTAGCATTTAGTACCAAACCTACACCGCCTTGACCATTCTCACTTCCGGAGTGCAAGACTTTGTAGTCTCCGCTTGTGAACTCTCCTTCTTCTCTCCAACGTGTTTCAGCTAATCCTAAAATATCTAATTTATGTCGGTCTATTTCTCTTTTCAAGTTCTCTAGTTTCCCAGCTTGTAACATAGTTCGAACATTCCATGTTCCAATTTTAAAATAGGGATTTCTCCGCATAACGACCTGAGAGGCCCCATTTCCTCTCCTGCCGGGCCCGACATCATTCCTTTGAGGTGTGATCCCGCAGTTGCCAACTTCACTAACATTTGTCTTTGGACTCATCATAGGTTTTCACCCCCAGGGGCTCACTTCTAGTGGGCGTGGGTTGGCGACCACGGGGCCCCAGCTGAGTCCGGTATTGCTTCCACTTACTTGTGCCGGGCTCCTCTCCGTCTTCTTTCCTGTCGACCTCACTTGGTCAACTCTTGTTCTCTTCCGACCCCGACGGTATTAGGGTATCCGAGGCCTAGGGAGTCTCTTCCTTTCCCGCCTTAATTGGCCCTTGTCTCATCTTTCCTGGTACCCTCCTTCTGTGAGGGGTCAGTCTTCTTGTTCTTTTCCTTTTACCTCCTGCCTTGTGCTCAAGGCCCTTAAGGAGGCAGGGTGTATGTAGCCCCACCACTTCTGGTGCACCGTCGATAATGCTACACCCTCAGGGGCTCATGGCCGGTGAGTTCGGGCGTTGGCGACCCCGAGGGACCCTGAGCTGGGTCCGTTTTCCCCTTTTGTCCCTTCCCTTTGGGGCGGACCTTCTCCTCTCTCCCCTCCCCTATCCTCTCCTCTTTTCCTTCTATTTCCTTTTCTCTTTAAGATTCCCGCACTGTTTTTGTTACTCGAATCACCGTGTATCTAAATTCCCTTTTATCGATTTTTAAGGCATTTTTGATCTATGTTGCATTTTGTAAGTTTTTTCGATCTAAATTACATCTCGCGATTGTTTTCAACCTCAATTGCATTTTGTAAAGATTGACAATCTAAATTGCTTTTTAGTAAGTCTTTCAATGCAGGTTGCGGGGCCTTTTAGTGAGTATTTTGAATTTCAATTGCATTTTGTAAGTATTTTCAACCAAAACCGCATTTCGCACGAATTTTGAATCTAAATTGCATTTTGTTTGGGGGCATTTTGCACATATTTTGATTCTCAATTGCATTTTGTGGGTATTTTGAATCTAAATTACATTTTGTCAAGTATTTTCAATCTAAATTGCTTTTTGTAAGTATTGTCAATCCACATGAGTCGTTGGAATCACCGTACATTTTGTAAGCATTTTCAATTTCAATTGCATTTTGTAAGTATTTTGAATTTCGATTGCACTTTGTGAATAATTTGGATTGGAACTGGGATAAGGCCTATTTCAATCTGAATTGCATTGTGTATTTTCAATTTCAATTGCATTTTGTAAGTATTTTGAACCTCAATTGCATTTTGTACGTATTTTCGATCTCATTTGCATTTTGTAAGTATTTTGCATTTCAGTTGCATTTTGTAAGTATTTCGACGCTACATTGCATTTTGTACGTATTTTGAACCTAGCCTTCATTTTGTGGGTATTTTTCAATCTATTCCTTTTGTGAATCTTTTCGTTCTAAATTCCCTTTTGTAAGAACATTTTGTGAGTCGTTTCAATCCGAGTTCCTTTTTGTAAGTATTTTCCGTCTCACTTAATTTTCGTTCTGGTTTCCGTTTCATTATCATCTTCGCTATCACCCAGATCATTAGGGGCCGATAACCTCGATGTTAGGCCCCTTAAAACAACAATTATCATCATCATCATCATAGGTTTTCTTGGGATACACATAAAGGTCTTTAATGGAGTGGTTTCCCGTTGCCTTCTCCATTCTTATGCTGTTGACCAAATCCTGCTGGTTCATCCACCTTAAGGAGCGATTTCTCACTCCAAGGACAAAAGAGTGCCCTGACCCTATCTGCAATTTGCGGAAGAGGGGAGCCACTTATACCGGCGGCTACTCGGTCCCCTTTTAGTCGCCTTTTACGACAGGCAGGGAATACCGTGGGTCTATTCTACAGCCCCAACCCACAGAGGTCTATGATGAGTTAATGCAGTTTGTTCTCAATTCAAGTCGTATGTCAATCCTAGACCCCAATAATGTGTTACTCTACTACATTTATCCCCCAGGGGCTCACATCTTGTGGGCGTGGGTTGGCGACCACGGGGCCCCAGCTGAGTCCGGCATTGCTTCCACTTACTTGTGCCGGGCTCCTCTCTGTCTTCTTTCCTGTCGACCTCACTTGGTCAACTCTTGTTCTCTTCTGACCCCGACGGTATTAGGGTATCCGAGGCCTAGGGAGTCTCTTCCTTTCCCGCCTTAATTGGCCCTTGTCTCATCTTTTCTGATACCCTCCTTCTGCGAGGGGTCAGCCTTCTTTTTCTCTTCCTTTTACCTCCTGCCTTGTGCTCTAGGCCCTTAAGGAGGCAGGGTGTATGTAGCCCCACCACTTCTGGTGCACCCTAGATAATGCTACACCCTCAGGGGCTCACGGCTGGTGAGTTCGGGAGTTGGCGACCCCGAGGGATTCCTGAGCTGGGTCCGTTTTCCCCTTTTGTCCCTTACCTTTGGGGCGGACCCTCTCCTCTTTCACTTTCCTATATGCCTTTCATGGCTCTCCTTCCTTCCAAGTCCCTCAATCCACCTTCTCCGAGGGTTGGGGGCATTTCTTTTCCTTCTGCCCTTTAATTTCCCTTATTCTCCTTTAGTTTTCCATTTCTTCTTCTAGTATGTAGGTTAGTAGTTAGTTTTAGTTTTAAGTTCTCTTTTCATTTTCATCTTCACGATCACCCAAACCATCAGGGGCCGATAACCTAGATGTTAGGCCCCTTAAAACAACAATTATCATCATCATCACTACTACATTTACTTCCTTGAACAGTTTCAAGCAAGCAAGCAAGGTGAATAGACGTGCAGTGAAGTGTAAGGAAGAATGGGAATCGCTATTCAGCAGTACCGGGCGGTCATCGGCCGCTGGCAGGCTAGAGTGAAGTGCGATTTCGGTGTCGGGAAGGTGATAGCGGGCAACGTCACTGAACAGATGGGGGTTTTGGCGATGGGGATGGTAGCGCTGGTTGTGGCGACGCTACTATTAATTGGAAGAGTGGAGTCAAACCCAGGGCCTGGTCAGCTGGGATGGCAAGAAATGGAAAAAATAAGGGAAATTGTAAAGGAAGTGTCACAAAATGACCAGATCCGGGACATTCTTCGTGAGCAATGTAAGGAATTCAAGGAGATGAAGACATGTATAAGAGAAGAGATGGGAATAGTGACAGAAAGGCTGACCGAGAGTAGTAGAGAGATAAAAGAGCTAAGAGAAAAGGTGAAGATATTAGAGGTGGAGGTAAATGAATTAATGATGATGATGATGATAATTGTTAAATATAACTTAATTAAACAATAAAGTGAAACAAAGATGATTTTTCACAAAGACGTGGTGATGAAAAAATGAGGTTATAAGTCAAATACTCGTCTGACTTTTGCCGTGACAAAAACCTACAAAATGTAACCAGTTAAATATTCGCAAATGCGAACATACTGCCAGAGGGGCGACAAGATAAAACAAGAAAGAGAACACAAAAAACAAACTAGAGTGGTAAAGGAGCAACAGAGGAAATTGGACGAACACACTGTCCAAAAGGAGTCATTAATTTTACTACCCTAACTCTGTTGTCACGACCGGTGTAGCACCTTACTACTCTACCGGTGTGCCAAACAAGAGGAGGACTGGATTCTCGAAGGAGAATCAAATCTTCCTCCTTGAGGTTTGGTTGAGCGAGCTGCCACTTCCCTCTCCTCTGAAGCAAGTTCAAATACTCCAGCCTCCACCGTTTCCAAAATCTGTCCCTGAGTGCTTCGACTTTTTTCCAGAGAATGGGCAAAGAACTATCGAGCCTGCGGTCGATGAGAGGTGGCGGAGAATTTAAGGAGCTACCTAGTAAGAAGTGACCAGGGGTTAAAGGAAGCAGATCGGAGGGGTCGTTAGACACAGGAGACAAGGGACGGGAGTTGACAGTGCCTTCGATAAGAATGATGAAAGAATTAAATTCTTCAAACGACAAGATAGAGTTTCTTATAGTTCTTTTGAGATGAGCTTTAGTTAATTTGACACACGCTTCCCATCTACCTCCATGATGAGGAGCTTAAGGGGGGCTGAAATGCCATTTAAAGCCTTTTAAATGAGCGTAGTTAGAAAGCTGCTCGTTGGCAGAACGAGAGCAGAGTGCCTTTTGCCATTGTTGAGGAGCGCCAAGAAAGTTTCTGGCATTGTCAGAGAAAACCTCAGAGGGAATTTCTCTTCTAGCAACAAAGCGAGAAAAAGCAGAAAGAAAGTATGAAGTGGATGCATTGGTGACCAGTTCGAGATGAATGGCACCAGTGACCATGCAGACAAATAGTGCTATAACTTTGAAAGAATTATGTATTTTCCGCCTTCAATACTGTTTAATATTATTACTTACAGGGACTAGTTTCGGGGGTAAATACTCCCCCTTCCTCAGCCTGTCCAACAAACAGTTTTGTTGGACAGGCTGAGGAAGGGGGAGTATTTACCCCCGAAACTAGTCCCTGTAAGTAATAATATTAAACAGTATTGAAGGCGGAAAATACATAATTCTTTCAAAGTTATAGTTACGTCAATACGGACCTGATTAATCGACATTATGAAATAGTGCTATGTAAAGCTTGGCAAGAATTTTGCGTTAAGCTTTTAGACTATTGGTTTGATATAGGAACGGACCAGCGTAATCAATACCAGTTAGAAGAAATGGTCTGCTAGGAGCGGATCGGAACGAAGGAAGGTCAGCCATAAGTTGCTGAGAAAACTTGGGTTTGGCCTTGAAGCAAGGAATACACTTTCTAACAACGGAGATGACTTCGTGCAAGCCATTGATGTTCAAGAAGTAGACACAAGAGAGTGCGAGTACCAACATGTAAGTGCTGATAATGAAATTGACGTATGATCAATTTGGTAACGTGATGCTTTGAAGGAAGAGTGATGGGGTGTTTCTTATTTTCAGGATAATCAGTAAAAGATAATCTACCACCTACTCTTCACAATCCGTTATCATCAAGAAAGGGGCATAAAGCGAATAGTCTATTAAGCTTTTTAAGGGGTAGACCCTTAGATAGAGAGTTAATTTCGTCAGAAAAAACCTCTTGCTGCGTGAGCAATAAGATTGTGGTAGTAGCAGACTGTAATTCAACAGCTGAGAGAAATGCTTGAGGAAACAATGGTTTATCTAACACAAAATATTTCCAACGAAGCAAGTAGGCAACAACACGAACTAGATTTTGAAAAGAATATCTTTCAAGCAATGAAGGGGTAACCGTGGTTACAAGAGAAGAGGCGACTTTACGAGTTTCAGGAACATTCGTTAAAGCAGAAGAAAATAGAGCTGGCCAAGAGGAAGGTTCTTGCAACAACCAAGTTGGATCATGCCAGAAAAGACTAGATTTGGCTAGCTGGTGTGGTAAGCATCCACGAGAAATTATGTCTGCTGGGTTCTCCTTACCCGAGACAAGTTTCCATTGAGAAGATGCGGATAGAGTTTGGATTTTTTTTACCCTATTGGCGACAAAAGATTGCCAATGCGTGGGGGCTTAGAGATCCAAGCTAAAGTAATGGCGGAGTCAGTCCAGTAGTAGATATGACTGAAATGACAGTTGAGATTGGAGACAAGCTTTTGAGATAATTCAGTTGCGAGCAGGGCAGCGCATAACTCTAGGCGAGGCAACGATACCGTTTTCAATGGAGCTACCTTTGACTTGGTACAAATTAAATTAGAGAAAGAAGGAGTGTCACGACTGACCACAAAAGCGCAACATCCATAAGCTTTCACAGAGCTATCTGCAAACAGATGCAGCTCTAGATTAGCAGAAAATGACGTAGGGATAAGAACCCTGGGGATGTCTATGACAGACAGATCAAGAAGATGAGTGCGAAGGAAAGCCATCTTTCCAAGAGAGAAGGACGAATAGGATCATCCCAATCCGTTTTGAGAGACCGTAATTCCTGCATAAACATCTTAGCTTTGACTATGATCGGAGCTAGAAATTGAAGGGGGTCATAGATTTTGGCGATCTCTGAAAGAACTTGTCGCTTAGTTTGAGGAAGAATAGGAGACAAGCTGACTTGATAGAAGAAAGAATCTGACACGGGATACCAATGAAGTCCTAAAACTTCAGTAGAATCAGCGGTATGTAAGAGCTCGACGTGTGTATCAGTGTTTCCTTTGGATAAGAGCTTAGATAGCACTTCTGGAGAATTAGAATTCCATTTGTGAAGTAAGAAACCTCCTCCTTGAAGCAATGCTTGGAGATCAAGTGAGTGTTCAAGTGCTTCAGAAGGGGAGCTAAAGGAATGAAGAAAATCATCTACAAAAAAGAATTTTTTGAGGAGATTTTAGGTATCAACGGAAAAGAGATTAGAGTCTTGGTTAGCGAGATGCTTTAAAGTGCGGATGGCCAAGAAAGCAGATGGTTTTAAACCATATGTGACAGTTTTTAGTTTGAAGATCTTAATGGGTTTGGCCAAAATTCACGCCAAAGAATTTGTTGCAGATTTTGCTGTTCAGAGTTGATCAAAATTTGCCTATACATTTGTTTAATATCGGCGATCACACCAACAGGAAACAAGCGAAAGTTTAACAGAACGGAAGGAAGATCAGACTGAATGGTGGGACCGGTAAGTAAGGTATCGTTCAATGAAATACCATTAGAATCTGGAGCGGAACCATTGAAAACTACTCGAATGTTTTCTCTTGTGGAAGGGTTCTTCCAAACAGGGTGATTCAAAAAAACACTATCTTCTGAGATACTTTGTTTATGAAGGACTTCCATGTGACCAGAGGCTTCGTAGTCTTCCATAAAGTCAATGTATTGAGCTTTGGCTGAAGAATCTTGTTTCAACTGATTTTCCACAGCAAACAAAGCCTTAAGAGCGCGAGGATGTGAATCCTTTAAAACTGGGGGAGAAGAAATACGAGGCATAGTAACCACAAATCTACCATCTGGGTTGCGAGTGGTAGTGGAGAGATAAAGCTGCTCGCAAAAGTCATCTTCAGTGGAAGAAGAAGGGGTGGAATCGATGGACTCAATTTTCCAAAACTTTTCCAAATTGTTGTCCAACTCAACGTGTGTTAAGTGACATAAAGATGAAGACTGCACAGTGGCAAGAGGGATATGACCCGTGACCAGACAACCGAACCTGGTATGGTGGGCGTGGATGCTAGAAGTTATATTAATTCTAGAGGGAAGCAAATTTTGCCAAAAGACATTAGCACCTAGCAAAATGTCAACTGGAGCACTCTGATGAAAGTAGGGATCAGCTAATTTCAGATCAGAGGGGAAATGCCAAGTATCAATAGAAAATGAATGACTAGGAGTCAGGGCTCCAATAACAGGGATTGTCATACAATTTAAACTATGGTTAGTGTCAGATTGCACCGAATCCTTAATATTGAGCTTTACGAACTGTAAGGAAGTAGACTTACTGTTATTAATACCAGATACTTCTATCGAAGTAGTATGGGGCTTTAAGTTTAATTTCTTAACCAAAGAAGAGGTTATGAAATCGTGTGTGGCAGCATTGTCAAGAAGAGCTCGGACAGAATGCCATTTGCCCTTAGACCCCCCAGGGGCTCACTTCTAGTGGGCGTGGGTTGGCGACCACGGGGCCCCAGCTGAGTCCGGCATTGCTTCCACTTACTTGTGCCGGGCTCCTCTCCGTCTTCTTTCCTGTCGACCTCACTTGGTCAACTCTTGTTCTCTTCTGACCCCGACGGTATTAGGGTATCCGAGGCCTAGGGAGTCTCTTCCTTTCCCGCCTTAATTGGCCCTTGTCTCATCTTTTCTGATACCCTCCTTCTGCGAGGGGTCAGCCTTCTTTTTCTCTTCCTTTTACCTCCTGCCTTGTGCTCTAGGCCCTTAAGGAGGCAGGGTGTATGTAGCCCCACCACTTCTGGTGCACCCTAGATAATGCTACACCCTCAGGGGCTCACGGCTGGTGAGTTCGGGAGTTGGCGATCCCGAGGGATTCCTGAGCTGGGTCCGTTTTCCCCTTTTGTCCCTTCCCTTTGGGGCGGACCCTCTCCTCTCTCCCCTCCCCTCTCTCCCCTCCCCACTCCTCTCCAATTCTCTCCTCTTTTCCTTATTAGTTAGTTTTAGTTTTAAGTTTAAATTTCATTTTCATCTTCACGATCACCCACACCATCAGGGGCCGATAGCCTAGATGTTAGGCCCCTTAAAACAACAATTATCATCATCATCATCATCATTTGCCCTTAGAGTCTTGGACCCGAAGTCTCACCATGGATAACAAAACCTGACTACTTCGCCAAGAATTAGCAGTCTGACTATACGACTGAGCGCTATAGTCAGCATGAGTGCCAGAAGTAAGGTACGACTTACTACTGGATGCCACGTTGGATTGAGAAGTCGTAGAAACAACGCTTTCCAAAGGCTTATTTTGGGGATGCTTAAATTTGGGTTTTTCAAACCGGTGTAATGAAGAATGGTGGCGTAGTTTGCATTGTGTGCAGACACCTTTAGACGAACAGTTAGAAACAGCATGTTTGGTAGACAAACAATTATAGCAACATTTGTGCTCGGCAACAGCTTTCCTACGTTCATCGACAGTCATAGCTTTGAACACAGAACAAGTGTAGAGTGAATGCAAATTGTTGCAGAGAAAGCAGGTTTGTACAGTGCTCTGAACTGTAAGTACCTGAGAGCGAACAGATTTCTTATTAGAAGAAGTCTTAGAGAACACACCTTTGCTCGAGCTAGGTAGCTCGGCTTGTTGAGCAACGGCTGAAAGGATTTGGCAACGGTTTTTGATAAACGTGACCTAAGTTTGAAAGGTGGGATCAGGCTGATCTATTAACTCTGATTCCCATGCCTTTAAAGTTTGAGAATCGAACTTGGAAGTAGTAAGATATATGAGAAACAAGTCCCAATGCTGGACTGGTTGCTTTAAGTGCTCGAGAGCTCGAACATGAAGCTCGACAGTATCACCTAACTGACGTATAGAGAAAAGATTGTCGGGGCTACAAGAAGGGAGATTAAATAAAGCAGTAATATGTCTGCGGATGCGAAGCTTGGGGTTACCAAAAAGTTGTTGAAGCAGATTGAAAGCAACAGAATAATTATCTGATGTGAGAGGAAGTGCCTCTATCAGCTTAAGCGGGGGACCATGCAATGCAGATTTCAAATAATGAAACTTCTGAATATCGGGTATTGCAGAATTACTATGCACTAATGAAATGTACAGTTCCTCGAACGAATCCCATTCCTTCTCGTTGCCAGAAAAGGTTGGCAAGGAAATCCGGGGTAAGATAGGTTTCGAGGGAGTGACAGGTTGGTCCCTATGCTTTATGGTTAAGGTTTTGATTAAATTCTCGGCTTCAGCAAAGCCTTCAAAATAACTTTCCTCCACCTCTGCTCTATCCTGCTCATGAGTTGAGTCGAGGAGCTCAAGCTCTATTTGCAAAGAGGAATATGGTGCGAAGTCATTTTGGTACAATTTGAACCGTTCGACCAAAATGCTCAATGAATGATCATCTAAACTTTTGTCGGTTAAGAAAGAGCGAAACCTAGACAGTTGCTTTTTGAGAATGGCACGAGTGCCCAATAACTTTTCAATCTTGGCCATGGTGGAGACTGAAGTACTCACCCCTTCCTCAAGAGAACCTGCTGGTGGCAAGACAACGTCAGACTTGACAGGAGAGGGCTGCGGCTGAGCGTCAGGATCCTGCACCTGTTCCACCTTGATGGACTCCGTATTAGCTGCGAAAAGTCGGACAGAGTTTTAGACAAGGTATTACCAAGAAGCAACGTGCTCTCCAGAATAAGTTAAGTTTGAATGAAGTGAAACTATTTCCAAGGGTTTCTTGCACCACAAGAATGTGGTGTAAAGTTAACACCACTGGATCAACCAATTAAAGGTCTCCATTATCTGAGAGAATTCTGAGTGTGTTCAGAACTGATGATGATGATGATAATTGTTGTTTTAAGGGGCCTAACATCGAGGTTATCGGCCCCTAATGAAATGAAATGACGTGAAATGAAAGTATGTAGATAAAAACAACTCACTGCCATGGATGAAGCGAAAATGGTGTTTATAAAACAGACAGTGAGCCCCCAAAAAATATGCCTTATTTGAATAAAAAGAATAAAAGGCGGATGGTAAAAAAGGATAAAACAAATAAGGCATAGTGAACAATACAATACATAACACAATAAGAAACGTAAAACAGATTTAACCACAATTAAAAGTCGTAACTACACATTAAAACTTAAAAAAGTAACCACTCTCCCTCATGAACCGGATGACGAGGTCAGCTGACGGCCCGTCATCACGGAGAATAAGGGAGAGGGTATTAGGCAGTTTAAGAGTCCCTCGCAGATCGGCCAAGAGAAGGTGTGCCACGGTTAGGTGGGCGCCGCAAGTACACACAGGAGGATCTTCTCTCTTTAGCAAGTGGGAGTGCGTAGCAATCCCATGGCCGATCCGGAGTCGACAGAGTACCACAGCTTCCTTCCGGAGAGATCGGAAGGAAGATTTCCACACCTTCGTTGTCTCCTTGATGCCTCTCAGTTTGTTAGGTGGAGGCGTGGCACGCCATGCCTCCTCCCAATGCGACAGGATCGAATGCCGCAACTGAGAGCGCACATCACTAGCAGGCACCTTATATGGGAGCGAGGGCAGTGCGACTGCCTCTCTCGCCGCCTGATCAGCAAGCTCGTTTCCCGCAATACCCATGTGGCTAGGAAGCCACACAAAGGTCACCCCGGTTCCAGCGTTACGCGAACTGACGAGCTGGTCGTGCACACGCTGGACCAACGGGTGCTTCGGGAAACACACATCGATCGCTTGCAGCGCACTCAGAGAGTCAGTACACACAAGAAAGTGCTGGTGATCGTCTGATAACGTGTACCGCAGAGCCTCTAAGATGGCATAGAGCTCTGCAGTGTACACGCTACAGGCCTCGGGAAGTGAAAAGAGAAACCGACGATCCTCAACCACAAATGCACAGCCTACTTTCTCGTTTACCCTCGAACCGTCCGTGAATACAAGCCCTGATCCCGGATACCGTGTCACCACGGACTGGAACAGCCTCCGATGGACGGAGGAGTCCGTGTCCGACTTGGGGCCGGTGTGCAGAGCCAGGATGATATCAGGGCGAGAGACCATCCACGGAGGGGCCTTGCTAGGTACTCGGACGATACAGGAGACAGAAGGAAATCGGAACTGACGGTATAAGTCATCCAAGCGAATCCCCGCCGGCCGAGTGGCTCGGGCGAGCGCATCATACAGCCGGCGATTCGGATTGGAAAACAAACATGGATAGCTTGGATGAAGGGGCATCTGTCGAATTGTTGCAGCATAGGTTAGCAGTACTTGTTGGCGCCTCAGGTGTAAAGGAGGTACGCCAGCCTCGGCGAGCAAGCTGACGACTGGGCTCGTCCGAAAGGCACCCGTCGCCAGCCTCACACCGCCGTGGTGGACACTGTCCAGTTTAACAAGCACTGACTTACGGGCCGAACCATATGCTACACTGCCATAATCTAACCTAGATAAAATCAGTGCTTTATAAAAACGTAGAAGCACCGCGCGGTCCGCCCCCCACGATGTGCCGCTAAGAAACCGCAACATGTTGAGCTTCTTAGCACAGGCAGTCTTCAAACACCGCACGTGTGGTTCCCACGTCAATTTCTGATCGAAAAGGAGCCCAAGGAACCGGTACGCAGCAACAACAGGCAAAGCTACATTGCCCAGATAAAGCTCGGGATCTGGATGGAGGGTGCGCTTTCGGCAGAAATGGACAACCGAGGACTTAGCGGTTGAGAATCGAAAGCCATGCTCCAGTGTCCAGCGTTCCACTCTCCGAATAGCTTGTTGTAACTGTCGTTCAGCGACCGCCATATTGTGCGCACTATAATGTAGAGCGAAGTCGTCTACATATAGCGACGGTACCAGTGCTGGACCAGCAGCAGCGACTATACCGTTTATGGCAATCGCAAATAATGTTACGCTAAGCACCGATCCCTGTGGGACTCCGTTTTCCTGTATATGATATTGCGAATATGTCCCCCCTATTCGGACACGGAACAGGCGAAGGGACAGAAAATTCGCAATAAAAACCGGCAAGTTACCTCGGAATTTCCATTGATGCAGAGTAGAGAGGATGCCGTAACGCCAAGTGGTGTCATAGGCCTTCTCGAGGTCAAAGAAAACAGCGACCAGGTGCTGTCTCCGGAGAAAAGCGTCCTGTATGGCGGTCTCCAGGCGTACCAGATGGTCGTTGGTACACCGTGACGCCCTGAAACCACACTGGTATTCAGACAGGAGTCCCCGTTTCTCCAGGATCCACACTAGGCGCCGATTGACCATCCTCTCGAAGAGCTTGCACAGACCGTTAGTGAGACAAATAGGTCTGTAACTCCCTGTCAATTTGGGATCCTTATCGGGCTTCAGGATAGGTATAATGATACCTTCCTGCCATTGCGCTGGAAACACATCCTCCAACCAGATACGATTAAACACCCTGAGCAAATAACGAATGCTCTCATCGTTAAGGTGTTTAAGCATCTGGTTGTGAATATTATCCGGGCCAGGAGACGTGTCCCTGCAGAGCGCCAGCGCTCCGCGGAGTTCCCACTCCGTAAAGGGCACGTTGTACTCCTCCGAAGCGCGGGAAGCAAAACTAAGCTGGAAACGTTCCGCTTCGCGCTTCAGGGCCACGAAGGCAGGGTCATAGTTATCGCAACCGGATATATCCGCAAAATACGAGGCGAGATGGTTTGCAACGCGATAAGGATCTGTAACCAAGTCATTATCAATGGAAATTCCCGGTACAGTAGAAGTTGTCTGAATGCCCGAAATGCGTCGTAGTTTAGTCCACACTTGAGAGGAGGGGGTATGTGCCGTAATAGAAGACACATACCGTTCCCAGGATAGTTTCTTACTCTGGCGAATAAGAATCCGTGCCTTGGCACGAAATTTCTTAAACGCCACCAAATTGGCCATGGTTGGACGCCGACGGTAGTGCTTATGAGCTCGACGACGGTCTCTTATTGCCGCTGCAATATCCTCAGTCCACCAAGGGACGAGTTTGCGACGAGGAGTCCCAGAAAAGGATGGAATGGACTCTTCGGCGGCAGCAAGAAGCACATCGGTGATGTGCTGTACCTCGTCATCGACGCTCCGGCAACCAAGATCAACGAAAACAGCTCGTTCTTGAAACGAGGGCCAATTTGCCCGCTTAAGAACCCAACGACTGGGGAACTCCACGGGCGTCTGGTTCAGAAGGGTAAGAACGATCGGGAAATGGTCACTGTCACAGAGGTCGTCGTGTACATACCAACCAAATAGGGGGACCAGCGCACGGCTACACACACTCAAGTCAATGTGTGAGTACGTGCCGTGCGCTAAGCTAAAATGTGTAGCTTCCCCTGTATTTAATAGACATAAATCCAATCCTTGAATTAAGCCTTCCACGTCCCTTCCTCTGGGGCAGGAAGATGGTGATCCCCATTGGGGGTGATGAGAGTTGAAATCACCCACGAGTAGGAAAGGGACTGGAAGTTGATCAACAAGATTTAAGACGTCATTAATATCAAGGGGTTGGTTCGGTGGAAGGTACACGTTACAAACAGTTGTCATAGCAGGCAAGGACACGCGAACTGCAATAGCTTCCAGAGGAGTGGCGAGTGGAAACTCCTCACTATAGCAGTCAGAGCGAACGAAGGTACAAACGCCCCCGGAAGCCCGGGCGGCGTCTTGTCGCTCTTTAGAGTATAGTCGGAAACCTCTCAGAACAGTCTCATGATCAGGTCTGAGGTTTGTTTCCTGTAGGCAGACTATACTCGCTGCGTATTGGGCAATAAGCTGACGGAGCTCTGTCAAATGCCTGTTATAACTGTTACAATTCCACTGTAACAGTGCCATTGTGTGAACTTAGGGAATAAGTTGGAGCACCATGCTACTCCAACTTTGACTCTGGAGAATCTACAGGCACTACGTCGACTATAATCTCCATGTCCTCAGGCGAGTTCATGGAGTGAATCGACTCAGTGGAAGATTTCCTGGACGCAGTTCGGCGGCGGGGGGATCTCCATGGGGAGCGCGCAGATCTGGGGGCCGAAACGTCCCCAGGCGCAGAAGCATCCGCAGGTGTTGGCGCGGATGGCTTCCCCTTTTTGGGAGAAAGGGAATGCGTAGTGCGGGGTCCCTTCTTACCCGCCCCCGGCTCTTTAAGGTATATAGACGGGTCAGGAGCCGAAGTCCTGACCCTGGTCGACGATGCCGCCTCCGCCGGCTTCGGCGCGGCTTTCGCCGACCGTTTGGATGGGGAGGAAGACTTCGACTTCCTCCCGAGTGGGGAGGAAGCCTTCAACTTCCTCCCCTGCTGTGCGGGCGGAGCAGCCTTCGCTCGCACAGCCTTCGTGTTGGCCGAAGGTGGAGTTGAAGTCACCTTCGGGCTCTCGTTCTGATTCTGGGGAGTAGCTAGAGATGTAGATGGCAGTGGTACATTAGAAGGTTTCACAGTGGAGACAAAAGATGATGTAGCCGGGACCAATGTTGGTATTATGGCTCTATAATCAATCGTTGGAGAAGGCGAAATTGTGGTATGGTACTTCTTGCGGGCCTCCTGGTAGGTGAGACCATCCAGGGTTTTAATCTCCTGGATTTTCTTCTCACGCAGGAAGACAGGGCAGTTCCTGTCCCGAGGAGAATGAAATCCAGGGCAATTAGTGCACTGATAAGGTGTTGTGCACTCTTCCGCTTCGTGGGGTACCTTACCGCATGTTCCACAGACGTCAGGGCTCGAGCATCGGGATAACATATGTCCGAATTTCTGGCACTTATAACACCTCATTGGTGGAGGGATATAAGGCCGAACGTCGCAACGGTAACTTGTTACCTTGACTTTCTCCGGGAGCACCGAAAGCTCAAAGGAAATAATGAAAGCACCAGTATCCACGATTTGACCATTGACCTTGCGCGTAATGCGCCGGACATCAGTCACGTGACGGTGCTGCATATCCTCCTTGAGCTCCTCGTCAGTGTTCAGAATCAGGTCCCGGTGGAAAATGACTCCCCGGACCAGATTCAGAGACGTGTGCTTTTCCACCTTGACAGGGATATCGCCAAAGTGGTCACATTTCAGAAGGTGTTCAACCTGCTCACCAGTCCTAGTCTTGAGCAACAAGCTACCGTTTCTCATCTTTTGTACCTTCTCAAGCTCGCCATAGACCCCTTCTATGTGCCGAGAAAACAAAATAGACTTTACCATCTTGAAATCACCCCCATCCGTTGTGGTTGCGACCAGAAACTTGGGGGTGTTAGCACCCAGATTTTCACGCACAGATTGTTCCCAGGGGGTTGATCCCCGTAGGGAATCAAATGTTAAAGACTTGGGTGTAGGACCACCCTGTTTGGGTGTAGGTCCACCCTGGTTGGGGATTTTTCTTTTAGAACCCATGGCCAGATCATCCTCCCCGAATGCCACCGACATCCGATCACGGGCCGTCACAGTAGGCGCTACCCAGCCAGGGCAAGGCCCGCCTAGCTTGGAAGGCATTGCCCGGGGGTCCGATGTTTTACAATGCCGTATCGGCATGTACCCCTTGGCATATACTGGATTTTACAGCTCAGACATTCGGCTGTGCGGGGACCTGCGTAGTCAGGCGGATACTACTGAACGGGTACATGGCACACCCACCTGTCGGCGCGGCCAAGACCGGAACAGGCTTTCGAGCGTAGTCGCTAGCGTAAGTGGCCCATCCCCTAACAGCACGCACATATAGAAATTTTGGTTGCCAGACCCTGAAAGCAGTGACGGAAAGAAGTGCGATATAACCTAATGAGAGTTATACCGCACGGGTGTATGTCTTTTAGAGCTGACTGTCAAACCCTCGAAAGGGGACCGTTCCGAGAAGCCCTTTTAGTCGCCTTTTACGACTGGCAGGGAGTACCGTGGATGTATTCGCTTCCTCCCACCCACTGGGGGTCCAATTCACAAAACAACGCGGAGTCCTTAAAGTATAGCCAAGGTCGCCCCTTTTAGTCGCCTCGTACGACAGGCAGGGGATACCGTGGGTGTATTCTAAAGCCCCCACCCACAGGGGGGATGTGTGTTCAGAACTAATAAAGTTTGAGCGTTAAAGTATGTAGGGTGGAACATAAGAGCAAACACAAAAAACCAAAGAAAAAGATAGAGAGCAAGCAGCTTTAACATAGACATGTATTTTCAATCAATAAGTTTACAATTTTAGTTACAGGGATAAACAAGGTTAGTTTCTTAAAAATAAATAAATCAAAGTTACAAATCTTGGGCATATGTAAATGCCGGAAAGCAAGAATAGAGTTGCTTTTGACTGGCTGACAGGGAGCAAATCCTGTCAAACCGAAAGAAAAGAAAAAGGAAAACTATAGAAGTTCACAAAAGACATGACCTATGAAGGGGGCCAGTAACTAACAGGGGGTGCAGTCCTGCAGCACCCTATAAGAATGGTAATATGTAAGCAGTTGCCAAGAGTCACAAATTTAGCCTGACACTGTACTTCAAAGTAATGACATCAGTCATTAAAAATATTTAGGAGAGCTGAAGAACTGCTGTTTAACAAATTTTCATCCAAAGATTGAAAAAAATCTTTAAAAGCATGTAAATACTTGTTAACATATTCCACAGACTGAAACCATGAATTCCAGCGTGTGATCACGGGGAATGGAAATACTACTGCTGGAAGATCTGGGTACCTTTCCTTGAGAAAACTGACATAAGCACATTTCATTCTCCTTAAGAAAGCCATTTTCATTTTGGATACAAAATGGTTTAGTTGTGACATTTCTTTTAAAATCACATCTCCAACCAAGTTTACCTTGTGCGCAAAACATTGAAAGTGCAAAAGATGGTCACCAATTATTGTCTTCAGTGCTTTAAAACATGTCCCCATGTACCGAGCTGAATCTGACACCAAACCAAGTACATTTTAATATGAGATATCATATTCTTTCAAAGCATCAATTATTGCCCTGCTACAAGTAGTACCATTTGCTTTGTCAAGAAAGCTACAACTGCCTAGAAATACTTCCTGGTTTGCTTTGTCACACATTGTTCAAAATAAAACCGCGAAAACACATCTTCCCAGCCTGTCTGAAGTCTCGTCTGCAACTATAACAATTGGCTTTCCTTGTAGGCACTCCTTACTCTCAGCTTTCATTGCTTCTCCACAGCGAGGTACATATTCATGTCGCAATGTACTTGCTTTTGGTAGATCCCGATCCTGGCATGTACCTAAACACAGAATTGAAATAAATTACCTAAAACGAGTTAAGCAGAAGATCTCTTCCATGCTACAATAACTAATATCGGGCACTTCATACGGTTTTGTAACACACCCCTAAATTTAGATATTTTTAGTCTTCAGACATGTTATCTTTGTTTTTTATGTCTTCGCTGAAATGTAAACGCGGAAATGACCTCGTTAAATTCATGGCTCTCCCTTAGTTTTTGAGAATCGGACAAAATTAAATACGTGGTATACAACCTTAAAATAAGGTAGGCTTAATTACTTTGACAAGTACTCCAGAAAAGCTGGATGGTCCACTTTGTGAAGAGGGATGTTCGTCTCCAAAAACATCTTCACTGTATCTTCAACAAAAGCACTTTTTTCAGATTTTGCACTTATCAATTTATCTTGCATCATTTGGATCGTGGCTTGCCGCTTTACTCGGCGTTGCTCCTCGTCTGATTTACTGTTAAAACATTCTTTTGCACTGACATGTCCCCGAATTTTAACGTGCTCGTCTAAAGCGTCCATCTTTTGCCATTCCAGGCGCTGATTACACAATTTACACATTAAAATGTCACTATCACTGATATAAAAATGTTCTTGTTTATAATTTTCTGCCCGCTGTTTTATAGATATTTTCGATCTCACCATCTTAGTATCTTACTTGTTAACTTGTCCTACGCGAAGAGAATATTCATACACGGAAAGGGATAGTGCAAGGCCTTGCCTTTCATGACGCGTTTCAACCGGCTACAGGACTGTTCGTTGAAGAGCAAGACTAGTTTGAGGCGCCATGTGGGGCAGACGAGACATCTTTGTCAGCACCTCAACGGAAAGAACGCGACAGGCTTGGCTCCACACTTGATGGCGAACAGCAGGCCGGGTCTCAGAAATATTTCCGTGTAAGTGTAGCTTATGAAACCTCCGGTCGAGCAACGAGTTGCGGAAGGGATTACTTCGCGCATTCCAGGACAGTGGTAAAGCTGTCGTAAACACTTCAAGGGTGTACAAACTCCTCAGTAGGAACTTAGACAAGAAAGAAAAACGTTTTATTTGAAAAATCTTGTATTTCGCATTTATATAGCGTTTTAGTATGATTTTCGCATTTTGTAGCTTTTTCAAAACACATTAAAACGTTGTTTGCAGGTCGTGAAAAATAAAAGTACAAGAGTACGAGCGTTTGTGAGCATTTCGCGCTTTGTCGCATTTGCGAAAATTCACCACCCCTAGCAATAATGTAATGGCAGAAACAAAAGATGTGAGCTGCATACAGAATTACTGAAACTGTGAAATGGCAGAAGCAGTTGGGCAAGTAGCCTTTTACCTGAACGTAAACCATGAAAGATATGGTGCACAGACAAAGTGCAAAGAAAGTTACAGATATGCATAAACAATGCTGAGATGGTTCTCACAAAAAAAAAACATAAAAATAGCTAAAGCAAGCTGGTATGTAATTCCGCCTAGTGGGGAATTGAGAGAAGATCACACAGACAATAAGATTGAGGAATCTTCTAAACCATGCTTGTTTAAGATTAACAGAAAAAACATAGGTAGTGCACAAAGACAGTGCAATGGCAGAATCAGGTCTGGTGTAGAATACACATGAAAAAGCATTAAATACCTTATAAATTTGGTTACTTAACTTGTTGCTGTATTGCTGGCGATAATCCAGTTTTGCGTAGAACAAGAGAGACATAGGTTATGTCCAGTTTGAAATTGCGTAGCACAAAGTATTTCACTTGAGAGAGTGTGGTACCAAATTCCACACGTGTGCGTAGAACAAAAGTTGAGGTTACTTTCACAAAGTATGTGACGGAGCTGAAGCACTCGTAGAATAGTAAGGTAGTCCTTAGCTATTATAAAGACGAAGTGACGATGTTCACTTAAGTCCAAGTAGATTTTTTTGGTACATAAAGATGTACACTTGAATTTGTGTTGCAGGAACACTTTAAATCCAGGTTGGATTAGTTGAAACATGTCTAGACGACATGGCGTAGGTTGAAGTAACACTTCTTGATTCAAAATTACGATGCGAAGTTTGCAATGATGAAGTTTTTCGTCTGGTGTCCAAGACGGGTGGTTGGTGCCATACCAACGGAGAAATCTCAAGGAATATGTGTCGGTCTGCATGTTAAATAGCAGACAGCACTGAAGTCTGGAATTTTCCATGTCCGGCCATTGGCGAGCTCCAAACATGTGGCGGGAAGAAGCGTGCTGAATGGCTGGAGAGAAGTGATGTCATAGAGACGGCCAATGAGCGCGTAGCAAACTGAGACCCGGTAGACGAACCAAAAATGTCACGAGGGAAAGCGGTGACCTAATTAACACTTAGAGAAATGTCTTAGAGGCGAGATAGATAATATAATATAACAGGTGAGTACAAAATAACTTTAAATATAACTGAATTAAACAATAAAGTGAAACAAAGATGATTTGTCACAAACACGGGGTGACGAAAATATGAGGTTATAAGTCAAATACTCGTCTGACTTTTGCCGTGACAAAAACATACAAAATTTAACCAGTTAAATATTCGCAAATGCGAACATCCACTAATTACCCCTGTGTGAAGCTAAATTGTATAGGTTAAGAATGTAAACAACGCTCGTAGGTTCCTACGTTCGTTGCCAAGAGCTGACTGCGGTAACGTCTGGTAGGTAAGTTCTGAACTAGTAGTTGTTGAATACAGTAAAGTTACTATTTATTCCGCCCTATTCAATACAATTCACAACTTTGTTCATAGAAAATTATGATACATGTTTCGAGACCATATGGTCCCTTCTTCAGTCCTTGTAGTGACTTGATTTAAACTTTAGAAAACATCATAAGACATCGATAACTTGGATATAATAATCTTTAAAATTCTAAAAGTAATAAAAACACAGGATTCACTAAGGTGTATGCCTGTGCGTGCAAATACTTATTCTACTAAAAAACATGTGGGTTATTATGCTAAAGAAAACATTGAAAATATATGGCCTTGTGTAGCCTAATAGTATACATGGTGCACTTTGAATTTAAAAAACAAGAAGACATGTTAAAAAACTAGATTAAAAATAACACAGTATTAAATTGTAAAACTTTTGTTTGGGACTGCTATATGTCCGTTGATTCTGCAATGTAAAATAGTTCTGAACTGTGAATTCTTCTTGGAATGGTGTTCTCCATTATACGCTGGCCCCTTTTTAACCATTGGTGATTGGCGTGGATGTTGTTCAATTCACATGCGACACGGTGCCGATAGTGAGTGTATATATGACGAATATTGTGTTCTGAAAGAATGAAAAAAGAAAAGAAAAGCTATTTTAGGTCGTTATTCTCCGAAGAAATGTAGGTGAAGAAAAAAGACGGAAAATACACTGACTTACTCATAGAAAATTGAAAATGCGGCATCCAATTCTGTTGATTCGAAGGATTGAGACGTAGATTTGTTGGAGAAGAGAAACTGTGCATAAAGAAAAATAAATTTATGAATATTAGCAAAAATAACTTATATGGTGGTAGGATAGATAACAAGGTTTCTTGTCAATCAAATGCGCATCTTACCTTGCGTGTGTATGTGCCTTAGCTGAAGCCTCTCCGCTTACTGATGGTTTAAGTTTGGAGCTCTGTCGTGTGGCGTGCGGGGAAGGACACGTCAGAGGGAGAGGTGAGGGGGCGCTGATGGGAGGGGGAGTCTGGATGGGATGTGCGATGTGTTGGGAGGGGGAGGGGGTGGGGTAGGAGTGCGGTGGTAATTGCCGAGAGCATTGAGACGTTAAAATTCCTAATTATTTTCCTGTGCTATGGATAATTGACCTATAGTGGAATTATCTATTGTCATATATTAATCCTATTAGGGTGTCAAATAAAATGTTGGAAACGAAATTAATTTCGTTGATGTTGTGTGAGGGATTGAATCTTTGTGCTTTGTTGATTTCTATTTGTTCTAGTATATCCATGAGAGATCCTTTCTTTTCCTGGTGTAGTATTTGCAAGTCATTTTCTATGGTGGTAAATTTGTGTCCTGTTTCTGCCATATGGTTCCCCATTGCTGAAAATCTGTTGTGTTTGACTGCATTAACATGTTCCATGTATCTGACCTTGAACCCTCTCCCGGTCTGTCCCACGTAATCGGTATCACAAAGATTGCAATTGAGTTTGTATACTCCTGAGTTATTGTATTTGTTAGTAACATTAATATTTTTAGAGTTGAAAAAAAAATTCTGATTAGTGTTTTTCGTTCGAAAAGCTGTTTTGATTTTATATTTTTTAAGGGTACTTGTGATGTGGTAGGTGGATTGGTTGGTGAACGTGAAGGCTGCATATTTGAGAGGTTCTTTATCTTCTTTAGTTAGTTTTGTAACGGGTTTGCTTTTGATTTTATTAATTATTCTGTCAACATATTTCCTGTCGAATCCGTTGGCTTCTGCTATTTGGTAAATTATGGATAATTCATTCAGGTAATCTGTTTCGGTGAGTGGGATGCTTAGGGCTCTATTGATGAAACATGTAATTGCTGCTTTTTTGTGGGATGCTGGGTGGTTGGAATCGTTCCTAATTATGGTGTTGGTTTGTGTTGGTTTTCTGTATATTTTGTAACTAAGGTGATCCTTATCTTTAGTGATCACTAAGTCCAGGTAACTTATAGAATGGTTGATTTCACTTTCAGAAGTGAATTTTATGGAGCTGCTTAATTGGTTGAGTTAGGGTAAGAATTGTTCCATGTTTGTTTTTGAGTTGTCCAGAATTACAAAAATGTCATCAACGTATCTTCCCCAAAAGAAAATTCCTTCATGTTTGTTCTTAATGTGTTCATATTCTAGGTTGTCCATGAATATGTTCGCTATGGTACCTGATAGCGGTGAGCCCATTGCTAAACCTTCTTTCAGGTAGTTGTTGATGGTGGCGTTTGGCGGCAAAAGTAGGAACTACTTGAAAATTGATCGTCTGCCGTCCTTACTTGAATTAAAAAACAGATTCTACACACACCCAAAGTACACGGGGCTACATGACCGTGTTGTCGCAGCCCCTAAACTTAAGAACCAACCAGTCCCCACGTATTTCCATACAACCTCCTCACAGTCATGAAGGAGGTTACAAATGTATTATATGTTTTGTTCAAATGCTGGTTCCAGGTTAACTTGGTGTCGAGGATTACTCCCTAGTATTTTACCTCTCCCATCATTTTAATTTCTTCACCTTTTAGAAGCAGGGGACTTGTTTCTTTCAGGTTTCTTCTTCTGGTGAGTGGAACGATGGATGTTTTATGAGGACTAATTTTAAGTCCCTCATTTTCTGCTCCAATTATATACAACGTTAAGTGTCATTTGCATTCGTTCCTTAACGGTGTTAGCATAGCCTAAGATATTGAAGTCTAGTTAACTTACTTTATTAAGCAGTCCATCCATAACAAGGTTCCACAGAAGAGGGGATAAGACCCCTCCCTTCGGACATCCCCCCGTAACCCTTGCAGACAGGCTGCTTTCCATACATGTTGTGTGTATCACTCTGCTTTTAAGCATTCACTTGGTCAACTCTTGTTCTCTTCCGACCCCGACGGTATTAGGGTATCCGAGGCCTAGGGAGTCTCTTCCTTTGCCGCCTTAATTGGGACTTGTCTCATCTTTTCTGATACCCTCCTTCTGTGAGGGGTCAGCCTTCTTTTTCTTTTCCTTTTACCTCCTGCCTTGTGCTCAAGGCTCTTAAGGAGGCAGGGTGTATGTAGCCCCACCACTTCTGGTGCACCCTAGATAATGCTACACCCTCAGGGGTTCCCGGCTGGTGAGTTCGGGAGTTGGCGACCCCGAGGGATTCCTGAGCTGGGTCCGTTTTCCCTTTTTGTCCCTTACCTTTGGGGCGAACCCTCTCCTCTTTCACTTTCCTATCTGCCTTTCATGGCTCTCCTTCCTTCCAAGTCCCTCCATCCGCCTTCTTCGAGGGTTGAGGGCATTTCTTTTCCTCCTGTCCTTTATTTGCCTTATTCTCCTTTAGTTTTCCATTTCTTCTTCTAGTTTGTAGGTTAGTAGTTAGTTTTAGTTTTTAAGTTCGCTTTTCATTTTCATCTTCACGATCACCCAAACCATCAGGGGCCGATAACCTAGATGTTAGGCCCCTTAAAACAACAATTTATTATCATCATCATCATTTTTGTAAGTATTTTCCGTCTCACTTAATTTTCGTTCTGGTTTCCGTTTCAACATCATTTTCGCTATCACCCAGATCATTAGGGGCCGATAACCTAGATGTTAGGCCCCTTAAAACTATAATTATCATCATCATCATCATCATTACGGCTACCTTAATACCTTTGATAGCGTCCCTGTAGCTCAAAGGTTGCGTTGATTCATTCCTTCGATGCTTAGGTTGTCACTGTTTAGGGGTAAAAATGCAAGTGCAACTTGGAATTTGAAATGCATCTAAACTAATTGCAATACCAAAACAAGACTTTTTCTGCATATTGACTGGTTAATTGTGTGTGACTACTGCGTCTTGAATGTTTGCTTCGAGAATGTATATTCCATTAGGAAATTAAATATCACTATAATGTCCAGGGTACGCACTTGCCCCGTGATATGGGCAAGTGCAACTCTAGCCTATATGCTTCCATTAAATGTTTTACACATAATCGCGGGGCAAGTTCGTGTTCTCTACTTATTAAGCTATTAGATGCATATTTCAGAATTTATAAAGTTATGTTTTCTATTAAATTCTTCACCTTAGCATGTTGGGGTGTGTAAGATGTAAAATTACAGCCATTGGAAAACATCACAAGAAGATGAAAATTAAAGACAAAAACTGGCGTTGACTTACATTTTATTAGTAGGTAAGTTGCTTAGGTTTCAACGCAATTTATTATTGTAGCAGTAACTAAAAACAAATTGTAAAATCAAGTTAAGTTATACCAAATAAGTACAAGGAAAATAAATGTCGACAGAAGATACACTGTATCAAGGCACATTAAAAATTGTTTATCACATTTTTAAAATAACGAAACGAAAATTAAACATTGTCACTAACAGTAGATATTCATTTAAATAACATCATGATGTGTTTAAATCTCCTTATTAATAAATCAAAAGTAAGTTTCACTCGTGGTTCATCATAAAAAATCGTCAAATTAAGTTTCACTATTAACCATTCACTGAATGTTGTTCTGAGTAAAGGAAATGGGAAACAACAGTTTTCCCCTGCGGTCTACAGATGGCGGAGGGATAATAGACACTATTTCGTCTTCCAAAATATCACTGATATCTTCATTGTCTGGATACGCACTTGCCCCGTTGGGCAGGGACGAACTTACCCCGCATACTTGTTCTGACGGGGCAAGAGCAACCCCTCATGTTTTTGTAATTAGTTACGTGGTATTTCTATGATTAAATATGTTCATGAAAAGAGTATTCTTATAACTTTTAAACTTTCCACAAATGAAGTTATTTCAATGAGCGATGGTCCAGATACAGTGTGGATTCGGGAAGCACGCTGAACTCTGATGCTTCGTTTACAGCATTACTTTCGGAACTGGCCTATACATCCGCTTGTTAGTCGACTTCACCCGCGACATCTAGTGTTAAATGAACGCAAGACAACTTACCCTAACTCCCCAAGAGATGTCAGAACGAGTTTCAAACGGACAAATGTATCATCTTCGCTTACAGGATTATAAACTTGACACCGGCCGCGAAAGCCTACGATCTAAAGGACAAATATATTATGGACCAGTGATGCACTTGCCCCGAAAATGCTCTTGCCCCAACTCACCTTACTTGAATCTGAACGAGATCTTTTGTAAGTTGAGGTTTTTTCGCTCCTGATACCCTCGTTCTCCGAGGGGACAGCCTTCTTTTTCTTTTTCTGTTATCTCCTGCCTTCTGCTCAAGGCCCTCAAGGAGGCAGGGTGTATGTAGCCCCACCACTTCTGGTGCACCATAGATATTGCTACACCCTCAGGGGCTCATGGCTGGTGAGTTCGGGAGTTGGCGAACCCGAGGGATTCCTGAGCTGGGTCCGGTTTTCCCCCTTTTATCCCTTACCTGTGGGGGTGGACCCTCTCCTATTTCACTTTCCTATCTGCCTATCTGAAGAATCTCAATGGTGATCCTACAGTTCCAACCCAGGAATCGGATAAAGTTACCGCTGACCAAATAGCCAATCAACTGCTGCTGAACGGTAAAGCCTCAAGAAGGTCCAAAAAAATAAAAATCCATCGATATGAACAGGAGATGGTACACGATTCACAACGGAAGAATTAAGAACTGTTATTCAACAGATGAAACACAACAAAGCTGCAGGTTTGGATGATATAAGACCTGAGCAAATAAAACATTTTGGCCCCTTAACTATCGAATGGATCCTACAACTGATGAACACCTGTGTGACTAAAATGATAATCCCAAAGTTATGGCGTAAAGCAAAAGTTGTGGCCTTGCTCAAACCAGGTAAAGAACCAAATGAACCCAAGAATTTCAGACCTGTATCACTTCTCTGTCATCTCTGTAAGGCCCTGGAGAGAATGATTTTGAACCGAATTTCCAACTTTGTTGACAGAGAGATCATTAAGGAGCAATCAGGTTTCAGACCAGGGAAATCGTGTACTGGTCAAATATTGAACTTAACCCAGTATATTGAGGATGGATATGAAAGGAAACAGATTACTGGAGTTGCTTTTGTGGACCTCACAGCTGCTTATGATACTTTAAACCACAAGCGATTGACAAAGAAGCTGTACTCAACAACTAGAGACTTTCGACTAACACAGTTTATTCAGTGTTTGTTGCAGAATCGACGATTTTTTTGTCACCCTCAAGGATAAGAAAAGCCGATGGAGGAACCAAAAGAATGGCCTCCCACAGGGAAGCATGCTAGCTCTATTATATAATATCTACACTAATGACCAGCCACTTAACACTAGGACCAGAGCATTCATCTACGCAGATGACACTGCTGTTGCTGCTGAAGGATCAACGTTTGAAGAAGTAGAGTTAAAGCTGACATCTGCTCTTGAAGACTTAGCCATCTACTACAATGATAACTACTTGAAACCCAACCCAGAGAAAACCCAAATATGCGCGTTTCACCTGCGCAATAGGGAGGAGAGAAGGCAGCTCAACATCACCTGGGAAGGTCACAATCTGAAACACTGTGTTCATCCTAAATACTTAGGAGTAAAGCTGGATCGCGCGCTGACCTATAAACAGCATTGCATGGACACCAAACGGAAGGTATGCACCAGGAACAACATCGTTCGGAAGCTCACAAACACCAGATGGGAGCTCAGCCTAGTGTCCTGCGTACAACTGCCCTTGCTCTGAGTTTCTCTGCTGCAGAATATGCTGCCCCAGTCTGGAGGAACTCTGCTCATGCCAACCAAGTAGATGTTGCCCTCCATGAGACAGGCCGCATTGTGACAGGCTGTCTACGTCCAACTTCTGTCGATAAGATCTTTCCGCTTATGGGAGTAGCACCTCCAGAAGTTAGAAGACAAGTAGCGGCAGAAATAGAGAA
The DNA here is from genome assembly GCA_946902985.2 of Meconema thalassinum. NCBI lineage: Eukaryota > Metazoa > Arthropoda > Insecta > Orthoptera > Tettigoniidae > Meconema > Meconema thalassinum. The sequence goes on along the minus strand of OX336392.1, from coordinate 499,907,139 downwards.
GAAAAGGCAAGAAATAGATGCAAGACATCCAATGTATGGACTTGATGTCCATGCACCTAGGCTAAAATCAAGAAAGAGCTTCCTCCAAACAACAATATCAATTCATTCCTCAGCTGAAGCTCGCTGAATTGAACTTTGGAAAGCAAAATCACCAGGAGGATCGTGGGAAATGAAGGAGAAGCCGGCAGCTGGCTACCACCTACAATATGAATCCTGGAAGACTCTAAACCGACTGAGAACTGGTGTGAGTCGGTGCAAAAGCAATTTAATGAAGTGGGGATACAGTGCTGAAGAACTTTGTAGATGTGGTGAAAGACAAGACCCTGAGCACCTTCTGAATTGCAGCATGTTATCAAGACCATGTACTATGCAGGACTTGATAGAAGCCAATGACAGTGCCATTCTAACAGTTGAACACTGGAGTAATGAAATTTAGTGTAATTTATATGTATATATGTATGTGTTTTGGACTCGGATAAATAAAATCTGCCTTTTATGGCTCTCCTTCCTTCCAAGTCCCTCAATCCGCATTCATCGAGGGTTGAGGGCATTTCCTTTCCTCCTGTCCTTTATTTGCCGTATTCTAATTTTGTTTTCCATTTCTTCTTCTAGTATATAAGTTAGTAGTTAGTTTCAGTTATAGTCGCCTTTAGGGGCCGATAACCTAGATGTTGGGCCCCTTAAAACAACAATTATCATCATCTTCTGACCCCGACGGTATTAGGGTATCCGAGGCCTAGGAAGTCTCTTCCTTTCCCGCCTTAATTGGCTGTATGTTTTTATGTACTGTATGTTAGGGTAATCTGTAATCTCCGTAAATTGCAATATACTGACATTGTGCTATTGATGATTGCATTGAGTTGCCTCTGGAGTTACGAGTGAACATTTCACCCGGGCGAGACGTGGCAGATCCTCACCGCAGCTGTTACAGAGTTTTGTAATGTGCCCTTGACAGAAACTGTGCTCGACCTGGGTAATATCTGAATCAAATGCTCAAACATGTCGGTGATGGCAGCACTAATATGGTTTAGAAGAGAGGGTTGCATCATAGTGGCAGGAGGCCTGCTGAATCTTAACCTTTTAAGTGCCGAGTTATTTTCATTTGCATTAAAAAATGCAGAATTCGTAATTTTTAACTAATCAATGGGGAGGCTTAAAATGCCTACAGGGTTTGGATCTTTATTAATCTAAATACAAATTCAAAGTTCTATGTTTATAGGCCTATCCATTTTCATTTTAAGACGAATCGAAATTATTTTTTTTGTGCCCGCGCTTGCTTCATCTCCATGCCAGGTCCCGAAATATTATTATTTCTTAAAATCAGTCAGCAAGTAATACTTGTTGCCCCTTCCTAGGAAAAAATTGATATTCTTTGATATTCAATCACAACGCCGTGTGAATAATTTGCTTGTTTACATCACAGATATACTCCAGCTGTAGAGGATAGACATATACAAAATGCTCTTTTAGTTCCTACGGAATCAAATAGTACTACACAATGTCCAGCAAATTGGCAGAAAATGTCATAGATCGACTCGGCACTCGAAATCGAATGGGGAATATGTACACCGTTTATAGACGGGTGAAGCACTCAGCGGGTTAAGATCCTAAATAACTGCAAATTTGTGGACAACTAGATGCCTCTTGTTTTGATAAATGGCCTATGTTATCATCATCATCGGCTTTGACTCGAATCCGAGTATAAATCTTCTTCCTTCAGTCCAGTTTGTGGATGTGTTTACGGTGACTAAAGAGTCCAATCCTGGCATGGAACAAGCATCCACACAAGTCACATAGTATTGCTGGAGGAGGACGTGCTTGGGCTGCTCGAAGTTTCCTAGCTTGACGCTTGGCCTCTTCGTGTGTGCGTCGATCCCTTTCAAACGTCTTTACAGTATCCGAGAAGGTACGGCGCCAAGTTGAGCGGTCTTCAGCCAGCATGTCCCAGGTTTGTGAATCAAGACCTGTCAATTTCAGGGTCTGCTTAAATTGGTCCTTGTAGCGCCTCTTAGGACCACCATGAGGTCTGGTGCCATAGCATAACTCACCATATAGCATTTGACGAGGTAATCTCACATCATCCATCCGATGGACATGACCAATCCATCTAAATTGGTGACCTATTATGGATGATTCTATGCTGTTGATTTGAGCCTTTTCCAGAACAGCAATATTGGTAATGCGGTCTTCCCATTTAATCCTCAGGATCGATCGAAGTTTTTGTAGCTGGAAACGCTCAAGCTTCCTAAGATCACGTCGGTAAAGGGTCCAGGTTTCACAGCCTTACAATGTAGAAATGACTACTGCTTTGTACACCATCAGCTTTGTACTCATGGACAGATCTTTATTCATGAAGACCCGGTGCGCTAATCGTCCATATGCTGCATGGGCTGCGCCAATTCTCTTATCCACATCCTGCTCACAGGTACAGCTCACAGATATGGTACTGCCCAGGTACGAGAAGTGGTCTACCTGTTCTAATGGCAAATTTGAGATGGAGATATTGAACTGAGGAAGAGGTGTGCCTGGTGAAGGTTGTACCAAGACTTTAGTCTTATTGACATTTATGGTAAGACCAAAGCGATCACATGCACTTTTGTAACAATTAACTGACTCTTGCAGCTCTTCTGGTGTGAGAGTTGGTGACGCAGCATCATCTGCATACAACATGTTAGTAACCTTAGTAACCTGAGTTTTCCTCAAGGAGCGGAGACGAGTTAGGTTGAAAAGCCCTCCATCAAAACGATACTTGACCTCCACACCTCGGATGTTTGTGGGTGAATCATAAAGCATTGCAGCCAAGTACAGTGCAAAAAGCGTTGCAGCCAGTACACATCCTTGTTTCAGTCCATGGGTGATGGGAAATTCATCGGACATCTTATTCTGATGGCAAACCTGACCTGTCATGCCATCACGGAGAGCCTTGATTAGATCTACAAAACGCTGAGGGCAACCAAACCGCTTCAGCACTGCCCACATGGCTGGTCTTGGAACCGAATCAAATGCCTTATCCAAGTCATAAAAGACTAAGAAGAGTGGATTCTGTTGTTCTCTACATTTTTCTTGTAGCTGTCTCACACAGAAAATCAAGTCAATTGTGCTTCTGGAAGTTCTAAATCCGCATTGTGACTCTGGGAGGATCCTCTCAGAGATAACCTTGAGGCGGTTAAGTAGAATTCTTGCAAGAATCTTCCCCACAATTGATAGCAGTGATATACCACGGTAGTTGCCACAAACACTGTGATCACCCTTTTTAAAGAGTGACGATAGTGGCATTCTTTAGGTTTCCAGGTACCTTTCTTGATTCCCATATTCTGAGGATAAGGATGAAAATTCTAGTTTTGAGGGAATGACCTCCGGCTTGAATTAGTTCCAGAGGGATGTTATCTGGGCCAGGTGCTTTTCTGGGTTTCAATTGGGTGAGAGCTGCACTGAATTCATCATAAGTAGGAAGTACTGCCAACCACAGTTGTTCAGGTTGTTGCGGCACATCACAGAGGAAGTCTTCAGCAGCTTCTGATGGACGATTTAGGAGATTGGAGAAGTGCTCCTTCCAGCGTTCCAAGATTTCTTGACTATCAGTAAAGGTAGTAGAATTATCAGCGCTTTTCAGTGTACCTGATGATGAGCGAGATGGTCCATATATTTCCTTGAGTACGGCATAGAAGTTCCTCAAGTCTCGAGCATCCGATAGTATCTGCAGTTCCTGAGCCTTCTGTTGCCACCAAGTATTTTTAATCTGCCTTATCTGCGTCTGGCATTTACCCTTGAGTTCCAGTAGTTTATCTCTCTTTGTGTTGGAAGTTGGGTCTTGAAGATGGGCAAGATAGGCATTCCTTTTGGCATTGATGAGAGACAGAATTTCCTCATTGTTGTCATCAAACCAGTCTTGTCTTTTCCGCACTATAAAACCAATGGTTTCCTCAGCTGACTGTGTGATAATCTTCTGTAATGTGGCCCATTCTTGCTGAATATCATTTGTTACTGGGTTTTCTGATAACTGGGTGACGATCCTGTTTCCAAAATGTTATCCCCCAGGGGCTCACATCTTGTTGGCGTGGGTTGGCGACCACGGGGCCCCAGCTGAGTCCGGCATTGCTTCCACTTACTTGTGCCGGGCTCCTCTCTGTCTTCTTTCCTGTCGACCTCACTTGGTCAACTCTTGTTCTCTTCTGACCCCGACGGTATTAGGGTATCCGAGGCCTAGGGAGTCTTTTCCTTTCCCGCCTTAATTGGCCCTTGTCTCATCTTTTCTGATACCCTCCTTCTGCGAGGGGTCAGCCTTCTTCTTCTCTTCCTTTTACCTCCTGCCTTGTGCTCTAGGCCCTTAAGGAGGCAGGGTGTATGTAGCCCCACCACTTCTGGTGCACCCTAGATAATGCTACACCCTCAGGGGCTCGCGGCTGGTGAGTTCGGGAGTTGGCGACCCCGAGGGATTCCTGAGCTGGGTCCGTTTTCCCTTTTTGTCCCTCCCCTTTGGGGCGGACCCTCTCCTCTTTCACTGTCCTATCTGCCTTTCATGGCTCTCCTTCCTTCCAAGTCCCTCAATCCGCCTTCTTCGAGGGTTGAGGGCATTTCTTTTCCTCCTGTCCTTTATTTGCCTTATTCTCCTTTAGTTTTCCATTTCTTCTTCTAGTATGTAGGTTAGTAGTTAGTTTTAGTTTTAAGTTCGCTTTTCATTTTCATCTTCACGATCACCCAAACCATCAGGGGCCGATAACCTAGATGTTAGGCCCCTTAAAACAACAATTATCATCATCATCATCATCCAAAATGTTAGTACATGGATTCATGGATTCTTTCTTGGCAAATTTTTGATGTTCCTAGGTGGTTTAGGTCTGATGGATATCCTGAGTTTACATATAAGAAGTTTATGATCTGTCCAACCATCGTCTATATTCCTTGCTGTTCTAGTAATAAGAGTGTCCTTATCACATTGCCGGGTAATGACAAAATCAAGAATGTGTCAATGTTTGGAACGAGGATGCTTCCACGTGGTTTTGAAGCGGTCAGGTAGCCGGAACTGCGTGTTGGTAATGAAAAGTTCGTGTTCTGCACAAAGACCAAGAAGCAACAGTCCATTGGGATTACATTTTCCAAGTCCCTGTTTGCCCATCACATTATTCCATAGCCTGTGATCTTTCCCAACTCTGGCATTGAAGTCACCGAGGAGCAAGAGTTCATCTGCAGATGGTACCTTGGAGATGATTTCACTTAGCTGATTATAGAACTGAGCCTTTAGTTAATCATCAGAATCTAAGGTAGGAGCATAGGCAGAGATGAGTGTCATAAAGGAGAGTTGTGAGCCTTTCGCTGATTGCAATGGGCGTAAGTTGGTGATAATTTACCAGTTTGGTCTTCACAGCGAAGCCCACACCATGAATACGACATTCACCCTCCTCCTTTCCTTTCCAGAAGATGGTATATCCTGTTCCAGATTCAGTATTCTTGCCTTCAGAAGACAGCCTAGTTTCACTGAGAGCAGCAATGTCAACGTTGAGTCTTGATAACTCATGGGTTACGGGAGCTGACCTTCTCTCAGGTCTAACGTTATTGTCCAAATCAAGCAAGGTTCTGATGTTCCATGATCCAATAATCAATTTGTGATTCTTTACTGTTTTTGAGTTTCGACCGCATGAGGGGTGACCTGGCCTATGTAAGCTGCTACAGAAGATGATTAACCATTGGCTAGTGTTGTTAATGGTAGAGAGGCCTCTGATCTGTATTATGCTCTCGTAAGAAGCTAAATTTGAAGAAAAGCGATTTTATGGGAGGCAGTTGACCTTGATATTCTGCCCTAGAAACCACAAGGCGGTTTTGAATAAGATAGTACCACTGTCATTGTCAACAATTATCAGAAACAGTCATGTTGGATGTTAAATTTCTGTTGCAGTTGGTAAGCATATCCAAAGATGGGCATGGTATTCTCTGGGATACCGTAACTGGGAAAAAGGTCAATGAACTGAAGTGGAATGTTCCGGAGGATACCAAGTACCTGTATAAGAGGTGCAGGTAGGTATTCTCCCTGCGCTGCTTCCCCTTCTCTGAAATTCATTCTTAAAATTTGGCTGAAATCTGGGAGCTTGGCTTAGGAAAAGATTTTTGTTTTCATTTGCAGGTTTGGTATGATTGAAGGTGATCTAGACAAATTCAGATTATTTACCCTGACAAATCCTGTGGGTCGGCCTGCCAAGTTGAAATCTTTCCTTCAGATGTGGAATCCAGAAGAGGCCTCTCTGAAGAGGAGTGCTCCTTTCGAGGAAAGCTTATCAGCACTGAGCGTTTCTGACGATGGCAGATTCGTTGCTGTTGGGACAATGTTCAGTGGTAGTGTGTCTGTCTACATTGCATTTAGCCTGCAGGTTAGTCACATTAATAGATTTTTCATTATTTCTTCTTTTAGATAATTTAGCAGTTGTGAAAATCCACAGCCTGCTTCCAGTCGACCGACTGGGTCAGGGAGGGAATGAATGAAGACCCCATCTAGCGGCGATGATATGAACTGTGCCGGCTGCCTAAGCCTGTTGCACTCCCCTGGGGCAATGATGGAATGAATGTCAAATGAAATGATAGTGGAGTGTGTTGCTGGAATGAAAATTTTGACAGGGAAAACCGGAGTACCCAGAGAAAAACCTGTCTGCCTCTGCTTTGTCCAGCACAAATCTCACATGGAATGACCAGGATTTTAACCTTTACACTGCTACGCCCGAGATATCTCGGGTGCGGTAGAACGTCACGTCCTTGCTGCGCCCGAGATATCTCGTCGGCAACTTCATCTGAATAACATACTTCTAAAAATTTATTCAGCATGGAGGGGTTTGGTAGTCTCTCACAATATTAGCAGTGAGAAGGTTAACCACGGACCCAGTGGTGAGAGGTCTGCGAATTAAGCAGTTGTAATAATAATATTGGTTCGACGTCCCCTGGGGCTTATAGAGATGCTAGGGCGCTGGAATTTTGCCCCATAGGAGCTTTTTACCACACCAGTAAATCGACTGACACGACTCTCTAGTATTTGCGCACCCACAAATGCCAACTGAATGTGCCAGGATTCGATCCTGCAGCCTTCGGCAGACAAGACCATTACCATTGGGCCACACAGCAGTTATCTCAACCATTTAGCAGTACCTTTTTTTTTATGTTTCTAGCATATTAGTTTGTCACCTAATAATAAAAATAGCAAGCAAAACATAAAACAATACAAAATGATGTAAATGTCAAGTCTTCTTTGATGAGTCTTGAAAAAATGATCAAATCTTTAGCAAAAGGCAACATGCTAGAGGTGGATTGATTTTGGAGACACTGCCATTAATTTCTATTGGAAGAAAAATTACACTGGTAGCTCATTCTTGTGGGAGTCCCATTATTAATGGTTACTTCCTTCGGTTATTTTATTACAAAAATGTTCGTCCGTCAATCAACACTTTAAAAACATATAATCAATTGTGGTACATGTTTCGGGCTACAGTATAAAGAATGTATGGAACATCTCAAACACATTAAAGACAATTTAAAAGCCCTAAAAATCAAATATATAAAACTTATTTAAAAAACATGCAGAAAAAACAGAATAAAAAGCATGCCCCCCCCTGTGGGTGGGGGGTTTAGAATACACCCACGGTATCCCCTGCCTGTCGTAAGAGACGACTAAAAGGGGCGACCTTGGCTATACTTTAAGGACTCCGCGTTGTTTTGTGAATTGGACCCCCAGTGGGTGGGAGGAAGCGAATACATCCACGGTAATCCCTGCCAGTCGTAAAAGGCGACTAAAAGGGCTTCTCGGAACGGTCCCCTTTCGAGGGTTTGACAGTCAGCTCTAAAAGACATACACCCGTGCGGTATAACTCTCATTAGGTTATATCGCACTTCTTTCCGTTACTGCTTTCAGGGTCTGGCAACCAAAATTTCTATATGTGCGTGCTGTTAGAGGATGGGCCACTTACGCTTGCGACTACGCTCGAAAGCCTGTTCCGGTCTTGGCCACGCCGACAGGTGGGTGCGCTGACAGGTGGGTGCGCCATGTACCCGTGCAGTAGTATCCGCCTGACTACGCAGGTCCCCGCACAGCCGAATGTCTGAGCTGTAAAATCTAGTATATGCCAAGGGGTACATGCCGATACGGCATTGTAAAACATCGGACGCCCGGGCAATGCCTTCCAAGCTAGGCGGGCCTTGCCCTGGCTGGGTAGCGCCTACTGTGACGGCCCGTGATCGGATGTCGGTGGCATTCGGGGAGGATGATCTGGCCATGGGTTCAAAAAGAAAAATCCCCAAACAGGTCCTACACCCAAGACATTAACATTTGATTCCCTACGGGGATCAACCCCCTGGGATCTATCTGTGCTTGAAAATCTGGGTGCTAACACCCCCAAGTTTCTGGTAGCTACCAGTACAGATGGGGGTGATTTCAAGCTGGTAAAGAGTATTTTGTTTTCTCGCCACATAGAAGGTGTCTATGGTGAGCTTGAGAAAGTACAAAAGATGAGGAACGGTAGCTTGTTGCTCAAGACTAGGACTGGTGAGCAAGTTGAACAACTTTTGCAATGTGACCACTTTGGCGAAATTCCCGTCAAAGTGGAAAAGCACACGTCCCTGAATCTGGTCCGAGGAGTTATTTTCGCCGGGACCTGATTCTGAACACCGACGAGGAGCTCAAGGAGGATATGCAGCACCGTCACGTGACTGATGTCCGGCGCATTACGCGCAAGGTCAATGGTCAAATCATGGATACTGGTGCTTTCATTATTTCCTTTGAGCTTTCGGTGCTCCCTGAGAAAGTCAAGGTTACAAGTTACTGTTGTGACGTACAGCCTTATATCCCTCCACCAATGAGGTGTTATAAGTGCCAGAAGTTCGGGCACATGTTATCCCGATGCTCGAGCCCCGAAATCTGTGGAACATGCGGTAAGGTACCCCACGAAGCGGAAGAGTGCACAACACCTTATCAGTGCACTAATTGCCCTGGATTTCATTCTCCTCAGGACAGGAACTGCCCTGTCTTCCTGAGTGAGAAGAAAATCCAGGAGATCAAAACCCTGGATGGTCTCACCTACCAGGAAGCCCGCAAGAAGTACCATACCACGATTTCGCCTTCTCCAACGATTGATTATAGAGCCATAATACCAAATTTGGTCCCGGCGACCTCATCTTTTGTACCAGCTGTGAAACCTGCCACTGGGTTACCTGTTCCAAAACCAGCACCTATGATTATAACGGAAAGCCCGAAGGTGACTTCAACTCCACCTTCGGCCAGCACGAAGGCTGTGCGAGCGAAGGCTGCTCCGCCTGCACAGCAGGGGAGGAAGTTGAAGACTTACTCCCCACTCGGGAGGAAGTCGAAGACTTTCTCCCCACCCAAACGGTCGGCGAAAGCCGCGCCGAAGCTGGCGGAGGCGGCATCGTCGACCAGGGTCAGGAATTCGGCTCCTGACCCGTCTATATATCTTAAAGAGGCGGGTATGAAGGGACCCCGCACTACGCATTCCCTTTCTCCAAGAAAGGGGAAGCCATCCGCGCCAACACCTGCGGATGCTTCTGCACCTGGGGACGTTTCGGTCCCCAGATCTACGCGCTCCCCACGGAGATCCCCCTGCCGCCGAACTGCGTCTAGGAAATCTTCCACCGAGTCGATTCACTCCATGACCTCGCCTGAGGACATGGAGATTATAGTCGACGTAGTGACTGTAGATCCTCCAGAGTCTAAGTTGTAGCTTGCTGCTCCAACTTATTACCTAAGTTCACACAATGGCACTGTTACAGTGGAATTGTAACAGTTATGACAGGCATTTGACAGAACTCCGTCAGCTTATTGCCCAATACGCAGCGAGTATAGTCTGCCTACAGGAAACAAACCTCAGTCCTGATCACGAGACTGTTCTGAGTGGTTTCCGACTATACTCTAAAGAGCGACAAGACGCCGCCCGGGCTTCCGGGGGCGTTTGTACCTTCGTTCGCTCTGACTGCTATAGTGAGGAGTTTCCACTCGCCACTCCTCTGGAAGCTATTGCAGTTCGCGTGTCCTTGCCTGCTATGACAACTGTTTGTAACGTGTACCTTCCACCGAACCAGCCCCTTGATATTAATGACGTCTTAAATCTTGTTGATCAACTTCCAGTCCCTATCTTACTCGTGGGTGATTTGAACTCTCATCACCCCCAATGGGGATCACCATCTTCCTGCCCCAGAGGAAGGGACGTGGAGGGCTTAATTCAAGGGTTGGATTTATCTCTATTAAATACAGGGTAAGCTACACATTTTAGCTTAGCGCACGGCACGTACTCACACATTGACTTGAGTGTGTGTAGCCGTGCGCTGGTCCCCCTATTTGGTTGGTATGTACACGACGACCTCTGTGACAGTGACCATTTCCCGATCGTTCTTACCCTTCTGAACCAGACGCCCGTGAAGTTCCCCAGTCGTTGGGTTCTTAAGCGGGCAAATTTGCCATCCTTTCAAGAACGAGCTGTGTTCGTTGACCTTGGTTGCCGGAGCGTCGATGACTAGGTACAGCACATCACCGATGTGTTTCTTGCTGCCGCTGAAGAGTCCATTCCATCCTTTTCTGGGACTCCTCGTCGCAAACTCGTCCCTTGGTGGACAGAGGATATTGCAGCGGCAATAAGAGACCGTCGTCGAGCTCATAAGCACTACCGTCGGCGTCCAACCATGGCCAATTTGGTGGCGTTTAAGAAATTTCTTGCCAAGGCACGGATTCTTATTCGCCAGAGTAAGAAACAATCCTGGGAACGGTATGTGTCTTCTATTACGGCACATACCCCCTCCTCTCAAGTGTGGACTAAACTACGACGCATTTCGGGAATTCAGACATCTTCTACTGTACCGGGAATTTCCATTGATAATGAATTGGTTACAGATCCTTATCGCGTTGCAAACCATCTCGCCTCGTATTTTGCGGATATATCCGGTTCCGATAACTATGACCCTGCCTTCGTGGCCCTGAAGCGCGATGTATATCATTGAGGTCTTGCAAGGTGGAGAGTTACAACTTTCTTCTTTTGTGTGGCAAATGAAATCGAAGATTTATCCTCCTGACACGCAAACAAGTGACTCCGTGGTAGAAGATTTTTGTTTTCAGTCACAAACTTGGGGGGGATAACCCCTTATCCTTACGTAGGGTCCCAAGGAAAGCAATACCATTGTTCAGAACATGCTCACCAAGTGGATAGCTACTGAAGTAGTTGGCACAGTAGTTAGGTTTCTATTACTGTATTCTCTAGGAGCACATAATTTTCTGACAATGTCAAAAGGTTTGTTGGATGCTTCGAAGGGACCAGATTTTTGTTTCCCACACTACAGTTAGAGATTGTAGGTATAAAATGTTTGGGAGTCACAAAAGCCATAAATCTTTAGGCCGTACTTTGCTGGTTTCTTAGCCATATATTGAATAAACCCACAATGTCCTCGAAATGCGACGAGCATCTCGTCGATGGTTACAAATTCCCCAATGTTGTTGGCTATTGGCTATGAATTTATTTTGTAGATCTCTCACTGGAGTCAACTTGTCAGTTTCCTTCCTCTGTTCTGTAGCTGTTATGTCATTAAGCCTAATCCACCTTAGGAGACATTTGAACCTCACTTTGCTGAAAATTGCACACAAAATTGTCAATCCAGTACTGTTTGTTGCAAAATATTCTGAAAAATCAGCACGATTTCCCCTTCTCACACCAATGAGAACAGAGCACCGATGACAGCCATAATTTCGTCATTGACTTCTATCTGCTCTCTCGTCTGCTTCATTTATTTCGTTCTCATGTTTCTTGGTTGCGATATAAATGTTGGTGAATCTTAACTATATCAGAAATTATGTCGGGACTTATTATTTTCAGGAAACATTCAAGTGGTATTTAGCATTGTCGAGCTTGTGCCCTAGGCCCAGGAATAACCTTCACAATGTTCTTTGACTACACCTTTGTCTGAGACCACAATATTTTACTTGACCAAAGAGTCTTCCCATCCTTTCCATCGAAGACCAGCATTTCCTCCTCATCGTCCACTTCCATTGCGAAGTCACCATTATCCTTATCAGTCTCTGAATCATAATTATGATCATCGTCGAGGTTCAAAGTCAGGATCTTGGTCGTCGTCTATATCCCACTCTTGTTCTTCTCCCGCAGCCTCTTCAGCTTCTAGTCCCCTTAGAATTCTTTGGCCTCGGGAGTGCTTTATCTGGCCCTAGACACCAGAAACCAAAATTACGCTCTACAGAAGCATTGGTTCTATACAGGGTGTATCAAAATTAATATCGGGGTTTTAAGGCTTTGTAGTATTTTTTGCAGTTAACTTACAATTATAAATAATACATCAAATGAAAGAGCAACTCAAAAAGTTTGTCCTTGTGTGCATGCGCATGCACTGGTTCCTTCGTCTTCTCTTAGAAGCGCTAGTAGCTGTAGAGAATTTATATCTTGATATGATTGTTGGAACAAAGTACACTTAAATTTGTGAGGATATCCGAGGAGTAGATTCCCGGTACCTCCCTTGTCTATCCTAAAATTTGTTTTCCGTAGTTTCCCATTTCTACTCCAAACAAATATCGGGATGATAGCGTACCTAACATGCCAAGGTCGCATTCTCACAAATCCTAGCCCCACAAACTAGCAATCACCACAATAATGCAGGTTATAAGACAGCTCCCACACTCAAGTACACGTGGCTGATGACAACGATGCCCCCAAGTCTCTAAATAAAACAACTTACTCCTTACATTATCATATCTACATTACCAAATTGAGACCTATTAATGACAAATTCTGGCATGCAGATACCCAGGTGAAATCACGGAGGTCCTTTTTCTTCTCACCTCTTTTGGTTGGAATTTTACGTCCCTGACCATTTTCATATGCTTCCCCAGCATCTTTCTATTCAAATCCTTCCACTTTTGCATGTTCCGTTTACGTCTATGGCCGATATGGTCACGTTCGCTACCTGACGGAGAGATCTCCAACTTCCTGACGCCCTCCATCTTGGAATACCGAAGTCCTTCATCCATGCACGTGGCATTTCAATTGCAAATATCTACCCATAAGAGGCACTTGTGTGCACATTTAACCCTTAGCACTCCTTTATTTGTGAACAGTATTTCCTCTTCACCTCCATTTAAATAAATGCTTGTGGCAGGTCATAAGACCACATGTATGTTTGCGATGTGAATTTAATATAATACAATACAGTTAATTACTACAATGAACTAAAACATAATACAACATATCAGGGACAATGTTCTGTATTTTACACTCAGGATGTACCTGTAATTAGCTGTAATTAGCGGTAATTGCGTAACCTACTGAATGTTTACTTTAGCGTACCGGTTAGGTTCTTGCCCAATGTCCAACAATAATTCATCAGTCATGAATAACTGAAAATACTGAAGTTCAATTTGAGGCTTATTTCTTTGGGGTGGCTTGTAACCAGATGTACCTGTGAATGGGATACATTGAAAGTTCAAATCAGTCACTGTATTCTTTCCAGCCATCATTCTAGGTACCAGCACTGTCATTACGAAATGTTTCATCATAAAGGAGTTCTTCGTCACTAAATTCACTAACTCCATCTAATTCTGCATGATCTTCCGCACCACTTAATTCAGTATTAGTTCCACTATCGCTAAAATCAACGTCACTTTCATCCAAATATCCCGCTATTTGCTTCTCGCGATCTTCTAACTTAGCCATTACGCTACGAAACAGTTCATTTCAAACTTGTATGGCCTTCAAAATACCTCTCCATACGGCTTGTTTCCAAAGAGAATATAGCGTAACGGTAGTGCATTTTATCATCATGTTGCTGATATTGGCCCCTTATTGACACAAATTAATCGAGTGAAATCTAATTTATTATAATCCGCCCTTTCAATACAATTTAAATTCTTATTTCTACAGGTACGTGTTTCGAGATGCAATCATCCCTTCTTCAGCCTGCCTAAATAACTTAAAACACTTTCTTATTATAAAAACATGATAAAACATGAAGAGAACACACTCCTATATGCTATTACATTTTGTTGAACCATTCTAACATATTATATTTACATGCATATGTATGGTGGTTATTTAAAAAACAATTATGCATAAAAAACATTGGAAAATATTATTATGGGTGGCTCTGAGTTGGCCTCTTTCTGGAATCCATATCGTTTGGGGCCGTATTTTTTGGTAATAGTGATACGCGCAATTTTTTTTTTTTTTTTTTTTTTTCTCCCCCAGGGGCTCACATCTTGTGGGCGTGGGTTGGCGACCACGGGGCCCCAGCTGAGTCCGGCATTGTTTCCACTTACTTGTGCCGGGCTCCTCTCTGTCTTCTTTCCTGTCGACCTCACTTGGTCAACTCTTGTTCTCTTCTGACCCCGACGGTATTAGGGTATCCGAGGCCTAGGGAGTCTCTTCCTTTCCCGCCTTAATTGGCCCTTGTCTCATCTTTTCTGATACCCTCCTTCTGTGAGGGGTCAGCCTTCTTTTTCTCTTCCTTTTACCTCCTGCCTTGTGCTCTAGGCCCTTAAGGTGGTAGGGTGTATGTAGCCCCACCACTTCTGGTGCACCCTAGATAATGCTACACCCTCAAGGGCTCACGGCTGGTGAGTTCGGGAGTTGGCGACCCCGAGGGATTCCTGAGCTGGGTCCGTTTTCCCCTTTTGTCCCTTACCTTTGGGGCGGACCCTCTCCTCTTTCACTTTCCTATCTGCCTTTCATGGCCGTCCTTCCTTCCAAGTCCCTCAATCCGCCTTCTTCGAGGGTTGAGGGCATTTCTTTTCCTCCTGTCCTTTATTTGCCTTATTCTCCTTTATTTTTCCATTTCTTCTTCTAGTATGTAGGTTAGTAGTTAGTTTTAGTTTTAAGTTCGCTTTTCATTTTCATCTTCACGATCACCCAAACCATCAGGGGCCGATAACCTAGATGTTAGGCCCCTTAAAACAACAATTATCATCATCATTATCAATTTTTTTTCATACCTTTCCTCTTGCCTGTATATGAACTTCTAGGTACTTAATATACCGTATTTAAGCAAAATGAACTCTCGAAATATCACGAAATCTGTTGTATTGTGCGAATTGTGCAAATAATCACGAAATATACTTCACTTGGCACGAAAAGTGCTAAATATTATCGAAGAAGCTCTCCAATAAACGTTTAAATGATTGAGGAATTGACAGTCTTGGTTTCCTTCTCATTTGATTGATAGTGCTGCATACTCTCTACACAAATACCCACATAGCCGGAAGTAGTATTCAGTTCCGCGATCTCTAAGGCTATCAATGAAAATCGATCACATCAAATGGCATTGTGGTCGTAGATAGAGCAGTGCGAGTTCGCGACTAATAAAACATCCTGCATTTAAGTATAAAAAAATGCCATGTCCTGTGGTTCGGATTCCACGTAAAAAGGAAGTCCCATGGCTCATGATCTCAAGATCAACGGTCACGTAAAACTACAAGCTTCCTTCCTTTTTTTTTTAAGTACAAAAATGCCGAAAACTAATTGTCACAACATTTTTCTCGAGCGCCTAGGAATACAACAGTGAGGGGTTATATGTATTTGACGCTGCAAGATTGATTCTAATGTGTAAACACTGCAATGTTCATATTCAGTGGGAACGAAAAGACACGTGCGATAAACACTGCAGGGATTCAGAAACACATAAAAAGAAGAAAGGAGCAAATGAACATAATTCTAAACGGAAAATAACAGTCGGCGATACACTACACTTGTAAGCACAAACTGTGCTAAATGTTCCGGCATAACTCAACAAAATGACAGTGTTTCGCCCCGGTGTGCCATTGGGCTCATCAGTTGGTTAAAGCACACCTCACCAAGACACTGTCTAGTACACACTGGGAAGGCCATTGCAAGACGTATTTGATACATGTGTATCCACGTCACGAGCAAAGCCAGTGCACTATGGGAGTCGAAACTCCACTCCAAAGCAATTATAACCTTACCTTGGCATTGAATATATAATTCTCAAAAGAAAAATATGTATTGTCCGTTGAGCCATTATATATTTAACCACAAAATGTGCTAAATGTTCCGGCATTACTCAACAAAATGACAGCGTTTCGCCCCGGTGTGCCATTGGGCTCTTCAGTTGGTTAAAGCACACCTCACCAAGACACTGTCTAGTACACACTGGGAAGGCCATTGCAAGACGTATTTGATACATGCCTTGGAGGCTGGATTTAGACAGCTCCTTAACCCGGTCCATGAGTCAATCCTAATTGGCTACATGGATAATTCTTGCCAGGCGCGTCCACGTCGCGGGGGTGGGCAACGGTACTGTAATATACCATGGAACTACAGTACCGGCTAAGTTCTTGTGAGGACCCAGTCCTATGGGGTATAACATAGGCCCCGTGCACAGGGTTACGTGCGAAGACCTCAACGGAATCTACAGCGGAGAAGATGGACTTCAGAACGGTGGAGATTGCGGAAGAGGCAACCCAGTACTCAGGGAATAGTATGAGTACAGCATCAATCGGCAGTGTCTGTTTCCCATGTTAGGGGCGGCTGCAAGGGCGTCTGTTCTCCATGGTAGGGGCGGCCTGAATAATAGCTGGCAGTAGCTTCATAAAATGCCTTTGGGAGTGGCGACCCCATCGTAATAATAGCCTAAAATGGATATGGCACTTCCAATGATTCGGAAAAGGTTAGGGCGTACCCTGCAGGCGACGCGCAGTTCCTTTGGTACTGGGGGAACTGTGAGAAATGGGCTACCAGTAACCGAAATGAAAGTTTGAATCATGAATGTCATGACCCTGACAGGCAAGGTGGAGAAGGTGGTAGACTTCATGGAGAGGGAGAAGGTTGGAATGATGGGGCTGAGTGAAGTGAAATGGAAAGGTAAAGGAAGGAAGAAATTGAGGAAAGGATATACATTATACTGGAGTGGTGGCCAAGAGGCAAAAAATGGCGTGGGACTGATAACCTCGAAACAACTGGAGGAGTATGTTGAAGTGGTAGAGTGTGTGAGTGACAGAATAATGAAAATTAGAATGAAGATGAAGAATGACGTGATGGACTTCATACAAGTGTATGCACCACAGACTGGAAACAGAGAAGAAGATATTGAAGTATTCCTGGAGGATGTAGAAAGAGTAATCTCAGATGTAGAAGTAGTGATCATGGGAGATATGAATGCACAAGTCGGAATTGAGAGACAAGGAAAGGAAGAAGTCGTTGGACCATATGGATATGGGAAAAAGAACCGGGAAGGAGAGGAACTTGTAAACTTTTGTGAAAGGAATGGACTGATAGTGGGTAATTCATGGTTTCGGAAGAAAAACAGCAGGAAAATTACGAGATATGGGTGGGGTGATAGAAGAACAAAATCAGTAATTGACTACTTCCTGGTGGAAAGGACAAATCGCAGAAAGCTGATGGATGTGACAGCTTTACCAGGTGAAGCATTTGATGGGGACCATAGAACTGTGGTGGCAAAATTTAGATGGGGAAAATTGGAAAACCTTAAGGAGATCAGAAAAAGTAAAATAAAAGTATGGAAATTGAAAGACAAAGCTGTACAGGAAGATTTTCAGGACAGATTGAAGCAACAAATCCCAGTTACTGAAGTGGAAAATATAGAAGAGGAATGGTCCCACTTTAAAAAGGCATTTGCTGGTGCAGCAGAGAGTGCTTGTGGTAGGACGTCAACAAGAGTGAAAGAGAAGGAGACACCGTGGTGGAATGAGGAAGTGAGGAAAGCAGTGAAAGAAAAGAAGTCTGCATGGAAAGAATGGAACCGAGATCAAACAGAAGAAAGCAAAAGGAAGTACCACGACAGCAAACGGAGGTGTAAGAAAGTGGTAGGAGAAGAAAAGAAGAAAAGTTGGGAAGAATTTACACGAAGAATGGAAACAGATGTAAGTGGCAGTAAAAGGATGCTGTATGGGCTTCTAAGAAGTAAGAGGAAAGAAAGAGTTACTACAAAGCTGGTGAAAAAGGAAGATGGAGAGTTGTTAACACACCCAGAAGAGATAAAGGGACGATGGAAGGAGTATTTCGATAAGCTATTGAATGTGAGCAATTGTACTGGTGAGATCGAAGTGACACAGCCTGACGACTCTATAACAGAAGATGATATAACAATGCTGGAGGTGGAATTAGCAGTGCAGAAAATGAAGATGGGAAAAGCAACAGGGGTGGATGAAATCAGTGTAGAGATGATAAAGGCTGCTGGACCTGTTGGTATGCAATGGCTGTATCGACTGCTAAAGTGTGTGTGGAAACGGAAATGTGTACCAGAAGACTGGGAGAAAGGGCTAATAATACCAGTGTTTAAGAAAGGGGACAAGAAAGTGTGTGATAACTATAGAGGGATCACCCTCATATCACAGATAGTAAAAATACTGGAAAGGATATTAGAAAGAAGAATGAGAAGAAAGGTGGAAGGAGAGTTGCAAGAGGAACAGTATGGCTTCAGGAGTGGAAGATCCACAGTGGACCCAATCTTTAGCTTGAGGCAGGTGATGGAAAAGAACTGGGAATATGGAGAGGATTTGATCATGACTTTCATAGATCTAGAAAAGGCATATGATAGTGTCCCCAGAGAGAAGGTATGGGAAACCATGGTTAAGAAGAGACTGGGAAGAGAAATGTTGGAAATGGTGCAAGCAATGTACAACAACTGTGTTAGCAGGGTACTGACCCCAGTTGGAAAGACAGATTGGTTTAGGAACAAGACTGGACTAAGACAGGGGAGTGTGCTGTCACCTCTTTTATTCATAATGGTAATGGATGAAATTGTAAAGGAAACAAAGGAAGCATATGGACATAAAGAAATGAAGTTACTATTATTTGCAGACGATATTGTGGTCTGGGGAAGGAACACTGAAGAAGTGCAAAAACAACTAGATGCACTGAACGAAAATATTCAGAAGTATGGCCTGAAAATCAGTATAGAGAAAAGCAAGACCATGGTGATGACAAGAGGGGAAAGACAAGGAAAGGGCACTGTGAAAATTGGAAGTCAGAGTTTGGAAATTGTGGACACGTTCAAATACCTAGGAAGTGAATTGATGCAAACTGGTAGGATGGACATGGAGATTGACAGGAGGGTACAGCAGAGCAATGCATTCTATCAAAGTGTAAGAAAACTTGTTTGGGATAAGGAAGTACCAAGGAAAAGCAAGGAGGTAATGTATAAAATGTACTATGTACCCATATTAACTTATGCAGCTGAGACTTGGACCCTGACGAGCAGGCAAGAGAGTAGAATCCAAGCCAGTGAAATGAAATTCCTAAGAAGTATGATAGGTAAGACAAGGAAAGACAGAGTGAGGAATGAAGATGTTAGGAAGGAAGTTGGGATGGCAAAACTAAATGAGAGAATTGAGAAGAATAAACTAAGGTGGTTTGGACATGTAAAGAGGATGGAGGAAAATAGAATACCAAGACAGGTGCTGGAGGCCAAGTGCAAGGGTAAGAGAGCAAGGGGAAGACCTAGAACAAGGTGGATCGATTCAGTGAAGAACAGCGTGAGAAAAAGGAATCTGGACTGGGACAAGATCGTGGAAGAAGAATTGTGGAAGGAAAGAGGAAAGTGGAGAAGTGCCATAAATACCCCGACCCGGCAGGAGCTGGATAAGGGGAAATGATGATGATGATGATGATTTGATACATGTGTATCCACGTCACGAGCAAAGCCAGTGGACTATGGGAGTCGAAACTCCACTCCAAAGCAATTATAACCTTACCTTGGCATTGAATATATAATTCTCAAAAGAAAAATATGTATTGTCCGTTGAGCCATTATATATTTAACCACAAAATGTGCTAAATGTTCCGGCATTACTCAACAAAATGACAGCGTTTCGCCCCGGTGTGCCATTGGGCTCTTCAGTTGGTTAAAGCACACCTCACCAAGACACTGTCTAGTACACACTGGGAAGGCCATTGCAAGACGTATTTGATACATGTGTATCCACGTCATGAGCAAAGCCAGTGCACTATGGGAGTCGAAACTCCACTCCAAAGCAATTATAACCTTACCTTGGCATTGAATATATAATTCTCAAAAGAAAAATATGTATTGTCCGTTGAGCCATTATATATTTAAACACAAAATGTGCTAAATGTTCCGGCATTACTCAACAAAATGACAGCGTTTCGCCCCGGTGTGCCATTGGGCTCTTCAGTTGGTTAAAGCACACCTCACCAAGACACTGTCTAGTACACACTGGGAAGGCCATTGCAAGACGTATTTGATACATGTGTATCCACGTCATGAGCAAAGCCAGTGCACTATGGGAGTGGAAACTCCACTCCAAAGCAATTATAACCTTACCTTGGCATTGAATATATAATTCTCAAAAGAAAAATATGTATTGTCCGTTGAGCCATTATATATTTAACCACAAAATGTGCTAAATGTTCCGGCATTACTCAACAAAATGACAGCGTTTCGCCCCGGTGTGCCATTGGGCTCATCAGTTGGTTAAAGCACACCTCACCAAGACACTGTCTAGTACACACTGGGAAGGCCATTGCAAGACGTATTTGATACATGTGTATCCACGTCACGAGCAAAGCCAGTGCACTATGGGAGTCGAAACTCCACTCCAAAGCAATTATAACCTTACCTTGGCATTGAATATATAATTCTCAAAAGAAAAATATGTATTGTCCGTTGAGCCATTATATATTTAACCACAAAATGTGCTAAATGTTCAGGCATTACTCAACAAAATGACAGCGTTTCGCCCCGGTGTGCCATTGGACTCATCAGTTGGTTAAAGCACACCTCACCAAGACACTGTCTAGTACACACTGGGAAGGCCATTGCAAGACGTATTTGATACATGTGTATCCACGTCACGAGCAAAGCCAGTGCACTATGGGAGTCGAAACTCCACTCCAAAGCAATTATAACCTTACCTTGGCATTGAATATATAATTCTCAAAAGAAAAATATGTATTGTCCGTTGAGCCATTATATATTTAACCACAAAATGTGCTAAATGTTCCGGCATTACTCAACAAAATGACAGCGTTTCGCCCCGGTGTGCCATTGGGCTCTTCAGTTGGTTAAAGCACACCTCACCAAGACACTGTCTAGTACACACTGGGAAGGCCATTGCAAGACGTATTTGATGCATGTGTATCCACGTCACGAGCAAAGCCAGTGCACTATGGGAGTCGAAACTCCACTCCAACGCAATTATAACCTTACCTTGGCATTGAATATATAATTCTCAAAAGAAAAATATGTATTGTCCGTTGAGCCATTATATATTTAACCACAAAATGTGCTAAATGTTCCGGCATTACTCAACAAAATGACAGCGTTTCGCCCCGGTGTGCCATTGGGCTCTTCAGTTGGTTAAAGCACACCTCACCAAGGCACTGTCTAGTACACACTGGGAAGGCCATTGCAAGACGTATTTGATACATGTGTATCCACGTCACGAGCAAAGCCAGTGCACTATGGGAGTCGAAACTCCACTCCAAAGCAATTATAACCTTACCTTGGCATTGAATATATAATTCTCAAAAGAAAAATATGTATTGTCCGTTGAGCCATTATATATTTAAACACAAAATGTGCTAAATGTTCCGGCATAACTCAACAAAATGACAGCGTTTCGCCCCGGTGTGCCATTGGGCTCTTCAGTTGGTTAAAGCACACCTCACCAAGACACTGTCTAGTACACACTGGGAAGGCCATTGCAAGACGTATTTGATACATGTGTATCCACGTCACGAGCAAAGCCAGTGCACTATGGGAGTCGAAACTCCACTCCAAAGCAATTATAACCTTACCTTGGCATTGAATATATAATTCTCAAAAGAAAAATATGTATTGTCCGTTGAGCCATTATATATTTAACCACAAAATGTGCTAAATGTTCCGGCATTACTCAACAAAATGACAGCGTTTCGCCCCGGTGTGCCATTGGGCTCTTCAGTTGGTTAAAGCACACCTCACCAAGACACTGTCTAGTACACACTGGGAAGGCCATTGCAAGACGTATTTGATACATGTGTATCCACGTCACGAGCAAAGCCAGTGCACTATGGGAGTCGAAACTCCACTCCAAAGCAATTATAACCTTACCTTGGCATTGAATACATAATTCTCAAAAGAAAAATATGTATTGTCCGTTGAGCCATTATATATTTAACCACAAAATGTGCTAAATGTTCTGGCATTACTCAACAAAATGACAGCGTTTCGCCCCGGTGTGCCATTGGGCTCATCAGTTGGTTAAAGCACACCTCACCAAGACACTGTCTAGTACACACTGGGAAGGCCATTGCAAGACGTATTTGATACATGTGTATCCACGTCACGAGCAAAGCCAGTGCACTATGGGAGTCGAAACTCCACTCCAAAGCAATTATAACCTTACCTTGGCATTGAATATATAATTCTCAAAAGAAAAATATGTATTGTCCGTTGAGCCATTATATATTTAACCACAAAATGTGCTAAATGTTCCGGCATTACTCAACAAAATGACAGCGTTTCGCCCCGGTGTGCCATTGGGCTCTTCAGTTGGTTAAAGCACACCTCACCAAGACACTGTCTAGTACACACTGGGAAGGCCATTGCAAGACGTATTTGATACATGTGTATCCACGTCACGAGCAAAGCCAGTGCACTATGGGAGTCGAAACTCCACTCCAAAGCAATTATAACCTTACCTTGGCATTGAATATATAATTCTCAAAAGAAAAATATGTATTGTCCGTTGAGCCATTATATATTTAACCACAAAATGTGCTAAATGTTCCGGCATTACTCAACAAAATGACAGGGTTTCGCCCCGGTGTGCCATTGGGCTCTTCAGTTGGTTAAAGCACACCTCACCAAGGCACTGTCTAGTACACACTGGGAAGGCCATTGCAAGACGTATTTGATACATGTGTATCCACGTCACGAGCAAAGCCAGTGCACTATGGGAGTCGAAACTCCACTCCAAAGCAATTATAACCTTACTTTGGCATTGAATATATAATTCTCATAAGAAAAATATGTATTGTCCGTTGAGCCATTATATATTTAAACACAAAATGTGCTAAATGTTCCGGCATTACTCAACAAAATGACAGGGTTTCGCCCCGGTGTGCCATTGGGCTCTTCAGTTGGTTAAAGCACACCTCACCAAGGCACTGTCTAGTACACACTGGGAAGGCCATTGCAAGACGTATTTGATACATGTGTATCCACGTCACGAGCAAAGCCAGTGCACTATAGGAGTCGAAACTCCACTCCAAAGCAATTATAACCTTACCTTGGCATTGAATATATAATTCTCAAAAGAAAAATATGTATTGTCCGTTGAGCCATTATATATTTAACCACAAAATGTGCTAAATGTTCCGGCATTACTCAACAAAATGACAGCGTTTCGCCCCGGTGTGCCATTGGGCTCTTCAGTTGGTTAAAGCACACCTCACCAAGACACTGTCTAGTACACACTGGGAAGGCCATTGCAAGACGTATTTGATACATGTGTATTCACGTCACGAGCAAAGCCAGTGCACTATGGGAGTCGAAACTCCACTCCAAAGCAATTATAACCTTACCTTGGCATTGAATATATAATTCTCAAAAGAAAAATATGTATTGTCCGTTGAGCCATTATATATTTAACCACAAAATGTGCTAAATGTTCCGGCATTACTCAACAAAATGACAGCGTTTCGCCCCGGTGTGCCATTGGGCTCATCAGTTGGTTAAAGCACACCTCACCAAGACACTGTCTAGTACACACTGGGAAGGCCATTGCAAGACGTATTTGATACATGTGTATCCACGTCACGAGCAAAGCCAGTGCACTATAGGAGTCGAAACTCCACTCCAAAGCAATTATAACCTTACCTTGGCATTGAATATATAATTCTCAAAAGAAAAATATGTATTGTCCGTTGAGCCATTATATAATTAACCACAAAATGTGCTAAATGTTCCGGCATTACTCAACAAAATGACAGCGTTTCGCCCCGGTGTGCCATTGGGCTCTTCAGTTGGTTAAAGCACACCTCACCAAGACACTGTCTAGTACACACTGGGAAGGCCATTGCAAGACGTATTTGATACATGTGTATCCACGTCACGAGCAAAGCCAGTGCACTATGGGAGTCGAAACTCCACTCCAAAGCAATTATAACCTTACCTTGGCATTGAATATATAATTCTCAAAAGAAAAATATGTATTGTCCGTTGAGCCATTATATATTTAACTACAAATTGTGTTAAATGTTCAGGCTTAACTCAACAAAATGACAGAGTTTCGCCCCGGTGTGCCATTGGGCTCTTCAGTACACATCGCAAAGAAGTTGAAAAATCACATAATTTGTTAGATTTACTCCATACTATAAGGAAAATTTCAGCAGAAACATCGATCATTATGGCAATTTATTTCGCGAAATACCCACCGAAATAGGATCAGTTATAACACCGAAATCAACAGTTTTATTTCACACAAAAATGAGGCCCTTACATATCGATGGGACTCTTGGTCCCTGACCTAACAATTTATAAAAATGGAAATTTACAATTAAAATCCTTGACTGATAAGTATCGGATTATTGACTAATTTCTATATGAAATAGCTGGTTGTGTCTTGAGTTGCATTGATATTTGTAGATCCTGTTCTTATGAATGTTAATTCTACAGATGTCTCCAGCTTGGCGTATTTTGTTGTGGTATGCGACCCATTTCTTTCCTTCGGCTAGGGCGGATGAATAGAAATTGCTGTTTCAACTTGTGAAAAACAGTTTTCCCCAATAGTTAGCATGTGGGTGACAAATTCTTATGGTTCTGGAAAGATTGAAACACTGTTATAGGATGTTATCTCTTGAAAAATTGCAGGAAAAAAAGAAAAAAACACCTGTAATTAATGGTGTGTGCATTAACTCAATATTTGAGTAAAATACTTAAGGATGAGTGATTTGGTGGCATCTAATCAGCTGGTGTAATAGAAAAAGCAGATGGGATTGTTGAATCTAGATGGAGAAAAAGCGGAAAAACGAGAGAAATGTTAGTTATGAATCCGTTCTAGTTTAATAACAAAATGGGTTGAAAAATTCCTCTCGGCACTCCGGAAGGCGGAGGTAGATTTCACCGGGCAAATGCGAAAATAGGCAGAATATGCAGGTTTTCGTAGAAGGATCAGACCTCATTTATTGCAAGAAAGTATTTTACAATTGGAGCTCAATTAACTTTGTTTTTGGTCTTTTTATGCATATTTTAAACATTTTATCGTCGCTGAGTCCGGCATTGCTTCCACTTACTTGTGCCGGGCTCCTCTCTGTCTTCTTTCCTGTCGACCTCACTTGGTCAACTCTTGTTCTCTTCTGACCCCGACGGTATTAGGGTATCCGAGGCCTAGGGAGTCTCTTCCTTTCCCGCCTTAATTGGCCCTCGTCTCATCTTTTCTGATACCCTCCTTCTGCGAGGGGTCAGCCTTCTTTTTCTCTTCCTTTTACCTCCTGCCTTGTGCTCTAGGCCCTTAAGGAGTCAGGGTGTATGTAGCCCCACCACTTCTGGTGCACCCTAGATAATGCTACACCCTCAGGGGCTCACGGCTGGTGAGTTCGGGAGTTGGCGACCCCGAGGGATTCCTGAGCTGGGTCCGTTTTCCCCTTTTGTCCCTTCCCTTTGGGGCGGACCTTCTCCTCTCTCCTCTCTCCCCTCTCCTCTCCTCTTTTCCTTCTATTTCCTTTTCTCTTTAAGATTCCCGCACTGTTTTTGTTACTCGAATCACCGTGTATCTAAATTCCCTTTTACCATTTTTTTTAAGGCATTTTTGATCTATGTTGCATTTTGTAAGTCTCTTCGATCTAAATTACATCTCGCGATTGTTTTCAACCTCAATTGCATTTTGTAAAGATTGACAATCTAAATTGCTTTTTAGTAAGTCTTTCAATGCAGGCGTCAGGGCATTTTAGTGAGTATTTTGAATTTCAATTGCATTTTGTAAGTATTTTCAACCAAAACCGCATTTCGCACGAATTTTGAATCTAAATTGCATTTTGTTTGGTGGGCATTTTGCACATATTTTGATTCTCAATTGCATTTTGTGGGTATTTTGAATCTAAATTACATTTGTCAAGTATTTTCAATCTAAATTGCTTTTTGTAAGTATTGTCAATCCACATGAGTCGTTTGAATCTACCGTACATTTTGTAAGCATTTTCAATTTCAATTGCATTTTGTAAGTATTTTGAATTTCAATTGCACTTTGTGAATAATTTGGATTGGAACTGGGATATTTCAATCTGAATTGCATTGTGTATTTTCAATTTCAATTGCATTTTGTAAGTATTTTGAACCTCAATTGCATTTTGTACGTACTTTCGATCTCATTTGCATTTTGTAAGTATTTTGAATTTCAGTTGCATTTTGTAAGTATTTCGGCGCTACTTTGCATTTTGTACGTATTTTGAATCTAGCCTACGTTTTGTGGGTCTTTTTCAATCTATTCTTTTTGTGCAACTTTTCGTTCTAAATTCCCTTTTGTAGGACCATATTGTGAGTTGTTTCCATGTGAGTTCCTTTTTGTACGTATTTTCAGTCTTCGATAATTTTGTTCTGGTTTCCATTTCATTATCATTTTCGCTATCACCCAGATCATTAGGGGCCGATAACCTCGATGTTAGGCCCCTTAAAACAACAATTATCATCATCATCATTTTATCGTCTTATTGGAACAGTAACCTTCTCGTCACTTGTGGTCCATTTTTATACTTGTGGTCACACTGTCCATATGCAAGATTTCGACACTGATGTGTAACTATCTAACGGTCAGTTACTTCTTCACGCAAAATTTTATCTCCCGCAGAGATTTGGTTCCTCAGTTTAGGGGCTGCGACAACGCGGTCATTTAGCCCCGTGTACTTTGGGTGTGTGTAGAATCTGTCTGATAGACGGTGTTAGGCAGTATCAGTGTGTAATTCAGGTAAGGACTGCAGACTGTCAGTTTCAAGTAGTAGTTCCTAATTATGCTACCAAATACTACCATCGACACCTAGCTGTGAACTTGGCAACTAGATGCCACTGCAACCAGCAACTCGCAATGAACCTTGGGACTTTCCCTCCGAAGGAAAGCATACTGAGGGATTTTTAGAGCTCTTAGAAAATCCGTAGACTTCGGCCGGCTTAGAACCCGCGACCTTGGGCATAGAAGTTCAGCATTCTACCAGTTACGTCACCGAAGCCGCTTCCCACAAAGTCAGATGGAAAACTCGTGCAATCGCGTTGTCATGGCAACGTCTGATGGCTCATCCCTGATCAATTTAGTAGTGTTGTCATGGCAACCTCCGATGGCTCTTGGCATTTTCTTCTAATTCCGAAATCATTTTGTTCATCCCTTGGCATAATGGTGGGTCATATCAAAAATTCTTTCAGACAAAAGTTTTAGGTAATTATTAGGGGAATATTGTCCATTTTGTACGGTTTTGATATTGCGCCTATTAAGAGATATGTATATTAAGGCTTTCACGGCCCGGATTACTATATAAATAATTCATGTTTTTTGGGCTAATGCCTCCTTTGGCCACATTGTTTGATTCCATTGAAAATGGAGGCAAGGTTTCTCCGAAACGGATGGTTCTAATTTAATTTCACATGGCATTAGCTCAAAAAACATGAATTATTTATAAGAGAGATATGATTAATGTTTCTCGAAAAACCCACTTTTTGCCACCCTTTTGGTCAATGGTTGGTGCTATCAAAAAACGTTTCAAACATAAATTTTTCGGCCTTATCCGACACATGGTATGAACTTTGGATGGATTCGACATTTCACATATTAAAGAGAGTTATAGCGATATTTTACATTTTGAAAAAAGCCCCCCATTTTCACCCCCTTTGACCGATTGTGCCCATTAACGAACTCGACCGAGATTTTATAGGGATACATATTATGTAAAAACTTCAAAGTGATTGGTGGAAAATTGGGATAGTAATCATGTCCACAAGAAAGTGATATATATAGATACATATATGATATATAAATTATAAAAACTTTTGAACTGACAGTGGTTTTGGGGTCTAAGGGATGTGAAACGCGAAGATATGTCGAAATTTTCCGGAAGTCGAAACATGGTACCCACTGCAATAGTTAGCTTTCTAATGAAATCTACCTAAAAGCAAAAAACAAATGGGGAAAAAAATTTAGGACAATTGAATGCACTTCCTTACCTTGCGTTGTGTGTGTGTCACGGGTGTAGGCCTCACTGACAGTGCTGTCCGAGCTCAGAGCTCTCCTGCTGCGTCACTCGAGGGAGGTTGCAGGGCGGGGCGGGGGCGGGGGAGCAGTCAAGGGGAATGTTTTTTGGGTAAGATAAGTGACGTTTCTTGAGAAGACTAGTAGTGTGCTACCGTATTTGTTGTTGATCTTGTTTATTTTGTTGTGTACTATTTAGGTGACTGATCTTAAAGGAGATGTTATCTTTTGTTATATAGTATCGCCAGAAGATGTAAGAAGCGCAGTATTGCTGGTATTTTGTTGGGTGTACCTCAACAGCGAAGTTATAGGCGGAGAAGATCGATGTCGGGTGTGAGACGACAAAGGATCTATGCGAGATATTTTCGTGAGTGCTAAGGGTTACCGCGTAATTTCATGCTACATGCAACCAGGTACCTATTTCCATCATGATCTCAAAACAGACCAAGGTGGTGCGGAGTCCCTTATTCATTGCGAGGGTTCATTTAAGGTACCAAGTTTCACTGCGCTCGCGAGAAAATGCCATTTAAATATTTTAGTTTTGCTTGGCCACCATGTTGGTTTTGTACTTAACAGGTTTTAAAGTGTTGCATAATGGAACTTACCTAATTCTCTATCATCATCATCATCATCATCATCATGTACAGTTTCCAGCCCCAGGCTGGGTCTGTTTGGAACATAAGCCTCGCCACTTAGTCCTTTCTTCCCACCACCTCTCCGCTGTCACTCTGGTCCAGTCCTCGCCTCTCTTCTTGACACATTCCTCCACTCCTTTCAGCCATCTATCTCTTGGTCTTCCCCTTGGTCGTTTCTTCTGCATCTGCATCTCATGTATCCTCTTGGGAATCTTCTTCTCATCCATTCTCTTTAAATGTCCATACCACCTCAGTCTTGATGTCTCAATCCTACCTTGCAAGGGCTCCTCTTTCACCATTTCCCTGACCTTTTCATTCCTCACCCTGTCTCTTGTTTCTCCGATCCTACTTCGCAGGAACTTCATTTCACCTGCCTGTATTCTCCTTATGTCTCTTTTCTTCATTGTCCACGTTTCTGAAGCATAGGTCAGTATCGGGATATAATAGCTTCTGTACAACATTTCCTTGCTTTTTTGTGGGACATCTTTATTCCACACTAAGCTTCTAATGCATCTCAGAAATGCTTCTGCCTGTCTGCCACGTTCCGTAATCTCTTGTCATTTCTCCCATTTTCCTCCACTATACTTCCCAAGGACTTGAGACTTTCCACCTTCTTCAGCTGTCCACCTCCAAGTATTATCCCACTCATTGGTCTGTCCTTTTTCCTGGTCGTTAACAGGATCTCACATTTACTGATGTTGAACTTCCATCCGTACTCTCCCACTGTTTCTTCCCAAGCCTTCAGTTGCTCCTGAATTTCCTCCTCCTTGTTTCCCCAGACCATGAGATCATCTGCAAACACCATTGCTTTCACCTCTTATCTTCTCCTAATTCTCTAACATCTTACATAATTTCAGGCTGATAGGTACAGAGATATGGAATGCAGTTGAAATATTTCGCAAGGACGCCACGTTGGATTGGTGAAAAGTATTAACATTTGAAAGGCTCTGTCGGGTTCAGACAAAAGGGTGCCGTTTTCTAACAGAGTTTTTCATTGTAATCGCTCCAGCCATTTATATTTTATTATGGCAAAATCCAAAAGCCGAGCTTATAAGCCTAATTTTTTCATATGATGAAAATGGGCTAAAAAATTAACATTGTAACCAAGTCTGTCTGGATCAAAAGAAAACCATGATTGTTGTCATGTCAACTTACATAGTGATAGCCTTCATAGTGCATTTCTAGCCGACAGCTTGTAGCAATTTATTGCTGCTCTTGGTGTGTTTTGCTTGCAATGATACTCGGCATATTTTTTCCTATTAAAGGTTTTTGTTGTTCCACCTTGTCCATACCAATAGTTTTTTTTTTTAAGTTTGTGGTCTGTACAGTCTAGGGATATTATTGAACCACATAAGTGTGGACAATATATAATTTGTCAAATTCCGTTTAAAGTGATTAACTAATACAAGTCTTATTTATTTGGTTATGTAATTCAGTGTAATTATGTTACTAGTTTTGTCCTTCAATTTTCAGAGAGTTCTGCATGTGAACGCTGCTCATAGCATGTTTGTTACGGGGCTGGAATTTTTACCCAGCGTTTTGGATGAGCCAGCCATTAACAGTACAACAGAAACTGCAGTTGTGAGCATATCTGTTGATAACAGAGTTTGCATTCATGACCTCGGATACAGACGTAAGTAGAACACAGGAGTAATTTTGCAACACATTCAATAATAAGTAAGCCCAGTCATCAGCTTGCTCGCAGAGGCTGGTGTACCTTCTTTACACCCGAGGCCAACAAGTACTGCTGACCTACGAGGTGCGGCTATTAAATAATGCGACTGGTGTTAGAAATGTGATTTATTACAAACAAAGTTTCAATTAACTTTTATCTCCTTTAACATACTCGCCTCCCCTACCTATACACCGCTGAATACGTGCCTTGCATTGTTCAAAGCAATGCTGTAAGTAATCCATTGTCACCCTCTTCAATAATTCCGCCGTTTTTGCCTACACCGCTTCAACAGACTGAAAATGTGTTCCCCTCAATGCACTTTTCACTTCTGTGAAGATAAAAAGTTACAAGGAGCCAGATCTGGTGAATAAGGGGGCTGTTCGAGCAAAGGAATGCGCTTGTCTGCTAAAAACTGTTTCACAGATGGGCGTTGTGGGCTGGCAGATGCAGAATCCATGCACCGTTCTTCCACAAATCCGGTCTTTTCCTCCTCACTCGTTCCCTCAGCTTGATTGGGACTTCTTTGTAGTAGTTCTGATTATTGGTTTGAACCTCAGGCACCCATTCAGTCATGATAATACCCCTGATATCGAAAAAACGATCAGCATTGCCTTCAGTTTGAACTTGCTCATTCGTGCTTTTTGCATTCTTGGCTATGTGGGAGTTTTCCAGTGCATCGATTGACGCTTTGTTTCAGGGTCGTACTGAAGATCCATATTTCATCACATGTGATGACACGTGTGAACAAGTCTAGTTCTTCCTTGAGTCGTTCAATAACAGAGCCATCGATCAGTGTGTGTTTCCCGAAGCACCCGCTGGTCCAGCGTCTGCACGACCTGCTAGTCAGTTTGTGTAACGCTGGAACCAGATTAAACTTCCTGTGGCTTCCCAACCACATACAGTAGGTCTAACGGGAAACGAGCTTGCTGATCAGGCGGCGAGAGAAGCAGCCACACTGCCCTCGCTACCGTATAAGGTGCCTGCTAGTGATGTACGTTCTTAGTTGCGACATTCCATCCTGTCGCATTGGGAGGAAGCGTGGCACATCATGCCTCTGCCTAACAAACTGAGAGCTATTGGGGAGACAACGAAGGTATGGAAATCTTCCTCCCGCCCTAGCCGGATGGAAGCAGTGGTACTCTGTTAAATCCAGATTGATCATGGGATTGCTATGCACTCCCACTTGTTAAAGAGAGAAGACCCCCCCCCCTGTGTGTACTTGTGGAGCCCATTCTCTTGGAGTGTGTGGACCTGGCCGATCTGCGAAGGAGTCTCAAACTATTTAACACCCTCTCCTCTGTTCTGCATGATGAAGGGATGTTTGCCATCTGGTTCATGAGGGAGAGTGGCTTCATTTTTAAGTTTTACTGTAGTTCAAAGCGTTAAGTAGAAGTTTAGTGTGTTTATGGTTTATGTTTTTACAGAGTACTTATCTATATTTTTTTGTGTTTTTTTAAATCTCAGTTTTCCCTTTTACCCAAATAAGGCATACTTGTTGAGGCTCACTGTCTGTTTTTATATAAACCATTCGTCTTCATCTCAGGCAGTGTTTTTAATCTTAACTTTTCATTTCATACGTCATTAGGGTCTGATAACCTAAATGATGGGCCCCTTAAAACAACAATCATCATCATAGACTGAACTGCTTGTATGGCATAGCAGCTTTTTATTACATACTTCCTCTGTGCATGATACAGTAGAACTTTTCATTCTACCTACTCGCGACTGCATAAATTATTTTACAATAGGTTCATTTATATGCCCAATATGAATCAACGTTTGCCTTCCTCATACAGGACTATAACCCTCTTTTTGTGATAATATTAATTCTCCACTTTGCAATTTGTCCTCAACTTCCTTCACGGAAGGTTATTCCATTGTACTTTATATTCCACAACACACAACAAAAACTGCCAACAGGGACAGTTAACCTAGCTGTGCGGCCCCTTAAAACAGCAAACACAATACTGTATACACACAGCCAAGTCGAGCAATACTGCCCTTGCAACAAATTCTATTAAACCTACCAGGTTATTGCAGGCCTATGGGCAGACACAGAACTGAGCTAATGTTTAGATTTGGACTCAATCATCAACATCACAACAGGTTACATTGTGGTTGGTGTGTTTTCAGGCATTCAGCAAAGGCAGGGTCGGTATGTAAATCTCTGATGGTTTTGGTTGGTATTGTGATGGCTCTTCTGTTTCAACTGAAAATTGGGGCCGATGACCTAGATGTTAGGCCCCTTAAAACAACAATTATCATCATCATCTATATAAATAACATAAATATTGTGTTGACAACAGTGTGTGTTGTACCTAATACTTGCTGTTTGTATTTTCCAGGAACGATGCCACCTTGGGTTGCAATCATACTGATAATAACGGTGCTCTTCCTCTCCTTCATTTTGTGCAGCTATCTAGGTCTGTGATAGTAAAGAAACGGTGTATGATTAATAAATTGGATAAGAGGTGCATTGCTTCTAATATTTATTCCCATATACATAAAGATGTTTTATGAAGTTAATATATTGTTAAAATAGTCAGTCCTAATTCTGGCAGTGTGTGGTTCCGGTTCTTCGTGGTATTATCATAGTTCTCTTGTCTACTTGCCCTAAAAGTCATCGCATGCTTTTTACCTATTCTTAAGTTTCAATTGAATTTTTTGAAGTTTAGAGTCCTAGTTTATTGATAGTGTCATGTGACTTCCAGTCTTTACATTTGGTGTTGAACATAAAATCTTGTTTCAAATTTACTTCAATGTACGAGGGCATATCAAAGTCTTTGCTCCTATTTTACTTGAGCCTACAGGTAATTACAAATATACATACTGTTCTACCTACCTTACTTCACGACATTTGTCCCATCACTGTACTCAATTTGAGATGCCACTGCGGTAGAATTCAGCCGGCTGACTGTGGAACCATCGTCGGACTGCTGTCTTGACATCATTATTGCATGTTAATCGCTGTTCTGCCAGAAACTTCTTAAGCAGACCAAAAATGTGGAAATCACTAGGGGCGAGGTCTGGACTGTGTGGTGGGTGATCTAGACTCTCCCAGTGAAATGACCGGAGCTTGTTGGCAGTTCTGGTTGCCACATGCGGTCTCGCATTGTCATGGAGGATAACCACGTTGTCCACATCAAGAATCCCTCGGCGCTTCTTCCTGATGGCAGCCCGCAGACGTGACAGTGTGGAACAATACCCGTCAGCATTGATGGTTGCACCTACTGGCATGAAATCGAGCAGGAGCGGTCCGCAGCGATCCCAGAAGGCCATTAACATGACTTTTCCTAACAGATGGCACTGATCGGAATTTTATTCGTCATACGCGATCCTGGGTATTTCCACATGATGCTTTGCTGCTTTGATTCCGGCGTGAAATGCAGTATCCACGTTTCATCGCCAGTAACAATGCGGTCCAGGAAACTGTCACCCTCTCTGGCATACCGTTGTAGATGAATCAGTGCACCACTTCCAACTGCTTAGGCACTCACCGACACGAAACATTCCGGTACCCTAAGCACCCGTGCACGATGTCATAAACACTCCCATACGAAATGCCAAGCTCCCGGGACATGACCTTCAGGTGCACACGCCGGTCCGCTTCCACCATTGCATCCACGTTGGAAATGTTGTCAGTCGGCAACGAACGCGGCCTTTCCGAACATTCACGACCAATTGTGAACTTGCAACACCACCACCTCACCCTTCTCAAAGCAAGACACTTTTCCCCATACGTGAGCTGCATTTTCCTGTGGATTTCGATGGGCGTTCGTCCCTTGCTCCGTAGAAAACGAATCACACTTCGTTGCTCGTATGCCGTGGATGTGTGAAGCTCAACCGCCTTCTTAAACAACTGACAGCAGTGCCATGCCGCGGAGCTACCGGTAACTATGGCCAGGCCGTTCCTACGAAGGGCCAACGTTGGGAATGTGTATGCTGACTTCGCATTTACAGCCGTAATTTGGCTAAAAAAAAAAAAGAATAGCGGTAAAGACTTTGATCCGTCCTCGTATAGTGACTTGAAATTTATTTTATTACAAGATTCAAGGTTATACATTGCCAGGAACCCTGCTGCCAGAGTAATAGTGGCTCAGTGATGCTGCACTTCGATATACTTGTTGCATTGGTTCATGTTAACAATCACCCAATTCACCCAAACCATCAGGGGCCGATAACCTAGATGTTAGGCCCCTTAAAACAACAATTATCATCATCATCATGTTAACAAGCAACTCACTTCGACTATTTGCAATAAGAATGCACTTCAATGATTTTCATGTAAGTTTCCTGTGGTTCCTCGTTTCTCTTTTCACTTGGGCACTGATAACTTGCAGAATAATTGGACATAATTTCATTACAAAATAATTTGTTTTATATCTGATTTATGGTACTATGGTACACTTCTTTTTTTTTTTGCTATAAATGTTGCATTTTAAAATATGATACAGTGAGATGAAACATAGGAAACATTAATTTTCTGAAAAGCTGTTGATATGGTTAAGTTAAGATCAGTTTTAGAAGAAATGTTCATCCATAGCAACCCACTACATGGGGATTTGACCCAGAGAAAAAAGGCTAGTTCTAGAGCATTGCTACTACACAACGAAAGTACTTGGCTCCAAATAAGCACATTTACATCACAGTTCATTGGGGGACTATTTAGAGGTGATTATATTGGTGATATATAAATAATTCATGTTTTTTGGGCTAATGCCATGTGAAATTAAATTAGAACCGTACGTTTCGGAGAAACCTTGCCTCCTTTTTCAATGGAATCAAACAATGTGGCCAAAGAAAGTATATCAATGAGATTACAAAAAATATAGATAAATTCCTCGGTTCGTCACCAGAGAGCAGCTGCCAGAAATTACTGTATGGACCCTGGTAGAACGGAGGACAGAGTATGTAATCTTATTGATATACTTTCTTTGGCCACATTGTTTGATTCCATTGAAAAAGGAGGCAAGGTTTCTCCGAAACGTATGGTTCTAATTTAATTTCACACGACATTAGCCCAAAAAACATGAATTATTTATATAGTAATCCAGGCCGTGAAAGCCTTAATATACATATATTGGTGATATTTGTTTATCTGCAAACTTCTGGAGTATGACTTATGCCTGTCTGTTGCTATGTCAATCAAGACAGTGCAGTGTGTGTGTGAAGTCCTTTTGTGTAGTTAAGGATTAGATGAGTCAGCAATTGAATGGGTCCCCACCGGAACGTTGCAAGCGCCAGAAACCAAATTTTACAGGAACTGCAAAACCGTTCATTTCTCAAATTTCTGCTGATCTTCTCCTCCGCCGGACAAGGACTTCTCCCGAGCCCACCACCCTTGCACCTTATATACCAAAGATGGAGGGCATGTACAAGGAGCTAGGATGGCGAACACGGGCGCAGCCAGCCCAAGCAAAGGAGCGATCGGACTGAAGGCCCTTTTCTTTATTAATAGAGACTGGGACAAGACCCCTACAATAATGGCCAAGAGCAATACACATTTAACATATCAAACATGCATTCAAACACTGAACCCACTGTAAGACAACTCAACGTACGCGTACCTAAGGCCACTGAATCATCACCTTGACACGAAGCCTATTCCAAAGGGTTATCCGGGTCTAGGTGAGTGCAGGATCTCCTCAATCGGTAGTCCAGGTACTGCTCGGTTCCACCTCCTTCATCCTCTTCCTTCTTCCCCTGCCTGAGCACGAGTCGTCTGGAGATTCGCCTAGGGGGAGGTCCTACTTGGCCGGTTGTCCCTTGCCGCCCCCACGTGTTCCGCGTCCTCGGCTGTCCCTGTAAGCTGGGGCTCCATGGGAGACAGCGGGCTGGCGGACCGGTAGCTGGTACGTAAAGGTCTATGATCTCGTCCCCGGTGGCGGAGTCCAACTGTACGGCGTACCCCCACCCCTTGGTTGAGTCCAGGAATTCCCAGGCCGACAGCAAATACAGCATGGTCACCGCATCGTGGTGATCCCTGCCCACCAGTTTATATGTTAGCTGCTGTCGTAGGGCCGAAGCTAGGTTCCAGACGCGTTGATCTGACGGTACTGGGAGTCCTTTGGGATACTCGGCCGGAGCTAGGCTTCCGCCACGTCGCTCTCCTCGTCGTTGGGATGGCACAGGGGGCCGGACAGGTGTATTGGCCCCGGTTGCTGGCCGGAGGCTTCGCCGCCATCTAAAGAATGAATTGGCGTACGAAGCCCCTGGGTGGCTGTCATGAGGTCGTGGAACTGATCTGCGTTCATAATGGTGTCACCTGAAGTCTGCAACGATGTACTGGCGTCTTCAACTACGAACAAAGAACACAGAGGTGCCAAGAGAGCTGTTCTCTTCGTGTGTTCATTGTTGTATGTGGGCGCTGAAAGAGGGCTTCTGTGTCCCCTTTGTTAAAGCGTTTTTTTTCTGATAACGTATTCAATACATACATATTAACAATACAGTCCTATACCTTATAATTAAAATCCCTCAGTATGCCTTCCTTCAAAGGGGAAGTACAGTAAAGCCGGCGGTCCCATCTCATAGATTTATGGCATGAAAAAGAACCTTGCCCTAACTACACTTGTGTGAAGCCAAAATTTGTAGGTTAGAATTGATAACTCTATATTAGTTCCAACGTTCGCCCCAGGTGCTGACTGCGATGGCATCTAGTAGCCAAGTCCGCATGCTAGGTGTCATGGATGGTAGCATTTGGTTGATTTGAAGAAAAAAAAGTCTTACTCGTAGTATGTGACCACGTTAATGTTTTAAAACAGCTTATTTTGTACTTCAAACAAATATTTTCTTTAAAAATACAGAAGTTATGATAATTTTTTTAATCGTTGGTATTTCATAAAAAATGAGCCTGGTATTTTCGCATTTGAATAAAAGCGACTGGTATTAAAGGATTAATTCTAATCGCCTGTCAACGGTTCACCAGTTACATGCAGTAGGAGGATCAACAATAATATACTTGTTTTCAATAATAAATCTTCGGCATTTTTACATTTTAAATGGTAATAAATCAATTCAAGCGATTTAATTTTGAGGTATAAAATCTTGCCATTGTAAATTCAAAAGACAAACTAAAGGGATACGCAACGTTTTTATACAATAATGGGAGATATCTTACCACCAACCTGCTTACCAGCCGTACATGAATAAGCACTCACACCGTTCCCCAATAGTTTCCTTGTAATACACTTACCGGCATAAACAGCGAAACACTACGAATTTCAGACAAAACTCAATGTTGGACGGTTCAAACCTGGTACAAATTGAATATTGTGACCTTGCAGTGATATGGCAATCTTATCATGAGTTAATTAGCCCATTTGAGAAGATTCAGCGCAATAATTGATAAACATTGTTGATTGTGACAATCACAGAACCAATATTACCATTTCCCGCCTTCAGACAAGAATAACCACAGACGGCTGTCTTAAGGTTAATCGCTGTGAATTCTCGTGCCGCATATTTTTGTGGACATTACGGCTAGTCTACAATAGCTATCATAATGGCTCTTTCTCCTGAAACCTCTGCAAGGGCAGTGGCATTAGTGGAGGATGGGCGCAGTATACGCTATGTGGTAAACGTTATAAACACATCTTGTTCTAACGTGTGCAGGACTGTTAAAAGGTACAGAGAGCACAATGTCTACTCCAGAAGGCCCGGTTCTGGTCTTAGGAAAAGCACTACTGGGCACCATGATCACTTTCTCGCAATGCAAGTTCTTCGTGATCGACACACAACGGCTGTGGACGTGGAGGCCAGAAATCGCTTGCAGCAAGTACGGGGCAAGAACATCAGTGAAAGGACAGTAAGAAGGAGGTTGTATGAAGTGGGTTTACAGTCCAAGAGGTCCCCCAGGGTCTCACATCTAGTGGGACGTGGGTTGGCGACCACGGGCCCCAGCTGAGTCCGGCATTGCTTCCACTTACTTGTGCCGGGCTCCTCTCAGTCTTCTTTCCTGTCGACCTCACTTGGTCAACTCTTGTTCTCTTCCGACCACGACGGTATTAGGGTATCCGAGGCCTAGGGAGTCTCTTCCTTTCCCGCCTTAATTGGCCCTTGTCTCATCTTTTCTGATACCCTCCTTCTGCGAGGGGTCAGCCTTCTTTCTCTTTTCCTGTTATCTCCTGCCTTCCGCTCAAGGCCCTCAAAGAGGCAGGGTGTATGTAGCCCCACCACTTCTGGTGCACCCTATAAAATGCTACACCCTCAGGGGCTCACGGCTGGTGAGTTCGGGAGTTGGCAACCCCGAGGGATTCCTGAGCTGGGTCCGGTTTTCCCCCTTTTATCCATTACCTGTGGGGCGGACCCTCTCCTCTTTCACTTTCCTATCTGCCTTTCATGGCTCTCCTTCCTTCCTAGTCCCTCAATCCGCATTCTTCGAGGGTTGAGGGCATTTATTTTCCTCCTTTCCTTTATTTGCTTTATTCTCCTTTTGTTTTCCATTTCTTCTTCTAGTATATAAGTTAGTAGTTAGTTTTACTTTACATTTTATTATCATCTTCACGATCACCCAAACCATTAAGGGCCGATAACCTAGATGTTAGGCCCCTTTAAACAACAATGTTCATCATCATCATATAAGTTAGTAGTTACTTTTAGTTATAGTTTACATTTCATTATCATCTTCACGATCACCTAAACCATTAGGGGCCGATAACCTAGATGTTATGCCCCTTAGAACAACAATTATCATCATCATCAATCCAAAAGGCCCGCCACAGGACCTCTCCTTAGACGGGAGCATCGTGTCACTCGGATGCAATTCGCCAACGCCCATCGAAACTGGACTGTGGAGCAGTGGAGCTCATCAGCTTAGTGCTGTTTACGGACGAATCCCGATTCAGTTTGAGGGCAGCGAATGGGAGGGAGAGAGTATGAGAAGGCCCGGGGAACGTTATTCACCCTGTAGCGTCAATCCTGGCAACTTTGACCCACAAAATCACAAATTTTAACCTTTACCGGGATTTATTCGACTTATAAAGTAACCAATTTAAAAGGTGATTAATCTAAAAGTAAGGCCAGTTACTCCAATGCATGACATGAACTTGAAAATGGGCTAAAGTTACCATACGCTGGTATATTGGCTTTCACGGCCGATGAATTAAAACTCGGCAATTCTTCTAGGTTTGTGCCATGTCTTGTGTGGGGTTTCGCCTAGGACACCAAGCTGGCTCATCGGCGGGCTCTTGGTGTCCCCGCCCGGACCCCCACAGGAGTAACGAACTGCGCGTTACCTCCCTTTATATAGAGTGCAACTGCTGTCCTTCTGAGAGATCATTCAGTTTCACTCATCCTCCAGTTCTAGAACCGATGTTACAATCTTCTTCTGATTCGTCTGAACTAGAAGAAAAGCCTCTCCTGGTATCACCATGCAACTGCACTCTATATAAAGGGAGGTAACGCGCAGTTCGTTACTCCTGTGGGGGTCCGGGCGGGGACACCAAAAGCCCGCCGATAAGCCAGCTTGGTGTCCTGGGCGAAACCCCACACAAGACACGGCACAAACCTAGAAGAATTGGTGAGTTTTACCATACGCTGTAGCTAACTTAGTCCCACATATAAGAATCAACCTGTGGGTTAAAGTAATAAGGTTAATTGTCAACTTTGCCCCACTTTTTGATATATTGGAAGGACAAGGGATATTTTCTTTCAGTTGGAAGGTCTGTACACTCTCACACAGGCAGTAAATAATAGAAAAATAAGTCATTTTTCATGATACTTTTATCAAAACAAAATTGAATTAAATGTAAATCAATATATGCTTCAGTTACAAAAATTAAGGTTAAACTTGTCCACCAGTCTCAACACCTATTCATATTCTTGGATGGTAACTGAAAAAATTCCTCTTTTGTTTATTGGCTTCGGAGCATCTATTAAACCGAAAATATCCTCAAGTGAATACATACACACATCTGGAGGCAAAGGCCAACGCCAATGCTCTTTCGAGGGGGTCATGTAACTTATTACAATGTCACCCTCTTGTGTCACTGGTAAATCCACAATATTGCCTGGAAACAACAGACCATCATAGGGAACGAGTACATGCTGTCCTTCTGAGAGATCATTCAGTTTCACTCGTCCTCCAGTTCTAGAACCAATGTTACAATCTTCTTTTGATTCGTCTGAACTAGAAGAAAAGTCTCTCCTGGTATCACCGTTAACAGACCCAGACACTTTCTCATTGCTTGGGGTGGGCTCTCTATAGACATCTACTTCAGTGATACTTCTACCTGGTGCCCATTCAACTATTCTTCTTTTATGGCGCTGAATGTCACAGGGGTATCGAGATGCTTCCAAGTGCTCAACAAAGGCTATGGAAATTTGGTCCACTGGTAAGTGACCATCAAGAAGAGATGGTGGCATGCGGTCGAAGCGTCGATCACCTTTTAGCGGTAGACTGGATACATTCCCGCTGCCTCAAATCCTGAGATCATGTTTGCTTTTGAGCTGTGATTTATTGCAAGTAACAGCTTCTTCAACAGCAGTGGAAATTTATCTTTTGGAAGACATGTTTCCCTTCTGTCAGCCCCTGCTTTGAATTCAGACAGGATATTCCTCCAAGCACCTTTCAAGGGACGGAAATAGGAGACATCAAGAGGTTGCGTGTAGTGGCTTGTGTTTGCAGGAAAAAATATGAAGCGGATATCATGTAGTTTGCACAGTTCAATAACATGAAAGGAAAGATGGCTGGATAAATTGTCCCCTATTACAACTTTCTGTCCCTTCAGTTTACACAAATGAGGCAACAAGAGGAATTCAAACCAGTCTTCAAAAGTGGCTTGGTCGAACCAGCCACTTCTGGTCCTGTTGTATCGAGCTCCTTTCGGTCCCCCGTGTACCCAGCTATGCCACAGATGTTCACTTTTGTACACTACGTATGGTGGTAAGACCTCGCCTCTTGCACTTCCCGCAAACATAAGAGAGACTGCCCCTTTAGAACGGTTCATCACACGCTCTGGGTATTTACAACCACGACGGACAATCACACGATGTTTACCCGGGTCGTCTGATAGATTTGTCTCATCGTAGTTGAATATGTTCTCTGGTGGATTATCATCAAGTTCATCTGTCAGATTGTCAAAATATTCATTGATCACCTGACGGCTGACTTCTGCTCGACTTCTTTTGAGGTTAGCTGCCATTTTCTGCTGCACATGTTGGGAGTTGCGAGATATGAAATTTGCTGCCCACTCTCGTCCAGGAAGATTTTGACTGAACTGTGGCACTCGCCTACCCGTCTTATCCAAGTACGCTTTCACAATAAAGCGTAGGTCTATTGAGGAGATAGGATATCCAAAATCAGACATGGTGCTGCAATGCTCAGCAAACGATCTCTCTTCATTTTCCGAAAAAATTGGCTGAAGTCCTTGAAAGAAATTAGAAAATAAATCAGTGATAGTCTAACTTCACTCCAATCTCTAAAGTATGATTGTTAGAACATC
Source organism: Meconema thalassinum (assembly GCA_946902985.2). NCBI lineage: Eukaryota > Metazoa > Arthropoda > Insecta > Orthoptera > Tettigoniidae > Meconema > Meconema thalassinum. The sequence continues at coordinate 499,865,205 of OX336392.1, read as the reverse complement.
CAAATGACTAATAATTCATTTTATTTTACTAACCTGGTTTGTTGTTATGTCGTCGTCTAATTTTGTTTTTGATGGTGCTTCTTGGAATCTTGAACTCAATTTCTGCTGCTCTTTGACTCATTCTTCCACTTGTTATGGCTTCTAAGCATTGTTTTAACCTGTCCTCGTCATAATTTTTATAATTCCAGCAAACTAATGCACGGCAGTTTCGTTGTGGCTTTCTTGAAGCCATACCTGAAATGGACCAATGTTACCCGTCACTTTCTAAACATGCCCTTTTATTAATAACAGCCTATATTTCTCAAAATATTGACAACATATTTTGAATTTGTGTTGTATTACGTTCTTAAATAAACATCAATTCAAAATATAACTTAACCTATATCAATACTACTTCAAGCAGTGCCTTTCTGAGGCTATGTCCGCACCAGAGGTGGCTTGCATGGGTAGGTGCCTAGATAGGCGCTTAGATAGGATACTTAGTGGTCGCACTGGCGGGACATTTGTTAGTTGCTGTTATTATTATAAAACAAGAGGACGACTCAAAAATGTCTCTGTCAAAGTTACGGAAAAAAAAACTTCTTATTGAGAATTCTAGTTTGAAGTACGAACTATTGCATGTGGGTTCTTCTTGTTGGGTGCACGAAATAAATGAGTGTAGGTCTATGAAAGGAACGTTTAATGTTCTCTACAAACAGTTACGGAATCATCCGGACAAATTTTATGAATATTTATGAATGACTACAGAAACGTTCGATATTCTGCTGACTAAAATTCAAGAAACACTGCAGAAGCAGGGCACCATCTACAGAAAATGCAAATCACCCGAGGAACGACTCGTCGTCACTTTGAGGTAAGTAATAGACCAAGGTATTCTGTTGTTTTTATTACAAACTGTAATTTTAATTTAAAGAAAAGAGGCACACAAGTCTATGATCAAGTTACTTACTGGAAGGTTTGTACATAAGTTACTATAGCACTTGGAAACTCGTGTTGGTCCTTTTCCTTATCATTCACATTCACATACGGAGGTTCAAGCCTTGTTAATGTTGGAAAACCCTGTGAGTCGTGGTTCAGAATCCCATACTCAGCTGAGTTGTGTGGAGATACCATTGGTCGAATAGGCTAAGAACGGTTACTTTCCTGGGATTCAAGTTGTTCCAGAACTATATCTTGTGTAGGAAGTAGGGGAATTGTAGCCATATACGGCAATAGACTTTCAAAGAAGAGCCTGTCATCATTATAGTCCTTCGCACTTTCTCTTTCAAGTAGCTCCATAACATGTGCTCACTCCTCTCGGCGTTATTATACTTCGCGATTCGATGTTTCTTCCTCGCTGGTTCATTGACACCTGAATTCGAATCCGAGGTTAGTGGTGGGGATTGAAATTGTAATACGCTCACTTGAAATCAAAACGTTCTCGTTGGCGTTGTTGTCGTCGTCGTCGTCAAGTGTCAAACTCGAGCCAGTGTCGGAGGTAGGGATGGTGTTCTTCAGAAATAGCAACGGGTCGTATAGGTGCCCCCCCCCCCCCCCCACCTGTGAGTGGGGGGTTTAGAATACCCCACGGTATCCCCTGCCTGTCGTACGAGGCGACCTTGGCTATTCTTTCAGGTTTCCGGCTTGTCTTGCGAATTGGACCTCCCGTGGGTGGGAGGGATGGAATACACTCTCAGGTATACCCTGCCAGTCGTAGAAGGCGACTAAAAGGGTTTCTTGGCCCAGGTCCCCTTTACGGGTTTGACACCAAGCTCTAACCCCCCCAGGGGTTCACATCTTGTGGGACGTGGGTTGGCGACCATGGGACCCCAGCCGAGTCCAGCATTGCTTCCACTTACTTGTGCCGGGCTCCTCCCTGTGGACCTCACTTGGTCAACTCTTGTTCTCTTCCGACCCCGACGGAATTAGGGTATCCGAGGCCTAGGGAGTATCTTCCTTTCCCGCCTTAATTGGCCCTTGTCTCATCTTTTCTGATTCCCTCCATCTGCGAGGGGTCAGCATTCTTTTTCTTTTCATGTTATCTCCTGCCTTCTGCTCAAGGAGGCCGGGTGTATGTAGCCCCACCACTTTTGGTGCACCCTAGATAATGCTACACCCTCAGGGGCTCACGGCTGGTGAGTTTGGGAGTTGGCGACCCCGAGGGATTCCTGAGCTGGGTCCGTTTTCCCCTTTTGTCCCTTGCCTTTGGGGAGGACCCTCTCCTCTTTCCTCCCCAGCTGAGTCCGGCATTGCTTCCACTTACTTGTGCCGGGCTCCTCTCTGTCTTCTTTCCTGTCGACCTCACTTGGTCAACCCTTGTTCTCTTCCGACCCCGACGGTATTAGGGTATCCGAGGCCTAGGGAGTCTCTTCCTTTCCTGCCTTAATTTGCCCTTGTCTCATCTTTTCTGATTCCCTCCTTCTGCGAGGGGTCAGCCTTCTTTTTCTTTTCATGTTATCTCCTGCCTTCTGCTTAAGGCCCTCAAGGAGGCCGGGTGTATGTAGCCCCATCACTTTTGGTGCACCCTAGATCATGCTACACCCTCAGGGGCTCACGGCTGGTGAGTTCGGGAGTTGGCGACCCCGAGGGATTCCTGAGCTGGGTCCGTTTTCCCCTTTTGTCCCTTACCTTTGGGACGGACCCTCTCCTCTTTCACTTTCCTATCTGCTTTTCATAGCTCTCCTTCCTTCCAAGTCCCTCAATCCACCTTCTTCGAGGGTTGAGGGCATTTCTTTTTCTCCTGTCCTTTATTTGCCTTATTCTCCTTAATTTTCCATTTCTTCTTCTAGTATGTCGGTTAGTAGTTATTTTTAGTTTTAAGTTCGCTTTTCATTTTCATCTTCACGATCACCCAAACCATCAGGGGCCGATAACCTAGATGTTAGGCCCCTTAAAACAACAATTATCATCATCTCCTCTTTCCCTTTCCTGTCTGCCTTTCATGGCTCTCCTTCTTTCCAAGTCCCTCAATCCGCATTCCTCCTCAGGGGCTCACATCTACTGGGACGTGGGTTGGCGACCACGGGACCCCAGCTGAGTCCGGCATTGCTTCCACTTACTTGTTCTGAGCTCCTCTCCGTCTTCTTTCCTGTCGACCTCCCTTGGTCAACTCTTGTTCTCTTCCGACCCCGACGGTATTAGGTTATCCGAGGCCTAGGGAGTCTTTCACTTTCCCGCCTTAATTGGCCCTTGTCTCATCTTTCCTGATACCCTCCTTCTGTGAGGGGTCAGCCTTCTTTTTCTTTTCCTTTTACCTCCTGCCTTGTGCTCAAGGCCCTTCAGGAGGCAGGGTGTATGTAGCCCCACCACTTCTGGTGCACCCTAGATAATGCTACACCCTCACCCCAGGGGCTCACTTCTAGTGGGCGTGGGTTGGCGACTACGGGGCCCCCAGCTGAGTCCGGCATTGCTTCCACTTACTTGTGCCGGGCTCCTCTCCGTCTTCTTTCCTGTCGACCTCGCTTGGTCAACTCTTGTTCTTTTCCGACCCCGACGGTATTAGGGTATCCGAGGCCTAGGGAGTCTCTTCCTTTCCCGCCTTAATTGGCCCTTGTCTCATCTTTCCTGACACCCTCCTTCTGTGAGGGTCAGCCTTCTTTTTATTTTCCTTTTACCTCCTGCCTTGTGCTCAAGGCCCTTAAGGAGGCAGGGTGTATGTAGCCCCACCACTTCTGGTGCACCCTAGATAATGCTACACCCTCAGGGGCTCACGGCTGGTGAGTTCGGGAGTTGGCGACCCCGAAGGATTCCTGAGCTGGGTCCGTTTTCCCCTTTTGTCCCTTACCTTTGGAGGGTGGACCCTCTCCTCTTTCACTTTCCTATCTGCTTTTCATGGCTCTCCTTCCTTCCAAGTCCCTCAATCCGCCTTCTTCGAGGGTTGAGGGCATTTATTTTCCTCCTGTCCTTTATTTGCCTTATTCTCCTTTAGTTTTCCATTTCTTCTTCTAGTATGTAGGTTAGTAGTTAGTTTTAGTTTTACGTTCGCTTTTCATTTTCATCTTCACGATCACCCAAACCATCAGGGGCCGATAACCTAGATGTTAGGCCCCTTAAAACAACAATTATCATCATCATCATCATCTCTCCTCTTTCACTTTCCTATCTGTCTTTCATGGCTCTCCTTCCTTCCAAGTCCCTCAATCCGCATTCTTCAAGGGTTGAGGGCATTTCTTTTCCTCCTGTCCTTTATTTGCCTTATTCTCCTTTTAGTTTTCCATTTCTTCTTCTAGTATGTAGGTTAGTAGTTAGTTTTAGTTTTACGTTCGCTTTTCATTTTCATCTTCACGATCACCCAAACCATCAGGGGCCGATAACCTAGATGTTAGGCCCCTTAAAACAACAATTATCATCATCATCATCATCTCTCCTCTTTCACTTTCCTATCTGCCTTTCATGGCTCTCCTTCCTTCCAAGTCCCTCAATCCGCCTTCTTCGAGGGTTGAGGGCATTTCTTTTCCTCCTGTCCTTTATTTGCCTTATTCTCCTTTCGTTTTCCATTTCTTCTTCTAGTATGTAGGTTAGTAGTTTTTTTTTTAGTTTTAAGTTCGCTTTTCATTTTCAACTTCACGATCACCCAAACCATCAAGGGCCGATAACCTAGATGTTAGGCCCCTTAAAACAACAATTATCATTATCATCATCATCAAATTGCTTTTTGGTAAGTCTTTCAATGCAGGTAGCCGGGCCTTTTAGTGAGAATTTTGAATTTCAATTGCATTTTGTAAGTATTTTCAACCAAAACCGCATTTTGCACGAACTTTGAATCTAAATTGCATTATTTTTGGTGGGCATTTTGCACATATTTTGATTCTTAATTGCATTTTGTGGGTATTTTGAATCTAAATTACATTTTGTCAAGTATTTTCAATCTAAATTGCATTTTGTAAGTATTGTCAATCCACGTGAGTCGTTTGAAACTACCGTACATTTTGTAAGCATTTTCAACTTCAATTGCATTTTGTAAGTACTTTGAATTTCAATTGCACTTTGTAAATAATTTGTATTGGAACTGGGGGTATTTCAACCTGAATTGCATCGTGCATTTTCAATTTCAATTGCATTTTGTAAGTATTTTGAACCTCAATTGCATTTTGTACGTACTTTCGATCTCATTTGCATTTTGTAAGTATTTTGAATTTCAGTTGCCTTTTGTAAGTATTTCGACGCTACATTGCATTTTGTACGTTTTTTGAATCCAGCCTACGTTTTGTGGGTCTTTTTCAATCTATTCTTTTTGTGAATCTTTTCGTTCTAAATTCCCTTTAGTCAGTACATTTTGTGAGTTGTTTCCATCTGAGTTCCTTTTTGTACGTATTTTCCGTCTCACATAAGTTTCGTCCTGGTTTCCGTTTCATTATCATTTTCGCTATCACCAAGATCATTAGGGGCCGATAACCTCGATGTTAGGCCCCTTAAAACAACAATTATCTTCATCATCATCAATCCGCATTCTTCGAGGGTTGAGGGCATTTCCTTTCCTCCTGTCCTTTATTTGCCTTATTCTCCTTTAGTTTTCCATTTCTTCTTCTACGTTGTAGGTTAGTAGTAAGTTTTGCATTTCATTTTCATCTTCAATATCACCCAAACCGTCAGGGGCCGATAACCTAGATGTTAGGCCCCTTAAAACAATTATCATCATCATCAAGCTGGTCAAATCGATTTTGTTTTCTCGCCACATAGAAGGTGTCTATGGTGAGCTAAATAAAGTACAAAAGATGAGAAACGGTAGCTTGTTGCTTAAGACCAAAACGGCTGAGCCGGTCGACAAACTTTTGACGTGTGGCCACTTTGGCGAAATTCTCGTCAAAGTGGAAAAACATAAGTCTCTCAATCAGGTCCGGGGAGTTATCTTCCATAGGGACCTGATTCTGAATACTGACGAGGAACTCAAGGAGGATATGAAGCACCGTCACGTGACCGATGTCCGGCGCATTACGCGCAGAGTCAACGGTCAGGACGTTGACACGGGTGCTTTCATCATTTCCTTTGAGTGCTCAGTACTCCCGGAGAAGGTTAAGGTCACAAGCTATCGTTGTGATGTTAGGCCGTACATTCCACCTCCTATGCGATGTTACAAGTGCCAGAAGATCGGGCACTTGGTATCTCGTTGCTCGAACTTGGCAATCTGTGGAACGTGTGGTAAGGTACCTCATGATGACGAGCAGTGCACAAAGCCCTATCAGTGCACCAACTGCTCTGGATTTCATTCTCCTCGGGACAGGGACTGTCCTGTGTTCCTGAGTGAGAAGAAAATCCAGGATATCAAAACCCTGGAAGGTCTCACCTACCAGGAGGCTCGCAAGAGGTACCACACTACGATTGCTACTGCTCCCACGATTGATTATCGTAAAATTATTCCTGGCCTGATTCCATCAACCTCATTTTCTGTACCAGCTGTGAAACCCTCAGTCTTGACTCCCACGATCCCGAGATCAGCACCAGAGAACTTGACTATGAGCTCGAAGGTGGGTCCTGTCCCACCTCCGACCACCAAACAGACTGTGCGGGCGAAGGGTCCTCCGCTCGCACAGCAGGGGGGGAATCCCAGACACCAAACGGTTGGCGAAAGCCGCGCCTAAGCCGGCGGAGGCGGCATCGTCGACCAGGGCAAGGAGTACCTCTCTTGGCCCGTTTAAACTTAGGAGAGAGGCGGGGAAGACGGGTTCACGTACCGCGCGATCCCCTCCCCCTCCGAACAAGGGGAAACCAGCTGCAGATACTTCTGCGCCTGGGAACGTTACGGTCCCCAGGTCTGCGCGCTCCCCACGGAGGTCCCCCCGCCGCCAACATGCGTCCCGGAAATCGTCCGCTGGGTCGGCCCGCTCCAGGTCCCCACACGAGGACATGGAGCTTGTGGTCACCTGATAATGGTTAAGTTGTAGCTTGCTACATCTTTTCCTCAGTCTCAAAGTTCACATTATGGCACTGTTACAGTGGAATTGCAACAGTTATGACAGGCATTTGACTGAGCTCCGTCAGCTCATAGCCCAATACGCAGCTAGTATAGTCTGTTTACAGGAGACAAATATCAGGCCTGACCATCAGACGGTCCTGAGGGGTTTCCGACTATACTCGAAAGAGCGAACTGACGCCTCTGGGGGGCGTCTGCACTTTAGTTCGCTCTGACTGCTATAGTGATGAGTTTCCGTTAACTACTCCTTTGGAAGCTATTGCAGTTCGTGTGTCATTGCCTGTTATGACCACTGTTTATAACGTGTACCTTCCACCGAACCAGCTCCTTGATATTAACGCTGTTTTTGATCTTGTAGATCAGCTTCCCGCCCCTTTCCTACTCGTGGGTGATTTCAATGCACATCACCCTCAATGGGGATCACAATCTTCGTACCCCCGAGGCAGGGACGTGGAGGGCTTAATTCAAGGACTGGATTTATCATTGTTAAATACGGGGGAAGCCACTCATTTTAGCTTAACGCACGGCACGCACTCCCACATTGACTTGAGTGTGTGTAGCCGTGCGTTAGTTCCCCATTTTGGTTGGTACGTACACGATGACCTCTGTGGCAGTGACCATTTCCCGATCGTTCTTACCCTTCTAACCCAGAATCCCGTGTCGTTCCCCAGTCGTTGGTTACTTGAGCGGGCAAATTGGCCCTCGTTTCAAGAACGAGCTGTGTTCGTTGATCTTGGTTGCCGGAGCGTCGATGACGAGGTACAACACGTCACCGATGTGCTTCATGCTGCCGCCGAAGAGTCCATTCCATCCTTTTCTGGGACTCCTCGTCGCAAACTCGTCCCCTGGATGACTGAGGATATTGCAACGGCAATACGAGACCGTCGTCGCGCTCATAAGCATTATCGGCGACGCCCAAACATGGCCAATTTGGTGGCGTTTAATTAATTTCGTGCCAAGGCACGGTTTCTTATCCGCCAGAGTAAGAAAGAATCATGGGAACGGTATGTGTCGTCTATCACGGCACATACCCCCTCCTCTCATGTGTGGACTAAACTACGACGCCTTTCGGGCATTCAGACATCTTCTACTGTACCGGGAATTTCCATTGATAATGAATTGGTTACAGATCCTTACCGCGTTGCAAACCATCTCGCATCTTATTTTGCGGATATATCCGGTTCCGATAACTATGATCCTGCCTTCGTGGCCCTGAAGCGCGAGGCAGAACGTTTCCCGCTCAGTTTTGCTTCCCGCGCTTCGGAGGAGTACAACGTGCCCTTTACGGAGTGGGAACTACGCGGAGCGCTGGCGCTCTGCAGGGACACGTCTCCCGGCCCGGATAATATTCACAACCAGATGCTTAAACACCTTAAGGATGAGAGCATTCGTTATTTGCTCAGGGTGTTTAATCGTATCTGGTTGGAAGGTGACTTTCCAGCGCAATGGCAGGAAGGTATCATTATACCTATCCTGAAGCCCGATAAGGATCCCAATTTGACAGGGAGTTACAGACCTATTTGTCTCACTAACGGTCTGTGCAAACTCTTTGAGAGGATGGTCAATCGGCGCCTGGTGTGGGTCCTGGAGAAACGAAGACTCCTGTCTTAATACCAGTGTGGATTCAGGGCGTCTCGGTGTACCAACGACCATCTGGTGCGCCTGGAGACCGCCATACAGGACGCTTTTCTCCGGAGACAGCTAGTCGCTGTTTTCTTTGACCTCGAGAAGGCCTATGACACCACTTGGCGTTACGGCATCCTCTCTACCCTGCATCAATGGAAATTCCGAGGTAACTTGCCGGTTTTTATTGCGAATTTTCTGTCCCTTCGCCTATTCCGTGTCCGAATAGGGGGGGGGGGGGATATTCGCAATATCATATACTGTACCCGATACCTAGTTGAGGCTATCGGCTACGCCAGCTGTGGTAGAACCGTAGTTGAGATTTGTGGTCAATGAGAAAAGATAGCGCTCAGATCGAGTCAGAAGAATTGCAGGAAATGACGTACGAGACTGAGGGAGAAGGAGCCACTACTCCTCAAACGTAAGGAATTACGGGAGGAATAATGGATGTTTGTGGAAGATTAATTGGAAATAAAGTCTTATCCAACCTCAGAAGAAAAAGAAATAATAAGGAATATTATTGATAATAACTTGAAGAAAGGGGGATAACTCCTTAAGTTAATGTAATGACTTTATAACAGAAGATTGGGGCCGAGGTTAAATCTGTGAAGTCAGACAGCGGAAGGGAGGAGAAGTCACGTGCTAGGTCAAGGTGGTGTGGCAGCATGCAGTGACAAGGAAGCAGTACAGTTGAGTTGATTAAGTTGTGCGGTTACATTCTATGCACGCAACAAGTCGTGGAACGCTACAATTTATAACGCAGTGCACTGAGCGTAGGCTGACCGAAGGTCGAGTCGAGCAAGCCGTTAGCTGTAGGCAGGGAGCCCGGCGATAAGAACATGCTTGTTTTCAACATTGGAAATGCATTCACTTACATGTGAAACAGCAACGAATTTACAAGCGTATAACTTAGCGTAGTAACACGCAGTATTCCACTAGGAATGAGGAACATTATTTCGACTACATTCACAAAGAATAACCGCATATTGAAGCAGTATAATGAGGCCAATGTTTTACCTCATGTTATACACAGACAGTGAAGTAGAACTTGTCGTGCTGTGGGCGACATTTTGTTACAGTTTGATAGACAACGAGTTGAACATTATACTCTGACATGTTTCAAGTTTGAGATGTTTGGAATTAGATTTCAGCAGTCCAGTCGTTCAGTGCAGATACACCAACGCTTCGATGAGGCTGAGTCGATGCTTACATCAGACTCCCCCCCCCCCCCCCTGTGGGTGGGGGGTTTAGAATACACCCACGGTATCCCCTGCCTGTCGTAAGGGGCGACCTTGGCTATACTTTAAGGACTCCGCGTTGTTTTGTGAATTGGACCCCCAGTGGGTGGGAGGGAGCGAATACATCCACGGTACTCCCTGCCAGTCGTAAAAGGCGACTAAAAGGGCTTCTCGGAACGGTCCCCTTTCGAGGGTTTGACAGTCGGCTCTAAAAGACATACACCCGTGCGGTAAAACTCTCATTAGGTTATATCGCACTTCTTTCCGTCACTGCTTTCAGGGTCTGGCAACCAAAATTTCTATATGTGCGTGCTGTTAGGGGATGGGCCACTTACGCTAGCGACTACGCTCGAAAGCCTGTTCCGGTCTTGGCCGCGCCGACAGGTGGGTGTGCCATGTACCCGTTCAGTAGTATCCGCCTGACTACGCAGGTCCCCGCACAGCCGAATGTCTGAGCTGTAAAATCCAGTATATGCCAAGGGGTACATGCCGATACGGCATTGTAAAACATCGGACCCCCGGGCAATGCCTTCCAAGCTAGGCGGGCCTTGCCCTGGCTGGGTAGCGCCTAATGTGACGGCCCGTGATCGGATGTCGGTGGCATTCGGGGAGGATGATCTGGCCATGGGTTCTAAAAGAAAAATCCCCAACCAGGGTGGACGTACACCCAAACAGGGTGGTCCTACACCCAAGTCTTTAACATTTGATTCCCTACGGGGATCAACCCCCTGGGAACAATCTGTGCGTGAAAATCTGGGTGCTAACACCCCCAAGTTTCTGGTAGCTACCAGAACAGATGGGGGTGATTTCAAGCTGGTAAAGAGTATTTTGTTTTCTCGCCACATAGAAGGTGTCTATGGTGAGCTTGAGAAAGTACAAAAGATGAGGAACGGTAGCTTGTTGCTCAAGACTAGGACTGGAGAGCAAGTTGAACAACTTATGCAATGTGACCACTTTGGCGACATTCCCGTCAAAGTGGAAAAGCACACGTCCCTGAATCTGGTCCGAGGAGTTATTTTCCACCGGGACCTGATTCTGAACACTGACGAGGAGCTCAAGGAGGATATGCGGCACCGTCACGTGACTGATGTCCGGCGCATTACGCGCAAGGTCAATGGTCAAATCGTGGATACTGGTGCTTTCATTATTTCCTTTGAGCTTTCGGTGCTCCCGGAGAAAGTCAAGGTTACAAGTTACCGTTGTGACGTACGGCCTTATATCCCTCCACCAATGATGTGTTACAAGTGCCAGAAGTTCGGGCACTTGTTATCCCGATGCTCGAGCCCCGCAATCTGCGGAACATGCGGTAAGGTACCACACGACGCGGAAGAATGCACAACACCTTATCAGTGCACTAATTGCCCTGGATTTCATTCTCCTCGGGACAGGAACTGCCCTGTCTTCCTGAGTGAGAAGAAAATCCAGGAGATCAAAATCCTGGATGGTCTCACCTACCAGGAAGCCCGCAAGAAGTACCGTACCACGACTTCGCCTTCTCCAACGATTGATTATAGAGCCATAATACCAAATTTGGTCCCGGCTACCTCATCTTTTGTACCAGCTGTGAAACCTGCAACATAGTTTCCTGTTCCGAAACCAGCTCCTAAGATTATAACGGAAAGCCCGAAGGTGACTTCAACTCCACCTTCGGCCAGCACGAAGGCTGTGCGAGCGAAGGCTGCTCCGCCCGCACAGCAGGGGAGAAAGTTGAAGACTTACTCCCCACTCGGGAGGAAGGCGAAGACTTTCTCCCCACCCAAACGGTCGGCGAAAGCCGCGCCGAAGCCGTCGGAGGCGGCATCGTCGACCAGGGTCAGGAATTCGGCTCCTGACCCGTCTATATATCTTAAAGTGGCGGGGGCGGGTAAGAAGGGACCCCGCACTACGCATTCCCTTTCTCCAAAAAAGGGGAAGCCATCCGCGCCCACACCTGCGGATGCTTCTGCGCCTGGGGACGTTCCGGTCCCCAGATCTACGCGCTCCCCACGGAGTTCCCCCCGCCGCCGAACTGCGTCTAGGAAATCTTCCACTGAGTCGAGTCACTCCATGACCTCGCCTGAGGACATGGAGATTATAGTCGACGTGGTGGATGATGATCCTCCAGCGTCTAAGTTGTAGCTTGCTGCTCCAACTTATTCCCTAAGTCCACACAATGGCACTGTTACAGTGGAATTGTAACAGTTATGACAGGCATTTGACAGAGCTCCGTCAGCTTATTGCCCAATACGCAACGAGTATAGTCTGCCTACAGGAAACGAACCTCAGACCTGATCACGAGACTCATCTGAGAGGTTTCCGACTATACACTAAAGAGCGACAAGACGCCGCCCGGGCTTCCGGGGGCGTTTGTACCTTCGTTCGCTCTGACTGCTATAGTGAGGAGTTTCCACTCGACACTCCTCTGGAAGCTATTGCAGTTCGCGTGTCCTTGCCTGCTATGACAACTTTTTGTAACGTGTACCTTCCACCGAACCAGCCCCTTGATATTAATGACGTATTTGATCTTGTTGATCAACATCCAGTCCCTTTCCTACTCGTGGGTGATTTCAACTCTCATCACCCCCACTGGGGATCACTATCTTCCTGCCCCAGAGGGAGGGACGTGGAGGGCTTAATTCAAGGGATGGATTTATGTCTATTAATAACAGGGGAAGCTACACATTTTAGCTTAGCGCACGGCACGTACTCACACATTGACTTGAGTGTGTGTAGCCGTGCGCTGGTCCCCCTATTTGGTTGGTATGTACACGACGACCTCTGTGACAGTGACCATTTCCCGATCGTTCTTACACTTCTGAACCAGAAGCCCGTGGAGTTCCCCAGTCGTTGGGTGCTTAAGCGGACAAATTGGCCCTCGTTTCAAGAACGAGCTGTGTTCGTTGATCTTGGTTGCAGGAGCGTCGATGACGAGGTACAGCACATCACCGATGTGCTTCTTGCTGCCGCCGAAGAGTCCATTCCATCCTTTTCTGGGACTCCTCGTCGCAAACTCGTCCCTTGGTGGACAGAGGATATTGCAGCGGCAATAAGAGATCGTCGTCGAGCTCATAAGCACTACCGTCGGCGTCCAACCATGGCCAATTTGGTGGCGTTTAAGAAATTTCGTGCCAAGGCACGGATTCTTATTCGCCAGAGTAAGAAACAATCCTGTGAACGGTATGTGTCTTCTATTACGGCACATACCCCCTCCTCTCAAGTGTGGACTAAACTAAGACGCATTTCGGGAATTCAGACATCTTCTACTGTACCGGGAATTTCCATTGATAATGAATTGGTTACAGATCCTTATCGCGTTGCAAACCATCTCGCCTCGTATTTTGCGGATATATCCGGTTCCGATAACTATGACCCTGCCTTCGTAGCCCTGAAGCGGAACGTTTCCATCTTAGTTTTGCTTCCCGCGCTTCGGAGGAGTACAACGTGCCCTTTACGGAGTGGGAACTCCGCGGAGCGCTGGCGCTCTCCAGGGACACGTCTCCTGGCCCGGATAATATTCACAACCAGATGCTTAAACACCTTAACGATGAGAGCATTCGTTATTTGCTCAGAGTGTTTAATCGTATCTGGTTGGCGACCACGGGGCCCCAGCTGAGTCCGGCATTGCTTCCACTTACTTGTGCCGGGCTCCTCTCTGTCTTCTTTCCTGTCGACCTCACTTGGTCAACTCTTGTTCTCTTCCGATCCCGACGGTATTAGGGTATCCGAGGCCTAGGGAGTCTCTTCCTTTCTCGCCTTAATTGGCCCTTGTCTCATCTTTTCTGATTCCCTCCTTCTGCGAGGGGTCAGCCTTCTTTTTCTTTTCATGTTATCTCCTGCCTTCTGCTTAAGGCCCTCAAGGAGGCCGGGTGTATGTAGCCCCACCACGTTTGGTGCACCCTAGATAATGCTACACCCGCAGGGGCTCACCGCTGGTGAGTTCGGGAGTTGGCGACCCCGAGGGATTCCTGAGCTGGGTCCGTTTTCCCCTTTTGTCCCTTACCTTTGGGGCGGACCATCTCCTCCTTCACTGTCCTATCTGCCTTCCATGGCTCTCCTTCCTTCCAAGTCCCTCAATCCGCCTTCTTCGAGGATTGAGGGCATTTATATTCCTCCTGTCCTTTATTTGCCTTATTCTCCTTTCGTTTTCCATTTCTTCTTCTAGTATGTAGGTAAGTAGTTAGTTTTAGTTTTAAGTTCGCTATTCTTTTTCATCTTCACGATCACCCAAACCATCAGGGGCCGATAACCTAGATGTTAGGCCCCTTAAAACAACAATTATCATCATCATCATCACGTATCTGGTTGGAAGGTGTGTTTCCAGCGAAATGGCAGGAAGGTATCATTATACCTATCCTGAAGCCCGATAAGGATCCCAAATTGACAGGGAGTTACAGACCTATTTGTCTCACTAACGGTCTGTGCAAGCTCTTTGAGAGGATGGTCAATCGGCGCCTAGTGTGGGTCCTGGAGAAACGGGGACTCCTGTCTGAATACCAGTGTGGTTTCAGGGCGTCTCGGTGTACCAACGACCATCTGGTACGCCTGGAGACCGCCATACAGGACGCTTTTCTCCGGAGACAGCACCTAGTCGCTGTTTTCTTTGATCTCGAGAAGGCCTATGACACCACTTGGCGTTACGGCATCCTCTCTACCCTGCATCAATGGAAATTCCGAGGTAACTTGCCGGTTTTTATTGCGAATTTTCTGTCCCTTCGCCTGTTCCGTGTCCGAATAGGGGGGACATATTCGCAATATCATATACAGGAAAACGGAGTCCCACAGGGATCGGTGTTTAGCGTAACATTATTTGCGATTGCCGTAAACGGTATAGTCGCTGCTGCTGGTCCAGCAGTGGTACCGTCGCTATATGTAGACGACTTCGCCCTACATTATAGTGCGCAAAATATGGCGGTCGCTGAACGACAGCTACAACAATCTATTCGGAGAGTGGAACGCTGGACACTGGAGCATGGCTTTCGATTCTCAACCGCTATGTCCTCGGTTGTCCATTTCTGCCGAAAGCGCACCCTCCATCCAGATCCTGAGCTTTATCTGGGCAATGTAGCTTTGCCTGTTGTTGCTGCGTACCGGTTCCTTGGGCTCCTTTTCGATCAGAAATTGACGTGGGAACCACACGTGCGGTGTTTGAAAACTGCCTGCGCTAAGAAACTCAACATGTTGCGGTTTCTTAGCGGCACATCATGGGGGGCGGACCGCGTGGTGCTCCTGCGTTTTTATAAGTCACTGATTTTATCTAGGTTAGATTATGGCAGTGTAGCATATGGTTCGGCCCGTCAGTCAGTGCTTGTTAAACTGGACAGTGTCCACCACGGCAGTGTGAGGCTGGCGACGGGTGCCTTTCGGACAAGCCCATTCGTCAGCTTGCTCGCCGAGGCTGGCGTACCTCCTTTACACCTGAGGCGCCAACAAGTACTGCTGACCTATGCTGCAACTATTCGACAGATGCCACTTCATCCAAGCTATCCATGTTTGTTTTACAATCCGAATCGCCGGCTGTATGATGTGGTCGCCCGAGCCACTCGGCCGGCGGGGATTCGCTTGGCTGACTTATACCGTCAGTTCCGATTTCCTTCTGTCTCCTGTATCGTCCGAGTACCTAGCAAGGCCCCTCCGTGGATGGTCTCTCGCCCTGATATCATTCTGGATCTGCACACCGGCCCCAAGTCGGACACGGACTCCTCCGTCCATCGGAGGCTGTTCCAGTCCGTGGTGACACGGTATCCGGGATCAGGGCTTGTATTCACGGACGGTTCGAGGGTATACGAGAAAGTGTGCTCTGCATTTGTGGTTGGGGATTGTCGGTTTCTCTTTTCACTTCCCAAGGCCTGTAGCGTGTACACTGCGGAGATACCCCCAGGGGCTCACATCTAGTGAGAAGTGGGTTGGCGACCACGGGGCCCCAGCTGAGTCCGGCATTGCTTCCACTTACTTGTGCCGGGCTCCTCTCTGTCTTCTTTCCTATCGACCTCCCTT
The DNA here is from genome assembly GCA_946902985.2 of Meconema thalassinum. Classification (NCBI taxonomy): domain Eukaryota; kingdom Metazoa; phylum Arthropoda; class Insecta; order Orthoptera; family Tettigoniidae; genus Meconema; species Meconema thalassinum. Next base: position 499,849,482 of record OX336392.1, on the reverse strand, counting down.
GGTCAACTCTTGTTCTCTTCCGACCCCGACGGTATTAGGGTATCCGAGGCCTAGGGAGTCTCTTCCTTTCCCGCCTTCATTGGCCCTTTTCTCATCTTTTATGATTCCCTCCTTCTGCGAGGGGTCAGCCTTTTTTTTTTCTTTTCCTTTTACCTCCTGCCTTGTGCTCAAGGCCCTTAAGGAGGCAGGGTGTATGTAGCCCCACCACTTCTGGTGCACCGTCGATAATGCTACACCCTCAGGGGCTCACGGCTGGTGAGTTCGGGCGTTGGCGACCCCGAGGGATTCCTGAGCTGGGTCCGTTTTCCCCTTTTTGTCCCTTCCCTTTGGGGCGGACCTTCTCCTCTCTCCCCTCTCCTCTCCTCTTTTCCTTCTATTTCCTTTTCTCTTTAAGATTCCCGCACTGTTTTTGTTACTCGAATCACCGTGTATCTAAATTCCCTTTTACCATTTTTTTTAAGGCATTTTTGATCTATGTTGCATTTTGTAAGTCTCTTCGATCTAAATTACATCTCGCGATTGTTTTCAACCTCAATTGCATTTTGTAAAGATTGACAATCTAAATTGCTTTTTAGTAAGTCTTTCAATGCAGGCGTCAGGGCATTTTAGTGAGTATTTTGAATTTCAATTGCATTTTGTAAGTATTTTCAACCAAAACCGCATTTCGCACGAATTTTGAATCTAAATTGCATTTTGTTTGGTGGGCATTTTGCACATATTTTGATTCTCAATTGCATTTTGTGGGTATTTTGAATCTAACTTACATTTGTCAAGTATTTTCAATCTAAATTGCTTTTTGTAAGTATTGTCAATCCACATGAGTCGTTGGAATCTACCGTACATTTTGTAAGCATTTTCAATTTCAATTGCATTTTGTAAGTATTTTGAATTTCAATTGCACTTTGTGAATAATTTGGATTAGAACTGGGATATTTCAATCTGAATTGCATTGTGTATTTTCAATTTCAATTGCATTTTGTAAGTATTTTGAACCTCAATTGCATTTTGTACGTATTTTCGATCTCATTTGCATTTTGTAAGTATTTTGAATTTCAGTTGCATTTTGTAAGTATTTCGGCGCTACTTTGCATTTTGTACGTATTTTGAATCTAGCCTACGTTTTGTGGGTCTTTTTCAATCTATTCTTTTTGTGCAACTTTTCGTTCTAAATTCCCTTTTGTAGGACCATATTGTGAGTTGTTTCCATGCGAGTTCCTTTTTGTACGTATTTTCAGTCTTGGATAATTTTGTTCTGGTTTCCATTTCATTATCATTTTCGCTATCACCCAGATCATTAGGGGCCGATAACCTCGATGTTAGGCCCCTTAAAACAACAATTATCATCATCATCATCAACACTGCGGAGTCTATGCCATCTTAGAGGCTCTGCGGTACACGTTATCAGACGATCACCAGCACTTTCTTGTGTGTACTGACTCTCTGAGTGCGCTGCAGGCGATCGATGTGTGTTTCCCGAAGCACCCGTTGGTCCAGCGTGTGCACGACCAGCTCGTCAGTTCGCGTAACGCTGGAACCTGGGTGACCTTTGTGTGGCTTCCTAGCCACATGGGTATTGCGGGAAACGAGCTTGCTGATCAGGCGGCGAGAGAGGCAGTCGCACTGCCCTCGCTACCGTATAAGGTGCCTGCTAGTGATGTGCGCTCTCAGTTGCGGCATTCGATCCTGTCGCATTGGGAGGAGGCATGGCGTGCCACGCCTCCACCCAACAAACTGAGAGGCATCAAGGAGACAACGAAGGTGTGGAAATCTTCCTTCCGATCTCTCCGGAAGTTGTGGTACTCTGTCGACTCCGGATCGGCCATGGGATTGCTACGCACTCCTACTTGCTAAAGAGAGAAGATCCTCCTGTGTGTACTTGCGGCGCCCACCTAACCGTGGCACACCTTCTCTTGGAGTGTGTGGATCTGGCCGATCTGCGAGGGACTCTTAAACTGCCTAATACCCTCTCCCGTATTCTCCGTGATGACGGGCCGTCAGCTGACCTCGTCATCCGGTTCATGAGGGAGAGTGGTTACTTTTTTAAGTTTTAATGTGTAGTTACGACTTTTAATTCTGGTTAAATCTGTTTTATGTTTTTTATTGTGTTATGTATTGTATTGTTCACTATGCCTTATTTGTTTTATCCTTTTTTTACCATCCGCCTTTTATTCTTTTTATTCAAATAAGGCATAATTTTTGGGGCTCACTGTCTGTTTTATAAACACCATTTTCGTTTCATCCATGGCAGTGAGTTGTTTTTATCTACATCCTTTCATTTCACGCCATTTCATTTCATTAGGGGCCGATAACCTCGATGTTAGGCCCCTTAAAACAACAATTATCATCATCATCATACATCAGACTTGAAGATCCTAGACAGCTACTTTCGTCAGAACAACCTTAGACCAAACCCTCAGAAAACTGTAGTGTGTACTTTCCACTTGCGGAATAGAAGTTCTGGGTATAAACCAACCATACCATTCAGAGGAGAGAATCTACAATACTGTAGTAACCCAAAATACGTGGGAGTCACCCTGGACAGGTCGTTGACTTACAAGAATCACCTCTGCAATGTGTCAGCCAAGATCAAGACCAGGAATAACATCCTTCAAAAGCTGGCGGGTACATCCTGGGGTGCTAATGCTCAAGTCCTGAGATCCACTGCTCTTGCACTTTCTTATTCCGTCGCTGAATATTGTTGCTCAACTTGGCTTAACAGTGCTCACATTGGACTAGTAGACACCCAGCTGAACCAGGCAATGCGTATCATTACAGGGTGCATCCGACCTACTAACACACACTGGCTTCCCACCCTAAGCCACATACCACCTCCATCCCTAAGAAGATCACAGTCACTGCTTAACTTATGGAAGAAAATAGAAAACAATCCTCACCTCCCTATTCATTCTGATATAGCAGCTTCTCCAACCAAACGACTGAAATCCAGACACCCTTCTTGGCGTACTGCAATGATTCTACAGGACACCTCCTTTAATATATCGGACGCCTGGAAAGAACAATGGCATCTGCAATCCTCGTTACCAAATCATCACATCATTAAGAACCCCTGCAAGTGCCCTGTTGGATTTTCCCTTCCCAGACGACAGTGGAGGACGCTAAACCGTATTAGGACCGACCAAGGTAGATGTGGAGCCACTCTCTTCAAATGGGGATGGAAGGCTTCACCTCAATGTGACTGCGGAGAAGAGGAACAGACAGTGGACCACATTACATTAGAGTGTCCTTTACGTGCATACAGAGGCTCTATAGAAGACTTACACTGTGTCTCAAGCGAAGCCCTTCTCTGGCTCTCAACTTTTAACATGGAACTTTAGTTATGAACTTGAGATGGTAGTTGTACTGTATATATTGTATATAATATTGTATTCATCATACGCTAAATAAATAAATAAATAAGTGCAGATACAATTACACACTTTTCTACGGATAGTCAGAGAGACTTAAAATTATTTCAACGATGTTACAGCATATTTTACAATGTATTTGAACCGGACATATTTAAAGCGACCATGGGGCCGTTCAAACATTGCTGCATTTTGCCAATTAAGACGTGTAGTCTTATGCACTTTATGAATAGTGGCATATGCATTATAAGAGTTATGCATCATGAACATTTATGAAACTTATTCACAACGAACGCAGATACAGGGTGTCTGATAAATAAGCACACTTTTTGAAGTCACAATTTTCTACCAGTGTAATTCGATCATAGTGAAGACGAACAACACTAATGGATGTCGATCGAACATTTTACTGAACAGTGGCGTAACACATCCGAAGAGAGAATGGGGTACTCAGTTTTTTCGAACTTTTGTGGAGAATTTTGGACAATATCCATGATGGATATTCTGCATTTTATCATGTCGTGCTAGGCGGATACGGAGACGTGTTGGCAGCTCAGAGCGATGGATTCGGTTCCTAACGAAGAGGATTACTACGACATCATGTTCACTTGGATGGAGTCAGGTGTTAGTTCAGTGATTAATACAGCATTTTTCGTCGATCTTGCGAGAAATCTTTTGCAAACACTTGGATTACCGACGATCTTTGAATATTTTATTAACATCGGGAATATGAAGGTATTGTAAGAGCTATGCATTACTGATATGATGTTTTGACATAAACACTTGGCACACTCGTATTTTGTTTAGGAGTGTTATTATTTTTCGACATGGCTTGAATGTTCTACTACTTCGTTTGCTAAAATATGGTGTTACCATATGATATGGCAGGCACATTTATCCTACGTTTTCACTATTGATTGACTTTATTAAGCAGGATTTTGATCTTTATATTTTTCTGTGATGATAGTATTTCTTGATTATGGATAGTTTTATCGAGTGTTTCGAAACTCGTGATTTGCAATTGGATAGTTTGGATTTTCGTCAGTTCATTGCATACTAGCGAGTATGTGGAGTTCATCAGCAGGGATTTTTTTCTTTTATTGGATTGTTTGGTGATGTTAAATTTTATTCACTTAAGTGAATATATATTGCTTTTATATGACAAGTAGAGTCTTGTTGATTCCAATCATGTACACTCATTCACTAGTCTACGAAGATGGGGCCTGTTACCTTGAGTAACTGTGTGGTGGTACTCACCTAACCTGCCGCTTTAGGGTCTCATATTATCATCTGAGTGTAATTATGATCGTAAGAGGATTAAACAAGAAACTACCAGTCACATATTAGTCGATCTTTGTTAAATAATTAAAAAATAAATGTCAGCAGGGTTACACTTTGTAATTCTTGTTTGCCAATCCAATAGTTTGTTGCAGTACTCTTTTGAGAGTATATTCATTTAACAGTTAATATTTTTATACTCTTTGTGAGTGATTTGATACCTTTGAGACGGATTTCAAGTAATTGAGTATTGTAAGACGAGTTATTTATTATCAGAATTTATTTATAGGCAGATCATTATCATATATTTTTGATGTGAGTTAATATAACACATTGGTGTTTTTTTAAGTAAATCTTGAGGATCTTAACAGAGAGTTTATGCTCTGAATTAAACCAAATCTTGAATTGGATCACGATTACTAAGGTAATTTTCCTATTGTTTAAGAAGTTGTCTGGTCATGACAATATTAATTACAGTTCTTGTAGGTTATATTCGTCAACCATCTGAAGCCAGTTATAGTTTTTGTGGATCATGCTACGTGATGATTTGAGGTATTTTTGATAGGAGTTTGTTAAGTTATTCAAATGTCCACTTTACAATACAAAATTATCTTTTATATATCACTTGATGTCAATATACTTTTTGAGACATGTTTCGGCCCTGTGAGCCTTCTTCAGTCAAAATCACTAAAAATTCTCTTAAAACAGTCTAAAAATTTGTAAAACATTTTTACATCGTCAAGATGATTAAAACACATGAATATAAAATGCTTAAAGAATTTTCAAAAATTAAAAAAATGTACAACATTTCGAAACGTGGGTCACATTCTTGTTGATCCATTTTCAAACAGGGGACCTGGAACAATAAAAAATTACCTAGCAATCTACGGTTCCTACTTGGAAACATGAAGAGATGACTTTAGTTGGGTAAAAAACTTACCCCATTGTACGAGCATCTTGAAAAAGGATCGTGTCTAAATCTGTCATGTAGAAACAGGTAATCGGAAGTTGTTTATTTAGCGCTTTGCAAAACGTTTTCAACAACCTGTAAAACGGAAAACTAAATGAAAATGAAAAAGTAAACAATAACAAAACCCACGTGAAAATGACCAATGTTTACATACCGCGGTTTGGAGACCATGAACTGTCACCTCACAACTTGAAAGGGATACCACAAATGTGTCCGTCTTGTTGTTCTGCCTTTAATCACTGGTTGACTTGATACTGCAAGTGTGAGGTCAACGGTCGCGGAAGGGGAGGCATAGCGTACGTAAGAACCTTACGTTATGGAGGAGGGAGAGCCGCTTCCTGTTTATGTCGGTCTCTTCGCCTTAGTTTCGAGATCGTGTTAAATAATATGTTGTCGTTGAAAGTTAATTCGTTCAAGTTATTTACAGGGTCTGTTTTTTGGGCGATATAAATTTCTATGTTCTCTAAAACATTAAGTTTTTTTACCTTTATTAACAATATGTACAATTTCCAAATCCTTATCTATCGAACTGAAATTATGTTTTTTCTCGTCCATGTGGTTCGCCATGGCCGAGAACTTGTTATATTTCAGCGCACTGGTATGTTCCCCGTATCTTACGTTGAACGCTCTACCCGTTTGTCCAAAATAGGTGGAATCGCAATCCTTACATTTTAGTTTGTACACTCCCGATTTGCTGAATTTATTGGTCTTATTTACACTATTGTGATTAAAAAAGATGTTGCTGTTATTATTTTGTGTTTTGTATTGCCCCCGTAATTGAATTATGTAGAGACCACGGTGGCTATATTTGAAATTATAAGGAGAGTTATGGCTGTCATAGTTATGACGTGGGTAGTCATGACGTAAGCACGGATGACGTAAATGTGATGCCAGCAGGCTACTTGAGCTGAGATTCTCAGTGACGTCAGCATTTAGTCGAGAATGTTCCAAGATTTACGACGCAGTCGCAGGAAACGAGGAATTCGGCTGAGGAAGAAACTATGCTATTGGAGGAGAGGCTTGAACCAATCAACGATAGTTTAAAGGAAGACGGAGATTGCTGAAACTATGGTATTTTTATTACTTTTGGAATGCAGAATTGTGGAAATCCATTTGCAGTAAAGGCATTGATTTGGAATTTTGGTGAAATTTATTTTCAGTTTTTGAATTTTGAAAATCCGTCATGTATTAACGAAGTTGGAACTTTTAGCGATGACGCAGTACCACGCTTTGGAAGGGATGGAAACGCCCCTCGTGAAGTTAATAAAAGGGCCTGCGCAGAAGAGAGGAGCCTCTTTCGTTCTCCGATTATTCTCAGATCGCATTCTCAGATCATCGAAGTCTATTTGTGAAAGTTCTTTTCTTATACATTCATTATAGTGAGACGTCGAAGTGAACAGCAGTGAAAAGAATCGTCTTTATAACGCGTGGCGAGGCCACTATATTAACGAGATCCAAGTCAAACTAGGTGAAGTTGAAACGGACCTTAGAAAGCTTCTACAAGTTTAGCTTTGAACAGTTAGCGGTCTCCGATAAGCTAATTGTATTGTGCAGTGCTACATGCAGTTATAGAGAAAAGCTGAACAATTTCGACCGATTAGTTTCAAAGATATTAGCAGTTTTATACGACTGACCAAAAGTGATTATCTCGCCACAAGAGAAGCACTTTTGTATAGCCAGAATCAACGCAAAGGCTAACGCTGCGAGTGGAATAGAAAGACTTCAGATTGCTTGGTTACACAACGATACAGTATAATGGAGCAATTGAATACGGCAGTTTGTTCTTCTGACTCTACAACCGAAGAGCAGATGGAAGGCTAAAGGGCTTATTGCAATTGGGACATATTTCAACGGAGTAAGATAGCGACATGGAACTTCGCTAATTGCTATTCCACACAAGCAAACATGCGGTGAATACCATCTACACCCATGTTTCGTGATTAAAGGCTGAATACCATCGAACAGCCATAGAAACAATTTCATACTCTGAATATGAATAATTTCTTCGGAAATTTCTACAAAACTTCATGGCGATTGTCTACTGGAACTTCAGGGAATTTTTCAAGAGAGGTCAGGGATATCCCGACTCACAAAGAAGATTATTGCCGGAAGGATGTCTATTCGTCTTCGAGGAGCAGAGCGATTTCCGGAGAAGGAAGCAGTTCGATTCTCCGAGGGTGATATTTCCTATTTCGAGGATGGAGCTCAGCTTTAACGTGGTGAAATGGATCCATCAGCAGTCTTCTTTGGGGAATTTTCCTCTGGAACGTCAATCGGCAGATAAGGTAGTCGTGAACGTTTATTGTATTTGAGTTAATTAATAATGTTTGAGCAACCATTTTTCCCATATTTTTATCCTCATGTTTTTTGCCCTATTTTCTTGTTGAGATTCTTATTCTCAGTACACCTTGATGAGTTTTGCATTTTTCGACGATTTATTAAGACATTGTTATGTCATGGGCATAGTTAACGATTTTGGATCAGTTGAGACTGATATTTAGATTTTTCAGTAATTAATATTTTTGTAGTCACGATTTGACTGTAAGTTAATGATTTTTATGGCAGATTTAAATTCAGACAGCGTGTCATTTTATTAAAGTAATTCTACCCCAGTTTAATTACTTTGAGCAATTTTCTGTCATCATCAAGAAGGAAGAACATTTAATTGATTTTAGAGCGTTAAAATCTCTTACGTTGTCGACGATCTTGGAAATACTAGTCGTTATTTGAATTGATTGCAACACAGACATTTATCGTCAGTTATGAATGAACATTGCATTATAGACACTTTTGTGAAAGAGTAACTTTAATAATGAATTATTGAATGCATTAAAGTCAAGAACTTTTGTTAGGAGTTTTTCTCAATTAGAGATTTATAGAACGATGTTTGCATTTCCCAGTCTAATTGGATTCTATTCGACTACTTTGCATTTTAGTCGCACTTTATTTGAAGATAGTATTTTCATACTACAATTTTCTTTTAAGATGTTAATCTTAAATTTTGATAGACCAGACAGGCGTATATAAGCGTATTCACTATTAAATTTGTTTGTGATTGGCAAGTTTTGACTTCATTTCGGTTCATGAATGAAATCCACGAAGGTTAAAAAAACAGTTTTGAAACAATTAATGATTATAAAAATTTTTAAGTGGAACTATGAATGTATAATCGCTAGTGCAGCGCGTGTTGAAAGTCGCTGAGATATAATGCCCTTGAATATGAAGGAAGTTCCCACAGGAATAAATGTTAAAGAATTATTTGTGGAAGTTTTGTAAGTTATGTGGAAGTTTAATGCCATATAGATTAATATATGATGATTTTGGGCATATTTTTAATGCAGTTTATGCATTATCTTGTTAGCGAAGGATTTTCCGCTGGAGTAAGATTGTAATAGTTCGTTGAAAATTAATCAAGTGATTTACTGTTATAATTAACACGAGTTTTGAAAGAATTTGAGATAAGATTTTGAATGAAGGTTGCCGTCACAAATCATTATTAAAACCTTTATTAAACCAGATGTAAAAGTTATGATGTTATAGTCCTCACAAATCGAACCATCTCTGCACTATATAAGATACATTTTCATCCACCTCGGATGAACGGGTGCAATGCAAGAAAACGGAGTCCCACAGGGATCGGTGCTTAGCGTAACATTATTTGCGATTGCCATAAACGGTATAGTCGCTGCTGCTGGTCCAGCAGTGGTACCGTCGCTATATATAGACGACTTCGCTCTACATTATAGTGCGCACAATATGGCGGTCGCTGAACGACAGCTACAACAAGGTATTCGGAGAGTGGAACGCTGGACACTAGAGCATGGCTTTCGGTTCTCAACCGCTAAGACCTCGGTTTTCCATTTCTGCCGAAAGCGCACTCTCCATCCTGATCCTGAGCTTTATCTGGGCGATGTAGCTTTGCCTGTTGTTACTACGTACCGGTTCCTTGGGCTCCTTTTCGATCAGAAATTGACGTGGGAGCCACACGTGCGGTGTTTGAAAACTGCCTGTGCTAAGAGACTCAACATGTTGCGGTTTCTTAGCGGCACATCATGAGGGGCGGACCGCGTGGTGCTCCTGCGTTTTTACAAGTCACTGATTTTATCTAGGTTAGATTATGGCAGTGTAGCATATGGTTCGGCCCGTAAGTCAGTGCTTGTTAAACTGGACGGTGTCCACCACGGCGGTGTGAGGCTGACGACGGGAGCCTTTCGGACGAGCCCAGTCGTCATGTAATCGCCGAGGCTGGCGTACCTCCTTTACACCTGAGGCACCAACAAGTACTGCTGATCTATGCTGCATCTATTCGACAGATGTCACTTCATCCAAGCTATCCATGTTTGTTTACCAATCCGAATCGCCGGCTGTATGATGCGCTCGCCCGAGCCACTCGGCCGGCGGGGATTCGCTTGGATGCCTTATACCGTCAGTTCCGATTTCCTTCTGTCTCCTGTATCGTCCGAGTACCTAGCAAGGCCCCTCCGTGGATGGTCTCTCGCCCTGATATCATCCTGGATCTGCACACCGGCCCCAAGTCGGACACTGACTCCACCGTCCATCGGAGGCTGTTCCAGTCCGTTGTGAGCCGGGATCTGGGCTTCTATACGCTGCCGAAGTCGACGTCACTTCCGCTCCGTTGCTAAGCAACTGGAGCAATACATCATGGCTCCCTTGTAGCTTGCTTCAGTCTTTGAGCCGTCATTATTTCCTATTTGTATCGTATAAAACTGTACATGCATGGATGTCCAGAGGCAAGAAAGCATAGAAAAGTATATTTTCCACAGTAATTTAACATAGTTGTCCAATAATGTTGTAAAATATTGCGTACGAGATGCACATTAGGTCTTAGAGCATAAGTCGTAGAGATGTGGCCTACGATATTTACCTTAAATTAAGTGAAAACATGAAAATATAACATTTCTGGATATTGTGAATCACGTTCCGTATGAATGATCAATACTATGGAAAATAAAGTAGCGTAGGCCCTGCCAGTAAGTGACGAATAAAATGAACTTAAGGTCTATCAATGCATAAGGGAACAGTTTAAAATATTTGGATGAGAGTTTAGGCCAAATCTTAACGGCTATAGAAGAAACAAAGACTGCATTTCAATACAATTTATGTGTTTACCACAACGCCGCGGTTGTTTGAAAACGAATCAAATTGACAAAGCCTAACCTGTGTGCTCAATAACAGGTTAGAGAAGTCTACAATTAAGGCATATCGTCCTACCTCGTTCTAAATAATTGGGCACTTTTCCTATCCTAGCTCTAAATATTAGGCCACTAAAACTGACATGAAAATATCCGAGGCTCTCACCCAATAAGTAGGCCTACACCAAGCTGATGACCACATTATCACACTGATTAATGTTACACATTAGCTGGTCTACCACAAAAGAGCTAAATAGAATTAGCTGGTATATAGAGATTTAGAACAAAAACAAAAAAGCCACCCTGCATCTTCACGAGCAATCCTAGCAAACATTCACACAATATGTGCTGGACAGTCAAAGTGGTACAAGTAGCCTTCTTGGTATGAAGTGGGCCAAAGAGTTGATGTAGAGAAATGCTAGTCCCGGTACCATAACGATGATCCATGTGCTATGGTACTAGATGGCTCACACAGTTTCCAGTTACCAAATTGAATAGGACTTTCTACTAGCAACTTCAAACCTTTCCACAGACCACATATTATGCTCAGTTTGCAAAAAATAAAATACGGTATTTAGGCAGAAATTTTCAGTCGAGATTAGGCCTAATTGTTATTTGGAAACAATTCACTGCTTAAATAAATTAAGGGAAAAATCACTACTCAGAAAAGTTGTAGGAGAAAATTTATTGCTGTTGTCGTTTATAATACTTATAGTACAATCCATATTTAATTACAACTACACTGCCCACATGAACCTAAAAACCCCCTATGTGACATATATGTCCCAAATATCTCTCTATATTAGATATACTGTATCCACTAAATGATGTTATAGATAAATATTTATAATTTGTAGAACCCGCCATGCAATTCTTGCCTCAGGAGTGAGGTCGGCTTTATTCATATTATCTCGCAAAATTCTCGTACTTTATGAATAAAATTTCACTTCTATTTTGTAGCTCCAACATTATGGATGATCTTCACGGGAGGCGTTTGCCTTATTTCACGCATATTACACCTTTTTATCAACAAAATTCAAGACACTGCGCAGCGTTAATGCAGCTTCCTATGTATAAAAAACCTAGCAACCAGTTGTTTGGGTCCAATGTGGCTGCGCCCATACGGTTGCTAGGCACGTCACTTCGGCAGCGTATTCACGGACGGTTCGAGGGTAAACGAGAAAGTAGGCTGTACATTTGTGGTTGAGGATCGTCGGTTTCTCTTTTCACTTTCCGAGGCCTGTGGCGTGTACACTGCGGAGGTCTATGCCATCTTAGAGGCTCTGCGGTACACGTTATCAGACACTTACTTGTGCCGGGCTCCTCTCCGTCTTCTTTCCTGTCGACCTCCCTTGGCCACCTCTTGTTCTCTTCCGACCCCGACGGTATTAGGTTATCCGAGGCCTAGGGAGTATTTCACTTTCCCGCCTTAATTGGCCCTTGTCTCATCTTTCCTGATACCCTCCTTCTGTGAGGGGTCAGCCTTCTTTTCCTTTTACCTCCTGCCTTGTGCTCAAGGCCCTTAAGGAGGCAGGTTGTATGTAGGCCCACCACTTTTGGTGCACCCTAGATAATGCTACACCTTCAGGGGCTCACGGCTGGTGTGTTCGGGAGTTGGCGACCCCGAGGCATTCCTGAGCTGGGTCCGTTTTCCCCTTTTGTCCCTTACCTTTGGGGCGGACCCTCTCCTCTCCTCTTCTCTTTTCCTTATATTTCCTTTTCTCTTTAAGATTCCCGCACTGTTTTTGTTACTTGGTTCATCGTGTATCTAAATTTCCTTTTATCGATTTTTTAAATAAACATTTAATGCAGCCAATGGCCAAAGAATTTATCGATTTTTTAAGGCATTATTAATCTACGTTGCATTTTGTAAGTTTTTTTCGATCTAAATTACATCTCGCGATTGTTTTCAACCTCAATTGCATTTTGTAATGATTGACAATCTAAATTGCTTTTTAATAAGTCTTTCAATGCAGGTGGCCGGGCCTTTTAGTGAGTATTTTGAATTCCAATTGCATTTTGTAAGTATTTTCAGCCAAAACCGCATTTCGCACGAATTTTGATTCTAAATTGCACTTTGTTTGGTGGGCATTTTCCACATATTTTGATTCTCAATTGCATTTTGTGGGTATTTTAAATCTAAATTACATTTTGTCAAGTATTTTCCATCTAAATTGCGTTTTGTAAGTATTGTCAATCCACATGAGTCGTTTGAATCTACCGTGCGTTTTGTAAGCATTTTCAATTTCAATTGCACTTTGTGAATAATTTGGATTGGAACTGGGATAGGCCTATTTCAATCTGAATTGTGTTGTGTATTTTCAATTTCAATTGCATTTTGTAAGTATTTTCGATCTCATTTGCATTTTGTAAGTATTTTGAATTTCAGTTGCATTTTGTAAGTATTTCGAGCTACATTGCATTGTGTACGTATTTTGAATCAAGCCTACGTTTAGTGGGTCTTTTTCAATCTATTCTGTGAATCTTTTCGTTCTAAATTCCCTTTTGTAAGACCATATTGTGTGTTGTCTCCATCCATGGGCGCCCATAGGATTTTTTCCAGGGGGGGGGCCAAGTAAATATTTTCGTTTCATTGCCTACCTGTCACCCCCCCCCCCCCCATCGCCACCCCCCCCCCCCCCCACACACACACACACACACACACACACAAAGTTTCATTTCTTACTTACTTCGTCTTCGTGACATTCATTATTTGACTGCTCTGAAACTATTGGATACTTTGTGGCAAGTTTGGGAGGAATGTTTTCTTTGAGTTTTTGTCCGTTATCGTTCGCTTTTCTTCGTGATTCAACGTCGTAATGTTCAGTTATTAAAAACAGAAAAAAACTAGTGGTATCGACAAAAATAAAAATCAAGTACCGTAGTTCATTAAAATAGTATCGTTAATCCAGTTCGCCAACTTTCTAAATAACTGGATATATTTTCACATGATCCCAAATCACTAAGTTAAACTGTGGAAATATCCCAACATCTGAATCAGACAATTATTTAAATAGCACTGTTTCCAAATACGGTAGGCTACGGTATCTAGTTTGTACTGGCCATTACAGCAGATCTTCACGTATTTCCTCTTCTAAACAACCAATCGGAAATACTTCGCATTGCTCTTACTAGAATCATGAAACACTTGTAGTTTACGAACTGATAAACTCGAGCCTATGGTTTTAATAAAAATTAGTTTTGTCAATAAAAAATATTTCGCCTGATTATTAATAACCACTAAATAAAATGGATAAAAACCACTATATCACTTACTTCTTACTACCATTATTCGCATTCTCGACTGAAACAAGAGGAATTGTGATACAGGAATGGTGATACGAACGTAAACAAACCACTTCTTTCAATGAGTAATTGAGCCTTATGCTCAAGCTTTTCTCTGTTTATGAAAATAATAGACGATAAAATAAAACTAACAGATATCGTACAATTCCGTTGAGTTAAATAAAATAACAAGTGATATATTTCGCCGTATTATTGTACCTGTGACGTAAAAAATATACTGTCTAACCAATCTAATACAAATACTTTTTGAGTTTTAAAATTTATGTGTGTTAAGACTACCCTTAAAGAGGGGAAAATTAACCTTTTTATATTCAATAACTGGCATTGTTGTAAATGTAAACAGGTTTAAACTTCATCCCTTGTACTTGACTGTGAGTGAAATTCTGTTTTATGTTATAACGTGTCATTATGCGAGTGTGTATATGTAATGTTATTTCAGAGTACCGATAGCGTAGTTTTGAGATGAGTGCCCCGGAACATGAAACACGATACGTACGTGGTATTTCCCTGAAGGTAGTGTTTAAAATATAGGCCTACTAGGGATGGCTGCTGTCAGCGTCGGCAATCAAATTTCGAATATTTAGGTAACCAGTCGTCATCGTGGAGCTTAAATTGAGGTACTCAACTACACAGATGGGCTTAAAGATCAAATTACTACATCCTGTCCTTTCTTACAATGCATGCCGCGATGGATTTACGTTGCTGCCCCCGACTTGGAATATGCAGATTTATTAAAGTTGTAACCTTTCCAGGTCACAAGGGATCGAACCCTTACTTTCGGGACGTACGATTTTCATAATCGTCCACATATTTTTATTTGATGTCTTTTTGTGTTTTATAATTATGTAATGAAGTGTATAATATTATGTGATTTATTTCCGATTAATTTGTTTATGTTTTAAGGGATTGTAATTGGCAGGATCTGAGTCTAGTTGTATGTGAATATTTTAACATTGGAATAATCTTCAGTCAGAGAGTCTGGAATTGTGTGCAAGAACCAGGAAGTAGGCTTGTTGTCGCCTGGGATTTTCTCTCGCAAGCTCAAGTGCATGATGACTCATGCAGGTAGGAGGCTTGGCAACCCTGTGCTAGGGGTGTGTCAAGGGTATTTTGAAGACCAATAAGGCACTCCTTATATGGTAATGTTTTGTTTTGATTGGCTGGACCCGTGAGGGAAGCCAGGTAGGCCAGTGATTTGTGGAGGGGAGATGAATGTTATTAGGACTTGACGAAGCTGTGAGGGTGACTCATTCTTAGGACTCCGTGGGGAGTAGTACTCATTCTTTGGACCGCGTGTAGGGCGGTGTACTCATCCTTTGGACTCCGTGTGGAGTGGTTCGTATTCTTGGTATGACTCCGTGAGGGAGTGGAACTTGTATTTTGGACTTGTGTGTTTTTGGTGGAGAAGGAAGGTATTTCAGACTATCACAAGTTGGTGTTCGATGTGCAATTACTGAGTTTCTGGCTATACATTCTCAAGGGAATTATGAGCCTAGTTTCAAACAATTAGTCTAGATTGTTTGTCTCGAATCGCATGAAGTATTGTAAACTAACGTCTGTTTACCGAAATTCTGAGACCATAGCGGTAAATTGTTATACGACAAATACTAGTAAAATATGCTATGTATTAGTAAACTCAGTAGCGAACTAGATGCGATAATCCAACACACGTATTTAAAGCATCTTTGTATAATCAGATCCACGAAACTAGACAAATCGTTGGATGCTGACCATCAAAGTAATAATGTACATAATATTCATAGTTGAGAGGTTTGCGTGTGAAATATATAGTAATTGTGCTGCGAGTAAGTAGGAGTGATTCTCTGGGAGCAACTAACCCTCGAATCAGTAGAGTTAAGTCGTCACAGCTGAAGTCAACGCCTGTAAGTACCAGTCATCATTATTTCCGAGGGTCATCAACATGTCATATGTGTGCCTGTGTGAATATGATAGGGAGTTTTAGATAGTCTGTATGACGAGGATCGTGCGAAGTGTATTTCATGTCGGGTATCAGAATATATTGTACATTTTACCAAATCTATAGTGCTTTTATTTATGAAGTAACCAGTGTAGTGAGGAGTGAATGTTTATTGCTGTTACTCATACCGTACAGGTGTTTAACCCTCACGCAACCAGTGAAGCCGAGCAGTTACAAAGTTTCCATAACATATGAGGCTGTTTCTTCGCCTGAGTGTGCATTTAACTACGAGTGGCATACGCTATAAATATGCGTTTGCTAAAATTAAATTTTAAAAAAATTATACAAAGAATGTAGATTGAATTTTAACAGATATCATACACAACCAATGTGCAAAAACAATTATTTAAATACCGGTAACAAGTTTGGAATTTCCTCATTGGTACAATTTCACATTCAAGTCAGATCAACAGCAAGAACACCATGGTGACTAAGGCGATACTTTCATTTATGTCCTTAAATAATCAACAATGCCAAAGTATATTCTCTTGTGGAGGGCTTAAACTTAATCAACTTGACGTTTAATGACCAAGCAGTTTTGTACAGTTTTCCAGAATATTTTCCTTCCCTAAAACCTGCCGCCTTGGCAGTTGCAAGTTTGTCCCCCCCGTCAATACGGGTCTGAATATAGTAAATTATCCAATATTGTAAGCACGACCTTACAGGACCAGTGTTTTACTAGTCAGCATAGAAAAGCTTATTTTAGGAGTTAAGAAACGCTATCGATGTTGCAATGTCTAAAAATATCTCCAGAACGTGATTTTCATATCGACACTGCCGAAGTGAGGTGGCAAAAGTAGTAGCCACTCAAGATAGTGATAGGGAAACATGCGGTATTTAACACTAGGCATAACCGTATTGAAATTTGGAGCTTACCTAGATATTAGGCCCCTTTAAACATCAATTATCATCATCACCATCATCCATTGGTGACAGAGTGCATGGCATCATTAGAACCATATTTTTATTTAACAATTGTAAATACATATTAAGTCAGCAACATTACAGAATTTTGTTATTGTAACAGTTGTCAGTTGACTATTTGTAACTTCCATTTATGAAATAAACTGGTGTGACAATGAACAATCTTATTTCAACATTCTCGGAAATCCAGGCCCCCTAAGGTCGCCCACGATATTAACCCATGCATGAGTACCAAATGGCCGAACAGACCCACTTAAAGCTTGAATATTCTAAGAACAATTCTTAGTCAGCACCCACAAACTGAGAGTAATCAACATGCAAAATTTCAGTTTCATAGCCCTTGTGGTTACAAAGATACGATGATTAACGAGTGAGTACCTCCTTTTTGGATTATATATAATAAGATAAGATTGCATTACTTACCTTTAAATTAAATATAAATACATTCGTAGACTAAGTACACAAAATTAATAAATAATACTGTCGGCACACAGACACAGTCTGGGCGGCCGTTCATAGCGAACACAATACTCACGAATGGAATGTAGGCTACGCGCATATCAATTACATTATTCCTTTGTAATATTACTCAAGTGTCTAATTTAAAGCAAAGAACACCAGAACTATTGCATAACTGACATAATATGTAGGATGATTTTAACCTTCCGGTGGGTGCTACTGATCTTATCTCATATTCGTCAACATATTCGTCAACTACCTTCCAGAAGTTACGTCTTTCCACATGACATTCAAATCCATATCGGCCAGTTTGTCAATGACGCTTCTACACATTTGCTGTAGTCGCAAAAGTGATATGCGAGGCAGATTGCGCCTGATCGAGCACCATTACGTAATAGACTATGTAGAGAACGAATGAGTGTTTCACTAATTGAAGCAAAACTATTCTTCAGCAAATATTGTAATTTTTAAAATTCAGATTTCTGAGGTGTGCCAGACAGACTTAATGCGCCCACTGCCACTATACAGTATTTAATGTTTGGCCTGTCAGAATGTTAAATATCTGAAGTATTTATATTTAGTACAAATTAATTAGAATAATGTAAGCACTTTTGCAAAAAAAAGTTTGTTCTCAGTCTGATTTGCATATCGTTTTATTTTTCAAGGATCCAGGGGGGGGCCATGGCCCCCCCTGCCCCCCCGTATGGGCGCCCATGTCTCCATCTGAGTTTCTCTTTGTACGTACTTTCCGTCTCATATAATTTTCGTTCTGGTTTCCATTTCATTCTCGCTATCACCCAGATCATTAGGGTCCGATAACCTAGATGTTAGGCACCTTAAAACAACAATTATCATCATCATCATCATCATCGGTTTCTGAGATTGTCGGACAAACGTGCTACGTAATATGGAGCTCGTTAAAAGATGGATATCTTCAATTTCCAACACCTGATACATGGTACCTCTCTGCTGACTCATTCTTCACAAAGTGGATCTTCCCGAACTGCATTGGAGCTATATACGGAAAACACTTTAGAATAATTTGTCCGTCTAAAAGTGGGAGTACATATTGCAATTACCAGCAATACTTTTCAGTTCTCTTACAAGTAGTAGTTGATTCGGACTGCAGAATCATTGCATTGGATTACACTGAAGGGCGCCAGAGTGATTCCGGACACTTGAGAAGCAGTTCATTATTTCAAATGTTAGAGATCGGTGAACTTGAAACATTTTGACGGATTATTTCAACGGAAATGGAGCTGTACCGAGGCTGAGTGATTATGCTTTACCTGAAAATATTATCCAACGCTACAATGGCCGCACTTGATTTCAAACTAACGAGTGTTTAATAAAACAACTTGTAAATGCTTTAGGTATCATAAATGAAAAATAAAAGAAATATATAAATAAATACATACTCTATTGATTTGAACTTACCATCTTTGCCAACTTCCTGCGCCACCTCTTCCCAAAGCTTTTTGAGGACAATGGCATTTTTGTGTAGTTCGTGTGATGAGTTCCACAAGGCTTCTCTTTTAAATACTGCTGACACAAGTAACTCATCCCTTTTCTAGTCAAAATGCACAATAGTAGGTTAAAAGAAGCTTAAGTACAAAAACAAGATCACGTTTCCACCTGGATAGAAGCGCGGGATAACTGCCCAGTCCGTTCGCTAGGATACACGCCTAGCGACTATCCAGGGAGCCAAGCTAAACCAAGCGCTCAGTGCGGCCACTTCCATTCGTTCTCGACAGTTCGTTTGCTTGGATGAATCATCCTAGCGGCTATCCACCATCTAGGCGCTAAGCAAGCCACCTCTGGTGCGGACGCAGCCTAAGAGGTTTTTTTTTTTTTTTGTCAATGAAAACAAATGCTTTGGTGCTTCGAATTAATCAGGAATGCTAACTCACTTTTCTTGTACCACGGAACTTATATATTCACCCAGAGTTAATCAAGAAAGTGCCAGTGCCATCTGGTGACATAACAGCAAAGTTTGATTTTCTAGATCTGTATGACAGATGGCTGCACACAATTTTATCAAAAGGTGCGCACTGGGACAAAGTTGCCAACATTGACGGTACCTTCTCTGCAAGGACACCGTTCAATGGAGGCACTGTGATGGTCTGGGCTGGGATTACCTCGGATACATGCACATCCCCCAGGGGCTCACATCTTTTGGGACGTGGGTTGGCGACCATGGGGCCCCAGCTGAGTCCGTCATTGCTTCCACTTACTTGTGCCGGGCTCCTCTCCGTCTTCTTTCCTGTCGACCTCACTTGGTCAACTCTTGTTCTCTTCCGACCCCGACGGTATTAGGGTATCCGAGGCCTAGGGAGTCTCTTCCTTTCCCGCCTTAATTGGCCCTTGTCTCATCTTTTCTGATACCCTCCTTCTGCGAGAGGTCAGCCTTCTTTTTCTCTTCCTTTTACCTCCTGCCTTGTGCTCTAGGCCCTTAAGGAGGCAGGGTGTATGTAGCCCCAACACTTCTGGTGCACCCTAGATAATGCTACACCCTCAGGGGCTCACGGCTGGTGAGTTCGGGAGTTGGCGACCCCGAGGGATTCCTGAGCTGGGTCCGTTTTCCCCTTTTGTCCCTTACCTTTGGGGCGGACCCTCTCCTCTTTCACTTTCCTATATGCCGTTCATGGCTCTCCTTCCTTCCAAGTCCCTCAATCCGCCTTCTCCGAGGGTTGAGGGCATTTCTTTTCCTTCTGTCCTTTTATTTACCTTATTCTCCTTTAGTTTTCCATTTCTTCTTCTAGTATGTAGGTTATTAGTTAGTTTTAGTTTTAAGTTCGCTTTTCATTTTTCATCTTCACGATCACCCAAACCATCAGGGGCCGATAACCTAGATGTTAGGCCCCTTAAAACAACAATTATCATCATCATCAACCTTAAGGAGGCAGGGTGTATGTAGCCCCACCACTTCTGGTGCACCCTAGATAATGCTACACCCTCTGGGGCTCACGGCTGGTGAGTTCGGGAGTTGGCGACCCCGAGGGATTCCTGAGCTGGGTCCGTTTTCCCCTTTTGTCCCTTACCCTTGGGGCGGACCCTCTCCTCTCTCGCCTCTCCTCTCACCTCCACTTTTCCTTATGTTTCCCTTTCTCTTTAAGATTCCCGCACTGTTTTTGTTACTTGGTTCACCGTATATCTAACTCCCCTTTTAGCGATTTTTCAAGGCATTTTTAATCTACGTTGCATTTTGTAAGTTTTTTCGATCTATCCCTCCCCCAGGGGCTCACTTCTAGTGGGCGTGGGTTGGCGACCACGGGGCCCCAGCTGAGTCCGGCATTGCTTCCACTTACTTGTGCCGGGCTCCTCTCTGTCTTCTTTCCTGTCGACCTCACTTGGTCAACTCTTGTTCTCTTCTGACCCCGACGGTATTAGGGTATCCGAGGCCTAGGGAGTCTCTTCCTTTCCCGCCTTAATTGGCCCTTGTCTCATCTTTTCTGATACCCTCCTCCTGCGAGGGGTCAGCCTTCTTTTTCTCTTCCTTTTACCTCCTGCCTTGTGCTCTAGGCCCTTAAGGAGGCTGGGTGTATGTAGCCCCACCACTTCTGGTGCACCCTAGATAATGCTACACCCTCAGGGGCTCACGGCTGGTGAGTTCGGGAGTTGGCGACCCCGAGGGATTCCTGAGCTGGGTCCGTTTTCCCCTTTTGTCCCTTACCTTTGGGGCGGACCCTCTCCTCTTTCACTTTCCTATATGCCTTTCATGGCTCTCCTTCCTTCCAAGTCCCTCAATCCGCCTTCTCCGAGGGTTGAGGGCATTTCTTTTCCTTCTGTCCTTTTATTTGCCTAATTCTCCTTTAGTTTTGAATTTCTTCTTCTAGTATGTAGGTTATTAGTTAGTTTTAGTTTTAAGTTCGCTTTTCATTTTCATCTTCATCATCATCATCAAACCATCAGGGGCCGATAACCTAGATGTTAGGCCCCTTAAAACAACAATTATCATCATCATCATCATCATTTTTCGATCTAAATTACATCTCGCGATTGTTTTCAACCTCAATTGCATTTTGTCAAAGATTGACAATCTAAATTGCTTTTTAGTAAGTATTTCAATGCAGGTGTTCCCCCAGGGGCTCACTTCTAGTGGGCGTGGGTTGGCGACCACGGTGGGTAGTTTATTGGCTGAGGAATAACCCACCCACCAAGGGAAGATGATTAAGAGAAGGAAGTAGATTTTGGATTGGAGAAAAAGGATAGAAAAATAGGAGGAGAGTCCCACAAAAGTTATGAATTTGACTTTCAATACATTTAGAAGCGGTTGCCACCGCAAATCCGTGCTCGGATACCTAAAGTGGGTACGAGCTTGGTCGAAGCTGACGGGAACCGCAGCTAAGACTTGGGCAGTTTGCCAGAGAAAGGCTTTAGTGTATTTCCTTCCAAGCACGAATAAAAGTACTATAGGGAAGGAAGATGGTCTGGCCAGACAGATAGTAAAAGCTTTATTGAGTATGAACGAGGGCATAAACCTAGGAAGAGCTAGGAAAGCCAGGATCCTGCCTAACTGTAGTATCAGAGAAATGATGAATCCAAAAACAAATATTTAATTTATTTAACAATTCAGGAGAAATTAATATTTTTGACAATTAAATATTTTGCAATCTTGTTAACAATTTGGGGTCGCAGACCTCCAACAACATTCAGAAATTGCTCCAGGCAAATAACAATTCTTAAGGTTTTAAACCTAGTACTAAAACCTTGATAAGATTTTAAAAGGGCAATGAAATGATTAAAGTTTAAACATTAAATTGAGTACAAGGAGTGTACTATAAGAAATTTCTGAAAGAACATTCTAGAGAGAATAAAAAATTCGAATATAACAGCAAGGAAAACATAAAGCATAAAATAGAAGTTACTACAACTTCTTATATTTAAACAGAATTACTTTATGAGAATTATACAAAAGAGGGCAGGTCACTTACTGTGAAACCTGAAGAGGTAATCAAAAAGAAGGTTCTAGACTTCCTATGTTTAATTAGAAATCACGAGCCAAATGGGGCAGTTTACATTTCGTGAGACCTAACAATAACTCACACAAGAGTTGAAAGAATTGTTTTCCCTGATTTGAAGGGAGAAACAATGTAAGTTTGAAACGTGTATAAAACACGTAATTATACAGCAATTACTTAATGATAAACAAGCAAAATGGAAGGGCACTTCACAGAGTGACACCTTATTGAAACAGACCTGAATTTAAAGTTTATTACAGATTGTTAGTAAGAGGTTTAGGAAAGAGAAATAGGGATGGAGGAAAAATGTTCATGGCCGTATTTAATATAACCGGACGATCGCGACGCGGTAGAAACGTGGAGCAAGCACTGATTATCACTGTAGTCTATAAAGATGGATGCAAAGTTCACTATAGAAACACTGAAGTGTATGAGAAAGAAAGTTATTGCAATTATGGAAATAACTGATTGCACTATATAAGTGAGAGTCTATTTCTTGAAAAAGTTGTGATTTACAATTAAATGCGCCATAGAACATTCCAGTAGTTCCAGCGGTGGAAGAAAGTTAGCTATTGCAAAAATTTGTAAGGAAGATTCCTCATTTTAAATATTATTGTCACAAGTGAGTGAAAAATACTTGACGGCAAGACTCGCAGATAGAGTACAAGATCTCGAAGGTTCCAGAACGACCTTAGTAGTAAAATGGGGTTGAGAAAGTCCAACGGAGGAACTAGCTTGATGAATTATAGACAGCGGGTATTAGATAATATCCCACGTAGTGAGAGAATTTCTCATTTAAATAGCTTAAGAAAAGCTCTTTTTTAGTAAGGTTGGCTTATACAAGCGAAAGCTCAACATGGCAAATCCCACGAAGAATGTTTTTTGCCCCAAAATAAATACTTTCACACTGTCTATAAAAGTATCATTAAAAGCACGTGGAAGTTAAAACCATGAAGATGAGGTTAAAACTTTTAAAATGGTACTTATCTTGATTTCATGTTGAAGGCGAAGTTCTGTATGACGATAATTACTTTGCCAACATGGCGTAGAAGAGAGTATGCCTCTTGGTTTGAGGAGGCTAGCTCGAGTGGAGCTTTGACTGATCGAGTCAACTGCCGACTGAGAAGTGAGAGCTGCTCAACGGAGCACGGAGGGACCGAGGAAGGGGAAAAGAGTGGGGGGTAGGAGACAAAAGGAGAACATATAAGTATTGCCAATATTGTAACAAAAAAATGATCTCTTGCTGAGCTGGTCTTCAAAGAGTTGATAACAGTTGATACTAGCGCAGCATGGTGAGTAAAGAAGTGGACGTAGTCCTCTTGCTCAAGGAGAAAATAGCTGGCGATGATAACAGGATCTGGTAGCCAAATGGATATGGAATTCCTCTTGCGCGAGGAAGAGTTGAAGAGCTTCAGAGATTCGTTGTTATATGACGCTAGGTGGGTCACAGAATATATATCTGGAACAGACTCATACAAAATATAAGCGACCTGAACCCCTAAGAGAGAACAGAAGATCACTGTTGGTGTCTGACAAAGAGGAAGGAAAGAACATGCAAAAACATTGAAAATTATAATCTCAGGTACCGTGTATTCTAAGAATGCACCACACGGGGCCCCAGCTGAGTCCGGCATTGCTTCCACTTACTTGTGCCGGGCTCCTCTCTGTCTCCTTTCTTGTCGACCTCACTTGGTCAACTCTTGTTCTCTTCCGACCTCGACGGTATTAGGGTATCCGAGGCCTAGGGAGTCTCTTCCTTTCCTGCCTTAATTGGCCTTTGTCTCATCTTTCCTGACACCCTCCTTCTGTGAGGGGTCAGCCTTCTTTTTTTTCCTTTTCCTTTTACCTCCTGCCTTGTGCTCCAGGCCCTTAAGGAGGTCGGGTGTATGTAGCCCCACCACTTCTGGTGCACCCTAAATAATGCTACACCCTCAGGGGCTCTCGGCTGGTGAGTTCGGGAGTTGGCGGCCCCGGGGGATTCCTGAGCTGGGTCCGTCTTCCCCTTTTGTCCCTTACCTTCGGGGCGGACCATCTCCTCTTTCACTTTCCTATCTGCCTTTTATAGCTCTCCTTCCTTCCAAGTCCCTCAATCCGCATTCTTTGAGGGTTGAGGGCATTTCTTTTCCTCCTGTCCTTTATTTGCCTTATTCTCCTTTAGTTTTCCATTTCTTCTTCTAGTATGTAGGTTGGTAGTTAGTTTTCGTTTTAAGTTTACATTTCATTTTCATCTTCACTATCACCCAAACCATCAGGGGCCGATAGCCTAGATGTTAGGCCCCTTAAAACAACAATTATCATCATCATCATCATCAATTGCATTTTGTAAGTATTTTGAATTTAAATTGTATTTGTGAATAATTTGGATTGGAACTGGGATATTTCAATCTGAATTGCATTGTGTATTTTCAATTTCAATTGCATTTTGAACCTCAATTGCATTTTATACGTATTTTCGATCCAGGGAGAAAATTTTGAGCTGATAAAGGTAGGGATAAGTTTAATGATCAGTAATGATGAAATTGAAGGGGTAATACGTATGATTGAGAATGCAATTATGATGGCCGGGCGGAAAATGCGCGTGAAGGCTAGGGGAAATGTAGGGAGAATTAAAGGATGGTACGATGAATCTTGTAGAAGGAAGAAAACCGAAGATATTAGGGCACGGAAGTTATACAAGAGAGGAGGGGATGATACGATGAGAATAGAATTTTGTCGTCTAAGGAAAGAATATAGGGAACTGCTCAGCAAAATGAAAGATGAATGGCAGGGTAAGGAAGCAACAGCACTAAATAAGGATTCTAAAGCTAACGACTGTAGCAAAGTGTGGAGCAGGATAAATTCTTACTGTAGGGGGCGCAGAAGTGGTGGGGGGAGCTCTATTATTGATGAAGAATGGATTACATATTATGAGAATCTGTTAAATGCTGAAGATAATTGGAGGAAAAGGGATGAGTTTGGCGTCCCGAGGGGGCTGGAGGCCGCTCTGCCTATGCTGGACCTAGTCATATCGATAGAAGAAATTAAGGAAGTAATAGCAAAAAGTAAAGAAGGGAAGTCAGGTGCTATTTCGGGGATAACAAATGAATTTTGGCAAGAGTTGAGTTACAATAGTTTCATGATGGACAGCTTGGTAAAAATCTTTAACAAAATCTTTGAAGGAGGTCGATTTCCGAGGGCGTGGCAGGAGGGGATAATTTGTCCAATATATAAGAAGCGTGGGGACAAACTAGACCCAGGCAACTATAGAGGCATAACTTTGCTTGATAATTTGAGCAAAATGTACACCGGGGTCTTATCCAAGCGTTTAATAGCATGGGCAGAGGGCTGTTCGGTGTTCTCGAGACTCCAGACAGGGTTCAGAAAAGGGATGAGGACCTGTGACAATATAATGGTGGTGAAAACGGTGATGGACAAGTACATAAGAAGGAAAAGAGGTAAGCTGTATATCACAGCTATTGATTTGGAGAAGGCGTTTGATTCAGTGAGCAGGGGAGCTGTCATGGCTAAACTGGGAAAAATCGGGGTGTCACATAAAATGACAAGAGCGATTGAGAATGTGTATTCCGAAGTGAAATGTGCAATTAAAACTAAAGATGATGTAATTGTAGGAGAGATAACGTCTAATATAGGATTAAAACAGGAATGCAAATTATCCCCGGTGCTTTTTTTTTGTGCTATTTATCAACGATATTTTCGATTCAAAGGGCTTTGAGCAACGGTCCAACCCTTGCTTGGACAATTATGATATCCCGGGCCTATCTTTTGCTGATGACATCCTTCTGCTTGCTCTAACGCCCTATAATATGCAATATAGTATTGACGAGATTGTGAAATACTGTGAGGACTGGAACTTAAAAATTAACCCGAGTAAGACCAAAGTTATGGTCTGCAAGAAGGGAGTTAAACTGGCTAAGAATGAAAAGTGGGTCATGTATGGGTCACAGTTAGAGACGGTGAAAATACTTGAGTACCTAGGGACGATAATGGCGAGTAATGGTAAATGGACCGAACAAATTAAAAGGGCAAAATCGAAAGGGCTAGCGGCATTGGCGAATGTTAAAGTGTTAGAGCGTAAGTTACCGAATCTTGACTACAAAGTGTATAAGAATGTATTTAACGCACTCATCGTTTCAAGAGCACTTTATGGAGTGGAAGTATGGGGTTTAGAGGAAGGAACGAAAACCCTGGACAGTATTGTAAGTAGGTTTGCCAAGATAATTTTGGGGCTACCTAGTTGCACGGCGAATTGTGGAGCGGGAATGTTGTGTGAGGATGTAAGCATTAGACAACATATCATTAAAAAGGTCATAAAGTCTTGGATTCGTTTAAAAGCAGGTGGAGGGGGGAGGGGGGGAATGCTTAAGGTAGCCTACCTGCACCAAATGAAGCATCAGCAAGAGGGCTACTGGGTGGACGGGGTAAGAAGTGTACTGGAAAGATTAGGAATGGGTTATCTATGGGATATGGACTTACAAAGAGAGGAAGGTAGGGTGTGTAAAAAAGTGTGTAGAAGGGTTAATGACGTAGAGTTGCAGGTGCTAAGAGAAGAGTGCACCAGTAGGAGAACCTTGACGGAGTTCTGCGAAATATGGAACTTTATGAGCATAAAGCCTCAATGCCTAATGAAAAGAGAAATGAGAGGGATAATTTAGTGGTTAATGGGGGTGTATAAGAACAAAGCGTTGAGAGAAATAGGAAAAGAGGACATTTGCCTGTTTTGTGGGAAGGTTATGGGTGCAGCGCACCTGATCAGGGAATGCAAGGAAATTAAAATGATAAGAAC
The DNA here is from genome assembly GCA_946902985.2 of Meconema thalassinum. Taxonomy (NCBI): domain Eukaryota; kingdom Metazoa; phylum Arthropoda; class Insecta; order Orthoptera; family Tettigoniidae; genus Meconema; species Meconema thalassinum. The sequence goes on along the minus strand of OX336392.1, from coordinate 499,822,305 downwards.
AAAGTTTGTAGACAAAGCAGATCTAAACAGAATAGAAAATGAAAATGAGTATCACACTTTAATTAAATTACTAAAAAGGGAATGGAGAAAGCAGGTCAATTAGCAAAATATTTTAATACCTTCAGGGCAATGTGGAATAAGAAAGCGTCGGATGAGATTCAGAACAAAGATGCATGTAAATTAAGCATTCAAGTACAGGAGATGGCTTCCTAAGCTATAAATCTTGTTAAAGCCTAGGAGAGCCTATCTGTATTAACTAGGTAGCCTATACGATTACTACAGTACAGCCACATATTGCTGCCTGTAGATTTTTCCTGTGAGTTTGATGATTTTTTTTTCCTTACTACAAAACTTATCAGACTCTTACAGTCAGTAAGGGCTCGATAGGGAAATAAAAGTAATTATTTCTGTGATGTGTCTCCCATGGAGAACTGTCAAAAAATGAAGAACACTGTGTCCACATTTATGATCAAGAAAGAACTTTGTGCAGTCTCCATCAGAAAAGTTGCCCAGTGATACTGTGAATGAAGATAACTACTACAAAGCATTATTAAGTTTTGAAATAACTAGGAAGCTATGAAATGCCGAATGAACATTTGGTTTAATTATCTAACGCCATACCGTAAATTTATGTTATCTATGTGTTTATTGTCTGTATGTCACGATATGACTCTCTGAGTTAAGTGACAATTAACAAGTAGATTTGGTTTAAATAAATAAATCTCTAAAAATCTCTCTAATACATTCTTAACCTATACAATTTAACTTCACACAGGTGTAATTAGTGGAAGGTTCTTTAATATGCCATAAATCTATGACCTGGGACCGCCGGCTTTACTTCCCCTCCGAAGGAAGGCATACTGCGGGATTTTTAACGCTCTTAAAAAATCCGACGGCTTCGGCCGGGTTTGAACCCGCTATCTTGGGCATAGAAGCTCAGCTCACCGAAGCCGCCCACATTCAATTGTGCTTAATGTGTAGTGACATGATGCATATAGATAGGTTCGAAGCCATTTTTCAGTGTTACCTCGTGTTTCAGTCGGTCAACACAAAATAATTCCTATCACTGGAATATGGATGTGATGCTGTATATATATTTGTTATGGACTAGAGAAGAGGGAGAAAACTAATGGATGACATATTTCGTTTGTCATGTGAGCATCATCAGATCCAAATATACGAGACAAAATAGCTCTACAAAACACTAGCAAACCTACAAAGACACACTGCCCTCCAAAAAAAAAAAGAACATCAAAAACTTATTGTGTGGCAACAATGCAAGAATTGTATAAACACTACACTTTAAATTTAGCGACAACTCACTCATCAATTTTGAATTGGTAATGAAAATCTCCGCCCGATCAATACTTAAAATTGCCTGAACACAATCACTTAATCAGGTACATGTATCGGGTAACTTTTTAACCCTTCCCCCGCAGGGGCTCACATTTAGTGGGACATGGGTTGGTGACGACGGGGCCCTGCTGAGTCCGGCATTGTTTCCACTTACTTGTGCCGGGCTCCTTAGTCGACCTCTCGTTATCAACTCTTGTTCTTTTCCGACTCCCATGGTATTAGGTTATCCGAGGCCTAGGGAGTCTTTTCCTTTCCCGTCTTAATTGGCCCTTGTCTCATATTTTGTGATACCCTCCTTCTGTGAGGGGTCTGCCTTCTTTTTCTTTTCATGTTATCTCCTGCCTTCTGCTCAGGCCCTCAAGGAGACAGTGTATGTAGCCCCACCACTTCTGGTGCACCCTGGCTATTGCCACACCTTCAGTGGCTCAGGGCTGGTGAGTTCGGAATTTGGCGACCCCGAGGGATTCCTGAGCTGGGTCCGGTTTCCCCCCTTTTTACCATTACCTGTGGGGCGGACCCTCTCCTCTTTCACTTTCCACCCCCAGGGGCTCACATCTTGTGGGATGTGGGTTGGCGACCACGGGGCCCCAGCTGAGTCCGGCATTGCTTCCAATTACTTGTGCCGGGCTCCTCTCTGTCTTCTTTCCTATCGACCTCCCTGGGTCAACTCTTGTTCTCTTCCGACCCCGACGGTATTAGGGTATCCGAGGCCTAGGGAGTCTCTTCCTTTCCCGCCTTAATTGGCCCTTGCCTCATATTTTCTGATACCCTCCTTCTGCGAGGGGTCAGCCTTCTTTTTCTTTTCCTTTTACCTCCTGCCTTGTGCTCAAGGCCCTTAAGGAGGCCGGGTGTATGTAGCCCCACCACTTCTGGTGCACCCTAGCTAATGCTACACCCTCAGGGGCTCACGGCTGGTGAGTTCGGGAGTCGCGACCCCGAGGGATTCCTGAGCTGGGTCCGTTTTCCCCTTATGTCCCTTACCTTTGGGGCGGACCCTCTCCTCTCTCTCCTCTCCTCTCCTCTTTTCCTTATATTTCCTTTTCTCTTTAAGATTCCCGCACAGTTTTTGTTACTTGGTTCACCGTGTATCTAAATTCCCTTTCAGTGATTTTTAAAGCATTTTTAATCTACGTTGCATTTTGTAAGGTTTTTTTTTCGATCTAAATTACATCTTGCGATTGTTTTCAACCTCCATTGCATTTTGTAAAGATTGACAATCTAAATTGCTTTTTAGTAAGTCTTTCGATGCAGGTAGCCGGGCCTTTTAGTGAGTATTTTGAATTTCAATTGCATTTTGTAAGTATTTTCAACCAAAACCGCATTTCGCACGAATTTTGATTCTAAATTGCATTTTGTTTGGTGGGCATTTTGTACATATTTTGATAATCAGTTGCATTTTGTGGGTATTTTGAATCTAAATTACTTTTTGTCAAGTATTTTCAATCTAAATTGCATTTTGTAAGTATTGTCAATCCACATGAGTCGTTAGAATCACCGTACATTTTGTAAGCAATTTCAATTGCATTTTGTAAGTATTTTGAATTTCGTTTGCACTTTGTGAATAATTTGGATTGGAACTGGGATAGGGCCTATTTCAATCTGAATTGCATTGTGTATTTTCAATTTCAATTGCATTTTGTAAGTATTTTGAACCTCAATTGCATTTTGTACGTATTTTCGATCTCATTTGCATTTTGTAAGTATTTTGAATTTCAGTTGCATTTTGTAAGTATTTCGACGCTACATTGCATTATGTACGTATTTTGAATCTAGCCTACGTTTTGTGGGTACTTTTCCATGTATTCTTTTTGTGACCCTTTTCGTTCTAAATTCCCTTTTGTAAGACCATATTGTGAGTTGTTTCCATCGGAGTTCCTTTTTGTATGTATTTTCCGTCTCAGATAATTTTGTTGTGGTTTCCATTTCATTATCATTTTCGCTATCACCCAGATCATTAGGGGCCGATAACCTCGATGTTAGGCCCCTTAAAACAACAATTATCATCATAATCATCATTTGCATTTTGTAAGTATTTTGAATTTCAGTTGCATTTTGTAAGTATTTTGACGCTACATTGCATTTTGTACGTATATTGAATCTAGCCTACGTTTTGTGGGTCTTTTTCAATCTATTCTTTTTGTGAATCTTTTCGTTCTAAATACCCTTTTGTAAGACCATATTGTGAGTTGTTTACATCTGAGTTTCTCTTTGTACGTATTTTCCGTCTGACAATATTTTCGTTCTGGTTTCCATTTCATTCTCATTTTTGCTATCACCCAGATCATTAGGGGCCGATAACCTAGATGTTAGGCCTCTTAAAGCAACAATTATCATCATCATCTTTCGCTTTCCTATCTGCCATTCATGGCTCTCCTTCCTTCCAAGTCCTTCATTCCCTATTCTTCGAGGGTTGCGAGCGTTTATTTTCTTCCTGTCCTTTATTTGTTTACCATTTCTTCTTCTAGTATGTAAGTCTCTAGTTAGTATTAGTTATAGTTTTCATTGTCATCTCATCTTTCACGATCACCCAAACCATCAGGGGACGATAACCTAGATGTTAGGCCCCTTAAAACAACAATCTTCATCATCCTACCTATTGTTTAATGGGTGTACTTGTTGTTTGTATCCTGCTGCCACGACAAGCGAAAGTGTGTGAAGGACTAATTCCATTAAGAAACGGGAGGAGTATTATTGAAATTTACTTTACATACTGCTACATTCTGTTTAGTTACTAGGTAACTTCCCACATAATTCCTGATACAAACGGCCCTCTTAATAACCAAGATGAACATCGTGGTAAGCTACAAAACATTTTTTCTTCTCATCACAGCACAATTGAACCTTGCATATTTTACAAACAGAGTATGGCCTAGCCTCAGTTTTCTTTTAGACTACACACTTCACATCTGCCTCGACTGACACAAATAGAGGCCAATGCCACCCTCGGTTTGCCAATCTTACATCCCCGGGTACTGAATAGATACCTTTCCCTCTTTTTGGTTGGAGTGGGCTGGGGTTGATAGGACTCAGGCTGGACCTCTTCTTTCCTGCTGCTGTCTGTGCCAATAAAATCCGGGCCACTGATCTCCTGAATTGCAACACTGTCATTTTCCCGAGCATTTGGTTGTTGATGATAAAAGAATTACTAAAAAATATTTCTAATATGCCCCAAAACAACCTGTGCCACCACTTCCTTGACCCCCCAGGGGCTCACATCTAGTGGGACGTGGGCTGGCGACCACGGGACCCCAGCTGAGTCCGGTATTGCTTCCACTTACTTGTGCCGGGCTCCTCTCTGTCTTCTTTCCTGTCGACCTCACTTGGTCAACTCTTGTTCTCTTCCGACCCCGACGGTATTAAGGTATCCGAGACCTAGGGAGTCTCTTCCTTTCCCGCCTTAATTGGCCCTTGTTTCATCTTTTCTGATTCCCTCCTTCTGTGAGGGGTCAGCCTTCTTTTTCTTCACGATCACCCAAGCCATCAGGGGCCGATAACCTAGATGTTAGGCCCCTTAAAACAACAATTATCATCATCATCATCCTTCTTTTTCTTTTCCTTTTACCTCCTGTCTTGTGCTCTAGGCCCTTACGGAGGCAGGGTGTATGTAGCCCCACCACTTCTGGTGCACCCTAGATAATGCTACACCCTCAGGGGGCTCAACGGCTGGTGAGTTCGGGAGTTGGCGACCCCGAGGGATTCCTGAGCTGGGTTCGTTTTCCCCTGTTGTCCCTTAACTTTGGGGAGGACCCTCTCCTCTCTCACCTCTCCTCTCCGCCTTTCATTATATTTCCTGTTGTATTTAAGATTCCCGCACCTTTTTGTAGGTATTCTTAATCTACGTTACATTTTGTAAGTTTTTTCGATCTAAATCACATCTCGCGATTGTTTTCAACTTCAGTTGCATTTTGTAAAGATTGACAATCTAAATTGCTTTTTGGTAAGTCTTTCAATGCAGGTAGCCGGGCCTTTTAGTGAGAATTTTGAATTTCAATTGCTTTTTGTAAGTATTTTCAACCAAAACCGCACTTCGCACGAATTTTGAATCTAAATTGCATTTTGTTCGGTGGGCATTTTGCACAGATTTTCATTCTTAATTGCATTTTGTGGGTATTTTGAATCTAAATTACATTTTGTCAAGTATTTTCAATCTAAATTACTTAAATTTTGTAAGTATTGTCAATCCACATTAGTCGTTTGAATCTACCGTACATTTTGTAAGCAATTTCAATTGCATTTTGTAAGTATTTTGAATTTCAATTGCACTTTGTGAATAATTTGGATTGGAACTGGGATAGGGCCTATTTCAATCTGAATTGCATTGTGTATTTTCAATGGCATTTTGTACGTAATTTCGATCTCATTTGCACTTTGTAAGTATTTTGAATTTGAGTTGCATTTTGTAAGTATTTCGACGCTACATTGCATTTTGTACGTATTTTGAATCTAGCCTACGTTTTGTGGGTCTTTTTCAATCTATTCTTTTTGTGCAACTTTTCGTTCTAAATTCCCTTTTGTGAGACCATATTGTGAGTTGTTTCCATCTGAGTTTCTCTTTGTACGTATTTTCCGTCTCACATAATTTTCGTTCTGGTTTCCATTTCATTCTCATTTTTGCTATCACCCAGATCATTAGGGGCCGATAACCTAGATGTTAGGCCCCTTAAAACAACAATTATCATCATCATCATCATCATCGAGGTTGAAAATTATAGTTCGATCTGCTGCAAACTCGGGGTGTTTGGACAAGATGCTCATCTAATTGTCGAAAAATTCCTCAACATTCACTCTGTTGAATGAAGTCGCACGGGACAAGCTGCACCCCTCTGGAGTCCGCAAGCTGAGTTGTGGATATCGTTGCATGAAATTCAAGTGCCAATCAATTCCTGCCAGTTTGTTTTCTTCCCAAGATTTTGGACAAGGAATTGAATTGATATTTGCAATTGCATACCCCAACTGTCTCCAGTCTTTTGGTGTCAGGCCATAAAATATCTTAGAAGACATTATCAAGTATGTTTTTAGTTCTTTCTCTTGATAGTTCGTGAACACTCTTCTACACTCATAATTCGGTCACATTGTAATCATTTCTCCCACATTTCCATTCTTCGACTTTTTCACATACCTGGAAAAAGTAGGATGTTTCAGTCCCTTTTCTTTTGCGGCTTTGCGAATACTCATTCCTTGTTGCACCAATAGCACAGCTTGTCATCTTCCGTCTTCCTTTGCCGATTCCTGACCATTATGGGCTTGTTTTGTAAAACAACAAGAGTAACAGTAGGTTTACTATGTTGAGCAGCCTATCATAATAAGTTACTGATCTGAAAATGATTTAAGTGATGGAAGAACGGGCACGGGGTACTCAGTGTTTCACTGTGCCCCACGAGCATTCATATGACGGTAGTATACAACATTATAGTAGTTACTTGCTGTTACTTACCAATAGGAAAGCTGAAGCAGCACTGTTTAAAATGTTTACATTTCAATAACGAAGAATTTAGCACAGACTGAACGATATTAAAATGTTTACAACCTTTAAAAATTACTTCGGATACACAAACACACTAAATAACATGCCACGAGGAAACAAAGATGAGCAGCCATATTGCAATAGGTATAACGAATTAGGTAGCAGCTAAGGTGTCCACAACATGGAAGCTATATTTCTACACCTTTATTCAAAGAAGTTGAAGAGGGGAGCGTGATGGTGCAGTGGCTTAGCTGCTCGCCTTTCACCCGGACGGCCGGGGTTCGAATCCCGGTGACAGCGGGGAGGAATTTTCTACCGATAAATCACGTGGCGTCAGGAAGGGCATCCGGCATTAAATTCCCGGCCAAATCCAAAATGAGCCTGGTTGGCTTCGGCGACCCCAATTAATAATGGGAAAAGCCGAAGAAGATTTATCTTGAAAGAAGTTGAAGCTATTGTTTCATTGTGCTCCATCCGCCCCTACGTGATATAGTTTGTTTTTATCTATTTTACTTTGTGGTTAGTATATAGATACTCTATTTATTTTTATTTTCAATCACTTATTTCAACGGATTTCAATTGAACAACAACAATCAGTATTTCTCCATAGATTACATTATAGGCACTGCTAACTATATATTTGTTCTTTTTTAACTGTTGCTTTCTTTATTATTCACAGCTACCTATATCATGTCCACAGCTACCCACACCACTCCCCCACCAGTAACATAGTTACGCTTGTTCAAGCAGGAGTAAAACTATTACCATACACTGAAATAACTGTAAGCACTACTGAAAACGAACTGGCAATCTCACAGTACGTCCAGAGTGAGATGTCTTGATGATGTTAGTGTCCTTTTTATTCGCTATGGCATGAGGTGGTACTGCAGTGTCTTGTTGATGGTTGGCTGGGCTTGAGACAGGAGAAGGATCTGGGGTCTCTTCATCTGGTGCCAAGATGTAGGCTGGTTTTATTCTGTCTATGGATACATTTACTTGTTTGCCTTTAATTAGTAGTGTGAAGAATTTCTCATATCTCTTCTCAACAGGAAAAGGACCATCATAAGGTGGTGTCAATGGCTTCTTTACTTTGTCATTCCTCAAGAAGACATGAGTACATGACTTGAGGTCTCTATGTACAAATACACTTCTGGTAGTTTTATGATAAGCTGGAATAGGCTTAATTTCTGTCATCTGTTTTTGTAAGTGGGAGACGAAGGTGTCTGGGTCAGTTGTTGTTGATGGCATTTCAAAAAACTTTCCAGGTAGCTTCATAGTCTTACCATAGACCATCTGTGCTATAGAATAGTCAGAATTGCTCTTTATGGCTGCACGCAACCCAAGAAGCACTGTAGGCAAAACCTCTGTCCATTTATGAGAATTATGTGCTCTGATGGCAGTTTTTAAGGTGCAGTGTAGTCGTTCAATCTTTCCATTGCATTGTGGGTGGTAGGCTGTAGTGTGCTTCAGTTTAACACCACACAACACTGCCAATTTCTTGAAAAGTTTGGATTCAAATTGTGGTCCACGGTCTGTGATAATTATACTCGGGACTCCAAATCTAGCAATCCATTGGGAGTAGAATGATTTAGCAACTGTGTCTGCTGTGATATTTTGCATTGGGATGACTTCCATTCAAGAGGTATAGCGGTCGATACATGTTAAACAATAAATGTTCCCATCTGATGGTGGCAGTGGGCCAACTAAGTCCATATGTACAACACTAAACCTTTCATCAGGTTCTGGAAATGAAATTAATTTAGACTGTGTGTGTCTTGTTAGTTTGTTTTTCTGGCAGTGGATGCAAGCTTGGGCCCATTTTCGAACATCAGATTTTATATTCGGCCAAATGAACCTAGTTGTCATCTGCTTCACTGACGATTTTACACCTGAATGTGATAAGTTATGGATCCGTTGAAACATCTGTTTGCGGAATGACTCTGGGATAAATGGTCTTGCATTATTCGTTGAGATGTCGCTCCACAATGCCTTACCCGCTGTTAACGCACACTTCTTGAATGCCAGTGATTTACTCTCTTTCATCAGCCGTTTTAATTCTTCATCTTTCAGTTGCTCTCTTGCAATTTCATCGTAATCAATCACAGAGATTTCTTCCCTTCGAGATGGAGTGTCGGCTACAATGTTGTGTTTACCACTAATATGTTGAATATTGGTAGTGAATTGAGAAATATAATGGAGGTGTCGCAATTGTCTTGGTGATGCTTTCTCGTTCTTTTGTATAAATGCATAGGTTAGCGGCTTGTGATCCGTGAAGATGGTGAAATCTCTTCCATAAGATGTTTGAACTGTTTCACTGATAGGTAAATGCCTAAAAGCTCTCTGTCATATGTGCTGTAAGATTTCTGTGTTTCGCTCAGTTTCTTGGAGTAGAAGGCAATGCGTCTCCAACCATCATTTTCATATTGTTGCAACACAGATCCAATGGCAATGTCAGATGCGTCTGTAAACAGGCCTAATAGATTGTTGGGGTAGGAATAGTTAAGAGTGTTGTATTTGATAACTCTTGTTTACATTTTTCATACATTTCTTTCGCTTCTTCAGTCCATTGAATTTTTCTGCGGTCTCTCTTTCTTGCTCCTTTTAGGTATTCATGGAGCACTGCTTGTGTTTTGGCAGCATCTTTGAGGTAGCGGCGGTAAAAGTTAACCATGCCGAGAAACGTGCGGAGTTCATGCACTGTTTCTGACAGTTTATAATTAAAGATTGTTTGAACCTTTTCAGGAAGAGGTCTCGCAGGAATGCATGTAGCCTCTCACCGGCTGAGGCATCACCAGCAGATAGAACGGTTCCGAATACTTCCTCCAGGGTTTCGGTTTGATTTCTCAAGAGACTCCGGATTGTACCCTCGAGGGCTCCCATCTCTGCCATAAATTCGCGCCTCAGAGCGATGTTCTGGTGCTCGATTCCATCCAGGGATCTGTTTTGTTCGACCATTTGACCCCGAAGGGCAAATTGTGCTTCGATCTGGTAAAACCAAATTTCTGGTTTATCGGCCCAGAACGGTGGAATTTTAACAGACACTTTACTAACCTCAACTTCACTGGTAGCGCCATTAGACGTTCACGCAGCATTATCACTATTTTCAGTCATTTCTCGAATCACGTCGGGAATCACCAATTTATAGATACTCTATTTATTTTTATTTTCAATCACTTATTTCAACGGATTTCAACAGAACAACAACAATCAGTATTTCTCCATAGATTACATTATAGGCACTGCTAACTATATATTAGTTCTTTTTTAACTGTTCTTTCTTTATTATTCACAGCTACCTATATATCATGTCCACAGCTACCCACACCACTCCCCCACCAGTAACATAGTTACGCTTGTTCAAGCAGGAGTAAAACTATTACCATACACTGAAATAACTGTAAGCACTACTGAAAATGAACTGGCAATCTCACAGTACGTCCAGAGTGAGATGTCTTGATGATGTTAGTGTCCTTTTTATTCGCTATGGCATGAGGTGGTACTGCAGTGTCTTGTTGATGGTTGGCTGGGCTTGAGACAGGAGAAGGATCTGGGGTCTCTTTGCCTGTTGTTGCTGCGTACCGGTTCCTTGGGCTCCTTTTCGATCAGAAATTGACGTGGGAACCACGCGTGCGGTGTTTGAAAACAGCCTGTGCTAAGAAACTCAACATGTTGCGGTTTCTTAGCGGCACATCATGGGGGGCAGACCGCGCGGTGCTCCTGCGTTTTTATAGATCACTCATTTTATCTAGGTTAGATTATGGCAGTGTAGCATATGGTTCGGCCCGTAAGTCAGTGCTTGTTAAACTGGACAGTGTCCACCACGGCGGTGTGAGGCTGGCGACGGGAGCCTTTCGTACGAGCCCAGTCGTCAGCTTGCTCGCCGAGGCTGGCGTACCTCCTTTACACCTGAGGCGCCAACAAGTACTGCTGACCTATGCTGCAACTATTCGACAGATGCCACTTCATCCAAGCTATCCATGTTTGTTTTACAATCCGAATCGCCGGCTGTATGATGTGCTCGCCCGAGCCACTCGGCCGGCGGGGATTCGCTTGGCTGACTTATACCGTCAGTTCCGATTTCCTTCTGTCTCCTGTATCGTCCGAGTACCTAGCAAGGCCCCTCCGTGGATGGTCTCTCGCCCTGATATCATCCTGGATCTGCACACCGGCCCCAAGTCGGACACGGACTCCTCCATCCATCGGAGGCTGTTCCTCCCCCAGGGGCTCACATCTTGTGGGCGTGGGTTGGCGACCACGGGGCCCCAGCTGAGTCCGGCATTGCTTCCACTTACTTGTGCCGGGCTCCTCTCTGTCTTCTTTCCTGTCGACCTCACTTGGTCAACTCTTGTTCTCTTCCGACCCCGACGGTATTAGGGTATCCGAGGCCTAGGGAGTCTCTTCCTTTCCCGCCTTAATTGGCCCTTGTCTCATCTTTTCTGATTCCCTCCTTCTGCGAGGGGTCAGCCTTCTTTTTCTTTTCCTTTTACCTCCTGCCTTGTGCTCAAGGCCCTTAAGGAGGCAGGGTGTATGTAGCCCCCCCACTTCTGGTGCACCGTCGATAATGCTACACCCTCAGGGGCTCACGGCTGGTGAGTTCGGGAGTTGGCGACCCCGAGGGATTCCTGAGCTGGGTCCGTTTTCCCCTTTTGTCCCTTACCTTTGGGGCGGATCCTCTCCTCTTTCACTTTCCTATATGCCTTTCATGGCTCTCCTTCCTTCCAAGTCCCTCAATCCGCCTTCTCCGAGGGTTGAGGGCATTTCTTTTCCTTCTGTCCTTTTATTTGCCTTATTCTTCTTTAGTTTTCCATTTCTTCTTCTAGTATGTAGGTTAGTAGTTAGTTTTAGTTTTAAGTTCGCTTTTCATTTTCATCTTCACGATCTCCCAAACCATCAGGGGCCGATAACCTAGATGTTAGGCCCCTTAAAACAACAATTATCATCATCATCATATTAGGGTATCCGAGGCCTAGGGAGTCTCTTCCTTTCCCGCCTTAATTGGCCCTTGTCTCATCTTTCCTGATACCCTCCTTCTGCGAGGGGTCAGCCTTCTTTTTCTCTTCCTTTTACCTCCTGCCTTGTGCTCAAGGCCCTCAAGGAGGCAGGGTGTATGTAGCCCCACCACTTCTGGTGCACCCTAGATAATGCTACACCCTCAGGGGCTCACGGCTGGTGAGTTCGGGCGTTGGCGACCCCGAGGGATTCCTGAGCTGGGTCCGTTTTCCCCTTTTGTCCCTTCCCTTTGGGGCGGACCTTCTCCTCTCTCCCCTCTCCTCTCCTCTTTTCCTTCTATTTCCTTTTCTCTTTAAGATTCCCGCACTGTTTTTGTTACTCGAATCACCGTGTATCTAAATTCCCTTTTAGCGATTTTTTCAGGCATTTTTGATCTATGTTGCATTTTGTAAGTTTTTTCGATCTAAATTACATCTCGCGATTGTTTTCAACCTCAATTGCATTTTGTAAAGATTGACAATCTAAATTGCTTTTTAGTACGTCTTTCAATGCAGGTTGCGGGGCCTTCTAGTGAGTATTTTGAATTTCAATTGTATTTTGTAAGTATTTTCAACCAAAACCGCATTTCGCACGAATTTTGAATCTAAATTGCATTTTGTTTGGTGGGCATTTTGCACATATTTTGATTCTCAATTGCATTTTGTGGGTATTTTGAATCTAAATTACATTTGTCAAGTATTTTCAATCTAAATTGCTTTTTGTAAGTATTGTCAATCCACATGAGTCGTTGGAATCTACCGTACATTTTGTAAGCATTTTCAATTTCAATTGCATTTTGTAAGGATTTTGAATTTCAATTGCACTTTGTGTATAATTTGGATTGGGATAGGGCCTATTTCAATCAGAATTGCATTGTGTATTTTCAATTTCAATTGCATTTTGTAAGTATTTTGAACCTCAATTGCATTTTGTACGTAATTTCGATCTCATTTGCATTTTGTAAGTATTTTGAATTTCAGTTGCATTTTGTAAGTATTTCGGCGCTACTTTGCATTTTGTACGTATTTTGAATCTAGCCTACGTTTTGTGGGTCTTTTTCAATCTATTCTTTTTGTGCAACTTTTCGTTCTAAATTCCCTTTTGTAAGACCATATTGTGAGTTGTTACCATATGAGTTCCTTTTTGTACGTATTTTCCGTCTTCGATAATTTTGTTCTGGTTTCCCTTTCATTATCATTTTTACTATCACCAGATCATTAGGGGCCGATAACCTCGACGTTAGGCCCCTTAAAACAACAATTATTATCATCATTATTATCATCGGAGGCTGTTCCAGTCCGTGGTGACACGGTATCCGGGATCAGGGCTTGTATTCACGGACGGTTCGAGGGTAAACGAGAAAGTAGGCTGTGCATTTGTGGATCTGGCCGATCTGCGAAGGACTCTTAAACTGCCTAATACCCTCTCTCTTATTCTCCGTGATGACGGGCCGTCAGTAGACCTCGTCACCCGGCTCATGAGGCAGAGTGGTTACTCTTTTAAGTTTTAATGTGTAGTTACGCCTTTTAATTCAGGTTAAGTCTGTTTTTTATGTTTTTTATTGTGTTAATCTATTTTATTTTTCACTATGCCTTATTATTATTTTTTTTTTACCATCCGCCTTTTATTCTTTTTATTCAAATAAGGCATAATTTTTGGAGCTCACTGTCTGTTTTATAAACACCATTTTCGTTTCATCTATGGCAGTGAGCTGTTTTATCTACTTCCTTTCATTTCACGCCATTTCATTTCATTAGGGGCCGATAACCTCGATGTTAGGCCCCTTAAAACAACAATTATCATCATCATCAGTTTTGCAGGACCCACTTTCCTGAGATTTCCTAGTGTGATGATCTCAGGAATTTTATCAGCTACAGAACAATTCTTTTTAGTAGGGCATTTCCAACAACCAATGTCGCTCTTGTAAAACTGTTCACCTCTAACTATTATTTCTTCTTTATTTTTTTTATGACGCTTCAGAAGTATGCGTTTTGAAGTTGAGATCATGAAATGCCAGGATCCAGTTTGCTTAAGTTAAGTATTATCCTCCTTATGCCAGTCCAACATTAGGAAGTCCAATGCTGCTTTAAATAAAGTGACGGTGTTATTCATGATTTCCAGATAACCTTCAGGATTGGGTATCACTTCCTGTCGTTTGAAAGCCTTCTCTAAAATTCCAAATACCTTATCAGGGGGAATGAAAGAATGTCCTCTGACAGGGAAGTAAAGCTCAAGTTCGGTGATATTGTCCGGTGCTGTCAGTAGCCACTTCATGCACATGGAGAGAAGGACTTTATTTTTATTTTGTCCGCCGCATCCATCGGCCACTAGTCTGACTTAACTGAATGCGGACGTATCTATAGCCTGCAAGCAATGATACAAAGCAGAGGATACCTGGTTAGCTCCTTTGGGAAACTGGTCTTCAGTACAGACGTAACTGAAACAGTTTCTAGGTGTGAGATGAGCTTGTGATGTTCCTTGGACCACTGTAAAATTGTGCAAATAGAGCTGTCTGCTGTAATAAGCCTGTTGATCTGCTACCTTTGGCTGTACCAATTTTTTTTGGCAAATCAAACGATAGTATCCGGATCAGTGTATCTCAGAGCTTCATAAAATGCCTGAGCTCTCAACTTATGAACCCTTCTAGCAGTCATTAAGTCATTCTTCTTCTTCTTCTTCTTCTTAAGATCTGTTTCTCTCTTTAACTGTTCTCCAAATGACATACATGTCGAGCACATGTCTGTTCGGGGACCACCGAATCCCAGGTTGAATTTTACTGCAAATATATTCCGAAAGAAAGATTTCTTTACAACTACATTTTCTGCACTTTGAGAATTGTACATTTTCCAGAGCTTAGTAATATTGAGATTGGACGATAGGTACTTCCACGCACTCGAACCTCTGCAATAATGTGATTCCACACACACCAGAGACGACAGAAAGTTGATGACAGAATTTCTGGGGTCCACAAACTTCCCTGTCTTTCTATCATCACCTCTTGTTTCTACGGGATTGCTTCCACTAACTCCACACTTTTTTTTGCAACGAATTCTACCCTTGATCTTGTTATTTGAAGTATTTTCAAAAACGTTTGTTGACAAACTTGAAGAGGTACACCTTCCTTCCGTTTGACATAATACTTGGTTTGGTGTGTCTTGGACTGATGGCGTTCATTTTTCGGCCTTCTGCGTTTAACAGGAGTGAGAACAATGTTTCTCAGTAAAAAGTTATCCTGGTCGATTTTCTTCTTACTGGCGTAAAATAATGTATGGAACTTTAGAATATCAGCCATCCTCAGCTTGGAGCACTGTAGTTGCTTTGTATTGTGACTGCAAGAGGGGTACTCTGGTGGTCCAATTGGTGAATACCTGTCAAAATATCAACAATAATTATTATTCTATTATGTAATGAAATTTAATATAATGCAAATAAGATGATTACGTTTACATGCTATTTAACGTTTAGTTGAAACAATGACTGTTACTAACCTTAACCTTTTGGCAACATTTCTTTTCCATCTATCAGGTTGCTGAATCCGTTTCCTAGCTTTACTTGGTGATACCGGAGAAACTACCGAACTGTACGTAGCACTGGTGTCCATTCTTAATTACTGAATACAAGAATTATTAATTAAACTAACAACAAACTCCAGATCAAGCAACAGTCACAGCATGCTTGCCACAGTGTTGTACACAAACAAGAGTGGAGCATGCTGGGTGGCCGCCATATTGCCGCTCTCATTGGTCTGTTTGGAAATTGCTCAGTTTGAAACTAACATCTGGTGGAGATTGCTAGGTTTGAAATTGGCACGGATTTTTATTAAAGAAAATAAACTGGATTTTGCCGTGTTTGAAGGAACAGCGTAGGTTACACAAGTAGAATTCAATGCGAAGTTTAACTTGGTACCAATAACTCAATTTAAGAAAATGTTGGAGATTGCTGGGTTTGAAACGAGCCCCCTCACTTATCAATCATAGCCTATAAGTTCAGTGCTTGATTCCTCAACTTTATCTGATACAAACCTTCTGTTGTAAATAAAGCATCAGAGTGGAACCTACTCTGAAGACCCACCGTTGACAGCAAGATCATTTGTTTTATTTTTTCGTAGAGTGGATTAAATTTCATAATTTTTGTCTTGCCTCCTGCAGTTATAAATGTCTGCTGCCTGACCTCAGCATAATACTTCCTCGTCTCTTTCTTTAACGAGTCATACTTCATTCGAAGTTGTTCCCCAGTTCTGTGTGCAGTGGTTTGGGCGTTGAACCGCTGGGCAATTCCTTCCCAAGCTTTCGTCTGAAAATATACAATAAAACAATGACCTTCGAATGTACTGCAATTGATTCTTTGGGTTATGTGTACCAATGCGGCCATGGTATATCTTGGATAATAATATACAATGAAACCCCCAGTGTTATTAACATCCCCCCCCAGGGGCTCACATCTTGTGGGCGTGGGTTGGCGACCACGGGGCCCCAGCTGAGTCCGGCATTGCTTCCACTTACTTGTGCCGGGCTCCACTCTGTCTTCTTTCCTGTCGACCCCACTTGGTCAACTCTTGTTCTCTTCCGACCCCGACGGTATTAGGGTATCCGAGGCCTAGGGAGTCTCTTCCTTTCCCGCCTTAATTGGCCCTTGTCTCA
The DNA here is from genome assembly GCA_946902985.2 of Meconema thalassinum. Taxonomy (NCBI): domain Eukaryota; kingdom Metazoa; phylum Arthropoda; class Insecta; order Orthoptera; family Tettigoniidae; genus Meconema; species Meconema thalassinum. The sequence goes on along the minus strand of OX336392.1, from coordinate 499,805,856 downwards.
TCTTTTCTGATACCCTCCTTCTGCGAGGGGTCAGCCTTCTTTTTCTCTTCCTTTTACCTCCTGCCTTGTGCTCTAGGCCCTTAAGGAGGCAGGGTGTATGTAGCCCCACCACTTCTGGTGCACCCTAGATAATGCTACACCCTCAGGGGCTCACGGCTGGTGAGTTCGGGAGTTGGCGACCCCGAGGGATTCCTGAGCTGGGTCCGTTTTCCCCTTTTGTCCCTTACCTTTGGGGCGGATCCTCTCCTCTTTCACTTTCCTATCTGCCTTTCATGGCTCTCCTTCCTTCCAAGTCCCTCAATCCGCCTTCTTCGAGGGTTGAGGGCATTTCTTTTCCTCCTGTCTTTTATTTGCCTTATTCTCCTTCAGTTTTCCATTTCTTCTTCTAGTGTGTAGGTTAGTAGTTAGTTTTAGTTTTAAGTTCGGTTTTCATTTTCATCTTCACCATCACCCAACCCATCAGGGGCCGATAACCTAGATGTTAGGCCCCTTAAAACAACAATTATCATCATCATCATCATTATTAACATCCCGCCAGGGGTTCGCATCTAGTGGGACGTGGGTTGGCGACCACGGGACCCCAGCTGAGTCCGGCATTGCTTCCACTTACTTGTGCCGGGCTCCTCTCCGTCTTCCTTCCTGTCGACCTGCCTTGGTCAACTCTTGTTCTCTTCCGACCCCGACGGTATTAGGTTATCCGAGGCCTAGGGAGTCTTTCACTTTCCCGCCTTAATTGGCCCTTGTCTCATCTTCCCTGATACCCTCTTTCTGTGAGGGGTCAGCCTTCTTTTACTTTTCCTTTTACCTCCTGCCTTGTGCACAAGGCCCTTAAGGAGGCAGGGTGTATGTAGCCCCACCACGTCTGGTGCACCGTAGATAATGCTACGCCCTCAGGGGCTCACGGCTGGTGAGTTCGAGAGTTGGCGACCCCGAGGGATTCCTGCGCTGGGTCCGTTTTCCCCTTTTGTCCCTTACCTTTGGGGCGGACCTTCTCCTCTCTCCCCTCTCCTCTCCTCTCCTCTTTCCATTATATTTACTTGTCTCTTTACTGTTTTTGTTACTTGGTTCACCGTGTATCTAAATTCCCTTCTAGCGATTTTTTTCAGGCATTTTTAATCTACGTTGCTTTTTGTATGTTTTTTTTTCTATCTAAATTACATCTCGCGATTGTTTTCAACCTCACCCTGTGGGTGGGGGGTTTAGAATACACCCACGGTATCCCCTGCCTGTCGTAAAATGCGACTAAAAGGGGCGACCTTGGCTATACTTTAAGGACTCAGAGTTGTTTTGTGAATTGGACCCCCAGTGGGTGGGAGGAAGCGAATACATCCACGGTACTCCCTGCCAGTCGTAAAAGGCGACTAAAAGGGCTTCTCGGAACGGTCCCCTTTCGAGGGTTTGACAGTCAGCTCTAAAAGACATACACCCGTGCGGTATGACTCTCATTAGGTTATATCGCACTTCTTTCCGTCACTGCTTTCAGGGTCTGGCAACCAAAATTTCTATATGTGCGAGCTGTTAGGGGATGGGCCACTTACGCTAGCGACTACGCTCGAAAGCCTGTTCCGGTCTTGGCCGCGCCGACAGGTGGGTGTGCCATGTACCCGTTCAGTAGTATCCGCCTGACTACGCAGGTCCCCGCACAGCCGAATGTCTGAGCTGTAAAATCCAGTATATGCCAAGGGGTACATGCCGATACGGCATTGTAAAACATCGGACCCCCGGGCAATGCCTTCCAAGCTAGGCGGGCCTTGCCCTGGCTAGGTAGCGCCTACTGTGACGGCCCGTGATCGGATGTCGGTGGCATTCGGGGAGGATGATCTGGCCATGGGTTCAAAAAGAAAAATCCCCAACCAGGGTGGACCTACACCCAAACAGGGTGGTCCTACACCCAAGTCTTTAACATTTGATTCCCTACGGGGATCAACCCCCTGGGAACAATCTGTGCGTGAAAATCTGGGTGCTAACACCCCCAAGTTTCTGGTAGCTACCAGAACAGATGGGGGTGATTTCAAGCTGGTAAAGAGTATTTTGTTTTCTCGCCACATCCCCCAGGGGCTCACATCTTGTGGGCGTGGGTTGGCGACCACGGGGCCCCAGCTGAGTCCGGCATTGTTTCCACTTACTTGTGCCGGGCTCCTCTCTGTCTTCTTTCCTGTCGACCTCCCTTGGTCAACTCTTGTTCTCTTCTGACCCCGACGGTATTAGGGTATCCGAGGCCTAGGGAGTCTCTTCCTTTCCCGCCTTAATTGGCCCTTGTCTCATCTTTTCTGATACCCTCCTTCTGCGAGGGGTCAGCCTTCTTTTTCTCTTCCTTTTACCTCCTGCCTTGTGCTCTAGGCCCTTAAGGAGGCAGGGTGTATGTAGCCCCACCACTTCTGGTGCACCCTAGTTAATGCTACACCCTCAGGGGCTCACGGCTGGTGAGTTCGGGAGTTGGCGACCCCGAGGGATTCCTGAGCTGGGTCCGTTTTCCTCTTTTGTCCCTTACCTTTGGGGCGGACCCTCTCCTCTTTCACTTTCCTATATGCCTTTCATGGCCCTCCTTCCTTCCAAGTCCCTCGATCCGCCTTCTCCGAGGGTTGAGGGCATTTCTTTTCCTCCTGTCCTTTATTTGCCTTATTCTCTTATTGTTTTCCATTTCTTCTTCTAGTATGTAAGTTAGTAGTTAGTTTTAGTTTTAAATTCGCTTTTCATTTTCATCTTCACGATCACCCAAACCATCAGGGGCCGATAACCTAGATGTTAGGCCCCTTAAAACAACAATTATCATCATCATCATCATTTCTCGCCACATAGAAGGTGTCTATGGTGAGCTTGAGAAAGTACAAAAGATGAGGAACGGTAGCTTGTTGCTCAAGACTAGGACTGGAGAGCAAGTTGAACAACTTTTGCAATGTAACCACTTTGGCGACATTCCCGTCAAAGTGGAAAAGCACACGTCCCTGAATCTGGTCCGAGGAGTTATTTTCCACCGGGACCTGATTCTGAACACTGACGAGGAGCTCAAGGAGGATATGCGGCAACGTCACGTGACTGATGTCCGGCGCATTACGCGCAAGGTCAATGGTCAAATCGTGGATACTGGTGCTTTCATTATTTCCTTTGAGCTTTCGGTGCTCCCGGAGAAAGTCAAGGTTACAAGTTACCGTTGTGACGTACGGCCTTATATCCCTCCACCAATGAGGTGTTATAAGTGCCAGAAGTTCGGCCACATGTTATCCCGATGCTCGAGCCTCGCAATCTGCGGAACCTGCGGTAAGGTACCACACGAAGCGGAAGAGTGCACAACACCTTATCAGTGCACTAATTGCCCTGGATTTCATTCTCCTCGGGACAGGAACTGCCCTGTCTTCCTGCGTGAGAAGAAAATCCAGGAGATCAAAATCCTGGATGGTCTAACCTACCAGGAGGCCCGCAAGAAGTACCATACCACGATATCGCCTTCTCCAACGATTGATTATAGAGCCATAATACCAAATTTGGTCCCGGCTACCTCATCTCTTGTACCAGCTGTGAAACCTGCAACTGAGTTTCCTGTTCCGAAACCAGCTCCTAAGATTATAACGGAAAGCCCGAAGGTGACTTCAACTCCACCTTCGGCCAGCACGAAGGCTGTGCGAGCGAAGGCTGCTCCGCCCGCACAGCAGGGGAGGAATTTGAAGACTTACTCCCCACTCGGGAGGAAGCGCTGGCGCTCTGCAGGGACACGTCTCCTGGCCCGGATAATATTCACAAACAGATGCTTAAACACCTTAACGATGAGAGCATTCGTTATTTGCTCAGGGTGTTTAATCGTATCTGGTTGGAAGGTGTGTTTCCAGCGCAATGGCAGGAAGGTATCATTATACCTATCCTGAAGCCCGATAAGGATCCCAAATTGACAGGGAGTTACAGACCTATTTGTCTCACTAACGGTCTGTGCAAGCTCTTTGAGAGGATGGTCAATCGGCGCCTAGTGTGGGTCCTGGAGAAACGGGGACTCCTGTCTGAATACCAGTGTGGTTTCAGGGCGTCTCGGTGTACCAACGACCATCTGGTACGCCTGGAGACCGCCATACAGGACGCTTTTCTCCGGACACAGCACCTAGTCGCTGTTTTCTTTGACCTCGAGAAGGCTTCTGACACCACTTGGCGTTACGGCATCCTCTCTACCCTGCATCAATGGAAATTCCGAGGTAACTTGCCGGTTTTTATTGCGAATTTTCTGTCCCTTCGCCTGTTCCGTGTCCGATTAGGGGGTGACATATTCGCAATATCATATACAGGAAAACGGAGTCCCACAGGGATCGGTGCTTAGCGTAACATTATTTGCGATTGCCATAAACGGTATAGTCGCTGCTGCTGGTCCAGCAGTGGTACCGTCGCTATATGTAGACGACTTCGCTCTACATTATAGTGCGCAAAATATGGCGGTCGCTGAACGACAGTTACAACAAGCTATTCGGAGAGTGGAACGCTGGACACTGGAGCATGGCTTTCGATTCTCAACCGCTAAGTCCTCGGTTGTCCATTTCTGCCGAAAGCGCACCCTCCATCCAGATCCTGAGCTTTATCTGGGCAATGTAGCTTTGCCTGTTGTTGCTGCGTACCGGTTCCGTGGGCTCCTTTTCGATCAGAAATTGACGTGGGAACCACACGTGCGGTGTTTGAAAACTGCCTGTGCTAAGAAACTCAACATGTGCGGTTTCTTAGCGGCACACCATGGGGGGCGAACCGCGCGGTGGTCCTACGTTTTTATAAGGCACTGATTTTATCTAGGTTAGATTATGGCAGTGTAGCATATGGTTCGGCCCGTAAGTCAGTGCTTGTTAAACTGGACAGTGTCCACCACGGCGGTGTGAGGCTGGCGACGGGTGCCTTTCGGACAAGCCCAGTCGTCAGCTTGCTCGCAGTGGCTGGCGTACCTCCTTTACACCCGAGGCGCCAACAAGTACTGCTGACCTATGCTGTAACTTGCCACTTGATCCAAGCTATCCATGTTTGTTTTCCAATCTGAATCGCCGGCTGTATGATGCGCTCGCCCGAGCCACTCGGCCGGCGGGGATTCGCTTGGATGACTTATACCGTCAGTTCCGATTTCCTTCAGTCTCCTGCATCGTCCGAGTACCTAGCAAGGCCCCTCCGTGGATGGTCTCTCGCTCTGATATCACCCTGGATCTGCACACCGGCCCCAAGTCGAACACGGACTGCTCCGTCCATCGGAGGCTGTTCCAGTCCGTGGTGAGCCGGTATCCGGGATCAGGGCTTCTATTCACGGACGGTTCGAGGGTAAACGAGAAAGTTGGCTGTGCATTTGTGGTTGAGGATCGTCGGTTTCTCATTTCACTTCCCGAGGCCTGTGGCGTGTACACTGCGGAACTCTGTGCCATCTTAGAAGCTCTGCGGTACGCGTTATCAGACGATCACCAGCACTTTCTTGTGTGTACTGACTCTCTGAGTGCGCTGCAGGCGATCGATGTGTGTTTCCCGAAGCACCCGTTGGTCCAGCGTGTGCACGACCAGCTCGTCAGCTCGCGTAATACTGGAACCGGGGTGACCTTTGTGTGGCTTCCTAGCCACATGGGTATTGCGGGAAACGAGCTTGCTGATCAGGCGGCGAGAGAGGCAGTCACACTGCCCTCGCTACCGTATGAGGTGCCTGCTATTAATGTGCGCTCTCAGTTGCGGCATTCGATCCTGTCGCATTGGGAGGAGGTGTGGCGTGCCACGCCTCCACCCAACAAACTGAGAGGCATCAAGGAGACAACGAAGGTGTGGAAATCTTCCTTCCGATCTCTCCGGAAGGAAGCTGTGGTACTCTGTCGACTCCGGATCGGCCATGGGATTGCTACGCACTCCCACTTGCTAAAGAGAGAACATCCTCCTGTGTGTACTTGCGGCGCCCACCTAACCGTGGCACACCTTCTCTTGGAGTGTGTGGATCTGGCCGATCTGCGAGGGACTCTTAAACTGCCTATTACCCTCTCCCTTATTCTCCGTGATGACGGGCCGTCAGCTGACCTCGTCATCCGGTTCATGAGGGAGAGTGGTTACTTTTTTAAGTTTTAATGTGTAGTTACGACTTTTAATCCTGGTTAAATCTGTTTTATGTTTTTTTTTATTGTGTTCATCTATTGTATTGTTCACTATGGCTTATTTGTTTTATCCTTTTTACCATCCGCCTTTTTATTCTTTTTATTCAAATAAGGCATAATTTTTGGGGCTCACTGTCTGTTTTATAAACACCATTTTCGCTTCATCCATGGCAGTGAGTTGTTTTTATCTACATCCTTTCATTTCACGCCATTTCATTTCATTAGGGGCCGATAACCTCGATGTTAGGCCCCTTAAAACAACAATTATCATCATCATCATTTTTGTTACTTGGGTCACCGTGTATCTAAATTCCCTTCTAGCGATTTTTCTTAAGGCATTTTTAATCTACGTTGCTTTTTGTATGTTTTTTCGATCTAAATTACATCTCGCGATTGTTTTCAACCTCAATTGCATATTGTAAAGATTGACAATCTAAATTGCTTTTTAGGAAGTCTTTCAATATGGCGGAGCGACCTTTGTGAGTATTTTGAATTTCAATTTCATTTTGTAAGTATATTCAACCCAAACCGCATTTCGCACGAATTTTGAATCTAAATTGCATTTTGATTGGCGGGCATTTTGCACATATTTTGATTCTCAATTGCATTTTGTGGGTATTTTGAATCTAAATTACATTTTGTCAAGTATTTTCAATCTAAATTGAATTTTGTAAGTATTTTGAATTCCAATTGCACTTTGTGAGTATTTTGAATCTGAACCGGCTTTTTTTTTTCTAACTTGCATTGTGTATTTTCAATTTCAATTGCATTTTGTAAGTATTTTGTACCTCAATTGCATTTTGTACGTATTTTGAATCTCGCCTACGTCTCGTGGGTCTTTTTTCAACCTATTCTTTTTGTGCACCTTTTCGTTCTAAATTCCCTTTTGTAAGACCATATTGTGAGTTGTTTCCATCTGAGTTCATTTTGTACGTATTTTCCGTCTCAGATAATTTTGTTCTGGTTTCCATTTCATTATCATTTTCGCTATCACCCAGATCATTTGGGGCCGATAACCTCGATGTTAGGCCCCTTAAAACAATAATTATCATCATCAGCTTTGGTCTCCGGACAAGGGTTGTCCAAACTGAGCCTCCACATCGGGTCTATCCATTTCCACGCCCCTCAGGGGCTCACATCTTGTGGGCGTGGGTTGGCGACCACGGGGCCCCAGCTGAGTCCGGCATTGCTTCCACTTACTTGTGCCGGGCTCCTCTCTGTCTTCTTTCCTGTCGACCTCACTTGGTCAACTCTTGTTCTCTTCTGACCCCGACGGTATTAGGGTATCCGAGGCCTAGGGAGTCTCTTCCTTTCCCGCCTTAATTAGCCCTTGTCTCATCTTTTCTGATACCCTCCTTCTGCGAGGGGTCAGCCTTCTTTTTCTCTTCCTTTTACCTCCTGCCTTGTGCTCTAGGCCCTTAAGGAGGCAGGGTGTATGTAGCCCCACCTCTTCTGGTGCACCCTAGATAATGCTACACCCTCAGGGGCTCACGGCTGGTGAGTTCGGGAGTTGGCGATCCCGAGGGATTCCTGAGCTGGGTCCGTTTTCCCCTTTTGTCCCTTACCTTTGGGGCGGACCCTCTCCTCTTTCACTTTCCTATATGCCTTTCATGGCTCTCCTTCCTTCCAAGTCCCTCAATCCGCCTTCTCCGAGGGTTGAGGGCATTTCTTTTCCTTCTGTCCTTTTATTTGCCTTATTCTCCTTTAGTTTTCCATTTCTTCTTCTAGTATGTAGGTTAGTAGTTAGTTTTAGTTTTAAGTTCGCTTTTCATTTTCATCTTCACGATCACCCAAACCATCAGGGGCCGATAACCTAGATGTTAGGCCCCTTAAAACAACAATTATCATCATCATCAACCTCTCAGTCTTCTTTCCTGTCGATCTCCCTTGGTCAACTCTTGCTCTCTTCCGACCCCGACGGTATTAGGTTATCCGAGGCCTAGGGAGTCTTTCACTTTCCCGCCTTCATTGGCCCTTGTCTCATCTTTCCTGATACCCTCCTTCTGTGAGGGGTCAGCCTTCTTTTTCTTTTCCTTTTACCTCCTGCCTTGTGCTCAAGGCCCTTAAGGAGGCAGGGTGTATGTAGCCCCACCAATTCTGGTGCACCGTAGATAATGCTACACCCTCAGGGGCTCACGGCTGGTGAGTTCGGGAGTTGGCGACCCCTAGGGATTCCTGAGCTGGGTCCGTTTTCCCCTTTTGTCCCTTACCTTTGGGGCGGACCTTCTCCTCTCTCCCCTCTCCTCTCCTCTTTTCATTATATTTACTTTTTCTCTTTAAGATTCCCGCACTGTTTTTTGTTACTTGGTTCACCGTGTATCTAAATTCCCTTCTGGCGATTTTTAAGGCATTTTTAATCTACGCTGCTTTTTGTATGTTTTTTCGATCTAAATTGCATCTCGCGATTGTTTTCAACTTCAATTGCATTTTGTAAAGATTGACAATCTAAATTGCTTTTTAGTAAGTCTTTTAATGCATGTGCCCGGGCCTTTTAGTGAGTTTTTTGAATTTCAATTGCATTTTGTAAGAATTTTCAACCAACGCCGCATTTCCCACGAATTTTGAATCTAAATTGCATTTTGTTTGGTGGGCATTTTGCACATAATTTAATTCTCAATTGCATTTTGTGGGTATTTTGAATCTAAATTACATTTTGTCAAGTATTTTCAATCTAAATTGCATTTTGTAAGTATTGTCAATCCACATGAGTCGTTAGAATCACCGTACATTTTGTAAGCATTTTCAATTTCAATTGCATTTTGTAAGTATTTTGAATTTCGATTGCACTTTGCGAATAAGTTGGATTGGAACTGGGATTGGGCCTATTTCAATCCTCAATTGCATTTTGTACGTATTTTCGATCTCATTTGCATTTTGTAAGTATTTTGAATTTCAGTTGCATTTTGTAAGTATTTCGACGCTACATTGCATTTTGTACGTATTTTGAATCTAGCCTACGTTTTGTGGGTGCTTTTCCATGTATTTTTTTTTTGTGACTCTTTTCGTTCTAAATTCCCTTTTGTAAGACCATATTGTGAGTTGTTTCCATCTGAGTTCCTTTTTGTATGTATTTTCCGTCTCAGATAATTTTGTTGTGGTTTCCATTTCATTATCATTTTCGCTATCACCCAGATCATTAGGGGCCGATAACCTCGATGTTAGGCCCCTTAAAACAACAATTATCATCATCATCATCACCATTTCCACGGCCTTTATTCGTCCTCGTCGTTGTTGTGATGATATGACCAGACTCCTCCTCAAAGTCGTCATCTTCCTTGGATTAGCGGATGCTAAAGCCATGGTTCTTCCGTCATCGGCTGTAGTTCTCTGGTCCACTCCTTCACATTATGAGGCTTAACAGCTCATCTCCACAGGTGATGCGTAACAAGGATTGTCGTACACTTGGTCGTCAAAATATGACATCTTGAAATATGATTTTACCACTTTAAGGTACAATGAATAAGCGTAGCACAATTTCACAGAAGCTAGCTTTAACGTGGCACTAAACTCACTGCTTCTACACGGCGCAGATGGTTTAAAAATTGGCCATGCACTCTTATCTGCTTCAGTGATACAGATTTCACTTGCCCACAAATCACGTGGCATCGGCGTTGCGTTTCACTGAAACAAATCGCACTTGCGATTAAATCAATGTTTATAGCTACGAGTGTTGAAATGATCCACTCGGTTATTAATTATTTCACTGGGAGTGATGTATTTATCGCCACTCGACGATGTCGAAGTATGACGTTCAAGCACGTGGCAGAAAATGTGGCGTTCCACGGTTATGCTCACTTTTCCCAAGAATTCACAGAATTCGTAGCACAAGCCTTCTCCGGCTGTAATATTTAACAATATCATGCACTGTTCGAAATGAAATAAAGTGCGATGCACTAGGATTGCTTCCCTCGCCTACATGCGGACTGTTACCTCGTCTTATAGACGGACTTAATACAACGGGCATCCAACTTGGATGGTAATCCAAACACATGTGGTAAGCTCTCCGCTATGCGCTGCATTAGCTTGTAACTACACTGGTCGTGCAGCGTCTGTCTGGTTCCGGTTCGCGGATCTGCGAGGTTACTACCTTACCAAAAGCAGCAATCACATTCTAAAGAATGTTTCGATGATACAGAATTACATTGTGATAATATCTGAGCTTCGTAGAAAATAGAAATATCATAATTTAGCTTCAGATTATTTAATAGTGGTTCTCTCCGTAGTCAAAAGATCAACCATTTATAACTCCAAAGAATGTTAGCATGTAGCGACAGCATGGTCGGTCAGTGGGTGCGTTCAAAAGTGATGCATCAAAAATGCGTTGCGGTGAAATATATCACATGAACCAGTGGTTAGCGGGTTCAATATATGAAAGTGAAATGTCCATTTAACATTCGTCATTAAAACAAAGCAATGCTTGTAAAATATGCCACCAAATTAATATTGTAATTTTTTACATTGTCACATTGTGTGTCACTAGTTGATTGGACTATTTCAAAATACCTAGCATGCAGCGCGGCATGGCTTCCTAGTTCGGCGCCGTGTCGTTGTATTCTGTGACTGGATCAGACTGGATTGTACTAAGCGATCGAGAATTTTGATTGTCTATTGAGGCGGGGGCCTGAGGCCCCGCGCCTCACCAAGAAATGGAATTAAATTTCTAAGTAATGTGAACCGAAGTGGGTAGGAAGTGAAATTATCACCCCAGAAGCAAGGTGTGCAATTAATGTTCGCCGGAATGTGGAAAACTTGAAGATGTTTGGTGTCCGTGGTAGCATGTGCCAGCAGCAGCCATGTTGGGCAGTTTTTATTATTTAAAATTATTTATTAGTGTCGTGTTGGTTTTATCTTTAATGTCTCTGGAAAAAGGATTATTTAAGGTATGTTAAAAAATAATATATATTTTATTTGTGTGCGTCCACAACTGGTACGTTTTATTATTGTTTTTTTTTAAATCAGGCATCGTGGCCTAATTATATTCACTGATTAGGTGAAAATTTGTTTGTTATTCTGGGGACACGTTTCTAATTTATCTTTTTTTAACTTATTTATTTATTTTATGTTCTCTAGGGGTATTTTCCTTTAATTGTGTAATTCATTTTCTTCTAGTAGGTTGGCCTATATAATGGTCTTAGATTTGTTTGATCCGTCGCTTTCTATTTCTGTTTTTATTGTACGTATTATTGTTAAAAGGTAATATTTTTCTCTTTTGTTGTCATTTCTCTCTGGCGGAGTTCCATTTTTAAATTTCTTAGTTTGGCGTAATTAGGGATGACATGCAGTCATCTATTTTTGCGGCCATTGTAGTTTTTTGTTGTTGATGCATTGTGGTATTTTGGTAAGAGTCCTTTTGGCGTGTGGCGCGGTTTTCAAACGTGATGTCGTAGTTCTGTGTCTACCATTAAATAGGAAAAGCTTACAGCTACGAGAAGGTTCATCGTGGTGCAAACGTGTGAAGCAAGCAGGTACAATGCCACGGAGACGCACTCGTGCTTCCTACAGCCAACTGAGCGAGTTTGAAAGGGGTCGAATTGTGACCTTCTGAGTGGTGGGATGGTCCTTTCGGAGAATTGTCACCCAAGTTGGACGTGCTGTGTCCGTTGTGCAACGATGCTGGTATCAGTGGGCACGTGAACATTCTCACTCCCGTAGAAAGGTTCTGGACGTCCACGCAGCACAGACGTCCGCAAGGATCGTCGTATTGTAAGGGCAGTAGTGGCAGATAATACATCTACCACAGCACAGATACGAGGGTTTGTGACCCCAGAAGTGTGAACACGAACTGTTGCGAACCGGTTACTAGCAGTGGGACTACGGACGCCACCCCTTGCCCGTCTTCCATCTGAGTTCTCTTTGTACGTATTTTCCATCTCACATAATTTTCGTTCTGGTCTCCATTTCCTTCTCATTTTCGCTATCACCCAGATCATTAGGGGCCGATAACCTAGATGTTAGGCCCCTTAAAACAACAATTATCATCATCATCATCATCATCATCATCAGAACAATAGTTGACCAAGTGAGATCGACAGGAAAGAAGACAGAGAGGAACCCGGCACAAGTAAGTGGAAGCAATGCTGGACTCAGCCAACCCACGTCCCACAAGATGTGAGCCCCTGGGGGTTCTGTGGTTGTAATGGCTGCGTGGATAGCATCTTGGGCTGCGAATCATGAGGTCTCAGGTTCGAACCCCAGTCCTGGCAATTACTTTTGCTAACGGATTATCGATTTAAACAGTATGCGTCATTTTAACAGTATCTACATTAAATTACGATTTATCAAATTTTAATTACAATAGTTTTGCCCCAAGCAGGAGTTGGGAAATTTGATTGTATTGCACATTATTTCTAGTAGTCGATAGATAGGCTAGAGACTATGGTTTCATTCCTCCTCTTAATTTACAATATAATATGTGATGTGTGTTCAAACAAGTGTGACAGCAGCATATCTCCAATTCAATCTATACATTCATCATAGTGCCAGTATGAAAACGGAGCGTAAATTAACATTTTAAGAATGTCCAAGCTGTGTATTATACGAGTAGGATAATATGTCAGATGACTTCACATACATTTCATCTCATTTTCATAGGATAACATGTCAGTTGTTACACGTCATATGCGACTACTGTAAGGCTCGTATCTTTTTTTTCCGGCAGTGTATTAAGCAATGCAACGAAATCTTATAATATTCATTCATTCATTCAAATCGGTCCTAAATCCAATACTTAAATGTAATTAAAATAACAATAATGCGGGAAAACATTTTTTGAGAGATAATAATATCTATGGCCTCGGGTGCCGGGTGCAAGCTTTGTTATTTGACACCCTAAGGGTAGCTTGCATGTCTAATTTCGGTGTTCCTTGAAGCACTATGAAAGTCAAGGAGGTTAGATATCTAACCCCTTGAACACTATAGCGGTTTCTAGTAGAGAAATTAGGAACTTTGGGTTGGCGGAAACTCCCGAGATTAATTTTGCCATTATGAACACGGTGGTGTATTCTTTGGAATACACGGTAAGACAGAGTCAGCCTTCGCTGGTCTTTGCTTAACTTATTTCTTTCCTTTTTTCTCTAACACCAACAGTAATTTCTTACCTTTTCTTTATTTGCGCACCTTCTTCACTGTGTTTAAAAGTTAGTTGTAGATATTACTTCCATGATCAACCTAGCGGCATCTAGCAGCTAATTGCTGAAGTTCCTCAACATCTCTATGCTCAAGAGGACTTCCTTCCCAATCCAGCCACAAGATGTCGCCGCTATCTTCAGCTAACATCTCCATGCTCAAGAGGACTTCTACAACATCCCTTCCAACAGGCTTCGCTATTGACGCCTACTATCAACTCCTTGAAGATTACTTTTAGTGTTATTTCTAAAGTTGGTATTTCATATGTATGTTCCTTTGTCTTTTCCCCCACCCCCTTCCCTCCTTGGTACCTCTATGCTTCGTTGTGCGCTGCCCACTTGTGTGTTAGTCTTCAAAGCTCACAGTCGGAGCCTTACTAAGGCTCGTCTCCTGTTCATGTGAGACATATTTTAAATATCTACGCCATGATGTGGATTTAAGCTATGATGATGATGATGATAATTGTTGTTTTAAGGGGCCTAACATCTAGGTTATCGGCCCCTGATGGTTTGGGTGATCGTGAAGATGAAAATGAAAAGCGAACTTAAAACTAAAACTAACTACTAACCTACATACTAGAAGAAGAAATGGAAAACTAAAGGAGAATAAGGCAAATAAAAGGACAGAAGGAAAAGAAATGCCCTCAACCCTCGGAGAAGGCGGATTGAGGGACTTGGAAGGAAGGAGAGCCATGAAAGGCATATAGGAAAGTGAAAGAGGAAAGGGTCCGCCCCAAAGGTAAGGGACAAAAGGGGAAACGGACCCAGCTCAGGAATCCCTCGGGGTCGCCAACTCCCGAACTCACCAGCCGTGAGCCCCTGAGGGTGTAGCATTATCTAGGGTGCACCAGAAGTGGTGGGGCTACATACACCCTGCCTCCTTAAGGGCCTAGAGCGCAAGGCAGGAGGTAAAAGGAAGAGAAAAAGAAGGCTGACCCCTGCAGAAGGAGGGTATCAGAAAAGATGAGACAAGGGCCAATTAAGGCGGGAAAGGAAGAGACTCCCTAGGCCTCGGATACCCTAATACCGTCGGGGTCGGAAGAGAACAAGCGTTGACCAAGTGAGGTCGACAGGAAAGAAGACAGAGAGGAGCCCGGCACAAGTAAGTGGAAGCAATGCCGGACTCAGCTGGGGCCCCGTGGTCGCCAACCCACGCCCACAAGATGTGAGCCCCTGGGGGTGGATTTAAGCTAACGGTCGCCTGGATCGCCTACTCTTCAGAAATGAGCTAAGTACTAATCTTAAAAGTTTTTACATGGTTTTAATGGTTTCTAAATAAGATTTTATAGACTGTGCGGTATTGCTACCAACAACATAATAACCGCCTTCGAGGGACTTTTCTAATTATGCTCCATCTATCTAAGCTGACTTTCCAACTTGGAAAATTAGTGCTTCCTGCACAAATTAATTGGGAATGATTGCTCAAACCGTGGGAGATTTATTAAACTTGCTGTCAATAAAAAATTAGCTCTTTTCGTCCGTGGGATGTTCTGCCCAATTCTACTGTTATCACAACTCTAGAACTTTCTACATCAATTTCCCACAGGGGCTCACACCTTGTGGGCGTGGGTTGGCGACCACGGGGCCCCAGCTGAGTCCGGCATTGCTTCCACTTACTTGTGCCGAGCTCCTCTCTGTCTTCTTTCCTGTCGACCTCCCTTGGTCAACTCTTGTTCTCTTCTGACCCCGACGGTATTAGGGTATCCGAGGCCTAGGGAGTCTCTTTCTTTCCCGCCTTAATTGGCCCTTGTCTCATCTTTTCTGATTCCCTCCTTCTGCGAGGGGTCAGCCTTCTTTTTCTTTTCCTTTTACCTCCTGCCTTGTGCTCAAGGCCCTTAAGGAGGCAGGGTGTATGTAGCCCCACCACTTCTGGTGCACCGTCGATAATGCTACACCCTCAGGGGCTCACGGCTGGTGAGTTCGGGCGTTGGCGACCCCGAGGGATTCCTGAGCTGGGTCCGTTTTCCCCTTTTTGTCCCTTCCCTTTGGGGCGGACCTTCTCCTCTCTCCCCTCTCCTCTCCTCTTTTCCTTCTATTTCCTTTTCTCTTTAAGATTCCCGCACTGTTTTTGTTACTCGAATCACCGTGTCTCTAAATTCCCTTTTACCATTTTTTTAAGGCATTTTTGATCTATGTTGCATTTTGTAAGTCTCTTCGATCTAAATTACATCTCGCGATTGTTTTCAACCTCAATTGCATTTTGTAAAGATTGACAATCTAAATTGCTTTTTAGTAAGTCTTTCAATGCAGGCGTCAGGGCATTTTAGTGAGTATTTTGAATTTCAATTGCATTTTGTAAATATTTTCAACCAAAACCGCATTTCGCACGAATTTTGAATCTACATTGCATTTTGTTTGGTGGGCATTTTGCACATATTTTGATTCTCAATTGCATTTTGTGGGTATTTTGAATCTAAATTACATTTGTCAAGTATTTTCAATCTAAATTGCTTTTTGTAAGTATTGTCAATCCACATGAGTCGTTTGAATCTACCGTACATTTTGTAAGCATTTTCAATTTCAATTGCATTTTGTAAGTATTTTGAATTTCAATTGCACTTTGTGAATAATTTGGATTGGAACTGGGATATTTCAATCTGAATTGCATTGTGTATTTTCAATTTCAATTGCATTTTGTAAGTATTTTGAACCTCAATTGCATTTTGTACGTACTTTCGATCTCATTTGCATTTTGTAAGTATTTTGAATTTCAGTTGCATTTTGTAAGTATTTCGGCGCTACTTTGCATTTTGTACGTATTTTGAATCTAGCCTACGTTTTGTGGGTCTTTTTCAATCTATTCTTTTTGTGCAACTTTTCGTTCTAAATTCCCTTTTGTAGGACCATATTGTGAGTTGTATCCATGTGAGTTCCTTTTTGTACGTATTTTCAGTCTTCGGTAATTTTATTCTGGTTTCCATTTCATTATCATTTTCGCTATCACCCAGATCATTAGGGGCCGATAACCTCGATGTTAGGCCCCTTAAAACAACAATTATCATCATCATCATCATTATTATTGTTTTTTTTTTAAATCAGGCATCGTGGCCTAATTATATTCACTGATTAGGTGAAAATTTGTTTGTTATTCTGGGGACACGTTTCTAATTTATCTTTTTTTAACTTATTTATTTATTTTATGTTCTCTAGGGGTATTTTCCTTTAATTGTGTAATTCATTTTCTTCTAGTAGGTTGGCCTATATAATGGTCTTAGATTTGTTTGATCCGTCGCTTTCTATTTCTGTTTTTATTGTACGTATTATTGTTAAAAGGTAATATTTTTCTCTTTTGTTGTCATTTCTCTCTGGCGGAGTTCCATTTTTAAATTTCTTAGTTTGGCGTAATTAGGGATGACATGCAGTCATCTATTTTTGCGGCCATTGTAGTTTTTTGTTGTTGATGCATTGTGGTATTTTGGTAAGAGTCCTTTTGGCGTGTGGCGCGGTTTTCAAACGTGATGTCGTAGTTCTGTGTCTACCATTAAATAGGAAAAGCTTACAGCTACGAGAAGGTTCATCGTGGTGCAAACGTGTGAAGCAAGCAGGTACAATGCCACGGAGACGCACTCGTGCTTCCTACAGCCAACTGAGCGAGTTTGAAAGGGGTCGAATTGTGACCTTCTGAGTGGTGGGATGGTCCTTTCGGAGAATTGTCACCCAAGTTGGACGTGCTGTGTCCGTTGTGCAACGATGCTGGTATCAGTGGTCACGTGAACATTCTCACTCCCGTAGAAAGGTTCTGGACGTCCACGCAGCACAGACGTCCGCAAGGATCGTCGTATTGTAAGGGCAGTAGTGGCAGATAATACATCTACCACAGCACAGATACGAGGGTTTGTGACCCCAGAAGTGTGAACACGAACTGTTGCGAACCGGTTACTAGCAGTGGGACTACGGACGCCACCCCTTGCCCGTCTTCCATCTGAGTTCTCTTTGTACGTATTTTCCATCTCACATAATTTTCGTTCTGGTCTCCATTTCCTTCTCATTTTCGCTATCACCCAGATCATTAGGGGCCGATAACCTAGATGTTAGGCCCCTTAAAACAACAATTATCATCATCATCATCATCATCATCATCAGAACAATAGTTGACCAAGTGAGATCGACAGGAAAGAAGACAGAGAGGAACCCGGCACAAGTAAGTGGAAGCAATGCTGGACTCAGCCAACCCACGTCCCACAAGATGTGAGCCCCTGGGGGTTCTGTGGTTGTAATGGCTGCGTGGATAGCATCTTGGGCTGCGAATCATGAGGTCTCAGGTTCGAACCCCAGTCCTGGCAATTACTTTTGCTAACGGATTATCGATTTAAACAGTATGCGTCATTTTAACAGTATCTACATTAAATTACGATTTATCAAATTTTAATTACAATAGTTTTGCCCCAAGCAGGAGTTGGGAAATTTGATTGTATTGCACATTATTTCTAGTAGTCGATAGATAGGCTAGAGACTATGGTTTCATTCCTCCTCTTAATTTACAATATAATATGTGATGTGTGTTCAAACAAGTGTGACAGCAGCATATCTCCAATTCAATCTATACATTCATCATAGTGCCAGTATGAAAACGGAGCGTAAATTAACATTTTAAGAATGTCCAAGCTGTGTATTATACGAGTAGGATAATATGTCAGATGACTTCACATACATTTCATCTCATTTTCATAGGATAACATGTCAGTTGTTACACGTCATATGCGACTACTGTAAGGCTCGTATCTTTTTTTTCCGGCAGTGTATTAAGCAATGCAACGAAATCTTATAATATTCATTTATTCATTCAAATCGGTCCTAAATCCAATACTTAAATGTAATTAAAATAACAATAATGCGGGAAAACATTTTTTGAGAGATAATAATATCTATGGCCTCGGGTGCCGGGTGCAAGCTTTGTTATTTGACACCCTAAGGGTAGCTTGCATGTCTAATTTCGGTGTTCCTTGAAGCACTATGAAAGTCAAGGAGGTTAGATATCTAACCCCTTGAACACTATAGCGGTTTCTAGTAGAGAAATTAGGAACTTTGGGTTGGCGGAAACTCCCGAGATTAATTTTGCCATTATGAACACGGTGGTGTATTCTTTGGAATACACGGTAAGACAGAGTCAGCCTTCGCTGGTCTTTGCTTAACTTATTTCTTTCCTTTTTTCTCTAACACCAACAGTAATTTCTTACCTTTTCTTTATTTGCGCACCTTCTTCACTGTGTTTAAAAGTTAGTTGTAGATATTACTTCCATGATCAACCTAGCGGCATCTAGCAGCTAATTGCTGAAGTTCCTCAACATCTCTATGCTCAAGAGGACTTCCTTCCCAATCCAGCCACAAGATGTCGCCGCTATCTTCAGCTAACATCTCCATGCTCAAGAGGACTTCTACAACATCCCTTCCAACAGGCTTCGCTATTGACGCCTACTATCAACTCCTTGAAGATTACTTTTAGTGTTATTTCTAAAGTTGGTATTTCATATGTATGTTCCTTTGTCTTTTCCCCCACCCCCTTCCCTCCTTGGTACCTCTATGCTTCGTTGTGCGCTGCCCACTTGTGTGTTAGTCTTCAAAGCTCACAGTCGGAGCCTTACTAAGGCTCGTCTCCTGTTCATGTGAGACATATTTTAAATATCTACGCCATGATGTGGATTTAAGCTATGATGATGATGATGATAATTGTTGTTTTAAGGGGCCTAACATCTAGGTTATCGGCCCCTGATGGTTTGGGTGATCGTGAAGATGAAAATGAAAAGCGAACTTAAAACTAAAACTAACTACTAACCTACATACTAGAAGAAGAAATGGAAAACTAAAGGAGAATAAGGCAAATAAAAGGACAGAAGGAAAAGAAATGCCCTCAACCCTCGGAGAAGGCGGATTGAGGGACTTGGAAGGAAGGAGAGCCATGAAAGGCATATAGGAAAGTGAAAGAGGAAAGGGTCCGCCCCAAAGGTAAGGGACAAAAGGGGAAACGGACCCAGCTCAGGAATCCCTCGGGGTCGCCAACTCCCGAACTCACCAGCCGTGAGCCCCTGAGGGTGTAGCATTATCTAGGGTGCACCAGAAGTGGTGGGGCTACATACACCCTGCCTCCTTAAGGGCCTAGAGCGCAAGGCAGGAGGTAAAAGGAAGAGAAAAAGAAGGCTGACCCCTGCAGAAGGAGGGTATCAGAAAAGATGAGACAAGGGCCAATTAAGGCGGGAAAGGAAGAGACTCCCTAGGCCTCGGATACCCTAATACCGTCGGGGTCGGAAGAGAACAAGCGTTGACCAAGTGAGGTCGACAGGAAAGAAGACAGAGAGGAGCCCGGCACAAGTAAGTGGAAGCAATGCCGGACTCAGCTGGGGCCCCGTGGTCGCCAACCCACGCCCACAAGATGTGAGCCCCTGGGGGTGGATTTAAGCTAACGGTCGCCTGGATCGCCTACTCTTCAGAAATGAGCTAAGTACTAATCTTAAAAGTTTTTACATGGTTTTAATGGTTTCTAAATAAGATTTTATAGACTGTGCGGTATTGCTACCAACAACATAATAACCGCCTTCGAGGGACTTTTCTAATTATGCTCCATCTATCTAAGCTGACTTTCCAACTTGGAAAATTAGTGCTTCCTGCACAAATTAATTGGGAATGATTGCTCAAACCGTGGGAGATTTATTAAACTTGCTGTCAATAAAAAATTAGCTCTTTTCGTCCGTGGGATGTTCTGCCCAATTCTACTGTTATCACAACTCTAGAACTTTCTACATCAATTTCCCACAGGGGCTCACACCTTGTGGGCGTGGGTTGGCGACCACGGGGCCCCAGCTGAGTCCGGCATTGCTTCCACTTACTTGTGCCGAGCTCCTCTCTGTCTTCTTTCCTGTCGACCTCCCTTGGTCAACTCTTGTTCTCTTCTGACCCCGACGGTATTAGGGTATCCGAGGCCTAGGGAGTCTCTTTCTTTCCCGCCTTAATTGGCCCTTGTCTCATCTTTTCTGATTCCCTCCTTCTGCGAGGGGTCAGCCTTCTTTTTCTTTTCATGTTCTCTCCTGCCTTCTGCTCAAGACCCTCAAGGAGGCAGGGTGTATGTAGCCCCACCACTTTTGGTGCACCCTAGATAATGCTACACCCTCAGGGGCTCACGGCTGGTGAGTTCGGGAGTTGGCGACCCCGAGGGATTCCTGAGCTGGGTCAGTTTTCCCCTTTTGTCCCTTACCTTTGGGGCGGACCCTCTCCTCTTCCACTTTCCTATATGCCTTTCATGGCTCTCCTTCCTTCCAAGTCCCTCAATCCGCCTTCTCCGAGGGTTGAGGGCATTTCTTTTCCTTCTGTCCTTTTATTTGCCTTATTCTCCTTTAGTTTTCCATTTCTTCTTCTAGTATGTAGTTTTAGTTTTAAGTTCGCTTTTCATTTTCATCTTCACGATCACCCAAACCATCAGGGGCCGATAACCTAGATGTTAGGCCCCTTAAAACAACAATTATCATCATCATCATCCTTCTTTTTCTTTTCCTGTTATCTCCTGCCTTCTGCTCAAGGCCCTCAAGGAGGCCGGGTGTATGTAGCCCCACCACTTCTGGTGCACCCTAGATAATGCTACACCCTCAGGGGCTCACGGCTGGTGAGTTCGGGAGTTGGCGACCCCGAGGGATTCCTGAGCTGGGTCCGTTTTCCCCTTTTGTCCTTTACCTTCGGGGCGGACCCTTTCCTCGCTCCCCTCTCCTCTCTTCTCCGCCTTTCATTATATTTCCTTTTCGCTTTAAGTTTCCCGCACCTTTTTTGTAGGTATTCTTGATCTACGTTGCATTTTGTACGTTTTTTCGATCTAAATTGCATTTTGTGAGTGTTTTTCAACCTCACTTGCATTTTGTAAGGATTGCCAATCAAAATTGCTTTCTAGTAAGTCTTTCAATATAGGGGGGTCTTCTTGTGAGTATTTTGAATTCTAATTGCATTTTGTATTTTCAACCTACCCCGCTTTGTTCAAGTAGTTAATTCTCAATTGCATTTTGTGGGTATTTTGAATCTACATTATATTTTGTGCGTATTTTCAATCTCATTTGCATTTTGTAAGTATTTTTATTTCACTTGCATTTCGTAAGTATTTCGACTGTACGTTGCATTTTGTACGTATTTTGGACTTAACCTACATTTTGTGCGCATTTTTTAATCTATTCCTTTTGTGAGTATTTTCGTTCGAAATTCCCTTATGTACGTATTACCGCTCTCCATTTGGTGAATAGTTTCAATCTGAGTTCCTTTTTGTAAGTATTTTTCCTGCTACATAAGGCATAATTGTTGGGGCTCACTGGCTGTTTTATCTAAACCACTTTCGTTTCATCCATTGCAGTGAGCTGTTTTTTATCTTCATCCTTTCATTTCACGCCATTTCATTTCGTCAGGGGCCAATAACCTCGATGTTAGGCCCCTTAAAACAACAATTATCATCATCATCATCATCCCCACCAAGGAATTTATGTTGAAAATACTTCTAATCAGCATATAATTTGTCTTCCTTCGTTGGAAATTGTCCGCTGCATTCAACTACCATCTATAAACATCACAACGCAATAAACTTTCTCAAACTAAAATTCAATTAGTGATCTCCACAATTGCAATAACTTTTCGTCTGATAAACTTTCCGTAATGCAATGGTGAACTTTTCAACGGACTACAGTGCATAACAGTGCCCATTCAACAACCATCCATGTCGCGTTCGAACGAAAGCTATAAATATGGTCATAAACTTTCTCCTTAAGTTCCTATTTCCTTTTCCTAAACACCTTACTAACTTTATCTAATTAAGCTTTAAATTTAAGTCAACTTATGTACCTAGCTGTTTAAACTACAACTTATGTCAATTTCTAAGAGGCCTTGCTTGTTATTAAGTGCCCTCCCAACTTTGTTCCGCATTCAATGAATTAACTTCTGTTTATCTGTGGCAAGTCCACTTTATAATTCTTTCCCTCTTTTATCAGGGAATTCAATTATTTCTACTCACAAGTGAGTTTTATAATTTTCCTTTTTCCAGGTTTCACGAAAGGGTAACTGGCCCCATTTTTCTCGTGATCCCTGCTTCAATACAAAAAGTTATAGAAACTTCTTCTTAATTCTCTCTTTTCTTGTTATAGTTTCAAATTT
Source organism: Meconema thalassinum (assembly GCA_946902985.2). Taxonomy (NCBI): domain Eukaryota; kingdom Metazoa; phylum Arthropoda; class Insecta; order Orthoptera; family Tettigoniidae; genus Meconema; species Meconema thalassinum. Next base: position 499,783,544 of record OX336392.1, on the reverse strand, counting down.
AACATTATTTTGTTCATACTTTAAGATTTCCACATAGGAATTCTCAAAGTACATATATCGTACTGTGCCCAAATCCAGTTACCTAGATTGAAGCCGTGAGCCTAGATTCTCAAAGTACATATATCGTACTGTGCCCAAATCCAGTTACCTAGATTGAAGCCGTGAGCCTAGATTTGAGGGAACAGGCCACGATGATAAGTCCAGAATGGGATGTTTGAATAACGCGCGCCGAACCTTCTTAGAAGGTTTTCGAAGGTTTTGACAGCCAAGAAATGGGTAAGTGACGTAGGACGAGAGCATCATAGTCGAGGCTATATGTCACTAATTATTTTCCGATGAGATGGAAACATGAAACCTATATCAGATTACTGGCATGGACAAGGGAAGAAGAATGAGCTTTGTTTCAAAGAAATTGATCGAGCCGAAGCCGAGTTATGAGCTGTTTTAGTTTAAGCATTTTCTCCGCATGTACCTCGAACCGGCCAGCCGAGGAGTATATAAGGCGTGTCTCCCAGGCACATGTATGTTCACTTCGTCATCAGCACTCCGTTGCTTTGGACGTGCTACTCTACGTATGCGCTCTAGCCGCTTAACTCTCGACACTCTACGAACATCGTTACTATCGCCAAGCACATGGTTGCTTTAATCTTCGATTTACAGCACAAGCTGTGGACTTTTAAATTTTCTACAGTACATGGTTACTGAAAGTGTTAAACATTTCAAGTGAGTTTCGAACTTTTCTACGTTATCACCGAGGTGATATAAGTCTGTGGCACTTGGTAATTTCTTACCGCTACAACTTTGACATATGATAGACTTTGTCTATATTTCTTTCTACAGTCCACAATCACTTATAGCTGGATTATTTATATCCAACAGTCTAGGGACAAGTTTTAGTCTTGTTCGTTGGACCAGCCAAGATAAGTCAGTAATCTTAATACCATTCTTGCATATTACAATTCAAAAGCCGATAATGGGAATACAGGTTTGCCTTGTGTGACCTGAGAGTGAGAAGCTCTGCCCAACCAACTCGACAGAATTCGTAATTGTGCTGAATAAGATTGTGAGCGTACTAGAATACTGATTATATCACAGTTGGGTCATGGTAATTATTTTCAACATTGATCGTTTAGATCAGACCCCTGTCAACTTCACTTCAGCTTTTGAAGCTGCCAACATTTTTCTACGAGATATTGTGAACGCCACTATGTCTGTGTAGACAGCTTGTGGGTATAAAATGGAAGCCGATTCGAGATTATAAGTACGCGTCCTAATGGGACAGACAACAGGAAGACCGAATAATCTGGTTCAGTCCAGACTTCTAACATCAAGACCTACAAGAATGTAAGCTGCAATTTACATTATTTCTATGCGTAGTTAGTTGGATTTTCTCATATTTTCTACAGTCTTGCCAACACTTTTTTTCCCTAGTCACCGATACGTTTATTTGCTGTTGCAAATATTTTTCTTTCGAAATTTGAGCTTGGATCTGAGTTGCTTTTACTCGACTTCAATGATTCGACATTTATGGACGAGCAGAACGAGCATTTATTTTATTTTGATATATTTTTCTTTTTGCTGCCATTAGCCGCCGTAATTTGACATTTAAGAATTAATCCAAGTTGAGGAATGGATAGTTATCCATTATTTCGAAATCGAGGATGATATTCCCCGAACAGTTTAATAACTTTAAACCCATTTTTGGTTGAGAACATAATATTAATAATAATAATGTGATTTCATAATAATTATTATTTTTCTATTTTCTGAAATAATAATAATAATAAAGATTGGTGATTTCTAATAATCATTTTCTGGTTGTATGATTAAACAGTTGACATTTGAAGTCATATTCTAGATCTGATATTTGTTAATTCCGAAGGTTAGTGGTTAACGCATGCCCTCATATAAGTAACAGATTAATTCAGTGGAATTATTTCACGTTTGCATTACATATTAAAGCTTTGAGAAGACACGGAAAGAAGTGAAACGGGAAGCTAAGCATGTATAAAGCAGGGTTTTTGCTAGAGTTTATATAAAATAAGATAATTATGGAGCAACGTCTTTCAAAACTTTTTTGCTAATATTAACACAGTGTGGATGTTTCAAACTGATGGTAAAATTATTGTTAATATTGTCGTAAACTCATTGGTGAGGTTTACTGATTTCTGAATCTTCCATTTCTCGTAACAAGCATAGGCTTGATTATTTTGTATAATTTGGGAAGATGTCATTGTGTGTGTGCAAAAAGTTATATGCCATTCTGAGTGCGCAATCTAAGTCGCAGGAATGAGGTTGTTGTAAAATGGATCACCAATTATATTGTAGGTTGGGTGTCTTCGATGTAGTAAAGGAGTCGTTTTAGCCACACTTTCGTCGTAATATAACCACAGGTTATTTTGTTGAACCATCATTATTAATTTACAGTTGATCCACCTGTTTTAAATATATTTCTAGTAATTGCTTACCCGAAAATTGTTATTGTACTACTAGTTCCTTTCATTCAGGAAAACTTTACCGTTGTCTAAATTCTGATTATAATTCTGTGATTTTTTTCACATGTGAATCGTATGGGCCGATGCTGTTATTTGAAATTGTTACTTATTAACAACCACTATAAACTGAAAGGATTTTCAGATCCTATAAAAATAAATACACATTTTTGCAAATAAGTTGATGCTTAACATGTTTGACATTTTGTTTAAATTAATTTTTGATAATATTAATAAATTGTTTCATTATAAAATATTCTGAATGATATTTCAAATTTCCTAATTAATATTTTCAAGGGATAATTCATTGATTTATTGATTGAATCCATGTGGAATGGAATTTATATTTTTGATAATTATATTTTTGATTGAGTCAAATGTTTTAATAGACTTTGGATTGAGATCTATGATTAAATAGATATTTTCTATTCTTCGAATTAAAAATGCTCAAAGTCCATGTAAATTATATGGTATTCTATTTATGATCAATTTTGTATTTAAACCAACCCTGATATTACTGCATCCTGAAAGTGTTAGTCAAAAAATTGCTACGATATTTTTGAGGAAAGAACAGTGAAAAGTGATAAATTTTTCAACGAGTGATAATTTTCTTATTGATCTTCAACGTGTGAATGCTAAATTATTTGGGGATCAGTATAGACGATTGACTTGGCGCTGATAAAACCCTACCCCTGTATATAATTATGTTGAACGAAGTCAACAAGTCTGATATTTTGACCTCTCGTCTCAACTATTTTAGTGTTCATGTGTTGGCAACATTGTATTTTGTGTATATAAACTATGCTTCTCCAGTCATCTTTTGTGCCATTTTGGGGATATTTTTCCTGTCATTTTAAAAATTTTAAATAAAATGAGATAATTTTATGGAATGCAAACCCGTGTCATAAATCTCCTTCTATCCTTATTGTTGCATCGAGCCAAAAATCAGGTAAGCTTTTTTTTTGTTGGGTCTTTGTATTCGACATTAACCCATCTGGCGCCCCGGGATATTTTGATTCTCGTGCTGACCGATTTTTGGTGAAATGCATATGTGGTCGTCCGGACTTCGGTCTAAACGGGCACAGTACCTGATTTATGGTTAAACTTTAAATTTGCTAATCTCAGCACTATTTTAAAATCTTGTGCATATTTGGTGCTTACAAGAGGTTCCAAACCAAATTTTGTTAATTGCCTAGTGCAAACTTCAACAATTTTAGAGGTCTGAGACCTCAAAGGTTTAAAAATCAAATTGTACATTTTATATTTATTAAAATATTCATATTTCTACGCATTGTTAAATAAATCAAACTATATCCTTTTGCTTCATCATTTTCTATAAAATAACGATTAGGCAGGATCCTACTTCCCCTAACTCTACCCAAAAGCTCATGCCCGAGTTAAGACAATGGAGCATCAAATTAAAAAAGGTTCCACTATTTGTTGCATTTGAACAAAAACTCTTCACAAAAACTTTTTCAAAGTCGCTCTTAGCTTTTATAGCTAATTCTAACTAGCCAGTAAGGCAAGTATAGCTAGCTCCACCAGCTTCCTGCTTGTTGAGATTGTCTCTATAACTTATGGTTGGTGTTCCAAATTTAAGTTTTTCTTCTTGTCTAAACTTTTAGTCGGCACTTTGTTGGGTAGAAGCTTAGCCTTTCTTGAATGCAACCATTGGTGTTCTTACCAAAATTTAAAACCAAAAATTTTCAAAAACAATCAAATTGTTCCCAAAAGCACTATAACTGCTTCATCGCTACCCTTCCTGGAAGCATTCGGTCGCTCCTTGGAAATTCTACAATTCCAAGAACTAAAAACATCACGGCGAATTTAAATTATTTGCGACGTTCAAAACCGTCGAGTAAACCTGACTCCTTTGAAAGAATATACAATAAATCTGTCATTCTTTGTCTTGCCAGACTACCACCCTTCTCCATATTACCCAATTTTAAGCTGGGAAGGGAAAGCACAAACGCCGCTTGCTTGCAAATAGCTCAAGCTCCAGCCGCATTTACCGTTAGCTACGGTCCATACCCACTTTAGGTGTTTCACGGGCTTTGCAGTGACACTCGTCACTAACTCATTCAAATTCATTTTGTTTGCTTAGTGTTGGACTCTCGTCCTATTTACCCACACTTGTTCTTCATTCCGAAACCAACTTCCCTTTCCTTTTCTCTTCATCTTCCCCCCAGGGGCTCACTTCTAGTGGGCGTGGGTTGGCGACCACGGGGCCCCAGCTGAGTCCGGCATTGCTTCCACTTACTTGTGCCGGGCTCCTCTCTGTCTTCTTTCCTGTCGACCTCCCTTGGTCAACTCTTGTTCTCTTCCGACCCCGACGGTATTAGGGTATCCGAGGCCTAGGGAGTCTCTTCCTTTCCCGCCTTAATTGGCCCTTGTCTCATCTTTTCTGATACCCTCCTTCTGCGAGGGGTCAGCCTTCTTTTCTTTTCCTTTTACCTCCTGCCTTGTGCACAAGGCCCTTAAGGAGGCCGGGTGTATGTAGCCCCACCACTTCTGGTGCACCCTAGATAATGCTACACCCTCAGGGGCTCACTCCCCCTGTGGGTGGGGGGTTTAGAATACACCCACGGTATCCCCTGCCTGTCGTAAGAGGCGACTAAAAGGGGCGACCTTGGCTATACTTTAAGGACTCCGCGTTGTTTTGTGAATTGGACCCCCAGTGGGTGGGAGGAAGCGAATACATCCACGGTACTCCCTGCCAGTCGTAAAAGGCGACTAAAAGGGCTTCTCGGAACGGTCCCCTTTCGAGGGTTTGACAGTCAGCTCTAAAAGACATACACCCGTGCGGTATAACTCTCATTAGGTTATATCGCACTTCTTTCCGTCACTGCTTTCAGGGTCTGGCAACCAAAATTTCTATATGTGCGTGCTGTTAGGGGATGGGCCACTTACGCTAGCGACTACGCTCGAAAGCCTGTTCCGGTCTTGGCCGCGCCGACAGGTGGGTGTGCCATGTACCCGTTCAGTAGTATCCGCCTGACTACGCAGGTCCCCGCACAGCCGAATGTCTGAGCTGTAAAATCCAGTATATGCCAAGGGGTACATGCCGATACGGCATTGTAAAACATCGGACCCCCGGGCAATGCCTTCCAAGCTAGGCGGGCCTTGCCCTGGCTGGGTAGCGCCTACTGTGACAGCCCGTGATCGGATGTCGGTGGCATTCGGGGAGGATGATCTGGCCATGGGTTTCAAAAGAAAAATCCCCAACCAGGGTGGACCTACACCCAAACAGGGTGGTCCTACACCCAAGTCTTTAACATTTGATTCCCTACGGGGATCAACCCCCTGGGAACAATCTGTGCGTGAAAATCTGGGTGCTAACACCCCCAAGTTTCTGGTAGCTACCAGAACAGATGGGGGTGATTTCAAGCTGGTAAAGAGTATTTTGTTTTCTCGCCACATAGAAGGTGTCTATGGTGAGATTGAGAAAGTACAAAAGATGAGGAACGGTAGCTTGTTGCTCAAGACTAGGACTGGTGAGCAAGTTGAACGACTTTTGAAATGTGACCACTTTGGCGATATTCCCGTCAAAGTGGAAAAACACACGTCCCTGAATCTGGTCCGAGGAGTTATTTTCCACCGGGACCTGATTCTGAACACTGACGAGGAGCTCAGGGAGGATATGCAGCACCGTCACGTGACTGATGTCCGGCGCATTACGCGCAAGGTCAATGGTCAAATCGTGGATACTGGTGCTTTCATTATTTCCTTTGAGCTTTCGGTGCTCCCAGAGAAAGTCAAGGTTACAAGTTACCGTTGTGACGTACGGCCTTATATCCCTCCACCAATGAGGTGTTATAAGTGCCAGAAGTTCGGGCACATGTTATCCCGATGCTCGAGCCCTGACGTCTGCGGAACATGCGGTAAGGTACCACACGAAGCGGAAGAGTGCACAACACCTTATCAGTGCACTAATTGCCCTGGATTTCATTCTCCTCGGGACAGGAACTGCCCTGTCTTCCTGAGTGAGAAGAAAATCCAGGAGATCAAAACCCTGGATGGTCTCACCTACCAGGAGGCCCGCAAGAAGTACCATACCACGATTTCGCCTCCTCCAACGATCGATTATAGAGCCCTAATACCAAATCATACACCCTCAGGGGCTCACGGCTGGTGAGTTCGGGAGTTGGCGACCCCGAGGGATTCCTGAGCTGGGTCCGTTTTCCCCTTTTGTCCCTTCCCTTTGGGGCGGACCCTCTCCTCTCTCCCCTCTCCTCTCCTCTCCTCTCCAATCCTCTCCTCTTTTCCTTATTAGTTAGTTTTAGTTTTAAGTTTACATTTCATTTTTCATCTTCACGATCACCCACACCATCAGGGGCCGATAACCTAGATGTTAGGCCCCTTAAAACAACAATTATCATCATCATCAACCTAGTCACATGGGTATTGCGGGAAACGAGCTTGCTGATCAGGCGGCGAGAGAGGCAGTCGCACTGCCCTCGCTACCGTATAAGGTGCCTGCTAGTGATGTGCGCTCTCTCCCCCAGGGGCTCACATCTAGTGGGCGTGGGTTGGCGACCACGGGGCCCCAGCTGAGTACGGCATTGCTTCCACTTACTTGTGCCGGGCTCCTCTCTGTCTTCTTTCCTGTCGACCTCACTTGGTCAACTCTTGTTCTCTTCCGACCCCGACGGTATTAGGATATCCGAGGCCTAGGGAGTCTCTTCCTTTCCCGCCTTAATTGGCCCTTGTCTCATCATTTCTGATTCCCTCCTTCTGCGAGGGGTCAGCCTTCTTATTCTTTTCATGTTATCTCCTGCCTTCTGCTTAAGGCCCTCAAGGAGGCTGGGTGTCTGTAGCCCCACCACTTTTGGTGCACCCTAGATAATGCTACACCCTCAGGGGCTCATGGCTGGTGAGTTCGGGAGTTGGCGACCCCGAGGGATTCCTGAGCTGGGTCCGTTTTCCCCTTTTGTCCCTTACCTTTGGGGCGGACCCTCCCCTCTTTCACTTTCCTATCTGCCTTTCATGGCTCTCCTTCCTTCCAAGTCCCTCAATCCGCCTTCTTCGAGGGTTGAGGGCATTTATTTTCCTCCTGTCCTTTATTTGCCTTATTCTCCTTTAGTTTTCCATTTCTTCTTCTAGTATGTATGTTAGTAATTAGTTTTAGTTTTAAGAGCGCTTTTCATTTTCATCTTCACGATCACCCAAACCATCAGGGGCCGATAACCTAGATGTTAGGCCCCTTAAAACAACAATTATCATCATCATCTCTTCATCTTCCCTTGGGGGTAGGGTTAATTCCTAGCAAAAACCTACCCACACGGCCTACTGAATTCAAATGGGTTCTTTGACATGCCAAAATCGTATGACATGGTGTCGTAATTTTTGCCGCCTTTCATAATTCACTGACCACGGCCAGGAGTGAACCTACAAGCTTGGAGTTAGTAGACCGACACGTTGACCAGTCACCCTCCCTGGCAAGCTGTTTGAGAGATAATTATACCCTTTTAAAAGCAACATACTGTAGTTCTAGGTTAAATACTGTTCATTCAGTCTTCATCAGAACTGATCTGACATCCATCACACATGAAGACATCGTCATTCCCTTCAGATATGTGCTCACACTTCGAATGATACCAGATCAAATAGAAACTGCACTGAATCCACTGAGCCCCAGATTTATTCTTTATATCCTCAGAATAACTGCAACCACAAGATCCACAATCCCAGTCATCATCCTACTTCTTGTTTTTTGTCACGCCCGAGGTGCTTGGCAGTGAAACATGTTCCTTGCCATCCTTTTTTGGCCTGCCTGTAAAATTAATATTTCAATCTAAACACAGATTTAATAATAAAGTCTGTGAATGAGCATTAAAATTAAGGCAAATGCTTACCTCTGGTCCCCCAGGGGCTCACATCTAGTGGGACGTGTGTTGGTGACCACGGGGCCCCAGCTGAGTCCGGCATTGCTTCCACTTACTTGTGCTCCCCCAGGGGCTCACATCTAGTGGGTTGTGGGTTGGCGACCACGGGGCCCCAGCTGAGTCCGGCATTGCTTACACTTACTTGTGCCGGCTCCTCTCTTTCTTCTTTCCTGTCGACCTCCCTTGGTCAACTCTTGTTCTCTTCCGACCCCGACGGTATTAGGGTATCCGAGGCCTAGGGAGTCTCTTCCTTTCCCGCCTTCATTGGCCCTTGTCTCATCTTTTCTGATTCCCTCCTTCTGCGAGGGGTCAGCCTTCTTTTTCTTTTCCTTTTACCTCCTGCCTTGTGCTCAAGGCCCTTAAGGAGGCAGGGTGTATGTAGCCCCATCACTTCTGGTGCACCGTCGATAATGCTACACCCTCAGGGGCTCACGGCTGGTGAGTTCGGGCGTTGGCGACCCCGAGGGATTCCAGAGCTGGGTCCGTTTTCCCCTTTTTGTCCCTTCCCTTTGGGGCGGACCTTCTCCTCTCTCCCCTCTCCTCTCTCCCCTCTCCTCTCCTCTTTTCCTTCTATTTCCTTTTCTCTTTAAGATTCCCGCACTGTTTTTGTTACTCGAATCACCGTGTATCTAAATTCCCTTTTACCATTTTTTTTAAGGCATTTTTGATCTATGTTGCATTTTGTAAGTCTCTTCGATCTAAATTACATCTCGCGATTGTTTTCAACCTCAATTGCATTTTGTAAAGATTGACAATCTAAATTGCTTTTTAGTAAGTCTTTCAATGCAGGCGTCAGGGCATTTTAGTGAGTATTTTGAATTTCAATTGCATTTTGTAAGTATTTTCAACCAAAACCGCATTTCGCACGAATTTTGAATCTAAATTGCATTTTGTTTGGTGGGCATTTTGCACTTATTTTGATTCTCAATTGCATTTTGTGGGTATTTTGAATCTAAATTACATTTGTCAAGTATTTTCAATCTAAATTGCTTTTTGTAAGTATTGTCAATCCACATGAGTCGTTTGAATCTACCGTACATTTTGTAAGCATTTTCAATTTCAATTGTATTTTGTAAGTATTTTGAATTTCAATTGCACTTTGTGAATAATTTGGATTGGAACTGGGATATTTCAATCTGAATTGCATTGTGTATTTTCAATTTCAATTGCATTTTGTAAGTATTTTGAACCTCAATTGCATTTTGTACGTACTTTCGATCTCATTTGCATTTTGTAAGTATTTTGAATTTCAGTTGCATTTTGTCAGTATTTCGGCGCTACTTTGCATTTTGTACGTATTTTGAATCTAGCCTACGTTTTGTGGGTCTTTTTCAATCTATTCTTTTTGTGCAACTTTTCGATCTAATTCCCTTTTGTAGGACCATATTGTGAGTTGTTTCCATGTGAGTTCCTTTTTGTACGTATTTTCAGTCTTCGATAATTTTGTTCTGGTTTCCATTTCATTATCATTTCCGCTATCACCCAGATCATTAGGGGCCGATAACCTCGATGTTAGGCCCCTTAAAACAACAATTATCATCATCATCAACTTACTTGTGCCGGGCTCTCCGTCTTCTTTCCTTTCGACCACACTTGGTCAACTCTTGTTCTCTTCCGACCCCGACGGTATTAGGGTATCCGAGGCCTAGGGAGTCTCTTCCTTTCGCGCATTTATTGGCCCTTGTCTCATCTTTTCTGATACCCTCCTTCTGCGAGGGTCAGCCTTCTTTTTCTCTTCCTTTTACCTCCTGCCTTGTGCTCTAGGCCCTTAAGGAGGCAGGGTGTATGTAGCCCCACCACTTTTGGTGCACCCTAGATAATGCTACACCCTCAGGGGCTCACGGCTGGTGAGTTCGGGAGTTGGCGACCCCGAGGGATTCCTGAACTGGGTCAGTTTTCCCCTTTTGTCCCTTACCTTCGGGGCGGACCCTCTCCTCTTTCACTTTCCTATCTGCCTTTCATGGCTCTCCTTCCTTCCAAGTCCCTCAATCCTCATTCTTCGAGGGTTGAGGGCATTTCTTTTCCTCCTGTCCTTTATTTGCCTTATTCTCCTTTAGTTCTCCATTTCTTCTTCTAGTATGTAGGTTGGTAGTTAGTTTTAGTTTTAAGTTTGCATTTCATTTTCATCTTCACGATCACCCAAACCATCAGGGGCCGATAGCCTAGATGTTAGGCCCCTTAAAACAACAATTATCATCATCATCTTTTTCTTTTCATGCCCCCAGGGGCTCACATCTTGTGGGCGTGGGTTGGCGACCACGGGGCCCCAGCTGAGTCCGGCATTGCTTCCACTTACTTGTGCCGGGCTCCTCTCTGTCTTCTTTCCTGTCGACCTCACTTGGTCAACTCTTGTTCTCTTCTGACCCCGACGGTATTAGGGTATCCGAGGCCTAGGGAGTCTCTTCCTTTCCCGCCTTAATTGGCCCTTGTCTCATCTTTTCTGATGCCCTCCTTCTGCGAGGGGTCAGCCTTCTTTTTCTCTTCCTTTACCTCCTGCCTTGTGCTCTAGGCCCTTAAGGAGGCAAGGTGTATGTAGCCCCACCACTTCTGGTGCACCCTAGATAATGCTACACCCTCAGGGGCTCATGGCTGGTGAGTTCGGGAGTTGGCGACCCCGAGGGATTCCTGAGCTGGGTCCGTTTTCCCCTTTTGTCCCTTACCTTTGGGGCGGACCCTCTCCTCTTTCACTTTCCTATATGCCTTTCATGGCTCTCCTTCCTTCCAAGTCCCTCAATCCGCCTTCTCCGAGGGTTGAGGGCATTTCTTTTCCTTTTATTTGCCTTCTTCTCCTTTAGTTTTCGATTTCTTCTTCTAGTATGTAGGTTAGTAGTTAGTTTTAGTTTTAAGTTCGCTTTTCATTTTCATCTTCACGATCACCCAAACCATCAGGGGCCGATAACCTAGATGTTAGGCCCCTTAAAACAACAATTATCATCATCATCATCAAGTTTTAGTTTTAAGTTCACTTTTCATTTTCATCTTCACGATCATCCAAACCATCAGGGGCCGATAACCTAGATGTTAGGCCCCTTAAAACAACAATTATCATCATCATATTTTCTTTTCATGTTCTCTCCTGCCTTCTGCTCAAGACCCTTAAGGAGGCAGGGTATATGTATCCCCACCACTTCTGGTGCACCCTGGATAATGCTACACCCTCAGGGGCTCACGGCTGGTGAGTTGTGGAGTTGGCGACCCCGAAGGATTCCTGAGCTGGGTCCGTTTTCCCCCTTTTGTCCATCACCTGTGGGGTGGACCCTCTCCTCTTTCACTTTCCTATCTGCCTTTCATGGCTCTCCTTCCTTCCAGATCCCTCAATCCGCTTTCTTCGCGGGGTGAGGGCTTTTCTTTTCCTCCTGTCCTATATTTGCCTTATTCTCTTCTTCTTTTTGCTTTCTAGTATATAAGTCAGTAGATAGTTTTGAGTTATAGTTTGCATTTCATTATCGTCTTCACGATCACCCAAACCATTAGGGGCCGATAACCTAGATGTTAGGCCCCTTAAAACAACAATTACCATCATCATCATCATCTTCCTGCTCTGCTTGCTTTTATTCTCCTCGTGGACTGGCAAAGCAAGCAATTCCTCTTCTGCTGGATGTTTGTCTCGCTGCTGTTACAGCATTTCCATTCGGTTGATCAGTCAATTTTGATGTAGGTATTGCCCCATCAGTCACTGCGGTGGAATTGAAGGGATGGATCCCAGTCTGCCTGAGGCTCGATATTATAGTCTTTGAGCTGAATGCTCTGTAGAAAGCTGGCTTCATCAACCTGTGAAAGTCTGATCTTCGAGGCTTATGACCTGGCATTTTAGTAATGTGGCTAGTCAGAGATTTGTCCCACGGCTGTTGGAATAGTCGATAGACACCAACATCCAGAGGTTGCAGACGGTGTGTAGTGTGTGAAGGAAATGTCAGGAGGAACACCTTGTTCTTCTTTGCTAGGTTAATTACATCGTCTATAACATGGGATCCAGATCTCAAAGATGGTATTGAGGATATGAAGTGATGGAACCATTCCAAAAAGAGTTCACTGTTTATCCATCCCTTCGGCGAAAGCTTCACGAGACTTCCTGGAATATCGTTGAGATCTTCTATCATTGTAACTCCCTTAAAAATCACCATAGGTGGTATCCAGTAACAAGTGGCGCTGGCACAGGCTAACATGGTGTGGTTTTCACCACGGTCAGGATAGGTGCTTCTTTAGATGTATTTTCTACCAATTGCTGTAACAATCTTGGCAGGTTTAATGACATATGCTTAGGTGTTCTTTGTGTATACACGTATTTACAAGTAAGGCATGTGCATGTTGGGCACAATGTGTTCGTATGTACTAGTTATTTACAGGTATTTACATGGAATTAGGTAAGTTTAAGAGTAGTATTTACAGTGGGGTTATTATATACATGGTTCTGCTGTACTTATTGTACCGTGCCTTTTCCTCACAGAATGAGCGTCTTGGGGTGTCTTTGCTTGTAGCAGACATTTGCGTCCATATCGTGGGTGGCCCTGATGAGCGGGTTCTTTCCTCCTGTTTGCTTGTCGTAGAATTTCCTTGCTGCATGGGTTATTTCCTCTTTGATTGTGCGGACGTTCAGGTACTGTCGCACTCTCTCGTTCGTGTCCAGCCATGTGGCGTCCGCAACCAGTCGGAGTACTTTATTCTGCTTTATTTGGAGTTTTTGTGTTGCGGTGTCTCGTGCTATTTCCCTAGGCGGGGGTCGCATACAGCATGACCATTCGGATTAGCATCTTGTACAGTAGTAGTTTATTTTCTACACTGAGTTTAGATTTCCTGCAGAGGAGTGGGAAGATGTGGCCTTTTCGTGCTGGGAGTCGGCTCCATTTAGGGAGACGCAGAAGGTTCTATCTTGGAGGTAGCTGGCTAGTAGCCTCCAGTAGGTGTCATCTATATCTAGTCGGCGAAGCTTGAGTAGCAGTCCTGCTGTCCACACACAATCAAAGGCCTCTGCTATATCGAGGTAGACCATGGGGCGGGCTCTCCTGGTGTTAAGGGTTTTAGTAATTAGATTGATTATTCTGATGAGCTGCTGGGTTGTAGAGTGTTCGGCACGGAAGCCAAATTGTTCGTTGGGTATTGCCTTCTGTATGGCTTCGGTCTCTTGAAATCGTGTATAGAGGAGTTTTTCGAGGAGTTTTCCTAGGCCGTCCAGGAGGCTGATCGGACGGTAATTGGCCGGGTCTGGGTGTTTTTATTCGGCTTGGGGATCGGTATTATCTTTGCTACTTTCCATTTCTTCGGAAAATATCCCAGTGTGAGCGCTGCGTTTAGGATGATTTCTAGCTGTTTGATGGCTGAGTCTGGTAATTCCTTTAGGATTCTGTTTGGTACCCCGCCAGGGCCTGGGGCCTTCTGGTTTTTAAGCGCTTGTTGTGTAGCTTTGATTCCAGTTGCAGAGATGCGTTTGGGGCTTCCAGTGAGGTGCTTTTTCTGGTGTAGCCTCATGGCATTCTCAACATGGTAGCTGTAGTCTCCTGGTTCATTATCTGGGTTGGGTTGAAATCTCTGCTCCAGGCAGTCGGCAATTAGTTCTGTTTTTCTTCATCAGTAGTGGCGATGGTGTCTCCCTTTTTCAGTCTTGGGGTGTTGATCGGCTTCTTCTTGAGCGATTTCGTTACTCTCTACAAGCTGTTGTCCTGGGTGCTGAGGTGGTTCAGTTTCTCGTCCCACTGGTTGTTTAGGTGGTCCTTAATTTCACGCGTGCAGGTCCTTCGTAGTCTGTTGAATATGGTTTTGTGTGATTGGACTCTCCCTCTCTCAGTAGTCTCTAATAATGGCAAGCCGAGTGACGACATCAGTGTTGCGGAGGCATGCGCTGAGTGTAACTGAATCGAGACGTGTGGTGGGGGTTACGAGCCACCCCGGTAAGCGCTTACGTATGTGATATTTCGTTCACTGCATGAGAATAGCCGTTTTTATAATGGAAAGTAGTGTGACGGACACTAACTTTACTGATAAGGTTCTCGCCATACTTGATGAAGAAAGTGAAGGTGAAAATGACAGTGAATTTCAGATGTGAGGCAGAAGATAATGTTGAGGTGGATTCTGATAACCCTACTGAAACTAGCGCCTCAGAGGATACTGACATTCCTGGGACTGTTCTGAAGGGGAGGAATGGTCACGTGTGGTCATCTACCCCACCTCCTCGGACCCGAACTGCTGCGTGCAATATTGTTGTACGACTTCCTGGTGTCAAGGGCGAGGCCAAATATGTGAAAAGCGAAGTGGAATCCTGGCAAATTCTTTTTACAGATACTATGATCGACTCTATTGTCCGGCAGAGATTTCCCGCCAGAGGCAGGCATAGTGTATAGAGACAAAATTTGTGGGAGCTTGTGATTCTACGTAAATTAAAGCCATGATATGACTACTCTACGTATCTGCTGAGCAAAATGACAATCATCTTGCCCCCCCCCCCCCCCCCCAGGGGCTCACTTCTAGTGGGCGTGGGTTGGCGACCACGGGGCCCCAGCTGAGTCCGGCATTGCTTCCACTTACTTGTGCCGGGCTCCTCTCCGTCTTCTTTCCTGTCGACCTCACTTGGTCAACTCTTGTTCTCTTCCGACCCCGACTGTATTACGGTATCCGAGGCCTAGGAAGTCTCTTCCTTTCCCGCCTTAATTGGCCCTTGTCTCATCATTCCTGACACCCTCCTTCTGTGAGGGGTCAGCCTTCTTTTTCTTTTCCTTTTACCTCCTGCCTTGTGCTCAAGGCCCTTAAGGAGGCAGGGTGTATGTAGCCCCACCACTTCTGGTGCACCCTAGATAATGCTACACCCTCAGGGGCTCACGGCTGGTGAGTTCGGGAGTTGGCGACCCCGAGGGATTCCTGCGCTGGGTCCGTTTTCCCCTTACCTTTGGGGCGGACCCTCTCCTCTCTCCCCTCCCCTCTCCTCTCCAATCCTCTCCTCTTTTCCTTATATTTCCTTTTCTCTTTCAGATTCCCGCACTGTTTTTGTTACTTGGTTCCCCGTGTATCTAAATTCCCTTTTAGCATTTTTTTGTAGGTATTTTAATCTACGTTGCATTTTGTAAGTCTTTTCGATCTAGATTGCATTTTGGGAGTGTTTTTCAATCTCAATTGCATTTTGTAAGGATTGCCAATCAAAATTGCTTTTTAGTAAGTCTTTCAATATAGGGGGGTCTTCTTGTGAGTATTTTGAATTTCAATTGAATTTTGTATTTTCAACCTACCCCTCTTTGTTCAAGTTGTTAAGTCTCAATTGCAATTTTGTGGGTATTTTGAATCTCCATTACATTTTGTGCGTATTTTCCATCTCATTAGCATTTTGTAAGTATTTTGATTTCACTTGCATTTTGTCAGTATTTCGACTGTACTTTGCATTTTGTACGTATTTTGGACTTAACCTACTTTTTGTGCGTATTTTTCAACCTATTCCTTTTGTGAGTATTTTAGTTCGAAATTCCCTTATGTACATATTACCGCTCTCCATTTGGTGAGTAGTTTCAATATGAGTTCCTTTTCTAAGTATTTTCCCTGCTACATAAGGCATAGTTGTTGGGGCTCAGTGTCTATTTTATCTAAACCATTTTCGTTTCATCCATAGCAGTGAGCTGTTTTTTATCTTCATCCTTTCATTTCACGCCATTTCATTTCATCAGGGGCCGATAACCTCGATGTTAGGCCCCTTAAAACAACAATTATCATCATCTTGCTACATAAGAAATGTGGTCAAGTTATGGAGCTCCAGTGTACCGTGCGATTATGAGTGAGTCTAGATTCAAGTATCTATTGAACTGTTTGCGGTTTGATGACAAAGAGAAAAGGAACAGAGATGACAAATTTGCTCCAGTTCGTGCATTATGGGAAAGAATTCATTTCTCATTGTGGTATTGCTTACACACCTCATGAGTATTGCACGATTGACGAATAGTTCCTTGATTACGTGGAAAATGCCCATTTCGAGTATACGTTCCAAGTACGGCTTGAAAATAGTTGCAATTTGTGATTCTCAATCTTATTACATGGTGTCTGCTATTCCGTACATTGGAAGACAGGATCGCGATAGGAACGCTGAGCCACTTCCCGTTTACTGTGTGAAAAATCTTGCAGCACCAATACATGGAACCAGAAGAAATATCACGTATGATAATTGGTTCACCTCAGTACCTTTAGCTCAAAAAATGGTACGTGACTATAATCTAACAATGGTAGGAACTCTGTCCAAAAATTAACCTGAAATTCCAGCTTCGTTCCTTCCGTGTAGAAAAATAGAAGTTCTTTCGTCTCAGTTCGCATTTGATCACGAAACAATATTAGTTTCATTTTGTCCGAAAAAGAGGGAAATCAGTGATATTGTTGTCAACAATGCACAATGACAATAAAATTGATAGTGTGACAAAGAAACAGACAATCTATTTTACAACTCCACGAAGGGAGGGGTTGACACGCATGATCAGATGTGCCACAGCTACTCCACGGCGAGGAAACAAGGCGTTGGCCCCTTAGTTTCTTCTACGGCATGCTGGATCAAGCAGGGAATTATCCAGAGTACTCTACAAGTCAGCAAAAAGAATTGAGAAGCTGAACAGACGTTCCTACTTGAAAACTCTTGGAACTGAACTTGCTAGGTCCCATATACAACGACGATTGACTCAACAAATCTCTAAAGAGCTTGCTAATAATATCAGAACTGTGTTAGGTGCAAAAATGGAGGACGCAGAACCAGGACTGAAAGCAAAGAAAGTAAAACAAGGGCGCTGTGCTATGTCATCTCACACGTGTTCACATGTGTTTCGTTACTTTCCTTTCATATCGTTAACAGATTGTAGTAATGAGGACTGGTGGTGTATTCTTTGGAATATACGTCTAGTACGAGTTAGCTATTGCTGCTCTATTCATTAGTTTCATTTAATTAATTTCCCTTCTTGCAGATACTAACAGCAACCCTCTGTATTCCATTTTTACATAAACATGTCAACCCTTTCAGCCCCCCCCCAGGGGCTCACATCTAGTGGGTTGTGGGTTGGCGACCACAGGGCCCCAGCTGAGTCCGGCATTGCTTCCACTTACTTGTGCCGGGCTCCTCTCTTTCTTCTTTCCTGTCGACCTCCCTTGGTCAACTCTTGTTCTCTTCCGACCCTGACGGTATTAGGTTATCCGAGGCCTAGGGAGTCTTTCACTTTCCCGCCTTAATTGTCCCTTGTCTCATCTTTCCTGATACCCTCCTTCTGTGAGGGGTCAGCCTTCTTTTCTTTTCCTTTTACCTCCTGCCTTGTGCTCAAGGCCCTTAAGGAGGCAGGGTGCATGTAGCCCCACCACTTCCGGTGCACCGTCGATAATGCTACACCCTCAGGGGCTCACAAATGGTGAGTTCGGGAGTTGGCGCCCCCGAGAGATTCCTGAGCTGGGTCCGTTTTCCCCTTTTGTCCCTTCCCTTTGGGGCGGACCTTCTCCTCTCTCACCTCTCCTCTCCTCTCCACTCCTCTTTTCCTTATATTTACTTTTCTCTTTCAGATTCCCGCACGGTTTTTGTTCCCTGGTTCACCGTGTATCTAAATTCCCTTCTGGCGATATTTTTAAAGGCATTTTTAATCTACGTTGCTTTTTGTATGTTTTTTCGATCTAAATTACATCTCGCGATTGTTTTCAACCTCAATTGCATTTTGTAAAGATTGACAATCTAAGTTGCTTTTTAGTACCGTAAGTCTTTCAATGCATGTGCCCGGGCCTTTTAGTGAGTATTTTGAATTTCAATTGCATTTTGTAAGAATTTTCAACCAACGCCGCATTTCGCACGAATTTTGAATCTAAGTTGCATTTTGTTTGGTGGGCATTTTGCACATATTTTGATTCTCAATTGCATTTTGTGGGTTTTTTGAATCTAAATTACATTTTGTCAAGTATTTTCAATCTAAATTGCATTTTGTAAGTATTGTCAATCCACATGAGTCGTTAGAATCACCGTACATTTTGTAAGCATTTTCAATTTCAATTGCATTTTGTAAGTATTTTGAATTTCGATTGCACTTTGTGAATAATTTGGATTGGAACTGGGATAGGGCCAATTTCAATCTGAATTGCATTGTGTATTTTCAATTTCATTTTGTAAGTATTTTGAACCTCAATTGCATTTTTTTCGTGTTTTCGATCTCATTTGCATTTTGTAAGTATTTTGAATTTCAGTTGCACTTTGTAAGTATTTCGACGCTACATTGCATTTTGTACGTATTTTGAATCTAGCCTACGTTTTGTGGGTATTTTTCCATGTATTCTTTTTGTGACTCTTTTCGTTCTAAATTCCCTTTTGTAAGACCATATTGTGAGTTCCTTTTTGTACGTATTTTCCGTCTCAGATAATTTTGTTCTGGTTTCCATTTCATTATAATTTTCGCTATCACCCAGATCATTCGGGCCCGATAACCTCGATGTTAGGCCCCTTAAAACAACAATTATCATCATCATCATCACCTTTCAGCCCCGATTTACGAAACTGTGCATAAAAAAATCACTACGGTAATTTTTGGAACTTGGTAGGATGTCTAAGATAGAAAATTAGTGTCATTAATTTTTGACCATTTATTTTACAAAATATAGGGTGATGCCACATGGCATCATTGGTACCAGAAGGGTAACTGTTATATTGGAAATCATGTGTCTGTATGTTAGCAAATATTTTATTTTAGCAACTGATATGTATGATTATAGCAGAGTTTTTCCTTCCTGAAATTCAACATAAATTCACTAACTTCAGAAAATAAAAATAAATCAGTTCACTAGAATACAAATTTTAACAATATTTCAGCCAAATCATTTTTCCTTACTTCAATGCTAGGTAACCAAGGCAGTCTATTCCAACAGTACAAGTTCCAACACTCACTTTACATGGTAACGCTCAAAACAATTGTTATTCTTATTCATACACAGAGCTACATGATATGTTTTGCATTGTACCCGCGAGTAACACTTTATGCAGAGTTTGCACCTTTGTTTGTTATCTACATGCTGAGGCCAGTGGGCCAGTTTATCAAACCGAGCATCAGCAACTGGATGAGGAGTCGGTTGTTTTCTTCTTGCAGGAGAGTCGATTTCATCTGAGGGCCGACCTCTCTTCCTGACTGTTGGTACTTTCCCTGCATCCATCAGGCCTAAAGCAACTTGAGATCTGAATTGTACTAGGGGCATGAACTTGAAATCCATTTGCTGGCGTAAACCTCGCCTGTACCTACAATAACCAGGCATTTACAATGCAGACATCTATAAGATGAAACACAATCCTCAAATAGTAACGTTTTCCTTTTATATCTACCCTGTAGAGTGCCACCAACATGTCCAGAAGATCCAATCCACCCATCCCTTGATTGTATACCTTTATCATCACATGCCTCTCAACTTCCATGTGCCTTTCGGTTCCAACGTCTAACTTTACTAATTGGTTGTAGACCAACACAAGAGGAAATTGCATTGACACACTTGTTGCCAAGCCAACGAACCACTGTAATGTTGTTTGTAGTGTCTGTTCTGTAATCAAAGCTTCCTCTCCCGTCTTTCTTCAACTGTTTCTCATCTTTCATCTGACATCCAGGTACTCGGTTTATTCGGACAGTACCTGCCATCCAAATACCCTTTTCTTTTAGAGCAACTACGAGAGCATTAGAAGCAAACCAGTTGTCTACGTAAAGTTTGTAATTCGTATTCTCAGGTATTACTTCGGCTAAGCGCAGCACAATATCCCCACTGATACCTAACTTGGTCTTCTCCTTTACTGTTTCCTTGCCAACATAAATTTCGAAGTCATACATCATGCAACTTGACCCTGCAAGGCCAAAAACGTTAATTCCCCATTTGTGAGGTTTGCCCTGAATGTACTGTTTCATTCCACTCCTTCCCTTGAATGGTATCAAAAATTCATCCACACTGAGAAGTTCTTCGAGCTTTGTCTTCCTCATTGCGCTTTTCAAAGTGTCTACAAACGGCCGAACTTGGAAGAGTTTATCGTGTTGATGATGATGATAATTGTTGTTTTAAGGGACCTAACATCGATGTTATCGGCCCCCGATGAAATGAAATGGCGTGAAATGATAGGATGAAGATAAAAACAGCTCACTGCTATGGATGAAACGAAAATGGTTTATATAAAATAGACAGTGAGCCCCAACAATTATGCCTTATTTGAATAAAAAAGAATAAAAGGTGGATGGTAAAACACATAGTTAGGGTTACCATCCGTCCGAATTTCGTCCGGACAGTCCGGATTTTAAACATGTGTCCGGTTTGGCGTCCGGAAACCGAATACGTGGCAAATATTTGGGGAAATTTTACTTCACACCGCATATAGGTTGGTCACATTGAGCACCAGGACTGCTCAGGCGGCTGCACCTGTTCTGTGTGCCGCTCCTGTCGCCATTTTATTTGGAAGGAGTGCGTTCAGTCAGTTTAGTGCTACTGTTTTGTTTGCTGGACTGCGTCCATTTCTAGACGTTTTATGCTATTAGTTTTCAGTATCAGTAGTTTTTAACCTACATAATAACAAAGTAGTGTTATAAATTGGGAAAATGCCGAAGCGTAAGTGTGTTTTTAACGACAAACTTAAAGAAGAATATAAGTTCCTGAGACAGTGCCAAAATAGCAATGATCGCGTGAGGTGTACGGTGTGCAATTCAGAATTTTCGGTGGAACATCGTGGACGCTATGATATAGAAAATCATTTGCAGATTGAAAGACATAAGAAGGCGAATCAAGCAGCGTCCTCGGCAAGTATTAAAACATTTTTTAAAAATACTGATGCCACTGATGCTGAGCTGCAATGTTCAGCAAAAGAAGCTACTTTGCCTACCATACTGCAATGCATGGACTTGGTTTCAAAACGTCTGATTGCAATGCCAAACTGATTAAAAAGCTTTTTGAACCGAAATTCTCGGGAGATCGTACTAAGACCGAAGCCATCATTGTAAATGTAATATCCCCTTACATATTTGACAAACTTCTCGAAGATCTGAAGGATGCAAATTTCATTAAACTAACAATTGACAGTTCAAACAGAAAAGAGGTTAAATTGACTCCTGTTTGTGTTCGTTATTTTAACCAAAATGAAGGTGTTAACGTGAAGCTGTTATTTTTTGATGAACTTCCAGGTGAAACCTCTGATATCTTAGTAGAACATGTTTTAAAATGCATCAAAAAGTTCTCTATTGACTCCAAGATCGTATGCCTATGCGCTGACAACACCAACACCAATACCAACTTTGGTGGTGTTAAAAGGCAGGGCCAAGGAAATGTATTACGCAAACTTCAAAATGCCCTCTCAAGGCCAATTCTTGGCATTGGCTGTTCGGCACACATTCTGCATAACGCAGTGCAGCATGCCTGTGATGCTCTACATGTGGACGTCGAGGCAAACGTTGTGAAAATGTACAAATACTTCTTCCAATATACTGTCAGAGTGACTGCATTGAAAGAATTTTGTGAATCAGTAGAAGTAGAGTACAAAAGGATCCTTTCTCACAGCAATACGAGATTTTTAAGCTTGATGCCAGCAGTAGAAAGAATATTGGTTATGTTTGAGCCCTTGAAAGCATTTTTCTCATCACTTAACAACTGCCCTGCAACAATTCAATCATTTTTTGAAGACCCAGTCAATGAACTGCTTTTAACAATTGTTCACGGATGTCTACAAATGTTTCAACTATCAATATTGAAAGTCGAGTCTGATCAAATATCAGCTACAGAAGCGGCGCAAGTATATGAACAATTACTTGAGAAACTGGAAGAAAGGAAGGCTGACAATTACATACCATTTGCTGCTAAACAATTACTAAGGAAATTGAAAACTGAAGAAGCTATTAATGACAGCAAGGAAGAAGAGTTTTTAAAATGTGCCGAAGGTTTTTATCAAACTGGCATTAGCTACTTGAAACTTTGGGAAAGCAGCTTTGACAAAGCTAAACACTTCAAGTGGTTGACACTACAACATGTCTCTTCTTGGGATGAAATGGAAGACAGTGCTCTGACAGTAGTCAGTGTCATACCAGATTCAATAAATGTGGATGAGCTATTTGATGAACGTTCGGCATTTACTCAAGTTTTGAAAATCTGAGACCCGAATGGGACGCCCTGCCAAAAGAAGAAACCCCTAAAACTCATGAAAAGTGGAGACAATTGTTTGAAGTATTTTCCAAGAGCAATGTGTCCTTTGCGAATATTTACAAACTTGTAGAATTCCCCATGTGTCTGCCTGGAACTTCAGCTCCAGCTGAGCGAATTTTTTCAATGGTGGGAGCAATATGGACAGCTGAACGAGGACGATTATCTCTTGCAGTTGTCAGGGACCTGCTAGTTATCAAGGCAAATAGTGATATGACATGCTCAGAGTTCCGCGACCAAATAAAAAATAACAAGCCATTTCAGAAGAAAGTCAGCTCTAATGAAAAATACGATGCAAGGAAAATTGAGGAACCTGCCCCTGGACCCAGCACAGATTAATCTAAGACGAGAAAAAATTGTTCAAGGGATCAGTATGATATATGATGAACACTGATTGATGTTTTTGTATATTCTTATGTAATCATGTTATGTAATTGCAAAGGGATTGTAAACCTATAAAATCAAGTTCAGTTCATTTCATTTTGTTCGTCCATACCCCCCAGATCCCCCGGAAGATCCGACGTCCGGATTTGGCCTACAAATATTATGGTAACCATAGGCATAGTGAACATTAAAATAGATGAACACAATAAAAAACATAAAACAGACTTAACCTGAATTAAAAGTCTTAACTTAAATTAAAACTTAAAAAAGTAACCACTCTCCCTCATGAACCGGATGACGAGGTCAGCTGACGGCCCGTCATCACGGAGAATAAGGGAGAGGGTATTAGGCAGTTTAAGAGTCCTTCGCAGATCGGCCAGATCCACACACTCCAAGAGAAGGTGTGCCACGGTTAGGTGGGCGCCGCAAGTACACACAGGAGGGTCTTCTCCCTTTAGCAAGTGGGAGTGCGTAGTAATCCCATGGCCGATCCGGAGTCGACAGAGTACCACAGCTTCCTTCCGGATAGATCGGAAGGAAGATTTCCACACCTTCGTTGTCTCCTTGATGCCTCTCAGTTTGTTGTGTGGAGGCTTGGCATGCCACGCTTCCTCCCAATGCGACAGGATCGAATGCCGCAACTGAGAGCGCACATCACTAGCAGGCACCTTATACGGTAGCGAGGGCAGTGCGACTGCCTCTCTCGCCGCCTGATCAGCAAGTTCGTTTCCCGCAATACCCATGTGGCTAGGAAGCCACACAAAGTCACCCCGGTTCCCGCGTTACACGCACTGACTAGCAGGTCGTGCACACGCTGGACCAACGGATGCTTTGGGAAACACACATCGATCGCTTGCAGCGCACTCAGAGGGTCAGTAGACACAAGAAAGTGCTGGTGATCGTCTGATAACGTGTACCGCAGCGCCTCTAAAATGGCATAGAGCTCCGCTGTGTACACGCCAGAGGCCTCGGGAAGTGAAAAGAGAAACCGACGATCCTCAACCACAAATGCACAGCCTACTTTCTCGTTTACCCTCGAACCGTCCGTGAATACAAGCCCTGATCCGGATACCGTGTCACCACGGACTGGAACAGCCTCCGATGGATGGAGGAGTCCGTGTCCGACTTGGGGCCGGTATGCAGATCCAGGATGATAACGGGGCGAGAGACCATCCACGGAGGGGCCTTGCTAGGTACTCGGACGATACAGGAGACAGCAGGAAATCGGAACTGCCGGTATAAGTCATCCAAGCGAATCCCCGCCGGCCGAGTGGCTCGGGCGCGCGCATCATACAGCCGGTGATTCGGATTGGAAAACAAACGTGGGTAGCTTGGATGAAGTGGCATCTGTCGAATAGTTGCAGCATAGGTCAGCAGTACTTGTTGGCGCCTCAGGTGTAAAGGAGGTACGCCAGCCTGATCGACGATGCCGCCTCCGCCGGCTTCGACGCGGCTTTCGCCGACCGTTTGGGTGGGGAGAAAGTCTTCGACTTCCTCCCGAGTGGGGAGTAAGTCTTCAACTTCCTCCCCTGCTGTGCGGGCGGAGCAGCCTTCGTTCGCACAGCCTTCGTGGTGGCTGAAGGTGGAGTTGAAGTCACCTTCGGGCTTTTCGTCAGAATCATAGGTGCTGGTTTCGGAATAGGTAACTCAGTTGCAGGTTTCACAGCTGGTTCAAAGGATGAGGTAGAAGGAACCAAATTAGGTATTATATCTCGATAATCAATCGTAGGCGAAGGAGCAATCACGGTATGGTACTTCTTGCGGGCTTCCTGGTAGGTGAGACCATCCAGGGTTTTGATCTCCTGGATTTTCTTCTCACTCAGGAAGACAGGGCAGTTCCTGTCCCGAGGAGAATGGAATCCAGGGCAATTAGTGCACTGATACGGTGTTGTGCACTCTTCCGCTTCGTGTGGTACCCTACCGCATGTTCCGCAGATTTCTGGGCTCGAGCATCGTGATAACATGTGCCCGAACTTCTGGCACTTATAACACCTCATTTGGTGGAGGGATATAAGGCCGTACGTCACAACGGTAACTTTTAACCTTCACTTTCTCCGAGAGCACCGAAAGCTCAAAGGAAATAATGAAAGCACCAGTATCCACGATTTGGCCATTGACCTTGCGCGTAATGCGCCGGACATCAGTCACGTGACGGTGCTGCATATCCTCCTTGAGCTCCTCGTCAGTGTTCAGAATCAGGTCCCGGTGGAAAATAACTCCTCGGACCAGATTCAGGGACGTGTGCTTTTCCACTTTGACGGGTATTTCGCCAAAGTGGTCACATTGCAAAAGTTGTTCAACTTGCTCACCAGTCCTAGTCTTGAGCAACACGCTACCGTTCCTCATCTTTTGTACTTTCTCAAGCTCACCATAGACACCTTCTATGTGGCGAGAAAACAAAATACTCTTTTCCAGCTTGAAATCACCCCCATCTGTTCTGGTAGCTACCAGAAACTTGGGGGTGTTAGCACCCAGATTTTCACGCACAGATAGTTCCCAGGGGATTGAACTCCGTAGGGAATCAAATGTTAAAGACTTGGGTGTAGGACCACCCTGTTTGGGGATTTTTCTTTTTGAACCCATGGCCAGATCATCCTCCCCGAATGCCACCGACATCCGATCACGGGCCGTCACAGTAGGCGCTACCCAGCCAGGGCAAGGACCGCCTAGCTTGGAAGGCATTGCCCGGGGGTCCGGTGTTTTACAATGCCGTATCGGCATGTACCCCTTGGCATATACTGGATTTTACAGCTCAGACATTCGGCTGTGCGGGGACCTGCGTAGTCAGGCGGATACTACTGAACGGGTACATGGCACACCCACCTGTCGGCGCGGCCAAGACCGGAACAGGCTTTCGAGCGTAGTCGCTAGCGTAAGTGGCCCATCCCCTAACAGCACGCACATATAGAAATTTTGGTTGCCAGACCCTGAAAGCAGTGACGGAAAGAAGTGCGATATAACCTAATGAGAGTTATACCGCACGGGTGTATGTCTTTTAGAGCTGACTGTCAAACCCTCGAAAGGGGACCGTTCCGAGAAGCCCTTTTAGTCGCCTTTTACGACTGGCAGGGATTACCGTGGATGTATTCGCTTCCTCCCACCCACTGGGGGTCCAATTCACAAAACAACGCGGAGTCCTGAAAGTATAGCCAAGGTCGCCCCTTTTAGTCGCCTCTTACGACCGTGGGTGTATTCTAAACCCCCCACCCACAGGGGGGGGGGGGTGAGATGAGGTTGATGGATCTAGGCCAGGTATAATTTTACGATAATCAATCGTGGGAGCAGTAGCAATCGTAGTGTGGTACCTCTTGCGAGCCTCCTGGTAGGAGAGACCTTCCAGGGTTTTGATCTCCGGGATTTTCTTCTCACTCAGGAACACAGGACAGTCCCTGTCCCGAGGAGAATGAAATCCAGAGCAGTTGGTGCACTGATAGGGCTTTGTGCACTGCTCGTCATCATGAGGTACCTTACCACACGTTCCACAGATTGCAAAGTTCGAGCAACGAGATACCATGTGCCCGAACTTCTGGCACTTATAACATCGCATAGGTGGCGGAATGTACGGCCTGACATCACAACGATAGCTTGTGACCTTAACCTTCTCCGGGAGTACTGAGCACTCAAAGGAAATGATGAAAGCACCCGGGTCAACGTCCTGACCGTTGACCTTGCGCGTAATGCACCGGACATCGGTCACGTGACGGTGCCTCATATCCTCCTTGAGTTCCTCGTCAGTATTCAGAATCAAGTCCCTATGGAAGATAACACCCCGGACCTGATTGATAGACATGTTTTTGCACTTTGACGGGAATTTCGGCACAGTGGTCACACGTCAAAGTTTGTCTACCTGCTCAGCCGTTCTGGTCTTGAGCAACAAGCTACCGTTTCTCATCTTTTGTACTTTCTCAAGCTCACAATATACACCTTCTATGTGGCGAGAAAACAAAATCGATTTGACCAGCTTGAAATCATCCCCATCGGTTCTGGTCGCGACCAGAAACTTGGGGGGTATTAGCACCCATATTCGAACATACAGACTGATCCCAAGGAGTAGAACCCCTTAGGGAATCAAAATTTAAAGACTTGGGTGGGGGACCATCCTGTTGGGGGAAGATGCGCTTCTTTCCCATGATCCCCCAGGGGCTCACATCTAGTGGGCGTGGGTTGGCGACCACGGGGCCCCAGCTGAGCCCGGCATTGCTTCCACTTACTTGTGCCGGGCTCCTCTCTGTCTTCTTTCCTGTCGACCTCACTTGGTCAACTCTTGTTCTCTTCCGACCCCGACGGTATTAGGGCATCCGAGGCCTAGGGAGTCACTTCCTTTCCCGCCTTAATTGGCCCTTGTCTCATCTTTTCTGATTCCCTCCTTCTGCGAGGGGTCAGCCTTCTTTTTCTTTTCATGTTATCTCCTGCCTTCTGCTTAAGGCCCTCAAGGATGCCGGGTGTATGTAGCCCCACCACTTTTGGTGCACCCTAGATAATGCTACACCCTCAGGGGCTCATGGCTGGTGAGTTCGGGAGTTGGCGACCTCGAGGGATTCCTGAGCTGGGTCCGTTTTCCCTTTTTGTCCCTTACCTTTGGGGCGGACCCTCTCCTCTTTCACTTTCCTATCTGCCTTTCATGGCTCTCCTTCCTTCCAAGTCCCTCAATCCGCCTTCTTCGAGGGTTGATGGCATTTCTTTTCCTCCTGTCCTTTATTTGCCTTATTCTCCTTTAGTTTTCCATTTCTTCTTCTAGTATGTAGGTTAGTAGTTAGTTTTAGTTTTAAGTTCGCTTTTCATTTTCATCTTCACGATCACCCAAACCATCAGGGGCCGATAACCTAGATGTTAGGCCCCTTAAAACAACAATTATCATCATCATCATCATCTCTTTCCCATGGCCATTTCTTCCTCCCTGAATGCCACCGACTCCAATCACGGGCTGTCTCTGTAGGCGCTACCCAGCCAAGGCATGGCCCGCCTAGCTTGGAAGGCATTGCCCGGGGGTCCGATGTTTGACATGCCATACAGGCATGTACCCCTTGGCATATACTAGAGAGTTTTCCAGCACAGCCCCCCAGGGGCTCACATCTACTGGGACGTGGGATGGCGACCATGGGACCCCAGCTGAGTCCGGCATTGCTTCCACTTACTTGTGCCGGCCTCCTCTCTTTCTTCTTTCCTTTCGACCACACTTGGTCAACTCTTGTTCTCTTCCGACCCCGACGGTATTAGGTTATCCGAGGCCTAGGGAGTCTTTCACTTTCCCGCCTTAATTGGCCCTTGTCTCATCTTTCCTGATACCCTCCTTCTGTGATGATGATGATGATGATAATTGTTGTTTTAAGGGGCCTAACATCTAGGTTATCGGCCCCTGATGGTTTGGGTGAGCATGAAGATGAAAATGAAATGCGAACTTAAAACTAAAACTAACTACTAACCTACATACTAGAAGAAGAAATGGAAAACTAAAGGAGAATAAGGCAAATAAAGGACAGGAGGAAAAGAAATGCCCTCAATCCTCGAAGAAGGCGGATTGAGGGACTTGGAAGGAAGGAGAGCCATGAAAGGCAGATAGGAAAGTGAAAGAGGAGAGGGTTCCGCCCCAAAGATAAGGGACAAAAAGGGAAAACGGACCCAGCTCAGGAATCCCTCGGGGTCGCCAACTCCCGAACTCACCAGCCGTGAGCCCCTGAGGGTGTAGCATTATCTAGGGTGCACCAAAAGTGGTGGGGCTACATACACCCGGCCTCCTTGAGGGCCTTAAGCAGAAGGCAGGAGATAAGTGAAAAGAAAAAGAAGGCTGACCCCTCACAGAAGGAGGGAATCAGAAAAGATGAGACAAGGGCCAATTAAGGCAGGAAAGGAAGTGACTCCCTAGGCCTCGGATACCCTAATACCGTCGGGGTCGGAAGAGAACAAGAGTTGACCAAGTGAGGTCGACAGGAAAGAAGACGGAGAGGAGCCCGGCACAAGTAAGTGGAAGCAATGCCGGACTCAGCTGGGGTCCCGTGGTCGCCAACCCACGTCCCACTAGATGTGAGCCCCTGGGGGACCTCCTTCTGTGAGGGTTCAGCCTTCTTTTTCTTTTCCTTTTACCTCCTGCCTTGTGCTCAAGGCCCTTAAGGAGGTAGGGTGTATGTAGCCCCACCACTTCTGGTGCACCGTCGATAATGCTACACCCTCAGGGGCTCACGGCTGGTGAGTTCGGGCGTTGGCGACCCCGAGGGATCCTGAGCTGGGTCCGTTTTCCCCTTTTGTCCCTTCCCTTTGGGGCGGACCTTCTCCTCTCTCCCCACCCCTCTCCTCTTTTCCTTCTATTTCCTTTTCTCTTTAAGATTCCCGCACTGATTTTGTTACTCGAATCACCGTGTATCTAAATTCCCTTTTATCGATTTTTAAGGCATTTTTGATCTATGTTGCATTTTGTAAGTTTTTTCGATCTAAATTACATCTCGCGATTGTTTTCAACCTCAATTGCATTTTGTAAAGATTGACAATCTAAATTGCTTTTTAGTAAGTCTTTCAATGCAGGTTGCGGGGCCTTTTAGTGAGTATTTTGAATTTCAATTGCATTTTGTAAGTATTTTCAACCAAAACCGCATTTCGCACGAATTTTGAATCTAAATTGCATTTTGTTTGGGGGCATTTTGCACATATTTTGATTCTCAATTGCATTTTGTGGGTATTTTGAATCTAAATTACATTTTGTCAAGTATTTTCAATCTAAATTGCTTTTTGTAAGTATTGTCAATCCACATGAGTCGTTGGAATCACCGTACATTTTGTAAGCATTTTCAATTTCAATTGCATTTTGTAAGTATTTTGAATTTCGATTGCACTTTGTGAATAATTTGGATTGGAACTGGGATAAGGCCTATTTCAATCTGAATTGCATTGTGTAATTTCAATTGCATTTTGTAAGTATTTTGAACCTCAATTGCATTTTGTACGTATTTTCGATCTCATTTGCATTTTGTAAGTATTTTGAATTTCAGTTGCATTTTGTAAGTATTTCGACGCTACATTGCATTTTGTACGTATTTTGAACCTAGCCTTCATTTTGTGGGTATTTTTCAATCTATTCCTTTTGTGAATCTTTTCGTTCTAAATTCCCTTTTGTAAGAACATTTTGTGAGTCGTTTCAATCCGAGTTCCTTTTTGTAAGTATTTTCCGTCTCACTTAATTTTCGTTCTGGTTTCCGTTTCATTATCATCTTCGCTATCACCCAGATCATTAGGGGCCGATAACCTAGATGTTATGCCCCTTAAAACAACAATTATCATCATCATCATCATTTCCAGCACAGGCATACAGCTGTGCGGGGACCTGCGTTGTCAGGCGGATACTACTGCAGGGTACATGGCGCACCCACCTGTCGGTGTGGCCAGACCGAACAGGCTCTCGAGCGTAGTCGCACACTTAGGTGGCCCTTCCCCTAACAGCACGCACATAAAATTTTGAGTGCCAGACCTCAAAAACATGAACGGAAAAGAATTGCGATTTAACCTAATGAGAGTTATATCGCACAAGGTGGGGCGTTTAGAGCTGGCTGTCAAACCCGTAAAGGGGACCTGGGCCAAGAAACCCTTTTAGTCGCCTTCTACGACCGGCAGGGTATACCTGTGAGTGTATTCTATCCCTCCCATCCACGAGAGGTCCAATTCACAAGACAAGTCGGAAACCTAAAGAATAGCCAAGGTCGCCCCTATTAGTCGCCTCGTACGACAGGCAGGGGAGATACCGTGGGTGTATTGTAACCCCCACCCACAGGGGGCTTGTTAGTTCGTTCGATCTTTTTCCGCTGACCTACTTGAAACACCGCGAGAGCGCGGGTCCGCCGTAGATCGTCAGCTCGTCACGTCACCACTCATTGCACAATCACATGCGCTTTGTTTTGTTCAGTCTGTTCAGTTGATTGAGTGTATCTATTGTTAGTGGCAAGATTGCCAAGTTTTGGCGCGGCGAATGTTCAATGTTGTTTATAATAATAACAGTATAACACACTACTAGTGCTAACACGCTAATAGGTAATAACTTCCTTATATTTGTAATGTAATACAGTGGCGGTTCATAAATTGATGTTACTGATAGTTGACTTATTTAGATGTGGGGATAATTCCACAGTTTTATTTAACTTAGTCATTTTGGATTATTTGAAAATATGTCCAATTTAGAAAATCGGCGAACTGGATTAACATTACCATTTTAATGAGCTGGTTGATATTTATTTTTGTCGATACGTGGTGATATAACTATTTTTTACATGTTTTTAAGAAATGAACAGTATGATGATGATTCAAAAAGAAAAGCGAACTTCTATGGACAAAAACTTTGAACTAAGAAAACCTATTCCTCCCATTTTTGCCATAAAGATAATGTACCCAACGGTGTCAGAGCAGCCAAATAATGAATATCACGAAGCAAGTAATAAATGCAACGAAAATTGTGGGAGGGGGGTACGTCTTATCATCACCTAGTGACAAGTAGAAAATGGAATCGGATGGTGACGCGCCGATATACGCGAAAAATGATGATATTAATTGTTGTTTAAGGGGCCTAACATCTAGGTTATCGGCCCCACGCGAGAAAAAAATAAAGAGAATAATAAGTGTAGGCCTATGCTTCTATGAACTCATCGTCCATACTGTTTTTCTTTTAGGTACGGTACCGGTATTTCACTAATGATAAACAAATGACGATTTTTGGCTTTATAAACAACTAGCTGAAGTACCCGTGCTTCGCTACGCGTCATAAATAAATTAAAATATGAAGGTGACAGTTAAAACAGGGGATAGGCGAAGTGCTGCGCAGAGGGAGATTAAGGATGGAACATTTTGTCCAACTACACCGCTCGGCGTCGACCGTGTTTTATAGCACAAATTTAGGTATAACTCGCTAACGGTTGGAGGTACCTTTCGGATAGAAAATGTAATTTTTAACCTCGTATATACCATCAAAAGTTTGCTATTTCTTAGCGTTCTCTTTGTATTTGAAATGGAAATATGAAAGTTTTAAACCAAAGGGTGTAGTGAAGTCACTAAAATGGTCGCCATCTTTAAATGGTACAAAATATTGAAATCAAAATTAACCTATATGTTAACCGGGTAAATCAGCTACTTCCATGTAAAATTCATGTAAATCGGACCAGTGGTACTTGCGTGATTGAGTAATACATAGACGCACATCATCTCATTTTTAGCCTCGCTTCGCTCGCGTCATAGTCGTGTCATATTGTTATTCAATGAAATGCAAGTTTAACCCCATTATACCCCTTTAGAACCTGAATATCCAAAAGTCCCTCCTTGGTAGACGTTTTCGACACACAACAAACATATCCCCAAAATATCATTCTTCTAACTTTAATCGTTTGGGTTGGTCGATGAGAGTGAACATCCAAAAATCCTTCCTTAGGGGACGTTTTTCTTCCAGAATTTCACCCCTCCCCATAGGCCCCTTAAATTGGATTTATGAAAAAAAAAACGGTCGAACACATATTTATTTTATTTATTTATTTATTTTTAAGCTGATTGGTTTCCTCCGAGTTTCAAACTCCTCGCATATGTCGTTTAAGAGATACACGGTCCGTTAGGAATCTTTCAACCCCCACTTTTCATCCCTTTCACCTCATAATATACACTACATCGAAAAACCATTAGACATGTGTCAGCTTATTTTTAATGATTAGTATATATGCCAAGTATCACATCCCCAAATGAAACCACTCGTGAGATATTGTTATTCAATGAAATGCACGTTTACCCCCCTTAACACCTATTTAGAACCTGAATATTCAAAACTCTTTCCTTAGTGGACGTTTTCGACATACAACGAACATATCCCCAAAATTTCATGTTTCTAACTTTAATAATTTTGGCTGGGCTATGATGAGTGAGTGAGTCAGTCAGGACATTTCCTCTCATTTATGTTTGATAATTTCACCCCTCCCCATGAACCCCTTAAATTGGATTTATGAAACAAACGGTCGAACACCTATTTACTTATTTAAAGCTGTTTTCCCCCTGAGTTTGATGAGTGATAAGTGAGTCAATCAGTTAGGACACTTTCTTTCCTGTTTTTTTTCCCCCAGAATTTCACCTCACTCCAAGGGCCCCATAAATTGGATTTATGAAGAAAAAAAAACAGTCGAACACATATTTACTTGTATTTTAAGCTGTTCTTTTTCCGACGAATTTCAAACTTCTCGCCTATGTCCTTTAAGAGATACACGCTCCGTCAAGAATCCCTCAACCCCCAATTTTCACCCCTATCACCTCATAATATACACCACATCGATAAACCCTTAGACATATGTCTGATTATTTTTAATGATTCGTATATATACCGAATATCACATCCCCTAATAAACAATTCATGACATATCGTTATTCAATGAAATGCACGTTTACCCCCTTAACATCTCTTTAAAACCCGAATAAACAAAAATCATTCCCTAGTTGACGTTTTCGACATACAGCGAACATATTCCCAAAATTTCATTTTTCCAACTTAAATAGTTTTTGTTGGGCGTGATGAGTGAATGAGTCAGACAGGGCATTTTCTTTCAATTATTTTTACCAGAATTTCACCCCTCCCCATCGGCCCCTTAAATTGGATTGATGAAAAAACGCTTGAACACCTATTAACTTATTTTTAAAGCTGTCTTTTTCCCCTGAGTTTGGTGAGTGAGTGAGTTAGTCAGTTAGGATACTTTCTCTCCTTTTTCCCCCAGAATTTCACCCCACTCCATTGGCCCCTTAAATTAATTTATGAAAAAACGGTCGAACACCGATTTACTTATCTTTTTAGCTGATGTTTTTTCGCTGCGTTTCAAATTTCTCGCCTACGTCGTTTAAGAGATAGGCCTACACGCTCCGTTAGGAATCCTTTAACCCCCACTTTTCACCCCTTTCACCTCATAATAATACACCACATCGAAAAACCCTTAGACACATGTCTGCTTATTTTTAATGATTAGTTTATATGCCGAGTATCACATCCACAAATGAAACCACTCGTGAGATATTGTTATTCAATGAAATGCAGGTTTAACCCCCTTAAGACCCCTTTAGAGCCTGAATATCCAAAAATCCTCCCTTAGTGTACGGTTTTGACATACAACGAACATATCCCCAAAATGCCATGTTTCCAACTTCAATATTTTTGACTGGGCGATGATGAGTGAGTGAATGAGTCAGAACATTTTCTTTCATTTTTTTTCCTTCAGAATTTCACCCCTCCCGATGAACCCCTTCAATTTGATTGATAAAAAAAACTGTCGAACAGCTATTTACTTACTTGAAAGCAGTTTTTCTCCCTGAGTTTGATGAGTGAGTCAGTCAGTCAATCAGTTAGGACATTTTCTTTCCTGTCCCCCCCCCCCCCCACAGAATTTCACTCCTCCCCATGGGCCTCTTAAATTGGATTTATGAAAAAACGGTCAAACACATATTTACTTATTTATATGCTGATTTTTTTCCGCTGAGTTTCAAACTCCTCGCCTATGTCGTTTAAGACATACACGCTCCGTTAGGAATCTTTCAATCCCTACTTTTCACCCCTTTCACCTCATAATATACTCCACATCGAAAAACCCTCAGACACGTGTCTTACTTTTTAATGATGAGTTTATATGCCGTGTATCACATCCCCCAATGAAACCAATCGGGAGATATTGTTATTCAATGAAATGCAGGTTTAACCCCATTAAGACCCCTTTAGAACCTGAATATCCGAAAATCCTCCCTTAATAGACTGTTTTGAAATACAATGAACATATCCCCAAACTGTCATGTTTCTAACTTCAATCATTTTGGCTGGGCGATGATGAGTGAGTGAGTGAGTCAGGACATTTTCTTTCAATTTTCTTTTTTCAGAATTTCACCCCTCCCCATGAACCCCTTAAATTTGATTTATGAAAAAAAACTGTCGAACAGCTATTTACTTACTTTAAAGCAGTTTTTCCCCCTGAGTTTGATGAGTGAGTGAGTCAGTCAATCAGTTAGGACACTTTCTTTCCTGTTTCTCCCCCCCCCCCTCCAGAATTTCACCCCACCCCATGGGCCCCTTAAATTGGATTTATGATGAAACGGTCAAACACATATTTACTTATTTTTATGCTGATTTTTTCCCGCTGAGTTTCAAACTCCTCGCCTATGTCGTTTAAGAGATACACGCTCCGTTAGGAATCTTTCAATCCCCACTTTTCACCCCCTTTCATCTCATAATATACACCACATCGAAACACCCTCCAACTCGTGTCTTCTTATTTTTAATGATGAGTTTATGTGCCGAGTATCACATCCCCCAATGAAACCAATCGGGAGATATTGCTGTTCAATGAAATGCAGGTCTACCCCCTTAACACCCCTTTAGAACCAGAATATCCAAAAATCCTCTCTTCGTGGGCATTTGCGGCCCTTGGGGAAGCTGCATACCAAATTTCATTCCAATCCGTTTGATGGTTTCTGAGATTTCGTGATGAATGAATGAGTGAGTGAGTGGTATTTGACAAATATATAGTAGAAGATAGTGTCAAGTCTTTGTTATGCTAAACTCGGTTGACAGTGCTGTGTGAGAAGTTGAGTAACTAACGTGATTTCAAGTAAAGATCCTCATTTTCTATACCGGTAGTGCAGAGCGCAAATGGCATCCAGTCGGCCGTGTCTCGACTTGAGCTATGTTGCCATGGAAACTATCCGCCTTGCCATTCCTTCATGAGTATATTTTATGATTTGATTAGCATGTGCTGGAGTGCAAAAGGGTCGAAATCAGAAGAATGAGAAAGACTATCGTAAATTCATGTAGCCAGCGGTTCCTTCTGGGTCCTAAACTATGTGTATGCAAAATTTGGTTGAGATTGGTGGAACGGTGTAGATTTGTATACGGAACAGATCCACATACCCACATACATACAGACTTTCACTTTTATATATTAGAAGATAGAAAGAAAAGTTTTCTCAGAAGGAAAGACATGGACCCTAATTGAAAGGATGGCCAACAATAGAGTGAGATGGAAGAAGTTTGTAGCTACCCTATGTTCCTACAAAGAAATAAGGAAGGAATAAAAGGAAATAAGGAAGGAATAAGGAATTTAACTAATGTTTCAATACTCATATTTTTGTATTTTTTTTTATCTTCGAATATCAAAATGTAAAACACATTACTACACACGCAACATGCCAATATCTAATACACGAACTGCACGTGCAGCGAGCACAGTATTAATTACTGTTACAGTAGTCTACAGGATTGCTTGAAACGAGAGTAATGTGGATGAGCAATCACAGGTGACGAGTAATCACTGGTGACAGACTGCTATAACAAACAAAGAGCGCGTGCAGTGGCAGTAGCAAGGCGAGCGAACGATCTGTCTTACAGGGAATTCGAGATGGGAACTAACGAACTAAAAGAGCGAACTAGATCGCTGAGGAGCTGCCAACTAAACTGATCGCTCCCAGCCGCGAACTACCGGTACGTATTATGCGCAAGACTACTGGCTACGTAAATTAACGTTTCCTTACAGTGCTTCATTCTTGTGTAATTTTCTCGTCTCTGCCGCTAGTCGAAATACTACGTATTATTTACAAACTAAGGCTTTGCTTAACGAAATGCAGATAGGTAGCCTATATTGTTGTCTCGATAATGCTTGCAGTACAGGAAGTGAGGGTTTATAACACTCATTTACCGTGTATTGTCGAGTGTTAGCATGGCGCGCGAGCAGAACCGACAGTGCGATAATCAGGTGACACGAGTCTGTTGACGATAATAATACGAGTGAAATTGACAATGATTGCAGTGAAAGTAGTGACTATGAGATTGATAAATGAACAAGTGAAGTTACACGTATTTATGTTTCATCTTACTTCACATGCTAGGTGTACTTCAGTTGCCCGGTTCTCAGTAACGAATCGATTATCGCGCGCCCGGGCAACAATGCATGGAACAAGTAGGCTATTCTTGTTCCATGAACAGTGTGTTAAATACCTGGGTTGGCATGCGCGGCTCTTCCATCCCGGTATTCTTTGTTTATTGTCTGATGCAGTTCTACTTTTAATGCTTTAGTGTGCCGTTTACGAAAAAAAATACAAAATGTGTGCCATTGTATGCTAAATCTAAGTGAAACAGGGTGTTTTTGTGGTACTGTTGATTTGATATGGTTTAGACCCTAAAGTACGTAGACCTTCAAACACGTGGTTGACCCACAATAATATCGTGTGAGAATTATTTATGTTTTTAGGCCCTTATGGCGGCGGCTAAAACTCTTATTCAATCTGAATGGTTGAAGGACCCAAACTTTTCGTCATGGCTAGAAGTAGTCTCGGGCGAGTTGCAAGTTATGTCGCTACTCTTTTTCATTGAGTAATATGGGTAGACGGGCAGCTAGTAGCCATGCTGAGGGCTCCAAACATAAACGTGCTGGCAAAAATTCTGGTGCTATTACAAATTTTTGACAAGCAAGTCTGTCGGTTCGCTTGTGGATGCTGAGCTGCACATTAGTAAGCCTGAGCCTAGCACATCTCAATCGATTGCAACGGAGGAAGAAAATGATTCTTCATTACACATGCAAAGACATTCAAGATTGATTAAGGAAGATTCTACTAGGACTGAAATTTTGTGGTGTATTCTTGGCAATCATGAATCACAGAACCATGAGGTCTGCTGCCAGAGATATTGCTGTTTTAAAACAGATGTTTTACGATAGTGAAATTGCAACTAAGATACAATTCCAAAAATACAAAAAAGGGGTATGTAATTGTACATGGAATTGCTCCAAATTTCAAACACAAATTACTTAAGGAGGTTGAGCTAGCAAATGTAATAACTGTTGGTTTTGATGAATCGTTAAACAAAAATTCTCAGATGCAACAGATGGACATCCGCTATTGGAATAATACCAAGAATGAAGTAGTAGTAGCAGCAGGTCACACTACAGCAAGTGATTTACCTGCAGCATTCAATCAGGAGATTCCACACCAGTTTATGAAGGTGATCATCAATTTATCAATGGATGGCTCTAATGTAAATTTTAAGTTTTTACGTGATTTTAAAGCTTAAATCATGGAAATTGAGGTCCTGTTTTGCTCGAGCAGGAAAGTTGTGGCTTGCATACAATGCATTGTGCCTACAAGGCTGGATTTGAAGAAACAGGATGGTTATTGGCGAAATATTTGAGGGCTTTGTTTAATCTTTTCAAGATGTTTCAGCTAGACGTGCAGACTACACGCGCTTAACCAACAAAAATATATTTCCGTTGAAGTCTTCTACTGTTCTTTGGCTTTAGTGTGCGAGTATAGTTCAACGAGCAATAGAGATAAGATGTGAGAGGAATTGAGCAAGAGAATTCTGCACCCTCTTGTACAAGCTTTCGTGAAGTGAAGGAGGCAGTATTCGATTCTCTGCTTGCAACAACTTGCGCTCTTCAGAAGAGTGGCATCAGATCTAGAAGCATTCATGATGATGATAATGATTATGATTGTTGTTTTAAGGGGCCTAACATCTACGTTATCGGTCCCTAATGGTCTGGGTGATAGCGAAAATGTCAATGAAGTGGAAACCAAAACGAAAATTAAGTGGGAAGGAAAATACTTACAAAAGGGAACTCAGATTGAAACGACTCACAAAATGGAGTGGAAATACTTACAAAAAGGTAATTTAGAAGAAAAAATACTCACAAAAGGAATAGATTGTAAAATACGCACAAAATGTAGTTTAGGTTCAAAATATGATCATGATGATAATTGTTGTTTTAAGGGGCCTAACATCTAGGTTATCGGCCCCTGATGGTTTGGGTGATCGTGAAGATGAATGTGAAAAAACGAACTTAAAACTAACTACTAACCTACATACTAGAAGAAGAAATGGAAAACTAAAGAATAAGGCAAATAAAGGACAGGAGGAAAAAAAATGCCCTCAACCCTCGAAGAAGGCGGATTGAGGGACTTGAAAGGAAGGAGAGCCATGAAAGGCAGACAGGAAAGTGAAAGGGGAGGGGGTCCGCCCCAAAAGTAAGGGACAAAAGGGGAAAACTGACCCAGCTCAGGAATCCCTCGGGGTCGCCAACTCCCGAACTCACCAGCCGTGAGCCCCTGAGGGTGTAGCATTAGCTAGGATGCACCAGAAGTGGTGGGGCTACATACACACTGCCTCCTTAAGGGCCTTGAGCACAAGGCAGGAGGTAAAAGGAAAAGAAAAAGAAGGCTGACCCCTCACAGAAGGAGGGTGTCAGGAAAGATGAGACAAGGGCCAATTAAGGCGGGAAAGGAAGAGACTCCCTAGGCCTCGGATACCCTAATACCGTCGGGGTCGGAAGAGAACAAGATGATGATGATGATAATTGTTGTTTTAAGGGGCCTAACATCTAGGTTATCGGCCCCTGATGGTTTGGGTGATCGTGAAGATGAAAATGAAAAGCGAACTTAAAACTAAAACTAAGTACTAACCTACATACTATAAGAAGAAATGGAAAATTAAGGAGAATAAGGCAAATAAAGGACAGGAGGAAAAGAAATGCCCTCAACCCTCGAAGAAGGTGGATTGAGGGACTTGGAAGGAAGGAGAGCCATGAAAAGCAGATAGGAAAGTGAAAGAGGAGAGGGTCCGTCCCAAAGGTAAGGGACAAAAGGGGAAAAGTGACCCAGCTCAGGAATCCCTCGGGGTCGCCAACTCCCGAACTCACCAGCCGTGAGCCCCTGAGGGTGTAGCATTAGCTAGGATGCACCAGAAGTGGTGGGGCTACATACACCCTGCCTCCTTAAGGGCCTAGAGCACAAGGCAGGAGGTAAAAGGAAGAAAAAAAAGAAGGCTGACCCCTTGCAGAAGGAGGGTATCAGAAAAGATGAGACAAGGGCCAATTAAGGCGGGAAAGGAAGTGACTCCCTAGGCCTCGGATACCCTAATACCGTCGGGGTCGGAAGAGAACAAGAGTTGACCAAGTGAGGTCGACAGGAAAGAAGACAGAGAGGAGCCCGGCACAAGTAAGTGGAAGCAATGCCGGACTCAGCTGGGGCCCCGTGGTCGCCAACCCACAACCCACTAGATGTGAGCCCCTGGGGGTGGAAGAGAACAAGAGTTGACCAAGGGAGGTCGACAGGAAAGAAGACGGAGAGGAGCCCAGCACAAGTAAGTGGAAGCAATGACTGACTCAGCTGGGGTCCCGCGTTCGCCAACCCACTACAAAATTTAATTAAGATTCAAAATACCCTCAAAATGCAATTGAGAATCATGATGATGATGATAATTGTTGTTTTAAGGGGCCTAACATCTAGGTTATCGGCCCCTAATGATCTGGGTGATAGCGAAAATGATAATGAAACGGAAACCAGAACGAAAATTAAGTGAGACGGAAAATACTTCCAAAAAGGAACTCAGATTGAAACAACTCACAAAATGTTCTTACAGAAGGGAATTTAGAACGAAAAGATTCACAAAAGGAATAGATTGAAAAATACCCACATAATGAAGGCTAGGTTCAAAATACGTACAAAATGCAATGTGGCGTCGAAATACCTACAAAATGCAATTGAAATTTAAAATACTTACAAAATGCAAATGAGATCGAAAATACGTACACAATGCAAGTTAGATTGAAAAAAAAAAAAACAGTTCAGATTCAAAATACTCACAAAGTGCAATTGGAATTCAAAATACTTACAAAATGTACGGTAGATTCAAACGACTCATGTGGATTGACAATACTTACAAAATGCAATTTAGATTGAAAATACTTGACAAAATGTAATTTAGATTCAAAATACCCACAAAATCCCATTGGGAATCAAAATATGTGCAAAATGCTCGCCAATCAAAATGCAATTTAGATTCAAAATTCGTGCGAAATGCGGTTTTGGTTGAAAATACTCACAAAATGTAATTGAAATTCAAAATTCTCACTAAAAGGCCCGGCTACCTGCATTGAAAGACTTACCAAAAAGCAATTTAGATTGTCAATCTTTACAAAATGCATTTGAAGTTGAAAACAATCTCGAGATGTAATTTAGATCGAAAAAACTTAGAAAATGCAACGTAGATTAAAAATACCTTAAAAAATCGGTAAAAGGGAATTTAGATACACGGTGAACCAAGTAACAAAAACAGTGCGGGAATCTTAAAGAGAAAGATGATGATAATAATATGATGATAATTGTTGTTTTAAGGGGCCTAACATCTAGGCTATCGGCCCCTGATGGTTTGATGATGATAATTGTTGTTTTAAGGGGCCTAACATCTAGGTTATCGGCCCCTGATGGTTTGGGTGATCGTGAAGATGAAAATGAAAAGCGAACTTAAAACTAAAACTAACTACCAACCTACATACTAGAAGAAGAAATGCAAAACTAAAGGAGAATAAGGCAAATAAAAGGACAGAAGGAAAAGAAATGCCCTCAACCCTCGGAGAAGGTGGATTGAGGGACTTGGAAGGAAGGAGAGCCATGAAAGGCATATAGGAAAGTGAAAGAGGAGAGGGTCCGCCCCAAAGGTAAGGGACAAAAGGGGAAAACGGACCCAGCTCAGGCATCCCTCGGGGTCGCCAACTCCCGAACTCACCAGCCGTGAGCCCCTGAGGGTGTAGCATTATCTAGGGTGCACCAAAAGTGGTGGGGCTACATACACCCTGCCTCCTTAAGGGCCTAGAGCACAAGGCAGGAGGTATAAGGAAGAGAAAAAGAAGGCTGACCCCTCGCAGAAGGAGGGTATCAGAAAAGATGAGACAAGGGCCAATTAAGGCGGGAAAGGAAGAGACTCCCTAGGCCTCGGATACCCTAATACCGTCGGGGTCAGAAGAGAACAAGAGTTGACCAAGTGAGGTCGACAGGAAAGAAGACAGAGAGGAGCCCGGCACAAGTAAGTGGAAGCAATGCCGGACTCAGCTGGGGCCCCGTGGTCGCCAACCCACGCCCACAAGATGTGAGCCTCTGGGGGACCCTGATGGTTTGGGTGATCGTGAAGATGAAAATGCCCCCCAGGGGCTCACATCTTGTGGGCGTGGGTTGGCAACCACGGGGCCCCAGCTGAGTTCGGCATTGCTTCCACTTACTTGTGCCGGGCTCCTCTCCGTCTTCTTTCCTGTCGACCTCACTTGGTCAACTCTTGTTCTCTTCTGACCCCGACGGTATTTGGGTATCCGAGGCCTAGGGAGTCTCTTCCTTTCCCGCCTTAATTGGCACTTGTCTCATCTTTTCTGATACCCTCCTTCTGCGAGGGGTCAGCCTTCTTTTTCTCTTCCTTTTACCTCCTGCCTTGTGCTCTAGGCCCTTAAGGAGGCAGGGTGTATGTAGCCCCACCACTTCTGGTGCACCATAGATAATGCTACACCCTCGGGGGCTCACGGCTGGTGAGTTCGGGAGTTGGCGACCCCGAGGGATTCCTGAGCTGGGTCCGTTTTCCCCTTTTGTCCCTTACCTTTGGGGCGGACCCTCTCCTCTTTCACTTTCCTATAGGCCTTTCATGGCTCTCCCTCCTTCCTTTCAAGTCCCTCAATCCGCCTTCTCCGAGGGTTGAGGGCATTTCTTTTCCTTCTGTCCTTTTATTTGCCTTATTCTCCTTTAGTTTTCCATTTCTTCTTCTAGTATGTAGGTTAGTAGTTAGTTTTTTTTTTAAGTTCGCTTTTCATTTTCATCTTCACGATCACCCAAACCATCAGGGGCCGATAACCTAGATGTTAGGCCCCTTAAAACAACAATTATCATCATCATCATCAAGATGAAAATGAAATGCAAACTTAAAACTAAAACTAACTACCAACCTACATACTAGAAGAAGAAATGGAAAACTAAAAGAGAATAAGGCAAATAAAGGACAGGAGGAAAAGAAATGCCCTCGACCCTCGAAGAATGCGGATTGAGGGACTTTGAAGGAAGGAGAGCCATGAAAGGCAGATAGGAAAGTGAATGAGGAGAGGGTCCGCCCCGAAGGTAAGGGACAAAAGGGGAAAACGGACCCAGCTCAGGAATCTCTCGGGGTCGCCAACTCCCGAACTCACCAGCCGTGAGCCCCTGAGGGTGTGGCATTATCTAGGGTGCACCAAAAGTGGTGGGGCTACATACACCCTGCCTCCTTGAGGGCCTTGATCAGAAGGCAGGAGAGAACATGAAAAGAAAAAGAAGGCTGACCCCTCGCCGAAAGAGGGAATCAGAAAAGATGAGACAAGGGCCAATTAAGGCGGGAAAGGAAGAGACTCCCTAGGCCTCGGATACCCTAATACCGTCGGGGTCGGAAGAGAACAAGAGTTGACCAAGTGAGGTCGACAGGAAAGAAGACAGAGAGGAGCCCGGCACAAGTAAGTGGAAGCAATGCCGGACTCAGCTGGGGTCCCGCGTTCACCAACCCACGTCCCACAAAATGGGAGCCCCTGGGGGGCTGAATAATGATTATTATGTCGAGGAGAGGTGTCTATTGAAATGTTTAGAGGACGGAACATATGTTAAAAACAATGCAATGGCTTTGAAATCGTTCAGAGAACGGCATGCGAGACCATTACTGTACAGCGAATATTGGATATCGTTATGCAGTGACACGGATTTCCAGAGCAATTTTAGGATGACTAAGGAGACATTCCACAGATTGAGTAGTGTGCTCTCGAGAAATGGGATATGAGTGAAAACTTTCCCCGGGAGTTTTGAGCCCATACATCTTGAGAAGAAGCTGCACATTGGGTTTTGGTACTGTAGGCCTACCATTAATTTATGGCCAGCGCGCCACGAGCAGATGACTCTCATACGGTACTTTGTAAGGGATTATATGGCAAGCGACCTTTGCATCTCAGATGTTGGTCAGCCGAGGGTAGCCGATGTCCCGCGAGCATCTACGAAGGCCGTGACGAGTAATGAAGAAGAAATGATATTATTGGTTTACTATATTAATGACGACACAACACCAGAGAAGATATTGTATTGTTTTATAGCAAATTATAGCGATTTACGCACTGAAATAGGTATTAAACAACTTGCCAGAATGCTAGATAGTTCATGCAAGTGTTTATGACATTATACTAAGTTGAATAATGATAAAGATGTGCATATATGACATTCCTAGCGACAGAGTTCGAACTAGGATGTCTTAAGAGTGGGGGCTGAAGCTATCGTGAGGAGCGACCCACCTCTTGATAGTCGGAACGCAATGTTATTCCGTACAGGAAATTTAACACGGGAGTGCTCGTTGTAAGTTGAGCCGTGACGTGAAGTGACGGACTTGGTCAAAATACCTTACTGTGTGTGTATTATATTATGCACCAGTATGTCTTACGGATATGTCAGTGTCGTGTTCGACATTTAAGCTTTCGAGCGAGGACTATCGCCATTGAAATGTTAGTGCGCATTGATGCGTAAACACGAGGCCGAGCGACGCCATTAAGAACAGCTTGCGTTAAGCTAGATTATACTCAATTCTCACTGGGTATTGAATCTATGGACAGTTTGTG
The DNA here is from genome assembly GCA_946902985.2 of Meconema thalassinum. Taxonomy (NCBI): domain Eukaryota; kingdom Metazoa; phylum Arthropoda; class Insecta; order Orthoptera; family Tettigoniidae; genus Meconema; species Meconema thalassinum. The sequence goes on along the minus strand of OX336392.1, from coordinate 499,739,258 downwards.
CATTATACACTGCATGTGTATTGGAACTATACCTTTTCTCAAGCTCCCCCAGGGGCTCACATATTGTGGGCGTGGGTTGGCGACCACGGGGCCCCAGCTGAGTCCAGCATTGCTTCCACTTGCTTGTGCCGGGCTCCTCTCTTTCTTCTTTCCTGTCGACCTTCCTTGGTCAACTCTTGTTCTCTTCCGACCCCGACGGTATTAGGTTATCCGAGTCCTAGGGAGTCTTTCACTTTCCCGCCTTAATTGGCCCTTGTCTCATCTTTCCTGATACCCTCCTTCTGTGAGGGGTCAGCCTTCTTGTTCTTTTCCTTTTACCTCCTGCCTTGTGCTCAAGGCCCTTAAGGAGGCAGGGTGTATGTAGCCCCACCACTTCTGGTGCACCGTCGATAATGCTACACCCTCAGGGGCTCATGGCTGGTGAGTTCGGGCGTTGGCGACCCCGAGGGATTCCTGAGCCGGGTCCGTTTTCCCCTTTTTGTCCCTTCCCTTTGGGGCGGACCTTCTCCTCTCTCCCCTCTCCTCTCCTCTTTTCCTTCTGTTTCCTTTTCTCTTTAAGATTCCCGCACTGTTTTTGTTACTCGAATCACCGTGTATCTAAATTCCCTTTTAGCGATTTTTTTAAGGCATTTTTGATCTATGTTGCATTTTGTAAGTTTTTTCGATCTACATTACATCTCGCGATTGTTTTCAACCTCAATTGCATTTTGTAAAGATTGACAATCAAAATTGCTTTTTAGTAAGTCTTTCAATGCAGGTTGCCGGGCCTTTTAGTGAGTGTTTTGAATTTCAATTGCATTTTGTAAGTATTTTCAACCAAAACCGCATTTCGCACGAATTTTGAATCTAAATTGCATTTTGTTTGGTGGGCATTTTGCACATATTTTGATTCTCAATTGCATTTTGTGGGTATTTTGAATCTAAATTACATTTGTCAAGTATTTTCAATCTAAATTGCTTTTTGTAAGTATTGTCAATCCACATGAGTCGTTTGGATCTACCGTACATTTTGTAAGCATTTTCAATTTCAATTGCATTTTGTAAGTATTTTGAATTTCAATTGCACTTTGTGAATAATTTGGATTGGAACTGGGATATTTCAATCTGAATTGCATTGTGTATTTTCAATTTCAATTGCATTTTGTAAGTATTTTGAACCTCAATTGCATTTTGTACGTAATTTCGATCTCATTTGCATTTTGTAAGTATTTTGAATTTCAGTTGCATTTTGTAAGTATTTCGGCGCTACTTTGCATTTTGGACGTATTTTGAATCTAGCCTACGTTTTGTGGGTCTTTTTCAATCTATTCTTTTGTGCAACTTTTCGTTCTAAATTCCCTTTTGTAGGACCATATTGTGAGTTGTTTCTATGTGAGTTCCTTTTTGTACGTATTTTCCGTCTTCGATAATTTTGTTCTGGTTTCCATTTCATTATCATTTTCGCTATCACCCAGATCATTAGGGGCCGATAACCTCGATGTTAGGCCCCTTAAAACAACAATTATCATCATCATCATCATTTCTCAAGCGTTATGTTAAGCATGCAGACGTCAGGGGGTAAGAATGAACAGCCATGCAGGGCTAAGCTATGACATAAGCACTACTTTCAAAGCATGGCAGAGACTCTCAAAGACAGCCAGATTCAGCATGTGTTTCAAGAAAACGCTGTTCTCGTTATGCCCCCCATCTCCAATCGAGATGGGCATAACACGTGGCTGCAATCGAATAACCCTCAGTTGCTACATACTATTATTTTTCTGTCGGGAAACGCGAATGCGTGAATTCTGATCTCGACGCCATTTCGTGCATCGAGCGACCGCGAGGATGTAGTTTGGGACCTGGTTGGAGGAAGGAGATCCTGAGTTCTAGACCCGGACCGCTCATGGATGGGAATTATGTCCTGGTGAAGTATGCAGTGGATTACCATGGCATAATAATATCCTTTTTAAACATCGCTACGTTGCCTGGCAGGAGGTAGAAGACATACAGTATATTTAGTTGTGGCTAGTGGGTATTTGAAATTTAACCATAGTTGCCATATTTTCTTTAGAATTGTAGCAAGGATGGACAGAAGTTTAGGTTCGATACTCTGTCGTATCTGACTTCTTGGCCAACCTGGATTTTGATTTGGGTTAACCAAATACATCCAATATTGTAGTTTTGGTATCTATATTTGATTCTAGTAAATTTCTTTTTAAATTATTGCATACTTTCATTGTCGTGAAGACTCATCACAGGGGAAGATCTACATATTTTCGATCGAGATAGGAACTATTTCGTGCCTACTGCACATTTATTTTGGTGCACTTGAGCACTTTGATATTTTGATAGGATTATGAGGGTGTCTTTGATACACTCCGATTTGAGCTATGTTGATGAAATTAATTTTCTGTTTGAAGAAAATAGTTAAATATTTTTAAATGTCATTTGGACATTAGAAGTTTTCTGATGTTGGATTAGTGGATAACTATGATTAGTTATTTTTCTGGAAGACTTCATACTACTCTATAGATTGATTGATTTGATTGATTTCACGGCTACACTTAGAGCTTAAGAGCTCCTTTACAGTAGCGCCCTACATAAAATAAGGTTAGGGCTTCTACAAATAAAACATTTCACTTACATTCACAATATAAATAATAATAGTCTAACAATAGTAACAAAAAGACAGTAATAATACAACAATAATAATAATAATAATGATAATGGAATGATTATTAACAAAAGAGAGCATACAGACACAGTATCAGCCCAAAAAGCAAACATCATATTCTGTACAAGAAAAGCTATTAAATTAGACAGGTTGTCAGCTATTGTCCTGATGTTATAATTGAACTTAAAAAAAAGTATTTTAACATAATGCAGTAATCAAATGTGACAGGTATACTGCTCCAAGAAGCAGGATGAAAGATGTCTTTTGAAAGCTGCAGTGCTTGCAATGTTGACGAACTTATATAAATCGAAGGTGTTGAAGAGGCGTGAGGCCAAAAGATTTATTGAACTTCATGGTTCGGTGTATAGGAATCTGGAGTGTTAATTTTGTGTATCTATTTTCTCGATTATGAACAGAATGCATTGGTGTAAAGGCATTGTAGAGATATAACGGGGTTTTGGTATGTAATATTTTATGTGACAGAATGGCAACTGATAGCTGCCTGCGCTCGTGGAGTTTCAGCCATTTCAGCTGCACGTAGTAAGGTGTGATATGTTCATCTCGCCTTACATCCAGAATGTACCGAACACATGCATTCTGGACTCTTTGTAATTTGATGTTCTGTGTTTCTGGTAAATCATTGTATACAGCAGAGCCATAATCAATGATTGGAAAAATGAGAGTTTGGACGAAGAGCTTACGTATGTTAGGAGGGATGTAAGAAACAGTTCTTTTCAGGAGATGCATAGTTGATACAACCTTCCTTACCACATTAGACGTATGCTCTGCCCACGACAGTGTTCTATCAAATATCACTCCAAGATTATTGACAGTGTTGCTATATTTAATATTATTATCTAGTATCTTGATGGGTGGTAGTGAATTAAAATCTACTGAATTTAGAAGTTTTGTATATCCAATGGATATAAGTTGTGTTTTAGATATGTTCAAGTTAAGATTATGATTTAGGGCCCATTCACAAAGCCTGTCAATGTCTTCATTAAACAGATTTATACGATCACATGCAGTGCTAGGCGTGAGGTGAAAATAGGCTTGGAGGTCATCAGCGTATATATGAAAAGAACTATTTCGGAATTCATTCGAAACATCGTTTATATATATCGAGAAGCATAGTGGACCTAAGACAGATCCCTGAGGTACTCCACTTTCTACCGATTTCCAGTGTGAGGAGGAGCCATCCGCGAGGACCACTCTCTGTGTACGCATGGAAAGGTATGATTTGAACCAGGAAAGAGCACTCTGAGAGAAGCCAAAAGATTTCAGCTTTGCAAGAAGTATATTGTGATTCACACAGTCAAAAGCCTTACTGAAATCGAAAAGACATAAGATTGTAAGCTGACGCTTGTCCATAGCTGAGCGTATATCATCCCTGACCTTTAACAATGCAGTGCCCTTTTTAAACCCAGATTGGTAAGGATTGAATATATTATATTTTGTTAGGTATTCACATACTTGTTCATGAACAATTTTCTCAAGCGCTTTACTAAGGGCACAAAGGATCTTTATTGGTCTAAAGTCACTACAACTAGTGGGGTTTTTATTTTTTGGTACTGGACGTATGTTAGCACACTTCCAAAGAGACGGGTATACTCCACTTTGTAGAGAGAAATTAAATAGATGGATAATTGGGGGTAGAAATACTTCAAGACAGTTAGAAATAAGAGAAATTGGGATGCTATCAGGGCCTCTTGCTTTTGTACGAATTGATTTGATGGCTTTCACAATCTGGTGTGGGTAAACATCCATAAAGAAATTTTTTTCATGGGCAGGGGGAGGGATGGATGTGTATTTCATGACGGTCTCTGATACTCTTAATACATCACCAATTGACGCAACATTTGAGTAATGTTCGTTTAATTGTGATGCAGAGACAGGCATCTCAACATCAGCGACTGAACTGGCACCAACTCCCAATGATTTTACAGCACGCCATCTGGCGGAGGTGGTTTTGCAGTCACCGAAGAGGTTGTACATATATTTCACTTTTGTGTTCCTAATTGTTTGTTTTGTCTTATTACGCAGAATTCTATACTCTTCATAGTCAATGGTAAGTTTAGATTTAATAAATGTTCTACGTGCTTTATCACGTTTCTTTAAAAGCGTTTTGATTTCTTTACTGATCCACGGAGCAGAGCTATGTTTTATATCCACTTTCTTTTGCGGTGCATGCATATCATAGAGTTTATTTACACAATCATCAAATAGAGTCACTTTCTCATCTATGTCAGTGGATTGGTAGAAATTCTGCCAAGGGAGTAAATCTGCGTCCGTTTTAAAATCATTTAAATTAAATTTGCTGAAGTCACGTACAAAGATTGATTTTGGTCGAAGTTTCGGGGTAGATAAAGAAAACACTGCATACAGGAGATCATGGGCTGAGAATCCAGCAGCTGGTTCTTGTCCGTAGTCAACAACGAGGTCATTACAGTTTGAAGAGATAATATCGAGAGAGCTGTCACAAGTAGCTGTGTGAAATGTAGTATCGAATGGTAGACATTCAACATTACAGGAACAGAGCACATCACATACCTGTTCAGTTTCAAAAGCTCCACTACCAAACCGAGCATTGACGTCCCCAACAATAAAAACATATTTATAATCAAGATGAACCTGTACATGTCATTCAGAAAAATATCTAGGTAGCCAGCTTTCGGTGGACGGTACACACAAGCAAAGAGAATTTTAGTTTCGGTAAGAGAAATGTCAAGTATAATGTATTCAGGCCTTTTATTATATTCACCAGGAGACTGACTTAGCACGCTATATATGCTATCCCTAAGGTAAACTGCAACACCACCTCCACCTACGGTTAATCTGTCATTTCTAATGACTGTATAGCCAGTGAGAGAGACAGCAGCATTTGGAATTGAGGGCTTGCAAAAGGACTCACTTACTGCAATTATCTCAAAAGACGAACCACCAAAGACGTGACAAAATTCAGAATAGTGAGAGGAGTCAACTAATGATTGAGCATTGATATGAGCAATTTTTAGGCAATTTGTGTTTTTCAGGCTGTTAGCGGAAAGTATGTCTGATAGACTATGGTCAGATACAACCATAGGTACACGTTAAAAGATCTTGTAAAGTAGTGAAAGGCATTGCCTAGTCACTCAGAAGAGAAATTAGTACAGTGACCATTATATGTCGTCATTCATAATCTACAATAGCACAAACTACAACACAATTTAGAAGCTAAAGAAAAAGTTAAGTTATGACAGATGGCACATAAATATATGAGTTAAATAATGACACAGTGAAACACACTGCAATCTTCGGTAACATTTTGGAATTACACAGTCATGTCATCAGATCTGTCTAGAATTGAGCTAGGCATAGTTTAAAGTCTCTTGTCACTCACCAACCAACACACCCTGAAAATGCCATTAAGGTTTTATATCTCAAGACATAGTGTACGTTATAGCTATATAAACTATACATTTAATTTAACATTTGTGATAGGTTGAATTAAAAAACAAACAAAAAAGGAAATACGGATAAAATGAAATTAAAGTTGAATGTGGTTTAAAGCAGGCCTACTAGTCTCCAGCTTGTACCCAATATAGGTCTACTTACAGAACATAAAATGTATTCACATTGCATGATGCAAGGATAGACAGGAAATGTTAATCTGAAAACATAACAGTGATGGTTACAGGTGGCAGCTGAAGAACTATTATTTATAATAATTACCATCCATTGGGGTTAATCTCACTAAATGTCTGTCAGAGGAGAGAGAGAGGACTGTTGCAGTCCTGAGCTAGCAGCCATTAAATCAACTGCGAACTGGGTTAACTTAGTTTTGCCTGATCTGTATGACAATATCTATGTCATGCAGTAGCCTATAGCTCACACTCACCATTAACATTAACAACGTGTATAGGAGAAGAAAGATGGGTTTGGGCTGGGAGCGAAAGGTGAAAGCAAGTAAGTAAAGACGTAAGTAGTGTTTAAAGCTGATAAATTGTTGGGAAAGGCTTCGTACTGGTAGACTACCTAAGAGAGAAGCTTAATATTTATAAAAAATCATTTTGCCAACCTGTTCAATAAGGGAAGGAAGCTTGGAACTAATAGCAAGCAGTATAGCCCAGTATTGGTGTCTATTTGGTAAATGCAGATTTACAAACGTTATAGAATTTAGCAGACAATTTTCTAAGAGGAATGTGGTATTTCTTAAATTTAAGTTTCCCAGCCTTACTTACTTTCGAGCAATAGGTACCGGTATTATGGTATACAGTTGGTACAATCAATTGGTTAAAGTTAAAATTACATTAGTAAGGGATATAACACCAACTTAGATCAATCTAAGGTCATTGAAATTAGTCAGCCTGTGACGAATACCTCGGCTAACTGCAAAGATGCCATTATTGGACCAACAATGCTTAACTCCCACCTTGTCGATTGTTTTGTGGAGCAATTCCAACCGTAACTTGGTTAGGTCTTCCCTAATTACAGTCCCAGTTCCCTTCAATTTCTTCTTCGCCTGAAAGAGCGCATTCCGCTTGGCAAAGGAGACAAATGTACATATGATGGGGCGTGGCTTCTGGGTGTTTCTTGAGCCTACCCTATGGGTCCTGTCAATGTCCTCAATTTTTATATTTACTCCTAGCTGTTCTGCCAAGTTAAGGACGAGCTGATCAGTCGATTCGCCATCCTTTTCTTCCATGCCAAACACCCGGATACAATTCCGTCGGGAGTATTGCTCCATTGTATCAGTCCTTTCACGCAGTTCCTCTTTCAGTGACTGCACTTCCTCCTCGCTGGCCTTAATTTTCTTTTCCGTATCATCTATCACCTTAGTGTTGAAATCAATGGATGCTTTGAGACCCTCTATTACTTTTGAGGTGATCTCATCAACAAGCCTTGACAAGAAGGAGAGTGGCTAACCAAGTCATTTACGATTTTTAGCACTAATGTTGACAAGTCGCCATGTTTATCAGTGCTGCCCTCTGTGTGGTTAATGCCAGCATTTCCCAGCTTTGCCGAGGGAGAGCGCTGATAGTCTTCCTGCACCTGTCGGCGATTCTGCGCATTACCCTTCGTGTTTTTATTTTTCCCTCCAGACATTGTATAACCTAAAATTGAGTTCTACTATGTATAAATGTACATGATTAAGGGTTTTAGAGTATATTTGGCAGCCTGATTTCTTTTGACGACTGATGTACAGTAATTTCACTCACCGGATTGTTGGTTTAAATGGACACACGATCGCGAGAACACGTTAAAAATACACTACACGTCTAAGCGACACAACTCTGTGACTTCAGTCCGCCATGAGAGAGAGTGAGAGATATTACCGATACTGCCTAATGAATCAATAGTTCTTAAACATACAGCTGTTTGCTAGATTCATGGTGTAGGAAGTATTGATAAAACATTCTCGAGTTCACCTGATTGGGGGAGTCTTCATAATTAGTTGAATTTGATCAATTTTCACTGTAATCCAGATCACATTTTTCTTGTGACTTCTGATAGTTTGAGGCACTATATATTGTAACCTTTATGCATTTGTGACTGCATAAATTCTACATATTATTTCAACAAAATTTTATTTCATGTTTAAAACTGATGGATGGAAGACGTTGCTTGAAGACCAGGGTAGTAACAAAGGAGAGTCCTGTACGTGCTTTTCTCCAACTTTCACTGAGCGCGGACAATAGAAGATGAACAAGGCGAGTAAACATCTGGGAGCCACATGGGCAGAAAAAAGGCGAGACGGTCATTCAACCGAGCGGGTAGATACGAAAATTTCAACGATCATCTACTAGATAAACCCCGCCCATTTGAGAGAAATTAGAGCAGCATTTAAAATTCAGAAACAGGAGTTACATCATCGTAAAGGGAGACAATCTCAGCCTCTCAAAAGTATTTTCAAAATTTGAATTAAGTTGTTCTGTGATTTTTGCCAGAAATAAAACCAAATTAAGGGGCGGATTTGAAACTACCAATCGCAGCCAGGGACGCGAGACGCGCCAGCATCCCGCCGAAATTATGGAACAATGAAAGAAGTTATGAAGCTAATTATCTAAGGATTCACCGATCGTATTTTGGATTAAGAGGAAACCAGGAGACATTGAAAATGGGGACGTTCGATTGAGCTACTTTGCATATATTCATGCCAGTGATATTAAAGAATAAATTTTGGAAAACTCCCCACTCCTATAACTTTCTCTGCAAATCATATAAATAATAGCTGAAGACATAGCGAAGTCAGTCTACTTTGGGGCATTGCTGGAGGCGGAAGCCCGTGCCCGGGACGATCAGAAAATACCGCGAAACATAAGTGAAGTCTACTTTAGTTGGGACATTGCATATCTTAATTATTCGCAAGCGCGAAGCAATCGTTATTACGGGAAATGTGCATGCCGTTATCAGTAAAAACGGATATCAGTTAGAGATGGCCAACCGTGCTATCAGCATAAAAAGTCAGTGAGATAGGAAGCTATGAATTGTCAGCTGAATTAAGTAGGTTGATGATAGCTTAGAAGTTAGGAGCTCCACACACACAGCAGTGCATTGTGTTAATATTAATAAGTCACAGTGGACCTTTGCTTTTGGTGAACTTTCGGAACCGTGTGTACAATCACCCTCCCTTACAAGATGGATCAGATGGACCAGCGGACTGGAATCATGGTGAATATGAGATAAATTTATACCCGATGGGGCATGCATGTGTGATGTTTCCCATCCTGGGAGTTGGATAAGTTTCTCTCTATCATAAACCATTATGATAAAATAGGTATTTTGGGCAGAGCAGGCATGTTTGTGTAAATTTGTGTATATTGTAATGATGATTTCCATTTGTGTGTTTTATATGATAGGATTTGAACATGAGCATCAAAATCTTTTATTTGTTTGTTTTGAGGGTTGCAGTAATGTTGTTGAATGCACATTAAGGGGGTAATTGGGGTTTGAGTGCGTATGCACGACCATAACGTAAAATGCAGTATGGGGGGTAATAGCATGACATTGCGACAGACCAGTAATGATGCAGCCACTTGAGCAAGACATGTAAGTAAGGTACTGATGACCATATCGAAGGTAACAAGCTAAGACATAATGGACAGGTGACAGTCTAAGATTCAGAGGAGAGTGAGAATTGACCCTTGGTTGAGCTGAAATAACTAGTGGAGGTGGTATTCCCGCAAATCTACGATGAAATAATGGTAAGTGAAATGGCGGAGGTTGTAATTCCCGAAAATCTACGATGAAATAATGGTAAGTGAAAATGATTGAGTTCATTAAGCGATGAGAGCACGCGATGGCTCCGTCGGAAAGGTAATTGTACAGCTCAGGTCCAAGGCGGTCAGGTAGAAAGCAGGTACAAATGACTGTGGTCACTGTCTAAACATTGGGAGTGCGGTGGAGGTCTATGCCCGCCAGTCTGGTTTGTTGTGATGAGAGTACGTCTGTTGCAAGGTCAAGGGGACCACGTTGGATGGTATTGTTTTCCTTTTTGCCGCTTCAGGAAGCGATGTCATATAATTATTGCCATTCTGGGTGCATTCAGTTAATTGTTTGTTTATTCTAATTCACGGGGCGAAGGCCACCGTAGCGTGCTTATTTTGATGCCTCATGTATTTTGACTTGTATGTTTGTGGATTATATTAGATTGGCAGAGATATGGCTCTGAGTAGAGTTAGTTTTTGTAACGTAAGAGTGATGCACACATGCCTGTGGCCGAGAATAACCCTATTGCCTTCATTTCCGGACTCTTGAGAGGATGGTATGATTGTAAGAGAGAGAGCGTATCCAAACCCCTAAAACCATTTTATAATTAGAAATATGAGTGCGCGATTGACAGAATGGCTGGACTTTTCAGGCCATAGTTTGATAAATTAAGTCTGTTGACATTTTATTCTTGAACTTGAAGCAGTGGACTGCTACATTTAGATTGTTTTGATGATGATGATGATAATTGTTGTTTTAAGGGGCCTAACATCTAGGTTATCGGCCCCTAATGGTCTGGGTGATAGCGAAAATGATAATGAAACGGAAACCAGAACGAAAATTAAGTGAGACGGAAAATACTTACAAAAAGGAACTCAGATTGAAACAACTCACAAAATGTTCTTACAGAAGGGAATTTAGAACGAAAAGATTCACAAAAGGAATAGATTGAAAAATACCCACAAAATGAAGGCTAGGTTCAAAATACGTACAAAATGCAATGTAGCGTCGAAATACCTACAAAATGCAATTGAAATTCGAAATACTTACAAAATGCAAATGAGATCGAAATTACGTACAAAATGCAATTGAGGTTCAAAATACTTACAAAATGTACGGTGATTCTAACGACTCATGTGGATTGACAATACTTAACAAAATGCAATTTAGATTGAAAATACTTGACAAAATGTAATTTAGATTCAAAATAACCACAAAATGCAATTAAGAATCAAAATGCCCACCAAACTAAATGCAATTTAGATTCAAAATTCGTGCGAAATGCGGTTTTGGTTGAAAATACTTACAAAATGCAATTGAAATTCAAAATTCTCACTAAAAGGCCCGGCTACCTCCATTGAAAGACTTACCAAAAAGCAATTTAGATTGTCAATCTTTACAAAATGCAATTGCAGTTGAAAACAATCGCGAGATGTAATTTAGATCGAAAAAAACTTACAAAATGCAACGTAGATTAAAAGTACCTTAAAAAAATCGCTAAAAGGGAATTTAGATACACTGTGAACCAAGTAACAAAAACAGTGCGGGAATCTTAAAGAGGAGAGGCGAGGAGAGGAGAGGAGAGGGGAGAGAGGAGAGGGTCCGCCCCAAAGGTAAGGGGAAAACGGACCCAGCTCAGGAATCCCTCGGGGTCGCCAACTCCCGAACTCACCGGCCGTGAGCCCCTGAGGGTGTAGCATTATCTAGGGTGCACCAGAAGGGGTGGGGCTACATACACCCGGCCTCCTTAACGGCCTTGAGCACAAGGCAGGAGGTAAAAGGAAAAGAAAAAGAAGGCTGACCCCTCACAGAAGGAGGGTATCAGGAAAGATGAGAGAAGGGCCAAACAAGGCGGGAAAGTGAAAGACTCCCTAGGCCTCGGATACCCTAATACCGTCGGGGTCGGAAGAGAACAATAGTTGACCAAGTGAGGTCGACAGGAAAGAAGACGGAGAGGAGCCCGGCACAAGTAAGTGGAAGCAATGCCGGAGTCAGCTGGGGCCCCGTGTTCGCCAACCCACGTTAGATTGTTTTTCTTCCTGGTTTCAGCCAGTGCATTTTAATATTCATCCTTTTCAGTTTGATTTGCTGTGATTAAAATCTTAGTTTTGTGTTCAGAATAATGTTTATGGGAGTTGTTTGTTTGTTTGTTTGTTTTGATGTTTGTGGATGGGAATAAGCGGGGAGATGTTGTTTTTATAAATAAAATTAATTTTGCATTAGGAATCCTCTGGCATATTGATTTTAGGTTAACCTTCCTGTGATCCTACATAAATCCCTAGGGTGTTTAAGTTAAGTTAGAGTCAGCGAACAGACCATTACCCCGAGCTAGAGTCGGCATCCTAGAAGCCTTAAAGAGTACAATATGCAGTTAATATTTATGATGATGATGATGATGATGATAATTGTTGTTTTAAGGGGCCTAACATCTAGGTTATCGGCCCCTGATGGTTTGGGTGATCGTGAAGATGAAAATGAAAAGCGAACTTAGAAACTAAAACTAACTAATAACCTACATACTAGAAGAAGAAATGGAAAACTAAAGGAGAATAAGGCAAATAAAAGGACAGAAGGAAAAGAAATGCCCTCAACCCGCGAAGAATGCGGATTGAGGGGCTTGGAAGGAGGGAGAGCCATGAATGGCAGATAGGAAAGTGAAAGAGGAAAGGGTCCGCCCCGAAGGTAAGGGACAAAAGGGGAAAACGGACCCAGCTCAGGAATCCCTCGGGGTCGCCAACTCCCGAACTCACCAGCCGTGAGCCCCTGAGGGTGTAGCATTATCTAGGGTGCACCAGAAGTGGTGGGGCTACATACACCCGGCCTCCTTAAGGGCCTTGAGCACAAGGCAGGAGGTAAAAGGAAAAGAAAAAGAAGGCTGACCCCTCACAGAAGGAGGGTGTCAGGAAAGATGAGACAAGGGCCAATTAAGGCGGGAAATGAAGAGACTCCCTAGGCCTCGGATACCCTAATACCGTCGGGGTCGGAAGAGAACAAGAGTTGACCAAGTGAGGTCGACAGGAAAGAAGACGGAGAGGAGCCCGGCACAAGTAAGTGGAAGCAATGCCGGACTCAACTGGGGCCCCGTGGTCGCCAACCCACGCCCACTAGAAGTGAGCCCCTGGGGGGGGGGGGGGCCTTAAAACAACAATAACTAATAACTGGATCTATTTGGTATAGGTTCACCATTAGGGAGGTGTACTCAACGTCGAGCATATTTTGGAAAATGCTATTATATTTGTTTATGGATACACTGTTGAGTGATATCAATGTTATGGAATCGTGCTAGTGAAAGCACATATTTCAGATTGTGTGATAATCCACATCGAGTTTTATTAAGGTCAATCCTTACATGGAATTTGGGACCATATGTTTGATTATAGCATCTGTGTATTAAGCACTCTCATGAATAAACAGAGTAGAACACTGTGTCATAAACATGATTAAATAGTTGGAATTAATCCAAGAAAGTAATTAAAAATTGTCAACAAATTCATAATTGCATATTGATATTTTTTCTAAATGGATAGAGAAATTCATACTTCTAATTAACTTAGCTGTTTGTTAGATTACATCACGATTTAGGAATTGTGCAACCGATTAATGACAGTAAATTTTGGGATGGAAGGTTGAATCAAGTCTTGTAAAAGTAGGTGTAACTCAACGTTCTGTATAAAATGTAAATATTTATTTTATTGTTGATTGATAATATTGATGAAGCATGATAATTACGACGATTAATTCATTATATCGTTGACGACCAATTTCAATTAAATATAGTGTTGTATAGATATTTGTATGTCTGTGTCGAGATAGACACTTGATTTCTTGCCACAGTTGTAGTCATTACCAGTCATTTTTGTTACTGGCATTTAGGATTTTTATCCGTTTTTGAGGGGTAATTCTTTCCTTTCGAAAGGGATGCTAGGATTTTTGTCCAGATGTCATACATTTTCTGGATAAATTCATTTTTCTTTTAAAATTCTCCTGCGTGATGCTTTATAGAGGTGATGGAAGGTTGTATTAAGAAGGCCATCGCAGGGTATTTCGGAGTAGTCCACTCTCTCGAGGTGCGCCATTTTTGGAAATCTCTTGTTCTCTGAGCTATTATGCGATTTTGGCCATGGTCTTTCTTAATGCCATCTTGTTAGATATAATTGTGTCCTTTTATCCCATTCACATGTTGGTGGGACTTTGGGGTTTTTCTAGCCAGGGATTTTCAGGTTCTACGATCCAGCTGTCTTCGTGGGATTCAACAGGTGATGGTAGGTAAATTCGGGCGCAGTACTTGCCGGAAGAAGGCTCGATGATGACCATAGCAGATCGCTTCAATGTTGCCAGCGTGAAATTGGTCGTCGATGAAGTAGTAGTCGCGATCTGCGACGTAGCACCAACTTTCATCATGGGGCTGACAAGGAACGAGTGTGTTGCGCTCGAAGAAGGCTTCCGAATGCGAACTGACTTTCCTGGTAAGAAACTTTTAATTTACCTGGCTTCTTTTGTACAGTTTGGTCCACAGACTATTTCGACAGTTTGAAATCATCACTAAACTTCTGTCATTTTTTGGGCCAGATAACCTCGCTATTCTGCCCCATGATTTTGTATGATATCCTTTAAAATTTCTTCTGTGAAGTTGAAGATTATGTTGAGATCAACATTTATTAGCAGCATTAATCTTGAGGCATGTTTCCTTGTCATTTCCTGAAGTACATTTGAACACTACAAGAAATTTCATATTGACATATATTTGATTCCACTACTCCTCTGTGTTGGATAGATGAGTAGGTAGGTCTCGTATTGAATGGCTTCTCAAAATATTTATTCAGAAAGTTGCCTCTTCTTCCCACTGGATGTTGTCAAAACAGGAAAGCACACTTGATTGGGAGAGAAGTGTAGTGATTCTCAAAGTTGGTTTGGGACACTGTTTCATTGTTATCCACACTGGATATTATTTTGTTACAGAGACATTATTAAGTTATTATAAAAATAAATGGGGCGAGGTTTTCCTCAAACTGTTGTGTTATATGTAGACCTGCGTTTCTGTGGGACAAAAATATTAAATGTAATGTAACTTCAATCTTAATATATACTTTTACTAGGCCTAAATGTTTCATTCTGACAGATTTATAGTAACTGAAGATCACTGTGACTTTCTTTGTTTGAGCACGGCTGCGTGGCTGCCGTTAATCAAGCCAGCTAGAGGCGTTGCTTCTGTCTTGATTGTTATTGCACAAGCAGCGGCCAAGACTAGTTTACTGTAACTACACTTTTTGATGATGATAACTGTGGTTTTAAGGGGCCTAACATCGAGGTTATCGGCCCCTAATGATCTGGGTGATATCGAAATGATAATGAAATGGAAACCAGAACCAGAACAAAATTATCTGAGACGGAAAATACGTACAAAAAGGAACTCAGATGGAAACAACTCACAATATGGTCTTACAAAAGAGAATTTAGAACGAAAAGTTGCACAAAAGGATTAGGTTGAAAAAGACCCACAAAACGTAGGCTAGATTCAAAATACGTACAAAATGCAATGTATCGTCGAAATACTTACAAAATACAACTGAAATTCAAAATACTTACAAAATGCAATTGAAATTGAAAATACACAATGCAATTCAGATTGAAATATCACAGTTCCAATCCAAATTATTCACAAAGTGCAATTGAAATTCAAAATACTTGCAAAATGCAATTGAAATTGAAAATGCTTACAAAATGTACGATAGATTCAAAGGACTCATGTGGATTGACAATACTTACAAAAAGCAATTTAGATTGAAAATACTTGACAAAATGTAATTTTCCCCCAGGGGCTCACATCTTGTGGGCGTGGGTTGGCGACCACGGGGCCCCAGCTGAGTCCGGCATTGCTTCCACTTACTTGTGCCGGGCTCCTCTCTGTCTTCTTTCCTGTCGACCTCACTTGGTCAACTCTTGTTCTCTTCTGACCCCGACGGTATTAGGGTATCCGAGGCCTAGGGAGTCTCTTCCTTTCCCGCCTTAATTGGCCCTTGTCTCATCTTTTCTGATGCCCTCCTTCTGCGAGGGGTCAGCCTTCTTTTTCTCTTCCTTTTACCTCCTGCCTTGTGCTCTAGGCCCTTAAGGAGGCAGGGTGTATGTAGCCCCACCACTTTTGGTGCACCCTAGATAATGCTACACCCTCAGGGGCTCACGGCTGGTGAGTTCGGGAGTTGGCGACCCCGAGGGATTCCTGAGCTGGGTCCGTTTTCCCTTTTTGTCCCTTACCTTTGGGGCGGACCCTCTCCTCTTTCACTTTCCTCTCTGCCTTTCATGGCTCTCCTTCCTTCCAAGTCCCTCAATCCGCCTTCTTCGAGGGTTGAGGGCATTTCTTTTCCTCCTGTCCTTTATTTGCCTTATTCTCCTTTAGTTTTCCATTTCTTCTTCTAGTATGTAGGTTAGTAGTTAGTTTTAGTTTTTAAGTTCGCTTTTCATTTTCACCTTCACGATCACCCAAACCATCAGGGGCCGATAACCTAGATGTTAGGCCCCTTAAAACAACAATTATCATCATATCAAAATGTAATTTAGATTCAAAATACCCACAAAATGCAATTGAGAATCAAAATATGTACAAAATGCCCGCCAAACAAAATGCAATTTAGATTCAAAATACGTGCGAAATGCGGTTTTGGTTGAAAATGCTTACAAAATGCACTTGAAATTCAGATACTCACAAAGGTCCCTCCGCCATATTGAAAGACTTACTAAAAAGCAATTTAGATTGTCAATCTTTACAAAATGCAATTGAGGTTGAAAACAATCGCGAGATGTAATTTAGATCAAAAAAACATACAAAAAGCAACGTAGATAAAAATGCCTTTAAAAACGCTAGAAGGGAATTTAGATACACGGTGAACCAAGTAACAAAAACAGTGCGGGAATCTTGAAGAGAAAAGGAAATATAAGGAAAAGAGGAGAGAGGAGAGTGTCCGCTCCAAAGGTAAGGGACAAAAGGGGAAAACGGACCCAGCTCAGGAATCCCTCGGGGTCGCCAACTCCCGATCTCACCAACCGTGAGCCCCTGAGGGTGTAGCATTATCGACGGTGCACCAGAAGTGGTGGGGCTACATACACCCTGCCTCCTTAAGGGCCTTGAGCACAAGGCAGGAGGTAAAAGGAAAAGAAAAAGAATGCTGACCCCTCACAGAAGGAGGGTATCAGGAAAGATGAGACAAGGGCCAATTAAGGCGGGAAAGTGAAAGACTCCCTAGGCCTCGGATAACCTTATACCGTCGGGGTCGGAAGAGAACAAGAGTTGACCAAGGGGGGTCGACAGGAAAGAAGACGGAGAGGAGCCCGGCACAAGTAAGTGGAAGCAATGCACTTTTTTGACAGTTAGGGTTGCCAACTTACACAAATAACCTGTAGTCCGTAACAAATGTATACATGTAAGTTACTTCAGGTTGTTTTGTCGCCTGTCCCGGTAATTGGGAATATATCCTGTCGGCCAGACTGAAAGGTTCCATTATCAAAATGAAGAACCTCGTGCTCGTGGCATGGGCGTGCGGTTCGTAATGGACGCATTAGAGTGTGCAAATAACGTGATTATTATATTAAATTATAATAATTATTATAATTACAATCAAAGTGGATAGGAACCATATTTGCCCCATCCAGTGTCAACTGGAAAAGGGGAAATGAAGATGATGATGATGAATTGTAATTGATAATAATAATATCGTATGGCCTCAGATGCCGGGTGCAAGCTTTGTTAATTGACACCCAGAGGGCAACTTGCGTGTGGAATTTAATGCTCCTTGGAGCGCTATGAATGTCAAGGAGGTTAGATAGCTAAGCTCCTTGACGCTATACCGCTTTCTAGTGGAGAAATTAGGAACTTTGTGTTGGCGGAAAATCCCGAGATGAATTTTGACATTATGAACACGACCTACTGAATTCAAATGGGTTATTTAACATGCCAACAACGTATGACATGAGTATCGTGATTTATGTCGCCTTTCAAAAATCACTTACCATGGCCAGGAGCGAACCTGCAAGCTTGGGGTTGGTAGTCCGACACTATAACCACACACCCCCCGTGGCAAGCTATTATAATTGATAATATAGCGCTAAGTTGTCTGAACGCGTGTTCACTTTTCAGATAAATATATAGAGGTTATCTTAAATGTTGGGGTACATGAAAGGAGCCTCCCCGAAGATTGCGATTACAGATGCTCAAACTATGAATAGCAGTCGGGCGTACCCTGGGCAACGCAGAAGATTGACACGAACAGTCCTGGCGGCAGATCCTTTCACACCAGAAACATCAAAATCTCAGTCCTTTTCAGGGCCACAATTAACAAGCATTTCTCTTAACATAGAGGGCATATCACCAGCCAAAGAAGAACTGCTACAAGATTTATGTAGACAACAGCAGTGCCACATACTGTATATACAGGAGATCCATAGGAGCTGCGAAATGCGTAGACCAAAGATACATGGAATGCGTCTTGCCATTGAAAGATCGCACAACAAATATGGAAGCGCTATATTTGTTCACCCGGATATCCAGGTACTGTCAACAGCACTCACGGCAGAAGAATATATTGAAATTCTTACCATAGAAACAAATCTCATCAGTGTATAAACCACCTGGCGCTGAATTCACTTTTACCCAACCAACGAATTTTAAGAATACTAGGCCCGTAAGGAGGCAGGGTGTATGTAGCCCCACCACTTCTGCTGCACCCTAGATAATGCTACACCCTCAGGGGCTCACGGCTGGTGAGTTCGGGAGTTAGCGACCCCGAGGGATTCCTGAGCTGGGTCCGTTTTCCCCTTTTGTCCCTTACCTTTGGGGCGGACCCTCTCCTCTTTCACATTCCTATCTGCCTTTCATGGCTCTCCTTCCTTCCAAGTCCCTCAATCCGCCTTCTTCGAGGGTTGAGGGCATTTCTTTTCCTCCTGTCCTTTATTTGCCTTATTCTCCTTTAGTTTTCCATTTCTTCTTCTAGTATGTAGGTTGGTAGTTAGTTTTAGTTTTAAGTTCGCTTTACATTTTCATCTTCACGATCACCCAAACTATCAGGGGCCGATAACCTAGATGTTAGGCCCCTTAAAACAACAATTATCATCATCATAATTTTAAGAATAAACATGTGCAGATTGTCATAGGTCATTTTAATAGCCATAGCCATGTTTGGGGTTACAGGTATGAAGATGAAAATGGGACAGCAGTACAGGAATGGGCAGAATTAAATCACCTTGCTCTCATCCATGATGCAAAACTACCTTTTTCATTCAAGAGTGGTAGGTGGAAACGTGGTTTCAACCCTGATGTCATATTCAGTAGTAGTATCAACCATCAATGCGTAAAATCTGTCTGTCCCCCAGTACCTAATTCCCAGCATAGACCTATAATGTGTCAAATATTTGCTGCTATAAGACCTCCAAAAGTGCCTTTTCGTAGGAGACACAATTTTAAGAAGGCAGACTGGACGAACTTCACAGAACTACAGGACGTCGAAGTATCTTCAATTGACCCAATACCAGAATCCTATGATATCTTGATGATTATGATGATGATAATTGTTGTTTTAAGGGGCCTAACATCTAGGTTATCGGCCCCTAATGATCTGGGTGATAGCGAAAATGATAATGAAATGGAAACCGGAACGAAAATTAAGTGAGACGGAAAATACTTACAAAAAGGAACTCAGATTTAAACAACTCACCAGCTCCTATGGATCTCCTGTATGTACAGTATATGGCACTGGTGTTGAATATATCGTACACAGCAAAGTAGTGCATTGTTGCATTCTTCAGTACTTAATGCTCCTGTAATCTTCGTACGAGGGTGCTGTAGATTGTAGATAAATCGCTTACAGTAAGCTAAGACACGTTTCATTTTTAACAATGAGGAAAACCGTGAAGTGATATCTTCATTGTTGCAGCTGATGACTGCACATGCTGTGGGTTTAGCTTCGAGTGCTTCTAAGGTACATTCCACGGTAGTAATTGGCCAAATTCTTCAGGCTGGCAACCAGGACGCCCTGTGCCACCAGAGGTCGTTTAATTTTAATGCTTGGGGTTCGCTTCCTCGTGACAATACGTCAGCTGGATTCTGTTGTGTAGATACATGATGCCATGTACATGTCTTTCCCGTGTCCTGGATTTCAGAGACCCGATTGGCGACAAATGTTTTCCACTTCGACGACGGTGAAGAAATCCTTTGTAAGACAATTGTTGAGTCAGTCCAGGCATGAATAGAACTAATATCCAAAGTGAGACTCTTGAATGTTCGCTTCAGTAACCTTGCTAATAGTGAAACGGGTTTCCTACTTTGCTCCACGTTGAGCGTACAAGTGAAACGGTTTCTATTGCCCTCACTGTTGCGTGACAAATGTAATGGTTTCTTACTAGCTCTGTCTTGCACTTTGGAATATTTACTCTGACTAAGATATGTTGTTTTAATGGGCGCCAAGACCTCAACGCTATGTTGAAATCTAAATTTATATTTAACAACACCTAGCTCTGGTAGAACACCTTCAAGAACCTTTTCACTCAGATCGTGGTATGATTTGATCATTAACCCAACAAACAATTGTATCAGGAGAAGGAATTGGTCTATATCTAATGCTACCTACTGAAAGCAAAGATTGCATGGTTAAAATAAATGAATGTATTATATAAAACAAGTATAGCAAAATTAATAATAATAATAATAAGTTTGAATTTAAATTGAAGCGTTGCGATTTGAATATTACCGCTAGAAAATTACGTGAAAACGGAGTCGGATAAATTACTGATTTTACTCTTATTCCCAAGCTATGAAGTTACTGAAATACTGAAAATGAAAAAAAAAGACGAGAGATTACGTAGTTCTGAGTCATTCGCGCTTACCACTGGAAATTGCCGAAGCATTTCCCTCGTACTGGATGTTGAAGAGAGCTTCCCACAGCCTCCTGGACGTCGTCATCTTCTTCGTTAGTTGATGAGATACTTGTAGATATGATAACTTTATGGTCCGAACATCGGAGCCAATCACACGTACAAACACACTGGTTAAGTTTTACAAAGATAGTCGCCTTGCCTCCACGGCGCGCAAACCATATATGCACTCGTCGCATCCCCTCTACGGAGCCGTCTTCCAGTCGCCCGGTCTCCTCTGATTGGCTGACCCACCGCGCGATCTTCCCCTCCTCCGGGTCATTACACTCGGCGCGGCGATGATGTCGATTACCGGTCCAGGCCATTTCGCCTTTTCTTGAAGCAGCAACCCAGCTTGCGTCATGCTACTCGCCAAGATTAAGCCTATAGCCGAATTCCCCGTGACTCAAAATACCCTAACTGACAAAACTCCGTAAAATTCGTAATCATATAATTTTCTTGCGATAATGTTGTTCGTAATAATTTGCTTGATAGTGTTTTCTATAACATAGAAAACCTATATGATTACTTATAATTTTATAAAAAATGCTCCAAAGAAATACCTTAATAATAATAATAAGTTAATAATAATAATAATAATAAGTTACATGAAAACTTCTCTTGGCTGAACAATTTGCCGCGTAAACAAATATAGAATGGCTTCCTACTGACTTATGCCAGTGGCGTAAAATCCCCTCGAAAAACACGTTACATATTCGCCTCGGATCATCGGATGATTTACCGTGACGACGGTCCATTATCCGATTATCCCAGACACGTTAATAAATCCCCATCCAAAATACATATTACATAAATGAAATCACCCTAAATTACATATATATACACTCATAATTTTTATTTACGCACTTTGCGTCAAAGTTTGTTGTCACTATGGATTGCACTTTGCAACCAGTCCAATGTTTTTCATATAGAATTATGTTCCACGGATATTTCCGCCTCTCAAATTTCTCTATGTTGGGAAAATAGACATAAATAATGTGTGAGCACTGTGTATTTATGATGCCACATCACACGCATCAAGGTTTTCTGATATATGTATCACCACAGAACTTCCTAATTTCACTGGAGGTCGCTTCCTTCTGGTGAAATTTAATATCACTGATCTCACTGAGCACACGATCACACTATTGTGGCAGCGCCTCGTGACCATAATACTTAATCTCTCTTTATATAAGACGAAATTAATATTGACTTCTGAAAAAAAAAAAACAGTAAGTGCGCATTACATATAACACCAAATATTTCTGTGCCGTAATCGCCCTGTCTTCTTAAGTTCCCGTAGACCATATTCTACTTAATACTAGTTCTCAACTCAGACCAGTTCTCCTCACTCAAATAATACCTTTGTACAAATTACCTTAAATTACACGCTTACAAATCTTACATGGCGAGGCCGTAAACAGAAATCACGTGTGCTGCTATGTATGAGTTTCATGAAGGACTGTCTCGCCTTCTGATGGACCATCTTTTGTCTCGTCGACGCCTTAAGCAAAAATACCCTGTTCAAGCGCTCACCCATCTCTAGGAGACAAATGGGAATTCACCAGCGCTACCAAATTCTGGCCTTGGTGTATCGAGACATTTTAGTGCTCAAGAGCATCCGACAATCCCGTCATATTTCCCTGTACCTTAAAAACTCTCATTTACTTACATACTACCCCCCTGTGTGACTTCTGATACGCCTGCCTGGAAGACCAGATCTTCCTCGCACCAAATACCACACTTACTCATTTGATAGGCTGGCTCGCCAGCTAAACACACTCACTTTATGACACATCCTTAATGTCATCACGTTGCTCCACTAACATATTTCTCAGTGTCTGTAACGATGCCCTGTTGCTACTATCCACACATGTTAACCCTACTTCCCTCTGGTGTCACACCACTACTCGACACTCTATGACCTAAAAATGTCACTTCTGACTGACAGAATGACGACTTAGACAGCTTCAAAGTGAACCTTGCCTGATCTAACTTCTGAAAAACTATGTCTAAATGACGTAGATGCTCCTCAAAACTGCGTGAACTAATTACCATATCATCAATGTAAATTGTTACAAACTCTCCTGTGTCATCATCACCTAATGCGATGTTTAAAGCCCCAATTAAAGCTGCTGAACTACTCTTTAACCCATAAGGTGTTCTACAAAATTGATAAAGGTTATATTTATGACTAAAAGCTGTAAATGGTCTATCTTCGTACATAAGTGGCACTTGCCAAAAACTGGAACTCAAATCTACACAAGTGAAATACTTCTTCCCCTCAAATGTTTGCATTAGTTCCTCTATTGACATAGATTTCAGCTGATCTGAACTAATTCTACTGTTAACCAAACGAGCGTCTAAACAAATACGAACTGTGCCGTCGGCCTTGGGTACCGTGATCAAAGAATTAACATATGGACTGTTAGAGTGCTCAATAATCCCATCTTCAAGCATTTGGTTAATTTGTGCCTCAACTGCACTCTGATAAGCGAAAGGTACAGGATATATATGTCCTGTGAATACTGACCTATCAATAACGTTCAATGAATGTGTATAGCAATTGGCCATACCAATGCGATCCTCAAAAACTCTCCTATTACACAATAACACATCATAGAGCCGAACACATTGTTCCACCTCTATATTTCCCTGAAATGCAGCATCACGTAACGAGTCCTCTAGACTACCGTTCGTAATCACACTGCCCACAAAACATGGAGAACCCCGCTCTACGGCTGGCGATATCTCATTTAAAGTACAAATCACACCTACTGTCATGGCGACCGAGATGCATCGTGCGTAAAAGTGCTCCGTAGAATACCTGCCGAAAACGCAACATAACTCACAAATAGAGTCTGCTAGGGTGTGTATTATTAACTATATACAACTTAGTGAATATTTAGTCAACAGTCATGACCCTAAAAGCCGTCAATCAAAGAATTTCAGCGTTTGAAGAAAAGCTCAAAGTATTTCAAACTCGCCTAGAGGGAGCCACCACAGCTGGAACGAGCACTTCTACCAACCTCAACTCCGTGAAAGTGGAAACCCTAGCTTCGGAGTTCGAGACTTTTCGCCTTGAAGTCATAACGGAGCTAAGTGACTTAAAAAAGGATTTGAATGACCAGATTGTGAAGCAAGAACTTCGAATTGATGAGGCAGAACAGTACAGCCGCCGGAACTGCCTACTGCTACATGGGGTAAGTGAAACTCCAAACGAAGACCTGTACGCTAGAGTAACGGAGGTACTTAAGGACAAGCTTAATATAGAACTGACTATGATGAGCATCGATCGGTGTCATCGATTGGGGAAACCAAAGAGATCGTCTGCGGATGTGGTGGTTACCGGTAGAAGACCAATTATTGTCAAGTTCACCCGCTACCACGAGAGGGAACGTGTCTGGCGCGCCAAGAGACTTTTAAAAGGAACTCCTATCCTCATAACTGAGTCCCTCACAGCATCGCGCAAGGACATGCTCAACAAGGCCAGGGATCACTTTGGAGCAAGGAACACCTTCACTCTGGATGGGCGAATAGTGATAGTGGATTCTGACGGTAAAAAACATTACGTTAACACTCCAGCAGAACTTGCCTGCTTAATGAAAGGGCAGGTATCGGAAGTTAAGTGAACAGGTTAATGTGTGTAATTGTGAGTGTGTGTTTAATATGTTATTTTAATTTTAGTGTGAGTGATTGCATAAGTGATTGGTGGTTTAATTTTAAATTCAGTGAGAGTGGTTGTTTAACTGCTTCTAGTGGCTTGTGCATACATGAGGAAACAATGGTAAGTTGCATGCTCCCTTCTGTTTTATGGCCAGTGTAGTTGGTACCGTTACATTCAGTCCCGACAGAGATAATGACCTTCACCTTGACAATGAGCCTCCCAGCCCTCCCCAACCCCTGTCTTCGTCTCCCCCCACCCGCAATCATCTGGAAAGGGAATTTTCCGCATTTCCCCGTTCACTGCTGTGTGCACATGTTAATGCCCAGTCCATAATAGCACATCACGCTGAGCTCCAAGCTATTTTTGAAGGAAGCATGGTAAACCTTGTAGCAATTAGCGAAAGCTGGATGAGAGACTCTGTCCCTTTAAACATGATAAGTCTAGTAGGATACAATTCGCTCTTTCACAACCGACTGAAGCGTCGAGGAGGAGGAGTAGCTTTATTCTATAAAAACAATTTGGCGGCAAAGATTATAAAAACATCGAACCTATCTACTGACCCCTTGACCGAATATATGTTTGTTGAGCTCACTGTTGACGTGACTAAATTGCTTATTGGTGTAGTATATAAACCACCTAAAGAAGGGAACTTCATGGATTTTGAAGAAACTCTACTAAGACTGTTACCTACCTACGAACACGTACTTATATTTGGTGACTTTAACACAAACATATTAATAGACTCCACTGACGCAAATCGTTTACGGAATATGTTTACCTCTTGTAACATGACAATATTACCACTCGGTCCTACTCACCATGTACACACCCCCCAAGGATCTTCACGCACTCTAATTGATTTAATTATCACAAATAACCCACAGAAAATACTAAAACACGGACAGATTTCAGTACCTGGCATATCTTTACACGACCTGATTTATTTAGCTTATTCTCTAAAAACTCCAAAATTTGCACCTAAATACATAACATATAGAGACATGAAAAGATTGAACCTTCAAGAACTAACACAAGACGCAATTCTCTGTCCATGGAACGATATACTACACTTGACTGACGTTGATGAAAAGGTGAGCAGATTTAACAAAATACTGCTGGAACTATATGACAAACATGCACCTAAACGAACAGCAAAAGTCACTCGTAAAGCTGCCCCCTGGCTATCAAGTGACATTAAATCCGCAATGGCCGAACGGGACGCATTTCACAGACGTTATAAGCAGACCTTATCAAGTGACGATTTTGAAAAATATCGTGTGCTTAGAAATCGAGTTAAACAAATGATTCGAAATAAAAAGTATGCCTACTTCCAACAGCTAGCCGGCAACTTGAATGCTAGGAGCACCTGGCAGCAACTCAGGTCGGTAGGTATTGGGAGGCGCACTAAAAACACCAATGAGCAGGATATTAATCCTAATGAATTAAATGCTCACTTTGCTCGAGAAATAATTAGTACTGATCCCCAAATAATACAAACAACAATAAATACACTGCAATGTGTCCCACTACCTCACCGACCGTTATTCAAGTTTCGTGAAATAGATGATACTGTCGTAAGAAAAAAAATAATATCTATCAAATCACAAGCAGTCGGAATAGATGACATCCCAATTTCCTTTATCGTTAACCTGATAGAAGTATTACTGCCAATTATTACGCACATTTGTAACACATGTCTTTTAGAAGGTTTCTTCCCAACAATATGGAAAGATGCTTTAGTTATTCCAGTTCCGAAAAATTCGCTTGCAAATTCTCCATCCGACTATCGACCTGTAAGCATACTTTCCTCAATTTCCAAAATACTAGAAAAACTTATGCATGAACAACTACTTCAGTACTTGACGCAATACTCACTACTTGATCCGTTACAATCTGGATTTAAGAAAGGACACAGCACATCTACTGCACTCATTAAGATCACCGATGACGTAAGACGAGCAATGGATGAGCGTAAAGTGACAATACTCATTCTCCTAGACTTCAGCAGTGCATTCGACACCATTAACACGGACATACTTATGGCTAAATTGCAATCCTTCCATCTTAGCCCCGTTGCTCTCAAATTATTCGCCTCCTATCTTCATAACCGAAGACAACGTGTACTCCTTAATGAAAACAGAACTGATTGAAAGTTCAAAATAAATGGAGTACCTCAGGGTTCAATTCTCGGCCCCCTTATATTCATTTTATATCTGAACGACATCTCTTCGAAACTGGAAAACTGCAATTACCATCTATATGCTGATGACCTTCAGATATATTGCCACACAAAAGTAAATGACATAGATGCGGCAATTGAAAATATGAATCTAAATCTAAAGAGGATCAGCCGCTATGCAACTGAAAATTCTCTTGCCATCAACCCAATTAAAACACAAGCTATCGTAATAGGGCAGACTAAATTGCTTTTCAATTTACACAGTAGACCGCTTTCTTTAATTCAACTAAATGGTGTTGCTATCCCGTTCTCTAAATCGGTAAAAAGTCTTGGAGTCACACTAAATGAAACTTTGAATTGGGATGGGCACGTTACTAATACATGCAGGAAAGTTTACTCGTCACTTCATCCACTTAAGATTCACCAGTCCGTTCTACCCCGTAACTTGAAAATAAAACTCGTCCAAACCTTGATACTCCCTATATTTAACTACTGTGATGTTGTATTAGTAGATGCTACCGGTGAACAAAACAAGAAACTTCAGAGAGCTTTAAATTCCTGCATTAGGTTTATTTTCTCCTTGAAATTTTCCTCACATGTGTCTCCTTTTTATGATCTACTTTCCTGGCTAAAAGTAGAACAACAAAGGAACCTGCACATATGTACCCTCATCTATCGACTTCTCAATGAAAGTACTCCTCACTATCTCTCTTGTAATTTTCGTTTTCTTTCTTCCATTCATGATCGTCACACGCGATCTGGATCTATAATTGCAATTCCTCTACATCATTCTTCTGCCTTCAGCAACTCTTTCCTCGTGTCGGGAACTAGAATTTGGAATAATTGTCCTCGTGACGTCAGAAATTGTACATCCCTTACAACTTTCAAACGTGCATGTAAAGATTTGCTCTTGAATTCGTAGGCCAACTAGAACAATTTGTGTATGAATGTGTGAGTGAATGACCATAGTATAATTTTGTTAAAAATGTATGTCATGTAAATTGTATAGCTTAGCTAATATCACGCAGTCGCCAATTCAATTTAATTTAATTTAATTTTATTTTATTTTATTCTAGTATTTAAGGTTTTCCTAGTATTTAAGTTTGGTAGGTTAAGAATAACATATGTGAGTATTCATGTAAGTTGCACTGTATGTGGTTAAGTGTAAGAGAGGGCCTAGAGCCCTAACTTCGCCACAATAAAGGCACCAATAAATAAATAAATACAAAACTACTTCTCTGAATATGGTCATTGAACGCTACTTCTACTTCAGAATCACCCCATTTAAATTTCAAACTCCCTACATCATAACATAAGTAACCAGACACTCTACTGAGCCACTCTGAACCCAAGATAACACTGAATACTAAATTTGGAATTACAAGACAAATCTGCTTCTCTACATGATTATTAATTTTAATGTCTACTAAAACTTGCTTAGAAATTACTTTAGACCTCTTCCCAACAGCTGTGATAACAAAAGTGCTTTTAATTGGCATCTCCTCAAAATTTACTCCAGTTCCTTTCATTTTATCATAAAATGCACTACTTATGCAACTCTTCATACAACCACTATCAATTAAAACATCTGTGTACGCCTCGGACACGTTAAATTTAACTATGGGGCTCTTACTAACCACCTCCTGAATAATACCTTCATCATTTAGTTCACGTAATAATTCATCTCTTACATTTAGGTCATAGGGTTCCTGTATAAGTGTATGGACAGGGCATGTTACAGACTGAGATTCTGACCTTACATCGCAGCCTGGTTCGTGTTTAAAGCATTACTACCGCTTGGTGTAGTACTACTTACTACGGCACTGAACTGGTTGTTCTGGGTTGTATTAACGGTATCTCTCTGTCCGTTATTACCATTGGGCTGATTCCCTCCTTGACCCCTGTTCTGGTTATAATAAATATTATTATTATACCTCCCTTGGTTACCCCTAAAATCATTATTTCGACCTAGATTTCCCCTGAAATCATTATTTCTACCTTGGTAGTTCGTACTATACCCATTTCCTCTGTATTGGTTTTGCTGATTATTATTATGATTTTGGTTCCCCCTATTTTGAACGTTGGCCCCTTCGCCACTGTTCGCTTGAACTTCCTGGTTCCTATTCTCATTAGGCCTGTTATTATTGTTACCCTGGTTCCTACCGAAATTCTCCTCGTAACCACCTCTTCCCAAAGCATCGAATGTACTCAATAAATTCTCCACTTGTGAAATAGATTTAACATTTTGGATACAGGCAGCTTCCTTGATTCTATATGGAAAATGTCTTAGTAATAGCCTGACTACATCACTTTCCTCCTTCAAACCATCCAGATATTTGCACGTTAATACCTGTCCTAAAAAGTACTCGGTCATAGTGTAGTTGCCTCTCGGGTTATATTTCCCACACACAATTCCCTCACGATGCTGAGACTGAATGACCTCATTCCAAAATTTCTCACAAAATTTAACTTTAAAATCTGAAATATTCTCGAAATTGTCTCTGTAGACAGCAAACCAGTTTCTTGTCTCCCCTACAAACGCTTGCTCTAAAATCTTAACTACCTGGCACCACTCAATACTACCATCTTCCAACCTCTCCCCAAATTTATTTTCTATTGTATTCATGAACTCCATTGGACAACCCTGCCGATTACTGAATTTGCCTAGTTCTATTTCCCTGTGTGTGCTATTCACATCAACTGGCCTACTCTGACTATTTTCCTGCCTAATTCTAGCTTTCAACTTCTGTTCTAATTCAGCAATTTTCTCCTCAGCTTTTCTTTCAATATTATTTACAGTTAACCTAATGCTCCCTTCCGATGCTTCAACTTTACCACTTAACTGAGCTTGTTTCTCATTAATCTCATTAATGCTTTCCTTATTCCTCTCCCTTAAAGCATTAACTTCAGTGATTATTTCTGCATGTACTTGATCAATTCTTCCCCCCAGCTGTTCTTTAACCTCTTTAGTTGCTACCTGAATCTTATCAATTTCTCCCCCCAATTGCTTTTTGACCTGCTGTGTTTCAAGTTGCACTAGTTCTTTTAAATTTTCAGCCTGTGTACTGATTCTAATTTCTAACTCCTCCTGTACTTTTCCTAATTTTCTGTCTACATCTGCAATAATCTCTTTAGCTTTTTCTTCCATCACCCCTCTGATTTCTCCTCTAATCTGCTCAAGTTTCTTATCTAATTTTAGATTGTTCTTTTCAAATTTCTCATTTAATTTATTGCTCACTTCCTTACTGCTCTGTTCCAATTTAGCGTTTAGAGCCTCTGTACTCTCTTTATTTTCCCTACTGTTTTGTTCAAGTTTAGCGTTTAAAGTTTCAGTACTCTCTTTATTTTCCCTACTATTTTGTTCGAGTTTAGCATTGTTTTGTTCAAGTTTAGCGTTTAAAGCATCTGTGCTAATTTTATTTTGTTGCATAAACTGAAGAAGCAAATTCTCTAACCCTGCTTGACTGTTTTGATTACCCCCCTCAGTATCGGGATTTACCTCCGACATCCCTGTACTGCCTTCATTTCCAAGACTATCCATACTGCTCGTAGCTTCACTATCAAACTGGTGACCACTACGCAACTTCATCTCTTCCTCAACACTACCCATGCTGATCCACACCAATAAATGAAAAAACCCAAAATAAGCGAATTCCGGCTCGTTGCAAAACACTGTTGCCGGTAGACATTTTTTTCATAACAAGACGTGACAACGACTTGCAGACATGATGATGATGATGATAATTGTTGTTTTAAAGGGGCCTAACATCGAGGTTATCGGCCCCTAATGAAATGAAATGACGTGAAATGAAAGGATGTAGATAAAAAACAACTCACTGCCATGGATGAGCGAAAATGGTGTTTATAAAACAGACAGTGAGCCCCAAAAAAATTATGCCTTATTTGAATCAAAAGAATAAAAGGCGGATGGTAAAAAAGGATAAAACAAATAAGGCATAGTGAACAATACAATACATAACACAATAAAAAACATAAAACAGAAGTAGTGGAGTAATAGGAGTTCCAACGCACTCCAGAACCCTCCTTGCTCCACTACTAAGCCTCAGCCATGTTAAATATCTCTCGAACGCATGGTCCGATTTTGACAAATAAGGTGTCGTTGGACTCGGGCTGACGTCCTCCTTGCTATGGACCACTCGTTATATTTTTGATTTTTTTCGTTTTCGAAAGTAGGCGATAGCTTGAACACTAAACATGATAGAACGTTATGTCATGGCTCAAACGAATGGTCTTTATGACCTATATTTCTTATAATGACTTTTTTTACTTTTTATGCTTTTTTGAAAACACTCGAATTTTGAAAATCCTATAATTTGGAAACTAGGAAGTTTACAAAAAAGTTTGTTTCATGTAAATCAATGATCCCCACCCCCTCTACCCCCCAAATAAATGTCAAGTCTCTAGGATGAAAACCTGTAGTAGTGGGGTAACACGGGAGCTGTCCACTAACTTATTGAACCCTCCTCGTATTTGCCCCGAACCTGATATCTCGCTAACCAATCATGGGATTTGAACATACAGGGTGTCCTAGCACTCATAGTGATGCCCCCTACTTTCCTATAGGCTCTTTATTTAATTAATCGACCAAAACTAAAAGGTCATGTGCTTTTAATATCTCGCGAACCAATCATGCTAGAGGTGTGTTCGACAGGTCCAACGACTCGGGCTGACATTCTCTTTGCTATAGACCACTCATTATAATTTTTAATAAAATTGGAAACTCGATTTTGGGGTAAACACGTGTTTTTTGTGATTTTTCCGATATCTCACGAACCAATAACGCTAGAGGCATGTACGACGGGTCCAAGGACTTGGGGTGACGTCCTCTTTGCTATGGACCACTCGTTGTAATTTTAAAAAAATTGGGAAACGCGATTTTGGGGTAAACACGTGTTTTTGTGATTTTTGCCTATATGTCACGAACCAATAATGCTAGAGACGTGTACGAGGTGTCCTAGGACTCGGGCTAACGCCCCCTTTCAAATGTGGTAGATATTTTTTCCAAAAAATAATTCACAAAGGGCCTAACGCCATACATGTTGAAAAAAAAATTCTTTACCGTTACCTGTTTATAATGTTTATGAAGCGTGGTGGTTGAGAGAGACGAAACGGCTGGGTGTGTGTGTTTCAACGAACCTGTCGCTGACCACGGTGACTGTGTTCAATAGATTAATCGCTATTTCGACGGGTCGGTGTATGACAGAGCGAGCGTGCGGTTTTTTTTTCCACACCTTTTTACCTTTAACGTGTAAACGGTGATGAGAACTTGGTTCTATGTTGGTCGAAGCGAGTACAGAAAACAAACTTGTCGAGGAGCAGGAGGTGAATGTCATTTGAGCTTATTGGATGGCGTTGATCTGACTTGACAACAGGTGACGCTTGAAGGTGAAATAATCTGACCATTGTGGTGGCAGGGAAGTGCGAAATGCATGTGAACTTGTGTGAAACCACATGTAGGCTAAACCAGTGACATCCTGTCTTGCTTCGTACGTGACAAAATGCAAGTCCATGTGAAATTTGATCTACCGCAGGTGTTCACCTTGGACGTTAGCTGTCCACGTGCATGATAACTGTTAACAAGTCACATCCTGTTTTGCTTCGTACGTGACAAAATGCAAGTTGACGTGAAATTTGATCTGGCACAGGTGTTCGCCTGGGACGTTAGCTGTCCACGTGCATGATAAGAGAATGTTCAAAGCGTGGGAATCGCTGAATCAGTAAAAAGTATGATGCAACTTGTCGGAATGATGTCACAACCAATAGATAGGCAAGAGCTGCGAACAGCAGTGGTGGTAGGGGGAGGGGGGGGGGAGAGGGGGAGGGGTAATGTAAGAGAGAACACAGGTGGAAAGGGAAAGACAAACATGTATGAACATGCACGAAGCGCGGAGCGCTGTACACACAGAGCTATATATAGGTGGTGTACAACATGTGTGAATAAATAAAAAGTACACAGGTTCACGCAACATGTAATTTATTGATCCAAGAATTAAACGTGGAGTTAAACCCTAACCATTGGACATAGAGTTTATTTCCTTTTTGTTTCAACACTTTTTCCACAAGATAATGCTGAGGAAATGCTGTTTTCTGAAGTTCATGGAGATAAAATCTACCTTTTATGGGTTGACGGTTGAGGTCCTCGAGTAAATAGGTGACTGGAGTGTCCAAGTTGACTCGACGAATTCGAAATACACACATCAAAAAAAGTTTTGCATCACCTCGGTTCCAAGAGTTCCGGAACCGTTAAATACAAAGGGAATAGAGATCAACACAAACAACATTTCAGCTCGTTTTATTGCTCATGAGACCCACACATTGCATGTTGTACCATCATACAGCTAGACTTTCAGCATTTGTGGTCCAGATTGCAGTATACACCACTACCTCTAATACCCAGTAGCACGTCCTCTTGCATTGATGCATGCCTGTATTCGCCGTGGCATACTATCCACAAGTTCATCAAGACACTGTTGGTCCAAATTGTCCCACTCCTCAACGACAATTCGGCGTAAATCTCTCAGAGTGGTTGGTGGGTCAAGACGTCCATAAACAGCCCTTTTCAACATATCCCAGGCATGTTCGATAGGGTTCATGTCTGGCGAACATGCTGGCCACTGTAGTCGAGCGATGTCGTTATCTTGAAGGAACGCATTCACAAGATGTGCACGATGAGGTCGAGAATTGTCGTCCATGAAGACAAATGCCTCTCCAATATTCTGCCGATATGGTTGCACTATGGGTCGGAGGATGTCATTCAGGTATCGTAAAGCCGTTTCGGAGCCTTCCATGACCACCAGTGGCGTACGTCGGCCCCACATAATGCCACCTCAAAACATCAGGGAACCACCACCTTGCTGCACTCGCTGGACAGTGTGTCTAAGACGTTCAGCCTGACCAGGGTGCCTCCAAACACGTCTCCGACGATTGTCTGGTTGAAGGCATATGCGACACTCATCGGTGAAGAGAACGTGATGCCAATTCCGTGGGGTCCATTCAGCATGTTGTTGGGCCCATCTGTACCGCGCTGCATGGTGTCGGGGTTGCAAAGCTGGACCTCGCCATGGACGTCGGGAGTGAAGTTGCGCATCATGCAGCCTATTGCGCACAGTTTGAGTTGAAACACGACGTCCTGTGGCTGAACGAAACGCATTATTCAACATGGTGGCATTGCTGGCAGGGTTCCTCCGAGCGGCAATCCGTAAGTAGCGGTCATCCACTACAGTAGTAGCCCTTGGGCGGCCTGAGCGAGGCCTGTCATCGACAGTTCCTGTATCTCTGTACCTCCTCCATGTCCGAACAACATCGCTTTGGTTCACTCTGAGACGCCTGGAAACTTCCCTTGTTGAGAGCCCTTCTTGACACAAAGTAACAATGCGGACGCGATCGAACTGCGGTATTGACCTTCTAGGCATGGTAGAACTACAGACAACATGAGCAGCGTACCTTCGTCCTGGTGGAATGACTGGAACTGATCGGCTGTCGTACCCCCTCCGTCTAATAGGCCCTGCTCATGCATGGTTGTTTACATCTTTGAGCAGTTTTAGTGACATCTATGAACAGTCAAAGGGACTGTATCTTGGATACAATATACACAGTCAACGTCTATATGCCGGAGATCTGGGAACCGAGGTGATGCAAAACTTTTTTTGATGTGTGTAGTTCAGTCCCCCACTGAGGCGTGTAGCCCTTATTGAAGGCAGACTTAAATTTGCTCACACGAACAAAATCCCCAATTTTCAGTCGGTGACGTTTAGGATCAGCTGTTTTTATGGGGTTAAACAGTTTATCCAATCGCTGAATATTTTTAGTTACGAGACGTGGCTTGGTCCCAATCGTTCTATGTTTGGTGTCATTGTAACGTGATACTAGCTCAGGTAACATGTCCAACCGGCGATACGTGCCCTGAGCGGTAAACGCTTTCCACATATGGGTTTTCAATGTTTGGTTGAACCGTTCGACCACACTGGCTTTGAGGTTGCTGTACGTGGTGTAATGGTGAATATCCTTAGATTTGAGAAAACTGGAGAAATCCTTGTTGAAAAATTCTTTCCCCTGGTCAGTTTGTAGCAGCTGAGGTTGACGTTTGGAGTGTTGGATAATATGTTGAAAGGCCTTGGTAACTAGTGGGCCAGACTTGCGACCCACAGGTTCAACAAAGGCCATTTTGGAATAGACATCTATTTTACAATAGGTAGCGCACGAGTAGTTTCTACAAATGAGTTACGGCGCACGAGTCGATTCAACAAAGTTCCGTTTGCGTTCATATACCATTCATTCGATTGCGATTGAACTTCAATTGTTTGGTTTTCAAATGCAGTGGTAGATAGTCGTTATTTTGTAAAACATTCTTACTTGCAGTAGTAATAAGACTCTATGGTTTCGCTAACACATAGATAGACTGTATTATTGCCATGGTCAAGCACTCACATTAAGATCATTTACAAAATCATAAAATGAAAAATAAAAAATCTTGTTTTGAAAATATCGTTTTTCAACATACACAAAATAAATATATAAAAAAATTGTAAACAGCAAAATGGAAAATCCATGGTCAAGCACTCACATTAAGATCATTTACAAAATCATAAAATGAAAAATAAAAAATCTTGTTTTGGAAATATCGATTTTTTTCAACATACACAAAATAAATATATAAAAAATTTGTAAACAGCAAAATGGAAAATCCAAGTTTCCATATCATGAAATTGAAAAACATCAAACTGTCATTTAAAAAAATGCAAATGGAAAATTGACAAATTGCAATGTGTGAAATGTGAAATTGAACAAATGGCTATCATTATTTAAAAAAAAGAACATGGTGCTCTATGGTTGAGGTGTGAATCAAACCCTCTCTACTTATTTGGACCACCCGAGACTGAGTAGACTAGTTTTACTTGTCATACCACTTTTAAAAGTTTGTGTTAAATCTAGGAATTGAACCCAAGAGCTTGTAGGGGAGATCCAAGGTTATAATATGTTAAACAGATAGCCTTGAATGTAGGGTGTGGTAGCTATATAGAGATGAGATGTTTCGCTCGGGGCAGGGAGGCATGGAGATCAGCATCAAACCAGTCAAAAGACTGACGACTTAAACAACATGTAGAGCTCACCAAAATAATGTTGTGTAACGGTAAATGTTAGTCAACGATCAGTAATGCATTACTAAAACCCATGACACGATACCTAAGAGCTTTTCTAAAATTATTTTAAAATGCCTTTAACCCTATATTAAACACCCAGTTCACAAGACTCATAACTGCAATGTTATGGTCAAACAAAACAAAATCTATATTTCAAAACAAACAAGTGGTTTAGTCAATGTATACTGGAAAAAGTTTTATAAACACTCAAGTCCACAAAAATAATTAAATTAGTAACAGTCAGGTTGACCGAGTGGTTATGGTGTTTGACTTAAGTTCAAATTTTCTGTACAAGAAAGCAAGGGTTCGAATCCCTTACCTGATATAACTATTGCCTCAACATGGCTTGACCACACTCTATTATTGTGTACTCGGTACACAAACCATAAATAGAGTGTATTGTTTAAGGTCACTCTCTTTGCGAACATAGTCAGAGACTGTTGATGGTTAACAATTGCATTAATAGTGGGACATAGGGATAGCAATTAAGAAAAACAGACAATACCCATACACTATTTTTATTTATTTAATGTAAGTACTTGTACAATAGTTATATACAAACTACAATTCTCTTTTGTCTATTACTATCTAGTCCTTTTCGATCCACTTGCATATCAAGGGCAGATGACTTTGTAGTTCAGCCCCTTTAAACAACAATAACACTACTTCTTGCATAGTCTGTGATGTTGATGACTCTTGAGGCGTGGAAGATGGATACAACATAACTTTTACAACAGGGGTTAAACGTTGCTCAACAAACAATGCACTATTTTGAGTAGCAACATCTTTCTCTTGTACTAACTTTTTAGCATTCTGATGATTTTTTGTCAACACCATTAGTGTTTTGTCTGGAGCACTACATCGCCTGATCACTCACACTTAAAACCACACCATTTCTACTTTTCATATTGCCTCGACATCTTGTTGACCTCTGTTTTGAGCATCGCCAGAATATTATTCATTTTACATTTTGTCGTCTATAGTTATAAGAGTAGCCTTTATAGAGTACACGTTGTTTACCTCGGTTAGTTGTAGTAAGTTCCATAGTAGTAACTAACCTGTTAGTATGATTTGCACACTACAAAGGTTATCTCTGTTCTGGCAATTGAATTATTTAGCGTTGGCTTTTATATTTAATTCGTACAGTTTAAAGTGATAGAAAAGTGGTAGAAACGTGGTAGCAAAGTGGTAGACAATTGGTAACATAGTGGTAGAAAAGTGGTAGAAAAGTGGCAGAAAAGAAGTAGCAAAGTGGTAGAAAAGTGGTAGCAAACTAGAAAAGTGGCAGAAAAGTAGTAGCAAAGTGGTAGAAAAGTGGTAGCAAACTAGAAAAGTGGTAGCAAAGTGGTAGAAAATATTACATGTATTGTTAAGAAATAGTTTAAGTGGTTACATGGATTCATTACACTATAATTTTAGCATCACGAAGCTCATTTTCTATATCCAAAAGTTCTTCCTCATATTTAGTATGACCAGCCTGTTTACAGGTATGCAAGTATTGAAGCCGCTGGATTAGCTTACTGGGATTGTTCCAGTAAACAAATTTAACATATGATTTTTTTGGGTGTAAACCATTATCATCATCATCATCATCATCATCATAATCATCATCATCATCATGGTTATCATCATCAATATAATTATCATCAATATAATCATCATCACTATTACTATCTAATCCTTTTTGTTCATCTTGCAATGCAACAACCTTTGGCATAGTTTGTGTTGTCTTTGATAGTGTTAGAGGTTTCTTAGACGTTAACGACTGTCCTAACATGTCTTTTTCAGGAGATAATAAATGCTCTTTAACAAACAAAGCACTATCTTGAGCCACACTATTTTTTTCTTGGTCTTGCTTTTTTTACCTTGGTTAGAGTATTTTGTCCATTTAAATGAGTATTATTTTGAGATTTACAATGATGATCGATTGAAATAAGTATGTTGGAGCCTTTTGTCTTAATCATTCCTCGACACTTTTTAGATCGTTGTTTCGAACAGCACCAAATAACAGTTCCATTTTTATTAGTTCTTTTTACAATATATGCATATCCTTTATAGTAAGCACATGGCTTACCATAGCTAGTCGTTGATACTTCCATGTCAACTGTTCAGCATAAACTAATCTCTAGTAAAGTTAACTCGATAATAAAAATGATTGTTTGTAGTATGTGCAGTTTAAAGTAAGAGCAAAAGTGAGAGTCAAATGGTATAAAAGTGTTAGCAAAGTGGTGGAAGAGTGGTAGCAGTTTATAGTAGTCATGATCTTTTTTACTAGAATGTGATTTGAGTAAATGTAATTTCTAATCCTTAGCAGTGAGTAGTCAGTTAGTCTTGGTTCAGACAAGCGTAAACAGTTTTCCAATGAATCAGAGATCAAGATTTTCATTATGAAACAGTTGTGTAACCAATTAGGTATCGGTACTTGATAGCTTCACACATGAACAAAAATTCCAACATATCTGACTTGAATTACATGATTTGAAAGTTGACAAAGAATATCCAATCAACCATTGTAGTTACAATGTCAAACACACAAAGACAAAATCAGCATGAAATTTTAAGTTACAGGAAAATTCTATGAAATAGACTATGCAGGAAATTTGGAAATACACATCAGAAGTTTGCAACACCATCCTTCTAGCCTATATAAATTTTCGACATGGAAAGTGTGCACTGCCCCTAACATTAAACCAATTTATCAATAACACAAGTCAACAATCAAAACATTTTGTGTTGAGTCTATCATTTAATTCATATATTCTGTCTACATTGAACAGTAACAAAAAACGCCATTCATAATTAATTAAGTTTGCTTTAATTCTTTATGTAATGATATATACATATTTAAAGTTATGGCTGACAGAGATAACCTTTGTAGTGTGCAAGAAGTACGATACCACGATTTCGCCTCCTCCAACGATCGATTATAGGGCCATAATACCAAATTTGGTCCCGGCGACCTCATCTTTTGTACCAGCTGTGAAATCTGCCACTGAGTTACCTGTTCCGAAGCCAGCACCTATGATTATAATGGAAAGCCCGAAGGTGACTTCAACTCCACCTTCGGCCAGCACGAAGGCTGCTCCGCCCGCACAGCAGAGGAAGGGAGGAAGTCGAAGTCTTCCTCCCCACCCAAACGGTCGGCGAAAGCCGCGCCGAAGCCGGCGGAGGCGGCATCGTCGACCAGGGTCAGGACTTCGGCTCCTGACCCGTCTATATACCTTAAAGAGCCGGGGGCGGGTAAGAAGGGACCCCGCACTACGCATTCCCTTTCTCCAACAAAGGGGAAGCCATCCGCGCCAACACCTGCGGATGCTTCTGCGCCTGGGGACGTTTCGGTCCCCAGATCTGGGCGCTCCCCACGGAGATCCCCCCGCCGCCGAGTTGCGTCCAGGAAATCTTCCACCGAGTCGATTCACTCCATGAACTCGCCTGAGGACATGGAGATTATAGTCGACGTAGTGACTGTAGATCCTCTAGAGTCAAAGTTGGAGTAGCTTGCTGCTCCACGTTATTCCCTAAGTTCACACAATGGCACTGTTACAGTGGAATTGTAACAGTTATGACTGGCATTTGACAGAACTCCGTCAGCTTATTGCCCAATACGCAGCGAGTATAGTCTGCCTACAGGAAACAAACCTCAGACCTGATCACGTGACTGTCCTGAGAGGTTTCCGACTATACTCTAAAGAGCGACAAGACGCCGCCCGGGCTTCCGGGGGCGTTTGTACCTTCGTTCGCTCTGACTGCTATAGTGAGGAGTTTCCACTCGCCACTCCTCTCGAAGCTATTACAGTTCGCGTGTCCTTGCCTGCTATGACAACTGTTTGTAACGTGTACCTTCCACCGAACCAGCCCTTTGATATTAATGACGTCTTTGATCTTGTTGATCAACTTCCAGTCCCTTTCCTAATCGTGGGTGATTTCAACGTTCATCACCCCCAATGGGGATCACCATCTTCCTGCCCCAGAGGAAGGGACGTGGAGGGCTTAATTCAAGGGTTGGATTTATGTCTATTAAATACAGGGGAAGCTACACATTTTAGCTTAGCGCACGGCACGTACTCACACATTGACTTGAGGGTGTGTAGCCGTGCGCTGGTCCCCCTATTTGGTTGGTATGTACACGACGACCTCTGTGACAGTGACCATTTCCCGATCGTTCTTACCCTTCTGACCCAGACGCCCGTGGAGTTCCCCAGTCGTTGGGTTCTTAAGCGGGCAAATTGGCCCTCGTTTCAAGAACGAGCTGTGTTCGTTGATCTTGGATGCCAGAGCGTCGATGACGAGGTACAGCACATCACCGATGTGCTTCTTGCTGCCGCCGAAGAGTCCATTCCCTCCTTTTCTGGGACTCCTCGTCGCAAAACTCGTCCCTTAGTGGACAGAGGATATTGCAGCGGCAATAAGAGACCGTCGTCGAGCTCACAAGCACTACCGTCGGCGTCCAACCATGGCCAATTTGGTGGCGTTTAAGAAATTTCGTGCCAAGGTACGGATTCTTATTCGCCAGAGTAAGAAACAATCCTGGGACCGGTATGTGTCTTCTATTACGGCACATACCCCCTCCTCTCAAGTGTGGACTATACTACGACGCATTTCGGGAATTCAGACATCTTCTACTGTACCGGGAATTTCCATTGCTAATGAACTGGTTACAGATCCTTATCGCGTTGCAAACCATCTCGCCTCGTATTTTGCGGATATATCCGGTTCCGATAACTATGACCCTGCCTTCGTGGCCCTGAAGCGCGAAGCGGAACGTTTCCAGCTTAGTTTTGCTTCCCGCGCTTCGGAGGAGTACAACGTGCCCTTTACGGAGTGGGAACTCCGCGGAGCGCTGGCGCTCTGCAGGGACACGTCTCCTGGCCCGGATAATATTCACAACCAGATGCTTAAACACCTTAACGATGAGAGCATTCGCTATTTGCTCAGGGTGTTTAATCGTATCTGGTTGGAAGGTGTGTTTCCAGCGCAATGGCAGGAAGGTATCATTATACCTATCCTGAAGCCCGATAAGGATCCCAAATTGACAGGGAGTTACAGACCTATTTGTCTCACTAACGGTTTGTGCAAGCTCTTTGAGAGGATGGTCAATCGGCGCTTGGTGTGGGTCCTGGAGAAACGGGGACTCCTGTCTGAATACCAGTGTGGTTTCAGGGAATCTCGGTGTACCAACGACCATCTGGTACGCCTGGAGAGTGCCATACAGGACGCTTTTCTCCGGAGACAGCACCTAGTCACTGTTTTCTTTGACCTCGAGAAGGCCTATGACACCACTTGGCGTTACGGCATCCTCTCTACCCTGCATCAATGGAAATTCCGAGGTAACTTGCCGGTTTTTATTGCGAATTTTCTGTCCCTTCGCCTGTTCCGTGTCCGAATAGGGGGGACATATTCGCAATATCATATACAGGAAAACGGAGTCCCACAGGGATCGGTGCTTAGCGTAACATTATTTGCGATTGCCATAAACGGTATAGTCGCTGCTGCTGGTCCAGCAGTGGTACCGTCGCTATATGTAGACGACTTCGCTCTACATTATAGTGCGCAAAATATGGCGGTCGCTGAACGACAGCTACAACAAGCTATTCGGAGAGTGGAACGCTGGACACTGGAGCATGGCTTTCGATTCTCAACCGCTAAGTCCTCGGTTGTCCATTTCTGCCGAAAGCGCACCCTCCATCCAGATCCTGAGCTTTAACTGGGCAATGTAGCCTTGCCTGTTGTTGCTGCATACCGGTTCCTTGGGCTCCTTTTCGATCAGAAATTGACGTGGGAACCACACATGCGGTGTTTGAAAACTGCCTGTGCTAAGAAACTCAACATGTTGCGGTTTCTTAGCGGCACATCATGGGGGGCGGACCGCGCGGTGCTCCTACGTTTTTATAAGGCACTGATTTGATCTAGATTAGATTATGGCAGTGTAGCATATGGTTCGGCCCGTAAGTCAGTGCTTGTTAAACTGGACAGTGTCCACCACGGCGGTGTGAGGCTGGCGACGGGTGCCTTTCGGACAAGCCCAGTCGTCAGCTTGCTCGCCGAGGCTGGCGTACCTCCTTTACACCTGAGGCGCCAACAAGTACTGCTGACCTATGCTGCAATTATTCGACAGATGCC
This sequence comes from Meconema thalassinum, assembly GCA_946902985.2. Taxonomy (NCBI): domain Eukaryota; kingdom Metazoa; phylum Arthropoda; class Insecta; order Orthoptera; family Tettigoniidae; genus Meconema; species Meconema thalassinum. The sequence goes on along the minus strand of OX336392.1, from coordinate 499,697,394 downwards.
ACTTCATCCAAGCTATCCAATCCGAATCGCCGGCTGTATGATGCGCTCGCCCGAGCCTCTCGGCCGGCGGGGTTTCGCTTGGATGACTTATACCGTCAGTTCCGATTTCCTTCTGTCTCCTGTATCGTCCGAGTACCTAGCAAGGCCCCTCCGTGGATGGTATCTCGCCCGGATATCATCCTGGATCTGCACACCGGCCCCAAGTCGGACACGGACTCCTCCGTCCAACGGAGGCTGTTCCAGTCCGTGGTGAGCCGGTATCCGGGATCAGGGCTTGTATTCACGGACGGTTCGAGGGTAAACGAGAAAGTAGGCTGTGCATTTGTGGTTGAGGATCGTCGGTTTCTCTTTTCATTTCCCGAGGCCTGTAGCGTGTACACTGCGGAGCTCTATGCCATCTTAGAGGCTCTGCGGTACACGTTATCAGACGATCACCAGCACTTTCTTGTGTGTACTGACTCTCTGAGTGCGCTGCAAGCGATCGATGTGTGTTTCCCGAAGCACCCGTTGGTCCAGCGTGTGCACGACCAGCTCGTCCGTTCGCGTTCCGCTGGGGCCGGGGTGACCTTTGTGTGGCTTCCTAGCCACATGGGTATTGCGGGAAACGAGCTTGCTGATCAGGCGGCGAGAGAGGCAGTCGCACTGCCCTCGCTACCGTATAAGGTGCCTACTAGTGATGTGCGCTCTCAGTTGCGGCATTCGATCCTGTCGCATTGGGAGGAGGAATGGCGTGCCACGCCTCCACCCAACAAACTGAGAGGCATCAAGGAGACAACGAAGGTGTGGAAATCTTCCTTCCGATCTCTCCGGAAGGAAGCTGTGGTACTCTGTCGACTCCGGATCGGCCATGGGATTGCTACGCACTCCCACTTGCTAAAGAGAGAAGATCCTCCTGTGTGTACTTGCGGCGCCCACCTAACCGTGGCACACCTTCTCTTGGAGTGTGTGGATCTGGCCGATCTGCGAGGGACTCTTAAACTGCCTAATACCCTCTCCCTTATTCTCCGTGATGACGGGCCGTCAGCTGACCTCGTCATCCGGTTCATGAGGGAGAGTGGTTACTTTTTTAAGTTTTAATGTGTAGTTACGACTTTTAATTCTGGTTAAATCTGTTTTATGTTTTTTATTGTGTTCTGTATTATATTGTTCACTATGCCTTATTTGTTTTATCCTTTTTTACCATCCGCCTTTTATTCATTTTTATTCAAATAAGGCATAATTTTTGGGGCTCACTGTCTGTTTTATAAACACCATTTTCGCTTCATCCATGGCAGTGAGTTGTTTTTATCTACATCCTTTCATTTCACGCCATTTCATTTCATTAGGGGCCGATAACCTCGATGTTAGGCCCCTTAAAACAACAATTATCATCATCATCATCATCATTTAGTTGTCTAGTGGCCTGTTTGTTCCTGAGATGAAATGCGCAAGTTTGCGTTTTCGTAGGTTCGGTTTTAGCTGGTTTTCCTTGTAATATTTGCTTAGGCCTTGTAAGGCGGCGGACAGCTTTTGTTCCACGTTTTCAAAGCAATCACCCTGGACAGTAATTGCGCGATCATCTGCATATATAAAACTCTTCGTTCCTTCTGGTAGGGGCTGATCGTTGGTATAAATATTGAAGAGTATTGGAGCCAACACGCTTCCTTGGGGAAGGTCATTCTTCAAGTTCTTCCATCTGCTACGACGTCCTTGGAAGTCTACGAAAAATCTTCGATTCTGGAAAAGACATCCAACAAATTGGGTTATCATGGAATCCTTAGTCATTTCATACAGTTTGCCTAAGAGCGTACGGTGATTCACCGTGTCGTAAGCAGACGACAAGTCGATAAAGACTGCACCTGTAATCTTCTTGTCTTCAAAGCCATCCTCGATAATACTGTGGCAGGTGTAAGATTTGAGAGGTGCAACTATTCCCCGATCTGAATCCTGCTTGTTCTGTAATTAGCAGTGGTTCTATAATTTCAGAAAGTCTTTCAAGAATCATTCTTTCCAGGATTTTGTAGAGTTGGCACAATAATGAGATCGGCCTGTAATTCATTGGGTCGTCTGCATTCTTGCCTAGCTTTAGAATTGCTACAACTCTGACTTTTCTCCACAGTTTCGGTATTCTGCAGGTCTTTATACAGTTATTAAAAAGATCTAGCAACCATTTCCTAGCAGCTGGTCCAAAGTGCTTCAACTGCTCGGTGCATATTTCATCCAGGCCAGCAGCTTTCCCATTCCTGCATTTATTAATTGCTTTACCTAACTCCTCTAACGTGAAGTTGTTTGAAAGGATGCTGGTTCCCTGATTATCTGGGTTATTTATTCGAGGTCTACGAATATTCCTGGCTTTTTCAGACTTTCCATTTTATATAAGTTGATGAGCGATTTGGTCTGCTGTGACATTGCTGTGTTATGTGGACTTGGTGGGATCATTACTCAGACGGCGTAGCAATCTCCAGGCGTTGTAGCTACTTCTCCCCTTATTTAGCTCTTCCTTAACCACTGCTCTCGCTTTGATGCTGAAATGGACGAGATAACTTGCTATCCACATGTAATAGTTTCATCGCTGAAAGGATCTCTGGCAAACAGACTATAATATTCTTCCATGACAGCAGATGGTTCAGGGTTAAGGCCTTGGATATATCTGGTTCTACAACCTCGGGGGATGGTTCGCCGTGAACAGACTTTTATGAATTCAACGAACTCATCATGTGTGTTTGGTGTCGGTTGTATTGATGTAACTTTCCCATCTAATATTGCGGGGAATGCTTGCCAGTTTGCTTTCTTGAAATTGTATCTTCGTCTAAGTGGGACGCATTGCGGGCGAACAGCAGCACGTAATTGACACAGGATAGGACAATGCTGGGTCTTCGGTATAGGCTCACATGCAGACTTCACAGTCAGGAAGGCTACATTCTTACTCACAAATACAAGATCTGGGTTATAGCCTCGTTACCATCTTCCACTAGTAAATGATGGTGGGAGTTTGCTGTCATAGATAAGAGATAACTGATGTGATTCTGCCCTTTCTAGGACAGCTTGTCCGTTGATATCATCTTGTGAATTCCCCCAAGTGGAACTATGGCTGTTAATGACAGATATTTTCTGGTTATTGAAGTTTCTTGGTGGAAAGAATGTGAATGGCTCATTAGGAGGCTTATAAAATGATGATGATGAAGATGATGATGATAATTGTTTTAAGGGGCCTAACATCTAGGTTATTGGCCCCTAATGATCTGGGTGATAGCGGAAATGAGAATGAAATGCAAACCAGAACGAAAATTATGTGAGACTGAAAATACGTACAAAGAGAAACTTAGATAGAAACAACTCACAATATGGTCTTACAAAAGGGAATTTAGAACGAAAAGATTCACAAAAAGAATAGAGTGAAAAAGAACCACAAAACGTAGGCTAGATTCAAAATACGTACAAAATGCAACGTAGCGTCGAAATACTTACAAAATGCAACTGAAATTCAAAATACTTACAAAATGCAAATGAGATCGAAAATACGTACAAATTGCAATTGAGGTTCAAAATGCTTACAAAATGCAATTGAAATTGAAAATACACAATGCAATTCAGATTGAAATATCCCAGTTCCAATCCAAATTATTCAAAAGTGCAATTGAAATTCTAAATACTTACAAAATGCAATTGAAATTCAAAATGCTTACAAAATGCACGGTAGATTCAAACGACTCATGTGGATTGACAATACTTACAAAATGCAATTTAGATTGAAAATACTTGACAAAATGTAATTTAGATTCAAAATACCCACAAAATGCAATTGAGAATTAAAATATGTGCAAAATGCCCACCAAACGAAATGCAATTTAGATTCAAAATTCGTGCGAAATGCGGTTTTGGTTGAAAATACTTACAAAATGCAATTTAAATTCAAAATTCTCACTAAAAGGCCCGGCTACCTGCATTGAAAGACGTACTAAAAAGCAATCTAGATTGTCAATCTTTACAAAATGCAATTGAGGTTGAAAACAATCGCGAGATGTAATTTAGATCGAAAAAAAATTACAAAATGCAACGTAGATGAAAAATGCCTTAAAAATCGCTAAAAGGGAATTTAGATACACGGTGAACCAAGTAAAAAAAACAGTGCGGGAATCTTAAAGAGAAAAGGAAATATAAGGGAAAGAGGAGAGGAGAGGGGAGGGGAGAGAGGGTCCGCCCCAAAGGTAAGGGACAAAAGGGGGAAACGTACCCAGCTCAGGAATCCCTCGGGGTCGCCAACACCCGAACTCACCAGCCGTGAGCCCCTGAGGGTGTAGCATTATCTAGGGTGCACCGGAAGTAGTGGTGCTACATACACCCTGCCTCCTTAGGGGCCTTGAGCACAAGGCAGGACGTAAAAGAAAAAGAAGGCTGACCCTCACAGAAGGAGGGTATCAGGAAAGATGAGACAAGGGCAATGAAGGCGGGAATGTGAAAGACTCCCTAGTTCTCGGATATCCTAATACCCTCGGGGTCGGAAGAGAACAAGAGGTGACCAAGGGAGGTCGACAGGAAAGAAGACGGAGAGGAGCCCGGCACAAGTAAGTGGAAGCAATGCCGGACTCAGCTGAAGTCCCGTGGTCGCCAACCCACGTCTCACTAGATGTGAGCCCCTGAGGGGGCTTATAAACTGAGGTTATTATCAAATTACTAAGTTCGATGGTAATGATCTCTATGTTGTTCTGCTCTGTGATAGAAACTGACACTATCTGAAGCTCCAATCTGACAAAAACAGCACTACCATACTGTGCATGTGGCCTCTCAACTATCAGCTTCATACATGGTACTCTTAGACGGCGTGGTTGGACATCCCTATGTGTTTCCTGTATACACAGTATATCGCATTTATGGTTCTGGCACAGGTCTTGTAACAGTTCTTCTTTAGGTGTCGAAAGGCCTTCTACATTGACAGAGATGATGGTCATGTATGGCTCCGATAAGAGCCTTTCCCGGCATCTAATACTAGATACACTCATTACTAAGATATTTGCTTCTGGAGTGCTGATGTTCGGTTCAGTACTGGAAATACTAATCCAAGTACCTATGCAGGGGCACCACGTGCAGGAATCAGCTTCACCCCCATTGTTATAATAAAACTTATTTTTGAAATGCATATTATCCAATCCATCATTTCCAATCAAAAGGTATATTATCCATTTTATAATACTTTTTGTTAACTTCTTATGATTTCTGTAACTGAAAATTGCCGGCTTAACCTTTGTCATCAAATGTTAATGAGTTAGTGAACAGAAATCAAGAATTGCACAACTATATGAGTGACTATAAGTTTTTCCCTCTTCCTGTAATTTTTTAAAAAGTGGATAATGTCCCTTTTGCATCTTAACGCCTCATATGGTTTATTTCTGCCTGTGATTTATTCCTGATTCAAAGAAACGTGTCTGCTAGAAGAACTAACAATTCCAAAATCCTTGGACATGTCTCAAATCAACCACAAAAAATCTATATTTAAATTACTGTTCTAAAAACAGAACAATGACATAACATCTACTGGATCATTGACAAGAATCACAAGATATGATCCTGATGGCATTTATCGTTACCGGAATTGATAAAAAAAATCAAGCAATATGTGAGTGACAATTCTAGTTTAATTCGCTTACTGTCCATTTAGCATTATGATGAAAATATGGTTCCCTAGTGCAGGTGAGGCGATTAACACCACACTATTGCTCAAGGCAACATTCCCTACATCGTAGACAAAAGTGAAATGCATTGGTCTGGAATTAACTACAACTGTTCAATCAAATATTACTGATATTTTCGCTACAGCGACTTAAATGCAAAAAGGCAAACAAAATCAGCCATCGAAGAAGAAATATCCAACACCAAGCTCCACACATTATGAAAAACGTGGAAAATGCAACCACCAGTTTGCAGGCATCGAGTCACGAAAACACCCGATCAAATAAACCAACACCAGAATCATGTCATAACTCGACATTAAAAATCAGATGTAAATTCAACCATATCAGTGCATTGTAAACGATCGAAAAATACTCATATAAATCTGCAAGATATCTTTCACATGCCTGTGAATCCATAATGAAATAATCTAATTAAATACTGTCAACGATTTTTAAATAAACCCGTAAAATTCGTTTCATAGCGAAAAACACATATGGATGCTCATTTTGCCTTATGATGTTTCAGTCGTTCATGAATGTTCACTTCCAGAGGTCGACGAAAACCCCTAATATCCATGAAAAATCCCCGGATCTGGAATCGGTAATCTTCTTCCTCTTCCCCCAGGGGCTCACATCTAGTGGGTTGTGGGTTGGCGACCACGGGGCCCCAGCTGAGTCCGGCATTGCTTCCACTTACATGTGTCGGGCTCCTCTCTTTCTTCTTTCCTGTCGACCTCCCTTGGTCAACTCTTGTTCTCTTCCTACCCCGACGGTATTAGGTTATCAGAGGCCTAGGGAGTCTTTCACTTTCCCGCCTTAATTGGCCCTTGTCTCATCTTTCCTGATACCCTCCTTCTGTGAGGGGTCAGCCTTCTTTTTGTTTTCCTTTTACCTCCTGCCTTGTGCCCAAGGCCCTTAAGGAGGCAGGGTGTATGTGTGAGTTCGGGAGTTGGTGACCCCGAGGGATTCCCGAGCTGGGTCCGTTTTCCCCTTATGTCCCTTACCTTTGGGGCGGACCCTCTCCTCTTTCACATTCCTATCTGCCTTTCATGGCTCTCCTTCCTTCCAAGTCCCTCAATCCGCCTTCTTCGAGGGTTGAGGGCATTTCTTTTCCTCCTGTCCTTTATTTGCCTTATTCTCCTTTAGTTTTCCATTTCTTCTTCTAGTATGTAGGTTAGTAGTTAGGTTTAGTTTTAAGTTCGCTTTTCATTTTCATCTTCACGATCACCCAAACCATCAGGGGCCGATAACCTAGATGTTAGGCCCCTTAAAACAACTATTATCATCATCATCATCTTCTTCCTCTAGGTCAGGTTCGGGACCGCTACTCCGCTCGGCCATCCTGCCTCTTCAGTGTTTAACGCTCCATGACGATGTAGAAAGTTCCCATCTCAGACGTTCCAACATTCCCCTGGGTTAAGCGGTATAAATGGTAACCCCATTATATTGTCTGTCATATCACGCAACTGTTCCATAAGTATTTCCAAGATTGCATCAATAAATTCACCAAAAATAATTGTAGGATTGCACAATTAATTATTCAATTTTATGTTGCGCGACGATAAGTTTTTATACACCCTGTAGCTCGCATCTGACATAACTGTAACACACACGACTGTGGTTTGTGCATGTTTGCGAATGTTTAATAGAAAGTCAATTGTGAGACACATCATCACTGGAAATATTCTAATACGATGTCCACTTGACTGGTTAAGTGTTCGTTCATTTATTAGAAGCCCGTGGTTGCAATAGTTAAATTGGAAATTATTGCTTCAGCTGTGCTTCGAAATGTAGCATTAATATCGTTCATAAATACTGTTTACTTGCAGGCACGCGCATAAGATTCATTAAAGTGCATGCTGAACAAAGTATCAAGAAAGTATTTCACATAAAGGATGCAGAATGTGCTTCGTAATATAACTGGTATCCTGCACAAGAATGCCTCCACGCCGGCCTGTGGAAATCACTGCTGTGCTTGCTACAATATGTTCGAGGTTCCTGCCGCATGGCGATAGTCAAATACTCGAGTAATGATGATGATGATGATAATTGTTGTTTTAAGGGGCCTAACATCTAGGTTATCGGCCCCTGATGGTTTGGGTGATCGTGAAGATGAAAATGAAAAGCGAACTTAAAACTAAAAACAAACTAATAACTTACATACTAGAAGAAGAAATGGAAAACTAAAGGAGAATAAGGCAAATAAAAGGACAGAAGGAAAAGAAATGCCCTCAACCCTCGGAGAAGGCGGATTGAGGGACTTGGAAGGAAGGAGAGCCATGAAAGGCGGATAGGAAAGTGAAAAAGGAGAGGGTCCGCCCCAGAGGTAATGGATTAAAGGGGGAAAGCGGAACCAGCTAAGGAATCCCTCGGGGTCGCTAACTCCCGAACTCACGGTCCGTGAGCCCCCCCCCCCCCGAGGGTGTAGCATTAACCAGGGTGCACCAGAAGTGGTGGGGCTACACACACCCTGCCTCCTTGAGGGCCTTAAGCAGATTATGATGATGATGATGATCATTGTTGTTTTAAGGGGCCTAACATCGAGGTTATCGGCCCCTAATTATCTGGGCGATAGCGAAAATGATAATCAAATGGAAACCAGAACAAAATTATCTGAGACGGAAAATACGTACAAAAAGGAACTCACAATATGGTCTTACAAAAGGGAATTTAGAACGAAAAGAGTCACAAAAAGAATACATGGAAAAATACCCACAAAACGTAGGCTAGATTCAAAATACGTACGAAATGCAATGTATCGTCGAAATACTTACAAAATGCAACTGAAATTCAATATACTTACAAAATGCAAATGAGATCGAAAATACGTACAAAATGCAATTGAGGTTCAAAATACTTACAAAATGCAATTGAAATTGAAAACACACAATGCAATTCAGATTGAAATAGGCCCTATCCCAGTTCCAATCTAAATTATTCACAAAGTGCAATCGAAATTCAAAATACTTACAAAATGCAATTGAAATTGAAAATACTTGACAAAATGTAATTTAGATTCAAAATACCCACAAAATGCAATTGAGAATCAAAATATGTGCAAAATGCCCACCAAACAAAATGCAATTTAGATTCAAAATTGATGCGAAATGCGGCGTTGGTTGAAAATTCTTACAAAATGCAACTGAAATTCAAAATACTCACTAAAAGGCCCGGGCACATGCATTGAAAGACTTACTAAAAAGCAATTTAGATTGTCAATCTTTACAAAATGCAATTGAGGTTGAATAAAATCGCGAGATGTAATTTAGATCGAAAAAACATACAAAAAGCAACGTAGATTAAAAATGCCTTTAAAAAAATCGCCAGAAAGGAATTTAGATACACGGTGAACCAAGTGTATCTAAAGAGAAAAGTAAATATAATGAGGACAGGAGAGGAGAGGGGGGAGAAGGGAGATAGGAGAAGGTCCGCCCCAAAGGTAAGGGACAAAAGGAGAAAACGGACCCAGCTCAGGAATCCCTCGGCGTCGCCAACTCCCGAACTCACCAGCCGTGAGCCCCTGAGGGTGTAGCATTATCTACGGTGCACCTGAATTGGTGGGGCTACATACACCCTGCCTCCTTAAGGGCCTTGAGCACAAGGCAGGAGGTAAAAGGAAAATAAAAAGAAGGCTGACACCTCACAGAAGGAGAGTATCAGGAAAGATGAGACAAGGGCCAATTAAGGCCGGAAAGTGAAAGACTCCCTAGGCCTCGGATAACCTAATACCGTCGGGGTCGGAAGAGAACAAGAGTTGACCAAGTGTGGTCGAAAGGAAAGAAGACAGAGAGGAGGCCGGCACAAGTAAGTGGAAGCAATGCCGGACTCAGCTGGGGTCCCATGGTCGCCATCCCACGCCCACTAGATGTGAGCCCCTGGGGGGCCTTAAGCAGAAGGCAAGAGATGACAGGAAAAGAAAAAGAAGGCTGACTCCTCGCAGAAGGAGGGTATCAGAAAATATGAGACAAGGGCCAATTAAGGCGGGAAAGGAGGAGGCTCCCTAGGCCTCGGATACCCTAATACCGTCGGGGTCGGAAGAGAACAAGAGTTGACCAAGTGAGGTCGACAGGAAAGAAGGCGGAGAGGAGCCCGGCAAAAGTAAGTGGAAGCAATGGCGGACTCACCTGGGGCCCCGTGGTCGCCAACCCACGTCACACTAGATGTGAGCCCCTGGAGGGTCACTGCGTTAGTCTGCTAATATCACGGCTGAATTATAACGTAAGTTGAGCTCTATTTATACAACCACTGAAGTGAAGATTACGGTTGTAAAACACATCGAATCTGCCCAATGTGTCTCCTCACGTGAGAACGCATAACTGAACTGTACCAAGACTGCTGTCTGCTGACGACTGTACTGTACTGTACGATGCAATTGAAACTGTGCTGTTCTTCACCCGTGCCCGTAAGCCAATGTACCGGACTGCACTGCGGTAATGCTGTCCACTTGAGAGTAAATACAGGCGAGAACCTCTCGATAGCATTTACTCGCCAATGGACACAGTGCTGAGAACAACTAACGGAGATTCGCTCGCAACTCGCCGAGAGATAACTTTTCTCAACTTGCTCGCTAGTCGACATGTGTTCCACGGCCCTCTCGCAGATTAGCTCTCCAGATACGAACTCAGTTCGAATTGTTGGAGACTATCGAGAGCTTGGTTCTATTTTCAATTGCAAGATGGCTAAAAATTGGTCACCGGATGAAACTTAACTGTTAATTGAAATATATGAAAGTAGAGATTTTTTGTGGAATGTGACATGTGCCGAAGACCGCGACAGAGTAAAGAAGCAAAAACTTTAGAGGAAATAGGAGTGAAGTTTTCGTGTTCCGGAGCTGAAGTTCAAAGGAAACTTCACAACTTAAGGAATCAGGTAAGACTGTTGAATTAAGAGTAAATTGTTAGTTGATATTTTATTATAGTCACGTCAATTTGCATGAAAATAAATACATTAAAATGATTGTAGCCTTGGTCATTATTATAATAACAAATGTATATATATACACACACAATGTTTAAATTAATCAATAATGCGATGCTCTGTATTGTTTAAGGTATCCCAAGAATTGAAAAAATTACACACAAGAAAACCGGTAGCGGGACAGATGACAATTTATTACCGAAGTAGTTGGCGTTATTTCAATGCTCTGAAGTTCGTCATCCCGGGACTTAATCCCTGTTCATATTCTCAGCTCCCGCTTCAATACAAGTTTATTATTCTCTTTTGAGGGTTGCGATGTGTCTATACTGCCAGTCCACTTCACCCTCAGTAGTCATATAATAGTTCTTGAATTCATCTCTCACTTCCTTTTGTGTTGTATAGTTATTTCTTTTGCCTCGTTCCAGCGGAAAAAGTGTATTTCCAGGGCTATCTTCATCACGCCAAAGTTCAGATATCACATCTCGACTTACCGCATCTACTGAATCAATCAATCATTCCATTTCCAAAATAGGCTGACACATTCGCGTTCACTAGGAAATTATGAAGGGCACTTATTGACGACACAACGTCTGTAACTGTATTCGGATCCAAGAGCATAGGTTTTCTCAGTACTCGAAATATGTTTGCTAAAATCCCAAAACTGTTTTCCACAGTTCTACGAGCCCTTGACAGGCGATAATTAAAAATTCGGGTCGGTGCTGGTTGATCACGAAAGGGATAAGGTTTCGAAAGATATGTTTTCATTGCAAATGCATCACCACCAACAAGACAGTATGGCACTGGCATATTTCTTCCTGGAAGTGGTTCAGGACGGGGTAAAGGCAGTGCATTTTTTTTTCAATTTATCGTACAAACTGCTGTTAGAAAATACACCTCCATCAGAAATTCGGCCATTAAAACCGAAGTCTAAGTAAATAAATTTGTAATAAGCATCTGCGATTGCCAACAAAACAATACTTTGCGTTCCTTTGTAGTTGTAAAACAGACTCTGTTATTAGGAGCTTGTATAACTACATGCTTCCCATCCATGGCACCCAGGCAATGAGGGAAATTCCATCGTCTTTCAAAATCTTCTGCTATTTTAAGCCATTCATCCGTGTTTTGTGGAAACTGTAACGATATAATAATAATCTGCTTAGTCAATGAATAATGATGTTGATGATAATTGATGTTTTAAGGGGCCTAACATCGAGGTTAGCGGCCCCTGAGGAAATGATGATGATGATGATGATAATTGTTGTTTTAAGGGGCCTAACATCTAGGTTATCGGCCCCTGATGGTTAGGGTGATCGTGAAGATGAAAATGAAAAGCGAACTTAAAACTAAAACTAAATACTAACCTACATACTAGAAGAAGAAATGGAAAACTAAAGGAGAATAAGGCAAATATAGGACAGAAGGAAAAGAAATGCCCTCAACCCTCGGAGAAGGCGGATTGAGGGACTTGGAAGGAAGGAGAGCCATGAAAGGCATATAGGAAAGTGAAAGAGGAGAGGGTCCGCCCCAAAGGTAAGGGACAAAAGGGGAAAACGGACCCAGCTCAGGAATCCCTCGGGGTCGCCAACTCCCGAACTCACCAGCCATGAGCCCCTGAGGGTGTAGCATTATCTAGGGTGCACCAGAAGTGGTGGGCTACATACACCTTGCCTCCTTAAGGGCCTAGAGCACAAGGCAGGAGGAAAAAGGAAGAGAGAAAGAAGGCTGACCCCTCGCAGAAGGAGGGTATCAGAAAAGATGAGACAAGGGCCAATTAAGGCGGGAAAGGAAGAGACTCCCTAGGCCTCGGATACCCTAATACCGTCGGGGTCAGAAGAGAACAAGAGTTGACCAAGTGAGGTCGACAGGAAAGAAGACAGAGAGGAGCCCGGCACAAGTAAGTGGAAGCAATGCCGGACTCAGCTGGGGCCCCGTGGTCGCCAACCCACGCCCACAAGATGTGAGCCCCTGGGGGGCTGAGGAAATGAAATGGCGTGAAATGAAAGGATGAAGATAAAAACAGCTCACTGCTATGGACGAAACGAAAATAGTTTATATAAAATAGACAGTGAGCCCCAACAATTATGCCTTATTTGAATAAAAAAAAAAGAATAAAAGGTGGATGGTAAAACACAATAAAACAAATAAGGCATAGTGAACATTAAAATAGATGAACACTATAAAAAACATAAAACAGACTTAACCTGACTTAAAAGTCTTAATTTACATTAAAACCTAAAAAAGTAACCACTCTCCCTCATGAACCGGATGACAAGGTCTACTGACGACCCGTCATCACGGAGAATGAGAGGGTATTAGGCAGTTTAGGAGTCCTTCGCAGATCGGCCAGATCCACACACTCCAAGAGAATGTGTGCCACAGTTTGATGGGCACCGCAAGTACACACAGGAGGGTCTTCTCTCTTTAGCAAGTGGGAGTGCGTAGCAATCCCATGGCCGATCCGGAGTCGACAGAGTACCACGGCTTCCTTCCTGAGAGATCGGAAGGAAGATTTCCACACCTTCGTTGTCTCCTTGATGCCTCTCAGTTTGTTGGGTGGAGGCGTGGCACGCCACGCTTCCTCCCAATTCAACAGGATCGAATGCTGCAACTGAGAGCGCATATCACTAGCAGGCACCTTATACGGTAGCGAGGGCAGTGCGACTGCCTCTCTCGACGCCTGATCAGCAAGCTCGTTTCCCGCAATACCCATGTGGCTAGGAAGCCACACAGAGGTCACCCTGGTTCCCGCGTTACACGAGCAGGTCGAGCACACGCTGGACCAACGGATGCTTCGGGAAACACACATCGATCGCTTAGCGCACTCAGAAGGTCAGTACACTCAAGAAAGTGCTGGTGATCGTGTGATAACGTGTACCGCTGAGCCTCTAAGATGGCATAGAGCTCCGCTGTGTACACACCACAGACCTCGGGAAGTGAAAAGAGAAACCGACGATCCTCAACCACAAATGCACAGCCTACTTTCTCGTTTACCCTCGAACCGTCCGTGAATAGAAGCCCTGATCCTGGATACCGGCTCACCACGGACTGGAACAGTCTCCTCCGATGGACGGAGGAGTCCATATCCGACTTGGGGCCGGTGTGCAGATCCAGGATGATATCCGGGTGGGTAGATTATTGGCTTGGGAATAACCTAACCCCCAAGGGAAGATGATAAAGAGAAGGAGGTGGGTTTCGGACTGGAGAAAAAGGATGGAGAGATAGGAGGAGAGTCATACAAAAGTTATAATTTCAACTTTAAATGTACTCAAAGGCGACTGCCACTGCAAATCCGCTCTCCGATACCTAAAGTGAGTAGGGACCTGGGCTAAGCTAACGGGAAACGCAGCAGGAACTTGGGCGGTTTGCAAGAGAGTGGCTTTAGTATATTCCCTCTAAAGCATACATATGCCTACTATGGGGAAGGGGGATGGTCTGGCAAGACAAAGAGTAACAGATTTATTGTGTATCTGTTTAAAGGAGTTTGTTTTTGAACAAGTAATTTGAAGAATGCCAATGATTTGAATCGGTTTCGATATTTTTTGTTTTCGAAATTGTAGAATTCCTAAAGAGCGACCAAATGCTTCCAAGAAGGATAGGGATAAAGCAATTATACTTTTGGGAATAATTTTGGTAAGTGTACCAATAGTTGCATTTGGAAATGGTTAAGCTTTTACCCAGCAAGGAGCCGACTAAAAGTTTAGGCAAGGAGAAACACTTATATTTTGAAAAACCAACCATAAGTGTTGGAGAGAATCTCCACAAGCAGGAAGCTGGCGTAGCGAGCTATGCTTGCCTTACTGGCCAGTTAGAATTAGCTATTAAAGCTAAGAGAGACTTTACCAAGTTACCAACTAAGAGTTTTTGCTCAAATGCAACAAGTGGTGAAATCCCTATGAATAGATTTATTTGCATTAAGTGGGAAGAGTCAAGGAAGACAGGATCTTGCCTAACCGTTATGTTAGAGAAATGATAAAGCAAAAAGGAACTCTTAAATTTATTTAACAATGCAAAAGAGTGTAATGAATTTAACAAATATATAATTTTAATTTTGTTAACAATTGGGGTCGCAGACCTCCGAAAACATCTAAAGCTTGCGCCAGGCAATTAACAATTCTTTTGGTTTCAAACTTTATATACTTTAAAATCTTCGTAAGATTTTGAAATGGCGAAGATAAAATTAAAAATTTAAAGACAATTGAAGTGATTAAAGTTAGACAATAAATAAAGTACAAGTTGTGTACTTTTAAGAAATTCTAGGTAAATATCTTAGAAAGAGTAACGACTTCGGAAGTAACAACAACAACAAAAAGCTGGAAGTATAAAAGAGAAGTTTCTATAACTCCTTATATTAAAGCTGAATTACTTTTTAGTGGTTATACAAATAGGGCAGGTCACTTACTGTGAAACCTGAAGAGAAAAGTAGAAAGGAAGTTTCTAGAATTCCTATGTTTAAGTAAGGATCACGAGACAAATGGGGCAAGTTTCCCCTTTCGTGAACGCTAGAGAAAACTCACTTATGAGTTGAAAGAATTGTATTCCCAAATTAGAAGGGAGAAACAATATAATTTAAGACGTGTACCAGACACGTAGTTATGCAGACATTAATTCGTTTTAAATAAATCAAGAGAGGTAGGGCACTTATTGAGAGTGACACCTCATTGGAAAAAAGACCTAAAGTAACAATTTTATTATTTTGGTTGGATAGTAAAGGGTTTGGGAAAGACCAATTGGGATTGAGGATAAGTGTTCATGGCCGTATTTATAGTATTCGGACGAACGCGACACGGATGAAATGTTGAACAAACACTGTTTTTCATTATGGTCAGTGGAAATAGATGAAAAGTTCACTGTAGTAGCACAAAACGTTTATGGCAAGGAAAGTTATTGCAATGATGGAAAATAACTAGTTACACAAGATATGCGAGTCTATTGCTTGAGAAAGTTGTAGATTATCGTTGAATGCGCCAGAGGAAATCCCAACGGACGAAGAAAAATTAGCTATGGATTAATAGTTCATAAGGAAGATTCCTTAGTTTGAAAAAGTATTCTCACATGTGAGTGGAAAATACATGACAGTATAGCTGGTAGATAGAGTGCAGATTCTGGAAGGTTCCAGAGCAATCCTGACTGAAGAATAGGGCAAAAGTTATACCTGCGGTGGAACGAGCTAAGTATTTTATAGACAGTGGGTAATTTAATGGTATCCCACGTTGTGAGAAAATCTCTTATTTAATAAGCATAAGAAATGCTGCTTCCTGTTAAGATTGGCTTAGATAGACAAAAGCCCAACAGAAAATCCCGCGAAGGACGATTATTGCCCCAAATATAGTAATCTCACACTGCCTATAAAATGATAATTAAAAGCATGTAGCTATTTAAAATCCATTAAAATTAGTTGAAGAACGTAGAAGTAGTACTTAGCTTTGCTTCATGGCGAAGGTGATGTTCCCTTTGACGGTTGAGATCAAAATTCTAACATGGCGTAGAATTTAAAGGATTGCCTCTTGAATTGAGGAGGCGAACTCTAGTTGAGCTCTGACTTAGTGAGTCAACTTCCGACGTACAAGTGAGACACGCTCAGCGAAGCACAGAGGGACCAGGGAAGGGAAAAAAGTGGGGGTAGGAGACAAAAGGAATACATATAAGTAGTAGGGAACTTTAGACTTTGAATATTGCGTAATCGCGATGACGTCATAGCCCTTTGGGTGACGTCATGGGCCCTTAGAGCGAGCACGTGGTCCAGGGGGATCAGGTGATTGGTTAATGGCTAGGATGACCACCACGCCTTGTGTTCGCATGGAGAGGACAGCAGAGGTTAGTTGTGTATCTTGGTTATTAATTATTGATTGATTATTGAATTATATTTAGGTAATTGTTTCAAGGGAGTGGAGAGAGTCCTTGGTGTCATAACTTTTGAATGAGAGTGTACGGTGAGGCGGTCGACATTGCTGGCTCGCTACCAGACATGTGGTGTGCATCTGTTCCGTTTTTTTATTGCTCGCGCCCGTGCGGCGAGGCGTGAGACCAGTCTGCGCTCCCCGCACATCTGGTGCATGGTTGTTAAAGTTTTTTGCTCGCGCTCGCTAAATAAGTCAAGTGGTGTTCTAAAGCTGAACTCTGTTTAAGTACAGCATATATCACCAGAGCGTGGGAGTGAACTTGTGTTACTCGTTGTCGCTATGTTATGTCTGTTTAATTTAAATGATGTTAACATTTTTTGTGTTCTGGCTTGCTTTATGATCTCAATCTGGTTACAGTGCTTTATATGTCATGTATATCTTCGAGTGTGTGAAATGAATCTTGATCTGTTTGTTTTTAGATTCCTAGACGTCATTATTCAAGTGTGTAATTTTTAATGCGAGAACGAGATTGGATGTCGGTTCCCAGAGCTTCATGTGAAATGTTTTAAAGAGCTTTTTTGGCGCTCTAACTTCTTAATATATATAAGAGGAGATTGCTATGGAGCAGTAGTTAGGTATCATTATCTGCAACATCATGAGTCTGTGCGAGGGGTTAATTGAAAAGTTAATGAAATTGCGAGACATTATGTTGTTTGCGGAAAGTGCCCTGAAACAAGGGTTACATTTTATCGTCAGTGCGACGAAAATAGAGGAGGAGGTGTGGTACAACACTCTGACAGCCGGCGAAAAGGAGCTTTTTAGCTGCGAAATATTCGAGCTGTTGAGAGATCAGTGCCACTGCCGTGAGATGATTTTCAACGGGGTGACATTACACAATGTCAATATTATTATTGACAAGCTGAGAACCATCGGCTTGATGAATTTTAACTCGTTTGACCCTTCATTAGCGGAAGAGGTTATGGCCGTGTTTGATCGGTCATTAGAGGAAGTAGAACATCGAGTGGAAGAAGAAGATGAAGAAGAACATCGAATGGAAGAAGAACATCGAGTGGAAGTAGAAGAGGAAGAAGAACATCGAATGGAAGAAGAGGATGAAGAAGAAGAAGAAGAAGATGATGATGATGTTCAAATTTTAAATTAAATTAAATGAACGGTGGACAGTGGTTTGCTTTTTTTTAAATAATAATGTGTGCAGTGTAATTTTTTTTAAAATATATTTATTTGATCATTTGTGGTTTACATTAATTATATAATATGAATTAGTGAAAAATGATATGATCTTCGTTCTTAAAGTGGTAAGTAGTTCTTTTTCCAACAGGCTGCGGAGAATTGAAGATGCTGTGTTGTTTGCAGAGTTGAAATATGCTGGTCTTGTGCACGGGTAAGTACAATCATTCTTTTCTTTCTTGCGTGTGTTGGTTTTAGTGAGCTGAAAAATATATATAGAGACACATTAATAATAATAATAACAATAATAATAATATTTTTGCGAGGAATTAAAAAAAACTTACACTGTTGTAATTAGAAGATATTTTTGTTGGGGATCCATGAGTTGTGAGTTGAATCGAATCCAAGCCAAGATACGAAGGCTCGGGTTCCTTTTCTACGTAGTACTTTGTCAACTAAGTAAATATTAGGATGTTTTGTTCGTTGTAACTCTGCTTCATAAAACGCTCCAAATATCTGCAAATTTTATTATCTTTTAAAAGATATGTTCGTGGATTAGTATTTTGAACTTTATAAATTGTAAATAATTCTGTTGTCCAATTAGCTTCGTAGCCCTTAGTGAAGTGTTTCTTGATTTTTGATATTCTTACAATGTCACCGATTTTATATTTTGGTTTTCTTAAAGTTTCATTATATTGTGTTGGCAAGCTGGGTGGATTGTTTCTTTTTACATCAATAGGTTTCATGCCGAAGCTGCGATGTATTTTGTGATTATACTTTACTAATAACTCAGGCAAAATATGTACCCATCGGTATGAACCTCGTGTTGTGAATTCTTTCCACATCGATTCCTTAAGAGTTCGATTAAATCTTTCTACCACACTCGCTTTAATGGAGCTGCCAGTGGAATAATGCTTTAGATTTTGTTTCTGAGACCATGTTTTGAATTCACTGTTATAAAATTCCGTTCCTCGATCGGTGTGAAAATAATTGGGCAATCTTTTACTTTGAGAATAAACAAATTTTAAGCTTTTTACAATCTCACTTCCTTTTTTGGTTTTAAGAGGAATTGCCCATGCATATTTCGAGTAAACGTCAATAATGGTTAATAAATATTTAAATCCATTATTCCATTTTGCAAGTTTGGACATGTCCACAAGGTCAGCTTCATGGAGGTCGTCGATTCCTTTGCTAATAACATGTCGTCTTTTAAACTTTTTTCTAAGCGGTGCGTGAAGTTCTTTTGCAATTTCTCGTCTGATTTCGTTCATAGTTATTTTCCAAACGATGTTTTATAACATACTGTGCATTGTTTTACAAACGTTTGAATTTTTATTCAATATATCCTGCATTTCTTAGTTCTTCTTCAATTGCAAAGATTTCGCTGTCGAGTCCTGTGTGACCTGCAGCTTTCGATGCAATTAATTTTTTAAGTCTTGATACCAATTTGTTTGGTTCATTCCAGTGAACGAATTCAATATTGTTTCCGCCTTCAAATTTCCAAATGGCTTGTGGCGCGATGTGTTTTTTTTTGACCATATCCAGTGTGCATCGTAGTATTTGCTTCTTCTTCATTTTCATCTGCTGTTTTTATAATTCTATCTATGTCTTCAGTGAGAAGGGGTTCAATTATATGTCTATACTTATACGATTGCGTTCCTCTTGGAGCTGCATTGCTTGTATAATTTCTTTTGTGCACGTTTGAAACATTTAATAATTTCAAATATGAACTTAAATCACTCCTATCTATTAGAGTGGGGTCTGGTACTTTCCTTTGAATCAATTCAAGTAGACCTTCTGTTATAGGAAATTTTTCACCACCAACTTTTATCCACTTTTTATCAAAGAAAACTCGTTCACGTCCCAAGTATTGTTTACCATTTCTTATCGTTATACCATATGTTCTATCCACGTTTTGTTTAATGAACGGATCAAAGTAGCGGTTAAGTAGTGACATTATTTTGATGCTATCTCCATCTTCTTCGTCTGAAGTAGCAGTGGATTCAGAATCGTCATATTTTCCTTTTCTTTTTCGATTTTCTTTATTTTGAGTTGACGTATTAGCAATAGCTACAAGTTGATTTAATGAACTTGTTACTGGTTTAAAGTTAGTCTCTATATCTAATTCTTTTCGTCTAACATCATTTTGAAGTGAAAGATACTTGTCTTTAACATCTTTTTTTAAGCGAGAAAGTTTATCCTTTACTCGACTTTCAACTTTAATCTTCGAGCTCTTCTCCATGACTAAACGGAAATTGTGGTTGTTTTACTTATTTATAGTATATTCAAAATCGATTTGAAGAGGAAGATCATCAGTTTTATGTTTTTTAGGGTCTCTAAGTCGAAACTGAATTTCATCTTGCTCTTCAACAACAATATCACTGCCATCCAGTTCAATCTCTTGACGTATATTTAAAATTGCATACACAATTGGAGATCTTGGTGAAACAAAAATTGGTTTTAATACACCTTTGTAGGGAAGTTGGTACTGTATGTTATGATTATGAAGCGTGTATACTGGTGAATGGATTGATGGTGTGTTGGAGAATTTCAGAATAAATTTCGATAAGTTCTTTTTCTTTACTTCATCCTTTAATATACCATATTCTTCTTTGGATGCAGTAAAACTTTCGAGTGGTTCTTTGTTAACCAATTGCTCAATTTTTTCTAGTTCAGTTTTTAACTTGTTATATTCTTCTTTGGATTCAGCAGCATAACTTTCAAGATCTTTTTTTAACAATATTGAGATTGTTAGCAACACCCTCAATAAAATAAATAAATAAATAAATAAATAAATAAATAAATAGCCTTACAAATCCCATAAGGGCTATGGCCTCCTGCTTTGCAGGGAATTGCTCAGTTTTAACTCATCAGGTGAGCAAGTCCTGAGGAGCATTCGGGGTTATTCTTTCTGATTGGGCCTTCTATATAGATGTGCAGCTGATTAAAGATTAAGTAAATTATATTACGATGGCATAAAACTCGCTACAACAATCTTCATTTCTGAGTCTGGCGATATCAAGGCCTCAAATATCCATTAGTATTACGGAAATCATAATAGCCATCAATTAATATCTGGGAGCTTCCCATTGCCACTAAGCACAAAGCTTACCCTGTCTAAGCACTTGAACAATGACAGAAACTGCGAAGTCTTCACTCTTCAGTAAAATCTACGTATATTGAACCGTTTCAAATAGGTCTTTTTAAAATGCAATACAAAACCTTACCGGTGGAGTTTTAACATCTAGTTTGGATGCAGATACCTATACACGTTCTTTAACATCCCACAAATCATTCACTATGTTGTGCACATGTGGTCCCGGAACGAATTAATAAGTGTTTCGCAAGATAGTTGAACCTTTTGAATTCCTTGTGATGCAGTAAGGTTATTTTCCCTAGTGAACACGATGATGTTTCCTCAAATTAGAGCGCGAGACAATGTTCCATTAGTTCTGTCCGCCATGCAAATGACTTCTCACATGTGCTACAAGTGTATTACTTCACTCCAGTATGAACAACAGTGTGCTTCTTGAGGTCACCGCTCTGTGAGAAGCCTTTATTGCACACCAGAGATATGTACCGCTTTGCTGCATGCCCACTGAACGGTGTCTTTCTAGTTGATGCATTGTTTTATTGGTCACTGCATGCGAGTCTCCCTAGGTCTTTCCACTCCTGCCTCATCTTCGCTGTTCTTGTCCATTGTTTTCCTCCCCATTTTACGAACCAGTCTGCCCATCTGATTCTTTGTCTCCCAACGTTTCGTCTTCCTGTTCTTGGGTCCCACATCGTCATTTTGTACGTCCATCGGTTAGGATCTAATCTCGCTACATGTCCACCCCATCTCCATTTGAGCTGGTCTGCTGATGTCATAGCGTCTTTCATGCCGGTTCTCCTTCTTAAATCTTCGTTCCGTATTCTATCTCTCAATGAGACATGAAGTATCTTCCTTTCCATTTTCCGTTGACATCTCTGGATAATTTGTCTTTGTTTCGATGTTAATGCCCAAGTTTGGCAACCATATAGTAACACCGGTATAACGCATTTTTCCAGAACTTCAGCCTTTAAAGTGTGTTTTTGGGTCTTGTCAGCCAGTATAAACTTAAAGGGACAAAAGGCTCTTCCATGCTTGTCCTATTCTTCGTTTGACCTCTTTCTCTGAACGACTTGAAAATGACATGTTCTGACCGAGATATACATATTCAACATATTCCAGTGTTTCTCCGTTCACATTAATTGGGGCTTCTAACGCATTGGTCATCAGCTTCGTTTTCTTCGGGTTCATTGTAAGGCCCACTTCTTTACTTGTTTTGTCTAATTCTTTTATCATTTGTTCCAGCTCTTTCGCTGATTCAGCCACCAAAACAATGTCGTCTGCGAACCGTAAATGGGTTATTCTTGTCCCATCGATTCTGATGCCATATTTTTCTTCCCAGTCTAGTTTTCTAAACTGATTTTCCAGCAAACAGGTGAATAATTTTGGTGAGAAGGGGTCTCCCTGTTTTACTCCCCTTTCTATCATGATGTTACATCCTTCTCTTTCTGTCTTTATTCTGGCTTGGTTACCGTCGTAGAGTTTGCCAAGGAGTCTAACGAATTTGTTTGGGATGCCTTGTTTTTCCAGTGCTTCTAAGACGCTTCCCTGTTCTACGGAGTCAAATGCTTTGTTGTAATCCACAAATGCGATATACACCTCTAGATTAAATTCCTGAACTTTCTCCATGAGTTGATTTATTGCTTGCAAGTGGTCTGATGTACTAAAACTCTTTCTGAATCCTGCTTGCTCTATCGGTTGCTGTTCGTCCAGTGCCTTTGTCATTCTATTGGTTAGGATCTTCATAAATAGCTTGTAGAGGTTTACAATTAGGTTGATCGGTCTGTAGTTGTTTATGTCGTCCTTGGCTCCCTTTTTGTGTAGAAGTATGATAATGCTTTGTTTCCACTGCATTGGTATGTCTTCTGATGTGAGTATGGAATTAAATAATGTTGTGATGACTGGGATTAGATCTTCTTCACCCCATTTTAGAAATTCATTGTAAATTCCATCTTCACCTGGGCATTTTTCGGTTTTCGTTTGTCGAATGGCTGCTCTTACTTCACTGGGTAGTATTGGAGGTGTTTCTTCCTCTAGGTTTTCTTCTGATGTATTCTGGTCCTGATGCAAGTTGGATCTTTGAGAGTTACTTGAGTATAGTGTCCTATAGAACTCTGTCGCTTGCGTCATTATCTCTTCTCTTGAGGCTTGTCTTTTTTCGTTGTTGTCTTTTACTCCCAGCATCCAATGTTTGCCTGGAGTTAATTCTTTTCTAATCTTCTTTATTGATTTTGTGGTATCCATGATTTCTTTGACCACTTTAGTGTTGTGTTCTCTGATGTCTCTTCGGATTTCCCTTTTTGATTGTTTATTGACTTCCGCATATTCCAGCTTTTTGTGTTCGTTTTCTATGACTTGTGATTTTAGGCGTTCTCTTTCTTCGATCAAACATTTGGTGCTATCCTTAAGTTTTATTCTATTTTTCATACTGTTTCCAGGTGTTGACGATTGTTTGGCTGCGCGGGATATGCAATTTACTCTGTATAGTGTTGTTGGACTTTTTGCTCCGTTTGTTGGTTGAAGTCTCGTAGGTTTTGTTGTAGTGCTTTTACATACTCCGCCCTGTCTATGCATCCTGGATGTGTAGTTTTGTTGTTGAAGTAGTGTCTCCTTTTCTTCTTTATTCTCACTTTCAATCGTACCATTCTGTGATCTGTGTCAAACTTCAGACCATTTATCACTTGTATGTTTTTCACCTCTGTTAGTCTATTGGTTAGGATGAAGTCTATTTCGTTTTTGATTTTCCCATTCGGAGATATCCATGTTCTTTTTGCTTTCTGGGCTTTTCTTGTAAAATGTGTTCACAATTTTAAGTCTTTGTCCCAGTGCAAACTGTATTAGTCTTTCTCCTCTTTCGTTCCTTGTTCCGTATCCGTGAAGGCCCATAGGTTCTTCTTCTTCGTATTCCTTTCTTCCTACCTTGCTGTTGAAGTCTCCAATTATGAATGTTGTGTGTGCTTCGTACTCGGCTAGTGTGTCTTCGAGGAGCATATAGAAGTCTTCAATTTCTTCTTCCGTACTTGCTTCTGTGGGAGCATAGACTTGAATTATTATGAACGTGCTGTCATTTAATTTTAGGGATAATACTATGATTCTTTCTGAGATTCCCTTTATTTCTTTTATATTGTGTTTTAAATGTCTTTTTTTTATCAAAAAACCTACCCCTTTTTGTCCTTTTGTTTCCCCTATGAAGCTAAAGACATCCCCATTTGTTTTCTCTATTATGTCTTCGCCGTATTGCCTCACCTCACTGAGGCCTAATATATCGTACCTTACGTTTTCTAGTGCGTTTTCGAGTTATATTTCTTTATCTTGGGTTCTTAAGGTTCTAACGTTTAGTGTACCAAGTATGAGTTCTTCTTCCTTGTGTGAACGTTGTTTCATCGTTGTGTTGTGTTGAATTCTTCTTCCCCGTTTTTTGAGGATAAGTCTTTCCAGTGCACCCACTGGTCATTTAACAGGATTTTCTGGTATCCAACTCTTACATTGTTATTACCCTTTTCCCTTTCTTCACTGGCTTTCTGTCGGAGTGATGCTTGGATTTCTCTTTCTTTTATTGTGAGGTCATCATCTATGAATATGTCTTGTCCTCTCAGTTTGTGTTTGTTTCGGACTATTTTTAGTTTGTCTGCAAAATTTGTGAAACTGACTTTCACTATACCTCTATTGTTTCTGTCTTTACCGACGTAGGTTGATTTTTCTGCCGTCACTTATTTTTCAATCGTGTCCAATATCTTCTTGATTTTGTTCTTTAGTTCGTCTTTGTTACTTTCATCATTAGTGAATTCTTTGCTTTTTACCACTATGTTGTTCCTCCTTTCTCTTTTCGCCTGTTGTTCTTTTTGTTCTTCTAGGTCACTTATTCTTTTGGATAATGTTTCTATCTTTTCTTGTATTGTGTTGTCTATGTTAGTGATTTTTTGTTCTAATGACTCATTTGCTCTTTCGCAGTATTCATTTCTTTTTTTAATTTCCTTTCTCATGGACACTCTTCAGTTTGCTTTTTCAAATCTTTAAGTTCTGATAGTATTTCAGAAAACATACCTTTAATGTCGTCTCTTTGGGGTTTTGCATTGTTTGTGTGTTCTTCTTCTCCCAAGCTTTCTGAGGTTGATATTTTGTTTTTTCTCTCTTTTTGCTTTATGTTTTTAGTTGAGGGCTGTGTTTTGGGTGGCATGTTGTTATATTTGCTAGTTACGTACTGTGATATATTTTACTCCTCTTTTTGGCGCGTGTAGTGTATTAATCTGCTTTGGCTTCATTCACTTCGTTTTTGCTATATAGTTCCTCTCACACTCATTCGCTTCTATTTTAGTGCTAAAATATGTCTATGTATATTGTTAAAAGTCTTCACCCCTTAGTAGCAGGTTGCTGATTTTCTTGTGTGAGCTGATACTATGGGTGCGTTCAGCGGGCTCAGCAATCTGCTAACCTGCTAGGTGCCTGCTGACTTGTTGCTAGGCTAGCAAGCGTGAGCCCGCCTGAACGCTTTGCTACAAGCTGACGCGGGAACTTTGAGCAATGCACAGAGTTCCTTTGAAGCTACCACACTTATTGGCCTATGATAAATACATAGAAAATAATAACTTTTATGCGACAGAGCTGTAGACAGCCCTGTTAATGCGCGGCGCTAGGCCGTGGAGCCAAGCTATCTGCGGACTCGGGAGACGTGAGTTCAAATCCCACCGTCGGCCGTCATGTAAATGGTTTTCAGTGGTTTCCAATCTTCAGGTCCAGGCAAATACCGGGACAGTAAGTTACCTTCTAATAGGCCACGACCTCTATCTTCCATCTCCTAGTCAAGTTTCATTAATTTCAGTTCTCACGAGGTTGGCGTCAGGAAGGCCAACCGGCGGTATAAACCACCCGCCACATAGACTTTCATCGTATGAAAACGGGAATAATAAAGGGGTAGACATCCTGACGATAAGAATAACTCTTCTTTTGAAATTCAATTGTATTTTAGGCTAGTCCACTCCTTTAATTAGTCGTATAAATATTAGGCTGATTTCTTATTGAAACATCCGTCGAAATTTGTAAAGAAATATTGAATTAGCCCTTCAGTTATTTAATTCTCCTACGTGTTACGTGGGGCAGATGACCTCGCTGTTCCACCCTTTAAAACAATTATCATTAAATACCCTACTATCAAACAAGCCAATTGTTTGGGGCAACATAACCCACAAAATTAACATGTAGACTATTAATTCCATAAAATCCAATCAAAGAAGTTTGTTCATATTACTGTTGCCCATAGTGTTAAAACACAGCACTCTATGTAAATAATTGTAGTGCAAGGCTATTGGCAAGCTATTTTTGCTTTAGCTTAAAATTAATAAAATGAGGGATATCACTTTGTTGCCCCAAGCCGTTCAGTTATTTAATTCCCCCATATATTTCAATAAGGTGCCATATCAGATGCGATTAAAAATTTATATACAACAATTTTTTCTAGAAAAATAAGTCGAGTAATAAATAACTTAATTTTTGTAATATTTCTTTAAGGGGGCAGATGACCTCATAGTTCCGCCCCTTAAAACAACAATAACTATTTCTTTAAGATTTGGGTGTTAAAATATTAATTATTGCTCCTCTCCCAAACTAATTGGACAGAATCATGCTGACTGAAAAGCATTCTGTTAATGAAAATTTAATAGGAAGTTTTCACAGCTAGGGGAGATGTTCTCTATTCAGTCAACTAAGACTTGACCAAGTTTTAGAAAAAAAAATCCCGAGTGTCGCCTTAGTTATCTAAGAAAGAATCAATTTTCAGTCGCTAAACACAGTATGAGCCCGAATAATTTGTTACACTAACTGGAAAGGATTTAATTGGCCACATAATTCCATAAATAACTCATCAGTAGCCTACTCACACATAATTTGGCCATGGGAAATCCGAAAGCTGTTTGGTAGCCTATATACACAGTAGGCTACATTTAAAACATCTTTCAGCCCAAAAGTATGGTTAACAGAGTTAAGAAAAGCTTCTGTTCTAAATATCGCGTTCATGCGCTACCGGTACAAAGTGGTATTTAATTACAACCCGATTTAACAGCGGGAAGACTGTAATAGGTTTAAACCATACACAAAAATAGATAAAGAATACGAGCCGGATTTGCCTTGACCAAACCAATTCATTAATACAACATAAAATAACTATTAAAAGTCATCATCCTTCAAGAAAACAACTAGACCTAGGCCTAGTGAGTTTAAAGATGAATTTAGAAGCGTAAAAGGTCCAATTACAACAATTATGCTATTGACAAACATTGTATTATATTACCTGTCGCCATTCTTGAGTGTAGATCTTCGTCTCTAGAATTTAAGAAACCTAATAGGTTCATTCGCCGAACGTGCAGAACTTGATCAATTTGATTCCCCGCCATGCGCCGCAAGTCAGCAGAAACAAGCTAGCAAACCAGCAGAGAAAAAGTTTGCTGGCTCTGCTGAGCGCTTGCTACCTACGTCACATCCGCTAGCAAGCCCGCTAGCAAGCCCGCTGAACGGCAAACTCAGAATCTGCTGACCGTTTGCTGGCCAGCAATGAGCCCGCTGAACGCGCCCTATGCCTGTGCTTTGTGCTGTAAGACGTTCGTTATGCGACGAATGTCCTCTTTCATTGTTGACAAGTCAGCGTCTTGTAACCGGTATCTCTCGTTCTCCATACAGAGTTTCTTCTGGTCACATGTTATTTTTGTGGTAAGGAATTCAAACGGTTCTTTGTTGCTGTATGCGATTAGTGTTTTGGTGAGCTTGGTGCTATATAACCTCACTAATCTCCTTCTGTTGTGTGATGTAATTAATTTCAGTTATTTACTTCTTTACCTGCAATTTGGGTTGATTCCTGGTTTTCTTTCATTGCGTACGTCTTCCTCGGGTACTTTTTTTTTTTTTTTTCACTTTTAAGCTGCACTGATATCGTTTTACCTTGTAAAGATCCAAAAACCGTGGAGCTCGGAAATGGCGCGTGTTTACTTGACTACAGTAGGGGAAGGTGTTGTACCTTGGGCCATCTCCACTTCAGTTGATTTAGTGTAATTCTGCTATCTGGTGGGATATAAATGAATTACTGTCATGGAGTAAACTATTATGTATACTCCTTGACCACCATATCATTGAAGCTCTTTGAAAAGTGAAGTACACATATTAATCTGAGAAGTAAAATTCCATCGTGTGAAAGTATTTTTTCTGGTGCCTCTTATTTATTCTGCTGAGAGCACAAAACAAGACGTGTTCAGAAGACTGTTATCAAGGTAAGGAGGGTATTTCTCATAATTTTAATGATCTGTGTGACGTTCCTCCAAATTATAACCTCCAAGTTTGGGGTTTCGTTTCGTAATGTAGTGCTGGTTGTTGTACCTTGGGCCACATCTCATGTTGTACCTTGGTCCATGGCCCAAGGTACAACATGATGTTTTTAATATTTTTGGTTTGACGTTTGAATTTATATTTTACGGTATTTAAGAATCCTACTGAATTATTGTATTATTTCTAGGAATATGCCAAGAAGCAAAACAGGAAAAACCAGAGAGAAAGTGGACAGTGATGCACTTTCTAAAGCCGTGAAGGATGTTTTATCCAATAAAACTAAGGTGAGATCTGCGGCCAAGAGGTATGGGATTTCAAGAACTACATTGGCCAGACGTTTGTTAATTGTGAAGGGTACCGGTAGTGAAGATGAAGAAATTGTATATGTACCTAGGAACGATGTGAAAAGAGTGTTTTCAGAACAACAAGAATCGGAACTGGTTGAATATTTCAAACAGGCAGCAAGAATGAATTACGGACTAACAAAAGCGAAAGCCATGGAACTTGCTTACGAATACGCTGTGGCCAATGCTGTAAAAATTCCAAATACATGGGAAGAAAACAAGTCAGCAGGGTTGATGTGGTTCAGAGGTTTGCGAAAGCGTTTCCCTTCCCTTTCATTAAGAAAACCTGAAGCGACAAGCCTCTCACCGGCTACAAGTTTCAATCGCACTAATGTTTCAGCATTTTATAAAAACTTGAAAACTGTTATGTCTAGGACTCACTTTCCACCAAACAAAATATACAATCTTGATGAAACTGGAAATTCAACTGTCCATATTCCACCAAAAGTTATTTGTGAAAAAGGCACCAAGCAGATTGGAAGCATGACTTCTGGAGAGAGGGGAGTGAATATTACGATGATAGTAGCTGTTAATGCGATAGGAAATCATGTTCCACCTATGCTAATTTTTCCACGTGTGCACTTTAAGGACCACATGTTATTCGGTGCTCCAGCTGGAACAATCGGACGAGCAAATCCATCAGGTTGGTCAAATGAGGAGCTTTTTGTAGATTTTTTAAATCATTTCATAGCATGTGAGAAACCAACTGTAGCAGAACCAGTTTTGCTGATCATGGACAACCACGAGACTCATATTTCTTTGAGGGCAATTGATATTTGCAAGAATAGTGGGGTTGTTTTGTTAACTTTGCCTCCGCACACGTCGCATAAACTGCAGCCACTTGACCGCACAGTGTTTGGGCCATATAAAACGTTCTATAACAGTGCTATGAATGAGTGGATGTTGACTGATGATGATGATGATGATAATTGTTGTTTTAAGGGGCCTAACATCTAGGTTATCGGCCCCTGATGGTTTGGGTGATCGTGATAATGAAAATGAAAAGCGAACTTAAACCTAAAACTAACTACTAACCTACATACTAGAAGAATAAATGGAAAACTAAAGGAGAATAAGGGAAATAAAAGGACAGAAGGAAAAGAAATGCCCTCAACCCTCGGAGAAGGCAGATTGAGGGACTTGGAAGGAAGGAGGGCCATGAAAGGCATATAGGAAAGTGAATGAGGAGAGGGTCTGCCCCAAAGGTAAGGGACAAAAGGGGAAAACGGACCCAGCTCAGGAATCCCTCGGGGTCGCCAACTCCCGAACTCGCCAGCCGTGAGCCCCTGAGGGTGTAGCATTATCTAGGGTGCACCAGAAGTAGTGGGGCTACATACACCCTGCCTCCTTAAGGGCCTAGAGCACAAGGCAGGAGGTAAAAGGAAGAGAAAAAGAAGGCTGACCCCTCGCAGAAGGAGGGTATCAGAAAAGATGAGACAAGGGCCAATTAAGGCGGGAAAGGAAGAGACTCCCTAGGCCTCGGATACCCTAATACCGTCGGGGTCAGAAGAGAACAAGAGTTGACCAAGTGAGGTCGACAGGAAAGAAGACAGAGAGGAGCCCGGCACAAGTAAGTGGAAGCAATGCCGGACTCAGCTGGGGGGATGTTGACTAATCCAGGAAAACCAGCATCAATATACGATATCTCAGGCATTGTAGGAAAGGCATTTACCAGAGCGTTCACCAAAGAAAATATTGAAAAGGGATTTAAGGCTACTGGAATTTATCCAGTTGATGAGAATCTTTTCGGTGACTTTGAATTCATGCCTGCAAATGTTACCGACAGACCTTATGATTCTGGTGAACGAGAGGAAAATGAAGAAAATGGGAATACTGCTGTCTCTGAGCAGGGAGCAGAGGTGACATCAGGAGGGAATCATAAATCCCCAGAAATGCTGCGTCCATTTCCCAAAGCTGGACCACGAAAACAAACTGGAAGACGTAGAGCTGGGAAGACTAGAATATTAACGGATACACCAGAGAGAAATGAAATAAAAGACAAGAAATCAAAAAAGAAGAAGAAGAATGAAGCAATAGTCAAACGTCGCCTGGATTTTCAAGACTCCACCTCAGAAGAAGAAACTTTCGAAGTAATTTTACAAGATTCAAGTGATGATGATCTGGAAACATTGAGAGAAAAGTACCTCGATGAAGAAAAGGACAATGATAATTTTGAAGAAGGAACAGAATTGAAAGAAGGCGATTATGCTGTGACCTGCGTTGCTGGAAAGAAGAACATTTCATACTATGTCTCAAAAATCTCAAACGTTTATGGTGATGAGTATGAAGTTCAGTACCTAAAGAGAATTGGAAAAACCAATAAATTCACTTTGCCAGAACCAGAAACTTTCACTCTGTCTATGGCAGATGTTGTGTTGAAGCTCCCTAAACCGTGCACTATTGGAACATCCCAGAGGCAAAGTTCATGGTTGTATTTTCCTGTCGATTTCACTACCATGTATGATGTAAAGTAGGACTATGCATAATGTATTCAACTAAATACTAATAAAATGTTACCTACAGTGTTCATTTGACAAAACTTGGCATATTTTAGTTTTATTTCAAAATAAACTTTAATGGCCCAAGGTACAACCCCTAGTTGTACCTCGGGCCACATTGCAACCTCTGTTTTGAAGGGCTGTATCAAATTTCAAATGTATCATAAACCAGTTTTTGAAACAGCTTCTTCTGCAGAAAGAGGCAGATGTCAATTTCTGATCTTGAGCAGGTCGAAACATTGAAATAATTAAGCTGTAGAAAATAAATATTAAAATTTGGCCCAAGGTACAACACCTTCCCCAGCATAGTGTTCTACAAACCGTTTATTTGTCACATCTTGGTCGTTAACAGGAAACTCAACATTTGTTTGTTTTTGATGTTGTAGATTGTTTACAGTTTGTTTCAATTGATCAAATTCACGTTGGGAAGCGGCATATTGTTCAACAAACGTCTTATTTGCAACATCGTTATCGTATATGGGATTGTTTACGTGAATAATTCGTTTACTCATCATATTTAAAGTTCCACCATCGTCTACGTTTAAAAAGTTTTGTTTATTAAATTTAGTGATTAAGTCTTCTAGATCTTTTCGAGAGGCAGCAAAGTTTTCTAAGTAATATTTGTTTATTGCATCTAACGAATCGATTGGTTGAGATATGTTTGTTATTCTTCTATTTAACATATCTACAGTTTCATCATCTCTGTTTATATTCAAAAGAGATTTTTTAATTTCATCGAGTTCATTTGTTACATGAGTTTTAAGAAAAGAATACGTTACCGCATCTTGATTTTGAATTGGATCTTTAACATTTCTTATTCTTTTGTTACCCAAGTCGAGAGTATCTTGATCATACGGAAAGTGATCTTCTGAAAATTCTCGCACTAAACCATGAATGAATTCTACTCGTTGTAACACTTCGGTTATTCGGGTCTCAAGATATTTTTTTTATATTCGATGTATGTTGCTGCATTGCAATAAGGTTTACTGCATCATTTGCAGATTATGGTAAAGCTAAGCCCGCGAGACGTTTGTTTTGAAAGTCAAGTTCTTTTTTCTCTATTTTACAAATTGAAAAAATTAAACCTTTAAGCTCGTTAAAGTTTCGTTGTATGTCTTCTTTAGACTCAATTTTATTTAGCTCATTCAATAACTTCACTACATAACCTTTGTTGCACGCATCTTCAACATGTATTGGCGTTCCAACATTTTTTAACCGTTTGCCGTTAATACTTAGATGTCCGTCGCTTGTTGTTGTTGTTGTTAGTTGATTTCCATATTGCACTAGCTTATCATCAACATATGATTTAGTTGCAATATCATGTCGTGAAGTCGGTCGTCCGATAGACACATTATTGGTTTTGTTAAACGATGTCATAGTTAAGTTGTTAACCACGCAAAAGCTATAACACGAATGGGCATTTACCTCTTTTTGAAGTCATATTTATAACTGAAAATAAACATCAAATCCATTGCGATATCGACCATTTTGTAAATCGCTATCTTTATCGATAACCAAAAAGCCAAACTTAGAGTTTTGCCAACAATACGAACAAATATCAAAGAACTGTTCATAGCTCATATCTGTATTTACATGATCGTTATATACGTGACGCAAGTTTGTTCCGTCTTGTTTAAAAAGAATTAAAAAAATAGCGTTATCTCTAATTAGATGTTTAGGTATACAAGAATATGTTTGACAAAGATAAAATACGTCAACGTTGTGATGACGACCTCTACTTAAATAATCTTTCATGTGTTGTTGTTTATTGCTGGCTACATCATCAAAAACAAATATAGAGTTTTTTCTAGCCATTTCTGGAGGCATAACTTCATCATTATCGAAAAAAAAAACTTTTTATTTCTTTTATGGAGTCCAAAAACTTTTTTAATTCAACATATTTACTTTGAGCAAGTGATTTAGAATAAATATAAACGTTTTCAAAACGAACTCCATTTTTATGATACAATAAATTTAGCATTACGTTTGTTTTGCCACAGTTCGATGGACCGCAAATGATACATCGAATTGTGTTCGGTAGTAAAACACCATGCTTTCTTTTTTCACTTTTACTCTGGTTTTCAGCATTAGTAAATGAAATTACTGGTAGAGTGTTTGACTGCTTAACAAACTTCAGCATGTCTACGTTTACGTCTGAGAATGCACACTGCACAAAAAATCACATCACATCAACATATATTGCTTCCACACGTATCATAACTTGTATTATATGGAATAATAGTAGGATTTTCAGGATTTAAATCAACGTTGCCGACGTAAAACCCTCTTAAATATGGACAATATGGCGCCCATTGTTCATGATCATTTAAAGGATTATCGTTTTCCCTCCAATTTTCAATTTCAATCTTACAGAATATACATTTCACCTTATCACCATGACCAGTATAATAAAATCCTGCTGATGCTAAACAAAATTCGTTTGGACAGGGAAGAGGCCAATTTTGAAAAGTTTTAAGTCTTTCATATTCAGATTTCAATTCTATGCTAGGAGAAATATTGTTTACGTAGGGGCAAGAAAAAGCCCATTTGTTATGCTCTTCAAACGGATCATCATCTTCTTCCCAATAACTAAGTTGCAGATTACAGAAAGCACACCTAACCATATCCTTATATCCATAATAGTAAAATCCTGCAGCTGCTAACCATGCAGTGTTCGTAAAACTGTCTGAAGATCATGTCTTAAATGTTTTAGCCGATCTCTTTCAGATTTCAAATTCATTTCTTTTTAACTCAATATCATTTGCATTAACTGTTTTTTGGAATACTTTACACAATTAAAATACTTCATGATGCTGCTTCACTTCACAAAGAAAAGATGTTCACCACACAAAGCTAAATGCGAACTGAGATGAATCAACAAAACACGTTGGCTAATATGCATGATTTGCATGTGTTGGGTTGGCCGAGCGGTCTAAGGCGTTAGACTTAAGATCTAATTTTCTGAAATTGAAAGCGAGGGTTCGAATCCCTCACCTGACAATATTATTATTTTATTTACATGTAGAGTGAGGAGGTAATTGATCATTAATAAGAACTTTATTATGAAATGGTACAAAAGACCTTTTCTTCTTGATTCATTTAGAATTACAATTAATACAATTTTATTTCTCTTGAAGTAATCTCATTCTTTTTTTAGTTGTCCAGATGAGTGTGGGTGTGTTGAGATGATCTTCTTCTTCTTTTAGTTGTCCAGATGATTATTTTCTGTAGACAAAAAAATATATACACTGTGTTAAAAAGCAAACTAAAACAAAATATGTATAGCGGTCAACGACACTAGTAGATTTAATTAATCACCTTTTATAGATAGCGATTACAGTTATCACATTTGCAGCGAAGATGAAACAGTTGAAATTTCCCCTTTAGATGATCTGGTAGATGTTCCCACTCTAGACGAATTCGTTGTGGTTCATATATAGTCAGTACGTTTATAGGAAAGTAGTTCCAATCAAACTTATTAAAACCTGGAAGTCCATTGTTTCGAAACTTGTTTATTATCGAACACACGATTTTCATGATGCCATCAGAAGAATTTAACCAATGTTGAACAGCATTGACATTGAATTTAGCACAACTATTGCTTCCCATTGCTAGAGATGGTAAATGTTTTGGACAATCTGTAGGTAAACGATGGCTATGCCTCAACATTAGGTCTGACATTCCATCAATCGTATTAAGATCGAATAATGAGTCGGGGGAAAGTGCTTTTAGTGCAAACAAAGAAAATTCCTGTGGCAAATTATATACAACTAAATATTCATATTTATTCTTAATAGACTCAAAAAAAGAAGAAAGAGTTTTTTCACAATATGCTGCAACCCATGTGATAACGGGGCTGAATGATGGTATATTGCCGTTATTTAACATACAGTAAGCAAGTTCCAAACTGCCGTTTGGTAGCTTGCGAATGTCTGCAACTATTGGTTGCTTCTTATTCCACGTGCCAGCATCAGTAGAAGGAGAGTTTGTTGTTGTCAATTCCATGATTGCAACTAAAGTGAGAATACTTGTTTACTTGCTTGCTTATAACTTAGCAAATATTGGTTTAGATAATTACTTCATTCGTTAATGGTCTGTAAGATATTTGACGATCATGAATAAGAACACAATAAAGAGTTGTATCTTCAGGTATATTCTCACTTGTCTCGATTTCAATTCGCACATCGACTGAAGATGTCTTCACTGCTTCCACTTGTTCGAGACAATTAATTACAATAATCGGACAATGAGACTTAAATTCATCTCGTGAAACCAGAGTCTCTGAACGAACATCATCGATCTGATAATATACATTACGAAACTTAACAAACATGTCATATAACTCGCTGTAGTCATTTATGGCAATTTCAGAAGTTGGCATTTCATAGGGATAAAAAATTGAATTTAAAAAAACTCTTATAGATTTAATGTTACAATGGTCAAAATAGGAAGAGCATGTGTTTAGTAAATTTCTTCTAGTTTGAAAACCTAATAAAAATTGACGTGGTGTTTGAGTTTCAGAAGTTGTCATTACAGTCCAACTATATTTAGTTGTTCTAGGAAGAGAAGGCAAGACATGAACATCCCATGATCGAAAACCAACCTGAATGGGAATATTTTTCTGCATTAGTTTTAATCTTTTAATTTGTTCTTCGTCCGATAATAATAAAACGGGAATTTTTAGATAAACTTTAAATAACTTGACCTTAGAAAGATCGTTTACGGTTGTCGATTGCAACGCACGTGTGTTACTTGACGATCGGAGAAGTATTACCTCATGCTTGCAGTTTAAAATCGGCTTTCTGTAATCCTCTGCTAATCCTAACAGGTTGCTTAAAGAAAGCATTATATGAAAACGTTTTGTTTTACTATCAACAATATTTGCTTCACTTGCTGGTGTTGTTAAAGAGGGAAAATAACCAGCATTTTGTAAAGCTGTATATTCGTTTTTTGAATATGATGCAAAGGTTTTTATAGAACTTGTTATACCTAGATGGCGTGTACGATCAATTTCTTTACCATTTAACGTGATGCGAATTTCGCTAAAAAGATTAGCCCTAAAATTTTGGTCAGGATGTGCTGTAGTAGAAGCAGC
This sequence comes from Meconema thalassinum, assembly GCA_946902985.2. Taxonomy (NCBI): domain Eukaryota; kingdom Metazoa; phylum Arthropoda; class Insecta; order Orthoptera; family Tettigoniidae; genus Meconema; species Meconema thalassinum. Next base: position 499,661,465 of record OX336392.1, on the reverse strand, counting down.
CGGATTTATGTTAGAAGTAATAATTTGACCTTCTAAGTGAAGAACACCTTCTGATAATAAAACTATGTTGTCTTCATTTTGAATCGGTATTCGAATTTCATCATTATTTTCGAATTTATTAGCTGAATAAGGTTGATAAACTCTTTCTTCTCGTCGCACAACTCTGTTGTCAACCTCTCTTTTATCTGTTATGTTAAACATGCTAAACATGTTAACAGCTTCAACTATAGATAGAAACTAAATAAGATTAACAATTGCATATATATTTATATTGAAATTAAAGTACGCGATAGCCTAAAGACTGTAAGAAATGTTTGTTGTTACTCGATAACTGTTTCTTAGATTTCAAGGTGCGATGTCGTTGTTTGTTTTTTGTTTTTTTTTTACAAATTTTAGCTGATTGATTTATATTATTTTTTTCGAATCAGAGTCGACTTCTTTTTTTTCAAACTTTGAGTATTATATAGTATAACCATATTTGTGAATGTTTTCTAGTAAGCTTACTCAAGTAGAATGAAAACATAACAGTATTTCATTACTTTATATAGCAAGATATCGTGCTGGACGAATAATTAATTCTACAGTTAAATCTTCATCTTGCGCACCCTAGATAATGCTACACCCTCAGGGGCTCACGGCTGGTGAGTTCGGGAATTGGCGACCCCGAGGGATTCCTGAGCTGGGTCCGTTTTCCCCTTTTGACCCTTCCCTTTGGGGCGGACCCTCTCCTCTTTCACTTTCCTATATGCCTTTCATGGCTCTCCTTCCTTCCAAGTCCCTCAATCCGCCTTCTCCGAGGGTTGGGGGCATTTCTTTTCCTTCTGTCCTTTTTATTTGCCTTATTCTCCTTTATTTTTCCATTTCTTCTTCTAGTTTGTAGGTTAGTAGTTAGTTTTAGTTTTAAGTTCGCTTTTCATTTTCATCTTCACGATCACCCAAACCATCAGGGGCCGATAACCTAGATGTTAGGCCCCTTAAAACAACAATTATCATCATCATCATCATCTTCATCTTGCAAATCAATGAGCTGTTGAAGATGATCTTCAAGTTGCACAGATACATGTTGAATAACCTTGGTGTTCATAGGCAAAAAATTAATTGTTGTTGGTTGTGCAACAATCGGGTAACCAGCAGGAACATGAGCTTTAAAATTATATAAAGAGTGTGTTGGTTTATGGTTCAAATAAGAACTCGTACCAAGCACAAGGTTGCAACATACTCAAATACTATTAACAGTGTTAATTTTAATCATATATTCAGAATGATGAGTTGTGTTTGCCTTGAACTTTCTATGAGAAAATCCCAACAAATCTGCAATAGAATCTGCAACACCAAAATCTATAGCAAACACTTTCGAATGTAGTTTACAATGATAAAAGACTTTATCATAATTAATATAAAATGATGGGAATTTGTCTTTGTCACCTAATAAATGTTCAACTAATAATTCATTAATCTTTTCACTTAATTGTTTTAACGTATAGCTAGCATTGGGTATTATTAAATTCGCTCTATCCGCTTCGTTCAACTTTATAGCCAAAACGTTATTATTCTCGCTAATTGTTACTTCATTATCGATTCTATTTCGATCAATTTCAATTTCTCTTTTATTCTCTTTAGGGTAAACTTTCTTTTCAATACCTAAAGGCCCTGCTACACTGTTGGCTACAGTGAAATCAATATTAAACGGAGAAGACAAAACGAGACGGTTGTCTCTTTTTCCATCTATATTCTCTTCCACATACATTTTTGTTTTTTCTAAATGTTGTGGTATAAGTTTCGACAATGAGTGATAACTAAGTAAATCATCAAAAGTTGAGGCTAGATCTTCAAATTCATAAATACCCGGTGGTACCACTAAATCAATTGATAAAAAATTAGTAAAATGAATGCGAAATTTATTATTTCTGTTGGTAACATTTCGAATAGAATTAGATGTATACAATCCTGCAAGTCCTATTTCAAAAAACTCTGCTCCTACAAGATGAATCGGGTTCTCCAATGTAACATCAATCTTCGAGCATTTACCTTCAAGAGTTATCCGTCTTTCGAAAGACATCTTTGAAATGTTTAAAGACGGTCTGTGTTTCCCTTATTTATACAATACAAGAAGACTAAACATAAATGTCCACAAATCGAAGAAGTAATCGATTGATATGAATGAAAATTATATTGTAGATAGCAATTTTTAAGATATGTTAAAATTTCTAATGGTGGTCTTAAATTACCAATACTATCAAAATAATGCACATATTTACCACGTTTACTGAAAGCCACCCAATGTAAACCGGATTTATCCATCGGTTCAAGGTTAACAATACAGTTTTCATTTTTTCGAGGATATCTTGGTAACGTATCTCGCATAAAGACTCCTCTAAAATTTGGAATCTTTAATTGATGTGCGTATTTAGCTAAATCGAAATTACTTAATGCTTTATTTGGTATTTGGTTAATTATCTTTTGTATGCAGGAGGATTTAAATAAATGCCTTGACCTCCTTTTCCTTGCATTGCTTCTATCATTCGATTGTGTCTTTTCATTTCTTTTAGTTCTTCTTGAGCAGCTTTCGCCTTGTTTATAGCAGACGCCACCCCTGCTGCTCCGCCTGCTAGACCCCCCAAGCCCGACAAGGCTGCAAATATCGGAAGTAGGGGTAAAATACCACCTTGCTTTTTCGATGTTCTTCTTTTTTTTAATCTTTTCTTGTTTTTTTTTATTATTTAAGTTTCGCTTACCTCCTCCAATCTTAGACTTAGCTTTCATGATGCCACCCACTGTTAGTGCAGCTGCTCTCTCTCCAAATGATGCGTCACGGGATTTTACACGAGACCAAGCTTTTGAAGCTAAAATTTCATCAGCCTCTCTTCTTTTGTTTGAATCTTTATGCTTTGCGTAAGCAATGTCGTGCTCTTTGCACGCTTTATCTAATATATTTATTCCTGGATCACCACGGCTCAATCGCTTTTCTAATTTTGTTCCTGGTCCACAATATTCATATCCCGGGATGTGTAATTCCACGGGTAAATTATCAATAGTTTTATTAAGTACACGACTAATTAATGATCCACTTCCTGTTCGTTTATATTGAGTGGTAGAGTTGCTCCTCTTACAACGCACCATTACTAAATGATATGTAATATAAAGTAATTATACATATATATATATATATATATTTCTGGAAAATGGGAATGGTGGGGGGAGGTGTTTTTTTTTTAAATAATACACACAAAATTTGGGTTATTATTTATTCTTTTTTCATAAGCAAAGGAACACACAAAAAATTAGTATTATTAACAGCATAAAATGATGATGATGATGAGAATTGTTGTTTTAAGGGGCCTAACATCTAGGTTATCGGCCCCTGATGGTTTGGGTGATCGTGAAGATGAAAATGAAAAGCGAACTTAAAACTAAAACTAACTACTAACCTACATACTAGAAGAAGAAATGGAAAACTAAAGGAGAATAAGGCAAATAAAGGACAGGAAGAAAAGAAATGCCCTCAACCCTCGAAGAAGGCGGATTGAGGGACTTGGAAGGAAGGAGAGCCATGACAGGCAGATAGGAAAGTGAAAGAGGAGAGGGTCCGCCCCAAAGGTAAGGGACAAAAAGGGAAAACGGACCCAGCTCAGGAATCCCTCGGGGTCGCCAACTCCCGAACTCACCAGCCGTGAGCCCCTGAGGGTGTAGCATTATCTAGGGTGCACCAAACGTGGTGGGGCTACATACACCCGGCCTCCTTGAGGGCCTTAAGCAGAAGGCAGGAGATAACATGAAAAGAAAAAGAAGGCTAACCCCTCGCAGAAGGAGGGTATCAGAAAAGATGAGACAAGGGCCAATTAAGGCGGGAAAGGAAGTGACTCCCTAGGCCTCGGATACCCTAATACCGGCGGGGTCGGAAGAGAACAAGAGTTGACCAAGTGAGGTCGACAGGAAATAACAGCATAAAAGTGTGTGTGTGTGTGTGTGTGTGTGTGTGTGTGAAAGAAATAAAGTAAGTGAGATGAACTGCTTTAATCTCAATTTGTTTCTAATCATTTTTTCAGAGAAAAATGACCAAACGGTAAAGTATCAATTCCGTTTTCAGTTATGTGTCTTTTATCTTCGTTTGATGAAATTGCCAACTTATTTTGCCGAACAGTAAATACAGAATGAGATTTTGAAATTATACAAACTTGAACTTTGTTGACTTTTTCTCTGTTATAAAGACACTTTCGATACTCATCAATATTCATACTTTTACTCACACTCTTCTTAATGCCTTTAGCCTTACACAAGCTATTCATTTCATCACACAATTTTATTGCATACATTTTGGGTCGTAACCCCACAAATTCTTCAACAATCCTTCCAGCATTTTCATCTTTCATTAAACCAATTTCACCTTTATTTTCTCTCACAATGCCAAAAGGATTGTTTGTTTCATAGTTTCCAGTATCAAACAAATTTGAATGCTGTTTCATGAACTCATAAATATCATAATAGAATATATACATAAAACTATCGGTGTCTGTGTATAACAACCTCACATTTGATTCAGGATTTGCTAAAATAACATTGTAATGAAAGTCATTCATTTTACATTTAGACAAATCTAATATAGATGCACCAACATATACTGGTTGATTGTGAAAAATCTTTAGTCTACTCATCTCGATGACCATACATTGTTCATCGAATATAATTCTATGTTTAAAATTAGCCTTAGCTATTAAAGACCTAGCACCACGAGCTCCATGCCATTTGGTGACCCATTTGATGTCCCTTAACTTCCTCACATTCATCAGTGAACGACCAAAAATTGCATTATTCATCAATTTATAAAAATTCTTTTCAAAATCATTTTTGGCATGTTTTCGTTTCTCTGTGTTCACATCAATATATGGTTTTAGCCATTGGCTCTGATTGAATTCAATTATTCTGTGAATACGATCTAATTTCATTCCTAGTTGAATACATTGCTTTAACAATCTATAATGCAAAACATAACGTTCTTTATTATCTAGGGTAGCCATTAGCTTTGTCAACTTTTCGGGACATAGAGGGTAATCTGAATGTTTGTCATGTAACTCTTGAGGATAAGTCAAATCTACTTCCAAAATATATCCAATTTCTGAAGTATCATCAATAGTTAATACATCAAAGCCTTCAACATTTGCAACCCATTTAAAGCCACCCGTTGGAAGATATTCCATCATCGCATATCCATATAAATTATTAACTTCAAAGTACATTATGTAGGACTCTTGCTTTTTCTCATCATAAGTTTTCATATACTTATTATTACCAATCGCATGTCGTGTTATACACTGAACATTTCCTCCTCGAATAGATCGTTCAAAAAAGTGTAACATATCAATATCTTGAAGCAATTCAAGTTGAACGTTGGTTATCTTTTTCATAGCACACCAAGACATAGATGGAGCAGTGTAAAAATGAGCTGCATCAATGCCATAAGTTTCCATGCCATTCGATCTAAAATTTTCAAAGACATCCGCCAAAAGAAGTGTGTCAACTTTTCAATACAAATCGGCGTATTCTCCTAATGTTTGACAGGAAAACGTTTCCCACACCGATTGAGCAAACTCATACTCTTCATTCGATATTGTTTGATCATTAAGGCTGCTATAAAACTTGGATATTTCAGGTAATTTAGTTTCGTTAAGTACATCCATACTCGTGACGTATTCATAGGGAAACACGCCTTTTCTCGCAGTAAGTCGAAACTGTGCATCATCATTAAAATAACGTCGTGTTATTTGCTTTGAATCTTCGCTTAACGAAGATGAACATTGATCTAGTGAACAGGACAAGAAATTATATGTATCGAAAAATCTTAACTGAATGAATCCATTCTTAGCCCGTACATACTTTGTAAACCCTTTATAACGTTCCATATTCACCGCTAACAAACTTATATGACCAGGATTATGTAACACCTCTCCATCTTGTTTCTCACAAATTTCTTTAATTATAAAATGTCCATCATAGGCTGTTAGATTATGAAATGCTATAGGCAAAACCTTTGTTACTTTGTAATTTAAATTACAACTATTGTGTGCGCTTCCTCTATATTTTCCAGTTAAGTGACAATGATCGCGTACTTTGAGTTCATTAACTGCAATCGGTTTCTCGCAAATGTGACACATTTTACTTGACAAAAATAATCTTTCTTCATTTTCGATCATCTTTAACATTGGCTTAACCGAAAAGTAATATGTTTGAAGTTTATCCACAATACTATAAAGTTCCTTTACAACCAATTCAATGCAATTATTTCCCCTAAAGAGTTTGAAACTGCACAATTCACTATCAAAATTACAATGAAGGTATAAAGAAATGCTGTAAGGATTATGTTTATGTGTTAAAGTAGAGTTATGAATGTCACTATTTGGAAAACAGGAGGAAATTGGAGACAAGACGCATTCAGTGTCTGCATATATTATAAATGGAACTGTATCTTTAACTCGGAATTCTGTAAAATTAACAAATCTTTGTTCATCAGTCGGCATTATGCTTTTTGCAACAGGAAACTGTTTACAGTCTGCAAAGTGAACATTTAACTCATCCTCAAGAAAATAATATGACATGATGATGATAATTGTTGTTTTAAGGGGCCTAACATCTAGGTTATCGGCCCCTGATGGTTTGGGTGATCGTGAAGATGAAAATGAAATGCGAACTTAAAACTAAAACTAACTACTAACCTATATACTAGAAGAAGAAATGGAAAACTAAAGGAGAATAAGGCAAATAAAGGACAGGAGGAAAAGAAATGCCCTCAACCCTCGAAGAAGGTGGATTGAGGGACTTGGAAGGAAGGAGAGCCATGAAAGGCAGATAGGAAAGTGAAAGAGGAGAGGGTCCGCCCCAAAGGTAAGGGACAAAAACGGAAAACGGACCCAGCTCAGGAATCCCTCGGGGTCGCCAACTCCCGAACTCACCAGCCGTGAGCCCCTGAGGGTGTAGCATTATCTAGGGTGCACCAAAAGTGGTGGGGCTACATATACCCGGCCTCCTTGAGGGCCTTAAGCAGAAGGCAGGAGATAACATGAAGAGAAAAAGAAGGCTGACCCCTCGCAGAAGGAGGGAATCAGAAAAGAAGAGACAAGGGCCAAATAATATGACAAACAACGTCTACATATATAAATCCTTCTCTGAGTGCTAGTGACGCTTGAACGCACAAGGCGAGCAAGATTTCTAATTAAACAAAAGTGATAACTTTCACTGTTTCCAATCTGCAACATCAATAAGTCTACACTCCTTTCATATACTTTATCTGATACATACAAAGGTACAATAGTAAAAGTTTTTTTTTCCTTTTACTTCGTTTGTTCCCATACATACCCAATTGTTTTCATCATCATATTGTGCTCCATCCACATTTACAGAAATATTGTTTTGGTTTTCAAACTTGTTTAAATATTTCATTTCCATCGGAATTGAAATACCATCTAAATTTAAAACATCTCTGTAATTAGGATAGGAAGAAAGATGATTCACGTTTCGAGTTTTTGGATACAAACCAGCAACCACACTCCACGCAAAACAAGCTTCCTTTGTATCATACAAATTTAGCACTGCATGTTTATTGACTATTACGTCAGGCAATCGAATAGTATTGGACATTCCTACTTGAAATCCAACATATTTATTTATATTAATTCTCAAACTATGAATTTTTTCTAAAGCCCACCCGGAACCATTTGCTTCAAATTCGCTCATTTTTGTCAATGTACCTTCAATGATATGATTATTATAAAATTCATTTAAATCAGTATACTCGAAAACTACCTCATTTTTGATAGCAAAATATTTTGTTTCTGATATGTCGCGAAGCACATATTGTGCACACAAAACTGAATTCACCTTTAAAGCTTGTACAGTTAACGCTTTCTTAACATACTTTGTAAACCAAATATTAGCATTCGCTAAAAATTCGCGAGGATCCAAAAACTCATTCTTAACATTTGATACTGCAAGTGTGTACACACTAGAATTGAATGCTGTTTCAATTAACTCACAGCTCAAGAAAGATTCATCCTTTATTTGAATTGTAATTTCTTCGAAATTCACAGCTTGTTGCAATATGTGCTCACTAATAACTCTCCAACATTCAATCAACTCATCACTGTTCTCAATCAACTCGGTTTGAGTGTTTTCCCCGATTTGGTATGATACTGAAATAGCACCGTTTAGTTCACTTCGAAAATTAGAAACACTTTCAAATGCATCGTCCAATTGATTTCTTATATTTTCACTGTTATTATGTATTACAATATCAACCTTTCTACGTTTGCTAGGAGGCGAGGTCATTGATGATGATGATGATGATAATTGTTGTTTTAAGGGGACTAACATCTAGGTTATCGGCCCCTGATGGTTTGGGTGATCGTGAAGATGAAAATGAAAAGCGAACTTAAAACTAAAACTAACTACTAACCTACATACTAGAAGAAGTAATGGGAAACTAAAGGAGAATAAGGCAAATAAAGGACAGGAGGAAAAGAAATGCCCTCAACCCTCGAAGAAGGCGGATTGAGGGACTTTGAAGGAAGGAGAGCCATGAAAGGCAGATAGGAAAGTGAAAGAGGAGAGGGTCCGCCCCAAAGGTAAGGGACAAAAAGGAAAAACGGACCCAGCTCAGGAATCCCTCGGGGTCGCCAACTCCCGAACTCACCAGCCGTGAGCCCCTGAGGGTGTAGCATTATCTAGGGTGCACCAGAAGTGGTGGGGCTACATACACCAGGCCTCCTTGAGGGCCTTAAGCAGAAGGCAGGAGATAACATGAAAAGAAAAAGAAGGCTGACCCCTCGCCGAAGGCGGGAATCAGAAAAGATGAGACAAGGGCCAATTAAGGCGGGAAAGGAAGTGACTCCCTAGGCCTCGGATGCCCTAATACCGTCGGGGTCGGAAGAGAACAAGAGTTGACCAAGTGAGGCCGACAGGAAAGAAGACAGAGAGGAGCCCGGCACAAGTAAGTGGAAGCAATGCCGAACTCAGCTGGGGCCCCGTGGTCGCCAACCCACATCCCACTAGATGTGAGCCCCTGGGGGGGGGGGGCGAGGTCATTGTTGGTGTTGTCTAAGCAATTGTCCAATTTGCACTAAAGTTAATACACCACCAACAGTTGGTGTACCATCACTGATGTCTAAGCATACGTCCAATTTGCACTATTGTTAATACACCACCAGCAGTTGCTGTAACATCGGTTTACCATAAACCTATAATCTTTTAAAGTATATTCAAGCCATTGTGATAAATTACTGCCTGTAATCTCCAATGAACAATGAACAGCCTCAAAAGGAAATTCATCCTGAAGTTTACCAAGCAAATTGTTCCTATACTCATTCAATTTTGTTACATCGTAACAAGTCATGGAAAATTCGATTTTGAAAACTTCATCAAATGTATTGTATCCGAAGAAACAAATAAAATGTTCATCTTCACATAATTCTTTCAATAGATATCTTAGAACTGTTTCTGTCACCTCTCGCTGACTATCATCTGATTTGCTAACATTGGTAACGTAGACTGAAAATGTTCAAATTCCACTCGAAGATGTCCATTTGTTAAAACAAGCTTCTTTCTCATTACGACTCACCTCGTTATCATCTTCTTCCTCTTCTTTCGGTTGTTGAAAGCATACACGATGATACTCTATTAGCGGGTGCGATCGATGTTCAGTTCCACTCAGGAAATTAACAGTTTTCCACTTCATTATGCTGTTCGTTTTATTAGTTTTTTTTAGATGATCTGAAAAAATTAAACAAATTAAGAAATAATGAGCAACTAAATATATCAATCGTTATATCGATCAATACATAAAATATATATATAATCCAATACTCACCAAAACATGTTGATGTGAGCGGTTCTTCAACCCAAAATACACCGTCATCAGTTTGCCATCGAGTACTGTTTCAAAATGACTTGATGTGAGCGGTTCTTCACCCCCAAATACACCAGCATCAGTGTGCCTCCCATTGAGTTTAGTTCATCGATCTCTGATGCGCTTAATTTTGAAAATACTGCTGGTAGAAATACACTTGTTACTTCATCTTCAATGTTAATATCCACCACTATTTTTCTTCCAAACCTCGTCTGTACGGGGCGAATAATTTGGACCACATATGGTAAATCAATGACTAGTTCTGCTAGTTTCTTATAGAATACTCAGTACAAGATGATAAGTTATTGAACTTTGTTAGAGCTTCCATCACACAATTTGTTCCTCGTCGTTGACTTTCTTTATTTCTTTCACACACACACACACACACTCTTCGCGCAAAAGTAAAAGTTAAACTCTTCCATGCACTCGTCCATTTATATATCCTTCACCCCCACCCACACTCCAGAAACCATATGCTGCAAACTAGCTTCTAACGCAAACATTTCTTTTTTTCCGCTATTGCTTAAAGAAGTCAAAGATTACATTCTTAGCCAATGACGTTAAAGGTCAACTCTGTCTCACGCGAACACAGCAGACGAGATCAATCACACTGCTGCACATGCTCAAACTTGCATGGGTGTCAAATGACGGTTAGCATCCTAAGCAAAAAACAATAACAGCTGCACACCACATGTGTGGATAGAAACCGCCTCTCCGCTCAGCCCACCCGGCGCGAGCAAAAAAAAAAAAAACATAACTGCTGCACACCACATGTGCGGATCGCTCGCACTGGCACACATGCTCACACTCGCATGGGTGTCAGATGACAGTTAGCATCCTAATAAACAACCCCCATGACGTCAACACCCATTAACTTTTTATCATCATCGCACAAACAAGCCAAAAGGTCAACCCCTTCCCACGCTAACACGTGCAGTGCACATGCTCGCTCCTGGACCACGTGCTCGCTCTAAGGGCCCATGACGTCACCCAAAGGGCTATGACGTCATCGCGATTACGCAATATTCAAAGTCTAAAGTTCCCTACTACTCATATAAGAATAGACAACTTAACAAAATAAATTTTCTCTTGATGAAATGGTCTTCAAAGAGTTGATAGTAGGCGACACTAGCGCAGCCTGGTGGGTAAAAAATTAGACGAAGTTCTCTTGATCACGGAGATGATAGCTGGCGATGGCGACGAGATCTGGTGGCCAGATTGATAAGGAAGTCCTCTTGAACAGGGAAGAATTGAGGAACTTCAGAGATTCGCTGCTAGATGACGCTATGTGGGTAATGGAAGATATATATCTAGAACAGACTCACAGGTAACATGAGAGCCATAAACAGCAAGGAGAAATTGGAAGATCACTGTTGGAGTTTGAGAAAAAGGAAGGAATGAACTATAGCAAAGAGAAGTAAAAGTTTACTCTATCTTACCGTGTATTCCAAAGAATACACCACGGGGCGAGGGACCATGCACGGAGGGGCCTTGCTAGGTACTCGGACGATACAGGAGACAGCAGGAAATCGGAACTGCTGTATAAGTCATCCAAGCGAATCCCCGCCGGCCGAGTGGCTTGGGCGCGCGCATCATACAGCCGGGGTTCGGATTGGAAAACAAACATGGATAGCTTGGATGAAGTGACATCTGTCGAATAGTTGCAGCATAGGTCAAGCTTGCTTGTAGTTTTAACGTGACTGTTAATCTCGCGATCATAAGCCACGGGACCTCCTTTTTACGTGGAATCTGAACCGCAGGACATGGCATTTCACTTCGAAAATCTCACATGCATTGGCCGGGAATCGAACCCGGTCCGCCTTGGTGAGAGGCATACAGCATAGGTCAGCAGTACTTGTTGGCGCCTCAGGTGTAAAGGAGGTACGCCAGCCTCAGCGAGCAAGCTGACGACTGGGCTTGGCCGAAAGGCACCCGTCGCCAGCCTCACACCGCCGTGGTGAACACTGTCCAGTTTAACAAGCACTGACTTACGGGCCGAACCATATGCTACACTGCCATAATCTAATCGAGATAAAATCAGTGCCTTACAAAAACGTAGGAGCACCGTGCGGGCCGCCGCCCAAGATGTGCCGCTAAGAAACCGCAACATGTTGAGCTTCTTAGCACAGGCAGTTTTCAAACACCGCACGTGTGACTCCCACGTTAACTTATTATCGAAAAGAAGCCCAAGGAACCGGTACGTAGCAGCAACAGGCAAAGCTACATTGCCCAGATAAAGCTCAGGATCAGTATGGAGAGTGCGCTTTCGGCAGAAATGGACAACCGAGGCCTTAGCGGTTGAGAACCGAAAGCCATGCTCTAGTGTCCAGCGTCCCACTCTCCGAATAGCTTGTTGCAGCTGTCGTTCAGCGACCGCCATATTGTGCGCACTATAATGTTGATGATGATGATAATTGTTGTTTTAAGGGGGCCTAACATCTAGGTTATCGGCCCCTGATGGTTTGGGTGATCGTGAAGATGAAAATGAAATGCGAACTTAAAACTAAAACTAACTACTAACCTACATACTAGAAGAAGAAATGGAAAACTAAAGGAGAATAAGGCAAATAAACGACAGGAGGAAAAGAAATGCCCTCAACCCTCGAAGAAGGCGGATTGAGGGACTTGGAAGGAAGGAGAGCCATGAAAGGCAGATAGGAAAGTGAAAGAGGAGAGGGTCCGCCCAAAGGTAAGGGACAAAAAGGGAAAACGGACCCAGCTCAGGAATCCCTCGGGGTCGCCAACTCCCGAACTCACCAGCCGTGAGCCCCTGAGGGTGTAGCATTATCTAGGGTGCACCAAAAGTGGTGGGGCTACATACACCCGTCCTCCTTGTGGGCCTTAAGCAGAAGGCAGGAGATAACATGAAAAGAAAAAGAAGGCTGACCCCTCGCAGAAGGAATGAATCAGAAAAGATGAGACAAGGGCCAATTAAGGCGGGAAAGGAAGAGACTCCCTAGGCCTCGGATATCCTAATACCGTCGGGGTCGGAAGAGAACAAGAGTTGACCAAGGGAGGTCGATAGGAAAGAAGAAAGAGAGGAGCCGGCACAAGTAAGTGAAAGCAATGCCGGACTCAGCTGGGGCCCCGTGGTCGCCAACCCACAACCCACTAGATGTGAGCCCCTGGGGGAGCACTATAATGTAGAGCGAAGTCGTCTACATATAGCGACGGTACCACTGCTGGACCAACATCAGCGACTATACCGGTGATGGCAATCGCAAATTATGTTACGCTAAGCACAAATCCCTGTGGGACTCCGTTTTCCTGCATTAGATATTGCGAATATGTCCCCCCTATTCGGACACGGAATAGGCGAAAGGACAGAAAATTCGCAACAAAAACCGGCAAGTTACCTCGGAATTTCCATTGATGATCGGTAGAGAGGATGCCGTAACGCCAAGTGGTGTCATAGGCCTTTTCGAGGTGAAAGAAAACAGCAACTAGGTGCTGTCTCCGGAGAAAAGCGTCCTGTATGGCGGTCTCCAGGCGTACCAGATGGTCGTTGGTACACCGAGACGCCCTGAATCCACACTGGTATTCAGACAGGAGTCCTCGCTTCTCCAGGACCCACACCCGACGCCGATTGACCATCCTCTCAAAGAGCTTGCACAGACCGTTAGTGAGACAAATAGGTCTGTAACTCCCTGTCAAATTGGGATCCTTATCGGGCTTCAGGATAGGTATAATGATACCTTCCTGCCATTGCACTGGAAACACACCTTCCAACCAGATACGATTAAACACCCTGAGCAAGTAACGAATGCTGTCATCGTTAAGGTGTTTAAGCATCTGGTTGTGAATATTACCCAGGCCGGGAGACGTGTCCCTGCAGAGCGCCAGCGCTCCGCGGAGTTCCCACTCCGAAAAGAGCACGTTGTACTCCTCCGAAGCGCGGGAAGCAAAACTGAGCTGGAAACGTTCTGCATCGCGTTTCATGGCCACGAAGGCAGGATCATAGTTGTCGGAACCGGATACATCCGCAAAATAAGATGCGAGATGATTTGCAACGCGGTACGGATCTGTAACCAATTCATTATCGATGGAAATTCCCGGTACAGTAGAAGATGTCTGAATACCCGAGATGCGTCGTAGTTTAGTCCACACTAGAGAGGAGGGGGTATGTGCCGTAATAGACGACACATACCGTTCCCATGATTCTTTCTTACTCTGGCGGATAAGAATCCGTGTCTTGGCACGAAATTTCTTAAACGCCACCAAATTGGCCATGGTTAGACGCCGACGGTAGTGCTTTTCAGCTCGACGAAGGTCTCTTATTGCTGCTGCAATATCCTCAGTCCACCAAGGGACGAGTTTGCGACGAGGAGTCCCAGAAAAGGATGGAATGGACTCTTTGGCGGCAGCAAGAAGCACATCGGTGATGTGCTGTACCTCGGCATCGACGCTCCGGCAACCAAGATCAACGAATACAGCTCGTTCTTGAAACGAGGGCCAATTTGCCCGCTTAAGAACCCAACGACTGGGGAACTCAACGGGCGTCTGGTTCAGAAGGGTAAGAACGATCGGGAAATGGTCACTGTCACAGAGGTCATCGTGTACATACCAGCCAAATAAGGGGACCAGCGCACGGCTACACACACTCAAGTCAATGTGTGAGTACGTGCCGTGCGCTAAGCTAAAATGTGTAGCTTCCCCTGTATTTAATAGAGATAAATCCAACCCTTGAATTAAGCCCTCCACGTCCCTTCCTCTGGGGCAGGAAGATGGTGATCCCCATTGGGGGTGATGAGAGTTGAAATCACCCACGAGTAGGAAAGGGACTGGAAGTTGACCAACAAGATCAAAGACGTCATTAATATCAAGGGGCTGGTTCGGTGGAAGGTACACGTTACAAACAATTGTCTTAGCAGGCAAGGACACGCGAACTGCAATAGCTTCCAGAGGAGTGGCGAGTGGAAACTCCTCACTATAGCAGTCAGAGCGAACGAAGGTACAAACACCCCCCGGAAGCCCGGGCGGCGTCTTGTCGCTCTTTAGAGTATAGTCGGAAACCTCTCAAAACAGTCTCGTGATCAGGTCTGAGGTTTGTTTCCTGTAGGCAGACTATACTCGCTGCGTATTGTGCAATAAGCTGACGGAGCTCTGTCAAATGCCTGTCATAACTGTTACAATCCCACTGTATCAGTGCCATTGTGTGAACTTATAAACTAGGGATAAGTTGGAGCAGCAAGCTACAATTTAACCTCTGGAGGATCATCAGCCACTACGTCGACTATAATCTCCATGTCCTCAGGCGAGGTCGTGGAGTGAATCGACTGGGCGGAAGATTTCCTTGACGCAGTTCGGCGGCGGGGGGATCTCCGCGGGGAGCGCGCAGATCTGGGGACCGAAACGTCCCCAGGCGCAGAAGCATCCGCAGGTGGTGGGGCGGATGGCTTCCCCTTTTTTGGAGAAAGGGAATGCGTAGTGCGGGGTCCCTTCTTCC
Organism: Meconema thalassinum; assembly: GCA_946902985.2. Taxonomy (NCBI): domain Eukaryota; kingdom Metazoa; phylum Arthropoda; class Insecta; order Orthoptera; family Tettigoniidae; genus Meconema; species Meconema thalassinum. The sequence continues at coordinate 499,646,127 of OX336392.1, read as the reverse complement.
CCGCCTCTTTAAGATATATAGACGGGCCAGGAGCCGAATTTCTGACCCTGGTCAACGATGCCGCCTCCGCTTTCTTCGGCGCGGCTTCCGCCGATCGTTAGAGTGGGGAGGCTTTCGAGCGTAGTCTCAAGCGTAAGTGGCCCATCCTCTAACAGCACGCGCATATAGAAATTTTGGTTGCCAGGCCCTGAAAGCAGTAACGGAAAGAAGTGCGATATAACCTAATGAGAGTTATACCGCACGGGTGTATTGTAACGATTCGATCCCATAGCTGTTATATTTAAAGGGTTATTCATTTATCATGTTATTATTATTATTAATTAGTACATCCATGAGATGATTTTTATATCAGATAATTGTAAGCGGTTTTTATTATTATAGTCAGACAGATTTTTATTAACAATTTCTTGTGAAGAGACGAAGTATTATATATTGCAACAAGATTGGCAATAAGGACCAACCCTATGTGTCACAAACATAACGATGCAGTAGTAATTTCACAACGGCAGGTAGCCATTGTCCCGGGATCTTAAAAACCCCAGAATGACGCAGAAAGTTATTTCACCACGGCAAACAGAGTCACTGTCATGGGATGCTAAGAATCACGTGCGCTCCATCGAGTTCCTTCGAGAAGGAATATAACATTATATTTCACTCATGGTGCAATCAATACGTCACTACTGGAGCCAAGGTACGCGTCAATGAATGGACAAGCCCCAGGTAGAAGGGGTGACTTGACTATGAAGAGAGGGAAGTTGGAACACCACGTGACAAGGAAGATATAAGCTGTAACCCGCGTCTACAAGGTTATTAAGAAACGACAAGTCATTAGGGAACAATTGTTCTGACCACGAGAGGAGAGCGTCAACTGAGGGTCTTAGCTAATGAGCTGAGCCAATATTCGACTTCCGACTTCAACCCATACAGCGCGATGACTACCCAAGATACATATCAGCCCACACTGACTTATAGATCAGTTTTACAATCAATCTACAAGTCGCAACGGACTTGGTTATGTTAAACAGTATCAAATGACATACTACAACATTTTTTTTAAATATGAGAAGGAACATCAAGGTTATCTGTTATAACATTCAATATGACAAAGCTGCAAGTTGGTGAGCATAAACAATTATTACTTCCGTCTCCATTTGCAATTTAGAGTCAAGCTTTTTTTTTATTCAAGTAATTTAAATGTTCATTTTCTTTTAAATAATTAAACCGCAGTTGGTAAATTAAATTCTTTTTTGTAACTATTAGTATTTTGTTCTTGCATTTAATAAATTATTTCTTTAACGTAATGCCTATTTCTTTCATAGTGGTTAGTAAATACTATAGGCAAATCACTCATACTCCTTAAATAAGTACTGAATGGTTAGTCAACTAAGTTACACTACGACCAGGGGTAAGTGGTCTCGACTCTACTGCTGACTGCCGAGGATATATTTTATAAATTTCGATTCTCTATCTTAAATAGGAATCTGGCGCTCAACAACTAATTATATCCTATTATACTATCACAGGTAAGGTCACACCACAGTGTATTTATTTATTTTTATCATGTTTGTTTAATTGAACCATTACATTTGTCACCACAGCGTAAGGCTAATAAAAAATGTTACATTTGGCGCTACAACGTCGGACACGAAAACCATTCGGTATTTAGGAGAGGAGTGTATGATTTCAGTGCAAATTGTCAGTGCTTTTGGGGGACAGTGAAGTGAGTGAATTTTGGAAGGGCAATTTTTATACGGCGTACTTCGAGATGTCGGAGGAGGAACAGAGGCAGTTGAGAAGTAGGGATGCAGTCAAGAAAGTTAATTATAAGGAGGTTTATAGCGGTAGCGATGTTGAGAGCGTAGAGAATAATACCAAGATGTCGGAGGTAAATCTTGAGAATAATCCTGAGAGTAATCCTGAAAATAATCCTGAGGTTAACCCTGACACTAATTCAGAGGAAAATATCGAGACGAATATAGAGGTACATCCCGAGACTAGTGGTGGTCAGGAGAAAGATAAGTCTATAGTGAATCCGGAAGATATATTAACTGCGCTCATAAGGCAGATGAATAAAAATAGTAAAGAGTTAAGTGCGAAATTTGATGAGAGTATGAATAATAATAGTAGGGAAAGTAGGAAGGAATTCAATGATAAATTTGAGAAATTAGTTAAAGATATGAATAAAAATAATGTAGAGAATAAAAGAAGTTATTTGGAATTCGATGATAAATTTGAGAAATTAGGTAAAGATATGGGTAGGCTAAATCAAAATATGAATGAGAAGTTTAATGAAAATAAGCAAAGTACGGAGGCCTTTCTTAATGAAAAATTGGAAGAGAATAGAAGAAAAATAAATCAGAAATTGGAAGAGAATAATGTAAAACTAGATTGTGTGGTTAAGGTAAATGAAGGGTTGAGTAAGAAGTATGAGGTGCTGCAGCAAAGTATTCAGGTGGTGAAACAGGAAATTAGAGATGAAATCAAGGGTGAGTTAGAAGTGAAGGCTAAATATATTATCGAACAGATGGGTGAAAAATTAAAAGCGGTAGAAAGTAAGACTGAAGAGAGAATAGTAACGCAGAATGAGAGATTGAGCAAGTTAAATGAGGAAAATAGGCAGATGAGAGTAGATGTGGGGGGGAATTGAAAAAGTAAATAAACAAATAGAAGCCGTAGAAAATAAGATTGGGGAAAGAATAGTAACCCCCAAGGTGAGATTTTTAGCAAAGAGATACAAGCTGAAACTAGGCAGGTGAGAGAAAAGTTGAGGGATGAGATTAAGGAAGTTGAAACAGAAGTTATAAAGAAAGTAGAAGAAAATCACTTAAAGAGTATTGAAAATTATCAAGAGATACAGGAAAAAACAGAAGGTATTAAGAAATGAATTAATGGATAAAGAGAATAGTTTTCAAGAAATGGAGGCTAGATTAAAGAAGCAGATAAGGCAGGGAGGAAGTCAGGATAGAATAATATATTCTAGTAGTATGAAAGAAACTGAACTGCCTAAGTTTTCAAATAAACAGGGGTGTCCTATGGAGTTCATGAATATAGTACAGGATAGATTTAAAGAGAGACTAAAAGATGGTCAAATTGAATGGAAGATGGTAGTAGAGCTATTGGACCAGGCTTTTATAGGAGATACTAAGGGATGGTTTTTAGTATACAAGCATACCTTGATAAATTTTGAAGATTTCAAAAGTAAATTTATTGAAAAATATTGGAATGAGGATATCCAATCACAAATTAGACAGATTATTAGTTCTGGTAAGTATCAATTTGGGGAAGGGAGTCATATGACTGAGTACTTTCTAGAGTATGTGCTCATATGCAAACATCTAGACGGGATGAATCAAGATGCGGATGTGGTAAGGCTTCTCCTCAGACATTTCCCACCCAGGGTAAACGTGGCTGCTTGTATGCAAAGGATAACTACGATTCAAGAATTAGAGGGATTATTAAGTAGATTCGATGCCAAGCCTCCGTGGCTTAGGCGGCAGCACGCCGGCCTCTCACCGCTGGGTCCGTGGTTCAAATCCCGGTCACTCCAAGTGAGATCTGTGCTGGACAAAACGGAGGCAGACAGGTTTTTCTCCGGGTACTCCGGTTTTCCCTGTCAAAATTTCATTCCAGCAACACTCTCCACTATCATTTCATTTCATCTGTCATTCATTTAATCATTGCCCCAGAGGAGTGCGTCAGGCCTCGGCAGCCGGCACAGTTCATATCCTCGCCGCTAGATGGGGGCTCCATTCATTCCATTCCTGACCCGGTCGGAGACTGGAAGCAGGCTGTGGATTTTCATTTTTCATTAAGTAGATTCGATGCACTCGGAGATGCATACGATATGCCTATGGTACAGAATTATCCTCGAAATAATACTTATGATAATAGGCAAGATAATCAACAGGATTATCATGGTAGAGGCCAATACCAGAATAGAGGTGGTCATCAGGGAGGCCAAAGACCATATTATGGTAATCCCGGCCATAATGAACAACAAAATGGTAATTCATATTATAATAGGCAAGGTAATCAACAGGGTTATCATGGCAGAGGCCAATACCAGAATAGAGGTGGTCACCAGGGAGGCCAAAGACCATATTATGGTAATTCCGGCAATAATAACCAACAAAACGGTAACTCTAATAATAGACAAGGTGGAAATAGGAATAACAGTAGAAGAAATACGGAAGGACCTAGGGAAGAGAGAAATACTAATGACAACTCTCGCCAAAACCAAAACCAAGTAAACGGGGCTGAGCCCAATACAAGTAATGCTAATTTAAATGCCAACCAGACTGTGACATAAGGTCGAGTCATAAGTCTGTGTATTTTCCGGTTCACACAATCCTAAGAGAGCCGTATGACCTAGACATTCGTGAAGAATTACTTCATGATTTAATCGAGTTAACAGAGAAACCAATTGTTAATAGTTTCAATTCAGTCGTAGAGATAGATGTGTCAGGGGCGCGTGTAGCCACGCTTATTGACAGTGGTTGTCATACTTCATCCATTAGCGCAGCATTTTATACTAATAGAAAAGAAAATGGTATCCATTTCGAGGAAATTCCTATAAAGTCAACATTTGTGATAACGGCCGTAGGAAAGAAATCTCATATAATTTCAAGACAGGTAGTAATTGAGATATCAATAGGAGGTAAGATTGGGACACAGGTCTGCTTAGTAATACCAAATTTGGTCTATTCTGTGATCCTAGGTAGTGATTGGATGTCGCAACACACTGTTCAGTTGTGTTATAAACTAGGCACAATTAAATTCTTTTGGATAGATTGCGAAGTTGTTATGCCATTTAGTGATTCAGGTAAGTTTAGTATGGGTCCTAAAAATATAGGTAAGTTGGAGGAAGTATTATCGATTAATAGAAGTAATAATAATAAGTTGAATAGTGGTGATGTTGAGGTGTCTCTTGAGAGAGAACCTAAGGTTTTTAATTTTCTGGGCAGTACGTTAATGAATGATTGTCTAGAGGACTCATTGCATGACGCTATACTACAGAGTAATATAGTAGACGATCTAAGAGATCAATTGTATGAAGTAATAATCGATAACAAGTGTGTATTTGAGGACCGCATAGGATTAGCGAATTGCTACGAGCGCTCACTAAATGTGCATGACAGGAGTATTTTTGTAGGACACCGTTATCCTCTGCCATATCGTTACTATGACGCTGTTAATAACCAGATAAGTCAAATGTTAGAAGATGGAATTATAGAACCTTCAATCAGTCCATATCTAAATTCCTTAATCGTTGTTCCCAAATCAGATGGCAAAGTTAGACTATGTTTAGACGCACGTAATTTGAACAACCACATCTCTGTAGACCAATTAAGATCAACATCCATTGAAGAATTAGTTCAAGGTTTTGAAGGTAAGAACTGGTATAGTTGTGTTGACCTGAGTTCTAGCTTCTGGCAAGTGGCACTGAAAGTAGAAGACAGGCCCTTGACCGCATTTTCATTTCAAAACAATTTATATCAATTCACACGAGTCGCTTTTGGGTTGAAAAGTAGTTCTGCAGCCCTAATCAGAGCTTTAGGGATCGCTTTAGGAAATGATATGGATGATGATGATGATGATAATTGTTGTTTTAAGGGGCCTAACATCGAGGTTATCGGCCCCTAATGATCTGGGTGATAGCGAACATGATAATGAAATGGAAACCAGAACAAAATTATCGAAGACGGAAAATACGTACAAAAAGGAACTCGCATGGAAACAACTCACAATATGATCTTACAAAAGGGAATTTAGAACGAAAAGTTGCACAAAAAGAATAGATTGAAAAAGACCCACAAAACGTAGGCTAGATTCAAAATACGTACAAAATGCAAAGTAGCGTCGAAATACTTACAAAATGCAACTGAAATTCAAAATACTTACAAAATGCAAATGAGATCGAAATTACGTACAAAATGCAATTGAGGTTCAAAATACTTACAAAATGCAATTGAAATTGAAAATACACAATGCAATTCAGATTGAAATATCCCAGTTCCAATCCAAATTATTCACAAAGTGCAATTGAAATTCAAAATACTTACAAAATGCAATTGAAATTGAAAATGCTTACAAAATGTACGGTAGATTCAAACGACTCATGTGGATTGACAATACTTACAAAAAGCAATTTAGATTGAAAATACTTGACAAATGTAATTTAGATTCAAAATACCCACAAAATGCAATTGAGAATCAAAATATGTGCAAAATGCCCACCAAAAAAATGCAATTTAGATTCAAAATTCGTGCGAAATGCGGTTTTGGTTGAAAATACTTACAAAATGCAATTGAAATTCAAAATACTCACTAAAAGGCCCGGCAACCTGCATTGAAAGACTTACTAAAAAGCTATTTAGATTGTCAATCTTTACAAAATGCAATTGAGGTTGAAAACAATCGCGAGATGTAATTTAGATCGAAAAAACTTACAAAATGCAACATAGATCAAAAATGCCTTAAAAATCGCTAAAAGGGAATTTAGATACACGGTGATTCGAGTAACAAAAACAGTGCGGGAATCTTAAAGAGAAAAGGAAATAGAGGGAAAAGAGGAGAGGAGAGGGGAGAGAGGAGAAGGTCCGCCCCAAAGGGAAGGGACAAAAAGGGGAAAACGGACCCAGCTCAGGAATCCCTCGGGGTCGCCAACGCCCGAACTCACCAGCCGTGAGCCCCTGAGGGTGTAGCATTATCGACGGTGCACCAGAAGTGGTGGGGCTACATACACCCTGCCTCCTTAAGGGCCTAGAGCACAAGGCAGGAGGTAAAAGGAAGAGAAAAAGAAGGCTAACCCCTCGCAGAAGGAGGGTATCAGAAAAGATGAGACAAGGGCCAATTAAGGCGGGAAAGGAAGAGACTCCCTAGGCCTCGGATACCCTAATACCGTCGGGGTCAGAAGAGAACAAGAGTTGACCAAGTGAGGTCGACAGGAAAGAAGACGGAGAGGAGCCCGGCACAAGTAAGTGATATGGATGAATTTATGACTATATATATAGATGACTTGGTGATTAGCTCAAGGACATTTTCAGAGCACTTAATGCATTTAGATTTAGTTTTCAAGAAATTAGCGAGAGCTGGGTTTACTCTCAAGTTAAGCAAGTCTGTTTTTTGTAGAAAAGAAATCACTTTTCTTGGTCATACGGTCTCTACAAACGGTGTGAAACCTGAAGAAAGCCGTGTAGGAAAGATTTTAGGTGCTAAACCACCGAAGAGTGTGAAAGAACTAAAATCATACCTGGGTGTGTGTGGCTATTTCCGTCGTTTTATTGTAAAGTATGCGTGTATGGTGGAACCATTTCGTGAATTAAGTCAGGTAAGAGGTGGCATTGGACTGAAATGCATGAGATGGCCTTTCAGGCACTCAAAGTTAGTTTTGAAAAGGCAGTAGTACTAAAATACCCATTTGTTGATAAACCATATGTGCTGATGACTGACGCATCCCACATTGGTATTTCGGGAGTTCTTTGCCAAAGAGATGAGGAGGGCAATCTTAGAATTGTATCCCTAGCCTCACGAGGTCTTTCTGCTGCTGAGAAACGTTATACAATAACGGAACTAGAATTTTTAAGTATAGTCTATAGTTTAAGTAAATTCCGTATGTATGTTCTTGGCGGGAAATTCGAAATTTTCACTGATCACCATGCATTAGCTTTCATCAATTCGTGTAAATTAAGTAGTAATCGCATCAGCAGGTGGATTTTAGCACTGCAAGAATATGATTTTAAGATCCAACATATAAAAGGTAAGGATAATATATAGGCAGACATTTTGTCTAGAGATAGCAATTTAAACTCAGGTGAATCAGTGGTAAAGGCAGACCAGGGTGTATTAATCTGTGCATGCTTGGATCCTACCAATAAAGAGTCTTTAAAGGTATTGAAGAATTTGCTTTTAAAACAAAGGGAAGATGAGGTATTAAGTGAACCTTTGTCAATTTTGGAAAGAAATGAGTTGGAGTTTGTTGAATCTGGTCGATTAACGTACAAATTAAGGATGGTTTTCTGGCACGGAAGTGTGGAGGAGAGAAGTGGGCTATATGCGTGCCAAAGTCTTTGACTGAGGAACTCATATGGTTCATTCATAAGGAACTCGGACACTTTGGAGCGAACAAAGTGTTTTATGAAATTCAACAGAACTTTATATGGTGTAGAATGGGGAGGGAAATTAGGACTGTTTTAGCAAAATGTGACCTCTGTCAAAAGTCTAAGTTTCCTAATAGATATTTAAGGGGTAAAATGCAGGCCGTTCTCACAAGTAAACCCGGGGAGTTGCTCTGTGCGGACCTGTTTGGCCCGATAGTAAAAGGTCAATTTGGCTATGAATACATGTATGTAATAGTTGATGCATTCAGTAAATACGTCAAACTATATGCTTTAAGGAAGGCCACCGGTAAAGCTTGTAGCAAATTGATCATTGAAAAGTATGTACCTGAGTATGGTCTTCCACTCAGGATTTTGACTGATAGCGGACCGCAATTCACGTCGAAACACTGGAGAACCAGTATGCGTGAAGCCGGAATCACACACGTTCACTCATCAGTGCGTTACCCACAAGGCAACCTCAGTGAATGTAGGATGAGAGATTTAGGTCGCTTGTTACGTGCCCTTGTGCATAATAAGCATTCTTCTTGGGTATCTCAGCTTGGAAAGGTTGAAACCTGGTAGAATGCTGTTCAACATGAGAGTACTGGCATGACTCCTAATGAAGTCCATTTTGGACGGAAACCCCAAAATGAATTGGCTAAAACACTAGGATTAACTGAGGTAAAACAACCGGGAATGGATGTGATTATCCAGTTGGCGAAGAGGAATTTAGGTAAAGCAGCAGAACGCAGAATTCGTCAACAAACAGGAAAGAAACTAGATCAATTCGAAATCGGTGATAAAGTTCTATTACGGGTTCCGAGGCAATATAGTAGTTTAGAGAAAACCATGATGAAGTTCTTTTTAATTTATGAAGGCCCCTACACTGTGCAGAAGAGAATCGGTAATTCAGCATATGTACTGGAAAACGATGGTATACGCCTATACGGTACTTACAATGTGAGGTCGTTAAGAAAATATGTATCTTAAAGATATAACATGGTATTTTATCTTTTAAGATACTTGAGTATTGGTTTTGAGCGAACAGGTAAGTAAAGTTGTTATACCAACCTGCGTTATTGTGTTTTTGGTAGACAAGAAATTAAGTTTTATTTATGTCATATGGAGTTAGTAAAGAGAAGTGTGTGTTTTTTTTAAGACAAGGGTATGTTTGTAAGGTAAGTATACCTAAGGGGTAATAATTAAGTTTCAATTCAAGGCAGGCGAATTTACGCAGTTAATTTGGTAGAGCAGAGTGTATCTGAACTGTGTTATAACTGAGGACTTGCTTTATGAAGTGATTTTGGGAGAATATTTGCCAATTATGAGTGTCGGTGTTATTGACTATCGACTGGAACACTGTCATTATTTTAGGAAGAAAATAGTTAGGAAAGCTAAGTGTGATGTTATTATTCCAAGGAGTTAGTCGAAGCATGAAAGATTTTTTTAAGCTGAAATTTAGTGTGTTATTGGTCAGTAAGAGGCGACCTGTAACAGTAAGAAGATGTGGGATTTTACCACGTATTGAAAGGTGGAAGAAGTATAGAAATGGTGACGAGTAATGTCACGATGAGTTTTGAGAGATTCTGGTATAGCAAGAATGAGCTATAGTCCAGGCGATCGAAGCAAGTAAGGAAGTGTTGACGAGAAATGTCACAATAAGTTTTGAGAGAAAAACTGAGGGGGGTTTTTAGGTATTCAGCAAGAAGTCAAATCATGAATAGACTAAGTTCAAAGTATAAGAGCATTAATATTTTGTGGAACGAAATATTTATTCCGAGGAGTTTTTCATGTGTTTTTGTGAAATAGTTTAGTGATGTACGTAATTCAGGTATTGAGCAGTATTTTGTCCAAGTCTTAATCATTTTGTTATGGTAAGTAAGGAATGACGATACAGTAAAGATATCTTGACGCTAAGTTACATTTTATAAGATGAACAAGAAGTCAGATTTTATGTTTATTTGTGATTTTGAAAATTCAAGTTATTGTTTTCGAGAAGTAGTAAAGAGGAATTATGGTTTTATGAGAAGTTAAGAAGTCGTGGAGACTTAGGAAGTATTAATTTGAAAGGAGGCGGCCGTGGCCTAAGAAGGTAAGAAGCCACGTAGGCAAGTTAGTAGTAACTTGTGTATGTAAGTGAACTGTTTATTAACTTCTTTAAAGTATTTCGATGTCATTATGTATTTGGGGAAGTATTTACATGTATGACATATGCACTGAAATTGGAATTGCCTTAGGTATCTTGCTAAGTTATTTTTGTTTTTCTTCAATTATTGAAATTTTACTGCATTTGAGTAATCCCTTTATAGAGACGAAAGGAATATTGTGTTGTTTGCATATCGTGTGCTGTGATAGTTATAATGTGTTATTTAGCTGGTACGAGAACAATGTAATTCTACACCAGACTGACGAAAACTACGTTCACTAAATAAGAAACCAAAATTGTATGTCAAGCATACAATCACCACAATTATAAACGAGTGCAGCGCAGACATATATGTCAAAATTAGAAGTGAAGGGCTTTTATGTATATTTTTTACAGCTCGCTAATACATTATATAAAGAAGAAAATATGGAACATTTTGAACATAAAGAAGAATGCATGTATTCAAACGGAAAGTACTATGAACATTTTAAGAAATGATAGTACAAATATTTAAAGTGAAAAGAGTATATTTCTTGTATATTTTTGTGTATTGTTGAAGGGTATTTGTATGTTGTCTTTTAGGGGGTTATAATATTTATATTTATAGTTTTTTTATGTTGGATGTGGTAAGAGAAATAATGTTAAATGTCATTTAAATTATTTATCTTAGGGGCGATTGTAACGATTCGATCCCATAGCTGTTATATTTAAAGGGTTATTCATTTATCATGTTATTATTATTATTAATTAGTACATCCATGAGATGATTTTTATATCAGATAATTGTAAGCGGTTTTTATTATTATAGTCAGACAGATTTTTATTAACAATTACTTGTAAAGAGACGAAGTATTATATATTGCAACAAGATTGGCAATAAGGACCAACCCTATGTGTCACAAACAGAACGACGCAGTAATAATTTCAAAACGGCAGGTAGCCATTGTCCCGGGATCTTAAAAACCCCAGAATGACGCAGAAAGTTATTTCACCACGGCAAACAGAGCCACTGTCATGGGATGCTAAGAATCACGTGCGCTCCATCGAGTTCCTTCGAGAAGGAATATAACATTATATTTCACTCATGGTGCAATCAATACGTCACTACTGGAGCCAAGGTACGCGTCAATGAATGGACAAGCCCCAGGTAGAAGGGGTGACTTGACTATGAAGAGAGGGAAGTTGGAACACCACGTGACAAGGAAGATATAAGCTGTAACCCGCGTCTACAAGATTATTAAGAAACGACAAGTCATTAGGGAACATTCTGACCACGAGAGGAGAGCGTCAACTGAGGGTCTTAGCTAATGAGCTGAGCCAATATTCGACTTCCGACTTCAAACCATACAGCGCGATGTCTACCCAAGATACATATCAGCCCACACTGACTTATAGATCAGTTTTACAATCAATCTACAAGTCGCAACGGACTTGGTTATGTTAAACAGTATCAAATGACATACTACAACATTTTTTTAAATATGAGAAGGAACATCAAGGTTATCTGTTTTAACATTCAATATGACAAAGCTGCAAGTTGGTGAGCATAAACAATTATTACTTCCGTCTCCATTTGCAATTTAGAGTCAAGCTTTTTTTTTATTCAAGTAATTTAAATGTTCATTTTCTTTTAAATAATTAAACCGCAGTTGGTAAATTAAATTCTTTTTTGTAACTATTAGTATTTTGTTCTTGCATTTAATAAATTATTTCTTTAACGTAATGCCTATTTCTTTCATAGTGGTTAGTAAATACTATAGGCAAATCACTCATACTCCTTAAATAAGTACTGAATGGTTAGTCAACTAAGTTACACTACGACCAGGGGTAAGTGGTCTCGACTCTACTGCTGACTGCCGAGGATATATTTTATAAATTTCGATTCTCTATCTTAAATAGGAATCTGGCGCTCAACAACTAATTATATCCTATTATATTATAACAGGTAAGGTCACACCACAGTGTATTTATTTATTCTTATCATGTTTGTTTAATTGAACCATTACATTTGTCACCACAGCGTAAGGCTAATAAAAAAATGTTACAGTATGTCTTTTAGAGCTGACTGTCTTCAACTTCCTCCCCTGCTGTGCGGGCGGAGGAGCCTTCGGTCGCACAGCCTTCGTGGTGGCCGAAGGTGGAGTTGAAGTCACCTTCGGGCTTTTCGTCATAATCATAGGTGCTGGTTTCGGAACAGGAAACTCAGTTGCAGGTTTCACAGCTGGTACAAAAGATGAGGTAGATGGAACCAAATTGGGTATAATAACTCGATAATCAATCGTAGGCAAAGGAGCAATCGCGGTATGGTACTTCTTGCGGGCTTCCCGGTAGGTGAGGCCATCTAGGGCTTTGATCTCCTGGATTTTCTTCTCACTCAGGAAGACAGGGCAGTTCCTGTCCCGATGAGAATGAAATCCAGGGCAATTAGTGCACAGATAGGGTGTTGTGCACTCTTCCGCTTCGTGTGGTACCTTACCGCATGTTCCGCAGATTTCTGGGCTCGAGCATCGGGATAACATGTGCCCGACAGATTCTTCCCAGGGGGTTGATCCCCGTAGGGAATCAAATGTTAAAGACTTTGGTGTAGGACCACCCTGTTTGGGGATTTTTCTTTTTGAACCCATGGCCAGATAATCCTCCCCGAATGCCACCGACATCCGATCACGGGCCGTCACAGTAGGCGCTACCCAGCCAGGGCAAGGCCCGCCTAGCTTGGAAGGCACTGCCCGGGGGTCCGATGTTTTACAATGCCGTATCGGCATGTACCCCTTGGCATATACTGGATTTTACAGCTCTGACATTCGGCTGTGCGGGGACCTGCGTAGTCAGGCGGATACTACTGCACCGGTACATGGCACACCCACCTGTCGGCGCGGCCAAGACCGGAACAGGCTTTCGAGCGTAGTCGCAAGCGTAAGTGACCCATCCCCTAACAGCACGCACATATAGAAATTTGGGTTGCCAGACCCTGAAAGCAGTAACGGAAAGAAGTGCGATATAACCTAATGAGAGTTATACCGCACGGGTGTATGTCTTTTAGAGCTGACTGTCAAACCCTCGAAAGGGGACCGATCCGATAAACCCTTTTAGTCGCCTTTTACGACTGGCAGGGATTACCGTGGGTGTATTCTAAACCCCTCACCCACAGGGAGAAGGCGGGAAAGGAAGAGTTGATGATGATGATAATTGTTGTTTTAAGGGGCCTAACATCTAGGCTATCGGCCCCTGATGGTTTGGGTGATCGTGAAGATGAAAATGAAAAGCAAACTTAAAACTAAAACTAACTACTAACCTACATACTAGAAGAGGAAATGGGAAACTAAAGGAGAATAAGGCAAATCAAGGACAGGAGGAAAAGAAATGCCCTCAACCCTCGAAGAAGACGGATTGAGGGACTTGGAAGGAAGGAGAGCCATGAAAGGCAGATAGGAAAGTGAAAGAGGAGAGGGTCCGCCCCAAAGGTAAGGGACAAAAAGGGAAAACGGACCCAGCTCAGGAATCCCTCGGATTCGCCAACTCCCGAACTCACCAGCCGTGAGCCCCTGAGGGTGTAGCATTATCTAGGGTGCACCAAAAGTGGTGGGGCTACATACACCCCTCCTCCTTGAGGGCCTTAAGCAGAAGGCAGGAGATAACATGAAAAGAAAAAGAAGGCTGACCCCTCGCAGAAGGAGGGAATCAGAAAAGATGAGACAAGGGCCAATTAAGGCGGGAAAGGAAGTGCCTCCCTAGGCCTCGGATACCCTAATACCGTCGGGGTCGGAAGAGAACAAGAGTTGACCAAGTGAGGTCGACAGGAAAGAAGACGGAGAGGAGCCCGGCACAAGTAAGTGGAAGCAATGCCGGACTCAGCTGGGGCCCCGTGGTCGCCAACCCATGCCCACTAGAAGTGAGCCCCTGGGGGAAGTTGCAATAGACGCGATATGCTTAAAAACAGTTTTAACCTGGGGTTAGTTTGTGGCCACGCGTAAAATAGAAGAAAAAAAAAGAGAGCAAATATTTAGTCATGTATTTATTTACCTTAGTATAGTAGTATTACTGTTCTTAACTTAGAATCGTTAAAACAGCAATTGCTTCGTAAAGCAGAAAACTACAAGTTTTCCATTGTTCGCCTTCAATCTTAGAACTAGTTCAGTTTCCAAGGAGAGCGGTATTTCTCCCTCAGTCTGCCCACCTCCCTTGGATACGCCCGTGCTAATTGAGATTTGGATAAGAGCCCCCACATGAGAGTTTATACACTATGAGGTATTTAACTTTGATATTCTAGTATCTATAAACATAATTTTACTTGATCTTTCGTTCCGGTACGATTTGTTTATTGATATCAATTAAACATTAAAGGTCCATTTACCTTCTGCAGGTCTCCAGTGATCGAGAAGCACGTAAGGAAGCCAGAATTGTAAGGAAACGAGCTCTCTAAATAATAGGCACTTTGTCCCCAAAGAAAAGAAAGACAGACCAGGAGACTATGATGATGATGATAATTGTTGTTTTAAGGGACCTAACATCTATGTTATCGGCCCCTAATGATCTGGGTGATAGCGAAATTGATAATGAAATGGAAACCAGAACAAAATTATCTGAGACGGAAAATACGTACAAAAAGGAACACAGATGGAAACAACTCACAATATGGTCGTACAAAAGGGAATTTAGAAGGAAAAGATGCACAAAAAGAATAGATTGAAAAAGACCCACAAAACGTAGGCTAGATTCAAAATACGTACAAAATGCAATGTAGCGTCGAAATACTTACAAAATGCAATTGAGGTTCAAAATACTTACAAAATGCAATTGAAATTGAAAATACACAGTGAAATTCAGATTGAAATATCACAGTTCCAATCCAAATTATTCACAACGTGCAATTGAAATTCAAAATACTTACAAAATGCAATTGAAATTGAAAATGCTTACAAAATGTACGGTAGATTCAAACGACTCATGTGGATTGACAATACTTACAAAAAGCAATTTAGATTGAAAATACCTGACAAAATGTAATTTAGATTCACAATACCCACAAAATGCAATTGAGAATCAAAATATGTGCAAAATGCCCGCCAAACAAAATGCAACTTAGATTCAAAATTAGTGCGAAATGCAGTTTTGGTTCAAAATACTTACAAAATGCAATTGAAATTCAAAGTACTCACAAAGGTCCCTCCGCCATATTGAAATACTTACTAAAAAGCAATTTAGATTGAGGTTGAAAACAATCGCGAGATGTAATTTCGATCGAAAAATCATACAAAAAGCAACGTAGATTAAAAATGCCTTAAAAATCGCTAGAAGGGAATTTAGATACACGGTGAACCAAGTAACAAAAACAGTGCGGGAATCTTAAAGAGAAAGGTAAATATAATGAAAAGAGGAGAGGAGAGGAGAGGGGAGAGAGGACAGAGGTAAAGGACAAAAGGGGGAAACGGACCCAGCTCAGGAATCCCTCGGGGTCGCCAACTCCCGAACTCACCAGCCGTGAGCCCCTGAGGGTGTAGCATTAGCTAGGATGTACCAGAAGTGGTGGGGCTACATACACCCTGCCTCCTTAAGGGCCTTGAGCACAAGGCAGGAGGTAAAAGGAAAAGAAAAAGAAGGCTGACCCCTCACAGAAGGAGGGTATCAGGAAAGATGAGACAAGGGCCAATTAAGGCGGGAAAGTGAAAGACTCCCTAGGCCGCGGATAACCTAATACCGTCGGGGTCGGAAGAGAACAAGAGTTGACCAAGGGAGGTCGAGAGGAAAGAAGACGGGGAGGAGGCCGGCACAAGTAAGTGGAAGCAATGCCGGACTCAGCTAGGGTCCTGTGGTCGCCAACCCACGCCCCACTAGATGTGAGCCCCTGGGGGGACCAGGAGACTAGTACTGCCCATTATCCGGATATGCTGTATGAAAATGCCAGAGAAATAGAGAATCTTCGTAAAGCGAATGAACAGCTTAAACGACAAAATGCCCTAAATATATTTGCTTTGAAACTAGCACAAGCTACATTAAGATCAGTGAGGAGACCCCAGTTATTCAGCTTCCTTGAAGAGAAAATGTCCACCTCCCAAGACTAGTAAAACCATAAACCAAGAAGTAGAAAAGAATAATTTCTAAATGCTTCACGCCAGGTCAGATTCGGTGCCTTTTACGGGGAAACAAGAGAGTGAAATGGTCTTCTGAAGACATCGAGAATGCTCTTGCACTGAGAGCACTTTCGTAGAATGCCTACGAGTATTTAAGAAAGCGTAATTTCCCCTTACCCGCTCGTTCGACACTTCAGAAGCGGACGCGGCATTTTAAATGCCGACGGGGTATTCTTCATGAAGTTATTTCAATGTTAAAAGCTAGGGCAATACACTTGGAAGATCTTAAAAAGTTTTGTGTAATTTCATTCGATGAAATGAATATCGATGGGCGTGTATGCTACAATTCGACGGACGGTGTAGTTTTGGGTTCCCACAGTAATGTACAGTTGCAATGATTAGAGGTTTGTTTTCGAAATGGAAGCAACCTATTTATTACGACTTCGACGTAACAATGGATTCTGAACTCCTGAATAGCATCATCAGTGCAGTCGAGGGTTGTGGCATTCGTGTAGTTGCTGTGACATGTGACATGGGGGGGGGGGGGGGGGAATTCCCGAGTCTGGAAGTAATTGGATGTGAACGCTCACAAAACATTCTTCTGTAACCCAGTTACAAGTAAGAAGGTGTTTTTTTTTTTTTTTGTGACGTACCCCACCTTCTAAAGCTATTAAGAAACCACTTCTTAGACGAAGGTCTTACACTTCCTGATGGCAAGAAGCTCGGAAAGGAAACTATAGAGGAGCTGTTAAGTAAACAGAAAGGGGATCTCACGGTGACACACCAGATCTATCAGGCCCATCTTAGTGTTACAGGCCGGTCTCGCCAAAACGTAAGATTTGCGGCACAATTGTTCTCCAATCGCACCGCCAAGGCCCTGAAATACGTCCTTAAAAAAGAAAATGAAAGCAATTTCATCCATCTGGTGAACGACTCGTTAGACGTCATGAATTCTAGAATTCCACGAGACCTGAAAGCACCCCTCAGAAGTGAATATGGCGTAAATTTCCGAAGCCAGGAAAATACAATGAAGCGATTTTTGGAAGTAATGTCCAATGTGCGAGTGGGAAATAGGAAGAGCCTGCTACCTTTTCAGAAAGGTTTTATTATTTCCATTTAGTCTCTGCTTGGATTGTTTCAACACATAAATACCACTCACAATGTGTCGTTCAGTTTGACTGCCAGACTAAATCAGGATTGTCTTGAAAATGTATTTCCTCGAATTCGAGGACTGGGTATATTCTATAATAACCCTTCCCCATTCGAGGTGCGAAACCGAATTCGTCTACGGCTGTTAACAGGCAATGTGGATGACATGCCCTTATCGGGCAGTGTGTCTGTACAGGAAGAGGGGAGGGCGGTTCTGAAAACTCTTTAGGGGTAGCGTCCAATATAGACGAAGATTTCATGGGGTTCGTGACCAATGAACTATGCATTGACATTGTTGAAGGTCCAACAGCTTCAGCCAACGCCATCAATGACCCGGAAGAAACTGAACTATTAACCGTAGAGGTTTCTACGCAGTCTACAAGTGAAGATACGTTGCGCTGGCTGCACTTAAGTACCATGCCGTATATGTGGCATTCATAATAATAATAATGTTATTGGTTTTACGTCCCTATTAACTACACTGGCTTTTAGAGACGCCGGGCTGCCGGAATTTTGCCCCGAAGGGGATCTTTAACGTGCCAGTAAATGTACTGACACGGCCTCCCTCGCATTTGCGCACCCTCAAATGCCATCTAGTTGCGCCAGGTTTCGATGATGATGATAATTGTTGTTTTAAGGGGCCTAACATCTAGGCTATCGGCCCCTGATGGTTTGGGTGATCGTGAAGATGAAAATGAAAAGCGAACTTAAAACTAAAACTAACTAATAATCTACATACTAGAAGAAGAAATGGAAAACTAAAGGAGAATAAGGCAAATAAAAGGACAGAAGGAAAAGAAATGCCCTCGACCCTCGGAGAAGGCGGATTGAGGGACTTGGAAGGAAGGAGAGCCATGAAAGGCATATAGGAAAGTGAAAGAGGAGAGGGTCCGCCCCAAAGGTAAGGGACAAAAGGGGAAAACGGACCCAGCTCAGGAAGCCCTCGGGGTCGCCAACTCCCGAACTCACCAGCCGTGAGCCCCTGAGGGTGTAGCATTATCTAGGGTGCACCAGAAGTGGTGGGGCTACATACACCCTACCTCCATGAGGGCCTTGAGCAGAAGGCAGGAGAGAACATGAAAAGAAAAGAAGGCTGACCCCTCCCAGAAGGAGGTATCAGAAAAGATGAGACAAGGGCTAATAAAGGCGGGAAATGAAGAGACTCCCTAGATCTCGGATACCCTAATACCGTCGGGGTCGGAAGAGAACAGGATTTGACCAAGTGAGGTCGACAGGAAAGAAGATGGAGAGGAGCCGGCACAAGTAAGTGGAAGCAATGCCGGACTCAGCTGGGGCCCCGTGGTCACCAACCCACGTCCCAACTTATGTGTTCAATTTGTAATCCATGCTTTTGAGGTGACTGTTGTAATGTGTGTGTGACCGTATTTATTAGAGACGGAAATGGTGTAAGTGCTCCGGAACTTGAACCAAGGTACTCGGCATTTGCCTGGAGGGAGTGTGGAAAGCCGTTGTCAGCGCCGGGATTTGAACCACTGAACTCCCGACTTGCTACAGCTTCCCATCGCGGTCGTAGTGAGCAATTTATGATGATGATGATGATAATTGTTGTTTTATGGGGCCCAACATCGAGGTTATCGACACCTGATGAAATGGCTTGAAATGATGATGATGATGATGATAATTGTTGTTTTAAGGGGCCTAACATCTAGGCTATCGGCCCCTGATGGTTTGGGTGATCGTGAAGATGAAAAATGAAAAGCGAACATAAAACTAAAACTAACTAATAACTTACATACTAGAAGAAGAAATGGAAAACTAAAGGAGAATAAGGCAAATAAAAGGACAGAAGGAAAAGAAATGCCCTCAACCCTCGGAGAAGGCGGATTGAGGGACTTGGAAGGAAGGAGAGCCATGAAAGGCATAGAGGAAAGTGAAAGAGGAGAGGGTTCGCCCCCAAAGGGAAGGGACAAAAGGGGAAAACGGACCCAGCTCAGGATTCCCTCGGGGTCGCCAACTCCCGAACTCACCAGCCGTGAGCCCCTGAGGGTGTAGCATTATCTAGGGCGCACCAGAAATGGTGGGGCTACATACACCCTGCCTCCTTAAGGGCCTAGAGCACAAGGCAGGAGGTAAAAGGAAGAGAAAAAGAAGGCTGACCCCTCGCAGAAGGAGGGTATCAGAAAAGATGAGACAAGGGCCAATTAAGGCGGGAAAGGAAGAGACTCCCTAGGCCTCGGATACCCTAATACCGTCGGGGTCAGAAGAGAACAAGAGTTGACCAAGTGAGGTCGACAGGAAAGAAGACAGAGAGGAGCCTGGCACAAGTAAGTGGAAGCAATGCCGGACTCAGCTGGGGCCCCGTGGTCGCTAACCCACAACCCACTAGATGTGAGCCCCTGGGGGGGGCTTGAAATGAAAGGATGACGTTAAAAAACAGCTCACTGGTATGGATGAAACGAAAATGGTTTAGATAAAATAGACAGTGAGCCCCAACAACTATGCCTTATGTAGCAGGGAAAATACTTACCAAAAGAAACTTAGATTGTAACTACTCACAAAATGGAGAGCCCCTGAGGGTGTAGCATTATCTAGGGTGCACCAGAAGTGGTGGGGCTTCATACACCCTGCCTCCCTGAGGGCCTTGAGCACAAGGCAGGAGGCAAAAGAAAAAGAAGGCTGACCCCTCGCAGAAGGAGGGAATCAAAAAAGATGAGACCAGGGCCAGTTAAGGCGGGAAAGGAAAAGACTCCCTAGGCCTCGGATAACCTAATACCGTCGGAGTCGGAAGAAGTACGAGGACTAGTATGGAACAAGGATATACCAATTAAGGCTAAAGGGGTTATGTACAAAGCATATTATGTTTCTATAATGACATATGCAGCGGAAACTTGGACATTGACTAAGAGCGATGAGAGCAGAGTACAGGCAGCTGAGATTAAATTCCTGAGAAGTATGGTCCAGAAACCGAGGAGAGACAGAGTGAGAAATGAAGATATACGTAAAGATGATGATGATGATGATAATTGTTGTTTTAAGGGGCCTAACATCTAGGTTATCGACCCCTGATGATTTGAGTGATCGTGAAGATGAAAAATGAAATGCGAACTTAAAACTAAAACTAACTACTAACCTACATACTAGAAGAAGAAATGGAAAACTAAAGGAGAATAAGGCAAATAAAGGACAGGAGGAAAAGAAATGCCCTCAACCCTCGAAGAAGGCGGATTGAGGGACTTGGAAGGAAGGTGAGCCATGAAAGGCAGATAGGAAAGTGAAAGAGGAGAGGGTCCACCCCGAAGGTAAGGGGCAAAAGAGGAAAACGGACCCAGCTCAGGAATCCCTCGGGGTCGCCAACTCCCGAACTCACCAGCCGTGAGCCCCTGAGGGTGTAGCATTATCTAGGGTGCACCAAACGTTGTGGGGCTACATACACCCGGCCTCCTTGAGGGCCTTACGCAGAAGGCAGGAGATAACATGAAGAGAAAAAGAAGGCTGACCCCCCCCCCCCCGCAGAAGGAGGGAATCAGAAAAGATGAGACAAGGGCCAAGTAAGGCGTGAAAGGAAGAGACTCCCTAGGCCTCGGATACCCTAATACCGTCGGGGTCGGAAGAGAACAAGAGTTGACCAAGTGAGGTCGACAGGACAGAAGACAGAGAGGAGCCCGGCACAAGTAAGTGGAAGCAATGCCGGACTCAGCTGGGGCCCCGTGGTCGCCAACCCACATCCCACTAAATGTGTGCCCCTGGGGGTATACGTAAAGAACTGGGAGTACAGAAACTGAATGACAAACTGGAGCAAAACAGATTGAGAAAAGACATTCCCACGCGATCGAGTATCAGAATAATATTGTATCTGGCGGCAGGGGTTGAAGGCTACCTCCACTTCTCACAAAGATGACACACCTGTCATCACAGACAACCCCGCACATAATTGTATAGAAAGGCCTATCAAAACTATTTCACTTAACACACACTCTACGAAGTTACATATAAAATGGGAAAGCAAGAAGCTTCTTGACGATGGTCAAATACCAATACCTCACAATTCATCACAGGCCTACCACTCGAATAACAGCATAATATCCCCCCGGAGTTAAAATACGACCCAGATTTCAACAATCCTAACCAACTATTTGTTTGAACCAAAGAAGACACAAACAAATACCTCGCAGACACAACTACAATTAAAACAACACACAAGGCGTGGACACACCAACCTCTCGTTGACAATTACTAGTGACCATAAAAACAAAATTAACCAAATAACCCCTCCATCAACAAATTACCCGTCAAGAACCATTTTAATTTAATTATCTTACTTAAATAAAAATGTATTATTCGAACACAAAATTTGGTGTTCCTCCGTGAGTTCGCACGTGGTCGGAGGAAACAAAGATAAACTTATTTCAAACTTCGGGAAACATTTCAATTTGAATTCCACCAGTAACCATATCCATTCCCAAAATATCAAATACCACACTTTAGAGGCAACTTAACCTTAAAAAAATTAAAACATCCATCTCATCGACCAGGTGCGAACACCATTGTCCCGCCCTACCGAAGTAATGACGAGTACAGCCCCCTATCACCCCTGAGGTAGATTTGTTTGTGCTACCTCTTCTACTTTCTTTACCTTTCATATCTGCCTTTCCTGATTCTCCTTTCTTCCAAGTCCCTTAATTCTCATTATTTGAGGGTTGAGGGAATTTCCTTTCCTCCTGTCTTTTGTTTCCCTTACTCTTATTTTTATTTTCCATTTCCTGTTCTAGAATGTACAGTAAGTATGTAGTTAGTTTGTTTATTAGGTAGATGTCATTGTTCTAGTAGACTGTGTATGTGTCTGGTGGCAGTTCCATTGTTTATTAGATATAGTTCATTGTTTCATTAGACTGTGATGTGTGAGTGTGCGTGTGGGTAGTTTATTGGCTGAGGAATAACCCACCCACCAAGGGAAGATGATTAAGAGAAGGAAGTAGATTTGGGATTGGAAAAGAAGGATAGAAAAATAGGAGGAGAGTCCCACAAAAGTTATGAATTTAACTTTCAATACATTTAAAGGTGGTTGCCACCGCAAATCCGTTCTCGGATACCTAAAGTGGGTACGAGCTTGGTCGAAGCTGACGGGAACCGCAGCTAAGACTTTGGCGGTTTGCCAGAGAAAGGCTTTAGTGTATTTCCTCCCAAGCACGAATAAGACTACTATAGGGAAGGGTGATAGTCTGGCAAGACAAATAGTAAAAGCTTTATTGAGTATGAACGAGGGCATAAACCTAGGAAGAGCTAGGAAAGCCAGGATCTTGCCTAACTGTAGTATCAGAGAAATGATGAATCCAAAAACAAATATTTAATTTTATTAAACAATGCAAAGAAGTTTGAGGAAATTAACAAGCATGTAATATAATTTTGACAAACATAGTTCATTTGAACTTTTTAACAAATGGGGTCGCAGACCTCTCAACATTAAACGTTTGCTCCAGGCAATTGACAATTTATAAGGTTTCAAACCTTACATGTTTCTAAAATCTTTATAAGATTTAAACAAATAAACAATGAAGTAATTAAAGTTGGAAAGTGAATTGTAGTACAAAGAGTGTACCTTAAGAAATTCTTGAGAGAATGTTCTAGAGAAAGTGACAACGTCGAATATAACAATAATAAAAACATGAAAAATAAGATAGAAGTTCCTACAACTTCTTATATTTATACAGAATTATTATATGAGAATTATACAAAAGAGGGCAGGTCACTTACTGTGAAACCTGAAGAAGGTGAAAAGGAAAGTTCTAGACTTCCCAAGTTTGAGCAGGAATCACTAGCCAAATGGGACAGTTTCCATTTCGTGAAACCTGAACATGACTCGCTCAAGAGTTTAAAGAAATGTTTTCCCTGATTATAGGAAAGGAACAATGTGATTTGAAACTTGTATCACACAAGCAATTATGCAGAATTTAATTAATGTTAAACTAGCAAAGTTGGAAGGGCACTTCGTGAGTGACACCTTATAGAAAGTTACAATTATATTAATAATGGTGGTTAGTAGAAGGTTGAGGAAAGATCATTGGGATATAGGATCAATGTTCATGGCCGTATTTAATATAACCGGACGATCGCGACGCGGTAGAAACGTGGAGCAAGCACTGATTATCACTATAGTCTGTAAAGATTGATGCAAAGTTCACTGTAGAAACTCGAAAGTTCATGAGAAAGAAAGTTTTTACAATGCTGGAAAGAACTGGTTGCACTAGGTAGGCGAGAGTCTATTGCTGGAGAAAATGGTGGATTACAGTTAAATGCGCCATAGAACATCCCAACGGTGGACGAAAGTTAGCTATTGCAGTAATTTAAGGAAGATTCCTCATTTTAACTAGTATTTTCACAAGTGAGTGAAAAATACCTGACGGCAAGCCTCGCAGATAGAGTACCAGATCTGGAAAGTTCCAGAACGATCTTTATAGAAGAATGGAGTCAAAGTTAATCCAGCGGAGGAACTAGCTTTATAATTTATAGACAGCGGGTATTAGATAATATCCCACGTAGCGAGAGGATTTCTCATTTGAATAGCTTAAGAAAAGCTCTTTTTTAGTAAGGTTGGCTTATACAAGCAAAAGCTCAACATGGCAAATCCCACGAAGAATGATTTTTGCCCCAAAGTAAATGATTTCACACTGTCTATAAAATATCATTAAAAGCACGTGGAAGTTAAAACCATGAAGATGAGCTTAAAACTTTTAAAATGGTACTTATCTTGATTTCATGTTGAAGGCGAAGTTTCCTTTGAAGATAACTACTTTGCCAACATGGCGTAGAAGAGAGTATGCCTCTTAGTTTGAGGAGGCTAGCTCGAGTGGAGCTTTAACTGATCGAGTCAACTGCCGACTGAGAAGTGAGACCTGCTCAACGGAGCACGGAGAGACCAAGGAAGGGGAAAAGAGTGGGGGGTAGGAGACAAAAGGAGAACATATAAACATTGCCAACATATCAAAAATAAATGTTCTTCTTGATGAATGGTCTTCAAGGAGTTGATAACAGATGATACTAGCGCAGCATGGTGAGTAAAGAAGTAGACGTAGTTCTCTTGCTCATGGAGATAATAGCTGGCGATGGCAGTAAAATCTGGTGGCCAGATGGAGAAGGAATTCCTCTTGCGCGAGGAAGAGTTGAAGAGCTTCAGATATTCGCTGCGAGATGACGCTAGGTGGGTCATAGAATATATATCTGGAACAGACTCATACAAAATATAAGCGACCTGAACCCCTAAGAGAAAACAGAAGATCACTGTTGGTGTTTGACAAAGAGGAAGGAAAGAACATGCAAAAGCATTGAAAATTATAAACTCTGGTACCGTGTATTCCAAGAATGCACCAGCGTGCGAGTGTGCCTGGTGACGGACTGTTTTAGTAGTAGTATTTTGTTGTTGGTGGAACTTTAGTATTTTTGTTAGTAGAATTTTGGTTTTAATTGTTAGTAGAAGGTTAGTATTTTTGTTAGTAGAATTGCTCTGTTACTTATTCTGAAAGGGAGTAGCAGCCTTTCAGAATAAATCAATTCTTTACTTGTCTTATAGACTGTTAAAATATTGATAATATAAGCCAACTAATGGCTACACTGCGTTCTGCTGCACGCCTGAAAGCAACGGGAAACTACAGCCGTAATGCTATTCCCGTATGCACCTCTCTATGCATAATTACATGTGATGATGGCCTCCTCCCTTGTAGAATTCCAATCCGGAGGTAAACTAGTCCCCCGTTCGGATCTCCGGGTGGGGACTACTCGAGAGGGGGTTAACATCACAGAAGTAACAAAGAGGAAATCTGACATTCTACGGATCGGAGAGTGGAATGTTAGAAGTCTGCTAGGAAGTGGAAAGTTAGAAAACTTAGAAAGGGAAATGGATAGGTTGAGGTTGGATTTGGTTGGGATTACTGAAATGCGCTGGCAGAAGAACAGGACATTTGGTCAGGAGACTATAGGGTCAATAGCACTAAATCAAACAATGGTCAAGCAGACCTTGGTCTCATATTGAGTAGGAAACTTGGACAGCGGGTGGAATATTATGAGCAATATAGTGAACGGATTATTGTAGCAAAAATCAATACTAAACCTACGTGCACCACAGTGGTACAAGTCTAGATTCCTACCAGTCAAGCTGATGATGAAGATGTTGAAAAGGTCTACGAAGAAATAGATGAAATTCTGAGGTATATCAAGGGTGATGAAAATGTTCGAGTAATGGGAGATTGGAATGCTGTGGTAGAAAAAGGGATAGAAGGGAAGATAGTAGGAAATTTCGGATCACATGAAAGGAATGATGAGGAAGCAGGCTGATGGAATTCTGCACCGAGCATGAGTTGGCCATAGCTAACACCTTATTCAGTAATGATGATGATGATGATAATTGTTGTTTTAAGGGGCCTAACATCGAGGTTATCGGCCCCTAATGATCTGGGTGATAGCGAAAATGATAATTAAATGGAAACCAGAACAAAATTATCTGAGACGGAAAATACGTACAAAAAGGAACTCAAATGGAAACAACTCACAATATGGTCTTACAAAAGGGAATTTAGAACGAAAAGTTGCACAAAAAGAATAGATTGAAAAAAGACCCACAAGACGTAGGCGAGATTCAAAATACGTACAAAATGCAATGTAGCGTCGAAATAGTTACAAAGGTCAACTGAAATTCAAAATATTTACAAAATGCACATGAGATCGAAAATACGTACAAAATGCAATTGAGGTTCAAAATACTTACAAAATGCAATTGAAATTGAAAATACACAATGCAAGTTAGATTGAAAAAAAGCCGGTTCAGATTCAAAATACTCACAAAGTGCAATTGGAATTCAAAATACTTACAAAATGCAATTGAAATTGAAAATGCTTACAAAATGTACGGTAGATTCAAACGACTCATGTGGATTGACAATACTTGCAAAATGCAATTTAGATTGAAAATACTTGACAAAATGTAATTTAGATTCCAAAATACCCACAAAATGCAATTGAGAATCAAAATATGTGCAAAATGCTCTCCAATCAAAATGCAATTTAGATTCAAAATTCGTGCGAAATGGGGTTTTGGTTGAAAATACTTACAAAATGCAATTGAAATTCAAAATACTCACAAAGGTCACTCCGCCATATTGAAAGATTTACTAAAAAGCAATTTAGATTTTCAATCTTTACAAAATGCAATTGAGGTTGAAAACAATCGCGAGATGTAATTTAGATCGAAAATACAGACAAAAAGCAACGTAGATTAAAAATGCCTTAAAAAATCGCTAGAAGGGAATTTAGATACACGGTGAACCAAGTAACAAAAACAGTGCGGGAATCTTAAAGAGAAAAGTAAATATAATGAAAAGAGGAGAGGAGTGGAGAGGGGAGAGAGGAGAGGGTCCGCCCCAAAGGTAAGGGACAAAAGGGGAAAACGGACCCAGCTGAGGAATCCCTCGGGATCGCCAACTCCCGAACTCACCAGCCGTGAGCCCCTGAGGGTGTAGCATTATCTAGGGTGCACCAAAAGTGGTGGGGCTACATACACCCTGCCTCCTTAAGGGCCTAGAGCACAAGGCAGGAGGTAAAAAGAAGAGAAAAAGAAGGCTGACCCCTCGCAGAAGGAGGGTATCAGAAAAGATGAGACAAGGGCCAATTAAGGCGGGAAAGGAAGAGACTCCCTAGGCCTCGGATACCCTAATACCGTCGGGGTCAGAAGGGAACAAGAGTTGACCAAGTGAGGTCGACAGGAAAGAAGACGGAGAGGAGCCCGGCACAAGTAAGTGCCTTATTCAATAACCACAATAGAATAATATACACATGGATGAGACCAGGAGATACAGGGCGTTACCAAATCGACTTCAGTATGGTCCAAGCAGAGGTTTCGAAACCAGATTTTGGATTGTAAAACATATCCTGGTGCTGACAAACTCTGACCACAATCTGATTGTCATGAAATGCAGATTAAAGCTGAAGAAACTAAAGAAAAGTCAAAAGCCAAAAAGGTGGGTAATAGACAGACTGAAAGTGAAGGATGTAAGCAAAATATTCAAGAAGAGTATAGAGGAAGGACTAATGAAAAACCCTAAACAAACTTCAATTGCAGACGAATGGGCACTTTTGAAGAATGAAATAACAAAATCCGCAGAAGAAAACATTGGTAGGAAAGAAAGAATAGATAGAAAACCGTGGATCACTCAGGATTTACTAGAATTGATGGATGAAAGGCGGAAACATGATGATGTAAGAGATGAAAAGGGGAAAGCAGAATACAGACATCTGAGAAATGAGGTTAACAAGAAGTGTAAGGAAGCGAAAGATGAATGGTTGAAAGAAAAATGTGCAGGTATAGAAAATTGTCTGAAATTAGGAAAAGTAGACACAGCTTTTCGAAGGATTAAGAATATTTTGGGGAAAAGAAGACTTAGTGCAGTAATATTAAGGACACAAATGGAAAGCCTCTAACAGATAGGGAAGGAAAGGTTGAGAGATGGAAAGCTTACTTACTGTCGAGTGTTTGTTATGATGATGATCATTGTTGTTTTAAAGGGCCTAACATCTAGGTTATCGGCTCCTGATGGTTTGGGTGATCGTGAAGATCAAAATTAAATGCAAACTTAAAACTAAAACTAACTAATAACCTACATACTACAAGAAGAAATGGAAAACTAAAGGAGAATAAGGCGAATAAAAGGACAGAAGGGAAAGAAATGCCCTCAACCCTCGGAGAAGGCGGATTGAGGGACTTGGAAGGAAGGAGAGCCATGAAAGGCATATAGGAAAGTGAAAGAGGAGAGGGTCCGCCCCAAAGGTAAGGGACAAAAGGGGAAACTGACCCAGCTCAGGAATACCTCGGGGTCGCCAACTCCCGAACTCACCAGCCGTGAGCCCCTGAGGGTGTAGCATTATCTAGGGTGTACCAGAAGTGGTGGGGCTACATACACCCTGCCTCCTTAAGGGCCTAGAGCACAAGGCAGGAGGTAAAAGGAAGAGAAAAAGAAGGCTGACCCCTCGCAGAAGGAGGGTATCAGAAAAGATGAGACAAGGGCCAATTAAGGCGGGAAAGGAAGAGACTCCCTAGGCCTCGGATACCCTAATACCGTCGGGGTCAGAGGAGAACAAGAGTTGACCAAGTGAGGTCGACAGGAAAGAAGACGGAGAGGAGCCCGGCACAAGTAAGTGGAAGCAATGCCAGACTCAGCTGGGGCCCCGTGGTCGCCAACCCACGCCCACAAGGTGTGAGCCCCTGGGGGAGGAGGTAATGGATAAAAGGGGGAAAACCGGACCCAGCTCAGGAATCCCTCGGGGTCGCCAACTCCCTAACTCACCAGCCATGAGCCCCTGAGGGTGTAGCATTATCGAGGGTGCACCAGTTGTGGTGGGGCTACATACACCCGGCCTCCTTGAGGACCTTGAGCAGAAAGCAGGAGATAACAGGAAATAAAAAGAAGGCTGACCCCTCGCAGAAGGAGGGTATCAGAAAAGATGAGACAAGGGCCAATTAAGGGGGGGAAAGGAAAAGACTCCCTAGGCCTCGGATACCTTAATACCGTCGGGGTCGGAAGAGAACAAGATGATGATGATGATGATAATTGTTGTTTTAAGGGGCCTAACATCGAGGTTATCGGCCCCTAATGATCTGGGTGATAGCGAAAATGATAATGAAATGGAAACCAGAATAAAATTACCGAAGACTGAAAATACGTACAAAAAGGAACTCACATGGAAACAACTCACAATATGGTCCTACAAAAGGGAATTTAGAACGAAAAGTTGCACAAAAAGAATAGATTGAAAAAGACCCACAAAACGTAGGCTAGATTCAAAATACGTACAAAATGCAAAGTAGCGCCGAAATACTTACAAAATGCAACTGAAATTCAAAATACTTACAAAATGCAAATGAGATCGAAAGTACGTACAAAATGCAATTGAGGTTCAAAATACTTACAAAATGCAATTGAAATTGAAAATACACAATGCAATTCAGATTGAAATATCCCAGTTCCAATCCAAATTATTCACAAAGTGCAATTGAAATTCAAAATACTTACAAAATGCAATTGAAATTGAAAATGCTTACAAAATGTACGGTAGATTCAAACGACTCATGTGGATTGACAATACTTACAAAAAGCAATTTAGATTGAAAATACTTGACAAATGTAATTTAGATTCAAAATACCCACAAAATGCAATTGAGAATCAAAATATGTGCAAAATGCCCACCAAACAAAATGCAATGTAGATTCAAAATTCGTGCGAAATGCGGTTTTGGTTGAAAATACTTACAAAATGCAATTGAAATTCAAAATACTCACTAAAATGCCCTGACGCCTGCATTGAAAGACTTACTAAAAAGCAATTTAGATTGTCAATCTTTACAAAATGCAATTGAGGTTGAAAACAATCGCGAGATGTAATTTAGATCGAAGAGACTTACAAAATGCAACATAGATCAAAAATGCCTTTAAAAAAATGGTAAAAGGGAATTTAGATACACGGTGATTCGAGTAACAAAAACAGTGCGGGAATCTTAAAGAGAAAAGGAAATAGAAGGAAAAGAGGAGAGGAGAGGGGAGAGAGGAGAAGGTCCGCCCCAAAGGGAAGGGACAAAAAGGGGAAAACGGACCCAGCTCAGGAATACCTCGGGGTCGCCAACGCCCGAACTCACCAGCCGTGAGCCCCTGAGGGTGTAGCATTATCGACGGTGCACCAGAAGTGGTGGGGCTACACACACCCTGCCTCCTTAAGGGCCTTGAGCACAAGGCAGGAGGTAAAAGGAAAAGAAAAAGAAGGCTGACCCCTCGCAGAAGGAGGGAATCAGAAAAGATGAGACAAGGGCCAATGAAGGCGGGAAAGGAAGAGACTCCCTAGGCCTCGGATACCCTAATACCGTCGGGGTCGGAAGAGAACAAGAGTTGACCAAGGGAGGTCGACAGGAAAGAAGAAAGAGAGGAGCCGGCACAAGTAAGTGGAAGCAATGCCGGACTCAGCTGGGGCCCCGTGGTCGCCAACCCACAACCCACTAGATGTGAGCCCCTGGGGGGAAGAGAACAAGAGTTGACCAAGTGAGGTCGACAGGAAAGAAGACGGAGAGGAGCCCGGCACAAGTTAGTGGACTCAGCTGGGGTCCCGTGGTCGCCAACCCACCTCCCACCAGATGTGAGTCACTGGGGGAGGTATGTTTAAGACCAAGATGTTTATTCATATGGGTTTTTCTTACATTAGAGTAAAATCGTTGTACCAGTTTACGTGTGTCATTGAGCATGTTATTGTAGGCTACAGTACATATGCCTATGATAAAGACCTTCTTTAGAATTAATCCAATGTAGGCCTACGGTGGCCCTGCGTACTGCATTTATTTAGATTTAAGGTATTCATTGCCCAGTTTGTGACTAAGTTACTCCCATTTTCAACAACAGGTTTATTTGGTTCATTGGTTATAAGTTCATAAATTCTTTTATGGTATAGAATTTAGGCCAGTATACCGGTATATAAAAATGAGA
Source organism: Meconema thalassinum (assembly GCA_946902985.2). NCBI lineage: Eukaryota > Metazoa > Arthropoda > Insecta > Orthoptera > Tettigoniidae > Meconema > Meconema thalassinum. The sequence continues at coordinate 499,615,196 of OX336392.1, read as the reverse complement.
GTAGGGTAGAGGGCCCCTTTTCCGGACAGTTCCTATTTCCGGACACTCCTAACAATTCCCTAGTTTGTATTTGAACTGAGCGCCAGAAGTAGTTTCTCAATGCCTCGCTAGATGGAAGCACACTGATGCTGTCAACAACTGTGAGTAGTGATGCAGCAGTACACGTGTGGTTCGTGCTCCAGAAAATTATAAAGATTTCAAGGTATGAACACTCAATTACACTTCTTTCTTTCTATACCTTTCTTCTGGTGTATTTTCCTTGATAATATATCATACCTGAGTGACTAGGTGACAGGGAATTCGTAATAAGGAAGAAGAATGTATTGCCAACCAATGAGCTTGTGGGGTGTGCCTCGTCTTGCCGCGTAACTGGTGGGCGCGGAATTTAAACGGGGCATATGTTTGTACCTATTTCCGGACACTGATTTGCTCCTAATTCCGGACATATACATTTTTAACGTTAGTCTTAGGGCTCTCATTATAACGTCTCTACACAAAGTTCGGAGCACAAAATGTGCTTACTTTACTAATACGCATATACCTAGGTAGGTATGCGATATAAATGGCATCCGGTGATCATGCGGCTCATGAGTTTGATCCCCGCCAATGTGAGTGGATTATTCCCGAATTGTATTATTTCCTTAAATATTGTTACCAGTTTAGTTATTACTAGCCAGCCCCGTGGTGTTGGGGTAGCGCGCCTGCCTCTCACCCGGAGGCCCCGAATTCGATTCCCGGCTGCGTCAGGAATTTTAGAAACTGACGTGAGGGCTGGAACGGGGTGCACTCAGCCTCGTGAGGACAATTTAGTAGCTATCTGACAGTGATGCAGCGCCCCGGTCACGATAACCAAGATTAACGGCCGAGGGGATCCGATGCGCTGACCACTTGCCACCCTAATATCTGCAGGCCAAATGGCTGGGCAGCGGTCGCTTGGTAGGCCTAGGCCCTTCATGGGCTGTAGTGCCACGTTTTTTTTAAGTCATTACTAACCACTAACACTGTTAATATTTTACATTCAGTAAATCCGTAGAGATGATGATGATGATAATTGTTGTTTTAAGGGGCCTAACATCGAGGTTATCGGCCCCTGATGAAATGAAATGGCGTGAAATGAAAGGATGAAGAAAAATAACAGCTCACTGCTATGGATGAAACGAAAATGGTTAAGATAAAATAGAGAGTGAGCCCCAAGAACTATGCCTTATGTAGCAGGGAAAATACTTACAAAAAGGAACTCAGATTGACACTACTCACGAAATGAAGAGCGGTAATACGTACATAAGGGAATTTGGAACGAAAAGACTCACAAAAATAATAGATTGAAAAAAATACGCACAAAATGTAGGTTAAGTCCAAAATACGTACAAAATGCAACGTACAGTCGAAATACCTACAAAATGCAAGTACCCCCAGGGGCTCACAACTTGTGGGCGTGGGTTGGCGACCACGGGGCCCCAGCTGAGTCCGGCATTGCTTCCACTTACTTGTGCCGGGCTCCTCTCTGTCTTCTTTCCTGTCGACCTCACTTGGTCAACTCTTGTTCTCTTCTGACCCCGACGGTATTAGGGTATCCGAGGCCTAGGGAGTCTCTTCCTTTCCCGACTTAATTGGCCCTTGTCTCATCTTTTCTGATAACCTCCTTCTGCGAGGGGTCAGCCTTCTTTTTCTCTTCCTTTTACCTCCTGCCTTGTGCTCTAGGCCCTTAAGGAGGCAGGGTGTTGTAGCCCCACCACTTCTGGTGCACCCTAGATAATGCTACACCCTCAGGGGCTCACGGCTGGTGAGTTCGGGAGTTGGCGACCCCGAGGGATTCCTGAGCTGGGTCCGTTTTCCCCTTTTGTCCCTTACCTTTGGGGCGGACCCTCTCCTCTTTCACTTTCCTATATGCCTTTCATGGCTCTCCTTACTTCCAAGTCCCTCAATCCGCCTTCTCCGAGGGTTGAGGGCATTTCTTTTCCTTCTGACCTTTTATTTGCCTTATTCTCCTTTAGTTTTCCATTTCTTCTTCTAGTATGTAGGTTAGTAGTTAGTTTTAGTTTTAAGTTCGCTTTTCATTTTCATCTTCACGATCACCCAAACCATCAGGGGCCGATAACCTAGATGTTAGGCCCCTTAAAACAACAATTATCATCATCATCATCAAAATGCAAGTGAAATCAAAATACTTACAAAATGCAAATGAGATTGAAAATACGCACAAAATGTAATGTAGATTCAAAATACCCACGAAATGCAATTGAGACTTAACTACTTGAACAAAGCGGGGTAGGTTGAAAACACAAAATGCAATTGAAATTGCTTACAAAATGTATGGTAGATTCAAACTTCTCATTTGGATGGACAATACTTACAAAATGCAATTTAGATTGAAAATAATTACAAAATGTAATTTAGTTTCAAAATACCCACAAAATTGCAATTGAGACTTACTACTTGAACAAAGCGGGGTAGGTTGAAAATACAAAACGCAATTGAAATTCAAAATAATCACTAAAGTCCCAGCCCCTATATTGAAAGACTTACTAAAAAGCAATTTAGATTGCCAATCCTTACAAAATGCATTTGAGATTGAAAAACACTCACAAAATGCAATCTAGATCGAAAATACGTACAAAATGCAACGTAGATTAAAAATACCTACAAAATACGTACAAAATGCAACGTAAATTAAAAATACCTACAAAAAACCGCTAGAAGGGGATTTAGATACACGGGGAACCAAGTAACAAAAACAGTGCGGGAATCTTAAAGAGAAAAGGAAATATAAGGAAAAGAGGAGAGGAGATGATGATGATGATAATTGTTGTTTTAAGGGGCCTAACATCTAGGTTATCGGCCCCTAATGATCTGGGTGATAGCGAAGATGATAATGAAACGGAAACCAGAACGAAAATTAAGTGAGACGGAAAATACTTACAAAAAGGAACTCGGATTGAAACGACTCACAAAATGTTCTTACAAAAGGGAATTTAGAACGAAAAGATTCACAAAAGGAATAGATTGAAAAATACCCACAAAATGAAGGCTAGGTTCAAAATACGTACAAAATGCAATGTAGCGTCGAAATACTTACAAAATGCAACTGAAATACAAAATACTTACAAAATGCAAATGAGATCGAAAATACGTACAAAATGCAATTGAGGTTCAAAATACTTACAAAATGCAATTGAAATTGAAAATACACAATGCAATTCAGATTGAAATAGGCCTTATCCCAGTTCCAATCCAAATTATTCACAAAGTGCAATTGAAATTCAAAATCCTTACAAAATGCAATTGAAATTGAAAATGCTTACAAAATGTACGGTAGATTCAAACGACTCATGTGGATTGACAATACTTACAAAAAGCAATTTAGATTGAAAATACTTGACAAATGTAATTTAGATTCAAAATACCCACAAAATGCAATTGAGAATCAAAATATGTGCAAAATGCCCACCAAACAATATGCAATTTTGATTCAAAATTCGTGCGAAATGTGGTTTGGGTTGAAAATACTTACAAAATGCAATTGAAATTCAAAATACTCACTAAAAGGCCCGGCAACCTGCATTGAAAGACGTACTAAAAAGCAATTTAGATTGTCAATCTTTACAAAATGCAATTGAGGTTGAAAACAATCGCGAGATGTAATTTAGATCGAAAAAAACTTACAAAATGCAACATAGATCAAAAACGCCTGAAAAATCGCTAAAAGGGAATTTAGATACACGGTGATTCGAGTAACAAAAACAGTGCGGGAATCTTAAAGAGAAAAGGAAATAGAAGGAAAAGAGGAGAGGGGAGAGATGATGATGATGATGATAATTGTTGTTTTAAGGGGCCTAACATCTAGGTTATCGGCCCCTGATGGTTTGGGTGATCGTGAAGATGAAAATGAAAAGCGAACTTAAAAATAAAACTAACTACTAATCTACATACTAGAAGAAGAAATGGAAAACTAAAGGAGAATAAGGCAAATAAAAGGACAGAAGGAAAAGAAATGCCCTCAACCCTCGGAGAAGGCGGATTGAGGGACTTGGAAGGAAGGAGAGCCATGAAAGGCATATAGGAAAGTGAAAGAGGAGAGGGTCCGCCCCAAAGGTAAGGGACAAAAGGGGAAAACGGACCCAGCTCAGGAATCCCTCGGGGTCGCCAACACCCGAACTCACCAGCCGTGAGCCCCTGAGGGTGTAGCATTATCGACGGTGCACCAGAAGTGGTGGGGCTACATACACCCTGCCTCCTTAAGGGCCTTGAGCACAAGGCAGGAGGTAAAAGGAAGAGAAAAAGAAGGCTGACCCCTCGCAGCAGGAGGGTATCAGAAAAGATGAGACAAGGGCCAATTAAGGCGGGAAAGGAAGAGACTCCCTAGGCCTCGGATACCCTAATACCGTCGGGGTCAGAAGAGAACAAGAGTTGACCAAGTGAGGTCGACAGGAAAGAAGACAGAGAGGAGCCCGGCACAAGTAAGTGGAAGCAATGCCGGACTCAGCTGGGGCCCCGTGGTCGCCAACCCACGCCCACAAGATGTGAGCCCCTGGGGGAAGAGGGGAGAGAGGAGAAGGTCCGCCCCAAAGGGAAGGGACAAAAGGGGAAAACGGACCCAGCTCAGGAATCCCTCGGGGTCGCCAACTCCCGAACTCACCAGCCGTGAGCCCCTGAGGGTGTAGCATTATCTAGGGTGCACCAGAAGTGGTGGGGCTACATACACCCGGCCTCCTAAAGGGCCTTGAGCACAAGGCAGGAGGAAAGAGGAAAAGAAAAAGAAGGCTGACCCCTCACAGAAGGAGGGTATCAGGAAAGATGAGACAAGGGCCAGTTAAGGCGGGAAAGTGAAAGACTCCCTAGGCCTCGGATAACCTAATACCGTCGGGGTCGGAAGAGAACAAGAGTTGACCAAGGGAGGTCGACAGGAAAGAAGACGGAGAGGAGCCCGGCACAAGTAAGTGGAAGCAATGCCGAACTCAGCTGGGGCCCCGTGGTCGCCAACCCACAACCCACTAGATGTGAGCCCCTGGGGGAATAAATCCGTAGAATAGATGGCCGTATCTAGCTATGTCAATGACAGAAATACACAATAATGCACTCTCCACCACTCAAAATCCAATTCCATTTTTGTTACAGATGGAAGGAATATCTAAGGGTACTAGTAAATATCATCATCATCATCATTTCCCCTTATCCAGCTCCTGCCGGGTCGGGGTATTTATGGCACTTCTCCACTTTCCTCTTTCCTTCCACCATTCTTCTTCCACGATCTTGTCCCAGTCCAGATTTCTTTTTCTTACGCCGTTCTTCACTGAATCCATCCACCTTGTTCTAGGTCTTCCTCTTGGTCTCTTACCCTTGCACTTCGCCTCCAGCATCTGTCTTGGTATTCTATTTTCCTCCATCCTCTTTACATGTCCAAACCACCTTAGTTTATTCTTCTCAATTCTCTCATTTAGTTTTCCCATCCCAACTTCCTTCCTAACATCTTCATTCCTCACTCTGTCTTTCCTTGTCTTTCCTATCATACTTCTTAGGAATTTCATTTCACTGGCTTGGATTCTACTCTCTTGCCTGCTTGTCAGGGTCCAAGTCTCAGCTGCATAAGTTAATATGGGTACATAATACACTTTATACATTACCTCCTTGCTTTTCCTTGGTACTTCCTTATCCCAAACAAGTTTTCTTACACTTTGATAGAATGCATTGCTCTGCTGTACCCTCCTGCCAATCTCCATGTCCAACCTACCAGTTTGCATCAATTCACTTCCTAGGTATTTGAACGTGTCCACAATTTCCAAACTCTGACTTCCAATTTTCACAGTGCCCTTTCCTTGTCTTTCCCCTCTTGTCATCACCATGGTCTTGCTTTTCTCTATACTGATTTTCAGGCCATACTTCTGAATATTTTCGTTCAGTGCATCTAGTTGTTTTTGCACTTCTTCGGTGTTCCTTCCCCAGACCACAATATCATCTGCAAATAACAGTAACTTCATTTCTTTATGCCCATATGCTTCCTTTGTTTCCTTTACTATTTCATCCATCACCATTATGAACAAGAGAGGTGACAGCACACTCCCCTGTCTTAGTCCAGTCTTGTTCGTAAACCAATCTGTCTTTCCAACTGGGGTCAGTACCCTGCTAACACAGTTGTTGTACATTGCTTGCACCATTTCCAACATTTCTCTTCCCAGTCTCTTCTTAACCATGGTTTCCCATACCTTCTCTCTGGGGACACTATCATATGCCTTTTCTAGATCTATGAAAGTCATGATCAAATCCTCTCCATATTCCCAGTTCTTTTCCATCACCTGCCTCAAGCTAAAGATTTGGGTCCACTGTGGATCTTCCACTCCTGAAGCCATACTGTTCCTCTTGCAACTCTCCTTCCACCTTTCTTCTCATTCTTCTTTCTAATATCCTTTCCAGTATTTTTACTATCTGTGATATGAGGGTGATCCCTCTATAGTTATCACACACCTTCTTGTCCCCCTTCTTAAACACTGGTATTATTAGCCCTTTCTTCCAGTCTTCTGGTACACATTTCCATTTCCACACACACTTTAGCAGTCGATACAGCCATTGCATACCAACAGGTCCAGCAGCCTTTATCATTTCTACACTGACTTCATCCACCCCTGTTGCTTTTCCCATCTTCATTTTCTGTACTGCTAATTCCACCTCCAGCATTGTTATATCATCTTCTGTTATAGAGTCGTCAGGTTGTGTCACTTCCATCTCACCAGTACCATTGCTCACATTCAAAAGCTTATCGAAATACTCCTTCCATCGTCCCTTTATCTCTTCTGGGTGTGTTAACAACTCTCCATCTTCCTTTTTCACTAGCTTTGTAGTAACTCTTTCTTTCCTCTTACTTCTTAGAAGCCCATACAGCATCCTTTTACTGCCACTTACATCTGTTTCCATTCTTCGTGTAAATTCTTCCCAACTTTTCTTCTTTTCTTCTCCTACCACTTTCTTACACCTCCGTTTGCTGTCGTGATACTTCCTTTTGCTTTCTTCTGTTTGATCTCGGTTCCATTCTTTCCATGCAGACTTCTTTTCTTTCACTGCTTTCCTCACTTCCTCATTCCACCAGGGTGTCTCCTTCTCTTTCACTCTTGTTGACGTCCTACCACAAGCACTCTCTGCTGCACCAACAAATGCCTTTTTAAAGTGAGACCATTCCTCTTCTATGTTTTCCACTTCAGTAACTGGGATTTGTTGCTTCAATCTCTCCTGAAAATTTTCCTGTACGGTTTTGTCTTTCAATTTCCATACTTTTATTTTACTTTCTCTGATCTCCTTTAGGTTTTCCAATTTTTCCCATCTAAATTTTGCCACCACAACTCTATGGTCCCCATCAAATGCTTCTCCTGGTAAAGCTGTCACATCTATCAGCTTTCTGCGATTAGTCCTTTCCACCAGAAAGTAGTCAATTGCCGATTTTGTTCTTCTATCGCCCCAACCATATCTCGTAATTTTCCTGCTGTTTTTCTTCCGAAACCATGAATTACCCACTATCAGTCCATTCCTTTCACAAAAGTTTGCAAGTTCCTCTCCTTCCCGGTTCTTTTTCCCATATCCATATGGTCCAATGACTTCTTCCTTTCCTTGTCTCTCGTTTCCGACTTGTGCATTCATATCTCCCATGATCACCACTTCTACATCTGAAATTACTCTTTCTACATCCTCCAGGAATACTTCAATATCTTCTTCTCTGTTTCCAGTCTGTGGTGCATACACTTGTATGAAGTCCATCACGTCATTTTTCATCTTCATTCTAATTTTCATTATTCTGTCACTCACACACTCTACCACTTCAACATACTCCTCCAGTTGTTTCGAGGTTATCAGTCCCACGCCATTTTTGGCCTCTTGGCCACCACTCCAGTATAATGTATATCCTTTCCTCAGTTTCTTCCTTCCTTTACCTTTCCATTTCACTTCACTCAGCCCCATCAATCCAACATTCTCCCTCTCCATGAAGTCTACCACCTCCTCCACCTTGCCTGTCAGGGTCATGACATTCATGATTCCCACTTTCATTTCGGTTACTGGTCGCCCATTTCTCACAGTTCCCCCAGTACCAAAAGAACTGCGCGTCGCCTGCAGGGTACGCCCTAACCTTTTCCGATTCATTCGAAGTGCCATTTCCATTTTAGGCTATTATTACGATGGGGTCGCCACTCCCAAAGGCATTTTATGAAGCTACTGCCAGCTATTATACAGGCCGCCCCTAACATGGGAAACAGACTAGTAAATAATCTTCACCAAAAAACAGAAAGAAGGGAGACGCAGAAAATATAAAATTGGCTGTGGAAGAGTATCGAAAAGGTTCATCGGTACGACCAGCAGCAGATAAATACGGGGTTCCTAAATCTACGGTTTATGAACACATTAAAGGTATTGCCAAGTCTTGCAAACGAGGACCGAAACCAATGTTTCCTGAATTTGAAGAACAGAAGCTAGCATTACTTCTGTTGAATGCTTCTAGGAAAGGATTTCCTTTGACTCCAACCGACGTGAAAATGGCAGCGTTTGAGTATACGTAAATGTGTCAATATGAATACAAATTTAACAGGCAAACGAAATGCTCAGGTCGAAAATGGCTCAGAGGTTTCCTGAAAAGGAATCAGAATCTCTCAATTAAAACTCCAGAAGCACTTTCAATGGCCAGGGTACAGGGACTGAATAGGGAGGCTGTGAGGGAGTTCTACGATTCATTTCAGGCAATTCTAGACTTGATAAACAAAGCAGAACACATTTATAATGTGGATGAAAGTGGATTGCCACTCAACACAAGTATCTCGAAGGTTATTAGCAAGCGAGGGAATAGAGATGTTGTGGCGATCACAAATAAAGAAAGAGGTGAAAACGTAACCGTGGCGGCGTGTTGTAGTGCGAGTGGTAGTTACATCCCGCCATTCGTCATTTATAAAGGTGTTCGAAGAAAAGAGGAATTCGGAGATGGTCTACCCCCTGGATCAGCTTTTGTTATGACAGAGACTGGGTACATTATTGAGGAAATGTTTCTTGCTTGGCTTGAACTTTCCAAAATAACAGAATTTCAGGCAAATGTCTCCTCATACTAGATGAGCATGCTAGTCACTGCAAGAGCATCCACGTACTTGCTTTTTGTGAGAAAAATGACATTATATTAATGTGCTTGCCAGCCCATTGTACTCATAGGTTACAACCTCTAGATAGGAGTTTCTTCAAACCTTTGAAAGTTAATTACTTTTCTGAAGGAACCAAGCAACTGAGAAACAACCCAGGCCGTAACTTCACCAAATAACAATTTCCTAAAGTATTTTCATCGGCTTGGTTCAAATCAGCTACTGTAGGATTTGCTGTAAATGGTTTTCGTGCGTGTGGAATTTTTCCATTGAACCCAGATGCAATTCCAGATCACGTGCTTGCTCCATCTGAAGCTCTTGGGGCTAAAAGTAAAGTTCCTCCAGAAAAGTTGCCAGTGACTGTTGTGGAAAGGTCAACAGATCCTTCTGGACCAGCTGCAGTTACATCTGTGATTCTGGTGAGCTTTTCTCAAGCAAGTACATCACGAACTACGATAACAACCAACGGGACGTGTTCAACATCAAAGGAAGAAACCACAGCTAAATGAGGCTCACCAAGTAAAAAGCGACTGCCTCGTACCCCACAGAAGAGATGTTTTTCAACTGTCATTCAAATTCCGCAACTTAACACACCACCAAAGAAGCAAAGAACAGGTCAAAGAGCGGCCATCCTGACCACGCCAAAGTACAGAGAGACCTTAGAGTCAAAGAAAAATAACCTAGGGCTAATCTTCAAATTCAAGAAGAAAATCCAGTACAGGAATCTCAGAAGAAGACGACTGCTAGGAACAAGAAGGACTGAGGGGCAAGTTACGCATTTTACCCCAAACGCATCCTGGAATATCAAACAGCAATGAAAATACAGACAAGAGCAGCTGTGGTACTGATTATTTTAGTGATGATGGGATCATGGATTCTATGTGGACAGTGTCAAACCTGGTTTCACGAAGTGTGTCTGGGATCTGCAGGAAAGTGAGATTTTCTGTGTGGAAAATGTGTTGTGAAACAAAAATAACAGTGTATTTTGAAAGTGTTACAAACATGCATCCACTTACATATGTATGTAAAATGCTTATATAACAGAATAACGGTGAAAAATAACATTTGAACTTTAAAAAAATGTTGTCTGGATATAGGAACACTACTTTAAAGGTATGTCCGGAATTAGGAGCATGTGTTCCTATTACCGGACAATTACAGATAATTTTATAATTTTATATATAAGTATAAAATGTTTATGAATTTCCCAAAGATCTTAGTATTGACATAAAAAGTACAATCTACAAGATGGTAGTCTTTATTATATTACAAATGTTACTTTCTAAGCGCTAATTCCAAAATTAGTTGAAACGTCCGGATATGGGGCCCCCTACCCTATTCCTCGAGTTCATGTTCCAGTAAGTTGGCCTAAGGTGTTTGTCCACCTAGATGCAAGATTTTCTCTAGACCTTCTTGTTTAGGTCCTATAAAGAAATATTATGAAGTGTTCTTCAGGTGTAGCAATTTATCACAAATATTTTATTTTGTGAAATAGGGCATAGCTTAAAATTATGTCTGCCTTAATATATAAGGTCAATTGTTGGTAGCTGAATTATTCCTGTGAGCTTTAATAGAAAGAACACTTCTTTAACATATTAAAGAAGTCAGGTGATTTTTCAGGGCTTTTGCAAACAAGTCCTTCTAGTGGCTCTCCCAGACTATCACGTGGAAACTTAGCCTACTGTGCAAAGCTATTGTGTTTTAAATTTCTTTTTTACACCCAATACAGGTTTACAAAAGCAGATATATACAGTAAGAAATGTTTACCAGTCTTATGTTTTGCTGCAAATCTGCAGTACTTATTAAACATTAGACATTTGAAAGTAACTTACGTTAGTTATGTGTTCATTATGATCCAAGTAACCCATATTGTGATGTTTTAAATACTTACAAAACTAATAGTATATTCAGCACAACATAGGCTTTCTTTAGGTCTGTTATTGAGTTATTATTTTTTTTGGTATGTACAAAATTAAATTCTTAAGAAAACAGGGAAGTTTAAATTACTTTGTCAAATTAGCAGCATTATTACGATGATGATGATGATAATTGTTGTTTTAAGGGGCCTAACATCTAGGTTATCGGCCTCTGATGGTTTGGGTGATCGTGAAGATGAAAATGAAAAGCGACCTTACAAACTAAAACTAACTACTAACCTACATACTAGAAGAAGAAAAGGACTGGAAGCAGGCTGTGGATTTTTTTCAAGGCAAATAAAGGACAGGAGGAAAATAAATGCCCTCAACCCTTGAAGAAGTCGGATTGAGGAACTTGGAAGGAAGGAGAGCCATGAAAGGCAGATAGGAAAGTGAAAGAGGAGAGGGTCCGCCCCAAAGGTAAGGGACAAAAGGGGAAAACGGACCCAGCTCAGGAATCCCTCGGGGTCGCCAACTCCCGAACTCACCAGCCGTGAGCCCCTGAGGGTGTAGCATTATCTACGGTGCACCAGGAGTGGTGGGGCTACATACACCCTGCCTCCTTAAGGGCCTTGTGCACAAGGCAGGAGACAACATGAAAAGAAAAAGATGATGATGATGATGATAATTGTTGTTTTAAGGGGCCTAACATCGAGGTTATCGGCCCCTAATGATCTGGGTGATAGCGAAAATGATAATGAAATGGAAACCAGAACAAAATTATCGAAGACTGAAAATACGTACAAAAAGGAACTCACATGGAAACAACTCACAATATGGTCCTACAAAAGGGAATTTAGAACGAAAAGTTGCACAAAAAGAATAGATTGAAAAAGACCCACAAAACGTAGGCTAGATTCAAAATACGTACAAAATGCAAAGTAGCGCCGAAATACTTACAAAATGCAACTGAAATTCAAAATACTTACAAAATGCAAATGAGATCGAAATTACGTACAAAATGCAATTGAGGTTCAAAATACTTACAAAATGCAATTGAAATTGAAAATACACAATGCAATTCAGATTGAAATATCCCAGTTCCAATCCAAATTATTCACAAAGTGCAATTGAAATTCAAAATACTTACAAAATGCAATTGAAATTGAAAATGCTTACAAAATGTACGGTAGATTCAAACGACTCATGTGGATTGACAATACTTACAAAAAGCAATTTAGATTGAAAATACTTGACAAATGTAATTTAGATTCAAAATACCCACAAAATGCAATTGAGAATCAAAATATGTGCAAAATGCCCACCAAACAAAATGCAATTTAGATTCAAAATTCGTGCGAAATGCGGTTTTGGTTGAAAATACTTACAAAATGCAATTGAAATTCAAAATACTCACTAAAATGCCCTGACGCCTGCATTGAAAGACTTACTAAAAAGCAATTTAGATTGTCAATCTTTACAAAATGCAATTGAGGTTGAAAAACACTCACAAAATGCAATCTAGATCGAAAATACGTACAAAATGCAACGTAGATTAAAAATACCTACAAAATACGTACAAAATGCAACGTAAATTAAAAATACCTACAAAAAACCGCTAGAAGGGGATTTAGATACACGGGGAACCAAGTAACAAAAACAGTGCGGGAATCTTAAAGAGAAAAGGAAATATAAGGAAAAGAGGAGAGGAGATGATGATGATGATAATTGTTGTTTTAAGGGGCCTAACATCTAGGTTATCGGCCCCTAATGATCTGGGTGATAGCGAAGATGATAATGAAACGGAAACCAGAACGAAAATTAAGTGAGACGGAAAATACTTACAAAAAGGAACTCGGATTGAAACGACTCACAAAATGTTCTTACAAAAGGGAATTTAGAACGAAAAGATTCACAAAAGGAATAGATTGAAAAATACCCACAAAATGAAGGCTAGGTTCAAAATACGTACAAAATGCAATGTAGCGTCGAAATACTTACAAAATGCAACTGAAATACAAAATACTTACAAAATGCAAATGAGATCGAAAATACGTACAAAATGCAATTGAGGTTCAAAATACTTACAAAATGCAATTGAAATTGAAAATACACAATGCAATTCAGATTGAAATAGGCCTTATCCCAGTTCCAATCCAAATTATTCACAAAGTGCAATTGAAATTCAAAATCCTTACAAAATGCAATTGAAATTGAAAATGCTTACAAAATGTACGGTAGATTCAAACGACTCATGTGGATTGACAATACTTACAAAAAGCAATTTAGATTGAAAATACTTGACAAATGTAATTTAGATTCAAAATACCCACAAAATGCAATTGAGAATCAAAATATGTGCAAAATGCCCACCAAACAATATGCAATTTTGATTCAAAATTCGTGCGAAATGTGGTTTGGGTTGAAAATACTTACAAAATGCAATTGAAATTCAAAATACTCACTAAAAGGCCCGGCAACCTGCATTGAAAGACGTACTAAAAAGCAATTTAGATTGTCAATCTTTACAAAATGCAATTGAGGTTGAAAACAATCGCGAGATGTAATTTAGATCGAAAAAAACTTACAAAATGCAACATAGATCAAAAACGCCTGAAAAATCGCTAAAAGGGAATTTAGATACACGGTGATTCGAGTAACAAAAACAGTGCGGGAATCTTAAAGAGAAAAGGAAATAGAAGGAAAAGAGGAGAGGGGAGAGATGATGATGATGATGATAATTGTTGTTTTAAGGGGCCTAACATCTAGGTTATCGGCCCCTGATGGTTTGGGTGATCGTGAAGATGAAAATGAAAAGCGAACTTAAAAATAAAACTAACTACTAATCTACATACTAGAAGAAGAAATGGAAAACTAAAGGAGAATAAGGCAAATAAAAGGACAGAAGGAAAAGAAATGCCCTCAACCCTCGGAGAAGGCGGATTGAGGGACTTGGAAGGAAGGAGAGCCATGAAAGGCATATAGGAAAGTGAAAGAGGAGAGGGTCCGCCCCAAAGGTAAGGGACAAAAGGGGAAAACGGACCCAGCTCAGGAATCCCTCGGGGTCGCCAACACCCGAACTCACCAGCCGTGAGCCCCTGAGGGTGTAGCATTATCGACGGTGCACCAGAAGTGGTGGGGCTACATACACCCTGCCTCCTTAAGGGCCTTGAGCACAAGGCAGGAGGTAAAAGGAAGAGAAAAAGAAGGCTGACCCCTCGCAGAAGGAGGGTATCAGAAAAGATGAGACAAGGGCCAATTAAGGCGGGAAAGGAAGAGACTCCCTAGGCCTCGGATACCCTAATACCGTCGGGGTCAGAAGAGAACAAGAGTTGACCAAGTGAGGTCGACAGGAAAGAAGACAGAGAGGAGCCCGGCACAAGTAAGTGGAAGCAATGCCGGACTCAGCTGGGGCCCCGTGGTCGCCAACCCACGCCCACAAGATGTGAGCCCCTGGGGGAAGAGGGGAGAGAGGAGAAGGTCCGCCCCAAAGGGAAGGGACAAAAGGGGGAAAACGGACCCAGCTCAGGAATCCCTCGGGGTCGCCAACTCCCGAACTCACCAGCCGTGAGCCCCTGAGGGTGTAGCATTATCTAGGGTGCACCAGAAGTGGTGGGGCTACATACACCCGGCCTCCTAAAGGGCCTTGAGCACAAGGCAGGAGGAAAGAGGAAAAGAAAAAGAAGGCTGACCCCTCACAGAAGGAGGGTATCAGGAAAGATGAGACAAGGGCCAGTTAAGGCGGGAAAGTGAAAGACTCCCTAGGCCTCGGATAACCTAATACCGTCGGGGTCGGAAGAGAACAAGAGTTGACCAAGGGAGGTCGACAGGAAAGAAGACGGAGAGGAGCCCGGCACAAGTAAGTGGAAGCAATGCCGAACTCAGCTGGGGCCCCGTGGTCGCCAACCCACAACCCACTAGATGTGAGCCCCTGGGGGAATAAATCCGTAGAATAGATGGCCGTATCTAGCTATGTCAATGACAGAAATACACAATAATGCACTCTCCACCACTCAAAATCCAATTCCATTTTTGTTACAGATGGAAGGAATATCTAAGGGTACTAGTAAATATCATCATCATCATCATTTCCCCTTATCCAGCTCCTGCCGGGTCGGGGTATTTATGGCACTTCTCCACTTTCCTCTTTCCTTCCACCATTCTTCTTCCACGATCTTGTCCCAGTCCAGATTTCTTTTTCTTACGCCGTTCTTCACTGAATCCATCCACCTTGTTCTAGGTCTTCCTCTTGGTCTCTTACCCTTGCACTTCGCCTCCAGCATCTGTCTTGGTATTCTATTTTCCTCCATCCTCTTTACATGTCCAAACCACCTTAGTTTATTCTTCTCAATTCTCTCATTTAGTTTTCCCATCCCAACTTCCTTCCTAACATCTTCATTCCTCACTCTGTCTTTCCTTGTCTTTCCTATCATACTTCTTAGGAATTTCATTTCACTGGCTTGGATTCTACTCTCTTGCCTGCTTGTCAGGGTCCAAGTCTCAGCTGCATAAGTTAATATGGGTACATAATACACTTTATACATTACCTCCTTGCTTTTCCTTGGTACTTCCTTATCCCAAACAAGTTTTCTTACACTTTGATAGAATGCATTGCTCTGCTGTACCCTCCTGCCAATCTCCATGTCCAACCTACCAGTTTGCATCAATTCACTTCCTAGGTATTTGAACGTGTCCACAATTTCCAAACTCTGACTTCCAATTTTCACAGTGCCCTTTCCTTGTCTTTCCCCTCTTGTCATCACCATGGTCTTGCTTTTCTCTATACTGATTTTCAGGCCATACTTCTGAATATTTTCGTTCAGTGCATCTAGTTGTTTTTGCACTTCTTCGGTGTTCCTTCCCCAGACCACAATATCATCTGCAAATAACAGTAACTTCATTTCTTTATGCCCATATGCTTCCTTTGTTTCCTTTACTATTTCATCCATCACCATTATGAACAAGAGAGGTGACAGCACACTCCCCTGTCTTAGTCCAGTCTTGTTCGTAAACCAATCTGTCTTTCCAACTGGGGTCAGTACCCTGCTAACACAGTTGTTGTACATTGCTTGCACCATTTCCAACATTTCTCTTCCCAGTCTCTTCTTAACCATGGTTTCCCATACCTTCTCTCTGGGGACACTATCATATGCCTTTTCTAGATCTATGAAAGTCATGATCAAATCCTCTCCATATTCCCAGTTCTTTTCCATCACCTGCCTCAAGCTAAAGATTTGGGTCCACTGTGGATCTTCCACTCCTGAAGCCATACTGTTCCTCTTGCAACTCTCCTTCCACCTTTCTTCTCATTCTTCTTTCTAATATCCTTTCCAGTATTTTTACTATC
The DNA here is from genome assembly GCA_946902985.2 of Meconema thalassinum. NCBI lineage: Eukaryota > Metazoa > Arthropoda > Insecta > Orthoptera > Tettigoniidae > Meconema > Meconema thalassinum. Next base: position 499,598,895 of record OX336392.1, on the reverse strand, counting down.
TGTGATATGAGGGTGATCCCTCTATAGTTATCACACACCTTCTTGTCCCCCTTCTTAAACACTGGTATTATTAGCCCTTTCTTCCAGTCTTCTGGTACACATTTCCATTTCCACACACACTTTAGCAGTCGATACAGCCATTGCATACCAACAGGTCCAGCAGCCTTTATCATTTCTACACTGACTTCATCCACCCCTGTTGCTTTTCCCATCTTCATTTTCTGTACTGCTAATTCCACCTCCAGCATTGTTATATCATCTTCTGTTATAGAGTCGTCAGGTTGTGTCACTTCCATCTCACCAGTACCATTGCTCACATTCAAAAGCTTATCGAAATACTCCTTCCATCGTCCCTTTATCTCTTCTGGGTGTGTTAACAACTCTCCATCTTCCTTTTTCACTAGCTTTGTAGTAACTCTTTCTTTCCTCTTACTTCTTAGAAGCCCATACAGCATCCTTTTACTGCCACTTACATCTGTTTCCATTCTTCGTGTAAATTCTTCCCAACTTTTCTTCTTTTCTTCTCCTACCACTTTCTTACACCTCCGTTTGCTGTCGTGATACTTCCTTTTGCTTTCTTCTGTTTGATCTCGGTTCCATTCTTTCCATGCAGACTTCTTTTCTTTCACTGCTTTCCTCACTTCCTCATTCCACCAGGGTGTCTCCTTCTCTTTCACTCTTGTTGACGTCCTACCACAAGCACTCTCTGCTGCACCAACAAATGCCTTTTTAAAGTGAGACCATTCCTCTTCTATGTTTTCCACTTCAGTAACTGGGATTTGTTGCTTCAATCTCTCCTGAAAATTTTCCTGTACGGTTTTGTCTTTCAATTTCCATACTTTTATTTTACTTTCTCTGATCTCCTTTAGGTTTTCCAATTTTTCCCATCTAAATTTTGCCACCACAACTCTATGGTCCCCATCAAATGCTTCTCCTGGTAAAGCTGTCACATCTATCAGCTTTCTGCGATTAGTCCTTTCCACCAGAAAGTAGTCAATTACCGATTTTGTTCTTCTATCGCCCCAACCATATCTCGTAATTTTCCTGCTGTTTTTCTTCCGAAACCATGAATTACCCACTATCAGTCCATTCCTTTCACAAAAGTTTGCAAGTTCCTCTCCTTCCCGGTTCTTTTTCCCATATCCATATGGTCCAATGACTTCTTCCTTTCCTTGTCTCTCGTTTCCGACTTGTGCATTCATATCTCCCATGATCACCACTTCTACATCTGAAATTACTCTTTCTACATCCTCCAGGAATACTTCAATATCTTCTTCTCTGTTTCCAGTCTGTGGTGCATACACTTGTATGAAGTCCATCACGTCATTTTTCATCTTCATTCTAATTTTCATTATTCTGTCACTCACACACTCTACCACTTCAACATACTCCTCCAGTTGTTTCGAGGTTATCAGTCCCACGCCATTTTTGGCCTCTTGGCCACCACTCCAGTATAATGTATATCCTTTCCTCAGTTTCTTCCTTCCTTTACCTTTCCATTTCACTTCACTCAGCCCCATCAATCCAACATTCTCCCTCTCCATGAAGTCTACCACCTCCTCCACCTTGCCTGTCAGGGTCATGACATTCATGATTCCCACTTTCATTTCGGTTACTGGTCGCCCATTTCTCACAGTTCCCCCAGTACCAAAAGAACTGCGCGTCGCCTGCAGGGTACGCCCTAACCTTTTCCGATTCATTCGAAGTGCCATTTCCATTTTAGGCTATTATTACGATGGGGTCGCCACTCCCAAAGGCATTTTATGAAGCTACTGCCAGCTATTATACAGGCCGCCCCTAACATGGGAAACAGACTAGTAAATAATCTTCACCAAAAAACAGAAAGAAGGGAGACGCAGAAAATATAAAATTGGCTGTGGAAGAGTATCGAAAAGGTTCATCGGTACGACCAGCAGCAGATAAATACGGGGTTCCTAAATCTACGGTTTATGAACACATTAAAGGTATTGCCAAGTCTTGCAAACGAGGACCGAAACCAATGTTTCCTGAATTTGAAGAACAGAAGCTAGCATTACTTCTGTTGAATGCTTCTAGGAAAGGATTTCCTTTGACTCCAACCGACGTGAAAATGGCAGCGTTTGAGTATACGTAAATGTGTCAATATGAATACAAATTTAACAGGCAAACGAAATGCTCAGGTCGAAAATGGCTCAGAGGTTTCCTGAAAAGGAATCAGAATCTCTCAATTAAAACTCCAGAAGCACTTTCAATGGCCAGGGTACAGGGACTGAATAGGGAGGCTGTGAGGGAGTTCTACGATTCATTTCAGGCAATTCTAGACTTGATAAACAAAGCAGAACACATTTATAATGTGGATGAAAGTGGATTGCCACTCAACACAAGTATCTCGAAGGTTATTAGCAAGCGAGGGAATAGAGATGTTGTGGCGATCACAAATAAAGAAAGAGGTGAAAACGTAACCGTGGCGGCGTGTTGTAGTGCGAGTGGTAGTTACATCCCGCCATTCGTCATTTATAAAGGTGTTCGAAGAAAAGAGGAATTCGGAGATGGTCTACCCCCTGGATCAGCTTTTGTTATGACAGAGACTGGGTACATTATTGAGGAAATGTTTCTTGCTTGGCTTGAACTTTCCAAAATAACAGAATTTCAGGCAAATGTCTCCTCATACTAGATGAGCATGCTAGTCACTGCAAGAGCATCCACGTACTTGCTTTTTGTGAGAAAAATGACATTATATTAATGTGCTTGCCAGCCCATTGTACTCATAGGTTACAACCTCTAGATAGGAGTTTCTTCAAACCTTTGAAAGTTAATTACTTTTCTGAAGGAACCAAGCAACTGAGAAACAACCCAGGCCGTAACTTCACCAAATAACAATTTCCTAAAGTATTTTCATCGGCTTGGTTCAAATCAGCTACTGTAGGATTTGCTGTAAATGGTTTTCGTGCGTGTGGAATTTTTCCATTGAACCCAGATGCAATTCCAGATCACGTGCTTGCTCCATCTGAAGCTCTTGGGGCTAAAAGTAAAGTTCCTCCAGAAAAGTTGCCAGTGACTGTTGTGGAAAGGTCAACAGATCCTTCTGGACCAGCTGCAGTTACATCTGTGATTCTGGTGAGCTTTTCTCAAGCAAGTACATCACGAACTACGATAACAACCAACGGGACGTGTTCAACATCAAAGGAAGAAACCACAGCTAAATGAGGCTCACCAAGTAAAAAGCGACTGCCTCGTACCCCACAGAAGAGATGTTTTTCAACTGTCATTCAAATTCCGCAACTTAACACACCACCAAAGAAGCAAAGAACAGGTCAAAGAGCGGCCATCCTGACCACGCCAAAGTACAGAGAGACCTTAGAGTCAAAGAAAAATAACCTAGGGCTAATCTTCAAATTCAAGAAGAAAATCCAGTACAGGAATCTCAGAAGAAGACGACTGCTAGGAACAAGAAGGACTGAGGGGCAAGTTACGCATTTTACCCCAAACGCATCCTGGAATATCAAACAGCAATGAAAATACAGACAAGAGCAGCTGTGGTACTGATTATTTTAGTGATGATGGGATCATGGATTCTATGTGGACAGTGTCAAACCTGGTTTCACGAAGTGTGTCTGGGATCTGCAGGAAAGTGAGATTTTCTGTGTGGAAAATGTGTTGTGAAACAAAAATAACAGTGTATTTTGAAAGTGTTACAAACATGCATCCACTTACATATGTATGTAAAATGCTTATATAACAGAATAACGGTGAAAAATAACATTTGAACTTTAAAAAAATGTTGTCTGGATATAGGAACACTACTTTAAAGGTATGTCCGGAATTAGGAGCATGTGTTCCTATTACCGGACAATTACAGATAATTTTATAATTTTATATATAAGTATAAAATGTTTATGAATTTCCCAAAGATCTTAGTATTGACATAAAAAGTACAATCTACAAGATGGTAGTCTTTATTATATTACAAATGTTACTTTCTAAGCGCTAATTCCAAAATTAGTTGAAACGTCCGGATATGGGGCCCCCTACCCTATTCCTCGAGTTCATGTTCCAGTAAGTTGGCCTAAGGTGTTTGTCCACCTAGATGCAAGATTTTCTCTAGACCTTCTTGTTTAGGTCCTATAAAGAAATATTATGAAGTGTTCTTCAGGTGTAGCAATTTATCACAAATATTTTATTTTGTGAAATAGGGCATAGCTTAAAATTATGTCTGCCTTAATATATAAGGTCAATTGTTGGTAGCTGAATTATTCCTGTGAGCTTTAATAGAAAGAACACTTCTTTAACATATTAAAGAAGTCAGGTGATTTTTCAGGGCTTTTGCAAACAAGTCCTTCTAGTGGCTCTCCCAGACTATCACGTGGAAACTTAGCCTACTGTGCAAAGCTATTGTGTTTTAAATTTCTTTTTTACACCCAATACAGGTTTACAAAAGCAGATATATACAGTAAGAAATGTTTACCAGTCTTATGTTTTGCTGCAAATCTGCAGTACTTATTAAACATTAGACATTTGAAAGTAACTTACGTTAGTTATGTGTTCATTATGATCCAAGTAACCCATATTGTGATGTTTTAAATACTTACAAAACTAATAGTATATTCAGCACAACATAGGCTTTCTTTAGGTCTGTTATTGAGTTATTATTTTTTTTGGTATGTACAAAATTAAATTCTTAAGAAAACAGGGAAGTTTAAATTACTTTGTCAAATTAGCAGCATTATTACGATGATGATGATGATAATTGTTGTTTTAAGGGGCCTAACATCTAGGTTATCGGCCTCTGATGGTTTGGGTGATCGTGAAGATGAAAATGAAAAGCGACCTTACAAACTAAAACTAACTACTAACCTACATACTAGAAGAAGAAAAGGACTGGAAGCAGGCTGTGGATTTTTTTCAAGGCAAATAAAGGACAGGAGGAAAATAAATGCCCTCAACCCTTGAAGAAGTCGGATTGAGGAACTTGGAAGGAAGGAGAGCCATGAAAGGCAGATAGGAAAGTGAAAGAGGAGAGGGTCCGCCCCAAAGGTAAGGGACAAAAGGGGAAAACGGACCCAGCTCAGGAATCCCTCGGGGTCGCCAACTCCCGAACTCACCAGCCGTGAGCCCCTGAGGGTGTAGCATTATCTACGGTGCACCAGGAGTGGTGGGGCTACATACACCCTGCCTCCTTAAGGGCCTTGTGCACAAGGCAGGAGACAACATGAAAAGAAAAAGATGATGATGATGATGATAATTGTTGTTTTAAGGGGCCTAACATCGAGGTTATCGGCCCCTAATGATCTGGGTGATAGCGAAAATGATAATGAAATGGAAACCAGAACAAAATTATCGAAGACTGAAAATACGTACAAAAAGGAACTCACATGGAAACAACTCACAATATGGTCCTACAAAAGGGAATTTAGAACGAAAAGTTGCACAAAAAGAATAGATTGAAAAAGACCCACAAAACGTAGGCTAGATTCAAAATACGTACAAAATGCAAAGTAGCGCCGAAATACTTACAAAATGCAACTGAAATTCAAAATACTTACAAAATGCAAATGAGATCGAAATTACGTACAAAATGCAATTGAGGTTCAAAATACTTACAAAATGCAATTGAAATTGAAAATACACAATGCAATTCAGATTGAAATATCCCAGTTCCAATCCAAATTATTCACAAAGTGCAATTGAAATTCAAAATACTTACAAAATGCAATTGAAATTGAAAATGCTTACAAAATGTACGGTAGATTCAAACGACTCATGTGGATTGACAATACTTACAAAAAGCAATTTAGATTGAAAATACTTGACAAATGTAATTTAGATTCAAAATACCCACAAAATGCAATTGAGAATCAAAATATGTGCAAAATGCCCACCAAACAAAATGCAATTTAGATTCAAAATTCGTGCGAAATGCGGTTTTGGTTGAAAATACTTACAAAATGCAATTGAAATTCAAAATACTCACTAAAATGCCCTGACGCCTGCATTGAAAGACTTACTAAAAAGCAATTTAGATTGTCAATCTTTACAAAATGCAATTGAGGTTGAAAACAATCGCGAGATGTAATTTAGATCGAAGAGACTTACAAAATGCAACATAGATCAAAAATGCCTTAAAAAAGTGGGAAAAGGGAATTTAGATACACGGTGATTCGAGTAACAAAAACAGTGCGGGAATCTTAAAGAGAAAAGGAAATAGAAGGAAAAGAGGAGAGGAGAGGGGAGAGAGGAGAAGGTCCGCCCCAAAGGGAAGGGACAAAAAGGGGAAAACGGACCCAGCTCAGGAATCCCTCGGGGTCGCCAACGCCCGAACTCACCAGCCGTGAGCCCCTGAGGGTGTAGCATTATCGACGGTGCACCAGAAGTGGTGGGGCTACATACACCCTGCCTCCTTAAGGGCCTTGAGCACAAGGCAGGAGGTAAAAGGAAAAGAAAAAGAAGGCTGACCCCTCGCAGAAGGAGGGAATCAGAAAAGATGAGACAAGGGCCAATTAAGGCGGGAAAGGAAGAGACTCCCTAGGCCTCGGATACCCTAATACCGTCGGGGTCGGAAGAGAACAAGAGTTGACCAAGGGAGGTCGACAGGAAAGAAGAAAGAGAGGAGCCGGCACAAGTAAGTGGAAGCAATGCCGGACTCAGCTGGGGCCCCGTGGTCGCCAACCCACGCCCACAAGATGTGAGCCCCCAGCATTATTACAGGAAGCATTGGGCTAATAATTGAAAAAACACCATAATAAATTAAACTTCATGTCCTCAATAAAAACTTTAATGAAGGATGTGAAACTACACCATTCAAAACTCCAAAGTGCACTTCTAAAATTAAATATAATAAATCATATTCAAACACAACTGCAACTTTGATTTCATAAACACAAATTGCTTTTATAGCATTTCTCAAGAACAAAATTCACCCTCCTCAACAGGATGTAGCCTACTTTAAAACACTGTACATTCCCAGCTGTACAGTATTTCAAAAGAATTCTCAATTAACATAGAATGTTCTCTGTTGGAGTAGGCCTTACATCTGGGCATAAATTGGAGGGTTGGTATGAAAACATAACCAATTTCAAATTATCATACAGAATTTCTCAGTAACCCATCTTGCCTAGCTTTGGTGGTGATTGTTCTTTTAATGGACAGGAAATTGATGTCCATTTATGATCATCCAAGCACAAACACCATCAATTTGATCCTGAAGGAGTATTAAGAATGGTATTTCATTCTTTCTTCACAGGTATGTGAACAACATTTTCACCCCCATGAAATTATAAGAACATCTGTGGATGCCAGAAGGAACAAAGGAGATCCTCGCAGACTTACTAGACCAACTTTACTTCCAGGGGTCGTGCCATCTATCTCCCCAAGTTGCCCTCGTTACCTAGGTAAACCTGCTAGCTACAGGGAGAGCCCTGAAGCAAAGAGACAGAAACTTGAACAAAAGAATATTCAAGAAGCTGTTGAGGAGAGTTTGGAGGAAGGAGAAAGACATCTGAAAGCTCGATCTGTGAATTCACTATGCGAGTCGAAAGACAAATTGTCACTCCTTGTATTGTCTAATTTTTGGAACATTATTGTCAATCCTAATTCAGTGTTGTTTTTGAACATTCAGCAAAAAAAAAACTGCTCCTGTGATAAAATATTCTGCAGTAGTTTCTGAATACCTTGATGTGTCAGTATTTGTGTTCAGTGAGAGCATCAAGACTTTAAATGATTAAAGGTTTCCCAAAAGTATTGTAATCTTTCAATTCTAACCACAAGATGGCTTCACCCAGAGAAGCCATTTGTAACTTTGAAGATACAAAAATTAAATAAAAATGAATATTCTGCCTCATAAATGGCCTTTCTTTAAAATTTAAGCAAACGACATAATTATTACTGTAATTGAACAAATCCACCTTTTTGAAACTCTTCTTATCTCCGGGCGTGTGCAGATATTCTGAAAGGAATGACTCGTACATAGGCCTTACCAAAACCTCCTATAAATTAATAAAGACGAAGGAAGGTTTACATGCATCTAACTAAAAAGAAACTATCCAATTTAAATTTACTTTATATTCTGAAGCTGCATGCAAGAAATTGATTAATATAATAACAAAGAGTGATGATGATGATGATAATTGTTGTTTTAAGGGGCCTAACATCGAGGTTATCGGCCCCTGATGGTTTGGGTGATCGTGAAGATGAAGATGAAAATGAAATGCAAACTATAACTAAAAACTAACTACAAACTTATATACTAGAAGAAGTAATGGAAAACAAAAGGAGAATAAGGCAAATAAAGGACAGGAGGAAAAGAATTGCCCTCAACCCTTGAAGAATGCGGATTGAGGGACTTGGAAGGAAGGAGAGCCATGAAAGGCAGATAGGAAAGAGGAGAAATGATGATGATGATAATTGTTGTTTTAAGGGGCCTAACATCTAGGTTATCGGCCCCTAATGATCTGGGTGATAGCGAAGATGATAATGAAACGGAAACCAGAACGAAAATTAAGTGAGACGGAAAATACTTACAAAAAGGAACTCGGATTGAAACGACTCACAAAATGTTCTTACAAAAGGGAATTTAGAACGAAAAGATGCACAAAAGGAATAGATTGAAAAATACCCACAAAATGAAGGCTAGGTTCAAAATACGTACAAAATGCAATGTAGCGTCGAAATACTTACAAAATGCAACTGAAATTCAAAGAGATCGAAAATACGTACAAAATGCAATTGAGGTTCAAAATACTTACAAAATGCAATTGAAATTGAAAATACACAATGCAATTCAGATTGAAATAGGCCTTATCCCAGTTCCAATCCAAATTATTCACAAAGTGCAATCGAAATTCAAAATACTTACAAAATGCAATTGAAATTGAAAATGCTTACAAAATGTACGGTGATTCCAACGACTCATGTGGATTGACAATACTTACAAAAAGCAATTTAGATTGAAAATACTTGACAAAATGTAATTTAGATTCAAAATATGATGATGATGATGATAATTGTTGTTTTAAGGGGCCTAACATCTAGGTTATCGGCCCCTGATGGTTTGGGTGATCGTGAAGATGAAAATGAGAAGCGAACTTAAAACTAAAACTAACTACTAACCTACATACTAGAAGAAGAAATGGAAAACTAAAGGAGAATAAGGCAAATAAAGGACAGGAGGAAAAGAAATGCCCTCAACCCTCGAAGAAGGCGGATTGAGGGACTTGGAAGGAAGGAGAGCCACGAAAGGCAGATAGGAAAGTGAAAGAGGAGAGGGTCCGCCCCAAAGGTAAGGGACAAAAGGGGAAACGGACCCAGCTCAGGAATCCCTCGGGGTCGCCAACTCCCGAACTCACCAGCCGTGAGCCCCTGAGGGTGTAGCATTTTCTAGGGTGCACCAGAAGTGGTGGGGCTACATACACCCGGCCTCCTTAAGGGCCTTGAGCACAAGGCAGGAGGTAAAAGGAAGAGAAAAAGAAGGCTGACCCCTCGCAGAAGGAGGGTATCAGAAAAGATGAGACAAGGGCCAATTAAGGCGGGAAAGGAAGAGACTCCCTAGGCCTCGGATACCCTAATACCGTCGGGGTCAGAAGAGAACAAGAGTTGACCAAGTGAGGTCGACAGGAAAGAAGACAGAGAGGAGCCCGGCACAAGTAAGTGGAAGCAATGCCGGACTCAGCTGGGGCCCCGTGGTCGCCAACCCACGCCCACAAGATGTGAGCCCCTGGGGGAAGATTCAAAATACCCACAAAATGCAATTGAGAATCAAAATATGTGCAAAATGCCCCCAAACAAAATGCAATTTAGATTCAAAATTCGTGCGAAATGCGGTTTTGGTTGAAAATACTTACAAAATGCAATTGAAATTCAAAATACTCACTAAAAGGCCCCGCAACCTGCATTGAAAGACTTACTAAAAAGCAATTTAGATTGTCAATCTTTACAAAATGCAATTGAGGTTGAAAACAATCGCGAGATGTAATTTAGATCGAAAAAACTTACAAAATGCAACATAGATCAAAAATGCCTTAAAAATCGATAAAAGGGAATTTAGATACACGGTGATTCGAGTAACAAAAACAGTGCGGGAATCTTAAAGAGAAAAGGAAATAGAAGGAAAAGAGGAGAGGGGAGGGGAGAGAGGAGAAGGTCCGCCCCAAAGGGAAGGGACAAAAGGGGAAAACGGACCCAGCTCAGGATCCCTCGGGGTCGCTAACGCCCGAACTCACCAGCCGTGAGCCCCTGAGGGTGTAGCATTATCGACGGTGCACCAGAAGTGGTGGGGCTACATACACCCTGCCTCCTTAAGGGCCTTGAGCACAAGGCAGGAGGTAAAAGGAAAAGAAAAAGAAGGCTGACCCCTCACAGAAGGAGGGTGTCAGGAAAGATGAGACAAGGGCCAATTAAGGCGGGAAAGGAAGAGACTCCCTAGGCCTCGGATACCCTAATACCGTCGGGGTCGGAAGAGAACAAGAGTTGACCAAGTGAGGTCGACAGGAAAGAAGACAGAGAGGAGCCCGGCACAAGTAAGTGGAAGCAATGCCGGGCTCAGCTAGGGCCCCGTGGTCGCCAACCCACTCCCACTAGAAGTGAGCCCCTGGGGGGTAACAAAGAGTGACACACAAGAAATTCAATTAAAAATATATAATATAATAAAATAATAATAATAATAATAATTAGGCCTGTAAAGATTTCTTAGTTGGTTTTCACATTACCGGTAATGCCGTCGTCTGCCCCATATGTCAATTTCACCTCTACACCACTTTGAAACTGGTCAGCCATGCCTTCACATTTCACGGTCCTCTTCAAGGTTGCACAATTATTTGCATATGCATCAGCTCTACTGTGATTGTGGCATAACAGTAAGAACCCAATCACGTGGTACCCTCCATACTAAAACAAATCGGAGGTACGAAGCACTCAGCTCAAGAGAGAGACACTACCCAACCAGTCATCTCAATGCCCAGAGAGACAATCATCTTGCAGCAGTGCACTCAGTCTGAATGCCACAGCCCGTCCCTCGAGCCACACCTCATACCAGGGAGTCCCTTCTCAGAATCCTTATTGTCTCATTGTTCCCAAGCCACTCCAAGCAGTCCCCTTGCTCGGCTGTCTGACACACCCTGTTCCACGCCTAAGGGCTTCTTCCCTTCTCGTACACATCCAGTATTTCATACAAGGCCATCTTCTAACAGACACAAGTGAGCTCGTTTGTCATAGTTCTAGCCCTTTGGATAGGTAGCACCATTTGCAAGGGCACCTACTCTTTCTCGTGACCAGCGACAGACTTATATCTCACCAACAAGAAACAGGCAATTACGTCCCCCACCATTCTCCGTACTTAAATATACCAAAACTGTACAAATGAAACATACTATATTCTTTACAACATAGAATCAAAGCAAGCTCCAGAATCTCGTCAAAAATGACCTAAAATACATTGAATAATTAATAATAAAAAGTATACGTATATGATAATAATAATAATAATGACACTGCGTCTACTGCAGACGTGTCCAATGCAATTGAACACGTTGCCAACACGATAACATGATATAAAGAAATAACAAACCTACGAGCCTACATTAAAACTGTCATGGGGAACTCATAAAATATAGGTTACAGTATTTCAAATTTAGATGAATTAGCAGAGGAATTAGTTTCATTAGAGATCTTCATAGGCCTAAATGTATTAATGCTCCAGGTGCTATCGAGAAAGTTTTGAGTTTTGACCTGGATCGTCTGCAGTCAATTCGGCTATCTGAATATGGTAAAAGTAAAAACATTTACTTTATTATTGAACAACTCACATTAATATTAGCTAAGAAAATTATGTACACTCCATCATTCCTGATATTTTCATGTTTGTCTTATAAAATTTCTGCATGTTCTTATAAATGTAATAGAGAACAGGGGCTTTTTATAAGCCCTCATCCTTCTACAATCCAAAGAATATGCTCCAGTTTTGACTTGGGTCCCCAAACTGAGCAGAGTAAGGATATTTTTTGTCCTATGAAAGAGGAAAAAATAAATATTTAAAACCCCACGAGCACTTAGTCAACCTGCTAATAGATGAGGTACGCTTAAAAGAGTATTTTGATTATAAAGGTGGAAGTGTTGCAGGAATGGCTAATGATACGTGTGTGGCAGAAAATTCAGCTCAGGTGTTCATGATAACCAGTATACTGAGTAGTTACAAGGATGTTGTTCATAGCAGTCAAAAATTAACAGGTGAGAATTTGGATCAATGGGTCAAGAAAGTGATTATAACTCTCGAAGATGATGATGATAATTGCTGTTTTAAGGGGCCTAACATCTAGGTTATCGGCCCCTGATGGTTTGGGTGATCGTGAAGATGAAAAGCGCTCTTAAAACTAAAACTAATTACTAACCTACATCTTAGAAGAAGAAATGGAAAACTAAAGGAGAATAAGGCAAATAAAGGACAGGAGGAAAATAAATGCCCTCAACCCTCGAAGAAGGCGGATTGAGGGACTTGGAAGGAAGGAGAGCCATGAAAGGCAGATAGGAAAGTGAAAGAGGAGAGGGTCCGCCCCAAAGGTAAGGGACAAAAGGGGAAAACGGACCCAGCTCAGGAATCCCTCGGGGTCGCCAACTCCCGAACTCACCAGCCGTGAGCCCCTGAGGGTGTAGCATTATCTAGGGTGCACCAAAAGTGGTGGGGCTACATACACCCGGCCTCCTTGAGGGCCTTAAGCAGAAGGCAGGAGATAACATGAAAAGAAAAAGAAGGCTGACCCCTCGCAGAAGGAGGGAATCAGAAAAGATGAGACAAGGGCCAATTAAGGCGGGAAAGGAAAAGACTCCCTAGGCCTCGGATACCCTAATACCGTCGGGGTCGGAAGAGAACAAGAGTTGACCAAGTGAGGTCGACAGGAAAGAAGACAGAGAGGAGCCCGGCACAAGTAACTGGAAGCAATGCCGGACTCAGCTGGGGCCCCGTGGTCGCCAACCCACGCCCACTAGATGTGAGCCCCTGGGGGGAACTCTCGAAGAAATAGGATTCAAAGTATTATCTGTCATTTCAGATAATAATGCTGTTAATAGGAAGGCTATGTCATTCTTTTCAAATCCTCCAGCAGTTTCGGATGTGTATGAACATCCCAAAGATAATGAGAGACCTTTGTTTTTTTGTCATAGACCCAGTCCACATCATGAAGAGTAATTGGCATAACTGGTTAAAGCAAAAGGATAATACTTGTATGATTTATCCCACATTTCAGGATGGTGATAGTTGTGTCCATTATGCCTGTTTAAATCTCTTGTTGAAGCTGTATGATCTTGAACATGAAAAAACTAGCTAAATATTGCTATGGCTTGACATTAAAATCATTGCGTCCAAATAATTTTGAGAAGCAAAATATAAAACTTGCTCTGCAAATTTTTAGTGATGTCACTGCTAGTAGCCTTCAAATGCTTGGTCCTAAACATTCCTTACGGTACTTCTTTGTTCAGAAACAGCAAATTACATTACACTGTTTGTAAAGTGGTGGAAAATTGTCAATGTTAAAACACCTTTCAAAGGCGATAGGTTGAATGATGAACTCATGTGTCCTATAAAGCAATGTTCAGAAATTGATGTAAGGTATGCATATCTAAAGGAGATGCTGGAATTTTTAGGTCGATGAGAAAAACTCAGCATAAAATATCCATGGGGTTCACTGACAAGAGAAACTCATTCTGCATTACGTCAAACAACACAGGCTCTCATCAATTTAAGTGAATATTCTAAAAAAAATACAGTTTTCATACTTTTTGCCTGGTAAATTTCACACAGATATGCTGGAAGATAGATTTGAAACGTATAGACAGCTATGTGGTGGCCAGTACAACGTCAGTATCAGGCAAGTTTATGAAGTGGAAAAGAAAATTCGTTTACAATCAGTAGTTAGGCTAAATTTAAAATCAGAAGTCTTTGGTACCATCATTATTCACTCAATAAGGAATTTTCTATCAGGTATCCCAGAATCACTCCCTAAAGTTCCCCTTCAATTTGAAAAGCATGAGGTTGGTCAGTCAGAAGTTGAAAATGACAGTGATGATTTGCCTGTGCTGACCTGTATTGCAGGGTATTGTTGCTATACAATTCTAAAGCACTCAAAATGTGAAATTTGTAAGGATCACCTACTGTCGACCAAAGTATTATGTGTACTCGAGTTTGAAGGTTGTTTGTTAAGTAACCAATAGACCTGCATAAAATCCAATACCATCAACATTTCCGTCGTTCAATTCTACGTTAGTTCATGTAGGTTTGGATTTTTTAATTTATATTTTAATATTTTTTATTGCAGTTGGAACACAAAAAGTGCACGATTTTAAGCGTGTTTCAGCCATGCGTCACATTTAAGAATTATTATCACAAAAACCCGTCATCAGATCGAATCCAAATTTTAACACAATATACATTGGAATGTTGTATAAGTGGTTTATTAATTTCACAATTTTGTGTGTCCAAGAAACAAAGTTGTTATCATTGTTGTAAGGTAACTTTTTCTCGGCTCGGGGTGGTTGGAAAATGTAGTTCTTGGTTGCGTTGTAATCCTTATAAATCAAAAGGTTATGCTGTATGACTGTGAAATACGTAAATTAATTCACTTATTTTATATCGGATTGTATTTGTACGAGGAAATAACACATGGTTCTCCAGGGGGCAGAAGCTGTACAGCGTTGCTGAGATGGAGCCCATCACTTCCGACCGAGACGCGCCATAATGCGTGTGGGCACCATTTCGGCAACGCTGTGCAGCTTTTGCTGGAGCGGCTAGCAGGTGAAACATGTGTTATTTCCCCGTAGAAATACAAACTGATATAAAATAAGTGAATTAATTTACGTATTTAACAGTCATACAGCATAACTTTTTGATATATAAGGATTACAATGCAACCAAGAACTACATTTTCCATCCACCCCGAGCCGAGAAAAAGTTACCTTACAAAAATGATAACAACTTTGTTTCTTGGACACACACAATTCTGAAATTAATAAACCAGTTATACAACATTCCAATGTATATTGTGTTAAAATTTGGATTCGATCTGATGACGGGGTTTGAGATAATAATTCGTAAATGTGACGCAAGGTTGAAACACGCTTAAAAACGTGCACTTTTTGTGTTCCAACTGCGATAAAAAATATTAAAATATAAATTAAATTCCAAACTTACATGACCTAACGTAAAATAGAACGACGAAAATGATGATGTTATTGGATTTTATGTAGGTCTATTGGTTACTTCACAAACAACCTTCAAACTCGAGTGCACATAATACTTTGGTCGACAGTAGTGCTCAATGACATGTTACAAGATCATACAATGAATACGTTGATAGAGAATGTAAGTCGAGGAAAGCTGGTCTTTCCTCAATATCATGTTATCAGTATTGTTGTCAATACTTATTGATTGTTCAAAAATTGTGTGATCAGTTTGAACATGAATTTCTTCATGTGCCAAACCAAAGAGAAGTAGCTACAAAGATAGCTTTAGATTCTGTCATAAACAATGAATTATTGTGGGAGAGAGAATGTTCTGAGCATAGTGCACAGGACCTTTGTAGGAAGATCGTTTGGATTTCTGTGAATGTTTGCCTTAATAATTATTGTAGAAACAAAAATCAAGGAAATCTCAAGGACACTGTACCCAGAAAGACACACACATTTTCCCAAAGCGACTGAAACTAATCTTGATAAATCACCTATGTCCAAATCAACATATCTGCCTACTGTTCCTTTACTTCTTCTCTGCTTCAGCTTTCCCATTATCAGGATGATGATGATGATAATTGTTGTTTTAAGGGGCCTAACATCGAGGTTATCGGCCCCTAATGAAATGGAATGACGTGAAATGAAAGGATGTAGATCAAAACAACTCACTGCCATGGATGAAGCGAAAATGGTGTTTATAAAACAGACAGTGAGCCCCAAAAATTATGCCTTATTTGAATAAAAAGAATAAAAGGCGGATGGTAAAAAAGGATAAAACAAATAAGGCATAGGGAACAATACAATACATAACACAATAAAAAACATAAAACAGATTTAACCACAATTAAAAGTCGTAACTACACCTTAAAACTTAAAAAAGTAACCACTCTCCCTCATGAACCGGATGACGAGGTCAGCTGACGGCTCGTCATCACGGAGAATAAGGGAGAGGGTATTAGGCAGTTTAAGAGTCCTGCGCAGATCGGCCAGATCCACACACTCCAAGAGAAGGTGTGCCACGGTTAGGTGGGCGCCGCAAGTACACACAGGAGGATCTTCTCTCTTTAGCAAGTGGGAGTGCGTAGCAATCCCATGGCCGATCCGGAGTCGACAGAGTACCACAGCTTCCTTCCGGAGAGATCGGAAGGAAGATTTCCACACCTTCGTTGTCTCCTTGATGCCTCTCAGTTTGTTGGGTGGAGGCGTGGCACGCCATGCCTCCTCCCAATGCGACAGGATCGTATGCCGCAACTGAGAGCGCACATCACTAGCAGGCACCTTATACGGTAGCGAGGGCAGTGCGACTGCCTCTCTCGCCGCCTGATCAGCAAGCTCGTTTCCCGCAATACCCATGTGGCTAGGAAGCCACACAAAGGTCACCCCGGTTCCAGCGTTACGCGAACTGACGAGCAGGTCGTGCACACGCTGGACCAACGGGTGCTTCGGGAAACACACATCGATCGCCTGCAGCGCACTCAGAGAGTCAGTACACAAAAGAAAGTGCTGGTGATCGTCTGATAACGTGTACCGCAGAGCCTCTAAGATGGCATAGAGCTCCGCAGTGTACACGCTACACGCCTCGGGAAGTGAAAAGAGAAACCGACGATCCTCAACCACAAATGCACAGCCTACTTTCTCGTTTACCCTCGAACCGTCCGTGAATACAAGCCCTGATCCCGGATACCGTGTCACCACGGACTGGAACAACCTCCGATGGACGGAGGAGTCCGTGTCCGACTTGGGGCCGGTGTGCAGATCCAGGATGATATCAGGGCGAGAGACCATCCACGGAGGGGCCTTGCTAGGTACTCTGACGATACAGGAGACAAAAGGAAATCGGAACTGACGGTATAAGTCATCCAAGCGAATCCCCGCCGGCCGAGTGGCTCGGGCGAGCACATCATACAGCCGGCGATTCGGATTGGAAAACAAACATGGATAGCTTGGATGAAGTGGCATCTGTCGAATAGTTGCAGCATAGGTCAGCAGTACTTGTTGGCGCCTCAGGTGTAAAGGAGGTACGCCAGCCTCGGCGAGCAAGCTGACGGCTGGGCTTGTCCGAAAGGCACCCGTCGCCAGCCTCACACCGCCGTGGTGGACACTGTCCAGTTTAACAAGCACTGACTTACGGGCCGAACCATATGCTACACTGCCATAATCTAACCTAGATAAAATCAGTGACTTATAAAAGCGCAGGAGCACCACGCGGTCCGCCCCCCATGATGTGCCGCTAAGAAACCGCAACATGTTGAGTTTCTTAGCGCAGGCAGTTTTCAAACACCGCACGTGTGGTTCCCACGTCAATTTCTGATCGAAAAGGAGCCCAAGGAACCGGTACGCAGCAACAACAGGCAAAGCTACATTGCCCAGATAAAGCTCAGGATCTGGATGGAGGGTGCGCTTTCGGCAGAAATGGACAACCGAGGACTTAGCGGTTGAGAATCGAAAGCCATGCTCCAGTGTCCAGCGTTCCACTCTCCGAATAGCTTGTTGTAGCTGTCGTTCAGCGACCGCCATATTTTGCGCACTATAATGTAGAGCAAAGTCGTCTACATATAGCGACGGTACCACTGCTGGACCAGCAGCAGCGACTATACCGTTTATGGCAATCGCAAATAATGTTACGCTAAGCACCGATCCCTGTGGGACTCCGTTTTCCTGTATATGATATTGCGAATATGTCCCCCCTATTCGGACACGGAACAGGCGAAGGGACAGAAAATTCGCAATAAAAACCGGCAAGTTACCTCGGAATTTCCATTGATGCAGGGTAGAGAGGATGCCGTAACGCCAAGTGGTGTCATAGGCCTTCTCGAGGTCAAAGAAAACAGCGACTAGGTGCTGTCTCCGGAGAAAAGCGTCCTGTATGGCAGTCTCCAGGCGTACCAGATGGTCGTTGGTGCACCGTGACGCCCTGAAACCACACTGGTATTCAGACAGGAGTCCCCGTTTCTCCAGGACACACACCAGGCGCCGATTGACCATCCTCTCTAAGAGCTTGCACAAACCGTTTGTGAGACAAATAGGTCTGTAACTCCCTGACAATTTGGGATCCTTATCGGGCTTCAGGATAGGTATAATGATACCTTCCTGCCATTGCGCTGGAAACACACCTTCCAACCAGATACGATTAAACACCCTGAGCAAATAGCGTATGCTCTCATCGTTAAGGTGTTTAAGCATTTGGTAGTGAATATTATCCGGGCCAGGAGACGTGTCCCTGCAGAGCGCCAGCGCTCCGCGGAGTTCCCACTCCGTAAAGGGCACGTTGTACTCCTCCGAAGCGCGGGAAGCAAAACTAAGATGGAAACGTTCCGCTTCGCGCTTCAGGGCCACGAAGGCAGGGTCATAGTTATCGGAACCGGATATATCCGCAAAATGCGAGGCGAGATGGTTTGCAACGCGATAAGGATCTGTAACCAGTTCATTATCAATGGAAATTCCCGGTACAGTAGAAGATGTCTGAATTCCCGAAATGCGTCGCAGTTTAGTCCACACTTGAGAGGAGGGGGTATGTGCCGTAATAGAAGACACATACCGTTCCCAGGATTGTTTCTTACTCTGGCGAATAAGAATCCGTGCCATGGCACGGAATTTCTTAAACGCCACCAAATTGGCCATGGACGCCGACGGTAGTGCTTATGAACTCGACGACGGTCTCTTATTGCCGCTGCAATATCCTCTGTCCACCAAGGGACGAGTTTGCGACGAGGAGTCCCAGAAAAGGATGGAATGGACTCCTCGGCGGCAGCAAGAAGCACATCGGTGATGTGCTGTACCTCGGCATCGACGCTCCGGCAACCAAGATCAACGAATACAGCTCGTTCTTGAAACGAGGGCCAATTTGCCCGCTTAAGAACCCAACGACTGGGGAACTCAACGGGCGTCTGGTTCAGAAGGGTAAGAACGATCGGGAAATGGTCACTGTCACAGAGGTCATCGTGTACATACCAGCCAAATAAGGGGACCAGCGCACGGCTACACACACTCAAGTCAATGTGTGAGTACGTGCCGTGCGCTAAGCTAAAATGTGTAGCTTCCCCTGTATTTAATAGACATAAATCCAACCCTTGAATTAAGCCTTCCACGTCCCTTCCTCTGGGGCAGGAAGATGGTGATCCCCATTGGGGGTGATGATGATGATGATGATGATAATTGTTGTTTTAAGGGGCCTAACATCTAGGTTATCGGCCCCTGATGGTTTGGGTGATCGTGAAGATGAAAATGAAAAGTGAATTTAAAACTAAAACTAACTACTAACCTACATACTAGAAGAAGAAATGGAAAACGAAAGGAGAATAAGGCAAATAAAGGACAGGAGGAAAAGAAATGCCCTCAACCCTCGAAGGCGGATTGAGGGACTTGGAAGGAAGGAGAGCCATGAAAGGCAGATAGGAAAGTGAAAGAGGAGAGGGTCCGCCCCAAAGGGAAGGGACAAAAAGGGAAAACGGACCCAGCTCAGGAATCCCTCGGGGTCGCCAACTCCCGAACTCACCAGCCGTGAGCCCCTGAGGGTGTAGCATTATCGACGGTGTACCAGAAGTGGTGGGGCTACATACACCATGCCTCCTGAAGGGCCTAGAGCACAAGGCAGGAGGTAAAAGGAAGAGAGAAAGAAGGCTGACCCCTCGCAGAAGGAGGGTATCAGAAAAGATGAGACAAGGGCCAATTAAGGCGGGAAAGGAAGAGACTCCCTAGGCCTCGGATACCCTAATACCGTCGGGGTCAGAAGAGAACAAGAGTTGACCAAGTGAGGTCGACAGGAAAGAAGACAGAGAGGAGCCCGGCACAAGTAAGTGGAAGCAATGCCGAACTCAGCTGGGGTCCCGTGGTCGCCAACCCACGCCCACTAGATGTGAGCCCCTGGGGGGTGGGGGTGATGAGAGTTGAAATCACCCACGAGTAGGAAAGGGACTGGAAGTTGATCAACAAGATCTAAGACGTCATTAATATCAAGGGGTTGGTTCGGTGGAAGGTACACGTTACAAACAGTGGTCATAGCAGGCAAGGACACGCGAACTGCAATAGCTTCCAGAGGAGTGGCGAGTGGAAACTCCTCACTATAGCAGTCAGAGCGAACGAAGGTACAAACGCCCCCGGAAGCCCGGGCGGCGTCTTGTCGCTCTTTAGAGTATAGTCGGAAACCTCTCAGAACAGTCTCGTGATCAGGTCTGAGGTTTGTTTCCTGTAGGCAGACTATACTCGCCGCGTATTGGGCAATAAGCTGACGGAGCTCTGTCAAATGCCTGTCATAACTGTTACAATTCCACTGTAACAGTGCCATTGTGTGAACTTAGGGAATAAGTTGGAGCAGCAAGCTACTCCAACTTTGACTCTGGAGAATCTACAGTCACTACGTCGACTATAATCTCCATGTCCTCAGGCGAGTTCATGGAGTGAATCGACTCGGTAGATGATTTCCTGGACGCAGTTTGGCGGCGGGGGGATCTCCGTGGGGAGCGCGAAGATCTGGGAGCCGAAACGTCCCCAGGCGCAGAAGCATCCGCAGGTGTTGGCGCGGATGGCTTCCCCTTTTTTTGGAGAAAGGGAATGCGTAGTGCGGGGTCCCTTCTTACCCGCCCCCGGCTCCCATTATCAGGGCTAGGATTTATATGTAAATACTCATTTCTCTATTACACAGATATTCATATCCTATTAACTAATCTCCATCGATTATGTTGTCCTCTTTCAAATTAAACAAATTTATTTGACACGTTTCTTCATATTTCTGACTTCAGAACATACATGCACAATAAATAATTTTACATATTTAGTTTATTGTAATCCAATATTTGTACATATTTCACTCTTATGAGTAAAACTATATAGAATTGTAGTGAAAAGAAAGATTTCTGAAGTACGTAGGTGTAACGATAGCAATTCTTATGAAAAGAAGCTTAAAGTTTGAAAATGTAGAACATTTCATGGCATACTGTTATGGTAGGCAGGAATAACAGGAATTATCGATGAATGAAAGCAAGTGAAGAGTAAGTGAAATAAAAGAAAATTGGATAATTTGATTTATAAATCCAGTATTTTTAATGCATTTATGTGGGTCATAGAAGTAACAAAATTAGTATTATGGGGATAAATTTGTATTTTGTCCATGTTTCATAAAATATATTTACATACAGAACATATGTACATATTTTGACACTTTTTAGTACATATAAATCCTAGCCCTGCTCATAATTTTACCTTAATGTAGCCTATATCATTAATTGAAGATTTAGCTTTGTCAGTCCTGATGTACCAGATGAGTGAAGCATATTTCTTAACATTTATACATATCAGAAAGTCAATAAGCTTATTATTGATTCCCAAGATTAAGAAATTTAGTCCTATTGTAATTTTAAAAACAACCCTCTCAAAATGTGAATTGAATCTATTTTGAAAATTTTCAACCCATTTAAACTAAAATTTTAACCTTCACTTACATCCTTTAAGAAATTTTCTAGTAGCAAAATGTAATTTTAATGTACAATCTGTTAAAATAATAGTTAAGAAACTGAAGATTTTCTATGCTCTCTCTATTCTCTATTAAGCTACAAGAACAGTAGGCTCATAAGTTGAACTGTTGGTGAGAGTTAATTATGTTCCTGCTGTACAATGTAGTCTCAGCTAAATATGTTTCAAGATAAAACTGTATTGTATTGTATTTCTGTCTGTAGCCAAATTGTTGATAAATTTTATGTAAATACCTGCAAAATTCAAAACTTAATTAAATTAATGTTCTGTAATCCAACGCCAGTAAAATAATACTAAAAATTGACAATATTCAAAGAAATGGGATAATATTCCAGCTAACTGATGACACTCCTATTATGACATTTTGAGACATAACTTCTTGCTACTAGTACTACAATTGCGTAATAGTGAATTTTTCAATACGACGTATAGTTTCGACAGAAGATCGTTCTTTTTTTCTCTTGGAAATGGAATGTTATCGTTTTTCGACTCAGCTGTTCAATTATTCTTTTCCATTGTTGTCTCTCTCCCTTCATTTAAAAGTGAGATTAACAAGTTCATAACGTTCTGAAAATCATAATAAACATCATTATCGTAATAATTACGGGCCTTTGTTTGTTATTATGATGAAACTGTTTATTTCTTTTTCCTCTCTCAGTATAGGAGTTTCATAGTTCAAGCATTACTGGAAAGCGTATTTTATGAAAGGTAAGGAAGAAAGAAAATTCTACGAGGTACGGGTAATTTAGCAATACTGGCAACTCAAAGACTTGCAGGCTATGCAGTGTTCATTTACAGTTGTACAGTGCAACAATATGAGCGTTTTCTTTGCGAGTAGAAACATCGTTCGGAAGGGCAGGGAGGAATGAGTACTCTTGGCGCGCGTGCTTCCGAGCGCGGAGGCCTTATTATTTAGTTAGCGTTGGTCCTACCTTATAGTCTACTTACCTTGCGGCGAGTCTCCGAGCCGGTAGCATCGTGTCTTAACAGTCAAGTGAGCGTTTGGTTACTATCACAGCAAGTGAGCCGAATTTAAGTGCAAATTTCTTTGTTCATAGGTTACCATGTCTCTTTCAAAACCAAGTCGCCCAACATCGGGCTCAAAGCTAAAGACACAAATAAAAGAAAATAATGTTTTAAAGGGTCGTTTTCCATTATTATACACCCTACCCCCTTCCAAACGACCATTTTGGATAACTCGAATTCGTGGACAACTCCAAGTTTATTTCGGTCCCTTGAGCTTCGAGTTATCCAAGTTCCACTGTACCAGTATGAAAACGGAGCGTAAATTAACATTTTAAGAATGTCCAAGCTGGTGTAGCATTTGTGTTTCTCACACCTTTTGCGGCATGCCATCACGACAAGATATGCTAAATTCAACCGTAAAAAGGAGATATGTTTACTACCATAATCCTGAAGACAAAGTAAACTATCTAATTTATAATTCAGTAACATAATGTTACATGTTTCTTTATACCTGCTCATGCCCGGGACCATTATGGTAACGCTAGGCGGATACATGGCCAGTGATAAGACAAAATGTTTTCTGTAGCACATTCATAAGAAATGAGTGAGAATACATTTTAGGCATTTAAACAAAAAAACATTTTTTCCATATACTGCTCTGTTAACAGTGCATGCCTTGATAAAATGTCTTATGTCACGGTAGCATATTTTTTATGCCAGTACCGTATTCAAGAGATCAAGACCATACCTTTGCCGATATATCTGGTTGCAGACAGTGTTTCAGAAAATACATTACGAGAATTAATTCGCTTATTTCAGAGGCCTGACCTTGGCATAGATGGAAGTGGAAAAGGAGTAATGACGACATGATTATTGCTCGCTGGCATGATAACAGCACAGAAATGGCAGTCTCATAAAATTCCCTGGGCTACGATGTGAAAAAGTTCCGCACGTATGGCTGAACGTCGGCATCCGAGGTGAATCGTTGGCCCCGCAGAGCCCTTTTCAGGGTACCAAACATGGCGTAATCACAGGGAGAGAGGTCTGGAATGTAAGTGTTGCCTCCACGATTCACACTGTTTTTCGCCACGACTAGGTCAAAAGATTCTCTTCGGCGGAACAGGAATAGTTACAATCCTACGTCCTCTCCTGATCGACACCTATAACAAATTCATGGGAGGAACAGACCTTATGGATGATAATACCGTGTATTAATATCATGATAATTGTTGTCTTAAGGGGCGTAACATCTAGGTTATCGGCCACTAATGGCTTGGGTGATTGTGAAGATGATAATGAAATGTAAACAATAACTAAAACTAACTACTAACTTATATAATAGAGAAAATGGAAAACAAAAGGAGAATATGGCAAATAAAGGACAGGAGGAAAAGAAATGCCCTCAACCCTCGAAGATTTCGGATTGAGGGACTTGGAAGGAAGGAGAACCATGAAAGGCAGATAGGAAAGTGAAAGAGGAGAGGTGATGATGATGATGATAATTGTTGTTTTAAGGGGCCTAACATCGAGGTTATCGAGATTAAAGCAAAAATGATACTGAAATGGAAACCAGAACAAAATTATCTGAGACGGAAAATACGTACAAAGAGGAACTCAGATGGAAACAACTCACAATATGGTCTTACAAAAGGGAATTTAGAACGAAAAGTTGCACAAAAAGAATAGATTGAAAAAGACCCACAAAACGTAGGCTAGATTCAAAATACGTAAAAAATGCAATGTAGCGTCGAAATACTTACAAAATGCAACTGAAATTCAAAATATTACAAAATGCAAATGAGATCGAAAATACGTACAAAATGCAATTGAGGTTCAAAATACTTACAAAATGCAATTGAAATTGAAAATACACAATGCAATTCAGATTGAAATAGGCCCTATCCCAGTTCCAATCCAAATTATTCACAAAGTGCAATTGAAATTCAAAATACTTATAAAATGCAATCGAAATTGAAAATGCTTACAAAATGTATGGTGGTAGATTCAAAGGACTCATGTGGATTGACAATACTTACAAAAAGCAATTTAGATTGAAAATACTTGACAAAATGTAATTTAGATTCAAAATACCCACAAAATGCAATTGAGAATCAAAATATGTGCAAAATGCCCGCCAAACAAAATGCAATTAAGATTCAAAATTCGAGCGAAATGCGGTTTTGATGAAAATACTTAAAAAAAGGCAATTGAAATTCAAAATACTCACTAAAATGCCCGTCTACATGCATTGAAAGACTTACTAAAAGCAATTTAGATTGTCAATCTTTACAAAATGCAATTCAGGATGAAAACAATCGCGAGATGTAGTTTAGATCGTAAAAAACATACAAAAAGCATCGTAGATTAAAAATGCCTTAAAAAACGCTAGAAGGGAATTTAGATACACGGTGAACCAATTAACAAAAACCGTGCGGGAATCTTAAAGAGAAAAGTAAATATAATGAAAAGAGGAGGAGAGGGGAGAGAGGAGAGAGGAGAAGGTCCGCCCCAAAGGTAAGGGACAAAAGGGGAAAACGGACCCAGCTCAGGAATCCCTCGGGGTCGCCAACTCCCGAACTCACCAGCCGTGAGCCCCTGAGGGTGTAGCATTATCTAGGGTGCACCAGAAGTGGTGGGGCTACATACACCCTGCCTCCTTAAGGGCCTTGAGCACAAGGCAGGAGGTAAAATGAAAAGAAAAAGAAGGCTGACCCCTCACAGAAAGAGGGTATCAGGAAAGATGAGACAAGGGCTAATTAAGGCGGGAAAGTGAAAGACTCCCTAGGCCTCGGATAACCTAATACCGTCGGGGTCGGAAGAGAACAAGAGTTGACCGAGGGAGGTCGACAGGAAAGAAGACTGAGAGGAGCCTGGCACAAGATATTAAATATAAATTCGGAGAGAAATTAAGGGAAATTGCGTTGGTCACACTGACTTTAATAACGTCTGACTAGTTAAAGAATTTTGGCGAATAATGGTTGACGCATTGGGCGGTCAGTGTATTAACATTACTTTTAGCATTTTAAGGTTGGAGATTTTACCACAGGTATTTTTTTATGCAGCTAGATGAATTTCACTTATATATGTTTTGGGTGTGTTCAAATTAATAGTTTATTTTGCATTTATGATTTTTCTGGATGTCCAACTCTAACCTATAACAAGTGCTGTCACAAAGAATAAATGAAGTGGGGGTGATGTACCAGGGGACGGTGAACCTGCGGGCATGTCCCTAGGTACATCATTGTAAACAGTATTGATGATGATGATAATTGTTGTTTTAAGGGGCCTAACATGTAGGTTATCGGCCCCTAATGATCTGGGTGATAGCGAAAATGAGAATGAAATGGAAACCAGAACGAAAATTATGTGAGACGGAAAATACGTACAAAGAGAAACTCAGAGGGAAACAACTCACAATATGGTCTTACAAAAGGGAATTTAGAACGAAAAGATTCACAAAAAGAATAGATTGTAAAGGACCCACAAAACGTAGGCTAGATTCAAAATACTGAACCCTTGCAAAGAAGCTTACGAGTCTCAGTTTCGGGGGGGTGTAACAGTCCATTTCGTAAGTTGTTGTTAAAGCGCTTCTATAACATGCACGGTAACACATAACAAAATAACATGCAGGAAGAAGTGAATACCAGGGTTAAAACAAATGAATTTAATAACAGATCAACTATTTACAAATAATAATAAACAAACAAGATCTCCCAAATGACTCCCACTTGAATTAATTACTTGTCATAACTAGGCCTAATCTCAGGAGAGATTATAAACTGGACCAAATGTCCCAAATACTTCAATGACATTGTGTACGTGTGCGGCTGTTCTACATGCTTAACGATGAGTACAAATAAATGCGAGATTCGTCATCGTAAACCTTCACAGGACGAATCTGCATTGTCTAGAGCTAGACAGACGCGGGGAACCAACTATACACTACTTAAATTAAACCGACACTTCCTACACTAAATAAAAAACAAATAATTTCCGCATGAAATTGGAATCACAGCACTGCCGAAGCAAAAACATTAATGCCTAAAATTAGGACTTTTCAAAACCAACACAAGTAAATTAACACAAGTAAATTAACACGTGACCAACAAGAAAATCACATAAGACCGCTTGTCATTTTTACAAATAAATACAACTACACCAAACAGGTGTCACAACAGACGAACAAACATGAAATGAGTCATAGAAAATCACTAGGCTCAAAGCCAACATTTACATCATTAAAACAATATTCCATTCATACGATATGCGATAATTCGTAACAGACATGGCAAACTCCCCAATTAATTATGGTCCAATGACCATCACAAAAGAACAGGTTTGCTAATGATAGCTTATAGGGGTCAGTCGGTCAGCTGGACTGCCTAACAAATGAGTCACCAAACCCAGACGGGCGCTAAGTGGAAATCTGCACATCTGTCAACCCAAGTGTCAATAACCTCGACCTGCCGTGGCATGGGTTCGAGTCTCGAAGAAGCGTGCTCCCAAAGCACAATCTATACGTGTGTGTGTCAGAATAAAATATCTCAGCATTTCCCCTAGGAAATCCAAGAATCAGCACTGGACAAGGTACAGTAGCCTCCAAGAGCGCTCTGCCTTTCCATCAAAAATACAACAACAACAATATGAGGGCGGTAGCACCACCTACCCCTCATCACGAAGAATCAATACACACACCTGACACAAGAACACACACAGAATCACACGTATGGGTTTGACAGAAACCTGAAATAAATGACATAAATATTTTCCACTAGCTTGCGCTTCCAATCTAGTCCGTGACTAAAGAACCTGAAAAGGACTAAAAAAATGCTAAAAAATTAGAACTAAGGTGTTCTACAGTTACATCTTAATTTGTTGCGCTCGGCAACCCTAGCATGAATAATAACCTGTTCGTCAAACATCTTACAGTAATTACCCCCTTTTCCTATAAAAAAAATGAACTTGAATAAAGCACCACTTATCGAATGTAACGAGTTTCGCATTCGCATGGATAAAATCAAATACACACGCCGTGTACACTAAATATGACTACAAAGAAAAATATACAACAAACAAAATTTGGCCACGCGCCAACGTACATTTAAAGATAATAGTGTCGGTACACAAAAAAAAATCTAAACACAAGAAAAACAATAATGAACCATTTACAACGTTCCCGCGCCTTATCTAACTACATATTGAGTAAATCAATGTTTGTACCTCACCGTTTCAGCTTGCAGAACTTAACCTTCATACCGGTGCATTTCCCTACGGGAAATCTGATGATGATGATGATGATAATTGTTGTTTTAAGGGGCCTAACATCTAGGTTATCGGCCCCTGATGGGTTGGGTGATCGTGAAGATGAAAATGAAAAGCGAACTTAAAACTAAAACTAACTACTAACCTACATACTAGAAGAAGAAATGGAAAATTAAAGGAGAATAAGGCAAATAAAAGGACAGAAGGAAAAGAACTGCCCTCAACCCTCGGAGAAGGCGGATTGAGGGACTTGGAAGGAAGGAGAGCCATGACAGGCATATAGGAAAGTGAAAGAGGAGAGGGTCCGCCCCAAAGGTAAGGGACAAAAGGGGAAAACGGACCCAGCTCAGGAATCCCTCGGGGTCGCCAACTCCCGAACTCACCAGCCGTGAGCCCCTGAGGGTGTAGCATTATCTAGGGTGCACCAGAAGTGGTGGGGCTACATACACCCTGCCTCCTTAAGGGCATAGAGCACAAGGCAGGAGGTAAAGGGAAGAGAAAAAGAAGGCTGACCCCTCGCAGAAGGAGGGTATCAGAAAAGATGAGACAAGGGCCAATTAAGGCGGGAAAGGAAGAGACTCCCTAGGCCTCGGATACCCTAATACCGTCGGGGTCAGAAGAGAACAAGAGTTGAGGTCAGAAGAGAACAAGAGTTGACCAAGTGAGGTCGACAGGAAAGAAGACAGAGGAGCTCGACACAAGTAAGTGGAAGCAATGCCGGACTCAGCTGGGGCCCCGTGGTCGCCAACCCACGCCCACAAGATGTGAGCCCCTGGGGGATACGGGAAATCTAGCCCTCCATCGTCGACGTAGTTGTAGAAGCGATGCACATCATTCCATCACACGACCATATATCGGACATCTTGGCGTAGCTTCTTGGACAGAAATGTTCAATGATAATATTATTGCCTAGCTATAATCGCTGTGAGCTACTACTTTCACTCACAATAATGTCCTATGCGATTACTGATCGTAGACTTGCCCTATCTTAGCATTTGCTTAACACACGCACAAATATCACTCAAAAATATAATACAAAATTTACATAAAATTACACACTTCAAACTCATCGCCACTGGCTTGAAAACAAGTCTTAAACATGTCTATCGTGCAGCTCTTATCTCGCCTAGAGATCTCCACTGCTACACGTGAACACTGCTCCCTTGAGCACAAAGTGAAATGTTAGTAAAGTATGCTCATTAGAGCTTGAAAATCGTGACGCAGAATGACGAGTACGTTGCTCACCAGAGCTCAATAAAGTTGTGTCCTAAACAGCTCATCACCGATCAATTATTTGGAAACTGACAGAATGAGGTAGGGTGGGGAGAATTTGTAAAAATAATCTGGAGTTTTCACCTCACAAACTTGGGACAAGTATCAATCTTCTTCATTTTATCCAAACGTCTCAATGCACTTATGCGGAATTAATTCGGATCGGCGGTTCTTTAGATATGCGTTTCCGCGCCTTTTTCCAGGGTACGCAATTCACCGCGTGGCTTTGGCGTGGTCTCTTCTGATTGGCTGATTCAATACTGGATCGGTTAAAACTTTACTCCAGACACTCCCATAATGACTCCAATTTAGGTGTGCGTTGGTACAGAATTTGTCCTTGAACTCGGCTTAACCGGTCGTCTTCAGGAATAACTACCAAGCTGCTTCTGTTGTAATCATTGCAACACACTACCTTGGCTCCCCCTTTGTCAATTTCAACATGTACTGCCTGGGCATCAGTAATAATAATAATAAAATCATGAAGACTTATTCATCGACAGATTAATAAGGGTTCAATACGTACAAAATGCAATGTAGCGTCGAAATACTTACAAAATGCAACTGAAATTCAAAATACTTACAAAATGCAAATGAGATCGAAAATTCGTAAAAATGCAATTGAAATTGAAAATACACAATGCAATTCAGATTGAAAGAGGCCTTATCCCAGTTCCAATCCAAATTATTCACAAAGTGCAATTGAAATTCAAAATATTTACAAAATGCAATTGAAATTGAAATTGAAAATGCTTACAAAATGTACGGTAGATTCAAACGACTCATGCGGATTAACAATCCTTACAAAATGCAATTTAGATTGAAAATACTTGACAAAATGTAATTTAGATTCAAAATACCCACAAAATGCAATTGAGAATCAAAATATGTGCAAAATGCCCACCAAACAAAATGCAATTTAGAATCAAAATTCGTGCGAAAAGCGGTTTTGGTTGAAAATACTTACAAAATGCAATTGAAATTCAAAATACTCACTAAAAGGCCCGTCTACCTGCATTGAAAGACTTACTAAAAAGAAATTTAGATTAACAATCTTCACAAAATGCAATTGAGATGATGATGATAATTGTTGTTTTAAGGGGCCTAACGTCTAGGTTATCGGCCCCTAATGATCTGGGTGATAGCGAAGATGATAATGAAACGGAAATCAGAACGAAAATTAAGTGAGACGGAAAATACTTACAAAAAGGAACTCGGATTGAAACGACTCACAAAATGTTCTTACAAAAGGGAATTTAGAACGAAAAGATTCACAAAAGGAATAGATTGAAAAATACCCACAAAATGAAGGCTAGGTTCAAAATACGTACAAAATGCAATGTAGCGTCGAAATACTTACAAAATGCAACTGAAATTCAAAATACTTACAAAATGCAAATGAGATCGAAAATACGTACAAAATGCAATTGAGGTTCAAAATACTTACAAAATGCAATTGAAATTGAAAATACACAATGCAATTCAGATTGAAATAGGCCTTATCCCAGTTCCAATCCAAATTATTCACAAAGTGCAATCGAAATTCAAAATACTTACAAAATGCAATTGAAATTGAAAATGCTTACAAAATGTACGGTGATTCCAACGACTCATGTGGATTGACAATACTTACAAAAAGCAATTTAGATTGAAAATACTTGACAAAATGTAATTTAGATTCAAAATACCCACAAAATGCAATTGAGAATCAAAATATGTGCAAAATGCCCCCAAACAAAATGCAATTTAGATTCAAAATTCGTGCGAAATGCGGTTTTGGTTGAAAATACTTACAAAATGCAATTGAAATTCAAAATACTCACTAAAAGGCCCCGCAACCTGCATTGAAAGACTGACTAAAAAGCAATTTAGATTGTCAATCTTTACAAAATGCAATTGAGGTTGAAAACAATCGCGAGATGTAATTTAGATCGAAAAAACATACAAAATGCAACGTAGAGCAAAAATGCCGTAAAAATCGCTAAAAGGGAATTTAGATACACGGTGAACCAAGTAACAAAAACAGTGCGGGAATCTTAAAGAGAAAAGGAAATATAAGGAAAAGAGCAGAGGAGATGATGATGATGATGATGATAATTGTTGTTTTAAGGGGCCTAACATCTAGGCTATCGGCCCCTGATGGTGTGGGTGATCGTGAAGATGAAAATGAAATGTAAACTTAAAACTAAAACTAACTAATAAGGAAAAGAGGAGAGGATTGGAGAGGAGAGAGGAGAGGGTCCGCCCCAAAGGTAAGGGACAAAAGGGGAAAACGGACCCAGCTCAGGAATCCCTCGGGGTCGCCAACTCCCGAACTCACCAGCCGTGAGCCCCTGAGGGTGTAGCATTATCTAGGGTGCACCAGAAGTGGTGGGGCTACATACACCCTGCCTCCTTAAGGGCCTAGAGCACAAGGCAGGAGGTAAAAGGAAGAGAAAAGGAAGGCTGAACCCTCGCAGAAGGAGGGTATCAGAAAAGATGAGACAAGGGCCAAATAAGGCGGGAAAGGAAGAGACTCCCTAGGCCTCGGATACCCTATTGCCGTCGGGGTCAGAAGAGAACAAGAGTTGACCAAGTGAGGTCGACAGGAAAGAAGACAGAGAGGAGCCCGGCACAAGTAAGTGGAAGCAATGCCGTACTCAGCTGGGGCCCCGTGGTCGCCAACCTACGCCCACAAGATGTGAGCCCCTGGGGGAGGCGTCGGAAGAGAACAAGAGTTGACCAAGGGAGGTCGACAGGAAAGAAGACGGAGAGGAGCCCGGCACAAGTAAGTGGAAGCAATGCCGGACTCAGCTGGGGTCCCGTGGTCGCCAACCCACGCCCCACTAGATGTGAGCCCCTGGGGTGGTGTAAACAGTATTTTCTGTCTTTTCAGACTGACTAAAATGCCTCGAATTTAGTTAGGTGTAAATCGCCCTGGCCGTGACAGGGACGCTGTCGAGAATGCTGTTCGGGATGTCGTCGAAGAAAAGTTATCTGATGATGATGATGATAATTGTTGTTTTAAGGGGCCTAACATCTAGGCTATCGGCCCCTGATGGTTTGGGTGATCGTGAAGATGAAAAATGAAATGTATACTTAAAAACTAAAACTAACTACCAACCTACAAACTAGAAGAAGAAATGGAAAACTAAAGGAGAATAAGGCAAATAAAGGACAGGAGGAAAAGAAATGCCCTCAACCCTCGAAGAATGCGGATTGAGGGACTTGGAAGGAAGGAGAGCCATGAAAGGCAGATAGGAAAGTGAAAGAGGAGAGGGTCCGCCCGAAGGTAAGGGACAAAAGGGGAAAACGGACCCAGCTCAGGAATCCCTCGGGGTCGCCAACACCCGAACTCACCAGCCGTGAGCCCCTGAGGGTGTAGCATTATCTAGGGTGCACCAGAAGTGGTGGGGCCACATACACCCGGCCTCCTTGAGGGCCTTGACAGAAGGCAGGAGATAACAGGAAAATAAAAAGAAGGCTGACCCCTCGCAGAAGGAGGGAATCAGAAAAGATGAGACAAGGGCCAATTAAGGCGGGAAAGGAAGAGACTCCCTAGGCCTCGGATACCCTAATACCGTCGGGGTCGGAAGAGAACAAGAGTTGACCAAGTGAGGTCGACAGGAAAGATGAAATAGAGGAGCACGGCACAAGAAAGTGGAAGCAATGCCGGACTCAGCTGGGGCCCCGTGGTCGCCAACCCACAGAAAAGTTATCTATTCATGCTGCAGCAACAAAACACAATGTTGCCAAATCGGCTTTAGCACGTCATATTATTAATTTCAAGTGTTCTGGTCAGGTGGACTTTATTTATAAGCCTAAGTATGATACCGGGAAGGTATTTTCGTATGAGGACGACTGTGAGCTAGTTGATTATTTAAAGCAAAGTGCTCGCTTGCACTATGATCTAACAACAACAGGCATGAGACAATTAGCATACAAGTATGCCAAGCATAACAAGAAAAAATATCCGTCTGAGTGGGTTGAGAAAGTTGAAGCCGGAGAAGGTTGGCTTCGTTGCTTCAGAGAGAGGCATTCACAGGAAATTTCACTACGCAAGCCTGAACCCACAAGTTTAGCAAGATCTATATTATATTCCTGGGAAAATGTAAATAAGTTTTTCTCTGTTTATACAGAGGTGTTGGGAAGACAATTTCCCAACATCCAGAATTTTTAACGTTGATGAGACAGGACTTTCTACCGTCCACACACCACCACGAATTCTTGCTCCGAAGGGAGGGATGACTTCTGGGGAAAGAGGTCCTAACGTTACAATGATAGCATGTGTAAGTGCAATAGGCAACACAGTTCCACCATTATTTGTATTTCCCCGTATAAATTTTGTGGAGTCAACAATGCTAAAGGGAGCACCACCAGGTTCCACTGGAGCTGCTCACCAATCAGGGTGGTCAAATGAGCAGATATTCCTTAAGTACATGAACCATTTCATCGGTCATGTTAAGCCTTCAGTCAATGACCCAGTGATTCTTCTGCTTGACAATCATGAAAGCCACTTGGCAATTCAAGTCATTTCACGAGCAAAAGAGGCTGGTGTTCTCCTTGTAACTTTTCATCCTCACACTACACACAAGGTGCAGCCTTTAGACCGCACTGTTTTTGGGCCATTTAAAACCTATTTTAACAAAGCTGCTTCTGAACGAATGATTTCTCCTGCAACTTCTGGGAAGCACATAAAGATTTATGATGTAGCAAAGATAGCAGCTGAAGCCCACTCTCAGGCATTCACACCAGCAAATATTGTCAAATGCTTTGAAGTGTGTGGATTGTGTCCATTAAATATGGATGTGTTTGAAGAACATGAATTTGTAACCTCCAGTGCCAGTGAATCTTCGCAATCAAGCACAGATCATAAAGAAATACATCAGAGCAAGAAGACTGCCGAACCTACACATTCTATTCCGTCAACATCGTCTGGTTCAATTCCTTCGACCTCAGGCACATGTGGAACACCTGCCACCTGCAATACGGATGATGCATCTGTCTACAAAGTGTCACCTGTCCTGACCCTGGTCGACGATGCCGCCGGCTTCGGCGCGGCTTTCGCCGACCGTTTGGATGGGGAGGAAGACTTCGACTTCCTCCCGAGTGGGGAGGAAGTCTTCAACTTCCTCCCCTGCTGTGCGGGCGGAGCAGCCTTCGCTCGCACAGCCTTCGTGCTGGCCGAAGGTGGAGTTGAAGTCACCTTCGGGCTTTCCGTTATAATGTTAGGAGCTGGTTTTGGAACAGGAAACTCAGTTGAGGTTTCACAGCTGGAACAAAAGATGAGGTAGCCGGGACCAAATTTGGTATTATGGCTCTATAATCAATCGCTGGAGAAGGCGAAGTCGTGGTACCGTACTTCTTGCGGGCCTCCTGGTAGGTCAGACCATCCAGGGTTTTGATCTCCTGGATTTTCTTCTCACTCAGGAAGACAGGGCAGTTCCTGTCCCGAGGAGAATGAAATCCAGGGCAATTAGTGCAGTGATAAGGTGTTGTGCACTCTTCCGCTTTGTGTGGTACCTTACCGCATGTTCCGCAGATTGCGGGGCTCGAGCATCGGGATAACATGTGCCCGAACTTCTGGCATTTATAACACCTCATTGGGGGAGGGATATAAGGCCGTACGTCACAACGGTAACTTGTAACCTTGACTTTCTCCGGGAGCACCGAAAGCTCAAAGGAAATAATGAAAGCACCAGTATCCACGATTTGACCATTGACCTTGCGCGTAATGCGCCGGACATCAGTCACGTGACGGTGCCGCATATCCTCCTTGAGCTCCTCGTCAGTGTTCAGAATCAGGTCCCGGTGGAAAATAACTCCTCGGACCAGATTCAGGGACGTGTGCTTTTCCACTTTGACGGGAATGTCGCCAAAGTGGTCACATTGCAAAAGTTGTTCAACTTGCTCTCCAGTCCTAGTCTTGAGCAACAAGCTACCGTTCCTCATCTTTTGTACTTTCTCAAGCTCACCATAGACACCTTCTATGTGGCGAGAAAACAAAATACTCTTTACCAGCTTGAAATCACCCCCATCTGTTCTGGTAGCTACCAGAAACTTGGGGGTGTTAGTACCCAGATTTTCACGCACAGATTGTTCCCAGGGGGTTGATCCCCGTAGGGAATCAAATGTTAAAGACTTGGGTGTAGGACCACCCTGTTTGGGTGTACGTCCACCCTGGTTGGGGATTTTTCTTTTAGAACCCATGGCCAGATCATCCTCCCCGAATGCCACCGACATCCGATGACGGGCCGTCACAGTAGGCGCTACCCAGCCAGGGCAAGGCCCGCCTAGCTTGGAAGGCATTGCCCGGGGGTCCGATGTTTTACAATGCCGTATCGGCATGTACCCCTTGGCATATACTGGATTTTACAGCTCAGACATTCGGCTGTGCGGGGACCTGCGTAGTCAGGCGGATACTACTGAACGGGTACATGGCACACCCACCTGTCGGCGCGGCCAAGACCGGAACAGGCTTTTGAGCGTAGTCGCTAGCGTAAGTGGCCCATCCCCTAACAGCACGCACATATAGAAATTTTGGTTGCCAGACCCTGAAAGCAGTGACGGAAAGAAGTGCGATATAACCTAATGAGAGTTATACCGCACGGGTGTATGTCTTCTAGAGCCGACTGTCAAACCCTCGAAAGGGGACCGTTCCGAGAAGCCCTTTTAGTCGCCTTTTACGACTGGTAGGGAGTACCGTGGATGTATTCGCTTCCTCCCACCCACTGGGGGTCCAATGCACAAAACAACGCGGAGTCCTTAAAGTATAGCCAAGGTCGCCCCTTTTAGTCGCCTCTTACGACAGGCAGGGGATACCGTGGGTGTATTCTAAACCCCCCACCCACAGGGGGGAGCATTTATTTGAATGTTGCATATTTTTTGATAATCACGGTAATCAGCCGAGGTAACTGTAAAAGTCAATAATTATTTTTTTGTTGAGAAATGGATATTTTATCCATATTCGAAGAATCGAACATGTGGATTCTCACATAATGAAATAATAATTAAACACATTTACAATAATATAATTAATAATAATAATAATAATAATCCACTAATAATGATAATAATGATTTTCATAACTTTTCTAAATAATTCTTGGATCTTATATTTTCTAATAATCACATTCATTGAGAGAGAGCTTATGAAGTAGTTTAATCATTTCTAGTTTGGAACAGGTGATTTTCCGAAGGATAGTGGTTAGCACAAGCCCGCATTCAACCAAAATCTGGTTGAACAGTTAATATTTGCAATGAGCAAAGTATATTTTTCAGATAACACGGAGAGGCATGAAACGGGAAGCAAATGATATTTGTATCAATTAGGATATTTTTGTATTTATATAAAATCATGACGTAGATACACATTCGAAAGTGAAATAGAGAGTATCATAAGTGTGGTAACTTCACGATTTGAACTGAATGGTAAAATAAAATAAACTTGTAAATTTATAAATCTTCCAGTGTTGATAATAAGCAGAGGCTTGATTTATTGTATACATTTTGGGAAGAAAATTTATGTGTGTGGAGTAGTTGAAATGCCATTCCCAGGTGCGCATGTTTAAGTCGCAGGAATGAGGAGGTTTTTATTTGAGCATCAGTTAAATAGCAGGTTCGATGACTCAGTGTTAAAGAAGGAGTATTGGAACTACACATTGCGTCGTATGAATGACCCAAAGGTTATTTCTTAAAAACCATCAGTTCTTATTTCAACCTTGTTTACGGATTCCATTAAGACTTTGATTTTGCTAGAACCCGGATTTGTCATGATAGTATTTTATTCTTCTTCAGAGGAAGACCTTTGCCGTTGTTGTTGGAATATTGTGTTCTTATAAAAATAATAGAATGGGCCACTGCCAATTAAAAATAATTCTATAGCCACGAATAATTTGAAGGATGTTTTCAATCCTAGTGTCATGAACTAAATGAATTTATTATGAAGCTACAATTCTTATTTTCGCATTCTGTTCAAGAATTGCAAGTTGTGAAAGTTACTAAAATGGCCACAAATATAAATATTTTTCTTAATAATGATTCCAAGTGGAAAATCGAATAGTTGAATGGTCCAACAATTTATTGATCAAGTTGATGATTCAGAAATCATATATTTTGTTAGGAACTTGAAGTTCATAATCGAGTCACTTCTCGAAACGTTTAATGTCAGAAGAACAATTAATGTTGTTTTGCTTCGCACAGTTCTTCGATGCTACGCTCCAGGGTCAGATACTTTTCAGATGTTGTTATTAATATGAGTACATAATTTGTGTTGATTCAGAGATAATAATATTTTTTGACAATATTTTTTGAAACTGGAAAAATAAGTGAAAGTTAAAAATTCTATGAACAATTATTCTACGAGTGTTAATATTATGTAAAAATTCAACCAGTGAACTACAGTATTTCCAGTAAAGACAATTAAATTTGAACTGGATTTAATCATAAATAATGGATATTATTTTGGAACACAGTCTACAGGACTGATAATCAGACTTGTGTCTCCAAAGATAATTGTCCAATGTGTTGGAAAATTTCTGTACATTGTGTAAATAGTAATGTGGGTCGCCACACATGGATGATGCTGCTTTGAGCATTTTATTTTGCAGTCAATTTTAAATTCAGAATAAAATGAGATAATTTTACATGATGTGTTATGCCCAGTTGAATCTCCTTCTATCCTTATTGTTGCATTGAGCCAAAAATCAGTAAAGCATTTTTTTCATTTGATGTCGTTTTTGCGATTAGCTTTAACCCATCTGGCGCCCCGGGATATTTTGACTCTCGTGCTGACTGATTCTTGGTAAAATGCATATGTGGTCGTGCGGACTCCGGTCTTAGCGGGCACATAAAATAAGATAGAGAGAGAAATGGCTTCGAACGTGGGGCTCGAGTTAGACACGGTCAATCGCATGCCGATTTAAATTGTGATAATTTTTATATAGATATTTTGGGAGTTGAGAGATGTCTGGTTTGGATGAATAAATTAGTAGGAAACCCAATTAGTGGGGAAAATTAAAAATTTAACTGGGTTAATAATTAGAATGGGTTTGATTATTTTTGATAATGGCTTAACCATTAGGGCGTCAAGTAAATTCAGTAGTAAACGTTCGATGACTGGACATACGCATTATTAGAATCCAGGTGGAGGATATTTGAGAACTTGCATATTTTTCTTGTGATATTGTGGTAAATGTAATTCGTAAAAGTAGAGAATTTTGTTTTTCCATCACGTCGACATTAGGACAAATCTCATTTTATTAGAGTGTTCCAATTAGCTATTCATATTTCTTGTTCTAATTATAATCTTGTGTCTGCCAACATGTATACCCCTAAGTTTTGAATAATAATTGAAAATTATGGAAGAGATGATGAGGATGATGAGGAGTTTGGAAGAGAGTTCCAAGGAAGCTGGACTGCGTGTAGCAGCCATTATGAAAGAAAATACAGAGGCTTTGGAAAAGAAACTTAAAGAAAATTCTGATAAACTTAAAGAAAGTTTAAATGATAAACTTAAAGAAAATTCTGATTCTTTAGAAAATAAACTTAAAGAAAATTCTGATTCTTTAAAAGATAACTTGAAAGAAAGTTCCGATTTGTTAGAAAGCAGGTTAAAAGATAACTTGAAAGAAAATTTAAATAGTAAATTTAATTCTATGGAAAATAAATTTAAAGAGAATTCCGTAATCTTGAAAATGTCACTTGAGAGTAAAATGACTAAATTATGCGAAAAAACACATGAGCTCGTAACTTCATTAGCCACTAACGCAAGTTTAATGGACGATAAATTTCGCGATGCCGATCTAAGATCCCAAAGCTTAGCTGATAGGATAGAACATGGTCTTAGGAAAGTTGGTGAAGACATGATCAACCTAGAAATCAGAGTGAAGATAGAGAGCAATGAGATGGCAACTCTAGTTGTTCAACGTTTGACAGAACAATTCAAAGAACTCGTAGTGGGAGAAATAAGAGAACGTGTGATTAATGAATTACAAACTGAAATTAAAACCACAGTTATCGATGAGATTAAAGACACACTCAAGCTGGAGAACCAAGAGGGAGTCAAGGAAATTAGGGAATCTTTGTCATCCCATATTCAAGTAATTTCCAAAGATATTCAAGCAACTCAGATGGACATATCAGATGTGACAGGGTCGTTGAAAAGTCACGAGGCTGTTATGAACCAGATATCCACTGATGTCAAGGAGAACTGTAAGGAAACCGAAGAAATTAGAAAAATGTCTGAAGAAAACCATAAGGAACTTGAGGCTATGAAAACCCAAATCAAGGACGAGAAACAGTATGACCATCTGTTGAAAATGCCAAGTATAAGGGGAGAAGAACAGATACAGATAAACCTAGGAGCAGCTAGAGAAACTGATAGTCAAAGACAGGATGAGGTCAGGACAGTATTTCAATCCAACCCCATAACTGTATTCAAGAATGTAGAGGATAAGCCTTCTAAATTTTCAGGGCGAGATTCTGTGACACCCGTAGAATTCTTGAGAGAAGCAGGTGATTACCTAAAAGATTCCAAAATCCCGAAGGAAAGACAGATCCGAGTGATAGGCAAATTTTTGGAAGGTCCCGCCCTTCTTTGGTTTAGAGCTTTTAGGTCCACTCTCACCAATTTTGAGGAGTTTTCCCGTGGGTTATTAAAAAAGTTTTGGTCCCCGGAAACCCAACAGAAAGTCAGAGCAGAATTATATTCAAAGAGGTTCTCGACGTCACAACCTACTCGATACTCTACGTACTTTTCTGGACAGCTTTCTAAACTACAACATTTAGATCCGCCGATGCCAGATAATGAATTAATTACCGCATTAATACGTCAGTTTCCAGCAGACGTCCAAGGAACTTTGATCGCTGCTGACATTTATAATATGGAGCAATTTGACGAGGTATTGCAGAAACTTGATCACACGAACGCTCAATTCTTCCATCAGAAGGGAGGAAAGAATAACAACGCTGTGTACGCTGTTATGGCCGACAGTTATTCCCAAACACCTCGAGAGATTCGAGAGGGGCGAGAAGAGAAAACGCCGAGGGAAGAGCCCGATAAAAGAGGATGGAATCAGAACAATAACTGGTACAGTTACAAACCTTATGCGAGACCGGATGGTGGATATCGATATAATACTCGATGGAGAAGGCCAAGGGATAATCAAGGAAGGTACCAGGAAAGAAGGTACTATGGTAGAAACAATAACTACAATAACAGAGGGAATGTGAACACTCGTCAGTCCAATGAAGAGTTCAATAAGGAGACGAGGAAGAACTTGGAAGAAAGA
Organism: Meconema thalassinum; assembly: GCA_946902985.2. NCBI lineage: Eukaryota > Metazoa > Arthropoda > Insecta > Orthoptera > Tettigoniidae > Meconema > Meconema thalassinum. The sequence goes on along the minus strand of OX336392.1, from coordinate 499,558,475 downwards.
CACCAAGAAAACTTGCAGTTCTTGGAACAGAAGCCCAATGAACCAGGTCCATCGGGAACACAACAATCCCGGGGGAATGGAAAAGAAAAAAAACTTCGAATTCACAGTAGAAGATAGAATTTTAAACACTTTCACTTCCAGGATTATTAAATGGCAAGCAGAGGATGATGACTTAATTCAACATAATGACGAACGGAAAGAGATGGGTACAAGAATTAAAATGCCAATCATATCATGCGAAGTATTCGGTATGCCTGTCGATACTTTAATTGATACTGGGGCTATGCTTTGTCTTGTGAGCGAGAAGCTTTATATTCTGTGGAAGCTCAAAGAGAATTTAGAGGAGAGTCCAGTATCTGGAATTAAAATCCAAGGAATAATACCCAACAAAATATCTCGGTGTAAAACACAATTATACTTATGTGTTATTATTAGAGACACGATTTTATGGTGTATCGCGAAAATGCGAAATGTGTTTAGATGTGCATCAAAGGTGTTTTAAATGTGTGTTTAACATTGTTTGATCATAAAGCACTGAATTTTTCCTCACGACTAAACGCGAAATTCCACCTTATTTGCGATGTACGTCCGTATTTGCGACATATCACGAAATCGGCTTGTTTATTACGTCTCTACACGATTTGGTGCGACATCGCGAGCCTTCAATGGTTTTCACCTTGTTAGCATTGCTGGTAGAACCCAATTCAAATGTATTTTTAAGTGTTTAAAGCCTAAGCATATCCTAACAACACGTAGCAGGAAATTACTACACAGTTTCAATATTGGCTATCCTGTCGTACTGGGAGACAAGTGAGAGAGTTGGGCCGCGCATTGCTGACCACGTGGGTGCGCTGTGATTTGTAGTTGAAATTTCTATTTCTAATGTGAATTCGCAATGCCGAAAATAACGACGTGTTTTGATAGGGCTGACGAGTTTAAAGACGAAGGCTATCATGTTTTCGATGCCCGGCAGAAGATAGTTATGTGCAAATTCTGCAACATTAGACTAGATTGGAAGCGTCGCGATTCATGTGCGAAACACAACTTAAGTGAAAATCACAAAAAGAAGAAAAGGATTTTGTCTGAAGGAGGTACCAAAAGACAGATATCAGTTCAAGAGGCGGTCGGGAATGCCAAAAAAATGAGAAATGACTCCGACGAATTTGTAATGTCAACAGTGGAGGCCTTTTTGAGTGCCAACATTTCTTTAGAAAAGCTAGATCATCCAACAATGAAGGATTGGATAACAAACATATACCAGGCGAGTTAATTTTTTTTCTGATGGCGCTACACTTACCAGTATCCCGCAGCCCCACTTTTCGTAGCGATAAAAATAATAATAGGTGGAAAGACGGAGTTTTATGTAACGAATTTTATCAGGGAGGGAAGGTAATTCTTTTACGATTGCCGAGAATCCACCAACCCGCCGTGACATTTACAGCTGGAAGTTTTGCAGCCACCATGGAAACGTGATGTGGGATACTAGAATGTGTAGTAATGACTTAGTTTACTTTTAAATACTTTTAAGTTCATATCATAAACAACAAGAAAGTCTGATTTATTAATATTTTAAATTAAAATGATTTGCTTGCTATTAGATATTTTTCATTACACTGTTTTAGGAAGTGGAAATTTTCCCACAGCTGACTGGTTACGAAAGAAATATTTGCCCCTATTACATCACGAAAAAGAAGAATCAAGTAGTGAGAAATTAAAGAATCAGCATGTTATTCTACACTGTGATGAAACCACAGATAGGATGGATCGAGCCGTGTTCATCGTGCTATTTAGAACTCTTCCCAAGGGTAGTAGCGAGACTCCTAAAGTGCTAGTAGGTGGGGTCCTAATGCTTCAGAATGTTAACTCGCAGGAGTGTTCTCAAGCCATAGTGGAGGTTATTAAGAGACATAAACTTGAATACAAAAATATCATAGGTATTTCAACAGATGGTGCACGATATATGAAAAAGTGTGCAAACTTTACAAGATTTGATATCGGACAACCTTCTTCACATTGAGTGTTGGGCAAGCTTGATTTAGTAGCAGGAATCTGGCCGAAGAAGCTTCATCGTGTGAATGAGTGTGTTACCAAAACAAAGCAAGCTTTTCTTAATACAAGAAAACGGAAGCATAGGTATATTAGTTTCTTGCAGCGGAAGTATGGTGCAGGAGAAAAGGATGTAAAGCTCATTCCCTCACCAGTTATCACAAGGTGGAATACGTGGTTCACATCAGTTTCCTACTTGGCTGTTCCATCTGCCCCTGCTAAGAACTGTGAACATAGAGTCATCTCTCTTCAACAAGATAGAGAAAATCCCCCTTTTTGCTGGAGTGAATTCTCATGACTTTTTGAAGTTCTACATTCAACTGCAAATCACCTGTAAATATTTTTCATGTAGTGACGGTAATGTAGTTGAAGATGTATTGAAGGAAATGTTAGAGGAATATCCTATAGCTGTGAAATGTCTTCAATCTCTGTACATTTCCATTTCAAATGTTGACAGTGAAAGGGCCCTTTCTGCCTACAATGATATTTTGTCTGACAAGCGTACCAACCTGTCAAATGATAACTTAGAAACATTACTGAGTTACTACTTCAACAGCAAATGAATACTGTAAACCAAGCCATACTTCGTGTGTTTGTTGTTTACTTCATTGCAACATAAGGCAAAAGTATGTATATAGACTAGTAAACCATTTTTCTACACCGTAAGCAATGCCATTTATTCACCGCTTTTATCCCGCTTTGCCCTTAGTTTTTACACCGCTATTGTGGTTTTTTATTCACCATAAAATCGTGTCTCTAGTTATTATTGGAGGACATGATTTCCGACATGTGTTTGTAGTAATGAAGGACATGGCTTTTCACATGATATTGGGAGCGGATTTCATTCATCCGTCTGACATGGCCAAACCATCCCAATCTGTTTTGCTCCAGTTTGTCATTTAGTTTCTGTACTCCCAGTTCTTTCCGTATATCTTCATTTCTCACTCTGTCTCTCCTCGTTTCCTGGACCATACTTCTCAGGATTCTCATCTCAGCTGCTTGTATTCTGCTCTCATCCCTCTTAGTCATTGTCCAAGTTTCTGCTGCATATGTCATTATAGGAACATAATATGCTTGTACATAACTTCTTTAGCCTTAATGGGTATATCCTTGTTCCATACGAGTCCCCGTACCTGTTGGTAGAAAGCACTCCCGAGTTGTATTATTCTGCTAATTTCCAAATCTAGTCTTCTTCAGCCAGTTCACTTCCCAAGTATTTGGAAGTGTTTCACCACTTCCAATTCCTTATCTCCACTTTGATTACTCCTTTTCCTTCTTTCTTATCTCTACTCATCACCACTGTTTTACTCTTCTCCATATTTATCTTCAATCCCCATTGCTCAATCTTTTCATTTATTACATCGAACTGTTCTTGTACCTCCATCTCATCCTCGCCCCAGATCACAACATCGTCTGCAAACAACATTACCTTCATCTTTGCCCTACTATATTCTTTCATTGCTGCCTTCATGATGTCATCCATCACCATTACGAAAAATAATGGTGACAACACACTTCCTTGCTTTAGTCCAGTGTCAATTTTAAACCATTCCGATGTCCTGACTCTAGTCTTCACACTACTGTAGCAATCCATGCACATTCCTTTTATCCTGTCTCTCAGTTCCTTGCCTATCCCCCTATTTGTTAAGCTTTACCAAACTTTTGTTCTAGGGATGCTATCATAGGCCTCTTCTAAATCAATAAAAGTCATTACCATATCCTTCCCATATTCCCAACTCTTTTCAATGTTCTGTCTCAGAATGAAAATGGGTTCCACTGTTGACCTGCCCCCTCCAAATCCAAACTGCTTTTCCTCTATTTGGCTTTCTACCTTTACTCTAATTCTTTTTTCTAGGATTCTTTCCATTACTTTGGCAACATGCGAGATGATGGTGATTCCTCGGTAGTTACCACACACCTTCCTGTCTCCTTTCTTGAATATTGGCAATATTATTCCCTTTTTCCAGGCTTCAGGTACTTTCTTCTCTCTCCACACACTCCGGAGAAGTCTGTATGTCCACTGCAGTCCCTCTGGTCCTGCCGCCTTGATAATTTCTATTGCCACTTCGTCGATTCCCACAGCTTTCCCCATCTTCATCTTCCTAACTGCCCATTATAATGTATTAAATTAAATATTTTTTTTCCAGGAATGGTCGTTACTGGAGTTCTCACTGGAGTTCTGGACTGCAATCCTGCAGAAGACTTAATCTATTGGTTTGTGGAAGATAATGTGTCAAAGGTAAAATGCCTTTTAGTAATTGTTTGAAATTCATATCAATCCTTGCCAATTTTTAAATAAATATATTCAAAATATGTTCTGTGCTTGTCTTTCACCCGTACAGCTGAGATTTGAATCCCAGTGACCGCAGTGTGGAATTTCACCTGAAAATTCACGTGGTGTCAGGAAGTGTTAGAATTAGCGCAGCACACCACACGATGAAACATAGCACGGTTACTAATAGTCTTACAATAATGGAAGTCAAAGAATACTCAAAACAAGGACATACATCCCGAGCGAGATGCGCACATAACTTATACTCATAGAACAGGAGCTTTATTCCAAACTTACACTTCCCCTCGAGTAAAATTAAGTTGATTTCGCTCAGAACAGCAGATTTCATGCACCACTGATGTATTTGTCTGGGCAAACTCTTTGTAAGGAAGTCTGCCACTTGATCTTCAGTTGGAATGTACTGTACAACAAACAACTTCTTTATCAGCGTGTCTCTGATAAAATGAAGTCTAATGTCAATATGTTAACTTCTGCTGTGGAACATGGGATTTGCAGCTAATCTCAGTGCACTTTGGCTGTCACAGTACATGGTCAGATCAGCTAGGGCGTTGAAACCCAATTCGTGAAGAAATCTCTGCAAGTATATGGCCTCTTTGGTACATTCGGACATAGCCATATACTCCGCCTCCGTAGTAAGTACTAAGGGCAACCGTTCTCTGCTTTTGAGCATTCCAAGGTATGGGGCATCCACCAAGTACAAAGAGGTAGCCCGTGTGAGACTTCCTATCGTCGATGCTTCCTCCCCAATCTGCATCCACGAACCCCCTGACCGGTTTCGGGTCAGACACGAAAACTAGACCAACGTTGGCAGTTCCCTTTAGATAACGAAGGACTCTTTTGGCCGCCCTCTAGTGTTCCATCCCGTAGCAGTTATTAAACTGACCTAAGCAGCTGATGGCGAATGAGATGTCCGAACATGTGGTTGTAAACAGGTAGGTAATTGCACCTATAAAATCACGATAAGGAAGTAATTGTTCCTCTACACTTCAGTCCCCCTTCTTTATCAGCTTGATCCCAAGATCTAGAGGTGTGGCAACTAGTTTGCACTCGCTCATACCGAAATCATTCGAGAAGTTCTTTGATATACCCCTGTTGGTACGTTTTGACCCAACTCTAAGATTATCGATAAATACGGACAGCCGGAAGTTCCCGTGGAGTATAACGTGAGATACAACTATACTCTTCTTTTTCCGTGCAAAAATGCTGCTATCTGGCACGTAAATAATGAACTAATAATAAAAAAGACGGGTAACGACGGATCGTTACCCTGTCAGTTTTTGCAGGACCCGTGGGTACCGATAGATCGTTACCTTGAAGACCAAAGGGTTAAAAGAAAAGAAGGCCTTTGATACAGTTAAGAGAAAACATGTATGGGAGTGCCTACTGAAAAGGAATGTATCGAAATCATTAATTAATAAGATTAAAATGTTGTATCATGAGAGTAAAAGCAGTGTACAAGTCGGAAGTGGTAAATCTGAAACATTCTATAAAAAAAAAGGCCTCAAGCAAGGAAGTGCATTATCACCATTATTATTTATTATACTGATGGATGAAATTATAAAACGTATAAAACCACGCCCCATCCATGCTTGTCAAACAGGTAATACCAACCCAACTAACAATAAGTCATCATTTCACCCCGTCAACCACAATACACAAATCTACACCGTTTCACCGATCCGAACCAAATTTTGTATACTTACCCTTTTGTAAGTAAGTAAGTATTTTTATTCTCAGTTGCATTTTGTGACTATTTTGAATCTAAATTACATTTTGTAAGTATTTTCTATCTAAATTGCATTTTGTAAATTTTGTCAATTCAAATAACAGTACAGTAAGTATGTAGTTAGTTTTAGTTGTAAGTAGGTAGTTAGTTTGTCTATTAGATATATGTCATTGTTCTATTAGACTGTGGTGTGTGAGTGTGTCTGGTAGCAGTTGCATTGTTTATTAGTTATAGTTCATTGTTTCAGTAGACTGTGATGTGTGATTGCATGTGAGTGTGTCTGGTGACAGACTGTTTTGGTGGTAGTATTTGATGATGATGATAATTGTTGTTTTAAGGGGCCTAACATCTAGGTTATCGGCCCCTAATGATCCGGGTGATAGCGAAGATGATAATGAAACGGAAACCAGAACGAAAATTAAGTGAGACGGAAAATAGTTACAAAAAGGAACTCGGATTGAAACGACTCACAAAATGTTCTTACAAAAGGGAATTTAGAACGAAAAGATTCACAAAAGGAATAGATTGAAAAATACCCACAAAATGAAGGCTAGGTTCAAAATACGTACAAAATGCAATGTAGCGTCGAAATACTTACAAAAAGCAACTGAAATTCAAAATACTTACAAAATGCAAATGAGATCGAAAATACGTACAAAATGCAATTGAGGTTCAAAATACTTACAAAATGCAATTGAAATTGAAAATACACAATGCAATTCAGATTGAAATAGGCCTTATCCCAGTTCCAATTCAAATTATTCACAAAGTGCAATCGAAATTCAAAATACTTACAAAATGCAATTGAAATTGAAAATGCTTACAAAATGTACGGTGATTCCAACGACTCATGTGGATTGACAATACTTACAAAAAGCAATTTAGATTGAAAATACTTGACAAAATGTAATTTAGATTCAAAATACCCACAAAATGCAATTGAGAATCAAAATATGTGCAAAATGCCCCCAAACAAAATGCAATTTAGATTCAAAATTCGTGCGAAATGCGGTTTTGGTTGAAAATACTTACAAAATGCAATTGAAATTCAAAATACTCACTAAAAGGCCCCGCAACCTGCATTGAAAGACTTACTAAAAAGCAATTTAGATTGTCAATCTTTACAAAATGCAATTGAGGTTGAAAACAATCGCGAGATGTAATTTAGATCGAAAAAACTTACAAAATGCAACATAGATCAAAAATGCCTTAAACATCGATAAAAGGGAATTTAGATACACGGTGATTCGAGTAACAAAAACAGTGCGGGAATCTTAAAGAGAAAAGGAAATAGAAGGAAAAGAGGAGAGGGGAGGGGAGAGAGGAGAAGGTCCGCCCCAAAGGGAAGGGACAAAAGGGGAAAACGGACCCAGCTCAGGATCCCTCGGGGTCGCCAACGCCCGAACTCACCAGCCGTGAGCCCCTGAGGGTGTAGCATTATCGACGGTGCACCAGAAGTGGTGGGGCTACATACACCCTGCCTCCTTAAGGGCCTTGAGCACAAGGCAGGAGGTAAAAGGAAAAGAACAAGAAGGCTGACCCCTCACAGAAGGAGGGTATCAGGAAAGATGAGACAAGGGCCAATTAAGGCGGGAAAGGAAGAGACTCCCTAGGCCTCGGATACCCTAATACCGTCGGGGTCGGAAGAGAACAAGAGTTGACCAAGGAAGGTCGACAGGAAAGAAGAAAGAGAGGAGCCCGGCACAAGTAAGTGGAAGCAATGCCGGACTCAGCTGGGGCCCCCTGGTCGCCAACCCACAACCCACTAGATGTGAGCCCCTGGGGGGGGGGTAGTATTTGTTGTTGGTGGAACTTAAGTATTTTTCGTTAGTAGAATTTTGGTATTTAATTGTTAGTACGGTAGAAGGTTAGTATTTTTGTTAGTAGAATTGCTCTTTACTTATTCTGAAAGGGAGTAGCAGCCTTTCAGAATAAATCAATTCTTTACTAGTCTTATAGACGGTTAAGATATTGATAATATAAGCCAAATAATGGCTACACTGCGTCCTGCTGCACGGCTGAAAGCAACGGGAAACTACAGCCGTATGCTATTCCCGAGGATATGCACCTCTCTATGCATAAATACATGTGATGATGGCCTCCTCCCTTGTAAAATTTCAATCCGGAGGTAAACTAGTCCCCCGTTCGGATCTCCGGGTGGGGACTACTCGAGAGGGGATTAACATCACAGAAGTGACAAAGAGGAAATCTGACATTCTACGGATCGGAGCGTGGAATGTTAGAAGTCTGCTAGGAAATGGAAGGTTAGAAAACTTAGAAAGGGAAATGGATAGGTTGAGGTTGGATTTGGTTGGGATTAGTGAAATGCGCTGGCAGGAAAAACAGGACTTTTGGTCAGGAGACTATAGGGTCATTAGCACTAAATCAAACAATGGCCAAGCAGGGGTTGGCCTCATATTGAGTAGGAAACTTGGACAGCGGGTGGAATATTATGAGCAATATAGTGAACGGATTATTGTAGCAAAAATAAATACTAAACCTACCTGCACCACAGTGGTACAAGTCTATATGCCTACCAGTCAAGCTAATGATGAGGATGTTGAAAAGGTCTACGAAGAAATAGACGAAATTCTGAGGTATATCAAGGGTGATGAAAATGTTATAGTAATGGGAGATTGGAATGCTGTGGTAGGAAAAGGGAGAGAAGGGAAGATAGTAGGAGATTTCGGATTGGGTGAGAGGAATGATCGAGGAAGCAGGCTGGTAGAATTCTGCACTGAGCATGAGTTGGTCATAGCTAACACCTTATTCAATAACCACAATAGAAGAATATACACATGGATGAGACCAGGAGATACAGGGCGTTACTTCATTATGGTCAAGCAGAGGTTTCGAAACCAGATTTTGGATTGTAAAACATATCCTGGTGCTGACATAAACTCTGACCACAATCCGGTTGTAATGAAATGCAGATTAAAGTTGAAGAAACTGAAGAAAAGTCAAAAGCCAAAAAGGTGGGCAACAGACAGACTGAAAGAGAAGGATGTAAACGAAAGATTCAAGAAGAGTATAAAGGAAGGACTAATGAAAAACCCTAAACAATCTTCAATTGCAGACGAATGGGCACTTTTGAAGAATGAAATAACAAAATCCGCAGAAGAAAACATTGGTAGGAAAGAGAGAATAGGTAGAAAACCGTGGATCACTCAGGATATACTCGAATTGATGGATGAAAGGCGGAAGCACAAGAATGTAAGAGATGAAAAGGGGAAAGCAGAATACAGACGTCTGAGAAATGAGGTTAACAAGAAGTGCAAGGAAGCGAAAGAAGAATGGTTGAAAGAGAAATGTGCTGGTATAGAAAATTGTCTGAAATTAGGAAAAGTAGACACAGCTTATCGAAGGATTAAGAATACTTTTGGGGAAAAGAAGACTAAGTGCTGTAATATTAAGGACACAAATGGAAAGCCTCTAACAGATAGGGAAGAAAAGGTTGAGAGATGGAAAGCTTACATAGAGAGTTTGTATAAGGGAAAGGAGATTGAGAATCATGTAATGAAAACGGAGGAGGAAATTGATGAGGATGCGAAAGGAGATTTAATATTGAGATCAGAATTTGATAGAGCTTTGGAAGACTTAAGCAGGAACAAAGCACCAGGCATAGATGATATACCGATTGAGTTGCTACGCTGCATAGGAGACGAAGGTCTGATCAGGTTGTTTCACTTGGTGTGTAGGATTTATGAGACAGGTGAGGTACCCCCTGATTTCAAGAAGAATGTAATCGTTGATGATGATGATGATAATTGTTGTTTTAAGGGGCCTAACATCGAGGTTATCGGCCCCTAATGATCTGGGTGATAGCGAAAATGATAATGAAATGGAAACCAGAATAAAATTACCGAAGACTGAAAATACGTACAAAAAGGAACTCACATGGAAACAACTCACAATATGGTCCTACAAAAGGGAATTTAGAACGAAAAGTTGCACAAAAAGAATAGATTGAAAAAGACCCACAAAACGTAGGCTAGATTCAAAATACGTACAGAATGCAAAGTAGCGCCGAAATACTTACAACATGCAACTGAAATTCAAAATACTTACAAAATGCAAATGAGATCGAAAGTACGTACAAAATGCAATTGAGGTTCAAAATACTTACAAAATGCAATTGAAATTGAAAATACACAATGCAATTCAGATTGAAATATCCCAGTTCCAATCCAAATTATTCACAAAGTGCAATTGAAATTCAAAATACTTACAAAATGCAATTGAAATTGAAAATGCTTACAAAATGTACGGTAGATTCAAACGACTCATGTGGATTGACAATACTTACAAAAAGCAATTTAGATTGAAAATACTTGACAAATGTAATTTAGATTCAAAATACCCACAAAATGCAATTGAGAATCAAAATATGTGCAAAATGCCCACCAAACAAAATGCAATGTAGATTCAAAATTCGTGCGAAATGCGGTTTTGGTTGAAAATACTTACAAAATGCAATTGAAATTCAAAATACTCACTAAAATGCCCTGACGCCTGCATTGAAAGACTTACTAAAAAGCAATTTAGATTGTCAATCTTTACAAAATGCAATTGAGGTTGAAAACAATCGCGAGATGTAATTTAGATCGAAGAGACTTACAAAATGCAACATAGATCAAAAATGCCTTAAAAAAAATGGTAAAAGGGAATTTAGATACACGGTGATTCGAGTAACAAAAACAGTGCGGGAATCTTAAAGAGAAAAGGAAATAGAAGGAAAAGAGGAGAGGAGAGGGGAGAGAGGAGAAGGTCCGCCCCAAAGGGAAGGGACAAAAAGGGGAAAACGGACCCAGCTCAGGAATCCCTCGGGGTCGCCAACTCCCCGAACTCACCAGCCGTGAGCCCCTGAGGGTGTAGCATTATCGACGGTGCACCAGAAGTGGTGGGGCTACATACACCCTGCCTCCTTAAGGGCCTAGAGCACAAGGCAGGAGGTAAAAGGAAGAGAAAAAGAAGGCTGACCCCTCGCAGAAGGAGGGTATCAGAAAAGATGAGACAAGGGCCAATGAAGGCGGGAAAGGAAGAGACTCCCTAGGCCTCGGATACCCTAATACCGTCGGGGTCAGAAGAGAACAAGAGTTGACCAAGGGAGGTCGACAGGAAAGAAGACAGAGAGGAGCCCGGCACAAGTAAGTGGAAGCAATGCCGGACTCAGCTGGGGCCCCGTGGTCGCCAACCCACGCCCACAAGATGTGAGCCCCTGGGGGGAAGAATGTAATCATCCCTATACCAAAGAAAGTGGGAGCTGACAGATGTGAAGATTACCGTACAATCAGCTTGATTACTCATGCTTCAAAGATCCTGTCTAGAATAATTTACAAGAGGATTGAGAGCCAGATAGAAACGGAGTTGGGTGAAGACCAGTTTGGTTTCAGGAGAAATGTAGGAACAAGGGAAGCTGTACTAAGTCTTAGGCTGATTTTGGAAGGTAGAATAAGGAAAGATAAGAGAACGTTCATGGCTTTTGTAGACTTAGAAAAGGCTTTTGATAACGTTGATTGGACTAAATTGTTTGACATTTTGTAATCGATTGGAATAAAGTTCAGGGATAGGAGGGTGATATACAATCTATACAGAAACCAGACAGCAGTCATTCGAGTTGAAGGACATGAGAAAGAAGCTGGTATTCATAAAGGTGTAAGGCAAGGCTGCAACTTATCACCCATACTTTTCAATCTTTACATTGAACAAGCAATGAAGGAAATTAGAGAAAAATTTAAAGTGGGAGTGAAGATTCAAGGAGAAATAATTTCAACTCTGAGATTTGCTGATGACATCGTCATCTTGGCCGACAAGCCTGAGGATTTGAATGAGTTTTTGAATGGTATGGACTCCGTCTTACGGAAAGAATTCATGATGAAAATTAATAAATGTAAAACAAAAATACTGGAATGCAGCCGAAATAAATCAGAAACCTCTATGGAGATCAAATTGGCAGGTGAAAAGCTGAAGGAAGTAGGAGACTTCTGTTACTTAGGAAGCAGAATAACCAGTGATGGACGAAGCAAAGAGGATATAAAAAGTAGGTTGGCTCAGGCAAGAAAAGCATTTCTACAAAAAAGGAATCTGCTGACATCGAATATAGATTTAGGTATTAGGAAGTCATTTTTGAAAGCCTATGTCTGGAGCGTGGCGCTCTATGGAAGTGAAACCTGGACTATTGGTGCAGCAGAAAAGAGGAGAATTGAAGCATTTGAAATGTGGTGTTACAGGAGAATGATGAAGATCAGATGGGTAGATAGGGTTACAAACGAAGAGGTATTAAGACGAGTGGGAGAGGAGAGATGTTTCTGGCGACTGCTAATGAAGAGAAGAGATAGGTTGGTAGGACACATACTAAGACACCCAGGAATAGCAAGCTTAGTTATGGAAGGAAGGGTCGAGGACAAGAACTGTAGGGGTAGACCAAGGTTAGAATATGTTAAACAGATTGCCTCGGATGTGGGGTGTGGTAGCTATGTAGAGATGAAACGATTAGCTCAGGACAGGGAGGCATGGAGGGCTGCACCAAACCAGTCAAAAGACTGAAGACTCAAACAACAAACAACAACATTTCATTCAGAAATATCAAGCAGTGATAGACATGAAGACAGAGACGATCAGATTCAAGAATACCGAAGAGATAAACTTCGAGGGAAAAGAAGAGGAAGACATCGAGGGAGATGCTCAATGGTCTCTGATTTTTCATGAAGCTGAAGGAAGAGAAGTCTACACTGAGAAGGAGTCCCCAGAGCTAGGAAAAATTTTGGAAGAGTACCACGATATTTTTGATATTAAACCTGGTGAAATTAAAGATTTTGAATATCGTATTCGTGTAAATGATGATGCACCTTTCCATGCTAAATTGTATCCGGTAGCGGAAAAGCATCGAGAAAGGGTAAAAGTGCTTATCAAAGAGATGGAAAGTAACAATGTGATTGAAAAGTACACTACCTCTTATATCAATCCATTAGCAGTAGTGTCTAAGCCAGATGGAAGTCTGAGACTATGTTCAGACGCGCGAAATTTGAATTCAAGATTGCTGCCAGAGTATGACAGACCACCAATCATTAGGGAACTGTTAAGGAAATTCCAAGGCAAGGTCTGGTTCTCTAACATTGATCTCACTTCGTCCTACCACCACATTAGGCTTAGTGAAGATTCCAAAAAGTTTAGAGGATTTATGTTTGACCAGCAGACATATGTATTCCGCCGTCTACCATTTGGGGTCAAAACATCTGGATCTGTTTTGATCAGAGCACTGGAACAAAACTTGAGTCCTGAAGTAAAAGAGATAGCAATTCGTTACATAGATGATATCCTAATTGCATCTGAGACTAAGGAGGAACATTTGTTACATCTTCCGATGTTATTCGCAGATTTGAGAAAAGCGAACTTTAAAGTAAACCTTCGAAAATGTCAGTTCTTTCGGAAGGAAATAAAATTTTCGGGCCACATTTTGGATGATGAAGGATACCGTCCCAATGAGACAAAGATACATGTGATTGCAAATTTCCCTAGACCTACTAGAGTGAAGAATATCCGCAGTTTTCTCGGGACATGCCAATTCTTTGCAAGGCATTGTCCAAGCTTCATCAAGACGGTTGCTCCATTGCAGGAATTATTTAAAAAAAGGAAACAAATGGAAATGGAATGAAGATTGTGAACAATCATTTCAAGATGCCAAGAGGTTATTGGTAAATAGCGTGAAATTAGAGTATCCTGACTTTACCAAGAATTTCATCATAGAATCCGATGCATCCACCGTAGGGATTGGAGCTATTTTCTTCAAGAAGATGACAATCACAAGAGACGTTACCTGGCGTTCATAAGCAGGAAACTTCGTCCATCAGAAAGGAATTATTACACCACAGAGTTAGAAGCACTTGCTGTAATCTTCGCGTTGGAGTCGTGGAAGAAAATGTTAATTGGACATTCAGTAATTGTGAGGACTGATCACCATGCATTGGAGTTTATCTTGAGAACAAACTTTGCCAGTGATAGGATAACTAGATGGTCACTTTTTATTCAACAATTCAACCTAGTTATTGAACACACTCCAGGAAAATTGAACGTTGGGGCCGATTTATTGAGTAGAGCAGTGGAGTCTACATCTAAGGTTTTTCAAGTTAACCTGACGCAGGAGGATGAGGATACCTTGAGAAGGTTAAGATTGTTGCATTTATCCCAGAGGAGAGACCGACGTTTTAGAAACATTTTTCGTTTTCTACAAGGAGACATGGATCCAAATGATGATGATTTTGTGGAAACTGAAAGAATTTCAAGAGATTTTATGATGTTAGATGGTTTAATCTACAAGTTTGCAGATCCCGACCATACGAAGCTGAGAGTAGTGATACCTCCACGAATGCAAAAACCCATTATTTGGATGGCGCATCGAATTGCAGGTCATGCTGGAGTAGATAAAACGGTCAACTTGATACAAGAAAAATTTTCGTGGGAGCGAATGCGACAAACTGTCAGGAACACTATTCGAGAATGCGACTTATGCCAAAGGAGTAAACATAATTCTAGATTATTGAGAGAATTACCAAGGCCTATTATTCCTTCTAAGCCTTGTGAAATCTTCGCGACTGATCTTTATGGTCCTCTCCCAAAGTCTAAAAGAGGTAACCGATATATTCTGGTGACCATGGATGTTTTCAGCAAATACACTATGTTACACCCAATTCAGAAGGCAAACGCAAAATATTGTGCGAAGAGAATTAGAGACAACGTAATTCCGGAAGCAGGCAAACCGGAATTCCTTTTATCAGATCGTGGATCCCAATCTACATCTTTAGAATTTAGAACCATCATGAATAATCTTGGGATTAGACAATTGTTTTGTTATATCAGACATCCTGAAAGCTGATGATGATAATTGTTGTTTTAAGGGGCCTAACATCTAGGTTATCGGCCCCTGATGGTTTGGGTGATCGTGAAGATGAAAATGAAAAGCGAACTTAAAACTAAAACTAACTACTAACCTACATACTAGAAGAAGAAATGGAAAAATAAAGGAGAGTAAGGCAAATAAAAGGACAGAAGGAAAAGAAATGCCCTCAACCCTCGGAGAAGGTGGATTGAGGGACTTGGAAGGAAGGAGAGCCATGAAAGGCAGATAGGAAAGTGAAAGAGGAGAGGGTCCGCCCCAAAGGTAAGGGACAAAAGGGGAAAACGGACCCAGCTCAGGAATCCCTCGGGGTCGCCAACTCCCGAACTCACCAGCCGTGAGCCCCTGAGGGTGTAGCATTATCTAGGGTGCACCAGAAGTGGTGGGGCTACATACACCCTGCCTCCTTAAGATGATGATGATAATTGTTGTTTTAAGGGGCCTAACATCGAGGTTATCGGCCCCTAATGATCTGGGTGATAGCGAAAATGATAATGAAATGGAAACCAGAACAAAATTATCGAAGACTGAAAATACGTACAAAAAGGAACTCACATGGAAACAACTCACAATATGGTCCTACAAAAGGGAATTTAGAACGAAAAGTTGCACAAAAAGAATAGATTGAAAAAGACCCACAAAACGTAGGCTAGATTCAAAATACGTACAAAATGCAAAGTAGCGCCGAAATACTTACAAAATGCAACTGAAATTCAAAATACTTACAAAATGCAAATGAGATCGAAATTACGTACAAAATGCAATTGATGTTCAAAATACTTACAAAATGCAATTGAAATTGAAAATACACAATGCAATTCAGATTGAAATATCCCAGTTCCAATCCAAATTATTCACAAAGTGCAATTGAAATTCAAAATACTTACAAAATGCAATTGAAATTGAAAATGCTTACAAAATGTACGGTAGATTCAAACGACTCATGTGGATTGACAATACTTACAAAAAGCAATTTAGATTGAAAATACTTGACAAATGTAATTTAGATTCAAAATACCCACAAAATGCAATTGAGAATCAAAATATGTGCAAAATGCCCACCAAACAAAATGCAATTTAGATTCAAAATTCGTGCGAAATGCGGTTTTGGTTGAAAATACTTACAAAATGCAATTGAAATTCAAAATACTCACTAAAATGCCCTGACGCCTGCATTGAAAGACTTACTAAAAAGCAATTTAGATTGTCAATCTTTACAAAATGCAATTGAGGTTGAAAACAATCGCGAGATGTAATTTAGATCGAAGAGACTTACAAAATGCAACATAGATCAAAAATGCCTTTAAAAAATGGTAAAAGGGAATTTAGATACACGGTGATTCGAGTAACAAAAACAGTGCGGGAATCTTGAAGAGAAAAGGAAATAGAAGGAAAAGAGGAGAGGAGAGGGGAGAGAGGAGAAGGTCCGCCCCAAAGGGAAGGGACAAAAAGGGGAAAACGGACCCAGCTCAGGAATCCCTCGGGGTCGCCAACTCCCGAACTCACCAGCCGTGAGCCCCTGAGGGTGTAGCATTATCTAGGGTGCACCAGAAATGGTGGGGCTACATACACCCTGCCTCCTTAAGGGCCTAGAGCACAAGGCAGGAGGTAAAAGGAAGAGAAAAAGAAGGCTGACCCCTCGCAGAAGGAGGGAATCAGAAAAGATGAGACAAGGGCCAATTAAGGCGGGAAAGGAAGAGACTCCCTAGGCCTCGGATACCCTAATACCGTCGGGGTCAGAAGAGAACAAGAGTTGACCAAGTGAGGTCGACAGGAAAGAAGACAGAGAGGAGCCCGGCACAAGTAAGTGGAAGCAATGCCGGACTCAGCTGGGGCCCCGTGGTCGCCAACCCACGCCCACTAGAAGTGAGCCCCTGGGGGTGCCTCCTTAAGGGCCTAGAACACAAGGCAGGAGGTAAAAGGAAGAGAAAAAGAAGGCTGACCCCTCGCAGAAGGAGGGTATCAGAAAAGATGAGACAAAGGCCAATTAAGGCGGGAAAGGAAGAGACTCCCTAGGCTTCGGATACCCTAATACCGTCGGGGTCAGAAGAGAACAAGAGTTGACCAAGTGAGGTCGACAGGAAAGAAGACAGAGAGGAGCCCGGCACAAGTAAGTGGAAGCAATGCCGGACTCAGCTGGGGCCCCGTGGTCGCCAACCCACGCCCACAAGATGTGAGCCCCTGGGGGACGTCCTGAAAGCAATCCAGCAGAACGCGTGATGGCTGAAATAGCAAAATTTTGCCGCCTCTATTGTCCAAATGAGCATTGGAAACGGATGGATGTTCTCTCATTAGCATCCGAATCCATCAACTCTACAATTCATGAGAGTACTGGACAGATTCCCATGTTGCTTCATCATGGAATTAAACCAACAAGATTATGGGATCGAATCATCTCTATTCCACCTGAGATTGAACCAAGTCGTCAGATGAGGGAAACTCTAGCTTTAGACAAGTTGAGGAGCCAAGCTGAGAAAAGAGAGCGCAGAGTGAGAGGAAAGCGTTTTCGCAGACCCTTGCGCGCAGGAACTCTTGTTTTAGTGAAAAGACCTACACCCTCGGACGTGCAAAATCGAGTGTACTCGAAGTTTGCAAGCCTTTACGCTGGACCTTATCGTATTGTGGAAGTAAACAACAATGGAAGCTATGAAATCGCCAATACACGAACAGGTAACATCGTGGGAACTTATAATGCAGCGAATTTGAAGATTTATTATTCAAGAATCAGATAATTTAATGTGTAGATAGGAAAAATAAAAATTTTCCAATTATTATTTTTTGCTAGGTGTGGGGTGGATGTGCCCAACTCTAGGAATGGGTATTCCAAGATTCAGACACCTAGATATCAAGGGAAAGATGATGATGATGATGATGATAATTGTTGTTTTAAGGGGCCTAACATCTAGGTTATCGGCCCCTAATGATCTGGGTGATAGCGAAGATATTAATGAAACGGAAACCAGAACGAAAATTAAGTGAGACGGAAAATACTTACAAAAAGGAACTCGAATTGAAACGACTCACAAAATGTTCTTACAAAAGGGAATTTAGAACGAAAAGATTCACAAAAGGAATAGATTGAAAAATACCCACAAAATGAAGGCTAGGTTCAAAATACGTACAAAATGCAATGTAGCGTCGAAATACTTACAAAATGCAACTGAAATTCAAAATACTTACAAAATGCAAATGAGATCGAAAATACGTACAAAATGCAATTGAGGTTCAAAATACTTACAAAATGCAATTGAAATTGAAAATACACAATGCAATTCAGATTGAAATAGGCCTTATCCCAGTTCCAATCCAAATTATTCACAAAGTGCAATCGAAATTCAAAATACTTACAAAATGCAATTGAAATTGAAAATGCTTACAAAATGTACGGTGATTCCAACGACTCATGTGGATTGACAATACTTACAAAAAGCAATTTAGATTGAAAATACTTGACAAAATGTAATTTAGATTCAAAATACCCACAAAATGCAATTGAGAATCAAAATATGTGCAAAATGCCCCCAAACAAAATGCAATTTAGATTCAAAATTCGTGCGAAATGCGGTTTTGGTTGAAAATACTTACAAAATGCAATTGAAATTCAAAATACTCACAAAAGGCCCCGCAACCTGCATTGAAAGACTTACTAAAAAGCAATTTAGATTGTCAATCTTTACAAAATGCAATTGAGGTTGAAAACAATCGCGAGATGTAATTTAGAACGAAAAAACTTACAAAATGCAACATAGATCAAAAATGCCTTAAAAATCAATAAAAGGGAATTTAGATACACGGTGATTCGAGTAACAAAAAACAGTGCGGGAATCTTAAAGAGAAAAGGAAATAGAAGGAAAAGAGGAGAGGGGAGGGGAGAGAGGAGAAGTTGATGATGATAATTGTTGTTTTAAGGGGCCTAACATCTAGGTTATCGGCCCCTGATGGTTTGGGCGATCGTGAAGATGAAAATGAAAATCGAACTTAAAACTAAAACTAACTACTAACGTATATACTAGAAGAAGAGAGGAGAAGGTCCGCCCCAAAGGGAAGGGACAAAAGGGGAAAACGGACCCAGCTCAGGAATCCCTCGGGGTCGCCAACGCCCGAACTCACCAGCCGTGAGCCCCTGAGGGTGTAGCATTATCGACGGTGCACCAGAAGTGGTGGGGCTACATACACCCTGCCTCCTTAAGGGCCTTGAGCACAAGGCAGGAGGTAAAAGGAAAAGAACAAGAAGGCTGACCCCTCGCAGAAGGAGGGTATCAGAAAAGATGAGACAAAGGCCAATTAAGGCGGGAAAGGAAGAGACTCCCTAGGCCTCGGATGCCCTAATACCGTCGGGGTCAGAAGAGAACAAGAGTTGACCAAGTGAGGTCGACAGGAAAGAAGATGATGATGATGATAATTGTTGTTTTAAGGGGCCTAACATCTAGGTTATCGGCCCCTCATGGGTTGGGTGATCGTGAAGATGAAAATGAAAAGCGAACTTAAAACTAAAACTAACCACTAACCTACATACTAGAAGAAGAAATGGAAAACTAAAGGAGAATAAGGCAAATAAAAGGACAGAAGGAAAAGAAATGCCCTCAACCCTCGGAGAAGGCGGATTTACGGACTTGGAAGGAAGGAGAGCCATGAAAGGCATATAGGAAAGTGAAAGAGGAGAGGGTCCGCCCCAAAGGTAAGGGACAAAAGGGGAAATCGGACCCAGCTCAGGAATCCCTCGGGGTCGCCAACTCCCGAACTCACCAGCCGTGAGCCCCTGAGGGTGTAGCATTATCTAGGGTGCACCAGAAGTGGTGGGGCTACATACACCCTGCCTCATTAAGGGCCTAGAGCACAAGGCAGGAGGTAAAAGGAAGAGAAAAAGAAGGCTGACCCCTCGCAGAAGGAGGGTATCAGAAAAGATGAGACAAGGGCCAATTAAGGCGGGAAAGGAAGAGACTCCCTAGGCCTCGGATACCCTAATACCGTCGGGGTCAGAAGAGAACAAGAGTTGACCAAGTGAGGTCGACAGGAAAGAAGACAGAGAGGAGCCCGGCACAAGTAAGTGGAAGCAATGCCGGACTCAGCTGGGGCCCCAGGAAAGAAGACAGAGAGGAGCCCGGCACAAGTAAGTGGAAGCAATGCCGGACTCAGCTGGGGCCCCGTGGTCGCCAACCCACGCCCACAAGATGTGAGCCCCTGGGGGACATCCTGAAAGCAATCCAGCAGAACGCGTGATGGCTGAAATAGCAAAATTTTGCCGCCTCTATTGTCCAAATGAGCATTGGAAACGGATGGATGTTCTCTCATTAGCATCCGAATCCATCAACTCTACAATTCATGAGAGTACTGGACAGATTCCCATGTTGCTTCATCATGGAATTAAACCAACAAGATTATGGGATCGAATCATCTCTATTCCACCTGAGATTGAACCAAGTCGTCAGATGAGGGAAACTCTAGCTTTAGACAAGTTGAGGAGCCAAGCTGAGAAAAGAGAGCGCAGAGTGAGAGGAAAGCGTTTTCGCAGACCCTTGCGCGTAGGAACTCTTGTTTTAGTGAAAAGACCTACACCCTCGGACGTGCAAAATCGAGTGTACTCGAAGTTTGCAAGCCTTTACGCTGGACCTTATCGTATTGTGGAAGTAAACAACAATGGAAGCTATGAAATCGCCAATACACGAACAGGTAACATCGTGGGAACTTATAATGCAGCGAATTTGAAGATTTATTATTCAAGAATCAGATAATTTAATGTGTAGATAGGAAAAATAAAAATTTTCCAATTTTTATTTTTTGCTAGCTGTGGGGTGGATGTGCCCAACTCTAGGAATGGGTATTCCAAGATTCAGACACCTAGATATCAAGGGAAAAGCTACAGCCGCTTTTGAAAGTTGAGATATTTGAATATCGCGCTCCATTACTTCTAGAATGGAATGGAAACTTTGTGCATCCAAGAGCATGTTAAGTGACGTAGCGAGTAGTAGCAGAGGTCGAGACTATTTGTTGATTAAATAGTTAGCCATGGAGTAGAGACTTGAGACTTGGATCAGATTACTGGCACGGCCAAATGAAAGAGAATGCACTTAGTCTCAAGTGAATCGGACCAGAGACACCGGAGTTATGAAGATTTCCAGATTTCAGCGTGATCCAGCGTGGACCCGACCGTTTTGAATATAAGCCGACCGGCCCAAGCATCATTAGCTCACTTCGAACCAAGCTCTTGCATGACAAGGTGCTGCTGCTACGTTGAGCCAAGGCACATGGTTGCCGGATCTACGCAGAAGATATCTTTAAATTGTGATAGTCACAAAAGTGCTACGATACATGTGGAACGTAGTAAGTTTCCGGCAGAGGGAATCACTAAGGTGATTGTTATTTTTCTACGGACACTGGTGAAATACTTTATTTCTATATGGACATATGCTAGACTTTGTCTAGAAAGTACTTTGTCACAGTCCAGTAATAATAATTCAATACTTGGATATTTTAATCCAATTAGTCAGTTTCATAAATTGTAACTTGATAACCACT
This sequence comes from Meconema thalassinum, assembly GCA_946902985.2. NCBI lineage: Eukaryota > Metazoa > Arthropoda > Insecta > Orthoptera > Tettigoniidae > Meconema > Meconema thalassinum. The sequence goes on along the minus strand of OX336392.1, from coordinate 499,537,001 downwards.
CCGATCTTTCAGTATATTGAAGGCCAGTCTATCACGGTGTTGTTCATTAGCCGACAAAGGGAAACTATAAGTTGCTTCGCGCATGATAGATGGTGATAAACCATGCCCAGGGAACGATCTTCAGAACAGCCGTTGATTGATTTAGACTGTCAGTGTTTTCTTGTACTGAAAAGATTACCGTGAGTTATGTTACAACTGACGTATTTGAGTATAGATCATTTGGATCTGACCCCATTTAAGCAAACTGCTATGGATTTAATTGAAGCCAATATTAAAATGGATCAGCAGTTACTTCAAACTTCAAGGAATATTTCCACTATGTCGTGTTAGACAGATTGTGGGTATATAATGGCGGCCGATACAAGGATTAGACGTGCGTGTCCAATAGGGCATGTATCTGGATAAATCTGGTACAGACCAGGTTCACTACGCTTCAAGACCAACGAGAAATGTAAGCCACATTTTGACTTTTATATTATGCCTAGCTAATTGGAACAAACTCATTTTCTGCAGATGACCAACACATTTGTTTTTCTTCGTATTTAAATCTTGCAATGATTTACGCAAGACATTAGAGTTATTCTGAGTATTTTCAGCACTCAGAACAGTTTAGATGATGATGATGATAATTGTTGTTTTAAGGGGCCTAACATCTAGGTTATCGGCCCCTGAAGAACAGTTTAGGATCGATGACCGAGCATAACGAGCATTTATTTGAATGTTGCATATTTTTTGATAATCACGGTAATCAGCCGAGGTAACTGTAAAAGTTAATAATTATTTTTTGTTGAGAAATGGATATTTTATCCATATTCGAAGAATCGAACATGTGGATTCTCACATAATGAAATAATAATTAAACACATTTACAATAATATAATTAATAATAATAATAATAATCCACTAATAATGATAATAATGATTTTCATAACTTTTCCAAATAATTCTTGGATCTTATATTTTCTAATAATCACATTCATTGAGAGAGAGCTTATGAAGTAGTGTAATCATTTCTAGTTTGGAACAGGTGATTTTCCGAAGGATAGTGGTTAGCGCAAGCCCGCATTCAACCAACATCTGGTTGAACAGTTAATATTTGCAATGAGCAAAGTATATTTTTCAGATAACACGGAGAGGCATGAAACGGGAAGCAAATGATATTTGTATCAATTAGATTATCGGCCCCTGAAGAACAGTTTAGGATCGATGACCGAGCATAACGAGCATTTATTTGAATGTTGCATATTTTTTGATAATCACGGTAATCAGCCGAGGTAACTGTAAAAGTTAATAATTATTTTTTGTTGAGAAATGGATATTTTATCCATATTCGAAGAATCGAACATGTGGATTCTCACATAATGAAATAATAATTAAACACATTTACAATAATATAATTAATAATAATAATCCACTAATAATGATAATAATGATTTTCATAACTTTTCTAAATAATTCTTGGATCTTATATTTTCTAATAATCACATTCATTGAGAGAGAGCTTATGAAGTAGTGTAATCATTTCTAGTTTGGAACAGGTGATTTTCCGAAGGATAGTGGTTAGCGCAAGCCCGCATTCAACCAACATCTGGTTGAACAGTTAATATTTGCAATGAGCAAAGTATATTTTTCAGATAACACGGAGAGGCATGAAACGGGAAGCAAATGATATTTGTATCAATTAGGATATTTTTGTATTTATATAAAATCATGACGTAGATACACATTCGAAAGTGAAATAGAGAGTATCATAAGTGTGGTAACTTCACGATTTGAACTGAAGGGTAAAATAAAATAAACTTGTAAGTTTATAAATCTTCCAGTGTTGATAATAAGCAGAGGCTTGATTTATTGTATACATTTTGGGAAGAAAATTTATGTGTGTGGAGTAGTTGAAATGCCATTCCCAGGTGCGCATGTTTAAGTCGCAAGAATGAGGAGGTTTTTATTTGAGCATCAGTTAAATAGCAGGTTCGATGACTCAGTGTTAAAGAAGGAGTATTGGAACTACACATTGCGTCGTATGAATGACCCAAAGGTTATTTCTTAAAAACCATCAGTTCTTATTTCAACCTTGTTTACGGATTCCATTAAGACTTTGATTTTGCTAGAACCCGGATTTGTCATGATAGTATTTTATTCTTCTTCAGAGGAAGACCTTTGCCGTTGTTGTTGGAATATTGTGTTCTTATAAAAATAATAGAATGGGCCACTGCCAATTAAAAATAATTCTATAGCCACGAATAATTTGAAGGATGTTTTCAATCCTAGTGTCATGAACTAAATGAATTTATTATGAAGCTACAATTCTTATTTTCGCATTCTGTTCAAGAATTGCAAGTTGTGAAAGTTACTAAAATGGCCACAAATATAAATATTTTTCTTAATAATGATTCCAAGTGGAAAATCGAATAGTTGAATGGTCCAACAATTTATTGATCTAGTTGATGATTCAGAAATCATATATTTTGTTAGGAACTTGAAGTTCATAATCGAGTCACTTCTCGAAACGTTTAATGTCAGAAGAACAATTAATTTTGTTTTGCTTCGCACAGTTCTTCGATGCTATGCTCCAGGGTCAGATACTTTTCAGATGTTGTTATTAATATGTGTACATAATTTGTGTTGATTCAGAGATAATAATATTTTTTGACAATATTTTTTGAAACTGGAAAAATAAGTGAAAGTTAAAAATTCTATGAACAATTATTCTACGAGTGTTAATATTATGTAAAAATTCAACCAGTGAACTACAGTATTTCCAGTAAAGACAATTAAATTTGAACTGGATTTAATCATAAATAATGGATATTATTTTGGAACACAGTCTACAGGACTGATAATCAGACTTGTGTCTCCAAAGATAATTGTCCAATGTGTTGGAAAATTTCTGTACATTGTGTAAATAGTAATGTGGGTCGCCACACATGGATGATGCTGCTTTGAGCATTTTATTTTGCAGTCAATTTTAAATTCAGAATAAAATGAGATAATTTTACATGATGTGTTATGCCCAGTTGAATCTCCTTCTATCCTTATTGTTGCATTGAGCCAAAAATCAGTAAAGCATTTTTTTCATTTGATGTCGTTTTTGCGATTAGCTTTAACCCATCTGGCGGCCCGGGATATTTTGACTCTCGTGCTGACTGATTCTTGGTAAAATGCATATGTGGTCGTGCGGACTCCGGTCTAAACGGGCACATAAAATAAGATAGAGAGAGAAATGGCTTCGAACGTGGGGCTCGAGTTAGACACGGTCAATCGCATGCCGATTTAAATTGTGATAATTTTTATATAGATATTTTGGGAGTTGAGAGATGTCTGGTTTGGATGAATAAATTAGTAGGAAACCCAATTAGTGGGGAAAATTAAAAATTTAACTGGGTTAATAATTAGAATGGGTTTGATTATTTTTGATAATGGCTTAACCATTAGGGCGTCAAGTAAATTCAGTAGTAAACGTTCGATGACTGGACATACGCATTATTAGAATCCAGGTGGAGGATATTTGAGAACTTGCATATTTTTCTTGTGATATTGTGGTAAATGTAATTCGTAAAAGTAGAGAATTTTGTTTTTCCATCACGTCGACATTAGGACAAATCTCATTTTATTAGAGTGTTCCAATTAGCTATTCATATTTCTTGTTCTAATTATAATCTTGTGTCTGCCAACATGTATATCCCTAAGTTTTGAATAATAATTGAAAATTATGGAAGAGATGATGAGGATGATGAGGAGTTTGGAAGAGAGTTCCAAGGAGGCTGGACTGCGTGTAGCAGCCATTATGAAAGAAAATACAGAGGCTTTGGAAAAGAAACTTAAAGAAAATTCTGATAAACTTAAAGAAAGTTTAAATGATAAACTTAAAGAAAATTCTGATTCTTTAGAAAATAAACTTAAAGAAAGTTCTGATTCTTTAAAAAGATAACTTGAAAGAAAGTTCCGATTTGTTAGAAAGCAGGTTAAAAGATAACTTGAAAGAAAATTTAAATAGTAAATTTAATTCTATGGAAAATAAATTTAAAGAGAATTCCGAAATCTTGAAAATGTCACTTGAGAGTAAAATGACTAAATTATGCGAAAAAACACATGAGCTCGAAACTTCATTAGCCACTAACGCAAGTTTAATGGACGATAAATTTCGCGATGCCGATCTAAGATCCCAAAGCTTAGCTGATAGGATAGAACATGGTCTTAGGAAAGTTGGTGAAGACATGATCAACCTAGAAATCAGAGTGAAGATAGAGAGCAATGAGATGGCAACTCTAGTTGTTCAACGTTTGACAGAACAATTCAAAGAACTCGTAGTGGGAGAAATAAGAGAAGGCGTGATTAATGAATTACAAACTGAAATTAAAACCACAGTTATCGATGAGATTAAAGACACACTCAAGCTGGAGAACCAAGAGGGAGTCAAGGAAATTAGGGAATCTTTGTCATCCCATATTCAAGTAATTTCCAAAGATATTCAAGCAACTCAGATGGACATATCAGATGTGACAGGGTCGTTGAAAAGTCACGAGGCTGTTATGAACCAGATATCCACTGATGTCAAGGAGAACTGTAAGGAAACCGAAGAAATTAGAAAAATGTCTGAAGAAAACCATAAGGAACTTGAGGCTATGAAAACCCAAATCAAGGACGAGAAACAGTATGACCATCTGTTGAAAATGCCAAGTATAAGGGGAGAAGAACAGATACAGATAAACCCAGGAGCAGCTAGAGAAACTGATAGTCAAAGACAGGATGAGGTCAGGACAGTATTTCAATCCAACCCCATAACTGTATTCAAGAATGTAGAGGATAAGCCTTCTAAATTTTCAGGGCGAGATTCTGTGACACCCGTAGAATTCTTGAGAGAAGCAGGTGATTACCTAAAAGATTCCAAAATCCCGAAGGAAAGACAGATCCGAGTGATAGGCAAATTTTTGGAAGGTCCCGCCCTTCTTTGGTTTAGAGCTTTTAGGTCCACTCTCACCAATTTTGAGGAGTTTTCCCGTGGGTTATTAAAAAAGTTTTGGTCCCCGGAAACCCAACAGCAAGTCAGAGCAGAATTATATTCAAAGAGATTCTCGACGTCACAACCTACTCGATACTCTACGTACTTTTCTGGACAGCTTTCTAAACTACAACATTTAGATCCGCCGATGCCAGATAATGAATTAATTACCGCATTAATACGTCAGTTTCCAGCAGACGTCCAAGGAACTTTGATCGCTGCTGACATTTATAATATGGAGCAATTTGACGAGGTATTGCAGAAACTTGATCACACGAACGCTCAATTCTTCCATCAGAAGGGAGGAAAGAATAACAACGCTGTGTACGCTGTTATGGCCGACAGTTATTCCCAAACACCTCGAGAGATTCGAGAGGGGCGAGAAGAGAAAACGCCGAGGGAAGAGCCCGATAAAAGAGGATGGAATCAGAACAATAACTGATACAGTTACAAACCTTATGCGAGACCGGATGGTGGATATCGATATAATACTCGATGGAGAAGGCCAAGGGATAATCAAGGAAGGTACCAGGAAAGAAGGTACTATGGTAGAAACAATAACTACAATAACAGAGGGAATGTGAACACTCGTCAGTCCAATGAAGAGTTCAATAAGGAGACGAGGAAGAACTTGGAAGAAAAACACCAAGAAACCTTGCAGTTCTTGGAACAGAAGCCCAATGAACCAGGTCCATCGGGAACACAACAATCCCGGGGGAATGGAAAAGAAAAAAAAACTTCGAATTCACAGTAGAAGATAGAATTTTAAACACTTTCACTTCCAGGATTATTAAATGGCAAGCAGAGGATGATGACTTAATTCAACATAATGACGAACGGAAAGAGATGGGTACAAGAATTAAAATGCCAATCATATCATGCGAAGTATTCGGTATGCCTGTCGATACTTTAATTGATACTGGGGCTATGCTTTGTCTTGTGAGCGAGAAGCTTTATATTCTGTGGAAGCTCAAAGAGAATTTAGAGGAGAGTCCAGTATCTGGAATTAAAATCCAAGGAATAATACCCAACAAAATATCTCGGTGTAAAACACAATTATACTTATGTGTTATTATTGGAGGACATGATTTCCGACATGTGTTTGTAGTAATGAAGGACATGGCTTTTCACATGATATTGGGAGCGGATTTCATTCATCCGTCTGACATGGCCAAACCATCCCAATCTGTTTTGCTCCAGTTTGTCATTTAGTTTCTGTACTCCCAGTTCTTTCCGTATATCTTCATTTCTCACTCTGTCTCTCCTCGTTTCCTGGACCATACTTCTCAGGATTCTCATCTCAGCTGCTTGTATTCTGCTCTCATCCCTCTTAGTCATTGTCCAAGTTTCTGCTGCATATGTCATTATAGGAACATAATATGCTTGTACATAACTTCTTTAGCCTTAATGGGTATATCCTTGTTCCATACGAGTCCCCGTACCTGTTGGTAGAAAGCACTCCCGAGTTGTATTATTCTGCTAATTTCCAAATCTAGTCTTCCATCTTCAGCCAGTTCACTTCCCAAGTATTTGGAAGTGTTTCACCACTTCCAATTCCTTATCTCCACTTTGATTACTCCTTTTCCTTCTTTCTTATCTCTACTCATCACCACTGTTTTACTCTTCTCCATATTTATCTTCAATCCCCATTGCTCAATCTTTTCATTTATTACATCGAACTGTTCTTGTACCTCCATCTCATCCTCGCCCCAGATCACAACATCGTCTGCAAACAACATTACCTTCATCTTTGCCCTACTATATTCTTTCATTGCTGCCTTCATGATGTCATCCATCACCATTACGAAAAATAATGGTGACAACACACTTCCTTGCTTTAGTCCAGTGTCAATTTTAAACCATTCCGATGTCCTGACTCTAGTCTTCACACTACTGTAGCAATCCATGCACATTCCTTTTATCCTGTCTCTCAGTTCCTTGCCTATCCCCCTATTTGTTAAGCTTTACCAAACTTTTGTTCTAGGGATGCTATCATAGGCCTCTTCTAAATCAATAAAAGTCATTACCATATCCTTCCCATATTCCCAACTCTTTTCAATGTTCTGTCTCAGAATGAAAATGGGTTCCACTGTTGACCTGCCCCCTCCAAATCCAAACTGCTTTTCCTCTATTTGGCTTTCTACCTTTACTCTAATTCTTTTTTCTAGGATTCTTTCCATTACTTTGGCAACATGCGAGATGATGGTGATTCCTCGGTAGTTACCACACACCTTCCTGTCTCCTTTCTTGAATATTGGCAATATTATTCCCTTTTTCCAGGCTTCAGGTACTTTCTTCTCTCTCCACACACTCCGGAGAAGTCTGTATGTCCACTGCAGTCCCTCTGGTCCTGCCGCCTTGATAATTTCTATTGCCACTTCGTCGATTCCCACAGCTTTCCCCATCTTCATCTTCCTAACTGCCCATTATAATGTATTAAATTAAATATTTTTTTCCAGGAATGGTCGTTACTGGAGTTCTCACTGGAGTTCTGGACTGCAATCCTGCAGAAGACTTAATCTATTGGTTTGTGGAAGATAATGTGTCAAAGGTAAAATGCCTTTTAGTAATTGTTTGAAATTCATATCAATCCTTGCCAATTTTTAAATAAATATATTCAAAATATGTTCTGTGCTTGTCTTTCACCCGTACAGCTGAGATTTGAATCCCAGTGACCGCAGTGTGGAATTTCACCTGAAAATTCACGTGGTGTCAGGAAGTGTTAGAATTAGCGCAGCACACCACACGATGAAACATAGCACGGTTACTAATAGTCTTACAATAATGGAAGTCAAAGAATACTCAAAACAAGGACATACATCCCGAGCGAGATGCGCACATAACTTATACTCATAGAACAGGAGCTTTATTCCAAACTTACACTTCCCCTCGAGTAAAATTAAGTTGATTTCGCTCAGAACAGCAGATTTCATGCACCACTGATGTATTTGTCTGGGCAAACTCTTTGTAAGGAAGTCTGCCACTTGATCTTCAGTTGGAATGTACTGTACAACAAACAACTTCTTTATCAGCGTGTCTCTGATAAAATGAAGTCTAATGTCAATATGTTAACTTCTGCTGTGGAACATGGGATTTGCAGCTAATCTCAGTGCACTTTGGCTGTCACAGTACATGGTCAGATCAGCTAGGGCGTTGAAACCCAATTCGTGAAGAAATCTCTGCAAGTATATGGCCTCTTTGGTACATTCGGACATAGCCATATACTCCGCCTCCGTAGTAAGTACTAAGGGCAACCGTTCTCTGCTTTTGAGCATTCCAAGGTATGGGGCATCCACCAAGTACAAAGAGGTAGCCCGTGTGAGACTTCCTATCGTCGATGCTTCCTCCCCAATCTGCATCCACGAACCCCCTGACCGGTTTCGGGTCAGACACGAAAACTAGACCAACGTTGGCAGTTCCCTTTAGATAACGAAGGACTCTTTTGGCCGCCCTCTAGTGTTCCATCCCGTAGCAGTTATTAAACTGACCTAAGCAGCTGATGGCGAATGAGATGTCCGAACATGTGGTTGTAAACAGGTAGGTAATTGCACCTATAAAATCACGATAAGGAAGTAATTGTTCCTCTACACTTCAGTCCCCCTTCTTTGTCAGCTTGATCCCAAGATCTAGAGGTGTGGCAACTAGTTTGCACTCGCTCATACCGAAATCATTCGAGAAGTTCTTTGATATACCCCTGTTGGTACGTTTTGACCCAACTCTAAGATTATCGATAAATACGGACAGCCGGAAGTTCCCGTGGAGTATAACGTGAGATACAACTATACTCTTCTTTTTCCGTGCAAAAATGCTGCTATCTGGCACGTAAATAATGAACTAATAATAAAAAAGACGGGTAACGACGGATCGTTACCCTGTCAGTTTTTGCAGGACCCGTGGGTACCGATAGATCGTTACCTTGAAGACCAAAGGGTTAAAAGAAAAGAAGGCCTTTGATACAGTTAAGAGAAAACATGTATGGGAGTGCCTACTGAAAAGGAATGTATCGAAATCATTAATTAATAAGATTAAAATGTTGTATCATGAGAGTAAAAGCAGTGTACAAGTCGGAAGTGGTAAATCTGAAACATTCTATAAAAAAAAGGCCTCAAGCAAGGAAGTGCATTATCACCATTATTATTTATTATACTGATGGATGAAATTATAAAACGTATAAAACCACGCCCCATCCATGCTTGTCAAACAGGTAATACCAACCCAACTAACAATAAGTCATCATTTCACCCCGTCAACCACCATACACAAATCTACACCGTTTCACCGATCCGAACCAAATTTTGTATACTTACCCTTTTGTAAGTAAGTATTTTTATTCTCAGTTGCATTTTGTGACTATTTTGAATCTAAATTACATTTTGTAAGTATTTTCTATCTAAATTGCATTTTGTAAATTTTGTCAATTCAAATAACAGTACAGTAAGTATGTAGTTAGTTTTAGTTGTAAGTAGGTAGTTAGTTTGTCTATTAGATATATGTCATTGTTCTATTAGACTGTGGTGTGTGAGTGTGTCTGGTAGCAGTTGCATTGTTTATTAGTTATAGTTCATTGTTTCAGTAGACTGTGATGTGTGATTGCATGTGAGTGTGTCTGGTGACAGACTGTTTTGGTGGTAGTATTTGATGATGATGATAATTGTTGTTTTAAGGGGCCTAACATCTAGGTTATCGGCCCCTAATGATCCGGGTGATAGCGAAGATGATAATGAAACGGAAACCAGAACGAAAATTAAGTGAGACGGAAAATAGTTACAAAAAGGAACTCGGATTGAAACGACTCACAAAATGTTCTTACAAAAGGGAATTTAGAACGAAAAGATTCACAAAAGGAATAGATTGAAAAATACCCACAAAATGAAGGCTAGGTTCAAAATACGTACAAAATGCAATGTAGCGTCGAAATACTTACAAAAAGCAACTGAAATTCAAAATACTTACAAAATGCAAATGAGATCGAAAATACGTACAAAATGCAATTGAGGTTCAAAATACTTACAAAATGCAATTGAAATTGAAAATACACAATGCAATTCAGATTGAAATAGGCCTTATCCCAGTTCCAATTCAAATTATTCACAAAGTGCAATCGAAATTCAAAATACTTACAAAATGCAATTGAAATTGAAAATGCTTACAAAATGTACGGTGATTCCAACGACTCATGTGGATTGACAATACTTACAAAAAGCAATTTAGATTGAAAATACTTGACAAAATGTAATTTAGATTCAAAATACCCACAAAATGCAATTGAGAATCAAAATATGTGCAAAATGCCCCCAAACAAAATGCAATTTAGATTCAAAATTCGTGCGAAATGCGGTTTTGGTTGAAAATACTTACAAAATGCAATTGAAATTCAAAATACTCACTAAAAGGCCCCGCAACCTGCATTGAAAGACTTACTAAAAAGCAATTTAGATTGTCAATCTTTACAAAATGCAATTGAGGTTGAAAACAATCGCGAGATGTAATTTAGATCGAAAAAACTTACAAAATGCAACATAGATCAAAAATGCCTTAAACATCGATAAAAGGGAATTTAGATACACGGTGATTCGAGTAACAAAAACAGTGCGGGAATCTTAAAGAGAAAAGGAAATAGAAGGAAAAGAGGAGAGGGGAGGGGAGAGAGGAGAAGGTCCGCCCCAAAGGGAAGGGACAAAAGGGGAAAACGGACCCAGCTCAGGATCCCTCGGGGTCGCCAACGCCCGAACTCACCAGCCGTGAGCCCCTGAGGGTGTAGCATTATCGACGGTGCACCAGAAGTGGTGGGGCTACATACACCCTGCCTCCTTAAGGGCCTTGAGCACAAGGCAGGAGGTAAAAGGAAAAGAACAAGAAGGCTGACCCCTCACAGAAGGAGGGTATCAGGAAAGATGAGACAAGGGCCAATTAAGGCGGGAAAGGAAGAGACTCCCTAGGCCTCGGATACCCTAATACCGTCGGGGTCGGAAGAGAACAAGAGTTGACCAAGGAAGGTCGACAGGAAAGAAGAAAGAGAGGAGCCCGGCACAAGTAAGTGGAAGCAATGCCGGACTCAGCTGGGGCCCCCTGGTCGCCAACCCACAACCCACTAGATGTGAGCCCCTGGGGGGGGGGTAGTATTTGTTGTTGGTGGAACTTAAGTATTTTTCGTTAGTAGAATTTTGGTATTTAATTGTTAGTACGGTAGAAGGTTAGTATTTTTGTTAGTAGAATTGCTCTTTACTTATTCTGAAAGGGAGTAGCAGCCTTTCAGAATAAATCAATTCTTTACTAGTCTTATAGACGGTTAAGATATTGATAATATAAGCCAAATAATGGCTACACTGCGTCCTGCTGCACGGCTGAAAGCAACGGGAAACTACAGCCGTATGCTATTCCCGAGGATATGCACCTCTCTATGCATAAATACATGTGATGATGGCCTCCTCCCTTGTAAAATTTCAATCCGGAGGTAAACTAGTCCCCCGTTCGGATCTCCGGGTGGGGACTACTCGAGAGGGGATTAACATCACAGAAGTGACAAAGAGGAAATCTGACATTCTACGGATCGGAGCGTGGAATGTTAGAAGTCTGCTAGGAAATGGAAGGTTAGAAAACTTAGAAAGGGAAATGGATAGGTTGAGGTTGGATTTGGTTGGGATTAGTGAAATGCGCTGGCAGGAAAAACAGGACTTTTGGTCAGGAGACTATAGGGTCATTAGCACTAAATCAAACAATGGCCAAGCAGGGGTTGGCCTCATATTGAGTAGGAAACTTGGACAGCGGGTGGAATATTATGAGCAATATAGTGAACGGATTATTGTAGCAAAAATAAATACTAAACCTACCTGCACCACAGTGGTACAAGTCTATATGCCTACCAGTCAAGCTAATGATGAGGATGTTGAAAAGGTCTACGAAGAAATAGACGAAATTCTGAGGTATATCAAGGGTGATGAAAATGTTATAGTAATGGGAGATTGGAATGCTGTGGTAGGAAAAGGGAGAGAAGGGAAGATAGTAGGAGATTTCGGATTGGGTGAGAGGAATGATCGAGGAAGCAGGCTGGTAGAATTCTGCACTGAGCATGAGTTGGTCATAGCTAACACCTTATTCAATAACCACAATAGAAGAATATACACATGGATGAGACCAGGAGATACAGGGCGTTACTTCATTATGGTCAAGCAGAGGTTTCGAAACCAGATTTTGGATTGTAAAACATATCCTGGTGCTGACATAAACTCTGACCACAATCCGGTTGTAATGAAATGCAGATTAAAGTTGAAGAAACTGAAGAAAAGTCAAAAGCCAAAAAGGTGGGCAACAGACAGACTGAAAGAGAAGGATGTAAACGAAAGATTCAAGAAGAGTATAAAGGAAGGACTAATGAAAAACCCTAAACAATCTTCAATTGCAGACGAATGGGCACTTTTGAAGAATGAAATAACAAAATCCGCAGAAGAAAACATTGGTAGGAAAGAGAGAATAGGTAGAAAACCGTGGATCACTCAGGATATACTCGAATTGATGGATGAAAGGCGGAAGCACAAGAATGTAAGAGATGAAAAGGGGAAAGCAGAATACAGACGTCTGAGAAATGAGGTTAACAAGAAGTGCAAGGAAGCGAAAGAAGAATGGTTGAAAGAGAAATGTGCTGGTATAGAAAATTGTCTGAAATTAGGAAAAGTAGACACAGCTTATCGAAGGATTAAGAATACTTTTGGGGAAAAGAAGACTAAGTGCTGTAATATTAAGGACACAAATGGAAAGCCTCTAACAGATAGGGAAGAAAAGGTTGAGAGATGGAAAGCTTACATAGAGAGTTTGTATAAGGGAAAGGAGATTGAGAATCATGTAATGAAAACGGAGGAGGAAATTGATGAGGATGCGAAAGGAGATTTAATATTGAGATCAGAATTTGATAGAGCTTTGGAAGACTTAAGCAGGAACAAAGCACCAGGCATAGATGATATACCGATTGAGTTGCTACGCTGCATAGGAGACGAAGGTCTGATCAGGTTGTTTCACTTGGTGTGTAGGATTTATGAGACAGGTGAGGTACCCCCTGATTTCAAGAAGAATGTAATCGTTGATGATGATGATGATAATTGTTGTTTTAAGGGGCCTAACATCGAGGTTATCGGCCCCTAATGATCTGGGTGATAGCGAAAATGATAATGAAATGGAAACCAGAATAAAATTACCGAAGACTGAAAATACGTACAAAAAGGAACTCACATGGAAACAACTCACAATATGGTCCTACAAAAGGGAATTTAGAACGAAAAGTTGCACAAAAAGAATAGATTGAAAAAGACCCACAAAACGTAGGCTAGATTCAAAATACGTACAGAATGCAAAGTAGCGCCGAAATACTTACAACATGCAACTGAAATTCAAAATACTTACAAAATGCAAATGAGATCGAAAGTACGTACAAAATGCAATTGAGGTTCAAAATACTTACAAAATGCAATTGAAATTGAAAATACACAATGCAATTCAGATTGAAATATCCCAGTTCCAATCCAAATTATTCACAAAGTGCAATTGAAATTCAAAATACTTACAAAATGCAATTGAAATTGAAAATGCTTACAAAATGTACGGTAGATTCAAACGACTCATGTGGATTGACAATACTTACAAAAAGCAATTTAGATTGAAAATACTTGACAAATGTAATTTAGATTCAAAATACCCACAAAATGCAATTGAGAATCAAAATATGTGCAAAATGCCCACCAAACAAAATGCAATGTAGATTCAAAATTCGTGCGAAATGCGGTTTTGGTTGAAAATACTTACAAAATGCAATTGAAATTCAAAATACTCACTAAAATGCCCTGACGCCTGCATTGAAAGACTTACTAAAAAGCAATTTAGATTGTCAATCTTTACAAAATGCAATTGAGGTTGAAAACAATCGCGAGATGTAATTTAGATCGAAGAGACTTACAAAATGCAACATAGATCAAAAATGCCTTAAAAAAAATGGTAAAAGGGAATTTAGATACACGGTGATTCGAGTAACAAAAACAGTGCGGGAATCTTAAAGAGAAAAGGAAATAGAAGGAAAAGAGGAGAGGAGAGGGGAGAGAGGAGAAGGTCCGCCCCAAAGGGAAGGGACAAAAAGGGGAAAACGGACCCAGCTCAGGAATCCCTCGGGGTCGCCAACTCCCCGAACTCACCAGCCGTGAGCCCCTGAGGGTGTAGCATTATCGACGGTGCACCAGAAGTGGTGGGGCTACATACACCCTGCCTCCTTAAGGGCCTAGAGCACAAGGCAGGAGGTAAAAGGAAGAGAAAAAGAAGGCTGACCCCTCGCAGAAGGAGGGTATCAGAAAAGATGAGACAAGGGCCAATGAAGGCGGGAAAGGAAGAGACTCCCTAGGCCTCGGATACCCTAATACCGTCGGGGTCAGAAGAGAACAAGAGTTGACCAAGGGAGGTCGACAGGAAAGAAGACAGAGAGGAGCCCGGCACAAGTAAGTGGAAGCAATGCCGGACTCAGCTGGGGCCCCGTGGTCGCCAACCCACGCCCACAAGATGTGAGCCCCTGGGGGGAAGAATGTAATCATCCCTATACCAAAGAAAGTGGGAGCTGACAGATGTGAAGATTACCGTATAATCAGCTTGATTACTCATGCTTCAAAGATCCTGTCTAGAATAATTTACAAGAGGATTGAGAGCCAGATAGAAACGGAGTTGGGTGAAGACCAGTTTGGTTTCAGGAGAAATGTAGGAACAAGGGAAGCTGTACTAAGTCTTAGGCTGATTTTGGAAGGTAGAATAAGGAAAGATAAGAGAACGTTCATGGCTTTTGTAGACTTAGAAAAGGCTTTTGATAACGTTGATTGGACTAAATTGTTTGACATTTTGTAATCGATTGGAATAAAGTTCAGGGATAGGAGGGTGATATACAATCTATACAGAAACCAGACAGCAGTCATTCGAGTTGAAGGACATGAGAGAGAAGCTGGTATTCATAAAGGTGTAAGGCAAGGCTGCAACTTATCACCCATACTTTTCAATCTTTACATTGAACAAGCAATGAAGGAAATTAGAGAAAAATTTAAAGTGGGAGTGAAGATTCAAGGAGAAATAATTTCAACTCTGAGATTTGCTGATGACATCGTCATCTTGGCCGACAAGCCTGAGGATTTGAATGAGTTTTTGAATGGTATGGACTCCGTCTTACGGAAAGAATTCATGATGAAAATTAATAAATGTAAAACAAAAATACTGGAATGCAGCCGAAATAAATCAGAAACCTCTATGGAGATCAAATTGGAAGGTGAAAAGCTGAAGGAAGTAGGAGACTTCTGTTACTTAGGAAGCAGAATAACCAGTGATGGACGAAGCAAAGAGGATATAAAAAGTAGGTTGGCTCAGGCAAGAAAAGCATTTCTACAAAAAAGGAATCTGCTGACATCGAATATAGATTTAGGTATTAGGAAGTCATTTTTGAAAGCCTATGTCTGGAGCGTGGCGCTCTATGGAAGTGAAACCTGGACTATTGGTGCAGCAGAAAAGAGGAGAATTGAAGCATTTGAAATGTGGTGTTACAGGAGAATGATGAAGATCAGATGGGTAGATAGGGTTACAAACGAAGAGGTATTAAGACGAGTGGGAGAGGAGAGATGTTTCTGGCGACTGCTAATGAAGAGAAGAGATAGGTTGGTAGGACACATACTAAGACACCCAGGAATAGCAAGCTTAGTTATGGAAGGAAGGGTCGAGGACAAGAACTGTAGGGGTAGACCAAGGTTAGAATATGTTAAACAGATTGCCTCGGATGTGGGGTGTGGTAGCTATGTAGAGATGAAACGATTAGCTCAGGACAGGGAGGCATGGAGGGCTGCACCAAACCAGTCAAAAGACTGAAGACTCAAACAACAAACAACAACATTTCATTCAGAAATATCAAGCAGTGATAGACATGAAGACAGAGACGATCAGATTCAAGAATACCGAAGAGATAAACTTCGAGGGAAAAGAAGAGGAAGACATCGAGGGAGATGCTCAATGGTCTCTGATTTTTCATGAAGCTGAAGGAAGAGAAGTCTACACTGAGAAGGAGTCCCCAGAGCTAGGAAAAATTTTGGAAGAGTACCACGATATTTTTGATATTAAACCTGGTGAAATTAAAGATTTTGAATATCGTATTCGTGTAAATGATGATGCACCTTTCCATGCTAAATTGTATCCGGTAGCGGAAAAGCATCGAGAAAGGGTAAAAGTGCTTATCAAAGAGATGGAAAGTAACAATGTGATTGAAAAGTACACTACCTCTTATATCAATCCATTAGCAGTAGTGTCTAAGCCAGATGGAAGTCTGAGACTATGTTCAGACGCGCGAAATTTGAATTCAAGATTGCTGCCAGAGTATGACAGACCACCAATCATTAGGGAACTGTTAAGGAAATTCCAAGGCAAGGTCTGGTTCTCTAACATTGATCTCACTTCGTCCTACCACCACATTAGGCTTAGTGAAGATTCCAAAAAGTTTAGAGGATTTATGTTTGACCAGCAGACATATGTATTCCGCCGTCTACCATTTGGGGTCAAAACATCTGGATCTGTTTTGATCAGAGCACTGGAACAAAACTTGAGTCCTGAAGTAAAAGAGATAGCAATTCGTTACATAGATGATATCCTAATTGCATCTGAGACTAAGGAGGAACATTTGTTACATCTTCCGATGTTATTCGCAGATTTGAGAAAAGCGAACTTTAAAGTAAACCTTCGAAAATGTCAGTTCTTTCGGAAGGAAATAAAATTTTCGGGCCACATTTTGGATGATGAAGGATACCGTCCCAATGAGACAAAGATACATGTGATTGCAAATTTCCCTAGACCTACTAGAGTGAAGAATATCCGCAGTTTTCTCGGGACATGCCAATTCTTTGCAAGGCATTGTCCAAGCTTCATCAAGACGGTTGCTCCATTGCAGGAATTATTTAAAAAAAGGAAACAAATGGAAATGGAATGAAGATTGTGAACAATCATTTCAAGATGCCAAGAGGTTATTGGTAAATAGCGTGAAATTAGAGTATCCTGACTTTACCAAGAATTTCATCATAGAATCCGATGCATCCACCGTAGGGATTGGAGCTATTTTCTTCAAGAAGATGACAATCACAAGAGACGTTACCTGGCGTTCATAAGCAGGAAACTTCGTCCATCAGAAAGGAATTATTACACCACAGAGTTAGAAGCACTTGCTGTAATCTTCGCGTTGGAGTCGTGGAAGAAAATGTTAATTGGACATTCAGTAATTGTGAGGACTGATCACCATGCATTGGAGTTTATCTTGAGAACAAACTTTGCCAGTGATAGGATAACTAGATGGTCACTTTTTATTCAACAATTCAACCTAGTTATTGAACACACTCCAGGAAAATTGAACGTTGGGGCCGATTTATTGAGTAGAGCAGTGGAGTCTACATCTAAGGTTTTTCAAGTTAACCTGACGCAGGAGGATGAGGATACCTTGAGAAGGTTAAGATTGTTGCATTTATCCCAGAGGAGAGACCGACGTTTTAGAAACATTTTTCGTTTTCTACAAGGAGACATGGATCCAAATGATGATGATTTTGTGGAAACTGAAAGAATTTCAAGAGATTTTATGATGTTAGATGGTTTAATCTACAAGTTTGCAGATCCCGACCATACGAAGCTGAGAGTAGTGATACCTCCACGAATGCAAAAACCCATTATTTGGATGGCGCATCGAATTGCAGGTCATGCTGGAGTAGATAAAACGGTCAACTTGATACAAGAAAAATTTTCGTGGGAGCGAATGCGACAAACTGTCAGGAACACTATTCGAGAATGCGACTTATGCCAAAGGAGTAAACATAATTCTAGATTATTGAGAGAATTACCAAGGCCTATTATTCCTTCTAAGCCTTGTGAAATCTTCGCGACTGATCTTTATGGTCCTCTCCCAAAGTCTAAAAGAGGTAACCGATATATTCTGGTGACCATGGATGTTTTCAGCAAATACACTATGTTACACCCAATTCAGAAGGCAAACGCAAAATATTGTGCGAAGAGAATTAGAGACAACGTAATTCCGGAAGCAGGCAAACCGGAATTCCTTTTATCAGATCGTGGATCCCAATCTACATCTTTAGAATTTAGAACCATCATGAATAATCTTGGGATTAGACAATTGTTTTGTTATATCAGACATCCTGAAAGCTGATGATGATAATTGTTGTTTTAAGGGGCCTAACATCTAGGTTATCGGCCCCTGATGGTTTGGGTGATCGTGAAGATGAAAATGAAAAGCGAACTTAAAACTAAAACTAACTACTAACCTACATACTAGAAGAAGAAATGGAAAAATAAAGGAGAGTAAGGCAAATAAAAGGACAGAAGGAAAAGAAATGCCCTCAACCCTCGGAGAAGGTGGATTGAGGGACTTGGAAGGAAGGAGAGCCATGAAAGGCAGATAGGAAAGTGAAAGAGGAGAGGGTCCGCCCCAAAGGTAAGGGACAAAAGGGGAAAACGGACCCAGCTCAGGAATCCCTCGGGGTCGCCAACTCCCGAACTCACCAGCCGTGAGCCCCTGAGGGTGTAGCATTATCTAGGGTGCACCAGAAGTGGTGGGGCTACATACACCCTGCCTCCTTAAGATGATGATGATAATTGTTGTTTTAAGGGGCCTAACATCGAGGTTATCGGCCCCTAATGATCTGGGTGATAGCGAAAATGATAATGAAATGGAAACCAGAACAAAATTATCGAAGACTGAAAATACGTACAAAAAGGAACTCACATGGAAACAACTCACAATATGGTCCTACAAAAGGGAATTTAGAACGAAAAGTTGCACAAAAAGAATAGATTGAAAAAGACCCACAAAACGTAGGCTAGATTCAAAATACGTACAAAATGCAAAGTAGCGCCGAAATACTTACAAAATGCAACTGAAATTCAAAATACTTACAAAATGCAAATGAGATCGAAATTACGTACAAAATGCAATTGATGTTCAAAATACTTACAAAATGCAATTGAAATTGAAAATACACAATGCAATTCAGATTGAAATATCCCAGTTCCAATCCAAATTATTCACAAAGTGCAATTGAAATTCAAAATACTTACAAAATGCAATTGAAATTGAAAATGCTTACAAAATGTACGGTAGATTCAAACGACTCATGTGGATTGACAATACTTACAAAAAGCAATTTAGATTGAAAATACTTGACAAATGTAATTTAGATTCAAAATACCCACAAAATGCAATTGAGAATCAAAATATGTGCAAAATGCCCACCAAACAAAATGCAATTTAGATTCAAAATTCGTGCGAAATGCGGTTTTGGTTGAAAATACTTACAAAATGCAATTGAAATTCAAAATACTCACTAAAATGCCCTGACGCCTGCATTGAAAGACTTACTAAAAAGCAATTTAGATTGTCAATCTTTACAAAATGCAATTGAGGTTGAAAACAATCGCGAGATGTAATTTAGATCGAAGAGACTTACAAAATGCAACATAGATCAAAAATGCCTTTAAAAAATGGTAAAAGGGAATTTAGATACACGGTGATTCGAGTAACAAAAACAGTGCGGGAATCTTGAAGAGAAAAGGAAATAGAAGGAAAAGAGGAGAGGAGAGGGGAGAGAGGAGAAGGTCCGCCCCAAAGGGAAGGGACAAAAAGGGGAAAACGGACCCAGCTCAGGAATCCCTCGGGGTCGCCAACTCCCGAACTCACCAGCCGTGAGCCCCTGAGGGTGTAGCATTATCTAGGGTGCACCAGAAATGGTGGGGCTACATACACCCTGCCTCCTTAAGGGCCTAGAGCACAAGGCAGGAGGTAAAAGGAAGAGAAAAAGAAGGCTGACCCCTCGCAGAAGGAGGGAATCAGAAAAGATGAGACAAGGGCCAATTAAGGCGGGAAAGGAAGAGACTCCCTAGGCCTCGGATACCCTAATACCGTCGGGGTCAGAAGAGAACAAGAGTTGACCAAGTGAGGTCGACAGGAAAGAAGACAGAGAGGAGCCCGGCACAAGTAAGTGGAAGCAATGCCGGACTCAGCTGGGGCCCCGTGGTCGCCAACCCACGCCCACTAGAAGTGAGCCCCTGGGGGTGCCTCCTTAAGGGCCTAGAACACAAGGCAGGAGGTAAAAGGAAGAGAAAAAGAAGGCTGACCCCTCGCAGAAGGAGGGTATCAGAAAAGATGAGACAAAGGCCAATTAAGGCGGGAAAGGAAGAGACTCCCTAGGCTTCGGATACCCTAATACCGTCGGGGTCAGAAGAGAACAAGAGTTGACCAAGTGAGGTCGACAGGAAAGAAGACAGAGAGGAGCCCGGCACAAGTAAGTGGAAGCAATGCCGGACTCAGCTGGGGCCCCGTGGTCGCCAACCCACGCCCACAAGATGTGAGCCCCTGGGGGACGTCCTGAAAGCAATCCAGCAGAACGCGTGATGGCTGAAATAGCAAAATTTTGCCGCCTCTATTGTCCAAATGAGCATTGGAAACGGATGGATGTTCTCTCATTAGCATCCGAATCCATCAACTCTACAATTCATGAGAGTACTGGACAGATTCCCATGTTGCTTCATCATGGAATTAAACCAACAAGATTATGGGATCGAATCATCTCTATTCCACCTGAGATTGAACCAAGTCGTCAGATGAGGGAAACTCTAGCTTTAGACAAGTTGAGGAGCCAAGCTGAGAAAAGAGAGCGCAGAGTGAGAGGAAAGCGTTTTCGCAGACCCTTGCGCGCAGGAACTCTTGTTTTAGTGAAAAGACCTACACCCTCGGACGTGCAAAATCGAGTGTACTCGAAGTTTGCAAGCCTTTACGCTGGACCTTATCGTATTGTGGAAGTAAACAACAATGGAAGCTATGAAATCGCCAATACACGAACAGGTAACATCGTGGGAACTTATAATGCAGCGAATTTGAAGATTTATTATTCAAGAATCAGATAATTTAATGTGTAGATAGGAAAAATAAAAATTTTCCAATTATTATTTTTTGCTAGGTGTGGGGTGGATGTGCCCAACTCTAGGAATGGGTATTCCAAGATTCAGACACCTAGATATCAAGGGAAAGATGATGATGATGATGATGATAATTGTTGTTTTAAGGGGCCTAACATCTAGGTTATCGGCCCCTAATGATCTGGGTGATAGCGAAGATATTAATGAAACGGAAACCAGAACGAAAATTAAGTGAGACGGAAAATACTTACAAAAAGGAACTCGAATTGAAACGACTCACAAAATGTTCTTACAAAAGGGAATTTAGAACGAAAAGATTCACAAAAGGAATAGATTGAAAAATACCCACAAAATGAAGGCTAGGTTCAAAATACGTACAAAATGCAATGTAGCGTCGAAATACTTACAAAATGCAACTGAAATTCAAAATACTTACAAAATGCAAATGAGATCGAAAATACGTACAAAATGCAATTGAGGTTCAAAATACTTACAAAATGCAATTGAAATTGAAAATACACAATGCAATTCAGATTGAAATAGGCCTTATCCCAGTTCCAATCCAAATTATTCACAAAGTGCAATCGAAATTCAAAATACTTACAAAATGCAATTGAAATTGAAAATGCTTACAAAATGTACGGTGATTCCAACGACTCATGTGGATTGACAATACTTACAAAAAGCAATTTAGATTGAAAATACTTGACAAAATGTAATTTAGATTCAAAATACCCACAAAATGCAATTGAGAATCAAAATATGTGCAAAATGCCCCCAAACAAAATGCAATTTAGATTCAAAATTCGTGCGAAATGCGGTTTTGGTTGAAAATACTTACAAAATGCAATTGAAATTCAAAATACTCACAAAAGGCCCCGCAACCTGCATTGAAAGACTTACTAAAAAGCAATTTAGATTGTCAATCTTTACAAAATGCAATTGAGGTTGAAAACAATCGCGAGATGTAATTTAGAACGAAAAAACTTACAAAATGCAACATAGATCAAAAATGCCTTAAAAATCAATAAAAGGGAATTTAGATACACGGTGATTCGAGTAACAAAAACAGTGCGGGAATCTTAAAGAGAAAAGGAAATAGAAGGAAAAGAGGAGAGGGGAGGGGAGAGAGGAGAAGTTGATGATGATAATTGTTGTTTTAAGGGGCCTAACATCTAGGTTATCGGCCCCTGATGGTTTGGGCGATCGTGAAGATGAAAATGAAAAGCGAACTTAAAACTAAAACTAACTACTAACGTATATACTAGAAGAAGAGAGGAGAAGGTCCGCCCCAAAGGGAAGGGACAAAAGGGGAAAACGGACCCAGCTCAGGAATCCCTCGGGGTCGCCAACGCCCGAACTCACCAGCCGTGAGCCCCTGAGGGTGTAGCATTATCGACGGTGCACCAGAAGTGGTGGGGCTACATACACCCTGCCTCCTTAAGGGCCTTGAGCACAAGGCAGGAGGTAAAAGGAAAAGAACAAGAAGGCTGACCCCTCGCAGAAGGAGGGTATCAGAAAAGATGAGACAAAGGCCAATTAAGGCGGGAAAGGAAGAGACTCCCTAGGCCTCGGATGCCCTAATACCGTCGGGGTCAGAAGAGAACAAGAGTTGACCAAGTGAGGTCGACAGGAAAGAAGATGATGATGATGATGATAATTGTTGTTTTAAGGGGCCTAACATCTAGGTTATCGGCCCCTCATGGGTTGGGTGATCGTGAAGATGAAAATGAAAAGCGAACTTAAAACTAAAACTAACCACTAACCTACATACTAGAAGAAGAAATGGAAAACTAAAGGAGAATAAGGCAAATAAAAGGACAGAAGGAAAAGAAATGCCCTCAACCCTCGGAGAAGGCGGATTTACGGACTTGGAAGGAAGGAGAGCCATGAAAGGCATATAGGAAAGTGAAAGAGGAGAGGGTCCGCCCCAAAGGTAAGGGACAAAAGGGGAAATCGGACCCAGCTCAGGAATCCCTCGGGGTCGCCAACTCCCGAACTCACCAGCCGTGAGCCCCTGAGGGTGTAGCATTATCTAGGGTGCACCAGAAGTGGTGGGGCTACATACACCCTGCCTCATTAAGGGCCTAGAGCACAAGGCAGGAGGTAAAAGGAAGAGAAAAAGAAGGCTGACCCCTCGCAGAAGGAGGGTATCAGAAAAGATGAGACAAGGGCCAATTAAGGCGGGAAAGGAAGAGACTCCCTAGGCCTCGGATACCCTAATACCGTCGGGGTCAGAAGAGAACAAGAGTTGACCAAGTGAGGTCGACAGGAAAGAAGACAGAGAGGAGCCCGGCACAAGTAAGTGGAAGCAATGCCGGACTCAGCTGGGGCCCCAGGAAAGAAGACAGAGAGGAGCCCGGCACAAGTAAGTGGAAGCAATGCCGGACTCAGCTGGGGCCCCGTGGTCGCCAACCCACGCCCACAAGATGTGAGCCCCTGGGGGACATCCTGAAAGCAATCCAGCAGAACGCGTGATGGCTGAAATAGCAAAATTTTGCCGCCTCTATTGTCCAAATGAGCATTGGAAACGGATGGATGTTCTCTCATTAGCATCCGAATCCATCAACTCTACAATTCATGAGAGTACTGGACAGATTCCCATGTTGCTTCATCATGGAATTAAACCAACAAGATTATGGGATCGAATCATCTCTATTCCACCTGAGATTGAACCAAGTCGTCAGATGAGGGAAACTCTAGCTTTAGACAAGTTGAGGAGCCAAGCTGAGAAAAGAGAGCGCAGAGTGAGAGGAAAGCGTTTTCGCAGACCCTTGCGCGTAGGAACTCTTGTTTTAGTGAAAAGACCTACACCCTCGGACGTGCAAAATCGAGTGTACTCGAAGTTTGCAAGCCTTTACGCTGGACCTTATCGTATTGTGGAAGTAAACAACAATGGAAGCTATGAAATCGCCAATACACGAACAGGTAACATCGTGGGAACTTATAATGCAGCGAATTTGAAGATTTATTATTCAAGAATCAGATAATTTAATGTGTAGATAGGAAAAATAAAAATTTTCCAATTTTTATTTTTTGCTAGCTGTGGGGTGGATGTGCCCAACTCTAGGAATGGGTATTCCAAGATTCAGACACCTAGATATCAAGGGAAAGGCTACAGCCGCTTTTGAAAGTTGAGATATTTGAATATCGCGCTCCATTACTTCTAGAATGGAATGGAAACTTTGTGCATCCAAGAGCATGTTAAGTGACGTAGCGAGTAGTAGCAGAGGTCGAGACTATTTGTTGATTAAATAGTTAGCCATGGAGTAGAGACTTGAGACTTGGATCAGATTACTGGCACGGCCAAATGAAAGAGAATGCACTTAGTCTCAAGTGAATCGGACCAGAGACACCGGAGTTATGAAGATTTCCAGATTTCAGCGTGATCCAGCGTGGACCCGACCGTTTTGAATAAAAGCCGACCGGCCCAAGCATCATTAGCTCACTTCGAACCAAGCTCTTGCATGACAAGGTGCTGCTGCTACGTTGAGCCAAGGCACATGGTTGCCGGATCTACGCAGAAGATATCTTTAAATTGTGATAGTCACAAAAGTGCTACGATACATGTGGAACGTAGTAAGTTTCCGGCAGAGGGAATCACTAAGGTGATTGTTATTTTTCTACGGACACTGGTGAAATACTTTATTTCTATATGGACATATGCTAGACTTTGTCTAGAAAGTACTTTGTCACAGTCCAGTAATAATAATTCAATACTTGGATATTTTAATCCAATTAGTCAGTTTCATAAATTGTAACTTGATAACCACTCCGATCTTTCAGTATATTGAAGGCCAGTCTATCACGGTGTTGTTCATTAGCCGACAAAGGGAAACTATAAGTTGCTTCGCGCATGATAGATGGTGATAAACCATGCCCAGGGAACGATCTTCAGAACAGCCGTTGATTGATTTAGACTGTCAGTGTTTTCTTGTACTGAAAAGATTACCGTGAGTTATGTTACAACTGACGTATTTGAGTATAGATCATTTGGATCTGACCCCATTTAAGCAAACTGCTATGGATTTAATTGAAGCCAATATTAAAATGGATCAGCAGTTACTTCAAACTTCAAGGAATATTTCCACTATGTCGTGTTAGACAGATTGTGGGTATATAATGGCGGCCGATACAAGGATTAGACGTGCGTGTCCAATAGGGCATGTATCTGGATAAATCTGGTACAGACCAGGTTCACTACGCTTCAAGACCAACGAGAAATGTAAGCCACATTTTGACTTTTATATTATGCCTAGCTAATTGGAACAAACTCATTTTCTGCAGATGACCAACACATTTGTTTTTCTTCGTATTTAAATCTTGCAATGATTTACGCAAGACATTAGAGTTATTCTGAGTATTTTCAGCACTCAGAACAGTTTAGATGATGATGATGATAATTGTTGTTTTAAGGGGCCTAACATCTAGGTTATCGGCCCCTGAAGAACAGTTTAGGATCGATGACCGAGCATAACGAGCATTTATTTGAATGTTGCATATTTTTTGATAATCACGGTAATCAGCCGAGGTAACTGTAAAAGTTAATAATTATTTTTTGTTGAGAAATGGATATTTTATCCATATTCGAAGAATCGAACATGTGGATTCTCACATAATGAAATAATAATTAAACACATTTACAATAATATAATTAATAATAATAATAATAATCCACTAATAATGATAATAATGATTTTCATAACTTTTCCAAATAATTCTTGGATCTTATATTTTCTAATAATCACATTCATTGAGAGAGAGCTTATGAAGTAGTGTAATCATTTCTAGTTTGGAACAGGTGATTTTCCGAAGGATAGTGGTTAGCGCAAGCCCGCATTCAACCAACATCTGGTTGAACAGTTAATATTTGCAATGAGCAAAGTATATTTTTCAGATAACACGGAGAGGCATGAAACGGGAAGCAAATGATATTTGTATCAATTAGATTATCGGCCCCTGAAGAACAGTTTAGGATCGATGACCGAGCATAACGAGCATTTATTTGAATGTTGCATATTTTTTGATAATCACGGTAATCAGCCGAGGTAACTGTAAAAGTTAATAATTATTTTTTGTTGAGAAATGGATATTTTATCCATATTCGAAGAATCGAACATGTGGATTCTCACATAATGAAATAATAATTAAACACATTTACAATAATATAATTAATAATAATAATCCACTAATAATGATAATAATGATTTTCATGACTTTTCTAAATAATTCTTGGATCTTATATTTTCTAATAATCACATTCATTGAGAGAGAGCTTATGAAGTAGTGTAATCATTTCTAGTTTGGAACAGGTGATTTTCCGAAGGATAGTGGTTAGCGCAAGCCCGCATTCAACCAACATCTGGTTGAACAGTTAATATTTGCAATGAGCAAAGTATATTTTTCAGATAACACGGAGAGGCATGAAACGGGAAGCAAATGATATTTGTATCAATTAGGATATTTTTGTATTTATATAAAATCATGACGTAGATACACATTCGAAAGTGAAATAGAGAGTATCATAAGTGTGGTAACTTCACGATTTGAACTGAAGGGTAAAATAAAATAAACTTGTAAGTTTATAAATCTTCCAGTGTTGATAATAAGCAGAGGCTTGATTTATTGTATACATTTTGGGAAGAAAATTTATGTGTGTGGAGTAGTTGAAATGCCATTCCCAGGTGCGCATGTTTAAGTCGCAAGAATGAGGAGGTTTTTATTTGAGCATCAGTTAAATAGCAGGTTCGATGACTCAGTGTTAAAGAAGGAGTATTGGAACTACACATTGCGTCGTATGAATGACCCAAAGGTTATTTCTTAAAAACCATCAGTTCTTATTTCAACCTTGTTTACGGATTCCATTAAGACTTTGATTTTGCTAGAACCCGGATTTGTCATGATAGTATTTTATTCTTCTTCAGAGGAAGACCTTTGCCGTTGTTGTTGGAATATTGTGTTCTTATAAAAATAATAGAATGGGCCACTGCCAATTAAAAATAATTCTATAGCCACGAATAATTTGAAGGATGTTTTCAATCCTAGTGTCATGAACTAAATGAATTTATTATGAAGCTACAATTCTTATTTTCGCATTCTGTTCAAGAATTGCAAGTTGTGAAAGTTACTAAAATGGCCACAAATATAAATATTTTTCTTAATAATGATTCCAAGTGGAAAATCGAATAGTTGAATGGTCCAACAATTTATTGATCTAGTTGATGATTCAGAAATCATATATTTTGTTAGGAACTTGAAGTTCATAATCGAGTCACTTCTCGAAACGTTTAATGTCAGAAGAACAATTAATTTTGTTTTGCTTCGCACAGTTCTTCGATGCTATGCTCCAGGGTCAGATACTTTTCAGATGTTGTTATTAATATGTGTACATAATTTGTGTTGATTCAGAGATAATAATATTTTTTGACAATATTTTTTGAAACTGGAAAAATAAGTGAAAGTTAAAAATTCTATGAACAATTATTCTACGAGTGTTAATATTATGTAAAAATTCAACCAGTGAACTACAGTATTTCCAGTAAAGACAATTAAATTTGAACTGGATTTAATCATAAATAATGGATATTATTTTGGAACACAGTCTACAGGACTGATAATCAGACTTGTGTCTCCAAAGATAATTGTCCAATGTGTTGGAAAATTTCTGTACATTGTGTAAATAGTAATGTGGGTCGCCACACATGGATGATGCTGCTTTGAGCATTTTATTTTGCAGTCAATTTTAAATTCAGAATAAAATGAGATAATTTTACATGATGTGTTATGCCCAGTTGAATCTCCTTCTATCCTTATTGTTGCATTGAGCCAAAAATCAGTAAAGCATTTTTTTCATTTGATGTCGTTTTTGCGATTAGCTTTAACCCATCTGGCGGCCCGGGATATTTTGACTCTCGTGCTGACTGATTCTTGGTAAAATGCATATGTGGTCGTGCGGACTCCGGTCTAAACGGGCACATAAAATAAGATAGAGAGAGAAATGGCTTCGAACGTGGGGCTCGAGTTAGACACGGTCAATCGCATGCCGATTTAAATTGTGATAATTTTTATATAGATATTTTGGGAGTTGAGAGATGTCTGGTTTGGATGAATAAATTAGTAGGAAACCCAATTAGTGGGGAAAATTAAAAATTTAACTGGGTTAATAATTAGAATGGGTTTGATTATTTTTGATAATGGCTTAACCATTAGGGCGTCAAGTAAATTCAGTAGTAAACGTTCGATGACTGGACATACGCATTATTAGAATCCAGGTGGAGGATATTTGAGAACTTGCATATTTTTCTTGTGATATTGTGGTAAATGTAATTCGTAAAAGTAGAGAATTTTGTTTTTCCATCACGTCGACATTAGGACAAATCTCATTTTATTAGAGTGTTCCAATTAGCTATTCATATTTCTTGTTCTAATTATAATCTTGTGTCTGCCAACATGTATATCCCTAAGTTTTGAATAATAATTGAAAATTATGGAAGAGATGATGAGGATGATGAGGAGTTTGGAAGAGAGTTCCAAGGAGGCTGGACTGCGTGTAGCAGCCATTATGAAAGAAAATACAGAGGCTTTGGAAAAGAAACTTAAAGAAAATTCTGATAAACTTAAAGAAAGTTTAAATGATAAACTTAAAGAAAATTCTGATTCTTTAGAAAATAAACTTAAAGAAAGTTCTGATTCTTTAAAAAGATAACTTGAAAGAAAGTTCCGATTTGTTAGAAAGCAGGTTAAAAGATAACTTGAAAGAAAATTTAAATAGTAAATTTAATTCTATGGAAAATAAATTTAAAGAGAATTCCGAAATCTTGAAAATGTCACTTGAGAGTAAAATGACTAAATTATGCGAAAAAACACATGAGCTCGAAACTTCATTAGCCACTAACGCAAGTTTAATGGACGATAAATTTCGCGATGCCGATCTAAGATCCCAAAGCTTAGCTGATAGGATAGAACATGGTCTTAGGAAAGTTGGTGAAGACATGATCAACCTAGAAATCAGAGTGAAGATAGAGAGCAATGAGATGGCAACTCTAGTTGTTCAACGTTTGACAGAACAATTCAAAGAACTCGTAGTGGGAGAAATAAGAGAAGGCGTGATTAATGAATTACAAACTGAAATTAAAACCACAGTTATCGATGAGATTAAAGACACACTCAAGCTGGAGAACCAAGAGGGAGTCAAGGAAATTAGGGAATCTTTGTCATCCCATATTCAAGTAATTTCCAAAGATATTCAAGCAACTCAGATGGACATATCAGATGTGACAGGGTCGTTGAAAAGTCACGAGGCTGTTATGAACCAGATATCCACTGATGTCAAGGAGAACTGTAAGGAAACCGAAGAAATTAGAAAAATGTCTGAAGAAAACCATAAGGAACTTGAGGCTATGAAAACCCAAATCAAGGACGAGAAACAGTATGACCATCTGTTGAAAATGCCAAGTATAAGGGGAGAAGAACAGATACAGATAAACCCAGGAGCAGCTAGAGAAACTGATAGTCAAAGACAGGATGAGGTCAGGACAGTATTTCAATCCAACCCCATAACTGTATTCAAGAATGTAGAGGATAAGCCTTCTAAATTTTCAGGGCGAGATTCTGTGACACCCGTAGAATTCTTGAGAGAAGCAGGTGATTACCTAAAAGATTCCAAAATCCCGAAGGAAAGACAGATCCGAGTGATAGGCAAATTTTTGGAAGGTCCCGCCCTTCTTTGGTTTAGAGCTTTTAGGTCCACTCTCACCAATTTTGAGGAGTTTTCCCGTGGGTTATTAAAAAAGTTTTGGTCCCCGGAAACCCAACAGCAAGTCAGAGCAGAATTATATTCAAAGAGATTCTCGACGTCACAACCTACTCGATACTCTACGTACTTTTCTGGACAGCTTTCTAAACTACAACATTTAGATCCGCCGATGCCAGATAATGAATTAATTACCGCATTAATACGTCAGTTTCCAGCAGACGTCCAAGGAACTTTGATCGCTGCTGACATTTATAATATGGAGCAATTTGACGAGGTATTGCAGAAACTTGATCACACGAACGCTCAATTCTTCCATCAGAAGGGAGGAAAGAATAACAACGCTGTGTACGCTGTTATGGCCGACAGTTATTCCCAAACACCTCGAGAGATTCGAGAGGGGCGAGAAGAGAAAACGCCGAGGGAAGAGCCCGATAAAAGAGGATGGAATCAGAACAATAACTGATACAGTTACAAACCTTATGCGAGACCGGATGGTGGATATCGATATAATACTCGATGGAGAAGGCCAAGGGATAATCAAGGAAGGTACCAGGAAAGAAGGTACTATGGTAGAAACAATAACTACAATAACAGAGGGAATGTGAACACTCGTCAGTCCAATGAAGAGTTCAATAAGGAGACGAGGAAGAACTTGGAAGAAAAACACCAAGAAACCTTGCAGTTCTTGGAACAGAAGCCCAATGAACCAGGTCCATCGGGAACACAACAATCCCGGGGGAATGGAAAAGAAAAAAAAACTTCGAATTCACAGTAGAAGATAGAATTTTAAACACTTTCACTTCCAGGATTATTAAATGGCAAGCAGAGGATGATGACTTAATTCAACATAATGACGAACGGAAAGAGATGGGTACAAGAATTAAAATGCCAATCATATCATGCGAAGTATTCGGTATGCCTGTCGATACTTTAATTGATACTGGGGCTATGCTTTGTCTTGTGAGCGAGAAGCTTTATATTCTGTGGAAGCTCAAAGAGAATTTAGAGGAGAGTCCAGTATCTGGAATTAAAATCCAAGGAATAATACCCAACAAAATATCTCGGTGTAAAACACAATTATACTTATGTGTTATTATTGGAGGACATGATTTCCGACATGTGTTTGTAGTAATGAAGGACATGGCTTTTCACATGATATTGGGAGCGGATTTCATTCATCCGTCTGACATGGCCAAACCATCCCAATCTGTTTTGCTCCAGTTTGTCATTTAGTTTCTGTACTCCCAGTTCTTTCCGTATATCTTCATTTCTCACTCTGTCTCTCCTCGTTTCCTGGACCATCTCAGGATTCTCATCTCAGCTGCTTGTATTCTGCTCTCATCCCTCTTAGTCATTGTCCAAGTTTCTGCTGCATATGTCATTATAGGAACATAATATGCTTGTACATAACTTCTTTAGCCTTAATGGGTATATCCTTGTTCCATACGAGTCCCCGTACCTGTTGGTAGAAAGCACTCCCGAGTTGTATTATTCTGCTAATTTCCAAATCTAGTCTTCCATCTTCAGCCAGTTCACTTCCCAAGTATTTGGAAGTGTTTCACCACTTCCAATTCCTTATCTCCACTTTGATTACTCCTTTTCCTTCTTTCTTATCTCTACTCATCACCACTGTTTTACTCTTCTCCATATTTATCTTCAATCCCCATTGCTCAATCTTTTCATTTATTACATCGAACTGTTCTTGTACCTCCATCTCATCCTC
Organism: Meconema thalassinum; assembly: GCA_946902985.2. Classification (NCBI taxonomy): domain Eukaryota; kingdom Metazoa; phylum Arthropoda; class Insecta; order Orthoptera; family Tettigoniidae; genus Meconema; species Meconema thalassinum. The sequence continues at coordinate 499,505,558 of OX336392.1, read as the reverse complement.
GCCCCAGATCACAACATCGTCTGCAAACAACATTACCTTCATCTTTGCCCTACTATATTCTTTCATTGCTGCCTTCATGATGTCATCCATCACCATTACGAAAAATAATGGTGACAACACACTTCCTTGCTTTAGTCCAGTGTCAATTTTAAACCATTCCGATGTCCTGACTCTAGTCTTCACACTACTGTAGCAATCCATGCACATTCCTTTTATCCTGTCTCTCAGTTCCTTGCCTATCCCCCTATTTGTTAAGCTTTACCAAACTTTTGTTCTAGGGATGCTATCATAGGCCTCTTCTAAATCAATAAAAGTCATTACCATATCCTTCCCATATTCCCAACTCTTTTCAATGTTCTGTCTCAGAATGAAAATGGGTTCCACTGTTGACCTGCCCCCTCCAAATCCAAACTGCTTTTCCTCTATTTGGCTTTCTACCTTTACTCTAATTCTTTTTTCTAGGATTCTTTCCATTACTTTGGCAACATGCGAGATGATGGTGATTCCTCGGTAGTTACCACACACCTTCCTGTCTCCTTTCTTGAATATTGGCAATATTATTCCCTTTTTCCAGGCTTCAGGTACTTTCTTCTCTCTCCACACACTCCGGAGAAGTCTGTATGTCCACTGCAGTCCCTCTGGTCCTGCCGCCTTGATAATTTCTATTGCCACTTCGTCGATTCCCACAGCTTTCCCCATCTTCATCTTCCTAACTGCCCATTATAATGTATTAAATTAAATATTTTTTTCCAGGAATGGTCGTTACTGGAGTTCTCACTGGAGTTCTGGACTGCAATCCTGCAGAAGACTTAATCTATTGGTTTGTGGAAGATAATGTGTCAAAGGTAAAATGCCTTTTAGTAATTGTTTGAAATTCATATCAATCCTTGCCAATTTTTAAATAAATATATTCAAAATATGTTCTGTGCTTGTCTTTCACCCGTACAGCTGAGATTTGAATCCCAGTGACCGCAGTGTGGAATTTCACCTGAAAATTCACGTGGTGTCAGGAAGTGTTAGAATTAGCGCAGCACACCACACGATGAAACATAGCACGGTTACTAATAGTCTTACAATAATGGAAGTCAAAGAATACTCAAAACAAGGACATACATCCCGAGCGAGATGCGCACATAACTTATACTCATAGAACAGGAGCTTTATTCCAAACTTACACTTCCCCTCGAGTAAAATTAAGTTGATTTCGCTCAGAACAGCAGATTTCATGCACCACTGATGTATTTGTCTGGGCAAACTCTTTGTAAGGAAGTCTGCCACTTGATCTTCAGTTGGAATGTACTGTACAACAAACAACTTCTTTATCAGCGTGTCTCTGATAAAATGAAGTCTAATGTCAATATGTTAACTTCTGCTGTGGAACATGGGATTTGCAGCTAATCTCAGTGCACTTTGGCTGTCACAGTACATGGTCAGATCAGCTAGGGCGTTGAAACCCAATTCGTGAAGAAATCTCTGCAAGTATATGGCCTCTTTGGTACATTCGGACATAGCCATATACTCCGCCTCCGTAGTAAGTACTAAGGGCAACCGTTCTCTGCTTTTGAGCATTCCAAGGTATGGGGCATCCACCAAGTACAAAGAGGTAGCCCGTGTGAGACTTCCTATCGTCGATGCTTCCTCCCCAATCTGCATCCACGAACCCCCTGACCGGTTTCGGGTCAGACACGAAAACTAGACCAACGTTGGCAGTTCCCTTTAGATAACGAAGGACTCTTTTGGCCGCCCTCTAGTGTTCCATCCCGTAGCAGTTATTAAACTGACCTAAGCAGCTGATGGCGAATGAGATGTCCGAACATGTGGTTGTAAACAGGTAGGTAATTGCACCTATAAAATCACGATAAGGAAGTAATTGTTCCTCTACACTTCAGTCCCCCTTCTTTGTCAGCTTGATCCCAAGATCTAGAGGTGTGGCAACTAGTTTGCACTCGCTCATACCGAAATCATTCGAGAAGTTCTTTGATATACCCCTGTTGGTACGTTTTGACCCAACTCTAAGATTATCGATAAATACGGACAGCCGGAAGTTCCCGTGGAGTATAACGTGAGATACAACTATACTCTTCTTTTTCCGTGCAAAAATGCTGCTATCTGGCACGTAAATAATGAACTAATAATAAAAAAGACGGGTAACGACGGATCGTTACCCTGTCAGTTTTTGCAGGACCCGTGGGTACCGATAGATCGTTACCTTGAAGACCAAAGGGTTAAAAGAAAAGAAGGCCTTTGATACAGTTAAGAGAAAACATGTATGGGAGTGCCTACTGAAAAGGAATGTATCGAAATCATTAATTAATAAGATTAAAATGTTGTATCATGAGAGTAAAAGCAGTGTACAAGTCGGAAGTGGTAAATCTGAAACATTCTATAAAAAAAAGGCCTCAAGCAAGGAAGTGCATTATCACCATTATTATTTATTATACTGATGGATGAAATTATAAAACGTATAAAACCACGCCCCATCCATGCTTGTCAAACAGGTAATACCAACCCAACTAACAATAAGTCATCATTTCACCCCGTCAACCACCATACACAAATCTACACCGTTTCACCGATCCGAACCAAATTTTGTATACTTACCCTTTTGTAAGTAAGTATTTTTATTCTCAGTTGCATTTTGTGACTATTTTGAATCTAAATTACATTTTGTAAGTATTTTCTATCTAAATTGCATTTTGTAAATTTTGTCAATTCAAATAACAGTACAGTAAGTATGTAGTTAGTTTTAGTTGTAAGTAGGTAGTTAGTTTGTCTATTAGATATATGTCATTGTTCTATTAGACTGTGGTGTGTGAGTGTGTCTGGTAGCAGTTGCATTGTTTATTAGTTATAGTTCATTGTTTCAGTAGACTGTGATGTGTGATTGCATGTGAGTGTGTCTGGTGACAGACTGTTTTAGTGGTAGTATTTGTTGTTGGTGGAACTTAAGTATTTTTCGTTAGTAGAATTTTGGTATTTAATTGTTAGTACGGTAGAAGGTTAGTATTTTTGTTAGTAGAATTGCTCTTTACTTATTCTGAAAGGGAGTAGCAGCCTTTCAGAATAAATCAATTCTTTACTAGTCTTATAGACGGTTAAGATATTGATAATATAAGCCAAATAATGGCTACACTGCGTCCTGCTGCACGGCTGAAAGCAACGGGAAACTACAGCCGTATGCTATTCCCGAGGATATGCACCTCTCTATGCATAAATACATGTGATGATGGCCTCCTCCCTTGTAAAATTTCAATCCGGAGGTAAACTAGTCCCCCGTTCGGATCTCCGGGTGGGGACTACTCGAGAGGGGATTAACATCACAGAAGTGACAAAGAGGAAATCTGACATTCTACGGATCGGAGCGTGGAATGTTAGAAGTCTGCTAGGAAATGGAAGGTTAGAAAACTTAGAAAGGGAAATGGATAGGTTGAGGTTGGATTTGGTTGGGATTAGTGAAATGCGCTGGCAGGAAAAACAGGACTTTTGGTCAGGAGACTATAGGGTCATTAGCACTAAATCAAACAATGGCCAAGCAGGGGTTGGCCTCATATTGAGTAGGAAACTTGGACAGCGGGTGGAATATTATGAGCAATATAGTGAACGGATTATTGTAGCAAAAATAAATACTAAACCTACCTGCACCACAGTGGTACAAGTCTATATGCCTACCAGTCAAGCTAATGATGAGGATGTTGAAAAGGTCTACGAAGAAATAGACGAAATTCTGAGGTATATCAAGGGTGATGAAAATGTTATAGTAATGGGAGATTGGAATGCTGTGGTAGGAAAAGGGAGAGAAGGGAAGATAGTAGGAGATTTCGGATTGGGTGAGAGGAATGATCGAGGAAGCAGGCTGGTAGAATTCTGCACTGAGCATGAGTTGGTCATAGCTAACACCTTATTCAATAACCACAATAGAAGAATATACACATGGATGAGACCAGGAGATACAGGGCGTTACTTCATTATGGTCAAGCAGAGGTTTCGAAACCAGATTTTGGATTGTAAAACATATCCTGGTGCTGACATAAACTCTGACCACAATCCGGTTGTAATGAAATGCAGATTAAAGTTGAAGAAACTGAAGAAAAGTCAAAAGCCAAAAAGGTGGGCAACAGACAGACTGAAAGAGAAGGATGTAAACGAAAGATTCAAGAAGAGTATAAAGGAAGGACTAATGAAAAACCCTAAACAATCTTCAATTGCAGACGAATGGGCACTTTTGAAGAATGAAATAACAAAATCCGCAGAAGAAAACATTGGTAGGAAAGAGAGAATAGGTAGAAAACCGTGGATCACTCAGGATATACTCGAATTGATGGATGAAAGGCGGAAGCACAAGAATGTAAGAGATGAAAAGGGGAAAGCAGAATACAGACGTCTGAGAAATGAGGTTAACAAGAAGTGCAAGGAAGCGAAAGAAGAATGGTTGAAAGAGAAATGTGCTGGTATAGAAAATTGTCTGAAATTAGGAAAAGTAGACACAGCTTATCGAAGGATTAAGAATACTTTTGGGGAAAAGAAGACTAAGTGCTGTAATATTAAGGACACAAATGGAAAGCCTCTAACAGATAGGGAAGAAAAGGTTGAGAGATGGAAAGCTTACATAGAGAGTTTGTATAAGGGAAAGGAGATTGAGAATCATGTAATGAAAACGGAGGAGGAAATTGATGAGGATGCGAAAGGAGATTTAATATTGAGATCAGAATTTGATAGAGCTTTGGAAGACTTAAGCAGGAACAAAGCACCAGGCATAGATGATATACCGATTGAGTTGCTACGCTGCATAGGAGACGAAGGTCTGATCAGGTTGTTTCACTTGGTGTGTAGGATTTATGAGACAGGTGAGGTACCCCCTGATTTCAAGAAGAATGTAATCATCCCTATACCAAAGAAAGTGGGAGCTGACAGATGTAAAGATTACCGTACAATCAGCTTGATTACTAGTTAGTTAGTTATTGTTGTTTTAAGGGGCGGAACTACGAGGTCATCTGCCCCTCTTAACACAGATTAAAGAATACAAATTTTGTATTGAATTTAAAATTTTGAGGTGGACATCTAAATTTAAAAAGACCAAAAATTAATAAAACAAAAACAAACATTTAAATAAAAAATAAAAATTATAAAAATAAACAAAAATTACGGAAAAAACAAAACATTATCATTCAAAAACGAACAAGTCGTTGAGTCAAAGTTCACTGGAAAATTTAGATTGCTGGCCCTAACCCACTCTCACTTATAAAGCGGATAACGCGATCAGCAGCCACCGCGTCATCGGCTAATATAAGTTTGAGTGTCGTCTGCAAACCAAGGTTTCTTCGTAAGTCAGCAAGATCCACACACTCGGTGAAAATGTGGGCCACGGTGAATACGGCTCCACAGGTACAAAGTGGGGGGTCTTCCCTTCTCATTAGGTACGAGTGGGTGGATCTTGTATGACCTATCCTTAGCCTACCCAAAATGACGGACTCTCTCCGGGCCCGGAAGGAGCTCCGCCACACGCGAGTTGTTCCCTTGATCGCTCTCAGTTTACTGGGCAGTGGGTCAGCTAGCCACTGACTCTCCCAAAAAGCCAGAACTTGTAGGCGTAACTGAGAGCGAATATCTCTAGCGGGTACCTCCATTGGTCGAGGTGGTAGTGATACCGCCTCTTTTGCAGCTTGATCTGCTAACTCATTTCCCACAATTCCCATGTGGCTTGGAAGCCACAGAAAGGTGATTCGAGTGTCAGCGTGGCACAGCCCGGCTAGTAGGTCGTGGATTCGCTGCACTAGGGGGTGTTGCGGGAAACATGTAGCAATTGACTGCAACGAACTCAAAGAGTCAGTACACACGAGAAAGTGGATTCGAGCATCCTGAAGTGCAAACTGCAGAGCTTCATAGATGGCAACGAGCTCCGCAGTAAACACACTACAGGCCTCAGGCAAAGAGATCTTGGTATTTGCACCATCAATAACGTAAGCACAACCCACTTTCTCGTCAACCTTCGAACCATCCGTGTATAGAATGCCAGCGTCCAGAAATTGGTGAACTATGCTGTGGAACTGCCTCCGGTAAACGGAGGCATCCGTGTTCACCTTAGGACCTCGGTGCAGATCTAACCGAATTTCCGGACGCGGGACTTGCCACGGAGGCACCTCGCTAGATGTCCGGATCATACAGGGACCTACAGCCACTCCTATTTCAGTACACGAGCTATCAAGTCTAATACCAACCGGCCGAGTGGCACGAGGCCGGTTGGCGTAACCCTGGTGGTTTTGGGTACCGAAGAGAGCTTGATAGGTCGGGTGTTGCGGCATTTGACGCACATTGGCAGCATATGCTAAAAGCATATGTTGGCGTCTATAATTTAAAGGTGGAACACCCGATTCGGCGAGTAGGCTGGGTATCGGGCTGGTCCGGAAGGCACCGGTAGCCAGCCTAACGCCACTATGGTGGATACTGTCCAGCATTTTCAAGGTTGCCGGCCTTGCTGAACCGTATGCCGCAGAACCATAGTCTAGCCGGGACAGGACGAGGGCTTGGTAGAACCGTAGCAGCACCGCACGGTCAGCCCCCCAAGTAGTGCCACTAAGAAACCTGAGCATGTTCAGTTTCCTGAGACATGTCATTTTCAATTGCCGTATATGGTGCTGCCACGTTAACTTGCTGTCAAAATGGAGCCCCAGGAAGCGATAAGTGTCAACCAACGGCAAAGCAGCATCCCTGAGATGTAGTTCAGGGTGTAAATGTAGCCTCCGGAGCCGACAAAAATGGACGACGGAGGTTTTCGCTGCTGAAAAACGAAAACCCCGGTCGTGAGCCCACCTGTCGACCCGGTTGATAGCTAGCTGCAATTGCCGTTCCACGACTGCCATACTTCCAGAGCTGTAATGCAGAGCTAAATCGTCTACATACAGCGATGGAACTACCGCGGACCCGGCGGCGGCAACAATGCCATTAATGGCAATCGCGAACAAGGTGACACTCAGCACTGAACCCTGAGGAACTCCATTTTCTTGAGTATAGTATTGCGATAATGTCCTACCGACCCTTACACGGAAGAGTCGGACGGACATGAAATTCGCAATGAAAGTCGGTAAGTTACCACGGAGTCCCCACTTGTGAAGGGTGGAAAGGATCCCGTAGCGCCATGTGGTGTCGTAGGCTTTCTCGAGGTCAAAGAAAACCGTGACTAGGTGCTGCTTTCGGAAAAAAAGCCTCCTGTATGGCGCTCTCAAGTCGCACCAGATGGTCAGTTGTGGACCTATGACAGCGAAATCCACATTGGTACTCAGACAGGAGACCTTTATCCTCCAAGAACCACACCAGTCGACGGTTCACCATCTTTTCGAGCAGCTTACATAGGCCATTTGTCAAACAAATGGGCCTATAGCTGCTTACAAACTTGGGATCCTTTCCAGCCTTAGGAATCGGTATCACGATCCCCTCTCGCCATTGAGATGGAAACTCCCCTTCAATCCATATACGATTAAAGAGGATCAACAGTTGTTTTATACTGGATTCGCACAGATGCTTTAACATTTGATTATGTATGTTATCCGGTCCAGGAGCCGTATCCCTGCACAGTGCAAGCGCACTGCGCAGTTCCCATTCAGAGAATGGTACATTATAGGACTCCGAAGCAGCAGTGGCAAAGGACAAGGGGTGAGTCTCTGCCTCCCGCTTCAGAGTCAGAAATGTAGGATCGTAACTCCCGGAGCAGGATACATCGGCGAAGTGCGAGCCAATGCTGTTGGCAATGACGAGATGGTCCGTGATGATGTCCCCATTGATGGACACTCCGGGTATCGATAGTGATGTTGGGAGTCCGGAGATCCGACGAAGCTTAGTCCACACTTGAGATGAAGGAGTATGCGCCGTCATGGACGACACATACTTTTCCCACGTCGTTTTCTTACTCTCCCGAATCAGATATCGGGCTCTAGCACGCATCCTTCTGAAGGTGATAAGGTTGGCCATAGTGTTTTGCCTCCGATAGCATTTGAAAGCACGTCGACGATCTTTAATGGCTGCTGCAATCTCGGCTGTCCACCAAGGGACGAGCTTCCGGCGTGAGTTGCCGGATGAGGAAGGTATTGTTTCCTCAGCAGCAGTCAAAATACCATTCGTTATGTGAATGGTATGATCGTCGACACTCTCAAAGGTATCTTCGGCAAACACCGCACGTGCCGTGAAAGTTGGCCAATCAGCCCGACGGAGAAGCCATCGACTTGGTAACTCGATGGCTCTCTGGTTCGGAAGAGTAACGATAATTGGAAAATGGTCACCATTACAAAGGTCATCGTGTACACCCCACTGTAGCAGGGGAACCAGCGCACGACTGCACAGGGTAATATCGATACTTGAATAAGTACCGTGTGCAATAGAGAAGTGTGTAGGTTCCCCTGTGTTCAACAGACACAGGTCCAGCCGCCTGATCAGCCTCTCAAAATCTCTCCCTTTACCGCTAGTGGTAGCGGAGCCCCAGATGGTGTTGTGGGCATTAACATCTCCCAGAAGGAGAAAAGGAGGGGGGAGCTGAGAGACTAGATCCACCAGCTGGTCGTAATCCGGCTGAGAATCAGGCGGGATGTACACGTTACATACTGTTGCCATTACTGGCAACGAAGTACGAACTGCAACTGCCTCTAGCTGAGTACGCAACGGCACCTCTTCACTAAAGAGGCTAGAGTGGACGAGAGTGCAGACGCCACCAGCGGCCACAGCTCCGTCCACCCGGTCTTTAGAGAAGAGTTTGAAGTGACGCATTGTTGTCTCATGTCCAGGACGAAACCTGGATTCCTGAAGACAGACAATGGTTGCCGAAAACGAAGATATTAATTGTCGTAACTCAGCGAGATGAACAGAATAGCTATTACAGTTCCATTGTAATAGTGCCATGGTGTGGACTTAAGTAGAAATGGGTCTTCTACTTATGCTTGACCGTTTGCCACCCTTCCCCAGCTCTAGTTGGAGATGATGGGGCAGGAGAGCACACCTCAATCTCCACATCTCCGTCCGAAGACGAAGAAAATGGAGCGGGCGCTCTCTTGGGTTGCGCGCGGTCGTCGTCGGACCTCACGAGTCTCGCTCTTGGGGAAGAGCGAGAGCGGTGTCGAGGGACTTTCTCCCGGTCCGAAGACTGGGTGTCTGTCCCCGACACGCCCCGAAGAGATTTCTTCTTGGATCGGCGCCGACGCGTGTTTGGGGAAGTAGATGGTCCCTTCCCCACAGACGCCGGGTCCTTATAAAACAAGGTCGCTCCTGCTGGCACCGCTCCACTGGTAGTGGTGGGAGCGGGATGGTCAGCAGATACGTGAGCAGCCCTGCCTTTAGGAGAGGAAGAGAAACGGCGCTGAACCGTTCCCCTCTCCTCCGCCGATCTATTTTCTTTACTATAGGGGAGTTCCTCCATACGTACGGGCTTGGCTTCAGCAGGCTTCGCTCCCTTGGTGGTAATGGGAGCGGAAAGGCCAGCAGAGACAGTAGCCACCCCGTCAGCAGGAGGGCGAGAGAGACGGCGGCGAACCGTCTCCCTCTTCTCCCCTATATTTTTCGTATTAGGTGGGCTGGAAGAAGGACCAGCCCCGGTCGGCAAAGTCTTCTTTCCCCCTTTAGCTGGGGAAGACTTGTTCGCCGACCGTTTCGGAGAAGAAGAGGACTTCTTCTCCGATTGCGCCGGTTTAGATGGTATAACCGGCGCCTTCTTTTGCTGGGCCGAAGAAGGTTGTTGTACCTCCTTCGGGCTGACATTTTTCGCTGGTACAGCGAGGGGTGATTTTAATACAGCTGATAATACGGGCGTCGAGGGTACTACACTCGGTAAAGATGCGGCAGGGGTGAATGAGGGCGTCGTTGCAGCTGCAAACGATACCCGAAATTCGGGGGCATTCATATCACGGTACCTCTTGCGAGCGTCGTGATATGAAAGCCTATCAAGAGTTCTTATTTCTTGAATTTTTGCTTCCTTACAGAACTCAGGGCACTGCTTCGATCGTGGAGAGTGGCTTCCTTGGCAGTTAGGACAAATCGGGGGAGGCGTACACCTCTCACCCTCATGTGTCCCCTTGCCACACTCTCTACACACGGCCTTGGCAGTGCACCTGGCGGAAACATGCCCGAATCTCTGGCATTGATAGCAGCGCATAGGTGGAGGGATGTACGGTCGAACATCGCAGTGGTACGATGTGACCTTCACCTGCTTAGGTACTACATCACCCTCAAAATGGAGAATAAAAGCGCCGGTATCGACGCTGTTCTCCCCAATCTTTCGGGTGATGCGCCTAATCTTGGTGACGCCTCTCTTCCCCAGATCCCGCAACAATTCCGCATCGCTATTTAAAATGAGGTCACGATGGAAAATAACTCCTCGGACCTCATTCAGCGTTTCGTGTTTTGAGACCTTAACGGGAATTTCGCCGAATTGCGTGCATTCCAGCAACGCTTCGGTTTGCTTCCGATCAACGGTGTGCAGCAGCAGCTGACCGTTCCGGAGCTTGGAAATCCCGCTTAGGTCCCCAAATTTCCCCTCGATTTCCTCAGAAAAAATTATTGATTTTACTAGTTTAAAATCACCCCCGTCAGTCCTCGTAGCTACCAGGTAGCGAGGAGACTTATCAGCGGGGAATCTTCTATTAAAGGCTTCATCCCAAGGCGTATACACCTTGGGATTAGCTCGACACTCAAGAGACGGCTTTTTAAGGGTGCCACCCTGTACAGGTGTCCGTGATCGCTTTGATGGCATCCCGGACGAAATCCTCCCCGAATACTGCCCACTCCGAACGGGGGCTATCACTGTGGGCGCCACCCAGCCAAGGCAATACCTACCTGGCATAGCAGATATTGCCCGGGGTCCCAGTGCCTCAAACAGGCACTTCCCCCTCGGCATGCACAGGATTTATTCAGCTCCAGTATTCGGCCATGCAGGGACCTTCGTTGTAAGGCGGATACTACTGTAGGGTACATGGCGCACCCACCTGACGGGATGGGGCATACCGTCTAGGCTTTCTGGCCAGATGGCCAAGCTGGTGGCCCTTCCCCTAACAGCACGCATGTTTATTTCTATTGGTCAAACCAGAGCTGGGACCAGAAAACCAAAATTGACCTTTATAAGGCCCCCTCTAAGTCGCCTTTTACGACAGGCAGGGGATACCGTGGATGAATTCTGCCCTCCCCATCCACAGGGGGTCTGAACAAATCAAAACTGGCAAGTTATTCGGCCATGTCGGCCCTATTAGTCGCCTCCTACGACAGGCAGGGCATACCGTGGGTGTATTCTAACCCGCACCCACACGGGGGAATCAGCTTGATTACTCATGCTTCAAAGATCCTGTCTAGAATAATTTACAAGAGGATTGAGAGCCAGATAGAAACGGAGTTGGGTGAAGACCAGTTTGGTTTCAGGAGAAATGTAGGAACAAGGGAAGCTGTACTAAGTCTTAGGCTGATTTTGGAAGGTAGAATAAGGAAAGATAAGAGAACGTTCATGGCTTTTGTAGACTTAGAAAAGGCTTTTGATAACGTTGATTGGACTAAATTGTTTGACATTTTGTAATCGATTGGAATAAAGTTCAGGGATAGGAGGGTGATATACAATCTATACAGAAACCAGACAGCAGTCATTCGAGTTGAAGGACATGAGAGAGAAGCTGGTATTCATAAAGGTGTAAGGCAAGGCTGCAACTTATCACCCATGCTTTTCAATCTTTACATTGAACAAGCAATGAAGGAAATTAGAGAAAAATTTAAAGTGGGAGTGAAGATTCAAGGAGAAATAATTTCAACTCTGAGATTTGCTGATGACATCGTCATCTTGGCCGACAAGCCTGAGGATTTGAATGAGTTTTTGAATGGTATGGACTCCGTCTTACGGAAAGAATTCATGATGAAAATTAATAAATGTAAAACAAAAATACTGGAATGCAGCCGAAATAAATCAGAAACCTCTATGGAGATCAAATTGGCAGGTGAAAAGCTGAAGGAAGTAGGAGACTTCTGTTACTTAGGAAGCAGAATAACCAGTGATGGACGAAGCAAAGAGGATATAAAAAGTAGGTTGGCTCAGGCAAGAAAAGCATTTCTACAAAAAAGGAATCTGCTGACATCGAATATAGATTTAGGTATTAGGAAGTCATTTTTGAAAGCCTTTGTCTGGAGCGTGGCGCTCTATGGAAGTGAAACCTGGACTATTGGTGCAGCAGAAAAGAGGAGAATTGAAGCATTTGAAATGTGGTGTTACAGGAGAATGATGAAGATCAGATGGGTAGATAGGGTTACAAACGAAGAGGTATTAAGACGAGTGGGAGAGGAGAGATGTTTCTGGCGACTGCTAATGAAGAGAAGAGATAGGTTGGTAGGACACATACTAAGACACCCAGGAATAGCAAGCTTAGTTATGGAAGGAAGGGTCGAGGACAAGAACTGTAGGGGTAGACCAAGGTTAGAATATGTTAAACAGATTGCCTCGGATGTGGGGTGTGGTAGCTATGTAGAGATGAAACGATTAGCTCAGGACAGGGAGGCATGGAGGGCTGCACCAAACCAGTCAAAAGACTGAAGACTCAAACAACAAACAACAACATTTCATTCAGAAATATCAAGCAGTGATAGACATGAAGACAGAGACGATCAGATTCAAGAATACCGAAGAGATAAACTTCGAGGGAAAAGAAGAGGAAGACATCGAGGGAGATGCTCAATGGTCTCTGATTTTTCATGAAGCTGAAGGAAGAGAAGTCTACACTGAGAAGGAGTCCCCAGAGCTAGGAAAAATTTTGGAAGAGTACCACGATATTTTTGATATTAAACCTGGTGAAATTAAAGATTTTGAATATCGTATTCGTGTAAATGATGATGCACCTTTCCATGCTAAATTGTATCCGGTAGCGGAAAAGCATCGAGAAAGGGTAAAAGTGCTTATCAAAGAGATGGAAAGTAACAATGTGATTGAAAAGTACACTACCTCTTATATCAATCCATTAGCAGTAGTGTCTAAGCCAGATGGAAGTCTGAGACTATGTTCAGACGCGCGAAATTTGAATTCAAGATTGCTGCCAGAGTATGACAGACCACCAATCATTAGGGAACTGTTAAGGAAATTCCAAGGCAAGGTCTGGTTCTCTAACATTGATCTCACTTCGTCCTACCACCACATTAGGCTTAGTGAAGATTCCAAAAAGTTTAGAGGATTTATGTTTGACCAGCAGACATATGTATTCCGCCGTCTACCATTTGGGGTCAAAACATCTGGATCTGTTTTGATCAGAGCACTGGAACAAAACTTGAGTCCTGAAGTAAAAGAGATAGCAATTCGTTACATAGATGATATCCTAATTGCATCTGAGACTAAGGAGGAACATTTGTTACATCTTCCGATGTTATTCGCAGATTTGAGAAAAGCGAACTTTAAAGTAAACCTTCGAAAATGTCAGTTCTTTCGGAAGGAAATAAAATTTTCGGGCCACATTTTGGATGATGAAGGATACCGTCCCAATGAGACAAAGATACATGTGATTGCAAATTTCCCTAGACCTACTAGAGTGAAGAATATCCGCAGTTTTCTCGGGACATGCCAATTCTTTGCAAGGCATTGTCCAAGCTTCATCAAGACGGTTGCTCCATTGCAGGAATTATTTAAAAAAGGAAACAAATGGAAATGGAATGAAGATTGTGAACAATCATTTCAAGATGCCAAGAGGTTATTGGTAAATAGCGTGAAATTAGAGTATCCTGACTTTACCAAGAATTTCATCATAGAATCCGATGCATCCACCGTAGGGATTGGAGCTATTTTCTTCAAGAAGATGACAATCACAAGAGACGTTTCCTGGCGTTCATAAGCAGGAAACTTCGTCCATCAGAAAGGAATTATTACATCACAGAGTTAGAAGCACTTGCTGTAATCTTCGCGTTGGAGTCGTGGAAGAAAATGTTAATTGGACATTCAGTAATTGTGAGGACTGATCACCATGCATTGGAGTTTATCTTGAGAACAAACTTTGCCAGTGATAGGATAACTAGATGGTCACTTTTTATTCAACAATTCAACCTAGTTATTGAACACACTCCAGGAAAATTGAACGTTGGGGCCGATTTATTGAGTAGAGCAGTGGAGTCTACATCTAAGGTTTTTCAAGTTAACCTGACGAAGGAGGATGAGGATACCTTGAGAAGGTTAAGATTGTTGCATTTATCCCAGAGGAGAGACCGACGTTTTAGAAACATTTTTCGTTTTCTACAAGGAGACATGGATCCAAATGATGATGATTTTGTGGAAACTGAAAGAATTTCAAGAGATTTCATGATGTTAGATGGTTTAATCTACAAGTCTGCAGATCCCGACCATACGAAGCTGAGAGTAGTGATACCTCCACGAATGCAAAAACCCATTATTTGGATGGCGCATCGAATTGCAGGTCATGCTGGAGTAGATAAAACGGTCAACTTGATACAAGAAAAATTTTCGTGGGAGCGAATGCGACAAACTGTCAGGAACACTATTCGAGAATGCGACTTATGCCAAAGGAGTAAACATAATTCTAGATTATTGAGAGAATTACCAAGGCCTATTATTCCTTCTAAGCCTTGTGAAATCTTCGCGACTGATCTTTATGGTCCTCTCCCAAAGTCTAAAAGAGGTAACCGATATATTCTGGTGACCATGGATGTTTTCAGCAAATACACTATGTTACACCCAATTCAGAAGGCAAACGCAAAATATTGTGCGAAGAGAATTAGAGACAACGTAATTCCGGAAGCAGGCAAACCGGAATTCCTTTTATCAGATCGTGGATCCCAATCTACATCTTTAGAATTTAGAACCATCATGAATAATCTTGGGATTAGACAATTGTTTTGTTATATCAGACATCCTGAAAGCTGATGATGATAATTGTAGTTTTAAGGGGCCTAACATCTAGGTTATCGGCCCCTGATGGTTTGGGTGATCGTGAAGATGAAAATGAAAAGCGAACTTGAAACTAAAACTAACAACTAACCTACATACTAGAAGAAGAAATGGAAAACTAAAGGAGAATAAGGCAAATAAAGGACAGGAGGAAAATAAATGCCCTCAACCCTCGAAGAAGGTGGATTGAGGGATTTGGAAGGAAGGAGAGCCATGAAAGGCAAATAGGAAAGTGAAAGAGGAGAGGGTCCGCCCCAAAGGTAAGGAAAGAAGAAAAGGAAAACGGACCCAGCTCAGGAATCCCTCGGGGTCGCCAACTCCCGAACTCACCAGCCGTGAGCCCCTGAGGGTGTAGCATTATCTAGGGTGCACCAGAAGTGGTGGGGCTACATACACCCTGCCTCCTTAAGGGCCTTGAGCACAAGGCAGGAGGTAAAAGGAAAAGAAAAAGAAGGCTGACCCCTCACAGAAGGAGGGTACCAGGAAAGATGAGACAATGGCCAATTAAGGCGGGAGAGTGAAAGACTCCCTAGACCTCGGATAACCTAATACCGTCGAGGTCGGAAGAGAACAAGAGTTGACCAAGGGAGGTCGACAGGAAAGAAGACGGAGAGGAGCCCGGCACAAGTTGATGATGATGATGATAATTGTTGTTTTAAGTGGCCTAACATCGAGGTTATCGGCCCGTAATGAAATAAAATGACGTGAAATGAAAGGATGTAGATAAAAACAACTCACTGCCATGGATGAAGCGAAAATGGTGTTTATAAAACAGACAGTGAGCCCCAAAAATTATGCCTTATTTGAATAAAAAGAATAAAAGGCGGATGGTAAAAAAGGATAAAACAAATAAGGCATAGTGAACAATACAATACATAACACAATAAAAAACATAAAACAGATTTAACCACAATTAAAAGTCGTAACTACACATTAAAACTTAAAAAAGTAACCACTCTCCCTCATGAACCGGATGATGAGGTCAGCTGACGGCCCGTCATCACGGAGAATAAGGGAGAGGGTATTAGGCAGTTTAAGAGTCCTGCGCAGATCGGCCAGATCCACACACTCCAAGAGAGGGTGTGCCACGGTTAGGTGGGCGCCGCAAGAACACACAGGGGGATCTTCTCGCTTCAGCAAGTGGGAGTGCGTAGCAATCCCATGGCCGATCCGGAGTCGACAGAGTACCAGAGCTTCCTTCCGGAGAGATCGGAAGGAAGATTTCCACACCTTCGTGGTCTCCTTGATGCCTCTCAGTTTGTTGGGTGGAGGCGTGGCACGCCATGCTTCCTCCCAATGCGACAGGATCGAATGCCGCAACTGAGAGCGCACATCACTAGCAGGCACCTTATATGGTAGCGAGGGCAGTGCGACTGCCTCTCTCGCCGCCTGATCAGCAAGCTCGTTTCCCGCAATACCCATGTGGCTAGGAAGCCACACAAAGGGCACCCCGGCCCCAGCGGAACGCGAACTGACGAGCAGGTCGTGCACACGCTGGACCAACGGGTGCTTCGGGAAACACACATCGATCGCTTGCAGCGCACTTAGAGAGTCACCCGGCACAAGTAAGTGGAAGCAATGCCGGACTCAGCTGGGGTCCCGTGGTCGCCAACCCACGCCCCACTAAATGTGAGCCCCTGGGGGGGGGGGGGGAGTGTGGGATCCATACCAAATGCACCTAATAAAGGAATTGGAAGGAGCACAAAGGAAGGCCGCCAGCTATGCAGGACCACACATCGTCGAGTAGTGTGAGTAGAATGATTCAGGATTCGGGATGGGAAAGTCTGGCTGGTAGATGTTCAAGAAAATGATGATGATGATAATTGTTGTTTTAAGGGGCCTAACATCGAGGTTATCGGCCCCTGATGGAATGGAATGGCGTGAAATGAAAGGATGAAGATAAATAACAGCTCACTGCTATGGATGAAACGAAAATGGTTTGGATAAAATAGACAGTGAGCCCCAACAACTATGCCTTATGTAGCAGGGAAAATACTCACAAAAAAGGAACTCGGGTTGAAACTACTCACCGAATGGAGAGCGGTAATACATACATAAGAGAATTTCGAACGAAAATACTCACAAAAGGAATAGATTGAAAAATATGCACAAAATGTAGGTTAAGTCCAAAATACGTACAAAATGCAACGTACAGTCGAAATACCTACAAAATGCAAGTGAAATCAAAATAATTACAAAATGCAAATGAGATTGAAAATACGCACAAAATGAAATGGAGATTTAAAATACCCACAAAATTGGACAAAGCGGGGTAGGTTGAAAATGCAATTGAAATTGCTTACAAAATATATGGTAGATTCAAACTTCTCATTAGGATGGACAATACTTACAAAATGCAATTTAGATTGAAAATAATTACAAAATGTAATTTAGATTCAAAATACCCACAAAATTGCAATTGAGACTTAACTATTTGAACAAAGCGGGGTAGGTTGAAAATACAAAAAGCAATTGAAATTGAAAAAAACTCACAAAAGCCCCGGCCCGGATATTGAAGGACTTACTAAAAAGCAATTCAGATTGTCAATCCTTACAAAATGCAATTGAGATTGAAAAACACTCACAAAATGCAATCTAGATCGAAAAGACTTACAAAATGCAACGTAGACGTTCAAGAAAAAAGACTAGGGGGTATATTTGTTGTTTATGGGGGGTATAGCTGAGACCATTAAAAAATCTTTCGTCGTCCCAGAGTGGTTATCCCTGTAGAATTGAGCGCGCTTGATTCTAGTGAAGTGACTGCAGCTTACCCGGAATTGTAACTTACTATAATTGACAGAGACCGTCAGCCCGGAAGGCGGCCGGGTCTCTGGTATTTGCGCAGAGAGAGAAAGAGAAACATGTCCACTGTTGCAACAGGTCCACCATGTCCGAGCTGCCATGAGTTCCTGCGGTATGGCAACACCGTCGCTTAGCTCATCCAGCCTGACTCTTTCACACTGCTTTTTCACTTAGCTTTCCTGACAACACACTAGCTCAGATTCTCAAGACACACTGATGATGATGATGATGATGATAATTGTTGTTTTAAGGGGCCTAACATCTAGGTTATCGGCCCCTGATGATAATGAAACGGAAACCAGAACGTAAATTAATTGAGACGGAAAATACTTACAAAAAGGAACTCAGATTGAAACAACTCACAAAATGTTCTTACAAAAGGGAATTTAGAACGAAAAGATTCACAAAACTAATAGATTGAAAAATACCAACAAAATGAAGGCTAGATTCAAAATACGTACAAAATGCAATGTAGCGTCGAAATACCCACAAAATGCAATTGAAATTCAAAATACTTACAAAATGCAAATGAGATCGCAATTACGTACAAAAATAAATTGAGGTTCAAAATACTTAAAAAATGCAATTGAAATTGAAAATAAAAGATGCAATTAAGATTGAAATATCCCAGTTCCAATCCAAATTATTCACAAAGTGCAATTGAAATTCAAAATACTTACAAAATGCAATTGAAGTAGAAAATGCTTACAAAATGTACAGTAGATTCAAACGACTCATGTGGATTGACAATACTTACAAAATGTAATTTAGATTGAAAATACTTGACAAAATGTAATTTAGATTCAAAATACCCACAAAATGCAATTAAGAATCAAAATATGTGCAAAATGCCCACCAAACAAAATGTAATTTAGATTCAGAATTCGTGCGAAATTGCGGTTTTGATTGAAAATACTTACAAAATGCAATTGAAATTCAAAATTCTCACTAAAAGGCCCGGCTACCTGCATTGAAAGACTTACCAAAAAGCAATTTAGATTGTCAATCTTTACAAAATGCTATTGAAACGAGGGCCAATTTGCCCGATTAAGAACCCAACGACTGGGGAACTCCACGGGCGTCTGGTTCAGAAGGGTAAGAACGATCGGGAAATGGTCACTGTCACAGAGGTCGTCGTGTACATACCAACCAAATAAGGGGACCAGCGCACGGCTACACACACTCAAGTCAATGTGTGAGTACGTGCCGTGCGCTAAGCTAAAATGTGTAGCTTCCCCTGTATTTAATAGAGATAAATCCAACCCTTGAATTAAGCCCTCCACGTCCCTTCCTCTGGGGCAGGAAGATGGTGATCCCCATTGGGGGTGATGAGAGTTGAAATCACCCACGAGTAGGAAAGGGACTGGATGATGATCAACAAGATCTAAGACGTCATTAATATCAAGGGGCTGGTTCGGTGAAAGGTACACGTTACAAACAGTTGTCATAGCCGGCAATGACACGCGAACTGCAATAGCTTCCAGAGGAGTGGCGAGTGGAAACTCCTCACTATAGCAGTCAGAGCGAACGAAGGTACAAACGCCCCCGGAAGCCCGGGCGGCGTCTTGTCGCTCTTTAGAGTATAGGCGGAAACCTCTCAGAACAGTCTCGTGATCAGGTCTGAGGTTTGTTGCCTGTAGGCAGACTATACTCGCTGCGTATTGGGCAATAAGCTAACGGAGTTCTGTCAAATGCCTGTCATAACTGTTGCAATTCCACTGTAACAGTGCCATTGTGTGATCTTAGGGAATAAGTTGATGATGATGATGATGATGATAATTGTTGTTTTAAGGGGCCTAAAATCGAGGTTATCGGCCCCTAATGATCTGGGTGATAGCGAAAATGATAATGAAATGGAAACCAGAACAAAATTATCGAAGACGGAAAATACGTACAAAAAGGAACTCACATGGAAACAACTCACAATATGGTCTTACAAAAGGGAATTTAGAACGAAAAGTTGCACAAAAAGAATAGATTGAAAAAGACCCACAAAACGTAGGCTAGATTCAAAATGCGTACAAAATGCAAAGTAGCGCCGAAATACTTACAAAATGCAACTGAAATTCAAAATACTTACAAAATGCAAATGAGATCGAAATTACGTACAAAATGCAATTGAGGTTCAAAATACTTACAAAATGCAATTGAAATTGAAAATACACAATGCAATTCAGATTGAATTATCCCAGTTCCAATCCAAATTATTCACAAAATGCAATTGAAATTCAAAATCCTTACAAAATGCATTTGAAATTGAAAATGCTTACAGAATGTACGGTAGATTCAAACGACTCGTGTGCATTGACAATACTTACAAAAAGCAATTTAGATTGAAAATACTTGACAAATGTAATTTAGATTCAAAATACCCACAAAATGCAATTGAGAATCAAAATATGTGCAAAATGCCCACCAAACAAAATGCAATTTAGATTCAAAAATTGTGCGAAATGCGGTTTTGGTTGAAAATACTTACAAAATGCAATTGAAATTCAAAATACTCACTAAAAGGCCCGGCAACCTGCATTGAAAGACTTACTAAAAAGCAATTTAGATTGTCAATCTTTACAAAATGCAATTGAGGTTGAAAACAATCGCGAGATGTAATTTAGATCGAAAAAACTTACAAAATGCAACGTAGATCAAAAATGCCTTAAAAAATCGCAAAAATATGATGATAATT
This sequence comes from Meconema thalassinum, assembly GCA_946902985.2. Taxonomy (NCBI): domain Eukaryota; kingdom Metazoa; phylum Arthropoda; class Insecta; order Orthoptera; family Tettigoniidae; genus Meconema; species Meconema thalassinum. Next base: position 499,485,183 of record OX336392.1, on the reverse strand, counting down.
GTTGTTTTAAGGGGCCTAACATCTAGGTTATCGGCCCCTGATGGTGTGGGTGATCGTGAAGATGAAAATGAAAAAAAGCGAACTTAAAACTAAAACTAACTACTAACCTATATACTAGAAGAAGAAATGGAAAACTAAAGGAAAATAAGGCAAATAAAGGACAGGAGGAAAAGAAATGCCCTCAACCCTCGAAGAAGGCGGATTGAGGGACTTGGAAGGAAGGAGAGCCATGAAAGGCAGATAGGAAAGTGAAGGAGGAGAGGGTCCGTCCCAAAGGTAAGGGACAAAAGTGGAAAACGGACCCAGCTCAGGAATCCCTCGGGGTCGCCAACTCCCGAACTCCCCAGCCGCCCCTGAGTGTGTAGCATTATCTAGAGTGCACCAGAAGTGGTGGGGCTACATACACCCTGCCTCCTTAAGGGCCTTGAGCACAAGGCAGAAGGTAAAAGGAAAAGAAAAAGAAGGCTGACCACTCACAGAAGGAGGGTATCAGGAAAGACGAGACAAGGGCAAATTAAGACGGGAAAGTGAAAGACTCCCTAGGCATCGGATAACCTAATACCGTCGGGGTCGGAAGAGAACAAGAGTTGAGCAAGGGAGGTCGACAGGAAAGAAGACGGAGAGGATGATGATGATGATAATTGTTGTTTTAAGGGGCCTAACATCTAGGTTATCGGCCCCTGATGGTTTGGGTGATCGTGAAGATGAAAATGAAAAGCAAACTTAAAACTAAAACTAACTACTAACCTACATACTAGAAGAAGAAATGGAAAATTAAGGAGAGTAAGGCAAATAAAAGGACAGAAGGAAAAGAAATGCCCTCAACCCTCGGAGAAGGCGGATTGAGGGACTTGGAAGGAAGGAGAGCCATGAAAGGCATATAGGAAAGTGAAAGAGGAGAGGGTCCGCCACAAAGGTAAGGGACAAAAGGGGGAAAACGGACCCAGCTCAGGAATCCCTCGGGGTCGCCAACTCCCGAACTCACCAGCCGCCCCTGAGTGTGTAGCATTATCTAGAGTGCACCAGAAGTGGTGGGGCTACATACACCCTGCCTCCTTAAGGGCCTTGAGCACAAGGCAGGAGGTAAAAGGAAAAGAAAAAGATATATGATGATGATAATTGTTGTTTTAAGGGGCCTAACATCTAGGTTATCGGCCCCTGATGGTTTGGGTGATCGTGAAGATGAAAAGCGAACTTAAAACTAAAACTAACTACTAACCGACATACTAGAAGAAGAAATGGAAAATTAAAGGAGAATAAGGCAAATAAAAGGGCAGAAGGAAAGGAAATGCCCTCAACCCTCGGAGATGGCGGATTGAGGGACTTGGAAGGAAGGAGAGCCATGGAAGGCAGATAGGAAAGTGAAAGAGGAGAGGGTCGGCCCCAAAGGTAAGGGACAAGAGGGGAAAACGGACCCAGCTCAGGAATCCCTCGGGGTCGCCAACTCCCGAAGTCACCAGCCGTGAGCCCCTGAGGGTGTAGCATTATCTAGGGTGCACCAGAAGTGGTGGGGCTACATACACCCTGCCTCCTTAAGGGCCTAGAGCACAAGGCAGGAGGTAAAAGGAAGAGAAAAAGAAGGCTGACCCCTCGCAGAAGAGGGTATCAGAAAAGATGATGATGATGATGATGATAAGTGTTGTTTTAAGGGGCCTAACATCTAGGCTATCGGCCCCTGATGGTGTGGGTGATCGTGAAGATGAAAATGAAATGTAAACTTAAAACTAAAACTAACTAATAAGGAAAAGAGGAGAGGATTGGAGAGGAGAGGGGAGGGGAGAGAGGAGAGGGTCAGCCCCAAAGGGAAGGGACAAAAGGGGAAAGCGGACCCAGCTCAGGAATCCCTCGGGGTCGCCAACTCCCGAACTCACCAGCCGTGAGCCCCTGAGGGTGTAGCATTATCTAGGGTGCACCAGAAGTGGTGGGGCTACATACACCCTGCCTCCTTAAGGGCCTAGAGCACAAGGCAGGAGGTAAAAGGAAGAGAAAAAGAAGGCTGACCCCTCGCAGAAGGAGGGTATCAGAAAAGATGAGACAAGGGCCAATTAAGGCGGGAAAGGAAGAGACTCCCTAGGCCTCGGATACCCTAATACCGTCGGGGTCAGAAGAGAACAAGAGTTGACCAAGTGAGGTCGACAGGAAAGAAGACGGAGAGGAGCCCGGCACAAGTAAGTGGAAGCAATGCCGGACTCAGCTGGGGCCCCGTGGTCGCCAACCCACGCCCACAAGATGTGAGCCCCTGGGGGTCAGAAAAGATGAGACAAGGGCCAATTAAGGCGGGAAAGGAAGAGACTCCCTAGGCCTCGGATACCCTAATACCGTCGGGGTCAGAAGAGAACAAGAGTTGACCAAGTGAGGTCGACAGGAAAGAAGACAGAGAGGAGCCCGGCACAAGTAAGTGGAAGCAATGCCGGACTCAGCTGGGGCCCCGTGGTCGCCAACCCACGCCCACAAGATGTGAGCCCCTGGGGGAAAAAGAAAAAGAAGGCTGACCACTCACAGAAGGAGGGTATCAGGAAAGATGAGACAAGGGCCAATTAAGGCGGGAAAGGAAGAGACTCCCTAGGCCTCGGATACCCTAATACCGTCGGGGTCAGAAGAGAACAAGAGTTGACCAAGTGAGGTCGACAGGAAAGAAGACGGAGAGGAGCCTGGCATAAGTAAGTGGAAGCAATGCCGGACTCAGGTGGGGCCCCGTGGTCGCCAACCCACGCCCCACTAGATGTGATGATAATGATAATTGATGTTTTAAGGGGCCTTACATCGAGGTTATCGGCCCCTGATGAAATGAAATGGCGTGAAATGAAAGGATGAAGATAAAAAACAGCTCACTGCTATAGATGAAACGAAAATGGTTTAGATAAAATAGACAGTGAGCCCCAACAACTATGCCTTATGTAGCAGGGAAAATATTTACAAAAGGAACTCAGATTGTAACTACTCACCAAATGGTGAGCGGTAATAGGTACATAAGGGAATTTCGAACGAAAATACTCACAAAAGGAATAGATTGAAAAATACGCACAAAATGTAGGTTAAGTCCAAAATACGTACAAAATGCAACGTACAGTCGAAATACCTACAAAATGCAAGTGAAATCAAAATACTTACAAAATGCAAATGAGATTGAAAATACGCACAAAATGTAATGGAGATTCAAATACCCACAAAATTGCAATTGAGACTTAACTACTTGAACAAAGCGGGGTAGGTTGAAAATACAAAATGCAATTGAAATTGCTTACAAAATGTATTGTAGATTCAAACTTCTCATTAGGATGGACAATACTTACAAAATGCAATTTAGATAGAAAATAATTACAAAATGTAATTTAGATTCAAAATAGCCACAAAATTGCAATTGAGACTTAACTACTTGATGATGATGATAATTGTTGTTTTAAGGGGCCTAACATCGAGGTTATCGGCCCCTAATGAAATGATGATGATGATGATGATAATTGTTGTTTTAAGGGGCCTAACATCTAGGTTATCGGCCCCTGATGGTGTGGGTGATCGGGAAGCTAATGAAATGAAATGACGTGAAATGAAAGGATGTAGATAAAAACAACTCACTGCCATGGATGAAGCGAAAATGGTGTTTATAAAACAGACAGTGAGCCCCAAAAAATTATGCCTTATTTGAATAAAAAGAATAAAAGGCGGATGGTAAAAAAGGATAAAACAAATAAGGCATAGTGAACAATACAATACATAACACAATAAAAAAAAACATAAAACAGATTTAACCAGAATTAAAAGTCGTAACTACACATTAAAACTTTAAAAAGTAACCACTCTCCCTCATGAACCGGATGACGAGGTCAGCTGACGGCCCGTCATCACGGAGAATAAGGGAGAGGGTATTAGGCAGTTTAAGAGTCCTGCGCAGATCGGCCAGATCCACACACTCCAAGAGAAGGTGTGCCACGGTTAGGTGGGCGCCGCAAGTGCACACAGGGGGATCTTCTCGCTTCAGCAAGTGGGAGTGCGTAGCAATCCCATGGCCGATCCGGAGTCGACAGAGTACCACAGCTTCCTTCCGGAGAGATCGGAAGGAAGATTTCCACACCTTCGTTGTCTCCTTGATGCCTCTCAGTTTGTTGGGTGGAGGCGTGGCACGCCATGCTTCCTCCCAATGCGACAGGATCGAATGCCGCAACTGAGAGCGCACATCAGTAGCAGGCACCTTATATGGTAGCGAGGGCAGTGCGACTGCCTCTCTCGCCGCCTGATCAGCAAGCTCGTTTCCCGCAATACCCATGTGGCTAGGAAGCCACACAAAGGACACCCCGGCCCCAGCGGAACGCGAACTGACGAGCAGGTCGTGCACACGCTGGACCAACGGATGCTTCGGGAAACACACATCGATCGCTTGCAGCGCACTCAGAGAGTCAGTACACACAAGAAAGTGCTGGTGATCGTCTGTTAACGTGTACCGCAGAGCCTCTAAGATGGCATAGAGCTCCGCTGTGTACACGCCACAGGCATCGGGAAGTGAAAAGAGAAACCGACGATCTTCAACCACAAATGCACAGCCTACTTTCTCGTTTACCCTCGAACCGTCCGTGAATACAAGCCCTGATCCCGGATACCGGCTCACAACGGACTGGAACAGCCTCCGATGGACGGAGGAGTCAGTGTCCGACTTGGGGCCGGTATGCAGATCCAGGATGATATCAGGGCGAGCGACCATCCACGGAGGGGCCTTGCTAGGTACTCGGACGATACAGGAGACAGAAGGAAATCGGAACTGACGGTATAAGTCATCCAAGCGAATCCCCGCCGGCCGAGTGGCTCGGGCGAGAGCATCATACAGCCGGCAATTCGGATTGGAAAACAAACATGGATAGCTTGGATGAAGAGGCATCTGTCGAATAGTTGCAGCATAGGTCAGCAGTACTTGTTGGCGCCTCAGGTGTAAAGGAGGTACGCCAGCCTCGGCGAGCAAGCTGACGACTGGGCTCGTCCGAAAGGCACCCGTCGCCAGCCTCACACCGCCGTGGTGGACACTGTCCAGTTTAGCAAGCACTGACTTACGGGCCGAACCATATGCTACACTGCCATAATCCAATCGAGATAAAATCAGAGCCTTATAAAATCGTAGGAGCACCGCGCGGTCCGCCCCCCATGATGTGCCGCTAAGAAACCGCAACATGTTGAGTTTCTTAGCACAGGTAGTTTTCAAACACCGCACGTGTGGCTCCCACGTCAATTTCTGATCGAAAAGGAGCCCAAGGAACCGGTACGCAGCAACGACCGGCAAAGCTACAGCGCCCAGATAAAGCTCAGGATCTGGATGGAGAGTGCGCTTTCGGCAGAAATGGACAACCGAGGTCTTAGCGGTAGAGAATCGAAAGCCATGCTCTAGTGTCCAGCGTTCCACTCTCCGAATAGCTTGTTGTAGCTGTCGTTTAGCGACCGCCATATTTTGCGCACTATAATGTAGAGCGAAGTCGTCTACATATAGCGACGGTACCACTGCTGGACCAGCAGCAGCGACTATACCGTTTATGGCAATCGCAAATAATGTTACGCTAAGCACCGATCCCTGTGGGACTCCGTTTTCCTGTATATGATATTGCGAATATGTCCCCCCTATTCGGACACGGAACAGGCGAAGGGACAGAAAATTCGCAATAAAAACCGGCAAGTTACCTCGGAATTTCCATTGATGCAGGGTAGAGAGGAGGCCGTAACGCCAAGTGGTGTCATAGGCCTTCTCGAGATCAAAGAAAACAGCGACTAGGTGCTGTCTCCGGAGAAAAGCGCCCTGTATGGCGGTCTCCAGGCGTACCAGATGGTCGTTGGTACACCGAGACGCCCTGAAACCACACTGGTATTCAGACAGGAGTCCCCGTTTCTCCAGGACCCACACTAGGCGCCGATTGACTATCCTCTCAAGGAGCTTGCACAGACCGTTAGTGAGACAAATAGGTCTGTAACTCCCTGTCAATTTGGGATCCTTATCGGGCTTCAGGATAGGTATAATGATACCTTCCTGCCATTGCGCTGGAAATACACCTTCCAACCAGATACGATCAAACACCCTGAGCAAATAACGAATGCTCTCATCGTTAAGGTGTTTAAGCATCTGGTTGTGAATATTATCCGGGCCAGGAGACGTGTCCCTGCAGAGCCCCAGCGCTCCGCGGAGTTCCCACTCCGTAAAGGGCACGTTGTACTCCTCCGAAGCGCGGGAAGCAAAACTAAGATGGAAACGTTCCGCTTCGCGCTTCAGGGCCACGAAGGCAGGGTCATAGTTATCGGAACCAGATATATCCGCAAAATACGAGGCGAGATGGTTTGAAACGCGAAAAGGATCTGTAACCAATTCATTATCAATGGAAATTCCCGGTACAGTAGAAGATGTCTGAATGCCCGAAATGCGTCTTAGTTTAGTCCACACTTGAGAGGAGGGGGTATGTGCCGTAATAGAAGACACATACCGTTCCCAGGATTGTTTCTTACTCTGGCGAATAAGAATCCGTGCCTTGGCACGAAATTTCTTAAACGCCACCAAATTGGCCATGGTTGGACGCCGACGGTAGTGCTTATGAGCTCGACGACGGTCTCTTATTGCCGCTGCAATATCCTCTGTCCACCAAGGGACGAGTTTGCGACGAGGAGTCCCAGAAAAGGATGGAATGGACTCTTCGGCGGCAGCAAGAAGCACATCGGTGATGTGCTGTACCTCGTCATCGACGCTCCGGCAACCAAGATCAACGAACACAGCTCGTTCTTGAAACGAGGGCCAATTTGCCCGCTTAAGCACCCAACGACTGGGGAACTCCACGGGCTTCTGGTTCAGAAGTGTAAGAACGATCGGGAAATGGTCACCGTCACAGAGGTCGTCGTGTACAGTCCAACCAAATAGGGGGACCAGCGCACGGCTACACACACTCAAGTCAATGTGTGAGTACGTGCCGTGCGCTAAGCTAAAATGTGTAGCTTCCCCTGTATTTAATAGACATAAATCCATCCCTTAAATTAAGCCCTCCACGTTCCTTCCTCTGGGGCAGGAAGATGGTGATCCCCAGTGGGGGTGATGAGAGTTGAAATCCCCCACGAGTAGGAAAGGGACTGGAAGTTGATCAACAAGATCAAAGACGTCATTAATATCAAGGGGCTGATTCAGTGGAAGGTACACGTTACATACAGTTGTCATAGCAGGCAAGGACACGCGAACTGCAATAGCTTCCAGAGGAGTGTCGAGTGGAAACTCCTCACTATAGCAGTCAGAGCGAACGAAGGTACAAACGCCCCCGGAAGCCCGGGCGGTGTCTTGTCGCTCTTTTGAGTATAGTCGGAAACCTCTCAGAACAGTCTCGTGATCAGGTCTGAGGTTCGTTTCCTGTAGGCAGACTATACTCGCTGCGTATTGGGCTATAAGCTGTCGGAGCTCTGTCAAATGCCTGTCATAACTGTTACAATTCCACTGTAACAGTGCCATTGTGTGGACTTAGGGAATAAGTTGGAGCAGCAAGCTACAACTTAGACTCTGGAGGATCATCATCCACTACGTCGACTATAATCTCCATGTCCTCAGGCGAGGTCATGGAGTGACTCGACTCGGTGGAAGATTTCCTAGACGCAGTTCGGCGGCGGGGGGAACTCCGTGGGGAGCGCGTAGAACTGGGGACCGAAACGTCCCCAGGCGCAGAAGCATCCGCAGGTGTGGGCGCGGATGGCTTCCCCTTTTTTGGAGAAAGGGAATGCGTAGTGCGTGGTCCCTTCTTACCCGCCCCCGCCTCTTTAAGATATATAGAGGGGTCAGGTGCCGAAGTCCTGACCCTGGTCGACGATGCCGCCTCCGCCGGCTTCGGCGCGACTTTCGCCGACCGTTTGGGTGGGGAGAAAGTCTTCGACTTCCTCCCGAGTGGGGAGTAAGTCTTCAACTTCCTCCCCTGCTGTGCGGGCGGAGCAGCCTTCGCTCGCACAGCCTTCGTGCTGGCCGAAGGTGGAGTTGAAGTCACCTTCGGGCTTTCCGTTATAATCTTAGGAGCTGGTTTCGGAACAGGAAACTCAGTTGCAGGTTTCACAGCTGGTACAAAAGATGAGGTAGCCGGGACCAAATTTGGTATAATGGCTCTATAATCAATCGTTGGAGAAGGCGAAGTCGTGGTACGGTACTTCTTGCGGGCCTCCTGGTAGGTGAGACCATCCAGGGTTTTGATCTCCTGGATTTTCTTCCCACTCAGGAAGACAGGGCAGTTCCTGTCCCGAGGAGAATGAAATCCAGGGCAATTAGTGCACTGATAAGGTGTTGTGCACTCTTCCGCTTCGTGTGGTACCTTACCGCATGTTCCGCAGATAGCGGGGCTCGAGCATCAAGATAACATGTGCCCGAACTTCTGGCACTTATAACACCTCATTGGTGGAGAGATATAAGGCCGTACGTCACAACGGTAACTTGTAACCTTGACTTTCTCCGGGAGCACCGAAAGCTCAAAGGAAATAATGAAAGCACCAGTATCCACGATTTGACCATTGACCTTGCGCGTAATGCGCCGGACATCAGTCACGTGACGGTGCCGCATATCCTCCTTGAGCTCCTCGTCAGTGTTCAGAATCAGGTCCCGGTGGAAAATAACTCCTCGGACCAGATTCAGGGACGTGTGCTTTTCCACTTTGACGGGAATGTCGCCAAAGTGGTAACATTGCAAAAGTTGTTCAACTTGCTCTCCAGTCCTAGTCTTGAGCAACAAGCTACCGTTCCTCATCTTTTGTACTTTCTCAAGCTCACCATAGACACCTTCTATGTGGCGAGAAAACAAAATACTCTTTACCAGCTTGGAATCACCCCCATCTGTTCTGGTAGCTACCAGAAACTTGGGGGTGTTAGTACCCAGATTTTCACGCACAGATTGTTCCCAGGGGGTTGATCCCCGTAGGGAATCAAATGTTAATGATGATTATGATGATAATTGTTGTTTTAAGGGGCCTAACATCTAGGTTATCGGCCCCTGATGTTTTGATGATGATGATAATTGTTGTTTTAAGGGGCCTAACATCTAGGTTATCGGCCCCTGATGGTTTGGGTGATCGTGAAGATGAAAATGAAAAGCGAACTTAAAACTAAAACTAACTAATAACCTACATACTAGAAGAAGAAATGGAAAATTAAAGGAGAATAAGGCAAATAAAAGGACAGAAGGAAAAGAAATGCCCTCAACCCTCGAAGAAGGCGGATTGAGGGACTTGGAAGGAAGGAGAGCCATGAAAGGCAAATAGGAAAGTGAAAGAGGAAAGGGTCCGCCCCAAAGGGAAGGGACAAAAAGGGAAAACGGACCCAGCTCAGGAATCCCTCGGGGTCGCCAACTCCCGAACTCACCAGCCGTGAGCCCCTGAGGGTGTAGCATTATCTAGGGTGCACCAGAAGTGGTGGGGCTACATACACCCTGCCTCCTTAAGGGCCTAGAGCACAAGGCAGGAGGTAAAAGGAAGAGAAAAAGAAGGCTGACCCCTCGCAGAAGGAGGGTATCAAAAAAGATGAGACAAGGGCCAATTAAGGCGGGAAAGGAAGAGACTCCCTAGGCCTCGGATACCCTAATACCGTCGGGGTCAGAAGAGAACAAGAGTTGACCAAGTGAGGTCGACAGGAAAGAAGACAGAGAGGAGCCCGGCACAAGTAAGTGGAAGCAATGCTGGACTCAGCTGGGGCCCCGTGGTCGCCAACCCACGCCCACATGATGTGAGCCCCTGGGGGAGAATCAAATGTTAAAGACTTGGGTGTAGGAACACCCTGTTTGGGTGTAGGTCCACCCTGGTTGGGGATTTTTCTTTTAGAACCCATGGCCAGATCATCCTCCCCGAATGCCACCGACATCCGATCACGGGCCGTCACAGTAGGCGCTACCCAGCCAGGGCAAGGCCCGCCTAGCTTGGAAGGCATTGCCTGGGGGTCCGATGTTTTACAATGCCGTATCGGCATGTACCCCTTGGCATATACTGGATTTTACAGCTCAGACATTCAGCTGTGCGGGGACCTGAGTAGTCAGGCGGATACTACTGAACGGGTACATGGCACACCCACCTGTCGGCGCGGCCAAGACCGGAACAGGCTTTCGAGCGTAGTCGCTAGCGTAAGTGGCCCATCCCCTAACAGCACGCACATATAGAAATTTTGGTTGCCAGACCCTGAAAGCAGTGACGGAAGGAAGTGCGATATAACCTAATGAGAGTTATACCGCACGGGTTATGTCTTTTCGAGCTGACTGTCAAACCCTCGAAAGGGGACCGTTCCGAGAAGCCCTTTTAGTCGCCTTTTACGACTGGCAGGGAGTACCGTGGATGTATTCGCTTTCTCCCACCCACTGGGGGTTCAATTCACAAAACAACGCGGAGTCCTTAAAGTATAGCCAAGGTCGCCCCTTTTAGTCGCCTCTTACGACAGGCAGGGGATACCGTGGGTGTATTCTAAAACCCCCACCCACAGGGGGAAATATAAATTTGACAGCCTACACAAACCAAATGTGACGCTCTCCAGGAAACATATACCTTAAGTTGCGTAACAAAATTTGACGCTACGCCGCAAAGAGCCTAGAAAGGCGAGAAATATAGATTTTTAGATTTCAGTAACATCTGTTAGCCGGATCTTTGAAGTAGATAATGCGAGCATTGGATGTGTCAGCATGATACGGCTAAGTCTTCAAAATAACCTTGCAAACAGGTTGTGTAATTTAACAAAACCATACCTTAAGTCTCAATGGCAATTTAACATTGCGACTTAAGGTATGGATTATTCGAAGACGTTCCTGCACTGTTTTCCTGGGCTAAAATACGAAATAACCAGCTCGTGCTTCATGATAATATATAGTTACAATAATTTATTATAGAATTCAAGTACAGGGCTGCATATTTTGTAAATGGTAATTTTAATTTGTGTGACTGCCTGCGCAGGGACCTGGTCAGGGAACTCACGGTGTCTTTCTAGCTTGTCGGATGTTATGCAGTAAAGCTGGCGGAGATTGGAGCCAGAAGAGTTTGTTGTAAGTATTTGTAATTCATTCCCTAGTGGCGCTAATATTCCAGACTATATTCAGGAGGTTTATAATGATTATCTTTCTTCACGGATCGATTCCAGTGGTGGAGGTGGTAGTGAATGTGATGATGATAATTGTTGTTTTAAGGGGCCTAACATCTAGGTTATCGGCCCCTGATGGTTTGGGTGATCGTGAAGATGAAAATGAAAAGCGAACTTAAAACTAAAACTAACTAATAACCTACATACTAGAAGAAGAAATGCAAAACTAAAGGAGAATAAGGCAAATAAGAGGACAGAAGGAAAAGAAATGCCCTCAACCCTCGCAGAAGGCGGATTGAGGGACTTGGAAGGAAGGAGAGCCATGAAAGGCATATAGGAAAGTGAAAGAGGAGATGATGATGATGATGATAATTGTTGTTTTAAGGGGCCTAACATCTAGGTTATCGGCCCCTGATGGTTTGGGTGATCGTGAAGATGAAAATGAAAAGCGAACTTAAAACTAACTACTAACTTACATACTAGAAGAAGAAATGGAAAACTAAAGGAGAATAAGGCAAATAAAGGACAGGAGGAAAAGAAATGCCCTCAACCCTCGAAGAAGGCGGATTGAGGGACTTGGAATTAAGGAGAGCCATGAAAGGCAGATAGGAAAGTGAAAGAGGAGAGGGTCCGCCCCAAAGGTAAGGGACAAAAGGGGAAAACGGACCCAGCTCAGGAATCCCTCGGGGTCGCCAACTCCCGAACTCACCAGCCGTGAGCCCCTGAGGGTGTAGCATTATCTAGGGTGCACCAGAAGTGGTGGGGATACATACACCCTGCCTCCTTAAGGGCCTAGAGCACAAGGCAGGAGGTAAAAGGAAGAGAAAAAGAAGGCTGACCCCTCGCAGAAGGAGGGTATCAGAAAAGATGAGACAAGGGCCAATTAAGGCGGGAAAGGAAGAGACTCCCTAGGCCTCGGATACCCTAATACCGTCGGGGTCAGAAGAGAACAAGAGTTGACCAAGTGAGGTCGACAGGAAAGAAGACAGAGAGGAGCCCGGCACAAGTAAGTGGAAGCAATGCCGGGCTCAGCTGGGGCCCCGTGGTTGCCAACCCACGTCCCACTAGATGTGAGCTCCTGGGGGGGGGGGGGGCAGCTTGATTATTATGAAAACAACTCAAATCCTCTTGAACTCGTCATTCTTGGACAGATGCGTTCTATGTGTTCGATTCGTCCAACAACTGTTTCGACAAAACGAAGAGTGCAAAATGATGGAAAGCGTACTAGAAGTGCCTTTTACGGTAAGTGGGACTTCAGTGTGTGAATCTACTTTCCGATTTTGTCATGGCATATCAAAAATGCGCTACAAGAGACAGAAAAATATTCTTGAAGGAAGGTGTAGTGGCTAAGCTGCAAGGAAACGCATGCTGTTCCTTCCCAGCGAAGGCACATTCGTTTGAAGAAACCCAAAGCGTTGTGGGTTTCATACGAAATTATGCTATCCAAAAAGGCATTATTTCCTCCAGGATGTATTCGCTCCCACCCACGCACAGGGAGGGGTACAGCAGGTGAAGACCGACAGCAGCTGCGGGACAAGGGCAAGAATAATCACTGGCTGGACTATCACAAAGGATTTCTTTTCTGGAGAGAAACCAAAGGCGATAACATACTCGCGAGGAGCTTTGTTTGTCCTATTTCGTCGGCATGACACGACACTCCAAGAACTCTCCTCCATGATGGTCCACTGTCCGAAAATTGGCATGAAAGTGTGAGGTTAGTTACAGGTCAGCCTGGCATAAGGAAGACCAGCCTGCAAAAACATCTCATTGTGGAGTGAAAGAAGCATCTTTTATCTCTGATTTTTGTGTGTTTTGAATTGTAGTTTCATTGTATTTTTCCACCAGGGAGTTTGTCCCCCGTTTGCAAATACTCTAAATTTATATTATGTTTTAAGAGAGTAGTCATTTGATGATGATAATTGTTGTTTTAAGGAGCCTAACATCTAGGTTATCGCCCTAATGGGTTGGCTGATCGTGAAGATGAAAATGAAATATCAACTATAACTAAAACTATCTACTAACTTATATACTAGAAGAAGAAATGGGAAACAAAAGGAGAATAAGGCAAATAAAGGACAGGAGGAAAGGAAATGCCCTCTACCCTCGAAGAATGCGGATTGAGGGACTTGGAAGGAAGGAGAGCCATGAAAGGCAGATAGGAAAGTGAAAGAGGAGAGGGTCCTCCCCACAGGTAAGGGACAAAAGGGGGAAACCGGACCCAGCTCAGGAATCCCTCGGGGTCGCCAACTGCCGAACTCAACAGCCGTGAACCCCTGAGGGTGTAGCATTATCCAGGGTGCACCAGACGTGGTGGGGCTACATACACCCCGCCTCCTTGAGCAGAAGGCAGGAGAGAACATGAAAAGAAAAAGAAGGCTGACCCCTCGCAGAACGAGGGTATCAGAAAAGATGAGACAAGGGCCAATTGAGGCGGGAAAAGATGATGATGATGATGATGATAATTGTTGTTGTAAGGGGCCTAACATCGAGGTTATCGGCCCCTAATGAAATGAAATGGCGTGAAATGAAAGGATGTAGATAGAAACAACTCACTGCCATGGATGAAGCGAAAATGGTGTTTATAAAACAGACAGTGAGCCCCAAAAATTATGCCTTATTTGAATAAAAAGAATAAAAGGCGGATGGTAAAAAAGGATAAAACAAATAAGGCATAGTGAACAATACAATACATAACACAATAAAAAACATAAAACAGATTTAACCACAATTAAAAGTCGTAACTACACATTAAAACTTAAAAAAGTAACCACTCTCCCTCATGAACCGGATGACGAGGTCAGCTGACGGCCCGTCATCACGGAGAATAAGGGAGAGGGTATTAGGCAGTTTAAGAGTCCCTCGCAGATCGGCCAGATCCACACACTCCAAGAGAAGGTGTGCCACGGTTAGGTGGGCGCCGCAAGTACGCACAGGAGGATCTTCTCTCTTTAGCAAGTGGGAGTGCGTAGCAATCCCATGGCCGATCCGGAGTCGACAGAGTACCACAGCTTCCTTCCGGAGAGATCGGAAGGAAGATTTCCACACCTTCGTTGTCTCCTTGATGCCTCTCAGTTTGTTGGGTTGAGGCGTGGCACGCCATGCCTCCTCCCAATGATACAGGATCGAATGCCGCAACTGAGAGCGCACATCACTAGCAGGCACCTTATACGGTAGCGAGGGCAGTGCGACTGCCTCTCTCGCCGCCTGATCAGCAAGCTCGTTTCCCGCAATACCCATGTGGCTAGGAAGCCACACAAAGGTCACCCCGGTTCCAGCGTTACGCGAACTGACGAGCTGGTCGTGCACACGCTGGACCAACGGGTGCTTCGGGAAACACACATCGATCGCCTGCTGCGCACTCAGAGAGTCAGTACACACAAGAAAGTGCTGGTGATCGTCTGATTACGTGTACCGCAGAGCCTCTAAGATGGCATAGAGCTCCGCAGTGTACACGCCACAGGCCTCGGGAAGTGAAAGGAGAAACCGACGATCCTCAACCACAAATGCACAGCCTACTTTCTCGTTTACCCTCGAACCGTCCGTGAATAGAATTCCTGATCCCGGATACCGTGTCACCACGGACTGGAACAGCCTCCGATGGACGGAGGAGTCCGTGTCCGACTTGGGGCCGGTGTGCAGATCCAGGATGATATCAGGGCGAGAGACCATCCACGGAGGGGCCTTGCTAGGTACTCGGACGATACAGAAGACAGAAGGAAATCGGAACTGACGGTATAAGTCAGCCAAGCGAATCCCCGCCGGCCGAGTGGCTCGGGCGAGCACATCATACAGCCGGCGATTCGGATTGTAAAACAAACATGGATAGCTTGGATGAAGTGGCAGCTGTCGAATAGTTGCAGCATAGGTCAGCAGTACTTGTTGGCGCCTCAGATGTAAAGGAGGTACGCCAGCCTCGGCGAGCAAGCTGACGACTGGGCTTGACCAAAAGGCACCCGTCGCCAGCCTCACACCGCCGTGGTGGACACTGTCCAGTTTAAGAAGCACTGACTTACGGGCCGAACCATATGCTACACTGCAATAATCTAACCTAGATAAAATCAGTGACTTGTAAAAACGCAGGAGCACCGCGCGGTCCGCCCCCCATGATGTGCCGCTAAGAGACCGCAACATGTTGAGTTTCTTAGCGCAGGCAGTTTTCAAACACCGCACGTGTGGTTCCCAGGTCAATTTCTGATCGAAAAGGAGCCCAAGGAACCGGTACGCAGCAACAACAGGCAAAGCTACATTGCCCAGATAAAGCTCAGGATCTGGATGGAGGGTGCGCTTTCGGCAGAAATGGACAACCGAGGACTTAGCGGTTGAGAATCGAAAGCCATGCTCCAGTGTCCAGCGTTCCACTCTCCGAATAGCTTGTTGTAATTGTCGTTCAGCGACCGCCATATTTTGCGCACTATAATGTAGAGCGAAGTCGTCTACATATAGCGACGGTACCACTGCTGGACCAGCAGCAGCGACTATACCGTTTATGGCAATCGCAAATAAATTTACGCTAAGCACCGATCCCTTTGGGACTACGTTTTCCTGTATATGATATTGCGAATATGTCCCCCCCCCCTATTCGGACACGGAACAGGCGAAGGGACAGAAAATTCGCAATAAAAACCGGCAAGTTACCTCGGAATTTCCATTGATGCAGGGTAGAGAGGATGCCGTAACGCCAAGTGGTGTCATAGGCCTTTTCGAGGTCAAAGAAAACAGCGACTAGGTGCTATCTCCGGAGAAAAGCGTCCTGTATGGCGGTCTCCAGGGATACCAGATGGTCGTTGGTACACCGAGACACCCTGAAACCACACTGGTATTCAGACAGGAGTCCCCGTTTCTCCAGGACCCACACTAGGCGCCGATTGACCATCCTCTCAAAGATGATGATGATAATGATGATAATTGTTGTTTTAAGGGGCCTAACATCTAGGTTATCGGCCCCTGATGGATTGGGTGATCACGAAGATGAAAATGAAATGCGAACTTAAAACTAACTAATAACCTACATACTAGAAGAATTAATGGAAAACTAAAGGAGAATAAGGCAAATAAAGGACAGGAGGAAAAGAAATGCCCTCAACCCTCGAAGAAGGCAAATTGAGGGACTTGGAAGGAAGGAGAGCCATGACAGGCTGATAGGAAAGTGAAAGAGGAGAGATGATGATGATGATAAATGTTGTTTTAAGGGGCCTAACTTCGAGGTTGTCGGCCCCTGATGAAATGAAATGGCGTGAAGTGAAAGGAAACACAAAATGCAATTGAAATTGCTTACAAAAGGTATGGTAGATTCAAACTTCTCATTTGGATGGACAATACTTACAAAATGTAATTTAGTTTCAAAATACCCACAAAATTGTAATTGAGACTTAACTACTTGAACAAACCGGGGTAGGTTGAAAATACAAAATGCAATTGAAATTCAAAATACTCACTAAAGTCCCAGCCCCTATATTGAAAGACTTACTAAAAAGCAATTTAGATTGTCAATCCTTACAAAATGCAATAGAGATTGAAAAACACTCACAAAATGCAATCTAGATCGAAAATACGTACAAAATGCAACGTAGATTGAAAATACCTACAAAATACGTACAAAATGCAACGTAGATTAAAAATACCTACAAAAAAACGCTAGAAGGGGATTTAGATACACGGGGAACCAAGTAACAAAAACAGTGCGGGAATCTTAAAGAGAAAAGGAAATATAAGGAAAAGAGGAGAGGAGAGGAGACGGGAGAGAGGAGAGGTGAGAGAGTTCGCCCCAAAGGTAAGGGACAAAAGGGGAAAACGGACCCAGCTCAGGAATCCCTCGGGGTCACCAACTCCCGAACTCACCAGCCGTGAGCCCCTGAGGGTGTAGCATTATCTAGGGTGCACCAGAAGTGGTGGGGCTACATACACCCTGCCTCCTTAAGGCCTAGAGCACAAGGTCGGGGTCAGAAGAGAACAAGGGAGGTCGACAGGAAAGAAGACAGAGAGGAGCCCGGCACAAGTAAGTGGAAACAAATCCGGACTCAGCTGGGGCCCCGTGGTCGCCAACCCACGCCCACAAGATGTGAGCCCCTGGGGGGGAAAGAGGAGAGGGTCCGCCCCAAAGGTAAGGGCCAAAAAGGGAAAACGGACCCAGCTCAGGAATCCCTCGGGGTCGCCAACTCCCGAACTCACCAGCCGTGAGCCCCTGAGGGTGTAGCATTATCTAGGGTGCACGAAAAGTGGTGGGGCTACATACACCCGGCCTCCTTGAGGGCCTTAAGCAGAAGGCAGGAGATAACATGAAAAGAAAAAGAAGGCTGACCCCTCGCAGAAGGAGGGAATCAGAAAAGAAGAGACAAGGGCCAATTAAGGCGGGAAAGGAAGAGATGATGATGATGATGATAATTGTCGTTTTAAGGGGCCTAACATCTAGGTTATCGGCCCCTGATGGTTGGGGTGATCGTGAAGATGAGAAAAAAAAAGCGAACTTAAAACTAAAACTAACTACTAACCTACATACTAGAAGAAGAAAGGGAAAACTAAAGGGGAATAAGGCAAATAAAAGGACAGAAGGAAAAGAAATGCCCTCAACCCTCGGAGAAGGCGGATTGAGGGACTTGGAAGGAAGGAGAGCCATGAAAGGCATATAGGAAAGTGAAAGAGGAGAGGGTCCGCCCCAAAGGTAAGGGACAAAATGGGAAAACGGACCCAGCTCAGGAATCCCTCGGGGTCGCCAACTCCCGAACTCACCAGCCGTGAGCCCCTGAGGGTGTAGCATTATCTAGGGTGCACCAGAAGTGATGATGATGATAATTGTTGTTTTAAGGGGCCTAACATCGAGGTTATCGGCCCCTAATGAAATGAAATGACGTCAAATGAAAGTATGTAGATAAAAACAACTCACTGCCATGGATGAAGCGAAAATGGTGTTTATAAAACAGACAGTGAGCCCCCAAAAATTATGCCTTATTTGAATAAAAAGAATAAAAGGCGGATGGTAAAAAAGGATAAAACAAATAAGGCATAGTGAACAATACAATACATAACACGATAAGAAACGTAAAACAGATTGAACCACAATTAAAAGTCGTAACTACACATTAAAACTTAAAAAAGTAACCACTCTCCCTCATGAACCGGATAACGAGGTCAGCTGACGGCCCGTCATCACGGAGAATAAGGGAGAGGGTATTAGGCAGTTTAAGAGTCCCTCGCAGATCGGCCAGATCCACACACTCCAAGAGAAGGTGTGCCACGGTTAGGTGGGCGCCGCAAGTACACACAGGAGGATCTTCTCTCTTTAGCAAGTGGGAGTGCGTAGCAATCCCATGGCCGATCCGGAGTCGACAGAGTACCACAGCTTCCTTCCGGAGAGATCGGAAGGAAGATTTCCACACCTTCGTTGTCTCCTTGATGCCTCTCAGTTTGTTAGGTGGAGGCGTGGCACGCCATGCCTCCTCCCAATGCGACAGGATCGAATGCCGCAACTGAGAGCGCACATCACTAGCAGGCACCTTATATGGTAGCGAGGGCAGTGCGACTGCCTCTCTCGCCGCCTGATCAGCAAGCTCGTTTCCCGCAATACCCATGTGGCTAGGAAGCCACACAAAGGTCACCCCGGTTCCAGCGTTACGCGAACTGACGAGCTGGTCGTGCACACGCTGGACCAACGGGTGATTCGGGAAACACACATCGATCGCTTGCAGCGCACTCAGAGAGTCAGTACACACAAGAAAGTGCTGGTGATCGTCTGATAACGTGTACCGCAGAGCCTCTAAGATGGCATAGAGCTCCGCAGTGTACACGCTACAGGCCTCGGGAAGTGAAAAGAGAAACCGACGATCCTCAACCACAAATGCACAGCCTACTTTCTCGTTTACCCTCGAACCGTCCGTGAATACAAGCCCTGATCCCGGATACCGTGTCACCACGGACTGGAACAGCCTCCGATGGACGGAGGAGTCCGTGTCCGACTTGGGGCCGGTGTGCAGATCCAGGATGATATCAGGGCGAGAGACCATCCACGGAGGGGCCTTGCTAGGTACTCGGACGATACAGGAGACAGAAGGAAATCGGAACTGACGGTATAAGTCATCCAAGCGAATCCCCGCCGGCCGAGTGGCTCGGGCGAGCGCAGCATACAGCTGGCGATTCGGATTGGAAAACAAACATGGATAGCTTGGATGAAGGGGCATCTGTCGAATTGTTGCAGCATAGGTTAGCAGTACTTGTTGGCGCCTCAGGTGTAAAGGAGGTACGCCAGCCTCGGCGAGCAAGCTGACGACTGGGCTCGTCCGAAAGGCACCCGTCGCCAGCCTCACACCGCCGTGGTGGACACTGTCCAGTTTAACAAGCACTGACTTACGGGCCGAACCATATGCTACACTGCCATAATCTAACCTAGATAAAATCAGTGCTTTATAAAAACGTAGAAGCACCGCGCGGTCCGCCCCCCACGATGTGCCGCTAAGAAACCGCAACATGTTGAGCTTCTTAGCACAGGCAGTCTTCAAACACCGCACGTGTGGTTCCCACGTCAATTTCTGGTCGAAAAGGAGCCCAAGGAACCGGTACGCAGCAACAACAGGCAAAGCTACATTGCCCAGATAAAGCTCGGGATCTGGATGGAGGGTGCGCTTTCGGCAGAAATGGACAACCGAGGACTTAGCGGATGAGAATCGAAAGCCATGCTCCAGTGTCCAGCGTTCCACTCTCCGAATAGCTTGTTGTAACTGTCGTTCAGCGACCGCCATATTGTGCGCACTATAATGTAGAGCGAAGTCGTCTACATATAGCGACGGTACCACTGCTGGACCAGCAGCAGCGACTATACCGTTTATGGCAATCGCAAATAATGTTACGCTAAGCACCGATCCCTGTGGGACTCCGTTTTCCTGTATATGATATTGCGAATATGTCCCCCCTATTCGGACACGGAACAGGCGAAGGGACAGAAAATTCGCAATAAAAACCGGCAAGTTACCTCGGAATTTCCATTGATGCAGAGTAGAGAGGATGCCGTAACGCCAAGTGGTGTCATAGGCCTTCTCGAGGTCAAAGAAAACGGCGACCAGGTGCGATGATGATGATAATTGTTGTTTTAAGGGGCCTAACATCGAGGTTATCGGCCCCTAATGAAATGGAATGACGTGAAATGAAAGGATGTAGATAAAAACAACTCACTGCCATGGATGAAGCGAAAATGGTATTTATAAAACAGACAGTGAGCCCCAAAAATTATGCCTTATTTGAATAAAAAGAATAAAAGGCGGATGGTAAAAAAAAGGATAAAACAAATAAGGCATAGGGAACAATACAATACATAACACAATAAAAAACATAAAACAGATTTAACCACAATTAAAAGTCGTAACTACACCTTAAAACTTTAAAAAGTAACCACTCTCCCTCATGAACCGGATGACGAGGTCAGCTGACGGCTCGTCATCACGGAGAATAAGGGAGAGGGTATTAGGCAGTTTAAGAGTCCTGCGCAGATCGGCCAGATCCACACACTCCAAGAGAAGGTGTGCCACGGTTAGGTGGGCGCCGCAAGTACACACAGGAGGATCTTCTCTCTTTAGCAAGTGGGAGTGCGTAGCAATCCCATGGCCGATCCGGAGTCGACAGAGTACCACAGCTTCCTTCCGGAGAGATCGGAAGGAAGATTTCCACACCTTCGTTGTCTCCTTGATGCCTCTCAGTTTGTTGGGTGGAGGCGTGGCACGCCATGCCTCCTCCCAATGCGACAGGATCGTATGCCGCAACTGAGAGCGCACATCACTAGCAGGCACCTTATACGGTAGCGAGGGCAGTGCGACTGCCTCTCTCGCCGCCTGATCAGCAAGCTCGTTTCCCGCAATACCCATGTGGCTAGGAAGCCACACAAAGGTCACCCCGGTTCCAGCGTTACGCGAACTGACGAGCAGGTCGTGCACACGCTGGACCAACGGGTGCTTCGGGAAACACACATCGATCGCCAGCAGCGCACTCAGAGAGTCAGTACACAAAAGAAAGTGCTGGTGATCGTCTGATAACGTGTACCGCAGAGCCTCTAAGATGGCATAGAGCTCCGCTGTGTACACGCTACACGCCTCGGGAAGTGAAAAGAGAAACCGACGATCCTCAACCACAAATGCACAGCCTACTTTCTCGTTTACCCTCGAACCGTCCGTGAATACAAGCCCTGATCCCGGATACCGTGTCACCACGGACTGGAACAACCTCCGATGGACGGAGGAGTCCGTGTCCGACTTGGGGCCGGTGTGCAGATCCAGGATGATATCAGGGCGAGAGACCATCCACGGAGGGGCCTTGCTAGGTACTCGGACGATACAGGAGACAGAAGGAAATCGGAACTGACGGTATAAGTCATCCAAGCGAATCCCCGCCGGCCGAGTGGCTCGGGCGAGCACATCATACAGCCGGCGATTCGGATTGGAAAACAAACATGGATAGCTTGGATGAAGTGGCATCTGTCGAATAGTTGCAGCATAGGTCAGCAGTACTTGTTGGCGCCTCAGGTGTAAAGGAGGTACGCCAGCCTCGGCGAGCAAGCTGACGACTGGGCTTGTCCGAAAGGCACCCGTCGCCAGCCTCACACCGCCGTGGTGGACACTGTCCAGTTTAACAAGCACTGGCTTACGGGCCGAACCATATGCTACACTGCCATAATCTAACCAAGATAAAATCAGTGACTTATAAAAGCGCAGGATCACCACGCGGTCCGCCCCCCATGATGTGCCGCTAAGAAACCGCAACATGTTGAGTTTCTTAGAGCAGGCAGTTTTCAAACACCGCACGTGTGGTTCCCACGTCAATTTCTGATCGAAAAGGAGCCCAAGGAACCGGTACGCAGCAACAACGGGCAAAGCTACATTGCCCAGATAAAGCTCAGGATCTGGATGGAGGGTGCGCTTTCGGCAGAAATGGACAACCGAGGACTTAGCGGTTGAGAATCGAAAGCCATGCTCCAGTGTCCAGCGTTCCACTCTCCGAATAGCTTGTTGGAGCTGTCGTTCAGCGACCGCCATATTTTGCGCACTATAATGTAGAGCAAAGTCGTCTACATATAGCGACGGTACCACTGCTGGACCAGCAGCAGCGACTATACCGTTTATGGCAATCGCAAATAATGTTACGCTAAGCACCGATCCCTGTGGGACTCCGTTTTCCTGTATATGATATTGCGAATATGTCCCCCCTATTCGGACACGGAACAGGCGAAGGGACAGAAAATTCGCAATAAAAACCGGCAAGTTACCTCGGAATTTCCATTGATGCAGGGTAGATAGGATGCCGTAACGCCAAGTGGTGTCATAGGCCTTCTCGAGGTCAAAGAAAACAGCGACTAGGTGCTGTCTCCGGAGAAAAGCGTCCTGTATGGCAGTCTCCAGGCGTACCAGATGGTCGTTGGTACACCGTGACGCCCTGAAACCACACTGGTATTCAGACAGGAGTCCCCGTTTCTCCAGGACCCACACCAGGCGCCGATTGACCATCCTCTCAAAGAGCTTGCACAAACCGTTTGTGAGACAAATAGGTCTGTAACTCCCTGACAATTTGGGATCCTTATCGGGCTTCAGGATAGGTATAATGATACCTTCCTGCCATTGCGCTGGAAACACACCTTCCAACCAGATACGATTAAACACCCTGAGCAAATAGCGAATGCTCTCATCGTTAAGGTGTTTAAGCATTTGGTTGTGAATATTATCCGGGCCAGGAGACGTGTCCCTGCAGAGCGCCAGCGCTCCGCGGAGTTCCCACTCCGTAAAGGGCACGTTGTACTCCTCCGAAGCGCGGGAAGCAAAACTAAGATGGAAACGTTCCGCTTCGCGCTTCAGGGCCACGAAGGCAGGGTCATAGTTACCGGAACCGGATATATCCGCAAAATACGAGGCGAGATGGTTTGCAACGCGATAAGGATCTGTAACCAGTTCATTAGCAATGGAAATTCCCGGTACAGTAGAAGATGTCTGAATTCCCGAAATGCGTCGCAGTTTAGTCCACACTTGAGAGGAGGGGGTATGTGCCGTAATAGAAGACACATACCGTTCCCAGGATTGTTTCTTACTCTGGCGAATAAGAATCCGTGCCTTGGCACGGAATTTCTTAAACGCCACCAAATTGGCCATGGTTGGACGCCGACGGTAGTGCTTATGAGCTCGACGACGGTCTCTTATTGCCGCTGCAATATCCTCTGTCCACCAAGGGACGAGTTTGCGACGAGGAGTCCCAGAAAAGGATGGAATTGACTCCTCGGCGGCAGCAAGAAGCACATCGGTGATGTGCTGTACCTCGTCATCGACGCTCCGGCAACCAAGATCAACGAATACAGCTCGTTCTTGAAACGAGGGCCAATTTGCCCGCTTAAGAACCCAACGACTGGGGAACTCAACGGGCGTCTGGTTCAGAAGGGTAAGAACGATCGGGAAATGGTCACTGTCACAGAGGTCGACGTGTACATACCAGCCAAATAAGGGGACCAGCGCACGGCTACACACACTCAAGTCAATGTGTGAGTACGTGCCGTGCGCTAAGCTAAAATGTGTAGCTTCCCCTGTATTTAATAGACATAAATCCAACCCTTGAATTAAGCCTTCCACGTCCCTTCCTCTGGGGCAGGAAGATGGTGATCCCCAGTGGGGGTGATGAGAGTTGAAATCACCCACGAGTAGGAAAGGGACTGGAAGTTGATCAACAAGATCTAAGACGTCATGAATATCAAGGGGTTGGTTCGGTGGAAGGTACACGTTACAAACAGTTGTCATAGCAGGCAAGGACACGCGAACTGCAATAGCTTCCAGAGGAGTGGCGAGTGGAAACTCCTCACTATAGCAGTCAGAGCGAACGAAGGTACAAACGCCCCCGGAAGCCCGGGCGGCGTCTTGTCGCTCTTTAGAGTATAGTCGGAAACCTCTCAGAACAGTCTCGTGATCAGGCCTGAGGTTTGTTTCCTGTAGGCAGACTAAACTCGCCGCGTATTGGGCAATAAGCTGACGGAGCTCTGTCAAATGCCTGTCATAACTGTTACAATTCCACTGTAACAGTGCCATTGTGTGAACTTAGGGAATAAGTTGGAGCAGCAAGCTACTCCAACTTTGACTCCGGAGAATCTACAGTCACTACGTCGACTATAATCTCCATGTCCTCAGGCGAGTTCATGGAGTGAATCGACTCGGTAGATGATTTCCTGGACGCAGTTCGGCGGCGGGGGGATCTCCGTGGGGAGCGCGAAGATCTGGGGGCCGAAACGTCCCCAGGCGCAGAAGCATCCGCAGGTGTTGGCGCGGATGGCTTCCCCTTTTTTGGAGAAAGGGAATGCGTAGTGCGGGGTCCCTTCTTACCCGCCCCCGGCTCTTTAAGGTATATAGACGGGTCAGGAGCCGAAGTCCTGACCCTGGTCGACGATGCCGCCTCCGCCGGCTTCGGCGCGGCTTTCGCCGACCGTTTGGATGGGGAGGAAGACTTCGACTTCCTCCCGAGTGGGGAGGAAGTCTTCAACTTCCTCCCCTGCTGTGCGGGCGGAGCAGCCTTCGCTCGCACAGCCTTCGTGCTGGCCGAAGGTGGAGTTGAAGTCACCTTCGGGCTTTCCGTTATAATGTTAGGAGCTGGTTTTGGAACAGGAAACTCAGTTGCAGGTTTCATAGCTGGAACAAAAGATGAGGTAGCCGGGACCAAATTTGGTATTATGGCTCTATAATCAATCGTTGGAGAAGGCGAAGTCGTGGTACGGTACTTCTTGCGGGCCTCCTGGTAGGTCAGACCATCCAGGGTTTTGATCTCCTGGATTTTCTTCTCACTCAGGAAGACAGGGCAATTCCTGTCCCGAGGAGAATGCAATCCAGGGCAATTAGTGCACTGATAAGGTGTTGTGCACTCTTCCGCTTCGTGTGGTACCTTACCGCATGTTCCGCAGATTGCGGGGCTCGAGCATCGGGATAACATGTGCCCGAACTTCTGGCATTTATAACACCTCATTGGGGGAGGGATATAAGGCCGTACGTCACAACGGTAACTTGTAACCTTGACTTTCTCCGGGAGCACCGAAAGCTCAAAGGAAATAATGAAAGCACCAGTATCCACGATTTGACCATTGACCTTGCGCGTAATGCGCCGGACATCAGTCACGTGACGGTGCCGCATATCCTCCTTGAGCTCCTCGTCAGTGTTCAGAATCAGGTCCCGGTGGAAAATAACTCCTCGGACCAGATTCAGGGATGTGTGCTTTTCCACTTTGACGGGAATGTCGCCAAAGTGGTCACATTGCAAAAGTCGTTCAACTTGCTCACCAGTCCTAGTCTTGAGCAACAAGCTACCGTTCCGCATCTTTTGTACCTTCTCAAGCTCACCATAGACACCTTCTATGTGGCGAGAAAACAAAATACTCTTGACCAGCTTGAAATCACCCCCATCTGTTCTGGTAGCTACCAGAAACTTGGGGGAGTTAGCACCCAGATTTTCACGCACAGATTGTTCCCAGGGGGTTGATCCCCGTAGGGAATCAAAAGTTAAAGACTTGGGTGTAGGACCACCCTGTTTGGGTGTACGACCACCCTGGTTGGGGATTTTTCTTTTAGAACCCATGGCCAGATCATCCTCCCCGAATGCCACCGACATCCGATCACGGGCCGTCACAGTAGGCGCTACCCAGCCAGGGCAAGGCCCGCCTAGCTTGGAAGGCATTGCCCGGGGGTCCGATGTTTAACAATGCCGTATCGGCATGTACCCCTTGGCATATACTGGATTTTACAGCTCAGACATTCGGCTGTGCGGGGACCTGCGTAGTCAGGCGGATACTACTGAACGGGTACATGGCACACCCACCTGTCGGCGCGGCCAAGACCGGAACAGGCTTTCGAGCGTAGTCGCTAGCGTAAGTGGCCCATCCCCTAACAGCACGCACATATAGAAATTTTGGTTGCCAGACCCTGAAAGCAGTGACGGAAAGAAGTGCGATATAACCTAATGAGAGTTATACCGCACGGGTGTATGTCTTTTAGAGCTGACTGTCAAACCCTCGAAAGGGGACCGTTCCGAGAAGCCCTTTTAGTCGCCTTTTACGACTGGCAGGGAGTACCGTGGATGTATTCGCTTCCTCCCACCCACTGGGGGTCCAAGTCACAAAAACAACGCGGAGTCCTTAAAGTATAGCCAAGGTCGCCCCGTTTAGTCGCCTCTTACGACAGGCAGGGGATACCGTGGGTGTATTCTAAACCCCCCACCCACAGGGGGAGCGACCAGGTGCTGTCTCCGGAGAAAAGCGTCCTGTATGGCGGTCTCCAGGCGTACCAGATGGTCGTTGGTACACCGTGACGCCCTGAAACCACACTGGTATTCAGACAGGAGTCCCCGTTTCTCCAGGATCCACACTAGGCGCCGATTGACCATCCTCTCGAAGAGCTTGCACAGACCGTTAGAGAGACAAATAGGTCTGTAACTCCCTGTCAATTTGGGATCCTTATCGGGCTTCAGGATAGGTATAATGATACCTTCCTGCCATTGCGCTGGAAACACACCCTCCAACCAGATACGATTAAACACCCTGAGCAAATAACGAATGCTCTCATCGTTAAGGTGTTTAAGCATCTGGTTGTGAATATTATCCGGGCCAGGAGACGTGTCCCTGCAGAGCGCCAGCGCTCCGCGGAGTTCCCACTCCGTAAAGGGCACGTTGTACTCCTCCGAAGCGCGGGAAGCAAAACTAAGCTGGAAACGTTCCGCTTCGCGCTTCAGGGCCACGAAGGCAGGGTCATAGTTATCGCAACCGGATATATCCGCAAAATACGAGGCGAGATGGTTGTCAACGCGATAAGGTTCTGTAACCAAGTCATTATCAATGGAAATTCCCGGTACAGTAGAAGATGTCTGAATGCCCGAAATGCGTCGTAGTTTAGTCCACACTTGAGAGGAGGGGGTATGTGCCGTAATAGAAGACACATACCGTTCCCAGGATCGTTTCTTACTCTGGCGAATAAGAATCCGTGCCTTGGCACGAAATTTCTTAAACGCCACCAAATTGGCCATGGTTGGACGCCGACGGTAGTGCTTATGAGCTCGACGACGGTCTCTTATTGCCGCTGCAATATCCTCTGTCCACCAAGGGACGAGTTTGCGACGAGGAGTCCCAGAAAAGGATGGAATGGACTCTTCGGCGGCAGCAAGAAGCACATCGGTGATGTGCTGTACCTCGTCATCGACGCTCCGGCAACCAAGATCAACGAAAACAGCTCGTTCTTGAAACGAGGGCCAATTTGCCCGCTTAAGAACCCAACGACTGGGGAACTCCACGGGCGTCTGGGTCAGAAGGGTAAGAACGATCGGGAAATGGTCACTGTCACAGAGGTCGTCGTGTACATACCAACCAAATAGGGGGACCAGCGCACGGCTACACCCACTCAAGTCAATGTGTGAGTACGTGCCGTGCGCTAAGCTAAAATGTGTAGCTTCCCCTGTATCTAATAGAGATAAATCCAACCCTTGAATTAAGCCCTCCACGTCCCTTCCTCTGAGGCAGGAAGATGGTGATCCCCATTGGGGGTGATGAGTGTTGAAATCACCCACGAGTAGTAAAGGGACTGGAAGTTGATCAACAAGGTCAAAGACGTCATTAATATCAAGGGGCTGGTTCGGTGGAAGGTACACGTTACAAACAGTTGTCATAGCAGGCAAGGACACGCGAACTGCAATAGCTTCCAGAGGAGTGGCGAGTGGAAACTCCTCACTATAGCAGTCAGAGCGAACGAAGGTACAAACGCCCCCGGAAGCCGGGCGGCGTCTTGTCGCTCTTTAGAGTATAGTCGGAAACCTCTCAGAACAGTCTCGTGATCAGGTCTGAGGTTTATTTCCTGTAGGCAGACTATACTCGCTGCGTATTGGGCAATAAGCTGACGGAGTTCTGTCAAATGCCTGTCATAACTGTTACAATTCCACTGTAACAGTGCCATTGTGTGAACTTAGGGAATAAGTTGGAGCAGCAAGCTACAACTTAGACTCTGGAGGATCTACAGTCACTACGTCGACTATAATCTCCATGTCCTCAGGCGAGGTCATGGAGTGAATCGACTCGGTGGAAGATTTCATAGACGCAGTTCGGCGGCGGGGGGGATCTCCGTGGGGAGCGCGCAGATCTGGGGACCGAAACGTCCCCAGGCGCAGAAGCATCCGCAGGTGTTGGCGCGGATGGCTTCCCCTTTTTTGGAGAAAGGGAATGCGTAGTGCGGGGTCCCTTCTTACCCTTACCCGCCTCTGTAAGATATATAGACGGATCAGAAGCCGAATTCCTGACCATGGTCGACGATGCCGCCTCCGCCGGCTTCGGCGCGGCTTTCGCCGACCGTTTGGGTGGGGGGGAGTCTTCGACTTCCTCCCGAATGGGGAGTAAGTCTTCATCTTCCTCCCCTGCTGTGCGGGCGGAGCAGCCTTCGCTCGCACAGCGTTCGTGCTGGCCGAAGGTGGAGTTGAAGTCACCTTCGGGCTTTCCGGTATAATAATAGGTGCTTGTTTCGGAACAGGAAACTCAGTTGCAGGTTTCACAGCTGGTACAAAAGATGAGGTAGACGGAACCAAATTTGGTATTATGGCTCTATAATCAATCGTTGGAGAAGGCGAAATCGTGGTATGGTACTTCTTGCGGGCCTCCTGGTAGGTGAGACCATCCAGGGTTTTGATCTCCTGGATTTTCTTCTCACTCAGGAAGACAGAGCAGTTCCTGTCCCGAGGAGAATGAAATCCAGGGCAATTAGTGCACTGATAAGGTGTTGTGCACTCTTCCGCTTCGTGTGGTACCTTACCGCATGTTCCGCAGATTTCGGGGCTCGAGCATCGGGATAACATGTGCCCGAAATTCTGGCACTTATAACACCTCATGGGTGGAGGGATATAAGGCCGGACGTCACAACGGTAACTTGTAACCTTGACCGAAAGCTCAAAGGAAATAATGAAAGCACCAGTATCCACGATTTGAACGTTGACCTTGCGCGTAATGCGCCGGACATCAGTCACGTGACGGTGCTGCATATCCTCCTTGAGCTCCTCGTCATTGTTCAGAATCAGGTCCCGGTGGAAAATAACTCCTCGGACCAGATTCAGGGACGTGTGCTTTTCCACTTTGACGGGAATGTCGCCAAAGATGTCACATTGCAAAAGTCGTTCAACTTGCTCACCAGTCCTAGTCTTGAGCAACAAGCTACCGTTCCTCATCTTTTGTACTTTCTCAAGCTCACCATAGACACCTTCTATGTGGCGAGAAAACAAAATACTCTTTACCAGCTTAAAATCACCCCCATCTGTTCTGGTAGCTACCAGAAACTTGGGGGTGTTAGCACCCAGATTTTCACGCACAGATTGTTCCCAGGGGGTTGATGATGATGATGATGATAATTGTTGTTTTAAGGGGCCTAACATCTAGGTTATCGGCCCCTGATGGTTTGGGTGATCGTGAAGATGAAAATGAAGAGAAAAAGAAAAGCAAACTTAAAACTAAAACTAACTACTAACCTACATACTAGAAGAAGAAATGGAAAACTAAAGGAGAATAAGGCAAATAAAGGACAGGAGGAAAAGAAATGCCCTCAACCCTCGAAGAAGGCGGATTGAGGGACTTGGAAGGAAGGAGAGCCATGAAAGGCAGATAGGAAAGTGAAAGAGGAGAGGGTCCGCCCCAAAGGTAAGGGACAAAAAGGGAAAACGGACCCAGCTCAGGAATCCCTCGGGGTCGCCAACTCCCGAACTCACCAGCCGTGAGCCCCAGGGGGTTGATCCCCGTAGGGAATCAAATGTTAAAGACTTGGGTGTAGGACCACCCTGGTTGGGGATTTTTCTTTTGGAACCCATGGCCAGATCATCCTCCCCGAATGCCACCGACATCCGATCACGGGCTGTCACAGTAGGCGCTACCCAGCCAGGGCAAGGCCGACCTAGCTTGGAAGGCATTGCCCGGGGGTCCGATGATTTACAAGGCCGTATCGGCATGTACCCCTTGGCATAAACTGGATTTTACAGCTCAGACATTCGGCTGTGCGGGGACCTGCGTAGTCAGGCGGATACTACTGCACGGGTACATGGCACACCCACCTGTCGGCGCGGCCAAGACCGGAACAGGCTTTCGAGCGTAGTCGCAAGCGTAAGTGGCCCATCCCCTAACAGCACGCACATATAGAAATTTTGGTTGCCAGACCCTCAATGCAGTAACGGAAAGAAGTGCGATATAACCTAATGAGAGTTATACCGCACGGGTGTATGTCTTTTAGAGCTGACTGTCAAACCCTCGAAAGGGGACCGTTCCAAGAAGCCCTTTTAGTCCCCTTTTACGACTGGCAGGGATTACCGTGGATGTATTCGCTTCCTCCCACCCACTGGGGGTACAATTCACAAAACAACGCGGAGTCCTTAAAGTATAGCCAAGGTCGCCCCTATTAGTCGCCTCTTACGACTGGCAGGGGATACCGTGGGTGTATTCTAAACCTCCCACCCACAGGGGGGGCCGGCAAGTTACCTCGGAATTTCCATTGATGCAGGGTAGAGGATGCCGTAACGCCAAGTGGTGCCATAGGCCTTCTCGAGGTCAAAGAAAACAGCGATTAGGTGCTGTCTCCGGAGAAAAGCGTCATGTATGGCGGTCTCCAGGCGCACCAGATGGTCGTTGGTACACCGAGACGCCCTGAATCCACACTGGTATTCAGACAGCAATCCTCGCTTCTCCAGGACCCACACCAGGCGCCCATTGACCATCCTCTCAAAGATGATGATGATGATGATAATTGTTGTTTTAAGGGGCCTAACATCTAGGTTATCGGCCCCTGATGGTTTGGGTGAGCGTGAAGATGAAAATGAAAAGCGAACTTAAAACTAAATCTAACTACTAACCTACATACTAGAAGAAGAAATGGAAAACTAAAGGAGAATAAGGCAAATAAAGGACAGGAGGAAAAGATGATGATGATGATGATAATTGTTGTTTTAAGGGGCCTAACATCTAGGTTATCGGCCCCTGATGGTTTGGGTGATCGTGAAGATGAAAAAAAAAAGAAAAGCGAACTTAAAACTAAAACTAACTACTAACCTACATACTAGAAGAAGAAAAGGAAAACTAAAGGAGAATAAGGCAAATAAAGGACAGGAGGAAAAGAAATGCCCTCAACCCTCGGAGAAGGCGGATTGAGGGACTTGGAAGGAAGGAGAGCCATGAAAGGCATATAGGAAAGTGAAAGAGGAGAGGGTCCGCCCCAAAGGTAAGGGACAAAGGGGGAAAACGGACCCAGCTCAGGAATCCCTCGGGGTCGCCAACTCCCGAACTCACCAGCCGTGAGCCCCTGAGGGTGTAGCATTATCTAGGGTGCACCAGAAGGGGTGGGGCTACATACACCCTGCCTCCTTAAGGGCCTAGAGCACAAGGCAGGAGGTAAAAGGAAGAGAAAAAGAAGGCTGACCCCTCGCAGAAGGAGGGTATCAGAAAAGATGAGACAAGGGCCAATTAAGGCGGGAAAGGAAGAGACTCCCTAGGCCTCGGATACCCTAATACCGTCGGGGTCAGAAGAGAACAAGAGTTGACCAAGTGAGGTCGACAGGAAAGAAGACAGAGAGGAGCCCGGCACAAGTAAGTGGAAGCAATGCCGGACTCAGCTGGGGCCCCGTGGTCGCCAACCCACGCCCACAAGATGTGAGCCCCTGGGGGACCTGAGCAAATAACGAATGCTCTCATCGTTAAGGTGTTTAAGCATCTGGTTGTGAATATTATCCGGGCTAGGAGACGTGTCCCTGCAGAGCGCCAGTGCTCCGCGGTGTTCCCACTCCGTAAAGGGCACGTTGTACTCCTCCGAAGCGCGGGAAGCAAAACTGAGCTGGAAACGTTCTGCCTCGCGCCTCAGGGCCACGAAGGCAGGATCATAGTTATCGGAACCGGATATATCCGCAAAATAAGATGCGAGATGTTTTGCAACGCGGTAAGGATCTGTAACCAATTCATTATCAATGGAAATTCCCGGTACAGTAGAAGATGTTTGAATGCCCGAAATGCGTCGTAGTTTAGTCCACACTTGAGAGGAGGGGGTATGTGCCGTGATAGACGACACATACCGTTCCCATGATTCTTTCTTACTCTGGCGGATAAGAAACCGTGCCTTAGCACGACATTTCTTAAACGCCACCAAATTGGCCATGTTCGGGCGTCGCCGATAATGCTTATGAGCGCGACGACGGTCTCTTATTTCCGCTGCAATATCCTCAGTCCACCAGGGGACGAGTTTGCGACGAGTAGTCCCAGAAAAGGATAGAATGGACTCTTCGGCGGCAGCAAGAAGCACATCCGTGACGTGTTGTACCTCGTCATCGACGCTCCGGCAACTAAGATCAACGAACACAGCTCGTTCTTGAAACGAGGGCCAATTGGCCCGCTTAAGTACCCAACGACTGGGGAACGACACGGGCTTCTGGCTAAGAAGAGCGAGAACGATCGGGAAATGGTCACTGTCACAGAGGTCATCGTGTACGTACCAACCAAAATGGGCAACTAACGCACGGCTACACACACTCAAGTCAATGTGGGAGTACGTGCCGTGCGTTAAGCTAAAATGAGTGGCTTGCCCCGTATTTAACAATGATAAATCCAGTACTTGAATTAAGCCCTCCTCGTCCCTGCCTCTGGGGCACGAAGATGGTGATCCCCATTGTGGGTGACGTGCATTGAAATCGCCCACGAGTAGGAAAGGGGCGGGAAGCTGATCTACAAGATCAAAGACAGCGTTAATATCAAGGAGCTGGTTCGGTGGAAGGTACAAGTTACAAACAGTCGTCATAACAGGCAATGACACGTGAACTGCAATAGCTTCCAAAGGAGTAGTTAATGGAAACTCTTCACTATAGCAGTCAGAGCGAACTAAAGTGGAGACGCTCCCGGAGGCCCGGGCGGCGTCTGTTCGCTCTTTCGAGTAAAGTCGGTAACCCCTCAGGACCGTCTGATGGTCAGGCCTGAGATTTGTCTCCTGTAAACAAACTATACTCGCTTCGTATTGGGCTATGAACTGACGGAGCTCAGGCAAATGCCTGTCTTAACTGTTACAATTCCACTGTAACAGTGCCATAGTGTGAACTTTGAAACTAAGGAAAAGAAGTAGCAAGCTGCAACTTAACCATTATCAGGTGACCACAATCTCCATGTCCTCGTGTGGGGACCTGGAGCGGGCCGACCCAGCGGACGATTTCCGGGACGCATGTCGGCGGCGGGGGGACCTCCGTGGGGAGCGCGCAGACCTGGGGACCGGAACGTCCCCAGGCGCAGAAGTATCCGCAGCTGGTGGGGCGGATGGCTTCCCCTTGTTCGGAGGGGGAGGGGATCGCGTGGTACGTGATCCCGTCTTCCCCGCCTCTCTCCTAAGTTTAAAAGGGCAAGAGAATTACTCCTGGCCCTGGTCGACGATGCCGCCTCCGCCGGCTTAGGCAGGGCTTTCGCCGACCGTTGGGGTGGGGGAGATATCTGGGACTTACCCCCCTGCTGTGCGAGCGGAGGATCCTGCGCCCGCACAGTCTGTTTGGTGGTCGGAGGTGGGACAGGACCCACCTTCGAGCTGATGTTCAAGTTCTCGGGTGCTGATCTCGGGATCGTAGGAGTCAATACTGCGGGTTTCACAACTGGTGCAAAAGATGAGGTTGATGGAACCAGACCAGGTATAATTTTACGATAATCAATCGTGGGAGCAGGAGCAATCGTAGTGTGGTACCTCTTGCGAGCCTCCTGGTAGGAGAGACCTTCCAGGGTTTTGATCTCCTGGATTTTGATGATGATGAGGATGATAATTGTTGTTTTAAGGGGCCTAACATCTAGGTTATCGGCCCCTGATGGTGTGGGTGATCGTGAAGAAGAAAAATGAAATGTAAACTTAAAACTAAAACTAACTAATAAGGAAAAGAGGAGAGGATTGGAGAGGAGAGGAGAGGAGAGGGGAGAGAGGAGAGGGTCCGCCCCAAAGGGAAGGGACAAAAGGGGAAAACGGACCCAGCTCAGGAATCCCTCGGGGTCGCCGACTCCCGAACTCACCAGCCGTGAGCCCCTGAGGGTGTAGCATGATCTAGGGTGCACCAGAAGTGGTGGGGCTACACACACCCTGCCTCCTTAAGGGCCTAGAGCACAAGGTAGGAGGTAAAAGGAAGAGAAAAAGAAGGCTGACCCCTCGCAGAAGGAGGGTATCAGAAAAGATGAGACAAGGGCCAATTAAGGCGGGAAAGGAAGAGACTCCCTAGGCCTCGGATACCCTAATACCGTCGGGGTCAGAAGAGAACAAGCGTTGACCAAGTGAGGTCGACAGGAAAGAAGACAGAGAGGAGCCCGGCACAAGTAAGTGGAAGCAATGCCGGACTCAGCTGGGGCCCCGTGGTCGCCAACCCACGCCCACAAGATGTGAGCCCCTGGGGGAGATCCTGGATTTTCTTCTCACTCAGGAACACGGGAGAGTCCCTGTCCCGAGGAGAATGAAATCCAGAGCAGTTGGTGCACTGATAGGGCTTTGTGCACTGCTCATCATGAGGCACCTTACCACACGTTCCACAGATTGCCAAGTTCGAGCAACGAGATACCATGTGCCCGAACTTCTGGCACTGATAACATCGCATAGGTGGCGGAATGTACGGCCTGACATCACAACGATAGCTTGTGACCTTAACCTTCTCCGGGAGTACTGAGCACTCACAGGAAATGATGAAAGCACCCGTGTCAACGTCCTGACCGTTGACCTTGTGGTGTATTCTTGGAATACACGGTATGATAGAGTATATTTTTAATACTCTTTGTTTGTTCATTTCTTCCTTTTTCTCAAACACCAACAGTGATCTCCTAGTTTCTCTTCGGTGGTCATGTCTCTTATGTCATTTGTGAGTCTGTTCTAGATATATATCTTCCATGACTCACCTAGCGTCATCTAGCAGCGAATATGTGAAGTTCCTCAATTCTTCCCTGTACAAGAGAACTTCCTTTTCCATCTCGCCACCAGATCTCGTCACCATCGCCAGCTATCATCTCTGTGATCAAGAGAACTTCGTCTACTTTTTCACTCACCATGCTGCGCTAGTATCGTCTGCTATCAACTCTTTGAAGACCATTCATCAAGAGAAACATTTAATTTTCTTATGTTGGTTATGCTTATATGTATTCCTTTTGTCTCCTACCCCCACTCTTTTCCCTTACCTGGTCCCTCGGCGTTTCGCTGAGTGGGTCTCACTTGTACGTCGACCGTCGACTCAGTCAAGGCTCAACTATAGCCAGCCTCCTGAACTAAAGAGGCATTCTTTAGATTCCACGCCATGTTGGAACTTTAATCGTCAAAGGGAACTTCACCTTCGCCATGCAGCAAAGATAAGTACAGACTTCAGGTTTCAACCTCATCTTCATCGGTTTTACTTCTACATGCTTTTAACTATCATTTTATAGGCAGTGTGAGATTACTATATTTTGGGGAAATATCCTCCTTCGCGGGATTTACCATGTTGGGCTCTTGGCTGTCTAAGCCAACCTTAATAGAAAGTAGCTTTTCTTAAGCTAATTAAATGAGAAATCTTCTCACAACGTGGGATATTATCGAATACCCGCTGTCTATAAAATATTTTGCTCGTTCCACCGCTGGAATAACTTTGGCCCCATTCTTTAGTCAAGATTGCTCTGGAACCTTCCAGAATCTACCAGTCACGCCGTCGTGTATTTTCCACTCATATGTGTGAATATTTTCTCAAACTAAAGGATCTTCCTTATTATTTAACGCTCAATGGCTAACTTTTCTTCCTCCGTTTGGATTTTCTCTGGTGTACTTAATGACAATCTATAACTTTCTCAAGCAATAGACTCTCGCCTACCTAGTGCAACCAGTTTTTTTTTCACAGTTGCAATAACTTTCTTTACCATAAACTTTTGTGTTACTACAGTGAATTTTTCATCCATTCAACAGACTATAGTGAAAACTAGTGCTTATTCAACATTTCTACCGCGTCGCGATCGTCCGATTACTATAAATAAGGCCACGAACATTTATCCTCAATCCCAATTGATCCTTCCTAGATCCTTTACTAACTAACCATAATAATAAAGTTATTACTTTAAGTCTTTGTTCAATGAGGTGTCACTCTATAGAAGTGCCCTCCCCTTTTTCTTATATAACATTAATTAACTTCTGCATAAATACGTGTCTAGCACACGTTTTAAACTTACATTGTTTCTCCCTTCCAATTAGGGAATACAATTCTTTCAACTCATTAGTGAGTTATTTCTAGGTCTCACGAAAGGGAAACTTGCCCTATTTGACTCGTGGTTCCTATTTAATCATAGGAAGTCTAGAACCTTCCTTTTGACTTTCTCTTCAGGTTTCACAGTAAGTGACCTGTCCTATTTTGTAACTATTATAAAAGTAATTCAGCGTAAATATAAGAAGTTAAAGGAACTTCTCTTACATTCTACCTGCTTTCTTTTTTTGTTATTCTCGATGTTGTAACTTTTTCTAAGATAGGTACTTGGAAATTTCTTAAAGTACATTCCTTGTACTCGATTTAGTGGTTAAACTTTAATCACTCCATTTGTCTTTTTTAAATCTTACAAAGATTTTAGTACATATATAAGGTTTGAAACCTAAAGAATTGTTAATTGCCTGGAGCAAACTTTAAATTTTAGGAGGTCTGCGACCCCAAATTGTTACCAAAAATTGAACCTATATACTTGTCAAATTTATTAGACTTTTTTTGCATTGTTAAATAAATTCAAACTTTCCTTTTCGACTCATCATTTCTCTAATACAACGGTTAGGCAAGATCCTGTCTTCCCTGACTCTTCCTAGGTTCATACCCTCGTTAATGCAAATAAATCTCGTGATAGGGTTTTCACCACTCGTTGCATTTGAGCAATAACTCTTAGTGGTGATCGTGGTAAAGTCTCTCTTAGCTTTAATAGCTAATTCTAACTGGCCAGTAAGGCAAGTACAGCTCGATACGCCAGCTTCCTGCTTGTGGAGATCCTCTCCAAAAACTTATGGTTGGTTTTCCAAAAGATAAGTGTTTTTCTTTGCCTAAACTTTTAGTCGGCTATTTCCAAATGCAACTATTGGTGCACTCACCAAAATTATTCCAAAACGTATAATTCCTTTATTACTATACTTCTTGGAAACGCTTGGTCGCTTTGTAGTATCTCTACAACTTCGAAAACTGGAAATATCAAAATCAATTCCAATTATTGGCATTCCTCGAATTTTTGGTCCAAAAACGAACTTCTTTGAACAGACATACAATAGGCCTATTACTCTCTGTCTTGCCAGACCATCACCCTTCCCCATAGTAGGCATATGCATGTTTGAGAGGGAATAAACTAAAGCCATTCTCTTGCAAACCGCCCAAGTCCTAGCTGCGTATTCCGTCAGCTTCGACCAGGTCCTTACCCACTTTAGGTATCAGAAAGCGGATTTGCAGTGGCAACCGCCTTTGAGTGCATTTAAAGTTAAATTTATAATTTTTGTGGGACTCTCCTCCTATTTCTCTCTCCTTTCTCTCCAGTCCGAAGCCACCTCCTTTTCTTTATCATCTTCCCTTGGTGGTTAGGTTATTCCTCAGCCAATAATCTACCCACCTTGCGCGTAAGGCGCCGGACATCGGTCACGTGACGGTGCCTCATATCCTCCTTGTGTTCCTCGTCAGTATTCAGAATCAGGTCCCTATGGAAGATAACTCCCCGGACCTGATTGAGAGACTTATGTTTTTCCACTTTGACGGGAATTTCGCCAAAGTGGTCACACGTCAAAAGTTTGTCTACCTGCTCAGCCGTTCTGGTCTTGAGCAACAAGCTACCGTTTCTCATCTTTTGTACTTTCTCTAGCTCACCATAGACACCTTCTATGTGGCGAGAAAACTAAATCGATTTGACCAGCTTGAAATCATCCCCATCGGTTCTGGTCGCGACCAGAAACGTGGGGGTAATAGCACCCATATTCGAACGCACAGACTGTTCCCAAGGAGTAGAACCCCTTAGGGAATCAAAATTTAAAGACTTGGGTGGGGGACCACCCTGTTGGGGGAAGATGCGCTTTTTTCCCATGGCCATTTCTTCCTCCCTGAATGCCACCGACTCCAATCACGGGCTGTCTCTGTAGGCGCTACCCAGCCAAGGCAAGGCCCGCCTAGCTTGGAAGGCATTGCCCGGGGGTCCGATGTTTGACATGCCATACAGGCATGTACCCCTTGGCATATACTAGAGAGTTCTTCCAGAACAGGCATGCAGCTGTGCGGGGACCTGCGTTGTCAGGCGGATACTACTGCAGGGTACATGGCGCACCCACCTGTCGGTGTGGCCAGACCGAACAGGCTCTCGAGCGTAGTCGCACACTTAGGTGGCCCTTCCCCTGACAGCACGCACATATAATTTTGAGTGCCAGACCTCAAAAACATGAACGGAAAAGAAGTGCGATATAACCTAATGAGAGTTATATCGCACAAGGTGGGGCGTTTAGAGCTGGCTGTCAAACCCGTAAAGGGGACCTGGGCCAAGAAACCCTTTTAGTCGCCTTCTACGACCGGCAGGGTATATCTATGAGTGTATTCCATCCCTCCCACCCACGGGAGGTCCAATTCGCAAGACAAGCCGGAAACCTTAAAGAATAGCCAAGGTCGCCCCTTTTAGTCGCCTCGTACGACAGGCAGGGGATACCGTGGGTGTATTCTAAACCCCCCACCCACAGGGGGGTGATGTGAGTTTAGCGTGTGCTCAGAGAGGGTGGGTTTTGGGTGTGTACATATACATAGTTGATTTTTATTATCTTGATGTTGTTGCTGTTAATGAAAAAACGAAGAAAAAACAAAACATAGATATATGCATATTGGTGCCATGCAGGAAGGAAAAAAGATGATGATGATGATGATGATGATAATTGTTGTTTTAAGGGGGAAGGAAAAAAGACCATGGTTGGACGGGTGGTTGTATCGTCCGTCGTTGTGTGGGGGAAAAAAAATGCTCCCTGCATGTACCTTGTGTTTATAAACTATAGGTAAAGTGCTATTGTATGAAAGATGGAAGAAAATAGAGAAACAGGTGCCCGAGTGTGTAAGTTATAGGTATATATCAGAATGGTTTATTGTTGTCGGGATGAAACAGGGCACCTTCACAAATTTTAACGTTAGTAGAAAGAAACAAAAGCGTAATCAGTGTGCGTATATATATATATATATATATATATATATATGTGCATTGGTGAATGCGGAGTTACAATATGAGCTGTAGTGACATTTTCCAAAATTATTACAATGATATTAAT
Source organism: Meconema thalassinum (assembly GCA_946902985.2). Taxonomy (NCBI): domain Eukaryota; kingdom Metazoa; phylum Arthropoda; class Insecta; order Orthoptera; family Tettigoniidae; genus Meconema; species Meconema thalassinum. The sequence continues at coordinate 499,445,910 of OX336392.1, read as the reverse complement.
AATGATAATGATAACAATGGTGGCGGTGTTCATTAAAAATGGCCATAGTAATGGTCGTTTTACTTATGATATGATAATACTGCTAATGATAATAGTGATAACCATAGACATAATAAAATATAACCATGTTTCGGGATTCGAAATAAGTGTGTCCCTTGGCGTTCTTCATCTGTCATACCTTTCTCTGTTTATCTATATTCTAATTACATATATTGTCTTATGCGGCTGCTATGATCTATAATCTCCTTATGTACTATTTCGGCCGTTTTTCCACTGCGGTTTAGTGGTTATTCTGTTGGTCTATACTCTAATGGTCTTCCTGCCGTGAGTAGGAATTCCATCCTGATGATGAGGCACAGCACTTACAAAATCTCTGCCGCCCCTGGTCATCGTATCATCGCTCCTTTGCTAGAGCGTTTTTGTGTTGGCGTCAACGGATTTCAGCATCTCACGGCTGCTGACTGCCATTGGACGCTGGAGTCATCACTTTACTAGTGTGACTAAGCTGATGAGTATCGCGTATTTCTGTGCTAGAAGGAGAGAGTGTGTTACATTTGTGTTGGAAAATATATATACAAAAGACATGTGTACAATATGTTTTCATCTGTGGAACAAAATTCGTTAGTGGGTATGCTGATGTCCCCGTTGAATTTTCGTAATCTGAAAGAGAACGCATTGTCATTATTACATCGATGGTACATTGTTGCCATCGTACATTCATATACCTTTTGATTGCCATTGGTGCATGTAAATACTAATCGCCCTTTGTGCGCCTTATTCTATTCTTAGCCTATGCCGGCTATAACCTTAGCTTACTTATGATGATGATGATGATAATTGTTGTTTTAAGGGGCCTAACATCTAGGTCATCGGCCCCTAATGATTTGGGTGATAGCGAAAATGATAATGAAACGGAAATCAGAACGAAAATTAAGTGAGACGGAAAATACTTACAAAAAGGAACTCAGATTGTAACAACTCACAAAATGTTCTTACAAAAGGGAATTCAGAACGAAAAGATTCACAAAAGGAATAGATTGAAAAATACCCACAAAATGAAGGCTAGGTTCAAAATACGTACAAAATGCAATGTAGCGTCGAAATACCTACAAAATGCAATTGAAATTCAAAATACTTACAAAATGCAAATGAGATCGAAATTACGTACAAAATGCAATTGAGGTTCAAAATACTTACAAAATGCAACTGAAATTGAAAATACACGATGCAATTCAGATTGAAATATCCCAGTTCCAATCCAAATTATTCACAAACTGCAATTGAAATTCAAAATACTTACAAAATGCAATTGAAGTAGAAAATGCTTACGAAATGTACGGTAGATTCAAACGACTCATGTGGATTGACAATACTTACAAAATGCAATTTAGATTGAAAATACTTGACAAAATGTAATTTAGATTCAAAATACCCACAAAATGCAATTAAGAATCAAAATATGTGCAAAATGCCCACCAAACAAAATGCAATTTAGATTCAAAATTCGTGCGAAATGCGATTTTGGTTGAAAATACTTACAAAATGCAATTGAAATTCAAAATTCTCACTAAAAGGCCCGGCTACCTGAGTAGTAGGGGAATGATCACTTTGAATATTGCATCATCACGAGCAATATTGCGTAATCGCGATGACGTCATGGGTGGTCCAGGGGAGATCAGGTGATTGGCTAATGGCTAGGATGACCACCACGCCTTGTGTTCGCATGGAGAGGTCAGCTGTATATCATGGCTATTAATTATTGAATTATATTTAGGAATTTGCCCAAGGGAGTGGAGAGAGTCTCGGGTGTCATAACTTTTTGAATGAGAGTGTACGGCGAGGCGGTCAACATAGCTGGCTCGCTACCCGACATGTGGCGTGCAGCTGTTCCGTTTTTTTTTTTTTTTTTGCTCGCGCTGTGCGGGCGAGGCGTGAGACCAGCCCGCGCCCTCCACACATGTGGTGCACGGCTGTTAAAGTTTTTGCTCGCGCTCGCTAAATAAGTAAAGTGGCGTCGTAACGCTAGACTGTGTTTAAGTACAGCATATATCACCAGAGCGTGGGAGTGAACTTGTGTTACTCGTTGTCGCTATGTTATGTCTGTTTAATTTAAATGAAGTTAACATTTTTTGTGTTCCGGCTTGCTTCATGGTCTCAATCTGGTTACAGTGTTTTATATGTCAAGTATATCTTCGAGTGTGTGAAATTAATCTTGGGCTGTTTGTTTTTAGATTCCTAGACGTCATTATTCAAGTGTGTAATTTTTAATGCGAGAACGAGATTGGATGTCGGTTCCCAGAGGTTCATGTGAAATGTTTTAAAGAGCTTTTTGCCGCTCTAACATCTTAATATATAAGAGGAGATTGCTATGGAGCAGTAGTTAGGTATCATTATCTGCAACAACATGAGTCTGTGCGAGGGATTAAATGAAAAGCTATTGAAATTGCGAGGCATTAAGTTGTTGGCGGATAGTGCCCTGAAACAGGGGTTACATTTTATCGTCAGTGCGACGAAATTGGAGGAGGAGGCGTGGTACAACAATCTGACAGCTAGCAAAAAGGAGCTGTTTAGTTGTGAAATGTTCGAGCTGTTGAGAGACCAAAGCCACTGCCGTGAGCTCATTTTCAACGGGGTGACAGCGCACAATGTCAATATTATCATTGACAAACTCAGAGCCATCGGCTTGATGACTTTCAACTTGTTTGATCCGTCATTAGAAGAAGCGGTTATGGAAGAAGTGGAAGAAGAACATCGAGTGGAAGAGGATGAAGAAGAAGTTCAAATTTTAAATTAAATGGACGGTGGACAGTGGTTTTTTTTAAACAAATTTTAAATTAAATGGCCGGTGGACACTGGTTTTTTTAATGTGCAGTGTAAATTTAAAAAAAATATTTATTTTGATCATTTGTGGTTTACATTAATTATAAAATATGAAATAGTGAAAAATTATATGATCTTCGTTCTTAAAGTGGTAAGTAGTTCTTTTTCCAACAAGCTGCGGAGAATTGAAGATGCCGTGTTGTTTGCAGAGTTGAATATGCTGGTCTTGTGCACGGGTAAGTACAATCATTCTTTTCTTTCTTGCGTGTGTTGGTTTTAGTGAGCTGAAAAATATATAGAGACACATTAATAATAATAATAATAATAATAATTTTGCAAGAAATTAAAAAAAAACTTACACTGTTGTAATTAGAAGATAATTTGTTGGGGATCCAAGAGTTGTGAGTTGAATCGAATCCAAGCCAAGATACGAAGGCTCGGGTTCCTTTTCTACGTAGTACTTTGTCGACTAAGTAAATATGATGATGATAATTGTTGTTTTAAGGGGCCTAACATCGAGGTTATCGGCCCCTAATGATCTGGGTGATAGCGAAAATGATAATGAAATGGAAACCAGAACAAAATTATCGAAGACTGAAAATTCGTACAAAAAGGAACTCACATGGAAACAACTCACAATATGGTCCTACAAAAGGGAATTTAGAACGAAAAGTTGCACAAAAAGAATAGATTGAAAAAGACCCTCAAAACGTAGGCTAGATTCAAAATACGTACAAAATGCAAAGTAGCGCCGAAATACTTACAAAATGCAACTGAAATTCAAAATACTTACAAAATGCAAATGAGATCGAAATTACGTACAAAATGCAATTGAAATTGAAAATACACAATGCAATTCAGATTGAAATATCCCAGTTCCAATCCAAATTATTCACAAAGTGCAATTGAAATTCAAAATACTTACAAAATGCAATTGAAATTGAAAATGCTTACAAAATGTACGGTAGATTCAAACGACTCATGTGGATTGACAATACTTACAAAAAGCAATTTAGATTGAAAATACTTGACAAATGTAATTTAGATTCAAAATACCCACAAAATGCAATTGAGAATCAAAATATGTGCAAAATGCCCACCAAACAAAATGCAATTTAGATTCAAAATTCGTGCGAAATGCGGTTTTGGTTGAAAATACTTACAAAATGCAATTGAAATTCAAAATACTCACTAAAATGCCCTGACGCCTGCATTGAAAGACTTACTAAAAAGCAATTTAGATTGTCAATCTTTACAAAATGCAATTGAGGTTGAAAACAATCGCGAAATGTAATTTAGATCGAAGAGACTTACAAAATGCAACATAGATCAAAAATGCCTTAAAAAAAATGGTAAAAGGGAATTTAGATACACGGTGATTCGAGTAACAAAAACAGTGCGGGAATCTTAAAGAGAAAAGGAAATAGAAGGAAAAGAGGAGAGGAGAGGGGAGAGAGGAGAAGGTCCGCCCCAAAGGGAAGGGACAAAAAGGGGAAAACGGACCCAGCTCAGGAATCCCACGGGGTCGCCAACGCCCGAACTCACCAGCCGTGAGCCCCTGAGGGTGTAGCATTATCGACGGTGCACCAGAAGTGGTGGGGCTACATACACCCTGCCTCCTTAAGGGCCTTGAGCACAAGGCAGGAGGTAAAAGGAAAATAAAAAGAAGGCTGACCCCTCGCAGAAGGAGGGAATCAGAAAAGATGAGACAAGGGCCAATGAAGGCGGGAAAGGAAGAGACTCCCTAGGCCTCGGATACCCTAATACCGTCGGGGTCGGAAGAGAACAAGAGTTGACCAAGGGAGGTCGACAGGAAAGAAGAAAGAGAGGAGCCGGCACAAGTAAGTGGAAGCAATGCCGGACTCAGCTGGGGCCCCGTGGTCGCCAACCCACAACCCACTAGATGTGAGCCCCTGGGGGGGACTAAGTAAATATTAGGATGTTTGGTTCGTTGTAACTCTGCTTCATAAAATGCCCCAAATATCGCCAATTTTTATTATCTTTTAAAAGATATGTTCGCGGATTAGTATTTTGAACTTTATAAATTGTAAATAATTCCGTAGTCCAATTAGCTTCGTACCCTTTGCTGAAGTGTTTCTTGATTTTTGATATTCTTGCAATGTCACCGATTTTATATTTTGGTTTTCTTAAAGTTTCATTATATTGTGTTGGCAAGCTGGGTGGATTGTTCCTTTTTACATCAATAGGTTTCATGCCAATGCTGCGATGTATTTTGTGATTATACTTTACTAATAACTCAGGCAAAATATGTATCCATCGGTAAGAACCTCGTGTTGTGAATTCTTTCCACATCGATTCCTTAAGAGTTCGATTAAATCTTTCTACCACGCTCGCTTTAATGGAGCTCCCAGTGGAATAATGCTTTAGATTTTGTTTCTGAGACCATGTTTCGAATTCACTGTTATAAAATTCCGTTCCTCGATCAGTGTGAAAATCAGTGGGCAATCTTTTACTTTGAGAATAAACAAATTTTAAACTTTTTACAATCTCACTTCCTTTTTTAGGTTTTAAGAGGAATTGCCCATGCATATTTCGAGTAAACGTCAATAATGGTTAATAAATATTTAAATCCATTATTCCATTTTGCAAGTTTGGACATGTCCACAAGGTCTTCTTCATGGAGGTCATCGATTCCTTTGCTAATAACACGTCGTCTTTTAAACTTTTTCTAAGCGGTGCGTGAAGTTCTTTTGCAATTTCTCGTCTGATTTCGTTCATAGTTATTTTCCAAACAATGTTTTATAACATACTGAACCCATGTGCCATAGGGTCCGAGGAGGTCGAATCCATGTATTTGGGGAAGAAATGAAAGAAACGTACAGTTTCTAATGTAACTTAGAGAAAGATCAAGCCAGGATTCTAGCCTAACATTGTACAAGCAGCGCGAGCCAGGTGTTCGAGAGATGACATCACGCCTCTTGACATTCAGAAGGAGCTGGTCATGAGTATTAATAACCGAGTGGAAAATTCCGTCTGTTAGACAAGGAAGCCTGACTCGGAAATCGAGCTGAGCTTGCTTAAAAACGACAACACCGCCTATGCGCCAGAAGAGGAATAATTAAATTTAACCCGTTTACGAGTATAAAAATAAGTAAACAATTACAGTACGGTGAATCATTTCGAATTAGAGATTTTTGTGTAAATAAAAACCCTTTAATAATTGCACAGGAGAAAACTGCAAACGCAAGTAGACGTCATAGGGGATTTACCAAGGCCTGTGGAGAGGGGAGAATGCAAATGAACAGCAACACCCACACAGTTGAGGACGAGAAATTAATTAATATCTCCGAATTGCACGATCGATTCTTATGCGCAATGAGATTATTTCACATTGAGAAGACGAGCTTTTTGAAGGTATAATTTTTATAATGGTGCAACCATTATTTTAAAAGTTGGGCACGGAAAGGGCTAGAGTCTTATTTTTTTTGTAGCGAAAGAGTATAAAGCTCCTGGCATCACCAAGCCAAACATGCAGTTTCAAACAGTCCAGGGGACGTAACGCTGGAGCATTAGTACAAGCAGTTCCAAACAGCCCGAGGGGGGCGTTGCTACGCATCAGTATTCAGTCAGCCGTGTGAGGCGTTACTCTGCTTCACACCGAAGACAGTTTACCAGTACTCCTTGAGGGGAGAAACGCTGTATTACACCGCTGAATTAATATCCGATAGCCACGGGCGTCGCAGTATTAATAACTTGCGTGCCTCCCTAAGGAGTTGTAAAGAAGAAATATTAAAGTATCGCCGTGTTGAAAAATTAGGAAAAATCCTAGTTACAGGATTTAGGTCCGACAGTACACAAGTTTACAGTGAAAAGTTCGTAAAATATAGTCAGAGCAGGCTGCGAACGTTGGACTTAAGGCGATAGGTCTTTAAATAAACGACCGAAAATATCATAACGCACGGAAGTACCGTAATAGAAAGATAAACAGTTTTCTAATTTAAAGAACCCAAATAGGGAAAAACAGAGTAAGGTTCGCAACGTATTTCAGAAAAGTAGGAGTGCGAGAACCGAATAAACAAAGAAGAACGGAGACTATAGACATTATCTCCAGAAAGCAGACGAACTATTCTAAAGCACTAGACTCGAGAAGTACTAGCTGCTATAAAATAAATCCATCGATCATCGATAGGTTATCGAGGGGACCTCGATCCGAACAGACTTTCACTAGGATCGATAAACTAGATCTAAAAAAGAAGCCGTTCAAGCTAGAGAAATAGCCGGTCATCCAGAATAGGATTCGAAGAATTAGGATTCCAGGGAAAAGTAGATGATTCGAGACTTTCGTATTCTGCAGGATAGGAAGCCGACATTGAATAAATTTCACCCTTGGAAACGGGAGATTAAGAGGTCACGTGTGATAGGCTAGGAAAATACGGCCTAGTGATCAAAAGTTGTGAAGTGTAAATCTATCAAGATTGTGTGTTAAAATAATATTTTTTAGTGTTAATTGTGTGTTCTAAATGGATACACCAGTGTATTAAAATGTTGTCAATGTTAAGTGTATTGAATATGTGTCAAGAAGTGTTTGTACATGAGATGAATTTCTACAATATGGAGTAAGTTAAAAGTGTGGGCCAAAATGAAACACCGCACAAGGATAAAGGTCATGAGACGACCTTAAAAACATGTGAGTAATGAATGTCATTATATTTTGGTGTCGGGAAATGATTGTGTACAAATCCACCGGAGTTTTTGAGTAAAAGGGATGTGTTTAAATAAATAAATAAATACTGAATAAAGAAAACGCGGTCTGAACAAAAATAGAAATTTGAGAAACTATAAATAATTATGTAAAAGAATAAATCCTGTAGATGAAATATATGAATAAAATGTCAGTGTAGTTGACGAATGTCATAAGAGCAAGCGAAATATTAATAATTGTCATGAAATATATTTAAATAAAAGTAAATTTGAGTTATATGAAAGAAATAGCTTTTGAGCTTGTGTAAAGAATGAAGATATGAAATGAATAATAATAATAACCAAGTAAGGAAATATTAAATATGATGATGATGATAATTGTTGTTTTAAGGGGCCTAACATCGAGGTTATCGGCCCCTAATGAAATGGAATGACGTGAAATGAAAGGATGTAGATAAAAACAACTCACTGCCATGGATGAAGCGAAAATGGTGTTTATAAAACAGACAGTGAGCCCCAAAAATTATGCCTTATTTGAATAAAAAGAATAAAAGGCGGATGGTAAAAAAGGATAAAACAAATAAGGCATAGGGAACAATACAATACATAACACAATAAAAAACATAAAACAGATTTAACCACAATTAAAAGTCGTAACTACACCTTAAAACTTAAAAAAGTAACCACTCTCCCTCATGAACCGGATGACGAGGTCAGCTGACGGCTCGTCATCACGGAGAATAAGGGAGAGGGTATTAGGCAGTTTAAGAGTCCCTCGCAGATCGGCCAGATCCACACACTCCAAGAGAAGGTGTGCCACGGTTAGGTGGGCGCCGCAAGTACACACAGGAGGATCTTCTCTCTTTAGCAAGTGGGAGTGCGTAGCAATCCCATGGCCGATCCGGAGTCGACAGAGTACCACAGCTTCCTTCCGGAGAGATCGGAAGGAAGATTTCCACACCTTCGTTGTCTCCTTGATGCCTCTCAGTTTGTTGGGTGGAGGCGTGGCACGCCATGCCTCCTCCCAATGCGACAGGATCGTATGCCGCAACTGAGAGCGCACATCACTAGCAGGCACCTTATACGGTAGCGAGGGCAGTGCGACTGCCTCTCTCGCCGCCTGATCAGCAAGCTCGTTTCCCGCAATACCCATGTGGCTAGGAAGCCACACAAAGGTCACCCCGGTTCCAGCGTTACGCGAACTGACGAGCAGGTCGTGCACACGCTGGACCAACGGGTGCTTCGGGAAACACACATCGATCGCCTGCAGCGCACTCAGAGAGTCAGTACACAAAAGAAAGTGCTGGTGATCGTCTGATAACGTGTACCGCAGAGCCTCTAAGATGGCATAGAGCTCCGCAGTGTACACGCTACACGCCTCGGGAAGTGAAAAGAGAAACCGACGATCCTCAACCACAAATGCACAGCCTACTTTCTTGTTTACCCTCGAACCGTCCGTGAATACAAGCCCTGATCCCGGATACCGTGTCACCACGGACTGGAACAACCTCCGATGGACGGAGGAGTCCGTGTCCCACTTGGGGCCGGTGTGCAGATCCAGGATGATATCAGGGCGAGAGACCATCCACGGAGGGGCCTTGCTAGGTACTCGGACGATACAGGAGACAGAAGGAAATCGGAACTGACAGTATAAGTCATCCAAGCGAATCCCCGCCGGCCGAGTGGCTCGGGCGAGCACATCATACAGCCGGCGATTCGGATTGGAAAACAAACATGGATAGCTTGGATGAAGTGGCATCTGTCGAATAGTTGCAGCATAGGTCAGCAGTACTTGTTGGCGCCTCAGGTGTAAAGGAGGTACGCCAGCCTCGGCGAGCAAGCTGACGACTGGGCTTGTCCGAAAGGCACCCGTCGCCAGCCTCACACCGCCGTGGTGGACACTGTCCAGTTTAACAAGCACTGACTTACGGGCCGAACCATATGCTACACTGCCATAATCTAACCTAGATAAAATCAGTGACTTATAAAAGCGCAGGAGCACCACGCGGTCCGCCCCCCATGATGTGCCGCTAAGAAACCGCAACATGTTGAGTTTCTTAGCGCAGGCAGTTTTCAAACACTGCACGTGTGGTTCCCACGTCAATTTCTGATCGAAAAGGAGCCCAAGGAACCGGTACGCAGCAACAACAGGCAAAGCTACATTGCCCAGATAAAGCTCAGGATCTGGATGGAGGGTGCGCTTTCGGCAGAAATGGACAACCGAGGACTTAGCGGTTGAGAATCGAAAGCCATGCTCCAGTGTCCAGCGTTCCACTCTCCGAATAGCTTGTTGAAGCTGTCGTTCAGCGACCGCCATATTTTGCGCACTATAATGTAGAGCAAAGTCGTCTACATATAGCGACGGTACCACTGCTGGACCAGCAGCAGCGACTATACCGTTTATGGCAATCGCAAATAATGTTACGCTAAGCACCGATCCCTGTGGGACTCCGTTTTCCTGTATATGATATTGCGAATATGTCCCCCCTATTCGGACACGGAACAGGCGAAGGGACAGAAAATTCGCAATAAAAACCGGCAAGTTACCTCGGAATTTCCATTGATGCAGGGTAGAGAGGATGCCGTAACGCCAAGTGGTGTCATAGGCCTTCTCGAGGTCAAAGAAAACAGCGACTAGGTGCTGTCTCCGGAGAAAAGCGTCCTGTATGGCAGTCTCCAGGCGTACCAGATGGTCGTTGGTACACCGTGACGCCCTGAAACCACACTGGTATTCAGACAGGAGTCCCCGTTTCTCCAGGACCCACACCAGGCGCCGATTGATCATCCTGTCAAAGAGCTTGCACAAACCGTTTGTGAGACAAATAGGTCTGTAACTCCCTGACAATTTGGGATCCTTATCGGGCTTCAGGATAGGTATAATGATACCTTCCTGCCATTGCGCTGGAAACACACCTTCCAACCAGATACGATTAAACACCCTGAGCAAATAGCGAATGCTCTCATCGTTAAGGTGTTCAAGCATTTGGTTGTGAATATTATCCGGGCCAGGAGACGTGTCCCGGCAGAGCGCCAGCGCTCCGCGGAGTTCCCACTCCGTAAAGGGCACGTTGTACTCCTCCGAAGCGCGGGAAGCAAAACTAAGATGGAAACGTTCCGCTTCGCGCTTCAGGGCCACGAAGGCAGGGTCATAGTTATCGGAACCGGATATATCCGCAAAATACGAGGCGAGATGGTTTGCAACGCGATAAGGATCTGTAACCAGTTCATTAGCAATGGAAATTCCCGGTACAGTAGAAGATGTCTGAATTCCCGAAATGCGTCGCAGTTTAGTCCACACTTGAGAGGAGGGGGTATGTGCCGTAATAGAAGACACATACCGTTCCCAGGATTGTTTCTTACTCTGGCGAATAAGAATCCGTGCCTTGGCACGGAATTTCTTAAACGTCACCAAATTGGCCATGGTTGGACGCCGACGGTAGTGCTTATGAGCTCGACGACGGTCTCTTATTGCCGCTGCAATATCCTCTGTCCACCAAGGGACGAGTTTGCGACGAGGAGTCCCAGAAAAGGATGGAATGGACTCCCCGGCGGCAGCAAGAAGCACATCGGTGATGTGCTGTACCTCGTCATCGACGCTCCGGCAACCAAGATCAACGAATACAGCTCGTTCTTGAAACGAGGGCCAATTTGCCCGCTTAAGAACCCAACGACTGGGGAACTCAACGGGCGTCTGGTTCAGAAGGGTAAGAACGATCGGGAAATAGTCACTGTCACAGAGGTCATCGTGTACATACCAGCCAAATAAGGGGACCAGCGCACGGCTACACACACTCAAGTCAATGCGTGAGTACGTGCCGTGCGCTAAGCTAAAATGTGTAGCTTCCCCTGTATTTAATAGACATAAATCCAACCCTTGAATTAAGCCTTCCACGTCCCTTCCTCTGGGGCAGGAAGATGGTGATCCCCATTGGGGGTGATGAGAGTTGAAATCACCCACGAGTAGGAAAGGGACTGGAAGTTCATCAACAATATCTAAGACGTCATTAATATCAAGGGGTTGGTTCGGTGGAAGGTACACGTTACAAACAGTTGTCATAGCAGGCAAGGACACGCGAACTGCAATAGCTTCCAGAGGAGTGGCGAGTGGAAACTCCTCACTATAGCAGTCAGAGCGAACGAAGGTACAAACGCCCCCGGAAGCCCGGGCGGCGTCTTGTCGCTCTTTAGAGTATAGTCGGAAACCTCTCAGAACAGTCTCGTGATCAGGTCTGAGGTTTGTTTCCTGTAGGCAGACTATACTCGCCGCGTATTGGGCAATAAGCTGACGGAGCTCTGTCAAATGCCTGTCATAACAGTTACAATTCCACTGTAACAGTGCCATTGTGTGAACTTAGGGAACAAGTTGGAGCAGCAAGCTACTCCAACCTTGACTCTGGAGAATCTACAGTCACTACGTCGACTATAATCTCCATGTCCTCAGGCGAGTTCATGGAGTGAATCGACTCGGTAGATGATTTCCCGGACGCAGTACGGCGGCGGGGGGATCTCCGTGGGGAGCGCGAAGATCTGGGGGCCGAAACGTCCCCAGGCGCAGAAGCATCCGCAGGTGTTGGCGCGGATGGCTTCCCCTTTTTTGGAGAAAGGGAATGCGTACTGCGGGGTCCCTTCTTACCCGCCCCCGGCTCTTTAAGATATATAGACGGGTCAGGAGCCGAAGTCCTGACCCTGGTCGACGATGCCGCCTCCGCCGGCTTCGGCGCGGCTTTCGCCGACCGTTTGGATGGGGAGGAAGATTTCGACTTCCTCCCGAGTGGGGAGGAAGTCTTCAACTTCCTCCCCTGCTGTGCGGGCGGAGCAGCCTTCGCTCGCACAGCCTTCGTGCTGGCCGAAGGTGGAGTTGAAGGCACCTTCGGGCTTTCCGTTATAATGTTAGGAGCTGGTTTTGGAACAGGAAACTCAGTTGCAGGTTTCACAGCTGGAACAAAAGATGAGGTAGCCGGGACCAAATTTGGTATTATGGCTCTATAATCAATCGTTGGAGAAGGCGAAGTCGTGGTATGGTACTTCTTGCGGGCCTCCTGGTAGGTCAGACCATCCAGGGTTTTGATCTCCTGGATTTTCTTCTCACTCAGGAAGACAGGGCAGTTCCTGTCCCGAGGAGAATGAAATCCAGGGCAATTAGTGCACTGATAAGGTGTTGTGCACTCTTCCGCTTCGTGTGGTACCTTACCGCATGTTCCGCAGATTGCGGGGCTCGAGCATCGGGATAACATGTGCCCGAACTTCTGGCATTTATAACACCTCATTGGGGGAGGGATATAAGGCCGTACGTCACAACGGTAACTTGTAACCTTGACTTTCTCCGGGAGCACCGAAAGCTCAAAGGAAATAATGAAAGCACCAGTATCCACGATTTGACCATTGACCTTGCGCGTAATGCGCCGGACATCAGTCACGTGACGGTGCCGCATATCCTCCTTGAGCTCCTCGTCAGTGTTCAGAATCAGGTCCCGGTGGAAAATAACTCCTCGGACCAGATTCAGGGACGTGTGCTTTTCCACTTTGACGGGAATGTCGCCAAAGTGGTCACATTGCAAAAGTTGTTCAACTTGCTCTCCAGTCCTAGTCTTGAGCAACAAGCTACCGTTCCTCATCTTTTGTACTTTCTCAAGCTCACCATAGACACCTTCTATGTGGCGAGAAAACAAAATACTCTTTACCAGCTTGAAATCACCCCCATCTGTTCTGGTAGCTACCAGAAACTTGGGGGTGTTAGTACCCAGATTTTCACGCACAGATTGTTCCCAGGGGGTTGATCCCCGTAGGGAATCACATGTTAAAGACTTGGGTGTAGGACCACCCTGTTTGGGTGTACGTCCACCCTGGTTGGGGATTTTTCTTTTAGAACCCATGGCCAGATCATCCTCCCCGAATGCCACCGACATCCGATCACGGGCCGTCACAGTAGGCGCTACCCAGCCAGGGCAAGGCCCGCCTAGCTTGGAAGGCATTGCCCGGGGGTCCGATGTTTTACAATGCCGTATCGGCATGTACCCCTTGGCATATACTGGATTTTACAGCTCAGACATTCGGCTGTGCGGGGACCTGCGTAGTCAGGCGGATACTACTGAACGGGTACATGGCACACCCACCTGTCGGCGCGGCCAAGACCGGAACAGGCTTTTGAGCGTAGTCGCTAGCGTAAGTGGCCCATCCCCTAACAGCACGCACATATAGAAATTTTGGTTGCCAGACCCTGAAAGCAGTGACGGAAAGAAGTGCGATATAACCTAATGAGAGTTATACCGCACGGGTGTATGTCTTTTAGAGCTGACTGTCAAACCCTCGAAAGGGGACCGTTCCGAGAAGCCCTTTTAGTCGCCTTTTACGACTGGCAGGGAGTACCGTGGATGTATTCGCTTCCTCCCACCCACTGGGGGTCCAATTCACAAAACAACGCGGAGTCCTTAAAGTATAGCCAAGGTCGCCCCTTTTAGTCGCCTCGTACGACAGGCAGGGGATACCGTGGGTGTATTCTAAACCCCCCACCCACAGGGGGGTGGAAATATTAAATAAAGATCAAATTAATTGATGTGAACATAAGAGCGTTAGAGCCTTAATAAAAAGTATAGACATGATGTTCAAATGCATGTTCTTAAAAAGAGAGAAAGTTATTGTCAAAGGAAAAGAATAATATAAAAATTGAGATGTGTATAAATTATTAATATGGTATTATCAGTTCTTTGGATGACGCTAGGCTTAAAATAAAGTATAGCGCAAAAAGAGCGCAATTAAAATAAAATGTCACGCTAGGAACGCGTAAAAGTTAATGTACTTGGTAAATTACTTATGAGAGGTAGTTGATTGTAGCGAATTGAGAATTGGTATAAGTCCTCTATTTGTGACGTAGTATCACGAGGCCATTGTGTATATTGTATTGAAAGGGAGCAAATGTATGGTATTGAGCGTAGGTCTTATAAGCTATAGGCTGACCCTAAATCGCATTTTTGTATAGTCCTCTATATGGGAATGGTTCCCGAGGCATGCTAAGAGATTCGAACTCAGAATCCCCTTATTTTGAGAGCCCCTTTATTATTCGTCGTAGAATGTGTATTACTCTTCCCCAATCAATGACGACCTTTCATAAGTAATAAATGCCAAGATTACGAATGTGGTTTATGAGCCCAATAATATTGTTGAATTTAAACGAGGTGTAGAATGCCAGGTCTCCCCAAAGAATTGAGAATGAACGAAAAGCTGTTTGTAAAAACATTAAAGAGAGCTCTAGCTTAGACTAGACGGGAGGGTTCCCGCATAGTCATAAATAACGCTCGAATAGCACGGTCAGACCCTTGGAGCAGGAGGGGTGTCTGAAGGCCGTCTTGTAAGGAGTAATGAATACACCGTGAGTGTTTAAAGTTGTTAATGATCCGGGCGTTGAACCGAGGTCCTTATAGATTGATATTTCCGCTTGCCTGTTCAGATCGTAGTTTCTTATGTGATAATGGTCTTATAAGACATATGAAATAAATAACAATCCCTATTGTAATGTTGTATGGAAGTGGGATTCCATGAGTTAATTGAAGGCAACTAGGTTTCGGGAGTGACCATAGTTTTTTGACTGTGTCAAGTATCTTCATACTCTGGAGTACACAAGTAATTTCCTGATTGATGATGATGATAATTGTTGTTTTAAGGGGCCTAACATCTAGGTTATCGGCCCCTGATGGTGTGGGTGATCGTGAAGATGAAAATGAAAAGCGAACTTAAAACTAAAACTAAATACTAACCTACATACTAGAAGAAGAAATGGAAAACTAAAGGAGAATAAGGCAAATAAAGGACAGGAGAAAAAGAAATGCCCTCAACCCTCGAAGAAGGCGGATTGAGGGACTTGGAAGGAAGGAGAGCCATGAAAGGCAGATAGGAAAGTGAAAGAGGAGAGGGTCCGCCCCAAAGGTTAAGGGACAAAAAGGGAAAACGGACCCAGCTCAGGAATCCCTCGGGGTCGCCAACTCCCGAACTCACCAGCCGTGAGCCCCTGAGGGTGTAGCATTATCTAGGGTGCACCAGAAGTGATGATGATGATGATGATAATTGTTGTTTTAAGGGGCCTAACATCTAGGTTATCGGCCCCTGATGGTTTGGGTGATCGTGAAGATGAAAATGAAAAGCGAACTTAAAACTAAAACTAACTACTAACTTACATACTAGAAGAAGAAATGGAAAATTAAAGGAGAATAAGGCAAATAAAAGGAAAGAAGGAAAAGAAATGCCCTCAACCCTCGGAGAAGGCGGAGTGAGGGACTTGGAAGGAAGGAGAGCCATGAAAGGCATATAGGAAAGTGAAAGAGGAGAGGGTCCGCCCCAAAGGTAAGGGACAAAGGGGGAAAACGGACCCAGCTCAGGAATCCCTCGGGGTCGCCAACTCCCGAACTCACCAGCCGTGAGCCCCTGAGGGTGTAGCATTATCTATGGTGCACCAGAAGTGGTGGGGCTACATACACCCTGCCTCCTTAAAGACCTTGAGCACAAGGCAGGAGGTAAAAGGAAAAGAAAAAGAAGGCTGACCCCTCACAGAAGGAGGGAATCAGGAAAGATGAGACAAGGGCCAATTAAGGCGGGAAAGGAAGAGACTCCCTAGGCCTCGGATACCCTAATACCGTCGGGGTCGGAAGAGAACAAGAGTTGACCAAGTGAGGTCGACAGGAAAGAAGACGGAGAGGAGCCCGGCACAAGTAAGTGGAAGCAATGCCGGACTCAGCTGGGGCCCCGTGGTCGCCAACCCACGCCCACAAGATGTGAGCCCCTGGGGGGGCACCAGAAGTGGTGGGGCTACATACACCCTGTCTCCTTAAGGGCCTAGAGCACAAGGCAGGAGGTAAAAGGAAGAGAAAAAGAAGGCTGACCCCTCGCAGATAGAGGGTATCAGAAAAGATGAGACAAGGGCCAATTAAGGCGGGAAAGGAAGAGACTCCCTAGGCCTCGGATACCCTAATACCGTCGGGGTCAGAAGAGAACAAGAGTTGACCAAGTGAGGTCGACAGGAAAGAAGACGGAGAGCAGCCCGGCACAAGTAAGTGGAAGCAATGCCGGACTCAGCTGGGGCCCCGTGGTCGCCAACCCACGCCCACAAGATGTGAGCCCCTGGGGGAAATTTCCTGATTACCTTGATGTATTTGTAAAACTAGAGAGAGATGATAAAAGCTGAAAACATGTGATATGCCCACATATTGAGTTAGATAATTAACATGTAATTTTAAATGTAATTATACATTGGTTTTGATGATTAAGAAAATATAAAAAAGTAGTATTTGAGGTGTACAAAGAATGACACCATTATTAGAGAAAGCATTGATGATGATGATGATGATAATTGTTGTTTTAAGGGGCCTAACATCTAGGCTATCGGCCCCTGATGGTTTGGGTGATCGTGAAGATGAAAAATGAAGTGTAAACTTAAAACTAAAACTAACTACCAACCTACAAACTAGAAGAAGAAATGGAAAAATAAAGGAGAATAAGGCAAATAAAGGACAGGAGGAAAAGAAATGTCCTCAACCCTCGAAGAATGAGGATTGAGGGACTTGGAAGGAAGGAGAGCCAGGAAAGGCAGATAGGAAAGTGAAAGGGGAGAGGGTCCGCCCCGAAGGTAAGGGACAAAAGGGGAAAACGGACCCAGCTCAGGAATCCCTCGGGGTCGCCAACTCCCGAACTCACCAGCCGTGAGCCCCTGAGGGTGTAGCATTATCTAGGGTGCACCAGAAGTGGTGGGGCTACATACACCCGGCCTCCTTGAGGGCCTTGAGCAGAAGGCAGGAGATAACAGGAAAAGAAAAAGAAGGCTGACCCCTCGCAGAAGGAGGGAATCAGAAAAGATGAGACAAGGGCCAATTAAGGCGGGAAAGGAAGAGACTCCCTAGGCCTCGGATACCCTAATACCGTCGGGGTCGGAAGAGAACAAGAGTTGACCAAGTGAGGTCGACAGGAAAGAAGAAAGAGAGGAGCACGGCACAAGTAAGTGGAAGCAATGCCGTACTCAGCTGGGGCCCCGTGGTCGCCAACCCACTTCTCACTAGATGTGAGCCCCTGGGGGTAGAAAGCATTGAGCCAAAAGAGCTCGGAGTTATATGAAACTTACAGTTGATGCTTTATGGAAGTAAAAATAATTAGGAATTGTTGGTTTATATGGAAACCATATGTTTTAATACAATATTTGTTTTATTCTTATGTTATTCCTTGTTCATTTGGAACAAGTAGATGATTATGGGTCAGTAATTTAATTGTTTAATTGTTTGTAGCGCCATAATTTTTATTAATTAAATGTGTTAAAATAGGAGTTGATTTTGTTGTTATTTTTGCAAGTGTATCCTCTAATTAATCCAAAATATGTGAGTCACAGAGTGGGAGAACTTACCGCTACCCCGAAAATCCCGAATTGAGCTACGCTGGTATACTGTGATCTGCATATTTCTTGCTAAAAGGGCACAATACTGTGCATTGTTTCACAAACGTTTGAATTTTTATTCAATATATCCTGCATTCCTTAGTTCTTCAATTGCAAAGATTTTGCTGTCGAGTCCTGTGTGACCTGCAGCTTTCGATGCAAGTAATTTTTTAAGTCTTGATACCAATTTGTTTGGTTCATTCCAGTGAACGAATTCAATATTGTTTCCGCCTTCAATTTTCAAAATGGCTTGTGGTGTGATGTGTTTTTTTGGCCATATCCAGTATGCATCGTAGTATTTGCTTCTTGATTTTCATCTGCTGTTTTTATAATTCTATCTATGTCTTCAGTAAGAAGCGGTTCAATTATATGTCTATACTTATAAGATTGCGTTCCTCTCGGAGCTGCATTGCTTGTATAATTTCTTTTGTGCACGTTTGAAACATTTAATAATTTCAAATATGAACTTAAATAACTCCTATCTATTAGAGTGGGGTCTGGTACTTGCCTTTGAATCAATTCAAGTAGACCTTCTGTTATAGGAAATTTTTTACCACCAACTTTTATCCACTTTTTATCAAAGAAAACTCGTTCACGTCCCAAGTATTGTTTATCATTTCTTATCGTTATACCATATGTTCTATCCACGTTTTGTTTAATGAACGGATCAAAGTAGCGGTTAAGTAGTGTAATTATTTTCATGCTATCTCCATTTTCTTCGTCTGAAGTAGCAGTTGATTCAGAATCATCATATTTTCCTTTTCTTTTTCGATTTTCTTTATTTTGAGTTGACGTACTAGCAATAGCTACAAATTGATTTAATGAATATGACGATGATGATGATGATAATTGCTGTTTTAAGGGGCCTAACATCTAGGTTATCGGCCCCTAATGATCTGGGTGATAGCGAAAATGATAATGAAACGGAAACCAGAACGAAAATTAAGTGAGACGGAAAATACTTACAAAAAGGAACTCAGATTGATCCAACTCACAAAAAGTTCATACAGAAGGGAATTTAGAACGAAAAGATTCACAAAA
Source organism: Meconema thalassinum (assembly GCA_946902985.2). Lineage (NCBI taxonomy): Eukaryota > Metazoa > Arthropoda > Insecta > Orthoptera > Tettigoniidae > Meconema > Meconema thalassinum. The sequence continues at coordinate 499,426,979 of OX336392.1, read as the reverse complement.
GGAATAGATTGAAAAAAAAATGAAGGCTAGGTTCCAAATACGTACAAAATGCAATGTAGCGTCGAAATACCTACAAAATGCAATTGAAATTCAAAATACTTACAAAATGCAAATGAGATCGAAAATACGTACAAAATGCAATTGAGGTTCAAAATACTTACAAAATGCAATTGAAATTGAAAATACACAATGCAATTCAGATTAAAATAGGCCCTATCCCAGTTCCAATCCAAATTATTCACAAAGTGCAATAGAAATTCAAAATACTTACAAAATGCAATTGAAATTGAAAATGCTTACAAAATGTACGGTGATTCTAACGACTCATGTGGATTGACAATACTTACAAAATGCAATTTAGGTTGAAAATACTTGACAGAATGTAATTTAGATTCAAAATACCCACAAAATGCAAGTGAGAATCAAAATATGTGCAAAATGCCCACCAAACAAAATGCAATTTAGATTCAAAATTCGTGCAAATGCGGCGTTGGTTGAAAATTCTTACAAAATGCAATTGAAATTCAAAATGCTCACTAAAAGACCCGGGCACATGCATTGAAAGACTTACTAAAAAGCAATTTAGATTGTCAATCTTTACAAAATGCAATTGAGGTTGATGATGATGATGATGATAATTGTTGTTTTAAGGGGCCTAACATCTAGGTTATCGGCCCCTGATGGTTTGAGTGATCGTGAAGATGAAAAATGAAAAGCGAACTTAAAACTAAAACTAACTAATAACCTACATACTAGAAGAAGAAATGGAAGTCTAAAGGAGAATAAGGCAAATAAAAGGACAGAAGGAAAAGAAATGCCCTCAACCCTCGGAGAAGGCGGATTGAGGGACTTGGAAGGAAGGAGAGCCATGAAAGGCATATAGGAAAGTGAAAGAGGAGAGGGTCCGCCCCAAAGGTAAGGGACAAAAGGGGAAAACGGACCCAGCTCAGGAATCCCTCGGGGTCGCCAACTCCCGAACTCACCTGCCGTGAGCCCCGGAGGGTGTAGCATTATCTAGGGTGCACCAGAAGTGGTGGGGCTACATACACCGTGCCTCCTTAAGGGCCTAGAGCACAAGGCAGGAGGTAAAAGGAAGAGAAAAAGAAGGCTGACCCCTCACAGAAGGAGGGTATCAGAAAAGATGAGACAAGGGCCAATTAAGGCGGGAAAGGAAGATGATATGATGATGATAATTGTTGTTTTAAGGGGCCTAACATCTGGGAAAGGAAGAGACTCCCTAGGCCTCGGATAACCTAATACCGTCGAGGTCGGAAGAGAACAAGAGTTGACCAAGTGTGGTCGAAAGGAAAGAAGACAGAGAGGAGGCCGGCACAAGTAAGTGGAAGCAATGCCGGACTCAGCTGGGGTCCCATGGTCGCCATCCCACGTCCCACTAGATGTGAGCCCCTGGGGGGTTTAATGAATTTGTTACTGGTTTAAATTTGGTCTCTATATCTAATTCTTTACGTCTAACATCATTTTGAAGTGAAAGATGTTGTCTTTTTAACATCTTTTTTTAAGCGAGAAAGTTTATCCTTTACTCGACTTTCAGCTTTAATCTTCGAGCTCTTCTCCATGACTAAACTGAAATTGTGGTTGTTTTACTTATTTATAGTATATTCAAAATCAATTTGAAGAGGAAGACTACTAAAACTAACTACTATCTTATATACCAGAAGAAGAAATGGAAAACAAAAGGAGAATAAGGCAAATAAAGGACAGGAGGAAAAGAAATGCCCTCAACCCTCGAAGAATGCGGATTGAGGGACTTGGAAGGAAGGAGAGCCATGAAAGGCAGATAGGAAAGTGATACAGGAGATGATGATGATAATTGTTTTTAAGGGGCCTAACATCTAGGTTATCGGCCGCAGATACAGGAGAGGGTCCGCCCCAGAGGTAAAAACCAGGACCCAGCTCAGGAATCCCTCGGGGTCGCCAACTCCCGAACTCACCAGCCGTGACCTTGAGAGGTGCAGATCCTCGTTCCGCGGCAGAACTCTTCCTGTTTGACGCTGAGCAGATGGGAATCACTCGTCTGAATGCCGCATCTTTCGCCCTCACACCAAACGCCTGCGGGGGGGGGGCTTGATCCCGCTTCAGAGATGGCCCAACGTCTAATATCATCGTGGGATGGAAGCTGGCGATTACCGGTAATCAAAAAGGAGAAGGACGTAAGAACAAGGATGGGTAGATGGGCGGACCGCTTGGTCCGAAGGCACATAGTCCTAGATGAAACAGCTATGTCGCAATTCCAACAGGCCCTGTCTCTCAGCTGGGGATTCTCGGAAGCTGACCTCACTGGCGCCATCTCCTACACGTGGGAGGATCACATCCCCGCGCCCTCCTCTGGAAAGACCTGACTGGAGTCGCTGCTCCACGGCCCGAAACGCTCTGGAAGGACGAAAAGATACCCGTTATGGTTATATCACACTGGCAGCGTTCGACTTTACGCCAGGGGACCTGGGTCGACCATCTCACCCTCCAGGGCCTTGAAGTAGCCACCATGCTCCACAAAAGGGTCTCATCCAAGGTTTTCAGCGGCTACCTCCTGGGTGAGTGGAAGTCACCGGCACCTATCGTGGATGGGGTGTTACCTCGGTTCGGACAAGAGCTCAAGAGTTGGGCTGATCTCAAGGCGAGTCAGCTGATCTGGAGTAAAGACCCTGGCCTAAAGCAACTAGAGGCATGACTATATGCACTAGAGAGGAAGTTAATTCAGGAGACTTACAAGCTCAGGAACATAGGAATTCTTGCAGCATAGGACAGTGTGTAGCACCGAAGGTACTACAATGGTAGAAAACTTAGGAAAAAAGAACACCTCCTTCTTCTTGGTTCGTTGAGGCCCCTTGAACCACGTGGTTCCTAACTCTGGCAAGCTTCCTTCTTAGCCCAGTATTCCTTCATCTTTGCACTATGAGCACACCTTCATGATTTGTTAGGAGGAAGGAGTATGTGACTAGTGAAACTGTGACTGTGCTTCTAAAATGTTTTCATAATCTAGTTGAAACTGGGATGTGCTGATTCTTAGTATCGCAGATAAATGATGGTCTGTCAATCTTTTTCCGACGCTATTTTTACGAAGCTTCATTGTAGAAATCACCTATTCACAGATCTAGTAAGATGCGAACATGGCGGTTATCTTCCGTGCATGAGATTTCAAGTTTGGGAAACTTGATTTTGGTAGGGCCTTGTGTAGAACTCAAGTTTTGAAACGTTGAGGAATACAGTAGTTGCTTCAGTTCATTGTTATATTGTAACTCAATCAGTTCTAGCTGCAAATCTATTGCACAAAACGCATAAACACAATGCGAGAGAAACAGTTTTTCACTTGTAGGTACACAGAACAAGAAATATGACCTATGTAGATAGTATTATTCGAAACCATGTCGCGGGCCGGATTAAATTAGCTCAAGGGCCGCACTTGGCCCAGGGGCCGTAATTTGCACATGACTGGTTTACACGAAGGGACCGAGTGGGTGAAACTGAATAGCGAGATTTTGAGAGCAACGCTAGATTGCCTTGTAGTAGTACCTGCTGACAACGTTAAAAACGCAAGTAGTCATCGCGAACGACGATGTAGTTGAGTTGTATTTCAATAGATGGCAGCAAAATCGGAAAATTGGTTAGTATTCTTGTTAACGTTGTATATTTAATTAATATTGATGATGATGATAATTGTTGTTTTAAGGGGCCTAACATCTAGGTTATCGGCCCCTGATGGTGTGGGTGATCGTGAAGATGAAAAGTAAACTTAAAACTAAAACTAACTAATAAGGAAAAGAGGAGAGGATTGGAGAGGAGAGGAGAGGAGAGGGGAGAGAGGATAGGGTCCACCCCAAAGGGAAGGGACAAAAGGGGAAAACGGACCCAGCTCAGGGATCCCTCGGGGTCGCCAACTCCCGAACTCACCAGCCGTGAGCCCCTGAGGGTGTAGCATGATCTAGGGTGCACCAGAAGTGGTGGGGCTACACACACCCTGCCTCCTTAAGGGCCTACAGCACAAGGCAGGAGGTAAAAGGAAGAGAAAAAGAAGGCTGACCCCTCGCAGAAGGAGGGTATCAGAAAAGATGAGACAAGGGCCAATTAAGGCGGGAAAGGAAGAGACTCCCTAGGCCTCGGATACCCTAATACCGTCGGGGTCAGAAGAGAACAAGAGTTGACCAAGTGAGGTCGACAGGAAAGAAGATGATGATGATGATGATGATAATTGTTGTTTTAAGGGGCCTAACATCTAGGTTATCGGCCCCTGATGGTTTGGGTGATCGTGAAGATGAAGATGAAAAGCGAACTTAAAACTAAAACTAACTACTAACCTACATACTAGAAGAAGAAATGTAAAACTAAAGGAGAATAAGGCAAATAAAGGACAGGAGGAAAAGAAATGCCCTCAACCCTCGGAGAAGGCGGATTGAGGGACTTGGAAGGAAGGAGAGCCATGAAAGGCAGATAGGAAAGTGAAAGAGGAGAGGGTCCGCCCCAAAGGTAAGGGACAAAAGGGGAAAACGGACCCAGCTCAGGAATCCCTCGGGGTCGCCAACTCCCGAACTCACCAGCCGTGAGCCCCTGAGGGTGTAGCATTATCTAGGGTGCACCAGATGTGGTGGGGCTACATACACCCTGCCTCCTTAAGGGCCTAGAGCACAAGGCAGGAGGTAAAAGGAAGAGAAAAAGAAGGCTGACCCCTCGCAGAAGGAGGGTATCAGAAAAGATGAGACAAGGGCCAATTAAGGCGTGAAAGGAAGAGACTCCCTAGGCCTCGGATACCCTAATACCGTCGGGGTCGGAAGAGAACAAGAGTTGACCAAGTGAGGTCGACAGGAAAGAAGACAGAGAGGAGCCCGGCACAAGTAAGTGGAAGCAATGCCGGACTCAGCTGGGGCCCCGTGGTCGCTAACCCACGCCCACTAGATGTGAGCCCCTGGGGGTCAGGAAAGAAGACAGAGAGGAGCCCGGCACAAGTAAGTGGAAGCAATGCCGGACTCAGCTGGGGCCCCGTGGTCGCCAACCCACGCCCACAAGATGTGAGCCCCTGGGGGATAATTAATATTTGAATATATATCAATAGTAAATACATATTGCAGTGCTTAGAAAAGAATACAATCGGTTTCGCACAATATTATACAAAGAAATTTCATTATAATGAATCACACATAGATTTTAGTCGATACACTGCGCTCGAAAATGATATCAGATACTATCGATATAATTGAAAATAAGAGCTGCTGTTGTTGTTGTTTGATAAGCAAGTGATTTGCAAGTGCAAATAATCTCAATTCCTATGGAAAGAGAGAAGAGCTGCTCAGTTGCGGGTTGTCGCCAACACTTCCCGAGGCCGCAACAAATGTACGAATTAATCGATTAATTCTATTAGGCCTACTGGTACCGTACGTTGCCCTTCTTGCCCTCCTGTCCTTCCTCTGAACTCTGTCACCAGACCACTTTCCCCTCCGCCCAGTACCTCATCATCCACTCCTCGCTGTGTCTCTCGCCTGGCATTTTCTCCGTTATTCTCTGATGTCTCTGATACCGATCTGGGATGCCTACCACTTGATCAATTTGCAGGACAGCCTTCTGTAACTTCTTGTGTCACTGAACCACTTGATAGTTTTGCTGAAGGTAGTAGCACTCGATCAAGAGGTTCAGTGAGAGAGGAAAGGAGAACGCACAAGAGGTTGACCTTGTCTCAGCTCAAAATTAAATCAAAAGTGGAGTTAACTCCTATGAAGCAGCGACTGTTGCATTATGGCCAAAAGCGAGACAAGGCCTACTTTCGGTTACAGAAGAAGTATCGGACGAAGAAAAAGGAGCTGAAAGATATTTCATTTTGTAAAGTTCGCAATATTTTGCAGAAAGAAATATCTTCCATCGCGACTACTTTTTTGATGTCACAGATGCGCTGTTCAAAGAGGAAGACAAAGGGAAGGAGCTGGACTCTAGAGGAGAAAATCATGGCACTGTCCGTTTACAAGCGGAGCCCAAGATGTTACCCTGTTTTGTGCTCCCTAGTAAGCGGACATTGACATCATTGGTGAATGCCGTTCCCTTCAAGACGGGGATCAATGAAGCCATCTTTACCACTCAAGCATTCTCTCAATGAAATGCCGGATCGTGACAGACTGTGCTATCTTATCTTTGATGAGGTGTCATTGAAAGAATTCTAGATTTGATTGTATTGAAGGTTTGGAGGATCGTGGACACTTGGGTAGGACTAATGTTGTGGCAAAGTCTGCTATTGTTTTCATGCTTCGTGGACTAGTGCAGAAGTGGAAACAGCCCATCGCTTTCTACTTCAGCAATAGAGGGATGTCTTCATTGTACCTGAGTCAGCTCATCCTGGAGGTCCTTGGTGCTTGCTTTGATGCAGGAGCTAACGTAATGGCCACAGTTTGTGATCTTGGCTCCTGCAACAGAGCACCTCTCAACGCTCTCAAGGGTGAGGAGTTTTCTCCTTCTGATCCTGTCTTCTCTTTCAGGGGGAGACAAATTGTCACTATCTTTGATCCTCCCCATCTCCTGAAGTGTGATCGGAACAGTCTATTGAAGTACGATGCGAAATGTGTTCTAAAAACTCCTAGTTTGGAATCTGAGGGTGCGGCAAGCTGGAAGCACTTGGAGACGTTGTATGAATGGGATAAGAAGAGCATATTTCGTGTACTCAAGAAACTGACCGACACTCACATTCAACCTGATACCCGTGCAAAAATGAACGTGAAGGTTGCCGCTCAGTAACTCAGTGTCTGCTGCTCTGGAGCTTGCTGTGAGATTAGGTAAGCATCCAAAAGTTATTGTTTTAATAGCATGAAAATACTATTACCCTTTTAAAGGAACGGGATGTAATGTGCTGTAGGTACTGCCAACCGTAACACCAAACACAAACTGCTAAAACATGAAAAAGTGGCACGTGACTAGACAGCCGGTTAACTATTCCTGTAAAATATTCTCTCCTCTTTCACTTTTTGGTAATAAGATATCTTTTTTTAAATTTATTTAATCGGTATTCTGCCCGAAGGCAGGTCCGAGCCTCCGAAGAGGCTTCCCCCAGCCGAAGTTTACCTGCGGTAGGGTGGCCAGGGCCTTTCCGCTCCTCCTTATGTTGGCCAACAGCGCGCAGTGTCTAGAACCGGCACACCATCCAAGTTCCGACTACGCCCAATGTTGCTTAACTGCGGAGTTCCCATGGGATCCGGTGTTTCAACACGGCTAGGCCGTTGGCCCAAGATATCATTTAATGGGGATTATTATAATAATACATAAATACCGCTTCCTTTGTCAGAGCTTCGGCTGGAAGAGACCTTTCAGGAAATATAAATAAATATAGGTTGGGCACCCCTGTCCTAGACAACAAGGACACGGTCATAGTCCGCTCTAAATCCATTTCTATGCTGAGAACTATTTCACTGATTAAACTAATTGTAATAAATGTGATAGGAACATTCACCATTACCTCTATGCTGAGATGTTGCGTTGCACTGATCGAGGAGGGAGAAGAAGGCCGCACACCGCTCCATCGTTACCTCGCGTGTGCTCCAGCTTACGAGTCGTCTTGTCTAGCAGATCCAACAGTGTGCCTGCAACAATACAGTCGAACAGTCCTCAGAGGCGAAGAGAATTAATATCCAAGTTGACCTCGGAGTCCATTAGAGCCGTGTCTGGTGGTAGTGATGACTGTTTTAAGGGCCATAACATCGAGGTTATCGGCCCCCGAACCTGACGAAATGAAATGGCGTGAAATGAAAGGATGAAGATTAAAAAAAAACAGCTCACCGTCGGGGTCGGAAGAGAACAAGAGTTGACCAAGTGAGGTCGACAGGAAAGAAGACAGAGAGGAGCCCGGCACAAGTAAGTGGAAGCAATGCCGGACTCAGCTGGGGCCCCGTGGTCGCCAACCCACGCCCACAAGATGTGAGCCCCTGGGGGAGAAAGGAAGAGACTCCCTAGGCCTCGGATACCCTAATACCGTCGGGGTCGGAAGAGAACAAGAGTTGACCAAGTGCGGTCGACAGGAAAGAAGACAGCGAGGAGCCCGGCACAGGTAAGAGGAAGCAACGCCGGACTCAGCTGGAGTCCCGTGGTCGCTAACCCACGTCCCACTAGATGTGAGCCCCTGGGGGCCAACGGCTTCTGAGGCGAATGAAGATGGTTGGCATCATTTCAATGGTAAGGAAGGCGGAAGAACCAATATGGGGAAGATTAGTCTCCTCAGCCTTGGAAGATGATGATGATGATGATAATTGTTGTTTTAAGGGGCCTAACATCTAGGTTATCGGCCCCTGATGGTTTGGGTGATCGTGAAGATGAAAATGAAAAGCGAACTTAAAAATAAAACTAACTACTAACCTACATACTAGAAGAAGAAATGGAAAATTAAAGGAGAATAACGCAAATAAAAGGACAGAAGGAAAAGAAATGCCCTCAACCCTCGGAGAAGGCGGATTGAGGGACTTGGAAGGAAGGAGAGCCATGAAAGGCAGATAGGAAAGTGAAAGAGGAGAGGGTCCGCTCCAAAGGTAAGGGACAAAAGCGGAAAACGGACCCAGCTCAGGAATCCCTCGGGGTCGCCAACTCCCGAACTCACCAGCCGTGAGCCCCTGAGGGTGTAGCATTATCTAGGGTGCACCAGAAGTGGTGGGGCTACATACACCCTGCCTCCTTAAGGGCCTTGAACACAAGGCAGGAGGTAAAAGGAAAAGAAAAGAAGGCTGACCCCTCACAGAAGGAGGGTATCAGGAAAGATGAGACAAGGGCCAATTGAGGCGGGAAAGGAAGAGACTCCCTAGGCCTCGGAAACCCTAATACCGTCGGGGTCGGAAGAGAACAAGAGGTGACCAAGGGAGGTCGACAGGAAAGAAGACGGAGAGGAGCCCGGCACAAGTAAGTGGAAGCAATGCCGGACTCAGCTGGGGCCCCGTGGTCGCCAACCCACGCCCACAAGATGTGAGTCCCTGGGGGAGCCTTGGAAGGCAACCAGTTCTAATTGATCTTTACAACGATTATATAGAATTCGTGGCATGATTTTATATATGATATCCAAAAGGGAACTTACTCGATAGTTGTCAGGATTTGATTTTTCTCCTTTCTTGTGTAATGGATGTATTATAGCTGTAGTCCAATGGTCTGGCAGTTCTTCTTTGATTCAAATGTTCACTATGCATTGGTGTAATGAAATCTTTACTGGTTCTGCTGCATATTTCCAAAATTCTGCAAATGTTTGATCTTCTCCACTCGCTTTGTAGTTTTTGAGCTCTCTCAGAGCTTTGTAGACTTCTTGGATTGCGGGTGGATTTATGTTTTCTGACGGTGTTTTAATAGTGGTGCCTGTATTTATTTGAAGCAGTTCTGGTCGATTTTCGCAATTTAGCAACTTGTTAAATGTTTCTGCTAACATTTCTGTATTTCTTTTATTACTTTGAGCTAACTCGCCATTTTTTGTCTTTTAACATTAATGTTGGAGGTTCATATCTTTGTAGTTGTTTGTTAAAAAATTTGTAGTAATCTCTTGAGTTTGTTTTCGCGCTATTTGTTTCGATCCTCAGAAGTTTATCCTTTCGGTATAGCCGTTTAACCCTTCGTATTATTTTTTTAGTTACGGTATCTTCCTTTGTTTTATGAGATCCAAGTGTGATTCATCTGTTTTTTTTTTAACTCTGATACCGTAACCAGGCTTGATGTCTATCTTCCACTGTATTATCACACTCATCGTTCCACCATTGGTATTTCTTCCTTGGATTTATTGGGGCTACTTGTTCAGCTATTTGTTTCAATTCGGGAACTATTTCCTCTAGATAATCTGTTATTTTAATATATCTAGTTCGTTCTTTGTATCCCTTGTTATGTATTAGTTTATGAGGGTCGTATGTTCTCTTCTTATTTAGGTGAGTATTTTTCTTTGTCAACGGGGTAAATTTAATTTTAATCTTTATCATGTAATGATCCGATCCAGTATCTGTTCCTCTCAGAACTTTCACATTGTAGATCTCCCTGTGATAGTCCTTATCCATACAAACATTATCTAGTTGCCATTCACCTTTTTTTCCAATCTGGATGTTTCCAAGTTTTGAGTTTATTTGGTCTTCTCTTGAAGTAAGTTGTTTGGAGATCATATCATGGTTCCTGCAAAATTCCACCAGTCTTATGCCATTCCTGTTTGTTCTTCTCTGTGCTGGCCATTTTCCTATTATGTATATTTTCCTTTCCTAACTGGGCATTAAAGTCTCCAATTAAAATGTTGGTGTGACATTTATTTATGTTTGTTGCTGCCTGATCTAAAAGCTCCCAAAATCCCTCCACATCATCTTTGTGTTCTTTCTTATTTTTATCATTAGCTGGGGCATGGGCATTTAGAATGGTATATGTTCTATTTGCAGCTTTTAGAGTTAGTGTCGAGAGCCTAGGGGATAATGCTTTAAATTCTATGATGGATTCAATTATTTTGAGATTAACTACAAATCCTGTTCCGAACTGTGTACATTACTCTTTTTCCTGGTATTCCCTTGTAAATTATATACCCTTGTGATTCTATTGGTTCCTGATCGGTGTTTCTCATTTCTTGAAGCCCGGTTATTAGAATCCCTTTGCGATCCATTTGATGATGATGATAATTGTTGTTTTAAGGGGCCTAACATCTAGGTTATCGGCCCCTGATGGTGTGGGTGATCGTGAAGATGAAAAATGAAATGTAAACTTAAAACTAAAACTAACTAATAAGGAAAAGAGGAGAGGATTGGAGAGGAGAGGAGAGGAGAGGGGAGAGAGGAGAGGGTCCGCCCCAAAGGGAAGGGACAAAAGGGGAAAACGGACCCAGCTCAGGAATCCCTCGGGGTCGCCGACTCCCGAACTCACCAGCCGTGAGCCCCTGAGGGTGTAGCATGATCTAGGGTGCACCAGAAGTGGTGGGGCTACACACACCCTGCCTCCTTAAGGGCCTAGAGCACAAGGCAGGAGGTAAAAGGAAGAGAAAAAGAAGGCTGACCCCTCGCAGAAGGAGGGTATCAGAAAAGATGAGACAAGGGCCAATTAAGGCGGGAAAGGAAGAGACTCCCTAGGCCTCGGATACCCTAATACCGTCGGGGTCAGAAGAGAACAAGAGTTGACCAAGTGAGGTCGACAGGAAAGAAGACAGAGAGGAGCCCGGCACAAGTAAGTGGAAGCAATGCCGGACTCAGCTGGGGCCCCGTGGTCGCCAACCCACGCCCACAAGATGTGAGCCCCTGGGGGAACGCGATCCATTTCGTCTGTCAAAATTTTGATGATATGATGATGATGATAATTGTTGTTTTAAGGGGCCTAACATCTAGGTTATCGGCTCCTGATGGTTTGGGTGATCGTGAAGATGAAAATGAAAAGCGAACTTAAAACTAAAACTACTAACCTACATACTAGAAGAAGAAATGGAAAACTAAAGGAGAATAAGGCAAATAAAAGGACAGAAGGAAAAGAAATGCCCTCAACCCTCGGAGAAGGCGGATTGAGGGACTTGGAAGGAAGGAGAGCCATGAAAGGCATATAGGAAAGTGAAAGAGGAGAGGATCCGCCCCAAAGGTAAGGGACAAAAGGGGAAAACGGACCCAGCTCAGGAATCCCTCGGGGTCGCCAACTCCCGAACTCACCAGCCGTGAGCCCCTGAGGGTGTAGCATTATCTAGGGTGCACCTGAAGTGGTGGGGCTACATACACCCTGCCTCCTTAAGGGCCTAGAGCACAAGGCAGGAGGTAAAAGGAAGAGAAAAAGAAGGCTGACCCCTCGCAGAAGGAGGGTATCAGAAAAGATTTTTTTTTTTTTGTCGTGTGGTCTCCTGAGAGGCCGAGTGCAGGTCTTTCTATTCGACGCCCGTGGGCGACCTGCGCGTCGGGATGAGAGATGGAATGGATGAAACAGGGCAAGGATGTGGAAGGAATCGGCCGTGGCCTATCAGAAGGTACCGTCCCAGCATTTGCCTGGTGTTGAAAATGGGAAACCACGGAAAACCATTTCAAGGACGGCCGACGGTGGGGCTCGAACCCACGCGTCTACCGAGTCAGCAGAGAGCATTGGCCCCATGGCCTAATGCTGCGCTTTAGCCAGCTGAGCCAATGCTGTCGGTAAAGATGAGACAAGGGCCAATTAAGGCGGGAAAGGAAGAGACTCCCTAGGCCTCGGATACCCTAATACCGTCGGGGTCAGAAGAGAACAAGAGTTGACCAAGTGAGGTCGACAGGAAAGAAGACAGAGAGGAGCCCGGCACAAGTAAGTGGAAGCAATGCCGGACTCAGCTGGGGCCCCGTGGTCGCCAACCCACGCCCACAAGATGTGAGCCCCTGGGGGGCAAAATTTTGAGTTTTCCTGGCTGTAAAAAAAATGTGTATTTTGTATTGTGCTGAAATGAAATTGGTATGTAATAGATATGAAGCGCGTACTTCATATTATTTTATGGGAAATAATTATTCCATTATGTAGTGTTATTAGGTTAGGTCTATATCCTCTGCGTCAGAGTATCGGAGAGGTTATAGAAGCGATGAGTGGAGGGAAGGGGGGCGCGATGACCACCCGTATCTGAAGGGGGGGCTTTAGCTGGCAAAGGTTGGGAACCACTGCTGTAATGGAAGCAATAAGACCAGTGTTTAGAGATCTAGCACCACAACTTCTTGAAAAGTGTCTTCATGGACGAACCCAGAACCCCAACGAGAGTGTTAATAATTTGATTTGGACCCGAATTCCCAAGAGAGTTTTTGTAGAGGTCAATACCTTGCATTTTGGAGTGTACGATGCTGTGGCTACATATAATGAAGGTAACATCATAAAGTGTAAAACCTTAGAAAAATTGGGAATCTCTCCAGGGTATCACATGATAACAAGTATGAAGAAAATCGATTGTGAACGGAAAAGGAAGGCTGAAGGTGCAGAAAAGGAATGTAGAAACTGTCAAGACAAACTAAGAGATTGACACAATATACCACTGCCACCTACCCCATTAATTACGCGGTGCGGACTCTGGCTCGCTGCAGTTCAGTATTATGCAGAACATTTCGATGATTTTGCTTCAGAAGTAAGACTTGAGAGGATAAGATGCAAGACAACCCAGATGATCCATCATATGGGGCAGGATTACATTGAAAAACGTTTAAGGCTTGTTTCTGCAAGTTCACTTTTTTCTGAACAAAAGGAACATTTTCTCAAAAACTATTTAGTATACAATCTTGAAACTTTCAGATATTATATAAAGTCATAATATACACACCTTAACACGACGTTTTTGGAGAGAAGTGTTTAGTACAGAAACAAGGGGCTAAAAAGTGAGCGATTGTTTTTCCAAAAAATGTTGCACTGAAGAGAAAAATTTAAAAAATGAACGAATACCTCTAATGAATTATCCCCTGTGTTAAAACACGCAAGAAGGTATAAAGAAAGCTTGAAAAATGAAGCCTTTAGTATGAACCGTTTCTGAGATAAATGTACCTAAAAACAGTAATTTAACATTATAGATATAGACCCTACCGGGCCCCTGTGTTAACACGCCAAGAAAAGACTACTGTGAAACATGTGACGGTTGCAAGATTGTTTAATGAAGCAATGCAAATTTTGTGGCCTAGTGGTGTTAAGATTGACAATGTTTTACTGTTATTGACAGATGTTGCAGCATATATGAATAAGGCAGCAGCAGGTCTTATCGTTAGTTATCCCAAGATGATCCACGGCACATGCATTGAACATGGTTTACACAGACTATGTGAAGAAATTAGAGCAGTATATCCTAATGTGGATAAATTGATTTCTAATGGGAAAAAAGTGTTCATTAAGTCACCGAGAAGAATTCACGAATTCAAGACTAAATATCCAAATATACCACTGCCACCTATCCCACTAATTACACGGTGGGAACTCTGGCTCGCTGCAGTTCAGTATTATGCAGAACATTTCGATGCTTTTGCTTCAGAAGTAAATGTGCTGGACAAAGATGATGCAACGTCAATTGAATAGGTCATTTGTAAACCCACATGAGTCCACAGTTTTACGAAAATGAGTTATCGGTTCTATAACAGTCTCTAGGGGTGTAACAGTCCGAAAACTTCCCCTTAATTTATATGTTTTATAAGCAGCAAAATTAATTTAATATTATTATTATTATGTATATTTTAATCATCATATTGATTCTAGATTTATTCCATAATTTCTTTATATATATATAAAAGAAAGTCGTGTTAGTTACACTATTTATAACTCAAGAACGGCTGAACCGATTTGGCTGAAAATTGGTGTGGAGGTAGCTTAGAACCAGGAGACGGACATAGGATACTTTTTTTTTATCCCGCGACGTGACATAAAACGTCAAAGAGAAAACAAGTCACTATAAAACGTAACGCAAATGACAGCTAAAATAAACTCATGAAGGAATGGCAAGGCAAGTCGTTTCCAGGCAACAGTAGCTCTTGACGAGACACGGCCGATTGAATGCGAGTACTACCGGTATAGAAAATGAGGCTCTTAACAAGAAATCCCGTTAGTTACTCAACGTAATTTGTATTCCCTTTGAATTAACAATGCCGCGACAAAGACGATCGAATCTTTCCCGACAAAGTCATAATGCAATAAGGATACGAAACATTGCGAATGAAAGGACTGAAGAACAAGAAATTGCCCGTGAAGAGCGCCGGGTTAGTATGGCTCGACTTCGTGCTTCTCAATCACAAGAGCAAAGTGAGGCAGTCCGTGAAACAGCTCGGTTGGCAATGCGAAATCGTCGAGCGAACAACAGAGATCCAGAAGTTGATGATGATAATTGTTGTTTTAAGGGGCCTAACATCGAGGTTATCGGCCCCTAATGATCTGGGTGATAGCGAAAATGATAATGAAACGGAAACCAGAACGAAAATTAAGTGAGACGGAAAATACTTACAAAAAGGAACTCAGATTGGAACAACTCACAAAATGTTCTTACAAAAGGGAATATTGAACGAAAATATTCACAAAAGGAATAGATTGAAAAAAAAAAACACAAAATGAAGGCTAGGTTCAAAATACGTACAAAATGCAATGTAGCGTCGAAATACCTACTAAATGCAATCGAAATTCAAAATACTTACAAAATGCAAATGAGATCGAAATTACGTACAAAATGCAATTGAGGTTCAAAATACTTACAAAATGCAATTGAAATTGAAAATACACGATTCAATTCAGATTGAAATATCCCAGTTCCAATCCAAATTATTCACAAAGTGCAATTGAAATTCAAAATACTTACAAAATGCAATTGAAGTTGAAAATGCTTACAAAATGTACGGTAGATTCAAAGGACTCATGCGGATTGACAATACTTACAAAATGCTATTTAGATTGAAAATACTTGACAAAATGTAATTTAGATTCAAAATACCAACAACATTCAATTGAGAATCAAAATATGTGCAAAATGCCCGCCAAACAAAGTGCAATTTAGATTCAAAATTCGTGCGAAATGCGGTTCAGGTTGAAAATACTTACAAAATGCAATTTAAATTCAAAATACACACTAAAAGGCCAGTCTACCTGCATTGAAAGACTTACTAAGAAGCAATTTCGATTGTCAATCTTTACAAAATGCAATTGAGGTTGAAAACAATCCCGAGATGTAATTTAGATC
Organism: Meconema thalassinum; assembly: GCA_946902985.2. Taxonomy (NCBI): domain Eukaryota; kingdom Metazoa; phylum Arthropoda; class Insecta; order Orthoptera; family Tettigoniidae; genus Meconema; species Meconema thalassinum. Next base: position 499,411,384 of record OX336392.1, on the reverse strand, counting down.
GAAAAAACTTACAAATTGCAACGTAGATCAAAAATGTCTTAAAAATCGCCAAAAGGGAATTTAGATACACGGTGAACCAAGTAACAAAATCAGTGCGGGAATCTTAAAGAGAAAAGGAAATATAAGGAAAAGAGGAGAAGAGCGGAGAGGGGAGAGAGGAGAGGGTCCGCCCCAAAGGTAAGGGACAAAAGTGGAAAACGGACCCAGCTGAGACTGTCTGGAAGGATTTGACATAATAATACTAACGGAAACTTTCCTCATGGATCAATGGCAGCATGCAAAATACTATAGTATACATCTGCATGCGAAGCAAGGGAGAAGAGGTAGACCGAAAGGAGGACTAACCGTTCTCCTCAAGCCGTGGCTCACCCCAATAATCTTGATCATCAAGCAAGATCACACCATGCTAATTGAGACGAAATATATTACAATTATTTCGGCTTACTTTCAACCGAACACAACTGCTATGGATATAATAGATGAGTTAGGCCAACTAATCATAGAAAGTAAGCAGGACAAACCTCTAATCATCGCAGGAGACCTAAATTGCAGGCTTGATATAGAAAACTACAAAACAAAACTGATGATGATAATTGTTGTTTTAAGGGGCCTAACATCGAGGTTAACGGCCCCTAATGAAATGAAATGACGTGAAATGAAAGGATGTAGATAAAAAACAACTCACTGCCATGGATGAAGCGAAAATGGTGTTTATAAAACAGCCAGTGAGCCCCAAAAAATTATGCCTTATTTGAATAAAAAGAATAAAAGGCGAATGGTAAAAAAGGATAAAACAAATAAGGCATAGTGAACAATACAATACATAACACAATAAAAAAAACATAAAACAGATTTAACCACAATTAAAAGTCGTAACTACATATTAAAACTTAAAAAAGTAACCACTCTCTCTCATGAACCGGATGACGAGGTCAGCTGACGGCCCGTCATCACGGAGAATAAGGGAGAGGGTATTAGGCAGTTTAAGAGTCCTGCGCAGATCGGCCAGATCCACACACTCCAAGAGAAGGTGTGCCACGGTTAGGTGGGCGCCGCAAGTACACATAGGGGGATCTTCCCGCTTCATGATGATGATGATAATTGTTGTTTTAAGGGGCCTAACATCTAGGTTATCGGCCCCTGATGGTTTGGGTGATCGTGAAGATGAAAATGAAAAGCGAACTTAAAACTAAAACTAACTAATAACCTACATACTAGAAGAAGAAATGGAAAAATAAAGGAGAATAAGGCAAATAAAAGGACAGAAGGAAAAGAAATGCCCTCAACCCTCGGAGAAGGCGGATTGAGGGACTTGGAAGGAAGGAGAGCCATGAAAGGCATATAGGAAAGTGAAAGAGGAGAGGGTCCGCGCCGAAGGTAAGGGACAAAAGGGGAAAACGGACCCAGCTCAGGAATCCCTCGGGGTCGCCAACTCCCGAACTCATCAGCCGTGAGCCCCTGAGAGTGTAGCATTATCTAGGGTGCACCAGAAGTGGTGGGGCTACATACACCCTGCCTCCTCAAGGGCCTAGAGCACAAGGCAGGAGGTAAAAGGAAGAGAAAAAGAAGGCTGACCCCTCGCAGAAGGAGGGTATCAGAAAAGATGAGACAAGGGCCAATTAAGGCGGGAAAGGAAGAGACTCCCTAGGCCTCGGATACCCTAATACCGTCGGGGTCAGAAGAGAACAAGAGTTGACCAAGTGAGGTCGACAGGAAAGAAGACGGAGAGGAGCCCGGCACAAGTAAGTGTAAGCAATGCCAGACTCAGCTGGGGCCCCGTGGTCGCCAACCCACGCCCACAAGATGTGAGCCCCTGGGGGGGGGGAGGGGAAAAAGAAGGCTGACCCCTCGCAGAAGGAGGGCATCAGAAAAGATGAGACAAGGGCCAATTAAGGCGGGAAAGGAAGAGACTCCCTAGGCCTCGGATACCCTAATACCGTCGGGGTCGGAAGAGAACAAGAGTTGACCAAGTGAGGTCGACAGGAAAGAAGACAGAGAGGAGCCCGGCACAAGTAAGTGGAAGCAATGCCGGACTCAGCTGGGGCCCCGTGGTCGCCAACCCACTTCCCACTAAATGTGAGCCCCTGGGGGATCTTCGGGAAACACACATCGATCGCTTGCAGCGCACTCCGAGAGTCAGAACACACAAGAAAGTGCTGGTGATCGTCTGATGACGTGTACCGCAGAGCCTCTAAGATGGCATAGAGCTCCGCTGTGTACACGCCACAGGCATCGGGAAGTGATGATGATGATGATGATAATTGTTGTTTTAAGGGTCCTAACATCTAGGTTATCGGCCCCTGATGGTTTGGGTGATCGTGAAGATGAAAATGAAAAAGCGAACTTAAAACTAAAACTAACTACTAACCTACCTACTAGAAGAAGAAATGGAAAACTAAAGGAGAATAAGGCAAATAAAGGACAGGAGAAAAAGAAATGCCCTCAACCCTCGGAGAAGGCGGATTGAGGTACTTGGAAGGAAGGAGAGCCAGGAAAGGCAGATAGGAAAGTGAAAGAGGAGAGGGTCCGCCCCGAAGGTAAGGGACAAAAGGGGGAAGTGAAAAGAGAAACCGACGATCTTCAACCACAAATGCACAGGCTACTTTCTCGTTTACCCTCGAACCGTCCGTGAATAGAAGCCCTGATCCCGGACACCGGCTCACAACGGACTGGAACATGATGATGATATGATGATAATTGTTGTTTTAAGGGGCCTAACATCTAGGTTATCGGCCCCTGATGGTTTGGGTGATCGTGAAGATGAATATGAAAAGCGAACTTAAAAATAAAACTAACTACTAACCTACATACTAGAAGAAGAAATGGAATAATAAAGGAGAATAAGGCAAATAAAGGACAGGAGGAAAAGAAATGCCCTCAACCCTCGAAGAAGGCGGATTGAGGGACTTGGAAGGAAGGAGAGCCATGAAGGGCAAATAGGAAAGTGAAAGAGGAGAGGGTCCGCTCCAAAGGTAAGGGACAAAAAATGGAAAACGGACCCAGCACAGGAATCTCTAGAGGTCGCCAACTCCCGAACTCACCAGCCGTGAGCCCCTGAGGGTGTAGCATTATCCAGGGTGCACCAAAAGTCGTGGGGCTACATACATCCGGCCTCCTTGAGGGCCTTAAGCAGAAGGCAGGAGATAACATGAAAAGAAAAAGAAGGCTGACCCCTCGCAGAAGGAGGGAATCAGAAAAGATGAGACAAGGGCCAATTAAGGCGGGAAAGTGAAAGACTCCCTATGCCTCGGATACCCTAATACCGTCGGGGTCGGAAGAGAACAAGAGTTGACCAAGTGAGGTCGACAGGAAAGATGATGATGATAATTGTTGTTTTAAGGGGCCTAACATCGAGGTTATCGGCCCCTAATGATCTGGGTGATAGCGAAAATGATAATGAAATGGAAACCAGAACAAAATTATCGAAGACTGAAAATACGTACAAAAAGGAACTCGCATGGAAACAACTCACAATATGGTCCTACAAAAGGGAATTTAGAACGAAAAGTTGCACAAAAAGAATAGATTGAAAAAGACCCACAAAACGTAGGCTAGATTCAAAATACGTACAAAATGCAAAGTAGCGCCGAAATACTTACAAAATGCAACTGAAATTCAAAATACTTACATAATGCAAATGAGATCGAAAACACGTACAAAATGCAATTGAGGTTCAAAATACTTACAAAATGCAATTGAAATTGAAAATACACAATGCAATTCAGATTGAAATATCCCAGTTCCAATCCAAATTATTCACAAAGTGCAATTGAAATTCAAAATACTTACAAAATGCAATTGAAATTGAAAATGCTTACAAAATGTACGGTAGATTCAAACGACTCATGTGGATTGACAATACTTACAAAAAGCAATTTAGATTGAAAATACTTGACAAATGTAATTTAGATTCAAAATACCCACAAAATGCAATTGAGAATCAAAATATGTGCAAAATGCCCACCAAACAAAATGCAATTTAGATTCAAAATTCGTGCGAAATGCGGTTTTGGTTGAAAATACTTACAAAATGCAATTGAAATTCAAAATACTCACGAAAATGCCCTGACGCCTGCATTGAAAGACTTACTAAAAAGCAATTTAGATTGTCAATCATTACAAAATGCAATTGAGGTTGAAAACAATCGCGAGATGTAATTTAGATCGAAGAGACTTACAAAATACAACATAGATCAAAAATGCCTTTAAAAAAATGGTAAAAGGGAATTTAGATACACGGTGATTCGAGTAACAAAAACAGTGCGGGAATCTTAAAGAGAAAAGGAAATAGAAGGAAAAAAGGAGAGGAGAGGGGAGAGAGGAGAAGGTCCGCCCCAAAGGGAAGGGACAAAAAGGGGAAAACGGACCCAGCTCAGGAATCCCTCGGGGTCGCCAACGCCCGAACTCACCATCCGTGAGCCCCTGAGGGTGTAGCATTATCGACGGTGCACCAGAAGTGGTGGGGCTACATACACCCTGCCTCCTTAAGGGCCTTGAGCACAAGGCAGGAGGTAAAAGGAAAAGAAAAAGAAGGCTGACCCCTCGCAGAAGGAGGGAATCAGAAAAGATGAGACAAGGGCCAATGAAGGCGGGAAAGGAAGAGACTCCCTAGGCCTCGGATACCCTAATACCGTCGGGGTCGGAAGAGAACAAGAGTTGACCAAGGGAGGTCGACAGGAAAGAAGACGGAGAGGAGCCCGGCACAAGTGGAAGCAATGCCGGACTCAGCTGGGGCCCCGTGGTCGCCAACCCACGCCCACTAGAAGTGAGCCCCTGGAGGAGGACTGGAACAGCCTCCGATGGACGGAGGAGTCAGTGTCCGACTTGGGGCCGGTGTGCAGATCCAGGATGATCACCGAGGGGCCTTGCTAGGTACTCGGACGATACAGGAGACAGAAGGAAATCGGAACTGATGGTATAAGTCATCCAAGCGAATCCCCGCCGGCCGAGTGGCTCGGGCGAGCGCATCATACAGCCGGCGATTCAGATTGGAAAACAAACATGGATAGCATTGATGAAGGGGCATCTGTCGAATAGTTGCATGATGATGATGATAATTGTTGTTTTAAGGAGCCTAACATCGACGTTATCGGCCCCTAATGAAATGAAATGGCGTGAAATGAAAGGATGTAGATAAAAACAACTCACTGCCATGGATGAAGCGAAAATGGTGTTTATAAAACAGACAGTGAGCCCCAAAAATTATGCCTTATTTGAAGAAAAAGGAATAAAAGGCGGATGGTAAAAAAAGATAAAACAAATAAGGCATAGTGAACAATATAATACAGAACACAATAAAAAACATAAAACAGAATTAACCAGAATTAAAAGTCGTAACTACACATTAAAACTTAAAAAAGTAACCACTCTCCCTCATGAACCGGATGACGAAGTCAGCTGACGGCCCGTCATCACGGAGAATAAGGGAGAGGGTATTAGCCAGTTTAAGGGTCCCTCGCAGATCGGCCAGATCCACACACTCCAAGAGAAGGTGTGCCACGGTTAGGTGGGCGCCGCAAGTACACACAGGAGGCTCTTCTCTCTTTAGCAAGTGGGAGTGCGTAGCAATCCCATGGCTGATCCGGAGTCGACAGAGTACCACAGCTAGCTTCCTTCCGGAGAGATCGGAAGGAAGATTTCCACACCTTCGTTGTCTCCTTGATGCCTCTCAGTTTGTTGGGTGGAGGCGTGGCACGCCATGCCTCCTCCCAATGCGACAGGATCGAATGCCGCAACTGAGAGCGCACATCACTAGCAGGCACCTTATACGGTAGCGAGGGCAGTGCGACTGCCTCTCTCGCCACCTGATCAGCAAGCTCGTTTCCCGCAATACCCATGTGGCTAGGAAGCCACACAAAGGTCACCCCGGTTCCAGCGTTACAAGAACTGACGGGCTGGTCGTGCACACGCTGGACCAACGGGTGCTTCGGGAAACACACATCGATCGCCTGCAGCGCACTCAGAGAGTCAGTACACACAAGGAAGTGCTGGTGATCGTCTGATAACGTGTACCGCAGAGCCTCTAAGATGGCATAGAGCTCCGCAGTGTACACGCTACAGGCCTCGGGAAGTGAAAAGAGAAACCGACGATCCTCAACCACAAATGCACAGCCTACTTTCTCGTCTACCCTCGAACCGTCAGTGAATACAAGCCCTGATCCCGGATACCGTGTCACCACGGACTGGAACAGCCTCCGATGGACGGAGGAGTCCGTGTCCGACTTGGGACCGGTGTGCAGATCCAGGATGATATCAGGGCGAGAGACCATCCACGGAGGGGCCTTGCTAGGTACTCGGACGATACAGGAGACAGAAGGAAATCGGAACTGACGGTATAAGTCATCCAAGCGAATCCCCGCCGGCCGAGTGGCTCGGGCGAGCGCATCATACAGCCGGCGATTCGGATTGGAAAACAAACATGGATAGCTTGGATGAAGGGGCATCTGTCGAATTGTTGCAGCATAGGTCAGCAGTACTTCTTGGCGCCTCAGGTGTAAAGGAGGTACGCCATCCTCGGCGAGCAAGCTGACGACTGGGCTCGTCCGAAAGGCACCCGTCGCCAGCCTCACACCGTCGTGGTGGACGCTGTCCAGTTTAACAAGCACTGACTTACGGGCCGAAACATATGCTACATTGCCATAATCCAATCGAGATAAAATCAGAGCCTTATAAAAGCGTAGGAGCACCGCGCGGTCCGCCCCCCATGATGTGCCGCTAAGAATCCGCAACATGTTGAGTTTCTTAGCACAGGTAGTTTTCAAACACCGCACGTGTGGCTCCCACGTCAATTTCTGATCGAAAAGGATCCCAAGGAACCGGTACGCAGCAACGACCGGCAAAGCTACATCGCCCAGATAAAGCTCAGGATCAGGATGGAGAGTGCGTTTTCGGCAGAAATGGACAACCGAGGGCTTAGCGGTAGAGAATCGAAAGCCATGCTCTAGTGTCCAGCGTTCCACTCTCCGAATAGCTTGTTGTAGCTGTCGTTCAGCGACCGCCATATTTTGCGCACTATAATGTAGAGCGAAGTCGTCTACATATAGCGACGGTACCACTGCTGGACCAGCAGCACCGACTATACCGTTTATGGCAATCGCAAATAATGTTACGCTAAGCACCGATCCCTGTGGGACTCCGTTTTCCTGTATATGATATTAGTAGTGGAGTGATGGCGCTTCTGCTTAGTGTCATGGCCGTCGCGTGAGTCCAAGCCGATATCTCTCAAACCCATGGTCGGAGTTTCACGAATGAGGTGTCATAGGACTCGGGCTGACGTCTTTTTTGCTATGGACCACTCGTTATATTTTTAATTTTTTTTTGATTTTTTTTGTTTTCGAAAATAAGCGATAGTTTGAAAACCAAACATGGTAGAACGTTGTGCCATGGCCCAAACGAATGGTCTTTATGACATTTATTTTCCATAATGAAACTTTTTCACTTTTTATGTTTTTTTGAAAAAACTCGAATTTTGAAAATCCTATATTTTGGAAACTAGGAACTCTACAAAAAAAATTGTTTAACGTAAATCAATGGTCCCTACCCCCTCTACCCCCAAAATAAATTTCAAGTCTCTAGGATGAAAACCTGTAGTAGTGGGGTAAGGAGAGAGCTGCTCCACTTAGCAAGTGGTGAGCCCCTGCGACCTTGGAATGGAAGGAGCCATGCTAGGAGGGCGTGCTTGGATTCGTTTTTTTCGTCTCGTCGTGCTCTTTACGGGAATGTACGTGTCGAAAAGGTGAAATGCTGGAAACACGGTCTTTTTGGGGTAAAACCGTGATTTTGAACTTTTTGCTATATCTCGCGAACTAATCATGCTAGAGGCGTGTACGACGGGTCCAAGGACTCGGGGTGACGTCCTCTTTGCTATATATCACTCGTTGCAATTTTAAAAAAAATTTGGAAACTAGATTTTGGGGTAAACACATGCTTTTTGTGATTTTGCCGATATCTCACGAACCAATAACGTTAGAGGCATGTACGAGGGGTCCAAGGATTCGGGAAGACGTCCTCTTTGCTATGGACCACTCGTTGTAATTTTAAAAAATTGGGAAACGCGATTTTGGGGGTAAACATGTGTTTTTTGTGATTTTTGCCGATATGTCACGAACCAATAACGCTAGAGACGTGTACGAGGTGTCCTAGCACTCGGGCTAACGCCCCCTTTCAAATGTGGTAGATTTTTTTTTCCAAAAAAAAAATTCACAAAGGGCCTAACGCCATACAAGTTGAAAAAAACTGTTTTTTTTCTTTACCTGTTTATAATGTCCATGAAGCGTGGTGGTTGAGAGAGACGATACGGCTGGGTGTGTGTTTCAACGAACCTATCGCTAACCACAAGGACCATGCTTAATAGAATAATTGCTATTTCGGCGGGTCGGTGTATGACAGAGCGAGCGTGTGTTTTTCTGATATTTTACCTTTGACATGTAAACGGTGATGAGAACTTGGTTCTATGTTGGTCGAAGCGAGTACAGAAAAACAAACTTGCCGACGAGCAGGAGGTGAAGGTCATTTGAGATTATTGGAAGGCGTTGATCTGATTTGACAACAGGTGACGCTTGAAGGTGAAATAATCTGACCATTGTAGTGGCAGGGAAGTGCGAAAGGCATGTGAACTTGTGTGAGATGACATGTACGCTAAACCAGTGACATCCTGTCTTGCTTCGTACGTGACAAAATGCAAGTTCAGGTGAAATTTGATCTACCGCAGGTGTTCGCCTGGGACGTTATCTGTCCACGTGCATGATAACTGTTAACAAGTCACATCCTGTTTTGCTTCGTACGTGACAAAATGCAAGTTCATGTGAAATTTGATTCGCCACAGGTGTTCGCCTGGGACGTTAGCTGTCCACGTGCCTGATAACAGAATGGTCAAAGCGTGGGAATCGCTGAATCAGTAAAAAGTATGATGCAACTTGTGGGAATGATGTCACAACCAATAGATAGGCAAGAGCTGCAAACAGCAGTGGTGGGAGGTGAAGGGAGGGAGAGGGGAGGGGTAATGTATGAGAGAACACAGGAGGAAAGGGAAAGACAAACATGTATGAACATGCATGAAGCGCGGAGCGCTGTACACATAGAGCTATAGGTGGTGTACAACATGTGTGAATAAATAAAAAGTACGCAGGTTCACACAACATGTAATTTATTGATCCAAGAATTAAACGTAGAGTTAAACCCTAACCATTTGACGTAGAGTTTATTTCCTTTTTGTTTCAACACTTTTTCCACAAGATAATGCTGAGGAAATGCTGTTTTCTGAAGTTCATGTAGATAAAATCTACCTTTTATGGGTTGATGGTTGAGGTCCTCGAGTAAATAGGTGACTGGAGTGTCCAAGTTGACTTGACGAATTCGAAATAGTTCAGTCCCCCACTGAGGCGTGTAGCCCTTATTGAAGGCAGACTTAAATTTGCTCACACGAACAAAATCCCCAATGTTCAGTCGGTGACGTTTAGGATCGGCTGTTTTTATGGGGTTGAACAGTTTATCCAATCGCTGAATATTTTTAGTCACGAGGCGTGGCTTGGTCCCAATCGTTCTATGTTTGGTGTCATTGTAACGTGACACTAGTTCAGGTAACATGTCCAACCAGCGATAACTGCCCTGAGCGGTAAACGCTTTCCACATATGGGTTTTCAAAGTTCGGTTGAACCGTTCGACCACACTGGCTTTGAGATTGCTGTACGTGGTGTAATGGTGAATATCCTTAGATTTGAGAAAACTGGAGAAATCCTTGTTGAAAAATTCTTTCCCCTGGTCAGTTTGTAGCAGTTGAGGTTGACGTTTGGAGTGTTGAATTATATGTTGAAAGGCCTTGGTAACTAGTGGACCAGACTTGCGACGCACAGGTTCAACAAAGGCCATTTTGGAATAGACATCAATGACGGTCAACATATAGCGTACACCGTCGTTAACGCCAGCATAGGGTATCATTTCAACCAAGTCAGCCTGCCAAAGTTCATCCACACCTCGTGAAATCACCTTGAGTCGTGGATAATGACGCCTAGCTGGGCGATGCAACTCGTGAGCAATACCCATTTTAATGGGTGAGGGCTTAAACAATAATTTTGGCATTTCGAAGTTCTTGTTCAATTTCTTGAATTTCCCAATCGTGACCGGTGTGGCCAGCTTGACGTGAGGCATGCAACAACTGTAGCCGCTGGACGAGCTTATTGGGATTGTGCCAGTAGGTAACATCCACAAGGGGTTTTAATGGTTTAAATGTCACTCCCGAAGCGGATGCTTTACGACGAGTACTTTGACTGGTGGGAAACATTTTTGCAATGATGGTTTTATATTTTTGAGATATATTGGCATTCACTTGTTGCGTGGGATCATACTGTCTTTTGTGGGCATGGGTATCCAATAAAATGGATTTATATTTGTCAAGATCCTCTGACGTATAATCATGGGAAGAGGGGGTCCGAGAAAAGAGCAGCTTTAATAGTCCTGGCGTTAATTTATAGTTGATGTTTTTAATGACAGCTTTAGTACGAGCAAATTTAATGGATGAATCGCCAATTTTAAAACTATCATTCTCATAGCGAACACCATACGTGGTATCTGTGTTTCCAATAAATAGATCGGTGAAATAGGGTTCCAATGTTGATCCATAATATTTTATTAAAATGTTTTTCAGTTGAGCTTTATGTTGAGGGGTGGCCAAGAGTTGTGAAAACGGAGACGCTCTGGAAGGGCAAGGTGTTTCGACCATGGCCAAGGATTTCTTTTTTCTCAAAAACTCTGCAAGGATGATGATGATGATGATAATTGTTGTTTTAAGGGGCCTAACATCTAGGTTATCGGCCCCTGATGTTTGGGTGATCGTGAAGATGAAAAAAAAAAGTGAACTTAAAACTAAAACTAACTACCAACCTACATACTAGAATAAGAAATAGAAAACTAAAGGAGAATAAGGCAAATAAAGGACAGTAGGAAACGAAATGCCCTCAACCCTCGAAGAAGGCGGATTGAGGGACTTGGAAGGAAGGAGAGCCATGAAAGGCAGATAGGAAAGTGAAAGAGGAGAGGGTCCGCTCCAAAGGTAAGGGACAAAAGCGGAAAACGGACCCAGCTCAGGAATCCCTCGGGGTCGCCAACTCCCGAACTCACCAGCCGTGAGCCCCTGAGGGTGTAGCATTATCTAGGGTGCACCAAAAGTGGTGGGGCTACATACACCCGGCCTCCTTGAGGGTCTTAAGCAGAAGGCAGGAGATAACATGAAAAGAAAAAGAAGGCTGACCCCTCGCAAAAGGAGGGAATCAGAAAAGAAGAGACAAGGGCCAATAAGGCGGGAAAGGAAGAGACTCCCTAGGCCTCGGATACCCTAATACCGTCGGGGTCGGAAGAGAACAAGAGTTGACCAAGGGAGGTCGATAGGAAAGAAGAAAGAGAGGAGCCGGCACAAGTAAGTGGAAGCAATGCCGGACTCAGCTGGGGCCCCGTGGTCGCCAACCCACAACCCACTAGATGTGAGCCCCTGGGGGGAACTCTGCAAGGGGTGCGGCCTTTTTTTGAGGCGTAAACACTTGTTCCTCCTCATCCTCAACTTCACTAACACTAGTCAAATCTTCCTCTTCCTCTTCCTCAGGGTCCTCGTGCAGCGTCTGCGTGGCTTGTGAAACGGTGGGTAGCGTTTCAGATGGCTTGAAAGAGGGTTTCAACATGGCTTTTAGTGGAGGTGCTAAATGTTGCTGAATAAACAAAGCATGATTGGCACGTGATTGTTTCAATTGACGAAACTTTTGGCGAATAGTATTTTTTGCTCTAATAATATGCTTTTTCAATTGACTCTCTGCTAACGCCATGGTGTCTTGACAAATGACTTGATGGGGAATGAGACAGGGCCTTAAATAGCAATAAAATGATCAAACCCTAAGCGATACCGTCCTTGGTTGAGGTCACTTTGTTTGTCAATCACTAAACAGGCATGACGTTGAGTGTTCCAGCACTTGGCACACAATTCTGTAAACATTTGAAAGGTCATATCCGGATTCACATGTTCATTATAAATGTGACGACTGTTCCTCTCGTCCTGGCGAAATAAAACAATGACATTGGCATTGTCACGAATCAACTGTTTGGACATTTTTGAATACGTTTGTCCAAGATAGAAGCAATCGATATGTTTGTGACGACCCATGCTGAAATAGCTTTGAATGATGCCTTGACGTTCAGTGGATACATCATCGAAAATCATGAGTGAATCAGGCTTTACCTCATCCGGTGAAATCACATTTTCTTGCATGGAATATGTAAAATAACCCATATTCTCTTTTTGTAATCCAGACATGACTTGATCCAGAAACACGTAGAGGGGTTGGTAGAGAGATTTTGCAAAAATATAAATATTTTGAAAACGCAGACCATTGGGCGCTGTAATGAGCGTTAGCAAAAGATTAGTCTTTCCACAGCCGGAAGGCCCCACAATGATGCAGCGAATGGAAGATGGAAACAGTGAACCATGGCGTTGTTCACGTGATGTGGGACAGAGATGGGAAACCATGTCCCCCACGGGGAATGACTCTTGCTGCTTAATAATCTTCATTTCAACTAAGGCTTAGACAGGCTAGCAGGCTGTCTATATACAGGACACCGAGCCTTGTCATAGGAACAGTAGACTGGTACTACAGGTTGACGATGGATGTCTTTGGACGTGCGTTGATGGCCAAAGCTAGGCCTGTCCCCATACATGATCCTAAACAAGAAACAGATCCTACTAATAAACACTATGTGGATAGGTCAGTAGTGCCACGCACAAAACAAGGAGATTATGACTTTAAGGGAAAGCGGTTAACCCACGTAAAACATCCTCAAGTGTCTACAGACGTTACTACGAAAAAGTATGTGGATAACAAAGTGTATGAGTTTTATGACAAAGTGCCCCAGCTTACGGTGAATGGCTATAGCGCTAATCACCATCGGATTATTCACGTGGAAGACCCAAAAGACGAAGACGATGTTTGTACCAAGCGTTACATGACCCATGAAATGAAAAGGCTTTATAAATTTATCCCATCTGTATTTTTAGTGTATCTGACAAATGAAAAACCTGTGAATGACAGAAACCATTTACCGCTAGTCCATGATCAGCACTCGACCTATGTGCTTGCTTCGGGTTTAAGCCACTATCGATTACACTATGATGGAACCATTCACATCAAATATGCCATACCTGATGAGAACCATTTACAAATAAAGATAAATGGTCATAGGATGTTGGTCCACGACCATGAAATGGTCAATGCAGGTGACGAATTATCCTTTTATCTCATGTTGACATGGGATGAAAAGCAAGCGGGAAAAACCATAAACGATTTCCCACTTTATGTGGAATTGGAATATACAGCCATGAAATAACCATCTGACGTTAGTTGTGATTTAAACTTTCTTGTGAAAGGTGGTTGGTCATTATCATCATGGTGAAACAAAGGTATGCAGTGAGAAAGACTAAAAAAAGGACTTTGTCCTTGGCAAAGCCAGGGTTTTCAACATTCGTGGCCAAGCCCTTGCGAAAGAAAAAAAGAAAAAATAATGTATTGACCATAAGGAAAGCCCTTCGAGCAGCACAGAGACATGTTATTCCAAAACGTCGGCGACAGGTTTCAAACCAAGGGCGAGTGATTCCCGTCCCCAAACGAGCGGGATTTTTACCTGCATTATTTGCTGGTTTGGCTGCTCTGGGCTCACTTTTGGGCGGTGCCAGTGCAGTGGCGAAAACCATTAAAGCCGCGCAGCAGGGCAAGCAACAACTCAAAGAAAGTCAGCGACACAATGAAACGATGGAAGCGATTGCCATGGGGGCTAGAAATGCCAATTTAAAGCCAGCCTTTTATCAACAAGGATTTTGGATTTCACCATTTCGAAATATTAAAAAAAAAAAAAATTAACCTCTGCCATAGCAAGACATGCCCTGACGCATCAACAAGTGGAAAGCTATGCTAAACAACTAAAGCTTTCTCATTTTCGAGGTGTGTTTATGCGAAACCAATTACCCCCACGACCTTGGAAACAGGAATGTGCTGTTGTCAATTTGGATGATCACCGAGGACCAGGAACGCATTATGTAGCTTATGTCAAAGAGGGATCCACGGTATGGTACTTTGACAGTTTTGGGAATTTGCCCCCTCCCATGGAACTAGTGACCTATTTTGGAAACAGGATCAAGATATATTATAATGTGAAACGAGAGCAAACCTTTAACAGCCAACAGTGTGGACGTTTGTGTTTAATTTTTTTTTATATAAGACGCAGCATAAGCAAAAACGCCACCAGTATGTCGGCAGAAAGTAAAACGTTTACAGTGCATGGACGTGGACCTGAAGTCAGACTAGACTTTTACCTGCCTATCGAATTGAGTGAAAAACCCTATGGTTTAGGACTTGTTTCTCTTGAAACGTACAATCGAATATACAACATACGTGAAAATGTGAACAACAAGTTTTACTATGATGATTCTGTGCTCACCCTGAACTCTGGTGGATACACGATCGATGATATTTATGAACACATTTATGTGGTGTTGATCAATCAATATGGTTTAAAGTCATTTCTCGACGGAACGCACAAGTTTGAACTTGTAGGCAATACCAACACTCATCGCTGCAGTATTTTCTCCTCATTCAACATTGACTTTAAAACACACCCCGATTCCATTGGCCCATTACTAGGATTTAAACCACGTGTGTTGGAGCCCAACAAAAAACATGAATCAGACCATGAAGTGAAATTCATTGAGGACCATCATGTGTCGGTGACGTGTAATATTATTAGCCAAGTGTACACCAATCAAGAACCATCGCATTCGCTTTATGACTTTATTGTGACATCGCCCAATGGGTATATTATTCGTGAAAACCCTCCAGTGGTGCTTTTTCATTCTGTGGCTGTTGATAGTATTAGTAATATAACATTAAGACTGATCAATAGAGATCAACAACTCATTGATCTAGATTCTACCACACCAGTGACTTACAAGTTGGTGCTAAAGCCACTATGAAGTTTGTGTATAAAGCAACAACACCGTCTAGGAATGGTGTTAGTTGTTTGCCACGTGAATACACGTTAACATCTCAAGGCAAGCAGATTTTACAGCATTTGGGTTACCACGTCAACCCTCATAATGAATTCTATCCTAGAGATAGCGAACCACATCGAGGAGCAACCAGGAGTGGTAAGAATTGATCTCCATTCCTATCAAGCTCAAACACCTGGACTCAATAACAATGATGAAATTCAATTTGTTATCAACAACCAAGATATTTACACCCTACCGCATGAAAGTGTCATTCAGATTGAAGGTCGGCTCACCAAAGCCGATGGCTCTACACCCACCACATCCAAGTTGGCCAACCATGGTTTGGCCTTTCTGTTTTCTGAAGTACGTTATATCATTAACGATATCGTGGTGGATAGCACTCGAAATGTGGGCATTTCCAGTGTCATGAAACTATACCCCTCTTATAGTGAGGAAGAAGGTAAAACACTTTGCATGGCAGGTTGGTGTCCTGACTCGACCAATGACTGGATGGTACACACCGATGGAACCTTTACTGGATATTTACCTCTTAAACTGATTCTAGGCTTTGCTGAAGATCACCAACGCATTGTGGTCAACGCAAGGCAAGTGCTTTATCTGGTGAGAGACAGGAGTGATAACAATGCACTCAAGGGAGCTGACAATGCCCCCATCGATTCAAAAGTTCAACTACAACGCTTGCTATGGAAAGTGCCTCATGTGACCCTTAACGATAGCAAAAAACTGGACATACTCAAGATGGTAAAGAGAGATATGCCTCTACCCATGGAATTTAGAAGCTGGGCACTCCATGAGTATCCGCTATTGCCCACTACCAACACACACAGTTGGTCTGTAAAAACAGCTCGCTATACAGAGAGACCTCTCTACCTGATCGTGGGTTTTCAAACGAATCGCAAGTATCAACAAACCAAAGATGCCTCGCAATTTGATCACCTGCAATTGAGAAATGCACGTCTTTTCCTCAACGGAGCTGTGTTTCCCTATGAAGGACTGGATTTGGATTTTTCAAAAAATAAGTTTGGCCCTCTGTACGACTTGTTTTCTAAATTTCGATGGTCGTATTATCAAAAAGAGAACGGCCCCATGCTACTACCCCAAGCGTTTAAGGCAAGAGCACCACTGATTGTCTTTGACTGTTCTTACCTGGAAGAGTCTGTCAAGCCATCCAATATCGACATTCGACTAGATTTTGAAACGCATGACAATGTACCAGCCAATACGACGGCCTACTGTCTGATTATTCATCACAAACAAGTCAACTATTATCCACTGTCCAACCAAGTGACGAGTGTATAAATAACAGCTCAACCCACGTCAAGCCGCTCAGTCATGTCTTGCTTTAAAGCCTCAAGAGACGTTACATCCATGAATTTAAACTCTGAGGAACAACGTTTCAAGACTTTTGCAACATGGCCAGTGCCTTTCATAAACCCTCAAGCCTTGGCAGCCGCTGGATTCTACTATTTAAAAACAAGAGATGAAGTGAAATGTGCCTTTTGTCCCATCATCATAGACCAATGGCAGGAGGGCGATGAACCCATGCAGGAACATCAGCGCTGGTCACCCACCTGCCCCTACCTGTGCAGAATGAAAGTGGGAAATATACCCTGTCATTCAAGCTATCCCTCGCTTGTGTCTTTGGGTGATGAAAAAAAAAACAAGTTACGATACATGTGGGCCGTATGGTATCCATGGTGCTTCGGTGAGCAGATCACCATCAAAAACGCCTAGTTTAGAGACATTGGGACATCATCAGTGTTATGGACGTTACAAACACAAGAGACTATATTGTTGTATCAGTTGCTATCGTCCTTATCCTAAAATAACAAAAGCCTGTAAGACGTGTAATGATAATAAAATGATGTAATTCTTAAATTCTTATTTTTGCATGTCCCCCCTGTCCTACCCTAACTTTATTTGAAACTAGCATGGCAGGTAAGTCCATGTCATGATCACACCTGATCGTCAGTCAGTCGTCAGTTGAACTCGGTCCAGGCAAGCGTCAACATGTTGCGCACACTCATTGTGGATTGCCAAGGGTTTAAAATTGGTTACAACAAATTTATATTTAAACAAGTGGCCATGATCGATTGTACCACGTTTTGGATATCGCAAGCTACGCATTTGCTATTTAAACCACCCCATGCTTTTGATTTGTTGTGTGAAAAAGACCGTAAACAAACCCAGTGGATTGAAAATCATAGGCAACTAGACTGGAATCAGGGAACCATTTCCTATAAATATTTGGACGTGGTCATGAAAGCACACTTGTCCTCGGCCAATGTGGTATTTGTGAAAGGTAATGAAAAACGTCAATGGTTGCAACCATTTTTGGCGTCTTACTGCCAATGTATCGACCTCATGGAGTTGGGCTGCCCCTCCCTGCAAACGCTCATGGATACTTGTTCCTGTGGCAACATTACCCATACAGCCCTATCACATGCGTGGCATCTCTTTCATTGGTTAACAACCCATGCCTGCTGGGTGTTGTTGAACAAAATTATAACTCAAGATTTACCTGAGAATGACGTCAGTGAGATTTCTACAAGCGACGTGTAAACATCTACAGCACGTATACCATGGAGAAAGGCAATGCTACGGACAAAGCCATCGGCAAGTTCTTTGTGTGTAAAAAGAAACTAGACAGTTTTACCAAAGAGGAACTCTTGGCGCTGCCCAAGTCGTTCATTTATTATGTGGCCGCCAACGCAGTGAAGGAAATCTGGCAACATGTACCAAAATCATGGACTCAAGACCCTGTGTTGAGTGAATTGCAACCCTGTACGGATTACGATCACCATAAGCAAGTGGCCATGGCAAAAATACCGTCTATGCGTCAGTGTGCGACTTGCCAGCTAGTGAAACTGTATCACGGTCATAAAAGTCCATGTAAAGACTTTGTTGAATCATTCCATGGGTGTCATGGCGAGAAAAAGCAACAACAACAACAAACACAAACATCGTCCACAGAAGAGGAGGAAGACCAAACCTTTTTACCATCGATGGAAAAGGATATGCCAGACCTGTACTGGCAATGGCGTCATTGACAAAGTGATTCAATACTTACCTTTCGAAATCCATCTTCCAGGTTATCGTTTTTGTGGCCCTGGAACTCGTCTCGAAAAACGTTTACAACGTAGTGATGTACCCATTAATCTTTTGGATCAAGCATGCAAGGAACATGACCTTTCTTATCGCCATAGTCATCCTGGTTTAAGACATGTGGCCGATAAATTGTTATTGAAGAAAGCTAAACAACGTTTCACATCCAATGATGCCTCAGTGGGTGAAAGAATGGCAGCCCTGATTGTCATGAGTGCTATGAAAGGAAAGTTGATGATGCATGGACATAAACATTGAGGAGTGAGGAATTGGGATTTGTTTGTATTCTATTTTTCTTTTGTCAATTCACTATGACTATGAAATAAAAACAAAAGTTTTCCAGAGCACGATGTTTTGTTATTTTTAATTTTAAGAAATCGTGATGTTGATGGCTGATTTTTTCATTTTACACATTTCACACATGATGAATTCCACACACTGTCATTTATCATTTTGCAATTTACAGTTTTTGAAAACGTTCGTTTCAAGTTTAACGTTTTTGATGATATGGATTTTTACATTTTGCTGATGACACATTTTAAACAATGTCCGTTTGAAGTTTTTGAATTTTCAAATTTCACACATGGCCATTTCCAGTTTTTAAAAATGTCCGTTTTAAGTTTTGCTGTTTTGGTGATATGGAAACATGGAATTTCCATTTTGCAGTTTTCATATTTTTTCCATTTGGTGTATGTCGAAGTTGAGATTTGACAATGATGTTGATGCAAGTGCTTGACCTTGATAATACTGCAATGTGTTGATGTGTGTTTGGAGAAACGTCGAGGTCTACGACTACTGCAGGTAAGACTGTTTTTACAAAAATAATGTCTATTGTCTGCCACATTTCAATGAAAAAAACGAAATTATTTAAAACAAAATGAGTATATAAGTGAGCATTTACCCCCCTCCCCACCCCCCCACCCTACCTCACCGTGTTTGCTCTGGTCAACCATATACATCAGCTTTCTCTTTCCACTCATACATTCACACCTGTCTTTGGGAACAAACACAACCACTTTATTTATTCCCAAAAGCACATTCTCGACATGTACACTCATCCCAAAAGAACTTTTTTTAGTTTACCATTTTACTATTTCAAAAAATAATTAAATACTAGTTATTAAAGTTACTAAAAATCTTACTTATTTCATATTTACAAAAAATCAATTTTGTACAGCATTACAAGAATCACACTATTTACCAATCAAAAAATTTTTAAAAAATAAGGTTGCACACAACTTTTTTAAAGAGCAAAAGGTCCAAGTGGGTTGCCACTATTTACAAAATCTATTATTTACAATGACAAGAAAACAATATTTACAAAATACTAAATCTACAAGTTACATAAAGCTATGTCCCATAACCGATTAAACAGTGAAATCACACCTCCTCCTCCTCCTTGCGATCATAACCCCAGGGCAGGCTGGTGAGCAGGTCATCAGCCCACACACGCTTGTTATCCATGGAGGCGAGGGTGCGTTTTCTCTGTTCCACAAGATACAAATGATGGTTGCTGGATTGTATCCTGCACTGTGTATGAGACATAGCTTTGCCAGTGCGTAAAACCGCTAGATAGTCATCAACACGTAGCGATTTTACCACTGCCCTACCTACACCTTTTGCTCTCTTGGCTTCCTTACAGTCGAGTGTGCGGTAAGCATACATTTTTGAAGCCAAACCTACGAATTCCGTCATAATGGAATCACCGCATTCATCTTTTAAAACGCCCATTTCCTTCTTGTTTTTTAGGGGCAGCTGAAACACGTTGTCAGCGCTATAGCAAGAGGTGTCGAACCAGTCACTATGTTGCCTCACGACGTCATAGGGGTTGCAGTGGCGAATGTGGTAAATGAATGAGTCCGTGTCCATATACAAAAGAGAGACGTCCTCAAAATGGCGTTTGGCAAACTCATAGTGGAATCGATACATGACCGATTTAGAAAAGTCTAAAATGACTTGACCCAAGTAAATGGGTTTATCCATGGTCACGCTGGTCTTACTCATTTCAATAGTAGCCAAATCCTCATCGATAATTTTGATCGATTTGAAATTTGGCTTGGCAATGTACCGCCGGGCACCCCACTGCCCCTCCCAGACATTCACCAATTTAATGTCACGGTATTTGCGGACATTCTCCATAGACTTGCCATAGATGCAGTTGTTCATTAATTTAAAAAAATTAATTTCAAACTGCTGTGTTGCCATTTGTCGGTGCTCTGTGTTGAGTCGCATGTATGGCTCAAGCCATGCTTTTTGAGCAAAAGAAATACCCCTGTGGACTTTCTTCAACACCAAGCCTTGGGCGAGGCATTGCACCAACATTTGGATATGTAGCACATACCGATTTTTGTTGTAAAGTGTGCCCATGAGTTTTTCAGTTTTCACTTTACTGTCAGGGGGAACCATTTGCTCAAGACAGAATGGGAAATCGGCATGTTCATCATACAAGGATGAGGGATATTCAATATCCACTTCTAGCACATATCCACGGCCTGTTTCTTGGCTAGCCTTGATCACATCAAATTCTGACACTTGTTTGTCTGTCAGCCAAGCAAACTTCCCATAGGGCAAAGGCTGACTCATGGCGTAACCGTACAAATTATTCACGTCATAGTACATTAAGTACGATTCTGGTTTGTCTGGTGAATAATCAGGCATGTAGACATTGTTCGCTTCAGCATGGCGTTGGTTAAGCGATACAAAGCCGCCACGAATGCCCTTTTCAAAAAATAGAACCATGTCTACATCAGTGAGTAAATCCAATTCCACTTGAGTGTATTTCAAAGCGGCATCGAACGAGAGTCCAGGACTCGTATAATAATGAGCCGGGTCAAGACCGTAAATGTGTTGACACAAGTTACGGAATTTTTCAAACACATCTGTGAGCAGCAATACATCCAGTTTTAGGTAATGCATAGCATATTCACTTAGCGTGTTCATGCCAAACACTCGCCAAACTTGACATGCATGTGCATAGTCTTCATCGGAAACGGTACTGCGTGTTAGTTTCGAGTAAAATTTATCTTGTGGTGGGAGTTTTCTCTGCTTTAACACGTCCCAGCTGTTGCAGAAATCATACGGGAATATACCTTTCCGAATGCACAACTGAAATTGCTCAGGATCATTAAAATGCATTCTAGTATTTTTTAATTCCTCCTCATTCAAGCCATTCACAAGGCTGTCTAGCGAGGATGCCATAAACTTAAAGGAATCCAAAAATCGAATGCTAAAGTCGCCCAACCACCATGTCAGGGCCGTAAAACGCTCATGGTTTTGGGGAATAATGGTAAACGAGCCCTTGTTGACATGGCCCAATTCACGAATCAAAAACTGAATGTCATAATTCGCCAGATTGTGGAAAAAGACAGCGATGAAACGAGGAGCTGGAAAGTTTAAGTTGCATTTGCTGTGCGCAGCTCCACGAAACTCCCCTGTAAAATGCGAGTGGTCTCTGACTTTTTCCTCTCCACTTAAAATAGGCTTTTTGCAAATATGGCATGTCGTGGCATGCTCATACTGCTGCTGCTGTTCTGGAGATAGGCTCATGGGTATTGGGTGGTCCAGTAATTCCTGTACATGGTCGGCCAACTTGACAAGTTCATCCAAAAACCATTTGGCACAATCTGGCCCCTCACGGTATTTGTAAACGGATTGCGTGGGGTCATAGGCACACACCACATTAAATCCTATGGCAAAGGGTTCATGTTTTTGAATGGGTGTGGTTGAGCTCATGGAGGGATCTGGTTCACATCCCGCCATGGGTGTAGTGAGAGCTTCAAAATCTGCGTATACCACATAGGGAACAGTGTCACGCTTGTGAATGTCCTTAAACTTTAACTCAGCCTTGTCCCCTTGTGGCAATATCAATCTCACCGCTTCCTGAGTAACACAATCTACCCTATGACGTTCTAAGAGCGTAGGGGTTGTAAAATATTGCAAGCAACGATCACAAATATGTTTTACACCAGTGTGCTTAGACACTTGTCTGCTTAGCAATCTACTCAGGCTTTTAATTAGGCAATAGTGATTGACCTCTCCTACAGATAAATATAAAAGATGAATGTGGTGTCGTTTCGGTTCTTTTGTGGCATAAAGAGGACCCACAATCTCATCACCATTAAGGCCATACACCATGAACGAAAAGTCCTGGTTATCTTGTTCAAACCTATGGATCTCGGTTAAGTCCATAGGGAACGACACTCGAGTTAAATTTAAAGTTTGTTTCAATTCATCAAACTTGGCCTTGTACTTTCCCGGCCAACAACCATTACGGTCTTGTGCTGGCTGCAAATACGCTGCCACAGACCACAGAAAGCAATCATTGTCACGATTCTTAATATTCACCACAGCCTTTTTCGAAGCTATTGCTGGTGGTGTTTTAATATAGCTAGACCCAGCATTCAACGGGTTGAATTGACACATGTTGATTTGCAAATGATGAATTTTGTCTAAGGCTAGACCACTCGGTCCTTGTTGCAGTTTATCAAATTTTGATAGCAAGGCATTCACCACGTGGGTTTCATACCACTGTTCCAAATTATGGGCTATGAATAACTCTTGCATTTTACTGCAAATATAAAATGTCTCTTTATGCTCTACGTCCTTCTTTTTATATATGAAATCGCACACCAGTTCTGTATTCACCTTTAAAGCCGTATGCAACCTTTGCGCTGTGCAACTTTCAATTTTGAAAATTTCAAAACAAGATTGTAAAAATTCTTTGGGAATCAAACTTTTTCTAACATTGACCACACGACCAGAGCACACACGTGATTTGAAACAACTGTTTAGGGGTTCCCAAGTTAACGTATCCGCAGCAGTAAAAGACATTATTTTGAAAGAACACTCTCACCTGAGTTTTCAGCTGTAGACTGCTTGACAATGGTTCCACTCTAAAGCCACTTGGTTTTCAACTGTATTTGCTGTAGCAGTGAACCCTTTTTTTCCAAATATCTAAAAAGAAATAAAAATAAACCACCATAAGTATAACCATTCCATATAGTTTATGCTTTTCATAAACAAAACAAAATCAAGCAGGTTATATATTAAAAAAAACAAATCTCACCTTGACGTGTAATGCTTTGCTATATTCTCGTCTCGTGGGCTAGTGTGGAAATGGTTTCCTTTTCTATCTGTCTGTCTTTCTCTTTCTTTAATATATTTCCCACAGACACACGACAGGTAGGCTATACACGTTATCTGCAAACAAATAAATAAATAAAATCATTAATTACCTAATCAATAAATAATTGCATGTATTTATATAAAAATCAATAAATATATAAATGAATAAATATATACCTACCCCACAACAAGGTTAAGTATTTTCCACCAACACCAAAACTGTTAAACAAGACCAGGAGTTTCATGCAACGCAGTGTGTTCAAAGGTAGTCACCTAAGTGAGCGTGGAAATGATAACGACATGTCTTTATATATGCTACATTGCATGTATAATCTTTTTTTCCCACGCTTTGACCATTCTGTTATCAGGCACGTGGACAGCTAACGTCCCAGGCGAACACCTGTGGCGAATCAAATTTCACATGAACTTGCATTTTGTCACGTACGAAGCAAAACAGGATGTGACTTGTTAACAGTTATCATGCACGTGGACAGATAAAGTCCCAGGCGAACACCTGCGGTAGATCAAATTTCACCTGAACTTGCATTTTGTCACGTACGAAGCAAGACAGGATGTCTCTGGTTTAGCGTACATGTCATCTCACACAAGTTCACATGCCTTTCGCACTTCCCTGCCACTACAATGGTCAGATTATTTCACCTTCAAGCGTCACCTGTTGTCAAATCAGATCAACGCCTTCCAATAATCTCAAATGACCTTCACCTCCTGCTCGTCTGCAAGTTTGTTTTTCTGTACTCGCTTCGACCAACATAGAACCAAGTTCTCATCACCGTTTACATGTCAAAGGTAAAATATCAGAAAAACACACGCTCGCTCTGTCATACACCGACCCGCCGAAATAGCAATTATTCTATTAAGCATGGTCCTTGTGGTTAGCGATAGGTTCGTTGAAACACACACCCAGCCGTATCGTCTCTCTCAACCACCACGCTTCATGGACATTATAAACAGGTAAAGAAAAAAACCAGTTTTTTTCAACTTGTATGGCGTTAGGCCCTTTAGAAATTTTTTTTTTGGAAAAAAAAATCTACCACATTTGAAAGGGGGCGTTAGCCCGAGTGCTAGGACACCTCGTACACGTCTCTAGCGTTATTGGTTCGTGACATATCGGCAAAAATCACAAAAAACACATGTTTACCCCCAAAATCGCGTTTCCCAATTTTTTAAAATTACAACGAGTGGTCCATAGCAAAGAGGACGTCTTCCCGAATCCTTGGACCCCTCGTACATGCCTCTAACGTTATTGGTTCGTGAGATATCGGCAAAATCACAAAAAGCATGTGTTTACCCCAAAATCGAGTTTCCAAATTTTTTTTAAAATTGCAACGAGTGATATATAGCAAAGAGGACGTCACCCCGAGTCCTTGGACCCGTCGTACACGCCTCTAGCATGATTAGTTCGCGAGATATAGCAAAAAGTTCAAAATCACGGTTTTACCCCAAAAAGACCGTGTTTCCAGCATTTCACCTTTTCGACACGTACATTCCCGTAAAGAGCACGACGAGACGAAAAAAACGAATCCAAGCACGCCCTCCTAGCATGGCTCCTTCCATTCCAAGGTCGCAGGGGCTCACCACTTGCTAAGTGGAGCAGCTCTCTCCTTACCCCACTACTACAGGTTTTCATCCTAGAGACTTGAAATTTATTTTGGGGGTAGAGAGGGTAGGGACCATTGATTTACGTTAAACAATTTTTTTTGTAGAGTTCCTAGTTTCCAAAATATAGGATTTTCAAAATTCGAGTTTTTTCAAAAAAACATAAAAAGTAAAAAAGTTTCATTATGGAAAATAAATGTCATAAAGACCATTCGTTTGGGCCATGGCACAACGTTCTACCATGTTTGGTTTTCAAACTATCGCCTATTTTCGAAAACAAAAAAAATCAAAAAAATTTCAAAAATATAACGAGTGGTCCATAGCAAAAAAGACGTCAGCCCGACTCCTATGACACCTCATTCGTGAAACTCCGACCATGGGTTTGAGAGATATCGGCTTGGACTCACGCGGCGGCCATGACACTAAGCAGAAGCGCCATCACTCCACTACTGATATTGCGAATATGTCCCCCCTATTCGGACACGGAACAGGCGAAGGGACAGAAAATTCGCAATAAAAACCGGCAAGTTACCTCGGAATTTCCATTGATGCAGGGTAGAGAGGATGCCGTAACGCCAAGTGGTGTCATAGGCCTTCTCGAGATCAAAGAAAACAACGACTAGGTGCTGTCTCCGGAGAAAAGCGTCCTGTATGGCGGTCTCCAGGCGTACCAGATGGTCGTTGGTACACTGAGACGCCCTGAAACCACACTGGTATTCAGACAGGAGTCCCCGTTTCTCCAGGACCCACACTAGGCGCCGATTGACTATCCTCTCAAAGAGCTTGCACAAACCGTTAGTGAGACTAATAGGTCTCTAACTCCCTGTCAATTTGGGATCCTTATCGGGCTTCAGGATAGGTATAATGATACCTTCCTGCCATTGCGCTGGAAACACACCTTCCAACCAGATACGATTAAACACCCTGAGCAAGTAACGAATGCTTTCATCGTTAAGGTGTTTAAGCATCTGGTTGTGAATATTATCCGGGCCAAGAGACGTGTCCCTGCAGAGCGCCAGCGCTCCGCGGAGTTCCCACTCCGTAAAGGGCACGTTGTACTCTTCCGAAGCGCGGGAAGCAAAACTAAGATGGAAACGTTCCGCTTCGCGCTACAGGGCCACGAAGGCAGGCTCTCATAATTATCGGAACCGGATATATCCGCAAAATACGAGGCGAGATGGTTTGCAACAAGATAAGGATCTGTAACCAATTCATTATCAATGGAAATTACCGCTACAGTAGAAGATGTCTGAATGCCCGAAATGAGTCGTAGTTTAGTCCACACTTGAGAGGAGGGGGTATGTGCCGTAATAGAAGACACATACCGTACCCAGGATTGTTTCTTACTCTGGCGAATAAGAATCCGTGCCTTGGCACGAAATTTCTTAAACGCCACCAAATTGGCCATGGTTGGACGCCGACGGCAGTGCTTATGAGCTCGACGACGGTCTCTTATTGCCGCTGCAATATCCTCTGTCCACCAAGGGACGAGTTTGCGACGAGGAGTCCCAGAAAAGTATGGAATGGACTCTTCGGCGGCAGCAAGAAGCACATCGGTGATGTGCTGTACCTCGTCATCGACGCTCCTGCAACCAAGATCAACGAACACAGCTCGTTCTTGAAACGAGGGCCAATTTGCCCGCTTAAGCACCCAACGACTGGGGAACTCCACGGGCTTCTGGTTCAGAAGTGCAAGAACGATCGGGAAATGGTCACTGTCACAGAGGTCATCGTGTACATTCCAACCAAATAGGGGGACCAGCGCACGGCTACACACACTCAAGTCAATGTGTGAGTACGTGCCGTGCGCTAAGCTAAAATGTGTAGCTTCCCCTGTATTTAATAGACATCAATCCATCCCTTGAATTAAGCCCTCCACGTCCCTTCTTCTGGGGCAGGAAGATGGTGATCCCCCGTGGGGGTGATGAGAGTTGAAATCACCCACGAGTAGGAAAGGGACTGGAAGTTGATCAACAAGATCAAAGACGTCATTAATATCAAGGGGCTGGTTCGGTGGTTGATGATGATGATGATAATTGTTGTTCTAAGGGGCCTAACATCTAGGTTATCGGCCCCTGATGGTTTGGGTGATCGTGAAGATGAAAATGAAATGCAAACTTAAAACTAAAAAAACTAAAACTAACTACCAACCTACATACTAGAAGAAGAAATGGAAAACTAAAGGAGAATAAGGCAAATAAAGGACAGGAGGAAAAGAAATGACCTCAACCCTCGAAGAATGCGGATTGAGGGACTTGGAAGGAAGGGGAGCCATGAAAGGCAGATAGGAAAGTGAAGGAGGAGAGGGTCCGCCCCGAAGGTAAGGGACAAACGGGGAAAACGGACCCAGCTCAGGAATCCCTCGGGGTCGCCAACTCCCGAACTCACCAGCCGTGAGCCCCTGAGGGTGTAGCATTATCTAGGGTGCACCAAAAGTGGTGGGGCTACATACACCCTGCCTCCTTAAGGGCCTAGAGCACAAGGCAGGAGGTAAAAGGTAGAGAAAAAGAAGGCTGACCCCTCGCAGAAGGAGGGTATCAGAAAAGATGATGATGATGATGATGATAATTGTTGTTTTAAGGGGCCTAACATCTAGGTTATCGGCCCCTGATGGTTTGGGTGATGGTGAAGATGAAAATGAAAATGAAAAGCGAACTTAAAACTAAAACTAACTACTAACCTACATACTAGAAGAAGAAATGGAAAACTAAAGGAGAATAAGGCAAATAAAAGGACAGAAGGAAAAGAAATGCCTTCAACCCTCGGAGAAGGCGGATTGAGGGACTTGGAAGGAAGGAGAGCCATGAAAGGCATATAGGAAAGTGAAAGAGGAGAGGGTCCGCCCCAAAGGTAAGGGACAAAAGGGGAAAACGGACCCAGCTCAGGAACCCCACGGGGTCGCCAACTCCCGAACTCACCAGCCGTGAGCCCCTGAGGGTGTAGCATTATCTAGGGTGCACCAGAAGTGGTGGGGCTACATACACCCTGCCTCCTTAAGGGCCTAGAGCACAAGGCAGGAGGTAAAAGGAAGAGAAAAAGAAGGCTGACCCCTCGCAGAAGGAGGGTATCAGAAAAGATGAGACAAGGGCCAATTAAGGCGGGAAAGGGACTCCCTAGGCCTCGGATACCCTAATACCGTCGGGGTCAGAAGAGAACAAGAGTTGACCAAGTGAGGTCGACAGGAAAGAAGACAGAGAGGAGCCCGGCACAAGTAAGTGGAAGCAATGCCGGACTCGAAAAGAAAAAGAAGGCTGACCCCTCGCAGAAGGAGGGAATCAGAAAAGATGAGACAAGGGCCAATTAAGGCGGGAAAGGAAAAGACTCCCTAGGCCTCGGATACACTAATACCGTCGGGGTCGGAAGAGAACAAGAGTTGACCAAGTGAGGTCGACAGGAAAGAAGACGGAGAGGAGCCCAGCACAAGTAAGTGGAAGCAATGCCGGACTCAGCTGGGGCCCAGTGGTCGCCAACCCACGCCCACTAGAAGTGAGCCCCTGGGGGAAGTCTCGTGATCAGGTCTGAGGTTGTTTCCTGTAGGCAGACTATACTCGCTGCGTATTGGGCAATAAGCTGACAGAGCTCTGTCAAATGCCTGTCATAACTATTACAATTCCACTGTAACAGTGCCATTGTGTGGACTTAGGGAATAAGTTGGAGCAGCAAGCTACAACTTAGACTC
This sequence comes from Meconema thalassinum, assembly GCA_946902985.2. NCBI lineage: Eukaryota > Metazoa > Arthropoda > Insecta > Orthoptera > Tettigoniidae > Meconema > Meconema thalassinum. The sequence continues at coordinate 499,382,819 of OX336392.1, read as the reverse complement.
TGGAGGATCATCATCCACTACGTCGACTATAATCTCCATGTCCTCAGGCGAGGTCATGGAATGACTCGACTCGGTGGAAGATTTCCTAGACGCAGTTCGGCGGCGGGGGGAACTCCGTGGGGAGCGCGTAGATCTGGGGACCGAAACGTCCCCAAGCGCAGAACCATCCGCACGTGTGGGCGCGGATGGCTTCCCCTTTTTTGGAGAAAGGGAATGCGTAGTGCGGGGTCCCTTCTTACCCGCCCCCGCCTCTTTAAGATATATAGACGGGTCAGGAGCCGAATTCCTGACCCTGGTCGACGATGCCGCCTCCGCCGGCTTCGGCGCGGCTTTCGCCGACCGTTTGGGTGGGGAGAAAGTCTTCGACTTCCTCCCGAGTGGGAAGTAAGTCTTCAACTTCCTCCCCTGCTGTGCGGGCCGAGCAGCCTTCGCTCGCACAGCCTTCGTGCTGGCCGAAGGTGGAGTTGAAGTTACCTTCGGGCTTTCCGTTATAATCTTAGGAGCTGGTTTCGGAACAGGAAACTCAGTTGCAGGTTTCACAGCTGGTACAAAAGATGAGGTAGCCGGGACCAAATTTGGTATTATGGCTCTATAATCAATCGTTGGAGAAGGGCGAAGTCGTGGTACGGTACTTCTAGCGGGCCTCCTGGTAGGTGAGACCATGCTGGGTTTTGGTCTCTTGGATTTTCTTCTCACTCAGGAAGACAGGGCAGTTCCTGTCCCGAGGAGAATGAAATCCAGGGCAATTAGTGCACTCTTCCGCTTCGTGTGGTACCTTACCGCATGTCCCGCAGATTGCGGGGCTCGAGCATCGGGATAACATGTGCCCGAACTTCTGGCACTTATAACACCTCATTGGTGGAGGGATATAAGGCCGTACGTCACAACGGTAACTTGTATCCTTGACTTTCTCCGGGAGCACCGAAAGCTCAAAGGAAATAATGAAAACACCAGTACCCACGATTTGACCATTGACCTTGCGCGTAATGCGCCGGACATCAGTCACGTGACGGTGCTGCATATCCTCCTTGAGCTCCTCGTCAGTGTTCAGAATCAGGTCCCGGTGGAAAATAACTCCTCGGACCAGATTCAGGGACGTGTGTTTTTCCACTTTGACGGGAATGTCGCCAAAGTGATGATGATGATGATAATTGTTGTTTTAAGGGGCCTAACATCTAGGTTATCGGCCCCCGATGGTTTGGGTGATCGTGAAGATGAAAATGAAAAGCGAACTTAAAACTAAAACTAACTACTAACCTACATACTAGAAGAAGAAATGGAAAACAAAAGGAGAATAAGGCAAATAAAAGGACAGAAAGAAAAGAAATGCCCTCAACCCTCGGAGAAGGCGGATTGAGGGACTTGGAAGGAAGGAGAGCCATGAAAGGCATATAGGAAAGTGAAAGAGGAGAGGGTCCGCCCCAAAGGTAAGGGACAAAAGGGGAAAACGGACCCAGCTCAGGAATCCCTCGGGGTCGCCAACTCCCGAACTCACCAGCCGTAAGACCCTGAGGGTGTAGCATTATCTAGGGTGCACCAGAAGTGGTGGGGCTAAATACACCCTGCCTCCTTAAGGGCCTAGAGCACAAGGCAGGAGGTAAAAGGAAGAGAAAAAGAAGGCTGACCCCTCGCAGAAGGAGGGTATCAGAAAAGATGAGACAAGGGCCAATTAAGGCAGGAAAGGAAGAGACTCCCTAGGCCTCGGATACCCTAATACCGTCGGGGTCAGAAGAGAACAAGAGTTGACCAAGTGAGGTCGACAGGAAAGAAGACAGAGAGGAGCCCGGCACAAGTAAGTGGAAGCAATGGCGGACTCAGCTGGGGCCCGTGGTCGCCAACCCTAATGAGAGTTATACCGCACGGGTGTATGTCTTTTAGAGCTGACTGTCAAACCCTCGAAAGGGGACCGTTCCGAGAAGCCCTTTTAGTCGCCTTTTACGACTGGCAGGGAGTACCGTGGATGTATTCGCTTCCTCCCACCCACTGGGGGTCCAATTCACAAAACAACGCGCAGGCCTTAAAGTATAGCCAAGGTCGCCCCTTTTAGTCGCCTCTTACGACAGGCAGGGGATACCGTGGGTGTATTCTAAACCCCCCACCCACAGGGGGGGAAAGGCAGATAGGAAAGTGAAAGAGGAGAGGGTCCGCCCCGAAGGTAAGGGACAAAATGGGGAAAACGGACCCAGCTCAGGAATCCCTCGGGGTCGCCAACTCCCGAACTCACCAGCCGTGAGCCCCTGAAGGTGTAGCATTATCTAGGGTGCACCAGAATTGGTGGGGCTACATACACCCAGACTCCTTGAGGGCCTTGAGCAGAAGGCAGGAGAGATCATGAAAAGATGATGATGATGATAATTGTTGTTTTAAGGGGCCTAACATCTAGGTTATCGGCCCCTAATGATCTGGGTGATAGCGAAAATGATAATGAAACGGAAACCAGAACGAAAATTAAGTGAGACGGAAAATACTTACAAAAAGGAACTCGGATTGAAACGACTCACAAAATGTTCTTACAAAAGGGAATTTAGAACGAAAAGATTCACAAAAGGAATAGATTGAAAAATACCCACAAAATTAAGGCTAGGTTCAAAATACGTACAAAATGCAATGTAGCGTCGAAATACTTACAAAATGCAACTGAAATTCAAAATACATACAAAATGCAAATGAGATCGAAAACACGTACAAAATGCAATTGAGGTTCAAAATACTTACAAAATGCAATTGAAATTGAAAATACACAATGCAATTCAGATTGAAATAGGCCTTATCCCAGTTCCAATCCAATTTATTTACAAAGTGCAATCGAAATTCAAAATACTTACAAAATGCAATTGAAAATGAAAATGCTTACAAAATGTACGGTGATTCTAACGACTCATGTGGATTGACAATACTTACAAAAAGCAATTTAGATTGAAAATACTTGACAAAATGTAATTTAGATTCAAAATACCCACAAAATGCAATTGAGAATCAAAATATGTGCAAAATGCCCACCAAACAAAATGCAATTTAGATTCAAAATTCGTGCGAAATGCGGTTTTGGTTGAAAATACTTACAAAATGCAATTGAAATTCAAAATACTCACTAAAAGGCCCCGCAACCTGCATTGAAAGACTTACTAAAAAGCAATTTAGATTGTCAATCTTTACAAAATGCAATTGAGGTTGAAAACAATCGCGAGATGTAATTTAGATCGAAAAAAACTTACAAAATGCAACATAGATCAAAAATGCCTTAAAAATCGCTAAAAGGGAATTTAGATACACGGTGATTCGAGTAACAAAAACAGTGGGGGAATCTTAAAGAGAAAAGGAAATAGAAGGAAAAGAGGAGAGAAGAGGGGAGAGAGGAGAAGGTCCGCCCCAAAGGGAAGGGACAAAAGGGGAAAACGGACCCAGCTCAGGAATCCCTCGGGGTCGCCAACGCCCGAACTCACCAGCCGTGAGCCCCTGAGGGTGAAGCATTATCGACGGTGCACCAGAAGTGGTGGGGCTACATACACCCTGCCTCCTTAAGGGCCTTGTGCACAAGGCAGGAGGTAAAAGGAAAAGAACAAGAAGGCTGACCCCTCACAGAAGGAGAGTATCAGGAAAGATGAGACAAGGGCCAATTAAGGCGGGAAAGGAAGAGACTCCCTAGGCCTCGGATACCCTAATACCGTCGGGGTCGGAAAAGAACAAGAGTTGACCAAGGGAGGTCGACAGGAAAGAAGACAGAGAGGAGCCCGGCACAAGTAAGTGGAAGCAATGCCGGACTCAGCTGGGGTCCCGTGGTCGCCAACCCACGTCCCACTAGATGTGAGCCCCTGAGGGGATCATGAAAAGAAAAAGAAGGCTGACCCCTCGCAGAAGGAGGGTATCAGAAAAGATGAGACAAGGGCCAATTGAGGCGGGAATGGAATAGAATCCCTAGGCCTCGGATACCCTAATACCGTCGGGGTCGGAAGAGATGATGATGATGATGATAATTGTTGTTTTAAGGGGCCTAACATCTAGGCTATCGGCCCCTGATGGTTTGGGTGATCGTGAAGATGAAAATGAAAAGCGAACTTAAAACTAAAACTAACTACTAACCTACATACTAGAAGAAGAAATGAAAAACTAAATGGGAATAAGGCAAATAAAAGGACAGAAGGAAAAGAAATGCCCTCAACCCTCGGAGAAGGGGGATTGAGGGACTTGGAAGGAAGGAGGGCCATGAAAGGCGTATAGGAAAGTGAAAGAGGAGAGGGTCCGCCCCAAAGGTAAGGGACAAAAGGGGAAAACGGACCCAGCTCAGGAATCCCTCGGGGTCGCCAACGCCCGAACTCACCAGCCGTGAGCCCCTGAGGGTGTAGCATTATCGAGGGTGCACCAGAAGTGGTGGGGCTACATACACCCTGCCTCCTTAAGGGCCTAGAGCACAAGGCAGGAGGTAAAAGGAAAAGAAAAAGAAGGCTGACCCCTCGCAGAAGGAGGGTATCAGAAAAGATGAGACAAGGGCCAATTAAGGCGGGAAAGGAAGAGACTCCCTAGGCCTCGGATACCCTAATACCGTCGGGGTCGGAAGAGAACAAGAGTTGACCAAGGGAGGTCGACAGGAAAGAAGACAGAGGAGCACGGCACAAGTAAGTGGAAGCAATGCCGGACTCAGCTGGGGTCCCGTGGTCGCCAACCCACGTCCCACTAGATGTGAGCCCCTGAGGGGGGTCGGAAGAGAACAAGAGTTGACCAAGTGAGGTCGACAGGTAAGAAGACAGAGATGAGCCCTGGAACAAGTAAGTGGAAGCAATGCCGGGCTCAGCTGGGGTCCCGTGGTCGCCAACCCACGTACCACTAGATGTGAGCCCCTGGGGGACAACTCGTACTTTACTAATGGTGTCAGAATCAGGATATATGAATTCCGAGCTATTCATTGACTGGCTGCAACATCTTTAGAAGTGTTGTCGCAGCATCCAAAAAGGCAGAAGAAAAAACTTATGATCCGACTGATGACGTGACAAAATTAATCAACTATTTGTCAAATACGAATGAAAACAGACACAAATACGACGCCGATGAACACCTTTTTTTAAGTTATGCAGAAACATTTAAAAGTCTTTCGCCAAGGAATAAGGCGACACTCAAAGTGAAACTGGCACAATTATTTGCAGATGCTGAACTCTCAGATATCGCTGAAAAATCTGTCCCCAACAAATTCAATATCAACATACACTCAACACAGTGACATGTCCAGTAACAGTTCAGTAGTATCCGAACATTTCACTCCATACAGTCCTCAAGCAGGTTTAGTACCTAACGAAGTCGTCTACTCTGTGCAACCCAATGACATGACTCTCAATTCGGCAAATTTCGAAACTTTGAGATCAGATTACGTAAATGCGATCAATACGTTAAATGATATCTGAAATTTCGATTTGTAGTAATGCGTAACTGTGTGTTCTTTTTAATGTGGGCAGTTTTAATATTATATTTCAGTGTAAAGACCCATTTAATTTTAATATTGTTATATTATGTACTGAAATTTACATTGCAAATTTGATTCCAACAAATCTAAATGTTTTTGACCATAACAAATTTTACTACATTATTGACTTACCTTAGACAAGCTAGCCTTTCTCTTAAAGATGTAGGTCTCCTTCAGTTAGTCGTAAATTTCGTAGTTCTTTCTTCAAGTAAATGAACCAGGCCTTCGAAGCACTGTCTAGACATGCGAAAATAAATGAAAAATCTATCTTTATGGGACTGAAGTTCACGGCATAGTCTGTGGTATTCCCCCAATGTTTCACGTTTACTGTTAATTTCGTATACCCATTTCCTCCTTCGGGATTTTTTAATAATTGCAAATAACAGCAGCAGCTCTTCTTCATCAGAATCAGACATCATAAATTAACAGCACTGACATGAAACCGCGAATAATTCTGAATAACTAGGTTGACTAGCAGTTGTCAGGCCGCCCTCAGTCTGACGTCTCCAGGCCGTTGTGAAGAGCGGATGTACGCTACGACCTGTCCGCGGTGCCAGGCCGCGTTCTGTCTGACGAGACCTTTAGGGAGCGGTTATCCTAAAATTGCTAAGCCAAGTTCAGAGAAATTACAAGTATTTGATAAAAATGATCCCTTACCTACATTTTTCGAGATAGAATGTTGTTATTTTTTTCTGTAGCAGGTAAACATATTGTTAACATACTAGATGCTAAGTAAATATTTTGCTTCATTTGTGTAAGTTTAAAAAAATCGTTAACCAATATTTCTGTAAAAAGAAATTAATTGGAAATCTTAATATAAATTTGACAGCCTACACAATCTAAATGTGACGCTCTCCAGGAAACATATACCTAAGTCTCGTAACAAAATTTTACGCTACGCCGCCAAGAGCATGGAAAGGTGAGAAATATCGATTTTTAGATTTCGGCAACATCTGTTAGCCGGATCTTTGAACTAGATAATGCGAGCATTGGATGTGTCAGGATGATACGGCAAAGTCTTCAAAATAATCGTGCAAACAGGTTGTGTAATTTAACAAAACCATACCTTAAGTCTCAATGCCAATTTAACATTGCGACTTAAGGTATGGATTATTCAATGACGTTCCTGCACTGTTTTCCTGGGCTAAAATACGAAATAACCAGCTCGTGCTTCACGATAATATATAGTTACAATAATTTATTAAAGAATTCATGTACAGAGCTGCATATTTTGTAAATGGTAATTTTAATTTGTGAGACTGCCAGCGCAGGAACCTGGTGAGGAAACTCTCGGTGTCTTTCTAGCTTGCCTGATGTTATGCAGTAAAGCCTGCGGATATTGGATGATGATGATGATGATGATGATAATTGTTGTTTAAAGGGGCCTAACATCTAGGCTATCGGCCCCTGATGGTTTGGGTGATCGTGAAGATGAAAATGAAAATGAAATGTAAACTTAAAACTAAAACCAACTACCAACCCACATACTAGAAGAAGAAATGGAAAACCAAAGGAGAATAAGGCAAATAAAGGACAGGAGGAAAAGAAATGCCCTCAACCCTCGAAGAAGGCGGATTGAGGGACTTGGAAGGAAGGAGAGCCATGAAAGGCAGATAGGAAAGTGAAAGAGGAGATGGTCCGCCCCGAAGGTAAGGGACAAAAGGGGAAAACGGACCCAGCTCAGGAATCCCTCGGGGTCGCCAACTCCCGAACTCACCAGCCGTGAGCCCCTGAGGGTGTAGCATTATCTAGGGTGCACCAGAAGTAGTGGGGCTACATACACCCTGCCTCCTTAAGGGCCTAGAGCACAAGGCAGGAGGTAAAAGGAAGAGAAAAAGAAGGCTGACCCCTCGCAGAAGGAGGGTATCAGAAAAGATGAGACAAGGGCCAATTAAGGCGGGAAAGGAAGAGACTCCCTAGGCCTCGGATACCCTAATACCGTCGGGGTCAGAAGAGAACAAGAGTTGACCAAGTGATGATGATGATGATAATTGTTGTTTTAAGGGGCCTAACATCTAGGTTATCGGCCCCTAATGATCTGGGTGATCGTGAAGATGAAAATGAAAAGCGCTCTTAAAACTAAAACTAATTACTAACTTACATACTAGAAGAAGAATTGGAAAACTAAAGGAGAATAAGGCAAATAAAGGACAGGAGGAAAATAAATGCCCTCAACCCTCGAAGAAGGCGGATTGAGGGACTTGGAAGGAAGGAGAGCCATGAAAGGCAGATAGGAAAGTGAAAAGAGGAGAGGGTCCGCCCCAAAAGTAAGGGACAAAAGGGGAAAACGGACCCAGCTCAGGAATCCCTCGGGGTCGCCAACTCCCGAACTCACCAGCCATGAGCCCCTGAGGGTGTAGCATTATCTAGGGTGCACCAAAAGTGGTGGGGCTACATACATCCAGCCTCCTTGAGGGCCTTAAGCAGAAGGCAGGAGATAACATGAAAAGAAAAAGAAGGCTGACCCCTCGCAGAAGGAGGGAATCAGAAAAGAGGAGACAAGGGCCAATTAAGGCGGGAAAGGAAGAGACTCCCTAGGCCTCGGATACCCTAATACCGTCGGGGTCGGAAGAGAACAAGAGTTGACCAAGTGAGGTCGACAGGAAAGAAGACAGAGAGGAGCCCGGCACAAGTAAGTGGAAGCAATGCCGGACTCAGCTGGGGCCCCGTGGTCGCCAACCCACGCCCACTAGATGTGAGCCCCTGAGGGGGAGGAAAGAAGACAGAGAGGAGCCCGGCACAAGTAAGTGGAAGCAATGCCGGACTCAGCTGGGGCCCCGTGGTCGCCAACCCACGCCCACAAGATGTGAGCCCCTGGGGGGGAGGGCGGATATTGGAGCCAGAAGAGTTTGTTGTAAGTATTTGTAATTCATTCCCTAGTGGCGCTAATATTCCAGACTATATTCAGGAGGTTTATAATGATTATCTTTCTTGACGGATCGATTCCAGTGGTGAAAGTGGTAGTGAATGTGATGATGTTGATAATTGTTGTTTTAAGGGGCCTAACATCAAGGTTATCGGCCCCTAATGATGATGATGATGATGATAATTGTTGTTTTAAGGGGCCTAACATCTAGGCTATCGGCCCCTGATGGTTTGGGTGAAGGTGAAGATGAAAATGAAATGCAAACTTAAAACTAAAACTAACTACCATCCTACATACTAGAAGAAGAAATGGAAAAATAAAGGAGAATAAGGCAAATAAAGGACAGGAGGAAAAGAAATGCCCTCAACCCTCGAAGAATGCGGATTGAGGGACTTGGATGGAAGGAGAGCCATGAAAGGCAGATAGGAAAGTGAAAGAGGAGAGGGTCCGCCCCGAAGTTAGGGGACAAAAGGGAAAACGGACCCAGCTCAGGAATCCCTCGGGGTCGCCAACTCCCGAACTCACCAGCCGTGAGCCCCTGAGGGTGTAGCATTATCTAGGGTGCACCAAAAGTGGTGGGGCTACATACACCCTGCCTCCTTAAGGGCCTAGAGCACAAGGCAGGAGGTAAAAGGTAGAGAAAAAGAAGGCTGACCCCTCGCAGAAGGAGGGTATCAGAAAAGATGAGACAAGGGCCAATTAAGGCGGGAAAGGAAGAGACTCCCTAGGCCTCGGATACCCTAATACCGTCGGGGTCAGAAGAGAACAAGAGTTGACCAAGTGAGGTCGACAGGAAAGAAGACAGAGAGGAGCCCGGCACAAGTAAGTGGAAGCAATGCCGGACTCAGCTGGGGCCCCGTGGTCGCCAACCCACGCCCACAAGATGTGAGCCCCTGGGGGGAGGTTCGGTGGAAGGTACACGTTACATACAGTTGTCATAGCAGGCAAGGACACGCGAACTGCAATAGCTTCCAGAGGAGTGTCGAGTGGAAACTCCTCACTATAGCAGTCAGAGCGAACGAAGGTACAAACGCCCCCGGAAGCCCGGGCGGCGTCTTGTCGCTCTTTAGAGTATAGTCGGAAACCTCTCAGAACAGTCTCGTGATCATGATGATGATGATGATAATTGTTGTTTTAAGGGGCCTAACGTCTAGGTTATCGGCCCCTGATGGTTTGGGTGATCGTGAAGATGAAAATGAAAAGCGAACTTAAAAACTGAAACTAACTACTAACCTACATACTATAAGAAGAAATTGGAAAACTAAAGGAGAATAAGGCAAATAAAGGACAGGAGGAAAATAAATGCCCTCAACCCTCGAAGAAGGCGGATTGAGGGACTTGGAAGGAAGGAGAGCCATGAAAGGCAGATAGGAAAGTGAAAGAGGAGAGGGCCCGCCCCAAAGGTAAGGGACAAAAGGGGAAAACGGACCCAGCTCAGGAATCCCTCGGGCTCGCCAACTCCCGAACTCACCAGCCGTGAGCCCCTGAGGGAGTAGCATTATCTAGGGTGCACCGAAGTGGTGGGGCTACATACACCCGGCCTCCTTGAGGGCCTTAAGCAGAAGGCAGGAGATAACATGAAAAGAAAAAGATGATGATAATTGTTGTTTTAAGGGGCCTAACATCTAGGTTATCGGCCCCTGATGGTTTGGGTGATGGTGAAGATGAAAATGAAAATGAAAAGCGAACTTAAAACTAAATCTAACTACTAACCTACATACTAGAAGAAGAAATGGAAAACTAAAGGAGAATAAGGCAAATAAAAGGACAGAAGGAAAAGAAATGCCTTCAACCCTCGGAGAAGGCGGATTGAGGGACTTGGAAGGAAGGAGAGCCATGAAAGGCATATAGGAAAGTGAAAGAGGAGAGGGTCCGCCCCAAAGGTAAGGGACAAAAGGGGAAAACGGACCCAGCTCAGGAACCCCACGGGGTCGCCAACTCCCGAACTCACCAGCCGTGAGCCCCTGAGGGTGTAGCATTATCTAGGGTGCACCAGAAGTGGTGGGGCTACATACACCCTGCCTCCTTAAGGGCCTAGAGCACAAGGCAGGAGGTAAAAGGAAGAGAAAAAGAAGGCTGACCCCTCGCAGAAGGAGGGTATCAGAAAAGATGAGACAAGGGCCAATTAAGGCGGGAAAGGGACTCCCTAGGCCTCGGATACCCTAATACCGTCGGGGTCAGAAGAGAACAAGAGTTGACCAAGTGAGGTCGACAGGAAAGAAGACAGAGAGGAGCCCGGCACAAGTAAGTGGAAGCAATGCCGGACTCGAAAAGAAAAAGAAGGCTGACCCCTCGCAGAAGGAGGGAATCAGAAAAGATGAGACAAGGGCCAATTAAGGCGGGAAAGGAAAAGACTCCCTAGGCCTCGGATACACTAATACCGTCGGGGTCGGAAGAGAACAAGAGTTGACCAAGTGAGGTCGACAGGAAAGAAGACGGAGAGGAGCCCAGCACAAGTAAGTGGAAGCAATGCCGGACTCAGCTGGGGCCCAGTGGTCGCCAACCCACGCCCACTAGAAGTGAGCCCCTGGGGGAAGTCTCGTGATCAGGTCTGAGGTTGTTTCCTGTAGGCAGACTATACTCGCTGCGTATTGGGCAATAAGCTGACAGAGCTCTGTCAAATGCCTGTCATAACTATTACAATTCCACTGTAACAGTGCCATTGTGTGGACTTAGGGAATAAGTTGGAGCAGCAAGCTACAACTTAGACTCTGGAGGATCATCATCCACTACGTCGACTATAATCTCCATGTCCTCAGGCGAGGTCATGGAATGACTCGACTCGGTGGAAGATTTCCTAGACGCAGTTCGGCGGCGGGGGGAACTCCGTGGGGAGCGCGTAGATCTGGGGACCGAAACGTCCCCAGGCGCAGAACCATCCGCACGTGTGGGCGCGGATGGCTTCCCCTTTTTTGGAGAAAGGGAATGCGTAGTGCGGGGTCCCTTCTTACCCGCCCCCGCCTCTTTAAGATATATAGACGGGTCAGGAGCCGAATTCCTGACCCTGGTCGACGATGCCGCCTCCGCCGGCTTCGGCGCGGCTTTCGCCGACCGTTTGGGTGGGGAGAAAGTCTTCGACTTCCTCCCGAGTGGGAAGTAAGTCTTCAACTTCCTCCCCTGCTGTGCGGGCCGAGCAGCCTTCGCTCGCACAGCCTTCGTGCTGGCCGAAGGTGGAGTTGAAGTTACCTTCGGGCTTTCCGTTATAATCTTAGGAGCTGGTTTCGGAACAGGAAACTCAGTTGCAGGTTTCACAGCTGGTACAAAAGATGAGGTAGCCGGGACCAAATTTGGTATTATGGCTCTATAATCAATCGTTGGAGAAGGGCGAAGTCGTGGTACGGTACTTCTAGCGGGCCTCCTGGTAGGTGAGACCATGCTGGGTTTTGGTCTCTTGGATTTTCTTCTCACTCAGGAAGACAGGGCAGTTCCTGTCCCGAGGAGAATGAAATCCAGGGCAATTAGTGCACTCTTCCGCTTCGTGTGGTACCTTACCGCATGTCCCGCAGATTGCGGGGCTCGAGCATCGGGATAACATGTGCCCGAACTTCTGGCACTTATAACACCTCATTGGTGGAGGGATATAAGGCCGTACGTCACAACGGTAACTTGTATCCTTGACTTTCTCCGGGAGCACCGAAAGCTCAAAGGAAATAATGAAAACACCAGTACCCACGATTTGACCATTGACCTTGCGCGTAATGCGCCGGACATCAGTCACGTGACGGTGCTGCATATCCTCCTTGAGCTCCTCGTCAGTGTTCAGAATCAGGTCCCGGTGGAAAATAACTCCTCGGACCAGATTCAGGGACGTGTGTTTTTCCACTTTGACGGGAATGTCGCCAAAGTGATGATGATGATGATAATTGTTGTTTTAAGGGGCCTAACATCTAGGTTATCGGCCCCCGATGGTTTGGGTGATCGTGAAGATGAAAATGAAAAGCGAACTTAAAACTAAAACTAACTACTAACCTACATACTAGAAGAAGAAATGGAAAACAAAAGGAGAATAAGGCAAATAAAAGGACAGAAAGAAAAGAAATGCCCTCAACCCTCGGAGAAGGCGGATTGAGGGACTTGGAAGGAAGGAGAGCCATGAAAGGCATATAGGAAAGTGAAAGAGGAGAGGGTCCGCCCCAAAGGTAAGGGACAAAAGGGGAAAACGGACCCAGCTCAGGAATCCCTCGGGGTCGCCAACTCCCGAACTCACCAGCCGTAAGACCCTGAGGGTGTAGCATTATCTAGGGTGCACCAGAAGTGGTGGGGCTAAATACACCCTGCCTCCTTAAGGGCCTAGAGCACAAGGCAGGAGGTAAAAGGAAGAGAAAAAGAAGGCTGACCCCTCGCAGAAGGAGGGTATCAGAAAAGATGAGACAAGGGCCAATTAAGGCAGGAAAGGAAGAGACTCCCTAGGCCTCGGATACCCTAATACCGTCGGGGTCAGAAGAGAACAAGAGTTGACCAAGTGAGGTCGACAGGAAAGAAGACAGAGAGGAGCCCGGCACAAGTAAGTGGAAGCAATGGCGGACTCAGCTGGGGCCCGTGGTCGCCAACCCTAATGAGAGTTATACCGCACGGGTGTATGTCTTTTAGAGCTGACTGTCAAACCCTCGAAAGGGGACCGTTCCGAGAAGCCCTTTTAGTCGCCTTTTACGACTGGCAGGGAGTACCGTGGATGTATTCGCTTCCTCCCACCCACTGGGGGTCCAATTCACAAAACAACGCGCAGGCCTTAAAGTATAGCCAAGGTCGCCCCTTTTAGTCGCCTCTTACGACAGGCAGGGGATACCGTGGGTGTATTCTAAACCCCCCACCCACAGGGGGGGAAAGGCAGATAGGAAAGTGAAAGAGGAGAGGGTCCGCCCCGAAGGTAAGGGACAAAATGGGGAAAACGGACCCAGCTCAGGAATCCCTCGGGGTCGCCAACTCCCGAACTCACCAGCCGTGAGCCCCTGAAGGTGTAGCATTATCTAGGGTGCACCAGAATTGGTGGGGCTACATACACCCAGACTCCTTGAGGGCCTTGAGCAGAAGGCAGGAGAGATCATGAAAAGATGATGATGATGATAATTGTTGTTTTAAGGGGCCTAACATCTAGGTTATCGGCCCCTAATGATCTGGGTGATAGCGAAAATGATAATGAAACGGAAACCAGAACGAAAATTAAGTGAGACGGAAAATACTTACAAAAAGGAACTCGGATTGAAACGACTCACAAAATGTTCTTACAAAAGGGAATTTAGAACGAAAAGATTCACAAAAGGAATAGATTGAAAAATACCCACAAAATTAAGGCTAGGTTCAAAATACGTACAAAATGCAATGTAGCGTCGAAATACTTACAAAATGCAACTGAAATTCAAAATACATACAAAATGCAAATGAGATCGAAAACACGTACAAAATGCAATTGAGGTTCAAAATACTTACAAAATGCAATTGAAATTGAAAATACACAATGCAATTCAGATTGAAATAGGCCTTATCCCAGTTCCAATCCAATTTATTTACAAAGTGCAATCGAAATTCAAAATACTTACAAAATGCAATTGAAAATGAAAATGCTTACAAAATGTACGGTGATTCTAACGACTCATGTGGATTGACAATACTTACAAAAAGCAATTTAGATTGAAAATACTTGACAAAATGTAATTTAGATTCAAAATACCCACAAAATGCAATTGAGAATCAAAATATGTGCAAAATGCCCACCAAACAAAATGCAATTTAGATTCAAAATTCGTGCGAAATGCGGTTTTGGTTGAAAATACTTACAAAATGCAATTGAAATTCAAAATACTCACTAAAAGGCCCCGCAACCTGCATTGAAAGACTTACTAAAAAGCAATTTAGATTGTCAATCTTTACAAAATGCAATTGAGGTTGAAAACAATCGCGAGATGTAATTTAGATCGAAAAAAACTTACAAAATGCAACATAGATCAAAAATGCCTTAAAAATCGCTAAAAGGGAATTTAGATACACGGTGATTCGAGTAACAAAAACAGTGGGGGAATCTTAAAGAGAAAAGGAAATAGAAGGAAAAGAGGAGAGAAGAGGGGAGAGAGGAGAAGGTCCGCCCCAAAGGGAAGGGACAAAAGGGGAAAACGGACCCAGCTCAGGAATCCCTCGGGGTCGCCAACGCCCGAACTCACCAGCCGTGAGCCCCTGAGGGTGAAGCATTATCGACGGTGCACCAGAAGTGGTGGGGCTACATACACCCTGCCTCCTTAAGGGCCTTGTGCACAAGGCAGGAGGTAAAAGGAAAAGAACAAGAAGGCTGACCCCTCACAGAAGGAGAGTATCAGGAAAGATGAGACAAGGGCCAATTAAGGCGGGAAAGGAAGAGACTCCCTAGGCCTCGGATACCCTAATACCGTCGGGGTCGGAAAAGAACAAGAGTTGACCAAGGGAGGTCGACAGGAAAGAAGACAGAGAGGAGCCCGGCACAAGTAAGTGGAAGCAATGCCGGACTCAGCTGGGGTCCCGTGGTCGCCAACCCACGTCCCACTAGATGTGAGCCCCTGAGGGGATCATGAAAAGAAAAAGAAGGCTGACCCCTCGCAGAAGGAGGGTATCAGAAAAGATGAGACAAGGGCCAATTGAGGCGGGAATGGAATAGAATCCCTAGGCCTCGGATACCCTAATACCGTCGGGGTCGGAAGAGATGATGATGATGATGATAATTGTTGTTTTAAGGGGCCTAACATCTAGGCTATCGGCCCCTGATGGTTTGGGTGATCGTGAAGATGAAAATGAAAAGCGAACTTAAAACTAAAACTAACTACTAACCTACATACTAGAAGAAGAAATGAAAAACTAAATGGGAATAAGGCAAATAAAAGGACAGAAGGAAAAGAAATGCCCTCAACCCTCGGAGAAGGGGGATTGAGGGACTTGGAAGGAAGGAGGGCCATGAAAGGCGTATAGGAAAGTGAAAGAGGAGAGGGTCCGCCCCAAAGGTAAGGGACAAAAGGGGAAAACGGACCCAGCTCAGGAATCCCTCGGGGTCGCCAACGCCCGAACTCACCAGCCGTGAGCCCCTGAGGGTGTAGCATTATCGAGGGTGCACCAGAAGTGGTGGGGCTACATACACCCTGCCTCCTTAAGGGCCTAGAGCACAAGGCAGGAGGTAAAAGGAAAAGAAAAAGAAGGCTGACCCCTCGCAGAAGGAGGGTATCAGAAAAGATGAGACAAGGGCCAATTAAGGCGGGAAAGGAAGAGACTCCCTAGGCCTCGGATACCCTAATACCGTCGGGGTCGGAAGAGAACAAGAGTTGACCAAGGGAGGTCGACAGGAAAGAAGACAGAGGAGCACGGCACAAGTAAGTGGAAGCAATGCCGGACTCAGCTGGGGTCCCGTGGTCGCCAACCCACGTCCCACTAGATGTGAGCCCCTGAGGGGGGTCGGAAGAGAACAAGAGTTGACCAAGTGAGGTCGACAGGTAAGAAGACAGAGATGAGCCCTGGAACAAGTAAGTGGAAGCAATGCCGGGCTCAGCTGGGGTCCCGTGGTCGCCAACCCACGTACCACTAGATGTGAGCCCCTGGGGGACAACTCGTACTTTACTAATGGTGTCAGAATCAGGATATATGAATTCCGAGCTATTCATTGACTGGCTGCAACATCTTTAGAAGTGTTGTCGCAGCATCCAAAAAGGCAGAAGAAAAAACTTATGATCCGACTGATGACGTGACAAAATTAATCAACTATTTGTCAAATACGAATGAAAACAGACACAAATACGACGCCGATGAACACCTTTTTTTAAGTTATGCAGAAACATTTAAAAGTCTTTCGCCAAGGAATAAGGCGACACTCAAAGTGAAACTGGCACAATTATTTGCAGATGCTGAACTCTCAGATATCGCTGAAAAATCTGTCCCCAACAAATTCAATATCAACATACACTCAACACAGTGACATGTCCAGTAACAGTTCAGTAGTATCCGAACATTTCACTCCATACAGTCCTCAAGCAGGTTTAGTACCTAACGAAGTCGTCTACTCTGTGCAACCCAATGACATGACTCTCAATTCGGCAAATTTCGAAACTTTGAGATCAGATTACGTAAATGCGATCAATACGTTAAATGATATCTGAAATTTCGATTTGTAGTAATGCGTAACTGTGTGTTCTTTTTAATGTGGGCAGTTTTAATATTATATTTCAGTGTAAAGACCCATTTAATTTTAATATTGTTATATTATGTACTGAAATTTACATTGCAAATTTGATTCCAACAAATCTAAATGTTTTTGACCATAACAAATTTTACTACATTATTGACTTACCTTAGACAAGCTAGCCTTTCTCTTAAAGATGTAGGTCTCCTTCAGTTAGTCGTAAATTTCGTAGTTCTTTCTTCAAGTAAATGAACCAGGCCTTCGAAGCACTGTCTAGACATGCGAAAATAAATGAAAAATCTATCTTTATGGGACTGAAGTTCACGGCATAGTCTGTGGTATTCCCCCAATGTTTCACGTTTACTGTTAATTTCGTATACCCATTTCCTCCTTCGGGATTTTTTAATAATTGCAAATAACAGCAGCAGCTCTTCTTCATCAGAATCAGACATCATAAATTAACAGCACTGACATGAAACCGCGAATAATTCTGAATAACTAGGTTGACTAGCAGTTGTCAGGCCGCCCTCAGTCTGACGTCTCCAGGCCGTTGTGAAGAGCGGATGTACGCTACGACCTGTCCGCGGTGCCAGGCCGCGTTCTGTCTGACGAGACCTTTAGGGAGCGGTTATCCTAAAATTGCTAAGCCAAGTTCAGAGAAATTACAAGTATTTGATAAAAATGATCCCTTACCTACATTTTTCGAGATAGAATGTTGTTATTTTTTTCTGTAGCAGGTAAACATATTGTTAACATACTAGATGCTAAGTAAATATTTTGCTTCATTTGTGTAAGTTTAAAAAAATCGTTAACCAATATTTCTGTAAAAAGAAATTAATTGGAAATCTTAATATAAATTTGACAGCCTACACAATCTAAATGTGACGCTCTCCAGGAAACATATACCTAAGTCTCGTAACAAAATTTTACGCTACGCCGCCAAGAGCATGGAAAGGTGAGAAATATCGATTTTTAGATTTCGGCAACATCTGTTAGCCGGATCTTTGAACTAGATAATGCGAGCATTGGATGTGTCAGGATGATACGGCAAAGTCTTCAAAATAATCGTGCAAACAGGTTGTGTAATTTAACAAAACCATACCTTAAGTCTCAATGCCAATTTAACATTGCGACTTAAGGTATGGATTATTCAATGACGTTCCTGCACTGTTTTCCTGGGCTAAAATACGAAATAACCAGCTCGTGCTTCACGATAATATATAGTTACAATAATTTATTAAAGAATTCATGTACAGAGCTGCATATTTTGTAAATGGTAATTTTAATTTGTGAGACTGCCAGCGCAGGAACCTGGTGAGGAAACTCTCGGTGTCTTTCTAGCTTGCCTGATGTTATGCAGTAAAGCCTGCGGATATTGGATGATGATGATGATGATGATGATAATTGTTGTTTAAAGGGGCCTAACATCTAGGCTATCGGCCCCTGATGGTTTGGGTGATCGTGAAGATGAAAATGAAAATGAAATGTAAACTTAAAACTAAAACCAACTACCAACCCACATACTAGAAGAAGAAATGGAAAACCAAAGGAGAATAAGGCAAATAAAGGACAGGAGGAAAAGAAATGCCCTCAACCCTCGAAGAAGGCGGATTGAGGGACTTGGAAGGAAGGAGAGCCATGAAAGGCAGATAGGAAAGTGAAAGAGGAGATGGTCCGCCCCGAAGGTAAGGGACAAAAGGGGAAAACGGACCCAGCTCAGGAATCCCTCGGGGTCGCCAACTCCCGAACTCACCAGCCGTGAGCCCCTGAGGGTGTAGCATTATCTAGGGTGCACCAGAAGTAGTGGGGCTACATACACCCTGCCTCCTTAAGGGCCTAGAGCACAAGGCAGGAGGTAAAAGGAAGAGAAAAAGAAGGCTGACCCCTCGCAGAAGGAGGGTATCAGAAAAGATGAGACAAGGGCCAATTAAGGCGGGAAAGGAAGAGACTCCCTAGGCCTCGGATACCCTAATACCGTCGGGGTCAGAAGAGAACAAGAGTTGACCAAGTGAGGTCGACAGGAAAGAAGATGATGATGATGATGATAATTGTTGTTTTAAGGGGCCTAACATCTAGGTTATCGGCCCCTGATGGTTTGGGTGATCGTGAAGATGAAAATGAAAAGCGCTCTTAAAACTAAAACTAATTACTAACTTACATACTAGAAGAAGAATTGGAAAACTAAAGGAGAATAAGGCAAATAAAGGACAGGAGGAAAATAAATGCCCTCAACCCTCGAAGAAGGCGGATTGAGGGACTTGGAAGGAAGGAGAGCCATGAAAGGCAGATAGGAAAGTGAAAAGAGGAGAGGGTCCGCCCCAAAAGTAAGGGACAAAAGGGGAAAACGGACCCAGCTCAGGAATCCCTCGGGGTCGCCAACTCCCGAACTCACCAGCCATGAGCCCCTGAGGGTGTAGCATTATCTAGGGTGCACCAAAAGTGGTGGGGCTACATACATCCAGCCTCCTTGAGGGCCTTAAGCAGAAGGCAGGAGATAACATGAAAAGAAAAAGAAGGCTGACCCCTCGCAGAAGGAGGGAATCAGAAAAGAGGAGACAAGGGCCAATTAAGGCGGGAAAGGAAGAGACTCCCTAGGCCTCGGATACCCTAATACCGTCGGGGTCGGAAGAGAACAAGAGTTGACCAAGTGAGGTCGACAGGAAAGAAGACAGAGAGGAGCCCGGCACAAGTAAGTGGAAGCAATGCCGGACTCAGCTGGGGCCCCGTGGTCGCCAACCCACGCCCACTAGATGTGAGCCCCTGAGGGGGAGGAAAGAAGACAGAGAGGAGCCCGGCACAAGTAAGTGGAAGCAATGCCGGACTCAGCTGGGGCCCCGTGGTCGCCAACCCACGCCCACAAGATGTGAGCCCCTGGGGGGGAGGGCGGATATTGGAGCCAGAAGAGTTTGTTGTAAGTATTTGTAATTCATTCCCTAGTGGCGCTAATATTCCAGACTATATTCAGGAGGTTTATAATGATTATCTTTCTTGACGGATCGATTCCAGTGGTGAAAGTGGTAGTGAATGTGATGATGTTGATAATTGTTGTTTTAAGGGGCCTAACATCAAGGTTATCGGCCCCTAATGATGATGATGATGATGATAATTGTTGTTTTAAGGGGCCTAACATCTAGGCTATCGGCCCCTGATGGTTTGGGTGAAGGTGAAGATGAAAATGAAATGCAAACTTAAAACTAAAACTAACTACCATCCTACATACTAGAAGAAGAAATGGAAAAATAAAGGAGAATAAGGCAAATAAAGGACAGGAGGAAAAGAAATGCCCTCAACCCTCGAAGAATGCGGATTGAGGGACTTGGAAGGAAGGAGAGCCATGAAAGGCAGATAGGAAAGTGAAAGAGGAGAGGGTCCGCCCCGAAGTTAGGGGACAAAAGGGAAAACGGACCCAGCTCAGGAATCCCTCGGGGTCGCCAACTCCCGAACTCACCAGCCGTGAGACCCTGAGGGTGTAGCATTATCTAGGGTGCACCAGAAGTGGTGGGGCTACATACACCCTGCCTCCTTGAGGGCCTTGAGCAGAAGGCAGGAGGTAAAAGGAAGAGAAAAAGAAGGCTGACCCCTCACAGAAGGAGGGTGTCAGGAAAGATGAGACAAGGGCCAATTAAGGCGGGAAAGGAAGATGATGATGATAATTGTTGTTTTAAGGGGCCTAACATCTAGGCTATCGGCCCCTGATGGTTTGGGTGATCGTGAAGATGAAAATGAGATGTAAACTTAAAACTAAAACTAACTACCAACCTACATACTAGAAGAAGAAATGGAAAAACTAAAGGAGAATAAGGCAAATAAAGGACAGGAGGAAAAGAAATGCCCTCAACCCTCGAAGAATGCGGATTGAGGGACTTGGAAGGAAGGAGAGCCATGAAAGGCAGATAGGAAAGTGAAAGAGGAGAGGGTCCGCCCCGAAGGTAAGGGACAAAAGGGGAAAACGGACCCAGCTCAGGAATCCCTCGGGGTCGCCAACTCCCAAACTCACCAGCCGTGAGCCCCTGAGGGTGTAGCATTATCTAGGGTGCACCAGAAGTGGTGGGGCTACATACACCCTGCCTCCTTAAGGGCCTTGAGCACAAGGCAGGAGGTAATAGGAAAAGAAAAAGAAGGCTGACCCCTCACAGAAGAAGGGTGTCAGGAAAGATGAGACAAGGGCCAATTAAGGCGGGAAAGGAAGAGACTCCCTAGGCCTCGGATACCCTAATACCGTCGGGGTCGGAAGAGAACAAGAGTTGACCAAGTGAGGTCGACAGGAAAGAAGACGGAGAGGAGCCCGGCACAAGTAAGTGGAAGCAATGCCGGACTCAGCTGGGGCCCCGTGGTCGCCAACCCACGCTCACTAGATGTGAGCCCCTGGGGGAGGCCCCTAATGGTCTGGGTGATAGCGAAAATGGCAATGAAGTGGAAACCAGAACGAAAATTAAGAGAGAAGGAAAATACTTACAAAAAGGAATTCAGATTGAAACTACTCACAAAAGAATAGATTGAAAATAACGCACAAATTTAGATTAAGTTCAAAATACGTACAAAATGCAACGTATAGTCGAAATACTTACAAAATGAAAGTGAAATCAAAATACTTACTAAAGGCAAATGAGATTGAAAATACATACAAAATGTAATTTAGATTCGATGATGATGATGATGATAATTGTTGTTTTAAGGGGCCTAACATCTAGGTTATCGGCCCCTGATGGTTTGGGTGATCGTGAAGATGAAAATGATAAGCGATCTTAAAACTAAAACTAACTACTAACCTACACACTAGAAGAAGAAATGGAAAACTAAAGGAGAATAAGGCAAATAAAGGACAGGAGGAAAAGAAATGCCCTCAACCCTCGAAGAAGGCAGATTGAGGGACTTGGAAGGAAGGAGAGCCATGAAAGGCAGATAGGAAAGTGAAAGAGGAGAGGGTCCACCCCAAAGGTAAGGAACAAAAAGGGAAAACGGACCCAGCTCAGGAATCCCTCGGGGTCGCCAACTCCCGAACTCACCAGCCGTGAGCCCCTGAGGGTGTAGCATTATCTAGGGTGCACCAAAAGTTGTGGGGCTACATACACCCGGCCTCCTGGGGGGCCTTAAGCTGAAGGCAGGAGATAACATGAAAAGAAAAAGAAGGCTGACCCCTCGCAGAAGGAGGGAATCAGAAAAGATGAGACAAGGGCCAATTAAGGCGGGAAAGGAAGTGACTCCCTAGGCCTCGGATACCCTAATACCGTCTGGGTCGGAAGAGAACAAGAGTTGACCAAGGGAGGTCGACAGGAAAGAAGACAGAGAGGAGCCCGGCACAAGTAAGTGGAAGCAATGCCGGACTCAGCTGGGGCCCCGTGGTCGCCAACCCACGCCCACAAGATATGAGCCCCTGGGGGAAGAATCATTTGACTCCCATGCTAGCCCAGAAGTGCACTAGGCTAAACATTACCCAACGGTGTTCACTTCCCTGTCCCCACCCCATATATGAGTGGAAAAAATAAGTACAGAAAATTTCACTTTTATTTTCTTATCTTTGTGTGTTTTGAATTGTAGTGTCATTCTAATTTTTCCACCAGGGAGTATGTCCCCCATTTGCAAATGCTCTAAATCTAAATTAAGTTTTACGAGAGTAGTCATTTACTCTTAATTACTGCGTATTGGAAAAAATCACGCGAAAGTGGTCTACGAATCTTTGTATTGTGCCCTCATCCAGCATTGCAGATAAGGTTCTCTTAGGCTCATGAAGTCTGGATGCACAATTTGAAGCGGCCGCGACTCAGGAGTTCGCCTGGTCAAGTAGAGATTGCACGCGTAGGAGACACGTGGCGCGCACGGCCGAATCAACGAAACACATTAATGGTAATGAATTATTTAAGATTGGGAGACTTAAGATGTAGCAGGATTTATAGGCCATCAATTTTGGAACCAAATGGTATAAGTTTGAAGAAAATCGGACCACAGGAAGTGAAGATATGAACATTTCAAGAATAAGAGTTATTCAGTGCATAAGAACGCAACATAGTGCAAGGGTAAGCTCGTTCAGTGGAACTGCGTGTCAGCGGGCCGAAAACTCGTGCTCTGAAGCATATAAAAGCCGAGGTCAGTCAGTCTTCAGACAGTTACATACTCATCATGATGATAACTGAAGCACTGAGTTCAAGAAGGGGACTAGTCCACTTTTTTATGGTATCTGAGTTAAGAGTTGTGCGGTGTACACTGGTGCACTCTGCTTTATTTAACGTAAAAACGAGACTTATAGCACAGTGGGTCCATAGGAAAATTCCTGCGTTGTTGGAAAAGGAGGCTTGTCAAATGACAAGTCCTCTTCTTGCACGAATCTCTCTGCTGCTTGGTGAAAACAGTGCCGCAATAGAACTAAAAAAAACATGACACAGTGTATACTCCCTACACAATGGTATGACATATTAAGTACTAGTATGAAAAAGATGGTGTTCCAAAAGTGTCCTCAAAGTATGTTTTCTCAACATTGATTCCCTTTTCAAAAAAATCTGCTACAGTGCACGGGAATAAATGGGCAGTGACTTCATTTAAAATATTTGATTTATCAGCAACATCAAAATGTGTACAAGTATATCCTCATTGCAGTGGCCTAGTTACATACGATTTCTCACTTGTAAATCCTGGAAAGCATCCTACTATGTCAGGTGTGTCCCCAGCTTACTTTGACCCAGTACCAATTAAAGCTGCCAAAACCAATGATATTGCAAAAATGCTTGACATAATTCCCTCAGAACACCGGGATTATTTCAAGATCATTGCTGAGCGATTTTCTGATAAAGGAAAACAACCAACACCGCAAGATTTAGAAAGTGAAGTATGGGACACGGACCGATTTCAAATATGCTTGTAGTATACATTTAACACTGCTGTAATGTATCAAATTTTGTTCAGTAATGTTAACTTCAATGTGTCAATGCATTAAGAGATTAAATATATAGGTAATTTTCATAATGTGTAGGTCTACTAAGTCAGTAGAGCCTTCCTGTTCAGTGCAAAATGGGAACATATTGGCAGCTTTTAAACTCATTTCAATGACTGTAAAACTTCAAAAATTCAAACATTTCATCAAAATATGTACATATTGACGTACAGAACCCAAATGCATGGGCGCCGGCAGGGAGGGGCAAGGTGGGGCCGTGCCCCCCCCCCCCCCCCATCCCCCTCGAATTCCGAGAATGTTGATATTCGATTGGTCATTGTCACCAGTTTATTTCATAAATTGAAGTAAACAATACTCTGTAACTTGGGATTAACTTACCAATTAATGAGAGGCTTGGGCCTTTGATTGAAGTGAGTGTTGAAATGACTGGAGATAGATTTGACACAGCCACCCTCAGAATGGAATGTAGGTGTTCATCGCTGATCCGGTAACGTAATTTGGATTTTATAAACTCCATTTTTGAAAATGTTTGTTCACAAATGTAAGTAGTCGGAAACGCGCACAAGTATTTTCTCGCAAATTTTAAGAAAGCCGGAAATTTTTATTCCTAAGCGCCCTGTAAAAGTTAATAAGATTTTCCTCCGCGAACTGGTCCCTTAATTGGGAAAAGAACTAAAGTTCAATTAATTCAATCTGTA
The DNA here is from genome assembly GCA_946902985.2 of Meconema thalassinum. NCBI lineage: Eukaryota > Metazoa > Arthropoda > Insecta > Orthoptera > Tettigoniidae > Meconema > Meconema thalassinum. The sequence continues at coordinate 499,358,789 of OX336392.1, read as the reverse complement.
GTTGCACAGGTGCATCACCGACATCAACTGCAAATGGATTTTCGAACAAATGAATTTTCTCCTCCTTCGCAGAAAGGTCTTTAAATCTAGTTTCAAACTCATTCTTCAGTAGGTCAATCAAATAAATTAACCGACCGTATGGCATTGAACTGTTTGAGATCGCTTCTTGAAGCTCAGAACAACATGAATAGTGTGGGAACGTGCCCTCCTCTAATTCCTGTCGAAATAATTTCAATTTATTTTGGAACGCTAAACACTTCATTTACAAGTACGCATTTCCCTTGTAATCCCATATTAAAAATATTTGAATGTTGCGTTAAATCTGTGAACATGATGATGATGATGATGATGATAATTGTTGTTTTAAGGGGCCTAACATCTAGGTTATCGGCCCCTAATGATCTGGGTGATAGCGAAAATGATAATGAAATGGAAACTAGAACGAAAATTAAGTGAGACGGAAAACACTTAAAAGGAACTCAGATTGAAACAACTCACAAAATGTTCTGACAAAAGGGAATTTAGAACGAAAAAATGCACAAAAAGAATAGATTGAAAAAGACCCACAAAACGCAGGCTAGATTCAAAATTCGTACAAAATGCAATGTAGCATCGAAATACTTACAAAATGCAATGGAAATTGAAAATACGCGATCCAATTCAGATTGAAATATCCCAGTTCCAATTCAAATTATTCACAAAGTGCAATTGAAATTCAAAATACATGCAAAATGCAATTGAAATTGAAAATGCTTACAAAAGGTACGGTAGATTCAAACGACTCCTGTGGATTGACAATACTTACAAAATGCAATTTAGATTGAAAATACTTGACAAAATGTAAGTTAGATTCAAAATACCCACAAAATGCAATTGAGAATCAAAATATGTGCAAATGCCCGCCAAACAAAATGCAATTTAGATTCAAAATTCGTGCGAAATGCGGTTTTGGTTGAAAATACTTACGAAGTGCAATTGATATTCAAAATACTCACAAATGTCCCTCCGCCATATTGAAAGACTTACTAAAAAGCAATTTAGATTGTCAATCTTTACAAAATGCAATTGAGGTTGAAAACAATCGCGAGATGTAATTTAGATCGAAAAAACTTACAAAATGCAACGTAGATTAAAAATGCCTTAAAAATCGCTAAAAGGGGATTTAGATACAAGCTGAATCAAGTAACAAAAACAGTGCGGGAATCTTAAAGAGAAAAGGAAATTTAATGAAAAGAGGAGAGGAGAGGAGAGGGGAGAGAGGAGATGATGATGAAGATAATTGTAGTTTTAAGGTTGATGATGATGATAATTGTTGTTTTAAGGGGCCTAACATCTAGGTTATCGGCCCCTAATGAAATGAAATGACGTGAAATGAAAGGATGTAGATAAAAACAACTCACTGCCATGGATGAAGCGAAAATGGTGTTTATAAAACAGACAGTGAGCCCCAAGAAATTATGCCTTATTTGAATAAAAAGAATAAAAGGCGGATGGTAAAAAAGGATAAAACAAATAAGGCATAGTGAACAATACAATACAGAACACAATAAAAAACATAAAACAGATTTAACCACAATTAAAAGTCGTAACTACACATTAAAACTTAAAAAAGTAACCACTCTCCCTCATGAACCGGATGACGAGGTCAGCTGACGGCCCGTCATCACGGAGAATAAGGGAGAGGGTATTAGGCAGTTTAAGAGTCCTGCGCAGATCGGCCAGATCCACACACTCCAAGAGAAGGTGTGCCACGGTTAGGTGGGCGCCGCAAGTACACACAGGGGGATCTTCTCGCTTCAGCAAGTGGGAGTGCGTAGCAATCCCATGGCCGATCCGGAGTCGACAGAGTACCACAGCTTCCTTCCGGAGAGATCGGAAGGAAGATTTCCACACCTTCGTTGTCACCTTGATGCCTCTCAGTTTGTTGGGTGGAGGCGTGGCACGCCATGCTTCCTCCCAATGCGACAGGATCGAATGCCGCAACTGAGAGCGCACATCACTAGCAGGCACCTTATACGGTAGCGAGGACAGTGCGACTGCCTCTCTCGCCGCCTGATCAGCAAGCTCGTTTCCCGCAATACCCATGTGGCTAGGAAGCCACACAAAGGACACCCCGGCCCCAGCGGAACGCGAACTGACGAGCAGGTCGTGCACACGCTGGACCAACGGATGCTTCGGGAAACACACATCGATCGCTTGCAGCGCACTCAGAGAGTCAGTACACACAAGAAAGTGCTGGTGATCGTCTGATAACGTGTACCGCAGAGCCTCTAAGATGGCATAGAGCTCCGCTGTGTACACGCCACAGGCATCGGGAAGTGAAAAGAGAAACCGACGATCTTCAACCACAAATGCACAGCCTACTTTCTCGTTTACCCTCGAACCGTCCGTGAATAGAAGCCCTGATCCCGGATACCGGCTCACAACGGACTGGAACAGCCTCCGATGGACGGAGGAGTCAGTGTCCGACTTGGGGCCGGTATGCAGATCCAGGATGATATCAGGGCGAGCGACCATCCACGGAGGGGCCTTGCTAGGTACTCGGACGATACAGGAGACAGAAGGAAGTCGGAACTGACGGTATAAGTCATCCAAGCGAATCCCCGCCGGCCGAGTGGCTCGGGCGAGCGCATCATACAGCCGGCGATTCGGATTGGAAAACAAACATGGATAGCTTGGATGAAGGGGCATCTGTCGAATAGTTGCAGCATAGGTCAGCAGTACTTGTTGGCGCCTCAGGTGTAAAGGAGGTACGCCAGCCTCGGCGAGCAAGCTGACGACTGGGCTTGTCCGAAAGGCACCCGTCGCCAGCCTCACACCGCCGAGGTGGACACTGTCCAGTTTAGCAAGCACTGACTTACGGGCCGAACCATATGCTACACTGCCATAATCCAATCGAGATAAAATCAGAGCCTTATAAAATCGTAGGAGCACCGCGCGGTCCGCCCCCCATGATGTGCCGCTAAGAAACCGCAACATGTTGAGTTTCTTAGCACAGGTAGTTTTCAAACACCGCACGTGTGGCTCCCACGTCAATTTCTGATCGAAAAGGAGCCCAAGGAACCGGTACGCAGCAACGACCGGCAAAGCTACAGCGCCCAGATAAAGCTCAGGATCTGGATGGAGAGTGCGCTTTCGGCAGAAATGGACAACCGAGGTCTTAGCGGTAGAGAATCTAAAGCCATGGTCTAGTGTCCAGCGTTCCACTCTCCGAATAGCTTGTTGTAGCTGTCGTTCAGCGACCGCCTTTTTTTGCGCACTATAATGTAGTGCGAAGTCGTCTATATATAGCGACGGTACCACTGCTGGACCAGCAGCAGCGACTAAACCTTTTAGGTCAATTGCAAATAATGTTTTGCTATGCACCGGTTCCAGGTAGGGACTCCGTTTTCCTGTATATGATATTGCGAATATGTCCCCCCTATTCGGACACGGAACAGGCGAAGAGACAGAAAATTCGCAATAAAAACCGGCAAGTTACCTCGGAATTTCCATTGATGCAGGGTAGAGAGGATGCCGTAACGCCAAGTGGTGTCATAGGCCTTCTCGAGATCAAAGAAAACAGCGACTAGGTGCTGTCGCCGGAGAAAAGCGTCCTGTATGGCGGTCTCCAGGCGTACCAGATGGTCGTTGGTACACCGAGACGCCCTGAAACCACACTGGTATTCAAACAGGAGTCCCCGTTTCTCCAGGACCCACACCAAGCGCCGATTGACCATCCTCTCAAAGAGCTTGCACAGACCGTTAGTGAGACAAATAGGTCTGTAACTCCCTGTCAATTTGGGATCCTTATCGGGCTTCAGGATAGTTATAATGATACCTTCCTGCCATTGCGCTGGAAACACACCTTCCAACCAGATACGATTAAACACCCTGAGCAAATAACGAATGCTCTCATCGTTAAGGTGTTTAAGCATCTGGTTGTGAATATTATCCGGGCCAGGAGACGTGTCCCTGCAGAGCGCCAGCGCTCCGCGGAGTTCCCACTCCGTAAAGGGCACGTTGTACTCCTCCGAAGCGCGGGAAGCAAAACTAAGATGGAAACGTTCCGCTTCGCGCCTCAGGGCCACGAAGGCAGGGTCATAGTTATCGGAACCGGATATATCCGCAAAATACGAGGCGAGATGGTTTGCAACGCGATAAGGATCTGTAACCAATTCATTATCAATGGAAATTCCCGGTACAGTAGAAGATGTCTGAATTCCCGAAATGCGTCTTAGTTTAGTCCACACTTGAGAGGAGGGGGTATGTGCCGTAATAGAAGACACATACTGTTCCCAGGATTGTTTCTTACTCTGGCGAATAAGAATTCGTGCCTTTGCACGAAATTTCTTAAACGCCACCAAATTGGCCATGGTTGGACGCCGACGGTAGTGCTTATGAGCTCGACGACGGTCTCTTATTGCCGCTGCAATATCCTCTGTCCACCAAGGGACGAGTTTGCGACGAGGAGTCCCAGAAGAGGATGGAATGGACTCTTCGGCGGCAGCAAGAAGCACATCGGTGATGTGCTGTACCTCGTCATCGACGCTCCTGCAACCAAGATCAACGAACACAGCTCGTTCTTGAAACGAGGGCCAATTTGCCCGCTTAAGCACCCAACGACTGGGGAACTCCACGGGCTTCTGGTTCAGAAGGGTAAGAACGATCGGGAAATGGTCACTGTCACAGAGGTCGTCGTGTACATGCCAACCAAATAGGGGGACCAGCGCACGGCTACACACACTCAAGTCAATGTGTGAGTACGTGCCGTGCGCTAAGCTAAAATGTCTAGCTTCCCCTGTATTTAATAGACATAAATCCATCCCTTGAATTAAACCCTCCACGTCCCTTCCTCTGGGGAAGGAAGATGGTGATCCCCAGTGGGGGTGATGAGAGTTGAAATCACCCACGAGTAGGAAAGGGACTGGAAGTTGATCAACAAGATCAAAGACGTCATTAATATCAAGGGGCTGGTTCGGTGGAAGGTACACGTTACATACAGTTGTCATAGCAGGCAAGGACACGCGAACTGCAATAGCTTCCAGAGGAGTGTCGAGTGGAAACTCCTCACTATAGCAGTCAGAGCGAACGAAGGTACAAACGCCCCCGGAAGCCCGGGCGGCGTCTTGTCGCTCTTTAGAGTATAGTCGGAAACCTCTCAGAACAGTCTCGTGATCAGGTCTGAGGTTTGTTTCCTGTAGGCAGACTATACTCGCCGCGTATTGGGCAATAAGCTGACGGAGCTCTGTCAAATGCCTGTCATAACTGTTACAATTCCACTGTAACAGTGCCAGTGTGTGAACTTAGGGAATAAGTTGGAGCAGCAAGCTACTCCAACTTTGACTCTGGAGAATCTACAGTCACTACGTCGACTATAATCTCCATGTCCTTGGGCGAGTTCATGGAGTGAATCGACTCGGTAGATGATTTCCTGGACGCAGTTCGGCGGCGGGGGGATCTCCGTGGGGAGCGCGTAGATCTGGAGACCGAAACGTCCCCAGGCGCAGAAGCATCCGCAGGTGTGGGCGCGGATGGCTGCCCCTTTTTTGGAGAAAGGGAATGCGTAGTGCGGGGTCCCTTCTTACCCGCCCCCGGCTCTTTAAGATATATAGACGGGTCAGGAAACGAATTCCTGACCCTGGTCGACGATGCCGCCTCCGCCGGCTTCGGCACGGCTTTCGCCGACCGTTTGGGTGGGGAGAAAGTCTTCGACTTCCTCCCGAGTGGGGAGAAAGTCTTCAACTTCCTCCCCTGCTGTGCGGGCGGAGCAGCCTTCGCTCGCACAGCCTTCGTGCTGGCCGAAGGTGGAGTTGAAGTCACCTTCGGGCTTTCCGTTATAATCTTAGGAGCTGGTTTTGGAACAGGAAACTCAGTTGCAGGTTTCACAGCTGGTACAAAAGATGAGGTAGCCGGAACCAAATTTGGTATTATGGCTCTATAATCAATCGTTGGAGAAGGCGAAGTCGTGGTACGGTACTTCTTGCGGGCCTCCTGGTAGGTCAGACCATCCAGGGTTTTGATCTCCTGGATTTTCTTCTCACTCAGGAAGACAGGGCAGTTCCTGTCCCGAGGAGAATGAAATCCAGGGCAATTAGTGCACTGATAAGGAGTTGTGCACTCTTCCGCTTCGTGTGGTACCTTACCGCATGTTCCGCAGATTGCGGGGCTCGAGCATCGGGATAACATGTGCCCGAACTTCTGGCATTTATAACACCTCATTGGGGGAGGGATATAAGGCCGTACGTCACAACGGTAACTTGTAACCTTGACTTTCTCCGGGAGCACCGAAAGCTCAAAGGAAATAATGAAAGCACCAGTATCCACGATTTGACCATTGACCTTGCGCGTAATGCGCCGGACATCAGTCACGTGACGGTGCCGCATATCCTCCTTGAGCTCCTCGTCAGTGTTCAGAATCAGGTCCCGGTGGAAAATAACTCCTCGGACCAGATTCAGGGACGTGTGCTTTTCCACTTTGACGGGAATGTCGCCAAAGTGGTCACATTGCAAAAGTTGTTCAACTTGCTCTCCAGTCCTAGTCTTGAGCAACAAGCTACCGTTCCTCATCTTTTGTACTTTCTCAAGCTCACCATAGACACCTTCTATGTGGCGAGAAAACAAAATACTCTTTACCAGCTTGAAATCACCCCCATCTGTTCTGGTAGCTACCAGAAACTTGGGGGTGTTAGTACCCAGATTTTCACGCACAGATTGTTCCCAGGGGGTTGATCCCCGTAGGGAATCAAATGTTAAAGACTTGGGTGTAGGACCACCCTGTTTGGGTGTAGGTCCACCCTGGTTGGGGATTTTTCTTTTAGAACCCATGGCCAGATCATCCTCCCCGAATGCCACCGACATCCGATCACGGGCCGTCACAGTAGGCGCTACCCAGCCAGGGCAAGGCCCGCCTAGCTTGGAAGGTATTGCCCGGGGGTCCGATGATATACAATGCCGTATCGGCACGTACCCCTTGGCATATACTGGATTTTACAGCTCAGACATTCGGCTGTGCGGGGACCTGCGTAGTCAGGCGGATACTACTGAACGGGTACATGGCACACCCACCTGTCGGCGCGGCCAAGACCGGAACAGGCTTTTGAGCGTAGTCGCTAGCGTAAGTGGCCCATCCCCTAACAGCACGCACATATAGAAATTTTGGTTGCCAGACCCTGAAAGCAGTGACGGAAAGAAGTGCGATATAACCTAATGAGAGTTATACCGCACGGGTGTATGTCTTTTAGAGCTGACTGTCAAACCCTCGAAAGGGGACCGTTCCGAGAAGCCCTTTTAGTCGCCTTTTACGACTGGCAGGGAGTACCGTGGATGTATTCGCTTCCTCCCACCCACTGGGGGTCCAATTCACAAAACAACGCGGAGTCCTTAAAGTATAGCCAAGGTCGCCCCTTTTAGTCGCCTCTTACGACAGGCAGGGGATACCGTGGGTGTATTCTAAACCCCCCACCCACAGGGGGGAAGGCAAATAAAAGGACAGAAGGAAAAGAAATGCCCTCAACCCTCGGAGAAGGCGGATTGAGGGACTTGGAAGGAAGGAGAGCCATGAAAGGCATATAGGAAAGTGAAAGAGGAGAGGGTCCGCCCCAAAGGGAAGGGACAAAAGGGGAAAACGGACCCAGCTCAGGAATCCCTCGGGGTCGCCAACTCCCGAACTCACCAGCCGTGAGCCCCTGAGGGTGTAGCATTATCTAGGGTGCACCAGAAGTGGTGGGGCTACATACACCCTGCCTCCTTAAGGTTGATGATGATGATGATGATAATTGTTGTTTTAAGGGGCCTAACATCTAGGTTATCGGCCCCTGATGGTTTGGGTGATCGTGAAGATGAAAATGAAAAGCGAACTTAAAACTAAAACTAACTACTAACCTACATACTAGAAGAAGAAATGGAAAACTAAATGGGAATAAGGCAAATAAAAGGACAGAAGGAAAAGAAATGCCCTCAACCCTCGGAGAAGGCGGATTGAGAGACTTGGAAGGAAGGAGAGCCACGAAAGGCATATAGGAAAGTGAAAGAGGAGATGATGATGATGATGATAATTGTTGCTTTAAGGGGCCTAACATCTAGGTTATCGGCCCCTAATGATCTGGGTGATAGCGAAGATGATAATGAAACGGAAACCAGAACGAAAATTAAGGGAGACGGAAAATACTTACAAAAAGGAACTCGGATTGAAACGACTCACAAAATGTTCTTACAAAAGGGAATTTAGAACGAAAAGATTCACAAAAGGAATAGATTGAAAAATACCCACAAAATGAAGGCTAGGTTCAAAATACGTACAAAATGCAATGTAGCGTCGAAATACTTACAAAATGCAACTGAAATTCAAAATACTTACAAAATGCAAATGAGATCGAAAATACGTACAAAATGCAATTGAGGTTCAAAATACTTACAAAATGCAATTGAAATTGAAAATACACAATGCAATTCAGATTGAAATAGGCCTTATCCCAGTTCCAATCCAAATTCTTCACAAAGTGCAATCGAAATTCAAAATACTTACAAAATGCAATTGAAATTGAAAATGCTTACAAAATGTACGGTGATTCTAACGACTCATGTGGATTGACAATACTTACAAAAAGCAATTTAGATTGAAAATACTTGACAAAATGTAATTTAGATTCAAAATACCCACAAAATGCAATTGAGAATCAAAATATGTGCAAAATGTCCCCAAACAAAATGCATTTAGATTCAAAATTCGTGCGAAATGCGGTTTTGGTTGAAAATACTTACAAAATGCAATTGAAATTCAAAATACTCACTAAAAGGCCCCGCAACCTGCATTGAAAGACTTACTAAAAAGCAATTTAGATTGTCAATCTTTACAAAATGCAATTGAGGTTGAAAACAATCGCGAGATGTAATTTAGATCGAAAAAACTTACAAAATGCAACATAGATCAAAAAAGCCTGAAAAATCGATAAAAGGGAATTGAAAGAGGAGAGGGTCCGCCCCAAAGGTAAGGGACAAAAGGGGAAAACTGACCCAGCTCAGGAATCCCTCGGGGTCGCCAACTCCCGAACTCACCAGCCGTGAGCCCCTGAGGGTGTAGCATTATCTAGGGTGAACCAGAAGTGGTGGGGCTACATACACCCTGCCTCCTTTAAGGGCCTTGAGCACAAGGCAGGAGGTAAGAGGAAAAGAAAAAGAAGGCTGACCCCTCACAGAAGGAGGGTATCAGGAAAGACGAGAGAAGTGCCAAAGAAGGCGGGAAAATGAAAGATGATGATGATGATGATAATTGTTGTTTTAAGGGGCCTAACATCTAGGTTATCGGACCCTGATGGTTTGGGTGATCGTGAAGATGAAAATGAAAAGCGAACTTAAAACTAAAACTAACTACTAACCTACATACTAGAAGAAGAAATGGAAAAATTAAAGGATAATAAGGCAAATAAAAGGACAGAAGGAAAAGAAATGCCCTCAACCCTCGGAGAAGGCGGATTGAGGGACTTGGAAGGAAGGAGAGCCATGAAAGGCATATAGGAAAGTGAAAGAGGAGAGGGTCCGCCCCAAAGGTAAGGGGCAAATGGGGAAAACGGACCCAGCTCAGGTATCCCTCGGGGTCGTCAACTCCCGAACTCACCAGCCGTGAGCCCCTGAGGGTGTAGCATTATCTACGGTGCACCAGAAGTGGTGGGGCTACATACACCCTCCCTCCTTAAGGGCCTAGAGCACAAGGCAGGAGGTAAAAGGAAGAGAAAAAGAAGGCTGACCCCTCGCAGAAGGAGGGTATCAGAAAAGATGAGACAAGGGCCAATTAAGGCGGGAAAGGAAGAGACTCCCTAGGCCTCGGATACCCTAATACCATCGGGGTCAGAAGAGAACAAGAGTTGACCAAGTGAGGTCGACAGGAAAGAAGACGGAGAGGAGCCCGGCACAAGTAAGTGGAAGCAATGCCGGACTCAGCTGGGGCCCCGTGGTCGCCAACCCACGCCCCACTAGATGTGAGCCCTTGGGCGAAACCCGTAAAGGGCACCTGGGCCAAGAAATCCTTTTCGTCGCCTTCTACGACTGGCATGGTATACCTGTGAGTGTATATCATCCCTCCCACCCACGGGAGGTCCAATTCGCAAGACAAGCCGGAAACCTAAAAGAATAGCCAGGGTCGCCTCGTACGACAGGCAGGGGATACCGTGGGTGTATTCTAAACCCCCCACCCACAGGGGGGACAGCTGAGAGATTCCCTCCAAGTCTTCAAGTTGTTCTGTGTGTAGTGATAGCTCCCAACTTTTCGTTTCTTGATAATACTTTAATTTAAGATTTTGGAAACGGAAAGAATGAAAAGAAGAGAACCCGAAACTTCTTGCCCAGCGAGAAAGCTCTTCTATTGGACTTAGTTAATATAAATAAGAACATAATTGAAAACAAATAGACTTGGTGACCACGAGAGAAAAGGCACTGGTATGGGAGAAGATAGCCCACGATTTTAATGCCGCAAGTGGCGAATGTAAGAGGCAGGCATTTTCTTTACGGAAGGGTTACGATTTTTTTTTTTTTTTTTTTTAATTACGAGGAAGGCAGTCGCTGTTGAAAGGCCAGAGAGATTCATTACAGGTAAGACCACTCATCACCAGATTTCAATGTAGGGTATTTTGGTCTGATTGGTTTCCCTATCCCACTGTTTTTAAAACTATAGTAACTATATTTTGATGCTTAGGTGGAGGATCAACAGTCAAAGTTGCAGATGACATCAGTAACAAAGTAAGGGCTTTAATGAGCCCTTCGCTGTTACCGTTGGATTCACCATGGGACAGCGATTCTCGCTATATTTCTGTGACAGGTATGCCATTAACCCTCTAGTGCCCCGTGTTACATATGTGTAACATGGGGAATTTAGTACCTTGCTGTCTCTAGGAAACGTCTCTACCGCTAATACCCACTGCGGCATATTAGTAACAACTCATACCACACACTCTAGTGACCAGCGATGGAACTGTCTTCCCTGATCGGAATGGCTGAGCTATAGACTCCGTTGTTTCTATGACTTCCAAGCATGGCAAGCAAGGTACGTAAAATATTGTCTTTATTTACATAATTTATGTGTGAATTTCGTGATTACGTAGCAGAAGGGAAGCGATGAACGCAAATTTCTATGTAATTGTTAGTTGGGCGTGATACTTTATTTCCTACTGGATTTATTTCATATGATATATGCATGTTACAGATATGTCACATTGGGCATTAGGTTATGTTGGTTCTTGGAATTTGTTGTGGTTTCACTAGACTCTGCTTTCGTGTCTTCTATCTATTTTTTCTTGTTTCAGTTATTTGTGGAGGATAGTTTAGAGGCTCTAAATAATCCAGATGACAGTGAATTATCTGACATGTCCGATATAGATAATGGAGGTGACGAAACTTCGATGTTACGTAATGTTATCGCTGAAGAAGAAGTAATCACAGCAAATGAAACTACCGAAGAGGCAGTTGAAGAACTCCTTGAAGAATTTCCACGATTGCAATGGAAGGACGGTGTGTTCAATCCTCAAGTTGAACCATTCATTGAAATAGCGAGGGATAGACCAGGTTCCCTGTCAACCCCATTAGAATATTTCAAGCATTTTGTGACAGATGATATGTTGGATATTGTTTTATCCCTCTGTTGGGGGTGGGATAAACAGGGTAGTGTAGATGTGTTAATTTAAGGGATGTTTCCGAATAAGGGTAGTTTCCCGTAATTGGGGGAGACTACCAGTGTAGTGTGTTGGTGTGAGTAAGTAATCTATTGGGGGCGTCCCTACAGGATGCGTTTACCTGCTAGGGGATGAATATTTAAGGTGAGCTAATGACTTAGCCTACCAATTAAGTAGAGCGAGCGATTCAGCGAGCTCACCTGCAGAGTCGGTGACTTGACACTCTGCAGTCGAGTACAATGGAATTCCTGACGATGCAGTTTCTGGTCTCCACGGTCAGGGGCAATTAGGACTAAGGTCAGGTTGGGTGTGAGGATGTAAAACAGGGCGTAATGAGTAATAAGTGTGGGTGTTTACTGACCAAGTATTTATTGGCCAGTAGCTGTGATGTACTGTCCCTTTTAGGTGTTTAGACAGATATAAAATAAAGTACAAGGTGTAAAATACAGAAGTGTCCAGAGTAGGTGTTACAATGATAAGGAATCTGAGCACACGGCTAGTTCTCACCTGGTGAAGAGCTGGAACGGACCTTGGAATAGCAGGGCCGCTGGCCACGAACAGATAATGGGGCTCTTCTGGGCCTAGCCTTTAAGGCCTTCCCCCACTGCTTGGTCAGCGTTTCTTCACTGTTGCCGCTCCAGTTAGTGTGTTTGTGTGTGTATTATGTAAGCGTGGCCGTCAGCAGTATTGCCGGGCCTGCTTGTGTTTGAAGAAGTATATGAGGCTTATGGTATGCCTATGAGGGTGGTTTTGATGAAAGATGGAGGGGTGGGTCTCAGGGGGTACTGCCCCTGGGCTGTACAATATGTTAGCAAAGGAGACTAACCTTTACAGTACTCAGAAAACAGGACATTCAATAAATACAAATAGGCAAGAATCTGAGCAGGTTATTGGCATGTATCCTAGAATGGGACTTTGTCAAATGCCAAGTGTCCGCTCCTACTGGGGAGGGGTAAACATGGCATATGCTTTGGTATCAGAAGTTATGTTGCGGAATAGGTTTGAGAAACTACTGAGTTCTCTTCATTTCAAAAACAACATCCTTTTTACAGATGATAAAAAGACTGATAAACTTTGGAAAATCAGGCCATGGCTGAAAAAATTTCAAACTTGCTGTTTGTCAGAGATGCCTGAAGAAAATCAAAGCGTTGATGAGATGAAGATTGCATTCAAAGGAAGAAGCCACCTTCGCCAATTCATGACGAATAAACCTACTCGCTGGGGATTCAAAATGTGGGGTAGGGCAGGAGCAAGTGGGTTTCTTCATGACTTTGATATTTACCAGGGAAAAGTGGCTGGTACTGAAGGTGACAAGAGGGAAGTTGGGAAAGGACTGGGATTCCAAGTGGTGATGAAACTTACAAATACATTACCGGAAAGTCGCAACTTTCGAGTCTTTGCAGACAACTATTTTACTACAGATATTCTTGTGCAAGCATTGTTGAAACGAAGTATTTACTTTATTGGAACGGTACTTGTGAACAAACTAAAGGATTGCCCACTACCAGACGATAAAGCCATGAAGAAACAGGGGAGAGGCTCAGTAGCTAGTTTGGTTGATACAACCGAGAGATTCGTCGTCGTCAAGTGGTTCGGTAGCAAGTCAGTCACACTTTTATCGTCGTTTGTAGGAGTGGAACTTAAGGATTCAGAGCTACGATGGGATAAGACCACGAAACAACATATCCAGGTTACAAGACCAGCAATCATTCCTACCTACAACAAATTCATGGGAGGGATAGATCTACTAGATATGTTGTCATATCTTTACAAATATCCCCTGAAGTCTCGTCGCTGGTACCTCTATATATATTCTGGCACCTGATCACAATTGCTACCGTAAACAGCTGGATCCAGTATAGGATGGATTGTCAAGTTCTTGATGAACACTCCATGCCCCTAAGGAAGTTCCAGGCAGACATTGCTGCTGGCCTCGTTCTTGCAGGAAAGCGTAAGCGGAAACAAGGTCGACCAAGTGCTGAAGACATGTCTAAGGTGAAAAGGAGAGCAGCCACAACTGTCGTCCCCGTGTTGGACTGCCAAAAGGACAAAGTTGATCACTGGGCTCAGTGGAAGAAAACACGTGGAAGATGCAAAATATGTGTGAAGTTGACATAATTTGTGTTTTGTAAAAAATGTGAAGTATATCTGGGCTTTAGTAAGGACAGAAATTGTTTTAGAAGATTCCATACGTTTAAAAAAATGTCATATACGTTTATTCTGTACCATTTCTTGCGATGTATTTCAGCAGAAATCACAAAGACCAATTTTCTGGTTGTACCACTAAATGCCCAATGTTACATATATGAAACATGCTGTGAAAAAGGGCGTAAAGTAGTGAAGTATTCAATTATGCATAGAATCTTCATAGAATAGTCATATAAATACAATTCTGAATGAAAATATTTTTTTTCCTATGGGGACCTATCCCGGGCACTAGAGGGCTAGAAGCAGAAATGGAAATCAAAAGGAGAAATAAGGCAAATAAAGGACAGGAGGAAAAGAAATGCCCTCAACCCTCAAAGAATGCGGATTGAGGGACTTGGAAGGAAGGAGAGCCATAAAAGGCAGATAGGAAAGTAATCGATAAAACGGGAAAACCGGACCCAGCTCAGGAATCCCTCGGGATCGCCAACTCCCGAACACACTAGCCGTGAACCTCTGAGGGTGTAGCAATATCTAGGGTGCACCAGAAGTGGTGGGGCTACATACACCCTGTCTCCTTGAAGGCCTTGAGCAGAAGGCAGGAGATAACAGGAAAATAAAAAGAAGGCTGATCCCTCACAGAAGGAGGGTATCAGAAAAGAGGAGACAAAAGCCAATTAAGGCGGGAAAGGAAGAGATTCCCAAGGCCTCGGATACCCTAATACCGTCGGGGTCGGAAAAGAACAAGAGTTGACCAAGTGAGGTCGACAGAAAAGAAGACTGAGAGGAGCCCGGCACAAGTGGAAGCAATGCCAGACTCAGCTAGGGCCCCGTGGTCGCCAACCCACGTCTCACTAGATGTGAGCCCCTCGGGGAATGTGTTAAAGAAAGTACCTCAGCACGATGTATTTATCTAGTCACACCTACACAAAGTTCAACAGAGAAATGTGTCTTAACAGCATGATAGTCTCTACAGCATCAGCGATACAAACGCAAGAATAATCACTGGCTGGACTATCACAAAGGATTTCTTTTCTGGAGAGAGACCAAAGGCAATAACACTCTGGCGAGGAACTTTGTTAATCCTATGTCGCCGGCATGACAGACACTCCATGAACTCTCCTCCATGATGGTCCACTGTCCGAAAATTGGCATGAAAAAGTGAGGTTAGTTACTGGTCAGCCTGGCATATGGAAGACAAGCCTGCAAACATATTTCATTGTGGAGTGACTCCAATGCTACCCCAGAAGTGCACTTCCCTATCCCCACCCCATATACGAGTGAAAAAATAAAATAGAGAGAATTTCATTTTTCTTTTTCTTATCTTTGTATGTTTTGAATTGTAGTTTCATTGTAATTTTTCCACCAGGCAGTATGTCCCCCATTTGTAAATACTCTAAGGGCCGATTGTAATAAACATCGCTTGACTGGGGATCAAATTAACTGGAGTTCAAAATGTGAACCAAGTTCAGTCGTCGTCCATGTTGTAAGCTATTCGCGGGTTCCGAACTCCCAGTTCAATTTGATCTCAAGTTTAAGGATTTCAATATGGCAACAGCGCAAAATAGTATGAATATTCACGTATAGAGTGCACTAAACTCATCTCGCCGAGTGCTCTTCAACTTATTGTTTGTTTATTTTTGTATAATGTTAACCTCAAGAGAAAGGGTTTGACATGTGCTGGGGAAAACTTATTTAGAACATAAGCTAAGTGCACACCAGTTTTGTCTGAGCGGGAAAGTTAAAGGCAAAAAATTAACATGAAAGACTATTTCAGTAACCGGAAAAAGAATATTCGGTTGAACTATACCTTCCGATACACCGGCATCTGGGGAGTATTTAGGGAGATCAGTGACGTCACCGTGATTTCACGGCTGGCGTATTGCTATCGGTAACGCTATTGGTTGGCTGTCGTGACGTCAGAATTCACGTCACCGCTGACGTATTCGTATCCGGAACGCTATTGGTTGTTCGGTTGTCGGCTGTTTGATTGGTTATTCCGTTGTCGGCTGTTTGATGGTTGCGTGCGCTGTTGGTGTTGAATTTAATGGTGATTCGAAGTACCGACGTTTCTTGGTAAGCAGTGAATGATTATTAATTACTTCTCGTTTGTATCTGTATATGAATAGTCGGCACTAGTTCGAATAGTCATGGATGTGGCCGGGCCTAGTGGATTGTGTAGGGGTAGGGAAAATGTGTCAACTTCTGAAAGTGATGGCGAGAGAGAAGAGGTTATGCCGCCTCCTCAATCCGCAATGAAACTAATTGTGCTGTTCGGATTATTATCGACGGTAGAAGGAGCTGTTGCCTTTGCTAGGGAGAAGGGGCTATTGGCTTCGGAATATGAATGTCCGAAGTGTTCTCGGCAGATGAAGGAGACGAAGGTGTCAGCCCAACGTACATCTGACCTTGTCATGTGGCGTTGTTCCAAGTGTTCGGTATGGCGTACCATTAGAAAGGGGTCTTTTTTCGCAAAGGCCCGTTTAACCATAAAGGATATTTTATTGATGGTATATTGTTTTTGTTGGCGAATGCCTATTTACCAGGTTGTGCATGAGTTGGATGTATCGACGGTAACAGTGATTGACTGGTATGTATTTTGTAGAGAGGTATGTGGTGCTTGGTTGTCTGAACGGGGGCCTGTTGGGGGGGGAGGGGGTTATCGTAGTGATTGATGAGAGTTGTTTCGGGAAGCGTAAGTTTAATCGGGGTAAGAAGATGAAAAATACATGGGTTTTTGGTGGGGTAGTTCAGGGAAGTAATGGGAGGGAGTGTTTTTTTGAAGTTGTAGATAAAAGGGATAAGGTTACTTTATTGGGTTTAATTAGGAAATATATCAAGGGAGGGTCTACTATTTATAGTGACATGTGGAAGGGTTATGGGGGGGTTAAACGATGAGGGTTTTCAACATTTTGCTGTTATTCATTCTGTTCAATTTAAAAATTATGATACTGGGGCATGCACTAATACATGATGATGATGATGATAATTGTTGTTTTAAGGGGCCTAACATCCAGGTTATCGGCCCCTGATGGTTTGGGTGATCGTGAAGATGAAAATGAAAAGCGAACTTAAAAACTAAAACTAACTACTAACCTACATACTAGAAGAAGAAATGGAAAACTAAAGGAGAATAAGGCAAATAAAAGGACAGAAGGAAAAGAAATGCCCTCAACCCTCGGAGAAGGCGGATTGAGGGACTTGGAAGGAAGGAGAGCCATGAAAGGCATATAGGAAAGTGAAAGAGGAGAGGGTCCGCCCCAAAGGTAAGGGACAAAAGGGAAAACGAACCCAGCTCAAGAATCCCTCAGGGTCGCCAACTCCCGAACTCACCAGCCGTGAGCCCCTGAGGGTGTAGCATTATCTAGGGTGCACCAGAAGTGGTGGGGCTACATACACCTTGCCTCCTTAAGGGCCTAGAGCACAAGGCAGGAGGTAAAAGGAAGAGAAAAAGAAGGCTGACCCCTCGCAGAAGGAGGGTATCAGAAAAGATGAGACAAGGGCCAATTAAGGCGGGAAAGGAAGAGACTCCCTAGGCCTCGGATACCCTAATACCGTCGGGGTCAGAAGAGAACAAGAGTTGACCAAGTGAGGTCGACAGGAAAGAAGACGGAGAGGAGCCCGGCACAAGTAAGTGGAAGCAATGCCGGACTCAGCTGGGGCCCCGTGGTCGCCAACCCACGCCCACAAGATGTGAGCCCCTGGGGGAGCACTAATACAATTGAAGGGTTCTGGTCTGCAGTGAAGTATAGCATTGGGAAGGGAAAAAGACGGGAAGCGTCACTGCAGAAGCATTTGGATGAGTATGTGTGGCGGAAGAATGTGGACCCCGGGGTGTGTGTGTTTGAAAGGTTTCTGGTTGATTGTCGGAGGTTATATCCTCCAAGTGTGAGAGATTGAGTGTATGCTGAAGATTGTTGATTGTTTTTCATTCTTGGCAGGGAATAGTTTGAAGGCTATTGGGATGGGGGAGTTGGGGACTGGGGATTAGCCTTTGGTAATATTACAAGTGGGAAGGATGTACGCTGTACCATATTTTCAACAAACCAAGGCCTAAATTAGGCAGTTATTAACGAGTTCAAGAAGCCCTATGATATAAAGACTGGGATTTGCCTGCCTTATTCGCTTAAATATGGCTTTTTAGCTTATGCGTTGGCGGGGTCGAGATTGGTCGTTAATAGTTGAGATCGTCCTTCTCACCTGGCTTCAATTTATAATAAGTGTGTCCCTGCAGAATGATTTTTTGTTTGTTTTCGAATGAATGGAAAAGTAATTATAATTTTCCAATGTGCCAAGTTGAGTATTTTTTTTTTTAAGTTTTAATTGCTTTTCGATTACACACGTTTAAGAATATTGTTAATTTTTCTATATATAATTAGTGTAAAACTTGTGTGTGTGTATGTATGGGGTGTATGTCGTATATTTGCTGAGAATGTTTGATGATGATGATGATGATAATAGTTGTTTTAAGGGGCCTAACATCTAGGTTATCGGCCCCTGATGGTTTGGGTGATCGTTAAGATGAAAATGAAAAGCGAACTTAAAACTAAAACTAACTAATAACCTACATACTAGAAGAAGAAATGGAAAACTAAATGAGGATAAGGCAAATAAAAGGACAGAAGGAAAAGAAATGCCCTCAACCCTCGGAAAAGGCGGATTGAGGGACTTGGAAGGAAGGAGAGCCATGAAAGGCATATAGGAAAGTGATGATGATGATGATAATTGTTGTTTTAAGGGGCCTAACATCTAGGTTATCGGCCCCTGATGGTTTGGGTGATCGTGAAGATGAAAATGATGATGATGATAATTGTTGTTTTAAGGGGCCTAACATCTAGGTTATCGGCCCCTGATGGTTTGGGTGATCGTGAAGATGAAAATGAAAAGCGAACTTAAAACTAAAACTAACTACTAACCTACATACTAGGAGGAGAAATGGAAAACTAAAGGAGAATAAGGCAAATAAAAGGACAGAAGGAAAAGAAATGCCCTCAACCCTCGGAGAAGGCGGATTGAGGGACTTGAATGGAAGGAGAGCCATGAAAGGCATATAGGAAAGTGAAAGAGGAGAGGGTCCGCCCCAAAGGTAAGGGACAAAAGGGGAAAACGGACCCAGCTCAGGAATCCCTCGGGGTCGCCAACTCCCAAACTCACCAGCAGTGAGCCCCTGAGGGTGTAGCATTATCGAGGGTGCACCAGAAGTGGTGGGGCTACATACACCCTGCCTCCTTAAGGGCCTAGAGCACTAGGCAGGAGGTAAAAGGAAGAGAAAAAGAAGGTTGACCCCTCGCAGAAGGAGGGAATCAGAAAAGATGAGACAAGGGCCAATTAAGGCGGGAAAGGAAGAGACTCCCTAGGCCTCGGACACCCTAATACCGTCGGGGTCGGAAGAGAACAAGAGTTGACCAAGTGAGGTCGACAGGAAAGAAGACAGAGAGGAGCCCGGCACAAGTAAGTGGAAGCAATGCCGGACTCAGCTGGGGCCCCGTGGTCGCCAACCCACTTCTCACTAGATGTGAGCCCCTGGGGGAAGATGAAAATGAAAAGCGATCTTAAAACGAAAACTAACTACTAACCTACATACTAGAAGAAGAAATGGAAAACTAAAGGAGAGTAAGGCAAATAAAGGACAGGAGGAAAATAAATGCCCTCAACCCTCGAAGAAGGCGGATTGAGGGACTTGGAAGGAAGGAGAGCCATGAAAGGCATATAGGAAAGTGAAAGAGGAGAGGGTCCGCCCCAAAGGTAAGGGACAATAGGGGAAAACGGACCCAGCTCAGGAATCCCTCGGGGTCGCCAACTCCCGAACTCACCAGCCGTGAGCCCCTGAGGGTGTAGCATTTTCTAGGGTGCACCAGATGTGGTGGGGCTACATACACCCGGTCTCCTTGAGGGCCTTAAGCAGAAGGCAGGAGATAACATGAAAAGAAAAAGAAGGCTGACCCCTCGCAGAAGGAGGGAATCAGAAAAGATGAGACAAGGGCCAATTAAGGCGGGAAAGGAAGAGACTCCCTATGCCTCGGATACCCTAATACCGTCGGGGTCGGAAGAGAACAAGAGTTGACCAAGGGAGGTCGACAGGAAAGAAGAAAGAGAGGAGCCGGCACAAGTAAGTGGAAGCAATGCCGGACTCAGCTGGGGCCCCGTGGTCGCCAACCCACGCCCACAAGATGTGAGCCCCTGGGGGGAAAAGTAGTTTTGAAATGTGGGGTTTTATCACTTTAAAAAATTTAAACGTTAGAACATGTTATCAAAATGGTCGTTGGAAGATATTGGTCAACAGCCCTGTGTACTTGAGTGAGTGTTGATTTTGTCTGATAACTTGAGGTGGCTGAAGTAGTGTACCAGTATGAAAAAGGAAGATTGTAGTTTTACGTGACCGTGAACCTTGTGATTATGAGCCACGGGACCTCCTTTTTACGTGGAATCCGAACCACAGGACATGGCATTTCACATCGGAAATCTCACATGCATTGACCGGGAATCGAACCCGGACCGCCTTGGTGAGAGGCATACAGCTAGACCGCTGAGCCACCACGCCCCCACGTGCCAGTATGCAACTGTGTAATAAAAACAGTGGATTTATGGATTATAATTTATTGGAGCTGAATTGTGGAATTTAACAACAATTAGCAGGTTGATGTAAAATATGATGATGATGATAATTGTTGTTTTAAGGGGCCTAACATCTAGGTTATCGGCCCCTGATGGTTGGGGTGATCGTGAAGATGAAAATGAAAAGCGAACTTAAAACTAAAACTAACTAATAACCTACATACTAGAAGAAGAAATGGAAAACTGAAGGAGAATAAGGCAAATAAAAGGACAGAAGGAAAAGAAATGCCCTCAACCCTCGGAGAAGGCGGATTGAGGGACTTGGAAGGAAGGAGAGCCATGAAAGGCATATAGGAAAGTGAAAGAGGAGAGGGTCCGCCCCAAAGGTAAGGGACAAAAGGGAAAAACGGACCCAGCTCAGGAATCCCTCGGGGTCGCCAACTCCCGAACTCACCAGCCATGAGCCCCTGAGGGTGTAGCATTATCTAGGGGGCACCAGAAGTGGTGGGGCTACATACACCCTGCCTCCTTAAGGGCCTAGAGCACAAGGCAGGAGGTAAAAGAAAGGAAAAAGAAGGCTGACCCCTAGCAGAAGGAGGGTATCAGAAAAGATGAGACAAGGGCCAATAAAGGCGGGAAAGGAAGAGACTCCCTAGGCCTCGGATACCCTAATACCGTCGGGGTCAGAAGAGAACAAGAGTTGACCAAGTGAGGTCGACAGGAAAGAAGACAGAGAGGAGCCCGGCACAAGTAAGTGGAAGCAATGCCGGACTCTGCTGGGGCCCCGTGGTCGCTAACCCACTGATGTAAAATAATCGGAGATTGGAATAATTATTAATGAACATTAGTTACTACATGGAAGATATTGGACATTACTTGAACAGTATTCCACACCAATGTCGAATGCTCAATGTAAATAATATTTGCTAATTGATGATGATGATGATGATAATTGTTGTTTTAAGGGGCCTAACATCGAGGTTATCGGCCCCTAATGAAATGAAATGACGTGAAATGAAAGGATGTAGATAAAAACAACTCACTGCCATGGATGAAGCGAAAATGGTGTTTATAAAACAGACAGTGAGCCCCAAAAAATTATGCCTTATTTGAATAAAAGGAATAAAAGGCGGATGGTAAAAAGGATAAAACAAATAAGGAACAGTGAACAATACAATACATAACACAATAAAAAACATAAAACAGATTTAACCACAATTACAAGTCGTAACTACACATTAAAACTTAAAAAAGTAACCACTCTCCCTCATGAACCGGATGACGAGGTAAGCTGACGGCCCGTCATCACGGAGAATAAGGGAGAGGGTATTAGGCAGTTTAAGAGTCCTGCGCAGATCGGCCAGATCCACACACTCCAAGAGAAGGTGTGCCACGGGTAGGTGGGCGCCGCAAGTACACACAGGGGGATCTTCTCGCTTCAGCAAGTGGGAGTGCGTAGCAATCCCATGGCCGATCCGGAGTCGACAGAGTACCACAGCTTCCTTCCGGAGAAATCGGAAGGAAGATTTCCACACCTTCGTTGTCTCCTTGATGCCTCTCAGTTTGTTGGGTGGAGGCGTGGCACGCCACGCTTCCTCCCAATGCGACAGGATCGAATGCCGCAACTCAGAGCGCACATCACTAGCAGGCACCTTATATAGTAGTCAGGGCAGTGCGACTGCCTCTCTCGCCGCCTGATCAGCAAGCTCGTTTCCCGCAATACCCATGTGGCTAGGAAGCCACACAAAGGACACCCCGGCCCCAGCGGAACACGAACTGACGAGCAGGTCGTGCACACGCTGGACCAACGGGTGCTTCGGGAAACACACATCGATCGCTTGCAGCGCACTCAGAGAGTCAGTACACAAGAAAATGCTGGTGATCGTCTGATAACGTGTACCACAGAGCCTCTAAGATGGCATAGAGCACCGCTGTGTACACGCCACAGGCATCGGGAAGTGAAAAGAGAAACCGACGATCTTCAACCACAAATGCACAGCCTACTTTCTCGTTTACCTTCGAACCGTCCGTGAATAGAAGCCCTGATCCCGGATACCGGCTCACAACGGACTGGAACAGCCTCCGATGGACGGAGGAGTCAGTGTCCGACTTGGGGCCGGTGTGCAGATCCAGGATGATATCAGGGCGAGAGACCATCCACGGAGGGGCCTTGCTAGGTACTCGGACGATACAGGAGACAGAAGGAAATCGGAACTGACGGTATAAGTCATCTAAGCGAATCCCCGCCGGCCGAGTGGCTCGGGCGAGCGCATCATATAGCCGGCGATTCGGATTGGAAAACAAACATGGATAGCTTGGATGAAGGGGCATCTGTCGAATAGTTGCAGGATAGGTCAGCAGTACTTGTTGGCGCCTCAGGTGTAAAGGAGGTACGCCAGCCTCGGCGAGCTAGCTGACGACTGGGCTCGTCCGAAAGGCACCCGTCGCCAGCCTCACACCGCCGTGGTGGACACTGTCCAGTTTAACAAGCACTGACTTACGGGCCGGACCATATGCTACACTGCCATAATCCAATCGAGATAAAATCAGAGCCTTATAAAAGCGTAGGAGCACCGCGCGGTCCGCCCCCCATGATGTGCCGCTAAGAAACCGCAACATGTTGAGTTTCTTAGCACAGGTAGTTTTCAAACACCGCACGTGTGGCTCCCACGTCAATTTCTGATCGAAAAGGAGCCCAAGGAACCGGTACGCAGCAACGACCGGCAAAGCTACATCACCCAGATAAAGCTCAGGATCAGGATGGAGAGTGCGCTTTCGACAGAAATGGACAACCGAGGACTTAGCGGTAGAGAATCGAAAGCCATGCTCTAGTGTCCAGCGTTCCACTCTCCGAATAGCTTGTTGTAGCTGTCGTTCAGCGACCGCCATATTTTGCGCACTATAATGTAGACCGAAGTCGTCTACATATAGCGACGGTACCACTGCTGGACCAGCAGCAGCGACGATACCGTTTATGGCAATCGCAAATAATGTTACGCTAAGCACCGATCCCTGTGGGACTCCGTTTTCCTGTATATGATATTGCGAATATGTCCCCCCTATTCGGACACGGAACAGGCGAAGGGACAGAAAATTCGCAATAAAAACCGGCAAGTTACCTCGGAATTTCCATTGATGCAGGGTAGAGAGGATGCCGTAACGCCAAGTGGTGTCATAGGCCTTCTCGAGGTCAAAGAAAACGGCGACCAGGTGCTGTCTCCGGAGAAAAGCGTCCTGTATGGCGGTCTCCAGGCGTACCAGATGGTCATTGGTACACCGTGACGTCCTGAAACCACACTGGTATTCAGACAGGAGTCCCCGTTTCTCCAGGACCCACACTAGGCGCTGATTGACCATCCTCTCGAAGTTCTTGCACAGACCGTTAGTGAGACAAATAGGTCTGTAACTCCCTGTCAATTTGGGATCCTTATCGGGCTTCAGGATAGGTATAATGATACCTTCCTGCCATTGCGCTGGAAACACACCCTCCAACCAGATACGATTAAACACCCTGAGCAAATAACGAATGCTCTCATCGTTAAGGTGTTTAAGCATCTGGTTGTGAATATTATCCGGGCCAGGAGACGTGTCCCTGCAGAGCGCCAGCGCTCCGCGGAGTTCCCACTCCGTAAAGGGCACGTTGTACTCCTCCGAAGCGCGGGAAGCAAAACTAAGCTGGAAACGTTCCGCTTCGCGCTTCAGGGCCACGAAGGCAGGGTCATAGTTATCGGAACCGGATATATCCGCAAAAGACGAGGCGAGATGGTTTGCAACGCAATAAGGATCTGTAACCAAGCCATTATCAATGGAAATTCCCGGTACAGTAGAAGATGTCTGAATGCCCGAAATGCGTCGTAGTTTAGTCCACACTTGAGAGGAGGGGGTATGTGCCGTAATAGAAGACACATACCGTTCCCAGGATCGTTTCTTACTCTGGCGAATAAGAATCCGTGCCTTGGCACGAAATTTCTTAAACGCCACCAAATTGGCCATGGTTGGACGCCGACGGTAGTGCTTATGAGCTCGACGACGGTCTCTTATTGCCGCTGCAATATCCTCTGTCCACCAAGGGACGAGTTTGCGACGAGGAGTCCCAGAAAAGGATGGAATGGACTCTTCGGCGGCAGCAAGAAGCACATCGGTGATGTGCTGTACCTCGTCATCGACGCTCCGGCAACCAAGATCAACGAAAACAGCTCGTTCTTGAAACGAGGGCCAATTTGCCCGCTTAAGAACCCAACGACTGGGGAACTCCACGGGCGTCTGGTTCAGAAGGGTAAGAACGATCGGGAAATGGTCACTGTCACAGAGGTCGTCGTGTACATACCAACCAAATAGGGGGACCAGCGCACGGCTACACACACTCAAGTCAATGTGTGAGTACGTGCCGTGCGCGAGGCTAAAATGTGTAGCTTCCCCTGTATTTTATAAGGATAAATCCAACCCTTGAATTAAGCGTTCCACGTCCCTTCCTCTGGGGCAGGAAGATGGTGATCCCCATTGGGGGTGATGAGAGTTGAAATCACCCACGAGTAGGAACGGGACGGGAAGTTGATCAACAAGATCTAAGACGTCATTAATATCAAGGGGTTGGTTCGGTGGAAGGTACACGTTACAAACAGTTGTCATAGCAGGCAAGGACACGCGGACTGCAAGAGCTTCCAGAGGAGTGGCGAGTGGAAACTCCTCGCTATAGCAGTCAGAGCGAACGAAGGTACAAACGCCCCCGGAAGCCCGGGCGGCGTCTTGTCGCTCTTTAGAGTATAGTCGGAAACCTTTCAGAACAGTCTCGTGATCAGGTCTGAGGTTTGTTTCCTGTATGCAGACTATACTCGCTGCGTATTGGGCAATAAGCTGACGGAGTTCAGTCATAACTGTTACAATTCCACTGTAACAGTGCCATTGTGTGAACGTAGGGAATAAGTTGGAGCAGCAAGCTACAACTTAGACTCTAGAGAATCTACAGTCACTACGTCGACTATAATCTCCATGTCCTCAGGCGAGGTCAGGGAGTGAATCGACTCGGTGGAAGATTTCCTGGACGCAGTTCGGCGGCGGGGGGATCTCCGTGGGGAGCGCGCAGATCTGGGGACCGAAACGTCCCCAGGCACAGAAGCATCCGCAGGTGTTGGCGCGGATGGCTTCCCCTTTTTGGGAGAAAGGGAATGCGTAGTAAGGGGTCCCTTCTTACTCGCCCCCGCCTCTTTAAGATATATAGACGGGTCAGGAGCCGAAGTCCTGACCCTGGTCGACGATGCCGCCTCCGCCGGCTTCGGCGCGGCTTTCGCCGACCTTTTGGGTGGGGAGGAAGACTTCGACTTCCTCCCGAGTGGGGAGGAAGTCTTCAACTTCCTCCCCTGCTGTGCGGGCGGAGCAGCCTTCGCTCGCACAGCCTTCGTGCTGGCCGAAGGTGGAGTTGAAGTCACCTTCGGGCTCTCTTTCTGATTCTGGGGAGTAGCTAGAGATGTTGATGGCAGTGGTACATTAGAAGGTTTCGCAGTGGAGACAAAAGATGATGTAGCCGGGACCAAAGTTGGTATTATGGCTCTATAATCAATCGTTGGAGAAGGCGAAATCGTGGTATGGTACTTCTTGCGGGCCTCCTGGTAGGTGAGACCATCCAGGGTTTTAATCTCCTGGATTTTCTTCTCACGCAGGAAGACAGGGCAGTTCCTGTCCCGAGGAGAATGAAATCCAGGGCAATTAGTGCACTGATATGGTGTTGTGCACTCTTCCGCTTCGTGGGGTACCTTACCGCATGTTCCACAGACGTCAGGGCTCGAGCATCGGGATAACATATGTCCGAATTTCTGGCACCTCATTGGTGGAGGGATATAAGGCCGAACGTCGCAACGGTAACTTGTTACCTTGATTTTCTCCGGGAGCACCGAAAGCTCAAAGGAAATAATGAAAGCACCAGTATCCACGATTTGACCATTGACCTTGCGCGTAATGCGCCGGACATCAGTCACGTGACGATGCTGCATATCCTCCTTGAGCTCCTCGTCAGTG
The DNA here is from genome assembly GCA_946902985.2 of Meconema thalassinum. Taxonomy (NCBI): domain Eukaryota; kingdom Metazoa; phylum Arthropoda; class Insecta; order Orthoptera; family Tettigoniidae; genus Meconema; species Meconema thalassinum. The sequence goes on along the minus strand of OX336392.1, from coordinate 499,332,435 downwards.
TTCAGAATCAGGTCCCGGTGGAAAATGTCTCCCCGGACCAGATTCAGAGACGTGTGCTTTTCCACTTTGACAGGGATATCGCCAAAGTGGTCACATTTCAGAAGGTGTTCAACCTGCTCACCAGTCCTAGTCTTGAGCAACAAGCTACCGTTTCTCATCTTTTGTACCTTCTCAAGCTCGCCATAGACCCCTTCTATGTGCCGAGAAAACAAAATAGACTTTACCATCTTGAAATCACCCCCATCCGTTCTGGTTGCGACCAGAAACTTGGGGGTGTTAGCACCCAGATTTTCACGCACAGATTGTTCCCAGGGGGTTGATCCCCGTAGGGAATCAAATGTTAAAGACTTGGGTGTAGGACCAACCTGTTTGGGTGTAGGTCCACCCTGGTTGGGGATTTTTCTTTTAGAACCCATGGCCAGATCATCCTCCCCGAATGCCACCGACATCCGATCACGGGCCGTCACAGTAGGCGCTACCCAGCCAGGGCAAGGCCCGCCTAGCTTGGAAGGCATTGCCCGGGGGTCCGATGTTTTACAATGCCGTATCGGCATGTACCCCTTGGCATATACTGGATTTTACAGCTCAGACATTCGGCTGTGCGGGGACCTGCGTAGTCAGGCGGATACTACTGAACGGGTACATGGCACACCCACCTGTCGGCGCGGCCAAGACCGGAACAGGCTTTCGAGCGTAGTCGCTAGCGTAAGTGGCCCATCCCCTAACAGCACGCACATATAGCAATTTTGGTTGCCAGACCCTGAAAGCAGTGACGAAAAGAAGTGCGATATAACCTAATGAGAGTTATACCGCACGGGTGTAAGTCTTTTAGAGCTGACTGTCAAACCCTCGAAAGGGGACCGTTCCGAGAAGCCCTTTTAGTCGTCTTTTACGACTGGCAGGGAGTACCGTGGATGTATTCGCTTCCTCCCACCCACTGGCGGTCCAATTCACAAAACAACGCGGAGTCCTTAAAGTATAGCCAAGGTCGCCCCTTTTAGTCGCCTCTTACGACAGGCAGGGGATACCGTGGGTGGATTCTAAACCCCCCACCCACAGGGGGAGGTCGTTGGTACACCGAGACGCCCTGAAACCACACTGGTATTCAGACAGGAGTCCCCGTTTCTCCAGGACCCACACCAGGCGCCGATTGACCATCCTCTCAAAGAGCTTGCACAGACCGTTAGTGAGACAAATAGGTCTGTAACTCCCTGTCAATTTGGGATCCTTATCGGGCTTCAGGATAGGTATAATGATACCTTCCTGCCATTGCGCTGGAAACACACCTTCCAACCAGATACGATTAAACACCCTGAGCAAATAACGAAGGCTCTCAACGTTAAGGTGTTTAAGCATCTGGTTGTGAATATTATCCGGGCCAGGAGACGTGTCCCTGCAGAGCGCCAGCGCTCCGCGGAGTTCCCACTCCGTAAAGGGCACGTTGTACTCCTCCGAAGCGCGGGAAGCAAAACTAAGCGGGGAACGTTCCGCTTCGCGCTTCAGGGCCACGAAGGCAGGGTCATAGTTATCGGAACCGGATATATCCGCAAAATACGAGGCGAGATGGTTTGCAACGCGATAAGGATCTGTAACCAGTTCATTAGCAATGGAAATTCCCGGTACAGTAGAAGATGTCTGAATTCCCGAAATGCGTCGTAGTTTAGTCCACACTTGAGAGGAGGGGGTATGTGCCGTAATAGAAGACACGTACCGTTCCCAGGATTGTTTCTTACTCTGGCGAATAAGAATCCGTGCCTTGGCACGAAATTTCTTAAACGCCACCAAATTGGCCATGGTTGGACGCCGACGGTAGTGCTTGTGAGCGCGACGACGGTCTCTTATTGCCGCTGCAATATCCTCTGTCCACCAAGGGACGAGTTTGCGGCGAGGAGTCCCAGAAAAGGATGGGATGGACTCTTCGGCGGCAGCAAGAAGCACATCGGTGATGTGCTGTACCTCGTCATCGACGCTCCGGCAACCAAGATCAACGAACATATGATGATGATGATGATGATAATTGTTGTTTTAAGGGGCCTAACATCGAGGTTATCGGCCCCTAATGATCTGGGTGATAGCGAAAATGATAATGAAATGGAAACCAGAACAAAATTATCGAAGACTGAAAATACGTAAAAAAAGGAACTCACATGGAAACAACTCACAATATGGTCCTACAAAAGGGAATTTAGAACGAAAAGTTGCACAAAAAGAATAGATTGAAAAAGACCCACAAAACGTAGGCTAGATTCAAAATACGTACAAAATGCAAAGTAGCGCCGAAATACTTACAAAATGCAACTGAAATTCAAAATACTTACAAAATGCAAATGAGATCGAAATTACGTACAAAATGCAATTGAGGTTCAAAATACTTACAAAATGCAATTGAAATTGAAAATACACAATGCAATTCAGATTGAAATATCCCAGTTCCAATCCAAATTATTCACAAAGTGCAATTGAAATTCAAAATACTTACAAAATGCAATTGAAATTGAAAATGCTTACAAAATGTACGGTAGATTCAAACGACTCATGTGGATTGACAATACTTACAAAAAGCAATTTAGATTGAAAATACGGTACTTGACAAATGTAATTTAGATTCAAAATACCCACAAAATGCAATTGAGAATCAAAATATGTGCAAAATGCCCACCAAACAAAATGCAATTTAGATTCAAAATTCGTGCGAAATGCGGTTTTGGTTGAAAATACTTACAAAATGCAATTGAAATTCAAAATACTCACTAAAATGCCCTGACGCCTGCATTGAAAGACTTACTAAAAAGCAATTTAGATTGTCAATCTTTACAAAATGCAATTGAGGTTGAAAACAATCGCGAGATGTAATTTAGATCGAAGAGACTTACAAAATGCAACATAGATCAAAAATGCCTTTAAAAAAATGGTAAAAGGGAATTTAGATACACGGTGATTCGAGTAACAAAAAAAGTGCGCGAATCTTAAAGAGAAAAGGAAATAGAAGGAAAAGAGGAGAGGGGAGAGAGGAGAAGGTCCGCCCCAAAGGGAAGGGACAAAAAGGGGAAAACGGACCCAGCTCAGGAATCCCTCGGGGTCGCCAACGCCCGAACTCACCAGCCGTGAGCCCCTGAGGGTGTAGCATTATCGACGGTGCACCAGAAGTGGTGGGGCTACATACACCCTGCCTCCTTAAGGGCCTAGAGCTACACACACTCAAGTCAATGTGTGAGTACGTGCCGTGCGCTAAGCTAAAATGTGTAGCTTCCCCTGTATTTAATAGAGATAAATCCAACCCTTGAATTAAGCCCTCACGTCCCTTCCTCTGGGGCAGGAAGATGGTGATCCCCATTGGGGGTGATGAGAGTTGAAATCACCCACGATTAGGAAAGGTTGATGATGATAATTGTTGTTTTAAGGGGCCTAACATCTAGGCTATCGGCCCCTGATGGTTTGGGTGATCGTGAAGATGAAAATGAAAAGCGAACTTAAAACTAAAACTAACTAATAACCTACATACTAGAAGAAGAAATGGCAAACTAAAGGAGAATAAGGCAAATAAAAGGACAGAAGGAAAAGAAATGCCCTCAACCCTCGGAGAAGGCGGAATGAGGGACTTGGAAGGAAGGAGAGCCATGAAAGGCATATAGGAAAGTGAAAGAGGAGATGGTCCGCCCCAACGGTAAGGGACAAAAGGGGAAAACGGACCCAGCTCAGGAATCCCTCGGGGTCGCGAACTCCCGAACTCACCAGCCGTGAGCCCCTGAGGGTGTAGCATTATCTAGGGTGCACCAGAAGTGGTGGGGCTACATACACCCTGCCTCCTTAAGGGCCTAGAGCACAAGGCAGGAGGTAAAAGGAAGAGAAAAAGAAGGCTGACCCCTCGCAGAAGGAGGGTATCAGAAAAGATGAGACAAGGGCCAATTAAGGCGGGAAAGGAAAATACTCCCTAGGCCTCGGATACCCTAATACCGTCGGGGTCGGAAGAGAACAAGAGTTGACCAAGTGGGGTCGACAGGAAAGAAGACGGAGAGGAGACCGGCACAAGTAAGTGGAAGCAATGCCGGACTCAGCTGGGGCCCCGTGGTCGCCAACCCACGCCCACTAGAAGTAAGCCCCTGGGGGACTGATGATGATGATAATTGTTGTTTTAAGGGACCTAACATCTAGGTTACCGGCCCCTTATGAAATGAAATGGCGTGAAATGAAAGGATGTAGATAAAAACAACTTACTGCCATGGATAACCTAATACCGTCGGGGTCGGAAGAGAACAAGAGTTGACCAAGTGAGGTCGACAGGAAAGAAGACGGGGACGGGCCCAGCACAAGTAAGTGGAAGCAATGCCAGACTCAGCTGGGGCCCCGTGGTCGCCAACCCACGTCCCACTAGATGTGAGCCCCTGAGGGGTGCCAGGAAAGAGAACTGAAAGGAGCCCGGTACCTATAAGTAGAAGCAATGTCGGACTCAGCCGGGTTCCCGTGGTCACCAACCCACGTCCCACACGTTGTGAGACGCGGGGTAGGGGGGCAGTTTTAAGAATAGCTTGCTGATTAATCGCGAGGTGACATGAGAAGACTGTCCAGAGCCCGCCGTCTTATCTGGTATTGCTGACTATGCTGATGTTCATACAGGGCCGTTGCTCAAACCACTGTGGTGTTACGAAAGAGTGAGTGATTCACCGGTTCGATCCTCTCAGTTCCGTGCAGTTGGAACCCGAGCAGTACGACATAAGCTCTTTCACTATAGTGCGTCTCTGCCTTAGAAGACAGTATGGAATTAAATGTAGTATTTGCCTCTCACTCGCAATCCTATGCCCTGCAATTAGCTTCGTCCTTTTCTACCCCGGCGATGTTGTCGTTTCCCTATGATTGAAAGTGACTAATCTAAGAAAATGTTTCCGTAGTCTTATAGAGAATTTTTCTAAGGCACTATGCGACAAAAGACGACCCTATTGATCTCTACTTTTCAAACAGCCAATGAGATATAGTCCCTAGGCAGTGTTCGCTGTTGCGCATACTCCTCATTCTAATAAAACAAATCAATTCGTTTGTAAATTACTTGTGTCAGTACTGTAGTTAACAAATAGCCGTTTCCCTATTCATTGTTATCATTATCATTACGGGAAAATGACCTGAATGTTATGTCCATTATACTGTACTACTTATCACCCCCACTACCACCACCACAAAAAGTTAATTTTTTAAAATATGGTTTTCTTTTAGTATAAGTATCCTGTGCCAGTTCTGTAGTAGTATTCGTTATCATCCATAAAACATGTAAATCTACCGGGCGAAGCCGGGCACTACTGCTAGTAATTTTTATAAATCAAAGAGTAAATATAACAGTAATTTTCAAAATCTTTTAACAAGTTGGCTGCACTGGTCCTGCTGTTAACATTCACATGTTTTCCCGCTAATTCCTGTCCAGATAATTGATTTGTTTTCTGAATATGTTATCTCGATGATGATGATGATGATTGTTGTTTTAAGGGGCCTAACATCTAGGCTATCGGCCCCTAATGATCTGGGTGATAGCGAAAATGAGAATGAAATGGAAACCAGAACGAAAATTATGTGAGACGGAAAATACGTACAAAGAGAAACTCAGATGGAAACAACTCACAATAGGGAATTTAGAACGAAAAGATTCACAAAAAGAATAGATTGAAAAGAACCCACAAAACATAGGCTAGATTCAAAATACGTACAAAATGCAACTGAAATTCAAAATACTTACAAAATGCAGATGAGATCGAAAATACGTACAAAATGCAATTGAGGTTCAAAATACTTACAAAATGCAATTGAAATTGAAAATACACAGTGCAATTCAGATTGAAATAGGCCCTATCCCAGTTCCAATCCAAATTATTCACAAAGTGCAATTGAAATTCAAAATACCTACAAAATGCAATTGAAATTGAAAATGCTTCAAAATGTACGGTAGATTCAAACGACTCATGTGGAATGACAATATTTACAAAATGCAATTTAGATTGAAAATACTTGACAAAATGTAATTTAGATTGAAAATACGTGACAAAATGTAATTTAGATTCAAAATATCAACAAAATGCAACTGAGAATCAAAATATTTGCAAAATGACCGCCAAACATAAAGCAATTTAGATTCAAAATTCTTGCGAAATGCGGTTTAGGTTGAAAATACAAAATGCACTTGAAATTCAACAATCTCACTCAAATGTCCTGCTCCCACATTGAAAGACTTACTAAAAAACAATTTAGATTGTGAATCTTTACAAAATGCAATTGAGGTTGAAAACAATCGCGAGATGTAATTTAGATCGAAAAAACTTACAAAATGCAACGTAGATTAAAAATGCCTTAAAAAATCGCTAAAAGGGAATTTAGATACACGGTGAACCAAGTAACAAAAACAGTGCGGGAATCCTAAAGAGAAAAGGAAATATAAGGAAAAGAGGAGAGAAAGGAGAGGGTCCGTCCAAAGCGAAGGGACAAAAGGGGAAAACGAACCCAGCTCAGGAATCCCTCGGGGTCGCCAACTCCCGAACTCACCAGCCGTGAGCCCCTTAGGGTGTAGTAATATCTACGGTACACCAGAAGTGGTGGGACTACATACACCCGGCCTCCTTAAGGGCCTAGAGCACAAGGCAGGAGGCAAAAGGAAAAGAAAAAGAAGCCCTCACAGAAGGAGGGTATTAGGAAAGATGAGACAAGGGCCAATTAAGGCGGGAAAATGAAAGACCCCCTAGGCCTCGGATACCCTAATACCGTCGGGATCGGAAGAGAACAAGAGTTGACCAAGAGAGGTCGACAGGAAGGAAGACGGAGAGGAGCCCGGCACAAGTAAGTGGAAGCAATGCCGGACTCAGCTGGGGTCCCGTGGTCGCCAACCCACGCCCCACTAGATGTGAGCCCTGGGAGGGAATTTGTTATCTCAAAGCTTTGTGGAAAATCTTCTTCTGGTTCATTTACATTTTTGATATCAGGTAAGTGTTTTATTATTCCCTGTACAATATCCTAAGTTATGTGTAAATAATGGCCCATATTTATTTTTTCTGGGTGATTAGGTACTAACTGTTTGCTGTGTGTACATATTCGAAAATGTATTGGTTACGGGGTGAATAGGAACACATGTTCGATAAATTAAATTAGTTCCTCCTTTCTTTAGCGGTCTGTCGAGTGGGAAATGTTTATTTCTGTAAATGTCCAAGCATAATCTTAGCAATATATACAATAGTCCAAATTTCTTTATACGTTTCTCCCTCAGTAAATTTCTTTCATTCTTTCAGAAAAGCCTAGAAAATACAAGACCAAAGGGCAAAGACAATACAAGAGGTATACTCCGGAGAAAATGTCGTCCACACTACAAGAATTGGAAAGGGATGATGATGATGATGATGACTGCTGTTGAAAGGGGCCTAACATCCAGGTTATCGGCCCTTAATGGTTTGGGTGATAGTGAAAATGAAAGATGATAAAATGAAACTTACAATTAAAACTAACTACTGACTTACAAACTAGAAGAGGAAATGGGAAACAAAAAAGGAGAATAATGTAAATAAAATACAGGAGGAAAGGAAATGCCCTCAACCCTCGAATAATGAGGGGCTTGGAAGGGAGGATATGATGATGATGATAATTGTTGTTTTAAGGGGCCTAACATCTAGGTTATCGGCCCCTGATGGTTTGGGTGATCGTGAAGATGAAAATGAAAAGCGAACTTAAAACTAAAACTAACGAATAACCTACATACTAGAAGAAGAAATGGAAAACTAAAGGAGAATAAGGCAAATAAAAGGACAGAAGGAAAAGAAATGCCCTCAACCCTCGGAGAAGGCGGATTGAGGGACTTGGAAGGAAGGAGAGTCATGAAAGGCAGATAGTAAAGTGAAAGAGGAGAGGGTCCGCCCCAAAGGTAAGGGACAAAAGGGGAAAACGGACCCAGCTCAGGAATCCCTCGGGGTCGCCAACTCCCGAACTCACCAGCCGTGAACCCCTGAGGGTGTAGCATTATCTAGGGTGCACCAGAAGTGGTGGGTCTACATACACCCGGCCTCCTTAAGGGCCTAGAGCACAAGGCAGGAGGTAAAAGGAAGAGAAAAAGAAGGCTGACCCCTCGCAGAAGGAGGGTATCAGAAAAGATGAGACAAGGGCCAATTAAGGCGGGAAAGGAAGAGACTCCCTAGGCCTCGGATACCCTAATACCGTCGGGATCAGAAGAGAACAAGAGTTGACCAAGTGAGGTCGACAGGAAAGAAGACGGCGAGGAGCCCGGCACAAGTAAGTGGAAGCAATGCCGGACTCAGCTGGGGCCCCGTGGTCGCCAACCCACGCCCACAAGATGTGAGCCCCTGGGGGAGGAAGGGAGGATAGCCAAGAAAGGCAGCGAGGGAAGGGAGAGAGGAAACGGCCCGCCCCAAAAAGGGGGAAACCTTGACCCAGCTCAGGAATTCCTCGGGCTCGCCAAATCCCGAACTCACCAGCCGTGAGCACTTGAGGGTGTAGCGCTATCCAGGGTGCACCAGACGTGGTGGGGCTACACACACCCTGCCTCCTTGAGGGCCTTGAGCAGAAGGCAGGAGATAACAGGGAATGATGATGATGATGATAATTGTTGTTTTAAGGGGCCTAACATCTAGGCTATCGGCCCCTGATGGTTTGGGTGACCGTGAAGATGAAAATGAAAAGCGAACTTAAAACTAAACCTAACTACTAACCTACATACTAGAAGAAGAAATGGTAAACTAAAGGAGAATAAGGCAAATAAAGGACAGGAGGAAAAGAGAGCCATGAAAGGCAGATAGGAAAGTGAAAGAGGAGAGGGTCCGCCCCAAAGTTAAGGGACATAAGGGGAAAACGGACCCAGCTCGGGAATCCCTCGGGGTCGCCAACTCCCGAACTCACCAGCCGTGAGCCCCTGAGGGTGTAGCATTATCTACGGTGCACCAGAAGTTGTGGGGCTACATACACCCTGCCTCCTTAAGGGCCTTGAGCAACAGGGAATGATGATGATGATGATGATAATTGTTGTTTTAAGGGGCCTAACATCGAGGTTATCGGCCCCTAATGATCTGGGTGATAGCGAAAATGATAATGAAATGGAAACCTGAACAAAATTATCTGAGACGGAAAATACGTACAAAAAGGACCATATTTGGTATTACAAAAGGGAATTTAGAACGAAAAGAGTCACAAAAAGAATACTTCATGGAAAAATACCTACAAAACGTAGGCTAGATTCAAAATACGTTCACAATGCAATGTAGCGTCGAAATACTTACAAAATGCAACTGAAATTCAAAATACTTACAAAATGCAAATGAGATCGAAAATACGTACAAAATGCAATTGAGGTTCAAAATTCTTACAAAATGCAATTGAAATTGAAAATACACAATGCAATTCAGATTGAAATAGTCCCTATCCCAGTTCCAATCCAAATTATTCACAAAGTGCAATAGAAATTCAAAATACTTACAAAATGCAATTGAAATTGAAAATGCTTACAAAATGATGATGATGATGATAATTGTTGTTTTAAGGGGCCTAACATCTAGGTTATCGGCCCCTGATGGTTTGGGTGATCGTGAAGATGAAAATGAAAAGCGAACTTAAAACTAAACTAACTACGAACCTACATACTAGCAGAAGAAATGGAAAATTAATGGAGAATAAGGCAAATAAAAGGACAGAAGGAAAAGAAATGCCCTCAACCCTCGGAGAAGGCGGATTGAGGGACTTGGAAGGAAGGAGAGCCATGAAAGGCATATAGGAAAGTGAAAGAGGAGAGGGTCCGCCCCAAAGGTAAGGGACAAAAGGGGAAAACGGACCCAGCTCAGAAATCCCTCGGGGTCGCCAACTCCCGAACTCACCAGCCGTGAGCCCCTGAGGGTGTAGCATTATCTAGGGTGCACCAGAAGTGGTGGGGCTACATACACCCGGCCTCCTTAAGGGCCTTAAGCACAAGGCAGGAGGTAAAAGGAAGAGAAAAAGAAGGCTGACCCCTCGCAGAAGGAGGGTATCAGAAAAGATGAGACAAGGGCCAATTAAGGCGGGAAAGGAAGAGACTCCCTAGGCCTCGGATACCCTAATACCGTCGGGGTCAGAAGAGAACAAGAGTTGACCAAGTGAGGTCGACAGGAAAGAAGACAGAGAGGAGCCCGGCACAAGTAAGTGGAAGCAATGCCGGACTCAGCTGGGGCCCCGTGGTCGCCAACCCACGCCCACAAGATGTGAGCCCCTGGGGGGAAAAGATGAGACAAGGGCCAATTAAGGCGGGAAAGGAAGAGACTCCCTAGGTCTCGGATATGCTAATACCGTCGTGATCGGAAGAGAACAAGAGTTGAGCAAGTGAGTTCGACAGGAAAGAAGACGGAGAGGAGCCCGGCACAAGAAAGGGCCAGGTAGTTAGTCAACAAGGAGGGCAGACTGTTTTATCTCCCGCAATTGAAGAGCATATCGCATCTAAATTAGTGATATGTTCAATTTGGGGTTACCCTATGGATGTAACTGATTTGCGGCTAATAGTTAAGGCTTATCTGGATAGGAAAGGCATCACCGGGAATCGAATTTGCTAAAAATTTCTTAGCACGTTACAAAGAACTAGTATCCGAAAGAATGTGCCAGAATATTAAAATATCTAGAGCTGAGGTTTCTCGAGTTGTTGTAAACGAGTATTTTGACCGCGTTCAGTAAAGTATTTCTGAAATTCCACCAACTACGACGAAACCAATCTCACAGATGATCCTGGACGGAACAAAGTAATTATGAAACGAGGCACTAAATATGATGATGATGATCATTGTTGTTTTAAGGGGCCTAACTTCTAGGCTATCGGCCCCTGATGGTTTGATGATGATGATGATAATTAATGTTTTAAGGGGCCTAACATCGAGGTTATCGGCCCCTAATGAAATGACGTCAAATGAAAGTATGTAGATAAAAACAACTCACTGCCATGGATGAAGCGAAAATGGTGTTTATAAAACAGACAGTGAGCCCCCAAAAATTATGCCTTATTTGAATAAAAAGAATAAAAGGCGGATGGTAAAAAAGGATAAAACAAATAAGGCATAGTGAACAATACAATACATAACACGATAAGAAACGTAAAACAGATTGAACCACAATTAAAAGTCGTAACTACACATTAAAACTTAAAAAAGTAACCACTCTCCCTCATGAACCGGATAACGAGGTCAGCTGACGGCCCGTCATCACGGAGAATAAGGGAGAGGGTATTAGGCAGTTTAAGAGTCCCTCGCAGATCGGCCAGATCCACACACTCCAAGAGAAGGTGTGCCACGGTTAGGTGGGCGCCGCAAGTACACACAGGAGGATCTTCTCTCTTTAGCAAGTGGGAGTGCGTAGCAATCCCATGGCCGATCCGGAGTCGACAGAGTACCACAGCTTCCTTCCGGAGAGATCGGAAGGAAGATTTCCACACCTTCGTTGTCTCCTTGATGCCTCTCAGTTTGTTAGGTGGAGGCGTGGCACGCCATGCCTCCTCCCAATGCGACAGGATCGAATGCCGCAACTGAGAGCGCACATCACTAGCAGGCACCTTATATGGTAGCGAGGGCAGTGCGACTGCCTCTCTCGCCGCCTGATCAGCAAGCTCGTTTCCCGCAATACCCATGTGGCTAGGACGCCACACAAAGGTCACCCCGGTTCCAGCGTTACGCGAACTGACGAGCTGGTCGTGCACACGCTGGACCAACGGGTGCTTCGGGAAACACACATCGATCGCTTGCAGCGCACTCAGAGAGTCAGTACACACAAGAAAGTGCTGGTGATCGTCTGATAACGTGTACCGCAGAGCCTCTAAGATGGCATAGAGCTCCGCAGTGTACACGCTACAGGCCTCGGGAAGTGAAAAGAGAAACCGACGATCCTCAACCACAAATGCACAGCCTACTTTCTCGTTTACCCTCGAACCGTCCGTGAATACAAGCCCTGATCCCGGATACCGTGTCACCACGGACTGGAACAGCCTCCGATGGACGGAGGAGTCCGTGTCCGACTTGGGGCCGGTGTGCAGATCCAGGATGATATCAGGGCGAGAGACCATCCACGGAGGGGCCTTGCTAGGTACTCGGACGATACAGGAGACAGAAAGAAATCGGAACTGACGGTATAAGTCATCCAAGCGAATCCCCGCCGGCCGAGTGGCTCGGGCGAGCGCAGCATACAGCCGGCGATTCGGATTGGAAAACAAACATGGATAGCTTGGATGAAGGGGCATCTGTCGAATTGTTGCAGCATAGGTTAGCAGTACTTGTTGGCGCCTCAGGTGTAAAGGAGGTACGCCAGCCTCGGCGAGCAAGCTGACGACTGGGCTCGTCCGAAAGGCACCCGTCGCCAGCCTCACACCGCCGTGGTGGACACTGTCCAGTTTAACAAGCACTGACTTACGGGCCGAACCATATGCTACACTGCCATAATCTAACCTAGATAAAATCAGTGCTTTATAAAAACGTAGAAGCACCGCGCGGTCCGCCCCCCACGATGTGCCGCTAAGAAACCGCAACATGTTGAGCTTCTTAGCACAGGCAGTCTTCAAACACCGCACGAGTGGTTCCCACGTCAATTTCTGGTCGAAAAGGAGCCCAAGGAACCGGTACGCAGCAACAACAGGCAAAGCTACATTGCCCAGATAAAGCTCGGGATCTGGATGGAGGGTGCGCTTTCGGTAGAAATGGACAACCGAGGACTTAGCGGTTGAGAATCGAAAGCCATGCTCCAGTGTCCAGCGTTCCACTCTCCGAATAGCTTGTTGTAACTGTCGTTCAGCGACCGCCATATTGTGCGCACTATAATGTAGAGCGAAGTCGTCTACATATAGCGACGGTACCACTGCTGGACCAGCAGCAGCGACTATACCGTTTATGGCAATCGCAAATAATGTTACGCTAAGCACCGATCCCTGTGGGACTCCGTTTTCCTGTATATGATATTGCGAATATGTCCCCCCTATTCGGACATGGAACAGGCGAAGGGACAGAAAATTCGCAATAAAAACCGGCAAGTTACCTCGGAATTTCCATTGATGCAGAGTAGAGAGGATGCCGTAACGCCAAGTGGTGTCATAGGCCTTCTCGAGGTCAAAGAAAACGGCGACCAGGTGCTGTCTCCGGAGAAAAGCGTCCTGTATGGCGGTCTCCAGGCGTACCACATTGTCGTTGGTACACCGTGACGCCCTGAAACCACACTGGTATTCAGACAGGAGTCCCCGTTTCTCCAGGATCCACACTAGGCGCCGATTGACCATCCTCTCGAAGAGCTTGCACAGACCGTTAGTGAGACAAATAGGTCAGTAACTCCCTGTCAATTTGGGATCCTTATCGGGCTTCAGGATAGGTATAACGATACCTTCCTGCCATTGCGCTGGAAACACACCCTCCAACCAGATACGATTAAACACCCTGAGCAAATAACGAATGCTCTCATCGTTAAGGTGTTTAAGCATCTGGTTGTGAATATTATCCGGGCCAGGAGACGTGTTCCTGCAGAGCGCCAGCGCTCCGCGGAGTTCCCACTCCGTAAAGGGCACGTTGTACTCCTCCGAAGCGCGGGAAGCAAAACTAAGCTGGAAACGTTCCGCTTCGCGCTTCAGGGCCACGAAGGCAGGGTCATAGTTATCGCAACCGGATATATCCGCAAAATACGAGACGAGATGGTTTGCAACGCGATAAGGATCTGTAACCAAGTCATTATCAATGGAAATTCCCGGTACAGTAGAAGATGTCTGAATGCCCGAAATGCGTCGTAGTTTAGTCCACACTTGAGAGGAGGGGGTATGTGCCGTAATAGAAGACACATACCGTTCCCAGGATCGTTTCTTACTCTGGCGAATAAGAATCCGTGCCTTGGCACGAAATTTCTTAAACGCCACCAAATTGGCCATGGTTGGACGCCGACGGTAGTGCTTATGAGCTCGACGACGGTCTCTTATTGCCGCTGCAATATCCTCTGTCCACCAAGGGACGAGTTTGCGACGAGGAGTCCCAGAAAAGGATGGAATGGACTCTTCGGCGGCAGCAAGAAGCACATCGGTGATGTGCTGTACCTCGTCATCGACGCTCCGGCAACCAAGATCAACGAAAACAGCTCGTTCTTGAAACGAGGGCCAATTTGCCCGCTTAAGAACCCAACGACTGGGGAACTCCACGGGCGTCTGGTTCAGAAGGGTAAGAACGATCGGGAAATGGTCACTGTCACAGAGGTCGTCGTGTACATACCAACCAAATAGGGGGACCAGCGCACGGCTACACACACTCAAGTCAATGTGTGAGTACGTGCCGTGCGCGAGGCTAAAATGTGTAGCTTCCCCTGTATTTTATAAGGATAAATCCAACCCTTGAATTAAGCGTTCCACGTCCCTTCCTCTGGGGCAGGAAGATGGTGATCCCCATTGGGGGTGATGAGAGTTGAAATCACCCACGAGTAGGAACGGGACGGGAAGTTGATCAACAAGATCTAAGACGTCATTAATATCAAGGGGTTGGTTCGGTGGAAGGTACACGTTACAAACAGTTGTCATAGCAGGCAAGGACACGCGAACTGCAATAGCTTCCAGAGGAGTGGCGAGTGGAAACTCCTCGCTATAGCAGTCAGAGCGAACGAAGGTACAAACGCCCCCGGAAGCCCGGGCGGCGTCTTGTCGCTCTTTAGAGTATAGTCGGAAACCTTTCAGAACAGTCTCGTGATCAGGTCTGAGGTTTGTTTCCTGTATGCAGACTATACTCGCTGCGTATTGGGCAATAAGCTGACGGAGTTCAGTCATAACTGTTACAATTCCACTGTAACAGTGCCATTGTGTGAACGTAGGGAATAAGTTGGAGCAGCAAGCTACAACTTAGACTCTAGAGAATCTACAGTCACTACGTCGACTATAATCTCCATGTCCTCAGGCGAGGTCAGGGAGTGAATCGACTCGGTGGAAGATTTCCTGGACGCAGTTCGGCGGCGGGGGGATCTCCGTGGGGAGCGCGCAGATCTGGGGACCGAAACGTCCCCAGGCACAGAAGCATCCGCAGGTGTTGGCGCGGATGGCTTCCCCTTTTTGGGAGAAAGGGAATGCGTAGTAAGGGGTCCCTTCTTACTCGCCCCCGCCTCTTTAAGATATATAGACGGGTCAGGAGCCGAAGTCCTGACCCTGGTCGACGATGCCGCCTCCGCCGGCTTCGGCGCGGCTTTCGCCGACCTTTTGGGTGGGGAGGAAGACTTCGACTTCCTCCCGAGTGGGGAGGAAGTCTTCAACTTCCTCCCCTGCTGTGCGGGCGGAGCAGCCTTCGCTCGCACAGCCTTCGTGCTGGCCGAAGGTGGAGTTGAAGTCACCTTCGGGCTCTCTTTCTGATTCTGGGGAGTAGCTAGAGATGTTGATGGCAGTGGTACATTAGAAGGTTTCGCAGTGGAGACAAAAGATGATGTAGCCGGGACCAAAGTTGGTATTATGGCTCTATAATCAATCGTTGGAGAAGGCGAAATCGTGGTATGGTACTTCTTGCGGGCCTCCTGGTAGGTGAGACCATCCAGGGTTTTAATCTCCTGGATTTTCTTCTCACGCAGGAAGACAGGGCAGTTCCTGTCCCGAGGAGAATGAAATCCAGGGCAATTAGTGCACTGATATGGTGTTGTGCACTCTTCCGCTTCGTGGGGTACCTTACCGCATGTTCCACAGACGTCAGGGCTCGAGCATCGGGATAACATATGTCCGAATTTCTGGCACCTCATTGGTGGAGGGATATAAGGCCGAACGTCGCAACGGTAACTTGTTACCTTGATTTTCTCCGGGAGCACCGAAAGCTCAAAGGAAATAATGAAAGCACCAGTATCCACGATTTGACCATTGACCTTGCGCGTAATGCGCCGGACATCAGTCACGTGACGATGCTGCATATCCTCCTTGAGCTCCTCGTCAGTGTTCAGAATCAGGTCCCGGTGGAAAATGTCTCCCCGGACCAGATTCAGAGACGTGTGCTTTTCCACTTTGACAGGGATATCGCCAAAGTGGTCACATTTCAGAAGGTGTTCAACCTGCTCACCAGTCCTAGTCTTGAGCAACAAGCTACCGTTTCTCATCTTTTGTACCTTCTCAAGCTCGCCATAGACCCCTTCTATGTGCCGAGAAAACAAAATAGACTTTACCATCTTGAAATCACCCCCATCCGTTCTGGTTGCGACCAGAAACTTGGGGGTGTTAGCACCCAGATTTTCACGCACAGATTGTTCCCAGGGGGTTGATCCCCGTAGGGAATCAAATGTTAAAGACTTGGGTGTAGGACCAACCTGTTTGGGTGTAGGTCCACCCTGGTTGGGGATTTTTCTTTTAGAACCCATGGCCAGATCATCCTCCCCGAATGCCACCGACATCCGATCACGGGCCGTCACAGTAGGCGCTACCCAGCCAGGGCAAGGCCCGCCTAGCTTGGAAGGCATTGCCCGGGGGTCCGATGTTTTACAATGCCGTATCGGCATGTACCCCTTGGCATATACTGGATTTTACAGCTCAGACATTCGGCTGTGCGGGGACCTGCGTAGTCAGGCGGATACTACTGAACGGGTACATGGCACACCCACCTGTCGGCGCGGCCAAGACCGGAACAGGCTTTCGAGCGTAGTCGCTAGCGTAAGTGGCCCATCCCCTAACAGCACGCACATATAGCAATTTTGGTTGCCAGACCCTGAAAGCAGTGACGAAAAGAAGTGCGATATAACCTAATGAGAGTTATACCGCACGGGTGTAAGTCTTTTAGAGCTGACTGTCAAACCCTCGAAAGGGGACCGTTCCGAGAAGCCCTTTTAGTCGTCTTTTACGACTGGCAGGGAGTACCGTGGATGTATTCGCTTCCTCCCACCCACTGGCGGTCCAATTCACAAAACAACGCGGAGTCCTTAAAGTATAGCCAAGGTCGCCCCTTTTAGTCGCCTCTTACGACAGGCAGGGGATACCGTGGGTGGATTCTAAACCCCCCACCCACAGGGGGAGGTCGTTGGTACACCGAGACGCCCTGAAACCACACTGGTATTCAGACAGGAGTCCCCGTTTCTCCAGGACCCACACCAGGCGCCGATTGACCATCCTCTCAAAGAGCTTGCACAGACCGTTAGTGAGACAAATAGGTCTGTAACTCCCTGTCAATTTGGGATCCTTATCGGGCTTCAGGATAGGTATAATGATACCTTCCTGCCATTGCGCTGGAAACACACCTTCCAACCAGATACGATTAAACACCCTGAGCAAATAACGAAGGCTCTCAACGTTAAGGTGTTTAAGCATCTGGTTGTGAATATTATCCGGGCCAGGAGACGTGTCCCTGCAGAGCGCCAGCGCTCCGCGGAGTTCCCACTCCGTAAAGGGCACGTTGTACTCCTCCGAAGCGCGGGAAGCAAAACTAAGCGGGGAACGTTCCGCTTCGCGCTTCAGGGCCACGAAGGCAGGGTCATAGTTATCGGAACCGGATATATCCGCAAAATACGAGGCGAGATGGTTTGCAACGCGATAAGGATCTGTAACCAGTTCATTAGCAATGGAAATTCCCGGTACAGTAGAAGATGTCTGAATTCCCGAAATGCGTCGTAGTTTAGTCCACACTTGAGAGGAGGGGGTATGTGCCGTAATAGAAGACACGTACCGTTCCCAGGATTGTTTCTTACTCTGGCGAATAAGAATCCGTGCCTTGGCACGAAATTTCTTAAACGCCACCAAATTGGCCATGGTTGGACGCCGACGGTAGTGCTTGTGAGCGCGACGACGGTCTCTTATTGCCGCTGCAATATCCTCTGTCCACCAAGGGACGAGTTTGCGGCGAGGAGTCCCAGAAAAGGATGGGATGGACTCTTCGGCGGCAGCAAGAAGCACATCGGTGATGTGCTGTACCTCGTCATCGACGCTCCGGCAACCAAGATCAACGAACATATGATGATGATGATGATGATAATTGTTGTTTTAAGGGGCCTAACATCGAGGTTATCGGCCCCTAATGATCTGGGTGATAGCGAAAATGATAATGAAATGGAAACCAGAACAAAATTATCGAAGACTGAAAATACGTAAAAAAAGGAACTCACATGGAAACAACTCACAATATGGTCCTACAAAAGGGAATTTAGAACGAAAAGTTGCACAAAAAGAATAGATTGAAAAAGACCCACAAAACGTAGGCTAGATTCAAAATACGTACAAAATGCAAAGTAGCGCCGAAATACTTACAAAATGCAACTGAAATTCAAAATACTTACAAAATGCAAATGAGATCGAAATTACGTACAAAATGCAATTGAGGTTCAAAATACTTACAAAATGCAATTGAAATTGAAAATACACAATGCAATTCAGATTGAAATATCCCAGTTCCAATCCAAATTATTCACAAAGTGCAATTGAAATTCAAAATACTTACAAAATGCAATTGAAATTGAAAATGCTTACAAAATGTACGGTAGATTCAAACGACTCATGTGGATTGACAATACTTACAAAAAGCAATTTAGATTGAAAATACGGTACTTGACAAATGTAATTTAGATTCAAAATACCCACAAAATGCAATTGAGAATCAAAATATGTGCAAAATGCCCACCAAACAAAATGCAATTTAGATTCAAAATTCGTGCGAAATGCGGTTTTGGTTGAAAATACTTACAAAATGCAATTGAAATTCAAAATACTCACTAAAATGCCCTGACGCCTGCATTGAAAGACTTACTAAAAAGCAATTTAGATTGTCAATCTTTACAAAATGCAATTGAGGTTGAAAACAATCGCGAGATGTAATTTAGATCGAAGAGACTTACAAAATGCAACATAGATCAAAAATGCCTTTAAAAAAATGGTAAAAGGGAATTTAGATACACGGTGATTCGAGTAACAAAAAAAGTGCGCGAATCTTAAAGAGAAAAGGAAATAGAAGGAAAAGAGGAGAGGGGAGAGAGGAGAAGGTCCGCCCCAAAGGGAAGGGACAAAAAGGGGAAAACGGACCCAGCTCAGGAATCCCTCGGGGTCGCCAACGCCCGAACTCACCAGCCGTGAGCCCCTGAGGGTGTAGCATTATCGACGGTGCACCAGAAGTGGTGGGGCTACATACACCCTGCCTCCTTAAGGGCCTAGAGCTACACACACTCAAGTCAATGTGTGAGTACGTGCCGTGCGCTAAGCTAAAATGTGTAGCTTCCCCTGTATTTAATAGAGATAAATCCAACCCTTGAATTAAGCCCTCACGTCCCTTCCTCTGGGGCAGGAAGATGGTGATCCCCATTGGGGGTGATGAGAGTTGAAATCACCCACGATTAGGAAAGGTTGATGATGATAATTGTTGTTTTAAGGGGCCTAACATCTAGGCTATCGGCCCCTGATGGTTTGGGTGATCGTGAAGATGAAAATGAAAAGCGAACTTAAAACTAAAACTAACTAATAACCTACATACTAGAAGAAGAAATGGCAAACTAAAGGAGAATAAGGCAAATAAAAGGACAGAAGGAAAAGAAATGCCCTCAACCCTCGGAGAAGGCGGAATGAGGGACTTGGAAGGAAGGAGAGCCATGAAAGGCATATAGGAAAGTGAAAGAGGAGATGGTCCGCCCCAACGGTAAGGGACAAAAGGGGAAAACGGACCCAGCTCAGGAATCCCTCGGGGTCGCGAACTCCCGAACTCACCAGCCGTGAGCCCCTGAGGGTGTAGCATTATCTAGGGTGCACCAGAAGTGGTGGGGCTACATACACCCTGCCTCCTTAAGGGCCTAGAGCACAAGGCAGGAGGTAAAAGGAAGAGAAAAAGAAGGCTGACCCCTCGCAGAAGGAGGGTATCAGAAAAGATGAGACAAGGGCCAATTAAGGCGGGAAAGGAAAATACTCCCTAGGCCTCGGATACCCTAATACCGTCGGGGTCGGAAGAGAACAAGAGTTGACCAAGTGGGGTCGACAGGAAAGAAGACGGAGAGGAGACCGGCACAAGTAAGTGGAAGCAATGCCGGACTCAGCTGGGGCCCCGTGGTCGCCAACCCACGCCCACTAGAAGTAAGCCCCTGGGGGACTGATGATGATGATAATTGTTGTTTTAAGGGACCTAACATCTAGGTTACCGGCCCCTTATGAAATGAAATGGCGTGAAATGAAAGGATGTAGATAAAAACAACTTACTGCCATGGATAACCTAATACCGTCGGGGTCGGAAGAGAACAAGAGTTGACCAAGTGAGGTCGACAGGAAAGAAGACGGGGACGGGCCCAGCACAAGTAAGTGGAAGCAATGCCAGACTCAGCTGGGGCCCCGTGGTCGCCAACCCACGTCCCACTAGATGTGAGCCCCTGAGGGGTGCCAGGAAAGAGAACTGAAAGGAGCCCGGTACCTATAAGTAGAAGCAATGTCGGACTCAGCCGGGTTCCCGTGGTCACCAACCCACGTCCCACACGTTGTGAGACGCGGGGTAGGGGGGCAGTTTTAAGAATAGCTTGCTGATTAATCGCGAGGTGACATGAGAAGACTGTCCAGAGCCCGCCGTCTTATCTGGTATTGCTGACTATGCTGATGTTCATACAGGGCCGTTGCTCAAACCACTGTGGTGTTACGAAAGAGTGAGTGATTCACCGGTTCGATCCTCTCAGTTCCGTGCAGTTGGAACCCGAGCAGTACGACATAAGCTCTTTCACTATAGTGCGTCTCTGCCTTAGAAGACAGTATGGAATTAAATGTAGTATTTGCCTCTCACTCGCAATCCTATGCCCTGCAATTAGCTTCGTCCTTTTCTACCCCGGCGATGTTGTCGTTTCCCTATGATTGAAAGTGACTAATCTAAGAAAATGTTTCCGTAGTCTTATAGAGAATTTTTCTAAGGCACTATGCGACAAAAGACGACCCTATTGATCTCT
The DNA here is from genome assembly GCA_946902985.2 of Meconema thalassinum. Lineage (NCBI taxonomy): Eukaryota > Metazoa > Arthropoda > Insecta > Orthoptera > Tettigoniidae > Meconema > Meconema thalassinum. Next base: position 499,311,600 of record OX336392.1, on the reverse strand, counting down.
ACTTTTCAAACAGCCAATGAGATATAGTCCCTAGGCAGTGTTCGCTGTTGCGCATACTCCTCATTCTAATAAAACAAATCAATTCGTTTGTAAATTACTTGTGTCAGTACTGTAGTTAACAAATAGCCGTTTCCCTATTCATTGTTATCATTATCATTACGGGAAAATGACCTGAATGTTATGTCCATTATACTGTACTACTTATCACCCCCACTACCACCACCACAAAAAGTTAATTTTTTAAAATATGGTTTTCTTTTAGTATAAGTATCCTGTGCCAGTTCTGTAGTAGTATTCGTTATCATCCATAAAACATGTAAATCTACCGGGCGAAGCCGGGCACTACTGCTAGTAATTTTTATAAATCAAAGAGTAAATATAACAGTAATTTTCAAAATCTTTTAACAAGTTGGCTGCACTGGTCCTGCTGTTAACATTCACATGTTTTCCCGCTAATTCCTGTCCAGATAATTGATTTGTTTTCTGAATATGTTATCTCGATGATGATGATGATGATTGTTGTTTTAAGGGGCCTAACATCTAGGCTATCGGCCCCTAATGATCTGGGTGATAGCGAAAATGAGAATGAAATGGAAACCAGAACGAAAATTATGTGAGACGGAAAATACGTACAAAGAGAAACTCAGATGGAAACAACTCACAATAGGGAATTTAGAACGAAAAGATTCACAAAAAGAATAGATTGAAAAGAACCCACAAAACATAGGCTAGATTCAAAATACGTACAAAATGCAACTGAAATTCAAAATACTTACAAAATGCAGATGAGATCGAAAATACGTACAAAATGCAATTGAGGTTCAAAATACTTACAAAATGCAATTGAAATTGAAAATACACAGTGCAATTCAGATTGAAATAGGCCCTATCCCAGTTCCAATCCAAATTATTCACAAAGTGCAATTGAAATTCAAAATACCTACAAAATGCAATTGAAATTGAAAATGCTTCAAAATGTACGGTAGATTCAAACGACTCATGTGGAATGACAATATTTACAAAATGCAATTTAGATTGAAAATACTTGACAAAATGTAATTTAGATTGAAAATACGTGACAAAATGTAATTTAGATTCAAAATATCAACAAAATGCAACTGAGAATCAAAATATTTGCAAAATGACCGCCAAACATAAAGCAATTTAGATTCAAAATTCTTGCGAAATGCGGTTTAGGTTGAAAATACAAAATGCACTTGAAATTCAACAATCTCACTCAAATGTCCTGCTCCCACATTGAAAGACTTACTAAAAAACAATTTAGATTGTGAATCTTTACAAAATGCAATTGAGGTTGAAAACAATCGCGAGATGTAATTTAGATCGAAAAAACTTACAAAATGCAACGTAGATTAAAAATGCCTTAAAAAATCGCTAAAAGGGAATTTAGATACACGGTGAACCAAGTAACAAAAACAGTGCGGGAATCCTAAAGAGAAAAGGAAATATAAGGAAAAGAGGAGAGAAAGGAGAGGGTCCGTCCAAAGCGAAGGGACAAAAGGGGAAAACGAACCCAGCTCAGGAATCCCTCGGGGTCGCCAACTCCCGAACTCACCAGCCGTGAGCCCCTTAGGGTGTAGTAATATCTACGGTACACCAGAAGTGGTGGGACTACATACACCCGGCCTCCTTAAGGGCCTAGAGCACAAGGCAGGAGGCAAAAGGAAAAGAAAAAGAAGCCCTCACAGAAGGAGGGTATTAGGAAAGATGAGACAAGGGCCAATTAAGGCGGGAAAATGAAAGACCCCCTAGGCCTCGGATACCCTAATACCGTCGGGATCGGAAGAGAACAAGAGTTGACCAAGAGAGGTCGACAGGAAGGAAGACGGAGAGGAGCCCGGCACAAGTAAGTGGAAGCAATGCCGGACTCAGCTGGGGTCCCGTGGTCGCCAACCCACGCCCCACTAGATGTGAGCCCTGGGAGGGAATTTGTTATCTCAAAGCTTTGTGGAAAATCTTCTTCTGGTTCATTTACATTTTTGATATCAGGTAAGTGTTTTATTATTCCCTGTACAATATCCTAAGTTATGTGTAAATAATGGCCCATATTTATTTTTTCTGGGTGATTAGGTACTAACTGTTTGCTGTGTGTACATATTCGAAAATGTATTGGTTACGGGGTGAATAGGAACACATGTTCGATAAATTAAATTAGTTCCTCCTTTCTTTAGCGGTCTGTCGAGTGGGAAATGTTTATTTCTGTAAATGTCCAAGCATAATCTTAGCAATATATACAATAGTCCAAATTTCTTTATACGTTTCTCCCTCAGTAAATTTCTTTCATTCTTTCAGAAAAGCCTAGAAAATACAAGACCAAAGGGCAAAGACAATACAAGAGGTATACTCCGGAGAAAATGTCGTCCACACTACAAGAATTGGAAAGGGATGATGATGATGATGATGACTGCTGTTGAAAGGGGCCTAACATCCAGGTTATCGGCCCTTAATGGTTTGGGTGATAGTGAAAATGAAAGATGATAAAATGAAACTTACAATTAAAACTAACTACTGACTTACAAACTAGAAGAGGAAATGGGAAACAAAAAAGGAGAATAATGTAAATAAAATACAGGAGGAAAGGAAATGCCCTCAACCCTCGAATAATGAGGGGCTTGGAAGGGAGGATATGATGATGATGATAATTGTTGTTTTAAGGGGCCTAACATCTAGGTTATCGGCCCCTGATGGTTTGGGTGATCGTGAAGATGAAAATGAAAAGCGAACTTAAAACTAAAACTAACGAATAACCTACATACTAGAAGAAGAAATGGAAAACTAAAGGAGAATAAGGCAAATAAAAGGACAGAAGGAAAAGAAATGCCCTCAACCCTCGGAGAAGGCGGATTGAGGGACTTGGAAGGAAGGAGAGTCATGAAAGGCAGATAGTAAAGTGAAAGAGGAGAGGGTCCGCCCCAAAGGTAAGGGACAAAAGGGGAAAACGGACCCAGCTCAGGAATCCCTCGGGGTCGCCAACTCCCGAACTCACCAGCCGTGAACCCCTGAGGGTGTAGCATTATCTAGGGTGCACCAGAAGTGGTGGGTCTACATACACCCGGCCTCCTTAAGGGCCTAGAGCACAAGGCAGGAGGTAAAAGGAAGAGAAAAAGAAGGCTGACCCCTCGCAGAAGGAGGGTATCAGAAAAGATGAGACAAGGGCCAATTAAGGCGGGAAAGGAAGAGACTCCCTAGGCCTCGGATACCCTAATACCGTCGGGATCAGAAGAGAACAAGAGTTGACCAAGTGAGGTCGACAGGAAAGAAGACGGCGAGGAGCCCGGCACAAGTAAGTGGAAGCAATGCCGGACTCAGCTGGGGCCCCGTGGTCGCCAACCCACGCCCACAAGATGTGAGCCCCTGGGGGAGGAAGGGAGGATAGCCAAGAAAGGCAGCGAGGGAAGGGAGAGAGGAAACGGCCCGCCCCAAAAAGGGGGAAACCTTGACCCAGCTCAGGAATTCCTCGGGCTCGCCAAATCCCGAACTCACCAGCCGTGAGCACTTGAGGGTGTAGCGCTATCCAGGGTGCACCAGACGTGGTGGGGCTACACACACCCTGCCTCCTTGAGGGCCTTGAGCAGAAGGCAGGAGATAACAGGGAATGATGATGATGATGATAATTGTTGTTTTAAGGGGCCTAACATCTAGGCTATCGGCCCCTGATGGTTTGGGTGACCGTGAAGATGAAAATGAAAAGCGAACTTAAAACTAAACCTAACTACTAACCTACATACTAGAAGAAGAAATGGTAAACTAAAGGAGAATAAGGCAAATAAAGGACAGGAGGAAAAGAGAGCCATGAAAGGCAGATAGGAAAGTGAAAGAGGAGAGGGTCCGCCCCAAAGTTAAGGGACATAAGGGGAAAACGGACCCAGCTCGGGAATCCCTCGGGGTCGCCAACTCCCGAACTCACCAGCCGTGAGCCCCTGAGGGTGTAGCATTATCTACGGTGCACCAGAAGTTGTGGGGCTACATACACCCTGCCTCCTTAAGGGCCTTGAGCAACAGGGAATGATGATGATGATGATGATAATTGTTGTTTTAAGGGGCCTAACATCGAGGTTATCGGCCCCTAATGATCTGGGTGATAGCGAAAATGATAATGAAATGGAAACCTGAACAAAATTATCTGAGACGGAAAATACGTACAAAAAGGACCATATTTGGTATTACAAAAGGGAATTTAGAACGAAAAGAGTCACAAAAAGAATACTTCATGGAAAAATACCTACAAAACGTAGGCTAGATTCAAAATACGTTCACAATGCAATGTAGCGTCGAAATACTTACAAAATGCAACTGAAATTCAAAATACTTACAAAATGCAAATGAGATCGAAAATACGTACAAAATGCAATTGAGGTTCAAAATTCTTACAAAATGCAATTGAAATTGAAAATACACAATGCAATTCAGATTGAAATAGTCCCTATCCCAGTTCCAATCCAAATTATTCACAAAGTGCAATAGAAATTCAAAATACTTACAAAATGCAATTGAAATTGAAAATGCTTACAAAATGATGATGATGATGATAATTGTTGTTTTAAGGGGCCTAACATCTAGGTTATCGGCCCCTGATGGTTTGGGTGATCGTGAAGATGAAAATGAAAAGCGAACTTAAAACTAAACTAACTACGAACCTACATACTAGCAGAAGAAATGGAAAATTAATGGAGAATAAGGCAAATAAAAGGACAGAAGGAAAAGAAATGCCCTCAACCCTCGGAGAAGGCGGATTGAGGGACTTGGAAGGAAGGAGAGCCATGAAAGGCATATAGGAAAGTGAAAGAGGAGAGGGTCCGCCCCAAAGGTAAGGGACAAAAGGGGAAAACGGACCCAGCTCAGAAATCCCTCGGGGTCGCCAACTCCCGAACTCACCAGCCGTGAGCCCCTGAGGGTGTAGCATTATCTAGGGTGCACCAGAAGTGGTGGGGCTACATACACCCGGCCTCCTTAAGGGCCTTAAGCACAAGGCAGGAGGTAAAAGGAAGAGAAAAAGAAGGCTGACCCCTCGCAGAAGGAGGGTATCAGAAAAGATGAGACAAGGGCCAATTAAGGCGGGAAAGGAAGAGACTCCCTAGGCCTCGGATACCCTAATACCGTCGGGGTCAGAAGAGAACAAGAGTTGACCAAGTGAGGTCGACAGGAAAGAAGACAGAGAGGAGCCCGGCACAAGTAAGTGGAAGCAATGCCGGACTCAGCTGGGGCCCCGTGGTCGCCAACCCACGCCCACAAGATGTGAGCCCCTGGGGGGAAAAGATGAGACAAGGGCCAATTAAGGCGGGAAAGGAAGAGACTCCCTAGGTCTCGGATATGCTAATACCGTCGTGATCGGAAGAGAACAAGAGTTGAGCAAGTGAGTTCGACAGGAAAGAAGACGGAGAGGAGCCCGGCACAAGAAAGGGCCAGGTAGTTAGTCAACAAGGAGGGCAGACTGTTTTATCTCCCGCAATTGAAGAGCATATCGCATCTAAATTAGTGATATGTTCAATTTGGGGTTACCCTATGGATGTAACTGATTTGCGGCTAATAGTTAAGGCTTATCTGGATAGGAAAGGCATCACCGGGAATCGAATTTGCTAAAAATTTCTTAGCACGTTACAAAGAACTAGTATCCGAAAGAATGTGCCAGAATATTAAAATATCTAGAGCTGAGGTTTCTCGAGTTGTTGTAAACGAGTATTTTGACCGCGTTCAGTAAAGTATTTCTGAAATTCCACCAACTACGACGAAACCAATCTCACAGATGATCCTGGACGGAACAAAGTAATTATGAAACGAGGCACTAAATATGATGATGATGATCATTGTTGTTTTAAGGGGCCTAACTTCTAGGCTATCGGCCCCTGATGGTTTGATGATGATGATGATAATTAATGTTTTAAGGGGCCTAACATCGAGGTTATCGGCCCCTAATGAAATGACGTCAAATGAAAGTATGTAGATAAAAACAACTCACTGCCATGGATGAAGCGAAAATGGTGTTTATAAAACAGACAGTGAGCCCCCAAAAATTATGCCTTATTTGAATAAAAAGAATAAAAGGCGGATGGTAAAAAAGGATAAAACAAATAAGGCATAGTGAACAATACAATACATAACACGATAAGAAACGTAAAACAGATTGAACCACAATTAAAAGTCGTAACTACACATTAAAACTTAAAAAAGTAACCACTCTCCCTCATGAACCGGATAACGAGGTCAGCTGACGGCCCGTCATCACGGAGAATAAGGGAGAGGGTATTAGGCAGTTTAAGAGTCCCTCGCAGATCGGCCAGATCCACACACTCCAAGAGAAGGTGTGCCACGGTTAGGTGGGCGCCGCAAGTACACACAGGAGGATCTTCTCTCTTTAGCAAGTGGGAGTGCGTAGCAATCCCATGGCCGATCCGGAGTCGACAGAGTACCACAGCTTCCTTCCGGAGAGATCGGAAGGAAGATTTCCACACCTTCGTTGTCTCCTTGATGCCTCTCAGTTTGTTAGGTGGAGGCGTGGCACGCCATGCCTCCTCCCAATGCGACAGGATCGAATGCCGCAACTGAGAGCGCACATCACTAGCAGGCACCTTATATGGTAGCGAGGGCAGTGCGACTGCCTCTCTCGCCGCCTGATCAGCAAGCTCGTTTCCCGCAATACCCATGTGGCTAGGACGCCACACAAAGGTCACCCCGGTTCCAGCGTTACGCGAACTGACGAGCTGGTCGTGCACACGCTGGACCAACGGGTGCTTCGGGAAACACACATCGATCGCTTGCAGCGCACTCAGAGAGTCAGTACACACAAGAAAGTGCTGGTGATCGTCTGATAACGTGTACCGCAGAGCCTCTAAGATGGCATAGAGCTCCGCAGTGTACACGCTACAGGCCTCGGGAAGTGAAAAGAGAAACCGACGATCCTCAACCACAAATGCACAGCCTACTTTCTCGTTTACCCTCGAACCGTCCGTGAATACAAGCCCTGATCCCGGATACCGTGTCACCACGGACTGGAACAGCCTCCGATGGACGGAGGAGTCCGTGTCCGACTTGGGGCCGGTGTGCAGATCCAGGATGATATCAGGGCGAGAGACCATCCACGGAGGGGCCTTGCTAGGTACTCGGACGATACAGGAGACAGAAAGAAATCGGAACTGACGGTATAAGTCATCCAAGCGAATCCCCGCCGGCCGAGTGGCTCGGGCGAGCGCAGCATACAGCCGGCGATTCGGATTGGAAAACAAACATGGATAGCTTGGATGAAGGGGCATCTGTCGAATTGTTGCAGCATAGGTTAGCAGTACTTGTTGGCGCCTCAGGTGTAAAGGAGGTACGCCAGCCTCGGCGAGCAAGCTGACGACTGGGCTCGTCCGAAAGGCACCCGTCGCCAGCCTCACACCGCCGTGGTGGACACTGTCCAGTTTAACAAGCACTGACTTACGGGCCGAACCATATGCTACACTGCCATAATCTAACCTAGATAAAATCAGTGCTTTATAAAAACGTAGAAGCACCGCGCGGTCCGCCCCCCACGATGTGCCGCTAAGAAACCGCAACATGTTGAGCTTCTTAGCACAGGCAGTCTTCAAACACCGCACGAGTGGTTCCCACGTCAATTTCTGGTCGAAAAGGAGCCCAAGGAACCGGTACGCAGCAACAACAGGCAAAGCTACATTGCCCAGATAAAGCTCGGGATCTGGATGGAGGGTGCGCTTTCGGTAGAAATGGACAACCGAGGACTTAGCGGTTGAGAATCGAAAGCCATGCTCCAGTGTCCAGCGTTCCACTCTCCGAATAGCTTGTTGTAACTGTCGTTCAGCGACCGCCATATTGTGCGCACTATAATGTAGAGCGAAGTCGTCTACATATAGCGACGGTACCACTGCTGGACCAGCAGCAGCGACTATACCGTTTATGGCAATCGCAAATAATGTTACGCTAAGCACCGATCCCTGTGGGACTCCGTTTTCCTGTATATGATATTGCGAATATGTCCCCCCTATTCGGACATGGAACAGGCGAAGGGACAGAAAATTCGCAATAAAAACCGGCAAGTTACCTCGGAATTTCCATTGATGCAGAGTAGAGAGGATGCCGTAACGCCAAGTGGTGTCATAGGCCTTCTCGAGGTCAAAGAAAACGGCGACCAGGTGCTGTCTCCGGAGAAAAGCGTCCTGTATGGCGGTCTCCAGGCGTACCACATTGTCGTTGGTACACCGTGACGCCCTGAAACCACACTGGTATTCAGACAGGAGTCCCCGTTTCTCCAGGATCCACACTAGGCGCCGATTGACCATCCTCTCGAAGAGCTTGCACAGACCGTTAGTGAGACAAATAGGTCAGTAACTCCCTGTCAATTTGGGATCCTTATCGGGCTTCAGGATAGGTATAACGATACCTTCCTGCCATTGCGCTGGAAACACACCCTCCAACCAGATACGATTAAACACCCTGAGCAAATAACGAATGCTCTCATCGTTAAGGTGTTTAAGCATCTGGTTGTGAATATTATCCGGGCCAGGAGACGTGTTCCTGCAGAGCGCCAGCGCTCCGCGGAGTTCCCACTCCGTAAAGGGCACGTTGTACTCCTCCGAAGCGCGGGAAGCAAAACTAAGCTGGAAACGTTCCGCTTCGCGCTTCAGGGCCACGAAGGCAGGGTCATAGTTATCGCAACCGGATATATCCGCAAAATACGAGACGAGATGGTTTGCAACGCGATAAGGATCTGTAACCAAGTCATTATCAATGGAAATTCCCGGTACAGTAGAAGATGTCTGAATGCCCGAAATGCGTCGTAGTTTAGTCCACACTTGAGAGGAGGGGGTATGTGCCGTAATAGAAGACACATACCGTTCCCAGGATCGTTTCTTACTCTGGCGAATAAGAATCCGTGCCTTGGCACGAAATTTCTTAAACGCCACCAAATTGGCCATGGTTGGACGCCGACGGTAGTGCTTATGAGCTCGACGACGGTCTCTTATTGCCGCTGCAATATCCTCTGTCCACCAAGGGACGAGTTTGCGACGAGGAGTCCCAGAAAAGGATGGAATGGACTCTTCGGCGGCAGCAAGAAGCACATCGGTGATGTGCTGTACCTCGTCATCGACGCTCCGGCAACCAAGATCAACGAAAACAGCTCGTTCTTGAAACGAGGGCCAATTTGCCCGCTTAAGAACCCAACGACTGGGGAACTCCACGGGCGTCTGGTTCAGAAGGGTAAGAACGATCGGGAAATGGTCACTGTCACAGAGGTCGTCGTGTACATACCAACCAAATAGGGGGACCAGCGCATGGCTACACACACTCAAGTCAATGTGTGAGTACGTGCCGTGCGCTAAGCTAAAATGTGTAGCTTCCCCTGTATTTAATATACATAAATCCAACCCTTGAATTAAGCCTTCCACGTCCCTTCCTCTGGGGCAGGAAGATGGTGATCCCCATTGGGGGTGATGAGAGTTGAAATCACCCACGAGTAGGAAAGGGACTGGAAGTTGATCAACAAGATCTAAGACGTCATTAATATCAAGGGGTTGGTTCGGTGGAAGGTACACGTTACAAACAGTTGTCATAGCAGGCAAGGACACGCGAACTGCAATAGCTTCCAGAGGAGTGGCGAGTGGAAACTCCTCACTATAGCAGTCAGAGCGAACGAAGGTACAAACGCCCCCGGAAGCCCGGGCGGCGTCTTGTCGCTCTTTAGAGTATAGTCGGAAACCTCTCAGAACAGTCTCGTGATCAGGTCTGAGGTTTGTTTCCTGTAGACAGACTATACTCGCCGCGTATTGGGCAATAAGCTGACGGAGCTCTGTCAAATGCCTGTCATAACTGTTACAATTCCACTGTAACAGTGCCATTGTGTGAACTTAGGGAATAAGTTGGAGCACCAAGCTACTCCAACTTTGACTCTGGAGAATCTACAGTCACTACGTCGACTATAATCTCCATGTCCTCAGGCGAGTTCATGGAGTGAATCGACTCAGTGGAAGATTTCCTGGACGCAGTTCGGCGGCGGGAGGATCTCCATGGGGAGCGCGCAGATCTGGGGGCCGAAACGTCCCCAGGCGCAGAAGCATCCGCAGGTGTTGGCGCGGATGGCTTCCCCTTTTGTGGAGAAAGGGAATGCGTAGTGCGGGGTCCCTTCTTACCCGCCCCCGGCTCTTTAAGGTATATAGACGGGTCAGGAGCCGAAGTCCTGACCCTGGTCAACGATGCCGCCTCCGCCGGCTTCGGCGCGGTTTTCGCCGACCGTTTGGATGGGGAGGAAGACTTCGACTTCCTCCCGAGTGGGGAGGAAGTCTTCAACTTCCTCCCCTGCTGTGCGGGCGGAGCAGCCTTCGCTCGCACAGCCTTCGTGCTGGCCGAAGATGGGGTTGAAGTCACCTTCGGGCTCTCTCTCTGATTCTGGGGAGTATCTAGAGATGTTGATGGCAGTGGTAAATTAGTAGGTTTCACAGTTGAGACAAAAGATGATGGAGCCGGTACCAAATTTGGTATTATGGCTCTATAATCAATCGTTGGTGAAGGCGAAATCGTGGTATGGTACTTCTTGCGGGCCTCCTGGTAGGTGAGACCATCCAGGGTTTTAATCTCCTGGATTTTCTTCTCACGCAGGAAGACAGGGCAGTTCCTGTCCCGAGGAGAATGAAATCCAGGGCAATTAGTGCACTGATATGGTGTTGTGCACTCTTCCGCTTCGTGGGGTACCTTACCGCATGTTCCACAGACGTCAGGGCTCGAGCATCGGGATAACATGTACCCGAATTTCTGGCACTTATAACACCTCATTGGTGGAGGGATGTAAGGCCGAACGTCGCAACGGTAACTTGTTACCTTGACTTTCTCCGGGAGCACCGAAAGCTCAAAGGAAATAATGAAAGCACCAGTATCCACGATTTGACCATTGACCTTGCGCGTAATGCGCCGGACATCAGTCACGTGACGGTGCTGCATATCCTCTTTGAGCTCCTCGTCAGTGTTCAGAATCAGGTCCCGGTGGAAAATGACTCCCCGGTCCAGATTCAAAGACGTGTGCTTCTCCACTTTGACAGGGATATCGCCAAAGTGGTCACACTTCAGAAGGTGTTCAACCTGCTCACCAGTCCTAGTCTTGAGCAACAAGCTACCATTTCTCATCTTTTGTACCTTCTCAAGCTCGCCATAGACCCCTTCTATGTGCCGAGAAAACAAAATAGACTTTACCATCTTGAAATCACCCCCATCCGTTCTGGTTGCGACCAGAAACTTGGGAGTGTTAGCACCCAGATTCTCACGAACAGACTGTTCCCAGGGGGTTGATCCCCGCAGGGAATCAAAAGTTAAAGATGATGATGATGATGATAATTGTTGTTTTAAGGGGCCTAACATCTAGGCTATCGGCCCCTGATGGTTTGGGTGATCGTGAAGATGAATGTGAAAAGCGAACTTAAAACTAAAACCAACCACTAACCTACATACTAGAAGAAGAAATGGAAAACTAAAGGAGAATAAGGCAAACAAAGGACAGGAGGAAAAGAAATGCCCTCAACCCTCGAAGAAGGCGGACTGAGGGACCCGGAAGGAAGGAGAGCCATGAAAGGCAGACAGGAAAGTGAAAGAGGAGAGGGTCCGCCCCAAAGGTAAGGGACAAAAGGGGAAAACGGACCCAGCTCAGGAATCCCTTGGGGTCGCCAACTCCCGAACTCACCAGCCGTGAGCCCCTGAGGGTGTAGCATTATCTAGGGTGCACCAGAAGTGGTGGGGCTACATACACCCTGCCTCCTTAAGGGCCTAGAGCACAAGGCAGGAGGTAAAAGGAAGAGAAAAAGAAGGCTGACCCCTCGCAGAAGGAGGGTATCAGAAAAGATGAGACAAGGGCCAATTAAGGCGGGAAAGGAAGAGACTCCCTAGGCCTCGGATACCCTAATACCGTCGGGGTCAGAAGAGAACAAGAGTTGACCAAGTGAGGTCGACAGGAAAGAAGACAGAGAGGAGCCCGGCACAAGTAAGTGGAAGCAATGCCGGACTCAGCTGGGGCCCCGTGGTCGCCAACCCACGCCCACAAGATGTGAGCCCCTGGGGGGAAAAGTTAAAGACTTGGGTGGCGGACCACCCTGGTGGGAGATATTCCTTTTCTGTCCCATGGCCGTTTCATCCTCCCTGAATGCCACCGACTCCAATCACGGGCTGTCTCTGTAGGCGCTACCCAGCCAAGGCAAGGCCCGCCTAGCTTGGAAGGCATTGCCCGGGGGTCCGATGTTTGACAGGCATGTACCCCTTGGCATATACTAGAGAGTTTTCCAGCACAGGCATGCAGCTGTGCGGGGACCTGCGTTGTCAGGCGGATACTACTGCAGAGTACATGGCGCACCCACCTGTCGGTGTGGCCAGACCGAACAGGCTCTCGAGCGTAGTCGCACACTTAGGTGGCCCTTCCCCTGACAGCACGCACATGTAATTTTGAGTGCCAGACCTCAAAAACATGAACGGAAAAAGGCGTGCGATATAACCTAATGAGAGTTATATCGCACAAAGTAGGGCGTTTAGAGCTGGCTGTCAAACCCGTAAAGGGGACCTGGGCCAAGAAACCCTTTACGTCGCCTTCTACGACTGGCAGGGTATACCTGTGAGTGTATTCCATCCCTCCCACCCACGGGAGGTCCAATTCGCAAGACAAGCCGGAAACCTAAAAGGATAGCCAAGGTCGCCCCTTTTAGTCGCCTCGTACGACAGGCAGGGGATACCGTGGGTGTATTCTAAACCCCCCACCCACAGGGAAACCTGATGGTTTGGGTTATCGTGAAGATGAAAATAAAATGTAAACTTAAAACTAAAACTAACTACCAACCTACATACTAGAAGAAGAAATAGAAAACTAAAGGAGAATAAGGCAAATGAAGGACAGGAGGAAAAGAAATGCCCTCAACCCTCGAAGAATGCGGATTGAGGGACTAGGAAGGATGGAGAGCCATGAAAGGCAGATAGGAAAGTGAAAGAAGAGAGGGTGCCCCACAGGTAAGGGATAAAAGGGGGAAACCGGACCCAGCTCAGGAATCCCTCGGGGTCGCCAACTCCCGAACTCACCAGCCGTGAGCCCCTGAGGGTGTAGCATTAGCTAGGGTGCACCAGAAGTGGTGGGGCTACATACACCCTCCCTCCTTAAGGGCCTTGATCACAAGGCAGGAGGTAAAAGGAAAAGAAAAAGAAGGCTGACCCCTCACAGAAGGAGGGTATCAGGAAAGATGAGACAAGGGCCAATTAAGGCGGGAAAGGAAGAGACTCCCTAGAGGCACTAAATATCCAGAGGGAATCCTAAATTTCAACAAGGCATCCACTTCCCTTATGTTTGCATGCATTGCTGCAGGGGAGGTTCTTCCTCCTCATGTCGTTTACAAATCAGTTCACCTGTACGACACCTGGACAATTGGTGGTCCTGCAGGCACACGGTAAGACTGTTGATGGTATTAGTGTGAGAAATACCAGATCGAGTTCATTTTCCTGCCAAAAAATTCTACTCATCTCACACAGCCACTCGACGTCTCCTCCATCCACCCACAGAAAGTATCCTGTCGGAAAACAAACCCATGGGTGTTGTAAAGGAAAACCAGGAGAAGAATATTAATGATGATGATAATTGTTGTTTTAAGGGGCCTAACATCGAGGTTATCGGCCCCTGATGAAATGAAATGGCGTGAAAAGAAAGGATGAAGATAAAAAACAGCTCACTGCTATGGATGAAACGAAAATGGTTTAGATAAAATAGACAGTGAGCCCCAAACAACTATGCCTTATGTAGCAGGGAAAATACTTACAAAAAGGAACTCAGATTGAAACTACTCAACAAATGGAGAGCGGTTATAAGTACAGGAGGGAATTTCGAACGAAAATACTCACAAAAGGAATAGATTGAAAAATGCGCACAAAATGTAGGTTAAGTCCAAAATACGTACAAAATACAACGTACAGTCGAAATACCTACAAAATGAAAGTGAAATCAAAATACTTACAAAATGCAAATGATATTGAAAATACGCACAAAATGTAATGGAGATTCAAAATACCCACAAAATTGCAATTGAGACTTACATACTTGAACAAAGCGGGGTAGGTTGAAAATACAAAAGGCAATTGAAATTGCTTACAAAATGTATGGTAGATTCAAACTTCTCATTAGGATGGACAAAACTTACAAAATGCAATTTAGATTGAAAATAATTACAAAATGTAATTTGGATTCAAAATTGCAATTGAGACTTAACTACTTGATGATGATGATAATTGTTGTTTTAAGCAGCCTAACATCGAGGTTATCAGCCCCTGATGAAATGAAATGGCGTGAAATGAAAGGATGAAGACAAAAAACAGCTCACTGCTATGGATGAAACGAAAATGGTTTAGATAAAATAGACAGTGAGCCCCAACAACTATGCCTTATGTAGCAGGGAAAATACTTACAAAAAGGAACTCAGATTGAAACTACTCACCAAATGGAGAGCGGTAATACGTACATAAGGGAATTTCGAACGAAAATACTCACAAAAGGAATAGATTGAGAAATACGCACAAAATGGAGGTTAAGTCCAAACGTACAAAATGCAACGTACAGTCGAAATACCTACAAAATGCAAGTGAAATCAAGATATGATGATGATAATTGTTGTTTTAAGGGGCCTAACATCTAGGTTATCGGCCCCTAATGATCCGGGTGATAGCGAAAATGATAATGAAACGGAAACCAGAACGAAAATTAAGTGAGACGGAAAATACTTACAAAAAGGAACTCAGATTGAAACAACTCACAAAATGTTCTTACAGAAGGGAATTTAGAACGAAAAGATTCACAAAAGGAATAAATTGGAAAATACCCACAAAATGAAGGCTAGGTTCAAAATACGTACAAAATGCAACGTAGCGTCGAAATACTTACAAAATGCAATTCAAATTCAAAATACTTACAAAATGCACATGAGATCGAAAATACGTACAAAATGCAATTGAGGTTCAAAAGACTTACAAAATGCAATTGAAATTGAAAATACACAATGCGAGTTGGATTGAAAAAGCCGGTTCCAATCCAAATTACTCACAAAGTGCAATTGGAATTCAAAATACTTACAAAATGAAATTGAAATTGAAAATGCTTACAAAATGTACGGTAGATTCAAACGACTCATGGGGATTGACAATGCTTACAAAATGCAATTTAGATTGAAAATACTTGACAAAATGTAATTTAGATTCAAAATACCCACAAAATGCAATTGAGAATCAAAATATGTGCAAAATGCCCACCAAACAAAATGCAATTTAGATTCAAAATTCGTGCGAAATGCGGCGTTGGTTGGAAATGCTTACAAAATGCAATTGAAATTCAAAATACTCACTAAAAGGCCCGGGCACAAGCATTGAAAGACTTACTAAAAAGCAATTTAGATTGTCAATCTTTACAAAATGCAATTGAGGTTGAAAACAATCGCGACATGTAGTTTAGATCGAAAAAACATACAAAGAGCAACGTAGATTAAAAATGCCTTAAAAATCGCTAGAAGGGAATTTAGATACACGGTCAACCAAGGAACAAAAACAGTGCGGGAATCTTAAAGAGAAAAGTAAATATAATGAAAAGAGGAGAGGAGAGGAGAGGAGAGGAGAGGGGAGGGGAGAGAGGAGAAGGTCCGCTCCAAAGGGAAGGGATAAAAGGGGAAAACGGACCTAGCTCAGGAATCCCTCGGGGTCACCAAATCCCGAACTCACCAGCCGTGAGCCCCTGAGGGTGTAGCATTATCTAGGGTGCACCAGAAGTGGTGGGGCTACATACACCCTGCCTCCTTGAGGGCCTTGAGCAGAAGGCAGGAGATAACATGAAAAGGAAAAGAAGGCTGACCCCTCACAGAAGGAGGGTATCAGGAAAGGTGAGACAAGGGCCAATTAAGGCGGGAAAGTGAAAGACTCCCTAAGCCTCGGATAACCTAAGACCGTCGGGGTTGGAAGATGATGATGATGATAATTGTTGTTTTAAGGGGCCTAACATCTAGGTTATCGGCCCCTGATGGTTTGGATGATCGTGAAGATGAAAATGAAAAGCGAACTTAAAACTAAAACTAACTACTAACCTACATACTAGAAGAAGAAAGGGAAAACTAAATGAAAATAAGGCAAATAAAGGACAGGAGGAAAAGAAATGCCCTCAACCCTCGAAGAAGGCGGATTGAGGGACTTGGAAGGAAGGAGAGCCATGAAAGGCAGATAGGAAAGTGAAAGAGGAGAGGGTCCGCCCCAAAGGTAAGGGACAAAAGGGGAAAACGGACCCAGCTCAGGAATCCCTCGGGGTCGCCAACTCCCGAACTCACCAGCCGTGAGCCCCTGAGGGTGTAGCATTATCTAGGGTGCACCAGAAGTGGTGGGGCTACATACACCCGGCCTCCTTAAGGGCCTTGAGCACAAGGCAGGAGGTAAAAGGAAAATAAAAGAAGGCTGACCCCTCGCAGAAGGAGGGCATCAGAAAAGATGAGACAAGGGCCAATTAAGGCGGGAAAGGAAGAGACTCCCTAGGCCTCGGATACCCTAATACCGTAGGGGTCGGAAAAGAACAAGAGTTGACCAAGGGAGGTCGACAGGAAAGAAGACAGAGAGGAGCCCGGCACAAGTAAGTGGAAGCAATGCCAGAATCAGCTGGGGTCCAGCGGTCGCCAACCCACGACCCACTAGATGTGAGCCCCTGGGGGGAAGGCAGGAGATAACGTGAATAGAAAAAGAAGGCTGACCCCTCGCAGAAGGAGGGTATCAGGAAAGATGAGACAAGGGCCAATTAAGGCAAGAAAGGAAGAGACTACCTAGGCCTCGGATACCCTATTACCGTGGGGGTCGGAAGAGAACAAGAGTTGACCAAGAGTGGTCGATAGGAATGATGATGATGATGATAATTGTTTTAAGGGGCCTAACATCTAGGTTATCGGCCCCCTTATGGTTTGGATTATCGTGAAGAAAATAAGGAAATGAAAACTATAATGATGATGATGATAATTGTTGTTTTAAGGGACCTAACATCTAGGTTATCGGCCCCTGATGGTTTGGGTGATCGTGAAGATGAAAATGAAAAGTGAACTTAAAACTAAAACTAACTACTAACCTACATACTAGAAGAAGAAATGGAAAACTAAAGTAGAATAACGCAAATAAAAGGACAGAAGGAAAAGAAATGCCCTCAACCCTCGGAGAAGGCGGATTGAGGGACTTGGAAGGAAGGAGAGCCATGAAAGGCATATAGGAAAGTGAAAGAGGAGAGGGTCCGCCCCAAAGGTAAGGGACAAAAGGGGAAAACGGACCCAGCTCAGGAATCCCTCGGGGTCGCCAACTCCCGAACTCACCAGCCGTGAGCCCCTGAGGGTGTAGCATTATCTAGGGTGCACCAGAAGTGGTGGGGCTACATACACCCTGCCTCCTTAAGGGCCAAGAGCACAAGGCAGGAGGTAAAAGGAAGAGAAAAAGAAGGCTGACCCCTCGCAGAAGGAGGGCATCAGAAAAGATGAGACAAGGGCCAATTAAGGCGGGAAAGGAAGAGGCTCCCTAGGCCTCGGATACCCTAATACCGTCGGGGCCAGAAGAGAACAAGAGTTGACCAAGTGAGGTCGACAGGAAAGAAGACAGAGAGGAGCCCGGCACAAGTAAGTGGAAGCAATGCCGGACTCAGCTGGGGCCCCGTGGTCGCCAACCCACGCCCACAAGATGTGAGCCCCTGGGGGATGAAAACTATAACTAAAACTTACTGTATATAGTAGAAGTAGAAATGAAAAACAAAAGGAGAATAAGGAAAATAAAGGACAGGAGGAAAAGAAATGCCTTCAATCCTCGAAAAGAGCGGATTGAGGGACTTGGAAGGAAGGAGAGCCATAAAAGGCGGAGAGAAAAGTGAAAGAGGACAGGGGCCGCCCCACAGGTAATGGATAAAAAGGGGAGGGAACCAGATCCAGCTCAGGAATAGCTCGTGGTCGCCAACTCCCGAACTCACCAGCCATGAGCCCCTGAGGGTGTAGCAAAAGATGATGATGATAATTGTTGTTTTAAGGGGCCTAACATCGAGGTTATCGGCCCCTAATGAAATGAAATGAAATGGCGTGAAATGAAAGGATGTACATAAAAAGAACTCACTGCCATGGATGAAGCGAAAATGGTGTTTATAAAACAGACAGTGAGCCCCAAAAATTATGCCTTATTTGAATAAAAAGGAATAAAAGGCGGATGGTAAAAAAGGATAAAACAAATAAGGCATAGTGAACAATATAATACAGAACACAATAAAAAAACATAAAACAGATTTAACCAGAATTAAAAGTCGTAACTACACATTAAAACTTTAAAAAGTAACCACTCTCCCTCATGAACCGGATGACGAGGTCAGCTGACGGCCCGTCATCACGGAGAATAAGGGAGAGTGTATTAGGCAGTTTAAGAGTCCCTCGCAGATCGGCCAGATCCACACACTCCAAGAGAAGGTGTGCCACGGTTAGGTCGGCGCCGCAAGTACACACAGGAGGATCTTCTCTCTTTAGCAAGTGGGAGTGCGTAGCAATCCCATGGCCGATCCGGAGTCGACAGAGTACCACAGCTTCCTTCCGGAGAGATCGGAGGGAAGATTTCCACACCTTCGTTGTCTCCTTGATGCCTCTCAGT
Source organism: Meconema thalassinum (assembly GCA_946902985.2). Lineage (NCBI taxonomy): Eukaryota > Metazoa > Arthropoda > Insecta > Orthoptera > Tettigoniidae > Meconema > Meconema thalassinum. The sequence continues at coordinate 499,292,958 of OX336392.1, read as the reverse complement.
TTGTTGGGTGGAGGCGTGGCACGCCATGCCTCCTCCCAATGCTGATGATGATAATTGTTGTTTTAAGGGGCCTAACATCTCGGTTATCGGCCCCTGATGGTTTGGGTGATCGTGAAGATGATGATGATGATGATGATAATTGTTGTTTTAAGGGGCCTAACATCTAGGTTATCGGCCCCTGATGGTTTGGGTGATCGTAAAGATGAAAATTAATAGCGAACTTAAAACTAAAACTAACTACTAACTTATATACTAGAAGAAGAAATGGAAAACTAGAGGAGAATAAGGCAAATAAAAGGACAGAAGGAAAAGAAATGCCCTCAACCCTCGGAGAAGGCGGATTGAGGGACTTGGAAGGAAGGAGAGCCATGAAAGGCATACAGGAAAGTGAAAGAGGAGAGGGTCCGCCCCAAAGGTAAGGGACAAATGGGGAAAACGGACCCAGCTCAGGAATCCCTCGGGGTCGCCAACTCCCGAACTCACCAGCCGTGAGCCCCTGAGGGTGTAGCATTATCTAGGGTGCACCAGAAGTGGTGGGGCTACATACACCCTGCCTCCTTAAGGGCCTAGAGCACAAGGCAGGAGGTAAAAGGAAGAGAAAAAGAAGGCTGACCCCTCGCAGAAGGAAGGAATCAGAAAAGATGAGACAAGGGCCAATTAAGGCGGGAAAGGAAGTGACTCCCTAGGCCTCGGATACCCTAATACCGTCGGGGTCGGAAGAGAACAAGAGTTGACCAAGTGAGGTCGATAGGAAAGAAGACAGAGAGGAGCCCGGCACAAGTAAGTGGAAGCAATGCCGTACTCAGCTGGGGTCCCGTGGTCGCCAACCCACGCCCACAAGCTTCAGCAAGTGGGAGTGCGTAGCAATCCCATGGCCGATCCGGAGTCGACAGAGTACCACAGCTTCCTTCCGGAGAAATCGGAAGGAAGATTTCCACACCTTCGTTGTCTCCTTGATGCCTCTCAGTTTGTTGGGTGGAGGCGTGGCACGCCACGCTTCCTCCCAATGCGACAGGATCGAATGCCGCAACTGAGAGCGCACATCACTAGCAGGCACCTTATACGGTAGCGAGGGCAGTGCGACTGCCTCTCTCGCCGCCTAATCAGCAAGCTCGTTTCCCGCAATACCCATGTGGCTAGGAAGCCACACAAAGGTCACCCCGGTTCCAGCGTTACGCGAACTGACGAGCTGGTCGTGCACACGCTGGACCAACGGGTGCTTCGGGAAACACACATCGATCGCCTGCAGCGCACTCAGAGAGTCAGTACACACAAGAAAGTGCTAGTGATCGTCTGATAACGTGTACCGCAGAGCCTCTAAGATGGCATAGAGCTCCGCAGTGTACACGCTACAGGCCTCGGGAAGTGAAAAGAGAAACCGACGATCCTCAACCACAAATGCACAGCCTACTTTCTCGTTTACCCTCGAACCGTCCGTGAATACAAGCCCTGATCCCGGATACCGTGTCACCACGGACTGGAACAGCCTCCGATGGACGGAGGAGTCCGTGTCCGACTTGGGGCCGGTGTGCAGATCCAGGATGATATCAGGGCGAGAGACCATCCACGGAGGGGCCTTCCTAGGTACTCGGACGATACAGGAGACAGAAGGAAATCGGAACTGACGGTATAAGTCATCCAAGCGAATCCCCGCCGGCCGAGTGGCTCGGGCGGGCGCATCATACAGCCGGCGATTCGGATTGGAAAACAAACATGGATAGCTTGGATGAAGGATGATGATGATGATAATTGTTGTTTTAAGGGGCCTAACATCTAGGTTATCGGCCCCTGATGGTTTGGGTGATCGTGAAGATGAAAATGAAAAGCGAACTTAAAACTAAAACTAACTACTAACCTACATACTAGAAGAAGAAATGCAAAACTAAAGGAGAATAAGGCAAATAAAAGGACAGAGGGAAATGAAATGCCCTCAACCCTCGGAGAAGGCGGATTGAGGGACTTGGAAGGAAGGAGAGCCATGAAAGGCATATAGGAAAGTGAAAGAGGAGAGGGTCCGCCCCAAAGGTAAGGGACAAAAGGGGAAAACAGACCCAGCTCAGGAATCCCTCGGGGTCGCCAACTCCCGAACTCACCAGCCGTGAGCCCCTGAGGGTGTAGCATTATCTAGGGTGCACCAGAAGTGGTGGGGCTACATACACCTTGCCTCCTTAAGGGCCTAGAGCACAAGGCAGGAGGTAAAAGGAAGAGAAAAAGAAGGCTGACCCCTCGCAAAAGGAGGGTATCAGAAAAGATGAGACAAGGGCCAATTAAGGCGGGAAAGGAAGAGACTCCCTAGGCCTCGGATACCCTAATACCGTCGGGGTCAGAAGAGAACAAGAGTTGACCAAGTGAGGTCGACAGGAAAGAAGACAGAGAGGAGCCCGGCACAAGTAAGTGGAAGCAATGCCGGACTCAGCTGGGGCCCCGTGGTCGCCAACCCACGCTCACAAGATGTGAGCCCCTGGGGGTTTGGATGAAGGGGCATCTGTCGAATTGTTGCAGCATAGGTCAGCAGTACTTGTTGGCGCCTCAGGTGTAAAGGAGGTACGCCAGCCTCAGCGAGCAAGCTGACGACTGGGCTCGTCCGAAAGGCACCCGTCGCCAGCCTCACACCGCCGTGGTGGACACTGTCCAGTTTAACAAGCACTGACTTACGGGCCGAACCATATGCTACACTGCCATAATCCAATCGAGATAAAATCAGAGCCTTATAAAAGCGTAGGAGCACCGCGCGGTCCGCCCCCCATGATGTGCCGCTAAGAAACCGCAACATGTTGAGTTTCTTAGCACAGGTAGTTTTCAAACACCGCACGTGTGGCTCCCACGTCAATTTCTGATCGAAAAGGAGCCCAAGGAACCGGTACGCAGCAACAACAGGCAAAGCTACATTGCCCAGATAAAGCTCAGGATCAGGATGGAGAGTGCGCTTTCGGCAGAAATGGACAGCCGAGGACTTAGCGGTAGAGAATCGAAAGCCATGCTCTAGTGTCCAGCGTTCCACTCTCCGAATAGCATGTTGTAGCTGTCGTTCAGCGACCGCCATATTTTGCGCACTATAATGTAGAGCGAAGTCGTCTATATATAGCGACGGTACCACTGCTGGACCAGTAGCAGCGACTATACCGTTTATGGCAATCGCAAATAATGTTACGCTAAGCACCGATCCCTGTGGGACTCCGTTTTCCTGTATATGATATTGCGATTATGTCCCCCCTATTCGGACACGGAACAGGCGAAGGGACAGAAAATTCGCAATAAAAACCGGCAAGTTACCTCGGAATTTTCATTGATGCAGGGTAGAGAGGATGCCGTAACGCCAAGTGGTGTCATAGGCCTTCTCGATGTCAAAGAAAACAGCGACTAGGTGCTGTCTCCGGAGAAAAGAATCCTGTATGGCGGTCTCCAGGCGTACCAGATGGTCGTGGGTACACCGAGACGCCCTGAAACCACACTGGTATTCAGACAGGAGTCCCCGTTTCTCCAGGACCCACACTAGGCGCCGATTGACCATCCTCTCAAAGAGCTTGCACAGACCGTTAGTGAGACAAATAGGTCTGTAACTCCCTGTCAATTTGGGATCCTTATCGGGTTTCAGGATAGGTATAATGATACCTTCCTGCCATTGCGCTGGAAACACACCTTCCAACCAGATACGATTAAACACCCTGAGCAAATAACGAATGCTCTCATCTTTATGATGATGATGATGATGATGATAATTGTTGTTTTAAGGGGCCTAACATCGAGGTTATCGGCCCCTAATGAAATGAAATGGCGTGAAATGAAAGGATGTAGATAAGAACGACTCACTGCCATGGATGAAGCGAAAATGGTGTTTATAAAACAGACAGTGAGCCCCAAAAATTATGCCTTATTTGAATAAAAAGAATAAAAGGCGGATGGTAAAAAAGGACAAAACAAATAAGGCATAGTGAACAATACAATACATAACACAATAAAAAAACATAAAACAGATTTAACCAGAATTAAAAGTCGTAACTACACATTAAAACTTAAAAAAGTAACCACTCTCCCTCATGAACCGGATGACGAGGTCAGCCGACAGCCCGTCATCACGGAGAATAAGGGAGAGGGTATTAGGCAGTTCAAGAGTCCCTCGCAGATCGGCCAGATCCACACACTCCAAGAGAAGGTGTGCCACGGTTAGGTGGGCGCCGCAAGTACACACAGGAGGATCTTCTCTCTTTAGCAAGTGGGAGTGCGTAGCAATCCCATGGCCGATCCGGAGTCGACAGAGTGATGATGATGATAATTGTTGTTTTAAGGGGCCTAACATCTAGGTTATCGGCCCCTGATGGTTTGGGTGATCGTGAAGATGAAAATGAAAAGCGAACTTAAAACTAAACCTAACTACTAACCTACATACTAGAAGAAGAAATGGTAAACTAAAGGAGAATAAGGCAAATAAAGGACAGGAGGAAAAGAAATGCCCTCAACCCTCGAAGAATGCGGATTGAGGGGGAGTCGACAGAGTACCACAGCTTCCTTCCGGAGAGATCGAAAGGAAGATTTCCACACCTTCGTTGTCTCCTTGATGCCTCTCAGTTTGTTGGGTGGAGGCGTGGCACGCCAAGCCTCCTCCCAATGCGACAGGATCGAATGCCGCAACTGATGATGATAATGATGATGATAATTTTTGGTTTAAGGGGCCTAACATCTAGGTCATCGGCCCCTGATGGTTTGGGTGATCGTGAAGATGAAAATGAAAAGCGAACTTAAAACTAAAACTAACTACTAACCTACGTACTAGAAGAAGAAATGGAAAATTAAAGGAGAATAAGGCAAATAAAAGGACAGAAGGAAAAGAAATGCCCTCAACCCTCGGGGAAGGCGGATTGAGGGACTTGGAAGGAAGGAGTGCCATCAAAGGCATATAGGAAAGTGAAAGAGGAGAGGGTCTGCCCCAAAGGTAAGGGACAAAGGGGAAAACGGACCCAGCTCAGGAATCCCTCGGGGTCGCCAACTCCCGAACTCACCAGCCGTGAGCCCCTGAGGGTGTAGCATTATCTAGGGTGCACCAGAAGTGGTGGGGCTACATACACCCTGCCTCCTTAAGGGCCTAGAGCACAAGGCAGGAGGTAAAAGGAAGAGAAAAAGAAGGCTGACCCCTCGCAGAAGGAGGGTATCAGAAAAGATGAGACAAGGGCCAATTAAGGCGGGAAAGGAAGAGACTCCCTAGGCCTCGGATACCCTAATACCGTCGGGGTCAGAAGAGAACAAGAGTTGACCAAGTGAGGTCGAAAGGAAAGAAGACAGAGAGGAGCCCGGCACAAGTAAGTGGAAGCAATGCCGGACTCAGCTGGGGCCCCGTGGTCGCCAACCCACGCCCACAAGATGTGAGCCCCTGGGGGAGCAACTGAGAGCGCACATCACTAGCAGGCACCTTATACGGTAGCGAGGGCAGTGAAACGGCCTCTCTCGCCGCCTGATCAGCAAGCTCGTTTCCCGCAATACCCATGTGGCTAGGAAGCCACACAAAGGTCACCCCGGTTCCAGCGTTACGCGAACTGACGAGCTGGACGTGCACACGCTGGACCAACGGGTGCTTCGGGAAACACACATCGATCGCCTGCAGCGCACTCAGAGAGTCAGTACACACAAGAAAGTGCTGGTGATCGTCTGATAACGTGTACCGCAGAGCCTCTAAGATGGCATAGAGCTCCGCAGTGTACACGCTACAGGCCTCGGAAAGTGAAAAGAGAAACCGACGATCCTCAACCACAAATGCACAGCCTACTTTCTCGTTTACCCTCGAACCGTCCGTGAATACAAGCCCTGATCCCGGATACCGTGTCACCACGGACTGGAACAGCCTCCGATGGATGGAGGAGTCCGTGTCCGACTTGGGGCCGGTGTGCAGATCCAGGATGATATCAGGGCGAGAGACCATCCACGGAGGGGCCTTGCTAGGTACTGATGATGATGATGATAATTGTTGTTTTAAGGGGCCTAACATCTAGGTTATCGGCCCCTGATGGTTTGGGTGATCGTGAAGATGAAAAAGAAAAGCGAACTTAAAACTAGAACTAACTACTAACCTACATACTAGAAGAAGAAAGGGAAAACTAAAGGAGAATAAGGCAAATAAAAGGACAGAAGGAAATGAAATGCCCTCAACCCTCGGAGAAGGCGGATTGAGGGACTTGGAAGGAAGGAGAGCCATGAAAGGCTGATAGGAAAGTGAAAGAGGAGTGGGTCCACCCCAAAGGTAAGGGACGAAAGGGGAAAACGGACCCAGCTCAGGAATCCCTCGGGGTCGCCAACTCCCGAACTCACCAGCCGTGAGCCCCTGAGGGTGTAGCATTATCTAGGGTGCACCAGAAGTGGTGGGGCTACATACACCCTGCCTCCTTAAGGGCCTTGAGCGCAAGGCAGGAGGTAAAAGGAAAAGAAAAGGAAGGCTGACCCCTCACAGAAGGAGGGAATCAGGAAAGATGAGACAAGGGCCAATTAAGGCGGGAAAGGAAGAGACTCCCTAGGCCTCGGATACCCTAATACCGTCGGGGTCGGAAGAGAACAAGAGTTGACCAAGTGAGGTCGACAGGAAAGAAGACAGAGAGGAGCTCGGCACAAGTAAGTGGAAGCAATGCCGGACTCAGCTGGGGCCCCGTGGTCGCCAACCCACGCCCACAAGATGTGAGCCCCTGGGGGATTGCTAGGTACTCGGACGATACAGGAGACAGAAGGAAATCGGAACTGACGGTATAAGTCAGCCAAGCGAATCCCCGCCGGCCGAGTGGCTCGGGCGAGCACATCATACAGCCGGCGATTCGGATTGTAAAACAAACATGGATAGCTTGGATGAAGTGGCATCTGTCGAATAGTTGCAGCATAGGTCAGCAGTACTTGTTGGCGCCTCAGGTGTAAAGGAGGTACGCCAGCCTCGGCGAGCAAGCTGACGACTGGGCTTGTCCGAAAGGCACCCGTCGCCAGCCTCACACCGCCGTGGTGGACACTGTCCAGTTAAACAAGCACTGACTTACGGGCCGAACCATATGCTACACTGCCATAATCTAACCTAGATAAGATCAGTGACTTGTAAAAACGCTGGAGCACCGCGCGGTCCGCCCCCCATGATGTGCCGCTAAGAAACCGCAACCGCCCCCCATGATGTGCCGCTAAGAAACCGCAACATGTTGAGTTTCTTAGCGCAGGCAGTTTTCAAACACCGCACGTGTGGTTCCCACGTCAATTTCTGATCGAAAAGGAGCCCAAGGAACCGGTACGCAGCAACAACAGGCAAAGCTACATTGCCCAGATAAAGCTCAGGATCTGGATGGAGGGTGCGCTTTCGGCAGAAATGGACAACCGAGGACTTAGCGGTAGAGAATCGAAAGCCATGCTCCAGTGTCCAACTCTCCGAATAGCTTGTTGTAGCTGTCGTTCAGCGACCGCCATATTTTGCGCACTATATTGTAGAGCGAAGTCGTCTACATATAGCGACGGTACCACTGCTGGACCAGCAGCAGCGACTATACCGTTTATGGCAATCGCAAATAATGTTACGCTAAGCACCGATCCCTGTGGGACTCCGTTTTCCTGTATATGATATTGCGAATATGTCCCCCCTATTCGGACACGGAGCAGGCGAAGGGACAGAAAATTCGCAATAAAAACCGGCAAGTTACCTCGGAATTTCCATTGATGCAGGGTAGAGAGGATGCCGTAACGCCAAGTGGTGTCATAGGCCTTCTCGAGGTCAAAGAAAACAGCGACTAGGTGCTGTCTCCGGAGAAAAGCGTCCTGTATGGCAGTCTCCAGGCGTACCAGATGGTCGTTGGTACACCGAGACGCCCTGAAACCACACTGGTATTCAGACAGGAGTCCCCGTTTCTCCAGGACCCACACCAGGCGCCGATTGACCATCCTCTCAAAGAGCTTGCACAAACCGTTAGTGAGACAAATAGGTCTGTAATTCCCTGTCAATTTGGGATCCTTATCGGGCTTCAGGATAGGTATAATGATACCTTCCTGCCATTGCGCTGGAAACACACCTTCCAACCAGATACGATTAAACACCCTGAGCAAATGGCGAATGCTCTCATCGTTAAGGTGTTTATGCATCTGGTTGTGAATATTATCCGGGCCAGGAGACGTGTCCCTGCAGAGCGCCAGCGCTCCGCGGAGTTCCCACACCGTAAAGGGCACATTGTACTCCTCCGAAGCGCGGGAAGCAAAACTAAGATGGAAACGTTCCGCTTCGCGCTTCAGGGCCACGAAGGCAGGGTCATAGTTATCGGAACCGGATATATCCGCAAAATACGAGGCGAGATGGTTTGCAACGCGATAAGGATCTGTAACCAGTTCATTAGCAATGGAAATTCCCGGTACAGTAGAAGATGTCTGAATTCACGAAATGCGTCGTAGTTTAGTCCACACTTGAGAGGAGGGGGTATGTGCCGTAATAGAAGACACATACCGTTCCCAGGACTGTTTCTTACTCTGGCGAATAAGAATCCGTGCCTTGGCACGAAATTTCTTAAACGCCACCAAATTGGCCATGGTTGGACGCCGACGGTAGTGCTTGTGAGCTCGACGACGGTCTCTTATTGCCGCTGCAATATCCTCTGTCCACCAAGGGACGAGTTTGCGACGAGGAGTCCCAGAGAAGGATGGGATGGACTCTTCGGCGGCAGCAAGAAGCACATCGGTGATGTGCTGTACCTCGTCATCGACGCTCTGGCAACCAAGATCAACGAACACAGCTCGTTCTTGAAACGAGGGCCAATTTGCCCGCTTAAGAACCCAACGACTGGGGAACTCCACGGGCGTCTGGGTAAGAAGTGTAAGAACGATCGGGAAATGGTCACTGTCACAGAGGTCGTCGTGTACATTCCAACCAAATAGGGGGACCAGCGCACGGCTACACACACTCAAGTCAATGTGTGAGTACGTGCTGTGCGCTAAGCTAAAATGTGTAGCTTCCCCTGTATTTAATAGAGATAAATCCAACCCTTGAATTAAGCCCTCCACGTCCCTTCCTCTGGGGCAGGAAGATGGTGATCCCCATTGGGGGTGATGAGCGTTGAAATCACCCACGAGTAGGAAAGGGACTGGAAGTTGATCAACAAGATCAAAGACGTCATTAATATCAAAGGGCTGGTTCGGTGGAAGGTACACGTTACAAACAGTTGTCATAGCAGGCAAGGACACGCGAACTGTAATAGCTTCCAGAGGAGTGGCGAGTGGAAACTCCTCACTATAGCAGTCAGAGCGAACGAAGGTACAAACGCCCCCGGAAGCCCGGCCGGCGTCTTGTCGCTCATTAGAGTATAGTCGGAAACCTCTCAGAACAGTCACGTGAAGGTTTGTTTCCTGTAGGCAGACTATACTCGCTGCGTATTGGGCAATAAGCTGACGGAGTTCTGTCAAATGCCTGTCATAACTGTTACAATTCCACTGTAACAGTGCCATTGTGTGAACTTAGGGAGTAACGTGGAGCAGCAAGCTACTCCAACTTTGACTCTGGAGGATCTACAGTCACTACGTCGACTATAATCTCCATGTCCTCAGGCGAGGTCGTGGAGTGAATCGACTCGGTGGAAGATTTCATAGACGCAGTTCGGCGGCGGGGGGATCTCCGTGGGGAGCGCGCAGATCTGGGGACCGAAACGTCCCCAGGCGCAGAAGCATCCGCAGGTGTTGGCGCGGATGGCTTCCCCTTTTTGGGAGAAAGGGAATGGGTAGTTCGGGGTCCCTTCTTACCCGCCCCCGCCTCTTAAAGATATATAGACGGGTCAGGAGCCGAATTCCTGACCCTGGTCGACGATGCCGCCTCCGCCGGTTTCGGCGCGGCTTTCGCCGACCGTTTGGGTGGGGAGAAAGTCTTCGACTTCCTCCCGAGTGGGGAGTAAGTCTTCAACTTCCTCCCCTGCTGTGCGGGCGGAGCTGCCTTCGCACGCACAGCCTTCGTGCTGGCCGAAGGTGGAGTTGAAGTCACCTTCGGGCTTTTCGTTATTATCATAGGTGCTGGCTTCAGAACAGGTAACTCAGTTGAAGGTTTCACAGCTGGTACAAAAGATGAGGTCGCAGGGACCAAATTTGGTATTATGGCTCTATAATCAATCGTTGGAGAAGGCGAAATCGTGGTATGGTACTTCTTGCGGGCTTCCTGGTAGGTGAGACCATCCAGGGTTTTGATCTCCTGGATTTTCTTCTCACGCAGGAAGACAGGGCAGTTCCTGTCCCGAGGAGAATGAAATCCAGGGCAATTAGTGCACTGATAAGGTGTTGTGCACTCTTCCGCTTCGTGTGGTACCTTACCGCATGTTCCACAGATGTCGGGGCTCGAGCATCGGGATAACATGTGGCCGAACTTCTGGCACTGATAACACCTCATTGGTGGAGGGATATAAGGCCGTACGTCACAACGGTAACTTGTAACCTTGACTTTCTCTGGGAGCACCGAAAGCTCAAAGGAAATAATGAAAGCACCAGTATCCACGATTTGACCATTGACCTTGCGCGTAATGCGCCGGACATCAGTCACGTGACGGTGCTGCATATCCTCCTTGAGCTCCTCGTCAGTGTTCAGAATCAGGTCCCGGTGGAAAATAACTCCTCGGACCAGATTCAGGGACGTGTGCTTTTCCACTTTGACGGGAATGTCGCCAAAGTGGTCACATTGCAAAAGTCGTTCAACTTGCTCACCAATCCTAGTCTTGAGCAACAAGCTACCGTTCCTCATCTTTTGTACTTTCTCAAGCTCACCATAGACACCTTCTATGTGGCGAGAAAACAAAATACTCTTTACCAGCTTGAAATCACCCCCATCTGTTCTGGTAGCTACCAGAAACTTGGGGGTGTTAGTACCCAGATTTTCACGCACAGATTGTTCCCAGGGGGTTGATCCCCGTAGGGAATCAAATGTTAAAGACTTGGGTGTAGGACCACCCTGTTTGGGTGTACGTCCACCCTGGTTGGGGATTTTTCTTTTAGAACCCATGGCCAGATCATCCTCCCCGAATGCCACCGACATCCGATCACGGGCCGTCACAGTAGGCGCTACCCAGCCAGGGCAAGACCCGCCTAGCTTGGAAGGCATTGCCCGGGGGTCCGATGTTTTACAATGCCGTATCGGCATGTACCCCTTGGCATATACTGGATTTTACAGCTCAGACATTCGGCTGTGCGGGGACCTGCGTAGTCAGGCGGATACTACTGAACGGGTACATGGCACACCCACCTGTCGGCGCGGCCAAGACCGGAACAGGCTTTCGAGCGTAGTCGCTAGCGTAAGTGGCCCATCCCCTAACAGCACGCACATATAGAAATTTTGGTTGCCAGACCCTGAAAGCAGTGCGATATAACCTAATGAGAGTTATACCGCACGGGTGTATGTCTTTTAGAGCTGACTGTCAAACCCTCGAAAGGGGACCGTTCCGAGAAGCCCTTTTAGTCGCCTTTTACGACTGGCAGGGAGTACCGTGGATGTATTCGCTTCCTCCCACCCACTGGGGGTCCAATTCACAAAACAACGCGGAGTCCTTAAAGTATAGCCAAGGTCGCCCCTTTAAGTCGCCTCTTACACGACAGGCAGGGGATACCGTGGGTGTATTCTAAACCCCCCCACCCACAGGGGGGAGATTTCTATATGATGTGAAAGCTCTGACGTTTAAAATGATGTATAATTCTTGATAATTGTTATTTGCAAAACATGTGTAATATTTATTTAAATAATGCAGTGCACAATAGAAAACACTGAAAATTAGAACATACAAGTCTTCTCTATGAATTTGGTTTTATATGAAGGAAAATTATCTTGTTCTGAGAGCTTTGTTTTTTCTTGAGTTGGCTACACTGTAATAATATTGATTCTTACTTGTTTACTACATTATTGCATTGTTTTCATAACATGTGTTTAAATGCAGTGTACCACAAGTCTGAAAGTGTGGTTATTCCACTGCTTTATTATCTTTCTGTTGTGTGTAAAAAGTTAACAACACATCAGAATGCCTAGAAGGTCAAAGGTATTCAAGAAAAGAAAATGATGATGATGATAATTGTTGTTTTAAGAGGCCTAACATCTAGGTTATCGGCCCCTGATGGTTTGGGTGATCGTGAAGATGAAAATGAAAAGCGAACTTAAAACTAAAACTAACTACTAACCTACATACTAGAAGAAGAAATGGAAAATTAAAGGAGAATAAGGCAAATAAAAGGACAGAAGGAAAAGAAATGCCCTCAACCCTCGGAGAAGGCGGATTGAGGGACTTGGAAGGAAGGAGAGCCATGAAAGGCAAACAGGAAAGTGAAAGAGGAGAGGGTCCGCCCCAAAGGTAAGGGACAAAAGGGGAAAACGGACCCAGCTCAGGAATCCCTCGGGGTCGCCAACTCCCGAACTCACCAGCCGTGAGCCCCTGAGGGTGTAGCATTATCTAGGGTGCACCAGAAGTGGTGGGGCTACATACACCCTGCCTCCTTAAGGGCCTAGAGCACAAGGCAGGAGGCAAAAGGAGAAGAAAAAGAAGCCCTCACAGAAGGAGGGTATCAGGAAAGATGAGACAAGGGCCAATTAAGGCGGGAAAGTGAAAGACTCCCTAGGCCTCGGATAACCTAATACCGTCGGAGTCGGAAGAGAACAAGAGTTGACCAAGGGAGGTCGACAGGAATGAAGACGGAGAGGAGCCCGGCACAAGTAAGTGGAAGCAATGCCGAACTCAGCTGGGGCCCCGTGGTCGCCAACCCACAACCCACTAGATGTGAGCCCCTGGGGGGGAATGACAACCAGAGAAGTATTAGAGTGTATGTTCGTCCAGCAAATGATTGTGGCAAACAATTATAGGCAGTATTAACCTAGATGACAGAGTGGCTGACCGAAACTATAAAACGATTCATCCGACTCCTCTTCTTTCGAGAAGTCAACCGACGTACATTCCGAAACTGGTGCTGAAACCAGTAATAATAATGCAGGTAATGAATCGTTTTTATTTTACATTTATATCAGTCGAGTATTATGCTACATTAAATAACATTTATTTAAGATGTTTATTGGCAACCAGAGAAGTAACGGAGTTTATGTTCCTCTAGCTAATTATCGTGGCAAACGGATAACAGGCACTATCGACTCTGATGACAGTGTCACTGACCCAGACTATAGAACTCCTGATTCATCCGAATCGTCGTCTTCTGATGACCCAGACTATAGAACTCCTGATTCATCCGAATCGTCGTCTTCTGATGAAGGTATCCATTATCGCTAGAGGAATCTGAACAGAATGTACCTGCATTTAATAAATCTGGACGTGGAAGGAAAGCAGCTAGAAATGTCTCGAGAGACAGCGAGATAAAGTCAATTGAAGAGCCCGGTGCAAGAACCAGACAGCTCCACTTTTTGGTCAAAATCGTTTTTTTGCTGTAAGGTATCATAAAAAAATGCTCTATCTGCTGGTCCAAGAACCAGATAACTCAACTGAGTTGGTGCGTAGTTACAATGGAAAAGGAACTGTCTGGTTTGTTTTGACTGTTTCTGCCGGGGCAAGATCCCATACAGCTCCTGGAGTTGTCTGGTTCTTGCAGCGACTGTAGTTCAATGTTCGGCTACTTGGCTGCGCATGGTAGTTGCTATCGAGACAGCACAAGGTGAACACGTGGTTCTTATACTATTCTGTTGTGTTAGATTAGTTTTGTGTTAATTCAATCAGTGTTTTGATGTAATAGCTTCAATATGGACAGTGAAGAACAGCTCACAGACAGTATTTATCATGAAGATCATGATTCCATCCATCCAGTTCCGAGTACGTCGAATGTTATCGCAGACAGCACCACCACGCCTGCTGCTAAAGGAAAGAAACGCCACAGAAGAGAAGAAACATGGAAGCGGAATGTATTAAAAAAACAGAGGTCAAGTGGTTGTCAACACGTAAGTCCATCTAATGTTGTTATAAAGGCACGTATCACGGGGCCAGACTGTGAATGCAAAGCAAAATGTTTTACCAAAGTGCCAGACTATGTTAAAACTAACACAATAGAGCACTTCAATTTAGCGGCGGACAAAAACAAACAGGATATATATTTAGGTGGATTAATAAGTATTGTTCCTATACAAAGACGTAGGCCTAAAACCGGCATTGGACAAAATCGAGCTTTCTCATGCAAATATAGAATAAAGCAAGGTGAATTTGAAATGCATGTCTGCAAGAAGGCTTTCTGTTCGTTGCATGGTGTGGGTAAAGCGAGGATTGAACGAATAATCAGAAACCTACAAACTGCAAGCCCATTTCCTGTGGACAAACGTGGAAAGCACAACAATAGGCCGAACAAACTACCTGGCGAAATTCTACAAAATATTGATGAACATATTAATAGCTTCCCCAAACAAAGCTCACATTATAGCCGCGAAAGAAATGAAAAGAAACAGTATCTCTCACCCGAATTAAATTTGTCAAAAATGCATAGGTTATATTTGGAAAAGTACGAACCGACTGTCTACGAAAACATGCATAAAGGTAACACGTGTCGTCCATTAGTGTCATATGATTTTTATTGCCGTCATTTTTCTGACTACCACAACCTATCCTTTGGAGTTCCAAGAAGTGACACATGCCAGACATGTGACCGTTTGGACAATCAGATGAAAGGAGAACAGGATCCTGTTACTGTCAACAAACTCAAGATTGAACTAGAGCTGCACAAGCGGAAAAGTGAGGAATTTTACAAAGATATCCAAAAAACGACAAAGGAGGCTAAGGAAAGTGGAAACATTGAGGTGTTGTCTTTTGATTTTGAACAAAATCTGCCATTACCATTAGTACCGAGTGGGGACATATTTTATAAAAGGCAGTTGTGGGTATACAACTTTTGTATACATTCTGGAAAGACCGGAAAATCATTCTGTTTTATGTACGATGAATCTGTTGGTAGGAAGGGTCAAAATGAAGTGATTAGCATGCTTAATCATTTCATACAAACCGAGATAAGTCAAGACATCACAATCTTGTATCTTTTCTCGGACAACTGTTCGGCACAGAATAAGAACATTGGTCTTTTTCATTTTCTGTATACACTTGTGAAAGGACTTGGACGGTTTGAGAAAATAATACATCGGTATCCAGAGCCTGGGCACAGCTTCCTTCCCTGCGACCGGACCTTTGGTGTCATCGAGAAAGAAAAACGAAAGCGAGAAAGACTATATTTGCCACAAGAGTATCGTGTGCTAGTACAGAATGTGAGTCGCAAGTTCATTGTTCATGATGTTACACAAAATACATTTTTGGACTATACAAGTCACTTCAAAACCTTATTCAAAACAAAGGTTAGTGCTCGTGAAGGTTCAACGTTGGCAGTATCAAAATACAGATATGTTGAATACAACAGCGACGGACTGGTGTGTAGTGTCAATGCGAGTGCTATAGTAAGAGATTTCTTTGTTTTGGAAAAAGCAGGAGCTACTCTTTCCTTACCAGACGCATCATGTCTTTTACATCGCAGAGTCTTAAAACTCAATCCAAATAAGGTAAAGGATATTAAAGACATTGCTTCAAAGTATGTTCCACCGGACTGTTTGTGGTTCTACAACCAGATAGTTTCAACTGAAAATGAAGATGCAATCGATAATGATGTTGCTACTGAATGATGATGAACTTACAGTGGATTAAGTTTCCTTGGTGTGTGTAAATCTTGTCTCTATGTAAAAATATTGAGTTTCATAGCAAGTCTGCTATATAATAAAGTATGGTACATTGATAACTCAGGTAACTATTAATGGTTATTGCATCCTCCGTTTTAAGCATACTTTACCGGGCCAAGAAACAAGACAGCTCCAGCAATTTTATATATTTCATATATAAATTGAGATGATTCTAACAACAAAAACCATATCATTTTCACTTACGTATGTGTGTTACTATTCCTTCTAGCAATTGTACATGGAAAAAATTTAAATGTTCGAAATTTGAATTTTTTATTCAGTTTTTTGTGTCTCCTGAAAATTTTTATAATTTGGACCTGTCTGGTTCTTGCACCGGGCTCTTCAATTGGTAAAACCCGCGTACGCAACCCAGATCAATGGATAAAGAATCTTGCTAAACGGGCCAGAAATGCAGGTGAAAGTTACTCATCATCTTTTAATTCCACTAAAGTTGTAAAAGAAAGGACACTTCTTCCGCCGTGCAATGAGAAGTGCAGGTTGAAATGTTCCAACAAGGTTATGATGATGATAATTGCTGTTTTAAGGGGCCTAACATCTAGGTTATCGGCCCCTAATGATCTGCGTGATAGCGAAAATGATAATGAAACGGAAACTGACGATGATGATGCTAATTGTTGTTTTAAGGGGCCTAACATCTAGGTTATCGGCCCCTGATGGTTTGGGTGATCGTGAAGATGAATATGAAATGCAAACCTAAAACTTAAACTAACTAATAACCTACATACTAGAAGAAGAAATGGAAAACTAAAGGAGAGTAAGGAAAATAAAAGGACAGAAGGAAAAGAAATGCCCTCAACCCTCGGAGAAGGCGGATTGAGGGACTTGGAAGGAAGGAGAGCCATGAAAGGCATATAGGAAAGTGAAAGAGGAGAGGGTCCGCCCCAAAGGGAAGGGACAAAAGGGGAAAACGGACCCAGCTCAGGAACCCCTCGGGGTCGCTAACTCCCGAACTCACCAGCCGTGAGCCCCTGAGGGTGTAGCATTATCTAGGGTGCACCAGATGTGGTGGGGCTACATGCACACTGCCTCCTTAAGGGCCTAGAGCACAAGGCAGGAGGTAAAAGGAAGAGAAAAAGAGGCTGACCCCTCGCAGAAGGAGGGTATCAGAAAAGATGAGACAAGGGCCAATTAAGGCGGGAAAGGAAGAGACTCCCTAGGCCTCGGATACCCTAATACCGTCGGGGTCAGAAGAGAACAAGAGTTGGCCAAGTAAGGTCGACAGGAAAGAAGACGGACAGGAGCCCGGCACAAGTAAGTGGAAGCAATACCGGACTCAGCTGGGGCCCCGTGGTCGCCAAGAAAAGGAAACTAGAACGAAAATTAAGTGATGATGATGATAATTGTTGTTTTAAGGGGCCTAACATCTAGGTTATCGGCCCCTGATGGTTTGGATGATCGTGAAGATGAAAATGAAAAGCGAACTTAAAACTAAAACTAACTACCAACCTACATACTAGAAGAAGAAATGGAAAACGAAAGGAGAATAAGGCAAATAAAAGGACAGAAGGAAAAGAAATGCCCTCAACCCTCGGAGAAGGCGGATTGAGGGACTTGGAAGGAAGGAGAGCCATGAAAGGCATATAGGAAAGTGAAAGAGGAGAGGGTCCGCCCCAAAGGTAAGGGACAAAAGGGGAAAACGGACCCAGCTCAGGAATCCCTCGGGGTCGCCAAATCCCGAACTCACCAGCCGTGAGCCCCTGAGGGTGTAGCATTATCTAGGGTGCACCAGAAGTGGTGGGGCTACATACACCCTGCCTCCTTAAGGGCCTAGAGCACAAGGCAGGAGGTAAAAGGAAGAGAAAAAGAAGGCTGACCCCTCGCAGGAGGAGGGTATCAGAAAAGTTGAGACAAGGGCCAATTAAGGCGGGAAAGGAAGAGACTCCCTAGGCCTCGGATACCCTAATACCGTCGGGGTCAGAAGAGAACAAGAGTTGACCAAGTGAGGTCGACAGGAAAGAAGACAGAGAGGAGCCCGGCAAAAAGTAAGTGGAAGCAATGCCGGACTCAGCTGGGGCCCCGTGGTCGCCAACCCACGCCCACAAGATGTGAGCCCCTGGGGGAGAAATTCAAAATACTTACAAAATGGAAATAAGATCGAAATTACGTACATAATGCAATTGAGGTTCAAAATACTTACAAAATGCAATTGAAAATACACGATGCAATTCAGATTGAAATATCCCAGTTCCAATCCAAATTATTCACAAAGTGAAATTGAAATTCAAAATACTTACAAAATGCAATTGAAGTTGAAAATGCTTACAAAATGTACGGTAGATTTAAACGACTCATGTGGATTGACAATACTTACAAAATGCAATTTAGATTAAAATACTTGACAAAATGTAATTTAGATTCAAAATACCCACAAAATGCAATTAAGAATCAAAATATGTGCAAAATGCCCACCAAACAAAATGCAATTTAGATTCAAAATACGTGCGATATGCGGTTTTGGTTGAAAATACTTACAAAATGCCATTGAAATTCAAAATTCTCACTAAAAGGCCCGGCTACCTGCATTGAAAGACTTACCAACAAGCAATTTAGATTGTCAAACTTGACAAAATGCAATTGAAGTTGAAAACAATCGCGAGATGTAATTTAGATCGAAGAAACTTACAAAATGCAACGTAGATTAAAAATACCTTAAAAAATCGCCAAATGGGAATTTAGATACACGGTGAACCAAGTAACAAACACAGTGCGGGAATCTTAAAGAGAAAGGAAATATAATGAAAAGAGGAGAGGAGAGGGGAGGGTCCGCCACAAAGGTAAGGGGAAAACGGACCCAGCTCAGGAATCCCTCGGGGTCGCCAACTCCCGAACTCACCAGCCGTGAGCCCCTGAGGGTGTAGCATTATCTAAGGTGCACCAGAAGTGGTGGGGCTACATACACCCTGCCTCCTTAAGGGCCTTGAGCACAAGGCAGGAGGTAAAAGGTAATGATGATGATGATGATAATTGTTGTTTTAAGGGGCCTAACATCTAGGTTATCGGCCCCTGATGGTTTGGGTGATCGTGAAGCTGGAAAAAAAATATGCAAACTTAAAACTAAAACTAACTACCAACCTACATACTAGAAGAAGAAATGGAAAACTAAAGGAGAATAAGGCAAATAAAGGACAGGAGGAAAAGAAATGCCCTCAAACCTCGAAGAATGCGGATTGAGGGACTTGGAAGGAAGGAGAGCCATGAAAGGCAGATAGGAAAGTGAAAGAGGAGAGGGTCCGCCCCGAAGGTAGGGGACAAAAGGGGAAAACGGACCCAGCTCAGGAATCCCTCGGGGTCGCCAACTCCCGAACTCACCAGCCGTGAGTCCCTGAGGGTGTAGCATTATCTAGGGTGCACCAAA
This sequence comes from Meconema thalassinum, assembly GCA_946902985.2. Classification (NCBI taxonomy): domain Eukaryota; kingdom Metazoa; phylum Arthropoda; class Insecta; order Orthoptera; family Tettigoniidae; genus Meconema; species Meconema thalassinum. The sequence continues at coordinate 499,273,933 of OX336392.1, read as the reverse complement.
AGTGGTGGGGCTACATACACCCGGCCTCCTTGAGGGCCTTGAGCAGAAGGCAGGAGATAACAGGAAAAGAAAAAGAAGGCTGACCCCTCGCAGAAGGAGGGAATCAGAAAAGATGAGACAAGGGCCATTTAAGGCGGGAAAGGAAGAGACTCCCTAGGCCTCGGATACCCTAATACCGTCGGGGTCGGAAGAGAACAAGAGTTGACCAAGTGAGGTCGACAGGAAAGAAGATGATGATGATGATGATGATAATTGTTGTTTTAAGGGGCCTAACATCTAGGCTATCGGCCCCTGATGGTTTGGGTGATCGTGAAGATGAAAATGAAATGCAAACATAAAACTAGAACTAACTACCAACCTACAAACTAGAAGAAGAAATGGAAAATAAAGGAGAATAATGCAAACAAAGGACAGGAGGAAAAGAAACGCCCTCAACCCTCGAAGAATGCGGATTGAGGGACTTGGAAGGAAGGAGAGCCGTGAAAGGCAGATAGGAAAGTGAAAGAGGAGAGGGTCCGCCCCGAAGGTAAGGGACAAAAGGGGAAAACGGACATAGCTCAGGAATCCCTCGGGGTCGCCAACTCCCGAACTCACCAGCCGTGAGCCCCTGAGGGTGTAGAATTATCTAGGGTGCACCAGAAGTGGTGGGGCTACATACACCCTGCCTCCTTAAGGGCCTTGAGCACAAGGCAGGAGGTAAAAGGAAAAGAAAAAGAAGGCTGACCCCTCACAGAAGGAGGGAATCAAAAGATGAGACAAGGGCCAATTAAGGCGGGAAAGGAAGAGACTCCCTAGGCCTCGGATACCCTAATACCGTCGGGGTCGGAAGAGAACAAGAGTTGACCAAGTGAGGTCGACAGGAAAGAAGACAGAGAGGAGCCCGACACAAGTAAGTGGAAGCAATGCCTGACTCAGCTGGGGCCCCGTGGTCGCCAACCCACAACCCACTAGATGTGAGCCCCTGGGGGAAGGAAAGAAGACAGAGAGGAGCCCGGCACAAGTGGAAGCAATGCCGGACTCAGCTAGGGGCCCCGTGGTCGCCAACCCACTTCTCACTAGATGTGAGCCCCTGGGGGAAAAAAGGTAATGAAAAAGAAGGCTGACCCCTCACAGAAGGAGGGTGTCAGGAAAGATGAGACAAGGGCCAATTAAGGCGGGAAAGGAAGATGATGATGACGATGATGATAATTGTTGTTTTAAGGGGCCTAACATCTAGGTTATCGGCCCCTGATGATATGAAATGGCGTGAAATGAAAGGATGTAGATAAAAACAACTCAATGCCATGGATGAAACGAAAATGGTGTTTATAAAACAGACAGTGAGCCCCAAAAATTAAGCCTTATATGAATAAAAATAAATAAAAGGCGGATGGTAAAAAAGGATAAAACAAATAAAGCATAGTGAACAATAAAATAGATGAACACAATAACAAACATAAAACTGATTTAACCAGAATTAAAAGTCGTAACTACACATTAAAACTTAAAAAAGTAACCACTCTCCCTCATGAACCGGATGACGAGGTCAGCTGACAGCCCGTCATCACGGAGAATAAGGGAGAGGGTAGTAGGCAGTTTAAGAGTCCTGCGCAGATCGGCCAGATCCACACACTCCAAGAGAAGGTGTGCCACGGTTAGTTGGGCGCCGCAAGGACACACAGGGGGATCTTCTATCTTCAGCAAGTGGGAGTGCGTAGCAATCACATGGCCGATCCGGAGTCGACAGAGTACCACAGCTTCCTTCCGGAGAGATCGGAAGGAAGATTTCCACACCTTCGTTGTCTCCTTGATGCCTCTCAGTTTGTTGGGTGGAAGCGTGGCTCGCCATGCTTCCTCCCAATGCAACAGGATCGAATGCCGCAACTGAGAGCGCACATCACTAGCAGGCACCTTATACGGTAGCGAGGGCAGTGCGACTGTCTGTCTCGCCGCGTGATCAGCAAGCTCGTTTCCCGCAATACCCATGTGGCTAGGAAGCCACACAAAGGACACCCCGGCCCCAGCGTTACGCAAACTGACGAGCAGGTCGTGCACACGATGGACCAACGGGTGCTTCGGGAAACACACATCGATCGCTTGCATCGCACTCAGGGAGTCAGTACACACAAGAAAGTGCTGGTGATCGTCTGATAACGTGTACCGCAGAGCCTCTAAGATGGCATAGAGCTCCGCTGTGTACACGCCACAGGCATCGGGAAGTGAAAAGAGTGATGATGATGATGATAATTGTTGTTTTAAGGGGCCTAACATCTAGGCTATCGGCCCCTGATGGTGTGGGTGATCGTGAAGATGAAAATGAAATGTAAACTTAAAAACTAAAACTAACTAATAAGGAAAAGAGGAGAGGATTGGAGAGGAGAGGAGAGGAGAGGAGAGGGGAGGGGAGAGAGGAGAGGGTCCGCCCCAAAGGTAAGGGACAAAAGGGGAAAACGGACCCAGCTCAGGAATCCCTCGGGGTCGCCAACTCCCGAACTCACCAGCCGTGAGCCCCTGAGGGTGTAGCATTATCTAGGGTGCACCAGAAGTGGTGGGGCTACATACACCCTGCCTCCTTAAGGGCCTTGAGCACAAGGCAGGAGGTAAAAGGAAAAGAAAAAGAAGGCTGACCCCTCACAGAAGGAGGGTGTCAGGAAAGATGAGACAAGGGCCAATTAAGGCGGGAAAGGAAGAGACTCCCTAGGCCTCGGATACCCTAATACCGTCGGGGTCGGAAGAGAACAAGAGTTGACCAAGTGAGGTCGACAGGAAAGAAGACGGAGAGGAGCCCGGCACAAGTAAGTGGAAGCAATGCCGGACTCAGCTGGGGCCCCGTGGTCGCCAACCCACGCCCACAAGATGTGAGCCCCTGGGGGAGAAGTGAAAAGAGAAACCGACGATCCTCAACCACAAATGCACAGCCTACTTTCTCGTTTACCCTCGAACCGTCCGTGAATAGAAGCCCTGATTCCGGATACCGGCTCACCACGGACTGGAACAGCCTCCGATGGACGGAGGAGTCAGTGTCCGACTTGGGGCCGGTGTGCAGATCCAGGATGATATCAGGGCGAGAGACCATCCACGGAGGGGCCTTGCTAGGTACTCGGACGATACAGGAGACAGAAGGAAATCGAAACTGACGGTATAAGTCATCCAAGCGAATCCCCGCCGGCCGAGTGGCTCGGGCGAGCGCATCATACAGCCGGCGATTCGGATTGGAAAACAAACATGGATAGCTTGGATGAAGGGGCATCTGTCGAACAGTTGCAGCATAGGTCAGCAGTACTTGTTGGCGCCTCAGGTGTAAAGGAGGTACGCCAGCCTCTGCGAGCAGGCTGACGACTGGGCTCGTCCGAAAGGCACCCGTCGCCAGCCTCACACCGCCGTGGTGGACACTGTCCAGTTTAACAAGCACTGGCTTACGGGCCGAACCATATGCTACACTGCCATAATCTAATCGAGATAAAATCAGAGCCTTATAAAAACGTAGGAGCACCGCGCGGTCCGCCCCCCATGAGGTGCCGCTAAGATACCGCAACATGTTGAGTTTCTTAGCACAGGCAGTTTTCAAACACCACACGTGTGGCTCCCACGTCAATTTCTGATCGAAAAGGAGCCCAAGGAACCGGTACGCAGCAACAACAGGCAAAGCTACATTGCCCAGATAAAGCTCAGGATCAGGATGGACAACCGAGGACTTAGCGGTTGAGAATCGAAAGCCATGCTCTAGTGTCCAGCGTTCCACTCTCCGAATAACTTGTTGTAGCTGTCGTTCAGCGACCGCCATATTTTGCGCACTATAATGTAGAGCGAAGTCGTCTACATATAGTGACGGTATCACTGCTGGACCAGCAGCAGCGACTATACCGTTTATGGCAATCGCAAATAATGTTACGCTAAGCACCATCCCTGTGGGACTCCGTTTTCCTGTAAATGGTAATGCGAATATGTACCCCCTATTCGGACACAGAACAGGCGAAGGGACAGAAAATTCGCAATAAAAACCGGCAAGTTACCTCGGAATTTCCATTGATGTAGGGTAGAGAGGATGCCGTAACGCCAAGTGGTGTCATAGGCCTTCTCGAGGTCAAAGAAAACAGGGACTAGGTGCTGTCTCTGGAGAAAAGCGTCCTGTATGGCGGCCTCCAGACGTACCAGATGGTCGTTGGTACACCGAGAAGCCCTGAAACCACACTGGTATTCAGACAGGAGTCCCCGTTCCTCCAAGACCCACACCAGGCGCCGATTGACCATCCTCTCAAAGAGCTTGCATAGACCGTTAGTGAGACAATTAGGTCTGTAACTCCCTGTCAAATTGGGATCCTTATCGGGCTTCAGGATAGGTATAATGATACATTCCTGCCATTGCGCTGGAAACACACCTTCCAACCAGATTCTGTTAAACACCCTGAGCATATAACGAATGCTCTCATCGTTAAGGTGCTTAAGCATCTGGTTGTGAATATTATCCGGGCCGGGAGACGTGTCCCTCCAGACCGCCAGCGCTCCGCGGAGCTCCCACTCCGTAAAGGGCACGTTGTACTCCTCCGAAGCGCGGGAAGCAAAACTAAGCTGGAAACGGTCCGCTTCGCGCCTCAGGGCCACGAAGGCAGGGTCATAGTTATCGGAACCGGATATATCCGCAAAATACGAGGCGAGATGGTTTGCAACGGGATAAGGATCCGTAACCAATTCATTATCAATGGAAATGATGATGATGATAATTGTTGTTTTAAGGGGCCTATCTAGGTTATCGGCCCCTGATGGTTTGGGTGATCGTGAAGATGAAAAATGAAAAGCGAACTCAAAAACTAAAACTAACTACTGCCCCCGGAAATTGAATTATATTGAGACCACGATGGCTGTATTGGCAAATATGAGTAAAGTTATGAATGTCATAGTTATGACGTGGATATTCATGACGTAGGCACGGATGACGCTGACTTGAGGCAAGCAGGCTGATTGAGCTGAGATTCTTGGTGACGTCATGATTTTGTTCGAGAAAGATCTTAGATTTACGACGCAGTCGCAGGAAACAAGGTATTGTGCTAAGGAAGAAGCTTCGCTATTGGAGGAGAGACTCGAACCAATGAACGATAGTTTGGAAGGAAGACGGAGATTGCTGAAACTAAGATATTTGATTACTTTTGGCATGCAGATTTGTGGAAATCTATTTTCAGTTATGGCATTGATTTGGAATTTTGAAGAAATTAATTTTGAGTTTTTGAAATTTGAAAATCCGTCAAGTATAGCCAAAGTTAAAACTTCCAGCAATGACGCAGCAACAGGCTATGGAAGGGATGGATACGCCCCTTAAGAAGTTGATAAAAGGTCGTGCACAGGAGAGAGGAGCTCTCAGATCTGATGATGATGATAATTGTTGTTTTAAGGGGCCTAACATCTAGGTTATCGGCCCCTGATGGTTTGGGTGATCGTGAAGGTGAAAAATGAAAAGCGAACTTAAAACTAAAACTAACTAATAACCTACATACTAGAAGAAGAAATGGAAAACCAAAGGAGAATAAGGCAAATAAAAGGACAGAAGGAAAAGAAATGCCCTCAACCCTCGGAGAAGGCGGATTGAGGGACTTGGAAGGAAGGAGAGCCATGAAAGGCAGATAGGAAAGTGAAAGAGGAGAGGGTCCGCCCCAAAGGTAAGGGACAAAAGGGGAAAACGGACCCAGCTCAGGAATCCCTCGGGGTCGCCAACTCCCGAACTCACCAGCCGTGAGCCCCTGAGGGTGTAGCATTATCTAGGGTGCACCAGAAGTGGTGGGGCTACATACACCCTGCCTCCTTAAGGGCCTAGAGCACAAGGCAGGAGGTAAAAGGAAGAGAAAAAGAAGGCTGACCCCTCGCAGAAGGAGGGTATCAGAAAAGATGAGACAAGGGCCAATTAAGGCGGGAAAGGAAGAGACTCCCTAGGCCTCGGATACCCTAATACCGTCGGGGTCAGAAGAGAACAAGAGTTGACCAAGTGAGGTCGACAGGAAAGAAGACGGAGAGGAGCCCGGCACAAGTAAGTGGAAGCAATGCCGGACTCAGCTGGGGCCCCGTGGTCGCCAACCCACAACTCACTAGATGTGAGCCCCTGGGGGGACTCTCAGATCTCATATGTCAGATCGCATATATATTTCTGGTGATATATAGTTATTTTCAAGTGATTCAGTGAAGTAAGTTGTCTTTAGCGTGGTTAAAGCCCGGCGCATCGAACGAACTCGGAGCAGTTCCATTTTACGCTGCACGAAACTAGGTGAAGTTGAAACGCTCACATTAACGTTTCCACCAGTCAAGATATCAAGCGCTAACTTCAGTCTGTATTATAATTCTATTGGGCAGTATAACATTGAGGTGTGTAGAAGATTTGAACAATTTCACAGTTATACTTCGAAAGATATTGGAACTTTAAGGCTGCCAACAAAAGTGATTTTCTCGCCACATGAGAAACACTTTTAAAATTCCACATTATACACTACGGCTGACACGTGGAGTGCAACAGTGATATTGGAGAATACGTTTGGTATTACAACGATACATTCGACTATGGAACATTATAATCTTGCAATGCTTTCGATGATTATAACAGTAGTTGAGATGGAAGGCTAAGGCTTTAATGCAATTGGGACATATATCGTTGGAGTAAAGTAACAGCATGGAACTTCGTTAATCGTCTTTCTACAAAAGCGAGCATGTAGTGAACATCCAACTACACTCATGCATCGTGAATCCATCGCTGAATTATACCAGATAACAGTGGAAATATTTTCATACTCCACAACTATGAATATTTCTGAGGAAATAACTACAATAAACTTCATGGCGAATTCCTGCAAGAACTTCAGGGAACTTTCAAGAGAGGCCAGGGTTGTCCCGGCGCACAAAGAAGAGTTTTGCCAGAAGGATGTTTTTCGTATCCACGGAGCAGTGCAATTTCGGAGGAGGAAGCAGTTCGATTCTCCGAGGACGCTGATTCCAAGTTCGAGGACGGAGCACATCTTCACGCTGGTGAATTGGAACCAACAGCAGTTTTCTTTGAAAACTTTCCCCTAGAACTTCAATCAACAGATAAGGTAGTCGTGAACGTTTCTTGTATTATTTGAGTCTTGTAGCGATATCTGAGCAACCATTTTCCCATATTTTTTGTCCTATCTTTTGCCCCATTTTCTTGATTGATATTTCTGTACTCAGTACACTTCGATGATTTGTGCCTTTTTCTTCGATTTGTTAAGGCATTGTTATGTCATTGGCATACTTAATAATTTTGGATCAGTTGAGACTGATGATTTAGATTCTTTCAGTAATTTGCATATTTTTGTAGTCACGATTTGACTGTAAAGTTAACGATTTGCTATGGCAGATTTGAATTCAGACAGCGTGTCTTTTTATTATTCTATTCAGTAAATTACTTTGACCAATTTTCTGTCATCCTCAAGAAAGAAGAATGATTAAAAGATTTTAGAGCGTTAAAATCTATTACGATATCGACGATCTTTGAAATACTAGTCGTCTTATGGACATGATTGCAACATAGACATTTATCATTGCATTATAGACAATTTTATGAAATATGAACGTTAATTACAATTTATTGAATACACTATAGTAATGAACATTTGATAGGAGTTTTTCTCAATTCTAGATTTGAACAATAATGTTTGCATTCCACAATCTAATTGTATTCTATTCGACTATTCATGCAGTTTAGATGAACTTTGTTTGAAGATAGTATTTTTATACTGCGTTACTTTAAAGATATTAATCTCAATTTTGATAGACCAGGCAGGAGTGTCTAATCGTATTTGCTATTAAATTTATTTGTGATTGGCAAATTTTTACTTCATATCGATTCATGAATGAAACCCACGAAGGTTAAATAATAACAGTCATTATTACAATTGATGAATATAAGAATTTTTAAAGAGGAACAATGGATGTATAATCGTTAGTTCAGTGGACGTGTAAAAGTCGCTGTTGAATAATGCCCTTGAATAATGAAGGAGGTTCCCACAATAATTAATGAAGTTGATGAATTAATAAGTGGAGGTTTTTGTGTGTAGTTTGGAAGATTTTTATGCCATATATATGAAGATATATGATGAATTTTGGGCCAATTGTTGTGCAATTTTGTGCGTTATAAGCGAAGTATTTTCCCGCTGATTGTATTGTTCTTTGAAAGGTTATTCATAGGAAGATACTGTTAAAATTAACAAGAGTGTTAAATAATTTGAGATAAAGATTTTGAATGGAGGTTACCGTCACAAATATTAATAATTATTATTAAACCTTATTAAACCTGAATTTGACAGTTAAATATAACTAACCTTCATTGGTCGATTATATCACCACGATTTAAGTAATTATCAACCGGATAAACGTGTGGTTTAATGTATTTCTTGTATAAATAATATAAACAATTAATAATAATAATGTTATTGGTTTTACGTCCCTTTTAACTACACTGGCTTTTAGAGACGCCGGGGTGCCGGAATTTTGCCCCGAAGGGGATCTTTAACGTGCCAGTAAATGTACTGACACGGCTCCCTCGCATTTGCGCACCCTCAAATGCCAGCTGACTGCGCCAGGTTTCGAACCTGCAACCTTGGGCCCAGCAAGCGAGAACGTTACCCCTGAGCCACGCAGCCAGACCATAAACAATTAATATTGTAAAATAATTTTGTAAATATCTTTGTTAAATAATTTGAAATGATAGTGATTAATACAGGCGTGTATAAAATTTTCAATTGTCATTTGACATTGTTATAAACAATTTATTATTGTTATAAATAATTAATGAACTTTTGTTATTAATATTTAGTTTTTTTAATACTCTAAATAACGCTAATTAAACAAGTGGTTTGAACAATTAATCATGATTTGGGATTATTGGAGGAATCCACTGGTGTTTGAATGAAGCATGTAAGACATTTGCGTGATAATATTTCAGTTGAGATGTGAACATTTACGTGTTTGAAAAGGAGAGCCAAGCTCTGTGGTAACACGCTTATGCTAGGGTTGAACGAACGGGAGTCCACTTTGACGATACAGGTGCATTGCAGCTGGCCCGGACAACTGTGTTACAGAGGCCAAGGACGTTCCATAATAGCCTTGTGGCTATAAATAAAATGTGAAGTATATAAACACGCAAAACAATTGATATATGTGTCTCATCCCAAATCCCGTTTCCATTCCATATGCATTATTATTTTTACGTTGCTATGAGCTTGAGAAAGCTGAAACATTATATGTAGAGAATACAGATCCTACAGGAGGACATGGTTATGTGGTCGATGGCTTCTGATTGCCACGTTGATTTTGTTGTTTCATTTTTGTTAAAATCATTCTTTTTGTGAAATAAATTATTGTGCAGTTTAAAGTTTCTCGTCTTCGTTCTGGTTCATTTTAAATATCATGGTGGAGGTTATTGTGTGGGCATACTTTTAAGTGATCCAGTTGACAACCCAGTCCCCGAGATATATTTAAGAGGTAAGTAAAGGTAAGTATGAACCCCCGTATATTTTGGTGTGTTCCACAATAATTTCTTGTTAACTATTGTGCTCTAATCTCGATAGTATCTGTCAGTGCCATTTTCATTGATGTAGCTGTGCCGGTGCGTTTGATTATTGGCAATCCGATTGAGGGGGCGGATATCTGACAGCCTACTATCAGGATATCGGGTACACTACCAACCTACATACTAGAAGAAGAAAAGGAAAACTAAAGGAGAATAAGGCAAATAAAGGACAGGAGGAAAAGAAATGCCCTCAACCCTCGAAGAAGGCGGATTGAGGAACTTGGAAGGATGGAGAGCCATGAAAGGCAGATAGGAAAGTGAGAGGAGAGGGTCCGCCCCAAAGGGAAGGGACAAAAGGGGAAAACTGACCCAGCTCAGGAATCCCTCGGGGTCGCCAAATCCCGAACTCACCAGCCGTGAGCCCCTGAGGGTGTAGCATTATCTAGAGTGCACCAGAGGTAGTGGGGCTACATACACCCTGCCTCCTTAAGGGCCTAGAGCACAAGGCAGGAGGTAAAAGGAAGAGAAAAAGAAGGCTGACCCCTCGCAGAAGGAGGGTATCAGAAAAGATGTGACAAGGGCCAATTAAGGCGGGAAAGGAAGAGACTTCCTAGGCCTCGGATACCCTAATACCGTCGGGGTCAGAAGAGAACAAGAGTTGACCAAGTGAGGTCGACAGGAAAGAAGACGGAGCCCGGCACAAGTGGAAGCAATGCCGGACTCAGCTGGGGCCCCGTGGTCCCCAACCCACGCCCCACTAGATGTGAGCCCCTGGGGTGCCAACAAGGTTATTGAAGATGAACGTAAGCATATTTTCAATGATTACTGGGGCTTGAAAGATTTAGAAAGGCAACGCCATTTCTTGTCGGCCAGCATGTCAGAGATAAAGCCAAATTACCGATACGGTCGAGAGCACAGTAATCTGAGTCTTAACAATGCATTTTATTTCCATATTGAAGGCAAGAAAATCTGCGTTTGTAAGCATTTCTGTAAGTCCACACTCTGCATCAATGATAGACCAATAAGAACTGTTCTGCAGAAGAAGACATTTTTCACTGGGAATATTTCTTTAGATCTGAGAGGAAAACATGAAAAACATTCCAAAATAGACGAAAACAACAAAAAAAAGGTGGTCGAGATCACATCAATAGTATTCCCTGCATTCCAAGCCACTACTGTAGGAGTGACACAAAGAAACTGTACATAGAGGGAAATAAATCAATTGCAGATCTCCATAGGGATTATGAATCAGCATTCAAAGAAAAGAACCTCCCAACTGCAAATTACATTATGTATTCTCGAATATTTAATGAAGAGTTCAACTTATCATTCTTCATTCCTAAGAAGGATCAGTACGAACTAAGCGTTGCTTATTCGAATGCAAAGGATGACGAAAAAAAAAATGGAAGAAAGGTATCAAAGACACTTGTATGAGACGAAGTTGTCGCGCGAAGATACAAACAAGGATAAGACTTATGATAATTGTGTGGAAGCTGTGTTTAACCTTCAAGCAGTATTGCCCTGGCCAACTCCACAAGCTGCTTCTTTTTATTACGTTTCAGAGTTGGGAGTGTTCAATCTCACTATATTTAACTTGAAAACTAATTATGTTCAGTGTTATGTATGGCATGAGGGGGAAGCTCAGAGAGGAGCAAATGAGATTGGTTCTTTTGTTTTACAATATCTCGAAAGCATGGAAGGTGATGGTTCACACGAAGTAGACGCAATTTTCTATTCAGATAATTTGCTGGCCAGCAGAAAAACCAATTTATGATAGCCATATACAAGCACGCGGTGTGGAAGTACAAGTGGATACGTAGCATCACCCACAAATTTCTTAAAACTGGCCATAGTCAAAATGATGACGACAGCGCTCATTCTGTAATCGAGAGACAGATCAATCGAGCAAAAAGGTTGCTCCTGAACAGTATATTTCTCTTATACGATGTGCAAAGAAAACCGGGAAGCCTTACACCATACTCGAAGTCTGTCACAAAGACGTCTATGATTTAAAGGCATTAGCAGCTGACATTGGATTGCAGCTAAAGACAAACAGCGAGGGAAATCCCTTCAAGATTACGGAAGTGAAAGTGCTGAAGGTGGAGAAGAAACAATTCGGAAAACTATTCTACAAAACTTCCTACGCCGAGAGTCAATTTCATGTCATTGATGTCATGTCACCTAAAAGAACAGGCAAAGCTATCACAGTGTTTAAAGCTAATGATGATGTTTTGAAGAGGGCATATCGGAGAAAAGTAGGAATCTCTGACAAAAAGAAAGGTCTGCTGTCGTTGTTTAAAGAGAAATGCAACCCAAACTGTTATTAAACATTTTACAGCAACTTATGATTCCAAGATGTAACTCCAGCAATTTGTAATTCCATTATTATTATTATTATTTTCTTATTATAATTTGTAACATCAAAACGCTATACTGCATTCAATAATAGTTTGTATTTTCAAAATATTATATTTCATCCAACAATAAATTGTATTTTTTACTTTGTACAATATTTCATTTCTTTCACCCCATGATTTATAACAAAATCAGAAAATAAATTTCATAAGAACAATGTCACAAGTCAAAATGATTCATTAAAAATTAATTTTTAAGGGTTGATTTCACAGATTTGTTGGAACCTTTGACATTTGAACAAAGAGCATGGCCTAACGTTCCCACCACAAGAAATAATTAAGTATACAAGCTCAATCTTCCATCCAGGACAATTTTCAAATAATAATTTTCAAACGCTTCTCCTGAAAAACTGTGATTTTTGAGTTGTGCCACTATTCCTCCGGACCAACGATATATTATGTGGGATACTAAACTTGCCTGGATGGTATAGAGAAATCTAGAGTTAGATGGTATGGACATGTAAAACGAATGGAGGAGAAGAGGATACCCAGGAGGATACACGAGACGAAGTGGGAAGATAGGATGATGATGATAATTGTTGTTTTAAGGGGCCTATCATCGAGGTTATCGGCCCCTAATGAAATGAAATGGCGTGAAATGAAAGGATGTAGATAAAAACAACTCACTGCCATGGATGAAGCGAAAATGGTGTTTATAAAACAGACAGTGAGCTCCAAAAATTATGCCTTATTTGAATAAAAAGAATAAAAGGCGGATGGTAAAAAAGGACAAAACAAATAAGGCATAGTGAACAATAAAATAGATGAACACAATAAAAAAAACATAAAACAGATTTACCAGAATTAAAAGTCGTAACTACACATTAAAACTTAAAAAAGTAACCACTCTCCCTCATGAACCGGATGACGAGGTCAGCTGACGGCCCATCATCACGGAGAATAAGGGAGAGGGTATTAGGCAGTTTAAGAGTCCCTCGCAGATCGGCCAGATCCACACACTCCAAGAGGTCTGCCACGGTTAGGTGGGCGCCGCAAGTACACACAGGAGGATCTTCTCTCTTTAGCAAGTGGGAGTGCGTAGCAATCGCATGGCCGATCCGGAGTCGACAGAGTACCACAGCTTCCTTCCGGAGAGATCGGAAGGAAGATTTCCACACCTTCGTTGTCTCCTTGATGCCTCTCAGTTTGTTGGGTGGAAGCGTGGCTCGCCATGCTTCCTCCCAATGCAAAAGGATCGAATGCCGCAACTGAGAGCGCACATCACTAGCAGGCACCTTATACGGTAGCGAGGGCAGTGCGACTGTCTGTCTCGCCGTGTGATCAGCAAGCTCGTTTCCCGCAATACCCATGTGGCTAGGAAGCCACACAAAGGTCACCCCGGTTCCAGCGTTACGCGAACAGACGAGCTGGTCGTGCACACGCTGGACTAACGGGTGCTTCGGGAAACACACATCGATCGCCTGCAGCGCACTCAGAGAGTCAGTACACACAAGAAAGTGCTGGTGATCGTCTGATAACGTGTACCGCAGAGCCTCTAAGATGGCATAGAGCTCCGCAGTGTACACGCTACAGGCCTCGGGAAGTGAAAAGAGGAACCGACGATCCTCAACCACAAATGCACAGCCTACTTTCTCGTTTACCCTCGAACCGTCCGTGAATACAAGCCCTGACCCCGGATACCGTGTCACCACGGACTGGGACAGCCTCCGATGGATGGAGGAGTCCGTGTCCGACTTGGGGCCGGTGTGCAGATCCAGGATATCAGGGCGAGAGACCATCCACGGAGGGGCCTTGCTAGGTACTCGGACGATACAGGAGACAGAAGGAAATCGGAATTGACGGTATAAGTCAGCCAAGCGAATCCCCGCCGGCCGAGTGGCTCGGGCGAGCACATCATACAGCCGGCGATTCGGATTGTAAAACAAACATGGATAGCTTGGATGAAGTGGCATCTGTCGAATAGTTGCAGCATATGTCAGCAGTACTTGTTGGCGCCTCAGGTGTAAAGGAGGTACGCCAGCCTCGGCGAGCAAGCTGACGACTGGGCTTGTCCGAAAGGCACCCGTCGCCAGCCTCACACCGCCGTGGTGGACACTGTCCAGTTTAACAAGCACTGACTTACGGGCCGAACCATATGCTACACTGCCATAATCTAACCTAGATAAAATCAGTGACTTGTAAAAACGCAGGAGCACCGCGCGGTCCGCCCCCCATGATGTGCCGCTAAGAAACCGCAACATGTTGAGTTTCTTAGCGCAGGCAGTTTTCAAACACCGCACGTGTGGTTCCCACGTCAATTTCTGATCGAAAAGGAGCCCAAGGAACCGGTACGCAGCAACAACAGGCAAAGCTACATTGCCCAGATAAAGCTCAGGATATGGATGGAGGGTGCGCTTTCGGCAGAAATGGACAACCGAGGACTTAGCGGTTGAGAATCGATGATGATAATTGTTGTTTTAAGGGGCCTAACATCTAGGTTATCGGCCCCTGATGGTTTGGGTGATCGTGAAGAGGAAAAATGAAAAGCGAACTTAAAACTAAAACTAACTACTAACCTACATACTAGAAGAAGAAATGGAAAACTAAAGGAGAATAAGGCAAATAAAAGGACAGAAGGAAAAGAAATGCCCTAACCCTCGGAGAAGGCGGATTGAGGGACTTGGAAGGAAGGAGAGCCATGAAAGGCAGATAGGAAAGTGAAAGAGGAGAGGGTCCGCCCCAAAGGTAAGGGACAAAAGGGGAAAACGGACCCAGCTCAGGAATCCCTCGGGGTCGCCAACTCCCGAACTCACCAGCCGTGAGCCCCTGAGGGTGTAGCATTATCTAGGGTGCACCAGAAGTGGTGGGGCTACATACACCCTGCCTCCTTAAGGGCCTAGAGCACAAGGCAGGAGGTAAAAGGAAGACAAAAAGAAGGCTGACCCCTCGCAGAAGGAGGGTATCAGAAAAGATGAGACAAGGGCCATGATGATGATGATGATGATGATAATTGTTGTTTTAAGGGGCCTAACATCTAGGTTATCGGCCCCTGATGGTTTGGGTGATCGTGAAGATGAAAATGAAAAGTGAACTTAAAACTAAAACTAACTACTAACCTACATACTAGAAGAAGAAATGGAAAATTAAAGGAGAATAAGGCAAATAAAAGGACAGAAGGAAAAGAAATGCCCTCAACCCACGGAGAAGGCGGATTGAGGGACTTGGAAGGAAGGAGAGCCATGAAAGGCAGATAGGAAAGTGAAAGAGGAGAGGGTCCGCCCCAAAGGTAAGGGACAAAAGGGGAAAACGGACCCAGCTCAGGAATCCCTCGGGGTCGCCAACTCCCGAACTCACCAGCCGTGAGCCCCTGAGGGTGTAGCATTATCTAGGGTGCACCAGAAGTGGTGGGGCTACATACACCCTGCCTCCTTAAGGGCCTAGAGCACAAGGCAGGAGGTAAAAGGAAGAGAAAAAGAAGGCTGACCCCTCGCAGAAGGAGGGTATCAGAAAAGAGGAGACAAGGGCCAATTAAGGCGGGAAAGGAAGAGACTCCCTAGGCCTCGGATAGCCTAATACCGTCGGGGTCAGAGGAGAACAAGAGTTGACCAAGTGAGGTCGACAGGAAAGAAGACAGAGAGGAGCCCGGCACAAGTAAGTGGAAGCAATGCCGGACTCAGCTGGGGCCCCGTGGTCGCCAACCCACGCCCACAAGATGTGAGCCCCTGGGGGATCTTTTTGAACCCATGGCCAGATCATCCTCCCCGAATGCCACCGACATCCGATCACGGGCCGTCACAGTAGGCGCTATCCAGCCAGGGCAAGGCCCGCCTAGCTTGGAAGGCATTGCCCGGGGGTCCGATGTTTTACAATGCCGTATCGGCATGTACCCCTTGGCATATACTGGATTTTACAGCTCAGACATTCGGCTGTGCGGGGACCTGCGTAGTCAGGCGGATACTACTGAACGGGTACATGGCACACCCACCTGTCGGCGCGGCCAAGACCGGAACAGGCTTTCGAGCGTAGTCGCTAGCGTAAGTGGCCCATCCCCTAACAGCACGCACATATAGAAATTTTGGTTGCCAGACCCTGAAAGCAGTGACGGAAAGAAGTGCGATATAACCTAATGAGAGTTATACCGCACGGGTGTATGTCTTTTAGAGCTGACTGTCAAACCCTCGAAAGGGGACCGTTCCGAGAAGCCCTTTTAGTCGCCTTTTACGACTGGCAGGGAGTACCGTGGATGTATTAGCTTCCTCCCACCCACTGGGGGTCCAATTCACAAAACAACGCGGAGTCCCTAAAGTATAGCCAAGGCGCCCCTTTTAGTCGCCTCTTACGACAGGCAGGGGATACCGTGTGTGTATTCTAAACCCCCCACCCACAGGGGGGGGGGGGGGGAAGAAAAGAGACGGAGAGACAGGTGGCTGAAGGTGGTGGAAGAAAACGTGAAAAAGAGAAGAGAAGACTGGACAAGGGTGGAGGCTGAGAGATGGTGGGAAGACAGAAGACGTTGGAGAGGATTGTCTTCCAAACAGACCCGGCCAGTGGCTGGAAACTGTGCAAGATGATGATGATCACTAAGGTTCGGATGTTAAGGTTGATGATGATGATAATTGTTGTTTTAAGGGGCCTAACATCTAGGTTATCGGCCCCTGATGGTTTGGGTGATCGTGAAGATGAAAATGAAAAGCGAACTTAAAACTAAACTAACTACTAACCTACATACTAGAAGAAGAAATGGAAAATTAAAGGAGAATAAGGCAAATAAAAGGACAGAAGGAAAAGAAAAGCCCTCAACCCTCGGAGAAGGCGGATTGAGGGACTTGGAAGGAAGGAGAGCCATGAAAGGCATATAGGAAAGTGAAAGAGGAGAGGGTCCGCCCCAAAGGTAAGGGACAAAAGGGGAAAACGGACCCAGCTCAGGAATCCCTCGGGGTCGCCAACTCCCGAACTCACCAGCCGTGAGCCCCTGAGGGAGTAGCATTATCTAGGGTGCACCAGAAGTGGTGGGGCTACATACACCCTGCCTCCTTAAGGGCCTAGAGCACAAGGCAGGAGGTAAAAGGAAGAGAAAAAGAAGGCTGACCCCTCGCAGAAGGAGGGTATCAGAAAAGATGAGACAAGGGCCAATTAAGGCGGGAAAGGAAGAGACTCCCTAGGCCTCGGATACCCTAATACCGTCGGGGTCAGAAGAGAACAAGAGTTGACCAAGTGTGGTCGACAGGAAAGAAGACAGAGAGGAGCCCGGCACAAGTAAGTGGAAGCAATGCCGGACTCAGCTGGGGCCCCGTGGTCGCCAACCCACGCCCACAAGATGTGAGCCCCTGGGGGGCGGATGTTAAGGAAAAGTCATATTTTTTTCCTGAGCTCATTTTACCCGAAATCTGGAAAATAAGTTTGAATGACGGGTCCCTGACCACGTTTAAAACAATTTGATGTTGCCTATAAATGCATATTTCAGCCATTTTTGTTTTGGTCATATTTTAATGATATAAGGTCATATTAGGTTATAATTTCAGCATTTTTTGTTTAAATTGAGGCGTCGTTAACAAGGTACGTGTTATTTACGTCGAGTTTCAAACAC
The DNA here is from genome assembly GCA_946902985.2 of Meconema thalassinum. NCBI lineage: Eukaryota > Metazoa > Arthropoda > Insecta > Orthoptera > Tettigoniidae > Meconema > Meconema thalassinum. The sequence continues at coordinate 499,256,505 of OX336392.1, read as the reverse complement.
AGGATTTTCAAATAGTGTAGTATATAAATTTTTCTTTCTTTTCCCGGAACAGGCAGATAGCAGGTTTAGAAGACCTGATTCCAAGAAGGCGCTCCTCTACGGACGTCTTTTAGCACATCTTTCTGGACAAGTTAGATTGCGACACTGTACGCATGAGGTCACGGAACATGACGATAGTGTGCTTCCACCTTTCAATATAATGCCAAACCAGTAGATATATTTAGCTCAGAAGCAAGTAGCAAACAAGGAAATGCCATGTTTTTAGGTCATATTTAGCTAGTTTTTAGAGCATATTTGCTTGCATATTGTGTACTTCTTTAGGTCTTAAACTTCCGAACCCTCATGATCACTAAACTTGCCCAAACCACCTGCTGACTTTAGTTCATATGTTGAGTTTATAGGATCTGCTATTTAAGATGTATGCAAGCAATCAATGCATGAAGCCATAGAAGAAGCTGTATGTGAACAATAGAGATATAACTGTTGCTCTGGATGGAAATTGGCAAAAAAAAAAAAAAGGGGTCACACATCACTTATGGTGGTAACGGCAACCAGTGGTGATACAGGGAAGGTTGTGGATGTTAACATTTTATACAAATACTGTAGGTGTAGAGAACTAATTAACAATCATCATGAACCTTTGTGTTCTGCAAATTATATAGGGCTCAGTGGGGCAATGGAAATATCTGGAGCAAAGGCAATTCTTAAACGATCCTTGCCCAATTAGGATACAATGTGAGGTACACTAAATACTTGGGTGATGGAGACTCGAAGGCATATAAAGCTGTTGTGGAAGACAAACCTTATGGGCCTGATGACATTGAAAAACTGTCAGAAGAGAATGGGAAAAAGACTAAAAAACTTGAAAAGCAAATTACAAGGTAAGAAGCTCAGTAATGGGAGGCCATTTAGTGGGCGAAAGAGTTACTGATGCCTGGATTTAAAAAATACAAAAGTATTATGGACTGGCCATTATAAGGAATGATGGTAGCCTAGAGGATATGAAGAAAGCAGTCTGGGCTGTGTATTTCCACTTGCTTTCAACAGATGAAAGTCCTCAACATACGCTGTGCCCACGAGGAGAGACGAGTTGGTGCAAGTATCAGAAGGCACAAGTTATAGGCCAAGGCTACAAACATATTGAGCATTCTCATCTTCCAGAAAGTGTTATGACTGAGATGAAACCAATATTCAAGAGACTTGGCTAACCCTGAACTGCTCAAGAAATGTGTCCATGGCAAGAGTCAGAATCCTAATGAATCTCTGAACAATATGATTTGGAATAGATTACCCAATACCTTATACATGGATGTGTATGAAGCTATAGCAGGCTTCAATAAGGGAAATATTGTTAAATTCATAGATCTGAACAATCTTGTACGTCAGCCAGGATTCCACTGTATTTCAGCCATGCAGCAACTGGACTCTGCATGGTAAGAAGAGCTGAACGCATGGTACAGGAAGCACAGAAGAAAGCCGGACAGGATAGAAGTATAACAAAGAGAAAGCCGGGGGAGTTGTTTGAAGAACTTGTTGTTTTGCACATAAATATTCCTTTCTTTTCAGTTGTCACTTATCACAGAAGTTTCAAATTTTTAGCATCTTTAGCTTGGCTTGTAAATGAGATTTTAACATGGGATTTTTTTTTCTAGCTGATATACCTTTCAAAAAAAATTATATACAGTATTTTGAATTTTTAAAACCAAAAATTCGAGATTAAATAAAAAAAAAATTATTATGGTCACAATAGTAGAAACATCGAACACCCATGTTAAAATACTAAGATGATGATGATTGTTGTTTTAAGGGGCCTAACATCTAGGTTATCGGCCCTAAAATACTAAGAAATGATCACTAAGAATGGATATAAAATTTCATCTAAATCTACCCAGTAGTGTCTATGAAAAAGTAACATGAAGTTGTTATAAATGTACATTATGAAGATAGGCCATTGGAACTCCCCTTAAAGAAAAAAATTAAACAAAATAATTTTAATAGTTACCAAAACCGACAAAGGCAACACAATAGGCGTTATGAAAGAAGATGATGGTGGTGATGATCGATGTTTTAAGGGGCCTAACATCTAAGTTATCAGCCCCTAATGGTCAGGGTGATAGTGAAAGATGAGATGAGAATGTAATGAAAACTATAACTACAGTTGAACCTGCTTTATACGTAACTCTGCGTATTTCGTATTTGTACGTAATTTCTTTTAGGTCCCGGCAAAATGTAATTTAAAAGCGTGTTAATTTAACCTTATTTATACGTAATCCATTTATACGTAATTCGCTGTTATACGTATGAAGTGTTAATGAAATACATCTGAGTTTTGCGTAGCCTGATCGTAATTTAATGAGCGCGTGTTGTTATAAAAGAAACTATAGTACTGTATTTATGTAGTTACTATTGTTAGCGTGGACGGAGGTAGAGCGGTCGGGTTTCGGTGCTGAGACAGAACACACAGTTTCTGTCTCATGTGGGACAGGTTCTAGATTGTCCACACGAAAACAATTCTCATATTCAAACAAATTTATTTTCTTTTGTTTCCGCGATGAAACCGCCGACTCGGCTGGTAACTTAATCTTTAGCGGCACTGTGAAGGTCAAAAACAACGCAGCTAGAGGTGATGATGATAATTGTTGTTTAAGGGGCCTAACATCGAGGTTATCGGCCCCTAATGAAATGAAATGGTGTAGATAAAAACAACTCACTGCCATGGTTGAAGCGAAAATGGTGTTTATAAAACAGACAGTGAGCCCCAAAAATTATGCCTTATTTGAATAAAAAGAATAAAAGGCGGATGGTAAACAAGGGTAAAACAAATCAGGCATAGTGAACAATACAATACATAACACAATAAAAAACATAAAACAGATTTACCAGAATTAAAAGTCATAACTACACATTAAAACTTAAAAAAGTAACCACTCTCGCTCATGAACCGGATGACGAGGTCAGCTGACGGCCCGTCATCACGGAGAATAAGGGAGAGGGTATTAGGCAGTTTAAAACTCCCTCGCAGATCGGCCAGATCCACACACTCCAAGAAAAGGTGTGCCACGGTTAGGTGGGCGCCACAAGTACACACAGGAGGATCTTCTCTCTTTAGCAAGTGGGAGTGCGTAGCAATCCCGTGGCCGATCCGGATTCGACAGAGTACCACAGCTTCCTTCCGGAGAGACCGGAAGGAAGATTTCCACACCTTCGTTGTCTCCTTGATGCCTCTCAGTTTGTTGGGTGGAGGCGTGGCACACCATGCCTCCTCCCAATGCGACAGGATCAAATGCCGCAACTGAGAGCGCACATCACTAGCAGGCACCTTATACGGTAGCGAGGGCAGTGCGACTGCCTCTCTCACCGCCTGATCAGCAAGCTCGTTTCCCGCAATACCCATGTGGCTAGGAAGCCACACAAAGGTAACCCCGGTTCCAGCGTTACGCGAACTGACGAGCTGGTCGTGCACACGCTGGACCAACGGGTGCTTCGGGAAACACACATCGATCGCCTGCAGCGCACTCAGAGAGTCAGTACACACAAGAAAGTGCTGGTGATCGTCTGATAACGTGTACCGCAGAGCCTCTAAGATGGCATAGAGCTCCGCAGTGTACACGTCACAGGCCTCGGGAGGTGAAAAGAGATGATGATGATAATTGTTGTTTTAGGGGCCTAACATCTAGGTTATCGGCCCCTAATGATCTGGGTGATAGCGAAAATGATAATGAAATGGAAACCAGAACAAAATTATCGAAGACGGAAAATACGTACAAAAAGGAACTCACATGGAAACAACTCACAATATGGTCTTACAAAAGGGAATTTAGAACGAAAAGTTGCACAAAAAGAATAGATTGAAAAAGACCCACAAAACGTAGGCTAGATTCAAAATACGTACAAAATGCAAAGTAGCGTCGAAAAACTTACAAAATGCAACTGAAATTCAAAATACTTACAAAATGCAAATGAGATCGAAATTACGTACAAAATGCAATTGAGGTTCAAAATACTTACAAAATGCAATTGAAATTGAAAATACACAATGCAATTCAGATAGAAATATCCCAGTTCCAATCCAAATTATTCACAAAGTGCAATTGAAATTCAAAATCCTTACAAAATGCAATTGAAATTGAAAATGCTTACAAAATGTACGGTAGTTTCAAACGACTCATGTGGATTGACAATACTTACAAAAAGCAATTTAGATTGAAAATACTTGACAAATGTAATTTAGATTCAAAATACCCACAAAATGCAATTGAGAATCATAATATGTGCAAAATGCCCACCAAACAAAATGCAATTTAGATTCAAAATTCGTGCGAAATGCGGTTTAGGTTGAAAATACTTACAAAATGCAATTGAAATTCACAATACTCACTAAAAGGCCCGGCAACCTGCATTGAAAGACATACTAAAAAGCAATTTAGATTGTCAATCTTTACAAAATGCAATTGAGGTTGAAAACAATCGCGAGATGTAATTTAGATCGAAAAAACTTACAAAATGCAACATAGTTCAAAAATGCCTGAAAAAATCGCTAAAAGGGAATTTAGATACACGGTGATTCGAGTAACAAAAACAGTGCGGGAATCTTAAAGAGAAAAGGAAATAGAAGGAAAAGAGGAGAGGATGGGGGAGAGAGGAGAAGGTCCGCCCCAAAAGGGGAAAACGGACCCAGCTCAGGAATCCCTCGGGGTCGCCAACCCCCGAACCCACCAGCCGTGAGCCCCTGAGGGTGTAGCATTATCTACGGTGCACCAGAAGTGGTGGGGCTACATACACCCTGCCTCCTTAAGGGCCTTGAGCACAAGGCAGGAGGTAAAAGGAAAAGAACAAGAAGGCTGACCCCTCACAGAAGGAGGGTATCAGGAAAGATGAGACAAGGGCCAATTAAGGCGGGAAAGTGAAAGACTCCCTAGGCCTCGGATAACCTAATACCGTCGGGGTCGGAAGAGAGCAGGAGTTGGCCAAGTGAGGTCGACAAGAAAGAAGACAGAGAGGAGCACGGCACAAGTAAGTGGAAGCAATGCCAGACTCAGCTGGGGCCCCGTGGTCGCCAACCCACGCCCACTAGATGTGAGCTCCTGGGGGTGAAGTGGCATCTGTCGAATAGTTGCAGCATAGGTCAGCAGTACTTGTTGGCGCCTCAGGTGTAAAGGAGGTACGCCAGCCTCGGCGAGCAAGCTGACGACTGGGCTTGTCCGAAAGGCACCCGACGCCAGCCTCACACCGCCGTGGTGGACACTGTCCAGTTTAACAAGCACTGACTTACGGGCCGAACCATATGCTACACTGCCATGATCTAATCTAGATAAAATCAGTGCCTTATAAAAACGTAGGAGCACTGCGCGGTCCGCCCCCCATGATGTGCCGCTAAGAAACCGCAACATGTTGAGTTTCTTAGCACAGGCATTTTTCAAACACCGCACGTGTGGTTCCCACGTCAATTTTTGATCGAAAAGGAGCCCAAGGAACCGGTACACAGCAACAACAGGCAAAGCTACATTGCCCACATAAAGCTCAGGATCTGGATGGAGGGTGCGCTTTCGGCAGAAATGGACAACCGAGGACTTAGCGGTTGAGAATCGAAAGCCATGCTCCAGTGTCCAGCGTTCCACTCTCCGAATAGCTTGTAGCTGTCGTTCAGCGACCGCCATATTTTGCGCACTATAATGTAGAGCGAAGTCGTCTACATATAGCGACGGTATCACTGCTGGACCAGCAGCAGCGACTATACCGTTTACGGCAATCGCAAATAATGATACGCCAAGCACCGATCCCTGTGGGACTCCATTTTCCTGTATATGATATTGCGAATATGTCCCCCCTATTCGGACACGGAACAGGCGAAGGGACAGAAAATTCGCAATAAAAACCGGCAAGTTACCTCGGAATTTCCATTGATGCAGGGTAGAGAGGATGCCGTAACGCCAAGTGGTGTCATAGGCCTTCTCGAGGTCAAAGAAAACAGCGACTAGGTGCTGTCTCCGGAGAAAAGAGTCCTGTATGGCGGCCTCCAGGCGTACCAGATGGTCGTTGGTACACCGAGACGCCCTGAATCCACACTGGTATTCAGACAGGAGTCCCCGTTTCTCCAGGACCCACACCAGGCGCCGATTGACCATCCTCTCAAAGAGCTTGCACAGACCGTTAGTGAGACAAATAGGTCTGTAACTCCCTGTCAATTTGGGATCCTTATCGGGCTTCAGGATAGGTATAATGATACCTTCCTGCCATTGCGCTGGAAACACACCTTCCAACCAGATACGATTAAACACCCTGAGCAAATAACGAATGCTCTCATCGTTAAGGTGTTTAAGCATCTGGTTGTGAATATTATCCGGGCCAGGAGACGTGTCCCTGCAGAGCGCCAGCGGCAACGCTCCGGCTTCATTGCCATCTACAAAAGATGCTGCTCTATATCACTCGTGCAGAGTGTTTCTACAGGTTCAGCAGTGGTTTGGAAATGAAACACTCGAACCTGAACGTTGGGGTTGGACAAGGGGAGATGGGGGATATCTGATTCCTATTAAGACCAAGGCTGCTACTGCACCTGACAGCCTGCTCAATTCTATATTTTGCCGTTGTGCCACAGGCTGCGGTATGAGATGTGGATGCCGGAACGCAGATAGGAAAGTGAAAGAGGAGAGGGTCCGCCCCAAAGGTAAGGGACAAAAGGGAAAAACGGACCCAGCTCAGGAATCCCTCGGGGTCGCCAACTCCCGAACTCACCAGCCGTGAGCCCCTGAGGGTGTAGCATTATCTAGGGTGCACCAGAAGTGGTGGGGCTACATACACCCTGCCTCCTTAAGAGCCTAGGGCACAAGGCAGGAGGTAAAAGGAAGAGAAAAAGAAGGCTGACCCCTCACAGAAGGAGGGTATCAGAAAAGATGAGACAACGGCCAATTAAGGCGGGAAAGGAAGAGACTCCCTAGGCCTCGGATACCCTAATACCGTCGGGGTCGGAAGAGAACAAGAGGTGACCAAGTGAGGTCGACAGGAAAGAAGACGGAGAGGAGCCCGGCACAAGTAAGTGGAAGCAATGTCGGATTCAGCTGGGGCCCCATGGTCGCCAACCCACGCCCACTAGAAGTGAGCCCCTGGGGGAGGGTGATAGTGAAAATGATGATGATAATTGTTGTTTTAAGGGGCCTAACATCTAGGTTATCGGCCCCTAATGGTTTGGGTGATCGATAAGATGATAATGAAATGTAAACTATAACTAAAACTAACTACTAACTTATATCCTAGAAGAAGAAAGATAGCGAAAATGACAATGAAATGGAAATCAGAACAAAAATTTAGTGAGATTGAAAATACTTATAAAATTGAACTCAAATTGAAACGACTCACAAAATGGAGTGTGGAAATACTTACAAAAGGGAATTTAGAAGAAAAAACTCGCAAAAGGAATGGATTGAAAAACATGTGAAAAATGTAGGTTGGGTTCAAAATACGTACAAAATGCAATATAGAGTCGAAATACTTGCAAAATTCAATAGAAATTCAAAATACTGTACTTACAAATTGCAAATGAGATCGAAAATACGTACAAAATGGAACCGAGGTCCAAAATACTTACAAAATGCAATTAAAATTGAAAATACACAATGCAATTGAGATTGAAAAAGGCCGGTTCAGATTCAAAATACTAACAAGTGGAATTAAAATTCAAAATACTTACAAAATGCAATTGAAATTGCTTACAAATTGTAATTTAGATTCAATATACTAACAAAATGCAATTTACAATCAAAATACTTACAAAATGCCCAACATACAAAATGCAATTTAGATTGAAAATGCTTGCAAAACACGGTTTAGGTTGGAAATATTCGCAAAATGCAATTTAGATCGAAAAGACATAAAATGCAACGGAGATTGAAAATACCTACAAAAGGGAGTGTAGATGCAAACAAATCGCTAAACGGAATTTAGATACACAACTAGCCAATTAACAGAAACAGTGTGGGAACCTTAAAGAGAAAAGGAAATATAAGAAAAAAGAAAAAAAAGAGAAGGCTGACCCCTCACAGAAGGAGGGTATCAGGAAAGATGAGACAAGGGCCAATTAAGGCGGGAAAGCGAAGACTCCCTAGGCCTCGGACACCCTAATACTGTCGGGGTCTGAAAAGAACAAGGTGACCAAGGGAGGTCGACAGGAAAGATGATGATGATGATAATTGTTGTTTTAAGGGGCCTAACATCGAGGTTATCGGCCCCTAATGAAATGAAATGAAATGACGTGAAATGAAAGTATGTAGATAAAAACAACTCACTGCCATGGATGAAGCGAAAATGGTGTTTATAAAACAGACAGTGAGCCCCCCGAAAATATGCCTTATTTGAATAAAAAGAATAAAAGGCGGATGGTAAAAAAGGATAAAACAAATAAGGCATAGTGAACAATACAATACATAACACAATAAGAAACGTAAAACAGATTTAACCACAATTAAAAGTCGTAACTACACATTAAAACTTAAAAAAGTAACCACTCTCCCTCATGAACCGGATGACGAGGTCAGCTGACGGCCCGTCATCACGGAGAATAAGGGAGAGGGTATTAGGCAGTTTAAGAGTCCCTCGCAGATCGGCCAGATCCACACACTCCAAGAGAAGGTGTGCCACGGTTAGGTGGGCGCCGCAAGTACACACAGGAGGATCTTCTCTCTTTAGCAAGTGGGAGTGCGTAGCAATCCCATGGCCGATCCGGAGTCGACAGAGTACCACAGCTTCCTTCCGGAGAGATCGGAAGGAAGATTTCCACACCTTCGTTGTCTCCTTGATGCCTCTCAGTTTGTTAGGTGGAGGCGTGGCACGCCATGCCTCCTCCCAATGCGACAGGATCGAATGCCGCAACTGAGAGCGCACATCACTAGCAGGCACCTTATATGGTAGCGAGGGCAGTGCGACTGCCTCTCTCGCCGCCTGATCAGCAAGCTCGTTTCCCGCAATACCCATGTGGCTAGGAAGCCACACAAAGGTCACCCCGGTTCCAGCGTTACGCGAACTGACGAGCTGGTCGTGCACACGCTGGACCAACGGGTGCTTCGGGAAACACACATCGATCGCTTGCAGCGCACTCAGAGAGTCAGTACACACAAGAAAGTGCTGGTGATCGTCTGATAACGTGTACCGCAGAGCCTCTAAGATGGCATAGAGCTCTGCAGTGTACACGCTACAGGCCTCGGGAAGTGAAAAGAGAAACCGACGATCCTCAACCACAAATGCACAGCCTACTTTCTCGTTTACCCTCGAACCGTCCGTGAATACAAGCCCTGATCCCGGATACCGTGTCACCACGGACTGGAACAGCCTCCGATGGACGGAGGAGTCCGTGTCCGACTTGGGGCCGGTGTGCAGATCCAGGATGATAGCAGGGCGAGAGACCATCCACGGAGGGGCCTTGCTAGGTACTCGGACGATACAGGAGACAGAAGGAAATCGGAACTGACGGTATAAGTCATCCAAGCGAATCCCCGCCGGCCGAGTGGCTCGGGCGAGCGCATCATACAGCCGGCGATTCGGATTGGAAAACAAACATGGATAGCTTGGATGAAGGGGCATCTGTCGAATTGTTGCAGCATAGGTTAGCAGTACTTGTTGGCGCCTCAGGTGTAAAGGAGGTACGCCAGCCTCGGCGAGCAAGCTGACGACTGGGCTCGTCCGAAAGGCACCCGTCGCCAGCCTCACACCGCCGTGGTGGACACTGTCCAGTTTAACAAGCACTGACTTACGGGCCGAACCATATGCTACACTGCCATAATCTAACCTAGATAAAATCAGTGCTTTATAAAAACGTAGAAGCACCGCGCGGTCCGCCCCCCACGATGTGCCGCTAAGAAACCGCAACATGTTGAGCTTCTTAGCACAGGCAGTCTTCAAACACCGCACGTGTGGTTCCCACGTCAATTTCTGATCGAAAAGGAGCCCAAGGAACCGGTACGCAGCAACAACAGGCAAAGCTACATTGCCCAGATAAAGCTCGGGATCTGGATGGAGGGTGCGCTTTCGGCAGAAATGGACAACCGAGGACTTTGCGGTTGAGAATCGAAAGCCATGCTCCAGTGTCCAGCGTTCCACTCTCCGAATAGCTTGTTGTAACTGTCGTTCAGCGACCGCCATATTGTGCGCACTATAATGTAGAGCGAAGTCGTCTACATATAGCGACGGTACCACTGCTGGACCAGCAGCAGCGACTATACCGTTTATGGCAATCGCAAATAATGTTACGCTAAGCACCGATCCCTGTGGGACTCCGTTTTCCTGTATATGATATTGCGAATATGTCCCCCCTATTCGGACACGGAACAGGCGAAGGGACAGAAAATTCGCAATAAAAACCGGCAAGTTACCTCGGAATTTCCATTGATGCAGGGTAGAGAGGATGCCGTAACGCCACGTGGTGTCATAGGCCTTCTCGAGGTCAAAGAAAACGGCGACCAGGTGCTGTCTCCGGAGAAAAGCGTCCTGTATGGCGGTCTCCAGGCGTACCAGATGGTCTTTGGTACACCGTGACGCCCTGAAACCACACTGGTATTCAGACAGGAGTCCCCGTTTCTCCAGGATCCACACTAGGCGCCGATTGACCATCCTCTCGAAGAGCTTGCACAGACCGTTAGTGAGACAAATAGGTCTGTAACTCCCTGTCAATTTGGGATCCTTATCGGGCTTCAGGATAGGTATAATGATACCTTCCTGCCATTGCGCTGGAAACACACCCTCCAACCAGATACGATTAAACACCCTGAGCAAATAACGAATGCTCTCATCGTTAAGGTGTTTAAGCATCTGGTTGTGAATATTATCCGGGCCAGGAGACGTGTCCCTGCAGAGCGCCAGCGCTCCGCGGAGTTCCCACTCCGTAAAGGGCACGTTGTACTCCTCCGAAGCGCGGGAAGCAAAACTAAGCTGGAAACGTTCCGCTTCGCGCTTCAGGGCCACGAAGGCAGGGTCATAGTTATCGCAACCGGATATATCCGCAAAATACGAGGCGAGATGGTTTGCAACGCGATAAGGATCTGTAACCAAGTCATTATCAATGGAAATTCCCGGTACAGTAGAAGATGTCTGAATGCCCGAAATGCGTCGTAGTTTAGTCCACACTTGAGAGGAGGGGGTATGTGCCGTAATAGAAGACACATACCGTTCCCAGGATCGTTTCTTACTCTGGCGAATAAGAATCCGTGCCTTGGCACGAAATTTCTTAAACGCCACCAAATTGGCCATGGTTGGACGCCGACGGTAGTGCTTATGAGCTCGACGACGGTCTCTTATTGCCGCTGCAATATCCTCAGTCCACCAAGGGACGAGTTTGCGACGAGGAGTCCCAGAAAAGGATGGAATGGACTCTTCGGCGGCAGCAAGAAGCACATCGGTGATGTGCTGTACCTCGTCATCGACGCTCCGGCAACCAAGATCAACGAAAACAGCTCGTTCTTGAAACGAGGGCCAATTTGCCCGCTTAAGAACCCAACGACTGGGGAACTCCACGGGCGTCTGGTTCAGAAGGGTAAGAACGATCGGGAAATGGTCACTGTCACAGAGGTCGTCGTGTACATACCAACCAAATAGGGGGACCAGCGCACGGCTACACACACTCAAGTCAATGTGTGAGTACGTGCCGTGCGCTAAGCTAAAATGTGTAGCTTCCCCTGTATTTAATAGACATAAATCCAACCCTTGAATTAAGCCTTCCACGTCCCTTCCTCTGGGGCAGGAAGATGGTGATCCCCATTGGGGGTGAGGAGAGTTGAAATCACCCACGAGTAGGAAAGGGACTGGAAGTTGATCAACAAGATCTAAGACGTCATTAATATCAAGGGGTTGGTTCGGTGGAAGGTACACGTTACAAACAGTTGTCATAGCAGGCAAGGACACGCGAACTGCAATAGCTTCCAGAGGAGTGGCGAGTGGAAACTCCTCACTATAGCAGTCAGAGCGAACGAAGGTACAAACGTCCCCGGAAGCCCGGGCGGCGTCTTGTCGCTCTTTAGAGTATAGTCGGAAACCTCTCAGAACAGTCTCGTGATCAGGTCTGAGGTTTGTTTCCTGTAGGCAGACTATACTCGCCGCGTATTGGGCAATAAGCTGACGGAGCTCTGTCAAATGCCTGTCATAACTGTTACAATTCCACTGTAACAGTGCCATTGTGTGAACTTAGGGAATAAGTTGGAGCACCAAGCTACTCCAACTTTGACTCTGGAGAATCTACAGTCACTACGTCGACTATAATCTCCATGTCCTCAGGCGAGTTCATGGAGTGAATCGACTCAGTGGAAGATTTCCTGGACGCAGTTCGGCGGCGGGGGGATCTCCATGGGGAGCGCGCAGATCTGGGGGCCGAAACCTCCCCAGGCGCAGAAGCATCCGCAGGTGTTGGCGCGGATGGCTTCCCCTTTTTTGGAGAAAGGGAATGCGTAGTGCGGGGTCCCTTCTTACCCGCCCCCGGCTCTTTAAGGTATATAGACGGGTCAGGAGCCGAAGTCCTGACCCTGGTCGACGATGCCGCCTCCGCCGGCTTCGGCGCGGCTTTCGCCGACCGTTTGGATGGGGAGGAAGACTTCGACTTCCTCCCGAGTGGGGAGGAAGTCTTCAACTTCCTCCCCTGCTGTGCGGGCGGAGCAGCCTTCGCTCGCACAGCCTTCGTGTTGGCCGGAGGTGGAGTTGAAGTCACCTTCGGGCTCTCGTTCTGATTCTGGGGAGTATCTAGAGATGTAGATGGCAGTGGTACAGTAGAAGGTTTCACAGTGGAGACAAAAGATGATGTAGCCGGGACCAATGTTGGTATTATGGCTCTATAATCAATCGTTGGAGAAGGCGAAATTGTGGTATGGTACTTCTTGCGGGCCTCCTGGTAGGTGAGACCATCCAGGGTTTTAATCTCCTGGATTTTCTTCTCACGCAGGAAGACAGGGCAGTTCCTGTCCCTAGGAGAATGAAATCCAGGGCAATTAGTGCACTGATAAGGTGTTGTGCACTCTTCCGCTTCGTGGGGTACCTTACCGCATGTTCCACAGACGTCAGGGCTCGAGCATCGGGATAACATATGTCCGAATTTCTGGCACTTATAACACCTCATTGGTGGAGGGATATAAGGCCGAACGTCGCAACGGTAACTTGTTACCTTGACTTTCTCCGGGAGCACCGAAAGCTCAAAGGAAATAATGAAAGCACCAGTATCCACGATTTGACCATTGACCTTGCGCGTAATGCGCCGGACATCAGTCACGTGACGGTGCTGCATATCCTCCTTGAGCTCCTCGTCAGTGTTCAGAATCAGGTCCCGGTGGAAAATGACTCCCCGGACCAGATTCAGAGACGTGTGCTTTTCCACCTTGACAGGGATATCGCCAAAGTGGTCACATTTCAGAAGGTGTTCAACCTGCTCACCAGTCCTAGTCTTGAGCAACAAGCTACCGTTTCTCATCTTTTGTACCTTCTCAAGCTCGCCATAGACCCCTTCTATGTGCCGAGAAAACAAAATAGACTTTACCATCTTGAAATCACCCCCATCCGTTCTGGTTGCGACCAGAAACTTGGGGGTGTTAGCACCCAGATTTTCACGCACAGATTGTTCCCAGGGGGTTGATCCCCGTAGGGAATCAAATGTTAAAGACTTGGGTGTAGGACCACCCTGTTTGGGTGTAGGTCCACCCTGGTTGGGGATTTTTCTTTTAGAACCCATGGCCAGATCATCCTCCCCGAATGCCACCGACATCCGATCACGGGCCGTCACAGTAGGCGCTACCCAGCCAGGGCAAGGCCCGCCTAGCTTGGAAGGCATTGCCCGGGGGTCCGATGTTTTACAATGCCGTATCGGCATGTACCCCTTGGCATATACTGGATTTTACAGCTCAGACATTCGGCTGTGCGGGGACCTGCGTAGTCAGGCGGATACTACTGAACGGGTACATGGCACACCCACCTGTCGGCGCGGCCAAGACCGGAACAGGCTTTCGAGCGTAGTCGCTAGCGTAAGTGGCCCATCCCCTAACAGCACGCACATATAGAAATTTTGGTTGCCAGACCCTGAAAGCAGTGACGGAAAGAAGTGCGATATAACCTAATGAGAGTTATACCGCACGGGTGTATGTCTTTTAGAGCTGATTGTCAAACCCTCGAAAGGGGACCGTTCCGAGAAGCCCTTTTAGTCGCCTTTTACGACTGGCAGGGAGTACCGTGGATGTATTCGCTTCCTCCCACCCACTGGGGGTCCAATTCACAAAACAACGCGGAGTCCTTAAAGTATAGCCAAGGTCGCCCCTTTTAGTCGCCTCGTACGACAGGCAGGGGATACCGTGGGTGTATTCTAAAGCTCCCACCCACAGGGGGACGACAGGAAAGAAGATGGATGATGATGATGATGATAATTGTTGTTTTAAGGGGCCTAACATCGAGGTTATCGGCCCCTAATGATCTGGGTGATAGCGAAAATGATAATGAAATGGAAACCAGAAGAAAATTATCTGAGACGGAAAATACGTACAAAAAGGGACTCACAATATGGTCTTACAAAAGGGAATTTAGAACGAAAAGAGTCACAAAAAGAATACATGGAAAAATACCCACAAAACGTAGGCTAGATTCAAAATACGTACAAAATGCAATGTAGCGTCGAAATACTTACAAAATGCAACTGAAATTCAAAATACTTACAAAATGCAAATGAGATCGAAAACACGTACAAAATGCAATTGAGGTTCAAAATACTTACAAAATGCAATTGAAATTGAAAATTCACAATGCAATTCAGATTGAAATAGGCCCTATCCCAGTTCCAATCCAAATTATTCACAAAGTGCAATTGAAATTCAAAATACTTACAAAATGCAATTGAAATTGAAAATGCTTACAAAATGTACGGTGATTCTAACGACTCATGTGGATTGACAATACTTACAAAATGCAATTTAGATTGAAAATACTTGACAAAATGTAATTTAGATTCAAAATACCCACAAAATGCAATTGAGAATCAAAATATGTGCAAAATGCCCACCAAACAAAATGCAATTTAGATTCAAAATTCGTGCGAAATGAGGCGTTGGTTGAAAATTCTTACAAAATGCAATTGAAATTCAAAATACTCACTAAAAGGCCCAGGCACATGCATTGAAAGACTTACTAAAAAGCAATTTAGATTGTCAATCTTTACAAAATGCAATTGAGGTTGAAAACAATCGCGAGATGTAATTTAGATCGAAAAAACATACAAAAAGCAACGTAGATTGAAATGCCTTAAAAATCGCTAGAAGGGAATTTAGACACACGGTGAACCAAGTAACAAAAGCAGTGCGGGAATCTTAAAGAGAAAAGGAAATAGAAGGAAAAGAGGAGAGGAGAGGGGAGAGAGGAGAAGGTCCGCCCCAAAGGGAAGGGACAAAAGGGGAAAACGGACCCAGCTCAGGAATCCCTCGGGGTCGCCAACGCCCGAACTCACCAGCCGTGAGCCCCTGAGGGTGTAGCATTATCGACGGTGCACCAGAAGTGGTGGGGCTACATACACCCTGCCTCCTTAACCCATTGAAGGTCACGGCGCAATATATTGCGTGTAGCGGTAAGTGCCGCTGTGGTTACGGCGCAATATATTGCGTGTCGGAATTTGAAGTGATATATCTTCGTAACTGTATGTCTTTGGACAACGATTGAAAAACGGTTAGCTCCCGGCATCTGTTGGCTATTTTCTGAAGTCGTTAGATTATTGCTATCGCCACGGGGAGCGCTGGAAATTAAATGTTTTAAGCGGATGTCTTCAGCTTTAGCGACTCAATTGCAAACAGTTCAAAATGGCTGCGCCGAGTCGAGCTGACTTGCTTACAAGCGACGATAAAGTTCGTGAAATTCTCATGAATGATGAAAGTGATTGTTCAGTATTTGAAGACAGTGATGAAGACGATGTAGGAGGCATATCTGGAAGTAATTCAAGTGGTGAAGACGTAAATGAAAGTGAGGATGAGGTCATACAGCCGCGTCCAAAGCGAAGGAAGGTAAACAAAGCGCCTAGTATTCACCGAGTTTGGGAAGACGAGACTGCAACCAACCAATTTACGCCAACCGATTTTATGTTTGATGGCAGTAATTCAGGAATTCAGGATGTTTCACTGACGAAAGATTCTTTAGAAATTGACATTTTCAAAAAATTGTTCCCAGTGACATTAGTACAGAAAATAGCTGCAGAAACTAATTTATATCATTCACAATTTATGAATAGTAAGACCAACATTTCACCCCAATCCCGAGCACAGAAATGGAATGATGTCACGGTTGATGAAATGTATCTTTTTCTAGGAATTAGTTTACTTATGGGCCATGTAAACAAGCATACAATAGAACAGTACTGGTCTACAGATCCTCTGATTCACACACCCATATTTTCCCAGTTGATGTCTTGTAACCGCTACAAAGCAATCCTACAGTTTCTTCACTTCAGTGATAATTCGTTACAAATTCAAGGTGATCGACTGTACAAACTTAGGCCTGTTATGGAACATATAAAGCAGACTTTCCCATCTCTTTTCCATCCATTTCAAGATGTCGCTATTGACGAAAGTCTTGTTTTGTTCAAGGGCCGGTTGTCTTTCAAACAGTACATACCTTCAAAACGGAACAGATTTGGCCTGAAATTATTTGTGTTATGTGACTGTGCTACCGGCTATATCTTAGATATGATCTTATACACTGGAGCTACTACAGAACTTATTGATTGCAGCCTTGGGTTTTCTTCAACAGTAGTTATGACAATGATGAATCCCTACTTGAATCTGGGTCATAGCCTATATATTGACAATTATTACACAAGCCCAGAGCTATTTGAGACTCTGCACTCACAAAAAACACATGCTTGTGGAACAGTAAGGAAAAATCGAAAAGGACTGCCAACTGCTTCTATAAAACTGAAACGGGGGGAAATGGAGGAAAAGCATACGTCCAACATTCTTTCTGTCAGATGGATGGATAGGAGGGAAGTTGGCATGCTCACAACTACACATTCAAGTGGAATGGTTCATACGGGGAAAACAGATCACAAAACGGGAGAACAACGAAAGATACCAGTGTGTGTTGGTGCTTACAACAAGAAAATGGGGCCTGTTGATAAATCCGACCAGATAACTACTGTTCAGTCCACTCGCAGGTCGATCAAATGGTACAAGAAATTGTTTTTCCATTTATTGGAAGTGATAATACTGAATTGCTTCTTTATTGAGAGGATTCTGAAAGGAGACAAGAGGTCACTGAAATCGTTTCGACTGGAAGTTGTTCGTTCACTAACTGAAGCAGGGCCTACAAGAACTTCATCTATTTCTGGTGGTCGTCCGTCTAGCGGGGATAATCCGACAAGGCTAACTCAACGACATTTTCTTTCCCTTATCCCCCCAAACGAACCAGGAAGAAGACCACCTACCATCTACCATTGTAAGGAGTGCAACAGAACTCTTTGCCCTGTACTTTGTTTTGAGGATTATCATACCAAAAAACATTACTAAAAATGATGATTCACAATTTTTGTGCTTAAACTAGTTGTTTGATGTCTAGTTAACATACTGTGTTAAATTCATTTGTTTCATAAAAATATAATGCCTCTTGTGGGTTGTTTTACAAACATGTGCAAAAACCTAAATTTTGGGCTGTGCAGTGGGCTAAGAAACCTGACTCTCAAAGGGTTAAGGGCCTTGAGCACAAGGCAGGAGGTAAAAGGAAAAGAACAAGAAGGCTGACCCCCCACAGAAGGAGGGTATCAGGAAAGATGAGACAAGGGCCAATTAAGGCGGGAAAGTGAAGGACTCCCTAGGCCTCGGATAACCTAATACCGTCGGGGTCGGAAGAGAACAAGAGTTGACCAAGGAAGGTCGACAGGAAAGAAGAAAGAGAGGAGCCCGGCACAAGTAAGTGGAAGCAATGCCGGACTCAGCTGGGGCCCCGTGGTCGCTAACCCACGTCCCACTAGATGTGAGCCCCTGGGGGGAAAGAAGATGGAGAGGAGCCCGCCAGAAGTGGAAGCAATGCCGGACTCAGCTGGGTCCCGTTGTCGCCAACCCATGACCCACTAGATGTGAGCCCCTGGGGGACATGGCAGAAGCATTTGGCAAACTTTTGAACTGTGAAGAACCTAAAACTCTTTTTAAAATTAATACCAACACCCCAATAAAGACCAAACCAGAAAATATAAACCCTCAACAGCCCAAGAGGTCGAAGCAGCACTCCAGGAGCAAAAATATTACAAAGCATGTGGAGAAGACCAAGTTTCTGCAGAAATGTGGAAATATGCCAGAGCACAGTTCGGACCTCCCTACACATGGAGTTGACAAATGTTTGGTTAACACTAAGATTTCCTAAACATTGTACCACACCTATAATCCACCCACTCCACAAAAAAGGAGATTAGATCGATCCAGATAATTACAGAGGCTCTCTTGGATATCGCATACAAAATTTTCTCCAGAATCCTGTATGCTAGGATTAAGGAACAGCTAGAGCGAGAACTAGGTGAATACCAAGGGGGGCTCTGACCTCGGAGAAGCAGGGCTGATTATCACATTGAAATTAGCCATGGCATACTACAGGAATAGAAACAAGCCTCGTCCAATAACCTTTGTAGACTTTAAGACATACTCTTTCAATGTTGAATATTTTAAGAAATTTTTGGCTCCATCCAATTGGTCAAGATGATAGAGCTCACATTAACCAACACACATTTGAAAGTCAATTTCAGGGGAGAACTTTCTGAGCCCTTCCATATAAAAACAGGCTTAAGACAGGGAGCTTGTTTGTCACCGCTGTTGTTCAACTGTTCTATACTTTGGAATATGCAGGGTGTTTCCAAAATACTTTTACAAAATTTGGGGTTTGGTTCCTTACACCAAAACAAGAAAAAAAGTTCATATACACATATGTCCCAAATTCCTTCGTTTTCGATTTATTAATGAAAGAACATTGTACAGTGACACATTGACAGCAGCCTGTTTGGAAGTGTTTAACACATGAACAGAAGGAAAAACTGTCATATGCACAGGTGTCCCAGATCCTTTGTTTTCCCGGGAGGGACTGTTGAACACATTGGTACATTGATAACACTTCACCACAGACAGCTCACAACAAGTACTTGAAATGTCCTCCTCTTGAGTCGAGACATGCATGAACATGTCGCATAACGGACTGCTGGACCCGTTTAAAGACGCCGGACTGGTGTCGAAGGCGTCCAGGATACATCGATGAAGAGTTTCCACATCCGGGATGGTTACGGCATACACCAATTGTTTCAGGTGCCCCCACAGATAAAAGACTAATGGATTGAGATCTGGTGACCGTGCAGGCCATGGAACGGGTCCTCCTCTGCCCAACCATCTGTCTTGGAATATCTCTGTCAGTGCATCGCGAACAAGGTGACCAAAGTGTGCAGGAGCCCCATCATGCATCCACCACATACGTTGTCGTATTTGCAGGGGCACATCGTCGTGCAGTAAGTCTGGAAGGGTGTTCTGGATGGAGTATCTGTAGACAGCACCTTAAGACGTGCTGGTAGAACGTTTGGACCTACCAGTCAGTCACCTACAATGAGAAAGTGGTACAAGGATAACCCCAAGAACATCAAAATTGGAAGTCCTGAAGACCATATTATTTTAAATTGTCTGGGATTTGCTGATGACCTTGCTTTCTTGGCGACAACATTCAGGAAACATGACAACAGGTTACATCACAACAGGGAATAGCCCAGAAAATTGGCCTCAAAATATCCTTCGAAAAGACAGAAATCATGTTAACTGACCCTCCACTTGCAAACAAAATCACAATAGAAGAATAAGAAGTTAAAATTGTGCACATATTTAGAAATGGTTGGTTGGTTCTTTAAGTTTAGGGGCTGCGACAACGCGGTCATGTAGCCCCGTAGATTTAGAAATATTTAGGAGAAATCATTACATACAATCTCAACGAGAAATCAACAAGGCATAATAGAATAAACAAACTGACCAGAGCAAAATATATCACCAAGAACACATATAACAAAAAAAAGAAGCCTCTCAATAGCCACCAAATTAAACACCATAAAACAGTTACGCAGCCAGAAATAACATACGCCAGTGAAAACATTTTTAAAATAGCAACTTAACACTGCAGAAATATGATGATGATGATGATAATTGTTGTTTTAAGGGGCCTAACATCTAGGTTATCGGCCCCTGATGGTTTGGGTGATCGTGAAGATGAAAATGATGATGATGATGATGATAATTGTTGTTTTAAGGGGCCTAACATCTAGGTTATCGGCCCCTGATGGTTTGGGTGATCGTGAAGATGAAAATGAAAAGCGAAATTAAAACTAACTAATAACCTACATACTAGAAGAAGAAATGGAAAAATAAAGGAGAATAAGGCAAATAAAAGGACAGAAGGAAAGAAATGCCCTCAACCCTCGGAGAAGGCGGATTGAGGGACTTGGAAGGAAGGAGAGCCATGAAAGGCAAATAGGAAAGTGAAAGAGGAGAGGGTCCGCCCCAAAGGTAAGGGACAAAAGGGGAAAACGGACCCAGCTCAGGAATCCCTCGGGGTCGCCAACTCCCGAACTCACCAGCCGTGAGCCCCTGAGGGTGTAGCATTATCTAGGGTGCACCAGAAGTGGTGGGGCTACATACACCCTGCCTCCTTAAGGGCCTAGAGCACAAGGCAGGAGGTAAAAGGAAGAGAAAAAGAAGGCTGACCCCTCGCAGAAGGAGGGTATCAGAAAAGATGAGACAAGGGCCAATTAAGGCGGGAAAGGAAGAGACTCCCTAGGCCTCGGATACCCTAATACCGTCGGGGTCAGAAGAGAACAAGAGTTGACCAAGTGAGGTCGACAGGAAAGAAGACGGAGAGGAGCCCGGCACAAGTAAGTGGAAGCAATGCCGGACTCAGCTGGGGCCCCGTGGTCGCCAACCCACGTCCCACTAGATGTGAGCCCCTGAGGGGGAAGATGAAAATGAAAAGCGAACTTAAAACTAAAACTAACTAATAACCTACATACTAGAAGAAGAAATGGAAAACTAAAGGAGAATAAGGCAAATAAAAGGACAGAAGGAAAAGAAATGCCCTCAACCCTCGGAGAAGGCGGATTGAGGGACTTGGAAGGAAGGAGAGCCATGAAAGGCATATAGGAAAGTAAAAGAGGAGAGGGTCCGCCCCAAAGGTAAGGGACAAAAGGGGAAAACGGACCCAGCTCAGGAATCCCTCGGGGTCGCCAACTCCCGAACTCACCAGCCGTGAGCCCCTGAGGGTGTAGCATTATCTAGGGTGCACCAGAAGTGGTGGGGCTACATACACCCTGCCTCCTTAAGGGCCAAGAGCACAAGGCAGGAGGTAAAAGGAAGAGAAAAAGAAGGCTGACCCCTCGCAGAAGGAGGGTATCAGAAAAGATGAGACAAGGGCCAATTAAGGCGGGAAAGGAAGAGACTCCCTAGGCCTCGGATACCCTAATACCGTCGGGGTCAGAAGAGAACAAGAGTTGACCAAGTGAGGTCGACAGGAAAGAAGACGGAGAGGAGCCCGGCACAAGTGGAAGCAATGCCGGACTCAGCTGGGGCCCCGTGGTCGCCAACCCACGCCCACAAGATGTGAGCCCCTGGGGGAACTGCAGAAATAGATGATGATGATGATTATAATTGTTGTTTTAAGGGCCCTAACATCTAGATTATCGGCCGCTAATGGTTTGGGTGATCGTGAAGATAATGAGAAGTAAACTATAACTAAAATTAACTACTAACTTATATACTAGAAGAAGAAATGAAAACAAAAGGAGAATAAGGCAAATAAAGGACAGGAGGAAAAGAAATGCCCTCAACCCTCGAAGAATGAGGATTGAGGGACTTGGAAGAAAGGAGAGCCATGAAAGGCATATAGGATAGTGAAAGAGGAGAGGGTCCGCCCCAGAAGTAATGTGGGAAAAAAACAAAAACACACATTTAGTGTGGAGAAAACAAATCAAGAAACACTCCTTTCAGTCAACGCTGATTGAAATTACTTAATAATAATGAGACAGCTTGCACAATCCATTGAGAACTGGTTCAAACACAGCGCACTGTCAAGTGAACTACACGCTATTTTGTTTCAGGGTACCGCGCATAAACAAAGTAGGATCGTAAGTGCAGGGCTGGCAATACTGTAGTAGTGCATAATTAATGGCAAAAATGGGTAGCACAGCTGGAATTTCATCTATATATGTCGTGGTCCTATTTGTTAAGGCGGGTGGGTTATAGATAGCGGAGTAAACATCCATTACCGTACTACAGTACATAATCTCAAGATATTTTCCTGACCATTACTACAGGTATTTTGGTTAATTTTTGTATGAGGGAGTGCCTAATACGCGTTACTATAGCGCTGCCTTGGGTTTTTGTGGTTATCTACCCACATAACCTAATGACGGTGCTTCTTGAGGAACCAGCCAGCCTTCGGGCTGACTACCTAACAGACAAGACTTCATGGGCAGCGACAGTGTTGCAAGTCATACATTTATTTAATGTTAAAATACTAATAAGCCCAAAGTTACATGTGATCCCAGAGGGCATCGCTCCCGACTGCAATAACGTCAACCTATTTCTTCGAATGACACAGATTCTTCCCTTGATATTGCTTTAAATATGTTTTCTTTATATTCTGTGCAAAAATAAGTTCCATTATTGTTGGCGTATTTGCTTGGATGTACCCTAATATGAGTGCTTAGGTGGGATACAGGCATACACGTACACATGAATCCTACACACACACATCATGTATTAGGTCTATACCAAATGGTGCGAAATTTCTGTTCTACCATAATAACCTTATGTTTTAGGAATAGTCACAAAATGCTAACTAACATGTGTAGTAACTGATCACTTTCAAAGGAAAATTGGCATTAATTCTGATTGAGACATCATTCTGTTCTTTTTCATTTTCAGTTTGATAATACTGTATATGGTTTTCATACCTTATTTCATCTTCTGGGGGGACATTATCAATGTAATTACTAACCTTGGACACTTCTGCACCGACTCTACTGGATATATGTGCTAGATTACGTAAATGAGTTTTCATTTAAATTCCTCATTTAAAAACGGCAGCCATGTTCGACAGCGCATGTGGTTTGTTCAACTGACACCAAAGCGCACACATTGACGTCACTAGTTGCCGACATGTCGGATACAAAATACACCACACTAATTAAAGATTATTGATGAGAGACTACCCTACTGTGCGTGACAGAAACCAGAGGTGTATATATGGCTAACATCCTAACAATTAGGGAATTGGTCTAGACCAACCATGTGCAACAGCCGGCCCCCTCGTCTAGGTTCAACGAGCATGAAATTAAGACCCATACTTACGTAATTTAGAACATATTTCATTAACACTAAATGACTTACTCCTTGATAACTTTTTCTCAAGTAAAACATTAGCCAAAATAACTGTAGTAATGGTCGGGAAATAATCTGGAGATGATGTATTAATAGATGTTTACTCCTCCGCTGTCTATAACCCACCCGCCGTCCCAAATTTGATCACGACTTATATAGATAAAAGTCAAACCGTGTCCGCCATTACACGCGTAACTTACAGTCGAATACAGTATTGCCAACCCCGCTCTTACGGTACTACTTTGTATATGCACGGTACCGTCAAACAAAGTAGCGCCAAGTTCACTTGACAGTACACAGAGTTTGAACCAGTTTGGAATGGATTGTGCAAGTTGTCTCTCATCACTATAAGTAATTTCAATCAGCAATTTCCACAACTGTAATTCAGTGTTCCTTCGGCCCTTGTGCATTACACGGTGTCCCGTTTCGACGTAGTTTTTGCATTATTTTTGTTAGCAGCGCTCTGGAAATTGTTTGTACTTACTGTGCCATGTTATTGAAACTAACTGCTTTTAAATAACACCATGTTCACGAAATTATCAACATTCACTTTGAAGTAATAAACTGTCTAAAAAACATGGCGCCATGTTGTATAAGGCATGTATTAGGCAATAGTGCCAACTTCACTTCACCGCAATCCCCTGTAGCAAGGTTTGGCTGGACAACAAATACTGAGTAACTAAGATAGGTGTCTGTTCTAAACCATTGGTCACTACTTGGTTAGACAACTGCCTGGCTATAAATTACTGATTGTACTTAGAAGCAAGAGGGACTGGCAAGTTCGTTTTTTTTATATGTAGAACAGTATTCTCCACTGTAATGAACGCTGATCGCAACAATCCCAAGTTTCGAACCAAGCGGCAAAACCAGCACCAACCAATAATGTTGGTACTGCTGAAAAAATGCAACACCACCCTCTAGCGATAAAATGTTCAACTCTTGTATCTTGCTAACATTAATAACCCCTGGCACTACAGCCCGTGAAGGGCCTAGGCCTGAGCTATTCCTACAGAAAATTTTTCGGATTTTCATGGCGGCGGACACCGGGTAATGCACGAGTTTCGTTCTTTCAATAGTAAAATTAATTTTCACCAGGCTAATGGTTTCGAATTAAGCGACAAAACCAGCACCAATCAACAATGTTAGCACTGCTGAAAAAAATGTAATAACACCCTCTACCGCATAGTGAGTTCCAGTGAGCACGAAAACTGCGAGTAGCTGTTATACGGAAGACAATCAGATAAGTAGTTAGCCTAAAATTTTATAGTTTAACCATAGTTTACAACCATATAATCTCTCTAAAGTACAATCTACGGATAGCTATCACCATTTAGCATTTCACCTAACATATATACTGCATATAGCATACACTGACAGTTGCAGTACCAATACTGCAACTAAATCATTGTACATATTGTAAATATTTTCACCTGTATTTCAAACATAGATTTTGTAGCCTAAGTGTAATGGATCTGATGATGATCGCTTGACGATCGAAACTGGTCATCCTAGTGTTTTATTAATCTCATGTAATTTATTTCAGGATTAGTGCATAACCCATCTCTTTTGGGTACATTCGTGTTGACCGACTGAAAAGCACTAAACTCTTGTTTACTAAGACAACACTGAAAATATGGCTTCAAACACCACAAAGATCCCAGAACGTTACGAAGAACCTACGTTGGAAGGTGCTATGACAAAACGTTCCACGAAATAAGGATAAGGGTGGAAGACGGAAACATATGGGTATGCATCGATGAAACAACAGACAGTATGAGACGATATATAGCCAACGTTATTGGAGGCGTCCTCGAAGCAGGGAATGCAGGTGAACCATTTCTACTACATTGTGAGCAATTGGACAAAGCTAACTGGTCAACAATTAGCAAACTGTTTGACCAGGCTTTGAGGCTATTGTGGCCAGATGGCATTCGGAATGACAACGTGCTGCTATATGCAGCACCCTACATGGTGAAGGATGCAAATTCGTTACGTGCGCTCTTCTCGAAAATGGTGCATGTCACATGCCTAGCCCATGCGTTACATAGGACCGCGGAGGAGATACGACAGAATTTTCCTGAAGTTGACAAGTTAATTGGGTGAATAAAGAAAGTGTTTTTAAAAGCCCCATTTAGAGTTCTAGCACTCAAAACAGAAGCTCCTGAAATTCCCTTGCCCTTTTCACCTGTTTTGACTAGATGGGGAACGCGGATTGTTGTTATTACTGCGAGAACTTTGAAGTTGTAAAGAAAGTGGTCGATTCCTTCGATAAAACTGAGGCTGGATCAATAAAAACAGCGCAGGAACTCTTGGCTGACAAACAAATGCCAGGTAAACTTTCCTACATAAAAACTAATTTCGGATCCCTCCCTAATACAATACGTGCTCTAGAAAAATCCCAAGTGCCACTAGTGGAGCAGCTGCAAATTGTGTATAAAGTTGTGAATGATCTAAATCGTGTGTGTGGTAAAGTGGGTCAAGTTGTATCCGTGAAAATGAATAAGATGTTGCAAAAGAACAGTGGGTATAAAACTTTGTGTTCTATTGGCAAAATATTATCGGGTGAAAATTGTTCTCTTACCGACTGAATTGAATCCGGGAGATAATGCTTGTCTTCAGTATGCACCAATTGTTTCAGTTGAGGTAGAGAGAAGCTTCTCCATGTACAAATCGTTTTCATTTGAGAACCTACGCCAAGTTTTCATTGTGCATTTCCATAGGAATATATTGTAAACAGCCACTGAAGTTAGTTTTCTTAAATATTCTTTGTTAATTAAATTACACCTATTTGCTAGGAGAGTATTTTGAAGAATATGCCAGTTCTAAAGTATTTCATTTTTCACGAGGGGTGGCAAAGTGGTTTTTACATTGTTAGTAACAAAAACAATTTAAACTTAATGCATTGTCATCCATTAAAATTCTCTGTCAAATCAGCTAATTGTTTCTTAAAGAATTAATAAATAAGTGATTTACGGATAATTTATTGGTCATTTTTTCTAATTTTGTCATTTTTTAATCATTTTTAGGTCATAAATGCATTTTTTATTTTGCATTTTCTTGCTTTTTTTTTGGTCATTAAATGCCTTGCCCTAGTAATTATGATGATGATGTCCCCACTGAGGATGAAATAAGGTATGAATATCATATACTATACAAGTTGAAGTGTAAATGATGAAGATAATTGTTGTTTTAAGGGGCCTAACATCTAGGTTATCGTCCCCTAATAGTGTGGGTGATCGTGAAGAGTTGAAGTGTAAAAGTCAGGTTCTCGTCTCCTTCACTGTTAATGTAATTTTCGTCCAGACAGTGCCTAACCTAGTAGCCGACATACATTCTATCTTATTATGGCTTTACATACGAAAATAAACGTAACCTAGGACTAACGCCCCAGGACCCGTTGCTAAAAGTACAAGCAGTAATTTTCGACCAGACAGAAATCAATAGTATCTCGCTCCGCTTCGTAAGCCAATAGTTTGTTGCTCCGCTCGATTAGCTCGCTACCCATGTCCTGTGCCGTGTATCTTGGTAACATACATTGGCAACAGTGAAATGACGCTGCACATCTTTCAGTAGCATTTGAGCAATGACAAGCAATGATAATTGCAGTCGATAATAATAAATAATCACTAAATCCAGATATTCACATATATTAGCACGTATTTCCTGTAAAAAGGTATAAAAATCATGGTATATATATTAGCTAATTGAAAGCATAGGATCTTGCTTCATCACCCCCAAAGAATTACCAAAATGACTCCTGATTACTACTTTCAGATTGTGTGGCAAATTAAATGAAATATCCATGATGATGATGATGATAATTGTTGTTTTAAGGGGCCTAACATCGAGGTTATCGGCCCCTAATGAAATGAAATGACGTGAAATGAAAGGATGTAGATAAAAACAACTCACTGCCATGGATGAAGCGAAAATGGTGTTTATAAAACAGACAGTGAGCCCCAAAAAATTATGCCTTATTGGAATAAAAAGAATAAAAGGCGGATGGTAAAAAAGGATAAAACAAATAAGGCATAGTGAACAATACAATACATAACACAATAAAAAACATAAAACAGATTTAACCACAATTAAAAGTCGTAACTACACATTAAAACTTAAAAAAGTAACCACTCTCCCTCATGAACCGGATGACGAGGTCAGCTGACGGCCCGTCATCACGGAGAATAAGGGAGAGGGTATTAGGCAGTTTAAGAGTCCTGCGCAGATCGGCCAGATCCACACACTCTAAGAGAAGGTGTGCCACGGTTAGGTGGGCGCCGCAAGTACACACAGGGGGATCTTCTCGCTTCAGCAAGTGGGAGTGCGTAGCAATCCCATGGCCGATCCGGAGTCGACAGAGTACCACAGCTTCCTTCCGGAGAGATCGGAAGGAAGATTTCCACACCTTCGTTGTCTCCTTGATGCCTCTCAGTTTGTTGGGTGGAGGCGTGGCACGCCATGCTTCCTCCCAATGCGACAGGATCGAATGCCGCAACTGAGAGCGCACATCACTAGCAGGCACCTTATACGGTAGCGAGGGCAGTGCGACTGCCTCTCTCGCCGCCTGATCAGCAAGCTCGTTTCCCGCAATACCCATGTGGCTAGGAAGCCACACAAAGGACACCCCGGCCCCAGCGGAACGCGAACTGACGAGCAGGTCGTGCACACGCTGGACCAACGGATGCTTCGGGAAACACACATCGATCGCTTGCAGCGCACTCAGAGAGTCAGTACACACAAGAAAGTGCTGGTGATCGTCTGATAACGTGTAACGCAGAGCCTCTATGATGGCATAGAGCTCCGCTGTGTACACGCCACAGGCATCGGGAAGTGAAAAGAGAAACCGACGATCTTCAACCACAAATGCACAGCCTACTTTCTCGTTTACCCTCGAACCGTCCGTGAATAGAAGCCCTGATCCCGGATACCGGCTCACAACGGACTGGAACAGCCTCCGATGGACGGAGGAGTCAGTGTCCGACTTGGGGCCGGTATGCAGATCCAGGATGATATCAGGGCGAGCGACCATCCACGGAGGGGCCTTGCTAGGTACTCGGACGATACAGGAGACAGAAGGAAATCGGAACTGACGGTATAAGTCATCCAAGCGAATCCCCGCCGGCCGAGTGGCTCGGGCGAGCGCATCATACAGCCGGCGATTCAGATTGGAAAACAAACATGGATAGCTTGGATGAAGGGGCATCTGTCGAATAGTTGCAGCATAGGTCAGCAGTACTTGTTGGCGCCTCAGGTGTAAAGGAGGTACGCCAGCCTCGGCGAGCAAGCTGACGACTGGGCTCGTCCGAAAGGCACCCGTCGCCAGCCTCACACCGCCGTGATGGACACTGTCCAGTTTAGCAAACACTGACTTACGGGCCGAACCATATGCTACACTGCCATAATCCAATCGAGATAAAATCAGAGCCTTATAAAATCGTAGGAGCACCGCGCGGTCCGCCCCCCATGATGTGCCGCTAAGAAACCGCAACATGTTGAGTTTCTTAGCACAGGTAGTTTTCAAACACCGCACGTGTGGCTCCCACGTCAATTTCTGATCGAAAAGGAGCCCAAGGAACCGGTACGCAGCAACGACCGGCAAAGCTACAGCGCCCAGATAAAGCTCAGGATCTGGATGGAGAGTGTGCTTTCGGCAGAAATGGACAACCGAGGTCTTAGCGGTAGAGAATCGAAAGCCATGCTCTAGTGTCCAGCGTTCCACTCTCCGAATAGCTTGTTGTAGCTGTCGTTCAGCGACCGCCATATTTTGCGCACTATAATGTAGAGCGAAGTCGTCTACATATAGCGACGGTACCACTGCTGGACCAGCAGCAGCGACTATACCGTTTATGGCAATCGCAAATAATGTTACGCTAAGCACCGATCCCTGTGGGACTCCGTTTTCTTGTATATGATATTGCGAATATGTCCCCCCTATTCGGACACGGAATAGGCGAAGAGACAGAAAATTCGCAATAAAAACCGGCAAGTTACCTCGGAATTTCCATTGATGCAGGGTAGAGAGGATGCCGTAACGCCAAGTGGTGTCATAGGCCTTCTCGAGATCAAAGAAAACAGCGACTAGGTGCTGTTGCCGGAGAAAAGCGTCCTGTATGGCGGTCTCCAGGCGCACCAGATGGTCGTTGGTACACCGAGACGCCCTGAAACCACACTGGTATTCAGACAGGAGTCCCCGTTTCTCCAGGACCCACACCAGGCGCCGATTGACCATCCTCTCAAAGAGCTTGCACAGACCGTTAGTAAGACAAATAGGTCTGTAACTCCCTGTCAATTTGGGATCCTTATCGGGCTTCAGGATAGGTATAATGATACCTTCCTGCCATTGCGCTGGAAACACACCTTCCAACCAGATACGATTAAACACCCTGAGCAAATAACGAATGCTCTCATCGTTAAGGTGTTTAAGCATCTGGTTGTGAATATTATCTGGGCCAGGAGACGTGTCCCTGCAGAGCGCCAGCGCTCCGCGGAGTTCCCACTCCGTAAAGGGCACGTTGTACTCCTCCGAAGCGCGGGAAGCAAAACTAAGATGGAAACGTTCCGCTTCGCGCCTCAGGGCCACGAAGGCAGGGTCATAGTTATCGGAACTGGATATATACGCAAAATACGAGGCGAGATGGTTTGCAACGCGATAAGGATCTGTAACCAATTCATTATCAATGGAAATTCCCGGTACAGTAGAAGATGTCTGAATTCCCGAAATGCGTCTTAGTTTAGTCCACACTTGAGAGGAGGGGGTATGTGCCGTAATAGAAGACACATACCGTTCCCAGGATTGTTTCTTACTCTGGCGAATAAGAATTCGTGCCTTTGCACGAAATTTCTTAAACGCCACCAAATTGGCCATGGTTTGACGCCGACGGTAGTGCTTATGAGCTCGACGACGGTCTCTTATTGCCGCTGCAATATCCTCTGTCCACCAAGGGACGAGTTTGCGTCGAGGAGTCCCAGAAGAGGATGGAATGGACTCTTCGGCGGCAGCAAGAAGCACATCTGTGATGTGCTGTACCTCGTCATCGACGC
This sequence comes from Meconema thalassinum, assembly GCA_946902985.2. Classification (NCBI taxonomy): domain Eukaryota; kingdom Metazoa; phylum Arthropoda; class Insecta; order Orthoptera; family Tettigoniidae; genus Meconema; species Meconema thalassinum. The sequence continues at coordinate 499,226,095 of OX336392.1, read as the reverse complement.
TCCTGTAACCAAGATCAACGAACACAGCTCGTTCTTGAAACGAGGGCCAATTTGCCCGCTTAAGCACCCAACGACTTGGGAACTCCACGGGCTTCTGGTTCAGAAGGGTAAGAACGATCGGGAAATGGTCACTGTCACAGAGGTCGTCGTGTACATGCCAACCAAATAGGGGGACCAGCGCACGGCTACACACACTCAAGTCAATGTGTGAGTACGTGCCGTGCGCTAAGCTAAAATGTGTAGCTTCCCCTGTATTTAATAGACATAAATCCATCCCTTGAATTAAACCCTCCACGTCCCTTCCTCGGGGGCAGGAAGATGGTGATCCCCAGTGGGGGTGATGAGAGTTGAAATCACCCACGAGTAGGAAAGGGACTGGAAGTTGATCAACAAGATCAAAGACGTCATTAATATCAAGGGGCTGGTTCGGTGGAAGGTACACGTTACATACAGTTGTCATAGCAGGCAAGGACACGCGAACTGCAATAGCTTCCAGAGGAGTGTCGAGTGGAAACTCCTCACTATAGCAGTCAGAGCGAACGAAGGTACAAACGCCCCCGGAAGCCCGGGCGGCGTCTTGTCGCTCTTTAGAGTATAGTCGGAAACCTCTCAGAACAGTCTCGTGATCAGGTCTGAGGTTCGTTTCCTGTAGGCAGACTATACTCGCTGCGTATTGGGCAATAAGCTGACGGAGCTCTGTCAAATGCCTGTCATAACTATTACAATTCCACTGTAGCAGTGCCATTGTGTGGACTTAGGGAATAAGTTGGAGCAGCAAGCTACAACTTAGGCTCTGGAGGATCATCATCCACTACGTCGACTATAATCTCCATGTCCTCAGGCGAGGTCATGGAGTGACTCGACTCGGTGGAAGATTTCCTAGATGCAGTTCGGCGGCGGGGGGAACTCCTTGGGGAGCGCGTAGATCTGGGGACCGCAACGTCCCCAGGCGCAGAAGCATCCGCAGGTGTGGGCGCGGATGGCTTCCCCTTTTTTGGAGAAAGGGAATGCGTAATGCGGGGTCCCTTCTTACCCGCCCCCGGCTCTTTAAGATATATAGACGGGTCAGGAGCCGAATTCCTGACCCTGGTCGACGATGCCGCCTCCGCCGGCTTCGGCGCGGCTTTCGCCGACCGTTTGGGTGGGGAGAAAGTCTTCGACTTCCGCCCGAGTGGGGAGAAAGTCTTCAACTTCCTCCCCTGCTGTGCGGGCGGAGCAGCCTTCGCTCGCACAGCCTTCGCTCGCACAGCCTTCGTGCTGGCCGAAGGTGGAGTTGAAGTCACCTTCGGGCTTTCCGTTATAATCTTAGGAGCTGGTTTTGGAACAGGAAACTCAGTTGCAGGTTTCACAGCTGGTACAAAAGATGAGGTAGCCGGAACCAAATTTGGTATTATGGCTCTATAATCAATCGTTGGAGAAGGCGAAGTCGTGGTACGGTACTTCTTGCGGGCCTCCTGGTAGGTCAGACCATCCAGGGTTTTGATCTCCTGGATTTTCTTCTCACTCAGGAAGACAGGGCAGTTCCTGTCTCGAGGAGAATGAAATCCAGGGCAATTAGTGCACTGATAAGGAGTTGTGCACTCTTCCGCTTCGTGTGGTACCTTACCGCATGTTCCGCAGATTGCAGGGCTCGAGCATCGGGATAACATGTGCCCGAACTTCTGGCATTTATAACACCTCATTGGGGGAGGGATATAAGGCCGTACGTCACAACGGTAACTTGTAACCTTGACTTTCTCCGGGAGCACCGAAAGCTCAAAGGAAATAATGAAAGCACCAGTATCCACGATTTGACCATTGACCTTGCGCGTAATGCGCCGGACATCAGTCACGTGACGGTGCCGCATATCCTCCTTGAGCTCCTCGTCAGTGTTCAGAATCAGGTCCCGGTGGAAAATAACTCCTCGGACCAGATTCAGGGACGTGTGCTTTTCCACTTTGACGGGAATGTCGCCAAAGTGGTCACATTGCAAAAGTTGTTCAACTTGCTCTCCAGTCCTAGTCTTGAGCAACAAGCTACCGTTCCTCATCTTTTGTACTTTCTCAAGCTCACCATAGACACCTTCTATGTGGCGAGAAAACAAAATACTCTTTACCAGCTTGAAATCACCCCCATCTGTTCTGGTAGCTACCAGAAACTTGGGGGTGTTAGTACCCAGATTTTCACGCACAGATTGTTCCCAGGGGGTTGATCCCCGTAGGGAATCAAATGTTAAAGACTTGGGTGTAGGACCACCCTGTTTGGGTGTACGTCCACCCTGGTTGGGGATTTTTCTTTTAGAACCCATGGCCAGATCATCCTCCCCGAATGCCACCGACATCCGATCACGGGCCGTCACAGTAGGCGCTACCCAGCCAGGGCAAGGCCCGCCTAGCTTGGAAGGCATTGCCCGGGGGTCCGATGTTTTACAATGCCGTATCGGCATGTACCCCTTGGCATATACTGGATTTTACAGCTCAGACATTCGGCTGTGCGGGGACCTGCGTAGTCAGGCGGATACTACTGAACGGGTACATGGCACACCCACCTGTCGGCGCGGCCAAGACCGGAACAGGCTTTTGAGCGTAGTCGCTAGCGTAAGTGGCCCATCCCCTAACAGCACGCACATATAGAAATTTTGGTTGCCAGACCCTGAAAGCAGTGACGGAAAGAAGTGCGATATAACCTAATGAGAGTTATACCGCACGGGTGTATGTCTTTTAGAGCTGACTGTCAAACCCTCGATAGGGGACCGTTCCGAGAAGCCCTTTTAGTCGCCTTTTACGACCGGCAGGGAGTACCGTGGATGTATTCGCTTCCTCCCACCCACTGGGGGTCCAATTCACAAAACAACGCGGAGTCCTTAAAGTATAGCCAAGGTCGCCCCTTTTAGTCGCCTCTTACGACAGGCAGGGGATACCGTGGGTGTATTCTAAACCCCCCACCCACAGGGGGGGAAATATCCAGTGCCATTATCATGACAGTGGTGCCTCAATACAAATTTAACCATGATAACTCAGTATCCTACGGCTTTAAGGTCACTTGTCATCGACTAAAGAATTAAGTGTTTGAATCTCACCCTTGAAATGATTTTCCAGCACTCAGGTGGGGTGTGTGTCACCCCAATGGTTCTATTTTTAGTTGCTACAGATATAATGTTGAGGCGTTACTTTCGTGCAGCCCTGTACCTTCAAGATGAGTTAGGAGGAAGCTGATAAGACCGTAACCGTCAGCCAGTCGCCTGGCAACAGTCCTATAAAACGCGTCAAACTTTGTCCGGGGTGTCACACCGCACCCGAGTCATCTCGTAATTAAAGAAATATTTTAGAGGTAAGTTATACAGCATCATTAATATAGTTTGTAAGTTGTAGGCCTATATTACTGTATCAGTCTTGTATTTTGTTGATGATGATGATAATTGTTGTTTTAAGGGGCCTAACATCTAGGTTATCGGCCCCTGATGGTTTGGGTGATCGTGAAGATGAAAATCGAACTTAAAACTAAAACTAACTACTAACCTACATACTAGAAGAAGTAATGGAAAACTAAAGGAGAATAAGGCAAATAAAGGACAGGAGGAAAAGAAATGCCCTCAACCCTCGAAGAAGGCGGATTGAGGGACTTGGAAGGAAGGAGAGCCATGAAAGGCATATAGGAAAGTGAAAGAGGAGAGGGTCCGCCCCAAAGGTAAGGGACAAAAGGGGAAAACGGACCCAGCTCAGGAATCCCTCGGGGTCGCCAACTCCCGAACTCACCAGCCGTGAGCCCCTGAGGGTGTAGCATTATCTAGGGTGCACCAAAAGTGGTGGGGCTACATACACCCGGCCTCCTTGAGGGCCTTAAGCAGAAGGCAGGAGGTAAAAGGAAGAGAAAAAGAAGGCTGACCCCTCACAGAAGGAGGGTATCAGAAAAGATGAGACAAGGGCCAATTAAGGCGGGAAAGAAAGAGACTCCCTAGGCCTCGGATACCCTAATACCGCCGGGGTCGGAAGAGAACAAGAGTTGACCAAGTGAGGTCGACAGGAAAGAAGACGGAGAGGAGCCCGGCACAAGTAAGTGGAAGCAATGCCGGACTCAGCTGGGGCCCCATGGTCGCCACCCCACGCCCACAAGATGTGAGCCCCTGGGGGATTGTATTTTGTATCCCGTATGTTAAGTTTAGCAATTATTTGCATCAAATATATTTTGTTTTCCGATTCGTTTACGTTAGATGTCGTATGATGCTGATCAACAGCGAATCCGAGGATGATCCAGGAATAGGACGACGACCCAGAGGAAGCTAGTACTAGTGGTAATGATGCTAACCGTCCGAGCGGATCAGATAAAGACTTTACAGTGGGGGGTCCCTGGCAAGGAGTAACATCCTGCAAACCCTAACGCTGGACCTTGAGCGGGTATCGTGACGCGTTGGCAGGTGGCAGATAGCCGGCACCTGTCTGGTAGCGTTGACCACTAACGAGCCGGACAGGTGTTTCTCTGAATATACTGAATAAGAGATCGTGGACCACCTCCCCAATCCCAAGGTGTTAAGTGTGGCATGCCTTAATCCGTGCTGAAGGGGTGCATGGCACATGGGTTATGTGTCTATAACGGAGCCTCAGGGAAACTGGGCGACCTCCCTGAGAATGTAGCCTTGCTCGGTCAATCGGAGCTCTGTCGGAGTGGACCATTTACTTCTCCGATACTCGTGGGACCAAATGGAGAACCTAGAAAAAACTTCAAGCGAAAGCTCAACAACAACGATACAAGGAATGGACTCATCCACAGATTTGTTGGTATCAGAACACTCCACAATGGTTGATGATGATGATAATTGTTGTTTTAAGGGGGCCTAACACTCCACAATGGAGGTGACTGAAATAACTCCAGGAGAGGTTACAGTACCAGGCACGTCAGGAACTGTGATTAAACCTAAAAAACACTCGGGAGCACAAAGGAAAAAACTAACGAGGGTAAGGAAGATGAAAGAAGGGACCTGGACGGAAATCAAACCGTCCAGGAGCGAAAAGACCTCAGCTTACAAAAGACCTTGTTCAGAATCAAGTACCCCTAAACAGCGAGAACCTAAGCATCGAAGGAATGAATCAACACAACCTTTGAGCTATATGGACGTTGTCAAAGGTATTAAGGTAGCCGTAATGACCAAAAAACAAAAACTTAACCAGGAACAAGCACAACTGGTGAAAGGAAAAATTCTAGAAATGTTGGATGATAACCCTGAACAGGTGTCACCGCAATTTCTAGACAAATTCTCACAGGGTATCCTCTGGATGACCTGTGAGAACGAACAAACAAAACGCTGGTTATCCAGAACTATAGGCAGACTTGTCAGCCCTTGGGAGGGAATGGAGTTACAAGTTGTAGACTCCAAAGATCTTCCAAGGAGGCCAAGGGTCCTAGTCTGGGTCCCAGCTACAAATGATGTGGAAACCATCAAAAAGAGACTGAAGGTAAAGAATTCAGGACTTCAGGTAAGTGAATGGCAACTTATGAGCCGAAAGGTGACAGAGATGATGATGATGATGATAATTGTTGTTTTAAGGGGCCTAACATCTAGGTTATCGGCCCCTGATGGTTTGGGTGATCGTGAAGATGAAAATGAATAGCGAACTTAAAACTAAACTAACTACTAACCTACATACTAGAAGAAGAAATTGAAAACTAAAGGAGAATAAGGCAAATAAAGGACAGGAGGAAAAGAAATGCCCTCAACCCTCGAAGAAGGCGGATTGAGGGACTTGGAAGGAAGGAGAGCCATGAATGGCAGATAGGAAAGTGAAAGAGGAGAGGGTCCGCCCCAAAGGTAAGGGACAAAAAGGGAAAACGGACCCAGCTCAGGAATCCCTCGGGGTCGCCAACTCCCGAACTCACCAGCCGTGAGCCCCTGAGGGTGTAGCATTATCTACGGTGCACCAGAAGTGGTGGGGCTACATACACCCTGCCTCCTTAAGGGCCTTGAGGACAAGGCAGGAGGTAAAAGGAAAAGAAAAAGAAGGAAAGGAAAGGAAGCTTGTAGTTTAACGTGACCGTTAATCTTGAGATCATGAGCCACGGGACCTCCTTTTTACGTGGAATCCGAACCACAGGACATGGCATTTCACTTCGAAAAAGAAAAAGAAGGCTGACCCCTCGCAGAAGGAGGGAATCAGAAAAGATGAGACAAGGGCCAATTAAGGCGGGAAAGGAAGTGACTCCCTAGGCCTCGGATACCCTAATACCGTCGGGGTCGGAAGAGAACAAGAGTTGACCAAGTGAGGTCGACAGGAAGGAAGACAGAGAGGAGCCCGGCACAAGTAAGTGGAAGCAATGCCGGACTCAGCTGGGGCCCCGTGGTCGCCAACCCACGCCCACTAGATGTGAGCCCCTGGGGGGGGGGGGTGACAGAGAAATACCAAACTTGGGCATCCTCGGTGGACATCGACTCTTACGGAAAGCTAGAAGCTAAACAATTTAAGGTCTTCTGCGGAGTAAGTCAAGTAACCTTCAAACCATTAAAGGGTAAACCCAGACCCAAGAGTGTGAATGAGAGTGGTCCAGATAAATCTTCAGCATAGCAGGGCTGCCTCGGCAGCACTGTGCGTAATGATGAGAGACTGTGACCTGGCTCTCATTCAGGAACCCTGGGCTGTAAAAGGCAAAATAAAGGGATTAGGAGGGGTTGGAGGTGAACTCTTATTCAGTCTGACAAACCAGACCTGTATACTTGCCGAAAAAGGAATAAAGCTGCTGCCGTTGATGGAGTTCTGTTCCAGAGACCTCACAACAGTGGCAATTCAGATATCCTGAAAGGAAGAGTCAAGGAGAATTATCCTTGGATCTGCATACCTTCCTTATGATGATGAATAGTTACCACCAACCAAGGAAGCAATGGACTTGGTTACAAGGTGTGACAAAGAAAGCAGACATCTAATTCTAGGATGTGATGCCAACTCACACAACCTGGCTTGGGGAAGCACCAACAACAACCCCAGAGGTGAGTCCTTGTTAGAATTCATTCAGGAATGTAATTTGAACATAATGAACAAAGGAAATAAACCAACATTTGTGACTAAAAAGAGACAGTAGGTTATCGATATAACTTTATCTTCAAGATTAATTGGAGGATTATCCATTTCACAAGGTCCGTATTGACGTGTACAATGACAATTCTAATGGGTTGGGGGGGTCTCCGCCCAATCAATACAAATAATTATTGGCAATTAACAATTAACAAATTCCAATGATGATGATGATAATTGTTGTTTTAAGGGGCCTAACATCGAGGTTATCGGCCCCAAAACAAATTCCAATATAGCATTTATAGGAAACCCACGCACACCAGCACAGTCATAAAGAACAATTCTAACCATACACAAAGTCATAAAAGGGCAGCTTTCGTAAGCTTTGTCAACAGGGCCATCAGCACCCCCATGACCGAACAAGACTACCAGCATGAAATAAATGTCATTTTTCAAATAGCAGAAGCCAACGGGTACTCCAGAACAGAAATAGAAAAAATCATCAATAAAATTAAAAACAAACCTATTTCCCGGCTCACCCCCATAAGAAAAGAAAAAACTCAATTTGCTGTCTTTACATTTATTAATCGGCACACCTATGACATAGCAAACACTCTAAAGAAATTCAACACCAAAATCGCGTTCAAGACTAACAACAATAACCATAAAATAATCTACAATTCCAATAAAATAAACGAATCCGATAAATACAATTCTTCAGGCATATATAAACTCAAATGCCAGCATTGCAACTCAGATTATCTAGGACAGACCGGACGTAGCTTCACTACGAGATACCTTGAACATGTAAACGCGATGAAGCATAAAAATTTTTCGGCCATGGGGAACCATATGAAAGACACTAACCACACCTTCACAAACATTAAGAAAGATTTAGAAATTATCCACTACGTTAGGAAAGGGCCTATTATGAATATATTGGAACAAATAGAAATAGATAACGCACAGCGCACCAATCCGATGCATAATTTGAACGAAATCAATTTCGATGCTACCATACTTTTTGAAAATATTCAAAAATTTTTTCCTTTGCCACAACATCATAGAAGTCAAAACACATACATAATTATTGAAGCTCAGATCCGTCGCCAGCTCCTTGGTTATCTCTCCCCCCCATGTTAAGGTCCACCCGCCCCACACACATAGCCTGCCAATTAGACCACAAACCTAAGACAAACTCCGCTTTGCCACAGTCATTCATTACCCCCACACACATCTCCTCCCTCCCCTCCTTCAAGTTCCTGACCTGCTACAAGGTCGGGCCAGCTCAGTTCACACAGCAACGTGCCGTCAGACACAACACACTCTGAACCTCAAACTATTAATTAAAGGTAAGCTTTCCGGCGCATGAGTCACCCTCTCACATGTTTCATATGTGCAGGCGACTATAATGTTACTTCTTTCTCTTCCCATTACAGCCTCCAGGTAGAAAGCTGACTGTCGGTTACTCTTTCAATTCAAACTTAGTAAGTTATCAATATACATTTTCGTTTCTTTTCCCAGTCTTTTTGACGCATTCATTTTTCTAAGACCTATTATTATCTTTATAGTTGGGAAAGCTGGCATACCGCTTTGGCTGGTTCACTTCTTCAAAGGCTCCGAATGACGTTTCTTCTCAAGTGTAAGGTCTCTACCCAATCCAGCATTAAAGAAAAAGACAACGATCCAGCTTTGATCAAAACATATTCTCAAGCCAAAATCATGAAGATTGGATGTAAAATAGGACGCCGAATTACAAATGGAGGACCTATAAAGCTGGGAGCACACTGCCTCCGTTCCGTTCAGTTCGCATTGGTTCGGTTTCTCTCGTATCCGTTCGGATGAGTTCGCCAGCCGCACATTGCCCCAGTCTCCGTCCGTCCAGACCTGGAACACACCCCTGTGAGAGTAGCAATATCGAGTTCTTGAAAATCGCACTTGCATTGACCGGGATCTATTCATTTTAAAAGAGCTGTACCACTATGAAAGAATAAAATAAGACCTTCTATTGAATATCAGTGATTGCTCGATTGGTAAAGTCGTTACATTCCCAGAATGTATTAAGACGAAAAGTATGATTATTACGTTGTGTTCATTAGTGTGCATATAACTTGTTTCTATAATTTAATAAAAGCTGTTGTCTTCTGTAATATGTATGTATTATTATTATTACTATTTATCACAATAGTGTGCAACCTTAGAAACACACATTTGCCCTTTTATGAAAGTAAATATAAAAGTAAGGTGAAGTAAATAATACACATACCTGGACTAACTATCTCCCACGCATTCCTTGTCAGATCGTGATAATTTTTATCACTCAGATCGTAAAGAATAGGATGTCGTTTTACAATTTCAATAAGTAGTTCCTCATTGATCGCACTCATTGCACTAAAATATGTAACAAAGCACTACAGTGTAATAGGAACCTGCCTTCCGTCTTCCATCAACTATGCTTGTCAGGGCAAACTTGACTGAACGGATGGTGGGGGGGAAGGGGCTGATGGGTACGGAACTGATGCAGTGTGCGGCTGGACACTAGGTTGCATTGCCAGCAAGTCGTCCAAGGTCAACTGAACTGAACTGAACGGAACGTAGGCAGTGTGCTCCCAGCTTTAGCCCACTGGTCACATTCTAATTACCTCAATATTTTTTAACATTTAAACTATCATTTTAATAGCACTATGAACAGGACATCAACTAGATCAAAATATTAAGAAGGTCACCACGACCACATGTGTCACTTTTAGCCGTATTTTTTCCTTCTTTTTATAATTTAGATAAGATACATTTTAGAATTAGCTTTTAGAGTGTTACTTTTAATTTTCTTAAAATAAGGATAAGATGATATTTTAGAATAAATTTTTGGAGTGTTAATTTTAATGTTTTTCTTATAATATGCATGATCTGTGTATAAGTAACACGATGGATGTGAATATGTACATAATTTATGTGGCTGAAGAAGGACCCATGAGGCCCGAAACATGTCCCCAGAGGCAATAAATTGTTAATTGCCAATAATTATTTGTATTGATTGGGCGGAGACCCCCCAACCCATTAGAATTGTCATAACTTTATCTACCCACTAAATAGGGAGCAGAGTAAGTGAATGGCATGTATCTGAGGAAGTAAGATGGACCACAGATAAAGATACTGTCATAAGTATTCGTACGCGTACACGTACGATGTAATGCACTCTATTATTTCGAGCCAAGTACAAGATTACTTCCAGAAAAAAAAAAAACAGTGACAAGTGTTAATACCATCGCAATTAATTCCTTTAATTTAAACATTTAATATAACATTAACTGTGTAATTAATAGCAATGAAAACAACGGAACTATACCGTACCACTCCTGTCAAAAGTATTCGTACACCCGGAGAATTGTCGGTCTAAGGTCGTGTAGGGATACAGTTGTCGTGAAGGGAGTGAGTCACATGCACGCAGTGCGTACTAGTCGAGCAGTAGAACCCCTTCCCAGTGCGTCTAGTCAGTTGTGGGATTGATCGGTCAAAATGGGTCGGAAAAGCAAAGAAACCAGTACCGAGTTGCGGAAGTTAATAATAAAGCTCCATAATGAGACAAAAACATTAGGAGAGATATCCAAGCTTGTCGGAAGAGCAAAATCTACTGTGCAGTCCATCATAAACAGATTTGGTGAGAGAAACACAGTGCAAAATATGCCACGAAGTGGACGTCCACGCTTGATTACCACAAGAACAGGACGACACATGGTGAGATTAATTCAGAAAACACCAAAACTAAGTGCCCCTAAAGTTGCAGTAGAGTTACGAAATGACGGTGTGCAAGTATCAGACAGTACTGTCCGCCGTGTTTTTAACGAAGCAGGGTATCATGGACGAGTGGCGCGGAAAAAGTTCTTTGTGTCCGAGACCAACAGGAAGAAGCCCGTGAAATTTGCAAAACAGCACGTTGATAAAAGTCTGGCGTTTTGGAGGAAGGTAATTTTCTCGGACGAGAGTAAATTTAATGTATTTGGTTCCAATGGACGACAAATGGTGTGGAGAAAGAACAACACACAGCTTCATCCCAAGAACTTGCTTCCGACAGTTAAACACGTAGGTGGGAGTGTGTTAGTGTGGGGGTGTATGAGCGCAGCAGGGGTTGGAATGGGTCTGGAAGGTGATTTCTTATTTCAGCAAGACAATGACCCCAAACATACGGCATATAACACCAAGATGTGGCTACTTTACAATGCCCCAAAGCAGCTTCCCACCCCTCCACAATCACCGGACACCAACCCAATAGAACACCTGTGGAGCATTCTTGGCTCAAGAATTAGAAAACATCCAATTTCCAACAGGAGTGAATTAAAAATTGCGCTTCAAGAAGAACGGGCCTCTATTCCAGCGGAGATCACCAGAACATTGGTCGACTCAATGCCAAGACGCATGAAAGCTATTATTCAAGCGAAAGGAAACCCAACAAAATATTAAAAGACATTCTAGAAATGTTTTTGCTGTCGTAGCGAAGGTGTACGCATACTTTTGACACACCAGAAATTTGTCATATTTATTTCATTTGTTGTTTTCTGTACATAGTTTGTGTGTTATTTCGAGAACTGCAGCCAGTACAATAAAATAATTCACAGCAGTTATCATGTTATTGGTCCTGTATTTCTACCTTCACTCAATTCTGTGCACCAGGTAAATAACTCCTTTCCCTACAGGTGTGCGAATACTTATGACAGTATCTGTATACGATATTCGACATGGCGGGATTAGAACGACAAACAGAATATTACAGAAATCCCCAGAGAACTGACTGGGACAGCTTCAAAAGTGAACTAGATCAGAATCTCAGGGGAATAAATAGAAACTTTAAAAGTACAGAAGAAGTTGAAATTGTTGCAGAGCAGTTACAGGATGCAACAATTTCAGCCTACAAAGAAATCTGCCCTCTGGTACCCAGGCACTCCAACAGGAATATCCCTTGGTGGAGTCAAGACCTAGCAGACAGGTAAGAAGACTGTTTAATGCAGTTAAAAAATCAGGAAAATGGGAGGAATATAGGACATCCCCGACTGATTACAACAAAGCCTTAAGATCGGCAAAGAGAGTCTTGGAGAAGGTACTGCATGTAGATGAGACCCCGATATGTGTCAGACTTCCAAGAATTCTCTCGAAGGATATCCGAAAGAGCATAAACTCACTCCAACGAGAAAATGGAGAATATACCAGCACCGCGGAAGAGACCATGGAAGAATATTTCATCACTTCCCAGGTTCGGAAATCATAAAAGAACATGATGATGATGATGATGATGATTGTTGTTCTAAGGGGCCTAACATCGAGGTTATCGGCCCCTGATGAAATGGGGTGAAATGAAAGGATGAAGATAAAAAACAGCTCACTGCTATGGATGAAACGAAAATGGTTTAGATAAAATAGACAGTGAGCCCCAACAATTATGCCTTATGTAGCAGGGAAAATACTTAGAAAAAGGAACTCAGATTGAAACTACTCACCAAATGGAGAGCGGTAATACGTACATAAGGGAATTTCGAACGAAAATACTCACAAAAGGAATAGATTGAAAAATACGCACAAAAAGTAGGTTAAGTCCAAAATACGTACAAAATGCAACGTACAGTCGAAATACCTACAAAATGCAAGTGAAATCAAAATACTTACAAAATGCAAGTGAAATCAAAATACTTACAAAATGCAAGTGAGATTGAAAATACGCACAAAATGTAATGGAGATTCAAAATACCCACAAAATTGCAATTGAGACTTAACTACTTGAACAAAGCGAGGTAGGTTGAAAATACAAAATGCAATTGAAATTGCTTACAAAATGTATGGTAGATTCAAACTTCTCATTAGGATGGACAATACTTACAAAATGCAATTTAGATTGAAAATAATTACAAAATGTAATTTAGATTCAAAATACCCACAAAATTGCAATTGAGACTTAACTACTTGAACAAAGTGGGATAGGTTGAAAATACAAAATGCAATTGAAATTCATAAACTCACAAAAGCCCCGGCCCGGATATTGAAAGACTTACTAAAAAGCAATTTAGATTGTCAATCCTTACAAAATGCAATTCAGATTGAAAAACACTCACAAAATGCAATCTAGATCGAAAAGACTTACAAAATGCAACGTAGATTAAAAATACCTAAAAAAATCGCTAAAAGGGAATTTAGATACAAGGGGAACCAAGTAACAAAAACAGTGCGGGAATCTGAAAGAGAAAAGGAAATATAAGGAAAAGAGGAGAGGGTCCGCCCCAAAGGGAAGGGACAAAAGGGGAAAACGGACCCAGCTCAGGAATCCCTCGGGGTCGCCAACTCCCGAACTTACCAGCCATGAGCCCCTGAGGGTGTAGCATTATCTAGGGTGCACCAGAAGTGGTAGGGCTACATACACCCTGCCTCCTTAAGGGCCTTGAGCACAAGGCAGGAGGTAAAAGGAAAAGAAAAAGAAGGCTGACCCCTCACAGAAGGAGGGTGTCAGGAAAGATGAGACAAGGGCCAATTAAGGCGGGAAGGAAAGAGACTCCCTAGGCCTCGGATACCCTAATACCGTCGGGGTCGGAAGAGGACAATAGTTGACCAAGTGAGGTTGACAGGAAAGAAGACGGAGAGGAGACCGGCACAAGTGGAAGCAATGCCGGACTGAGCTGGGGCCCCGTGGTCGCCAACCCACGTCCCACTAGATATGAGGCCCTGGGGGGAAAACCTGGGAAAGTTATGGACTGGCCCAAGTCCTACAGACCTTTCACACTCATGTCTTTTATTCTAATAACTTAAGAGAAAATGCTTGACAGACATATCAGGGATGATGCACTGGCCGGTATGTCAACAGAGACAGCTCTTTTCCAAGTAGTACAAAGACTGGAAAAAACTCTGGAACAAAAGGAGGTAGCGTTGGGAGCTTTTCTGGATATAGGGGGAGCCTTCGCCAATACCTCCTTTAAATCAATGATCACTGCTGCCCGAGAGCGAGGACTAGATGGAACCTCTTGTAGGTGGGTCGAAGCCATGCTTAAAAGAAGAGAGATACAAACAACATGTAAGGAAAGCAGCCTGTCTGCAAGGGTTACGGGGGGATGTCCGCAGGGAGGTGTTTTATCCCCTCTGCTGTGGAACCTTGTTGTGGTTGGACTGCTTAATAAAGTAAGTTAACTAGACTTCAAAATCCTTGGCCATGCTGACGATATCGTCATTATAGACCAAGGAAAATTTGCTAACATCATTAAGGAACAAATGCAAATGGCACTTAATGTTGTATATATTTGGGCAAACAATGAGGGACTTAAAATAAGTCCTCAAAAAACAGCCATCGTTCCATTCGCCAGAAGAAGAAACAGGAAACAAGCCCCCTGCTTCTTAAAGTTGAAGAAATTAAAATGAAGGGAGAGGTAAAATACTTGGGAGTAATTCTAGACTCCAAGTTAACCTGGAACCAGCATTTGAACAAAATATAAAATAAATTTGTACCTCCTTCATGACTGTGAGGAGGATGTATGGAAATACGTGGGGACTAAAACCTAATATGATACACTGGTTGTATACCAGGGTACTGAGATCCTCAATACCGGTAACATATGGTGCACTGGTATAGTGGACCAAGGTGCAAAATAAAACATCTCTGGTACAACTAGGAAGAATTCAAAGACAAGTCTGCCTAGCAATTACTGGAGCATTTAAAAATACCCCCACAGCGGCTATGGAGGGCTTACCAGATCTGGCCCCGCTTGACATTCTGATCAAGGGGGAAGGAAGGATGGCATTCCATAGGCTAAAACAGGGTAAAACTGGAAGTATTCCTAAGTCACAATCAGGAATATCAGCAATAATAACTGTAGAAGACTCCATACTTGATATCCGATCAGACTACACTCCTACACAATATAACTTCAATAAAACCTTTGAAGTAATAATTGAAACAAGACTCCTGGAAGATGATGATAATTGTTTTAAGAGGCCTAACATCCAGGTTATCGGCCCCAAATGGGTTGGGTGATCGTGAAGATGAAAATGAAATGTAAACTATAACTAAAACTAACCAGTAACTTATATACTAGAAGAAGAAATGGAAAACAAAAGGAGAATAAGACAAATAAAGGACAGGAGGAAAAGAAATGCCCTCAACCCTCTAAGAATGCGGATTGAGGGACTTGGAAGGAAGGAGAGCCATAAAAGGCAGATAGGAAAGTGAAAGAGGAGAGGGTCCGCCCCACAGGTAATGGATAAAAGGGGGAAACCGGACCCAGCTCAGGAATCCCTTGGGGTCGCCAACTCCCGAACTCACCAGCCGTGAGCCCCTGAGGGTGTAGCAATATCTAGGGTGCACCAGAAGTGGTGGGGCTACATGCACCCTGCCTCCTTAAGGGTCTTGAACACAAGGCAGGAGGGAAAAGGAAAAGAAAACGAAGGCTGACCCCTCGCAGAAGGAGGTATCAGAAAAGATGAGACAAGGGCCAATTAAGGCGGGAAAGGAAGAGACTCCCTAGGCCTCAGATACCCTAATACCGCCAGGGTCGGAAGAGAATAAGAGTTGACCAAGTGAGGTCGACAGGAAAGACGACGGCAAGGAGCCCAGCACAAGTAAGTGGAAGCAATGCCGGACTCAGCTGGAGCCCCGTGGTCGCCAACCCACGTCCCACTAGATGTGTGCCCCTGGGGGGAATCCCGGAAGACAGAACCCGAGCATCCTGAGGAAACTTTGATCTGGTTCACAGACGGGTCAAAAGACGACTCGGGGGTAAGCTCGGGAGTATACGGAAAGAGACCAGGCAAAAGCATTAGCTTTCCCCTGGGAAAATATCCCACGGTATTCCAGGCAGAAGTTTATGCAATACTACAATGCATAAATGAAATTATAAAAAGATCTTATACCAATAAGAAGATTATTATATACTCAGGCAGCCAGGCAGCACTGAAGGCTTTAATAAGCCCTAAAGTGAACTCAAGACTGATGGAAGAATGTCTTAATACCCTAACTAAACTGGGGGAACATAACGTCAAATTGATATGGGTCCCAGGACACAAGGGCATTGAAGGAAATGAAAAAGCCGATGAACTCGCTCGAAAGGGATCGGCAACAATCTTTCCTGGACCAGAGCCGGCTCTAGGAGTACCCAAATGCTCCATAAGTGAAGGTATTAAAGACTGGATCAAAAAGGAACATAGGAATAGATGGAAAACCAACCCTGGCATTAAACATGGGAAAATGTTCATGAAGGAACCATGTAAGAAAATAGCTGAAAAATTACTCAAATGTAAGAAAATTCAGGCAAGATACATAGTGGCTGTTCT
This sequence comes from Meconema thalassinum, assembly GCA_946902985.2. Classification (NCBI taxonomy): domain Eukaryota; kingdom Metazoa; phylum Arthropoda; class Insecta; order Orthoptera; family Tettigoniidae; genus Meconema; species Meconema thalassinum. Next base: position 499,209,820 of record OX336392.1, on the reverse strand, counting down.
CACGGGCCATGCTCCCGAGAAATATCACCTCAACAAAATGGGCATAATCAAAAGAAACTTAGACTGCAGACTATGCGGGAAGGAAACGGAGACAGTCCATCACATAATATGTGCAAAGCTCTAGATCGCAGATTCAATCTTTTTGGGAGATCGATAATTGAACCAAAAGAAATTAAAACAGAGTCCATCATGGGACTATATTATCTTATTCAAGACACAGGGATAATGTACTGGTGCTGAGTACACAGGGCAGTACAATAAGCCTCAAGGCTGCAGTACATCCGGAGCTTAGCTGACGGGCCCTTTGGTATAAAAAAAAGACTCAGACTATGAGAGCGGTAGTGATCAGAGCACTGCAACTGAAGAAGACTGTGATTATCTGGAAACTGGTGTTTCTGACGAAGGAAATGAAGGTGAGACCTCTCTCCTCATAACTTTTACTTGGGAAACTACAAAACAAGCAAGTGGAAGAAGAATCCACCAGTTCCCTCCAATGTTAGAACAAGATAGCACAATATAGTTACACACTTACCGGGAGTGAAACCTGTAGCAAAGCATGCAATGACCCCTATGGATGCTTTTCATTTGTTCATCACAAAAGATATGATAAAGAATATCGTAGAACACACTAACGAAGGCATAGAGAAGCGTAATGCTAGTTATGCAGACAAACTGAGGGTATGAAAGACAAATGAGGCAGAAATTAAGGCACTTTTAGGTCCGTTGTATCTGGCAGGATCTCAAACCGCCAAAATTCCAGAGATTTGTGGGCAGAGAATGTATTTGCCCCTTTGCGTATTCAAAATGATGATGATGATGATAATTGTTGTTTTAAGGGGCCTAACATCTAGGTTATCGGCCCCTGATGGTTTGGGTGATCGTGAAGACGAAAAATGAAAAGCGAACTTAAAACTAAAACTAACTAATAACCTACATACTAGAAGAAGAAATGGAAAACTAAAGGAGAATAAGGCAAACAAAAGGACAGAAGGAAAAGAAATGCCCTCAACCCTCGGAGAAGGCGGATTGAGGGACTTGGAAGGAAGGAGAGCCATGAAAGGCATATAGGAAAGTGAAAGAGGAGAGGGTCCGCCCCAAAGGTAAGGGACAAAAGGGGAAAACGGACCCAGCTCAGGAATCCCTCGGGGTCGCCAACTCCCGAACTCACCAGCCGTGAGCCCCTGAGGGTGTAGCATTATCTAGGGTGCACCAGAAGTGGTGGGGCTACATACACCCTGTCTCCTTAAGGGCCTAGAGCACAAGGCAGGAGGAAAAAGGAAGATAAAAAGAAGGCTGACCCCTCGCAGAAGGAGGGTATCAGAAAAGATGAGACAAGGGCCAATTAAGGCGGGAAAGGAAGAGACTCCCTAGGCCTCGGATACCCTAATACCGTCGGGGTCAGAAGAGAACAAGAGTTGACCAAGTGAGGTCGACAGGAAAGAAGAAGGAGAGGAGCCCGGCACAAGTAAGTGGAAGCAATGCCGGACTCAGCTGGGGCCCCATGGTCGCCAACCCACGTCCCACTAGATGTGAGCTCCTGGGGAGGTATTCAAAATGACTATAGATTCGTTCGTAGAAGGAGTTTGTGATCGTTCGACCTATCGACCATATGCGCATGCGCGGTTGGCAACTGTATTGAAGCGTGTCGAGTTTTTTGCCACTACGAACGGTAGTAGTTGGAAACCTTATGCGCATGCGCGGTTGGCAACTGTTTTGAAGCGTTTCGAGTTTTTGCCACTACGAACGGTAGTGTTGGAAATATCAGCTGTTACTAGGTGTTGATTAAGTTTCTCAAAAGTGTAAAATTTCGCAGATCAAGGATACTTTCGAGTTGTTTGAAATCTTTTTTGTTTCTTACACCACTCTGATTGCTCCTGTGAGATTTTGAATTTTATAATGGATCAAATTGGTAAGACAACAGTTTTAATATTTAAAAGTATTTGTTAAAAATCTAATATACGTATACTTAGACATAAGTAAAGCAATGAGGTTATGTTTTTATATTTGGTAAATTTTATTTACTTTCTAGGTTACTTGAGCAACTTCTTGGTGTTCCGGGAAGGAGAGGGGATGGATTCTCGTCGTCAAGAAACCGAAGAAGCGGTCAACTTTGACGATGGTAGCACATCCCAATTTAAGTGGACGAGCAACGCTACCAAGTTGTTGCTCGATTCATATAAAAAACATAAGGGAAAAGTGGGGAGCTTGAAAGTGAGAAACTTTAAAAAAATGTGGGAGCTTGTTTCCGAGGAATTGAACTCCAGTTATAAGCTGAATGTCAATGCTGGAAATTGTGAAAATAGATGGAGAGTGTTGGAGAGAAATTTTAAAAAATACGTTGACAACACAAAAAAAACGGGACGAGGACGCAAAGATTTTGAGTTTTCAGAAGAGATGATCCAGATTCTGGGAGGAAAAAAGAACATTTCTCCAGAGCTAACTTTGTCCACGGAGACCATTTCGCATCTACCTGAAGCTGAGAACCCAACAACTCAGGAGAACTGTTTACCTACACCTGGTTCATCGGAAGGAATAAGACAAGAAACCAGCCCTATTGTGAGGAAGGTACCAAAAAGAAAGTTAAAAAGTGACATTCTCGTTGAGATACGTAATGACAGGAGAGACTATTATTCAAAAAGGTTGAAAATAGAAGAACATATGATGATGATGATAATTGTTGTTTTAAGGGGCCTAACATCCAGGTTATCGGCCCCTGATGGTTTGGGTGATCGTGAAGATGAAAAATGAAAAGCGAACTTAAAACTAAAACTAACTACTAACCTACATACTAGAAGAAGAAATGGAAAACTAAAGGAGAATAAGGCAAATAAAAGGACAGAAGGAAAAGAAATGCCCTCAACCCTCGGAGATGGCGGATTGAGGGACTTGGAAGGAAGGAGAGCCATGAAAGGCAGATAGGAAAGTGAAAGAGGAGAGGGTCCGCCCCAAAGGTAAGGGACAAAAGGGGAAAACGGACCCAGCTCAGGAATCCCTCGGGGTCGCCAACTCCCGAACTCACCAGCCGTGAGCCCCTGAGGGTGTAGCATTATCTAGGGTGCACCAAAAGTGATGGGGCTACATACACCTGGCCTCCTTAAGGGCCTAGAACACAAGGCAGGAGGTAAAAGGAAGAGAAAAAGAAGGCTGACCCCTCACAGAAGGAGGGTATCAGAAAAGATGAGACAAGGGCCAATTAAGGCGGGAAAGGAAGAGACTCCCTAGGCCTCGGATACCCTAATACCGTCGGGGTCGGAAGAGAACAAGAGTTGACCAAGTGAGGTCGACAGGAAAGGAGACGGAGAGGAGCCCGGCACAAGTAAGTGGAAGCAATGCCGGACTCAGCTGGGGCCCCGTGGTCGCCAACCCACGCCCACAAGATGTGAGCCCCTGGGGGGAATAGAAGAACAAAAACTGGAAATACAGAGGCAGATGTTGGCTGAAAGAAGAGAAAGAAACAAGCTTATTCGGGGAAAAAATGAAATATTGAACATGGGGAAAACCTGGCAAGATTCTGCCCAAATGAGCGAATAAAGTGAAAGGGTAAAAAACAAAACAAAACTTTCTCCTGTTCACTGAACAAAATTTTATTTCAATTCTTGTTGAAAGTGTATTTCATTTTCATTTTTTAGTTGTAGTATGTTGTTTAAAAGTGTATTTAAATATCATTGTTAACTTGTAGCATTAAGTTTGTTCATTAAACCTCTTTTTAAGTATAGTAAATATTCACAAATTTATTAGAAAAACAATATCATGTTAGTATTAAGATGTCCAGTCACTCAAAGAAAATGAGTACATGATAGTGTCTGTTCTTCACATTTAATAATTTATCAGACTTAGAGCCAGTTGTTCCATCTCCTTTTACACGTCATGCAAACTTCGGTTGGGCAAATCTCCTGATATCCTCTAAAAACCGTTGCACCATCTCTTGTTGTTATGGCCTGGCAAACTCTTGTTGTTAGGCTCCTAACCGTCTGGTAAACTAACACCCCGAGCGACTTCTGTTAGCCGACAACAGGAGATTTTCATAATTCAACATGTCGTCACGCGAACAGAAGCCTCGGACCCTCCCTTACAATTACCTGCCTTGTAAAAGAATTGACAAGAGTAGTACATGGAAACTATTGTTTTCTGGTAAAGCATAATGGTAACATGTGAGTGGAATGTATATCGAGTGAATGTGCGGATATTAATTGAATGACAAATTGAGGTTAGAATGATTCGTCCCGTGCCGCCTTGTTTGTTTTGGTTCACGTACGAGTGAAGGATTGACGTCTGTTGAAGCTATGTATGAAGGGCCTGGATAATAAATCAGCTCTAATTCCAATGTAACAGGCAAGCTTCATTTTAATCCTGATACAGTAGATGTTAGGCTTGACTATTGGTGTTAACACCGTAAGTAACACAGTACGATTGATGTTGTCCAACCCATTTTATTCCCAGTTTCATGATTGTGATGATACGGTACTGTGCCTCGGATGACGGAGATAATTCTGTGCTATTAGGCCTAGGTAAGTTTGTCTTGTCGATACTGGGTGAAACAGTGTGGAATGAGTATGTGAAATTAATCAGTAAGTTAGTGCTTATAATGAGGTTGGCCTAGGCCCAAAGTTGTGTTGGTAATGTAGGCTATGCTGTATCATAGGATCACATGTGCTTTGAAAGTTTACTAGAGACATGCCCTGATGTTGCTGAAAATAACTTTCATTATTCAGTCAAGTGTTTCCCCGTTACGGTATGTAAAGCGAGGTGAATGTTTGTCGTTTCAGTAGCTCTACTGAATCTGAAGTCACCCAATTGATGTCAGTTTCAAAGACTAGGACCAGTTCAATGGGCTACACGAGTTTAATTTAATTTTACCAATGGAATACTTAACACGTGCCCTCCTCAGAAATAAATTACATATATGCAGGGCATGAAAACAATTAGCAAACCATTGAGTGTTCTGGAAAGACAATTATATCGCTGAGAGGTTGTGTAGGAAGCAGTAGTAGTTATTGTTGTTTTAAGGGTCGGACCTACGAGTACATCTGCTCCTATTATGTAGGAATAGTCTGCTTCATGATTAACAAATTCCCAGGTAGCATTCAGTTTATGAAAGGATATGTTGATTTACAGGGAACCAAATCTTATAATGTTGCATTATATGGTGCACATAAAAGAATTTCTTGAGCAATGCCTTGATTTCAGACATTTTTAATACCTAGGCCTAATGTGGGTTCAGTTTACGTATAATTTCTCAACTTCTGTTTTCCTATTGCAAGATACAACATTCACATTGGAAATGAGATAAAGCATAGTAGAACTCGGAGAACCTCTGTTTCTTGAGGGGAAATTAATTCTGACCTGCTGGGAACATTAGGTCTAAGGCCCTGGGAATCAAGGACATGTTAGACTACATCCAGGTACGGTAATTAACTTACGCCATCTGTACCAACATGCAAATTTGGTAATTCTGCGTGTATGGTTAATTATTTCCAATTCCTTCTTCAGCCCTTTATAATTAATATTAGGAACATTATTACATAGACTACTGAAGTACTGAAATTGGTCGAAACCATTGTCCACTGCCAGGTCACATCACTGTCTGGATGAAATTACTGCTTGTGCTACATGCAAGGGGGTGTGGGGCGTAAACCCCAGGTTAGGTTTGTGTTTGTGTGAGGGCTGCAACCTCCGTACCATTCTTATCCCTAATACACACAGTAATGCAGCCTTCACAATAGCACAGGTTGTCATACAAATTCCACACACACAAAAACCTGGGGCTATATGACCGTGCTGTCGCAGCCCCTAAAATGAACATCTTCTATTTCCCCCCTGTAGGTTATTTTAATAATAATGATTTTTTTTTTTTCGTTCCTTTTAACCACTGCATCTTTTAGAGATGTCGGGGTGCTGGAATTTTGCCCTGAAGGGGATCTTTAATATGCCAGTAAATCTACTAACAAGTCTTCCTCGCATTTCCGCACCCTCAAATGCAAACTACCGCACCTGCATCTGGATTCAATCATGCAACTTGAGCACAGCAGGCAAGAACGGTACCGCTAGGCCACATAGCCAGTCATAGGTAGTATTCTTGCGATAGGCGTTTAGCTTTGTGTCTGAGCGTTTTGATAACTCCTCTTTTGTGACTGGGGTGGTGGTTGGATCGTTGTGTAAATATGTCTATGAGGGTACGGTAGGCTTCCAATAGACCTTGTGTGACAGGCTGCGGTCTTGGTTCCCGACTATCAACACGTTATGTCATGGAAAGCAACGGTCCGATTCTAGTTTCATGGTGAATAGGGATATCTAATGTGAAACTTTTCCATGCTGATATCATGGCTGTTCCATGTGGGACTTCATTTATTTGCCTTCCCTTGGCATTCTTTACGCATCGTATTTGAAGAATAAAAATAAATGTTCATTCTTAAGCGTGTGTAACAGCCTTTTGTTTTGCCATACTCCAAATGAATGCTTCCAAAACGCATTTTCTGGTACTTACATATTTTATAACCTAATTGTTTTTGAGCATTTGCATTCGAGGCTAAAAAGATTACTGTACTGTCAAGGCCTAGCAGTAAGTATGGTAGTGTTCCACGCGGCCTGGGTTCGGAGAGTTTCTCTTGCCAACAGCTGAAAACATTCTCGATCATGGCCTACTATAAGGTGCGGTGGTTTGTTAGGCAAAACTAGTTTTAAATAGCTGGAGCAACATGCAAAATACCAACAGACTGTTAGCAACGAACAGGCTGTTCCACAACAGGAGTTTGCATGACGTATAAAAGGAGATGGAACAACTGGCCCTTAATTTAAATTTCAATTAATTTCAAAATATAATTCACCTTCCATGAACAAACAAATCCTGTGGATACCCATAACAAACATTACATCTTTAGGATTATTTTTTCTGACAAAACTGTGTCTGTGAGGAACTGGTAAAATATCACGCACCCATTCCTTTTTGGAGCGACTGTACACTTCCTTAATATGTATTTTGTATGAGTTTTACATATTCAGAAATATTAGAAGTAAAGTACATAGGTATGTTCAATAATCCATTACAATCATAACATGATTTCTCATATCAGAAGTAAAATACTTAGTTAGGCCTAAGTTCAATAACCCTTACAACATGATTTCTCATTTCAATACCGTCCCATCATCTCTATCATTTTCTCCATCATCATCTATGACCCTTGCAACTAGCACATTTTCATGGTTTTCAGCAATTGCTACTTGAAAATCATCGTGTAAAGCTAAATTATGTAGCACACAACATGCTCGAAAGAAATGAACCATGTCTGCGATGTTTCGTAGTTTGAGGTGATAAAGTTGGCGAAATTTTTGTTTAAGAATTCCAAAGCAGTGTTCAATAAGGTATCTGTTCTTAGCAAGTGCAACATTGTAATTCATTTCAGATCTTCTCAGTTGTCCACGATCACGAAATGGTGTCATTAGATGGCGTAGACAAGGATAGCCACTGTCACCTAATATGTAGTTGTTCCCACATTTTTCTTCTAATGTGTCACTCAGCGGTGATATACGAAAAACACGGCTATCATGGACCGATCCAGGATATCCAACGAAGACATCTCGAATTCTCCGCTGGTGGTCACAAACAACCTGGGCCTAAAAAATTGATTTCATAAATAATTGCAATATATTTAAATTACATATTTTGACAAACTGACCCTGGCCCTATACCATAAAACTCACAAGTTTTTTACAAGTTAAACATTTGCCATTTACAAGTGCATTCTGCAAAGAAATTTGTTGTTTCATACAGTTTCCACAAATGTTTACAGGATTGTAAAAGTATCACAAAATATTTTAAACATATAAAAACTATGTCAGTATTACATCGATGAATCTGTTTGTGCTTATATTTGTAAGTAATAAGCATATTTTGCAGTTTTAAGTTACTGGCAATGGATGTAATTGTTCACGAGTCACCAGATATTAATGATAGAAGACAACAAACCTACAAAGATAGGATTAATTTAGACTTTGTAATGTATTTTGAATACAATCAATGATTCTGAACAAGTTATATAAAAATGCTCTATTAGAAGGTATGTGTGAGTGGTAGGCCTACAGGATTCATATCATGATTTCTTAATGAAAAGTTCTGGAGGTGGAACAGACAAAAAAAGCTAGCAAGATATGTGATGGAAGACCACAGAAACACTAGCAGTGTCAATAGCATGCTGAGAAAACTGGTGGGAAAGTTTATCGGAAAGGAGGTCGTGTCATGAATATCCTGCCATTCCTTAAGTTTGTTACTTTTTGTCAACATATCAGGTAGGTAGTTTTGATATGAACAACACAAACTAGCACCAGCAATATAACAGTAAATAATGTGTTATAACATTGAGGTTATGGTGACAGTACTAAATGCAGGAGCTACACAATTCAGCTGTCATGTTAAGAGTGCATCCAATACATAGGCCTAAGTGTTTTATGAAACAGAAATATTAATCTGTGTAGTCGATAAATTGTGAATTCACAACTTGTAATTTGTAACTTTTATGAAATAGGCCCAAGGCAGCAAAACTCATTTCATGACATAAGTTATTATCATCATCATCGGAGTTACCGTACCTGAAATGAGTGAAAATGTTTCCTATTGAAATAGGAATCTGGATCCGTGGATGGCTTGTCAATTCTAATGTGTGTTCCATCTATAACTCCAATTACGCCTGGAAAACAGTTTGCTTGGAAATGAGCTTGGATTTCTTGTTTTTCTTGTGCTGTAGGCCATCTGATAATTTCTGGCGACAAATTACTTAAAAAGTACGTCATCCTTCGGACAATCTTGTGCAAGCTACTAATCGTAACATTGAATCGGTCTGAAACATCCCGAAACCCAGCAGATTCGTGACCAGCAAACCAGAGAAACACCAACACAAACTTCAGTGCAGTAATTTTTCCAAATTCACCTGCTTGGTGATGATAATATGGTGATAGCGAGAAACGTTCCGCTATGTTTTCTGCTACTTCTCTACTGACACGAAAATGTTCAACGAACTCCCTATCATTGTACTGCGGAATCGTATCTTCAAAATATCCTTCGTTTTTGGGATGTCTTCTAATTTCCAAAAGCAGCTCTACGTCATCATCACTTGAGCTCGATGCGCTACTGAGAAGTTCATCTGAATCACTGGACTCGATATCAGACATTTTTCGAAACAAAATTGGAGACTACAGTAATATTCTGCACTTCACAAGTAGACTGACGGCCGTAACCTAATTTTCAGTGCTGTTATGAAACGAACATAGGTGGCGCTGGACATGCGCGCGCATATTTCTGACTCTCTGACTGAAAGAGTTTTCGTGTAGGATCAGAAACTCTTCCAACGGTTTGCTGCTGGTTTCCAGTCGTTTGAGAACGTTGTACGAACAACAAACTAGTAGTCAGCAACTCCGATGATCGCTACTACGAACGCGACAATGGGAGTGCGCATGCGTCTGACGGTTTGCAACAGTTTCTGACTGTACTACGAACGAACCTTATGTCACTGTTCAGGTTCAAATTCCTTCTTCAAAATCTCCGGTTTAACCAAGCTTCTACTCGAAATGACAGACGGTCACTGGATAAATTAGCTCCTATTCGCACTATTTTTGAAATGTTCGTGGAAAACTGTAAATCGAACAATAGCGTCTCTGAATATGTCGCAATAGATGAAATGCTAATTGCATTTCGTGGCAGCTGCGGCTTTCGGCAATACATGCCTGCAAAGTATGGAATCAAAATTTATGGTCTTGCTGATGCAAGAATGTTTTACACCCTAAATCTTGAAATTTACTCAGGCGAACAACCGGAAGGCCAGTGAAGAGTTAGTGGTTGGTTCCTTAGTTTAGGGGCTGTGACAACGCGGTCATGTAGCCCCGTGTACTTTGGGTGTGTGTAGAATCTGTCTGATAACCGGTGTTAATTGTGATGGCTGTATTAGTGTGTGTATCTGTTTTTTAATTCAAGTAGGGACTGCAACTTTGAATTTTCAAATAGTTCCTACTTTTGCCACCAAACGCCACCGTCAACGACTACTAGGCCTAGTTCAGAACTAGCTACTCGACGCCACCGCAGTCGGCTCTTGGCAACGAACGTAGCAACCTAAGAGCGTTGTTTACATTCTTAACCTATCCAATTTAGTTTCACACAGGTGTAATTGGTGGAAAGATCTTTAACATGCCATAAATCTATGACATGGGACCGCCGGCTTTACTTCCCCTCCGAAGGAAGGCATACTGAGGGATTTTTAATGCTCTTAAAAAATCCGACGGCTTCGGCCGGGTTTGAACCCGCTATCTTGGGCATAGAAGCTCAGCATGCTACCAACTACGCCACCGAAGCCGCAGTGAAGAGTTAGCAATTTGCCACATCATGTAGTTGAGAGGTTAATTATAGGCTACCAATTTCAGAGGGAGATATATTAACCTAGATAATTGGTTAACTAGCATCACCCTTGCTTCACGGATGATATAGAATCACAAATTGACCATAACGGGAATCATCAGGAAAATCAAGAAGGAAATTCCACCCCAGTTTCTGAATACAAAGTGCAGTGTACACTTGAGCCTCTTTGGTTTCCAGGAGGACAAGACTTTAGTGTCTTACGTTCCTAAGAAGGGGAAGTTAGTACTGTTGCTTTCTACATGCACCATGATGCCAGCACAGGGGAATCAAAGAAAACACAGATTAACACAATGTACAACCTCACAAAGGGAGGAGTGGATGTTGTAGACTTTATGTTCTAAATATGATGTCAGTAGGAACAATAGACGATGGCCACTTACAGTGTTCTTTACCCGGATGAATGTAAGTGGAATTAACTCGCTGATAATTTATGAAAGTAATTCCAAAGACAACGTGATGAGGCGAAAATATCTGCAAAATCTTGGCCTACAATTTGTCAAACCCTTCATGGAAGAAAGAGCAAAGGTCAAACATACATCATGGGATCTGAAAAAGAAAACTGAAAAATGTATGCGGAGAGACAACCGGCCGGTCTGTAGCCTACCTCCACCAAAACAGAATAAACAAGGGTGATGTCATTTATGTCCACGCTCTAGGGACAGGAAGTCCAAAATTGAATGTGAGAAGTGCAAGAGAATTATTTGTATGGAGCATCTCATCCCAGTTTGTAACTTAGAAATTGTGCAAGTGAAAGTGAGTGAGATTAAGGCTGCTACAATCTGATTATTGTTTTAAGTGACAATGAATAATTTGTATAACCATGTTAGGGTCTCCTTCATAATGTATTATATTTCCTTTTGTTTTGTGATATGTTGCTGGTAGTACCTACCTTTGATACAAAGAAATACGAAAGAACTCTCTTTATTTACAAGTTTTCTGTAAGTTCTGTAATGGAATATATTTATTTATCACTGTGTAAAATGCAAAGACAAATGTGTTCTCCTAATAAAATATGCCCATAGTGCAATTTGTGCCTAAATAAATATAATACGAAAACAAATATTAGTCATTCACAAAACGGGGCATGTGGCACCCCACCCCAGTCATCCTGCAACTTTCTGGAACCCCTGTCCTGGAGGGTTAACTTAATCACACCATATGCAGGCAAGTGTTATGATCAAGGAGGATGTTATGATACCGGTACAATAGTGGCTTTTTCAAGCCCACAGCAACTACCTTCCCAATCTTATGCCAATTGATATTACTGGTACAAATTTAGAAGTAGCCTACAAATCTCATAACATGGTACGAGCCACATAAACCACACACAGTTAGGCTAACTAATTACACAAGCCGATAATCACAATCCTTCATTCTCTAAATAACACCCACAACTAATTAAAGGAATGAACAAGGCACTGAACATGCAGGCTAGAACGGGAATATCTTCTTCTCCTTCTTGTAGAGAGGTTTTGCCGTAATATCAAATAAGCTATTTCATAAGCTTTTTACCCGACATCCGACTGCTATGAGGTGCCGGTTATTGAGCCTAATTGCTTTCAAGAGACACCACATTTATACTTAAATGGGAAAATTATCAACAATTTACCTTTGCACGAAAAGTTAAGTCAAGACAAGACCGACTACAACAACACAGAACCTCTTCTTCTTATTCTTATTCACGTTACGGTAGTGGGCATAGTAAACACTTTACCCAATTGCTACTGTTCAGAAGTACGTATCTTGAGGTAAACATCGACTACCGAGAAAAGGCGGAAGACCAGTGAGGAATGGGTTATACCAAACAAACACAGTCAACGAGAAAGACTTGCCCTGGTGCGCTTTCGTGACGTCAGCAATGTAGTGCTGTCGCACCACTTCCGGTAGGGTTATGTATGATGGAAACTTAAACCGTATTGTCTAGAAGATGCTGAAATAACAGAATACTTAACTCATACCAGAAAACACGCTGTAAATAGCATTGACCCAACACAACCATGCCTTCTGGCAAAACATACATGGTAATTATAACTCAAGTCTTAAACTGATCAATCTTAGGAAGTCCAAACTTAGCCACAATTTACATATTTATTCATTACTCTAAGTAGAACCAGTATATTACTTAACTTTAATCGTTGTAGTTGATCACAAGGTAATACTTTTCAGGAGTATGTTATCTTTCCCGTAATTCCATTTGATCAAATACATGCATTCAATACATTTTTTATATAGGGCACGTCAGAATTTACATCTATAAAATAAAAGAACTAACAGGTATATATAACTAATATTATAACTTTAACTTATTATAATAGCAAATCTTAATAGATACAATCTTATTGCACAACTATTTACACCTCACCCTATTATCATAATATGAAAACTTAATTCTATAAATACAACAACATACAGCTAGGTATTACAATTAAATTAAAAAAGTAAAATATAATTATAGATTCCATCGCTCCTATACGCTAAGATATTCAACTACTGAGTAAAAACAATGGCACTGCAGATAAGCTTTCAACATTCTATCAAAGGTTTTTATTTTTGGGGCCAGTTTTATATACTGGGGTAGTTTATTGTATAATTTAACTCCAGTGTGAAAAGTTCCTTTTTGATATATGCTTGTGTGTGTGTGTGTGTGTGTGTGTGTGTGTGGGTGTGTGTGTGTGTGTGTGTGTGTGTGTGTGTGTGTGTGTGTGTGTGTGTGTGTGTGTGTGTGTGTGTGTGAAATATGAATGTTTAGATTTTGTCTTGTGTTATGCCTATGAACATCATTGTTTGTTTTAAGAAAAACATCTTTATTCATTAAATTCTTTTTAAAAAACATAATACTTTCATAGATATATATGCAGGGCAGTGGGAGAATGTTTAAATCTTTAAACAGAGGTCTGCATGATTCTCTAGAGTTTACATTTGCCATAATTCTAATCGCCCTCTTTTTTTTAATCCTAAACGTGCTTAGTACATCTGGCGACATACCCCAAAAAATGATCCCATATCTTCTGTATGAATGGAAATAAGCAAAACGAGTATTTCTTAATGTGTGCATGCTAGTGCAGGTTTTCAAAATACGTAACGCAAAGCACATCGAGTTCAGTTCAGTATTCAGATATTGTGTAAGTTTATTCCATTTCAAGTCTTGTTGTATCCATAGTCCTAAAAACTTTGTCTCTGATTTATTTTATTTATTTATTTTCTATTTGATGACCATTTAATGTTATATTGGGTTTCGCAGGATTCCTATTCTGTATAGTGTGGAAATTTAGACATACTGTTTTTTATAGTTTATTATGAGGCGATTATCTTGTGACCATTTGGTTAACTCTCCTGTAACGGAGTCAGCAGACTGCTGAATGACCTGTTTAGTTTCACCTTTTATTACGAGTGTTGTATCGTCCGCAAACAAAATTTCCTTATGTGAATGAACGTTCTGTGTTATATCATTGATATATAGAAGAAAGATTAGTGGGCCCAAAGCCGATCCCTGGGGTACTCCAAATTCAATAATTCCCTCATTGGACAATGTTTCATTAAGTAATTTGGTTCCATCATCCTTGTGTCTCAAGCTTACTATTTGTTTACGTCTTGTTAAGTAAGACTCTGACCATTTATTAGCTAGACCTCTAATACCATATTGATTTAGTTTGGTAAGGAGGATTTTATGGTCAACAACATCAAATGCTTTCGATAAATCCAAGAATAGGCCAGTTACATGTTCCTTATTGTCAATTAATTCCAGTATACAATTACTACATTCGTAAATTGCTGTGTGTGTAAATTTTCCCGTTCTGAATCCATGTTGTGAGTTTGATAATATTTTATTTTTTTCTATGAAACTTATCAGTCTCTTATACATAATTTTTTCCACAATTTTTGCAATACCAGTTGGTAAGGTAATAGGACGATAGTTATCTAATTCTTCTTTTGAACCGTTTTTGTGCACTGGAATTACTTTTGATAACTTCAAAATATCCGGGTAAGTTCCTGAGAGAATTGAACTGTTTATTAAGTGCGTAAGTGGATTTATTATATTTTCTGCACATTTCTTTAAAATTGCATCAGGGATGCCATCAATGCCAGCACAGAATTTATTTTTTAGCTCTTTTATAACTATTCTTACCTCTTCACTTGTGACATGATTTATAAATAAAGAATCACTGCATATATTTATTTTATTATTAGAATTTAGTGTATTTACCTGTGATTTATTTAATATTTTTTGTGGAATTTCCAGAAAATAGTCATTAAAAGTGTTTGCTATTTCCTCTGGATTATTAATCACTTTATTATTTCTGGTCAGTGTAATGTTCCTTTGTATTTTAGCAGATTTTCCAGTTTCTTTCTTTATCACGGACCACATAGCCCTGTTTTTATTAGATGATTGGGAAATAAAATTATCATTATGCATTTTCTTTGCTAGTCTTATTACCTTATTTAATATGCTAGCGTATTTTTGTAGTATAAATTGAATTCAGGTGTTGCGTGGTATTGTTTATATAATTTGTGTAGAAATTCCTTTCTTTGGCATGAATTTATAATCCCTGTTGTAATCCAATTGCTAGTTTTGTTATTTTGAACAGTTCTTCGTTTAAAGGGGAATGCTATTTCAAAATAGTGTTTTAGGGTACTGTTAAATGCATTAAATTTATCATTTACATTTTCTAGTTCATAAATTTCTGACCATGTTTCCTTATTTAATAAGTCATTGAAATATGTAACATTTGATTCAGTGATTGACCTACACTTTGATTTTACTCCATTATCATTATTATTGATTGTTTCGGATACTTCAAAACTCAGTATTTGTCCATGGTGGTCACTAAAACCCGGACAATAGACTTCTATTGAATGGTGATATTTATCTGTATTTATAAAAATTTGATCAGGAGTGGTTTTACTGAATTTTGTTATTCTTGTTGGGGTATTTACTGTAGGTTTCAGTGCATAGGAAATTAGTAACTGTGTTAATAATTCACAATTTCTATCAAATTTTAAGAAATCCACATTTACATCCCCACAAATTATTATATCGAAATTTACTTTGCTCATGTTATTGAGTAACAATTCTAATTTATCTATAAATAAAGGAAACTTTCCTGGCGGGGAACGGTATACGCATACAATTATTAACTTAAACTGCTGTATTTTTACGGCAGAGAATTCAAAATCCTGTTCCATAATTAGATAATCATAAGCTGTTATCTGTTCATGATCTAAATTATTTCTTAAGAAGATGCAAGTACCACCATGGCTAATATTAGATCTGGAGTATTTACTAGCTTGTATAAACCCTGGGAATTGAATTAATTCGAGTTGTTCCTCTTTCAGCCAATGTTCTGAAATACATAGTGCTGAGATGTCTTTAAGTTCATTTTAAAGCATTAGATTTATGTAATCAATTTTATTATAAAGAGACTGGACATTCTGGTGGTAAATTTTAAATTTGTTACTTTTGCAAGCTTGTGTTGGTGATTTATTTACATTATTATTATTATGATAATTGATATTATTTTTGTTGCTAGACAAATCCGAAATACCATTGTTGCACTCCGTTAAAATTGACTTCAAAAGATCTGAATGCCAAACCTCACGTTTGGCTTCTTCTACCAGTTTCCCTGCTTCCACTCTAATGATATTACTGTTGAATTATTCTTACCATTTGAATTTACAATTTTGCAGATTTCATCACTAAGATACGCTTTTCCTAATCTATTTAAGTGTAGGCCATGCCGAGTGTGGAACTTCCTGTCTAACTTACTTACATCTACAATTTGGACATTTGGAAAACTCTTTGGAATTATTTGACGGTTTCAAAGCGTTCAGGAAAGTTATGAAAAGCTGTGAATAGTGCCGGACAATGTATGCATGTATAACTCTTATATTTGAACAATATACATAAATGTCAAACGAAGACCAAATTTTTTTGCAAACTCAAAAAACGAAAACACAATTACCAGACAAATATAACTTCACGAATTTTAACTGAAAAACAGTTTTTTTTTCATTTTATTCAATACTGAATTATCTTTATTGGAATTATTATGTTCTGTTACAACTGTACATATTTACAACTTCAAACCTCTTGTATAATAACTATTAGTTTTACAACAAAATCAACTCGTCTATTTTGTTTAGCAAACCTTGTGATCACCCAATCGATGTTTATAGTGATGTCACGATGAATGTGCAGCAATGCACGGATAGGAAACTGGGACTTTTTTCGCACCAAAAATTTTTGCCGACGTCCAAACCGCAAGCTTGGTTGGCAATTTAAGCTGTGACTTTCTCCCTTTGTCGGTACCAACTCGACTTGCCGAAACTGTAACGTACCTTCATCGTTTTCTCGAAGCTCGATGTAAAAGTTGCAAAACACCCCGTTGCAATTTGTACGAATATTTTTGGTGCGCTAAACGCATCAAATTTCTATCCATGTAGCTTGCAAAAAAATTGGTCTGATTTTGTACGTTTGGTTATTTTGTGATTGCGTTTTAGTGATACCATTTTTCTTAACAATTTCGATTCTCTGACCCCCCCCCCCCCCCGCAAAGCCAAACTCTAGATCGATTCTCTGAACCCCCCCCCCAAAACCAAACTCTAGATCCGCGCCTGATAAATGTATCACACGTTTTTGTATATAATAGAAAGATATTCACGATCATAATAGTCTATGGTCTTCGTCTTACTGCCGGTGTGGTAGTCATCTTGTCTGCATCATTAAACATGTATAAATGCTGGTTTTCATTTACCACTTGTCTTCATATACGGTATCGATATGAGTCGTTAGTCGGTGGCGAGTGTATTCCTCAGATACCTTCTATAGACATATTAATATCTCTTCCGCCCCCTTGAAACAACAGTAAATAAGTAATACTTTCACTGCAAGATTATTTGAACTAATTATACTCATGTCACATAATTTAACTCACAACGAAGGTCACAGGCTCTACAACTCAACTTACTGTACTCGTTGCAGCTATTAAACACACAACAAACCCTCGAATCCTTGTTTGCGTGGATTTTTGTTACTAGTTACTTCAACATGTAAATAGGCTATGCATAGCTGGCGTAGTTTTGTAAACCTATACAGTATAATTTATCGTGCTTGAAAACACACGGAACATCTAAACTGGGTCCATTTCAAGAAGATTGATATAAAATATCGCATTTCTGCTACCCATGAATTGCTCTCAACTTAAACGTACAAGCACCATCAAGCACTACATTGCCTACGTCACAAAAGGATTAGGTGTACGCGCCATGGCCTGTCTTTCTCGTTGGCCGTGCCAAACAAAAGTATGACGTAACGAGGAGACAAAAGGGGGAGGAAACAGATGAAACTAGACTGGGACACAATTGGTATTTGACTCTTCACAACGAATTGACCCACCTTGGTGACATAGAGACGTACATGACCGGGTCACGATTATGGACCAGGTAAAAGGAATACAAATTCAAGGCCTAAAATCAATGTTGTCAAGAAAGGATACTAGGCTACTGACCAGTGGAATGGTAGGATTATGAACTAATGTGGCAACATTTAAAGGCAGTGTATACCCTAAGGAATGTAAATCGCGCAACAGTATTGCACGGTGAAAGTCATATTGAGGACATTGAAATAGAATATGATTTAAAGAGCCCTCCATTTGCAAACACGAACACAAGGCATCTGGTGCATTCTTGGAATACACGGTACCTGAGATTATAATTTTCAATGTTTTTGCATGTTCTTTCCTTCCTCTTTGTCAGACACCAACAGTGATCTTCTGTTCTCTCTTAGGGGTTCAGGTCGCTTATATTTTGTATGAGTCTGTTCCAGATATATATTCTGTGACCCACCTAGCGTCATATAACAACGAATCTCTGAAGCTCTTCAACTCTTCCTCGCGCAAGAGGAATTCCATATCCATTTGGCTACCAGATCCTGTTACCATCGCCAGCTATTTTCTCCTTGAGCAAGAGGACTACGTCTACTTCTTTACTCACCATGCTGCGCTAGTATCATCTGTTATCAACTCTTAGAAGATCAGCTCAGCAAGAGATTAATTTTTTGTTTTAAAGTTGGCAATGTTTATATGTTCTCCTTTTGTCTCCTACCCCCCACTCTTTCCCCCTTTCTTGGTCCCTCCGTGCTCCGTTGAGCAGCACTCACTACTAAGTCGGCAGTTGATTCGATCAGTCAGGGCTCAACTCAAGCCAGTCTCCTCAAACCAAGAGACACTTTCTTCACTCCACGCCATGTTGGAACTCTAGGCATCCGTCAAGGGGATCTTCCCTATCAACATTTAAACAAGATAAGTACAGCTTCAAGTTTTAACCTCATCTTCATGATTTTAAAGATTACATGCTTTTAACGATATTTTATAGACAGCGTGAGATTGATTATTTGGGGCAAAATCATTCTTCGAGGGATTTGCTATGTTGAGCTTTTGTCTGTCTAAGCCAAACTCAATAGAAAGTAGCTTTTCCTACGCTAACTAAATGAGAAATCTTCTCACCACGTGGGATATTATCTAAATACCCGCTGTCTATAATTCACAAAGCTAGTTCCTCCGTTGGATTTTCTCCACCCCATTTTCTGCTAAGGTCGTTCTGGAACCTTCGAGATCTTGTACTCTATCTGCGAGTCTTGCCGTCAAGTATTGTTCACGCACTTGTGAAAATACTAGTAAAAATGAGGAATCTTCCTTAAATTACTGCAATAGCGAACTTTCTTCCCCCGTTGGAACATTCTATGGCGCATTTAATTGTAAATCACAACTTTTTCAAGAAATAGACTCTCACCTATATAGTGCAATCAGTTATTTCCATAATTGCAATAACTTTCTTTCTCATAAACTTCAGTGTTTCTATAGTGAACTTTGCATCCATCTTTATAGACTACAGTGATAACCAGTGCTTGCTCCACGTTTCTACCGCGTCGCGCTCGTCCGTTTACATTAAATACGGCCATGAACATTGATCCTATATCCCAATGATCTTTCCTCAACCTTCTACTAACAACCATTATTAATAAAATTGTAACTTTCTATAAGGCGTCACTCACGAAGTGCCCTTCCAACTTTGCTAGTTTAACATTAATTAAATTTTGCATAATTGCTTGTGTGATACAAGTTTCAAACTTACATTGTTTCTCCCTTCAAATTAGGGAAAACAATTCTTTCAACTCTTGTGTGAGTTATTTTTTAGGTCTCACTAAATGGAAACTGCCCCATTTGGCTCGTGATTTCTAATTAAACATAGGAAGTCTAGAAACTTCTTTTTGATTACCTCTTCAGGTTTCACAGTAAGTGACCTGCCCTCTTTTGTATAATTCTCATAAAGTAATTCTGTTTAAATATAAGAAGTTGTAGTAACTTCTATTTTATGCTTTATGTTTTCCTTGTTGTTATTTGCGAATTTGTTATTCTCTCTAGAATGTTCTTTCAGAAATTTCTTATAGTACACTCCTTGTACTCAATTTAATGTTTAAACTTTAATCATTTCATTGCCTTTTTAAAATCTTATCAAGGTTTTAGTACTAGGTTTAAAACCTTAAGAATTGTTATTTGCCTGGAGCAATTTCTGAATGTTGTTGGAGGTCTGCGACCCCATTTGTTAAAAAGTTCAAATGAACTGTTTGTCTAAATTATATTACACGCTTGTTAATTTTCTCAAACTTCTTTGAACTGTTAAATAAATTAAATATTTGTTTTTGGATTCATCATTTCTCTGATACTACAGTTAGGCAAGATCCTGGCTTTCCTAGCTCTTCCTAGGTTTATGCCCTCGTTCATACACAATAAAGCTTTTACTATCTGTCTGGCCAGACCATCACCCTTCCCTATAGTACTTTTATTCGTGCTTGGGATGAAATACACTAAAGCCTTTCTCTGGCAAACTGCCCAAGTCTTAGCTGCGGCTCCCGTCAGCTTCGACCAAGCTCGTACCCACTTTAGGTATCCGAGCACAGATTTGCGGTGACAACCGCTTCTAAATGTATTGAAAGTCAAATTCATAACTTTTGTGGGACTCTCCTCCTATTTTTCTATCCTTTTTCTCCAATCCAAAATCTACTTCCTTCTCTTAATCATCTTCCCTTGGTGGGTGGGTTATTCCTCAGCCAATAAACTACCCAGCATCATTACGTTGTTTTATACGGAATAAATACACCGGCGTTAATGGATGATTAAAGCGGAGACGAATAATTGTAATACTATGTTGTCGTGTGTATTTACCACCCTGGAACCAGGGCTTTCATAAAATAGTCGGTTGTATCCCAAAATAATGTTTAGCTTTCGTTTTCGCATAATGAGTCCACGTGACCTGCCAGTCATTCTGTATCTTCGAACGAATTACAGAACGCAAATCAGAAATGGGTATAGCGGTATTATAAGCCTTACCTGTACCATTAGCCGCTTCTTTGGCGAGTTTATCAGCGATTTCATTACCTTCAATATGTGAATGGCCGGGGATCCACATGATACTGACATCAAAACCCTCAGTATATAAAGTGTACAATTGATGCACTAACTGACATAAAAAACAATTATCAGCCTCGAGAACATTTTGAAGTGATTGAACGACACTCATAAAGTCTGTACAGATTAGCGAATGTTGTTTAATATAAAGACACGTCTGGCGAATTGCAAAAATTTCGGCTGTGAATATCGTGACGTCAGAGGGTAAAGTATACTGACATGAAATATGTAAATCAGGAGAGAAGAAGGCTGCTCCCACACGTGAGGGGAGAACCATTTTAGACCCATCTGTATAAAAAAGAATGCAAGATACCAAATGGCTCGTTATTTCGTGAAACATACGAGGAATGATTACTGGGTTATGTGGAAAAGTCTGATGTACTTGGGGTAAGGGATGCTTGAGGATATTCGGTTGAAAATGAGCTGCGGAATACGGAATATTATATAAAGGCAAGCGACTAACTTTTAATATATTATGGCGGTACTGTTTAAGAATGGAATATGCGGCCAGCAAGGCGGGAACAGAAGCTGTGGGCAATAATCGACGAGTATAATAATCTTCCAATAATTGTAATTTAGGAAAGATAGGTGATACTGCTATCATCATTTTACGCAACAGGTACATACACGCAAGGTATTTACGCCGATAATGTAACGACATTTCTCCCGTTTCAACTAAAAGTGCTCCTGTGGGAGTCGATGTAAGCGCGCCTATTATGAGACGCAAAGCAGTAAACTGTATTCTATCTAAACGGAGGAGCCTAGTACTTGACATTATATCAAAATAAAAGGAATTGTAATCCAGGACAGAACGAATGATATTACGGTATACTATTAATAATAGTTCCGGGTCTGCTCCCCAAGTACGCCGAGTAAGTGATTTTAGAACATTGATTTTGCTGGTAAGATGACTCTTAAGGTATTGTGTATGTCTCTCTCCTTGCATTTTCCTGTCAATATAAATTCCTAAGTATTTTACATTCGTCACCACCGGAATTTGGCCTTGACGATATAATATAGGAGAACTGTCGTAAAGTCGTTTGTTAGTAAATATCATCGCAGCGTTTTTTTCCGGCAGAAGTTTCAAATCCGTGTTGATGAAACCAGTCATGAGCATTAGTTAAGGCGGTGTATATATCCCGACGACATGCGAATAAATCTTCCCTTGTGCAATATATTAAAATATCGTCCGCGTATTGAAGGATGCGAGCGTGCGGTAATATGACTGTTTCTAGGGTACGAGTATAAATTAAATATAAAATCCCACTTAAAACATCTCCCTGCGGGACACCGTGAGAGATGTATCGGGAATCAAATACACCGTCTGGGGATTTTAAAATGATTTTACGATGACATAGCATATTATATATTAAACACCGGAATGGAAGTGGGAATTGCATATCTCGAAGTATCTTAATACGAATAAATGGATCTACAGAATCACACGCATTTTTTAGGTCAAGGAAAATCGCTATAGTATGCATTTTCTGTCCTTTTGCGAGGAGTAAATCGGTGAAGAAAATGTTTAATGGGTCAGATGTACCGAGATTTTTCCTGAATGCAAATTGCGTTTTAGGAAACAGGGTATAATATTCTAGACATCATTGCAGCCGTCGGAGAAGTAAGTTTTGAAAAAGTTTGCGGAAACAGGAGCCAAGTTGGATGCCTCGATAACTACTCGCTAAGCGGGCATCTTTTGTGGGTTTCAAAATAGGGACAGTTTGAAAAACATTCCAATCTTCCGGAAATGTTCCGGTGCATAAGCTTGAATTATATAGTTTAAGGATGATGTCCTGAGCGTTTACCGGAAATCGAGCAATCATGGTATAAGTCACTTCGTCAATTCCTGGGCTTGTTGATTTTTTGTGTCTGAATGTTTGTAAAAATTCGCTATGCATAATATGCTGCATTAAACTGGAAAAATGGTCCAGCGAACCAGAGGCACATGATGTAGGCATACGAATAACAATGTCAATTGTCCAAGTATGATACAAGTCATGGTACCCTTGCTCCGAAAGTTGAGAGGGAGAGGGACGAGGAAGGATATTCGTAAAATGTTTAATCGCTGACCAAATACTATTTAGGGACGTATTACTACTTAATTGGGTAATGTATAATTTCCACGCTTCGCGTCGTTTATGATTAAAATCACGTTGGAGTTGAGCGGTGAGACTCTTGTATCTCAAATAGGAGGCGGAAGTACCATAGTGCCGAAAAGCTTTTAAACTCGCCTTGCGACGTCGTACTAAGTGTTTACATTCTTGATCCCACCATGAGGGTAAGGCAGAACGATTATTCGGAGGACATGATTTTGTAATATAAGGGTGATATGTATTAAAATAATCACGGATAGTATTTAATAAAAAATTATAACTGTTATCAGACATTTGTAATGGACGAGAAAGCCTGTCCTCTAAAAAGTGTGAAAAAAAATCATAATCAAAATGCCGAAAATTCCTATTAACTTGAAAGACGTTCTGCAAGATATGTCGATTACTCGAGACATCATGGTTATGCGAGTCTTTAAAGGCGCTGGCAGAGGGATTAGGGAAATGGCATACATGTCCCTAGTCCGTCCTCTGCTGGAATATGCTGGGGGATTGTGAGATCCATACCAAATGTATTTAATAAAGGAATTGGAAGGAGTGCAAAGGAAGGCCGCCAGGTATGTAATGGAGGACCACAGATCGACGAGTAGTGTGAGTAGGATGATACAGGATTTGGGATGGGAAAGTCTGGCTGATAGACGTTCAAGAGCAAGACTAGGGGGTATTTTCTTAGCTTACAAGGGGGAAATTGCATGGGAAGATATTCATGAGAGATTGGGAAAGGAAAGTTCATATATGGGCAGATACAGTCATTGTTGTAAATTGAAATTAAGTCAGTGGAAAAGTAACTGGGGCAAATATTCGTTCATTGGGAGGGGGGAAATAGAATGGAACAGTTTGCCAGGGGGCATTTTCAGCCCTTTGCCTTCTGATGTTGGTAAATTTAAGGAGTTGGTGAAAAAGCACCAGATTAAGAGGCAGTGATGAACGGTGCAGAAGTTGAAGCAATGAAAGAAAGTGTAAATGTTTCGTATTTTATGTTTATTCTGTTATTAGTATGATTATTTTTACGATTACCGGTTTCTTCTCTTAGCAACTATTGCTTATTTTCTAATTAGTCCTAATTTTCTAAAAATTTTGTGGTTGTGAATTGTTTTGTGTATTTATTGTAATTTGCCACCATGGACAGTGTCCACATTTGCAAATAAACCATGTATGTATGTATCATTTTCCATTATAACTGGATAATGATCACTTTGATACGTGTCCTTCACAGTCTGCCATGACAAATTATGGGCTATATCTACAGTAGTGATACTTAAATCCACCGCACTTTGTGGCCTATTCGGTGGGGGTAAGGCGGGTGGGTGACCCATCATTTAATAAATTTAGGTGTAATTCCTGAATAGCCGCAATGATGTGACGTCCTTTCGGGTTAACTCTACCACTGCCCCACAAGGGGTGGTGGGCATTAAAATCCCCCAATGTAAGATGTTTAGAAAATGTCTTTATAAACTGAAAATATAAATACCATTGTCTACGCGAGCCTTGTATACCAGGAGGACAGTAAATATGGCTTATATTGAGATCTTGCACAAGAAACGTTTGATGATGAGTGTGAGGCATGTAATAATCAGTAGAAAGGGGGGTGTACCGTAAATTATTTTTGAATAACGTCATGATACCTCGATATCCGGGTCCATCCTGACGTTCCACCTGATAATTAGCAATCTGAAATTTATACGAGGAACGAAGCCATGTTTCTTGTAGGAATACGATGTCCGGATCATATTCCTGAATTAACTGCAGCAATTCATGTTTTTTATTTAATATACTTCTACAATTCCACTGGAGCAATAACATTCAGGATAATAAAGGGAATTAATTCAACGAGGACGACTATGAACCGGGGTGTGATAATGATAATTTGAGGAAGGGGGATTGGGATGAGATCGTACAATCTGATTCACGAATGTTTTCCACCGAGCAGCTCAGGTCAGTTCAGTTCTTCCGGCGTGGGACGAGCTAATATGGACCCCATCGTTATGGGAGTCACTGGAGGAGGTAATAACGGTAATACCTTGGCACGTAAGGCATGTAACTTGGAACTCCACTGGGCATTGTTACCCAATAGCTGTATGAGGGCATGGAAATCTTCACAGATTGAGGTATATTCATCATTCGCAGACATTATTCTACTGCCTGAAGGGAAAGAAGTTGATGGCGCAACAAGGCTAGGCGATATCGCACTGGGCGTTATCCGGCTGGCCGTGGGAGACGAAATGCCTGCCTATCATATCCCAATGGTTGATATGTTTTGGGCGAACGAACGATCACCTCCGTGAATTTACGTTTACGGGGTGGTTGTATGGGAGGTGGCTGAGGGAATTGAGTGAGTGGGGGAACTGTTGTGGCAAATTTTGAGGCTGGAAAGGGGGGTCTCATACTGTTAATCACTTCGTGATAGGATTTGTTCTCCGTACACATTTGTTTCTTTATTGCTTCCTGTTTAAGCCGTTCCGGACAAGTCAATGATGTCGCAAGATGATTACTGTCACAATTGACACATTTTAAGTCAACAGACTGACAGCCAGTCGTATCATGGGGACCTGCGCAGCGACCACATCTAGGGGTTCGCGCACGGCAATGTTGCTGGATGTGTCCAAAGCGAAGGCACTTCACACATTGAGTTGGAGAGAAGATAAATAAT
Organism: Meconema thalassinum; assembly: GCA_946902985.2. Classification (NCBI taxonomy): domain Eukaryota; kingdom Metazoa; phylum Arthropoda; class Insecta; order Orthoptera; family Tettigoniidae; genus Meconema; species Meconema thalassinum. Next base: position 499,184,200 of record OX336392.1, on the reverse strand, counting down.
TGCACTTCAAGCAAGACATTAAAAATTGAAACAAACTCGGGTAAACGTTGGGCTTCAAAGTGGATTTTACCTGTTCCCGTAGGGATACGATCCATGACGCCATTATTTTCCTTTTTTCGGTAAAACCGTTGAATACGAACGATCGGGACGGGGGATTGTAAGTATTGTAAAATTTCAGCTTCCGTAAGGGCAGTATCCAGCCCCCGTATAAGCCCCACACGCTGTATGTTAGCAGACGGAATAAATGCATCTAACTGTTTGGCCTGGAGAATGGGGTGTCGTAAAAAGGAGTTGGCAGGCAGGCGTGTGTCAAATACCACCTGCACCCTGTCACGTCCTTTTCTTTGAATGGATTGAATGCCAGGAATTTTCTGTTAAAAAAAGATGCGTCCCAAAGCCATGGGGTGTAAATTTCCGAATCTCTGATCCCCTTGTCCTTGCAAAAATACACTGTATGGCCCCGTATGATGGGGGTAGTATGACATAGGCTGGCGAGCAGTAACCTCAGTGTTCTGTGAAGGCTGAATATTGGTCGCTGTTGATGTCTCGGGCGGTACAATGCCGTCCGCAGGGACCAGTACCATGCCCTCCATTGATACTGGGGGGTCATATTCAATCAGTTGCACACAGTCCTGCGGGCGGCCAGAATCCGTCCCATCACTCGTAGAGCCCATCACACTTACCGTTCAATGCACTATACACTCAGTGAAAATGACACAAAATCAAATCACCTAAACCACACACACACGCACGACCGACTCGAAAACGAGTAAGCAGGACCTAGAGCTTGCCCAACTGTAGGCTGCGCAAGCTGAGAACCGAATCCACAACACAGAACAATATCTTGTATTCGGATAAGTCGGAGTGTATCAGACAATGCTGCCAACGTCTTCTTCTCCTTCCTACCTGCCTTCATGATTATACTTACATCATCCTTGCCTTCATGTTTCCTCTTTGGGCTCTATTAGGCCTTCCGATCTAGATGTTCCAACATCCATGACAACCCTGTTAGTATTCAGATTATTTTTCACTATTCGCGAACTCAAACGAATGTAGGTGGCAGGCCAGTCGCTACAATATAGTGGACTCAAGGGTGATACACTTCATTTGTATTGAATGTTGGCAATTCTAGATGGGCTCTTATTGAAGGACAGGCAATTTTAGATGCCAAACACATAATTATGTGCGGTAAAGTGCTAGAAACAGAATATTTTATGAGATTTGAAGCTTTATGCTTACAAACTAGAGGGGCAGATGACCTCGTAGTTTCACCCCTTAAAACAACAATGAATAACTAATTTACAAACTAATAATTTGAAAGGAGTACCTCACCAGTTTCAAAATGAAATTCGGCCACCAGTTGCCGAGAAAAATATAATTTGTTCAGGAATATATCATAAGCGTGTAATCGGCACATTAATAATAATAATGCATTTTATTAATCCCTTAACGAGTCAAGGACTCATATACAAGGGAATCGTACAGTTTTATCTTGTTGGCGACAAATTACAATTCAGTGTTTAGTTTATAAAGTTTTCAGTATGAAAACATATACAACATTTTGTAGCTTTCATAAGTTTTGTACACAATGTGGTCTTCTTCTGTCTTATCAGATTTTGGAATTTCTTCAAACTGACATTTTATAACCATTCCATATAAACTGTTTTAGCCTCCTTTTAAAGATTGGTAGGCTAGGTGCAAATTTTATATTTTCTGGTAGTCTATTGAACTCTACTAAGGCACTATACTTAATGCTATTACTGCCATATTGTTTGGAATTGATTTGGAAAAGTGATATGTCATCTGCATGTCTAGTTTTGTAAGCATGTAAATCAGATTGTTTAGTGAAGTTTAAATTTGTGTGGTTACTTTTGTGTAGGATTTGATGTATCAGGACATTTGATTTGATTTCTGCATTTGGGGCTACTGGTTGAATTTTACTCGTAATATAAAAGTGCTTGGTTGGTGTTAAAAAAGGGTATTTATAAATATTTCTTATGGCCCTATTCTGAATTACTCAATTTCCTTCTTTAGATAATTTGAGCATTTTATCCTAATTGTATTCAAATATTGTAAGTGGCTATGGATTAAGGAAAAATACACTTTCCTGAGTAGATATTTTGAAATATAGTAGCTCAATTTTTTTATCATCCCAGTGGCAGGTGATATTTTTTTTTACTAATGCATCAATGAGCGAGAGATTTTCATCCATTATTAGGCCTAGGTATTTGACAGATGAGACCCTTTTAACTGTCTTTCCATTCAGCATTATATTCTGAGTGATGTCTAACTTTGTTCTACGCTTAGATATTATTAAATAATTTGTTTTATCTTCATTTATTGTTAATGTATTAGACTCGGTCCAGCCAAATATTGTATTCATGTCCTACTGCATGTGTGTAATCAGCGTGTTGGTGGTGTACGCATTGTAAAAGATGCTTAAGTCATCTGCAAACAACGTTATATTACCATGAAAACGGAGTGTTGCTATGTCATTAATATATACTAAGAAGAGGGGAGGACCCAATATTGATCCTTGGGGCACACCGTGGGTAATATTTACTTCCTCACTTCTGTAGCCATTTATTTCAATATACTGCTTACGATTGGATAGGTAATTTTTAAACAATGTCCAAGCTACTCCTTTGATACCTGCTTTATCAAGTTTCCCTAAATGAATTTCATGGTCAACATTATCAAACGCCATTCTCAGGTCTATGAAAAGGCCACTCGCTGTCATCTTTTTGTCTATCACATCTTGCAAGTTAGAGATAATATCAATTGTGGCTATTTCTGTGCTTGAGTTTTCTCGGAATCCATACTGCCCTTTGTAGAAGTAATCATTTGTATTTAAGAAATTAACAATTCTGTTTTTTACTACTGTTTCGAGTACCTTGGATATGGGTGGGAGGATGGAAATGGGTCTGTAAATGTCTAGATTGCTTTTGTCACCTCGTTTATAGACAGGTATGACTCGTGCTATTTTTAGATCATCAGGCACCAGGCCAGTCAGTCTCTAACGATAAATTTATTAAAGTAGTTAGTGGGCTACTTTGCATGTCATTGGAGTTTTTTAACAATTTTACTGACATACCATCTTTGTCTTGGCTACTTTTCATTTTAAGGCATAATATAATATTGCGAATTTCCATCTCATTAGTCGGGGTCATAAATATGGACTCTGTATTGACATTAATTTCATTAACTTTCTTCCCTGGGAGGATGTTTTTGGCTAACTTGTGTGCTATGTTTATAAAGTGAGTGTTTAGAGCATTGCAAACATTTTCTTTTCCTGTGAAAGATTTACCATCAATTATTATCTCACTGGGACCATCTTTGTTTTCAGTTGTGCAATTGTAGATCATTTCATTGATTACTTTCCAAGTATGCTATTGGCGTTCAATGTTAATTTATGTTCATAGTATGAGGATTTCAGTTTCCGTTTTAAAGCTGTCACTTTGTTCCTACATATTATGTGCTCTTCCTTTAAGAGGTTGTTGTTTCTGTGAATGCTAGTTTTAAGTTTAGCATGTAGTAGGTCCCTTTGTTTTATTAGCTGAATTAATTCTGTTGTTATCCATGGGTTTTTGTGGTTCCGGTGTAATTCCTGCAAATGTGTGTCAGTGTTTTCTTTGTTGGGTGTCTGTATCAAGATTTTGTGTTTCATGGCGGTGTAAGTTTCGTTTACATCATCTAAGCAGTCTATTTCGTTGAGATCATTAGATAATTTGTTTTTGTTCACGTACCGGTAATTTTTATTTACGTTTTTTGATCCAAACCTTTGCTTGTTGGGGGGGGGGGTATTTGTCATGTTCGAGATTGGGCTTTTGCCTGGATAGTAATCTGACCAGAAAATCTCAGTTTACAAGAATAATATGATCACTAATATCAATAATATCACTATTTATATTGCTTGTTCTATAGGCTTGTTTACAGTTATTAGTGGCTACCTGATCAAGGAGTAAACTTGTTGATTCACATATTCTTGTTGGATAGCGAGTATTTCCTTGTGTGAAACCATAGCTTGATAGTAGATTGAGGTATGATTTGGTTACATTATTTTTGTTCAGTAAGTTAATATTTGTATCACCAATGCATGAGCAAAGATTGGCATTGTTTTTCGAGAGAATGTGCTCTAGAGATTGCATGCAATTTGTTGCGTTATTTATGTTAGGACTATATACTGCAATTATATTAATATTATGCAGGTTATTGAAACGAACAGTATCACTTCTTTTAAGCTCTAACTGGATCAAGCTATGGTTACTCTCAACTAGGTTAAGAACTTTTATATTCCATTTTTGTGGACATAAACTTCCACGCCTCCACCATCCTGGTTGTCTCTGTGTACAAATGCAACAGAATAGCTGTTTAGGTTGAAGTATTTAGCTTCATTACTTTTCACCCAAGTGTTTGTTATTTAGTGCATATACGAGCATATTCATCACTGTTTATACTGGTTTATTCTACAGTACACCCAACACAATTACACATACTGCGCTCCCTCACGGACATCGCGCTAGGCTTTTTATAGTGCTAGTACTGCGTGAGTCAACAAATTGTTTAGTTACAACTACCATAACCAAAAACACATTTAACACTCCTCCTTAACTTAACAATTTTATAAACAGTTTTTCTTAACGAAATATCTTTACATTTCTTTTTTTTAACTTTAAACCAACCCCATTTTACCCACTAAGGTGGTTGTCTTAACACCTCCCAATGGTTTGCAATGTTATCTACCGACTTTACATACATGAACACCATTTATTTTCTCTTAACGATCTGTTGAACAAAGCAATATCGTATGTCTATATGTTTAGAATTTTCTGAATCAAGTCCATTTTCTGCAAACATTATGGCACTTTGGTTATCGCTATGAATTACAGTAGGTCCTTCTACAAGTTCAAACAAGTTTAGTTCCTTTAGAAACATTCTCAACCATAGTACTGCCCCCGTAAAATGAATTATTTGGTATGAAAATGGGAATATTTTTCGAAGCCCATGTTAAAATTTAACCAAGCAATATCGAGGCTGAAAGTTGGCAGAAACCAGTCTCGCGGCGACGTCGAGCAGGAGGGAATTTCTGTCACGTGATTATATTGCGCAATGGAAGGTTCGAGAAGCCTAGAATCGGCCTAGCAGCAGCGAATCATCCCAGGAATTATTTAAACATTGTTATAAATTATTTGATTGGATATGAGCCTACAGCCAATAAGAAGTTTTAGAGGAGACGGGAGTTCCAGCAATTAAATTTTATGGATATTTATCACAATTAAGCCCCATGAGAGTGAATTTATGTAATGGTAAAGTGAAGAAAATTATAATAAAATATTGGAAAGCCGACAGCATGTCGCAATTCGAAGGAATAAGCAATTTGCTAGAGCCCGCTCAAATTTTCGAGGGAACGCTAAAGGCGGCCAGAAGCGGTAACTTGGAGGGGAGACGCCAAACATCGAGGCTCTTATTCATTGGAAGTTTGAACATATCAGACGTGTTTTATCGGAAGAGATAGGAGTTCCGAGTGCATCACCGAGTCCGTGAAAGGTTGACTCGTGGAGACGTGGTATAGCAAGGCTAGGAGTAGGAGATTGCCGCGCCGGTAAAGTAAGTGAAGTTGCGAGGAATATAAATGCCGCAATAACTTCGAACTGATCAACTTCAGAAACATTATTTCTACTACAGATTATAGCATACAATCTTGTGGAGTGTATTACGAACTTTTATTGAATTCGGATGAATATTTTGAGAGATATAAACAATTTATGAAGAGTTAGAAAAGTGTCTGTATCCAGCGCTATAAAACACTTTGTTCGAGAAGACTACAGCGTATGCACAGATTCACGTGAGTAACAGTGATTGTTAGCATCGCTAGTGAGGAACTTTATGGTAACACCAGTATGATGACGGTGTATTCTAAACAGAAGAACATTATTAAGTCTTATAATATGAGTATAATTATGGACTAAATTAGTATGTGCGTCAGGAATACAAGCAGATAGAAGCAATATAGTCAACGATGGAGCTTCGGTAGAGGAGTTTGTTCATGACTGTCTACTTTACGAGCAAACATGAGACGTTATGTAGAATCACATTCTAGTGCATTATCGTCAAACATGAGCTCGATGTTAACACCAGCGACTACAGAACGATATTCATACTCCATCTCTATGAATATCCAGTATACGAGTGAGGTCCACGACTTCCTTTTCGAATTTATTTCGGAACGTGGAGCTGAACTTTCGACACTTCTCGTTGCTTTGATGAAACTGTACCATGACGGAGTGAGAAGAGACATGAAGATTATCAAGAGGTCCAGGGTATACCCGGTCACAATGAAGATGATGGTTGGCGGTCCGCAGTTCAATCCCGGTCGGAGCTTGCTGTTTTCCAGTAGGGGAATTCGTTCCTTTCCAGAGGTCGTGAGTTCTTGGAGACGAACTAGGATCCAACCCGGATCCTTGAAGGACGGAGCAACTGGGTATTTTATAATACTTTATCTGAACCTAGAGACTCCCAGACAAGGTAGCTGTGTTCATTAAACTTGTAGTTAGAGCATTATAGTGCCATTCTAGAGCAAATCCTTTATCCATATTTCGACACAACATTTATGTATTCCATGTATAGACATTTTATTCTTCGAGATCATTTGTAGTGATTGTCTTTCAATGATTTTTAGCTTTGTTTGTTTGCAATCCAGTTTCTGAACTGCGATTTTTAACTTGTTTGAGGAACTAGTATTTTTGTCATTTCCTTTAAGGAACAGTAATGTATTTTCGACGTTTATGAATTCATTTTGAATTCAGGTGATAGACATTTTCGTCTATGTTACCAATTAAATTAATTTATTAGTTTAATTTGGGCTTTCTATTCGTCGTGAAGTAACATCAAGGGAGAAGAAAAAACGGTGATGTATTGTGAAATATACAGCATCGTAACGATCTTAGCATCGTATTGGAAAGAAACATTTAACGTGGAAACTATAATTATCGTTAGAACTCATAGACATTCGTTCAGAATGGAGATAATACGAATATGACTAACTGTATGTTTTATTGAAGAAAGCTATGATCTTTCAGTCAGTTAAAATAATTTGAGAATAGCATCTTCTTGGAAGATCTTTATCAACCGACGTTAGGGAAGTTCTAATTTGATTACCACGTCGAGATTGATCCTTATTGAACACACACAAAGAATTTTTGCGATTATGTATTCACGATGGGTAATATAATGTCACATTGTAGACATGATATTCCTTCATCTGTGAGAGTGAAATCAGAAGGATGGAGTAACAGCACAGTATTTTTTTAAATGTATACGCAACAGTTTAGAGATATCCTAGTAACGTTTTTAAAGTAATTGTGAGGAGGTCTTTCACGCTTAGTTCAAAGGTCGTTGACATGTATAGATTAATGGATTAACAACTGATGTTATTGTTTGTTATACCAGCGGTCGGTTTGACAACGCTGAGGAATTATACCCTTTTCATGGAATGCCAATTTGAAGGAAGTGAAGATGATAACCTTTTGATAGTGGTTAATAGGTTTGTAACTCCGTGTGCAGTTTGGCATACGAGAGGTTTTTAGCGATGGAGTTTCCGCATTATAATACAGTCATTGCTTGGGCAAGACTATTTTTGGGCAAGGCATAAGGTGAGTTAGTAGAACTCCTTTTATTTAATACACGACTTTGGATAAGTGAAGATAATAGGGTCACTGTTGAAATTCAGACGGGAAATTGGATGTCGATGTCTGTTACGTTTACTCTTATTAATTTTTATTAAACCCTAGGATGGTAATACGTATGTTTAACCATTGCTGGTCGAATATATTTGACTTATTTTGACGACAGACCAGAATTGAGAATAAGTGGTAGTATTTCTAAAATTATGGAGAATTGTGAGGATCCCATTAATTTGCAATTAGCATTAGATGCTACCACTTGTCTTCACATACGGTATTGATATGAGTCGTTAGTCGGTGGCGAGCGTATTCCTCAGATATCTTCTATAGACATATTAATATCTCTTCCGCCCCCTTGAAACAACAGTAAATAAGTAATACTTTCACTGCAAGATTCTTTGAACTAATTATACTCATGTCACATAATTTAACTCACAACGAAGGTCACAGGCTCTACAACTCAACTTACTGTACTCGTTGCAGCTATTAAACACACAACAAACCCTCGAATCCTTGTTTGCGTGGATTTTTGTTACTAGTTACTTCAACATGTAAATAGGCTATCCATAGCTGGCGTAGTTTTGTAAACCTATACAGTATAATTTATCGTGCTTGAAAACACACGGAACATCTAAACTGGGTCCATTTCAAGAAGATTGATATAAAATATCGCATTTCTGCTGCCCATGAATTGCTCTCAACTTAAACGTACAAGCACCATCAAGCACTACATTGCCTACGTCACAAAAGGATTAGGTGTACGCGCCATGGCCTGTCTTTCTCGTTGGCCGTGCCAAACAAAAGTATGACGTAACGAGGAGACAAAAGGGGGAGGAAACAGATGAAACTAGACTGGGACACAATTGGTATTTGACTCTTCACAACGAATTGACCCACCTTGGTGACATAGAGACGTACATGACCGGGTCACGATTATGGACCAGGTAAAAGGAATACAAATTCAAGGCCTAAAATCAATGTTGTCAAGAAAGGATACTAGGCTACTGACCAGTGGAATGGTAGGATTATGAACTAATGTGGCAACATTTAAAGGCAGTGTATACCCTAAGGAATGTAAATCGCGCAACAGTATTGCACGGTGAAAGTCATATTGAGGACATTGAAATAGAATATGATTTACAGAGCCCTCCATTTAAAAACACGAACACAAGGCATCATTACGTTGTTTTATACGGAATAAATACACCGGCGTTAATGGATGATTAAAGCGGAGACGAATAATTGCAATAATATGTTGTCGTGTGTATTTACCACCCTGGAACCAGGGCTTTCTTAAAATAGTCGGTTGTATCCCAAAATAATGTTTAGCTTTCGTTTTCGCATAGTGAGTCCACGTGACCTGCCAGTCATTCTGTATCTTCGAACGAATTATAGAACTCAAATCAGAAATGGGTATAGCGGTATTATAAGCCTTACCTGTACCATTAGCCGCTTCTTCGGCGAGTTTATCAGCGATTTCATTACCTTCAATATGTGAATGGCCGGGGATCCACATGATACTGACATCAAAACCCTCAGTATATAAAGTGTACAATTGATGCACTAACTGACATAAAAACCAATTATCAGCCTCGAGAACATTTTGAAGTGATTGAACGACACTCATAGAGTCTGTACAGATTAGCGAATGTTGTTTAATATAAAGACACGTCTGGCAAATTGCAAAAATTTCGGCTGTGAATATCGTGACGTCAGAGGGTAAAGTATACTGACATGAAATATGTAAATCAGGAGAGAAGAAGGCTGCTCCCACACGTGAGGGGTGAACCATTTTAGACCCATCTGTTTAAAAAAGAATGCAAGATACCAAATGGCTCGTTATTTCGTGAAACATACGAGGAATGATTACTGGGTTATGTGGAAAAGTCTGATGTACTTGGGGTAAGGAATGCTTGAGGATATTCGGTTGAAAATGAGCTGCGGAATACGGAATATTATATAAAGGCAAGCGACTAACTTTTAATATATTATGGCGGTACTGTTTAAGAATGGAATATGCGGCCAGCAAGGCGGGAACAGAAGCTGTGGGCAATAATCGACGAGTATAATAGTCTTCCAATAATTGTAATTTAGGAACGATAGGTGATACTGCTATCATCATTTTACGCAACAGGTACATACACGCAAGGTATTTACGCCGATAATGTAACGATATTTCTCCCGTTTCAACTAAAAGTGCTCCTGTGGGAGTCGATGTAAGCGCGCCTATTATGAGACGCAAAGCAGTAAACTGTATTCTATCTAAACGGAGGAGCCTAGTACTTGACATTATATCAAAATAAAAGGAATTGTAATCCAGGACAGAACGAATGATATTACGGTATACTATTAATAATAGTTCCGGGTCTGCTCCCCAAGTACGCCGAGTAAGTGATTTTAGAACATTGATTTTGCTGGTAAGATGACTCTTAAGGTATTGTGTATGTCTCTCTCCTTGCATTTTCCTGTCAATATAAATTCCTAAGTATTTTACATTCGTCACCACCGGAATTTGGCCTTGACGATATAATATAGGAGAACTGTCGTAAAGTCGTTTGTTAGTAAATATCATCGCAGCGTTTTTTTTCGGCAGAAGTTTCAAATCCGTGTTGATGAAACCAGTCATGAGCATTAGTTAAGGCGGTGTATATATCCCGACGACATGCGAATAAATCTTCCCTTGTGCAATATATTAAAATATCGTCCGCGTATTGAAGGATGCGAGCGTGCGGTAATATGACTGTTTCTAGGGTACGAGTATAAATTAAATATAAAATCCCACTTAAAACATCTCCCTGCGGGACACCGTGAGAGATGTATCGGGAATCAAATACACCGTCTGGGGATTTTAAAATGATTTTACGATGACATAGCATATTATATATTAAACACCGGAATGGAAGTGGGAATTGCATATCTCGAAGTATCTTAATAAGAATAAATGGATCTACAGAATCACACGCATTTTTTAGGTCAAGGAAAATCGCTATAGTATGCATTTTCTGTCCTTTTGCGAGGAGTAAATCGGTGAAGAAAATGTTTAATGGGTCAGATGTACCGAGATTTTTCCTGAATGCAAATTGCGTTTTAGGAAACAGGGTATAATATTCTAGACATCATTGCAGCCGTCGGAGAAGTAAGTTTTGAAAAAATTTGCGGAAACGGGAGCCAAGTTGGATACCTCGATAACTACTCGCTAAGCGGGCATCTTTTGTGGGTTTCAAAATAGGGACAGTTTGAAAAACATTCCAATCTTCCGGAAATGTTCCGGTGCATAAGCTTGAATTATATAGTTTAAGGATGATGTCCTGAGCGTTTACCGGAAATCGAGCAATCATGGTATAAGTCACTTCGTCAATTCCTGGGCTTGTTGATTTTTTGTGGCTGAATGTTTGTAAAAATTCGCTACGCATAATATGCTGCATTAAACTGGAAAAACGGTCCAGCGAACCAGAGGCACATGATGTAGGCATACGAATAACAATGTCAATTGTCCAAGTATGATACAAGTCATGGTACCCTTGCTCCGAAAGTTGAGAGGGAGAGGGACGAGGAAGGGTATTCGTAAAATGTTTAATCGCTGACCAAATACTATTTAGGGACGTATTACTACTTAATTGGGTAATGTATAATTTCCACGCTTCGCGTCGTTTATGATTAAAATCACGTTGGAGTTGAGCGGTGAGACTCTTGTATCTCAAATAGGAGGCGGAAGTACCATAGTGCCGAAAAGCTTTTAAACTCGCCTTGCGACGTCGTACTGTGCCCGTTTAGACTGGAGTCCGCACGACCACATATGCATTTTACCAATAATCAGTCAGCACGAGAGTCAAAATATCCCGTAGCGCCAGATGGGTTAAAGCAAATCGCAAAAACGACATCAAATGAAAAAAAATGCATTACTAATTTTAGGCACAATGCAACAATAAGGATAGAAGGAGATTCAATTGGGTATAACACATCCTGTAAAATTATCTCAGTTTATTTTGAATTTAAAATTGACTGCAAAAATGCTCAAAGCAGCATCACTCACGTGTGGCGATCCACACTCCTATTTACACAATATACAGAAATTTTCCAAACACATTTGACAATTATTTTTTGGAAACACAAGTCTGATTGTTAGTCCTGTAGACTGTGTTCCAAAATTATTTATGATTAAATCCAGTTCAAATTTAATTGTCTCTACTGGAAATATCGTAGTTCACTGTTTGAATTTTTACATAATATTAACACTCGTAGAATAAATGTTCATAGAATTTTAACTTTCACTTATTTTTCCAGTTTCAAAAATATTGTCGAAAAATATTGTTATCATTGAAGCAACACAAATTATTTACCCATATTAATAACATCTGAAAAGTATTTGACCTTGAGCATAGCATCGAAGAACTGTGCGAAGCACAACAAAAATTAATCGTTCTTCTGACATTAAACATTCGAGAAGTGACTCGATTATGAACTTCCAAGTTCCTAACAAAATATATGATTTCTGAATCATCAACTTGATCAATAAATTGTTGAACCATTCAACTATTTGACTTTCCAGTTAGAATCATCATTAAGAAAAATATTTATATTTGTGGCCCTTTTAGCAATTTTCACAACTTGCAATTCTTCAACAGAATGCGGAAATAAGAATTGTAGCTTCATTATAAATTCATTTAGTTCATGGCACTAGGATTGAAAACATCCTTCAAATTATTCGTGGTTATAGAATTATTTTTAATTGGCAGTGGCCCATTCTATTATTTGTGTAAGAACACAATATTACAACAACAACGGCAAAGGTCTTCCTCTGAAGAAGAATTAACTACTATCATGACAAATCCGGGTTCTAGCAAAATCAAAGTCTAAATGGAATTCGTAAACAAGGTTGAAATAAGAATTGATGGTTTCTAAGAAATAACCTTCGGGTCATTCATACGACGAAATGTGTGGCTCCAATACTCCTTCTATAAACCTGAGCCATCGAACCTGCTATTTGATTGATGCTCGGAAAAACCTCTTCATTCCTGCGACTTAAACATGCGCACCTGGGAATGGCATTTCAACTACTCCACACAATAATTTTTCTTCCCAAATTTTATACAATAAATCAAGCCTCTGCTTGTTATCAACACTGGAAGATTAATAAACTTACAAGTTTATTTTATTTTACCATTCAGTTCAACCCGTGAATTTACCATACTTATGAAAATCTTTATTTCACTTTCGAGTGTATTTACGTCATGATTTTATATAAATACAAAAATATCATATTTGATACAAATATCAATTGCTTCCCGTTTCATGCCTCTCCGTGTTATCTGAAAAATATACTTTGCTCATTGCAAATATTAACTGTTCAACCAGAACTGAAATGTTGGTTGAATGCGGGCTTGCGCTAACCACTCTCCTTCGGAAAATCACCTGTTCCAAACTAGAAATGATTAAACTACTTCATAAGCTCTCTCCCAATACATATGATTATTAGAAAATATAATATCCAAAGATTATTTAGAAAAGTTATAAAAATTATTATTATTATTATTAGTGGATTATTATTATTATTATTAGTTATATTATTTTAAATATGTTTAATTATCATCTCATTATGTGAGAATCCACATGTTCGAACCTTCGAATATGGAAAAATATCCATTCCTCAACAAAAATAATTTAACTCAACCATTACATCGACGGTTTTCCGTGATATCCCTAAAATATGAAATATTGAAATAAATGCTCGAAATGCTCGGTCATCGAACCTAAACTGTTCTGAGTGCTGAAAATACTCAGAATAACTCTAACAAGTCTTGCGTAAATCATTGCAAGATTTAAATACGAAGAAAAAAAATGTGTTGGTCATCTGCCGAAAAATAGTTTGTTCCAATTAGCTAGGCATAATATAATTCAAATGTGGCTTACATTTCTTGATGGTCTTGAAGCGTAGTAAACCTGGTCTGTACCAGATTTATCCATAGACATGCCCTATCGGACAAGCACGTATAATCCTTGTATCGGTCGCCATTATATACCCACAATCCGTTTAACAAGACATAGTGGTAATATCTCTTGACGTTTGAAGTAACTGTTGATCCATTTTAATATAGGCTTCTATCAACTCCATAACAGTTTGCTTAAATGGTGTCAGATCTAAGTGATCTATTCTCAGATATGTCAGTTGTAACATAACTCACGGTAATCTTTTCAGTACAAGAAAACACTGACAGTCTAACCAATCAACGGCTGTTCTGAAGATCGTTCCCTGGGCATGGCTTCACACCATCTACCATGCGCGAAGCAACATGTAGTTTCCCTGCGTAGACTAATGATCACCACCGTGATAGACTGGTCTTCAATGTACTGATAGATCGGAGTGGTTATCAAGTTACAAATATGAAAACTGACTGAAATGGACTAAACATCCAAGTATTAGGTTATTACTGGACTGTGACAAAGTACTAATTCTAGACAAAGTCTAGCATATGTCCATGTAGAAATAAAAATATTTCTACCAATGTCTGTAGAAAATAATCAATCACCTAGTGATTCTCCTCGCCGGAAACTTACTAAGTTCCACCTCGTAGCGCAGCACTTTTTGTGACTATCACAACTTTGAAAATTACTTCTGCGTAGATCCGGCAACCATGTGCCTTGGCTCAGCGTAGCAGCAACTTGCTCTGCAAGTGCTTGTGTTGGAATGAGCTTTCGATGCCTCTGCCGGCCGGCTTTTATTCAAAACTGCCAGGGTCACGCGTCATCAGCTGATATCTGGAAATCCTCATATCTCTGGTATCCCTGGTCCGATTTACTTGATACTAATTGCATTCTCTTTTATTTGGCCGTGCCAGTAATCTGACCCATGTCTCAAGTCTCTACTCCATGGTTAACTGTTTAATCAATAGATAGCCTCGACCTCTGCTATTACTCGCTACGTCACTTGACATGCAAGTATCGGTATATTCTTTCCAATTGCTTCGAGAAGCAATGTAGCGCGATATTCAAATATCTCAACTTTCAAAAGCGGCTGTAGCCTTTCCCTTGATATCTAGGTGTCTGAATCTTGGAATACCCATTCCTAGAGTTGGGCACATCCACCCCACACCTAGCAAAACATAAAAATTGATTTTTTTTATTTCTCCTATCTACACATTAAATCATCTGGTTCTTGAATAATAAATCTTCAAATTCGATGCATTATAAGTTCCCACGATGTTACCAGTTCGTGTATTGGCGACTTCATAGCTTCCATTGTTGTTTACTTCCACAATGCGATAGGGTCCAGCGTAAAGGCTTGCAAACGTCGAGTACACTCGATTTTGCACGTCAGAGGGTGTAGATCTTTTCACTAAAACAAGAGTTCCTACGCGCAAGGGTCTGCGAAAACGCTTCCCTCTCACTCTGCGCTCTCTTTTCTCAGCTTGGCTCCTCAACTTGTCTAAAGCTAGAGTTTCCCTCATCTGACGACTTGGTTCAATCTCAGGTGGAATAGAGATGATTCGATCCCATAATCTTGTTGGTTTAATTCCATGATGAAGCAACATGGGAATCTGTCCAGTACTCTCATGAATCGTAGAGTTGATGGATTCGGATGCTAAAGAAAGAACATCCATCCATTTCCAATGCTCATTTGGACAATAGAGGCGGCAAAATTTTGCTATTTCAGCCATCGCGCGTTCTGCTGGATTGCTCTCTGGATGTCTAATAGAACAAAACAATTGTCTAATCCCAAGATTATTCATGATGGTTCGAAATTCTAAAGATGTAAATTGAGGTCCACGATCTGATAAAAGGAATTCCGGTTTGCCTGCTTCCGGAATTACGCTGTCTCTAATTCTCTTCGCACAATATTTTGCGTTTGCCTTCTGAATCGGATGCAACATAGAGTATTTGCTGAAAACATCCATGGTCACCAGAATATATCGGTTACCTCTTTTAGACTTTGGGAGAGGACCATATAAATCAGTCGCGAAGATTTCGCAAGGCTTAGAAGGAATAATAGGCCTTGGTAATTCTCTCAGTAATCTAGAATTATGTTTACTCCTTTGGCATAAGTCGCATTCTCGAATAGTGTTCCTGACAGTTTGTCGCATTCGCTCCCACGAAAATTTCTCTTGAATCATGTTGACCGTCTTATCTACTCCAGCATGACCTGCGATTCGATGTGCCATCCAGATAATGGGTTTTTGCAATCGTGGAGGTATCACTACTCTCAGCTTCGTATGGTCGGGATCTGCAAACTTGTAGATTAAACCATCTAACATCATAAAATCTCTTGAAATTCTTTCAGTTTCCACAAAATCATCATCATTTGGATCCATGTCTCCCTGTAGAAAACGAAAAATGTTTCTAAGACGTCGGTCTCTCCTCTGGGATAAATGCAACAATCTTAACCTTCTCAAGGTATGCTCATCCTCCTGCGTCAGGTTAACTTGAAAAACCTTAGATGTAGACTCCACTGCTCTACTCAATAAATCAGCTCCCACGTTCAACTTTCCAGGAGTGTGTTCAATAACTAGGTTGAATTGTTGAATAAAAAGAGACCATCTAGTTATCCTATCACTGGCAAAGTTTGTTCTCAAGATAAACTCCAATGCGTGGTGATCAGTCCTCACAATGACTGAATGTCCAATTAACATTTTCTTCCACGACTCCAACGCGAATATTACAGCAAGTGCTTCTAACTCTGTGGTGTAATAATTCCTTTCTGATGGACGAAGTTTCCTGCTAATGAACGCCAGTAATGTCTCTTGTGATCTTCATCTTCTTGAAGAAGAATAGCTCCAATCCCTACGGTGGATGCATCAGATTCTATGATGAAATTCTTGGTAAAGTCAGGATACTCCAATTTCACGCTGTTTACCAATAACCTCTTGGCATCTTGAAATGATTGTTCACAATCTTCATCCCATTTCCATTTGTTTCCTTTCTTTAATAATTCCTGCAATGGAGCTACCGTTTTGGTGAAGTTTGGACAATGCCCTGCAAAGAATTGGCATGTCCCAAGAAAACTGCGGACATTCTTCACTCTAGTAGGTCTAGGGAAATTTGCAATTGCCTGTATCTTCGTCTCATTGGGACGGTATCCTTCTCCATCCAAAATGTGACCCAAAAAATTTATTTCCTTCCGAAAGAACTGACATTTTCGAAGGTTTACTTTAAAGTTCGCTTTTCTCAAATCTGCGAATAACATCTGAAGATGTAACAAATGTTCCTCCTTAGTCTCGGATGCAATTAAGATATCATCTATATAACGAATTGCTATCTCTTTTACTTCAGGACTCAAATTTTGTTCCAGTGCTCTGATCAAAACTGATCCAGATGTTTTGACTCCAAATGGTAGACGGCGGAATACATATGTCTGCTGGTCAAACATAAATCCTGTAAACTTCTTAGAATCTTCACTAAGCCTAATGTGATGGTAGGACGAAGTGAGATCAATATTAGAGAACTAGACCTTGCCTTGGAATGTCCTTAACAGTTCCCTAATGATTGGTGGTCTGTCATACTCTGGCAGTAATCTTGAATTCAAATTTCGCGCGTCTAAACATAGTCTCAGACTTCCATCTTGCTTAGACACTACTGCTAATGGATTGACGTAAGATGTAGTATACTTTTCAATCACATTGTTGCTTTCCATCTCCTTGATAAGCACTTTTACCCTTTCTCGATGCTTTTCCGCTACCGGATACAATTTAGCATGAAAAGGTGCATCATCATTTACACGAATATGATATTCAAAATCTTTAATTTCACCAGGTTTAATATAGAAAATATCGTGATACTCTTCCAAAACTTTCCCTAGCTCTGGGGACTCCTCCTGAGTGTAGACTTCTCTTCCTTCAGCTTCATGAAAAATCAGAGACCATTGAGCATCTCCCTCGATGTCTTCCTCTTCTTTTCCCTCGAAGTTAATCTCTTCGGTATTCTTGAATCTGATCGTCTCTGTCTTCATGTCTATCACCGCTTGATATTTCTGAATGAAATCTGCTCCCAATATCATGTCAAAAGCCATGTCCTTCATTACTACAAACACATGTCGGAAATCATGTCCTCCAATCGTAATACATAAGTATAATTGTGTTTTACACAGAGATATTTTGTTGGGTATTATTCCTTGTATCTTAATTCCTGATACTGGAATTTCCTCTAAATTCTCTTTGAGCTTCCACAGAATATAAAGCTTCTCACTCACCAGACAAAGCATAGCCCCAGTATCAATCAAAGTATCGACAGGCATACCGAATACTTCGCATGATATGATTGGCAATCTAATTCTCGTACCCATTTCTTTCCGTTCGTCATTCTGTTGAATTAAGTCATCATCCTCTGCTTGCCATTTAATAATTCTGGAAGTGAAAGTGTTCAAAATTCTATCTTCTACTGTGAATTCGAAGCTTTTTTTTTCGTTACCATTCCCCCGGGATTGTTGTGTTCCCGATGGACCTGGTTCATTGGGCCTCTGCTCCAAAAATTGCAAGTTATCTTGGTGTCTTGCTTCCAAGTTTTTCCTCGTCTCCTTGTTGAACTCTTCATTGGACTGACGAGTATCCACATTCCCTCTGTTATTGTAGTTGTTTCTATAATAGTATCTTCTTTCCTGGTACCTTCCTTGATTATCCCGTGGCCTTCTCCATCGAGTATTGTATCGATTTCCACCATCCGGTCTCGCATAAGGCTTGTAACTGTATCTGTTACTGTACTGATTCCATCCTCTCTTATTTGAATCTTCCCTCGGCGTTTTCTCTTCTCGCCCCTCTCGAATCTCTCGAGGTGTTTGAGAATAACTATCGGCCATAACAGCGTGCACAGCGTTGTTACTCTTTCCTCCCTTCTGATGGAAGAATTGAGCGTTCGTATGATCCAGCTTCTGTAATACTTTGTCAAATTGCTCCATATTATAGATATCAGCAGCGATCAAAGTCCTTTGGACGTCGGCTGGAAACTGACGTATCAATGCAGTAATCAATTCGTTATCTGGCATCGGCGGATCTAAATGTTGAAGTTTAGAAAGCTGTCCAGAAAAGTACGTAGAGTATCGAGTAGGTTGTGATGTCGAGAATCTCTTCGAATATAATTCTGCTCTGACTTGCTGTTGGGTTTCCGGGGACCAAAACTTTTTCAATAGCCTACGAGAAAACTCCTCAAAAGTGGTTAGAGTGGATCTAAAGGCTCTAAACCAAAGAAGTGCAGGACCTTCCAAAAATTTCCCTATCACTCGGATCTGTCTTTCTTTAGGGATCTTGGAATCTTTCAGGTAATCCCCTGCTTCTCTCAAAAATTCCACGGGTGTCACAGAATCTCGCCCTGAAAATTTAGAAGGCTTATCCTCTACATTTTTGAATACAGTTATGGGGTTGGATTGAAATACTGTCCTGACCTCATCCTGTCTTTGACTATCAGTTTCTCTAGCTGCTCCTATATTTATCTGTATCTGTTCCTTTCCCCTTACACTTGGCATTTTCAACAGATGGTCAGACTGTTTCTCGTCCTTGATTTGAGTTTTCATAGCCTCAAGTTCCTTCTGGTTTTCTTCTGCCATTTCCTTAATTGCTTCAGTTTCTTTACTATTCTCCTTAACATCAATGGATATCTGGTTCATAACAGCCTCATGACTTTTCAATGACCCTGTCATATCTGATATGTCCTTCTGAGTTGCTTGGATATCTTTGGAAATTACTTGAATATGGGATGACAAAGATTCCCTAATCTCCTTGATTCCCTCTTGATTCTCCAGCTTGAGTGTGTCTTTAATTTCATTGACAACTGTGGTTTTAATTTCAGTTTGCAATTCATTAATCACACTTTCTCTTATTTCTCCCATTACAAGTTCTTTGAATTGTTCTGTCCACCGTTGAACAACTAGAATTCCCATCTCATTACTCTCCTTCTTCACTCTGACTTCTAGGTTGACCATGTCTTCACCAACTTTCCTAAGACCATGTTCTATCCTATCAGCTAAGCTTTGAGATCGAAGATCGGCATCGCGAAATTTATCGTCCATTAAACTTGCGTTAGTAGCTAATGAAGTTTCGAGCTCATGTGTTTTTTCGCATAATTTATTCATTTTACTTTCAAGTGTCATTTTCAAAATTTCAGAATTCTCTTTAAATTTACTTTCCATAGAATTAAATTTACTATTTAAATTTTCTTTCAAATTATCTTTTAAAGAATCAGAACTTTCTTTAAGTTTATCATTTAAACTTTCTTTAAGTTTCTTTTCTAAAGCCTCTGTATTTTCTTTCATAATGGCGGCTACACGCCGTCCAGCCTCTTTTGAACTCTCCTCCAAACTCCTCATCATCCTCATCATTTCTTCCATAATTTCAATTATTATTCAAAGCTTAGGGGTATACAATATCGGCAAACACAAGCTTATAACTAGAACAAGAAATATGAATAGCTAATTGGAACACTCTAATAAAATGAGATTTGTCCTAATGTCGACGTGATGGAAAAACAAAATTCTCTACTTTTACGTATTACATTTACCACAATATCACAAGAAAAATATGCAAGTTCTCAAATATCCTCCACCTGGATTCTAATAATGTGTATGTCCAGTCATCGAACGTTTACTACTGAATTTACTTGACGCCCTAATGGTTAAGCCATTATCAAAAATAATCAAACCCATTCTAATTATTAATCCAGTTAAATTTTTAATTTTCCCCACTAATTGGAGTCTCCTACTAATTTATTCATCCAAACCAGACATCTCTCAACTCCCAAAATATTTCTATAAAAATTATCACAATTTAAATCGGCATGCGATTGACCATGTCTAAATCGAGACCCACGTCCGAAGCCATTTCTCTCTATCTTATTTTATGTGCCCGTTTAGACCGTAGTCCGCACGACCACATATGCATTTTACCAATAATCAGTCAGCACGAGAGTCAAAATATCCCGGAGCGCCAGATGGGTTAAAGCAAATCGCAAAAACGACATCAAATGAAAAAAATGCTTTACTGATTTTTGGCTCAATGCAACAATAAGGATAGAAGGAGATTCAATTGGGTATAACACATCCTGTAAAATTATCTCAGTTTATTTTGAATTTAAAATTGACTGCAAAAATGCTCAAAGCAGCATCACTCACGTGTGGCGATCCACACTCCTATTTACACAATATACAGAAACTTTCCAAACACATTTGACAATTATTTTTTGGAAACACAAGTCTGATTGTTAGTCCTGTAGACTGTGTTCCAAAATTATTTATGATTAAATCCAGTTCAAATTTAATTGTCTCTACTGGTAATATCGTAGTTCACTGTTTGAATTTTTACATAATATTAACACTCGTAGAATAAATGTTCATAGAATTTTAACTTTCACTTATTTTTCCAGTTTCAAACATATTGTCGAAAAATATTGTTATCATTGAAGCAACACAAATTATTTACACATTCAGATAACATGCACCTTGTTAACAACGCCTCAATTTAAACAAAAAAGCTGAAATTATAACCAAATATGACCTTATATCACTAAAATATGACCAGAACAATAAAAATGGCCGAAATATGCATTTATAGGCAACATCAAATTGCTTTCAACGTGGTCAGGGACCCGTCATTCAAACTTATTTTTCAGATTTCGGGTAAAATGAGCTCAGGAAAAAATATGACTTTTCCTTAACATCCGAACTTTAGTTATCATATTTTGTGTTTTCACATACTTCTGTATTCGAACACTTATTTTAAAGGCCATATACCCTGGAAATTATATTTCTTGCCTGGCTGTGTACAACTGTTCGGCTGCCACTCTGCTTGCTAACTGACTTTGTTATGAGTTCAAAACTTTAGCTTACAGCACTTGTTAAAGCTCCACTGCTGAATTGATACAGAAATGCCGTCACTCTTCGTTATCTTCCCTAGCGAACCTAAATATTTCAACACCTAAATCATTCTCTCTAATTATCCCTTCAGTTCAAGGGCAGATGTTATCTCCTGAATGGCTGGTCGTAGCGTAACGGAGTTTGGACAGTCAGCTTCAAAATGTTTAGCTCTGTAACATAGGGCCATTATAATAATTGAAGAATTAATTATTTTCGTGCGCGGAGAGAAATAACTATTTCGTACGGCGCAGCGAGCCCTGCAGGCCGAGTTATATAGGCAACGCCGCGCTATGCTATTGGCTGGCCCGAGTGAGGGAGGTAATCTGGCTCCTCCCTCATGTTCAGAGTTGTTTTGGGTCTGAAATTTTGAAGGATTCTGGATTGACATGGATTTTAAAATTTGGGATTGTATAATCTCGTCAAACAGATCTGGCAACACTGCTGAGGCCATGCGGTGGTTTGTTGTCGTTATTTTTGTGTTTGAGTGTCAAAAACGATTTGTCAGCTTGTATATTAACTGTCTACGGGTATTTGAGGTTTGAGAACCATTGTTTGTTACTGCCTAATGATGTCTGAGTAACTGCACCTTACAAATTAATGTTTCAGTATGTTGTGTTTTAGTTGTTTGATGGGTCTTAATAATATTTACAAAATCACTGATATATAGTTAATTGCCCTGGGTATGTGATTCACATGACATAGCCATATTGATATAGAAAAGGGAATTCAAAATTAATCCTTTATTCCACCACGGAAAGACAATTATGGGTAACTGTAAACATTTGATAGAAATAAGAATAATACAGGATAAACAAACAAAAAAGTATCAATTATGTCATTAATTCAATGCATTTTGTTGCACAAATAAAAATAGATTAGTTTGGGACTTGTCTAACAATAATAATAACAATAATAACAATAATAATAACTTGTCTAACATGGCGACCATCCGAAATATTTAGACGGTTCTCAATATCTACGAATCCATTACAGCCATGAAATTGAAATTTTGTATGTTGAGAGAGTCAATTTTCCAACCACCTCGAGCCGAGAAAAAGTTACCTTACACAAATGATAACAACTTTGTTTCTTGGATACACAGAATTTTGAAATTAATAAAACGGTTATCTGAATTACAGATAACACACATATTCTATAACCGTAAATTAGCTATATTGTCAATTCAAATAACAGTACAGTAAGTATGTAGTTAGTTTTAGTTGTAAGCAGGTAGTTAGTTTGTCTATTAGATATATGTCATTGTTCTATTAGACTGTGGTGTGTGAGTGTGTCTGGTAGCAGTTGCATTGTTTATTAGTTATAGTTCATTGTTTCAGTAGACTGTGATGTGTGAGGGTGCATGTGAGTGTGCCTGGTGACAGACTGTTTTAGTGGTAGTATTTGTTGTTGGTGGAACTTAAGTATTTTTCTTTTTGTTAGTAGAATTTTGATATTTAATTGTTAGTATGGTAGAAGGTTAGTATTTTTGTTAGTAGAATTGCTCTTTACTTATTCTGAAAGGGAGTAGCAGCCTTTCAGAATAAATCAAATCTTTACTAGTCTTATAGACGGTTAAGATATTGATAATATAAGCCAAATAATGGCTACACTGCGTCCTGCTGCACGGCTGAAAGCAACGGGAAACTACAGCCGTATGCTATTCCCGAGGATATGCACCTCTCTATGCATAACTACATGTGATGATGGCCTCCTCCCTTGTAAAATTTCAATCCGGAGGTAAACTAGTCCCCCGTTCGGATCTCCGGGTGGGGACTACTCGAGAGGGGGTTAACATCACAGAAGTGACAAAGAGGAAATCTGACATTCTACGGATTGGAGCGTGGAATGTTAGAAGTCTGCTAGGAAGTGGAAGGTTAGAAAACTTAGAAAGGGAAATGGATAGGTTGAGGTTAGATTTGGTTGGGATTAGTGAAATGCGCTGGCAGGAAGAACAGGACTTTTGGTCAGGAGACTATAGGGTCATTAGCACTAAATCAAACAATGGCCAAGCAGGGGTTGGCCTCATATTGAGTAGGAAACTTGGACAGCGGGTGGAATATTATGAGCAATATAGTGAACGGATTATTGTAGCAAAAATCAATACTAAACCTACCTGCACCACAGTGGTACAAGCCTATATGCCTACCAGTCAAGCTGATGATGAGGATGTTGAAAAGGTTTACGAAGAAATAGACGAAATTCTGAGGTATATCAAGGGTGATGAAAATGTTATAGTAATGGGAGATTGGAATGCTGTGGTAGGAAAAGGGAAAGAAGGGAAGATAGTAGGAGATTTCGGATTAGGTGAAAGGAATGATCGAGGAAGCAGGCTGGTAGAATTCTGCACCGAGCATGAATTGGTCATAGCTAACACCTTATTCAATAACCACAATAGAAGAATATACACATGGATGAGACCAGGAGATACAGGGCGTTACCAAATCGACTTCATTATGGTCAAGCAGAGGTTTCGAAACCAGATTTTGGATTGTAAAACATATCCTGGTGCTGACATAAACTCTGACCACAATCTGGTTGTAATGAAATGCAGATTAAAGTTGAAGAAACTGAAGAAAAGTCAAAAGCCAAAAAGGTGGGCAATAGACAGACTGAAAGAGAAGGATGCAAACGAAAGATTCAAGAAGAGTATAAAGGAAGGACTAATGAAAAACCCTAAACAAACTTCAATTGCAGACGAATGGGCACTTTTGAAGAATGAAATAACAAAATCCGCAGAAGAAAACATTGGTAGGAAAGTAAGAATAGGTAGAAAACCGTGGATCACTCAGGATATACTAGAATTGATGGATGAAAGGCGGAAACACAAGAATGTAAGAGATGAAAAGGGGAAAGCAGAATACAGACGTCTGAGAAATGAGGTTAACAAGAAGTGCAAGGAAGCGAAAGAAGAATGGTTGAAAGAGAAATGTGCAGGTATAGAAAATTGTCTGAAATTAGGAAAAGTAGACACAGCTTATCGAAGGATTAAGAATACTTTTGGGGAAAAGAAGACTAAGTGCTGTAATATTAAGGACACAAATGGAAAGCCTCTAACAGATAGGGAAGAAAAGGTTGAGAGATGGAAAGCTTACATAGAGAGTTTGTATAAGGGAAAGGAGATTGAGAATCATGTAATGGAAAGGGAGGAGGAAATTGATGAGGATGCGAAAGGAGATTTAATATTGAGATCAGAATTTGATAGAGCTTTGGAAGACTTAAGCAGGAACAAAGCACCAGGTGGTGCATTCTTGGAATACACGGTACGAGAGATTAAGATTTTGAATGCTTTTGCAGGTTCTTTCCTTCCTCTTTGTCAAACACCAACAGTGATCTGTTTTCTCTTAGGGGTTCAGGTCGCTTATATTTTGTATGAGTCTGTTCCAGATATATATTCTATGACCCACCTAGCGTCCTATAGCAGCGAATATCTGAAGCTCTTCAATTCTTCCTGGTGCAAGAGGAATTCCTTCTCCATCTGGCTACCAGATTTTACTGCCATCGCCAGCTATTATCTCCATGAGCAAGAGAACTACGCCTACTTCTTTACTCACCATGCTGCGCTAGTATCATCTGTTATCAACTCTTTGAAGACCGGCTCAGCAAGAGATCAATTTTTTGTTTTAAAGTTGGCAATGTTTATATGTTCTCCTTTTGTCTCCTACCCCCCACTCTTTCCCCCTTCCTTGGACCCTCCGTGCTCCGTTGAGCAGGTGTCACTTCTCAGTCGGCAGTTGACTCGATCAGTTAAAGCTCCTCTCGAGCTAGCCTCCTCAAACCAAGAGGCATACTCTCTTCTACGCCATGTTGGCAAAGTAGTTATCGTCATACGGAACTTCGCCTTCAACATGAAATCAAGATAAGTACCATTTTAAAAGTTTTAACCTCATCTTCATGGTTTTAACTTCCACGTGCTTTTAATGATACTTTTATAGACAGTGTGAAAGTATTTATTTTGGGGCAAAAATCATTCTTCGTGGGATTTGCCATGTTGAGCTTTCGCTTGTATAAGCCAACCTTACTAAAAAAGAGCTTTTCTTAAGCTATTCAAATGAGAAATCCTCTCACTACGTGGGATATTATCTAATACCCGCTGTCTATAAATTATAAAGTTATTTCCTCCGCTGGATTAACTTTGACTCCATTCTTCTATAAAGATCGTTCTGGAACTTTCCAGATCTGGTACTCTATTTGCGAGGCTTGCCGTCAGGTATTCTTCACTCACTTGTGAAAATACTAGTTAAAATGAGGAATCTTCCTTAAATTACTGCAATAGCTAACTTTCGTCCACCGTTGGGATGTTCTATGGCGCATTTAACTGTAATCCACCATTTTCTCCAGCAATAGACTCTCGCCTACCTAGTGCAACCAGTTCTTTTCAGCATTGTAAAAACTTTCTTTCTCATGAACTTTCGAGTTTCTACAGTGAACTTTGCATCAATCTTTACAGACTATAGTGATAATCAGTGCTTGTTCCACTTTTCTACCGCGTCGCGATCGTCCGTTTATATTAAATACGGCCATGAACATTTTTTCCTCCATCCCTATTTCTCTTTCCTAAACCTCTTACTAACAATCTGTAATAAACTTTTAAATTTAGGTCTGTTTCAATAAGGTGTCACTTACGAAGTGCCCTTCCAACTTTGCTGGTTTAACATTAATTAAATTCTGTATAATTACGTGTGTGACACACGATTCAAATTCATATTGTTCCTTTCCTGTAATCAGGGAAAACAATTCTTTAAACTCTTGAGCGAGTCATGTTCAGGTTTCACGAAATGGAAACTGTCCCATTTGGTTAGTGATTCCTGCTCAAACTTGGGAAGCCTAGAACCTTCCTTTTAACTTTCTTCAGGTTTCACAGTAAGTGACCTGCCCTCTTTTGTATAATTCTCATATAGTAACTCTGTTTAAATATAAGAAGTTGTAGAAACTTCCATTTTATTCTTCATGTTTTTATTATTGTTATTTTCGAAGTTGTCACTTTCTCTAGAACATTCTCTCAAGAATTTCTTAAGGTGCACTCTTTGTACTCCAATTCACGTTCAAACTTTAATTACTTCATTGTTTATTTGTTTAAATCTTATAAAGATTTTAGAAACATGTAAGGTTTGAAACCTTGTAAATTGTCAATTGCCTGGGGCAAACGTTTAATGTTGAGAGGTCTGCGACCCCATTTGTTAAAAAGTTCAAATGAACTATGTTTGTCAAAATTATATTACATAATTGTTAATTTCCTCAAACTTCTTGGAATTGTTAAATAAATGAAGCGTTTCCTTTCGCTTTTTCATTTACGAATACAAAGTTTAGGCAAAATCCTGTCTTCCTTGACTCTCCTCACTCAATTACATTAAAATCATCAATAGGGCTTTCACCATTTGTTGCACTTGAGCAAGAACTCTTAATTTTCACCTCACTAAAGTTCTTTTTAGCTTTAATAGCTAATTCTAATTGGCCAGTAAGGCAAGTAAAGCTCGCTAAGCCAGCTACCTGCTTGTGGAGACCCTTTCCGAAAACTTATGGTCAGTTTTCTAAAAGATAAGTGTTTCCTTTTGTCTAAACTTTTAGCCGGCTCCTCGCTGAGTAAAAGCTTAGCCATTTTCCAATGCAACCATTGGTTCATTTACCAAGATTACTCCATAAGGCATAATCTTTTATCATTTTCCTTCTTAGAGACACTGGGTCGCCCTTACAGGAACTCCAAAATTTTGGAAATTGGAAATACCAAACCTGAGTTAAATCATTGGCATTCTTCGAATTATTTGGTAAAACCTAATTTCTTTGAGAAGACATACAGTAAATTTGTTACTATCAGTCTTGCCAGACCATCACCCTTCCCTATAGTAGTTTCATACATGCTTGGGAGGAAATACACTAAAGCCTCTCTCTTGCAAATCGCCAAGTCCCGGCTGCGGTTCCCGTTAGCCTCGACCAAGTTCGTACCTACTTTAGGTATCAAAGAGTTAATTTTCAGTGGCAACTGCATCTAAAGGTATTTAAAGCTAAACTTATTAATTTTGTGGGACTCTCCTCCCATTTTCTATCCTTTTTTTTTCCAATCCAAAACCTACTTCCTTTTTTTAATCATCTTCCCTTGGTGGGTGGGTTATTCCTCAGCCAATAAACTACCCAAAGTTTGGTACCAGAAACCCGGGAGAGCCCATTTTTTCTTTTTTCTTTTTAAAGAAGTGTCATTTGACAATACTTTGCATATTACTAATATCTGTGTTGAATTTTTCAGCTATAATTACATCATGCAAAGCCTGTGAACGGGAAAGAGGCCGCTCCTGTCTCCTTTGGGGTGTCCCGTTCTTTCTACTCATTCGCTGCTGCCAACTTGACAGCATCTCCAAGGTTCTACAGTTTCGTGAGTTGTATTTCAATTTATTCTTTTTATCATGGCTCCTACTGAAAAAGATGAAACTCTCATTGCTAGACGTTCTTCCTATAAAGGGCAACTCACTAGATTCAGAAATTTTATCAACAAGTTAAGTCCCGCCGAGTGTGATTTAGACATCTTGACACATCGCCTTAAGTTGTACGAACGGTCTTATGATTATTATGACCAAATTCAAACCGAGATTGAATCCGCTTGCCCAGAACTTCAATCGGATCGGGACGAGGTCGAACCCTTGTACTTTGAAGGGATTGCAAAGGCCCACCAACTGATCCGCAATATCTCAGAACCGGACACTAAGGTCATCAATCCGGCCCTGTTCGCACCCGCTTCAGTTCACAAGAACAAACCGAAACCGTTACTTCCTAAGATAAGCCTACCGCACTTCTCAGGCAAGGAAGGTGAATGGTATTCTTTTTACGAACTTTACTGCTCCCTAATTCATGAAAATACTGAGATCCCTGACATACATAAATTTTATTTCCTCCGTACTTCTTTGGAAGGTGAGGCCTTAGCCTTAGTGGAGTCACTGCCTTTAAGCGCAGACAACTACCACATCGCCTTTAATCTCCTTAAAGAGAGATATGGCAATTTACGTTTGAGTGTAGCTCGCCACATACGCTGTCCCTTCAGCCTGCCAGCCGTCAAACCTAATGACGTCACCTCTTTAAGAGACCTCTTAGACTCTATACAGTTGAATGTCAGAGCATTATACCAACTTAAGCAGCCTGTCCAAACAAGGGACACCATACTCATTCATCTGGCTACATCAAGATTCGATTTTTCAACTTTAAAGGCTTGGGAAATTGAACTCGCTCGCAAGGAAGAATTTTCCTTCGAACACTTAATCTCGTTTCTTAACAGCCGATGCCAAGTCCTTACAGCACTCGCATTTCAGTGCGAAAAGGTCGAAACGAATCATCAGTCTCACATTTTTGAGAAAAACCTTGCTTTTTCAAAGGGACATCAGCCCCCATCTGTCGAGAACAAGCAAACCCGTTCTTCTTTCAATCATTCAAGAGAACATATCAGGCCGCTTAACAAATCTTTAAAATGCACGCTCTGTAAAAAGCTTCACACATTGTATTCGTGCAAATCCTTTAAAGAATTGTCTGTCGAAGATCGAAGGAAGTTTGTCTTCAATAGCAAACATTGTTTCAATTGCTTGTCACCTAAGCATTCTTCTTCAAACTGCACGTCATCCAATCTCTGTTTTCATTGCAAAAACCGCATCATTCTTTATTGCACGTTCACGATAAATCGAGGTCATCAGTACCTGCCTCTTCAAGCTCCATGCAGAGCAGCTCCGAACAAACTAATGCTTCTTCCTGCATTTCTAATGCCGAAACTTCTCACAGTGCGCAAACCCTTTTGACCACTGTACAATTCGAAATCCAAGATAAATTTGGAAATTGGTTTCGAAACCGTGGTCTTCTCGATTCCGCTTCAACGCACAACTTTGTTTCGCAATCGTTGATTAAAAAACTAGGTCTTTCGTCATCGCCTACTTCTATCAATGTGACCGGCATTGACAATTTGAAAACTCAAGTCTTGCAGTCTTCAAAATTGAAAATCAGAGACGTTTGCCAAAGAAACACCAATCTTAATGTAAACTGTCTCATTCTTACCAGTATTGGCAAAGACACTCCTAGCAGCTGTATTAATACCTCCTGTTTAAAGATTCCTTCGCACTTAAGGTTAGCTGATCCTCAGTTTAATGCTCAAGGTCCCATTGATGTACTTTTCAGTGCCAATGTTTTTTGGAAGTGCCTTCGCAAACAAACACGCAAGTTATCTTCAACCGTGGTCGCCAGAGACACCGATTTTGGTTGGGTTATTACTGGTGAGATCCAATATCCCAGTGTTCAAACCAAAGCGCAATGTCATTTCGTTACAGCTGACATAAATCCCATTTCTGAAAAAGAGAACGCTCATGTTTCAGATCTCAATATTTTTGAAAAACACTTGTCGAAACGATGTCTTATCGTGAACAACTACGCTACCTCTGTAAGTTGTTTAAATGGTTTTTCCTTCTTCCCGCACAAAATGGCAATTCAAGTTCGCCTTGCTTTGTGTTACTTCGTCTACTTTCTTATGTCATTTTTTATAGCAGGTAATTGCTTAAACTCTTTCTCGAAAACTATCTTCCCCTTGTGTAAAACCATGGCTATCAGTCACCATCACTTTGCTGTAAGCTATGTTTCACTTCTTTCGTTATTTAGAAGGATGGCCACGGTCGGCTCCTCCCTCCTTCCTCACAATTGGAAGCCGCTTTTGAAACCGCTTGAAAATCTGAATTCTCTAACATCTAGAATAACTATTCTTATGCATAACCTTCTTCTCAATGTCCCGGCTTCTCTTCCTATTTCGGAAGAATTAAGCTTCTTTCTGTTGAAAATTGTCGGATTCCGTGATCCTCTAAATCATGCGAAATTGATTTCCTACTTTATTTCATATGGCTTTAAATTGTTTGTTCACGTCCAAGTTACGATTGACTGCATGTCGTCCAACCTGAATATCTGCTTTAAGTTACAGCTGATTCAACTAATGTTGTTTGTGTACTTTGAACTGCTTGTTCTTCAAACTTGTTTGTATACAAGCCCGATTAAGGTCAAGTCACTGTTTATTTCCTGTACGCTTGACACAGGTCAAAGCAAGTTTCTCTTATCTCAACTCTGGCTGATTGCCAAGCATTGTCTAGTGAGCCGCTCCTGCAAGTACAGAAGCCGTTCACCTACTTCCCAAAATAAACTTGTTCCAGTTAAGGACTCTTTCAGCTATTTATATGCCTTATCTCGTTGTACTATGTGTGTCAAGGCCGCGCTTGCCTGTGTCTTCCACTTACTCATGCTCGTATTCTATAACTGCTTCGATCCTTGTTTCAAAACTTCGTTGCGTATTTCTCACGCGCTTATGTATTGCACTCTGCTCACATATTTTGAAATCTTATTGTTCATTGATGAACAAACTTTCTTTTTTTCGTCGTTACATTCGATGTGTTTTTGCATTCATACTTGTTATGTCACGTTTCTCGCTGACTTAAGTATTTTTCTGAGTAACCCCTTTGATACTCATTATGACTTGAGGTCATTGTTTATGGCTACTCGTTTGTTACCTATGGCGTTCTTGCTTTCTACTCGCATAGTTTCTTTGTTTATTTGGTATATTCTTGTCCTGAATAGATGTACTTGTTTCTATACGCTTTGTTTAAACTTGTTAATTCTCCTTTTGCATTGTATCGCAATCTTTACTAGTGCTTTATTTCCCTCAGCTTCTAGTTATTTTGTGATGGAAGATGTCGTTAATTCTCGTTTTTTAACTCCGCTTTCTAATGACCCTGATGACCTGCTTCCATTCACACCTGGTCACTTTTTTACACGCACTTCTCTCTCTGCCCCTCCTCCTCTTCCCAATTCTTACAGGGATTCTAATTTACCTATCGCTTGGCGTAAACTTGAAGCCCTCCGTAATTCTTTTTGGAAGAGATGGAACTTGGAATATTTAACTTCCTTGCAAAGGAGGCAGAAGTGGTTTCTTTCCAGTCCCAATATTAAAGTGGGGGACTTGGTCTTAGTTAGGGAAGTTTTCCCCCCTTAGTCTGGATCTCGGGTAGAGTGACCGAGTGTTACCCTGGAAGAGATGGGAGAGTCAGGGTAGTCAGAGTCTTGACCACTAATGGTCAGATCACAAGACTACTTCTCCGCAATTGCTTATTACCTTTAAATGTTTACTTGTTTTTCTTGTTCCCTGTTGGTGTTTTTTCCCCTCCCAGTATGGTGCATTCTTGGAATACACGGTACGAGAGATTAAGATTTTGAATGCTTTTGCAGGTTCTTTCCTTCCTCTTTGTCAAACACCAACAGTGATCTGTTTTCTCTTAGGGGTTCAGGTCGCTTATATTTTGTATGAGTCTGTTCCAGATATATATTCTATGACCCACCTAGCGTCCTATAGCAGCGAATATCTGAAGCTCTTCAATTCTTCCTGGTGCAAGAGGAATTCCTTCTCCATCTGGCTACCAGATTTTACTGCCATCGCCAGCTATTATCTCCATGAGCAAGAGAACTACGCCTACTTCTTTACTCACCATGCTGCGCTAGTATCATCTGTTATCAACTCTTTGAAGACCGGCTCAGCAAGAGATCAATTTTTTGTTTCAAAGTTGGCAATGTTTATATGTTCTCCTTTTGTCTCCTACCCCCCACTCTTTCCCCCTTCCTTGGACCCTCCGTGCTCCGTTGAGCAGGTGTCACTTCTCAGTCGGCAGTTGACTCGATCAGTTAAAGCTCCTCTCGAGCTAGCCTCCTCAAACCAAGAGGCATACTCTCTTCTACGCCATGTTGGCAAAGTAGTTATCGTCATACGGAACTTCGCCTTCAACATGAAATCAAGATAAGTACCATTTTAAAAGTTTTAACCTCATCTTCATGGTTTTAACTTCCACGTGCTTTTAATGATACTTTTATAGACAGTGTGAAAGTATTTATTTTGGGGCAAAAATCATTCTTCGTGGGATTTGCCATGTTGAGCTTTCGCTTGTATAAGCCAACCTTACTAAAAAAGAGCTTTTCTTAAGCTATTCAAATGAGAAATCCTCTCACTACGTGGGATATTATCTAATACCCGCTGTCTATAAATTATAAAGTTATTTCCTCCGCTGGATTAACTTTGACTCCATTCTTCTATAAAGATCGTTCTGGAACTTTCCAGATCTGGTACTCTATTTGCGAGGCTTGCCGTCAGGTATTCTTCACTCACTTGTGAAAATACTAGTTAAAATGAGGAATCTTCCTTAAATTACTGCAATAGCTAACTTTCGTCCACCGTTGGGATGTTCTATGGCGCATTTAACTGTAATCCACCATTTTCTCCAGCAATAGACTCTCGCCTACCTAGTGCAACCAGTTCTTTTCAGCATTGTAAAAACTTTCTTTCTCATGAACTTTCGAGTTTCTACAGTGAACTTTGCATCAATCTTTACAGACTATAGTGATAATCAGTGCTTGTTCCACTTTTCTACCGCGTCGCGATCGTCCGTTTATATTAAATACGGCCATGAACATTTTTTCCTCCATCCCTATTTCTCTTTCCTAAACCTCTTACTAACAATCTGTAATAAACTTTTAAATTTAGGTCTGTTTCAATAAGGTGTCACTTACGAAGTGCCCTTCCAACTTTGCTGGTTTAACATTAATTAAATTCTGTATAATTACGTGTGTGACACACGATTCAAATTCATATTGTTCCTTTCCTGTAATCAGGGAAAACAATTCTTTAAACTCTTGAGCGAGTCATGTTCAGGTTTCACGAAATGGAAACTGTCCCATTTGGTTAGTGATTCCTGCTCAAACTTGGGAAGCCTAGAACCTTCCTTTTAACTTTCTTCAGGTTTCACAGTAAGTGACCTGCCCTCTTTTGTATAATTCTCATATAGTAACTCTGTTTAAATATAAGAAGTTGTAGAAACTTCCATTTTATTCTTCATGTTTTTATTATTGTTATTTTCGAAGTTGTCACTTTCTCTAGAACATTCTCACAAGAATTTCTTAAGGTGCACTCTTTGTACTCCAATTCACGTTCAAACTTTAATTACTTCATTGTTTATTTGTTTAAATCTTATAAAGATTTTAGAAACATGTAAGGTTTGAAACCTTGTAAATTGTCAATTGCCTGGGGCAAACGTTAAATGTTGAGAGGTCTGCGACCCCATTTGTTAAAAAGTTCAAATGAACTATGTTTGTCAAAATTATATTACATAATTGTTAATTTCCTCAAACTTCTTGGAATTGTTAAATAAATGAAGCGTTTCCTTTCGCTTTTTCATTTACGAATACAAAGTTTAGGCAAAATCCTGTCTTCCTTGACTCTCCTCACTCAATTACATTAAAATCATCAATAGGGCTTTCACCATTTGTTGCACTTGAGCAAGAACTCTTAATTTTCACCTCACTAAAGTTCTTTTTAGCTTTAATAGCTAATTCTAATTGGCCAGTAAGGCAAGTAAAGCTCGCTAAGCCAGCTACCTGCTTGTGGAGACCCTTTCCGAAAACTTATGGTCAGTTTTCTAAAAGATAAGTGTTTCCTTTTGTCTAAACTTTTAGCCGGCTCCTCGCTGAGTAAAAGCTTAGCCATTTTCCAATGCAACCATTGGTTCATTTACCAAGATTACTCCATAAGGCATAATCTTTTATCATTTTCCTTCTTAGAGACACTGGGTCGCCCTTACAGGAACTCCAAAATTTTGGAAATTGGAAATACCAAACCTGAGTTAAATCATTGGCATTCTTCGAATTATTTGGTAAAACCTAATTTCTTTGAGAAGACATACAGTAAATTTGTTACTATCAGTCTTGCCAGACCATCACCCTTCCCTATAGTAGTTTCATACATGCTTGGGAGGAAATACACTAAAGCCTCTCTCTTGCAAATCGCCAAGTCCCGGCTGCGGTTCCCGTTAGCCTCGACCAAGTTCGTACCTACTTTAGGTATCAAAGAGTTAATTTTCAGTGGCAACTGCATCTAAAGGTATTTAAAGCTAAACTTATTAATTTTGTGGGACTCTCCTCCCATTTTCTATCCTTTTTTTCCAATCCAAAACCTACTTCCTTTTTTTAATCATCTTCCCTTGGTGGGTGGGTTATTCCTCAGCCAATAAACTACCCAAAGTTTGGTACCAGAAACCCGGGAGAGCCCATTTTTTCTTTTTTCTTTTTAAAGAAGTGTCATTTGACAATACTTTGCATATTACTAATATCTGTGTTGAATTTTTCAGCTATAATTACATCATGCAAAGCCTGTGAACGGGAAAGAGGCCGCTCCTGTCTCCTTTGGGGTGTCCCGTTCTTTCTACTCATTCGCTGCTGCCAACTTGACAGCATCTCCAAGGTTCTACAGTTTCGTGAGTTGTATTTCAATTTATTCTTTTTATCATGGCTCCTACTGAAAAAGATGAAACTCTCATTGCTAGACGTTCTTCCTATAAAGGGCAACTCACTAGATTCAGAAATTTTATCAACAAGTTAAATCCCGCCGAGTGTGATTTAGACATCTTGACACATCGCCTTAAGTTGTACGAACGGTCTTATGATTATTATGACCAAATTCAAACCGAGATTGAATCCGCTTGCCCAGAACTTCAATCGGATCGGGACGAGGTCGAACCCTTGTACTTTGAAGGGATTGCAAAGGCCCACCAACTGATCCGCAATATCTCAGAACCGGACACTAAGGTCATCAATCCGGCCCTGTTCGCACCCGCTTCAGTTCACAAGAACAAACCGAAACCGTTACTTCCTAAGATAAGCCTACCGCACTTCTCAGGCAAGGAAGGTGAATGGTATTCTTTTTACGAACTTTACTGCTCCCTAATTCATGAAAATACTGAGATCCCTGACATACATAAATTTTATTTCCTCCGTACTTCTTTGGAAGGTGAGGCCTTAGCCTTAGTGGAGTCACTGCCTTTAAGCGCAGACAACTACCACATCGCCTTTAATCTCCTTAAAGAGAGATATGGCAATTTACGTTTGAGTGTAGCTCGCCACATACGCTGTCCCTTCAGCCTGCCAGCCGTCAAACCTAATGACGTCACCTCTTTAAGAGACCTCTTAGACTCTATACAGTTGAATGTCAGAGCATTATACCAACTTAAGCAGCCTGTCCAAACAAGGGACACCATACTCATTCATCTGGCTACATCAAGATTCGATTTTTCAACTTTAAAGGCTTGGGAAATTGAACTCGCTCGCAAGGAAGAATTTTCCTTCGAACACTTAATCTCGTTTCTTAACAGCCGATGCCAAGTCCTTACAGCACTCGCATTTCAGTGCGAAAAGGTCGAAACGAATCATCAGTCTCACATTTTTGAGAAAAACCTTGCTTTTTCAAAGGGACATCAGCCCCCATCTGTCGAGAACAAGCAAACCCGTTCTTCTTTCAATCATTCAAGAGAACATATCAGGCCGCTTAACAAATCTTTAAAATGCACGCTCTGTAAAAAGCTTCACACATTGTATTCGTGCAAATCCTTTAAAGAATTGTCTGTCGAAGATCGAAGGAAGTTTGTCTTCAATAGCAAACATTGTTTCAATTGCTTGTCACCTAAGCATTCTTCTTCAAACTGCACGTCATCCAATCTCTGTTTTCATTGCAAAAACCGCATCATTCTTTATTGCACGTTCACGATAAATCGAGGTCATCAGTACCTGCCTCTTCAAGCTCCATGCAGAGCAGCTCCGAACAAACTAATGCTTCTTCCTGCATTTCTAATGCCGAAACTTCTCACAGTGCGCAAACCCTTTTGACCACTGTACAATTCGAAATCCAAGATAAATTTGGAAATTGGTTTCGAAACCGTGGTCTTCTCGATTCCGCTTCAACGCACAACTTTGTTTCGCAATCGTTGATTAAAAAACTAGGTCTTTCGTCATCGCCTACTTCTATCAATGTGACCGGCATTGACAATTTGAAAACTCAAGTCTTGCAGTCTTCAAAATTGAAAATCAGAGACGTTTGCCAAAGAAACACCAATCTTAATGTAAACTGTCTCATTCTTACCAGTATTGGCAAAGACACTCCTAGCAGCTGTATTAATACCTCCTGTTTAAAGATTCCTTCGCACTTAAGGTTAGCTGATCCTCAGTTTAATGCTCAAGGTCCCATTGATGTACTTTTCAGTGCCAATGTTTTTTGGAAGTGCCTTCGCAAACAAACACGCAAGTTATCTTCAACCGTGGTCGCCAGAGACACCGATTTTGGTTGGGTTATTACTGGTGAGATCCAATATCCCAGTGTTCAAACCAAAGCGCAATGTCATTTCGTTACAGCTGACATAAATCCCATTTCTGAAA
The DNA here is from genome assembly GCA_946902985.2 of Meconema thalassinum. Classification (NCBI taxonomy): domain Eukaryota; kingdom Metazoa; phylum Arthropoda; class Insecta; order Orthoptera; family Tettigoniidae; genus Meconema; species Meconema thalassinum. Next base: position 499,147,447 of record OX336392.1, on the reverse strand, counting down.
AAGAGAACGCTCATGTTTCAGATCTCAATATTTTTGAAAAACACTTGTCGAAACGATGTCTTATCGTGAACAACTACGCTACCTCTGTAAGTTGTTTAAATGGTTTTTCCTTCTTCCCGCACAAAATGGCAATTCAAGTTCGCCTTGCTTTGTGTTACTTCGTCTACTTTCTTATGTCATTTTTTATAGCAGGTAATTGCTTAAACTCTTTCTCGAAAACTATCTTCCCCTTGTGTAAAACCATGGCTATCAGTCACCATCACTTTGCTGTAAGCTATGTTTCACTTCTTTCGTTATTTAGAAGGATGGCCACGGTCGGCTCCTCCCTCCTTCCTCACAATTGGAAGCCGCTTTTGAAACCGCTTGAAAATCTGAATTCTCTAACATCTAGAATAACTATTCTTATGCATAACCTTCTTCTCAATGTCCCGGCTTCTCTTCCTATTTCGGAAGAATTAAGCTTCTTTCTGTTGAAAATTGTCGGATTCCGTGATCCTCTAAATCATGCGAAATTGATTTCCTACTTTATTTCATATGGCTTTAAATTGTTTGTTCACGTCCAAGTTACGATTGACTGCATGTCGTCCAACCTGAATATCTGCTTTAAGTTACAGCTGATTCAACTAATGTTGTTTGTGTACTTTGAACTGCTTGTTCTTCAAACTTGTTTGTATACAAGCCCGATTAAGGTCAAGTCACTGTTTATTTCCTGTACGCTTGACACAGGTCAAAGCAAGTTTCTCTTATCTCAACTCTGGCTGATTGCCAAGCATTGTCTAGTGAGCCGCTCCTGCAAGTACAGAAGCCGTTCACCTACTTCCCAAAATAAACTTGTTCCAGTTAAGGACTCTTTCAGCTATTTATATGCCTTATCTCGTTGTACTATGTGTGTCAAGGCCGCGCTTGCCTGTGTCTTCCACTTACTCATGCTCGTATTCTATAACTGCTTCGATCCTTGTTTCAAAACTTCGTTGCGTATTTCTCACGCGCTTATGTATTGCACTCTGCTCACATATTTTGAAATCTTATTGTTCATTGATGAACAAACTTTCTTTTTTTCGTCGTTACATTCGATGTGTTTTTGCATTCATACTTGTTATGTCACGTTTCTCGCTGACTTAAGTATTTTTCTGAGTAACCCCTTTGATACTCATTATGACTTGAGGTCATTGTTTATGGCTACTCGTTTGTTACCTATGGCGTTCTTGCTTTCTACTCGCATAGTTTCTTTGTTTATTTGGTATATTCTTGTCCTGAATAGATGTACTTGTTTCTATACGCTTTGTTTAAACTTGTTAATTCTCCTTTTGCATTGTATCGCAATCTTTACTAGTGCTTTATTTCCCTCAGCTTCTAGTTATTTTGTGATGGAAGATGTCGTTAATTCTCGTTTTTTAACTCCGCTTTCTAATGACCCTGATGACCTGCTTCCATTCACACCTGGTCACTTTTTTACACGCACTTCTCTCTCTGCCCCTCCTCCTCTTCCCAATTCTTACAGGGATTCTAATTTACCTATCGCTTGGCGTAAACTTGAAGCCCTCCGTAATTCTTTTTGGAAGAGATGGAACTTGGAATATTTAACTTCCTTGCAAAGGAGGCAGAAGTGGTTTCTTTCCAGTCCCAATATTAAAGTGGGGGACTTGGTCTTAGTTAGGGAAGTTTTCCCCCCTTAGTCTGGATCTCGGGTAGAGTGACCGAGTGTTACCCTGGAAGAGATGGGAGAGTCAGGGTAGTCAGAGTCTTGACCACTAATGGTCAGATCACAAGACTACTTCTCCGCAATTGCTTATTACCTTTAAATGTTTACTTGTTTTTCTTGTTCCCTGTTGGTGTTTTTTCCCCTCCCAGTATGGTGCATTCTTGGAATACACGGTACGAGAGATTAAGATTTTGAATGCTTTTGCAGGTTCTTTCCTTCCTCTTTGTCAAACACCAACAGTGATCTGTTTTCTCTTAGGGGTTCAGGTCGCTTATATTTTGTATGAGTCTGTTCCAGATATATATTCTATGACCCACCTAGCGTCCTATAGCAGCGAATATCTGAAGCTCTTCAATTCTTCCTGGTGCAAGAGGAATTCCTTCTCCATCTGGCTACCAGATTTTACTGCCATCGCCAGCTATTATCTCCATGAGCAAGAGAACTACGCCTACTTCTTTACTCACCATGCTGCGCTAGTATCATCTGTTATCAACTCTTTGAAGACCGGCTCAGCAAGAGATCAATTTTTTGTTTCAAAGTTGGCAATGTTTATATGTTCTCCTTTTGTCTCCTACCCCCCACTCTTTCCCCCTTCCTTGGACCCTCCGTGCTCCGTTGAGCAGGTGTCACTTCTCAGTCGGCAGTTGACTCGATCAGTTAAAGCTCCTCTCGAGCTAGCCTCCTCAAACCAAGAGGCATACTCTCTTCTACGCCATGTTGGCAAAGTAGTTATCGTCATACGGAACTTCGCCTTCAACATGAAATCAAGATAAGTACCATTTTAAAAGTTTTAACCTCATCTTCATGGTTTTAACTTCCACGTGCTTTTAATGATACTTTTATAGACAGTGTGAAAGTATTTATTTTGGGGCAAAAATCATTCTTCGTGGGATTTGCCATGTTGAGCTTTCGCTTGTATAAGCCAACCTTACTAAAAAAGAGCTTTTCTTAAGCTATTCAAATGAGAAATCCTCTCACTACGTGGGATATTATCTAATACCCGCTGTCTATAAATTATAAAGTTATTTCCTCCGCTGGATTAACTTTGACTCCATTCTTCTATAAAGATCGTTCTGGAACTTTCCAGATCTGGTACTCTATTTGCGAGGCTTGCCGTCAGGTATTCTTCACTCACTTGTGAAAATACTAGTTAAAATGAGGAATCTTCCTTAAATTACTGCAATAGCTAACTTTCGTCCACCGTTGGGATGTTCTATGGCGCATTTAACTGTAATCCACCATTTTCTCCAGCAATAGACTCTCGCCTACCTAGTGCAACCAGTTCTTTTCAGCATTGTAAAAACTTTCTTTCTCATGAACTTTCGAGTTTCTACAGTGAACTTTGCATCAATCTTTACAGACTATAGTGATAATCAGTGCTTGTTCCACTTTTCTACCGCGTCGCGATCGTCCGTTTATATTAAATACGGCCATGAACATTTTTTCCTCCATCCCTATTTCTCTTTCCTAAACCTCTTACTAACAATCTGTAATAAACTTTTAAATTTAGGTCTGTTTCAATAAGGTGTCACTTACGAAGTGCCCTTCCAACTTTGCTGGTTTAACATTAATTAAATTCTGTATAATTACGTGTGTGACACACGATTCAAATTCATATTGTTCCTTTCCTGTAATCAGGGAAAACAATTCTTTAAACTCTTGAGCGAGTCATGTTCAGGTTTCACGAAATGGAAACTGTCCCATTTGGTTAGTGATTCCTGCTCAAACTTGGGAAGCCTAGAACCTTCCTTTTAACTTTCTTCAGTTTTCACAGTAAGTGACCTGCCCTCTTTTGTATAATTCTCATATAGTAACTCTGTTTAAATATAAGAAGTTGTAGAAACTTCCATTTTATTCTTCATGTTTTTATTTTTGTTATTTTCGAAGTTGTCACTTTCTCTAGAACATTCTCTCAAGAATTTCTTAAGGTGCACTCTTTGTACTCCAATTCACGTTCAAACTTTAATTACTTCATTGTTTATTTGTTTAAATCTTATAAAGATTTTAGAAACATGTAAGGTTTGAAACCTTGTAAATTGTCAATTGCCTGGGGCAAACGTTTAATGTTGAGAGGTCTGCGACCCCATTTGTTAAAAAGTTCAAATGAACTATGTTTGTCAAAATTATATTACATAATTGTTAATTTCCTCAAACTTCTTGGAATTGTTAAATAAATGAAGCGTTTCCTTTCGCTTTTTCATTTACGAATACAAAGTTGAGGCAAAATCCTGTCTTCCTTGACTCTCCTCACTCAATTACATTAAAATCATCAATAGGGCTTTCACCATTTGTTGCACTTGAGCAAGAACTCTTAATTTTCACCTCACTAAAGTTCTTTTTAGCTTTAATAGCTAATTCTAATTGGCCAGTAAGGCAAGTAAAGCTCGCTAAGCCAGCTACCTGCTTGTGGAGACCCTCTCCGAAAACTTATGGTCAGTTTTCTAAAAGATAAGTGTTTCCTTTTGTCTAAACTTTTAGCCGGCTCCTCGCTGAGTAAAAGCTTAGCCATTTTCCAATGCAACCATTGGTTCATTTACCAAGATTACTCCATAAGGCATAATCTTTTATCATTTTCCTTCTTAGAGACACTGGGTCGCCCTTACAGGAACTCCAAAATTTTGGAAATTGGAAATACCAAACCTGAGTTAAATCATTGGCATTCTTCGAATTATTTGGTAAAACCTAATTTCTTTGAGAAGACATACAGTAAATTTGTTACTATCAGTCTTGCCAGACCATCACCCTTCCCTATAGTAGTTTCATACATGCTTGGGAGGAAATACACTAAAGCCTCTCTCTTGCAAATCGCCCAAGTCCCGGCTGCGGTTCCCGTTAGCCTCGACCAAGTTCGTACCTACTTTAGGTATCAAAGAGTTAATTTTCAGTGGCAACTGCATCTAAAGGTATTTAAAGCTAAACTTATTAATTTTGTGGGACTCTCCTCCCATTTTCTATCCTTTTTTTTCCAATCCAAAACCTACTTCCTTTTTTGTTAATCATCTTCCCTTGGTGGGTGGGTTATTCCTCAGCCAATAAACTACCCACCAGGCATAGATGATATAACGATTGAGTTGCTATGCTGCATAGGAGATGAAGGTCTGATCAGGTTATTTCACTTGGTGTGTAGGATTTATGAGGCAGGTGAGGTACCCCCTGATTTCAAGAAGAATATAATCATCCCTATACCAAAGAAAGTGGGAGCTGACAGATGTCAAGATTACCGTACAATCAGCTTGATTACTCATGCTTCAAAGATCCTGTCTAGAATAATTTACAAGAGGATTGAAAGCCAGATAGAAAGGGAGTTGGGTGAAGAGCAGTTTGGTTTCAGGAGAAATGTTGGAACAAGGGAAGCTGTACTAAGTCTTAGGCTGATTTTGGAAGGTAGAATAAGGAAAGATAAGAGAACGTTCATGGCTTTTGTAGACTTAGAAAAGGCTTTTGATAACGTTGATTGGACTAAATTGTTTGACATTTTGAAATCGATTGGAATAAAGTACAGGGATAGGAGGGTGATATACAATCTGTACAGAAACCAGACAGCAGTCATTCGAGTTGAAGGACATGAGAGAGAAGCTGGTATTCAGAAAGGTGTAAGGCAAGGCTGCAACTTATCACCCATACTTTTCAATCTTTACATTGAACAAGCAATGAAGGAAATTAGAGAAAAATTTAAAGTGGGAGTGAAGATTCAAGGAGAAATAATTTCAACTCTGAGATTTGCTGATGACATCGTCATCTTGGCCGACAAGCCTGAGGATTTGAATGAGTTTTTGAATGGTATGGACTCCGTCTTACGGAAAGAATTCATGATGAAAATAAATAAATAAATGTAAAACAAAAATACTGGAATGCAGCCGAAATAAATCAGAAACCTCTATGGAGATCAAATTGGCAGGTGAAAAGCTGAAGGAAGTAGGAGACTTCTGTTACTTAGGAAGCAGAATAACCAGTGATGGACGAAGCAAAGAGGATATAAAAAGTAGGTTGGCTCAGGCAAAGAAAGCATTTTTACAAAAAAGGAATCTGCTGACATCGAATATAGATTTAGGTATTAGGAAGTCATTTTTGAAAGCCTTTGTCTGGAGCGTGGCGCTCTATGGAAGTGAAACTTGGACTATTGGTGCAGCAGAAAAGAGGAGAATTGAAGCATTTGAAATGTGGTGTTACAGGAGAATGATGAAGATCAGATGGGTAGATAGGGTTACAAACGAAGAGGTATTAAGACGAGTGGGAGAGGAGAGATGTTTCTGGCGACTGCTAATGAAGAGAAGAGATAGGTTGGTAGGACACATACTAAGACACCCAGGAATAGCAAGCTTAGTTACGGAAGGAAGGGTCGAGGACAAGAACTGTAGGGGTAGACCAAGGTTAGAATATGTTAAACAGATTGCCTCGGATGTAGGATGTCGGAGCTATGTAGAGATGAAACGATTAGCTCAGGACAGGGAGGAATGGAGAGCTGCATCAAACCAGTCAAAAAACTGAAGACTCAAACAACAACATTAATAACATCTGAAAATTATTTGACCTTGAGCATAGCATCGAAGAACTGTGCGAAGCACAACAAAAATTAATCGTTCTTCTGACATTAAACATTCGAGAAGTGACTCGATTATGAACTTCCAAGTTCCTAACAAAATATATGATTTCTGAATCATCAACTTGATCAATAAATTGTTGAACCATTCAACTATTTGACTTTCCACTTAGAACCATCATTAAGAAAAATATTTATATTTGTGGCCCTTTTAGCAATTTTCACAACTTGCAATTCTTCAACAGAATGCGGAAATAAGAATTGTAGCTTCATTATAAATTCATTTAGTTCATGGCACTAGGATTGAAAACATCCTTCAAATTATTCGTGGTTATAGAATTATTTTTAATTGGCAGTGGCCCATTCTATTATTTGTGTAAGAACACAATATTACAACAACAACGGCAAAGGTCTTCCTCTGAAGAAGAATAAACTACTATCATGACAAATCCTGGTTCTAGCAAAATCAAAGTCTAAATGGAATTCGTAAACAAGGTTGAAATAAGAACTGATGGTTCCTAAGAAATAAACTTCGGGTCATTCATACGACGAAATGTGTGGCTCCAATACTCCTTCTATAAACCTGAGCCATCGAACCTGCTATTTGATTGATGCTCGAAAAAACCTCTTCATTCCTGCGACTTAAACATGCGCACCTGGGAATGGCATTTCAACTACTCCACACATATAAATTTTCTTCCCAAAATGTATACAATAAATCAAGCCTCTGCTTGTTATCAACACTGGAAGATTAATAAACTTACAAGTTTATTTTATTTTACCATTCAGTTCAACCCGTGAATTTACCATACTTATGAAAATCTTTATTTCACTTTCGAGTGTATTTACGTCATGATTTTATATAAATACAAAAATATCCTATTTGATACAAATATCAATTGCTTCCCGTTTCATGCCTCTCCGTGTTATCTGAAAAATATACTTTGCTCATTGCAAATATTAACTGTTCAACCAGAACTGAAATGTTGGTTGAATGCGGGCTTGCGCTAACCACTCTCCTTCGGAAAATCACCTGTTCCAAACTAGAAATGATTAAACTACTTCATAAGCTCTCTCTCAATACATATGATTATTAGAAAATATAATATTCAAAGATTATTTAGAAAAGTTATAAAAATTATTATTATTATTATTATTAGTGGATTATTATTATTATTATTAGTTATATTATTTTAAATATGTTTAATTATCATCTCATTATGTGAGAATCCACATGTTCGAACCTTCGAATATGGAAAATATATCCATTCCTCAACAAAAATAATTTAACTCAACCATTACATCGACGGTTTTCCGTGATATCCCTAAAATATGAAATATTCAAATGAATGCTCGAAATGCTCGGTCATCGATCCTAAACTGTTCTGAGTGCTGAAAATACTCAGAATAACTCTAACAAGTCTTGCGTAAATCATTGCAAGATTTAAATACGAAGAAAAAAAATGTGTTGGTCATCTGCCGAAAAATAGTTTGTTCCAATTAGCTAGGCATAATATAATTCAAATGTGGCTTACATTTCTTGATGGTCTTGAAGCGTAGTAAACCTGGTCTGTACCAGATTTATCCATAGATATGCCCTATCGGACAAGCACGTATAATCCTTGTATCGGCCGCCATTATATACCCACAATCCGTCTAACAAGACATAGTGGTAATATCTCTTGACGTTTGAAGTAACTGTTGATCCATTTTAATATAGGCTTCTATCAACTCCATAACAGTTTGCTTAAATGGTGTCAGATCTAAGTGATCTATTCTCAGATATGTCCGTTGTAACATAACCCACGGTAATCTTTTCAGTACAAGAAAACACTGACAGTCTAACCAATCAACGGCTGTTCTGAAGATCGTTCCCTGGGCATGGCTTCACACCATCTACCATGCGCGAAGCAACATGTAGTTTCCCTGCGTAGACTAATGATCACCACCGTGATAGACTGGTCTTCAATGTACTGATAGATCGGAGTGGTTATCAAGTTACAAATATGAAAACTGACTGAAATGGACTAAACATCCAAGTATTAGGTTATTACTGGACTGTGACAAAGTACTAATTCTAGACAAAGTCTAGCATATGTCCATGTAGAAATAAAAATATTTCTACCAATGTCTGTAGAAAATAATCAATCACCTAGTGATTCTCCTCGCCGGAAACTTACTAAGTTCCACCTCGTAGCGCAGCACTTTTTGTGACTATCACAACTTTGAAAATTACTTCTGCGTAGATCCGGCAACCATGTGCCTTGGCTCAGCGTAGCAGCAACTTGCTCTGCAAGTGCTTGTGTTGGAATGAGCTATCGGTGCCTCGGCCGGCCGGCTTTTATTCAAAACTGCCAGGGTCACGCGTCATCAGCTGATATCTGGAAATCCTCATATCTCTGGTATCCCTGGTCCGATTTACTTGAAACTAATTGCATTCTCTTTTATTTGGCCGTGCCAGTAATCTGATCCATGTCTCAAGTCTCTACTCCATGGTTAACTGTTTAATCAATAGATAGCCTCGACCTCTGCTATTACTCGCTACGTCACTTGACATGCAAGTATCGGTTTATTCTTTCCAATTGCTTCGAGAAGCAATGTAGCGCGATATTCAAATATCTCAACTTTCAAAAGCGGCTGTAGCCTTTCCCTTGATATCTAGGTGTCTGAATCTTGGAATACCCATTCCTAGAGTTGGGCACAGTACTAAGTGTTTACATTCTTGATCCCACCATGAGGGTAAGGCAGAACGATTATTCGGAGGACATGATTTTGTAATATAAGGGTGATATGTATTAAAATAATCACGGATAGTATTTAATAAAAAATTATAACTGTTATCTGACATTTGTAATGGACGAGAAAGCCTGTCCTCTAAAAAGTGTGAAAAAAAATCATAATGAAAATGCCGAAAATTCCTCTTAACTTGAAAGACGTTCTGCAAGATATGTCGATTACTCGAGACATCATTTTCCATTATAACTGGATAATGATCACTATGTTACGTGTCCTTCACAGTCTGCCATGACAACTTATGGGCTATATCTACAGTAGTGATACTTAAATCCACCGCACTTTGTGGCCTATTCGGTGGGGGTAAGGCGGGTGGGTGACCCATCATTTAATAAATTTAGGTGTAATTCCTGAATAGCCGCAATGATGTGACGTCCCTTCGGGTTAACTCTACCACTGCCCCACAAGGGGTGGTGGGCATTAAAATCCCCCAATGTAAGATGTTTAGAAAATGTCTTTATAAACTGAAAATATAAATACCATTGTCTACGTGAGCCTTGTATACCAGGAGGACAGTAAATATGGCTTATATTGAGATCTTGCACAAGAAACGTTTGATGATGAGTGTGAGGCATGTAATAATCAGTAGAAAGGGGGGTGTACCGTAAATTATTTTTGAATAACGTCATGATACCTCGATATCCGGGTCCATCCTGACGTTCCACCTGATAATTAGCAATCTGAAATTTATACGAGGAACGAAGCCATGTTTCTTGTAGGAATACGATGTCCGGATCATATTCCTGAATGAACTGCAGCAATTCATGTTCTTTATTTAATATACTTCTACAATTCCACTGGAGCAATAACATTCAGGATAATAAAGGGAATTAATTCAACGAGGACGACTATGAACCGGGGTGTGATAATGATAATTTGAGGAAGGAGGATTGGGAAGAGATCGTACAATCTGATTCACGAATGTTTTCCACCGAGCAGCTCAGGTCAGTTCAGTTCTTCCGGCGTGGGACGAGCTAATGTGGACCCCATCGTTATGGGAGTCACTGGAGGAGGTAATAACGGTAATACCTTGGCACGTAAGGCATGTAACTTGGAACTCCACTGGGCATTGTTACCCAATAGCTGTATGAGGGCATGGAAATCTTCACAGATTGAGGTATATTCATCATTCGCAGACATTATTCTACTGCCTGAAGGGAAAGAAGTTGATGGCGCAACAAGGCTAGGCGATATCGCACTGGGCGTTATCCGGCTGGCCGTGGGAGACGAAATGCCTGCCTATCATATCCCAATGGTTGATATGTTTTGGGCGAACGAACGATCACCTCCGTGAATTTACGTTTACGGGGTGGTTGTATGGGAGGTGGCTGAGGGAATTGAGTGAGTGGGGGAACTGTTGTGGCAAATTTTGAGGCTGGAAAGGGGGGTCTCATACTGTTAATCACTTCGTGATAGGATTTGTTCTCCGTACACATTTGTTTCTTTATTGCTTCCTGTTTAAGCCGTTCCGGACAAGTCAATGATGTCGCAAGATGATTACTGTCACAATTGACACATTTTAAGTCAACAGACTGACAGCCAGTCGTATCATGGGGACCTGCGCAGCGACCACATCTAGGGGTTCGCGCACGGCAATGTTGCTGGATGTGTCCAAAGCGAAGGCACTTCACACATTGAGTTGGAGAGAAGATAAATAATTGCACTTCAAGCAAGACATTAAAAATTGAAACAAACTCGGGTAAACGTTGGGCTTCAAAGTGGATTTTACCTGTTCCCGTAGGGATACGATCCATGACGCCATTATTTTCCTTTTTTCGGTAAAACCGTTGAATACGAACGATCGGGACGGGGGATTGTAAGTATTGTAAAATTTCAGCTTCCGTAAGGGCAGTATCCACCCCCCGTATAAGCCCCACACGCTGTATGTTAGCAGACGGAATAAATGCATCTAACTGTTTGGCCTGGAGAATGGGGAGTCGTAAAAAGGAGTTGGCAGGCAGGCGTGTGTCAAATACCACCTGCACCCTGTCACGTCCTTGTCTTTGAATGGATTGAATGCCAGGAATTTTCTGTTAAAAAAAGATGTGTCCCAAAGCCATGGGGTGTAAATTTCCGAGTCTCTGATCCCCTTGTCCTTGCACAAATACACTGTATGGCCCCGTATGATGGGGGTAGTATGACATAGGCTGGCGAGCAGTAACCTCAGTGTTCTGTGAAGGCTGAATATTGGTCGCTGTTGATGTCTCGGGCGGTACAATGCCGTCCGCAGGGACCAGTACCATGCCCTCCATTGATACTGGGGGGTCATATTCAATCAGTTGCACACAGTCCGGCGGGCGGCCAGAATCCGTCCCATCACTCGTAGAGCCCATCACACTTACCGTTCAATGCACTATACACTCAGTGAAAATGACACAAAATCAAATCACCTAAACCACACACACACGCACGACCGACTCGAAAACGAGTAAGCAGGACCTAGAGCTTGCCCAACTGTAGGCTGCGCAAGCTGAGAACCGAATTCACAACACAGAACAATATCTTGTATTCGGATAAGTCGGAGTGTATCAGACAATGCTGCCAACGTCTTCTTCTCCTTCCTACCTGCCTTCATGATTATACTTACATCATCCTTGCCTTCATGTTTCCTCTTTGGGCTCTATTAGGCCTTCCGATCTAGATGTTCCAACATCCATGACAACCCTGTTAGTATTCAGATTATTTTTCACTATTCGCGAACTCAAACAAATGTAGGTGGCAGGCCAGTCGCTACAATATGGTGGACTCAAGGGTGATACACTTCATTTGTATTGAATGTTGGCAATTCTAGATGGGCTCTTATTGAAGGACAGGCAATTTTAGATGCCAAACACATAATTATGTGCGGTAAAGTGCTAGAAACAGAATATTTTATGAGATTTGAAGCTTTATGCTTACAAACTAGAGGGGCAGATGACCTCGTAGTTTCACCCCTTAAAACAACAATGAATAACTAACTTACAAACTAATAATTTGAAAGGAGTACCTCACCAGGTTCAAAATGAAATTCGGCCACCAGTTGCCGAGAAAAATATAATTTGTTCAGGAATATATCATAAGCGTGTAATCGGCACATTAATAATAATAATGCATTTTATTAATCCCTTAACGAGTCAAGGACTCATATACAAGGGAATCGTACAGTTTTATCTTGTTGGCGACAAATTACAATTCAATGTTTAGTTTATAAAGTTTTCAGTACGAAAACATATACAACATTTTGTAGCTTTCATAAGTTTTGTACACAATGTGGTCTTCTTCTGTCTTATCAGATTTTGGAATTTCTTCAAACTGACATTTTATAACCATTCCATATAAACTGTTTTAGCCTCCTTTTAAAGATTGGTAGGCTAGGTGCAAATTTTATATTTTCTGGTAGTCTATTGAACTCTACTAAGGCACTATACTTAATGCTATTACTGCCATATTGTTTGGAATTGATTTGGAAAAGTGATATGTCATCTGCATGTCTAGTTTTGTAAGCATGTAAATCAGATTGTTTAGTGAAGTTTAAATTTGTGTGGATACTTTTGTGTAGGATTTGATATATCAGGACATTTGATTTGATTTCTGCATTTGGGGCTACTGGTTGAATTTTACTCGTAATATAAAAGTGCTTGGTTGGTGTTAAAAAAGGGTATTTATAAATATTTCTTATGGCCCTATTCTGAATTACTCAATTTCCTTCTTTAGATAATTTGAGCATTTTATCCAAATTGTATTCAAATATTGTAAGTGGCTATGGATTAAGGAAAAATACACTTTCCTGAGTAGATATTTTGAAATATAGTAGCTCAATTTTTTTATCATCCCAGTGGCAGGTGATATTTTTTTTTACTAATGCATCAATGAGCGAGAGATTTTCATCCATTATTAGGCCTAGGTATTTGACAGATGAGACCCTTTTAACTGTCTTTCCATTCAGCATTATATTCTGAGTGATGTCTAACTTTGTTCTACGCTTAGATATTATTAAATAATTTGTTTTATCTTCATTTATTGTTAATGTATTAGACTTGGTCCAGCCAAGTATTGTATTCATGTCCTACTGCATGTGTGTAATCAGCGTGTCGGTGGTGTACGCATTGTAAAAGATGCTTAAGTCATCTGCAAACAACGTTATATTACCATGAAAACGGAGTGTTGCTATGTCATTAATATGTACTAAGAAGAGGGGAGGACCCAATATTGATCCTTGGGGCACACCGTGGGTAATATTTACTTCCTCACTTCTGTAGCCATGTATTTCAATATACTGCTTACGATTAGATAGGTAATTTTTAAACAATGTCCAAGCTACTCCTTGGATACCTGCTTTATCAAGTTTCCCTAAATGAATTTCATGGTCAACATTATCAAACGCCATTCTCAGGTCTATGAAAAGGCCACTCGCTGTCATCTTTTTGTCTATCACATCTTGCAAGTTAGAGATAATATCAATTGTGGCTATTTCTGTGCTTGAGTTTTCTCGGAATCCATACTGCCCTTTGTAGAAGTAATCATTTGTATTTAAGAAATTAACAATTCTGTTTTTTACTACTGTTTCGAGTACCTTGGATATGGGTGGGAGGATGGAAATGGGTCTGTAAATGTCTAGATTGCTTTTGTCACCTCGTTTATAGACAGGTATGACTCGTGCTATTTTTAGATCATCAGGCACCAGGCCAGTCAGTCTCTAACGATAAATTTATTAAAGTAGTTAGTGGGCTACTTTGCATGTCATTGGAGTTTTTTAACAATTTTACTGACATACCATCTTTGTCTTGGCTACTTTTCATTTTAAGGCATAATATAATATTGCGAATTTCCATCTCATTAGTCGGGGTCATAAATATGGACTCTGTATTGACATTAATTTCATTAACTTTCTTCCCTGGGAGGATGTTTTTGGCTAACTTGTGTGCTATGTTTATAAAGTGAGTGTTTAGAGCATTGCAAACATTTTCTTTTCCTGTGAAAGATTTACCATCAATTATTATCTCACTGGGACCATCTTTGTTTTCAGTTGTGCAGTTGTAGATCATTTCATTGATTACTTTCCAAGTATGCTATTGGCGTTCAATGTTAATTTATGTTCATAGTATGAGGATTTCAGTTTCCGTTTTAAAGCTGTCACTTTGTTCCTACATATTATGTGCTCTTCCTTTAAGAGGTTTCTGTGAATGCTAGTTTTAAGTTTAGCATGTAGTAGGTCCCTTTGTTTTATTAGCTGAATTAATTCTGTTGTTATCCATGGGTTTTTGTGGTTCCGGTGTATTTCCTGCAAATGTGTGTCAGTGTTTTCTTTGTTGGGTGTCTGTATCAAGATTTTGTGTTTCATGGCGGCGTAAGTTTCGTTTACATCATCTAAGCAGTCTATTTCGTTGAGATCATTAGATAATTTGTTTTTGTTCACGTACCGGTAATTTTTATTTACGTTTTTTGATCCAAACCTTTGCTTGTTGGGGGGGGGGGGGGGTATTTGTCATGTTCGAGATTGGGCTTTTGCCTGGATAGTAATCTGACCAGAAAATCTCAGTTTACAAGAATAATATGATCACTAATATCAATAATATCACTATTTATATTGCTTGTTCTATAGGCTTGTTTACAGTTATTAGTGGCTACCTGATCAAGGAGTAAACTTGTTGATTCACATATTCTTGTTGGATAGCGAGTATTTCCTTGTGTGAAACCATAGCTTGATAGTAGATTGAGGTATGATTTGGTTACATTATTTTTGTTCAGTAAGTTAATATTTGTATCACCAATGCATGAGCAAAGATTGGAATTGTTTTTCGAGAGAATGTGCTCTAGAGATTGCATGCAATTTGTTGCGTTATTTATGTTAGGACTATATACTGCAATTATATTAATATTATGCAGGTTATTGAAACGAACAGTATCACTTCTTTTAAGCTCTAACTGGATCAAGCTATGGTTACTCTCAACTAGGTTAAGAACTTTTATATTCCTTTTTTGTGGACATAAACTTCCACGCCTCCACCATCCTGGTTGTCTCTGTGTACAAATGCAACAGAATAGCTGTTTAGGTTGAAGTATTTAGCTTCATTACTTTTCACCCAAGTGTTTGTTATTTAGTGCATATACGAGCATATTCATCACTGTTTATACTGGTTTATTCTACAGTACACCCAACACATTTACACATACTGCGCTCCCTCACGGACATCGCGCTAGGCTTTTTATAGTGCTAGTACTGCGTGAGTCAACAAATTGTTTAGTTACAACTACCATAACCAAAAACACATTTAACACTCCTCCTTAACTTAACAATTTTATAAACAGTTTTTCTTAACGAAATATCTTTACATTTCTTTTTTTTTTTACTTTTAACCAACCCCATTTTACCCACTAAGGTGGTTGTCTTAACACCTCCCAATAGTTTGCAATGTTATCTAGCGACTTAACATACATGAACACCATTTATTTTCTCTTAACGATCTGTTGAACAAAGCAATATCGTATGTCTATATGTTTAGAATTTTCTGAATCAAGTCCATTTTCTGCAAACATTATGGCACTTTGGTTATCGCTATGAATTACAGTAGGTCCTTCTACAAGTTCAAACAAGTTTAGTTCCTTTAGAAACATTCTCAACCATAGTACTGCCCCCGTAAAATGAATTATTTGGTATGAAAATGGGAATATTTTTCGAAGCCCATGTTAAAATTTAACCAAGCAATATCGAGGCTGAAAGTTGGCAGAAACCAGTCTCGCGGCGACGTCGAGCAGGAGGGAATTTCTGTCACGTGATTATATTGCGCAATGGAAGGTTCGAGAAGCCTAGAATTGGCCTAGCAACAGCGAATCATCCCAGGAATTATTTAAACATTGTTATAAATTATTTGATTGGATATGAGCCTACAGCCAATAAGAAGTTTTAGAGGAGACGGGAGTTCCAGCAATTAAATTTTATGGATATTTATCACAATTAAGCCCCATGAGAGTGAAATTATGTAATGGTAAAGTGAAGAAAATTATAATAAAATATTGGAAAGCCGACAGCATGTCGCAATTCGAAGGAATAAGCAATTTGCTAGAGCCCGCTCAAATTTTCGAGGGAACGCTAAAGGCGGCCAGAAGCGGTGACTTGGAGGGGAGACGCCAAACATCGAGGCTCTTATTCATTGGAAGTTTGAACATATCAGACGTGTTTTATCGGAAGAGATAGGAGTTCCGAGTGCATCACCGAGTCCGTGAAAGGTTGACTCGTGGAGACGTGGTATAGCAAGGCTAGGAGTAGGAGATTGCCGCGCCGGTAAAGTAAGTGAAGTTGCGAGGAATATAAATGCCGCAATAACTTCGAACTGATCAACTTCAGAAACATTATTTCTACTACAGATTATAGCATACAATCTTGTGGAGTGTATTACGAATTTTTATTGAATTCGGATGAATATTTTGGGAGATATAAACAATTTATGAATAGTTAGAAAAGTGTCTGTATCCAGCGCTATAAAACACTTTGTTCGAGAAGACTACAGCGTATGCACAGATTCACGTGAGTAACAGTGATTGTTAGCATCGCTAGTGAGGAACTTTATGGTAACACCAGTATGATGACGGTGTATTCTAAACAGAAGAACATTATTAAGTCTTATAATATGAGTATAATTATGGACTAAATTAGTATGTGCGTCAGGAATACAAGCAGATAGAAGCAATATAGTCAACGATGGAGCTTCGGTAGAGGAGTTTGTTCATGACTGTCTACTTAACGAGCAAACAAGAGACGTTATGTACAATCACATTCTAGTGCATTATCGTCAAACATGAGCTCGATGTTAACACCAGCGACTACAGAACGATATTCATACTCCATCTCTATGATTATCCAGTATACGAGAGTATACGAGTGAGGTCCACGTCTTCCTTTTCGAATTTATTTCGGAACGTGGAGCTGAACTTTCGATACTTCTCGTTGCTTTGATGAAACTGTACCATGACGGAGTGAGAAGAGACATGAATATTATCAAGAGTTCCAGGGTATACCCGGTCACAATGAAGATGATGGTTGGCGGTCCGCAGTTCGATCCCGGTCGGAGCTTGCTGTTTTCCAGTAGGGGAATTCGTTCCTTTCCTGAGGTCGTGAGTTCTTGGAGACGAACTAGGATCCAACCCGGATCCTTGAAGGACGGAGCAACTGGGTATTTTATAATACTTTATCTGAACCTAGAGACTCCCAGACAAGGTAGCTGTGTTCATTAAACTTGTAGTTAGAGCATTATAGTGCCATTCTAGAGCAAATCCTTTATCCATATTTCGACACAACATTTATGTATTCCATGTATAGACATTTTATTATTCGAGATCATTTGTAGTGATTGTCTTTCAATGATTTTTAGCTTTGTTTGTTTGCAATCCAGTTTCTGAACTGAGATTTTTAACTTGTTTGAGGAACTAGTATTTTTGTCATTTCCTTTAAGGAACAGTAATGTATTTTCGACGTTTATGAATTCATTTTGAATTCAGGTGTTAGACATTTTCGTCTATGTTACCAATTAAATTAATTTATTAGTTTAATTTGGGCTTTCTATTCGTCGTGAAGTAACATCAAGGGAAAAGAAAGAAACGGTGATATATTGTGAAATATCACAGCATCGTAACGATCTTAGCATCGTATTGGAAAGAAACATTTAACGTGGAAACTATAATTATCGTTAGAACTCATAGACATTCGTTCAGAATGGAGATAATACGAATATGACTAACTGTATGTTTTATTGAAGAAAGCTATGATCTTTCAGTCAGTTAAAATAATTTGAGAATAGCATCTTCTTGGAAGATCTTTATCAACCGACGTTAGGGAAGTTCTAATTTGATTACCACGTCGAGATTGATCCTTATTGAACACACACAAAGAATTTTTGCGATTATGTATTCACGATGGGTAATATAATGTCACATTGTAGACATGATATTCCTTCATCTGTGAGAGTGAAATCAGAAGGATGGAGTAACAGCACAGTATTTTTTTAATGTATACGCAACAGTTTAGAGATATCCTAGTAACGTTTTTAAAGTAATTGTGAGGAGGTCTTTCACGCTTAGTCCAAAGGTCGTTGACATGTATAGATTAATGGATTAACAACTGATGTTATTGTTTGTTATACCAGCGGTCGGTTTGACAACGCTGAGGAATTATACCCTTTTCATGGAATGCCAATTTGAAGGAAGTGAAGATGATAACCTTTTGATAGTGGTTAATAGGTTTGTAACTCCGTGTGCAGTTTGGCATACGAGAGGTTTTTAGCGATGGAGTTTCCGCATTATAATACAGTCATTGCTTGGGCAAGACTATTTTTGGGCAAGGCATAAGGTGAGTTAGTAGAACTCCTTTTATTTAATACACGACTTTGGATAAGTGAAGATAATAGGGTCACTGTTGAAATTCAGACGGGAAATTGGATGTCGATGTCTGTTACGTTTACTCTTATTAATTTTTATTAAACCCTAGGATGGAAATACGTATGTTTAACCATTGCTGGTCGAATATATTTGACTTATTTTGACGACAGACCAGAATTGAGAATAAGTGGTAGTATTTCTAAAATTATGGAGAATTGTGAGGATCCCATTAATTTGCAATTAGCATTAGATGCGAGATCGGAGCTTTGGCTCGAGTGTAACTAGACATTACATTCTTATCTTAATAATAGCTCATGCTATTGTATGTGTTTTAAATTTATTGGTTGTTAATTTTCATTACTTGTCAATCGAGGGTATAACGTGTTAGGATTAGGAAGTTATTTGATGTTTTAGCATAATGGATAGCGTATGAAAGTCGATGTGATTGCGGTTTGTTTATTGTTCAGTGTGTATGAAGACCACTCCGTTGGGGTATCACGACGCGAGAGAGTGAAAGGAACTGTGTGTGGAAGTTTTGTTTTGTTAACTTGTAGGGTGTATGAGGGATTTGCCTTTTTGTCTGGCGTAAATCAGATTTTATAACGTGGCGTGTTTGGTGACAGATGTGTGCATTCTCGGTTGAGGGAGGCAAGCGAGGGTCTTTTCAAGAACTCGTTTTTCTGCCAAGGCCAACGCACCGCCACATAAATGGGGCGACATGTTGCTAGCCAACAGTGTCAATGAATGGATCAGCCGGTGTGGGAGATTGTAACGGGCTGGATTATGTAATCTGTCACGTGGCATAAGTCGCATGCTGCAAGGACCCAGGTGTCCAGCGGAGCGTGCCACAAGAATGTGAAACATGCAGGGGTTTTAATTGTCTTAGCTTGTTTTAATAGGCTCTAGCCGCCCCAAATTTTGTTACAGTGTTCGTGGAACACAGGAGTGTCAGTGGTGTAGATGTGAAGAGGTGAGAATGGGTATGCGTTTTATTGAGTGTATGAATTTTTAGATTTAGTTTACATTTTGTTATTAAATTGTTTAGTTTTGTTAGACGCCGTATCGTTTCGATTTATTTTAGATATAAGGAGATGCAACTGTGAAACCCATTTTAGGTCCAGAAGCTGACCACGAGATCCCCGAGAACGCAGGTAGGTGCTCTTTTTTGAGCTAAGTGCATATTTGTAATTCACAGTTTCATCGTATTTCCCGCCACGTATATTCTTGAGGGTCATGTTGGAGTGGATTCTTGACTAGTATTTAAGCCGGATCAGTCAGGGTCTACAAATCGAGTGGTGCTTCGGATATCTGACAGACCGCCTCTCGAATATACGGGTACAGTACTTCTTTCGCTACCTCACACAAAGCATAATATTCTGCTTCGGCAGTAGACAAAGCTGTTACAGTTTCTTTTTTGTAAACCAAGATACTGGTCCACCTGCCAGTTTAAGAACATAGCCAGATCTAGACAATTTATCTCCTTCCACGTTATTGTAGTCAGCATCGCAATATACCTCAATCTTAGGTTCAATATTTTGGTAGATGATTTTTAGATCTTTGGTACCCTTCAGATATCTCACTATATGAGTAACATCATTCCAGTTTCTAATTTTTGGGTCTTTATTGAATTGACTTACTACACTCAGTGCATAACTAATGTCAGGTCTGGTACATGTAGACAAGTACATGAGTTTACCCACTGCTGCTTGATATTTTTCATTATCAAATGGTTGATTGGCTGACTCAGTCCTATCTTTACTATTTATTGGTAACAGAGCGGATCTGGGATTATCTTTCATGAAATTAAACTTAGTAATTACGTCATCAATATACTTTCTTTTATCAATATGTACATTCCCTTTCTCTTGAGTCACTTGCATACCCAAAAAATATGTCATACTCCCAAGATCTCTAATTTCTAGCTTTGAACTCAATTAGAGCATGAATAGTTCAACTTTCTCTTTTTCGCCCCATATTCCGAGATCATCAACATACAGAGATACAACAAGTCCGGCATTCTTCACCACATAAACACATCTATCTTTATACAGTCTCCTGCCTGCGTCAAGATGGAGTCACAGTGAGAGTGTAGTGAAATAGCAGCTAGTGTAAATATTTGATAAAAGTGGTAAAATATTATAACAGAGGTTTAAAATCTATAAAGTTACTTTCCTTAGGTCAAGTGAAATATGGAATATTGATATTATTTAGAAATTCTTATTGATAATTTAATAAACTTAAACTAAGTTGTGGGAACGTGTATCCAAAGATTCGGTGACTACTTCAATCACTGTTTGAACCAAGTAGAGCAGTGGTGCTTTTGCGAGTTTTCACCCGATTGGAAGATATACTATTTCACATTCTTCTCTATTGGTAGGTAATTGGATTAATTCATATAGGTAGTAATAATTAACATAAATTTAGTGTAATTTGGAGTAAATATCAAGGCTAACTTAGATCTCTAGTATGTCGGCAGTAAACAGTGTTAGTGTCTCGTCAGGTAATGTAACCGTTCGGATTTATGCTCGTCGTGCAAAATAAAAGTAAAAAATGCAAATAAAAACATCACTAGATCTCAGGTAAAATTGAGTGAGGAGAAAAGTGAAACCGATTGTCGTAATGTAGGCCTACCGGTACCGTCATGCGAATGTCATAACCTGAGAAACGAACTGTCCTCAAAAGATGAAATTATAAAGCTGCTAAAGGAAGATATTACTAAGTTAATGCAAGAGTTGAATAAATTAAAAGGAAACAGAGAGGAAAGCAAGGCAACTAGGTCCAAAGTGGTTGCTGGTAAGGTAAGATTGAATATGCCCAGGCCTGTAAATGGAGTACTGGTACATGTAACTGAAATTCCCGTCTCAAATTCATTTGGAGCGCTCGTCGAAGAAAATGATGACTTTCTTCAAGAAGAAAAGAAGAAAGTGATAAAGAGAAAATCCAGGAAGATGCGGATATTTGCGGAAAGTCACGGGCGAGATGTAGCATCAAGCGTATTGGAGAGAAGCGGAGAAATGGAGGTCACTTCGACAGTAAAGCCAGGAGCACCCATTGCAGCGGTCACGAACGAGATGATAGGAGAGTGTGCAGCCCTCACTTCAAAGGACTATGCAGTAATCATCGCTGGAGCAAACGACATCTATAGAAATGAGAGTAAAAGGTAATCAAAGATTTAAAGGGTACATTGCCATCCATGCTTAACAAAAATGTCATTATTGTAAACATTCCGCAGAGATACGATTTAATTCCCATATCATGTGTAAATGTAGAAATAGAGGCTAAAAATGGTAAAATTCGTAAAATTTGTAAGAGTTTTCCAAATGTCCAAATTATAGATGTAAGTAAATTAGACAGGAAGTTCCACACTCAACATGGCCTACACTTAAATAGGTTAGGAAAAGAGTATCTTAGTGATGAAATCTGCAAAATTATTAATTCAAATGGTAAGAAAAGTTCAACAGTAATATCTTTAGAGTGGAAGCAAAGAAACTTATAAAAGAAGCCAAACGTGAGGTTTGGCATTCAGATCTTTCGATGTCAAATTTAACTGAGTGGAACAATGGTATATCGGATTTGTCTACCAACAATAATAATAACAATTATGATGATAATAATAATAATGTAAATAAATCACCAACACAAGCTTGCAAAAGTAACAAATTTAAACTTTACCACCAGAATGTTCAGTCTCTCTATAATAAAATTGATTTCATAAATCTAATGCTTAAAAATGAACTTAAAGACATCGCAGCACTATGTATTTCAGAACATTGGCTGAAAGAGGAACAACTCGAATTAATTCAATTCCCAGGGTTTATACAAGCTAGTAAATACTCTACCTAAGAAATAATTTAGATCATGAACAGTTAACAGCTTATGATTATCTAATTATGGAACAGGATTTTGAATTTGAATTTTCTGCCGTAAAAATACAGCAGTTTAAGTTAATAATTGTATGCGTATACCGTTCTCCGTCAGGAAAGTTTCCTTTATTTATAGATAAATTAGAATTGTTACTCAATAACATGAGCAAAGATAATTTCGATATAATAATTTGTGGGGATGTAAATGTGGATTCCTTAAAATTTGATAAAAATTGTGAATTAGTAACACAGTTACTAATTTCCTATGGACTGAAACCTACAGTAAATACCCCAACAAGAATAACAAAAATTTAGTAAGACCACTCCTGATCAATTTTTTTTAAATACAGATAAATATCACCATTCAATAGAAGTCTATTGTCCGGGTTTTAGTGACCACCATGAACAAATACTGAGTTTTGAAGTACCCGAAACAATCAATAATAATGATAATGGAGTAAAATCAAAGTGCAGGTCATTCACTGAAACAAATGTTACATATTTCAATGACTTATTAAATAAGGAAACATGGTCAGAAATGTATAAACTAGAAAATGTAAATGATAAATTTAATGCATTTAACAGTACCCTAAAACACTATTTTGAAACAGCATTCCCCTTTAGACAAGGAACCGTTCAGAATAGCAAAACTAACAATTGGATAACAACAGGGATTATAAATTCGTGTCAAAGAAAGAAATTTCTACCCAAATTATATAAACAATACCACACAACACCTGAATTCACTTTATACTACAAAAAATACACTAGCATATTAAATAAATAAGGTAATAAGACTAGCAAAGAAAATGCATAATGATAATTTTATTTCCCAATCATCTAATAAAAACAGGGCTATGTGGTCCGTGATAAAGAAAGAAACTGGAAAATCTGCTGAAATACAAAGGAAAATTACACTGACCAGATATAATAAAGTGATTAATAATCCAGAGGAAATAGCAAACACTTTCAATGACTATTTTCTGGAAATTAACAAAAATTATTAAATAAATCACAGGTAAATACACTAAATTCTAATAATAAAATAAATATATGTAGTGATTCTTTATTTATAAATCATGGCACCAGTGAAGAGGTAAGAATAGTTATAGTTATAAAAGAGCTAAAAATAAATTTTGTGCTGGCATTGATGGCATCCCAGATGCAATTTTAAAGAAATGTGCAGAAAATATAATAAATCCACTTACACACTTAATAAACAGTTCAATTCTCTCAGGAACTTACCCGGATATTTTGAAGTTATCAAAAGTAATTCCAGTGCACGAAAACGGTTCAAAAGATGAATTAGATAACTATCGTCCTATTACCTTACCAACTTGTATCGCAAAAATTGTGAAAAAAATCATGTATAGGAGACTAATAAGTTTTATAGAAAAAAATAAAATATTATCAAACTCACAACATGGATTCAGAACGGAAAAATCTACACAGACAGCAACTTATGAATGTATTAATAGTATACTGAAATTAATTGACAATTCTTGGATTTATCGAAAGCATTTGATGTTGTTGACCATAAAATCTTCCTTTCAAAACTAAATCAATATGGTATTAGAGGTCTAGCTAATAAATGGATCGAGTCTTACTTAACAAGGCGTAAACAAATAGTAAGCTTGAGACACAAGGATGATGGAACCAAATTACTTAATGAAACATTGTCCAATGAAGGAATTATTAAATTTGGAGTACCCCAGGGATCGGTTTTGGGCCCACTACTCTTCCTTCTATATATCAATGATATAATACAGAACGTTCATTGACACAGGGAAATTTTGTTTGCGGACGATACAACACTCGTAATAAAAGGTGAAACTAAACAGGTCATACAGCAGTCTGCTGACTCCGTTACAGGAGAGTTAACCAAATGGTCACAAGATAATCGCCTTACAATCAACTATAAAAAGCAGTATGTCTAAATTTCCACACTATACAGAATAGGAATCCTGCGAAGCCCAATATAACATTAAATGGTCATCAAATAGAAAATAAATCAGAAACAAAGTTTTTAGGACTATGGATACAACATGACTTGAAATGGAATGAACATATACAATATCTGAATACTAAACTGAACTCGATGTGCTTTGCGTTACGTATTTTGAAAACCTGCACTAGCATGCACACATTAAGAAATACTTATTTTGCTTATTTCCATTCATTCTTAAGATATGGGGTCATATTTTGGGGTATGTCGCCAGATGTACTAAGTAGGTTTAGGATACAAAAGAGGGCGATTATATTTATGGCTAATGTGAACACTAGAGAATCATGTAGACCTCTGTTTAAAGATTTAAACATTCTCCCTCTGCTCGGTATATATATCTTGGAAAGTATTATGTTTTGTAAAAAGAATTTAATGAATAAGGATGTTTTTCTTAAAACAAACAATGATGTTCATTGGCATAACACAAGACAAAATCAAAACATTCATATTTCACACACACACACACACACACACACACACACACACACATGCATATATCAAAAAGGAACTTATCACACAGGAGTTAAATTATACAATAAACTACCCCAGTATATAAAGCTTGCCCCAAAAATAAAAACCTTTGATAGAATGTTGAAAGCTTATCTGCAGTGCCATTGTTTTTACTCTGTAGTTGAATATCTTAGTGCATAGAAACGATGAAATCTATAATTATATTTTACTTTTCTATTTTAATTGTAATACCTAGCTGTAAGTTGTTGTATTTATAGAATTAAGTTTTCATATTATGATAATAGAATAAGGTGTAAATAGTTGTCCAATAAGATTGTATCTCTTAAGATCTGTTATTATAATAAGTTATAAATAGTTATAGTATCAGTATTTCAGTATATACCTATTAGTACTTTTAATTTACAGATGTAAATTCTGACGTGTCCTATATCAAAAATGTATTGTATACATGTATTTAATCAAATGGAATTAATAAAACTATCTATCTAGCTAGTTCTTTCAATGTATTATCAATCATATTGTACCATTCCCTGACACTCTGTTTTAATCCATAGAGACTCTTTTTAAGTTTCCACACTTTGTCCCTATTCCCTTCCAAAAACATTCAGGTTGTTCAACATAAATTATTTCCTCCAGTTTTACTGTTTAGATATGCTGTTAGTATATCTGCATGGTGAATTACCCAACCCTTGATTACTGTCAATGCACAAAGTAATCTTACAATTTTCTTTTTTACCACTGGAGAAAATGTCTTGAGCCCTTTGATTTGAGCAAATCCCCTAGCTACTAATCTAGCTCTGAAACGCTCGATAGAACCGTCTAACCTTTGTTTGATTTTGAAAATCCATTTCGTCCCAATCACCAACTCATTTTTTGGTCTATCAACTAATACGAAAGCATCTTTCTTTGATAACTGATCAATCTCATTTTGCATAGCTGCGAACCATTTACAACAATGTTCACTCTGTAAAGCTTCCGTTGCAGTTTTTGGTTCCATTAAATCTAGACAGTCACACTCATTGATAAACATTGATAACTGGCAATATGTACATACTGGGTTCTTACGCAATCTTTCACTCCTCCTCACTTCTACCTGTAATTCCGATTCATTAACATTTTCATCAACACTACTTTCAATATCCTCATCATTTAAATCGTGAATCAATGGCACATAATGTTCTGCTAGCTCCTCCTCA
This sequence comes from Meconema thalassinum, assembly GCA_946902985.2. NCBI lineage: Eukaryota > Metazoa > Arthropoda > Insecta > Orthoptera > Tettigoniidae > Meconema > Meconema thalassinum. The sequence continues at coordinate 499,121,526 of OX336392.1, read as the reverse complement.
TCCCAGCCTCTAAACCAACTCTCATCACTCTCTTCTGAAAAAATAGAATTTGACACCTCATTTGCAACGAGCATGCCAGTTTCACTCTCTAGTATTCTTTCTTTGTCTCCGTCTCCTTCATCTACAAATTTAACATTCGTCTCAGCATTTACTGTAATTTTAGGGATGATGGGTTCAATGACATTCTTTATTTGTACCCGCTCAGCATATGGAAAATATTGTTCAATACATTTAACATTATGGACAGTAGCAAACATTCCTTTTGTCGGAATCCAGACCTTATAAACTTTTACTCCATTTTCAAAACCTACAAAAATGCAATCGATTTCTCTGGCCTCAAATTTGCCTCCACTTTTCTCATACATAATACCTTTACATCCAAAAGTTTTTAACATCTCATAGTCACTGATAGATACATTTCTCCCTCCCACAAAGCCAAGGGAATTAAATTGTCGATTGACCTGGAAGGACATAAATTTTTTACCACACACATATAATTCATAGCTTCTGCCCAAAAACCTACTGGTAGCCCCGACTGTATCAACATACATCTCACACCATTGGCTAAAGTCAAGTTAACCCTCTCAGCTATTCCATTTTGTTCCGGTGATTCTTTGACAGTTTTCCTACGATGGATTCCATTCTCCATCAAAAAATCATTGAATTCGTTACTTATATATTCTCCACCTCCGTCTGTCTGAATTGCCATTATCTTTCTTCCTTCCTTGTTGTTTTCTACCAATGCTTTGAAGACTTTGAAACACTGGAACACTTCCGATTTCTTTTTTAGAAAATACAGACTCAAGTGTCTCGAGTAGTCATCTACAAAGGTTAAAACATATTGGGATCCTCCCATAGACTTTACACATTTCCCCATGACATCACTGTGTATTAGTTCTAGCGGTTGAGTTGATTGCCTTTCACTTTTTTTAGGGATACGCTGCTTACCGTGCTTAGAAGTCTTGCCTAAGGCACACACATCACAATCTACTTTACCTTTCACCTCAAATACAGGAATCTTTTTTATTCCCTCATAATGCCAATGGCCAAGCCTGTTGTGCCACTCCACTGCACACCTCGATGCAACTGCGTTATGGATATTACTATTATCATCACTTTCTGCCTCAACATTTGCAACTGATATTATAGCTTTAGATTTTGTTGACATTGATTCTAATACATCAAGTCCATTTTCCTCTAGACCTTTGAACATATATTTTCCCTTTAGTCGCCCTACTGCAAAGCCATCAAAAGTCTCAACAGATATTCCTATCTTAGCCAGTCTAGAACAAGATATTAGATTATAATTGAAGTCAGGGACATACAAAGTATCATGAAGTTCTAGAATAACATCACCACATTTTTGTGTCAGCTCTACTCTCACAGTACCTATACCTTTCACGGGAACGCTGCCTTTACCCATATGAACGTAACCAGTTGTTGCTTGAAACATAATGAATTCTGACCTTTCATTACATATGTGATCTGCACATGCATTGTCCAAGATCCACTCGTTATCACTCACTTTCATAGCTGCTAAACTCACTTATACAAGCCAATACAGACTTATCACTACCTTCATCCTTAAAATTATCAGCTTTCTCTCCATTCTCGGTGCAGTTTCTGGCAATATGCCCACTACCACCACATCTGAAACATTTCTTATTTTTTATCACAGGACAATCTCGAGAGATATGCCCCCACTTATCACACTTAAAACACTTCCTATCATTGCTGAATTGTTTATTTTGCTGCTCCGTTTGCTGTCTTGTTTGAAAAGTTTGGTTATGTCCGCCACGACGAATTCTCGGCGCAGATTTGTAGTTGGACGCCAATGCTCCCTGGACAGGTTTCAGCTTCTCTTGGATCTCCTCGTCTTCTTGAAGTAATACTGCTTTCACTCTCTTGGTAGTCAGGTCCTTGTCACCTCCAAGGATCGCTATGGTTACACGATGTGAATCTGGTAGGCCAGCCAGGAATAGTCCAGCCAGCTGTTTGTCATTCAGTTCCGATCCGTAGCCCGCACTCGCAACCACTCGATTAAGTCCTTGAATTTCAGACATATAATGGTGCATGGATTTATCCGGTGTTTTGGTAATTTTCATCATCTGCTTCATCACTTTTAAGCACTTGGTCAATGTGATGGAAGTGTGAATTTCCTCCAAGGTCGTCCAAGCGTCCTTCGCGAACACGCATTCTCCAATGTCCTCTACATACTCTCTCGACACACTTTTTAGTAGGAAAGCGAGAGCCTTGCGGTTAATTCGCGATTGATCTACATTCAAATAGTTGATTTCCTCTTCATTAAATCCAGGATCAATTGCGTTCCAACAGTTTTTGTCGATTAGTTCTGCTTTGGCAACTTTAGACCAAGAATAATAGTTCGAAAAACAAAGTTCGTCCATTCGTTCCTTGTTTACTTCCGACATTTTGAATCAACTGCTCACAACTCGACAACACTTTTTTGTCACTTCTCGAAATTTAACACTGCTCAAGCTTTTTCACTTTTCTCTCTTCTCAGCGTTCCTGGGCCCATAACCTTTTGTTATTTAGTGCATATACGACAAAGTATAACACAATACATCACTCTTTATACTGGTTTATTGAACAGTACACCCAACACATTTACACATACTGCGCTCCCTCACGGACATCGCGCTAGGCTTTTTATAGTGCTAGTACTACGTGAGTCAACAAATTGTTTAGTTACAACTACCATAACCAAAAACACTTTTAACACAAGTCTCGGTTACCATTATGTCTTCTAGATTTTCCACAATATGTATTAGTATCTCGACATCTTCTAGTTTATTTTTATGCTTCTGCTATTTAGGTAAAACACTTGTTTTGGCTAACCTCATTTTTAGTGTCTGCTATGTAGTCGTGGATACAGTCATATTTACGCTCATCGATTGATGTGTGTAAATGAACATCAACTAGTAGGTCCATGTCTTGATTCATTATTTCTGTGAGTGGGACGGCTGAGCCTTGTTGATGGAAGAGTCTTTTACTAGCGTTCAATGTCTTCGGGCGAGCTGATTCTGACAGCCTTGTCACTATCTGATCCACGCACGAATATTTTACAGTCCCGGGTCTAGACGTATTTAAAACCTTATTTACGGATGTCTCTTGCCTGTTTGGGGAGTACTTTATTAGCTGGCGTCAAATGCTCGTTAATGTAGATAGGCCTAGCCCTTGCATTGATTCCAGCATCACTTGAGTTCAGGTTGGATTTGGACCTTTTGCCTTTTAAAATTGCCTCTTTTTTAGCCGGCTGCAGAATTTGACTAGTGAAGTAGGTGGCAGACCTTCTCTGCTTTGTGGTAGCCAATGGCAGGCGTCAATATCAGACTCAACAACTGTGACACCCAATTGTTCAGCGATAGCCTTGACAATCTGAACGGAGTTTTCGTTTGAAGTGTGCAGCACGCCATGAAGCTCTAGCTTGTTTCTGTAGGAGTATATGGCAGGAGAAAGACGTCTGGGCGTATATGCAGTATACATTTTTAATACGAACTGAACGACAAGGTTGCATACAGGCGTATATATACAGAAACAGACAAAAGAATCAACGAGAACATTCTCGTAACTAGAACCGCCACCAATGGCGTTGCGCTTCCTGGCGCTGAATTTAAACCATATATCAACTGTTGGGTTACATATTTCTAACACACCCGCTTAAACCAATAGCTGATCTAGAATGTAATAGACATTTGTCAACCAGACTTCAATCATTGAGTACCCTACATAAACAGAATACAATTCCTGAAAACATTTTTTGAACACAATGTAAACGGTACATAAAATACTAATTAACAATTCAATCCCATTCCTTCGGTACAATACACATGTTTTGGTTTAGGTAAAGGTTTGGTGAGAATATCTGCAATCATTTCTTGTGTGGACAAATAGTGCAATGAAATGATTCTCTCTTGAAGCTTTTCCCTAATGAAATGATGTTTGGTGTTGAAGTGTTAAGTGCGCCTATGAAAAACAGGATGTTTTGCAATTTTCTGTGCACTTTGACTGTCATTATACAAATCAATTTCTTGATTACAATCCATCAACACACACTGCAAATCACATTCACCTTTAACAAATTCAATTTTTATTGGACCTTCATTAGAACCAATCAAATCAAACATCAGATTCTTAAGATAAACTGCTTCCTTCGCAGCCTCTGACAAAGCTACATACTCAGCCTCTGTTGATGAGGTAGCAACTGGGCTCTGCTTGCGAGCTTCCCATGATATGGCAGCATTAGCAAGCTTGAAAATATAACCAGTATAGGACTTACTATCACTATCTGTGGAAAAACTGACATCTGCAAACCCTACCAAATCTAAACCAGAGCTCTTAAAAATGAGTCCTTGGTTTATCGTACCTTTAAGATACCGAAGTACCCTTTTGGCTGCAAGCCAATGCTCCTCACTGTAGCAAGTATTAAACTGACTTAAATATGGCAATGCATAGGCAATATCTGGTATAGTACACACACTCAAATACATAAGTGAACCTATCAGCAGCTGATAAGGTTTATCATCCACGTTTTTGGCTTTAGACAATTTCATATTGACTTCCATAGGAGTACCGATTGAATTAACATCAGTCATCTCAAACTTATTGAGCAGATTCTTTATGAACTGTGTCTGAGAAATTTTGAGTATATTGTTATCTGTGTCCCTTTCTAATTGCATTCCAAGAACCTGAGCAGCAGGTCCAAGATCTTTCATCATGACATTTTGTTTTAAGACATCTTTTAGTTTACTAACTTCCTGTGGATTATTGTGGAACTCAAATCATCAACGTACAGAGCAACAATAATTACAGTATTGCCGATACTCTTTCTGTAAACACATGCCTCATTATGACTGTTTGTGTAGCCCGAAGCAGACAGAACTGTATGAGCCTTTCTGTGCCACATATGTGCAGCCTGCTTTAGTCCATAAACGGCCTTTTTGAACAAACAAACCTGGTCTTCCTTTCCCTTCACCTGGAAGCCCTCTGGCTGACACATAAATATTTCCTTCTGTAACTCTCCATTGAGAAATGCAAACTCAATGTCTAGATGATCAATCTGTAAATTTAATTCAACCGTTAAAGCAAACAACATTCTGAGTGTGCCATGCCACACAGCTGGTGAGAATGTCTCAACAAAGTCAATGCCAAATTGCTGTGTAAAGCCGTTTGCAACCAACCTTGCTTCATATTTTACAACATCACCATTTGTATTACGCTTAGCTTTAAACACCCACTTATTCTGTACAATGTTTTTACCTAGTGGCTTAGGAACTAAAACCCACGCCTTATTAACCATCATGGAATCCATTTCGCACTTCATGGCTTTATGCCATTCCTTAGAGTAAGATGATGACAAGGCTTCACTAACTGTACATGGTTCATTTCGATCAGAACAATGAGTGTAATGCAGAATGTAATCAGGATATTGTCTTGGTCTTCTTTCTCGCTGGGGGTATTGACGCGCTTCCTCATTGTGCTGTGATGGATTATCTTGATGAACAGGCTCAACTTCCACTTCTTCATTATGCTATGGAGCTGGATCTGGAACATCCCTATCACATGCAGTCAATAGAGGTTTACTGACTTCAGTACCACTGGAGGATCTGGTAGAGCAGAGAAAGACATCTCATCAAAAATCACATCTCTCGCTGTGATTAATTCATGGGTTACTGGATGCAGGATCCGGTACACCTTTTTCTCATCCGAGTACCCAACAAATACCATTGTCTCAGTCTTGGGATCAAGTTTTCTTCTCAGCTGATCTGGAATATGAACGTAGGCATTACATCCAAACACGTTTAAGTGCGTCAGGTCTATTTTCTCTCCAGTCCACATTTGTTCTGGTGTTGAATTTGGTGTTTTCCGTGCAGGAGACCTGTTGACAATATATGCAGCTGTATTGACAGCTTCTGCCCACATTTGTTTGTCACAAGCTGCACTTTGCATCTTAGCGAGTGCTCTCTCATTCGGAGTCCTGTTCATGCGTTCTGCAGTTCCATTTTGCTCTGGTGTGTTCCTTACTGTTAGCTGATGCTTGATGCCACGCTGTTTGAAAAACTTATCCATAACTTTATTACAATACTCCCCACCATTGTCAGAGCGTATGACCTTGATTTCCTTTCACACTCAATTTCAACAGAATTAGCAAATTGTTCAAAGATTTCTCTTACCTCACTTTTCTTTTTTAGAAAAAAGACAAAAACCTTCCTCGTATGGTCATTGATGAAGGATTCCTCAGGCATTGGTCCACACAGGTCACTGTGCAACAGGTCCAGTCGGTTCTTGGCACGATGCTTGGTGGTCTTGAAGGGCTGTCGAGCTTGTTTCCCTTCTATACATGGAACACATAGCTGCTTTTCACCCGAAAAATCAATACCGGTAGCCAAACCATTTTTTAACAAGTTTTGATTGAGATGACGTGATTGAGATGGCCTAACCTTTTGTGCCACAATTCTCTAGAATTATAACTTTTTGAACAAACACTTTGAGCATCACTTAAACAAGACACTCCTGATGCATTTGCACTTACAAAACCTGAGTTATTTAAGATATAAAGTCCATTTTACCCTTCAATCAATAATTGCACATCACCTGTAACTTGACAGTCACTGTATTGAAACTACAACCTTCTTCATCAAAAACAATTACATGACCCGTTTAACAATACTGTTCACAGGGAGCAAGTTTGCTGTAAGGTTAGGAACATACATAACATCGCTCACCTTTGTAAAAACATTTGTTTACACTGGAACATCACCCATGCCGCCACTATATAGTTTACAGTCGTTTGCTACGGTGACTTCATATCCAACCTCCCTTTTATCATCAAATTTTGACATCCAATCCACTCTACCAGTCATGTGTTTGGAGGCTGCGGAGTCCATGTAGCAGCTGTCTGCTGAATGGGTATCAACTCAAAGTGCTGTGAGCAGAGCCCTACCCTTCTTCTTTTCTTCTTTTTTCTCTAGTGGCTTGGCATCTGCTTGATGTACTGCTGTCTTGTTTTGGTGTTTGCAATCTTGTTTCCAGTGGCCAGTTTTGCGGCAGTTCCAACAGAATGGTTTCTTGGGTTTAGTATTCTTGAATCCACTCCTGTTAGTGTAGAGTGCTGTTTCTTTGCTGGAGCTGCGTTTGTCTTCCTGTAGCAGTTTACATTTCACAAAGTCACTAGTCAACTCTGCGCCTGAATTTTCCAATGTCATAATCATAGGTTCATAGTCATCAGGTAGTCCCTGCAAGAGCAAGGCACCTAGAAATTCATCATCAAGTGTTTTTTTAAATTGCTGCCAGCTGCTGGGAGAGCCCCAAAACTGTAGTGACATATTCTTCCATTGTCTTGAATTGTTCAAGCTTGGTGGAACACAGTTGGCGAAGAATTCTTGTGTGCCTGTTGGCGTCTTTATCTTCATATGCCATCTCGAGCGAATTCCATGCTGCTTTCGCCGTTTTTGCTTCCATGACGTACGGAAAAACACTCTTTTCCACCATAAGGTTAATCTTGCACAAAGCACATTCGTCGCGCCGTACCTTAACCTCTGCGCCTGTTTTATCATCTTCTGCATAACCAGATATGCACTTCAAAAGCTCATCGTGCATAAGATAATTCTTCATCTGGAAACGCCAGTCAATGTAGTTTTCTTTCCCCTTCAGTTTCTCGAAGTTATAAAGAGAACCGGTGCTGGATTCCGCCATGATGCACACACTTATTGCACGCGATCACAGTTTTGTTAATTGAAATAGAATCACACTGGTTAGAAAACTATACACTCGTCAATTATCCTGCTGGGCACATAACCTGTAGGAGTATATGGCAGGAGAAAGACGTCTGGGCGTATATGCAGTATACATGTTTAATACGAACTGAACGACAAGGTTACATACAGGCGTATATATACAAAAACAGACAAAAGAATCAAGGAGAACATTCTCGTAGCTAGAACCGGCACCAATGGTGTTGCGCTTCCTGGCGCTGAATTTAAACCATATATCACCGGTTGGGTTACATATTTCTAACAGTTTCGCCGAACGTACTGTTGAAGCTCGAGATTTTCTTGCTTTAACATTTTCACCTCACTGAAAGCGATATTCCTATTCTTCTCTAATTCACAAACTCTTTGACTGAGTTTTGTTATTTCTGACAAGGCTTGCTTCAGAGTTTGTGCGGCAGTTGAAATGTCACTTTTCATACCATCAAAACAATCAGGAAAGTATGTCACGGACTTAAGCATGTAATTCTGAGTCTTTTCAATATTTTCGACTTTTATCAGTCGGAGGTTGATTTCACAAACAAGATCTTGTAAATCTGGTTTACTTACATTCTCGTCTGGCGAGGCGATTTTAGAAACCTCATCAGTAGTTAACTTACTCATTGCACTGCACTCGACACAATACCATTGCTTGGCTTTGTCGGACAAAAGCCGGTTAAAAACTTTCTTCTTTATGTTCACACAGATTCTGTGGTATGATTTGCCACACTCCCCATCACAAATTATCTAGTCTTCGTTATCAGTTACACATTTTTCACACTGACCTCACTTGGTTGATTTGTTACTTGTCGCCATCTTGAAATACCATTGCTTTACATAGGCTATGTTGGAATTAGGGCCATCAAATCATAAGTTATTACACATATCTTTATTGCAGAACAGACATCAACAACGGATCTTGGCAACTGTCGCACACACTGTTAGAACAAAAAACACTCAAATATGGTTTGCTAACCAACCTAACGAAATTACATTACTGCAAGGACAATTCTAACATACTCCCACCTTAAGTTAACAAATCCTGATGAGTAAACTTAACATCTTTCACACTGATCAATAATTATAATCTCACAAATCTAGCCTTCGTGGAGTCTTTATTTCTCGAGCTCTAGCTGTCACCTTAGGTAAGTCTATGGTCTGTTTCAGTTCTTCCACTGCCTCAGTCTTCTCTTGAACACTCTCCTTTACCAACAAGTCACATTTAACAATACCTTCCCCTCCTACACCTTCCAAAGGATAGAGCCGTTGGATTGGTCGTATAAGTATGCCAGCTGATGTCTTCAAGCGTACTACTCGAACCTCCCCATCATGTCCAGGTATCAACTCGTCCACTCTGGCTAAAGGCCACTCTAGGCGTTTCATGTTGTCGCTTCCAATGAGTACAATTTCTCCCATCTTAACAAGCATGTCCCTCCATTTGGTACTCCTAAGATTCAACTGTCCCAAATAATCTCGCCGAAATCTTTCTGTAATAGCATCTCTGAGTTTTTGTCTGTAAGATATTCTTGCACAAATATTCGTAGAGTCTATTTCATCCATGTCAGGCACTCCCACTTCCTTGATTACTTGCAAGAACATGGATAGTGTTAATGTAATTAGGTATTCAGACTCACTGGACAGATAAGTCAACGGGCGAGAATTCATTAAAGACTCGCAATCACAAAGGATGGTGGACATCTCTTCATAGTCTAACTTTGCTCGACCGAGAATTTTTCGAAGAGTCTCTTTCAAGATTCTTATTAGTCTCTCCCACCATCCACCCCACCAGGCAGCACTTGGTGGATTAAATTTCCATTGTATCCTTTGGGTCATACTGAAGCCCTCAATCTTATCAAAGTCAACTTTACAGAATGCATGATCAGTTCCAACGAAGTTTCTGCCATTGTCACTACAAATTATAGTCGGCCTGCCCCGTCGGGCTATGAAACGACGAAGCGACTGAATAAACTTGTCAGTAGATAATCCTGAAACAAGTTCACGATGGACTGCATGGTAAACAGCACATGTAAACAGACAAATCCAGGCCTTTTCCTGGTTCCTTAAATAGAGTGGTCCAGCAAAGTCAACGCCTATCACTTCAAACGGAGCAGCATCTCTGACTCGATGCATAGATAGTGATGCAGCCACTGCTTTTAGTTTACGAGGAGTCATCATTGACAAACAGTGCATTTAGATATTGATGCTTTTATGGATCTTCGTCCTCCAAGGACCCAGTAGTGTTCTCGTAGTAATGACAACAGTCCTTGTACACCTACATGGTTGTGTCTATTATGCTGGTCTTGAATAAGCAGAATTACCACTGGATGTTTAGCAGGCAAAATCATAGGATACCTGACATCTCTCCTATCTTCTCGTTCGGTCAGCTTTGTTCTGATACGCAGGATTCCATTTTCATCTCTCAGTGGACATAACGACAATAGCTTTTCATCCATTATGCCAACAAATACCTCTTGTTGTACAGTTCTAATGACATAAATTTCTGCACATTTGAATTCCTCTACTGTGAGTTCTCCTGATTTCCGAACATCAGGATGACGACAGTTATCCACAAAACGCAAAACCCATCCTACCAAGCGAAGAATTCTAGAGAAACTGGAAAAGTATAGATTTAACCAGTCTTGGACATTCTTTCCTGTAGCTAGTAATGAGGATCTTACACACATCCTTTTTTCCTTCATTACCTCTGTCTCATCAGTTTCATTTGGAGTTTCCGGCCATGATTCTGGTGGTCCTTTCAGCCAATCAGGACCCCCCCCCACCATTGGGACTCACAAAGATGTTTTGCACCTCACCCCCGAGAAGGTAAGTCAGCCGGATTAATTTCACCAGGAACATATCTCCACTGATCAGCTGATGTCAAATTCTTAATTTCTGTCACTCGATTTCCAACAAATGTCAACAATTGCTCTTCTCGGCGAATCCAAGAAAGGACTGTTGTTGAGTCACTCAAAAGAAATGCTTCACGGATTTCGATTCCAAGACCTTCCACCACTGAGTTGTGTAATCGTGCTCCGATAGTAGCTGCTAATAACTCCAGACGAGGAATCGTCATCTTCTTCATTGGAGATATCCTTAGCCTTAGCTCGGACCAATTGTACAGATACTCTGTTAACTGTGACGCATCGAATATGGACTACAGCAGCATATGCCGACTGGCTCGCATTGCAGAAGGTATGCAAACTCAGCTTTGCTCCTCTGCATACGCCTATCCACCTGGGAACATTAATCTTCGTCAAGAATTGAAGTTCATTAACCCATTTAAGAAATTCTTTCTTGATATCTTTGCTAACTTCTGTGTCCCAGCCTTCCTTCTTCTTCCAGGTTGACTGTAACAAAAGCTTTGGACCTACAGATACCGGACAAGTAAATCCAATGGGGTCATATACCCTTTTCAAAATAGAAATATTCTTCTCTTTGTTATAAGCTTGAACTGTAGGCCCTCCAAAGATATCTCTAAAGAGTCAATTTCTCTATCCCAAGACAATCCCAAAACATTAGTAGTCTGGATTCCTCCAGAATAAAAGTTGTACAATGTATGCTCCCACCCCCTAAAGTCAAATTTTATTTCTTTCGTGACATCAGATGCTTCTTTCATAAAACTGCCAAGCTCTTCTAAGTCGTCAACACTAGTGACACAATTATCTACATAAAAACTATCATCAATTTCTTTAAAGTATTGCATGAAACAGTGTCTGTACGATATTCCGCTTGGTTAAGTTTGCCCAGCAAAAGGTGGTTAACCACAGCTCCTAAGAGGAAGGGACTACATGTCACGCTACTACTCTCCGTTGACGATAAACAGCTAACTTTCCTTCACTGTCAAACCAAAGGAAACGAAGGAAATCTCCGTTTGACTTACGTAGACTTATCTGAAGGAATGCTCTTCTTATATCTGCAATAACGCCAATGGACCTCACTCGGAACTGCAACAGGATCTTTGGTATATATTAAATCAGGTTTATTCCTGTTTCCAGGCAATCATTTAGTGAAGGTTTTCCTGCCATTTTCCTAGAAGCATCAAATACAGGCCTGATCTTAGTGGTACTGTTCTTCTTTACCACATGGTGGTGAGGAATATGGTGTCCATAATTAATCAGGTCTGCCTCTGGAACCAGTTCGATTACTCCCTCAGTGATCCATTCATTCATCACTTGTTGGTAGTCTTCTACCAAGCCATCTCATTTCAGTTTCTTATAACTCAAATCCGGCCTCTTCAAAGCTATATCATAAATATCTGGTAAAGGCATGTGCACCTCAAAACGTCCTTCGCTGTTAATTGACACAGTCTCCTTGAAATGCTGTAGAGCAGCTTGATGCAACTCCTCCTTGGTTTTCTGCAACACCTGATCTCTGATACCAATGAGTTCCAAGTCCCATAAATCTGACACTGGAATGTTCCTGACGACCATACCACAATTTCCTCTTGTCTGAGCCCCATTCACTTTGCCCATCACAGTCCATCCAAGTTTAGTTTGCATAGCTACTAACCCACTGTCCAATTTCTTGCTTGCTCCAGTGAAGAGTTTATCTGCTACGTCAGCACCAATTAACACTTCTATTGGTACTATCTCATCTCTTTTATCTGTCAGTTCAATGTTTGCATCTTCTAGCTCTTGCACCCAAGTTCCTCTCCGGATTCGACTAATATCTCCACATATAATTTTTTGATCCAACACTTCAATAGTACACCGGTAACTGTCATCTATACTGCCCAAACAAATTCTGTATGCATTATGTTGGCTAACTTCCGTTTTAGTACCCCAAACAATGAGTGAATAACCTTCTCCATTTTAATAGGTTCATAACCCATTTCAACCGCAGCCTCTTTCAAACCGTAGGACCTCTGTGACCCTGTATCTATGATAGCTATGACTGTTCTTTCAACATGTTTTCCTACTAACTTAACTATAACTGTCTGCAAGTACACTTCAGGAGAAGCTAATTATCTTGAATGCAATGCTTCAATAGGCTTTGGTTCCTGCTTCTCCCTTTTGTCTGATAATTTCTCATCCTTCTTGATATCCTTATTGGAAGGCAATTCTGGACACATGATGGGATAATATTTCCTGTGACAAATTACACATTTAAGTGATATTCTACAAGTCTTTGCTTCAAACACACAAAGCAACATTTTTTTATTTGATACCTTTTCCTCTTTTCATCAAGACTTAGTTCCTGAGCACTAAAACACCCACTGCTGGCATGATTACCATTACAAAATGTACAGTTATAGGTTAGACTTACTTTCTTTTCTCTAGTGACAAGTAAGCCAGCCGCTGTCAATATTTCATCTGCTTGAAAACCTAAATTCTCCCTCTCTTTATCCTTTTCGAATTTGATTCCAGACATGGCTATACAGATTTTTTCTTCTCCCTCTACTTCCAGTTTGATGAAATTCATCAATCCCTTTAGACGGTCCTTTGGACTTCCTCAAGCAGTTGACTGTCGTTGCCAGATCCTGAGCAAGTCTTCAGTAATACATGACTCGACTAATGGAAATAACATACCGGTAGCCTCACATTTTTCAGTAGTTATACCCAAAAAGTCTAAAGACCTCAAATGGGACTCTAGTTTGTCATATAAAGCTGATAGGAAGCGTGAAGACCCTGGCACAGTGTTCTTCAACACTAGCGAGAGAAGTTCTCGAATGTATACCTCTATCAACATATCCTCTTTTCCAAATCATGATTTTAAGGCTTCTATGGCTTTGTAAAATGACAGTTCAAAGTTCACTGGATCAAATACTGAAACTTATCTCCTAACTCAATGCTTTCATCTTGATCAATCTTAGAAAACTGTCCCCACCACGGCAACCACTCCTTAATATTGCCGCTAAATTTCTTAATTTCAATCTGGGGAAGCTTAAATTCCCTCTTTTGAAGGTTACTTCCTGTCTGACTGCTTGTAACACTTACATTGTCACATTCTCTCACTCTCTTATTAAACTCAAACTGTATCTTAAAATACTTGCTAGTATAATCTTCTCTTGTCATGTTTTCTGCGTCCAGATGATTTTCTGTTGCATTTGCTTCTAATATCAGCGTGAATATCGGTTCATCAAGTCTCTGAAGTTCATCGTACTTAAGTTTTAATAACAGGAACTTCGCTTCTGCTTCAAATACGCGTGGAGGTTTGGCAGAGTCCAACTCTACTTTTATTTCGTTGTGCACTCGTGTAAATGCCGTTCTTGTAACACTTTTTAGTTTACGTGCCCTTTCCATATTTAACAAATATCCTGTCAAGGTCGCCAGATAATGGAATTAGGGCCTTCAAATCATAAGTTATTACACATATCTTGATTGCAGAACAGACATCAACAACGGATCCTGGCAGCTGCCGCACACGCTGTTAGAACAAAAAACACTCGAACATGGTTTGGCTGTCCGTTAGGTAGTCAGCCCGAAGGCTGGTTGGATCCTCAAAAAGCACCGCCGTTAGGTTATGTGAGTAGATACCCATAAAAACCCAAGGCAGCGCTATATTGAGGCGTACTAGTCAAGACGAGGAGTGAGGTAGTTTGCCATTGCTTTCCTCACTGAGTCAGAACAGTAGTACTAACCCTATGAGTAGAACCTTTCACAGCATCCGCAGGCACAGACTGTGCCCTGAACGTCATTACTCAGCACCACCCATACCTCAGTAACTTCCATATAATCTCAGCCATGAGTGAGACTGAGACATCGGTGAAAAGCCACCTTTTACTCTAGCCTGTGCCAACAGACAAATGCAAATGTACTGCATTCATCAAGAGATGGCGAACAGGCCACCATGGTTTGGCAACCTAACGAAATTACATTACAGGCTACTTCAGTAAGTAGATGCATTTAAATTCGGAAGATATAGCCTAATACTGTTGAAGTCAATAAAATCAAAGACTGTACAAGTTGACTAAATAATTTATAAACTTAGAAGTTTTGAAGTAGCAATGGGGCAAGTTAAAGAAAGACAACCACATGTACTCCTTGATGTAGGCCTACGATAAAGCGACCCCTAAAAGTAATGTTTGCCCCATGGGAAGAACAGCTGTGAAATCGACCCTGCTAAGTCGCCTAGTTTGTAGTGACGGGGAGAGTGTAGGGTACTGGTTAGTGTAAGAAATTCATTAGTACCGGTATAATATATAATTCTCCTTTGTAAAATGCCAGCCGCATAGGATCATATACTTCGAAATCGTCTTTGCGATGCGAAGTAATCGACTCCGTCCCGTCTGTAAAGCTTTCTTTTTCTGGAAATAATGCATTGATATGGCAATTGTTGAATTTGAAGAGCACTGTGGAACTCAGCAATTATATTACTCATCTTATAGTCCCAATTATTATGAATATAACTAAAAAACGAGAGAAGAGCACACCCATCAACTCAAATCACATGTTATAGCATACGGTATTCTGTTTATTTATGTTTCCATCACACTTTCGCTAGTTCCAGATAACGGCAGCATCGTCGTTTGGTTCGCGAATAGTCACCACTTTGTTGTTTCCACCAATCAATTGCTCCAATTTACGCATTAGAATTTGCCTGTTAAGGAAATCAAAA
Organism: Meconema thalassinum; assembly: GCA_946902985.2. Classification (NCBI taxonomy): domain Eukaryota; kingdom Metazoa; phylum Arthropoda; class Insecta; order Orthoptera; family Tettigoniidae; genus Meconema; species Meconema thalassinum. The sequence goes on along the minus strand of OX336392.1, from coordinate 499,106,203 downwards.
GCTTTGTTGGAGTCGATAAAAACCGCGAAGATTTTTTTGTTTCGGCTGGCGTTTGGTCTTATCTATGTTCTCTACCAAGTTTTCTATTTGGTGCAGCGTCGATCTGCCTTTTCGAAAACCAAATTGTTGTTCCGGAATCTTGTCATCAATCTCTTCTGCAAGTCTCTTTGTTAATAATCTGGTGAAAAGTTTCAATATGTTGTTCTCTAGAGCAATTGAAGAGCCCGGTGCAAGAACCAGACAGGTCCAAATTATAAAAATTTTCAGGAGACACAAAAAACTGAATAAAAAATTCAAATTTCGAACATTTAAATTTTTTCCATGTACAATTGCTAGAAGGAATAGTAACACACATACGTAAGTGAAAATGATATGGTTTTTGTTGTTAGAATCATCTCAATTTATATATGAAATATATAAAATTGCTGGAGCTGTCTTGTTTCTTGGCCCGGTAAAGTATGCTTAAAACGGAGGATGCAATAACCATTAATAGTTACCTGAGTTATCAATGTACCATACTTTATTATATAGCAGACTTGCTATGAAACTCAATATTTTTACATAGAGACAAGATTTACACACACCAAGGAAACTTAATCCACTGTAAGTTCATCATCATTCAGTAGCAACATCATTATCGATTGCATCTTCATTTTCAGTTGAAACTATCTGGTTGTAGAACCACAAACAGTCCGGTGGAACATACTTTGAAGCAATGTCTTTAATATCCTTTACCTTATTTGGATTGAGTTTTAAGACTCTGCGATGTAAAAGACATGATGCGTCTGGTAAGGAAAGAGTAGCTCCTGCTTTTTCCAAAACAAAGAAATCTCTTACTATAGCACTCGCATTGACACTACACACCAGTCCGTCGCTGTTGTATTCAACATATCTGTATTTTGATACTGCCAACGTTGAACCTTCACGAGCACTAACCTTTGTTTTGAATAAGGTTTTGAAGTGACTTGTATAGTCCAAAAATGTATTTTGTGTAACATCATGAACAATGAACTTGCGACTCACATTCTGTACTAGCACACGATACTCTTGTGGCAAATATAGTCTTTCTCGCTTTCGTTTTTCTTTCTCGATGACACCAAAGGTCCGGTCGCAGGGAAGGAAGCTGTGCCCAGGCTCTGGATACCGATGTATTATTTTCTCAAACCGTCCAAGTCCTTTCACAAGTGTATACAGAAAATGAAAAAGACCAATGTTCTTATTCTGTGCCGAACAGTTGTCCGAGAAAAGATACAAGATTGTGATGTCTTGACTTATCTCGGTTTGTATGAAATGATTAAGCATGCTAATCACTTCATTTTGACCCTTCCTACCAACAGATTCATCGTACATAAAACAGAATGATTTTCCGGTCTTTCCAGAATGTATACAAAAGTTGTATACCCACAACTGCCTTTTATAAAATATGTCCCCACTCGGTACTAATGGTAATGGCAGATTTTGTTCAAAATCAAAAGACAACACCTCAATGTTTCCACTTTCCTTAGCCTCCTTTGTCGTTTTTTGGATATCTTTGTAAAATTCCTCACTTTTCCGCTTGTGCAGCTCTAGTTCAATCTTGAGTTTGTTGACAGTAACAGGATCCTGTTCTCCTTTCATCTGATTGTCCAAACGGTCACATGTCTGGCATGTGTCACTTCTTGGAACTCCAAAGGATAGGTTGTGGTAGTCAGAAAAATGACGGCAATAAAAATCATATGACACCAATGGACGACACGTGTTACCTTTATGCATGTTTTCGTAGACAGTCGGTTCGTACTTTTCCAAATATAACCTATGCATTTTTGACAAATTTAATTCGGGTGAGAGATACTGTTTCTTTTCATTTCTTTCGCGGCTATAATGTGAGCTTTGTTTGGGGAAGCTATTAATATGGTCATCAATATTTTGTAGAATTTCGCCAGGTAGTTTGTTCGGCCTATTGTTGTGCTTTCCACGTTTGTCCACAGCAAATGAGCTTGCAGTTTGTAGGTTTCTGATTATTCGTTCAATCCTCGCTTTACCCACACCATGCAACGAACAGAAAGCCTTCTTGCAGACATGCATTTCAAATTCACCTTGCTTTATTCTATATTTGCATGAGAAAGCTCGATTTTGTCCAATGCCGGTTTTAGGCCTACGTCTTTGTATAGGAACAATACTTATTAATCCACCTAAATAAATATCCTGTTTGTTTTTGTCCGCCGCTAAATTGAAGTGCTCTATTGTGTTAGTTTTAACATAGTCTGGCACTTTGGTAAAACATTTTGCTTTGCATTCACAGTCTGGCCCCGTGATACGTGCCTTTATAACAACATTAGATGGACTTACGTGTTGACAACCACTTGACCTCTGTTTTTTTAATACATTCCGCTTCCATGTTTCTTCTCTTCTGTGGCGTTTCTTTCCTTTAGCAGCAGGCGTGGTGGTGCTGTCTGCGATAACATTCGACGTACTCGGAACTGGATGGATGGAATCATGATCTTCATGATAAATACTGTCTGTGAGCTGTTCTTCACTGTCCATATTGAAGCTATTACATCAAAACACTGATTGAATTAACACAAAACTAATCTAACACAACAGAATAGTATAAGAACCACGTGTTCACCTTGTGCTGTCTCGATAGCAACTACCATGCGCAGCCAAGTAGCCGAACATTGAACTACAGTCGCTGCAAGAACCAGACAACTCCAGGAGCTGTATGGGATCTTGCCCCGGCAGAAACAGTCAAAACAAACCAGACAGTTCCTTTTCCATTGTAACTACGCACCAACTCAGTTGAGTTATCTGGTTCTTGGACCAGCAGATAGAGCATTTTTTTTATGATACCTTACAGCAAAAAAACGATTTTGACCAAAAAGTGGAGCTGTCTGGTTCTTGCACCGGGCTCTTCAATTCCTCTATAAGAGTCCGGGGAACCTGTGTCTCCTATTCCTTTGTAGAGAAGTTTTATGGTGGACACTCTCCAATCTTGGGGAGTATTTCCTTTCTACATACAGGTGTTGAATAATTTTACCCATATAGGCCTATCTAGGAACGCTTCCATGCAGAATATTGGAATGCAGCCGAAATAAATCAGAAACTTCTATGGACATCAAATTGGCAGGTGAAAAACTGAAGGAAGTAGGAGACTTCTGTTACTTAGGAAGCAAAATAACCAGTGATGGATGAAGCAAAGAGTATATAAAAAGTAGGTTAGCTCAGGCAAGGAAAGCATTTCTACAGAAAAGGAATCTGTTGACATCGAATGCAGATTTAGGTATTAGTAGGTCATTTTTGAAGGCCTTTGTCTGGAGCGTGGCGCTCTATGGAAGTGAAACTTGGACTATTGGTGCGGCAGAAAAGAGGAGAATTGAAGCGTTTGAAATGTGGTGTTACAGGAGAATTATGAAGACCAGATGGGTAGATAGGGTTACAAACGAAGAGGTAATACGACTAGTGGGAGAGGAGAGATGTTTTTGGCGACTGCTAATGAAGAGAAGAGATAGGCTGGTAGGACACTTACTAAGACACCCAGGAATAGCAAGCTTAGATATGGAAGGAAGGGTCGAGGACAAGAACTGTAGGGGTAGACCAAGGTTAGAATATGTTAAACAGATTGCATCGGATGTAGGGTGTGGTAGCTATGTAGAGATAAAACTATTAGCTCAGGACAGGGAGGCATGGAGGGCTGCATCAAACCAGTCCAAAGACTGAAGACTCAAACAACAACAGAATGCGCGAGAAATGGTCTGTTCAGGTATCCATAGGAATGTCGTATGGGAAGTGAGGTCTTTTCAAGGTTTGTGCAAGAAAAGGGGTTTTACAGGCTTCCTCAGCAATTTTCATGGCTTCTCAATCCATTAATGCAGATTTCTTTGTTTCCATAGAAGTTTGTATGTTCTTCCGCACACAAGTTCAGGTCTATCTGGTGAGTTGTCATTTTTTACAAAATAAATAATTTCTCAGATAATCTGTGTTATTGTGGTATCTTTAGTATTGTGAGTATTTGTTTTCAGGTGGGGAATCACAAGGAGGCGCTCGTGTCTTTGTTATGAACAATTCCATTGTGCTTCCACATTTATTCACCAAAAGATGTGAAACGATTTGCCATTGTGGCTCATTAAAGGCCGGTCCGCCTTGGGGAGAGGCAAGCAGCTTGACCACTGCAGAAGTTGACGCTGATATTGCTCTTGTTCATTTGAGCAACTTGGACATCGTGATCGTTGAGCCCCAACTACTTGTAAATAAATAAATTTGTACATTTCTATGATAACCTGTGTTATTGTGGTGTCTTTAGTATTGTATTTGTTATTCAGGTGAGGATTCGCCAGGAGGTGCTCGTGTCTTTGTTATGAACTATTTTGGCATTTGATTTCATAGACGATCTAACTGTCGCGATAAGTCATGTAGCGAGAAATGATGCGCTAATAGTAGCAGGTGACTTCAACTGTCTCATTGATGGACCTTCTCGTAAGACATACACACTTCTGCATAACATGGAACAAGAAGGCCTGACTCTGACTACAATAGAGAAACAAAAACGTACATATGTCAAAAATGGGTCTAGTACAATTGACCTCGTATTCATTAATAAGGGTTTCACCGTCTCCCAACAGCCTACTGCGCCCGAATTCCTCAAAGTCAACGTCCAGAATCCGCGCAGATGGAAAAAGGATCGTAGGGATGTCCATACCAGGCTAAGAAATCAACATTTCCTACCGGACTGATGAGTAGGGAACCCTTGACACACACAACGCATATATAACCATACTACTAACTAGTTGCACTCAGAACAGCCTAAAAATCAAAAATTGAGCACTGAGCAACTCGGCTCTCGGGGTAGATAAGGTAAATTATGTCGAATAAGTGTCTGCATCGAACTAGTAGTATCGCTATAGTGCAATTCAGCATTGAATAAAGATCAGCTCTATAAAAAACGGAGCAAGTGTACAAAAAAAGCACTTGCCATTTATTCACATTGGACACTACAATTACGTCCCTAAAAATATTAAATGAAAAATAATAAAGCACTCAGATGAAAATAAATGTCTCCACTAGACATAGATGCGGCTAACTAAGTCTACTTGCATCAAAACTTGAAACAATTACGTGTACATCTTTCTTTGAAATATTTAAAAAACAATAAAAATACACTTTCGTAAAATACCGTATCTCAAATCCTAAAAATAACTCACTTCAAAGTTAAAGCAATACATAAACTTTCTCCCTGCTTAATACAACATTCTATCTCATCGCATTATAGCGTCAAAACTATATATATTAGGTGTAGAAAAATTATTAATAAATTATTTATAATTATAATGGTTATTTAAATATATTTATGTACATCATCGCGACTTGCACGATTTCTCCTTCTGCTTTATCTGGATAAAGTTCATTCCACTTCTCTGCTTTTTTATCTCACACAATATTCCCGTCAAATTATGAATATAGATCTCTACGTCCATGTGAACATGTGGTTTCAAACAATTAAGTTCATAACTATTTCACTATATTACAAATTCGGTGTTTAATAACTGCAATAACATTTCAAACTTACGACGCATGACTTTCAGTTTAGCTTTATCCAACATAATAAGTGTGCATGGCATTAAATCCTCACTACTCACACTTTTAACTCTTCACAAATACATTTTACGACTTCACTTTACTGACATACTGTATTTCCATATTTTCTCATCGTATTCTCTTTATCTCACACTCTTAATTAATAACATTACCGTGTCTTTACTACACTTCTTTCAACAGTAACCTCTCGTATATATTTTCCTTAGCACATTTACAAACTTCTAAAACCATCTCAAATACTGTCGACAAAGTAAGAAATTCAGTATTCCTACTAAATATTACGACTGTCATACCTTTCATGAATACAACTTCCTCCTCATACATTACTGCTATCAATTATACAACTCCGTGCTATTTCTTACTTGTGCATCTCACACAAAAATATTTCCGTAATGCCTCTTTACATTTCTACTTACATAAATTATGCTGTACTTCCTTTTCTTTGCTTTAAATACATTTCCTTTACAGTTTATAGCTTCTCGCTTAATTTTAAGTCTGCTCGCGTTTGTTTCTCAATAAAAATACCTTCACCTCATGTTCTTTCTTTCATCTAATATGAAACATCCTTCCTGAAGTCGTACGTGACTTCTCAATTACAAAAATTGATCTATAACATCACATCTCTCTTCACATTTCTCAGCTATGCTTTGAAAATACGCATACTGTTCATACAGTCTAAATAAAATTCTGGGTTTTACAATGTTACTTTCTCTGGCAGTTGAATGCCTCTAATGCTATAGTTGAACACTCCTGACAATAGTTAACGTTTCTATACATCATATTTTCGTTCCTATAACGAATTAGCTTTATACAGGATGATAATATCCCTTCTGTATCTTTCATTACATTAATTACAAAATTGCGCTTGTCAAAACTCATTACTACTTCCTTTCTTCTGTTACAACACGTTAACGTAATTTACTTCATTCATCGATATAAATTTGCCTGAATGAAGATCTAAAAGCGTTAGCTTAATAGAATGCAAAAATAGTTAAAGCGAAAGTAATTACCAATAAACGTTAAACAAAAGTCCTAAACGATATACGAAGATTTCTATCAAAATTTCAAGATTTTATGACAACAATAATAACATGAACTAGGAGTAAAATTGTCAGATGTAGGTCAAATACTGGAATAACGCATAACAAGTTCTAACTACATACTGTTCTACCTTGATTGCTGGATCGCTCGTAACAGACCTGAAGAAGTTGGCATCTGTGGAATTCTCTCCACGTGCGTGTGGAATGCGGCACGCGTCTCGCGGCTGGCATCTGCATACTTCCCGTTGCTTCCGTGGTGCTCTGCTTGGCTTGGCTACAGGTGAGGGTAGTGGTGACAGGACCGGTTTCCAGCTGAGCGCGCCAGGCGGTCTCCCCTCGTCCGTGCCAATGACCTCGCTCTCGTACAACTCTTCCCTCTTCTCGGTCAGAAGACCTAGATGCTGCTCACGCTTCTTGTCTGGATCCATCTCCTTTCGGCACCTCTCTCGACGTTCCCTGGTGTTAGTGGATTGGTAGTGATTTTGCTTATGACGAGAAATCACCTTTCCCTGTGATGTCCTCTTCATTTTAGTAGACTGTTATGTTATTTTAAACGAACTGCTGATGTTGGTGCAGCTCGATTCCATAGCTAAGTTGTCATGGTCATCTCTGGACTTTGCTTGCTAGTGTAGCTCTACCTTCCCATCATATTGCAAATTAGAACATATTCCTTCCTCCCAAAGAGTTGTTAGTCCTTGCTTCTCCCCTCCGACCTGATATGGAAAACATCTGGTAGAATATAGTGTGTCTTCTCAAGTAAAATAATGCAGTAATTCTAACTTCTCTTCTTCTTCGTAGTAGATTGTCGGGTGTACGTTCCAGTACTGTGATACTAAATATTGTAGAGTCTCTTGACGTATAATTTCTTAAATTCAGCTTTATATTTCTTCTTATTAGCAATAATACTTCATTTACTCTTGTCGTTCCATATTTCCATTGTAGTTCTTCCTACTGAAATCTAATGATATCTCAGTTTGCATTTCATACAACTTGTAGAGTGAATTTCTGTACGTGTTACCTCGTTGAATGTTCAAATAATAAGAGCCTCGCTCCTTGTCTGTCGCTAGCCTCCTCGGTTAAGTTTCCCTCTCAAACTTGCGGAACTAGCCTCCCGCCAGTCTATAAACTCACTCATTCGCTCTTATCTCCTCTCTCAGTCATCTAATTTAATTTCTGTTTTTGCCAATTAAATGTCTTCTTCCTGGTGAATTTGATATGCTACAATCCTTTATAATATTAAAATAATAAATTTAATAATTATATGTTCCCTCGTAATCTCCTTTCGTTTTGATTGGCTGTCACTTGTTATCAAGTACGTCGTACAAGCGACATCCCCTCTCCTCTAGATTGGCGCGTGGCTGACCTGTGCCTAACCTTGCAGAGTCCCCTCGCTCACGAAAACTGGTTTCTCGCTGCTAACGTTTACAAAACTGTGCACTTTCCTGGGCTCAGTTCAAATGATTCTCCCTTGGTTAAAATATTCCATACAATAAAATTTTCATTTCTTCTCCAAATAAGCATATTTCTTCTCGCTGAAATTTTATCAATTGCTTCCTGGCACATAATCTATCTTCCTGTGTGTAAATATAGTTCAAATCTCGAGAAAATTTCATACACATCTTTCTCTTATGCTCTCCGTTCGAATCTCGTTCAGTGACATTGTCTTGGCAGGACATGATTTCGAGTGCAGTACCATTGACAATGTCACCGTCATAAAACACCTACCCATCGCCACAGTCCTCTATAAGGGAATACAGATAACTCCTTCGCTAAGAACCAAAGGAGGAAATTGGATCTCACCAAATTGCAAACAATTAGAGTCTCAGACATAATTGATAACATAATTGCAGGAAACATTGATGAAGCACTATGGAAATTAGAGAATTCCATGGGGAATTCTGTGCATTCAGTTGAAGATAGACCCAGGAAAGTCAAGCCATGCTTTAATGAAGAATGCTTTCAAATAAGGAAAAGAACAATCAATGCTCTTCACGCTGTGAGAAAGCAGGAAACGGAAACAACACTGAAAACATATGCAGATCTACGGAAACAATATAAGATCATCATCAAAAAGGCTAAGAAAGTATTTTAGAAAAGAAGGAGAAAATAATAATAGAATAAATTGAACAGGATCCCTTCAGAGCACTGAAACCCATAAAACCAAAACTTCCAAAGGACTTGGCAATTGAAACATGGGGAACATCACCTTGGTCTCGTTTTGCAAGAAAAATACACCAGAACAGATACTGACTCTCACATAAGTGCTTTCGATTCCATCACAGTAGAGGAACTTTCACTTACAATAAAAAGCAGTAAAGATAGAAAGGCATGTGGGCCAGACTCGATTTATAATGAACATCTTAAAGAAGCCGCACCGATGCTTGTGGGAACGTGGACCAATCTTATGAACGATGCTTACGTCAGGGAAGTATACCAGACTCATGGAGACAATCCAGAATAAAAATGCTGGATAAAGGGAACGGAGACTCCAGTGATCCTAATGCATATAGAGGCATTGCATTGGAAGATACTCTCTTCAAACTTATGATGAAAATACGTGCAACAAGACTGACACAAATGATGTACTGTAAAATTTGGGAAGAGCAGTTTGGCGTCCGCAAGCAGAGATCGTCACTGCAAGCTGTCAATTAGTTGCTCGACATAATACAGGACACTTTAAGGCTTCCAAAACAGAAAGTATATGCAGTCTTCATAGACTTCTCTAAGGCCTTCGACCGCATCAATAGAAACATACTAGTAAAGAAACTCATAGAAATGATTGGTCTGGAGCACCACAACATCTTCAGATTGATTAAGGATATTCTTCATAACAACCAGGTAGAAATAGATAACGGAATAACTATATCTAATCCTATCGATCAAACAATGAGAGTACTTCAGGGTGACCCTCTAAGTCCTCTTCTATTTAATGTCGCGACTGCAGATGTGGTATGTCTCTTACGATCTTGAAATAAAACATCGCCGTCTGCTAGAGCATAGCAGACGGCGATGAATAAACCTCCAGAAAACGGTAGCAATGATATTCAGAAAGGGCGGAAGAACTGCCAAAGATGACATTCTTTACCTAAGAGATGAACCTTTCCTTCAAACCAGTCATTATAAATATCTAGGAATTACTCCGCAAATACAAGGGAAATTATTTACAAGTCACTTCAAAGATAAAATGATCTGTGCTGTCAGATCAATGAACGGCATTAGTCATCTCAGGGATATGTCTTTGCAATCGGCATTGGGACTCTTTAAAGCAAAAATTACACCAATTGCAACGTATGGATTGGATATAATATGGGTTAATTTAAGCAAAAATAACCGGAAAGACTTAGAGAAAGTGAAATCCTTATTCTTAAAAAGACTCCTTTGTTTGTCAAAATATACCCCATCGAGGCTGGTGAACTAGCGGGTGAACTTTTCTTTATAGAAGAACTCCGAATTTAAGGTATGTAAATAAGGATACCGGTATCTATAATGCAATATGGGAATTAGGGTCAAAAAAAGCAGCTGGGGTATGTTGGGATGAATGGGAAATTGTTAAAGATTATGGGATGGAACTTTGTACCTTATTTAAGGTTTCTGTTTGATTTTTGTAAAATTAATGGGGTAGTGCCTGAGGACTGGAAACAGGCGCTGGAAGTCCCGGTATATAAAGGAAGAGGGGAAAGGGGGGATAGAGAAAATTACGGACATGTCAGCCTAACATGTATTATATGCAAATGTTTTGAAGGAATTATGAATGATTACATAAGGGAATGCTCAAGGAATAGTAAGTGGTTGACAAATAAACAGCATGGTTTCAGAGAGGGATTTTTCTGTGAATCACAACTATCAGACTTCCAGCAAGATATCAGTGATGCCTTGGATAATAGAGGTCAAGTTGACTGTATTGCACTTGATCTTTCAAAGCCTTTCGATAGGGTCAATCATGATATCCTATTAAGGAAAAAGGAGGCTGTAGGATTGGAGAATGGGTGAGATCTTTTTTGGAGGGGAGAATTCAAAGGTTAAGGGTTCGAGGGACATGTCAGAACAGTTTAGGGTGGGAAGGGGTGGTACCTCAGGGAAGTGAATTGAGACCATTACTAGTTCTAATTTATGTAAACGACATAGGAGTTGAAATATCATCCCAGATAAGATTATTTGCTGATGCTATCGTAGTATACAGGAGGGTTAATCATCTGGACGACTGCGGCATATTGGAGAGGGACCTGACTGTCATGCAAAGCTGGGCGAATGGACGTTTTATGATGATAAATTCAAAGAAATGTCAGGCAGTGAGATTTATTAACAAAAGGAATCAAATTGTTTTTGAATCTTCAGTTGGGGGAAAATACATTTATATTTGGGGACGAATGTAGGTATTTAGGTGTAACTGTAGGGGGCGGGAATTTTTACATAGGAGAAATTGTGAAGAAAGTATACAAGCATTTACATAAGGTTATGCGAGTGTTTAAAGGGGCTGGCAGAGAGATTAGGGAACCTACCTACATATTCCTCTGCTGGAATATGCTGGGGGAGTGTAAGATCCATACCAAATGTACCTAATAAAGGAATTCGTAAGAGCACAAAGGAAGGCCGCCAGATATGTAATGGAGGACCACAGATCGACGAGTAGTGTGAGTAGAATGATTCAGGATTTGGGATGAGAAAGTCGGGCTGGTAGACGTTCAATAGCAAGGCTAGGGGGCATATTCTTAGCTTACAAGGGGGAAATTGTATGGGAAGACATTCTTGTGAGATTGGGAAAGGAAGGTTCATATGTGGGCAGATACAGTCATTCTTGTAAATTAAAATTAAGTCAGTGGAATAGTAACTGGGTCAAATATTCTTTCAAGGGGAAGAGGGAAGCAGAATGTAACAGGTTTCCAGGGTGCATTTTCAGCCCTTTGCTTTCTGATGTTGGAAAATACAAGGAGTTGGGAAGAAAGCACCAGATTAGGAGACAGTGATGTGCGGTACATGAATTGATCCATGAAGAAAAGTGTAAATTATCCTTATTCGTATTTTATAATTATCTCTATTATTATAGGATCAATTCATGCAAATGTTACGGCAAATCAAATTGCAAATCAGCTTGTCATCAATGGGAAAAACAATCTCCAAACAAGGAAAATGGAACACAATACCCTGAAAAATGAAGAGACGAAGTCCAGTAACATATCCCGGCCATTTGAAATAAAGGAATTACAGAAAGCAATTCAATGTGGCAAAAATGGAAAAGCGGCAGGATTAAATGACATCACAATAGAGAAAAAAATACTTTAGCTTAACTACACAGGTATGTCTTCTGAACTTCTTCAACAATTGTTTTACTTCTCTGAAAATTCCTAAAATATGGAGTAAATCCAGGGTGATCGCTTTTTTGAAAGCTGGAAAGGAACCTTCCGATCCTAAAATTTTCAGACCAATCTCCTTACTCTGCCACCTATACAAAATAATGGAAAGGATGATACTGAGCCGCTTAGTGGGAGTAGTAGACCAAATACTAACCCCTCAGGAGTGTGGCTTCCGCCCAGGCAACAGCTGCACGGCGATGGTTCTACATCTGACTCAGCACATTGAGGACGGTTTTGAGATGAAGAAAATGGCATTTTTGGATCTATCCGCCACCTACGTTACGGTTAATCATAGAATATTATTGAACATACATACACCTCTCCAGCCCATACAATCCGAACCTGCATATTCGCAGGCCAGGCAGACACACCGCACGCAAACACACTCTACCCCTAACCAACCGGGTACTTCTCGAGGCGAAAACATATACATCACACCGATCGGAATTAACAATCGGTCCCACGACTACGAGCACTTACACCACTCATTGCTACACGATAGGCCAGAATACCCAGCCGAACAAACCCCAGTCAGCAACCCCGAGATATCCTGCGGAGACAATATGGCTATGCCAGCTACGTATCCCATGATACAACCTGCTAAGTACTCAGGAGTTAAGCAGGACCCCGAGGAATATCTTAAAGCCTTTAATAGAACGGCTAAAATCAACAGCTGGTCGGCTGAGGACAAGAGACGCCTCCTACAGGCATATCTTACTAAATCCGCCCGAACGTTGTATGAGCTAAACGAAACCACTTTAGCAGACGCCACTTGGGAACAATTTTCTGCATCCCTTATCCACGCATTTCAACTCACCCCTAACGAGGACGATATGTACGACAAAAACAGGGCGCGTACCCAGGGTCCCACAGAAACCACACAGGCGTATATTAATGCCAAACTATTAATGTGTGATAAATACAACAGGGCGATGCCGGACAGACAGAATGCAGGGAATGAGGCCGTCTCTGGTAGACAAGCTGTGCACTTTACACAGTAATACAGTGCTAGACCTCCAGGCGAATATCAAATTTATCGAGGAGGGTAATAAAATTACACAGAAAGCGGTGGATCAACACATCCGCACGGATAACAGTGACCTGCATCAACAAATACGCGATTTAACGCAACGGATGCAGGAAATGAAAATAACTGCTATCCACGCTAGTACAAAGGGCCGACCTCGTAAATGATCCACAGGTTGGTGGCGATCACCACATAGGGATGACCAGGATCAATATAGACCCACCTACCCCATTTGGCATAATTCACCCCCAGTGAGACAGGCGAACTACTATTCGCAATACGGCGACACAACTCACCTCCCCTCAGTCAGACACAGCCTCCCCCACAGTATAGGGAAGACACACGCCCACGCGGCAATCCGCCGCTAGAGCGCCCAGCAAACCGTCATCCACAATATAGGGGCGATCCACCGTGGCGTCGCGAGCCATACACGTAATATGTACGCCCAGCATATACCCCTCCAAACCGTAGGCCGAATAATCCCCCGCAATACGCGAGGAACGGTCATCATTATGAAGGACCTCCCCCAGCGTACACTCAATACGCCCCTTTCCAACGCGAACGGGGACCAGAGGACTACCCACTGCCTGACCACCCTCCGCGGGGATCAGGAAGGTACTCTCCCCAACAGAATAGACGGGTATTATTACCCGCGCCCGCATATGAGCCCCAGCGAGACAACTGGCGAGGCAATGCGCCCAGGGGTCAGCTACGATATTCAGACAGGCGAGGAAATATGCAGCCAAAAAACTAGTACAAGGGGAAGGTAATACACCTCATAAATCGGATAACCCTTCCCTCCCCACAACCGTTGAAACACAGAAAAGCACACCAAACGACCACCCCTCCTCAACAAACACCTGGGATCAGCCAACAGGGTAACCAGCCCCCGAATAGAGATTCTCTTATACGCCCCGGCAAATTAAAATCTCCCCCACATCAGTCCGTACAGATAAACCGCAGAACGCCCCCCCCCCCCCCGTTCACAGTTACAGGTACACCATGTCAGGGGTGACGGAAACGGTTTGTTCCGAGCAGTCAGCTTCCTGATCCATCAGACGGAAGATAGATATAAGGACCTTCGAACTCAGATGGTCATGTATATTATGGCTCACTGGGACGAATACCGGTACTTCCTAGCCGACGGGAACGATGTATTATTCCCTAATAAATATGCTTACGGGGAATATATGAATAGAGACGGCACATACGCAGGAGCGACTGAGGTTGCCGCTTTAGGACAAATAACCCAACATAACATTCATGTATACACCGTGGATGATATGAGTCCCACCCTTTCCACTCCAGGCTTCAATAAGCACATACATCTACTATTCACGGGCAGTCCAAATGCAGGACATTACAGCCCTATCACGCTCAACACATCACACAAAGCTAAACCCTCCGTCCCCCAAAGTGATCAAGAAAACGGCGCGATCAAACAGAGAACCGGCTGCGAAGTCACATCCCCTAAAGACGGTAACACGCCGGGTGCAGCTAGGCCACATATGGTAAATCAAACAACATTAATTCAGCTCGCGTGTCCAAGCACACTGTCCACTAAACCGGACGCGGCGGAGCCGGTAGCGGGCATCAACGCTCTAGCGGCTCAGGTGACACCACACAAAGCCGGCTGCGAACCCGCACCTGCTCAGACACATAGACCCTATAGGACGCCGAAACCAAGGCCTGGGTTCACATCCACAAACGCTAGAAACCATAGCAAATATTTTTCCGTTCACTGTCAGCTTAAGAGAACACTTACGCCAGTACACATGGCGGCCGAGCAAGACTCAGTTGAATCACAGCTCCACGTTTTGCATGACGCAGCCAAGCGTATCCGGTACACTAAACAGCCGGCCGCTCAAAGCTCACTCAGCGAGAATACCAGACTGACAGGGAAAACTTCAAGGCAGGCCGTAATACATGGAAACACATTATTCCCCGCCTCACGATCCCACATTACCTCCACTAACATATGCCCTTAATAATATGCATATGGCGCAAGAGGGGAACACAATCACAGCACTATCTATACCCGCCGGCATTAACGGACATAAAATCCACATGTCACTGGATACCGGATCTGCCATATGCTGTATCAGCAGTAGATACATCACAAACGAACACATATACAGGGTGCCCCATAACACTCGCCTCGTAGCGGCCAACTCACAGAGATTTAGCTACCTCGGAATGGCCAATATACGAGTCCAGATAGGATCATTCGAATACTACTACCCTATGTTCGTTATACACAACCTATCAGTGCCGGGGATAATCGGTACGAATTTTCTTGCCAAGTTTGACACAAATATCAATTTCGTTACCAATGAAATACGCCTAGTAAACGGGGAACTTATCACTACACATCCCGTAACATACGCGCGGAGTACATAAAATCCGCGAGCGCAGAAAGACACACGCGCGCACCAGGTCTCTCCGTTGGTCACAATACCTCCACAGCCCGGCTTAAGCGCCACAAAGGCAACGGAGGAACATGATCCTATACAAACATTGACCCAAAGCAGGATCAAAGGCTTACAGACCTTTTTGCCCATTCATTTGCCGATTTAGAGGTAACCGATTTAATCCAGCTCCGTGTCGAATTGACCAGTGATGCTCCGGTTCACCAGGCGCCCTATAAAGTTAGCGCTAAAGAAAGGAAGGCCATAGAAACCCATATTCAGGAGATGTTAGACGCCAATATTATTACGGCCATAGTATCTAATTACAGCTCCCCGGTAATTCTCACCCGAAAGGCCGACGGTTCGCACAGATTTTGCACCGATTATCGGCGACTCAATAGACTAATTAAGATCGATCATTACCCGCTACCACGCACAGTCACATATTTAGAGACACTTAGCGGAGCTAAGTTTTTTTTACATAATAGATTGCCATTCAGGATTTTATACGATACCTGTCTATGAGCCTGATAGACACAAGCTGGAATTCGTCACCGAAAACGGCCTGTACGCATATAATGTGCTACAGATGGGTGTGAAAAATGCCAGTCAAACGTTTCAGAAACTGGTAGATAAGGCACTCGCGGGCCTCAAATATCGTTCGGTCTTAACATACATCGACGATATAACCATCTTTTCGCAAACGTTCGAAGAGCATATGGTACATTTGGAAGAAGCTTTTGACAGGATTCGGTACGCTAAATTAAAGCTAAAGCCATCCAAATGCCAGTTTGCAAGACAGAAAGTCCACATTTTGGGCCACATTGTTAGCCAAGAAGGCATCACACCTCACCCCGCCAAAGTTGGCGCCATCACCGACATTCCCATGCCAGAGAACATCAAACAGCTAGGTCATTTTTGGGACTGGCTAGCTATTACCAGCGCTTTATTCATAGTTTTGCCCAGATAGCAAACCCCTTAACCGAGCTCACACACGAGAAAACACCCTTTATCATTACGGAAACACATAGGGAGGCTTTCAACAAACTCAAACACTTGCTCACTACTCCACCACTTCTCCAACACTTTCAGGAAAACAGGCCCACCTTTGTCCATGTGGACGCCAGCCAATTTGGCATAGGTGCAGCCCTGCTACAGGCGGACACTGATGGAAAACAGCACCCCATAGCTTTTGCGAGCCGTAAACTTACACCGGTCGAAACTAGATATTCCGCTACAGAAAGAGAGATGCTAGCATTTTCCTGGACCGTAAATTATTTCCGGACATATCTACGAGGCACGTCTAGAAAGTAAGTTCCGTTTGGTAATAAAGTTGAATTGTGTACAGATACAGAACAAATATTTATTGCACAACATTATACACCTCTTAAACTACTTTTCCACATAACTGCCGAACCTTTGCAGGCATTTGTCATAGCGTGGCACAAGTTTTTGGATACCTTCTGCATAGAAGTTTGCCGCCGACCGTAAACGAGAGTGAAGACCCCCTGTAAGATATCCTACCGTTTGGCTACTACTGTTAGGAAAATTGCGTGCTTACCAGGAGAACTGCGTATGTTTAGGAGTTCTCCTGATTACATACGCAATTTGCCTAACAGTGACGGCCAAACGGTAGGATATCTTACAGGGGAGTCTTCACTCTCGTTTACGGTCGGCGGCAAACTTCTATGAAGAAGGTATCCAAAAACTTGTGCCACGCTATGACAAATGCCTGCAAAAGTTCGGCAGTTATGTGGAAAACTAGTTTAAGAGGTGTAGAATGCTGTGCAATAAATATTTTTTTCTATATCTGTACACAATTCAATTTTATTACCAAACGGAACTTACTTTCTGGACGTGCCTCGTATATGGTATTTAATTCACAGTAATTACCGACCATGCTAGTCTCCTTTATTGGGACAAGTTTAAAAACCCCAATTCGCGGCTTAATAGATTTATATTCCGGCTATATGACTACACATTCGATGTAAAACATAAGAAGGGTAGTGCCCACCTCGACGCCGACGGGCTATCGAGATTACCAGTCCTCGACCCGCCCGAGGAGGATATTGACCATATAAGGGACGCTTTACCAACGTTTGCACTTACACAAGTTGATATGTGGCAGGAACAATTGAACGATCCCCAGCTAGGACAAGTTAGGATAGCGTTAAATAATCGCGACCAGGTAGATAATAAAATTACCCAGCTTTCCCGCCGATTTTTTCTCGATAAGGACGACACACTTAGATACCAACCCACAGCCACACATGACGTAACACCCGTTGCTCTTCCAAAAACACTCCAAAATCACGTCATGACAGAATACCCCAGTCCACCCATTAATGGAGCACACTTTCGAGTCCACAAGACCTATCAGCGAATTCGGACCAAATATTATTGGGAAAACTTGAAAAGCGACATCCATAAATTCATTAAAACATGCCACACATGCGGTGCCTTAGCTCGATTTACTAACGATGAAGGCACCGACTGGGATTATTACCTCCCAGCTGTGACTTTTAGCTACAACACATCAGTGTCGCAGGCTACCAAACACACCCCGTACTTTCTTCTACATGGCTACCATCCGCGCAGTCCCATCGATAACATATACATTCCGCAGGACACTCTCCCCAGTAACGCTGAGCGATTACAATATTTGTGCACAGCGCGGGACGCGGCGCGAAGAAATATTCGTGCTGCCCAAAAGAGGCAAAAACACGCTTATGACCGCACACACAAACATCAGGAGTACAAACCCGGTCAACTAATTATGATCTGGTCGCCCACACGCATAAAGAACGTGTCGGAATTCCTTATTCCGAAATGGACAGGTTCGTTCAGAATTCACAGGAAAATATCGGATCTAAATTACCTGGTCAATATACGCTACCACCACAAAATCATTAAGGACACTGTTCATGTACGGCGCATGAAACCCTACCATTCACGGGAATCAACCTCTGCGCCTCGGCCCCCAGTAGCTAAGAAACGCAAACGATAAGCTATCACACTCACCACCACACAGAGGACACAGGTCCACCTCACCCTTCTCATATAGATGTAAATAGAGAGTAAGACATGTCGAGGCTTGCTGCACATGTAGCAGCTAAACGTGTCCCCATACGTCCCCAGGGGCATAATCTACCAGGAAAGCATGGGCAAAAGTGCCAAACGCGCTATGGCATCTGGTAGCCATATTCACAGCAAGTGTCGGTGCCAATCCCACACAATGCCCCTCCACTACCTAATTATAAGTTGCATGTATAATGGTTAAGAATGTACTACCATATATTATATTATTTTAATTGTTTACTTGTATTATACTTGATTCAGACAGCAATTGCCAGAGTAAGGATTCTATGTACAGTGAAACACATGTTTCCACATCAACTATCAGACCAGGCCATTCCCACACAACCGGATACTGTCACCCGACCCACAACGCTGACTCAACGACCACCACACTTTCATAGCAGCAGATGTGCACTGCAAGTCACGTGCCCAGGCCCACGCATACACAGCCGTGCGTACTCCCGAACATTTCCTCGGAGTACAAGCGTAAAATCGCAGAAAGATTTACCTATAGTAGACTCCCACACATATAGTATAGGTCACACATTAGAATGAGGGGAAACATATCCGAATGCCATCTTCAGACTAACAACCACACCCAGGCATAGGTCCATTAGTTGACCGACGGAAGATTCACTTACCTCAAAACAGGGTCCGCAGGACATACATGCCTTCACAGGATAACTATATACCCATTCTACACTAATAACGACCTACATACGGCGTAATTTTATATACATTCGATACCGACCGACAGAAGATGAAAATACAATAGCACAACAATTAGTAGCACTGCATCACATAGCAACAGCCATTTTATACACACACACACACATACATACTAGAATCACTGCGTAAGATAATGACACACATAGCTATATTTCCCACACAGACACGCGGTGCACGGAATACGGAAGAAACCTCACACCGAGGCGAAGTTACAACCCCATTCCAATTAATTATCACCGAGTCAGTTAATACTTTAGCAGGCTTTATTCCATATACCGTGTCCACTTACGATAACAAACGTAGCTTACGGTTAACCTAATGGACACTGAAATAACACAGGTTAGCGGCCTTCAGTACAGGCCAAGACTCCCTATTACAATAACATATGTTAGCCGCCTTCAATACAGGCAAAGACGCATTACCACAACAGCACGGGTTAGTTGCCATCGCCACATCCAGCGACGAGATACAACAATCACACAGGTTACCATACACGCAGGATATACGACACAACAGGTCATCAGGACCACACACTTGTCGGGAAAAGGATAAGCACATACTTACAGAGGACAAACAATATCATACGCCATAAACTCAAGTTACATTCTCTCATACATCTCACTCAGTCCCGACACACGGACGTGCACACTGATTATGAGCAGTAACGCGTGGTCCATACGCGCTGCCGGCAGCAGTAATGCTACCACAACATCTCAGCCTGTGCATTGCAGGGCTTCCAACACGTAGGCTACACGCCATATATGGCGCACAAACTCACACATACTCCCTTCTATATTTTTTCCCTAACATGGGATCTTTAATTTTTGTTGTTGTTAGACGGTCCCATTGACCATACAGTAACGACATAGGGACATGCTAAACAAACAGTTCACCAACAAGGCGTCACCATTCTTAGCCAACGATTAGGGAAATTCATTCACAATTTAATTGTTTCATTCATAAATTAGTCAACGAAGCCAGGACTTGCGGCAAACACCGCTTGATTGGGGCAATTCCTCTAACTGGCTGCACAGGGACCCATTCTTTCCTCTCCACGCCAAATTATAAATTGTTCGTCATAGTCTGCCATATGCCGATATACTATTCAATACTGAAGTCACAATATATCTTAACAAGAGCCACAAGGCTACAATAGGACCCAAAAGTTCTTATTTCGATCCCATTCTATATATATACCCATTAGTTACACGCTTAGTACCACACTCATTAGTTGACCAAAATATACATCTGTATTTTCACTCAGGCGCCGACTTAAACCAATGTACATATCCCCATATGTAATACGGGTATCATTACCGATAAGGCCAATAATTATTTTATTTTTTGCGGGGTTAAGTCCTGTACAGTGTACATTAAAACACACCCTCCTAGAGCCACAATATAAGATAAATATCAGCCATGGGCGAAGGAACGCGAAGTTTTGTAGAGTATGAAAAACGAAGGCCCAATGATTCTAGGAATACGGACACTACATATGCACTCGCATTCACAAACCCTACTATTTACACATTAGAGAAACATACTCTTCCTGTTAGCACATTACATTACAGAGCTATAACACACAGCTGTCACTTCCATACAGCAGGTTGTCCGGTGGACATATCCTACTACGCTACCACACTGACATGCAAGCATTTGCGGAATACAGCAGGAATAGTACAGATTACACATATATATCCCTAGTTTATACACCCCGAGGGAACTAACATTGCCCCCATAGCATTTCTGCATTTTCCCGGAGTACGCGGGAATAGACCACGAAAAGAATTTTTCTACAGGAAAACACACATTGCCATCCACGCGGATAGGGTCGCAACAGGCCTCCATTCATTGTCCATACCCTATATACAGAGGGCGCAGTAGCCCAGTTTTTTTAACTATCATTTGCTCCGTTTTATCACGCTTTCCTGACAACGCATTCCCACAAACGTTCTACGCCTTAGGGAGAAATACTTAGATTCCCATTGCATATACAGTGACCTCCTGCAGTCACAATCACACTCTCCCCTACACAAGATATTTTGCATATCGACTCTACATAAACAACATATACTCGTGTCTCCAGACGACACATGCGCTTTTCATTCAGTTCGCCAAACGTCAACACAGACACCAGCTCACAGAGCTCCTGTCCAATCAGCCTAGCGCGCCAGTGGACACTACTCCCACAGAGCGCTGTAGCCAATTAGCGCAGCGTATTCAGCCCAGCGATAACCGCTACATGACACTAGACATATACACCTCTTATGTTAGGTTCTGACGTCACTCCTCCCTCACTACACATGACTCACAGAGAGCAGCCATTACTTCGTACGGCGAATCATCCCACGCGCGCGCCATTCAAATGCCATTGCGACCGGAACATCTACTTCCATAAGTATCCACTGCCTACCAGGCTAGACCCATATTTTTATTTGTATTCACCCCCTCACACACTACCTACCTAACACACAGAGCGCATATTTCACGGCCAAATGCCATTATTATCAGTGCTACACACGTTTTCACAAAACATTTGCCCTTTAATACACCCCCGTAAAGACACCACCCTCCGCTCTAGGCAGGCATGGGCATTCCCCCACAGACATATGTAGATAAATATCCTTTCCGTTTAGAAATTTTTACTCTAGGCATAACAAATTTTGGTGATAACACTATATTCCAGGTTCGGACGAGAAAAATCGTTCACAGCGGTGGCACAACAATATTTCCGCCACACGTCTCTTACCCCCTCTTGGATTCTAACATTACACACCTACATCTCTTGGGATTTATACATACGAATAACACATAATTGGCATTTATATTTATGATGATGATGATGATAATTGTTGTTTTAAGGGGCCTAACATCTAGGTTATCGGCCCCTGATGGTTTGGGTGATCGTGAAGATGAAAAAAAAGCGAACTTAAAAACTAAAACTAACTACTTACCTACATACTAGAAGAAGAAATGGAAAAATAAAGGAGTATAAGGCAAATAAAGGACAGGAGGAAAAGAAATGCCCTCAACCCTCGAAGAAGGCGGATTGAGGGACTTGGAAGGAAGGAGAGCCATGAAAGGCAGATAGGAAAGTGAAAGAGGAGAGGGTCCGCCCCAAAGGTAAGGGACAAAAGGGAAAACGGACCCAGCTCAGGAATCCCTCGGGGTCGCCAACTCCCGAACTCACCAGCCGTGAGCCCCTGAGGGTGTAGCATTATCTAAGGTGCACCAGAAGTTGTGGGGCTACATACACCAAGCCTCCATAAAGGGCCTAGAGCACAAGGCAGGAGGTAAAAGGAAGAGAAAAAGAAGGCTGACCCCTCGCAGAAGGAGGGAATCAGAAAAGATGAGACAAGGGCCAATTAAGGCAGGAAAGGAAGAGACTCCCTAGGCCTCGGATACCCTAATACCGTCGGGGTCAGAAGAGAGCAAGAGTTGACCAAGTGAGGTCGACAGGAAAGAAGACAGAGAGGAGCACGGCACAAGTAAGTGGAAGTAATGCCGGACTCAGCTGGGGCCCCGTGGTCGCCAACCCACGCCCACTAGATGTGAACCCCTGGGGGTCATTTATATTTACCCCGCCCCCCAATGTTAGGGTGGCAAGACACACTTTTGCTCCCACACACTTCCGCATAGAGGATGATAAATTTTTGACCACTATTCCCCCCTACAAGGTAGATTTCGTCCACAGAAAAAGATACACAATAGAGCACGCAGAGGCGGCATTCTAGTTTACATTTGGATAGATGACATGATTTGTTCAGAGCAAGGCGGCGCACAGAGGTGCAGCCTACTATCTAGGATTACAATATTCATCCAGACAGCGACAGTCAGCAGTACCGATACCGATACACAACTCGCGGACGCGAATTTTCATACAGCGCCCATTATACTTTTGTATCGGGATCCTACACAGATATATGACAATCTTTTACCTAATACTGCATATCTTTTGAGGACCTACTAAAGACAATATGCCACAGGAGGGGAATATCGATCACAGGGTATCCTGACAAATCCCCGTGACCCTTCCAGGAATGTATAGTACAGTGTTACTATGTTCAGAGGTTCTTTTTATTAAACTGACCATTATTAGTATATAAGATATCTAGAGAATAAGTCCAGGTTATGTATTGTACATTGTAGGCAGCAGTATACTACGTTATACGGCCGCAGATGTTCAATTTCAATTGGTTCTTTAGGGGGATTAAATCAGACATCCTTGCGAAAATTAATAGCCTACTTATCCATTAATCACTTAGGTTGAATAATTGCTCCTATAGTTTCTGGTGAAAACTTATGAGAATTATATTTTCTCGTTTATTCTTTCCTCAAAAATTACAGCAAGTTGATCCAAGCTTAACAGCATTCCCCCTCCCATCACACAGTATCTACACTACTACATCTTACACATTATCCCCCCTGCCAAGGTGCACACCATGCTCTTGGCTAAATGTTATTCAACAATTCGGAGCTACAAAGCTAACAGTTGTCTGAGCAAATCATCCATTTCTTGAAGACTAGATATTCTAGATGCTATTATGTTTCTTCTTACATCGGCCGGAAATTGTCGTGATATCGTCTGGAACATTTCTATGTCTGACGGTGAAGGTTACAAATATTGCATTCGTGCTAATTGCGTCAAAAATTAGCTAGCATAGCGAGTGGGATGCGAACTAACGTACTTCCGTGAGTATGCCTCTGCCCTTAAATTGTGTTGTTCGTCCATCGACCAACATCGTTGTATGAGGGCATCCGCGAAGTCCTCAAAACATCTAAAAGTCCATCGAAAAGCACAATACCACTGAAGCGCAGTAGTGGTTAAATAACGCTCTACTAGTCTTAACTTTCTTTCTTCAGGGACGTTATTTTCCATAAAATATTCAGAAACATTGTTTATGAATTCTATTTGAGTTATACCATCATTTCCTGGGAAAGTACTGTCCCCGTATATTCTAGAGGCGGTCTGTTGGATATCCGAAGCACCAGCTGGATTCGTAGACCCTGACTGCTCCGGCGCAAAATACTGGTCAAGGATCTACGTCCAACTAGACCCTCGCGAATATACGTGGCGGAAATTACAATGCAACTGTGAATTACAAGAAAAATACACTTAGCTCGCAGTAAAACACCTACCTTATTCTCGGGGATCTCGTGGTCAGCCTCTCTGGACCTAAAATGGGTTTCACAGTTGCATCTCCTTATATCTAAAATGAATCATGACAACACGGCTTCTAATAAAAGTAAACGATTTAATAAAAAAAAATGTAAATTAAGCTAAACATTCACACAACAAAATAAAATACACACTCCCATTCGCTCATCTCTACACTCACGCCACTGACAGAACTGCGTTCTATGAACATTATGAAAAAAATTGGTGTAGCTTGTGTCCATACATCAAGCTGTACAATGGTTACACACCTCAGTGTATTTACGTTCTTCTGGCACGCTCCCAAGCACACATGGGCGCTCGGCGCACGCGACCATCGCCACGTGTCCGATGACATAACATTCACCGCTACATTCCTAGTCTGACTGGTTTAAAAATAAAGGAAGAGCGCGAGCCGTGCGGTTCGCAACTACTCTCCCCATTTGTGCGGCCTGGCCGAGCTATGGCCCTGGCTAGAAACTAGTTTTAAAGAAGTCCTCGCTATTCCCGCCTGGTCCACAAATGAGCTCTCCATAACAATAAGAGCTGTGTTAAAATGATGCATATTCACGTCAGAACAAACACGTGAACTGTACGCAAATCCTACATGCTACTGGCTTAAAACTTCTACACACACTAACATTCACACTCTCGCATTGTGACGTCCCAATGGAGATCATTTCATTCGCACTGAACAAGAAACAAACCACATACAGTCACATACTCATTCATGCTCTAACCTATACGTTAAACAAACTATAAACTTCCTATTCCTAACATGTTATACACTCGATTGGTAAATAATAAAGGTTAACACTAAAAGAATTTATAATGACGCTTATAGCATCAGCTATAGTCCTTTCAAGGTAATAGCGTCTAAATACACTCGAGCCTGCGCTCTGATCTAGCAGTTATGTCAAATACAGTGAACTGTGATCTTTAAAATCTTCGACATCACCAGAAATAACCACCACCAGTCTCTCCTTTCTGATGAAAAAATTAAAATCCACAGCCTGCTTCCAGTCTCCGACCGGGTCAGGAATGGAATGAATGAAGCCCCCATCTAGCGGCGAGGATATGAACTGTGCCGGATGCCGAGGCCTGACGCACTCCTCTGGGGCAATGATTACATGAATGACAGATGAAATGAAATGATAGTGGAGAGTGTTGCTGGAATGAAATTGGCAGGGAAAACCGGAGTTCCCGGGGAAAAACCTGTCTGCCTCCGTTTTGTCCAGCACAAATCTCACATGGAGTGACCGGGATTTGAACCACGGGCCCAGCGGTGAGAGGCCGGCGTGCTGCCGCCTGAGCCACGGAGGCTTAGTCTCTCCTTTCTGATCTGGTGTCAAAATAGTTTTAAATACATTCGACCACTTAAGGTGAAACATATGCCGTTACATGTTTGGGCTTAATAATCTCGATAAGAGGATTGCATAACAGCTGTCATCATCAATTTCCTGTTCCAATTTCAACCGTGACCCTTCCTGTCCTCTCTAAATCCCAGGTCGTGTATAACAAAATAAGGAGTACTCTCTACTCACACTTTAAATGCCATGCCAATCCTAGTCATGCCCACGCAATGACTGTACTATAAAATGCGGAACACACCTTCGCAATAACATCGTATACCAACTACATACGGAAATACACAAAAAAAAAATATCAAAGGGTTATCAACTTCACTTCTTTCAACCTGGCATTCCTTACAAAAGGGCATGATTTCTCAGCGTTGTCACCACAATCGCTGGTCTCATGAACAATAACAACAATTGTTAAATTATTAATTTATACATCTTATCGATCTCTGGAATTTACGATACTGACCTCCTCACTTAATACTCTTGAAACGATACTCTGATAAGTATAAACTGTCGTGCACACACTTAATAAAAAATACTACATCTCATCTTCACACATCTGGGTTCGACTTTAATCGAGGAAGGAATATTATGTCTGCAACGTGACTTGATATTACTCCTCGTAAATATTAAATCACAACAATATATCTATGTGTTTGTCCAACAAGAATCTATCACGACGAGGATATCGAACGATAACTACCCTAACGTCGGATGATAATTAATCTTCCAAGAAAATTCTAGCTTCCAATAAATTAAATGACTGAAAGTTCATAGCTTTCTTCAATAAAAACATACAGTTAGTCATATTCGTATTCTCTTAATTCAGAACGAATGTCTATGAGTTCTGACGATAATAATCGTGTCCACGTTAAATGTTTCTTTTCCACAATGTGACATGATATTTCACAATATATCACTACCAAGATCTTCTTTCTTGACGTTTCTTCTTGACGGATAAAATGCCCAAATTAAACTAATAAAAATTAATTTAATGGGTAACATAGACGAAAAGGTCTATCACCTGCATTCAGAACGAATACAACACGTCGAAAACAAAATTACTGTTCCTTAAAGGAAATGACAAAGTTTGTTCCTCGAACAAGTAAATAATCTCAGTTCAGAAACTGGATTCCTAACAAACGAAGTTAATAGCGTCACAAGAAGATCACTATAATAAATTTCGAAGAATAAAAATGCTATACATGGACTACATAAATACAGTGACGAAATATGGATAAAGGATTTGCTCAGAAAATGTCACTACAAGCTCTAACTACAAGGTTAGTGAACACTGCTACCTGGTCTCGAAGTCTAGAAGATCAAGATAGAGTACAACAAAATACTCTGATGTTACATCTCCCAAAGATCTGGGTTGGATCCTAGCTCGTCTCTACGAACTCGTGACCTCAGGAAAAGAACGAATTCCCCCACTGGAAACAGCAAGCTCCGACCGGAATCGAACTGCGCGGGCCTTCAATCATCATCTTTCTTATGACCGGGATAACCCTGGACCTCTTGATAATCTTGATGTTTCTTCTATCTCCGTCACAGCACAGTCTCATCATAACAGTGAGTAGCGTTGAAAGTTCTGCTTTCCACTTCAAAAGGCATTTGAAGAGAAAGTCTTGGACCTCACTCGTATAACGAACATTCATGTAGATGGAATCTGAACATCGTTCTGTAGTCTCTGATCTTAATGTTGAGCTCATGTTCGACAAGAATGCACTAGAATAGAGTTGTGCATCAAGTCTCATGATTGCTCACTAAGTAGACATTCACGAACAGTCTCCTCTAATGAAGCTCCATCGTTGACTATATTGCTTCTATTTGCTTATACTCCTGGCGCAAATAATAATTTAGTCCATAATAATCTTCATAATGCTAGACTGAATATTGTTCTTCACTATGGAATACATCTCCATCCTAAGTGTTGTAATACAGTTCCACACAAGCAATAGTAATACACACTCGTACTCACTTGTGGTTGTTACCTGAGCTGCCGTCGCTCGGACAAAGTGTCGTATCGCGCTGGCAAGAAACACTTCTCTCGCGCTTCACAAAACTGCTTATAAATGCTGAAATACTTATCTCAAACTTCTGAAAGTTTGTAATATACAATATCTGCTAGTCAGCTACAATATGTAGTTGAAATAAAGTCACTGAAGCCGATCAGACCGAAGTGATTGCGGTTTATATGATCCTCGCAACTTCACCTAGATTCAAGGCGCGGTTGTCTCCTAATTCCGCCCTTGCTTATGCCTTGTCTCCACGAGTCACCTTCTTCTAGCTCGGTGAAACACTCGGAACTCCTTTCTCTGCCAATCGCACACGTCTGACCTCTTCGACGTTCAGATACACAAGAGCCCCGTGCTTGGCGTCTCCCCTCCATGTCTACCGATTCTAGCCGCCTTTTCGAGTTCCCTCTCGAATTCGCGCGGGCTCTAGCAAATCGCTTATTTCTTCCAATAGCGACCTGCTATTGACTTATAAATATTTCCAATATTTTATTATCATATTCTTCTCTTTTCCAATATATAAATTCATCCTCTATGGGCTTAAATGAATTAAATATCCATAAAAATTTAGTTGCTGGAACTCCCGTCTTCCTATTGGCTGTAAGCTCATATCCATTGGGATAATTTATAACGATATTTAAACAACTCCTGGGAATATTCGCTGTTGCTAGGTCGATTCCAAGCTTCTAGAAACTTCCATTGCGCAATACAATCACGTGACGGAATTTCCCTCCTTGCTCGACTGGTTTCTGCCAAGTTCCAGCCATCATATTCCTTGGTTAAATTTTATCATGGGCTTCGAAAAAAAATGGAATATTCCCATTTTCATCCCTTATAATTCATTTTACGGGGGCAGTACGTGGTTACTGATCTATGTTGCGGATTATCATGACATTTGGAATACCTGATGCTGTATTTCCTTGTGTCATGTGTGCCCATTCAGCATGAAATATGCCAATCACAGTTTGCCAGCAATGCTCAACCGGGAGTATCGGGGTTCATGGTATGTTCTCCCAATCTGTGACCTACACACTTTGGATTAAATAGAGGATACACTTCCAAAAATAAACTCCTACTATAAAACATTTAATTACTCAATTATACGGCGCTACAAAAATTAAACACATAAAATACTGACCCTTTAATCTTACTTATTCACAATGAACAAGGAATACAAAAAATATCAAATCATCATGAATGGCTTTCCTTAAACCAACAACATCCATTAAGTTTCACTTCCATATAGTCCTTTTAAAATTCAATGAAATCAAGAGCTCCAATAGGCTCGATACTTTTTATATACACTGTGTTTTTCATTTACAACACATCACTTCCTAGTACATGAGTATACTTCTTAATCAAAAATATAAAAATTTACCAAAGTACAGTTACTCATTTACTTAATTTTGGGCTTTCACAACGCTCACAGGTTACCATCTCTCTCTCTCTCAAGCCAACAATTCACTACCGTGATTGGGAAACATTTGCGTACTCCGAGCTACAGAAGACTACTTGAACAAGTCAAAAATTAAGATCACTCCCGGAATCTAATTGTCTTCATTAAAACTCGTGAATCACTACATCATATTATCATAACATTAGGGATTTATTACTATTTGTCTTAAAAGACCATTTATCATAAGAAAGCTACGATCTGAACTCTGCAAGCGGGAATCTTTCATCTAAAAGAACCTCGGTTCGGAGACCGGGTCGTTAAAACAATCTCTAAACACTCTTGTGTACTATAACTTCAAACAGACAGCTTTTAAACCTACCGCAACATATCAATGGTAAGGGTCTGGCCTTGGCTACTTAGCGTGATTTATTGCAGGGAGGCAGACTTCACGGTCTCGCCCACACGAGACGAGCTACCCTCAGCTTTTACACAGCTGTTTCTTAAATGCAGTTCTTTGAACAGGCAAGGCTTTCATACAAATTACTATAACAACATATTGAGGTTCCACAAACCTATTCTCTTTACTTCGGCATTTATTAATTATGAAGTGTCCTCATTGGCGGGTAAGAATAATTCAATACAACAACAAATACTTAGGGGCTTAAACATAGACGAATCTGAGTTCGATCCTTTCAATTGCCTTGGGATCCATATCCCCCACTGGAGGACTTATAACATTAGCGACTTAGGGCAGGCCCTTTTTGCCTTATTACCGGCGCTCATAATACAATATAAATAGCACCCTCTTTTACCATATAACACACACGTGGCCTCGTGATCACATCACTATTTGGAGGACTTACCATAATTCAATTACCACGACCAACTGCCCCTCATAATTAGTTTTACCGAGTATTCCAACGCATTCCTAGCGTGACAAATTTCTTTAATGCGCTACATGGCGCTTACACATTACTAAGCCAAGTTGCCTTCAATGAACTGATAAATTCAAAAATCAACATTTGATTACATTTCCATTCTATATTACTCCTCTCCCTTAACAATAATCGCTTTACCATACGAACATGTGTTCATAACATGTATAAATTCATTTAAAGGAGCTCGGAAGCTACTACTTTCCATATAAGTCATCAGAAAATTCATTCATTTATATAATTGTTATTATTATTATTACGCTTGCTTTCTCATATTTAAATCATTTATCAATTACACTGATATTTTATTTCATACCTTTCCCCAAGGGATTTATTTATTTCACATAATTATTTATACTTTCTCAATTTTTACCGTTCAGATCGCGCTATTATTCTTTTATTTGTTATTCAAACATCCCTATTCTTTCTTTCTCAAGTGGATTATACGCAAATCTTCCCCAACACATAACATAATGAAATGGTTACTCACATGAATTCACGGTCATCGGCCGAATTCTCCAGCGATGTTTCATTTTGCCCACTCACTGCACTTAAGCCATCTTCATACTCATTTCACACAATGACACTTCTTTAAACACATATAAATTATTTACCTTAATCACTTTAACCATATTGAATACCATTTTTGTATTCATTTATCTTAACACAAATAAATTCACTAAAATTATTACACTAAAACAAATTTTACTATATTTACACTACACAAATTTTTAATCACTTAGGCGTTACTTTTTGCCTTACACACGTGATTTCTTTCTTCCCCGTTTCCAAGGGTGACACTTTTCGACGTCTGCTTCCTAATCTGGCCAAGATAATGAAAGTCTCGATCAATCTACCCCTCCCTGGAACGGTTAATCTTCAGCTCCGGTTTCTGACTATCGGCTTCTACACTTTACTTCTTCCTAGACACTAGTTAATTTGTCTATATAAAGTCTGTCCTGTTTACGGTCTCTCGAATACTGTATCGGTGACCTTATATTTTCTAGCATTAATTGCTCTTCCTTCAGTTCGTGGCTTACTGCTTTTACACTTCGTTTGTCTCCTTAGACAAAACCTTGAATTACTATTTCGAACTCTTATTTCTCTGCGCTCTAGTCCCTATATTTTCGGCACATTAGGCGTTACTTATTTCCTTCGACCCTGATCGGGTTCTTTTACGTTGATAAACTGTTTGTTTCACTTTCTTAGGTACTTCGAAACGCTACGATACTTTATGTCTTTTAACTGAACTGTTATTCGAATACCTATCGCCTGTTCTTTCGTCAACGTCGCAGCCTAACTTTGACTGTAATAATAGACTTTCACTATGAAGTCTGACGTTTACTGAGATTAATCCTGTACTAGGATTTTACTATATTTCCACACGGCGATACTAATGACGATCCTGTTCGGCCACTCCCATACGGGTTGTTCGTTGGTGACACAGCGTATCACGACCTCTCGAGGTCTGGTAAAGACCGCATTTGATGTGATGCAGCACCTCCGTACGAGGTCTGTTGTAAACTGCATGATTAGCCTGGCTCTGCCAGGGCTTTTATACAAATTCGCGACAAAAAGATAAAATCCTCGTCTTTTTCATAACTAACTTTTGAAGTAATAGTCGCATACTTTTGAAACTTATATCTCTGGAAAGATCGTTTTCTAAACGTAAACTGACTTCTTTGCACATGAAAATCGATCGTACAATTTCGAGATATTAAATAAAATTTGCTCTTCAGATACGTGGGTGTTGTGGTTTATTTTTAATCCCTACCACCTCTGGTCTCGGGGAACTTTTAACGACGTCATGCTTCGTTTGCACTTCTTTCCTGGGCAATTATTATAACCTTTTTCCCCACACAAAAATCTCTATTCCAAAATGATTCACAATGATGTATTTCTTTTGTTAATTATATGTTCGCAAATGGATTAAATCTAATTATTCCTCTTCTTGCACAACTGCGAGGTTGCCATTTTATTGCTGCGTAAGATCAATTTCCGAAACCTCTTCTCTCTTACTCCCAGCGGAAAATTTTTATCGTTCTATTTATAGTCATGATCTCTCCCTATCGGTGCGTCACGCATGATATCATTTCCGGGCGACTCCTGCTCTCTTATTATTTAGCCACATGGTAACAGTCCTCTTGCATAAAATCTTTCTAACTCATTCTAAAGACTGTCTTTTTCCTTCCTTCTCTTACCAATAAAATGTGGATTCGACCCTTGAACCAATGGCATATGGGTGCACATGTTCTCATTAGGTGTTGAGAATAGCACTTGACTATCTCTGACTGGCGGTAAATTTAACCTTCTCGCATGAAATAATTCCTCTTCCAATCTATCTATTCGTTCTTGCAACCTTGTTCGCTCTTCTCTGGTACTACTTTATTCAACTAGGTCTGGCATCGATGTATTATCGTTATTAAGTTCGATAGTCTGACCTTTATTTATATCCTCTAAATTGTGAGAATCACTTACTTCAATTTCCTGTAGCTTACTTCTTATTGGCTCAATTTCGACACTTAAATCGGAGATTTTACTTTCTATTTCTAGATTAACGTGTTCTTTAATCTTACTGCCCAGATCTGGTTCTAAATTTACAATTTGTTGTGACTGTAAACTTTGTATTTTCTTAATAAAATCATTTCTTACATCTCCGATAACTTTATTAATACGATATACGGCAATAACAAGTTTTTTAGAAAAATCATCTAAATGTTTCACAGTAACACCTGAGGCTTCAATCAACTCATTTTTAAGTTCAACAATACTTTCATTAACAACACCCTTTATGTCAATTTCAATATCAGCCCTTACAAGATCAGCATTCTGATTCACCTGTATCTGTACCTGAGCTACAGTTGTTTTCAACTCATCCAGGTTGGAGTTGATACCTAGATTTTCAGACTTGAGCTCGCCTAATTGGAGGGTTATATCTTTTTGGAAATCTGTTATCTTTTTACTGTTGTCTTCAGACTGGATTTCTAAAGCTCTCAAAGAAGTTTGAGTTCTAGCTAAAGTGTTTTGAATGTCAGTAGATCTGGTATCTAGTGTAGCTAGAGTTGCTTGGGCATTATCTAATGTTGCTTGGGTATTAGTTAATGTGTTTTTCATCTCTGTATTTTGAGTTTTAAGGGTTGCTAAAGTTACTTGGGAATTAGCTCCAGTTGCTTGTGTTTCAGCTAACCTTCTTTGGGTCTCAGTTGCGTTATTCTGGCATTCCCTAGCTAATCTATCTGCGTCAGCTTTTGCCTCTCTCCTACTTTCTTCTTCATTTCTCTTAATTTCTCGTTCTACATTCTTCTGATACTCATGTGTGACTTGATGTAGGGCTTCCAAGTCTTTGTCTAATTTGCCCTGCGTTTCCTGTAATTTGGCAAACATTGCCCTTATAGCATCCAGGTCTCCTGGCATCTTCTTATCTTGAGAAAGAGGGAACATACACTATGACAACAATCGAGAATATCCGAAACAACTACTATTTATACCACTACAATAATAATGAAGGAGATTCCATCGTTTACCAGTTAACTTATCATAATTTACGAATGCCTGACGTCTTTTAAATTACAGATTCAAAATCTGTAGTCCCTATATGACACATTATCATTTGTAGCCAACGGTCTACTAAAATAAAAATCAAACAGCAATCCTAATTTACAATATTAACTTTATATTACTTATGACCTCAAAATAGCCATACAACCGGTAGATTAGGATCTAGTCATTACCTTTCTAAGGTTAGTCCTTGGACTAGTCTTCCTTTAACTACAATACATAGTTAACAATTCAGGTTAGATTTCTTTCATAAATCCATTCTCATCTCGATAAACGTTGTTGACTAATTATTACAAATTTCAAGTCTTCCACCGATTATCTCACACTCTCGTGTAATAATTAACGATGTTTTCTAAGGTGATCACATCATGTCAAAGTTCCACAATGCGTCTACCTTCAATCTAACCTCCTTCCTGTGCATTAACTAAGATCTCTAGTTAATCACATCGGAATTACTAACTACAATCGCTAGACACTCAACTGTGGGATCCATAAACACGAACAACCACATTGACGTTAGCATATAAACGCTAGACTTTCAACTGAGTGGCCAAAATCTCTAGCACTCGTGTTGAAGGCGTCATAACATCACTAAGCTCTAAACCAGGGGCCAAAATCTCTAGCCAAACACGTTGGTTGCGACATAAAATCGCTGCGCCAACCACTGTGGGACCAAAATCACTAGCAACCACGTTGGTAGCGTCATAAAATCGCTAACGATTTATCAACCTGAATGTGCTATAGTATCAAACTACAGAACAATAGGGTCCTCTAACTACTCAAGAAAGACGAGAATCCAAGAAAATCTCGGGCGTAAGGATGCGGATAAGGTCCCTTGGGAGCTTCCACCCTACAGCACAATCCACTACCATTTAACTACAAAGACAATACCAAATTTCTATAAAAGATCCGAGAATCGTAAAAACGTGCCTGACATATTTATTGACATTAACAACTACACGTTTCCTAACACTTGCATTCATAATATGCATTATTAACGTTAAATTAAATTAAATGACGAAATGTCATTACTTTGTTACATTAAAAACTTATTAGTTTCTTATAGAAACCGATAAAATTGTTTATAGAAGCTTTCAAAAGCTCAAATAAAATAATGAATTAAATCGTAGCAAACAACTGCTGTGCCCTAGGTAACGGGAGATTTATAACAAAATAAAATGTTATAGAGTTAAAAAAATATCCCCAAAATAAAATGAATTTATCCCTGACGCAGATCTCCGTCATTACAAAAACTATTCATTACTCTATACAATTTATCTCCCATCTCCTATCACTTAAATCCTACTCATAAAAACTATATAAAATCTCGACTCATATTTAAATTACAAATTAAAAATTACAATACGCATAAATATAACTATAAATCTTTCGTTAAATTCTAAACATTATTTTTATACAACACAAATATCGGCGCTGTAGTTCAGCAACTACTCAATTTAAAATGAAATATTCACAACGGGCAAACTGCCTTCTTTACAGACAATATAGACACAAATTGTCTTGCTATTTCTTCACTGACATTTCAACGGACATTAGAAAATTTTCATTCGCCATACTATGTCTTATTCGGGAAACTGTTACAATTCGGGATTCTATAATCCATACAATTAAGTAAAGACATAGTTCATTGACCTCTTATAACTGGTCTGTCATCAAAATAAAAATATTTAATAAAAATATAATCTTCCAATTCGT
The DNA here is from genome assembly GCA_946902985.2 of Meconema thalassinum. NCBI lineage: Eukaryota > Metazoa > Arthropoda > Insecta > Orthoptera > Tettigoniidae > Meconema > Meconema thalassinum. The sequence goes on along the minus strand of OX336392.1, from coordinate 499,070,860 downwards.
TGAATAATTACCGTAAATTCAATCTCTGATTAAAAACCATTTAAATTGAACTCAGTTTACTCTCAGTTTCAACAAACATCCATTGATCCTATAATTTCTTTCAGATACAACTTCATCTATGATTCGCTGTCCTAATGCTTTCAAGGAGTTTCAACTCCATGAGTCTATTTCAATAACTTCAAATATTAGTAAATACCGACAACACTACTTCTTCTTAAAACATCCTATTTTCCAACATCAAAATATGCGCAAGTCTGTCACTACAGACATTCCTTCAACAATTGACAAATGACTTCACAATGCTCATTGTCATACAACAAATACCTCCGTTATCACGGGAATAAATAGATCTCTCTCCTAGAGATACTTCGCAGTTTCTTCCAATAACATATTTTTCTCAACTAACTTCTCGTTAACAAAATCTTCTCGTAGTTTCAACATCCTTAATAAAATATTATTACGTACCGCCGCGGACCGGCAGGAGACTTTCGGGTGAGTGACAGTGTGACAGACCAAAGCAGCTGTCTCGTTGGTCTTGGACAGAACCATCAGCTGGAGAGAGAAAGTTCCCACACCCTCCCGGCCCCTCCCACCGGCAGACACAATAGCGGAACATCTGTGAGTCATCGCGAGCCGGCCAGAGAATACGTGTGGACTTAGAACAATCGAGAGCAGACTCAATGCGGCAATTGGTTGTGACATTTAGAACTTTCCAGGCCAGGGACTGATCGCATATAAACCAGCGAGCCGCGGCGAGGAGGCAGTGCATTGGACAGTATTGGTCAGTGTTAAGTGTGTATTGAAGTGTGGTCGAGTGAGTGAGTGCGGGGCAGTACAGCGATTATTACTGGACGTCTACGGTAACAGAGTGGAAGCCTGTCTGCCAGGGTGCAACTTTGAGTCAGCACTGTGAGTGCTTGGAGGTGTCGCGGTGCTTCGTGGAAGACGTGGTCGTGGGATCGGCACGGGACGAGCAAGAGCGCACAAGGAGCAGCAAGAGGACTCTGGAAGTAAGTGAAGTGGCAGGGGCAAGGCTGTAGAGAACCTGTGTAGATTGTACGTGTGAGTGTAAGCTGGAACACTGTAACGCCTCACGGACAGAGAGAACATAAATAGCGGGGACAGTGGTGTGAAGGTAATTGTGGAAACTAATAGTGACTAGTAGTCGCTTATGAAGTGAGACTCAGTGTGTGTGTGTGCACGGTGTATGTTTGTAGACCTGTAATAAAATTATTATTTCTTTAAAGGAACAATTTGTGTTGTGCTTCCACCCACCATAATCCAGTTAACGGAAGTGCCACTAGGGGGTGGCACGTAACAATATGTAATATAAATACTGGTTCTATCGATGAATTAATTAAACAGGAAAATTCAATAAAATACTAGTCTTCTAATAACAATATTATTCCTTTTATATCACTCACATTTTCATAAAGCTTCCTATTAGCTGTGATATGTTCTTCAAATCTTTCTTCAAAATCTTATTATTTCAAAAATACGCTGTAATTCGTAACTTCACATTACATTCTCTTAAGAATTCTTTCTTTAATATATTTCTCATAATATTTATACTTTATGTTTGTTAATTATGTCACCAAATATTTATAACCAGATCTGTAAAATAAGTTATCAGGTCGTGACTTTACATGGATCTCCAAATACGATCTTTAAGAATCGCATTCTCTAAAATATACCTCTGTCTAACATTCTTGGAACAAATTTCCAATATTATCATCGTAGTCAAAGAACGATATAATACAATTCAAAACTGACAAAATGTGATCTAAACACATTTAAACTTGACCATAAAAATGTTCTGAACTAAACGGTAAAATCTCCTCATTCAAATTTCGAAAGTCACAAAATTCCAAAAATCTAAATAACAATTCTAAATTGTCAAAATCGACGAAAATCGAGAATAAACATCCGCATGACGTAGTTATGAAAATATAACATCGAAAACTATGACAATATTATTAAATCGTAGAAAAATGGCATTAATAAAACGTTGTCGGATATTCCCAAAAATTTCTACCATTCTACAAAATGGGATATATCGTTGGTCACCTTGTGTTGCGTTATAGATGACTAGAAGTGGGCTTTCTTCGCTATCCCTCAGAAACTGATTGTTTCTGATACCTCAAAACTCCATGATGTCGTGTGGGCCTCTTCGATCTCCTACAGAAGTTTCCATGCGGTCAGGTACGGTATTCGAACTCGAACATCTTCGTGTGGCCGTCCTTTCTGCTAGGCTATCTTCATGTGTGAGATTGGAAACCCTTTCTCTCTTGATGGCACTGGGATCAACCCTAGCCGCCCTCGTTCGTAAAATTCTTCTGTCTTCTTTCGCCAAAGTTCTGATATAAGTATTCGTCATTTTAGTTGGTGAAATGACTTTGTAGATGTAGAATAATTTACATGGGAGAGACGAGATGTTAATCTCCCCCACGAGATTGATGTTATGTCATTTCGAATACCCTCGCTGTCATCATAGTTCTGTTCCCAATAACATTTTAGTTCGTCATTACTTCTTCTGTAGATTCAGTCGTATTTTCCTCCCTGAACTACAGCAATTTCTCATGGTATAAATATGTAGAATAATTTCAATAAGCTTTAAATATAGTTGTATGTCGACTTGATATACATGCACAAACTAAGTGCCTTCGTTTTCGTTGCTAATTGCGTGCCGTATTCATCTTCTTCAAAGATATAATAATCTCTATCATCTTTGTTCGATTGTCGAGTATTTGGTTGACACGTCCTCTTCTCATGAAGTCGTAATTGTTAACAGCCTAGATTCTCTTCTCTCATTCCCCTGTCAATACTCAAGTTAGCGTCGCCCTTCAGAACATGGATCTGATTGGTTCCTTATTAGCGATGATGGTAATAATCCTTAATTAAACATTTAATTAGCCGCAATATTAATAAATAGTTCTTACTTATTATATAATATCTTCCATGATATTGCAATGTGTTAAAATTATGCTGATAATTAGCTATGCTAATTACATTGTTTGCTCTTATCTAAGTAAGGTCGCTTCTCATTGGCTGTTCGACACGCGCCAAGCTCGAGTCTCTCCTCCTTCGAATCTCTAGTCACACTTCCTTCGCGTGCGTCTTTCGGCTCGACCCGGAAGTCTTAGAGTATCTCCGTGCATCATAGTTCCATCATTCTTTAGCACTGTGCTGCCTAGTGCTAAGTCGCTCACGTGACTGCGAATAATTTCCTCATTGGTCGGCTCGGTTAACTGACTAACTCAGCGAGATGTACAAACCAGTTTCGTGGCTTGATTCCAGTGTCGCTATAATTTCACATTGGCCAGTTAGAAAACTTTTGAAAATACGAATATTTCCAAGCTCATTTACATATACGAGTACAGTAAGCGAACAGTTAAGGCACAAAACAGACTTTTATTGGATTTTGGACACTTCGGTGCACTTTGAACTTTTGTCTTCTGTGAACAAGTATCTCTTCCGTGACACTTTTCACCACAAATCCAAAACTTCCAATGACTCTTGTCAACTGCTTTTTCACTAGAGCAATGTTGTTTCTTGACATACCTGACTTCCTTCTTGGTGTTGCTGTACAGGGCTGCCCCATCAGCTGACTTCTCACCATGGCTTCTGCGAAAGCTTTCGTCCAACAAGATAGACTTGATGCGGTCCAAATGTAGTTCCTCCGATGTTGAGGTTACGGACATAACTAAGTTATCGTATTCATCAGGAAGACCTCGAGGTATCATAGCAGCAACAAACTTATCTGCGACAGGCTCATCAACAGCTGCTATCTTCTGTGTAACTGACATAATTTCACCAATATACTTGTCCATGGAATCGAAATCTGATAACTTGAGCGAGCACAGATTTCGCATCAGCGTGATATACCTCCACTTCCCTTTATCTTCAAAATCCTTTTCAAGGGCATGCCAGGCATCCTTAGCTTTGGCACAGTCTCAAACATGGGGATAATTGTGAACAGCCACCATGAGACACATGTTCGCCAGCGCTCTCTCGTCACCCCGATCATGTCCCTCCGACACATCTGTGCCTCGGACGTGGCCCACAATCCATGCTTTTTGAGATAATTTGACATCCCAAAAGACCTGTTCGAATAATCCTCCCGACCACTCAATTTCGGAAACCCATAGGCACAAGGACTCAAAGCATGTTCGCTCATTTTGCCTTCTCACTTTAAAGATCACTGAAGAAAATGATCACAGAACACCGTTATGCCTGGGCACATAACCTATTGAAACTACTTGTGCCATGCATGGGTTTCTATTGTATCAGTTAAACACGGAATGAACGGATTAAAATACACGAGCACATGTTGACTTTGATTGTATTGAACAAGACCACAGGATACAGGATACAGTAGAGACAAGAGGAAAAGAACAGAAAGTCAAAGAATATATATTTGACAAAAGACAAACGATATTTACATGCGAGCGGTATTAGAAAGTACGAGAAATATTCATTCTCTTCAACACCGCTGAAGGTACGTCCCTATTCTTAGTCTTGGTCCTATCGTCTTGCTTAACTCGATCCATCCTCTCATTAACTTCAAAAGAACTATGTCTTAGCTTAAGTCGTTCTTCGCCTTCTACCTCAGTCTTTAAGAAGGCTAACAATTCAATGAGGCAACAGTCAGGTTCCTTGATAGACGTTTCTTTTGATACACGATACCTGTCCCAAGTTCTAAACATAACCTCTGATAAGGCACTCTCTACTGGTGGAAATAACATTGCAGCGTATTTCTCCTTTGTTACTCCCAAGGAATCAAGTGCTCTCAACTGTCACTCCAGAATGTCATACAGTTGGGCTATGGATCTTAAACTATCCTTCTTTAACACCAAGGATAAAAGTTCCCTAACATAATATTCAATGAGAAACTCATCCTTCTCATACCTAGACTTCAACAATTCTATAGCCTTTTTGTAGTTTTCATTTGAAGGAGGAAGGTTTTCTACCAACTTCTGAGCACATGAACCAGGTTCCATACACTGAATCGAATAAACAAATTTGTCTTCATCTTTAAGGCTGCTATCTTTATGTATTTTAGTAAATTGCGCCCCAAACCCAATCCAGCACTTCACGTTTCCATCAATTTTTTTCAGTTCTATTTTTGGTAGTCTTAGTAGTCTCTGATTAGAAGTATGTGGACAGTTACTCGTATTAGCTTCAGAAACGGCTTGATCTCCAACTTGTAAGGCCTGCAAATTTTCCCCAACCTTAAAATATTTCAGGTCTTACTCACTGCAATTGTTGATCTCTGTTTCAAGCACGATGTCTTCAAGGTTTTCATTTTGCAGAAGCTCATTGTATACTTCATCATCCAGACGTTTTAACTTCTCGTAGTGTTCCACAAGTGAAGCATATCTGCTACGAATCTCCACGTGATCACTATCAGCAATCGCCAACAGTTCTTCAAGCTTATTTACTTCACGTGTAAATACGCCGCGTAATACTCGACGTTCGGTCATCGTTGTTCTGATTTATTTGGTGTTGAAATTGCCAGTAGTCCTGTCACGGTCGCCAGTTATTTACCATACCAAATAATTTTAATATACGGTAGTCACTATTTTATTAATGCAATTCAACATAGCATCCAAGGACAACAACAAAGATATTACACTCAAAGATAACAAAAACCAAACTATGTGAAAACAAAACACTGTGTATTTTTCTTCAGGAAGTCGATTGCTCGAACGAGCTTTAGTTCACTTTCTCCACACCTGTCTTTTACCTTTCCATATTATATTTCAACCAGCCAGCATGGCTTCCTTCCTGGAGCCTCGTGCCTCACTAACTTGGCCACTATCCACAGCTATGCAACACATGCCATTGCAGAAAGATCCCAGCTCGATATCTGCTACGTTGATATATCGAAAGCATTTGCCTCAATAGACCATACTCTACTACTCCACAAAATCGCTGAACGGTTCAATATATATGGCAATCTCCTAACACTCCTTGCCGGCTTTCTACAGAACCGACAACAGAGAGTCGTAATATCGGGCACTTCAACTCCTTGGCCACCTGTGCTCTCTGGCGTCCCACAAGGCAGGCCCTTGGGCCACTTTTATTTCCATTATTTATGGACGACCTACCATCCAAACTCTCTGACACAGCCGATACCCTACTCTTCGCAGATGACTGCAAGATTATCAAGGAAATTAAGACACCAGCCGACGCCGCACTCCTAACGCTCTATCCGACTGGTGCCGCACATGGAAGTTGAATCCAAACCCAGATAAATGCAGCCTTTTAATAATTACCCTACGAAATTCGCCAGTACCTACAACATATTCCTTACCTGACAGGCCCATTACCGCAGTTGCGCATCAGCGAGATCTCGGGGTCATATTCGACAACCAGCTTAAGGTACGGTTTGGCTACGGCGATGATTGCCGGGCGCACATCGCTGGCGATATTCGTTGCTTTACGAACGCATGTAAACAAATGGGACTGGTTTCCCTACAGTGATCTGCGCTGGCGTCAATTCATTGCATTTCGGCAGCGATGATCGCTGGCCATTTCGTGAACAAAAGAATAACGATAAAGGTCTCATCTCTTTGGAAAACAGTATCATGGCTTCCATACAGACAGTATTTTGTAATTTCTCAAAATAAGATGATGATTTTTAATCTTCTAATAAATTATGTTGCTTGTCACAGAAACGTGGTAGTAAGTGTGCTTATTTGTTCACCTGTATTATAATACATATTATTTAGGACAGACACACGGTAACATAGGTTATCATGTAACACATGGTACGATGAGTTCATAGACCTTATTCATAGATGTCATCAATCCAAAGTTTGGTTCTATTCAAACTTAAAAGCGTCATAAGTTTAATATTTTCATTAATAGGTTCTGATCACCCCCCGTAATTATGCCACTGGTCTTGAGTATTCCTTAAATTTGATTTGGTCATGAATCAGTGCATTAAAACATGCGTCTATACGCCTAGTTTTGTACATGTTATTATTTATTATTATTGAACAAGTGAAGGTAGTAGGGAAAGAAGTGTAGAGTTCTGTCAAAAAAGTGACCTAACAAGAGGAATTAAGGTGAATATTAATCAGTATATCAGTAAAGTGACGAAGGATCACCAAATATACTCATTGACATAAAGTTTTGTGTAGATCTTAAGAAATTATAACAAAAAGGTTTTACTTTCATAGTCAAGACGTAAGTTTGTCACGGTCACTAAAAACATAATATGCCGGGCGGAAACACGCAAGATGAAATGAATCCGAGAGATTACACAATTACCGATAACTGCCCCATCTGCAAGCGGAAGGTCGAAGACGAAACAGCTGTCGCATGTGATGGTGTGTGCCAAAGATGGCATCACCTCACATGTGCAGAGCTTCAGCAAGGGCAATTCAATGCCCTAAAGACAACGCATAAAAAGAAATCGAAATTGATGTGGTTGTGTTATGATTGTCAACAAGACTACTTGAAATATAAAGCAGGAAGATCAATGCATATGGTGCTTGAGTTATTAATAAAGGATGTTAATACAAAATTAGACAAAATGGAAATAGATATTGGTAAACTACGGGAAGAGATGGTCGATAAAGGCCGAGGTACTGTTATCAAGAGGTTGGCTCCAAGACCAGAAATTAAACCACGCACGCAGACAAAAACATCGAATCAGGAAAATATGGTTATGCAAGGAAATGAAAATGATCATCGTCAGCCAAAGGATCAATTATTTATAGAAATGCAATACGATAATAAAACAGATACTCAACTCCAGGACAATATAGAGTTTGAAGAGGTACGGAATAATACTTATGCAGAAGTGATAAATGGGTACAATAATAATGAAAACAAGGAACCTGAAAGCGAGGTAATGGAATGCAGAACCGGAGGTATGGAAGGGGAAGATGACAGCTCCCCAATGGATCAAGTGGCTTCATCTACTAGCCAAACAGAGGAGGATACAAACTACTGCCAACGCCTGCCGGAAGCTGCCAGAAAATACCAGAACAAGGACGGGAATCGCAACGAACGATTTTTGTCAGCCGAGCTCACCGTGTTCATCAGCAACCAGGACCCCGGAACTTCTACCTGCCGCCCTCAAAGTATGATCACAAAAGCAGATCTGGAGGAGAGAATCCTTGGAAAAGTGAACCAACAAATGAAGACCATGATGGAAAATTTCTCAAAGATAGTTAAGAGAATGATAAAAGAAGAAGAAACCATAACGCAAAAATCACCGGAACCTCATCAAATTTCCCAAGAGAGAAATATAGTGAGACTAGTAGACACCGGTACCAGACCACAAATACGAGAACATAAGGAGCAACAGGATCTACCCCAAGGGAAGTCAAGCGAATCTAGAGAACAAAAGACCACACATTTATCCGGTGACGAAGGAAGCTACGGACCAGAACCAGGCCCATGCAAGTCCCAGGGCAGACGAGAAAACGAAAATAAATGGTTAACAGTGGTGAGAGGTAAAAAGAGGCACACGAGAGAACAAGGTCCCGAAGCGGAAACAGATTCGAAGGGAAAGATAAGGGGGACAAGACAAGGGGAAAACAGAATAAGGGCAGCGGAAAGAAGCGCATGGTTATACGAGGGCAAGATAGGCCCAGATACTACGGAAATTGATATTAAAGAATATCTTAAAGGAAACGGCGTTGAGGACAGAATACACTGCGACCTGATCAATGAGAGGGCGGGAAGTAGAGCTTTCAAAATAGGTATCCCTGTGAAGAATCAGGAATTAGTCCACGATGGTGATTTCTGGCCAGCCGATGTAGTCTGCCGGCCCTTTCGACAACCATGGAAGTATAGGGGCCCGACATTTAGGGATTAATATTCTTACATGGAACGTAGAAGGCCTGAGGGGAGCACTGAGCCTAATACCGAAGGATGTCCTGAATAACTGCGACATAGGAAAATTAACAGAGACAATGGTTAAAGAGGACACGGTATTTAACGTCCCGAATTTCTATAATTTTCACGCATATGCGAAACAATGCGAGACCCGAGGAAGACCCTCAGGAGGTGTAGTTTGTGTCATTAAAGCTGAACTAGCTCCTTTTAAACTCCTGCTAAGGGAAGAAAACGTTCTGGTCATGCAGACAAAGATTGGAGTCATAGTGACAGTGTATTTTAACCTAGACTACACCGCAGCAGACATAGTTGATTGTCTAGGATCAGCTCTTAGCCAAAGCAAAAGAAGTGACAAAATAATAATTGTGGGTGACCTGAACTGTGCAGTAGATAGGCAAGATAGAAAATGCGAAGAAGTGACGGCCTATCTACGAACAGAAGGGTTTACAGTAAGCAACAAACGACAGGATTGGACATACATAGGTCACAATGGGGCTAGCTCAATAGATCTAATTCTGACACGAGGTTTCGAGTCGTGCGCAGACGCTACCCCAATCAAAAAAGAGGCAGCTCTCATCCGCAAACATATCCCAGTAAATATGTTTATAGAAACCACTGAACATAAAGCCGTAAGAGACAGGAAACATCAAACACTCAGTAAGAAACTCAACATGGAAACTCAACTCTGATCTACGCACTAAAGTGAAAGCATTGGAAAATCGTGTGGTAGAATCTGAACAGTATTCCAGGCGCAATACAATTGAGATACAAGGTGTTCCCGAAATAAAGAATGAGAACGTTCTTAACACTGTCAAACTAGTTGGACAAGCATTGGACGTAAATGTGACTGATGAAATGGTGGACGCTTGCCATCGTCTTCCAAAACAACCAAGCCAACAATGCAGTGGCATTGTCGTTAAATTTGTGAGGCGGTTCGACAAAGAAATCTTCATGGAACGGCGCCGTGTAAAGAGGAATTTATCTACTAGACATATGGGACTCCCTGGGGACAGCATGGTGTATATGAACAAGTGTCTCGCCCCGGAAAAGAGGAGACTACTGGCAGCGGCTCGTCAGAAGCGGAGACAAAAGGAGTTTGCGTATCTATGGGTAAGAAACGGAGTCATAAAAATGAAGAAAAATGAGGGTTCCCGTATCATAGTAGTTAATAGTATGGACGATCTGAACGGAATTTAAAATAGATAAATTGTCAATTTACTATCAGAATGTACGTGGTATGAAATCTAAATTGTATGTGTTTAACGAGAACCTATTGTGTAATGATATAGATATATGTATTTTAACAGAAACTTGGTTAGACTCCAGTGTTTATGACACTGAGGTCATTACCACTGGATACAGAGTATACAGGCAAGAGAGAGGTTCAAGCAGGACTGGTGGTGGGGTGCTAATGGCGGTAAAGGAGGGGATTACCGTTCTCAAGGCTGAAGGAAGGTCTCAGAACTCAGAAGTCTTGCTGTTAAAGTTGGAAACAAAAGGAAGAGTCTGGTATGTCTGTTCCCTGTACATTCCTCCTAGCTCGGACCTTGAGTCTTACCGTGAAATGCTAGGGTGGATAGAGAGGCATTATGAAATGTACAATAATAACATCATTATAGCGGGAGATTTTAACATTCCTACAATAACGTGTACAGAAATTAATGATGTAGATAAAAATAGCCATTCACAGTTACTGTATAACTTCATGAACCTACTTCAAATTAAGACTTACAACAACATTCAGAATTCGAATGGAAGAACTCTTGACCTAATACTCACTAACTACACAAACCTAAATCTTGTAAGACATAATACTCCTCTTTTACCCGAAGATGCCCACCATCCCGCACTGGATTTAACTGTACCTCTCAATGGAACCAAAAACACCTTCAGAATTAAAGAGCAAACTAAATTTAATTTAAAAAAAGCTAAATTTGATGAACTGTACCTCGGTTTAAGAGACACAAATTGGGACGATCTCTACAAAATTATGGAAATAAATTCAGCAGTTAATTTTTTTATTATAAAGTTTACGAAGTATTCCAAAATACCGTCCCGGTATTAATGCCTTTTAAAACCAGTAAATACCCTGTTTGGTTTACAAAACAAATAATTAATGATTTGAAAGATAAAGACTTCCACAGAAAAAGAAAAGACTATTCTGAATATAGAAAATTGAGATACAAACAATTAAGAAACAAGACCAAAACAGACATCAAACTAGCTCATAAAGGATATATAACAACAGTTGAAAATAACATTAATAGTGATTGTAAAAATTTTTGGACGTACGTGAAAAGCAAGAGAAGGGCCAATGGTACATGCACTATAATGCAATACAATGAGGAAGAGCTAAAAAGCGGGGAAGCGGTTGTTCAGGGTTTTGAAAAATACTTCCAGTCGGTGTATTCACAACACCCTTCTTCCTACAGAATATCGCAAGATGAGGCAAATACGCCAGTAACCCTGCACATAAGCGAAGTAACAATGGCGGAAATTGATAGAGCGTTTAAAAAACTGAGACCAAAAACATCAGCGGGCCCGGACCAAATACCCCTTACGTAATTAAGGGTTGCTCACAGATTTTAAAAGATCCCCTTCATTTTCTTTATAACCTAGCAATTAGTACAAATACATTCCCAGATATTTGGAAAAAACTCGCGTCTGTCCTATTTTAAAATCAGGTAACCAAACATTAATAAAGAACTATCGACCCGTGAGTATAGTATCAGCTGTTGCAAAGATGTTTGAATTTATCTTACATGACAGAATTGTTACTCATGTAGCGCCAGCCATATCAGAACAACAACATGGATTCATGCAACGGAGATCTACAGTCACAAATCTGATGAATTTCTCCCACGATGTTTCATCTGAGTTGGATATCGGAGGACAGATGGATGCTATTTTCACGGATTTTGAAAAGGCATTCGATAGTATAGATCATGATATTCTTTTGACAAAATTAAACAATTTCGGTTTTTCACAAGCAAATTTACGATTTTTTTTTAGCTCGTATCTGTCTGGTAGACAGCAATATGTACACTTTCTCGGAAATTCATCAATGGAATATACCGTAAATTCCGGAATTCCCCAGGGATCGAACCTTGGACCAATTATGTTTCTGATAGCAATCAATGACATTTCTGAATGTATTAAGCACTCTAAATGTCTTCTATACGCTGATGATTTTAAGATATTCCGTCCTGTATCCTCTGCTCATGACTGCTATCTTCTACAAAATGACTTGGACAACATCTTTGAATGGAGTAGGAAAAATAAACTTAATTTTAATCTAACGAAATGTGTCACAATGTCATTTACCCGAAGGAAGAATAAAGTTAGTTTCCAGTATAAGCTGAGTTTGAATACGCTGCGGGAGGTTAATGGTGTAAGTGACCTTGGTGTGGAACTGGATAAAGGTTTGACTTTCGCTTCTCACATCAACAAGGTATCAAGTGAGGCGTACCGAGCACTAGGCTTCGTCATTAGAAATGTAAGACCTTTTCGGGAAGTGAAAACGGCCATTACACTCTTTAATGCTTACGTAAGGGCGAAAATAGAATATGCAAGCGTAGTGTGGAATCCGTGGCGTAAAAATACATAAGATTACTAGAAGGAGTACAGAAGCGATTCGCCAGATTTATACATTATAATATGAGCGGAAATTACCCATATATGGTCCCATATAAAATTTTATCGAATAATCAAAAAATTATTGCTTTGGAAGATCGTAGGAAAATAAATGATTACAAGATCTTACACAAGATTGTAAATTCTGCGGTAGATAACTCTTATTTTTTATCGTTGCTGAATTTCAATGTTCCACGTCTATCTTCAAGAACGTGGACAACTTTTAGGAATAAGAAAACATGCACCACGTCACACAAACATTCACCGATTTATTGACTCTGCAGTAATTACAATAAAGCTGTAGTGTGTAATAAAAGTCTAGACTTCGATCTTATTCTCCAAAAATTTGTAAAGGAATTTATGACCACATTGCCATGAGTGCAATTAATTAATAAAAAGGTAGAATATGTAACAGCATTAAGGTTAAGCTATAAATAATATTATTTAGATGTTAATATTAGATTTAAGATTAGATTTAAGTTATGAACAAAATTAGAATTACTGTTAAAATTTTGTAGGTTTACTGTTATTGGGGTTAAAGACCCTGTTGTAAACCAGCATAAATAAATAAATAAATAAATAAATAAATAAAATCAAAAATGGTAGATAGAGATCAGATAGAGAGGAAAATACAAACAGGAGATATTAAAGGAGTTGCTACATGGCTGAGGTCATGCATAGAAGGTGGAGCCACCCCACTAAACGTAAACAGGAAAGCAAGGCCCTGGTTCGACGAAGAATGTTACAGAAAGAGGAAAGCAACGCTAGAAAGTCTGCACAAAGTTAGAGAGAAGAAAACCGACGAAACCCTTGACAGTTACCGAAGAGAAAGAAAACTCTACAAAGACCTCACCAAGAAGAAGAAAAGGGAGCACGTTGAGGAAGTGCAGGGAAGAATGATAGAGGAGGCAGAGGAAGACCCATGTCGTGACCTCCGCCCAAGAGAGCAAAAATTCCAACCTAGCATCCCCATGGAGACATGGGAAGATCACATGAGAGAAGTATTATGTGCTAAAGAAACGAGACCCCTGCTCAAGCCACCACTGATACCAGAAACAGATGAAGTTTTTACACCAGAAGAAATTGCCAAAGCCATACAAGAAACCAAGAACAACAGAACCCAGATGGGATAAGAAACAAACATCTAAAGCAGACAGCCCAGGAATTCCTCCCAATATGGTTCTCCCTCTTGAACAAATGTATGGAATTATGGGACATACCGGACGAATGGAGAAGGTCGATCACCAAATTACTGTATAAGGGTAAAGGGGACACGACCAGCCCGAATGCATACAGAGGCATAGCGTTAGAGCCCGCTGCGCTGAATCTCCTAACGAGAATTCTAACGAGACGCCTGTCAGAAAGGCTCGAACCACTACTCCCGTAGGAACAATTTGGGTTCAGAAGAGGGAGATCCACGACTATAGCGGCAAAAAACCTACTAGACCAAATAAGATACACACTAGAAAAGCCCAGGGGAAAGTTATACGTAGTTTTTGTCGATTATTCAAAAGGCTTCGACTTGGTCAACCGAAAGTTGCTTATGGACAAGCTAGAACAGCGGTTCCCAAACTGGGGGGTCGCGACCCCCAGGGGGGGTTGCGGGCCGTTTGGAAAGGGGTCGCGAGATGTATACAAATAATGGTGAACTATGTACTTAAACTTAGATGGCCATCGGGAGTTTTAAATTAAATAACTTTGTACACTTACAAAATATCAATATATTTTACTGATTTTGTCAAAACAAAACAGAAACATTTAATAATTTTGATATGTAATTGTTAATACAATTCTAAGTAAAAAAGACTTCTTTAGTGAGAAACATGGGCCTGTTTTTTGTCAACAAGTTTCTTAAAATTCGGCTTAGTTTTAGATACACATACAATAAGGTCGTCTTCTACGTCCAGTCGATTTCTTGCCTTGGTTTTAATGTTGACCAATGTAGAAAATCCGAGTTCGCAGAGGTAGGATGTTGCAAAGGGCATGATGATTCTCAGAGCCACTGATGTTAAGCTTGGATACTCAGCTCTTCTTTGTAGCTAGAACTTTTCAACATTTTGGGTGCTGAAGGACAGTTGCAAAGTCATGTCACAGGATAGCTCGATGAGTTTGTCATGAATCAGTGGGTTTAAGTCTGCCTCGTTCACAGCTTGCTCGTTGAAGGGGTTAAGCACCCAGTTCCAACCGGTGTGTTGATCCTCGGGAATGTAGCTAAGGATCTGCTCTTGTAGACCTTGCAAGTGAGTAGTAACCAGTTTGGACAGGTTGTCAATGTCGGGATAATATTCATCGCTTCGATCAAGGGATGCGATAAGCTCATTTGTCAGTTCAAAGTTTTCAAATATATTCTTCTCAACCCTGGTTGACCAAGTGGCTAATTTCTTTAAAAATGAATTGACCTTGTCTTGTGCAAAACGTATGGTTTTGTCTCTTCCCTGCAAGGAAACGTTGAGATCGTTCAGATGATGAAATATGTCCGCTAAATAAGCAAGTTTTAACAGCCATTCATTGTCACTCAAAAAAACCGGCAAGGTCTTTGTTTGCAACTTGAAAAAATGTCTTAAGCTCAGAGCGCAAAGCGAACACTCGAGAAAACACCTTCCCTCGTGACAGCCACCTTGCCTCTGTGTGAAGCAAGAGGCATTTGTACTGTGCCTCCATTTCTTCGCATAACTGTGATAACAGTCGACACTGTAATGGCCGGCTTTTTACAAAATTAACCAACTTAACAGTTTCGTTCAACACTGTTTTTAGCTCAGTTGGCATGACCTTGGTAGCTAATGCCTGACGATGCAGAAAACAATGAACCCAAGTGGCATTAGGCATGACATTTTTCATCCGTCTCACGAAACCTCTGTCTTTCCCAGTCATTGCTTTGGCACCATCACTGCAGATTGAAATACACTTTTGAAAGTCAATTTGAAGCGAATCGATTGCAGACATGAACATTTTAAACATTTCCTCACCTGTTGCTTGGTCAGGCAAAGGTTTGCAAAATAAAATGTCTTCTTCCACACTACCGTCACCCTCAAAACGAACAAAGCACATAAACTGCGCCAAACTCGACACGTCCGTAGACTCGTCTACTTGAATGGAAAAGTACTCACTTTTCTGCAACTTTGTTTTCAACTGATCCTTTATGTCTTGAGCCATCTCGGTAATGCGCCTCCCCACCGAGTTGTTCGACAGAGGAATGGTGGAAAGCTTCCTAGCTGCATCTGGGCTGATCATAGTTGAAACCATATCCTGAGCAGCAGGTAGAATGAGCTCTTCAGCAATCGTGTGTGGTTTACCTTTTTTTGCTATTCGTAAAGCCACTTGATACGATGCTAGCAAAGCACTTTTTCTCATATTATTTCCACTTAACTGAACTACTGCATTTTTCTGGTAATCTAAAGCAGTTAACTTACGTTCAAAAAGATCTGCCGGCTTATCTTTAAAACTGGGATGTTTACTTTCTAAATGGCGTATCATCTTGGAAGGTTTCATACTCTCGGCCGATAACAACTCGCTGCAAATAACACACTGTGGCCGATTTCCGAGCACCGTAAATCCATACTTAATGTAACTGTCACTATACTTTCTCACCTTTACCCTCTTCTGTTCATGATCATCATGAGAAGTCGAAGGCCCTGCACGCTTAACAAACTTATCCATAGTTAGAACAAAATCAAACAATACGCGAGCGAACAAAACACAAGAGACGTACAGTACAAGCCAGGCAGCTTGAAGCGCGGCTGACGCATGCGCATACGAGCCCTTCTCCCTCCACACTATTATAATTTGTCTTCTTAAAAGAAATTCAGCTTCAATCTCGAAACCAAAGTTTATTGATTGATAAAATACAAAAGGAATATAATAGCTCTTGTGACATGACCTTTGTTTCTCGCTAATACCGCAATGTAAGTGCTTGTTGCCAAAAGAACAAAAGCCTGATACCTTTTTAAGAAAGGCACAGCCTTGAAGAAGTTGATGATGATGATGATGATAATTGTTGTTTTAAGGGGCCTAACATCTAGGTTATCGGCCCCTGATGGTTTGGGTGATCGTGAAGATGAAAATGAAATGCGAACTTAAAACTAAAACTAACTACTAACCTACATACTAGAAGAAGAAATGGAAAACTAAAGGAGAATAAGGCAAATAAAGGACAGGAGGAAAAGAAAGGCCCTCAACCCTCGAAGAAGGCGGATTGAGGGACTTGGAAGGAAGGAGAGCCATGAAAGGCAGATAGGAAAGTGAAAGAGGAGAGGGTCCGCCCCAAAGGTAAGGGACAAAAAGGGAAAACGGACCCAGCTCAGGAATCCCTCGGGGTCGCCAACCCCCGAACTCACCAGCCGTGAGCCCCTGAGGGTGTAGCATTATCTAGGGTGCACCAAAAGTGGTGGCGCTACATACACCCGGTCTCCTTGAGGGCCTTAAGCAGAAGGCAGGAGATAACATGAAAAGAAAAAGAAGGCTGACCCCTCGCAGAAGGAGGGAATCAGAAAAGATGAGACAAGGGCCAATTAAGGCGGGAAAGGAAGAGACTCCCTAGGCCTCGGATACCCTAATACCGTCGGGGTCGGAAGAGAACAAGAGTTGACCAAGGGAGGTCGACAGGAAAGAAGAAAGAGAGGAGCCGGCACAAGTAAGTGGAAGCAATGCCGGACTCAGCTGGGGCCCCGTGGTCGCCAACCCACAACCCACTAGATGTGAGCCCCTGGGGGCATGAAGAAGTTGACCTAACTTTCTAGTGACTGTACTACAATCTCCCCCGGGAAAATTTGAACATTGGCAATGGGTGGAGATGTAAACGTGTCACAATTTTAATACTTATGATATATAAATTGACATTCGTATTCCCTTAGGAAGGATGGTCTAATCACACTTCGTCCCGGGCCCTATTTCATAAAACTTGGATAGATTATAGGCTAGGGAATAACCCACCCACCAAGGGAAGATGATTAAGAAAAGGAAATGGGTTTCGGACTTAAGAAAAGGGATAGAAAAATAGGAGGAGAGCCCCACAAAATTAATAAGCTTCACTTTAAACACACTTAAAGGCGATTGCCACAGAAACTTAACCTTCTGATATCTAAAATAGGTACGAGCTTGGTCGAAGCTGACGGGAACTGCAGCTAAGACTTGGGCAGTTTGCCAGAGAGTGGCTTTAGTGTCTTTCCTCCCAAGCACGAATAAAAGTACTATAGGGAAGGGTGATGGTCTGGCCAGACAGATAGTAAAAGCTTTATTAAGCATGAACGAGGGCATAAACCTAGGAAGGGCTAGGAAAGCCAGGATCCTGCCTAACTGTAGTATCAGAGAAATGATGAATCCAAAACCAAATATTTAATTTATTTAACAATTCAAGGAAGCGTAACTTTAACAAATAAATATGTTCTATGTAGTTAACAATTTGGGGTCGCAGACCTCCAACAACGTTCAGAAATTGCTCCAGGCAAATGACAATTTTTGAGGTTTTTTAACCTTGTATTAAAATCTTGGTAAGATTTAATAAAATAGGCAAAATGGAATAATTAAAGTTTTAACATTTACAGGAGTACAAGCAGTGTACTATAAGAAACCTCTGAAAGAACATTCTAACGAGAATAACAACTTTGAAGATAACAAAGTAGAAAACTTAAAGAATAAAAAGGAAGTTCCTACAACTTCTTATATTTAAACAGAATTACTTTATGAGAATTATACAAAGAGAGCAGGTCACTTACTGTGAACCTGAAAAGTTAATCAGAAGGAAAGTTCTAGACCTCCTATACTTTAAATAAGACTCGCAAGTTAAATGAGGCAGTTTTCATTTAGCGAGACCAAAAAAAAAATAACTCACTCAAGAGTTGAGAGAATTGTTTTTCCCTGCTTTTGAAGGGAGGAACAATGTAAGTTTAAAACGTGTGCTAGACACGTAATTATACAGAGATACTTAATGATAAACCAACAAAATTGGAAGGGCACTTCATGGAATGACACCTTATTGGAACAGACCTAGATTAAAAGTTTATTGCAGATTGTTAGTAAGAGGTTTAGGAAAGAGAAATGGGAATTAAGGAAAATGTTCATGGCCTTATTTGAATATAAGCGGACGATCGCGACGCGGTAGAAAAGTTGAGCAAGCACTGGTTTTCACTATAGTTCATTGAAATATATGAAAAGTTCACTGTGTAGACACAAAGTTTATGGAAAAGAAAGTTATTGCAATGATGAAAATAACTGGTATCACTAGATAAGTGAGAGTTTATTTCTTGAGAAAGTTGTAAATTTCAATTAAATGCGCTATAGAAAATTCCCGCGGTGGACGAAACTTTACTATGTAGTAATTTAGAAGCAAGATAATTCAATTTTAAATAGAATTCTCACAAGTACGTGAGAAATACATGACGGCAGGACTTGTAGATTGAGTACAGAATCTTGAAGGTTCCAGAACAATCTTAGCAGTAAAATGGGGCTAATGTAAATCCAGCGGAGGAATTAGTTTGTTGAATTATAGACAGCGGGTAATTAGATAATATCCCACGTAGTGAGAGGATTTCTCATTAGAATAGCTTAATAAAAGCTCTTTATGGTAAAGTCGGCTTATACAAGCGAAAGCTCAACATGGCAAATCCCACGAAGAATGATTATTGCCCCAGAATAAATACTTTCACACTGTCTATAAAGGTATCATTAAAAACACGTGGAAGTTAAAACCATGAAGATGAGGTTAAAACTTGAAGAAGGTACTTATATTTGTTGCATGTCGAAGTGAAGTTCCTCACTGATGCTTAGAGTTCCAACATGGCGTGGAATTTAAAAAATGCCTCGTTAGGTCAGGAGGCTAGCTCTGGTTGAGCCTTAACTGATTGCTTCAACTGCCGACTAAGAAGTGAGACTTGCTCAACGAAGCACGGAAGGTCCTAGGAAGGGGAGAGAGTGGGGGTAGGAAACAAAAGGTATACATATCAGCATAACCAACTTATCAAAAATAAATTTTCTTCTTGATGGATGGTCTTCTAAGAGTTGATAGTAGGCGATATTAGCGCAGCATGGTGAGTGAAACAGTAGACGTAGTCCTCTTGCACGATGAGGAACTGAGTAGCTTCAGAGGTTCGCTACTAGATGACGCTAGGTGGGTCACAGAAGTTATATATCTGAAACATACTTATGAAGACGTAAGAGATTTGCCCAACAAGGAGAAAACAGAAGATCACTGTTGGTGTTTGGCAAAGAGGAAGGAAGAAATGAACATGCAAGGAGCAGTAGACATTATATCTCAGGTACCGTGTATTCAAAGAATACACCAAAACTCGACAGGTCCGACAATTGTGACAATTTGACATAATTGTCAACATGTCGCTATACTTCTATCTGACAATATGTCATTGTGTGACAGGAGAGATATTGTAAAATTTACGCCTGTCACAGAGCCCTTTTCATAACCTTGACAAATTGTCAAATCCACCTGTCGAGGTTATGTACACTTCGATAGTTCCGAGAATCGATAATGTACAATAACTATCGATTCACATGAACTGTTCAACGCGAGATAATCATAATAAAGGATTTACTATTTATTAAAACATTCATTTATTTGACGAAACACGCACAAACTGTGCAAAATTACTATATATTTATAAACTTGACTGCATACATGTGATTTTCATTACAGCTTCTAATAATACATTACAGGTCAACCTTTCTGACAATCACGAATAGCCTATAAGGTAAATGCACCAATGGTCGTCATGTTAAGACAGATTTAGTCAAGAAAATATAAACACCTTATACATTTTGGTAAATATAATCAACAAAAGCACTGTACCTAACCTCAAACTCTACTCAAACACTAGGAAAATCTCAATATCGAAAATATTCGTTTTAGGAAAAATAACGTATCGTATTTTTAAAAAAATGTGTTTTTGCCCCAGTCCTCGGCACGTTGTCTTTGGTCGTCACCCGTTTGCACCAATTGCCGTCACATTGTTAGTTTTCTTTGTCTGCTGTTTATAATGCATTTCTGTCAATTGTTGCGTAAGACACCGATTCATCGACTTGGAGGCTAACATTTACGAATAATACAGTACCAGTAATTATGTGTTTTTTAATAAAAATATATCTATAAAAAAGAAAAGAAAAAGGAGACGGAATCGGGAAGCGGGAATGGTGGATAGAAGACATACGGGCATGAACATATCGTAATTCTGCTCTAAGCACATTTATTATAGGTTATTTTGTATTAACTTAAAGTGCATAAGAAATACAATAATAATAATTGAAATTCGAACAATATAACCACAAGAACATGTATTGATGTAGGCTTCCCCGGCCGGTGTTCAATAGCGAATGGTCATTTTCCGGCTGTTATGCCGTGATCTATTTTTTTTCTACGGGGGATGGGAGGCGTAGTCACATAAAACGTGAGACAGACCATGGCATAACATAACGTCTGCGTTGAAAAATCGCCGAGGGTCTGACAAGACAGAGTGTAAGTCGTTTTCCACCAAATAACAGTAGGTTTTAATTTGATTTTCTGTAATATTGCAGCACGGTTTACTGTAAAATTTATGAATAATAATCGAAATATCATTTTAATAATGTACGTCTATAAGGAAAAAACGCCTGGCCTTTTATGGACACTTGACACGTCTGGATTCTGAAAGACTCAGCAAAAGGATATTCACAGTAACAGGAAGAGGCAAGGCTTCTAAGAACAAATGGATTGCGTCAGTTAAGTCAGATATGGAACAACTAGATATCCCACTGGAACAAACTCGTGACCGTCTGCTGTTCCGTCAGGTCATCCGACAGGGCGTCTTCCCAACGTCCCTTACAAGTAAGAAGACTACAGGAGCTAAGTGGACAGAAGAAAGAAGACTGATTCACAGTCAGAAAATGAGGGACTATTGGAAGAAGAAGAAAGCAACAACCTTACCGAAGAGTAGATACGAGCCCCGTGGTCCTAAGTAGGCCTAAACGATAAAGAAAGAAAGAAAGTACTACTACCTTAGGCCTACTGTATGAATGAAACCCCCCAGAAAGAATTCCTACGTACGTCACTGATCTTAATCACTCTCTACTACTGCCGCTTTTTAATCACTCCATTCTAACGATTCTAACAGCACTGTAGGGTATTAATGTAACGGGAAACTTCCAAACGCACCGAGATACGAATAGATAGGTTATGGTAATAATCGACATGTAACGAGGCGCCTGTCGAGTTTTCGATGACAATTTGACAATTGTACAACAGCGGCTGACATATTCATTAGTTCATAAAGAAAAACTGGTGTCATATGTGACATATTTGTCAGATTTCTACCTGTCGGCATTACAACTTGGTGAAACAGATTTCTGACAATATGTCACGACAATTTACAAAATTGTCGTGACATATTTGTCGAATTGTCATGCTTTGAGAAACAGAAACTTGTCGAACTATCGAATTGTCAGACATTTTATGTCATCCGACATATGTCGACTTGTCGAGTTTTATGAAATAGGGCCCTGACCGTGTAGTGATATTAGGTGCACGCACCGGCGTGCCTGAACTCTGGACGGCTGAAGCCCTAGGTACAGGTGGGGTCATCTTGTCATATGGAGCAGTAATCTGGGACTGGGTAGTTGACGGACTGGATGTGACCTCCGGAGTGTTTGGAGTAGGGAGAAACTCATGGGCAGCATCAACCTGCTCAGTTGCTTCTGGGCATTGAGTCAATATAGGAGGTGGAGAAGGAACACCAGATATTGAAATTTGAGGAGGTTGCACTGGAAGTTGGGGTGGTTCTGAATCCGGGCTGACATCAACACCAGCGTGTCTTGGGCGTAGATGTGATGTGGAGATGTGTTTGATTTTGTCCCCCATCATGACCTCATAGGAGACAGATGAGACTCTTCTTGCGATGACGCCAGGGATCCATTTGAATATCTTATGAATGATAGACCGGACCCATACGGTGTCACCCTGTTGATAGGCTGTCACCTTGCCCTTGTTGGTTTCTATCATATTCTCTTGGACCTGCTTCATTTGACTGGACTGTATTGTCGCAGGATGGAGGAGTGATAGGTGATTCCTAAGACGCCGACCCAGGAACACTTCAGCTGGTTGGGACTTGGTAGAAGTATGGGGTGTTGTTCTGTAATGCATTGGGAAATCATCAATTTTTCTTTGCAGGGGTTTGGTCTTGGTATCTTGATCTAATAGTTGTTTGAGCAGAGCTGTTTTTGTTGACTTGACCAAGTTCTCAGCCTGACCATTGGCCTTAGGGTGATATACCGGTGAATGTAGGAGTCTTATGCCTCGTTCCGTTAAGAACTTCTGAAACTCTTGAGAGGCAAAGGGGGGACCATTGTCGGTCACTATTTCTTCCGGCCACCCCCATCGCGCAAAAATAGTAGATAATTTATTACATACTTGTTCCGCTGAGGTGCCATCATGCATAGTTTCAATTTCAGGCCATTTAGAATGTGCATCAATGACAATTAGGAGGTGCGTACCTTTGAACTCAGCAAAATCTAGGTGAATTCTTTGCCATTTTCTTGTTGGCCATGGCCAAGGCATGACTTGTTCTGGTGGTATGGCCATATGTAGTGATTGGCATACTGTGCATGTTTGAACGAGTTGATCTATATCATCATCCATGCGGGGCCACCATACGTATCCTCGGGCTAGAGTTTTCATACGTGACGTGCCGGGGTGCATTTCGTGCAACATTTGAAGTGCTACAGGTTGTAGCGTAGGCGGAATGAGAACTCTACATCCCCAGAGTATACAATCTTGCTGGGCGCTAAGCTCTAGGCGGCGGCGGTGAAATGGCTGCAATTCAGCTGACTCTATATTGTCAGGCCAACCTGAGATGATGTAGTGCAGAACTTGTTTTAGGAGAGGGTCTGCTCGAGTCTCTTGAGCAATCTGGATTGCTGACAGAGGTCCAAATACTGCTTACATCTACTCGATTTATTGCCGACTCCACTTCTGTTTGGTCTGGGAGTGGGTTGCGGCTGAGATAATCTGCATGGGGTATCTCGTTGGATTTCTTGAGTAAGATCTTGTACCTGTAAGCTGACAGTAGAACGGACCATCTCTGTAAGCGTAAAGCGGCGAACTGTCTCAGGTGTGATTTTGGTCCATATATTGTGATAAGCGCCGAGTTGTCTGTATGGAGTTCAAATTCTCGACCATATAAATACTTATGGAATTTCTTGAGGCCCATCACAATGGCAGCAGCTTCACGCTCATGTTGCGGATATTTATGTTCAGCAGACGAAAATATCTTTGATGTGAATGCTATGGGACGCTCCTCTCCATTGGGCATCACATGCGATATTACAGCCCCAGCACCATGCTGAGAAGTACCACATGTTAGGCGCAGAGGAAGTTCGAGGCTGTATGGGATCAGAACACAATCACTGGTATGTGTATGGATGCATTTGTCATAGGCTTCACTCTGTTCTTCTCCCCATTTCCACTCGGCGTCCTTCTTGAATAATTGGTATAGGGGGGCAAGGACTGTGGATATATTTGGAATGAACTTATGAGAAAACGAGACTAGACCAATGAATTGTTGAAGTTCTGTTGGGTTGGATGGAGCGTTGGCTCTGTAAATGGCATCAATCTTCTTGGTATCTGGACGGAGACCTCTATCATCCAAGATGTGTCCGAGGTATTCTAATCTATTGACTAGCAGTTCACACTTATCCCAGTTGACGGTTACGTTGTATTCCTGGAATCTTTGAAGCACCTCTTCCAGAAGTTTCATACATCCTTCATAGGTTTTGTGAGCTCCCATGACATCATCCTGATAAACACATTCAAGGAGGCAAGTATTTGTGTCATTATATTTTGGAATATAGCAGATGCTGAGGCCAGACCATTTGGTAATCGCAGACATTTATAAGATCCATAGGGTGTTGTGAGTACCAAAATGTCTTGGGATGAATCGGCCACTCGGAGTTGCTGATATGCCTGGGAAAGATCAAGCTTTAAAAAATAATTTCCAGCTACAATAGATAAGTCATCTATGTGAGGAAGTGGGTAGTATTCCATATCCAGCTGGGGGTTCACCGTGACAATGAAGTCCCCACATATGCGAACTGTGTGGTCTGGTTTTGGGACTACAACTATTGGAGTTCCCCATGATTTGGACATGGTTTGCTTGATTTGACCATTCGCCTCCATGGCATCCAGACATTTCTTGGTAGGGAGACGGAATGGTATGGGAATGACCCTTGGTCCATAGAATACAGGAGTAGCATCTTTTTTAAGAACTACATTTACCTCAAAGTGTTTGATTTCACCTGGTTGTTTTTTGAATACAGAGGAGAATTTATTTTTTTAAAAGCTCTGTATCTTGGCTTACCTGGAGTACGGTAAGGGGAGGAAATATTTCCTGCCAATCCAGTGTGAATTGCCAGAGCCAGGCTAGGCCCATCAGTGAGGGAAATTTTCCTTTGGCAACAATTAATGGAATGGTTGCTTTCTGGCATTTATACTTGACCTGGACCTCCAGTTGTCCAAGTAATTCCAAATGGTGTCCAGTACATCCACGGAGAGATTTGGTGGGTTTGAGTGTGAGATGTTGAAAGTGTTGCATGCATAATGGCTCACCAATTAAGCTTACACTTGCTGCTGTGTCCACTTCCATCTGTATGGGTACTCCTTCCACCTGGACACATATCGATGTCCTGGAACTGGTGTTACGACTAGATATACTGTATAAGTCTGAGGTAATTAGATAGGTCATGTCGCCTGGTGATGGTGTTATCTGTTGGTCGTCCTCGACTGACTTTACCTTACCACTGGAATAATGCTTATTTCTCTCAGATTTCCTTCTACATGCAGCAGAGATGTGTCCTTTGATCCCACATGAGTGACATTCAGCCTCTAGGAACGGACATGACTTCCTGGCATGATTACCAAGACAACCAGAACATTGATTGGATTTGTTCTTGTTGCTGGATATTGACTGCCGGTTGTTGGATGCAGTGTGTTTGGAATTCTTGAATACTCCTGATTTGCTTGATTTGTGGTATTGAATAGCGTTGACACTGGAGACAGTTGGCACACTTTCATATCTTTGAGCAATGGTAAGCATGGCATTAAAATTACCTTCCACATCCTTTATTCGGTCCCGTGTGGTTTCACTGGTGATGCCTGAGTTGAATTGGGTCTTCAGAGCTGAATCCAGGTATGTACCAAACTCACAAGTTGCTGCTAGGTGTCTCAGGGCTATGGCATAGTCTGCATAAGATTCCCCTTGAGCAGGACGGCGATTGTGGAATTTGATTCGTTCCTCAAATACGGAACGCGATGGTGCGTAGTGATTTTCCAACTTGTCTCGAAGTTGTTGGAAAGTACAATTTCCCGGACTATGAGGCGAACAGAGGTCTACTAATATTTGGAATGTTCTAGGATCCATACTGCGTAGTAAGAAAGCTTTGCATATTTGCAGATCTTCAATTTCCTCCGTCACAAAAAAAATATGTGAGGCATTGAAAGTAAGATATGATATCTTCAACCCGTGGGTCGAATGAACGAAAGTCTTTCGGCATTTTGCCAAAAAATATAGACAGTACTTACTGGCCGCAAGTTGTCTTGGAGATTACAATCTAGGTCACAGGGAACTCACTATTGTCCGCGAGTTATTTCGTGTAAGTTCGTTTCTAAACTTCTCGTCGCCATTTATTATAATTTGTCTACTTAAAAGAAATTCAGCTTCAATCTCGAAACCAAAGTTTATTGATTGATAAAATACAAAAGGAATATAATAGCTCTTGTGACATGACCTTTGTTTCTCGCTAATACCGCAATGTAAGTGCTTGTTGCCAAAAGAACAAAAGCCTGATACCTTTTTAAGAAAGGCACAGCCTTGAAGAAGTTGACCTAACTTTCTAGTGACTGTACTACACACACCTCACTTACGTCACAACTACAGTCGAGTCAAGACAGTCGAGCTACTAGGTTCCTTTGTGACTATTTAAAAGCATTTATAAAAGTTAATAGCAGGTTATAGGCACTACTACTTTTCGTTTTTAAAATAATACCCTGGTAGTCTAAAAAGGATTACTACCATTTATTTAAATATCATTATACTATTGAACCGCCAAATATTATTTTTGTGCCATATTATTTTACATTTAAGTTTCTCAGTAAACATCAAACAGGTCAGTAACATCAGAATAAGATTAAAATTTTAAAATCTGAACAAAGTAAATAAATAAACATTTAAACGAATAACCTACCGGTCACTTAAGTTAAATTCCAAAGTAATTTTATCCCTCCAATTTGTACCCCCCCCCCCCTCACAGACACCTGCGCTAAAACGGGGGTCGCGGCTAAAACGTATGGGCTAAAATGGGTCACGGAAAGAAAAAGTTTGGGAACCGCTGAGCTAGAAGAACCAATAGGCAGAACAAGTACGACTGTACTTATATCAAATATATTAGCTAAGAACTATCTTCAAATAGACGACGGAATAGGAAGATCGGAGTGGATATCCCAAAGGAATGGCGTACTTCCAGGCGATCCACTAAGCCCTATATTGTTCAATGTTCTCACATACGACGCCGCGAAAGAAATAATAGGAGCCAACACACACACACACACACATATATATATGCCGATGATATGGCCATCGCAACGACGAATATAGGAGCTCTACAGACAGCAGTTGACACATTAAGCAAATGGGCAGAAAGAAACTATATAAAAATAAACGAAGAGAAGACTGAAATGGTAGTATTTAGGAAAGGGGGCAGACTCACCGAGGCAGAAAATGTGAAATGCAACGGGAAACCCCTCACTTCAAATATCTCGGTTTCACAATCCAGACAACAGGGAAGAGCTTTAGACTCCACATCAGAAACAAGGACGGTGGCTGCAGTCAGAGCCATGAACGAAATCAGGAGCATCAGACTGCTATCAATCAGCGCAGCTATTGTACTATTCAGGCTGAAGATATTGCCCGTCCTTGTGTATGGAATCGAACTGGTATGGGAACATCTCACATACAAAGAGTTAGAGGAGATTGAAAGAGTAAAAGCCAGGTACCTCAAGAGGGCTGTTGGAGTTTCAAAGAGTACGAGATCGAGACTGGTGTATGAACTCACCAGGGAGACGTTTCTAATAGAAGATCTGCGATCAACGCTGCTGCTGCCATCAAGTCATGCCTACAACAAACTTCCCCAAGATCTAAGAGAGAAGAAAAGAGGCATACGACCAGACTTCTATAGTACCTGCGCGATGCAAGACAAAGCCTGGATGCAAGCGAACTATGAAATGCGACATGTCACTACAAGACTAGCGGTCCATGGCTTCCACCACAAGCTATGCTCCAATAAGACGTTCCACGACGCGAACGATACCTGCATCTGTGTCCTGTGCTCAGAAAAATGTGATCAATACCACATTCTAAAGTGCAAGAAACGATATAGGTCTATCGCTGCTTATAGCAAGGACAACTAAACTTTATATGTACGGTAATCTTTGCTGTAATCATTGCACGGTTTGTGCGCATTTCTAAATATATTTATTTATTGGGTACAGAATGTATCTCAAGGGGGGACTACCCATTACAAACATCGCTCACCACTATTAGTTTGGAGTCTTTTTCGCTCCATGTACATATACTCAATTCGATCAGCATCTCTTCTTCCACCTTTAAAAGAAGCAATATTAACGCTGATATAATTATGCTTAAGGTCATTCTGGCAACGTTATATTATTTCAGACTATGATCAGCTGATTAGTATTTACCCCCCCCCCCCCCACGAACCTGTATAAGCAAAGAGTAAGCTACTGAGCTGTTGAGAAGTGAAAGTGATCCTGTTGTAGGAGGCAGTGGACGAAGGACGATGATAGCTGGCAAGGGAAACCGCTTTTCTGGCTTTGTGCGCCGAGCGATCATCGCCAGCGATGTGCGCCGGAGATCATCGCTGTAGCCAAACCGTACCTTAAGATTTAAAGAACACATACAAAATTATTTATCTTAAGCCATGAAATTCTTTGGCATACTCAATCGCGTCTCAGAAATATCAAATTCTACATCTCTTCGCCTTTATTACCTCTCGATAATCCAGCCCATTGCAAACTACTGCTCTCCCATTTGGACAACTTCTTGCCGGTCAATCATAGCTAAATTAAACAGAATTCAATCCTTCTTTGCTGCCATTGTAAGGAACAGAACAGAATGCCAAGGTTTAGACACTACACCACTCAGCAGGTACTTTCAGCCATAAACATCCCTCTCCTCAACACGACACGACAGGTAACTGACCTGTCCTTCCTACGTTCTATTTTAAATGGCCATTACCGTTCGGGCCACCTGCTGTCACTTTTCAAACTAAGAGCCCCTTTCCGTTCTACCAGGCTCAAAGATATTCTGCACATTTGGTAGGTTTTTGCTGAGGATTAACACTACCTAAAGGAAGATGATGAGAGAGAAAAGGAAGTGGGTTTAGGAGTAGAGACACGTATTGGCAGATAGGAAGAGAATCCAACACTAAATTTTAAGTAAATATTCATATGAAGAGGAGTTTCGCTGTGCAAGACGCCAGTGCTTGATTTGTAAAAAATCTGTGGGCTACCGGGTGGTGGTGTGAGGGGCGTGGGCTTGATAGAATATTGATTTGAGTCTAGAAACCATATTTTTACACTTTTCTGAACCCCTTTAAAAAGTAATCAGTGAACAAAATAGCAATCTAATTCTATTGGAAGAGTCATGCATTTTTCAGTTTCTTCCTCTAGTTTTGTTTTCTTCGGTTTACTAGACCCAAGAAAAACATAAGTCGAAGAGAAAATCTCTACATGTAGGAAGCTTGCGGAGCTAGCTATACTTGTATTAATGGTTTGCCAAGAGAAACTTTGAAAACATTGTTATTTGAAATTTTGTTTCCAATGCAACAAGTGGTAAAGGCTTTATTCGTAAAGAGAGCTTAAGCTTAGAGGAAGAATCAGGGAAGAGATGGTCCTGCCTAACCGTAATTCTAGAGAAATAGATAAAGCAGCCAATAATAACTAATTTATTTAACAAATTATAAACTTTAAACTAATTAAGAATACTTAGGTTGTGATTTTAATTCGGGTTAAGGATAACAATTTAGTTGGTCATAAAATGCCAAGGTCTTAGACCCATTAATAAGAGGTTTACAATTTACAAACAATATTAAATAGTGTACAAGTTTCAAACCCGTTACAGCACTAAAATCTTCCAAAGATTTTAACAAGTGTGCTTACGATTAAGAAATTTAAAGTTTGTAACGACAATTGTAAAGCAATTATAACTTTGATAGTTTGATTAGGTACGATACAAGCACTTTTAGAATGCATTTATGGCAATCGAAGAGGCTATGAACAAATATTGGATTCCTGATTGTAACAGGAAAAGAAAGAGAAAAAAAATACAAGCGGAAATTACCGCTATTTTAAGCAGAAGTTAGCAATTTGATATACAAACAAGAAGTTCCGTGAAGAACTATACAGCCTACTTTTCATGCCAATGATTATTCTACAGTATATGAACCTATCTAGAATAATGACGAAATTAAGTTGCTAATATCGAAATTTCTAACTAGTTCGAAATACTGTATACCTGGCATAATGTAGCCTAATAGGGCACCACAGTTGGCAGCCCTGATGACTGAATATATTCTTAGTTCCATCTCTTAAGGTACAGAATACAAAATTTGGTTGAAGTCCAATGAATAGCATGGACGTTACATGCAGTTAAACATTGGATCTAACAGCGCGCGTAAAATCATGTTGGCAACAATGTCATGCATGTATTGGTCAGAAATAATCTGAAATAATATGATCTATTGTTGTGCCAATTTTGAATGAAATCCATTAGTTAGTATAGAAGTTACATGCATTTTAAAATTGGACCTATCAGCAGGCTTATAATCATGTTGGTAGCACTGACGTATATAAGTTACTCCAAATTAATATAGAATGTCAGGTACTATACGTGTGCATAATTTAAAGCTGTCGGCTTGCATACTTTCTGATATATTGGTATTTTGATGAAATAAATTAGGAGCATTTATTAACAGTTGGCAGCCCTGGTGGTTCGTAAGAATACACTCAGTCATATCTGGTTATGTAGACATACAACATACGAAATTTGGTTGAATTCCAATTGATAGTGTAGAAGTTATATGCATTTAAAAATTGGACTTATCAGCAGGCTTATAATCATTTTGGCAACACTGCCATGTATGGACTCCTGGAAATTAAACTGCAATATTATTATCTATACGTGTGCCAATTTTGAAATAGCTCCCATTCATACCTTCCAAGATATACATCATGGAGCTCAAATTTCAATTGCGATATTTTAGCAGTTGATAGCACTGACATCATTTTAAAATATGGCCGTGAGATATTCAGGTATAGATCTTTAATCCTACCAAATTTTGTTTCAATTGCTCCAGCCGTTTAGGAGTTGATAGGGGGGACACACACACAGCCAGACAGACAGAAGGACAGACAGACAGACAGAAAGACAGACAGACAGACAGACAGACACACATTTGCCCGATCTCATAAGTCTACTTTTTCCTCATTTTTGCAAAATGTGAAAAGTAGGCTAAAAATGCACAGGTCGCATTAACGAAGCCTGGAGAAAAAAACCACAATCAAGTACAAGAATTTTAAGATTAGAAAATCAATGATTTCTGAACAAACAGGAAGACAAAAGAAAATTAATAAGTAGTTTCTGTCCACAAAAAATGGAATATAAAAGTTCTTAACCTAGTTGAGAGTAACCTTAACTTGATCCAGTTAGAGCTTATAAGAAGTGATAATGTTCGTTTCAATAACCTGCATACTATTAATATAATTGCAGTAGCCTATATAATTCTAACATAAATAACGCAACAAATTTCATGCAATCTCTAGAGCACATTCTCTCGAAAAACAATGCCAATCTTTGCTTATGCATTGGTGATACAAGTATTAACTTACTAAATAAAAATAATGTAACCAAATCATACCTCAATCTACTATCAAGCTATGGTTTCACACAAGGCAATACTCGGTATCCAACAAGAATATGTGAATCAACAAGTACACTCCTTGATCAGGTAGCCACTAATAACTGTAAATATACCTATAGGATAAGCAATATAAATAGTGATATTAGTGATCATAATATTCTTGTAACTGAGATTTTCTGGTCAAATTACTATCCAGGCAAAATCCCAATCTCGAACATGACATTTAAATACCCCCACAGCAAGCATAGGTCTAGTTCAAAAAACCTAAATAAAAATGACCGGTACGTGAACAAAAACAAATTCTCTAATGATCTCACTAAAATAGACTGTTTAGATGATGTAAACGAAACTTACATCGCCTTGAAACACAAACTCTTGACACAGACACCCAACAAAGAAAACACTGACACACCTTTGAAGGAAATACACCAGAACCACAATAACCCATGGATAACAACAGAATTAATTCAGATAATAAAACAAAGGGACCTACTACATGCCAAACTTAAAACTAACATTCACAGAAAAACTTCTTAAAGGAAGAGCACATAATATGTAGGAACAAAGTGACAGCTTTAAAACGAAACTGAAATCCTCATACTATGAACATAAATTAACATTGAACGCCAATAGCATACTTGGAAAGTAATCAATGAAATGATCTACAACTGCACAACTGAAAAGAAAGATGGTCCCAGTGAGATAATAATTGACGGTAAATCTTTCACAGGAAAATAAAATATTTGCAATGCTCTAAACACTCACTTTATAAACATAGCACACAAGTTAGCCAAAAACATCCTCCCAGGGAAGAAAGTTAATGAAATTAATGTCAATACAGAGTCCATATTTATGACCCCGACCAATGAGATGGAAATTCGCAATATTATATTATGCCTTAAAATGAAAAGTAGCCAAGACAAAGATGGTTTGTCAGTAAAATTGTTAAAAAACTCCATTGACATGCAAAGTAGCCCACTAACTACTTTAATACATTTATCGTTAGAGAATGGTCTGGTGCCTAATGATCTAAAAATAGCACGAGTCATACCAGTCTATAAAGGAGGTGACAAAAGCAATCCAGACAATTACAGACCCATTTCCATTCTCCCACCCATATCCAAGGTACTCGAAATAGTAGTAAAAACAGAATTGTTAATTTTTTAAATAAAAATTATTACTCCTACAAAGGGCAGTATGAATTCCGAGAAAACTCAAGCACAGAAATAGCCACAATAGATATTATATCTAACTTGCAGGATGTGATAGACAAAAGGATGACAGCGAGTGGCCTTTTCATAGACCTGAGAAAGGCGTATGATACTGTTGACCATGAAATTCTTTTAGGGAAACTTGATTAAGCAGGTCTCCGAGGAGTAGCTTGGACATGGTTTAAAAATTACCTATCTAATCGTAAGCAGTATGTTGAAATAAATGGCTACAGAAGTGAGGAAGTAATATTACCCACGGTGTGCCCCAAGGATCAATACTGGGTCCTTCCCTCTTCTTAGTATATATTAATGATATAGCAACACTCAGTTTACATGTTAATATAACGTTGTTTGCAGATGACTTAAGCATCTTTTTCAATGCGTTCACCACCAACACGCTGATTACACACATGCAGGAGGACATGAATACAATACTTGGCTGGACCCAGTCAAATAAATTAACAATAAATGAAGATAAAACAAATTATTTAATAATATCTAAGCGTAGAACAAAGTTTGACATCACTCAGAATGTAATGCTGAATGGAAAGGCAGTTTAAAGGGTCCTATCTCTCAAATACGTAGGCCTAATAATAGATGAAAATCTCTCCTGGCAAAAGCACATTGATGCATTAGTTAAAAAAATATCACCTGCCACTGGGATGATTAAAAATTTGAGCTACTATATTTCAAAATATCTACTCAGGAAAGTGTATTTTTCCTTAATCCATAGCCACTTACAATTTTTGAATACAATTTGGATAAAATGCTCAAATTATCTAAAGAAGGAAATTGAGTAATTCAGAATAGGGCCATAAGAAATATTTATAAATACCCTTTTTTAACACCAAACAAGCACTTTTATATTACGAGTAAAATTCAACCAGTAGCCCCAAAAGCAGAAATCAAATCAAATGTCCTGATTTGCCAAATCCTACACAAAGGTATCCACACAAATTTAAACATCACTAAACAATCTGATTTACAAGCTTACAAAACTAGACATGCGGATGACATATCACTTTTCCATATCAATTCCAAACAATATGGCAGTAATAGCATTAAGTATTGAGACCGTTAGTCGAGTCAACAACCACGATGA
Source organism: Meconema thalassinum (assembly GCA_946902985.2). Classification (NCBI taxonomy): domain Eukaryota; kingdom Metazoa; phylum Arthropoda; class Insecta; order Orthoptera; family Tettigoniidae; genus Meconema; species Meconema thalassinum. The sequence goes on along the minus strand of OX336392.1, from coordinate 499,037,095 downwards.
CTTTTCTAACATCCCATAAGTCGAATAAAATTACCGTGAGGATCAGGTGACCTTCCATATAGGCTAAGCGGCACGAGATACTGTAGTCCACGGGGATCGTGGTACATGGTGACGATGGTCATAGACTGCCTAAGGAAAGGTTCACCTCAAAAACTAGACTGAGAAATTAAACATCCAGACTTAAGTAAAACACCGTGAAAATTTATTAAAATTCACAAGCCCCTAGCCTAGTTCGGAGGGTTATAATCGGCTAGTCCGCAAACTAATAAACAAAAGAAAATAAAAAGCAGGTCCCTACCTGAGAAGTTACTGAAAAACCCTCGCGAAAGATCTAACTCACAATAATGAAGCAACAACAGCAACACTAGGAAAATGGTACGACGCAAGTTCCTAGTTCGAGTTACAAGATTAAGCTAATATCAGAATTTACATTTAACAGGGTAGCAAAACAAATCTAAGTTAGGATGATATGATTTCCACATTTACATTTAACGTTAATCATCTAGCTAATCCCCCAGGGGCTCACTTCTAGTGGGCGTGGGTTGGCGACCACGGGGCCCCAGCTGAGTCCGGCATTGCTTCCACTTACTTGTGCCGGGCTCCTCTCTGTCTTCTTTCCTGTCGACCTCACTTGGTCAACTCTTGTTCTCTTCCGACCCCGACGGTATTAGGGTATCCGAGGCCTAGGGAGTCACTTCCTTTCCCGCCTTAATTGGCCCTTGTCTCATCTTTTCTGATTCCCTCCTTCTGCGAAGGGTCAGCCTTCTTTTTCTTTTCATGCTATCTCCTGCCTTCTGCTTAAGGCCCTCAAGGAGGCCGGGTGTATGTAGCCCCACCACTTTTGGTGCACCCTAGATAATGCTACACCCTCAGGGGCTCACGGCTGGTGAGTTCGGGAGTTGGCAACCCCGAGGGATTCCTGAGCTGGGTCCGTTTTCCCTTTTTTCCCTTACCTTTGGGGCGGACCCTCTCCTCTTTCACTTTCCTATCTGCCTTTCATGGCTCTCCTTCCTTCCAAGTCCCTCAATCCGCCTTCTTCGAGGGTTGAGGGCATTTCTTTTCCTCCTGTCCTTTATTTGCCTTATTCTCCTTTTGTTATCCATTTCTTCTTCTAGTATGTAGGTTAGTAGTTAGTTTTAGTTTTAAGTTCGCTTTTCATTTTCAACTTCACGATCACCCAAACCATCAGGGGCCGATAACCTAGATGCTAGGCCCCTTAAAACAACAATTATCATCGTCATCATCATCTAGCTAAGTCCTAACAGTTAATAACAAAATTTACGGCGATGACGTCTGTAACAGAAAACAATTACAACAAATCTAAGTGTACAGCCATGAAAAACATTTAATTATTCTTTATAACTACGTGCTATCAGCACAAAATAAGGTAACATGTAGGATTTACACTCTAGTACATCATAAATAAGTAATGAAATAAACACAAATCTTTATTAAATTCCTGCCTACACCTTGGTTTACTCTTTGTAAGCCATAGTCATCTGATGTGTGGTGTAATTACGGTGGCGAATGCGTAGTTGATACCACGTCTGACATCGCATGGCCTGAGCTCCACAAGCTACGAACTCTAGGTTCGCGCATGCTTCAGGTCGCTACAAAAGTGTCAACTGTCCTAGTCATTTCCACACAAGGAAATTATCTTCAACTGCACGGCTATGTCAACAGTTCCAAAATGCAACAGAACAAAGTTAGACAGAAAGAATTCATTAGTTAGCTCTTGTTTTACAAAGTTATGAGTTTTATTATTAAGATGTAAGTTTAGGTTTATCGTTGGTTTATGGCGAATAATACTCGCAATAGCTCGGGCACGGAGTGTCTACACTGAGATCATTCTCCACCAAAAAGCCTCGACTCAACAGTCGGAATAAGATCAACGAGCAATAACAACTCGGACACACAATAACACGCTTACCAGCGGCGCAAAGCTCGCATTCAATAACTCTGGGATAGGCCTGTCCACAACAGTTACCTTCCAATAACATCAAGTCAACGGGAACCCACCCGGACAAGGTAATCACAAGTACCTTCATACAATAAATTCCTGTATTAACAGGGACGCCTGCGACTCACTATAGAAAACCTGACCTAATTGTACACGTTAAAACGGTACACGCAAGAAGTGCGCTCAACTAACAAAAATCAGTCTATAAAACATGTGATCTGAGACAGGGTTGAAAACTGGGTTACATAAGCTAAATAGCAATGAAAGAAAGAGCGAATACAAATCGTACTCTGTCTCTTGTTAAAGTCGTCTCGTCTCACAAACAAATGAAGCGTGCTCCCAAGGCCACTGGATTACAAAACCAGTTTATGTCACCGGCAGGCTACCACATTCCTGCGTTCAGTCGACACAAAACACACATTACTCAAGGCCAGCAATTTAATCAATACAAAGCTATACATCTGGCCTGTTCATAAAAACTTTACCATAGGTTATGAACCTCTAAAGAGTCCGTGTATAAAAACACGCAATAAATCTGAATAGAATAATGTAATTCCGTCTTTCTACCAAAGACGTCTAAATGATAGTAATCTTACAATTACTGGAACTCTTTGCTCTAAAAATACAATTCAGTAGTTGCTAATACAACATTAAACAAAAACGTGTCTTACATGACACAAGCAAAATGATAATTGTGGCGCAGATTCCATACAAGGATCTGCTTAATGATACGTTGGGAACTGAGTTCGATGCTAGGCAACGAAACAATCCTTCTAATTGTTAGGTTCAAACTTGACCAAGAATGGGCCCTGGGAAGCAACCTAGGGGGGTCTGGAAGACCGTCAGACCTGGACATAAGGGAGTGTGATGCGAAGATGCAGTCCAACAGCATCAAGAATACAAGGATTCATCAGAAGAGAATCCTCATAGCCTCTCCACTCCAACTCCAAACACTGACCTGCCCGTGGTGTCCCCTGCTAAGCCGAGCAACCCAGTGGAAGGTTGGGTAACCAACCCCAGCGGGAAACTGGGTCGGTGAACAGACTAGTGTTCGGGGGACTGAGGGTGTCTCTCTCAGTTATTTATGTTTCCCAGACAAGTTATGGGTTGGCGCCAGGAAGGGCATCCGGCCGTAAAACTTTGTCCAAGTCAAAATATGGCAAGTTCTTTAAGTTTGGCCTCGGAGACAGCTAGGGCGTTCCCCACAGGCGACGCGCAAGGAGATCGCCTGCCCCTTGTGAAAAGAGTGCGAAGGCTACCGAGTCATGGGCGGACTAGGTTAAAGAAGTTAGCTCACCTTAGAGTAGGTACACTTAATGTTGGATCAATGACTGGTCGAGGACGGGAGATTGCTGATTTGATGAGAAGAAGGAATATCGAAATTCTATGTGTACAAGAAACTAGGTGGAAGGGAAATAAAGCAAAATAGCTTGGTAATGGCTACAAATTACTGTACAGTGGAACGAACAATCTGGGAAGAAATGGGGTTGGCATCATTCTCTCGAAAGATATGAAGGCTTGCCTGACGAAAGTCCACAGGAGAAATTACCGGATAATGAGTATCAAACTGTGCCTCGAGGGTATATTTAACATAATTTGTGCTTATGCCCCTCAAGTTGGTTGTGATGAGGACGAAAAGGATACATTCTGGAATGACCTGGATGATGAAATCAGTCGCTTACCAGCCGAAGAAAGAGTTATTTTAGGTGGTGACTTGAATGGGCATGTGGGCACTACAGAAGGAGGAGAACTAGCAAGGAGAGTACGTGGAGGCTGGGGATTAGGAGACCGTAATGCGGAGGGTGAGAGAGTGATAAATTTTGCAATGGGAGCAGACTTAGCTATATGTAACACCTTCTTTAAGAAATGTGGACAGCAGCTGGTAACTTATAAAAGTGGAGGGAATGAAAGTCAAATCGATTACCTCATGTGTAGAAGACCACATCTGAAGGAAGTGCAGAACTGTAAAGTCATAGCAGGTGAACACGTAGCTCTGCAACACAGAGTATTAGTTGCCGATTATCAGTATGTCTGCCTCAAGCCATATGTGGAGAAGAAAACGGTGTCGAAAATCAAATGGTGGCGGCTAGATGACCCTATTCTGTGTAGTGAGTTCAAAACTGAAGTTTTACGGCAATATCAACACATAGAAGGAGTTGATAATTGGTGGAAAGTGAACAGTGAAATAATACGCCGAGCAGGAGAAGCCATTCTTGGTAAAACCTCCGGTAAAGTTGCTCATAGGGACAAAGAAACTTGGTGGTGGAATACTGCAGTAAAAGAAGCAATAAAGGCCAAAAGGTTTGCCAAAAAAGCCTGGGATCAATCTGCGACAGATGAAGACAGAGAACTGTACAGACAGGCAAATAAAGATGCTAAGCGAGTGGTAGGGCAGGCAAGGGCAGATGCTTGGGATGATGTATATGAGGACTTGGAGAATACCAGTGGAGTGAAGAATGTTAAGCTTTAAATTTTTTATCAAAATATACACAAAATAATTTAGAAAATCAATTGATATTTTGATAAAAAATTTAAAGCTTTACATTCTTACACTCACCGTCTAATAGTTCTTATTTCTAACTACTTTTTTAAAATTATTGTTAAAAGACCAATCTTATATTTATTTAATTAATACTAATTTGTAAGGATATCCATTTTTATTACTATATTTTATCAATTATTATCTTTCATTTTCATTTTAATTTAGATTTAAGGCGCATATGCCACTTTATTTTTCCAATTCTTAATTGATTTTCTTTCTAGGCTGAGGATGACCCCACTGTGGGTCGAAACATGTACTAATATATAAAATATATATTTGTTTATGTATTGATTTGGCGTATAATTTAAACGTTTAAGAAAATTATCGAGAAAAGGCTTCGAGAGGACACAACGATTGGAGAACAACAGTTTGGGTTCATGCCAGGTAGGAGTACAACTGATGCCATTTTTGCACTCCGGCAACTCATCGAAAGGCATAGAGAGAAGAATAAGGAGCTACATATGGTCTTTATAGACTTAGAGAAAGCCTATGACAGAGTTCCACGCCAGGAAGTCTGGAGATGTCTGAGGACCAAAGCAGTCCCGAAAAAATATGTGCGGCTTATCCAGGACATGTACGAGGAGGCTAAAATAAGAGTCCGGAGTAGCGTCGGGTTGACTAACTGGTTTCCTGTTCAAGTTGGGTTGCATCAGGGGTCAGCCCTGAGTCCATACATATTCAATCTTGTCATGGATGTCCTATCTGATGGCTTACGTAGTGCAGCACCATGGTGCATGATGTTTGCCGATGACATTGTTTTGTGCGACACCAGTAGGAGAGAACTGGAAAGGCGACTGGAGAGCTGGCGAGAAGCCTTGGAGACCAGAGGCATGAAAATCAGTCGAAAGAAAACAGAGTATTTGTGCCTTGGTGGTGAGGGCAATGAATTAGTGCAGATGGAAGGAGTAAGCTTAAGGCCAGTCAGTAGCTTCAAGTATCTTGGGTCAACCATGTCTGAAGATGGCAACATAAATACTGAGATTAACCACAGGGTTCAGTCAGCCTGGATGAACTGGAAAAGGTTTTCTGGCATTCTGTGTGACAAAAGGCTCAGTATAAGGGTAAAAGGAAAGGCCTACAAGACAGCTGTGAGGCCAGCCATGATGTATGGTGCGGAGACATGGGCAATAACTAAGTCACTATGTCATAAGCTGGATGTGACTGAGATGAAGATGCTGCGCTGGATGAGTGGCATCACTAGGATTGATCACATCGCAAATGAGAAAATCAGGGGCACAGTAAAAATAACAGAAGTCTCCAAGAAGATCCAAGAGAGAAGACTGCTGTGGTATGGGCATGTTATGCGTCGAGATAACAACCATGTAGGAAGGAGAGCGATGTCTCTGGTTGTGGATGGCACGAGGAATAGAGGCAGACCTCGAAGAAGATGGACTGACAATATCCATGAAGACCTAATGGATAAGCAGTTAAGGGACGACGATGTGTGGGACAGAATAAAATGGAAAAGACTTGCCAGAAACATCGACCCCACTTGAAGTGGGATAAGATGAAGAAGAAGAAGAAGAAGAAGAAGAAGAAGAAGAAGAAGAAGAAGAAACTTGACCAAGAATAGCTTCTGAGCTTATTCAAAATGAAAATACAATGCATTTACAAAACTGGCAATTACAGTCGATTGCCTAACTGATACGACTGTTCTAACGAAAGTCAGGGGTGTATCCAAACTGGCTGCAAAGAATGCAGTTAAAGAAATAACCATGACATCTGATTGTCATAACTAAAGTCAGCAAAGACTTGAAAAATTACCCCAAACAGGGTTGGACAAAATAGCCTCGAATGACTACGGTCACATCTAGCAAAAGATAGGCTTTGACGTTCTACGACGTTCATCAAGCTGCACCAGGGTTAACCAAAATGTTAGACCCAAGGGTGTCTCACTATACTGAAATAAATGACAATAAATTAAACTAGATACAATCCCTACCTAGAAAAATGGCTGACACAGAGTGTGGTTGATTCACAAACTACCTTAAATCTAATATACCACCAGAACTAGAACAAGAGAAGGGATGGTCAAAAACTCACGACATGGAAAAGCTATCACTCAGCTCTATTCAATAACCAGGGTTGTACAAACTCCTCTCTGGATCTCTTGGAACGGTATTATCCTTATCAGGATTCCCATCTGGACTCCTCCAAAGACCAGGGTTCAGTTCGTCCCTGTCGACAACTCCATGAGTATGCTGGATATGCCTGGAAATGGCATCTTGGATTCCTTCCTTCTCGTCCTTGGTTCTGCAAGCTCCACCATCATGCTAGTTCTTGTAGAAATATCACCCTCATACCAGGATGGTATTAGCCCATGATGACTGATTCAACCATGGTGTGGAATAGTCTGGTCACTTTGACGGTGAAATAAGTTATGAAATTCATTCTTTCACTTTCCAAAGATATAATGTTCGTCGTAGGTATTGTAGGCTTTGATAATAATTGACAACACAGCCTTAATTTCGTGGATGTGAATAGATACACGAACTAGCACTGCTCTATGGCTCTGCACGTGCTAAATGACGCTACTTTTCTATCATACAGCATCGGTAAAATGTACGTCGTTTTGAAAATAAAAACATCACTCTGGCAATCCAAATATGTTACACAATCGTAATCACAGTTATTTGAAGTAATTGCAACACATTTACCTGTATATTTTCCACAAGGCATTTGGCCCTCCACAAACACGTGGGTACTAAAATGTGGTGTTCCGTTACAGTTATATAATTCACTAATACTTGCCAATAATTATCTTCAATATGTTTCTGTGGCTCACTGTGCATAAATACCAATATTTCACAATATGCCAGTGCAAGATGGCACCTAATAACCAATTCAACGCTAACAAGCGGATATTCTTCTATGTCTCACAGGACAAATGCTATTACACGCCTGTACTGGGCGAATTCTCCAGACGTAGTGCAAGGCACTGGGTGTCTCAAGGAAGTAGGTCGTCAAACCGAAGTCGTTGAGCGACTACTTACGTTCCTATTTGCATATCTGCAAGGGTATTACCTTACCTTAAGCTAAAGTAACATTCTCAAAAATGTTTTAATATTGCAGCTTGACGAAATGGAATATTCTGAGTCTTGCGAAGGAATAAAATTAATTAATAAGATCTCAGATAAATAATTAGCAGTTCTCACCAAAGTCAAAAGTGCGATTCAACGCTACTTCAAAGAGTATCGCGTGAGCTCTCAGCTCCACGTGGCTTCCTGGGTGTGTTCAAAGGTACAACATCCCATCATAAATATTCTGTCATAAAAAATATCACATGAACCATAGCTCAGCGGGTTCAGTATAGTGCCTTTGTAAAGTTCAATAGACTACCAGAAAATATTAAAATTGCACCTAGCCTACCAATCTTTAGAAGGAGGCTAAAACAGTTTATGTGGAATGATTATAAAATGTCAGTTTGAAGAAATTCCAAAATCTGAGAAGACGAAAGAAGACTATATTGTGTACAAAAACTTATATGAAAGCTGCAAAATGTTGTATATATTTTCATACTGAAAAACTTTGTAAACTAAACATTGAATTGTAATTTGTCGCCAACAAGATAAAACTGTACGATTCCTTTGTATATGAGGCCTTGACTCGTTAAGGGATTAATAAAATGCATTATTATTATTATTATTATTATTATTATATTATTATTATTATATTTCTAGAACTACTGATATTTACGCAAAATTTAAGAGATTTTAAACTCTAATAGGGCAGGTCACCTTTTGTGAAGCCTGGATAACACAATTAGCTAACTCCTTTAAAATTAGAAAAGGTATAATTCCCTAATTTTAGAAGGGAAGAACAATGCATATTAAAATGTGGACTAGCCACAGTTGACGCAGAATGACAATACAAGAAGTAGAACAAATTTGGGAGGGCGCTTAATTGTAAGCGAGGCCTCTTTGTAGTCTAACTAAATGAAGATCTTAAACTAAATTTTGTTAGTAAAAGGTATTTGGGAAGTGGAGTAAGGAACTTTAGGATAGAATTTATTGCTCTCATCGAACGCGGCGCGGAAGATAGTTAGCACACACAAATTCGAAGCACTGATAGTTTGTTGATAAGTTGAAAAACTTCACTATTGTAGTGTATGTAAGTTCGTAGAACAAGAGAAAGTTATTGCCGTTATGACGAAAACTTAATTTAATTTTAGCTTGACAAAGTTTACTGCGTTGTAAAGTTTATGGGTTGCAGTCGAATGATGCGGTAAGGCTCCCACGGTGGAAAACAAACTGTTTTGAACAGCGGTTAATTTTAACATGGATTCCTTGGTGTGGAAAAATATTCCATTATTTGGCGTAGAATATACTAGATTGCTTGACTAGTATTAAGATTGGTTCACATGGTAAGTTCTGGAGCTATGATGACAGTTAAATAGGGCAAGAGAGTTCCCACGGTGTAAAGAGAGTTCCCACGGTGTAAAAAGCTAAGTTTATAGACAGTGAGTAATTTGAATTAAATCCCTCGATGTGGGAAGGTATTCCCAGTTATTTCGTACAAGAAGTACTTTATTTCTTGTTATAAAGCCAGCTTAGATAGCTAAAGTCTGACAAAAAAAAATCCCACGAAGACGGTGATTGCACAATAGTGAGCAATTCCCCACACTGTCTATAAAATTGTATTAAAAGCATTTAGCATTTTAAAACCATTAACATATGATTAAGAACGTTGAAGTTTTGTACTCAGCTTTTTCATGATGATCAGGCGATGGATCTTTGTGACCGTTAGCTTTAAAACTTAGACATGGCGTCTATTTTAAAAATGCCTCGTGAGGACAGGAGACTAGCCCTTGTGAGAGCTCTGCACTGTACACTTGACGACTCGAGTAGAAGTGAGAGCAATTCCTCACACGACAGAGGTAGGTAGGCACGGGGAAAGGAGAGGGGAACAGAAGAGTTTATAACAGAATATTATTAAGGGTAAGTGCGCACAATGCGCATTACATTAATTATTTACAAAATTCTGTAAGCGATGACAACCTTTTAGTACACACGAGAGCGTGGTAAGTATAGCACGACTTTTGACACAATTTACAAATGCACTCTGGTGTGGGCACATGGAACACCTTAGTCTCACAAATCCTGTGGTGAAAACCGTGCACCGCGAATCGGGTCACTGTGTGTCTCAACTCATATGCAGTGCCCTTCCATTCTGTTGACGTCATAGCCGTCGTGGGATCTCCTTTTTTGCATGTAGTTCTTGTAGCAAATCGTTGTATTGTCTTGTGGATGGAAGTTGGTGAACCAGACGGAGTTCTTCTATAAAGAAAAGTTCCCCCTCTAGTTCATACGCCAGTCTCGATGGGGTATATTTTGACAAACAAAGCAGTCTTTTTTAGGAATAAAGCTTTCACTTTCTCTAAGTCTTTCGAGTTATTTTTGCTTAAATTAACCCATATTATATCCAATCCATACGTTGCAATTGGTGTAATTTTTGCTTTAAAGGGTCTCAGTGCTGATTGCAAAGACATATCCCTGAGATGACTAACGTCGTTCATTGATCTGACAGCACAGATCATTTTATCTTTGATGTAACGTGTAAATAATTTCCCTTGTATTTGCAAAGTAATTCCTAGATATTTGTAATGACTGGTTTGAAGCAAATGTTCACCTCTGAGGTAAAGAATGTCATCTTCGGCAGTTCTTCCGCCCTTTCTGAATATCATTGCTACCGTTTTCTGAAGGTTTATTTCAAGATCGTTGTTTTGGTCCCATATTGCAAGTTGATTCAAGCTGTCTTGTAGCTCTTCTCTTGACGACGAGGTCAGAGCCATATCATCGGCATTTATGATGATTTTTACTTTCTGGGAACGTAAGAGACATACCACATCTGCAGTCGCGACATTAAATACAAGAGGACTTAGAGGGTCACCCTGAAGTACTCCCATTGTTTGATCGATAGGATTAGATATAGTTGTTCCGTTATCTATTTCTACCTGGTTGTTATGCAGAATATCCTTAATCAATCTGATGATGTAGTGGTGCTCCAGACCAATCATTTCTATGAGTTTCTTTACTAGTATGCTTCTATTAATGCGGTCGAAGGCCTTAGAGAAGTCTATGAAGACTGCATATACTTTCTGTTTTGGAAGCCTTAAAGTGTCCTGTATGATGTCGAGCAAGTAATTGACAGCTTGCGGTGACGATCTCTGCTTGCGGAAGCCAAACTGCTCTTCCGGAATTTTATCGTCTATCAGTTGTGTCAGTCTTGTTGTAAGTATTTTCATCATAAGTTTGAAGAGAGTATCTTTCAATGCAATGCCTCTATATGCATTAGGATCACTGGGGTCACCTTTCCCTTTATACAGCATTTTTATTCTGGATCGTCTCCATGAGTTTGGTATCCTTCCCTGACGTAAGCATTCGTTCATAAGATCGGTCCACGTTCCCACGAGCATCGGTGCGGCTTCTTTAAGATGTTCATTATAAATCGAGTCTGGCCCACATGCCTTTCTATCTTTACTGCTTTTTATTGCAAGTGAAAGTTCCTCTACAGTGATGGGATCGAAAGCACTTATGTGAGGGTCAGTATCTGGTCTGGTGTCTTTTTCTTGCATAACGAGACCAAGGTGTTGTTCCCATGTTTCAATTGGTATGTCCTTAGGAAATTTTGGTTGTATGGGTTTCAGTGCTCTGTAGGGATCCTGTTCAATTTCTTCAATTAGTATTTTCTCCTTCTTTTCTAAAAAATACTTTCTTAGCCTTTTTGATGATGATCTTATAGTGTTTCCGTAGATCTGCATATGTTTTCAGTGTTGTTTCCGTTTTCTGCTTTCTCACAGCGTGAAGAGCATTGATTGTTCGTTTTCTTATTTGAAAGCATCTTCATTAAACCAAGGCTTGGCTTTCCTGGGTCTTTCTTCAACTGAAAGCGCAGAATTCCGCACGGAATTCTCTAATTTCCATAGCGCTTCATCAATGTTTCCTCCAATTATGGTATCATGTATGTCTGAGACCCTAATTGTTTGCAATTTAGTGAGATCCAATTTCCTCAATACTTTGATTTTGGTTCTTAGCGAAGGAGTTATCTGTATTCCCTGATAGAGATCTGTGGCAATGGGTAGGTGTTTCCTGACGGTGAAATTGTCAATCGTATGCTGTTGGAGAACGGTGAAACCCTTATTAATGAATACGAGGTCAATTGTACTTGACCCATTTTGACATATGTATGTTTTTGTTTCTTTATTGTTAGTCAGTGTCAGGCCTTCTTGTTCCATGTAATGCAGAAGTGTGGACGTCTTACGAGAAGGTACATCAATGCGACAGTTGAAGTCACCAGCTACTATCAGCGCATCATTACTCGCTACATGACTTACCGCTACAGTTAGATCATCTATTAAATCTTCTTCTCGAAAATCTGGTTGAAAGTAAGCACAAATTACCGGTATGTATAAAATTGGTGTCTTCACGATTAGTATGTTGTTTGTACGGTACTTCACTGTAAAAGGTGATAGGCTGGGTTTCAGCAGACAAGAGATGCCTCCTTTAGGCCTGCCAATGTTACTTTTGATGACAGTATTATGGATGCAGTAAAAACCTTTTGTTTCCCAGTCTTCTGTAAGAAAAGTCTCTGTAAACAGTACTATGTCATATTCATCAAAAATATTATTTGGTGCTAGTTGTAACGCGTTTTTATACCTTCAATGTTCCATAGAATAATCCTTAATTTATGTTGCCTTTCTGCTATATTATTACTAGAAGTTCTAATTTCTTGTCCTGGGCACTCATTTTTTCGCACTTGTTTATGCGAGACGTACGCCCTCGAAAAAGGGGCGACGAAAGGAAAAACGTTTAACCAGTATGCGTTCCGGCCAGATTTCTGGCGCCATTGCTCTTTCCTTGTCTTCAAATGGGATGCCTATTTTGAATGCTTTACTTTTTCCTCTTATTTCTATTTGCTCACATTCTATTTCCCCCTTTATGCCTATGTTTGTGAGGTGTGAAATAAGTGCCTTTGCTTCAGTTGTTGGATGAAGTCTGCCTATGAAAAGTCATGCTTTATGTTCCGCTGCTCTTAGGTTACAAGTTATATCAAAAGGTTTAGTCCCCTGAATTCCTAATTGTCTTGATGAGGGAGTTCTCTCCACTTCTGCCATAGTATATTCTTCATTATCCTCCCTTAGTATGGAGTGACGTTCATTTTTACTACCTTGATCCCTCTCATCTTGAGTCTGGAGATTGTCAGAGTTTCCATGGTTGTTGTTGGGCTTTTGAAAACTTTGCTGTGCAGTCGGTGGGTTTGGAGCTTTACCTTTTATTACAGAAGGTTTCTGATTGACAGCTGTCAAGATTTCTCTTTATTGTAGATGCGTTTCAAGCAGCAGTGACATTTTCTGCATCATAGTTTCTGAGACTTGGTCCATTTTAGTTTTCAGCTACTCATAGTTTTCCTTGATCACATGCACCAACCATGTGATCATTGGTAAACACGACAAGATATTTCACTTTTTATTTATAACAGAATATGCAACATGAGAAAAATTCTTGTACAAGAATATAATTCTTCTTGGAACGGTGTCTTCAAGGAGATGTTAGCTGGCGACAAGGACGACGCCTGGTGGATTGTTGAGGAAGTTCTCTTGAGTTCAGAGAATTTGAAGAACTTCGGCAGTTAGCTGCTAGATGCCGCTAGGTTGTCCATGGAGGATACGTATCTAGAACAGACTCAAATACACAATAAATCTCTATTCAGAGAGAAAAAGAATTAAAGGGATCACTGTTGGTGTCTGCGAAGAAGGAAATTAAATAAAATAGATTAATCAAAGAGCTAACTCTGGCTGAACGTGTATTCAAAGGAATACACCAACATTCCACACACTAAACATTCCATCATCCAAAGATTCTTCAAAAACCGCATATCATCCCTGTACAATAGCATTGCAAGTAAACGCGAGTTGGACTTATCCACAAACAAGAGGACTTTCCTGAAGCAGCAAAGGAGAAGTTAAACTGTTATTTAGAAATGTGCATCAAAAACTACAAGATCCCGACTCGTATATGAGCTCGCAAGGGAGACTTTCCTGATCGAGGACCTGAGATGCAACCTTATTCTACCAGGAGGAGTAGCATATGATAATCTGTTGCATAAGCTAAGGGAAAAAAGGAGGGACATTTTGGAGGGCTTCTATTCAACAGAGGCCATGACGGATCGGAAATGGATGGAAACGAGCTACCAACTGAGGCATAAAGTCACGAGACTGGCTGTCCACGGGTTCAACTTCAAGAAACAAAGTTTTCCATGAACCGAACTGTGTGTGCAAGCTATGTGCTCAGATATGTGAAAGATAACACATCCAGAAGTGTCCCTAGAGGTCAGGTTCGATTAGTGAGTTTATCAAGGACTAACAAACACTTGTTGAGTGCTCATTGGTCGTCACGTTGTTATACCGGTATGTTATATTTTTCTGTATTGTTATCCTCTATGCCCATTGTGCGCAATAAAATTTATTATTAGAACTGTCATCTTGGCCATTGTACGAGCAAGGACATTCTACCGGTTCTTGATCTGGACTTGTTTTGTTTGGAGATTTGTTAAATTTTATTTTATATTTTATTTTAAATTGTTATTTGGTTGTTATTTGTACAGGCATGAAGGACTAGCATAGCTGTAGTTAGTGCTTTGATTAATAAATAAAAATAAATAAAAAATAAAATAATCTCATATAAATTACCGTATATTACCACAGAGGGTCTCTTTGGCATGAAATGGATTTCCCCTTCGTGTCCCCGTCTTTACATTAACTTTCAACTGCTAATACGTCATTTTAGTCTTTCTTTTTAACGAACCCTTACCTCTTATGAACCAGTCCCGACAAATTTTTGTTTAGGAGTGTCCGTGATTCGCGAACTCAATCGAATGTAAGTGGCAGGTCGGTCGCGACAAAATGGTGGACGCAATGGTGATAGACTTGATTGATGTATTGAATGTTGTTGGGGATTCTAGGCGGCCTCTCGTTGAAGGACAGGCAATTTTAGATGCCAAACACATAATTATCAGTGGCGGCCGACAGACTCTTAGGCTGGTAGGGCGATCACAGTATTTTTCCCCGCATCTCTTCATAAATTGATAGAGGACAAAAAGAGTAAAATCGAGTTACTTTTATATGCAATGAAAATATCGCGTTATTGCTCAATATTCTTGATGTCGGATCAGAGGTTTTTATCATTTAGTATTACAACTATGATTTCATAGGGTAACAACACTGAGAACCTGATGTGAAAATTACGTATAGACGAAAACGCAAAACGTGAATCCCAGGGAGCTTGTGTTTTGGGTCTTTTTCTTTATCATAGCATTATCCTTGTGAGCTCAAAACAAATCTCAGTTTGCATGAATACACGAATTAAACAGCGATTTATCCAGTACATAATAACATAGCATATACAATATTATTCTTTTAATAACTCCAAACTCAAGCCTAAAGCGTTGGCTGTTAAAATGTGGATATTGGATTATCACTTGAATTCGGCATAGAACACGAGTTTTTTTTCTTTTAATATTAAAATTTGGAAATATACTTTAATATGCAAATTTTTGTAATATACAAGTGCCAGTAACAATCAATGCCAGTGTTGGAGCTGACAGATGAATTTTAGGAAAATGTACCTCCCGAGTCACATTATGTTTCATTTTCATTCATTACTAAATTGTTGAACTGCTTTTTATTCTGATAGATTACTTAAATTTCTAGCAGAGAATGAATTTAACTGCAAATTAAAAACGGGAATAATAATAATAATAATAATAATAACGTGGCAGGAGTTTAAGCGTAACATTTATTACACATGGACAGAGTTTGAGAAATCTTGCCCAACTCTTTACTTTTACAGCTTTTAGTTAGAATACGGTTATGAATGCAATGGCGTAAAGCATACTGGTTATGTCAGGAAATAAAAGAAAATCTTGCAACAATGTTTTTCCATAGGATATATCATTGTCGGCAATACACAATCTATGAAAGATAAGAAAATTACCAGGACAGGAGAATGTTCAATTAAATAGACCTACCTTAATTGACTCTCTTGAAGATGAAGTCAATTCACCGCTCTTTTTGCTCAGCAAAGTGGTTTATTCAGTAGCGTAGCCAGGATCGGCCAATGGGGGGGGGGGGGGGGGTTATAGGTACTCAAACCAAATTCTACAAGCAATTCGTCCCGCGGCCTAGCCGCGCTCGTCAAACGTGCACCATGGCCGCGAGGGCAGCTGTGGTAAGTACGCATATCGTAGTTTCGAATCCCGGTGCTGACAGCGGTTATCCTGTGTGTGTTTTTCCACGGATTTTGCCACACTCCCTACAGGAAATTGCCGGGATAGTACCTTGCTCAAGTCCCGGAGCGTCTACTCCATCCCGGTCCCAGATAAATTTACACACACAACTACAATCATCACAGCAATACAGGTTGCCAGACAGCTTCAACACACTCCCAACTACACGGGGCTGATGGCCAAGGTGTCTCAAGCCCCTCAAATGAATTAACAACAACTCTACAAGTATTTCCATTTCTCTATGAGATATTATTACACAAGATAGGTTTTATGTATTTTTCGAGTAATACAATATGCTCAAAAGACAAAAACAAATCAGTTCTTTAAAAAATTAAGTTAATTTTTGACTAAAATGTCTTACCTCAATGGTAAATCTAGAACTTTCCTGTTCCCCTGACAGGAACAAAATAAACTAAAATATATCTGAGCTACTAACATGAAGACTACGTATCTCTCAACAAGAGAAATTATTTACAGAGGTCTCAGCAAAAGTGGGCATGTCCTCTCACGATGTATCATGTTGATTTATGAGTAATTCAATACCGGTAGTCATTTTCATGTTTATTCAGTTTCTCCAACAAGATCCTGTACTTTATATTGCAATTAGCCCTGAATTCCTAAACTATCATTTTCGAATAAGGTCCTTCTTACCTTACAAATGCTACATGCAGCCGGAGAAAGGATTAATTGCTTACACTACTCAGGCGACAAATTTCACTCATTCGTAACTGGGAGATAACCGTAATTCGGGGAATTGCTTGACATATATTTACGTAATATGAATCAACTCGGCTGACGCTTATCTCATGCTCAAGATGTAAATAATTATCCTAAAATTAGTGTTAATGTACCCATAGAATTTTCTAAGTCCTCATTAAATCGCGTTATTTTTAATAAAAACTAGATTAATTTACATGCAACTTCCCTCCCGCCAAGAAAAGAAAAAAGCTAATATTGTCCCGCTGTGTGGGATTCAAAATTATTTGGCGCTAGGCTCAGTTTGAAATAAGCTATACGTTATTTCGCGAGGGAAAAGTTAGATGGGCAACCCTGGGAAGACGGAGTTGTATTACCACAGTCTAAAATACACAGTCGCGATGCTCTTTGCGCTACGAAATTGCATCCTCTTTGTAGGTGAAGCGAAACTAGCGCTCACGGCGGCCAGCAAGCTGGCAACTGCGTTGAGCACGATATTCGCGGAACAGATGATTTCACTTTTGCAAGGGTTTTTTGTATTTTAACTCACTTGAGTGATTATTTCCATTGTAAACATAAGTCACGTTAAATCACCAACTACTACAGAAAAAAGCCACAATGTTGACTTGTAATTCATAGAAACATAAAAAGAATGCTTTGTTCTTATTAGTTCACTCCTCTATAAGTATCCCTAGGTACAGTTGTATGACGTATTTAATGAGTCTTACGTAGAATTCATAGTCCATACTAGTTATAAATTAATGTATTTGTTTTAATGATAGTCGCTGGCATCTCTAAATAAACCCAAGTCCACGATTCCTGGATGTAACGGGTGGTCTCTAAATCCACTGAATGGATTTTGATGTGGTTTTCACCATTCAGTAAAGAATTTCTCGAGGATGGTTTCTCTAGGAAAATATTCATTTATGACCAAAGGAAGCCGAGCAGTAACGATTTCAGTGAATCGTGTCGAAGGAAAACCTGCCGTCCGTGCGCCTTTTAAGCTTACGCTGGGCAAACTATTAAAATATCCATATACTATGAGTGTAAGAATTGGTCAGCATGAAAAGTTCTACAAGGATGTCCGCGACAGCATATCTTTATCTTTAATACATCGCCAAGTGATTTTACGTTTCAATTTCTTCCAACAATCTCCATTTAGTGGAAATTTAAATCACTACCTTCTGAGCGAGTTTACGCGCTAGTGAGCGAGCCCATCACCCCAGCTTTGGCCAGCATTAACTGTCGAGTCGTGTCGAATTAAGACTTCTGAGAAGAGTAGACTATAAGTGTTTGGAGTTTCGCTGTTCACCTTGATTTTTCTGAATTGCGTCTGAGACCTACCGTCCGTGCGCCTTTTAAGCTTACTCTGAGTGATCCCTTTAACATACCAGGCGAAGCCGGGGCGGGTTGATAGTATGGGTATAATATAATATCAAATTCTTAACCATATCAAAAGCTAGCTTTTCCGTTAACATTATAGTTAATTAAGCCTCCGTGGCTTAGGCGGCAGCACGCCGGCCTCTCACCGCTGGGTCCGTGGTTCAAATCCCGGTCACTCCATGTGAGATCTGTGCTGGACAAAACGGAGGCAGACAGGTTTTTCTCCGGGTACTCCGGTTTTCCCTGTCAAAATTTCATTCCAGCAACACTCTCCACTATCATTTCATTTCATCTGTCATTCATTTAATCATTGCCCCAGAGGAGTGCGTCAGGCCTCGGCAGCCGGCACAGTTCACATCCTCGCCGCTAAATGGGGGCTTCATTCATTCCATTCCTGACCCGGTCGGAGACTGGAAGCAGGCTGTGGATTTTCATTTTTCATTATAGTTAATTAGTAAAAATACCAGTGTGATTTGTGAAATGAAAAGTATAAAAGATCTTAAGGTCTTAAATGGCTAAATTGTAGGTACTTCGTATTTTTTTCTGTGGGTTTGAAATCTTTCATTCCTGAATTTGACAAAATAATACAATGCCAATTTTACAAAATATCGGCAATAACAATTGTGTACCGTACCTTCACAGCAGCCATGTGGGATACCAGGTATTTCATAAGAGAATTAACAAACAGTGTTCCACATATAAGTTTGTGAGCATTATCCTGACGACATAAATTGGCTTGCTTCCAAAGGATTATATTAGTTTATATTATTGTACAAAATCTTTATTCATTAAATCAGCTCTCTGACTGTTTAATAGCCATTTTCTACATCTGAAAATTAGAACGTCGGCACGCGTTTGAGATGACATCTTTTACGTTTACTTAGCCTACCGTATGTCTTAATTTTCGAAATGCATATATTTTTATGTTTGATTTTCAGCCAATGGCCATAGCAGGGCATTTCACATGAACGCCCGTAGGTTCCCCAATTTCAATGTTAAGTAGTTCCAATTTAAGCTACCAGACGCCACTGTCGCTGAGACCCAACGGCGTACGTTTGAACTTGATAGAGCGTGTCTAACCCAATAGCCTACACATTTTGACTACACACTACCAATTGTAGTTGTAAGTTCCTTTACTATGACATGGGCCCGACGACTTCGACTGGGTTTGAACCCGCGAACTTGGGCATAGCAGATCAGCATACTACCGACTACGCCACCAAAGCCATGCATAGATATCCTACCGAGACATGCTTCAGATTTATAACTGACTGGCTCCGAGGCTCAGCGGTAACGTTCTCGCCTGCTGCGCCCAAGGTTGCAGGATCTTATCCTGGCACAGTCAGCTGGCATTTAAGGGTACATAATGTACCCATCTCATATGGAAATGCTCAATCACGGGCTGGCTAGCTGTGCGGTTCGTGGCATGTTACGTCCAACCCACTCCGTGGTTTCACATTGGATATGATAACACTTTTTTATAGGATCTACAAGATTAGATTGAAAACAAACGTGTTTCAAAAGACATGAGTTTATTGTATAAAACTCCCAGGAAATATTACAATTAATTTACAAACACTTACATTTTGGAAAAATCCAAATTCAAAATATTAAATACATAATAAATTCATATAATCTTATATTATCGCGTTACCTTGCTTAGGTATTCTTTATCATTGAATATTTATCTATATTTGACATAGAGCATGCCTAACACTTTAAGTTATTTTATCTAAGGCTTTTGCCGACATTTGACTGTGTTATTAACATCCCTTCTGGGCTTCATTCATATTTTATTTACTTTAAATCTCTTTATAATTATTCATTCAAGTTCTGTTACTTTTATCAATAAGCCTTAGTCTTCATAACAAATTAACACCTTTAAAAACAAATATCTGCCCATCCTTGAATTCACGTCCCATCACAATCATTTCCATGCAGTAGGGTGGTTTATAAGTGGTGTATCACATGCTATCACTTTACATTTTTCAGTTACCTTATAAACTCAAATTTGAGTTAACCCGTTTTATATCTTACATGCATCTTAAGGTAGTAATCGAATATTTAATGATCAACTTATTTCTGACTTTTTATGGTTAAATATTATCCGATTTTCACAAACTTAATGTGGGGATGATTTTTAAAATCCCACTAATTCAATTATTTAATTCACAATTACATAGCATCTCTTATTTAAAAATATGCATGTTCGACTATACGCTTTAATATCCATTCAGCAAACCTTACCTTTTGTATACAAAGCTCCATTGTATTCCACCCTCGCGTTTAGGAACGGATGGCCGGTCGCTCGCCCTTCCTCGTTTAATGTGATTTATTACCTTCTTCGCGCTCCATTCACTGACTTTAAACTTTCTACTGTTTCACTCCCTTTAAGACAAAACGTATGATGATCCAAGCTACCACATTACTTCATTAACATTATCCCTCACTGACTCATATTTATTTCATTTTCCGTGTGACCCGTGCTATAGTTTGAGATCATAACTCATTACCTTTCATTTCACATACTTTATACTTAGCAGTTGCCCTGCGGGACTTAGATTGCAACACAATAAGGCCCTTGGCTCGAATCCCTATTCGATCAGGCGCAAGCAATATTTGGTCGGTTAACATAGCGTCGTTGGTACAGTACAGGCCATGTGAATCTAGGCTCAGGGACACTCGGTGGCCCTCCTGTCGAAATCACATATCGTAGAAGCACTAGTACTCTCCATATTCATACTTTAGCAATTGCCCTGCGGGACTTAGATTGCAACACAATAATGCCTTTGGCTCGAATCCCTGTTCGACCAGGAGCAAACAATATCGACGACTTCAGACAATTATACCTTTTATCTCCAATCTTATGCACGCCACAGGATATATTCACTTCATTTGCTAGCATTTACTTTATTTATCCTTTATAGTCCTTATCTCAGCACACAACTTTTATATACCTTGGATCGTCATCGTATTTATAACAATTTTTCTCTTATTAGCATTTACTTTACCGTAGCTCAATAGCTTATAACTTCGTATATCATTTCTTTGGTGTTCGATTACCACCTGTTATTACTTTTATTACTTGCTGAATAGCGTTATTTTATTATCATATTAAGGTATCCCAATGATCCTTCAATTATTTTTATTATCTCACGTATTTCAATTATTTCACTTACTTAATCATTCAACTCGAGTTTATTATTATCATCAATTTATCAACATTCATTAATTCATTATTAATTCGCGGACTGCAATTTGTTTACTATAACATTAACCTCTCGGAGTATAAAACTCGTCATTTCTCATTTTGGCGTATAAAACTCAATATTTATTATTATTATTCAACGGTGCTTGTTTCATTTACGTTACTTTCATTTATTTGGCATACATTTTATATGCCAGTTACGTTATTACATTCGATTCCTCCTTTTTAGATCTTTAATTCATTTTTATTTAACCATTTTTACGGGCTTTCAACACTATTATTATTATCATTTTTGCACTTTTATCATTATTTTAACATTGCTGCAAACCGTCTTGGCGGTTGCCTTATAACCTCTTAATATCATTTGATTACTCATTGTGCATATATTTTTATACATAAAATCACTGAAATAGCATATGATACATTCACTTTAATATTAAAAACATGTTTGACTCACCCACATTTCAGCTCATGACGTGATATCTGGATGATTTCACCCACATAATTTCTTCAGCCAATCATCTTCATACCATAATAGACCTTTTCTAACACTTGGTCATTATATCGACACACGACAATACATTGATACATTTTCTTAATTTCACTTTTAACACTTGTAAACATAAATAAAAATTCACTTATTTCACTATTTCACTATTTACAATGCCGGCCCCGTGGTGTTGGGGTAGCGCGCCTGCCTCTCACCCGGAGGCCCCGGGTTCGATCCCCGGCTCCGTCAGGGATTTTAAAACTGACGTGAGGGTTGGAACGGGGTGCACTCAGCCTCGTGAGGACAATTGAGTAGCTATCTGACAGTGAGACAGCGCCCCGATCACGAATACCAAGATTAACGGCCGAGGGGACCCGGCGCACTGATCACGCGTCACCCCAATATCTGCAGGCCAAATGGCTGGGCAGCGGTCGCTTGGTCGGCCTTAGCCCGTCATGGGCTGGATAGTGCCAGGGGTTGTTTTTTGGTTGATTTTGACTATTTACAATCGAACACGGACCAATTCTCAGCGTACAAAATGGTTGAAAACAGCCTATATGGTTTCTCCCTGTACAGCTTTGAACGTGTGATTCTCCTATTCCTCCCTTCGGTAAGTCTCTCTCTTCCTATAATTCCCGAGGTCGTAATTGTCTCTTTCTTGAACCTCCTTCTAGATAGCTTTCTCTCTAATTAATGCTATATCTGTCCTTCTACAATTGCGCTTTACTTTTCCTCTATCATGGCCTATCGCAATTTATAGTTCTCTTCCTACTGTGATCTTCCCTGAAGATTGTATAAAAATGTTCTTCAATTTAACTGTCTTTTCCTGCGCGCTATAACTTCTCTCTCTACATTCTATGTTAGGAGTTCCTACCTCCTATACTGTCCTATTTTTCGCACTTCGTTCTTAATTGTTCATAAAATGCTATCGCGTCTTCTGCCTTTACTTTGCCTGAGCGCGGCTTGGTTTCGAGCCAACGCTACTTGCTAACTTCGTTTGATTATTTACTGTTTATCGCACTTGATGTGTATTTGTCTCTTGTGAGACTCGAACTATAGTGTCTCTGAATGTAGTTCTTACGATTCTCTCGCTGACTTGCGCATTTCGTTCCCGAGGCTAGACCTAACTCGTTCGTACTTATTAATTTTAAGTAACATGCCTTTACAAAGGCTGTTAACAAATTAACTAACTGCGTATCGCACTCGAACTGTGGTCTTTTGAAGATTCTTCTGTAACTTGCCTCTAACAAAGTCTATCTCTCGACTGATAAACTGTCATTATAACCTGACTGTGCTTGATATCTGGTAGACTGAATCTTATGCGATGTGCACCTCTGCACAACTCCTCTCGAATGGTGAGACTTCTGTCGACTGAATACTGAATGAAACTGAATGATACTGAATACTTCTTCCCTCGACTGCTCCCTATTTATTCGTTTCTGTATAGAAATTAGTTCCCTTCGAATTTGGAAGCTGAATTTCTGATTCCCTGGTCTAATCTTCTTCATAATTTAATCTAAAGTGTATTTTATAAATATATTTTGATTGCCTGCTAGCGGAATGAAAATCTTTCGCTAGTTTATCTTTAATTAATTAAATTAGTTAATATCCCTTTTGCGGGGCCAGCCTCTAGTCCCCTTCTGGTCCGTGGATAGCCTTCCGCTGAATTATGATGACGTTTCTCTTAGCTTGCAGTATCTCAAGTGCCTTATTCGGGCCTGCCAACTCACTGATTTTTCTCGGCCCTGTATTTTTCCTCACTCTAGGTTTAATAATTCTGGTGGGTTTATTTTGTTAAGTTTAATGTGGTAAAGCCCCTTTCTCTTTGCGTGTGAAAACTGCTGACTTACAAATTCCTGGGGTAAGTCTTTTAAGAGCCTCTCGAGATATAGTTCCCCTTCAGTTGTCCACTTGAAACGTAATAATTTTGGTGAAGTTGCTTATTCATAGGAATTTCGAGTAGTACTTATTGCCTCTTGACTTTGACTCTCCCTAAGGTTTTAATAGCTCTGCTAATGGCTTTTTCCTTTTAACCTGCCAAACTAATGGAGTTTATGTGCCTGAGTTTGACCATCTGCATCCCCTTGTGGTGTTCCTGTGGTCGTTCTACCGTGGGCTTACTCTCGCCTTTTCTCGCAATCTTTATAAAGTTTTAAATTATCCCTATAACTGGTCAGGAGTTCGATCTTGTGCCGATCCCAGATGGGCACAATAAATGTGAGGGGACCGTGTCTGTAGATTTACAGGCACGTTATAGATCCCCTTCAGGGAAAACTTCCGGCACCCCGGTGTCTCTAAAAGCCATAGTAGTTAAAAGGGACCTAAAACCCATAATATTATTATTGATTTATAACCTGTTAAAGACCTAGTTCCGTTGTTTGATTGAAAAGCTTCATAATACTTTCTACTGCATATCCCAATTAATTGTGGTCGCCGGAGCCAATCAGGCTCATTTTGGTTTTGGCCGGAGATTTAAGGCCGGATGCCCTTTCTGACGCCACGTAATTCTGCAGGTGAAAATTCCACCCCACTGTCACCGGGATTAGTAATCCGGCCGTCCAGGTGATTGACGAGCAGCTAAGCCACAGCACCATCACGCTCGCCTTGAAAAGCTTTCTAATACTTGCCTAAAATCCATAGATCAAGTCTTACCTTATAGGGTCCTTTGGAAACTCGGGTGTCGTCTTGCTATTTGAACAGTCTGACTTCCCAGTCGGTCAACACGAATACACCCAATGTATTAATTAATTAATTAAACAATTAATTTCCCTGTGTAATTCATAATACAATAATTATTTATAGCCTACATTTAATAAAACGCTTCTCATACAACCCCCCCCCCTCCCTTTATGTGATAAGTGCTTTTTATTAAGTGTGTAAACGATTCATGTATTTTTTGTTTCAGGCATTAGGAGATAAATTGTCATTGGCCACCTAATCTAATTCGGTACCGTACACTCGTGTTGACCGACTGAAAAGCGATCATATAGGTTACTTAGCAACACTGAAATATTTTTCTAATATTAGATCTGTTTATTGAACTGCACATCTCCTCTTGTAAAGCACATGTTAAATTAAAGATATAACCTTTACACAATGCTCACATACAGTAAATACAGCAACAATAACATACACCAACATTAGCGCAGTCGGCACATTCTTGCAGGCAGCTTGAGAGCATTATTGTCTGGCGGTAGAAAAATATGAGCCAAGCTTCGCGATCCATAGGTGGACTGTGGTTATACGTTGTCATGAAGACGTGTGTAGCCACAAATGGGGGCCTGGGCCGAAAGGCGACAACAGTACATCACCACAGACACAAATCACAACCTGCCGATTTTTCAATGGCGGAGGGGGGGTTCTAACCCCCCCTAACCCCCCTTGGCTACGCCACTGGGTTTATTACAAGCTCATTGAAGTCATTTGTGACCAACAGGTCATAGCTAAAGCGCACAGACGGTATTCTTTCATTTAATTCCTACTAAAAGTTTTTATTCTTTTCAAAGTTGAAAAGCACCTTTCCCTCTCTGTTGTTGTGATGGGAATTGAGCATATAATTCGCAAGAGTTTTACTGTCTCAGATTGTTTTCACAAATGCAGGAAAGAAGTGTTAAGGCACCAGATGCATTTTCAAACTCATTTCTGCTGTATAAAACTATTAATTCCTGCCTGAGTTCAAGTGGATTTAAAGTGAATAACTTAGCGACCATTTTACATTCAGAGTCAGGAAACGACACTCTAAATTTTGAAAATAAGCTGGGCTGGAATAGCTTTGTTGCTGATAAATGCTCATTAAAACCGAAACGATCGGCAATCCTAGTTAAAATTACGTCGCACACCTCTTTTGCCACCACCCATTTGCTGCTGTCAAATCGAGCACGCTTTTCACTAGTGCCCGGATTTGAGCAACACACGCTATGCTCTGTACCCCACTGATCGAGAGAATTTCTAATATTCTGAATCGAGGACTTGAAGGTAGACACGTTCTTCACAGCCTTTACACTGTCAATTTCCCTGTGCTGTAGTTCATTGAATAAAATATCAGCATGTGGCATAATTTTACTAAAACGTTCGAGCCAAAAGAGAAAGTCCTGATCTTTTAAAATGTTTATCAAACCTGTTGCTTTTCTGGTTGTCGAAAAGTCATTACTGTCATCATCCACAATCTTCTCTAGACACTCAATAAGTTCATTTTTGTAAATGAAGACAGTTCTTACGCATCGTGCCCTAGAATTCCGTCTAGTGGCGGCATTTTTCGGGATCCGTTTCTTGACGATTTCATCTAGTATGGCTGTCCGTTTGGACGATTTGAAAAAAAATGAGGTAAATCCCTCTAAATTACTTAAAATATTTTTACCTGCTTATTTTGGGTTGCACAACGCTCGATGATCAAGTTCAATTGGTGAGCATAACAATGAGCAAAGTGCGCATTTGTGTACACGAACTTCATTCTTGCCTGTAGGGCCTATACCTGTGTGTTGCCCGCTCATAACACTCGAACCATCATAACTCTGAGCTTTTTCAGTGAACGTATTCACCTTCAATTTCTCTAGTTCGGCAAATAAAGCTTGACTAATTCCATCTGCAGTATGATCTTTGGGCAGCACGAAGCAAACGAACCTTTCGTTAATTTTGCCATTCAGTTCATATCGCACAATGAAGACAAGCTGAGACAATGTAGCACAGTCAGTGGTTTCGTCAGCCTCGATCGCTAAATATTCTGTCCGAGATATTTCGTCACTGATCAACTGAAGGCACACGGAATAGATTGAATCGAGAAGCTCGTTCTGTATGGTTTTAGAAAGTCCCAGAAAAACACGACTATTTGTTTTTTTCTATGTGCTCTTTCAAGGTAGAGTCTAACTCGGCCATTAAACCAACCAAACCATGAAATATTCCAGGATTGTCGGATGAATCGGTTTCAACGTGTCCTCGCAGTGCGAGCTCAAATTTTCCACAAAACTTAATGCAGTCGATCAGTTTACTGAGTATGTAACGGTTTTTAGAGACATCCTCATTGAACTGCTTAATTTTCAGTCTATACGCACTGTCTAACTGACATCTGATGTCTACCTTACCCAGCATCGCAAACTCAATGCTATTGTTTATATGCTTTTCACTAGATTTATGTTTCTTAACTTTATCAAGTCCGTAACACCAGCTGATGTCCACACAGGATCGCCAGAATTCATAGCCAAGCAAGACGCGAACAAGATGGCGTCACAGTGAAAGTGCAGTGAAATAGCAGCTAGTGTAAATATTTGATAAAAGTGGTAAAATATTATAACAGAGGCTTAAAATCTATAAAGTTACTTTCCTCAGATCAAGTGTAATACGGAATATTGATAGTATTTAGAAATTCTTGTTGATAATTTAATAAACTTAAACTAAGTTGTGGGAACGTGTATCCAAAGATTCGGTGACTTCTTCAATCACTGTTTGAACCAAGTAGAGCAGTGGTGCTTTTACGAGACTTCACCCGATTGGAAGATATACGTATTTCACATTCTTCTTTATTGGTAGGTTATTAGATTAATTCTATAAAGGTAGTAATAATTAAATTAAATTTAGTGTAATTTGGTGTAAACATCTAGGCTCACTTAGATCTCTAGTATGACGACAGTAAACAGTGTTAGTATCTCGTCAGGTTGTGTAACCGTAACGGATTTATGCTCGTCGTGCAAAATAAAAGTAAAAAATGCAAATAAAATCATCACAAGATCTCAGGTAAAATTGAATGAGGAGAAAAGTGAAACCGATTGTCGTAATGTAGGCCTACCGCTACCGTCATGCGAATGTCATAACCTGAGAAACGAACTGTCCTCAAAAGACGAAATTATAAAGCTGCTAAAGGAAGATATTGCTAAGTTAATGGAAGAGTTGAATAAATTAAAAGGAAACAGAGAGGAAAGCAAGGAAACTTGGTCGACAGTGATTGCTGGTAAGGTAAGATTGAATAAGCCTAGGCCTATAAATGGAGTACATGTAACTGAAATTCCCGTCTCAAATTCATTTGGAGTGCTTGTCGAAGAAAATGATGACTTTCCTCAAGAAGAAAAGAAGAAAGTGATAAAGAGAAAAACCAGGAAGATGCGGATATTTGCGGATAGCCACGGGCGAGATGTAGCAGCAAGCGTTTTGGAGAGAAGCCGAGAAATGGAGGTCACTTCGACAGTGAAGCCAGGAGCTCAGATTGCAGAAGTCACGAACGGGATGATAGGAGAGTGTGCGTCCCTTACTGCAAAGGACTACGCAGTGATCATCGCTGGAGCAAACGACGTCTATAGAAATGAGAGTAAAAAGGTAATCAAAGATTTAAAGGGTACATTGCCATCCATGCAAAAAACAAATGTCATTATTGTAAATATTCCGCAGAGACACGATTTAATTCCCAAGTCATGTGTAAATGTAGAAATAGAGGCTACAAATGGAAAAATTCATAAAATTTGTAAGAGTTTTCCAAATGTCCAAATTGTAGATGTAAGTAAATTAGACAGGAAGTTCCACACTCGGCATGGCCTACACTTAAATAGATTAGGAAAAGAGTATCTTAGTGATGAAATCTGCAAAATTGTAAATTCAAATGGTAAGAATAATTCAACAGTAATATCATTAGAGTGGAAGCAGGGAAACTGGTAGAAGAAGCCAAACGTGAGGTTTGGCATTCACATCTTTTGAAGTCAAATTTAACGGAGTGCAACAATGGTATTTCGGATTTGTCTAGCAACAATAATAATAACAATTATGATAATAATAATGTAAATAAATCACCAACACAAGCTTGCAAAAGTAACAAATTTAAAATTTACCACCAGAATGTCCAGTCTCTTTATAATAAAATTGATTACATAAATCTAATGCTTAAAAATGAACTTAAAGACATCTCAGCACTATGTATTTCAGAACATTGGCTGAAAGAGGAACAACTCGAATTAATTCAATTCCCAGGGTTTATACAAGCTAGTAAATACTCTAGATCTAATATTAGCCATGGTGGTACTTGCATCTTCTTAAGAAATCATTTAGATCATGAACAGATAACAGCTTATGATTATCTAATTATGGAACAGGATTTTGAATTCTCTGCCGTAAAAATTCAGCAGTTTAAGTTAATAATTGTATGCGTATACCGTTCTCCGTCAGGAAAGTTTCCTCTATTTATAGATAAACTAGAATTGTTACTCAATAACATGAGCAAAGTAAATTTCGATATAATAATTTGTGGGGATGTAAATGTGGATTTCTTAAAACTTGATAGAAATTGTGAATTATTAAACCAGTTACTAATTTCCTATGGACTGAAACCTACAGTAAATACACCAACAAGAATAACAAAATTTAGTAAAACCACTCCTGATCAAATTTTTATAAATACAGATAAATATCACCATTCAATAGAAGTCTATTGTCCGGGTTTTAGTGACCACCATGGACAAATACTGAGTTTTGAAGTATCCGAAGTAATCAATAATAATGATAATGGAGTAAAATCAAAGTGCAGGTCATTCACTGAATCAAATGTTACATATTTCAATGACTTATTAAATAAGGAAACATGGTCAGAAATTTATGAACTAGAAAATGTAAATGATAAATTTAATGCATTTAACAGTACCCTAAAACACTATTTTGAAATAGCATTCCCCTTTAAACGAAGAACTGTTCAAAATAACAAAACTAGCAATTGGATAACAACAGGGATTATAAATTCATGTCAAAGAAAGAAATTTCTACACAAATTATATAAACAATACCACACAACACCTGAATTCAATTTATACTACAAAAAATACATTAGCATATTAAATAAGGTAATAAGACTAGCAAAGAAAATGCATAATGATAATTTTATTTCCCAATCATCTAATAAAAACAGGGCTATGTGGTCTGTAATAAAGAAAGAAACTGGAAAATCTGCTAAAATACAAAGGAACATTACACTGACCAGAAATAATAAAGTGATTAATAATCCAGAGGAAATAGCAAACACTTTTAATGACTATTTTCTGGAAATTCCGCAAAAATTATTAAATAAATCACAGGTAAATACACTAAATTCTAATAATAAAATAAATATATGCAGTGATTCTTTATTTATAAATCATGTCACAAGTGAAGAGGTAAGAATAGTTATAAAAGAGCTAAAAAATAAATTCTGTGCTGGCATTGATGGCATCCCTGATGCAATTTTAAAGAAATGTGCAGAAAATATAATAAATCCACTTACGCACTTAATAAACAGTTCAATTCTCTCAGGAACTTACCCGGATATTTTGAAGTTATCAAAAGTAATTCCAGTGCACAAAAATGGTTCAAAAGATGAATTAGATAACTATCGTCCTATTACCTTACCAACTGGTATTGCAAAAATTGTGGAAAAAATTATGTATAAGAGACTGATAAGTTTCATAGAAAAAAATAAAATATTATCAAACTCACAACATGGATTTAGAACGGAAAAATCTACACAGACAGCAATTTACGAATGTAGTAATAGTATACTGAAATTAATTGACAATAAGGAACATGTAACTGGCCTATTCTTGGATTTATCGAAAGCATTTGATGTAGTTGACCATAAAATCCTCCTTACCAAACTAAATCAATATGGTGTTAGAGGTCTAGCTAATAAATGGATAGAGTCTTACTTAACAAGGCGTAAACAAATAGTAAGCTTGAGACACAAGGATGATGGAACCAAATTACTTAATGAAACATTGTCCAATGAGGGAATTATTGAATTTGGAGTACCCCAGGGATCGGTTTTGGGCCCACTACTCTTTCTTCTATATATCAATGATATAACACAGAACGTTCATTCACATAAGGAAATTTTGTTTGCGGACGATACAACACTCGTAATAAAAGGTGAAACTAAACAGGTCATACAGCAGTCTGCTAACTCCGTTACAGGAGAGTTAACCAAATGGTCACAAGATAATCGCCTCATAATAAACTATAAAAAGACAGTATGTCTAAATTTCCACACTATACAGAATAGGAATCCTGCGATGCCCAATATAACATTAAATGGTCATCAAATAGAAAATAAATCAGAAACAAAGTTTTTAGGACTATGGATACAACAAGACTTGAAATGGAATAAACATATACAATATCTGAATACTAAACTGAACTCGATGTGCTTTGCGTTACGTATTTTGAAAACCTGCACTAGCATGCACACATTAAGAAATACTTATTTTGCTTATTTCCATTCATACTTAAGATATGGGATCATATTTTGGGGTATGTCGCCAGATGTACTAAGCACGTTTAGGATACAAAAGAGAGCGATTAGAATTATGGCAAATGTACACTCTAGAGAATCATGTAGACCTCTGTTTAAAGATTTAAACATTCTCCCACTGCCCTGCATATATATCTTTGAAAGTATTATGTTTTTTAAAAAGAATTTAATGAATAAAGATGTTTTTCTTAAAACAAACAATGATGTTCATAGGCATAACACAAGACAAAATCAAAACATTCATATTTCACACACACACACAAGCATATATCAAAAAGGAACTTTTCACACTGGAGTTAAATTATACAATAAACTACCCCAGTATATAAAACTGGCCCCAAAAATAAAAACCTTTGATAGAATGTTGAAAGCTTATCTGCAGTGCCATTGTTTTTACTCAGTAGTTGAATATTTTAGCGTATAGGAGTGATGGAATCTATAACTATATTTTACTTTTTTAATTTAATTTTAATACCTAGCTGTATGTTGTTGTATTTATAGAATTAAGTTTTCATATTATGATAATAGAGTGAGGTGTAAATAGTTGTGCAATAAGATTGTATCTATTAAGATTTGCTATTATAATAAGTTATAAATAGTTTTAATCTTAGTAATATATACCTGTTAGTTCTTTTATTTTATGCATGTAAATTCTGACGTGTCCTATATCAAAAATGTATTGACTGCATGTATTTGATCAAATGGAATTAATAAAAATCTATCTATCTATCTATCTATATGTGATGCAAAAGAACGCTTTCTCATCTCACATCCGCACAGCCAGTCTGCATGATTGTACAATGTGCGATTGAATTTTCTGGTATAACCAGCTTTGCTTTTGCAAGGGTTCTGAACCTGTGAAATGACTAAATCAGGTTTCGGAGGTCATAACCTTTTTAGTTCTAATTTACTCTCAAAAGAATGTTTTCCGCTATTTAAAATAGCGTCCACAGAATTCATTTTGAAATGAAGAAATACTTAATCGCGCTGAGTTTCATCTCTAAAGCACAGCCGTTACAAGAATTAAAAATAATTACGGTGCCGTATTATTATTATTATTATTACGGTATTATTATTATTAAGCACCGATAGAGAAATCACAGAGTATCACTTTCGCCACAAGCACTTCCAAACCACAGTCTCACCGGTAATTTTAAATAAAGACAGTACGTACAAAGCTTAATGACTTACATATTGATCATAACAACACAGAGAACGCAACTGCTGAATATTACCACCGCTTTAAGACTTTCCAGCACGAAAGCGAAATAGCTCACTGGTGCCAAACTTCACTAACCGCAGGATGCTAACGGAGGTCCGTGTTGCTTCATCCTTGCAATTTGAATCGAGATCCCTGGCCTCAGATGCTACAATTTAATATAATTATATATGTTTTCTGTTCAAAGATAAAGATAATGATACTACATCATGGATTATTGTTATTTAATTTTAATTTTTATTATATGCAACCATGGAGATTTCTTTTATTCATTCATCTACTTTATTTGCTAATGGGGTAATTCCCCAGCTGGGCGCATGCAGTAGAGGAGTGTGAGAGGAAATGCTGCTGCTGTTCACTGTTGTCAAACCTGTGTCACAGCGGGTTGGGATCAGGCGACAGTGCTTGTCTAATGGAAGTTCAGCGTGCGGAAGCTGACAGCTGAATGATAATAATTACACATCTGACAACCCTGAACGATCTACTTCTTATTGGCTTCAGATGCTAGTCACAAGTTTTCTTACTAACCAATAGTAGTAGATACTGTTGCATGACGTCTAGAGTACCGAGGGGAGATGACGTATTTACCGGTGCTACAGAGCTGTTAAGGACTCCGCCTGGCTTCAAGACAACTGCCCGCACACCGCGCCCACAGATTACCCCTCTGGCAGCCCGAAAGCGCACCAGTCTCCATACTCCCCGCAAGTCTCAACCCCCTCGCCCGGGCACAATCTTAGGGCGGAAGGCCAAGAGTCCGTAACTCCATACTGACCAGTGTTCTGTGGTGTGCTGCGCGCTGACAAAGCGTGATACCACCAAACACAGTCTTCCTGATTGATAGAGCTACATGTAATTTTTTTTAGCATTATTAGAGTTCAATTTTTGACTTAAAATATATCAAGAGAAAACGTAAATCCCTTTTCGTTCTCTAGGAAGGACACCGTCCTGGAGTCCTTATGGGCCAGCCGCTACTGATAATTATGTGTGGGAGAGTAGCCGAAACAGAAGATTTAGTGAGACTTGAAGCTTTATGCTTACAAACCAGTAATATGAAGGGAGTTCCTCACCAGATTAAAATTGAGATTCGAACACCAGTTGCCGAGAAAAAGTTAATTTGTTCGTGTACCTGTAAGGCTGGAAGTTCTGGAAAATGTAAGCATGTAGTCGGTACATTGCTTTATATATTTCGGTAAGTAGATGCATTTAAATTTAGAAGATATAATACTGTTGAAGCCGATAAATCGAAGAGTGTACAAGTTGACTGTATTTGTTTTTTTCTTCTTTTCGTAATAGGCACACAATTGAAAACTTGGAAGACCTGAGCTCCACAGATTTGAAGCAGCAATGGGCCAAGTTAAAAGTACGACAAAGCGATTCCTATGAATACATTTAGCCACATGGGAAGATCAACTGTCAAATCGAACCTACAAAGTCCCCTAGTCGGTAGTGCAGGCGAGAATAATATATTGGATATTCTACTTTCTGGGGCACAGGGATCCGAGCTGGGTCTTACTTTGCGCTTAAGGGAGACTACTGCTACTACTATTCAAGTCTCGAGTGGTGATGATTTGCTACAGTTATCCCTATGCCATAAACTTTTAGGCAACAACAACTTGTTGCCACAATTTAGTGCTATGGTTGATTTTGATGCAGAACTTCAAGGTGACATTGCTCAATTTTTTTATGAGAAGGTAGCTCTCACATATGAAGACAGTGTAAAATTATGTTTGACAACTCTTACCCAATCTGGAGAAATTTGGAAGAATGCAAGAAAAGTAAGATTAACTGGTACTACTTGTTACAGTGTTTTTACTTACAGCAAAAATAAAAGCCCTGACTGGTATTTAAAAGTGAGTAGGCTGTTCAAAACTGATTTCAAGGGAAACATGGCAACTGTGCATGGGAAAAAAATTTGAACTAGTAGCCTTAGAAGCTTATAAAATTGCTTTTAAAAATAAAGTGGAACCGGTGGGCATTATTGTTCCTCCAAGTGCCCCATGGTTAGGTGCAATTCTGGATGGTGTGGTTAGTTCACTCTGTTGTGTAGAGGTTAAGTGCCCTCTAGCAGGTAAAACGCAGACTGCAATTTATGTAGTGCAGGGCCTAAAATATTTAAATGGGTCGATTGAGGAAAATACTATATCCTTAAAGACAAATCATCAATACTATGGTCAGGTGCAGCTGCAAATGCTGGTAAGTGGATTGGAAGCTTGTAATTTTGTCATTTTCTCATCCTATGACAATTCATTAGTTGTAATCAACATACCATTTGATGCTGATTTTACAGCGGTAATGATAATAACTATTGGATATGTGTACTTTAAGAATATATTACCTGTCCTATGTAAATTGGAGGTTAGACCATGCCTATAGGTGTATTCTCCAGAGTTGGAATCTGACAGTTCGGCTCCACTGGGCAAAAACAGTTAGCGACTAGATCGCCTGCAAGGCTTGTTGGCATGGAAACCATACAGCTCTACCAATTTGAAGGATGCTATTTGGCCACGTTATTGTCGCCGACCGTTGGCTTGTTTGGTTGCCTCCAGTGCCCACTCGCCTTGCTGCGTTTCATAATATGTTGTTTTTATGAGTTATGATTGTTTTGGTTTAAGTTAATTAGTTAATTACTTTTACTTGTAGTATTTATACTTGTAATTCATTAGTGTCCGTTATTTATTTATGTAGCTGTATCAGTATCAGTTTAAGCTTAGGTTCGTGTTCATAGGCTAGAGTGAATTAGATTAAAGTTAGCTGTCTTTTTGCTTGCGAGTGGTGACGTTTTAAAGGATGACTTCTCGTAGAGGTAGACTGAGGATACATCCAGTTTGGGTATTGTCAAAACCTGGTCGAGGTGTACCTATTCGAAGCTATGGAAAGAAAATGATCATCGCCGCACAAGATTTTTTGAAAGGGAGGGTGAAAATATCCGAGCATCAGTGGAACCATTAATTCTATTCAGTCGCGCGCTGGGCTCAAGTTAAGCAATACGTTGCTTCTAACAGTAAAACATTCAATTTGGCAGAGGTTGAAAAACTTATTGTCGAAGGAATTGTGTTTCTTGTGCCTTGAAACTTACTCTACAGGAAATATAAATAGCTAAATATCACGGAAACAATCACGTGTTGTCGTTTCGCTTTGAACATTTTTGCTTTATGATACGTGTTCGTAATATTGCTATTCATTACAATATTTTAGGCCTCTCCTCAATTTGACGGGCTATTATTTTATTTTACAGTGTGCACCGAACAGTTTTAAGCATTGCTTTGTTTAAAATTTTTGAAAACCATGAGGAAACGAGTGGGAGAGTGGAGGTACACACGTGGTGGCCAGCAGCATTCGTGGCAACGCTGCCTTCAGTCCAACAGTTCTCCGCCGAACTGTCGGATTTCAACTCTGGATAATACACCTATTGGCAACTCAAACTAACACTTGGGGCGCTGCGGTCGGTCTGGATAAACAGGGTGAAAATACTCAATAACACGCGTTTGATATGGAACACTTTTTATTTTTCGGTTATAATCGGTAAATGTGGACCCTAAAATAATGACAGTGTTAATTTTAATTGTGTATAGGCCTATGTATAACTGTGCGATACACGTGATCTAATTTGTTTGTTCCACTAGATTTTATGTGTCAATTGCATACTATCAAGAATCGGTTGTCTGCTGGTATTTGTTTTTGAGCAGTGCGAGTCATGGCGCTGTTACGTTTAAAAGCTACCGTATATTTGAGTTTGCTCACTGTACCATAGACTCTAGAAATTATTTGCTGCTTGGTAGGGCGAAGGGATGAGTTTAACTTGTATTAAAACTCCGGGGAGACAGGAATTGCTTGATTTGTTGGATGGTTAGCAGGTAGGTTTGGTGTTGAGGCTGTGTCCCAATACTCAAGTTGTCTGCTATTGACTAGCTGCTAGCTACTATGTGCTATGCACTACAGAGATTTGGGACATGTCTGCTTGATCACAGCCTCCTTCATAGACTTGTGTTCTGAAACGCACTGAACTTACATGCTGGTACCAAACCAACGCTCAAGATGGCGGTGATCTGCTACTCCTTGTAAGCTCTTTGCACTTTCATCTGCTGTTTTAAATAAACAACTAGAAGACCCGTGCTGCTCCGCAACATTCACTTCAATCCTACAGCACTTCTGTCCATATGACATTTGCATGTGTTCATGCTAGTGACCTGAACAGACATTTAACGTACCGTCGCCTTTAGGTAAATGATGAAGTAGACTTGTGAGATCAAATGTCCTCTGTGTGTGTGTGGCACTATTTACCCAGCGTAAGCTTAAAAGGCGCACGGACGTCAGGTTCCAGACGCAATTCTGAAAAGCCGAGGTCAACAGCTAACTCCAAACACATAAGCTATACTCTTCTCTGAAGTACGTGGGTTGGCGACCACGGGACCCCAGCTGAGTCCGGCATTGCTGCCACTTACTTGTGCCTGGCTCCTCTCCGTCTTCTTTCCTGTCGACACCCCTTGGTCAACTCTTGTTCTTTTCCGACCCCGACGGTATTAGGGTATCCGAGTCCTAGGGAGTATTTCACTTTCCTGCCTTAATTGGCCCTTGTCTCATCTTTCCTGATCCCTCCTTCTTCGAGGGGTCAGACCTCTTGTTTTCTTTTCATTATATTTCCTTTACTCTTTAAGATCCCGCACTGTTTTTTGTTAATTGGCTCCCGTGTATCTAAATTCCATTGAGCGATTTCTTTTGCATCCACACTCCATTTTGTAGGTGTTTTCAGACTACGTTGCATTTTTAAGTCTTTTCGATCTACAGTAAATTGCATTTTGCTAGTGTTATCAACCTCGATTGCATTTTGTAAGGATCGACAATCTAAATTGTCTTTTAGTAAGTCTTTCAATATAGGGGATGGGACTTTTGTGAGTATTTTGAATCTAAATTGCATTTTGTATGGTGGTCATTTTGCAGGTATTTTGATTCTTAATTGCATTTTGTGGGTATTTTGAATCTAAATTACATTTTGTAAGTATTTTAAATCTAAATTGCATTCTGTAAGTATTGTCCATCCAATTGAGTAGTTCGAATCTACCATGCATTTTGTAAGCATTTTCAATTTCAATTGCATTTTGTAAGTATTTTGAATTTCAATTGCTTTGCGTGTTTTTTAGGAATCTGAAATGCGCTTTTTTCAATCTAAATTACATTGTGTATTTTCAATTTCAATTGCATTTTGTAAGTATTTTGAACCTCAATTGCATTTTGTACGTATTTTCAATCTCATTTGCATTTTGTAAGTATTTTTCAATCTATTCCTTTTGTGAATATTTTCGTTCTAAATTCCCTTTTGTAAGTATTACCGCTCTCCATTTTGTGAATAGTTTCAATCTGAGTTCCTTTTTGTAACTATTTTCCTTCTCACTTAATTTTCGTTCTGGTTTCCACTTCATTGTCATTTTCGCTATCACCCAGACCATTAGGGGCCGATAACCTAAATGTTAGGCCCCTTAAATCAACAATTATCATCATAATCTCTGAAGTATTAACTCGACACGACGCGACAGTTTGATG
Source organism: Meconema thalassinum (assembly GCA_946902985.2). Lineage (NCBI taxonomy): Eukaryota > Metazoa > Arthropoda > Insecta > Orthoptera > Tettigoniidae > Meconema > Meconema thalassinum. The sequence goes on along the minus strand of OX336392.1, from coordinate 498,999,526 downwards.
CTGGCTGAAGGTAGGGTGATAGGTCGCTGGCAAGCTCGTAAACTCACTCTGAAGATAGCAATTTAAATCTCCACTGAATGGATATTGCTTGAAGAAATGAAAACGTAAAATCACTTAGAGTGGTCGATGTGGGAGCTCTCGCGATCTTTCCTGCATAACTTTTCGTGCTGAACAATTCTCAGAGTATATCTATATTTTTAACGGTTTACCCATAAAATGTCATAAATATTTTTTTCTACCTAATCCTTCATCTTAATCGAGAAATCCTTCACAGAATGGTTAAAACCGCATCAAAATCCACCAAGTTGCTCTCGAGATTATCCGTTACATCTAAGAATTGGGAACTTTCGCTTTATACTAAGTAGATAGAGATATCCACACAATTTAATGCTACAGCAGTACAATTTGGTGATCGGTCTACTTATGATACCAATGGTATACATTTAAAATAAAAGTTGTGTCTCTTATTTTTGAATTTAGAGATGCACCGTAACTCTTGGGTAACATAATTATAAAAGTGTGCAAATTAATAGAATTAAATAAAATAATTTTAATAAGTCATAATTTCTTTTAATCATAATCATTTTATTGACCAACTTCTTTTGTTATCCTACTTAGTAGTGTTTCCTCTCCCGTGGAATTACACCTTTTCCCATAAGGAATTGCGTCTGGAAACTTTCAGATTATTGGATTCCGAGGGATATGTGAGCTGGGTCCGCTTTCAATTTTTCATTGACTTTAGAATTTCAGTCAGGTGATTTCAATGAACAGTTCATGAATCTTTGAATAGTTCAATAGCGTTCATCAGTTAAAAGACCCCAAATCCCTCTGCTCTAAATTCACACGTAAAGTAGAGTGAAGTAATGAAATCGAAACGTGTGGCATCTTGCATTTGCAAGGCTCCTCTGTTAGTGGAAATTCTAAAAAATCATTTTAATTTGAGTTTCTTAAATTAAAATATAATTAGGAGTCTTGGTTAAACATTTGAAGTAATTTCATCGCCTTGTAAACATAGGCCTATTTAGTGCATTAAACCGTGAAAAGTAAAAATGCAATTTTGGAAAACTGACAACGACTCTAATAATTTGCACACCTCTGTAAAGACAGCTATCGCCTCCACCACTACGGTTAGAAAAGTGAGTCAAGGAGATTGATGAGAAATGAAAAGATAACTCACACAGAAGGAATTGATATTTATTAAGCTGTAAATTTGATTGAGTATATCTTAGTTATAGAACTGAGGGAATGAAAGAACAGGATGTAGGATAGTAATCACCGATGTAGGACAATAGCACTTTTTTACCATTACCACAGAACAGTTATCGTATTAGGGATTCGCACGTCCTTGTATAATTGTTATTTAATCTGTGCCCCGTTTGCTGAAGTCTGTGCTCCTCCGCAACATTCGTTTCAACATTAAAAGACCCCAAATCCCTCTGCTCTATATTCACACGTAAAATAGAGTGAAGTAATGAAAACTAAACGTGTGGCATCTTGCATTTTCAAGGCTCCTCTGTTAGTGGAAATTCTAAAAAATCATTTCAATTTGAGTTTCTTAAATTAAAATATAATTAGGAGTCTTGGTTGAACATTTGAAGTAATTTCATCGCCTTGTAAACATAGGCCTATTTAGTGCATTAAACCGTGAAAAGTAAAAATGCAATTTTGGAAAACTGACATCGAATCTAATAATTTGCACACCTCTGTAAAGACAGTTATCGCCTCCACCACTACGGATAGAATAGTGAGTCAAGGAGATTGATGAGAAATGAAAAGATAACTCACACAGAAGGAATTAATATTTATTAAGCTGTAAATTTGATTGAGTATATCTTAGTTATAGAACTGAGGGAATGAAAGAACAGGATGTAGGATAGTAATCACCGATGTAGGACAATAGCACTTTTTTACCATTACTACAGAACAGTTATCGTATTAGGGATTCGGACGTCCTTGTATAATTGTTATTTAATCTGTGCCCCGTTTGCTGAAGTGTGTGCTCCTCCGCAACATTCGTTTCAACATTCTAATAGTACTTCCTTCCATACGACATTTGCTGTTCGCTTGCCTTTTGGTTCTATTTGAACTTTGACGTCACGAAAGGATTTTGCTCGCGATAGTGCGACATACAGTTGTCCGTGGCTAAACACCGGTTGAGGTAGATAAATGCCTACTTGATCTAGTGTTTGACCTTGAGCTTTATTGATAGTTATACAAAAAGTCAAACGTACTGGAAACTGCCTCCTTTTGAAGGAAAACGGCATAGAAGTATCTGATGGCGTAAGGTCAAGGCGAGGAAGTAGAACATTGTTTCCAGCATTTACGCCAGTAATAATTTCCAGGTGTAAGCAATTGTCATGCATCTTCCGAACCAACAGTCTAGTACCGTTCAACAGACCTTGGGTAACATTAATATTTCTCAACAAAATCACAATAGAGCCTTCTTTTAGTCGAAGGATATGAGGTGGCAATCCACTTATGTCTAAGCTGTCTAAAAATTATGTTGGGCATTGTAGAAGTTCACTCTCATCTTCAGTAATTAAATTATTCACACTGATGTAAGTTCTCGATGATCCTGGGGTTATCTCTAAAACTTTGTCATTGATTTCTTTAGTGTTCATTTTTAGGTGCTAAAATCGCAATTTTTGAAAAGCGTGAAATATCTTTCAGTGTGGAAACTTCGTTTCCATATATTTCAGTGATGATATCAGTTTTAGCAATGATGGAGGGTGGTAAGTCGACTAATTCTGAATTTTCTCCATCGACTTGAGGGTATTCACCGTTACCAATTTGTATCAAGAAGTTTGCAAAGTCACGTTGATCTATATCCGCTCGCATATTTTTGTTGAGTTTAAAAATTTTGAATAATGGCCACAAAGGAGAGAACCTTACTGACATTTGGACTGAAGCTGTTCTAGATGCGTGAGGCACAACAGGCAATACCTGCCTGAAATCTCCACCTAAGATGATAATTTTACCTCCGAAAGGCACGTCGTTATTCATGATGTCCTTGAGCAGCCGATTTACACACATCAATGCGTGCTTATTAGCCATAGAGGCTTCATCCCAAATGATAAGTTTTGCTGAACGAATATAAAAAGCTTTCTTGCTGTTAACTTTTATTCCTGATACTGAACTTTCATGTAAATGTAGAGATAACTTGAACTGGCTGTGTACAGTGTGCCCCTGAGGTAGTAACATTGCTGCAACACCAGTCCATGCAACAGAAACTACATTTAACCAAAAATTTGTGCAACTGTGATTCAAGCATTAGTAAAGAAATGTGCCCCCTGGACCGTCAATGAAATATGCATTACTCATCCTTTCATTGCCGTTTTGTACTAACCCCAAAATTTCTGTAATTATAGCCGTTCGGTTTTCATTTGCTTGGTTTATCATCCGACTTAATTGATCCTCATTAAGTTTTGGATAATTCATTGGTAAATTTGTCCGAGGGAAATTATCAATAATAGCTGGCAATTCGAGAGAAGTAATGGGGAGACCATGGAGCTTAAATGTATTAGAAATATGTATAAGAGTGAACTGATATGCAATGTTAGGTTCGTGAAACTGCAGATATTCTTCTGATAATGAATTCTTGAAAATGTCCCATAACTGTCTTATATTTGAAGGGGTCTGAAAGATACATATGTAAGAAAACAGTTGTCGTAACTGAGAAGGCATCTGAAATTGTGACGCTTCTGCCAAACAACGCTGCCATTCAGAATCATCAATCAGCAAACCTCGCTCCTTAGCTGTTTCTGTAAAAGTAGAATAGACAACGGTTTCGTATGTTCGTAGATCCTGGAAGCTGGTAGCACCAATGACGTGAAGCAGTAACAGGCGTAAATAATACCTTTCTGTTTCTGTAGGTGAAACATTATACATTCTGCCTATAGTTTTTGAAACATTTTTTTCTTTTTTGCCACTGGCAGTTGCTCTTATTCCAGACGTAATGTACTGGTGTTTCAGGATATATATATACGGACTTCTGGCTTGCGAATTTTGATTTAACTTGAACCATGCTTGTAATTCCGTGTTGCGCAACTGTGCTTGAAGTAAAATATCAGGAGCGTTATCATTTTTAAAATCGATATTTTACAAGTTTGGCAAGTGAACTGGTAATCGCACGATAGAATGTGACTGTTCATGCATGTGAAATGAAAATATCCTGTATGCGGCTTCTGTTGGACCAACATATCTAGCATTTAGAAAATAAGTAATTTCATCGTAGTTCACCGTTTCGCCTTCAGGACATATTTTAATATTGCAGCAGTCATAACCTTAATACACATACTTGTGGATGTATTTAACACTCCGAACACTCGAGCATATTTCAACAATAATATATGCTTGAAAGTAAAGTAAAAGAAATGGATTGTAGGGAACAATGAATCGACTATCGATTTCAATGTCAATACCTCGAATTGTTTTTACAATAATCCGTCCATTATTTCTTCTCCTATACGAAGGATAACCATTGGCGTTATCTTTGGTCTCTTCCTGAAACTGTTTAGGGAAATCTTTCTTACATACGCCATCTTTCATACAGACTGAAGAAGGATTCAAAGATCCGCAAGGACCATGTACCATATGACGCCTTACCGACTCGTATAGCGCTTCATCCTTGAGATATGGTATTTCGGCTGACACCACACTGTCAATGTCAGAAATTTCTCGAAACTTACTATCTTCCGTTAACGTTAATAGTAAATGGATGTGCGGGAGACCTCGTTTTTGAAATTCCACTGTATATACACACATCAAAAAAAGTTTTGCATCACCTCGGTTCCCAGATCTCCGGCATATAGACGTTGACTGTGTATATTGTATCCAAGATACAGTCCCTTTGACTGTTCATAGATGTCACTAAAACTGCTCAAAGATGTAAACAACCATGCATGAGCAGGGCCTATTAGACGGAGGGGGTACGACAGCCGATCAGTTCCAGTCATTCCACCAGGACGAAGGTACGCTGCTCATGTTGTCTGTAGTTCTACCATGCCTAGAAGGTCAATACCGCAGTTCGATCGCATCCGCATTGTTACTTTGTGTCAAGAAGGGCTCTCAACAAGGGAAGTTTCCAGGCGTCTCAGAGTGAACCAAAGCGATGTTGTTCGGACATGGAGGAGGTACAGAGATACAGGAACTGTCGATGACAGGCCTCGCTCAGGCCGCCCAAGGGCTACTACTGTAGTGGATGACCGCTACTTACGGATTGCCGCTCGGAGGAACCCTGGCAGCAATGCCACCATGTTGAATAATGCGTTTCGTTCAGCCACAGGACGTCGTGTTTCAACTCAAACTGTGCGCAATAGGCTGCATGATGCGCAACTTCACTCCCGACGTCCATGGCGAGGTCCAGCTTTGCAACCCCGACACCATGCAGCGCGGTACAGATGGGCCCAACAACATGCTGAATGGACCCCACGGAATTGGCATCACGTTCTCTTCACCGATGAGTGTCGCATATGCCTTCAACCAGACAATCGTCGGAGACGTGTTTGGAGGCACCCTGGTCAGGCTGAACGTCTTAGACACACTGTCCAGCGAGTGCAGCAAGGTGGTGGTTCCCTGATGTTTTGGGGTGGCATTATGTGGGGCCGACGTACGCCACTGGTGGTCATGGAAGGCTCCGAAACGGCTTTACGATACCTGAATGACATCCTCCGACCCATAGTGCAACCATATCGGCAGAATATTGGAGAGGCATTTGTCTTCATGGACGACAATTCTCGACCTCATCGTGCACATCTTGTGAATGCGTTCCTTCAAGATAACGACATCGCTCGACTACAGTGGCCAGCATGTTCGCCAGACATGAACCCTATCGAACATGCCTGGGATATGTTGAAAAGGGCTGTTTATGGACGTCTTGACCCACCAACCACTCTGAGAGATTTACGCCGAATTGTCGTTGAGGAGTGGGACAATTTGGACCAACAGTGTCTTGATGAACTTGTGGATAGTATGCCACGGCGAATACAGGCATGCATCAATGCAAGAGGACGTGCTACTGGGTATTAGAGGTAGTGGTGTGTACTGCAATCTGGACCACAAATGCTGAAAGTCTAGCTGTATGATGGTACAACATGCAATGTGTGGGTCTCATGAGCAATAAAACGAGCTGAAATGTTGTTTGTGTTGATCTCTATTCCCTTTGTATTTAACGGTTCCGGAACTCTTGGAACCGAGGTGATGCAAAACTTTTTTTGATGTGTGTAGATATGCTTTTACTTTACCGAAAATGTCCTTAACATTAATCAATCGTAGTAATTCCTTTACTTTGCAATGGAAAACTCTCACTACAATATCAGGCCTATTATTAGCCGTTTCCCAAGGATGAATGCAGTTAAGTATTTCTGGCCAGCCCGCATTACAGGTGAATGTAATGAATAAATCTGGCTTTCCAAACTTCCTCACTATCGCCATCGCATCCTGATAATTTTGCATCATATTCCTTGGGCTACCTGTAAAAGAAGATGGCAAAACTACAATACGACCGACTCTGAGATTTTCATTTTCTGCTCGTACACGCAAAAGTCTGCTAAACCGGCATATGTATCAACTCGCTACTTAGTTTGTTGATGACGTATATATTTTAACCGGTCACCTTCCATACGACAGTAGTAATCCACGAATAACTGTTGAGTCAATTTACCAGCGTTATTAAGGGGATTGAAATCGAACTCAGCTCCTAGACCTCGAATGGCAAATCTATACAGAATATACTCACGCATTGTGACGTATTTTAGTTTGTCTCACTCCAGCAGTTGGCATTAAAATGTGCCAACCAGACTCTCCGCAAGGCCAAATCAAGGTATAACACATAGGATCACAGTGCATACTATCGTAATCAACATTCCTCAAGCCACCTTCTCTCTCATCAAAGATTTAAAGGGTACATTGCCATCCATGCAAAAAACAAATGTCATTATTGTAAACATTCCGCAGAGACACGATTTAATTCCCAAGTCATGTGTAAATGTAGAAATAGAGGCTACAAATGGAAAAATTCATAAAATTTGTAAGAGTTTTCCAAATGTCCAAATTGTAGATGTAAGTAAATTAGACAGGAAGTTCCACACTCGGCATGGCCTACACTTAAATAGATTAGGAAAAGAGTATCTTAGTGATGAAATCTGCAAAATTGTAAATTCAAATGGTAAGAATAATTCAACAGTAATATCATTAGAGTGGAAGCAGGGAAACTGGTAGAAGAAGCCAAACGTGAGGTTTGGCATTCACATCTTTTGAAGTCAAATTTAACGGAGTGCAACAATGGTATTTCGGATTTGTCTAGCAACAATAATAATAACAATTATGATAATAATAATGTAAATAAATCACCAACACAAGCTTGCAAAAGTAACAAATTTAAAATTTACCACCAGAATGTCCAGTCTCTTTATAATAAAATTGATTACATAAATCTAATGCTTAAAAATGAACTTAAAGACATCTCAGCACTATGTATTTCAGAACATTGGCTGAAAGAGGAACAACTCGAATTAATTCAATTCCCAGGGTTTATACAAGCTAGTAAATACTCTAGATCTAATATTAGCCATGGTGGTACTTGCATCTTCTTAAGAAATAATTTAGATCATGAACAGATAACAGCTTATGATTATCTAATTATGGAACAGGATTTTGAATTCTCTGCCGTAAAAATTCAGCAGTCTAAGTTAATAATTGTATGCGTATACCGTTCTCCGTCAGGAAAGTTTCCTCTATTTATAGATAAACTAGAATTGTTACTCAATAACATGAGCAAAGTAAATTTCGATATAATAATTTGTGGGGATGTAAATGTGGATTTCTTAAAACTTGATAGAAATTGTGAATTATTAAACCAGTTACTAATTTCCTATGGACTGAAACCTACAGTAAATACACCAACAAGAATAACAAAATTTAGTAAAACCACTCCTGATCAAATTTTTATAAATACAGATAAATATCACCATTCAATAGAAGTCTATTGTCCGGGTTTTAGTGACCACCATGGACAAATACTGAGTTTTGAAGTATCCGAAGTAATCAATAATAATGATAATGGAGTAAAATCAAAGTGCAGGTCATTCACTGAATCAAATGTTACATATTTCAATGACTTATTAAATAAGGAAACATGGTCAGAAATTTATGAACTAGAAAATGTAAATGATAAATTTAATGCATTTAACAGTACCCTAAAACACTATTTTGAAATAGCATTCCCCTTTAAACGAAGAACTGTTCAAAATAACAAAACTAGCAATTGGATAACAACAGGGATTATAAATTCATGTCAAAGAAAGAAATTTCTACACAAATTATATAAACAATACCACACAACACCTGAATTCAATTTATACTACAAAAAATACAATAGCATATTAAATAAGGTAATAAGACTAGCAAAGAAAATGCATAATGATAATTTTATTTCCCAATCATCTAATAAAAACAGGGCTATGTGGTCCGTAATAAAGAAAGAAACTGGAAAATCTGCTAAAATACAAAGGAACATTACACTGACCAGAAATAATAAAGTGATTAATAATCCAGAGGAAATAGCAAACACTTTTAATGACTATTTTCTGGAAATTCCGCAAAAATTATTAAATAAATCACAGGTAAATACACTAAATTCTAATAATAAAATAAATATATGCAGTGATTCTTTATTTATAAATCATGTCACAAGTGAAGAGGTAAGAATAGTTATAAAAGAGCTAAAAAATAAATTCTGTGCTGGCATTGATGGCATCCCTGATGCAATTTTAAAGAAATGTGCAGAAAATATAATAAATCCACTTACGCACTTAATAAACAGTTCAATTCTCTCAGGAACTTACCCGGATATTTTGAAGTTATCAAAAGTAATTCCAGTGCACAAAAACGGTTCAAAAGATGAATTAGATAACTATCGTCCTATTACCTTACCAACTGGTATTGCAAAAATTGTGGAAAAAATTATGTATAAGAGACTGATAAGTTTCATAGAAAAAAATAAAATATTATCAAACTCACAACATGGATTTAGAACGGAAAAATCTACACAGACAGCAATTTACGAATGTAGTAATAGTATACTGAAATTAATTGACAATAAGGAACATGTAACTGGCCTATTCTTGGATTTATCGAAAGCATTTGATGTAGTTGACCATAAAATCCTCCTTACCAAACTAAATCAATATGGTGTTAGAGGTCTAGCTAATAAATGGATAGAGTCTTACTTAACAGGGCGTAAACAAATAGTAAGCTTGAGACACAAGGATGATGGAACCAAATTACTTAATGAAACATTGTCCAATGAGGGAATTATTGAATTTGGAGTACCCCAGGGATCGGTTTTGGGCCCACTACTCTTTCTTCTATATATCAATGATATAACACAGAACGTTCATTCACATAAGGAAATTTTGTTTGCGGACGATACAACACTCGTAATAAAAGGTGAAACTAAACAGGTCATACAGCAGTCTGCTGACTCCGTTACAGGAGAGTTAACCAAATGGTCACAAGATAATCGCCTCATAATAAACTATAAAAAGTCAGTATGTCTAAATTTCCACACTATACAGAATAGGAATCCTGCGATGCCCAATATAACATTAAATGGTCATCAAATAGAAAATAAATCAGAAACAAAGTTTTTAGGACTATGGATACAACAAGACTTGAAATGGAATAAACATATACAATATCTGAATACTAAACTGAACTCGATGTGCTTTGCGTTACGTATTTTGAAAACCTGCACTAGCATGCACACATTAAGAAATACTTATTTTGCTTATTTCCATTCATACTTAAGATATGGGATCATATTTTGGGGTATGTCGCCAGATGTACTAAGCAAGTTTAGGATACAAAAGAGAGCGATTAGAATTATGGCAAATGTAAACTCTAGAGAATCATGTAGACCTCTGTTTAAAGATTTAAACATTCTCCCACTGCCCTGCATATATATCTTTGAAAGTATTATGTTTTTTAAAAAGAATTTAATGAATAAAGATGTTTTTCTTAAAACAAAAAATGATGTTCATAGGCATAACACAAGACAAAATCAAAACATTCATATTTCACACACACACACAAGCATATATCAAAAAGGAACTTTTCACACTGGAGTTAAATTATACAATAAACTACCCCAGTATATAAAACTGGCCCCAAAAATAAAAACCTTTGATAGAATGTTGAAAGCTTATCTGCAGTGCCATTGTTTTTACTCAGTAGTTGAATATTTTAGCGTATAGGAGTGATGGAATCTATAACTATATTTTACTTTTTTAATTTAATTTTAATACCTAGCTGTATGTTGTTGTATTTATAGAATTAAGTTTTCATATTATGATAATAGAGTGAGGTGTAAATAGTTGTGCAATAAGATTGTATCTATTAAGATTTGCTATTATAATAAGTTATAAATAGTTATAATCTTAGTAATATATACCTGTTAGTTCTTTTATTTTATGCATGTAAATTCTGACGTGTCCTATATCAAAAATGTATTGAATGCATGTATTTGATCAAATGGAATTAATAAAAATCTATCTATCTATCTATCTATCATATACTGCAATGTGTCGATGAGATGGTGGAGCTCCATCAACAGTTCCAAATACAGCAGCAATTTCTGAACATGTGGGGTCATTATAACGTCTTGGATCTGAGGAAGGTTCGTGATAGAAACGCATTACCAATTCCATTTGACGACGATTTTATTTTAGAGCTGATTTTTTCTCTTCACTTACTTTCTCGTGCATTGTTAAATAAGAGCGCACATAAGGATTGTGCTGATCTAGTAAACGATTTAAAAGACTGAGGGTATCTTCTCTCAGTTCGTGATTAGCATCATTCAGTAGCCTTAAATCATTTGCCTCTGAAAATTCTAATATGTATAATTGGTCATATGAACTGTTTTCCTGTTTTCTGGCATATAAAGGGGAAATTCTATGATGAATGACACCATTGATTTTGAAACAGTAAGGCCCATGGCTCGGTAGTAGCTCAGCAGTAGCACCAAAGGATACAAACGACATAGCATTATTATACAGCCGAACATTTTTCCTAAAATTTTTACTGATTTCGTCACAATTCGTAAACAACTGCTTAATTTCTGGAAGTATTGTGTATGGTGGAAGTTTCACTTTGCCATCGCTACAACAAAAAGAAGAGCGACCACTTGTATTTTTCTCTTTTGAAAAGTATACAGCTGAGCAGTAGTGGCAAATGTTACACAGACTTCCAATTGAGAATGGTTCTATGTAGGGAATAGTATCAAAAATAGCACATCGATAAGTGGCTGAGAACGGTTTTGTGACAATCTGTTTCTGATATCGATTTGAGTCGCGTAGTGCTCGTTTCTGTTTCTTGGTATTGACGTTTTCGACCATACTTGACTCTGAGTTAGCACTGATATCTAGGACGTCATAGTGACCGTTCCGGCCATCTCCAGAATACAGTAAGGAAATTATTCTATTTGGTGGCGTATTTTCGGCGTTTACAGTATGCGTTTTATTATTAGTAACTATGTTAATATTCATTTTGTAAACTTGAGCAGCGGCAACTAACTCAACATGACCTCCATGAATACCATTCATAGACATATGCTTTTTGTAATCATCGCTCGTATTGATAGCAGCTTCGTACATATCGCTGTTGTCAACAATAAAGGAAGAATACTTATTCCAATTGTCTGTAACATGTTGAAGAATTCGTTTTCTAACCTTTGTAAATAAACTCTGACTGTCGTACACACAATATGCCAATGCCCTGAACAGACAATTTCCGTCACCTTTAATTCTTATCACATGTTGTATCTGGCTAACTGGTTCTGAGGTTCGCTTCCGACACGATCCTGGGGTTTTACTGCACGCAAACCCACTCTTAGTTTGAAACTGTAAATCAGCCACTGAATCGAGTGACTTGGCATCCACGTTCTCAACTGAGTTAGCACTGATACCGGTATTTAAGACGTCATAATGACCGTTCCACCCATCCCCAGAGTATAGCAAAGAAATTATTCTATTTGATGGCGTATTTTCTACTTTTACACTATGAGTTTTATTATTAGTGATTATGTCAATATCCATTTTGTAAACTTGAGCAGCGGCAACTAACTCAACATGACCTCCATGAATACCATTCATAGACATATACATTTTGTAATCATCGCTCGTATTGATAACAGTTTCGTACATATCGCTGTTGCCAACAATAAAGGAAGAATAATTATTCCAATTGTCAGTAACGTGTTTTACAATTCGCTTTCTAACCTGTGTAAATAAACTCTGATTGTTGTACTCACAATATGCCAACGACCTGAACAGACAATTACCGTCACCTTTAATCTTTATAATATTTGTAATTGAGTGTCGCCTCACATTCATCATAATATGATTCATTGTTTTGATTGAGCACACAACCTATTAGGACGAATGATGAAACGAAAAGAAGACAGTTTGTAGCTGGTGAGACCAAAGACTATATAATTGAAAGATCGGATACACAATACAAAATGGCGGTTCCAACATTCGACTGTAGCGGCATCTTCGTGAAATTAGTTGTCTTTCGTATACAGTAAATGTTGTCATTCAAAGAGATGTTGACATGCCAGTGTCATTAGCAAAATGGCTGCTGATTGTGCATGAGCATTTCAGTCTCAAAGTAATCCATTCTTTGAGAAGTTTTAATTAAATTATGTTCACAGAATCCCCTTCTGCTTATTGTATGGACACATGCGACATTAGCGCCCGAGTGGAACAGGTAGAAGTTAACGATATCATGTATGGTTACATGCGACATTAGCGCCTGAGTGGAGCAGGTAGAAGTTAACGATATCATGACGTAATTAGGGAACTCTCGGTTATTATCAAGTTCAATTTATTATTGGGGCGGCGTTGAATATCATGATACGGTGTTAGTCGTTGTCGCCTAGCGACAATATGTCCATCAAGTCGTTCGAATATTCCATTTTCGTGAGACCTTGAAGGAAGTAATATTCGCTATTATTTTAATACTCGAATGATATAATCAAATAAGGTGGGTATCAATCGAGAGTGCGTGACAGGCATTACATTTTAAGACAACAAACGTCGTCGTAGCACAAATACTTCCCGAGATATTTCAGTTTTAGTAAAGGGTGAAATTTTTTGAAAACTATTTTAATATATAAGATACATGAATTATACGATCATGGATGCGCCAAGAAGATCACCTTTTAGCCGAGCCCTAGTTATGGATTGTGTTTGGCTTAAGTCAAAGACAACCTACAATTTACATAACCTACAATTCCGATAAGCTTCAATTTCTATAACTTCCTTGACGTAGTCGACAATCTAGCATGCACTTTCGCTCACTAGATGCTACAGATTTGATTGTTATGTGCTAAGCAGTATTGGATCACTACTTTTGACGTCACATCCGGTAAAGTAGTTTACTATCTTGTTCACTACGGCTGAAATTGTACTATTGGGACACAGCCTGAATATCGGACTGGTAGCAGGTTCTTGCAGAATAGATATTTATTTACGCTGCGAAGTCAAATTAGGCCTATATGACTCGTAGTGGAATGGCTCGGGTATCGCAGAGCGAGGTGATGGTGGTTGGTAAGGAAATGATCTAGGGAGCGGGGAAGGATACCTGACTGATGAAGCTTCGCTGTCTTGGTACGGCTTGGCTCGGCAAGACTGTACTTGGCTGTCTAGGTGCGGCTTGGCTCGGCGTAACAGTGAACAACCCGTCCTGTCGTCAGTGTGGGTAGTGGTGAGTGGTCCAACCCGCTCCTGTTGACCGTATTTATTTGGTATCGTCACCTTTCGGCTATTGCTATTTGCATCTTTTGGAAAGTGATGAAAACTTATATCCGCAGCCCTCTTATACATCGACTTACAGCCGTGAACTGAGCAATATACTTTGATTTTACTCATTTCGCACTCTATCAACGAGTAAAACTTATTACTTATGTATAAAGACACGAAGAATTTACCACGATACAAGGAACCATAATACAAACAGTCACCACGTGACAAATGTATCCTATTTGGTAAGTTTCTCATTTTTTTACTTAATAATAATAATAATAATAATAATAATAATAATAATAATAATGCATTTTATTAATCCCTTAACGAGTCAAGGACTCATATACAAAGGAATCGTACAGTTTTATCTTGTTGGCCACAAATTACAATTCAAAGTTTAGTTTACAAGTTTTCAGTATGAAAATATATACAACATTTTGTCGCTTTCATAAGGTTTTGTACACAATGTAGTCTTCTTTTGTCTTCTCAGATTTTGGAATTTCTAGTAACTTAGAGTATTTATTGCTACATTGTATCCATAAACGGCTAATTTATAAAATAATAAAAAAAAGTGATATTGTTTCAAAAGGTTTATTTATCATAGAAGTACAATGTGAATGTAATAATGTCATCATGTAGGTCATACCACAAAGCATCCCCATCCCCCAACATTTTAGCTTAAGATGAGTCATCATGCAGCGTGGTTTCACTTCGCTGCACGTTCTATACATTGAAAAATGGCTGCAGTAATAACAAGATAAACTCTTGTTTTCATCTGAATTTTCTTGAAGGCGTTGTTGTATACGAGTGTGCGACTGAATATCAATTAGGAACTCGTGTAGTATATGTTGCCCGGCGCCATTGAATTCCGAAAAAATTACTATAGAAATGGCCAATGTTACTAATATACAGGAGTTGAATATTTTATCGATAGTGTGTGTTACTCTTTTTTTTCAGCGTGTCAACATTATTGTTTCCAGACCAATATTTTCATCCAGACCAATGGTTTTCGCCTAGGCCAATAAAGGTTAGTGTTTATGCGGTGTTTGTCTATGGCAAATGGCTTTAATAACGTGGCAGAGTAATTACAAACCATATTCAGAGCGCTACTAAGTAAAATAACGCCCTTTCGAAACGGGCAACGGATACTACACGAGAGCCATCCATTTTGATAAATAGGATCAAGCCTAGAAAAGCTAGCATTGCTTTGAAGTTCATAATCATACGAGTATTCAATTGATGATTAAATTGCTTTGGTTATGGACTCTGGAGGAAAACCCATTCTCCATAAGAAGACGCAGATTTGTGAAAGTAATTTACATATAGTACGTATTTATGAAAGAAATACCGCATTTTTTTCTTAGGTCTACAAACATTACTATAATTTTGTTGGTGTACATATCCCAGTATGGTAACATATCTGTACTTGGCAGAGTGACAGAAAATTCTATTAGGTTTCTCATGAAAAATAATAGGCTATGGGTACCAGCCTATTTTCTTTCACTCAGGTGCATTCTAACTAGGTATGCAAATTGTATGCTGTATATGAACTAGTAGGCTAATGTATGTTAGAGAGAACTTGTTGATTAAGATCTACTGTATACTTGGAGGCGTGGTGGTGCAGGGATCAAGCTGTTGGCCTCTCACCAAGGTGGACCAGGTTTGATTCCTGGTCAATGCATGCAAGAGTTTTTAAAGTGAAATGCCATGTCCTGTGGTTCGGATTCAATGAAAAAAGGAGGTCCCGTGGCTCATGATTGCGAGATTAATGGTCACGTAAAACTACAAGCTTCCTTTACTATACATTGTTTTACTGGTGATTTGGTTCTTCTAGTCAAATTTCTTCAATTGACACAGTCTAGACCCAAGGCCGCCAAAAGGGAGGGACAAGGCGGGCAAATGCATAGGCGTCCGTTAGCAATGAGGGCCCATTAGTGGTGCACGTTAGTTTCAGTTTATTGTAGCTACTTTTGTATTATGTAAGATGTTAAAAGTTTAAATTAAACTTTTAATTCATCTATCAATACGGATATCTACAAGCATTTGTACTATCAATGGCAAATGTATTTAAAGTCTAATAACAATGAAGGAAGTTCGAAGTTTTAGTGATTGTTAATCTCGTAAACTGAGCCACGGGAACTCCTTTTTACGTGGAATCCGAACCACAGGACATGGCATTTCACTTTGAAAATCTTGCATGCATTGACCGGGAATTGATTCCGGTCTGCCGAGGTGAGAGGACAACAGTTTGACCGCTGCGCCACCACGCCCCAGTCTAATAACACTTTGCATCATTAGGACGGGGGGTAGTGGTGGGGACCAACGTTTTTAAGGAGTGTAATATTAAGGTCACCTACATCTGTTGACATACAGTTATGCTATACTGTAAAAGGAAGAGTTTAGACTCCTCAAAAAATAGGGTAGAGGGCAGGGCTGTGCAATGGATGAGGCAAATTAGTACTAGCAAAAAATTTACTTGTGCCGGCGAAGCACTGCCCTGCCCATTTCTGAGCAGTGCACCGTTTAGTCGCTGTAGTACTGCCCACGGTACTGCAGTGAGTTTCGTACTGAGCACACAGCCTGGCCACTAGGCGCACAACAGCCAACATTTTGTCATATGCATGTGGTCGGCTGTGCTCATAACGTCTTTTGTGAATGGGGGGGGATTGCTTAGTGGGAGAAAAACACCGAAGACATATAAAACATTTTTGGACGTACATGGACCTGATCTGCAACAAGGATACATGAATTTGCTTAATTTTCTGAGTGATGCAGCAGGTAAGCTATAGTTAAATATAATAATCCTAAAAATGAAATCAAGCCTATTGGAACCATGCATGTGGCAGTAACAGGGGCCAGAATGGAATCAGGCGAGTTAAAATACATTAAATTTGTTGATGTTATGTCACAAACCAGCAAACTCATGTTAACGTGTGCATGCTGGTGTATTCTTTGGAATACACGGTAAGATAGAGTAAACTTTTACTTCTCTTTGCCAGTTCATTCCATCCTTTTTCTCAAACACCAACAATGATCTTCCAATTTCTCCTTGCTGTTTATGGTTCTCATGTTACTTGTGAGTCTGTTCTAGATATATATCTTCCATGACCCACCTAGCGTCATCTAGCAGCGAATCTCTGAAGTTCCTCAATTCTTCCCTGTACAAGAGGACTTCCTTATCAATCTGGCCACCAGATCTTGTCGCCATCGCCAGCTATCATCTCCGTGATCAAGAGAACTTCGTCTACTTTTTCACCCACCAGGCTGCGATAGTGTCGCCTACTATCAACTCTTTGAAGACCATTTCATCAAGAAAAAAATTATTTTTGTTAAGTTGTCTATTCTGATATGTATTCCTTTTGTTTCCTACCCCCACTCTTTTCCCTTCCCTGGTCCCTCCGTGCTTCGCTGAGCGTGTCTTCACTTGTACGCCGGCAGTCGACTCAGTCAGTTGAAGCTCAACTAGAGCTCGCCTCCTCAACTCAAGAGGCAATCTTTTAATTCCACGCCATGTTGGAACTTTAATCTCAACCGTCAAAGGGAACTTCACCTTCGCCATGAAGCAAAGATAAGTACCGACTTCAGGTTTAACCTCATTCTCATCGTCTTTTAATAGCTACATGCTTTTACTGATCATTTTATAGGCAGTTTATATTTGGGGCAATAATCATCCTTCGCGGGATCTTCTATGTTGGGGTTTTGTCTGTCTAAGCCAATCTTAATAGGAAGCAGCATTTCTTATGCTTATTAAATGAGAGATCTTCTCACAAAGTGGGATACCATTGAATTACCCACTGTCTATAAAATACTTAGCTCGTTCCACCGCTGGAATAACTTTTGCCCTATTTTCAGTCAGGATTGCTCTGGAACCTTCCATATTCTGCACTATATCTACCAGTTATACCGTCATGTATTTTCCACTCGCATGTGGGAATACCTTTTCTAACTAAGGAATCTTCCTTATGAATTACTGCTCAATAGCCAATTTTTCTTCCTCCGTTGGGATTTTCTCTGGCGCATTTAACTGTAATCTACAACTTTCTCAAGCAATAGACTCTCGCAAATCTAGTGTAACTAGTTATTTTCCATAATTGCAATAACTTTCTTTGCCATAAACTTTTGTGCTACTACAGTGAACTTTTCATCTATTTCAACAGACTATAGTGAAAAACAGTGTTTGTTCAATATTTCATCCGCGTCGCGTTCGTCCGATTATTATAAATACGGTCATGAACACTTATCCTCAATCCCATTTGATCTTTCCCAAACCTCTTACTAACAAACCATAATAATACAATTGTTACTTTAGGTATTTTCAATGAGGTGTCACTCTAAATACGTGCCCTCCCTCTTTTGATTATGTATCATTAATTAATGTCTGTAAAACTTCGTGTCTAGTACACGCTTTAACTTATATTGTTTCTCCCTTCTAATCAGGGAATACAATTCTTTCAACTCATAAGTGAGTTATTTCTAGGTTTCACGAAAGGGAAATTTGCCCCATTTGTCTCGTGAAAAAAGCAAGCTTGTAGTTTAACGTGACCGTTAATCGCGAGATCATGAGCCACGGGACCTCCTTTTTACGTGGAATCCGAACCACAGGACATGGCATTTCACTTCGAAAATCTCACATGCATTGACCGGGAATCGAACCCGGACCGCCTTGGTGAGAGGCATACAGCTAGACCGCTGAGCCACCACGCCCCTATTTGTCTCGTGATTCCTACTTAAACATAGGAGGTCTAGAAACTTCCTTTCGATTTTTCTCTTCAGGTTTCACAATAAGTGACCTGCCCTATTGCATAATCCAACCAAGTAATTCAGCTTTAATATAAGAAGTTATAGGAACTTCTCTTTTATTCTTCCTGCTTTTTGTTGTTGTTACTTCCGAAGTTGTTACTCTTTCTAAGATATTTACCTAGAATTTCTTAAAAGTACACACCTTGTACTTGATTTATTGTCTAACTTTAATCACTTTAATTGTCTTTAAATTTTTCATTTTATCTTCGCCATTTCAAAATCTTGCGAGGATTTTAAAACATATAAAAGGTTTGAAACCAAAAGAATTGTTAATTGCCTGGCGCAAGCTTTAGATGTTTTTCGGAGGTCTGTGACCGCATTTGTTACAAAATCTAAATTATATATTTGTCAAAAACTATTAGCCAACATTGTTAAATAAATTCAATCGTTCTTTTTTGCTTTATCATTTCTCTGACATAACGGTTAGGCAAGATCCTGTCTTCCTTGACTCTTCTCACTTAACGCAAATAAATCTCTTGATAGGGTTTTCACCACTTGTTGCATTTGAGCAAGAACTCTTAGTTGGTAACTTGGTAAAGTCTCTCTTAGCTTTAATAGCTAATTCTAACTGGCCAGTAAGGCAAGCATAACTCGCTACGCCAGCTTACTGCTTGTGGAGATTCTCTCCAACACTTATGGTTGGTTTTTCAAAATATAAGTGTTTCTCCTTGCCTAAACTTTTAGTCGGCTTCTTGCTGGGTAAAAGCTTAGCCATTTCCAAATGCAACTATTGGTTTACTTACCAAAATTATTCCCAAAGGTATAATTGTTTTATCCCTATCCTTATTGGAAGCATTTGGTCGCTCTTTAGGAACTCTACGATTTCGAAAACAAAAAATATCGAAACCGATTAAAATTATTGGCATTCTTCAAATTACTTGTTCAAAAACAAATTCCTTTGAACAGATATACAATAAATCTGTTGCTCTTTGTCTTGCCAGACCATTACCCTTCCCCATAGTAGGTATATGTATGCTTGAGAGGGAATACGCTAAAGCCACTCTCTTGCAAACCACCCAAGTTCCAGCTGCGTTTCCCGTTAGCTTTGCCCTGGTCCCTTCTCACTTTAGGTATCGGAGAGCGGATTTGCAGTGGCAGTCGCCTTTGAGTATATTTAAAGTTAAACTTATAACTTTCGTAGGACTCTCCTCCTATTTCTCCATCCTTTTACTCCAGTCCGAAACCTACTTCCTTTTCTTTATCCCTTGGTGGTTAGGTTATTCCTAAGCCAATAATCTACCCACATGCACAGTCTACTCCGAGATCATTAGCGACATGCTCTGGCTACTGGTGTAGCCTATGAGACTACATGATTATAGGCCTACATTTCCAACAGCAGCATATCAGTAGGTTAATTAAGAATTATTTGTAAGAAGTCGAGAGCTTGTTCATCCTATTTTTAGATCCAATTTAACCTGTCACATAAAGGTTATGCTGAATATTATAGATATGGTAACCTTAAGTTCAGGAATTTTTATCCATATGCTGCTACATTCATGAAACGATCATGCAACTTTAGTGGCTAAAGCAAGGGCATTAATTCGTAGAAGGTAACTCGAATGGTCTAGGCCTAACCTAAAAATTAGTTATTGAGGTTTTAAGGGGCGGAAAGCCTAAAAATTACAGGCAACGTGAAATTAACAAAGTTGTTCATTGAGCGACACCACTATGCATTCATCATCAGTTTAGTCTCCCAGTGGACCCATTGTTATATTAAGTTGTATTAAATTTATTTTGAAATGATGAACGAAACACGTTTAAACGACTGCCATTTCGTGCCATCTATCCGTTTCTATTTACAGTTAGTTTATATGTAGCGCTTTCCTTCGCTGCTGATACAGCGCTCAAATTCTGCTTTAGAAAAAACACACCCACAAACAGGCTACTAGGTACCAGTAGCATTCTTATCAACACTAAGAATAGGAGCTGAAAGGTTCACTACTCCTGCAATAATAGTCATTACTGAATCCATGTATGGAACCATATATAAATTGACTCTCCCTTTTAATACTTTAAATATTTTCATCCTCTGAATTGTTCTTTCTACATGCACTCTAGCTGCAGCTATGTCAGCAGTCCTGAGTGCATCCTCTGTTGACAATTGCTGATTCTTACCAAGAAAGGGTGGCCTGATCAATTGTATATTCCTTTCAGTGCACTCACTCTCTATCAAAAATCCTTTATCGACCATTACAGCATCCAGATAAGGTAATACCATGCCTAATAAATTTGATTGCAAAAATATTTCTTTGTCTGTAACCCTTCCACCATACACTTGACTTACAAATGTTACTAAACCTGATAGTGCAACACCAACAAGTACTTTCAATGTGTAATCGCCTTGGTAATGAGAGTAGGACATCACACGACACTTTAAACACTTATTTTTCTCCACGGGAATTTCTGCACAATCCAAAATAACTCTAGTATTCTGAAAATGTTGAAAACATATTGGCATCCTCTTCTTAATCAGATCTTTCTCCAGCCATGGAACAGCTGTTTTTAGTGCCTCATGTAATAACACTACTGTTATATGGAAATAGTTCTTACATGTATTAGCTGTGACCCCAAATAGAACAGCTAAACACCTAAAAGAAAGATTAATTTTCAATTTCACGAACACTAAAATGATACGCTGTCTTAATGACAAGGTTAGTGGTTTGGCACTCTGTCTTTCTAATTTTCCTGTAGCAATACATATATTATCTAATAATGTAACCGATGGGATACCAGTAAATGCATTACTTTCTCTAGTTGTTTTCATCATGTCCTCTAAAGTTATTTTTCTACAATCATCAAATACACTTGGCGTTACTTGTATCGTCTGGCTGCGTGGCTCAGGGGTAACGTTCTCGCTTGCTGAGCCCAAGGTTTCAGGTTCGAAACCTGGCGCAGTCAGCTGGCATTTGAGGGTGCGCAAATGCGAGGGAGCCGTGTCAGTACATTTACTGGCACGTTAAACATCTAGGCTAACTTAGATCTCTAGTATGACGACAGTTAACAGTGTTAGTGTCTCGTCAGGTAGTGTAACCGTAACGGATTTATGCTCGTCGTGCAAAATAAAAGTAAAAAATGCAAATAAAATCATCACAAGATCTCACGTAAAATTGAATGAGGAGAAAAGTGAAACCGATTGTTGTAATGTAGGCCTACCGCTACAGTCATGCGAATGTCATAACCTGAGAAACGAACTGTCCTCAAAAGACGAAATTATAAAGCTGCTAAAGGAAGATATTGCTAAGTTAATGGAAGAGATGAATACATTAAAAGGAAACAGAGAGGAAAGCAAGGAAACTTGGTCGACAGTGATTGCTGGTAAGGTAAGATTGAATAAGCCTAGGCCTATAAATGGAGTACATGTAACTGAAATTCCCGTCTCAAATTCATTTGGAGTGCTTGTCGAAGAAAATGATGACTTTCCTCAAGAAGAAAAGAGGAAAGTGATAAAGAGAAAATCCAGGAAGATGCGGATATTTGCGGATAGCCACGGGCGAGATGTAGCAGCAAGCGTATTGGAGAGAAGCAGAGAAATGGAGGTCACTTCGACAGTAAAGCCAGGAGCTCAAATTGCAGAGGTCACGAACGGGATGATAGGAGAGTGTGCGTCCCTTACTGCAAAGGACTACGCAGTGATCATCGCTGGAACAAACGACGTCTATAGAAATGAGAGTAAAAAGGTAATCAAAGATTTAAAGGGTACATTGCCATCCATGCAAAAAACAAATGTCATTATTGTAAACATTCCGCAGAGATACGATTTAATTCCCAAATCATGTTTAAATGTAGAAATAGAGGCTACAAATGGAAAAATTCATAACATTTGTAAGAGTTTTCAGAATGTCCAAATTGTAGATGTAAGTAAATTAGACAGTAAGTTCCACACTCGGCATGGCCTACACTTAAATAGATTAGGAAAAGAGTATCTTAGTGATGAAATATGCAAAATTGTAAATTCAAACGGTAAGAATAATTCAACAGTAATATCATTAGAGTGGAAACAGGGAAACTGGTAGAAGAAGCCAAACGTGAGGTTTGGCAATCAGATCTTTTGAAGTCAAATTTAACGGAGTGTAACAATGGCATTTCGGATTTGTCTAGCAACAATAATAATAACAATTATGATAATAATGTAAATAAATCACCTACACAAGATGGCAAAAGTAACAAATTTAAAATTTACCACCAGAATGTCCAGTCTCTTTATAATAAAATTGATTAAATAAATCTAATGCTTAAAAATGAACTTAAAGACATCTCAGCACTATGTATTTCAGAACATTGGCTGAAAGAGGAACAACTCGAATTAATTCAATTCCCAGGGTTTACACAAGCTAGTAAATACTTTAGATCTAATATTAGCCATGGTGGTACTTGCATCTTCTTAAGAAATAATTTAGATCATGAACAGATAACAGCTTATGATTATCTAATTATGGAACAGGATTTTGAATTCTCTGCCGTAAAAATACAGCAGTTTAAGTTAATAATTGTATGCGTATACCGTTCTCCGTCAGGAAAGTTTCCTTTATTTATAGATAAATTAGAATTGTTACTCAATAACATGAGCAAAGTAAATTTCGATATAATAATTTGGGGATGTAAATGTGGATTTCTTAAAATTTGATAGAAATTGTGAATTATTAACACAGTTACTAATTTCCTATGGACTGAAACCTACAGTAAATACCCCAACAAGAATAACAAAATTTAGTAAAACCACTCCTGATCAAATTTTTATAAATACAGATAAATATCACCATTCAATAGAAGTCTATTGTCCGGGTTTTAGTGACCACCGTGGACAAAAACAGAATTTTGAAGTATCCGAAACAATCAATAATAATGATAATGGAGTAAAATCAAAGTGCAGGTCATTCACTGAATCAAATGTTACATATTTCAATGACTTATTAAATAAGGAAACATGGTCAGAAATTTATGAACTAGAAAATGTAAATGATACATTTAATGCATTTAACAGTACCCTAAAACACTATTTTGAAATAGCATTCCCCTTTAAACGAAGAACTGTTCAAAATAACAAAACTAGCAATTGGATAACAACAGGGATTATAAATTCATGTCAAAGAAAGAAATTTCTACACAAATTATATAAACAATACCACACAACACCTGAATTCAATTTATACTACAAAAATACACTAGCATATTAAATAAGGTAATAAGACTAGCAAATGATAATGATAATTTTATTTCCCAATCATCTAATAAAAACAGGGCTATGTGGTCCGTGATAAAGAAAGAAACTGGAAAATCTGCTAAAATACAAAGGAACATTACACTGACCAGAAATAATAAAGTGATTAATAATCCAGAGGAAATAGCAAACACTTTTAATGACTATTTTATGGAAATTCCACAAAAATTATTAAATAAATCACAGGTAAATACACTAAATTCTAATAATAAAATAGATATATGCAGTGATTCTTTATTTATAAATCATGTCACAAGTGAAGAGGTAAGAATAGCTATAAAAGAGCTAAAAAATAAATTCTGTGCTGGCATTGATGGCATCCCTGATGCAATTTTAAACAAATGTGCAGAAAATATAATAAATCCACTTACGCACTTAATAAACAGTTCAATTCTCTCAGGAACTTACCCGGATATTTTGAAGTTATCAAAAGAAATTCCAGTGCACAAAAACGGTTCAAAAGATGAATTAGATAACTATCGTCCTATTACCTTACCAACTGGTATTGCAAAAATTGTGGGGAAAAATATGTATAAGAGACTGATAAGTTTCGTAGAAAAAAATAAAATATTATCAAACTCACAACATGGATTCAGAACGGAAAAATCTAGAGAGACAGGAATTTACGAATGTAGTAATTGCATACTGAAATTAATTGACAATAAGGAACATGTAACTGGCCTATTCTTGGATTTATCGAAAGCATTTGATGTTGTTGACCATAAAATCCTCCTTACCAAACTAAATCAATATGGTATTAGAAGTCTAGCTAATAAATGGATCGAGTCTTACTTAACAAGGCGTAAACAAATAGTAAGCTTGAGACACAAGGATGATGGAACCAAATTACTTAATGAAACATTGTCCAATGAGGGAATTATTGAATTTGGAGTACCCCAGGGATCGGTTTTGGGCCCACTACTCTTTCCTCTATATATCAATGATATAACACAGAACGTTCATTCACATAAGGAAATTTTGTTTGCAGACGATTCAACACTCGTAATAAAAGGTGAAACTAAACAGGTCATACAGCAGTCTGCTGACTCCGTTACAGGAGAGTTAACCAAATGGTCACAAGATAATCGCCTTATAATAAACTATAAAAAAAACAGTATGTCTAAATTTCCACACTATACAGAATAGGAATCCTGCGAAACCCAATATAACATTAAATGGTTTTTTTTAAATGGTCGTCAAATAGAAAATAAATCAGAAACAAAGTTTTTAGGACTATGGATACAACAAGACTTGAAATGGAATAAACATATACAATATCTGAATACTAAACTGAACTCGATGTGCTTTGCGTTACGTATTTTGAAAACCTGCACTAGCATGCACACATTAAGAAATACTTATTTTGCTTATTTCCATTCGTACTTAAGATATGGGATCATATTTTGGGGTATGTCGCCAGATGTACCAAGCACGTTTAGGATACAAAAGAGGGCGATTAGAATTATGGCAAAGATAAACTCTAGAGAATCATGTAGACCTCTGTTTAAAGATTTAAACATTCTCCCACTGCCCTGCATATATATCTTTGAAAGTATTATGTTTTTGTAAAAGAATTTAATGAATAAAGATGTTTTTCTTAAAACAAACAATGATGTTCATAGGCATAACACAAGACAAAATCAAAATATTCATATTTCACACACACACACAAGCATATATCAAAAAGGAACTTTTCACACTGGAGTTAAATTATACAATAAACTACCCCAGTATATAAAACTGGCCCCAAAAATAAAAACCTTTGATAGAATGTTGAAAGCTTATCTGCAGTGCCATTGTTTTTACTCAGTAGTTGAATATCTTAGCGTATAGGAGCGATGAAATCTATAATTATATTTTACTTTTTTAATATAATTGTAATACCTAGCTGTATGTTGTTGTATTTATAGAATTAAGTTTTCATATTATGATAATAGAGTGAGGTGTAAATAGTTGTGCAATAAGATTGTGTCTATTAAGATTTGCTATTATAATAAGTTAAATAGTTATAATATACCGGCCGCGGTGGCCGAGAGCGCTAACGCGCTATCTCGTGCCTCGCTGGTATCGGGAGAGCGTGGGTTCGAATCCCACCTCGGCCGTCCTGAAAATGGTTTTCGTGGTTTCCCATTTTCACCACCAGGCAAATGCCGGGACGGTTCCTTCCAATAGGTCCACGGCCGATTTCCTTCCAATATCCCTTCCCTGACCCGTCCTGAAAAGAAAAGTACATGGCCATTGGCTGCATTAATAAAAAAAAAAAATAAAAAAAAAAAAAAAAAAAAAAAATAGTTATAATATTAGTAATATATACCTGTTAGTTCTTTTATTTTATAGATGTAAATTCTAACGTGTCCTATATCAAAAATGTATTGAATTCATGTATTTGATCAAATGGAATTAATAAAAATTTATCTATCTATCTATCTATCATTTCATTAGAGTGGGATCTTCCACTAGAGCTGCAAACATCTCCTCTGCCACAGTCTCTGTGTCTTCAGTTACCACTTCACTGTCTTCAATTGGAGATGGTGGTGCCACAGCTTCATGTCTATGTTGCACACGTGCATCCCTGGCCTCTGCCTGTAGTTTCAGGGGAGAAGTTATCTTCTTATCCAATGATCTCAGTGGCAATTTCTGAGAGGGGATGGTGCCCTTCTTCAGGTATCTTTTACATGCTATCACATCTGAAAGTAAAATATATTTATAATTCTACTGCAATATTATAACAATCTTATGCTTATTGGTTATTGAT
The DNA here is from genome assembly GCA_946902985.2 of Meconema thalassinum. NCBI lineage: Eukaryota > Metazoa > Arthropoda > Insecta > Orthoptera > Tettigoniidae > Meconema > Meconema thalassinum. The sequence continues at coordinate 498,972,951 of OX336392.1, read as the reverse complement.
AATCCTACCCCACTGGAGGTAGCTGGTGTAGTCAACTGTAAGAAGAGTAGGTATAAATAATGTAGCCTAATCCAGTGTATGAAGGTTACCTTTCCACAACTGGGACGTAATTAATATGTATGAAAGAAATAAACAGGTAATCTACAGTATACGTACAAAGGAATGTTTACTAACCTGGATAAAAATAATCCTCCTTTGTGAAATGCAAACCGCATACAATCATATATTTAGAAATCGGATTTGCGATGCGAAGTACTCGACTCCATTCCTTCTTTAAACCTTTCTCTTTAGGAAAGTAATGCATTGATATGCCTCTTGTTGCCTTTGAAGAGCACTGTGGAACTGAACAATATGTATTACTCATTTTTCAGCTTCAGTTATTATGCAAAAGCTGAAAAAATGAGAGAAGATCACACACGACAACAAAAATCGCAGGTTAACAGCTGTTTGTAAATATTTCTATCACCATTCCGCTATTTCCAGATAAGCGGCAGCACCGTCGCTTGAGTTCGCTAATACGTCATTTTAGTCTTTCTTTTTAACAAACCCTTACCTCTAATGAACCAGAATACTCCCGACAAATTTTTGTTTAGGAGTGTCCGTGATAAGGGGCTGATGACCTCGTAGTTCCGCCCCTCAAAACAAAAATAACTCACCAACTAGTGTCCGTGGTTGGGTAACGTGCTCCGGCTGTGCCCACTCTATTACCAAGGCGTTCGAACAAGACCAACTACAATACTCAGACCTTAATGCAGGTATCGAAAGTGTGAAAATGGCGAATGCGGAAGCCCGAGATATTGTTTGTTTACATTCGTTGCTGGGATACAATATTAGCTTTGATTAGCTTCGTTTGATGAAAGTTGGGATAAACTATTGCTCATCTGTACTTGTTAGTGTCTTCAGTATGTCTGTTAAGTCCAGTTCGCGTTAATGTACTGCAATCGTGTGTAAATATGTGATAATACGCTTATTATGGACTGGTTCATTTGTGTGATGATTGTTCAGTCGACCGATGGCATTGTGTCATTTACTGCAGATGTTGAAGTACCTAAGACTAAAGCATTAATAGAAGTGTCTCAAGAATATACACCGCAATGATTTGATAGTTAGTGACAATATAATAATAGCTTTTCAGTACCGGTAGTGTCGAACTTAAGTACGTAAAGGGAAAACGCAATGAGCATCTATGGCAAGACCAAAGTGTTGACGTTATCTTGAACGCTCAGCTTCATGTGCCTCCGTAAAGTCTTACCAGTCTAGCAGATGTTCTACACTGCCTTGTATACACGCCAAATATTGCAGAGAACTTCTGTTTTATTGGTTAAGGAAGATGTGTCCCCTGTGCGAAACATTGAACTCATTGTCTTCCGTCATTATTCATACTTTTGTGATTCTTACAGCTTGCAAGTTATGTTTTATTATGGTGTGTGTAATAAAGTGTTGTGAATAACTAGCCAATTATGTACTTATATTACGAGATGGTGTGCCGCGATAATTCCGTAAGAGGGAGATGGTGCTTTCCTACCTACATTACTCTACTAAATCTAATATTTCCAGCGTACAACTATTCCAAACGGTAACAGCGAATGTTTAATAGGTTAGATGGTAACATATTATCGTGTCCTTTGTGTGTGGTAATCTCTATAATTATGTTCAGATATCCACACGACGACTTCTTTGCATATTTCAATCAACTAATTCGGTGTGATGTTTTAGCCGAGATTTTAGACAATTCTACGAGAGGTCTTAATTGAATTGTATCTCTGTAGCGTTGGTTCGATTATTTCAGGCAACTATTCTCATTCCGTGTGTACACAAATACTCTGCATGTGCTGGGACAGCACTTCAGAAACCGGGTACTTTCTTCTCTCCTACTTCAGAATCTGTTTGATTTTTTGCTAATAATATTAATCTATAATTACTGAACTTAAATACAAATCGTGATAACTCGCCAAAAAGCGTCTTATTCAACCACAGAAACAGTGAGACTATTGTAGCTGCCCCTTGGGTGAAGACGAAGAAACCTATAATTCGAGGCCAGCACTATATAGATAAATTCATTCAGGTAAGTCTAAATCATTTATGCATATTTCTTCGGAACCTAGTCTCGTCTTGTGATATCTTTTATGATATTAGGTGAGTAAAAATAATAATTTACACGAACTGTGACAAGCCCGATGACATGATCTTAGCTATTGGTAGGGCAACCGTCACCGCCATGTTTTTTCTACATTAAGGTCTGAGGATTGTAGTTGGTCTTGGTTCGAAGGAGGAGAAGACAGTCATTTGGAGCGAGGATATGTTTGATGTTGTTTGGAACAGGCCGTCATAAGTTAGATGGGATTGGCTAAACCTTATTTTGGACCAGGTTTTTTATTACGCTCCGGTTATGCAACTTTGGAAACGTAATAGCACGAACGGACGATGTGTGTTGGTAGACCTAGCGCCCTGTTTTTTTATGTCTTAACTGTGATTGGTCTACACTGATACTAACAGGACTACAACCGTATTATGTTTTAGACTTAGATTAAACTTCTTGAAAACGAAATCTATTGTTATGAATTTCAGAAGTTGATCGAATATAATCATAAACATCATTACAGTGACTGATATAATTGCTAAGATTCAGTTATATTTAAAGAATTGTACCTGTTGATATTAATATTATGATGGCAACCCTTGCTGCCGATTATCATTTCGTTTTTTTTTAGAAGATGGCAGACTACGGCAGGATATTTGTTTTAATTAAAGATGGATATTGGTTCGCACTGCCGATGGCTGCAACCAATATTTTACGTAAAATATTGGTTGCAGCCATCGGCAGTGCGAACCAATATCCGAATTTTTTACTTTGGTTCAGGTAAACTCCACTCTTACCGAATATGTATCCAATAATCTTTATAATTAGAGTTGAAAACTCTAGGAAAACAGACTGTTACTGAACCTGAAAGATTCATCACTCCATGGAAGTGTTCCATATGCCTCACCGCTGCCTAGCATACACATTGCTGCAAGTGCTTTTCAACCCACAGGAAGAAGTGAATAGCCAGCTAAGGATGCAAGTGAAATAATGTCCTCTTTGGACTAAACAGGAGGAAAGCAAAGACAGTAGGCCTACAGATAGTGGTTTACTAGCATTATTAGTTAGAATCACGCAGGTTAATTCCTTAGGAAGCATAGAGGACAGGTAAATGATTTAGGCCTACAGGTCCTCATTCTGAACCTTTGCCACATGTTTTAATAATGTTGATTCGTGAGCAAAAGGAAAGATGGAGTAAAATATGAGCAATTATGTCATTTGTAATGAAATGCATGTACACGTTGTTTAGTGATGAACTGTGGCGCGTCAGTCATGTGGAAGACTAACATAACCTAAACCCTCATATCTGGAACGCCGCCAGGAGTAGTTTTGAAGTGCTCTTGATCCAATTTTTTGGAGTGTGTTATACCAATAATATAATTCAGGGTAAAATATTGGTTGCAGCCATCGGCAGTGCGAACCAATATCCAAAAATTCTTAAACTACTGAAATTAGCCAAGATACCTGTAGTGGTATCTGGAGATGATATACAGTAGTAATAGATGTTTACTCCTCCGCTGTCTGTAACCCACCCAGCCATGCCAAATAGGATCACGACTTAGGGCCGGTTTTACAATGTCCAAATATCTCTTGGATAACTCTCAGTCATGGATAAATCATGCTATCTGCCACTTCGTGCGTTCTACAATGTTGCTGATACACCATTCCTATGGATATGTCTAGGGATAAACTATCCCGTGCTGTTAGGTGGGTATAACTCTATATCTAGCAGATAAATATGGCATATGGTGAAATGTATTTAATGACGCGAACACTGCTGTCCATATCTAATTTATTTCTTTATTTATTATAAGTAACTGCCTTACAGCAAAAATCAAATCCACTGTGGACCTTCCTGCTCTGAAGCCATGTTGTTCTTCCCTCATCCCTCCTTCTATCCTTGTCCTAATTCTCTTTTCCAAAACTTTCTCGAAGATCTTTGCACAATGACTCATCAGTGTTATTCCCCGATAGTTTCTGCAATCTGTTCTACTACCTTTCTTGAAGATCGGGACAATGATTCCTTTTTTCCAGTCCTCTGGGGTCTTCCTTTCCTTCCATGCTGTCCTCATCACTCGGTACAGCCACTGTATCCCCACCTCTCCTGCTGCTCTCACCATCTCCACACTCAACTCATCCACACCCGGTGCCTTCCCTCCTTTCATCTTGTTCACTGCATCTTCCACTTCTTTCCATGTTAAGTCCTTTTCTGTTTGCAGTTCATCTTCCTCTTCCCCGATTTCTTCCTCCTCACCATCTTTTCCATTTGGGTTCAGAAGTTCTTCAAAATATTCTTTCCACATTTTCTTCAGTTCTTCCCTATTTTCTATCTCTTGTCCCCTTTTGTTCACCATTCTAACATAATCCGTAGGATCCTTCCGCCTCTTATCTTTCACCATCCCATACAGGACCTTTTTTGTACCTTCACTATCCTCCTCCATCATCTTTGTCCACTCTTCCATCCACTTCCTTCTCTCCTCAGCCACCACTCTCTTCGCCTCCTTCTTTCTTTCCTGGTACTCTTCCCTTGTCTCTACCGTCCTATTTTGATACCACCTCCTAAAGGCTCTATTCTTTTCCCTTACTATATCTTTTGTCTTCTCATTCCACCATGGTGTTTCCTTCCACCTCTTCTTACTACTTGTCCTCCCACATACTGCTTCTGCTGCACCCACTAGTGTCTTCTTAAATCTAGCCCATTCCTCTTCCACCCCTCTTTCTTCATCTGTTGGAATTCCTTCCTTTACCATTTTGAGGTACTCGACCCTTCTATCCCCTTCTTTCAGTTTCCATATCCTTATACGTCTTTCCTGGTTCTCAGTCCCTTTCTTCTCCTTACTCCCTCTCAGGTTCATTACCAGTAATCGATGGTCGCTATCCAGGTTCTCCGATGGTATAACCTTGATGTCCGTGATGTTCTTATTTAGTTCTTTCTCATACAGTATATAGTCGACCACCGACTTCCTGGTCAAGTCATCACTGTACCATGTGATTGTGTGGCTCTCTCTTTTCTTAAACCAGGAGTTCCCAACTAGCAGGCTGTTCCTCTGGCAGAAGTCCAACAGTCTCTTTCCTTCCTCATTTCTTCCACCCCAACCCTCTGGTCCTAGAACACTCTCATAACCTTGTCTTTCTCTTCCTACATGGGCATTGAGGTCCCCCATAACAATCATATTTCTTCCTGCCAGCTGCTTCTGCAATTCCTCTTCAAACTCCTCCTTCTCTTCAGAAGCGCAGCCTACTTGTGGAGCATATACTTGCACTATTTCTACGGTCTCTCCCCTCAGTGCTACTTTCACTTTCATCATCCTATCACTTATTCTCCTCACTTCTTCTTTCAAACCATCTCGTACTACTACTCCCACTCCATTCCTCTTTCCCTCTTCGTTCCCACTCCAGTACAGTCTATAGCCTTTTCTCAGTACTCTCCTTCCTTCCCCTTTCCACTTTGTTTCTGCCATATTAGGGTATCCGAGGCCTAGGGAGTCTCTTCCTTTCCCGCCTTAATTGGCCCTTGTCTCATCTTTTCTGATACCCTCCTTCTGCGAGGGGTCAGCCTTCTTTTTCTCTTCCTTTTACCTCCTGCCTTGTGCTCTAGGCCCTTAAGGAGGCAGGGTGTATGTAGCCCCACCACTTTTGGTGCACCCTAGATAATGCTACACCCTCAGGGGCTCACGGCTGGTGAGTTCGGGAGTTGGCGACCCCGAGGGATTCCTGAGCTGGGTCCGTTTTCCCCTTTTGTCCCTTACCTTTGGGGCGGACCCTCTCCTCTTTCGCTTTCCTATATGCCTTTCATGGCTCTCCTTCCTTCCAAGTCCCTCAATCCGCCTTCTCCGAGGGTTGAGGGCATTTCTTTTCCTTCTGTCCTTTTATTTGCCTTATTCTCCTTTAGTTTTCCATTTCTTCTTCTAGTATGTAGGTTATTAGTTAGTTTTAGTTTTTAAGTTCGCTTTTCATTTTCATCTTCACGATCACCCAACCCATCAGGGGCCGATAACCTAGATGTTAGGCCCCTTAAAACAACAATTATCATCATCATCATCTTAAGTTAGCTTTTCATTTTTCATCTTCACGATCACCCAAACCATCAGGAGCCGATAACCTAGATGTTAGGCCCCTTAAAACAACAATTATCATCATCATCATGTTTCTGCCAATCCCAATAAATCCAACTTCCTTCTTTCCATCATATCCACTATCTCCTCCACCTTCCCCGTGATGACATAATGACCCGAGTGGCACAAGTAATTGGGGACGGAAAGATGAAAGCAATGGTGTTTGCAGATGATTTGATGATTTGGGGAAACAAGGAGGAGGAGGTACAGGAACAGTTGGACGTGTGGGAAGGAGTAATACAAGGATATGGGATGAAATTTAGCATAAATAAGAGTGAGATGGTGATCACAACAAGGAAGAAGGAAAGAACCACAACGGGAATAACAATTGGTGGGGAACAGCTGAAGAAAGTGGAGAGTTTTAAGTATCTGGGAAGCCTGATACAAGATAATGGAAGAAACGATAGAGAAATAAATGAGCGGGGGAGGCAGGCAGAAGCATTTCGGAGGAGTGTGAGAAGCATGTTATGGAGCAAGGATGTCCCTCAGAACAGCAAAAAGATCATATATCGGACGTACTATGTCCCTATCCTGACGTATGCCTCGGAGACCTGGGTTATGAAAGGAAGGGAGAGGAGCAAAATACAGGCCAGTGAGATGAGGTTCTTGAGAAGCAGTATTGGAGCTACAAAGATGGACAGAATAAGAAATGAGAGGACCAGAGAATTAATGAAGGAGGAACCATTACAGGATGGTATAGAGAAATCTAGACTTAGATGGTATGGACATGTAAAACGAATGGAGGAGAAGAGGATACCCAGGAGAGTACATGAGACGAAGTGGGAAGGAAAGAGACCGAGGGGAAGACCGAGAGACAGGTGGCTGAAGGGGGTGGAAGAAAGCGTGAAGAAGAGAGGAGAAGACTGGACAAGGGTGGAGGCTGAGAGATGGTGGGAAGACAGAAGACGTTGGAGAGGCTTGTGTTCCAAACAGACCCGGCCAGTGGCTGGAAACTGTGCAAGATGATGATGATGATTTATTATAAGTAATTGCGGACCATTTCAGAATATTTTTTCGTTAGTACCGGTTCAATTCATTGCATTCTGCTTTTTAGGTAGTTCATCGCTCTACTTCAGACGAGGTGTATATTACGTGGTCATCAATCCATAACCTATAGGCCTACTTGATCTGATCTTTATAAGCTATTTGCTGCAAGGTAAGAAATGTTTACTGCTGGATCTCGTAAGTTAATGTTTGTAAATATTTACGTGATATGAAACTAATCTATCAATGGATTTATTTTGTCGCAGTATACCGGTACGCCGTCTTTAGTGTTTTACAACATGTATGAAGTGGATATTTTCGAGTCGTCGGATGATGAAGATTTGCCAATAGTTAGACGGAGGAGAAATATTAGAGGACGTCCGGATTATATGAATACACTCGAAGAGGAAGAGTTCTTCACACGTTTCAGGATGAAAAAAGTAACTGTACAGCAATTATTGTACTATGAAATTGGGCATAGCCGACTCAGGAATCCCCAACAAGGAGGTATGTGGTGAATATAAGATTAGATTGATATCCTCTTATCATTGGGTATGTTCATCAAAATCTTAATAGGCCTAGGCCTATACCGCACATGCCGATCAGTCTGACAGATTTTAAGATTAGAGCCTTAAATCTATACTATACGAATTGTGTTTAAAAAAAAAAACAATTACAGTACATTGATGTAGCCTACAAGTGGAGTTGTTTTTTGCATAACCTAATCCGAGGAGGCATGATTGCACCCTTTACTGTCTGATAGCCAATATTTTCTTTAATTTTAACTAGCCTAAACAATATAATGATTATGCACTTTAATAGAAAACTTCATTTTCTTTTGTATACCCATGTTAGATTCTATGTAAAAATGTTCTTCAGTCGGTCAACATGTATAAGGAAGCCTCATTGTCTTGGGCGGTTAAACTTAATATTAATATGATCTACACAAATAGGCCTACCTGAAATAAAATACACACTTCCAAAGTAACTTACACAGTTATTAAAGTTGTCAAGTGTATATTTTGTACTGTATTTATTTCAGGTATTTGTGTAGAATATATTAACATTAACCGACCAAGATAATCACGCTTCTGTATGCCATAGCCTACATGTTGATCGACTGGAGAACATCTTTACATGGTACGATATGTAGCCTATATTGAGGGGAATAAAGGTTAGGTTCTAAAGAATTCCATAGTTCTAAGTCTTATTGGTAACAGTGTAGGAGACGAGAACCTATGAAGAAAAAATTCCAAACTACTGAAATTCGCTATAAATACCTTCTGTAGGCCTAATGATTCAAAAATAGATAACAGTGAAGGAGACAAGAACCCACGATAAAATTTCCTATACTGAAATTAGCCATAAACCTTCTGTAATGAATCAAAATAGATCTGGAAATGACGTAGTTTAATCATCCGCTGTCTAAAACACACCCGCCTTTCCTGTTTAGATCACAACTTGTATAGTAAAATTCCAGCCGTGTCAACTATTATCTGCGTGAATTATGCACAAGTACAGTATATTGCCAACTCCATGCATATGGTACTTATTGCTTTGGTGGTTTCTTATTATGTAGCATGGCCCATGCCATATTTGCACCCCTGGTTTTTGTCACACAATCTTGCTCTAAGAGCATTGGATTTTACCTTGATCACAGAGCCCCATTAACCATATATGCACTACTGGTTTTTGCACGCATATGACCGACCTCATGTGGTTGTATTTTATATCTTACATGTTGGCAACAACACTAACGTGTCATCGATGTGTTCTCCTACGTAACGGATGAAGAGACCTCATGTGCTTGAGGAACATGGCTGCCATCGTTTAATTAGCAGGAAACAAAAACACATATTTAGGCTATGTAATTTAGCTCATATTTCCAGTGTACTAGTGATAATGGGCGGCAATCTCAATTGGTATTGTCCCCTACATTTATTATGCACTAGTAGCGTACAGCATTGCCGACCCCGTATCTACATACTTTGTATATGCACGGTACCGTGAAACAAAACAGCATTGAGTTTACTTGACAGTGCGCTGAGTTTGAACCAGTTCGCAATGAATTGTGCAAGCTGTCTCATTACTATTTTCTCCACAACCAATGTGTGTTTTTTTGTTGTTGTTTTTTCCCACTTGAATACTGTAGTGTTCTTTCAATAATAATTTTCGTCCAAACCAATACTGTTCTACATACAAAACAAACCTAACCTGGGGCTTACGCCTCAGACCCCCTTGCTTGTAGTGCAGTCAGTAGTTTTTGTCCGGATAGTCGAACCAAGTGGCGACCAATGCTTTAGTCCAGACACCTATTTTAGTTGATCAGTATTTTCGTCCTCGCTAGAGGGATTGCGGTAAAGTGACGAGCATTATTTACAAATACAAATACTACACACAAGCCCAATTATTTCTTTTCTCACATAATTACACGTCAATGTGAGCGCTCGCTGCGGCAGTTTCACATACTAAATAAGCTGACGATCATTGCTCCGGTTGTTAAATAAACACACATATTTACGTGATTTAGCACATATATCCGGTTCAGAAGTGATCAAGGTTAGGAGTTACTATATATTGATAAATGTCCCCCCGTAAGATGAAATAAGGTACGAAAATGATATATTGTCAAAATGAAAGCAAAAAGGAAAAGAGTGATACGTCGTGCACAATTAAGCAATCACCTTCCTGTAGTTGCCAAACCACATGGGAATTGCGGGGAACGAGCTGGAGGATCAAGCTGCAAACGAGGCGGTATCACTACCACCTCAACCAATGGACTACCAGCTCAAGATATTTGCTCTTATTAATGCAACCAAGTACTGGCATTTTGGGATACTCGGTGGCTAGCTGATCTGAAACGCAGTGAGCTGAGAGCGTTTAAGTGCGTCTTGCCATTTTATGCTAGATCCACCCCTTCACACTTGATGAGCCACATTCACCATAGGCCATGTTTTAACCAAGTGTGTGGATCTTGCTGATCTACATGGAAACCATGGTCTGCAGAATCACTCGATCTTATATTAGCAAATGCTGTGGTGGCTGTTGATCGTGCCCTGCTTTATAGGACAGAGTGGGTTAGGGCCAGAAAATTTCAATTTACAAATAGGTCTGTTGGGTGACTCAAAGGTTACTTATTTCTTGTGATTTAGAACTAATGACACTTCATGCTATACGTTCCTATACCAATGTTAAAAAACTCACTTCTGGTGGTGGTGGTTGTTTAAGGAGACCCTGATCAGTGTTTCTAACAAACACTCAAATATCAACGGCATGTTTCTCAGAAGTTAATTGTTAATGATTAGTAATATTAAAATAATACCAATTACTGTTCGAGTCTAAGCTGCGTGAACCTAAGAGGAATGTGCATCTTGGACTATGAGTAGTGGTGTTGACGAGTGATGAGGTTTCTCGGTCCGTGCATAGAACAGAACCAAATACATTGGTCAGTGACTCACTCAGTCATTCCTAACACCACAGTGGTTTGAGGAACGGCTGAATGTTGGCAGTATTGGAATAGAAAGGAATACCATATATCACGGTGGGCTGTTGACAGATTCTTCTCTTCACGCCCGACCCTCCCCTGCTCTTTCTCCTCACCCCGCAAGTTCATAGAGCTTGGACTCGAGCAGTACCTGCTGTTGGCAACATCTCTTTTTTTCACTGATGTTGGACCCTAATCATTTTTCCTCTCTATCCTTCATATATTTTTATATATAACCAAAATTTGTGTTTTAAACTGTATGAGGGGCCAATGACCTTGCTGTTCTGCTCCTTTAAACAATAATCATCAATACCCTGATAATCGTGTGGAATACTTGGTGTAAATAGTAAATGAATTGCTCGAAATACATGATGTTCATGCCCGAAGCATGACATCTGTGCGAAAGTTCCAAAAATTGTCCATTGATGCCCAAACTACTATAGATGTCTCATATATGTTATCTCCTTACGATTTCAGATTATGAGCCAAGAAATTGACTGTTCTGGCTCACTTTCATTTTCTCCGGGGAATTTGAGACGTCCTCTGCATGTAGCACTACGTAGCCCGACTGAGATTTCACTCGGTGCTTCGAGTGTCACCCAATCGCAGACCCAGTCTGTCATCGAAGAAGTACCTGCCCATCCCGGTTCTTCTCCTGAAAATATGCCAGGTACAGTATTTACATCTGTTCAATTACATGCTCTGTATCATTGCTTGTACCCACGTTTTGAAATGGAAGAACTCTCGGTAACGCTGAACAACGTATCACTCCATCATAACTTTTCTAAAGTACAAAAATTTCCCAAAATACTTGTAGTAATGGCCAGGAAAAAAATCTGGAGATGATGTAGTAATAGATGTTTACTCCTCCACCGTCTATAAACCACGCGCCATCCCAAATAGGATCTCGACTTATATAGATGCATTTCCAGCTGAATCCACCATTTTCACATTAATTATGGATAAGTACAGTATTGCCAACCCTGCACTCACAGTACTACGTTGTAAGTTATATGTAATATTGGTTGGCGCTGGTTTTGCCGCTTAGTTCGAAACTGGAATCCTTGTGATCAGCGTTCATAACAGTGGTGAATACTGTTCTACATACAAAACAAACCTAACCTGGGGCAACAGACTCTCTTGCTTGTACTGCAATCAGTAATTTTCGTCCAGACAGTCATCCAACCAAGTAGCGACCAATGATTTCATCCAGACACCCATTTTACTTCATCTGTATTTTTTGTCCAGACAGTCGCCAAACCTTGCTACAGGTGATAACCAAAATTTGTGTTGTAACTGTAGTGAAGTGAAGTTGGCACCAATGTGTGTGCCTTGGTCCAATTTTGAACTACAGTGTTCAAGTGCGATAGACCACAGGAGGCAGGTATTGCCACAAGCAGCATAGCCACCCCTTGTGTGATTACCAGTCTAGTGCCTGTTGAATTATTTCGTGATCAATTCCATTATGATAGCATATTTGGATACCGAGTGTGCCGAGATTGAATTTTAGCCCCATAACAATGTGCAATGCTTGACGAGTGTTCCCGTATGTAGTATGTCTAGTGCTTTTGATTATGCATCGACTGTGCTAAAAATTAACATTAAATAACATTACATTGTCTTTGATATGAAACCACACAACAACACTATTTCTTCAAGCTGTGGCTTAGAGGTTTTTCTGCAGTGAATTTCCCAGCTTGTATCAGACACAAGTGTGGCAATAGCCTGACAAAACATATCGGACCCAGACATTCAACGTTATGATTCCACTATCTGGAGCGTGGCGCTCTCTGGAAGTGAATCTTGGTCTGTTGGCGCAGCAGAAAATAGGAGAATTGAAGCAAACACCCTGTGAATATTAATAGACTTTTGGTCGATATGATCATCTTATTTCCTTAATAGGCCTACTAAGGAAGTAAATCCTGTCATTGTGTTTATCCTTTATCCGGGGCTCTATTCTCATTTTTGTGTGCAATGATGGAGTATAAATTATTATTCTGTAATGCCTCTTAGTAATTTTATTCACACTATGTTAAATATATTCCTCGCCTTCCGAAAGGTGTTAGAACTGAGTATTTAATTATTAGTTATTGTTGCTGAACAGCGAGGTCATCTGCCCCTAATTTAATTATTGTCATGTTCTGTGAAAGTAACGTACTGTGCTTCTGATTATGCATCGACTGTGGTAAAAATTAACATTAAATAACATTACAGTGATATCAAACCACATAACAGACTTTTAAGCAAAGTATTGTGTATTTACATTTTTTTCTTTCTTATTTACAGTTCCAATTGTAACACCTAGGCGATTGAGGAGGAAACGCCGCCCAACCCAGGACAACAACAACAAAGAAGTTCGGCAGTTATTAGAGGCCAAAACAAAGCTAGTGGAACTTCAAATTAAAGTTACCCCGCAAGAGTGGGAAGGAAAAAGAAAGAGGAATGCAGAAGAAACTGAAAAAAATAAGACAGACCGGGAATGGAAGAGAAAGATGGCGGAAGAAGAGTGGGAAGACAGAATGAGGAAAAGGGCAAGAAACACAGAGGAACATCAGCTAAGAATAGAGATTTTGGAGCTGTAATAAGCCAGTTTGAATGCTCAATTGAAAAAATTAGTTATGCTTATGAAATGAATAAATAAATTATTAATTAAACTGTTATCTCTTTTACACAGGGTTATTAAAAAAATAGTTAAACATTGAAGAGCGTGGTCGGCTGTCGCAGTCACAGAGGATAATACATTGCTGTAGTTTGAAGTTGTTCATATCCTCATAGTCATATCGCAATTTTCGACCTGCATTAAGAATGAAAGTGAAAACAAGATGCATTATTAGAGCTTCATGCACTATTTCATGTTTGGGCTATGTCAACAAAAACTTGTGACAAACTTTTCATGCTAAGTTTCAATTTTTTGAGATACTACCAAAACCGTGATAAGCGTATCAATGCAACAACTTGGCGCAGAAAGCAGGCAATGTACTCCTACCTGTTTCTGATTACCAAGCACACCTTTCAGATTGTCAGTTAAATATGTGAAATCCTGTATGTTACCCTGTACGGTATTCCTGAAACTAGACCTATCAGCTCAGCAGCCATATTGTGGTGTAGTGGTCAGCATTCTTTGCAGTTTGATTCCTGACTTTCATATATTTAATTCTGGAACAGGGTTTACTCAGCTTTACAAGACAGAACTGACAAGAGGCTAGCTCAATTTGCACCTTAGCCATTCTGCAGTTTCCCACTTCTACGCCAGGATGATTCCAAACTTACAGCCATGGCTGCCTCCTTCCCAATCCTAGTTGCACAACTCTCATTAAATATGTTTTACGCACGTAAATTTTTAAATTTGTTTTTAGAACTGTAAGATAGTCAAATCTATTTGGTGTTTTGCCTAAATAAACAAAATTTTCAAAAATAATTTGTCAGAATGAATCGGATATCAAATGCTTAATTTCATTTTCTGTGACATGGCAACTTCTGAGATATGACATTATATTTGAGTGAAATACTGTACATGCACTACTATAGATGCCATAACACAGGTTAACAGACAATATACAGGGTTAATTGACCACGTAGCTAGCCACGGTGGGTGAGTGGTTAACGTGTCGGATTATTAACCGCAAGCTTGCAGGTTCTCCCCTGGCCATGGTAAGTGATTTTTGAAAGGTGGCAAAAATACGATACGCATGTCATACGGTGTTGTCATGTTAAAGAACCCATTTGAATTCAGTAGGCCGTGTTCATAATGGCAAAATTAATTTCGGAAGTTTCCGCCAACACAAAGTTCCTCATTTCTCTACTAGAAAGCGCTGTAGTGTTGAAGGAGCTTAGATATCTAACCTCCTTGACTTTCATAGTGCTTCAAGGAACAACGAAATTCGACGTCCAAGCTACCCTCTGTCTGTCTGTGTCTGTTAGGTAGTCAGCCCGAAGGCTGGTTGGATCCTCAAAAAGTACCGCCGTTACGTTATGTGAGTAGATACCTACAAAAACCCAAGGCAGCGCTATTTTGAGGCGTTCTAGGCAAGAAGAGGAGTGAGGTAGTTTGCCATTGCTTTCCTCTGGGTGTCAAATAACAATGCTTGCACCCAGCAGCCGAGGTCATACGATATTATATTATTACGGTATTATTATGAGCACGTGTAACAACCTAAAATGAAACAATATCCTGTCCAGGGCGTATCATTGAACCTGAACTAAGGCTATACAATACATTTACTTTGATATGGACATGGCTGTCCATCAAGTTCTGATAAGAGAAATCTGTCTCTGGGTGTACATTCAATACTTGAATTTTTGTTCAGGTAACTGGTTAAAGCCAACAGGTATGAAATTGGCAAAAATCAACACTATATTTCTACATCAAGAGTGTGGCTAAATAATAACAATAATAATAACCCCTGGCACTACAGCCGATGAAGGGCCTAGGCTTACCAAGCGACCGCTGTCCTGCAGATATTGGGGTGACGCATGGTCAACGCTTCGGGTCCCCTTGGCCGTTAATCTTTGTTTTCGTGACCAGGGCGCTGCCTCACTGCCAGACAGCTACTCAATTGTCCTCACAAGGCTGAGTGCACCCCGTTCCAGCCATCACGCAAGTTTTTAAAATCCCTGACGGAGCCGGGAATCGAACCCGGACCTTCCGGTGGAGAGGAAGGCGCCCAACCCCCAACACCGCAGGGCCGGCACAGTGTGGCAGAAGGTCATCAATAAAGAGTAATGAATAAAACCATTTTGGTGGATCTGCAAATGAGGTTCAATATAAAACTCTGCAATTTATTTAGGTTTGTGCCAAGGGGATCCGGGTGCCGATACCAAGAGCCCGCTGATGAGCCAGCCTGGTGTTCCTAGACGTAACCCCACACAAGACACCGCATAAACTTTGAAAAATTGCTGAGTTTTAATACACTTGCTGTGAAAGCCAAGGTTAATTTTTTATTTTTATTGCTCCAACAAAAATCATTATATTCCCAGATGCTAATATTGTGCTTGAGTTGAGGCTGTTTGTCTCTTACTAAGGCGTGCCAGGTTCAATGCACGTGGGATTTTCTAAGTGAAATGATATGTCCTGTGGTTCGGAGATCCCGTGCCTCATGATCACAAGATTTACAGTCACGTAAAACTACAAGCTTCCTTCCTTAAAACAAGGTGACACCAACTGATCCCCCCATTTCTGCTGGTGTGCCGTGAGAGTTCGTGTAAGTGAATCTAGTAGTCTTGTAATAGCCCTCCGGAGATGCTGCTGGCCAACAGCGCAGCACACAGCTCGTGGTTTATCCATAATTGTGGCCCGCCCAAGCTGTCTGCGTGATTGACAATTTACGTATCAACATGCATTCTCCAGAATTGTAGGCTCGCAGACTGTATGGTATCATGATGCGTATCCTAGGCCCATCGGTAGAAGACTGTGGAGTGAACTGTAAGTTATCCATCCTTGCATTATAAAATATATTCAAGAGGCTGTTGTGGGATTGAAAGGCATAAATATCGTTAGTACCTATCTTAACCACCTCCACTTCGTTTATGATGGGGCAGGTGACCTCAAAACAACAACTATAACATTCGTTTACGATATTCTTCTCATTGGTACCCATCCTAAAGAATTCAAAGCGGCCTCCCAAGCTGTGGTTGAGGATGAACCTCTGGAAAACAACAGTGATGAGTTGGGACAGAGTATGTGCATACTAACTTACGAAGGCCGAAACTGCACGAAACTTGAGAGCGTAGAGGGGAAAGGTGGAGAAGGATGGTAGTGAAGGGGGTCACTGCTGTTGTGCTCCGGAGAAACCATCTAGCATTTGTTAGAAGAGAAGCGTGTCATAAATAATTCATGTAAAATTTCTTTCAGGTAATGGGGGGATAAATTAATTGTTATTCCTGCCCAATTCCTACTTCAGAAGAAACGTAAGAACAAAGGAAGCTGTACTAAGTCTTGGGCTGATTTTGAAAGCTAGAATAAGGAAGGAAAAGAGAACATTCATGGCATTTGTAGACTTAGAAAAGGCTTTTGATAACGTTGATTGGAGCAAGTTGTTTGACATTTTGAAAAAGATTGGAAAAAATACAGGTATAGGAGGGTGCTCGACAATCTATACAGAAACCAGACTGCAGTTACTGGAGCCGAAGGACATGAGACAGAAGCTGGTATTCAGAAAGGTGTAAGGCAAGGCTGAAACGCATCACCCACACCTTTCAATCTATAAGTTGCATTGAACAAGCAATGAAGGAAATTGGAGAAAAATTCAAAGTAGGAGTCAAGATTCAAGGAGAAATAATTTCAACTCTGAGATTTGCTGATAACATCGTCATCTTAGCTGACACACCAGAGGATTTGAATGAGTTTTAATAAATGGTATAGATTCTGTCTTTAGGAAAAAATTCATGACTGAAATTAATAAATGTAAAACAAAAATATTGCTACTCTAACCAAAAAATAAAACTGAAATAAATTATCTAACCTACAATACAATTACGTTTATATGTGGGTTTCTTGGGCAACAGACTAATCAAACTTTAAATAATAATAATACACAATAATTTTTTCGAGATGAATTATTAATTTAAAAACCCGTAGGATATGTAAATGAAATATGTAATAAATTAAAATTAGAATAACGATGAAATGAACTATTCTAACCTCCAATAAAGTTACAAGTTAACACGTAATTGCTCCGAAATGCGATTGTTTACAACGCAAAAATTATGCTCTCTTCAGGGCCTTTTTCGATGTTTTCAACTGTTTAATTGCCAACTTCACCTGAATTTCCTGCTTCCATCAGATAAGTTGCAGATAGATATCTGAGAGAAAAAAAAGTTTTGTAGAACGCGTCATCAAACTATCTTCTAGATAGCTGAGGGAATAAAGCTATCTAATTGATAGCTATCTGAGACTTTATCAGGACATTGTAAAACCGGCCCTTATACAGATGAAATTCCAGCTAACTCCGCCATTTTTAGCATCGCGTACAGTATTGCCAACCCCACGCATTAGGTACTATATCACATCCATCTGACCAATGGTTTTTCCTAGACCAATAATTGTTAGAGTGTTAGGTAACTAACGATAGATACTCGCCCCTGGTTTTCGTCACGCACAGTGGTTTTTTTTTCTTCCCCATTCATTGAAATGACATCCTGCTGCGTAGCCATGCTCGTTAAGTCATGCACTATGGTCGCGATAAGCACCTGCAGCAAGTCGAGAAATCAACGGTTTATCCTGGCATTGACAGAGGCTATCCTGAGTGTGAAATTTCGACACTCCCTTGGGACAAATGCTGGAATTGTACCGTACCTTATTTCAAATCCTGGGGCACTATTCCATCCTTGTCCCGAATACATTTACACATACTATTACACTCATCACAGAAAAGTGATACACCTTAGTTCCTCGGGCTGATGAACACTATGTCCCAGGCTATTGAAATGAGAAATACATGTTAGTATGATCAAACCAGGACGAATAGAAACAAATAGTGTCATCACTCCGCTCCTAAAGCATTGTAGTTCATGGTCCAGCCAGTGCGTGGCGCGGAAGTCGCGCCGAACCTTACGCACGTGTGACAAGTATTTTCGCGGTTAGTCGACTGTAACATCCTGTGCGCGAGAAGTCATGCTATGCGAGTGAATTTGTTTCTTTATAATAGTTTAAGAATGTCTGTGTAGTGCTTGGTGAGTGTGGAAACAACTAAATTTTCTGCTGTTTCGGGAAAATGTTGTACTGCTTCGTTCCTGGATGTAAATCTGGTTATGGAAGGAAAGCTGATGGTAGACCTTTTTTCACACCGCCAAAAGAAACCAATTTGTTTGCGAAATGGGCGCGAGTTATTCCGCGGAAAGATCAGCAATTGTCGACCAAAAGTAGGATCTGTGACGTGCATTTTTCGGAAGATTTAATTATAAAGGCGGACTGTTTCGTAGTGAATGGTGAGAAAGTGGAACTTCGTCGTGTCAAGTGGAAATTAAAACCAGGATCGGTACCTCACATTTTTCCAAATTTACCGAAATATCTATCCACTGAGGTAAAATCACGAAAGGCGCCCAGTAGGAAACGGAATGAAGGCAGCATCAAGGGGGCAAGAAACAAGAATCGCAATGTGAGTGAAACAATTATTCCAACAGCAAGCGGTGAAGTTCAAAGTCAACCTAGTTGTAGTCAGATTCAGGGCCAACCTAGTTCTCTTACTGATGCCGAAAAGACAATATTGTCTCTCAAAAGGCGACTAAAGAATGCAAATCGTAATTTAAATCCGCAGAGATCTTCAAGCTCGTAAATCTGCTAAGTCTACTCGTAAACTTTCGAAAGTGGCCTCAAGCTAGTTTTGGTGAGTAATTTACTTCATTTGAGTTGTTTTGTTGCCTGTTATTTTAGGGCTGTGATATCGTGGTTATATATTCCATGTACTGTCTTTGGATGTTTGTGTATAGTGTGTGTGTATAATCGCTATATCAGCACACCTGCAAATCACTGATGACTCACTGACAGCATATTACATCATTGAACGCCCTGGGGTTACCAATCGGCAATCCCACATGACTAGAGTTACACGTGTAGAGTTATTTTTAGGCTCGTCATTCCACAACTCAAAGAAAAATGCTTACGAAGGTATGGTGTAATATGTCCCTTGACAATATGATCATAACTTGAACTGTTAGCTTGATATTAAAACTGAAACGAAACATGAGGCTGTCAGACCCATTCGCGACTAACGGAGGGTTTTAAAAGATATTTCTACATGGGGACTGAAAATAATAATAATAACTCTTTGAAAGTAATATTCATAAGTCGAAACAAGGAATGTGCTGTAATGACCGTAACCAGGGCCTTCGTAAAGAGTTTTTTTTAGTCCGGGAGGTATTCCAGTTTTGAACAGCTGGCTATGTAGCGTTGGGGGTCTGCGCTGCTAGCGCTCGCCAAGAGCGGGGCGCGCATGAACTCGATGAGTGATAACACTATATTATTCTATTCGTCCTGATCAAACTATGATGCTTACATATTGAGGCCAATTGTTTGAATGCCTACTTGGATGTTATTTTATTATCAAATTATTTTTTTCTCCAGCCGTTAAATATTCACGTTGATATGTTACATAATACAATAGTTGTAACATACTATGGATCCATATTTCTTGACATATATTTCATAGATACCTCAGCTTGTAACTGCATAACCAATTTGTCACCCAGATGGGAAACTAGGATGGCTGGCATACAGTATTCCTGACAATGTTCATGTCAAGGTTGTCAAAAACAACATAAATACCTAATATTGGGAACATTGAAATAACTATTTCAGAACTAATCATCAGTGAGCTGTTTTAACTTGGTTGGAAATTGGTGTCTGCTGCAAAACCATGTTGCCACCATTAGCCATATCAACGTGTTTACAGATGCCGGCATTCAGCTGTGCACTTGACCTTGAGAGGTAGGTGTAGAGTGGTGCAGGAAGCAAGCCGAATTCTTCCCTATCTGAGAACATTGACGCGTGGGACAGTAGGTTGTCACAATCAGAAACGGACACACTGATTGTGGCAAATTTTTTAAGTTGCAGTAGTATACCGGGAGAGTGGGATGGGGAAGTACACAGCTACATACCCGTTAACTGTATGTATAGGTTGTATGTAGTGGTATATGCATTTGTAGATGAGACTAGGATTGGGAAGGAGGCAGTCATGGCCTTAATTTAGGAACCACCATTTGAGTGGATCATTGTGGTGTGAACTAAGCCAAACACGTCTCAATTTTGCATGTTCCAAACAGACTAGAATTAATTATTTATTTGCAATAAAACCCAGGACCTTCAGGACATGAGTCTCAATATTTAGGCTACTCCTGAGATCACTGAAAGTGACTCATGTTTAAAGGATACCAAACAATGTTGACACATGTAAATTTATGAACAAGGGACTAATCACTTTCCTTTCAATTTACCATTTTCTGCCATACCAATAAGCCTACTGTTTTAAGGTGTAGCACGTTTTGTGTTCCTTAGGATATGCAGTATTTCGAACATAAGGACATGAGAGAGAAGCTGGTATTCAGAAAGGTGTAAGGTAAGGCCACAACTTATCACCCATACTTTTCAATCTATACATTGAACAAGCAATGAAGGAAATTGGGAGCCCAAGGTTGCAGGTTCGAAACCTGGCACAGTCAGCTGGCATTTGAGGGTGCGCAAATGGGAGGGAGCCGTGTCAGTAGATTCACTGGCACGTTAAAGATCCCCTTCGGGGCAAAATTCCGGCACCCCAGCGTCTCTAAAAGCCAGTGTAGTTAAAAGGGACGTGAACCCAATAACATTATTATTAAGGAAGTTGGAGAAAAATTCAAAGTAGGAGTAACAATTCAAGGAGAAATAATTTCAACTTGGAGATTTGCTGATGACATCGTCGTGTTCTTAGCTGACACACCAGAGGATTTGAATGAGTTTTTAAATGGTATGGATACTGTCTTGAGGAAAGAATTCATGATGAAAATTACTAAATGTTAAACAAAAATATTGGACTGCAGTCGAAAGAGATCACTGAAATAACTGAAATCCTCCATGCCCATTTACAGGATATTTCCTTGAGAAGCTTAGCCTGCATTCTTCCATGTCTAGTGTCTTATAAGTTACATTCCAAATTTATTGTATTTATAGCTTGATGTTTGTATTCTTACAGATCTGTCCACTGGATCCAGGTGAACAGCAAGTTGCAAGAGCAGAACTGGACGAGAATGCAATTTCAATTGTGACGTTCTTTCTATACTAGACCTATACATATACAACAATTTTATTTCTACATTGTGTAATGCAAAATAAAAAATGTTTCAATCACCTATGGTTTTCATTTATCCTTCTCCTTCCTTCTCATATCACATTTGCAAGAGGTTCAAACACGAATTTGGAACCTGTGTAGGATAGCAGGTAGGGGGGGGTAGGGGTGATTATTTTAATTATACCATAATCAGCTTTGGAGGTTATGTAGGTTAGGGCGAAAAAGGGGGGCGGGTAGCATAATTTTTTTTTCAGCCCGAGCCTAGCCACAGTATATATTTCCGAGCTTCTTATTGGCTGTTATGTCAAGCAATTCTCCTGGTTCCGAAACGAGACGGTAGATAGCAGGGGTCACATCCGATCAAACATGGAGGAACGTTATCGAGTGAGATGTGGATAATATTCGATGTTGAATTGCATTATTAGCGTGAAACAGGCATGAAACTTGCTTTAGTTCAAGTTTAAAACAACTCACGCAGCAAATGAATGCGTTCCAATCAACATTTAAGGTCTAAGTGAAATCATTTGACATTTAATCACATGTATTAGTACCTATGATAAAATACATCATATTCGAGGGCAGATGTGCACAGGTGGTAGCGAGCGAGCTTGGTAACTTTGAGGTCCCGGGTTCAAGTCTGCCCTAGGGCACAGATTTTTACTTCTTTTGAATTATTTCATAATATCCTCCCTACCTTTTACAGCATGTTTTATGCCTTGTTTCATTGAAATTATCTGTATGGGTGATTGAAATAATAAACATTGTTGGGAGGAATTCTTCCCTATTCTCACTTGAATTTATATTCCCCCGCTTACTGTTCAACGCGGCTAGCGTTCTTTGCTGTCTCCCCAGAGGTCCGGGTTCGATTCCCAGTTCTGCAGAGAAATTTCAATTCTGGTGTGAGGACTGCAGCGGGGTACACTCGGCCTCGTGAGCCAAAACTGAGTAGAGGTGTGTCCGATTCCCCAGCTATTTTGGAAGTGATTTTCCATAGTTTTCCACTTCTACTTCAGACAAATGCCGAAATTGTTCATAACAAAAGCACGACCGCCTCCTTGCGAATCCTCACCTGAATATCAAATACTCACCATACTACAGACACCACAATAACACAGGTTATCAGAGAAATTTATTTATTTATAAGTAGTTGTTTGGTGAATAAATGTGGAAGCATTTGCCATTGTGACTCATTAAAGGCTGGTTCACCTTGGTGAGGCCAGCAGCTTGACCACTGCAGGAATTGACGCTGATGTTGCTCTTGTTCATTTGAGCAACTTGGACATGGTGGTCATTGAGCCCTCCTACTTGTAAATAAATAAATAAATAAATAAATTTCTCTGATAACCTGTGTTATTGTGGTGTCTGTAGTATGGTGAGTATATGATATTCAGCTGAGGATTCGCAAGGAGGCGGTCGTGCTTTTGTTATGAACAATTTCGGCATTTGTCTGAAGTAGAAGTGGAAAACTATGGAAAATCACTTCCAAAATAGCTGGGGAATCGGACACACCTCTACTCAGTTTTGGCTCATGAGGCCGAGTGTACCCCGCTGCAGTCCTCACACCAGAATTGAAATTTCTCTGCAGAACTGGGAATCGAACCCGGACCTCTGGGGAGACAGCAAAGATCGCTAGCCGCGTTGAACAGTAAGCGGGGGAATATAAATTCAAGTGAGAATAGGGAAGAATTCCTCCCAACAATGTTTATTATTTCAATCACCCATACAGATAATTTCAATGAAACAAGGCATAAAACATGCTGTAAAAGGTAGGGAGGATATTATGAAATAATTCAAAAGAAGTAAAAATCTGTGCCCTAGGGCAGACTTGAACCCGGGACCTCAAAGTTACCAAGCTCGCTCCCTACCACTTTTTTTTTTATTAGCTCTTTACAGAATTACAGAATTTTCAGATATGATAAATACCAGACTAATACATCACAAGAAATCCAGATAGTGTCCATATTTATCGTATAATTGTCCACTTTCACTAAGCTTCCAACGCTCTTTTTGCAGGTGATACCTGAGATCCAGGAAAGAGAAATGTTGATCATTGTCCATCACGAAGTGTACATATTGGCCCATTATCCACACAATGGCAGTCTGTTTAATTTGGGGGAAGGCGGTCACCGACAAACGAATCAACTTCCTGCCATCAAGGTCATCCGTGGGCACATTTAATAGTTGACATACTTTTCCCTTACACCACAGCCACGTGGAGGCAACTCGTGTGCATGATGTGAAGCGGTGTATCGCCGTATCAGTTTGACCACATATAGTACACCATGGGTAAGCTTCAAGATGGATGGTATATCGCCGTAGAGCGGTTGGGATGAGATCGTTGAGGAAGATAAAAACTTGGGAGTGTACAGCAGAAGAAATGGACATAGCCCCAAAATTTTTCCAAACAGTGGGCCAATGGACATAGAGGGTGTTGGCCTCTATTCGCGGTTTGGAGTGTACCACTTGCCGCAACATGTTATAGATACTTTTCGTCGTTGGAACAATCCCTGATGGCATTTGGCGAACAGTTTCCAGAAGGTGCTGTTGATGGTCCCTAAATATCTTCGGCAAAGCTCTATCACAACCACGGGCTGTGTTTCGAATATCTTTGTATAGCGCTTTCGTAAAAGTGTCATGTTGGGAAAGAATGGTGATATCGTTCTTGCAGAGGAGTGCACGGCATTTCATGCCATGAGCTGTTAGCCCTAGCCCGCCTTGCCGGGATGGGAGATACAACTGTTCCCGTTGTACTCGGAACAAAAATCCTTGCCATATAAACCAACCTGTATATTTTGCCAATTGGCTCTCAAACATTTTGGGAAGTGGGAAAAGTTGTGCGACATACCATATTTGAGAGAGCGCAACCACGTTGAGGACCATGACCCGTTGCACTATATTGAGGTTTCTTTGACCAAATTGGATCAGGACTCCCCTAACTTTGGCAATGACCTTAGTCCAGTTAACTTGCACTGTGTCCAGAAGCGATTGCTTCCAGGTAATGCCAAGAATTTTCACCTCATTTACTATCCGGAACCAGGGCTGTGGGGTAATCACTGAGTTAGTATTGAGCGGAAGCAAAGCAGTTTTCTGGGGGTTCGATTGTGCTCCAGAGGCGATATGGTAGAGCTGAAGGACGCTATCGATGTGGGAGATGTCTTCTTCATTGCGGATCAATATTGATACGTCATCTGCATAGGCGCACATTCCAAAGACATGTGTGGACAGTTTGTAACCCTGTAGCTTCACCTGGGTAGTCCGAATGAACGGTTCAAGGCCAATGACAAAAAGTAGCATAGAAAGGGGACATCCTTGCCTAACTGATCGCTGTATTGGAATCAGAGGGGAAAGAAAACCGTTGACGAGCACTCTAGACGTAGCATTACAATTTATCATACGAATGTAGTCAATAAGGATTTCAGGAAATTCGAAGTGTTGCAAGACCATGTACAAGTATTCATGACTGATGCGGTCGAAAGCTTTATCAAGATCTAAGGTGAGAAAACTCATTGGCTCAGTGGGGAGCATTTCGGCTTTTAGGTGTAGGTCCCGTAGTATCGCTAAGTTTGTTAACAGAGTTCTTCCAGGAATACTGCAACATTGTTCATCACCAATGATATCAGGTAGAACAGTCTTCAATCGGCATGCAAGTACTTTGGTAAGGATTTTATAGTCACTGCAGAGCAGAGTAACTGGTCGGAAGTCACCAACTGCCATGGGAGAGGATGTTTTTGGTATGAGGACTATGGTACCCTCGTGATGTGATTGACAAAGAGCACGACGTTGGAGAATGGTACGCAGGACATGACAAAATTCTTTGCCAATGAGAGGCCAGAAGTGTTTATACATTTCATATGGCAGTCCATCAATGCCAGGTGAGCGGTTGTTTGGGAGTCGTTTAACCACAGAGTGAATCTCTTCATCCGTAATATCCGCGCTGAGCAGAGTTTTGTTGTCCGGAGATAGTTTGGTACTGCAAGATGACAGCAATAGGGTCACCTGCTGTGGATCAATGGGAGCCTTAGCGTAGAACCGTTGATAAAATAATGATATTTCACTACGTATAGCGTCAGGGGAGGTGACGACACTTCCAGTACTGGTGCGGAGGCGGTGGATATATTTACGTTGCCGCTCACGTTGTCCTTTGGCGATATGGTATACACTTGCACTTTCGTCCGGGAGCACTGTACGATCTTTTAAAGCCACGTTGATATGAGCGAGCGTTCGTTGCTGTAGAGACAGGAGCTTGGTTTTAACTTCCCGGATCTGGTCATATATACGCTCCCCAGCATCAGATCTTTGCTGGAGCTGGCGAAGAACTCGATAGTAAAATTCAACTGTATCCCGTCTTTCCCGACCTCGTTGGTAAGATATGTTCTTAAAGACGCGGCGGATCCCTGGTTTAACTAAAATATCCCACCAGTCTGTCCAGTCGCGAAATTTGCCTTTTTTGTTGGACCCATCGAATCCAGTGTTGTCTGAAAATATCTCGGCATTCCTCCTCCAGTAACAGCGAGCAATTCAGCTTCCAATAACCTCTTCCTATGTGAAATATGGGATGGGGGTAAGAGATTGTACATACGACAGCATGATGGTTAGTGAAACTGGCAGGAATCACTTCATATCGTCTAGGCTGGATGAGTTCCTGTGAAAAGTAGATGCGGTCAAGTCGTGATGAGGAGTTGTGACTTATACAGGTGTAATGGGGCAGGGGCACCCTTAAACTATCCACAGCATCAATGAGGTGTAGGGAGGTAAGAAGGGTCCTGAGAGCCGGGTTGACACCTCTGTATGGACTAGTGGAATCCTCTGGGCGTTGAATACAATTGAAATCCCCTGCAAGAATAAGTTTTTCCTTAACGTCGTGCAGATGAGACAGTATACTCTGTTGAAAGAACATTTTCCGTTCCACACGTTTATTAGACCCGGATGGGGCATATACATTTATCAGGGTGGTATTGTTTATGTGTCCAGATATTATGCGTCCTGATGGATGACATAGCACACCTGCGAGTGGGATATCATGTCTTATGAGGAATCCGGTCCCTCTATTCGTATTACCGGTATTGATGTATTGTTTGTAGAAGGCAGATATGGGTAAACACGGTATAGCAACTTCTTGAAGGAAAGCAATGTCAATGTCAGCATCTCGAAGGAATCTCTCCAACAGTTGAAATTTCAGAGGGCATTCTATTACATTGATATTCACAGTGGCCACAGTGAGAAATTGCGCCATTACGAGAAGTATAAAAGCTGTGCTAGACATACTGGAAGGTGGACTCGAAAGAAGACACAGGTGAGAATTATCCTGGTGCACTATGTCAAATTAGGTTGAGATAGTTCCTTTTGACTGCCATTCATAGGCCGGCTGTCAGCGGTTGAGAGCGTTCGTGGGTCCCTAGATGACGTAGAAAGAAGATTTTGTTTCTTTTTCACAGCTGCGGAAACGTTTGTGGAGCCAGTTTTATTCTTCGGGGCTGGTACGGCAATCGAGGCATTTGTTTTAATCTTCTTAGAGACGTTCTCGGATCCCCGATCAACAGTCTTAAGTGAGTCGGTAGGGACCAGCGAAGTCTGGGGCAGTGAAGACAAAATTTCTGTGGCAGCCTGTAGTAACGGCAGAGTTGGTTCTGAGGCTGCGATACAGGTTGCCGAGAGCACAGGGGCACTCTGTGTCTCGCAGCTCTGGTCAGGGCAAGGTATCAGTTCTGCGTCAGATGTATCCGAGGTCACTCCTGGTGTTGTCCCAGCTGACTGATCAATGATCATGTTTTCATATGACGTTTGCTGCGTCACAACTTCCGAGTATTGTACACGTCGTTGTTGTGTAGGAGTTATACCGAGGGGAATCATTTTCTTTGGGCAGTTAATACGGAGATGTGTGGTAGCATTGCAAATTAAACAGGTCTGTTTCTGTCCATTATACGTTATATAGCCAGAATGGCCACCAAAAGCCTCAGTGGAGGGGATATCTTGCTTGATTTCCATAGTTACGGCACGTATTCCATTATACACCGGGAACTGATAAGCAGAAGACCATTGTTCTTTCCTGACGTCACTCACAGTGCCATATTTCGACAGGACGGATTTGAAAATTTCAGGGGGTACTTCGAGTGGGACATTAAATATACGCACTGTGGTAAAATTGGAATCCGCTGTGGAGAGCTTAACATTGGTCATTTCGCCGGAATCATACTGAAATTTAATAGGATCTGCAAAAGTATTTAACAATTTCTGATAAATAGATATGGTGATTACCTTGATGTACATGGTTTTTTCGTGCGCATTTAACTGGATGGCTTCTACTTGGTCGACAGTCAACCGGAGGGTATCGCCAATCCAGCGGTGAATTTCTCCTGGTGAGGGGCGAGAACTCTGCCTGTCCCATTGGCAGCGTACGGTGTTTTTTCTCTGGTATCCGGACATGATTTTCAGCGGGGTTTTCTGGGTTTCTGGTTTTGTTGTCCTATCTGGAACACTACTTAAAAAAATATTGTCCGAATGACACACGGAAGGTCAGTACACACGTGGAACTAAGGAAGCACCGGTATTAGGAACCGTAACCTCTTCCAATGCGGTCACACAGCGCGCACACACGTACCGCACTCGGCCACGACCAGTGACCAACTGTCACCACTTGTGCACATCTGCCCTCGAATATGATGTATTTTATCATAGGTACTAATACGTGTGATTAAATGTCAAATGATTTCACTTAGACCTTAAATGTTGATTGGAACGCATTCATTTGCTGCGTGAGTTGTTTTAAACTTGAACTAAAGCAAGTTTCATGCCTGTTTCACGCTAATAATGCAATTCAACATCGAATATTATCCACATCTCACTCGATAACGTCCCTCCATGTTTGATCGGATGTGACCCCTGCTATCTACCGTCTCGTTTCGGAACCAGGAGAATTGCTTGACATAACAGCCAATAAGAAGCTCGGAAATATATACTGTGGCTAGGCTCGGGCTGAAAAAAAAATTATGCGGGCGGGTATGGGATGTGCTCTGGAATTTGGAGGTTATGTCAGCAGGCATGAATCGATATTTCATTTTATAGCATTCAACTTATGAAACGTGTTAGATAATTGATTTTTACGGTGTATGGTTTATAAACTAACGACAATACATTATTATAATTATCAAAATATATAGCTACATATGTACGTTTACTGCCAACATTACAAAGTGGACAACACATTTCATAATGTATCAGTATATTGTTGATTGCTTGTGATACATTTTGGCAGAGCTAATATTGTCAAAGGTAATACGCTGCCGAAGTCAACGTCACTTCCGCTCCGTTGCTAAGCAACTGGAGCAATACAACATGGCTCCCTTGTAGCTTGCTTCAGTCTTTGAGCCGTCATTATTTCCTATTTGTATCGTATAAAACAGTACATGCATGGATGTCCAGAGGCAAGAAAGCATAGAAAAGTACATTTTCCACAGTAATTTAACATAGTTGTCCAGTAAAGTTGTGAAATATTGCGTACGAGATGCACATTAAGTCTTAGAACATAAGTCGTAAAGATGTGGCCTACGATATTTACATTAAATTAAGTGAAAACATGAAAATATAACATTTCTGGATATTGTGAATCACGTCCTGCACGAATAACCAATACTACGGAAAATAAAGTACCGTAGGCCCTACCAGAAAGTGACGAATAAAATGAACTTAAGGTCGATCAATGCATAAGGGAACAGTTTAAAATATTTGGATGAGAGTTTAGGCCAAATCTCATCAACAGCTATAGAAGAAACAAAGACTGCATTTCAATACAATTTGTGTGTTTACCACAACGCCGCGTTTGTCTGAAAACGAATCAAATTAACAAAGCCTAACCTGTGTGCTGACTAACAGCATAACGAATAGAATAAGAAGTGATATCACTGGCCTAGTACTCCTGGTCCGCCGCAGCGCAGCGCTGGCTCCGATCTGTGATGTAAGTTAGCATTGGCGCTTGTGAGACTTTTAAAAACTTGCGACCTGTTTTACATGCTAAAACACCGTAAGATATCCTCATAGGCGCTATTAAGTTCGACATTTCCACTTACTTTACTGTGCCCGATTATAATTTAATAAGTCGTCTCCTGTAATAGTCCAGTTTCGACAAAAAGCGAAAACAGAGAGCAAGTTCAAAATGCAATTAGTTTTGCCAGCTATCGGTAAATTTAAAAAAAGAACGGAAAAATTAACCTCGCTATTAGAAAGGATTTCTTCACATTGTTACACATTTTACATTCCCTTAATGATAGAGCGTACAGTCACTCGTCCTGCTAGAAGGACCTTCCGGAAGTACTTTTGTACACAGCGGCGCGTCCTTCCAGCAGGACTTAGGACCCTTATGGCAAATGTTTGAACTGGCCTTCCAGCAGGACGCGTCCTTCCGGCAGTACTTTGGGTTATCAGAGCGTAATAATACTGCAGATCTGGTACTGGGCAAACAATAACAGTCTGTAAATATTCTAAAACAGTGTAATATGACTCACATTGACTAATACAATAACTGTCTCGTAATCACTTATTGACTGTAAAATGTATAAACGTATAAAGTATAAACGTATTTTCTTACAGTACAGAGACTATATAAATGTATGAGAAGTATAAAAAAGTTGTAAAAAATTTAAGATCTAAAATACGCTATATAAAAATGGGATTCATTTCCCTACAACTTGAGCCATTTCAAAGAAGTAATATCTAAAATTAACATCTAAAATATATAAATGAAAAAATGTTCGATTTCTTGCTTTTCGACTGTGGTCATTTCAATACACTTCTACGTAAGGGTACAACGTATGGGTATACCGCTTCTTATGTGGTATTCGAAACATTCTCTGCCAGTTTGTGGGCTAGACATAACAGCTGTATGCCCGCATTTCTTGCAAATGTAGCTTGCTTTCATTTGTTTTCTATGCACTATCGAGCAAATCAGACTTTTTCTCTGAACGCGCAGCCGCTGGACTTCTTTAGAAAGATTCACAAGGGCGTGTGAGGTTACCTCTACAGGTAAATTCACTTCATCGGCCAACAAAGCTTCTACATGTCTTGTTTCTGGTGGTACGCCAAATTTATTCAGTGGTATCATGATTACTAGCAAATAACGAGCGACTCCATGCATTTCCGCTGTTTGGAGCATCGAAATAGGCAGCGAAAACATAAACACGTCACCCTTACGTATAATCGCCGCCATTACTGAACGGTCAGAGCTACCAACTTCAGACTTGCGTGCGCTGATTCTTTACATTTCCCTCTTTATAATGGAAAAACGAACGGTCTTGCCAGCAGGACGCTTCGTCCTCATATAAGCAATTGAATTGCGTACTCAAATGAGGACCTAACGTCCTGCCGGCAGTGCCTTGTACGTTCTATCATTAACGGACTTGCAAAACAGAAAAAAAAAGCCGTACGAACGCAACTTTCAAGTTTACCGTAGATTACTATACAATTCAATAATAACCATAAATTTCCCTCCACAAACACCAAAATCAGTAAGCTACCATCATTTCAGAAGAACTTAACATTAAACAGACATAGAAGGCATAGTAATGACCCCTTCATAGAGTAGGCTATTGCCTAAAACTGATCACGCCTCCTTCAGCATTACGGTACATATATGTTTTTTAACTCATTGCCTTTTTATTCTCATCCCTTTCTTCACAGAAGTAGTCTTTAATGGCATCAAGAGCATTTTTATTTACACCATGCCGGACAAATACTTAGGCAAATTAGGAAATATATGTGGAACAGAATAGTCTTTCAATCGCCAGTTGGTTCTTGGGAGAAGTACTACTTCCTTCCCTTCTATCACAAATTTGTCAAATTTAACAATTAAATCTTCTGAAAATTGAGCATCACAGATGTAGGACTTTTAAGTAAGTTCCCAAACCTTCCCTGGTATGGCCCCTTTTCACTTGATAAAACGTTCCTTATCTTTAGGAGGTTTGAAAAACCGTCTGACCTCTTTACAGTCCCCACAGCCAGATCTGCATCCTGGTACAATAGAGCAAGGCATCTTCACTACTCACATTAGATAGATAGATAGATAGATAGATTTTTATTAATTCCATTTGATCAAATACATGCATTCAATACATTTTTGATATAGGACACGTCAGAATTTACATGCATAAAATAAAAGAACTAACAGGTATATATTACTAAGATTATAACTATTTATAACTTATTATAATAGCAAATCTTAATAGATACAATCTTATTGCACAACTATTTACACCTCACTCTATTATCATAATATGAAAACTTAATTCTATAAATACAACAACATACAGCTAGGTATTAAAATTAAATTAAAAAAGTAAAATATAGTTATAGATTCCATCACTCCTATACGCTAAAATATTCAACTACTGAGTAAAAACAATGGCACTGCAGATAAGCTTTCAACATTCTATCAAAGGTTTTTATTTTTGGGGCCAGTTTTATATACTGGGGTAGTTTATTGTATAATTTAACTCCAGTGTGAAAAGTTCCTTTTTGATATATGCTTGTGTGTGTGTGTGAAATATGAATGTTTTGATTTTGTCTTGTGTTATGCCTATGAACATCATTGTTTGTTTTAAGAAAAACATCTTTATTCATTAAATTCTTTTTAAAAAACATAATACTTTCAAAGATATATATGCAGGGCAGTGGGAGAATGTTTAAATCTTTAAACAGAGGTCTACATGATTCTCTAGAGTTTACATTTGCCATAATTCTAATCGCTCTCTTTTGTATCCGAAACGTGCTTAGTACATCTGGCGACATACCCCAAAATATGATCCCATATCTTAAGTATGAATGGAAATAAGCAAAATAAGTATTTCTTAATGTGTGCATGCTAGTGCAGGTTTTCAAAATACGTAACGCAAAGCACATCGAGTTCAGTTTAGTATTCAGATATTGTATATGTTTATTCCATTTCAAGTCTTGTTGTATCCATAGTCCTAAAAACTTTATTTCTGATTTATTTTCTATTTGATGACCATTTAATGTTATATTGGGCATCGCAGGATTCCTATTCTGTATAGTGTGGAAATTTAGACATACTGTCTTTTTATAGTTTATTATGAGGCGATTATCTTGTGACCATTTGGTTAACTCTCCTGTAACGGAGTCAGCAGACTGCTGTATGACCTGTTTAGTTTCACCTTTTATTACGAGTGTTGTATCGTCCGCAAACAAAATTTCCTTATGTGAATGAACGTTCTGTGTTATATCATTTATATATAGAAGAAAGAGTAGTGGGCCCAAAACCGATCCCTGGGGTACTCCAAATTCAATAATTCCCTCATTGGACAATGTTTCATTAAGTAATTTGGTTCCATCATCCTTGTGTCTCAAGCTTACTATTTGTTTACGCCTTGTTAAGTAAGACTCTATCCATTTATTAGCTAGACCTCTAACACCGTATTGATTTAGTTTGGTAAGGAGGATTTTATGGTCAACTACATCAAATGCTTTCGATAAATCCAAGAATAGGCCAGTTACATGTTCCTTATTGTCAATTAATTTCAGTATACTATTACTACATTCGTAAATTGCTGTCTGTGTAGATTTTTCCGTTCTAAATCCATGTTGTGAGTTTGATAATATTTTATTTTTTTCTATGAAACTTATCAGTCTCTTATACATAATTTTTTCCACAATTTTTGCAATACCAGTTGGTAAGGTAATAGGACGATAGTTATCTAATTCATCTTTTGAACCGTTTTTGTGCACTGGAATTACTTTTGATAACTTCAAAATATCCGGGTAAGTTCCTGAGAGAATTGAACTGTTTATTAAGTGCGTAAGTGGATTTATTATATTTTCTGCACATTTCTTTAAAATTGCATCAGGGATTCCATCAATGCCAGCACAGAATTTATTTTTTAGCTCTTTTATAACTATTCTTACCTCTTCACTTGTGACATGATTTATAAATAAAGAATCACTGCATATATTTATTTTATTATTAGAATTTAGTGTATTTACCTGTGATTTATTTAATAATTTTTGCGGAATTTCCAGAAAATAGTCATTAAAAGTGTTTGCTATTTCCTCTGGATTATTAATCACTTTATTATTTCTGGTCAGTGTAATGTTCCTTTGTATTTTAGCAGATTTTCCAGTTTCTTTCTTTATTACGGACCACATCGCCCTGTTTTTATTAGATGATTGGGAAATAAAATTATCATTATGCATTTTCTTTGCTAGTCTTATTACCTTATTTAATATGCTAGTGTATTTTTTGTAGTATAAATTGAATTCAGGTGTTGTGTGGTATTGTTTATATAATTTGTGTAGAAATTTCTTTCTTTGACATGAATTTATAATCCCTGTTGTTATCCAATTGCTAGTTTTGTTATTTTGAACAGTTCTTCGTTTAAAGGGGAATGCTATTTCAAAATAGTGTTTTAGGGTACTGTTAAATGCATTAAATTTATCATTTACATTTTCTAGTTCATAAATTTCTGACCATGTTTCCTTATTTAATAAGTCATTGAAATATGTAACATTTGATTCAGTGAATGACCTGCACTTTGATTTTACTCCATTATCATTATTATTGATTACTTCGGATACTTCAAAACTCAGTATTTGTCCATGGTGGTCACTAAAACCCGGACAATAGACTTCTATTGAATGGTGATATTTATCTGTATTTATAAAAATTTGATCAGGAGTGGTTTTACTAAATTTTGTTATTCTTGTTGGTGTATTTACTGTAGGTTTCAGTCCATAGGAAATTAGTAACTGGTTTAATAATTCACAATTTCTATCAAGTTTTAAGAAATCCACATTTACATCCCCACAAATTATTATATCGAAATTTACTTTGCTCATGTTATTGAGTAACAATTCTAGTTTATCTATAAATAGAGGAAACTTTCCTAAGCACTTATGAAAATGTAAGGGCTAAACTGCTGTTTACTTACATTAAATAACAATAAAATTAACACACGAAGATAACGTCAACACACGACAAGAAATTAAATTCCATTTCAGTTAATGCCTCCTACAATAGCATTTCAGGTATTAATACTATGAAGTAATAGTGTAAGCACTTGTATATCAATAAACGTTTGCACAGAACACCACCAAAACACTCCGATCGATTACATACTTAATATATCGCACATAAACACATAAACATATTTGGAAATCAACAATCTCAAATCGACTGTAGCGCTGCGTAGCGGCGAGTGCCAACCCGATCCGTATTCATTACATGCTATTGAGGGAGAAGAGATCACACTTTATATTCTATTCGTTATGCTAACAGGTTAGAGAAGTCTACAATTAAGGCCTATCGTCCTACTCCTACCTCATTCTAAATAATGGGGCACTTTTCCTATCCTAGCTCTAAATATAATCACAACAAGACTTGCCACTCCATCACTTCAGAAATAAGCAGTATCCATTGGCTTGAATAATGTCACTATACGGTACCGTAACTTTGTTGCAGGGTGTAGGCCTAGGCTACTGGTAGGCCTACATGATTGTTTTCTGAAAGTACAAACAATAAAATATTCAGGCAGAAATTTTCAGTCTGAGATAGGCCTAATTGTTATTTGGAAACACAATTCACTGCTTAAATAAATTAATTGAAAAATCACCACTCAGAAAAGTTGTAGGATAAAATTTATCGGTGTTAGTGAATCAGCTGTAAGGTTATGTAGGTTGCCGTTTATAATACTTATAGTACAAACCATATTTAATTACAACAACACTCCCCACATGAACCAAAACCCCTTTATGTGACATATATGTCCTAAATATCTCTCTATGTTAGATATACTCTATCCACTAAATGATAAATATTCGTAATTTGTAGTACCCGCCATGCAATTCTTGCCTCAGGAGTGAGGTCAACTTTATTCATACTATCTCGCAAAATTTTCGTACTTTATCCATAAAATTTCACTTCTATTTTGTAGCTCCAACACTGTAGATGATTTTCACGGGAGGCGTTTGCCTTATTTCACGCGTATTACACATTTTTATCCACAAAATTCAAGACGCTGCGCAGCGTTAATGCAGCTTCCTATGTATAAAAAACCTAGCAACCAGTTGTTTGGGTCCAATGTGGCTGCGCCCATGCGGTTGCTAGGCGCGTCACTTCGGCAGCGTATAGCTAATAATGTTAATTGATCCACAAAGGGACTAGGTCTGCGTAATATTCATAAAAATAAGCGGATATCTTAGGGATTTAGTTCCTTATGTTTCCCCTACCGAAGAGAAATGATTGTTTTTTTGAAGCCGGATTAAGGGCGGATTTAAGGAAAATAATTTAACATGGGAGCTGGGACTCTGATATTACCACTGCCGGCTGGATCGCAACACTCCTGGTTGCTTTAAACAACCAGGAGTGTTGCGATCCAGCCGGCAGTGGATATTACATTCTCTTTGGTTTGGAAGGCTTCGTACCTTCGTACAAGATGGCGGCTGTTCCGGTACTTGGTTGTCGAGTACTTATGGATACAAGGAGGTTTGTTAATGTTAACATATTCTTTGGTTAATGTGTGTTACCTGCGATAAGCGTTTCTGTCGAATTTCATGTTTCCAGTTGCGTGATTAACTTATGTGGGCTGCTGATTTTTAACTAGATTACTTAAAACCTTTTTTTTTATCACGCTCTTACAGAAGTGTCGCCCAAGTGACGCCACGAGATTTCTTTTTTGGTATCAAAACATTCTTTTCTTTTCTTAACATTAAAACTATCCTCTACTGCTCGTAGGGATGTGTATTTATCGACGTATCGTAATTGTTGGGTAGGAAAATAATATAAAGTAACGTATACTTTTTTTTGTAAGTGAATAATCAAGAGGTTAATGAATAAAATTAAAAGCAAATATTGTAACTGTTTTTTATTGAATAGAACCACGCGTGTATAATAGTAAATACTTTTTTGGTCTAATTTTAATGAATTGAAATGTTCTCTCGTGATAGTTTAGTTGGTTGTAGTATATATCCCGAGTCCCGGGGTCTAGTGAGCTTTTGGTGATCTCAATGACGTCACCTATGACGTGGTAAATGTACTTACCTGATTGGTGAGTTGTCATTCTTCTGAGGGCTGGTGGGCAAAAATAACAAATCTTGTTGAGTTTTAATTCACTGGCCGTGAAAGCCAATATCCCATCGGCTCTCTTGTAGTATACGTTGCCTGTTTCGAAAGTGCGTTATTTTACTTAGTAGCGCTCTGAAAGTGGTTTGTAATTACTCTGCCACGTTATTCAATCCATTTGCCGTTAACAAACACCGCGTAAACACTTCCAAAGTAAGGAAATAGTCAACATTAACTTTCAGTAATAAACTTATCAAAAAGCACGCCGCCATGTTTGCAGCCAACTTACTGATTGTAATGCTAGGCAAAACCATTGGATTGGATAAAGATTATTGATGCGTGACTACCCCCACTGTGCGTGACAAAAACCAGGGGTGTTTATATTAGCCTAACGCGGCCCAGGCTACCTAACTTTTATTGGTCTAGGCGAAAACCATTGGTCTGGATGAAAATATTGGTCTGGAAACAATAATGTTGGCACTCTGAAAAAATTCACGAACACCCTCTAGCGATAAAATATTCAACTCCTGTATATTAGTAACATTGGCCATTTCTATAGAAAATTTTTCGGATTTCAATGGCGGCGGGCAACGTATACTACGAGTTCCATACCATCTTTTTCGATGCCTTCATGGGGAGGTTAAGCCTCCTTGAGCTTTGAGTTCTCTCAGTAAAAAGGTGCAGTTGCACTTTATATAAAGGGAGGTAGCAAGCAGTTGCTACTCCTGTGGGGGTTCGGGCGGGGACACCTAGAGCCGCTGATGAGCTAGCTTGGTGTCCTAGGCGAAACCCCACACAAGACACGGCACAAACCTAGAAGAATTGTTGAGTTTTAAATCTTTCCTGTGCCGAGTTTCCTTGGTACATCAGGGGTAGCTGGAATACCCAGAGACTCGCAGATGAATAATTTGGTTGTTCTACGCAGGTTTGGCACTACAAGAGGTGATTGCATTTGCGGCTCGGTCGACTCCTTGCACCAACTTTTTTGTGAAGTCTTGTCGTTTGAGTGGTTTGCTACCAAATTTAATTTTGTTCATACAGTAAATTACGTATGAGTTGACGAAAGCAGTGTTCATCATACCGAAAAACACTGGCCAACGTTGTGTTTTTCTACTGCAAGACATGTCACCACTCATCTTGTCAAGAGTATTCACAGTACCTTTTGTTCCGTTGTACGTGTGGATTATTTCTGGTTTCTTGGTGATAGGGTTTAATGTCATCCCACTATGCATAGTAGATAGAAGAACTACCATTTCAGTTAGACCCATGGATACGTCTAATGATTTCTATTACAAAATAGTCTGCAACGGGCATTCCTCTAGTTGGAGTTTTCTTGCCAACATAGGTGCCCCATCTATCGTGCAGTACGTCGTTGTCGCAACAAAGCACACGCTTTATCCCATATTTTGCGGGCTTGTTAGGGATATACAGGCGGAAAGGACATTTGCCCCTAAAAGCGAGGAGTTGTTCATCACATGTCATGTAACTGCCTGGTTAGTATTTTATACTGCAATTCAGTGTGAAAGCTTCCCACAACTCTCGGATTGGTGCAAAACGGTTAGTAAGTTTCCTTTCTTTACATGTTGCCCTGTCATCAAATCGGAGGGAAAGCAAAATGAATTCGAAGCCTTCATAGGGAGGTTAAGGCTGCTTGAGCTTTCAGTTCTCGTAGTCAAGTGGTGCAGTTGCACCTTATATAAAGGGAGGTGGCGCGCAGTTCGTCACTCCTGTGGGGGTCCGGGCGGGGACACCAAGAGCCCGCCGATGAGCCTAGCTTGGTGTCCTAGGCGAAACCCCACACAAGACACGGCACAAACCTAGAAGAATTGCTGAGTTTTAATTCACCGGCCGTGAAAGCCAATATACCATCTTTTTGGAAGCCTTCATAGGGAGGTTAAGGCTGCTTGAGCTTTTAGTTCTCGTAGTCAAGTGGTGCAGTTGCACCTTATATAAAGGGAGGTGGCGCGTAGTTCGTCACTCCTGTGGGGGTCCGGGCGGGGACACCAAGAGCCCGCCGATGAGCCTAGCTTGGTGTCCTAGGCGAAACCCCACACATGACACGGCACAAACCTAGAAGAATTGCTGAGTTTTAATTCACCGGCCGTGAAAGCCAATATACCATCTTTTTGGAAGCCTTCATAGGGAGGTTAAGGCTGCTTGAGCTTTTAGTTCTCATAGTCAAGTGGTGAAGTTGCACCTTATATAAAGGGAGGTGGCGCGCAGTTCGTCACTCCTGTGGGGGTCCGGGCGGGGACACCAAGAGTCCGCCGATGAGCCTAGCTTGGTGTCCTAGGCGAAACCCCACACAAGACACGGCACAAACCTAGAAGAATTGCTGAGTTTTAATTCACCGGCCGTGAAAGCCAATATACCATCTTTTTGGAAGCCTTCATAGGGAGGTTAAGGCTGCTTGAGCTTTTAGTTCTCGTAGTCAAGTGGTGCAGTTGCACCTTATATAAAGGGAGGTGGCGCGCAGTTCGTCACTCCTGTGGGGGTCCGGGCTGGGACACCAAGAGCCCGCCGATGAGCCTAGCTTGGTGTCCTAGGCGAAACCCCTCACAAGACACGGCACAAACCTAGAAGAATTGCTGAGTTTTAATTCACCGGCCGTGAAAGCCAAT
Source organism: Meconema thalassinum (assembly GCA_946902985.2). NCBI lineage: Eukaryota > Metazoa > Arthropoda > Insecta > Orthoptera > Tettigoniidae > Meconema > Meconema thalassinum. The sequence goes on along the minus strand of OX336392.1, from coordinate 498,933,852 downwards.
ATACCATCTTTTTGGAAGCCTTCATAGGGAGGTTAAGGCTGCTTGAGCTTTTAGTTCTCGTAGTCAAGGGGTGCAGTTGCACCTTATATAAAGGGAGGTGGCGCGCAGTTCGTCACTCCTGTGGGGGTCCGGGCGGGGACACCAAGAGCCTGCCGATGAGCCTAGCTTGGTGTCCTAGGCGAAACCCCACACAAGACACGGCACAAACCTAGAAGAATTGCTGAGTTCTAAGTTTTATTGTTGACCTGCTGATTTTGAAATAATCTTCTGCGTGCCTTTGGGACATTGTACCCGATCTGATAGGGTATAGGCATTTTTCCAGTTGGTCATCTGCGAAATCCTTGTACTTTCGGCTCCCAGGCAATCTTTTGTATTTAGACGACATAGTGAGTTCTAAACCTGCAAAGAAAACACCTTAATAGTTTCAAAACATATTTTTTATGAGGCAAAACATGAAAATAACTTGTCACTATCTGTAACAGGAGTCTTATTTAGATTTGTATAAAGATTATACGCATCTGAGGGCTACTTGGACCCAAGCCTGTCGTGGGTCCATTCGGTGAGTAGTAGGCCAACATGCACTTCGATGAATAACAATTTTAAGGCGATTTACAGTTAATCATTTACATAGAAATTACCTAAGCATTGTCTAAGGAATAACACTGTGCAGTTACCTCATTCAAAAAGTCGATTCTCCACACGTTGGACATACAAGTTGTCAGACGAGAAAAACAGTACACGTGTTTTAATATGGCATCCACTACACTCTAGCGGCAACTCTTGGAGATATGCGGAATGTGCTAGAGACTGCACAGTGCTGCAACCTCATGGATGAACTAAGAACTACATCGAATATTTCAATAAGCCAGTACCAGGAACGAATTAAATAATTTTAACATTTTGGGTTCAAGTAACCCCCCAGGGTCCAAGTAGCCCAGATTTACGGTACCTTATTTGATATTCCGGGAGTCATTACCAATTGAAATTACTACTGCACAGGAAATATGTGCTAAATTGCATAATATGTGGACAATTCGATGTGGGACGGAATTACTTTTGGAAAAAATGAGAAATATGTCTAAATAAATAATTGTTAAACGATCCATACATTTTATTTACACATACAGCAGGCCTACATAAGCCACTAATCTATACTGTTACATGCCACCCCCTTAGTGGCACTTTTTGTTAACTGGATTACGGTGGGCGGAAAGCACAATACCAATTACTGCTTTGAAGAAATATAATTTTATTGCAGCCCACAAACATACACAGTGCACACACATACACACACTGAGTCTAACCTCAGAAAACACTACTAGTCACTATTAGTTTCCACATTTACAATCTACCACTGTCCTCGCTATTTATGCTCTCCCTGTCCGTGAGGCGTTACAGTGTTCCAGCTTACACTCACACGTACAGTCTACACAGGTACTCTACAGCCTTGCCACTGCCACTTCACTTACTTCCAGAGTCCTCTTGCTGCTCCTTGTGCGCTCTTGCTCGTCCCGTGTCGATCCCACGACCACGTATTCCACGAGCACCGCGACACGTCCAAGCACTCACAGTCTTGACTCCAAGTTGCACCTTGGCAGAAAGGCTTCCTCTCTGTTACAGTAGACGTCCAGTAATAATCGCTGTACTGCTCCGTACGCACTCACTCGACAACACTTCAGTACACACTAGCACTGACCAATACTGTCCAATACACACTGCAATACACACTCCCCAATACACTCCAATACACACTGCAATACACTCCAATACACACTGCAATACACTCCAATACACACTGCAATACACTGCCTCCTCGCCGCGGCTCGCTGGTTTATATGGGATCAGTCCCTCACCTGGAAAGTTCGAATGTCACAACCCATTGCCGCATTGAGTCTGTTCTGGTTGGTTCCACATCCAGAATTTTCGCGTATTCTCTGGCCCGCCCACGATGACTCACAGATGTCCCGCTATTGTGTCTGCCGGTGGGAGGGGCCGGGAGGATGTGGGAACTTTCTCTCTCCGGCTGATGGTTCGGTTCAAGGCCAACGAGACAACTGCTTTGGTCTGTCACACTGTCGCTCACCCGAAAGTCTCCTGCCGGTTCGCGGCGGTTCGCAACAATACTAATATAATAAAGGTGAAGAGTTTGTTTGTGTGTTTAAACGCGCCAATCTCTGGAACTACCAGTCGGATTCGAAAAATTATTTTTGTATATGGTAGCCAGATTCAAGAGGAATAGTTTAGGCTGTATCTCTCAGATAACCCCGCCCAGGGGCTCACACCTAGTGGGACGTGGGTTGGCAACCACGGGGCCCCAGTTGAGTCCGGCATTGCTTCCACTAACTTGTGCCGGGCTCCTCTCAGTCTTCTTTCCTGTCGACCTCACTTGGTCAACTCTCTTTCTCTTCCGACCCAGACTGTATTATAGTAAAGCCATTATTACTTCCGACTTGACGTTTCAGTGCTAGACTAGAGTTTTGTTCACTATATCGCGATATGGTGAACGAAACTCAATTTGTCCTGATAATATGGATTTGAATGGCTGTCTGTGATTGTCTAGTTAAAGTGATTTTCCTTCTGACCGCTAGATATCTCTAGGATAACACTGAAACGTCAAGTCGGAAGTAATGATGGCTTTACTATAGGGTATCCGAGGCCTAAGGAGTCTCTTCCTTTCCCGCCTTAATAGGCCCTTGTCTCATCTTTTCTGATATCCTCCTTCTGCGAGGGGTCAGCCTTCTTTTTCTTTTCATGTTACCTCCTGCCTTCTGCTCAAGGCCCTCAAGGAGGCAGGGTGTATGTAGCCCCAGCACTTCTGGTGCACCCTGGATGTTGCTACACCCTCAGGGGCTCACGGCTGGTGAGTTCGGGAGTTGGTGACCCCGAGGGATTCCTGAGCTGATTCCGGTTTTCCCCCTTTTGTCCCTTACCTTAGGGGCGGACCCTCTCCTCTTTCACTGTCCTATCTGCCTTTCATGGCTCTCCTTCCTTCCAAGTCCCTCAATCCGCCTTCTTCGAGGATTGAGGGCATTTCTATTCCTCCTGTCCTTTATTTGCCTTATTCTCCTTTAGTTTTCCATTTCTTCTTCTAGTATGTAAGTTAGTTTTAAGTTCGCTTTTCTTTTTCATCTTCACGATCAACCAAACCATCAGGGGCCGATAACCTAGATGTTAGGCCCCTTAAAACAACAATTATCATCATCATCATCATCTTTTCCCCCTGGCCTTTATTTGCCTTATTCTCCTTTTGTTTTCCATTTCTTCTTCTAGCATATAAATTAGTTTTAGTTATAGTTTACATTTCATCTTCACTATCACCCAAACAATTAGGGGCCGATAACCTAGATGTTAGGCCCCTTAAAACAATTATCATCCTAATTTTACAGGTTGTAACATAATGAAATGTCAAAAGTAATATGGAATTATGAAAATCTGATACACTGGTTCATAGCATTCACTAAACAAAATTCAAGTTCAATGCTAAATTTAAACTTCTTCAGACCAAGATCAAAATTCAACATTTGGACATAACGAATAGAATATAAAGTGTGATCTCTTCTCCCTCAATAGCATGTAATGAATACGGATCGGGTTGGCACTCGCCGCTACGCAGCGCTACAATCGACTTGAGATTGTTGATTTCCACATAAACGTTTATGTGCGATATATTAAGTATTTAATCGGTCGGAGTGATTTGGTGGTGTTCTGTGCAAACGTTTATTGATATACAAGTGCTTACACTATTACTTCATAGTATTAATACCTGAAATGCTATTGTAGGAAGTATTAACTAAAATGGAATTTAATTTCTTGTCGGGTGTTGACGTTATCTTCGTGTGTTAATTTTATTGTTATTTAATGTAAGTAAACAGCAGTTTAGCCCTTACATCTTCATGAGTGCTTAATGTGAGTAGTGAAGATGCCTTGCTCTTTTGTGCCAGGATGCAGATCTAGCTATGGGGACTGGAAAGAGGTCAGACGGTTTTTCAAACCTCCTAAAGATTAGGAACGTTTTATCAAGTGCAAAAGGTCCATACCAGGGAAGGATAGGGAACTTACTGTAAAGTCCTACATCTGTGATGCTCACTTTTCAGAAGATTTAATTGTTAAATTTGACAAATTTTTGATAGAAGGGAAGGAAGTATTAGGCCTACTTCTCCCAAGAACCAACTGGCGATTGAAAGACTATTCTGTTCCACATATATTTCCGAATTTGCCTAAGTATTTGTCCAGTATGGTGTAAATAAAAATGCTCTTGATGCCATTAAAGACTACTTCTGTGAAGAAAGGGATGAGAATAAAAAGACAATGAGTTAAAAAACATATATGTACCGTAAAGCTGAAGGAGGCGTGATCAGTTTTAGACAATAGCCTACTCTATGAAGGGGTCATCACTAGGCCTTCTATGTCTGTTTAATGTTAAGTTCTTCTGAAATGATGGTAGTTTACTGATTTTGGTGTTTGTGGAGTGAAATTTATAGTTATTATTGAATTTTATAGTAATCTACGGTAAAGTTGAAAGTTGCGTTCGTACGGCTTTTTTTTTTCTTTTTCTGTGTTGCAAGTCTGTTAAGGGAATCTAAAATGTGTAACAATGTGAAGAAATCCTTTCTGATGGCGAGGTTAATTGTTCCGTTCTTTTTTATATTATTATTTACCGATTGCTGGCAACACTAATTGCATTTTGAACTTAATCTCTGTCTTCGCTTATTGTCGAAACTGGACTATTACAGGAGACGACTTATTAAATTATAATTGGGCACAGTAAAGTAAGTGGAGATGTCGAACTTATTAGCGCCTATGAGGATATCTTGCGGTGTTTAAACATGTAAAACAGGTCGCAAGGTTTTAAAAGTCTCGTAAGCGCCAATGCCAAATTACATCACAGATCGGAGCCAGCGCTGCACTGCGGCGGACCAGGCGTACTAGGCCAGTGTTATCACTTCTTATTCTATTCGTTATGATTTGGAATAGTTTCACAAAATTATTTTAACCAAAGTTCATTTAATTCATTAAACATTTACTGCATTCTTGAAGATATAGCGAATGCGGTTTCCAACAATATCAAAAGCTGGCTGTTCAATGTTCACCAAGTCCACTTCATCAACCCAGCATCGGTCTTCTTTGTTTGGAAACGCGTAGACCATTCCCATATCATTTCGTCGTTAATTTAACAGCTCGTAGCAATTGGGGTCCTCACTTATCAAAGATGATATTTGTGCGAGCCTACAAAAAGTGTTTTTATTTTCTTGCCTCTATAGACTACTAGTATGAAAGTCATATTTAATAAATAATGTTATTGGTTTTACGTCCCTTTTAACTACACTGGCTTTTAGAGACGCCGGGGTGCCGGAATTTTGCCCCGAAGGGGATCTTTAACGTGCCAGTAAATGTACTGACACGGCTCCCTCGCATTTGCGCACCCTCAAATGCCAGCTGACTGCGCCAGGTTTCGAACCTGCAACCTTGGGGAAAGTCATATTTCCTACCATTGCTAGCCTCTGTATAACTCTTCAGCAAAACTGTGTTGGTCAACAGCTGTATCACAGTGAATGTCTCTGGTGCCTGGTATACTGGCTGTGATTTTCTCCCATGTAGCTTCAGTTTGTTTTCTGCAAGCTTGTATTTCTTTGCATAACAAGAATTTCACTTTAATCTTTTTACCTCTTCCACTTTCCCTAGAGGTCACATCTAGTGGGACGTGGGTTGGCGACTACGGGACCGCAGTCCAGCAGTGCTTTCACTTACTTGTGCTGGGCTCCTCTCCATTATCTTTCCTGTCCCTCAATCCGCATTCTTCGAGGGTTGAGTGCATTTCTTTTCCTCCTGGCCTTTTTTTTGTCTTATTGTCCTTTAGTTTTCCCATTTCTTCTTCTAGTATATAAGTTAGTTTTAGTTACGGTTTACATTTCATTTTCATCTTCACGATCACCCAAACCATTAGGGGCCGATAACCTATATGTAGGCCGCTTAAAACAACAATTATCATCTATCTTTCCTGTCGACTTCTCTTGGTCAACTCTTGTTCTCCTTCGACCCCGACGGTTAGTTATTCTTGTTTTAAGGGGCGGAACTACAGGGTCATCTGTTCCTATACCCCGACAGTATTAGGGTATCCGAGGCCTAGGGAGTATCTTCCTTTCCTGCATTAATCGGCCCTTGTCTGATCGTTCCTGGATAGTGCTACACCCTCAAGGGCTCACGGCTGGTGAGTTCGGATGTTGGCGATTCCTGAGCTGGGTCCGTTTTTTCCCCTTTTTCCTCTGACCTTGGGGTGGGCTCTTTCCCTTTCCTATCTGCCTTTCATGGCTCTCTGTCCTTCCAAGTTCCTCAATCCTCATTCTTCAAGGGTTGAGGGCATTTCTTTTCTTCCCGTCCTTTATTTGCCTTATCCTTTGTTTGTTTACTATTTCTTCTAGTATGTAAGTTTGTAGTTAGTATTACTTATAGTCTTTGATTCTCATCTCATCTTTCACTATCACCCAAATCATTAGGGGCCGATAACCTAGATGTTAGGCCCCTTAAAACAACAATTATCATCAGCTTCTTCTGCTGAAGTAATCATACGAGCTCTCTGCAAAGGAAATCTGAGCAGCTTCCGATAACATTACTAGACGTGCTTGTCCCTTGATTTCTCCTCCAATTCCATCTACTGCACCTTTTCCGTGGCTGCTAGCAAAGAAATTCCACTCCAGCTTTGCTAGAAAAAATTAGTCTTATAAAATGGTCATATTGTGGAAAAAGAACCTTTGCCTGAACTGGCTTGCAGAACCATCTGAAAAGAACTTGATGCTGTTGATGTCAGGATTCACAGTAGCTAATTTCTGAAGCAGAATTTTTACAAATCCTTCTACTGCAAATTTGTCATGGTCCAGCTCATCAAAAACAATAACAAAGAGGAATTTGTGCTGTCTGTCCACCAGCTCAAGCTCCGTGGCAGGAATGCAATGCCGGAGACGGCTGGCCTCAGCGCGAGCGACAATAGTCCAACCTCAGGTAGTTATGCCCACAATATAGATTTTTTTTGTGTCCTGTTTAGTTCTTGGTATTGGACTTCATTAACATGTTTCACTTTCCGTCTTTGGTCCATGAGTTGTAGAACTTCTTCTGTCATCCATGGCTGCTTTTTGAGCTGTTCGAATGTCCTATATCGCTCTCTCGAGTATCGGTGAGTACGTTCCTTAATGCAGTCCATTGTGATTCAATATCCTCTGTTTCCAAGTTGTTTATTTACTCATACGTTCTTCGAGCTTCAAGGTTGTTTGAGCCCGAACTAAGGGGTTGTCAAGGCACTTTGTATCGATGTGCTTAGGTCTGTCAGAGCGTGTGTTCTTGACGAAATGATGAAGTGTTAGGTCCATGACGACGGGATTATGGTCGCTGTTAACATCTGCCCCAGGGCAGGTTTTGGCAGCTTTTACATATCTTTTCAGATGACTTTTTATGAGAATAAAGTCAATCTGATTCCAGACAATATGACCTTCACAATCTGCAGGAGACGTCCATGTATACAAGCGCTGGGGATGTAGCTTGAAAAAGGTATTAATAACAGAGCTGTTGTTCTGAACAAAACTGTACTAGACGATCACCTCTGGTATTCCTCTCGCCAAGGCCATATTGTCCCAACAATTCCATCCTCAGCACCGAGTCCTATCTTAGCATTGAAATATTTTTGATTCAACGTTTGCAAGTTTCCCAGCCATATATAGACTTTGCATATTCAATGTGGCAATTCTTGTTTTGTTTTTTTGTTGTAAATTTGAAACTTATCACTACTTGACCTCGGAGGGATTCTTAGCACCCTCTCCCCACTTTAGGGGTGCCCCGGACTGAGGGCCGTTTCTTTAGTATCTGTAACCATAATCATATTCAAAGATTTGGAAAGATAGCTCAGTGGGACTTTGGTTTCCTTTCTGTGCCGCAGTGTGAGAACCGTGAAGGCTGCTACAGCTGCGCTTCTCACATCCATTGTAGTACCACTAATGAAGTCCTTCTTCATGTGCCACTACATGGCCCTCCAACAGGAAATATCCATTTAGCCCTGGACAATTAGACTGCCTCTTCCATCAGCCCCACCGTACTGAAGTTCATCTTCTCCGCCGTCGCTGAGGAAGAGCCTTTTACTCATTTTAACCCGAGCACTAGGTTACCTCTTCCGCCATCTATGCTGTACCAAAGACTATCTTCTCCACCGTAGCTGCCGTTGAGGTCTTCACCGTAACCCTGGCAAGGGACCCTTACCAGATGCTACACACTGGGTCAGTGTGCTCTGAGACTCGCAAGGGCAGGGGCATCACTCCCTGGGTATACTATGCTTCTTTATACATTTTTCTTTTGTAGTCTTTTTATGTGTACTCTACATATTGTTAAATAATAATAAATAAGTATGGCATTATGGTGTTTGAAACCCAGCCCTCGGGGGGAGAAATCCAGCTCAACTCGACGATGCAGGTTCCAAGCTCGGAAAAATGGGGAGGGTAAATGCATGGTTAATGAGTCTCAGTGGAAGCACTAATGCTGAGTAGGTGCCTCTATTAACTACTGAGAAATGCTCTAGTTGGTAGACTAGCCTACTTATGAAACCATCAAATTCTGCCCCAATGGGGACAGACGAGGGCGAGTGTCTGGAGCCTTAAAACGAGACTATCTCTGCTGAGGTTCCCTGGTCCTCCAGGTTGGGGGTTAACAACCCTACCCAGGAAACGAAACCAACACAATACATGCCTCAGACAAGTGAACTTAAAGAAGAGAAGAGTTTGAACGTGCATTGTGAAGGAGGCCAAGGCTCACCCAGGACTGTAGCTATTATGGTGTTTGAAGGCTCTAATCCTTCATTCCTCGGTTGCACTGAGTTGTTGGTTTATTATTAAGCAAGCCTGACCAAGAACCAGAAGTAATATCATTCATACAACAAAGGAATAATCAAGGACATCACATTTAGAATGGTTACCAGACAGAACAGAGCTGACATCTACTTATCAGCCTTATCCCGTGTCACTGGCGTGTGGGTTGGCAAATAAAACACACTGCTCTCACAAGAAGCAATCCTGAACACATATCAATTGTAGCAGCAGCAGTTTTCATTATCGTCTGTATAAATAGGGGCAGTTGACATGGTATGCCCCCTTAAAACCACAATAAAAACCACCACCAGTGTTAGTTATTGAGGTTTTAAGGGGCAGAACAGCTAGGTCATCTGCCCTTCGCCAGCAATGTATTGTTCTATATTCCGTAATCCTAGCGTGAATATAAAAGGCATGTATATTCTTTTCTCTTACAGAGATCCAGCCTTCAAATGTAACCTACTGAGGAGGCTGTTGGCACTGGAAGGCTCATGGTCGGTCTCTCCACCTTATCCGGTCTTCAGCAGCACGTTCCATCAGCTCGCAAGATTTATCATTCTTGATGGAATCCAGCATCTGAAACCTTCTTCTTCCTCTTTGGATTTTCCCTTGACTGTCGCTTCGAATGCACTTTTCACCAAACCATCTCCTCTTATGCAGTGTCCAATCCAATTCATTTTTCTTTTCCTTATCTTCTTAGCAGCATTCTTTCTTCATAATACTTCTTCATTTCTCACTCCCCCAGGGGCTCACATCTTGTGGGCGTGGGTTGGCGACCACGGGGCCCCAGCTGAGTCCGGCATTGCTTCCACTTACTTGTGCCGGGCTCCTCTCTGTCTTCTTTCCTGTCGACCTCACTTGGTCAACTCTTGTTCTCTTCCGACCCCGACGGTATTAGGGTATCCGAGGCCTAGGGAGTCTCTTCCTTTCCCGCCTTAATTGGCCCTTGTCTCATCTTTTCTGATTCCCTCCTTCTGCGAGGGGTCAGCCTTCTTTTTCTTTTCATGTTATCTCCTGCCTTCTGCTTAAGGCCCTCAAGGAGGCCGGGTGTATGTAGCCCCACCACGTTTGGTGCACCCTAGATAATGCTACACCCTCAGGGGCTCACGGCTGGTGAGTTCGGGAGTTGGCGACCCCGAGGGATTCCTGAGCTGGGTCCGTTTTCCCCTTTTGTCCCTTACCTTTGGGGCGGACCCTCTCCTCCTTCACTGTCCTATCTGCCTTCCATGGCTCTCCTTCCTTCCAAGTCCCTCAATCCGCCTTCTTCGAGGATTGAGGGCATTTCTATTCCTCCTGTCCTTTATTTGCCTTATTCTCCTTTAGTTTTCCATTTCTTCTTCTAATATGTAGGTTAGTAGTTAGTTTTAAGTTCGCTATTCTTTTTCATCTTCACGATCACCCAAACCATCAGGGGCCGATAACCTAGATGTTAGGCCCCTTAAAACAACAATTATCATCATTATTATTATCATTTCTCACTTTGTCCTTCCATCTTATTCTCTCCATTCTCCTCCATAGCCACATTTCGCAAGACTCTATTCATCTCTCGTAGGGGCCGATAACCTCTATGTTAGGCCCCTTAAAACAACAATTATCATCATCTTCTCTCGTCTTCTTTCCTAAGCCCCCCCCCCCCCCCTGTCGACCACTCTTGGTCAACACTTGTTCTCTTCCAACCCCCCCACCCAGGGGCTCACATCTAGTGAGACGTGGGTTGGCGACCACGGGGCCCCAGCTGAGTCCGGCATTGCTTCCATTTACTTGTGCTGGGCTCCTCTCTGTCTTCTTTCCTGTCGACCTCACTTGGTCAACTCTTGTCCTCTTCCGACCCCGACGGTATTAGGGTATCCGAGGCCTAGGGAGTCTCTTCCTTTGCCGCCTTAATTGGCCATTGTCTTATCTTTTCTGATTCCCTCCTTCTGCGAGGGGTCAGCCTTCTTTTTCTTTTCATGTTATCTCCTGCCTTCTACTCAAGGCCCTCAAGGAGGCCGGGTGTATGTAGCCCCACCACTTTTGGTGCACCCTAGATAATGCTACACCCTCAGGGGCTCACGGCTGGTGAGTTCGGGAGTTGGCGACCCCGAGGGATTCCTGAGCTGGGTCCGTTTTCCCCTTTTGTCCCCTACCTTCGGGGCGGACCCTCTCCTCTTTCACTTTCCTATCTGCCTTTCATGGCTCTCCTTCCTTCCAAGTCCCTCAATCCGCATTCTTCGAGGTTTGAGGGCATTTCTTTTCCTCCTGTCCTTTATTTGCCTTATTCTCCTTCAGTTTTCCATTTCTTCTAGTATGTAGGTTGGTAGTTAGTTTTAGTTTTAAGTTTGCATTTTTTTTCCAGCTTCACAATCACCCAAACCATCAGGGGCCGATAACCTAGATGTTACGCCCCTTAAAACAATTATCATCATCCTTTCTTCTTCTGGTGTATTAGTCAGTAGTTAGTATAAAATGTAAGTTTGTAATTAGTTTTTATTTAACCCTCTTAGTGCCAAAGCCGATTGAATCAGCGCTTTTTCTCATATTTGTAAATTTCTGTAGACATGTGTCCGTGATTATTTCATACGGTTGGAAAGATGAGGTTCCAAGCTTGCCTGTGCGGTGTTTACTTTTTTCTTCGAGGTCCGTTACTCGATAGGTTTGAGTTTGTATACATTGCTACTTAGACACTGAGTCCAAAACCGACTGAATTGCGGTGAAGTTGTTTTCTTCTTGTTGAAGTTTTCTGCCCCATCACTTTTGTTGCACCCTGGATATTGCTACACCCTCAGGGGCTCACAGCTGGTGAGTTCGGGAGTGGCGACCCCGAAGGATTCCTGAGCTGGGTCCGGTTTTCTCCCTTTTATCCATTGCCTGCATGGCGGACCCTCTCCCCTTCACTTTCCTATCTGCCTTTTATGGCTCTCCTTCTTTCCAAGTCCCTCAATTTGCATTCCTCGAGATTTGAGGCCATTTCTTTTCCTCCTGTCCTTTATTTGCCTTATTCTCCTTGTGTTTTCCATTTTTTCTTCTAGTATATAAGTTAGTTTTTTGTGATATTTTACTTTTCATTTCATTATCTACTCGATCACCCAAACCATTAGGGGCCGATAACCTGGATGTTAGCCCCCTTTCCCCCAGGGGCTCACATCTAGTGGGACGTGGGTTGGCGACCATGGGGCCCCAGCTGAGTCTGGCATAGCTTCCATTTACTTGTGCCGGGCTCCTCTCTCTGTCTTCATTCCTGTCGACCTCACTTGGTCATCTCTTGTTCTCTTCCGACCCAGACGGTATTAGGGTATCCGAGGCCTAGGGAGTCTCTTCCTTTCCCGCCTTATTTGGCCCTTGTCTCATCTTTTCTGATTCCCTCCTTCTGCGAGGGGTCAGCCTTCTTTTTCTTTTCATGTTATCTGCTGCCTTCTGCCCAAGGCCCTCAAGGAGACCGGGTGTATGTAGCCCCACCACTTTTGGTGCACCCTAGATAATGCTACACCCTCAGTTACTCACGGATGGTGCGTTCAGTAGTTGGCGACCCCGAGGGATTCCTGAGGTGGGTCCGTTTTCCCCTTATGTCCCTTACCTTTGGGGCGGACCCTCTCCTCTTTCACTTTCCTATCTGTCTTTCATGGCTCTCCTTTCTTCCAAGTCCATACCTGCCAACTCTCCCGATTTAGGCGGGAGACTCCCGATTTCAGACCATTTCTCCCGCCCTCCCGCTTATCGTATTAAATCTCCCGATTTTTCAAAAACCCCACGCGTAATTTCGGATTTAATGAGTCGTCTATCGAACGGATCGACTTTCCGTGTTTTGAAGTTATATCTCGATACCGCAGTTTCGCTCTGTATCGATAATCGACAACTGCGTACTAACTCCTGCGTCGCGTCCTGCTGTTATAAGAAGTTGGCTTCGAATAAGTGTTCGTTTGAAATTGGCTTCGAATAAGTCTTCGTTTGAAATCGTCGAAGTTTAATTCAGCGCTTGTTCCTAGATGTGTTTAGGTAGTTGTACTCTGCGGAATATTGTATCTGTTTCACACGTGAAATTATATGATGTGTATAACTTAGTTAGATGTTGTTGGCGTTAATATGCCGGTAGGCTATTGTGATTTTTCGATCTGAGTAATTGCGTCAGTTCCTCGGTAATATGGCGAAGAAATATGATGTGACATTTAAAAGTGTGTACAAAGATAACATTCCCAGGGTGTCTACCGGCAACGGAAGTAACGAATTTTACAAATGGGTAACGAAAAAGTAACGAATTTTACATACGGGTAACGAAAATTGTCCGAAGGGGATTGAATCATTTAAACTCGCGCCTCTAGGCTCAGAGATTGCGATGGAGCGAGTTTCACGCAAGCGGCGCCGATTGCATAAGCTATATTTCCCCGTGCCCGACCTCGAGGAAATGCATACTGGGGATACCCTGAGTGGTATACATTGTTCAGCGTATATTTTCGGCATCAAGATGACTTTTTAGTTTTGTGTGAAATACGTATGTATTATATTAGGAAGCCTGACTTTTCGCGAGACGTTTATTCGCGAAAACTTCTGAAATTATTCAGAAACCTCGCATTTCTCGCGTTTAAAGACGTGTCAAATTGAAGTCCAGAAATAACGGTAAATAATTTAATGTCGCGATCTTGCGAAATGTTACCGTTTTGAAAAAGATTCGAAATACGTAGCCTGTAACTTATTTTAAAAATATGTCTCGTAAATTTGCGACATCCAGTGTGGTTGATTCGAAATTCCGTTATATGTCGATTTTTCCTTCGAATTTTGGTTCCATCGGATATATTATAATCTAACCGGTTATTTTGAAAACTTGTATAACTTGTATAATTCGTGATTCGCATTTGAAAGAAAACGTGTCCTCTAGTTGTATTATTCGTGCAATCCTCTCCGAATAATTCTTAATATTTGATACCTACTTCGAACATTCATACTCAAGACGGCCGGCTGACCGCACGACGTGCCTGCGGGAATCTCGTCAAATGGACCGAGATCGACGTCAGTAGCGTAAAATCATAAAACCCGTCCCCTATCGTGAACTTGTGACCACGAGGTCTGCGGGAATCCCGTCAAAGATGATTGGGCACCAATCACGAAACATTCCGAAACCTACTCGCTACTTTTCCCATGACCATATACTTAAAAGTGTACGGGGAGCGAGAAGTGCATCTACCCACTTAGAAATGACAGCCTACGTAGCGTCGCGATACTAATTTCTCCTCGTGATCTACCCTGAATTGATGAGTTCCCAACCACAACATAGGGACAGCGGGAATCACGGCGCCGGCCATACAACTTGTCCATAACTACTCGTGAATTTTAACCATGCCGAACCCTGAGCTTGCATCAACCATTCTGTCAGGACGAATAGACAATCGTTCAACGGCCGGGTGTGGCGCGGTATGCATAATATCACGAGGACAACTTGAATCTCGTAAAACGGCCGAGAGCGGCAGCGATTGCGATACATCGCGATATTTCTCCACTTTCAATGACGAGGACAACTGTATTCTTGTCAAACGGACAGCAAGTGGCGGCCGATTGCATAATAATGCTATATTTCCACGCGCCCGACCTCAAGGACAATGGAAATCTCGTCGAACGACTAAAAGTGACACCGATTATTAAATCGAGATATTTATCAGTGTTCTATCGCGAAAACAACGGGGATCTCGACAAACGGGTGAGACCAGCGCCGATCGTGTAACATCTCGAAATTTCGCCGTACTCGACTGTGAAGACAGAATTCGGTTACAATCACTCGGTTACAATCACGTAACGTCCCATAAATTTCTTCGTGATCTACCGCGGGGACAAAGGAAATCTCGCCACGGTCAAGAGCAGAGCAACCTCTTGGCAATTATAAAAACGCCTTGTGCACAAGACGACATATTAGCTGAAACAACTCATTTGATAATAAATATCTAGTATTTATTTATTATTTTTAATTTTTTTATAACTCCCTAGGTGAATTGTATTTACCGCTTTAAACACAGTTCATTGCTGTCTTTCTCCACCGCGTGATGAGCCCCTTTGCTTGCAGACCTCAGACGTATCTTGAATTCAAAGGTAACTAAAATTAACTAAAAGTTAACTAAAAGGTAGCTAAAAAGTAACTAATTTTTACTTCATCCTTACAGTAGACACCATGATTCCGCATGTAACTGAGTCAAGAAGAGGCGCAACATTTGCATTTTGTAGTGTCTGTAGGTGTGATTTCAGTATCTCGCATAGTGGAAAGGGGGACATTTCATTTTCCAAAATTAAGTTTTTTGTAAATAAATTTCCTAGCATGTTAACAGACACTCAAGACAATTTTAATGAGGAAATGGATGCTTTACATTCCCAATTCTGTAACATCCAACTTGAGGATGTGGCATCTATTGAAGAAGAAGAGAGAATTGATGTGAAGTGGGCACTGGTAGGCCAAATGATATGTAGTGGTGGGGTACTCAAGTTATGCTTTCCATTCTGACCATTCCGCATAGTAATGCAGAGTGTGAGAGGATGTTCAGGTCATCTCTCTCTGACAAGACTTTGGACAAACTTATAACTCGGAAGTCGATTCAGAAAGGGAAGTGTTTTGAGCAAGAATATAGCAAGACCTTTTTGAAGAGGGCAAAATCAGCCTCAGTCACCTGCAACTACGACCAATACTATGATCTTCGATACGTCACTAGTTTTGTATGCCTGAGTGTGGTCGAAAGAAAGGCATGCTTGTTTGATAGACTAGTGAGAATTTAAAATTACTCAGTCTTAAGTACATTTGTAAACTGGGATGACATATCATGTTAGTCATGTACAGTTTAATAAATAGTGTAACTTACATACTTATATATTTGCTGCAATGTCTTAGTCTGTGTATGTATTATGTTACATCCCCCCCCCCCCCCCCCGCCGCCGCCCCCTACCCCCCCCCCCCCTCCCAGTCGCCGCGTCGAATCTCCCGATTTTTCACTTTGAGAGGTCGGCAGGTATGCAAGTCCCTCAATTCTCATTTTTCGAGGTTTGAGGGCATTTCTTTTACTCCTGTCCTTTATTTGCCTTATTCTCCTTTAGTTTTCCCTTCCTTCTTCTAGTTTGTAGTTAGTTTTAGTTTTAAGTTTGCATTTCATTTTCATCTTCACTATCACTTAAACCATTAGGGGCCGATAACCTAGATGTTAGGCCCCTTAAAATAACAATTATCATCATCATCCTTTCTTCCAAGTCCCTCAATTCTCATTTTTCGAGGTTTGAGGGCATTGTTTTCTTCCTGTTCTTAATTTGCCTTATTCTTTCTTTATTTACCATTTCTTCTTCTAGTATGTAAGTTTGTAGTTAGTGTTATAGTTTTATTTCTGATCTCATCTTACATTATCATCCAAACCATTGAGGGCCGATAACCTAGATGTTATGCCCCGTAAAACAACAATTATCATTACTATTATTATTATTTTACGTTACATATGTGCTCAATAATGTAATGAGACCTGCAACAAATTTATTCTATCCTCAGGACTAGAGTAATATGATAGGGATATCGTTCTGTCTGCCCACTAACTACAACTCTGAAGTGGGAACATACTTCTAATGGTCCCTTGATGGAAACAAATTCTGCTCATTCTTTATGGAACCTAGTGAAGCAGGGGACAGTACATCTACTACAATAGACTTTAGTTCTCTTGTCATGTGCAGTAGAGCACAACCTGCATCTGCATAAGGATGTCAGGCCTTCAGCAATGTGACAACCTACGTTGAAATATCGAACTTCATCTGGAGTACCTAGTGGATTGCCATCTTTCTTGAAATTCTTGTTCAGATTGTTAACACTGTCTGGGCCTTTCAGGAGGTGAAACTTCCGATAAGATAGCGATCCGTACTTATCTGAAATGCATGATTATTCAATGTTTTAGATGATCCCCGGGGTCTCACATCTAGTGGGACGTAGGATGGCGACCACGGGACCCCAGCTGAGTCCGGTATTGGGGTATCCGAGGCCTAGGGAGTGTTTCATTTGACCCGCCTTAATTGGCCCTTGTCTCGTCGTATCTAATCCCTCATTCTTCGAGTGGTCAGGCCTCTTGTTTTCTTTTCATTGTGTCTTCTGCCCTCAAGGAGGCAGGGTGTGTGTAGCCCCACCATTTATGGTCCAGCCTGGATAATGCTAGACCCTCAAGGCTGGTGAGCTCGGGAGTTGGCGAGGGATTCCTGGGCTTGTTCCGGTTGTTACCCTTTTTCTATTGCCTTTGGGATGGACCCTCTCTTCTTCCTCTTTCCTATCTGCCATTTTTGGCTCTCCTTCCTTCCAAGTCCCTCAGTCTTCATTTTTCGAGGGCTAAGGGCATTTCCTTTCCTCCTGTCTTTAATTTCTCTTATTCCTTTCCTTTGTCCTTATCTTCTTCTAACCCGTAAGTTTTGTAGTTTGTTTTAGTTGTAGGTTTCATGGCATTATCATTCATTAACACGATCACCCAAACCATTAGGGGCCTATAACCTAGATCTTAGGCCCTTTAAAACAACGATTATCATCATCAATATTTTAGATGTACCACAGAAATGCAATAACTCCGCCTGCGGCAGCCATGGGGTGGATTGAGTAGCTCCATGGTTGTCGTTGCCGGTCCCAAGCCCGGGGAAAGGAGGAGGGTTAGGGAGACCAGTCTCAACTCTCCCTGTAAAGCTTTTGCAAGAGACATAGCAGACCATCTACCTATAATGGCACGAGCTTAGGCCGTAAGGTGGCAGCCCCACTACAGCACTCGGGGACTGTGGACTAACAACCTGCATGTCTTAAAATATATTGTTAATGAAACTTCAAAAAGAAAAAGCTGCACTGACAACAAGTTGACAACCTTTGAGTAGAAATGGACCACGAGGATTGGATTTAGAATGTACGGACACGTTACGAGAGTGGAAAGTTACATCAAGCTGTAGCAGACTTTATCAACTATAAACTAGAGAATGGGAATGAGTGAGGTATGCGGGAATGAACTTCGAGACCATAGACTATCAGAGGGCATGTCTTCTGTATTCAGGCAAATCAAATGCCGAGGGCGACCATGTGAATGATGTTGGCCTAATTCTAAATAATTCGGCAAAGAAGAGTCTGCTGGAGTGGATACCAATATCTGACAGAATCATAACAGCGCGGTTCAAAGGACGGATACGAAATGTAACTATCATCCAATGTTAACGCCCAAACTGAACAAGCAGACATGGATACCAAAAATTACTTCTATACAGAGTTGCAGGCAACATTGAAAGGGGTGAAACGAGATATTGTCATTGTTATGGGAGACCTGATTACAAAAGTGGGCACAGAAAACCCTGAAAAAAAAAAGAAGAAATGGGGAGACATGGAGTTGGAGAGGAGAATGAAAATGGAGGACTATTTAAGGAGTTCTGTGCGAGCAATGAGTTGACTGTACGAGAAACGGTTTTCCCACATAGAAAATGTTGTAAAATTGCATGGGTATCACCTGAATTCAGGATGCAGAATCGGATTGACCACTGTGCCATAAGTGGGAAATGGAAAAGGTCATTGTTAGATGTCAGAAACAAAAGGGGAGTCGATATAGGCAGTGATCATCATTTGATGTTAGCCAAGGTGTGCCTGAAAATCATAGCTGCAAAGAAGAAATTTGATGTTCTAAAATTGAAGGACCCCTGAGTCAAACAAGAATTTGGATTAGAACTGCGGAATAGATTCGAAATACTATATACAAGGGAAGATGGAATAGACGGAGCATAGCAGAAAATCAAAGGAGCAACCCTAGAAACTGCAGAGAAAATAGTGGGATTCAGAGATAACAGAAGAACGGATTGGATGAGTCAGGACACCTGGGAAAAGGTGGGAGAGAATAAGAAACTGAAAGCAAAGATGAATACCATAAAAACTAGGAGACAGAAGATGAGCATCATGCAAAGTATACGAGAGTAGACCGTGAGGTGGAAAGGAGTGCAAGATCACACCGAAGGAAGTGGGCAAGTGATCTCTCATCAAGGGTGGAGAGGGCTGCCAGTGAAGGAAACAAGCAAATTCACCAGTCCGCATGAGTGTTAGGAAAAAGGAAGGGACCTAAAGATCGTCCAGTGAGAAGTAAAACTGGAGCATTGCTGACTACTGAAGATGAGCAATTGGGAAGATGGCGTGAAAATTTTGCAGAAGTGCTGACTAGAGAGGTACGATTAGAGGAAGAACAACAGACGGAGAAGAACATGGCGATATAGATGATAATGCAGAGGAAGATGGAAACCGAAATGAATATGACGCTGTTGGTAGAATCGAGAGTGGAGAAGAGATCAGAGCTGCTCTAAAGCAAACGAAAAGTGGCAAAGCGCCGGGCACAGATAACATCCCTTCAGAGCTATTGAATGAAGATCTCACAACAGTAGATTTACTGTACCACCTGATTGAAAAAAAATTGGAACCGGGTAGAAATACCAGAATGATGAAAGATCGGCACTTTAGTCAAACTTCCGAAGAAGGGCGACGTGACAAATTGTAATAATTGGAGAGGAATAATGCTGTTATATATTCCTAGCAAAGTGTTGTAACGAATCATCGTAAATAGAAAGGACTACCTTGCAATTCACCTTAGAAGAGAACAAGCTGGGTTTCGCAGAAACCAACCGTGCGTTCATCAGATTAATACACTGCGCATTTTCCTTTACTTTGAAAAGGCTTTCGGTTCAGTGGATAGAAGCAGGATGTGGAAAATAATTGCAAATCTACACAATGCTGAGGCGCGTCTGAGAAACCTTCAGAAATGACTTCAAAGCAATGACTACTTCAACCAGATGTACTGTAGCCAGATGTGCATCTACATTCACAATCAGCGCGTGGAAGAAGTCAACACGCCAAACTCATCCGACGTCATGTTCTACCTTCCTCATCAAGCTGTGAAGAAAGAAAGGAAGATATGGGGAAACCAAGTGGGGAATACTGTAGTATTCGACTCATCTCATCAGGCTTTCTTCAGCTAACCCTGGACAGGAACGACAGAGACTAGACCAGATTCCTGGGTTACCAAGTGATTTAAGGTGACGGAGGACACTTCTACACGACAATTGACAGCCACTTATCGTTTCACTAGGATCCCTTTCGGCCTGACCTGCAGTCCTTTCCTCCTCTCAGCGGCCATCAGGGAACATGCCGAAAAACACACACTCACCTTTCCTATCGCTGCGCCACTGATCAACAGCAACACCTTCATGGACGACATTGTAGCAGGAGCAGTATGGGCAAGAAATTCCGACGTTCTGAGAGCCATCTGTAAGGCAGAAGGACGAGACACTGCGCTGCGGACTCAGGTGCTAGGAATAAACTGGTGCACTTCAACTGATTCTTTTACGGTGGACACGAAGGAAATCCTTGATAAAATCCCCGAAGGACCAACCACAAAAATACAGCTTTTGAAGATCGTCAGCAGCTTTTACTACCCACTTGGCTTGTTCTCTCCGGTATCTCTTGTCGGGAAACGTTTATTTCAGGATACTTGGTGCCGGGGAATTGATTGGAATGAACTTTTAACTAACGATCTTGCTGCACACTGGCATGCTTCGACGCTCTCGCCAATACGCATACCTCGCTGACTCATCACTTCAAGTAAAGAAGACTCTCAGGTTCATGCGTTTTGCGACGCTTCAGAGCGAGCTTACGGAGCAGCCTTGTACATTCGCGCAACTAATGATCTCCACTCACCTAGCCTACAGCAAGTCCAGACTGACTCCCGTTAAGAAGGTCACACTACCACGCCTTGAACTCCTTGCAGCCTTAGTGGGAGCACGGCTTCTACGATATTTCGCAAAAGCAACCAATTTCGATATTTCCTTTGCTACTCTATGGACGGATTCCACTGTGACATTGGATTGGATACGAGGGAACACAAATAAATAAATTACAAATCTGACAACCCTGCAGATCACCTCTCTCGAGTACCTCTTCGTGGTCAGATACGGTCCTTAGATATATATGGTGGCACGGAACTAACTGGTTAACAAAGGAAGAATTCTACTGGCCTCAGGACGAACCTTCGCTTCAATCACTCCCAGAAGCAAGGAACACTGTGCAGACTGTTTTTCTCGTCGATTTGCCAGAATCGATCATAGACTCCACCCAGTTTACTTCCTACACGCGCCTTGTACGCGTTACCGTTTGGGTTCGTCTGTCGCGAATCCTTCGCCACGAAGACCACGAAAACGGGAAACTCACTCCTCAAGAACTTACTGCGTCGCGTACCTACTGGATAAAGGTCGTGCAGAAAGACTGCTTTCCTGCTGAACTTGGAGCTCTACAGTCCAACGTCCCTCTCCCAGT
Organism: Meconema thalassinum; assembly: GCA_946902985.2. NCBI lineage: Eukaryota > Metazoa > Arthropoda > Insecta > Orthoptera > Tettigoniidae > Meconema > Meconema thalassinum. The sequence continues at coordinate 498,912,726 of OX336392.1, read as the reverse complement.
ACGATCCAAACTACGATGCTGCAACCCCTTTCTAGAAGACGGTGTTCTGCGGCTTGGTTAGTGACTGGAGAGTGCCGACATTACTCACTAGCAGAGGCATCCCATAATTCTCCATGGCAACTATCACTTTACATAACTTATGATCAGAGACACACACATCCGCCTCCATCACTTGGAAGTGAGAATTGTTCTTTCAGACCTTCGGATGACCTTCTGGATGCTGCGTGCCCGTCGTGTCTTAAGATCGCTGCCTTCCTTGCAAAATGGTTCGAAATAATCCCAGTCACGTACTTGAGGCGCAACTCCCACCACAGCGTGCCATTCCACAGAAGGCCTTTGCAGTGACAGGCATTGACATTCCTGGACCGTTATACGTAAGGGAAGGTAATACAAATAAAAAGTACTACGCCACCCTCTTCATGTGTGAAACCACCCGAGCTCTTCACTTAGAACTTTGCCGAAATACGAGCACAGACAAGTTTCTGCAAGCACTGCAGTGGTTTGTGGCCGAGATGTGGCATTCTACACACTATCTATTCTGACAATGCCCAGACATTCCACTGGGCAAATCCAGAACTGGCGGGACTATGGGCTACAGTTTCCGATACGACACATCACCACGTGGAAGAGCATCACACCACGAGCGGCTTGGAGGGGAGGCTGGTGGGAAATAATCACGGTGGTCTGGTGGATTGTAATCCCCAGCCTATTCGCTTGCGCCTCGTTGCCTGCCTCACCATACGAGGTATAAATCGTCGCAACTCTTTGTCATTTTCTCTGCAGCAGTAGGGAGGGACTCCATGTAGGCCTATAAGAAGGGGTAGTAGATTGGCTTATTGTGCAGGTGGTGGTAGTAGTGCCATGTTCATCTCAGTCTTGAAGTTATTCGGGTGATGGTAGGGCTTCACCGTCGAAACGTTCAAAAATCCTGAAGATCTATCCCCAGCAGAATCAGCATCATCCATGGCACCTGGAGGCGCAGGAGCCGAGGTAACTGGTTCCGTTGGAAAAGCTGGGGCAGCGGATGGGGCGTCTTGAACTTGATTCTGCTCAGTCTTCAACTTATTGGATTTGAACTTCCGTGGAGTATTTGAGTGGCTGGTCTCCAATCCAGAGTTCTTCCTTTCCAGCAAAGGTCCATCCCCAGCTGAATCAGCAGCACTGATCCTCATGTCAGCGACAGAATGAAGCGTGGTGAAAACTTCTTCGAGACGGTGGCAATCACCAAAATCTTCGTATTCACATGAAGTGCCCATTTTAGGTGACGTGTCAACTTGGAGTCTCTATGGGGATGCAGGCATCACCACTCTCCAGCGCCTTCAGACATTTAACCAGAGACAATCGTGATGTCTTGAGGAACGAATCCACGGTGAATCTCTCCGCCCCGCCCTCAATAGCAGCCGCTCCAGATGGCCCAGCCAGGTACACCAAGAACAGCTTGGACCTCTTCACCTTTCTTGTCACCATATCTGTGCAAGATGCCACCACTTCGAAGACAAGGTGGGACTTCCCAGACTTTCCTCACACTGCTTTATCGAACACTTCCATAAAGCCTATCACGTCACTCTCCATCTCCCGAGGGCAAGGGGGGTTGTTTAGATCACGGACATGATCCATATGCACCTGCAACCATGTTGGAAAATAGCTCTTTCATCGTGTAATGATACAGTCCTCGATTATCCTCGACGGCACCAGTCGCGAGTACTGCGCAGTTGATCCCGCGAAGGTGCGGGATGAGTAAAGAAGTGAAGAGACTCAAAACTTAATTACTTTTCCAAGTCGGCCGAAAGACTCTTTTCACAGACAATGGCTTTGGAGTACGACTCATTCGTATCGATAAGGAGCTTGCTTTCATCCTGGATTTCAATATCCTTTATTACTGTCATCGCGTGCCGGTACCACCCGCACATTCACCCTTATGTTAGAATCTGCAGAGTGGCCTGTTTAATCCATATCGTTGGTGCTTCATGGACGACATTGTTGTGGGAGCTGCAGCTGACAACTTGGCGCTCACCTTGTATTATGAACTCACTGCCTTGGTGAAGATGATCAATTTTCCTGTTGCAAAATGAGCAACCATTTCCGATGTACTGGGAGCCATCTGCAAGGCAGAAGGACGAGAGACTGCGCTGCAGACTCAGGTGCTAGGAATAAGCTGGTGCACTTCAAGTAATTCTTTTACGGTGGACACGTAGGAAATCCTTGATAAAATCCCAGAAGGACCAACCACAAAAAGACAGCTATTGAAGATCGTCAGCAGCTTTTACGACCCACTTGGCTTGTTCTCTCCGGCATCTCTTGTCGGGAAACGATTGTTTCAGGATACCTGCTGCCGGGAATTGATTGGATTGAACTGTTACCTAACGATCTTGCTGCACACTGTCATGCTTGGATCTCTACGCTCTCCTAGCTCTCCCCCCAGGGGCTCACATCTTGTGAGCGTGGGTTGGCGACCACGGGGCCCCAGCTGAGTCCGGCATTGCTTCCACTTACTTGTGCCGGGCTCCTATCTTTATTCTTTCCTGTCGACCTCACTTGGTCAACTCTTGTTCTCTTCTGACCCCGACGGTATTAGGGTACCCGAGGCCTAGGGAGTCTCTTCCTTTCCCGCCTTAATTGGCCCTTGTCTCATCTTTTCTGATGCCCTCCTTCTGCGAGGGGTCAGCCTTCTTTTTCTCTTCCTTTTACCTCCTGCCTTGTGCTCTAGGCCCTTAAGGAGGCAGGGTGTATGTAGCCCCACCACTTCTGGTGCACCCTAGATAATGCTACACCCTCAGGGGCTCATGGCTGGTGAGTTCGGGAGTTGGCGACCCCGAGGGATTCCTGAGCTGGGTCCGTTTTCCCTTTTTGTCCCTTACCTTTGGGGCGGACTCTCTCGTCTTTCACTTTCCTATCTGCCTTTCATGGCTCTCCTTCCTTCCAAGTCCCTCAATCCGCCTTCTCCGAGGGTTGAGGGCATTTCTTTTCCTTCTGTCCTTTTATTTGCCTTATTCTCCTTTAGTTTTCCATTTCTTCTTCTAGTATGTAGGTTATTAGTTAGTTTTAGTTTTAAGTTCGCTTTTCATTTTCATCTTCACGATCACCCAAACCATCAGGGGCCGATAACCTAGATGTTAGGCCCCTTAAAACAACAATTATCATCATCATCATCTCCTAGCTCTCGCCAATACGCATGACTCGCTGGCTCCACACTTCAAGCAAAGAATACACTCAGGTTCATGTGTTTTGCTACGCTTCAGAACGAGCTTACGGAGCAGTCTTGTAATTTCGCAACTAGTGAGGACACCGTCTCCAGTCACCTAGCCTACAGCAAGTCCAGACTGACTCCCGTTAAGAAGGTCACACTACCAGGGCTTGAACTCCTTGCAGCCTTAGTGGGAGCACGCTTCTACGATATTTCGCAAATAACCAATTTCGACATTTCCCATGCTACGCTATGGACGGACTCCACTGTGAGATTGGGTTGGATACGAGGGAACACAAATAAATAGAAGACCGTCGTATGCAACCGTGTGACGGATATCCAGTCCTACACAACACCATCACAGTGGAGACAATGCCCAGGATCTGACAACCTGGTCAGATCCGGTCCTTAGATATATATGGTGGCGCGGAACTTCCTGGTTAACAAAGGAAGATTCTTACTGGCTTCCGGACGCACCAAGACTTCAGCAGGAACAAAGCACCAGGTATAGATGATATACTGATTGAGTTGCTATGCTGCATAGGAGATGAGGGTCTGATCAGGTTATTTCATTTGGTGTGTAGGATTTGAGACAGGTGAGGTACCCCCTGATTTCAAGAAGAATGTTATCATCCCTATACCGAAGAAAGTAGGAGCTGACAGATGTGAGGATTTCCGTACAATCCGCTTGATTACTCATGCTTCAAAGATCCTGTCTAGAATAACTTACAAGAGGATGGAAAGCCAGATGGAAACGGAGTTGGGTGAAGACAAGTTTGGTTTCAGGAGAATTGTAGGAAGAAGGGAAGCTGTACTAAGTCTTAGGCTGATTTTGGAAGGTAGAATAAGAAAAGATAAGAGAACGTTCAAGGCATTTGTAGACTTAGAAAAGGCTTTGATAACGTTGATTGGACTAAATTGTTCGACATGTTGAAAATGATTGGAATAAAGTATAGGGATAGGAGGGTGATATACAATCAGTACAGAAACCAGACAGCAATCATTCGAGCTGATGGACATGAGAGAGAAGCTGGAATTCAGAAAGGAATCAGGCAAGGCTGCAACTTATCACCCATACTTTTCAATCTTTACATTGAACAAGCCATGAAGGAAATTAGAGAAAAATTTAAAGAAATGTAAAGTGGGTGTGAAGATTCAAGGATAAATAATTTCAACTCTTGAGATTTGCTGATGACATCATCACCTTGGCCGTCACGCCTTAGGATTTGAGTGAATTTTTGAATGTTATGGACTCCGTGTTGAGGAAAGAATTCATGCTAAAAATTAGAAAATGTAAAACAAAAATATTGGAATGCAGCCGCAATAAATCAGAAACCTCTATGGACATCAAATTGGTAGGGGAGAACTAAAGGAAGTAGGAGACTTCTGTTACTTAGGAAGCAAAATAACGAGCGATGGACGAAGCAAAGAGGCTCAGGCAAGGAATGTATTTCTACAGAAAAGGAATCTGTGGACATCCAAATATAGATTTAGGTATTAGGAAGACATTTTTGGAAACCTTTGTCTGGAGCGTCGCACTCTATGGAAGTGAAACTTGGGACTATTGGTGCAGCAGAAAAGAGGAGAATTGAAGCGTTTGAAATGTGGTGTTACAGGAGAATGATGAAGATCAGATGGGTAGATAGGGTTACAAAGAGGTATTAAGACGAGTGGGAGAGGAGAGATGTTTCTGTCGAATGCTAATGAAGAGAAGAGATAGGTTGGTAGGACACATACTAAGACATCCAGGAATAGCAAGCTTAGTTATGGAAGGAAGGGTTGAGGACAAGAACTGTGGGGGTAGACAAAGGTTAGAATATTTTAAACAGATTGCCTCGGATGTAGGGTGTGGTAGCTATGTAGAGATGAAACGATTAGCTCAGGACAGGGAGGCATCGAAAGCTGCATCAAACCAGTCAAAAGACTGAAGACTCAAACAACAACAATATTATTAAATGCACATGTTAACTGTAATTCAAATAACTCCTGATGAAGTCTAACTCATGGTGGTGTCGATTGTTGTATCAAGAGGTCATCAATCCCCAATGATAGGGATATTAATTAAAATTTCTACTACCCCTACTTCTATGAAATGAAACAAAGGGGAATAAGATAGGAAAGAGAACCCCTTAAGTCACTGGAAGAAAGGGGGAGGGGAGAATACCCAGCTCATGAGGTCACCAACTATAACCCCTTGAGGGTATAGCACTATCCATGTTTGACCATGCAGACATATATCCTCTGAGAACAGGCAGGAGATACTGTAATAAAAAAGGAAAAGTCAGGAAACAAAGACACTTTAGACCTCATATATCCTAATAGTGTGAGGGCCGAAGAGATTAAGAGCTGACCAAGCGAGGTCGACTGGAATGATGAAGAGAGAGGAGCCCAGCACAAGTAAGGGAAAACAATGCTGGCCTCAGTTCCCGTGCTAAAAGACCCTCTATGTGTGAGCCCATTAGGGGGGCAGCTCAACTAAGATTACAATATTTACATAAAACTAGCATCTGACTAACACATTTTTTTAAATACACACATCAAAAAAAGTTTTGCATCACCTCGGTTCCCAGATCTCCGGCATATAGACGTTGACTGTGTATATTGTATCCAAGATACAGTCCCTTTGACTGTTCATAGATGTCACTAAAACTGCTCAAAGATGAAACAACCATGCATGAGCAGGGCCTATTAGACGGAGGGGGTACGACAGCCGATCAGTTCCAGTCATTCCACCAGGACGAAGGTACGCTGCTCATGTTGTCTGTAGTTCTACCATGCCTAGAAGGTCAATACCGCAGTTCGATCGCGTCCGCATTGTTACTTTGTGTCAAGAAGGGCTCTCAACAAGGGAAGTTTCCAGGCGTCTCAGAGTGAACCAAAGCGATGTTGTTCGGACATGGAGGAGGTACAGAGATACAGGAACTGTCGATGACAGGCCTCGCTCAGGCCGCCCAAGGGCTACTACTGTAGTGGATGACCGCTACTTACGGATTGCCGCTCGGAGGAACCCTGAAAGCAATGCCACCATGTTGAATAATGCGTTTCGTTCAGCCACAGGACGTCGTGTTTCAACTCAAACTGTGCGCAATAGGCTGCATGATGCGCAACTTCACTCCCGACGTCCATGGCGAGGTCCAGCTTTGCAACCCCGACACCATGCAGCGCGGTACAGATGGGCCCAACAACATGCTGAATGGACCCCACGGAATTGGCATCACGTTCTCTTCACCGATGAGTGTCGCATATGCTTTCAACCAGACAATCGTCGGAGACGTGTTTGGAGGCACCCTGGTCAGGCTGAACGTCTTAGACACACTGTCCAGCGAGTGCAGCAAGGTGGTGGTTCCCTGATGTTTTGGGGTGGCATTATGTGGGGCCGACGTACGCCACTGGTGGTCATGGAAGGCTCCGAAACGGCTTTACGATACCTGAATGACATCCTCCGACCCATAGTGCAACCATATCGGCAGAATATTGGAGAGGCATTTGTCTTCATGGACGACAATTCTCGACCTCATCGTGCACATCTTGTGAATGCGTTCCTTCAAGATAACGACATCGCTCGACTACAGTGGCCAGCATGTTCGCCAGACATGAACCCTATCGAACATGCCTGGGATATGTTGAAAAGGGCTGTTTATGGACGTCTTGACCCACCAACCACTGAGAGATTTACGCCGAATTGTCGTTGAGGAGTGGGACAATTTGGACCAACAGTGTCTTGATGAACTTGTGGATAGTATGCCACGGCGAATACAGGCATGCATCAATGCAAGAGGACGTGCTACTGGGTATTAGAGGTAGTGGTGTGTACTGCAATCTGGACCACAAATGCTGAAAGTCTAGCTGTATGATGGTACAACATGCAATGTGTGGGTCTCATGAGCAATAAAACGAGCTGAAATTTTGTTTGTGTTGATCTCTATTCCCTTTGTATTTAACGGTTCCGGAACTCTTGGAACCGAGGTGATGCAAAACTTTTTTTGATGTGTGTATATAATAAAAGGGACATAGCCGGTCCCAAGCCCGGTTGAGAAAGGAGGAGGGTGAAACATGGTCAACGGTCTCAAAGGCGGATGAAGAATTTCAGTTCCCAACGGCAGAGAGAGCGGAAGAACCTAGTGGAGTAAACCACGAAAAAACAATCATTTCGGACTAACAATACGATCTTATTTCGGAATTTTATTTCCTACACAACACAATTTCATATGCAGAATGAAAATGTCGCTAAATGAGAGCACTACCCCAGGTGGTAACTTGAAAGAGAAATCCACCATTGCAGTAGGCAATGCATCGGGACCTAGGATTCTGGGGAGTCCCACCACCTGCATACAAGATGAGTCGGAGCGTCTTGAAACATCTTCCAAATTGAAATTCAAGAGGAAATACTTCATCGGGACCATTAACGTCAACTCACTCCTGCGAGTCGGAAAACAGAAAGAATTGGAAAAGCTCCTGGACGACCAACAAATCCAGATTTTGACTGTACAAGAGACCAGATTCCTAGATGACCACATCATGGATATAAAGCACTACAGAGTATTCAAAGGAAAGCCAGCAATAAAGATAATGGCTAACACCCCTCTCGTTGGGACTGCCTTCTACATAAACAAAACCATAGTGGATAGTGTCACAGACTTCTCATCTAAATCTGAGAGATTATCCCTATTGACAATCAAGTGCAAAAACAGGAATTATACTCTCATAAATTGCCATGCTCCTATCAACGAAGACAACACGAAGAACCCACAGAAAGTCGATGACTTCTGGGACCTCTTAGAAACAGAAATCGCTCGGATACCTGTGAACCATGTAAAAATCCTTCTGGGAGACTTCAGCGCACAAATAGGGACAGAAAGAAAATACAAAGATATAGTAGGAGACTATCCAGCACACAGGAGGACAAACAAGAATGGCGAACGGCTCCTTGGACTCTGCAAAATCTTCCAGTTGAATCTCATGTCGACTCATTTTCGGAAACTTCCAAGAAAAGCAAAGACATGGGTATCTCCAAATCCCAACCTAGGAGAATTCCAATTAGACCATGTAGCAATATCAAGGACAAATACTAGGGAGGTGATGAATGTTAAAGTGATTAGAAATGGTAAATTTGACTCTGATCACTATCTCTCCAAAGTTAAAATACGTTTTCTTCCACCAAAACAAAAGAAGGATCCACCTAAGTTGAGAAAATACAACACCAATCGAATGAACATCAATGGAGATATTATAAATAACTTCAGAGAAGAAATCCGCTCTTCTAGAACAAAGACCTGGCAACATCTTTGTACAAAGATCAATGAAGCCGCTAAGAAAACATTCGGACTGGCAAAGAGGAAACGTACAATCTGGTGGAATGAAGAATGTGAGAAAGCACTTGAAAAGAGATCCGACACATGGAGAGAATGGAAAAATTCAAGAGATACGGAACATTTGGAACAATTCAGAACCCAAAGGAAAGAAACATCAGGGGTATTCCGCAGGACCAAACGATCGTTTGAGAATTCAAAGTTACAAAACCTCCAGGAAGATTTCACTAAGAATAACACCGAGATGTTTTCCAAACCTTCAAGGACAAGCTTAGAGGATACCAAATTCCAAGTATAAGTTTCAAAAACGAAGAAGGAAAAATTGGACTGAACAATCAAGAAAACTGCAATATATTAGCCAGATACTTTGAGAAACTCCTCAACTGCCCGCCTCCAACCAACAAACTAGAATTTCAGACTCATCCTATAAACTCAGAAGATGATATGCCACCAATAAAAGAAGAAATAAAGGAAGCCCTGAAAAGTGTCAAGAACAACAAGGCAAGCGGGGAAGACTCCATATCAGCAGAAATGTTGAAGTGGGCAGAACCGGAAATCCTAGACGACCTGCACCATATCTTCCAACAAATATGGGAGACGGAAAAGCTACCAGACGAATGGAAAACAGCGCAGATCCACCCACTCCATAAGAAAGGGAACAAACAAGATGTTAACAACTACAGAGGCGTGTCGCTACTCCTAGTCACTTACAAAATCCTCTCAAGGATACTTCTGAATAGAATAGAAGGAATACTAGATAAGCAACTTGGAGAATACCAAGGTGGGTTCCGGAAAGGCCGCTCCTGTGCCGAACAAATCCTAAATTTGAAATCAATAATTCGCCACAGAGCGCTGAACGGCAAAAGTATAGTGGTTTCATTCATTGACTTCAAAAAAGCCTTCGACTCGGTGGACAGAGGGACCCTAGATAAGATCATTAGAGAATTTGGAGTCAAAACCAAACTGGCCAATATTATCAGAGAAACCTTAACAGCCACAACTTCTAAGGTGAAGTTCATGGGAGAATTGTCTCAGTCATTTGAAATCAAGACAGGTGTGCGACAGGGTGATGGATTATCACCATTACTATTCAACTGTGTCCTCGAGAGGATTGTGAGAATTTGGAATTCCGAACTTGAAAATCAAGAGATAGCCCCGATCTGCCTAGGACGAAAAACGGGAGGAATCAGTCAATTGCTTGGCTTTCGCTGATCATTTTGCGATACTTTCAGAAAACCTAGAAGAAGCGGCCATACAGATCAACCTCTTAGAAAAGATCGCTAGCAAGACAGGACTTAGGATCTCGAAAGAGAAGACCAAGTTCATGATGAATGACAAACATGGACCACAATTCCTTGAAACAGAGATTGGACGGATTCAGAGGGTGAAAAAGTTCAAATACCTCGGTGAAACCATACAAGAGAACGGCCTAGAGAAAGCTGCTGTAGAAGATCGTATCTCAAAAATGGAAAGAGCTTATGGGCTAACTAAAAACATCTACAACAAGAAATGCATCTCATGGAATGCCAAACTAAAACATTACAACACGGTAGTAAAAAAAGTCCTCTCGGCACGCCGGAAGGCGGAGGTAGATTTCACCGGACAAACTTGGGGATAGGCGAAAATAGGCAGAATATGCAGATTTTCGTAGAAGGATCAGACCTCATTTAATGCGAGATGGTATTTTATAATTGGAGCTTAATTAACTTTGTTTTTCGTCATTTTATGCTTATTTTAAACATTTTATTGTCTTATGGGAACGGTAACCTTCTTGTCATTTGGGGTCCATTTTTATACTTGTGGTCACACTGTCCTTATGCTAGGTTTCGACACTGATGTGCAACTATGTAACGGTCTGTTACTTCTTCACGCAAAATTATATCTACCGCAGAGATTTTGGTTGGTTCCTCAGTTTAGGGGCTGCGACAACGCGGTCATGTAACCCCGTGTAATTTGGGATGGCTGTATTAGTCTGTAATTCAGGTAAGGACTGCAGACGGTCAATTTCAAGCAGTAGTTACTAATGTTGCTACCAGGTACTACCGTCAACGACACCTAGCTGTGAACTTGGCTACTAGATGCCACCGCAACCAGCAACTCGCAACGAACGTTGGAACTTCCCCTCCAAAGGAAAGCATACTGAGGGATTTTTGGCGCTCTTAGAAAATCCGACGACTTCGGCCGGCTTTGAACTCGCGACCTTGGGCATAAACATTCAGCATGCTACCAGTTACGTCACCGAAGCCGCTTCACACTTAGATGGAAATCTGAATCTGATCTCGTGCAAGTGCGTTATCTTGGCAACGTCTGATGGCTCATCCCTCATCAATTTAGTAGTGTTGCCATTGCAACCACTGATAGGTCTTGGCATTTTCTTATAATTCCGAAATTATTTTTCTCATCCCTTGGTATAATGGTGGGTTATATCAAAAATTCTTTCAGACAAAAGTTTTAGGTAATTATTATGGGAATATTGTCCATTTTGTACGGTTTTGATATTGTGCCTATTAAGAGAGATATGATTAATGTTTCCCGAAAAACCCACTTTTTCCCACCCCTTTGGTCAATGGTTGGTGCTATAAAAAAACTCTTCAAACATACATTTTTGGGCTTTATCCGACACATAGTATGAATGTTGAACGGATTCGATATTTCACATATTAAGAGAGTGATAGCAATATTTCACTTTTTCGAAAAAAAAAAGCCCCCCATTTTCACCCCCCAACGACCGATTTAGCCCAGTAACGAACTCGACCGAGATTTTATAGGTATACGTATTCGGTAAAAAATTCAAAGTGATTGGTACAAAATTACGGCAGTTATCGTGTCCACAATAAACTGATATACATATACATACATAAATTATATATAACTTTTGAACTGACGGTGGTTTTGGGGCCTGGGGATGTGAAACGCGAAGATATGTCGAAATTTTCCGGAAGTCGAAACATGGTACTCATTGCAATAGTTAGCTTTCTAACGAAATCTACCTCTGGTTGGTTCCTCAGTTTAGGGGCTGCGACAACGCGGTCATCTAACCCCGTGTACTTTGGGTGAGTGTAGAATCTGTCTGATACACGGTGTGAATTGTAATGGCTGTATTAGTCTTAATTCATGTAAGTACTGCAGACGGTCAATTTCAAGCAGTAGTTCCTAATGTTGCTACCAGGTACAACCGTCAACCCCCCCAGGGGCTCACATCTAGTGGGTTGTGGGTTGGCGACCACGGGGCCCCAGCTGAGTCCGGCATTGCTTCCACTTACTTGTGCCGGCTCCTCTCATTCTTCTTTCCTGTCGACCTCCCTTGGTCAACTCTTGTTCTCTTCCGACCCCGGCGGTATTAGGGTATCCGAGGCCTAGGGAGTCTCTTCCTTTCCCGCCTTAATTGGCCCTTGTCTCATCTTTTCTGATTCCCTCCTTCTGCGAGGGGTCAGCCTTCTTTTTCTTTTCCTTTTACCTCCTGCCTTGTGCTCAAGGCCCTTAAGGAGGCAGGGTGTATGTAGCCCCACCACTTCTGGTGCACCGTCGATAATGCTACACCCTCAGGGGCTCACGGCTGGTGAGTTCGGGCGTTGGCGACCCCGAGGGATTCCTGAGCTGGGTCCGTTTTCCCCCTTTTGTCCCTTCCCTTTGGGGCGGACCTTCTCCTCTCTCCCCCCAGGGGCTCACATCTTGTGGGCGTGGGTTGGCGACCACGGGGCCCCAGCTGAGTCCGGCATTGCTTCCACTTACTTGTGCCGGGCTCCTCTCTGTCTTCTTTCCTGTCGACCTCACTTGGTCAACTCTTGTTCTCTTCTGACCCCGACGGTATTAGGGTATCCGAGGCCTAGGGAGTCTCTTCCTTTCCCGCCTTAATTGGCCCTTGTCTCATCTTTTCTGATACCCTCCTTCTGCGAGGGGTCAGCCTTCTTTTTCTCTTCCTTTTACCTCCTGCCTTGTGCTCTAGGCCCTTAAGGAGGCAGGGTGTGTGTAGCCCCACCACTTCTGGAGCACCCTAGAAAATGCTACACCCTCAGGGGCTCACGGCTGGTGAGTTCGGGAGTTGGCGACCCCGAGGGATTCCTGAGCTGGGTCCGTTTCCCCTTTTGTCCCTTTCCTTAGGGGCGGACCCTCTCCTCTTTCACTTTCCTATATGCCTTTCATGGCTCTCCTTCCTTCCAAGTCCCTCAATCCGCCTTCTCCGAGGGTTGAGGGCATTTCTTTTCCTTCTGTCCTTTTATTTGCCTTATTCTCCTTTAGTTTTCCATTTCTTCTTCTAGTATGTAGGTTAGTAGTTAGTTTTAGTTTTAAGTTCGCTTTTCATTTTCATCTTCACGATCACCCAAACCATCAGGGGCCGATAACCTAGATGTTAGGCCCCTTAAAACAACAATTATCATCATCATCATCTTCTCCTCTCTCCCCTCTCCTCTCCTCTCCTCTTTTCCTTCTATTTCCTTTTCTCTTTAAGATTCCCGCCCTGTTTTTGTTACTCGAATCACCGTGTATCTAAATTCCCTTTTACCACTTTTTTAAAGGCATTTTTGATCTATGTTGCATTTTGTAAGTCTCTTCGATCTAAATTACATCTCGCGATTGTTTTCAACCTCAATTGCATTTTGTAAAGATTGACAATCTAAATTGCTTTTTAGTAAGTCTTTCAATGCAGGCGTCAGGGCATTTTAGTGAGTATTTTGAATTTCAATTGCATTTTGTAAGTATTTTCAACCAAAACCGCATTTCGCACGAATTTTGAATCTAAATTGCATTTTGTTTGGTGGGCATTTTGCACATATTTTGATTCTCAATTGCATTTTGTGGGTATTTTGAATCTAAATTACATTTGTCAAGTATTTTCAATCTAAATTGCTTTTTGTAAGTATTGTCAATCCACATGAGTCGTTTGAATCTACCGTACATTTTGTAAGCATTTTCAATTTCAATTGCATTTTGTAAGTATTTTGAATTTTAATTGCACTTTGTGAATAATTTGGATTGGAACTGGGATATTTCAATCTGAATTGCATTGTGTATTTTCAATTTCAATTGCATTTTGTAAGTATTTTGAACCTCAATTGCATTTTGTACGTAATTTCGATCTCATTTGCATTTTGTAAGTATTTTGAATTTCAGTTGCATTTTGTAAGTATTTCGGCGCTACTTTGCATTTTGTACGTATTTTGAATCTAGCCTACGTTTTGTGGGTCTTTTTCAATCTATTCTTTTTGTGCAACTTTTCGTTCTAAATTCCCTTTTGTAGGACCATATTGTGAGCTGTTTCCATGTGAGTTCCTTTTTGTACGTATTTTCAGTCTTCGATAATTTTGTTCTGGTTTCCATTTCATTATCATTTTCGCTATCACCCCGATCATTAGGGGCCGATAACCTCGATGTTAGGCCCCTTAAAACAACAATTATCATCATCATCATCACAACCGTCAACGACACCTAGCTGTGAACTTGGCTACTAGATGCCACCCCAACCATCAACTCGCAACGAACGTTGGAACTTCCCCTCCAAAGGAAAGCATACTGAGGGATTCTAGTGCTCTTAGAAAATCCGACGACTTCGGCCGGCTTTGAAACCGCGACATTGGGCATAGACATTCAGCATGCTACCAGTTACGTCACCGAAGCCGCTTCCCACTTTATCAGGCGGCTTTGGTGGCGTAGTCGGTAACATGCTGAGCTTCTATGCCCAAGATACCGGGTTCAAACCCGGCCGAAGCCGTCGGATTTTTTAAGAGCGTTAAATATCCCTCAGTACGCCTTCCTTCGGAGGGGAAGTAAAGCCGGCGGTCCCATGTCATAGATTTATGGCATGTTAAAGATCCTTCCACTAATTGCACCTGTGTGAAGCTAAATTGGATAGGTTAAGAATGTATACAACGCTCTTAGGTTTCTATGTTCGTTGCCAAGAGCCGACTGCGGCGGCGTCTAGTAGCTCAGTTCTGAACTTGGCCTCGTAGTCGTTGACAGTGGCGCTTGGCGGCAAAAGTAGGAACTATCTGAAAAATTGTTAGTTGCAGTACTTAAATTAACAAACAGATAACACACACTAATACAGTCATCACAATTAACACCGGTTATCAGACAGATTCTACACACACCCAAAGTACACGGGGCTACATGACCGCGTTGTCGCAGCCCCTAAACTTAAGAACCAACCAACCAACCACTTAATCAGATGGAAATACTGAATCTGATCTCGTGCAAGTGCGTTGTCATGGCAACGTCTGATGGTCCATGCCTCATCAATTTAGTAGTGTTGCCATGGCAACCACTGATAGCTCTTGGCATTTTCTTATAATTCCGAAATCATTTTTCTCGTCCCTTGGCGTAATGGTGGGTCATATCAAAAATTCTTTCAGACAAAAGTTTTAGGTAATTATTAGGGGAATATTGTCCATTTTGTACGGTTTTGATATTGTGCCTATTAAGAGAGATATGATTAATGTTTCCCGAAAAACCCACTTTTTTCCACCCCTTTGGTCAATGGTTGGTGCTATCAAAAATCTTATTTGACATAAATTTTTGGCACTTATCCGACACATATTATGAACTTTGAATGGATTCGATATTGCACGTATTAAGAGAGTTATAGCGAAATTTCACTTTTTCGAAAAAAGCCCCCCATTTTCACCCCCTTCGACCGATTTAGCCCAGTAACGAACTCGACCGAGATTTTACAGGTATACATCTTCGGTAAAAAATTCGAAGTAATTGGTGCAAAATTACGGCAGTTATCGTGTCCACAAGAAACTGATATACATATATATATACATATATATACGGGGGCGTGGTGGCTCAGCGGTCTAGCTGTATGCCTCTCACCAAGGCGGTCCGGGTTCGATTCCCGGTCAATGTATGTGAGATTTTCGAAGTGAAATGCCATGTCCTGTGGTTCGGATTCCACGTAAAAAGGAGGTCCCGTGGCTCATGATCTCAAGATTAACGGTCACGTTAAACTACAAGCTTCCTTTCCTTTTTTATACATATATATATACATAAATTATATATAAACTTTTGAACTGACGGTGGTTTTGGGGTCTGGGGGATGTGAAACGCGAAGATATGTCGAAATTTTCCGGAAGTCGAAACATGGGACCCATTGCAATAGTTAGCTTTCTAATGAAATCTACCTAACAGAATGCCTGTATGCCAGCGAATGCCTCTCGATGAATTACAAGTTGGAGAAGCTAGAGATCCTAGAAAGAAGAATACTACGGAAAATCATGGGCCCAGTCCAGACTGAAACCGGCTGGAAACTTCGGAGCAACAATGAAGTCTATAAAAATGTGGAGAGAATCTCAGAGACCATGAAGAAGAGGAGGTTATCGTTTCTCGGACACTTGTACAGAATGGACAAAACTAGACTAACCAAACAGTTATTCGACTACCTGTGGAACAAGAAGACAACAACGACATGGATTAAGGAAGTTCGAAAAGATCTCGAAAATTCCAACATCCAGGAAGTTCAGATGTCAAACAGGGAAACATTTCGGTACATAATTCAAAATTTGGAAGGGTTTCACGTCACAAGAACCACAAAGAAGGGAAGAGCCTGGACGGATGAGCAGAAGAAACAGCATAGCGCCCATATGAAGGAGTACTGGAGGAAGAGGAAACTTCAGGCAAAGAAAAAATGAAATTGTAGCGTGATCCGAAGTGGTCAATTCGCAAATAAAATAAAAAAAAAGGGACATGGGGCATTAGAGAAAACAGTATGGAGTAAAATATTGACACGCCAAGCGTCTAAATACCCTCTTTTCCCCGATGCTCTTCGCATGCCTGCAGTTTTTTTTTTGGAAGAGCCATTCTCCCAAAGCAATCGAGCACGGATATGCATGTCGGGCTCCATCTGGGCATGATTGAAAATTACTGGTATATTTATATTCTGTTCAGTAAAACAATGATCTTGACCTGTGAGAAATAAATCTTTTGTTAGTGGGTGTGCTGCTATCCATGTTTCCTTTCTGCAATCCTGAAAGAGAACGCATGGGTATGGTTATATTGGACAATGCATTGTTGTCATTCACACATGTATATATCTTCCAGTCGCCCTTGGCGCCTTACTCTATTCTTACTCTATGCCGGCTAGATTTCTATTCATCTTGTGGGCGTGGGTTGCTTCCACTTACTTGTGCCGGGCTCCTCTCTGTCTTCTTTCCTGCCGACCTCACTTGGTCAACTCTTGTTCTCTTCCGACCCCGACGGTATTAGGGTATCCGAGGCCTAGGGAGTCTCTTCCTTTCCCGCCTTAATTGGCCATTGTCTTATACCCTCAGGGGCTCACGGCTGGTGAGTTCGGGAGTTGGCGACCCCGAGGGATTCCTGAGCTGGGTCCGTTTTCCCCTTTTGTCCCTTACCTTTGGGGCGGACTCTCTCCCCTCTCCTCTCTCCCCTCTCATCTCCTCTCCTCTTTTCCTTATATTTCCTTTTCTCTTTAAGATTCCCGCACTGTTTTTGTTACTTGGTTCCCCGTGTATCTAAATCCCCTTCTAGCGGTTTTTTTTGTAGGTATTTTTAATCTACGTTGCATTTTGTACGTATTTTCGATCTAGATTGCATTTTGTGAGTGTTTTTCAATCTCAATTGCATTTTGTAAGGATTGACAATCTAAATTGCTTTTTAGTAAGTCTTTCAATATAGGGGCTGGGACTTTGGTGAGTATTTTGAATTTCAATTGCATTTTGTATTTTCAACCTACCCCGCTTTGTTCAAGTAGTTAAGTCTCAATTGCAATTTTGTGGGTATTTTGAATCTAAATTACATTTTGTAATTATTTTCAATCTAAATTGCATTTTGTAAGTATTGTCCATCCAAATGAGAAGTTTGAATCTACCATACCTTTTGTAAGCAATTTCAATTGCATTTTGTGTTTTCAACCTACCCCGCTTTGTTCAAGTAGTTAAGTCTCAATTGCATTTTGTGGGTATTTTGAATCTACATTACATTTTGTGCGTATTTTCAATCTCATTTGCATTTTGTAAGTATTTTGATTTCACTTGCATTTTGTAGGTGTTTCGACTGTACGTTGCATTTTGTACGTATATTGGACTTAACCTACATTTTGTGCGTATTTTTCAATCTATTATTTTTGTGAGTCTTTTCGTTCCAAATTCCCTTATGTACGTATTACCGCTCTCCATTTGGTGAGTAGTTTCAATCTGAGTTCCTTTTTGTAAGTTTTTTCCCTGCTACATAAGGCATAGTTCTTGGGGCTCACTGTCTATTTTATCTAAACCATTTGCGTTTCATCCATAGCAGTGAGCTGTTATTTTGTCTTCAGCCTTTCATTTCACACCATTTCATTTCATCAGGGGCCGATAACCTCGATGTTAGGCCCCTTAAAACAACAATTATCATCATCATCATCATCATCACAATTGTCTTATCTTTTCTGATTCCCTCCTTTTGCGAGGGGTCAGCCTTCTTTTTCTTTTCATGTTATCTCCTGCCTTCTGCTTAAGGCCCTCAAGGAGGCCGGGTGTATGTAGCCCCACCACTTTTGGTGCACCCTAGATAATGCTACACCCTCAGGGGCTCACGGCTGGTGAGTTCGGGAGTTGGCGACCCCGAGGGATTCCTGAGCTGGGTCCGTTCTCCCCTTTTGTCCCTTACCTTTGGGGCGGACCCTCTCCTCTTTCACTGTCCTATCTGCCTTTCATGGCTCTCTCCCACTGTGGCTGGGGGGTTTAGAATACACCCACGGTATCCCCTGCCTGTCGTAAGAGGGGGCGACCTTGGCTATACTTTAAGGACTCCGCGTTGTTTTGTGAATTGGACCCCCAGTGGGTGGGAGGAAGCGAATACATCCACGGTACTCCCTGCCAGTCGTAAAAGGCGACTAAAAGGGCTTCTCGGAACGGTCCCCTTTCGAGGGTTTGACAGTCAGCTCTAAAAGACATACACCCGTGCGGTATAACTCTCATTAGCTTATATCGCACTTCTTTCCGTCACTGCTTTCAGGGTCTGGCAACCAAAATTTCTATATGTGCGTGCTGTTAGGGGATGGGCCACTTACGCTAGCGACTACGCTCGAAAGCCTGTTCCGGTCTTGGCCGCGCCGACAGGTGGGTGTGCCATGTACCCGTTCAGTAGTATCCGCCTGACTACGCAGGTCCCCGCACAGCCGAATGTCTGAGCTGTAAAATCCAGTATATGCCAAGGGGTACATGCCGATACGGCATTGTAAAACATCGGACCCCCGGGCAATGCCTTCCAAGCTAGGCGGGCCTTGCCCTGGCTGGGTAGCGCCTACTGTGACGGCCCGTGATCGGATGTCGGTGGCATTCGGGGAGGATGATCTGGCCATGGGTTTCAAAAGAAAAATCCCCAACCAGGGTGGACCTACACCCAAACAGGGTGGTCTTACACCCAAGTCTTTAACATTTGATTCCCTACGGGGATCAACGCCCTGGGAACAATCTGTGCGTGCAAATCTGGGTGCTAACACCCCCAAGTTTCTGGTAGCTACCAGAACAGATGGGGGTGATTTCAAGCTGGTAAAATGTATTTTGTTTTCTCGCCACATAGAAGGTGTCTATGGTGAGCTTGAGAAAGTACAAAAGATGAGGAACGGTAGCTTGTTGCTCAAGACTAGGACTGGTGAGCAAGTTGAACGACTTTTGAAATGTGACCACTTTGGCGATATTCCCGTCAAAGTGGAAAAGCACACGTCCCTGAATCTGGTCCGAGGAGTTATTTTCCACCGGGACCTGATTCTGAACACTGACGAGGAGCTCAGGGAGGATATGCAGCACCGTCACGTGACTGATGTCCGGCGCATTACGCGCAAGGTCAATGGTCAAATCGTGGATACTGGTGCTTTCATTATTTCCTTTGAGCTTTCGGTGCTCCCAGAGAAAGTCAAGGTTACAAGTTACCGTTGTGACGTACGGCCTTATATCCCTCCACCAATGAGGTGTTATAAGTGCCAGAAGTTCGGGCACATGTTATCCCGATGCTCGAGCCCTGACGTCTGCGGAACATGCGGTAAGGTACCACACGAAGCGGAAGAGTGCACAACACCTTATCAGTGCACTAATTGCCCTGGATTTCATTCTCCTCGGGACAGGAACTGCCCTGTCTTCCTGAGTGAGAAGAAAATCCAGGAGATCAAAACCCTGGATGGTCTCACCTACCAGGAAGCCCGCAAGAAGTACCATACCACGATTTCGCCTCCTCCAACGATCGATTATAGAGCCATAATACCAAATTTGGTCCCGGCGACCTCATCTTTTGTACCAGCTGTGAAATCTGCAACTGAGTTACCTGTTCCGAAGCCAGCACCTATGATTATAATGGAAAGCCCGAAGGTGACTTCAACTCCACCTTCGGCCAGCACGAAGGCTGTGCGAGCGAAGGCTGCTCCGCCCACACAGCAGGGGAGGAAGTTGAAGACTTACTCCCCACTCTGGAGGAAGTCGAAGACATTCTCCCCACCTAAACGGTCGGCAAAAGCCGCGCCGAAGCCGGCGGAGGCGGCATCGTCGACCAGGGTCAGGAATTCGGCTCCTGACCCGTCTATATACCTTAAAGAGCCGGGGGCGGGTAAGAAGGGACCCCGCACTACGCATTCCCTTTCTCCAAAAAAGGGGAAGCCATCCGCGCCAACACCTGCGGATGCTTCTGCGCCTGGGGACGTTTCGGTCCCCAGATCTTCGCGCTCCCCACGGAGATCCCCCCGCCGCCGAACTGCGTCTATGAAATCTTCCACCGAGTCGATTCACTCCACGACCTCGCCTGAGGACATGGAGATTATAGTCGACGTAGTGACTGTAGATCCTCCAGAGTCAAAGTTGGAGTAGCTTGCTGCTCCACGTTCTTCCCTAAGTTCACACAATGGCACTGTTACAGTGGAATTGTAACAGTTATGACAGGCATTTGACAGAACTCCGTCAGCTTATTGCCCAATACGCAGCGAGTATAGTCTGCCTACAGGAAACAAACCTCAGACCTGATCACGTGACTGTTCTGAGAGGTTTCCGACTATACTCTAAAGAGCGACAAGACGCCGCCCGGGCTTCCGGGGGCGTTTGTACCTTCGTTCGCTCTGACTGCTATATCGAGGAGTTTCCACTCGCAACTCCTCTGGAAGCTATTGCAGTTCGCGTGTCCTTGCCTGCTATGACAACCGTTTGTAACGTGTACCTTCCGCCGAACCAGCCCTTTGATATTAATGACGTCTTTGATCTTGTAGATCAACTTCCAGTCCCTTTCCTAATCGTGGGTGATTTCAACGCTCATCACCCCCAATGGGGATCACCATCTTCCTGCCCCAGAGGAAGGGACGTGGAGGGCTTAATTCAAGGGTTGGATTTATGTCTATTAAATACAGGGGAAGCTACACATTTTAGCTTAGCGCACGGCACGTACTCACACATTGACTTGAGTGTGTGTAGCCGTGCGCTGGTCCCCCTATTTGGTTGGTATGTACACGACGACCTCTGTGACAGTGACCATTTCCCGATCGTTCTTACCCTTCTGACCCAGACGCCCGTGGAGTTCCCCAGTCGTTGGGTTCTTAAGCGGGCAAATTGGCCCTCGTTTCAAGAACGAGCTGTGTTCGTTGATCTTGGTTGCCAGAGCGTCGATGACGAGGTACAGCACATCACCGATGTGCTTCTTGCTGCCGCCGAAGAGTCCATCCCATCCTTTTCTGGGACTCCTCGTCGCAAACTCGTCCCTTGGTGGACAGAGGATATTGCAGCGGCAATAAGAGACCGTCGTCGAGCTCACAAGCACTACCGTCGGCGTCCAACCATGGCCAATTTGGTGGCGTTTAAGAAATTTCGTGCCAAGGCACGGATTCTTATTCGCCAGAGTAAGCAACAATCCTGGGAACGGTATGTGTCTTCTATTACGGCACATACCCCCTCCTCTCAAGTGTGGACTAAACTACGACGCATTTCGGGAATTCAGACATCTTCTACTGTACCGGGAATTTCCATTGCTAATGAACTGGTTACAGATCCTTATCGCATTGCAAACCATCTCTCCCCCAGGGGCTCACATCTAGTGGGTTGTGGGTTGGCGACCACGGGGCCCCAGCTGAGTCCGGCATTGCTTCCACTTACTTGTGCCGGGCTCCTCTCTTTCTTCTTTCCTGTCGACCTTCCTTGGTCAACTCTTGTTCTCTTCCGACCCCGACGGTATTAGGGTATCCGAGGCTTAGGGAGTCTCTTCCTTTCCCGCCTTAATTGGCCCTTGTCTCATCTTTCCTGATACTCTCCTTCTGTGAGGGGTCAGCCTTCTTGTTCTTTTCCTTTTACCTCCTGCCTTGTGCACAAGGCCCTTAAGGAGGCAGGGTGTATGTAGCCCCACCACTTCTGGTGCACCGTAGATAATGCTACACCCTCAGGGGCTCACGGCTGGTGAGTTCGGGCGTTGGCGACCCCGAGGGATTCCTGACCTGGGTCCGTTTTCCCCTTTTGTCCCTTCCCTTTGGGGCGGACCTTCTCCTCTCTCCCCTCTCCTCTCCTCTTTTCCTTCTATTTCCTTTTCTCTTTAAGATTCCCCCACTGTTTTTGTTACTCGAATCACCGTGTATCTAAATTCCCTTTTAGCGATTTTTAAGGCATTTTTGATCTATGTTGCCCCCCCCTGTGGGTGGGGGGTTTAGAATACACCCACGGTATCCCCTGCCTGTCGTAAGAGGCGACTAAAAGGGGCGACCTTGGCTATACTTTAAGGACTCCGCGTTGTTTTGTGAATTGGACCCCCAGTGGGTGGGAGGAAGCGAATACATCCACGGTACTCCCTGCCGGTCGTAAAAGGCGACTAAAAGGGCTTCTCGGAACGGTCCCCTTTCGAGGGTTTGACAGTCAGCTCTAAAAGACATACACCCGTGCGGTATAACTCTCATTAGGTTATATCGCACTTCTTTCCGTCACTGCTTTCAGGGTCTGGCAACCAAAATTTCTATATGTGCGTGCTGTTAGGGGATGGGCCACTTACGCTAGCGACTACGCTCAAAAGCCTGTTCCGGTCTTGGCCGCGCCGACAGGTGGGTGTGCCATGTACCCGTTCAGTAGTATCCGCCTGACTACGCAGGTCCCCGCACAGCCGAATGTCTGAGCTGTAAAATCCAGTATATGCCAAGGGGTACATGCCGATACGGCATTGTAAAACATCGGACCCCCGGGCAATGCCTTCCAAGCTAGGCGGGCCTTGCCCTGGCTGGGTAGCGCCTACTGTGACGGCCCGTGATCGGATGTCGGTGGCATTCGGGGAGGATGATCTGGCCATGGGTTCTAAAAGAAAAATCCCCAACCAGGGTGGACGTACACCCAAACAGGGTGGTCCTACACCCAAGTCTTTAACATTTGATTCCCTACGGGGATCAACCCCCTGGGAACAATCTGTGCGTGAAAATCTGGGTACTAACACCCCCAAGTTTCTGGTAGCTACCAGAACAGATGGGGGTGATTTCAAGCTGGTAAAGAGTATTTTGTTTTCTCGCCACATAGAAGGTGTCTATGGTGAGCTTGAGAAAGTACAAAAGATGAGGAACGGTAGCTTGTTGCTCAAGACTAGGACTGGAGAGCAAGTTGAACAACTTTTGCAATGTGACCACTTTGGCGACATTCCCGTCAAAGTGGAAAAGCACACGTCCCTGAATCTGGTCCGAGGAGTTATTTTCCACCGGGACCTGATTCTGAACACTGACGAGGAGCTCAAGGAGGATATGCGGCACCGTCACGTGACTGATGTCCGGCGCATTACGCGCAAGGTCATTGGTCAAATCGTGGATACTGGTGCTTTCATTATTTCCTTTGAGCTTTCGGTGCTCCCGGAGAAAGTCAAGGTTACAAGTTACCGTTGTGACGTACGGCCTTATATCCCTCCCCCAATGAGGTGTTATAAATGCCAGAAGTTCGGGCACATGTTATCCCGATGCTCGAGCCCTGCAATCTGCGGAACATGCGGTAAGGTACCACACGAAGCGGAAGAGTGCACAACTCCTTATCAGTGCACTAATTGCCCTGGATTTCATTCTCCTCGAGACAGGAACTGCCCTGTCTTCCTGAGTGAGAAGAAAATCCAGGAGATCAAAACCCTGGATGGTCTGACCTACCAGGAGGCCCGCAAGAAGTACCGTACCACGACTTCGCCTTCTCCAACGATTGATTATAGAGCCATAATACCAAATTTGGTTCCGGCTACCTCATCTTTTGTACCAGCTGTGAAACCTGCAACTGAGTTTCCTGTTCCAAAACCAGCTCCTAAGATTATAACGGAAAGCCCGAAGGTGACTTCAACTCCACCTTCGGCCAGCACGAAGGCTGTGCGAGCGAAGGCTGCTCCGCCCGCACAGCAGGGGAGGAAGTTGAAGACTTTCTCCCCACTCGGGCGGAAGTCGAAGACTTTCTCCCCACCCAAACGGTCGGCGAAAGCCGCGCCGAAGCCGGCGGAGGTGGCATCGTCGACCAGGGTCAGGAATTCGGCTCCTGACCCGTCTATATATCTTAAAGAGCCGGGGGCGGGTAAGAAGGGACCCCGCATTACGCATTCCCTTTCTCCAAAAAAGGGGAAGCCATCCGCGCCCACACCTGCGGATGCTTCTGCGCCTGGGGACGTTGCGGTCCCCAGATCTATGCGCTCCCCAAGGAGTTCCCCCCGCCGCCGAACTGCGTCTAGGAAATCTTCCACCGAGTCGAGTCACTCCATGACCTCGCCTGAGGACATGGAGATTATAGTCGACGTAGTGGATGATGATCCTCCAGAGCCTAAGTTGTAGCTTGCTGCTCCAACTTATTCCCTAAGTCCACACAATGGCACTGTTACAGTGGAATTGTAATAGTTATGACAGGCATTTGACAGAGCTCCGTCAGCTTATTGCCCAATACGCAGCGAGTATAGTCTGCCTACAGGAAACGAACCTCAGACCTGATCACGAGACTGTTCTGAGAGGTTTCCGACTATACTCTAAAGAGCGACAAGACGCCGCCCGGGCTTCCGGGGGCGTTTGTACCTTCGTTCACTCTGACTGCTATAGTGAGGAGTTTCCACTCGACACTCCTCTGGAAGCTATTGCAGTTCGCGTGTCCTTGCCTGCTATGACAACTGTATGTAACGTGTACCTTCCACCGAACCAGCCCCTTGATATTAATGACGTCTTTGATCTTGTTGATCAACTTCCAGTCCCTTTCCTACTCGTGGGTGATTTCAACTCTCATCACCCCCACTGGGGATCACCATCTTCCTGCCCCCGAGGAAGGGACGTGGAGGGTTTAATTCAAGGGATGGATTTATGTCTATTAAATACAGGGGAAGCTACACATTTTAGCTTAGCGCACGGCACGTACTCACACATTGACTTGAGTGTGTGTAGCCGTGCGCTGGTCCCCCTATTTGGTTGGCATGTACACGACGACCTCTGTGACAGTGACCATTTCCCGATCGTTCTTACCCTTCTGAACCAGAAGCCCGTGGAGTTCCCCAGTCGTTGGGTGCTTAAGCGGGCAAATTGGCCCTCGTTTCAAGAACGAGCTGTGTTCGTTGATCTTGGTTACAGGAGCGTCGATGACGAGGTACAGCACATCACAGATGTGCTTCTTGCTGCCGCCGAAGAGTCCATTCCATCCTCTTCTGGGACTCCTCGACGCAAACTCGTCCCTTGGTGGACAGAGGATATTGCAGCGGCAATAAGAGACCGTCGTCGAGCTCATAAGCACTACCGTCGGCGTCAAACCATGGCCAATTTGGTGGCGTTTAAGAAATTTCGTGCAAAGGCACGAATTCTTATTCGCCAGAGTAAGAAACAATCCTGGGAACGGTATGTGTCTTCTATTACGGCACATACCCCCTCCTCTCAAGTGTGGACTAAACTAAGACGCATTTCGGGAATTCAGACATCTTCTACTGTACCGGGAATTTCCATTGATAATGAATTGGTTACAGATCCTTATCGCGTTGCAAACCATCTCGCCTCGTATTTTGCGTATATATCCGGTTCCGATAACTATGACCCTGCCTTCGTGGCCCTGAGGCGCGAAGCGGAACGTTTCCATCTTAGTTTTGCTTCCCGCGCTTCGGAGGAGTACAACGTGCCCTTTACGGAGTGGGAACTCCGCGGAGCGCTGGCGCTCTGCAGGGACACGTCTCCTGGCCCAGATAATATTCACAACCAGATGCTTAAACACCTTAACGATGAGAGCATTCGTTATTTGCTCAGGGTGTTTAATCGTATCTGGTTGGAAGGTGTGTTTCCAGCGCAATGGCAGGAAGGTATCATTATACCTATCCTGAAGCCCGATAAGGATCCCAAATTGACAGGGAGTTACAGACCTATTTGTCTTACTAACGGTCTGTGCAAGCTCTTTGAGAGGATGGTCAATCGGCGCCTGGTGTGGGTCCTGGAGAAACGGGGACTCCTGTCTGAATACCAGTGTGGTTTCAGGGCGTCTCGGTGTACCAACGACCATCTGGTGCGCCTGGAGACCGCCATACAGGACGCTTTTCTCCGGCGACAGCACCTAGTCGCTGTTTTCTTTGATCTCGAGAAGGCCTATGACACCACTTGGCGTTACGGCATCCTCTCTACCCTGCATCAATGGAAATTCCGAGGTAACTTGCCGGTTTTTATTGCGAATTTTCTGTCTCTTCGCCTATTCCGTGTCCGAATAGGGGGGACATATTCGCAATATCATATACAAGAAAACGGAGTCCCACAGGGATCGGTGCTTAGCGTAACATTATTTGCGATTGCCATAAACGGTATAGTCGCTGCTGCTGGTCCAGCAGTGGTACCGTCGCTATATGTAGACGACTTCGCTCTACATTATAGTGCGCAAAATATGGCGGTCGCTGAACGACAGCTACAACAAGCTATTCGGAGAGTGGAACGCTGGACACTAGAGCATGGCTTTCGATTCTCTACCGCTAAGACCTCGGTTGTCCATTTCTGCCGAAAGCACACTCTCCATCCAGATCCTGAGCTTTATCTGGGCGCTGTAGCTTTGCCGGTCGTTGCTGCGTACCGGTTCCTTGGGCTCCTTTTCGATCAGAAATTGACGTGGGAGCCACACGTGCGGTGTTTGAAAACTACCTGTGCTAAGAAACTCAACATGTTGCGGTTTCTTAGCGGCACATCATGGGGGGCGGACCGCGCGGTGCTCCTACGATTTTATAAGGCTCTGATTTTATCTCGATTGGATTATGGCAGTGTAGCATATGGTTCGGCCCGTAAGTCAGTGCTTGCTAAACTGGACAGTGTCCATCACGGCGGTGTGAGGCTGGCGACGGGTGCCTTTCGGACGAGCCCAGTCGTCAGCTTGCTCGCCGAGGCTGGCGTACCTCCTTTACACCTGAGGCGCCAACAAGTACTGCTGACCTATGCTGCAACTATTCGACAGATGCCCCTTCATCCAAGCTATCCATGTTTGTTTTCCAATCCGAATCGCCGGCTGTATGATGCGCTCGCCCGAGCCACTCGGCCGGCGGGGATTCGCTTGGATGACTTATACCGTCAGTTCCGATTTCCTTCTGTCTCCTGTATCGTCCGAGTACCTAGCAAGGCCCCTCCGTGGATGGTCGCTCGCCCTGATATCATCCTGGATCTGCATACCGGCCCCAAGTCGGACACTGACTCCTCCGTCCATCGGAGGCTGTTCCAGTCCGTTGTGAGCCGGTATCCGGGATCAGGGCTTCTATTCGCGGACGGTTCGAGGGTAAACGAGAAAGTAGGCTGTGCATTTGTGGTTGAAGATCGTCGGTTTCTCTTTTCACTTCCCGATGCCTGTGGCGTGTACACAGCGGAGCTCTATGCCATCATAGAGGCTCTGCGTTACACGTTATCAGACGATCACCAGCACTTTCTTGTGTGTACTGACTCTCTGAGTGCGCTGCAAGCGATCGATGTGTGTTTCCCGAAGCATCCGTTGGTCCAGCGTGTGCACGACCTGCTCGTCAGTTCGCGTTCCGCTGGGGCCGGGGTGTCCTTTGTGTGGCTTCCTAGCCACATGGGTATTGCGGGAAACGAGCTTGCTGATCAGGCGGCGAGAGAGGCAGTCGCACTGCCCTCGCTACCGTATAAGGTGCCTGCTAGTGATGTGCGCTCTCAGTTGCGGCATTCGATCCTGTCGCATTGGGAGGAAGCATGGCGTGCCACGCCTCCACCCAACAAACTGAGAGGCATCAAGGAGACAACGAAGGTGTGGAAATCTTCCTTCCGATCTCTCCGGAAGGAAGCTGTGGTACTCTGTCGACTCCGGATCGGCCATGGGATTGCTACGCACTCCCACTTGCTGAAGCGAGAAGATCCCCCTGTGTGTACTTGCGGCGCCCACCTAACCGTGGCACACCTTCTCTTAGAGTGTGTGGATCTGGCCGATCTGCGCAGGACTCTTAAACTGCCTAATACCCTCTCCCTTATTCTCCGTGATGACGGGCCGTCAGCTGACCTCGTCATCCGGTTCATGAGGGAGAGTGGTTACTTTTTTAAGTTTTAATGTGTAGTTACGACTTTTAATTGTGGTTAAATCTGTTTTATGTTTTTTATTGTGTTATGTATTGTATTGTTCACTATGCCTTATTTGTTTTATCCTTTTTTACCATCGGCCTTTTATTCTTTTTATTCCAATAAGGCATAATTTTTTGGGGCTCACTGTCTGTTTTATAAACACCATTTTCGCTTCATCCATGGCAGTGAGTTGTTTTTATCTACATCCTTTCATTTCACGTCATTTCATTTCATTAGGGGCCGATAACCTCGATGTTAGGCCCCTTAAAACAACAATTATCATCATCATCATTTGATCTATGTTGCATTTTGTAAGTTTCTTCGATCTAAATTACATCTCGCGATTGTTTTCAACCTCAATTGCATTTTGTAAAGATTGACAATCTAAATTGCTTTTTAGTAAGTCTTTCAATGCAGGTTGCGGGGCCTTTTAGTGAGTATTTTGAATTTCAATTGCATTTTGTATGTATTTTCAACCAAAACCGCATTTCGCACGAATTTTGAATCTAAATTGCATTTTGTTTGGTGGGCATTTTGCACATATTTTGATTCTCAATTGCATTTTGTGGGTATTTTGAATCTAAATTACATTTTGTCAAGTATTTTCAATCTAAATTGCTTTTTGTAAGTATTGTCAATCCACATGAGTCGTTAGAATCACCGTACATTTTGTAAGCATTTTCATTTTCAATTGCATTTTGTAAGTATTTTGAATTTCGATTGCACTTTGCAAATAAATTGGATTGGAACTGGGATAAGGCCTATTTCAATCTGAATTGCATTGTGTATTTTCAATTTCAATTGCATTTTGTAAGTATTTTGAACCTCAATTGCATTTTGTACGTGTTTTCGATCTCATTTGCATTTTGTAAGTATTTTGCATTTCAGTTGCATTTTGTAAGTATTTCGACGCTACATTGCATTTTGTACGTATTTTGAACCTAGCCTTCATTTTGTGGGTATTTTTCAATCTATTCCTTTTGTGAATCTCCCCCCAGGGGCTCACATCTTGTGGGCGTGGGTTGGCGACCACGGGGCCCCAGCTGAGTCCGGCATTGCTTCCACTTACTTGTGCCGGGCTCCTCTCTGTCTTCTTTCCTGTCGACCTCACTTGGTCAACTCTTGTTCTCTTCCGACCCCGACGGTATTAGGGTATCCGAGGCCTAGGGAGTCTCTTCCTTTCCCGCCTTAATTGGCCCTTGTCTCATCTTTTCTGATTCCCTCCTTCTGTGAGGGGTCAGCCTTCTTTTTCTTTTCCTTTTACCTCCTGCCTTGTGCTCAAGGCCCTTAAGGAGGCGGGGTGTATGTTGCCCCACCACTTCTGGTGCACCCTAGATAATGCTACACCCTCAGGGGCTCACGGCTGGTGAGTTCGGGAGTTGGCGACCCCGAGGGATTCCTGAGCTGGGTCCGTTTTCCCCTTTTGTCCCTTCCCTTCGGGGCGGACCCTCTCTTCTTTCACTTTCCTATCTGCCTTTCATGGCTCTCCTTCCTTTCAAGTCCCTCAATCCGCATTCTTCGAGGGTTGAGGGCATTTCTTTTCCTCCTGTCCTTTATTTGCCTTATTCTCCTTTAGTTTTTCCATTTCTTCTAGTTTGTAGGTTGGTAGTTAGTTTTAGTTTTAAGTTTAAATTTCATTTTCATCTTCACGATCACCCACACCATCAGGGGCCGATAGCCTAGATGTTAGGCCCCTTAAAACAACAATTATCATCATCATCATTTTGTGAATCTTTTCGTTCTAAATTCCCTTTTGTAAGAACATTTTGTGAGTCGTTTCAATCCGAGTTCCTTTTTGTAAGTATTTTCCGTCTCACTTAATTTTCGTTCTGGTTTCCGTTTCATTATCATTTTCGCTATCACCCAGATCATTAGGGGCCGATAACCTAGATGTTAGGCCCCTTAAAACAACAATTATCATCATCATCATCAAACCATCTCGCCTCGTATTTTGCGGATATATCCGGTTCCGATAACTATGACCCTGCCTTCGTGGCCCTGAGGCGCGAAGCGGAACGTTTCCAGCTTAGTTTTGCTTCCCGCGCTTCGGAGGAGTACAACGTGCCCTTTACGGAGTGGGAACTCCGCGGAGCGCTGGCGCTCTGCAGGGACACGTCTCCTGGCCCGGATAATATTCACAACCAGATGCTTAAACACCTTAACGATGAGAGCATTCGCTATTTGCTCAGGGTGTTTAATCGTATCTGGTTGGAAGGTGTGTTTCCAGCGCAATGGCAGGAAGGTATCATTATACCTATCCTGAAGCCCGATAAGGATCCCAAATTGACAGGGAGTTACAGACCTATTTGTCTCACTAACGGTTTGTGCAAGCTCTTTGAGAGGATGGTCAATTGGCGCCTGGTGTGGGTCCTGGAGAAACGGGGACTCCTGTCTGAATACCAGTGTGGTTTCAGGGCGTCTCGGTGTACCAACGACCATCTGGTACGCCTGGAGACTGCCATACAGGACGCTTTTCTCCGGAGACAGCACCTGGTCGCTGTTTTCTTTGACCTCGAGAAGGCCTATGACACCACTTGGCATTACGGCATCCTCTCTACCCTGCATCAATGGAAATTCCGAGGTAACTTGCCGGTTTTTATTGCGAATTTTCTGTCCCTTCGCCTGTTCCGTGTCCGAATAGGGGGGACATATTCGCAATATCATATACAGGAAAACGGAGTCCCACAGGGATCGGTGCTTAGCGTAACATTATTTGCGATTGCCATAAACGGTATAGTCGCTGCTGCTGGTCCAGCAGTGGTACCGTCGCTATATGTAGACGACTTCGCTCTACATTATAGTGCGCAAAATATGGCGGTCGCTGAACGACAGCTACAACAAGCTATTCGGAGAGTGGAACGCTGGACACTGGAGCATGGCTTCGATTCTCAACCGCTAAGTCCTCGGTTGTCCATTTCTGCCGAAAGCGCACCCTCCATCCAGATCCTGAACTTTATCTGGGCAATGTAGCTTTGCCTGTTGTTGCTGCGTACCGGTTCCTTGGGCTCCTTTTCGATCAGAAATTGACGTGGGAACCACACGTGCGGTGTTTGAAAACTGCCTGCGCTAAGAAACTCAACATGTTGCGGTTTCTTAGCGGCACATCATGGGGGGCGGACCGCGCGGTGCTCCTGCGTTTTTACAAGTCACTGATTTTATCTAGGTTAGATTATGGCAGTGCAGCATATGGTTCGGCCCGTAAGTCAGTCCTTGTTAAACTGGACAGTGTCCACCACGGCGGTGTGAGGCTGGCGACGGGTGCCTTTCGGACAAGCCCAGTCGTCAGCTTGCTCGCCGAGGCTGGCGTACCTCCTTTACACCTGAGGCGCCAACAAGTACTGCTGACCTATGCTGCAACTATTCGACAGATGCCACTTCATCCAAGCTATCCATGTTTGTTTTACAATCCGAATCGCCGGCTGTATGATGTGCTCGCCCGAGCCACTCGGCCGGCGGGGATTCGCTTGGCTGACTTATACCGTCAGTTCCGATTTCCTTCTGTCTCCTGTATCGTCCGAGTACCTAGCAAGGCCCCTCCGTAGATGGTCGCTCTCCCTGATATCATCCTGGATCTGCACACCGGCCCCAAGTCGGACACGGACTCCTCCATCCATCGGAGGCTGTTCCAGTCCGTGGTGACACGGTATCCGGGATCAGGGCTTGTATTCACGGACGGTTCGAGGGTAAACGAGAAAGTAAGCTGTGCATTTGTGGTTGAGGATCGTCGGTTTCTCTTTTCATTTCCCGAGGCCTGTAGCGTGTACACTGCGGAGCTCTATGCCATCTTAGAGGCTCTGCGGTACACGTTATCAGACGATCACCAGCACTTTCTTGTGTGTACTGACTCTCTGAGTGCGCTGCAGGCGATCGATGTGTGTTTCCCGAAGCACCCGTTGGTCCAGCGTGTGCACGACCAGCTCGTCAGTTCGCGTAACGCTGGAACCGGGGTGACCTTTGTGTGGCTTCCTAGTCACATGGGTATTGCGGGAAACTAGCTTGCTGGTCAGGCGGCGAGAGAGGCAGTTGCACTGACCTCGCTACCGTATAAGGTGCCTGCTAGTGATGTGTACTCTCAGTTGCGGCATTCGATCCTGTCGCATTGGGAGGAGGCATGGCGTGCCACGCCTCCACCCAACAAACTGAGAGGCATCAAGGAGACAACGAAGGTGTGGAAATCTTCCTTCCGATCTCTCCGGAAGGAAGCTGTGGTACTCTGTCGACTCCGGATCGGCCATGGGATTGCTACGCACTCCCACTTGCTAAAGAGAGAAGATCCTCCTGTGTGTACCAGCGGCGCCCACCTAACCGTGGCACACCTTCTCTTGGAGTGTGTGGATCTGGCCAATCTGCGAGGGACTCTCAAATTGCCTAATACCCTCTCCCTTATTCTCCGTGATGACGGGCCGTCAGCTGACCTCGTCATCCGGTTCATGAGGGAGAGTGGTTACTTTTTTATGTTTTAATGTGTAGTTACGACTTTTAATTCTGGTTAAATCTGTTTTCTGATTTTTATTGTGTTATGTATTGTATTGTTCACTATGCCTTATTTGTTTTATCCTTTTTTACCATCCGCCTTTTATTCTTTTTATTCAAATAAGGCATAATTTTTTGGGGCTCACTGTCTGTTTTATAAACACCATTTTCGCTCCATCCATGGCAGTGAGTTGTTTTTATCTACATCCTTTCATTTCACGCCATTTCATTTCATTAGGGCCGATAACCTCGATGTTAGGCCCCTTAAAACAACAATTATCATCATCATCTTTCATGGCTCTCCTTCCTTCCAAGTCCCTCAATCCGCATTCTTCGAGGATTGAGGGCATTTCTATTCCTCCTGTCCTTTATTTGCCTTATTCTCCTTTAGTTTTCCATTTCTTCTTCTAGTAAGTAGGTTAGTAGTTAATTGTAGTTTTAAGTTCGCTTTTCAATTTCATCTTCACGATCACCCAAACCATCAGGGGCCGATAACCTAGATGTTAGGCCCCTTAAAACAACAATTATCCCCCCCAGGGGCTCACATCTTGTGGGCGTGGGTTGGCGACCACGGGGCCCCAGCTGAGTCCGGCATTGCTTCCACTTACTTGTGCCGGGATCCTCTCTGTCTTCTTTCCTGTCGACCTCACTTGGTCAACTCTTGTTCTCTTCTGACCCCGACGGTATTAGGGTATCCGAGGCCTAGGGAGTCTCTTCCTTTCCCGCCTTAATTGGCCCTTGTCTCATCTTTTCTGATACCCTCCTTCTGCGAGGGGTCAGCCTTCTTTTTCTCTTCCTTTTACCTCCTGCCTTGTGCTCTAGGCCCTTAAGGAGGCAGGGTGTATGTAGCCCCACCACTTCTGGTGCACCCTAGATAATGCTACACCCTCAGGGGCTCACGGCTGGTGAGTTCGGGAGTTGGCGACCCCGAGGGATTCCTGAGCTGGGTCCGTTTTCCCCTTTTGTCCCTTACCTTTGGGGCGGACCCTCTCCTCTTTCACTTTCCTATATGCCTTTCATGGCTCTCCTTCCTTCCAAGTCCCTCAATCCGCCTTCTCCGAGGGTTGAGGGCATTTCTTTTCCTTCTGTCCTTTTATTTGCCTTATTCTCCTTTAGTTTTCCATTTCTTCTTCTAGTATGTAGGTTATTAGTTAGTTTTAGTTTTTAAGTTCGCTTTTCATTTTCATCTTCACGATCACCCAAACCATCAGGGGCCGATAACCTAGATGTTAGGCCCCTTAAAACAACAATTATCATCATCATCATCATCTTCACGATCACCCAAACCATCAGGGGCCGATAACCTAGATGTTAGGCCCCTTAAAACAACAATTATCATCATCATCATCACAACAATTATCATCATCATCATCATCAGATTTCTATCTTAGCTTAATGTTGGCGTCTTAATCTTACTTAATCTAATGTATTGTTATCTTAATGTATTGTGTTATCGGGCTTACCCTGGTACCGGTTTTAGGTAACCAGGTGCCGAACGCGTTATCTTAATCTTACTTAACTTAACGTATTGTCGGGCTTACCCTGATGACGGGTTTGTTTGTCACCTCGCTCATCCTGACGATGCCCTCTGCTAACTGTACAGGACGGTCTGCACATATCGATAATCTGTTGAAATTGGTCTGACTGAGACCTCTGGTAGACGTGGGGAGGTTAACTCAGTGTAATCCGCCGGTGAAGCTGGTAATTCACCATACAGGCCTAGAATTCCATCCAATTCTTCTTTTACGTCAAGACCATGAAGACTCCAAAACTCCTGGATGTTTCCTCGGAGTGCCAACCGACGATAATACGTTGCCTGCGGTTCACCCTCTAATTTATCTGGAGGTCGGAGCGTCTCCATCTTATTGGCTATTAACATAGCTCGTGATCCCTTGTTATGTAGATCTACAGGTGTAGTTGTCCCGCAATCCCCCGGAGGGGATTACTGGACAGCCCCCCCCCCCCCAAGTGACCCAAGGTCTAAATGTTTAGGCTACCTGGAAGACCAAGGGAAAGAGGGGGCTTGATCAGAATGATCATGGAGCGGAAGGCTGGGTTGGTTAACCTAGAGGGTGGTTTTCAGTTACTGGCCAAGGAAATAGTCATGTAGTCAAATTAGAAAACAACATAAACAAAGTATATTCAAAATAAAAGGGATACAACGTAAGGCGGGGGCACACATAAATAGAAGCACTGGTTCTAAGAAAAGATTTGGAGGGCCCCATTAAATGAGCTGGTCGTTCACGAGGCCTAAGGGTTAAATTAACCAAAAAGGAAAATATTGGCTCAGGAGAGCGGACCAAAGTTTAATCAAATGCCCAAACAGAGGGGTTAGCGAGCGGGCAAGAACGAGTTATCTGATGCCATAGAAGTTAGTCAGTTATCACGAGCGCGTGATACAAACAAGGAGAGCATTTAAATTAAATGACCTAGGAAGGTTTCTGAGCGCCAAACGGCTCATAATAAAACAGCATTGCGAGCAAACGCAAAGGAAGGGGAGGAAAACTAGGGTTGGCAAGGCCCGCGTGCAGCAACACGCCAACAATGGACCGACCATAACGGGCGACAATTCAAAGGGCATGCCGCCGTGACAAATTAACTAAATCCCACCAAAATTACATTGAGTAATAGTATTCCAAATTTGTCCTTTTGAAGTTTAAACCAAGAAATAATTTAACGCAAACAGTTAGGTTGGCATCCCGCGTACATCTTACGTTGTGGCTACTATGTGCTGAAGAAAATGCGTAGCATTTTGCCAACATGCGAAACAGTCCAAAGTTTCAGAAATAAGACGGAGAAAATCCCTTCATTATATGTCGAATATTAAACTAGTAAGATGAGAATTGCAGAATCAAATAGATTGGGTTTGTGGTACCACATATGAAAGTTCCAAGTCTATGGACGCTTTGTTTCCACCCGCACTGAAACGAAAATATTTAAATAAAGAAAAATCTCCATCGGGAGTGAAATAGCTCAAAATGGGTGGCGTAATACGCACTAAAAGAAACAGTTCACAGTACCTTGTAATTGGCCTATTTGCCAATAAATTGCACTCTTGGCCGACCTCCGAGGTGTCGGCCAGAACACTTCCTCTCGTTACATCGTTCCCAGTTCAACTCTTGGCGTCAGACGCCAAACATGCTTCACTATCAACCCACTGTGTAATAGAGTGAGCACGGCCGATCCAATAGGAAGCCAACAGGGTGTGTCACCGCGTACACACGGCCACAGCCGCCATTTTCTAGCCGAAAAGGGGTCCAGTCATGAGAGGGGAAGGCGGGAATTTGAAAGTCCAGAAATGTTCCAATGTATAGAGCTCTCTTCCCGGGGACGACAGACCCGGGGGAGAGGGGGTGGGGACAAAACATTGTGTTAGTCGAAACGACTGGCACAGTCTTCCCCTCTGCTAACGAAAACCAAGGGGTGGAAGGGGAGGGCGCTGACAAGGGGGCGTGCCCCTAGAGTACACATCAAGGTTGTACAGAGCAGTAGTGTAGTCACTCGCAGATGTCCTCATGCAACGCATGCTCCACCAACAAGAGTACGTTCCTCCCAAATTACCAGCTATACCGGTGTACCAATCCAGTACTTATCTTCAAGATGCTCAGCAGGGCCAGGACGACCAGGTAGGTATCCTCTTCCGAACCGCCAGCAGCCGTCAGAATCCACCACCAGATGAAGAAAATCGTCGAGGCCGACAGCGACCCTGGCCTCGGGTCACTGCCCCATAAGTGTGAAGTTTGCACCCTTCACACATGGCCACTGCTGAAACAAACCAAAAACCAGCAGCAGACTGTTTCCACACAGCAGGCGACTCAACAGGACAAGTCGACCCTAAGACTTAATGAAGTTACCAACGCTACTGTATGCCCCCATCTTCACACACTCTCAAACGCCGTACTCCGGCAGCTATTCGCAAGGAATGAACAACCAGGCGGGTAGGATCCCCGGGATGTGGATTTGGGCCTCGTGATACAAAGGCGTGGGTCTGGTAAATGCAAATTGATGGTAGACGAATGCCCATGGGTTATAAAATACGTAAATGGAAAATATATTGAAACAATAAGGAAAATACAACAACATGTGGAAAACAAAACACTGGCATAAATAAAGAAAACACTCCTAGCTGTAACCTAGACCCCACGTGGTCTTGTGAATCTACGGTCACGGGTGGCAACTACAACTTTAGTATAAAAAACATATTTCTTGGGTAGCAAGAAATATTGTCCCAGCAAATGGCTTAAGGTAAGAACACAACCTAAATGTGAAATTATAATTATTGTAACGAAAATGAAATGCCAGGAGGCATTTTGGGAGAACCCAAGAGCGGAAGCTCAAAACAAGGCCAAACATGGTGTAGCAAAACAGAAGGTAACGGAAATAAAAATTATATTAAAATAAGGATAGACTAAAGGGCTAACCACTGGCCCTGAGCGAAATGCTCCAACACAACAACTATCGTGACCGTTCTCCACATAAATGAAATTGCTGGCGGCTACCTGACCACGAGGCCAGCCGTTTGCAATTGTAGGCCACATTTGAAAGACAATGCGCCCATTTGTCCACCTATGTTAACTAGCCCTCCAAAATATAACATTCAAAATATAAAGCAGAAACTAAACAGTCATAATTAATTAAATTATACCACACACGGCGTAAGAATTGTATCGATGCAGTTCGATAAAAGGAAACCTGTTCGTAAGGCAAGCCGCCATTGGCTATGTGCCTTGCAGTTCATACTAGTTCAAAATGTTTAGAATAGATAAGACAATTCACCTTGAATCGATTTGTATTTCTCACGGCGACACTGTAAGTTGATAATCATTTAAGTAGTGATAGAATTCACAAGAGTTATTGCAGGATAAGATCGGAGGTTTTACCTTAATATCGATGGCAGGCCACATGGCCTGTGTAAAATGCCGAGCTCGGAGAGCACGGACGAAAACACTCTTATGCGGTGCATAGTTCTGGAGCTACTGGGGGAGAGACGCGCACTGAGGCACGCCACCTGGCGGGCGACAACAGTCGCGCGCGCCTCACGGAGAAATTAGGAAGCAGACACTACCAACTGCGGTAGGTGCTGAGAGTCACGGATAACACCTCGCTGGCCCAACCAGAAGGACGATTCAGTTGGCAGGCCGGGCCAGGCTTACTCAATGTGCAAGTCACTGCGCGCGGGATCGCGCCATTGGTTCATTTGAACCGGCCGGGCCAATAGCGTCAGAGGAGGCCTCAAGACGTAGTTTAACCAGCCCGGGATAGTTCATTTGTAGAGCCGGAACAGTTCATTAGTAGAGGATAGGGGAGGGCAGCGTCAGCGGCGGGGCATTCAAATATGAGTGAAACACAAGTCGCGTAGAAGGCCGCCCGGGTAGCCGCGGGCAGGGGCAGAAACGTGTGCCAGTCTTTGAAGTGGCACAGCCTCCCCCTCATAAAGCCGACAGTGGGGGTGAGCCAACAGGGAGAGGCTCCCCCCTGTAAGTTCTCTTGAGGACGGCTTGGTCCGCCAACAGGCAAATAATGTTTGTTCATGCGTCACTCACTGCACCAGGAAGTCGAAACAGCAGGAAGGTAGAAATGCCCAACTAATGATGTCGGGAAGACCCCAAGCTTGGCAAGAAGGAACACCAACAGCACCATACCACCATACCAGATGACCACTATAGTACCCCTCCAGCATCACCATAGTACCGCTCCAGTCGTTCAGCATCCAGGGTCGACATCAGGGAAGGGTCACCAACCGCACCGACCAGCAGGCATCAGGATCACCATCAGATGGAGGAAGACGTCATGACAGTGACCTTGGCACAGGCCACCACCATCTCCAGAAATGAGGGGTGCAACCCTCACACTGGACCACCACTGAAACAGCCCAGGACAAGAGCAGACACAGCACGCAGAGACGCAACACAAGGTTGGGTTGGCTTCTTCACCAGCGGGGTCGAAGAATGCCACTGGCCTGAGAGGGACCAGGGCGAGAGCTTGAGCAACTTCCGTAGCACATGTTAGGACTTTCACTGTGCAACAAGAACTTGGCAATTCACTTGCCTTAGTGATACGAGATCACATTCACTTTCATAGGGGCGATGCACACACAATGCACACGCAGGCTTTAGGTTTAGCAGAATTACGTTAATGTCAAGTCACTAAAATGGGAAGAAACACGGGACAGCGTTCTCTTGAACTTTTGTTACCTCCACTTCACTGGAGTTAGTAACTACACAGAACTGGTACCCAACCAAAATCCTAATGTTACAATGCTATGTTGAATAAATGGAAAATCTTAATACATTTTTCATCGTAGTGAGAAAATACTGAGATTGGGTCGCACGAAAGAAATCTAGGGGAACCCACGACCACAGGAATGGCTCAGCTCTCGCAATACAGGGGAGAACATGAAACAGTTACCTTGTCACCACACAGATCACAACTGGTGTCAACAAATTTCCAACATTTACAATTTACCTTTTACTTTACATTACTTACACATCAAATGGCCTCTAGTACACGGAACGCAGGACAGGAAACACACCTACACGGAACGCAGAGAACAGAACAGGAACACACACTTCGCTTAACCATACAACTTACCAACACGATGACAGGAACAGTGAACCAAGAAACAGAAAATCTACCAATTCTACCCAACGGGTCATCTTCTGTGACACCAAGGCGCCTGCGAGCAAATGCAGGGCAACCTTCATCATCTCGGCAACGTGACCGGGTACAGCCAGTACTTCACAATGTGCACCACGCACAAGAACTAATCCACAGTCCTTAACACTCTACGCTACACACAGCGCACAGACAAAATTCAACGAGGAAAGGATCCGACACCAGGGCTGCGAGCAAATGCAGTAATCCCTGATATCCACACACACACACACACCAGAACAAGAGTACTACGACTCAGAACATATCAATGTTCACTTCAACAACACCAAATACAGAACGAAGAAATAGGCCACAAGGGGCATACCAAGACCTCAAGCAGGTCCCACTGACTGCAAAATCACTGCAATAAAACACGACAGAAGCACAACTTCAACTTCCTTACACGTCTGTCGACACAGCGTCATACCAAGACAGCACCACATACACGTCTCCAAGAACTCTATACGATGCTAAAATACAATAAGAAATCACCGTTACCAAATCACAGCACAGGAAAATACTGCAACCCACACTACACCTCACATTCTGCGTTCTCTGCTTCCTCGGCTTCTACTGTAACGCCCAAAAATACCACAACAAATACCTCAACAACTTGAGATACCTTGACACAAAACAGCTCTACCGCAACTACCTGTAGAAACCGATGCCACCAGAACAAATCGACTCCGTCGACAGGCACCAACTCTTCAGCACCAAAAACCCTGAAATAAAATGGCTATGCAACTATCGAAGACACACTAACACTACAAGTTGCTCCTGCCACAAGGTGAACTCTCCAGTTCACATGACAGAAGGGGACGAACGAGCTCTACACATGACACATAAGGATAGCAATTCCTCCTGCCGAGCGTTGACGTAAGGAACACACAAGCCAGCTAACCAAAGAGAGAACACCATGTCCTCAGAGGACGCCGGGGTACAACTGAGACAGGCACCAACCCAAGGAAACGCTAGGTAATGTCCAGGAAAAATACTAATAAAAACCCTAAAATAAAACAACAACACTTCATACTCCGACACTACTCTTATCTACATTAACGACTGATGACATCGACGTAACATCACGATGCCAGGTCTCCGGATGTCATTGCGGGGGAGAATTACACGTGCGGTCTGAATGACCGAAATGACCACAAGCGTTACATTTCACAGAACTGCTATTCACTCGACCTCGAGCTTCTTGACGATTAGAAAATTCACCACGGTTAGTAGCTTCTTGGTGTCTGACATCACCTCTACTACTCGAAGGGCCTTGGAAACGGACATTCCTTCCAGAATTAAAATTTCCAGAGCTCCTGACTTCTTCATTACGAACAGGACTACTCTGAGGCTGATTTCTCGACCATAGACCTCCTGAAACTTGAGGCTTACGATTTCCCCAATTACCTTGGCTACCCTGGGAACGAGCCTTGTTCCAACGATTAGAAGAACCTTGCGGTTTGTATGAATTAAATTGTGAGGGTAGATCAACAGAACCTCTACCATAGTCAGACTGGCGTACGGACTCTCCACGTACGGCAAAAGCACACAATTGAGCAATAGTGCTCGGGCGAGACCCTAAGCATAAAAATGAACGATAGTCTGGCGTCACACCATCCAAAATGTGTTCCACCATCTCTTGCTCGGTGAAGTCAACAGAAAACATCTTAGCTAGCTTCAACATATCTTGCATGTACACATTCAACGATTCCCCATACTTCTGTACACGATACAAGTGACGTTGAATTACAGTACCCATCTTTCTATACGGAATGAAATTTGACATTACTTGCTCACAGAACACTTCGATACCTGTATTACGGGACATAGCCTCGACAACCATACTTCTCATCATACCAGAAGTGAACGGGAACATAAGTTGGTACACCTGAGTGTAACTCACACCAAATACAGCAGCGTACTCATAAATTTCCACCAACTCACGCAGAAAATGAATAATACCATCAGTGGTGTCAGTGTTCATGTGCTTCAACTTAGCTACACAATCAGATAACGGGTAGGCGAGATTCCCAAAATTACGGTTAGAAAAACTGTATGACTCGAACCCGGACCTCTCTGTTCGCCACGAACAGGTCCACCATCATCACTCGGGTTATTGAAATTCCAACCTTGAGGTTCTACACGAGAAGACACTCTATTCTTGTTGCACCAAACTTTATCTTTAGGCCAACGGAAATTAAGAGGCTTAATACCTAACGAAGGCGGATAGTTACTACTAGGTACGTCTTGAGGAGCACTTCGTCTCGGAGTAGGATACATGCTCCGACTACGGAGATTTACTTCTTGAACACCCCTCGTACTGGGCGTCAGAACAGAACAAGTAGGACGAGAAAAGGCACTAGAATAAGAATACGTTACTCCACCACTGGAGTTACTTGTGGTGTACACAGGAGTTGTGCTACATACGGAACGAGGCATTTCAGTTGACATGAACAACTCTCTAGCACTCGGTTGCAAATTTTCGAAAACGGAAGAATTACAATTGACATCACCGTTAGAATTGTTTACAGCAGAAACAGAATGAACGGACACTGGTACACGAAAACTAGAATCAGTACCCAAATTATTCATCCATGAAGCGTTTGACACTTCAACCAAATTCGCGTCGGACGATAATCCTTGGTTAAAATTTAACCGGCTAAACTCAGTCGCTAAAACACTATCGACTGGTTTTCTCTCATTGACTTGAAGGTATTGTGTAGACAATCTGACAACACTTGCGTTGCCACCAGCATCGACACTACTGGCTGGCAACCCTGACATGACACGTGACCTGCCTACAGCAGCTCTTTCACGATACACATAAGCAGAATGATCCACACGAGGGAAAGAAAAAGGATTAGCAACGTCTACTTCAGCCAAGGAAATTACTGGCAACCCTGTACAATTGCTATCTACTGTAGTACCATTTTTAGTAGAAACCGGAAGGACATTATTGTGTTCAACAGATTGAAACATGCTAGCATTATTTGAAACTTCACAACTCAATCTAATTGCATCTAATAGATTAGCGGTACATGTTGGAACATAAGGCTGATTATCACCTTCACTGGTAGGGAGCCTTATTTCATCACTGTCTACACTGACTGCACGGAGTGCTTCTGCACCATTACAACCACTAAAATTTTCATCGAAAACTTTATTTGCACATTCGGCTATCATGCGCTGAATTTCAAAAATATTGGCCAGTTCCTCGTCAGAACGATGAGACGAAACAGATAGAACATCTTCGCAACGAGTGAACAAGTACTGCAGAAGAGCACGCAACTTTTTATATTGGGCAGACGTACCATAATCATCGAGCAAAAACAAATTAATGAGATTAGCACAAACGTCTACTCTATGGAAAATCTGTGACTCACCAATTGCAAATTCTGCTTCGGACAGCACAGGCAACAATACAGGGTCCTTAAGGGCAGGTTTCAGAACTGCTCGAGCCACCTCCGTGCTCGCGGGAACCTCCAAATTCCTGATCTCCAATTCAAATTGGATTTCTTCATGATCCAAATACTTTGGATCTGGTACGTGTCGCTCCATGGCAGTAGCATGAAATGAAAAACCAAAATATCAGACAGTTGAATTTTACAACACCTTAAGTCTAACGGTTTAATTTTCCACATGAAACTTAAACACGAATTTTACTTATTTGCCCATGGTATGAAGTTATAATTACAAAAAAAAGGATTCCACACTTCAGTGTCTTCATCCTGATAAATATCAGGGCAGAGTCGATGATGT
The DNA here is from genome assembly GCA_946902985.2 of Meconema thalassinum. NCBI lineage: Eukaryota > Metazoa > Arthropoda > Insecta > Orthoptera > Tettigoniidae > Meconema > Meconema thalassinum. The sequence continues at coordinate 498,869,900 of OX336392.1, read as the reverse complement.
TGCCACGTGGCTTCCATCTACCACCAGCGGTAGCAAAACCAGACAAAATCGACAACTAACGCTCTGCTACCACTTACTGTACGGCATAAGACTTAATGAAGTTACCAACGCTACTGTATGCCCCCATCTTCACAAACTCTCAAACGCCGTACTCCGGCAGCCATTCGCAAGGAATGAACAACCAGGCGGGTAGGATACCCGGGATGTGGATTTGGGCCTCGTGATACAAAGGCGTGGGTCTGGTAAATGCAAATTGATGGTAGACGAATGCCCATGGGTTATAAAATACGTAAATGGAAAATATATTGAAACAATAAGGAAAATACAACAACATGTGGAAAACAAAACACTGGCATAAATAAAGAAAACACTCCTAGCTGTAACCTAGACCCCACGTGGTCTTGTGAATCTACGGTCACGGGTGGCAACTGCAACTTTAGTATAAAAAACATAATTCTTGGGTAGCAAGAAATATTGTCCCAGCAAATGGCTTAAGGTAAGAACACAACCTAAATGTGAAATTATAATTATTGTAACGAAAATGAAATGCCAGGAGGCATTTTGGGAGAACCCAAGAGCGGAAGCTCAAAACAAGGCCAAACATGGTGTAGCAAAACAGAAGGTAACGGAAATAAAAATTATATTAAAATAAGGATAGACTAAAGGGCTAACCACTGGCCCTGAGCGAAATGCCCCAACACAACAAACTATCGTGACCGTTCTCCACATAAATGAAATTGCTGGCGGCTACCTGACCACGAGGCCAGCCATTTGCAATTGTAGGCCACATTTGAAAGACAATGCGCCCATTTGTCCACCTATGTTAACTTGTCCTCCAAAATATAACATTCAAAATATAAAGCAGAAACTAAACAGTCATAATTAATTAAATTATACCACACACGGCTTAAGAATTGTATCGATGCAGTTCGATAAAAGGAAACCTGTTCGTAAGGCAAGCCGCCATTGGCTATGTGCCTTGCAGTTCATACTAGTTCAAAATGTTTAGAATAGATAAGACAATTCACCTTGAATCGATTTGTATTTCTCACGGCGACACTGTGAGTTGATAATCATTTAAGTAGTGATAGAATTCACAAGAGTTATTGCAGGATAAGATCGGAGGTTTTACCTTAATATCGATGGCAGGCCACATGGCCTGTGTAAAATGCCGAGCTCGGAGAGCACGGACGAAAACACTCTTATGCGGTGCATAGTTCTGGAGCTACTGGGGAGAGACGCGCACTGAGGCTCGCCACCTGGCGGGCGACAACAGTCGCGCGCGCTCACGGAGAAATTAGGAAGCAGACACTACCAACTGCGGTAGGTGCTGAGAGTCACGGATAACACCTCGCTGGCCCAACCAGAAGGACGATTCAGTTGGCAGGCCGGGCCAGGCTTACTCAATGTGCAAGTCACTGCGCGCGGGATCGCGCCATTGGTTCATTTGAACCGGCCGGGCCAATAGTGTCAGAGGAGGCCTCAAGACGTAGTTTAACCCGCCCGGGATAGTTCATTTGTAGAGCCGGAACAGTTCATTAGTAGAGGATAGGGGAGGGCAGCGTCAGCGGCGGGCCATTCAAATATGAGTGAAACACAAGTCGCGTAGAAGGCCGCCCGGGTAGCCGCGGGCAGGGGCAGAAACGTGTGCCAGTCTTTGGAGTGGCACAGTAGTAATAAACTTCGGCCTCTTCTTGGCCAACTTCTCTGTTACCAGACCCAGCATCTGGATATCCGTACGTAGATCATCCATTGTATACCCTTGAGGTATAATGGCTTCCTCATTTTGTAAAATGGGATCATCTGGGGCGTGTGTCCACTCTGCACCTGGGAGCGGGCTGTGCTGATAGAATACCCTTCGAACAAGCTGCGGAGTATTGGCATCCGCCGTAGCTACAACTGTTTCACGGAGGTTCGAGAATGTAATAGTTTGTGGTGCTGGCATAAATCTTTCGTCCACAAAACTATTCTTGGGAAGCATTGGGATAAAGTTTGACCCGTTTGACTCGAAGCAGCCCAGTCCGTTAAAGAACCTGACCAATGGCTCAGGTAAAATGTTTACTGATCCAGCGACCTCAACTAAGGTTGGGTCTGGTGTAAATGGATAGCTGTTGATAGCATACCTAGGAGTTATGCTATACTGCTCATAAAGCCGCTGCATCTTAGCTTCAAATACTGCTAAGCCCACACGATAAGCAGCGTGAATTGTGGATATTGGATCAGGAACAACAGTTGCAATGTTCAAATATAGAGCACAGGTATTAAAACCAATACTGCGAGTTGAAACAAAGATCGAAATTGCTTGTGTGATTCTCTGTGTCTCTATTTTAGCTAGGGTTTCTGATTGTTTTCCCAGTGCCAACTAAGTTGTCAATGCCTTCTGTGCGGCATTCATTGTCTTCATGCCTGTCTTTTCACGATAACTTTCCATTCTACTGCCTTGATAAGTACGTCTGGAACCTCGTCCCCTACGGTGTGATGCTCTACCACGGCCTCGAAATTCTTTACTTCTGTTCGCAGCCTCCTTCAATACTGCTCCGCCACGCTGGAACATTTCAAGAGGACCGTCAGAATCTTTCAGAAATTTTTTTCAACCTTTTCGCTTGGCTGTGTGCGGTACGGGTCGTTTCTACCACGAGGCTCGTTGTATGAGTCCTACCCTTACTGTGCGTGGTAGCCGTGCCTCCACCAATATGTTTTAGATCCCTTAGTTGGGGGGTTAGTTAGGGCTAAAACACTTATGTCACTGTACTAATTTGGAAGGTGGTTCCTAGGAGAGGGGTAGCTTCCCGTAGCTGGGTGAGCTTACCAGTGTAGTGTGTTGTTTGGCGTTTAAACGCTAAGGGGGTGTTCCTGCAAAGACGCAAGTGTCGATTAGGGGATGGACCTCTAAATGCAGGCTAATACCCCGGCCTGCCAGCTGGATGGAATGAGTAATACAATAGGCGTGCTTACGTCAGCGGCTCGACGTTATGTAGTCGAGTCGCATGCGGGAAGCACAATGAAACCTGACCAAGCAATTTCTGGCTACCATGGTCACGGTCAATCGTGACGAGAGTCAGGAAGGGTATGAGGATGTAAAGAGGCGTGTAATTATCAAGACAAGTGTAATTTACTGACCCTGTGTTTATTGGTCAGTGAGTGTGAATTTGTAAGTCCCTTGTAGGGGAATGTAAGCAATGATACAAGTAGAGTGTACAAGATTATGAGTGGGTGTTTACAAAGTAAAGGATTCTGAGCACTTTGCTGATTCTCACCTGATGATGCAACTGGAGCAGATGTCGGCTAGGGCCTTCGGCGGCGCACACTGTACAACAGATAATGCTCCAAAAAGGCCTCCCTTCTTATAGTTCTTGGCGGTGCTTGGTCAGCATTCCGCCGACGTAGCTGCCCCAGTTAGTTGTTGTGTAGATGTTTATGTTATGTGTCGCAAGTAGTTGGCCAACCTCCCAAGCTGGGTGGTCGCCTCTTGCCGTGTAAAGATGAAGTTCTGGTCTTATGATGTTGCCAGTTAGGGTGTTTTTAGTGAAAGATGGGGGGTGGCTTTCAGGGGGTACAGCCCTCCGGGCCTGTACAAGTCCTCTTCTTCGATTAGTTCGTGTCCCCGCGAACGGGAACGGAACGTAGAGTGGGGGTGTCGATGTGGTGGGTCGTTTTTGATTTCCTCTTGTACTTCTTCTATTCTTCCGTGTTGATGTAGGCGTGTCGATGTCGTGGTGATGTGAGTTCAGCTTGTGCTCAGAGGGGTAGGTTTTGGGATTACATGTTAAAATTTAGAACAGTTCATTTAAAAAGTTGACATTTAAAATATTAAAAACTACAAAAAAATACGTGATTTTGACATATATATGTGGTGTTATTGTTCAGGGAGGAAAACACCCAAGGCTGGACGGGTGGTTGTGCCATCCGGCGCTGTGTTGGGGAAAAAATTGCTCCCTGCAATGTTTTAGTGTGAAAGATGGAAGAAAATAGAAAAAAATAGGTGCCCCAGGGTATAAGTTAAAGGAAATATTATAATGGTTTATTGTTCTTGGGATGAAACGGGACACCTTCACAAGTTTTGGCGTTAGTAGAGTAGAAAGGAAAAAAAAACCACAGTGTGTACAGTGTTGACATTGTGGCGTGTATGCTTTGGATTTACAGTTTTTGTTTTTACAATGATGCTACAGCATAATATAACATAAAATAACATAAAATGACATGAAATAATAACCTTATTGCTAAACCGTTTTTCTCATGAGCTTGGTACCTCTCTCTCGTTATGTGATCAATTCATAGCGCTCCTATCTGGCCTTTGTCATGCCTTTTCATCCATGGCCATTTTCTGCCCGGCCATTTTACTGTGTTTTAGTGGCTGTGCCGCTAATCCATACCTGTTGTGAATTTTCTCCCGTGGGTGAGAAAATTGCACTTTGGAAGCAAGGATGAGCGCTTACAACCTATGCGCTGGCCCTGGCTGCCGTAGGTCGCTGATTATTTAAGCGTTTTCTAAGATTTGCGTCAGTGGCGTTCAGTGTCCCACGATCACTTCACGTTGCTGGTCGCGTCGCCGTCACCTTATCGGCGCGACTTGAAAATGTAGCAAAGTGTATGTGTTTGTGTGACATCAGTGTTTTTTATTTGTGTGTGATTGGGGATTTATATTTACAGGGTGTATGTACAGTACAATGATCTTGACCTGTGAGAAATAAATCTTTTGTTAGTGGGTGTGCTGCTATCCATGTTTCCTTTCTGCAATCCTGAAAGAGAACGCATGGGTATGGTTATATTGGACAATGCATTGTTGTCATTCACACATGTATATATCTTCCTGTCGCCCTTGGCGCCTTACTCTATTCTTACTCTATGCCGGCTAGATTTCTATCGATCTTGTGGGCGTGGGTTGGCGACCACGGGGCCCCAGCTGAGTCCGGCATTGCTTCCACTTACTTGTGCCGGGCTCCTCTCTGTCTTCTTTCCTGTCGACCTCACTTGGTCAACTCTTGTTCTCTTCCGACCCCGACGGTATTAGGGTATCCGAGGCCTAGGGAGTCTCTTCCTTTCCCGCCTTAATTGGCCCTTGTCTCATCTTTTCTGATTCCCTCCTTCTGCGAGGGGTCAGCCTTCTTTTTCTTTTCATGTTATCTCCTGCCTTCTGCTCAAGGCCCTTAAGGAGGCAGGGTGTATGTAGCCCCACCACTTTTGGTGCACCCTAGATAATGCTACACCCTCAGGGGCTCACGGCTGGTGAGTTCGGGAGTTGGCGACCCCGAGGGATTCCTGAGCTGAGTCCGTTTTCCCTTTTTGTCCCTTACCTTTGGGGCGGACCCTCTCCTCTTTCACTTTCCTATCTGCCTTTCATGGCTCTCCTTCCTTCCAAGTCCCTCAATCCGCCTTCTTCGAGGGTTGAGGGCATTTCATTTCTTCCTGTCCTTTATTTGCCTTATTCTCCTTTAGTTTTCCATTTCTTCTTCTAGTATGTAGGTTAGTAGTTAGTTTTTAGTTTTAAGTTCGCTTTTCTTTTTCATCTTCACGATCACGCAAACCATCAGGGGCCGATAACCTCGATGTTAGGCCCCTTAAAACAACAATTATCATCATCATCTTCTTTCCTGTCGACCTCCCTTGGTCAACTCTTGTTCTCTTCCGACCCCGACGGTATTAGGGTATCCGAGGCCTAGGGAGTCTTTCACTTTCCCGCCTTAATTGGCCCTTGTCTCATCTTTCCTGATAACCTCCTTCTGAGAGGGGTCAGCCTTCTTTTTCTTTTCCTTTTACCTCCTGCCTTGTGCTCAAGGCCCTTAAGGAGGCAGGGTGTATGTAGCCCCACCACTTCTGGTGCACCGTAGATAATGCTACACCCTCAGGGTCTCACGGCTGGTGAGTTCGGGAGTTGGCGACCCCGAGGGATTCCTGAGCTGGGTCCGTTTTCCCCTTTTGTCCCTTACCTTTGTGGCGGACCCTCTCCTCTTTCACTTTCCTATCTGCCTTTCATGGCTCTCCTTCCTTCCAAGTCCCTCAATCCGCATTCTTCGAGGGTTGAGGGCATTTCTTTTCCTCCTGTCCTTTATTTGCCTTATACTCCTTTAGTTTTCCATTTCTTCCTCTAGTATGTAGGTTGGTAGTTAGCTTTAGTTTTAAGTTTACGTTTCATTTTTCATCTTCACGATCACCCAAACCATCAGGGGCCGATAGCCTAGATGTTAGGCCCCTTAAAACAACAATTATCATCATCATCATCATCATCAATTCTTCTTTTACGACCCCCAGGGGCTCACATCTAGTGAGAAGTGGGTTGGCGACCACGGGGCCCCAGCTGAGTCTGGCATTGCTTCCACTTACTTGTGCCGGGCTCCTCTCTGTCTTCTTTCCTGTCGACCTCACTTGGTCAACTCTTGTTCTCTTCTGACCCCGACGGTATTAGGGTATCCGAGGCCTAGGGAGTCTCTTCCTTTCCCGCCTTAATTGGCCCTTGTCTCATCTTTCCTGACACCCTCCTTCTGTGAGGGGTCAGCCTTCTTTTTCTTTTCCTTTTACCTCCTGCCTTGTGCTCAAGGCCCTTAAGGAGGCAGGGTGTATGTAGCCCCACCACTTCTGGTGCACCCTAGGTAATGCTACACCCTCAGGGGCTCACGGCTGGTGAGTTCGGGAGTTGGCGACCCCGAGGGATTCCTGAGCTGGGTCCGTTTTCCCCTTTTGTCCCTTCCATTTGGGGCGGACCCTCTCCTCCCTCCCCTCCCCTCTCCTCTCCAATCCTCTCCCCTTTTCCTTATTAGTTAGTTTTAAGTTTGCATTTCCTTTTCATCTTCACGATCACCCACACCATCAGGGGCCGATAGCCTAGATGTTAGGCCCATTAAAACAACAATTATCATCATCATCATCTTCTTTTACGTCAAGACCACGAAGACTCCAAAACTCCTGGATGTTTCCTCGGAGTGCCAACCGACGATAATACGTTGCCAGCGGTTCACCCTCTAATTTATCTGGAGGTCGGAGCGTCTCCATCTTATTGGCTATTAACATAGCTCGTGATCCCTTGTTATGTAAATCTACAGGTGTAGTAATAAACTTCGGCCTCTTCTTGGCCAACTTCTCTGTTACCAGACCCAGCATCTGGATATCCGTACGTAGATCATCCATTGTATACCCTTGAGGTATAATGGCTTCCCCATTTTGTAAAATGGGATCATCTGGGGCGTGTGTCCACTCTGCACCTGGGAGCGGGCTGTGCTGATAGAATACCCTTCGAACAAGCTGCGGAGTATTGGCATCCGCCATAGCTACAACTGTTTCACGGAGGTTCGAGAATGTAATAGTTTGTGGTGCTGGCATAAATCTTTCGTCCACAAAACTATTCTTGGGAAGCATTGGGATAAAGTTTGTCCCGTTTGACTCGAAGCAGCCCAGTCCGTTAAAGAACCTGACCAATGGCTCAGGTAAAATGTTTACTGATCCAGTGACCTCAACTAAGGTTGGGTCTGGTGTAAATTGATAGCTGTTGATAGCATACCTAGGAGTTATGCTATACTGCTCATAAAGCCGCTGCATCTTAGCTTCAAATACTGCTAAGCCCACACGATAAGCAGCGTGAATTGTGGCTATTGGATCAGGAACAACAGTTGCAATGTTCAAATATAGAGCACAGGTATTAAAACCAATACTGCGAGTTGAAACAAAGATCGAAATTGCTTGTGTGATTCTCTGTGTCTCTATTTTAGCTAGGGTTTCTGATTGTTTTCCCAGTGCCAACTCAGTTGTCAATGCCTTCTGTGCGGCATTCATTGTCTTCATGCCTGTCTTTTCACGATAACTTTCCATTCTACTGCCTTGATAAGTACGTCTGGAACCTCGTCCCCTACGGTGTGATGCTCTACCACGGCCTCGAAATTCTTTACTTCTGTTCGCAGCCTCCTTCAATACTGCTCCGCCACGCTGGAACATTTCAAGAGGACCGTCAGAATCTTTCAGAATTTTTTTTTCAACTTTTTCGCTTGGCTGTGTGCGGTACGGGTCGTTTCTACCACGAGGCTCGTTGTATGAGTCCTTCCCTTACTGTGCGTGGTAGCCGTGCCTCCACCAATATGTTTTAGATCCCTTAGTTGGGGGGTTAGTTAGGGCTAAAACTCTTATGTCACTGTACTAATTTGGAAGGTGGTTCCTAGGAGAGGGTAGCTTCCCGTAGCTGGGTGAGCTTACCAGTGTCGTGTGTTGTTTGGCGTTTAAACGCTAAGGGGGTGTTCCTGCAAAGACGCAAGTGTCGATTAGGGGATGGACCTCTAAATGCAGGCTAATACACCGGCCTGCCAGCTGGATGGAATGAGTAATACAATAGGCGTGCTTACGTCAGCGGCTCGACGTTATGTAGTCGAGTCGCATGCGGGAAGCACAATGAAATCTGACCAAGCAATTATATACACAAGAATCCAAGAACAACTCGACCAAGAACTTGGAGAATATCACGGAGGATTTCAACCAGGTAGAGGCTGTCCGGATCAAATTATTAGTTTAAAATGGATAATGAACCACCAAAGAGTTCGAAATAAGGGTCTAGTCATCACGTTTGTGGATTTTAAGAAAGCATACGACAGTATACATCGTGAATCGTTGCTGAAAAACTTTAAAGAATTTGGCTTACACCAAAACCTCGTTAACCTCATCGGTATGACTTTCAAAAATACGAAGGCAAAAGTTAAATTTAGAGGTGAATTATCAGAATCATTCACTATAAGAACTGGACTCCGACAAGGAGTTGTAGTTTAATTGTGCATTGGTGAAGGTTATGCGTGAATGGAACAAGAAATGTCAACGAACTATCAAGATCGATAGAAATATTAAACTCAACTGTCTTGATTTTGCGGACGATTTAGCATTACTTGCAAATACAATAGAAGAGGCTAAATTTCAAATTGAACAACTAGAATTTATAGCAATAAAATGGGATTACAAATTACATTTGAAAAAAAAAAAAAAAAAAAAGAAATGTTGCAAACTTCTAAAGTTGATCTACCAGTCGTTCAACTGAACAATAATATATTTTACGGAAAAATCGTAAAAGTTGGCAGGTATGCATAGACAAACAAAGACACTTTAGACCTCATATATCCTAATAGTGTGAGGGCCGAAGAGATTAAGAGCTGACCAAGGGAGGTCGACTGGAATGATGAAGAGAGAGGGGCCCAGCACAAGTAAGGGAAAACAATGCTGGCCTCAGTTCCCGTGCTAAAAGACCCTCTATGTGTGAGCCCATTAGGAGGGCAGCCCAACTAAGATTACAATCATCATCATCATCTTGAGCAGTTTCCAACCGCTGGTCGGGTCTGCTTGGAACATAAGCCTCTCCATCGTTTCCTGTCCATCCACCATCTCTCGTCATTTACTGTGTCCCAGCACACTCCTCTTTCCTCCACACTCTTCTTAACTCCTTTTGTCCATCTGTCCCTTGGTCTTCCCCTTGGCCTCCTTCCCGTCATTTCCATTCCAAACATCTTCTTCGGTATCCTCTCCTCTTGCATCCTCCTCACATGTCCATACCATTGTAGCCTAGATCGCTCTATTCTATTTTGCAATGGTTCCTCTCTTACCATCTCCCTGACTCTCTCATTCCTTACTCTGTCCATTCTTGTCACTCCTACCCTACTACTCTGGAACTTCATCTCCACTGCTCGTATTTTATTCTTGTCCCTTTCCTTCATCACCCATGTTTCTGAACCATATGTCAAAATTGGCACAAAGTAGGTCTTGTAGATGATTCCTTTACATTTTTGTGGTACATCTTTATTCCATATCATCCCCCTAACACTCTTGAAAAATCAATCTGCGCACCTTCCCCGCTCATTTATTTCCATCCTATTGCCTCCCTTTTCTTCAATTATGCTCCCCAAGTACTTGAAGCATTCTACTTTCTGCAACTGCTGTCCTCCAAGTGTTATGCCCATATCCAGTCTGTTCTTCTTCCTCGTTGTGATGACCACTTCACTCTTTTGTGCTGAGAACTTCATCCCATATGATAACACTACCTTCTCCCACTCATCTAATTGCTCTTGTACTTCTTCCTCATCCTCTCCCCATACCAGAAGGTCATCAGCAAACAACATTGCCTTCATTTTCCTTTCCCCAATGCTATTTACCACTTTTCGTATGATTTCATCCATCACCACTATAAATAACAGGGGTGAGAGGGCACTTCCCTGTTTCAGACCACTCTCCAGTTGAAACCATTCCGTTCTCTCTCTTCCCACCTTTACACAGCTTTTGCTTCCCTCGTACATAGCTTTCACTCTAGCCACTGTCTCCTTGTTCACTGCTTTTGCTCTCATTGCTTCCCATACCTTGTTTCTATTAATACTATCATATGCTTTCTCAATATCCAAGAAGGTCATCACCAGATCTTTCCCATATTCATAATGGTGTTCTTGTAGCTGTCTTACTGCAAAGATGAGGTCAACTGTTGACCTTCCTGGCCTGAATCCATACTGTTCTTCCCTCAGCCCATCTTCAACTTCTGTCCGAATTCTTCTCTCCAGTACCTTCTCAAATATTTTGGCGCAGTGGCACATGAGTGTAATTCCCCTGTAGTTCTTGCATTCCTTCCTACTTCCCTTTTTAAATATGGGTATTATTATCCCTCTTTTCCAGTCCTCTGGTATTTTCTTCTCCCTCCATATCACTTTCATTACTCGAAAGAGCCACTGAGTTCCTATCACTCCTGCTGCTCTCACCATCTCCACACTCACTTCGTCTATTCCCGGTGCCTTTCCCCATTTCATCTTCTTTAATGCTTCCTCCACTTCTTTCCATGTCAATTCCTTCTCTGAAATGTCTTGGTCACTGTTTGTTTCTTCCTCCACAATGTCCACTACGCTGGTTTTAGTTGGATTTAGGAGTTCCTTGAAGTATTCTCTCCAGATAACCTTTACTTCTTCCATATTTTCAACCTCCTTTCCATTCCTGTCCACCATTCTGACATTTTCCCTTGTATCTCTTCTCTTTGACTTTATCATTCCATACAACACTTTCTTACTGCCATCACAGTCCTCCTCCATCATTTCTGTCCATTTCTCCAGCCATTTCTTTTTCTCTTCCTTCACTACTTCTCCTGCTTCTTTCTTCCGCTCTTGGTATTCTTCTCTTGTTCTGTCTGTCCTCTGTTGGAACCATTTCCTGAATGCTTCATTTTTCTTTTTCACTGCTTCCTTAGTTCTGGGGTTCCACCATGGTGTTTCCTTCCACCTTTTCTTTCCACTAGTTCTGCCACACACGACTTCCGCTGCTTCTACCAACACGTCCTTGAACCTATTCCATTCTTCTTCACCTGTTTTCGGATCATCCTTCGGTAATTTGTTCCTCACTAATATCTGGAACTTCTCCTTATTTCCATCCTCCTTCAGCTTCCATGTCCTTATTCTTCTTTCTTGGTTTTCAGTTCTCCTCTTTTCCTTCAGTCCTCTCACCTTGGCGACCAGCAGACGGTGGCCACTGTCCAGGGCTTCTGAAGGTATTACCCTTATATCCGTGATACTCTTCTTTGCCTCCTTCCCGCATAGAATATAGTCCACCACTGATTTCCTAGTCAAATCCCTGCTGGACCAAGTAATTTTATGGCTCTCTCTCTTCTTGTACCATGTGTTTCCAACCATTAGCCCATTTATCTTGCACAGTTCCAACAATCTCTCTCCTTCCTTATTCCTGTTTCCCCATCCTTCACCACCAATCACTTCCTCAAAACCTCTTCTATCAGTTCTGACATGGGCATTTAGGTCTCCCATGACTATTTACATAAAACAAGCATCTAACAGAGTTTTTTTTATATAATAAAAGGGACATGGGGCATTAGAGAAAACAGTATGGAGTAAAATATTGACACGCCAAGCGTCTAAATACCTTCTTTTCCCCGATGCTCTTCGCATGCCTGCAGTTTTTTTTGGAAGAGTCATTCTCCCAAAGCAATCGAGCACGGATATGCATGTCGGGCTCCATCTGGGCATGATTGAAAATTCCTGGTATATTTATATTCTGTTCAGTAAAACAATGATCTTGACCTGTGAGAAATAAATCTTTTGTTAGTGGGTGTGCTGCTATCCATGTTTCCTTTCTGCAATCCTGAAAGAGAACGCATGGGTATGGTTATATTGGACAATGCATTGTTGTCATTCACACATGTATATATCTTCCAGTCGCCCTTGGCGCCTTGCTCTATTCTTACTCTATGCCGGCTAGATTTCTATCCATCTTGTGGGCGTGGGTTGGCGACCACGGGGCCCCAGCTGAGTCCGGCATTGCTTCCACTTACTTGAGCCGGGCTCCTCTCTGTCTTCTTTCCTGTCGACCTCACTTGGTCAACTCTTGTTCTCTTCCGACCCCGACGGTATTAGGGTATCCGAGGCCTAGGGAGTCTCTTCCTTTCCCGCCTTAATTGGCCCTTGTCTTATCTTTTCTGATTCCCTCCTTCTGCGAGGGGTCAGCCTTCTTTTTCTTTTCAAGTTATCTCCTGCCTTCTGCTTAAGGCCCTCAAGGAGGCCGGGTGTATGTAGCCCACCACTTTTGGTGCACCCTAGATAATGCTACACCCTCAGGGGCTCACGGCTGGTGAGTTCGGGAGTTGGCGACCACGAAGGATTCCTGAGCTGGGTCCGTTCTCCCCTTTTGATCCTTACCTTTGGGGCGGACCCTCTCCTCTTTCACTGTCCTATCTGCCTTTCATGGCTCTCCTTCCTTCCAAGTCCCTCAATCCGCATTCTTCGAGGATTGAGGGCATTTCTATTCCTCCTGTCCTTTATTTGCCTTATTCTCCTTTAGTTTTCCATTTCTTCTTCTAGTAAGTAGGTTAGTTTTTAGTTTTAAGTTCGCTTTTCATTTTCATCTTGACGATCACCCAAACCATCAGGGGCCGATAACCTAGATGTTAGGCCCCTTAAAACAACAATTATCATCATCATCATCATCAGATTTCTATCTTAGCGTAATGTTGGCGTCTTAATCTTACTTATCCTAATGTATTGTTATCTTAATGTATTGTGTTATCGGGCTTACCCTGGTACCGGTTTTTGGTAACCAGGTGCCGAACGCGTTATCTTAATCTTACTTAACTTAACGTATTGTTAACCATCAGGGGCCGATAACCTAGATTTTAGGCCCCTTAAAACAACAATTATCATCATCATCATTAACGTATTGTCGGGCTTACCCTGATGACGGGTTTGTTTGTCACCTCGCTCATCCTGACGATGCCCTCTGCTAACTGTACAGGACGGTCTGCACAGATCGATAATCTGTTGAAATTGTTCTGACTGAGACCTCTGGTAGACGTGGGGTGGTTAACTCAGTGTAATCCGCCGGTGAAGCTGGTAATTCACCATACAGGCCTAGAAATCCATCCAATTCTTCTTTTACGTCAAGACCATGAAGACTCCAAAACTCCTGGATGTTTCCTCGGAGTGCCAACCGACGATAATACGATGCCAGCGGTTTGAGGTATAATGGCTTCCCCATTTTGTAAAATGGGATCATCTGGGGCGTGTGTCCACTCTGCACCTGGGAGCGGGCTGTGCTGATAGAATACCCTTCGAACAAGCTGCGGAGTATTGGCATCCGCCATAGCTACAACTGTTTCACGGAGGTTCGAGAATGTAATAGTTTGTGGTGCTGGCATAAATCTTTCGTCCACAAAACTATTCTTGGGAAGCATTGGGATAAAGTTTGTCCCGTTTGACTCGAAGCAGCCCAGTCCGTTAAAGAACCTGACCAATGGCTCAGGTAAAATGTTCACTGATCCAGCGACCTGAACTAAGGTTGGGTCTGGTGTAAATTGATAGCCTTTGATAGCATACCTAGGAGTTATGCTATACTGCTCATAAAGCCGCTGCATCTTAGCTTCAAATACTGCTAAGCCCACACGATAAGCAGCGTGAATTGTGGCTATTGGATCAGGAACAACAGTTGCAATGTTCAAATATAGAGCACAGGTATTAAAACCAATACTGCGAGTTGAAACAAAGATCGAAATTGCTTGTGTGATTCTCTGTTTCTCTATTTTAGCTAGGGTTTCTGATTGTTTTTTCAGTGCCAACTCAGTTGTCAATGCCTTCTGTGCGGCATTCATTGTCTTCATGCCTGTCTTTTCACGTTAACTTTCCATTCTACTGCCTTGATAAGTACGTCTGGAACCTCGTCCCCTACGGTGTGATGCTCTACCACGGCCTCGAAATTCTTTACTTCTGTTCGCAGCCTCCCTCAATACTGCTCCGCCACGCTGGAACATTTCAAGAGGACCGTCAGAATCTTTCAGAATTTTTTTCTTCAACTTTTTCGCTTGGCTGTGTGCGGTACGGGTCGTTTCTACCACGAGGCTCGTTGTATGAGTCCTACCCTTACTGTGCGTGGTAGCCGTGCCTCCACCAATATGTTTTAGATCCCTTAGTTGGGGGGTTAGTTAGGGCTAAAACACTTATGTCACTGTACTAATTTGGAAGGTGGATCCTAGGAGAGGGGTAGCTTCCCGTAGCTGGGTGAGCTTACCAGTGTAGTGTGTTGTTTGGCGTTTAAACGCTAAGGGGGTGTTCCTGCAAAGACGCAAGTGTCGATTAGGGGATGGACCTCTAAATGCAGGCTAATACACCGGCCTGCCAGCTGGATGGAATGAGTTATACAATAGGCGTGCTTACGTCAGCGGCTCGACGTTATGTAGTCGAGTCGCATGCGGGAAGCACAATGAAACCTGACCAAGCAATTACTGGCTACTATGGTCACGGTCAATCGTGACGAGAGTCAGGAAGGGTATGAGGATGTAAAGAGGCGTGTAATTATCAAGACAAGTGTAATTTACTGACCCTGTGTTTATTGGTCAGTGAGTGTGAATTTGTAAGTCCCTTGTAGGGGAATGTAAGCAATGATACAAGTAGAGTGTACACGATTATGAGTGGGTGTTTACAAAGTAAAGGATTCTGAGCACTTTGCTGATTCTCACCTGATGATGCAACTGGAGCAGATGTCGGCTAGGGCCTTCGGCGGCGCACACTGTACAACAGATAATGCTCCAAAAAGGCCTCCCTTCTTATAGTTCTTGGCGGTGCTTGGTCAGCATTCCGCCGACGTAGCTGCCCCAGTTAGTTGTTGTGTAGATGTTTATGTTATGTGTCGCAAGTAGTTGGCCAACCTCCCAAGCTGGGTGGTCGCCTCTTGCCGTGTAAAGATGAAGTTCTGGTCTTATGATGTTGCCAGTTAGGGTGTTTTTAGTGAAAGATGGGGGGTGGCTTTCAGGGGGTACAGCCCTCCGGGCCTGTACAAGTCCTCTTCTTCGATTAGTTCGCGTCCCCGCGAACGGGAACGGAACGTAGAGTGGGGGTGTCGATGTGGTGGGTCGTTTTTGATTTCCTCTTGTACTTCTTCTATTCTTCCGTGTTGATGTAGGCGTGTCGATGTCGTGGTGATGTGAGTTCAACTTGTGCTCAGAGGGGTAGGTTTTAGGATTACATATTAAAATTTAGAACAGTTCATTTAAAAAGTTGACATTTAAAATATTAAAAACTACAAAAAAATACGTGATTTTGACATATATATGTGGTGTTATTGTTCAGGGAGGAAAATCCCAAGGTTGGACGGGTGGTTGTGCCTTCCGGCGCTGTGTTGGGGAAAAAATTGCTCCCTGCAATTTTTTAGTGTGAAAGATGGAAGAAAATAGAAAAAAATAGGTGCTCCAGGATATAAGTTAAAGGAAATATTATAATGGTTTATTGTTCTTGGGATGAAACGGGACACCTTCACAAGTTTTGGCGTTAGTAGAGTAGAAAGGAAAAAAAACACAGTGTACAGTGTTGACATTGTGGCGTGTATGCTTTGGATTTACAGTTTTTGTTTTTACAATGATGCTACAGCATAATATAACATAAAATAACATAAAATGACATGAAATAATAACCTTATTGCTAAACCGTTTTTCTCATGAGCTTGGTACCTCTCTCTCGTTATGTGATCAATTCATAGCGCTCCTATCTGGCCTTTGTCATGCCTTTTCATCCATGGCCATTTTCTGCCCGGCCATTTTACTGTGTTTTAGTGGCTGTGCCGCTAATCCATACCTGTTGTGAATTTTCTCCCGTGGGTGAGAAAATTGCACTTTGGAAGCAAGGATGAGCGCTTACAACCTATGCGCTGGCCCTGGCTGCCGTAGGTCGCTGATTATTTATGCGTTTTCTAAGATTTGCGTCAGTGGCGTTCAGTGTCCCACGATCACTTCACGTTGCTGGTCGCGTCGCCGTCACCTTATCGGCGCGACTTGAAAATGTAGCAAAGTGTATGTGTTTGTGTGACATCAGTGTTTTTTATTTGTGTGTGATTGGGGATTTATATTTACAGGGTGTATGTACAGTACAATGATCTTGACCTGTGAGAAATAAATCTTTTGTTAGTGGGTGTGCTGCTATCCATGTTTCCTTTCTGCAATCCTGAAAGAGAACGCATGGGTATGGTTATATTGGACAATGCATTGTTGTCATTCACACATGTATATATCTTCCAGTCGCCCTTGGCGCCTTACTCTATTCTTACTCTATGCCGGCTAGATTTCTATCGATCTTGTGGGCGTGGGTTGGCGACCACGGGGCCCCAGCTGAGTCCGGCATTGCTTCCACTTACTTGTGCCGGGCTCCTCTCTGTCTTCTTTCCTGTCGACCTCACTTGGTCAACTCTTGTTCTCTTCCGACCCCGACGGTATTAGGGTATCCGAGGCCTTCTCGCCTTAATTGGCCCTTGTCTTGTCTTTTCTGGTTCCCTCCTTCTGCGAGGGGTCAGCCTTCTTTTTCTTTTCATGTTATCTCCTGCCTTCTGCTTAAGGCCCTCAAGGAGGCCGGGTGTATGTAGCCCCACCACTTTTGGTGCACCCTAGATAATGCTATACCCTCAGGGGCTCACGGCTGGTGAGTTCGGGAGTTGGCGACCCCGAGGGATTCCTGAGCTGGGTCCGTTCTCCCCTTTTGTCCCTTACCTTTGGGGCGGACCCTCTCCTCTTTCACTGTCCTATCTGCCTTTCATGGCTCTCCTTCCTTCCAAGTCCCTCAATCCGCATTCTTCGAGGATTGAGGGCATTTCTGTTCCTCCTGTCCTTTATTTGCCTTATTCTCCTTTAGTTTTCCATTTCTTCTTCTAGTAAGTAGGTTAGTAGTTAATTTTAGTTTTAAGTTCGCTTTTCAAATTCATCTTCACGATCACCCAAACCATCAGGGGCCGATAACCTAGATGTTAGGCCCCTTAAAACAACAATTATCATAATTATTAATGTTGGCGTCTTAATCTTACTTAATCTAATGTATTGTTATCTTAATGTATTGTGTTATCGGGCTTACCCTGGTACCGGTTTTAGGTAACCAGGTGCCGAACGCGTTATCTTAATCTTACTTAACTTAACGTATTGTCGGGCTTACCCTGATGACGGGTTTGTTTGTCACCTCGCTCATCCTGACGATGCCCTCTGCTAACTGTACAGGACGGTCTGCACATATCGATAATCTGTTGAAATTGTTCTGACTGAGACCTCTGGTAGACGTGGGGTGGTTAACTCAGTGTAATCCGCCGGTGAAGCTGGTAATTCACCATACAGGCCTAGAATTCCATCCAATTCTTCTGCTTACCCCCAGGGGCTCACATCTAGTGGGTTGTGGGTTGGCGACCACGGGGCCCCAGCTGAGTCCGGCATTGCTTCCACTTACTTGTGCCGGGCTCCTCTCCGTCTTCTTTCCTGTCGACCTCCCTTGGTCAACTCTTGTTCTCTTCCGACCCCGACGGTATTAGGGTATCCGAGGCCTAGGGAGTCTTTCACTTTCCCGCCTTAATTGGCCCTTGTCTCATCTTTCCTGATAACCTCCTTCTGAGAGGGGTCAGCCTTCTTTTTCTTTTCCTTTTACCTCCTGCCTTTTGCTCAAGGCCCTTAAGGAGGCAGGGTGTATGTAGCCCCACCACTTCTGGTGCACCGTAGATAATGCTACACCCTCAGGGGCTCACGGCTGGTGAGTTCGGGAGTTGGCGACCCCGAGGGATTCCTGAGCTGGGTCCGTTTTCCCCTTTTGTCCCTTACCTTTGTGGCGGACCCTCTCCTCTTTCACTTTCCTATCTGCCTTTCATGGCTCTCCTTCCTTCCAAGTCCCTCAATCCGCATTCTTCGAGGGTTGAGGGCATTTCTTTTCCTCCTCTCCTTTATTTGCCTTATACTCCTTTAGTTTTCCATTTCTTCCTCTAGTATGTAGGTTGGTAGTTAGTTTTAGTTTTAAGTTTACGTTTCATTTTTCATCTTCACGATCACCCAAACCATCAGGGGCCGATAGCCTAGATGTTAGGCCCCTTAAAACAACAATTATCATCATCATCATCAATTCTTCTTTTACGTCAAGACCACGAAGACTCCAAAACTCCTGGATGTTTCCTCGGAGTGCCAACCGACGATAATACGTTGCCAGCGGTTCACCCTCTAATTTATCTGGAGGTCGGAGCGTCTCCATCTTATTGGCTATTAACATAGCTCGTGATCCCTTGTTATGTAAATCTACAGGTGTAGTAATAAACTTCGGCCTCTTCTTGGCCAACTTCTCTGTTACCAGACCCAGCATCTGGATATCCGTACGTAGATCATCCATTGTATACCCTTGAGGTATAATGGCTTCCCCATTTTGTAAAATGGGATCATCTGGGGCGTGTGTCCACTCTGCACCTGGGAGCGGGCTGTGCTGATAGAATACCCTTCGAACAAGCTGCGGAGTATTGGCATCCGCCATAGCTACAACTGTTTCACGGAGGTTCGAGAATGTAATAGTTTGTGGTGCTGGCATAAATCTTTCGTCCACAAAACTATTCTTGGGAAGCATTGGGATAAAGTTTGTCCCGTTTGACTCGAAGCAGCCCAGTCCGTTAAAGAACCTGACCAATGGCTCAGGTAAAATGTTTACTGATCCAGTGACCTCAACTAAGGTTGGGTCTGGTGTAAATTGATAGCTGTTGATAGCATACCTAGGAGTTATGCTATACTGCTCATAAAGCCGCTGCATCTTAGCTTCAAATACTGCTAAGCCCACACGATAAGCAGCGTGAATTGTGGCTATTGGATCAGGAACAACAGTTGCAATGTTCAAATATAGAGCACAGGTATTAAAACCAATACTGCGAGTTGAAACAAAGATCGAAATTGCTTGTGTGATTCTCTGTGTCTCTATTTTAGCTAGGGTTTCTGATTGTTTTCCCAGTGCCAACTCAGTTGTCAATGCCTTCTGTGCGGCATTCATTGTCTTCATGCCTGTCTTTTCACGATAACTTTCCATTCTACTGCCTTGATAAGTACGTCTGGAACCTCGTCCCCTACGCTGTGATGCTCTACCACGGCCTCGAAATTCTTTACTTCTGTTCGCAGCCTCCTTCAATACTGCTCCGCCACGCTGGAACATTTCAAGAGGACCGTCAGAATCTTTCAGAATTTTTTTTTCAACTTTTTCGCTTGGCTGTGTGCGGTACGGGTCGTTTCTACCACGAGGCTCGTTGTATGAGTCCTACCCTTACTGTGCGTGGTAGCCGTGCCTCCACCAATATGTTTTAGATCCCTTAGTTGGGGGGTTAGTTAGGGCTAAAACTCTTATGTCACTGTACTAATTTGGAAGGTGGTTCCTAGGAGAGGGTAGCTTCCCGTAGCTGGGTGAGCTTACCAGTGTCGTGTGTTGTTTGGCGTTTAAACGCTAAGGGGGTGTTCCTGCAAAGACGCAAGTGTCGATTAGGGGATGGACCTCTAAATGCAGGCTAATACACCGGCCTGCCAGCTGGATGGAATGAGTAATACAATAGGCGTGCTTACGTCAGCGGCTCGACGTGATGTAGTCGAGTCGCATGCGGGAAGCACAATGAAATCTGACCAAGCAATTATATACACAAGAATCCAAGAACAACTCGACCAAGAACTTGGAGAATATCACGGAGGATTTCAACCAGGTAGAGGCTGTCCGGATCAAATTATTAGTTTAAAATGGATAATGAACCACCAAAGAGTTCGAAATAAGGGTCTAGTCATCACGTTTGTGGATTTTAAGAAAGCATACGACAGTATACATCGTGAATCGTTGCTGAAAAACTTTAAAGAATTTGGCTTACACCAAAACCTCGTTAACCTCATCGGTATGACTTTCAAAAATACGAAGGCAAAAGTTAAATTTAGAGGTGAATTATCAGAATCATTCACTATAAGAACTGGACTCCGACAAGGAGTTGTAGTTTAATTGTGCATTGGTGAAGGTTATGCGTGAATGGAACAAGAAATGTCAACGAACTATCAAGATCGGTAGAAATATTAAACTCAACTGTCTTGATTTTGCGGACGATTTAGCATTACTTGCAAATACAATAGAAGAGGCTAAATTTCAAATTGAACAACTAGAATTTATAGCAATAAAATGGGATTACAAATTACATTTGAAAAAAAAAAAAAAAAGAAATGTTGCAAACTTCTAAAGTTGATCTACCAGTCGTTCAACTGAACAATAATATATTTTACGGAAAAATCGTAAAAGTTGGCAGGTATGCATAGACAAACAAAGACACTTTAGACCTCATATATCCTAATAGTGTGAGGGCCGAAGAGATTAAGAGCTGACCAAGGGAGGTCGACTGGAATGATGAAGAGAGAGGGGCCCAGCACAAGTAAGGGAAAACAATGCTGGCCTCAGTTCCCGTGCTAAAAGACCCTCTATGTGTGAGCCCATTAGGAGGGCAGCCCAACTAAGATTACAATCATCATCATCATCTTGAGCAGTTTCCAACCGCTGGTCGGGTCTGCTTGGAACATAAGCCTCTCCATCGTTTCCTGTCCATCCACCATCTCTCGTCATTTACTGTGTCCCAGCACACTCCTCTTTCCTCCACACTCTTCTTAACTCCTTTTGTCCATCTGTCCCTTGGTCTTCCCCTTGGCCTCCTTCCCGTCATTTCCATTCCAAACATCTTCTTCGGTATCCTCTCCTCTTGCATCCTCCTCACATGTCCATACCATTGTAGCCTAGATCGCTCTATTCTATTTTGCAATGGTTCCTCTCTTACCATCTCCCTGACTCTCTCATTCCTTACTCTGTCCATTCTTGTCACTCCTACCCTACTCCTCTGGTACTTCATCTCCACTGCTCGTATTTTATTCTTGTCCCTTTCCTTCATCACCCATGTTTCTGAACCATATGTCAAAATTGGCACAAAGTAGGTCTTGTAGATGATTCCTTTACATTTTTGTGGTACATCTTTATTCCATATCATCCCCCTAACACTCTTGAAAAATCAATCTGCGCACCTTCCCCGCTCATTTATTTCCATCCTATTGCCTCCCTTTTCTTCAATTATGCTCCCCAAGTACTTGAAGCATTCTACTTTCTGCAACTGCTGTCCTCCAAGTGTTATGCCCATATCCAGTCTGTTCTTCTTCCTCGTTGTGATGACCACTTCACTCTTTTGTGCTGAGAACTTCATCCCATATGATAACACTACCTTCTCCCACTCATCTAATTGCTCTTGTACTTCTTCCTCATCCTCTCCCCATACCAGAAGGTCATCAGCAAACAACATTGCCTTCATTTTCCTTTCCCCAATGCTGTTTACCACTTTTCGTATGATTTCATCCATCACCACTATAAATAACAGGGGTGAGAGGGCACTTCCCTGTTTCAGACCACTCTCCAGTTGAAACCATTCCGTTCTCTCTCTTCCCACCTTTACACAGCTTTTGCTTCCCTCGTACATAGCTTTCACTCTAGCCACTGTCTCCTTGTTCACTGCTTTTGCTCTCATTGCTTCCCATACCTTGTTTCTATTAATACTATCATATGCTTTCTCAATATCCAAGAAGGTCATCACCAGATCTTTCCCATATTCATAATGGTGTTCTTGTAGCTGTCTTACTGCAAAGATGAGGTCAACTGTTGACCTTCCTGGCCTGAATCCATACTGTTCTTCCCTCAGCCCATCTTCAACTTCTGTCCGAATTCTTCTCTCCAGTACCTTCTCAAATATTTTGGCGCAGTGGCACATGAGTGTAATTCCCCTGTAGTTCTTGCATTCCTTCCTACTTCCCTTTTTAAATATGGGTATTATTATCCCTCTTTTCCAGTCCTCTGGTATTTTCTTCTCCCTCCATATCACTTTCATTACTCGAAAGAGCCACTGAGTTCCTATCACTCCTGCTGCTCTCACCATCTCCACACTCACTTCGTCTATTCCCGGTGCCTTTCCCCATTTCATCTTCTTTAATGCTTCCTCCACTTCTTTCCATGTCAATTCCTTCTCTGAAATGTCTTGGTCACTGTTTGTTTCTTCCTCCACAATGTCCACTACGCTGGTTTTAGTTGGATTTAGGAGTTCCTTGAAGTATTCTCTCCAGATAACCTTTACTTCTTCCATATTTTCAACCTCCTTTCCATTCCTGTCCACCATTCTGACATTTTCCCTTGTATCTCTTCTCTTTGACTTTATCATTCCATACAACACTTTCTTACTGCCATCACAGTCCTCCTCCATCATTTCTGTCCATTTCTCCAGCCATTTCTTTTTCTCCTCCTTCACTACTTCTCCTGCTAATTTTCTTCCGCTCTTGGTATTCTTCTCTTGTTCTGTCTGTCCTCTGTTGGAACCATTTCCTGAATGCTTCATTTTTCTTTTTCACTGCTTCCTTAGTTCTGGGGTTCCACCATGGTGTTTCCTTCCACCTTTTCTTTCCACTAGTTCTGCCACACACGACTTCCGCTGCTTCTACCAACACGTCCTTGAACCTATTCCATTCTTCTTCACCTGTTTTCGGATCATCCTTCGGTAATTTGTTCCTCACTAATATCTGGAACTTCTCCTTATTTCCATCCTCCTTCAGCTTCCATGTCCTTATTCTTCTTTCTTGGTTTTCAGTTCTCTTTTCCTTCAGTCCTCTCACCTTGGCGACCAGCAGACGGTGGTCACTGTCCAGGGCTTCTGAAGGTATTACCCTTATATCCGTCCCCCCAGGGGCTCACATCTTGTGGGCGTGGGTTGGCGACCACGGGGCCCCAGCTGAGTCCGGCATTGCTTCCACTTACTTGTGCCGGGCTCCTCTCTGTCTTCTTTCCTGTCGACCTCACTTGGTCAACTCTTGTTCTCTTCTGACCCCGACGGTATTAGGGTATCCGAGGCCTAGGGAGTCTCTTCCTTTCCCGCCTTATTTGGCCCTTGTCTCATCTTTTCTGATACCCTCCTTCTGCGAGGGGTCAGCCTTCTTTTTCTCTTCCTTTTACCTCCTGCCTTGTGCTCTAGGCCCTTAAGGAGGCAGGGTGTATGTAGCCCCACCACTTTTGGTGCACCCTAGATAATGCTACACCCTCAGGGGCTCACGGCTGGTGAGTTCGGGAGTTGGCGACCCCGAGGGATTCCTGAGCTGGGTCAGTTTTCCCCTTTTGTCCCTTACCTTCGGGGCGGACCCTCTCCTCTTTCACTTTCCTATCTGCCTTTCATGGCTCTCCTTCCTTTCAAGTCCCTCAATCCGCATTCTTCGAGGGTTGAGGGCATTTCTTTTCCTCCTGTCCTTTATTTTCCTTATTCTCCCTTAGTTCTCAATTTCTTCTTCTAGTATGTAGGTTGGTAGTTAGTTTTAGTTTTAAGTTTGCATTTCATTTTCATCTTCACGATCACCCAAACCATCAGGGGCCGATAGCCTAGATGTTAGGCCCCTTAAAATAACAATTATCATCATCATCATCCTTATATCCGTGATACTCTTCTTTGCCTCCTTCCCGCATAGAATATAGTCCACCACTGATTTCCTAGTCAAATCCCTGCTGGACCAAGTAATTTTATGGCTCTCTCTCTTCTTGTACCATGTGTTTCCAACCATTAGCCCATTTATCTTGCACAGTTCCAACAATCTCTCTCCTTCCTTATTCCTGTTTCCCCATCCTTCACCACCAATCACTTCCTCAAAACCTCTTCTATCAGTTCCGACATGGGCATTTAGGTCTCCCATGACTATTTACATAAAACAAGCATCTAACAGAGTTTTTTTTATATAATAAAAGGGACATGGGGCATTAGAGAAAACAGTATGGAGTAAAATATTGACACGCCAAGCGTCTAAATACCTTCTTTTCCCCGATGCTCTTCGCATGCCTGCAGTTTTTTTTGGAAGAGTCATTCTCCCAAAGCAATCGAGCACGGATATGCATGTCGGGCTCCATCTGGGCATGATTGAAAATTCCTGGTATATTTATATTCTGTTCAGTAAAACAATGATCTTGACCTGTGAGAAATAAATCTTTTGTTAGTGGGTGTGCTGCTATCCATGTTTCCTTTCTGCAATCCTGAAAGAGAACGCATGGGTATGGTTATATTGGACAATGCATTGTTGTCATTCACACATGTATATATCTTCCAGTCGCCCTTGGCGCCTTGCTCTATTCTTACTCTATGCCGGCTAGATTTCTATCCATCTTGTGGGCGTGGGTTGGCGACCACGGGGCCCCAGCTGAGTCCGGCATTGCTTCCACTTACTTGAGCCGGGCTCCTCTCTGTCTTCTTTCCTGTCGACCTCACTTGGTCAACTCTTGTTCTCTTCCGACCCCGACGGTATTAGGGTATCCGAGGCCTAGGGAGTCTCTTCCTTTCCCGCCTTAATTGGCCCTTGTCTTATCTTTTCTGATTCCCTCCTTCTGCGAGGGGTCAGCCTTCTTTTTCTTTTCAAGTTATCTCCTGCCTTCTGCTTAAGGCCCTCAAGGAGGCCGGGTGTATGTAGCCCACCACTTTTGGTGCACCCTAGATAATGCTACACCCTCAGGGGCTCACGGCTGGTGAGTTCGGGAGTTGGCGACCACGAAGGATTCCTGAGCTGGGTCCGTTCTCCCCTTTTGATCCTTACCTTTGGGGCGGACCCTCTCCTCTTTCACTGTCCTATCTGCCTTTCATGGCTCTCCTTCCTTCCAAGTCCCTCAATCCGCATTCTTCGAGGATTGAGGGCATTTCTATTCCTCCTGTCCTTTATTTGCCTTATTCTCCTTTAGTTTTCCATTTCTTCTTCTAGTAAGTAGGTTAGTTTTTAGTTTTAAGTTCGCTTTTCATTTTCATCTTGACGATCACCCAAACCATCAGGGGCCGATAACCTAGATGTTAGGCCCCTTAAAACAACAATTATCATCATCATCATCATCAGATTTCTATCTTAGCGTAATGTTGGCGTCTTAATCTTACTTATCCTAATGTATTGTTATCTTAATGTATTGTGTTATCGGGCTTACCCTGGTACCGGTTTTTGGTAACCAGGTGCCGAACGCGTTATCTTAATCTTACTTAACTTAACGTATTGTTAACCATCAGGGGCCGATAACCTAGATTTTAGGCCCCTTAAAACAACAATTATCATCATCATCATTAACGTATTGTCGGGCTTACCCTGATGACGGGTTTGTTTGTCACCTCGCTCATCCTGACGATGCCCTCTGCTAACTGTACAGGACGGTCTGCACAGATCGATAATCTGTTGAAATTGTTCTGACTGAGACCTCTGGTAGACGTGGGGTGGTTAACTCAGTGTAATCCGCCGGTGAAGCTGGTAATTCACCATACAGGCCTAGAAATCCATCCAATTCTTCTTTTACGTCAAGACCATGAAGACTCCAAAACTCCTGGATGTTTCCTCGGAGTGCCAACCGACGATAATACGATGCCAGCGGTTTGAGGTATAATGGCTTCCCCATTTTGTAAAATGGGATCATCTGGGGCGTGTGTCCACTCTGCACCTGGGAGCGGGCTGTGCTGATAGAATACCCTTCGAACAAGCTGCGGAGTATTGGCATCCGCCATAGCTACAACTGTTTCACGGAGGTTCGAGAATGTAATAGTTTGTGGTGCTGGCATAAATCTTTCGTCCACAAAACTATTCTTGGGAAGCATTGGGATAAAGTTTGTCCCGTTTGACTCGAAGCAGCCCAGTCCGTTAAAGAACCTGACCAATGGCTCAGGTAAAATGTTCACTGATCCAGCGACCTGAACTAAGGTTGGGTCTGGTGTAAATTGATAGCCTTTGATAGCATACCTAGGAGTTATGCTATGCTGCTCATAAAGCCGCTGCATCTTAGCTTCAAATACTGCTAAGCCCACACGATAAGCAGCGTGAATTGTGGCTATTGGATCAGGAACAACAGTTGCAATGTTCAAATATAGAGCACAGGTATTAAAACCAATACTGCGAGTTGAAACAAAGATCGAAATTGCTTGTGTGATTCTCTGTTTCTCTATTTTAGCTAGGGTTTCTGATTGTTTTTTCAGTGCCAACTCAGTTGTCAATGCCTTCTGTGCGGCATTCATTGTCTTCATGCCTGTCTTTTCACGTTAACTTTCCATTCTACTGCCTTGATAAGTACGTCTGGAACCTCGTCCCCTACGGTGTGATGCTCTACCACGGCCTCGAAATTCTTTACTTCTGTTCGCAGCCTCCCTCAATACTGCTCCGCCACGCTGGAACATTTCAAGAGGACCGTCAGAATCTTTCAGAATTTTTTTCTTCAACTTTTTCGCTTGGCTGTGTGCGGTACGGGTCGTTTCTACCACGAGGCTCGTTGTATGAGTCCTACCCTTACTGTGCGTGGTAGCCGTGCCTCCACCAATATGTTTTAGATCCCTTAGTTGGGGGGTTAGTTAGGGCTAAAACACTTATGTCACTGTACTAATTTGGAAGGTGGATCCTAGGAGAGGGGTAGCTTCCCGTAGCTGGGTGAGCTTACCAGTGTAGTGTGTTGTTTGGCGTTTAAACGCTAAGGGGGTGTTCCTGCAAAGACGCAAGTGTCGATTAGGGGATGGACCTCTAAATGCAGGCTAATACACCGGCCTGCCAGCTGGATGGAATGAGTTATACAATAGGCGTGCTTACGTCAGCGGCTCGACGTTATGTAGTCGAGTCGCATGCGGGAAGCACAATGAAACCTGACCAAGCAATTACTGGCTACTATGGTCACGGTCAATCGTGACGAGAGTCAGGAAGGGTATGAGGATGTAAAGAGGCGTGTAATTATCAAGACAAGTGTAATTTACTGACCCTGTGTTTATTGGTCAGTGAGTGTGAATTTGTAAGTCCCTTGTAGGGGAATGTAAGCAATGATACAAGTAGAGTGTACACGATTATGAGTGGGTGTTTACAAAGTAAAGGATTCTGAGCACTTTGCTGATTATCACCTGATGATGCAACTGGAGCAGATGTCGGCTAGGGCCTTCGGCGGCGCACACTGTACAACAGATAATGCTCCAAAAAGGCCTCCCTTCTTATAGTTCTTGGCGGTGCTTGGTCAGCATTCCGCCGACGTAGCTGCCCCAGTTAGTTGTTGTGTAGATGTTTATGTTATGTGTCGCAAGTAGTTGGCCAACCTCCCAAGCTGGGTGGTCGCCTCTTGCCGTGTAAAGATGAAGTTCTGGTCTTATGATGTTGCCAGTTAGGGTGTTTTTAGTGAAAGATGGGGGGTGGCTTTCAGGGGGTACAGCCCTCCGGGCCTGTACAAGTCCTCTTCTTCGATTAGTTCGCGTCCCCGCGAACGGGAACGGAACGTAGAGTGGGGGTGTCGATGTGGTGGGTCGTTTTTGATTTCCTCTTGTACTTCTTCTATTCTTCCGTGTTGATGTAGGCGTGTCGATGTCGTGGTGATGTGAGTTCAACTTGTGCTCAGAGGGGTAGGTTTTAGGATTACATATTAAAATTTAGAACAGTTCATTTAAAAAGTTGACATTTAAAATATTAAAAACTACAAAAAAATACGTGATTTTGACATATATATGTGGTGTTATTGTTCAGGGAGGAAAATCCCAAGGTTGGACGGGTGGTTGTGCCTTCCGGCGCTGTGTTGGGGAAAAAATTGCTCCCTGCAATTTTTTAGTGTGAAAGATGGAAGAAAATAGAAAAAAATAGGTGCTCCAGGATATAAGTTAAAGGAAATATTATAATGGTTTATTGTTCTTGGGATGAAACGGGACACCTTCACAAGTTTTGGCGTTAGTAGAGTAGAAAGGAAAAAAAACACAGTGTACAGTGTTGACATTGTGGCGTGTATGCTTTGGATTTACAGTTTTTGTTTTTACAATGATGCTACAGCATAATATAACATAAAATAACATAAAATGACATGAAATAATAACCTTATCGCTAAACCGTTTTTCTCATGAGCTTGGTACCTCTCTCTCGTTATGTGATCAATTCATAGCGCTCCTATCTGGCCTTGGTCATGCCTTTTCATCCATGGCCATTTTCTGCCCGGCCATTTTACTGTGTTTTAGTGGCTGTGCCGCTAATCCATACCTGTTGTGATTTTTCTCCCGTGGGTGAGAAAATTGCACCTTGGAAGCAAGGGTGAGCGCTTACAACCTATGCGCTGGCCCTGGCTGCCGTAGGTCGCTGATTATTTAAGCGTTTTCTAAGATTTGCGTCAGTGGCGTTCAGTGTCCCACGATCACTTCACGTTGCTGGTCGCGTCGCCGTCACCTTATCGGCGCGACTTGAAAATGTAGCAAAGTGTATGTGTTTGTGTGACATCAGTGTTTTTCATTTGTGTGTGATTGGGGATTTATATTTACAGGGTGTATGTACAGTACAATGATCTTGACCTGTGAGAAATAAATCTTATGTTAGTGGGTGTGCTGCTATCTATGTTTCCTTTCTGCAATCCAGAAAGAGAACGCATGGGTATGGTTATATTGGACAATGCATTGTTGTCATTCACACATGTATATATCTTCCAGTCGCCCTTGGCGCCTTACTCTATTCTTACTCTATGCCGGCTAGATTTCTATCGATCTTGTGGGCGTGGGTTGGCGACCACGGGGCCCCAAGCTGAGTCCGGCATTGCTTCCACTTACTTGTGCCGGGCTTCTCTCTGTCTTCTTTCCTGTCGACCTCACTTGGTCAACTCTTGTTCTCTTCCGACCCCGACGGTATTAGGGTATCCGAGGCCTTCTCGCCTTAATTGGCCCTTGTCTTATCTTTTCTGATTCCCTCCTTCTGCGAGGGGTCAGCCTTCTTTTTCTTTTCATGTTATCTCCTGCCTTCTGCTTAAGGCCCTCAAGGAGGCCGGGTGTATGTAGCCCCACCACTTTTGGTGCACCCTAGATAATGCTATACCCTCAGGGACTCACGGCTGGTGAGTTCGGGAGTTGGCGACCCCGAGGGATTCCTGAGCTGGGTCCGTTCTCCCCCCCCAGGGGCTCACATCTAGTGGGTTGTGGGTTGGCGACCACGGGGCCCCAGCTGAGTCCGGCATTGCTTCCACTTACTTGTGCCGGCTCCTCTCTTTCTTCTTTCCTGTCGACCTCCCTTGGTCAACTCTTGTTCTCTTCCGACCCCGACGGTATTAGGGTATCCGAGGCCTAGGGAGTCTCTTCCTTTCCCGCCTTCATTGGCCCTTGTCTCATCTTTTCTGATTCCCTCCTTCTGCGAGGGGTCAGCCTTCTTTTTCTTTTCCTTTTACCTCCTGCCTTGTGCTCAAGGCCCTTAAGGAGGCAGGGTGTATGTAGCCCCACCACTTCTGGTGCACCGTCGATAATGCTACACCCTCAGGGGCTCACGGCTGGTGAGTTCGGGCGTTGGCGACCCCGAGGGATTCCTGAGCTGGGTCCGTTTTCCCCTTTTTGTCCCTTCCCTTTGGGGCGGACCTTCTCCTCTCTCCCCTCTCCTCTCCTCTTTTCCTTCTATTTCCTTTTCTCTTTAAGATTCCCGCACTGTTTTTGTTACTCGAATCACCGTGTATCTAAATTCCCTTTTACCATTTTTTTTAAAGGCATTTTTGATCTATGTTGCATTTTGTAAGTCTCTTCGATCTAAATTACATCTCGCGATTGTTTTCAACCTCAATTGCATTTTGTAAAGATTGACAATCTAAATTGCTTTTTAGTAAGTCTTTCAATGCAGGCGTCAGGGCATTTTAGTGAGTATTTTGAATTTCAATTGCATTTTGTAAGTATTTTCAACCAAAACCGCATTTCGCACGAATTTTGAATCTAAATTGCATTTTGTTTGGTGGGCATTTTGCACATATTTTGATTCTCAATTGCATTTTGTGGGTATTTTGAATCTAAATTACATTTGTCAAGTATTTTCAATCTAAATTGCTTTTTGTAAGTATTGTCAATCCACATGAGTCGTTTGAATCTACCGTACATTTTGTAAGCATTTTCAATTTCAATTGCATTTTGTAAGTATTTTGAATTTCAATTGCACTTTGTGAATAATTTGGATTGGAACTGGGATATTTCAATCTGAATTGCATTGTGTATTTTCAATTTCAATTGCATTTTGTAAGTATTTTGATCCTCAATTGCATTTTGTACGTATTTTCGATCTCATTTGCATTTTGTAAGTATTTTGAATTTCAGTTGCATTTTGTAAGTATTTCGGCGCTACTTTGCATTTTGTACGTATTTTGAATCTAACCTACGTTTTGTGGGTCTTTTTCAATCTATTCTTTTTGTGCAACTTTTCGTTCTAAAATCCCTTTTGTAGGACCATATTGTGAGTTGTTTCCATGCGAGTTCCTTTTTGTACGTATATTCAGTCTTCGATAATTTTGTTCTGGTTTCCATTTCATTATCATTTTCGCTATCACCCAGATCATTAGGGGCCGATAACCTCGATGTTAGGCCCCTTAAAACAACAATTATCATCATCATCATCATCGGTCCGTTCTCCCCTTTTGTCCCTTACCTTTGGGGCGGACCCTCTCCTCTTTCACTGCCCCCCCAGGGGCTCACATCTTGTGGGCGTGGGTTGGCGACCACGGGGCCCCAGCTGAGTCCGGCATTGCTTCCACTTACTTGTGCCGGGCTCCTATCTTTCTTCTTTCCTGTCGACCTCACTTGGTCAACTCTTGTTCTCTTCTGACCCCGACGGTATTAGGGTATCCGAGGCCTAGGGAGTCTCTTCCTTTCCCGCCTTAATTGGCCCTTGTCTCATCTTTTCTGATACCCTCCTTCTGCGAGGTGTCAGCCTTCTTTTTCTCTTCCTTTTACCTCCTGCCTTGTGCTCTAGGCCCTTAAGGAGGCAGGGTGTATGTAGCCCCACCACTTCTGGTGCACCCTAGATAATGCTACACTCTCAGGGGCTCACGGCTTGTGAGTTCGGGAGTTGGCGACCCCGAGGGATTCCTGAGCTGGGTCCGTTTTCCCCTTTTGTCCCTTACCTTTGGGGCGGACCCTCTCCTCTTTCACTTTCCTATATGCCTTTCATGGCTCTCCTTCCTTCCAAGTCCCTCAATCCACCTTCTCCGAGGGTTCAGGGCATTTCTTTTCCTTCTGTCCTTTTATTTGCCTTATCCTCCTTTAGTTTTCCATTTCTTCTTCTAGTATGTAGGTTAGTAGTTAGTTTTAGTTTTAAGTTCGCTTTTCATTTTTCATCTTCACGATCACCCAAACCATCAGGGGCCGATAACCTAGATGTTAGGCCCCTTAAAACAACAATTATCATCATCATCATCATCTTTCACTGTCCTATCTGCCTTTCATGGCTCTCCTTCCTTCCAAGTCCCTCAATCCGCATTCTTCGAGGATTGAGGGCATTTCTGTTCCTCCTGTCCTTTATTTGCCTTATTCTCCTTTAGTTTTCCATTTCTTCTTCTAGTAAGTAGGTTAGTAGTTAATTTTAGTTTTAAGTTCGCTTTTCAAATTCATCTTCACGATCACCCAAACCATCAGGGGCCGATAACCTAGATGTTAGGCCCCTTAAAACAATTATCATCATTATTAATGTTGGCGTCTTAATCTTACTTATCCCCCAGGGGCTCACATCTAGTGGGTTGTGGGTTGGCGACCACGGGGCCCCAGCTGAGTCCGGCATTGCTTCCACTTACTTGTGCCGGCTCCTCTCTTTCTTCTTTCCTGTCGACCTCCCTTGGTCAACTCTTGTTCTCTTCCGACCCCGACGGTATTAGGGTATCCGAGGCCTAGGGAGTCTCTTCCTTTCCCGCCTTACTTGGCCCTTGTCTCATCTTTTCTGATTCCCTCCTTCTGCGAGGGGTCAGCCTTCTTTTTCTTTTCCTTTTACCTCCTGCCTTGTGCTCAAGGCCCTTAAGGAGGCAGGGTGTATGTAGCCCCACCACTTCTGGTGCACCGTCGATAATGCTACAGCCTCAGGGGCTCACGGCTGGTGAGTTCGGGCGTTGGCGACCCCGAGGGATTCCTGAGCTGGGTCCGTTTTCCCCTTTTTGTCCCTTCCCTTTGGGGCGGACCTTCTCCTCTCTCCCCTCTCCTCTCCTCTTTTCCTTCTATTTCCTTTTCTCTTCAAGATTCCCGCACTGTTCTTGTTACTCGACCCCCAGGGGCTCACATCTAGTGAGTTGTGGGTTGGCGACCACGGGGCCCCAGCTGAGTCCGGCATTGCTTCCACTTACTTGTGCCGGGCTCCTCTCTGTCTTCTTTCCTGTCGACCTCACTTGGTCAACTCTTGTTCTCTTCCGACCCCGACGGTATTAGGGTATCCGAGGCCTAGGGAGTCTCTTCCTTTCCCGCCTTAATTGGCCCTTATCTCATCTTTTCTGATTCCCTCCTTCTGTGAGGGGTCAGCCTTCTTTTTCTTTTCCTTTTACCTCCTGCCTTGTTCTCAAGGCCCTTAAGGAGGCCGGGTGTATGTAGCCCCACCCCTTCTGGTGCACCCTAGATAATGCTACGCCCTCAGGGGCTCACGGCTGGTGAGTTCGGGAGTTGGCGACCCCGAGGGATTCCTGAGCTGGGTCCGTTTTTCCCCTTTTGTCCCTTACCTTTGGGGCGGATCCTCTCCTCTTTCACTTTCCTATCTGCCTTTCATGGCTCTCCTTCCTTCCAAGTCCCTCAATCAGCCTTCTTCGAGGGTTGAGGGCATTTCTTTTCCTCCTGTCCTTTATTTGCCTTAGTCTCCTTTAGTTTTCCATTTCTTCTTCTAGTATGTAGGTTAGTAGTTAGTTTTAGTTTTAAGTTCGCTTTTCATTTTCATCTTCACGATCACCCAAACCATCAGGGGCCGATAACCTAGATGTTAGGCCCCTTAAAACAACAATTATCATCATCATCATCTTGTTACTCGAATCACCGTGTATCTAAATTCCCTTTTACCATTTTTTTAAGGCATTTTTGATCTATGTTGCATTTTGTAAGTCTCTTCGATCTAAATTACATCTCGCGATTGTTTTCAACCTCAATTGCATTTTGTAAAGATTGACAATCTAAATTGCTTTTTAGTAAGTCTTTCAATGCAGGCGTCAGGGCATTTTAGTGAGTATTTTGAATTTCAATTGCATTTTGTAAGTATTTTCAACCAAAACCGCATTTCGCACGAATTTTGAATCTAAATTGCATTTTGTTTGGTGGGCATTTTGCACATATTTTGATTCTCAATTGCATTTTGTGGGTATTTTGAATCTAAATTACATTTGTCAAGTATTTTCAATCTAAATTGCTTTTTGTAAGTATTGTCAATCCACATGAGTCGTTTGAATCTACCGTACATTTTGTAAGCATTTTCAATTTCAATTGCATTTTGTAAGTATTTTGAATTTCAATTGCACTTTGTGAATAATTTGGATTGGACCTGGGCTATTTCAATCTGAATTGCATTGTGTATTTTCAATTTCAATTGCATTTTGTAAGTATTTTGAACCTCAATTGCATTTTGTACGTACTTTCGATCTCATTTGCATTTTGTAAGTATTTTGAATTTCAGTTGCATTTTGTAAGTATTTCGGCGCTACTTTGCATTTTGTACGTATTTTGAATCTAGCCTACGTTTTGTGGGTCTTTTTCAATCTATTCTTTTTGTGCAACTTTTCGTTCTAAATTCCCTTTTGTAGGGCCATATTGTTAGTTGTTTCCATGTGCGTTCCTTTTTGTACGTATTTTCAGTCTTCGATAATTTTGTTCTGGTTTCCATTTCATTATCATTTTCGCTATCACCCAGATCATTAGGGGCCGATAACCTCGATGTTAGGCCCCTTAAAACAACAATTATCATCATCATCATCATCATCTTTAATCTTACTTAATCTAATGTATTGTTATCTTAATGTATTGTGTTATCGGGCTTACCCTGGTACCGGTTTTAGGTAACCAGGTGCCGAACGCGTTATCTTAATCTTACTTAACTTAACGTATTGTCGGGCTTACCCTGATGACGGGTTTGTTTGTCACCTCGCTCATCCTGACGATGCCCTCTGCTAACTGTACAGGACGGTCTGCACATATCGATAATCTGTTGAAATTGTTCTGACTGAGACCTCTGGTAGACGTGGGGTGGTTAACTCAGTGTAATCCGCCGGTGAAGCTGGTAATTCACCATACAGGCCTAGAATTCCATCCAATTCTTCTTTTACGTCAAGACCATGAAGACTCCAAAACTCCTGGATGTTTCCTCGGAGTGCCAACCGACGATAATACGTTGCCAGCGGTTCACCCTCTAATTTATCTGGAGGTCGGAGCGTCTCCATCTTATTGGCTATTAACATAGCTCGTGATCCCTTGTTATGTAAATCTACAGGTGTAGTAATATACTTCGGCCTCTTCTTGGCCAACTTCTCTCCCCCCCGTGGGTGGGGGCTTTAGAATACACCCACGGTATCCCCTGCCTGTCGTAAGAGGCGACTAAAAGGGGCGACCTTGGCTATACTTTAAGGACTCCGCGTTGTTTTGTGAATTGGACCCCCAGTGGGTGGGAGGAAGCGAATACATCCACGGTACTCCCTGCCAGTCGTAAAAGGCGACTAAAAGGGCTTCTCGGAACGGTCCCCTTTCGAGGGTTTGACAGTCACCTCTAAAAGACATACATCCGTGCGGTATAACTCTCATTAGGTTATATCGCACTTCTTTCCGTCACTGCTTTCAGGGTCTGGCAACCAAAATTTCTATATGTGCGTGCTGTTAGGGGATGGGCCACTTACGCTAGCGACTACGCTCGAAAGCCTGTTCCGGTCTTGGCCGCGCCGACAGGTGGGTGTGCCATGTACCCGTTCAGTAGGATCCGCCTGACTACGCAGGTCCCCGCACAGCCGAATGTCAGAGCTGTAAAATCCAGTATATGCCAAGGGGTACATGCCGATACGGCATTGTAAAACATCGGACCCCCGGGCAATGCCTTCCAAGCTAGGCGGGCCTTGCCCTGGCTGGGTAGCGCCTACTGTGACGGCCCGTGATCGGATGTCGGTGGCATTCGGGGAGGATGATCTGGCCATGGGTTCTAAAAGAAAAATCCCCAACCAGGGTGGACCTACACCCAAACAGGGTGGTCCTACACCCAAGTCTTTAACTTTTGATTCCCTGCGGGGATCAACCCCCTGGGAACAGTCTGTTCGTGAGAATCTGGGTGCTAACACTCCCAAGTTTCTGGTCGCCACCAGAACGGATGGGGGTGATTTCAAGATGGTAAAGTCTATTTTGTTTTCTCGGCACATAGAAGGGGTCTATGGCGAGCTTGAGAAGGTACAAAAGATGAGAAATGGTAGCTTGTTGCTCAAGACTAGGACTGGTGAGCAGGTTGACCACCTTCTGAAGTGTGACCACTTTGGCGATATCCCTGTCAAAGTGGAAAAGCACACGTCCTTGAATCTGGTCCGAGGAGTTATTTTCCACCGGGACCTGATTCTGAACACTGACGAGGAGCTCAAGGAGGATATGCAGCACCGTCACGTGACTGATGTCCGGCGCATTACGCGCAAGGTCAATGGTCAAATCGTGGATACTGGTGCTTTCATTATTTTCTTTGAGTTTTCGGTGCTCCCAGAGAAAGTCAAGGTTACAAGTTACCGTTGCGACGTACGGCCTTATATCCCTCCACCAATGAGGTGTTATAAGTGCCAGAAGTTCGGCCACATGTTATCCCGATGCTCGAGCCCCGACATCTGTGGAACATGTGGTAAGGTACCACACGAAGCGGAAGAGTGCACAACACCTTATCAGTGCACTAATTGCCCTGGATTTCATTCTCCTCGGGACAGGAACTGCCCTGTCTTCCTGCGTGAGAAGAAAATCCAGGAGATCAAAACCCTGGATGGTCTCACCTACCAGGAAGCCCGCAAGAAGTACCATACCACGATTTCGCCTTCTCCAACGATTGATTATAGAGCCATAATACCAAATTTGGTCCCGGCGACCTCATCTTTTGTACCAGCTGTGAAACCTTCAACTGAGTTACCTGTTCTGAAGCCAGCACCTAAGACAATAACGGAAAGCCCGAAGGTGACTTCAACTCCACCTTCGGCCACCACGAAGGCTGTGCGAGCGAAGGCAGCTCCGCCCGCACAGCAGGGGAGGAAGTTGAAGACTTACTCCCCACTCGGGAGGAGGTCGAAGACTTTCTCCCCACCCAAACGGTCGGCGAAAGCCGCGCCGAAGCCGGCGGAGGCGGCATCGTCGACCAGGGTCAGGAATTCGGCTCCTGACCCGTCTATATATCTTAAAGAGGCGGGGGCGGGTAAGAAGGGACCCCGAACTACCCATTCCCTTTCTCCCAAAAAGGGGAAGCCATCCGCGCCAACACCTGCGGATGCTTCTGCGCCTGGGGACGTTTCGGTCCCCAGATCTGCGCGCTCCCCACGGAGATCCCCCCGCCGCCGAACTGCGTCTATGAAATCTTCCACCGAGTCGATTCACTCCACGACCTCGCCTGAGGACATGGAGATTATAGTCGACGTAGTGATTGTAGATCCTCCAGAGTCAAAGTTGGAGTACCTTGCTGCTCCACGTTATTCCCTAAGTTCACACAATGGCACTGTTACAGTGGAATTGTAATAGTTATGACAGGCATTTGACAGAACTCCGTCAGCTTATTGCCCAATACGCAGCGAGTATAGTCTGCCTACAGGAAACAAACCTCAGACCTCATCACGTGACTGTTCTGAGAGGTTTCCGACTATACTCTAAAGAGCGACAAGACGCCGCCCGGGATTCCGGGGGCGTTTGTACCTTCGTTCGCTCTGACTGCTATAGTGAGGAGTTTCCACACGCCACTCCTCTGGAAGCTATTGCAGTTCGCGTGTCCTTGCCTGCTATGACAACTGTTTGTAATGTGTACCTTCCACCGAACCAGCCCTTTGATATTAATGACGTCTTTGATCTTGTTGATCAACTTCCAGTCCCTTTCCTAATCGTGGGTGATTTCAACGCTCATCACCCCCAATGGGGATCACCATCTTCCTGCCCCAGAGGAAGGGACGTGGAGGGCTTAATTCAAGGGTTGGATTTATCTCTATTAAATACAGGGGAAGCTACACATTTTAGCTTAGCGCACGGCACGTACTCACACATTGACTTGAGTGTGTGTAGCCGTGCGCTGGTCCCCCTATTTGGTTGGTATGTACACGACGACCTCTGTGACAGTGACCATTTCCCGATCGTTCTTACCCTTCTGACCCAGTCGCCCGTGGAGTTCCCCAGTCGTTGGGTTCTTAAGCGGGCAAATTGGCCCTCGTTTCAAGAACGAGCTGTGTTCGTTGATCTTGGTTGCCAGAGCGTCGATGACGAGGTACAGCACATCACCGATGTGCTTCTTGCTGCCGCCGAAGAGTCCGTTCCATCCTTTTCAGGGACTCCTCGTCGCAAACTCGTCCCTTGGTGGACAGAGGATATTGCAGCGGCAATAAGAGACCGTCGTCGAGCTCACAAGCACTACCGTCGGCGTCCAACCATGGCCAATTTGGTGGCGTTTAAGAAATATCATGCCAAGGCACGGATTCTTATTCGCCAGAGTAAGAAACAATCCTGGGAACGGTAAGTGTCTTCTATTACGGCACATACCCTCTCCTCTCAAGTGTGGACTAAACTACGACGCATTTCGGGTATTCAGACATCTTCTACTGTACCGGGAATTTCCATTGCTAATGAACTGGTTACAGATCCTTATCGCGTTGCAAACCATCTCGCATCGTATTTTGCGGATATATCCGGTTCCGATAACTATGACCCTGCCTTCGTGGCCCTGAGGCGCGAAGCGGAACGTTTCCAGCTTAGTTTTGCTTCCCGCGCTTCGGAGGAGTACAACGTGCCCTTTACGGAGTGGGAACTCCGCGGAGCGCTGGCGCTCTGCAGGGACACGTCTCCTGGCCCGGATAATATTCACAACCAGATGCTTAAACACCTTAACGATGAGAGCATTCGCTATTTGCTCAGGGTGTTTAATCGTATCTGGTTGGAAGGTGTGTTTCCAGCGCAATGGCAGGAAGGTATCATTATACCTATCCTGAAGCCCGATAAGGATCCCAAATTGACAGGGAGTTACAGACCTATTTGTCTCACTAACGGTTTGTGCAAGCTCTTTGAGAGGATGGTCAATTGGCGCCTGGTGTGGGTCCTGGAGAAACGGGGACTCCTGTCTGAATACCAGTGTGGTTTCAGGGCGTCTCGGTGTACCAACGACCATCTGGTACGCCTGGAGACTGCCATACAGGACGCTTTTCTCCGGAGACAGCACCTGGTCGCTGTTTTCTTTGACCTCGAGAAGGCCTATGACACCACTTGGCATTACGGCATCCTCTCTACCCTGCATCAATGGAAATTCCGAGGTAACTTGCCGGTTTTTATTGCGAATTTTCTGTCCCTTCGCCTGTTCCGTGTCCGAATAGGGGGGACATATTCGCAATATCATATACAGGAAAACGGAGTCCCACAGGGATCGGTGCTTAGCGTAACATTATTTGCGATTGCCATAAACGGTATAGTCGCTGCTGCTGGTCCAGCAGTGGTACCGTCGCTATATGTAGACGACTTCGCTCTACATTATAGTGCGCAAAATATGGCGGTCGCTGAACGACAGCTACAACAAGCTATTCGGAGAGTGGAACGCTGGACACTGGAGCATGGCTTTCGATTCTCAACCGCTAAGTCCTCGGTTGTCCATTTCTGCCGAAAGCGCACCCTCCATCCAGATCCTGAACTTTATCTGGGCAATGTAGCTTTGCCTGTTGTTGCTGCGTACCGGTTCCTTGGGCTCCTTTTCGATCAGAAATTGACGTGGGAACCACACGTGCGGTGTTTGAAAACTGCCTGCGCTAAGAAACTCAACATGTTGCGGTTTCTTAGCGGCACATCATGGGGGGCGGACCGCGCGGTGCTCCTGCGTTTTTACAAGTCACTGATTTTATCTAGGTTAGATTATGGCAGTGCAGCATATGGTTCGGCCCGTAAGTCAGTCCTTGTTAAACTGGACAGTGTCCACCACGGCGGTGTGAGGCTGGCGACGGGTGCCTTTCGGACAAGCCCAGTCGTCAGCTTGCTCGCCGAGGCTGGCGTACCTCCTTTACACCTGAGGCGCCAACAAGTACTGCTGACCTATGCTGCAACTATTCGACAGATGCCACTTCATCCAAGCTATCCATGTTTGTTTTACAATCCGAATCGCCGGCTGTATGATGTGCTCGCCCGAGCCACTCGGCCGGCGGGGATTCGCTTGGCTGACTTATACCGTCAGTTCCGATTTCCTTCTGTCTCCTGTATCGTCCGAGTACCTAGCAAGGCCCCTCCGTAGATGGTCGCTCTCCCTGATATCATCCTGGATCTGCACACCGGCCCCAAGTCGGACACGGACTCCTCCATCCATCGGAGGCTGTTCCAGTCCGTGGTGACACGGTATCCGGGATCAGGGCTTGTATTCACGGACGGTTCGAGGGTAAACGAGAAAGTAAGCTGTGCATTTGTGGTTGAGGATCGTCGGTTTCTCTTTTCATTTCCCGAGGCCTGTAGCGTGTACACTGCGGAGCTCTATGCCATCTTAGAGGCTCTGCGGTACACGTTATCAGACGATCACCAGCACTTTCTTGTGTGTACTGACTCTCTGAGTGCGCTGCAGGCGATCGATGTGTGTTTCCCGAAGCACCCGTTGGTCCAGCGTGTGCACGACCAGCTCGTCAGTTCGCGTAACGCTGGAACCGGGGTGACCTTTGTGTGGCTTCCTAGTCACATGGGTATTGCGGGAAACGAGCTTGCTGGTCAGGCGGCGAGAGAGGCAGTTGCACTGACCTCGCTACCGTATAAGGTGCCTGCTAGTGATGTGTACTCTCAGTTGCGGCATTCGATCCTGTCGCATTGGGAGGAGGCATGGCGTGCCACGCCTCCACCCAACAAACTGAGAGGCATCAAGGAGACAACGAAGGTGTGGAAATCTTCCTTCCGATCTCTCCGGAAGGAAGCTGTGGTACTCTGTCGACTCCGGATCGGCCATGGGATTGCTACGCACTCCCACTTGCTAAAGAGAGAAGATCCTCCTGTGTGTACCAGCGGCGCCCACCTAACCGTGGCACACCTTCTCTTGGAGTGTGTGGATCTGGCCAATCTGCGAGGGACTCTCAAATTGCCTAATACCCTCTCCCTTATTCTCCGTGATGACGGGCCGTCAGCTGACCTCGTCATCCGGTTCATGAGGGAGAGTGGTTACTTTTTTAAGTTTTAATGTGTAGTTACGACTTTTAATTCTGGTTAAATCTGTTTTCTGATTTTTATTGTGTTATGTATTGTATTGTTCACTATGCCTTATTTGTTTTATCCTTTTTTACCATCCGCCTTTTATTCTTTTTATTCAAATAAGGCATAATTTTTTGGGGCTCACTGTCTGTTTTATAAACACCATTTTCGCTCCATCCATGGCAGTGAGTTGTTTTTATCTACATCCTTTCATTTCACGCCATTTCATTTCATTAGGGCCGATAACCTCGATGTTAGGCCCCTTAAAACAACAATTATCATCATCATCTTTCATGGCTCTCCTTCCTTCCAAGTCCCTCAATCCGCATTCTTCGAGGATTGAGGGCATTTCTATTCCTCCTGTCCTTTATTTGCCTTATTCTCCTTTAGTTTTCCATTTCTTCTTCTAGTAAGTAGGTTAGTAGTTAATTTTAGTTTTAAGTTCGCTTTTCAATTTCATCTTCACGATCACCCAAACCATCAGGGGCCGATAACCTAGATGTTAGGCCCCTTAAAACAACAATTATCATCATCATCATCATCAGATTTCTATCTTAGCTTAATGTTGGCGTCTTAATCTTACTTAATCTAATGTATTGTTATCTTAATGTATTGTGTTATCGGGCTTACCCTGGTACCGGTTTTAGGTAACCAGGTGCCGAACGCGTTATCTTAATCTTACTTAACTTAACGTATTGTCGGGCTTACCCTGATGACGGGTTTGTTTGTCACCTCGCTCATCCTGACGATGCCCTCTGCTAACTGTACAGGACGGTCTGCACATATCGATAATCTGTTGAAATTGGTCTGACTGAGACCTCTGGTAGACGTGGGGAGGTTAACTCAGTGTAATCCGCCGGTGAAGCTGGTAATTCACCATACAGGCCTAGAATTCCATCCAATTCTTCTTTTACGTCAAGACCATGAAGACTCCAAAACTCCTGGATGTTTCCTCGGAGTGCCAACCGACGATAATACGTTGCCAGCGGTTCACCCTCTAATTTATCTGGAGGTCGGAGCGTCTCCATCTTATTGGCTATTAACATAGCTCGTGATCCCTTGTTACCCCCCAGGGGCTCACATCTAGTGGGTTGTGGGTTGGCGACCACGGGGCCCCAGCTGAGTCCGGCATTGCTTCCACTTACTTGTGCCGGCTCCTCTCTTTCTTCTTTCCTGTCGACCTCCCTTGGTCAACTCTTGTTCTCTTCCGACCCCGACGGTATTAGGGTATCCGAGGCCTAGGGAGTCTCTTCCTTTCCCGCCTTCATTGGCCCTTGTCTCATCTTTTCTGATTCCCTCCTTCTGCGAGGGGTCAGCCTTCTTTTTCTTTTCCTTTTACCTCCTGCCTTGTGCTCAAGGCCCTTAAGGAGGCAGGGTGTATGTAGCCCCACCACTTCTGGTGCACCGTCGATAATGCTACACCCTCAGGGGCTCACGGCTGGTGAGTTCGGGCGTTGGCGACCCCGAGGGATTCCTGAGCTGGGTCCGTTTTCCCCTTTTTGTCCCTTCCCTTTGGGGCGGACCTTCTCCTCTCTCCCCTCTCCTCTCCTCTTTTCCTTCTATTTCCTTTTCTCTTTAAGATTCCCGCACTGTTTTTGTTACTCGAATCAC
Source organism: Meconema thalassinum (assembly GCA_946902985.2). NCBI lineage: Eukaryota > Metazoa > Arthropoda > Insecta > Orthoptera > Tettigoniidae > Meconema > Meconema thalassinum. Next base: position 498,827,912 of record OX336392.1, on the reverse strand, counting down.
CGTGTATCTAAATTCCCTTTTACCATTTTTTTTAAGGCATTTTTGATCTATGTTGCATTTTGTAAGTCTCTTCGATCTAAATTACATCTCGCGATTGTTTTCAACCTCAATTGCATTTTGTAAAGATTGACAATCTAAATTGCTTTTTAGTAAGTCTTTCAATGCAGGCGTCAGGGCATTTTAGTGAGTATTTTGAATTTCAATTGCATTTTGTAAGTATTTTCAACCAAAACCGCATTTCGCACGAATTTTGAATCTAAATTGCATTTTGTTTGGTGGGCATTTTGCACATATTTTGATTCTCAATTGCATTTTGTGGGTATTTTGAATCTAAATTACATTTGTCAAGTATTTTCAATCTAAATTGCTTTTTGTAAGTATTGTCAATCCACATGAGTCGTTTGAATCTACCGTACATTTTGTAAGCATTTTCAATTTCAATTGCATTTTGTAAGTATTTTGAATTTCAATTGCACTTTGTGAATAATTTGGATTGGAACTGGGATATTTCAATCTGAATTGCATTGTGTATTTTCAATTTCAATTGCATTTTGTAAGTATTTTGATCCTCAATTGCATTTTGTACGTATTTTCGATCTCATTTGCATTTTGTAAGTATTTTGAATTTCAGTTGCATTTTGTAAGTATTTCGGCGCTACTTTGCATTTTGTACGTATTTTGAATCTAACCTACGTTTTGTGGGTCTTTTTCAATCTATTCTTTTTGTGCAACTTTTCGTTCTAAAATCCCTTTTGTAGGACCATATTGTGAGTTGTTTCCATGCGAGTTCCTTTTTGTACGTATATTCAGTCTTCGATAATTTTGTTCTGGTTTCCATTTCATTATCATTTTCGCTATCACCCAGATCATTAGGGGCCGATAACCTCGATGTTAGGCCCCTTAAAACAACAATTATCATCATCATCATCATCGATCCCTTGTTATGTAGATCTACAGGTGTAGTTGTCCCGCAATCCCCCGGAGGGGATTACTGGACAGCCCCCCCCCCCCCCCCCCAAGTGACCCAAGGTCTAAATGTTTAGGCTACCTGGAAGACCAAGGGAAAGAGGGGGCTTGATCAGAATGATCATCTCAGGGGCTCACTGCTGGTGAGTTCGGGCGTTGGCGACCCCGAGGGATCCTGAGCTGGGTCCGTTTTCCCCTTTTGTCCCTTCCCTTTGGGGCGGACCTTCTCCTCTCTCCCCTCCCCTCTCCTCATTTCCTTCTATTTCCTTTTCTCTTTAAGATTCCCGCCCTGTTTTTGTTACTCGAATCACCGTGTATCTAAATTCCCTTTTATCGATTTTTAAGGCATTTTTGATCTATGTTGCATTTTGTAAGTTTTTTCGATCTAAATTACATCTCGCGATTGTTTTCAACCTCAATTGCATTTTGTAAAGATTGACAATCTAAATTGCTTTTTAGTAAGTCTTTCAATGCAGGTTGCGGGGCCTTTTAGTGAGTATTTTGAATTTCAATTGCATTTTGTAAGTATTTTCAACCAAAACCGCATTTCGCACGAATTTTGAATCTAAATTGCATTTTGTTTGGGGGCATTTTGCACATATTTTGATTCTCAATTGCATTTTGTGGGTATTTTGAATCTAAATTACATTTTGTCAAGTATTTTCAATCTAAATTGCTTTTTGTAAGTATTGTCAATCCACATGAGTCGTTGGAATCACCGTACATTTTGTAAGCATTTTCAATTTCAATTGCATTTTGTAAGTATTTTGAATTTCGATTGCACTTTGTGAATAATTTGGATTGGAACTGGGATAAGGCCTATTTCAATCTGAATTGCATAGTGTATTTTCAATTTCAATTGCATTTTGTAAGTATTTTGAACCTCAATTGCATTTTGTACGTATTTTCGATCTCATTTGCATTTTGTAAGTATTTTGAATTTCAGTTGCATTTTGTAAGTATTTCGACGCTACATTGCATTTTGTACGTATTTTGAACCTAGCCTTCATTTTGTGGGTATTTTTCAATCTATTCCTCTTGTGAATCTTTTCGTTCTAAATTCCCTTTTGTAAGAACATTTTGTGAGTCGTTTCAATCCGAGTTCCTTTTTGTAAGTATTTTCCGTCTCACTTAATTTTCGTTCTGGTTTCCGTTTCATTATCATCTTCGCTATCACCCAGATCATTAGGGGCCGATAACCTAGATGTCAGGCCCCTTAAAACAACAATTATCATCATCATCATCATCATCAGAATGATCATGGAGCGGAAGGCTGGGTTGGTTAACCTAGAGGGTGGTTTTCAGTTACTGGCCAAGGAAATAGTCATGTAGTCAAATTAGAAAACAACATAAACAAAGTATATTCAAAATAAAAGGGATACAACGTAAGGCGGGGGCACACATAAATAGAAGCACTGGTTCTAAGAAAAGATTTGGAGGGCCCCATTAAATGAGCTGGTCGTTCACGAGGCCTAAGGGTTAAATTAACCAAAAAGGAAAATATTGGCTCAGGAGAGCGGACCAAAGTTTAATCAAATGCCCAAACAGAGGGGTTAGCGAGCGGGCAAGAACGAGTTATCTGATGCCATAGAAGTTAGTCAGTTATCACGAGCGCGTGATACAAACAAGGAGAGCATTTAAATTAAATGACCTAGGAAGGTTTCTGAGCGCCAAACGGCTCATAATAAAACAGCATTGCGAGCAAACGCAAAGGAAGGGGAGGAAAACTAGGGTTGGCAAGGCCCGCGTGCAGCAACACGCCAACAATGGACCGACCATAACGGGCGACAATTCAAAGGGCATGCCGCCGTGACAAATTAACTAAATCCCACCAAAATTACATTGAGTAATAGTATTCCAAATTTGTCCTTTTGAAGTTTAAACCAAGAAATAATTTAACGCAAACAGTTAGGTTGGCATCCCGCGTACATCTTACGTTGTGGCTACTATGTGCTGAAGAAAATGCGTAGCATTTTGCCAACATGCGAAACAGTCCAAAGTTTCAGAAATAAGACGGAGAAAATCCCTTCATTATATGTCGAATATTAAACTAGTAAGATGAGAATTGCAGAATCAAATAGATTGGGTTTGTGGTACCACATATGAAAGTTCCAAGTCTATGGACGCTTTGTTTCCACCCGCACTGAAACGAAAATATTTAAATAAAGAAAAATCTCCATCGGGAGTGAAATAGCTCAAAATGGGTGGCGTAATACGCACTAAAAGAAACAGTTCACAGTACCTTGTAATTGGCCTATTTGCCAATAAATTGCACTCTTGGCCGACCTCCGAGGTGTCGGCCAGAACACTTCCTCTCGTTACATCGTTCCCAGTTCAACTCTTGGCGTCAGACGCCAAACATGCTTCACTATCAACCCACTGTGTAATAGAGTGAGCACGGCCGATCCAATAGGAAGCCAACAGGGTGTGTCACCGCGTACACACGGCCACAGCCGCCATTTTCTAGCCGAAAAGGGGTCCAGTCATGAGAGGGGAAGGCGGGAATTTGAAAGTCCAGAAATGTTCCAATGTATAGAGCTCTCTTCCCGGGGACGACAGACCCGGGGGAGAGGGGGTGGGGACAAAACATTGTGTTAGTCGAAACGACTGGCACAGTCTTCCCCTCTGCTAACGAAAACCAAGGGGTGGAAGGGGAGGGCGCTGACAAGGGGGCGTGCCCCTAGAGTACACATCAAGGTTGTACAGAGCAGTAGTGTAGTCACTCGCAGATGTCCTCATGCAACGCATGCTCCACCAACAAGAGTACGTTCCTCCCAAATTACCAGCTATACCGGTGTACCAATCCAGTACTTATCTTCAAGATGCTCAGCAGGGCCAGGACGACCAGGTAGGTATCCTCTTCCGAACCGCCAGCAGCCGTCAGAATCCACCACCAGATGAAGAAAATCGTCGAGGCCGACAGCGACCCTGGCCTCGGGTCACTGCCCCATAAGTGTGAAGTTTGCACCCTTCACACATGGCCACTGCTGAAACAAACCAAAAACCAGCAGCAGACTGTTTCCACACAGCAGGCGACTCAACAGGACAAGTCGACCCTAAGACTTAATGAAGTTACCAACGCTACTGTATGCCCCCATCTTCACACACTCTCAAACGCCGTACTCCGGCAGCTATTCGCAAGGAATGAACAACCAGGCGGGTAGGATCCCCGGGATGTGGATTTGGGCCTCGTGATACAAAGGCGTGGGTCTGGTAAATGCAAATTGATGGTAGACGAATGCCCATGGGTTATAAAATACGTAAATGGAAAATATATTGAAACAATAAGGAAAATACAACAACATGTGGAAAACAAAACACTGGCATAAATAAAGAAAACACTCCTAGCTGTAACCTAGACCCCACGTGGTCTTGTGAATCTACGGTCACGGGTGGCAACTACAACTTTAGTATAAAAAACATATTTCTTGGGTAGCAAGAAATATTGTCCCAGCAAATGGCTTAAGGTAAGAACACAACCTAAATGTGAAATTATAATTATTGTAACGAAAATGAAATGCCAGGAGGCATTTTGGGAGAACCCAAGAGCGGAAGCTCAAAACAAGGCCAAACATGGTGTAGCAAAACAGAAGGTAACGGAAATAAAAATTATATTAAAATAAGGATAGACTAAAGGGCTAACCACTGGCCCTGAGCGAAATGCTCCAACACAACAAACTATCGTGACCGTTCTCCACATAAATGAAATTGCTGGCGGCTACCTGACCACGAGGCCAGCCGTTTGCAATTGTAGGCCACATTTGAAAGACAATGCGCCCATTTGTCCACCTATGTTAACTAGCCCTCCAAAATATAACATTCAAAATATAAAGCAGAAACTAAACAGTCATAATTAATTAAATTATACCACACACGGCGTAAGAATTGTATCGATGCAGTTCGATAAAAGGAAACCTGTTCGTAAGGCAAGCCGCCATTGGCTATGTGCCTTGCAGTTCATACTAGTTCAAAATGTTTAGAATAGATAAGACAATTCACCTTGAATCGATTTGTATTTCTCACGGCGACACTGTAAGTTGATAATCATTTAAGTAGTGATAGAATTCACAAGAGTTATTGCAGGATAAGATCGGAGGTTTTACCTTAATATCGATGGCAGGCCACATGGCCTGTGTAAAATGCCGAGCTCGGAGAGCACGGACGAAAACACTCTTATGCGGTGCATAGTTCTGGAGCTACTGGGGGAGAGACGCGCACTGAGGCACGCCACCTGGCGGGCGACAACAGTCGCGCGCGCCTCACGGAGAAATTAGGAAGCAGACACTACCAACTGCGGTAGGTGCTGAGAGTCACGGATAACACCTCGCTGGCCCAACCAGAAGGACGATTCAGTTGGCAGGCCGGGCCAGGCTTACTCAATGTGCAAGTCACTGCGCGCGGGATCGCGCCATTGGTTCATTTGAACCGGCCGGGCCAATAGCGTCAGAGGAGGCCTCAAGACGTAGTTTAACCAGCCCGGGATAGTTCATTTGTAGAGCCGGAACAGTTCATTAGTAGAGGATAGGGGAGGGCAGCGTCAGCGGCGGGGCATTCAAATATGAGTGAAACACAAGTCGCGTAGAAGGCCGCCCGGGTAGCCGCGGGCAGGGGCAGAAACGTGTGCCAGTCTTTGAAGTGGCACAGCCTCCCCCTCATAAAGCCGACAGTGGGGGTGAGCCAACAGGGAGAGGCTCCCCCCTGTAAGTTCTCTTGAGGACGGCTTGGTCCGCCAACAGGCAAATAATGTTTGTTCATGCGTCACTCACTGCACCAGGAAGTCGAAACAGCAGGAAGGTAGAAATGCCCAACTAATGATGTCGGGAAGACCCCAAGCTTGGCAAGAAGGAACAGCACCATACCACCATACCAGATGACCACTATAGTACCCCTCCAGCATCACCATAGTACCGCTCCAGTCGTTCAGCATCCAGGGTCGACATCAGGGAAGGGTCACCAACCGCACCGACCAGCAGGCATCAGGATCACCATCAGATGGAGGAAGACGTCATGACAGTGACCTTGGCACAGGCCACCACCATCTCCAGAAATGAGGGGTGCAACCCTCACACTGGACCACCACTGAAACAGCCCAGGACAAGAGCAGACACAGCACGCAGAGACGCAACACAAGGTTGGGTTGGCTTCTTCACCAGCGGGGTCGAAGAATGCCACTGGCCTGAGAGGGACCAGGGCGAGAGCTTGAGCAACTTCCGTAGCACATGTTAGGACTTTCACTGTGCAACAAGAACTTGGCAATTCACTTGCCTTAGTGATACGAGATCACATTCACTTTCATAGGGGCGATGCACACACAATGCACACGCAGGCTTTAGGTTTAGCAGAATTACGTTAATGTCAAGTCACTAAAATGGGAAGAAACACGGGACAGCGTTCTCTTGAACTTTTGTTACCTCCACTTCACTGGAGTTAGTAACTACACAGAACTGGTACCCAACCAAAATCCTAATGTTACAATGCTATGTTGAATAAATGGAAAATCTTAATACATTTTTCATCGTAGTGAGAAAATACTCCCCCCAGGGGCTCACCTCTAGTGGGATGTGGGTTGGCGACCACGGGGCCCCAGCTGAGTCAGGCATTGCTTCCACTTACTTGTGCCGGGCTCCTCTCTGTCTTCTTTCCTGTCGACCTCACTTGGTCAACTCTTGTTCTCTTCCGACCCCGACGGTATTAGGGTATCCGAGGCCTAGGGAGTCTCTTCCTTTCCCGCCTTAATTGGCCCTTGTCTCATCTTTTCTGATTCCCTCCTTCTGCGAGAGGTCAGCCTTCTTTTTCATTTCCTTTTATCTCCTGCCTTGTGCTTAAGGCCCTCAAGGAGGCCGGGTGTATGTAGCCCCACCACTTTTGGTGCACCCTAGATAATGCTACACCCTCAGGGGCTCACGGCTGGTGAGTTCGGGAGTTGGCGACCCCGAGGGATTCCTGAGCTGGGTCCGTTTCCCCCTTTTGTCCCTTACCTTTGGGGCGGACCCTCTCCTCTTTCACTGTCCTATCTGTCATTCATGGCTCTCCTTCCTTCCAAGTCCCTCAATCCGCCTTCTTCGACGATTGAGGGCATTTCTTTTCCTCCTGTCCTTTATTTGCCTTATTCTCCTTTAGTTTTCCATTTCTTCTTCTAGTATGTAGGTTAGTAGTTATTTTTAGTTTTAAGTTCGCTTTTCATTTTCATCTTCACGATCACCCAAACCTTCAGGGGCCGATAACCTAGATGTTAGGCCCCTTAAAACAACAATTATCATCATCATCATCATCATGAGAAAATACTGAGATTGAGTCGCACGAAAGAAATCTAGGGGAACCCACGACCACAGGAATGGCTCAGCTCTCGCAATACAGGGGAGAACATGAAACAGTTACCTTGTCACCACACAGATCACAACTGGTGTCAACAAATTTCCAACATTTACAATTTACCTTTTACTTTACATTACTTACACATCAAATGGCCTCTAGTACACGGAACGCAGGACAGGAAACACACCTACACGGAACGCAGAGAACAGAACAGGAACACACACTTCGCTTAACCATACAACTTACCAACACGATGACAGGAACAGTGAACCAAGAAACAGAAAATCTACCAATTCTACCCAACGGGTCATCTTCTGTGACACCAAGGCGCCTGCGAGCAAATGCAGGGCAACCTTCATCATCTCGGCAACGTGACCGGGTACAGCCAGTACTTCACAATGTGCACCACGCACAAGAACTAATCCACAGTCCTTAACACTCTACGCTACACACAGCGCACAGACAAAATTCAACGAGGAAAGGATCCGACACCAGGGCTGCGAGCAAATGCAGTAATCCCTGATATCCACACACACACACACACCAGAACAAGAGTACTACGACTCAGAACATATCAATGTTCACTTCAACAACACCAAATACAGAACGAAGAAATAGGCCACAAGGGGCATACCAAGACCTCAAGCAGGTCCCACTGACTGCAAAATCACTGCAATAAAACACGACAGAAGCACAACTTCAACTTCCTTACACGTCTGTCGACACAGCGTCATACCAAGACAGCACCACATACACGTCTCCAAGAACTCTATACGATGCTAAAATACAATAAGAAATCACCGTTACCAAATCACAGCACAGGAAAATACTGCAACCCACACTACACCTCACATTCTGCGTTCTCTGCTTCCTCGGCTTCTACTGTAACGCCCAAAAATACCACAACAAATACCTCAACAACTTGAGATACCTTGACACAAAACAGCTCTACCGCAACTACCTGTAGAAACCGATGCCACCAGAACAAATCGACTCCGTCGACAGGCACCAACTCTTCAGCACCAAAAACCCTGAAATAAAATGGCTATGCAACTATCGAAGACACACTAACACTACAAGTTGCTCCTGCCACAAGGTGAACTCTCCAGTTCACATGACAGAAGGGGACGAACGAGCTCTACACATGACACATAAGGATAGCAATTCCTCCTGCCGAGCGTTGACGTAAGGAACACACAAGCCAGCTAACCAAAGAGAGAACACCATGTCCTCAGAGGACGCCGGGGTACAACTGAGACAGGCACCAACCCAAGGAAACGCTAGGTAATGTCCAGGAAAAATACTAATAAAAACCCTAAAATAAAACAACAACACTTCATACTCCGACACTACTCTTATCTACATTAACGACTGATGACATCGACGTAACATCACGATGCCAGGTCTCCGGATGTCATTGCGGGGGAGAATTACACGTGCGGTCTGAATGACCGAAATGACCACAAGCGTTACATTTCACAGAACTGCTATTCACTCGACCTCGAGCTTCTTGACGATTAGAAAATTCACCACGGTTAGTAGCTTCTTGGTGTCTGACATCACCTCTACTACTCGAAGGGCCTTGGAAACGGACATTCCTTCCAGAATTAAAATTTCCAGAGCTCCTGACTTCTTCATTACGAACAGGACTACTCTGAGGCTGATTTCTCGACCATAGACCTCCTGAAACTTGAGGCTTACGATTTCCCCAATTACCTTGGCTACCCTGGGAACGAGCCTTGTTCCAACGATTAGAAGAACCTTGCGGTTTGTATGAATTAAATTGTGAGGGTTGATCAACAGAACCTCTACCATAGTCAGACTGGCGTACGGACTCTCCACGTACGGCAAAAGCACACAATTGAGCAATAGTGCTCGGGCGAGACCCTAAGCATAAAAATGAACGATAGTCTGGCGTCACACCATCCAAAATGTGTTCCACCATCTCTTGCTCGGTGAAGTCAACAGAAAACATCTTAGCTAGCTTCAACATATCTTGCATGTACACATTCAACGATTCCCCATACTTCTGTACACGATACAAGTGACGTTGAATTACAGTACCCATCTTTCTATACGGAATGAAATTTGACATTACTTGCTCACAGAACACTTCGATACCTGTATTACGGGACATAGCCTCGACAACCATACTTCTCATCATACCAGAAGTGAACGGGAACATAAGTTGGTACACCTGAGTGTAACTCACACCAAATACAGCAGCGTACTCATAAATTTCCACCAACTCACGCAGAAAATGAATAATACCATCAGTGGTGTCAGTGTTCATGTGCTTCAACTTAGCTACACAATCAGATAACGGGTAGGCGAGATTCCCAAAATTACGGTTAGAAAAAACTGTATGACTCGAACCCGGACCTCTCTGTTCGCCACGAACAGGTCCACCATCATCACTCGGGTTATTGAAATTCCAACCTTGAGGTTCTACACGAGAAGACACTCTATTCTTGTTGCACCAAACTTTATCTTTAGGCCAACGGAAATTAAGAGGCTTAATACCTAACGAAGGCGGATAGTTACTACTAGGAACGTCTTGAGGAGCACTTCGTCTCGGAGTAGGATACATGCTCCGACTACGGAGATTTACTTCTTGAACACCCCTCGTACTGGGCGTCAGAACAGAACAAGTAGGACGAGAAAAGGCACTAGAATAAGAATACGTTACTCCACCACTGGAGTTACTTGTGGTGTACACAGGAGTTGTGCTACATACGGAACGAGGCATTTCAGTTGACATGAACAACTCTCTAGCACTCGGTTGCAAATTTTCGAAAACGGAAGAATTACAATTGACATCACCGTTAGAATTGTTTACAGCAGAAACAGAATGAACGGACACTGGTACACGAAAACTAGAATCAGTACCCAAATTATTCATCCATGAAGCGTTTGACACTTCAACCAAATTCGCGTCGGACGATAATCCTTGGTTAAAATTTAACCGGCTAAACTCAGTCGCTAAAACACTATCGACTGGTTTTCTCTCATTGACTTGAAGGTATTGTGTAGACAATCTGACAACACTTGCGTTGCCACCAGCATCGACACTACTGGCTGGCAACCCTGACATGACACGTGACCTGCCTACAGCAGCTCTTTCACGATACACATAAGCAGAATGATCCACACGAGGGAAAGAAAAAGGATTAGCAACGTCTACTTCAGCCAAGGAAATTACTGGCAACCCTGTACAATTGCTATCTACTGTAGTACCATTTTTAGTAGAAACCGGAAGGACATTATTGTGTTCAACAGATTGAAACATGCTAGCATTATTTGAAACTTCACAACTCAATCAAATTGCATCTAATAGATTAGCGGTACATGTTGGAACATAAGGCTGATTATCACCTTCACTGGTAGGGAGCCTTATTTCATCACTGTCTACACTGACTGCACGGAGTGCTTCTGCACCATTACAACCACTAAAATTTTCATCGAAAACTTTATTTGCACATTCGGCTATCATGCGCTGAATTTCAAAAATATTGGCCAGTTCCTCGTCAGAACGATGAGACGAAACAGATAGAACATCTTCGCAACGAGTGAACAAGTACTGCAGAAGAGCACGCAACTTTTTATATTGGGCAGACGTACCATAATCATCGAGCAAAAACAAATTAATGAGATTAGCACAAACGTCTACTCTATGGAAAATCTGTGACTCACCAATTGCAAATTCTGCTTCGGACAGCACAGGCAACAATACAGGGTCCTTAAGGGCAGGTTTCAGAACTGCTCGAGCCACCTCCGTGCTCGCGGGAACCTCCAAATTCCTGATCTCCAATTCAAATTGGATTTCTTCATGATCCAAATACTTTGGATCTGGTACGTGTCGCTCCATGGCAGTAGCATGAAATGAAAAACCAAAATATCAGACAGTTGAATTTTACAACACCTTAAGTCTAACGGTTTAATTTTCCACATGAAACTTAAACACGAATTTTACTTATTTGCCCATGGTATGAAGTTATAATTACAAAAAAAAAAAAGGATTCCACACTTCAGTGTCTTCATCCTGATAAATATCAGGGCAGAGTCGATGATGTTGCCACGTGGCTTCCATCTACCACCAGCGGTAGCAAAACCAGACAAAATCGACAACTAACGCTCTGCTACCACTTACTGTACGGCATAAGACTTAATGAAGTTACCAACGCTACTGTATGCCCCCATCTTCACAAACTCTCAAACGCCGTACTCCGGCAGCCATTCGCAAGGAATGAACAACCAGGCGGGTAGGATACCCGGGATGTGGATTTGGGCCTCGTGATACAAAGGCGTGGGTCTGGTAAATGCAAATTGATGGTAGACGAATGCCCATGGGTTATAAAATACGTAAATGGAAAATATATTGAAACAATAAGGAAAATACAACAACATGTGGAAAACAAAACACTGGCATAAATAAAGAAAACACTCCTAGCTGTAACCTAGACCCCACGTGGTCTTGTGAATCTACGGTCACGGGTGGCAACTACAACTTTAGTATAAAAAACATAATTCTTGGGTAGCAAGAAATATTGTCCCAGCAAATGGCTTAAGGTAAGAACACAACCTAAATGTGAAATTATAATTATTGTAACGAAAATGAAATGCCAGGAGGCATTTTGGGAGAACCCAAGAGCGGAAGCTCAAAACAAGGCCAAACATGGTGTAGCAAAACAGAAGGTAACGGAAATAAAAATTATATTAAAATAAGGATAGACTAAAGGGCTAACCACTGGCCCTGAGCGAAATGCCCCAACACAACAAACTATCGTGACCGTTCTCCACATAAATGAAATTGCTGGCGGCTACCTGACCACGAGGCCAGCCATTTGCAATTGTAGGCCACATTTGAAAGACAATGCGCCCATTTGTCCACCTATGTTAACTTGTCCTCCAAAATATAACATTCAAAATATAAAGCAGAAACTAAACAGTCATAATTAATTAAATTATACCACACACGGCTTAAGAATTGTATCGATGCAGTTCGATAAAAGGAAACCTGTTCGTAAGGCAAGCCGCCATTGGCTATGTGCCTTGCAGTTCATACTAGTTCAAAATGTTTAGAATAGATAAGACAATTCACCTTGAATCGATTTGTATTTCTCACGGCGACACTGTGAGTTGATAATCATTTAAGTAGTGATAGAATTCACAAGAGTTATTGCAGGATAAGATCGGAGGTTTTACCTTAATATCGATGGCAGGCCACATGGCCTGTGTAAAATGCCGAGCTCGGAGAGCACGGACGAAAACACTCTTATGCGGTGCATAGTTCTGGAGCTACTGGGGAGAGACGCGCACTGAGGCTCGCCACCTGGCGGGCGACAACAGTCGCGCGCGCTCACGGAGAAATTAGGAAGCAGACACTACCAACTGCGGTAGGTGCTGAGAGTCACGGATAACACCTCGCTGGCCCAACCAGAAGGACGATTCAGTTGGCAGGCCGGGCCAGGCTTACTCAATGTGCAAGTCACTGCGCGCGGGATCGCGCCATTGGTTCATTTGAACCGGCCGGGCCAATAGTGTCAGAGGAGGCCTCAAGACGTAGTTTAACCCGCCCGGGATAGTTCATTTGTAGAGCCGGAACAGTTCATTAGTAGAGGATAGGGGAGGGCAGCGTCAGCGGCGGGCCATTCAAATATGAGTGAAACACAAGTCGCGTAGAAGGCCGCCCGGGTAGCCGCGGGCAGGGGCAGAAACGTGTGCCAGTCTTTGGAGTGGCACAGTAGTAATAAACTTCGGCCTCTTCTTGGCCAACTTCTCTGTTACCAGACCCAGCATCTGGATATCCGTACGTAGATCATCCATTGTATACCCTTGAGGTATAATGGCTTCCTCATTTTGTAAAATGGGATCATCTGGGGCGTGTGTCCACTCTGCACCTGGGAGCGGGCTGTGCTGATAGAATACCCTTCGAACAAGCTGCGGAGTATTGGCATCCGCCGTAGCTACAACTGTTTCACGGAGGTTCGAGAATGTAATAGTTTGTGGTGCTGGCATAAATCTTTCGTCCACAAAACTATTCTTGGGAAGCATTGGGATAAAGTTTGACCCGTTTGACTCGAAGCAGCCCAGTCCGTTAAAGAACCTGACCAATGGCTCAGGTAAAATGTTTACTGATCCAGCGACCTCAACTAAGGTTGGGTCTGGTGTAAATGGATAGCTGTTGATAGCATACCTAGGAGTTATGCTATACTGCTCATAAAGCCGCTGCATCTTAGCTTCAAATACTGCTAAGCCCACACGATAAGCAGCGTGAATTGTGGATATTGGATCAGGAACAACAGTTGCAATGTTCAAATATAGAGCACAGGTATTAAAACCAATACTGCGAGTTGAAACAAAGATCGAAATTGCTTGTGTGATTCTCTGTGTCTCTATTTTAGCTAGGGTTTCTGATTGTTTTCCCAGTGCCAACTAAGTTGTCAATGCCTTCTGTGCGGCATTCATTGTCTTCATGCCTGTCTTTTCACGATAACTTTCCATTCTACTGCCTTGATAAGTACGTCTGGAACCTCGTCCCCTACGGTGTGATGCTCTACCACGGCCTCGAAATTCTTTACTTCTGTTCGCAGCCTCCTTCAATACTGCTCCGCCACGCTGGAACATTTCAAGAGGACCGTCAGAATCTTTCAGAAATTTTTTTCAACCTTTTCGCTTGGCTGTGTGCGGTACGGGTCGTTTCTACCACGAGGCTCGTTGTATGAGTCCTACCCTTACTGTGCGTGGTAGCCGTGCCTCCACCAATATGTTTTAGATCCCTTAGTTGGGGGGTTAGTTAGGGCTAAAACACTTATGTCACTGTACTAATTTGGAAGGTGGTTCCTAGGAGAGGGGTAGCTTCCCGTAGCTGGGTGAGCTTACCAGTGTAGTGTGTTGTTTGGCGTTTAAACGCTAAGGGGGTGTTCCTGCAAAGACGCAAGTGTCGATTAGGGGATGGACCTCTAAATGCAGGCTAATACCCCGGCCTGCCAGCTGGATGGAATGAGTAATACAATAGGCGTGCTTACGTCAGCGGCTCGACGTTATGTAGTCGAGTCGCATGCGGGAAGCACAATGAAACCTGACCAAGCAATTTCTGGCTACCATGGTCACGGTCAATCGTGACGAGAGTCAGGAAGGGTATGAGGATGTAAAGAGGCGTGTAATTATCAAGACAAGTGTAATTTACTGACCCTGTGTTTATTGGTCAGTGAGTGTGAATTTGTAAGTCCCTTGTAGGGGAATGTAAGCAATGATACAAGTAGAGTGTACAAGATTATGAGTGGGTGTTTACAAAGTAAAGGATTCTGAGCACTTTGCTGATTCTCACCTGATGATGCAACTGGAGCAGATGTCGGCTAGGGCCTTCGGCGGCGCACACTGTACAACAGATAATGCTCCAAAAAGGCCTCCCTTCTTATAGTTCTTGGCGGTGCTTGGTCAGCATTCCGCCGACGTAGCTGCCCCAGTTAGTTGTTGTGTAGATGTTTATGTTATGTGTCGCAAGTAGTTGGCCAACCTCCCAAGCTGGGTGGTCGCCTCTTGCCGTGTAAAGATGAAGTTCTGGTCTTATGATGTTGCCAGTTAGGGTGTTTTTAGTGAAAGATGGGGGGTGGCTTTCAGGGGGTACAGCCCTCCGGGCCTGTACAAGTCCTCTTCTTCGATTAGTTCGCGTCCCCGCGAACGGGAACGGAACGTAGAGTGGGGGTGTCGATGTGGTGGGTCGTTTTTGATTTCCTCTTGTACTTCTTCTATTCTTCCGTGTTGATGTAGGCGTGTCGATGTCGTGGTGATGTGAGTTCAGCTTGTGCTCAGAGGGGTAGGTTTTGGGATTACATGTTAAAATTTAGAACAGTTCATTTAAAAAGTTGACATTTAAAATATTAAAAACTACAAAAAAAAATACGTGATTTTGACATATATATGTGGTGTTATTGTTCAGGGAGGAAAAAACCCAAGGCTGGACGGGTGGTTGTGCCATCCGGCGCTGTGTTGGGGAAAAAATTGCTCCCTGCAATGTTTTAGTGTGAAAGATGGAAGAAAATAGAAAAAAATAGGTGCCCCAGGGTATAAGTTAAAGGAAATATTATAATGGTTTATTGTTCTTGGGATGAAACGGGACACCTTCACAAGTTTTGGCGTTAGTAGAGTAGAAAGGAAAAAAAAACACAGTGTGTACAGTGTTGACATTGTGGCGTGTATGCTTTGGATTTACAGTTTTTGTTTTTACAATGATGCTACAGCATAATATAACATAAAATAACATAAAATGACATGAAATAATAACCTTATTGCTAAACCGTTTTTCTCATGAGCTTGGTACCTCTCTCTCGTTATGTGATCAATTCATAGCGCTCCTATCTGGCCTTTGTCATGCCTTTTCATCCATGGCCATTTTCTGCCCGGCCATTTTACTGTGTTTTAGTGGCTGTGCCGCTAATCCATACCTGTTGTGAATTTTCTCCCGTGGGTGAGAAAATTGCACTTTGGAAGCAAGGATGAGCGCTTACAACCTATGCGCTGGCCCTGGCTGCCGTAGGTCGCTGATTATTTAAGCGTTTTCTAAGATTTGCGTCAGTGGCGTTCAGTGTCCCACGATCACTTCACGTTGCTGGTCGCGTCGCCGTCACCTTATCGGCGCGACTTGAAAATGTAGCAAAGTGTATGTGTTTGTGTGACATCAGTGTTTTTTATTTGTGTGTGATTGGGGATTTATATTTACAGGGTGTATGCACAGTACAATGATCTTGACCTGTGAGAAATAAATCTTTTGTTAGTGGGTGTGCTGCTATCCATGTTTCCTTTCTGCAATCCTGAAAGAGAACGCATGGGTATGGTTATATTGGACAATGCATTGTTGTCATTCACACATGTATATATCTTCCAGTCGCCCTTGGCGCCTTACTCTATTCTTACTCTATGCCGGCTAGATTTCTATCGATCTTGTGGGCGTGGGTTGGCGACCACGGGGCCCCAGCTGAGTCCGGCATTGCTTCCACTTACTTGTGCCGGGCTCCTCTCTGTGTTCTTTCCTGTCGACCTCACTTGGTCAACTCTTGTTCTCTTCCGACCCCCCCCCCAGGGGCTCACATCTAGTGGGTTGTGGGTTGGCGACCACGGGGCCCCAGCTGAGTCCGGCATTGCTTCCACTTACTTGTGCCGGCTCCTCTCTTTCTTCTTTCCTGTCGACCTCCCTTGGTCAACTCTTGTTCTCTTCCGACCCCGACGGTATTAGGGTATCCGAGGCCTAGGGAGTCTCTTCCTTTCCCGCCTTCATTGGCCCTTGTCTCATCTTTTCTGATTCCCTCCTTCTGCGAGGGGTCAGCCTTCTTTTTTTTTTCCTTTTACCTCCTGCCTTGTGCTCAAGGCCCTTAAGGAGGCAGGGTGTATGTAGCCCCACCACTTCTGGTGCACCGTCGATAATGCTACACCCTCAGGGGCTCACGGCTGGTGAGTTCGGGCGTTGGCGACCCCGAGGGATTCCTGAGCTGGGTCCGTTTTCCCCTTTTTGTCCCTTCCCTTTGGGGCGGACCTTCTCCTCTCTCCCCTCTGCTCTCCTCTTTTCCTTCTATTTCCTTTTCTCTTTAAGATTCCCGCACTGTTTTTGTTACTCGAATCACCGTGTATCTAACCTCCCTTTTACCATTTTTTTAAAGGCATTTTTGATCTATGTTGCATTTTGTAAGTCTCTTCGATCTAAATTACATCTCGCGATTGTTTTCAACCTCAATTGCATTTTGTAAAGATTGACAATCTAAATTGCTTTTTAGTAAGTCTTTCAATGCAGGCGTCAGGGCATTTTAGTGAGTATTTTGAATTTCAATTGCATTTTGTAAGTATTTTCAACCAAAACCGCATTTCGCACGAATTTTGAATCTAAATTGCATTTTGTTTGGTGGGCATTTTGCACATATTTTGATTCTCAATTGCATTTTGTGGGTATTTTGAATCTAAATTACATTTGTCAAGTATTTTCAATCTAAATTGCTTTTTGTAAGTATTGTCAATCCACATGAGTCGTTTGAATCTACCGTACATTTTGTAAGCATTTTCAATTTCAATTGCATTTTGTAAGTATTTTGAATTTCAATTGCACTTTGTGAATAATTTGGATTGGAACTGGGATATTTCAATCTGAATTGCATTGTGTATTTTCAATTTCAATTGCATTTTGTAAGTATTTTGAACCTCAATTGCATTTTGTACGTAATTTCGATCTCATTTGCATTTTGTAAGTATTTTGAATTTCAGTTGCATTTTGTAAGTATTTCGGCGCTACTTTGCATTTTGTACGTATTTTGAATCTAGCCTACGTTTTGTGGGTCTTTTTCAATCTATTCTTTTTGTGCAACTTTTCGTTCTAAATTCCCTTTTGTAGGACCATATTGTGAGTTGTTTCCATGTGAGTTCCTTTTTGTACGTATTTTCAGTCTTCGATAATTTTGTTCTGGTTTCAATTTCATTATCATTTTCGCTATCACCCAGATCATTAGGGGCCGATAACCTCGATGTTAGGCCCCTTAAAACAACAATTATCATCATCATCATCATCTTCCGACCCCGACGGTATTAGGGTATCCGAGGCCTTCTCGCCTTAATTGGCCCTTGTCTTGTCTTTTCTGGTTCCCTCCTTCTGCGACGGGTCAGCCTTCTTTTTCTTTTCATGTTATCTCCTGCCTTCTGCTTAAGGCCCTCAAGGAGGCCGGGTGTATGTAGCCCCACCACTTTTGGTGCACCCTAGATAATGCTATACCCTCAGGGGCTCACGGCTGGTGAGTTCGGGAGTTGGCGACCCCGAGGGATTCCTGAGCTGGGTCCGTTCTCCCCTTTTGTCCCTTACCTTTGGGGCGGACCCTCTCCTCTTTCCCCCCCAGGGGCTCACATCTTGTGGGCGTGGGTTGGCGACCACGGGGCCCCAGCTGAGTCCGGCATTGCTTCCACTTACTTGTGCCGGGCTCCTCTCCGTCTTCTTTCCTGTCGACCTCACTTGGTCAACTCTTGTTCTCTTCAGACCCCGACGGTATTAGGGTATCCGAGGCCTAGGGAGTCTTTTCCTTTCCCGCCTTAATTGGCCCTTGTCTCATCTTTTCTGATACCCTCCTTCTGCGAGGGGTCAGCCTTCTTTTTCTCTTCCTTTTACCTCCTGCCTTGTGCTCTAGGCCCTTAAGGAGGCAGGATGTATGTAGCCCCACCACTTCTGGTGCACCGTAGATAATGCTACACCCTCAAGGGCTCACGGCTGGTGAGTTCGGGAGTTGGCGACCCCGAGGGATTCCTGAGCTGGGTCCGTTTTCCCCTTTTGTCCCTTACCTTCGGGGCGGACCCTCTCCTCTTTCACTTTCCTATCTGCCTTTCATGGCTCTCCTTCCTTCAAAGTCCCTCAATCCGCCTTCTTCGAGGGTTGAGGGCATTTCTTTTCCTCCTGTCCTTTATTTGCCTTATTCTCCTTTAGTTTTACATTTCTTCTTCTAGTATGTAGGTTAGTAGTTAGTTTTAGTTTTAAGTTCGCTTTTCATTTTCATCTTCACGATCACCCAAACCATCAGGGGCCGATAACCTCGATGTTAGGCCCCTTAAAACAACAATTATCATCATCATCATCCTCTCCTCTTTCACTGTCCTATCTGCCTTTCATGGCTCTCCTTCCTTCCAAGTCCCTCAATCCGCATTCTTCGAGGATTGAGGGCATTTCTGTTCCTCCTGTCCTTTATTTGCCTTATTCTCCTTTAGTTTTCCATTTCTTCTTCTAGTAAGTAGGTTAGTAGTTAATTTTAGTTTTAAGTTCGCTTTTCAAATTCATCTTCACGATCACCCAAACCATCAGGGGCCGATAACCTAGATGTTAGGCCCCTTAAAACAACAATTATCATCATTATTAATGTTGGCGTCTTAATCTTACTTAATCTAATGTATTGTTATCTTAATGTATTGTGTTATCGGGCTTACCCTGGTACCGGTTTTAGGTAACCAGGTGCCGAACGCGTTATCTTAATCTTACTTAACTTAACGTATTGTCGGTCTTACCCTGATGACGGGTTTGTTTGTCACCTCGCTCATCCTGACGATGCCCTCTGCTAACTGTACAGGACGGTCTGCACATATCGATAATCTGTTGAAATTGTTCTGACTGAGACCTCTGGTAGACGTGGGGTGGTTAACTCAGTGTAATCC
Organism: Meconema thalassinum; assembly: GCA_946902985.2. Lineage (NCBI taxonomy): Eukaryota > Metazoa > Arthropoda > Insecta > Orthoptera > Tettigoniidae > Meconema > Meconema thalassinum. The sequence goes on along the minus strand of OX336392.1, from coordinate 498,808,460 downwards.
GCCGGTGAAGCTGGTAATTCACCATACAGGCCTAGAATTCAATCCAATTCTTCTGCTTACCCCCAGGGGCTCACATCTAGTGGGTTGTGGGTTGGCGACCACGGGGCCCCAGCTGAGTCCGGCATTGCTTCCACTTACTTGTGCCGGGCTCCTCTCCGTCTTCTTTCCTGTCGACCTCCCTTGGTCAACTCTTGTTCTCTTCCGACCCCGACGGTATTAGGGTATCCGAGGCCTAGGGAGTCTTTCACTTTCCCGCCTTAATTGGCCCTTGTCTCATCTTTCCTGATAACCTCCTTCTGAGAGGGGTCAGCCTTCTTTTTCTTTTCCTTTTACCTCCTGCCTTGTGCTCAAGGCCCTTAAGGAGGCAGGGTGTATGTAGCCCCACCACTTCTGGTGCACCGTAGATAATGCTACACCCTCAGGGGCTCACGGCTGGTGAGTTCGGGAGTTGGCGACCCCGAGGGATTCCTGAGCTGGGTCCGTTTTCCCCTTTTGTCCCTTACCTTTGTGGCGGACCCTCTCCTCTTTCACTTTCCTATCTGCCTTTCATGGCTCTCCTTCCTTCCAAGTCCCTCAATCCGCATTCTTCGAGGGTTGAGGGCATTTCTTTTCCTCCTGTCCTTTATTTGCCTTATACTCCTTTAGTTTTCCATTTCTTCCTCTAGTATGTAGGTTGGTAGTTAGTTTTAGTTTTAAGTTTACGTTTCATTTTTCATCTTCACGATCACCCAAACCATCAGGGGCCGATAGCCTAGATGTTAGGCCCCTTAAAACAACAATTATCATCTTCATCATCATCATCAATTCTTCTTTTACGTCAAGACCACGAAGACTCCAAAACTCCTGGATGTTTCCTCGGAGTGCCAACCGACGATAATACGTTGCCAGCGGTTCACCCTCTAATTTATCTGGAGGTCGGAGCGTCTCCATCTTATTGGCTATTAACATAGCTCGTGATCCCTTGTTATGTAAATCTACAGGTGTAGTAATAAACTTCGGCCTCTTCTTGCCCAACTTCTCTGTTACCAGACCCAGCATCTGGATATCCGTACGTAGATCATCCATTGTATACCCTTGAGGTATAATGGCTTCCCCATTTTGTAAAATGGGATCATCTGGGGCGTGTGTCCACTCTGCACCTGGGAGCGGGCTGTGCTGATAGAATACCCTTCGAACAAGCTGCGGAGTATTGGCATCCGCCATAGCTACAACTGTTTCACGGAGGTTCGAGAATGTAATAGTTTGTGGTGCTGGCATAAATCTTTCGTCCACAAAACTATTCTTGGGAAGCATTGGGATAAAGTTTGTCCCGTTTGACTCGAAGCAGCCCAGTCCGTTAAAGAACCTGACCAATGGCTCAGGTAAAATGTTCACTGATCCAGCGACCTGAACTAAGGTTGGGTCTGGTGTAAATTGATAGCCTTTGATAGCATACCTAGGAGTTATGCTATACTGCTCATAAAGCCGCTGCATCTTAGCTTCAAATACTGCTAAGCCCACACGATAAGCAGCGTGAATTGTGGCTATTGGATCAGGAACAACAGTTGCAATGTTCAAATATAGAGCACAGGTATTAAAACCAATACTGCGAGTTGAAACAAAGATCGAAATTGCTTGTGTGATTCTCTGTTTCTCTATTTTAGCTAGGGTTTCTGATTGTTTTTTCAGTGCCAACTAAGTTGTCAATGCCTTCTGTGCGGCATTCATTGTCTTCATGCCTGTCTTTTCACGTTAACTTTCCATTCTACTGCCTTGATAAGTACGTCTGGAACCTCGTCCCCTACGGTGTGATGCTCTACCACGGCCTCGAAATTCTTTACTTCTGTTCGCAGCCTCCCTCAATACTGCTCCGCCACGCTGGAACATTTCAAGAGGACCGTCAGAATCTTTCAGAATTTTTTTCTTCAACTTTTTCGCTTGGCTGTGTGCGGTACGGGTCGTTTCTACCACGAGGCTCGTTGTATGAGTCCTACCCTTACTGTGCGTGGTAGCCGTGCCTCCACCAATATGTTTTAGATCCCTTAGTTGGGGGGTTAGTTAGGGCTAAAACACTTATGTCACTGTACTAATTTGGAAGGTGGATCCTAGGAGAGGGGTAGCTTCCCGTAGCTGGGTGAGCTTACCAGTGTAGTGTGTTGTTTGGCGTTTAAACGCTAAGGGGGTGTTCCTGCAAAGACGCAAGTGTCGATTAGGGGATGGACCTCTAAATGCAGGCTAATACACCGGCCTGCCAGCTGGATGGAATGAGTTATACAATAGGCGTGCTTACGTCAGCGGCTCGACGTTATGTAGTCGAGTCGCATGCGGGAAGCACAATGAAACCTGACCAAGCAATTACAGGCTACTATGGTCACGGTCAATCGTGACGAGAGTCAGGAAGGGTATGAGGATGTAAAGAGGCGTGTAATTATCAAGACAAGTGTAATTTACTGACCCTGTGTTTATTGGTCAGTGAGTGTGAATTTGTAAGTCCCTTGTAGGGGAATGTAAGCAATGATACAAGTAGAGTGTACACGATTATGAGTGGGTGTTTACAAAGTAAAGAATTCTGAGCACTTTGCTGATTCTCACCTGATGATGCAACTGGAGCAGATGTCGGCTAGGGCCTTCGGCGGCGCACACTGTACAACAGATAATGCTCCAAAAAGGCCTCCTATCTTATAGTTCTTGGCGGTGCTTGGTCAGCATTCCGCCGACGTAGCTGCCCCAGTTAGTTGTTGTGTAGATGTTTATGTTATGTGTCGCAAGTAGTTGGCCAACCTCCCAAGCTGGGTGGTCGCCTCTTGCCGTGTAAAGATGAAGTTCTGGTCTTATGATGTTGCCAGTTAGGGTGTTTTTAGTGAAAGATGGGGGGTGGCTTTCAGGGGGTACAGCCCTCCGGGCCTGTACAAGTCCTCTTCTTCGATTAGTTCGCGTCCCCGCGAACGGGAACGGAACGTAGAGTGGGGGTGTCGATGTGGTGGGTCGTTTTTGATTTCCTCTTGTACTTCTTCTATTCTTCCGTGTTGATGTAGGCGTGTCGATGTCGTGGTGATGTGAGTTCAACTTGTGCTCAGAGGGGTAGGTTTTAGGATTACATATTAAAATTTAGAACAGTTCATTTAAAAAGTTGACATTTAAAATATTAAAAACTACAAAAAAATACGTGATTTTGACATATATATGTGGTGTTATTGTTCAGGGAGGAAAATCCCAAGGTTGGACGGGTGGTTGTGCCTTCCGGCGCTGTGTTGGGGAAAAAATTGCTCCCTGCAATGTTTTAGTGTGAAAGATGGAAGAAAATAGAAAAAAATAGGTGCTCCAGGATATAAGTTAAAGGAAATATTATAATGGTTTATTGTTCTTGGGATGAAACGGGACACCTTCACAAGTTTTGGCGTTAGTAGAGTAGAAAGGAAAAAAAAAACACAGTGTGTACAGTGTTGACATTGTGGCGTGTATGCTTTGGATTTACAGTTTTTGTTTTTACAATGATGCTACAGCATAATATAACATAAAATAACATAAAATGACATGAAATAATAACCTTATCGCTAAACCGTTTTTCTCATGAGCTTGGTACCTCTCTCTCGTTATGTGATCAATTCATAGCGCTCCTATCTGGCCTTGGTCATGCCTTTTCATCCATGGCCATTTTCTGCCCGGCCATTTTACTGTGTTTTAGTGGCTGTGCCGCTAATCCATACCTGTTGTGAATTTTCTCCCGTGGGTGAGAAAATTGCACCTTGGAAGCAAGGGTGAGCGCTTACAACCTATGCGCTGGCCCTGGCTGCCGTAGGTCGCTGATTATTTAAGCGTTTTCTAAGATTTGCGTCAGTGGCGTTCAGTGTCCCACGATCACTTCACGTTGCTGGTCGCGTCGCCGTCACCTTATCGGCGCGACTTGAATATGTAGCAAAGTGTATGTGTTTGTGTGACATCAGTGTTTTTCATTTGTGTGTGATTGGGGATTTATATTTACAGGGTGTATGTACAGTACAATGATCTTGACCTGTGAGAAATAAATCTTATGTTAGTGGGTGTGCTGCTATCTATGTTTCCTTTCTGCAATCCAGAAAGAGAACGCATGGGTATGGTTATATTGGACAATGCATTGTTGTCATTCACACATGTATATATCTTCCAGTCGCCCTTGGCGCCTTACTCTATTCTTACTCTATGCCGGCTAGATTTCTATCGATCTTGTGGGCGTGGGTTGGCGACCACGGGGCCCCAAGCTGAGTCCGGCATTGCTTCCACTTACTTGTGCCGGGCTTCTCTCTGTCTTCTTTCCTGTCGACCTCACTTGGTCAACTCTTGTTCTCTTCCGACCCCGACGGTATTAGGGTATCCGAGGCCTTCTCGCCTTAATTGGCCCTTGTCTTATCTTTTCTGATTCCCTCCTTCTGCGAGGGGTCAGCCTTCTTTTTCTTTTCATGTTATCTCCTGCCTTCTGCTTAAGGCCCTCAAGGAGGCCGGGTGTATGTAGCCCCACCACTTTTGGTGCACCCTAGATAATGCTATACCCTCAGGGACTCACGGCTGGTGAGTTCGGGAGTTGGCGACCCCGAGGGATTCCTGAGCTGGGTCCGTTCTCCCCTTTTGTCCCTTACCTTTGGGGCGGACCCTCTCCTCTTTCACTGCCCCCCCCCAGGGGCTCACATCTTGTGGGCGTGGGTTGGCGACCACGGGGCCCCAGCTGAGTCCGGCATTGCTTCCACTTACTTGTGCCGGGCTCCTATCTTTCTTCTTTCCTGTCGACCTCACTTGGTCAACTCTTGTTCTCTTCTGACCCCGACGGTATTAGGGTATCCGAGGCCTAGGGAGTCTCTTCCTTTCCCGCCTTAATTGGCCCTTGTCTCATCTTTTCTGATACCCTCCTTCTGCGAGGTGTCAGCCTTCTTTTTCTCTTCCTTTTACCTCCTGCCTTGTGCTCTAGGCCCTTAAGGAGGCAGGGTGTATGTAGCCCCACCACTTCTGGTGCACCCTAGATAATGCTACACTCTCAGGGGCTCACGGCTTGTGAGTTCGGGAGTTGGCGACCCCGAGGGATTCCTGAGCTGGGTCCGTTTTCCCCTTTTGTCCCTTACCTTTGGGGCGGACCCTCTCCTCTTTCACTTTCCTATATGCCTTTCATGGCTCTCCTTCCTTCCAAGTCCCTCAATCCACCTTCTCCGAGGGTTCAGGGCATTTCTTTTCCTTCTGTCCTTTTATTTGCCTTATCCTCCTTTAGTTTTCCATTTCTTCTTCTAGTATGTAGGTTAGTAGTTAGTTTTAGTTTTAAGTTCGCTTTTCATTTTTCATCTTCACGATCACCCAAACCATCAGGGGCCGATAACCTAGATGTTAGGCCCCTTAAAACAACAATTATCATCATCATCATCATCTTTCACTGTCCTATCTGCCTTTCATGGCTCTCCTTCCTTCCAAGTCCCTCAATCCGCATTCTTCGAGGATTGAGGGCATTTCTGTTCCTCCTGTCCTTTATTTGCCTTATTCTCCTTTAGTTTTCCATTTCTTCTTCTAGTAAGTAGGTTAGTAGTTAATTTTAGTTTTAAGTTCGCTTTTCAAATTCATCTTCACGATCACCCAAACCATCAGGGGCCGATAACCTAGATGTTAGGCCCCTTAAAACAATTATCATCATTATTAATGTTGGCGTCTTAATCTTACTTAATCTAATGTATTGTTATCTTAATGTATTGTGTTATCGGGCTTACCCTGGTACCGGTTTTAGGTAACCAGGTGCCGAACGCGTTATCTTAATCTTACTTAACTTAACGTATTGTCGGGCTTACCCTGATGACGGGTTTGTTTGTCACCTCGCTCATCCTGACGATGCCCTCTGCTAACTGTACAGGACGGTCTGCACATATCGATAATCTGTTGAAATTGTTCTGACTGAGACCTCTGGTAGACGTGGGGTGGTTAACTCAGTGTAATCCGCCGGTGAAGCTGGTAATTCACCATACAGGCCTAGAATTCCATCCAATTCTTCTTTTACGTCAAGACCATGAAGACTCCAAAACTCCTGGATGTTTCCTCGGAGTGCCAACCGACGATAATACGTTGCCAGCGGTTCACCCTCTAATTTATCTGGAGGTCGGAGCGTCTCCATCTTATTGGCTATTAACATAGCTCGTGATCCCTTGTTATGTAAATCTACAGGTGTAGTAATATACTTCGGCCTCTTCTTGGCCAACTTCTCTGTTACCAGACCCAGCATCTGGATATCCGTACCTAGATCATCCATTGTATACCCTTGAGGTATAATGGCTTCCCCATTTTGTAAAATGGGATCATCTGGGGCGTGTGTCCACTCTGCACCTGGGAGCGGGCTGTGCTGATAGAATACCCTTCTCCCCCTGTGGGTGGGTGGGGGGGGGGGGGGGGTTTAGAATACACCCACGGTATCCCCTGCCTGTCGTAAAAGGCGACTAAAAGGGGCGACCTTGGCTATACTTTAAGGACTCCGCGTTGTTTTGTGAATTGGACCCCCAGTGGGTGGGAGGAAGCGAATACATCCACGGTACTCTCTGCCAGTCGTAAAAGGCGACTAAAAGGGCTTCTCGGAACGGTCCCCTTTCGAGGGTTTGACAATCAGCTCTAAAAGACATACACCCGTGCGGTATAACTCTCATTAGGTGATATCGCACTTCTTTCCGTCGCTGCTTTCAGGGTCTGGCAACCAAAATTTCTATATATGCGTGCTGTTAGGGGATGGGCCACTTACGCTAGCGACTACGCTCGAAAGCCTGTTCCGGTCTTGGCCGCGCCGACAGGTGGGTGTGCCATGTACCCGTTCAGTAGTATCCGCCTGACTACGCAGGTCCCCGCACAGCCGAATGTCTGAGCTGTAAAATCCAGTATATGCCAAGGGGTACATGCCTATACGGCATTGTAAAACATCGGACCCCCGGGCAATGCCTTCCAAGCTAGGCGGGCCTTGCCCTGGCTGGGTAGCGCCTACTGTGACGGCCCGTGATCGGATGTCGGTGGCATTCGGGGAGGATGTTCTGGCCATGGGTTCTAAAAGAAAAATCCCCAACCAGGGTGGACCTACACCCAAACAGGGTGGTCCTACACCCAAGTCTTTAACATTTGATTCCCTACGGGGATTAACCCCCTGGGAACAATCTGTGCGTGAAAATCTGGGTACTAACACCCCCAAGTTTCTGGTAGCTACCAGAACAGATGGGGGTGATTTCAAGCTGGTAAAGAGTATTTTATTTTCTCGCCACATAGAAGGTGTCTATGGTGAGCTTGAGAAAGTACAAAAGATGAGGAACGGTAGCTTGTTGCTCAAGACTAGGACTGGTGAGCAAGTTGAACGACTTTTGCATGTGACCACTTTGGCGACATTCCCGTCAAAGTGGAAAAGCACACGTCCTTGAATCTGGTCCGAGGAGTTATTTTCCACCGGGACCTGATTCTGAACACTGACGAGGAGCTCAAGGAGGATATGCAGCACCGTCACGTGACTGATGTCCGGCGCATTACGCGCAAGGTCAATGGTCAAATCGTGGATACTGGTGCTTTCATTATTTTCTTTGAGTTTTCGGTGCTCCCAGAGAAAGTCAAGGTTACAAGTTACCGTTGCGACGTACGGCCTTATATCCCTCCACCAATGAGGTGTTATAAGTGCCAGAAGTTCGGCCACATGTTATCCCGATGCTCGAGCCCCGACATCTGTGGAACATGTGGTAAGGTACCACACGAAGCGGAAGAGTGCACAACACCTTATCAGTGCACTAATTGCCCTGGATATCATTCTCCTCGGGACAGGAACTGCCCTGTCTTCCTGCGTGAGAAGAAAATCCAGGAGATCAAAACCCTGGATGGTCTCACCTACCAGGAAGCCCGCAAGAAGTACCATACCACGATTTCGCCTTCTCCAACGATTGATTATAGAGCCATAATACCAAATTTGGTCCCGGCGACCTCATCTTTTGTACCAGCTGTGAAACCTTCAACTGAGTTACCTGTTCTGAAGCCAGCACCTAAGACAATAACGGAAAGCCCGAAGGTGACTTCAACTCCACCTTCGGCCACCACGAAGGCTGTGCGAGCGAAGGCAGCTCCGCCCGCACAGCAGGGGAGGAAGTTGAAGACTTACTCCCCACTCGGGAGGAGGTCGAAGACTTTCTCCCCACCCAAACGGTCGGCGAAAGCCGCGCCGAAGCCGGCGGAGGCGGCATCGTCGACCAGGGTCAGGAATTCGGCTCCTGACCCGTCTATATATCTTAAAGAGGCGGGGGCGGGTAAGAAGGGACCCCGAACTACCCATTCCCTTTCTCCCAAAAAGGGGAAGCCATCCGCGCCAACACCTGCGGATGCTTCTGCGCCTGGGGACGTTTCGGTCCCCAGATCTGCGCGCTCCCCACGGAGATCCCCCCGCCGCCGAACTGCGTCTATGAAATCTTCCACCGAGTCGATTCACTCCACGACCTCGCCTGAGGACATGGAGATTATAGTCGACGTAGTGATTGTAGATCCTCCAGAGTCAAAGTTGGAGTACCTTGCTGCTCCACGTTATTCCCTAAGTTCACACAATGGCACTGTTACAGTGGAATTGTAATAGTTATGACAGGCATTTGACAGAACTCCGTCAGCTTATTGCCCAATACGCAGCGAGTATAGTCTGCCTACAGGAAACAAACCTCAGACCTCATCACGTGACTGTTCTGAGAGGTTTCCGACTATACTCTAAAGAGCGACAAGACGCCGCCCGGGATTCCGGGGGCGTTTGTACCTTCGTTCGCTCTGACTGCTATAGTGAGGAGTTTCCACTCGCCACTCCTCTGGAAGCTATTGCAGTTCGCGTGTCCTTGCCTGCTATGACAACTGTTTGTAACGTGTACCTTCCACCGAACCAGCCCTTTGATATTAATGACGTCTTTGATCTTGTTGATCAACTTCCAGTCCCTTTCCTAATCGTGGGTGATTTCAACGCTCATCACCCCCAATGGGGATCACCATCTTCCTGCCCCAGAGGAAGGGACGTGGAGGGCTTAATTCAAGGGTTGGATTTATCTCTATTAAATACAGGGGAAGCTACACATTTTAGCTTAGCGCACGGCACGTACTCACACATTGACTTGAGTGTGTGTAGCCGTGCGCTGGTCCCCCTATTTGGTTGGTATGTACACGACGACCTCTGTGACAGTGACCATTTCCCGATCGTTCTTACCCTTCTGACCCAGTCGCCCGTGGAGTTTCCCAGTCGTTGGGTTCTTAAGCGGGCAAATTGGCCCTCGTTTCAAGAACGAGCTGTGTTCGTTGATCTTGGTTGCCAGAGCGTCGATGACGAGGTACAGCACATCACCGATGTGCTTCTTGCTGCCGCCGAAGAGTCCGTTCCATCCTTTTCAGGGACTCCTCGTCGCAAACTCGTCCCTTGGTGGACAGAGGATATTGCAGCGGCAATAAGAGACCGTCGTCGAGCTCACAAGCACTACCGTCGGCGTCCAACCATGGCCAATTTGGTGGCGTTTAAGAAATATCGTGCCAAGGCACGGATTCTTATTCGCCAGAGTAAGAAACAATCCTGGGAACGGTAAGTGTCTTCTATTACGGCACATACCCTCTCCTCTCAAGTGTGGACTAAACTACGACGCATTTCGGGTATTCAGACATCTTCTACTGTACCGGGAATTTCCATTGCTAATGAACTGGTTACAGATCCTTATCGCGTTGCAAACCATCTCGCATCGTATTTTGCGGATATATCCGGTTCCGATAACTATGACCCTGCCTTCGTGGCCCTGAGGCGCGAAGCGGAACGTTTCCAGCTTAGTTTTGCTTCCCGCGCTTCGGAGGAGTACAACGTGCCCTTTACGGAGTGGGAACTCCGCGGAGCGCTGGCGCTCTGCAGGGACACGTCTCCTGGCCCGGATAATATTCACAACCAGATGCTTAAACACCTTAACGATGAGAGCATTCGCTATTTGCTCAGGGTGTTTAATCGTATCTGGTTGGAAGGTGTGTTTCCAGCGCAATGGCAGGAAGGTATCATTATACCTATCCTGAAGCCCGATAAGGATCCCAAATTGACAGGGAGTTACAGACCTATTTGTCTCACTAACGGTTTGTGCAAGCTCTTTGAGAGGATGGTCAATCGGCGCCTGGTGTGGGTCCTGGAGAAACGGGGACTCCTGTCTGAATACCAGTGTGGTTTCAGGGCGTCGCGGTGTACCAACGACCATCTGGTACGCCTGGAGACTGCCATACAGGACGCTTTTCTCCGGAGACAGCACCTAGTCGCTGTTTTCTTTGACCTCGAGAAGGCCTATGACACCACTTGGCGTTACGGCATCCTCTCTACCCTGCATCAATGGAAATTCCGAGGTAACTTGCCGGTTTTTATTGCGAATTTTCTGTCCCTTCGCCTGTTCCGTGTCCGAATAGGGGGGACATATTCGCAATATCATATACAGGAAAACTGAGTCCCACAGGGGTCGGTGCTTAGCGTAACATTATTTGCGATTGCCATAAACGGTATAGTAGCTGCTGCTGGTCCAGCAGTGGTACCGTCGCTATATGTAGACGACTTCGCTCTACATTATAGTGCGCAAAATATGGCGGTCGCTGAACGACAGCTACAACAAGCTATTCGGAGAGTGGAACGCTGGACACTGGAGCATGGCTTTCGATTCTCAACCGCTAAGTCCTCGGTTGTCCATTTCTGCCGAAAGCGCACCCTCCATCCAGATCCTGAGCTTTATCTGGTAAATGTAGCTTTGCCTGTTGTTGCTGCGTACCGGTTCCTTGGGCTCCTTTTCGATCAGAAATTGACGTGGGAACCACACGTGCGGTGTTTGAAAACTGCCTGCGCTAAGAAACTCAACATGTTGCGGTTTCTTAGCGGCACATCATGGGGGGCGGACCGCGCGGTGCTCCTGCGTTTTTACAAGTCACTAATTTTATCTAGGTTAGATTATGGCAGTGTAGCATATGGTTCGGCCCGTAAGTCAGTGCTTGTTAAGCTGGACAGTGTCCACCACGGCGGTGTGAGGCTGGCGACGGGTGCCTTTCGGACAAGCCCAGTCGTCAGCTTGCTCGCCGAGGCTGGCGTACCTCCTTTACACCTGAGGCGCCAACAAGTACTGCTGACCTATGCTGCAACTATTCGACAGATGCCACTTCATCCAAGCTATCCATGTTGGTTTTACAATCCGAATCGCCGGCTGTATGATGTGCTCGCCCGAGCCACTCGGTCGGCGGGGATTCGCTTGGCTGACTTATACCGTCAGTTCCGATTTCCTTCTGTCTCCTGTATCGTCCGAGTACCTAGCAAGGCCCCTCCGTGGATGGTCGCTCGCCCTGATATCATCCTGGATCTGCACACCGGCCTCAAGTCGGACACGGACTCCTCCATCCATCGGAGGCTGTTCCAGTCCGTGGTGACACGGTATCCGGGATCAGGGCTTGTATTCACGGACGGCTCGAGGGTAAACGAGAAAGTAGGCTGTGCATTTGTGGTTGAGGATCGTCGGTTTCTCTTTTCACTTCCCGAGGCCTGTAGCGTGTACACTGCGGAGCTCTATGCCATCTTAGAGGCTCTGCGGTACACGTTATCAGACGATCACCAGCACTTTCTTGTGTGTACTGACTCTCTGAGTGCGCTGCAGGCGATCGATGTGTGTTTCCCGAAGCACCCGTTGGTCCAGCGTGTGCACGACCAGCTCGTCAGTTCGCGTAACGCTGGAACCGGGGTGACCTTTGTGTGGCTTCCTAGCCACATGGGTATTGCGGGAAACGAGCTTGCTGATCAGGCGGCGAGAGAGGCAGTCGCACTGCCCTCGCTACCGTATAAGGTGCCTGCTAGTGATGTGCGCTCTCAGTTGCGGTATTCGATCCTGTCGCATTGGGAGGAGGCATGGCGTGCCACGCCTCCACCCAACAAACTGAGAGGCATCAAGGAGACAACGAAGGTGTGGAAATCTTCCTTCCGATCTCTCCGGAAGGAAGCTGTGGTACTCTGTCGACTCCGGATCGGCCATGGGATTGCTACGCACTCCCACTTGCTAAAAAGAGAAGATCCTCCTGTGTGTACTTTCGGCGCCCACCTAACCGTGGCACACCTTCTCTTGGAGTGTGTGGATCTGGCCGATCTGCGAGGGACTCTTAAACTGCCTAATACCCTCTCCCTTATTCTCCGTGATGACGGGCCGTCAGCTGACCTCGTCATCCGGTTCATGAGGGAGAGTGGTTACTTTTTTAAGTTTTAATGTGTAGTTACGACTTTTAATTCTGGTTAAATCTGTTTTATGTTTTTTATTGTGTTATGTATTGTATTGTTCACTATGCCTTATTTGTTTTATCCTTTTTTACCATCCGCCTTTTATTCTTTTTATTCAAATAAGGCATAATTTTTGGGGCTCACTGTCTGTTTTATAAACACAATTTTCGCTACATCCATGGCAGTGAGTTGTTTTTATCTACATCCTTTCATTTCACGCCATTTCATTTCATTAGGGGCCGATAACCTCGATGTTAGGCCCCTTAATACAACAATTATCATCATCATCATCACCTTCTTTTTCTTTTGATATCTCTTGCCTTCTGCTCAAGGCCCTTAAGGAGGCAGGGTGTATGTAGCCCCACAACTTCTGGTGCACCCTCGATAGTGCTACGCCTTCAACGGCTCGTGAGTTTGGGAGTTGGCGACCCCGAGGCATTCCTGAGCTGGGTCCGTTTTCTTCTTTTGTTCCTTACCTTTGGGGAGGACCTTCTCCTCTTTCACTTTCTTATCTGCCTTTCATGGGGCTCCTTCCTTCCTAGTCCCTCAACCCGCATTCTTTGAGGGTTGAAGGCATTTCTTTTCCTCATCCTTTATTTGCCTTATTCTCCTTTACTTTTCCATTTCTTCTTCTAGTATGTAGGTTGGTAGTTAGTTTTAGTTTTAAGTTTGCATTTCATTTTCATCTTCACGGTCACCCAAACCATCAGGGGCCGATAACCTAGATGTTAGGCCCCTTAAAACAACAATTATCATCATCATCATCAATATCACCAGTAATAATTAGTGGTTTCCCTCTCAGAACGTTGCATATTTCCTGAATGACATTCAGGTCCAAGTGATATCTCGTTTAGAGTCAAGGTAAACGTTGCACACATCAAGTTCCTGTCGGTTTAATGATGTGCAGATGACAACCCTGCCTGAAGAACAGTATTGTGGTAATAAAAATTAATGGATAAAGTGACCATTAAAATTCTATTAAAAATAATGGACAAAGTGACCTTAAACATCATTTAAAAAATTATTGATCGAACATATGGTTATCTTAACCATTATAAATCTTCCAAACAATTATGGTTACTAGTAACCATAATATTTCGTATTACTTTATGGCAGAACGTAACCATTAAAAAAATTATGGTTAAAAATAACCTTTAAATTGCCAGAAATTTTTCTAAATTCTGGTTAAAAGTAACCATTAAACTTAACAAAAAATTAACCAAGATAATTATGGTTAAAGGTAACCATGAAACACAATCAAAATTTATGGTTAATCTATCTATAAAAATTAACTATGAAAAGTTATGGTTAACGTATCCACTCCCGTCATTATAACTTAAATTTTCATACCTTTTACCAATGAAAAAGGTGGGTGCAGCAGCTGCACTCACCTTTTTCATTTCTTGTAACGATGTTTTATCCTCATCGTCTACATGACGCTGTAATGCAAATTTAGGAGATTCATAAAATAGGGTTAAAAGTAACCATAAAAATGACTCTAAAATGTATATGACAAAATTATGCTTACCTTCACCTATAAAACGTAACACAAATTAATCCTACAGACACCTAAAATAATGGCTAAAATTAACCATTGAAAATTCTAACGATGTTTTTCAAAATAATGGTTAAAACAAGGCTAAAATTACCAGTAACGTTTTAAAAGATTATGGATAAAACAAGGGCTAAAGTTAAGGCTAAAATTTCTAATAACTTTTTTTAGAAACAATGGACAGAATAATGGCTAAATTTAAGGCTAAAATTATTAGTAACTTTTTAACGAATTAAGGATAGAATAATGGTTAAAATTACCAATAACTTCTTAATGAATTATGGATAGCATAATGGTTAAAACAAGGCTAAAATTATCAGTAACATTTTTAGAAATTAGGGATAGAATAATGGTTAAAATAATGACTAAAATTACCAATAACTTTTTAGAAATTAGGGGAAAATAATGGTTAAAACAAGGCTATAAATTCTAGTGACATGTCTCTTCTTGGGGCAGAAGATTCAGTGACTTTTTAAAGAATTATGGATAAAATTACAGTTAACAAAATTTTTGCAAAACTCCGACATTTCGGAGAAACCCCCAGGGGTGTTTCGAAGCCAGCGCTGGTTTTTAATATCTCCTCGTTGTTACCGCTGGGGATTTTTTCTTTGTTCTTTGTTCTCCTTCTCTCGCTCCTTGAGTGGCCACTCTTTTTTACTTTGCATCTCTCAGGCTCCCTTATGTGCCTGGAGAGCATTTGCTCTTTAGTCCTCTCTCCATTAATGACTCAGTTATTTTTTTGAAAGGATTGAGTGGGATTCGAACCATAGAAGCAGGGCGCCTCCGCTTCTAAGTGAATAAGTCTCAACAAACCAGACACTTTAACCTCCTAAGCTACGAGGAAAGGGAATAATAAGCGCGTTTGCGGCCTTATGAGCTACAATCTGCACTGATGTGGTGCAATTGCTTACAAGTACAGTGGGTAGAGCTTTTATTGTTTGCTAATAGATTGCGCTACACATACATAATACGTAGTTTCTTGCTTTGCCACTAGTACTTCCGGTGTAACAAGACTAACAGCTGGGTTCTAAGTAATATTTAATTTAGCACATCACTTGCATGCGAGCGAGCGGACGGTACTGAGAGAGAGTGATAGCAAGGTTATCTTATCGACTAAGAGTGCATCAAGGCTAACGGAGTTTCCTGGTCAAGTTCACTGATAACTTATTTTTAACATCTTCCTTCTTCTTCCGCACTGTGCTCAGCCGAAACTATTAGTTTCTCCACTTGTTCTTCTAATTCCTCTAAGGCATTACCAATTTCCATGAAATCACTGTCATCACTAACGCGTTTTAAGATTGTCAGTTGCAAATTTTGCAGCTTGCGGTAGTAATGGAAGACTATCTTTTTAATACACTCAGGCTCCTTATTTACTTTGGCGGGTGTATTTGAAACACAACCCCCTTTTAAAATATTTGTCAGGCTGCAAGGTATTATATTCAGGTTCCATTGTTGTTGTTTGAGTCTTGTCTTTTGAATGGTTTGATGCAGCACTCCATGCCTCCCTGTCCTGAGCTAATCGTTTCATCTCTACATAGCTACCACACCCTACATCCGAGGCTATCTGTTTAACATATTCTAACCTTCGTCTACCCCTACAGTTCTTGTCCTCGACCCTTCCTTCCATAACTAAGCTTGCTATTCCTGGGTGTCTTAGTATGTGTCCTACTAACCTATCTCTTCTCTTCGTTAGCATTCGCCAGAAACATCTCTCCTCTCCCACTCGCCTTAATACCTCTTCGTTTGTAACCCTATCTACCCATCTGATCTTCATCATTCTCCTGTAACACCACATTTCAAATGCCTCAATTCTCCTCTTTTCTGCTGCACCAATAGTCCAAGTTTCACTTCCATAGAGCGCCACGCTCCAGACAAAGGCTTTCAAAAATGACTTCCTAATACCTAAATCTATATTCGATGTCAACAGATTCCTTTTTTGTAGAAAGGCTTTCCTTGCCTGAGCCAACCTACATTTTTTATCCTCTTTGCTTCGTCCATCACTGGTTATTCTGCTTCCTAAGTAACAGAAGTCTCCTACTTCCTTCAGCTTTTCACCTGCCAATTTGATCTCCATAGAGGTTTCTGATTTATTTCGGCTGCATTCCAGTATTTTTGTTTTACATTTATTAATTTTCATCATGAAGTCCTTCCGTAAGACGGAATCCATACCATTCAAAAACTCATTCAAATCCTCAGGCTTGTCGGCCAAGATGACGATGTCATCAGCAAATCTCAGAGTTGAAATTATTTCTCCTTGATTCTTCACTCCCACTTTAAATTTTTCTCCAATTTCCTGCATTGCTTGTTCAATGTAAAGATTGAAAAGTATGGGTGATAAGTTGCAGCCTTGCCTTACACCTTTCATAATACCAGCTTCTCTCTCATATCCTTCAGCTCGAATGGCTGCTGTCTGGTTTCTGTAGAGATTGTAGATCACCCTCCTATCCCTGTACTTTATTCCAATAGATTTCAAAATGTCAAACAATTTAGTCCAATCAACGTTATCAAAAGCCTTTTCTAAGTCTACAAATGCCATAAACGTTCTCTTATCTTTCCTTATTCTACCTTCCAAAATCAGCCTAAGACTTAGTACAGCTTCCCTTGTTCCTACATTTCTCCTGAAACCAAACTGGTCTTCACCCAACTCCGTTTCTATCTGGCTTTCAATCCTCTTGTAAATTATTCTAGACAGGATCTTTGAAGCATGAGTAATCAAGCTGATTGTACGGTAATCTTCACATCTGTCAGCTCCCAGTTTCTTTGGTATAGGGATGATAGCATTCTTCTTGAAATCAGGGGGTACCTCACCTGTCTCATAAATCCTACACACCAAGTGAAATAACCTGATCAGACCTTCATCTCCTATGCAGCGTAGCAACTCAATCGGTATATCATCTATGCCTGGTGCTTTGTTCCTGCCTAAGTCCTCTAATGCTCTGTTAAATTCTGATCTCAATATTAAATCTCCTTTTGCATCCTCATTAATTTCCTCCTCCCTTTCCATTACATGATTCTCAATCTCTTTTCCCTTATACAAGCACTCTATGTAAGCTTTCCATCTCTCAACCTTTTCTTCCCTATCTGTTAGAGGCTTTCCAATTGTGTCCCTAATATTACAGCACTTAGTCTTCTTTTCCCCAACTCCCCCAGGGGCTCACTTCTAGTGGGCGTGGGTTGGCGACCACGGGGCCCCAGCTGAGTCTGGCATTGCTTCCACTTACTTGTGCCGGGCTCCTCTCTGTCTTCTTTCCTGTCGACCTCACTTGGTCAACTCTTGTTCTCTTCTGATCCCGACGGTATTAGGGTATCCGAGGCCTAGGGAGTCTCTTTCTTTCCCGCCTTAATTGGCCCTTGTCTCATCTTTTCTGATACCCTCCTTCTGCGAGGGGTCAGCCTTCTTTTTCTCTTCCTTTTACCTCCTGCCTTGTGCTCTAGGCCCTTAAGGAGGCAGGGTGTATGTAGCCCCACTACTTCTGGTGCACCCTAGATAATGCTACACCCTCAGGGGCTCACGGCTGGTGAGTTCGGGAGTTGGCGATCCCGAGGGATTCCTGAGCTGGGTCCGTTTTCCCCTTTTGTCCCTTACCTTCGGGGCGGACCCTCTCCTCTTTCACATTCCTATCTGCCTTTCATGGCTCTCCTTTCTTCCAAGTCCCTCAATCCGCCTTCTTCGAGGGTTGAGGGCATTTCTTTTCCTCCTGTCCTTTATTTGCCTTATTCTTCTTTAGTTTTCCATTTCTTCTTCTAGTATGTAGGTTGGTAGTTAGTTTTAGTTTTAAGTTTACATTTCATTTTCATCTTCACGATCACCCAAACCATCAGGGGCCGATAACCTCGATGTTAGGCCCCTTAAAACAACAATTATCATCATCATCATCATTCTAGTATGTAGGTTGGTAGTTAGTTTTAGTTTTAAGTTTGCCTATCATTTTCATCTTCACGATCACCCAAACTATCAGGGGCCGATAGCCTAGATGTCAGGCCCCTTAAAACAACAATTATCATCATCATCATCATCATCATCTTTCACTTTCCTATTGCCTTTCATGGCTCTCATTCCTATCAAGTCCCTCAATCCGCATTCTTCGAGGGTTGAGGGCATTTCTTTTCCTCCTGTCCTTTATTTGCCTTATTCTCCTTTAAGTTTTCCATTTCTTCTTCTAGTCTGTAGATTACTGGTTCGTTTTAGTTTTAAGTTTGCATTTCCTTTTCATCTTATGATCACCCAAACCATCAGGGGCCGATAACCTAGATGTTAGGCCCCTTAAAACAACAATTATCATCATCATCTCTTTTTCCCCAAAGGTATTCTTAATCCTTCGATAAGCTGTGTCTACTTTTCCTAATTTCAGACACTTTTCTATACCTGCACATTTCTCTTTCAACCATTCTTCTTTCGCTTCCTTGCACTTCTTGTTAACCTCATTTCTCAGACGTCTGTATTCTGCTTTCCCTCTTCATCTCTTAGATTCTTGTGTCTCCGCCTTTCATCCATCAATTCTAGTATATCCTGAGTGATCCTCGGTTTTCTACCTATTCTTTCTTTCCTACCAATGTTTTCTTCTGCGGATTTTGTTATTTCATTCTTCAAAAGTGCCCGTTCGTCTGCAATTGAAGTTTGTTTAGGGGTTTTGAATAGTCCTTCCTTTATACTCTTCTTGAATCTTTCGTTTACATCCTTTACCCCCCCAGGGGCTCACATCTTGTGGGCGTGGGTTGGCGACCACGGGGCCCCAGCTGAGTCCGGCATTGCTTCCACTTACTTGTGCCGGGCTCCTCTCTGTCTTCTTTCCTGTCGACCTCACTTGGTCAACTCTTGTTCTCTTCTGACCCCGACGGTATTAGGGTATCCGAGGCCTAGGGAGTCTCTTCCTTTCCCGCCTTAATTGGCCCTTGTCTCATCTTTTCTGATACCCTCCTTCTGCGAGGGGTCAGCCTTCTTTTTCTCTTCCTTTTACCTCCTGCCTTGTGCTTAAGGCCCTTAAGGAGGCCGGGTGTATGTAGCCCCACCACTTCTGGTGCACCCTAGATAATGCTACACCCTCAGGGGCTCACGGCTGGTGAGTTCGGGAGTTGGCGACCCCGAGGGATTTCTGAGCTGGGTCCGTTTTCCCCTTTTGTCCCTTACCTTTGGGGCGGACCCTCTCCTCTTTCACTTTCCTATATGCCTTTCATGGCTCTCCTTCCTTCCAAGTCCCTCAATCCGCCTTCTCCGAGGGTTGAGGGCATTTCTTTTCCTTCTGTCCTTTTATTTGCCTTATTCTCCATTAATTTTCCATTTCTTCTTCTAGTATGTAGGTTCGTAGTTAGTTTAGTTTTAAGTTCGCTTTTCATTTTCATCTTCACGATCACCCAAACCATCAGGGGCCGATAACCTAGATGTTAGGCCCCTTAAAACAACAATTATCATCATCATCATCATACATCCTTTACTTTCAGTCTGTCTATTGCCCACCTTTTTGGCTTTTGACTTTTCTTCAGTTTCTTCAACCGTTATAATTCAACACTTCATTTATTTCAATATTCATTATTTTCTATACTTCAATTATTATTATTATTATTATTCCACGACTCTCTTAATCATACATTATCCACGTTATTTTACCCTTTTCTAGCTGCGGTGTTAATTACGTTTATATATTACACAACTCATATCTGTAAGATTAATGTACCGTGTGAATTAAATTAGGGCAACTTGTGACAGCTGTTGCTACCTAACCTTTACCGATAACAAATAAAATGTGAGTGGAGGGTGGGATTGGAACCCGAGTCCAATGTGGTCTTCACCGGCTAACCTGAGTACTATCCTAAAACATGGGTTCAGAAAATGCAAGATAAATAAAAATATATTCTCCAAGGTTTCGAAAATACAATGCCTGATGGCTGGGGGAGGGAACACTCATAATGCACTCCTACTCTAATAATAAAATGGAGGCCAACAATTAACCCCAATTACTTAAGTGACAACGCTGTAATACCAACTGCATCACATTAACATCATTAAATTCTTTTAAACCTTTTCCAATCAATTAATCCTCACATGCTTTCAAATGGATTTCCAAAAATGAATTTAAAACAACATCGGTGCTGAAAATATGCGGTCAAGTTGACCATTTAAAATGCCACCTATGACAAACCAAAGCTAAGGACGTTTGCCATATTTAAACTATTACGCTTTTACCCACACCAAAATTCCTGCCAATTACAATCTTAGATGCATTTAATCTTTCACGTTAGCAGCCAGAGAATATTTAAATGAAACGAAACACCTCTCGAAAGATGATATTAACAAAGAGCATTTTCGCTGCTTTTAAAATAGGAGAAGGCGTGTAAAGAAAAAGGAAACAATCTTAGGCCAATTATAATAGGCCTATTAAAAATGAATTCAGAAAATTAGCACATCTAATTAAAACGCCTTGTCATAACGAGGATAGCGTCCCTTTTTGGAACAGAAGCGAATCCATGCTGCCGGCCAAAATACACTTGACCTAGTAAGATTTTGCAGCTTAAAATCACATTTTCCAAGAATGTTCGAAAGTTATTTCCTTTGATCAGTCCCGAGTTCCTACAGTTAATAATTACAAGTTTTACCTTTTATCCAGCCTGAATATTTGTAGGGGCTCCGAGGCTGACCACAAGCTATGTCTTTACTCCTCAAGTTCACATGGTGAAGTTTTTTTTATAATAGTGTTGCGCTTGGCTTCTAGACAATACGGCAGCCATCTTGCGCATGTGCGGTACACATATCTTAAACGGGTAACAAATGAAGGATGTCCGGCACTAGTTCTATTGCCAACCTTCTGATTTAATATTCATTACTTATTAAATGGCCGAAACATCTACAGAATTAAAGTTGTTATGGCAACACAATCTGCAATGATGTGTGCATCATTTATTGGCTATCCAGTCTTAAATAGTTTCAATTAAAAGCGCCAAATTTTCGGTACAGTTCAACACATCAATCATGCACCAGACAGTCAACAATGGGCTACATTAACACAATGTAGACTGGAATAATTTGTTAATTTTCCACAGAAGATAATTTATATTTCCCCCCAGGGGCTCACTTCTAGTGGGCGTGGGTTGGCGACCACGGGGGCCCCAGCTGAGTCCGGCATTGCTTCCACTTACTTGTGCCGGGCTCCTCTCTCTCTACTTTCCTGTCGACCTCACTTGGTCAACTCTTGTTCTCTTCCGACCCCGACGGTATTAGGGTATCCGAGGCCTAGGGAGTCTCTTCCTTTCCCGCCTTAATTGGCCCTTGTCTCATCTTTCCTGATACCCTCCTTGTGTGAGGGGTCAGCCTTCTTTTTCTTTTCCTTTTACCTCCTGCCTTGTGCTCAAGGCCCTTCAGGAGGCAGGGTGTATGTAGCCCCACCACTTCTCCTCTTTCACTTTCCTATCTGCCTTTCATGGCTCTCCTTCCTTCCAAGTCCCTCAATCCGCATTCTTCGAGGGTTGAGGGCATTTCTTTTCCTCCTCTTCACGATCACCCAAACCATCAGGGGCCGATAACCTAGATGTTAGCCCCTTTAAAACAACAATTATCATCATCATCTAATTTATATTTTAAATGTCTATTCCTTCTTTTTGATCCTGGATTAATTAATCACCATTAGTGACCAGTTGCGCCGACAGAAGAAGGGGGATCACATGGCGGCGGCGGGGCACAAGTGGGGGGGGGGGGGGGGGGGGGGGTGCGGCGGCGAAGTATTGTGAGTCGAACCAATCGGCTCATTTAACATGTGTAATGTGTAACCTGATCTCAGTATATGGTTTATTCTGATGTGTTAAAACTTCGTGTCAAATATCATCTTGTAATTCCTTCCTAAACATTTTTTTTCTATATTATTTCATCTCTCAAATTAAATATAACGAAAATATCTTCTTACTAAGGTGCGACACCCATAAATTGTGATTATTATATTCCACTCCCCACTTCCTTTGTGTATTTAATAAAATATTGATATGGTTTCCAACTGCTGAAGACTACAGGTTCTAAGCTACATTTTAAGGTGGATTTCTCAGCACCTTCGTCCTTTGATCCATATTACCATAGATCGCCCATCTACAGGTGTTGATTTGTCGCCTTCCTGTGTCCTACTTCTCTCCTGGTTCCTGGCACGTAAGTGGTCTCCGAACTGGTCCATCTGGTCCTTCTTTGCTGTCATCCATCTCAGGTAACCCCATGATCTCCATTTTTAACCGGTCGTAGTGTCCTCAATCGAATTTACGTTAGACAGTCCGCACTGCTCGGTGCTGATGACCGTGATGTCCACCTTAATCATTAATTTTATACTTGAATCAAAGCACCGTCCCATATGTCCACAGGTTAACGATATTGTCCGTTTCTTGACACTTTGATTGGTACACTCGTGGTGGTAATTCTCCGTGGCTAAGTATTGTGCCCTTTTAGCAAGAAATATGCCAATCACAGTATACCAGCGTAGCTCAATTCGGGATTTTCGGGGCAGCGGTAAGTTCACCCACTCTGTGACTCACATATTTTGGATTAATTAGAGGATACACTTGCAAAATAACAACAAAATCAACTCCTATTTTAACACATTTAATTAATCAAAATTATGGCGCTACAAACAATTAAACAATTAAATTACTGACCCATAATCATCTACTTGTTCCAAATGAACAAGGAATAACATAAGAATAAAACAAATATTGTATTAAAACATATGGTTTCCATATAGGCTCTCCCTCCTTCCAAGTCCCTCAATCCGCCTTCTCAGAGGGTTGAGGACATTTCTTTTCCTTCTGTCCTTTTATTTGCCTTATTCTCCTTTAGTTTTCCATTTCTTCTTCTAGTATGTAGGTTAGTAGTTAGTTTTAGTTTTAAGTTCGTTTTTCATTTTCATCTTCACGATCACCCAAACCATCAGGGGCCGATAACCTAGATGTTAGGCCCCTTAAAACAACAATTATCATCATCATCATCATCGGTTTCCATATAAACCAACAATTCCTAATTATTTTTACTTCCATAAAGCATCAACTGTAAGTTTCATATAACTCCGAGCTCTTCTGGCTCAATGCTTTCTATAATAATGGTGTCATTCTTTGTACACCTCAAATACTACTTTTTTATATATTCTTAATCATCAAATCAAATGTATAATTACATTTAAAATTACATGTTAATTATCTAACTCAATATTTGGGCATTTCACAGGTTTTCAGCTTTTATCATCTCTCTCTAGTTTTACAAATACACACATCAAAAAAAGTTTTGCATCACCTCGGTTCCAAGAGTTCCGGAACCGTTAAATACAAAGGGAATAGAGATCAACACAAACAACATTTCAGCTCGTTTTATTGCTCATGAGACCCACACATTGCATGTTGCACCATCATACAGCTAGACTTTCAGCATTTGTGGTCCAGATTGCAGTACACACCACTACCTCTAATACCCAGTAGCACGTCCTCTTGCATTGATGCATGCCTGTATTCGCCGTGGCATACTATCCACAAGTTCATCAAGACACTGTTGGTCCAAATTGTCCCACTCCTCAACGACAATTCGGCGTAAATCTCTCAGAGTGGTTGGTGGGTCAAGACGTCCATAAACAGCCCTTTTCAACATATCCCAGGCATGTTCGATAGGGTTCATGTCTGGCGAACATGCTGGCCACTGTAGTCGAGCGATGTCGTTATCTTGAAGGAACGCATTCACAAGATGTGCACGATGAGGTCGAGAATTGTCGTCCATGAAGACAAATGCCTCTCCAATATTCTGCCGATATGGTTGCACTATGGGTCGGAGGATGTCATTCAGGTATCGTAAAGCCGTTTCGGAGCCTTCCATGACCACCAGTGGCGTACGTCGGCCCCACATAATGCCACCCCAAAACATCAGGGAACCACCACCTTGCTGCACTCGCTGGACAGTGTGTCTAAGACGTTCAGCCTGACCAGGGTAGTAGTTTAAAGAAAAATTTATGTTTTGCTTTTTATTTATTTTAAATTATTGGAGCTCCATGTTTTGCATTGTGTACTGAAAGTTTTTTTTGTTCTGAAGTTTGACTTTGGCCTTGATATGTCACCTATGAAAATGTAAATTTTTTGTTAAACTATATTTGTCCGGGGAACACTACTGTTTTTCTTCTTATTTTATTATTTGGCATCTGGCTAAGGCATTTTCTTCTTATAATATTGTGGTACTGGCCAGACGAATCTATTAACACTAGGCCGAAATTTGCTCATTAGTCGGTCGGTTTTTAGTCGGATCCGTTGCCTTTAAAAACTATTTGATCTCGTAATGTCTAGAGTTTGTTAACTTCTAGCTGAGGTTTTATTTTATTTTGAAATTTATGCTGCCTGATGCATGTCCTGTTTTCTGGTGGAGGTGTTTTTTTTTAATTTTAACATTAAATTTTCTTTTAATTTTTTTTAAGCAACTGTTGTGCCATTATTTCGTCGGCGACAGTTCTGTTAGTTATTGGGGAGTGTCTGTAGTTGAGCCTGTGCCTTCCCCACTTCTCCACCTTCCTTCCACCCCTTTTGGTGTTCTTCTGTTGGGGCATGTCATCTGGCGGGTGATTTTGCAGTAGAAGCGACGCGGACCTCTGAAAACAGGTAAGTAGGGCCTATCCACCCTGGCCATCACCGGTGTCACAGACGTTTCTGGATGTGACCCAAACACTCTCTTTTCTTCTATCTGAACGTTATCCCCATATGGCTTTGCTTCTTACACCTAAATGTAAGCCTTAGAATCACAATCTCCTAAATATTTAGTATTCCTAAGGCCCCGGTCTATTTGCGACGTACTGAAAATGTTCACTGCTTCTATCCCCCCACTAGAACCATCACCATTTTTCAGGCACTTGTGTTCCTTATTCATTGAACAACCCTGACAGTACTTGGATAGGATATCCACATCTACAACTTTACTTGTGTCAAAAAGGGTTGCAGATACAACTCCATTAAGAGAGGAGTGTCCTCTTCGTTGCCACGTTCCATCCGTTGCTATGGTTATGTCAACACAACCCTAATTTTCAACAATAGCTTCTTGGGCAGCAATTTTCATTGATACCTCACATATTGTTCCCACACACTTTGTGATGTTTCTCACTTGCTTGGTGCCACTTGGCAACCACATGTATTGTTTTACGTTTTCCTGAATTGCCGTGGTGAAA
The DNA here is from genome assembly GCA_946902985.2 of Meconema thalassinum. Lineage (NCBI taxonomy): Eukaryota > Metazoa > Arthropoda > Insecta > Orthoptera > Tettigoniidae > Meconema > Meconema thalassinum. The sequence goes on along the minus strand of OX336392.1, from coordinate 498,783,535 downwards.
CCACTATAAACCTTTTTACCGGATGGACGCCATCGTGTTCAATTACCATATGGACATCGAAATATACATGTGGCCAAACTTACCTCGGCTATTCAGATTCTTGTAGCTCAGCCCGTAGGGAAACTTATGCTTCCAACAAGAATGGCATTTACCAAGAGAGGAGAGGGTCGTCTTAAGTTAATTCTAAATCATCATCATCTTCATTTCCCGTTTCCAGCTTGTGAATTAAGGACCTCCATCGTTGCCTGTCTCTCCACCACTCCTCTCCTGATTTTAGTACATCTTCGGGTTTTCCTCCCTTCTTTTCTACACACTCCCACACTGTATCTGCCCATCTCTTCCGGGGCCTTCCTCGTGGTCTCTTCCCTGTCATCTTTTCACAGAATTTTTCTTTGGTACTCTCTCCTCTCCCATTCTCATCATATGTCCATATCACTTTAACTTTGTTGTTTCTATCCTGTCCCGTAGCTTCAATATTCCTGTTCTTTCTCTAATCTCTTCATTTCTAACTCTATCTCTTCTGGTCTTGCCCTCTATACCTCTTAGGAATTTCATCTCTGCGGCTTGTATTCTACTCTCCTCTCTTTTTGTAGTAGTCCACGCTCCAGCTGCGTATGTTAGTATGGGTCCGTAGTAGGTTGAATATAATACTTTTTTGCATTTCTTTGGGACATCTCGGTTCCACACAATACCCCTTACACTCTGGTATAAACTGTTCGCTTGTTGTATTCTCTTTCCAATTTCCTCAGTTATCTTTCCATCTTCTGCGATCACACTTCCCAAATACTTGAAACTTTTAACGACTTCTAGAATTTTTCCCCCAGGGGCTCACATCTTGTGAGCGTGGGTTGGCGACCACGGGGCCCCAGCTGAGTCCGGCATTGCTTCCACTTACTTGTGCCGGGCTCCTCTCTGTCTTCTTTCCTGTCGACCTCACTTGGTCAACTCTTGTTATCTTCTGACCCCGACGGTATTAGGGTATCCGAGGCCTAGGGAGTCTCTTCCTTTCCCGCCTTAATTGGCCCTTGTCTCATCTTTTCTGATACCCTCCTTCTGCGAGGGGTCAGCCTTCTTTTTCTCTTTCTTTTACCTCCTGCCTTGTGCTCTAGGCCCTTAAGGAGGCCGGGTGTATGTAGACCCACCACTTCTGGTGCACCCTAGATAATGCTACACCCTCAGGGGCTCACGGCTGGTGAGTTCGGGAGTTGGCGACCCCGAGGGATTCCTGAGCTGGGTCCGTTTTCCCCTTTTGTCCCTTACCTTTGGGGCGGACCCTCTCCTCTTTCACTTTCCTATATGCCTTTCATGGCTCTCCTTCCTTCCAAGTCCCTCAATCCGCCTTCTATGAGGGTTGAGGGCATTTCTTTTCCTTCTGTCCTTTTATTTGCCTTATTCTCCTTTCGTTTTCCATTTCTTCTTCTAGAATGTAGGTTAGTAGTTAGTTTTAGTTTTAAGTTCGCTTTTCATTTTCATCTTCACGATCACCCAAACCATCAGGGGCCGATAACCTAGATGTTAGGCCCCTTAAAAAAACAATTATCATCATCATCACTTCTAGAATTTTGCCATTCAATTCTATCTTTCCTCTTCCTTTCTTCCTTCCTCTTGACATTACCGTTATCTTGCTCTTCTCTGTGCTTACTTTCATCCCAAATTTCTCTATCTCTTGGTTCCATACATCTAGTTGTTTTTGTACATCCTTTTCATCCTCACCCCATATAACTATATCATCTGCAAACAGCGTGGCCTTTGTTGCTTCTTGTCCCAATCTCTGTTTGACATTCTTGTGGATTTCATCCATGACTATGATGAATAGTAATGGGGACAATACACTTCCCTGTCGGAGACCCGTTTCCACTTTAAACCATTCTGTTTCTCCTATACTGGTCTTCACGCTACTGACACAATTTTTGTACATAGCTTTTAACATTTGGACTTCTGCTCTAATAACTCTTCTTTTTCTTAATACATCCCAAACCACCTGTCTAGGCACACAGTCATATGCTTTCTCAATATCAATAAATGTCTTCACCATGTCTTTTCCAAATTCCCATCTTTTCTCCATCATTTGCCTTAATGTAAAGATTAGGTCAAATGTTGATCTGTCTTTCCTAAAACCATACTGTTCTTCTTCCAGCTCTCCTTCTATTCTCCTCCTCAGTCTGCCTTCCAATACTCTCTCAAAGATCTTAGCTACATGAGCAATAAGAGTGATCCCTCTGTAGTTATTACATTCCTTTTTGTCTCCTTTCTTAAAAATCGGGATAATTAAACCCTTTCCCCATTCTTCTGGAATTTCTTTCTTCTTCCAAATTATTCTAAACTAGCTGAAGTACCCGTGCTTCGCTACGCGTCATAAATAAATTAAAATGTGAAGGTGACAGTTAAAACAGGGGATAGGCAAGGTGCTGCGCAGAGGGAGATTAAGGATGGAACATTTTGTCCAACTACACCGCTCGGCGTTGACCGTGTTTTATAGCACAAATTTAGGTTTTACTCGCTAACAGTTGCAGATACCTTTCGGATAGAAAATGTAATTTTAAACCTCGCATATGCCATCAAAAGTTTGCTATTTCTTAGCGTTCTCTTTTTATTTGAAATGGAAATATGAAAGTTTGAAACCAAAGGGTGTAGTGACGTCACTAAAATGGTCGCAATTTTAAATAGTGCAAAGTATTGAAATCAAAAGTAACCTATATGTTAACCAGGTAAATCAGCTACTTCCTCCCCCAGGGGCTCACATCTTGTGGGCGTGGGTTGGCGACCACGGGGCCCCAGCTGAGTCCGGCATTGCTTCCACTTACTTGTGCCGGGCTCCTCTCTGTCTTCTTTCCTGTCGACCTCACTTGGTCAACTCTTGTTCTCTTCTGACCCCGATGGTATTAGGGTATCCGAGGCCTAGGGAGTCTCTTCCTTTCCCGCCTTAATTGGCCCTTGTCTCATCTTTTCTGATACCCTCCTTCTGCGAGGGGTCAGCCTTCTTTTTCTCTTCCTATTACCTCCTGCCTTGTGCTCTAGGCCCTTAAGGAGGCAGGGTGTATGTAGCCCCACCACTTCTGGTGCACCCTCGATAATGCTACACCCTCAGGGGCTCACGGCTGGTGAGTTCGGGAGTTGGCGACCCCGAGGGATTCCTGAGCTGGGTCCGTTTTCCCCTTTTGTCCCTTACCTTTGGGGCGGACCCTCTCCTCTTTCACTTTCCTATATGCCTTTCATGGCTCTCCTTCCTTCCAAGTCCCTCAATCCGCCATCTCCGAGGGTTGAGGGCATTTCTTTTCCTTCTGTCCTTTTATTTGCCTTATTCTCCTTTAGTTTTCCATTTCTTCTTCTAGTATGTAGGTTAGTAGTTAGTTTTATTTTTAAGTTCGCTTTTCATTTTCATCTTCACGATCACCCAAACCATCAGGGGCCGATAACCTAGCTGTTAGGCCCCTTAAAACAACAATTATCATCATCATCATCAGCTACTTCCATGTAAAATTCACGTAAATCGGACCAGTGGTACTTGCGAGATTGAGTAATACACAGACACACACCATCTCAATTTTAGCCTCGCATCGCTCGCGTCATAGTCGTATCATATTGTTTTTCAATGAAATGCAGGTTTAACCCCGTTAACACCACTTTAGAACCTGAATACCCAAAAATCCCTCCGTAGTAGACGTTTTCGACACACAAAAAACAAACATATCCCCAAAATATCATTCTTCTAACTTTAATAGTTTTGGTTGGTCGATGAGAGCAAACATCCAAAAATCCTTCCTTAGTGGACGTTTTTCTTCCAGAAAATCACCCCTCCCCATATGCCCCTTAAATTGCATTTATGAAAACACGGTCGAACACCTATTTATTTTATTTATTTATTCATTTGTTTATTTATTTTTAAGCTGATAGATTTCCTCCGAGTTTCAGACTCCTCCCTATGTCGTTTAAGAGATACACGCTCAGTTAGTGATCTTTCAACCCCCCCACCTTTCATCCCTTTCACCTCATAATATACACTACATCGAAAAACCATTAGACATGTGTCAGCTTATTTTTAATGATTAGTATATGTGCCAAGTATCACATCCCCAAATGAAACCACTCGTGAGATATTGTTATTCAATTGAAAGCACGTTTACCCCCTTAACACCTCTTTAGAACCTGAATATCCAAAACTCTTTCCTTAGTGGACGTTTTCGACATACAACGAACATATCCCCAAAATTTCATGTTTCTAACTTCAATAATTTTGGCTCGGCGATGAAGAGTGAGTGAGTCAGTCAGGACATTTTCTTTCATTTATTTTTGATAATTTCACCCCTCCCTATGAACCCCTTAAATTGGATTTATGAAACAAACGGTCAAACACCTATTTACTTATTTAAAGCTGTTTTCCCCCTGAGTTTGATGAGTGAGTAAGTGAGTCAATCAGTTAGGACACTTTCTTTCCTGTTTTTTCCCCCCCAGAATTTCACCCCTCTCCAAGGGCCCCTTAAATTGGATTCATGAAAAAACGTTCGAACACCTATTTACCTGTGTTTTAAGCTGTTTTTTCCCACCGAATTTCAAACTTCACGCCTATGTCGATTCAGAGATACACGCTCCGTCAAGAATCCCTCAACCCCCAATTTTCACCCCATTCACCTCATAATATACACCACATCGATAAACCCTTAGACATATGTCTGATTATTTTTAATGATTAGTTTATATACCGAATATCACATCCCCAAACAAACAACTCATGAGATATCGTTATTCAATGAAATGCACGTTTACCCCCTTGACACGTCTCTAAAACCCGAATAAACAAAAATCATTCGTTAGTTAACGTTTTCGACATACAGCGAACATCTTCCCAAAATTTCATGTTTCCAACTTTAATAGTTTTCGCTGGGCGTGATGAGTGAGTGAGTCAGACAGGGCATTTTCTTTCATTTATTTTACCAGAATTTCACCCCTCCCCATGGGCCCATTAAATTGGATTGATTAAAAAACGCTTGAACACCTATTAACTTATTTCTTAAGCTGTCTTTTTACCCTGAGTCAGTCGGTTAGGACACTTTCTCTCCTTTTTTCCCCCAGAATTTCACCCCACCCCATTGGCCCCTTAATTTAATTTATGAAAAAACAGTCGAAAACCGATTTACTTACTTTTTAAGCTGATTTTTTTTCGCTGAGTTTCAAATTTCTCGCCTATGTCGTTTAAGAGATAGGCCTGCACGCTCCATTAGGAATCCTTCAATTCCCACTTTTCAGCCCTTTCACCTCATAATAATACACCACATCGAAAAACGCTTAAAAACATGTCTGCGTATTTTTAATGATTAGTTTATATGCCGAGTATCACATCCACAAATGAAACCACTCGTGAGATATTGATATTCAATGAAATGCAGGTTTAACCCCCTTAAGACCCCTTTAAAACCCGAATATCCAAAAAACCTCCCTTAGCGTACGGTTTTGACATACAACGAACATATCCCCGAAATGTCATGTTTCCAACTTCAATATTTTTGGCTGGGCGATGATGAGTGAGTGAGTACGTGAGTCTGGACATTTTCTTTCAATTTTCTTTTTTCAGAATTTCACCCCTCCCCATGAACCCCTTAAATTTGATTTATGAAAAAAAAAACCTGTCGAACAGCTATTTACTTACTTTAAAGCAGTTTTTTCCCCCAGAGTTTGATGAGTGAGCCAGTCAGTCAATCAGTCAGGACACTTTCTTTCCTGTTCCCCCCCCCCAGAATTTCATCTCTCCCCATGGGCCCCTTAAATTGGATTTATGAAAAAACTGTCAAACACATATTTACTTCTTTTTTATGTTAATTTTTTTTCGCTGTGTTTCAAACTCCTCGCCTATGTCGTTTAAGAGACACACGCTCCGTTAAGAATCTTTTAATCCCCACTTTTCACCCCTTTCACCTCATAATATACACCACATCGAAAAACCCTCAGACACATGTCTTCTTATTTTTAATGATGAGTTTATATGCCGAGTATCACATCCCCCCATGAAACCAATCGGGAGATATTGCTATTCAATTAAATGCAGGTCTACCCCCTTAACACCCCTTTAGAACCTGAATAGCCAAAATTTCTCTCTTAGTGGGCATTTGCGGCCCTTGAGGAAGCTGCATACCAGATTCCATTCCAATCCGTTCGGTGGTTTCTGAGATTTCGTGATGAATAAATGAATGAGTGAGTGAGTGGTATTTGAAAAATATATAGTAGAAAGAAGATAGTGTCAAGTCTTTGTAGTGCTAAACTCGGTTGACAGTGCTGTGTGAGCAGCTGAGTAACTAACGGGATTTCAAGTAAAGATCCTCATTTTCTATACCGGTAGTGCTGAGTGCAATTGGCATCAAGTCGGCCGTGTCTCAACTTGAGCTATGTTGCCATGGAAACTATCTGCCTTGCCATTCCTTCATGAGTATATTTTATGATTTGATTAGCCTGTTTTTGAGTGAAAAAGGGCCAAAATCAGAAGAATGAGAAAGACTATCGAAAATACATGTAGCCAGCGGTTCCTTCTGGGTCCTAAACTATGTGTATGCAAAGTATGGTTGAGATTGGTGGAACGGTGTAAATTTGTATACGGAACCAACATATATACTGTACCCGATTGTCACCATGTGGACCATGTGTTCGTATCCCAACTAGCTCACGGTCTTTCGAGGTATGGGACGTACCTGCCCACAATACGACCACATGCTCAGGATTTGAGTCTACCAGGTAACTACTTCTACAGGAAATACACAACATTCCTACAAATAAAACATTTACTGGTCTAAAATCATGGCTATATAACAAGTACAAATCAAAGGACAACTTACATTTAATTCCCACTAATAAAATAGGGTTATTCTGTGAGCTTTCTTCTTAAAAATAGTGCTACACTGCACTCAAACCTAATTCTAACATCCTGTCAATAATAGTTCCGATTACAAGGTTTCCATAGTGTTCATCATGTGACACAATCTTAGTTAATGGGAGTATCTTAATACAAAAATCACATGTCACGTAAAAATGATATTACTAAGACATTATTCCGCCTCTTACGGCATTTTACTTTAACTAGCAAAAATTCATTATATTCTGAATTCACTAACAAATATTTGTTGTGTCGTGCGAATCATCTTCCTTCTTTCCATCCCTATGAACGATCTAGGACAGTGGTACATGATCCTTAATAAATAAACATGGATAGAATATTTTATAGTTTCACCATATAACGATTTTTCTGGGTCTTGTCGGGCTTACCATAGTTACAACTGTGTCATGTTCTGGGAAAAACACATACCCGTATGCATAAATTAGCATGAACGGGCCAAAATGCATATTAAAGAAGATGCCTACATTATTTTGGTTCGGCTTTCCTCCTCAGAGGATAACTTCGCCAAATATTATCTGATTTCTATGATCCAACAACGTATGTGACTTGCCATACACCATTCAATTCAATTGGCATCATTATAATACTCATATTTTAATTGCATATTTAAATACCGAGATTCTTCAGTGTCCTACTGTGACTGTAAATGACAAGGGATCGATCGACGGACCTTTCTCCCCCTCAGCAGGTCATAAAATTCGTTCCAGCTGGCTAACCAAGATGGCCGCCACGGAAGTGATCCACACTACCTTTCTCTCTCTATCGTCAAGGTCAAACTTGTTTACAATTATATAACAGTACAGATACGCTAGGCGTGATTCCTAAGTAATTGAGTCATTTAATTAATTAACACCTATCTTTATAGTGCATTTGGGCTCAAATGGCTCCTTAATAAACATTCATGGCTGGGGTGGAATTCTAGTGATAGCCTTGCGGTTCTATTGTGATTATGTGGCTTTAAGACGCGCATCATAGTGAAACCCCACGGTTGTCACCAGCAGCTGTCAGTAAATATATATCAGGAAATCTGCGTTCCTAGACGACGAATATGATCCTACCTATCAGGGTAGACCATTGGTACAAATGCTCACTGCGTCTCGACGGACGTCAATAGTGGCCATAATTCATGCAAGCGTTGGAAATAGACAGGATCTATCCAAATCGCTGCGTATAATACAGTATGCACAAAGGCGATACTCCTCGAAGATTCAGCCAACTTTTCACCTAACGCGCAAGCTATTCTAGTCAATCCCCGCGATTATCTTACGTAAATCACTGGATTCTACGTTAATCTGCACGCTATACATGCGGCTCAAACAATATTTCACATAGATGACTCCATTATTAAGGCATCTGCGTTCTCTCTGTTATACTACTTAAGCCAAAGCTTTACATAGCTCCTAACCCAATGTATAAATTTACTGGCTTACTTTAATTTAATGGTCCTCAAACATAATCCTAAGGATTGACCATATCAAATATTCATTCAAATTTTCACTGACACTTAAAAAGCTCTCGTATTTCACTATATTCCACGTTACATTTTTACTGTTTACCAAATTACAGTATCTTTAAATTAGACATGACACTATTTGAACATTATTTAGGCCAAATTTGCCCATTACATTATTGTTGCCGACCCCAGTTATTATTATTATTCATTTACCGTTACCGTTAGATTCATCACTATTTTTGACCTAAAGGGTCTTAAACAAATCACCTTCCAAACCATACTTTATTCAAGACGAGTGGTGAAAACTCGTTCAGTAAGTGACTATTACATCTTTTAATCTCAAAGTGATAAATCGTTACATGGTGAACTATTCAGTTATAAGGATATAATTGCATGTGTACTCACTTTTTTCCTTCTTGCTGGAAAATGCCAGCTCCTCAGCTTAAGCGCTACCATGATGTTTGGTTTAAGCCATCATGATATCCTTAACACAAAACTGAGATTCACACACTTGCCACATGATACACATATTATTATAAGTGGCCTTTACCACTGCTATACACTGATTATTAACCATTTGACACATGAACACTTTAAATCATTATTTCACAATTTTATTTACACTTCATCCATGACTTCACATGTTGATCCTTAATCCGGACTTCTCCTACGCTTGATCTCAGAGATGCGATGCAATTATGACAACCGCTGGTCTACGTGAAATCTAGTAGCGTTTTACGGATGTTCGATCCTCGATCCCTGCAATCACGTTCAGCTCACTATCCTGGTTAGGTGGCAATGACTTCCACGCTCCCATCACTGTAGTGATCCTGATGATAATGTCATACAATTCTGACAATACCTCCCGGTATAAGAACTGTTCGAAAACATTATAAGTTCCTTTTGCTGTAGCGAATTTATATCTGCGTCAGGTAGTAGATAAATATCTGCATTACTTTACTTTCGACGCACTTCATGATTATTTGTGAAGCTTATACTTCCTTCCATTGTCTTCAACGGCGGAGCGTTGATATTTTAATACTTGGCGTGCTTACTGCAGAGCGAATGTAGACAATGGACTAACTTCCAACTGCTGTAGGTCAACTAACAACTTTCAACTCGAGCGACTGTAGATCAACTGCTTGCTTTCAACTAACTTCTCCCCCAGGGGCTCACATCTTGTGGGCGTGGGTTGGCGACCACGGGGCCCCAGCTGAGTCCGGCATTGCTTCCACTTACTTGTGCCGGGCTCCTCTCTGTCTTCTTTCCTGTCGACCTCACTTGGTCAACTCTTGTTCTCTTCTGACCCCGACGGTATTAGGGTATCCGAGGCCTAGGGAGTCTCTTCATTTCCCGCCTTAATTGGCCCTTGTCTCATCTTTTCTGATACCCTCCTTCTGCGAGGGGTCAGCCTTCTTTTTCTCTTCCTTTTACCTCCTGCCTTGTGCTCTAGGCCCTTAAGGAGGCTGGGTGTATGTAGCCCCACCACTTCTGGTGCACCCTAGATAATGCTACACCCTCAGGGGCTCACGGCTGGTGAGTTCGGGAGTTGGCGACCCCGAGGGATTCCTGAGCTGGGTCCGTTTTCCCCTTTTGTCTCTTACCTTTGGGGCGGACCCTCTCCTCTTTCACTTTCCTATATGCCTTTCATGGCTCTCCTTCCTTCCAAGTCCCTCAATCCGCCTTCTCCGAGGGTTGAGGGCATTTCTTTTCCTTCTGTCCTTTTATTTGCCTTATACTCCTTTAGTTTTTCCATTTCTTCTTCTAGTATGTAGGTTAGTAGTTAGTTTTAGTTTTAAGTTCGCTTTTCATTTTCATCTTCATGATCACCCAAACCATCAGGGGCCGATAGCCTAGATGTTAGGCCCCTTAAAACAACAATTATCATCATCATCATCATCAACTAACTTCAACTGTCTTCAACTGACGCTTGGCGCGGGCTGCTCCCCCTTATAAAGGTTTCTTGCACAAAATAGTTCACGGGACACGTGAGAGCGACTCCCTTCTTGAAATAATCCCTCTTCAGCCGAAATGACATCTGCATCTTGTTTATTTAGGTGTGGAGGTTTCAAAAACATTCGCGTGCCGGCGATCGCTTCGGCCAATTAATTACAATTAATTGCCTTAGTTCAGCGCGTTATGACGCCACGGTGGGGGTTCCCCGCTGGCTGGTTACAATATCCTTGCTCTTGAGCGTGAGTTAGGTTGTAATGCGGTCATTTGGAGATATAAGCATCAATTTAGGTGAAAAACCACTCCTAAATTACTTCTCCGTGAATATATTCATCTGTGTGTATATTTCAATGCATTACAATGTTCCATTTAGCTGGAATTAATTAATTTCCTTGTGCATGCAGCTTGCCCCGTTGTTGAATGGTGGATACCCGGGTCATTAATTTTGAGCTGTCTCTCCGCCCCAGACGTAAGTAGTACGGTTGGCGCCTAGGCTACTCCGCCCACTCGCTAAGGGTCATTTGTAAACTGCCAAACTCGCCTCTCTCTTTTTCGTATGCTCAGAAAACGTATATTTCCTACGCATTTGGCTACAATTCCTCCTTTAAATTGCTATGATTTTCACGTATAAATCGTGAAATCACGCTAGACTAATATATGTCAGTATACCTCTCATTGCTCTGTGGGTTCCCTATAATTGCTCCCCCTTAGAGACCAATGGTTCGACCCTAGGCATAACCATGTGCCTGGTCTTCTCTGATGAGACCTGAGTTCGATGCCAGACTGCCGTGACTAATTGGGCACAATACATACATACATACATACAGACTTTCACTTTTATATATTAGATAATCTATACAGCCACTGTACCCCTATTGGTCCCGCTGCTTTTATCATTTCCGTGGTCACCTCATCCACTCCCGCTGCTTTACCACTCTTCATCTTCTGTATGGCTTCCTCTATTTCTAGCATAGTTATCTCCTTTTCTTCTTCTTCTTCTTCTTCATCCTCCATTGTTTCTTCTTGTTCCCTTTCATCTTCCAGTACAATGTATTTCACATTTAGTATCTTTGAAAAGTATTCTTCCCATCTATTTAATATATCATCTCTTTGATACAATATCTGCCCTGCTTCAGTTTTTACAAATTTTGTATTTTCCCTACCTTTTACACTGTTTTTTAACGAATCCATATAGCACCTTCTTACTTCCTTGGATATCCTCCTTCAAAGTTTCTGTGGATCTTTCCCAACTTTTCCGTTTTTCTTCTTGTACGATTTTTTGGCACGCCTTCTTTGCTTCCCTATATTTTTCTAGTTTCTCTGCATTTTTACTGCCTATCCACTTCCTCCATGCCATTTTGTTTTCTTTAACAGCATCCTTTACCCTGTCGTTCCACCAAGGAGTCTCCCTTTCCTTTTTATTCCCTGATAATCTTCCACAGGTGTTTACTGCACACTTCACAAAACCATTCCTAAAACATGCCCATTCCCCTTCTACACTTTTTGCTTCATCTTTGGGAACTTCCTTTTTTAAATCATCTTGGAACTTGTCCATTGTCTCCCACCCTCTCCTCTTTCACTTTCCTATCTGCCTTTCATGGCTCTTTTTCCTTCCATGTCCCTCAATCCGCATTCTTCGAGGGTTGAGGGCATTTCTTTTTTCTCCTGACTTTTATTTGCCTTATTCTTCTTTTGTTTTCCCCTTCTTCTTCTAGTATATAAGTTATTAGTTAGTTAAAGTTTACATTGCATTTTTATCTTCACGTTCACGCAAACCATTAGGGGCCGATAACCTAGATGTTAGGCCCCTTAAAACAACAATTATCATCATCATCTTAAATAGCTCCCATCTTCTCAACATTGCTTCCAAGCGGAAACTTCCTTCCTTTGTGGACCAGTCGAAGGTATGCAAGAACGCACATTCCATATTCAAACGTTGGTCCTGACAAACTGACTGAGCCGATGCTCTTGTTGTACCAAACCCTAAACAGAAAGAAGAAGCAGGTTATTAGGAAGAAGAGTACATACCCTAAACCAAAAAATGCAGGATGAAATTAAGAAGTGCAATGCATAGCCTCAACAGAAAGAGCTAATATGTTTTGAGGTGAGTAGTACATAACCTAAACCGAAACACGCAAGACATTATTAAGGTGAGTATTACCTAGCCCAGCCAAAGATAGGATGTTATTAAAGTGAATAGTTCACAGGAAAGAAAGGAAAGTAAGAAAGAAAGAAACCGGATGCCAGTGAGGCAAGCTGTACAATGAATAAACAGAAAGAGCCAAAATGTTATGAGGTGAGCAGTACATAACCTGAACCGAAATGCACAAGACATCATTAAGTTCAGTAATACCTAATCTAACCATAGATAGGATGTTATTAAAGTGAATAGTACACAGCGTAGAAAGAAAGAAACATGATGCCAGTGGGACGAGCTGTACAATGAATAAACAGAAAGAGGCAATTTAGTGAGATTTATAGAGAAAGGAAACGTTATTATGGCCAGTAGTACACTGCTCATCCTTGCCGTGCAAGCGATCGATGTGTGTTTCCCGGAGCACCCACTGGTACAGCGTGTGCAAGACCTGCTCTTCGGTGCGTGTAACGCTGGAATTGGGGTGACCTTAGTGTATGGGTATTGCGGGCTAGACATAAGTGGCTTAGACGACCTAACTCTGATTGATGACCTAACAGTGCAAAACTGTTACTTCGCCTCACGAATGAAAGCTTGCATCAATTTTTGCGGGGCAATGTCCATTAATCTTGTTGCTCCCTAACATTTTACAGTGGCGTATATTTTTGCTTTCAGTGTAGTGCTGTATAATATTATGTTTTGTAGCGCGAGTCTCGTTACAAAGTGGACACTTAATATTATTACTTCCCGACCTTGGTGTTGAGTGTTTCCCTTTCAAATGACGTGTCAAAGAAAATTTCGAGTCGGTTCTAAAATCGCTTAAATTGCAGATAAACTGTGTACTCGAACCTGAATGCTTCAGCTTTATATGCTTCACCAAAGTTTTATTGTGACTAACAGTCTTAGCGCAATGACTGCATGTAACGCGATCCATGTTTTCATTAAATGTTTTGTTTAAACAGTACATCTATCCTACAATATAAGTACAAGCAGCACAAAGCTGTAGCACAAGTAGTAGCAGTATTACTCTAATTAAATCTTCACTCACATAAGAGAGGCAAAAATGAGAAAACTGTAACCTACACGTGAACTAGAGGCAAACACTGAGAAAACTAATCACATCACAACCCGCACTCGAGAGCCGAAACTAAGATTTTATTGGCGCGAATGCAGCTGATAACGAACTTTACAGTAGCACGAATAGTAGTACTCTAATTACATCTTCACTCACATAATAGAGGCAAAAACTGAGAAAACTAATCACATAACAACCCGCACTCGAGAGCCAAAACTAAGATTTTATTGGCGCGAATGCAGCTGATAAACGAACACTACACTACAGTAGCACGAATAATAGTACTCTAATTACGTCTTCACTCACATAATTGTAATATACCCGCCTCTCAATACTTATACACACATCAAAAAAAGTTTTGCATCACCTCGGTTCCAAGAGTTCCGGAACCGTTAAATACAAAGGGAATAGAGATCAACACAAACAACATTTCAGCTCGTTTTATTGCTCATGAGACCCACACATTGCATGTTGTACCATCATACAGCTAGACTTTCAGCATTTGTGGTCCAGATTGCAGTACACACCACTACCTCTAATACCCAGTAGCACGTCCTCTTGCATTGATGCATGCCTGTATTCGCCGTGGCATACTATCCACAAGTTCATCAAGACACTGTTGGTCCAAATTGTCCCACTCCTCAACGACAATTCGGCGTAAATCTCTCAGAGTGGTTGGTGGGTCAAGACGTCCATAAACAGCCCTTTTCAACATATCCCAGGCATGTTCGATAGGGTTCATGTCTGGCGAACATGCTGGCCACTGTAGTCGAGCGATGTCGTTATCTTGAAGGAACGCATTCACAAGATGTGCACGATGAGGTCGAGAATTGTCGTCCATGAAGACAAATGCCTCTCCAATATTCTGCCGATATGGTTGCACTATGGGTCGGAGGATGTCATTCAGGTATCGTAAAGCCGTTTCGGAGCCTTCCATGACCACCAGTGGCGTACGTCGGCCCCACATAATGCCACCCCAAAACATCAGGGAACCACCACCTTGCTGCACTCGCTGGACAGTGTGTCTAAGACGTTCAGCCTGACCAGGGTGCCTCCAAACACGTCTCCGACGATTGTCTGGTTGAAGGCATATGCGACACTCATCGGTGAAGAGAACGTGATGCCAATTCCGTGGGGTCCATTCAGCATGTTGTTGGGCCCATCTGTACCGCGCTGCATGGTGTCGGGGTTGCAAAGCTGGACCTCGCCATGGACGTCGGGAGTGAAGTTGCGCATCATGCAGCCTATTGCGCACAGTTTGAGTTGAAACACGACGTCCTGTGGCTGAACGAAACGCATTATTCAACATGGTGGCATTGCTGTCAGGGTTCCTCCGAGCGGCAATCCGTAAGTAGCGGTCATCCACTACAGTAGTAGCCCTTGGGCGGCCTGAGCGAGGCCTGTCATCGACAGTTCCTGTATCTCTGTACCTCCTCCATGTCCGAACAACATCGCTTTGGTTCACCCTGAGACGCCTGGAAACTTCCCTTGTTGAGAGCCCTTCTTGACACAAAGTAACAATGCGGACGCGATCGAACTGCGGTATTGACCTTCTAGGCATGGTAGAACTACAGACAACATGAGCAGCGTACCTTCGTCCTGGTGGAATGACTGGAACTGATCGGCTGTCGTACCACCTCCGTCTAATAGGCCCTGCTCATGCATGGTTGTTTACATCTTTGAGCAGTTTTAGTGACATCTATGAACAGTCAATGGGACTGTATCTTGGATACAATATACACAGTCAACGTCTATATGCCGGAGATCTGGGAACCGAGGTGATGCAAAACTTTTTTTGATGTGTGTATATGTACGGGGTGCGTGGTGGTTCAACACCTGTACGATAATACCAACAGCAATAAACATTCACACCTAACTCCTCCTCAGTGACCCAATAAATAAAACCCTTCAGATTCTGGTAAAATCGATAATATACTGTAAACCAGACATAACGCACACTTCGCAGGATCCTCCTCGTACAGAATAATAACACTCCCTATCGTATTTACACAGATACACATATGACATGATATAGACGACCCTCAGGAATAAAGTTGACCGGTACTTACAGACGTTGGCTTCAGCAGTGGTGACCTAGCTCTACTAATTCTGGGGTAATTTGCTCACAAAGAATTAGTCCTATTACTCGCTGCACAATTAACTTTGCTTCACACGCCGTTTCTACTTTTATGATGAATATTGTTTTTGTTACTTTTGTAACCAGCACCCAACGAGCTAGTACAATACAAATGCTTGGAATCCGTTTTGGATCGTCGCTTTAAATCCGCTCGTGAATTTAATAATACATGGCATATTTGACCTGCATTCCTGTACGAATAATTTGCCGCTATAATTGAAATGCAGATGTACAGATATCAGATTACAATACTTAGTCCCCCCAGGGGCTCACTTCTAGTGGGCGTGGGTTGGCGACCACGGGGCCCCAGCTGAGTCCGGCATTGCTTCCACTTACTTGTGCCGGGCTCCTCTCCGTCTTCTTTCCTGTCCACCTCACTTGGTCAACTCTTGTTCTCTTCCGACCCCGACGGTATTAGGGTATCCGAGGCCTAGGGAGTCTCTTCCTTTCCCGCCTTAATTGGCCCTTGTCTCATCTTTCCTGACACCCTCCTTCTGTGAGGGGTCAGCCTTCTTTTTCTTTTCCTTTTACCTCCTGCCTTGTGCTCAAGGCCCTTAAGGAGGCAGGGTGTATGTAGCCCCACCACTTCTGGTGCACCCTAGATAATGCTACACCCTCAGAGGCTCACGGCTGGTGAGTTCGGGAGTTGGCGACCCCGAGGGATTCCTGAGCTGGGTCCGTTTTCCCTTTTTGTCCCTTCCCTTTGGAGCGGACCCTCTCCTCTCTCTCCCCTCCCCTCTCCAATCCTCTCCTCTTTTCCTTATTAGTTAGTTTTAGTTTTAAGTTTACATTTCATTTTCATCTTCACGATCACCCACACCATCAGCGGCCGATAGCCTAGATGTTAGGCCCCTTAAAACAACAATTATCATCATCATCAACAATACTTAGTGCGGTTCGAAGTAAGCAATCTTGGCGATATACATAAGCCTAGGCTCATCATTCAGTCAAGAACTTATAGCCAGCAACTTGGTTATTGTATCAGAAAACAAGACTAGCGATATATTGTAATCCTTCAACCCCAACACACAAAACCAAAAGACAAGTCCTACTGACTAATACTTTCCGCTCACACGCGGTTTACAGAATACGTCCGATCCACACGGGACCCAAAAATCAAGACTACTCCACACGGAGTTCAAAATAAGAGTGTCCTCACTAGCTTCCCCAAAATCTAAGTACCCGTCATCATCCCCCTCCACAATCACTGGTTTACTTTTTTAGCGCTAGCACTGAAGGCAGGAGATAACAGGAAGAGAAAAAGAAGGCTGACCCCTCCCAGAAGGAAGGGATCAGGAAAGATGAGACAAGGGCCAATTAAGGCGGGAAAGGAAGAGACTCCCTAGGCCTCGGATACCCTAATACCGTCGGGGTCGGAAAATCGCCTTTTCTATCCTCATGTTTGGACCTATGTGTAAAAGAGATTTTGCATAGTAGCGACATCAGTACCCTGCGAGCGCTTTTCTTCGGCGATGGGACAAATCCTCAATGATCGAAGAACACTATTATCAACGAACAAAGTTTCCCAAATTAACATTTTTGCATAACAAAATGTAATTATATTAACTAATGATAATTGTTGTTTTAAAGGGCCAAACATCTAGGTTATCGGCCCGTAATGGTTTGGGTGATAGAAGATGAGATGAGAATACTTACTACAAACTTACAAGCGAGAAGAAATTGTAAACTAGTAAAGGATAAGGCAAATAAAGGACAGGAAGAAAATAAATGTTCTCAACCCTCGAAGAGTGAGGATTGAGGGACTTGGAAGGAGGGAGAGCCATGAAAGGCAGATAGGAAAGGGAAACAGGAGAGGGCCCGCGCCAAGGTCATATGAAAAAGTGGACAAAACGGGCCCAGCCCAGGAATCCCTCGGAGCAAACTCACCAGCCGTAAGCCCCCGAGAGTGTAGCAATATCCAGGGTGCACCAGAAGTGGTGGGGCTACATACACACTACCTCCTTGAGGGCCTTGAGCAGAAGGCAGGAGATAACAGGAAAAGAAAAAGAAGGCTGACGCTCCCAGAAGGAAGGGATCAGAAAATATGAGACAAGCGCCAATTAAGGCAGGAAAGGACGAGACTCCCTAGGCGTCGAATACCCTAATACCGTCTGGGTCGGAAGAGAACAAGAGTTGACCAAGTGAGGTTGACAGGAAAGAAGACGGAGAGGAGCCCGGCATAAGTAGGTGGAAGCAATGCCGGAATCAGCTTGGGCCCCGTGGTCGCAAACCCACGTCCTACTAGATGTGAGCACTTACATAGCTGCGTCTGTCACGAGTCATGATGGTGACCTATTATTTCGCCCATGGATGGACATATGAATAAACGATAGTTCAGTGTTCAACAATTGAGCGTGCTATGAGATCCAACACAGTAGCTGACTGGTTTAATTGTGTAATGACCATGGAGCGTAAGTATGCCAACAGAGGGAGATCGGGTGGCGTCGGACACATCGTCCAGAATAGCGAATGCAAAATCGGCAGACGCAAATATCATAGAGGGCGAATCGTGGAAGCAACTTGGATTCTGGGTATGATTGACACGACGACCAAAGAACTTCGGATGGTCGTGTGTCTCAATAACAACGAAGGCTTGTTTGGCACTGTGGTAAATCCAGTCTCATCTACATTGTAGACATTACTGGGAGGAATTTTGTATTTATCAGTCAAACTGTCCAACAATTCGATGAATTCATTCACTGATTGCCCCCTCAGGGGCTCACATCTAGTGGGACGTGGGTTGGCGACCACGGGACCCCAGCTGAGTCCGGCATTGCTTCCCCTTACTTGTGCCGGGCTCCTCTCTGTCTTCTTTCCTGTCGTCCTCCCTTGGTCAACTCTTGTTCTCTTCCGATCCCTTCCCCCAGGGGCTCACATCTTGTGGGCGTGGGTTGGCGACCACGGGGCCCCAGCTGAGTCCGGCATTGCTTCCACTTACTTGTGCCGGGCTCCTCTCTGTCTTCTTTCCTGTCGACCTCACTTGGTCAACTCTTGTTCTCTTCTGACCCCGACGGTATTAGGGTATCCGAGGCCTAGGGAGTCTCTTCCTTTCCCGCCTTAATTGGCCCTTGTCTCATCTTTTCTGATACCCTCCTTCTGCGAGGGGTCAGCCTTCTTTTTCTCTTCCTTTTACCTCCTGCCTTGTGCTCAAGGCCCTTAAGGAGGCAGGGTGTATGTAGCCCCACCACTTCTGGTGCACCGTAGATAATGCTACACCCTCAGGGGCTCACGGCTGGTGAGTTCGGGAGTTGGCGACCCCGAGGGATTCCTGAGCTGGGTCCGTTTTCCCCCTTTTGTCCCTTACCTTTATGGTGGACCCTCTCCTCTTTCACTTTCCTATATGCCTTTCATGGCTCTCCTTCCTTCCAAGTCCCTCAATCCGCCTTCTCCGAGGGTTGAGGGCATTTCTTTTCCTTCTGTCCTTTTATTTGCCTTATTATCCTTTAATTTTTCCATTTCTTCTTCTAGTATGTAGGTTAGTAGTTCGTTTTAGTTTTAAGTTCGCTTTTCATTTTCATCTTCTCGATCACCCTAACCATCAGGGGCCGATAACCTAGACGTTAGGCCCCTTAAAACAACAATTATCATCATCATCATCATCTTCCGATCCCACCCAGATCATTAGGGGCCGATAACCTCGATGTTAGGCCCCTTAAAACAACAATTATCATCATCATCTTCCGATCCCGACGTTATTAGGGTATCCGAGGCCTAGGGAGTCTTTCACTTTCCCGCCTTAACTGGCCCTTGTCTCATCTTTCCTGATACCCTCCTTCTGTGAGGGGTCAGCCTTCCTGTTCTTTTCCTTTTACCTCCTGCCTTGTGCTCAAGGCCCTTAAGGAGGTAGGGTGCATGTAGCCCCACCACTTCTGGTGCACCGTCGATAATGCTACACCCTCAGGGGCTCACGGCTGGTGAGTTCGGGCGTTGGCGACCCCGAGGGATTCCTGAGCTGGGTCCGTTTTCCCCTTTTGTCCCTTCCCTTTGGGGCGGACCTTCTCCTCTCTCCCCTCTCCTCTCTCCTCTCCTCTCCTCTCCTCCCCTCTCCTCTCCTCTCCTCTCCGCTCCTCTTTTCCTTATATTTACTTTTCTCTTTAAGATTCCCGCACTGTTTTTGTTACTTGGTTCACCGTGTGTCTAAATTCCCTTCTAGCGATTTTTTAAAGGCATTTTTAATCTACGTTGCATTATGTATGTTTTTTCGATCTAAATTACATCTCGCGATTGTTTTCAACTTCAATTGCATTTTGTAAAGATTTAGTGAGAATTTTGAATTTCAATTGCATTTTGTAAGTATTTTCAACCAAAACCGCATTTCGCACGAATTTTGAATCTAAATTGCATTTTGTTTGGTGGGCATTTTGCACATATTTTGATTCTTAATTGCATTTTGTGGGTATTTTGAATCTAAATTACATTTTGTCAAGTATTTTCAATCTAAATTGCATTTTGTAAGTATTGTCAATCCACATGAGTCGTTTTAATCTACCGTACATTTTATAAGCATTTTCAACTTCAACTGCATTTTGTAAGTATTTTGAATTTCGATTGCACTTTGTGAATAATTTGGATTGAACTGGGATAGGGCCTATTTCAATCTGAATTTCATTGTGTATTTTCAATTTCAATTGCATTTTGTAAGTATTTTGAACCTCAATTGCATTTTGTACGTATTTTCGATCTCATTTGCATTTTGTAAGTATTTTGAATTTCAGTTACATTTTGTAAGTATTTCGACGCTACATTGCATTTTGTACGTATTTTGAATCTAGCCTACGTTTTGTTTGTCTTTTTCAATCTATTCTTTTTGTGAATCTTTTCGTTCTAAATTCCCTTTTGTAAGACCATATTGTGAGTTGTTTCCATCTGAGTTTCTCTTGGTACATATTTTCCGTCTCACATAATTTTCGTTCTGGTTTCCATTTCATTCTCATTTTCGCTATCACCCAGATCATTAGGGGCCGATAACCCTCGATGTTAGGCCTCTTAAAACGACAAATATCATCATCATCATCATCATTAACTGGCCCTTGTCTCATCTTTACTGATTCCCTCCTTCAGGGTCCCCCAGGGGCTCACTTCTAGTGGGCGTGGGTTGGCGACCACGGGGCCCCAGCTGAGTCCGGCATTGCTTCCACTTACTTGTGCCGGGCTCCTCTCCGTCTTCTTTCCTGTCGACCTCACTTGGTCAACTCTTGTTCTCTTCCGACCCCGACGGTATTAGGGTATCCGAGGCCTAGGGAGTCTCTTCCTTTCCCGCCTTAATTGGCCCTTGTCTCATCTTTCCTGACACCCTCCTTCTGTGAGGGGTCAGCCTTCTTTTTCTTTTCCTTTTACCTCCTGCCTTGTGCTCAAGGCCCTTAAGGAGGCAGGGTGTATGTAGCCCCACCACTTCTGGTGCACCCTAGATAATGCTACACCCTCAGGGGCTCACGGCTGGTGAGTTCGGGAGTTGGCGACCCCGAGGGATTCCTGAGCTGGGTCCGTTTTCCCCTTTTGTCCCTTCCCTTTGGGGCGGACCCTCTCCTCTCCTGTCCTCTTTTCCTTCTATTTCCTTTTCTCTTTAAGATTCCCGCACTGTTTTTGTTCCTTGATTTACCGTGTATCTAAATTCCCTTTTAGCGTTTTTTAAGGCATTTTTGATCTACGTTGCATTTTGTAAGTTTTTTCGATCTCAATTACATCTTGCGATTGTTTTCAAGCTCAATTGCATTTTGTAAAGATTGGCAATCTAAATTGCTTTTTAGTAAGTCTTTCAATGCAGGTAGACGGGCCTTTTAGTGAGTATTTTGAATTTCAATTGCATTTTGTAAGAATTTTCAACCAAAACCGCATTTTGCACGAGTTTTGAATCTAATTTGCATTTTGTTTGGTGGGCATTTTGAATCTAAATTACATTTTGTCAAGTATTTTCAATCTAAATTGAATTTTGTAAGTATTGTCAATCCACGAGTCGTTTGAATCTACCGTCCATTTTGCATTCAATTTCAATTGCATTTTGTAAGTATTTTGAATTCCAATTGCACTTTGAGACTTTTTTGAATCTGAACCGGCTTTTTTCAATCTAACTTGCATTGTGTATTTTCAATTTCAATTGCATTTTGTAAGTATTTTGAACCTCAATTGCATTTTGTACGTATTTTCGATCTCATTTGCATTTTGTAGGTATTTTGAATTTCAATTGCATTTTGTAGGTATTTCGACGCTACATTGCATTTTGTACGTATTTTGAACCTAGCCTTCATTTTGTTGGTATTTTTCAATCTATTCCTTTTGTGAATCTTTTCGTTCTCAATTCCTTTTTGTATGTATTTTCCGTCTCACTTAATTTTCGTTCTGGTTTGCGTTTCATTATCATTTTCGCTATCACCCAGATCATTAGGGGCCGATAACCTAGATGTTAGGCCCCTTAAAACAACAATTATCATCATCATAATCATCATCAGAAGCTAGTTTTCGGAGTGCAGTACCGACTCTCTTCTGATAGTGTCCTGCACACTCCAGTTTCACTATCTCTTTACACCCCCCCCCCCCCTGTGGGTGGGGGGTTTAGAATACACCCACGGTATCCCCTGCCTGTCGTAAGAGGCGACTAAAAGGGGCGACCTTGGCTATACTTAAAGGACTCCGCGTTATTTTGTGAATTGGACCCCCAGTGGGTGGGAGGAAGCGAATACATCCACGGTAATCCCTGCCAGTCGTAAAAGGCGACTAAAAGGGCTTCTCGGAACGGTCCCCTTTCGAGGGTTTGACAGTCAGCTCTAAAAGACATACACCCGTGCGGTATAACTCTCATTAGGTTATATCGCACTTCTTTCCGTCACTGCTTTCAGGGTCTGGCAACCAAAATTTCTATATGTTCGTGCTGTTAGGGGATGGGCCACTTACGCTAGCGACTACGCTCGAAAGCCTGTTCCGGTCTTGACCGCGCCGACAGGTGGGTGTGCCATGTACCCGTGCAGTAGTATCCGCCTGACTACGCAGGTCCTCGCACAGCCGAATATCTGAGCTGTAAAATCCAGTATATGCCAAGGGGTACATGCCGATACGGCATTGTAAAACATCGGACCCCCGGGCAATGCCTTCCAGGCTAGGCGGGCCTTGCCCTGGCTGGGTAGCGCCTACTGTAACGGCCCGTGATCGGATGTCGGTGGCATTCGGGGAGGATGATCTGGCCATGGGTTCAAAAAGAAAAATCCCCAACCAGGGTGGACCTACACCCAAACAGGGTGGTCCTACACCCAAGTACCCCCAGGGGCTCACATCTTGTGTTGGGGCGGACCATCTCCTCTCTCCCCTCTCCTCTCCTCTTTTCCTTCTGTTTCCTTTTCTCTTTAAGATTCCCGCACTGTTTTTGTTACTCGAATCACCGTGTATCTAAATTCCCTTTTAGCGATTTTTTTAAGGCATTTTTGATCTATGTTGCATTTTGTAAGTTTTTTCGATCTAAATTACATCTCGCGATTGTTTTCAACCTCAATTGCATTTTGTAAAGATTGACAATCAAAATTGCTTTTTAGTAAGTCTTTCAATGCAGGTTGCCGGGCCTTTTAGTGAGTATTTTGAATTTCAATTGCATTTTGTAAGTATTTTCAACCAAAACCGCATTTCGCACGAATTTTGAATCTAAATTGCATTTTGTTTGGTGGGCATTTTGCACATATTTTGATTCTCAATTGCATTTTGTGGGTATTTTGAATCTAAGTTACATTTGTCAAGTATTTTCAATCTAAATTGCTTTTTGTAAGTATTGTCAATCCACATGAGTCGTTTGAATCTACCGTACATTTTGTAAGCATTTTCAATTTCAATTGCATTTTGTAAGTATTTTGAATTTCAATTGCACTTTGTGAATAATTTGGATTGGAACTGGGATATTTCAATCTGAATTGCATTGTGTATTTTCAATTTCAATTGCATTTTGTAAGTATTTTGAACCTCAATTGCATTTTGTACGTAATTTCGATCTCATTTGCATTTTGTAAGTATTTTCAATTTCAGTTGCATTTTGTAAGTATTTCGACGCTACTTTGCATTTTGTACGTATTTTGAATCTAGCCAACGTTTTGTGGGACTTTTTCAATCTATTCTTTTTGTGCAACTTTTTGTTCTAAATTCCCTTTTGTAAGACCATATTGTGAGTTGTTTCCATGTGAGTTCCTTTTTGTACGTATTTTCCGTCTTCGATAATTTTGTTCTTGTTTCCATTTCATTATCATTTTCGCTATCACCCAGATCATTAGGGGCCGATAACCTCGATGTTAGGCCCCTTAAAACAACAATTATCATCATCATCATCACATCTTGTGGGCGTGGGTTGGCGACCACGGGGTCCCAGCTGAGTCCGGCATTGCTTCCACTTACTTGTGCCGGGCTCCTCTCTGTCTTCTTTCCTGTCGACATCACTTGGTCAACTCTTGTTCTCTTCTGACCCCTCCCCCAGGGGCTCACATCTAGTGGGTTGTGGGTTGGCGACCACGGGGCCCCAGCTGAGTCCGGCATTGCTTCCACTTGTGCCGGCTCCTCTCTTTCTTCTTTCCTGTCGACCTCCCTTGGTCAACTCTTGTTCTCTTCCGACCCCGACGGTATTAGGGTATCCGAGGCCTAGGGAGTCTCTTCCTTTCCCGCCTTCATTGGCCCTTGTCTCATCTTTTCTGATTCCCTCCTTCTGCGAGGGGTCAGCCTTCTTTTTCTTTTCCTTTTACCTCCTGCCTTGTGCTCAAGGCCCTTAAGGAGGCAGGGTGTATGTAGCCCCACCACTTCTGGTGCACCGTCGATAATGCTACACCCTCAGGGGCTCACGGCTGGTGAGTTCGGGCGTTGGCGACCCCGAGGGATTCCTGAGCTGGGTCCGTTTTCCCCTTTTTGTCCCTTCCCTTTGGGGCGGACCTTCTCCTCTCTCCCCTCTCCTCTCCTCTTTTCCTTCTATTTCCTTTTCTCTTTAAGATTCCCGCACTGTTTTTGTTACTCGAATCACCGTGTATCTAAATTCCCTTTTACCATTTTTTTAAAGGCATTTTTGATCTATGTTGCATTTTGTAAGTCTCTTCGATCTAAATTACATCTCGCGATTGTTTTCAACCTCAATTGCATTTTGTAAAGATTGACAATCTAAATTGCTTTTTAGTAAGTCTTTCAATGCAGGCGTCAGGGCATTTTAGTGAGTATTTTGAATTTCAATTGCATTTTGTAAGTATTTTCAACCAAAACCGCATTTCGCACGAATTTTGAATCTAAATTGCATTTTGTTTGGTGGGCATTTTGCACATATTTTGATTCTCAATTGCATTTTGTGGGTATTTTGAATCTAAATTACATTTGTCAAGTATTTTCAATCTAAATTGCTTTTTGTAAGTATTGTCAATCCACATGAGTCGTTTGAATCTACCGTACATTTTGTAAGCATTTTCAATTTCAATTGCATTTTGTAAGTATTTTGAATTTCAATTGCACTTTGTGAATAATTTGGATTGGAACTGGGATATTTCAATCTGAATTGCATTGTGTATTTTCAATTTCAATTGCATTTTGTAAGTATTTTGATCCTCAATTGCATTTTGTAAGTATTTTGAATTTCAGTTGCATTTTGTAAGTATTTCGGCGCTACTTTGCATTTTGTACGTATTTTGAATCTAACCTACGTTTTGTGGGTCTTTTTCAATCTATTCTTTTTGTGCAACTTTTCGTTCTAAAATCCCTTTTGTAGGACCATATTGTGAGTTGTTTCCATGCGAGTTCCTTTTTGTACGTATATTCAGTCTTCGATAATTTTGTTCTGGTTTCCATTTCATTATCATTTTCGCTATCACCCAGATCATTAGGGGCCGATAACCTCGATGTTAGGCCCCTTAAAACAACAATTATCATCATCATCATCTTCTGACCCCGACGGTATTTGGGTATCCGAGGCCTAGGGAGTCTCTTCCTTTCCCGCCTTAATTGGCCCTTGTCTCATCTTTTCTGATACCCTCCTTCTGCGAGGGGTCAGCCTTCTTTTTCTCTTCCTTTTACCTCCTGCCTTGTGCTCTAGGCCCTTAAGGAGGCAGGGTGTATGTAGCCCCACCAATTCTGGTGCACCCTAGATAATGCTACACCCTCAGGGGCTCACGGCTGGTGAGTTCGGGAGTTGGCGACCCCGAGGGATTCCTGAGCTGGGTCCGTTTTCCCCTTTTGTCCCCTACCTTTGGGGCGGACCCTCTCCTCTTTCACTTTCCTATATGCCTTTCATGGCTCTCCTTCCTTCCAAGTCCCTCAATCCGCCTTCTGCGAGGGTTGAGGGCATTTCTTTTCCTTCTGTCCTTTTATTTGCCTTATTCTCCTTCATTTTTCCATTTCTTCTTCTAGTATGTAGGTTAGTAGTTAGTTTTAGTTTTTAAGTTCGCTTTTAATTTTCACCTTCACGATCACCCTAACAATCAGGGGCCGATAACCTAGATGTTAGGCCCCTTAAAACAACAATTATCATCATCATCATCTACACCCAAGTCTTTAACATTTAATTCCCTACGGGGATCAACCCCCTGGGAACAATCTGTGCGTGAAAATCTGGGTGCTAACACCCCCAAGTTTCTGGTAGCTACCAGAACAGATGGGGGTGATTTCCAGCTGGTAAAGAGTATTTTGTTTTCTCGCCACATAGAAGGTGTCTATGGTGAGCTTGAGAAAGTACAAAAGATGAGGAACGGTAACTTGTTGCTCAAGACTGGGACTGGAGAGCAAGTTGAACAACTTTTGCAATGTGACCACTTTGGCGAAATACCCGTCAAAGTGGAAAAGCACACGTCCCTGAATCTGGTCCGAGGAGTTATACCTATTCTGAAGCCCGATAAGGATCCCAAATTGACAGGGAATTACAGAACTATTTGTCTCACTAACGGTATGTGCAAGCTCTTTGAGAGGATGGTCAATCGGCGCCTAGTGTGGGTCCTGGAGAAACGGGGACTCCTGTCTGAATACCAGTGTGGTTTCAGGGCGTCTCGGTGTACCAACGACCATCTGGTACACCTGGAGACCGCCATACAGGACGCTTTTCTCCGGAGACAGCACCTAGTCGCTGTTTTCTTTGATCTCGAGAAGGCCGTTGACACCACTTGGCGTTACGGCATCCTCTCTACCCTGCATCAATGGAAATTCCGAGGTAACTTGCCGGTTTTTATTGCGAATTTTCTGTCCCTTCGCCTGTTCCGTATCCGAATAGGGGGGACATATTCGCAATATCATATACAGGAAAACTGAGTCCCACAGGGATCGGTGCTTAGCGTAACATTATTTGCGATTGCCATAAACGGTATAGTCGCTGCTGCTGGTCCAGCAGTTGTACCGTCGCTATATGTAGACGACTTCGCTCTACATTATAGTGCGCAAAATATGGCGGTCGCTGAACGACAGCTACAACAAGCTATTCGGAGAGTGGAACGCTGGACACTAGAGCATGGCTTTCGATTCTCTACCGCTAAGTCCTCGGTTGTCCATTTCTGCCGAAAGCGCACTCTCCATCCTGATCCTGAGCTTTATCTGGGCGATGTAGCTTTGCCGGTCGTTGCTGCGTACCGGTTCCTTGGGCTCCTTTTCGATCAGAAATTGACGTGGGAGCCACACGTGCGGTGTTTGAAAACTACCTGTGCTAAGAAACTCAACATGTTGCGGTTTCTTAGCGGCACTACATGGGGGGCGGACCGCGCGGTGCTCCTACGCTTTTATAAGGCTCTGATTTTATCTCGATTGGATTATGGCAGTGTAGCATATGGTTCGGCCCGTAAGTCAGTGCTTGTTAAACTGGACAGTGTCCACCACGGCGGTGTTAGGCTGGCGACGGGTGCCTTTCGGACGAGCCCAGTCGTCAGCTTGCTCGCCGAGGCTGGCGTACCTCCTTTACACCTGAGGCGCCAACAAGTACTGCTGACCTATGCTGCAACTATTCGACAGATGCCCCTTCATCCAAGCTATCCATGTTTGTTTTCCAATCCGAATCGCCGGCTGTATGATGCGCTCGCCCGAGCCACTCGGCCGGCGGGGATTCGCTTGGATGACTTATACCGTCAGTTCCGATTTCCTTCTGTCTCCTGTATCGTCCGAGTACCTAGCAAGGCCCCTCCGTGGATGGTCTCTCGCCCTGATATCATCCTGGATCTGCACACCGGCCCCAAGTCGGATACTGACTCCTCCGTCCATCGGAGGCTGTTCCAGTCCGTTGTGTGCCGGTATCCGGGATCAGGGCTTGTATTCACGGACGGTTCGAGGGTAAACGAGAAAGTAGGCTGTGCATTTGTGGTTGAAGATCGTCGATTTCTCTTTTCACTTCCCGATGCCTGTGGCGTGTACACAGCGGAGCTCTATGCCATCTTAGAGGCTCTGCGGTACACGTTATCAGACGATCACCAGCACTTTTTTGTGTGTACTGACTCTCTGAGTGCGCTGCAAGCCATCGATGTGTGTTTCCCGAAGCACCCGTTGGTCCAGCGTGTGCACGACCTGCTCGTCAGTTCGCGTTCCGCTGGGGCCGGGGTGTCCTTTGTGTGGCTTCCTAGCCACATGGGTATTGCGGGAAACGAGCTTGCTGATCAGGCGGCGAGAAAGGCAGTCGCACTGCCCTCGCTACCATATAAGGTGCCTGCTAGTGATGTGCGCTCTCAGTTGCGGCATTCGATCCTGTCGCATTGGGAGGAAGCATGGCGTGCCACGCCTCCACCCAACAAACTGAGAGGCATCAAGGAGACAACGAAGGTGTGGAAATCTTCCTTCCGATTTCTCCGGAAGGAAGCTGTGGTACTCTGTCGACTCCGGATCGGCCATGGGATTGCTACGCACTCCCACTTGCTGAAGCGAGAAGATCCCCCTGTGTGTACTTGCGGCGCCCACCTAACCGTGGCACATCTTCTCTTGGAGTGTGTGGATCTGGCCGATCTGCGCAGGACTCTTAAACTGCCCCCCCAGGGGCTCACATCTTGTGGGCGTGGGTTGGCGACCACGGGGCCCCAGCTGAGTCTTCACCCTCAGGGGCTCACGGCCTGGTGGATTTGGGAGTTGGCGACCCCGAAGGATTCCTGAGCTGGGTCCGCCCCCACCCCCATCCCCACCCCCTTTCCGTTGCCTCTGGTGCGGGCCCCCTCATCTTTCACTTTCCTCTTCTACTCTTCATGGCTCTCCTTCCTTCCAAGGCCCTCAATCCGCATTCTTCGTGGGATTTAGGGCATTTATTTTCCTCCTGTCCTTTATTTGCCTTATTCTCCTTTATTTTTCCATTTCTTCTTCTAGTATGTAGGTTAGTAGTTAGTTTTAGTTTTAAGTTCGCTTTTCATTTTCATCTTCACGATCACCCAAACCATCAGGGGCCGATAACCTAGATGTTAGGCCCCTTAAAACAACAATTATCATCATCATCATCATCTTCTAGTATGTAGGTTAGTAGTTACTTTTAGTTTTAAGTTTGCATTTCATTTTCATCTTTACGTACACCCAAACTATCAGGGGCCGATAACCTAGATGTTAGGCCCCTTAAAACAACAATCATCATCATCATTTTCTGTTATCGCAGTCTTCCTGCCACAGATATTCGCTGAGAAGCGAATTGAGTTCATCCCTTTTAATGCCAACCCTCGAAAGGCGATAACACCGAGGTCGCCGTTCTGCCTCGATGTTATTCGTGTGAACACCCCTAATTGGATTGACGAATTCTACAGAATGATTCACTGTCCCGTGTCCTGCGAACCCTGCAGCCTTCAAACCATTGTATCCTCTCCAACCATCCGTATGGGTAGTGCTGGCCAACTCCACATGCTGATTTATTTGTTGGGGGAGTGCGTTGGCGAATTGAGGTTGGAGAGGAAGATGGAGATCAGGTGATGTCTCTTACAACGTGCAACAAGTAGTAACCCAATAAGGTATTTGCCTCTTTCAAATCTCCTTCAATCGCTAAAAGAGGACATCCCTTCCTGGAACAAGCTATCGCTCCCCCTGTGGGTGGGGGGTTTAGAATACACCCACGGTATCCCCTGCCTGTCGTAAGAGCTGACTAAAAGGGGCGACCTTGGCTATACTTTAAGGACTCCGCATTGTTTTGTGAATTGGACCCCCAGTGGGTGGGAGGAAGCGAATACATCCACGGTACTCCCTGCCAGTCGTAAGAGGCGACTAAAAGGGCTTCTCGGAACGGTCCCCTTTCGAGGGTTTGACAGTCAGCTCTAAAAGACATACACCCGTGCGGTATAACTCTCATTAGGTTATATCGCACTTCTTTCCGTCACTGCTTTCAGGGTCTAGAAACCAAAATTTCTATATGTGCGTGCTGTTAGGGGATGGGCCACTTACGCTAGCGACTACGCTCGAAAGCCTGTTCCGGTCTTGGCAGCGCCGACAGGTGGGTGTGCCATGTACCCGTTCAGTAGTATCCGCCTGACTACGCAGGTCCCCGCACAGCCGAATGTCTGAGCTGTAAAATCCAGTATATGCCAAGGGGTACAAGCCGATACGGCGTTGTAAAACATCGGACCCCCGGGCAATGCCTTCCAAGCTAGGCGGGCCTTGCCCTGGCTGGGTAGCGCCTACTGTGACGGCCCGTGATCGGATGTCGGTGGCATTCGGGGAGGATGATCTGGCCATGGGTTCAAAAAGAAAAATCCCCAACCAGGGTGGACCTACACCCAAGTCTTTAAAATTTGATTCCCTACGGGGATCAACCCCCTGGGAACAATCTGTGCGTGAAAATCTGGGTGCTAACACCCCCAAGTTTCTGGTAGCTACCAGAACAGATGGGGGTGATTTCAAGCTGGTAAAGAGTATTTTGTTTTCTCGCCACAGAGAAGGTGTCTATGGTGAGCTTGAGAAAGTACAAAAGATGAGGAACGGTAGCTTGTTGCTCAAGACTAGGACTGGAGAGCAAGTTGAACAACTTTTGCAATGTGACCACTTTGGCGACATTCCCGTCAAAGTGGAAAAGCACACGTCCCTGAATCTGGTCCGAGGAGTTATTTTCCACCGGGACCTGATTCTGAACACTGACGAGGAGCTCAAGGAGGATATGCGGCACCGTCACGTGACTGATGTCCGGCGCATTACGCGCAAGGTCAATGGTCAAATCGTGGATACTGGTGCTTTCATTATTTCCTTTGAGCTTTCGGTGCGTCCGGAGAAAGTCAAGGTTACAAGTTACCGTTGTGACGTACGGCCTTATATCCCTCCACCAATGAGGTGTTATAAGTGCCAGAAGTTCGGGCACATGTTATCCCGATGCTCGAGCCCCGCAATCTGCGGAACATGCGGTAAGGTACCACACGAAGCGGAAGAGTGCACAACACCTTATCAGTGCACTAATTGCCCTGGATTTTTTATTCTCCTCGTGACAGGAACTGCCCTGTCTTCCTGAGTGGGAAGAAAATCCAGGAGATCAAAACCCTGGATGGTCTCACCTACCAGGAGGCCCGCAAGAAGTACCGTACCACGACTTCGCCTTCTCCAACGATTGATTATAGAGCCATAATACCAAATTTGGTCCCGGCTACCTCATCTTTTGTACCAGCTGTGAAACCTGCAACTGAGTTTCCTGTTTCGAAACCAGCTCCTAAGATTATAACGGAAAGCCCGAAGGTGACTTCAACTCCACCTTCGGCCAGCACGAAGGCTGTGCGAGCGAAGGCTGCTCCGCCCGCACAGCAGGGGAGGAAGTTGAAGACTTACTCCCCACTCGGGAGGAAGTCGAAGACTTTCTCCCCACCCAAACGGTCGGCGAAAGCCGCGCCGAAGCCGGCGGAGGCGGCATCGTCGACCAGGGTCAGGAATTCGGCTCCTGACCCGTCTATATATCTTAAAGATGGGGGGGGGGGTAAAAAAGGGACCCCGCACTTCGCATTCCCTTTCTCCAAAAAAGGGGAAGCCATCCGCGCCCACACCTGCGGATGCTTCTGCGCCTGGGGACGTTTCGGTCCCCAGATCTACGCGCTCCCCACGGAGTTCCCCCCGCCGCCGAACTGCGTCTAGGAAATCTTCCACCGAGTCGAGTCACTCCATGACCTCGCCTGAGAACATGGAGATTATAGTCGACGTAGTGGATGATGATCCTCCAGAGTCTTAAGTTGTAGCTTAAGTCCACACAATGGCACTGTTACAGTGGAATTGTAACAGTTATGACAGGCATTTGACAGAGCTCCGTCAGCTTATTGCCCAATACGCAGCGAGTATAGTCTGCCTACAGGAAACGAACCTCAGACCTGATCACGAGACTGTTCTGAGATGTTTCCGACTATACTCTAAGGAGCGACAAGACGCCGCCCGGGCTTCCGGGGGGCGTTTGTACCTTCGTTCGCTCTGACTGCTATAGTGAGGTGTTTCCACTCGACACTCCTGGAAGCTATTGCAGTTCGCGTGTCCTTGCCTGCTATGACAACTGTATGTAACGTGTACCTTCCACCGAACCAGCCCCTTGATATTAATGACGTCTTTGATCTTGTTGATCAACTTCCAGTCCCTTTCCTACTCGTGAGTGATTTCAACTCTCATCACCCCCACTGGGGATGACCATCATCCTGCCCCAGAGGAAGGGACGTGGAGGGCTTAATTCAAGGGATGGATTTATCTCTATTAAATACAGGGGAAGCTACACATTTTAGCTTAGCGCACGGCACGTACTCACACATTGACTTGAGTGTGTGTAGCCGTGCGCTGGTCCCCCTATTTGGTTGGAATGTACACGACGACCTCTGTGACAGTGACCATTTCCCGATCGTTCTTACACTTCTGAACCAGAAGCCCGTGGAGTTCCCCAGTCGTTGGGTGCTTAAGCGGGCAAATTGGCCCTCGTTTCAAGAACGAGCTGTGTTCGTTGATCTTGGTTGCAGGAGCGTCGATGACGAGGTACAGCACATCACCGATGTGCTTCTTGCTGCCGCCGAAGAGTACATTCCATCCTTTTCTGGGACTCCTCGCCGCAAACTCGTCCCTTGGTGGACTGAGGATATTGCGGCGGCAATAAGAGACCGTCGTCGAGCTCATAAGCACTACCGTCGGCGTCCAACCATGGCCAATTTGGTGGCGTTTAAGAAATTTCGTGCCAAGGCACGGATTCTTATTCGCCAGAGTAAGAAACAATCCTGGGAACGGTATGTGTCTTCTATTACGGCACATACCCCCTCCTCTCAAGTGTGGACTAAACTAAGACGCATTTCGGGAATTCAGACATCTTCTACTGTACCGGGAATTTCCATTGATAATGAATTGGTTACAGATCCTTATCGCGTTGCAAACCATCTCGCCTCGTATTTTGCGGATATATCCGGTTCCGATAACTATGACCCTGCCTTCGTGGCCCTGAAGCGCGAAGCGGAACGTTTCCATCTTAGTTTTGCTTCCCGCGCTTCGGAGGAGTACAACGTGCCCTTTACGGTGTGGGAACTCCGCGGAGCGCTGGCGCTCTGCAGGGACACGTCTCCTGGCCCGGATAATATTCACAACCAGATGCTTAAACACCTTAACGATGAGAGCATTCGTTATTTGCTCAGGGTGTTTAATCGTATCTGGTTGGAAGGTGTGTTTCCAGCGCAATGGCAGGAAGGTATCATTATACCTATCCTGAAGCCCGATAAGGATCCCAAATTGACAGGGAGTTACAGACCTATTTGTCTCACTAACGGTCTGTGCAAGCTCTTTGAGAGGATGGTCAATCGGCGCCTAGTGTGGGTCCTGGAGAAACGGGGACTCCTGTCTGAATACCAGTGTGGTTTCAGGGCGTCTCGGTGTACCAACGACCATCTGGTACGCCTGGAGACCCGCCATACAGGACGCTTTTCTCCGGAGACTGCACCTAGTCGCTGTTTTCTTTGATCTCGAGAAGGCCTATGGCACCACTTGGCGTTACGGCATCCTCTCTACCCTGCATCAATGGAAATTCCGAGGTAACTTGCCGGTTTTTATTGCGAATTTTCTGTCCCTTCGCCTGTTCCGTGTCCGAATAGGGGGGACATATTCGCAATATTATATACAGGAAAACGGAGTCCCACAGGGATCGGTGCTTAGCGTAACATTATTTGCGATTGCCATAAACGGTATAGTCGCTGCTGCTGGTCCAGCAGTGGTACCGTCGCTATATGTAGACGACTTCGCTCTACATTATAGTGCGCAAAATATGGCGGTCGCTGAACGACAGCTACAACAAGCTATTCGGAGAGTGGAACGCTGGACACTAGAGCATGGCTTTCGATTCTCTACCGCTAAGTCCTCGGTTGTCCATTTCTGCCGAAAGCGCACTCTCCATCCTGATCCTGAGCTTTATCTGGGCGATGTAGCTTTGCCGGTCGTTGCTGCGTACCGGTTCCTTGGGCTCCTTTTCGATCAGAAATTGACGTGGGAGCCACACGTGCGGTGTTTGAAAACTACCTGTGCTAAGAAACTCAACATGTTGCGGTTTCTTAGCGGCACATCATGGGGGGGCGGACCGCGCGGTGCTCCTACGCTTTTATAAGGCTCTGATTTTATCTCGATTGGATTATGGCAGTGTAGCATATGGTTCGGCCCGTAAGTCAGTGCTTGTTAAACTGGACAGTGTCCACCACGGTGGTGTGAGGCTGGCGACGGGTGCCTTTCGGACGAGCCCAGTCGTCAGCTTGCTCGCCGAGGCTGGCGTACCTCCTTTACACCTGAGGCGCCAACAAGTACTCCTGACCTATGCTGCAACTATTCGACAGATGCCCCTTCATCCAAGCTATCCATTTTTGTTTTCCAATCCGAATCGCCGGCTGTATGATGCGCTCGTCCGAGCCACTCGGCCGGCATTGTCCGTGTACCTAGCAAGGCCCCTCAGTGGATGGTCTCTCGCCCTGATATCATCCTGGATCTGCACACCGGCCCCAAGTCGGACACTGACTCCTCCGTCCATCGGAGGCTGTTCCAGTCCGTTGTGAGCCGGTATCCGGGATCAGGGCTTGTATTCACGGACGGTTCGAGGGTAAACGAGAAAGTAGACTGTGCATTTGTGGTTGAAGATCGTCGGTTTCTCTTTTCACTTCCCGATGCCTGTGGCGTGTACACAGCGGAGTTCTATGCCATCTTAGATGCTCTGCGGTACACGTTATTAGACGATCACCAGCATTTTCTTGTGTGTACTGACTCTCTGAGTGCGCTGCAAGCGATCGATGTGTGTTTCCCGAAGCACCCGTTGGTCCAGCGTGTGCACGACCTGCTCGTCAGTTCGCGTTTCGCTGGGGCCGGGGTGTCCTTTGTTTGGCTTCCTAGCCACATGGGTATTGCGGGAAACGAGCTTGCTGATCAGGCGGCGAGGGAGGCAGTCGCACTGCCTTCACTACCATATAAGGTGCCTGCTGGTGATGTGCGCTCTCAGTTGCGGCATTCGATCCTGTCGCATTGGGAGGAAGCATGGCGTGCCACGCCTCCACCCAACAAACTGAGAGGCATCAAGGAGACAACGAAGGTGTGGAAATCTTCCTTCCGATTTCTCCGGAAGGAAGCTGTGGTACTCTGTCGACTCCGGATCGGCCATGGGATTGCTACGCACTCCCACTTGTTGAAGCGAGAAGATCCCCCTGTGTGTACTTGCGGCGCCCACCTAACCGTGGCACACCTCTTGGAGTGTGTGGATCTGGTCGATCTGCGAGGGACTCTTAAACTGCCTAATACCCTCTCCCTTATTCTCCGTGATGACGGGCCGTCCCCCTCAGGGGCTCACATCTAGTGGGACGTGGGTTGGCGACCACGGGGCCCCAGCTGAGCCCGGCATTGCTTCCATTTACTTGTGCCAGGCTCCTCTCCGTCTTCTTTCCTGTCGACCTCACTTGGTCAACTCTTGTTCTCTTCCGACCCCGACGGTATTAGGTTATCCGAGGCCTAGGGAGTCTTTCACTTTCCCGCCTTAATTGGCCCTTGTCTCATCTCTCCTGATACCCTCCTTCTTTGAGGGGTCAGCCTACTTGTTCTTATCCTTTTACCTCCTGCCTTGTGCTCAAGGCTCTTAAGGAGGCAGGGTGTATGTAGCCCCACCACTTCTGGTGCACCGTAGATAATGCTACACCCTCAGGGGCTCACGGCTGGTGAGTTCGGGCGTTGGCGACCCCAAGGGATTCCTGAGCAGGGTCCGTTTTCCCCTTTTGTCCCTTCCCTTTGGGGCGGACCTTCTCCTCTCTCCCCTCTCCTCTCCTCTTTTCCTTCTATTTCCTTTTCTCTTTAAGATTCCCCCCCAGGGGCTCACATCTTGTGGGCGTGGGTTGGCGACCACGGGGCCCCAGCTGAGTCCGGCATTGCTTCCACTTACTTGTGCCGGGCTCCTCTCTGTCTTCTTTCCTGTCGACCTCACTTGGTCAACTCTTGTTCTCTTCTGACCCCGACGGTATTAGGGTATCCGAGGCCTAGGGAGTCTCTTCCTTTCCCGCCTTAATTGGCCCTTGTCTCATCTTTTCTGATGCCCTCCTTCTGCGAGGGGTCAGCCTTCTTTTTCTCTTCCTTTTACCTCCTGCCTTGTGCTCTAGGCCCTTAAGGAGATAGGGTGTATGTAGCCCCACCACTTCTGGTGCACCCTAGATAATGCTACACCCTCAGGGGCTCACGGCTGGTGAGTTCGGGAGTTGGCGACCCCGAGGGATTCCTGAGCTGGGTCCGTTTTCCCTTTTTGTCCCTTACCTTTGGGGGCGGACCCTCTCCTCTTTCACTTTCCTATCTGCCTTTCATGGCTCTCCTTCCTTCCAAGTCCCTCAATCCACCTTCTTCGAGGGTTGAGGGCATTTCTTTTCCTCCTGTCCTTTATTTGCCTTATTCTCCTTTAGTTTTCCATTTCTTCTTCTAGTATGTAGGTTAGTAGTTAGTTTTAGTTTTAAGTTCGCTTTTCATTTTCATCTTCACGATCACCCAAACCATCAGGGGCCGATAACCTAGATGTTAGGCCCCTTAAAACAACAATTATCATCATCATCATCATCATTTCATTAGGGGCCGATAACCTCGATGTTAGGCCCCTTAAAACAACAATTATCATCATCATCATCATCTTTAAGATTCCCGCACTGTTTTTGTTACTCGAATCACCGTGTATCTAAATTCCCTTTTAGCAATTTTTTCAGGCATTTTTGATCTATGTTGCATTTTGTAAGTTTTTTCGATCTAAATTACATCTCGCGATTGTTTTCAACCTCAATTGCATTTTGTAAAGATTGCCAATCTAAATTGCTTTTTAGTACGTCTTTCAATGCAGGTTGCCGGGCCTTTTAGTGAGTATTTTGAATTTCAATTGCATTTTGTAAGTATTTTCAACCAAAACCGCATTTCGCACGAATTTTGAATCCAAATTGCATTTTGTTTGGTGGGCATTTTGCACATATTTTGATTCACAATTGCATTTTGTGGGTATTTTGAATCTAAATTACATTTGTCAAGTATTTTCAATCTAAATTGCTTTTTGTAAGTATTGTCAATCCACATGAGTCGTTTGAATCTACCGTACATTTTGTAAGCATTTTCAATTTCAATTGCATTTTGTAAGGATTTTGAATTTCAATTGCACTTTGTGAATAATTTGGATTGGAACTGGGATATTTCAATCTGAATTGCATTGTGTATTTTCAATTTCAATTGCATTTTGTAAGTATTTTGAACCTCAATTGCATTTTGTACGTAATTTCGATCTCATTTGCATTTTGTAAGTATTTTGAATTTCAGTTGCATTTTGTAAGTATTTCGACGCTACTTTGCATTTTGTACGTATTTTGAATCTAGCCTACGTTTTGTGGGTCTTTTTCAATCTATTCTTTTTGTGCAACTTTTCGTTCTAAATTCCCTTTTGTAAGACCATATTGTGAGTTGTTTCCATGTGAGTTCCTTTTTGTACGTATTTTCCGTCTTCGATAATTTTGTTCTGGTTTCCATTTCATTATCATTTTCGCTATCACCCAGATCATTAGGGGCCGATAACCTCGATGTTAGGCCCCTTAAAACAACAATTATCATCATCATCATCATCATCAACAAGCTATCGATTTTGATGTCCAGAGTAAGATCCTGCAGAGAAATTACTTGTATTACAAACACGTTCCTTTACATAAGTGGAAATAAATCATTTAGATCGTAGGCACCCTAGATAGTGCTACACCATCACGGCTGGTGCGTTCGGGAGTTGGCGACCCCGAGGGATTCCTGAGCTGGGTCCGGTTTCCCCCTTTTGTCCCTTACCTGTGGGAAGGATCCTCTCCTCTTTCACTTTCCTGTTTTTTTTTTTTTTTAATTTCCTTTTCCCTTTATGATTCGCGCACTGTTATTTTTGC
Source organism: Meconema thalassinum (assembly GCA_946902985.2). Classification (NCBI taxonomy): domain Eukaryota; kingdom Metazoa; phylum Arthropoda; class Insecta; order Orthoptera; family Tettigoniidae; genus Meconema; species Meconema thalassinum. Next base: position 498,745,653 of record OX336392.1, on the reverse strand, counting down.
ATCTCCACTCCCTTTTGTGGGTATTTTCAATCTCCGTTGCATTTTCTAAGTCTTTTCGATCTACGTTGCATTTTGTGAGTTTTTTTCAACCTCGATTGCATTTTGTAAGGATTGACAATCTAAATTGCTTTTTAGTAAGTCTTTCAATATCGTGGGGGTCCTTTTGTGAGTATTTCGAATTGTAATTGCATTTTGTATTTTCAACCTACCCCGCTTTGTTCAAGTACCGGCAGTTAATTCTCAGTTGCATTTTGTGGGTATTTTGAATTTACGTTACATTATGTGCGTATTTTTTGCTTTATTCTTTAAGTGAGTATTTTCGTTCGAAATTTCCTTATGTACGTATTACCGCTCTCCATTTTGTGAGTAGTTTCAATCTGAGTTCCTTTTTGTAAGTATTTTCCTGCTCACTTACTTTTCGTTCTGGTTTCCACTTCATTGACATTTTCGCTATCACACAGACCATTAGGGGCCAATAAGCTGGATGTTAGGCCCCTAAAAACATCTATTATCATCATCATATAAAGGCGAGACTCGTGCCACCATTGAGGCGGATCTTTATTTCGATATAAATGCTCTTCCTTGAGGTATTTATCTGGGACTTGGTTTGGCGACCACGGGGCCCCAGCTGAGTCCGGCATTGCTTCCACTTACTTGTGCCGGGCTCCTCTCTGTCTTCTTTCCTGTCGACCTCACTTGGTCAACTCTTGTTCTCTTCTGACCCCGACGGTATTAGGGTATCCGAGGCCTAGGGAGTCTCTTCCTTTCCCGCCTTAATTGGCCCTTGTCTCATCTTTTCTGATACCCTCCTTCTGCGAGGGGTCAGCCTTCTTTTTCTCTTCCTTTTACCTCCTGCCTTGTGCTCTAGGCCCTTAAGGAGGCAGGGTGTATGTAGCCCCACCACTTCTGGTGCACCCTAGATAATGCTACACCCTCAGGGGCTCACGGCTGGTGAGTTCGGGAGTTGGCGACCCCGAGGGATTCCTGAGCTGGGTCCGTTTTCCCCTTTTGTCCCTTACCTTTGGGGCGGACCCTCTCCTCTTTCACTTTCCTATATGCCTTTCATGGCTCTCCTTCCTTCCAAGTCCCTCAATCCGCCTTCTCCGAGGGTTGAGGGCATTTCTTTTCCTTCTGTCCTTTTATTTGCCTTATTCTCCTTTAGTTTTCCATTTCTTCTTCTAGTATGTAGGTTAGTAGTTAGTTTTAGTTTTAAGTTCGCTTTTCATTTTCATCTTCACGATCACCCAAACCATCAGGGGCCGATAACCTAGATGTTAGGCCCCTTAAAACAACAATTATCATCATCATCATCATCTTCATTGTCTACCTTATAATGGTAAATGGAGGTAAGTAGTCCTATTTAGCAACTAAGTAGCGCACATATTTGAATATAGTTGGAACAAAATTATTGATTAAGGTAACAAATTGTACTTTTTTGGTCCGTTATGTAAAAACATTAAGGAATCATTGTAGTTTGCACAAATAACATACTAAGTCATCGTCCTCCTCATCCAAACCACAACAATCTCCGTGTGCCCATCCCCGGTATCCTGTGCATTGTATCCAATCGTCTTTGTCTTTTGAATTAGAATAATAGTCACTGCAGAATATACACGCTGCGTCTTCGTCAAGCTCGTCTTCTTCGCTAGAAGTAAAGTCTTGTTTCTTCACCTGATGTTATGCAATCCACTTTTTTTAGCGCTAGCACTGATGGCATGAGATAACAGGACGAGAAAAAGAAGGCTGACCCCTCCTAGAAGGAAGGGATCAGGAAAGATGAGACAAGGGCCAATTAAGGCGGAAAAGGAAGAGACTCCCTAGGCCTCGGATACCCTAATATCGTCGGGGTTGGAAAATCGCCTTTTCTATCCTCGTGTTTAGACGTATGTGTAAAAGAGATTTTGCATAGTAGCGACATCAGTACCCTGCGAGCGCTTTTCTTCGCCGATGGGACAAATCCTCAATGATCGAAGAACACTATTATCAACGAACAAAGTTTCCAAATTAACATTTTTGCATAACAATATGTAATTATATTAACGAATGATAATTGTTGTTTTAAAGGGCCAAAAATCTAGGTTATCGGCCCGTAATTGTTTGGGTGATAGAAGATGAGATGAGAATACTTACTACAAACTTACATACGAGAAGAAATTGTAAACTAGTAAAGGATAAGGCAAATAAAGGACAGGAAGAAAATAAATGTTCTCAACCCTCGAAGAGTGAGGATTGAGGGACTTGGAAGGAGGGAGAGCCATGAAAGGCAGATAGGAAAGGGAAACAGGAGAGGGCCCGCGCCAAGGTCATATGAAAAAGTGGACAAAACGGGCCCAGCCCAGGAATCCCTCGGAGCAAACTCACCAGCCGTAAGCCCCTGAGAGTGTAGCAATATCCAGGGTGCACCAGAAGTGGTGGGGCTACATACACACTACCTCCTTGAGGGCCTTGAGCAGAAGGCAGGAGATAACAGGAAAAGAAAAAGAAGGCTGACCGCTCCCAGAAGGAAGGGATCAGAAAATATGAGACAAGGGTCAATTAAGGCAGGAAAGGACGAGACTCCCTAGGCCTCGAATACCTTAATACCGTCGGGGTCGGAAGAGAACAAGAGTTGACCAAGTGAGGTCGACAGGAAAGAAGACGGAGAGGAGCCCGGCATAAGTAGGTGGAAGCAATGCCGGACCCAGCTGGGGCCCCGTGGTCGCAAACCCACGTCCTACTGTGCCCAACTCTAGGAATGGGTATTCCAAGATTCAGACACCTAGATATCAAGGGAAAGGCTGTAGCCGCTTTTGAAAGTTGAGATATTTGAATATCGCGCTCCATTGCTTCTCGAAGCAATTGGAAAGAATTTACCGATACTTGCATGTCAAGTGACGTAGCGAGTAATAGCAGAGGTCGAGGCTATTTATTGATTAAATAGTTAACCATGGAGTAGAGACTTGAGACATGGATCAGATTACTGGCACGGCCAAATAAAAGAGAATGCAATTAGTATCAAGTAAATCGGACCAGGGATACCAGCGATATGAGGATTTCCAGATATCAGCTGATGACGCGTGACCCTGGCAGTTTTGAATAAAAGCCGGCCGGCCGAGGCATCGGTAGCTCATTCCAACACAAGCACCTGCCTAGCAAGCTGCTGCTTCGCTGAGCCAAGGCACATGGTTGCCGGATCTACGCAGAAGTAATTTTCAAAGTTGTGATAGTCACAAAAGTGCTGCGCTACGAAGTGGAACTTAGTAAGTTTCCGGCGAGGAGAATCACTGAGGTGATTGAATTTTTTTTCTACAGACATTAGTGGAAATATTTATGTTTCTACATGGACATATGCTAGACTTTGTCTAGAATTAGTACTTTGTCACAGTCCAGTAATAACCTAATACTTGGATGTTTAAGTCCATTTCAGTCAGTTTTCATATTGGTAACTTGTTAACCACTTCGATCTATCAGTACACTGAAGATCAGTCTATCACGGTGGTGTTCATTAGTCTACGCAAGGGAAACTACAGGTTGCTTAGCGCATGGTAGATGGTGTGAAGCCATGCCCAGGGAACGATCTTCAGAACAGCCGTTGATTGGTTAGACTGTCAGTGTCTTCTTGTATTGATAAGATTACCGTGAGTTATGTTACAACTGACATATCTAAGAATAGATCACTTAGATCTGACCCCATTTAAGCAAACTGTTATGGCTTTGATAGAAGCCCATATTAAAATGGAACAACAGTTACTTCAAACGTCAAGAGATACTACCACTATGTCTTACTAGACGGATTGTGGGTATATAATGGCGGCCGATACAAGGATTATACATGCTTGTCCGATAGGGCATGTCTATGGATAAATCTGGTACAGACCAGGTTCGCTACGCTTCAAGACCATCAAGAAATGTAAGCCACATTTGAATTATATTATGCCTAGCTAATTGGAACAAACTATTTTTCTGCAGATGACCAACACATTTATTTTTCTTCGTATTTAAATCTTGCAATGATTTACGCAAGACATATTAGAGTTATTCTGAGTATTTTCAGCACTCAGAACAGTTTAGGATCGATGACCGAGCATTTCGAGCATTTATTTGAATATTTCATATTTTTGAGAAATCACGGTAATCAGCCTATGTAACTGTAAAAGTTAATAATTATTTTTGTTGAGGAATGGATATTTTTTTCCATATTCGAAGGTTCGAACATGTGGATTCTCACATAATGAGATGATAATTAAACATATTTAAAATAGTATAACTAATAATAATAATAATAATCCACTAATAATAATTTTTATAATTTTCTTAATAATTCTTGGATATTATATTTTCTAATAATCATATGTATTGAGAGAAAGCATATGAAGTAGTTAAAACATTTCTAGTTTGGAACAGGAGATTTTCCGAAGGAGAGTGGTTAGCGCAAGCCCGCATTCAACCAACATTTCAGTTCTGGTTGAACAGTTGATATTTGCATTGAGCAAAGTATATTTTTCAGATAACACGGAGAGGCATGAAACGGGAAGCAAATGATATTTGTATCAAATTGGATATTTTTGTATTTATATAAAATCATGACGTAAATACACTCGAAAGTGAAATAAAGATTTTCATAAGTATGGTAAATTCACGGGTTGAACTGAATGGTAAAATAAAATAAACTTGTAAGTTTATTAATCTTCCAGTGTTGATAACAAGCAGAGGCTTGATTTATTGTATAAATTTTGGGAAGAAAATTTATATGTGTGGAGTAGTTGAAATGCCATTCCCAGGTGCGCATGTTTAAGTCGCAGGAATGAGGAGGTTTTTTCGAGCATCAATCAAATAGCAGGTTCGATGGCTCAGGTTTATAGTAGGAGGATTGGAACTACATATTTCGTCGTATGAATGTCCCGAAGGTTATTTCTTTGAAACCATCAGTTCTTATTTCAACCTTGTTCACAATTCCATTTAGACTTTGATTTTGCTAGAACCCGGATTTGTCATGATAGTAGTTTATTCTTCTTCAGAGGAAGACCTTTGCCGTTGTTGTTGTAATATTGTGTTCTTACACAAATAATAGAGTGGGCCACTGCCAATTAAAAATAATTCTTTAACCACGAATAATTTGAAGGATATTTTCAATCCTAGTGCCATGAACTAAATGAATTTATTATGAAGCTTCAATTCTTATTTCCGCATTCTGTCGAAGAATTGAAAGTTGTGAAAGTTACTAAAATGGCCATGAATATACATATTTTTCATAATAATGATTCCAAGTGGAAAATCAAATAGTTGAATGGTTCAACCATTTATTGATCAAGGTGATGATTCAGAAATCATATATTTTGTGAAGAACTTGAAGTTCATAATCGAGTCACTTCTCGAATGTTTAATGTCTGAAGAACAATTATTTTTTTTGTTGTGCTTGGCACAGTTCTTCGATGCTATGCTCAAGGTCAAATACTTTTCAGATGTTATTAATATGTGTAAATAATTTGTGTTGATTCAATGATATTTTTCGACAATATATATTTTTGAAACTGGAAAAATAAGTGAAAGTTAAAAATTCTATGAACATTTATTCTACGAGTGTTAACATTATGTAAAAATTCAAACAGTGAACTACGATATTTCCAGTAGAGACAATTAAATTTGAACTGGATTTAATCATAAATAATTTTGGAACACAGTCTACAGGACTAACAATCAGACTTGTGTTTCCAAAAAATAATTGTCAAATGTGTTTGGAAAATTTCTGTATATTGTGTAAATAAGAGTGTGGGTCGCCACACGTGAGTGATGCTGCTTTGAGCATTTTTGCAGTCAATTTTAAATTCAAAATAAACTGAGATAATTTTACAGGATGTGTTATACCCAATTGAATCTCCTTCTATCCTTATTGTTGCATTGAGCCAAAAATCAGTAAAGCATTTTTTTCATTTGATGTCGTTTTTGCGATTTGCTTTAACCCATCTGGCGCTCCGGGATATTTTGACTCTCGTGCTGACTGATTATTGGTAAAATGCATATGTGGTCGTGCGGACTCCGGTCTAAACGGGCTCCCCCAGGGGCTCACATCTAGTGGGTTGTGGGTTGGCGACCACGGGGCCCCAGCTGAGTCCGGCATTGCTTACACTTACTTGTGCCGGCTCCTCTCTTTCTTCTTTCCTGTCGACCTCCCTTGGTCAACTCTTGTTCTCTTCCGACCCCGACGGTATTAGGGTATCCGAGGCCTAGGGAGTCTCTTCCTTTCCCGCCTTCATTGGCCCTTGTCTCATCTTTTCTGATTCCCTCCTTCTGCGAGGGGTCAGCCTTCTTTTTCTTTTCCTTTTACCTCCTGCCTTGTGCTCAAGGCCCTTAAGGAGGCAGGGTGTATGTAGCCCCATCACTTCTGGTGCACCGTCGATAATGCTACACCCTCAGGGGCTCACGGCTGGTGAGTTCGGGCGTTGGCGACCCCGAGGGATTCCAGAGCTGGGTCCGTTTTCCCCTTTTTGTCCCTTCCCTTTGGGGCGGACCTTCTCCTCTCTCCCCTCTCCTCTCTCCCCTCTCCTCTCCTCTTTTCCTTCTATTTCCTTTTCTCTTTAAGATTCCCGCACTGTTTTTGTTACTCGAATCACCGTGTATCTAAATTCCCTTTTACCATTTTTTTTAAGGCATTTTTGATCTATGTTGCATTTTGTAAGTCTCTTCGATCTAAATTACATCTCGCGATTGTTTTCAACCTCAATTGCATTTTGTAAAGATTGACAATCTAAATTGCTTTTTAGTAAGTCTTTCAATGCAGGCGTCAGGGCATTTTAGTGAGTATTTTGAATTTCAATTGCATTTTGTAAGTATTTTCAACCAAAACCGCATTTCGCACGAATTTTGAATCTAAATTGCATTTTGTTTGGTGGGCATTTTGCACTTATTTTGATTCTCAATTGCATTTTGTGGGTATTTTGAATCTAAATTACATTTGTCAAGTATTTTCAATCTAAATTGCTTTTTGTAAGTATTGTCAATCCACATGAGTCGTTTGAATCTACCGTACATTTTGTAAGCATTTTCAATTTCAATTGTATTTTGTAAGTATTTTGAATTTCAATTGCACTTTGTGAATAATTTGGATTGGAACTGGGATATTTCAATCTGAATTGCATTGTGTATTTTCAATTTCAATTGCATTTTGTAAGTATTTTGAACCTCAATTGCATTTTGTACGTACTTTCGATCTCATTTGCATTTTGTAAGTATTTTGAATTTCAGTTGCATTTTGTCAGTATTTCGGCGCTACTTTGCATTTTGTACGTATTTTGAATCTAGCCTACGTTTTGTGGGTCTTTTTCAATCTATTCTTTTTGTGCAACTTTTCGTTCTAAATTCCCTTTTGTAGGACCATATTGTGAGTTGTTTCCATGTGAGTTCCTTTTTGTACGTATTTTCAGTCTTCGATAATTTTGTTCTGGTTTCCATTTCATTATCATTTCCGCTATCACCCAGATCATTAGGGGCCGATAACCTCGATGTTAGGCCCCTTAAAACAACAATTATCATCATCATCATCTAAACGGGCACACTACTAGATGTGAGCACTTGCATAGCTGCTTCTGTCACGAGTCATGATGGTGACCTATTATTTCGCCCATGGATGGACATATGAATAAACGATAGTTCAGTGTTCAACAACTGAGCGTGTTATGAGATCCAACACAGTAGCTGACTGGTTTAATTGTGTAATGACATGGAGCGTAAGTATGCCAACAGAGGGAGATCGGGTTGCGTCGGACACATCGTCCAGAATAGCGAATGCAAAGTCGGCAGACGCAAATATCATAGAGGGCGAATCGTGGAAGCAACTTGGATTCTGGGTATGATTGACACGACGACCAAAGAACTTCGGATGGTCGAATGTCTCAATAACAACGAAGCCTTGTTGGCACTGTGGTAAATCCAGGCTCATCTACAATGTAGACATTAATTTTGTATTTATCAGTCAAACTGTCCAACAAGTCGAAGAATGCATTCACTGATTGCTTATTTAACCCCATTGCTCTTGCTAGAGATGTTTTCTCGGGATCCCTCCAAGATGCCTAGTCAAAAGTTACCCGGCACTAGTGATGAAATTCAGCAAAGTTATTCTATTTTCTTTAAACTGATATCACGGATGCTAAGGGTATAAACTAGTGGATTTCTAGCATAAAATAATCCAAAATGATTTTTTTAACAAGAATTTTTAATAATATCTCTGCTCCTATTCAACATAAAATACTCATTGTTGCCCCCCCAGGGGCTCACATCTACTGGGACGTGGGTTGGCGACCACGGGACCCCAGCTGAGTCCGGCATTGCTTCCACTTACTTGTGCCGGGCTCCTCTCCGTCTTCTTTCCTGTCGACCTCACTTGGTCAACACTTGTTCTCTTCCGACCCCGACGGTATTAGGGTATCCGAGGCCTAGGGAGTCTCTTCCTTTCCCGCCTTAATTGGCCCTTGTCTCATCTTTCCTGACACCCTCCTTCTGTGAGGGGTCAGCCTCCTTTTTCTCTTTCCCCCAGGGGCTCACATCTAGTGGGCGTGGGTTGGCGACCACGGGGCCCCAGCTGAGTCCGGCATTGCTTCCACTTACTTGTGCCGGGCTCCTCTCTTTCTTCTTTCCTGTCGACCTCACTTGGTCAACTCTTGTTCTCTTCCGACCCCGACGGTATTAGGGTATCCGAGGCCTAGGGAGTCTCTTCCTTTCCCGCCTTAATTGGCCCTTGTCTCATCTTTTCTGATACCCTCCTTCTGCGAGGGGTCAGCCTTCTTTTTCTCTTCCTTTTACCTCCTGCCTTGTACTCTAGGCCCTTAAGGAGGCAGGGTGTATGTAGCCCCACCACTTCTGGTGCACCCTAGATAATGCTACACCCTCAGGGGCTCACGGCTGGTGAGTTCGGGAGTTGGCGACCCCGAGGGATTCCTGAGCTGGGTCCGTTTTCCCCTTTTGTCCCTTACCTTTAGGGCGAACCCTCTCCTCTTTCACTTTCCTATATGCCTTTCATGGCTCTCCTTCCTTCCAAGTCCCTCAATCCGCCTTCTCCGAGGGTTGAGGGCATTTCTTTTCCTTCTGTCCTTTTCTTTGCCTTATTATCCTTGAGATTTCCCTTTCTTCTTCTAGTATGTAGGTTAGTAGTTAGTTTTCGTTTTAAGTTCGCTTTTCATTTTCATCTTCACGATCACCCAAACCATCAGGGGCCGATAACCTAGATGTTAGGCCCCTTAAAACAACAATTATCATCATCATCATCATCCTTTTTCTCTTCCTTTTACCTCCTGCCTTGTGCTCAAGGCCCTCACGGAGGCCGGGTGTATGTAGCCCCACCACTTTGGTGCACCCTAGATAATGCTACACCCTCAGGGGCTCACGGCTGGTGAGTTCGGGAGTTGGCGACCCCGAGGGATTCCTGAGCTGGGTCCGTTTTCCCCTTTTGTTCCTTACCTTTGGGGCGGACCTTCTCCCCTCCCCTCTCCTCTCCTCTCCTCTTTTCATTATATCTACTTTTCTCTTTAAGATTCCCGCACTGTTTTTTGTTACTTGGTTCACCGTGTATCTAAATTCCCTTCTGGCGATTTTTTTAAGGCATTTTTAATCTTCGTTGCATTTTGTATGTTTTTTCGTTCTAAATTACATCTCGCGATTGTTTTCAACCTCAATTACATTTTGTAAAGATTGACAATCTAAATTGCTTTTTAGTAAGTCTTTCAATGCATGTGCCCGGGCGTTTTAGTGAGTATTTTGAATTTCAATTGCATTTTGTAAGAATTTTCAACCAACGCCGCATTTGCACGAATTTTGAATCTAAATTGCATTTTGTTTGGTGGGCATTTTGCACATATTTTGATTCTCAATTGCATTTTGTGGGTATTTTGAATCTAAATTACATTTTGTCAAGTATTTTCAATCTAAATTGCATTTTGTAAGTATTGTCAATCCACATGAGTCGTTAGAATCACCGTACATTTTGTAAGCATTTTCAATTTCAATTGCATTTTGTAAGTATTTTGAATTTCTACTGCACTTTGTGAATAATTTGGATTGGAACTGGGATATGGCCTATTTCAATCTGAATTGCATTGTGTATTTTCAACCCCCCAGGGGCTCACATCTAGTGGGACGTGGGTTGGCTACCACGGGACCCCAGCTGAGTCCGGCATTGCTTCCACTTACTTGTGCCGGGCTCCTCTCCGTCTTCTTTCCTGTCGACCTCACTTGGTCAACTCTTGTTCTCTTCTGACCCCGACGGTATTAGGGTATCCGAGGCCTAGGGAGTCTCTTCCTTTCCCGCCTTAATTGGCCCTTGTCTCATCTTTTCTGATACCCTCCTTCTGCGAGGGGTCAGCCTTCTGTTTCTCTTCCTTTTACCTCCTGCCTTGTGCTCAAGGCCCTTATGGAGGCAGGGTGTATGTAGCCCCACCACTTCTGGTGCACCCTAGATAATGCTACACCCTCAGGGGCTCATGGCTGGTGAGTTCGGGAGTTGGCGACCCCGAGGGATTCCTGAGCTGGGTCCGTTTTCCCCTTTTGTCCCTTACCTTTGGGGCGGACCCTCTCCTCTTTCACTTTCCTATATGCCTTTCATGGCTCTCCTTCATTCCAAGTCCCTCAATCCACCTTCACAGCGGGTTGAGGGCATTTCTTTTCCTTCTGTCCTTTTATTTGCCTTATTCTCCTTTTTTTCCATTTCTTCTTCTGGTATGTAGGTTAGTAGTTCGTTTTAGTTTTAAGGTCATTTTCAACTTCACGATCACCCAAACCATCAGGGGCCGATAACCTAGATGTTAGGCCCCTTAAAACAACAATTATCATCATCATCATGTATTTTCAATTTCAATTGCATTTTGTAAGTATTTTGAACCTCAATTGCATTTTGTACTTATTTTCGATCTCATTTGCATTTTGTAAGTATTTTGAATTTCAGTTGCATTTTGTAAGTATTTCGACGCTACATCGCATTTTGAACGTATTTTGAATCTAGCCTACGTTTTGTGGATTTTTTTCCATGACGTATTCTTTTTGTCACTCTTTTCGTTCTAAATTCCTTTTTGTAGGACCATATTGTGAGTTCCTTTTTGTACGTATTTTCCGTCTCAGATAATTTTATTCTGGTTTCCATTTCATTATCATTTTCGCTATCACCCAGATCATTAGGGGCCGATAACCTCGATGTTAGGCCCCTTAAAACAACAATTATCATCACCATCTCAAGGAGGCAGGGTGTATGTAGCCCCACCACTTCTGGTGCACCCTAGATCATGCTACACCCTCAGGGGCTCACGGCTGGTGAGTTCGGGAGTTTTTGTCCCTTACCTTTGGGGCGGACCCTCTCCTCTTTCACTCTCCTATCTGCCTTTCATGGCTCTCCTTCCTTCCAAGTCCCTCAATTCGCATTCTTCGAGGGTTAAGGGCATTTCTTTTCCTCCTGTCCTTTCTTTGCCTTATTCTCCTTTAGTTTTTTATTTCTTCTAGTATGTAGGTCAGTAGTTAGTTTTAGTTTTAAGTTTGCATTTCATTTTCACCTTCACGATCATCCAAACCATCAGGGGTCGATAACCTAGATGTTAGGCCCCTTAAAACAACAATTATCATCATCATCATTGTGCTCAAGGCCCTTAAGGAGGCAGGGTGTATGTAGCCACACCACTTCCGGTGCACCCTAGATAATGCTACACCCTCAGGGGCTCATGGCTGGTGAGTTCGGGAGTTGGCGACCCCGAGGGATTCCTGTGCTGGGTCCGTTTTCCCCTTTTGTCCCTTACCTTCGGGGCGGACCCTCTCCTCTTTCACTTTCCTATCTGCCTTTCATGGCTCTCCTTCTTTCCAAGTCCCTCAATCCGCGTTCTTCGAGGGTTGAGGGCATTTCTTTTCCTCCTGTCCTTTATTTGCCTTATTCTCCTTTAGTTTTCCATTTTTCTTCTAGTATGTAGGTTGGTAGTTAGTTATAGTTTTAGGTTTACATTTCATTTTCATCTTGACGATCACCCAAACCATCAGGGGCCGATAGCCTAGATGTTAGGCCCCTTAAAACAACAATTATCATCATCATCATCATTTTGTGAATCTTTTCGTTCTAAATTCCCTTTTGTAAGAACATTTTGTGAGTTGTTTCAATCTGAGTTCCTTTTTGTAAGTATTTTCCGTCTCACTTAATTTTCTTTCTGGTTTCAGTTTCAGTTTCATTATCATTTTCGCAATCACCCAGATCATTAGGGGCCGATAACCTGGATGTTAGGCCCCTTAAAACAACAATTATCATCATCATCATCGCCCGTAAATATCTCCGACGTTGTCTTTGCTCCTTGTGTGCAGCACCTACGCCGGACACTGTATACTTGCCTGGATTGATCCCAGCCTTCTTGAGGATGTCCAGTTCTGACGTACAGCCGTTGTTAACGTGGCAAATACTGTCCATTACTCCAAGTTGCAGGGTTTTTCGTCCTATGTACACTTCGTCAGGGCAATGTTGCCAAATTGTGCCGTTGAAGGATTCATTGGGATTCTGTGTTTTCGCATTTAAGTATTTTGCCAGCATGTCAGGAGCAGTAAGTTTCTCATATACAGGCATTATAATGCGTACAATTTCTAATGGCAAACCATACTTATGATTATAGGAATCACACTTACCATTAGCCACTGGCACTTAGATGAAAGTGTGTTGCCTAAATTGCCTTTGACATAGCCTGTATGCTGCTGGTGTTCGACCTCCGTGCAATGCCAAAATAATTTTGCAGTTTATCAATCATTACATCCGTGATTTTTCCCTTGCCACCAAGCTTCTTCTCAGACGCTAGTTTTCGGAGTGCAGTACCGACTCTCTTCTGATAGTGTCCTACACACTCCAGCTTCACTATCTCTTTACGATTATATGGATTCACAGCATGGACACTTTTAAACTTTTCGAATCCCCATCACCCAAGTACTTCACATATTCCAAATTCCTATTTGCCTTGGAACGAAGGAAGATCCTAGCAGCACGCTCAGGTTCCATACTAGAAGAAGAACCCTCGTAATTAGTATCGCATTTATGTTTGTGTTCCACTTCCCAAGCCTGGAAAGCAGGTAACTGTTAATCCCATTTCATGTGTTTCTTGCAGCCAGCACAATTCGTTGTTAATATTTCAGTATCAATTACCTTACCAGTGTCTATTGATATAGCTGTCACCACACCTAAAGACGATGTAAACCCACACTTATGCTTCCACTTTCTTGTGCCGGGCTCCTCTCTATATTCATTCATGTCGACCTCACTTGGTCAACTCTTGTTCTCTTCCGACCCCTCCCCCCTGTGGGTGGGGGGTTTAGAATACACCCACGGTATCCCCTGCCTGTCGTAAGAGGCGACTAAAAGGGGCGACCTTGGCTATACTTTAAGGACTCCGCGTTGTTTTGTGAATTGGACCCCCAGTGGGTGGGAGGAAGCGAATACATCCACGGTACTCCCTACCAGTCGTAAAAGGCGACTAAAAGGGCTTCTCGGAACGGTCCCCTTTCGAGGGTTTGACAGTCAGCTCTAAAAGACCTACAGCCGTGCGGTATAACTCTCATTAGGTTATATCGCACGTCTTTCCGTCACTGCTTTCAGGGTCTGGCAACCAAAATTTCTATATGTGCGTGCTGTTAGGGGATGGGCCACTTACGCTAGCGACTACGCTCAAAAGCCTGTTCCGGTCTTGGCCGCGCCGACAGGTGGGTGCGCCATGTACCCGTTCAGTAGTATCCGCCTGACTACGCAGGTCCCCGCACAGCCGAATGTCTGAGCTGTAAAATCCAGTATATGCCAAGGGGTACATGCCGATACGGCATTGTAAAACATCGGACCCCCGGGCAATGCCTTCCAAGCTAGGCGGGCCTTGCCCTGGCTGGGTAGCGCCTACTGTGACGGCCCGTGATCGGATGTCGGTGACATTCGGGGAGGATGATCTGGCCATGGGTTCTAAAAGAAAAATCCCCAACCAGGGTGGACGTACACCCAAACAGGGTGGTCCTACACCCAAGTCTTTAACATTTGATTCCCTACGGGGATCAACCCCCTGGGAACAATCTGTGCGTGAAAATCTGGGTACTAACACCCCCAAGTTTCTGGTAGCTACCAGAACAGATGGGGGTGATTTCAAGCTGGTAAAGAGTATTTTGTTTTCTCGCCACATAGAAGGTGTCTATGGTGAGCTTGAGAAAGTACAAAAGATGAGGAACGGTAGCTTGTTGCTCAAGACTAGGACTGGAGAGCAAGTTGAACGACTTTTGCAATGTGACCACTTTGGCGACATTCCCGTCAAAGTGGAAAAGCACACGTCCCTGAATCTGGTCCGAGGAGTTATTTTCCACCGGGACCTGATTCTGAACACTGACGAGGAGCTCAAGGAGGATATGCGGCACCGTCACGTGACTGATGTCCGGCGCATTACGCGCAAGGTCAATGGTCAAATCGTGGATACTGGTGCTTTCATTATTTCCTTTGAGCTTTCGGTGCTCCCGGAGAAAGTCAAGGTTACAAGTTACCGTTGTGACGTACGGCCTTATATCCCTCCCCCAATGAGGTGTTATAAATGCCAGAAGTTCGGGCACATGTTATCACGATGCTCGAGCCCCGATATCTGCGGAACATGCGGTAAGGTACCACACGAAGCGGAAGAGTGCACAACACCTTATCAGTGCACTAATTGCCCTGGATTTCATTCTCCTCGGGACAGGAACTGCCCTGTCTTCCTGAGTGAGAAGACAATCCAGGAGATCAAAACCCTGGATGGTCTGACCTACCAGGAGGCCCGCAAGAAGTACCGTACCACGACTTCGCCTTCTCCAACGATTGATTATAGAGCCATAATACCAAATTTGGTCCCGGCTACCTCATCTTTTGTTCCAGCTGTGAAACCTGCAACTGAGTTTCCTGTTCCAAAACCAGCTCCTAACATTATAACGGAAAGCCCGAAGGTGACTTCAACTCCACCTTCGGCCAGCACGAAGGCTGTGCGAGCGAAGGCTGCTCCGCCCGCACAGCAGGGGAGGAAGTTGAAGACTTCCTCCCCACTCGGGAGGAAGTCGAAGTCTTCCTCCCCATCCAAACGGTCGGCGAAAGCCGCGCCGAAGCCGGCGGAGGCGGCATCGTCGACCAGGGTCAGGACTTCGGCACCTGACCCGTCTATATACCTCAAAGAGCCGGGGGCGGGTAAGAAGGGACCCCGCACTACGCATTCCCTTTCTCCAAAAAAGGGGAAGCCATCCGCGCCAACACCTGCGGATGCTTCTGCGCCTGGGGACGTTTCGGCCCCCAGATCTTCGCGCTCCCCACGGAGATCCCCCCGCCGCCGAACTGCGTCCAGGAAATCATCTACCGAGTCGATTCACTCCATGAACTCGCCTGAGGACATGGAGATTATAGTCGACGTAGTGACTGTAGATTCTCCAGAGTCAAAGTTGGAGTAGCTTGCTGCTCCAACTTATTCCCTAAGTTCACACAATGGCACTGTTACAGTGGAATTGTAACAGTTATGACAGGCATTTGACAGAGCTCCGTCAGCTTATTGCCCAATACGCGGCGAGTATAGTCTGCCTACAGGAAACAAACCTCAGACCTGATCACGAGACTGTTCTGAGAGGTTTCCGACTATATTCTAAAGAGCGACAAGACGCCGCCCGGGCTTCCGGGGGCGTTTGTACCTTCGTTCGCTCTGACTGCTATAGTGAGGAGTTTCCACTCGCCACTCCTCTGGAAGCTATTGCAGTTCGCGTGTCCTTGCCTGCTATGACAACTGTTTGTAACGTGTACCTTCCACCGAGCCAACCCCTTGATATTAATGACGTCTTAGATCTTGTTGATCAACTTCCAGTCCCTTTCCTACTCGTGGGTGATTTCAACTCTCATCACCCCCAATGGGGATCACCATCTTCCTGCCCCAGAGGAAGGGACGTGGAAGGCTTAATTCAAGGGTTGGATTTATGTCTATTAAATACAGGGGAAGCTACACATTTTAGCTTAGCGCACGGCACGTACTCACACATTGACTTGAGTGTGTGTAGCCGTGCGCTGGTCCCCTTATTTGGCTGGTATGTACACGATGACCACTGTGACAGTGACCATTTCCCGATCGTTCTTACCCTTCTGAACCAGACGCCCGTTGAGTTCCCCAGTCGTTGGGTTCTTAAGCGGGCAAATTGGCCCTCGTTTCAAGAACGAGCTGTATTCGTTGATCTTGGTTGCCGGAGCGTCGATGACGAGGTACAGCACATCACCGATGTGCTTCTTGCTGCCGCCGAGGAGTCCATTCCATCCTTTTCTGGGACTCCTCGTCGCAAACTCGTCCCTTGGTGGACAGAGGATATTGCAGCGGCAATAAGAGACCGTCGTCGAGCTCATAAGCACTACCGTCGGCGTCCAACCATGGCCAATTTGGTGGCGTTTAAGAAATTCCGTGCCAAGGCACGGATTCTTATTCGCCAGAGTAAGAAACAATCCTGGGAACGGTATGTGTCTTCTATTACGGCACATACCCCCTCCTCTCAAGTGTGGACTAAACTGCGACGCATTTCGGGAATTCAGACATCTTCTACTGTACCGGGAATTTCCATTGCTAATGAACTGGTTACAGATCCTTATCGCGTTGCAAACCATCTCGCCTCGTATTTTGCGGATATATCCGGTTCCGATAACTATGACCCTGCCTTCGTGGCCCTGAAGCGCGAAGCGGAACGTTTCCATCTTAGTTTTGCTTCCCGCGCTTCGGAGGAGTACAACGTGCCCTTTACGGAGTGGGAACTCCGCGGAGCGCTGGCGCTCTGCAGGGACACGTCTCCTGGCCCGGATAATATTCACAACCAGATGCTTAAACACCTTAACGATGAGAGCATTCGCTATTTGCTCAGGGTGTTTAATCGTATCTGGTTGGAAGGTGTGTTTCCAGCGCAATGGCAGGAAGGTATCATTATACCTATCCTGAAGCCCGATAAGGATCCCAAATTGTCAGGGAGTTACAGACCTATTTGTCTCACAAACGGTTTGTGCAAGCTCTTTGAGAGGATGGTCAATCGGCGCCTGGTGTGGGTCCTGGAGAAACGGGGACTCCTGTCTGAATACCAGTGTGGTTTCAGGGCGTCACGGTGTACCAACGACCATCTGGTACGCCTGGAGACTGCCATACAGGACGCTTTTCTCCGGAGACAGCACCTAGTCGCTGTTTTCTTTGACCTCGAGAAGGCCTATGACACCACTTGGCGTTACGGCATCCTCTCTACCCTGCATCAATGGAAATTCCGAGGTAACTTGCCGGTTTTTATTGCGAATTTTCTGTCCCTTCGCCTGTTCCGTGTCCGAATAGGGGGGACATATTCGCAATATCATATACAGGAAAACGGAGTCCCACAGGGATCGGTGCTTAGCGTAACATTATTTGCGATTGCCATAAACGGTATAGTCGCTGCTGCTGGTCCAGCAGTGGTACCGTCGCTATATGTAGACGACTTTGCTCTACATTATAGTGCGCAAAATATGGCGGTCGCTGAACGACAGCTACAACAAGCTATTCGGAGAGTGGAACGCTGGACACTGGAGCATGGCTTTCGATTCTCAACCGCTAAGTCCTCGGTTGTCCATTTCTGCCGAAAGCGCACCCTCCATCCAGATCCTGACCTTTATCTGGGCAATGTAGCTTTGCCTGTTGTTGCTGCGTACCGGTTCCTTGGGCTCCTTTTTGATCAGAAATTGACGTGGGAACCACACGTGCGGTGTTTGAAAACTGCCTGCGCTAAGAAACTCAACATGTTGCGGTTTCTTAGCGGCACATCATGGGGGGCGGACCGCGCGGTGCTCCTGCGTTTTTACAAGTCCCTGATTTTATCTAGGTTAGATTATGGCAGTGTAGCATATGGTTCGGCCCGTAAGTCAGTGCTTGTTAAACTGGACAGTGTCCACCACGGCGGTGTGAGGCTGGCGACGGGTGCCTTTTGGACAAGCCCAGTCGTCAGCTTGCTCGCCGAGGCTGGCGTACCTCCTTTACACCTGAGGCGCCAACAAGTACTGCTGACCTATGCTGCAACTATTCGACAGATGCCACTTCATCCAAGCTATCCATGTTTGTTTTACAATCCGAATCGCCGGCTGTATGATGTGCTCGCCCGAGCCACTCGGCCGGCGGGGATTCGCTTGGCTGACTTATACCGTCAGTTCCGATTTCCTTCTGTCTCCTGTATCGTCCGAGTACCTAGCAAGGCCCCTCCGTGGATGGTCGCTCGCCCTGATATCATCCTGGATCTGCACACCGGCCCCAAGTCAGACACGGACTCCTCCATCCATCGGAGGCTGTTCCAGTCCGTGGTGACACGGTATCCGGGATCAGGGCTTGTATTCACGGACGGTTCGAGGGTAAACGAGAAAGTAGGCTGTGCATTTGTGGTTGAGGATCGTCGGTTTCTCTTTTCACTTCCCGAGGCCTGTAGCCTGTACACTGCGGAGCTCTATGCCGTCTTAGAGGCTCTGCGGTACACGTTATCAGACGATCACCAGCACTTTCTCGTGTGTACTGACTCTCTGAGTGCGCTGCAGGCGATCGATGTGTGTTTCCCGAAGCACCCGTTGGTCCAGCGTGTGCACGACCAGCTCGTCAGTTCGCGTAACGCTGGAACCGGGGTGACCTTTGTGTGGCTTCCTAGCCACATGGGTATTGCGGGAAACGAGCTTGCTGATCAGGCGGCGAGAGAGGCAGTTGCACTGCCCTCGCTACCGTATAAGGTGCCTGCTTGTGATGTGCGCTCTCAGTTGCGGCATTCGATCCTGTCGCATTGGGAGGAGGCATGGCGTGCCACGCCTCCACCCAACAAACTGAGAGGCATCAAGGAGACAACGAAGGTGTGGAAATCTTCCTTCCGATCTCTCCGGAAGGAAGCTGTGGTACTCTGTCGACTCCGGATCGGCCATGGGATTGCTACGCACTCCCACTTGCTAAAGAGAGAAGATCCTCCTGTGTGTACTTGCGGCGCCCACCTAACCGTGGTACACCTTCTCTTGGAGTGTGTTGATCTGGCCGATCTGCGAGGGACTCTTAAACTGCCTAATACCCTCTCCCTTATTCTCCGTGATGACGGGCCGTCAGCTGACCTCGTCATCCGGTTCATGAGGGAGAGTGGTTATTTTTTAAGTTTTAATGTGTAGTTACGACTTTTAATTCTGGTTAAATCTGTTTTATGATTTTTATTGTGTTATGTATTGTATTGTTCACTATGCCTTATTTGTTTTATCCTTTTTTACCATCTGCCTTTTATTCTTTTTATTCAAATAAGGCATAATTTTTGGGGCTCACTGTCTGTTTTATAAACACCATTTTCGCTCCATCCATGGCAGTGAGTTGTTTTTATCTACATCCTTTCATTTCACGCCATTTCATTTCATTAGGGGCCGATAACCTCGATGTTAGGCCCCTTAAAACAACAATTATCATCATCATCATCATCATCTTCCGACCCCGACGGTATTAGGGTATCCGAGGCGTAGGGAGTCTCTTCCTTTCCCGCCTTAATTGGCCCTTGTCTCATCTTTTCTGATACCCTCCTTCTGCGAGGGCTCAGCCTTCTTTTTCTCTTCCTTTTACCTCCTGCCTTGTGCTCTAGGCCCTTAAGGAGGCAAGGTGTATGTAGCCCCACCTATTCTGGAGCACCCTAGATATTGCTACACCCTCAGCGGCTCATGGCTGGTGAGTTCGGGAGTTGGGGGCCCCGGGGGATTCCTGAGCTGGGTCCGTTTATTCCCCCCTTTTTTTTTTTCCAAATTTGTTGATATTTGTTTGGTAGATATGCTCTGCTCTTCTCCTGATGTTGTACAAATGCAGCATGTAGGTGATCTGACCTCGGTACTTCAACAGAACTTCACCCACAAAGCAAGCAATATAGACCACTATACAAATATGGATTTCTACATATAGCCATGGTCCTTCTTGTATCTTCAGGCCTGTCTTCTCGTCAGACTGCTTATGGCTGATTGCATATCCGTGGTACTTAGGTGGAAGTGAACAATTTATTGGGTCTGAAGTTCCCAAGTTTATGACATGCGATTCACTGAGGAATTTTTGGAAATCTTCCATGCGACAGTCTTCACATTCAAATTCATAGCCACCTAGATCCAATGACTCTAAACCAGTTGTGGATTCAGCCATGAGCTACGAAAAACCAACGATCGCATTATTTGAAAGGCCCACATTTTTAACCCACACCTTATTAAGGCATTTAGCAGTATTCTTAATGGAGAAGATTTTCATTTATTTCCAATTATTAATTTTGTTTGAAGAAATATTTAAATATTCGACAGTAATTTGATTAGTTCCAAGATTGTGAATATACGCCAATGAATTGTGGGATAAATGGGGCATTCAGTGCACAAGGGAATCAAGTCACAAAAAGATAGTTTGGAGAACAATAGACATAAGGGTTTTGCTAAATAATTAATTCCAGGAAAAAGTTTACACCATTTTAAAATGCATGAATGATAGAAGATATGTTGTATAATGTATTTTGATATTGAGGAAGGGTCAATTTATGTGCTATTACATACTACCTTGCATAGAAAAGTAAAATGTTGGACTTGATTTCTTTGTGCTCTGAATGTACTGTACTTGTATCTTCCTCTTTATTCTAGTCTTCTGTTTTTTTTAAGGAAACAGTAAAGGAAATACATTTCTTTAATATATAGAATTATAATATTTTTCCCTGTGTCTGCTTATAACAAATTTGTCCAACCAGGACGTTATAGAATCAGATTCAAAGAAAAGTATGTTCACTTTCGTCTGCTTGCTCTTCGAAAGCCGATGAAGCTCTTGTACCAGTGTCACATGGTAGTTTCTTGAAAAACTGGTGATGCACAGGAGGATTGTACAGCAGTAAATCCTCCATGTCCTTTTTCTTCGCTTTTGTTACCGGTCGATGTTTGGTATAAAGAGGGCTCTGCTGGATGTTACACAAGCTTGTAATAGGATGGCCTGGAGTCTTCTTTAGTAAGTCAACTTCGTCAAATTGCGTATCAGTGTTCAGAGTCTGCTTAAACATCAGGGTAAAAAGAGATTCTCTTTCATAATGTAACCATCTCATAGTCAGCCTGTTGATATCATAGCCTTCACCCGCCTGTGGGTAGGGGGTTTAGAATACACCCACGGTATCCCCTGTCTGTCGTAAGAGGCGACCTTGGCTATACTTTAAGGACTCCGCGTTGTCTTGCGCATTGGACCCCCAGTGGGTGGGAGGAAGCGAATACATCCACGGTAATCCCTGCCAGTCGTAAAAGGCGACTAAAAGGGCTTCTCGGAACGGTCCCCTTTCGAGGGTTTGACAGTCAGCTCTAAGACATACACCCGTGCGGTATAACTCTCATTAGGTTATATCGCACTTCTTTCCGTTACTGCTTTCAGGGTCTGGCAACCAAAATTTCTATATGTGCGTCCCCCCTGTGGGTGGGGGGTTTAGAATACCCCCACGGTATTCCCTGCCTGTCGTAAGAGGCGACTAAAAGGGGCGACCTTGGCTATACTTTAAGGACTCCGCGTTGTTTTGTGAATTGGACCCCCAGTGGGTGGGAGGAAGCGAATACATCCACGGTACTCCCTGCCAGTCGTAAAAGGCGACTAAAAGGGCTTCTCGGAACGGTCCCCTTTCGAGGGTTTGACAGTCAGCTCTAAAAGATATACACCCGTGCGGTATAACTCTCATTAGGTTATATCGCACTTCTTTCCGTCACTGCTTTCAGGGTCTGGCAACCAAAATTTCTATATGTGCGTGCTGTTAGGGGATGGGCCACTTACGCTAGCGACTACGCTCGAAAGCCTGTTCCGGTCTTGGCCGCGCCGACAGGTGGGTGTGCCATGTACCCGTTCAGTAGTATCCGCCTGACTACGCAGGTCCCCGCACAGCCGAATGTCTGAGCTGTAAAATCCAGTATATGCCAAGGGGTACATGCCGATACGGCATTGTAAAACATCGGACCCCCGGGCAATGCCTTCCAAGCTAGGCGGGCCTTGCCCTGGCTGGGTAGCGCCTACTGTGACGGCCCGTGATCGGATGTCGGTGGCATTCGGGGAGGATCATCTGGCCATGGGTTCTAAAAGAAAAATCCCCAACCACGGTGGACCTACACCCAAAGAGGGAGGTCCTACACCCAAGTCTTTAACATTTGATTCCCTACGGGGATCAACCCCCTGGGAACAATCTGTGCGTGAAAATATGGGTACTAACACCCCCAAGTTTCTGGTAGCTACCAGAACAGATGGGGGTGATTTCAAGCTGGTAAAGAGTATTTTGTTTTCTCGCCACATAGAAGGTGTCTATGGTGAGCTTGAGAAAGTACAAAAGATGAGGAACGGTAGCTTGGTGCTCAAGACTAGGACTGGTGAGCAAGTTGAACGACTTTTGCAATGTGACCACTTTGGCGACATTCCCGTCAAAGTGGAAAAGCACACGTCCCTGAATCTGGTCCGAGGAGTTTTTTTTTCCACCGGGACCTGATTCTGAACACTGACGAAGAGCTCAAGGAGGATATGCAGCACCGTCACGTGACTGATGTCCGGCGCATTACGCGCAATGTCAATGGTCAAATCGTGGATACTGGTGCTTTCATTATTTCCTTTGAGCTTTCGGTGCTCCCAGAGAAAGTCAAGGTTACAAGTTACCGTTGTGACGTTCGGCCTTATATCCCTCCACCAATGAGGTGTTATAAGTGCCAGAAGTTCGGCCACATGTTATCCCGATGCTCGAGCTCCGACATCTGTGGAACATGCGGTAAGGTACCACACGAAGCGGAAGAGTGCACAACACCTTATCAGTGCACTAATTGCCCTGGATTTCATTCTCCTCGGGACAGGAACTGCCCTGTCTTCCTGCGTGAGAAGAAAATCCAGGAGATCAAAACCCTGGATGGTCTCACCTACCAGGAAGCCCGCAAGAAGTACCATACCACGATTTCGCCTTCTCCAATGATTGATTATCGAGCCATAATACCATATTTGGTCCCGGCGACCTCATCTTTTGTACCAGCTGTGAAACCTTCAACTGAGTTACCTGTTCTGAAGCCAGCACCTATGAAAATAACGGAAAGCCCGAGGGTGACTCCAACTCTACCTTCGGCCAGCACGAAAGCTGTGCGAGCGAAGGCAGCTCCGCCCGCACAGCAGGGGAGGAAGTTGAAGACTTACTCCCAAACGGTCGGCGAAAGCCGCGACGAAGCCGGCGGAGGCGGCATCGTCGACCAGGGTCAGGAATTCGGCTCCTGACCCGTCTATATATCTTAAAGAGGCGGGGGCGGGTAAGAAGGGACCCCGAACTACCCATTCCCTTTCTCCCAAAAAGGGGAAGCCATCCGCGCCAACACCTGCGGATGCTTCTGCGCCTGGGGACGTTTCGGTCCCCAGATCTGCACGCTCCCCACGGAGATCCCCCCGCCGCCGAACTGCGTCTAGGAAATCTTCCACCGAGTCGATTCACTCCACGACCTCGCCTGAGGACATGGAGATTATAGTCGACGTAGTGACTGTAGATCCTCCAGAGTCAAAGTTGGAGTAGCTTGCTGCTCCACGTTCTTCCCTAAGTTCACACAATGGCATTGTTACAGTGGAATTGTAACAGTTATGACAGGCATTTGACAGAACTCCGTCAGCTTATTGCCCAATACGCAGCGAGTATAGTCTGCCTACAGGAAACAAACCTCAGACCTGATCACGTGACTGTTCTGAGAGGTTTCCGACTATACACTAAAGAGCGACAAGACGCCGCCCGGGCTTCCGGGGGCGTTTGTACCTTCGTTCGCTCTGACTGCTATAGTGAGGAGTTTCCACTCGCCACTCCTCTGGAAGCTATTGCAGTTCGCGTGTCCTTGCCTGCTGTGACAACTGTTTGTAACGTGTACCTTCCACCGAACCAGCCCTTTGATATTAATGACGTCTTTGATCTTGTTGATCAACTTCCAGTCCCTTTCCTAATCGTGGGTGATTTCAACGCTCATCACCCCCAATGGGGATCACCATCTTCCTGCCCCAGAGGAAGGGACGTGGAGGGCTTAATTCAAGGGTTGGATTTATGTCTATTAAATACAGGGGAAGCTACACATTTTAGCTTAGCGCACGGCACGTACTCACACATTGACTTGAGTGTGTGTAGCCGTGCGCTGGTCCCCCTATTTGGTTGGTATGTACACGACGACCTCTGTGACAGTGACCATTTCCCGATCGTTCTTACCCTTCTGACCCAGACGCCCGTGGAGTTCCCCAGTCGTTGGGTTCTTAAGCGGGCAAATTGGCCCTCGTTTCAAGAACGAGCTGTGTTCGTTGATCTTGGTTGCCAGAGCGTCGATGACGAGGTACAGCACATCACCGATGTGCTTCTTGCTGCTGCCGAAGAGTCCATCCCATCCTTTTCTGGGACTCCTCGTCGCAAACTCGTCCCTTGGTGGACAGAGGATATTGCAGCGGCAATAAGAGACCGTCGTCGAGCTCACAAGCACTACCGTCGGCGTCCAACCATGGCCAATTTGGTGGCGTTTAAGAAATTTCGTGCCAAGGCACGGATTCTTATTCGCCAGAGTAAGAAACAATCCTGGGAACGGTATGTGTCTTCTATTACGGCACATACCCCCTCCTCTCAAGTGTGGACTAAACTACGACGCATTTCGGGAATTCAGACATCTTCTACTGTACCGGGAATTTCCATTGCTAATGAACTGGTTACAGATCCTTATCGCGGTGCAAACCATCTCGCCTCGTATTTTGCGGATATATCCGGTTCCGATAACTATGACCCTGCCTTCGTGGCCCTGAAGCGCGAAGCGGAACGTTTCCAGCTTAGTTTTGCTTCCCGCGCTTCGGAGGAGTACAACGTGCCCTTTACGGAGTGGGAACTCCGCGGAGCGCTGGCGCTCTGCAGGGACACGTCTCCTGGCCCGGATAATATTCACAACCAGATGCTTAAACACCTTAACGATGGGAGCATTCGCTATTTGCTCAGGGTGTTTAATCGTATCTGGTTGGAAGGTGTGTTTCCAGCGCAATGGCAGGAAGGTATCATTATACCTATCCTGAAGCCCGATAAGGATCCCAAATTGACAGGGAGTTACAGACCTATTTGTCTCACTAACGGTTTGTGCAAGCTCTTTGAGAGGATGGTCAATCGGCGCCTGGTGTGGGTCCTGGAGAAACGGGGACTCCTGTCTGAATACCAGTGAGGTTTCAGGGCGTCTCGGTGTACCAACGACCATCTGGTACGCCTGGAGACTGCCATACAGGACGCTTTCCTCCGGAGACAGCACCTGGTCGCTGTTTTCTTTGACCTCGAGAAGGCCTATGACACCACTTGGCGTTACGGTATCCTCTCTACCCTGCATCAATGGAAATTCCGAGGTAACTTGCTGGTTTTTTTTTTTGCGAATTTTCTGTCCCTTCGCCTGTTCCGTGTCCGAATAGGGGGGACATATTCGCAATATCATATACAGGAAAACGGAGTCCCACAGGGATCGGTGCTTAGCGTAACATTATTTGCGATTGCCATAAACGGTATAGTCGCTGCTGCTGGTCCAGCAGTGGTACCGTCGCTATATGTAGACGACTTCGCTCTACATTATAGTGCGCAAAATATGGCGGTCGCTGAACGACAGCTACAAAAAGCTATTCGGAGAGTGGAACGCTGGACACTGGAGCATGGCTTTCGATTCTCAACCGCTAAGTCCTCGGTTGTCCATTTCTGCCGAAAGCGCACCCTCCATCCAGATCCTGAGCTTTATCTGGGTAATGTAGCTTTGCCTGTTGTTGCTGCGTACCGGTTCCTTGGGCTCCTTTTCGATCAGAAATTGACGTGGGAACCACACGTGCGGTGTTTGAAAACTGCCTGCGCTAAGAAACTCAACATGTTGCGGTTTCTTAGCGGCACATCATGGGGGGCGGACCGCGCGGTGCTCCTGCGTTTTTACAAGTCCCTGATTTTATCTAGGTTAGATTATGGCAGTGTAGCATATGGTTCGGCCCGTAAGTCAGTGCTTGTTAAACTGGACAGTGTCCACCACGGCGGTGTGAGGCTGGCGACGGGTGCCTTTCGGACAAGCCCAGTCGTCAGCTTGCTCGCCGAGGCTGGCGTACCTCCTTTACACCTGAGGCGCCAACAAGTACTGCTGACCTATGCTGCAACTATTCGACAGATGCCACTTCATCCAAGCTATCCATGTTTGTTTTACAATCCGAATCGCCGGCTGTATGATGTGCTCGCCCGAGCCACTCGGCCGGCGGGGATTCGCTTGGCTGACTTATACCGTCAGTTTCGATTTCCTTCTGTCTCCTGTATCGTCCGAGTACCTAGCAAGGCCCCTCCGTGGATGGTCGCTCGCCCTGATATCATCCTGGATCTGCACACCGGCCCCAAGTCGGACACGGACTCCTCCATCCATCGGAGGCTGTTCCAGTCCGTGGTGACACGGTATCCGGGATCAGGGCTTGTATTCACGGACGGTTCGAGGGTAAACGAGAAAGTAGGCTGTGCATTTGTGGTTGAGGATCGTCGGTTTCTCTTTTCACTTCCCGAGGCCTGTAGCGTGTACACTGCGGAGCTCTATGCCATCTTAGAGGCTCTGCGGTACACGTTATCAGACGATCACCAGCACTTTCTTGCGTGTACTGACTCTCTGAGTGCGCTGCAGGCGATCGATGTGTGTTTCCCGAAGCACCCGTTGGTCCAGCGTGTGCACGACCAGCTCGTCAGTTCGCGTAACGCTGGAACCGGGGTGACCTTTGTGTGGCTTCCTAGCCACATGGGTATTGCGGGAAACGAGCTTGCTGATCAGGCGGCGAGAGAGGCAGTTGCACTGCCCTCGCTACCGTATAAGGTGCCTGCTAGTGATGTGCGCTCTCAGTTGTGGCATTCGATCCTGTCGCATTGGGAGGAGGCATGGCGTGCCACGCCTCCACCCAACAAACTGAGAGGTATCAAGGAGACAACGAAGGTGTGGAAATCTTCCTTCCGATCTCTCCGGAAGGAAGCTGTGGTACTCTGTCGACTCCGGATCGGCCATGGGATTGCTACGCACTCCCACTTGCTCAAGAGAGAAGATCCTCCTGTGTGTACTTGCGGCGCCCACCTAACCGTGGTACACCTTCTCTTGGAGTGTGTGGATCTGGCCGATCTGCGAGGGACTCTTAAACTGCATAATACCCTCTCCCTTATTCTCCGTGACGACGGGCCGTCAGCTGACCTCGTCATCCGGTTCATGAGGGAGAGTGGTTACTTTTTTAAGTTTTAATGTGTAGTTACGACTTTTAATTCTGGTTAAATCTGTTTTATGATTTTTATTGTGTTATGTATTGTATTGTTCACTATGCCTTATTTGTTTTATCCTTTTTTACCATCCGCCTTTTATTCTTTTTATTCAAATAAGGCATAATTTTTGGGGCTCACTGTCTGTTTTATAAACACCATTTTCGCTTCATCCATGGCAGTGAGTTGTTTTTATCTACATCCTTTCATTTCACGCCATTTCATTTCATTAGGGGCCGATAACCTCGATGTTAGGCCCCTTAAAACAACAATTATCATCATCATCACTATATGTGTGTGCTGCTAGGGGATGGGCCACTTACGCTTGCGACTACGCTCGAAAGCCTGTTCCGGTCTTGGCCGCGCCGACAGGTGGGTGTGCCATGTACACGTGCAGTAGTATCCGCCTGACTACGCAGGTCCCCGCACAGCCGAATGTCTGAGCTGTACAATCCAGTATATGCCAAGGGGTACATGCCGATACGGCATTGTAAAACATCGGACCCCCGGGCAATGCCTTCCAAGCTAGGCGGGCCTTGAATGGCTGGGTAGCGCCTACTGTGACGGCCCGTGATCGGATGTCGGTGGCATTCGGGGAGGATGATCTGGCCATGGGTTCAAAACGAAAAATCCCCAAACAGGATGGTCCTACAACCAAGTCTTTAACATTTGATTCCTTACGGGGATCAACCCCCTGGGAACAATCTGTGCGTGAAAATCTGGGTGCTAACACCCCCAAGTTTCTGGTAGCTACCAGAACAGATGGGGGTGATTTCAAGCTGGTAAAGAGTATTTTGTTTTCTCGCCACATAGAAGGTGTCTATGGTGAGCTTGAGAAAGTACAAAAGATGAGGAACGGTAGCTTGTTGCTCAAGACTAGGACTGGTGAGCAAGTTGAACAACGTTTGCAATGTGACCACTTTGGCGAAATACCCGTCAAAGTGGAAAAGCACACGTCCCTGAATCTGGTCCGAGGAGTTATTTTCCACCGGGACCTGATTCTGAACACTGACGAGGAGCTCAAGGAGGATATGCAGCATCGTCACGTGACTGATGTCCGGCGCATTACGCGCAAGGTCAATGGTCAAATCGTGGATACTGGTGCTTTCATTATTTCCTTTGAGCTTTCGGTGCTCCCGGAGAAAGTCAAGGTTACAAGTTACCGTTGTGACGTACGGCCTTATATCCCTCCACCAATGAGGTGTTATAAGTGCCAGAAGTTCGGGCACATGTTATCCCGATGCTCGAGCCCCGAAATCTGTGGAACATGCGGTAAGGTACCACACGAAGCGGAAGAGTGCACAACACCTTATCAGTGCACTGATTGCCCTGGATTTCATTCTCCTCGGGACAGGAACTGCCCTGTCTTCCTGAGTGAAAAGAAAATCCAGGAGATCAAAACCCTGGATGGTCTCACCTACCAGGAGACCCGCAAGAAGTACCATACCACGATTTCGTCTTCTCCAACGATTGATTATAGAGCCATAATACCAAATTTGGTCCTGGCGACCTCATCTTTTGTACCAGCTATGAAACCTTCAACTGAGTTACCTGTTCTGAAGCCAGCACCTATGATAATGACGGAAAGCCCGAAGGTGACTTCAACTCCACCTTCGGCCAGCACGAAGGCTGTGCGAGCGAAGGCTGCTCCGCCCGCCTAGCAGGGGAGGAAGTCGAAGACTTTCTCTCCACTCGGGAGGAAGTCGAAGACTTTCTCCCCACCCAAACGGTGGGCGAAAGCCGCGCCGAAGCCGGCGGAGGCGGCATCGTCGACCAGGGTCAGGAATTCGGCTCCTGACCCGTCTATATATCTTAAAGAGGCGGGTAAGAAGGGACCCCGCACTACGCATTCCACTACAGTATTAATAAAGAAACAATTACAATGGCACTTAAAACAAACATCTCCTGGCCTAGAACAAGTTACACAAAATGGTGAAACAACCTCTGGTAGCACGTTGATTCAAGGCCACTCCTTGCACGCATAGCAAATATCACACACTCTCATAAATTATTTCCGGGAAAGAAACAAATGAAATAAAATAAAATAAAAACATGTTACAGCATAAAATCAGAAAATTGCAAGTGCAATCTAGAGCGTTGCTTAGGGCAACTGAAGTGTCCGGCAGACTCCTCGCAACTGGGCGAGAAGGCTGCTTAGCAATGGGTGAAACCAATACCCCCCCACCCTTATAATCAAACGAAACGAAATAAAAGGAAATTCACTTTTCACTTCCATAAAGAATACACAAGTTTTACATATTGTTACGGCTGCGCGGTTGCTTCATCATCTCGCCGCGTGATTCACAATCCGCCCTGGGCTACCCCATGCCCCTGTGTTAACTAGCGGTTTGCGCAACAAGAAGACAGGCAGTAACAAAGAGACCGTCTCGAACCTTCGCGGCCCACCCGGTAATGGTTCTCTCGAGTAAGCGTGAATCCTGGTCAGCTCTGGAAGCATCCATTGAGTCACCAGCCCCGCTATATTAAGCGACCAGGCCAGCGAGGGACGGACTCTGGTTTTGACCGAGTGTGTTTCACTGTGCGACAGAGGTTAATGTGGTGAAGTGCTGTGTGAATTGCGAAACCCAGTGGACTGCTCCCTAGCCTGCGGACAGCGAAGCAGTGTGCGGTATTCAAGCATTTAGTGGTGAGTGCCAGACTATCGTAAATAACTGTAGCTTGTGTACTCAAGGAAGTGTGGCAGGTTTTTCTACCGAGGACACCGGTCTCATTAGCGAGGGATTAACTGCGTGAGCAAGTGAAAGGGTGAGTGTCCTCCATAAGGGAGCAAACGCGAAGAAAGGCAGCTAATTATTTATATTTGCTTATTGTGTGGTGTAACTTTCTGACCTGCAATAAAGCCAATATTTCTTTAAAGGAGCATTTGTGTTGTGCTTTACCCACTTTGATCCAAGAAACGAACTTGCTACTAGGGGTAGCACGTATCAATATTTAACTAAAATACAAAACACCATTTAGTGTCTGTCCAGCCACGAGGTCCAATATGCAGTCCTAAATTAAATAATTGAAGATTATAGTTTCACACCCTGAGGCAAAGTGCGTTCGTCAATTCTTCCCAGAGCAAGTCGTTGAATGCCCGTCTGGCTTTCAGCCATGATCTCAGTTCGAAGCGTCCGCCCGGGGGTGCCAACACAAATTAACAAATGTTGCCATGAACAAGGCAATGGAACATAGTTACAGTTGGTACGCTGAATCACCTCATACACAAGGATTGTTGAAATGTTCATACACCGTTGCCAGATTGGTTGAGAGCGTCAGTAGTGTGGTAAGGGGGGAGCTGCTTACTAACTTATTGAGCCCTCCTCGTAGCGGCCCCGAACCTGATATCTCGCTAACCAAACATGGGATTAGAACCTACAGGGTGTCCTAGCACTCGTAGTGACGTCCCCTACTTTCCTATAGCCTCTTTATTTAATGAAAAGACCAAAACTAAAAGGTCATTCACGAGTAGTGGGGTAGTGTTGGTTTTCTCAAGTTGCGCTCGTGCTTGAATATGTATGGCTATGTTGGGAAAGGGTTAGGTGGTGGGGGAGGAGTAGGGTCGAGTGAGGGGTCGTTTAGATGGTATTTTTTCCGCTCTAGGTGATGGTGAGGTTATTTTTTAAAATGGATGGAATTGGGAAACGCCATTTGGGGTAAACATGTTGTTTTTTTGACATTTTGGCGATGAATGTTTTTTATACGCATGCGCACTTGAGGAGTTTTGTAAGAGGGCGGGCTTTTTAAATGATGATTTATAAATGAGTGTTTTTTAATATGTATTGAAATAAACCAAAAAAACTAATAGGTCATCGGCTTTTTACTATTTCGCTAACTAATAATCGGATTTAAACCTATGAGGTGTCGTAGGACTCGTGGTGCACTCTATTTTTCCATGGACGGGGGATATCCACTCCAAAATAAAAACGTGGTAAGGGGGGGGGGAGCTGCTTTCAAAAGCAAGTTGTGAGCCCCCCAGCGACCTTGGAATCGAAGGAGCCATGCTAGGAGGGCGTGCTTGGATTCGTTTTTTTCGTCTCGTCGTGCTCTTTACGGGAATGTAGGTGTCGAAAAGGTGAACTTAGGGTTTTGGGTCAAAAAATGCGTTTTTCACATTTTTGCCGATTTTTGGAAAACGGGCCATGCTAGGAGGGCGTGCTTGGATTCGTTTTTTTTCGTCTCGTTGTGCTCTTTACGGGAATGTAGGTGTCGAAAAGGTGAACTTAGGGTTTTGGGTCGAAAAATGCGTTTTTCACATTTTTGCCGATTTTCGGAAAACGGGGGCATGCTAGGAGGGCGTGCTTGGATTCGTTTTTTCGTCTCGTTGTGCTCTTTACGGGAATGTAGGTGTCGAAAAGGTGAACTTAGGGTTTTGGGTCAAAACATGCGTTTTTCACATTTTTGCTGATTTTTGGAAAACGGGCCATGCTAGGAGGGCGTGCTTGGATTCGTATTTTTCGTCTCGTTGTGCTCTTTACGGGGATATAGATATGGAATAGGTTAAAAGCTGGAAACATGGTTTTTTATATAATTAAATAGGGTTTTATTACAAAAAATTATGTTTATTGACCCATGAATTATACGTGGAAGGAAAACCTAACCACTTTACAAAATATTTTGCACCTTTGACTTTAATTACTCGTTCAATGAGATAATCGTTGGGATATAATGTTTTTTGCACTTCTTCATAATAGAATCGTCCCTGAATGGGTTGACCGCTCTGATCTTCTAAGAGATACGTCACTGGTTGACCTAGCTTGACTTGGCGAATTTTAAAAATTTCTGTCGACAATTGTGGAGTATACGATTTTGAAAACACACTTCTATGTTTACTAATGCGAACAAAATCTCCAATTTTAAGGCGATGTCGTCTTGGGTCTACCCTTTTTATAGGGTTAAACAGTCTATTGAGTCTGGGTAGGTTCTTGGTGACGAGGCGAGGTTTCATGCCGATGGTGGAATGAATGGTGTTGTTGTAGCGAGACACAAGTTGAGGTAACCAGTCTATCCATCGATAGGAACCATGTATTGTAAACTCTTTCCACATATAACTTTTTAATGTTCGATTGAACCGCTCGACCACACTGGCTTTGAGATTGCTATAGGTGGTATAATGGTGAATATCCTTAGATTTGAGAAAACTGGAGAAATCCTTGTTAAAAAATTCTTTCCCCTGGTCGGTTTGTAACAAGTGAGGTTGACGTTTTGATTGTTCAATAATATGTTGAAAGGCCTTTGTGACTAAGACACCAGTTTTATTTTTTACTGGTTGAACAAAAGCCATTTTGGAATAGACATCAATGACGGTCAACATATAGCGTACACCGTCGTTAACGTTAGAATAAGGTATCATTTCAACCAGGTCTGCCTGCCAAAGTTCATCGATTCCTTTGGAAATGACACGACGACGTTCATAAATGCGTCGGGCTGGTTTATGCAATTCATGAGCAATGCCCACTTTGATGGGGGATGGCTTATATGATAATTTTAGCATCTCGGAGTTGTTGTTCAATGTGGGCGATTTCCGCCTCATGTCCAGTGTGACCAGCTTGTTTTGATGCATGAAGCAAGTATAAGCGCTCTACTAACTGATTGGGATTATTCCAAAAGGTTATATCTAGGTAGGGTTTTAATTTCTTAAACCTTACACCAGAGGCAGAGTGATGTTTTTGCTTACGAAAGATGTTTGCAATGATGGTCTTATATTTTTGGGATATATTGGCATTGACCTGCTGAGAGGATTTATAGTTTCTTTTGTGAGCGTTGGTGTCTAATAAAATGGATTTATATTTAGCAAGGTCCTCGGACATAAAATCTTGTGTCGAGGGGGTGCGAGAAAATAGCAGCTTTAACAGACCTGGTGTTAATTTATAGTTGATCTTTTTAATGACAGCTTTCGTACGAGCAAATTTAATGGATGAATCCCCAATTTTAAAACTGTCATTCTCATAGCGAACACCATACGTGGTATCTGTCTTTCCAATAAATAAAAGGGTCAGATATGGTTCCAGGGTTGCCCCATAATGTTTGATTAAAATGTTTTTGAGTTGAGCTTTATTTTGAGGGGTTGCCAAGACTTGTGAAAACGGAGACGATGTGGAGGAAGACGGTGTTGCCGCTATGACGGAAGATTTTTGTTTTGTTTTTAGAAACTGTTGAAGGGGTGATGATTTCTTTTTTCTTTCAGGACTAAATACGCTTTCGCTTTCAGTTTCACGTTGTTCTTCTTCTTTTTCTTTTTCATGTTCTTGATGTTCTTGTTCACTAACATTAGAGGAGGAGGAGGAGGAGGAGGATTTTACCTGTCGTGTGGAATCTGTTTGAGTAAATTTTGAACTTGTTAAGGGTTTGGTTTGAGAGGTAGTAGCAGCAGAAGCATTAGGTTTGAACCTCATGGGATCAACCGATGATGGAGCATGTTTTATCATGGGTAAAGGATTGACGTTTTTTAAACGTTGCAATTCACGAAATTTATGTCGAATCGTATTTCGTGCCTCAATAATACGCTGCATGATTTGAACATGTTTCTTGTACCCTATGGCGTTCGCCATGGTGAAGGTAAAGACACACTAACAGGAAATGTCCAACCCTGGGTCTTTTTAAACAGAAATAAAATGATCAAAACCCAAGCGATAACGTCCCTCACATCGTTCACTCTGTTTATTTATAACCAAACAGGCATGGGGATGATGGTTCCAACACGAAGCACACATTTGTGTGAAAGCTGTAAAGGACATATCTGGATTCACATGATCTTGAAAAATATGATAGAGATTTCTAGAGTCTTGGCGGAAGAGAACGGTGAGATTGGCATTGTCACGAATCAACTGTTTGGGGATTTTGGAATAGGTCTGAGCCAGATAAAAACAATCCACTTGTTTATGGCGTCCCATACTAAAATACTCTTGAATAATGGCCTGTCGTTGAGTGGCAATATCATCAAAAATTATAATGGAATCTGGTTGAATGCGGTCCGGTTGAATGACATCTTGAGGTGAGGTGAATGTAAAATAACCCATGGCTTCTTTATTTAACGAAGACATAATTTGTTCCAGATACACGTACAGAGGCTGGTACAAGGATTTGGCAAAAATATAAATATTTTGAAATCGTAGGCCATGAGGCGCGGTAATAATGTTCAGCAAAACATTGGTCTTTCCACAACCCGAAGGCCCTACCATAATACAACGAACGGTCGATGGGAATAGGGTGCCATGACGTTTAGGTTCGCACACGGACAGTGATAGCTCTGAAACCAAATCAGAGACGGGCAAAGCATGGGGTTGTTTCATTAATTCCATTGTGTCGATGACTGAGTTTTTTCATGTGTGTATAAGGTTTATATATAGGCAAGCGGTGAGTAGGATAGGTTAGTTAACGTCTATCACCATGGACGTGTTTGGGAGAGCTCGTGTAACTATGGCCACGACCGCCTCTTTGTCAAAACAGTCACGAGAGGTGGCAACAAAAAGCTATGTCGATCGCAAAGTGCAAAGTGTCTATCACATGGCCCCGAGACTAACCGCTGAGGGCTTTTCAGCCGATCATCATCGTATTATTGATGTGCAAGAGCCTCGAGACGAAAATGATGTCTGCACGAAACGTTATGTGACCTATCAAATGAAAAGGCTTTATAAATTTGTCCCATCTGTATTTTTAGTGTACCTGTCAAATCAAAAACTGGACAATGACAGAAACCATTCCCCACCACCACTACCACTGGTGAATGATGATCTTACCTATGTGCTTGCTTCCGGTTTAAGTCCCTATCGACTGCATTATGATGGTGTCATTCATATTAAATATGCCATGCCTGATGAGAAACATTTAAAAATACAACTAAACGGTGATAGAGTGTTGGCCCACAACCATCAAAGAGTAAATGTGGGAGATGAATTATCCTTTCATCTTATGCTTACGTTTGAGGAAAAGGAAGCTGGGAAAACGGTGAATGATTTCCCGCTTTATATAGAATTGGAATATACTGCTATGAAATAAGGTTCTCTACGTTAGTTGTTATCGAATGTTTGCTGTGAAAGGTTCACCAAGTAGTAGCATGGTGAAAAAAAAGATATGCTATGAACATGAAAAAAACAAATCTCAAAAAGAGAAAAAAGCCAGGTCGGGAACCAAGTCGATCTGCCTCACACCCAGTGTTAAAACTTAAAAGTGCACGACCAGCTCGTCAGTTCGCGTAACGCTGGAACCGGGGTGACCTTTGTGTGGCTTCCTAGCCACATGGGTATTGCGGGAAACGAGCTTGCTGATCAGGCGGCGAGAGAGGCAGTCGCACTGCCCTCGCTCCCATATAAGGTGCCTGCTAGTGATGTGCGCTCTCAGTTGCGGCATTCGATCCTGTCGCATTGGGAGGAGGCATGGCGTGCCACGCCTCCACCTAACAAACTGAGAGGCATCAAGGAGACAACGAAGGTGTGGAAATCTTCCTTCCGATCTCTCCGGAAGGAAGCTGTGGTACTCTGTCGACTCCGGATCCCCCTCAGGGGCTCACATCTAGTGGGTTGTGGGTTGGCGACCACGGGGCCCCAGCTGAGTACGGCATTGCTTCCACTTACTTGTGCCGGGCTCCTCTCTGTCTTCTTTCCTGTCGACCTCACTTGGTCAACTCTTGTTCTCTTCCGACCCCGACGGTATTAGGGTATCCGAGGCCTAGGGAGTCTCTTCCTTTCCCGCCTTAATTGGCCCTTGTCTCATCTTTTCTGATTTCCTCCTTCTGCGAGGGGTCAGCCTTCTTTTTCTTTTCATGTTATCTCCTGCCTTCTGCTTAAGGCCCTCAAGGAGGCCGGGTGTATGTAGCCCCACCACTTCTGGTGCACCGGCGATAATGCTACACCCTCAGGGGCTCACGGCTGGTGAGTTCGGGAGTGGCGACCCCGAGGGATTCCTGAGCTGGGTCCGTTTTCCCCTTTTGTCCCTTACCTTTGGGGTGGACCCTCTCCTCTTTCACTGTCCTATCTGCCTTTCATGGCTCTCCTTCGTTCCAAGTCCCTCAATCCGCCTTCTTCGAGGATTGAGGGCATTTCTTTTCCTCCTGTCCTTTATTTGCCTTATTCTCCTTTAGTTTTCCATTTCTTCTTCTAGTATGTATGTTAGTAGTCAGTTTTAGTTTTAAGTTCGCTTTTCATTTTCATCTTCACGATCACCCAAACCATCAGGGGCCGATAACCTAGATGTTAGGCCCCTTAAAACAACAATCATCATCATCATCATCATCATCGACTCCGGATCGGCCATGGGATTGCTACGCACTCCCACTTGCTAAAGAGAGAAGATCCTCCTGTGTGTACTTGCGGTGCCCACCTAACCGTGGCACACCTTCTCTTGGAGTGTGTGGATCTGGCCGATCTGCGAGGGACTCTTAAACTGCCTAATACCCTCTCCCTTATTCTCCGTGATGACGGGCCGTCAGCTGACCTCGTCATCCGGTTCATGAGGGAGAGTGGTTACTTTTTTAAGTTTTAATGTGTAGTTACGACTTTTAATTGTGGTTAAATCTGTTTTACGTTTCTTATTGTGTTATGTATTGTATTGTTCACTATGCCTTATTTGTTTTATCCTTTTTTACCATCCGCCTTTTATTCTTTTTATTCAAATAAGGCATATTTTTTGGGGGCTCACTGTCTGTTTTATAAACACCATTTTCGCTTCATCCATGGCAGTGAGTTGTTTTTATCTACATACTTTCATTTCACGTCATTTCATTTCATTAGGGGCCGATAACCTCGATGTTAGGCCCCTTAAAACAACAATTATCATCATCATCATCATCAAAACTTAAAAGAACTTAAAAAAATCTAAAAAGAGTGGCTATCGAAAAAGCTTTACAAGCGGTGCGATTGTCTACATCTCCGAAATCGCAGCATCATGTATCGATAAAAAGAAAAGGAAGAAAGCAAAATCGTGGACGAGTCATTCCTGTTGCTAAGCGTGGGGGTTTTTTGCCGGCTTTATTTGCAGGGTTGGCAGCTTTGGGGTCCCTTTTGGGTGGTGCCAGCGCTGTAGCGAAAACCATAAAAGCCGTCGAGCAAGGCAAGCAACAACTCAAAGAAAGCGAGCGACACAATAAAACGTTAGAAGCCATTGCGATGGGAGCTAGAAATGGCAATCCTTTAAAGCCAGTCTTTTATCCACAAAGTAGTGGCCTACCGTTTAAGAAAAAAAAAATGTCCATCATCGATAAGCGCTTAAGGCAACTGCCTCGTCATGCCATGACCCATGAAGAAGTGGAAAGCTATGCCAAACAACTAAAGATTTCCCATTTTCGAGGTGTATTTATGCGAAATGAATTGCCCAAAGCACCGTGGAAAGAAGAACGAGTCATGATGAATTTAGATGATGATGCAGGTCCAGGAACCCATTTTGTAGCCTATGTGAAACAAGGTTCCACAGTATGGTACTTTGACAGTTATGGAAATTTACCACCCCCGATCGAGTTGCTACGTTATTTGGGAAACCGGGTAAAGATATTCTATAATGTGAATCGTCAACAAACCTTTGACAGTCAAGAGTGTGGCCGTTTGAGTTTACATTTTTTATATAAGAGGTCGCGTTAAGCCAACAGTTTCATTATTATGAATGTCAACGCCAAGACCTTTACCGTGCACAGTCGCGGGCCTGAAGTGTCCCTGGATTTCCCCCCCCATTGAATTGCATCCCGAACAATCCTATGTGCTAGGATTAATTTCTTTGGAAAGTTACAACAGAATTTACAATATTCAACTGGATATTAATGACAAATTTTATTATGATGATTATATGTTGACACTACCCCCTGGAGGTTATACCATAGACGATGTGCATGAGGCCATTAGCGTGTCGATGATAAAACAATTTGGTGTCAAACCATTTGCGGATGGGACACACAAATTTGAACTTACAGCCAATACAATAACTCATCGCTGTCGCATTTTCTCTACGTTTAACATTGACTTTGAAACACGAGTTCATTCTATTGGTCCTTTATTAGGATTTAAACCAAGAGTGTTGGCAGCTCAGCAACCCCATGAATCAGATTATCCAGTGAAATTCATCGAGGACCATCACATTTCTGTAACTTGCAATATTATTAGAGACGTATTTACGAATCAAGAACAAAGCCATTCCCTGTATGATTTTATTGTCACCTCTCCTTGCGGCTATATTATTCGTGAAAACCCTTCAGTGGTTCTCTATCATCCTGTGTGTGTCAGTGATATTAGTAATATTACCTTACGCTTAGTGAATAGAAACCAACAACTGATTGCTTTGGACGCCAACACCCCTGTGACCTACAAGTTGGTTTTAAAGACGCTATGAAATTTATCTATAAAGCAACAACAACGTCTACGAGATCGGTTAGTTGCCCGCCGTGTATGAAACGGTTGACACGAGTAAACCGACAACGCTTACAACGCCTTGGTTATACGCTACACCCCAATCATGAACAAAGAGCTGTTGCAAGTGTTAAATCCCATACAAGTGGAAGATGGCGTCGTGCGCATTGATATGCATTCCTATCAACCTCAAGCAACAGGACTGAATAACAATGACGAGATTCAATTCATCATTAACAATCAAGATATTTTTACTCTACCTCATGAAAGTGTCCTTCAAATTGAGGGTAAATTGATGAAAGCAGATGGCAGTACGCCCACAACGTCTGCGTTGGCGAATCATGGTTTGGCTTTTCTGTTTTCTGAAGTACGTTATGTGATAAATGATATTGTCATAGATATGACTCGAAATGCGGGCATGACTAGTCTTATGAAATTATATCCATCCTATAGCGAGGAGGAAAGTAAAACGCTTTCTATGGCAGGATGGTGTCCCAACAGTAGCAATAACTGGCTAGTTCATACCGATGGCACTTTTACAGGCTTTCTACCCTTAAAATTACTCCTTGGCTTTGCCGAAGATCACAAGCGTATTATTTTAAATGCAAGACAAAGTTTGTATCTGGTGAGAGACCGCAGTGATTATAATGCACTGAAAGGAGCCTCTGACCAAGTGATAGACTCAAAAATTCAACTGCTTCGATTACTATGGAAAGTGCCCCATGTGACGCTATCGGATCGTAAAAAGCTAAGCATGTTAAATTTGGTGCAAAAAGATAAAGTTTGAATCTAAATTACATTTTGTCAAGTATTTTCAATCTAAATTGCTTTTTGTAAGTATTGTCAATCCACATGAGTCGTTGGAATCACTGTACATTTTGTAAGCATTTTCAATTTCAATTGCATTTTGTAAGTATTTTGAATTTCGATTGCACTTTGTGAATAATTTGGATTGGAACTGGGATAAGGCCAATTTCAATCTGAATTGCATTGTGTATTTTCAATTTCAATTGCATTTTGTAAGTATTTTGAACCTCAATTGCATTTTGTACGTGTTTTCGATCTCATTTGCATTTTGTAAGTATTTTGAATTTCAGTTGCATTTTGTAAGTATTTCGACGCTACATTGCATTTTGTACGTATTTTGAACCTAGCCTTCATTTTGTGGGTATTTTTCAATCTATTCCTTTTGTGAATCTTTTCGTTCTAAATTCCCTTTTGTAAAAACAATTTGTGAGTCGTTTCAATCCGAGTTCCTTTTTGTAAGTATTTTCCGTCTCACTTAATTTTCGTTCTGGTTTCCGTTTCATTATCATCTTCGCTATCACCCAGATCATTAGGGGCCGATAACCTAGATGTTAGGCCCCTTAAAACAACAATTATCATCATCATCATCATCAAAAAGATAAAGCCTTGCCTATCGCCTTTCGAAGTTGGTGTCTGCATGAATACCCCTTGCTACCTACCACTGACACTCATAGTTGGAGTGTCAAATCGGCTCGCTCTACCGAGAGACCCCTCTATGTTATTATTGGTTTTCAAACCAATAGAAAATACCAACAAAGCAAAGATGTCACCTTGTTTGATCACATTCACTTGAGAAATATACGACAATTTTTAAATAATGTTTGCTTTCCCTATGAGGGGTTGGAACTCAATTTTTCAAAAAATAAGTTCGGTCCCCTTTATGACATGTTCGCTAAATTTCAATCGTCTTATTATGAAAAACAGGATTGTCCTATGTTGTCGCCACAAGGGTTTAAAGCAAAAGCACCACTGATTGTTTTCGACTGATCGTATCTAGAAGAATCTATGAAAATCACCACCATTGATTTAAGGATAGATTTTGAAACACAAGAAAATGTCCCAGACCATACCAGTGCCTACTGTTTGATTATTCATGCTAGACAAGTGAAATATCATCCTTTGTCCAATTATGTCACCAGCATGTAAGCCATCTGTGGTCGAGTGAAAAAAAAGATCATCATTCATAGGATTGATAATAAGCGTCTGCATTCACAGTATCTGTTGCGCTCTGGCACCGTGCGCACATACGACAACAACAAACATCATGTGTCCCTCAATAAGCAACAGCAACAACAACAACAACAACAACAACAACAACGTGACAGACAAACCATGGATTTGAAAATGTGAATTTAATCGTTTGAAAACTTTTGAAACATGGACAGTTCCCTTTATGGATTGTGGAGAATTGGCTGCGAGCGGATTTTATTACTTAAAACGTGGGTATGTGGTCAAGTGTATTTTTTGCAACATTGAAATTGGAAACTGGGAAATAGGGGATCGACCCTTTAGCGATCATCAGCGATGGAGTCCATCCTGCCCTTACCTCAATCGCTATGATGTGGGCAATATTCCATGGAGTTTGAATTATCCTGTTATTGTACCAGACCCTGCAAAACTAGGAGATACCTGTGGACCGTATGTGCAAACTATTCATTTGAATGCTGTTCCAAATTAAGCCAACAAACTTTTTGTAATAAAAGTGTAAGTGTTTTTTTTGTTATGAATAAAACCTCAAAAAATATTTAGCTGTTGTTCAATTCATTTGTTTATTTTTTTCCCCTAAAGTCCTTTGACTTTGCCATGTTAAACCATGGCATGGGTTAGTTGTTGATTAGACGTCAATGAGGTAACAAGTAAAAATAAAAAAAGAATGATGCGTACACTCATCGTGGATTGTCAGGGGTTTAAAATTGCAGACAACAAATTTATATTTAAGGAAGTCGCTTTTATCGATTGTAGTACGTTTTGGGTGTCTAACCCTATTCATTTGGTGTTTAAACCTCCCTATGCTTTCGAGTTGCTTAGTGAAAAAGATAAAAAACAGCCAATGGATTGAAAATCATTTGCAGTTAGCATGGAACCAGGGTGATATTTCTTACAAGTATCTTGACATTGTCATGAAAGCCCATTTGTCCTCGGCCAATGTCTTATTTGTTAAAGGGAGTGAAAAATGCCAGTGGCTTCAACCATTTCTACCCTCTCACTGTCAATGTATTGACCTTTTAGATCTGGGTTGTCCATCCCTGCAAACGCTCATGGACACTTGTCCTTGCGACAATATTCAGAATAAAGCCTTAGCGCATGCATGGCAATTGTTTCATTGGCTCACCACGAGTGCATGTTGGGAGTTGTTCAATAAAATTAAAACTGAAAGTGTATCGTCCAATGATAGCAGTGAGACGTGTACACGTGAGGTGAAAACATCTACGTTATAGACATGGACGCCACTACAATCGACAAGGCTATTGGAAAGTTCTTTGTGTGCAAGAAAAACCTGATTAGCTTTACACAACATGAATTATTAGCACTACCTAAATCATTTCTTTTTTATGTTGCTGCCAACGCTGTCAAAGAAATTTGGGAAAAGGCGCCTGCCGAGTGGACTAACGACTCTGTATTGAGTGAACTACAACCATGCAGTCATTTTTCCCATCACAAGCAATTAACCATGGCAAAAATACCTTCCATTCGACAGTGTGCCACATGCCAATTAATGAAATTATATCATGGTCATAAAACTCAGTGTAAAGACATTGTTTCATCATTCCATGGCTGTCATGCGGAAAACAACCACCACCTACCATGCTCGTCAGGAGCCGCCGACAAACAACAACAACAACAGCAGCAAGAACAAGAAGAAGAAGAAGAACAACAAAAAAAGTGTTTTTCACCGATTGAAACCTCTATGTCCCAGGTGTACTGGCCGTGGAATTATTGATAACATTATTAAAAACTTACCATTCGAAGCTCACTTACCTGCTTACAGCTTTTGCGGCCCTGGTACTCGTCTTGAAGATCGTTTGAGGAGAGGGGATATGGGAATCAATGCTTTGGATCATGCATGTCTTAATCACGATAAAGCCTATGAAAACAGTGATCCCACACTAAGACGCATTGCCGACAAAGTCTTGTTAAGCATTGCCAAGCAACGATTAACAGCTTCAGATGCCAGTCTAGCAGAACGAATGGCAGCATTTATAGTGATTGGTGCTATGAAGAGCAAATTACTTTTATCTAGATATGGACTTTAACGTAATGAATTTATGTTAAAAAAATGTATAGTATCACTGTTATCATGACAAAAAATAAATAAAAAGTCAAGAGTCCATGTTGTGTTTTTTTTTCATTATTATTATTCACTCTTAGTTTCATTATTATAATTATAAATGACAAACAATAAAAAAGGGACAGCAGTGCATCGTTAAAAATTATTACTAATTGTAGTAAATCTATTTTTCAATCACAAACAATAAAAAAGGACAAAAGTCCATTATTTTAACTAATAGTTTCATAATCATTATTATAAAAAATTATATATATACATGGTAATTGTACTAAACCTATTTTTTTTAATCACAAACAATCAAAAAAGGACAAAAGTCCATCATTATTCATCAGCTTCAAATGCCAGTCTAGCAGAACGAATGACAGCATGAAATCTTTATCTACTCTAGAACCAGTTTTTTTTTTGTTAAACGCTTATTATTGAATAAAATAACATGTTACTAGAATTTAATCATTATAAATTACAATCATTATAATAAAAAATTGCTATAAATGCTATTTTAAATCACAAACAATAAAAAAAGGACAAAAGTCCATCATTTTAACTAATAGTTTCATCATTATTATTATAAAAAATTATATACATGGTAATTGTACTAAACCTATAAACAAAAAAAATTCCACCATTAAGCATAAGTTTTGAAAATTTATTTTGATTATTATTTATCATGGTAAACGTTGAGCAACAATTAATAAACGTCAAACTGTTGAGCCCAAAAAATAATTTTATTTTATTATAGTTATTAAAGAGTAGGGCATGAATAAACAAAAAAGTTACGGCTAGCGTACAATGATTATTCGTTTTCAATTTTTACAAAACGAACCATGCATCGATTATTTTTTTCACCCTCATAAATTAAATAGACAGGGTGAATACTGGAATTGACATCTTCCATGACATTATCAGGTAGGTTATTAAATCGTGTGGGAAGAAATGTCTCAAAGTCTTGACAAATGCAAAGAGCTCGTTCACCAAATTTGGTTTTCAGTTTTTGAATTTTATGTATGCGAAAGGGTGTTTGCGTAGGCAATTCACTCATTTTCTTGCGTGCAAAGCCACAATCTTGACCAATGGCGTTCAAGGCGTCCATGGTTGTCTATAACCAAAGAAAAGAGTGTTACTTTCTAACACTCTTATTCTTATATTACAATAGCAATAACTTTGTACATTAAAGTGTATTGTTGTTTTTTTTTAAAATCCTGAGTGTTTATGACCTGAAGTTGTAGATAGATAGTATTGGATAAAAATATAATAATAATGTTTGTATCATTTTTTCAGTCAAAACATACATTTGGAAATTATTTAATAGGAAATGTTTTATCAAAATTAAGTGTGAATCTCTCTCTTGGAGGTAAATGCATGTCTCTGTTGTGAATGGGAATTAGCCTATCATTCCCTAGTCGAATGACTTTTATTCGTTTGCACTATTGTTGTGCAAATTCACACAACATTCTGTTAAATAAATAGTATCAACAAATACTAAGAGCAAACATCTGAATGCTTTTGGTAACCTATAAAAAGGCAAAGTTAACACGCTATGCATTTAATAACCATGTCTACATCCAACAAAACAAAATTCAAAACTACAACTTTAAACCAGTGTGTATGTGTTCATCAACGTGAATACACGATAAACTAAAACAAACAAACAAACAAACAAACAAAATAGCCAAATGTATTCTAAACGTCAAGTATGCACCTGAAAGCCGAATGTAAACAAAAAAAAGCGATAATCATGATATAATGTGGTTAGTTTCTAACAAATCTCATTCTATGAGGCGAATATTGATTGATAGGTAAGCCAAGACAAAGTTGGCGAAATGCTTGTTCTCGATACGAAGTGATTGGTTCCTCAGCAGGAAATTTATAAAAATGAAAACAAAACATTTGAGAGGTTATTGGAAAATAAACATTAAACAGGGGTTTTGTACATATTGTACACCAGAAATCTGGAAAATGATCCTCGTCAGCTAATTTAACAATCACTTGAT
The DNA here is from genome assembly GCA_946902985.2 of Meconema thalassinum. NCBI lineage: Eukaryota > Metazoa > Arthropoda > Insecta > Orthoptera > Tettigoniidae > Meconema > Meconema thalassinum. Next base: position 498,700,993 of record OX336392.1, on the reverse strand, counting down.
TCATGGTTAAACCGTACCATGCTTTATGAATCACTTGCGTGGATACATTATTTTCAAAGCCAAAATTTAGCATACAGGATTTACAAAAGTGATGCCCTGGGTCATGAAACAATCATCATCATTATCATCTAGATTCATGAAGCTGTCGTAAAATGTGGTATCAATGCGTACTTTCGTGTTTCTATATTCTGAAGGATAGGCCACACGTTGAGGATTATGAGACATCATCGTGGCATATTCATTGAACGTGGTGTGTTTTGTGACGATAAAACAATCTTCACCGTGGCTCATGATTGAAACTGAAAAGTAGTCGTTGCCGTTTACTAAGTGAATAAATAAAAAAAATACAATGTACTATATACACTGTCTGTCCCCTAAGTCAATGGCAAAAATAAAATAAAAAAATAAGCAAAACACAAATAAATAACCATTTGTCTGGTGACTTCTTTAGCTATAGGCGGCAAACATAACATGCAACAGGTTAAAGAAACAATTTCTGTTCAGATATTGGACTGGAGTTGTTTTCAAATATATCACCACTCATAACTCTAGCCATAAAGTGAGAGTTTTGTCCACGATTATTATTATTATTATTACTTTTTGTTCTTGCATGAGACCTACTAAGCCACACACAAGTGTGGCCTATTAAGCCGCATGCCTACTGAGGGTGAATGGTCACTTTTGCCGAAACATGAGGCCTACTAAGCGACAACAATAGTGAGGGTGGCTACTTGTTTTTTTTTTCCTAACCTAACCTAAAGAAGTCAACATGTTTTTAATCTAGCCTGTGCACAGTGAACCATGCAAACGTTGATGCATGGCTCTCTTTATGCGTTGACAGGCAAATAGCACAAGACATACAGTTTATATACAACTATTTACAGGCATTCACACATCCATGCATACACCCATGCACACAGGTTAAAAAACAAAAATTATATGATACACTACAATTTTTTTTATTTTTATTCCGAGGCTCAAGATGGCATCTCGCATTTGATAGCAACCAAACCAAACACTTGCCGTGTTGTACAACAACAATAGCTACAACCACTACTGGTTGTAACCAAATGGGACGCTTGTCATCATATCCTGACACCACTGTCTCTTGTCGTCCAACAAAGCGAGTGTTTGTTTTCGCTGCTTCATTAAAAATAAATCATGATTTTTTGAGAGAATCCTAAACTGACTATGTGCCATGGCTGTGTGGGTCTGAAGGACATGTAAATAATCATCCACACAGAGACGTTTAACCACATGCTGGCTAATCCCTTTGGCTCGCATAGATTCGCATCGATCCACCTGTCGAAAACTATACATTTTCGGAGCGAGACCTACAAACTCAGTCATCATGGTGTCTGAACACTCATCTTTCATTAAACCAATTTCTTTTTTGTTCAGACGGGGGATATCGAACACGTTCTTCTCACTAAACGAGGACGTGTCAAACCATTTTGGGTTTTGTTTCATAACGACATACGGATCACAGTCATGGATATGGTAAATAAAACTACCCGTGTCTGTATATAACAAGGAAATGGTACCAAATCGCTGTATTGCAAAACCATAATGGAATTTATACATGTGCAATTTTGAAAAATCTAATATGACTTGGCCTTATTCATGACCACTTTAGTTTTGGCAAGTTCAATAGTCAGTAGATCATGATCAATAATGTTTAAAGATTTGAAATTTGGTTTTGCAATATATTTTTGAGCCCCCCATCTGCCATGCCATGTATTGACCAACTTAATGTCCCTATACTGCCGTACATTTTCCAAACTCTTGCCATAGATACAATTATTCATGAGTTTAAAAAAATTGATTTGAAATGGCTGAGTGGCACTTTGTCTGTGACTGGTATTTAAATCCATGTATGGTTTCAACCACGGTTTCTGACAAAAAGAAATACCTCTATGGATTTTTTTCAGGGTTAAGCCCTGAGCTAAACATTCTACCAGCATGTCAATATGCAACACATAGTGATTTTTATCATACAAGGTACCCATCAATTTCTTATGATTGCCCTTACTCTCGGGCGGCACCATTTTCTCTATGCAAAAGGGGAAATGACCATGACGCTGTCTGAGATGGGGGGGATAAGCTAAGTCGACATCAAGAACATACCCTACGTCCTGTTGCTTGCTAGCGCTATGCACATTAAAATCTTTAATTTCATCCTCAGACAGCCAGACAAAGTTTCTGTACGGCAGTGGTCGACTCATAGCGTGACCGTATAAATTGTTTACGTCGAAATACATTAGATAGGATTCAGGTTCTTCGGGACAATAATCAGGCATGTAATGATTATTTGCCTTGGCATGTCGCTGATTGAGCGATACGAATCCCCCACGAATCCCTTTTTCCATCATGAGTACCATATCGGGATCCGTCAGTAAATCAAGCTCAATGTGGGTAAATTTGAGGGCGGCGTCCCAACTTAACCCTGGACTGGTATAGTAGTGGGCGGGGTCAAGGCCATAAATCGTGTGACATAGCTGACGAAACGTTTCAAAAACGTCTGTCAACAACAACACGTCTAATTTTAAATAGTGCATAGCATACTGGCCCATGGTTTCTATGCCAAACACTCGCCAAACATGCTGTGCGTGGGCATAGTCTTCTTCACTGATGGTGCTTTGTGTTAACTGAGAAAAGAATTTTTCTCTTGGCGGCAAAGTCGTTTCTTCAAGCACCTCGTAACTTTCCACATAATCGTATGGAAAATGGCCTTTACGAACACACAATTTAAATTGATTTGTATCCGTAAAGTGGGAATGGGTATGTTTCAACTCATCTTCGCTTAAGCCTTTCACAAGACTATCCAGCGAACTAGACATAAACTTGAATGAGTCGAGAAAGCGAATGCTCATGCTTCCTTTTCTCCATGAAAGTGAGGTAAAGCTCTCATGGTTCTTAGCCAAAATGCTGAATTTGCTCTTATCTACATGAGCAAATTGTTTTACAATGAAGTGAAGGTCATACCGGGAGAAATTGTGTAAGAAGACAGGGAGGAAGCGAGGTGTAGAGTACTTCAAATTGCATTCGTTATGGGCAGCACCTCTAAAATGCCCTGTCCTGTGGCAGTGGTCTCTTACTTTTTTTTCTCCGCCTAAGATTGGCTTTTCACATATGTGGCAGGTGGTGGCTTGATCATATTCTCTTTGCTGTACGTCATTCATTTGAATTGGTACAGGGTTGTTCAAAATAGTTTCTACTTTGCCTGCTAAAGCCGCCATTTGATCAACAAACCACCGCGCACAATCCTGACCTTTGTGACTTACATACTCACATTGTGAATTATCATAGTGACAGACAACATAATAGGCTACGGCAAAAGGCTCATGTTTCTGCACTGGATAGGTTGAGCTTGTATGGGGGCTTGGTTCACATCCCTGAATGGGAACAGTAAGGGCCTCAAAATCAGCGTAAACAGTAAATGGTATCATGTCTTGTTTATTAGTGGCCTTAAATTTTAAGACTGCGTCATTCCCTTCGGGCAAGACTAGCTTTACTGCCGTCTGCCCTTCACAGTCTTCTGTATGTCGTTTCAAAAGTTCATCAGTTCCAAAATATTGAAGGCAGCGCTCACAAATGTGTTTTGCACACCTATGGTTAGACACTTGGCTGCTCACCAATTTACTTAAATTCTTTATCCAACAATAATGGCTTTTATCCCCATCAGACAAGAAAAGCAGGTGAATGTGATGTTGCTTTACCTGTTTGGTGGCATACAAGGGGCCCACAATATTGGATCCGTCGATGCCATACACCATGAAGGAGAAATTTGGATTATCTTTCTCAAATAAATGAATTTTATCTAGAGGCATGGGAAATGAAACACGCTCGAGATTGAGAGTTTGTTTCATGTGGTTAAACACATCTTTGTACTGCCCTGGCAAATGACCATTTCTGTCTTGACAGGGTTGCAGACAGCTCACTATACTCCACAAAAAGCAGTAATCGTCTTTGTTGCATATGTTGATCACTGCCTTTCTCGAAGCGATAAAGCTCGGTGTGGCAATATAGCTACTTCCCGCATTCAATGGATTGTATTTACAAATATTGATTTGCAAATAGGCAATGCTATTGAGGGCCAAGCCACTGGGACCCTGTTGCAACTTATCAAATTTAGTGATAAGCGCATGAATAGCTTTCTCCTGATACCACGTTTCCAAATTATCGGCTATCAGTACTTTCTCCATTTTTGTACAAAGGTTGAAGGTGTGTTTCTCTTCAACATTATTTTTTATCAATGTAAATTCACATAGTAGTTCGAAGTTTATTTTTAAAGCGTGATGCAATCTTAAGCCTTGTTCACATTCACTCAAAAAAATGGGAAAACATAATTCCACAAAATCTTTAGGCGACAGACAGTGAATCGCATTGTAAATTCGGCCTGAGCATACTCGCGTTTTGAAACATTAGGCCAAAGGCTGCCACACTAACACTTCACTCTCCGATATAGACATGATTATAAAATGGACAAATAAACGTGCAACCCTTACCTTAGAATAGGTTAATCCAAAATCTGCAATTCCAAACGACCACACTTATCGATTTTTACTGACTGGCACACAATCTCGTTCACAGGTAGACAATGGTTGTAGTAATTTGGGCCCCCAGCAGGAAATGATCACCAACAAAGTTGATATAGTTTTAATATCAACGACAAGGTTTATCTTGTTTTTTGTTTCCAATGATTTATCTGAAAAACAAACCAATACAATCCGTTATTAGTCATGGTTATATACATTAAACATGTGCATTCATTCATTCATCCATTCATTCATTCATTCATTCATTCATTCATTCATAAGACTTTCATTCATTCATTCATAAGACTTGCTAAAAACAAAAGGTTTCAAGTGTGCACACATAAATAAGACACTCACTCGAAAATAACAAAGTCATTTACAAAGACTCACCTCTTTTTTTTAATATCGAAAGCGTCAAGGTAGTTAAAACCTATTCACTCCATATATATCTTCATTCTGAAACAATAATAAATACACGCCATAAGTATATAAATTTCCGTGAAATAAATGTCATACATTTAACAACAACAACAATAAAAGTAATGGAACAACATGTACTCACCATATAATGAATTATAATACTTTCAGCAAATGTGCTCTTTGCCGCCACTGTCACTGTCTCTCTCTGTCTGCTTTCCCAGACTTAATGATGTTGTTTTTAAAAATCTGCAACAAACGAAATCCCCCAAAAATACCATCAGTCACTAACTTACTTTTCATGCATACACAAAATAACAATAAAACCAATCATACCATAATTAACAATAATGAACCTACCTTAGCACAAGTATGGCATCGGTTCACGTAATATTTTACAAAGAGCATAAGGCACTTGCATCCGTCACCTTCAAAGATGAACACGAGAATGATGAGTCTCTCTTACCCTCAGAACATATATGTCTCCTCAACAAGATGCAAAGTTAACACTTTACTTTTTTTTTGTTCCTACGAGTAGGATGTCATGGAGCGCACAAGTCAGACCGATTCTCACAAGCTTTTGCAATCTCTGCATGAGTATGCGTGGGAATGCAATGATCAGCTTTTCGACAGAGCTGTATGTCCTTCATCGAGATATCGAGTAACACGTCTGGGTCAGATAACAGCCACCTGCATGCGAACAACAGGCTGTTATCTCTCTCTGCTGCGAGGCACGTACGATGATAAGACCTGTGTCTGTCTGGATCGCCGTGGGCTAGCTTCAATGCTTTCAATTCTCATTGCATTAAACAAGTTCTCTCTCTGCGTGTGAGCCCTGACCAGTCAAGACAAATAATAATAATAATAATAATGCATAAATGTTTTACTAACATCATAGCGCATAACATAACGTGACTTCAAATCTGGTTTCTTACTTTTTTCCCCGTTTTCCTCAACGATCTCGAAAAAAATAACGGAAACCATCATTTTAGGTTTTCCATACCTACATTCCCGTAAACAGAACAACGACACAAATACATCGACATGACCATCATAAAAATCGCCTCATTCGTTTTCCAAATAACGCGAAAATCAACAAAAAACACCTTTTCCATAAGAAAACCATGTTTCCAGCTTTTTGCCTTTTTCATATCTATATCCCCGTAAAGAGGACAATGAAACGAAATAAATACTATCACACACGTCATTCTCACGTTTTCGGTTTTCACAATATGAGGGAAAATCACAAAACCCATTTGTGACTAAAAAAACATGTTTCCAGCTTTTAACCTATTCCATATCTATATCCCCGTAAAGAGCACAACGAGACGAAAACATACTATCACGCACGTCATCATCACGTTATCCGTTTTCCAAAAATCGGCAAAAATGTGAAAAACGCATTTTTCGACCCAAAACCCTAAGTTCACCTTTTCGACACCTACATTCCCGTAAAGAGCACAACGAGACGAAAAAAACGAATCCAAGCACGCCCTCCTAGCATGGCCCGTTTTCCAAAAATCGGCAAAAATGTGAAAAACGCATTTTTTGACCCAAAACCCTAAGTTCACCTTTTCGACACCTACATTCCCGTAAAGAGCACGACGAGACGAAAAAAACGAATCCAAGCACGCCCTCCTAGCATGGCTCCTTCGATTCCAAGGTCGCTGGGGGGCTCAAAACTTGCTTTTGAAAGCAGCTCCCCCCCCCCTTACCACGTTTTTATTTTGGAGTGGATATCCCCCGTCCATGGAAAAATAGAGTGCACCACGAGTCCTACGACACCTCATAGGTTTAAATCCGATTATTAGTTAGCGAAATAGTAAAAAGCCGATGACCTATTAGTTTTTTTGGTTTATTTCAATACATATTAAAAAAACACTCATTTATAAATCATCATTTAAAAAGCCCGCCCTCTTACAAAACTCCTCAAGTGCGCATGCGTATAAAAAACATTCATCGCCAAAATGTCAAAAAAACAACATGTTTACCCCAAATGGCGTTTCCCAATTCCATCCATTTTAAAAAATAACCTCACCATCACCTAGAGCGGAAAAAATACCATCTAAACGACCCCTCACTCGACCCTACTCCTCCCCCACCACCTAACCCTTTCCCAACATAGCCATACATATTCAAGCACGAGCGCAGCTTGAGAAAACCAACACTACCCCACTACTCGTGAATGACCTTTTAGTTTTGGTCTTTTCATTAAATAAAGAGGCTATAGGAAAGTAGTGTCCCCCCAGGGGCTCACATCTAGTGGGTTGTGGGTTGGCGACCACGGGGCCCCAGCTGAGTCCGGCATTGCTTCCACTTACTTGTGCCGGGCTCCTCTCTTTCTTCTTTCCTGTCGACCTTCCTTGGTCAACTCTTGTTCTCTTCCGACACCGACGGTATTAGGTTATCCGAGGCCTAGGGAGTCTTTCACTTTCCCGCCTTAATTGGCCCTTGTCTCATCTTTCCTGGTACCCTCCTTCTGTGAGGGGTCAGCCTTCTTGTTCTTTTCCTTTTACCTCCTGCCTTGTGCTCAAGGCCCTTAAGGAGGCAGGGTGTATATAGCCCCACCACTTCTGGTGCACCGTCAATAATGCTACACCCTCAGGGGCTCACGGCTGGTGAGTTCGGGCGTTGGCGACCCCGAGGGATTCCTGAGCTGGGTCCGTTTTCCCCTTTTTGTCCCTTCCCTTTGGGGCGGACCTTCTCCTCTCTCCCCTCTCCTCTCCTCTTTTCCTTCTATTTCCTTTTCTCTTTAAGATTCCCGCACTGTTTTTGTTACTCGAATCACCGTGTATCTAAATTCCCTTTTAGTGATTTTTAAAGGCATTTTTGATCTCTGTTGCATTTTGTAAGTTTTTTCGGTCTAAATTACGTCTCGCGATTGTTTTCAATCTCAATTGCATTTTGTAAAGATTGACAATCTAAATTGCTTTTTAGTAAGTCTTTCAATGCAGGTTGCCGGGCCTTTTCGTGAGTTTTTTGAATTTCAATTGCATTTTGTAAGTATTTTCAACCAAAACCGCATTTCGCACGAATTTTGAATCTAAATTGCATTTTGTTTGGTGGGCATTTTGCACATATTTTGATTCTCAATTGCATTTTGTGGGTATTTTGAATCTAAATTACATTTGTCAAGTATTTTCAATCTAAATTGCTTTTTGTAAGTATTGTCAATCCACATGAGTCGTTTGAATCTACCGTACATTTTGTAAGCATTTTCAATTTCAATTGCATTTTGTGAGTATTTTGAATTTCAATTGCACTTTGTTTATAATTTGGATTGGAACTGGGATATTTCAATCTGAATTGCATTGTGTATTTTCAATTTCAGTTGCATTTTGTAAGTATTTTGAACCTCAATTGCATTTTGTACGTAATTTCGATCTCATTTGCATTTTGTAAGTATTTTGAATTTCAGTTGCATTTTGTAAGTATTTCAGCGCTACTTTGCATTTTGTACGTATTTTGAATCTAGCCTACGTTTTGTGGGTCTTTTTCAATCTATTCTTTTTGTGCAACTTTTCGTTCTAAATTCCCTTTTGTCGGACCATATTGTGAGTTGTCTCCATGTGAGTTCCTTTTTGTACGTATTTTCCGTCTTCGATAATTTTGTTCTGGTTTCCATTTCATTATCATTTTCGCTCTCACCCAGATCATTAGGGGCCGATAACCTCGATGTTAGGCCCCTTAAAGCAACAATTATCATCATCATCATATAGGAAAGTAGGGGACGTCACTACGAGTGCTAGGACACCCTGTAGGTTCTAATCCCATGTTTGGTTAGCGAGATATCAGGTTCGGGGCCGCTACGAGGAGGGCTCAATAAGTTAGTAAGCAGCTCCCCCCTTACCACACTACTAGCGTCATAGCTAGACTTCTTCTTCTGTGGCGCTACAGTCCAGGGTGAACCTTGGCCTTCCCAACGAGCTTCCGCCATCTATCACGGTCACAGTTTCTGCATCCCAGGATCCGTAGATCTTTTTCCACTCCGTCATTCGTTGTCCAAGATCCGTGCCATATCGTCGTCTAATAATCCGTCCGGCTTCTGCTCTTTGGGTTATCGTAACTTCACTTTTTTTTTACAGGAATAGGGTGTTAGCCTCAGGCCCAACCTGGAGGACCAGGGACTCTTCTGTCAGGGTTACCATACCTTAGTCAAGATAGCCCCGTTTTAAGGGGCCGGACATTCGCCTTCACCCATCCTCCTAGGGGGTAGGATTTGCTGGTTGCGTAAGCTTGTTGACCTGCCTACTAGAGCATTTCCCAGTGTTTACCAGTGACACCTACTTGGCATAGGTGTCACCACTGGGGCTCAATAACCAGCCGTTTACCCTCACCATTTGAGCGGGCTTGGGACCGGCGCAGACTTGAGCTGGATTGCTCTCCCTGTGGATGGGTTGTCATAGCAAGACTAGAGGGTGGACATTTTCCAGGCGCCAGGTTATGTCGCAATTATCTCACGAGCGAGGACTTGCAAATCGTATGGTCAAGCCAATGCTTGAAATTTTAGAATAGAACCCCACCCAGGCTCATCTTGTGTGGGCCCGGGATTCGAACTTGTACAGATGTAGTGTGCTGATTTCCCAAATTGGTACTTTTCCAATTATTAATTTTGTTTGAAGAAATATTGAAATATTCCACAGTAGTTTGATTACTTCCAAGATTGTGAATATACGTCAATGAATTGTGGGATAAATGCAGAAGACGTAGTTAGCAACAGAAGGCTATTGGCCAGTTTTTTAAAATAGTTTTTTGATAGATCTAATACAGTCAAATTATTAAGATGGTAGAAATTATTAATGGAGAAGATTTTCATATCTTTCCGGTTATTAATTTTGTTTGAAGATATATTTGAATACTCGACAGTAGTTTGATTACTTCCAAGATTGTGAATATACGTCATTGAATTGTGGGATAGATCCAGAAGACTTAGTTAGCAACTGAATGCCAGTTTTTTAAATTGTTTTTTTGATAGATCTAATACTGTCAAATTATTAAGATTTTCTTCCAAATTCGTCAGCTAATTGCCGGAGAGATCTAATATATATAATTTATTTATTAAGATTGGTAAAATCTTCTTTTTTCGAATACTTCAGTATATTCCCGGAGAGATATATCTTTTTAAGCTGAGGAAAATAATCCTGGTGAGTAGAGATGCTAAGGGGCTCCGAAGCAAAATCCCGTTATTTATGCAAATGAGGGGGGGGGGGCGTGGCAGGGTCAATAACCTTTAGGTCATTCACCCCAAGGTCGACCACCACCCTCAAGGTCATCAGGACCCCGGAAGGTAAACAAACCTGGAAGGTCAAGGAACCGGTTTGGCGGAGGGGTTGGGGGTTGAGGATCAATGAACGGGAAGGTAAACAAAGGGAGGGGAAAGGGGGATTGAAGAGGATCTGCTCTTGAGAGAGAGAGACCCAGCTCGGTCCAATCCGTTTAACAGACTGGACAATTGCTCTGGTGTGTATTTGTGCTACATAGCTTTGTTGCTGATGAGATCCGAGGGTTGCCGAAGGTTTCCGAATCTTTTTTTGTGAATGAATCGTCAGATTTGAACGGTCAACTGGTGTGTGTGTGTGTGTGATGTCATAGCAGATTACGGATGTTGGTTAGGTCATGGACGGGAGCATTCTTAATGGGAAACATGAATGGACATGGATTGTGGTTGTTGAACCCTGGCGTGGTAGGTTGGCGAGTAAACAAACGTGAATGAAGATGGAACTGTGAATGGAGGTTGTGACGTTACAGCAGATTACGGGATGTGGCGTAGGTCATGGACGGGGGTGTTCTTAATGGGGTTGAGAGGGCGGGGAATGAATGAGAAATATGAATGGAGATGGATGGTGGTGGTTGCTGAACCCGGGCGTGGTAGGATGGAGGGTAAACAAACGTGAATGAAGATGGAACTGTGAAAGGAGGTTGTGCTGTTAACATCAATGGTATCTAGAGTAGTGAATGGGATTGAGTGGATTATGAACTGGATGTTGAATGTACTCAATGGTAAACAAGTTGGATTTAAACGGTCAACCGGTGTGTGTTGTCACAGGGGTTGACTAACCCGAGATTGACAACGGGTTGTGTTGTGGACGGGAATGTTCTTTGATGAGGTAAACAATAACAATAACTGGATCCTATGGAAGTGATCTAATTAAAACAAAGATCAACAAAAAAAGTAAATTTATTTTTAATTTTTTAAAGAATTATTCCTTTGATTCTTCTACTCCACCTTCTCCTCTCCTTCTCCTTCCCTTTTCTCTTCCCCCTCTCCTTCACTTTCCCCTTCTCCTCCTCCTTCCCGTTCGATCTGGTTTATTGCCGCCATGACGGTGGCAAAGGAACGTATCAAACAAGGATCTGTACTAAATCTAGAACAACAAAAAAACAGTGTCTTAAAACATTGCAACATTCTTGTACCTTGACTTATAGGACTGAGGTTTGAATTAAAAAAATATAATTTCAAAGGAAAGCGATTCAATTAAAATCTTTAGTTCAATCTTGTTTTGTGTAATGCAATTTCAAATTAAATCAAACATGTGTGTGTATGTGTTGATGACTGTGTAGTCCTTACTTTTGTGAACGTTGTGATGACTGTGTAGTCCCTACTTTTGTCTACACAAAGCGAATGATTGGTGTAAGATGTGTTGGCGGTTCAAATAACACGTGAACAAATTGCATTTATATAAATTGAGATACAGTAACATTTTGGCTACACCACTGACAGTAGGTAATTAGCGCAAAACAATTGGTTTGAAAACCTTAGTTCAAAGGTAATCATGTGTAGTCTTCATTTAACTGGAGCTGTAGAATTTTACAATGCAAGTGGACTGTGAAATTGGCTAGCGGAGAGCAGCAGGAGATGTAGCCCATAAAATGGGCTATAAACATATTCATACAGCGATAAATTATGTTAGTTGTTAAAATGAAGTAGAGTGGATCCACAAAAAAATAAAGAGATTTTAATAACCAAACCTTGTTCACTTTCATTGCACACTTCCTTAACGGCTTAATTCAAGGGTTGGATTTATCTCTATTAAATACAGGGGAAGCTACACATTTTAGCTTAGCGTACGGCACGTACTCACACATTGACTTGAGTGTTTGTAGCCGTGCGCTGGTGCCCCTATTTGGTTGGTATGTACACGACGACCTCTGTGACAGTGACCATTTCCCGATCGTTCTTACACTTCTGAACCAGAAGCCCGTGGAGTTCCCCAGTCGTTGGGTGCTTAATCGGGCAAATTGGCCCTCGTTTCAAGAACGAGCTGTGTTCGTTGATCTTGGTTGCCGGAGCGTCGATGACGAGGTACAGTACATCACCGATGTGCTTCTTGCTGCCGCCGAAGAGTCCATCCCATCCTTTTCTGGGACTCCTCGTCGCAAACTCGTCCCTTGGTGGATAGAGGATATTGCAGCGGCAATAAGAGACCGTCGTCGAGCTCACAAGCACTACCGTCGGCGTCCAACCATGGCCAATTTGGTGGAGTTTAAGAAATTTCGTGCCAAGGCACGGATTCTTATTCGCCAGAGTAAGAAATAATCCTGGGAACGGTACGTGTCTTCTATTACGGCACATACCCTCTCCTCTCAAGTGTGGACTAAACTACGACGCATTTCGGGAATTCAGACATCTTCTACTGTACCGGGAATTTCCATTGCTAATGAACTGGTTACAGATCCTTATCGCGTTGCAAACCATCTCGCCTCGTGTTTTGCGGATATATCCGGTTCCGATAACTATGACCCTGCCTTCGTGGCCCTGAAGCGCGAAGCGGAACGTTTCCAGCTTAGTTTTGCTTCCCGCGCTTCGGAGGAGTACAACGTGCCCTTTACGGAGTGGGAACTCCGCGGAGCGCTGGCGCTCTGCACGGACACGTCTCCTGGCCCGGATAATATTCACAACCAGGTGCTTAAACACCTTAACGATGAGAGCATTCGCTATTTGCTCAGGGTGTTTAATCGTATCTGGTTGGAAGGTGTGTTTCCAGCGCAATGGCAGGAAGGTATCATTATACCTATCCTTCAGCCCGATAAGGATCCCAAATTGACAGGGAGTTACAGACCTATTTGTCTCACTAACGGTTTGTGCAAGCTCTTTATGAGGATGGTCAATCGGCGCCTGGTGTGGGTCCTGGAGAAACGGGGACTCCTGTCTGAATACCAGTGTGGTTTCAGGGCGTCTCGGTGTACCAACGACCATCTGGTACGCCTGGAGACCGCCATACAGGACGCTTATCTCCGGAGACAGCATCTAGACGCTGTTTTCTTTGACCTCGAGACGGCCTATGACACCACTTTCCGTTACGGCATCCTCACTACGCTGCTTCAATGGGAATTCCGAGGTAACTTGCCGGTTTTTATTACGAATTTTCTGTCCCTTCGCCTGTTCCGTGTCCGAATAGGGGGGACATATTCGCAATACCATATACAGGAAAACGGAGTCCCACAGGGATCGGTGCTTAGCGTAACATTATTTGCGATTGCCATAAACGGTATAGTCGCTGCTGCTGGTCCAGCAGTGGTACCGTCACTATATGTAGACGACTTCGCTCTACATCATAGTGCGCCAAATATGGCGGTCGCTGAACGACAGCTACAACAAGCTATTCGGAGAGTGGAAAGCGTGACACTAGAGCATGGCTTTCGATTCTCAACCGCTAAGTCCTCGGTTGTCCGTTTCTGCCGAAAGCGCACTCTCCATCCTGATCCTGAGCTTTATCTGGGCAATGTAGCTTTGCCTGTTGTTGCTGCGTACCGGTTTCTTGGGCTCCTTTTCGATCAGAAATTGACGTGGGAGCCACACGTGCGGTGTTTGAAAACTGCCTGTGCTAAGAAACTCAACATGTTGCGGTATCTTAGCGGCACATCATGTCGGGCGGACCGCGCGGTGCTCCTACGCTTTTATAAGGCCCTGATTTTATCTCGATTAGCTTATGGCAGTGTAGCATATGGTTCGGCCCGAAAGTCAGTGCTTGTTAAACTGGACAGTGTCCACCACGGCGATGTGAGCCTGGCGACGGGTGCTTTTCGGACGAGCCCAGTCGTCAGCTTGCTCGCCGAGGCTGGCGTACCTCCTTTACACCTGAGGGGCCAACAAGTACTCCTGACCTATGCTGCAACTATTCGACAGATGCCCCTTCATCCATGCTATCCATGTTAGTTTTCCAATCCGAATCGCCGGCTGTATGATGCGCTCGTCCGAGCCACTCGGCCGGCGGGGATTCGCTTGGATGACTTATACCGTCAGTTCCGATTTCCTTCTGTCTCCTGTATCGTCCGAGTACCTAGCAAGGCCCCTCCGTGGATGGTCTCTCGCCCTGATATCATCCTGGATCAGCACACCGGCCCCAAGTCGGACACGGACTCCTCCGTCCATCGGAGGCTGCTCCAGTCCGTGGTGAGCCGGTATCCGGGATCAGGGCTTTTATTCACGGACGTTTCGAGGTTAAACGAGAAAGTAGGCTGTGCATTTGTGGTTGAGGATCGTCGGTTTCTCTTTTCACTTCCCGATGCCTGTGGAGTGTACACAGCGGAGCTCTATGCCATCTTAGAGGCTCTGCGGTACACGTTATCAGACGATCACCAGCACTTTCTTGTGTGTACTGACTCTCTGAATGCGGTGCAAGCGATCGATGTGTGTTTCCCGAAGCACCCGTTGGTCCAGCGTGTGCACGACCTGCTCGTCAGTTCGCGTAACGCTGGTGCCGGGGTGTCCTTTGTGTGGCTTCCCAGCCACATGGGTATTGCGGGAAACGAGCTTGCTGATCAGGCGGCGAGAGAGGCAGTCGCACTGCCCTCGCTACCGTATAAGGTGCCTGCTAGTGATGTGCGCTCTCAGTTGCGGCATTCGATCCTGTCACTTTGGGAGGAAGCATGGCGAGCCACGCCTCCACCCAACAAACTGAGAGGCATCAAGGGGACAACGAAGGTGTGGAAATCTTCCTTCCGATCTCTCCGGAAGAAAGCTGTGGTACTCTGTCGGTATTAGAGCACCTGCTCTCAGCGTAACACGCCCGCTTTTGGCATAATAGGCAATGCTGGCGTGAGAATTAACACGCAGAAAAGGTACGATCCGAAACGCCATGTTCGTCCGCCCATTAATGCATGAATGACTCGAGGAAGGATTATTTCAGCTTGGCCCGGCCTTCTGCATAACAACACTTTCACCCAGACGTACAATGCAACATAACAATCAATATAACACACAGCTATTTCAGTGGAATCTAATGCATCCACTTCGGTCGCAACCCTGTTTATTCCGACGATCCGACTCCGTTGATTTATCTCCCGAATAATGCGTATGAACTAACCCTGCACTTTAGCCCTTATATAGCACAATCATATGCTTGGATATTCATTACTCATCAATACTTCAATACATTTACCCTTGTCAGAGGAAAGGTATTTACTTAATTTTTATCATTTGCCTTTATTTACGGTCTGTTTAACTAGGTCTCCCTATAAGTATATTTACTTTCCCTTCAACATGGCATAACAGCCCATTATTTCCACAATTGCGTTCATCAAGGTGTCTGAAAACCACCATTTATCCGATTCCTTCAATTATTTAGGTATACAAAACCCATTATTCTTTTATCATTTCAATTACTAAGGTATGCAAACCCATTATCCATTTAATATGAGGTATAACAACTCATTATCTAATTAATTCCGGAGTATACAAACTCATCATTTATTATTAATACTGTTACGGCTGTGAGTTTGATTAGTCGCCTCGCCGCGTGAGTCACAGCCGCCCCCAGGCTATGCTCTGCCTCTGTGTGTTACCTGCGCCTTACGCAAGGGGCTGCGAGGACAAAATGGGATGGTCCAGAACATCGTGACCCAGCCAGTGATGGAAATCTCAAGAAGCCGTGAATCCTGGACGGTTCTAGAAGCATTCATTGAATCACCAGCCTGCTATATAAAGCGGTCTCACCATCGAGGGAGGACGGTGTTTTTGAGCGTGTGCGACAATAGTTGGTGACGTGACGTGCGAAACCCTAGTAAGGCTATTGCATGCAGTGAAGTGCTGTGTGAATTGAAAAACCCAGTGATATTCTTTCCGAGCCTGCGGAGCAGTGTGTAGCACTCTTAAGTAGCCTAACGGTAGTTTGTGTACTCAAGGAAGTGTACAGGTATTTCGGTGAGTGACAGACTTGCCGGACCCAGGCCTGCCTAATTAGTGAACGGACAGCAGCTCGAGAGAGTGAAAGGGGGAGTGTTCCCAGTCAGAGAGGGCCTAGAGTGAGATACTAATTGCTTGTACCTGTTTATTGTGTGTCGAACTTTAACTTGCTACGACCTGCTTGAAACTACTTTTCTTTAAAAAAGACCACTGTGTTGTGCTTCTACCCACCGTAATCCAGTTAACGAAATTGCCACTAGGGGTGGCACGTTACAACTGGTGTCAGAAGCCGGATTATGAACTCAAGCACAACACCTGAAGGTCCTGGTTTCAAAACCCGAGCAAGGACCTAACTGCCAAATTAGAAGACGGTCAGAAGAATTTAGCAAAGGACCTAACTGCCAAATTAGAAGACGGCCAGAAGAAGATGGAAGACGGTTAAAATAAGTTAGCACCGGACCTGAAGAAATTGGAACAGCGTCTGCGGGAGGAAGTCAACACCATCTGCCAGGGCCTACGTGAGTAAGTCACGGCAGTGCAAAGGAAGTTCGACGCCTTACAGGAGGAATTCGCCGTGCTGCGCCGACGCCCACTGACGGGGGTGGAAGAGAGATTCAACGCTCTACAAAAGGAATTTGATAAACTGCGCCGACGCCCGCCGACGGGGGTGCATGAGAGAATCAAATATCTACAAGTTGCCGAGCTGCGCCACCGCCCGCCCACAGTTACACCGGGAATATCAGGAACGGGACAGAGCAGAGTGACGGCCAACCTTCGACGGAAAGGTCCCTGTTCCACAAACAACTGGAACAACACGGAAAAGGCTACAGCTCTCACTGTAGTGCTGACAGGGGACGCCCTTAATGTCCTTCAGGCTATCCCGACCGAATCTCAGGACTACGCTTCACAAGTCGCCCATATGGAGTCCCGATATGGAGACACCACTTCTGGTGCACCCTCGATAATGCTACACCCTCAGGGGCTCACGGCTGGTGAGTTCGGGAGTTGGCGACCCCGAGGGATTCCTGAGCTGGGTCCGTTTTCCCCTTTTGTCCCTTACCTTTGGGGCGGACCCTCTTCTCTTTCACTTTCCTATATGCCTTTCATGGCTCTCCTTCCTTCCAAGTCCCTCAATCCGCCTTCTCCGAGGGTTGAGGGCATTTCTTTTCCTTCTGTCCTTTTATTTGCCTTATTCTCCTTTAGTTTTCCATTTCTTCTTCTAATATATAGGTTAGTAGTTAGTTTTAGTTTTAAGTTCGCTATTCATTTTCATCTTCACTATCACCCAAACCATCAGGGGCCGATAACCTAGATGTTAGGCCCCTTAAAACAACAATTATCATCATCATCATCATCGATATGGAGATAGCCATCGTCAGCAGGCCTACCAGATGCAGCTGCGGACCCGGGTACTAAAGAACGCGGAATCACTGCAGGAGTTTGAGATGGACATAGCACGCCTCGTAAGGCTCGCCTATCCAACAGCGCCGGCCGACTTTCTGGATCAGATTGCGACGCAGACCTTCACAGACGGGCGATGGGACTCGGACACTCAACAGGCGCTGCGACTCGCGTGCAATAAGACCCTGGCAGTTGCGCTGAGCCACGCACTTGAGTTCGAGACGGCAAAACAGGCATCTAGAATGCACGCGCGGGTGCGTCAAGTGGACGTCGACGAACCAGGAAAAACCAACGAGACCAAGCCCCTGGCCGATCAGTTGATGGAGGCGCTAAGCTGTTTCTTCGATAGTCGCGGCACCACCTGCAATGACACAGTCTGAAGACAACCGGAGAGGCGGCCCGGAAGAGGACTACCGACCTGCGGTATGAAAGGCCACCTGAGGAAGGACTGCGGAGATCGCCGCCGCCGAGGGGGAAATCATTCGTCTGAAAACCGCCCAGGGAAACTAGTATTAGCCAGCCTTGGGAGGGTTTGGGGGTGGGGGGCAAAGGTTGGCTTGTGACAGTCGCCAAGCCCCGGCAGTCCCAAGTTCGTGTGACGAAGTTACGGAGGGACAATAGCAGCCTGATGGTCGTCAACGGAGTGAGCTGGCCCATGCTGATCGACACGGGAGCGTCTAGCACCGTCGTCAATCCCACCGTGATCCCGAGGTGGAGAGTGCAATCCACACAAAGAAACCTCCAACTAATAACGCGACTGGAGGGACTGCACTGGTACATGGCGAAGCATCACTGGTGTTCGTCATTGGTCGACGGGCGGTTAAACATCCAGTGCTTGTGGCTGACGTATCAAACGAAGTTATCATCGGGCTGGACTTTCTGGACCAGAACGACATCACCTTGGACCTAAGTACCAACACTCTGCACTTCGGAGGTGAGGAACTTGCTTTGCAACCAGCACATGAGGCACCGCACGGCGAGTAAGGCTGAGAGAGGACTTCATCGTTCCCGCCAGGACGGAGGTCAGCGCTGCCGTAATTGTCGACGGAACTGCTGAGGGAGTGGCGGCTGTCATCGAGCCTAATTATGAGGACTTCCAGACAAAAGGATTGCTAATCGCCAAGACCCTCATCAACACGACGTTTCGGCCGTACGTCCGCCTGTCCAACCTGAACGACTACATCACGGTTCACCGGGACACCAACCTAGGAGTCTGCGAGCCCGTTACCTGGATTGACCTCCCCCCAGGGGCTCACATCTAGTGAGGCGTGGGTTGGCGACCACGGGACCCCTGCTGAGTCCGGCATTGCTTCCACTTACTTGTGCCGGGCTCCTCTCCGTCTTCTTTCCTGTCGACCTCCCTTGGTCAACTCTTGTTCTCTTCCGACCCCGACGGTATTAGGTTATCCGAGGCCTAGGGAGTCTTTCACTTTCCCGCCTTAATTGGCCCTTGTCTCATCTTTCCTGATACCCTCCTTCTGCGAGGGGTCAGCCGTCCTTTTCTTTTCATGTTATCTCCTGCCTTCTGTTTAAGGCCCTCAAGGAGGCCGGGTGTATGTAGCCCCACCATCTTTGGTGCACCCTAGATAATGCTACACCCTCAGGGGCTCACGGCTGGTGAGTTCGGGAGTTGGCAACCCCGAGGGATTCCTGAGCTGGGTCCGTTTTCCCCTTTTGTCCCTTACCTTAGGGGCGGACCCTCTCCTCTTTCACTTTCCTATCTGCCTTTCATGGCTCTCCTTCCTTCCAAGTCCCTCATTCCGCCTTCTTCGAGGGTTGAGGGCATTTCTCTTCCTCCTGTCCTTTATTTGCCTTATTCTCCTTTTGTTTTCCATTTATTCTTCTAGTATATAGGTTAGTTTTAGTTTTAAGTTCGCTTTTCATTTCCATCTTCGCGATCACCCAAACCATCAGGGGTCGATAACCTAGATGTTAGGCCCCTTAAAACATCAATTATCATCATCATCACCTGGATTGACCGCATCACAGGCACGACGGACGGACACTTGCAGACGGAAACCGAAGAAGACGCGCCCTGCCAGAAGAACTACAGAAGCTGTACCAAGGATCCCAGGACCATTTTGACGAGGAACAATCACGCCAACTTCGGGACCTGCTACATGAATTCCATGATGCCTTCTCGTGGGGAGTAAAGACTTCGGCAGGACAAGCTTGGTTCAGCACAGAATCGACGTTGGGGGCAGTGCACCGATTATGGCCCCATTCCGACGTGTCCCGCTGGCCAAGCAAGCTGAAGTCGACCGGATGGTGGAAGAAATGAAGGAGCAAGGGTGATCGAGCCATCAAATAGTCTTTGGAGCTCTCCGGTCCTGCTAGGGAAGAAGAAAGGCGGCTCCACCAGGTTCTGCGTGGACTGCAGGCGGGTGAACGACGTCACGAAGAGGGACAGCTACCCTGTATCCCGGATCGACGACACGCTGGACACCATATCAGGATCAAGATGGTTCTCCACCTTAGATTTGAAGAGTGGCTACTGGCAGGTGGAGGTCCACCCTAAGGACCGCGAGAAAACGGTGTTCTCTGTGGGCAGCGGACTCTGTCAGTTGATCGTCATGCCGTTCGAGTTGTGCAACGCCCCTGCGACCTTCGAAAGGCTAATGGAGTCCATTCTGAGGGGACTACACTGGAAGACCTTCCTGGCCTACGTAAATGACGTCATCGTTCAGGGGAGAAGCTTCGAGGAGCACTAAAGCAACCTGAATGAGATCTTGATGAATCTATGGGCTGCCCAGCTGAAGTTGAGCCCCAAGAAGTGTCAGCTCTTCCAGAAGCAGGTCCAGTACCTTGGGCATATCGTCTCCGAGGAAGGGGTGCGCACCGACCCAGAGAAGACCGCTGCTGTGAGGGAGTGGCCAGTTCCGAAGGACAAGTCCCAACTACGAAGCTTCCTGGAACTCTGCATATATTACCGTCGCTCCGTGGGAGGATTTGCCGACATCGCCAAACCACTGCATCGACTGACTGAGAAGGACCAACTCTTCACGTGGACAGCAGAATACCACAGTGCCTTCGAACAACTTAAGCAGGCTCTGTACACCGCACCTATTCTGGCCTACCCCAGACCTGGAACATGGTTCATTGTCGATACCGATGCCAGCGACTTTGGTATAGGGGGAATCCTGTCGCAAGTAGTGGACGGCGAGGAGAAAGTAGTGGTCTACTTCAGCGAGGCCTTGTCAAAGCCAGAGAGGAACTACTGCGTCACCAAGAAGGAACTGCTCGCCATCGTGAAGACCATTGAACATTTCCACAAGTACCTGTACTGGCAAGAATTTCTCATCAGGACCGACCATGCATCCCTGCGGTGGCTCCTGTACTTCAAGCAGCCCGAGGGTCAACTCGCGCAGTGGTTAGAGATGATTCTACAGTACAACTTTGAGATCCAGCACAGTAAAGGCCAACTGCATTCTAACGCCGACGCCCTTTAACGAAGACCGTGCGTGCCCCGAAGACTGCACCTTCTGTGCCGGGAGGGCGGAGAACACCGGGATACAGTGCCGAAGGACTACCGTGGAACTCCAAGGGAGCTGGAGCCGCGAATCTTTCACGCGGGCACAAGCGGAAGATGATGACCTGGGACTGATAGCCGAATGGAAGAGGGCCTGTGTCCCCAGACCCGGGTGGAACATTGTGAGTGACTGCACCCCAAAGTTTAACTCCTACTGGGCGCAGTGGGACTCGCTGGTTGT
Source organism: Meconema thalassinum (assembly GCA_946902985.2). Lineage (NCBI taxonomy): Eukaryota > Metazoa > Arthropoda > Insecta > Orthoptera > Tettigoniidae > Meconema > Meconema thalassinum. The sequence goes on along the minus strand of OX336392.1, from coordinate 498,679,802 downwards.
AAGGGATGGCCTCATCTGCCGTACCTGGGAGAGCACCGACGGGAAGACATCTCGGGAACAAGTCGTCGTTCCAAAGGCTATGACGGAGGAAGTCCTGAAGGAAGTCCATGGAGGATCATCTGGTGGACTCCTAGGGATAAAGAAGACCCTGGAGAAGCTGAGAGAGCGGTTCTACTGGATCGGATGCCGAACAGACGTGGAGAACCACTGCGCGAGGTGCCACAATTGCGCAGCCAGCCAGGGCCCAAGAGGAAGACGACGAGGCCCACTGAAGACCTACAACGTGGGCGGCCCCATGGAGAGAGTGGCCATCGATGTTGCTGGACCATTCCCGTTGAGCGAGGCAGGGAACCGTTACATATTGGTCGTCAGCGACTACTTCACCAAATGGCCAGAGGCGTATGCACTCCTAACCAAGAAGCCGCGACGATCACAGAGACCCTGGTGAAGGAATTCGTCAGCCGTTATGGAGCACCCTTGGAACTGCACTCCGACCGAGGGAGGAACTTCGAGTCGCAGGTGTTCCAAAACCTATGCCAGCTGTTGGGAATCCGTAAGATAAGGACGGCGCCGCTACACCCTCATTCCGACGGGATGGTAGAGCGATTCAATCGCACCATCGAGAACAGTCTCCGAATAGTTGTCAGCGAGCACCAGAGGGATTGGGACAAACGCCTTCCACTATTTCTCCTGGCCTACTGCGCCGCCATGCATGAAGCCACCGGGTGCACACCAGCCCGGGCCATGTTTGGGAGGGAACTCCGTCTACCTGTCGATCTTGCCTTCGGCCGACCTGGGAATGATCCGGTCCCGGTACGCCAGTATTGTCATGATCTGGTCGACTGACTGGAGGACGTACACGCGTTCGCAAGGAGGAGACTGCGGGTTGAGACCGACCGAATGAAGACCCGATGCGACCAGCAGACTGATGCAGACTCTTCTACCCATTACGGAAGAAATGCCTGTCACCCAAACTGCAGAAGTCCTGGGAGGGCCCGTTCCTAGTCGTGGAACGGATCAACGATGTCGTCTACAGGATCCAGCGGAGCCCGAGGGCGAAGATGAAGACCGTGCATCGAGATCGCCTGGCATCATACAGAGGGACAGAGCTGGACCAATGATTGATCGGGACGATCAGCCTTTTAGGGAGGGGGTGGTGTTACGGCAGTGAGTTTGTTTCTTCGCCTCGCCGCGTGAGTCACTGTCGCCCCCGGGCTATGCTCTGCCTCTGTGTGTTTCCTGCGCCTTACGCAAGTGGCTGCGAGGACAAAAAGGGATGGTCCAGAACATTCGTGACCCAGCCAGTGATGGAAATCTCGAGAAGCCGTGAATCCTGGACGGTTCTAGAAGCATTCATTGAATCACCAGCCTGCTATATAAAACGGTCTCACCAGTGAGGGAGGACGGTGTTTTTGGGCGAGTGCGACAATAGTTGGTGACGTGACGTGCGAAACCCAAGTGAGGCTATTGCATGCAGTGAAGTGCTGTGTGAATTGTGAAACCCAGTGAGATTCTTTCCGAGCCTGCGGAGCAGTGTGTAGCAGACTCGTAAGTAGCCTAACGGTAGTTTGTGTACTCAAGGAAGTGTACAGGTATGTCGATAAGTGACAGACTGGCCGGACACAGGCCTGCCTAATTAGTGAACGGACAGCTGCTTGAGAGAGGGAAAGGGGAGTGTTCCCAGTCAGAGAGGGCCTAGAGTGAGATACTAATTGCTTGTATCTGTTTATTGTGTGGTGAACTGTAACTTGCTAAGACCCGCAATAAAACTACTTTTTCTTTAAAAAGACCACTGTGTTGTGGTTCTGCCCACCGTAATCCAGTTAACGAAAGTGCCACTAGGGGTGGCACGTTTCAATACTTTAATTCTGGTGTTCTTATTCACCGCTGGTTTGATTAATTTACATGGCATATTTACCTGCCATTGGTACAGCTGTATATCCTCCTCTGTCCTTACGTAGCATATATGCTACATGCGGTTTTTATTTTTTTCTGACTCAAGCGCTGGCTTCACTGCGGGTTGCCGGCTGTAGCATATAGTCTATAGGTCGCGCATCACGCACATTACTTTTTTTTGTTACCCGCTCTAGCGAATAGGTGGCAGCACCTCTGTGAATATTGAAGTTGGCGGACTGGTAACCATGGAAACAAGACATACAGGTAATTAATATGTATTTCTATATTAAAGTAATGTAAATGGTAAAAAAAATTGCTTACAATTGATCAACAGTTAATGTGCTATTGAATGTAAGTTTCGGTAATATACTAAAATACTCACACGATCACGATTTGCATTACGTAGCATATACTCTACATCAGGCAATGACCTTGACATTTCATACTTGCAACATGATTTTATGTCTGAATTTTCCTCATTTTTAGCATGTCTTTCAGTGCTGTAGATAATTCTGAAGTCACATGTGGCTTAAATGTTGAGAAATATGCGGTCTTTAAATATTATATAGCCTACTTTCTCTTACCACATAGCCTAATTTCTCTTAGCATGTAATGAAAGAGGTAACATTAAATTTCACCATTTATTTATTCATTCAGCCTTGAATGATGCAGACATTGTGGAACTGATTGACTCTATCGATCCTGATGTGTCTGATATTGAGCTGGTGATTGGAGATGATGATGATGGGAGGGAAGATGACCAGAGATTGAATACAGCATCTTCAACAATGAAGATGAAGCGAATGATGGACCTGATGATGGTGATGAGGACGATGGAAATCGAAACTTAACGCGCCGCAGAATACCAGCGCCTATGACGTCTGTTCAATCCAGGAAGTTTCATGCTTTGCATCTACCAGAAATGAAGAGCAGAACGCAAAAAGGTAGATCATGATGTAGACTACCGAGCTGAAAGGGATTCACGTTTGTACAGTGCAAAAAATGCAAAATATACCTGCGCTTTACGGAAAAAAGAGACTGTTTCTGAGCATTCCATGAGTCATAACTGGATATTGTGGATTGTACCTTCAATTTTATGTTCTTTTGAATATAACTTTTTTAGTGCTTTGACTTTTTAGTCAAAAATTTTTAAACATAGTTTCTTAATTATTTTTATTTTGACTTTAGATAATGCAAAATAAATATAGAAAATTATTCCAAAAATTATGTTGCTCTTGTACATACTTTTCAAGGCATTAAACCATTAGTAATCGTGTGTCACAAAATAATTTAGCATTGCAAAGTAGTGGGAGGAGAGTAGTCATTAAGTCCTGATGTAGCATATATGCTACATGTCATAATAGCCCAATGATTTCGAAAAAAAATTGTTTTTTCATAAATATGTATTATTTTACCTAATTGCAATAAGTTAAACACAGAAAAGTATATTTCAAAGTTCTGAACTGAGCTCAGGACTGAAGAGGAAATACTTTAATTCTGGTGTTCTTATTCACCGCTGGTTTGATTAATTTACATGGCATATTTACCTGCCATTGGTACAGCTGTATATTCGATTTCCCCCTCAATGATCTCGTTAGCTATGTTTCACTCATTATTACGGGTTACACTTATCTCACTTTAAAATACATTTCCAGTCTTCACAATCAACAAAATCTTTGTTCATGGTTACATATACCATTTATTTAATTAGTTAGTGCGCGATATAACATAGTGTAATGAAATTTTCATCACTTACCCCTTTTGTTGTTCTGGTGGATGACCCCACTTATCGATGGTTTGGCCCATCTTACATGTGTTTAACGACGCATATTAACACATTTGCATACACTCTTCAATTTCTTAACAATACTTATTTTCTGATTACACATTATTCTTGACATTAACACTTTTTCTATAAACACATATGAAAATATCGCATATTACACTTTGGTTGTAACACATTTATCTATTTACACAATCACTATACACACGCAAACGCTTCTCAGTGGGTGGTGACAGTTCCCTCGACAGCTGGCGATCTTTCCTATTGATGTTCCTTGTTTGAGTGTCTCTCTTCTCTACAACCTTCTCCTTGCATCGAACCTGTATCCTACGTCTCCGGTGTATCTTCTACTCCCCAAACTCACGGTTTTTAGTCTGTATTCAAATTGTTTATTACATGGAGCTTCTATCACTTCTTTACTGATTTATCTGTTTCCGCCGTGGCTCTATCCTTTTGGTCGCCCTTTATCGCGAATTTGTATTTTCCTTGCTAACTTGGCCTCCAACCGAGGTCCTTAAACTTTCTATCGCTAATTTTATATGCTGACTACTCATTTGAGTATCTCTGCTATAGTCTCTGTAAATATTTGTTTAGTTGTAGTATTCCCAGTACCATTGTCTACCTCTATTATATGGACCCGCAGCTTGTGTGCTGTAGCCTAGGGTCGCGGGTCGCGTACAAAAAGTACTTGTTCTTTACGGTATCCTCGTCACAATGCCACACATGATTGAAATGAGAACAGGACCATTGTTGGCCTGGAAACTTATCTTTAATCTCGTCAGAGAGATTTTGTTTATTTTCATTTAGTTAACTTGCGGGTGTAATTGGGAGTTCTTTATTTGTTGATTGTTATTTTTTGTGATCTGAAATTAAATTCATGTTAGTTAAATCTTGGCTTAACTTTTCTTTCTGTGTGATATTTTTACCTATGTTCCTTGTTATGATAAGAAGCAAATAATTTTTAACAACAACGGTATGGACCGCAACACGTCCCTGAAAAGAGTCTCATTCCGCTTCTTTACAAGGGTTCAATACGAAGAAAGGAGAACTCTTCGTGGTAAGGATAGAAAAGGATGAGTTGTTATGGCAAACAAAGATCCTTCCAAAATTAGTCCAGTTTTATAAGGAGTGCATTTTGCCAGAAATTGTAGACAGTCGAGTTGTTCGTGCCATGAAAATCCGAGATACCACCTTCGTGCTGGAGGCTCAACGACAAAAGCAGGCAGCAGATACCAACAAACGAAAGAGGAGGGAGAAATCAGATACCATCAAACACGGCAAGAAAAAGGCATAAGTTTAGTTACGGTACTACGGTCGGATGGTATTCGTGCGTAAGTTGTTCAGAAGATGATGTGTAGGACTGAGGAAAATGTCGACCCTGCATGTGTGGTATAATACAGTGAAGAAGAAGAAGAAGAAGAAAACAGACAATATTGTAAGTCGATAAAAATCTTCAAAAAATTGATGTGATGATTTATTATTTGAGATGGTTAATATTGACAGGTAAAACGCAGTTAAATGTCATTTTCATTGACCTGGCTAAGGCATTTCACTACATAAACCATAATCTGGTCATATACAAACTGTCCCACAGATACAATATTCATAGCAATCATTCAACACTCATAAAAATCTGTCGTACTTCCTGGTCCTATCTCCTTATGGCTGAATGTCTCGTCTGGCATCCCACAAGGAGGAATTCCATAATCTCTACTGTTTTCTCTCTTTGTAGATGACCTAACAGATGAAATAAAGACCATCCCATGTTCCATAATTGCTATACGCAGATGATCTAAAAATTTCAAAAACATAGTGAACTCCAGCGATTGTGATATCATTCAAAATGCTTTAGACTTGTGCTATGACTGGTTAACTAGATGGAAACTGAAAATTAATGCTGAAAAATGTGTTAAAATGTCGATCTCCCTAAATGAACGTGAGCTTACCCACAGGTATGAAATAAACTGCACTCCTCTGAAGGCTGTTACACAGGTCAAAGATCTTGGAATAATTCATGATAGCAAATTAAATTTCTCTCTTCATATAGACAAAGTTAAACCCTGTGGCATGAGGTCTCTTGGACTTTTGTTCAGACTTACTGAAATTCGTGACTTAAACGCTCTTAAATTATACTTCTTTCTATCATTGATTTCTGCTCCCCCATCTCTTCATCAGCTGCCCCCCCCCCCCCCCCTAAATGTCAGTAAAATTAACAGCGTATTCTCATTCTTTGCGTACATTGTGAAAGCCCGTGACCCCGACCTTAGACAGTACAGTACCAATCAAATTCATATTTCAACATCTTGGACCTGAGTAAACGTCTACTGTACATAGATCTCTGCTTTCTTCACATATTTGAAGGGTACATAGGAAGAATGAACATTGTCACAAAAAGCAAATTTTACAGGAGATACATTTTAAAGTTTGAACACTACTACACAAAATACTAAGAAGGTAATTCTTTGCCCGTAAGTGTCTACATAATTGTCGCATATTTGTGCATCGTATCCATCAAAAAGATGATTCTAAGTCGACAATTAGTCTAGTAATACACTTTTCTATTAATTAGTGTGAGGACTATGTGCGTTTTTCCTCTGGATTCTCCTAAAAGACTGGGTGCATTCATGATATTACATAGATTATTTCTCAAATATAGCATTAATACTACTTTAATAAATGTATTTAAGATTGTTTAGAGAGTATGCTACATTTTTTTTAATTTTATTTTTTTAAATTAAGAAAATGAAATTAATACAAATTCAAAATAAAAACTTTATACTGAATTATACTGTTAATGAGTTAAGATTACTTCAAATATGTACACATTAAAATGTATCCATTGATGTCTTGTTAAGGAAGGCTCAATTTGTACAATTTTGGCCTTCAATTTCAAAAATTAAAATACTTGGTACACAGAATAAACAATAATTTGAACATTTTTATAACTGAATATGGCCATACACATAAAACTATTTCTACCTCCTTCTGTGTATTGGTCGATTTCAGTTAAGCCCCTTACCACACAGTATGTTATCAAAGATTACTATCATCGTCGTCTGCTCCCCCCAGGGGCTCACATCTAGTGGGTTGTGGGTTGGCGACCACGGGGCCCCAGCTGAGTCCGGCATTGCTTCCACTTACTTGTGCCGGACTCCTCTCTTTCTTCTTTCCTGTCGTCCTCACTTGGTCAACTCTTGTTCTCTTCCGACCCCGACGGTATTAGGTTATCCGAGGCCTAGGGAGTCTTTCACTTTCCCGCCTTAATTGGCCCTTGTCTCATCTTTCCTGATACCCTCCTTCTGTGAGGGGTCAGCCTTCTTGTTCTTTTCCTTTTACCTCCTGCCTTGTGCACAAGGCCCTTAAGGAGGCAGGGTGTATGTAGCCCCACCACTTCTGGTGCACCGTCGATAATGCTACACCCTCAGGGGCTCACGGCTGGTGAGTTCGGGCGTTGGCGACCCCGAGGGATCCTGAGCTGGGTCCGTTTTCCCCTTTTGTCCCTTCCCTTTGGGGCGGACCTTCTCCTCTCTCCCCTCCCCTCTCCTCTTTTCCTTCTATTTCCTTTTCTCTTTCAGATTCCCGCACTGTTTTTGTTACTCGAATCACCGTGTATCTAAATTCCCTTTTATCGATTTTTAAGGCATTTTTGATCTATGTTGCATTTTGTAAGTTTTTTCTATCTAAATTACATCTCGCGATTGTTTTCAACCTCAATTGCATTTTGTAAAGATTGACAATCTAAATTGCTTTTTAGTAAGTCTTTCAATGCAGGTTGCGGGGCCTTTTAGTGAGTATTTTGAATTTCAATTGCATTTTGTAAGTATTTTCAACCACAACCGCATTTCGCACGAATTTTGAATCTAAATTGCATTTTGTTTGGGGGCATTTTGCACATATTTTGATTCTCAATTGCATTTTGTGGGTATTTTGAATCTAAATTACATTTTGTCAAGTATTTTCAATCTAAATTGCTTTTTGTAAGTATTGTCAATCCACATGAGTCGTTGGAATCATCGTACATTTTGTAAGCATTTTCAATTTCAATTGCATTTTGTAAGTATTTTGAATTTCGATTGCACTTTGTGAATAATTTGGATTGGAACTGGGATAAGGCCTATTTCAATCTGAATTGCATTGTGTATTTTCAATTTCAATTGCATTTTGTAAGTATTTTGAACCTCAATTGCATTTTGTACGTATTTTCGATCTCATTTGCATTTTGTAAGTATTTTGAATTTCAGTTGCATTTTGTAAGTATTTCGACGCTACATTGCATTTTGTACGTATTTTGAACCTAGCCTTCATTTTGTGGGTATTTTTCAATCTATTCCTTTTGTGAATCTTTTCGTTCTAAATTCCCTTTTGTAAGAACATTTTGTGAGTCGTTTCAATCCGAGTTCCTTTTTGTAAGTATTTTCCGTCTCACTTAATTTTCGTTCTGGTTTCCGTTTCATTATCATCTTCGCTATCACCCAGATCATTAGGGGCCGATAACCTAGATGTTAGGCCCCTTAAAACAACAATTATCATCATCATCATCATCGTCGTCTGCTTGGTTCTTAGTTGACACTTTCACGACAGGTAGGCGACTAAAGAACTCTTGAGCGTCGTCTCGGCAAACCTTCTTCAATACTTGAAGGTCCTTGTACTTCTCCCAGGACTTGAACATATCAGTTTTACACTCAACTACCTCGAATGGAGAAGGTTTCACTCGAGCACTTCTAATTACTTCATGCCAGTCATCTGGGGTTTCTGCTGGAGATTTCTTTAGGATTAGACCCATGTTTTTGTCACACTCCGTGTAGGAATGTCCTCTTATTGGGAATGTGACAAATACTTGGTCAAAGCGATTCAATGTTATTGCTACATAGTGGATAAATCTAATCATGGTGAAGTTTTTGTTTTGCCCACTACATGAATCACAGAAAATGTGAAGTTTGCAGACAGAATTATCTAAGTAGTTTGTTATGATATTATGTAGCATTGAAACTACGTCGTCTGCTCCCTTTTTGCCCACTGTCTGATCGTAAGTGTAAAACACCGACATACCAGTTGCTAAAACATGTACATTGAATATATAAAATGAAAGTTGCCTACGATAATAGGCCTCACTGGTTGATATGTTTGGTAATGGGAGATTTCTACCAAAATCTATAGCTATCGCCTCGTGTGTTGCATCTTTTCTAGCTTCTCTTCTTGCGTTTCTCTTCCTTCTGTAGAACTAGTCAGCTCTAACTTCGTGCAGTTTCATTTCGTGATGCAGTTTTTTCAAATCTTCTTCCAACTTCCTTATTTCCTCCAGATTTGATGTTTTATCCTTAGCCTTTTCAATGTTACTAGGTGATGCTTTATGTTATATTTTGTGACAAATGTTTCTCTGAATGTCTCATAAGAAGTTTGAACACTCGGATAGCGTTCCAGAAACATGGCCAGCAGCTTTTTCACATTCAGGTCTTCAGGTAGGTAAACTTTTCCTGTATCCTGCAAACTGTAATGAGATTTGCGCCCCTTAAGAGAACCGCGAAACGTAGCCATTGCTTCATACGTTTCCTCAGGAAGTTTACTTTTACCTCTGTTCTCATGTTTTCCCCTTTTGTCAATCGGGGAATGTCCTGTTGTAGCTAGGGACGATTTAATTGTGTGTAAACAGCAGGCAGTTACACCGAAAAAGGACAAGATTGCTTTAAAACAAACATTAATGTCTTCGAGTGTCCCATCACGCACGACACGAACTTTATACACATACAGTGGTGGAAATATTTATTGCATCACCTTCTAAAATTGACATTTTTAAAAATAATAATTGAATAACTGACCTAAATTGGCCTGAAATCCCTCTACTTCTATCAGAAATGAATATACGCAGTAATGTTTGTCAATTTTATTTTATTCTCTATTTTTGTTTGTATAAAAAGTTTTTTTTAAAATAATTGAACACTTTCTTGAAAAATGGGTGTAGGAGGATATGTCAGCTATTCTGTTTGTCCTTCTGAAATATGAATACTAATGTTGAAACAAACCCTGCGTATTAATGTTGTAACATGACACTGATCAATTTTAGTGTTTGTTTATACACAATTGCCTTATAAGAATGCACTGTTGCCATTTAATACTTTGTTGCTCCACCGCGCGCCTTAATCACCCCTTGGCATCGTGAAGGCATTGAAAGAATTAACTTTTTACAGTAATTCTCACTCAGTTCATGAAACCACACACGAACAAGGCCCTCCAACAGTTCCCGTTTATTCCGTGGTATCTTTTTGGTGATAACGTTGCCCATAATCTTCCAACAGTTCTCAATAGGATTGAGATCTGGGCTGTTTCCAGGGCACTCTAACACTTGAACCCCATTTTGTCGAAGGAAGGATTTTACCTGAATTGTAAAAATATGTGATAATTAACCAAGAATGGCATCAGCTTCGTGCTTGGTATAATTATTAATCATAGGAATCACCATCAAAGCTCTATAGCAAGGAGCGGAGTCATCCTGAAAAATGCATCTGGAAACACCTCCAAACTGGTCTCTTATGGTGGGCATAAGCTTCCTTTCAAGGATGCTTATGTAGACATCCGCGTTGACAGTGCCATTTATGAAGTTCAGACGAACTACTCTGTGATTAGAAATGCCCCCCCCCCCCCCCCCCCCCCCCCCCCCGAGACCATCTGTCCTTGTGGGTGTTTGACAGTATGTGTTATACATGATGGTAAAAATTCTTCACCTTTTCTTCGATGCACAAGCTTTTTTCCATCTGAGTCATGCAGATTAAATTTGGACTGCTCTGAAAAGATAACTCTGTTCCACGTCTCTGGTGTCCATATCACATGTGCTTGCTTTTGCCCATTTTAGCCAATGTTGTCGCAGTTTCTTGGGCAACAAAGGCTTCTTTTTAGGTCGACGGACTGAGAGTCCAGCTTTCAGTAGTCTATTTCTTACAGTTCTACTGATTACCGAGATGACGCACATTTCTTCCCAGTCTCGCTTTAGTTCAGTTGATGACTTGTGACGATATTTGGGCGAAAGCCTTTTCAATATCCTGTCCTGTTTGGCAGTAGACGCCCTTCTTCGACCTTTCCTTTCTCTCGATCAATATTTCCTTCCTCCCTGTATTTTTTCAGTAACCTTGAAATTGAAACCTGTCTTAGAGGCTATCTCTCTGGTGCTGAGACCAACAGACGAATAAGCAACTAGAGCAGCTTTCTTTTCTAGCGTTAATTCAACTGACCTGTCCATGTTCTCACTGCAAAGTCTCAACTCTAAATGACTGTATAAACACTGGCATCATTGTAAAAACAAACGACAACAACAAAGAGTTGTGTATTGTTGGAAGAAATGTGAGAAGAAGTCAAACTATCAAGGCAACAATGTGTCTACAATGTTTGACAACGATTAGACTGGTATAACCTTTAACAAACAGCTGTAAAAGACAAAATTACGAAGTAATTGATGGTGAAGCAATAAATATTTCCACTACTGTAAGAAGAATCATGCAGGCGGGTCTCTTGTGCTGGCAGCCGTGGTCGCCTTCGGTTTAGAGGAATGATGGAAATTAATCCCGCCAAGTACGAGTTCTGGGCATTTCTATCACCTGACTTATTAAAATAATTTGTGAGCTTATTCGTTTCATTAGAAGTGGCCCGCTTAAAACATTGCAAGCGTTTGCAGTCACAGTCTTCACCAGATTCGTATGTAGTATCTCGTAACCTTTTCATCACACTTTTCACACTACCGTATTTACGTTTCTTCTTTGTAGAAGTTCCTATACTCGCAACTTGAGTCTCCTCATCACTTGAATTGTAGACATCAATATCCATCACAACATCCATCGTACTACATTCCCCCAGGGGCTCACATCTTGTGGGCGTGGGTTGGCGACCACGGGGCCCCAGCTGAGTCCGGCATTGCTTCCACTTACTTGTGCCGGGCTCCTCTCTGTCTTCTTTCCTGTCGATCTCACTTGGTCAACTCTTGTTCTCTTCTGACCCCGACGGTATTAGGGTATCCGAGGCCTAGGGAGTCTCTTCCTTTCCCGCCTTAATTGGCCCTTGTCTCATCTTTTCTGATACCCTCCTTCTGCGAGGGGTCAGCCTTCTTTTTCTCTTCCTTTTACCTCCTGCCTTGTGCTCTAGGCCCTTAAGGAGGCAGGGTGTGTGTAGCCCCACCACTTCTGGTGCACCCTAGATAATGCTACACCCTCAGGGGCTCACGGCTGGTGAGTTCGGGAGTTAGCGACCCCGAGGGATTCCTGAGCTGGGTCCGTTTTCCCCTTTTGTCCCTTACCTTTGGGGCGGATCCTCTCCTCTTTCACTTTCCTATCTGCCTTTCATGGCTCTCCTTCCTTCCAAGTCCCTCAATCCGCATTCTTCGAGGGTTGAGGGCATTTCTTTTCCTCCTGTCCTTTATTTGCCTTATTCTCCTTTAGTTTTCCATTTCTTCTTCTAGTATGTAGGTTGGTAGTTAGTTTTAGTTTTAAGTTTGCATTTCATTTTCATCTTCACGATCACCCAGACCATCAGGGGCCGATAGCCTAGATGTTAGGCCCCTTAAAACAACAATTATCATCATCATCATCATCATCGTACTACATACAATGTTATTGTAACACACCACACAACACAGAAACAGAACAAGTCACCTGACACAACCAACATGCATTTAAACTGCAATGGCGGCCACACGCGCATGCGCATTGCAGCAGCTGGTGAACACTGTTCGTTTTAATGTAGTTCCGCGCGAACGTTGTTCGTTTTTCCTCTGTGTACCATTTCTATTTCACTGCATATCTTGGACATCGTTCAATGTTTCACTGTGATATTTCACGTGTTCAAAGCTTCGATACTAAGCTAACTAATGGGACTAATAACTCCTTTTCGGATTTTTTGGACAATGTTCGTTTTTCCTCTGTACCCTTCAATTGTTAATGGTACTCTTAAATGCACATCTTTGTCACCTCATTTTCCGTTATAATGTTCATCCACGTAAGCTCCGAAATAGACCACTATTCCATATTCCTCGTGAGCGCCTAACATTACTAGCCACACGGACATTATACTGTATATATACATATCTTTATAACCTCTGTTATTTATTTTATTTGTTATTTAATTTCCAATGAATTTGTTATTATTAAGTCCCTTTTTTTTTGTTAAATTTTATTGTTTTCTTAGTGTCAATATTTTATATTGTTATATAGTCAGTGTAAAATGGTGTACTTCGTACCTGTATCGTGATGTATAAAGTTTTGATGAACCGAACTTCTTGTATTTTAATTTAGGGGTTTTATTTCATTTATAAACTCCGAACGTATTTTGGAAATGCAGATGGCATTCGGAAGAGTGGATTCTTCATATTTATTTTATTGTAATATAGTCCAGTGCAATTAGACAAATTTGACCTCTGACTCTGACAAAATTAATAACAAGCTGAAAATTGGTGGAAACCTTAAGAATAATGTCCTAAACGAAATCCCAAAAGTCCCAAAAAATCCTAGCTGGGGAAAAGCCGCCATCTTGGATTTTTCGGTTCTTGGCCATATATTTCAAACTAGTGGTCCTAGCGAGGTCAGACTGGTGTCAAATTGACCAGATTTTACTGTCGAAGTCTCGGAAACATTTATAAGTTATGCTAAACGCATTCTTACACCTTTTTAAATTATTTTAGTACTGTTAATAATATAAATAGTGTGTTCAAAGTTCGATGTTGACCTGTTTTTACGCACTAACTTAGTAAAGTTACCTGAATTGGTAGAATAAGAGTAATTCTAAAGATAAAATGAATATACAAACTTATCGCCTTCAAATCCGTCGACGATTCACACTTGCCTCCTTTATGCGGCAGAGCAGAGTGAAGCGAGAAACCAGTCCTGTGTGGTAACGTTTGATCAACCGCTCTATGCAAAAGCTTTGGATATCGTGCTCTCGGCCGAAGAAATTAGCCCCTTATCAAATAATACTTTGCGGCTTGGAGGTTTCCACCTCTTGATGTCCTTTATGGGGGCTGTAGGATCTATAATGGATGGGCTTAGAGGACTTGTGGGTGGAAATTTATGCAAAGAATTCGTTAATTCACATGATGTCTGGACACGCGTATGCTCGAGCAATCCGTGCCCACTTCCTGAATCAAGTTGCTCTCGCCAGTGTCCTCATCGACGACATAAAAGGAGATACGATTTTAACTGAAGAACTTAAAGCAGTTCACCGAAAAGTACTTTTAGGGGAAGAAACAGTTGCAAGCAGCCTCAACACTGCATGTCTCGCTGACGCCTCCAGTCGGTTTTACACAAGTTCGACGAAGTCGCCAAATCAGGTCGCACAGCGAAATTGTGGACTGAGTATTTCAAAATGGTAACCATCAATCGTCTTTTCGTGAGAGCCGAACGTTCCGGGGAATGGAATCTTCACCCGTATTGTGTGCAGAGCATGATTCGATACGTACATGCTGCAGGGCATTTTAATTATGCCAAATACGCTCATATTTAACTGCAGCAAATGTTGAGGTTAAATGAAACCATGACTGCGTCCGAAATCGAACAATTTGTGACGAAAGGCTTCTTCACCGTCCGAAGATCCGACAAATTCTGGTGCGGAGTTTGGACGGATATGGCAATCGAACAGGTGCTGATGCGTACTATGAAGTCAGCGGGAGGACTGACACACGGCCGCGGAATGTCTGAAGAGGTGATAGCTCGATGGGTGACCTACATGCCTGCAACGTCTGGTATTGTCGATGCAATGGAATGCTTCAGTGGTGGTTTCTCTGAATTTTGCGGATCAACACGTCGAACTTCGAGATACACGACAAGGCAGAAACAAAGGGGATGTTGACAAGATGACAGAGTGGCTGCGTTCTCACAACCCTTTCGTGGAACTTCCTCTTCTTTTGTATCTGCGTACACGTGTGGTTGCCGACGACACCGTGAACTGCGACGGATCTCATGCCCTTGGTTTGGAAGCCATGAAGTCAATCGTAGCTCAATGCCTCAGCGACGTCTATTTGAAGAGGAAGGACAAATTTCGTTCCCTTGGAAGTATGGCCAAGATCGTTAAAATTAAGGACACCACAGTGGAAATAGACCCGAACCTACTGTTTCATCGCCTCCTTTGCAAAATACGAAGTAAAGAAGAGCTTGCAACGTACTTGACTTACGAGTTGGCCGCAAGACCACCAGCTCTATTTGATGGCACACTTCTGCGGAAAGGCACAAAGTCCAAGAAGAGTTTTCAAGCTGCGAAGAAGCTTTGCCATCAAACCCTGTGTTTACGGTCGACGGAGGTTTCCTTCTGCATCGAGTTGTTTGGACCTGTCCTGCAACCTACTCCCAAATTTGCCAGCAAAACGTGAATTATATTTAAATCCATTTTGGCAAAAAGACAACCGTTGTGTTTGATGCCTATGGTGCCCCGACAACCAAAGATGCAGAACATGCCAGGAGAGCTGGCAAAGAGGCACCAGACGCAGTTATGGAAGATTTCACGCCAACTACTGTACCACAAGGAGTGTTTATATCAAACGAGAACAACAAGACGCGTTTCATTGCTCTCCAATCAAAACTTCTTACAACAGCAAGCATTGAGGTTATTCAATCTAAAGACGACGCCGATACCTTGATTGTTTCAACGGCAGCCGAAATTTCAAGGAAAACAGAAGTCAGTTCTGTGATTGTGGGAGAAGATACTGATCTGCTTGTCTTGATGGTTTCTGTACCTGATGTTCACGAAGACATTTCCATGTTTGTGCCGGATAGAAGAATGGACAAGGCAAAAGCGGAAAACTCAAGTCTGGCCTTGGAAGCTTGCTTCCAATTCTCCCTTTCTTCCACGCTGCTACTGGTTGTGACACCACATCCACCCCCTTTAGAAAGGAAAAACTCAGGCCCTTCAAGCAGCTTAAAGAAAACGCTAAATTGCGCAGTAAGGTCCTTGTTTTCGACAAGCCAGATGCATAGCACAAAGAAATCGCTGCAGCAGGAGAGGCTTTCTTTCTTTCCTTATATGGATACCCCATAACTAGCCGATTGGACACCACAACTGCAGATCCGGATGTGAGCGCAAATGCGCTTGCCTACTGAGTGGCCTACGCTGCACAACAATGTGCGGATACTGCGCTGGTCACGGATGTGCGAACCGCCCAGAGGAGAGCATCGACGTTGACGATCCTGACGATCTTGTGCTTTAATACGAGGGCAAGTTATTTCGAAATATATATAGACATTATCTGCACAAAAGATAAGATTCTCACTGTTCCTTTTTTTTTTTTTTTTCACAGATCTCATGGAACCACGAAACGACGGATGCCGCTAAGCATTACACGTCAAAGTTTACATCTCTCATAGTGTCTCTGTATTTAATACTGACAATAATTTAAGCATTTTAGATGTGATACTCACAATTTCAAGAATAAGATTTATAATTTTAGGTTTAAATACATTATTTGCATTGGCAAGAGTTTAGTGCTTTTCAGTCGGTCAACACGAATGTACCCAAAAGAGATGGGTTATGCCCTAATCCTGAAATAAATTACATGAGATTAATAAAACACTAGGATGACCAGTTTCGATCGTCAAGCGATCATCATCAGATCCAATACACTTAGGCTATAAAATCTATGTTTGAAATACAGGTGAAAATATTTACAATATGTACAATTATTTAGTTGCAGTATTGGTACTGCAACTGTCAGTGTATGCTAAATGCAGTATATATGTTAGGTGAAATGCTAAATGGTGATAGCTATCCGGAGATTGTACTTTAGAGAGATTATATGGTTGTAAACTATGGTTAAACTATAAAATTTTAGGCTAACTACTTATCCATCTCTTTTGGGTACATTCGTGTTGACCGACTGAAAAGCACTAAACTCTTGTTTACTAAGGCAACACTGAAAATATGGCTTCAAACACCACAATTTGCATTGGCAGTTTTAGCTATTGTGACAGGAACGGCCAAAATCGAACTTTAAACACTCTATTAATGTTAATAGTACTTAATTGAATAAAACAGCTGTAAGAACGCGTCTAACATATTTTATTAATGTTCCTGAGTCTTTGGCAGTACAATACGGTCAATTTGACACCAGTCTAACCTCGCTAGGACCACTTGTTTGAAAGATATGGCCAAAAACGGAAAAATTCAAGATGGCGGCAGTTTTTCCAAGATGACGGCTTTTCCCTAGCTCGGATCTTTTGGGACTTTTGGAATTTCGTTTAGGACATGGTTCTTAACGTTTCCACCAATTTTCAGCTTGTTATTAATTTTGTCCAGGTTTAAAACTAATTTCACTGGACTAATGGTGAAGTTAAAGATTTAATTTTGTCGTTGTTTGAGGACAGGAGGGTCCGCATTTAAATTAATATTTGTAATGTTTTATATTAATACATTTATAGGACACTAGAATTTTGTCTGTCCACCGTTTTATAGAAACCAAGTGTTACTGATGCCTAATAATTATGTTGGCCAATTTATCCCATTTGCCCCAAGAAGCGCAGGTTTCTCACTCAACAATTGATGGATAAAGTCCTAATTCCGTAGTGTAACGTCTTTGTCTTATGTCTCCCGACTTATCCCATGTACCAGGCATTTCCTTCGGTGGTTTACCTAGCTGGGGCCACTAAAAGGGCACAATATAAAATATATATATCGTTGAGGAATTCTATACCAAATGAAGGAAAGAAAGAAGAGCAGGAAATATTTTTGGTGAATAGAATATACCGGTATTGAACATATTGAAATATTATATCAGCTCGCCACTTACCTTGCAGGATCGCTAGTAAATCTTTTAAGTGCCGCATTTGTCGTCAGATTATCAACGTATGCTTGACATTTCACCTTTCCGCTATGACAAATAGCCTGATTAGAAATAATATTAATGATAACGATAATAATAATGATAAACTTAGTAATCTGATGCGTAGCACAAACAAATCAGCCAAATCCTGACACAAACGCTTTGGTTAGTGCGAACAAGCAAACTGCTAAATTAACTCTGTTAGAGGGAATTTAGTTTTCCTTTGTTGGTATAAAGCCTCGCCTTTACAGGGCTCTGCACACTCCCTATTAGCTGTCGTCCGCCTGCTTTAGACTATGGAGCCTGGTATCCAGATACAGAAGATCATGTTTGAATGCTATCGTTGGAAGTCGTACGATTGTTATTCTGTGGTTTCCAGAACAAATGATACATTCTAACACGTCACTCATTCAACATGGTTAATAATTTCAAACATTTCTCAATGCGTAACAAATATTAATTGCACCAAATACCCCTCCACCCACTGTATCAGATATTTGCAACGAAAAAAAACAAAACTGAAAGAATGGCTTGAAATTTTACATGCGTGTCTATCTCATCCTACCCTCATTGGCTCACATCTAGTGGGACGTGGGTTGGCGACCACGGGACCCCAGCTGAGTCCGGCATTGCTTCCACTTACTTGTGCCGGGCTCCTCTCCGTCTTCTTTCCTGTCGACCTCCCTTGGTCAACTCTTGTTCTCTTCCGACCCCGACGGTATTAGGGTATCCGAGGCCTAGGGAGTCTTTCAGTTTCCCGCCTTAATTGGCCCTTGTCTCATCTTTCCTGATACCCTCCTTCTGTGAGGGGTCAGCCTTCCTTTTCTTTTCCTTTTACCTCCTGCCTTGTGCTCAAGGCCCTTAAGGAGGCAGGGTGTATGTAGCCCCACCACTTCTGGTGCACCCTAGATAATGCTACACACTCAGGGGCTCACGGCTAGTGAGTTCGGGAGTTAGCGACCCCGAGGGATTCCTGAGCTGGGTCCGTTTTCCCCTTTTGTCCCTTCCCCTTGGGGCGGACCCTCTCCTCTCTCCCCTCTAATCCTCTCCTTTTTTACTTATATTTCCTTTTCTCTTTCAGATTCCCGCACTGTTTTTGTTACTTGGTTCCCCGTGTATCTAAATTCCCTTTTAGCGATTTTTTTTGTAGGTATTTTTAATCTACGGCCCCCAGGGGCTCACATCTAGTGGGACGTGTGTTGGCGACCACGGGACCCCAGCTGAGTCCGGCATTGCTTCCACTTACTTGTGCCGGGCTCCCCTTCGTCTTCTTTCCTGTCGACCTCCCTTGGTCAGCTCTTGTTCTCTTCCGACCCCGACGGTATTAGGTTATCCGAGGCCTAGGGAGTCTTTCACTTTCCCGCCTTAATTGGCCCTTGTCTCATCTTTTCTGATACCCTCCTTCTGTGAGGGGTCAGCCTTCTTTCCCTTTTACCTCCTGCCTTGTGTTCAATGCCCTTAAGGAGGCAGGGTGTATGTAGCCCCACCACTTCTGGTGCACCCTAGATAATGCTATACCCTCAGGGGCTCACGGCTGGTGAGTTCGGGAGTTGGCGACCCCGAGGGATTCCAGAGCTCGGTCCGTTTTCCCCTTTTGTCCCTTCCCTTTTGGGACGGACCCTCTCCTCTCTCCGCTCTTCTCTCCAATCCTCTCCTCTTTTCCTTATATTTCCTTTTCTCTTTCAGATTCCCGCACTGTTTTTGTTACTTGGTTCCCCGTGTATCTAAATTCCCTTTTAGCGATCTTTTTTGTAGGTATTTTTAATCTACGTTGCATTTTGTAAGTGTTTTCGATCTAGATTGCATTTTGTGAGTGTTTTTCAATTTCAATTTCATTTTGTAAGGATTGGCAATCAAAATATTTTTTTAGTAAGTCTTTCAATATCCGGGCCGGGGCTTTTGTGCGTTTTTTGAATTTCAATTGCATTTTGCATTTTTAACCTACCCCGCTTTGTTCAAGTAGTTAAGTCACAGTTGCAATTTTGTGGGTATTTTGAATCTAAATTACATTTTGTAATTATTTTCAATCTAAATTGCATTTTGTAAGTATTGTCCATCCTAATGAGAAGTTTGAATTTACCATACATTTTGTAAGCATTTTCAGTTGCATTTTGTATTTTCAACTTACCCCGCTTTGTTCAAGTAGTTAAGTCTCAATTGCAATTTTGTGGGTGTTTTGAATCTCCATTACATTTTGTGCGTATTTTCAATCTCATTTGCATTTTGTAAGTATTTTGATTTCACTTGCATTTTGTAGGTATTTTGACTGTACGTTGCATTTTGTACGTATTTTGGACTTAACCTACATTTTGTGCGTATTTTTCAATCTATTCCTTTTGTGAGTGTTTTCGTTCGAAATTCCCTTATGTACGTATTACCGCTCTCCATTTGGTGACCCCCCAGGGGCTCACATCTTGTGGGCGTGGGTTGGCGACCACGGGGCCCCAGCTGAGTCCAGCATTGCTTCCACTTACTTGTGCCAGGATCCTCTCTGTCTTCTTTCCTGTCGACCTCACTTGGTCAACTCTTGTTCTCTTCTGACCCCGACGGTATTAGGGTATCCGAGGCCTAGGGAGTCTCTTCCTTTCCCGCCTTAATTGGCCCTTGTCTCATCTTTTCTGATACCCTCCTTCTGCGAGGGGTCAGCCTTCTTTTTCTTCCCCCAGGGGCTCACATCTTGTGGGCGTGGGTTGGCGACCACGGGACCCCAGCTGAGTCCGGCATTGCTTCCACTTACTTGTGCCGGGCTCCTCTCTGTCTTCTTTCCTGTCGACCTCACTTGGTCAACTCTTGTTCTCTTCTGACCCCGACGGTATTAGGGTATCCGAGGCCTAGGGAGTCTCTTCCTTTCCCGCCTTAATTGGCCCTTGTCTCATCTTTTCTGATTCCCTCCTTCTGCGAGGGGTCAGCCTTCTTTTTCTCTTCATGTTATCTCCTGCCTTCTGCTTAAGGCCCTCAAGGAGGCCGGGTGTATGTAGCCCCACCACTTTTGGTGCACCCTAGATAATGCTACACCCTCAGGGGCTCACGGCTGGTGAGTTCGGGAGTTGGCGACCCCGAGGGATTCCTGAGCTGGGTCCGTTTTCCCTTTTTGTCCCTTACCTTTGGGGCGGACCCTCTCCTCTTTCACTTTCCTATCTGCCTTTCATGGCTCTCCTTCCTTCCAAGTCCCTCAATCCGCCTTCTTCGAGGGATGAGGGCATTTCTTTTCCTCCTGTCCTTTATTTGCCTTATTCTCCTTTAGTTTTCCATTTCTTCTTCTAGTATATAGGTTAGTAGTTAGTTTTAGTTTTAAGTTCGCATTTCATTTTCATCTTCACGATCACCCAAACCATCAGGGGCCGATAACCTAGATGTTAGGCCCCTTAAAACAACAATTATCATCATCATCATCAACCTCTGTCGGGATATCAGCATCAGCGGTAGTTTGTCCAACTGAACCTTTTTATCTGCATATCAGGTGTCGGGAAAGGCACCCGGCCGTCCTTTTGCCTTTTCTCGGAACGTATAGAAATGTGAATGTGTGTTAAATACACACTTCCCTCCCGCAGGGGCTCACATCTAGTGGGACGTGGGTTGGCGACCACGGGGCCCCGGCTGAGTCCGGCATTGCTTCCACTTACTTGTGCCGGGCTCCTCTCCGTCATCTTTCCTGTCGACCTCACTTGGGTAACTCTTGTTCTCTTCCGACCCCGACGGTATTAGTGTATCCGAGGCCTAGGGAGTCTCTTCAATTCCAGCCTTAATTGGCCCTTGTCTTATCTTTTCTGATTTCCTCCTTCTGCTCAGGGCCCTCCAGTAGGCAGGGTGTATGTAGCCCCACCACTTCTGGTGCACCCTCGATATTGCTGCACCCTCAGGTGCTCACGGCTGGTGAGTTCGGGAGTTGGCGACCCCGAGGGATTCCTGAGCTGGGTCCGGTTTCCCCCTTTTATCCATTACGTGTGGGGCGGACCCTTTTCTCTTTCACTTTCCTATCTGCATTTTATGGCTCTCCTTCCTTCCAAGTCCCTCAATCCGCATTCTTCGAGGGATGAGGGCATTTCTTTTCCTACTGTCATTTATTTGCTTTATTCTCTTTTGTTTTCCATTTCGTCTTCTAGTATATAAGTTAGTAGGTATAGTTATAGTTTGCATTTCATTTTCATCTTCACGATCACCCAAACCATTAGGGGCCGATAACCTAGATGTTAGGCCCCTTAAAACAACAATTATCATCAACATCATCTTACTTTCCGACATGACTAACGCATCTTAATACATAAATGCACTCTGTGAGCGGTCCTGAGGACATTAAAGTCGTGCCCTGTGTCAAGGTATGGCAAGGCTACCAGTAGTATTTGAATTATGACGCAGTTGTCTGTACATTTTTAGTCAAAAACGTATTTACTAACAATAATCTGCCTGTACAGAGACGCTTCAAAATAGAAAGATATCATCCTACACTGATGTAAAATCTGCTTTACATATGTCAATCATAAAACCATGTTTCTTGCTAGGAAATATCGGAGAATATGCTAATGTGTTTGCCCTGAATTCATTTGTGAGTATAAAAATAAAGACAGCCTTGAAGCCATTCTACAGTGTTTCCATCTTAACGATTAATATTGTAAGGTACGTGTACCAAATAAGGCCCACCTAAAGTTCAGCGCTTGTTATTTCACTTCTATGGGAGGTGATAGTTGAGAAACGGCAATCAAACATACCCCCTGTGTTTGCGACTTAAAATGTTAGCATTAAAAGTTGTCTGACTTAAACATTATATCCGCAATAAACGACAATAATACCTCGCACCAATGGGCCTTATAAGGAACATCTGATCCAAACAAGGCCCATCATAGATCCCCAATAAGGCCCACCCCTCAATCCCTTAAAAAAGCAGTATAATTCCAAGCTCTTATTATTTTATACTACGTTTTATTGATGGCAGATGTAAAGTAATAAAATACACTTCAAACAACAACAGAAATTTTGGAATTCAAGTCTTTTACGTAAACACAAAAAATATTTTCTCTTTGGTAAACAAAATATGTAAGTTAGAATTATTAGAATGATATTGAATAATTTTTCAAAGTACAGGAAACGCTAAATCAATGCCTTTTTAAAACAAGAAACCATAAAAAAAACCTCGTCACTTAAAATACACTTGCTTCCTGAAAAATATGTTCACTTAACAAACTCACCTCACTTCATTTCACTTATCACACGATGGACACATGAAATTTGGCATTTTGTCTTCCCTTCTTATGCCTACACATTCTTCGTGAACATATTTTCTGCAATTTTTGCAGAGCCTCATATCGGCAACTCTGTCTTCGCAACACATGTGACAAAACCAGCTTACCACTTGCTGGTTCACTCCGCTACTCGACTGACTACACTCTCCTTCATTGCAAGGGCTCCCCTTGAGCCCTGTTTCCAGAATGGTCAACGTTTTCTTCGAACTGTCCTTGGCTTTTGTCACGTGACCTTTTTGATTAGCTTTCTGACCAGTTTGGTCAAGACGCTTTGAGATTTTGTCCTTAAACAATTCCTTTGTGACCACTTGGGCCTTGTAATTCAAGGCCTTCCTTCTAGGTGTTTGAGGTTTTTTTTTGAATTCACGAGTTTTCAGGATGTCTTGAAAAGATGATTCCATTTCCTCCTGATCATCATCTACAATGTCTAAGTCACTCAGACTGTCGTGAACCGAGAACTGCTCACTCACGCTTGAGCTAGAATCACTTTCGTTTGGAAGTCTTCTTTTTCTAGATGTAGCTGATGCTTCTTGATTTTGCAAAATTCTGCCGGGCTGAGCTTCATCTGGAATGACTTCCGGTAGATCAGCGTGTTGCGTTGGTATTGATGGAGCGAAAGCACTTTCAGGAATAATGTTTGCATCAAACGGAAAAATACCGGTTGCACGAAACCCGGAAATAACATTTGCTGGCGACGTTGCTTTCGGCCACACTTTACTGAATATCTTCCCGAACACTCGCCTGCTGATCGCCCTACTTTCATCTGATTTATTTTTTGACCAATAAAGTTGAACTTCGTCATCCCAAAAGGTTTCAAAAGGTTTAAATACTGATTTGTCCATTGGTTGAAGTTCATGGGTAGTGTTGCTCGGCAAACAGTAGAGATTTATGTCGTGTTCTTCGGCAGCATCGCAAATATCCGGATCTAAGTGTGATGACGCTCCATCAAAAATCAGTAGCACTTTGCCTGCAGGTTTGTACTTGGCAAAGTGATGCAACCACTTAACGAAGGTTGCAGTGTTCATTGAACCCTTCTCAGTCATTTCTATCTCAGTTCCGGGGGGAAGATAGTCCTCCCATTCCGGTTTACGGCGTTTTCCCTTAAAAAGTATCATGGGAGGGATCACCTGGCCAATGGCATTGCCACAAGATACAATTGATACATTTTCTCCATGCTCTGGAGCAACAAAGTGAAGTCGTTTATCACCCCTTTTAGCCAAAACCTGTGGTGATTTATGTAGTGAAAGGCGACACCCCTTCTCATCCATATTATAGACCAACTGAGGATTGTTGAAGAGTTCTAAGTCAGTCATAACAGTTTTCAGTTTTTCGAAATGGTCACTCACGATCACTTTATTTAGCTTGGCAGCTCTTCCAGGGTTCATATGCTGCGCCTTCCTACGGGCGATGTCAGGTTGCCTCATTAAGAAAAGCTTTAACCACTTGCGCCCAGCTAGTCCTTTTGCATCATTGAAAGGATTCTGTAGTTTATTCTTTTCGCAGAATTCATACACAGATCGCCGAAGAACTTTGCCTGTAACTGGATAGCCAACTTCCGCGAGACGAAAAATTCTCTGACATAGTTCTTTCTCCTGTGCCTCATTCAAACAAGCCCTACGTCCTAGTTTCTTAACAACAACGCCTGAATCCACATGATTGCGTAATGTGCGCCTGGGTATATTGAAATTCTTTGATGCTGTCCTGACAGACATTCCTTCTGCAACAGCTTGCATAGCTCTCTTCAAATCATCTTCACTCCAACTTGCACGTTTGTTCTTGAGTGGATTCATCTAAATAAGAAGAAACAGAACAATTGTTTTACTAAAATCTAAATAAGACAGCCACGTGTGCAATTTTACAAACGGCTATAGCTAAAATGAATTTAATGAATGTTAAGTTTTCTTAAAATATATTTTTTATTTTTTTCTAAAATCCCCCCCCCCGGTCCACCCCCCCCCCCTTTCCCCCTCCCCCTTCCCCCCTCCTCCCATCCAAAATGTCCCTCCACCAGAAAGCACATTAAATGCCCTTTTACTGTGATATCAAGAGTTAAAAACACCAAAATATAATTTAATGCGTACATTGACCAGATAGGCCTAATAAGGCCCACCCGGGCTTTATTTGGCACACTAGGGGTGGGCCTTATTGGGAGCCACCTTATGACAGTAAAGATGCAGCACACATGTTGTTATAGGCTTTTACAGATTTCATTTTTCCAATAACTAAATCCACCGTCTTAAAGAGCATAATTTACTCTACTGTTGGATATATTTTCAATAGTACCACTTAAGTTAAAACATGCGTTATGAAGCAAATACACATACCTTGCAAATAAGAACAGCGCTCTCCTTTGTTGAAGGTTGCTACATAACTACTGTACAGGCGACTGGAGGACGGGGTGTCTTGGAAGTAGTTGTTTCCCCTCTCACTAGATGTCAGGAGCTAACGGAATCCTGGGGAAATTATGTCGTAATTGCAGCCATGAGGCCAGGATGAGGGGGTGGGCCTTATTTGGAGCCGGGCCTTATTTGGTACGGATACCTTATTTTTAGTCGGTCAACATAAGAATCATTCCAATTACTGGAATATGTGGAAAAAACTGAAATAAATTTAAAAGGATTAAGATTTATATATATTATTGAGGACTATATACGAAGAAAACTCAGGGATGATATGTTTTGCTCGTCAAGGGAGCATCATCAGATCCTAATATACAAGACAAATAGCTCTACAAAACACCATCAAACCTGCAGTGACTGCCCTCTGAAAACAAAATACAAGAAAACCCGTTAGGAAACGTAGTGAGTGTGGTAAGTATTACTTTTCTTTTGTCGTGTAGCCTCCTGAGAGGCCGAGTGCAGGTCTTTCTAGTCGACTCCCGTGGGCGACCTGCGCGTCGGGATGAGAGATGGAATGGATGAAGATGAATGAAACTGGCAAGGATGTGGAAGGAAGCGGCCGTGGCCTGTCAGAAGGTACTGTCCCAGCATTTGCCTGGTGTTGAAAATGGGAAACCACGGAAAACCATTTCAAGGACAGCTGACGGTTGGGCTCGAACCCACGCGTCTACCGAGTCTGCAGAGAGCTTGGCCCCTTAACATAACGCAGCGCTTTAGCCCGCGTAGCCACTACTGTCGGTGTAACTATTACTGAAACATATTAAGGCATTCATCATCATCATGTTTTTCAGTCAAGCGACTGGTCTGCCCCTACAATGAGTCTTTTCCACGTTGTTCGGTCTTGTGCTGTCCTTTTGACCATTTCATAACTTCGTAGGCCAGTGCTATCTAGGAATGATGTCATGAAAGTGTTCCGTGGCCTCCCGCGAGGACGTTTTCCAGGTATTTTGCCTTCTAGTATGTCGATTATCAAGCCACCATGTCGTAACCTGTGGCCAAGCCAGGTGGATCTCCTTCTATATATCTGGCGGATCATTTGCCGTTTTTCCTTTATTCGATCCAGCATGTTGATCATTTTCTCTACCCAGCTGATCTTTTCCATTCTCCCCCAGGGGCTCACATCTTGTGGGCGTGGGTTGGCGACCACGGGGCCCCGGCTGAGTCCGGCATTGCTTCCACTTACTTGTGCCGGGCTCCTCTCCGTCTTCTTTCCTGTCGACCTCACTTGGTCAACTCTTGTTCTCTTCTGACCCCGACGGTATTAGGGTATCCGATGCCTAGGGAGTCTCTTCCTTTCCCGCCTTAATTGGCCCTTGTCTCATCTTTTCTGATACCCTCCTTCTGCGAGGGGTCAGCCTTCTTTTTCTCTTCCTTTTACCTCCTGCCTTGTGCTCTAGGCCCTTAAGGAGGCAGGGTGTATGTAGCCCCACCACTTCTGGTGCACCCTAGATAATGCTACACCCTCAGGGGCTCACGGCTGGTGAGTTAGGGTGTTGGCGACCCCGAGGGATTCCTGAGCTGGGTCCGTTTTCCCCTTTTGTCCCTTACCTTTGGGGCGGACCCTCTCCTCTTTCACTTTCCTATATGCCTTTCATGGCTCTCCTTCCTTCCAAGTCCCTCAATCCGCCTTCTCCGAGGGTTGAGGGCATTTATTTTCCTTCTGTCCTTTTATTTGCCTTATTCTCCTTCAGTTTTCCATTTCTTCTTCTAGTATGTAGGTTATTAGTTAGTTTTAGTTTTAAGTTCGCTTTTCATTTTCATCTTCACGATCACCCCAACCATCAGGGGCCGATAACCTAGATGTTAGGCCCCTTAAAACAACAATTATCATCATCATCTTTTCCATTCGGCGCCAACACCACATCACAAACGCTTCTAGTCGTTTAATGTCACCTCTATTCATTGACCAG
Organism: Meconema thalassinum; assembly: GCA_946902985.2. Taxonomy (NCBI): domain Eukaryota; kingdom Metazoa; phylum Arthropoda; class Insecta; order Orthoptera; family Tettigoniidae; genus Meconema; species Meconema thalassinum. Next base: position 498,652,797 of record OX336392.1, on the reverse strand, counting down.
GTCTCACTGCAGTACATTGCAACTGGCCATATGTAGGTATTAAGGCATGAAGCTGATAAAAGAACTATACATTTTAATGTCGCAAAACTTAGATATGACTATACCCTCAACAAATATAGTATTGTTCCCCCAAACTAATCTATCTTCGTAGATTGTTGATTCTCACCGCTATGGATTAGTCCTTATGGTGCCACGGTGCCGATATATCGGCCGAGGGGGCATCTGATAAAATTGCCACTGGCCGATGTATGCATTTTTAGCCTACTTTTCGCATTTTGTAAAAATGGGGAAAACTTAGACATGAGATCGATCCGGGAAAATGTGTGTCTGTCTGTCCTGTCTGGCTGGCTGGCTGTGTGTGTCCCTCCCCTATTAACTCCTAAACGGCTGTAGCAATTGAACCCAAATTTGGTATGAGTAAAGATCTCTTATCTGAATATATCAATGCCGTATTTGAAAATGATGTCAGGGCTACCAACTGCTGAAAAATCGCAATTGAAATTAGAGCTCCATGTTGGATATCTCGGAAGGTATGAATGGGAGCTATTTCAAAATTGGCACACGTATAGATAATAATATTCCAGTTTAATTTCCACCAGGCGATAGATGGCAGTGTTGCCAATAATGATTATAAGCCTGCTGATATGTCCAATTTTTAAATGCATATAACTTCTACGCTATCAATTGGAATTCAACCAAATTTTGTACGTGCTATGTGCACATAAATCAGATATGACTGAGCGTATTCTTAAGAGCCACCAGGGCTGCCAACTGTTAATAAATGCTCTCAATTTATTTTGTCCAAATACCAATATATCAGAAAGTATGCAAGCCGACAGCTTTAAACTATGAACACGTGTAGTACCTGACATTTTATATTAATTTGGAGTAACTTATATACGTCAGTATTACCAACATGGTTATAAGCCTGCTGGGAGGTCCAACTTTAAATACATGTAATTTCTATACTATTTTTTGGATTTCAACCAAATTTCTAATGTGCTATGCGTACCATAACAGAAATGACTATGCGTATTCGAAAGAGCAACCAGTGCTGCCAACTGTTAACAAATGCTGTCTCTATTTGAGTTACCCTAATATCAATATATCAGAAAGTATGCAAGCCAATAAATCTAAACTTTGCACACGTATAGTACCTGGCATTCTATATAAATTTGGAGTAACGAATATACGTCAGTGCTGCCAACATGATACTAAGCCTGCTGATAGGTCCAATTTTAAAATGGAAGTAACTTCTATACTAATGGATTTCATTCAAAATTGGCACAGCAATAGATCTTATTATTTCAGATTATTTCTGACCAATACATGCATGACATTGTTTCCAACATGATTTTACGCGCTCTGTAACGTTCATGCTATCCATTGGACTTCAGCCAAATTTTTCATTCTGTACCTTAAGAGATGGAACTAAGAATATATTCAGTCACTAGGGCTTCCAATTGTCGTGCTCTATTAGGCTACATTATGCCAGGTTTACAGTATTTTGAACTAATTTGAAATTTCTATACTACCAACTTAATTTCGACGTTATTCTAGATAGATCCATATAGATTAATCATTGGCATGAATCTTAAATTTTAAGAAAAGTGGGCTATTTAATTCGTCACGGAACTTCTTGATGTGGTTTTTTTTTTCAGACACACGGCGATTTAACTTTTGAACTTTTATTAATAATTTTCATAATTATTTAATAACTAGAGAGGTTTCTTGTAACAATTAAACATTTATTTGGATACTTGAAGTGCATTTAAACAATTTGATAACAATTTGGGGATGAATGTTCGAGGAACATGACGATGTTTGTTTACATCAAGGATGTTTAACGACATGGTCTTATGACTGATCAACCTTTAACGATTTGTATAAATTAATATTGTGAATTGGTGAAGAATGAGAATTAGGAAGGCGTATTATCGGAAGATTTATGTCAAATTAACAGAGGAATTATGTTAAAATTTGTATTTTCGGAATGAAAGTAAAGTTAAGAGAGCTGTCAGAAACAGCTGATTGCTTGACAAGTAATAGTCAATTTCGGCAATAATATACTACGAGTATATTTATTTAGAGGTCATGTTTAGAGTAACAGAGAACTATGTTAAACGAATTTTATTTTGGTATTATTTTAAAATGTTAAATAAATTATTTCCTTGAACAGTTGATTAGTGTTTACTTTGCGGAAACAGCTGATCAAGGCTTACGTTCAAGTAGTAGTAGATTACTGATGTCATTCTATTTAACAAGTGTGCATTCAGTCAACTTTTTACGGAAGTTATTCAAATGTTTGATGGTTACTTTATTAAATTTAATTTGTTCGTTTACATTTTGAAATCATTTATTTTCTTTTGTTTTAATCAACATTACTTGAATGATTTATTTGAATTATGGAGAGAGATTGTGTTTTGGGAGCGGTTTAAGGTTTAGTTTAGCCGCTTGCTATGCCCCAGTTGCTCCGAGAACCGTAAGTTTCTCGTACTCTCCATTTTATTTAGGTGGTTTGCCCTGTTTTTATTTTTCAAAACACAATCGAAGGACATTATGTAGTTCTTGTCGGTAGGATTTTCAGGTTTATCTAGCCGGGAACCTCAAGATTCTATAATCCAGCTGATCTTCAGATACGACAAGCGGCTTATCATGGTTTATTCGGGTACAGTACCTAACGTAAGGCCACGGCCGCCTCCTTCCCTCTTTCTTGTCTATTCCTCCCACTCTTCCCATCCCTTCTTCAGGCCCCTGTTCGCTTTGCAGGTGAGGCCACCTGGGCGACGTGCTAGTTACACTCCCCAGTTGTAACCGCGACTCAGTCTCAAGCACCAAGACCCTGCCAGTGGCGGTAGAGATGGGATCCATCGCTTAGTCCATGGGAAAAGCCAACCCAGGAGGGAAAATTATAAAGAAAGAAAGAAAGTTAAGTAAAGGTAGGTTATAAAATAAAAAATCATGAGTGTCATTTTTGTGTTTTATTAGTACAAAGATTATTTATTGGCTAGTCAGAAAAATCAGAAAAAGAATAATACTAATGAAACTGAACAGTACTAAATAATAATAATGAAGAAACACTTTGAATTAAATTCATGTTGGTAAATGACATTCTTTAGTGGAAATTCTAGCTACACAATGTCTGTGTGTACCTCACTCTCAATAGTAGTATGACAATCTTCATCATTCATGGGCTGATCTCCTTCGTGTTCGTCACGGCTTTCCAGGTTGCAATAAATCTGCAGCTCTTCATTTTCCCTCCAAAATGCTTCGAAAGCAGTCTCGTAACATCTTTCACTTTTTGTGCCTGAAGGACAACCCCTCTGTATATGTCTTCAGGCTGTACGTGAGTCATATCAAACTCAGGTTTCGTGACACGTTTAGGTTTGAGAATGTCAGTTCTGTAGGAAATTTCACCCCAGACCAAAATGTTATTGTTCTTCTTCTTTGTCAAAATTGTCTCCACCCAGGGGTTAACATATAGTGGACGTGGGTTGGCGACTACGGTGCCCCAGCTGACTCCGGCATTGTTTCCACTTACTTGTGCCGTGCTCCTCTCCGTCTTCTTTCCTGTCGACCTCACTTGGTCAACTCTTGTACTCTTCCGACCCCGACGGGATTGGGGTATCCGAGGCCTAGGGAGTCGATTCCTTTCCCGCCTTAATTGGCCCTTGTCTCATCTTTTCTGATACCCTCCTTCTGCGAGGGGTCAGCCTTCTTTTTCTTTTCAACTTATCTCCTGCCTTCTGCTCAAGGCCCTCAAGGAGGCAGGGTGTATGTAGCCCCACCACTTCTGGTGCATCCTAGATATTGCTACACCCTCAGGGGCTGACGGCTGGTGAGTTCGGGTGTTGGCGACCCCGAGAGATTCCTGAGCTGGGTCCGTTTTCCCCTTATGTCCCTTACCTATGGGGCGGACCCACTCCTCTCCTCTTGTCATTGTATTTCCTTTTCTCTTTAAGATCCCAGCACTGTTTTTGTTACTTGGTTCCCCGTGTATCTAAATTCCCTTTAGCGATTTTTCGTAGGTTTTTTATAATCTACGTTGCATTTTGTAAGTTTTGTCTATCTAAATTGCATCTCGCGATTTTGTACGTATTTTCGATCTCATTTGCATTTTGTAAGTATTTTGAATTTCATTGCATTTTGTAAGTATTTCGACGCTACATTGCATTTTGTTCGTATTTTGAACCTAGCCTACATTTTGTGAGTCTTTTTCAATCTATTCTTTTTGTGAATCTTTTCGTTCTAAATTCCCTTTTGTCAGAACATTTTGTGAGTTGTTTCAATCTGAGTTCCTTTTTGTAAGTATTTTCGTCTCACTTAATTTTCGTTCTAGTTTTCTTTTCTTTATCGAGGGAGGGGCGTGGTGGCTCAGCGGTCTAGCTGTATGCCTCTCACCAAGGCGGTCCGGGTTCGATTCCCGGTCAATGCATGTGAGATTTTCGAAGTGAAATGCCATGTCCTGTGGTTCGGATTCCACGTAAAAAGGAGGTCCCATGGCTCATGATCTCAAGATTAACGGTCACGTTAATCTACAAGCTTCCTTCCTTCTTTTCATTATCATTTTCGCTATCGCCCAGATTATTAGGGGCCGATAACCTAGATGTTAGGCCCCTTAAAACAAAAATTATCATCATCATTTTTGTATTCAAAGGGTGGTCTCAAAAATAGTCCCTTGCGACAAAGTTTTTGTTCGACCAAGCTGATTTTTTTAAAATGTTGTTGAGATGTATAGACACAATAATTGTTTTGGGTTTTTGTGTTAGATGAATACTGTTCTTTCCATAAATGTATTAACTTTCATTTTATATATGTTTTAAATTTCAGCATTAATAGTTTAATGTTATCTATCAAAATTCATACTAAAACTCAAAAGATGTTCAAAACCAGAAACAAGTTTACATTAGTGTACCTTTTGCAACTACTTTACCAAGTTTCAACAATATCTGAAAAGAATTGCCTCGCAAGGAGCATTTTGTACACAGAAAAACATTGGAAAAGAGCAATGCGAGAAAAAGGCAAGTTAATATGTACTCACTCAAAACTGCCCTGCCTCATAGTTTTCCCTTCATATCTCCTCGTTCCTTCTTCCTTAGATATCGTCTGCCATTTTACATGCCTCCTAGTCATTTTCTCCCGATCACAGCCCCTCGTTTGTGCCTCAGTAAAACGTCTAGCATCTTATAGTTTGCATAGAGAACTTGAGGTTATAGTGATTTTCAAATTTCTGACGGAATGAATGGTTTCCAGAGTTTTGTAGTGCCCCATATTGAATTCTGAGACAGCCCTGGGGATACCAAGTTCCAGTTTTGTCTTGGAAACAAATATCTCCTTAGGGTATTTACTCCACACTATATTAAGGAGGGACTCGTTAGCATTCTGAGTCTTCCCCGCTGTACAACGCTGCAATATCTGATCAGAAGCTAGTCTCAGATACACAGGTGCTATCTTCTCAACAACAGAAGGATTCAGCTTGCAACTCATTCTACTGTGGCTATCAGTTGGTTTTCCTTCTGCCTGTTGTCGGTGATAGAAGCACCCTTAGGACAAGTCAAATGCTGAGGCTTGCGGTCAGTTGACATACAGTGTCTAAGAGTTGCAAAAACTACCCTCTTCATTTTTCCTACACCTGGAATATTATTGACAATGGCATGCCTATAATAATGGGTCAATTTAGTTATAGTGCTGTCCTTCAAGTTGCCCTCTTTACTCCCACCCAGTGTCACACCCTTCGCCCTCGATTCCTTGACAGTGTTACGAAGAGCAGTACCGAGTCGCTTAGAAATATGGTCTATGCATTCTTCTTTCTCAGTCCTTTGTTCTGGACCGTACACCTCAATCTCATTCAAGTGGGAGTAGGTCTTGGCATCCCCATCTGACAACAGCGATGTGTATCGAAAACCATTGTCAATGTATCTCTTCCACAGCCCCCCAGGGGCTCACTTCTAGTGGGCGTGGGTTGGCGACCACGGGGCCCCAGCTGAGTCCGGCATTGCTTCCACTTACTTGTGCCGGGCTTCTCTCTGTCTTCTTTCCTGTCGACCTCACTTGGTCAACTCTTGTTCTCTTCCGACCCCGACGGTATTAGGGTATCCGAGGCCTAGGGAGTCACTTCCTTTCCCGCCTTAATTGGCCCTTGTCTCATCTTTCCTGATACCCTCCTTGTGTGAGGGGTCAGCCTTCTTTTTCTTTTAACCCCAGGGGCTCACATCTTGTGGGCGTGGGTTGGCGACCACGGGGCCCCAGCTGAGTCCGGCATTGCTTCCACTTACTTGTGCCGGGCTCCTCTCTGTCTTCTTTCCTGTCGACCTCCCTTGGTCAACTCTTGTTCTCTTCTGACCCCGACGGTATTCGGGTATCCGAGGCCTAGGGAGTCTCTTCCTTTCCCGCCTTAATTGGCCCTTGTCTCATCTTTCCTGATACCCTCCTTCTGCGAGGGGTCAGCCTTCTTTTTCTCTTCCTTTTACCTCCTGCCTTGTGCTCTAGGCCCTTAAGGAGGCAGGGTGTATGTAGCCCCACCACTTCTGGTGCACCCTAGATAATGCTACACCCTCAGGGGCTCACGGCTTGCGAGTTCGGGAGTTGGCGACCCCGAGGGATTCCTGAGATGGGTCCGTTTTCCCCTTTTGTCCCTTACCTTTGGGGCGGACCCTCTCCTCTTTCACTTTCCTATCTGCCTTTCATGGCTCTGCTTCCTTCCAAGTCCCTCAATCCGCCTTCTCCGAGGGTTGAGGGCATTTCTTTTCCTTCTGTCCTTTTATTTGCCTTATTCTCCTTTAATTTTCCATTTCTTCTTCTAGTATGTAGGTTAGTAGTTAGTTTTAGTTTTAAGTTCGCTTTTCTTTTTCATCTTCACGATCACCCAAACCATCAGGGGCCGATAACCTAGATGTTAGGCCCCTTAAAACAACAATTATCATCATCATCATCATCACGGCTGGTGAGTTCGGGAGTTGGCGACCCCGAGGGATTCCTGAGCTGGGTCCGTTTTTCCCTTTTGTCCCTTACCTCCGGGGCGGACCCTCTCCTCTTTCACTTTCCTATCTGCCTTTCATGGCTCTCCTTCCTTCCAAGTCCCTCCATCCGCATTCTCCGCGGGTTGAGGGCATTTCTTTTCCTTCTGTCCTTTTATTTGCCTTATTCTCCTTTAGTTTTCCATTTCTTCTTGTAGTATATAGGTTAGTAGTTAGTTTTAGTTTTAAGTTCGCTTTTCATTTTCATCTTCACGATCACCCAAACCATCAGGGGCCGATAGCCTAGATGTTAGGCCCCTTAAAACAACAATTATCATCATCATCATCATCATCATCTCTTCCACAGGATCTCTCCAATGTCTTTTTCCATTGCATTGGAGGACCCATCATAATTTTTCTGGCATTCACCTGAGCTCTATGACCCTCCCACCAAATATTATATTCTGCAGTATTTTTCCCCAGGTCCCTTTCTGCAATAACACACTGATGGCAATACTTTGACAGAACATGGTAGTCTAACACAACTCCAGTCAGAATGTCAATAACGAATCCTGCACCATAATTTGATGTATGGCCACGTTTCTGCCATGTTGCATCATATGAAACCCCTTTGTCAATGGTCTGTTCATCACTAGCCCCATGAGCATTGTGTACTACTTGTGCAGCCATAGAAAGTACTTCTCTTCTCATTAATTTTCCCTCGTCTATGCGAATTCTCAGGTGTTTTGCAAAAGGCCTTCGACCTAAAGAGTTCATACCCATACCGATAGAAAATGTCTACAACCCACGCTGGCCTTTACCTAAACTACTAAATGTCTCAACCATAGCACTGTTCACATGGAAACCAGGTCTTTGAGAATTATCATCTCTGATTCTTGGTGAAGTGTAGGTGTTAGCAGAAACATAACCACATGTTCTGCATTTAATTATAATTTTAGAGGAGAACCCATGAGTTTCCCTAAATGCAATAAAAATAGATTTGTTCTTACACTCACCACACAGTAGCTCCTTCACAAGTTCTTGCCAAACATCCTTATGCACCAAGGTATAGACCACAGACCCAACACTTTGTTCTGCACTGGCAGAAACAGATAATAAATTTATTTTCCTCTCAGATGCAGACATATCTGCATCTAGTGAGCTACTAGAAACGTTATTCACTTCTTCATTAGGCCTAACTGAACTGATTTCTTGTCCTGGTTTCTGACTATAGCTAATTTGGCATCTTACTTTTCTTTGAGTGACGTTTTTTCACTGGTCCATAGCTACACCTAGGACCCTTATGGATTTCCATGGTTTGTCACTAATAATAATAATAATCACTATTGCTATACGCCTAGGCCTAACCTAAAATGTATAATTACTACTTATCTAAACACTAAAACGACGCACTAAGACCTCTACGCTATAAATTACACAACTACAAAGGAAATAAGACGAAACACATCACTGAATAATCACTAGTTTGGATTATGTCATTCGCTGTACTGAAACCACATGTTACGTCTGCATTACAATAGCATAAACAAACAGGAAAGCCATGCTTGTACTACTACAGTCAACACAAATACGAAATTCAGAATGTAAATAATACATATATATATATATATAAATATAATATTAACCATCAAAGTATCCCCCCTGTGGGTGGGGGGTTTAGAATACACCCACGGTATCCCCTGCCTGTTGTAAGAGGCGACTAAAAGGGGCGACCTTGGCTATACTTTAAGGACTCCGCGTTGTTTTGTGAATTGTACCCCCAGTGGGTGGGAGGAAGCGAATACATCCACGGTAATCCCTGCCAGTCGTAAAAGGCGACTAAAAGGGCTTCTTGGAACGGTCCCCTTTCGAGGGTTTGACAGTCAGCTCTAAAAGACATACACCCGTGCGGTATAACTCTCATTAGGTTATATCGCACTTCTTTCCGTTACTGCTTTCAGGGTCTGGCAACCAAAATTTCTATATGTGCGTGCTGTTAGGGGATGGGCCACTTACGCTTGCGACTACGCTCGAAAGCCTGTTCCGGTCTTGGCCGCGCCGACAGGTGGGTGTGCCATGTACCCGTGCAGTAGTATCCGCCTGACTAAGCAGGTCCCCGCACAGCCGAATGTCTGAGCTGTAAAATCCAGTATATGCCAAGAGGTACATGCCGATACGGCATTGTAAAACATCGGATCCCCGGGCAATGCCTTCCAAGCTAGGCGGGCCTTGCCCTGGCTGGGTAGCGCCTACTGCGACAGCCCGTGATCGGATGTCGGTGGCATTCGGGGAGAATGATCTGGCCATGGGTTCAAAAAGAAAAATCCCCAACCAGGGTTGTCCTACACCCAAACAGGGTGGTCCTACACCCAAGTCTTTAACATTTGATTCCCTACGGGGATCAACCCCCTGGGAACAATCTGTGCGTGAAAATCTGGGTGCTAACACCCCCAAGTTTCTGGTAGCTACCAGAACAGATGGGGGTGATTTCAAGCTGGTAAAGAGTATTTTGTTTTCTCGCCAAATAGAAGGTGTCTATGGTGAGCTTGAGAAAGTACAAAAGATGAGGAACGGTAGCTTGTTGCTTAGACTAGTACTGGTGAGCAAGTTGAACGACTTTTGCAATGTGACCACTTTGGCGACATTCCCGTCAAAGTGGAAAAGCACACGTCTCTGAATCTGGTCCGAGGAGTTATTTTCCACCGGGACCTGATTCTGAACACTGACGAGGAGCTCAAGGAGGATATGCAGCACCGTCACGTGACTGATGTCCGGCGCATTACGCGCAAGGTCAACGGTCAAATCGTGGATACTGGTGCTTTCATTATTTCCTTTGACCTTTCGATACTCCCGGAGAAAGTCAAGGTTACAAGTTACCGTTGTGACGTACGGCCTTATATCCCTCCACCCATGAGGTGTTATAAGTGCCAGAAGTTCGGGCACATGTTATCCCGATGCTCGAGCCCCGAAATCTGCGGAACATGCGGTAAGGTACCACACGAAGCGGAAGAGTGCACAACACCTTATCAGTGCACTAATTGCCCTGGATTTCATTCTCCTCGGGACAGGAACTGTCCTGTCTTCCTGAGTGAGAAGAAAATCCAGGAGATCAAAACCCTGGATGGTCTCACCTACCAGGAAGCCGGCAAGAAGTACCATACCACGATTTCGCCTTCTCCAACGATTGATTATAGAGCCATAATACCAAATTTGGTCCCGGCGACCTCATCTTTTGTACCAGCTGTGAAACCTGCAACTGAGTTACCTGTTCCGAAGCCAGCACCTATGATTATAACGGAAAGCCCGAAGGTGACTTCAACTCCACCTTCGGCCAGCACGAAGGCTGCTCCGCCCGCACAGCAGGGGAGGAAGTTGAAGACTTACTCCCCACTCGGGAGGAAGTCGAAGACTTTCTCCCCACCCAAACGGTCGGCGAAAGCCGCGCCGAAGCCGGCTTCGTCGACCAGGGTCAGGAATTCTGCTCCTGACCCGTCTATATATCTTAAAGAGGCGGGTAAGGGTAAGAAGGGACCCCGCACTACGCATTCCCTTTCTCCCAAAAAGGGGAAGCCATCCGCGCCAACACCTGCGGATGCTTCTGCGCCTGGGGACGTTTCGGTCCCCAGATCTGCGCGCTCCCCACGGAGATCCCCCCGCCGCCGAACTGCGTCTATGAAATCTTCCACCGATTCGATTCACTCCATGACCTCGCCTGAGAACATGGAGATTATAGTCGACGTATTGACTGTAGATCCTCCAGAGTCTAAGTTGTAGCTTGCTGCTCCAACTTATTCCCTAAGTTCACACAATGGCACTGTTACAGTGGAATTGTAACAGTTATGACAGGCATTTGACTGAACTCCGTCAGCTTATTGCCCAATACGCAGCGAGTATAGTCTGCCTACACGAAACAAACCTCAGACCTGATCACGAGACTGTTCTGAGAGGTTTCCGACTATACTCTAAAGAGCGACAAGACGCCGCCCGGGGTTCCGGAGGCGTTTGTACCTTCGTTCGCTCTGACTGCTATAGTGAGGAGTTTCCACTCGCCACTCCTCTGGAAGCTATTGCAGTTCGCGTGTCCTTGCCTGCTATGACAACTGTTTGTAACGTGTACCTTCCACCGAACCAGCCCCTTGCTATTAATGACGTCTTTGATCTTGTTGATCAACTTCCAGTCCCTTTCCTAATCGCCCGTGGCTCATAATCACCAGATTCACGGTCACGTAAAACTACAATCTTCCTTCCTTTCCTTTCCTAATCGTGGGTGATTTCAACTCTCATCACCCCCAATGGGGATCACCATCTTCCTGCCCCAGAGGAAGGGACGTGGAGGGCTTAATTCAAGGGTTGGATTTATCTCTATTAAATACAGGGGAAGCTACACATTTTAGCTTAGCGCACGGCACGTACTCACACATTGACTTGAGTGTGTATAGCCGTGCGCTGGTCCCCCTATTTGGTTGGTATGTACACGACGACCTCTGTGACAGTGACCATTTGCCGATCGTTCTTACCCTTCTGACCCAGACGTCCGTGGAGTTCCCCCGTCGTTGGGTTCATAAGCGGGCAAATTGGCCCTCGTTTCAAGAACGAGCTGTGTTCGTTGATCTTGGTTGCCGGAGCGTCGATGACGAGGTACAGCACATCACCGATGTGCTTCTTGGTGCCGCCAAAGAGTCCATTCCATCCTTTTCTGGGACTCCTCGTCGCAAACTCGTCCCTTGGTGGACAGAGGATATTGCAGCGGCAATAAGAGACCGTCGTCGAGCTCACAAGCACTACCGTCGGCGTCCAACCATGGCCAATTTGGTGGCGTTAAGAAATTTCGTGCCAAGGCACGGATTCTTATTCGCCAGAGTAAGAAACAATCCTGGGAACGGTATGTGTCTTCCATTACGGCACATACCCCCTCCTCTCAAGTGTGGACTAAACTACGACGCATTTCGGGAATTCAGACATCTTCTACTGTACCGGGAATTTCCATTGCTAATGAACTGGTTACAGATCCTTATCGCGTTGCAAACCATCTCGCCTCGTAATTTGCGGATATATCCGGTTACGATAACTATAACCCAGCCTTCGTGGCCCTGAAGCGCGAAGCGGAACGTTTCCAGCTTAGTTTTGCTTCCCGCGCTTCGGAGGAGTACAACGTGCCCTTTACGGAGTGGGAACTCCGCGGAGCGCTGGCGCTCTGCAGGGACACGTCTCCTGGCCCGGATAATATTCACAACCAGATGCTTAAACACCTTAACGATGAGAGCATTCGCTATTTGCTCAGGGTGTTTAATCGTATCTGGTTGGAAGGTGTGTTTCCAGCGCAATGGCAGGAAGGTATCATTATACCTATTCTGAAGCCCGATAAGGATCCCAAATTGACAGGGAGTTACAGACCTATTTGTCTCACAAACGGCTTGTGCAAGCTCTTTGAGAGGATGGTCAATCGGCGCCTAGTGTGGGTCCTGGAGAACCGGGGACTCCTGTCTGAATACCAGTGTGGTTTCAGGGCGTCTCGGTGTACCAACGACCATCTGGTACGCCTGGAGACCGCCATACAGGACGCTTTTCTCCGGAGACAGCACCTAGTCGCTGTTTTCTTTGACCTCGAGAAGGCCTATGACACCACTTGGCGTTACGGCATCCTCTCTACCCTGCATCAATGGAAATTCCGAGGTAACTTGCTGGTTTTTATTGCGAATTTTCTGTCCCTTCGCCTGTTCCGTGTCCGAATAGGGGGGACATATTCGCAATATCATATACAGGAAAACGGAGTCCCAAAGGGATCGGTGCTTAGCGTAACATTATTTGCGATTGCCATAAACGGTATAGTCGCTGCTGCTGGTCCAGCAGTGGTACCGTCGCTATATGTAGACGACTTCGCTCTACATTATAGTGCGCAAAATATGGCGGTCGCTGAACGACAGCTACAACAAGCTATTCGGAGAGTGGAACGCTGGACAATGGAGCATGGCTTTCGATTCTCAACCGCTAAGTCCTTGGTTGTCCATTTCTGCCGAAAGCGCACCCTCAATCCAGATCCTGAGCTTTATCTGGGCAATGTAGCTTTGCCTGTTGTTGCTGCGTACCGGTTCCTTGGGCTCCTTTTCGATCAGAAATTGACGCGGGAACCACACGTGCGGTGTTTGAAAACTGCCTGCGCTAAGAAACGCAACACGCTGCGGTTTCTTAGCGGCACATCATGGGGGTCGGACCGCGCGGTGCTCCTGGGTTTTTATAAGTCACTGATTTTATCTAGGTTAGATTATGGCAGTGTAGCATATGGTTCGGCCCGTAAGTCAGTGCTTGTTAAACTGGACAGTGTCCACCACGGCGGTGTGAGGCTGGCGACGGGTGCCTTTCGGACAAGCCCAGTCGTCAGCTTGCTCGCCGAGGCTGGCGTACCTCCTTTACACCTGAGGCGCCAACAAGTACTGCTGACCTATGCTGCAACTATTCGACAGATGCCACTTCATCCAAGCTATCCATGTTTGTTTTCCAATCCGAATCGCCGGCTGTATGATTCGCTCGCCCGAGCCACTCGGCCGGCGGGGATCCGCTTGGATGACTTATACCGTCAGTTCCGATTTCCTTGTCTCCTGTATCGTCCGAGTACCTATCAAGGCCCCTCCGGGGATGGTCTCTCGCCCTGATATCATCCTGGATGTGCACACCGGCCCCAAGTCGGACACGGACTCCTCCGTCAATCGGAGGCTGTTCCAGTCCGTGGTGAGCCGGTATGCGGGATCAAGGCGTCTATTCACGGACGGTTCGAGGGTAAACGAGAAAGTAGGCTGTGCATTTGTGGTTGAGGATCGTCGGTTTCTCTTTTCACTTCTCGAGGCCTGTGGCGTGTAGACTGCGGAGCTCTATGCCATCTTAGAGGCTCTGCGGTACACGTTATCAGACGATCACCAGCACTTTCTTATGTGTACTGACACTCTGAGTGCGCTGCAAGCGATCGATGTGTGTTTCCCGAAGCACCCGTTGGTCCAGCGCGTGCACGACCAGCTCGTCAGTTCGCGTAACGCTGGAACCGGGGTGACCTTTGTGTGGCTTCCTAGCCACATGGGTATTGCGGGAAACGAGCTTGCTGATCAGGCGGCAGTCGCACTGCCCTCGCTACCGTATAAGGTGCCTGCTAGGGATGTGCTCTCTCAGTTGCGGCATTCGATCCTGTCGCAATGGGAGGAGGCATGGCGTGCCACGCCTCCACCCAACAAACTGAGAGGCTTCAAGGAGACAACGAAGGTGTGGAAATCTTCCTTCCGATCTCTCCGGAAGGAAGCTGTGGTACTCTGTCGACTCCGGATCGGCCATGGGATTGCTACGCCCTCCCACTTGCTAAAGAGAGAAGATCCTCCTTCATCTTCTAGTATGTAGGTTAGTAGTTAGTTTGAGTTTTAAGTTCGCTTTTCATTTTCATCTTCACGATCACCCAAACCATCAGGGGCCGATAACCTAGATGTTAGGCCCCTTAAAACAACAATTATCATCATCATCATCATCCTCTCCAATCATCTCCTCTTTTCCTTATTAGTTAGTTTTAGTTTTAAGTTTACATCTCATTTTCATCTTCACGATCACCCACACCATCAGGGGCCGATAGCCTAGATGTTAGGCCCCTTAAAACAACAATTATCATCATCATCATCATTCTCATTTTCGCTATCACCCAGATCTTTAGGGGCCGATAACCTAGATGTCAGGCCCCTTAAAACAACAATTAGCATCATCATCATCTTCTTCTTATTCTTCTTTCCTGTCGACCTCACTTCTTCAACTCTTGTTCTCTTCCGACCCCGACGGTATTAGGGTATCCGAGACCTAGGGAATCTCTTTATTTCCCGCCTTAATTGGCCCTTGTCTCATCTTTTCTGATTCCCTCCTTCTGCGAGGGGTCAGCCTCTTTTTTCTTTTCATGTTATCTCCTGCCTTCTGCTCAAGGCCCTCAAGGAGGCCGGGTGTATGTAGCCCTACCACTTTTGGTGCACCCTCAGGGGCTCACGGCTGGTGAGTTGGGGAGTTGGCGACCCCGAGGGATTCCTGAGCTGGGTCCGTTCTTCCCTTTTTGTCCCTACCTGTGGCGGGACCCTCTCCTCTTTCAGTTTCCTATCTGCCTTTCATGACTCTCCTTCCTTCCAAGTCCCTCAATCCGCATTCTTCGAGGGTTGAAGGCATTTCTTTTCCTCCTGTCCTTTATTTGCTTTATTCTCCTTTAGTTTTCCATTTCTTCTTCTAGTATGTAGGTTAGTAGTTAGTTTTAATTTTAAGTTCGCTTTTCATTTTCATCTTTTTTAAGTTCGCTTTTCATTTTCATCTTCACGATCACCCAAACCATCAGGGGCCGATAACCTAGATGTTAGGCCCCTTAAAACAACAATTATCATCATCATCATCATCATCATTTTCATCTTCACGATCACCCAAACCATCAGGTGCCGATAACCTCGATGTTAGGCCCCTTAAAACAACAATTATCATCGTCATCATCTAGTATGTAAGTTGGTAGTTAGTTTTAGATTTAAGTTTGCATTTTATTTTTCATCTTCACGATCACCCAAAACATCACGGGCCGATAATCTAGATGTTAGGCCCTTTAAAACAACAATTATCATCACACCCACGGTATCCCCTGCCTGTCGTACGAGGCGACTAAAAGGGATTCTTGGCCCAGGTCCCCTTTACGGGTTTGACAGCCAGCTCTAAACGCTACACTTAGTGCGATATATCTCTCATTAGGTTATTTCGCACGCCTTTTCCGTTCATGTTTTTGAGGTCTGGCACTCAAAATTAATATGTGCGTGCTGTCAGGGGAAGGGCCACTTAACTGTGCGACTACGCTCGAGAGCCTGTTCGGTCTGACCACACCGACAGGTGGGTGCGCCATGTACCCTGCAGTAGTATCCGCCTGACAACGAAGGTCCCCGCACAGCTGCATGCCTGTGCTGGAAATCTCTCTAGTATATGCCAAGAGGTACATGCCTGCATGGCATGTCAAACATCGGACCCCCGGGCAACGGCTCCCAAGCTAGGCGGGCCTTGTCTTGACTGGGTAGCGCCTACAGAGACAGCCCGTGATTGGGTGTCCGGACATAACCCACTGTACCCGTATATTCGAGAGGCGGTCTGTCAGATATCCGAAGCAAAGCTGGATTTGTAGACACTGACGCTCCGGCTTAAATACTAGTCAAGAATCTTCTCCAACATGACCCTCAAGAATATACGTAGCGGTAGATACGATGAAACTGTGAATAACATAAATGCACTTGGCTCCAAGTAGAGCACCTACCTTGTTCTCGGGGATCTCCTGGACAGCTCTTAGACCTAAAAATGGGTTTCACAGTTGCATCTCTCTATATCTAAAATAAATCGAATCGACGCGGCGTCTAACAAAACTATACAATTTAATAACAAGGGTAAACTATAACTAAACATTCATACAATTAATAAAACTCACACTCATTCTCACCTCTTCACTTCCACTTCTACGCCACTGACAACAATCCTGTGTTCCACGAACACTGTGATAAAAATTTCGGGCGGCCTAAGCCTTCTCAACAAGCTAAAACAATTAAAGGAGCCTGGCGTGCTTCACATTCCCTGGGCCACGCTTACGAAGTGCACCTGCACCCTCGCAGAGCGTGTAAGAATCACGTGGTTGGTTATATAACAGACCCTACCGGCTGATTCATTCATTGAGGCTATGCTGGTGTAAACAAGTCTGCACATTTGTGGCCTGATCTCGGACTAGAACGAAATGAGTTCTCCACTAGAACTTCGCTCGACAGCACTTGCCATTAAAATACACACTTCTGTCATCCAACAGGCAACGTTACAAAAATCTCATTTATGCTAGATAAAAACGCAAATCATCCAAACATCCTTCATGTGAACTAAATTATACTTCTACACACTGTTCCTTTCACTCCCTCGCGTCGTGATATCCCAACGGAGTTGTTACCATTCACACTGAACAATAAGTAAACCACATTCAAAACATATTGACTTTTATAATCTACAGTTTGCAAAAACATCGAACAACTTCCTAAAACTAACACGTTATTCCCTTGATTGAATAATAATAATGAAAGTTTATAACAAAAGAATTTAAATTACACTTAATAGCATGAGCTATTATCAAACTAAAATGTAATGTCTATTTAAAAAAGAGCGTCTGCTCTGATCTCACATTAATGCCAATCGCAATTTAATCGGATCCTCACAATCTTCCATCACTTCAGAAATACTACCACTTATACTCAATTCTGGTCTGTAGTCAAAATAAGTCGGATATGTTCAACCAGCTAAGGTAAAACACACGCAGTTACATACTTGGGTTTAATAAAGGTTAATAAGAGTAATTCATAACAGACTTCAATATCCGAAGTAGTAGGGAACTTTAGACTTTGAATAGTATCCCCTGCCTGTCGTAAGAGGCGACTAAAAGGGGCGACCTTGGCTATACTTTAAGGACTCCGCGTTGTTTTGTGAATTGGACCCCCAGTGGGTGGGAGGAAGCGAATACATCCACGGTACTCCCTACCAGTCGTAAAAGGCGACAAAAAGGGCTTCTCGGAACGGTCCCCTTTCGAGGGTTTGACAGTCAGCTCTAAAAGACATACACCCGTGCGGTATAACTCTCATTAGGTTATATCGCACTTCTTTCCGTCACTGCTTTCAGGGTATGGCAACCAAAATTTCTATATGTGCGTGCTGTTAGGGGATGGGCCACTTACGCTAGCGACTACGCTCAAAAGCCTGTTCCGGTCTTGGCCGCGCCGACAGGTGGGTGTGCCATGTACCCGTTCAGTAGTATCCGCCTGACTACGCAGGTCCCCGCACAGCAGAATGTCTGAGCTGTAAAATCCAGTATATGCCAAGGGGTACATGCCGATACGGCATTGTAAAACATCGGACCCCCGGGCAATGCCTTCCAAGCTAGGCGGGCCTTGCCCTGGCTGGGTAGCGCCTACTGTGACGGCCCGTGATCGGATGTCGGTGACATTCGGGGAGGATGATCTGGCCATGGGTTCTAAAAGAAAAATCCCCAACCAGGGTGGACGTACACCCAAACAGGGTGGTCCTACACCCAAGTCTTTAACATTTGATTCCCTACGGGGATCAACCCCCTGGGAACAATCTGTGCGTGACAATCTGGGTACTAACACCCCCAAGTTTCTGGTAGCTACCAGAACAGATGGGGGTGATTTCAAGCTGGTAAAGAGTATTTTGTTTTCTCGCCACATAGAAGGTGTCTATGGTGAGCTTGAGAAAATACAAAAGATGAGGAACGGTAGCTTGTTGCTCAAGACTAGGACTGGAGAGCAAGTTGAACAACTTTTGCAATGTGACCACTTTGGCGACATTCCCGTCAAAGTGGAAAAGCACACGTCCCTGAATCTGGTCCGAGGAGTTATTTTCCACCGGGACCTGATTCTGAACACTGACGAGGAGCTCAAGGAGGATATGCGGCACCGTCACGTGACTGATGTCCGGCGCATTACGCGCAAGGACAATGGTCAAATCGTGGATACTGGTGCTTTCATTATTTCCTTTGTGCTCCCCCAGGGGCTCACATCTTGTGGGCGTGGGTTGGCGACCACGGGGCCCCAGCTGAGTCCGGCATTGCTTCCACTTACTTGTGCCGGGCTCCTCTCCGTCTTCTTTCCTGTCGACCTCACTTGGTCAACTCTTGTTCTCTTCTGACCCCGACGGTATTAGGGTATCCGAGGCCTAGGGAGTCTCTTCCTTTCCCGCCTTAATTGGCCCTTGTCTCATCCTTTCTGATACCCTCCTTCTGCGAGGGGTCAGCCTTCTTTTTCTCTTCCTTTTACCTCCTGCCTTGTGCTCTAGGCCCTTAAGGAGGCCGGGTGTATGTAGCCCCACCACTTCTGGTACACCCTATGTAATGCTACACCCTCAGGGGCTCACGGCTGGTGAGTTCGGGAGTTGGCGACCCCGAGGGATTCCTGAGCTGGGTCCGTTTTCCCCTTTTGTCCCTTACCTTTGGGGCGGACCCTCTCCTCTTTCACTTTCCTATATGCCTTTCATGGCTCTCCTTCCTTCCAAGTCCCTCAATCCGCCTTCTCCGAGGGTTGAGGGCATTTCTTTTCCTTCTGTCCTTTTATTTGCCTTATTCTCCGTTTGTTTTCCATTTCTTCTTCTAGTATGTAGGTTGGTAGTTAGTTTTAGTTTTAAGTTTACATTTCATTTTCATCTTCACGATCACCCAAACCATCAGGGGCCGATAGCCTAGATGTTAGGCCCCTTAAAACAACAATTATCATCATCATCATCATATTTCCTTTGAGCTTTCGGTGCTCCCGGAGAAAGTCAAGGTTACAAGTTACCGTTGTGACGTACGGCCTTATATCCCTCCCCCAATGAGGTGTTATAAATGCCAGAAGTTCGGCCACATGTTATCCCGATGCTCGAGTCCCGCAATCTGCGGAACATGCGGTAAGGTACCACACGAAGCGGAAGAGTGCACAACACCTTATCAGTGCACTAATTGCCCTGGATTTCATTCTCCTCGGGACAAGAACTGCCCTGTCTTCCTGAGTGAGAAGAAAATCCAGGAGATCAAAACCCTGGATGGTCTGACCTACCAGGAGGCCCGCAAGAAGTACCGTACCACGACTTCGCCTTCTCCAACGATTGATTATAGAGCCATAATACCAAATTTGGTCCCGGCTACCTCATCTTTTGTTCCAGCTGTGAAACCTGCAACTGAGTTTCCTGTTCCAAAACCAGCTCCTAACATTATAACGGAAAGCCCGAAGGTGACTTCAACTCCACCTTCGGCCAGCACGAAGGCTGTGCGAGCGAAGGCTGCTCCGCCCGCACAGCAGGGGAGGAAGTTGAAGACTTCCTCCCCACTCGGGAGGAAGTCGAAGTCTTCCTCCCCATCCAAACGGTCGGCGAAAGCCGCGGCGGAGGCGGCATCGTCGACCAGGGTCAGGACTTCGGCTCCTGACCCGTCTATATACCTTAAAGAGCCGGGGGCGGGTAAGAAGGGACCCCGAACTACCCATTCCCTTTCTCCCAAAAAATGGAAGCCATCCGCGCCAACACCTGCGGATGCTTCTGCGCCTGGGGACGTTTCGGCCCCCAGATCTTCGCGCTCCCCACGGAGATCCCCCCGCCGCCGAACTGCGTCCAGGAAATCATCTACCGAGTCGATTCACTCCATGAACTCGCCTGAGGACATGGAGATTATAGTCGACGTAGTGACTGTAGATTCTCCAGAGTCAAAGTTGGAGTAGCTTGCTGCTCCAACTTATTCCCTAAGTTCACACAATGGCACTGTTACAGTGGAATTGTAACAGTTATGACAGGCATTTGACAGAGCTCCGTCAGCTTATTGCCCAATACGCGGCGAGTATAGTCTGCCTACAGGAAACAAACCTCAGACCTGATCACGAGACTGTTCTGAGAGGTTTCCGACTATACTCTAAAGAGCGACAAGACGCCGCCCGGGCTTCCGGGGGCGTTTGTACCTTCGTTCGCTCTGACTGCTATAGTGAGGAGTTTCCACTCGCCACTCCTCTGGAAGCTATTGCAGTTCGCGTGTCCTTGCCTGCTATGACAACTGTTTGTAACGTGTACCTTCCACCGAACCAACCCCTTGATATTAATGACGTCTTAGATCTTGTTGATCAACTTCCAGTCCCTTTCCTACTCGTGGGTGATTTCAACTCTCATCACCCCCAATGGGGATCACCATCTTCCTGCCCCAGAGGAAGGGACGTGGAAGGCTTAATTCAAGGGTTGGATTTATGTCTATTAAGTACAGGGGAAGCTACACATTTTAGCTTAGCGCACGGCACGTACTCACACATTGACTTGAGTGTGTGTAGCCGTGCGCTGGTCCCCTTATTTGGCTGGTATGTACACGATGACCTCTGTGACAGTGACCATTTCCCGATCGTTCTTACCCTTCTGAACCAGACGCCCGTTGAGTTCCCCAGTCGTTGGGTTCTTAAGCGGGCAAATTGGCCCTCGTTTCAAGAACGAGCTGTATTCGTTGATCTTGGTTGCCGGAGCGTCGATGACGAGGTACAGCACATCACCGATGTGCTTCTTGCTGCCGCCGAGGAGTCCATTCCATCCTTTTCTGGGACTCCTCGTCGCAAACTCGTCCCTTGGTGGACAGAGGATATTGCAGCGGCAATAAGAGACCGTCGTCGAGCTCATAAGCACTACCGTCGGCGTCCAACCATGGCCAATTTGGTGGCGTTTAAGAAATTCCGTGCCAAGGCACGGATTCTTATTCGCCAGAGTAAGAAACAATCCTGGGAACGGTATGTGTCTTCTATTACGGCACATACCCCCTCCTCTCAAGTGTGGACTAAACTGCGACGCATTTCGGGAATTCAGACATCTTCTACTGTACCGGGAATTTCCATTGCTAATGAACTGGTTACAGATCCTTATCGCGTTGCAAACCATCTCGCCTCGTATTTTGCGGATATATCCGGTTCCGATAACTATGACCCTGCCTTCGTGGCCCTGAAGCGCGAAGCGGAACGTTTCCATCTTAGTTTTGCTTCCCGCGCTTCGGAGGAGTACAACGTGCCCTTTACGGAGTGGGAACTCCGCGGAGCGCTGGCGCTCTGCAGGGACACGTCTCCTGGCCCGGATAATATTCACAACCAGATGCTTAAACACCTTAACGATGAGAGCATTCGCTATTTGCTCAGGGTGTTTAATCGTATCTGGTTGGAAGGTGTGTTTCCAGCGCAATGGCAGGAAGGTATCATTATACCTATCCTGAAGCCCGATAAGGATCCCAAATTGTCAGGGAGTTACAGACCTATTTGTCTCACAAACGGTTTGTGCAAGCTCTTTGAGAGGATGGTCAATCGGCGCCTGGTGTGGGTCCTGGAGAAACGGGGACTCCTGTCTGAATACCAGTGTGGTTTCAGGGCGTCACGGTGTACCAACGACCATCTGGTACGCCTGGAGACTGCCATACAGGACGCTTTTCTCCGGAGACAGCACCTAGTCGCTGTTTTCTTTGACCTCGAGAAGGCCTATGACACCACTTGGCGTTACGGCATCCTCTCTACCCTGCATCAATGGAAATTCCGAGGTAACTTGCCGGTTTTTATTGCGAATTTTCTGTCCCTTCGCCTGTTCCGTGTCCGAATAGGGGGGACATATTCGCAATATCATATACAGGAAAACGGAGTCCCACAGGGATCGGTGCTTAGCGTAACATTATTTGCGATTGCCATAAACGGTATAGTCGCTGCTGCTAGTCCAGCAGTGGTACCGTCGCTATATGTAGACGACTTTGCTCTACATTATAGTGCGCAAAATATGGCGGTCGCTGAACGACAGCTACAACAAGCTATTCGGAGAGTGGAACGCTGGACACTGGAGCATGGCTTTCGATTCTCAACCGCTAAGTCCTCGGTTGTCCATTTCTGCCGAAAGCGCACCCTCCATCCAGATCCTGAGCTTTATCTGGGCAATGTAGCTTTGCCTGTTGTTGCTGCGTACCGGTTCCTTGGGCTCCTTTTCGATCAGAAATTGACGTGGGAACCACACGTGCGGTGTTTGAAAACTGCCTGCGCTAAGAAACTCAACATGTTGCGTTTTCTTAGCGGCACATCATGGGGTGCGGACCGCGTGGTGCTCCTGCGCTTTTATAAGTCACTGATTTTATCTAGGTTAGATTATGGCAGTGTAGCATATGGTTCGGCCCGTAAGTCAGTGCTTGTTAAACTGGACAGTGTCCACCACGGCGGTGTGAGGCTGGCGACGGGTGCCTTTCGGACAAGCCCAGTCGTCAGCTTGCTCGCTGAGGCTGGCGTACCTCCTTTACACCTGAGGCGCCAACAAGTACTGCTGACCTATGCTGCAACTATTCGACAGATGCCACTTCATCCAAGCTATCCATGTTTGTTCTCCAATCCGAATCGCCGGCTGTATGGTGTGCTCGCCCGAGCCACTCGGCCGGCGGGGATTCGCTTGGATGACTTATACCGTCAGTTCCGATTTCCTTCTGTCTCCTGTATCGTCCGAGTACCTAGCAAGGCCCCTCCGTGGATGGTCTCTCGCCCTGATATCATCCTGGATCTGCACACCGGCCCCAAGTCGGACACGGACTCCTCCGTCCATCGGAGGTTGTTCCAGTCCGTGGTGACACGGTATCCGGGATCAGGGCTTGTATTCACGGACGGTTCGAGGGTAAACGAGAAAGTAGGCTGTGCATTTGTGGTTGAGGATCGTCGGTTTCTCTTTTCACTTCCCGAGGCGTGTAGCGTGTACACTGCGGAGCTCTATGCCATCTTAGAGGCTCTGCGGTACACGTTATCAGACGATCACCAGCACTTTCTTTTGTGTACTGACTCTCTGAGTGCGCTGCAGGCGATCGATGTGTGTTTCCCGAAGCACCCGTTGGTCCAGCGTGTGCACGACCTGCTCGTCAGTTCGCGTAACGCTGGAACCGGGGTGACCTTTGTGTGGCTTCCTAGCCACATGGGTATTGCGGGAAACGAGCTTGCTGATCAGGCGGCGAGAGAGGCAGTCGCACTGCCCTCGCTACCGTATAAGGTGCCTGCTAGTGATGTGCGCTCTCAGTTGCGGCATACGATCCTGTCGCATTGGGAGGAGGCATGGCGTGCCACGCCTCCACCCAACAAACTGAGAGGCATCAAGGAGACAACGAAGGTGTGAAAATCTTCCTTCCGATCTCTCCGGAAGGAAGCTGTGGTACTCTGTCGACTCCGGATCGGCCATGGGATTGCTACGCACTCCCACTTGCTAAAGAGAGAAGATCCTCCTGTGTGTACTTGCGGCGCCCACCTAACCGTGGCACACCTTCTCTTGGAGTGTGTGGATCTGGCCGATCTGCGCAGGACTCTTAAACTGCCTAATACCCTCTCCCTTATTCTCCGTGATGACGAGCCGTCAGCTGACCTCGTCATCCGGTTCATGAGGGAGAGTGGTTACTTTTTTAAGTTTTAAGGTGTAGTTACGACTTTTAATTGTGGTTAAATCTGTTTTATGTTTTTTATTGTGTTATGTATTGTCTTGTTCCCTATGCCTTATTTGTTTTATCCTTTTTTACCATCCGCCTTTTATTCTTTTTATTCAAATAAGGCATAATTTTTGGGGCTCACTGTCTGTTTTATAAACACCATTTTCGCTTCATCCATGGCAGTGAGTTGTTTTTATCTACATCCTTTCATTTCACGTCATTCCATTTCATTAGGGGCCGATAACCTCGATGTTAGGCCCCTTAAAACAACAATTATCATCATCAGACTTTGAATATTGCGTAATCGCGATGACGTCATAGCCCTTTGGGTGACGTCATGGGCCCTTAGAGCGAGCACGTGGTCCGGGAGCGAACATGTGCACTGCACGTGTTAGCGTGGGAAGGGGTTGACCTTTTGGCTTGTTTGTGCGATGATGATAAAAAGTTAATGGGTGTTGACGTCATGGGGGTTGTTTATTAGGATGTTAACCGTCATCTGACACTCATGCGAGTGTGATCATGTGTGCCACTATCAGCAATCCACACATGTGGTGTGCAGCTGTTATGTTTTTTTTGTCCGCGTCGGGCGGTCTGAGCGGAGAGGCGGTTCCCATTCACACATGTGGTGTGCAGCTGTTATTGTTTTTGCTTAGGATGCTAACCGTCATTTGACACCCGTGCAAGTTTGACCATGTGCAGCAGTGTGATTGATCTCGTCTGCTGTGTTCGCGTGAGACAGAGTTGACCTTTAACGTCATTGGCTAAGAATGTAATCTTTGACTTCTTTAAGCAATAGTGGAAAAAAAGAAATGTTTGCGTTAGAAGCTAGTTTGCAGCATATGGTTTCTGGAGTGTGGTAGGGGGTGAAGGATATATAAATGGACGAGTGCATGGAAGAGTTTAACTTTTACTTTTGCGCGAAGAGTGTGTGTGTGTGTGTGTGTGTGAAAGAAATAAAGAAAGTCAACGACGAGGAACAAATTGTGTGATGGAAGCTCTAACGAAGTTCAATAACTTATCATCTTGTACTGAGTATTCTAATAAGAAACTAGCAGAACTAGTCATTGATTTACCATATGTGGTCCAAATTATTCGCCCCGTACAGACGAGGTTTGGAAGAAAAATAGTGGTGGACATTAACATTGAAGATGAAGCAACAAGTGTATTTCTACCAGCAGTATTTTCAAAATTAAGCGCATCAGAGATCGATGAACTAAACTCAATGGGAGGCACACTGATGCTGGTGTATTTGGGGGTGAAGAACCGCTCACATCAAGTCATTTTGAAACAGTACTCGAAGGCAAACTGATGACGGTGTATTTTGGGTTGAAGAACCGCTCACATCAACATGTTTTTGTGAGTATTGGATTATATATATTTTATGTATTGATTGATATAACGATTGATATATTTAGTTGCTAATTATTTCTTAATTTGTTTAATTTTTCAGATTATCTAAAAAACTAATAAAACAACCAGCATAATGAAGTGGAAAACTGTTAATTTCCTGAGTGGAACTGAACATCGATCGCACCCGCTAATAGAGTATCATCGTGTATGCTTTCAACAACCGGAAGAAGAGGAAGAAGATGATAACGAGGTGAGTCGTAATGAGAAAGAAGCTTGTTTTAACAAATGGACATCTTCGAGTGGAATTTCAACATTTTCAGTCTACGTTACCAATGTTAGCAAATCAGATGATAGTCAGCGAGAGGTGACAGAAACAGTTCTAAGATATCTATTGAAAGAATTATGTGAAGATGAACATTTTATTTGTTTCTTCGGATACAATACATTTGATGAAGTTTTCAAAATCGAATTTTCCATGACTTGTTACGATGTAACAAAATTGAATGTGTATAGAAACAATTTGCTTGGTAAACTTCAGGATGAATTTCCTTTTGAGGCTGTTCATTGTTCATTGGAGATTACAGGCAGTAATTTATCACAATGGCTTGAATATACTTTAAAAGATTATAGGTTTATGGTAAACCGATGTTACAGCAACTGCTGGTGGTGTATTAACAATAGTGCAAATTGGACGTATGCTTAGACATCAGCGATGGTACACCAACTGTTGGTGGTGTATTAACTTTAGTGCAAATTGGACAATTGCTTAGACAACACCAACAATGACCTCGCCTCCTAGCAAACGTAGAAAGGTTGATATTGTAATACATAATAACAGTGAAAATATAAGAAACCAATTGGACGATGCATTTGAAAGTGTTTCTAATTTTCGAAGTGAACTAAACGGTGCTATTTCAGTATCATACCAAATCGGGGAAAACACTCAAACCGAGTTGATTGAGAACAGTGAAGAGTTGATTGAATGTTGGAGAGTTATTAGTGAGCACATATTGCAACAAGCTGTGAATTTCGAAGAAATTACAATTCAAATAAAGGATGAATCTTTCTTGAGCTGTGAGTTAATTGAAACAGCATTCAATTCTAGAGTGTACACACTTGCAGTATCAAATGTTAAAAATGAGTTTTTGGATCCTCGCGAATTTTTAGCGAATGCTAATATTTGGTTTACAAAGTATGTTAAGAAAGCGTTAACTGTACAAGCTTTAAAGGTGAATTCAGTTTTGTGTGCACAATATGTGCTTCGCGACATATCAGAAACAAAATATTTTGCTATCAAAAATGAGGTAGTTTTCGAGTATACTGATTTAAATGAATTTTATAATAAGAATATCATTGAAGGTACATTGACAAAAATGAGCGAATTTGAAGCAAATGGTTCCGGGTGGGCTTTAGAAAAAATTCATAGTTTGAGAATTAATATAAATAAATATGTTGGATTTCAAGTAGGAATGTCCAATACTAGTCGATTGCCTGACGTAA
This sequence comes from Meconema thalassinum, assembly GCA_946902985.2. Taxonomy (NCBI): domain Eukaryota; kingdom Metazoa; phylum Arthropoda; class Insecta; order Orthoptera; family Tettigoniidae; genus Meconema; species Meconema thalassinum. The sequence goes on along the minus strand of OX336392.1, from coordinate 498,626,001 downwards.
TAGTCAATAAACATGCAGTGCTAAATTTGTATGATACAAAGGAAGCTTGTTTTGCGTCGAGTGTGGTTGCTGGTTTGTATCCAAAAACTCGAAACGTGAATCATCTTTCTTCCTATCCTAATTACAGAGATGTTTTAAATGTAGATGGTATTCCAATTCCGATGGAAATGAAATATTTAAACAAGTTTGAAAACCAAAACAATATTTCTGTAAATGTGTATGGAGCACAATATGATGAAAACAATTGGGTATGTATGGGAACAAACGAAGTAAAAGGAAAAAAAACTTTTACTATTGTACCTTTGTATGTATCAGATAAAGTATATGAAAGGAGTGTAGACTTATTGATGTTGCAGATTGGAAACAGTGAAAGTTATCACTTTTGTTTAATTAGAAATCTTGCTCGCCTTGTGCGTTCAAGCGTCACTAGCACTCAGAGAAGGATTTATATATGTAGACGTTGTTAGTCATATTATTTTCTTGAGGATGAGTTAAATGTTCACTTTGCAGACTGTAAACAGTTTCCTGTTGCAAAAAGCATAATGCCGACTGATGAACAAAGATTTGTTAATTTTACAGAATTGCGAGTTAAAGATACAGTTCCATTTATAATATATGCAGACACTGAATGCGTCTTGTCTCCAATTTCCTCCTGTTTTCCAAATAGTGACATTCATAACTCTACTTTAACACATAAACATATTCCTTACAGCATTTCTTTATACCTTCATTGTAATTTTGATAGTGAATTGTGCAGTTTCAAACTCTTTAGGGGAAATAATTGCATTGAATTGTTTGTAAAGGAACTTTATAGTATTGTGGATAAACTTCAAACATATTACTTTTCGGTTAAGCCAATGTTAAAGATGACCGAAAATGAAGAAAGATTATTTTTGTCAAGTAAAATGTGTCACATTTGCGAGAAACCGATTGCAGTTAATGAACTCAAAGTACGCGATCATTGTCACTTAACTGGAAAATATAGAGGAAGCGCACACAATAGTTGTAATTTAAATTACAAAGTAACAAAGGTTTTGCCTATAGCATTTCATAATCTAACAGCCTATGATGGACATTTTCTAATTAAAGAAATTTGTGAGAAACAAGATGGAGAGGTGTTACATAATCCTGGTCATATAAGTTTGTTAGAGGTGAATATGGAACGTTATAAAGGGTTTACAAAGTATGTACGGGCTAAGAATGGATTCATTCAGTTAAGATTTTTCGATACATATAATTTCTTGTCCTGTTCACTAGATCAATGTTCATCTTCGTTAAGCGAAGATTCAAAGCAAATAACACGACGTTATTTTAATGATGATGCACAGTTTCGACTTACTGCGAGAAAAGGCGTGTTTCCCTATGAATACGTCATGGTATGGATGTACTTAACGAAACTAAATTACCTGAAATATCCAAGTTTTATAGCAGCCTTAATGATCAAACAATATCGAATGAAGAGTATGAGTTTGCTCAATCGGTGTGGGAAACGTTTTCCTGTCAAATATTAGGAGAATACGCCGATTTGTATTTAAAAGTTGACACACTTCTTTTGGCGGATGTCTTTGAAAGTTTTAGATCGAATGGCATGGAAACTTATGGCATTGATGCAGCTCATTTTTACACTGCTCCATCTATGTCTTGGTGTGCTATGAAAAAGATAACCAACGTTCAACTTGAATTGCTTCAAGATATTGATATGTTACACTTTTTTGAACGATCTATTCGAGGAGGAAATGTTCAGTGTATAACACGACATGCGATTGCTAATAATAAGTATATGAAAACATATGATGAGAAAAAGCAAGAGTCCTACATAATGTACTTTGACGTTAATAATTTATATGGATATGCGATGATGGAATATCTTCCAACGGGCGGGTTTAAATGGGTTGCAAATGTTGAAGGCTTTGATGTTTTAACTATTGATGATACTTCAGAAATTGGATATATTTTGGAAGTAGATTTGACTTATCCTCAAGAGTTACATGACAAACATTCAGATTACCCTCTATGTCCCGAAAAGTTGACAAAGCTAATGGCTACCTTAGATAATAAAGAACGTTATGTTTTGCATTATAGATTGTTAAAGCAATGTATTCAACTAGGAATGAAATTAGATCGTATTCACAGAGTTATTGAATTCAATCAGAACCAATGGCTAAAACCATATATTGATGTGAACACAGAGAAACGAAAACATGCCAAAAATGATTTTGAAAATAATTTTTATAAATTGATGAATAATGCAATTTTTGGTCGTTCACTGATGAATGTGAGGAAGTTAAGGGACATCAAATGGGTCACCAAATGGCATGGAGCTCGTGGTGCTAGGTCTTTAATAGCTAAGGCTAATTTTAAACATAGAATTATATTCGATGAACAATGTATGGTCATCGAGATGAGTAGACTAAAGATTTTTCACAATCAACCAGTATATGTTGGTGCATCTATATTAGATTTGTCTAAATGTAAAATGAATGACTTTCATTACAATGTTATTTTAGCAAATCCTGAATCAAATGTGAGGTTGTTATACACAGACACCGATAGTTTTATGTATATATTCTATTATGATATTTATGAGTTCATGAAACAGCATTCAAATTTGTTTGATACTGGAAACTATGAAACAAACAATCCTTTTGGCATTGTGAGACAAAATAAAGGTGAAATTGGTTTAATGAAAGATGAAAATGCTGGAAGGATTGTTGAAGAATTTGTGGGGTTACGACCCAAAATGTATGCAATAAAATTGTGTGATGAAATGAATAGCTTGTGTAAGGCTAAAGGCATTAAGAAGAGTGTGAGTAAAAGTATGAATATTGATGAGTATCCAAAGTGTCTTTATAACAGAGATAAAGTCAACAAAGTTCAAGTTTGTATAATTTCAAAATCTCATTCTGTATTTACTGTTCGGCAAAATAAGTTGGCAATTTCATCAAACGAAGATAAAAGACACATAACTGAAAACGGAATTGATACTTTACCGTTTGGTCATTTTTCTCTGAAAAAATGATTAGAAACAAATTGAGATTAAAGCAGTTCATCTCACTTACTTTATTTCTTTCACACACACACACACACACTTTTATGCTGTTAATAATACTAATTTTTTGTGTGTTCCTTTGCTTATGAAAAAAGAATAAATAATAACCCGAATTTTGTGTGTATTATTTAAAAAAAAACACCTCCCCCCACCATTCCCATTTTCCAGAAATATATATATATGTATAATTACTTTATATTACATATCATTTAGTAATGGTGCGTTGTAAGAGGAGCAGCTCTACCACTCAATATAAACGAACAGGAAGTGGATCATTAATCAGTGGTGTACTTAATAAAACTATTGATAATTTACCCGTGGAATTACACATCCCGGGATATGAATATTGTGGACCAGGAACAAAATTAGAAAAGCGATTGAGCCGTGGTGATCCAGGAATAAATATATTAGATAAAGCGTGCAAAGAGCACGACATTGCTTACGCAAAGCATAAAGATTCAAACAAAAGAAGAGAGGCTGATGAAATTTTAGCTTCAAAAGCTTGGTCTCGTGTAAAATCCCGTGACGCATCATTTGGAGAGAGAGCGGCTGCACTAACAGTGGGTGGCATCATGAAAGCTAAGTCTAAGATTGGAGGAGGTAAGCGAAACTTAAATAATAAAAAAAAAACAACAAGAAAAGATTTAAAAAAAGAAGAACATCGAAAAAGCAAGGTGGTATTTTACCCCTACTTCCGATATTTGCAGCCTTGTCGGGCTTGGGGGGTCTAGCAGGCGGAGCAGCAGGGGTGGCGTCTGCTATAAACAAGGCGAAAGCTGCTCAAGAAGAACTAAAAGAAATGAAAAGACACAATCGAATGATAGAAGCAATGCGAGGAAAAGGAGGTCAAGGCATTTATTTAAATCCTCCTGCATACAAAAGATAATTAACCAAATACCAAATAAAGCATTAAGTAATTTCGATTTAGCTAAATACGCACATCAATTAAAGATTCCAAATTTTAGAGGAGTCTTTATGCGAGATACGTTACCAAGATATCCTCGAAAAAATGAAAACTGTATTGTTAACCTTGAACCGTTGGATAAATCCGGTTCACATTGGGTAGCTTTCAGTAAACGTGGTAAATATGTGCATTATTTTGATAGTATTGGTAATTGAAGACCACCATTAGAAATTTTAACATATCTTAAAAATTGCTATCTACAATATAATTTTCATTCATATCAATCGATTACTTCTTCGATTTGTGGACATTTATGTTTAGTCTTCTTGTATTGTATAAATAAGGGAAACACAGACTGTCTTTAAACATTTCAAAGATGGCTTTCGAAAGACGGATAACTCTTGAAGGTAAAGGCTCGAAGATTGATGTTACATTGGAGAACCCGATTCATCTTGTTGGAGCAGAGTTTTTTGAAATAGGACTTGCAGGATTGTATACATCTAATTCTATTCGAAATGTTACCAACAGAAATAATAAATTTCGCATTCATTTTACTAATTTTTTATCAATTGATTTAGTGGTACCACCGGGTATTTATGAATTTGAAGATCTAGCCTCAACTTTTGATGATTTACTTAGTTATCACTCATTGTCGAAACTTATACCAAAACATTTAGAAAAAACAAAAATGTATTTGGAAGAGGATATAGATGGAAAAAGAGACAACCGCCTCGTTTTGTCTTCTCCGTTTAATATTGATTTCACTGTAGCCAACAGTGTAGCAGGGCCTTTAGGTATTGAAAAGAAAGTTTACCCTAAAGAGAATAAAAGAGAAATTGAAATTGATCGAAATAGAATCGATAATGAAGTAACAATTAGTGAGAATAATAACGTTTTGGCTATAAAGTTGAACGAAGCGGATAGAGCGAATTTAATAATACCCAATGCTAGCTATACATTAAAACAATTAAGTGAAAAGATTAATGAATTATTAGTTGAACATTTATTAGGTGACAAAGACAAATTCCCATCATTTTATATTAATTATGATAAAGTCTTTTATCATTGTAAACTACATTCGAAAGTGTTTGCTATAGATTTTGGTGTTGCAGATTCTATTGCAGATTTGTTAGGATTTTCTCATAGAAAGTTCAAGGCAAACACAACTCATCATTCTGAATATATGATTAAAATTAACACTGTTAATAGTATTCGAGTATGTTGCAACCTTGTGCTTGGTACGAGTTCTTATTTGAACCATAAACCAACACACTCTTTATATAATTTTAAAGCTCATGTTCCTGCTGGTTACCCGATTGTTGTACAACCAACAACAATTAATTTTTTGCCTATGAACACCAAGGTTATTCAACATGTATCTGTGCAACTTGAAGATCATCTTCAACAGCTCATTGATTTGCAAGATGAAGATTTAACTGTAGAATTAATTATTCGTCCAGCACGATATCTTGCTATATAAAGTAATGAAATACTGTTATGTTTTCATTCTACACACATCAAAAAAAGTTTTGCATCACCTCGGTTCCCAGATCTCCGGCATATAGACGTTGACTGTGTATATTGTATCCAAGATACAGTCCCTTTGAGTGTTCATAGATGTCACTAAAACTGCTCAAAGATGTAAACAACCATGCATGAGCAGGGCCTATTAGACGGAGGGGGTACGACAGCCGATCAGTTCCAGTCATTCCACCAGGACGAAGGTACGCTGCTCATGTTGTCTGTAGTTCTACCATGCCTAGAAGGTCAATACCGCAGTTCGATCGCGTCCGCATTGTTACTTTGTGTCAAGAAGGGCTCTCAACAAGGGACCCCCCTGTGGGTGGGGGGTTTAGAATACACCCACGGTATCCCCTGCCTGTCGTAAGAGGCGACTAAAAGGGGCGACCTTGGCTATACTTTAAGGACTCCGCGTTGTTTTGTGAATTGGACCCCCAGTGGGTGGGAGGAAGCGAATACATCCACGGTACTCCCTACCAGTCGTAAAAGGCGACTAAAAGGGCTTCTCGGAACGGTCCCCTTTCGAGGGTTTGACAGTCAGCTCTAAAAGACATACACCCGTGCGGTATAACTCTCATTAGGTTATATCGCACTTCTTTCCGTCACTGCTTTCAGGGTCTGGCAACCAAAATTTCTATGTGTGCGTGCTGTTAGGGGATGGGCCACTTACGCTAGCGACTACGCTCAAAAGCCTGTTCCGGTCTTGGCCGCGCCGACAGGTGGGTGTGCCATGTACCCGTTCAGTAGTATCCGCCTGACTACGCAGGTCCCCGCACAGCCGAATGTCTGAGCTGTAAAATCCAGTATATGCCAAGGGGTACATGCCGATACGGCATTGTAAAACATCGGACCCCCGGGCAATGCCTCCCAAGCTAGGCGGGCCTCGCCCTGGCTGGGTAGCGCCTACTGTGACGGCCCGTGATCGGATGTCGGTGGCATTCGGGGAGGATGATCTGGCCATGGGTTCTAAAAGAAAAATCCCCAACCAGGGTGGACGTACACCCAAACAGGGTGGTCCTACACCCAAGTCTTTAACATTTGATTCCCTACGGGGATCAACCCCCTGGGAACAATCTGTGCGTGAAAATCTGGGTGCTAACACCCCCAAGTTTCTGGTAGCTACCAGAACAGATGGGGGTGATTTCAAGCTGGTAAAGAGTATTTTGTTTTCTCGCCACATAGAAGGTGTCTATGGTGAGCTTGAGAAAGTACAAAAGATGAGGAACGGTAGCTTGTTGCTCAAGACTAGGACTGGAGAGCAAGTTGAACAACTTTTGCAATGTGACCACTTTGGCGACATTCCCGTCAAAGTGGAAAAGCACACGTCCCTGAATCTGGTCCGAGGAGTTATTTTCCACCGGGACCTGATTCTGAACACTGACGAGGAGCTCAAGGAGGATATGCGGCACCGTCACGTGACTGATGTCCGGCGCATTACGCGCAAGGTCAATGGTCAAATCGTGGATACTGGTGCTTTCATTATTTCCTTTGAGCTTTCGGTGCTTCCGGAGAAAGTCAAGGTTACAAGTTACCGTTGTGACGTACGGCCTTATATCCCTCCCCCAATGAGGTGTTATAAATGCCAGAAGTTCGGGCACATGTTATCCCGATGCTCGAGCCCCGCAATCTGCGGAACATGCGGTAAGGTACCACACGAAGCGGAAGAGTGCACAACACCTTATCAGTGCACTAATTGCCCTGGATTTCATTATCCTCGGGACAGGAACTGCCCTGTCTTCCTGAGTGAGAAGAAAATCCAGGAGATCAAAACCCTGGATGGTCTGACCTACCAGGAGGCCCGCAAGAAGTACCGTACCACGACTTCGCCTTCTCCAACGATTGATTATAGAGCCATAATACCAAATTTGGTCCCGGCTACCTCATCTTTTGTTCCAGCTGTGAAACCTGCAACTGAGTTTCCTGTTCCAAAACCAGCTCCTAACATCATAACGGAAAGCCCGAAGGTGACTTCAACTCCACCTTCGGCCAGCACGAAGGCTGTGCGAGCGAAGGCTGCTCCGCCCGCACAGCAGGGGAGGAAGTTGAAGACTTCCTCGAGGAAGTTGAAGACTTCCTCCCCACTCGGGAGGAAGTCGAAGTCTTCCTCCCCATCCAAACGGTCGGCGAAAGCCGCGCCGAAGCCGGCGGAGGCGGCATCGTCGACCAGGGTCAGGACTTCGGCTCCTGACCCGTCTATATACCTTAAAGAGCCGGGGGCGGGTAAGAAGGGACCCCGCACTACGCATTCCCTTTCTCCAAAAAAGGGGAAGCCATCCGCGCCAACACCTGCGGATGCTTCTGCGCCTGGGGACGTTTCGGCCCCCAGATCTTCGCGCTCCCCACGGAGATCCCCCCGCCGCCGAACTGCGTCCAGGAAATCATCTACCGAGTCGATTCACTCCATGAACTCGCCTGAGGACATGGAGATTATAGTCGACGTAGTGACTGTAGATTCTCCAGAGTCAAAGTTGGAGTAGCTTGCTGCTCCAACTTATTCCCTAAGTTCACACAATGGCACTGTTACAGTGGAATTGTAACAGTTATGACAGGCATTTGACAGAGCTCCGTCAGCTTATTGCCCAATACGCGGCGAGTATAGTCTGCCTACAGGAAACAAACCTCAGACCTGATCACGAGACTGTTCTGAGAGGTTTCCGACTATACTCTAAAGAGCGACAAGACGCCGCCCGGGCTTCCGGGGGCGTTTGTACCTTCGTTCGCTCTGACTGCTATAGTGAGGAGTTTCCACTCGCCACTCCTCTGGAAGCTATTGCAGTTCGCGTGTCCTTGCCTGCTATGACCACTGTTTGTAACGTGTACCTTCCACCGAACCAACCCCTTGATATTAATGACGTCTTAGATCTTGTTGATCAACTTAAAGTCCCTTTCCTACTCGTGGGTGATTTCAACTCTCATCACCCCCAATGGGGATCACCATCTTCCTGCCCCAGAGGAAGGGACGTGGAAGGCTTAATTCAAGGGTTGGATTTATGTCTATTAAATACAGGGGAAGCTACACATTTTAGCTTAGCGCACGGCACGTACTCACACATTGACTTGAGTGTGTGTAGCCGTGCGCTGGTCCCCTTATTTGGCTGGTATGTACACGATGACCTCTGTGACAGTGACCATTTCCCGATCGTTCTTACCCTTCTGAACCAGACGCCCGTTGAGTTCCCCAGTCGTTGGGTTCTTAAGCGGGCAAATTGGCCCTCGTTTCAAGAACGAGCTGTATTCGTTGATCTTGGTTGCCGGAGCGTCGATGACGAGGTACAGCACATCACCGATGTGCTTCTTGCTGCCGCCGAGGAGTCCATTCCATCCTTTTCTGGGACTCCTCGTCGCAAACTCGTCCCTTGGTGGACAGAGGATATTGCAGCGGCAATAAGAGACCGTCGTCGAGCTCATAAGCACTACCGTCGGCGTCCAACCATGGCCAATTTGGTGGCGTTTAAGAAATTCCGTGCCAAGGCACGGATTCTTATTCGCCAGAGTAAGAAACAATCCTGGGAACGGTATGTGTCTTCTATTACGGCACATACCCCCTCCTCTCAAGTGTGGACTAAACTGCGACGCATTTCGGGAATTCAGACATCTTCTACTGTACCGGGAATTTCCATTGCTAATGAACTGGTTACAGATCCTTATCGCGTTGCAAACCATCTCGCCTCGTATTTTGCGGATATATCAGTAGTATAATTCGCTAGACTTTGAATATTGCATCATCATGACCAGAAATTGCGTAATCCTGATGACGTCATTCCTGATTACGTCATGGGCCCTTAGAGCGAGCACATGGTCCAGGAGCGAACATGTGCACTGCACTTGTTAGCGTGGGAAGGGGTTGACCTTTTGGCTTGTTTGTGCGATGATGATAAAAAGTTAATGGGTGTTGACGTCATGGGGGTTGTTTATTAGGATGCTAACTGTCATCTGACACCCATGCGAGTGTGAGCATGTGTGCCAGTGCGAGCGATCCGCACATGTGGTGTGCAGCTGTTATGTTTCTTTGTCCGCGTCGGGTGGGCTGAGCGGAGAGGCGGTTCCTATCCACACATGTGGTGTGCAGCTGTTATTGTTTTTGCTTAGGATGCTAACCATCATTTGACACCCGTGCAAGTTTGACCATGTGCAGCAGTGTGATTGATCTCGTCTGCTGTGTTCGCGTGAGACAGAGTTGACCTTTAACGTCATTGGCTAAGAATGTAATCTTTGACTTCTTTAAGCAATAGTGGAAAAAAGAAATGTTTGCGTTAGAAGCTAGTTTGCAGCATATGGTTTCTGGTGTGTGGGTGGGGGTGAAGGATATATAAATGGACGAGTGCATGGAAGAGTTTAACTTTTACTTTTGCGCGAAGAGTGTGTGTGTGTGTGTGTGTGTGTGTGTTTGTGTGAAAGAAATAAAGAAAGTCAACGACGAGGAACAAATTGTGTGATGGAAGCTCTAACGAAGTTCAATAACTTATCATCTTATACTGAGTATTCTAATAAGAAACTAGCAGAACTAGTCATTGATTTACCATATGTGGTCCAAATTATTCGCCCCGTACAGACGAGGTTTGGAAGAAAAATAGTGGTGGACATTAACATTGAAGATGAAGCAACAAGTGTATTTCTACCAGCAGTATTTTCAAAATTAAGCGCATCAGAGATCGATGAACTAAACTCAATGGGAGGCACACTGATGCTGGTGTATTTGGGGGTGAAGAACCGCTCACATCAAGTCATTTTGAAACAGTACTCGAAGGCAAACTGATGACGGTGTATTTTGGGTTGAAGAACCGCTCACATCAACATGTTTTGGTGAGTATTGGATTATATATATTTTATGTATTGATTGATATAACGATTGATATATTTAGTTGCTAATTATTTCTTAATTTGTTTAATTTTTCAGATTATCTAAAAAACTAATAAAACAACCAGCATAATGAAGTGGAAAACTGTTAATTTCCTGAGTGGAACTGAACATCGATCGCACCCGCTAATAGAGTATCATCGTGTATGCTTTCAACAACCGAAAGAAGAGGAAGAAGATGATAACGAGGTGAGTCGTAATGAGAAAAAAGCTTGTTTTAACAAATGGACATCTTCGAGTGGAATTTCAACATTTTCAGTCTACGTTACCAATGTTAGCAAATCAGAGGATAGTCAGCGAGAGGTGACAGAAACAGTTCTAAGATATCTATTGAAAGAATTATGTGAAGATGAACATTTTATTTGTTTCTTCGGATACAATACATTTGATGAAGTTTTCAAAATCGAATTTTCCATGACGTGTTACGATGTAACAAAATTGAATGAGTATAGGAACAATTTGCTTGGTAAATTTCAGGATGAATTTCCTTTTGAGGCTGTTCATTGTTCATTGGAGATTACAGGCAGTAATTTATCACAATGGCTTGAATATACTTTAAAAGATTATAGGTTTATGGTAAACCGATGTTACAGCAACTGCTGGTGGTGTATTAACAATAGTGCAAATTGGACGTATGCTTAGACATCAGTGATGGTACACCAACTGTTAGTGGTGTATTAACTTTAGTGCAAATTGGACAATTGCTTAGACAACACCAACAATGACCTCGCCTCCTAGCAAACGTAGAAAGGTCGATATTGTAATACATAATAACAGTGAAAATATAAGAAACCAATTGGACGATGCATTTGAAAGTGTTTCTAATTTTCGAAGTGAACTAAACGGTGCTATTTCAGTATCATACCAAATCGGGGGAAACACTCAAACCGAGTTGATTGAGAACAGTGATGAGTTGATTGAATGTTGGAGAGTTATTAGTGAGCACATATTGCAACAAGCTGTGAATTTCGAAGAAATTACAATTCAAATAAAGGATGAATCTTTCTTGAGCTGTGAGTTAATTGAAACGGCATTCAATTCTAGAGTGTACACACTTGCAGTATCAAATGTTAAGAATGAGTTTTTGGATCCTCGCGAATTTTTAGCAAATGCTAATATTTGGTTTACAAAGTATGTTAAGAAAGCGTTAACTGTACAAGCTTTAAAGGTGAATTCAGTTTTGTGTGCACAATACTTGCTTCGCGACATATCAGAAACAAAATATTTTGCTATCAAAAATGAGGTTGTTTTCGAGTATACTGATTTAAATGAATTTTATAATAAGAATATCATTGAAGGTACATTGACAAAAATGAGCGAATTTGAAGCAAATGGTTCCGGGTGGGCTTTAGAAAAAATTCATAGTTTGAGAATTAATATAAATAAATATGTTGGATTTCAAGTAGGAATGTCCAATACTAGTCGATTGCCTGATGTAATAGTCAATAAACATGCAGTGCTAAATTTGTATGATACAAAGGAAGCTTGTTTTGCGTGGAGTGTGGTTGCTGGTTTGTATCCAAAAACTCGAAACGCGAATCATCTTTCTTCCTATCCTAATTACAGAGATGTTTTAAATTTAGATGGAATTCCAATTCCGATGGAAATGAAATATTTAAACAAGTTTGAAAACCAAAACAATATTTCTGTAAATGTGTATGAAGCACAATATGATGAAAACAATTGGGTATGTATGGGAACAAACGAAGTAAAAGGAAAAAAAACTTTTACTATTGTACCTTTGTATGTATCAGATAAAGTATATGAAAGGAGTGTAGACTTATTGATGTTGCAGATTGGAAACAGTGAAAGTTATCACTTTTGTTTAATTAGAAATCTTGCTCGCCTTGTGCGTTCAAGCGTCAGTAGCACTCAGAGAAGGATTTATATATGCAGACGTTGTTTGTCATATTATTTTCTTGAGGATGAGTTAAATGTTCACTTTGCAGACTGTAAACAGTTTCCTGTTGCAAAAAGCATAATGCCGACTGATGAACAAAGATTTGTTAATTTTACAGAATTCCGAGTTAAAGATACAGTTCCATTTATAATATATGCAGACACTGAATGCGTCTTGTCTCCAATTTCCTCCTGTTTTCCAAATAGTGACATTCCTAACTCTACTTTAACACATAAACATATTCCTTACAGCATTTCTTTATACCTTCATTGTAATTTCGATAGTGAATTGTGCAGTTTCAAACTCTTTAGGGGAAATAATTGCATTGAATTGTTTGTAAAGGAACTTTATAGTATTGTGGATAAACTTCAAACATATTACTCATCGGTTAAGCCAATGTTAAAGATGACCGAAAATGAAGAAAGATTATTTTTGTCAAGTAAAATGTGTCACATTTGCGAGTAACCGATTGCAGTTAATGAACTCAAAGTACGCGATCATTGTCACTTAACTGGAAAATATAGAGGAAGCGCACACAATAGTTGTAATTTAAATTACAAAGTAACAAAGGTTTTGCCTATAGCATTTCATAATCTAACGGCCTATGATGGACATTTTATAATTAAAGAAATTTGTGAGAAACAAGATGGAGAGGTGTTACATAATCCTGGTAATATAAGTTTGTTGGCGGTGAATATGAAACGTTATAAAGGGTTTACAAAGTATGTACGGGTTAAGAATGGATTCATTCAGTTAAGATTTTTCGATACATATAATTTCTTGTCCTGTTCACTAGATCAATGTTCATCTTCGTTAAGTGAAGATTCAAAGCAAATAACTCGACGTTATTTTAATGATGATGCACAGTTTCGACTTAGTGCGAGAAAAGGCGTGTTTCCCTATGAATACGTCACGAGTATGGATGTACTTAACGAAACTAAATTACCTGAAATATCCAAGTTTTATAGCAGTCTTAATGATCAAACAATATCGAATGAAGAGTATGAGTTTGCTCAATCGGTGTGGGAAACGTTTTCCTGTCAAACATTAGGAGAATACGCCGATTTGTATTTAAAAGTTGACACACTTCTTTTGGCGGATGTCTTTGAAAATTTTAGATCGAATGGCATGGAAACTTATGGCATTGATGCAGCTCATTTTTACACTGCTCCATCTATGTCTTGGTGTGCTATGAAAAAGATAACCAACGTTCAACTTGAATTGCTTCAAGATATTGATATGTTACACTTTTTGAACGATCTATTCGAGGAGGAAATGTTCAGTGTATAACACGACATGCGATTGCTAATAATAAGTATATGAAAACTTATGATGAGAAAAAGCAAGAGTCCTACATAATGTACTATGACGTTAATAATTTATATGGATATGCGATGATGGAATATCTTCCAACGGGCGGGTTTAAATGGGTTGCAAATGTTGAAGGCTTTGATGTTTTAACTATTGATGATACTTCAGAAATTGGATATATTTTGGAAGTAGATTTGACTTATCCTCAAGAGTTACATGACAAACATTCAGATTACCCTCTATGTCCCGAAAAGTTGACAAAGCTAATGGCTACCCTAGATAATAAAGAACGTTATGTGTTGCATTATAGATTGTTAAAGCAATGTATTCAACTAGGAATGAAATTAGATCGTATTCACAGAATAATTGAATTCAATCAGAGCCAATGGCTAAAACCATATATTGATGTGAACACCGAGAAACGAAAACATGCCAAAAATGATTTTGAAAAGAATTTTTATAAATTGATGAATAATGCAATTTTTGGTCGTTCACTGATGAATGTGAGGAAGTTAAGGGACATCAAATGGGTCACCAAATGGCATGGAGCTCGTGGTGCTAGGTCTTTAATAGCTAAGGCTAATTTTAAACATAGAATTATATTCGATGAACAATGTATGGTCATCGAGATGAGTAGACTAAAGATGTTTCACAATCAACCAGTATATGTTGGTGCATCTATATTAGATTTGTCTAAATGTAAAATGAATGACTTTCATTACAATGTTATTTTAGCAAATCCTGAATCAAATGTGAGGTTCTTATACACAGACACCGATAGTTTTATGTATATATTCTATTATGATATTTATGAGTTCATGAAACAGCATTCAAATTTGTTTGATACTGGAAACTATGAAACAAACAATCCTTTTGGCATTGTGAGACAAAATAAAGGTGAAATTGGTTTAATGAAAGATGAAAATGCTGGAAGGATTGTTGAAGAATTTGTGGGGTTACGACCCAAAATGTATGCAATAAAATTGTGTGATGAAATGAATAGCTTGTGTAAGGCTAAAGGCATTAAGAAGAGTGTGAGTAAAAGTATGAATATTGATGAGTATCGAAAGTGTCTTTATAACAGAGATAAAGTCAACAAAGTTCAAGTTTGTATAATTTCAAAATCTCATTCTGTATTTACTGTTCGGCAAAATAAGTTGGCAATTTCATCAAACGAAGATAAAAGACACATAACTGAAAACGGAATTGATACTTTACCGTTTGGTCATTTTTCTCTGAAAAAATGATTAGAAACAAATTTGAGATTAAAGCACTTCATCTCACTTACTTTATTTCTTTCACACACACACTTTTATGCTGTTAATAATAATACTAATTTTTTGTGTGTTCCTTTGCTTATGAAAAAAAAAGAATAAATAATAACCCAAATTTTGTGTGTATTATTTAAAAAAAAAACACCTCCCCCCACCATTCCCATTTTCCAGAAATATAATTATATATGTATAATTACTTTATATTACATATCATTTAGTAATTGTGCGTTGTAAGAGGAGCAACTCTACCACTCAATATAAACGAACAGGAAGTGGATCATTAATTAGTCGTGTACTTAATAAAACTATTGATAATTTACCCGTGGAATTACTCATCCCGGGATATGAATATTGTGGACCAGGAACAAAATTAGAAAAGCGATTGAGCCGTGGTGATCCAGGAATAAATATATTAGATAAAGCGTGCAAAGAGCACGACATTGCTTACGCAAAGCATAAAGATTCAAACAAAAGAAGAGAGACTGATGAAATTTTAGCTTCAAAAGCTTGGTCTCGTGTAAAATCCCGTGACGCATCATTTGGAGAGAGAGCAGCTGCACTAACAGTGGGTGGCATAATGAAAGCTAAGTCTAAGATTGGAGGAGGTAAGTGAAACTTAAATAATAAAAAAAAACAAGAAAAGATTAAAAAAAAGAAGAACATCGAAAAAGCAAGGTGGTATTTTACCCCTACTTCCGATATTTGCAGCCTTGTCGGGCTTGGGGGGTCTAGCAGGCGGAGCAGCAGGGGTGGCGTCTGCTATAAACAAGGCGAAAGCCGCTCAAGAAGAACTAAAAGAAATGAAAAGACACAATCGAATGATAGAAGCAATGCGAGGAAAAGGAGGTCAAGGCATTTATTTAAATCCTCCTGCATACAAAAGATAATTCACCAAATACCAAATAAAGCATTAAGTAATTTCGATTTAGCTAAATACGCACATCAATTAAAGATTCCAAATTTTAGAGGAGTCTTCATGCGAGATACGTTACCAAGATATCCTCGCAAAAATGAAAACTGTATTGTTAACCTTGAACCGTTGGATAAATCCGGTTCACATTGGGTGGCTTTCAGTAAACGTGGTAAATATGTGCATTATTTTGATAGTATTGGTAATTGAAGACCACCATTAGAAATTTTAACATATCTTAAAAATTGCTATCTACAATATAATTTTCATTCATATCAATCGATTACTTCTTCGATTTGTGGACATTTATGTTTAGTCTTCTTGTATTGTATAAATAAGGGAAACACAGACCGTCTTTAAACATTTCAAAGATGGCTTTCGAAAGACGGATAACTCTTGAAGGTAAAGGCTCGAAAATTGATGTTACATTGGAGAACCCGATTCATCTTGTAGGAGCAGAGTTTTTTGAAATAGGACTTGCAGGATTGTATACATCTAATTCTATTCGAAATGTTTCCAACAGAAATAATAAATTTTGCATTCATTTTACTAATTTTTTATCAATTGATTTAGTGGTACCTTCATCTTCACGATCACCCAAACCATCAGGGGCCGATAGCCTAGATGTTAGGCCCCTTAAAACAACAAATATCATCATCATCATCATCGATTTAGTGGTACCACCGGGTATTTATGAATTTGAAGATCTAGCCTCAGCTTTTGATGATTTACTTAGTTATCACTCATTGTCGAAACTTATACCAGAACATTTAGAAAAAACAAAATTGTATGTGGAAGAGGATATAGATGGAAAAAGAGACAACCGTCTCGTTTTGTCTTCCCCGTTTAATATTGATTTCACTGTAGCCAACAGTGTAGCAGGGCCTTTAGGTATTGAAAAGAAAGTTTACCCTAAAGAGAATAAAAGAGAAATTGAAATTCATCGAAATAGAATCGATAATGAAGTAACAATTAGCGAGAATAATAACATTTTGGCTATAAAGTTGAACGAAGCGGATAGAGCGATTTTAATAATACCCAATGCTAGCTATACGTTAAAACAATTAAGTGAAAAGATTAATGAATTATTAGTTGAACATTTATTAGGTGACAAAGACAAATTCCCATCTTTTTATATTAATTATGATAAAGTCTTTTATCATTGTAAACTACATTCGAAAGTGTTTGCTATAGATTTTGGTGTTGCAGATTCTATTGCAGATTTGTTAGGCTTTTCTCATAGAAAGTTCAAGGCAAACACAACTCATCATTCTGAATATATGATTAAAATTAACACTGTTAATAGTATTCGAGTATGTTGCAACCTTGTGCTTGGTACGAGTTCTTATTTGAACCATAAACCAACACACTCTTTATATAATTTTAAAGCTCATGTTCCTGCTGGTTACCCGATTGTTGTACAACCAACAACGATTAATTTTTTGCCTATGAACACCAAGGTTATTCAACATGTATCTGTGCAACTTGAAGATCATCTTCAACAGCTCATTGATTTGCAAGATGAAGATTTAACTGTAGAATTAATTATTCGTCCAGCACGATATCTTGCTATATAAAGTAATGAAATACTGTTATGTTTTCATTCTACTTGAGTAAGCTTACTAGAAAACAATCACAAATATGGTTATACTATATAATACTCAAAGTTTGAAAAAAAAGAAGTCAACTCTGATTCGAAAAAATAATATAAATCAATCAGCTAAAATTTGTAAAAAAAAAACCAACAACGACATCGCACCTTGAAATCTAAAAAACAGTTATCGAGTAACAACAAACATTTCTTACAGTCTTTAGGCTATCGCGTACTTTAATTTCAATATAAATATTTATGCAATTGTTAATCTTATTTAGTTTCTATCTATAGTTGAAGCTGTTAACATGTTTAGCATGTTTAACATAACAGATAAAAGAGAGGTTGACAACAGAGTTGTGCGACGAGAAGAAAGAGTTTATCAACCTTATTCAGCTAATAAATTCGAAAATAATGATGAAATTCGAATACCGATTCAAAATGAAGAAAACATAGTTTTATTATCAGAAGGTGTTCTTCACTTAGAAGGTCAAATTATTACTTCTAACATAAATCCAGCTGCTTCTACTACAGCGCATCCTGACCAAAATTTTGGGGCTAATCTTTTTAGCGAAATTCGCATCACGTTAAATGGTAAAGAAATTGATCGTACACGCCATCTAGGTATAACAAGTTCTATAAAAACCTTTGCATCATATTCAAAAAACGAATATACAGCTTTACAAAATGCTGGTTATTTTCCCTCTTTAACAACACCAGCAAGTGAAGCAAATATTGTTGATAGTAACACAAAACGTTTTCATATAATACTTCCTTTAAGCAACCTGTTAGGTTTAGCAGAGGATTACAGAAAGCCGATTTTAAACTGCAAGCATGAGGTAATACTTCTCCGATCGTCAAGTGACGCACGTGCGTTGCAATCGACAACCGAAAACGATCTTTCTAAGGTCAAGTTATTTAAAGTTTATCTAAAAATTCCCGTTTTATTATTATCGGACGAAGAACAAATTAAAAATTTAAAACTAATGCAGAAAAATATTCCCATTCAGGTTGGTTTTCGATCATGGGATGTTCATGTCTTGCCTTCTCTTCCTAGAACAACTAAATATAGTTGGACTGTAATGACAACTTCTGAAACTCAAAAACCACGTCAATTTTTATTAGGTTTTCAAACTAGAAGAAATTTACTAAACACATGCTCTTCCTATTTCGACCATTGTAACATTAAATCTATAAGAGTTTTTTTAAATTCAATTTTTTATCCCTATGAAATGCCAACTTCTGAAATTGCCATAAATGACTACAGCGAATTGTATGACATGTTAGTTAAATTTCGTAATGTATATTATCAGATCGATGATGTTCGTTCAGAGACTCTAGTTTCACGAGATGAATTTAAGTCTCTTTGTCCGATTATTGTAATTAATTGTCTCGAACAAGTGGAAGCAGTGAAGACATCTTCAGTCGATGTGCGAATTGAAATCGAGACAAGTGAGAATATACCTGAAGATACAACTCTTTATTGTGTTCTTATTCATGATCGTCAAATATCTTACAGACCATTAACGAATGAAGTAATTATCTAAACCAATATTTGCTAAGTTATAAGCAAGCAAGTAAACAAGTATTCTCACTTTAGTTGCAATCATGGAATTGACAACAACAAACTCTCCTTCTACTGATGCTGGCACGTGGAATAAGAAGCAACCAATAGTTGCAGACATTCGCAAGCTACCAAACGGCAGTTTGGAACTTGCTTACTGTATGTTAAATAACGACAATATACCTTCATTCAGCCCCGTGATCACATGGGTTGCAGCATATTGTGAAAAAACTCTTTCTTCTTTTTTTGAGTCTATTAAGAATAAATATGACTATTTAGTTGTATATAATTTGCCACAGGAATTTTCTTTGTTTGCACTAAAAGCACTTTCCCCCGACTCATTATTCGATCTTAATACGATTGATGGAATGTCAGACCTAATGTTGAGGCATAGCCATCGTTTACCTACAGATTGTCCAAAACATTTACCATCTCTAGCAATGGGAAGCAATAGTTGTGCTAAATTCAATGTCAATGCTGTTCAACATTGGTTAAATTCTTCTGATGGCATCATGAAAATCGTGTGTTCGATAATAAACAAGTTTCGAAACAATGGACTTCGAGGTTTTAATAAGTTTGATTGGAACTACTTTCCTATAAACGTACTGACTATATATGAACCACAACGAATTCGTCTAGAGTGGGAACATCTACCAGATCATCTAAAGAGGAAATTTCAACTGTTTCATCTTCGCTGCAAATGTGACAACTGTAATCGCTATCTATAAAAGGTGGTTAATTAAATCTACTAGTGTCGTTGACCGCTATACATATTTTGTTTTAGTTTGCTTTTTAACACTGTGTATATTTTTTGTCTACAGAAAATAATCATCTGGACAACTAAAAAGAAGAAGAAGAAGATCATCTCAACACACCCACACTCAACTGGACAACTAAAAAAGAATGAGATTACTTCAAGACAAATAAAATTGTATTAATTGTAATTCTAAATGAATAAAGAAGAAAAGGTCTTTTGTATCATTTCATAATAAAGTTCTTATTAATGATCAATTACCTCCTCACTCTACATGTAAATAAAATAATAATAATATTGTCGGGTGAGGGATTCGAACCCCCGCTTTCAATTTCTGAAAATTAGATCTTAAGTCTAACGCCTTAGACCGCTCGGCCAACCCAACACATGCAAATCAAGCATATTAGCCAACGTGTTTTGTTGATTCATCTCAGTTCGCATTTAGCTTTGTGTGGTGAACATCTTTTTCTTTGTGAAGTAAACCAGCATCATGAAGTATTTTAATAGTGTAAAGTATTCCAAAAAACAGTTAATGCAAATGATATTGAGTCAAAAAGAAATGAATTTAAAATCTGAAAGAGATCGGTTAAAAACATTTAAGACATGGTCTTCAGACAGTTTTACGAACACTGCATGGTTAGCAGCTGCAGGATTTTACTATTATGGATATAAGGATATGGTTAGGTGTGCTTTCTGTAATCTGCAACTTAGTTATTGGGAAGAAGATGATGATCCGTTTGAAGAGCATAAGAAATGGGCTTTTTCTTGCCCCTACGTAAACAATATTTCTCCTAGCATAGAATTGAAATGTGAATATGAAAGACTTAAAACTTTTCAAAATTGGCCTCTTCCCTGTCCAAACGAATTTTGTTTAGCATCAGCAGGATTTTATTATACTGGTCATGGTGATAAGGTGAAATGTATATTCTGTAAGATTGAAATTGAAAATTGGAGGGAAAACGATAATCCTTTAAATGATCATGAAAAATGGGCGCCATATTGTCCATATTTAAGAGGGTTTTACGTCGGCAACGTTGATTTAAATCCTGAAAATCCTACTATTATTCCATATAATACAAGTTATGATACGTGTGGAAGCAATATATGTTGATGTGATGTGATTTTTTGTGCAGTGTGCATTCTCAGACGTAAACGTAGACATGCTGAAGTTTGTTAAGCAGTCAAACACTCTACCAGTAATTTCATTTACTAATGCTGAAAACCAGAGTAAAAGTGAAAAAGGAAAGCATGGTGTTTTACTACCGAACACAATTCGATGTATCATTTGCGGTCCATCGAACTGTGGCAAAACAAACGTAATGCTAAATTTATTGTGTCATAAAAATGGAGTTCGTTTTGAAAACGTTTATATTTATTCTAAATCACTTGCTCAAAGTAAATATGTTGAATTAAAAAAGTTTTTGGACTCCATAAAAGAAATAAAAAGTGATTTTTTTCCGATAATGATGAAGTAATGCCTCCAGAAATGGCTAGAAAAAACTCTATATTTGTTTTTGATGATGTAGCCAGCAATAAACAACAACACAGGAAAGATTATTTCAGTAGAGGTCGTCATCACGACGTTGACGTATTTTATCTTTGTCAAACATATTCTTGTATACCTAAACATCTAATTAGAGATAACGCTAATTTTTTAATTCTTTTTAAACAAGACGGAACAAACTTGCGCCATGTATATAACGATCATGTAAATACAGATATGAGCTATGAACAGTTCTTTGATATTTGTTCGTATTGTTGGCAAAACTCTAAGTTTGGCTTTTTGGTTATCGATAAAGATAGCGAGTTACAAAATGGTCGATATCGCAATGGATTTGATGTTTATTTTCAGTTATAAATATGACTTCAAAAAGAGCTAAATGGCCATTCGTGTTATTGCTTTTGCGTGGTTAACAACTTAACTATGACATCGTTTAACAAAACCAATAATGTGTCTATCGGACGACCGACTTCACGACATGATATTGCAACTAAATCATATGTTGATGATAAGCTACTGCAATATGGAAATCAACTAACAACAACAACAAGCGACGGACATCTAAGTATTAACGGCAAACGGTTAAAAAATGTTGGAACGCCAATACATGTTGAAGATGCATGCAACAAAGGTTATGTACTGAAGTTATTAAATGAGCTAAATAAAATCGAGTCTAAAGAAGACATACAACGAAACTTTAACGACCTTAAAGGTTTGTTTTTTTCAATTTGTAAAATAGAGAAAAAAGAACTTGACTTTCAAAACAAACGTCTCGCGGGCTTAGCTTTACCATCATCTGCAAATGATGCAGTAAACCTTATTGCAATGCAGCAACATACATCGAATATAAAAAAATATCTTGAGACCCGAATAACCGAAGTGTTACAACGAGTAGAATTCATTCATGGTTTAGTGCGAGAATTTTCAGAAGATCACTTTCCGTATGATCAAGATACTCTCGACTTGGGTAACAAAAGAATAAGAAATGTTAAAGATCCAATTCAAAATCAAGATGCTGTAACGTATTCTTTTCTTAAAACTCATGTAACAAATGAACTCGATGAAATTAAAAAATCTCTTTTGAATATAAACAGAGATGATGAAACTGTAGATATGTTAAATAGAAGAATAACAAACATATCTCAACCAATCGATTCGTTAGATGCAATAAACAAATATTACTTAGAAAACTTTGCTGCCTCGCGAAAAGATCTAGAAGACTTAATCACTAAATTTAATAAACAAAACTTTTTAAACGTAGACGATGGTGGAACTTTAGATATGATGAGTAAACGAATTACTCACGTAAACAATCCCATATACGATAACGATGTTGCAAATAAGACGTTTGTTGAACAATTTGCCGCTTCCCGACGTGAATTTGATCAATTGAAACAACTGTAAACAATCTACAACATCAAAAACAAACAAATGTTGAGTTTCCTGTTAACGACCAAGATGTGACAAATAAACGGTTTGTAGAACACTATGCTGCTTCACGAACTGAAGTTAATCAACTAAAAGAAATTTTAAGCAATTTACAAACTCGTATTGAGGGTGTTGCTAACAATCTCAATATTGTTAAAAAAGAAGATCTTGAAAGTTATGCTGCTGAATCCAAAGAAGAATATAACAAGTTAAAAACTGAACTAGAAAAAATTGAGCAAATGGTTAACAAAGAACCACTCGAAAGTTTTACTGCATCCAAAGAAGAATATGGTATATTAAAAGATGAAGTAAAGAAAAGGAACTTATCAAAATTTATTCTGAAATTCTCCAACACACCATCAATCCATTCACCAGTATACACGCTTCATAATCATAACATACAGTATCAACTTCCCTACAAAGGTGTATTAAAACCAATTTTTGTTTCACCAAGATCTCCAATTGTGTATGCAATTTTAAATATACGTCAAGAGATTGAACTGGATGGCAGTGATATTGTTGTTGAAGAGCAAGATGAAATTCAGTTTCGACTTAGAGACCCTAAAACACATAAAACTGATGATCTTCCTCTTCAAATCGATTTTGAATATACTATAAATAAGTAAAACAGCCACAATTTCCGTTTAGTCATGGAGAAGAGCTCGAAGATTAAAGCTGAAAGTCGAGTAAAGGATAAACTTTCTCGCTTAAAAAAAGATGTTAAAGACAAGTATCTTTCACTTCAAAATGATGTTAGACGAAAAGAATTAGATATAGAGACTAACTTTAAACCAGTAACAACTTCATTAAATCAACTTGTAGCTATTGCTAATACATCAACTCAAAATAAAGAAAATCGAAAAAGAAAAGGAAAATATGACGATTCTGAATCCACTGCTACTTCAGACGAAGAAGATGGAGATAGCATCAAAATAATTTCACTACTTAACCGCTACTTTGATCCGTTCATTAAACAAAACGTGGATAGAACATTTGGTATAACGATAAGAAATGATAAACAATACTTGGGACGCGAACGAGTTTTCTTTGATAAAAAGTGGATAAAAGTTGGTGGTGAAAAATTTCCTATAACAGAAGGTCTACTTGAATTGATTCAAAGGAAAGTACCAGACCCCACTCTAATAGATAGGAGTGATTTAACTTCATATTTGAAATTATTAAATGTTTCAAACGTGCACAAAAGAAATTATACAAGCAATGCAGCTCCAAGAGGGACGCAATCTTATAAGTATAGACATATAATTGAACCCCTTCTCACTCAAGACATAGATAGAATTATAAAAACAGCAGATGAAAATGAAGAAGAAGCAAATACTACGATGCATACTGGATATGGTCAAAAAAAACATATCGCGCCACAAGCCATTTGGAAATTTGAAGCCGGAAACAATATTGAATTCGTTCACTGGAATGAACCAAACAAATTGGTATCAAGACTTAAAAAATTAATTGCATCGAAAGCTGCAGGTCACACAGGACTAGACAGCGAAATCTTTGCAATAGAAGAAGAACTAAGAAATGCTGGATATATTGAATAAAAATTCCAACGTTTGTAAAACAATGCACAGTATGTTATAAAACATTGTTTGGAAAATAACTATGAACGAAATCAGACGAGAAATTGCAAAAGAACTTCACTCACCGCTTAGAAAATAGTTTAAAAGACGCCATGTTATTAGCAAAGGAATCGATGACCTCCATGAAGCTGACCTTGTGGACATGTCCAAACTAGCAAAATGGAATAATGGATTTAAATATTTATTAACCATTATTGACGTTTACTCGAAATATGCATGGGCAATTCCTCTTAAAACCAAAAAAGGAAGTGAGATCGTAAAAAGCTTAAAATTTGTTTATTCTCAAAGTAAAAGATTGCCGAATTATTTTCACAACGATCGAGGAACGGAATTTTATAACAGTGAATTCAAAACATGGTCTCAGAAACAAAATCTAAAGCATTATTCCACTGGCAGCTCCATTAAAGCGAGTGTGGTAGAAAGATTTAATCGAACTCTTAAGGAATCGATGTGGAAAGAATTCACAACACGAGGTTCTTACCGATGGGTACATATTTTGCCTGAGTTACTAGTAAAGTATAATCACAAAATACATCGCAGCATCGGCATGAAACCTAATGATGTAAAAAGAAACAATCCACCCCGCTTGCCAACACAATATAATGAAACTTTAAGAAAACCAAAATATAAAATCGGTGACATTGTAAGAATATCAAAAATCAAGAAACACTTCACTAAGGGGTACGAAGCTAATTGGACAACGGAATTATTTACAATTTATAAAGTTCAAAATACTAATCCACGAACATATCTTTTAAAAGATAATAAAAATTTTCCTATATTCGGAGCGTTCTATGAAGCAGAGTTACAACGAACAAAACATCCTAATATTTACTTAGTCAACAAAGTACTACGTAGAAAAGGAACCCGAGCCTTCGTATCTTGGCTTGGATTCGCTTCAACTCACAACTCATGGATCCCCAACAAAAATATCTTCTAATTACAACAGTGTAAGTTTTTTTATTTTTTATTCCTCACAAAGATATTATTATTATTATTATTAATGTGTCTCTATATATATTTTTCAGCTCACTAAAACCAACACACGCAAGAAAGAAAAGAATGATTGTACTTACCCGTGCACAAGACCAGCATATTCCACTCTGCAAACAACACAGCATCTTCAATTCTCCGCAGCTTGTTGGAAAAAGAACTACTTACCACTTTAAGAACGAAGATCATATCATTTTTCACTAATTCATATTATATAATTAATGTAAACCACAAATGATCAAATAAATATATTTTAAAAAAAATTTACACTTCACAAAATTATTATTATTATTTTTTTTTCGTTAAAAAACAACCACTGTCCAACGTCCATTTAATTAACAATTTCGACTTCTTCTTCTTCTTCACCTTCTTCGGCATCCATGCCATCCATGCCTGCACGATCTTCACCCCCCACACTCTCTTCCTCCAGCGGCGGAAAATCGAGCAGCTCAATACTGTTGGAATTGATTGATCGCAGCCGCTGAATGATTACCCCCAATATGTGGGGGGTTACGCCATCCGACGTCAACTCTCGACAATGCTGGCGGTCTCGAATTATTTCTAAGAGCTCACAATTGTACATGTCCTGCTGTAAATTAGTAAGCCCGTTGAACCACACATCCTCCTCCACTTTGAGCGCGCTCACGGCAAAGTTTTACCCCAGCCTCTCTGATTGCTCTCTCAGAGATTTTATCTCATAGAGCTGCTGGAGCTTAACAAGAAGACTTCCATACATGCTCATGATGATAGACAACTGTGTTACTTTGAAACTAAGTGTTACTTCATAGCTATGTGCTCTTATATATTGTGAATATCAAACTGCAAAAAAGCTATTTTAAACATTTTCACATGGAGGTCTGGGAACTGGCTTCAGATCTTGTTCTCTCATTAAAAATTACACACTTGAATAATGACGTCTAGGAATCTAAAAACAATCAGATCAAGATTCATTTCACACACTCGAAGATATACATGACATATAAAACACTGTAACCAAATTGAGATCATGAAGCAAGCCAGAACACAAAAAATGTTAACATCATTTAAATTAAACAGACATAACATAGCGACAAGGAGTAACACAACTCCACTCCCACGCTCTGGTAATATATGCCGTACTTAAACAGAGTGTAGCTTTACAACATCAGTTTACTTATTTAGCAAGCGCGAGCAAAAACTTTAACAACCATGCACCACATTGGTGGGGAGCGCTGGCTGGTCTCATGGCTTGCCGCACGGCGCGAGCAAAAACGGAACAGCTGCACACCACATGTCTGGTAGCGAGCCGGCTATGTCGAGCGCCTCACCGTACACTCTCATACAAAAGTTATGACACCCAAGACTCTCTACACTTCCTTTAACAATTACCAAAATATAATTCAATAATCAATCAATAATTAATAGCCATGATACACAACTAACCTCTGCTGTCCTCTCCATGCGAACACAAGGCATGGTGGTCATCCTAACCATTAGCCATTCACCTGATCCCCCCTGGACCACGTGCTCGCTCTAAGGACCCATGACGTCATCAGGATTACGCAATTTCTGGTCATGATTATGCAATATTCAAAGTCTAGCGAATTATACTACTTATATCCGGCTCCGATAACTATTACCCTGCCTTCGTGGCCCTGAAGCGCGAAGCGGAACGTTTCCAGCTTAGTTTTGCTTCCCGCGCTTCGGAGGAGTACAACATGCCCTTTACGGAGTGGGAACTCCGCGGAGCGCTGGCGCTCTGCAGGGACACGTCTCCTGGCCCGGATAATATTCACAACCAGATGCTTAAACACCTTAACGATGAGAGCAATCGTTATTTGCTCAGGGTGTTTAATCGTATCTGGTTGGAAGGTGTGTTTCCAGCGCAATGGCAAGAAGGTATAATAATACCTATCCTGAAGCCCGATAAGGATCCCAAATTGACAGGGAGTTACAGACCTATTTGTCTCACTAACGGTCTGTGCAAGCTCTTTGAGAGGATGGTCAATCGGCGCCTAGTGTGGGTCCTGGAGACACGGGGACTCCTGTCTGAATACCAGTGTGGTTTAAGGGCGTCTCGGTGTACCAACGACCATCTGGTACGCCTGGAGACCGCCATACAGGACGCTTTTCTCCGGAGACAGCACCTAGTCGCTGTTTTCTTTGACCTCGAGAAGGCCTATGACACCACTTGGCGTTACGGCATCCTCTCTACCCTGCATCAATGGAAATTCCGAGGCAACTTGCCGGTTTTTATTGCGAATTTTCTGTCCCTTCGCCTGTTCCGTGTCCGAATAGGGGGGACATATTCGCAATATCATATACAGGAAAACGGAGTCCCACAGATATCGGTGCTTAGCGTAACATTTGCGATTGCTATAAACGGTATAGTCACTGCTGCTGGTCCAGCAGTGGTACCGTCGCTATATGTAGACGACTTCGCTCTACATTATAGTGCGCAAAATATGGCGGTCGCTGAACGACAGTTACAACAAGCTATTCGGAGAGTGGAACGCTGGACACTGGAGCATGGCTTTCGATTCTCAACAACTAAGTCCTCGGTTGTCCATTTCTGCCGAAAGCGCACCCTCCATCCAGATCCTGAGCTTTATCTGGGCAATGTAGCTTTGCCTGTTGTTGCTGCGTACCGGTTCCTTGGGCTCCTTTTCGATCAGAAATTGACGTGGGAACCACACGTGCGGTGTTTGAAAACTGCCTGTGCTAAGAAACTCAACATGTTGTGGTTTCTTAGCGGCACATCATGGGGGGCAGACCGTGCGGTGCTCCTACGTTTTTATAAGGCACTGATTTTATCGAGATTAGATTATGGCAGTGTAGCATATGGTTCGGTCCGGAAGTCAGTGCTTGTTAAACTGGACAGTGTCCACCACGGCGGTGTGAGGCTGGCGACGGGTGCTTTCGGACGAGCCCAGTCGTCAGCTTGCTCGCCGAGGCTGGCGTACCTCCTTTACACCTGAGGCGCCAACAAGTACTGCTGACCTATGCTGCAACTATTCGACAGATGCCACTTCATCCGAGCTATCCATGTTTGTTTTCCAATCCGAATCGCCGGCTGTATGATGCGCTCGCCCGAGCCACCCGTCTGGCGGGGATTCGCTTGGATGACTTATACCGTCAGTTCCGATTTCCTTCTGT
The DNA here is from genome assembly GCA_946902985.2 of Meconema thalassinum. Taxonomy (NCBI): domain Eukaryota; kingdom Metazoa; phylum Arthropoda; class Insecta; order Orthoptera; family Tettigoniidae; genus Meconema; species Meconema thalassinum. Next base: position 498,597,710 of record OX336392.1, on the reverse strand, counting down.
CTCCTGTATCGTCCGAGTACCTAGCAAGGCCCCTCCGTGGATGGTCTCTCGCCCTGATATCATCCTGGATCTGCACACCGGCCCCAAGTCGGACACGGACTCCTCCGTCCAACGGAGGCTGTTCCAGTCCGTGGTGAGCCGGGATCAGGGCTTCTATTCACGGATGGTTCGAGGGTAAACGAGAAAGTAGGCTGTGCATTTGTGGTTGAGGATCGTCGGTTTCTGTGGCCTGTGGCGTGTACACTGCGGAGCTCTATGCCATCTTAGAGGCTCTGCGGTACACGTTATCAGACGATCACCAGCACTTTCTTGTGTGTACTGACTCTCTGAGTGCGCTGCAAGCGATCGATGTGTGTTTCCCGAAGCACCCGTTGGTCCAGCGTGTGCACGACCTGCTTGTCAGTTCGCGTAACGCTGGAACCGGGGTGACCTTTGTGTGGCTTCCTAGCCACATGGGTAATGCGGGAAACGAGCTTGCTGATCAGGCGGCGAGAGAGGCTGTCGCACTGCCCTCACTACCGTATAAGGTGCCTGCTAGTGATGTGCACTCTCGGTTGTGGCATCGATCCTGTCGCATTGGGAGGAAGCATGGCGTGCCACGCCTCCACCCAACAAACTGAGAGGCATCAAGGAGACAACGAAGGTGTGGAAATCTTCTTTCCGATCTCTCCGGAAGGAAGCTGTGGTACTCTGTCGACTCCGGATCGGCCATGGGATTGCTACGCACTCCCACTTGCTGAAGAGAGAAGATCCCCCTGTGTGTCCTTGCGGCGCCCACCTAACCGTGGCACACCTTCTCTTGGAGTGTGTGGATCTGGCCGATCTGCGAGGGACTCTTAAACTGCCTAATACCCTCTCCCTTATTCTCCGTGATGACGGGCCGTCAGCTGACCTCGTCATCCGGTTCATGATGGAGAGTGGTTACTTTTTTAAGTTTTAATGTGTAGTTACGATTGATAATTCAGGTTAAACCTGTTTTATGTTTTTTATTGTGTTCATTTATTTTATTGTTCACTATGCCTTATTTGTTTTATCCTTTTAACCATCCACCTTTTATTTATTTTTATTCAAATAAAGCATAATTTTTGGGGCTCACTGTCTGTTTTATAAACACCATTTTCGTTTCATCCATGGCAGTGAGTTGTTTTTATCTACATCCTTTCATTTCACGCCATTTCATTTCATTGGGGCCGATAACCTCGATGTTAGGCCCCTTAAAACAACATTTATCATCATCATCACTTCTGAACCAGAAGCCCGCGTCGTTCCCCAGTCGTTGGGTAGTTAAAAGCGGCAATTGGCCTTCATTTACAGAACGCGCAGTATTTGATGATCTGGGATGCCGGAGCATCGATGGCGAGGTACAGCACTGACGTGCTTCTTGACGGTCTCTTATTGCCGCCGAGGAATCTATTCCCTCCTTTTCTGGGACTCCTCGTCGCAAACTCGTCCCCTGGTGGACAGAGGATTTTGCAGCGGCAATAAGAGGCCGTCGTCGTCTCCATTTTAGTTGGTACTTACACGATGACCTCTGTGACAGTGACCATTTCCCGATCGTTCTCACTCTTCTTAGCCAGAAGCCCGTGGCGTTCCTCATTAGTTGGGTATATAAAACGGCAAATTGGCCATCATTTAGTTTAACGCGCTGTGTTTGATGATCTGGGATGCCGAAGGACGATCGATGACGAGGTACAGCATATCACTGTAGTAGTAGAGAACTTTAGACTCCAGATATTGCATCATCGCGACCAGATATTGCGTAATCGCGATGACGTCATAGCCCTTTGGGTGACGTCATGGGCCCTTAGAGCGAGCACGTGCACTGCATATTTTAGCGTGGGATGAGGTTGCCCTTTTGGCTTGTTTATGCGATGGTGATAAAAAATTAATGGGGGTTGTTTATTAGGATGCCAACCGTCATCCGACACTCGTGCGAGTGTGAGCATGTGTGCCAGTGCGTTCACGTGATATGTCTGCAGTGTTCGCGCGAGAAGTTGTTGAGCTTTAACGTCATTGGCTAAGAATGTAATCTTTGACTTTTTTAAGCAATTGTGAAAAAAATAATAATAATGAGATGTTTGCGTTAGATGCTTGTTTGCAGTGTAGGTGGGGGTAAAGGATATATAAATGGACGAGTGCGTGGAAGAGTTTAACTTTTACTTTTGCGCGAAGAGAGTGTATGTGTGTGAAAGAAATAAAGAAAGTCAACGACGAGGAACAAATTGTGTGATGGATGTTATAACGAAGTTCAATAACGTATCCACTTGTATTGAGTATTCTAATAAGAAACTGGCAGAACTAGTAATTGATTTACCGTATTCCCCCAGGGGCTCACATCTAGTGGGTTGTGGGTTGGCGACCACGGGGCCCCAGCTGAGTCCGGCATTGCTTCCACTTACTTGGGCCGGGCTCCTCTCTTTCTTCTTTCCTGTCGACCTTCCTTGGTCAACTCTTGTTCTCTTCCGACCCCGACGGTATTAGGGTATCCGAGGCCTAGGGAGTCTCTTCCTTTCCCGCCTTAATTGGCCCTTGTCTCATCTTTCCTGATACCCTCCTTCTGTGAGGGGTCAGCCTTCTTGTTCTTTTCCTTTTACCTCCTGCCTTGTGCACAAGGCCCTTAAGGAGGCAGGGTGTATGTAGCCCCACCATTTCTGGTGCACCGTCGATAATGCTACACCCTCAGGGGCTCACGGCTGGTGAGTTCGGGCGTTGGCGACCCCGAGGGATTCCTGAGCTGGGTCCGTTTTCCCCTTTTGTCCCTTCCCTTTGGGGCGGACCTTCTCTTCTCTCCGCTCCCCTCACCTCTCCTCTTTTCCTTCTATTTCCTTTTCTCTTTAAGCTTCCCGCACTGTTTTTGTTACTCGCATCACCGTGTCTCTAAATTCCCTTTTAGCGATTTTTAAGGCATTTTTGATCTATGTTGCATTTTGTAAGTTTTTTCGATCTAAATTACATCTCGCGATTGTTTTCAACCTCAATTGCATTTTGTAAAGATTGACAATCTAAATTGCTTTTTAGTAAGTCTTTCAATGCAGGTTGCCGGGCCTTTTAGTGAGTATTTTGAATTTCAATTGCATTTTGTAAGTATTTTCAACCAAAACCGCATTTCGCACGAATTTTTAATCTCAATTGCATTTTGTTTGGTGGGCATTTTGCACATATTTTGATTCTCAATATTGCATTTTGTGGGTATTTTGAATCTAAATTACATTTGTCAAGTATTTTCAATCTAAATTGCTTTTTGTAAGTATTGTCAATCCACATGAGTCGTTTGAATCTACCGTACATTTTGTAAGCATTTTCAATTTCAATTGCATTTTGTAAGGATTTTGAATTTCAATTGCACTTTGTGAATAATTTGGATTGGAACTGGGATAGGGCTTATTTCAATCTGAATTGCATTGTGTATTTTCAATTTCAATTGCATTTTGTAAGTATTTTGATTTTGAACCTCAATTGCATTTTGTACGTATTTTCGATCTCATTTGCATTTTGTAAGTATTTTGAATTTCAGTTGCATTATGTAGGTATTTCGACGCTACATTGCATTTTGAATCTAGCCTACGTTTTGTGGGTCTTTTTCAATGTATTCTTTTTGTGCACCTTTTCGTTCTCAATTCCCTTTTGTAAGACCATATTGTGAGTTGTTTCCATCTGAGTTCCTTTTTGTACGTATTTTCCGTCTCAGATAATTTTGTTCTGGTTTCCTTTTCATTATCATTTTCGCTATCACCCAGACCATTAGGGGCCGATAACCTCGATGTTAGGCCCCTTAAAACAACAATTATCATCATCATCATCATATGATTTACCGTATGTGGTCCAAATTATTCGGTCTGTGGAGACGAGATATGGAAGAAAAATAGTGGTGGACATTATCATTGAAGATGAAATAACAAGTGTATTTCTACCAGCAGTTTTTGCAAAACTAAGCGCATCAGAGATCGATCAACTAAACTCAATTAGAGGCACACTGATGATGGTGTATTTGGGTTTGAAGAACCGCTCACATCAAGTCATTTTGAAACAGTACTCGGAGGCAAACCGATGACGGTGTATTTTGGGTAGAAGAACCGCTCACATCAACATGTTTTTTAAAACAGTAATTTTTGGTGAGTATATATATGGATTATATATATGTATTGATTGATATAACTATTGATATATATATATATATTTAATTGCTAATTATTTCTTAATTTGTTTAATTTTTCAGATTATCTAAAAACTAATAAAAGGAACAGCATAATGAAGTGGAAAACTGTTAATTTCCTGAGTGGAACTGAACATCGATCGCACCCGCTAATAGAGTATCATCGTGTATGCTTTCAACAGCGTGAAGGAGATGATAATGAGGTGAGTCGTAATGAGAAAGAAGCTTGTTTTAACAAATGGACATCTTCGAGTGGAATTTCAACATTTTCAGTCTACGTTACTAATGTTAGCAAATCAGATGATAGTCAGCGAGAGGTGACAGAAACAGTTCTAAGATATCTATTGAAAGAATTATGTGAAGATGATCATTTTATTTGTTTCTTCGGATACAATACATTTGATGAGGTTTACACAATTGAATTTTCCATGCTTTGTTACGATGTAACAAAATTGAATGAGAATAGATACAAATTGCTTGGTAAACTTCAAGAGGAATTTCATTGTTCATTGGAGATTTCAGGCAGTAATTTATCTCAATGGCCTGAATATACTTTAAAAGATTATAGGTTTATGGTAAACCTATGTTACAGCAACTGCTGGTGGTGTATTAACAATAGTGCAAATTGGACACATGCTTAGACAACAGTGATGTTACACCAACTGTTGGTGGTGTATTAACATTAGTGCAAATCGGGCAATTGCTTAGACAACAATGGCCTCACCTCGTAGCAAACGTAGAAAGGTTGATATTGTAATACCTAATAACAGTGAAAACATCAGAAACCAATTGGACAATGCATTTGAAAGTGTTTCTAATTTTAGAAGTGAACTAAACGGTGCTATTTCAATATCATACCAAATCGGGGAAAACACTCAAACCGACTTGATTGAGAACAGTGATGAGTTAATAGAATGTTGGAGAGTAATTAGTGACCACATATTGCAACAAGCTGTGAATTGTGAAGAAATTACACTTCAAATAAAGGATGAATCTTTCTTAAGCTGTGAGTTAATTGAAACGGCATTCAATTCTAGAGTGTACACACTTGCAGTTTCAAATGTTAAGACTGGGGTTTTGGATCCTCGCGAATTTTTAGCAAATGCTAATATTTTGTTTACAAAGTATTGTTACGTGCCACCCCTTAGTGGCACTTTCGTTAACTGGATTACGGTGGGTAGAAAGCACAACACAAATTGTTCCTTTAAAGAAACGTATTAGCTTTCTTGCGGCCAGAAAGATACACCACACAAATTGCAAATACAAGCAACTGTTATCTCACTCTCACTTTTCAATAAGCCACAGAAGTTATTCCCTCCTAATGGGACTGGTGGCCTCGATAGAACTACCTGCAACACTTCCTTGAATACGCTAGTTACAGTTATTTTCGATAGCCGTCCACTCACCACTACACTCTGCTTCGCTGTCCGCTGGCTAGGGAAACAGCCCCGGGTGTTTTCGCAATTCACCACACTAACCTCTGTTGCACCGGAAAACACACTCTCTCAAGACACAGTTCGGGGATGGGCCACTTACGCTAGCGACTACGCTCGAAAGCCTGTTCTGGTATTGGCCGCGCCGACAGGTGGGTGTGCCATATACCCGTTCAGTAGTATCCGCCTGACTACGCAGGTCCCCGCACAGCCGAATGTCTGAGCTGTAAAATCCAGTATATGCCAAGGGGTACATGCCGATACAGCATTGTAAAACATCGGACCCCCGGGCAATGCCTTCCAAGCTAGGCGGGCCTTGCCCTGGCTGGGTAGCGCCTACTGTGACGGCCCGTGATCGGATGTCGGTGGCATTCGGGGAGGATGATCTGGCCATGGGTTCAAAAAGAAAAATCCCCAACCAGGGTTGACCTACACCCAAACAGGGAGGTCCTACACCCAAGTCTTTAACATTTGATTCCCTACGGGGATCAACCCCCTGGGAATAATCTGTGCGTGAAAATCTGGGTGCTAACACCCCCAAGTTTCTGGTAGCTACCAGAACAGATGGGGGTGATTTCAAGCTGGTAAAGAGTATTTTGTTTTCTCGCCACATAGAAGGTGTCTATGGTGAGCTTGAGAAAGTACAAAAGATGAGGAACGGTAGCTTGTTGCTCAAGACTAGGACTGGAGAGCAAGTTGAACAACTTTTGCAATGTGACCACTTTGGCGACATTCCCGTCAAAGTGGAAAAACACACGTCCCTGAATCTGGTCCGAGGAGTTATTTTCCACCGAGACCTGATTCTGAACACTGACGAGGAGCTCAAGGAAGATATGCGGCACCGTCACGTGACTGATGTCCGGCGCATTACGCGCAAGGTGAATGGTCAAATCGTGGATACTGGTGCTTTCATTATTTCCTTTGAGCTTTCGGTGCTCCCGGAGAAAGTCAAGGTTACAAGTTACCGTTGTGACGTACGGCCTTATATCCCTCCACCAATGAGGTGTTATAAGTGCCAGAAGTTAGGGCACATGTTATCCCGATGCTCGAGCCCCGCAATCTGCGGAACATGCGGTAAGGTACCACACGAAGCGGAAGAGTGCACAACACCTTATCAGTGCACTAATTGCCCTGGATTTCATTCTCCTCGGGACAGGAACTGCCCTGTCTTCCTGAGTGAGAAGAAAATCCAGGAGATCAAAACCCTGGATGGTCTCACCTACCAGGAGGCCCGCAAGAAGTACCGTACCACGACTTCGCCTTCTCCAGCGATTGATTATAGAGCCATAATACCAAATTTGGTCCCGGCTACCTCATCTTTTATATCAGCTGTGAAACTTGCAACTGAGTTTCCTGTTCCGAAACCAGCTCCTAAGATTATAACGGAAAGCCCGAAGGTGACTTCAACTCCACCTTCGGCCAGCACGAAGGCTGTGCGAGCGAAGGCTGCTCCGCCCGCACAGCAGGGGAGGAAGTTGAAGACTTACTCCCCACTCGGGAGGAAGTCGAAGACTTTCTCCCCACCCAAACGGTCGGCGAAAGCCGCGCCGAAGCCGGCGGAGCGGCATCGTCGACCAGGGTCAGGAATTCGGCTCCTGACCCGTCTATATATCTTAAAGAGGCGGGGGCAGGTAAGAAGGGACCCCGCACTACGCATTCCCTTTCTCCAAAAAAGGGGAAGCCATCCGCCCACAGCTGCGGATGCTTCTGCGCCTGGGGACGTTTCGGTCCCCAGATCTACGCGCTCCCCACGGAGTTCCCCCGCCGCCGAACTGCGTCTAGGAAATCTTCCACCGAGTCGAGTCACTCCATGACCTCGCCTGAGGACATGGAGATTATAGTCGACGTAGTGGATGATGATCCTCCATAGTCTAAGTTGTAGCTTGCTGCTCCAACTTATACCCTAAGTCCACACAATGGCACTGTTACAGTGGAATTGTAACAGTTATGACAGGCATTTGACAGAGCTCCGTCAGCTTATTGCCCAATACGCAGCGAGTATAGTCTGCCTACAGGAATGGCTATTAAATACAGGGGAAGCTACACATTTTAGCTTAGCGCACGGCACGTACTCACACATTGACTTGAGTGTGTGTAGCCGTGCGCTGGTCCCCCTATTTGGTTGGAATGTACACGACGACCTCTGTGACAGTGACCATTTCCCGATCGTTCTTACACTTCTGAACCAGAAGCCCGTGGAAATCCCCAGTCGTTGGATGCTTAAGCGGGCAAATTGGCCCTCGTTTCAAGAACGAGCTGTGTTCGTTGATCTTGGTTGCAGGAGCGTCGATGACGAGGTACAGCACATCACCGATGTGCTTCTTGCTACCGCCGAAGAGTCCATTCCATCCTTCTGGGACTCCTCGTCGCAAACTCGTCCCTTGGTGGACAGAGGATATTGCAGCGGCAATAAGAGACCGTCGTCGAGCTCATAAGCACTACCGTCGGCGTCCAACCATGGCCAATTTGGTGGCGTTTAAGAAATTTCGTGCCAAGGCACGGATTCATATTCGCCAGAGTAAGAAACAATCCTGGGAACGGTATGTGTCTTCTATTACGGCACTTATCCCCTCCTCTCAAGTGTGGACTAAACTAAGACGCATTTCGGGAATTCAGACATCTTCTACTGTACCGGGAATTACCATTGATAATGAATTGGTTACAGATCCTTATCGCGTTGCAAACCATCTCGCCTCGTATTTTGCGGATATATCCGGTTCCGATAACTATGACCCTGCCTTCGTGGCCCTGAAGCGCGAAGCGGAACGTTTCCAGCTTAGTTTTGCTTCCCGCGCTTCGGAGGAGTACAACGTGCCCTTTACGGAGTGGGAACTCCGCGGAGCCCTGGCGCTCTGCAGGGACACGTCTCCTGGCCCGGATAATATTCACAACCAGATGCTTAAACACCTTAACGATGAGAGCATTCGTTATTTGCTCAGGGTGTTTAATCGTATCTGGTTGGAAGGTGTGTTTCCAGCGCAATGGCAGGAAGGTATCATTATACCTATCCTGATGCCCGATAAGGCTCCCAAATTGACAGGGAGTTACAGACCTATTTGTCTCACTAACGGTCTGTGCAAGCTCTTTGAGAGGATGGTCAATCGGCGCCTAGTGTGGGTCCTGGAGAAACGGGGACTCCTGGCCGAATTCCAATGTGGTTTCAGGGCGTCTCGGTGTACCAACGACCTTCTGGTACGCCTGGAGACCGCCATACAGGACGCTTTTCTCCGGAGACAGCAGCTAGTCGCTGTTTTCTTTGATCTCGAGAAGGCCTATGACACCACTTGGCGTTACGGCATCCTCTCTACCCTGCATCAATGGAAATTCCGAGGTAACTTGCCGGTTTTTATTGCGAATTTTCTGTCTCTTCGCCTGTTCCGTGTCCGAATAGGGGGGACATATTCGCAATATCATATACAGGAAAACGGAGTCCCACAGGGATCGGTGCTTAGCGTAACATTATTTGCGATTGCCATAAACGGTATAGTCGCTGCTGCTGGTCCAGCAGTGATACCGTCGCTATATGTAGACGACTTCGCTCTACATTATAGTGCGCAAAATATGGTGGTCGCTGAACGACAGCTACAACCTTACAACTTACCATGGGTCACTTAGTAGCAACCATTCGTCCGTAGGTACCCATGACATCGTCTGTATAACAGACAAAATAATTTCCCTATCTAAACAATCCTGAAAGAAACCTTCGCCTGCACTGCATTCGCAATTCAGCCTGCAGCCTACTTCCAAAAATGGCTTCGATACCTGCCACGTGCTTCAGCGTCAAGAAAACGTCCACCTGCATATACCTTCCCTTCATGAAAAGGCTTCCTGCATATACCTCTTCGTATAATTATGTTCATAGGCACCTCTCAACTAATACAATCTCAACATCAGGGCATGTAACTTCCTGGAATCACGACCTAACCTCTCGACCACTCCATCTCACACCAATGAGTACTACACCGAGTACCGACCAATATAACACAACCTCCACACCACAAATACCAGCACGGTACCAACAAAACAAAACCCTAAAACACTAACAACCAAAGAAAAACCTCTAATACTCCGACGAGTACCAACACACAAGAAATAAATAACACACTAACGAACACTTACCCTATACAAACATCAACGAGTACTAACAACGCAGTACATAGAACACAAATCCACCAATAACCAACAACAAGTACTCACACCGAGCACCAAGTACCAATAAAAGCACTTAACACACCTGAAATAAAAAATATACCCTCAAACACTAAAATACGATGTGCGACCATCACCAGCCCGAACGACATCAAGAGTCAGAGGAGCATAGCAATGTCGACATCACCAACCCTCACTGAAAGCACCAGAATCATAAACAAACAGAGACTGGCTACTTCCGCTAGGTTGTATTAATCCACGATCTCCGCACCACCTCCGAACTGCTCCATTGGCATCCTGAAACGCCCTAAGCTCACTCACACAACAACCCGTACACCGGCACCAACCATACATGCAGTCCTGGCACGTTACTCGTTTGGTTTCTTAACTCCAAACCAGACCTGAAATAAATTTCAAAATTTCCTGTCCACCGACTGAAGATCAAAACTTCACACGACCAAAACACGATCCCCTTGATCAGCTCTTCTTAGAACTGCTTTCCGCTTCCAAAATTTCGGCCACACGTCGCACGAAACAGTTGCATTCACAACTACCACACACCCAACACAACGGGGTTTCACAACTAACACCACAGCAGAAGTAACAACATAACCTCGGCCCTAGCATAACTTTAGAACTCGCTGTTTCACCACCTGAAAAGCTTCAGCTCGACACTGCTGTCATAGGTACTCACAGTACATTACTCGTTCACCTGCACGTTCACTGAAATCTTCACTATAAACAAGTCACAGACATTACAACAATCAACTCGATGACAACACTTATCTGCGCACAGATGTTTCCCACAGAATTACAGCAAAATATTTCATTAACTGCTTAGATGACTTTAGAATTCATTGGCAACACAGCCAGAACAAATAGCAATTCAAATATGGCAACCATGCCAGGAAGATTTTCAGCAAAGAAACCCAACACGTGAATGATCGATCACTTTTCACCCAACTTGATAGGAACACAGAACGATTAGCCATTAGTAATTTACATAACAGCTGTGCATAGATAATTTTCTACTATTAAATCAAATATCGACTGTATTGGTTTGATCCTATCTTGGAAGCAGCTTGTAGTACGGAACATCACAGAGTGTGATAATAGAGAAAAACCAGCAGCCAATTTTACCATGCTTACAGAGAGACCATGTTCCTGAGTGCCAGTATTAAAACTGGACTTGACTCGTCGTCAGTGCGTTCACGCACTGAGGAATGCCAGCAACGCTTTGTCCATTCACAGCCATGAAAAGAAAATCACATATTAACAAGAATACTACAGTAGGCATCCTACCTAACCTTAGTGAACCCATTAATCATTTCTCCCATGCTGCTCGAATCCACGTAAGTTAAACTACCTCGTTACTATGGCAACAAAACAATACCAGGCAACGGGCTTCAGATAATCGAAACCACGCTCTGCTACCACTTACTGACCCGTAACTCCCCCGAAAGGAAGACAGGACAGCCCCCTCTAGTGACCCAAGGTCTAAATGTTTAGGCTACCTGGAAGACCAAGGGAAAGAAGGGGCTTGATCAGAAAGATCATTGAGCGGAGGGCTGGGTTGGTTAACCAGAAGGCGGTTTCCAGTTGCTGGCCAAAATAAGTAGTCATGAAATCTAATTAGAAAACAAATAAAACAGAGGTATATTAAAATAATGGATACATCAACAGGCGGGGGCACACATAAATATAGCAATGGTCCTAAGAAAAAGGTTGGAGCTCCCCATTAAATGAATTGGTCTTTCCAGGGCAACACGAGGCCCGTGAGTTAAATAGCTCAGGAGAGCTAAGCAAAATATCTTAAATAAAATGTCCAAATGAAGGACTGGAAAGCGTCAAAACGTGGCGTCAGAAAACCACAGAAGAAAAATAGCTATCACCAGAAGTGATGCAACCAAGGGAATAAATTTAAAATAAAATCACCTAGGAAGGTACGCTAAGCCAAAGCCTCGAAATTAAACTTTGCAAGCAAGGCAATGAAGAGTTCAAACTTAGGCCTAACAATGGCCTGCGTGTAATAACACGCCAACTATGGAAAGACCAAAGCGGGCGACAATTGAAGGGAATGCCGCCGTAAAAATAAACTTAATTCCCCACCAAAATTACATTTTGATTATATTTCAATTAGGCAAATGTCCTTTAAAGTTAAAGATTAAAATTCAATTAACCGCAAAATGTTAGGTAGGCGTCCTTTGGTGTTCAGATTATACACGCGATTGCCCAAGCATTAGGGAATATGAGTAGCGAAATGCTGACGAGCGAGAAGCGATAAATATCAGAATGTTGACCATAATAACTTCTCGTAACTTACGTAGCAGAAGGATTAATTTAGAATTCGATGTATCTGATCATTTAGTGGTTTCACAAAAGTTACAAGTCTAGGACACATGGCTTCCCCCCGCACTGAAACTGCAATAAGTTAAATAAAACTCCGACGGGAGTAAAATATAGATTTAAGAAATAGCTCAAGGCTCTTGAAATAAAACAGCGCACAGTACCTGGTTATTGGCGCATTTGCCAATTAATTTCACCTTTGGCCGACCTCCGAGAAGCCGACCAGAACACTTCTTTTCGCTACATGGTTCCAAGTTCAACTGGTGGCGGCAGACGCCAAGCATGCTTCACTAGCATCCAACTGTGTAACAGAGTCAGCACTGGCAGAGCCAATAGGAAGCCTACAGGATGTGTCACAGCGTACACATGGCCACAGCAGCCATCTTCTAGCCGAAAGAAGAGTCTGGCAAGAGAAGCGGGAAGCGGGAATTTCAAAGTTCAGAAATGTTCCAAAGTGTTTGAGCTCTCTCCCCGGGGATGACAGAACCGGGAGAGAGGGAGTGGGGGCAAAATAAGTGGCAGTCAATAAACTGTCAAAGCTTCCCCTCTGCTAACGAAAACTAAGGGGTGGAAGGGGAGGGCGCTGGCATGGGGGCGTGCCCCTAGATTACACTTCAATAGTTGCACACACAGTAGTGTAGACACTCGCAGATGTTCTCATGTAACGCTTGCACCACCAACAAGAGTATGTTCCTCCCAAATTGCTTGCTATACCAGTGTACCAGTCCATTACTTATCTTCAAGATGCCCAGCAGGGCCAGGACGACCAGGTAGGCTAGGTATCTTCTTCCGAACCGCCAGCAGCCGTCAGAATCCACTACCAGATGAAGAAAATCGTCGGGGCCGACAGCGACCCTGTCCTCAGGTCACTGCCCCCATAAGTGTGAAGATTGCACCCTTCACACAGGACCACTGCTGAAACAAACCAAAAACCAGCAGCAGACTGCTTCCACACAGCAGGCCACTCGACAGGACAAGTCGAGCCGAACTCCTCCTGTCACAAGCAGGAGCGGAGATAGTAGGGGGAGGGTCACAGGTGCACGTGACCACTCGAAGAACTCACTTGGGAACAACACTTTATCGGAAGGAGGGCATAGCACACTATATGCTCACTTGAGACGTAGGCCTCTCTTATCACTATGAGGGGTCATCACTTGGCATGACCAAAGCACAAGCACGCACCGCTTGAGCAAGGTTAAGTTACAATTACTTTAAGAAATTAACACCAGTTAAAACTTCAGGACCAAACATTAAAATGTTACCAATAAGGGGTATGGAGGACTTCCCACTTAAACCATAGTTAAATTAAATATCTGAAGGACCAAGCTATTTACCCGACCAAAATCCTAAAATTCACATGCTAAATATCAGTAAAGAAATTAGCGGATGCGCCGCGTAAAATACAGAAAGCTCCCAGAGTGACAGGGTGACTCGACTCTCATTACGGTAGACCAACACAGGGTCACTTACCAAAATGCCTGCCGAGTGGCCCAAATAGTACAGTCATTTACATTTAATAAAAGTAGTTGTCTCAAACGCACTGACAACAAGCAGGCTCTTTACTCCAAGGAACGCCAATCAAGAGGGCACAGAAACCAAAGGAGATACAACAAGACCTAAAGACAAAATCAGGAAATGCTGCTCGAAATATAACGGAAACTCAGGACCGATACCTATAAGGCAATAAAATTTAGAAAGAACCAAAGCAACGCTCCAGGACCACCACTCAATATCAGCACACCAAATAAAATTCAAAATTTACCCTGAAACAAAAAATATCAATGTACGTGAAACTCCATCCCAAACAACATCAAACGTCAGAGAGAGCATGGAATGACACGACATCTCTATCCTTCACAGCAGAGGACCAGAATTCTACGTAGACAAATACTGACCACTCCCGCTAGGTTAAAATTCACTTAGGCGTTATCAGCACCAACACTGAAACACCATTGAACTGCTCCATAGACATCTTGCGTAGCCGAGCTCACTCAGGCCACACGATCACAACACTAAATCACCACAAGAATTACCGAGCAACTCAGGCAATACTATCATCACTTTACTCGATACGGTCCACCACACCGACCAAGTACAACCTCTACAATCCAACAAGGACAATACTTCTTACCATAAGTACTGACGCAAGACGTCACCAAGATTCCCCCATTAAAGAAAAACCTCAAGTCTAACCTACTTCGAAACTGCACCTTCCTATGAACCAGAAACTTCCTTTTAAACTCTCCCCCAGGGGCTCACATCTTGTGGGCGTGGGTTGGCGACCACGGGGCCCCAGCTGAGTCCGGCATTGCTTCCACTTACTTGTGCCGGGCTCCTCTCTGTCTTCTTTCCTGTCGACCTCACTTGGTCAACTCTTGTTCTCTTCTGACCCCGATGGTATTAGGGTATCCGAGGCCTAGGGAGTCTCTTCCTTTCCCGCCTTAATTGGCCCTTGTCTCATATTTTCTGATACCCTCCTTCTGCGAGGGGTCAGCCTTCTTTTTCTCTTCCTTTTACCTCCTGCCTTGTGCACTAGGCCCTTAAGGAGGCAAGGTGTATGTAGCCCCACCACTTCTGGTGCACCCTAGATAATGCTACACCCTCAGGGGCTCACGGCTGGTGAGTTCGGGAGTTGGCGACTCCGAGGGATTCCTGAGCTGGGTCCGCTTTCCCCTTTTGTCCCTTACCTTTGGGGCGGACCCTCTGCTCTCTCCCCTCTCCTCTCGTCTCCTCTTTTCCTTATATTTCCTTTTCTCTTTAAGATTCCCGCACTGTTTTTGTCTCTTTGCTGGACCTGAAGAAAATTTTCCTGCTTCCACAGTCCTCATAACTATCCACGCTATAGAAGCAGTGGTTTTCTTTCTTCTCTCTTCCAACCGCAAGGGGCGGCTGGATTGTCCTCTCCTAGAGTGTTCCTTCACACCCGACTTCTTCTGCCCAACGAGGTTTATGGTAAAACGGACTGTCGGCACGTGCTCCTGAAGAAGTCCAACGAGGGAGGACTGGGCAGTCTGCCTGGTGGCTACCATTGGCAGAGTACAACAACGCACACTCATGGGCTGTATTGCCGTCCCGGCTGAGGCCGACCCCCCAAGCCTGAAAACAATTCAAAAAGAGTCGCGTAGCCGTTGTTACCAGATGTATTATGTCACGTAACAAGCCGTGACACTTGAATCAATTTAGAATGAGTTTTCGAAAGTTGGTTGCTTGGGTTCGAACTCGAGCCTTGACTCAAGTAAAAGATGATGATGTGAAATGCTTGTAGTGAAGATAGCTTCTCGAAGTTCTCTCCGCTGTTGTTCCTCAGAGCACGTGATTTTAAATAAAAAGTCGTCGAGTAGAAGTTAAATAGTAGATAGATTTATTTTAAAGATAGAGTACAGTCATCCAGCCCTCCCACCTAGGGGCTCACATCTAGTGGGATGTGGGTTGGCGACCACGGGGCTGAGTCCGGCATTGCTTCCACTTACTTGTGCCGGGCTCCTCTCCGCCTTCATTCCTGTCGACCTCACTTGGTCAACTCTTGTTCTCTTCCGACCCCGACGGTATGAGGGTATCCGAGGCCTAGGGAGTCTCTTCCTTTTTCATTTCATGTTATCTCCTGCCTTCTGCTTAAGGCCCTCAAGGAGGCAGGGTGTATGTAGCCCCACCCATTTTGGTGCATCCTAGATAATGCTACACCCTCAGGGGCTCATGGCTGGTGAGTTCGGGAGTTGGCGGCCCCGAGGGATTCCTGAGCTGGGTCCGTTTTCCCCTTTTATCCCTTACCTTTGGGGCGGACCCTCTCCTCTTTCACTTTCCTATCTGCCTTTCATGGCTCTCCTTCCTTCCAAGTCCCTCATTCCGCATTCTTCGAGGGTTGAGGGCATTTCTTTTCCTCCTGTTCTGTATTTGCCTTATTCTCCTTTTGTTTTCCATTTCTTCTTGTAGTATGTAAGTTAGTAGTTAGTTGGAATTTACATTTCATTATCATCTTCATTATCACCCACACCATTAGGGGCCGATAACCTAGATGTTAGGCCCCTTAAAACAACAATTATCATCATCATCAAATACCGGTAATGAAAAGAAAATGATATTCTTGAAGCATAACCTAATTTAAATGTTTATTCCTCACGTAAATTAATCACACATTGTGAGGATCAGGGAGACTTATTCGTAATGAATCCTACTAATGGAGATTTGGTTTACCTATATTCAGATACATTTCGGTCTGAAATTTCATGAGATCTAAATAGCTGTAGCGTAAAATCGCACTTTAAAAGTAGCCTAGTAAAGAAGATAGGACGTGCTAACATTTTGACACTCATTAAATTCAAAAATCACTCCCTTTCATACCATCTATTACTTCCAAACATATTTTCTGTAAATCTACGTGTAAAACATAGAAAGTTGACAAACAAAATGTGTCTTGTCGGGGCCATGCTGTTCCTGATATTCCGCATCGCTAATAAATAACGAACAACTATGAATAGAGCATTCCAACTTTACCCACCTGCGGATCATTTCATACTTCGTACATTTTCCAACTTTTATTTTCCTTTGCGATAGTAAATTCCTTAATTCCGGGCATGTGAAGTCGGAGTACAAAGATGCCAATGCTTCCATGATAGGGACATTCGGAGTTAAGCATAACCTTATTAGTGCTGCTGATAATTCTTTCTAGTTCACCATGTCCTTATACGTGAGTTTCTTCACAATGCATTCTTTCTACTTCTTTGAGACCTTGTCATCCGGAAGATCGTTAGCTAATCCATCATTGAATATACCGGGACCTTTTTTCTTTTGATGCTCTATAGCGCTATGGACAGAATCAACTTCCATAAGCGAATGTCCGGATTCTAAAAATTTGTGTTCTACTATATTAATGTGGGTACTCTGAACCAAGAATATGAACAATGCAGTAATATTGTTGTTTATGGCCAGAACAAGTGTCAATGTTTGTAAATGATTCTGGAAGCTGATTAAACCACGGAAGCAGAGCACTTCCAATTTCAGAACTTCCACGCTTCCCATTCAGCTCGGTCCACACAAAGCAATAGGCGTTTTGAGGAGCACGTAAAATTGTAGACACAGATTTTGCGGTAGTAGTACGACATGTCTCATCGTTAGGGATTTGCAGAACACTTTGCAAGTCAAAGGTACCCAGAAGGAAGGATGGATCATGTTCTAACCTTTCTTTGTCCTTATCCTTTAATCACGCTGCATCAATTTCTCTTTGAAAGTGATTGTCATATTCCTCTTTAAGGCTTTTTTTTTTTTTTTGTGATTCCTACTGCCTTTTCAAATCTGGTGCATGTTACACACTGATCTTTCTTGGGTCGAAAGAAAGAGTAGCTGTATTCCGTGCAAAAAGTTCTTCGATACTTGATACCAGAAACTTGTGTACGCCCCGAGTCTTTGCATTGTTGGACATAAAGATCATGCATCTTACCCTCCTGTGGGTGGGGGGGTTTAGAATCCACCCACGATATCCCCTGCCTGTCGTAAGAGGCGACTAAAAGGGGGACCTTGGCTATACTTTAAGGACTACGCGTTGGTTTGTGAATTGGACCCCCAGTGGGTGGGAGGAAGCGAATACATCCACGGTAATCCCTGCCAGTCGTAAAAGGCGACTAAAAGGGTTTCTCGGATCGGTCCCCTTTCGAGGGTTTGACTGTCAGCTCTAAAAGACATACATCCGTGCGGTATAACTCTCATTAGGTTATATCGCACTTCTTTCCGTTAATTCCTTCAGGGTCTGGCAACCAAAATTACCTTATGTGCGTGCTGTTAGGGGATGAGCCACTTACGCTTGCGACTACGCTCTAAAGCCTGTCCGGTCTTGGCCGCGCCGACAGGTGGGTGTGCCATGTACCCGTGCAGTAGTATCCGCCTGACTACGCAGGTCCCCGCACAGCCGAATGTCAGAGCAGTAAAATCCAGTATATGCCAAGGGGTACATGCCGATACGGCATTGTAAAACATCGGAACCCCGGGCAATGCCTTCCAAGCTAGGCGGGCCTTGCCCTGGCTGGGTAGCGCCTACTGTGACGGCGCGTGATCGGATGTCGGTGGCATTCGGGGAGGATGATCTGGCCATGGGTTCTAAAAGAAAAATCCCCAAACAGGGTGGTCCTACCCCCAAGTCTTTAACATTTGATTCCCTACGGGGATCAACCCCATGTGAACAATCTGTGCGTGAAAATCTGGTTGTTAACACCCCCAAGATTCTGGTAGCTACCATAACAGATGGGGGTGATTTCAAGCTGGTAAAGAGTATTTTGTTTTCTCGCCACATAGAAGGTGTCTATGGTGAGCTTGAGAAAGTACAAAAGATGAGGAACGGTAGCTTGTTGCTCAAGACTAGGACTGGTGAGCAAGTTGAACAACTTCAGAAATGTGACCACTTTGGCGAAATTCCCGTCAAAGTGGAAAAGCACACGTCCTTGAATCTGGTCCGAGGAGTTATTTTCCACAGGGACCTGATTCTAAACACTGACGAGGAGCTCAAGGAGGATATGCGGCACCGTCACGTGACTGATGTCCGGCGCATTGCGCGCAAGGTCAATGGTCAAATCGTGGATATTGGTGCTTTCATTATTTCCTTTGAGCTTTCGGTGCTCCCGGAGAAAGTCAAGGTTACAAGTTACCGTTGTGACGTACGGCCTTATATCCCTCCACCAATGAGGTGTTATAAGTGCCAGAAGTTCGGGCACATGTTATCCCGATGCTCGTGCCCTGCAATTTGCGGAACATGCGGTAAGGTACCCCACGAAGCGGAAGAGTGCACAACACCTTACCAGTGCACTAATTGCCCTGGATTTCATTCTCCTCGGGACAGGAACTGCCCTGTCTTCCTGAGTGAGAAGAAAATCCAGGAGATCAAAACCCTGGATGGTCTCACCTACCAGGAGGCCCGCAAGAAGTACCATACCACGATATCGCATTCTCCAACGATTGATTATAGAGCTATAATACCAAATTTGGTCCCGGCTACCTCATCTTTTGTCTCAGCTGTGAAACCTTCCAATGTACCACCGCCATCTACATCTCTATCTACACCCCAGAATCAGAAAGAGAGCCCGAAGGTGACTTCAACCCCACCTTCGGCCTCAAAGAAGGCTGTGCCAGCGAAGGCTGGTCCGCCCGCACAGCAGGGGAGGAAGTTGAAGACTTACTCCCCAACCCAAACGGTCGGCGAAAGCCGAGCCGAAGCCGGTATAGGCGGCATCGTCGACCAGGGTCAGGAATAAGTCTTCTGACCCGTCTAAATATCTTAAAGAGGGGGGGGGGGGGGGGGGGGAAGAATGGAGCCCGCACTACGCATTCCCTTTCTCCTCCAAAAAAGGGGAAGCCATTCGACCCACCAGCTACGGTAGCTTCTGCGCCTGGGGACGTTTTGGTCCCAATATCTGCGCACTCCCCACGGAAATCCCCCCGCCGCCGAACTGCGTCTAGGAAATCTTCCGCTGAGTCGATTCACTCCACGACCTCGCCTGAGGACATGGAGATTATAGTCGACATAGTGGGTGATGATCCTCCAGAGGTTGTTGTAGCTTGCTGCTCTTGTAACAGTTATGACAGGCATTTGACAGAACTCCGTCAGCTTATTGCCCAATACGCAGCGAGTATAGTCTGCCTACAGGAAACAAACCTCAGACCTGATCACGAGACGGTTCTGAGTGGTTTCCGACTATACTCTAAAGAGCGACGAGACGCCGCCCGGGATTCCGGGGGCGTTTTCCTTCGTTCGCTCTGACTGCTATATTGAAGAGTTTCCATTCGCCACTACTCTGGAAGCTATTGCAGTTCGCATGCCCTTGCCTGCTATGACAACTGTTTGTAACGTGTACCTTCCACCGAACCAGCCCCTTGATATTAATGACGTCTTTGATCTTGTTGATCAACTTCGGGTCCATTTCTTATCGTGGGTGATTTCAACTCTCATCACCCCCAATGGGGATCACTATCTTCCTACCCCCAGAGGAAGGGACGTGGAGGGCTTAATTCAAGGGTTGGATTTATCTCTATTAAATACAGGGGAAGCTACACATTTTAGCTTAGCGCACGGCACGTACTCACACATTGACTTGAGTGTGTGCAGCAGTGCGCTGGTCCCCCTATTTGGTTGGTATGTACACCACGACATCTGTGACAGTGACCATTTCCCGATCGTTCTCACTCTTCTGAACCAGAAGCCCGTGGAGTTTCCCAGTCGTTGGGTACTTATGCGGGCAAATTGGCCCTCGTTTCAAGAACGAGCTGTGTTCGTTAATCTTGGTTGCCGGAGCGTCGATGACGAGGTACAGCACATCACCGATGTGCTTCGTGCTGCCGCCGAAGAGTCCATTCCATTCCTTTCTGGGACTCCTCGTCGAAACTCGTCCCTTGGTGGACAGAGGATATTGCAGCGGCAATAAGAGACCGTCGTCGAGCTCATAAGCACTACCGTCGGCGTCCAACCATGGCCAATTTGGTGGCGTTTAAGAAATTTCGTACCAAGGAACGGTTTCTTATCCGCCAGAGTAAGAAAGAATCATGGGAACGGAATGTGTCGTCTATCACGGCACAACCCCCTCCTCTCAAGTGTGGACTAAACTACGACGCATTTCGGGCACTCAGACATCTTCTACTGTACCGGGAATTCCCATTGATAATGAATTGATTACAGATCCTTACCGCGTTGCGAACCATCTCGGATCTTATTTTGCGGATATATCCGGTTCCGATAACTATGATCCTGTGTTCGTGGCCCTGAAGCGCGAGGCAGAACGTTTCCAGCTCAGTTTTGCTTCCCGCGCTTCGAAGGAGTAGAACGTGCCCTTTACGGAGTGGGAACTCCGCGGAGTGCTGGCGCTCTGCAGGGACACGTCTCCTGGCCCGAATAATATTCACAACCAGATGCTTAAACACCTTAACGATGAGAGCATTCGTTATTTGCTCAAGGTGTTTAATCGTATCTGTTTGGAAGGTGTATTTCCAACGCAATGGCAGGAACGTATCATTATAACTATCCTGAAGCCCGATAAGGATCACAATTTGACAGTGAGTTACAGACCTATTTGTCTCACAAACGGTCTGTGCAAGCTCTTTGAGAGGATGGTCAATCGGCGCCTGGTGTGGGTCCTGCAGAAACGAGGACTCCTGTTTGAATACCAGTGTGGTTTCAGGGCGTCTCGGTGTACCAACGACCATTTTGTGGGTATTTTGAATCTAAATTACATTTGTCAAGTATTTTCAATCTAAATTGCGTTTTGTAAGTATTGTCAATCCACATGAGTCGTTTGAATCTACCGTACATTTTGTAAGCATTTTCAATTTCAATTGCATTTTGTAAGTATTTTTAATTTCATTTGCACTGTGAATAATTTGGATTGGAACTGGGATATTTCAATCTGAATTGCATTGTATATTTTCAATTTCAATTGCATTTTGTAAGTATTTTGAACCTCAATTGCATTTTGTACGTAATTTCGATCTCATTTGCATTTTGTAAGTATTTTGAATTTCAGTTGCATTTTGTAAGTATTTCGGCGCTACTTTGCATTTTGTACGTATTTTTAATCTAGCCTACGTTTTGTGGGTCTTTTTCAATCTATTCTTTTTTTGCAACTTTTCGTTCTAAATTCCCTTTTGTAGGACCATATTGTGAGTTGTTTCAATGTGAGTCCCTTTTTGTACGTATTTTCCGTCTTCGATAATTTTGTTCTGGTTTCCATTTCATTATCATTTTCGCTATCACCCAGATGATTAGGGGCCGATAACCTCGATGTTAGGCCCCTTAAAACAACAATTATCCGTGGGTTGGCGACCACGGGGCCCCAGCTGAGTCCGGCATTGCCTACACTTACTTGTGCCGGGCTCCTCTCTGTCTTCTTTCCTGTCGACCTCACTTGGTCAACTCTTGTTCTCTTCTGACCCCGACGGTATTAGGGTATCCGAGGCCTAGGGAGTCTCTTCCTTTCCCGCCTTAATTGGCCCTTGTCTCATCTTTTCTGATACCCTCCTTCTGCGAGGGGTCAGCCTTCTTTTTCTCTTCCTTTTACCTCCTGCCTTGTGCTCTAGGCCCTTAAGGAGGCAGGGTGTATGTAGCCCCACCACTTCTGGTGCACCCTAGATAATGCTACACCCTCAGGGGCTCATGGCTGGTGAGTTCGGGAGTTGGCGTCCCCGAGGGATTCCTGAGCTGGGTCCGTTTTCCCCTTTTGTCCCTTACCTTTGGGGCGGACCCTCTCCTCTTTCACTTTCCTATATGCCTTTCATGGCTCTCCTTCCTTCCAAGTCCCTCAATCCGCCTTCTCCGAGGGTTGAGGGCATTTCTTGTCCTTCTGTCCTTTTATTTGCCTTATTCTCCTTTAGTTTTCCATTTCTTCTTCTAGTATGTAGGTTATTAGTTAGTTTTAGTTTTAAGTTCGCTTTTCATTTTTCATCTTCACGATCATCCAAACCATCAGGGGCCGATAACCTAGATGTTAGGCCCCTTAAAACAACAATTATCATCATCATCATCACAACAATTATCATCATCATCAATTTCAATTGCAGTTTTAAGTTCGCTTTTCATTTTCATCTTCACGATCACCCAAACCATCAGGGGCCGATAACCTAGATGTTAGGCCCCTTAAAACAACAATTATCATCATCATCATCATCAGCATTTTGTAAGGATTTTGAATTTCAATTGCACTTTGTGAATAATTTGGATTGGAACTGGGATAGGGCTTATTTCAATCTGAATTGCATTGTGTATTTTCAATTTCAATTGCATTTTGTACGTATTTTCGATCTCATTTGCATTTTGTAAGTATTTTGAATTTCAGTTGCATTATGTAAGTATTTCGACGCTACATTGCATTTTGTACGTATTTTGAATCTAGCCTACGTTTTGTGGGTCTTTTTCAATGTATTCTTTTTGTGCACCTTTTCGTTCTAAATTCCCTTTTGTAAGACCATATCGTGAGTTGTTTCCATCTGCGTTCCTTTTTGTACGTATTTTCCGTCTCAGATAATTTTGTTCTGGTTTCCATTTCATTATCATTTTCGCTATCACCCAGATCATTAGGGGCCGATAACCTAGATGTTAGGCCCCTTAAAACAACAATTATCATCATCATCATCATCAATCCGCATCGCCGGCTGTATGATGCGCGCGCCCGGGCCACTCGGCTGGGGGTGATTCGCTTGGATGACTTATACCGTCAGTTCCGGTTTCCTTCAGTCTCCTGTATCGTCCGAGTACCTAGCAAGGCCCCTCCGTGGATGGTCTCTCGCCCCGATATCATCCTGGATCTGCACACCGGCCCAGTGTCGGATTCGCTCTCCTCCGTCCATCGGAGGCTGTTCCAATCCGTGGTGAGCCGGTATCCAGGTTCGGGGCTTCTATTCACGGACGGTTCGAGGGTAAACGAGAAAGTGCTGTGCATTTGTGGTTGAGGGTCGTCGGTTTCTTTTTTCACTTCCCGAGGCCTGTGGCGTGTACACAGCGGAGGTCTATGCCATCTTAGAGGCTCTGCGGTACACGTTATCAGACGATCACCAGCACTTTCTTGTGTGTACTGACTCTGAGTCCCCCCTGTTGGTAGGGGGTTTAGAATACACCCACGGTATCCCCTGCCTGTCGTAAGAGGCGACTAAAAGGGGCGACCTTGGCTATACTTTTAAGGACTCGGCGTTGTTTTGTGAATTGTACCCCCAGTGGGTGGGAGGAAGCGAATACATCCACGGTAATCCCTGCCTGTCGTAAAAGGCGACTAAAAGGGCTTCTTGGAACGGTCCCCTTTCGAGGGTTTGACAGTCAGCTCTAAAAGACATACACTCGTGTGGTATAACTCTCATTAGGTTATATCGCACTTCTTTCCGTTACTGCTTTCAGGGTCTGGCAACCAAAATTTCTTTATGTGCGTGCTGTTAGGGGATGTCCCCCAGGGGCTCACTTCTAGTGGGCGTGGGTTGGCGACCACGGGGCCCCAGCTGAGTCCGGCATTGCTTCCACTTACTTGTGCCGGGCTCCTCTCCGTCTTCTTTCCTGTCGACCTCACTTGGTCAACTCTTGTTCTCTTCCGACCCCGACGGTATTAGGGTATCCGAGGCCTAGGGAGTCTCTTCCTTTCCCGCCTTAATTGGCCCTTGTCTCATCTTTCCTGACACCCTCCTTCTGTGAGGGGTCAGCCTTCTTTTTCTTTTCCTTTTACCTCCTGCCTTGTGCTCAAGGCCCTTAAGGAGGCAGGGTGTATGTAGCCCCGCCACTTCTGGTGCACCCTAGATAATGCTACACCCTCAGGGGCTCACGGCTGGTGAGTTCGGGAGTTGGCGACCCCGAGGGATTCCTGAGCTGGGTCCGTTTTCCCCTTTTGTCCCTTACCTTCGGGGCGGACCCTCTCCTCTTTCACTTTCCTATCTGCCTTTCATGGCTCTCCTTCCTTCCAAGTCCCTCAATCCGCATTCTTCGAGGGTTGAGGGCATTTCTTTTCCTACTGTCCTTTATTTGCCTTATTCTCCTTTAGTTTTCCATTTTTTTCTTCTATTATGTAGGTTGGTAGTTAGTTTTAGTTTTAAGTTTACATTTCATTTTCATCTTCACGATCACCCAAACCATCAGGGGCCGATAGCCTAGATGTTAGGCCCCTTAAAACAACAATTATCATCATCATCATCATCAGTTTTAGTTTTTAGTTTTAGTTTTAAGTTCGCTTTTCATTTTCATCTTCACGATCATCCAAACCATCAGGGGCCGATAACCTAGATGTTAGGCCCCTTAAAACAGCAATTATCATCATCATCATCATCATGTTAGGGGATGGGCTACTTACGCTTGCGACTACGCTCGAAAGCCTGTTCCGGTCTTGGTCGCGCCGACAGGTGGGTGTGCCATGTACCCGTGCAGTAGTATCCGCCTGACTACGCAGGTCCCCGCACAGCCGAATGTCTGAGCTGTAAAATCCAGTATATGCCTAGGGGTACATGCCGATACGGCATTGTAAAACATCGGACCCCCGGGCAATGCCTTCCAAGCTAGGCGGGCCTTGCCCTGGCAGGGTAGCGCCTACTGTGACAGCCCGTGATCGGATGTCGGTGGCATTCGGGGAGGATGATCTGGCCATGGGTTCCAAAAGAAAATTCCCCAACCAGGGTGGACCTACACCCAAACAGGGTGGTCCTACACCCAAGTCTTTAACATTTGATTCCCTATGGGGATCAACCCCCTGGGAACAATCTGTGCGTGAAAATCTGGGTGCTAACACCCCCAAGTTTCTGGTAGCTACCAGAACAGATGGGGGTGATTTCAAGCTGGTAAAAAGTATTTTGTTTTCTCGCCACATAGAAGGTGTCTATGGTGAGCTTGAGAAAGTACAAAAGATGAGGAACGGTAGCTTGTTGCTCAAGACTAGGACTGGTGAGCAAGTTGAACGACTTTTGCAATGTGACCACTTTGGCGACATTCCCGTCAAAGTGGAAAAGTACACGTCCCTGAATCTGGTCCGAGGAGTTATTTTCTACCGGGACCTGATTCTGAACACTGACGTGGAGCTCAAGGAGGATATGCAGCACCGTCACGTGACTGATGTCCGGCGCATTACGCGCAAGGTCAATGGTCAAATCATGGATACTGGTGCTTTCATTATTTCCTTTGAGCTTTCGGTGCTCCCGGAGAAAGTCAAGGTTACAAGTTACCGTTGTGACGTCCGGCCTTATATCCCTCCACCCATGAGGTGTTATAAGTGCCAGAAGTTCGGGCACATGTTATCCCGATGCTCGCGCCCCGAAATCTGCGGAACATGCGGTAAGGTACCACACGAAGCGGAAGAGTGCACAACACCTTATCAGTGCACTAATTGCCCTGGATTTCATTCTCCTCGGGACAGGAACTGCCCTGTCTTCCTGCGTGAGAAGAAAATCCAGGAGATCAAAACCCTGGATGGTCTCACCTACCAGGAAGCCCGCAAGAAGTACCATACACGATTTCGCCCTCTCCAACGATTGATTATAGAGCCATAATACCAAATTTGGTTCCATCTACCTCATCTTTTGTACCAGCTGTGAAACCTG
The DNA here is from genome assembly GCA_946902985.2 of Meconema thalassinum. Classification (NCBI taxonomy): domain Eukaryota; kingdom Metazoa; phylum Arthropoda; class Insecta; order Orthoptera; family Tettigoniidae; genus Meconema; species Meconema thalassinum. Next base: position 498,571,601 of record OX336392.1, on the reverse strand, counting down.
CAACTGAGTTTCCTGTTCCGAAACAAGCACCTATTATTATACCGGAAAGCCCGAAGGTGACTTCAACTCCACCTTCGGCCAGCACGAAGGCTGTGCGAGCGAAGGCTGCTCCGCCCGCACAGCCAGGGGAGGAAGTTGAAGACTTACTCCCCACTCGGGAGGAAGTCGAAGACTTTCTCCCCACCCAAACGGTCGGCGAAAGTCGCGCCGAAGCTGGCGGAGGCGGCGTCGTCGACCAGGGTCAGGAATTCGGCACCTGACCCGTCTATATATCTTAAAGAGGCGGGTAAGGGTAAGAAGGGCCCCCGCACTACGCATTCCCTTTCTCCCAATAAGGGGAAGTCATCCGCGCCAACACCTGCGGATGCTTCTGCGCCTGGGGACGTTTCGGTCCCCAGATCTGCGCGCTCCCCACGGAGATCCCCCCGCCGCCGAACTGCGTCTATGAAATCTTTCACAGAGTCGATTCACTCCATGACCTCGCCTGAGGACATGGAGATTATAGTCGACGTAGTGACTGTAGATCCTCCAGAGTCTAAGTTGTAGCTTGCTGCTCCAACTTATTCCCTAAGCTCACACAATGGCACTGTTACAGAGGAATTGTAACAGTTATGAAAGGCATTTGACAGAACTCCGTCAGCTTATTGCCCAATACGCAGCGAGTATAGTCTGCCTACAGGGAACAAACCTCAGACCTGATCATGAGACTGTTCTGAGAGGTTTACGACTATACTCTAAAGAGCGACAAGACGCCGGCCGGGCTTCCGGGGGCGTTTGTACCTTCGTTCGCTCTGACTGCTATAGTGAGGAGTTTCCACTCGCCACTCCTCTGGAAGCTATTGCAGTTCGCGTGTCCTTGCCTGCTATGACAACTGTTTGTAACGTGTACCTTCCACCGAACCAGCCCCTTGATATTAATGACGTCTTTGACCTTGTTGATCAACTTCCAGTCCCTTTCCTACTCGTGGGTGATTTCAACTCTCATCACCCCCAATGGGGATCACCATCCTCCTGCCCCAGAGGAAGGGACGTGGAGGGCTTAATTCAAGGGTTGGATTTATCTCTATTAAATACAGGGGAAGCTACACCTTTTAGCTTAGCGCACGGCACGTACTCACACATTGACTTGAGTGTGTGTAGCCGTGCGCTGGTACCCCTATTTGGTTGGTATGTACACGACGACCTCTGTGACAGTGACCATTTCCCGATCGTTTTTACCCTTCTGACCCAGACGCCCGTGGAGTTCCCCAGTCGTTGGGTTGTTAAGCGGGAAAATTGGCCCTCGTTTCAAGACCGAGCTGTGTTCGTTGATCTTGGTTGCCGGAGCGTCGATGACGAGGTACAGCACATCACCGATGTGCTTCTTGCTGCCGCTGAAGAGTCCATTCCATCCTTTTCTGGGACTCCTCGTCGCAGACTCGACCCTTGGTGGACAGAGGATATTGCAGCGGCAATAAGAGACCGTCGTCGAGCTCACAAGCACTACCGTCGGCGTCCAACCATGGCCAATTTGGTGGCGTTTAAGAAATTTCGTGCCAAGGCACGAATTCTTATTCGCCAGAGTAAGAAACAATCCTGGGAACGGTATGTGTCTTCTATTACGGCACATACCCCCTCCTCTCAAGTGTGGACTAAACTACGACGCATTTCGGGAAATCAGACATCTTCTACTGTACCGGGAATTTCCATTGCTATGAACTGGTTACAGATCCTTATCGCGTTGCAAACCATCTCGCCTCGTATTTTGCGGATATATCCGGTTCCGATAACTATGACCCTGCCTTCGTGGCCCTGAAGCGCGAAGCGGAACGTTTCCAGCTTAGTTTTGCTTCCCGTGCTTCGGAGGAGTACAACGTGCCCTTTACGGAGTGGGAACTCCGCGGAGCGCTGGCGCTCTGCAGGGTCACGTCTCCTGCCCCGGATAATATTCACAACCAGATGCTTAAACACGTTAACGATGAGAGCATTCGTTATCTGCTCAGGGTGTTTAATCGTATCTGGTTGGAAGGTGTGTTTCCAGCGCAATGGCAGGAAGGTATCATTATACCTATCCTGAAGCCCGATAAGGATCCCAAATTGACAGGGAGTTACAGACCTATTTGTCTCACTAACGGTCTGTACAAGCTCTTTGAGGGGATGGTCAATCGGCGCCTGGTGTGGGTCCTGGAAAAACGGGGACTCCTGTCCGAATACCAGTGTGGTTTTAGGTCGTCTCGGTGTACCACCGACCATCTGGTACGCCAGGAGACCGCCATACAGGACGCTTTTCTCCGCAGACAGCATCTAGTCGCTGTTTTCTTTGACCTCGAAAAGGCCTATGGCACCACTTGGCGTTACGGCATCCTCTCTACCCTGCATCAATGGAAATTCCGAGGTAACTTGCCGGATTTTATTGCGAATTTTCTGCCCCTTCGCCTGTTCCGTGTCCGAATAGGGGTGACATATTCGCAATATCATATACAGGAAAACTGAGTCCCACAGGGATCGGTGCTTAGCGTAACATTATTTGCGATTGCCATAAACGGTATAGTCGCTGCTGCTGGTCCAGCAGTGGTACCGTCGCTATATGTAGACGACTTCGCTCTACATTATAGTGCGCAAAATATGGCGGTCGCTGAACGACAGCTACAACAAGCTATTCGGAGAGTGGAACGCTGGACACTGGAGCATGGCTTTCGATTCTCAACCGCTAAGTCCTCGGTTGTCCATTTCTGCCGAAAGCGCACCCTCCATCCAGATCCTGAGCTTTAATTGGGCAATGTAGCTTTGCCTGTTGTTGCTGCGTACCGGTTCCTTGGGCTCCTTTTCGATCAGAAATTGACGTGGGAACCACACGTGCGGTGTTTGAAAACTGCCTGTGCTAAGAAACTCAACATGTTGCGGTTTCTTAGCGGCACATCATGGGGGGCAGACCGTGCGGTGCTCCTACGTTTTTATAAGGCACTGATTTTATCGAGATTAGATTATGGCAGTGTAGCATATGGTTCGGCCCGTAAGTCAGTGCTTGTTAAACTGGACAGTGTCTACCACGGCGGTGTGAGGCTGGCGACGGGTGCCTTTCGGACAAGCCCAGTCGTCAGCTTGCTCGCCGAGGCTGGCGTACCTCCTTTACACCTGAGGCGCCAACAAGTACTGCTGTCCTATGCTGCAACTATTCGACAGATGCCACTTCATCCAAGCTATCCATGTTTGTTTTCCAATCCGAATCGCCGGCTGTATGATGTGCTCGCCCGAGCCACTCGGCCGGCGGGGATGACTTATACCGTCAGTTCCGATTTCCTTCTGTCTCCTGTATCGTCCGAGTAACTGGCAAGGCCCCTCCGTGGAAGGTCTCTCGCCCTGATATCATCCTGGATCTGCACACCGGCGCCAAGTCGGACACGGACTCCTCCGTCCATCGGAGGCTGTTCCAGTCCGTGGTGACACGGTATCCGGGATCAGGGCTTCTATTCACGGGCGGTTGGAGGGTAAACGAGAAAGTAGGCTGTGCATTTGTGGTTGAGGATCGTCAGTTTCTCTTTTCACTTCCCGAGGCCTGTTGCGTGTACACTGCGGAGCTCTATGCCATCTTAGAGGCTCTGCGGTACACGTTATCAGACGATCACCAGCACTTTCTTGTGTGTACTGACTCTCTGAGTGCGCTGCAGGCGATCGATGTGTGTTTCCCGAAGCACCCGTTGGTCCAGCGTGTGCACGACCAGCTCGTCAGTTCGCGTAACGCTGGAATCGGGGTGACCTTTGTGTGGCTTCCTGGCCACATGGGTATTGCGGGAAACGAGCTTGCTGATCAGGCGGCGAGAGAGGCAGTCGCACTGCCCTCGCTACCGTATAAGGTGCCTGCTAGTGATGTGCGCTCTCAGTTGCGGCATTCTATCCTGTCGCATTGGGAGGAGGCATGGCGTGCCACGCCTCCACCCAACAAACTGAGAGGCATCAAGGAGACAACGAAGGTGTGGAAATCTTCCTTCCTATCTCTCCGGAAGGAAGCTGTGGTACTCTTTCGACTCCGGATCGGCCATGGGATTTCTACGCACTCCCACTTGCTAAAGAGAGAAGATCATCCTGTGTGTACTTGCGGTGCCCACCTAACCGTGGCACACCTTCTCTTGGGGTGTGTGGATCTGGCCGATCTGCGAGGGACTCTTAAACTGCCTAATACCCTCTCCCTTATTCTCCGTGATGACGGGCCGTCAGCTGACTTCGTCATCCGGTTCATGAGGGAGAGTGGTTACTTTTTTAAGTTTTAATGTGTAGTTACGACTTTTAATTCTGGTTAAATCTGTTTTATGTTTTTTATTGTTATATGTATTGTATTGTTCACTACGCCTTATTTGTTTTATCCTTTTTTACCATCCGCCTTTTAATCTTTTTATTCGAATAATGCATAATTTTTGGGGCTCACTGTCTGTTTTATAAACACCATTTTCGCTTCATCCATGGCAGTGAGTTGTTTTTATCTACATTCTTTCATTTTACGCCATTTCATTTCATTAGGGGCCGATAACCTCGATGTTAGGCCCCTTAAAACAACAATTATCATCATCATCATCATAAGGGTGCACACCCTTGACTGGTATTTAGAGTTTTAGGGGGTAGTATATTCCTAATGCTATAGATAATAAATGACAATCTTTTTTGGTTTTAATTTTGTTGTAAAAGTCTTCACAATCTAATCGAATGTTAATTTTACAAATCATCAAGCCTTTAACTGTAGATTCCTTCATCAAACCTCTATCATCTGTCCATGCGTTGTTCATCAAAGAAAATACTCTCTCAACTGGTGCTGATGTCCCAGGTAAGCAGATGGCATACTCAACAATCTTGATCAGATTGGGGGCTGCTATGCGATTTTCGTTGAAGTGACCAAACAGCCTTAGCCATTTTTCTTCGCTTGAAATAATCACGTCTCCGGTAGTCTCTTCTTGCTTCCACTGTTCCCAATTTGACTGCAAATACTCCTTAGCATGCACAACTTCGTCAAACAGCTGATCATTGTTTATTTTCATATTTTCATCAAGAAGACTGCTATTGATGATTTCAGTAGAAGTTTCGGCTTTTTCCCAATCAACAGCATCTGTTTTGGTCAGATTGACCCATGCAAACTGTTCAGCGTTTCCAAAGCTGTTCTCCCAGAGTTCTAAGTATGCAATGCATCTGTCATAAAAGCCATCAAATTCTTCTTTCACACTGTTACGTACTTTCTCATCTATACTCCTGTAGATGTTCTTTGCACCCGTCGGGATAAAGTTTGAGGCCTTTCTTTCTGTCAGGTTTCTTTTCAGAGCTTTGTGAGCTTCAGCAACCTCAAAAGCTGTCGTGTTATTTTTTCCATTACCAGGATGGCCTTGTTAAATAGTGCAAGCTGTCCGTGGACAAACCACAAGTAGAGCTCGCCCTTTGAATCTGTAAATAAGTTTTTTATTATTAATGGGCATATTTCTTGGTCTAAAAAAAACCTCTTTCAGACCTTCAAACATCTGTAGAATTCTTTCCAGTGCCGGCATCATTGATAGAAACTGAGTGTTTCCGTGTTGGATTAGTTCACGGTACTCTATCTCTGCATATTCAAAAAATGATTTTAGTTTAGTTACAGTACACGGACTGTGTATATGTGGAAGTATTTATAAATCTTCACCACTAAGGCCTCAATATTGATTGGGAGACTATCTACTGCAGTTTGCACACAGTTGTGCACAATGTGTGCTCCACATCCGATTCCATTGAATTCCCGTCCTAGGCTATTCTTGAGTCGATGGTAAACATTGTTTTTCCCTGCTCTTTTCACACCACCGAAGTTAGTGTTGCAGTTATCGCCACAAAAGCCAACCACTTTGTTGTTCAAATCGTTTTGCAACAGGACAGAGCATAAGTGATTTGTAAGAATTTCAGATGTTTTTCCCTCCACAGATTTGAAATCTAACAGCATTACTTGCACACCTGGATTAGGATTAAAATAGCTCACAACAATTTGCACAAGTTTTATATCTTTTCTGTTTGATGCATCCATACTTACAGATACGTAGTTTGACTTGGTCAAGTCTTCTTTAAGCCCTTCCTGAGCTAATGGAGCTATGCCATTTAAAACTATTGCTTCACACTTAGTTTTTCCGAGTGAGAATTTAGGTTCAAAAAACTTAGAAATTAGTTTTGATGAACAAGAATTGGAATTGAAACTTAAGCTGTGGTTTGCTGTGTGGTAAGCAAAGGTCCCCTCTTTTGCTGCTAAATCTAAGTTTTTGTCATTGGAACTCGCAATCTTTAAAAAACTGGTCAGTTTTGATGAGCTAGTAGCACATGCTAAACTCTTTTTGTGTTTACTCGATTGCAAATGATCATTTATATCGGATCGACCACCATGAGCAACTGAAAACTCAGAATTACAATGTGAACTTTTAACTCTATCGTCTTGATCTTGATAACCAGTACATACCTTCTTCAAAAAAGGGAATTCATTCTGTAAATCATCGGTAAATTTACACGACTGTTTTGGCATTTTAACAGAGAAAGAATAAACTTTTAACTTAAAACATAAATAAAACAGCGCTAGCTCGCTAACACAACACGCACCGCTGACAAGGACTGACAACTGAGTTTCATCTTCATCTCTATTGCAAGCCTAGTGCCGACGTGGGCGAGTCCAATGTTATTGCACGAGGGGGTGTACTGTGCAGCGAGTACCCAGTACTAGACTCGCCCGGAGAGACTATCCCATCGCGTATAGCCACGGTTGGCTAAACAAGACGATACGATGACAATATTATTTACTAGAACACCATCACTCTTCTATAGTTTTACTTTTCATACAGTGCAGGATTAAAGGACAATATTATGATTATCCTTAATATTCCTACACTATTAATTACTTTAGACTTTTTGGTCATCTAAAAAATCGAATTTATTTTTCTCCGGGACGTGAAGGAAACCGGCCGGGACACCGGGTTTGTCCCGGTCAAACCGGGACGTCTGGCAAGCCTAAATATAGGGGGCGGACCTTTTGTGAGTATTTTGAATTTCAATTGCATTTTGCATTTTCAACCTAAACCGCTTTCTTTTGCAAGTACTTTATTCTCAATTGCATTTTTGTGGGTATTTTGAATCTAAATTACATTTTGTATGTATTTTCAATCTCATTTGCATTTTGTAAGTATTTGGACTATACGTTGCATTTTGTACGTATTTTGAACTTAATCTACATTTTGTGCGTTTTTTTTTTCCACTCTATTCCTTTTGTGAGTATTTTCGTTCGAAATTCCCTTTTGTAAGTATTACCGCTCTCCATTTTGTGAGTAGTTTCAATCTGAGTTCCGTTTTGTAAGTATTTTCCTGCTCACTTAATTTTCCTTCTGGTTTCCACTTCATTGACATTTTTGTTTTCACACAGACCATTAGGGGCCGATAACCTGGCCCTTAAAACAACAATTATTATCATCATCATCATCATCATCAAATAGTGCATTTGGGTCGGCATTGAAAGATGGGTCAATTAATATACCTGCAGATGAACCACTGGTCTCACACGGCATAAGATTGCCTTTCGTATTTCTTGGGGATGAGGCCTTCCCATTGAAGAGATACCTCATGCGCCCTTTCCCCCGTGTCAGGTTCACAACAATGAGCCTAAAGGCAAGGTGGAACTAGTTGATAAAATTGTAAAGGCAACGTGTGTTCTTCATAATTATATGCTGCAGAATATCCAAGTGACACCAGCAGGGCAATGTGAACAGGAAATAATGACAGATGATGCAGGTCTGGATTCGATTCCACGCGTAGGTTGTAATGCTACTCAAGAGGCTTTCAATGTTAGACATGAGTTTATGCATTATTTCATGAATGAAGGTAGTGTTCCATGGCAAATGGACTACATTCATAGAGACCGAAATCACGACCGACTTTTGTAAATGAACTACTCATGAACTACCAACATACACTTGTAGTGCCGTCTAGAAAATTAATTTCATACAATATAATCATATACAGACTAGTTAATTAATAAGAAATTGCTAAATCATGGAGTATAAGTATGGTAAGTTTAAACATATAGTGTTGTACACTTTATTAACTTGAACTTTAATACAAATAAAATATTTTAAAGAAGTTTTACTTTTTTATTTCTTATTACATGCTTTCCTACTAATGAAAATGTATTGTATCTTTATAGGAAGAGATCCTACATGTTTAAATTAGATTACCGGTAGTAATATTATTTTAATACTGCTTTCTAAATTAATTTTTGTGTAATACTGTAAATGTAACTTCAAAACAGGAACGTAGCCAGGATTCTGTTTAGGTGGAGGTCCAGGTGTTGCTATTTTATTAATTAAAATTGTGACCCACTATAGCTATGTAGATACGTGTTTTTTAACTATTCAAATTACGTATATAGAATAGCAATGGAGTAGATACTTCTATATTAACGTATTTGAATAGTCTATGTCTTCATTTAAAAATTATATTACGGTATTAGATTCTTTGCGTTATCAACTATATTCAATACTACAAGGGTTATTTGACAAAATAGATTTAAAACGGTAATAATACCGGCACTACTAACAAGAAAATAAGAATAATACGATAATATCACAATTGTCAAACGATAAGTTTGCGTCTTGGTTTAATTTCGGAGAGAATCCGGACCTGCCCCCCTCCTCTGACTACGTCTCTACTACAAATTAAAACTAAACACTTAATTAATTAATTAATTAATTAATTAATTGCCTCCGTCTTCTTCTTTTATTATAATTACATTTTGTTGTTGGAGGCTGGATGGACCAGTATGGGTATTATGTGAAGATAATACAAGAAGATTATTATTTCTTAAAGCTAAATATTCCTCTTCTACAGTGGATACACTGTTAAATAATTCACGCTTTATGCGTATTTGCATATGTTCTGGCAACTTCTTAGTTGCCTCACTCATTGACTGAAAAAAAAAATGTCTGTTGCATCAGTTTTATTTCGCTATAGTAAATAATCAATGACACTCTCTGCACTACTGCTCGGTGGCAAGAATTTTCTTTTTTTCCGAAAGGATTCGAGTGGCTGGGATTGTGTAGTTGTAAGGGTGGACGGAACAGATGATGAATCAGATATGAGATTGGTCATCACATTCCGGACTCTCAGTCATCTGGGTGGTGACTGCCGTTATCTCTTGCCCTTCATATGTTTCCTGCCTATCAATGTTTGACTGTGTGCTGTAAGGAAAATTAAGCTATTAATAAACGTTCATCAAGAAACATGGAGATCTGTTTATGGAGGATGAGCATATTGAACTGTCTTCGTCCTTAACACATTTATTCATGTTGCTCATTTTATTAGGGAAATGTTAATACTGCTTTAGCTGCAATACATAACAAATCGATACTTTCTTATTTTCTTATAACCTCGAATGTATTACATGCGATTTAAATTAAAATATACCCAACATATAAATTAAGTTATAACTTCATCGATGTTTACTTATTTTGAACATTTGTTAGCTATTAGTCGTTCTACGTTAAAATGACCCCCCCCCCCCAGGGGCTCACATCTAGTGGGACGTGGGATGGCGACCATGGGACCCCAGCTGAGTCCGGCATTGCTTCCACTTTCTTGTGCCGGCCTCCTCTCTGTCTTCTTTCCTTTCGACCACTCTTGGTCAACTCTTGTTCTCTTCCGACCCCGATGGTATTTGGTTATCCGAGGCCTAGGGAGTCTTTCACTTTCCCGCCTTATTGGCCCTTGTCTCATCTTTCCTGATACCCTCTTTCCGTGAGGGGTCAGCCTTCTTTTTCTTTTCCTTTTACCTCCTGCCTTGTGCTCAAGGCCCTTAAGGAGGCAGGGTGTATGTAGCCCCACCACTTCTGGTGCACCCTAGATAATGCTACACCCTCAGGGGCTCACGGCTGGTGAGTTCGGGAGTTGGCGACCCCGAGGGATTCTTGAGCTGGGTCCGTTTTCCCCTTTTGTCCCTTACCTTAGGGGCGGACCCTCTCCTCTTTCACTTTCCTATATGCCTTTCATGGCTCTCCTTCCTTCCAAGTCCCTCAATCCGCCTTCTCCGAGGGTTGAGGGCATTTCTTTTCCTTCGGTCCTTTTATTTGCCTTATTCTCCTTTAGTTTTCCATTTCTTCTTCTAATATGTAGGTTAGTAGTTAGTTTTAGTTTTAAGTTCACTTTTCATTTTCATCTTCACGATCACCCAAACCATCAGGGGCCGATAACCTAGATGTTAGGCCCCTTAAAACAACAATTATCATCATCATCATCATCTTCCGACCCCGACGGTATTAGGGTATCCCAGGCCTAGGGAGTCTTTCAATTTCCCGCCTTAATTGGCCCTTGTCTCATGTTTCCTGATACCCTCCTTCTGTGAGGGGTCAGCCTTCTTTTACCTCCTGCCTTGTGATCAAGGCCCTTAAGGAGGCAGGGTGTATGTAGCCCCACCACTTCTGGTGCACCTTAGATAATGCTACACCCTCAGGGGCTTACGGCTGGTGAGTTCGGGAGTTGGCGACCCCGAGGGATTCCTGAGCTGGGTCCGTTTTCCCCTTTTGTCCCTTACCTTCGGGGCGGACCCTTTCCTCTTTCACTTTCCTATCTGCCATTCATGGCTCTCCTTCCTTCCAAGTCCCTCAATCCGCATTCTTCGAGGGTTGAGGGCATTTCTTTTCCTCCTGTCCTTTATTTGCCTTATTCTCCTTTAGTTTTCCATTTCTTCTTCTAGTATGTAGGTTGGTAGTTAGTTCTAGTTTTATGTTTGCATTTCATTTTCATCTTCACGATCACCCAAACCATCAGGGGCCGATAGCCTAGATGTTAGGCCCCTTAAAACAACAATTATCATCATCATCTTTTCTATAAGTTTTTAAGTTCTTTACCAAAAACAATATACAGTATGTTATTATTTTATCTTTCCCGTTCTTAGTAGGCCTATATATTTTATTAAAGAAACTCGCACAAGTTGTGCATTAAGCATACAAATACATTAAATTTACACTCCATTCATTATTTTATATTTTACTTTTTTTAAGTCTTATGGTTCTAAGCAGGTCTCGATTATTGACTTGGATAGTTTCTTGCATCTTGTAAAGTGGTATCGATCACATGGGCGTTCATAAAGATCACATACACATGTTTCGTTCGGCTCGTGGTGGTTCTTCTCTTTGCACTCTCTGTGGTGGTATCCGTGCGTTGCCAATGAGTTCACGTTCTTAGTAACTGGTGATATATTTAAGAATATGGCATACAGTCACAAGTGCTTCAACTGTATCTGCTATTGTAAATAATGTGCGTGAAGCCACGTGGAATGATATATTATTCTCAAACGATTAAGAACTGTCAAAATTATGTGTATATAGATAATTTAAAAAGGGTAGCCTACTTACATGCAATTTGAAGAACTGTACTTATTTCCTGCCAACAGTTTTCCTTTCTTATCAAGTCTCTGTAGTAATTTGATGACGTATCATAAAGGCAGGGATATCTTTTCACCTCTTCAATTATTCGTTCTTCTTTTGTCCTGTCACACATTGTATCAATAAAACTAAGTACGGTACTACCTGAATCACTACACTACACTCTCACGACACGGCTACGCACACAACTCAAAGGTCTCAGCCCGCCAGATCAACTGTTCCGAAATGAAAAGCGCATGTGCCAGGTCAGCTACAGCCAAGAAAATCGCCTGCCCAGCGATCTGTCTATAGTGCGTATCTACTATAAAAGACAGTACGCGTTAAATGGGCCGCGCTGATGCCAGATCGGCTGCATATGTACAAAGTTCTGCAAGGCCAGTCACATGATCTTACCCCCCAGGGGCTCACATCTAGTGAGAAGTGGGTTGGCGACCACGGGGCCCCAGCTGAGTCCGGCATTGCTTCCACTTACTTGTGCCGTGCTCCTCTCTTTCTTCTTTCCTGTCGACCTCACTTGGTCAACTCTTGTTCTCTTCCGACCCCGACGGTATTAGGGTATCCGAGGCCTAGGGAGTCTCTTCCTTTCCCGCCTTAATTGGCCCTTGTCTCATCTTTTCTGATTCCCTCCTTCTGCGAGGGGTCAGCCTTCTTTTTCTTTTCCTGTTATCTCCTGCCTTCTGCTCAAGGCCCTCAAGGAGGCCGGGTGTATGTAGCCCCACCACTTCTGGTGCACCCTAGATAATGCTGCACCCTCAGGGGCTCACGGCTGGTGAGTTCGGGAGTTGGCGACCCCGAGGGACTCCTGAGCTGGGTCCGTTTTCCCCTTTTGTCCCTTACCTTCGGGGCGGACCCTCTCCTCTTTCACTTTCCTATCTGCCTTTCATGGCTCTCCTTCCTTCCAAGTCCCTCAATCCGCATTCTTCGAGGGTTGAGGGCATTTCTTTTCCTCCTGTCCTTTATTTGCCTTATTCTCCTTTAGTTTTCCATTTCTTCTTCTAGTTTGTAGGTTGGTAGTTAGTTTTAGTTTTAAGTTTACATTTCATTTTTCATCTTCACGATCACCCAAACCATCAGGGGCCGATAGCCTCGATGTTAGGCCCCTTAAAACAACAATTATCATCATATCATCATCATCTCCTCTTTCACTTTCCTATATGCCTTTCATGGCTCTCCTTCCTTCCAAGTCCCTCAATCCGCCTTCTCCGAGGGTTGAGGGCATTTCTTTTCCTTCTGTCCTTTTATTTGCCTTATTCTCCTTTAGTTTTCCATTTCTTCTTCTAGTATGTAGGTTAGTAGTTAGTTTTAGTTTTAAGTTCGTTCTTCATCTTCATTTTCATCTTCACGATCACCCAAACCATCAGGGGCCGATAACCTAGATGTTGGGCCCCTTAAAACAACAATTATCATTATTACCTTAAGGAGGCAGGGTGTATGTAGCCCCACCACTTCTGGTGCACCCTAGATAATGCTACACCCTCAGGGGCTCACGGCTGGTGAGTTCGGGTGTTGGCGACCCCGAGGGATTCCTGAGCTGGGTCCGTTTTCCCCTTTTGTCCCTTACCTTTGGGGCGGACCCTCTCCTCTTTCACTTTCCTACCTGCCTTTCATGGCTCTCCTTCCTTCCAAGTCCCTCAATCCGCCTTCTCCGAGGGTTGAGGGCATTTCTTTTCCTTCTGTCCCTTTATTTGCCTTATTCTCCTTTAGTTTTCCATTTCTTCTTCTAGTATGTAGGTTAGTAGTTAGTTTTAGTTTTAAGTTCGTTTTTTCATTTTCATCTTCACGATCACACAAACCATCAGGGACCGATAGCCTAGATGTTAGGCCCCTTAAAACAACAATTATCATCATCATCATCACTATCCTATGGTAGTGATGTTAACCCTTCCATAAATTCCTCCGTGTCCCTGGATCGTCCAGTTTCAGCCGAATCGGAACCAGTAGGCGATCCATCGAAAGTGGAAGAAGACGAAGATGATGATGATGATGATGAAGATGACAAGTGAATCAAAAATTGCTCCTCGTCATCTTGAATCTCGTCTGCTTTCCACAGTTCACTTTCGATTCTTTTGGTGTGGTTCACGTAGTTTGCCCAATTTTGTGTGGTCACGTGGTGGTATGCAGCCGAAATTGAAGTCTTCATCTCTTGTTTTTTGAATGAGACGTTGTTCAATTTTATATAGTTCTTCACTTGCCCCCATACCATTTCGATGGGATTAAGTTCACAGTGGTATGGTGGCAAGCGAAGAACATATTTTCCTGCTGATTTAGCCATCTCGTCAATGATGTATTTATCATATCTCTCTCTGTTTTCATTCACAATAACAAGAAGCTCCTGCTTTAGCATATCATTTCGAAAAGGGATCCCCTTTTGAGTGAGCCTGTCTACAATCCGGTCTTTTCTCCATGACGTTGTAGGTAAAAGTTCGCTTTTACGACTGTGATAGCCTGCATTGTCTATTACTAGGATAGATCCTTCGGGAACATTGGACAACAATTGCTCGGCAAACCACTTTTCATACAGTTCACATGTTATTTCATCGTGGGCGTCTGCCGTGTTCTTTTGGCACAGTAAAGTTAACTCGGCACCTTTATTGAACCCTTGTTCGTTCCCGGCATGAACCAAGGCATTCCTCGATCCACGAGCCCTAGGTGGCCTAAGACCTGTCCTAACACCCTCAATTGCTGTCTGACGAGCACTTTTAATTTTAGTATCCCTCCATTCTTTTGTCACGGTGTGGCCCATGTTCACCCGAGACTCGTCAGTAAAAACAATAGATTTGCCTTCATTCCTTCCCCCAGGGGCTCACATCTTGTGGGCGTGGGTTGGCGACCACGGGGCCCCAGCTGAGTCCGGCATTGCTTCCACTTACTTGTGCCGGGCTCCTCTCCGTCTTCTTTCCTGTCGACCTCACTTGGTCAACTCTTGTTCTCTTCTGACCCCGACGGTATTAGGGTATCCGAGGCCTAGGGAGTCTCTTCCTTTCCCGCCTTAATTGGCCCTTGTCTCATCTTTTCTGATACCCTCCTTCTGCGAGGGGTCAGCCTTCTTTTTCTCTTCCTTTTACCTCCTGCCTTGTGCTCTAGGCCCTTAAGGAGGCAGGGTGTATGTAGCCCCACCACTTCTGGTGCACCCTAGATAATGCTACACCCTCAGGGGCTCACGGCTGGTGAGTTTGGGAGTTAGCGACCCCGAGGGATTCCTGAGCTGGGTCCGTTTTCCCCTTTTGACCCTTACCTTTGGGGCGGACCCTCTCCTCTTTCACTTTCCTATATGCCTTTCATGGCTCTCCTTCCTTCCAAGTCCCTCAATCCGCCTTCTCCGAGGGTTGAGGGCATTTCTTTTCCTTCTGTCCTTTTATTTGCCTTATTCTCCTTTAGTTTTCCATTTCTTCTTCTAGTATGTAGGTTAGTAGTTAATTTTAGTTTTAAGTTCGCTTTTCATCTTCACGATCACCCAAATCATCAGGGGCCGATAACCTAGATGTTAGGCCCCTTAAAACAACAATTATCATCATCATCATCATCTTCCAATTTAGGTTGAAAAAAGTTCTCTAGCATGTCACAATATCGCTCAGAGGTAATAGTAACAGTTAGACCTTGAGATTCAAAAAAGTAAGGCCCAATTATGCCTATGGAGGACACGGCGCACCAAACTGTCACTTTGGGGCTATGAAGAGGTCTTTGGTTGAGTTGACGAGGATTTTCAGTCGCCAGGTAACGAAAATTTTGCTTATTTACTGTGCCGGAGAGGTGAAAATGCGCTTCATCGCTGGACCACAGAATAGCGTCAGGTTGCACAGAGGTTAAAATTGCATTACAGGCATCTGTACGTTTCACCCAGTCTTGTGGACTCAATTCTTGAACGACCATCATCTTGTAGGAGTGTAAATTAAGGTCAGTGTGTAAAATTCGCCTTACCGTTCTGGACGATATTCCAAGGGCAGCAGCATGTTTCCGCGCAGAGCGCGATGGAGACTGTTCAATGGACGCTCTCACTGCCCCGATGTTTTCAGGTGTCCTCACACTTTTAGGTCGCCCAGCTGGTTTTTTAGGAAGTGCAGATCCTGTCGCCCGTACACTATTAATCCGTTTCCTAATGGTTTTAACATCAGGAACCTTATCATGACGAGCCAAACCAAACCTCCTACGAAAAGCCCTCTGTGTCGCCACCACACTATCATTGTTTTTAAAGAACGTTTCAACGACAAAGCCTCTATGCTCACCAGACCACTGCATGGCGACTACTGAAAATGGCATCGTTTCCCCGACCTAACGCCACTATCCCCACTCCGCTAACGCACCTGCGCGCTCTACAGTGAGTGAAACTAGGGAGTCCATTCTGCCCCACCCTGTAGTTATGGCGCCACCTGATTATATCATCCCTTTCAATCAGGGCACATTTGTTGGCTCTTCTTACATATTCAAACCCTATGTCATGAAGAAATCTATTTAAAGTGGACCTCGAAAAATTTGGCAGTGTTGTCCATGTTGCTTGGCAGACGCGTGTAAGCTCGGCTCCTCAGTGAAAGTGAATTAGAAGGTGTTATTGTGTAGGCACATTGAAAATAAGTGGTACACGTGTGAGTAATATAATAAGTGTAAACTGTGTTAAGTTATTTTGTGTGATAACTCCGTAGTTATATAGTAAATATATAACTTAATCAAGATGACCAGAGGCAAGGGCAAGCGCGCATACGCCAACGGTAGTGCCAATTTAGTTGAGGAGGCCGTAAATAAGAGACTCTCAGTTCGGGTAAGTTCCTCGATACAATTATCTCTGCCATATCTGAGAGAGTGACTGAACTTGTCGTCAAACAACTGGAGAAGTCACTCCAGTTCAATATGGACTTGGTGTCAGATCTCACCAAAAAAGCTTGAGAGTCGCGAGAGTGAAATACGAGCCCTTAGAAACGAGCTCGAAGAAAAGTATGACTCCCTAGAACAATATAGCAGGAGATCCAACATCAGGAATTTTTGGCGTGCACGAAAGTGCCGAAGAAAATACTGATGAACTAGCTCTAAACATCTTTAGTGATATCGGCGCAAGTGTTAACCTGCATGCTATTGACAGGAGCCATCGAGTTGGACCTAAATCCCCGGGAAAAACGCGGCCTATTATTGTGAAATTTGTGTCATTCCGTACCAGGCAGGAGGTGTTTCTCAAAAAAAGAATGCTTAAAGTTAGCAAGGTGACAATTCGCGAAGATCTCACCTCCACCAGGCTGGTCATTTTGAAGACTGCAATTTCTCGTTTCTCTGTTAGAAATTGTTGGAGTTCGCAGGGCGATATCCTTATCAAGCAACCCGATGGTAGCAAGATCAGGATTAACCCCATGTGTGACCTACCAAACTAGTTAGAAACTGTAGTCAAAGAACATTCACCTAGCTGACAGCGGCCACTGTATGTTACTTTAGTTTTAATTAATATTTGTTCACCTGTATAGTGTAATCTTAGTCTTAGTTCAGTATAGTACAATTTGGTTAGTTTAGTTCTCATTTCCCAAGTTGGCAAACCTAGTATGTGGGTCTACGACCTCTGACAGCAGCTCAGTACAGCTTACCCCCTGCAGTGAAAGGAATTCCACCCGTCCCATCCCTCTCTCACCGTGGGCTTGTGAAGGTGCCAGAGTGCCAGAAGTAGCTCCAGGGAACAATGACTCCACCGCAGTCCGTGATTACCTGTTCGAAAAACTGTTACTTCATCCGACAGGTCTTCACATAGCGCACGTAAATGTACAGTCCTTATCGGCACATTTTGATGAACTAGAACTTATTATACCTGATGTATTCCATATTTGCTTGATGAGTGAGACATGGCTATCGCCACTCCATCTTTCAAAATCATTGAACTTGTCCGGCCACACACTATTACGCAACGACCGAGTAGGAAAGAAAGGAGGTGGGGTGGGAGCTTTTGTTAAGACGAACTTAAATCCTAAAATCCTAGCATGCTCAGATAGCCAGTACAATAGAAGACCCGAATTTATGTTATTTGAAATAGAGACCGCCCATCAAAAGTGTGCTGTCTGCGTTGTTTACAAGGCACCTTCGCTGGGCCATTTAGAGGTCGAAGAGAACGCGTTATAACGCATTCTGCCTCTTTACCAGCACGTAATAGTCATGGGCGATTTCAATACCAATATAGGCGATAATACCAAAGCTGAAACTCGGCAACTCTTGAATATGCTTGCGTCACGTGACATGAAAATATTAGACCTACTACCGACACATCACACACGACAATTGACCTGATATCAGTAAAGAACACAGACAATGTGCTTCAATACGGGCAGACATCTGTACCTGGAATTTCTGCCCACGACTTAATCTACTTGTCCTACTCTTTAAAATATAAGAAGACTAAACCAAGGACCATCACGTACAGAGACCTCTCTAAAATTGACACGCTATCCTTGATAGAAGACGCTCTCAATGTACCATGGCATGACACACTGAATATTCACAGTATAGATTATAAAGTACACAAAATGAACGACTACTTGACAGGACTATATGATAAACATGCTCCAGTGAAAACTGTTCGAGCGACGCGACCTCCAGCACCTTGGCTCAGCACGGAACTGAAAGAACTAATGGCTAAGCGAGATTCTGCGCCCAGAAAGTTTAAGAAATTACCCCCCGCAACAGAATTATGATGACTTGAAAAAGCTCCGAAAAAGATCATCCCAAGCAGTACGTAACGCTCGAACCAGGCATGCTCACAACTTGCTCGGGCGTAATTTCAAACCCTCTGCGGCGTGGAATGAACTAAGAAACATGGGAATAGGCAATGAAAAAAATGACAACCCCATTAATCTACCTCTTGACACACTCAATGACTATTTTACTAGTCCCCCCAGGGGCTCGCATCTAGTGGGACGTGGGTTGGCGACCACGGGACCCCAGCTGAGTCCGGCATTGCTTCCACTTACTTGTGCCGGGCTCCTCTCCGTCTTCTTTCTTGTCGACCTCACTTGGTCAACTCTTGTTCTCTTCCGACCCCAGGGGGGGGCTCACATCTAGTGAGTTGTGGGTTGGCGACCACGGGGCCCCAGCTGAGTCCGGCATTGCTTCCACTTACTTGTGCCGGGCTCCTCTCTGTCTTCTTTCCTGTCGACCTCATTTGGTCAACTCCTGTTCTCTTCCGACCCCGACGGTATTATTGTATCCGAGGCCTAGGGAGTCTCTTCCTTTCCCGCCTTAATTGGCCCTTGTCCCATCTTTTCTGATTCCCTCCTGCGAGGGGTCAGCCTTCTTTTTCTTTTCATGTTATCTCCTGCCTTCTGCTTAAGGCCCTCAAGGAGGCCGGGTGTATGTAGCCCCACCACTTTTGGTGCACCCTAGATAATGCTACACCCTCAGGGACTCACGGCTGGTGAGTTCGGGAGTTGGCGACCCCGAGGGATTCCTGAGCTGGGTCCGTTTTCGAAAAAACGCAACCGATCATCATCGGCTATACCAAATTACTCAGTTCCCTACCTGACCCAGTACCACCTTTACAGCTTGCATCCCAAACAGTTCCGTACCAGTCAGCAGTAAGAAATCTGGGAGTTATTTTTGACTCTCGATTATCGTGGCAGGATCACACAAACATGATTCTGAAAAGGGTTGCATCGTCATTATATCAAATTAGGCGAACTTGCTTCTATTTGCCCCAAAATGTACGAAAGATACTGATACAGAGTTTGATATTACCAATATTTGACTATGGATCTATAATTTATCATGATATGGGAGAGGTCCTCAATACAAAATTGCAAAGAATGCAAAATGCTTGCTTGCGGTTTATACTCGATGTACCAAGAGAGTCTCATATAACTCCATTTTACGTCCAGATTGGATGGCTAAAGTTAAAGGAACGAAGACAGTATGCCATGGCTCTGACTGTGATAAAAATTCTAAAATTCAAAATTCCGTCTTATATTTACTGCACACTAACTCCCATGCAATCAGTGCATAACCGTGCGAATAGACACACTGCACAAATGCTCCAGATACCTCATCACAGAACCGAAAAATGCAAAGGTTCATTCCGTATTTCAGCTAGTATTCTCTGGAATAAATATAAATTGCACCAGTATTCAGGACTTCCTATCAGAGCGATAAAACACTCCCTTCATTGTGATCTATCAGCTATACAATTATCATGTTCAAGGTGAACGGATGTAATAACAAGAACTTCTATTGTCAACTGTATGTATAGGTTAAGTTTTTCTTTTCTTTCTTCATTTATTATTGTCAACTGTATGTATAGGTTAAGTTTTTCTTTTCTTTCTTCATTTATTCTATTGTATATAACCGCCCACTGAATGAAGAGAGCTGCATAAAGAGGCTTTGTAGCCTCAGTGGCCTGTATAAGAGAAACAATAAATTCAAAAAAAATATATACATTTCAAGTCCCTCAATCCGCCTTCTTCGAGGGTTGAGGGCATTTCTTTTCCTCCTGTCCTTTATTTGCCTTATTCTCCTTTAGTTTTCCATTTCTTCTTCTAGTATGTAGGTTAGTAGGTATTTTTAGTTTTAAGTTCGCTTTTCATTTTCATCTTCACGATCACCCAAACCATCAGGGGCCGATAACCTAGATGTTAGGCCCCTTAAAACAACAATTATCATCATCATCATCATCTTCCGACCCCGACGGTATTAGGGTATCCGAGGCTTAGGGAGTCTCTTCCTTTCCCGCCTTAATTGGCCCTTGTCTCATCTTTTCTGATTCCCTCCTTCTGTGAGGAGTCAGCCTTCTATTTTTTTCCTTTTACCTCCTGCCTTGTGCTCTAGGCCCTTACGGAGGCAGTGTGTATGTAGCCCCACCACTTCTGGTGCACCCTAGAGAATGCTACACCCTCAGGGGCTCACGGCTGGTGAGTTCGGGAGTTGGCGACCCCGAGGGATTCCTGAGCTGGGTTCGTTTTCCCCTTTTGTCCCTTACCTTTGGGGCGGACCCTCTCCTCTCTCCCCTCTCCTCTCCTCACGGCCTTTCATTATATTTCCTTTTCTCTTTAAGATTCCCGCACCTTTTTTGTAGGTATTCTTAATCTACGTTGCATTTTGTAATTTTTTTCGATCTAAATTGCATTTTCTGAGTGTTTTTCAACTTCACTTGGATTTTGTAAGGATTGCCAATCAAAATTGCTTTTTAGTAAGTCTTTCAATATAGGGGGGTCTTCTTGTGAGTATTTTGAATTTGAGTTGCATTTTGTATTTTCAATCTACCCCGCTTTGTTCAAGTAGTTAAGTCTCAATTGCATTTTGTGGGTATTTTGAATCTACATTACATTTCGTGCGTATTTTCAATCTCATTTGCATTTTGTATTTTGATTTCACTTGCATTTTGTAAGTATTTCGACTGTACGTTGCATTTTGTACGTATTTTGGACTTAACCTACATTTTGTGTTTTTCAATCTATTCCTTTGTGAGTATTTTCGTTCGAAATTCCCTTATGTACGTAATACCGCTCTCCATTTGGTGAGTAGTTTCGATCTGAGTTCCTTTTTGTAAGTATTTTTCCTGCTACATAAGGCTTGGGGCTCGCTGTCTATTTTATCTAAACCATTTTCGTTTCATCCATAGCAGTGAGCTGTTTTTTTTTTATCTTCATCCTTTCACTTCAAGCCATTTCATTTCGTCAGGGGCCGATAACCTCGATGTTAGGCCCTTTAAAACAACAATTATCATCATCATCTAACTATTTAATTCCCCCCCAGGGGCTCACATCTTGTGGGCGTGGGTTGGCGACCACGGGGCCCCAGCTGAGTCCGTCATTGCTTCCACTTACTTGTGCCGGGCTCCTCTCTGTCTTCTTTCCTGTCGACCTCACTTGGTCAACTCTTGTTCTCTTCTGACCCCGACGGTATTAGGGTATCCGAGGCCTAGGGAGTCTCTTCCTTTCCCGCCTTAATTGGCCCTTGTCTCATCTTTTCGGATACCCTCCTGCGAGGGGTCAGCCTTCTTTTTCTCTTCCTTTTACCTCCTGCCTTGTCCTCTAGGCCCTTAAGGAGGCAGGGTGTATGTAGCCCCACCACTTCTGGTGCACCCTAGATAATGCTACACCCTCAGGGGCTCACGGCTGGTGAGTTCGGGAGTTTGCGACCCCGAGGGATTCCTGAGCTGGGTCCGTTTTCCCCTTTTGTCCCTTTCCTTGGGGGCGGACCCTCTCCTCTTTCACTTTCCTATCTGCCTTTCCTGGCTCTCCTTCCTTCCAAGTCCCTCAATCCGCCTTCTTCGAGGGTTGAGGGCATTTATTTTCCTCCTGTCCTTTATTTGCCTTATTCTCCTTTAGTTTTCCATTTCTTCTTCTAGTGTTTAGGTTAGTAGTTAGTTTTAGTTTTAAGTTCGCTTTTCATTTTCATCTTCACGATCACCCAAACCATCAGGGGCCGATAACCTAGATGTTAGGCCCCTTAAAACAACAATTATCATCATCATCATAACTATTTAATTCCTTTTTATGTCCTGAAATGTGCGCCCTTTATGTGCATCGCTTATAGTCTCGGCTATTTTTAGCCTATTTTCAATTTTGAAAAAATAGGCTTATGAGATCACCTTTTGTCCGTGTGTGTGTCCCGTCCCCCCCCCCCCCTAATAAAATCTAAACGGCAGGAGCGATTTCAATGAAATTCGGAAAGTTCATAGCACTATTCCCGGCGACCTCGACCGTGCCCTTCAAATTTTGTTACGACTCACCAATCCAACATGGCGGCTGTGCGAAATATTTCACCAGCATTCAATATCTCAGAAACTATTACCGATATTGCCCTGACATTTTCTATGGTGATAGAGGGAACTGCTATAAGTTCACTTACGTGACTTTTGAAAACCTGGTAACTACAAAACCAACATGGAGACCAAGCGAATTTGCGACTTTTAAATAGACGTTTCTCGTGATTTGACCAACCAAACGCAATGAAACTTGGTACAGTATATGTTTATATACATTGTAATGCACCGACATCTAACTTCGTTCAATTGTTTGCATAATCACAAGATGGCGGATGTGCGAAATATTTCACCGGCATTCTATATCTCTGAAACTATTAGCGGTATCTCCCTAAAATTTTGTACGGAGATAAAGGGCAGTACTTGAAGTCCATCTATAAGACTTTAAAAAACCGGTTAACTACAAAACGAACATGGCGGCCAAGCGAATTTGAAAATTTTAAATTGACCTTTCTCGCGATTTAATGTTCCAAGCGTACTGAAACCTGGTACAGGAAATATTTATACACATTGTAATCCACTGGTATCTAATTTAGTTCAATTGTTTACATAACTACAAGATGGCGGCAGTGCGAATTTTAAAATTAAGTTTTTATTTCTTGTGATGTAGTCATGCGATCGAAGTGAAAGTTTGAATAATGAACCTACGCAATAATTTTCCTTTAATGGTACATGACTCTATGGCCTATACATTTAACAATCCAACATGGCGACCATCCGAAATATTTAGACGATACTGAATATCTACGAATCAATTTTAGCAATCAAACTGCATTTTTTAATGTTCATAGGGGCTCTGAACTTAAGTTCACCTATAGGACTTTAAATAACCTGGTGATCACAAATCCAACATGGCGGTGACGTGAATTATAAATATTCACATGGACGTTTCTCGCAATTTAACCATCCGAGTGCAGTGAAACTTGGTACAGTAAATCCTTATACGAATGTTAATCCACTGGCATCTAATTTATTTCAATTGTTTCCATAACCTCAAGATGGCAGCTGTGAAAAATTTTAAAATCTCCTTGTTTTTTCTTGTGTCCTAATTTTGCGATTGAAGTTTGAATACTACACGATCACAATAATCTGCATGTAACAGTACATAACTCGAGGACCTACATATATAAAATCCAACATGGCGACCATCCGAAATATTTAGTCGGTTCTTAATATCTACGAATGTATTACAGCAATCAATCAGAAACTGTGTATGTTGATAGTGGCAATTAACATAAGTAGGATATATGAAAATAGGCTGTATAGTTCTTCACGGAACTACTTGTTACCTACACTTTTTATCTGTTGTTTATGTGTTACACTGTATACCATTCATTATGTAACATATTATGTAACATTTAATGCATTTAACATTCTGATATGAACATCTTTGTTGTGGTAATATTCCAGCTGTTATGATCCGCCATTTTGGTTTGAATCTTTTATCAAAGATAGCATGATGCTCATACTTTTTATAAAAGAAATTTTATAAAACCAGCTTTTATAAAAGATTTACCCATTACACTGTCGTATCCTTTACAAAAGATTTTTTATCAAAGATCTTTGACAAATTTCTTTGATAGTGTAATACCGGCTTTAGGCAGGAAGGGAACGGCTTGAAGAATGCCCAACAATGGCACCGAAAAAGCGTGGGATGTTATCATTTTGTACTGTTGCACCCGACGGAGGGAAAAATTCATAGTGTGAATACTCCGCCATTCTGCACCATAGTGCTTTCCCAGAAGAGCGTTAACATCACATTTCTTTTCCTTACTTAGACTGTTGGATTTCCGAATTTCTGGTGGATTCCTATTGCCAATAGCCTTAGTTGGTTTCATTGTGGAAGAATATCCCTGTAGTCGTAAATTGTAACAGCTCTCGCCACGTACTACAGCTGTAGTGCCACGCTTTTTGACGAAGATGCGCTTACTTGCCTGTAAACGGAATTGCCGGAGGCTTTGTGAAGAGGTCCTTTTCACTTTTCCAGTCACTATGTTGACAGCCTTCTCCAAGTCTTACCACTGTTGCATAGTTTCCTATCATGTCCATGTATTCCTGTGGACTAATTATGTTTTCATGCTTTTCAATGTTACCAAAGACATTGTCAGGGGGGATGAAACTGTGTCCGGTAACAGGGAATACGAGTTGGACTTCTTCATGACGTGTTGACTGCATGAAGAGCATCCAACAAACTCAAGTCCTTCCAAAATGTTGGAATATCAATGTTTTCTCAACCAATTGCTGTTACAAAGTTGACCGGTAGTTCTTCTTCAATGCAGCAATAAAGCCTTGGTCCGTAGGTTGCAGAATAGAAATTACATTAGGGTGAAGGAATTTGAGGACAATATCACCTTCTCTAAGTTCACTTTCGTGAGGATGGGAAGGCGCTTTGTCAAATCAGAGCACTGATCAAATTGGTAAAGTCTGCGTAATTAAATAGGCCGTTTACAAAATGATTGTGAAACCAGTCCTTAAATATTTGTGTGTCCATCCACGCTGCCTTTCGATGGTAGTACTGCAGAGGGACAGTTTCTAGTTTAAAACAACGAGGTTTTTTAGATTTCCCTATCGTTAACCATTATAATATGATCACCACTTGCGTTAGCACACGCCATAATTGTTATTCTTTCCTTCGATGTTTTACGGCCTGGGGTGTGCTGTTCTTTTTGCATCATTAATTCTCGGGACGGTAAATATTTCCAATACAACCCTGTCTCGTCTGCATTATAAAGTTGTCTTGGGTAAAGCTGTTCTTTGTCAATGAATGATTGACATTCCTGTACTAACTTTCCTCCCCCAGGGGCTCACATCTAGTGGGACGTGGGTTAGCGACCACGGGACCCCAGCTGAGTACGGCATTGCTTCCACTTGTGCCGTGCTCCTCTTCGTCTTCTTTCCTGTCGACCTCACTAGGTCAACTCTTGTTCCGACCCCGACTGTATTAGGGTATCCGAGGCTTAGGGAGTCTTTCACTTACCCGTCTTCATTGGCCCTTGTCTCATCTTTTCTGATCCCTCCTTCTTCGAGGGATCAGACCTCTTATTTTCTTTTCATTATATTTCCTTTTCTCTTTAAGATTTCCGCACTGTTTTTGTTAATTGGCTGTAATATTTTTATAAACCTTCAGTTGATTATGGGTTGACAAACATCAACATGCCACACCGTTGGGCACCATTGTAACTAATTATAAAACTTACCCCTTGTTCAGCTACCATCATCCTCTTATAATTTTTATTAGCTCAGGTAGTGGGTTAATATGCTTGCATGAATGATACCACACAAAGACCAGGACACAAACTTCTCGTTCTCCTTCGCAGCCTTCTGCCGATTGACCATCCTATCCTGCACCTCTAAGATCTTCTTCATTATGGCTATCGTCTCAGCTTCAGCTTCAAAACTTAACTTGTTTTCCCCCATATTTATTACTTCGTTATTCGTGTTCCAGTCTTTGTGTGATTCGTAAGTTCTTTACCCACGTTGGGCGCCATTGTAATATTTTTTATAAACCTTCAGTTGGTTATGGGTTGACCAACAGCAACAAACCCCACGTTGGGTGCCATTGTAACTGATTATATAAAATTCAGTTGGTTATGGGTTGACCAACAGCAACATGCCACACCGTTGGGCACCATTGTAACTAATTATACAACTCACCCCTTGTTGGGCTACCATTATCCTCTTATATTTTTTATCAGCTCAGGTAGTGGGGCAATATGCTTGCATGAATGACACCACACAAAGACCAGGACACAATCTTCTCTATCTTCACACACTATTTATTTATTTATTTATTTATTAATCATATGTATCCACATGTGAGCATTGCATTATCCTTGCCTGGAAGAATACATCAACAATCCTCCATCTTGCTTCAAATCCACTCTTCCACCGCCCATTTCCATGGCAACCATCTTGACCTCACTCCTAGATCAAGGCACACATGCCATAGCTAAGGCCGCCTGGTCATATTTGCACAGCCACCCACCACAAAGAATCTCAAAGTAGGGCACACAAAATTCTCCATGGCGGCCGACCAACTAGTTTCCATGGCTGGCAACCCGATAAAAATAAAAATAACAAATACTTCCAACCGCACCTAAGGGTGAGCCATTGTTTGGTTACCCCTCAGGGGCTCACATCTAGTGGGACGTCGATTGGCGACCACGGGACTCCAGCTGAGTCCGGCACTGCTTCCACTTACTTGTGCCGGGCTCCTCTCCGTCTTCTTTCCTGTCGACCTCCCTTGGTTAACTCTTGTTCTCTTCCGACTCCGACGGTATTAGGTTATCCGAGGCCTAGGGAGTCTTTTACTTTCCCGCCTTAATTGGCCTTTGTCTCATCTTTTCTGATACCCTCCTTCTGCGAGGGGTCAGCCTTCTTTTTCTTTTCCTGTTATCTCCTGCCTTCTGCTCAAGGCCCTTAAAGAGGCAGGGTGTATGTAGCCCCACCACTTCTGGTGCACCCTAGATAATGCTACACCTTCAGGGGCTTACGACTGGTGAGTTCGGGAGTTGGCGACCCTGAGGGATTACTGAGCTGGGTCCGTTTTCCCCTTTTGTCCCTTACCTTTGGGGCGACCCTCTCCTCTCTCGTTCTCTTCTGACCCCGACGGTATTAGGGTATCCGAGGCCTAGGGAGTCTCTTCCTTTCCCGCCTTAATTGACCCTTGTCTCATCTTTTCTGATACCCTCCTTCTGCGAGGGGCCAGCCTTCTTTTTCTCTTCCTTTTACCTCCTGCCTTGTGCTCTAGGCCCTTAAGGAGGCAGGGTGTATGTAGCCCCACCACTTCTGGTGCACCCTAGATAATGCTACACCCTCAGGGGCTTACGGCTGGTGAGTTCGGGAGTTGGCGACCCCGAGGGATTCCTGAGCTGGGTCCATTTTCCCCTTTTGTCCCTTACCTTTGGGGCGGACCCTCTCCTCTTTCACTTTCCTATATGCCTTTCATGGCTCTCCTTCCTTCCAAATCCCTCAATCCGCCTTCTCCGAGGGTTGAGGGCATTTCTTTTCCTTCTGTCCTTTAATTTGCCTTATTCTCCTTTAGTATTCCATTTCTTCTTCTAGGATGTAGGTCCTTAGTTAGTTTTAGTTTTAAGTTCGCTTTTCATTTTCATTTTCACGATCACCATAACCATCAGGGGCCGATAACCTAGATGTTAGGCCCCTTAAAACAACAATTATCATCATCATCATCATCTCTCTCTCCTCTCCTCTTTTCCTTATATTTCCTTTTCTCTTTAAGATTCCCGCACTGTTTTTGTTACTTGGTTCACCGTGTATCTAAATACCCTTTTAGCGATTTTTTACGGCATTTTTGATCTACGTTGCATTTTGTAAGTTTTTTTCTTTCGATCTAAATTACATCTCGCGATTGTTTTCAACCTCAATTGCATTTTGTAACGATTGACAATCTAAATTGCTTTTAGTAAGTCTTTCAATGCAGGTAGACGGGCCTTTTAGTGAGTATTTTGAATTTCAATTGCATTTTGTAAGTATTTTTAACCAAAACCGCATTTCGCACGAATTTTGAATCTAAATTGCATTTTGCACAAATTTGATTCTCAATTGCATTTTGTGGGTATTTTGAATCTAAATTACATTTTGTCAAGTCTTTTCAATCTAAATTGCATTTTGTAAGTATTGTCAATCCACATGAGTCGTTTGAATCTACCGTACATTTTGTAAGCATTTTCAATGCCAATTGCACTTTGGGAATAATTTGGATTGGAACTGGGATATTTCAATCTGAATTGTATTGTGTATTTTCAATTTCAATTGCATTTTGTAAGTATTTTGAACCTTAATTGCATTTTGTACGTATTTTCGATCTCATTTGCATAGTATTTCGACGCTACATTGCATTTTGTACGTATTTTGAATCTAGCCTACGTTTTGTGGGTCTTTTTCAATCTATTCTTTTTGTGAATCTTTTCGTTCTAAATTCCCTTTTTTAAGACCATATTGTGAGTTGTTTCCATCTGAGTTTCTCTTTGTACGTATTTTCCGTCTCAGATAATTTTGTTCTGGTTTCCATTTCTTTCTCATTTTCGCTATCACCCAGATCATTAAGGGCCGATAACCTCGATGTTAGGCCCCTTAAAACAACAATTATCACCATCATCATCATCATTGTTCGGTTACATGGCTCTCCGTGTTTCTAAATTCGCTTTAGCATTTTTTTTCACTACACTCCATTTTTAGCCTATTTTCAATTTTGGAAAAAATGGGCTTATGAGATCACCTTTTGTCCGTGTGTGTGTGTGTGTGCGTGTGTGTGAGGTGTGTGTGTGTGTGTGTGCCCCCCCCCCTAATAAATTCTAAACGGCTGAAGCGATGTCAATAAAACTCGGTAATTTCATAGCACTATTCCGGACGACCCCGACCGTGCTCTTCAGATTTTGTTACGTCTCACCAATCTAACATGGCGGCTGTGCGAAATATTTCACCAGCATTCTATATATCTTACTACGTTTACATGGCGAACTCAAATCGATTTGAATACGGTCCGGTTTTCAGTACGATGCCCGTTTACATGCGCAGTCTCAGTTCGTATTGAAATCGATTTCAATACGGTGTATAATTTAGGGTGGCCAACCTGCAGTCATGTTGACTATCCCGTATTAAACTTCAAAACATAAAAGACGCGTAATTACAATCCGACGTGTTTTTGGTGGGTTGTTTGTCTTCGAAGTTTGTTTGTATTCAGGAATAATGGACGTGCGGAAGATTTTGTTTGCTGTAACCCAAGGAAGGCGATGCTTTTCTGGCAGCGATTAAATGCAGAAACTGCTGCCTACATGAATAGTAATCGGATGGTGATGAAAAGAAGGCAAAGGAGATACTGGGTGAAACAAAGGAGCCAGGATTGGTGGGAGCGAATTGTGCTGCAGACCTTCACAGAAGAAGATTGGTTAAGCAATTTTCGGATGAGTAGTGCTACTTTCAAGCTCATATGCGATCGACTTGAGCCGCATCTTAGGGCTAGTGAGTTCTGCGTCCGAAGGCCCAAGTCCGTCGAAAAAAAAGTGGCAATTGCTCTTTATAAACTTGCTTCTTGTGCAGAATACAGGATGGTGGCCAATCAATTTGGAATTAACAAATCTGTGGTGCACAAATACCTCAAAGATGTTTGCGATGCGTTTTATGTCGAATTTAAAGATGAATACCTAAGTCTTCCAAACGAAGTAGAAGCAATGGAAATTGCAGATGGGTTTGAAAGCATTTGTGGCATACCAAATGTAATTGGTGCTATAGATGGGACCCACATTCCCATTTTACCTCCTACAGTTGGTTACAGGGATTTTGTCAATCGCAAAGGCTGGCATGGCAGTTGTGGACCATATGTACAGGTATGTTCTTAGCCTGTTACCTGTTTAAATAATGAATATTATTAATTTCATGGATTTGAATGCTAAACAATACATTTTGCCTTCACAGATTCAGATATGCAACCTGCCGACATGTTGGGAGTACTCATGATGCCTCAGTCCTTAAGGATTCGAACCTGTACAGGTTATGTGACACAATGTTGCCAAACATAAGTAGGACAATCGAAGAGACTGACAACCCATACGTGTTGCTAGGAGATCCAGCCTATCCTCTGCTGCCATGGCTGATGAAGGGTTACAAGGGGAATGTCGACTCTGAAGAAGAGTCCTGCAATGTGTACCTGAATCGGGGTAGGGTGGTGTTGGAAAATGCTTTTGGGAGACTGAAGGCAAGGTTTAGGTGTTTGTCGAAGAGGCTGGATATGCAGTACACTTCTGTGCCTCCAGTAGTTATTGCCTGCTTGATTCTACACAACATAATAGAAACGCGGAAGGATACGTTTCAACAAAGTTGGGTAGAAGCGATACAGCAAGCTGAAGTCCAGTTTCCTCAGCCGCATTGTGCAGTCGCTAGAGACTTTGATGATCTCGATGCTTCTCGTATTAGAGACACATTGAAGAACTACATGTTAAGCTACCCGCTGAGAAGATCTCAATTGCATTAACTTCTTTTTTTAAAACTGCCATATTAAAATCTCCAAAATCCTAGTATGTTCATTAATTTTATTTTATTTTTCGCTTTCATTTCAATGATATATGATTTTCATACCTTATTTCATCTTCTGGGGGGACAGTGTTATCAATTGTAATTAATAGTGGTGGTCACTTCGGCACCGACTGCACCGGATTAATGTGCTAAATTACGTTAATATGTGGTCTTGATTATTGCTCATTCAACAACGGCAGCCATGTTCGACAGCATATTTAGTACGTTAAACTGCCGTCGAGGTGCATATATAACCCAGTGGTCCCCACAGTGCACGCGCTCGTCAATTCTGTTGTGCTGAGTGAATGTAAAGTATTGTTTTGCAGGAGGTGCCTTTATTGAAGATATGCGATTTGGAAAGGTTGATATAAACTACAGCCTATTGGCCCTAATGTGTATAATAATGGATTTGTCCCTGAGTAAATATAATTCCAGATAGGAAATAATTGTGCTGTTTTGGGTGTTTAACATGAATAGAAAAAAATCTGTGTTTTTATAAGTGCAATTTTGAAATTATTGAATTAGATTCAAACATACTAACTTAACTTTTAACATTGCAAAATCACTTGTATATTTCATATGCAATTTTGGGCGAAGATGTTATAGGTCGCTGAACTTGTGTTGTGTGGGAGTTAGATGTAATGCCTGGACCATATTTTTGTGTGCAAGTGCTCATATTGTATAAAAGTGTTTCTCATAAGAATGGGTTTCTAAATTGAGTACAAAAGGTGTTGATAATGAGTAAGGCTAGGATTTCGATGACTTTGCATCTCTTATTTAGTAAGCCCAATTCATTAATGAGTTTTATATAAATGTGTTTCCGAGAAAGAGGTGCTGAACTAAGCATACAGCACAGTTTATGCTACGGTTTTTGGCCGGTCAGTCCTGGTTTCACAGTCGATGAGCCTCAGGCATGTGCAATTGATATGTGTGCTTTCAGTTTCAAATATCAATTGCACATGCCTGAGGTTCACCACCTGCCCTCTGTACTACTGCGCAATCGGGACTCACCGGTTAAAAACCTTGGCGTTAACTGTATATGTTGGGGTATTTTTTCTCTAATTTTGTGGAATAAGGCATCTTTTAAGGGGTTTTATTGCATTTTATATGTACTTGAAGTATTTCCTGGGTGTACTTTACTTTTTTTTTTTTTTGAAGGATATTCATGTATACCTCTCATTATTCCCGTGTGTACGGGATTGGGGATGGGATGCGATTAATTCATATGTGGCGGATGGTTCTTAAAGCCAGATGTCCTTCCTGACGCCGACCTAATGAGATGAGATGAATGTAACTGGGCGTGGTCGTGGTCTGTTAGAAGGTTTGGTCCTGGCATTTGAGTTGATCTGAAAATGGGAGATCGTAGAATACCATTTCAAGGACGGCCAACGGTAGGACCCCCAGGGGCTCACTTCTAGTGGGCGTGGGTTGGCGACCACGGGGCCCCAGCTGAGTCCGGCATTGCTTTCACTTACTTGTGCCGGGCTCCTCTCCGTCTTCTTTCCTGTCGACCTCACTTGGTCAACTCCTGTTCTCTTCCGACCCCGACGGTATTAGGGTATCCGAGGCCTAGGGAGTCACTTCCTTTCCCGCCTTAATTGGCCCTTGTCTCATCTTTTCTGATTCCCTCATTCCCCCCAGGGGCTCACATCTAGTGGGTTGTGGGTTGGCGACCACGGGGCCCCAGCTGAGTCCGGCATTGCTTCCACTTACTTGTGCCGGGCTCCTCTCTTTCTTCTTTCCTGTCGACCTCTCTTGGTCAACTCTTGTTTTCTTCCGACCCCGACGGTATTAGGTTATCCGAGGCCTAGGGAGTCTTTCACTTTCCCGCCTTAATTGGCCCTTGTCTCATCTTTCCTGATACCCTCCTTCTGTGAGGGGTCAGCCTTCTTGTTCTTTTCCTTTTACCTCCTGCCTTGTGCTCAAGGCCCTTAAGGAGGCAGGGTGTATGTAGCCCCACCACTTCTGGTGCACCGTCGATAATGCTACACCCTCAGGGGCTCACGGCTGGTGAGTTCGGGCGTTGGCGACCCCGAGGGATTCCTGAGCTGGGTCCGTTTTCCCCTTTTGTCCCTTCCCTTTGGGGCGGACCTTCTCTTCTCTCCGCTCCCCTCACCTCTCCTCCTTTCCTTCTATTTCCTTTTCTCTTTAAGCTTCCCGCACTGTTTTTGTTACTCGCATCACCGTGTCTCTAAATTCCCTTTTAGCGATTTTTAAGGCATTTTTGATCTATGTTGCATTTTGTAAGTTTTTTCGATCTAAATTACATCTCGCGATTGTTTTCAACCTCAATTGCATTTTGTAAAGATTGACAATCTAAATTGCTTTTTAGTAAGTCTTTCAATGCAGGTTGCCGGGCCTTTTAGTGAGTATTTTGAATTTCAATTGCATTTTGTAAGTATTTTCAACCAAAACCGCATTTCGCAAGAATTTTGAATCTAAATTGCATTTTGTTTGGTGGGCATTTTGCACATATTTTGATTCTCAATTGCATTTTGTGGGTATTTTGAATCTAAATTACATTTGTCAAGTATTTTCAATCTAAATTGCTTTTTGTAAGTATTGTCAATCCACATGAGTCGTTTGAATCTACCGTACATTTTGTAAGCATTTTCAATTTCAATTGCATTTTGTAAGTATTTTGAATTTCAATTGCACTTTGTGAATAATTTGGATTGGAACTGGGATATTTCAATCTGAATTGCATTGTGTATTTTCAATTTCAATTGCATTTTGTAAGTATTTTGAACCTCAATTGCATTTTGTACGTAATTTCGATCTCATTTGCATTTTGTAAGTATTTTGAATTTCAGTTGCCTTTTGTAAGTATTTCGACGCTACTTTGCATTTTGTACGTATTTTGAATCTAGCCTACGTTTTGTGGGTCTTTTTCAATCTATTCTTTTTGTGCAACTTTTCGTTCTAAATTCCCTTTTGTAAGACCATATTGTGAGTTGTTTCCATGTGAGTTCCTTTTTGTACGTATTTACGTCTTCGATAATTTTGTTCTGGTTTCCATTTCATTATCATTTTCGCTATCACCCCGATCATTAGGGGCCGATAACCTAGATGTTAGGCCCCTTAAAACAACAATTATCATCATCATCCTCTCCTCTTTCACTTTCCTATCTGCCTTTCATGGCTCTCCTTCCATCCAAGTCCCTCAATCCGCCTTCTCCGAGGGTTGAGGGCATTTCTTTTCGTCCTGTCCTTTATTTGCCTTATTCTCCTTTAATTTTCCATTTCTTCTTCTAGTATGTAGGTTAGTAGTTAGTTTTAAGTTCGCTTTTCATTTTCATCTTCACGATCACCCAACCCATCAGGGGCCGATAACCTTGATGTTAGGCCCCTTAAAACAACAATGATCATCATCATCATCATATTCTGGGAGTCATAAACAATTGAAATTACCATCCATTATCACTACTGCACTGGAAATATGTGCTATATTTTGTAAATATGCATCTTCGTTTCTTGCTCATTCTACGTTTGTCAGCAACATGAAGTCTCTTCGACTGTTACCGATGCGCACACATTGTCGTAATTTTATTGTTACAAACATGTGGGATACAAAATACTCCTTGTAATTACGTGAGAAAGCATTATAGTAATTAGCAAATGATTGGTCTGGATAAAGATTGATGTACGAGTACTCCCACTGAGCGTTACAAAACTAGGCGTGTATAGGTTCAGTAACGTGGTCTAGGCCAAATTAATTGTTCTGGATAAAGATTACTGACGAGTAGTACCATATGCACAGGACTGGCAATATTCTATTTGTCCCATAATTCACTTGTATAATGGCAGACACAACTGGAATTTTACTATTTAAGTCGTGATCTAAAGAGCAGAAGGTGGGTTATGGACAGCTCGGGAGAAAATGTGTATTACCTCATCATTTCCACAATTAATATGAATCAATATCAAGAGTTATTTCAGTAGTTTGCAGAAGGTTCACCACTCATTTACAGTTACCGTATGGCAGTATGAAATGAAATCTAACAGCAATCTAGGGCATTAGGTTTAATTGACAATAATATGAATGAAAAAAAACAAAACAAATACAGAATACGAACTAACCTAAAAAAACAACAGGAATAATAAAAATAGTGGGTTGGCGACCACGGGGCCCCAGCTGAGTCCGGCATTGCTTCCACTTACTTGTGCCGGGCTCCTCTCCGTCTTCTTTCCTGTCGACCTCACTTGGTCAACTCTTGTTCTCTTCCGACCCCGACGGTATTAGGGTATCCGAGGACTAGGGAGTCTCTTCCTTTCCCGCCTTAATTGGCCCTTGTCTCATCTTTCCTGACACCCTCCTTCTGTGAGGGGTCAGCCTTCTTTTTCTTTTCCTTTTACCTCCTGCCTTGTGCTCAAGGCCCTTAAGGAGGCAGGGTGTATGTAGCCCCACCACTTCTGGTGCACCGTCGATAATGCTACACCCTCAGGGGCTCACGGCTGGTGAGTTCGGGCGTTGGCGACCCCGAGGGATTCCTGAGCTGGGTCCGTTTTCCCCTTTTTGTCCCTTCCCTTTGGGGCGGACCTTCTCCTCTCTCCCCTCTCCTCTCCTCGTTTCCTTCTGTTTCCTTTTCTCTTTAAGATTCCCGCACTGTTTTTGTTACTCGAATCACCGTGTATCTAAATTCCCTTTTAGCGATTTTTTTAAGGCATTTTTGATTTATGTTGCATTTTGTAAGTTTTTTCGATCTAAATTACATCTCGCGATTGTTTTCAACCTCAATTGCATTTTGTAAAGATTGGCAATCAAAATTGCTTTTTAGTAAGTCTTTCAATGCAGGCGTCAGGGCATTTTAGTGAGTATTTTGAATTTCAATTGCATTTTGTAAGTATTTTCAACCAAAACCGCATTTCGCACGAATTTTGAATCTAAATTGCATTTTGTTTGGTGGGCATTTTGCACATACTTTGATTCTCAATTGCATTTTGTGGGTATTTTGAATCTAAATTACATTTGTCAAGTATTTTCAAACTAAATTGCTTTTTGTAAGTATTGTCAATCCACATGAGTCGTTTGAATCTACCGTACATTTTGTAAGCATTTTCAATTTCAATTGCATTTTGTAAGTATTTTGAATTTCAATTGCACTTTGTGAATAATTTGGATTGGAACTGGGATATTTCAATCTGAATTGCATTGTGTATTTTCAATTTCAATTGCATTTTGTAAGTATTTTGAACCTCAATTGCATTTTGTACGTAATTTCGATCTCATTTGCATTTTGTAAGTATTTTGAATTTCAGTTGCATTTTGTAAGTATTTCGGCGCTACTTTGCATTTTGTACGTATTTTGAATCTCGCCTACGTTTTGTGGGTCTTTTTCAATCTATTCTTTGTGCAACTTTTCGTTCTAAATTCCCTTTTGTAGGACCATATTGTGAGTTGTTTCTATGTGAGTTCCTTTTTGTACGTATTTTCCGTCTTCGATAATTTTGTTTTGGTTTCCATTTCATTATCATTTTCGCTATCACCCAGATCATTAGGGGCCGATAACCTCGATGTTAAGCCCCTTAAAACAACAATTATCATCATCATCATAATAAAAATAAATGCAAATTAACCTATAAAGAAAAATAACCTAACCTAACAAAATTTAATTTTAAAGTAAGTAAACACACACAAAGATTTAAAAAAAGGAACGACGACAACAAACATCACACTTTCTTCATTTTCTTCGTCGGTGGAGACTCGTCCTCCGACGACGAGGGGTCTGGCCTCCTTCCATGGCGGGGAGTCGATTGAAACCCAGAAGTACTGGGGAGGCTTACAGGGAAATATTGTTGTGATGGTGGACTAGGGGAGGTGTGTGACAATTGTGGGGCAGATTGGGGGAGGGGTGTAACATTTGAGGGGGGACAGGGGGATAATACGGGAAGGGGTAGGAGGGTGGCATACTACTAATTTTTTCTATCACTGCTGAGAAGGAATCCAGCACAACCTTCAGCTCCAGAGCCCTCCTTGCATCGGCAGCTGCCTCCAGCTCCCGATGCTGTGCGAAGAATTCCTTCATGAGGAGCCGTTGGTTATTGAGGAATTCATCCACGCCTCCCCTGGTAGGTCTGGATCTCCTCAACTGACGTGGAGGATCAGTAGCATGCCTGTTCTCAGTTGGTGGTGTTTTTGGTGGTGGTGGTGTGCCTCATTACTTGATGATGGGCTGAGGTATTCCCTCAGCTCCAAATCAGACAAGTTCACATCTACCAACACTTATATTTCTTGTGTGTTCCCAATACTGTCCAGTCCTTCAACTGCAACTGAAGGTCTACTTCCTAATATCATGTTTAGCTGTTCAAAAAATTCACAGTCCTTCCTCCCACTTCCACTAACCCCATTTTCCCTCTTCGACGCGTTGTAGCTGCTTTTTAAGCTTTTCCATTTGTTCTTGATCTGCTCAGCAGTCTTAGTTACGCACCCCCTTCTCTCCATCTCAGAATGGATAAGTTTGTAAATTTCTGAATTTTTAAACCGCTTGCCATCGAAAAGTTTGTGGACTTCTCTCTCCTGAATTACCTGCAGCATTAACTTGACGTCTTCTGTAGACCACATGTTCCTTGTGCAATTCATAATACCGTAATTATTAAGATTTATTTCAGCCAACGAAAAAATTCACAAAATTCACAAATTCACACACGTACCCAAGAAGCTAGTCCACAGAATAATAACAAATGGAAATGGCCACAGAGTAACCAAACAATTATTAAATTGGGTAACAGATAACAGTAGATTAGTTCAAAAGTGTAACTCGAGAGTGCGCATAATCGCTTTCAATACGATCCGCGTTTACATGTTCCTGAACAACAGTTTGGATACGATTTGATCCCACAATTTTACCGTATCGACCTTGAAACTCAATACGATCTGAGTCCCGTTTACATGATGTATTCAATACGGTAAGTGTACTCAAATCGATTTGAGTTCGCCATGTAAACGCAGTATCTGACACTATTAGCGGTACCACCCTGAGATTTTGTACGGTGATAAAAGGACACTACTGGAAGTTCATCTATGAGACCTTCAAAAACCGGTTAACTACAAAACGTACATGGCGGCCAAGCGAATTTGAAAATTTTAAATAGACCTTTCTCGCGATTTAATGTTCCAAACGCAATGAAATCTGGCACAGGAAATTGTTATACACATTGTAATGCACTGGTATCTAATTTAGTCCAATTGATTACGTAACCTCAAGATGGCGGCTGTGCTAATTTTAAAATTAAGTTTTTATTTCTTGTGTCGTAATCAAGCGATCGAAGTGAAAGTTTGCATAATGAACCTACGCAATAATTTTCCTTTAATGGTACATGACTCTATGCCCTGTACATTTAACAATCCAACATGGCGACCATCCGAAATATTTAGACGGCTCTGAATATCTACGAATCTATTATAGCAACCAAACTGATTTTCTATTTATTTTCGTAGGGGCTATGAACTTAAGTTCACCCATAGGACTTCAAATACCCTGGTGATCACAAATCCAACATGGCGGTGACGCGAAGTATAAATATTCTCATGGACGTTTCTCGCAATTTAACCATCCGAGTGCAGTGAAACTTGGTAGAGTAAATCCTTATACGAATGTTAATCCACTGGCATTTAATTTATTTCAATTTTTTCCATAACCACAAGGTGGCAGCTGTGCGAAATTTAGAATCTACTTGTTACTTCTTGTGTCCTAATCAAGCGATTGAAGTTTGATTGCTACACGTACACAATAATCTTCATGTAACAGTACATAACTCTAGGATCTACATATATAAAATCCAACATAGCGGCCATCCGCAATATTTAGTCGGTTCTCAATATCTACGAATCTATTACAGCAATCAAACTGAAATTTTGTATGTAGATAGAGCAATTAACATAAGTAGGATATTATGAAAATAGGCTGTATAGTTCTTCACGGAACTACTTGTTGTAGGTATTTTCAATCTACGTCTTATCGATTTACATTGCATTTTGCGAGGGTTTTCTGCCTCCATTGCTTTATGTATGGATTGACAATCTAAATTGCTTTTTTAGTAAGTCTTCAATATTCGGGCCTGGACTTTTGTGAGTATTTTGAATTTTAATTGCATTTTGTAAGCATTTTCAACCTAAATCACTCTTTGCAAGTATTTTCTATCTAAATCCCCCCCAGGGGCTCACTTCTAGTGGGCGTGGGTTGGCGACCACGGGGCCCCAGCTGAGTTCGGCATTGCTTCCACTTACTTGTGCCGGGCTCCTCTCCGTCTACTTTCCTGTCGACCTCACTTGGTCAACTCTTGTTCTCTTCTGATCCCGACGGTATTAGGGTATCCGAGGCCTAGGGAGTCACTTCCTTTCCCGCCTTAATTGGCCCTTTTCTCATGTTTTCTGATTCCCTCCTTCTGCGAGGGGTCAGCCTTCTTTTTCTTTTCATGTTATCTCCTGCCTTCTGCTTAAGGCCCTCAAGGAGGCCTGGTGTATGTAGCCCCACCACTTCTGGTGCACCCCAGATAATGCTACACCCTCAGGGGCTCACGGCTGGTGAGTTCGGGAGTTGGCGACCCCGAGGGATTCCTGAGCTGGGTCCGTTTTCCCTTTTTGTCCCTTACCTTTGGGGCGGACCCAATCCTCTTTCACTTTCCTATCTGCCTCTCATGGCTCTCCTTCCTTCCAAGTCCCTCAATCCGCCTTCTTCGAGGGTTGAGGGCATTTCTTTTCCTCCTGTCCTTTATTTGCCTTATTCTCCTTTAGTTTTCCATTACTTCTTCTAGTATGTAGGTTAGTAGTTAGTTTTAGTTTTAAGTTCGCTTTTCATTTTCATCTTCACGATCACCCAAACCATCAGGGGCCGATAACCTAGATGTTAGGCCCCTTAAAACAACAATTATCATCATCATCATCAATCTAAATTGCATTTTGTACGTATTGTCAATCCACATGAGTCGTTAGAATCACCGCACATTTTGTAAGCATTTTCAATTTCAATTGCATTTTGTAAGTATTTTGAATTTCATTTGCATTTTGTAAGTATTTCGACGCTACATTGCATTTTGTACGTATTTTGAATCTAGGCTACGTTTTGTGGGAATTTTCCATGTATTCTTTTTGTGACTCTTTTCGTTCTAAATTCCCTTTTGTAAGACCATATTGGGAGTTCCTTTTTGTACGTATTTTCCGTCTCAGATAATTTTGTTCTGGTTTCCATTTCATTATTATTTTCGCTATCACCCAGATCATTAGGGGCCGATAACCTCGATGTTAGGCCCCTTAAAACAACAATCATCATCATCATCATCATCATCATCTGTTTTCAACCTCAATTGCATTTTGTAACGATTGACAATCTAAATTGCTTATAGTAAGTCTTTCAATGCAGGTAGACGGGCCTTTTAGTGAGTATTTTGAATTTCAATTGCATTTTGTAAGTATTTTCAACCAAAACCGCATTTCGCACGAATTTTGAATCTAAATTGCATTTTGTTTGGTGGGCATTTTGCACATATT
Source organism: Meconema thalassinum (assembly GCA_946902985.2). Lineage (NCBI taxonomy): Eukaryota > Metazoa > Arthropoda > Insecta > Orthoptera > Tettigoniidae > Meconema > Meconema thalassinum. Next base: position 498,531,970 of record OX336392.1, on the reverse strand, counting down.
GTGCCCATTTAGCAAGAAATATGCCAATCACAGTATACCAGCGTAGCTCAATTCGGGATTTCGGGGCAGCGGTAAGTTCCCCCACTCTGTGACTCACATATTTTGGATTAATTAGAGGATACACTTGCAAAAATAACAACAAAATCAACTCCTATTTAAACACATTTAATTAATAAAATTAATGGCGCTACAAACATTTTAACAATTTAATTACTGACCCAATAATCAACTGCTTGTTCCAAATGAACAAGGGATCACAAATATAAACAAATATTGTATTCAAAACCTGTGGTTTCCACATAAACCAACAATTCTTACTTAGTCTCACTTCCATAAAGCACTAACATTAAGTTTACATAACTCCGAGCTCTTTGGCTCCATGCATTTACATTATTAAGGTGTCATTCTTGTACACCTCAAACACTATCTTTTATATTTTCTTATTTCTCAAAAACAAATATATAATGATATTTAAAATCTATGTTAATTATCTAACTCAATATTTTGGGCATGTCCACACATTCAGTTGTTATCATCTCTCTTTATTTCACAAATATATTAAGGCAATCAGAAAATCAATTGTGTACTCCAGAGCGTGAAGGTACTTGACACAGTCAAAAAACTATAGTTACTCCCGAACTCAGTTGCCTTCAATCAACTCGTGGAATCCCACGTCCTTACATTATTACAATAGGGATTGTTATTTATCTCTTATGTCTTAATAGACCATTATCATATAAGAAACTACGATCTGAACCGGCAAACGAAAATATCCATCTACTAGGACCTCGGTTCATCGCCCGGGTCGTTAACAACTTAAACCCTCCTGGTGTATTCATTCTCTTTACAACAGCTTACGAGACGGTCTCTGTTCCTTCTCGCTTTAAGAGAGCTAGACTCTACTACTTGGGGTGCGATTTATGACCACGTAGGGTGACGGCGACTCCCTGTCTGATGACCCAACGTTAGTAGCTATTTCCAAGGCTTTCAAAACAAACCTTCCCATTATATCCAGTTCTGGGGAGACCGGGCTTTACTGTACCGTAACATTCAAACAACATTTCTTTGGTTCACAGACCATTTTCGTATCCTTGGCATTTATTAATTATGAGAGGGTCCTCATTGATTGGGAAGATTAATACACATACGACGACGGAGAATTAAAGGGGCTTTTATCATAAGAAGATCCTGCATTCGAATCTCTTCATGTGCCTCGGGAACCAATCCCTTATAGAGGACTTATACAAAATGCGATTTAGAGTCGGCCGTGGCCCATATGACATACGCTCAATAATACCATATATCAGCTCCCTTTTTAAATACATACACAATGCCTCGTGATACTATGTCACAAATAGAGGACTTATACAATTATCAATTCACTGCAATCAACTACCCTCCATAAGTAATGTACCAAGTATTTAACCACTACGCGTTCCTAGCGTGACACTTAATATTATATTTGCGCTCATTATGCGCTATGCATTATTTAAGCCGAAAATGTCTTCCCAAGAACTGATAAATCTCTCTAGTAACAATTCATATTATTTTAATTCACATATTAATCTTTCCGTTGTCGATAAATCGCTCCCTGTTTTAAAATATTCCATTGAACCTCATCTCTTACACATACGTTAAGGCTTAACGTTCTTATATTCATATCAATTTATTTGACTTTTATTTAACATTTCCATATTCAATTATTATTATTATCTTTATTCTTCATACAAGCTCAAAAGCTATTTCTTTCATATCTCCATTTTACTTTATTTCAATGTCTTTCATGATAATTAATGATATTTCGCTTACTCTTATGACATTTGTTAAATGCATTAACCCTTTGTTCACATATTTCCTCTACGGGATTTATTCTTCACATAATTATTTATAATTTCTCAATTTTATTTATATTATTGTTCAGACCGTGTTCTTGATTATTCAGTATTTATTTATTAAAACACATCCCTTTTACTCAAAAACTCCGGTGGTTTTGTACACAACTAATCTCTGACACCAAAATAGAATGAATTTAGTACTCACATGTTTCCAGATCATATGCGAAAGTCCCGAAACATCTACTGTTCCCTGGAGTCCAACTCTGCTACTCCTATCCTGGATAACCGGCTATTTATCTAGCTTGAACGGCTTCTTTGTAGATCTGTCTATCGATCCTAACGAAAGTCTATACGGATCGAGGTCTCCTCTAAGACCTATAGATTTAGCTTATAGCAGCTAGCACTTCTCGATTCTAGTACTATTAGAATTGTTCGCCTGCTTTCTGGAGATAATGTTTATAGTCTCCTATCGTCTTTATTTGAACTGTTTTATTATTCTGTTCTTCCCTTTTAGGTTTCTTTAATTTAAATAACAGTTTATCTGTCTGGTACGATACTTCCGTACGTTATGATCTATTCGTTCGTACATTTAACGACCTATCGCCTTTAAGTCCGATGTTCGCGGCCTGCTCTGACTATATCTTACGAATTTTCACTTTAACTTGTATACAGTCGGGCCTAAATCCTATAATTAGGATTTTCCTAATATTTCACTACGGCGATACTTTAAAATTTCGTCTTGACCACTCCTATGGAGGCAAGCAAGTCGTTAATACTATGACGCCTGTGGCTATCGGATCTTACTTCTGCGGTGTAACACGGCGTTTCTCCCCTCAAGGAGTACTGGTAGCTGTTTTCGATGTAACGCAGAATTACGTTCCCTCACGGACTGTCGGAATGACTACTTCTACGTCGTGGAGCAGCACTTCCCCTCACGGAGTGCTCGTAGGACTGCATGATTGGCTTGGAAACGCCCGAAGCTTTATACTGTTTTACTACAAAAAAATAAGACTCTAGCCTTTCCTGTGGTCAACTTCTAAAATAATGGTGCCACAAATATAAAAATTATACCTTCCGAAAGCTCGTCTTCTCAATGTCAAATGATCTTATTGCACCTAAGAATCGATCGTGCAATTCGGAGATATTAATTAATTTCTCGTCCTCAATTGTGTGGCCCCCCAGGGGCTCACTTCTAGTGGGCGTGGGTTGGCGACCACGGGGCCCCAGCTGAGTCCGGCATTGCTTCCACTTACTTGTGCCGGGCTCCTCTCTGTCTTCTTTCCTGTCGACCTCACTTGGTCAACTCTTGTTCTCTTCTGACCCCGACGGTATTAGGGTATCCGAGGCCTAGGGAGTCTCTTCCTTTCCCGCCTTAATTGGCCCTTGTCTCATCTTTTCTGATACCTTCCTTCTGCGAGGGGTCAGCCTTCTTTTTCTCTTCCTTTTACCTCCTGCCTTGTGCTCTAGGCCCTTAAGGAGGCAGGGTGTATGTAGCCCCACCACTTCTGGTGCACCCTAGATAATGCTACACCCTCAGGGGCTCACGGCTGGTGAGTTCGGGAGTTGGCGACCCCGAGGGATTCCTGAGCTGGGTCCGTTTTCCCCTTTTGTCCCTTACCTTTGGGGCGGACCCTCTCCTCTTTCACTTTCCTATCTGCCTTTCATGGCTCACCTTCCTTCCAAGTCCCTCAATCCGCCTTCTTCGAGGGTTGAGGGCATTTCTTTTCCTTCTGTCCTTTATTTGCCTTATTCTCCTTTAATTTTCCTTTTCTTCTTCTAGTATGTAGGTTAGTAGTTAGTTTTAGTTTTAAGTTCGATTTTCATTTTCATCTTCACGATCACCCAAACCATCAGGGGCCGATAACCTAGATGTTAGGCCCCTTAAAACAACAATTATCATCATCATCATCATCAATTGTGTGGGTGTTGCATTCCTTTTGCTCTCTCCCCTCCACAGAGGCTTAGGTAATTCCCCAATGACGTCGTCTTACGTCGGCAGTTTTTTTCTGCACAATTATTAAATGGTTTCTTTTTACTGAAAAATCTCTCATTCAAAATGATTCACTGTACTGTGCTTGTTTACTCATTATTATGCTCGTAAACGTGTTAATTTTAATTATTCCTCTTCTGGCGCATAAGCGGCGTTGTCAATTTCCAGCAACGTCAGCTTGAATTCCGATTCAGGCTTCCTTGTCTATCACGGTGGAAATTTCCATTCAGTTATTAATACTCGTGACCAGCCCTCTCTTGAATGTCGAGTGGGGTGATCTCATCTAAGGAACATCTGTCCCTAGTCGCTTGCACAATGTTAAGCTATAATCCTGGCTTAAAATCTCTCTCCGTTCCTTTAGGAAACTATACGTTTCTTTCATTTCTTCCTTAAGGACATGGGTTCGACCGTCATGGACCCTATGGCCCATGGGTTCAATATTTTGTTTCTCAATTGTATTTGGTGGGTATTTTGAATCTAAATTACATTTTGTCAAGTCTTTTCAATCTAAATTGCATTTTGTAAGTATTGTCAATCCACATGAGTCGTTTGAATCTACCGTACATTTTGTAAGCATTTTCAATTTCAATTGCACTTTGTGAATAATTTGGATTGGAACTGGGATATTTCAATCTGAATTGCATTGTGTATTTTTAATTTCAATTGCATTTTGTAAGTATTTTGAACCTCAATTGCATATTGTACGTATTTTCGATCTCATTTGCATTTTGTAAGTATTTCGACGCTACATTGCATTTTGTACGTATATTGAATCTAGCCTACGTTTTGTGGGTCTTTTTCAATCTATTCTTTTTGTGAATCTTTTCGTTCTAAATTCCCTTTTTTAAGACCATATTGTGAGTTGTTTCCATCTGAGTTTCTCTTTGTACGTATTTTCCGTCTCAGATAATTTTGTTCTGGTTTCCATTTCATTCTCATTTTCGCTATCACCCAGATCATTAAGGGCCGATAACCTCGATGTTAGGCCGCTTAAAACAACAATTATCACCACCATCATCATCATCATTGTTCGGTTACATGGCTCTCCGTGTTTCTAAATTAGCTTTTGCATTTTTTTCACTACCCTCCATTTTTAGCCTATTTTCAATTTTGAAAAAATGGGCTTATGAGATCACCTTTTGTCCGTGTGTGCGTGTGTGTGTGAGGTGTGTGTGTTTGTGTGCCCCCCCCCCTAATAAATTCTAAACGGTTGAAGCGATTTCAATAAAACTCGGTAATTTCATAGCACTATTCCGGACGACCCCGACCGTGCTCTTCAGATTTTGTTACGTCTCACCAATCCAACATGGCGGCTGTGCGAAATATTTCACCAGCATTCTATATCTCTTACTACGTTTACATGGCGAACTCAAATCGATTTGAATACGGTCCGGTTTTCAGTACGATGCCCGTTTACATGAGCAGTCTCAGTTCGTATTGAAATCGATTTCAATACGGTGTATAATTTAGGGTGGCCAACCTGCAGTCATGTTGGCTATCCCGTATTAAACTTCAAAACATAAAAGACGCGTAATTACAATCCGACGTGTTTTTGGCGGGTTGTTTGTCTTCGAAGTTTGTTTGTATTCAGGAATAATGGACGTGCGGAAGATTTTGTTAGCTGTAACCCAAGGAAGGCGATGCTTTTCTGGCAGCGATTAAATGCAGAAACTGCTGCCTACATGAATAGTAATCGGATGGTGATGAAAAGAAGGCCATTGCTTCCACTTACTTGTGCCGGCTCCTCTCTTTCTTCTTTCCTGTCGACCTCCCTTGGTCAACTCTTGTTCTCTTCCGACCCCGACGGTATTAGGGTATCCGAGGCCTAGGGAGTCTCTTCCTTTCCCGCCTTAATTGGCCCTTGTCTTATCTTTTCTGATTCCCTCCTTCTGCGAGGGGTCAGCCTTCTTTTTCTTTTCATGCTATCTCCTGCCTTCTGCTTAAGGCCCTCAAGTAGGCCGGGTGTATGTAGCCCCACCACTTTTGGTGCACCCTAGATAATGCTACACCCTCAAGGGCTCACGGCTGGTGAGTTCGGGAGTTGGCGACCCCGAGGGATTCCTGAGCTGGGTCCGTTTTCCCTTTTTGTCCCTTACCTTTGGGGCGGACCCTCTCCTCTTTCACTTTCCTATCTGCCTTTCATGGCTCTCCTTCCTTCCAAGTCCCTCAATCCGCCTTCTTCGAGGGTTGAGGGCATTTCTTTTCCTCCTGTCCTTTATTTGCCTTATTCTCCTTTAGTTTTCCATTTCTTCTTCTAATATGTAGGTTAGTAGTTAGTTTTAGTTTTAAGTTCGCATTTCATTTTCATCTTCACGATCACCCAAACCATCAGGGGCCGATAACCTAGATGTTAGGCCCCTTAAAACAACAATTATCATCATCATCATGAAAAGAAGGCAAAGGAGATACTGGGTGAAACAAAGGAGCCAGGATTGGTGGGAGCGAATTGTGCTGCAGACCTTCACAGAAGAAGATTGGTTAAGCAATTTTCGGATGAGTAGTGCTACTTTCAAGCTCATATGCGATCGACTTGAGCCGCATCTTAGGGCTAGTGAGTTCTGCGTCCGAAGGCCCAAGTCCGTCGAAAAAAGTGGCAATTGCTCTTTATAAACTTGCTTCTTGTGCAGAATACAGGATGGTGGCCAATCAATTTGGAATTCACAAATCTGTGGTGCACAAATACCTCAAAGATGTTTGCGATGCGTTATACGTCGAATTTAAAGATGAATACCTAAGTCTTCCAAACGAAGTAGAAGCAATGGAAATTGCAGATGGGTTTGAAAGCATTTGTGGCATAACAAATGTAATTGGTGCTATAGATGGGACCCACATTCCCATTTTACCTCCTACAGTTGGTTACAGGGATTTTGTCAATCGCAAAGGCTGGCCATCATACAACGTCATGGCAGTTGTGGACCATATGTACAGGTATGTTCTTAGCTTGTTACCTGTTTAAATAATGAATATTATTAATTTCATGGATTTGAATGCTAAACAATACATTTTGCCTTCACAGATTCAGATATGCAACCTGCCGACATGTTGGGAGTACTCATGGTGCCTCAGTCCTTAAGGATTCGAACCTGTACAGGTTATGTGACACAATGTTGCCAAACATAAGTAGGACAATCGAAGAGACTGACATCCCATACGTGTTGCTAGGAGATCCAGCCTATCCTCTGCTGCCATGGCTGATGAAGGGTTACAAGGGGAATGTCGACTCTGAAGAAGAGTCCTGCAATGTGTACCTGAACCGGGGTAGGGTGGTGTTGGAAAATGCTTTTGGGAGACTGAAAGCAAGGTTTAGGTGTTTGTCGAAGAGGCTGGATATGCAGTACACTTCTGTGCCTCCAGTAGTTATTGCCTGCTTGATTCTACACAACATAATAGAAACGCGGAAGGATACGTTTCAACAAAGTTGGGTAGAAGCGATACAGCAAGCTGAAGTCCAGTTTCCTCAGCCGCATTGTGCAGTCGCTAGAGACTTTGATGATCTCGATGCTTCTCGTATTAGAGACACATTGAAGAACTACATGTTAAGCTACCCGCTGAAGAGATCTCAATTGCATTAACTTCTTTTTTTTAAACTGCCATATTAAAATCTCCAAAATCCTAGTATGTTCATTAATTTTATTTTATTTTTCGCTTTCATTTCAATGATATATGATTTTCATACCTTATTTCATCTTCTGGGGGGACAGTGTTATCAATTGTAATTAATAGTGGTGGTCACTTCGGCACCGACTGCACCGGATTAATGTGCTAAATTACGTTAATATGTGGTCTTGATTATTGCTCATTCAACAACGGCAGCCATGTTCGACAGCATATTTAGTACGTTAAACTGCCGTCGAGGTGCATATATAACCCAGTGGTCCCCACAGTGCACGCGCTCGTCAATTCTGTTGTGCTGAGTGAATGTAAAGTATTGTTTTGCAGGAGGTGCCTTTATTGAAGATATGCGATTTGGAAAGGTTGATATAAACTACAGCCTATTGGCCCTAATGTGTATAATAATGGATTTGTCCCTGAGTAAATATAATTCCAGATAGGAAATAATTGTGCTGTTTTGGGTGTTTAACATGAATAGAAAAAAATCTGTGTTTTTATAAGTGCAATTTTGAAATTATTGAATTAGATTCAAACATACTAACTTAACTTTTAACATTGCAAAATCACTTGTATATTTCATATGCAATTTTGGGCGAAGATGTTATAGGTCGCTGAACTTGTGTTGTGTGGGAGTTAGATGTAATGCCTGGACCATATTATTGTGTGCAAGTGCTCATATTGTATAAAAGTGTTTCTCATAAGAATGGGTTTCTAAATTGAGTACAAAAGGAGTTGATAATGAGTAAGGCTAGGATTTCGATGACTTTGCATCTCTTATTTAGTAAGCCCAATTCATTAATGAGTTTTATATAAATGTGTTTCCGAGAAAGAGGTGCTGAACTAAGCATACAGCACAGTTTATGCTACGGTTTTTGGCTGGTCAGTCCTGGTTTCACAGTCGATGAGCCTCAGGCATGTTCAATTGATATGTGAGCTTTCAGTTTCACATATCAATTGCACATGCCTGAGGTTCACCACCTGCCCTCTGTACTACTGCGCAATCGGGACTCACCGGTTAAAAACCTTGGCGTTAACTGTATATGTTGGGGTATTTTTTCTCTAATTTTGTGGAATAAGGCATCTTTTAAGGGGTTTTATTGCATTTTATATGCACTTGAAGTATTTCCTGGGTGTACTTCACTTTTTTTTTTTTGAAGGATATTCATGTATACCTCTCATTATTCCCGTGTGTACGGGATTGGGGATGGGATGCGATTAATTCATATGTGGCGGATGGTTCTTAAAGCCAGATGTCCTTCCTGACGCCGACCTAATGAGATGAGATGAATGTAACTGGGCGTGGTCGTGGTCTGTTAGAAGGTTTGGTCCTGGCATTTGAGTTGATCTGAAAATGGGAGATCGTAGAATACCATTTCAAGGACGGCCAACGGTAGGACCCCCAGGGGCTCACTTCCAGTGGGCGTGGGTTGGCGACCACGGGGCCCCAGCTGAGTCGGGCATTGCTTACACTTACTTGTGCCGGGCTCCTCTCCGTCTTCTTTCCTGTCGACCTCACTTGGTCAACTCTTGTTCTCTTCCGACCCCGACGGTATTAGGGTATCCGAGGCCTAGGGAGTCACTTCCTTTCCCGCCTTAATTGGCCCTTGTCTCATCTTTTCTGATTCCCTCCTTCTGCGAGGGGTCAGCCTTCTTTTTCTTTTCATGTTACCTCCTGCCTTCTGCTTAAGGCCCTCAAGGAGGCCGGGTGTATGTAGCCCCACCACTTTTGGTGCATCCTAGATAATGCTACACCCTCAGGGGCTCACGGCTGGTGAGTTCGGGAGTTGGCGACCCCGAGGGCTTCCTGAGCTGGGTCCGTTTTCCCTTTTTGTCCCTTACCTTTGGGGCGGACCCTCTCCTCTTTCACTTTCCTATCTGCCTTTCATGGCTCTCCTTCCATCCAAGTCCCTCAATCCGCCTTCTCCGAGGGTTGAGGGCATTTCTTTTCCTCCTGTCCCTTTATTTGCCTTATTCTCCTTTAATTTTCCATTTCTTCTTCTAGTATGTAGGTTAGTAGTTAGTTTTAAGTTCGCTTTTCATTTTCATCTTCACGATCACCCAACCCATCAGGGGCCGATAACCTAGATGTTAGGCCCCTTAAAACAACAATGAGCATCATCATCATATTCTGGGAGTCATAAACAATTGAAATTACCATCCATTATCACTACTGCACTGGAAATATGTGCTATATTTTGTAAATATGCATCTTCGTTTCTTGCTCATTCTACGTTTGTCAGCAACATGAAGTCTCTTCGACTGTTACCGATGCGCACACATTGTCGTAATTTTATTGTTACAAACATGTGGGATACAAAATACTCCTTGTAATTACGTGAGAAAGCATTATAGTAATTAGCAAATGATTGGTCTGGATAAAGATTGATGTACGAGTACTCCCACTGAGCGTTACAAAACTAGGGGTGTATAGGTTCAGTAACGTGGTCTAGGCAAAATTCATTGTTCTGGATAAAGATTACTGACGAGTAGTACCACATGCACAGGACTGGCAATATTCTATTTGTGCCATAATTCACTTGTATAATGGCAGACACAACTGGAATTTTACTATTTAAGTCGTGATCTAAAGAGCAGAAGGTGGGTTATGGACAGCTCGGGAGAAAATGTGTATTACCTCATCATTTCCACAATTAATATGAATCAATATCAAGAGTTATTTCAGTAGTTTGCAGAAGGTTCACCACTCATTTACAGTTACCGTATGGCAGTATGAAATGAAATCTAGCAGCAATCTAGGGCATTAGGTTTAATTGACAATAATATGAATGAAAAAAACAAAACAAATACAGAATAAGAACTAACCTAAAAACAACCGGAATAATAAAAAGAAACGCAAATTAACCTATAAAGAAAAATAACCTAACCTAACAAAATTTAATTTTAAAGTAAGTAAACACACACAAAGATTTAAAAAAAGGAACGACGACAACAAACATCACACTTTCTTCATTTTCTTCGTCGGTGGAGACTCGTCCTCCGACGACGAGGGGTCTGGCCTCCTTCCATGGCGGGGAGTCGATTGAAACCCAGAAGTACTGGGGAGGCTTACAGGGAAATATTGTTGTGATGGTGGACTAGGGGAGGTGTGTGACAATTGTGGGGCAGATTGGGGGAGGGGTGTAACATTTGAGGGGGGACAGGGGGATAATACGGGAAGGGGTAGGAGGGTGGCATACTACGCAGCTGCCTCCAGCTCTCGATGCTCTGCGAAGAATTCCTTCATGAGGAGCCGTTGGTTATTGAGGAATTCATCCACGCCTCCCCTGGTGGGTCTGGATCTCCTCAACTGACGTGGAGGATCAGCAGCATGCCTGTTCTCAGTTGGTGGTGGTGTGCCTCATTACTTGATGATGGGCTGAGGTATTCCCTCAGCTCCAAATCAGACAAGTTCACATCTACCAACACTTCTATTTCTTGTGTGTTCCCAATACTGTCCAGTCCTTCAACTGCAACTGAAGGTCTACTTCCTAATATCTTGTTTAGCTGTTCAAGAAATTCACAGTCCTTCCTCCCACTTCCACTAACCCCATTTTCCCTCTTCGACGCGTTGTAGCTGCTTTTTAAGCTTTTCCATTTGTTCTTGATCTGCTCAGCAGTCTTAGTTACGCACCCCCTTCTCTCCATCTCAGAATGGATAAGTTTGTAAATTTCTGAATTTTTAAACCGCTTGCCATCGAAAAGTATGTGGACTTCTCTCTCCTGAATTACCTGCAGCATTAACTTGACGTCTTCTGTAGACCACATGTTCCTTGTGCAATTCATAATACCGTAATTATTAAGATTTATTTCAGCCAACGAAAAAATTCACAAAATTCACAAATTTACACACGTACCGAAGAAGCTAGTCCAAAGAATAATAACAAATGGAAATCCTTTCCTGTCGACCTCCCTTGGTCAACTCTTGTTCTCTTCCGACCCCGACGGTATTAGGGTATCCGAGGCCTAGGGAGTCTCTTCCTTTCCCGCCTTCATTGGCCCTTGTCTCATCTTTTCTGATTCCCTCCTTCTGCGAGGGGTCAGCCTTCTTTTTCTTTTCCTTTTACCTCCTGCCTTGTGCTCAAGGCCCTTAAGGAGGCAGGGTGTATGTAGCCCCACCACTTCTGGTGCACCGTCGATAATGCTACACCCTCAGGGGCTCACGGCTGGTGAGTTCGGGCGTTGGCGACCCCGAGGGATTCCTGAGCTGGGTCCGTTTTCCCCTTTTTGTCCCTTCCCTTTGGGGCGGACCTTCTCCTCTCTCCCCTCTCCTCTCCTCGTTTCCTTCTGTTTCCTTTTCTCTTTAAGATTCCCGCACTGTTTTTGTTACTCGAATCACCGTGTATCTAAATTCCCTTTTACCATTTTTTTTAAAGGCATTTTTGATCTATGTTGCATTTTGTAAGTCTCTTCGATCTAAATTACATCTCGCGATTGTTTTCAACCTCAATTGCATTTTGTAAAGATTGACAATCTAAATTGCTTTTTAGTAAGTCTTTCAATGCAGGCGTCAGGGCATTTTAGTGAGTATTTTGAATTTCAATTGCATTTTGTAAGTATTTTCAACCAAAACCGCATTTCGCACGAATTTTGAATCTAAATTGCATTTTGTTTGGTGGGCATTTTGCACATATTTTGATTCTCAATTGCATTTTGTGGGTATTTTGAATCTAAATTACATTTGTCAAGTACCGTATTTTCAATCTAAATTGCTTTTTGTAAGTATTGTCAATCCACATGAGTCGTTTGAATCTACCGTACATTTTGTAAGCATTTTCAATTTCAATTGCATTTTGTAAGTATTTTGAATTTCAATTGCACTTTGTGAATAATTTGGATTGGAACTGGGATATTTCAATCTGAATTGCATTGTGTATTTTCAATTTCAATTGCATTTTGTAAGTATTTTGAACCTCAATTGCATTTTGTACGTAATTTCGATCTCATTTGCATTTTGTAAGTATTTTGAATTTCAGTTGCATTTTGTAAGTATTTCGGCGCTACTTTGCATTTTGTACGTATTTTGAATCTAGCCTACGTTTTGTGGGTCTTTTTCAATCTATTCTTTTTGTGCAACTTTTCGTTCTAAATTCCCTTTTGTAGGACCATATTGTGAGTTGTTTCCATGTGAGTTCCTTTTTTTACGTATTTTCAGTCTTCGATAATTTTGTTCTGGTTTCCATTTCATTATCATTTTCGCTATCACCCAGATCATTAGGGGCCGATAACCTCGATGTTAGGCCCCTTAAAACAACAATTATCATCATCATCATCATCAAATGGAAATGGCCACAGAGTAACCTAAAAATTATAAAATTGGGTAACAGATGACAGTAGATTAGTTCAAAAGTGTAACTCGAGAGTGCGCATAATCGCTTTCAATACGATCCGCGTTTACATGTTCCTGAACAACAGTTTGGATACGATTTGATCCCACAATTTTACCGTATCGACCTTGAAACTCAATACGATCTGAGTCCCGTTTACATGATGTATTCAATACGGTAAGTGTACTCAAATCGATTTGAGTTCGCGATGTAAACGCAGTATCTGACACTATTAGCGGTACCACCCTGAGATTTTGTACGGTGATAAAAGGACACTACTGGAAGTTCATCTATGAGACCTTCAAAAACCGGTTAACTACAAAACGTACATGGCGGCCAAGCGAATTTGAAAATTTTAAATAGACCTTTCTCGCGATTTAATGTTCCAAACGCAATGAAATCTGGCACAGGAAATTGTTATACACATAGTAATGCACTGGTATCTAATTTAGTCCAATTGATTACGTAACCTCAAGATGGCGGCTGTGCTAATTTTAAAATTAAGTTTTTATTTCTTGTGTCGTAATCAAGCGATCGAAGTGAAAGTTTGAATAATGAACCTACGCAATAATTTTCCTTTAATGGTACATGACTATGCCCTGTACACTTAACAATCCAACATGGCGACCATCCGAAATATTTAGACGGCTCTGAATATCTACGAATCTATTATAGCAACCAAACTGATTTTTTATTTATTTTCGTAGGGGCTATGAACTTAAGTTCACCTATAGGACTTCAAATAACCTGGTGATCACAAATCCAACATGGCGGTGACGCGAAGTATAAATATTCTCATGGACGTTTCTCGCAATTTAACCATCCGAGTGCAGTGAAACTTGGTAGAGTAAATCCTTATACGAATGTTAATCCACTGGCATTTAATTTATTTCAATTTTTTCCATAACCACAAGGTGGCAGCTGTGCGAAATTTAGAATCTACTTGTTACTTCTTGTGTCCTAATCAAGCGATTGAAGTTTTATTGCTACACGTACACAATAATCTTCATGTAACAGTACATAACTCTAGGATCTACATATATAAAATCCAACATAGCGTCCATCCGCAATATTTAGTCGGTTCTCAATATCTACGAATCTATTACAGCAATCAAACTGAAATTTTGTATGTAGATAGAGCAATTAACATAAGTAGGATATTATGAAAATAGGCTGTATAGTTCTTCACGGAACTACTTGTTGTAGGTATTTTCAATCTACGTCTTATCGATTTACATTGCATTTTGCGAGGGTTTTCTGCCTCCATTGCTTTATGTATGGATTGACAATCTAAATTGCTTTTTTAGTAAGTCTTCAATATTCGGGCCTGGACTTTTGTGAGTATTTTGAATTTTAATTGCATTTTGTAAGCATTTTCAACCTAAATCACTCTTTGCAAGTATTTTCAATCTAAATTCCCCCCAGGGGCTCACTTCTAGTGGGCGTGGGTTGGCGACCACGGGGCCCCAGCTGAGTTCGGCATTGCTTCCACTTACTTGTGCCGGGCTCCTCTCCGTCTACTTTCCTGTCGACCTCACTTGGTCAACTCTTGTTCTCTTCTGATCCCGACGGTATTAGGGTATCCGAGGCCTAGGGAGTCACTTCCTTTCCCGCCTTAATTGGCCCTTGTCTCATGTTTTCTGATTCCCTCCTTCTGCGAGGGGTCAGCCTTCTTTTTCTTTTCATGTTATCTCCTGCCTTCTGCTTAAGGCCCTCAAGGAGGCCTGGTGTATGTAGCCCCACCACTTCTGGTGCACCCTAGATAATGCTACACCCTCAGGGGCTCACGGCTGGTGAGTTCGGGGAGTTGGCAACCCCGAGGGATTCCTGAGCTGGATCCGTTTTCCCTTTTTGTCCCTTACCTTTGGGGCGGACCTTCTCCTCTTTCACTTTCCTATCTGCCTCTCATGGCTCTCCTTCCTTCCAAGTCCTTCAATCCGCCTTCTTCGAGGGTTGAGGGCATTTCTTTTCCTCCTGTCCTTTATTTGCCTTATTCTCCTTTAGTTTTCCATTACTTCTTCTAGTATGTAGGTTAGTAGTTAGTATTAGTTTTAAGTTCGCTTTTCATTTTCATCTTCACGATCACCCAAACCAACAGGGGCCGATAACCTAGATGTTAGGCCCCTTAAAACAACAATCATCATCATCATCATTTCTTCAGGGGCCGATAACCTCGATGTTAGGCCCCTTAAAACAACAATTATCATCATCATCATCATCATCAATCTAAATTGCATTTTGTAAGTATTGTCAATCCACATGAGTCGTTAGAATCACCGCACATTTTGTAAGCATTTTCAATTTCAATTGCATTTTGTAAGTATTTTGAATTTCATTTGCATTTTGTAAGTATTTCGACGCTACATTGCATTTTGTAGGTATTTTGAATCTAGGCTACGTTTTGTGGGAATTTTCCATGTATTCTTTTTGTGACTCTTTTCGTTCTAAATTCCCTTTTGTAAGACCATATTGTGAGTTCCTTTTTGTACGTATTTTCCGTCTCAGATAATTTTGTTCTGGTTTCCATTTCATTCTCATTTTCGCTATCACCCAGATCATTAAGGGCCGATAACCTCGATGTTAGGCCGCTTAAAACAACAATTATCACCACCATCATCATCATCATCATTGTTCGGTTACATGGCTCTCCGTGTTTCTAAATTAGCTTTTGCATTTTTTTCACTACCCTCCATTTTTAGCCTATTTTCAATTTTGAAAAAATGGGCTTATGAGATCACCTTTTGTCCGTGTGTGTGTGTGTGCCCCCCCCCCCACTAATAAATTCTAAACGGTTGAAGCGATTTCAATAAAACTCGGTAATTTCATAGCACTATTCCGGACGACCCCGACCGTGCTCTTCAGATTTTGTTACGTCTCACCAATCCAACATGGCGGCTGTGCGAAATATTTCACCAGCATTCTATATCTCTTACTACGTTTACATGGCGAACTCAAATCGATTTGAATACGATCCGGTTTTCAGTACGATGCCCGTTTACATGTTCAGTCTCAGTTCGTATTGAAATCGATTTCAATACGGTGTATAATTTAGGGTGGCCAACCTGCAGTCATGTTGGCTATCCCGTATTAAACTTCAAAACATAAAAGACGCGTAATTACAATCCGACGTGTTTTTGGCGGGTTGTTTGTCTTCGAAGTTTGTTTGTATTCAGGAATAATGGACGTGCGGAAGATTTTGTTTGCTGTAACCCAAGGAAGGCGATGCTTTTCTGGCAGCGATTAAATGCAGAAACTACTGCCTACATGAATAGTAATCGGATGGTGATGAAAAGAAGGCAAAGGAGATACTGGGTGAAACAAAGGAGCCAGGATTGGTGGGAGCGAATTGTGCTGCAGACCTTCACAGAAGAAGATTGGTTAAGCAATTTTCGGATGAGTAGTGCTACTTTCAAGCTCATATGCGATCGACTTGAGCCGCATCTTAGGGCTAGTGAGTTCTGCGTCCGAAGGCCCAAGTCCGTCGAAAAAAAAGTGGCAATTGCTCTTTATAAACTTGCTTCTTGTGCAGAATACAGGATGGTGGCCAATCAATTTGGAATTCACAAATCTGTGGTGCACAAATACCTCAAAGATGTTTGCGATGCGTTATACGTCGAATTTAAAGATGAATACCAAAGTCTTCCAAACGAAGTAGAAGCACTGGAAATTGCAGATGGGTTTGAAAGCATTTGTGGCATAACAAATGTAATTGGTGCTATAGATGGGACCCACATTCCCATTTTACCTCCTACAGTTGGTTACAGGGATTTTGTCAATCGCAAAGGCTGGCATGGCAGTTGTGGACCATATGTACAGGTATGTTCTTAGCTTGTTACCTGTTTAAATAATGAATATTATTAATTTCATGGATTTGAATGCTAAACAATACATTTTGCCTTCACAGATTCAGATATGCAACCTGCCGACATGTTGGGAGTACTCATGATGCCTCAGTCCTTAAGGATTCGAACCTGTACAGGTTATGTGACACAATGTTGCCAAACATAAGTAGGACAATCGAAGAGACTGACATCCCATACGTGTTGCTAGGAGATCCAGCCTATCCTCTGCTGCCATGGCTGATGAAGGGTTACAAGGGGAATGTCGACTCTGAAGAAGAGTCCTGCAATGTGTACCTGAATCGGGGTAGGGTGGTGTTGGAAAATGCTTTTGGGAGACTGAAGGCAAGGTTTAGGTGTTTGTCGAAGAGGCTGGATATGCAGTACACTTCTGTGCCTCCAGTAGTTATTGCCTGCTTGATTCTACACAACATAATAGAAACGCGGAAGGATACGTTTCAACAAAGTTGGGTAGAAGCGATACAGCAAGCTGAAGTCCAGTTTCCTCAGCCGCATTGTGCAGTCGCTAGAGACTTTGATGATCTCGATGCTTCTCGTATTAGAGACACATTGAAGAACTACATGTTAAGCTACCCGCTGAGAAGATCTCAATTGCATTAACTTCTTTTTTTAAAACTGCCATATTAAAATCTCCAAAATCCTAGTATGTTCATTAATTTTATTTTATTTTTCGCTTTCATTTCAATGATATATGATTTTCATACCTTATTTCATCTTCTGGGGGGACAGTGTTATCAATTGTAATTAATAGTGGTGGTCACTTCGGCACCGACTGCACCGGATTAATGTGCTAAATTACGTTAATATGTGGTCTTGATTATTGCTCATTCAACAACGGCAGCCATGTTCGACAGCATATTTAGTACGTTAAACTGCCGTCGAGGTGCATATATAACCCAGTGGTCCCCACAGTGCACGCGCTCGTCAATTCTGTTGTGCTGAGTGAATGTAAAGTATTGTTTTGCAGGAGGTGCCTTTATTGAAGATATGCGATTTGGAAAGGTTGATATAAACTACAGCCTATTGGCCCTAATGTGTATAATAATGGATTTGTCCCTGAGTAAATATAATTCCAGATAGGAAATAATTGTGCTGTTTTGGGTGTTTTACATGAATAGAAAAAAAATCTGTGTTTTTATAAGTGCAATTTTGAAATTATTGAATTAGATTCAAACATGCTAACTTAACTTTTAACATTGCAAAATCACTTGTATATTTCTTATGCAATTTTGGGCGAAGATGTTATAGGTCGCTGAACTTGTGTTGTGTGGGAGTTAGATGTAATGCCTGGACCATATTTTTGTGTGCGAGTGCTCATATTGTATAAAAGTGTTTCTCATAAGAATGGGTTTCTAAATTGAATACAAAAGGTGTTGATAATGAGTAAGGCTAGGATTTCGATGACTTTGCATCTCTTATTTAGTAAGCCCAATTCATTAATGAGTTTTATATAAATGTGTTTCCGAGTAAGAGGTGCTGAACTAAGCATACAGCACAGTTTATGCTACGGTTTTTGGCCGGTCAGTCCTGATTTCACAGTCGATGAGCCTCAGGCTTGTGCAATTGATATGTGAGCTTTCAGTTTCGCATATCAATTGCACATGCCTGAGGTTCACCACCTGCCCTCTGTACGACTGCGCAATCGGGACTCACCGGTTAAAAACCTTGGCGTTAACTGTATTTGTTGGGGTATTTTTTCTCTAATTTTGTGGAATAAGGCATCTTTTAAGGGGTTTTATTGCATTTTATATGCACTTGAAGTATTTCCTGGGTGTACTTTACTTTTTTTTTTTTTTGAAGGGTATTCATGTATACCTCTCATTATTCCCGTGTGTACGGGATTGGGGATGGGATGCGATTAATTCATATGTGGCGGATGGTTCTTAAAGCCAGATGTCCTTCCTGACGCCGACCTAATGAGATGATATGAATGTAACTGGGCGTGGTCGTGGTCTGTTAGAAGGTTTGGTCCTGGCATTTGAGTTGATCTGAAAATGGGAGATCGTAGAATACCATTTCAAGGACGGCCAACGGTAGGACCCCCAGGGGCTCACTTCCAGTGGGCGTGGGTTGGCGACCACGGGGCCCCAGCTGAGTCCGGCATTGCTTACACTTACTTGTGCCGGGCTCCTCTCCGTCTTCTTTCCTGTCGACCTCACATGGTCAACTCTTGTTCTCTTCCGACCCCGACGGTATTAGGGTATCCGAGGCCTAGGGAGTCACTTCCTTTCCCGCCTTAATTGGCCCTTGTCTCATCGTTTCTGATTCCCTCCTTCTGCGAGGGGTCAGCCTTCTTTTTCTTTTCATGTTACCTCCTGCCTTCTGCTTAAGGCCCTCAAGGAGGCCGGGTGTATGTAGCCCCACCACTTTTGGTGCACCCTAGATAATGCTACCCTCAGGGGCTCACGGCTGGTGAGTTCGGGAGTTGGCGACCCCGAGGGCTTCCTGAGCTGGGTCCGTTTTCCCTTTTTGTCCCTTACCTTTGGGGCGGACCCTCTCCTCTTTCACTTTCCTATCTGCCTTTCATGGCTCTCCTTCCATCCAAGTCCCTCAATCTGCCTTCTCCGAGGGTTGAGGGCATTTCTTTTCCTTCTGTCCTTTTATTTGCCTTATTCTCCTTTAGTTTTCCATTTCTTCTTCTAGTATGTAGGTTAGTAGTTAGTTTTTGTTTTAAGTTTGCATTTTCATCTTCACGATCACCCAAACCATTAGGGGCCGATAACCTAGATGTTAGGCCCCTTAAAACAACAATTATCATCATCATCATCGTGATATAAAAAGCAGAAGGTGGGTTATGGACAGCTCGGGAGAAAATGTGTAATACCTCATCATTTCCACAATTAATATGAATCAATATCAAAAGTTATTTCAGTAGTTTGCAGAAGGTTCACCACTCATTTACAGTTACCGTATGGCAGTATGAAATGAAATCTAACAGCAATCTAGGGCATTAGGTTTAATTGACAATAATATGAATGAAAAAAAAATACAGAATAAGAACTAACCTAAAAAACAACAGGAATAATAAAAAGAAATGCAAATTAACCTATAAAGTAAAATAACCTAACCTAACAAAATATAATTTTAAAGTAAGTAAACACACACAAAGATTTAAAAAAAGGAACGACAACAACAAACATCACACTTTCTTAATTTTCTTCGTCGGTGGAGACTCGTCCTCCGACGACGAGGGGTCTGGCCTCCTTCCATGGCGGGGAGTCGATTGAAACCCAGAAGTACTGGGGAGGCTTACAGGGAAATATTGTTGTGATGGCGGACTAGGGGAGGTGTGTGACAATTGGGGGGCAGATTGGGGGAGGGGTGTAACATTTGAGGGGGTACAGGGGGATAATACGGGAAGGGGTAGGAGAGTGGCATACTGCTAATTTTTTCTATCACTGCTGAGAAGGAATCCAGCACAGCCTTCAGCTCCAAAGCCCTCCTTGCATCGGCAGCTGCCTCCAGCTCCCGATGCTCTGCGAAGAATTCCTTCATGAGGAGCCGTTGGTTATTGAGGAATTCATCCACGCCTCCCCTGGTGGGTCTGGATCTCCTCAACTGACGTGGAGGATCAGCAGCATGCCTGTTCTCAGTTGGTGGTGTTTTTGGTGGTGGTGGTGTGCCTCATTACTTGATGATGGGCTGAGGTATTCCCTCAGCTCCGAATCAGACAAGTTCACATCTACCAACACTTCTATTTCTTGTGTGTTCCCAATACTGTCCAGTCCTTCAACTGCAACTGAAGGTCTACTTCCTAATATCATGTTTAGCTGTTCAAAAAATTCACAGTCCTTCCTCCCACTTCCACTAACCCCATTTTCCCTCTTCGACGCGTTGTAGCTGCTTTTTAAGCTTTTCCATTTGTTCTTGATCTGCTCAGCAGTTTTAGTTACGCACCTCCCCCAGGGGCTCACATCTTGTGGGCGTGGGTTGGCGACCACGGGGCCCCAGCTGAGTCCGGCATTGCTTCCACTTACTTGTGCCGGGCTCCTCTCTGTCTTCTTTCCTGTCGACCTCACTTGGTCAACTCTTGTTCTCTTCTGACCCCGACGGTATTAGGGTATCCGAGGCCTAGGGAGTCTCTTCCTTTCCCGCCTTAATTGGCCCTTGTCTCATCTTTTCTGATTCCCTCCTTCTGCGAGGGGTCAGCCTTATTTTTCTTTTCATGTTAACTCCTGCCTTCTACTTAAGGCCCTCAAGGAGGTTGGGTGTATGTAGCCCCACAACTTTTGGTGCACCCTAGATAACGCTACACTCTCAGGGGCTCACGGCTGGTGAGTTCGGGAGTTGGCGACCCCGAGGGATTCCTGAGCTGGGTCCGTTTTCCCCTTTTGTCCCTTACCTGTGGGGCGGACCCTCTCCTCTTTCACTTTCCTATATGCCTTTCATGGTTCTCCTTCCTCCCAAGTCCCTCAATCCGCCTTCTCCGAGGGTTGAGGGCATTTCTTTCCTCCTGTCCTTTATTTGCCTTATTCTCCTTTAGTTTTCCATTTCTTCTTCTAGTATGTAGGTTAGTAATTAGTTTTAGTTTTAAGTTCGCTTTTCATTTTCATCTTCACGATCACCCTAACCATCAGGGGCCGATAACCTAGATGTTAGGCCCCTTAAAACAACAATTACCACTAGTTACGCACCCCCTTCTCTCCATCTCAGAATGGATAAGTTTGTAAATTTCTGAATTTTTAAACCGCTTGCCATCGAAAAGTTTGTGGACTTCTCTCTCCTGAATTACCTGCAGCATTAACTTGACGTCTTCTGTAGACCACATGTTCCTTGTGCAATTCATAATACCGTAATTATTAAGATTTATTTCAGCCAACGAAATAATTCACAAAATTCACAAATTCACACAAGTAGGGAGGCTGGGGGGGTTTTGACTCAAATACCGTTATTTATGCAAATTAGGGGGCGTGGCAAGGTCAATGACCTTGAGGTAGGTCATGATCAATGACCTTGAGGTAGGTCATTGACCCCCAAGGTCGCCGGGACCCCGGAAGGTAAACAAACCTTGGAGGGTCCAGGAACCGGTTTGAGGGGGTGTGGGTGGAGGGGGAGGAGCGGGGTTGGGGAGGGGGGAGGGGGAGGGAGGGGATGGTGAGGGGGGAAGGGGGTGGTGGTGAGGGTGGGGGATGAGGGGGGAAGGATGGAAGAGGCTCTGCACGAGACCCTCCTCGACCCAGTCCCTGTTGGACTGAGCGCCTTCTCTGATATTATCCTGGGCTATATAGCTTTGCTTTGAGCCCGATGAGATCCGAGTGTTGCCGAAAGTTTCCGAATCCTTGGTTGTGAATGAATTGTCAGAGAATTGAACGGTCAACTGGTGTGTGTGACGTCACAGCAGATTACGGGATGTGAGGTAGGTCATGAACGGGAGAGTGTTTTGAATGGAAAACATTAGTGTAACTGGTGTGTGTGACGTCACAGCAGATTACGGGATGTGAGGTAGGTCATGAACGGGAGAGTGTTTTGAATGGAAAACATGAATGGCGGTGGTTGTTGAACCCTGACGTGGTAGGTTGGTTAGGTGTGAATGGGTCTGAGAGGAGTGTTTTGAATGGAAAACATGAATGGCGGTGGTTGTTGAACCCTGACGTGGTAGGTTGCTTAGGTGTGAATGGGTCTGAGAGACAAACAAGATGGGGTTGAAAGCGCTCAATGGTAAACAAACATCGATGCGTGGGTGGATGTTTAATGAACATAGGTTGGTGTGTGAATGAATAAACAGATTTGAACGGTTAACCTGTGTGTGACGTCACATGGGATGACTAATCCTGAGATTGACAACGGGTTGTATGGTAGGTCATGTCTGGGAATGACCTTACGGTGATTGAGAGGGTGCGGGACAAATGATGAGCTAAACGTGTCTGAATCATGAATGGAGATGGATGGTGGGTGTTGAACTCTGGCTTGCTTGGTAGGGTGAATGTAAAAACAAATAAAACCAGAAGCCAAAAAAGTAAAATTATGATTTATTTTGACCTTCATCTTCCTCTTCATCATCATCATCATCTTCTTCTTCTTCATCTTCTTCTCTCCAATGCCCTTCCATCGCCGACATCAAATCGGCAAAAAACTCCACCAAAACTGGATCATTTCCAAAACTATAAAAAAAAAAAAAAATGTATACAATAAAGAGTACAACAAAATTGTTTTATAACGCTTGTTTATCTAAATATTGTATTGTGAATTGCTGGGAGTGTGTGAGAGCAAGTACAGTTCACCTAAGTCTGCAGCAGCTTCCAGCGGACGCCTTAGGGTGAGCTACAAGTTCTGTTCATTTTTAAGTAGTTTCAAAATTTTGCTACTAGATATTAATGATACCTAGTGGTGAATGTTGGAACTTGAGTATGGGTTTCAGTGCTGGCAGTGTTCACGAACATGTGTGACTCACTTGAGTATGTAGCTGCTTCCAGCGAACGCCTTTAGGGTGAGCTACAAGTTCCAAGTTTTTTTTGCTACCAGATAATAATGCCATCTAGTGGTAAATTTTGGAACTTGTTTTGACAAAATCTAACCTGTCAATTTAGCTTCACACAAGTTTAGTCTGTGAACGGATCTTTTACATGTCATAAAGTAAGAACATGTAACCACTGGCTTTACTCCCCCTCCAAAGGAAGGCATACTGAAGGATTTTAACACACTTAAAAAAATCTGACTTCCTTCCCAATCCTTTTTTATTCATCGCAATAACACGGGTTATCAGACAAATTCTACTCACACCCAAGTAAACATGGGCTACAAAGGCGGTAACTACGCTCAGTATTTCTAATCATTTTGAAGAAGAAAAAAAAACACCGCTTGCTTCCAGTATTTGACCAGATCAGGAATGGAATGAATTAAACTCCATCTAGCGGCGAGAAAGATCTGTGTTGGCTGTCAAAGCCTGTCTCACTTTTGAGAGTCAATGTTTAAATGAATGACAGATAAAAAGAAATGATAGTGGAGGGTGTTGCCGGAAGAAAATGTTGACAGGGAAAACTGGTGTTCCCAGAGAAAACCTGTCTGCTTTTGGTTTGCCCAGCACAGATCTAACATAAAGTGACTGGAACTGAACCACGCACCCAGTCGTGAGAGACTGGCGTGCTGCTACATAAGGCTTTAGTAAATAAATAATACTTACATTAACAGATCAAGCGTCAACTCCTCGTTGTTTTCTTCTTCTTCCATCTCCATGACTTCATTTATCTTGTTCCCAGACATTGCAGCGAATGATATGTTGTGAAAAGGAACATTCTCTTTATATACTGTGTGTTTTCTGGTGAAAGGCGGATTAATTAGGAGTGTTTAAGCTAGTTGTACAGGGTTATACAGTGTGGAGCTATTTCTGGTGAAAGGAAGGTCAGTAACGATTCCTGTATTAACGCAGGGTAATGCCGTATGGAGGTCATGTTTGTGTGAAAGGAACGGTAATCCATGGGCGTTTCCTGTATTCGGAGGGGTATAAATAGTCGAGCAGAACTGAAATGAAAGTAGAGTTAACTAGGAGCTTACAGCATTCACACTAGATTGCAATTGGATCCTTGTCTATCAGGTAATATTCAACATACTTAAGTATATAACTTTAAAGTATATCCTAGTGTATATATTTGACTATGTGCTACTGGGAGACTAACTCATTCAGATGGTTTACAAAATAAGTGATTGTACTGTACAGAAAAGAGGAGAATTGACGCATTTGAAATGTGGTGTTACAGGAGAATGATGAAGATCAGATGGGTAGAGAGAGTAACAAATAAAGAGGTATTAAAACGAGTGGGAGAGGAGAGATGTTTCTGGCGACTGCTAATGAAGAGAAGAAATAGATTGGTAGGACACATATTAAGACACCAGGAATAGCAAGCTAAGTTATGGAAGGAAGGGTCGAGGACAAAAACTGTAGGGGTAGACCAAGGTTAGAATATGTTAAACAGATTGTGTCGGGTGTAGGGTGTCGGAGCTATGTAGAGATGAAACGATTAGCTCAGGACAGGGAGGCATGGAGAGCTGCATCAAACCAGTCAAAAGACTGAAGACTCAAACAACAACTGTACATTACACTACTTGTAAATGCTGAGATGGTAGGCTTAAATCCACATGAAGATGTTTAGAATTTTAATAGTATAATGACCTATTGACAAAGCTGGTTTAAAAGTTATATGGTATGAATCAGACAAGCAATAATTACTTCAAGTATGAAACGAGCAGAATTCATAGCATGTAATAAGATTGGTTTTAACGTGACTTGCATCTTAAACCACTAGCTGCCTGGGATATATAAAATGAATGCAGCTCAATTATATATAATTACTGTTATTATCCAATTAAATGTTGCCGATTTCACTGCATTGCCCGCGAGATAATTACGGTGCTCGAGGCAGTCACGGAATAGATAATGATCTCTTATGTATTGCAAAGGTGAAGGATTTATGTAACATTAGCATCGAGACATGCATTCACTTTTATACATCCGCTCCAGGTCAAGTAACCTATTTAGTTAAGGACATTTAAATCGTCACCTCCCAACTAATGTAGCCCCCCATGCACTAGGGTGTATATTAACAGATACATTATTTAAGCAACCTGCCCCCGGCTTCACCCGGGAACAGATATAATATACAAACAACCCGACCCGGCTTCGCCCGGGAAACAGTTATGTTATACCAGAAACCCAACCCGGCTTCGCCCGGGAACAGTTATATTATACCGAAAGCATGCACCGACTTCGCTCGAGAACAGTTAAATTATACATGCAATCTGCCCCGGCTTTGTCCGGGAACAGTTAAATTATACAAACAATCCGCCCCGGCTTCGCTCGGGAACAGTTATAGATTATACTAGAAAACCGCTCTGGCTTCTCCCGGGAACAGTTAAATTATACAAGCAATCTGCCCCAGCTTCGCCCGGAAACAGTTATAGATTATACTAGAAAACCGCTCCGGCTTCGCCCGGGAACAGTTATATATTATTCTAGAAACCCGCTCTGGCTTCTCCCGGGAACAGTTAAATTATAGAAGCAATCTGCTCCGGCTTCACCCGTGAACAGTTATATATTATACTAAAAACCCGCTCCGGCTTCAGCCGGGGGGACAGTTAAATTATACAAAAAATATCCGCCTCGGTTTCACCCGAGAACAGTTAAATTATACATGCAATCTGCCCCAGCTTCGCCCGGAAACAGTTATAGATTATACTAGAAAACCGCTCCGGCTTCGCCCGGGAACAGTTATATATTATTCTAGAAACCCGCTCTGGATTCTCCCGGGAACAGTTAAATTATAGAAGCAATCAGCTCCGGCTTCACCCGTGAACAGTTATATATTATACTAGAAACCCGCTCCGGCTTCGCCCGGGGGACTGTTAAATTATACATGCAATCTGCTTCGGCTTCGCCTGGGAAACAGTTATATATTATACTAGAAACCTGCTCCGGCTTCGCCCGGGAACAGTTATACATTATACTAGAAACCTGCTCCGGCTTCGCCCGGGAACAGATATATATTATTCTAGAAACCCGCTCCAGCTTTGCCCGGGAACAGTTAAATTATACAAGCAATCTGCTCCGGCTTCACCCGTGAACAGATATATATTATACTAGAAACCCGCTCCAGCTTCACCCGTGAGACAGTTAAATTATACAAGCAATCTGCCCTGGCTTTGTCCGGGAACAGTTATATATTATACTAGAAACCCGCTCCGGCTTCGCCTGGTGGACAGTTAAATGATATAAGTAATCTTCCCCGGCTTCGCCCGTAAACAGTTATATATTATACTAAAAACCCGCTCCGGCTTCGTCTGGGAACAGTTATACATTATACAAGCAATCTGCCCGTCTTCACCCGGGAACATTTATATATTATACTAGAAACCCGCTCCGACTTCACCCGGTGGACAGTTAAACTATACAAGCAATCCGCCCTGGCTTCGCCCGGGAACAGTTAAATTATACAGGCAATCTGCCATGGCTTCACCCGGGAACAGTCATATATTATACTAGAAACCCGCTCCGGCTTCGCCCGGGAACAGTTAAATTATACAAGAAATTCACCCCGGCTTCACCCGGGAACAGTTATATATTATACTAGTAACCCGCTCCGGCTTCGCCCGGGGGGACAGTTAAATTACACAAGCAGTTTGCCCCGGCTTTGCCCGGGAACAGTTAAATTATACAAGCAATCTGACCCGGCTTCACCAAAGTACAGTCATGGCCAGCTCCTGACCATGTAGCACCTGGGTGTATAACTTGTTTGAAAACCTGTGTTCTTGTAATGGATTGAGGAGAAGTAGGAAAATGGTGAACGCAAGCTGCTGACAATTAAATTAGTGGCTAGCGATAATGGGTGTGTAGAAGGGTTTTGATAACTTTTGTGTGTATATACATATTTGCTAATGGCTTAGGTATACTAAAACACTATTATAGATATCAAATTCGATTTCAGAATGTCGGCAATAAAAAATGCGAATTCCATAGGGAAAGATGCTGGACCAGAGACTAAACGACTACAGGATCTGCAGGTAAACGAGTCTTATTTGGTAACTGCTGTTCGTCGAGTCAAGACGAAATTTGGGGAACGTATTCTTTGTGAACTGGAGGACTTTGTAGTATTTCTACCGTCGAGATTCAAGGAACTCAGCGAGGAAGATGTAGCCGATCTCAACAAAGGGACCATCTATTTAAAATACATGGGACTGGAAAACAAAAGATGTCTTGTGGAATTCATAGAAGAAAAAAATAAAATTTAAAATTAGTTTATGTAAAAACGGAATTTGCAGGGAAAATAAACTTTGGTTCACTCTCTCTGCAAACCGTTCAGTTTTTGTAATTGTTAAGTACTAAGGGACATCATGTCGCCACCGATACAAAGTTGGCAAGATGTGGATAGTTGTTTCAATAACAATATCTGTTGCACTAAAGTCAATAATGATGCAAACATTTTAAATCTCAATGAATATTTAAACACTAGTTACAACATTTTTCAAAACAAAATACAAGACTGTTTAAGAGAACATGTAGCGTTAAAGGTTAACGCTGAATTATTATGTGACTTTGCTATTTTGAAACAAGGTGAGGAGATCATACAGCCAATCTATTTACACACACACATGACTAAATTATACCGCACTGATAATATACACAGTTGGTATAGTAAGAACATTGTTGATAAACTCACAACACGCTTTGCTGAGTTTCAAGAATTAGAAAGCGGCAAATCGCTGGAAGCTATCAATCATCTTAAAATTAATGTATGCACCTTTGATCCCATAAATAGTGGGTCATCTCATGTTAATTTGCCTAAACAGTTGGAAAACCGTCACGCAGTTATCAATGTGGATAATAATGATGTTTTCTGCTTTATTTGGTCCCTGGCTGCTGGGCTATGTTCTGCAAGTAAAAATGTTCACAGAATGGGCAAATATCACGAGAAATTTATGGAATTAATGATCAGTCTAAATTTAGCAGACATAGAATTCCCAATGGACCTCAACGCCATTTCTCGTTTTGAATCTAAAAATCTGCTTTACTCCATTAATGTATACGGAGTTGAAGGGGACAAAGTTATTGGGCCACTCTATGTGACAAAGGAAAAAAAAGAAAAGCATTTTAATTTATTGTACATTGAAGGGGAATTGTGCAACCATTATTGTTATATCAAAGATCTTTCCAGACTAGTTCGTTCACAAGTTACAAAGAGTAAAAATAGGGTATATATATGTGATCGCTGTTTGCAATATTTTACTAGCAATCAAAAGTTGACAGCCCATACTATTGATTGCATTACACAACCAGCTGTAAAAATTACATTCCCAGAAAAGGATAAAGCCAGTATGAAATTTCAAAATGTGTCTCGTCAAGAACCGCTTCCATTTACAGTATATGCAGATTTTGAATGTTTAACCACACCCATTGACACATGTAACCCGGATCCAGCACGCCCGTACACTCAACAAGTACAGCAACATGTGCCATTCAGTTGTGCTCTAAACGTGATTTGCTCATATGACCCTTCGCTTTCTTACTTCAAATCTTATCGCGATGCAAATGCTGCTGCTTGGTTTTTAAATGAATTGGACGCCTTGGCAGATCGGGTGTACAATATCCTGGAAAACCCAATTCCGCTTCAAATGTTGGATGCAGACGAGGTGGCTTTTGCAACAGCAACCACTTGCCACATTTGTCAAAAACCAATAGCAACTTGTGACACGCCGGTGAGGGACCATAATCGGTACACTGGCAAATTTAGAGGAGCGGCTCATAGTGCATGTAATTTGGCCTATAAAAGAGCACGCTATATTTCTTGTTTCTTGCACAACATGTCTCGGTATGACAGTCATCTAATTATTAAGGAATTTGTTAACCTTGAAAACCAAAAGTTTTCTTTAATTCCACAAAATCATGAAAATTTTATTTCGTTTACAAAATGGCGAAATGGAATTAGTATACGATTTTTAGATTCGTATAGATTCCTCGCATCATCATTGGATGCGCTGGTTCAAGGGCTTCACCCAAACAATTTGAATTCTGTACGTCAAAACTTTACTGGTGACGAACAATTTGAATTATGCATTCGAAAAGGGGTGTTTCCCTATAATCATGTAAACAATTGGGCATGTTTGCAGGAAACTGCACTCCCTTCAAAGGATAAATTTTACAATGACTTAACAAAAAGTCATATTTCTGAAGAAGACTATTTACACGCCCAAAAAGTATGGGGCGTGTTCAAGATATCAACTTTGGGCGAGTATGCTGATTTATACCTCAAAATTGATACACTACTTTTGACAGACGTGTTTGAACACTTTCGCAAACTGTGTCTTGAAATCTACAATCTAGATCCAGCCCATTACTACACCCTTGCCGGATACAGTTGGGACTGTATGTTGAAGGTGACTGAAATAGAACTGGAACTATTAACTGACATCGACATGTTGCTCTTTTTTGAACGCGGGATACGTGGCGGGCTTGTATCGCTTGTGCAAAAGCATGCCAAAGCAAATAATCCATATATGGATACATACAAACCAAAGCAACCTACAACATACCTCACCTACCTGGATTGTAACAATTTATACGGATATGCTATGGAAAAACCGCTTCCGTATCAAAATTTTCGATGGCTGACTTCAGATGAAGTTTCAAATTTTAATTTACAGGACGCGTTGAGCAATAACACACGTGGCTATGTTCTAGAAGTTGACATATTATATCCCCGCGAGATACACAATGATCATTCTGATCTACCATTTTGTGTTGAAAAACTACAACCTCCCAGTTCACGTTCCAACAATAAAAAGTTGCTGGCAACTTTAAATCCGAAAAATTGCTACGTCATACACATCGAAAATTTAATGCAATGTTTGAAACACGGTTTGAAGCTACAAACCATTCACCGCATTATTTGTTTTGACCAGAAACCATGGTTACAACCGTACATGCAATTAAATACTCATTATCGGCAGCACGCCAAGACTACATTCGAGTCAAATTTTTATAAATTAATGAACAATGCATGCTACGGTAAATCTATGGAAAATATTAGAAAGCAAAGAACTATTCATTTGGTAAACCACTGGGATGGTCGATATGGCGCACGAAAATATATTGCTATGCCCAATTTCCATTCAGTACGAGTTATTGAAACTGATTTAGTAACCATTGAATTGTCAAAGACAGAAATCATGTATAACAAACCAATTTACTTAGGAATGGTAATACTTGACTATTCAAAATTTGTAATGTATCAATTTCATTATGAGTTTGCCAAACAAAAGTTTGGAGATGTAAAATTACTGTATATGGATACAGACAGTCTTATTTATCAAACCAATAAGACGGATATTTACTCTGTGATGAGAGAACATCCAAGTTACTTTGATACCTCAAACTATGAGGTTAACAATATGTTTGGCATAATTCCCATGAATAAAAAACACATTGGTCTATTTAAGGATGAGTGTGCTGGTGATGTTATGACGGAATTTGTGGCTTTGGCGCCGAAAATGTACGCATTTTCAACACAAAAGAATAAAGGTCAATGCAAAGCGAAGGGTGTTCTTCGTAGCGTCACACAATTCCTCAATGTTGAGGAATATCGATGTGTACTCTACACAAACACCTCTCGCTTGTACCAGCAAACACGCATTCTTTCAAAGAACCATAATATATTTACAGTAAATCAAAATAAAACATCGCTGTCTACATATGACAATAAACGGTTGTGGGATGGTGTAAATAGCTTGCCTTTTGGGCATTTCCACACCTAGTAAATAAGAACACACTTTAATTTTTCAATTCTTTTTTATTACAATTGTATGTTTTTACAAGAAGAAACCAAAACATATTTTGTGAATGCTGTAATCTGGTGGACTGACTCTCAAATAAATACTTAACAATATTTGATTCAAGGTTATTTCTTTGTCCTTTTCCTCGCTAATCCACAACCACCACCAATCATTAGCTTTGACTTCATAGCTCCTGCCACGATCAAGGCTGCAATCTTTTCACCAATGGAAGCAGTAGATGATGTCACGCGCTGCACAGCCTTTCTTAGAAGAATGTGGTCTGCAACTCGACGTACTTCTGCATTCTTGTCGCTGTAAGCAATGTCATGATCTCTACACGCAGCATCCAATTTGTTGATTCCAGAATTACCTTGTGCTAGACGTTGGTTTAGTTTAGTCCCAGGTCCACAAAATTGATATCCGGGAATATGCAGTTCAATGGGAAGTACATCAATGGCCTTGTTAACTAGACCATGACCAGCAAAGGTCCGATATATCTTTTTCAATCGTTGTCTTACTTTTTGGTGCTGGCGATACTGCCGCTGCTGTCTGTTCTTCCTCTTCTTCATCGCAACCATGGAATGATGAAGCAAAGTCTTTACAGGACGGTATATTTGTATGGCCGTGGTACAATTTGATGAGCTGACACGTTCCACACTGTCTAATGGATGGCATTTTAGTAATAGACACTTGCTGGTGATGACTAAAGTCAGTGCATGGTTGTAGTTCACGCAGACCAGGATCTCTGCTCCATTCACTAGGTACACTGTGCCAAATATTTTTCACCGCGTTTGAAGCAACATAAAAAAGGAACGCCTTGGGCAAAGCGTTCAATTCCTCATCTGTGAAACTGTCAAGCTTTTTTTTACAGGCAAAAAACTTGACAATAGCTCGCTCTGTGGGGTTTGCGTCCAAACCTTCAATTGCTGCCATATTACTACACGTCCACACTGATCACTGGTATGTCTCACACTGAAGCTGACGTTACGACGCTTTGCACTCAACATGCAAGTTTTGACATGCTCTGCGAGCTAGCCAATCAAAAAGCTTCCAAACATTTTGAAGTGTTTTATTTTGTAGAGGTTCATCAGGCACGGACAGGTTGTACAGTGCAGGACATCCCAGATCATGAAGGTCAACAAGTTGACATGTTGAATTAACATACTGACGCAACCATTCCTTTTTTTCACTTCCCTTTACAAATACAAGGTCAGCACCAAACAAGTGAGCTTTCAGAACAAGTGATAGATGCTGGTAAGGAATGTCGCCTTCTTTCCAGACTAGTCCCAAATTGCGTTGCAGCCACTCTGTTTGTCTTCTGTCCTCGTCTGACTGCAAATGCAATGGAAACGGTGGTTCAAAGACAAAACTGGTTACTCTTGGTGCCCAATGGTTGTGCAGTCAATAATTCCTACTTCTTTAAATACAAACTTGTTTCCGTTCACCTTGAAACCCTGCACGTCGACAATCAATGTTTTCGGCATGGCGACGGATATCACACCTTCCACCACCGCTGCTTCTTAACAACTAACTGATTGGATAGGAGCGGGAAAATAATATACACACAAAGAATCAATTACACAATTTTATTCATAAAGTTATCGGTACATCGCTTACAATTTTTTATCATAGGATTTGGACCATCCCAATCACAGTGAGAATCTCCTCGATGCATAAAGTGTCTACGACAAGGACGGCAGGCTGCAACATCCGCCGACATACGGAGGTGTAATGGTAGCTTATCCCAATTAAGGTCAATGTCGTGTGCACCGTACGCGGTCAGAAATCCAGCTGGTAAATAGGCAATTAGATGCTGCGGCATTTCACGAAGAAATTGTGCTTTATGGTAGGCGCGTATTGCTAAACTCACCAGGGTGCGATAAATCTCAAATGCTGCATCAGCGTCTCGACTTGTTGAGCAACGATCGCATTTGCAGTCCATACAATCTACCCGCTCTCCAACATGACAAGATGAAGCTTTGGCAACGCCATCGTCCACATTATTTGTTTGATTAGCGATGGGCTTTTTGTTGTAGCCCCTGTCATGAATACCAAACGTAGACATGAATCCATCTGGTAAATAGTGAACCAGATGCGGCGGCATTCTAAGCACAGTATGATTCTTGTGATAGGCAGTTATAGCTTCACTCACTAGGGCGCGATAAATGGTAAACCTTGAATCTTCATCTGAACCTGGTGAATCACTTTCACATTTGCAGACCCACCTCGCAGAGGGGGTTGTGACTTCATCGTAGCTTTCCATGACTGTGAAGGGCAATACAGGAAGACATGCTATTTATACTCTGGTCACCATATTGGACAGCGGTTGATAAAACACTTGCGCCTCGTGAACAATAAGGCAATAGGCTGTTGTTTTTTCTGGAATAACTGTAGATGTTTCAAATTCTAGTCTGATATCAATTGTTGTTTCCTTCATCGACTCCTCCAAATACGAATAGTCCATCACCACCAGAGGCGCCTTGGACTTGAAGTCTTGTGGTGATAATAGCGGACATGCCTCTTTCTGATAATAGGAAGACTGAAAGTTTACAAACATGTCATAGAGCTTACCATATTTGTTCTTGTTAAAGTTTAAATCCATTCCCTCATAGGGAAAGGTAACTCCGTTCAAAAAGAGTCGTATATTTCGTAATTGGATGTGGTCAAATTTTGATGCATCTTTATTCTGTTGATATTTGCGATCTGTTTGAAATCCAACCAGGACGTAGAGTGGCCGCTCTGTATACCGTGAGGTTTTTATAGACCAAGTATGTGTATCGGAGAGTGGTAATACCGGGTATTCATGCAGCTCCCAGCTTCTAAATTGAATGGGTAAAGCTGTATCCTTCTCCACAATCTTGAGCAGACTCAATTTTTTCTGATCTGATAGAGTAACGTGCGGTACTTTCCATAGAATTCGTTGCAGTAGAATTTTTGTATCTATTGGCGCTGTATCAGCTCCCTTTAGCGCATTATAATCACTCCTGTCTCGTACAAGAATCAGATCCTGTCTTGCGTTCACAACAATGCGCTTATGATCCTCTGCAAAGCCTAGTATTAATTTTAGAGGTAAATGTCCAGTAAATGTACCATCATCGTTAATCATCCAGTCGTTGGTTGAGTTGGGACACCAACCAGCCATACAAAAAGCTTTACTCTCTTCGCTTCCGTACGAGGGATAAAGTTTCATGACACTTGTTATGCCAACATTTCGAGTAGTATCCACTTCAATACCGTTGATCACGTAGCGAACCTCAGAAAACAAAAAGGCCAAAGCATTGTTGGCCAACTTTGACGTTGTTGGAATGGTACCATCCAATTTGGTGAGTTGCCCTTCAATCTGGATGTAACTTTCATGTGGAAGCGTGTAGATATCTTGTTGGTTAATAGTAATTCGAATCTCATCATTATTATTTAGTCCCTGAGTATACGGTTGGTAGGAATGGTGTTCAATTCTTACAATACCCTCCTGTACTTCGACAGGGTTTGTTACGTCTAGAATCGAATTCATGACGTAAGATGTAACCAAGTTGTTGTAGGATCTGCTTGTTGACACGTGTTAACCTGTACACGTGTTGAGCACAACTAACACCTGCTCTTGACAGCGTTGCCGCTTTATACACTTGTTTCATGCTGGCTTCAGATACAGTTTGTAGGTCACAGGTGTATGAGGGTCTAATCGGATGAGACGTTGGTTTCTATTCACCAGTCTTAAGGTAATATTCCTGATGTTGGTCACACTCACAGGATGATAGAGCACCACCGACGGGTTTTCGCGGATGATATAACCACCAGGTGAAGTAACAATAAAATCATAAAGCGAATGCGAGGGATCTTGATTGGTGTAGACGTCTGTAATAATATTACACGTGACAGATACGTGATGATCTTCAATTATTTTCACCGGTTGGTCAGACTTGTGTATCACGTTCGGTACTAACACTTGTGGTGAATAGCCTAACAATGACCCAATCGAATCTGGTTGAGATTTAAAATCAATCCTAAAAGAAGAAAGAATACTGCAGCGATGTGTCACGTTGTTGGCTATGAGTTCAAACTTGCGTGTTCCGTCCAGAAATGCTTTTAGACTAAATTCTTTGGTGAGAGTTGTGTAGATGTGATCGTGAATATCATCTACGGTGTAGCTGCCAGACGGTAGAGTTAACACATAGTCATCGTAGTAGAACTTATCATTGACGTCTTCAATTACGTTGCAGATTCTATTATAGCCTTCAAACGAAACAAGTCCCAGCACGTAGGGTCGTCGTCCCAATTCAATAGGAGGATAAAAGTCAACAGTTACTTCCGCACCTTGTCCGTGCACTGTAAACGTTCTACTTTCTGTTGTCATAATGATCACGTCACCCGCCGTGCTCGGTCTTATATAGAAAAGTCAAACATAGACGACCGCACTGTTGCGTGTTAAAATTTTGCACTCGTTTCACATTATAGTGTATTGTTGCACTGCTTCCAAAATAGTGAACAAGCTCTGTCGGAGGAGGAAGATTTCCAAAACTGTCAAAGTACCACACGTTTCGCCCATACTTTATGTAGGCCACATAATGCGTTCCCGGTCCATGACTGTCATCCAAATTGACAACTGCACTTTCATGGCTCCGTGGTCGAGACGGTAGTTGGTTGCGCATAAACACGCCTCGAAAGTGGGAGATCTTAAGCTGTTTTGCATATCTTATAACTTCCTCATGCGTCGTGGCAGTGCATCGATTAACCGTTTTTTGGCGACATGTAAATGCCGAGTCCTTTCTTGTAGGGTGCTAGCTTCATGTTCACACCTTTGCCGCGCAGTGCTATGGCCTCCATAGTTTTATTATGCCTTTCACTTTCCTTCAACTGTTGCTTCGCCTCCTCAACAGCTTTCACCGTTCGTGCTACCGCACTTGCTCCTCCAAGAAGTGAACCCAGGGCTGCTAGTCCAGCAAACAGTGCAGGTAAAAATCCACCACGTTTCGGCACAGGAATAACTCGGGCACGTTTTCTAAAACGTAGTTTACTTTTGGGATTCGCATGCAATCGTGCTGCTCGGAGTGCTTTCTTAATAGCCAACTCACTATTTGTTTCTCCGCGCGAAGCTTGACGTGCCGCATGAAGAATAGCTTTAAAACCTCCCTTTCTGGACAACTTCTTCCTCTTCTTCACCACATATCTCTGTTTCACCATCGCGACCAAAGAACAAGACAACCTCACACCGCAAAGTATAGAACACAACTAACACTCCTCAGGAAGGGAACCTGTAGTTATTTATTCAATGGTGGCTGTATATTCAAGTTCTATATACAGAGGAAAATCGTTCATCGTTTTCCCCGCCTCTTTTTCTTCAGACGAGAGTTTCAAGTGAAAGAATAATTTGTCTCCGGCTTTCACCGGTTGATCAATAAGTGGTTGAACACTACCGTTTAATCGTACCTCTAAATGTTTCAAATCTGGTGCATACTCAATTACACGAATGGCACCATCATACATTAAACGGTAATTGTCATACCCCGAACGTAGTATGTAGGCGAGGTTATTGGGATCTTTTACCGGTTGTTGGTTTACAATGTGAAGCAGAAATATAGAGGGTATTGATTTAATAAAAAGCGATAACCGTTGTTCCAAAAATCGTTTCGTCGTCACGTCGTGAGGTTGCACAGGATCAGCAACTTCGGCTATTCGTCTTCGCTTCATCTGTAGAGCGTTCTCCTTAATTTCCCACACCTTTTCCATTTCAGAGTTTAAAAACCGTTTTGTACAAACATCTTGATCATCTTCAGGATCGGCCACATGCACAAGGCGTGCATTATTTGCTGTATAGCCCTTTACAGTTAGGGTGGGCACAATACTGAGCACCTGTTTCACCTTGTTATCTACATAGTCCTTTCGAGCAGCGTCCGTGTTGTTTGTTGGAAGAGCCAGCTGAGTGATTCGACGTTGGTGTACGTCATAGTCCTTTGCTTCTGTTAACACCACAGCATTGGTTAACACATAGGCTTTGGTGCACACATCTTGATCGTTCACAGGATCTGCAACGCCCGTAATACGTTTATTCTGAGCCTCATAATCTCCTTTGATACGTCGTAATCGGTAATAATCTACATACTTTTTTGAACATGCGTCCGAGGGTAATACGGGTTCTGTTATATTGGTCAATCGCTTTCCATTAAAGTTGTAATTGCCATCTGTAGTGCGTGACAATACATTAGCATCGACATATCGTTTAGTAGCCGGATCTGTATCATGTTTTGGATCGTTTGTCAAAGCAAATCGTTCATTTGTTTTGAGAGTTCTTCCAAAGGCGTCCATGGTTACACTGGAACTGAAACACCCGTTTGCCTCATGTATATAGAGACCAGCTCTTCCCCTTTCACATTTAGTTGATATGCAGATTATTAAGCAACAACATTCACTTCCGGTGGGAGACTTGGTTTCACACCTCTTCTCAACATCGTCCGAACAACGTCATGGATCACTCTTCCCATCCTCCATTCGCTGTCTCATCGCCGGCCCGTCGGGATGTGGAAAAACCAATCTTCTGCTTACCCTCATCACCTCCTTAAACGGAGTGCGCTTTCAAAATATCTATATTTTCGCCAAATCGCTGTATCAACCGCTGTATGTGTTCTTGGAACAGGTCATGTCAGGTCTGCGCAACATGGGCTACTTCACATTCGCAGCACACGAAGATGTCATTTCTCCGGACAATGTTCGCCCCCATTCGCTTATGATTTTTGACGATGTGGCCACAGAACGACAGGGCATTATTCAGGCTTACTTTAGCATGGGACGTCATAAATATATTGATTGTTTTTATCTCGCTCAAACCTATTCGCGAATACCAAAACAGTTGATTCGTGACAATGCCAACGTGATTGTTCTCTTCCGTCAGGATGAGCGCAACATGCATCACGTCTACGATGATCACGTGAACCCATCACGATCACCCAAACCATCAGGGGCCGATAGCCTAGATGTTAGGCCCCTTAAAACAACAATTATCATCATCATCATCATCAAGCCTTTACACAGTTGTGTGCCATGTGTTGGAACGCTCATCACCACAGTTGTCTTGTTATTGATAAGCAGAGCAACATCAACAATGGACGCTACCGCATGGGATTTGATCATTTCATTCGTATTTAAGTAGCTGCATCGCTTTTCTAAACATCATTAGTTCAGATGTCATGGCGACAACAGGGAGTCAATTAAAAAAGCACATAATCCGTGCGCGAAATAGCATTCGACAAAAGTTTCGCTATCTAAAACGTGCACATGCCGACAGTGAACTGTTTGTCGAAAAACATTTGAAATCACCTCTGGAAGCTGTGTTGAAAGGAACAACAAAGCCTAGTACACGCTCAAAAGAAACACAAACAATTGAAGAGGAGGAAGAAAATGATGAAGAACCTGAGGATGTTTTTTCTCCATTGCTTCCGTCTTCTGACTCCAAAGAATCACCGCTGCCCCAGTTTTTGAAAACATCACTAATTGCTGAAACACCCACTAGAGCCAAAGAAAAGCAGCCTACTCTTAAAGAAATATTGAATACACCCGAACAATATGTGCGGTTAAAATCCATTTTACTACAAAATTATGGTGCGTTGGTTACTCCCTTCCTTGAAGATCTTTTTACTAAGAAAACTGATACTACCTATGGTGTTCGCTATGAAAACAATAGATTTCGAATTGGCGATTCAGCAATCAAGATAAGTGACAATGTTTTGATTGTTAAAACAGTTCGTTACAAATTGACGCCAGGGCTTTTAGAACTTTTATTTTCACGTACACCTTCTACCGAGGACTATGATAAAGAAGATCTTGAAAAGTATAAAGACATCTTGATGGCTACAAATGGTTTTAGACGTAATTATAAACGTTCTGAAGCAATAAATGCTAATAAGGGCTTCAAATATAAAACCATCATATCAATATTGTTTCCCACCTATGCAAGTGTTCGCCGTGCAAATTCAGCGTCCGGTATCACGTTTAATACTTTGAAACCATTCATCGATTTCGCCTATTGGAACAATCCAAATAAGTTGGTTAAACGTCTGCAACTGTTGCGTGCATCAGAACAGGCTGGTCATACCGGACACGAGGCGGAAGTTTTAGAAATAGAAGAGGAGCTTCGTCATGCTGGCATTATTGTCTAATGAGTCAACGTGTTCATACACCCTCGCCTGTTAAGGCTGGCATTGCTCGCGAGTTGCATAGACCAGCTCGTCGTCTCTACCATCGTCGTCGTGTTATCACACGGGGCGTTGACGATCTTTGGCAAGCTGATCTGGTTGAAATGATTCCCTATGCCAAAGCTAACAACGGGGTCAACTATCTGCTCACCGTCATCGACGTTTATTCCAAAATGGCCTTTGTTGAACCTGTTCGGAATAAATCTGCACAACTGGTCACCGCTGCATTCAAGACCATCGTTCAGCGGTCAAGACGACAACCTCGTTTGCTTCAAACAGATCAAGGCAAAGAATTTTTCAACAAGACTTTTTCCGCTTATCTCAAATCGCTTGACATCCATCACTATTCCACTTTTAGCAATCTAAAGGCAAGTGTTGTAGAACGTTTCAACCGCACGCTCAAGACGCGCATGTGGGAACAATTTACAGCAAGAGGATCGTATCGCTGGCTTGAACTTGTAGGCGACCTGGTGACACGTTACAACAACACTAAACATAGAACCATCAAAATGAAACCACGCCTTGTAACCAAGAACATTGCGCAATTGGATCGCATTCATCACAAAATCAAAACAGTAGATCCACGACGTCATCAATTACGTATTGGTGATTATGTGCGCATCAGTAAACATAAAACAATCTTCGCCAAAGGATACACACCAAACTGGAGCACAGAAATATTTCGTATTCGCAAGGTAAAACTTTCTAATCCAGTTGTTTATTTACTTGATGACCTCAACAAGCAGCCAATCCAAGGAGGATTCTACATGGAGGAACTGCAAAGGACGCAATATCCCAAGCATTATCTTGTTGAAAAAATTGTACAAAAACGTGGCAATAAACTTTTTGTTAAGTGGCTAGGTTTTAATGCCACATATAATTCATGGATTAATAAATCAGATCTGGTGTACACCTTCTTGTTTTTATTTCATGTCGAGCTGGCCGACTCAACATGCCATGCGATTTGTATCCTACCCCCCACCCTACCATTTACAGGGAATACTACTCCTGATTCATTGATGTTTGTTTACCATTGAGCACATTCAACAACCAGTTCATTCCCCCTCTCTCTCAATTCCATTCACTACTCCCGATACCATTGATGTTTGTTTACCATTGAGCGCTTTCAACCCCATCTTGTTTGTCTCTCAGACCCATTCACACCTAACCAACCTACCACGTCAGGGTTCAACAACCACCGCCATCCATGTTTTCCATTCAAAACACTCCCGTTCATGACCTACCTCACATCCCGTAATCTGCTGTGACGTCACACACACCAGTTGACCGTTCAATTCTCTGACAATTCATTCACAACCAAGGATTCGGAAACCTTCGGCAACACTCGGATCTCATCGGGCTCAAAGCAAAGCTATATAGCCCAGGATAATATCAGAGAAGGCGCTCAGTCCAACAGGGAGACTGGGTCGAGGAGGGTCTCGTGCAGAGCCTCTTCCATCCTTCCCCCCCTCATCCCCCACCCTCGCCACCACCCCCTTCCCCCCTCACCCTCCCCTCCCTCCCCCTCCGCCCCTCCCCACCCCCACTCCTCCCCCTCCACCCACACCCCCTCAAACCGGTTCCTGGACCCCCCAAGGTTTGTTTACCTTCCGGGGTCCCGGCGACCTTGGGGGTCAATGACCTACCTCAAGGTCATTGATCATGACCTACCTCAAGGTCATTGACCTTGCCACGCCCCCTAATTTGCATAAATAACGGTATTTGAGTCAAAACCCCCCCCAGCCTCCCTACTCACACACGTACCGAAGAAGCTAGTCCAAAGAATAATAACAAATGGAAATGGCCACAGAGTAACCTAACAATTATAAAATTGGGTAACAGATGACAGTAGATTAGTTCAAAAGTGTAACTCGAGAGTGCGCATAATCGCTTTCAATACGATCCGCGTTTACATGTTCCTGAACAACAGTTTGGATACGATTTGATCCCACAATTTTACCGTATCGACCTTGAAACTCAATACGATCTGAGTCCCGTTTACATGATGTATTCAATACGGTAAGTGTACTCAAATCGATTTGAGTTCGCGATGTAAACGCAGTATCTGACACTATTAGCGGTACCACCCTGAGATTTTGTACGGTGATAAAAGGACACTACTGGAAGTTCATCTATGAGACCTTCAAAAACCGGTTAACTACAAAACGTACATGGCGGCCAAGCGAATTTGAAAATTTTAAATAGACCTTTCTCGCGATTTAATGTTCCAAACGCAATGAAATCTGGCACAGGAAATTGTTATACACATAGTAATGCACTGGTATCTAATTTAGTCCAATTGATTACGTAACCTCAAGATGGCGGCTGTGCTAATTTTAAAATTAAGTTTTTATTTCTTGTGTCGTAATCAAGCGATCGAAGTGAAAGTTTGAATAATGAACCTACGCAATAATTTTCCTTTAATGGTACATGACTCTATGCCCTGTACACTTAACAATCCAACATGGCGACCATCCGAAATATTTAGACGGCTCTGAATATCTACGAATCTATTATAGCAACCAAACTGATTTTTTATTTATTTTCGTAGGGGCTATGAACTTAAGTTCACCTATAGGACTTCAAATAACCTGGTGATCACAAATCCAACATGGCGGTGACGCGAAGTATAAATATTCTCATGGACGTTTCTCGCAATTTAACCATCCGAGTGCAGTGAAACTTGGTAGAGTAAATCCTTATACGAATGTTAATCCACTGGCATTTAATTTATTTCAATTTTTTCCATAACCACAAGGTGGCAGCTGTGCGAAATTTAGAATCTACTTGTTACTTCTTGTGTCCTAATCAAGCGATGTAACAGTACATAACTCTAGGATCTACATATATAAAATCCAACATAGCGACCATCCGCAATATTTAGTCGGTTCTCAATATCTACGAATCTATTACAGCAATCAAACTGAAATTTTGTATGTAGATAGAGCAATTAACATAAGTAGGATATTATGAAAATAGGCTGTATAGTTCTTCACGGAACTACTTGTTGTAGGTATTTTCAATCTACGTCTTATCGATTTACATTGCATTTTGCGAGGGTTTTCTGCCTCCATTGCTTTATGTATGGATTGACAATCTAAATTGCTTTTTTTAGTAAGTCTTCAATATTCGGGCCTGGACTTTTGTGAGTATTTTGAATTTTAATTGCATTTTGTAAGCATTTTCAACCTAAATTGCATTATGTAAGCATTTTCAACCTAAATTGCATTATGTAAGTATTGTCTATCCGAATGAGTAGTTTGTATCTGCCGTCCATTTGAAAGCATTTTCAATTGCATTTGGTAAGCATTTTGAATTTCAATTGCACTTTGTGAATATTTTGGATTGGAAATGGGAGCTTTCAATCTGAATTGCATTGTGTATTTTCAATTTTAATTGCATTTTGTATTTTGTACTTCAATTGCATTTTGTACGTATTTTCAATCTC
Organism: Meconema thalassinum; assembly: GCA_946902985.2. Classification (NCBI taxonomy): domain Eukaryota; kingdom Metazoa; phylum Arthropoda; class Insecta; order Orthoptera; family Tettigoniidae; genus Meconema; species Meconema thalassinum. The sequence continues at coordinate 498,489,462 of OX336392.1, read as the reverse complement.
ATTTGCATTTTGTAAATATCAATTGCATTTTGTACGTATTTTGAACCTAAACTAAATTTTGTGCGTATTTTTCAATCTATTCCTTTTGTGAGTATTTTCGTTCTAAATTCCCTAGTTGCGTGATGGCGCAGCGGTGAAGCTGTTGGCCTCTCACCAAGATGGACCGGGTTCGATTCCCGGACTTCCTGTCGACCTCCCTTGGTCAGCTCTTGTTCTCTTTCGACCCCCACATCCCCTCAGGGGCTCACATGTAGTGGGACGTGGGTTGGCGACCACAGGACCCCAGCTGAGTCCGGCATTGCTTCCACTTACTTGTGCCGTGCTCCTCTCCGTCTTCTTTCCTGTCGACCTAACTTGGTCAACTCTTGTTCTCCTCCGACCCCGACGGTATTAAGTTATCCGAGGCCTAGGCAGTCTTTCACTTTCCCGCCTTAATTGGCCCTTGTCTCATCTTTCCTGATACCCTCCTTCTGTGAGGGGTCAGCCTTCTTTTTCTTTTCATGTTATCTCCTGCCTTCCGCTTAAGGCCCTCTAGGAGGCCGGGTGTATGTAGCCCCACCACTTGGTGCACCGTAGATAATGCTACACCCTCAGGGGCTCACGGCTGGTGAGTTCGGGAGTTGGCGACCCCGAGGGATTCCTGAGCTGGGTCCGTTTTCCCATTTTGTCCCTTACCTTTGGGGCGGACCCTCTCCTCTTTCACTTTCCTATCTGCCTTTCATGGCTCGCCTTCCTTCCAAGTCCCTCAATCCGCCTTCTTCGAGGGTTGAGGGCATTTATTTTCCTCCTGTCCTTTGTTTGCCTTATTCTCCTTTAGTTTTCCATTTCTTCTTCTAGTATTTAGGTTAGTAGTTAGTTTTAGTTTTTTTTTAAGTTCACTTTTCATTTTCATCTTCACGATCACCCAAACCATCAGGGGCCGATAACCTAGATGTTAGGCCCCTTAAAACAACAATTATCATCATCATCATCATCAACATCTCGTGATTGTTTTCAACCTCAATTGCATTTTGTAAAGATTGACAATCTAAATTGCTTTTTAGTAAGTCTTAGAATATGGCGGAGCGACCTTAGTGAGTATTTTGAAATTCAGTTGCATTTTGTAAGTATTTTCAACCCAAACCGCATTTCGCACGAATTTTGAATCTAAATTGCATTTTGATTGGCGGGCATTTTGCACATATTTTGATTCTTAATTGCATTTTTTGGGTATTTTGAATCTAAATTACATTTTGTCAAGTATTTTCAATTTAAATTGCTTTTTGTAAGTATTGTCAGTCCACATGAATCGTTTGAATCTACCGTACATTTTGTAAGTATTTTCAATTTCAATTGCATTTTGTAAGTATTTTGAATTTCAATTGTATTTGTGCGTATTTTCGATCTCATTTGCATTTTGTATGTATTTTGAATTTCAGTTGCATTTTGTAAGTATTTCGACGCTACATTACATTTTGTACGTATTTTGAATCTAGCCTACGTTTTGTGGGTCTTTTTCAATCTGTTCTTTTTGTGCCACTTTTCGTTCTAAATTCCCTTTTGTCAGACCATATTGTGAGTTGTTTCCATCTGAGTTCCTTTTAGCCTATTTTCAATTTTGAAAAAATAGGCTTATGAGATCACCTTTTGTCCGTGTGTGCGTGTGTGTGTGTGTGTGTGTGTGTGTGTGTGTGATATGTGTGTGTGTGTGTGTGTGTGTCCCTAATAAAATCTAAACGGCTGGAGCGATTTGAATGAAACTCGGTAAGTTCATAGCACTATTTCCGGCGACCTCGACCGTGCCCTTCAAATTTTGTTACTTCTCACCAATCCAACAAGGCGGTTGTGCGAAATATTTCACTAGCATTCAATATCTTCTTAACTATTACCGATATCGCCCTGAAATTGTGTACGGTGATAAAGGGCACTACTAGAAGTTCACCTATGAGACTTGCAAAAACCTGGTGACTACAAAACCAACATGGCGGTCAAGCGAAGTTGAGACTTTTAAATAGACTTTTCTCGCGATTTAACTATCCAAACGTAATGAAACTTGGTACAGCAAATGTTTATATAAATTTTAATGCACTGGAGTCTAATTTAGTTCAATTGTTTATATAACCTCAAAATGGCGACTGTCAATCGGCGCCTGGTGTGGGTCCTGGAGAAACGGGGACTCCTGTCTGAATACCATTGTGGTTTCAGGGCGTCTCGGTGTACCAACGACCATTGGTACGCCTGGAGACCACCATACAGGACGATTTTCTCCGGAGCCAGCACCTAGTCGCTGTTTTCTTTGACCTCGAGAAGGCCTATGACACCACTTGGCGTTACGGCATCCTTTCTACCCTGCATCAATGGAAATTCCGAGGTAACTTGCCGGTTTTTATTGCGAATTTTCTGTCCCTTCGCCTGTTCCGTGTCCGAATAGGGGGGACATATTCGCAATATCATATACAGGAAAACGGAGTCCCACAGGGATCGGTGCTTAGCGTAACATTATTTGCGATTGCCATAAACGGTATAGTCGCTGCTGCTGGTCCAGCAGTGGTACCGTCGCTATATGTAGACGACTTCGCTCTACATTATAGTGCGCAAAATATGGCGGTCGCTGAACGACAGCTACAACAAGCTATTCAGAGAGTGGAACGCTGGACACTGGAGCATGGCTTTCGATTCTCAACCGCTAAGTCCTCGGTTGTCCATTTCTGCCGAAAGCGCACCCTCCATTCAGATCCTGAGCTTTATCTGGGCGATGTAGCTTTGCCTGTTGTTGCTGCGTACCGGTTCCTTGGGCTCCTTTTCGATCAGAAATTGACGTGGGAACCACACGTGCGGTGTTTGCAAACTGCCTGTGCTAAGAAACTCAACATGTTGCGGTTTCTTAGCGGCACCCCCCCAAGGGCTCACATCTTGTGGGCGTGGGTTGGCGACCACGGGGCCCCAGCTGAGTCCGGCATTGCTTCCACTTATTTGTGCCGTGCTCCTCTCCGTCTTCTTTCCTGTCGACCTCACTTGGTCAACTCTTGTTCTCTTCCGACCCCGACGGTATTAGGGTATCCGAGGCCTAGGGAGTCTCTTCCTTTCCCGCCTTAATTGGCCCTTGTCTCATATTTTCTGATTCCCTCCTTCTGCGAGGGGTCAGCCTTCTTTTTCTTTTCATGTTATCTCCTGCCTTCTGCTTAAGGCCCTCAAGGAGGCCGGGTGTATGTAGCCCCACCACTTTGGTGCACCCTAGATAATGCTACACCCTCAGGGGCTCACGGCTGGTGAGTTCGGGAGTTGGCGACCCCGAGGGATTCCTGAGCTGGGTCCGTTTTCCCCGTTTGTCCCTTACCTTTGGGGCGGACCTTCTCCTCTCTCTCCTCTCCTCTCCTCTCCTCTCCTCTCCTCTTTTCATTATATTTACTTTTCTCTTTAAGATTCCCGCACTGTTTTTTGTTACTTGGTTCACCGTGTATCTTAATTCCCTTCTGGCGATTTTTTAAGGCATTTTTAATCTACGTTGCTTTTTGTATGTTTTTTCGATCTAAATTACATCTCGCGATTGTTTTCAACCTCAATTGCATTTTGTAAAAATTGACAATCTAAATTGCTTTTTAGTAAGCCTTTCATTGCAGGTGCGGGGCCTTTTAGTGAGTATTTTGAATTTCAATTGCATTTTGCAAGTATTTTCTACCAAAACCGCATTTCGCACGAATTTTGAATCTAAATTGCATTTTGTTTGGTGGGCATTTTGCACATATTTTGATTCTCAATTGCATTTTGTGGGTATTTTGAATCTAAATTACATTTTGTCATGTATTTTCAATCTAAATTGCTTTTTGTAAGTATTGTCAATCCACATGAGTCGTTAGAATCACCGTACATTTTGTAAGCATTTTCAATTTCAATTGCATTTTGTAAGTATTTTGAATTTCGATTGCACTTAGTGAATAATTTGGATTGGAACTGGGATAAGGTCTATTTCAATCTGAATTGCATTGTGTATTTTCAATTTCAATTGCATTTTATAAGTATTTTGAACCTCAATTGCATTTTGTACGTCCCCCAGGGGCTCTCATCTTGTGGGCGTGGGTTGGCGACCACGGGGCCCCAGCTGAGTCCGGCATTGCTTCCACTTACTTGTGCCGGGCTCCTCTCTGTCTTCTTTCCTGTCGACCTCACTTGGTCAACTCTTGTTCTCTTCCGACCCCGACGGTATTAGGGTATCCGAGGCCTAGGGAGTCACTTCCTTTCCCGCCTTAATTGGCCCTTGTCTCATCCTTTCTGATTCCCTCCTTCTGCGAGGGGTCAGCCTTCTTTTTGTCTTCCTTTTACCTCCTGCCTTGTGCTCTAGGCCCTTAAGGAGGCAGGGTGTATGTAGACCCCCCCCCCCACTTCTGGTGCACCCTAGATAATGCTACACCCTCAAGGGCTCACGGCTGCTGAGTTCGCGAGTTGGCGACCCCGAGGGATTCCTGAGCTGGGTCCGTTTTCCCCTTTTGTCCCTTATCTTTGGGGCGGACCCTCTCCTCTTTCACTTTCCTATATGCCTTTCATGGCTCTCCCTCCTTCCAGGTCCCTCAATCCGCCTTCTCCGAGGGTTGAGGGCATTTCTTTTCCTTCTGTCCTTTTATTTGCCTTATTCTCCTTTAATTTTACATTTCTTCTTCTAGTATGTAGGTTAGTAGTTGGTTTTAGTTTTAAGTTCGCTTTTCATTTTCATCTTCACGATCACCCAAACCATCAGGGGCTGATAACCTAGATGTTAGGCCCCCTTAAAACAACAATTATCATCATCATCTTTAGTTTTCCATTTCTTCTTCTAGTACGTAGGTTAGTAGTTAAGTTTAATTTTAAGTTCGCTTTTCATTTTCATCTTCACGATCAACCAAACCATCAGGGGCCGATAACCTAGATGTTAGGCCCCTTAAAACAACAATTATCATCATCATCAACAGCATTTTGTACGTATTTTCGATTTCATTTGCATTTTGTAAGTATTTTGAATTTCAGTTGCATTTTGTAAGTATTTCGACGCTTCATTGCATTTTGTACGTATTTTGAACCTAGCCTTCATTTTGTGGGTATTTTTCGATCTATTCCTTTTGTGAATTTTTTCGTTCTAAATTCCCTTTTGTAAGAACATTTTGTGAGTCGTTTCAATCCGAGTTCCTTTTTGTAAGTATTTTCCGTCTCACTTTTTTTCGTTCTGGTTTCCGTTTCATTATCATTTTCGCTATCACCCAGATCATTAGGGGCCGATAACCTAGATGTTAGGCCCCTTAAAACAACAATTATCATCATCATCATCATCATGTTTTCCAATCCGAATCGCCGGCTGTATGATGCGCTCGTCCGAGCCACTCGGCCGGCGGGGATTCGCTTGGATGACTTATACCGTCAGTTCCGATTTCCTTCTGTCTCCTGTATCGTCCGAGTACCTAGCAAGGCCCCTCCGTGGATGGTCTCTCGCCCTGATATCATCCTGGATCTGCACACCGGCCCCAAGTCGGACATGGACTCCTCCGTCCATCGGAAGCTGTTCCAGTCCGTGGTGAGCCGGTATCCGGGATCAGGGCTTCTATTCACTGATGGTTCGAGGGTAAACGAGAAAGTAGGCTGTGCATTTGTGGTTGAGGATCGTCGGTTTCTCTTTTCACTTCCCGAGGCCTGTGGCGTGTACACTGTGGAGCTCTATGCCATCTTAGAGGCTCTGCGGTACACGTTATCAGACGATCACCAGCACTTTCTTGTGTGTACTGACTCTCTGAGTGCGCTGCAGGCGATCGATGTGTGTTTCCTGAAGCACCCGTTGGTCCAGCGTGTGCACGACCAGCTCGTCAGTTCGCGTAACGCTGGAACCGGGGTGACCTTTGTGTGGCTTCCTAGCCACATGGGTATTGCGGGAAACGAGCTTGCTGATCAGGCGGCGAGAGAGGCAGTCGCACTGCCCTCGCTACCGTACAAGGTGCCTGCTAGTGATGTGCGCTGTCAGTTGCGGCATTCGATCCTGTCTCATTGCGAGGAGGCATGGCGTGCCGCGCCTCCACCCAACAAACTGAGAGGCATCAAGGAGACAACCAAGGTGTGGAAATCTTCCTTCCGATCTCTCCGGAAGGAAGATGTGGTACTCGGTCGACTCCGGATGGGCCATGGGATTGCTACGCAGTCCCACTTGCTAAAGAGAGAAGATCCTCCTGTGTGTATTTGCGGCGCCCACCTAACCGTGGCACACCTTCTCTTGGAGTGTGTGGATCTGGCCGATCTGCGAGGGACTCTTAAACTGCCTAATACCCTCTCCCTTATTCTCCGTGTTGACGGGCCGTCAGCTGACCTCGTCATCCGGTTCATGAGGGAGAGTGGTTATTTTTTTAAGTTTTAATGTGTAGTTACGACTTTTAATTCTGGTTAAATCTGTTTTATGTTTCTTATTGTGTTATGGATTGTATTGTTCACTATTGGGTAGATTATTGGCTAAGGAATAACCTAACCACCAAAGGAAGATGATAAAGAGAAGGAGATGGGAAGGAGAACAAAATAAACAGTTAAACATTTAAAGGTAATGGAGCAATTAAAGACAGTGGTCTTGTGATCTGACCATTAGTGGTCAAGATTTTGGCCACCCTGACTCTCCCATCCCTTCCAGGATAACACTCGGTCACTCTACCAGAAACCCAGACCAGGGGAGGAGAAACATCCCTGACCAAGAACAAGTCCCCCACTTTAATGTCGGGACTGGAAAGAAACCACTTCTGTCTCCGTTGCAAGGAAGTTAAATATTCCAAGTTCCACCTCTTCCAGAAAGAATTGCGAAGGGCTTCAAGTTTACGCCAAACAATAGGTAAATTAGAATCCCTGTAAGAATTGGAAAGGGAAGGAGGGGCAGAAAGAGAAGTGCCTATAAGGAAGTGACCAGGTGTGAGTGGAAGCAGGTCATCACGGTCATTGGAAAGCGGAGTTAGAGGGCGAGAATTAACAACTCCTTCAATCAGAACGTAGCTAGAAGCAGCGGGAAATATAGCTCTAGTAAAGATTGCGATAAGATGCGAAAGGAGAATTAACAAGTTTAGACAAAGCGTATAGAAACAATTACATCGATTAAGGATAAGAATATACCAAATAAACAAAGGAACTATGCGAGTAGAACGCAAGAACGCCATAGGTAACAACAATCTAGTAGCCTTAAACAATGACCTTAAGTTATAATAAGTATCAAAGAAGTTAATCAGAAAAATACTTAAGTCAGCGAGAAACGTGACGTGACAAGCATAAATACAAAAACACATCGAATATAACGACGGGAAAAAACAAGTTTGTTCATCAATGAACAATAAAGGTGCAAAATATGTAAGCAAGGTGCAATACATGAGCGCGTAAAAAATATGCAACGATGTTATGAAACAGGAATCGAAGCACCTATAGGATACGAGCGGGAGTAAGTGGGAGACATAGGCATGAACGACCTTGACCCACATAGTACAGCGAGATAACGAATATAAATAGCTGAAAGAGTCCATGACCGGAACAAGTTTATTTTGGTAATGAGGTGAGCAGCTTCTGAACTTACTGAAGCAACTCGCAAGACAATGGTTGGCAGTCAGCCAGAGTTGAGATAAGGAAAACTTGCACTGACCTTTGGCAAGCATAAAGGAAATAAACAGCAGCTTGGCCTTACCTGAGCTTGTATACAAACAGGATTGACAAACAAGCAGTTCGAAATAGACACACAAAACAAGTGAAATCAGCTGACACTTAAAGCGGATATTCAGGTTACACGACATGCAGTCATTCGTTGCTTGGACGTGAAAAACCAATTTAGAGACATATGAAATAAAGTAAGATATCAATTTCGCATAATTTTGAGGATCACGGAATCCGACAATTTTCAAGAGAAAAAAGCGCAATTCTTCCGAACAAAGAAGAAAACCTGGGACATTGAAAAGGAGTTTATGCGTAAGAATAGTTATTCTAGATGCTAGAGAATTCAGATTTTCATGCGGTTTCAAAAGTGGCTTCCAATTGTGAGGAAGGGGGAAGGAGCCGGCCGTGGCCATCATACTAAATAGCGAAAGAAGTGAAACATAGCTTACAGCGAAATGATGGGTGACTGATAGCCATGGTTTTACACAAGGGGAAGATAGTTTTCGATAGAAAGTTTAAGCAATTACCTGCTATAAAAAATGGCATGAGAAAGTAAACTAAGTGACACAAGGCGAGGCGAACTTGAATTGCCATTTTGTGCAGAAATAAGGCAAAACCATTTAAACAACGTACAAAGGTGGCGTAGTTGTTTACAATGAGACATCGTTTCGGCAAGTGTTTTTCAAATATATCGAGATCGAAAACATAAGGGTTCTCTTTTTCAGAAAGGGGACTTATCTCAGCTGTAACAAAATGACATTGCGATTTGGTTTGAAGACTGGGATGTTGGATTTCACCAGTAATAACTCAACCAAAATCGGTGTCTCTGGCGACCTCGTTTGAGGATAACTTGCGAACCTGTTTACGAAGGCAATTCCAGAAAATATTGGCATTGAAAAGTACATCAATGGGACCTTGAGCATTAAACTGAGGATCAGCTAACCTTAAGTGCGAAGGAATCTTTAAACCGGAAGTATTAATAGAGCTGCTAGGAGTGTCCTTGCCAATACTGGTAAGAATGAGACAGTTTAAGTTAAGATTGGTGTTTCTTTGACAAATGTCTCTGATTTTCAATTTTGAAGACTGCAAGGCTTGAGTTTTCAAATTGTCAATGCCGGATACATTGATGGGAGTAGGCGATGAAGAAAGACCTAGTTTTTTAATTAACTATTGCGAAACAAAGTTATGAGTTGAAGCGGAATCGAGAAGACCGCGGGTTCGAAATCAATTTCCAAATTTATCTTGGATTTCGAATTGTACAGTGGACAAAAGGACATGCGCACTGTGTGAAGTTTCGGCGTTAGAAATGCAGGAAGAAGCATTAGTTTGTTCGGAGCTGCTCTGCATGGAGTCTAATGAAGCGGGTACTGGTGACCTCGATTGATCATGAACGTGCAATAAAGAATGGTGCGGTTTTTTGCAATGGAAACAGAGGTTGGAAGACGTACAGTTAGAAGAAGAATGCTTAGGTGACAAGCAGTTGAAGCAATGTTTACTATTGAAGACAAACTTCCTTCGGTCTTCGACAGACAATTCTTTAAAAGATTTGCAGGAGTACAAAGTGTGAAACTTTTTACAGAGCGTGCATTTTAAAGATTTGTTGAGCGGCCTGATATGTTCTCTTGGATGGTTAAAAGAAGCAGAACGGGTTTGCTTGTTCTCGACCGAAGGGGGCTGATGACCATTTGAAGAGACAAGTTTTTTCTCAAAAATGTGACACTGATGACCCGTTTCGACATTTTCGCACTGAAATGAGAGTGCTGTAAGGACGTGGCACCGGCTGTTGACAAACGAGATGAGGTGTTCGAACGAGTATTCCTCCTTGCGAGTGAGTTCGATCTCCCAAGCCTTTAATGTCGAAAAATCGAATCTGGATGTAGCTAGATGGATAAGGATGGTGTCCCAAGTTTGGACTGGCTGCTTAAGTTGATATAATGCTCTAACATTTAATTGCATGGAGTCTAACAGGTCTCTTAAAGAGATGACGTCATTAGGTTTGACGGCTGGCAGGTTGAACAGACAGCGGATGTGGCGAGCGACACACAAACGTAAATTACCATATCTCTCTTTAAGGAGATTAAAGGCGATGTGGTAGTTATCTGCGCTTAAAGGCAGTGACTCACCCAAGGCCAAGGCCTGTCCTTCCAAGGACGTACGCACGAAGTAGAATTTATGAATGTCGAGAATGTCATTATTTTCATGAATGAGGGAGCATTAAAGTTCATAAAAGGAATACCATTCACCTTCCTGGCCCGAGAAGTGAAGTAGGCTTATCTTTGGAAGTAACGGTTTCGGTTTATCCTTGTGAACTGAAGCGGGTGCGAACTGGGCCGGATTGATGACCCTAGTGTCCGGTTCTGAGATACTGCGGATCAGTTGGTGGGCCTTGGCAATCCCTTCAAAATACAAGGGTTCAACCTCGTCCCGATCCGATTGATGTTCTGGGCAAGCGGATTCAATCTCGGTTTGAATTTGATCGTAATAATCATAGGACCGCTCGTACAACTTAAGGCGTTGTGTCAAGATGTCTAGATCACACTCGGCGGGATTTATTTTGTTAATGAAATTTATAAATCTGGTGAGTTGGCCTTTGTAGGAAGAACGTCTGGCTATGAGAGTTTCATCCTTTTCAGTAGGAGCCATGACAAGGTAAGTAGATTAAAATATAACTTACGAAACTGTGGAACCTTGGAAATGCTGTCAGGCTGGCAGCAGCAAATAAGTTGACAGAAAGGACACACCAAACGAGACAGGAGCGGCCTCTTTCCACTTCACAGGCTTTGCACGATGTAGTTATAGCTGAAAGATTCAAAGCAGATATTAATAATTTGCAAGGTATTGTTAAATAACCCTTGAAAAAGAATAGCAAATGACACATGGACTCTCCCGGGTTTCGGCACCAAATTTTGGGTAGATTATTGGCTAAGGAATAACCTAACCACCAAGGGAAGACGATAAGGAGATGGGTTTCGGACCAAAGAAAAAAGGATGGAGAAATAGGAGGAGAGTTTGACATCAGTTATGCCTAAGAGTTCTTGTTCACATGCAACAAGTGGTGAAAACCCTATAAATAGATTTATTTGCATTAAGTAGGGCATGAACCTAGGAAGAGTCGGGGATGACAGGATCTTGCCTAACCGTTGTATTAGAGAAATGATGAGTCAAAAAAAGAAAGTTTGAATTTATTTAACAATGAAAAAGTGCATAATAAATTTAACAAGCATATAGTTTCAATTTTTGTTAACAATTTGGGGTCGCAGACCTCCTAACATTTAAAGTTTGCTCCAGGCAATTAACAATTCTTTAGGTTTCAAACCTTTATATGTACTAAAATCTTTGTAAGATTTGAAAATGACAAATGAAGTGATTAATGTTAGACATTAAATCGAGTACAAGGTGTGTACTTTAAGAAATTTCCAAGTAGCTATCTTAGAAAAAGTTACAACTTCGAAAATAACAAAAAAGAAAGCAGGTAGAATGAAAGAGAAGTTCCTATAACTTCTTATATTTACGCTGAATTAATTTTATAATAGTTATACAAAATAGGACAGGTCACTTACTGTGAAACCTGAAGAGAAAGTCAAAAAGGAAGGTTCTAGACTTCCTTTGTTTAAGTAGGAATCACGAGACAAATGGGGCCAGTTTCCCTTTCGTGAGACCACGAAATAACTCACTCATGAGTTGAAAGAATTGTATTCCCTAATTAGAAGGGAGAAACAATGTAAGTTTGAAACGTGTACTCGACACGTATTTATGCAGAAGTTAATTAATGTTATGTAAGAAAAAGGGGAGGGCACTTCTATAGAGTGACACCTCAATGAAAAAAGACATAAAGTAACAACTTTATTATTATGGTTTGTTAGTAAAAGGTTTAGGAAAGATCAATTGGGATTGAGGATAAATGTTCATGGCCTTATTTATGGTAATCGGACGATCGCGACGCGGTAGAAATGTTGAACAAGCACTAGTTTTCACTATAGTCTGTTAAATGGATGAAAAGTTCACTGTAGTAACACAAAAGTTTATGGCAAAAAAAAGTTATTGCAATTGTGGAAAAAAAACTGGTTGCACTAGGTAGGCGAGAGTCTATTGCTTGAGAAAGTTATAGATTGTCATTAAGTACGCCAAAGAAAATCCCAACGGAGGAAGAAAAGTTAGCTATTGAGCATTAAATAATAAGGAAGATCCTTTAGTTTGAAAAAGTATTCACACATGTGAGTGGAAAATACATGACGGCGTGACTGGTAGATTCTGGAAGGTTCCAGAGCAATTTTGACTGAAGAATAGGGCCAAAGTTATTCCAGCGGTGGAACGAGTAAAATATTTTATAGACAGTGGGTATTCATTGGTATCCCACGTTGTGAGAAGATTTCTCATTTAATTAGCTTAAGAAAAGCTACTTTCTATTAAGTTTGGCTTAGACAGACAAAAGCCCAACATGGTAAATCCCGCGAAGGATGATTATTGCCCCAAAATATAGTAATCTCACACTGCCTATAAAATTATCCTTAAAAGCATGTAGATATTAAAACGATGAGAATGAGGTTAAAACCTGAAGTCTGTACTTATCTTTGCTGCATAGCGATGGTGAAGTTCCCTTTGAAGATTTACATTAGAGTTCCAACATGGCGTGGAATGAAGAAAATGCCTCTTGAGTTCAGGAGGCTGGCTCTAGTTGAGCCTTGACTGAGTCGACGGTCGACGTACAAGTGAGACCCACTCAGCGAAGCGCAGAGGGACCAGGAAAGGGGAAAAGAGTGGGGGTAGGAGACAAAAGGAAGACATATAAGCATCACCAACATACAAAAGTTAAATTCGCTTGAGGAAATGGTCTTCAAAAAGTTGATAGTAGGCGACGCTATCGCAGCCTGGTGGGTGAAAAAGTAGTCAAAGTTCTCTTGATCACGGAGATGATAGCTGGCGATGGCGACGAGATCTGGTGGCCAGATTGATAAGGACGTCCTCTTGTGCAGGGAAGAATTGAGGAACATACGAGATTCGCTGCTAGATGACGCTAGGTGGGTCATGGAAGATATATATCTAGAACAGACTCACAAATGACATAAGAGACATGACCACCAAAGAGAAACTAGAAGATCACTGTTGGTGTTTGATAAAAAGGAAGGCATGAACAAGAAAAGAGCATTAAAAATATACTCTATCTTACCGTGTATTCCAAGAATACACCAACTATGCCTTATTTGTTTTATCCTTTTTTACCATCCGCCTTTTATTCTTTTTATTCAAATAGGCATATTTTTTGGGGCTCACTGTCTGTTTTATAAACACCATTTTCGCTTCAGCCATAGCATGGAGTTGTTTTTATCTACATCCTTTCATTTCACGCCATTTCATTTCATTAGGGGCCGATAACCTCGATGTTAGGCCCCTTAAAACAACAATTATCATCATCATCATTTTTTTGAGTAGAAACTCTATTATTCCCTACTCTGGAAGCATGAAACACACATTTTCCGTGAACATTCCAGACAATACTGTATTTCACACATCTGTAGGTTGTATAACGGCGCTTGGTTTGGGGATAGGAAACTCTGTTACAGTTCTTCGTTTTGCATTATCAAGAAGAAGATGGCGAGCGAGATTGAATGGGAAGTCCTTCCGCTAGTTGTAGCATGTCCATCATTATTTTGATTGTTTGCTTTCGAAATAACATATGCACTTATTCCTCCAACATTTTCAAAATAAAACATTGTGAGAGTCCACCGGTTTGAGATCTTAGTCACACTTTGCATACCGTCACCACACTCGTCAACCCCACATTTGTATGACTATAAAGAGTGGCTATGCAAGGCTTGTATTCTTTACCGGTTTTCTCATCACTGTCGTGCAGAGTGAAAAACAAGACACCAGCCTTTTAGGCTTTGACTTGTAGGAGACTATTGTTCCAGTTTGATTAAAGGCAAACATTGAACTCTTGACTGGTCTTCGATTGCCTTTGTTTTCAGTATCGAGTTTTGTTTTTCCGTATAGTTCCAACAAGAGCCCACCCCCAGGGTCTCACATCTAATGGGACGTGGGTTGGCGACCTCGGGCCCCCCAGCTGAGTCCGGCATTGCTTCCACTTACTTGTGCCGGGCTCCTCTCCGTTTTCTTTCCTGTCGAACTATCTTGGTCAATTCTTGTTCTCTTCCGACCCCGACGGCATTAGGGTATCCGAGGCCTAGGGAGTCTCTTCATTCCCCGCCTTAATTGGCCCTTGTCTCATCTTTTCTGATACCCTCCTTCTGCGAGGGGTCAGCCTTCTTTTTCTTTTCATGTTATCTCCTGCCTACTGCTCAAGGCCCTCAAGGAGGCCGGGTGTATGTAGCCCCACCACTTTTGGTGCACCCTAGATAATGCTACATCCTCAGGGGCTCACGGCTGGTGAGTTCGGGAGTTGGCGACCCCAAGGGATTCCTGAGCTGGGTCCGGTTTCCCCCTTTTGTCCCTTATCTGTGGGGTGGACCCTCTCCTCTTTCACTTTCATATCTGCCTTTCATGGCTCTCCTTCCTTCCAAGTCCCTCAATCTGCATTCTTCGAGGGTTGACGGTATTTCTTTGCCACCTGTCCTTTATTTGCCTTATTCTCCTTTTGTTTTCCATTTCTTCTTCTAGTAGGGGTCAGCCTTCTTTTTCTCTTCCTTTTACTTCCTGCCTTGCGCTCTAGGCCCTTCAGGAGGCCGGGTGTATGTAGCCCCACCACTTCTGGTGCACACTAGATAATGCTACTCCCTCAGGGGCTCACGGCTGGTGAGTTCGGGAGTTGCCGACCCCGAGGGATTCCTGACCTGGGTCTTTTTCCCCTTTTGTCCCTTACTTTGGGGTGGACCCTCTCCTCTTTCTTTTTCCTATATGCCTTTCATGGCTCTCCTTCCTTCCAAGTCCCTCAATCCGCCTTCTCCGAGGGTTGAGGGTATTTCTTTTCCTTCTGTCCTTTTATTTGCCTTATTCTCCTTTAGTTTTCCATTTCTTCTTCTAGTATATAAGTTAGTTTTAGTTATAGTTTACATTTCATTATCATCTTCACGATCACCCAAGCAATTATGGGCTGATAACCTAGATGTTAGGCCCCTTAAAACAACAATTATCATCATCATATTGCCGATTCCTTGAAGAAGGAGGAATTTCTGTTTATGTTGCCCTGCTATTTGTACTGAGCAGTACTACATGGTTCTTCTGAGATTTCTTTTGTTTCGAGCCTACCAAGAGCACAGGTCCTCGTCTGAAATATTTATTGGCATTATTGGTGAATTTCTTCCTCAATAATTCTGGCAAACATTTTCTGTTCTTTGTTATGGTGCCTGTAATGTATGTACCAGCTCTATCCCCCCCCCCTTACCCTTTAAATAAACCAAAATAATAATAATAAAAATTAGCATATCAAAAATATAATTTAGAACACACAGAAACTTCCCTAATTTAAGTGACTCGGTAGGCCAGCTGAGTTCACACCAAAAAACCTAGGAGTGAGTGTTCCTATTTTCGTGATATTCAAGAACACCCTGATTTAATTTAGGATAAGAGATCAGGCGGAACGAACCTAATTCAAGACAAACCTGTTGAGAGGAAGCCCTGAGGCGTGCCCAGTAGGCCGATAATTTTGATCTTGCCACACATGGTGAAGGAAACAGGAATAATCTTCCTACTGACTGCCAGCATTAAATAAAAAACAACATCCAGATATCAAGGTATATGAAAATCTAGAATTGATACAATTAAATTGCAATTAAAACCCTTAACCGTTTAACCTAAAATTTAAAAGGCAACACAGAATTTAGTTTCAGACAATACTGTAAATAAAATAGAATCAGTCATTGCGCAGTCGGCAAAATTTCATTTCCCAATCATACGATAAATTGAATTACTGAACAGTAGTATCATCCGCAACGATGAAGGAAATATAACAACATGAAATCCAGGACCGGTTCCATTTCACAAACAAATTGCATAAAGCATCAAACGCGTTCCTTAGCGAACGAAAGCGTCCGACAAGCTTCAGAGTCCAGCACTGACTGTCCTTTGGAGCCTATCTGACCAAAGTTAAATCCACGAGGTTCCCACCCAGCTAAGAGGAAATAGGACAATGAATAACCCACCCTGCAGTAAACTACATATAACAGTATGACCAAATTATACAAGCCCTTCCAAAATATTACATACTAATATACTAAATAAAAATGTAAGTCTGTATCTAGCTCAAATTATGGTCCACCGACACATGGCCTTAAAATCACATTACCAAAATTTTGCAGTCAAAGTTTGTATCATTAAAGAAAAGTTTCTTTCAGTTGCCCCTTGAATTAAGTTAAGATTGTACCACCTGGTGTCTTCCAGCCCTCCGAGGAAACTGCACTATGAGTTTCCCCGGAGGCAATTGCTTGTGAGTCTCGTTGTCAGCAAGGTCCTTCACACACTGACCTTCCAGTCACCAGCTGCTACCCTCAAGTCTAGCGCACCCCCACCACACTACTTCAGTCATACCAACTTGACTAGTGGTGCAAACGTGCCAAAACAAAGCCAGAGTCCAAGGTTTACAATTGGTACCTCGAATATCACCCCACACAGTTAGTGCGTAGAATCTTCCCAGGAGTTGAGATGTTTCACAAGGTTCTTGCAAAATATTTTCTTAGAACAAGGGTTTGGCCAAATGTAGCTGACAGGGAGTGTTCACATCTCCAATGTTCACAGATACAAAGCTTGATATATCTCCCTCGCCAAGTTTCCATTAGCGATAATACTTTAAGTGGCAGGACACACAAAAGGTAGAATTCCTGGCAGAAAAGGGCTTGGCGAACCCACTTCACCAACAGATCATAGTCAGGTGCAGGAACAAGGACGAAAGGAAATCCCACAATTCCCATGATAGTTTGTCCGGTCACACCTGGAGTTCTTACTGCGTCTCGAAGATATAGATGTATATGTACTGATTTACAAAATCGGTACAGCTTCCTCCTCCAAAGGAAGACGATGGGGAGATGAAAAGCAGGGTGACGGTGTCCAGCTGGCCTCTTGGCAGCTGAAGAGGCTACTCCAATCTCCGCCAGCAGACCTTGAAGTAGATCTCCTCGGGTAGAATGATGCCATGGGACCTAGATGGTACCTCCAATCTGGGCCCAGATTGGTAGTACACGTCACACATAGTGGCCACTGAAACACACATCAGAACAGCAGCGTATGGTCCAAATACAGTTCCCTTAGAGGGAACGAGTGTTCCAGGCCAGTCAACCAGCCCTAGACAACTGAAGTTATCCCAGGAAGGATAAAAAAAAACATCACACCAATTATCAGTGTGGCATTGAAGTTCACTTAAGAGTTCTCCAAGTCACACACGGGGTACTTAAGGCCGTGAACAAGGTTCTGCGCAAAGAGATAGTGTCCAGGGCATAACTAAAGGTCCACTGAAGTATGAAAATCACACGAAAGGGCAACTGACCACACGAAGGACTGACATTACGCTTTTAAAGGAACGACGGTACGTTAACAAGCTTAATAAGAAAATTCACTACAATACTTAGCAAAAATAACCAAAATTTGACTAAAACATGCAGAAACCAGAATATTTACAAAATTTCAGATATTTTCCCACCGTAATTCCCTGAAATTATATGGGCTACACCATCAAATAGAAATAATGCAAGGGGGAACTCACTGGTACCCTTCCAAGACAGTTAAACATACTCAAAAAATGAATTTACTTTAACCAAACCGAAGGACCATTTCTCTGCGACTTCACGAAATCAGGACTGTACGTTATATTCCAAACCTCCAATGACAATTACATTAATGTGCCCCACGGGGCATTCCATCAAATAAACTACATTTATTATGCCGCACGTGGTATTGCTCAAGTTAACACATTTCAAATTACCTACCGCACCGAAAGCATCACACAGAGCTCGTTTTGATATGCACACAAACACAAATTACATGCCTTGCTCAATTTCACATGCATCTGAACCGCACTGCCCTCAGTGGCCTCCAAGGACAGGAGGAAGAGAGACCACAGCATCCTATCGAACAAGAATACTAGCAGCAAGACAAACAAAATAAGGAAAAACCACGTCACCCACATAATTCACACACATTCACACTCCCGTCACCTGGGCTGAGAACTGAACCCAAGGCCTAGGACTCATACAAGGCGGAGGACTGGCTCTGCAGAACGATTCACACTAAAATATAAGACCCTCAATTCCATCGGACTGTCACCCTGATATTTCTCCCACTCCATAACTGCCTACGGGCACTGATCCCGGTGACAACACGAAGACATAATTACTCATTCATACTGCAACTTGCGAACCAGGAAAACAGCACGGAGACTGCAGTTCACAAGCCTGACGTGAATTACAAAAACAGTATGCACTGTCATTCACGCACTACACAAATATCGCCTGTCCTTCATACGAAAGGTCCTCTCCCTTACGAACGCGGGAGGAACATTTACTCTTGGGCCCCTGGCCATCAAGACGTAAATCAGCTCGGTACCTGAGCTGTCCCTCCAGATCAACACATGACTCGACGGAGGGTACTTGACATCTTCTCCACAAAGGCAGGCCGCCTCAGAAGATGAAGTACAACACTTTACAAACACATAGATATACCTTCGACACAAGGTAGGGCACCCACCAACGTCACCCGTATAGCCACCAAGTGCCACATACACCCTAGTGCACGTGGCTCACCTTCCAATCACACATCACAGACAACCAAAACCCCGAAAATTTCTCTAACTAGCGTTATCGCAGACTACAGACATCTCTAACTAACAACGTGAGTAGTATAATTCGCTAGACTTTGAATATTGCATCATCATGACCAGAAATTGCGTAATCCTGATGACGTCATTCCTGATTACGTCATGAGCCCTTAGAGCGAGCACATGGTCCAGGAGCGAACATGTGCACTGCACGTGTTAGCGTGGGAAGGGGTTGACCTTTTGGCTTGTTTGTGCGATGATGATAAAAAGTTAATGGGTGTTGACGTCATGGGGGTTGTTTATTAGGATGCTAACTGTCATCTGACACCCATGCGAGTGTGAGCATGTGTGCCAGTGCGAGCGATCCGCACATGTGGTGTGCAGCTGTTATGTTTTTTTGTCCGCGTCGGGTGGGCTGAGCGGAGAGGCGGTTCCTATCCACACATGTGGTGTGCAGCTGTTATTGTTTTTGCTTAGGATGCTAACCATCATTTGACACCCGTGCAAGTTTGACCATGTGCAGCAGTGTGATTGATCTCGTCTGCTGTGTTCGCGTGAGACAGAGTTGACCTTTAACGTCATTGGCTAAGAATGTAATCTTTGACTTCTTTAAGCAATAGTGGAAAAAGGAAATGTTTGCGTTAGAAGCTAGTTTGCAGCATATGGTTTCTGGAGTGTGGGTGGGTGTGAAGGATATATAAATGGACGAGTGCATGGAAGAGTTTAACTTTTACTTTTGCGCGAAGAGTGTGTGTGTGTGTGTGTGAAAGAAATAAAGAAAGTCAACGACGAGGAACAAATTGTGTGATGGAAGCTCTAACGAAGTTCAATAACTTATCATCTTGTACTGAGTATTCTAATAAGAAACTAGCAGAACTAGTCATTGATTTACCATATGTGGTCCAAATTATTCGCCCCGTACAGACGAGGTTTGGAAGAAAAATAGTGGTGGACATTAACATTGAAGATGAAGTAACAAGTGTATTTCTACCAGCAGTATTTTCAAAATTAAGCGCATCAGAGATCGATGAACTAAACTCAATGGGAGGCACACTGATGCTGGTGTATTTGGGGGTGAAGAACCGCTCACATCAAGTCATTTTGAAACAGTACTCGAAGGCAAACTGATGACGGTGTATTTTGGGTCGAAGAACCGCTCACATCAACATGTTTTGGTGAGTATTGGATTATATATATATTTTATGTATTGATCGATATAACGATTGATATATTTAGTTGCTCATTATTTCTTAATTTGTTTAATTTTTTCAGATCATCTAAAAAAAACTAATAAAACGAACAGCATAATGAAGTGGAAAACTGTTAATTTCCTGAGTGGAACTGAACATCGATCGCACCCGCTAATAGAGTATCATCGTGTATGCTTTCAACAACCGAAAGAAGAGGAAGAAGATGATAACGAGGTGAGTCGTAATGAGAAAAAAGCTTGTTTTAACAAATGGACATCTTCGAGTGGAATTTCAACATTTTCAGTCTACGTTACCAATGTTAGCAAATCTGAGGATAGTCAGCGAGAGGTGACAGAAACAGTTCTAAGATATCTATTGAAAGAATTATGTGAAGATGAACATTTTATTTGTTTCTTCGGTCCCCCAGGGGCTCACATCTTGTGGGCGTGGGTTGGCGACCACGGGGCCCCAGCTGAGTCCGGCATTGCTTCCACTTACTTGTGCCGGGCTCCTCTCTTTCTTCTTTCCTGTCGACCTCCCTTGGTCCACTCTTGTTCTCTTCCGACCCCGACGGTATTAGGTTATCCGAGGCCTAGGGAGTCTTTCACTTTCCCGCCTTAAGTGGCCCTTGTCTCATCTTTCCTGATGCCCTCCTTCTGTGAGGGGTCAGCCTTCTTTATCTTTTCCTTTTACCTCCTGCCTTGTGCTCAAGGCCCTTACGGAGGCAGGGTGTATGTGGCCCCACCACTCCTGGTGCTCCGTCGATAATGCTACACCCTCAGGGGCTCATGGCTGGTGAGTTCGGGAGTTGGCGACCCCGAGGGATTCCTGAGCTGGGTCCGTTTTCCCTTTTTGTCCCTTACCTTTGGGGCGGACCCTCTCCTCTTTCACTTTCCTATCTGCCTTTCAAGGCTCTCCTTCCTTCCAAGTCCCTCAGTCCGCCTTCTTCGAGGGTTGAGGGCATTTCTTTTCCTCCTGTCCTTTATTTGCCTTATTCTCCTTTAGTTTTCCGTTTCTTCTTCTAGTATGTAGGTTAGTAGTTAGTTTTAGTTTTAAGTTCGCATTTCATTTTCATCTTCACGATCACCCAAACCATCAGGGGCCGATAACCTAGATGTTAGGTCCCTTAAAACAACAATTATCATCATCATGTTTCTTCGGATACAATACATTTGATGAAGTTTTCAAAATCGAATTTTCCAAGACTTGTTACGATGTAACAAAATTGAATGAGTATAGGAACAATT
Organism: Meconema thalassinum; assembly: GCA_946902985.2. NCBI lineage: Eukaryota > Metazoa > Arthropoda > Insecta > Orthoptera > Tettigoniidae > Meconema > Meconema thalassinum. The sequence continues at coordinate 498,468,721 of OX336392.1, read as the reverse complement.
TGCTTGGTAAACTTCAGGATGAATTTCCTTTTGAGGCTGTTCATTGTTCATTGGAGATTACAGGCAGTAATTTATCACAATGGCTTGAATATACTTTAAAAGATTATAGGTTTATGGTAAACCGATGTTACAGCAACTGCTGGTGGTGTATTAACAATAGTGCAAATTGGACGTATGCTTAGACATCAGTGATGGTACACCAACTGTTAGTGGTGTATTAACTTTAGTGCAAATTGGACAATTGCTTAGACAACACCAACAATGACCTCGCCTCCTAGCAAACGTAGAAAGGTCGATATTGTAATACATAATAACAGTGAAAATATAAGAAACCAATTGGACGATGCATTTGAAAGTGTTTCTAATTTTCGAAGTGAACTAAACGGTGCTATTTCAGTATCATACCAAATCGGGGGAAACACTCAAACCGAGTTGATTGAGAACAGTGATGAGTTGATTGAATGTTGGAGAGTTATTAGTGAGCACATATTGCAACAAGCTGTGAATTTCGAAGAAATTACAATTCAAATAAAGGATGAATCTTTCTTGAGCTGTGAGTTAATTGAAACGGCATTCAATTCTAGAGTGTACACACTTGCAGTATCAAATGTTAAGAATGAGTTTTTGGATCCTCGCGAATTTTTAGCGAATGCTAATATTTGGTTTACAAAGTATGTTAAGAAAGCGTTAACTGTACAAGCTTTAAAGGTGAATTCAGTTTTGTGTGCACAATATGTGCTTCGCGACATATCAGAAACAAAATATTTTGCTATCAAAAATGAGGTAGTTTTCGAGTATACTGATTTAAATGAATTTTATAATAAGAATATCATTGAAGGTACATTGACAAAAATGAGCGAATTTGAAGCAAATGGTTCCGGGTGGGCTTTAGAAAAAATTCATAGTTGGGAATTAATATAAATAAATATGTTGGATTTCAAGTAGGAATGTCCAATACTAGTCGATTGCCTGATGTAATAGTCAATAAACATGCAGTGCTAAATTTGTATGATACAAAGGAAGCTTGTTTTGCGTGGAGTGTGGTTGCTGGTTTGTATCCAAAAACTCGAAACGTGAATCATCTTTCTTCCTATCCTAATTACAGAGATGTTTTAAATTTAGATGGAATTCCAATTCCGATGGAAATGAAATATTTAAACAAGTTTGAAAACCAAAACAATATTTCTGTAAATGTGTATGGAGCACAATATGATGAAAACAATTGGGTATGTATGGGAACAAACGAAGTAAAAGGAAAAAAAACTTTTACTATTGTACCTTTGTATGTATCAGATAAAGTATATGAAAGGAGTGTAGACTTATTGATGTTGCAGATTGGAAACAGTGAAAGTTATCACTTTTGTTTAATTAGAAATCTTGCTCGCCTTGTGCGTTCAAGCGTCACTAGCACTCAGAGAAGGATTTATATATGCAGACGTTGTTTGTCATATTATTTTCTTGAGGATGAGTTAAATGTTCACTTTGCAGACTGTAAACAGTTTCCTGTTGCAAAAAGCATAATGCCGACTGATGAACAAAGATTTGTTAATTTTACAGAATTCCGAGTTAAAGATACAGTTCCATTTATAATATATGCAGACACTGAATGCGTCTTGTCTCCAATTTCCTCCTGTTTTCCAAATAGTGACATTCCTAACTCTACTTTAACACAAACATATTCCTTACAGCATTTCTTTATACCTTCATTGTAATTTCGATAGTGAATTGTGCAGTTTCAAACTCTTTAGGGGAAATAATTGCATTGAATTGTTTGTAAAGGAACTTTATAGTATTGTGGATAAACTTCAAACATATTACTTATCGGTTAAGCCAATGTTAAAGATGACCGAAAATGTAGAAAGATTATTTTTGTCAAGTAAAATGTGTCACATTTGCGAGAAACCGATTGCAGTTAATGAACTCAAAGTACGCGATCATTGTCACTTAACTGGAAAATATAGAGGAAGCGCACACAATAGTTGTAATTTAAATTACAAAGTAACAAAGGTTTTGCCTATAGCATTTCATAATCTAACGGCCTATGATGGACATTTTATAATTAAAGAAATTTGTGAGAAACGTGATGGAGAGGTGTTACATAATCCTGGTAATATAAGTTTGTTGGCGGTGAATATGGAACGTTATAAAGGGTTTACAAAGTATGTACGGGTTAAGAATGGATTCATTCAGTTAAGATTTTTCGATACATATAATTTCTTGTCCTGTTCACTAGATCAATGTTCATCTTCGTTAAGTGAAGATTCAAAGCAAATAACTCGACGTTATTTTAATGATGATGCACAGTTTCGACTTACTGCGAGAAAAGGCGTGTTTCCCTATGAATACGTCACGAGTATGGATGTACTTAACGAAACTAAATTACCTGAAATATCCAAGTTTTATAGCAGTCTTAATGATCAAACAATATCGAATGAAGAGTATGAGTTTGCTCAATCGGTGTGGGAAACGTTTTCATGTCAAACATTAGGAGAATACGCCGATTTGTATTTAAAAGTTGACACACTTCTTTTGGCGGATGTCTTTGAAAATTTTAGATCGAATGGCATGGAAACTTATGGCATTGATGCAGCTCATTTTTACACTGCTCCATCTATGTCTTGGTGTGCTATGAAAAAGATAACCAACGGTTAATAATTTATATGGATATGCGATGATGGAATATCTTCCAACGGGCGGGTTTAAATGGGTTGCAAATGTTGAAGGCTTTGATGTTTTAACTATTGATGATACTTCAGAAATTGGATATATTTTGGAAGTAGATTTGACTTATCCTCAAGAGTTACATGACAAACATTCAGATTACCCTCTATGTCCCGAAAAGTTGACAAAGCTAATGGCTACCCTAGATAATAAAGAACGTTATGTTTTGCATTATAGATTGTTAAAGCAATGTATTCAACTAGGAATGAAATTAGATCGTATTCACAGAATAATTGAATTCAATCAGAGCCAATGGCTAAAACCATATATTGATGTGAACACCGAGAAGCGAAAACATGCCAAAAATGATTTTGAAAAGAATTTTTATAAATTGATGAATAATGCAATTTTTGGTCGTTCACTGATGAATGTGAGGAAGTTAAGGGACATCAAATGGGTCACCAAATGGCATGGAGCTCGTGGTGCTAGGTCTTTAATAGCTAAGGCTAATTTTAAACATAGAATTATATTCGATGAACAATGTATGGTCATCGAGATGAGTAGACTAAAGATTTTTCACAATCAACCAGTATATGTTGGTGCATCTATATTAGATTTGTCTAAATGTAAAATGAATGACTTTCATTACAATGTTATTTTAGCAAATCCTGAATCAAATGTGAGGTTGTTATACACAGACACCGATAGTTTTATGTATATATTCTATGATGATATTTATGAGTTCATGAAACACCATTCAAATTTGTTTGATACTGGAAACTATGAAACAAACAATCCTTTTGGCATTGTGAGACAAAATAAAGGTGAAATTGGTTTAATGAAAGATGAAAATGCTGGAAGGATTGTTGAAGAATTTGTGGGGTTACGACCCAAAATGTATGCAATAAAATTGTGTGATGAAATGAATAGCTTGTGTAAGGCTAAAGGCATTAAGAAGAGTGTGAGTAAAAGTTTGAATATTGATGAGTATCGAAAGTGTCTTTATAACAGAGATAAAGTCAACAAAGTTCAAGTTTGTATAATTTCAAAATCTCATTCTGTATTTACTGTTCGGCAAAATAAGTTGGCAATTTCATCAAACGAAGATAAAAGACACATAACTGAAAACGGAATTGATACTTTACCGTTTGGTCATTTTTCTCTGAAAAAATGATTAGAAACAAATTTGAGATTAAAGCACTTCATCTCACTTACTTTATTTCTTTCACACACACACTTTTATGCTGTTAATAATAATACTAATTTTTTGTGTGTTCCTTTGCTTATGAAAAAAAGAATAAATAATAAAAACCAAATTTTGTGTGTATTATTTAAAAAAAAACACCTCCCCCCACCATTCCCATTTTCCAGAAATATAATTATATATGTATAATTACTTTATATTACATATCATTTAGTAATGGTGCGTTGTAAGAGGAGCAACTCTACCACTCAATATAAACGAACAGGAAGTGGATCATTAATTAGTCGTGTACTTAATAAAACTATTGATAATTTACCCGTGGAATTACACATCCCGGGATATGAATATTGTGGACCAGGAACAAAATTAGAAAAGCGATTGAGCCGTGGTGATCCAGGAATAAATATATTAGATAAAGCGTGCAAAGAGCACGACATTGCTTACGCAAAGCATAAAGATTCAAACAAAAGAAGAGAGGCTGATGAAATTTTAGCTTCAAAAGCTTGGTCTCGTGTAAAATCCCGTGACGCATCATTTGGAGAGAGAGCAGCTGCACTAACAGTGGGTGGCATAATGAAAGCTAAGTCTAAGATTGGAGGAGGTAAGCGAAACTTAAATAATAATAAAAAACAAGAAAAGATTAAAAAAAAGAAGAACATCGAAAAAGCAAGGTGGTATTTTACCCCTACTTCCGATATTTGCAGCCTTGTCGGGCTTGGGGGGTCTAGCAGGCGGAGCAGCAGGGGTGGCGTCTGCTATAAACAAGGCGAAAGCCGCTCAAGAAGAACTAAAAGAAATGAAAAGACACAATCGAATGATAGAAGCAATGCGAGGAAAAGGAGGTCAAGGCATTTATTTAAATCCTCCTGCATACAAAAGATAATTAACCAAATACCAAATAAAGCATTAAGTAATTTCGATTTAGCTAAATACGCACATCAATTAAAGATTCCAAATTTTAGAGGAGTCTTTATGCGAGATACGTTACCAAGATATCCTCGCAAAAATGAAAACTGTATTGTTAACCTTGAACCGTTGGATAAATCCGGTTCACATTGGGTGGCATTCAGTAAACGTGGTAAATATGTGCATTATTTTGATAGTATTGGTAATTTAAGACCACCATTAGAAATTTTAACATATCTTAAAAATTGCTATCTACAATATAATTTTCATTCATATCAATCGATTACTTCTTCGATTTGTGGACATTTATGTTTAGTCTTCTTGTATTGTATAAATAAGGGAAACACAGACCGTCTTTAAACATTTCAAAGATGGCTTTCGAAAGACGGATAACTCTTGAAGGTAAAGGCTCGAAGATTGATGTTACATTGGAGAACCCGATTCATCTTGTAGGAGCAGAGTTTTTTGAAATAGGACTTGCAGGATTGTATACATCTAATTCTATTCGAAATGTTACCAACAGAAATAATAAATTTCGCATTCATTTTACTAATTTTTTATCAATTGATTTAGTGGTACCACCGGGTATTTATGAATTTGAAGATCTAGCCTCAGCTTTTGATGATTTACTTAGTTATCACTCATTGTCGAAACTTATACCAGAACATTTAGAAAAAACAAAATTGTATGTGGAAGAGGATATAGATGGAAAAAGAGACAACCGTCTCGTTTTGTCTTCCCCGTTTAATATTGATTTCACTGTAGCCAACAGTGTAGCAGGGCCTTTAGGTATTGAAAAGAAAGTTTACCCTAAAGAGAATAAAAGAGAAATTGAAATTCATCGAAATAGAATCGATAATGAAGTAACAATTAGCGAGAATAATAACATTTTGGCTATAAAGTTGAACGAAGCGGATAGAGCGATTTTAATAATACCCAATGCTAGCTATACGTTAAAACAATTAAGTGAAAAGATTAATGAATTATTAGTTGAACATTTATTAGGTGACAAAGACAAATTCCCATCTTTTTATATTAATTATGATAAAGTCTTTTATCATTGTAAACTACATTCGAAAGTGTTTGCTATAGATTTTGGTGTTGCAGATTCTATTGCAGATTTGTTAGGCTTTTCTCATAGAAAGTTCAAGGCAAACACAACTCATCATTCTGAATATATGATTAAAATTAACACTGTTAATAGTATTCGAGTATGTTGCAACCTTGTGCTTGGTACGAGTTCTTATTTGAACCATAAACCAACACACTCTTTATATAATTTTAAAGCTCATGTTCCTGCTGGTTACCCGATTGTTGTACAACCAACAACGATTAATTTTTTGCCTATGAACACCAAGGTTATTCAACATGTATCTGTGCAACTTGAAGATCATCTTCAACAGCTCATTGATTTGCAAGATGAAGATTTAACTGTAGAATTAATTATTCGTCCAGCACGATATCTTGCTATATAATGTAATGAAATACTGTTATGTTTTCATTCTACTTGAGTAAGCATACTAGAAAACAATCACAAATATGGTTATACTATATAATACTCAAAGTTTGAAAAAAAAGAAGTCAACTCTGATTCGAAAAAATAATATAAATCAATCAGCTAAAATTTGTAAAAAAAAACCAACAACGACATCGCACCTTGAAATCTAAAAAACAGTTATCGAGTAACAACAAACATTTCTTACAGTCTTTAGGCTATCGCGTACTTTAATTTCAATATAAATATTTATGCAATTGTTAATCTTATTTAGTTTCTATCTATAGTTGAAGCTGTTAACATGTTAAGCATGTTTAACATAACAGATAAAAGAGAGGTTGACAACAGAGTTGTGCGACGAGAAGAAAGAGTTTATCAACCTTATTCAGCTAATAAATTCGAAAATAATGATGAAATTCGAATACCGATTCAAAATGAAGAAAACATAGTTTTATTATCAGAAGGTGTTCTTCACTTAGAAGGTCAAATTATTACTTCTAACATAAATCCAGCTGCTTCTACTACAGCGCATCCTGACCAAAATTTTGGGGCTAATCTTTTTAGCGAAATTCGCATCACGTTAAATGGTAAAGAAATTGATCGTACACGCCATCTAGGTATAACAAGTTCTATAAAAACCTTTGCATCATATTCAAAAAACGAATATACAGCTTTACAAAATGCTGGTTATTTTCCCTCTTTAACAACACCAGCAAGTGAAGCAAATATTGTTGATAGTAACACAAAACGTTTTCATATAATACTTCCTTTAAGCAACCTGTTAGGTTTAGCAGAGGATTACAGAAAGCCGATTTTAAACTGCAAGCATGAGGTAATACTTCTCCGATCGTCAAGTGACGCACGTGCGTTGCAATCGACAACCGAAAACGATCTTTCTAAGGTCAAGTTATTTAAAGTTTATCTAAAAATTCCCGTTTTATTATTATCGGACGAAGAACAAATTAAAAGATTAAAACTAATGCAGAAAAATATTCCCATTCAGGTTGGTTTTCGATCATGGGATGTTCATGTCTTGCCTTCTCTTCCTAGAACAACTAAATATAGTTGGACTGTAATGACAACTTCTGAAACTCAAAAACCACGTCAATTTTTATTAGGTTTTCAAACTAGAAGAAATTTACTAAACACATGCTCTTCCTATTTCGACCATTGTAACATTAAATCTATAAGAGTTTTTTTAAATTCAATTTTTTATCCCTATGAAATGCCAACTTCTGAAATTGCCATAAATGACTACAGCGAATTGTATGACATGTTTGTTAAATTTCGTAATGTATATTATCAGATCGATGACGTTCGTTCAGAGACTCTAGTTTCACGAGATGAATTTAGGTCTCTTTGTCCGATTATTGTAATTAATTGTCTCGAACAAGTGGAAGCAGTGAAGACATCTTCAGTCGATGTGCGAATTGAAATCGAGACAAGTGAGAATATACCTGAAGATACAACTCTTTATTGTGTTCTTATTCATGATCGTCAAATATCTTACAGACCATTAACAAATGAAGTAATTATCTAAACCAATATTTGCTAAGTTATAAGCAAGCAAGTAAACAAGTATTCTCACTTTAGTTGCAATCATGGAATTGACAACAACAAACTCTCCTTCTACTGATGCTGGCACGTGGAATAAGAAGCAACCAATAGTTGCAGACATTCGCAAGCTACCAAACGGCAGTTTGGAACTTGCTTACTGTATGTTAAATAACGACAATATACCTTCATTCAGCCCCGTGATCACATGGGTTGCAGCATATTGTGAAAAAACTCTTTCTTCTTTTTTTTAGTCTATTAAGAATAAATATGACTATTTAGTTGTATATAATTTGCCACAGGAATTTTCTTTGTTTGCACTAAAAGCACTTTCCCCCGACTCATTATTCGATCTTAATACGATTGATGGAATGTCAGACCTAATGTTGAGGCATAGCCATCGTTTACCTACAGATTGTCCAAAACATTTACCATCTCTAGCAATGGGAAGCAATAGTTGTGCTAAATTCAATGTCAATGCTGTTCAACATCGGTTAAATTCTTCTGATGGCATCATGAAAATCGTGTGTTCGATAATAAACAAGTTTCGAAACAATGGACTTCGAGGTTTTAATAAGTTTGATTGGAACTACTTTCCTATAAACGTACTGACTATATATGAACCACAACGAATTCGTCTAGAGTGGGAACATCTACCAGATCATCTAAAGAGGAAATTTCAACTGTTTCATCTTCGCTGCAAATGTGACAACTGTAATCGCTATCTATAAAAGGTGGTTAATTAAATCTACTAGTGTCGTTGACCGCTATACATATTTTGTTTTAGTTTGCTTTTTAACACTGTGTATATTTTTTGTCTACAGAAAATAATCATCTGGACAACTAAAAAGAAGAAGAAGAAGATCATCTCAACACACCCACACTCAACTGGACAACTAAAAAAAGAATGAGATTACTTCAAGACAAATAAAATTGTATTAATTGTAATTCTAAATGAATAAAGAAGAAAAGGTCTTTTGTATCATTTCATAATAAAGTTCTTATTAATGATCAATTACCTCCTCACTCTACATGTAAATAAAATAATAATAATATTGTCGGGTGAGGGATTCGAACCCTCATTTTCAATTTCTGAAAATTAGATCTTAAGTCTAACGCCTTAGACCGCTCGGCCAACCCAACACATGCAAATCAAGCATATTAGCCAACGTGTTTTGTTGATTCATCTCAGTTCGCATTTAGCTTTGTGTGGTGAACATCTTTTTCTTTGTGAAGTAAACCAGCATCATGAAGTATTTTAATTGTGTAAAGTATTCCAAAAATCAGTTAATGCAAATGATATTGAGTCAAAAAGAAATGAATTTAAAATCTGAAAGAGATCGGTTAAAAACATTTAAGACATGGTCTTCAGACAGTTTTACGAACACTGCATGGTTAGCAGCTGCAGGATTTTACTATTATGGATATAAGGATATGGGTAGGTGTGCTTTCTGTAATCTGCAACTTAGTTATTGGGAAGAAGATGATGATCCGTTTGAAGAGCATAAGAAATGGGCTTTTTCTTGCCCCTACGTAAACAATATTTCTCCTAGCATAGAATTGAAATGTGAATATGAAAGACTTAAAACTTTTCAAAATTGGCCTCTTCCCTGTCCAAACGAATTTTGTTTAGCATCAGCAGGATTTTATTATACTGGTCATGGTGATAAGGTGAAATGTATATTCTGTAAGATTGAAATTGAAAATTGGAGGGAAAACGATAATCCTTTAAATGATCATGAAAAATGGGCGCCATATTGTCCATATTTAAGAGGGTTTTACGTCGGCAACGTTGATTTAAATCCTGAAAATCCTACTATTATTCCATATAATACAAGTTATGATACGTGTGGAAGCAATATATGTTGATGTGATGTGATTTTTTGTGCAGTGTGCATTCTCAGACGTAAACGTAGACATGCTGAAGTTTGTTAAGCAGTCAAACACTCTACCAGTAATTTCATTTACTAATGCTGAAAACCAGAGTAAAAGTGAAAAAAGAAAGCATGGTGTTTTACTACCGAACACGATTCGATGTATCATTTGCGGTCCATCGAACTGTGGCAAAACAAACGTAATGCTAAATTTATTGTGTCATAAAAATGGAGTTCGTTTTGAAAACGTTTATATTTATTCTAAATCACTTGCTCAAAGTAAATATGTTGAATTAAAAAAGTTTTTGGACTCCATAAAAGAAATAAAAAGTGATTTTTTTTCCGATAATGATGAAGTAATGCCTCCAGAAATGGCTAGAAAAAACTCTATATTTGTTTTTGATGATGTAGCCAGCAATAAACAACAACACATGAAAGATTATTTCAGTAGAGGTCGTCATCACGACGTTGACGTATTTTATCTTTGTCAAACATATTCTTGTATACCTAAACATCTAATTAGAGATAACGCTAATTTTTTAATTCTTTTTAAACAAGACGGAACAAACTTGCGCCATGTATATAACGATCATGTAAATACAGATATGAGCTATGAACAGTTCTTTGATATTTGTTCGTATTGTTGGCAAAACTCTAAGTTTGGCTTTTTGGTTATCGATAAAGATAGCGAGTTACAAAATGGTCGATATCGCAATGGATTTGATGTTTATTTTCAGTTATAAATATGACTTCAAAAAGAGCTAAATGGCCATTCGTGTTATTGCTTTTGCGTGGTTAACAACTTAACTATGACATCGTTTAACGAAACCAATAATGTGTCTATCGGACGACCGACTTCACGACATGATATTGCAACTAAATCATATGTTGATGATAAGCTACTGCAATATGGAAATCAACTAACAACAACAACAAGCGACGGACATCTAAGTATTAACGGCAAACGGTTAAAAAATGTTGGAACGCCAATACATGTTGAAGATGCATGCAACAAAGGTTATGTACTGAAGTTATTAAATGAGCTAAATAAAATCGAGTCTAAAGAAGACATACAACGAAACTTTAACGACCTTAAAGGTTTAATTTTTTCAATTTGTAAAATAGAGAAAAAAGAACTTGACTTTCAAAACAAACGTCTCGCGGGCTTAGCTTTACCATCATCTGCAAATGATGCAGTAAACCTTATTGCAATGCAGCAACATACATCGAATATAAAAAAATATCTTGAGACCCGAATAACCGAAGTGTTACAACGAGTAGAATTCATTCATGGTTTAGTGCGAGAATTTTCAGAAGATCACTTTCCGTATGATCAAGATACTCTCGACTTGGGTAACAAAAGAATAAGAAATGTTAAAGATCCAATTCAAAATCAAGATGCTGTAACGTATTCTTTTCTTAAAACTCATGTAACAAATGAACTCGATGAAATTAAAAAATCTCTTTTGAATAAAACAGAGATGATGAAACTGTAGATATGTTAAATAGAAGAATAAGAAACATATCTCAACCAGTCGATTCGTTAGATGCAATAAACAAATATTACTTAGAAAACTTTGCTGCCTCGCGAAAAGATCTAGAAGACTTAATCACTAAATTTAATAAACAAAACTTTTTAAACGTAGACGATGGTGGAACTTTAGATATGATGAGTAAACGAATTACTCACGTAAACAATCCCATATACGATAACGATGTTGCAAATAAGACGTTTGTTGAACAATTTGCCGCTTCCCGACGTGAATTTGATCAATTGAAACAAACTGATCTACAACATCAAAAACAAACAAATGTTGAGTTTCCTGTTAACGACCAAGATGTGACAAATAAACGGTTTGTAGAACACTATGCTGCTTCACGAACTGAAGTTAATCAACTAAAAGAAATTTTAAGCAATTTACAAACTCGTATTGAGGGTGTTGCTAACAATCTCAATATTGTTAAAAAAGAAGATCTTGAAAGTTATGCTGCTGAATCCAAAGAAGAATATAACAAGTTAAAAACTGAACTAGAAAAAATTGAGCAAATGGTTAACAAAGAACCTCTCGAAAGTTTTACTGCATCCAAAGAAGAATATGGTATATTAAAAGATGAAGTAAAGAAAAAGAACTTATCAAAATTTATTCTGAAATTCTCCAACACACCATCAATCCATTCACCAGTATGCACGCTTCATAATCATAACATACAGTATCAACTTCCCTACAAAGGTGTATTAAAACCAATTTTTGTTTCACCAAGATCTCCAATTGTGTATGCAATTTTAAATATACGTCAAGAGATTGAACTGGATGGCAGTGATATTGTTGTTGAAGAGCAAGATGAAATTCAGTTTCGACTTAGAGACCCTAAAACACATAAAACTGATGATCTTCCTCTTCAAATCGATTTTGAATATACTATAAATAAGTAAAACAGCCACAATTTCCGTTTAGTCATGGAGAAGAGCTCGAAGATTAAAGCTGAAAGTCGAGTAAAGGATAAACTTTCTCGCTTAAAAAAAGATGTTAAAGACAAGTATCTTTCACTTCAAAATGATGTTAGACGAAAAGAATTAGATATAGAGACTAACTTTAAACCAGTAACAACTTCATTAAATCAACTTGTAGCTATTGCTAATACATCAACTCAAAATAAAGAAAATCGAAAAAGAAAAGGAAAATATGACGATTCTGAATCCACTGCTACTTCAGACGAAGAAGATGGAGATAGCATCAAAATAATTTCACTACTTAACCGCTACTTTGATCCGTTCATTAAACAAAACGTGGATAGAACATTTGGTATAACGATAAGAAATGATAAACAATACTTGGGACGCGAACGAGTTTTCTTTGATAAAAAGTGGATAAAAGTTGGTGGTGAAAAATTTCCTATAACAGAAGGTCTACTTGAATTGATTCAAAGGAAAGTACCAGACCCCACTCTAATAGATAGGAGTGATTTAACTTCATATTTGAAATTATTAAATGTTTCAAACGTGCACAAAAGAAATTATACAAGCAATGCAGCTCCAAGAGGGACGCAATCTTATAAGTATAGACATATAATTGAACCCCTTCTCACTGAAGACATAGATAGAATTATAAAAACAGCAGATGAAAATGAAGAAGAAGCAAATACTACGATGCATACTGGATATGGTAAAAAAAACACATCGCGCCACAAGCCATTTGGAAATTTGAAGGCGGAAACAATATTGAATTCGTTCACTGGAATGAACCAAACAAATTGGTATCAAGACTTAAGGGACACTGGGACTGAAATTTTAGTGAAATTTGTGGAAAATGTCGATTTTCGGTTCTTTCCATATTAATACACCCCTATCCCCTGCGGATCATATAGCAGTGTTTTTATCCGAATTCCGCCATTTTTAAAGCCCTGGCGAAGCATTAAAATGCACGGTGTGTCCTTTAAACGCCCCAGCACAGTAAGTGTCCTGAAGGTTCTGAGTCTTGGTGTTTCTACAATCGAAGTATCGCAGCTGGTAAATCACCACAGAGTCATGACAAAATGGCTGTAGAACTTTAAGAACCCTTAGTTGTCAAGATTATGCGTGTTTATCACAGGCTGGCATCAGATGAGCTACTATCCAGATGCATCCGTGGTGCTACTGAAAATCAGAATGAGTCTCTGCATTCTGTTTTCTGGAGGAAGTGCCCAAAGGAGATTTTTATTTCACGGAAGATACTTGAAATTGTTGTTAGCAATTCTGTAGCAGAATTCAACATGGGGTGTAATGTAACAACAGAGTTGAAATCAGGAATAAGATTAACTTCAGTATCTCATGTCACAGCACAAACACTTGAAAGATGTGACAGTCGCAGGAAGAATGTAAGTCCGCGGTCATAATTGGAGAAGCGAAAGGCATGTCGACGGAAGGTGAAACTGACAGAAATGAAGGAGGAGGCTGAAAAATAGAAGAAGGAGGGTGTCACCTATGCTGTAGGACAATCCTAATGTCATTGGTAAGCTGAAACCTTGTAAATTGTGCATCATTTTAGAAAATTGCTGTTTTCTCGGATTCACATTTTCAGGCATTCAAAATGTTACTCGCGTCATAATTCTTATGATATTGCTTTCAAATTGGGAATTTATTATCTTCATTGCAATGACTATAAACCTGCGGATCGTTTTTTAGATTGCACTTTTGGTATGGATGCAAAAAATTTCAAACTGGAAAAATACGATTTTTTTTTGTAGAAAAAAACTTGGTTATGAAAAAAATTAATTTCTTGACACTCATTAATGCAATTCAAAATCGGATCCGTAGGTTTCTTCCAATTGTTATAGTGCAATAGAATATTACCTAAAAGTTACACTATCTTGTTTTTTTTAACGCGGCTGACCTTTATAAAACTTGAATAATTAGCACAATAAATATACAAAATAATTAATATCTGGAGAACTAATCAACTTACAATGCTCACGTTTCCCACAGTGGTTTATAATATGACTATTCATAACCATATAAAATTTCAAAGCTGTACCTCAGTTTATATAGAATTTGAACATTTCAGTCCCAGTGTCCCTTAAAAAATTAATTGCATCGAAAGCTGCAGGTCACACAGGACTAGACAGCGAAATCTTTGCAATAGAAGAAGAACTAAGAAATGCTGGATATATTGAATAAAAATTCCAACGTTTGTAAAACAATGCACAGTATGTTATAAAACATTGTTTGGAAAATAACTATGAACGAAATCAGACGAGAAATTGCAAAAGAACTTCACGCACCGCTTAGAAAAAAGTTTAAAAGACGACGTGTTATTAGCAAAGGAATCGATGACCTCCATGAAGCTGACCTTGTGGACATGTCCAAACTTGCAAAATGGAATGATGGATTTAAATATTTATTAACCATTATTGACGTTTACTCGAAATATGCATGGGCAATTCCTCTTAAAACCAAAAAAGGAAGTGAGATCGTAAAAAGCTTAAAATTTGTTTATTCTCAAAGTAAAAGATTGCCGAATTATTTTCACACCGATCGAGGAACGGAATTTTATAACAGTGAATTCAAAACATGGTCTCAGAAACAAAATCTAAAGCATTATTCCACTGGCAGCTCCATTAAAGCGAGTGTGGTAGAAAGATTTAATCGAACTCTTAAGGAATCGATGTGGAAAGAATTCACAACACGAGGTTCTTACCGATGGGTACATATTTTGCCTGAGTTACTAGTAAAGTATAATCACAAAATACATCGCAGCATCGGCATGAAACCTAATGATGTAAAAAGAAACAATCCACCCCGCTTGCCAACACAATATAATGAAACTTTAAGAAAACCAAAATATAAAATCGGTGACATTGTAAGAATATCAAAAATCAAGAAACACTTCACTAAGGGGTACGAAGCTAATTGGACAACGGAATTATTTACAATTTATAAAGTTCAAAATACTAATCCACGAACATATCTTTTAGAAGATAATAAAAATTTGCCTATATTCGGAGCGTTCTATGAAGCAGAGTTACAACGAACAAAACATCCTAATATTTACTTAGTCAACAAAGTACTACGTAGAAAAGGAACCCGAGCCTTCGTATCTTGGCTTGGATTCGATTCAACTCACAACTCATGGATCCCCAACAAAAATATCTTCTAATTACAACAGTGTAAGTTTTTTTATTTTTTATTCCTCACAAAGATATTATTATTATTATTATTATTATTATTATTAATGTGTCTCTATATATATTTTTCAGCTCACTAAAACCAACACACGCAAGAAAGAAAAGAATGATTGTACTTACCCGTGCACAAGACCAGCATATTCCACTCTGCAAACAACACAGCATCTTCAATTCTCCGCAGCTTGTTGGAAAAAGAACTACTTACCACTTTACGAACGAAGATCATATCATTTTTCACTAATTCATATTATATAATTAATGTAAACCACAAATGATCAAATAAATATATTTTAAAAAAAAATTACACTACACAAAATTATTATTATTTTTTTTTTCGTTAAAAAACAACCACTGTCCAACGTCCATTTAATTAACAATTTGGACTTCTTCTTCTTCTTCACCTTCTTCGGCATCCATGCCATCCATGCCTGCACGATCTTCACCCCCCACACTCTCTTCCTCCAGCGGCGGAAAATCGAGCAGCTCAATACTGTTGGAATTGATTGATCGCAGCCGCTGAATGATTACCCCCAATATGTGGGGGGTTACGCCATCCGACGTCAACTCTCGACAATGCTGGCGGTCTCGAATTATTTCTAAGAGCTCACAATTGTACATGTCCTGCTGTAAATTAGTAAGCCCGTTGAACCACACATCCTCCTCCACTTTGAGCGCGCTCACGGCAAAGTTTAACCCCAGCCTCTCTGATTGCTCTCTCAGAGATTTTATCTCATAGAGCTGCTGGAGCTTAACAAGAAGACTTCCATACATGCTCATGATGATAGACAACTGTGTTACTTTGAAACTAAGTGTTACTTCATAGCTATGTGCTCATATATATTGTGAATATCAAACTGCAAAAAAGCTATTTTAAACATTTTCACATGGAGCTCTGGGAACTGGCTTCAGATCTTGTTCTCTCATTAAAAATTACACACTTGAATAATGACGTCTAGGAATCTAAAAACAATCAGATCAAGATTCATTTCACACACTCGAAGATATACATGACATATAAAACACTGTAACCAAATTGAGATCATGAAGCAAGCCAGAACACAAAAAATGTTAACATCATTTAAATTAAACAGACATAACATAGCGACAAGGAGTAACACAACTCCACTCCCACGCTCTGGTAATATATGCCGTACTTAAACAGAGTGTAGCTTTACAACATCAGTTTACTTATTTAGCAAGCGCGAGCAAAAACTTTAACAACCATGCACCACATGTGTGGGGAGCGCTGGCTGGTCTCATGGCTTGCCGCACGGCGCGAGCAAAAACGGAACAGCTGCACACCACATGTCTGGTAGCGAGCCGGCTATGTCGAGCGCCTCACCGTACACTCTCATTCAAAAGTTATGACACCCAAGACTCTCTACACTTCCTTTAACAATTACCAAAATATAATTCAATAATCAATCAATAATTAATAGCCATGATACACAACTAACCTCTGCTGTCCTCTCCATGCGAACACAAGGCATGGTGGTCATCCTAACCATTAGCCATTCACCTGATCCCACCTGGACCACGTGCTCGCTCTAAGGACCCATGACGTCATCAGGATTACGCAATTTCTGGTCATGATGATGCAATATTCAAAGTCTAGCGAATTATACTACTAACGTGTGTCACCTACCATTAATTTTCACCATCCAAATACTGGGTGACACTTTATGACCACACTCAAATCGAACCCATGATGCTTCAACGCAACACTGTCATCAAAACGTTCTTAAAACATTATCTCCACGAAGCTACTTAAAATCTCAAAATTCACAACCTCCTCGACTAACAACACGTGTCTGTATCTCACGAAATACTACCCCCAATAGAATACCTCCCAGAATATCAACACTAAATTATTCAGAATTACAAATCACAGCAGTGACAGGTGTTATATTTCAAAAGGCACGAAGCAATTAAGGTCTTCAAAATAAATCCATAAATCCAGCTCACACCAACCACATTGGAACCTCGCACTAAAAAAAACTGCCAAGCTATCAACACACTATTACTCAGAGAATTTAAATTTATTTACCACAAAAGATGACACTACTCCAGTAACCTCCCCAGGACACTGACTGACACTAAGGCTCACAATCGATCAGAACATCTGGTGGCAACAGCCGAACTCACACACACCCAAGATGACGGGTCCACACAAAATTTTAACGAACCCAGAACTTTTCAGAGTTGAGACTACAACAGAAACGCTAGCGGTCTAACAGATCAAGGCTGCAAGTTATAAATAACTAACCAGCTAATGCACTGAAGCACCCTCAAGCGAAAAATCCTGAATCAAAATATCAAAATATGCCCGAACGCCTACAACAGCTGATTATGAAGTGACACACACACCCAAACTAACGGAGTCTACATGAAATCTCATGAACCTGCAACCCTTCAGAATGTGACCACAATAGAATAACCTAGCCGCCTAACAGCAAGAACTGCAAGTTATGAATAACTAACGAACCAGCCTACCCAATGCAATCCCAAACGAAACACTGCAACCTCAAAAAATCTCAAAATCAGACTAGTGAACACAGCAGCTGACATACAACGACAGCTCAGCATGCCACCGCAGGGTCATCTCCCTAAAGGAAAACTTTCACCAACCGAACTACCAAATAATTTTTACTACCAAAAATCAACAAGTATTCCCAGAGCTAGCAACTTCATCACTGGAACTCGAACACAGGACTCCAGTCCCTAACATTCATCCATCACACATCCTTCTCAAACATCTCATTATAAAATTTAACCTCCCACGATAATACCCCAATTACATTCAATTACGCAAATTAGCAGTCTTACAGTCATCATGAACACAAAATACCCTATGGTATTAGAAACACTTACCGACAGCTCAGCAATCGTAGCTCGACTCTCCATACTAACTGGACGAGTGGCCTCTAAATACCCCCCCCCCAAAAAAAAAACTTGCCTGTCACCGAGATAACGAAGTCCCATACCTTCAGTCACTCGACTCGGGCAAATACTATATACACCCTGCCAGGAGCGAACCAAAATGGTACTCACACCCCAAATTAACTGGACTCCTGACAGTAGATCCCCGCACGAAGCACATCTGCATAATAGGTCCAGTTCAAAATGTAACTAATACAACTAATATAAATAACAATCCACCTTACGTTACTGGCAATTAGGCCTCAATTTACTCCCACCTTAATTCAAATTGCAAACTTACATCAATTCATTCACACATGACTAATTCATTCAATCAACAGGATCAAAAAACTTGAAGGACTACAGAAGAAGAAAAATTGATATCAAAGGAAAACCAGTTCGATCCCTAGTCAGGACAGCAATTAAAATCGCATCACACACCCTCTTACATCCTGAACACAATCAACCACGGAAATACATTCATACCTCCACCAGACACACAGGCTCACTTCCCTGAACAATTCTAAATTCCCCATTTACACCAGTATGTTAGTATTCGGATCGTCAAGACACTATAACGCCAACGGAGTATCAACTCACGTGAGGACCTGATAAAACAACCCGTAGTTGTAGCCCTGAAATCACAGTTCTCCTTACATCGTAGAAATACGTCTTAAAACGCAAGAAACGAATCGGGGGAAATTATGTATTTACACCCTAAATGAGATGAAGACCTGAAGGTGAATGCCTCCCAGAACGATCTCACTTAGTAAGTCACTCGACGAAACACACTCTAAGATACTGAATATTAAAGCAATCACAAATACCTGACCAATTTAGATGACAACCTAACCTTAAAATCCCATGTCACAACAAGACAATTTACTCTCCCCCCCAATTACTAAGCAAACTTAAACATCAATCAAACATACATAAACACTCACCTGATTCATTTATACTGAATTAGCACACACGCAATTCGACATTTCACTTCATTCAAAATACAATTACCGAACGCACATATAGACAGCAATGCGACCATTCCCCAGAATTAATTTAACGCAGAATAAGTTCACAACACCAAATTTTAACACTCACACGTTCCAATTTAATTGAACGGAACTACCAACAGCGAAATAGTTAACCCCCAGCTAAAGAGATGACAACAAAACTTGAAATGTTTGGCCTAACAAACAGCTGACAACTACCAATTATACCTCACACGTATTATGCACAGCGAATCGCAGAACTTCACATCTCGAGCCTTACGTCACTAATAATTATGAAGAACAATTACAGATTTACCCCAAGGAACCTGCTGATGATAAATCCACACACGCAATTCACATTTTTACTGACATCAGTTATATGAAAATAATAACTTATCCACACTCGTCGGCCATGATTGTTCAAAATAACTACGTGATTCAACAGGCGTGCACTCAACGCACATCAAAACAGACACTAAGTTATTCTTACTGGAAATACAAGCTTATCAATTTCAGCCTATTGTCAAGAGAATTTAATACGTCAATAATTTAAATTTTACCAAAACTACTTCCAATAAGACAACTATTTTATTCTTTCCAAACACGTGACACAATTAAGTCAAAACAACACTTCCCGAGGTGTACATTTAGCACAGGCGCAGTAAATTTGAGCTGGACTATTACTCACAAGAAACAGAATGAATTTACAACCACCCCAAAACATACAAACAGCATATCAAAACTCACCACGTGTGAAATTCTTTCTGCCGGTCGATCAATCAATCAATCTGGCAACGCAGCTCCGCCATTACTCCCTCGGCAGCCTGACTTCCGTTCCGCGCACGTGACTGCCACTTACAGTTCTCAGCGATCTTCTCGTCTGACAGCTGACGATATGATTGCTCATTTGGTCTCCGGTGTACACAGCAAGTTATTTTACTTGAAATCAAATCACAACAGATATTAGGTTATGCTCTAATAACTAGCCTACCTATTGGAAAGAAGAAAAATTAGTAAGGAGGACCCAATCTACGTTAATTACTGAATTTTAATTATAATTAATTTCTGCAATCAGTCAGCAGGAAAGATTATTTGCTAATGGCAAGATCACAGAAACAACCATGCTATGATGCTACCACTGCACCAGCACTATCCCCCCTTACCCTTTAAATAAACCAAAATAATAATAATTATAATAATAAAAATATAAATTATTCTCGCTTGCTGAGCCCAAGGTTGCAGGTTCGAAACCTGGCGCAGTCAGCTGGCATTTGAGGGTGCGCAAATGCGAGGGAGCCGTGTCAGTACATTTACTGGCACGTTAAAGATCCCCTTCGGGGCAAAATTCCGGCACCCCGGCGTCTCTAAAAGCCAGGGTAGTTAAAAGGGACGTAAAACCAATAACATTATTATTATTAAAAATATAAATTAGCATATCAAAAATATAATTTAGAACACACAGAAACTGCCCTAATTTAAGTGACTCGGTAGGCCAGCTGAGTTCACAGCAAAAAACCTAGGAGTGAGTGTTCCTATTTTCGTGATATTCAAGAACACCCTGATTTAATTTAGGATAAGAGATCAGGCGGGACGAACCTAATTCAAGACAAGCCTGTTGAGAGGAAGCCCTGAGGCGTACCCAGTAGGCCGATAATTTTGATCTTGCCACACGTGGTGAAGGTAACAGGAATAATCTTCCTACTGACTGCCAGCATTAAATAAAAAACAACATCCAGATATCAAGGTATATGAAAATCTAGAATTGATACAATTAAATTACAATTAAATCCCTTAACCGTTTAACCTAAAATTTAAAAGGCAATACAGAATTTAGTTTCAGACAATACTGTAAATTAAATAAAATCAGTCATTGCCCAGTCGGCAAAATTTCATTTCCCAATCATACGATAAATTGAATTACTGAACAGTGAGTAGTATCATCCGCAAAGATGAAGGAAATATAACAACATGAAATTCGGGACCGGTGCCATTTCACAAACAAATTGCATAAAGCAACAAACGCGTTCCTTAGAGAACGAAAGCGTCCGACAAGCTTCCGAGTCCAGCACTGACTGTCCTTTGGAGCCTATCTGACCAAAGTTAAATCCACGAGGTTCCCACCCAGCTAAGAGGAAATAGGACAATGAATAACCCACCCTGCAGTAAACTACATATAACAGTATGACCAAATTATACAAGCCCTTCCAAAATATTACATACTAATATACTAAATAAAAATGTCAGTCTGTATCTAGCTCAAATTATGGTTCACCGACACATGGCCTTAAAATCACATTACCAAAATTTTGCAGTCAAAGTTTGTATTCATTAAAGAACAGTTTCTTTCAGTTGCCTCTTGAATTAAGTTAAGATTGTACCACCTGGTGTCTTCCAGCCCTCCGAGGAAACTGCACTATGAGTTTCCCCGGAGGCAATTGCTTGTGAGTCTCGTTGCCAGCAAGGTCCTTCACACACTGACCTTCCAGTCACCAGCTGCTACCCTCAAGTCTAACGCACCCCCACCACACTACTTCAGTCACACCAACTTGACTAGTGGTGCAAGCGTGCCAAAACAAAGCCAGAGTCCAAGGTTTACAATTGGTACCTCGAATATCACCCCACACAGTTAGTGCGTAGAATCTTCCCAGGAGTTGAGATGTTTCACAAGGTTCTTGGCCAAATGTAGCTGACAGGGAGTGTTCGCATCTCCAATGTTCACAGATACAAAGCTTGATATATCTCCCTCGCCAAGTTTCCATTAGCGATAATACTTTAAGTGGCAGGACACACAAAAGGTAAAATTCCTGGCAGAAAAGGGCTTGGCGAATCCACTTCACCAACAGATCATAGTCAGGTGCAGGAACAAGGACGAAAGGAATTCCCAGAATTCCCATGATAGTTTGTCCGGTCACACCTGGAGTTCTTACTGCGTCTCGAAGATAAAGATGTATATATACTGATTTACAAAATCGGTACAATGTATGTGCCGACTTTGTATAATTGCATGGCTAGAGGATCTGAGGTAAAAAAAAAGTATACATATACATGAAAGCCTATATGTAAATAATTCCCCATTGATAGTACCCGTGTGACCACTGTGTAAGCCAAGCCATGATCCTTGACAGCTGCCTTTCTTCTCTAGATTTTGCACCTCTGTATGTAAAACATCTTAAGTAGTATTTTGTGACTGAGTCGCACAACATCCAAAATTTTATTCCCCATTTATGGTGGTGTTTAGTTGGGCATGTACTGAAGCAATTGTGTATGGCATTTTGTACCAGCCAAGCTTTCATCGATGATTAACTGCTGATGTGGTGTATAGTGATGCCGAAATAATCACTTGGCATGCTGTAGTAGGGCTTCAAACCGAGCACACGGGTCATAATTAATTGTCAGTACCAGGAGCAGAAAGTTTACTGTTGTCCGTTAGATGAAGAAATCTCAGTATCAATTGAAATCTGTTTCGTGAAAGCATCTTTCCAAACAACGGGCCCCCCAGGGGCTCACATCTTGTGGGCGTGGGTTGGCGACCACGGGGCCCCAGCTGAGTCCGGCATTGCTTCCACTTACTTGTGCCGGTTCCTCTCTTTCTTCTTTCCTGTCGACCTCCCTTGGTCAACTCTTGTTCTCTTCCGACCCCGACGGTATTAGGGTATCCGAGGCCTAGGGAGTCTCTTCCTTTCCCGCCTTCATTGGCCCTTGTCTCATCTTTTCTGATTCCCTCCTTCTGCGAGGGGTCAGCCTTCTTTTTCTTTTCCTTTTACCTCCTGCCTTGTGCTCAAGGCCCTTAAGGAGGCAGGGTGTATGTAGCCCCACCACTTCTGGTGCACCGTCGATAATGCTACACCCTCAGGGGCTCACGGCTGGTGAGTTCGGGCGTTGGCGACCCCGAGGGATTCCTGAGCTGGGTCCGTTTTCCCCTTTTGTCCCTTCCCATTGGGGCGGACCTTCTCCTCTCTCCCCTCTCCTCTCCTCTTTTCCTTTTATTTCCTTTTCTCTTTAAGATTCCCGCACTGTTTTTGTTACTCGAATCACCGTGTATCTAAATTCCCTTTTACCATTTTTTTTTAAGGCATTTTTGATCTATGTTGCATTTTGTAAGTCTCTTCGATCTAAATTACATATCGCGATTGTTTTCAGCCTCAATTGCATTTTGTAGGGATTGACAATCTAAATTGCTTTTTAGTAAGTCTTTCAATGCAGGCGTCAGGGCATTTTAGTGAGTATTTTGAATTTCAATTGCATTTTGTAAGTATTTTCAACCAAAACCGCATTTCGCACGAATTTTGAATCTACATTGCATTTTGTTTGGTGGGCATTTTGCACATATTTTGATTCTCAATTGCATTTTGTGGGTATTTTGAATCTAAATTACATTTGTCAAGTATTTTCAATCTAAATTGCTTTTTGTAAGTATTGTCAATCCACATGAGTCGTTTGAATCTACCGTACATTTTGTAAGCATTTTCAATTTCAATTGCATTTTGTAAGTATTTTGAATTTCAATTGCACTTTGTGAATAATTTGGATTGGAACTGGGATATTTCAATCTGAATTGCATTGTGTATTTTCAATTTCAATTGCATTTTGTAAGTATTTTGAACCTCAATTGCATTTTGTACGTACTTTCGATCTCATTTGCATTTTGTAAGTATTTTGAATTTCAGTTGCATTTTGTAAGTATTTCGGCGCTACTTTGCATTTTGTACGTATTTTGAATCTAGCCTACGTTTTGTGGGTCTTTTTCAATCTATTCTTTTTCTGCAACTTTTCGTTCTAAATTCCCTTTTGTAAGACCATATTGTGAGTTGTTTCCATGTGAGTTCCTTTTTGTACGTATTTTCAGTCTTCGGTAATTTTATTCTGGTTTCCATTTCATTATCATTTTCGCTATCACCCAGATCATTAGGGGCCGATAACCTCGATGTTAGGCCCCTTAAAACAACAATTATCATCATCATCATCATCCAAACAACGGTGTAGCAAGATGATCAGTTACACTCCAATAGGAAAATATGGAAGGCTTCCTATGAATCCAATGTTGAATATGACGATGATAAAAGCCTTCATTTTCAATAAAGTGGTACGCGCCAAACTTTAGCTCTGGATTTTGGTGACAAAACACATTTTGACATGAATTGTTGGTGTACTTATTTGTTTCATTTACCATCATATTTACCAAAGCAGCAGTAAAGAACAGTTCAAAATATGTTATTGGAGAAGCATTACGGGGGGGGGGGGGGACATGTTTTGAACCAGGGAGTTCCTTATAAGTGACTGGAGTAGCATGTCCATCAGGTTGATTTGGAAAGATTTCTTGGAAATCAATACCAGCATCTGCATGGTCTTCATGTAAATTTCCACTATTATTATCACAGACATCAACAACTTGATCATCGTCTTTATCACTTTCTGTATCTTGTTGGTCTTGCAGTGATTTTCGTGTCAGTTCCACGGTCTGAGAAACTGTAGGCTAACTAACCTGAACATCTGATTTACTGGGACCATAATAGCACTTCCTCCTCGGTGCAGGTGATAATGGTGGTGTTCCTGGTATCACTTCACTTTCACTCTCAGAATCCAGTTCATCTGCTATAATATTTTCTGCCTCTAAATAAGATGCTAATTTATCGTCATCTATGCCGGCTAGAAAAACATCTACTGCAGATCGCCTTGTTTGACAATAAGCCAGAGAGTGCAAACGGCACATAATATAAACACCCTCTCTTTGTGAAGGACGTTCTTATAAAAAGAAATACTATCTAGGACAAGCTTGAAACACTACGTTTCCAGTGACTTGAAAACACTTTCTTCACGCTAGAGACCGGAAGATCCACGTCTTTATATTGGATCCTAACTGTCTCAGCGACACGATGTAAACCGTGAGGAAGACATATCAGGTGAACTAACTTGGGATAAATGCCTTTTAATCCAGTTCCTGCTTAAACAATATATGGAGCAACATCACTCAGAAAAAACAATACATTGCCATACCGTGCCCCATCTGGCCACAAGATAGCTAACGAGTCATTGAAAAATTGTGCAATAGTAGAATAGAATGATTTACTCGGTCAAGTACTTGTATATTAAGAAGATTATGATCTACCATGATATAGCACCAACTACAGCACTACATACACATTGTCCCGCTGCATCTGTCGTTTCATCAATAGAAATCCAAATTTTCGTGCTTTAGTTGATCCCGGACATGAAGAAATAACGTCTTGAAACCTCTGTTACAAATACGTAGTTTTTTCTCAATGTAGATTCGTCTGGCACACTTCTGTCTGTGTATTTTTCTAAACATCCCCGTAGCTGCTCGTTATATAATTTCCTCAATGGAATGTCCCAACTCACTAATGCTAAACACAAGTCTTTGAAAATTCCCCCCTGTGGATGGGGGGTTTACAATACACCCACGGTATCCCCTGCCTGTCGTAGGAGGCGACTACAAGGGGCAACCTTGGCTATTCTTTCAGGTATCCGGCTTGTCTTGCGAATTGGACCTCCCGTGGGTGGGAGGGATGGAATACACTCACAGGTATACCCTGCCGGTCGTAGAAGGCGACTAAAAGGGTTTCTTGGCCCAGGTCCCCTTTACGGGTTTGACCGCCAGCTCTAAACGCCCCACTTTGTGCGATATGATCCTCATAAGGTTATATCGCACGCCTTTTCCGTTCATGCTTTTGATGTCTGGCACTCAAAATTATACAGTATGTGCGTGCTGTCAGGGGAAGGGCCACCTAAGTGTGCGACTACGCTCGAGAGCCTGTTCGGTCTGGCCACACCGACAGGTGGGTGCGCCATGTACCCTGCAGTAGTATCCGCCTGACAACGCAGGTCCCCGCACAGCTGCATGCCTGTGCTGGAAATCTCTCTAGTATATGCCAAGGGGTACATGCCTGTATGGCATGTCAAACATCGGACTCCCGGGCAATGCCTTCCAAGCTAGGCGGGCCTTGCCTTGGCTGGGTAGCGCCTACAGAGACAGCCTGTGATTGGAGTAGGTGGCATTCAGGGAGGATGAAATGGCCATGGGACAGAAAAGGAATATCTCCCAACAGAGGGGTCCGCCACCCAAGTCTTTAGCTTTTGATTCCCTACGGGGATCAACCCCCTGGGAACAGTCTGTTCGTGAGAATCTGGGTGCTAACACTCCCGAGTTTCTTTTCGCAACCAGAACGGATGGGGGTGATTTCAAGATGGTAAAGTCTATTTTGTTTTCTCGCCACATAGAAGGGGTCTATGGTGAGCTTGAGAAGGTACAAAAGATAAGAAACGGTAGCTTGTTGCTCAAGACTAGGACTGGTGAGCAGGTTGAACAACTTCTGAAATGTGACCACTTTGGCGATATCCCTGTCAAAGTGGAAAAGCACACGTCTCTGAATCTGGTCCGAGGAGTTATTTTCCACCGGGACCTGATTCTGAACACTGACGTGGAGCTCAAGGTGGATATGCAGCACCGTCACGTGACTGATGTCCGGCGCATTACGTGCAAGGTCAATGGTCAAATCGTGGATACTAGTGCTTTCATTATTTCCTTTGAGCTTTCGGTGCTCCCGGAGAAAGTCAAGGTTACAAGTTACCGTTGTGACGTACGGCCTTATATCGCTCCACCAATGAGGTGTTATAAGTGCCAGAAGTTCGGGCACATGTTATCCCGATGCCCGAGCCCTCAAATCTGCGGCACATGCGGTAAGGTACCCCACGAAGCGGAAGAGTGCACCACACCATATCAGAGCACTAATTGCCCTGGATTTCATTCTCCTCGGGGCAGGAACTGCCCTGTCTTCCTGAGTGAGAAGAAAATCCAGGAGATCAAAACCCTGGATGGTCTCACCTACCAGGAGGCCCGCAAGAAGTACCATACCACGATTTCGCCTTCTCCAAAGACTGATTATAGAGCTATAATACCCAATTTGGTCCCGGCTACCTCATCTTTTGTCTCAACTGTGAAACCTTCTAATGTACCACCGCCATCTACATCTGTATTTACACCCCAGAATCGGAAAGAGAGCCCGAAGGTGACTTCAACCCCACCTTCGGCCCCAAAGAAGGCTGTGCGAGCGAAGGCTGCTCCGCTCGCACAGCAGGGGAGGACGTTGAAGACTTACTCCCCAACAAAACGGTCGGCGAATGCCGCGCCGAAGCCGGCGGAGGTGGCATCGTCCACCAGGGTCAGGAATTCGTCTCCTGACCCGTCTAAATATCTTAAAGAGGCGGGGTAGAAGGGAGCCCGCACTACGCATTCCTTTTCTCCAAAAAAAAGGGGGAAGCCATCCGCTCCACCACCTGCGGATGCTTCTGCGCCTGGGGACGTTTCGGTCCCCAGATCTACGCGGTCCCCACGGAGATCAACCCGCCGCCGAACTGCGTCTAGGAAATCTTCCGCTGAGTCGATTCACTCCACGACCTCGCCTGATGACATGGAGATTATAGTCGACGTAGTGACTGTAGATCCTCCAGAGGATAAGTTGTAGCTTGCTGCTCCAACTTATTCCCTAAGTTCACACAATGGCACTGTTACAGTGGAATTGCAACAGTTATGACAGGCATTTGACAGAACTTCACTATGCCTTATTTGTTTTACCCTTTTTAACCATCCGCCTTTTATTCTTTTTATTCAAATAAGGCATAATTTTTGGGGCTCACTGTCTGTTTTATAAACACCATTTTTCGCTTCATCCATGGCAGTGAGTTGTTTTTATCTACATCCTTTCATTTCACGCCATTTCATTTCATTAGGGACCGATAACCTCGATGTTAGGCCCCTTAAAACAACAATTATCATCATCAGGTTATTGCCCAATACGCAGCGAGTATAGTCTGCCTACAGGAAACAAACCTCAGACCTGATCACGAGACTGTTCTGAGAGGTTTCCGACTATACTCTAAAGAGCGACAAGACGCCGCCCGGACTTCCAGGGGCGTTTGTACCTTCGTTCGCTCTGACTGCTATAGTGAGGAGTTTCCACTCGCCAGTCCTCTGGAAGCTATTGCAGTTCGCGTGTCCTTGCCTGCTATGACAACTGTTTGTAACGTGTACCTTCCACCGAACCAGCCCCTTGATATTAATGACGTCTTAGATCTTGTTGATCAACTTCCAGTCCCTTTCCTACTCGTGGGTGATTTCAACTCTCATCACCCCGAATGGGGATCACCATCTTCCTGCCCCAGAGGAAGGGACGTGGAGGGCTTAATTCAAGGGTTGGATTTATCTCTATTAAATACAGGGGAGGCTACACATTTTAGCTTAGCGCACGGCACGTACTCACACATTGACTTGAGTGTGTGTAGCCGTGCGCTGGTCCCCATATTTGGTTGGTTTGTACTCGACGACCTCTGTGACAGTGACCATTTCCCGATCGTTCTTACCCTTCTGTACCAGACGCCCGTGGAGTTCCCCAGTCGTTGGGTTCTTAAGCGGGCAAATTGGCCCTCGTTTCAAGAACGAGCTGTGTTCGTTGATCTTGGTTGCCGGAGCGTCGATGACGAGGTACAGCACATCACCGATGTGCTTCTTGCTGCCGCCGAAGAGTCCATTCCATCCTTTTCTGGGACTCCTCGTCCCTTGGTGGACAGAAGATATTGCAGCGGCAATAAGAGACCATCGTCGAGCTCATAAGCACTACCGTCGGCGTCCAACCATGGCCAATTTGGTGGCGTTTAAGAAATTTCGTGCCAAGGCACGGATTCTTATTCGCCAGAGTAAGAAACAATCCTGGGAACGGTATGTGTCTTCCATTACGGCACATACCCCCCCACCCCTCTCAAGTGTGGACTAAACTACGACGCATTTCGGGAATTCAGACATCTTCTACTGTACCGGGAATTTCCATTGATGATGAATTGGTTACAGATCCTTATCGCGTTTCAAACCATCTCGCCTCGTATTTTGCGGATATATCCGGTTCCGATAACTATGACCCTGCCTTCGTGGCCCTGAGGCGCGAAGCGGAACGTTTCCAGCTTAGTTTTGCCTCCCGCGCTTCGGAGGAGCACAACGTTCCCTTTACGGAGTGGGAACTCCGCGGAGCGCTGGCGCTCTGCAGGGACACGTCTCCCAGCCCGGGTGTTATTCACAACCAGATGCTTAAACACCTTAACGATGAGAGCATTTGTTATTTGCTCAGGGTGTTTAATCGTATCTGGTTGGAAGGTGTGTTTCCAGCGCAATGGCAGGAAGGTATCATTATACCTATCCTGAAGCCCGATGAAAAATCCACAGCCTGCTTCCAGTCTCCGACCGGGTCAGGAATGGAATGAATGAAGCCCCCATCGAGCGGCGAGGATATGAACTGTGCCGGCTGCCGAGGCCTGACGCACTCCTCTGGGACAATGATTAAATGAATGACAGATGAAATGAAATGATAGTGGAGAGTGTTGCTGGAATGAAATTTTTGACAGGGAAAACCGGAGTACCCGGAGAAAAACCTGTCTGCCTCCGTTTTGTCCAGCACAGATCTCACATGGAGTGACCGGGATTTGAACCACGGATCCAGCGGTGAGAGGCCGGCGTGCTGCCGCCTAAGCCACGGAGGCTCTGAAGCCCGATAAGGATCCCAAATT
Source organism: Meconema thalassinum (assembly GCA_946902985.2). NCBI lineage: Eukaryota > Metazoa > Arthropoda > Insecta > Orthoptera > Tettigoniidae > Meconema > Meconema thalassinum. The sequence goes on along the minus strand of OX336392.1, from coordinate 498,438,889 downwards.
GACTTGGAGTTACAGACCTATTTGTCTCACTAACGGTCTGTGGAAGCTCTTTGAGAGGATGGTCAATCGGCGCCTAGTGTGGGTCCTGGATAAACGGGGACTCCTGTCTGAATACCAGTGTGGTTTCAGGGCGTCTCGGTGTACCAACGACCATCTGGTACGCCTGGAGACCGCCATACAGGGCGCGTTTCTCCGGAGACAGCACCTAGTCGCTGTTTTCTTTGACCTCGAGAAGGCCTATGACACCACTTGGCGTTACGGCATCCTCTCTACCCTGCATCAATGGAAATTCCGAGGTAACTTGCCGGTTTTTATTGTGAACTTTCTGTCCCTTCGCCCTTTCCGTGTCCGAATAGGGGGGACATATTCGCAATATCATATACAGGAAAACGGAGTCCCACAGGGATCGGTGCTTAGCGTAACATTATTTGCGATTGCCATAAACGGTATAGTCGCTGCTGCTGGTCCAGCAGTGGTACCGTCGCTATATGTAGACGACTTCGCTCTACATTATAGTGCGCAAAATATGGCGGTCGCTGAACGACAGCTACAACAAGCTATTCGGAGAGTGGAACGCTGGACACTGGAGCATGGCTTTCGATTCTCAACCGCTAAGTCCTCGGTTGTCCATTTCTGCCGAAAGCGCACCCTCTGGCGACCACGGGGCCCCAGCTGAGTCCGGCATTGCTTCCACTTACTTGTGCCGGGCTCCTCTCTGTCTTCTTTCCTGTCGACCTCACTTGGTCAACTCTTGTTCTCTTCTGACCCCGACGGTCTTAGGGTATCCGAGGCCTAGGGAGTCTCTTCCTTTCCCGCCTTAATTGGCCCTTGTCTCATCTTTTCTGATACCCTCCTTCTGCGAGGGGTCAGCCTTCTTTTTCTCTTCCTTTTACCTCCTGCCTTGTGCTCTAGGCCCTTAAGGAGGCAGGGTGTATGTAGCCCCACCACTTCTGGTGCACCCTAGATAATGCTACACCCTCAGGGGCTCACGGCTGGTGAGTTCGGGAGTTGGCGACCCCGAGGGATTCCTGAGCTGGGTCCGTTTTCCCCTTTTGTCCCTTACCTTTGGGGCGGACCCTCTCCTCTTTCACTTTCCTATATGCCTTTCATGGCTCTCCTTCCTTCCAAGTCCCTCAATCCGCCTTCTCCGAGGGTTGAGGGCATTTCTTTTCCTTCTGTCCTTTTATTTGCCTTATTCTCCTTTAGTTTTCAATTTCTTCTTCTAGTATGTAGGTTAGTAGTTAGTATTAGTTTTAAGTTCGCTTTTCATCTTCATCTTCACGATCACCCAAACCATCAGGGGCCGATAACCTAGATGTTAGGCCCCTTAAAACAACAATTATCATCATCATCATCAAAGCGCACCCTCCATCCAGATCCTGAGCTTTATCTGGACAATGTAGCTTTGCCTGTTGTTGCTGCGTACCGGTTCCTTGGGCTCCTTTTCGATCAGAAATTGACGTGGGAACCACACGTGCGGTGTTTGAAAACTGGCTGCGCTAAGAAACTCAACATGTTGCGGTTTCTTAGCGGCACCTCATGGGGGGCGGACCGCGCGGTGCTCCTGCGTTTTTATAAGTCACTGATTTTATCTAGGTTAGATTATGGCAGTGTAGCATATGGTTCGGCCCGTAAGTCAGTGCTTGTTAAACTGGACAGTGTCCACCACGGCGGTGTGAGGCTGGCGACGGGTGCCTTTCGGACAAGCCCAGTCGTCAGCTTGCTCGCCGAGGCTGGCGTACCTCCTTTACTCCTGAGGCGCCAACAAGTACTGCTGACCTATGCTGCAACTATTCGACAGATGCCACGTCATCCAAGCTATCCATGTTTGTTTTCCAATCCGAATCGCCGGCTGTATGATGTGCTCGCCCGAGCCACTCGGCCGGCGGGGATTCGCTTGGATGACTTATACCGTCAGTTCCGATTTCCTTCTGTCTCCTGTATCGTCCGAGTACCTAGGAAGGCCCCTCCGTGGATGGTCTCTCGCCCTGATATCATCCTGGATCTGCACACCGGCCCCAAGTCGGACACGGACTCCTCCGTCCATCGGAGGCTGTTCCAGTCCGTGGTGACACGGTATCCGGGATCAGGGCTTGTATTCACGGACGGTTCGAGGGTAAACGAGAAAGTAGGCTGTGCATTTGTGGTTGAGGATCGTCGGTTTCTCTTTTCACTTCCCGAGGCCTGTAGCGTGTACACTGCGGAGCTCTATGCCATCTTAGAGGCTCTGCGGTACACGTTATCCGACGATCACCAGCACTTTCTTGTGTGTACTGACTCTCTGAGTGCGCTGCAGGCGATCGATGTGTGTTTCCCGAAGCACCCGTTGGTCCAGCGTGTGCACGACCAGCTCGTCAGTTCGCGTAACGCTGGAACCGGGGTGACCTTTGTGTGGCTTCCTAGCCACATGGGTATTGCGGGAAACGAGCTTGCTGATCAGGCGGCGAAAGAGGCAGTCGCACTGCCCTCGCTACCGTATAAGTTGCCTGCTAGTGATGTGCGCTCTCAGTTGCGGCATTCTATCCTGTCGCATTGGGAGGAAGCATGGCGTGCCACGCCTCCACCCAACAAACTGAGAGGCATCAAGGAGACAACGAAGGTGTGGAAATCTTCCTTCCGATCTCTCCGGAAGGAAGCTGTGGTACTCTGTCGACTCCGGATCGGCCATGGGATCGCTACGCACTCCCACTTGCTAAAGAAAGAAGATCCTCCTGTGTGTACTTGCGGCGCCCACCTAACCGTGGCACACCTTCTCTTGGAGTGTGTGGATCTGGCCGATCTGCGAGGGACTCTTAAACTGCCTAATACCATCTCCCTTATTCTCCGTGATGACGGGCCGTCAACTGACCTCGTCATCCGGTTCATGAGGGAGAGTGGTTACTTTTTTAAGTTTTAATGTGTAGTTACGACTTTTAATTCTGGTTAAATCTGTTTTATGTTTTTTATTGTGTCATGTATAGTATTGTTCACTATGCCTTATTTGTTTTATCCTTTTTTACCATCCGCCTTTTATTCTTTTTATTCAAATAAGGCATAATTTTTGGGGTTCACTGTCTGTTTTATAAACACCATTTTCGCTTCATCAATGACAGTGAGTTGTTTTTATCTACATCCTTTCATTTCACGCCATTTCAGCCCTTGTACTGCCCCTACAGCTTGCGGTATGTTCACCGAACATCCGTCAGTTGCGATGCCAACACAGAATTTGGGGTTTAGTTTGAAGTCGTCGATCTTCTTGGCAACGATGCCTCCCAGCTTTATCCTCGCCAGATCTGGTTCAACAGCAGACTCTGCGGCTGCTTGAGGATTCTCATTTTCATTTTCATCTTCACGATCACCCAAACCATCAGGGGCCGATAACCTAGATGTTAGGCCCCTTAAAACAACAATTATCATCATCATCATCTTCACTAGGGAAATCACCTTCTTCTTCACTTCCTCGAGTATCTTTCTCTTTCTCTTCCACCGCAGATAGGAAGCCTACAAAATCCTCCCTGATTTCGTTCCTCCCGAGATTCCGCAAGAACAAAGTCAGCTGAGAGATGTGCGCTACCTCTGTTGTCTCGTCAAACCCGACCGAATAAAATCGGGCTTCTTGAACGAGGCTTATGATCTGCTCGCGAATGTCCTCCCCGCACAGCTCAAATAATTCGTTCTGGATTGTTCTACTAGTGAAAAGGCTTCTGGGTCCCGCCGTTGCAAGATGTTTGGCCAGTTTGACGTCTCCAACTTTCATCCGGAACAGAAGCAGAGCCAGGAAATTGCCGTCGTTTTGTGAAGACTCCTCTTGAGCAATTGGGCCGTCATCACGATGACCTCGGTAGGCGATATTTTGTCGGCCTAGAAACTCTATGTTCATCAAGATGAGAGCAAGTCTTGCTCTGTATTCTTGGATCTTTTCCAGGCGGAAGCTATCCATTTGGTTGGGTAGCTGCTCTTGCGGATTTCTTTGCTTGCGCAAAAAGTGTTCAGCACACAAGACAGCTTCTTCGTGGTACTTCGTCGCCTCATGCTTCTGGAGGTCACCGTCTTTCCCAAGGAGCTTGGCGAACTTCGTCAGAGGTTCCTTGACCAGGGTCTTCAACAGAAGCGTTCTGCCTTGGCCACCGGTAGACTTCGCAAAAAGAAAAGCAGAACAAACAGAAGAGTTCTCTACGTGATGGAGAGAGAACGACCCAGGGAAACTTCTGTAAGTGCTGCAGGTGAAGGTGTCGTTTCTTTTCGCTTCTGCCCTTGGTGTGAACAGAGAAAGGAAAACAATAACTCGCGTTTGGTTGCCAGTGACTCGTCAAAGGGTTAGAGAGTGTTCCGTCATCAGGCCAGTTTTTTCCTGTACCTACAGGGTGGCGCACGAAATGTCATACACTGGAAATTGTTTATAGAATATTTAATATACAACATATTTAATAAAGATTGCCATTACAACATTCACTGAAATGTGCAAGATTAGTCAGTATGTGAGACATGTTCAATATGCCCACCTTTTCGGCGTACAACAGCTTCGAGACGAACCTGCATGTTTGTGACCACTCTACGATGCAATGTCCTCACTCAACCCTCGGAAGAAAGTCACAATGGCCGCTTTCAATTGCAGCACTTATGCTGGTTTCTGTCGGTAGATTGTCTCCTTCAAATATCCCCACAGGAAGAAGTCGCAGGGATTAATATCGGGGCTATGTGGTGGCCAGATTGAGCCACTCTGAAAACATTCGGAATATCGATGGGACATCACAAGGGGCCAGAAATGCTCATGCAGGGAGTCCAGAACAACATTTGCTGTGTGCGGACGAGCTCCATCTTGCATGAACCACTGTGTCTCTATTGGTAGTAATGTTGCAAAGAGTTATGGAAGGAAACTGTTTTGCAACATGTCCATGTAACGCGCACTGTTGACTGTGTCATTGATAAAGATTGGCCCAATAATTCCACGACTGGAAAATATCAGCCCACACACACACTTTCACACCATGACTTTCAACCTCGTGCACAATAGCAGGCCGTTCTTTCGCCCAAAACCAGACATTCTGTTTGTTCACAGCACCGTTGAGATAAACGTGTACCTCATCACTGAACCATGTGTTGTGCAGTACGGGATCACCTTCATGCAGCAAACTGTACTCGCCCTTGCTTGTCAGCGCTGTTAGTTTATGACCTGTTGTCATTTTGTGTGGGAATGGGTCAAGCTTAGACTGCAGTATTCTATGAATAGACCCACAAGAGATGCCCAGCTGAACACAGGCAGTTCTGGTGGATTTGGAGGGGCTACGAGCCACAGCCGCTCTCACAGCAGCAATATTATCCGGTGAGCGGACTGGCTTGAGACGGGTTCGTTTTCTCTCCAGTATATTGCCTTCTGTTTTAAATTGGCTGGCCAGTCTATACACCGTCTGCCAACAGGGAGCCCACCGGGTACGGAAATGAACACGAAACCTTTCCTAACAAGGGAAGTCTCTGAACCGGGGAATCGCGTATCCTGCTGGAACTTAGCAGATGCGTTGCGTGAGCCCAACTAGGCAGTACCGTGAAGAAAAATATTTCGGAAATTAACTCCTACCCACCGTAGACGGCAGTAAGAACAACAATTTTGAACTGTGCGCGCTGGTCAAGTGGGAGTGTGCCTCACTCCTGATTGGTGGCTCAAAAGATCACGGTCCAAACGACTGCCCTCTCGTACTCGCGCTCATAAGCTTCGCTGCGGCAAGGAACATTAATGTTGCATCTTTACAAAATATTGCACGTCGTGCTTTACTATTAATCATGCAATGTAAGGTATCACAAATACATATAATTACAACACAACACAGAGTAAACTGAACCAATGGTCACACGAGTGAGTAAGAGACCAAGCTATTTCACATAGTTCTGACAACAGTGATGTTCGTGGTAATAATGTTGGAAACACAAACTGCTTTTGCACCATCCTCACCGTATAAGACACGGGCGAGTGCAAGTACTACATTGTATTGCACTGATATCGAAATAATATGGCACAGGGTGTTAAAACCGTTCGGGATTGTCGGACGGATACTGATTTCGGTACCATGCTTATTGTCACATTGAAGTAAAACGAGAGGACGACAATTGGTGGTCAGACACTGCATTTTCAAGATTGTATTTCTCTGGGCCAAATTGATGTCAAAATTCAATAACCGAACGGTGTTCGAAAATCTACGGACAAAGCTTTTCCAGATCCTAAAGCCGTATACATCCAATGGTTGACAATAGGCTGTGGACCCAGGAGGGATGATCATCAGTCGTATGCGCTCTTCACTTTCTAACGATTATGTCCAGAAAAGGAATCCAGAAGGAGTGCCACATTGCCAACGGTACATGCTGTTTGAAAACATTATGAAACCAATTCTTCAATTGTGCGGATCCCATTTTGCCAGATTTTGTGGGAACAACGTAAATATTGTCATGTACAAACATAGTTTCTCTCACCCTTTTACCAAACACACCATTTGGTACTTTCAAAGTTATGAAGAGAGGTCCAAGCAGCTTGCCCGCTGCTGTTACTGTTGGCATTATTGTATAACTGTACGTTGTGGCCCGCACTGATTGCACTTTGGAGAAAACCGTTTTCGACCCTTTTATATGCAGTGTCCTACCCGAACACATCTCCAAATTGAACCCACTTTGATCACTATTACAGTACATACTGTACGTTTCCAGGGCCGAGCGAATCTAGAACCGATGTAACCTCTTCTACGAATATTTCTGCTGATGACATAATATCCATTTTTCGATGGGCATTCTTTGATATCACCACAGTTGCTATCTTTGGCCAAATGATATTACAGCGATCCTTAAAGTGCTGCACCCAGGAAAGGCTGGCTTTAAACCCCGCACATTTTACGTCCTGCGCAGCTAGCATAGCTCATTGCTGAATTGTCATGTCATATATTACGCCATTATTCTGATGGGCAGTGTCTAATTGGGCTTTTAAGGCACATGTTATTCTCCTCAATATATCGCGGTGGGTGCCGCCCCTTTTCACTTGTTCGGCCCACAAATATAAGTCTATCTTACTTCTTAAATGGTAAAACTTACATTTTACCGACGAAAAGGGAAGCGAACGCCTCTTACCGCTTTTCCAATACTCAACAGCATTTTGTTTGTATTTCATACCTAACAAACTTGTTACAAGAGACGAACGCCAGAAAGCCAGATAGGCACAAAACCATCCAAACTGCCCAACAGGTCCTGTTCTTGAATGCTGAGAAGCCTTTTCATACATTTTCCATATTTTTCCTCCAGTCAACACTTAACTTATCCAATGTTAACATTCATTATGCAACGCATGGGACACTCTCCGTTCCCCCAGGGGCTCACATCTAGTGGGCGTGGGTTGGCGACCACGGGGCCCCAGCTGAGTCCGGCTTTGCTTCCACTTACTTGTGCCGTGCTCCTCTCTGTCTTCTTTCCTGTCGACCTCACTTGGTCAACTCTTGCTCTCTTCTGACCCCGACGGTATTAGGGTATCCGAGGCCTAGGGAGTCTCTTCCTTTCCCGCCTTAATTGGCCCTTGTCTCATCTTTTCTGATACCCTCCTTCTGCGAGGGGTCAGCCTTCCTTTTCTCTTCCTTTTACCTCCTGCCTTGTGCTCTAGGCCCTTAAGGAGGCTGGGTGTATGTAGCCCCACAACTTCTGGTGCACCTTAGATAATGCTACACCCTCAGGGGCTCACGGCTGGTGAGTTCGGGAGTTGGCGACCCCGAGGGATTCCTGAGCTGGGTCCGATTTCCCCTTTTGTCCCTTACCTTTGGGTCGGACCCTCTCCTCTTTCACTTTCCTATCTGCCTTTCATGGCTCTCCTTCCTTCCAAGTCCCTCAATCCGCCTTCTTCGAGGGTTGAGGGCATTTCTTTTCCTCCTTCCCCCAGGGGCTCACATCTAGTGAGAAGTGGGTTGGCGACCACGGGGCCCCAGCTGAGTCTGGCATTGCTTCCACTTACTTGTGCCGTGCTCCTCTCTTTCTTCTTTCCTGTCGACCTCACTTGGTCAACTCTTGTTCTCTTCCGACCCCGACGGTATTAGGGTAACCGAGGCCTAGGGAGTCTCTTCCTTTCCCGCCTTAATTGGCCCTTGTCTCATCTTTTCTGATTCCCTCCTTCTGCGAGGGGTCAGCCTTCTTTTTCTTTTCCTGTTATCTCCTGCCTTCTGCTCAAGGCCCTCAAGGAGGCCGGGTGTATGTAGCCCCACCACTTCTGGTGCACCCTAGATAATGCTGCACCCTCAGGGGCTCACGACTGGTGAGTTCGGGAGTTGGCGACCCCGCGGGATTCCTGAGCTGGGTCCGTTTTCCCGTTTTGTCCCTTACCTTTGGGGCGGACCCTCTCCTCTTTCACTTTCCTATCTGCCTTTCATGGCTCTCCTTCCTTCCAAGTCCCTCAATCCGCATTCTTCGAGGGTTGAGGGCATTTCTTTTCCTCCTGTCCTTTATTTGCCTTATTCTCCTTTAGTTTTCCATTTCTTCTTCTAGTTTGTAGGTTGGTAGTTAGTTTTAGTTTTAAGTTTACATTTCATTTTTCATCTTCACGATCACCCAAACCATCAGGGGCCGATAGCCTAGATGTTAGGCCCCTTAAAACAACAATTATCATCATCATCATCATCACACTCTCCGTATACGGATATAAGCGTATGCCGGGTCTGTCGCCTCTCATTCGGTGCCCCCCAGGGGCTCACATCTTGTGGGCGTGGGTTGGCGACCACGGGGCCCCAGCTGAGTCCGGCACTGCTTCCACTTACTTGTGCCGGGCTCCTCTCTTTCTTCTTTCCTGTCGACCTTCCTTGGTCAACTCTTGTTCTCTTCCGACCCCGACGGTATTAGGGTATCCGAGGCCTAGGGAGTCTCTTCCTTTCCCGCCTTAATTGGCCCTTGTCTCATCTTTCCTGATACCCTCCTTCTGTGAGGGGTCAGCCTTCTTGTTCTTTTCTCCCCCAGGGGCTCACATCTAGTGAGAAGTGGGTTGGCGACCACGGGGCCCCAGCTGAGTCCGGCATTGCTTCCACTTACTTGTGCCGTGTTCCTCTCTTTCTTCTTTCCTGTCGACCTCACTTGGTCAACTCTTGTTCTCTTCCGACCCCGACGGTATTAGGGTATCCGAGGCCTAGGGAGTCTCTTCCTTTCCCGCCTTAATTGGCCCTTGTCTCATCTTTTCTGATTCCCTCCTTCTGCGAGGGGTCAGCCTTCTTTTTCTTTTCCTGTTATCTCCTGCCTTCTGCTCAAGGCCCTCAAGGAGGCCGGGTGTATGTAGCCCCACCACTTCTGGTGCACCCTAGATAATGCTGCACCCTCAGGGGCTCACGGCTGGTGAGTTCGGGAGTTGGCGACCCCGAGGGATTCCTGAGCTGGGTCCGTTTTCCCGTTTTGTCCCTTACCTTCGGGGCGGACCCTCTCCTCTTTCACTTTCCTATCTGCCTTTCATGGCTCTCCTTCCTTCCAAGTCCCTCAATCCGCATTCTTCGAGGGTTGAGGGCATTTCATTTCCTCCTGTCCTTTATTTGCCTTATTCTCCTTTAGTTTTCCATTTCTTCTTCTAGTTTGTAGGTTGGTAGTTAGTTTTAGCTTTAAGTTTACATTTCATTTTTCATCTTCACGATCACCCAAACCATCAGGGGCCGATAGCCTAGATGTTAGGCCCCTTAAAACAACAATTATCATCATCATCATCTCATTCGGTGACTGTACATCGTAGGCCGGGAAGCAACCTCTGACGCAGCCAATGAAGCTCACGCCACTGGCGCGCCAATTTAAACGTGTAAATCTTAATTTTTCATCTAGTAGAAGGGGAAGTTAATTTCCGAAAGATTTTTCTTCACGGTTCTGCCTAGTTGGGCTCACGCAACGTATCTGCAGAGTTCCAGCAAGATCCGAGATTCCCCGGTTCAGAGACTTCCCTTGTAAGTCCGAGTTACACACTCTTTGTATCCGCATAAAACAACACTGTTCTCACCTTCTATTCGCGCGTCAACCTCCCTTTGTCCGCCATGCTGTATAACTGGAAGCCGGTACGCATGTGCGACATGTGCTGCTGTCTGTCGAATCACGCATGAAATAAGGTTTCTGTTCACCAATGGACATGGTTGTGAGCCCAGATTTACACATTTTATAAACAATTTTCAATGTATGACATTTCGTGCGCCACCCTGTATATACAAGCCGACGTCGTTTCCAAGATTGTCACAGGCAGCAGCATCTCGACAGGAATCCATGGACGGACGTGAAACCAGCTGGTCCGCTGGAAGTGAATGTGGGGGTCCGGGCGTAAGTTGTTTGCTCTTGTTATTGCCACCGCCATCGCCGGGCCCTCTGCCGTCAGGGTGTATGTAGCCCCACCACGTCTGGTGCACCGTAGATAATGCTACACCCTCAGGGGCTCACGGCTGGTGAGTTCGGGAGTTGGCGACCCCGAGGGATTCCTGAGCTGGGTCCGTTTTCCCCTTTTGTCCCTTACCTTTGAGGCGGACCTTCTCCTCTCCTCTCCTCGCCTCTTTTCATTATATTTACCTTTTCTCTTTAAGATTCCCGCACTGTTTTTTGATACTTGGTTCACCGTGTATCTAAATTCCCTTCTGAAGATTTTTTAAAGGCATTTTTCATCTACGTTGCTTTTTGTATGTTTTTTCGATCTAAATTACATCTCGCGATTGTTTTCAACCTCAATTGCATTTTGTAAAGATTGACAATCTAAATTGCTTTTTAGTAAGTCTTTTAATGCATGTGCCCGGGCCTTTTAGTCAGTTTTTTTTTTGGAATTTCAATTGCATTTTGTAAGAATATTCAACCAACGCCGCATTTCGCACGAATTTTGAATCTAAATTGCATTTTGTTTCGTGGGCATTTTGCACATATTTTGATTCTCAATTGCATTTTGTGGGTATTTTGAATCTAAATTACATTTTGTCAAGTATTTTCAATCTAAATTGCATTTTGTAAGTATTGTCAATCCACATGAGTCGGTAGAATCACCGTACATTTTGTAAGCATTTTCAATTTCAATTGCATTTTGTAAGTATTTTGAATTTCAATTGCACTTTGTGAATAATTTGGATTGGAACTGGGATAAGGCCTATTTCAATCTGAATTGCATTGTGTATTTTCAATTTCAATTGCATTTTGTAAGTATTTTGAACCTCAATTGCATTTTGTACGTATTTTCGATCTCATTTGCATTTTGTAAGTATTTTGAATTTCAGTTGCATTTTGTAAGTATTTCGACGCTACATTACATTTTGTACGTATTTTGAATCTAGCCTACGTTTTGTGGGTACTTTTCCATGTAGTCTTTTTGTGACTCTTTTCGTTCTAAATTCCCTTTTGTAAGACCATATCGAGTTGTTTCCATCTGAGTTCCTTTTTGTATGTATTTTCCGTTTCAGATAATGTTGTTCTGGTTTCCATTTCATTATCATTTTCGCTATCACCCAGATCATTAGGAGCCGATAACCTCGATGTTAGGCCCCTTAAAACAACAATTATCATCATCATCATCATCATCAACCTCTGCCGTCAGCGACGTTTCCAGCGCGTACGTCGCTGCCGAGCCCAACATTGCCACCAACAATTTCAGCACCACCGTTGACGCCGCAATCACTACGGGTACCCAGCCCAGCTCCGCAACCGCCAGCACCATTGCCATTGAAGTCCTCAATACCATTTAATTGATCAAAAAGTTACCTTTTGCTTCTGCTGTTCTGAACGGTGATCTGTTCCAATCCAACCCCTTGGTATTAGTCTCGGCCACCACGGTGGTCCTGCGGATTCTAATCCCCAGCAAGGCGTGCGATCAGTTGACTGCCTCACCATTTGAGGTATGAATTTTCGCAACTGTTCTTGTGTCAAGGGACCGAGTTACCTTTTGCTTCTCCTGTTCTGAACTGTGATCTGTCCCAATCCACCCCCATGGTATTAGTCTCGGCCACCACGGTGGTCCGGCGGATTCTAATCTCCAGCATGGCGTGCGACCACTTGACTGCCTCACCATTTGAGGTGTAAATTTTCGCAACTGTTCTTGTGTCAAGGGACCGAGTTACCTTTTGCTTCTCCTGTTCGGAACGGTGATCTGTTCCAATCCAACCCCATGGTATTTGTCTCGGCCACCACGGTGGTCTGGCGGATTCTAATCCCCAGCATGGCGTGCGACCACTTGACTGTCTCACCATTTGAGGTATGAATTTTCGCAACTGTTCTTGTGTCCAGGGACCGAGTTACCTTTTGCTTCTCCTGTTCGGAACGGTGATCTGTTCCAATCCAACCCCATGGTATTTGTCTCGGCCACCACGGTGGTCTGGCGGATTCTAATCTCCAGCAAGGCGTGCGACCAGTTGACTGCCTCACCATTTGAGGTGTAAATTTTCGCAACTCTTCTTGTGTCAAGGGACCGAGTTACCTTTTGCTTCTCCTGTTCGGAACGGTGATCTGTTCCATTCCAACCCCATGGTATTTGTCTTGGCCACCACGGTGGTCCGGCGGATTCTAATCCCCAGCATGGCGTGCGACCACTTGACTGTCTCACCATTTGAGGTATGAATTTTCGGAAGGGACCGAGTTACCTTTTGCTTCTCCTGTTCGGAACGGTGATCTGTTCCAATCCAACCCCATGGTATTTGTCTCGGCCACCACGGTGGTCTGGCGGATTCTAATCTCCAGGGGGGGGGGCTCACATCTTGTGGGCGTGGGTTGGCGACCACGGGGCCCCAGCTGAGTCCGGCATTGCTTCCACTTACTTGTGCCGGGCTCCTCTCCATCTTCTTTCCTGTCGACCTCACTTGGTCAACCCTTGTTCTCTTCCGACCCCGACGGTATTAGGGTATCCGAGGCCTAGGGAGTCTCTTCCTTTCCCGCCTTAATTGGCCCTTGTCTCATCTTTTCTGATACCCTCCTTCTGCGAGGGGTCAGCCTTCTTTTTCTCTTCCTTTTACCTCCTGCCTTGTGCTCTAGGCCCTCAAGGAGGCCGGGTGTATGTAGCACCACCACTTCTGGTGCACCCTAGATAATGCTACACCCTCAAGGGCTCACGGCTGGTGAGTTCGGGAGTTGGCGACCCCGAGGGATTCCTGAGCTGGGTCCGTTTTTCCCTTTTGTCCCTTACCTTTGGGGCGGACCCTCTCCTCTTTCACTTTCCTATCTGCCTTTCATGGCTCTCCTTCCTTCCATCCCTCAGGGGTTCACATCTTGTGGGCGTGGGTTGGCGACCACGGGGCCCCAGCTGAGTCCGGCATTGCTTCCACTTACTTGTGCTGGGCTCCTCTCTGTCTTCTTTCCTGTCGACCTCACTTGGTCAACTCTTGTTCTCTTCTGACCCCGACGGTATTAGGGTATCCGAGGCCTAGGGAGTCTCTTCCTTTCCCGCCTTAATTGGCCCTTGTCTCATCTTTTCTGATACCCTCCTTCTGCGAGGGGTCAGCCTTCTTTTTCTCTTCCTTTTACCTCCTGCCTTGTGCTCTAGGCCCTTAAGGAGGCAGGGTGTATGTAGCCCCACCACTTCTGGTGCACCCTAGATAATGCTACACCCTCAGGGGCTCACGGCTGGTGAGTTCGGGAGTTGGCGACCCCGAGGGATTCCTGAGCTGGGTCCGTTTTCCCCTTTTGTCCCTTCCCTTTGGGGCGGACCCTCTCTTCTTTCACGTTCCTTTATGCCTTTCATGGCTCTCCTTCCTTCCAAGTCCCTCAATCCGCCTTCTCCGAGGGTTGAGGGCATTTCTTTTCCTTCTGTCCTTTATTTGCCTTATTCTCCTTTAGTTTTCCATTTCTTCTTCTAGTATGTAGGTTAGTAGTTAGTTTTAGTTTTAAGTTCGCTTTTCATTTTCATCTTCACGATCACCCAAACCATCAGGGGCCGATAACCTAGATGTTAGGCCCCTTAAAACAACAATTATCATCATCATCATCATCCTTCCTTCCAAGTCGCTCAATCCGCCTTCTCCGAGGGTTGAGGGCATTTCTTTTCCTTCTGTCCTTTTATTTGCCTTATTCTCCTTTAGTTTTCCATTTCTTCTTCTAGTATGTAGGTTAGTAGTTAGTTTTAGTTTTAAGTTCGCTTTTCATTTTCATCTTCACGATCACCCAAACCATCAGGGGCCGATAACCTAGATGTTAGGCCCCTTAAAACAGCAATTATCATCATCATCTTCTTCTAGTATGTAGGTTAGTAGTTAGTTTTAGTTTTAAGTTCATTTTTCATTTTCATCTTCACGATCACCCAAACCATCAGGGGCCGATAACCTAGATGTTAGGCCCCTTAAAACAACAATTATCATCATCATCATCATCTTCTTTCCTGTCGACCTCACTTGGTCAACTCTTGTTCTCTTCTGATCCCGACGGTATTAGGGTATCCGAGGCCTAGGGAGTCTCTTCCTTTCCCGCCTTAATTGGCCCTTGTCTCATCTTTTCTGATACCCTCCTTCTGCGAGGGGTCAGCCTTCTTTTTCTTTTCCTTTTATCTCCTGCCTTGTGCTCTAGGCCCTTAAGGAGGCAGGGTGTATGTAGCCCCACCACTTCTGGTGCACCCTAGATAATGCTACACCCTCAGGGGCTCAAGGCTGGGGAGTTTGGGAGTTGGCGACCCCGAGGGATTCCTGAGCTGGGTCCGTTTTCCACTTTTGTCCCTTACCTTTGGGGCGGACCCTCTCCTCTTTCACTTTCCTCTATGCCTATGCTCTCCTTCCTTCCAAGTCCCTCAATCCGCCTTCTCCGAGGGTTGAGGGCATTTCTTTTCCTTCTGTCCTTTTATTTGCCTTATTCTCCTTTTGTTTTCCATTTCTTCTTCTAGTATGTAGGTTATTAGTTAGTTTTATTTTTAAGTTCGCTTTTCATTTTCATCTTCACAATCACCCAAACCATCAGGGGCCGATAACCTAGATGTTAGGCCCCTTAAAACAACAATTATCATCATCATCATCATGACTGCCTCACCATTTGAGGTGTAAATTTTCGCAACTGTTCTTGTGTCAAGGGACCGAGTTACCTTTTGCTTCTCCTGTTCGGAACGGTGATCTGTTCCAATCCAACCCCATGGTATTTGTGTCGGCCACCACGGTGGTCCGGCGGATTCTAATCCCCAGCATGGCGTGCGACCACTTGACTGTCTCACCATTTGAGGTATGAATGTTCGCAACTGTTCTTGTGTCAAGGGACCGAGTGTCCTTTTGCTTCTCCTGTTCGGAACGGTGATCTGTTCCAATCCAACCCCATGGTATTTGTCTCGGCCACCACGGTGGTCTGGCGGATTCTAATCTCCAGCAAGGCGTGCGACCAGTTGACTGCCTCACTATTTGAGGTGTAAATTTTCGCAACTGTTCTTGTGTCAAGGGACCGAGTTACCTTTTGCTTCTCCTGTTCGGAACGGTGATCCGTTCCAATCCAACCCCATGGTATTTGTCTCGGCCACCACGGTGGTCTGGCGGATTCTAATCCCCAGCATGGCGTGCGATCAGTTGACTGTCTCACCATTTGAGGTATGAATTTTCGCAACTGTTCTTGTGTCCAGGGACCGAGTTACCTTTTGCTTCTCGTGTTCGGAACGGTGATCTGTTCCAATCCAACCCCATGGTATTTGTCTCGGCCACCACGGTGGTCTGGCGGATTCTAATCCCCAGCATGGCGTGCGATCAGTTGACTGTCTCACCATTTGAGGTATGAATTTTCGCAACTGTTCTTGTGTCAATCCCCCAGAGGCTCACATCTTGTGGGCGTGGGTTGGCGACCACGGGGCCCCAGCTGAGTCCAGCATTGCTTCCACTTACTTGTGCCGGGCTCCTCTCTGTCTTCTTTCCTGTCGACCTCACTTCCCCCCAGGGGCTCACATCTAGTGGGTTGTGGCTTGGCGACCACGGGGCCCCAGCTGAGTCCGGCATTGCTTCCACTTACTTGTGCCGGGCTCCTCTCTTTCTTCTTTCCTGTCGACCTTCCTTGGTCAACTCTTGTTCTCTTCCGACCCCGACGGTATTAGGTTATCCGAGGCCTAGGGAGTCTTTCACTTTCCCGCCTTAATTGGCCCTTGTCTCATCTTTCCTGATACCCTCCTTCTGTGAGGGGTCAGCCTTCTTGTTCTTTTCCTTTTACCTCCTGCCTTGTGCTCAAGGCCCTTAAGGAGGCAGGGTGTATGTAGCCCCACCACTTCTGGTGCACCGTCGATAATGCTACACCCTCAGGGGCTCACGGCTGGTGAGTTCGGGCGTTGGCGACCCCGAGGGATTCCTGAGCTGGGTCCGTTTTCCCCTTTTTGTCCCTTCCCTTTGGGGCGGACCTTCTCCTCTCTCCCCTCTCCTCTCCTCTTTTCCGATCACCCAAACTATCAGGGGCCGATAACCTAGATGTTAGGCCCCTTAAAACAACAATTATCATCATCATCATCATCTCCTCTTTTCCTTCTATTTCATTTTCTCTTTAAGATTCCCGCACTGTTTTTGTTACTCGAATCACCATGTATCTAAATTCCCTTTTAGCGATTAAGGCATTTTTTATCTATGTTGCATTTTGTAAGTTTTTTCGATCTAAATTACATCTCGCGATTGTTTTCAACCTCAATTGCATGTTGTAAAGATTGACAATCAAAATTGCTTTTTAGTAAGTCTTTCAATGCAGGTTGCCGGGCCTTTTAGTGAGTATTTTGAATTTCAATTGCATTTTGTAAGTATTTTCAACCAAAACCGCATTTCGCACGAATTTTGAATCTAAATTGCATTTTGTTTGGTGGGCATTTTGCACATATTTTGATTCTCAGTTGCATTTTGTGGGTATTTTGAATCTAAATTACATTTGTCAAGTATTTTCAATCTAAATTGCTTTTTGTAAGTATTGTCAATCCACATGAGTCGTTTGAATCTACCGTACATTTTGTAAGCATTTTCAATTTCAATTGCATTTTGTAAGTATTTTGAATTTCAATTGCACTTTGTGAATAATTTGGATTGGAACTGGGATATTTCAATCTGAATTGCATTGTGTATTTTCAATTTCAATTGCATTTTGTAAGTATTTTGAACCTCAATTGTATTTTGTACGTAATTTCGATCTCATTTGCATTTTGTAAGTATTTTGAATTTCAGTTGCATTTTGTAAGTATTTCGGCGCTACTTTGCATTTTGTACGTATTTTGAATCTAGCCTACGTTTTGTGGGTCTTTTTCAATCTATTCTTTTGTGCAACTTTTCGTTCTAAATTCCCTTTTGTAGGACCATATTGTGAGTTGTTTCTATGTGAGTTCCTTTTTGTACGTATTTTCCGTCTTCGATAATTTTGTTCTGGTTTCCATTTCATTATCATTTTCGCTATCACCCAGATCATTAGGGGCCGATAACCTCGATGTTAGGCCCCTTAAAACAACAATTATCATCATCATCATCTCGACCTCACTTGGTCAACTCTTGTTCTCTTCTGACGCCGACGGTATTAGGGTATCCGAGGCCTAGGGAGTCTCTTCCTTTCCCGCCTTAATTGGCCCTTGTCTCATCTTTTCTGATACCCTCCTTTTGCGAGGGGTCAGCCTTCTATTTCTATTCCTTTTACCTCCTGCCTTGTGCTCTAGGCCCTTAAGGAGGCAGGGTGTATGTAGCCCCACCACTTCTGGTGCACCCTAGATAATGCTACACCCTCAGGGGCTCACGGCTGGTGAGTTCGGGAGTTGGCGACCCCGAGGGATTCCTGGGCTGGGTCCGTTTTCCCCTTTTGTCCCTTACCATTGGGGCGCACTCTCTCATCTTTCCCCCCCAGGGGCTCACATCTTGTGGGCGTGGGTTGGCGACCACGGGGCCCTAGCTGAGTCCGGCATTGCTTCCTCTTACTTGTGCCGGGCTCCTCTCCGTCTTCTTTCCTGTCGACCTCACTTGGTCAACTCTTGTTCTCTTCTGACCCCGACGGTATTAGGGTATCCGAGGCCTAGGGAGTCTCTTCCTTTCCCGCCTTAATTGGCCCTTGTCTCATCTTTTCTGATACCCTCCTTCTGCGAGGGGTCAGCCTTCTTTTTCTCTTCCTTTTACCTCCTGCCTTGTGCTCTAGGCCCTTAAGGAGGCAGGGTGTATGTAGCCCCACCACTTCTGGTGCACCCTAGATAATGCTGCACTCTCAGGGGCTCACGGCTGGTGAGTTCGGGAGTTGGCGACCCCGAGGGATTCCTGAGCTGGGTCCGTTTTCCCCTTTTGTCCCTTACCTTTGGGGCGGACCCTCTCCTCTTTTACTTTCCTATCTGCCTTTCATGGCTCTCCTTCCTTCCAAGTCCCTCAATCCGCCTTCTCCGGGGGTTGAGGGCATTTCTTTTCCTTCTGTCCTTTTATTTGCCTTATTCTCCTTTAGTTTTCCATTTCTTCTTCTAGTATGTAGGCTAGTAGTTAGTTTTAAGTTCGCTTTTCATTTTCATCTTCACGATCACCCAAACCATCAGGGGCCGATAACCTAGATGTTAGGCCCCTTAAAACAACAATTATCATCATCATATCTTTTCCTTCTGTCCTTTTATTTGCCTTATTCTCCTTTAGTTTACCATTTCTTCTTCTAGTATGTAGGTTAGTAGTTAGTTTTAGTTTTAAGTTCGCTTTTCATTTTCATCTTCTCGATCACCCAAACCATCAGGGGCCGATAACCTAGATGTTAGGCCCCTTAAAACAACAATTATCATCATCATCATCATCTCCTCTCCTCTTTTCCTTATATT
This sequence comes from Meconema thalassinum, assembly GCA_946902985.2. Taxonomy (NCBI): domain Eukaryota; kingdom Metazoa; phylum Arthropoda; class Insecta; order Orthoptera; family Tettigoniidae; genus Meconema; species Meconema thalassinum. The sequence goes on along the minus strand of OX336392.1, from coordinate 498,420,231 downwards.
TCCTTTTCTCTTTAAGATTCCCGCACTGTTTTCGTTACTTGGTTCACCGTGTATCTAAATTCCCTTCTGGCGATTTTTTAAGGCATTTTGAATCTACGTTGCTTTTTGTATGTATTTTTCGATCTAAATTACATCTCGCGATTGTTTTCAACCTCAATTGCATTTTGTAAAGATTGACAATCTAAATTGCTTTTTAGTAAGTCTTTTAATGCATGTGCCCGGGCCTTTTAGTGAGTTTTTTGAATTTGAATTGCATTTTGTAAGAATTTTCAACCAACGCCGCATTTCGCACGAATTTTGAATCTAAATTGCATTTTGTTTGGTGGGCATTTTGCACATATTTTGATTCTCAATTGCATTTTGTGGGTACTTTGAATCTAAATTACATTTTGTCAAGTATTTTCAATCTAAATTGCATTTTGTAAGTATTGCCAATCCACATGAGTCGTTAGAATCACCGTACATTTTGTAAGCATTTTCAATTTCAATTGCATTTTGTAAGTATTTTGAACCTCAATTGCATTTTGTACGTATTTTCGATCTCATTTGCATTTTGTACGTATTTTGAATTTCAGTTGCAATTTTTTAAGTATTTCGACGCTACATGGCATTTTGTACGTATTTTGAATCTAGCCTACGTTTTGTGGGTACTTTTCCATGTATTCTTTTTGTGACTCTTTTCGTTCTAAATTCCCTTTTGTAAGACCATATTGTGAGTTGTTTCCATCTGAGTTCCTTTTTGTATGTATTTTTCGTCTCAGATAATTTTGTTGTGGTTTCCATTTCATTATCATTTTCGCTATCACCCAGATCATTAGGGTTCGATAACCTCGATGTTAGGCCCCTTAAAACAACAATTATCATCATCATCATAAATTACATCTCACGATTGTTTTCTACCTCAATTGCGTTTTGTAAAGATTGACAATCTAAATTGCTTTTTGGTAAGTCTTTCAATGCAGGTGGCCGGGCCTTTTAGTGAGTATTTTGAATTTCAATTGCATTTTGTAAGTATTTTCAACCAAAACCGCATTTCGCACGAATTTTGAATCTAAATTGCATTTTGTTTGGTGTGCATTTTGCACATATTTTGATTCTCAATTGCCTTTTGTGGGTATTTTGAATCTAACTTACATTTTGTCAAGTACAGGGTCCGGCAAAAAAAACTCCCTGATTTCAATAGGCATTTGCAAAAAAAGAAACATACAGAACAATTAATTATATTTGTGAATAGCCTATATGATGCCATTTGACATCACTTAGTACACTTTATTTGGTTTTGAAAATTATGTCCGATAAATGATGTCCCCCATTGTTAAAACATTCACAAAGTCTTTCCCTGAAGTTGTCCATAGTTCTTCGTGTAACTTCCCTTGGAATGGCTGCCACTTCCTGCCTAATGGCATCTTTTAGTTCTTGCAGAGTTCTGGGGCGATGTTTGTACACTTCAGCCTTTAGGTAGCCCCACAGAAAGAAATCACAAGGTGATAAGTCGGGTGACCTTGGGGGCCAGGAAATGTCTCCTCTTGAAGAAACAAGACGTCCATGGAACAACTCTCTTAACATTCCCATGGACCGCCGAGCAGTGTGAGCTGTGGCTCCGTCCTGTTGGAACCAAACTTCTTCTACCTCATGGTCTAAAACAAACTGGTTGATCTTGGGTCGGAGAAATGTCTCTTATCATGTGACAATAGCGATCGGCATTGACCGTTACTGTTTGTCCATCTTCTTCAAAAAAGTACGGTCCCCACACACCAAATTCCGCAACGGGGCACCAAACTGTGACTTTTGGGCTGTGTAGTGGTTGTTGGTGGAGTTCCGCAGGATTTTCTGCAGCCCAGTAGCGGAAATTCTGTTTGTTAACAGTTCCACACAAGTGGAAGTGGGCTTCATCAGAAGAAATGAAGACAGCATCTGGGGGAATGTTCTGCAAAATGTCATCACATGCAGCCCTGCGAGTTTCATAATCTGCTTCAGAGAACTTTTGGGCAACCATTATTTTGTAGGGATGCAGATGAATTTCTTTATGCAGAATTCTCCTTACACTCATTTCTGACAATCCCAGGGCAGCTGCATGTTTAACCGCTGAACGCTTTGGAGACTGTTGGATGGATGTTCTCACTCGCGCCACATTCTCCGGTGTTCTTGCAGTACGAGGTCGGCCAGTTGGCTTTCTTTTTAGTGCTGACCCTGTTTGCCTAAAGTTTGTCGCCCACAGTCTAATCGTTTTCGCGTAAGGAACACTATCACGTCGGCCAAGTTCGAATCGAATCCGAAACGCTCGTTGAGTAGAAATCACAGAACCGCAATTTTTAATAAACTCCTCCACAACAAACGCCCGATGCTCACCGAGCCAAGCCATGGCGAACACTGAAAATGGCACGTACGCCGCTACGGAACAATATCCCCTCCACATCTCTACCCCCACTACAACTCACGCGGTGGCTTGCTCAAACCGGGGAGTTTTTTTGCCGGACCCTGTATGTTCAATCTAAATTGCATTTTGTAAGTATTGTCAATCCACATGAGTCGTTTGAATCTACCGTACATTTTGTAAGCATTTTCAATTTCAATTGCATTTTGTAAGTATTTTGAATTTCAATTGCACTTTGTGAATAAGTTGGATTGGAACTGGGATATTTCAATCTGAATTGCATTGTGTATTTTCAATTTCAATTGCATTTTGTAAGTATTTTGAACCTCAATTGCATTTTGTACGTATTTTCGATCTCATTTGCATTTTGTAAGTATTTTGAATTTCAGTTACATTTTGTAAGTATTTCGAATCTAGCCTACGTTTTGTGGGTCTGTTTCAATCTATTCTTTTTGTGCATCTTTTCGTTCTAAATTCCCTTTTGTAAGACCATATTGTGAGTTGTTTCCATCTGAGTTCCTTTTTGTACGTATTTTCCGTCTCAGATAATTTTGTTCTGGTTTCCATTTCATTATCATTTTCGCTATCACCCAGATCATTAGGAGCCGATAACCTAGATGTTAGGCCCCTTAAAACAACAATTATCATCATCATCATCAATCACGCCTCTTTTTGCCAGTGTCTCATCCCAAGTGTAGCAGTTTACCGTTTTGTCGCCCTTCAGTTCCGCAATTGTTAAATTGTGAACGGCTAGCTTTGAAATGTAGTAGTAGGAAGACGCCTCCCCCTGCGGACAGACAGCACTGCCTGTAGGTCGTTTACTGCTACGACGGTTCTTGTCATTCTCCTTTTCCAGTCTGGACAAATCGTTTTCTAGAATATGACTCCCATATTCTGTCGTTTTGTGTTTTGGTATATGAGACAAACATCACACTGATCTTTCTTCGGTGTGAAGAAAGAAAGGTTTTATGACTTCAAAATAGTTTTGTACTGGCAATACCTGGTTCCTGCAAGGTTTGACTCCTTTCTTACTTTCTTTCTTTCTTTCTTTCTTTCTTTCTTTCTTTCTTTTCTTTCTTTCTTTCTTTTAGATAATCTCTGTGAAGTTCGGCGATAGATTTTCCACCATCTATATACTCCCGAGAGCTTTGAGATCTGCAGGAATTCTGTGAATTTTTTCTATGTGGTCCTTTGCACTCTTCACGAGTTCTCTAGCCAACTTTCGGTCCTTTCCATGCTTGCCTCTCATTTCCAAGCTTAGCACACCTGTGATTTTGTCTGTTTTTTTTTTTCAAAGGTTGTGCGAATAGATCTGTCCGATATGTCAAAAGTGTTTAAATAATTTGTTTGCATACCCGTATCTTTCGTTATCGAGTATGATGATTAGAGCCCCTTTCCCTTTTACGATTCAATGTAATCCTCTTGATACTTGGGAACTGCCTGTGTGCTATCTTTTATGCATTCTCTTTGTGTTTGAAAGTCTCCCATTCCCCCAAAACATTGTAAAAATCTCTTTCCGATAGTTCTCATCGACTTTTTCAGTGCACTTGAGTTTTCAGTTGTGGCAAGAAGGCTTCATGCTTAGTTTGTTCACTCTTCCTCCGGTTTTACACTCGTATTCCTCACCGCAGTTTCGCATCTTCTTTGCTAAAGTTCTTTCATTAAATTTGCCTCTTTTCCTCTTCCTTGTAATTGGTTCCTTGGCATTTTCGATTTCAATCCCAGTCGCCGGTTCATCGCTACATTGACTGTCATTTTCGGTGCCAGAACTTACTATATTATAATCGGGGTCGACTTCATCGTCGTCAGAATTATGAAATGGGTCTTGGTCTTCCTCATCAGTAGAGTTCTTGTTAATATCGTTGTTGACACTAGCTTTCAGTCCCCAATAATTGACCCGTAACAGTATCGTCGGCCAAACCAGACTTCTGAGCTTCCCCTGCCAGTTGCTCTATTGAAATTTCTACCGGATCTACCGCAGTCAAGTCAGTCATCGTTGGTACAGTAACTTCACATTCTAGAATTAATATATATATATAGACAATATATATAAGCCACCAAAGGTCATGCAAACGACGAACAGTATTGATTTATAGAAATCAAAATGGCAAAAGCCTGCACTTACCAGTCGAAGGGGAAAAATGGTTTTCAGTCTCTTCTTGTATAGGTTCACGTTCCACCCATTCATCATTAGAGAGTGGGTGTAGTTCTGTCGAATCTGTCTTGCTAGTTTTAGTAGTGCTTTCTCTATCCATAATGTTGGAAGCAACGGATCAGGCAGCTGTAACCCAAGTTTTACATCCATTAGATTTATAGGAACATCAACTGGATCTATAGTGGTCAGGTCAGCGTTCGTTGATGCAGTAACTTCACTCCTAAGAAATATATTATAGATATATAATTTTATAATTATATTATGGGTAAAAGTTTGAAAATGAGCAATGAGTGAGTGAGTTCTTCCTATATTAGTATTGACTGCACCAATGCCTATGCAAGTGACCAACAATATTGATTTATTTAAATCAAACGTTAAAACCTAAACTTACCAGCAGGAGGAGAAACTAATAGTACTGTATATCAGTCTTGTAGTTTCAGGAACATCTTCTGTACTGCATTCTAAATTGACTCGTGTCGGAGGCAAAGCATCTGGCGCAATCACTGCCACCGCCATTCACTTTGTGCCACAAGTTTTAATATCAAAGCTGTACGCTTTTTCCTTCATCAAACAACATTATTATAAGTAATCTGAGGGAAAATATTAAAGCTCTGTGGTAATTAGTTTATGTATCTACCTACAAGGGTTGATTTTGAGCCTTGTAAGCCGTAAAACATCTTGCATAACGATACGTGAGAATAAAATAAACCGGCATATCTTCAAAAACATCACACGAAACTTTGTTTTGATACAATTCAAACTGAATTATTGAAACATATTTCGGTTTTAATTAACATTTTGCTTTATTCGCCGGGAGAAAATTTACCCGGAAACCGACATTTTAGCAAATATGCCGGTTTGTTTTATTTGAGGGTAATCCTATCCACAAGCATTTTCTTGGCCTCTTCAAATGCAGCGCCCCACAGGGGCTCACAAGTAGTGAGACGCAGGTTGGCGACCACGGCGCCCCAGCTGAGTCCGGCATTGCTTCCACTTACTTGTGCCGGGCTCCTCTCCGTCTCCTTTCCTGTCGACCTATCTTGGTCAACTCTTGTGTCCGGACACAGGGACGATCTGACTTCTTATCTTGCTGAACCACTGCATCACTGCCTTATCAATAACTGCACCATTACCATTCCTAAACCGTCTAATCTGCAGTTCATTACCATTAAGACCCATACCTTAATTATCTCTATTCTCGTTTTTTCACAATTTCTGCTGCCTGTGTCTTTCCATTCGTAAACACTTCAGATAGTTTCCGTACACCACATTTCTCACGCTTGTGATAATCTACGATGTCTACTTTCTCTTTTAAAGTTAAACTTTTACGAGGAGCCATTTCAGATGCACTCACTTGATACTGCAACGCACAGGTCCTACAATTGATTTAAGAAGTTTCACGGTAAAGCTGAACAGATAGTGAAAGTATGAATTTCCTTTAAAGTTCAAGAGAACAATGAAATCGATCCCCTTCGGCCTACTCTGTCAGCTGTGAGCTGTGAGCCGTAACTTCCACGTCAGGGCATCACCCCTCTGTCACTTGACCATTCCATGTTTGCATATTTGATGTCATAATACTCTGCGTTGCAATATTAAAACCCACGTGTTTCCGTGCCTGGTCAGCAGTATCTCTGGCTTGTAAAGTTCGGCAATCTTGTTCTCAGACCACATGGCGAGACGAGAACTGTCAATCGCATTCTGGCAGCTCACAGAGTTTTTTTTATAGGTGTATTTTTTGTGCAGTGCAGCAGATAGGGGATGGGAAGGTTAGCGCTAACTGGCTTCCAGGAAGCACAGGATGTGTCGAAAGTACATTAACTCAACAGAGTGTTCTTACAGGACTAATAGACCTACAGAGATGTGATTTCTTTTCTTCTCATCCGAAGGGCTATTTCTACACTTATATGACAATGGAGTATATGCATGCTTTTCAAAACAAGTGTCCGCTTTATTGCTATAGTGGTTGCCTTATTTTAATGCTGTCGACCTCACTTGGTCAACTCTTGTTCTCTTCCGACCCCGACGGTATTAGGGTATCCGAGGCCTAGGGAGTCACTTCCTTTCCCGCCTTAATTGGCCCTTGTCTGATCTTTTCTGATTCCCTCCTTCTGCGAGGGGTCAGCCTTCTTTTTCTTTTCATGTTATCTCCTGCCTTCTGCTTAAGGCCCTCAAGGAGGCCGGGTGTATGTAGCCCCACCTCTTTTGGTGCACCCTAGATAATGCTACACCCTCAGGGGCTCACGGCTGGTGAGTTCGGGAGTTGGCGACCCCGAGGGATTCCTGAGCTGTGTCCGTTTTCCCTTTTTGTCCCTTACATTTGGGGCGGACCCTCTCCTCTTTCACTTTCCTATCTGCCTTTCATGGCCCTCCTTCCTTCCAAGTCCCTCAATCCGCCTTCTTCGAGGGTTGAGGGCATTTCTTTTCCTCCTGTCCTTTATTTGCCTTATTCTCCTTTATTTTTCCATTTCTTCTTCTAGTATGTAGGTTAGTAGTTAGTTTTAGTTTTAAGTTCGCTTTTCATTTTCATCTTCACGATCACCCAAACCATCAGGGGCCGATAGCCTAGATGTTAGGCCCCTTAAAACAACAATTATCATCATCATCATCTTTTTCTTTTCATGTTATCTCCTGCCTTCTGCTCAAGGCCCTCAAGGAGGTCGGTTGTATGTAGCCCCACCACTTATGGTGCACCCTAGATAATGCTACACCCTCAGGGGCTCACGGCTGGTGAGTTCGAGAGTTGGCGACCCCGAGGGATTCCTGAGCTGGGTCCGTTTTCCCCTTTTGTCCCTTACCTTTATGGCGGACCCTCTCCTCTTTCACTTTCTTTGTGGGCGTGGGTTGGCGACCACGGGGCCCCAGCTGAGTCCGGCATTGCTTCCACTTACTTGTGCCGGGCTCCTCTCTGTCTTCCTTCCTGTCGACCTCACTTGGTCAACTCTTGTTCTCTTCTGACCCCGACGGTATTAGGGTATCCGAGGCCTAGGGAGTCTCTTCCTTTCCCGCCTTAATTGGCCCTTGTCTCATCTTTTCTGATAACCTCCTTCTGCGAGGGGTCAGCCTTCTTTTTCTCTTCATTTTACCTTCTGCCTTGTGCTCTAGGCCCTTAAGGAGGCAGGGTGTATGTAGCCCCACCCCTTCTGGTGCACCCTAGATAATGCTACACCCTCAGGGGCTCACGGCTGGTGAGTTCGGGAGTTGGCGACCCCGAGGGATTCCTGAGCTGGGTCCGTTTTCCCCCTTTGTCCCTTACCTTTGGGGCGGACCCTCTCCTCTTTCACTTTCCTATATGCCTTTCATGGCTCTCCTTCCTTCCAAGTCCCACAATCCGCATTCTTCGTGGGATTGAGGGCATTTATTTTCCTCCTGTCCTTTATTTGCCTTATTCTCCTTTAGTTTTCCATTTCTTCTTCTGGTATGTAGGTTTGTAGTTAGTTTTAAGTTTGCATTTCATTTTCATCTTCACGATCACCCAAACCATCAGGGGCCGATAACCTAGATGTTAGGCCCCTTAAAACAACAATTATCATCATCATCATCATCAGGGGCCGATAACCTAGATGTTAGGCCCCTTAAAACAACAATTATCATCATCATTATCATTTTCGCTATCACCCATACCATTCGGAGCCGATAACCTAGATGTTTGGCCCCTTAAATTATCATCTTTAAGGGGAGTACGTATGATGAAATTGGTCAAAAAGTGACATTTTCCGATTATTATTTCTTATAATATATGATCTCTCCTGAAGAATTTGATGGATTATTTGACGAAAAATTCCAATTGGAAGTGTGCTTTTTATTATTTCACAGTTATTAGTGTAAATGTAAATGCATTCAGTTGTTATGCAGTGACTTCCTATATCTGTATCTCCGGAAATGTTCAATCTAGAAGACGTTTCCATGGAAATGTTCATGTGCCTGGATCTGAATCCAATGCTAATCCCGAAGCTAATTTAAAAAGTACGTTTTTAGCCTACTTTCGATTTTTGCAAAAAATGAAAGTGGACTTATGAGATCAACACAGGGCGAAAAAGTGTGTTTCTGTGAGGCTGTGTGTCTGTGAGTGTGTGTACTCTGAATTTCTGCTCCCCCGCCCTATCAATTCGAACACGGTGAAACCGAATTGAACGAGATTTGGTACAGATGTAGCACGAGCAAAGGACACCTCAGTGTCATGTTTTATATCGCCGCCATCTTGACGGAAACGTAAAGGCGGCCACTCAAATGTTCAAAGCTTAAATCAAATTACGACGAACCTTTTCATCCGATCTGTACCAAATTTTGCAACAACATACCTTTATGTGAGAAGCGTTCTTTGACCAAGCTACAAGGTCATCAGCCAGATACTTTGCGGATGGCGGCCATGTTTGTGTGCAAATCGATTCCCCCTATCAATTCAAGCACAGTGTAACCGAATTGAACAATATTTGGTACAGAGGTAGCACTAGCAAAGGGCACCTCAGTGTCATGTTTTATATCGCCGCCATCTTGACGAAAACGTTATGGCGGCCACACAAAAGTTAAAAGTTTAATTCAAAATTACGACCAACCTAATCATCTGATCTCTACTGCACCCGTTCATCCGAGGTATGCGATGACCCATCTGCCATTACATCGCATACCTGGCATCCCAGCAGGCCAGAGTGGAGTTAAATGAACATGAAATAAAATAAGGAATGTGTCGGAAATTCAGTTGAAATATCACAAAAGCAGAGGGTAACACGAGATAAAGTATCTCTAGGGTCGTTACGGGCTTAAATTTAGTCATAATAGCAAATATAAATGGGTGCCATCAACTGAATCCCTAATAAACCACATCCTTTCTAGTTAAGCCTTAATCGTGACAAAGGAAAGGATTGGGAAAACAACATCATCATCAGATCACAACTAAGATAAAAACAAAATGTATTTGAACTTGAACGGTCAGACAGAAACAAACATAAACCTGCCTAAGAGTATGGTCGAGTATAACAGTTATGATGTTATAGTCCTCACAAATCGACCCATCTCCGCACTATATAAAATATTTTCATCCACATGAAAAACAAAAATAACTAGAGTTCGCTTGAGTTCTCAGGGCCACCGTAGCAATGTGTCTTTTCGTCACTGACATTTCGTGATCCCTGAGACCTAACTTTTGTTAATGTAACATCAGGAATGTGGATGTAATGAAATGTTAATCTGTCTAGCACACAAAATATCATAACACTAATATTCAAATATTCAATCATTTATGGCTCAAATGGCATTGATCAATATGTTGGAAATCCCAACAATCACTCCTAAAAGTTAATAACAAATTTATACACAATATTTACATCACCTCTACTCACTGCTCTGTTGTGAATCGAAAAATCTTCTCTAATCATCAGTTATCATCATCATTATCATGTCAAAATAATTAAATGCTTATCACATCAGCTATCATTCAGTTATTTGTTATACTCAAATCAGAATTATTAATTCATTATCATCAGATCATTTAAATAATTATTATATTCATCAACTCATTAAATCATTTGTAAATCACCCACACACTCTTATTTCAATCATCTCATTTAAATTAAATTATCTCAATCCATCCATTTAAATTCTTTAATTCATCAATTTAAATTGCAATTCATCAGCTTATTTAAATAATATAACTTATTTAAATTAATTTCAATTTATTTTATCAGCTCCTTTAATTAATTATCATTATTTAATTCATATATTTATCAGCTGTTTAATCAACTATTTATTTAATTTATCAGGTCAGATCATTAATATGCTTAAACTTCAGATAATAATTCCATAAATTATTATTATTATTATTATTAGAAAATCTTGGATTATCAAAAAAATATTTATTTATTTAATTTCCTCAAAATGTTTAATATTGGTTATAGAACGTTGTCTTAAAAATCTACCATTTCCAAGCTATATCTCATACTTAATTATCATGCCAAAATAATACGTTGCCTCGACAAAATCACGCTGGATCTCACCATCCAAAACTTCACTATTTAAATTCACTTTGTCAAATATCACAGTTGAACACCATTATTATTTCACATAACACCACAATTATTCAGCACACAGCATGAATTTCAAAAATACGCTTGACTGGGTTCGACGACCTCATGTCTGCTTCAAAACTGTCATTGGCAATATTATAAACCTTCTCCTGGCAACCTCCCAAACTCCGATCAAAAATACTTCAACTCATCATGTAGCATGATCCACAAAAAATATAACTGGCTTCAGACGGTTAACGAATATAACCTACAAGAACTGTAATTAATATTGTCATGTCCAGACAACTTCTTAAACAATAGGAAAATTACCATAGTAATTGTAATCCAATTCAAGATTTGGTTTAATTCAGAGTATAAAATCTCTGTTAAGATCCTCAAAATTTACTTCAGAAAGAACACCAATGTGTTATATTAACTCACATCAAAAATATCTGATCATTATCTGCCTGTAAATAAATTCTGATAATAAATAACTCGTCTTACAAGACTCAATTACTTGAAATCCGTCTCAAAGGTATCAAATCACTCACACAGAGTATCAAAATATTAACTGTTAAATGAATATACTCTCAAAAGAGTACTGCAACAAACTATTGGATTGGCAAACAAGAATTACAAAGTGTAACCCTGCTGACATTTATTTTTAAATTATTTAACAAAGATCGACTAATATGTGACTGGTAGTTTCTTGTTTAATCCTCTTACGATCATAATTACCCTCAGATGATAATATGAGACCCTAAAGCGGTGGGTAAGGTGCATACCACCAAACAGCTACGCTAGGTAACAGGCCCCGCCTCCGTAGACTCAGTTGAAAAATCCCTAACACGACAGGTAAGGTGTGTACCACCACTCAGCTACGCAAGGTAACAGGCCCCGTCTCCGTAGACTGGTGAATGAGTGTACATGATTGGAATCAACAATATTCTACTTGTCACATAAACGCAATATCTATTCGCTTGAGCGAATAAAATTTAACATCACCAAACAATCCAATAAAAGAAAAAAATCCCTGCTGATGAACTCAACGTACTCGCTAGTATGCAATGAACTGGCGAAAATCCAAACTATCCAATTGCAGATCACGAGTTACAAAACACTCGCTAAAACTATCCATAATCAAAAGTACTATCATCACAGAAAAATATAAAGATCAAAATCCTGCTTAATAACGTCAATCAATAGTGAAAACGTTGGATAAATGTGCCTTCCATGTCATATGGTAACACCATATTTTAGCAAACGAAGTAGTAAAACATTCAAGCCATGTCGAAAAATAACACTCCTATACAAAATACAAGTGTGCCCAGTGTTCATGTAAAAATCATATCAGTAATGCAATAGCTCTCACAATACCTTCATATTCCAGATGTTAATAAAATATTCAAAGATCGTCGGTAATCCAAGGGTTCGCAAGAGATTTCTCGAAAGATCGACGAAAAACGCTGTATTAATCACTGAACTAACAACTGACTCCATCCAAGTGAACATGATGTTGTAGTAATCCTCTTCGTTAGGAACCGAATCCATCGCTCTGAGCTGCCATCACGTCTCCTCATACGCCTAGCACGACATGATGAAATGAAGGATATCCATCACGGATATTGTCCAATATTCTCCACAAAAGTTCGAATAAACTGAGTATCCCATTCTCTCTTCGGATGTGTTACGCCACTGTTCAGTAAAATCTTCGATCGACATCCATTAATAATGTTCGTCTTCACTAAGATCGAATTACACTGGTAGAAAATTGTAACTTCAAAAAGTGTACTTATTTATCAGACAGCCTGTATCTGCGTTCGTTGTGAATAAATTTCATAAATGTTCATGACGTATAACTGTTATAATGCACATGCCACTATTTATAAAGTGCATAAGATCACACGTCCTAATTGACAAAAAGCAGCAATGTGTGAACGGCCCCATGGTCGCTTTAAACATGCCCTGTTCAAACGCATTATAAAGTATGCTGTAACATCGTTGAAATAATTTTAAGTCCATCTGACTATCCGTAGAAAAGTGTGTAATTGTAACTGTACTGAACGACTGGACTGCTGAAATCGAAGTCAAACCATCTCAAACTTGAAAAATGTCAGAGTATAATGTTCAACTCGTTGACTACCAAACTGTAACAAAATGTCGCCCAAAGCACGACAAGTTCTGCTTCACTGTCTATGTGTAACATGAAGTTAAACACTGGCCTCATTGGACTGCTTCAATACGCGGTTATTCATAGTGAATGTAGTCGAGATAATGTTCCTCATTCCCACTGCCCAGCTGAGTCCGGTATTGCTTCCACTTACTTGTGCAGGGCTCCTCTCCGTCTTCTTTCCTGTCGACCTCGCTTGGTCAACTCTTGTTCTCTTCCGACCCCGACGGTATTAGGGTATCCGAGGCCTAGGGAGTCTCTTCCTTTCCCGCCTTAATTGGCCCTTGTCTCATCTTTCCTGATACCCTCCTTCTGTGAGGGGTCAGCCTTCTTTTTCTTTTCCTTTTACCTCCTGCCTTGTGTTCCAGGCCCTTAGGGAGGCAGGGTGTATGTAGCCCCACCAATTCTGGTGCACCGTCGATAATGCTACACCCTCAGGGGCTCACGGCTGGTGAGTTCGGGAGTTGGCGACCCCGAGGGATTCCTGAGCTGGGTCCGTTTTCCCCTTTTGTCCCTTCCCTTTCGGGCGGACCTTTTCCTCTCTCCCCTCTCCTCTCCTCTTCACTCCTCTTTTTCTTAAATTTACTTTTCTCTTTAAGATTCCCGCACTGTTTTTGTTACTTGGTTCACCGTGAGTCTAAATTTCCTTCTAGCGATTTTTAAGGCATTTTTAATCTACGTTGCTTTTTGTATGTTTTTTCGATCTAAATTACATCTCGCGATTGTTTTCAACCTCAATTGCATTTTGTAAAGATTGGTTGGTTGGTTCCTTAGTTTAGGGGCTGCGACAACGCGGTCATGTAGCCCCGTGTACTTTGGGTGTGTGTAGAATATGTCTGATAACCGGTGTTAATTGTGATGACTGTATTAGTGTGTGTATCTGTTTTTTTAATTCAAGTAGGGACTGCAACTTGAATTTTCAAATAGTTCCTACTTTTGCCGCCAAACGCCACCGTCAACGACTACTAGGCCTAGTTCAGAACTAGCTACTAGACGCCACCGCAGTCGGCTCTTGGCAACGAACGTAGCAACCTAAGAGCGTTGTTTATATTCTTAACCTATCCAATTTAGTTTCACACAGGTGTAATTAGTGGAAAGATCTTTAACATGCCATAAATCTATGACATGGGACCGCCGGCTTTACTTCCCCTCCGAAGGAAGGCATACTGAGGGATTTTTAACGCTCTTAAAAAGTCCGACGGCTTCGGCCGATTTTGTAAAGATTGACAATCTAAATTGCTTTTTAGTAAGTCTTTCAATGCATGTGCCCGGGCCTTTTTGTGAGTATTTTGAATTTCAATTGCATTTTGTAAGAATTTTCAACCAACGCCGCATTTCGCACGAATTTTGAATCTAAATTGCATTTTGTTTGGTGGGCATTTTGCACATATTTTGATTCTCAATTGCATTTTGTGGGTATTTTGAATCTAAATTACATTTTGTCAAGTATTTTCAATCTAAATTGCATTTTGTAAGTATTGTCAATCCACAAGAGTCGTTAGAATCACCGTACATTTTGTAAGCATTTTCAATTTCAATTGCATTTTGTAAGTATTTTGAATTTCAATTGCACTTTGTGAATAATTTGGATTGGAACTGGGATAGGGCCTATTTCAATCTGAATTGCATTGTGTATTTTCAATTTCAATTGCATTTTGTAAGTATTTTGAACCTCAAGCATTTTGTACGTGTTTTCGATCTCATTTGCATTTTGTAAGTATTTTGAATTTCAGTTGCATTTTGTAAGTATTTCGACGCTACATTGCATTTTGAACGTATTTTGAATCTACCCTACGTTTTGTGGGTATTTTTCCATGTATTCTTTTTGTGACTCTTTTCGTTCTAAATTCCCTTTTGTAAGACCATATTGTGAGTTCCTTTTTGTACGTATTTTCCGTCTCAGATAATTTTGTTCTGGTTTCCATTTCATTATCATTTTCGCTATCACCCAGATCATTAGGGGCCGATAACCTCGATGTTAGGCCCCTTAAAACAACAATTATCATCATCATCATCATCATCATTCCCACTGGAATACTGCGCGTTACGACGGTAATTTATAAGCTTGTAAAAGCGTTGCTGTTTAACATGTATGTGAATGCATTTCCAATGTTGAAACTAGCACGTTTCCTATTGCCGGCTCCCTGCCTAAAGCTCACGGCCACCTCGATTCGACCTTCGGTCAGCCTATGCTACCATACCGAGCTCATAAAATCACACTGCTGGCTTCGCTTAGCGATTCTTCCCTGCATGTGTAAGTCACCGTACTGCAGTGCGTTACGAATTGTCGCGCTCCCGACTTGTTGCTTGCACATAATGCAACTGATGAACTGATTCCTTGTCACTGCGTGCGGCCACACCACCTTGACCTAGCACATGACTTCTCATCCCTTCCGCTGTCTTCCTCTGACGTCACAGATCTAACCTCGGCCCCTATCTTCTGTTATAAAGCCATTACATTAACTTAAGGAGTTATCCACCTTTTTTCAAGTTATTATTAATAATATTATTTATTTCTCTTCTGAGGTTAGATAAGACTTTATTTCCAATTAACCTTCACAAACATCCATTATTTCTCCCGTGATTCCTTGCGTTTGAGGGGTAGTGGGTCCTTCTCCCTCAGTCTCATACGTCATTTCCTTCAATTCCTCTGACTCGATCTGAGCACTATCTTTTCTTCTTGTCCACAAATCTCAACTACGGCTCTACCACAACTGGCGTTGTCGATAGCCTCAACTAGGTATCGGGTACACTACTAAGTTTTGCAACTTTATACCATTATGTATGAAGAATCATTTGACCAAACTACAAGGTGATCAGACCAATAATTTACTGATAGCGGCCATGTATGCTTGCAAATTGATTCCCCCTATCAATTCAAACACTGTGAAACCGAATTGAACGAAATTTGGTACAGAGATAGCACTCGCAAAAGGCAACTCAGTGTTATGTTTTATATCGTCGCCATCTTGACGGAAACTTAATGGCGGCCACCCAAATATTAAAAGTTTAAATCAAATTACGACCTATCTGATCACTACCAAGTTTTGCAACAACATACCTTTTTGTGGGAAGCATCGTTTGACTGAACTACAAGGTCATCAACCTAATAGTTTGCAGATAGCGGCCACGTATGTGTGCAAATCGATTCACCGTATCAATTCAAACACGGTGAAACTGAATTGAATGAAATTTTGTACAGAGGTAGCACTATCAAAGGACACCTAATATTCATGTTTAATATCCGTATAACACGTTGTATTTCAATAAGCTACTACAACCAACATTCAATTGTCTACTCCTTGAAAAGGACAAAGAGTTATAACAATACCCATGCATTTAGGAGAAAGTAGGCTATATGATATTTACAGAACATCTTGTTTAGCCTACTTTTCTCATTTTGCAAAAATGAGGAAAAATTAGACTTATGGGATCGATCCTGGAAAATGTCTGTATGTCTGTCTGTCCGTCCGTCTGTCTTAGGCTACTGGCTGTGTGTGTCCCTCCCCCCTATCAACTCCTAAACGGCTGCAGCTATGGAAACCAAATTTTGTATGAGTAAAGATCTATGCCGGAATATTTCAAGGCCATATTTGAAAATGATGTCAGTGCTACCAACTGCTGAAAAATCGCAATTGAAATTTGAGCGCAATGTTGGATATCCTGGAAGGTATGCATGGGAGCTATACCAAAATGTGCACACATATAGATAATAATATTTCCTTTTAATTTCCAGGAGGCCATACGTGACAGTGGTACTGTCCCCGATAATCCGGATAGTAGGCTGTCAGAAATCCGCCCCCTCAATCGGATTGCCAATAATCGATTGCACCGGCACAGCTACATCAATGAAAATGGCACTGACAGATACTACCGAGATTAGAGCACAGTAGTTAACATGAAATTATTGTGGAGCACACCAAAATATACGGGGGTTCATACTTACCTTTTACTTACCTATTCAATTTAATCTCGGGTCTGGGTTTTCAACTGGATCACTTAATAGTATGCCCTCACAATAACCTCCACCACGATATTTAAAATGAACCAAGTCGGAGACCAGAAAATTTAAACTGCACAATAATTATTTCACATAAAGAAAAAAAATATTTTAACAAAATTTAACAACAAAATAGTTATGGCTGTCTGAAGCCATTGTCAATGCAACCATGTCCTCCTGTAGGACTGTAGACTTCACATACAAAAATTCAGCTTTCTCTAGCTCAAAAGAACGTAATAATAACAACAATGCACATTGGAATGGATAAGGGAGCTGGGACGAGACATATAGCATTTGTTTCCTTGTTCATGAACTTCATAATTTAGTTAATTGACACACATTTATTAATAACCGCAAGGCCGCTAAGTAGTTGACCTTGACCTCCACCATTCAGTTATCTGGCCACCTGCAATACACCCTAAGCAGTGTTGCATGCTTGCTTCGTCAAATGGACGCAGCTGCCTAATCAGTGTCACCATATGCTGGCCAACGCAGAGTCTAGCTCTCATTCAAAACAATTTAAATGCTCACATCTCAACTCAAATATTATCACGCAAAATTTATACAAGTTCCGTTCACATTGCAATGAATTACTCTGTTAATCTCAAATCTTATTTAAATGTTTATTCCAATTATCAAACTAGCGTTGTTTAAATGTTAATAGCAAAACGCATAATGTTATATCATAGTGTTCAATAATTATTTATAACATTTAGATTGTTCATAACTTAGTCAAACGACAATTGAAAAATTTTTACACGCCTCTATTAATCCCGTTTGTTTCAAATTATTATTATAGATATTTACATAGTTATTTACATTATTTATATTTTATTTATATTTGAAATACATTAACCACACGTTTATCCGGTTGATATTTTCTTAAATCGTGGTAATATAATCGACCGATGAAGGTTACTTATATTTAAATTTTAGATACAGGTTTAATAAGATTTAATAATTATTATTTGTGACGGTAACCTCCATTCAAAATCTATAATTCAATCAATTTATCACTCTTGTTAATTTTAACAGTAACTTCACATGAATAATTTTCAATGGACCTGAACAGTACAACTCAGCGGAAACATACCTCGCACAAACGCACTAAATTGGCCCATAATTCATCATATATCTCATTATATATGGCATCAAAATCTTCCACAATACACACAAGAAACCTCCACTTATAAATTCATCATCATCATCATCAATATTATTGTGGGAACCTCCTTCACTTATTAAAGGGCGTTATTCATCAGCGACTTTTACACGTCCACTGAACTAACGATTATACATCCATAGTTCCTCTTTAAAAATTCTTATATTCATCAATTGTATCGAAAACTGTTATTATATTTAACCTTAGTGGGTTTCATTCATGAAGCGATATGAAGTAAAAATTTGCCAGTCACAAATAAATTTAATAGCAAATACGATTAGACACGCCTCCCTGGTCTATCAAAATGAATTAATCTCATCATAATTATCGCAGTATAAAAATACTATATTCAAGCAAAATTCATTTAACTGCAGAAATAGTCGAATAGAATGCAAATAGACTAGAAAATGCAAACATTATTGTTTCAATCTAGAATTGAGAAAATCTCCTATCAAATGTTCATTACTATAGTGTACTGAATAAATCGTATTCAAAGTTCATATTTCATAAAATTGTCTATAATGCAATGGTATTTCAGAATTGACTAAAAATGTCTGTGTTTCAATCATGTTCTTAAAAACGACTAGTATCTCCAAGATCGTCGATAAAGTAGTAGATTTTTACGCTCTAAAATCTTTTAATCATTCTTCTTTCTTGAGGATGACAGAAAATTGGTCAAAGTAATTTACTGGAAAGAATTACTTTAATAAAACGACACGTTGTCTGAATTCAAACTTGCCATAGAAAATCGTTAACTTTACAGTCAAATCGTGACTACAAGAAAAATTCAAATTCTCGAAAGAATATTTAACTTCAGTATAAACTGATCCAAAATGTTTAAATATGCAAATGACATAATAATGTCTCAATAAATCGAAGAAAATGGCATAAAGCTGCAAAGTGTACAGAGTACAGAAACATCTAGCAAACGAATATGGGGCAATCAAATATATGACAGAAAATATGGGAAAGATAGTTGCTCAGATCTCACTAAAATGGCTCAAATAAATCCAGAAACGTTCACGGCTACCTTATCTGTTGGATTGAAGTTCTAGAAGAAAATTTCACAGAAGACTGCTGCTGGTTCCATTTCACCACAGGATAGATGTGCACCGACCTCGAACCTGGAACCTGCGCCCTCGGAGAATAGAACAGCTTCCTCCTCCGGAAATCGCACTGCTCCGTGTAGACGATAGACATCCTTCTGGCAAAACTCTTCTTTGTGTGCTGGGAAAAACCCTTGCCCCTCTTGAAAGTTCCCTGAAGTTCTTGTAGAAATCAGCCATGAAGTTCATTGCAAATATTTCCGCAGAAATGTTCATAATTGTGGAGTATGAATTTATTTCCACTGCCATTTGATGTAATTCAGCGATGGATTACGATGCATGAGTGTAGCTGAATGTTCACTACATGCTCGTCTTTGTAGAATGACGATTATCGAAGCTCCATGTTGCTACTTCACACTACTGATGTATGTCCCAATTGCATTAAAGTTTTAGTCTTCCATCTCCACTTCCATTATAATGTTAGTCGAAAGTACTGCCAGATTGTATAGTTCCATTGTAGAATGTAGCGTTGTATCACCAAATGTAATCTTCAGTATCACGGTCGCAATACACGTGTCTGCCGTAGCGTAGAATGTGGTAGTAAAAGTGCTTCTCAGGATTCGAGAAAAACACTTTTCTCTGCAGTCTTTAAATGCGAATATCTTCTGAAGTATTATAATGAAAATGTTCAACTTTCGCACACGCCTCAATATTGTAATGCACTATTGAATTAGTATAAATGCAGTAGCTAATTCTTGATAGATATGACCCCGACGGTATTAGGGTATCCGAGGCCTAGGGAGTCTCTTCCTTTCCCGCCTTAATTGGCCCTTGTCTCATCTTTTCTGATACCCTCCTTCTGCGAGGGGTCAGCCTTCTTTTTCTCTTCCTTTTACCTCCTGCCTTGTGCTCTAGGCCCTTAAGGAGGCAGGGTGTATGTAGCCCCACCACTTCTGGTGCACCCTAGATAATGCTACACCCTCAGGGGCTCACGGCTGGTGAGTTCGGGAGTTGGCGACCCCGAGGGATTCCTGAGCTGGGTCCGTTTTCCCCTTTTGTCCCTTACCTTTGGGGCGGACCCTCTCCTATTTCACTTTCCTATATGCCTTTCATGGCTCTCCTTCCTTCCAAGTCCCTCAATCAGCCTTCTCCGAGGGTTGAGGGCATTTCTTTTCCTTCTGTCCTTTTATTTGCCTTATTCTCCTTTAGTTTTCCATTTCTTCTTCTAGTATGTAGGTTAGTAGTTGGTTTTAGTTTTAAGTTCGCTTTTCATTTTCATCTTCACGATCACCCAAACCATCAGGGGCCGATAACCTAGATGTTAGGCCCCTTAAAACAACAATTATCATCATCATCATCTTGATAGATAAACTTGTAGAATCGTTTATGTGTGCGCTCCAAGTTCGCCTAGTTTTAGTAACAGTAAAATTGCACTGCTGGATACCCAATACTGTTCGATGCGGTGGGCTCTGCCACGCTTGCTTATGACGATATGCTTGTTCTATCAGAACACGAAGTCGGACTATCAAGTCAGAATAAAACCACGAAGTGAGAACCTCCTCTCTGCTGTGCAAGGCCTTTTATCAACTTTGAAGGGGCGTATCCATCCCTACCATAGCTTCTTCTTCCATCATTACTCGAAGTTCCAACTTTGGCTATTCTTGACGGATTTTCAGATTTCAAAAACATATAATTAATTTCTTCAAAATTCCAAATCAATGCCATAACTGAAAATAGTTTTCCACAATTCTGCATGCCAAAAGTTATTAAATATGGTAGTTTCAGTAATCTTCGTCTCCCTTCAAGCTATCATTCATTGGTTCGAGCCTCTCCTCCAATAGCGTAACTTCTTCCTCAGCACATTTACTTGCTTCCCTGCGACTGCGTCGTAAATCTAAGATCCTTCTCGAACAAAATCGTGACGTCAGCAAGAATGTAAGCTCAGCCAGCCTACTTGCTCGAGCGCTGCGTCATCCACGCCTACGTCATGAATATACACGTCACAACTATGACGGCCATAACTTTATTCACATATGCCAATACAGCCACCGTGGTCTCAGTATAATTCAATTTACGGGGGCAGTACCAACATGAATCTAAGCCAGCTGATAAGTCTAATTATTAAATGCATGTACCTCCTACACTATCAATTGGATTTCAAGCAAATTTCGTATGTACTATGTGTACAATAACCAATATGACTATGCGTATTCTTAAGAGCAACCAGGACCGCCAACTGTTAATAAATGATCTTTCTATTATTTCATCCTAATACCAATATATCAGAAAGTATGCAAACCAAGAGCTCGAAACTTTGCACACGTATAGTACATGACCTTCTACATTAATTGGGAGTACCGTAAACTGGGGCTACTTTGGGACGGGTTTTAGGGTTTTTCTGGATTCCTGAACAGTTTTAGCATATTAAACGGGTAAATGTAATCTATTTCGATAGGTTTATCGTTCCACTTTCTAAATATGATGCCAATTTTATTCTGTGACCATTCTTGGCCGAGTGATTTCCCCCCCCCCATTTTCTCCCAATTTTACCCCCTAGTTTGGGGTAACTTTGGGACAATTTATTTTCCAGGCTAAAGCCAATGGAGAAAGAGAATTGTCCCAATGTTTGACTAGTAACACTTCATTTGGACCATTATTGACTCGTTTACAATGATACTACAATAGCAACATACAAATTATGAAACGAAAATTAAACGTATTGAAGAAATTGATGAATCCATCCGTCATGTCAATACCTAGGTATAAGACGACCCCCAGGGGCTCACGACTAGTGGGGCGTGGGTTGGCGACCACGGGACCGCAGCTGAGTTCGGCATTACTTCCACATACTTGTGCCGGGCTCTTCTCTGTCATCTTTCTTGTCGTCCTCACTTGGTCAACTCTTGTTCTCTTCTGACCCCGACGGTATTAGGGTATCCGAGGTCTAGGGAGTCTCTTCCTTTCCCGCCTTAATTGGCCCTTGTCTCATATTTTCTGATTCCCTCCTTCTGCGAGGGGTCAGCCTTCTTTTTCTTTTCATGTTATCTCCTGCCTTCTGCCCAAGGCCCTCAAGGAGGCCGGGTGTATATGGCCCCACCACTTTTGGTGCACCCTGGATAATGCTACACCCTCAGGGGCTCACGGCTGGAGAGTTCGGGAGTTGGCAACCAGAGGGATTCCTGAGCTGCGTCCGTTTTCCCCTTTTGTCCCTTACCTTTGGGGCGAAACTTCTCCTCTCTCACTTTCCTATTTGCCTTTCATGGCTCTCCTTCCTTCCAAGTCCCTCAATCCGCATTCTTCGAGGAGGGCTGAGGGCATTTCTTTTCCTCCTGTCCTTTATTTGCCTTATTCTCCTTTAGTTTTCCATTTCTTCGTCTAGTATGTAATTCCCCCAGGGGCTCACATCTAGTGAGAAGTGGGTTGGCGACCACGGGGCCCCAGCTGAGTCCGGCATTGCTTCCACTTACTTGTGCCGGGCTCCTCTCCGTCTTCTTTCCTGTCGACCTCACTTGGTCAACTCTTGTTCTCTTCCGACCCCGACGGTATTAGGGTATCCGAAGCCTAGGGAGTCTCTTCCTTTCCCGCCTTAATTGGCCCTTGTCTCATCTTTCCTGACACCCTCCTTCTGTGAGGGGTCAGCCTTCTTTTTCTTTTCCTTTTCCCTCCTGCCTTGTGCTCAAGGCCCTTAAGGAGGCAGGGTGTATGTAGCCCCACCACTTCTGGTGCACCCTAGATAATGCTACACCCTCAGGGGCTCACGGCTGGTGAGTTCGGGAGTTGGCGACCCCGAGGGATTCCTGAGCTGGGTCCGTTTTCCCCTTTTGTCCCTTACCTTCGGGGCGGACCCTCTCCTCTTTCACTTTCCTATCTGCCTTTCATGGCTCTCCTTCCTTCCAAGTCCCTCAATCCGCATTCTTCGAGGGTTGAGGGCATTTCTTTTCGTCCTGTCCTTTATTTGCCTTATTCTCCTATAGTTTTCCATTTCTTCTTCTAGTATGTAGGTTGGTAGTTAGTTTTAGTTTTAAGTTTACATTTCATTTTCATCTTCACGATCACCCAACCCATCAGGGGCCGATAGCCTAGATGTTAGGCCCCTTAAAACAACAATTATCATCCTCATCATCATCATCTTTCACTTTCCCGCCTTCTTTGGCCCTTGTTTCATCTTTCCTGATACCCTCCTTCTGTGAGGGGTCAGCCTTCTTTTTCTTCCCCCAGGGGCTCACATCTTGTGGGCGTGGGTTGGCGACCACGGGGCCCCAGCTGAGTCCGGCATTGCTTCCACTTACTTGTGCCGGGCTCCTCTCTGTCTTCTTTCCTGTCGACCTCACTTGGTCAACTCTTGTTCTCTTCTGACCCCGACGGTATTAGGGTATCCGAGGCCTAGGGAGTCTCTTCCTTTCCCGCCTTCATTGGCCCTTGTCTCATCTTTTCTGATACCCTCCTTCTGCGAGGGGTCAGCCTTTTTCTCTTCCTTTTACCTCCTGCCTTGTGCTCTAGGCCCTTAAGGAGGCAGGGTGTATGTAGCCCCACCACTTCTGGTGCACCCTAGATAATGCTACACCCTCAGGGGCTCACGGCTGGTGAGTTCGGGAGTTGGCGACCCCGAGGGATTCCTGAGCTGGGTCCGTTTTCCCCTTTTGTCCCTTACCTTTGGGGCGGACCCTCTCCTCTTTCACTTTCCTATATGCCTTTCATGGCTCTCCTTCCTTCCAAGTCCCTCAATCCGCCTTCTCCGAGGGTTGAGGGCATTTCTTTTCCTTCTGTCCTTTTATTTGCCTTATTCTCCTTAAGTTTTCCATTTCTTCTTCTAGTATGTAGGTTAGTAGTTAGTTTTAGTTTTAAGTTCGCATTTCATTTTCATCTTCACGATCACCCAAATCATCAGGGGCCGATAACCTAGATGTTAGTCCCCTTAAAACAACAATTATCATCATCATCATCAATCCTCAAAAACATCCCCTTTTATCGACACGAAAAAACAAAAAAAAAACTCTTGTTTTTTACTGCAAGGAAGAAACAATAACAATCGCTTCGGTTGTCACCAGGCAACCCATTACACAGAATAAAATAAGTGCCATAAACTTCGACACAAGTTGCAGTGCCTATATGAGGCATATTAACAAGATACAAGGAGAAAAGAAAAAATTACATAAGGTAATTAGGTTAAGAAAGTCCTTGCACTTGACCAAAATGAAGACTGAATTCTACATGGTTTGTAGCTCAGAAATAAAATAAATAACCACATTCCCCCAAAAGGTACATAGAATATATTAGATAATTGGAAACTATTTTAAATATATCGACAGATACTTGACCGTAACTCCGACCACGAGGCTCGGCCAAAACACGAGTGAACAACAAACAGTCCGCCAACATAAAATAACACAAAGTTAAGAAATTACAATACGTCCAAGATAATAAAACATATCGATAGAAGAAAAACAGCTTCCACAATATCTCACAATATTTACAAACCTTTTCTAAAACATACACGTTGAGAAGTCCAAAATATTATTACACCAAGTCAAAATATCTTCAGGGAAATGTCGGAAGTACTTCCTAGTCAAGTGGAATTATGAACATATTCCAGAATAGAGGCTATGTTAGCCTTCAGGGCTAACCAGCCCGGTTTAATATCGGAGTTATAAATTTTGCATCTTGCTTGTAAGGATTCCAATAGAGAATAATTTTTCTTATTATTGCTGTATCCTCCCCCAGGGGCTCACATCTTGTGGGCGTGGGTTGGCGACCACGGGGCCCCAGCTGAGGCCGGCATTGCTTCCACTTACTTGTGCCGGGCTCCTCTCTGTCTTCTTTCCTGTCGACCTCACTTGGTCAACTCTTGTTCTCTTCTGACCCCGACGGTATTAGGGTATCCGAGGCCTAGGGAGTCTCTTCCTTTCCCGCCTTAATTGGCCCTTGTCTCATCTTTTCTGATACCCTCCTTCTGCGAGGGGTCAGCCTTCTTTTTCTCTTCCTTTTACCTCCTGCCTTGTGCTCTAGGCCCTTAAGGAGACAGGGTGTATGTAGCCCCACCACTTCTGGTGCACCCTAGATAATGCTACACCCTCAGGGGCTCACGGCTGGTGAGTTCGGGAGTTGGCGACCCCGAGGGATTCCTGAGCTGGGTCCGTTTACCCCTTTTGTCCCTTACCTTTGGGGCGGACCCTCTCCTCTTTCACTTTCCTATATGCCTTTCATGGTTTTCCTTCCTTCCAAGTCCCTCAATCCGCCTTCTCCGAGGGTTGAGGGCATTTCTTTTCCTTCTGTCCTTTTATTTGCCTTATTCTCCTTTAGTTTTCCATTTCTTCTTCTAGTATGTAGGTTAGTAGTTAGCTTTAGTTTTAAGTTCGCTTTTCATTTTTCATCTTCACGATCACCCAAACCATCAGGGGCCGATAACCTAGATGTTAGGCCCCTTAAAACAACAATTATCATCATCATCATCATATTGCTGTATCCAAGGTAACAGCCTTTTGTTGACTTCGGCAGCCATCGGAGGAAATCGTAGATAGAGAGTACAGCGCTCCAAGTGGCAAATCCAATAGGAGTAGTACTAATATTATCCGTCAGATGACAGTATCCCGCTGCGACAAACGAGTTTCTAGTCGTGCTCAACAGGTAGCGTGGCAAGTCTGTTTATCTCAAGCACAAGCACGACTCGGTTACATTTTAGAAAGGATCAAGGTCACGTCAGGGAAATTAAAACGCGTCAATCATCATCAAACATCCACAAAACTTAAAAAAAAAAAAAACTTAAAAAATGCATCTGATAAATTTCAGTCTTGCCCATACAGTCCCAACTCCTTGACATAAAAAATTCCTCGACGACTAACTCGTACGGGCGGGATAATGGTTTGGACGTCATCCTCTGTAGCGTATTCCAGAATATCGTCTTTCTCGGACCACTTCCAATTTTTTATGGAATTTTCCATGGCGGAGACCATGAAGCCTTTCACTGTCGTCTCTTTGATCTGTCCCGGATACAGTTCACCTTCATACGTAACAAGTACATAGCTCCCCTTGCACATAATTTTTGTTTGGTCCTGGTAGGGTGTGACCAACCGGGTTGGTGAATTATCATCATCAGACTCATGAGACCCTTCGAACCCATCTTCGTCTTCGACGTCCATGGTTAAACTGTCATCTGAATCAGCATAAGGTACAGGTGACGTGCTCTCATCTGTGCTGCTCTCTGAGTCCTCTCTGTTTTCCGTCATCTTCTTGGCCCGATGGGAAGCTGGCCGTGCAGTTGTAGTGTTTTTGGAGGTGGTTGGCTTGTCCGACCTAGCACCATAAACGTCTTCCATAGTAATTCTCTTCCCCGTAGGAACATTAATCTTTTTACGCCTCACCATTTGACGCTTCTGTGTTGCTTCATTCCGCTTCTGCACAAGGTGACCCATGAAGGTGTCCCCGATGACTGCTGTGAGCTCTGGTTCCCGGGCCATCACGAATGACGGAAGCCTTTCCTGGACTATTTGGCAGTTCAAGGGGTGGATGCCGGTTTTCTGAAAGCCTGCTATCAAGTTATCTCAAGTCACACTTTCCCACAGCTTTTTCAGCAAAGTAGGGAATTGGTCCTTGGGCTGCATCTGCTGCCCACTGCCGTCCCTTTCCAATCACCAAGTATCTTCCGCCACTGTATTTTCTACGGGCGAAAGTACGCAACATCAAGTGGTTGCAGAAGGTGGGTGACAAAACGATGAATTTTATATAGTTCTCTTCGCACAACCGGAGCACCCCCCAGGGGCTCACTTCTAGTGGGCGTGGGTTGGCGACCACGGGGCCCCAGCTGAGTCCGGCATTGCTTCCACTTACTTGTGCCGGGCTCCTCTCCGTCTTCTTTACTGTCGACCTCACTTGGTCAACTCTTGTTCTATTCCGACCCCGACGGTATTAGGGTATCCGAGGCCTAGGGAGTCTCTTCCTTTCCCGCCTTCATTGGCCCTTGTCTCATCTTTTCTGATACCCTCCTTCTGCGAGGGGTCAGCCTTTTTCTCTTCCTTTTACCTCCTGCCTTGTGCTCTAGGCCCTTAAGGAGGCAGGGTGTATGTAGCCCCACCACTTCTGGTGCACCCTAGATAATGCTACACCCTCAGGGGCTCACGGCTGGTGAGTTCGGGAGTTGGCGACCCCGAGGGATTCCTGAGCTGGGTCCGTTTTCCCCTTTTGTCCCTTACCTTTGGGGCGGACCCTCTCCTCTTTCACTTTCCTATATGCCTTTCATGGCTCTCCTTCCTTCCAAGTCCCTCAATCCGCCTTCTCCGAGGGTTGAGGGCATTTCTTTTCCTTCTGTCCTTTTATTTGCCTTATTCTCCTTAAGTTTTCCATTTCTTCTTCTAGTATGTAGGTTAGTAGTTAGTTTTAGTTTTAAGTTCGCATTTCATTTTCATCTTCACGATCACCCAAACCATCAGGGGCCGATAACCTAGATGTTAGTCCCCTTAAAACAACAATTATCATCATCATCATCAATCCTCAAAAACATCCCCTTTTATCGACACGAAAAAACAAAAAAAAAACTCTTGTTTTTTACTGCAAGGAAGAAACAATAACAATCGCTTCGGTTGTCACCAGGCAACCCATTACACAGAATAAAATAAGTGCCATAAACTTCGACACAAGTTGCAGTGCCTATATGAGGCATATTAACAAGATACAAGGAGAAAAGAAAAAATTACATAAGGTAATTAGGTTAAGAAAGTCCTTGCACTTGACCAAAATGAAGACTGAATTCTACATGGTTTGTAGCTCAGAAATAAAATAAATAACCACATTCCCCCAAAAGGTACATAGAATATATTAGATAATTGGAAACTATTTTAAATATATCGACAGATACTTGACCGTAACTCCGACCACGAGGCTCGGCCAAAACACGAGTGAACAACAAACAGTCCGCCAACATAAAATAACACAAAGTTAAGAAATTACAATACGTCCAAGATAATAAAACATATCGATAGAAGAAAAACAGCTTCCACAATATCTCACAATATTTACAAACCTTTTCTAAAACATACACGTTGAGAAGTCCAAAATATTATTACACCAAGTCAAAATATCTTCAGGGAAATGTCGGAAGTACTTCCTAGTCAAGTGGAATTATGAACATATTCCAGAATAGAGGCTATGTTAGCCTTCAGGGCTAACCAGCCCGGTTTAATATCGGAGTTATAAATTTTGCATCTTGCTTGTAAGGATTCCAATAGAGAATAATTTTTCTTATTATTGCTGTATCCTCCCCCAGGGGCTCACATCTTGTGGGCGTGGGTTGGCGACCACGGGGCCCCAGCTGAGGCCGGCATTGCTTCCACTTACTTGTGCCGGGCTCCTCTCTGTCTTCTTTCCTGTCGACCTCACTTGGTCAACTCTTGTTCTCTTCTGACCCCGACGGTATTAGGGTATCCGAGGCCTAGGGAGTCTCTTCCTTTCCCGCCTTAATTGGCCCTTGTCTCATCTTTTCTGATACCCTCCTTCTGCGAGGGGTCAGCCTTCTTTTTCTCTTCCTTTTACCTCCTGCCTTGTGCTCTAGGCCCTTAAGGAGACAGGGTGTATGTAGCCCCACCACTTCTGGTGCACCCTAGATAATGCTACACCCTCAGGGGCTCACGGCTGGTGAGTTCGGGAGTTGGCGACCCCGAGGGATTCCTGAGCTGGGTCCGTTTACCCCTTTTGTCCCTTACCTTTGGGGCGGACCCTCTCCTCTTTCACTTTCCTATATGCCTTTCATGGTTTTCCTTCCTTCCAAGTCCCTCAATCCGCCTTCTCCGAGGGTTGAGGGCATTTCTTTTCCTTCTGTCCTTTTATTTGCCTTATTCTCCTTTAGTTTTCCATTTCTTCTTCTAGTATGTAGGTTAGTAGTTAGCTTTAGTTTTAAGTTCGCTTTTCATTTTTCATCTTCACGATCACCCAAACCATCAGGGGCCGATAACCTAGATGTTAGGCCCCTTAAAACAACAATTATCATCATCATCATCATATTGCTGTATCCAAGGTAACAGCCTTTTGTTGACTTCGGCAGCCATCGGAGGAAATCGTAGATAGAGAGTACAGCGCTCCAAGTGGCAAATCCAATAGGAGTAGTACTAATATTATCCGTCAGATGACAGTATCCCGCTGCGACAAACGAGTTTCTAGTCGTGCTCAACAGGTAGCGTGGCAAGTCTGTTTATCTCAAGCACAAGCACGACTCGGTTACATTTTAGAAAGGATCAAGGTCACGTCAGGGAAATTAAAACGCGTCAATCATCATCAAACATCCACAAAACTTTAAAAAAAAAAAAAACTTAAAAAATGCATCTGATAAATTTCAGTCTTGCCCATACAGTCCCAACTCCTTGACATAAAAAATTCCTCGACGACTAACTCGTACGGGCGGGATAATGGTTTGGACGTCATCCTCTGTAGCGTATTCCAGAATATCGTCTTTCTCGGACCACTTCCAATTTTTTATGGAATTTTCCATGGCGGAGACCATGAAGCCTTTCACTGTCGTCTCTTTGATCTGTCCCGGATACAGTTCACCTTCATACGTAACAAGTACATAGCTCCCCTTGCACATAATTTTTGTTTGGTCCTGGTAGGGTGTGACCAACCGGGTTGGTGAATTATCATCATCAGACTCATGAGACCCTTCGAACCCATCTTCGTCTTCGACGTCCATGGTTAAACTGTCATCTGAATCAGCATAAGGTACAGGTGACGTGCTCTCATCTGTGCTGCTCTCTGAGTCCTCTCTGTTTTCCGTCATCTTCTTGGCCCGATGGGAAGCTGGCCGTGCAGTTGTAGTGTTTTTGGAGGTGGTTGGCTTGTCCGACCTAGCACCATAAACGTCTTCCATAGTAATTCTCTTCCCCGTAGGAACATTAATCTTTTTACGCCTCACCATTTGACGCTTCTGTGTTGCTTCATTCCGCTTCTGCACAAGGTGACCCATGAAGGTGTCCCCGATGACTGCTGTGAGCTCTGGTTCCCGGGCCATCACGAATGACGGAAGCCTTTCCTGGACTATTTGGCAGTTCAAGGGGTGGATGCCGGTTTTCTGAAAGCCTGCTATCAAGTTATCTCAAGTCACACTTTCCCACAGCTTTTTCAGCAAAGTAGGGAATTGGTCCTTGGGCTGCATCTGCTGCCCACTGCCGTCCCTTTCCAATCACCAAGTATCTTCCGCCACTGTATTTTCTACGGGCGAAAGTACGCAACATCAAGTGGTTGCAGAAGGTGGGTGACAAAACGATGAATTTTATATAGTTCTCTTCGCACAACCGGAGCACCCCCCAGGGGCTCACTTCTAGTGGGCGTGGGTTGGCGACCACGGGGCCCCAGCTGAGTCCGGCATTGCTTCCACTTACTTGTGCCGGGCTCCTCTCCGTCTTCTTTACTGTCGACCTCACTTGGTCAACTCTTGTTCTATTCCGACCCCGACGGTATTAGGGTATCCGAGGCCTAGGGAGTCTCTTCCTTTCCCGCCTTAATTGGCCCTTGTCTCATCTTTCCTGATACCCTCCTTCTGTGAGGGGTCAGCCTTCTTTTTATTTTCCTTTTACCACCTGCCTTGTGCTCAAGGCCCTTAAGGAGGGAGGGTGTATGTAGCCCCACCACTTCTGGTGCTCCGTCGATAATGCTACACCCTCAGGGGCTCACGGCTGGTGAGTTCGGGAGTTGGGGACCCCGAGGGATTCCTGAGCTGGGTCAGTTTTCCCCTTTTGTTCCTTCCCTTCGGGGCGGACCCTCTCCTCTCTCCCCTCCCCTCTCCTCTCCAATCCTCTCCTCTTTTCCTTATATTTCCTTTCTCCTTAATATTCCCGCACTGTTTTTGTTACTTGGTTCACCGTGTATCTAAATTCCCTTCTGGCGATTTTTTTTAAGGCATTTTTAATCTACGTTGCTTTTTGTATGTCTTTTCGCTCTAAATTACATCTCGCGATTGTTTTCAACCTCAATTGCATTTTGTAAAGATTGACAATCTAAATTGCTTTTTAGTAAGTCTTTCAATGCATGTGCCCGGGCCTTTTAATTAGTATTTTGAATGTCAATTGCATTTTGTAAGAATTTTCAACCAACGCCGCATTTCGCACGAATTTGGAATCTAAATTGCATTTTGTTTGGTGGGCATTTTGCACATATTTTGATTCTCAATTGCATTTTGTAGGTATTTTGAATCTAAATTACATTTTGTCAAGTATTTTCAATCTAAATTGCATTTTGTAATTATTGTCAATCCACATGAGTCGTTAGAATCACGGTACATTTAGTAAACATTTTCATTTTCAATTGCATTTTGTAAGTATTTTCAATTTCGATTGCATTTTGTGAATATTTTGGATTGGAACTGGGATAGGGCCTATTTCAATCTGAATTGCATTGTGTATTTTCAATTTCAATTGCATTTTGTAAGTATTTTGAACCTCAATTGCATTTTGTACGTATTTTCGATCTCATTTGCATTTTGTAAGTATTTTGTATTTCAGTTGCATTTCGTAAGTATTTCAACGCTACATTGCATTTTGTACGTATTTTGAATCTAGCCTACGTTTTGTGGGTCTTTTTCCATGTATTCTTTTTGTGACTCTTTTCGTTCTAAATTCCCTTTTGTAAGACCATATTGTGAGTTCCTTTTTGTACGTATTTTCCGTCTGAGATAATTTTGTTCTGGTTTCCATTTCATTATCATTTTCCCCCAGGGGCTCACATCTTGTGGGCGTGGGTTGGCGACCACGGGGCCCCAGCTGAGTCCGGCATTGCTTCCACTTACTTGTGCCGGGCTCCTCTCTTTCTTCTTTCCTGTCGACCTCCCTTGGTCCACTCTTGTTCTCTTCCGACCCCGACGGTATTAGGTTATCCGAGGCCTAGGGAGTCTTTCACTTTCCCGCCTTAAGTGGCCCTTGTCTCATCTTTCCTGATGCCCTCCTTCTGTGAGGGGTCAGCCTTCTTTATCTTTTCCTTTTACCTCCTGCCTTGTGCTCAAGGCCCTTAAGGAGGCAGGGTGTATGTGGCCCCACCACTTCTGGTGCACCGTCGATAATGCTACACCCTCAGGGGCTCATGGCTGGTGAGTTCGGGAGTTGGCGACCCCGAGGGATTCCTGAGCTGGGTCCGTTTTCCCTTTTTGTCCCTTACCTTTGGGGCGGACCCTCTCCTCTTTCACTTTCCTATCTGCCTTTCATGGCTCTCCTTCCTTCCAAGTCCCTCAGTCCACCTTCTTCGAGGGTTGAGGGCATTTCTTTTCCTCCTGTCCTTTATTTGCCTTATTCTCCTTTAGTTTTCCGTTTCTTCTTCTAGTATGTAGGTTAGTAGTTAGTTTTAGTTTTAAGTTCGCATTTCATTTTCATCTTCACGATCACCCAAACCATCAGGGGCAGATAACCTAGATGTTAGGCCCCTTAAAACAACAATTATCATCATCATCATCATCATCATCATTATCATTTTCGTTATCACCCAGATCATTAGGGGCCGATAACCTCGATGTTGGGCTCCTTAAAACAACAATTATCATCATCATCACAACAGGAGTACTTCAAGGTTGATAGGCGAGCTGAGGTTGTCGCCTAACACCGTCTTGTCGTCTCAGGATAGGAAGAAGTAATTGGATAAACCAATCCTAAAATCACTCACTGTCGAACCACTCACTCACTCTTGTTCTTGTTGTATCTGGCTCCCGGAGGTCCGTTTTCCGTCACGAGAATTATCACAGTCATTTGCCACTACTGCTTCCAACTGAATCTTGAAATTTGCAGGTGGGGACGGTAAATTTAAAACTCGAAATAGCATATCTCTTACTTAGAATAGAAGGAAAAATGGATGAATTAATTATTTCATTGGTTTCATTGCCTTTATATAGGCTGCTGTACATTTGTTCTAAATGTGCTAGTTTCCTCTGTGAAGCACTTTCAGCGCCAGGCCTAACTGCATCATTTGCACTGGGCTTGTTAGTGGGGTTAGAAAACTCTGGCTCCTGAACTCGTGTTTTATGGCACTTTCACTTGCACTAATAGTTATTTTAGATTTCTTCTGCCAACACACACGCTCCTTGAAACTCTTTTCTCACCCCTAGCCATACTGCGCTTCAATAATAATGATAGAACACTATACAAAACACACACTGAACAACAAATGAAGTGTACACTTTGACTGGAATGAAGGCAAGCATCCTCCAGGCTGGCCAACCATTGAGGTTAATATTACTTTCCTGAGTTTAAAACTTATTTACAGAAGTGGAAATAATCACACAGACTACACACTGAAACCTTAAAGCCCCCAGGGGCAAACATCTAGTTGGACGTGGGTTGGCGACCACGGGACCCCAGCCGAGTCCGGCATTGCTTCCACTTACTTCTGCCGGGCTCCTCTCCGTCTTCTTTCCTGTCGACCTCCCCCCTGTGGGTGGGGCTTTAGAATACACCCACGGTATCCCCTGCCTGTCGTAAGAGGCGACTAAAAGGGGCGACCATGGCTATACTTTAAGGAGTCCGCGTTGGTTTGTGAATTGGACCCCCCAGTGGGTGGGAGGAAGCGAATACATCCACGGTAATCCCTGCCTGTAGCAAAAGGCGACTAAAGGAGTTTCTCGGATTGGTCCCCCTTCGAGGGTTTGACAGTCAGCTCTAAAAGACATACATCCGTGCGGTATAACTCTCATTGGGTTATATCGCACTTCTTTCCGTTACTGCTTTCAGGGTCTGGCAACCAAAATTTCTATAGGCATATGTGCGTGCTGTTAGGGGTGGACCACTTACACTTGCGACTACGCTCGAAAGTCTGTCCGGTCTTGGCCGCGCCGACAGGTGGGTGCGCCATGTACCCGTGCAGTAGTATCCGCCTGACTACGCAGGTCTCCGCACAGTCGAATGTCAGAGCTGTAAAATCCAGTATATGCCAAGGGTTACATGCCGATACGGCATTGTAGAATATCGGACCCCCGGGCAATGCCTTCCAAGCTAGGCGGGTCTTGCCCTGGCTGGGTAGCGTCTACTGTGACGGCCCGTGATCGGATGTCGGTGGCATTCGGGGAGGATGATCTGGCCATGGGTTCTAAAAGAAAAATCCCCAAACAGGGTGGTCCTACACCCAAGTCTTTAACATTTGATTCCCTACGGGGATCAACCCCTTGGGAAAAGTCTGTGCGTGAAAATCTGGGTGCTAACACCCCCAAGTTTCTGGTAGCTACCAGAACAGATGGGGGTGATTTCAAGCTGGTAAAGAGTGTTTTGTTTTCTCGCCACATAGAAGGTGTCTATGGTGAGCTTGAGAAAGTACAAAAGATGAGGAACGGTAGCTTGTTGACCCCCAGGGGCTCACATCTAGTGGGATGTGGGTTGGCGACCACGGGGCCCCAGCTGAGTCCGGCATTGTTTCCACTTACTTGTGCCGGGCTCCTCTCTGTCTTCGTTCCTGTCGACCTCACTTGGTCAACTCTTGTTCTCTTCCGACCCCGACGGTATTAGGGTATCCAAGGCCTAGGGAGTCATTTCCTTTCCCGCCTTAATTGGCCCTTGTCTCATCTTTTCTGATTCCCTCCTTCTGCGAGGGGTCAGCCTTCTTTTTCTTTTCATGTTATCTCCTGCCTTTTGCTTAAGGCCCTCAAGGAGGCCGGGTGTATGTAGCCCCACCACTTTTGGTGCACCATAGATAATGCTACACCCTCAGGGGCTCACGGCTGGTGAGTTCGGGAGTTGGCGACCCCGAGGGATTCCTGAGCTGGGTCCGTTTTCCCCTTTTGTCCCTTACCTTTGGGGCGGACCCTCTCCTCTTTCACTTTCCTATCTGCCTTTCATGGCTCTCCTTCCTTCCAAGTCCCTCAATCCGCCTTCTAGTATGTAGGTTAGTAGTTTGTTTTAGTTTTAAGTTTGCATTTCATTTTCATCTTCACGATCACCCACACCGTCAGGGGCCGATAACCTAGATGTTAGGCCCCTTAAAACTACAATTATCATCATCATCATCGGTAGCTTGTTGCTCAAGACTAGGACTGGTGAACAAGTTGAACAACTTTTGCAATGTGACCACTTTGGCGAAATACCCGTCAAAGTGGAAAAGCACACGTGTCTGAATCTGGTCCGAGGAGTTATTTTCCACCGGGACCTGATTCTGAACACTGACGAGGAGCTCAAGGGGGATATGCAGCACCGTCACGTAACTGATGTCCGGCGCATTACGCGCAAGGTCAATTGTCAAATCGTGGATACTGGTGCTTTCATTATTTCCTTTGAGCTTTCGGTGCTCCCGGTGAAAGTCAAGGTTACACGTCACCGTTGTGACGTACGGCCTTATATCCCTCCACCAATGAGGTGTTATAAGTGCCAGAAGTTCGGGAACAAGTTATCCCGATGCTCGAGCCCTCAAATCTGCGGCATATGCGATAAGGTACCATACGAAGCGGAAGAGTGCACCACACCATATCAGTGCACTAATTGCCCTGGATTTCGTTCTCCTCGGGACAGGAACTGTCCTGTCTTCCTGAGTGAGAAGAAAATCCAGGATCTCAAAATCCTGGATGGTCTCACCTACCAGGAGGCCCGCAATAAGTACCATACCACGATTTCGCCTTCTCCAAAGATTGATTATAGAGCTATAATACCGAATTTGGTCCTGGCTACCTCATCTTTTGTCTCAGCTGTGAAATTTTCCAATGTACCACCGCCATCTACATCTCTCTATCTACACCCTAGAATCACAAAGGGAGCCCGAAGGTGACTTCAACCCCACCTTCGGCCCCCAAAGAAGGCTGTGCGAGCGAAGGCTGCTCCGCCCGCACAGCAGGGGAGGAAGTTGAAGACTTACTCCCCACTCGGGAGGAAGTCTCGACTTCCTCCCCACCCAAACGGTTGGCGAAAGCCGCGCCGAAGCCGGTGGACGCGGCATCGTCAACCAGGGTCAGGAATTCGTCTCCTGATCCGTCTAAATATCTTAAAGGGGCGGGGAAGAAGAGAGCCCGCACTACGCATTCCCTTTCTCCTCCAAAAAAGGGGAAAACATTCGCCCCACCAGCTGCGGATGCTTCTGCGCCTGGGGACGTTTTGGTTCCCAGATCTGCGCACTCCCCACGGAGATCCCCCCGCCGCCGAACTGCGTCTAGGAAATCTTCCGCTGAGTCGATTCACTCCAAGACCTCGCCTGAGGACATGGAGATTATAGTCGGCGTAGTGGGTGAAGATCCTCCAGAGGATAAGTTGTAGCTTGCTGCTCCAACTTATTCCCTAGTTTATAAGTTCACACTATGGCACTGTTACAGTGGAATTGTAACAGTTATGACAGGCATTTGACTGAGCTCCGTCAGCTCATTGCACAATACGCAGCGAGTATAGTCTGCCTACAGGAAACAAACCTTAGACCTGATCACGAGACTGTTCTGAGAGGTTTCCGACTATACTCTAAAGAGCGACAAGACGCCGCCCGGGCTTCCGGGGGGCGTTTGTACCTTCGTTCGCTCTGACTGCTATAGTGAAGAGTTTCCACTCGCCACTCCTCTGGAAGCTATTGCAGTTCGCGTGTCCTTGCCTGCTATGACAACTGTTTGTAACGTATACCTTCCATTGAACCAGCCACTTGATACGAGGCACGTCCAGAAAGTAAGTTCCGTTTGGTAATTAAATTAAATTGTGTACAGATACAGAAAAATTATTTATTGCACAACGTTCTACACCTCTTAAACTACTTTTCCACATAACTGCCGAACTTTTGCAGGCATTTGTCAGAGCGTGGCACAAGGTTTTGGATACCTTCTTCATAGAAGTTTGCCGCCTGTGTCTTCAACCAGTTGGAAACATCTTCTTTCAGCTCGTCGTCATTGTTGAAGTGTTGACCGCCAAGGAATGACTTGAGATGTGTGAACAGAAGAAAGTCGCTAGAAGCGAGGTCAGGGCTGCACGGAGGGTGGTCAAACACGTCCCAGCCAAATCTCTGTAGCAGGTTTTTCGTCACATTTGCAGTGTGTGGTCGTGCGTTGTCGTGAAGAAAAACAACACCTTTTGACAGCAACCCTCGGCGCTTATTCTGTATTGCGCGGCGTAATTTCCTAAGTGTCTCGCAGTAAGCACCTGCGTTGATTGTTTGACCACGCGGTAAGAAATCAATGAGTAATATCCCTTTCCAGTCCCAGAACACTGCGCACATCATTTTCCGAGGTGTCAAGATTTGTTTCGGCTTAACCTTTGCTGGGGATGAAGTGTGCCTCCATTCCATTGATTGCCGCTTACTTTCAGGAGTGTCGTAAGAAACCCAAGTTTCATATCCTGTGACTATCTGTGTCAGAAATTCTTCGTCGCCTTCATTGTAACGGGTCAAAAACTCAAGTGCACTACCCATCCGTTTTGTTTTGTGTTGCTCCATAAGAATCTTTTGTACCCAACGTCGGCAAAGTTCACGAAAGTTCAGTTTTCCGGTAACAATTTCATGAATTAGTGATCGTGAGATTCGGGGAAATTCCATAGCGAGAGCACTAATTGTAAACCTGCGGTTTTCCCGGAACTTGTTATCAATCGCGTGAACCAGTTCTGTAACCAAAGATGGACGCCCACTGCGTTCTTCATCGTGCACTTCACTACGTCCTTCATTGAACTGTCGGACCCATCTTCTCACCATTGAATCACTCATTGCAGTTTGTCCATACACTTCGCAAATTTGCCGATAAATTTCAATTGGTTTCACTTTCCTAGCATTCAGAGAACGAATCACAGATCTGATTTCACAAGCGGCGGGATTTTCAATCAACACCGACATTGTATGAGTAAACATGCACAACAACGCGTACGTGGCCGACAGCGCTCTCCAAATGGCGCACATTTCTTCTCCTTGATACAGAGCGTCTACCGCGCATATGAGGAACTGCGCTGCAGCGGAACGTACAACTAGTTGAAGACAGGTGGCACACGTCTATGAAGAAGGTATACAAAAACTCGTGCCACGCGACTAAAAATGCCTGCAACATTTCGGCAATTATGTGGAAAAGTAGTTTAAGGGTTGTAGAATTTTGTGCAATAAATAATTTTTCTGTATCTGTACACAATTTAATGTTATTACCAAACGGAACTTACTTTCTGGACGTACTTCGTATTAATGACGTATTTGCTCTTGTTGATCAACTTCCAGTCCCTTTCCTTATCGTGGGTGATTTCAACTCTCATCACCCCCAATGGGGATCACCATCTTCCTGTCCCAGAGGAAGGAACGTGGAGGGCTTAATTCAAGGGTTGGATTTATCTCTATTAAATACAGGGGAAGCTACACATTTTAGCTTAGCGCACGGCACGTACTCACACATTGACTTGAGTGAGTGTAGACGTGCGCTGGTCCCCCTATTTGGTTGGTATGTACACGACGACCTCTGTGACAGTGACCATTTCCCGATCGTTCTTACCCTTCTGATCCAGAAACCCGTGGAGTTTCCCAGTTGTTGGGTACTTAAGCGGGCAAATTGGCCCTCGTTTCAAGAACGAGCTGTGTTCGTTGATCTTGGTTGCCGGAGCGTCGATGACGAGGTACAGCACATCACCGATGTGCCTCTTGCTGCCGCCGAAGAGTCCATTCCATCCTTCTCTGGGACTCCTCGTCGCAAACTCGTCCCTTGGTGGACAGAGGATATTGCAGGTTGGTTTCAGTCTGTCTGTTCTGGCTCCTGCGCCTGTTTTCGGAGGTGGGAAACCTTTTCTCGGAGCTGTTCGCAGACCACTATCTTTGTTTGTATGGTGGAAAGCTCTGTTGGGGACATTTCCTTCCTCCCTCGTATTGTTCATCCAACTTTCCTTACTTGGCCTCAATACCACTTCCCTCCATTCCTCCCTTGGAATCTGGTTTTCATTTCCTGTATCTACTTCTGGAAAACAATCTCCACTCCTATTTGGGGTTTCTAGAGCGTCCGTTGTTTCTGTTTCCTTCGGTATATTGTTTAGTTTCTGGTTGATTTTGTTTTCGATTACCGTATCTAGCACATTTCTTAGAAAATCCATTATGTTTTCTATGTGTGCTCTTATGTTTTCGAGATTTACCTCTTCATTAGCTGCTATGTCGTTACCTTCACATTTGCGTTCGGTTTCCTTTGGGCTCTCGTGTTGGTGGACAGGTTTTGGGATTTGCTCACGCGTTTGACCACCACAGCTCGTTAGTAGTTGAATCTCTCTACGTGGTGTTTCTTGTCTAGGACCGTTTGGTGCTGGAATGTCTGCGTCGGCATCGACAGGAGTCGGCACCATCCCTGTGTGGGTGATGACTTCGTCTTTACGCATTGTTGAATTTTGGTCTCCTTTATAGTGTTTTTTGTGTTCTTTTCGGAATAATGTTTCAGTAATGCGTTTTTGACTGTTCTGAAACATTCTCTAATGTCATTTACTGCCTGTTTCAGATCCTCTTTCCCCCAGGGGCTCACATCTTGTGGGCGTGGGTTGGCGACCACGGGGCCCCAGCTGAGTCCGGCATTGCTTCCACTTACTTGTGCCGGGCTCCTCTCTGTCTTCTTTCCTGTCGACCTCACTTGGTCAACTCTTGTTCTCTTCTGACCCCGACGGTATTAGGGTATCCGAGGCCTAGGGAGTCTCTTCCTTTCCCGCCTTAATTGGCCCTTGTCTCATCTTTTCTGATACCCTCCTTCTGCAAGGGGTCAGCCTTCTTTTTCTCTTCCTTTTACCTCCTGCCTTGTGCTCTAGGCCCTTAAGGAGGCAGGGTGTATGTAGCCCCACCCCTTCTGGTGCACACTAGATAATGCTACACCCTCAGGGGCTCACGGCTGGTGAGTTCGGGAGTTGGCGACCCCGAGGGATTCCTGAGCTGGGTCCGTTTTCCTCTTTTGTCCCTTACCTTTGGGGCGGACCCTCTCCTCTTTCACTTTCCTATATGCCTTTCATGGCCCTCCTTCCTTCCAAGTCCCTCAATCCGCCTTCTTCGAGGGTTGAGGGCATTTCTTTTCCTCCTGTCCTTTATTTGCGTTATTCTCCTTTAGTTTTCCATTTCTTCTTCCAGTATGTAGGTTAGTAGTTAGTTTTAGTTTTAAGTTCGCTTTTCATTTTCATCTTCACGATCACCCAAACCATCAGGGGCCGATAACCTAGATGTTAGGCCCCTTAAAACTACAATTATCATCATCATCATCAGATCCTCTTTAGCTTCTTTTTTCAGGTAACCACCTGTTTCCGTGATATTATCTATTACTTTCAGAGCGAATTCAATCCGTGTTTCCGCTTCGTCCCCCCCCCCCCCCAGGGGCTCACATCTAGTGGGCGTGGGTTGGCGACCACGGGACCCCAGCTGAGTCTGGCATTGCTTCCACTTACTTGTGCCGGGCTCCTCTCCGTCTTCTTTCCTGTCGACCTCACTTGGTCAACTCTTGTTCTCTTCCTACCCCGACGGTATTAGGGTATCCGAGGCCTAGGGAGTCTTTCACTTTCCCGCCTTCTTTGGCCCTTGTCTCATCTTTCCCGATACCCTCCTTCTGTGAGGGGTCAGCCTTCTTTTTCTTTTCCTTTTACCTCCTGCCTTGTGCTCAAGGCCCTTAAGGAGGCCGGGTGTATGTAGCCCCACCCCTTCTGGTGCACCCTAGATAATGCTACGCCCTCAGGGGCTCATGGTTGGTGAGTTCGGGAGTTTGCGACCCCGAGGGATTCCTGAGCTGGGTCCGTTTTCCCCTTTTGTACCTTACCTTTGGGGCGGACCTTCTCCTCTCTCTCCCCCAGGGGCTCACATCTAGTGGGTTGTGGGTTGGCGACCACGGGGCCCCAGCTGAGTCCGGCATTGCTTCCACTTACTTGTGCCGGGCTCCTCTCTGTCTTCTTTCCTGTCGACCTCACTTGGTCAACTCTTGTTCTCTTCTGACCCCGACGGTATTAGGGTATCCGAGGCCTAGGGAGTCTCTTCCTTTCCCGCCTTAATTGGCCCTTGTCTCATCTTTTCTGATGCCCTCCTTCTGCGAGGGGTCAGCCTTCTTTTTCTCTTCCTTTTACCTCCTGCCTTGTGCTCTAGGCCCTTAAGGAGGCAGGGTGTATGTAGCCCCACCCCTTCTGGTGCACCCTAGATAATGCTACGCCCTCAGGGGCTCATGGTTGGTGAGTTCGGGAGTTTGCGACCCCGAGGGATTCCTGAGCTGGGTCCGTTTTCCCGTTTTGTCCCTTACCTTTGGGGCGGACCCTCTCCTCTTTCACTTTCCTATATGCCTTTCATGGCTCTCCTTCCTTCCAAGTCCCTCAATCCGCCTTCTCCGAGGGTTGAGGGCATTTCTTTTCCTTCTGTCCTTTTATTTGCCTTATACTCCTTTAGTTTTCCATTTCTTCTTCTAGTATGTAGGTTAGTAGTTAGTTTTAGTTTTAAGTTCGCTTTTCATTTTCATCTTCACGATCACCCAAACCATCAGGGGCCGATAACCTAGATGTTAGGCCCCTTAAAACAACAATTATCATCATCATCTATCATTTTTGCAATCACCCAGATCATTAGGGGCCGATAACCTAGATGGTAGGCCCCTTAAAACAACAATTATCATCATCATCATCCGCTTCGTCCGCCATAATTATTTGTTCTATGTATATTATTTGTAGCAGAAATGATTTTGTACGTACCGCAGATCATCATCATCATTGGCTATCACTCGCGATCGAGTATAAAATTGTCTTCCATAACATTCACAGGTGGGTTCTCAGGTAACTGTAGAGACCAATCCTCGAGCCACAAACTCTTCCACACTGGTGGCAAGTTTTATCATCACCAAGGTGCTGAGGGCGTTATCTCTCCGTTCTTTACGAGCGATTCGCTTCAGAGCCTCAGAACTCCGGCGGTCCTGCTCGAAACGTAGAGGGCCATTGTGAACGAGTCGACGCCATGCCAGATGGTCAGCTGCTGTAGTCTCCCAATTTGGGATGTCAATCGAGCATTTCTTCATGTTTGACTTTAAAGCATCCTCGAGTCTCTTCCTCTGTCCTCCCTGATGTCACTTGCCACTTGTTAGTTGAGCATACATAATTTGTTTAGGAACGCGAGTATCTGGCATGCGAAGGACATGACCAGTCCACCTCAGTTGACGTTTCAAGATCATAGCCTCCACGCTGGTAGTGCTAGCGTCTTCCAGGACACTGATGTTTGTTCGTCGATCCTGCCAGCTGATTTTAAGGATCCTCCTCAGACAACGTTGTTGGTACTTCTCTAAGCATTTTATGGGCCTTCTGTAGGGAGTCCAGCATTCACGTCCATAAAAAAGTGTTGGTATTACAATAGCTTGATATATAAGGAGCTTTGTCCGAGTGTTCACATCCGCATTATCGAAGACCCTCTTTCGCAATTGACCGAAAGCTGCACTAGCGCAATTCAAGCGGTGTTGGATCTCAGCATCAATATTGGCATTAGCTGAGAGATGACTACCAAGGTATGGAAAGTGCTCAACATTCAATAATACCTCACCCTTGGCAGTAATGACAGGAGCAGTAGCATGTGAATTAGGCACAGGCTGATGTAGAATCTGAGTCTTTTTGGTATTGAGGTCTAGACCAATGCTGTTATATGCAGCAGTGAATGCATTTATCATTATCTGAAGATCTTCTTCTGAGCTAGCGAGAATAGCATTATCATCTGCATACTGGAGTTCCATTACACATGTTGTGAAGACCTTGGTCTTTGCTTGCAGTCGGCTGAGATTGAATAAGCCTCCATCAGTTCTGAATTCAATTGCAATGCTTTGTGGGACTTCGTCTCTAATAAGGTGAATTATAGTTCCAACGAAAATTGAGAAGAGCGTAGGGGCAATAACACACCCCTGTTTAACCCCAGTAGTTATTTCAAATCGTTCACCACAGGTAGTGTTAGTGATAAAAGTAGAGGAACTGGTTTAAAAACGGGCCATGGTTTAAATATGGGCTAGTGTATGGTTTAGGTCTGATGAGTGCTGCAGTCGGGTAGATAACATGTGAACAGTTAGTCCTTGATAAAAGGAGTCTTAGGGAAGCAGTTGGTGGGAATTAGCCGAGTGGTTTGGAC
Organism: Meconema thalassinum; assembly: GCA_946902985.2. Lineage (NCBI taxonomy): Eukaryota > Metazoa > Arthropoda > Insecta > Orthoptera > Tettigoniidae > Meconema > Meconema thalassinum. Next base: position 498,377,367 of record OX336392.1, on the reverse strand, counting down.
GCTGTGCATTGTTACGTGTGATTTCGCAGACTTTGTCGTCTTGAAATATTTTACGGGTATGTTTGTTTTATTTTCTTTAGGGTGATCCAAGTAACTCATGAACATATTGTTCAGGGCACCTGGTAACTGATGCTGAAACCCTGTAATTTCGTAGATTTGTTAATGAGTAGTGTTTTGTAATAAGGCCCAGGGCATCTGAAAGCGTGGCTATGCTATTGGTCTAAATACGGGCTAGTGCCTGTGGTTTAAATATGGGCTAGCCTATATTTAGACCACATTTATTTCCACATGAAACAGAAAGACTAATCATGGTCTTTTTGGTTTCAGCATGCCCAGAAGTACACCAATATTATTATATTTTTTAGAGTGCCATATCCCCTTCAGGGACGTAGGCGACCTGGATTAGAGCCCTTGACATCGTCAAGAGATCACTAACCAGGCATCCCGAGCCGGAGTTTGCGTGTGGTAGGGTGGCCAGTTCCTTTCCACTCCTCCTCCTGTCATAGCATCCGGCAGGTTCCCATTTTGCATCACGAGGCTGGGAGACCCCGTACCAGACCATACCAAGACTTTTAAATTCTTGACAGAGCCGGGGATCGAACCCGGTACCTCGGGGTTGACAGCCAACAATACTAGCCACTGCGCCACGAGGTAGTGCAGTGTGCAGTGTGCTAGTATGGAGAAAGATACATGTATTTGTGATTACTGCAAATAAACAATCAAAAACCAATTTTAATTTTGATAAAATTTTAAGTGTCTCATGATGTGTTTGATTTCTTTGGTCTGTTATAAAATGTAGCTTCTTAATTTTAAAAGGTACACGCTTTTCAGTTTTAAGGTTAATATTCTGTAGTTTTCTGCAACAAGAAGATTTTTCATTCTCCAATTTTCCTTTTTTAAATTTATTTTCTTGAGATATTTGAGTATAGCCCATATTTAAACCATGCTCTCAATTTGCAACATTTTGAAATACTAATTAAAACAAATGATTTCAAACAAACTGAATGTGTTTAGAAATTATTTTAGACTCATTTCATAACCCAAACATATCACAGTTGTGATTAGATATGTTACATTTAGATATTTTCTTGCAGGTTAAGCAGTACGCCCCATAAACAAAGTGATAGCCCATATTTAAACCAGTTCCTCTACCATACATGTTATCGTGCAGAAGGCGCAAGAGTTTAATAAATTTTCGTGGGCAGCCAATGAGCGCCAAGATTTTCCAGAGAGCCTCTCTGTTAACTGAATCAAAGGCTTTAACAACGACAATGAATGCCATATACAGAGGGCGATTTTGTTCTCTTGCCTTCTCTTGCATTTGTCTGGCACAGAAAATCATGTCGGTAGTTCCACGATTGGGTCTGAAACCACATTGTGATTCGGGTAAACACTCTTCAGCAAGTGGCATTAGACGTGTGGCTAGAATTCTAGCAAGAATTTTCCTAGCGACGGAGAGTAGGGATATTCCGCGATAGTTACCACAATGAGTTTTGACCCCTTTTTTAAATATGGTTACCAACAAAGCATCTCTGAGTTCAGCAGGAATGGTTTCAGAGGTCCATATTTTGACAAAGAGTTGATGAAGATGCTCAGTGAGGATTTGTCCACCTTCCTTGAAGAATTCCGCCTGTATGCCATCTGATCCAGCGGCTTTGTTATTCCTCAGTTGACTGATGGCCCTTTCGACTTCTTGCAGTGAAGGTTCATTATCAAGGTGATGCTGAAACGTCTTTTGAGGAATCTTAATAAATATTTCCTCGTCAACATGTGTATCCCTGTTTAGTAGATCATGAAAGTGTTCCTTCCAACGGATACTGATAGATTGGGTATCTTTGAGAAGTGTGGAGTCATCTTTGGATCCTAATGGATGTACACCTCTTGTGGACGGTCCATAAATAGCCTTAATGGCAGTGAAGAAAGCATGCTGATTATTATTTTCTGCAAGTTGCTGCATTTCCTGGGCTTTTAAGGACCACCATAGATTTTTGAGGGCACGCGTTTTTCTTTGAACTGCAGCTTTAGCTTCTTGATGCTTTTCTCTTCTAGCAGAAGAATTGTAGTTGTTTTGCCATTCAGTGTAAGCTTTTCTCTTAATGTCAATGAGACTCTGGATTTCAGTGTCGTTTTCATCAAACCAATCCTGATTTTTGCGCGTGGTGTAGCCTACAGATTCTATGCAAGATGTCAGCACAGCATCCTTGAATCTTGACCAGTGCTCTTCAATGTCATCAGGTTAAAGACTGGGAAGATTTTTACCCAGAAGTTGTCGAAAATAAAGTTTTGCATCATCATCCTTAAGACGATCAGTGTCCAGTTTACGTCTGATGAGTTTCCTCTGGTTACGTCTTTGTTTGTGAATACGTAGAGTCATGACAGAACGTATCAGTCGATGATCGGTCCAGCAGTCATCTGTACTTGTCAGAGCCCTTGTGAGTAAAACATCACGCTGGTCACGGGCACGTACACTTATATAGTCAATAAGGTGCCAATGTTTGGATCTCGGGTGTTGCCACGATGTCTTAAACTTGTCTCTCTGCCGGAATGACGTATTGGTGATGACCAGATTGTGTTCCGAGCACTTGGTGAGAAGAAGAGTTCCATTGGCATTGCATTTTCCCACACCATCCTTGCCAATCACGCCAGACCATAGTACATAGTTCGTACCAACTCTCGCATTAAAATCACCCAGAATAATCATTTTATCAGCTGTTTGAATGTCTGAGAGAATTTTGTCAAGTTGGGAGTAGAAGGCTTCTTTCTGTTCTTCCTCAGACTGGAGAGTTGGAGCGTAAGTGCTGATTACGGTGGCACGCTGGTTATTTGCAAGCTTAATGCGTAGGATCATAAGCCTTTAATTTATGCCACAAGGAAATGGACAAGTTGATTTTTAACAGCAAAGCCAACACCATGAATACGGGGCTCATTCTGATCCTTACCTCGCCAAAAGAAAGTGTAACCAGGGCCATGCTCTATGATTTGTCCTTCACCAGCACGTCTGGTTTCACTGAGTGCTACAATATCTATATTGAATCTTCTTAACTCGCGGGAAATAATTGCAGTTCGTCTTTCCGGGCGTTGATCGGAATCATCCATTAGTAGAGGTGTTAGTTTTGTTAATTCGCGATAAAACGAAAAGTCATATTTAGAGGTTAGGATGTTTTATTTTCACGTATTTACATGTTTCGTGCCGCCCAGGAGTGAAATTAAATCGCGAAAAAACGCGAATTTTGTGAATAACACCACAAATACCGCAATCTGCGAAATAAAAACAAATTTTCATATTTTTTTCCCTCACCAATCCGAACATTTTTGTCCACAAGCCGATAATCGAATTTGGTTGGTGTTCAATTCGAGAGAATGATCGATTGTATAGTTTCGCGAGGGGTAATACTACGATATACTTCATATTACGATATACTGTCGATATTCTCGTTACTCGTTGGATTTTAGCGCTGTGGTAAACAGCTGTTATATCGCGGCGTGAATAGTTTGGCCGACTACCTCCAAAAGGTTATGTGATAGTTGTTCATAATGTAAACTACGTTTGCCTCCTATTACATCGGTAGCGAGTGTAAATTATAGTAGAGAATTCTATATAATTTAATAAAAAAAAGTGCGCAAATTGTGCGTTATCATCGAAGCTAGTGTGTTATTTGCGTGAATCAGTTGGCGACCACGTGTTCGTCGTATTAGTTCCGAACTTAGCAGTACAGGAAGATGAGACGCGACGTAATTTAAATATTATGACACGAATTCAGAAATAAATTTTGCGTGTGGTTACGAATTTATACTGGCGTGTGACTACAGTCAACCGTGTGATAACAGTGTTTGTTACTGGGCATCGCTCAGTTGAGTTTAAAAATGCCGAAGGTAGCTGTTTCTGCCACAGACAGACTTAAAGAATATAAGAATGAAGGATTTATAATTTCTTGTGGCTTTCTTATGTGCAAATATTATGATTGTCGGTTCGATTATCGCAGGAAAGATGCATTAGACAAACATTGCAAATCGGAGAAGCATTCAAAACGCCGAGAAAATTCGCGTCTTGAAGTTGGTGTTCCTAGAGTGGCCACCTTGAAAGGAACATTATCAAATGCTAGTCGTGTGAAGGATATGAAAGAAGAGTTTATTTTGGACACTACTATTGCGTTTGTGAAAGCTAATATACCAGTAGAGAAACTAGACAATCCTGCTATCCGTACTTGGTTTAATAAGTACGTTCGCGGAAGTGGAGATTTACCATCAGCAAATCAGATTCGTCAGAAATACATCCCCATGATTGGCGAAAGAAGGAGGGAAGAAATTAGGGAAGATATAAAAAACAAAGACGTGTTTCTGCTATGTGACGAAACAACTGACAAGAATGGTAGGTGTGTTTTCAACATTCTTTTTCGTCCATCAGTACCATCAACTGAAATGAACACCCATCTGGCTGCCTCTGTTCTAGATTCTGCCAATAGCGTAAATTGCTCCAATGCGATATTAGACACCTTGAATTCCTATGAAATTGAACGGGAGCGTGTAGTGGCAGTAGTTACGGACTCAGCACGCTACATGGCAAAATGTGTAACTACTCAAGGATTGATTGAAGAATTAAGTCATGTCCAGTGCTGGGCTCATAAAGTCAATCTTGTCGGTTGCGTATTTGAAAACGAGCTGGACGAATTGAAAATGTCTATAGTAAAGACAAAGAATGCCTTTTTAAATACGCGAAAAAGAAAAAGCAATTACGTTGCATTTCTAAGGGAGAAATATGAAAACACAGAAAAAGAGAATGAAATTCTAGCTTTCCCAATGCCTGTATGTACAAGATGGAATTCATGGTTTAAGGCTGCAATGTATATGGCCACGCATGTGGAAGATCTGGTAGAATTTTTCAAAACATTGGAAGATTCAAATTCTGGGGTCAAATTTTTCAAACAAGCATCGACTTCAACAATACAATGTATACAATTACAAGCATTGTATGTTTCTGTTGTTGGTGCCTCTCTTATGGACTTGCTTAATTTCTTGGAGGGATCTAAGTACCCAACAATTCACTTACTGGCTGGGACGCTAGATGACCTTGAGGTAAAGCTCAAGCTATTAGGCGATGGTGGAATGTTCAATCATACGATCCTCCAGAACTTGGAACAGCTTCCTCAAAAGATGCAGATAAAGGTTAAGTCCAAGCTTACGTGTGTTGCCCAGTCAGCTCTAGTGAAAGACCACGGATCCAGCCAGGAAGACTGTAGAAGCCATCGGGTCATTGTTTGATCCTCGGCATGCACCTAAGAACATATCTCCCACAGAACTGCTCCAATTTAAGAAGAATGCCCCATTTCTTACGAAGATGGAGTCTCAACAGTTTTTAGAGGCTCACAGCATTTACCTGACTGCAATCAAGAACCAACTGCGTCATGAAGATAATGTGAGTGTTCCCGAGATCCTCATGGGATAAGGCCTGCTAACCGAGACTATGCAACAGCTGCATTAAAGTGTGTGTGGTATCCTTGTTCAAATGTGGATTCTGAAAGGTCATTTTCGAAATACAGTCTCATAGTAAGTGATAGGAGGCGAAAATTGACAGCTGCAAATGCTGAGACTTTAACCATGATCTACTTCCAGTGATTTCACCGCAGTATTTGGATAAAACTGAAAAAGGTATTCACTGAAATGTGTTTCGAGATGGTGAATGTAAAATAAAAATGTGACTTCCATATAAGTATTATCTCATTCTTCCATAGCCATGTTTAACGTTTTACTCTGCTGTTTTGTTTTTTACTTTGTTTTATTAATTGTTTATATTTTTAAATGCACTTATTGTACAAACCTTATCGCTTTACAAATTTTAACATGTCATCCCCCGAAAAAATAATAAAAACACAAAACACCACCTTTTGAATTTTAAATCAACAAATCTTCAAAAAAATAACAACACTTTTTAACACCTCTATACATTAGGGTACGGATGTTCCATGTTCCAAAGTTCATCTTCAATTGTTTTCGACCGCATATGGTGTACCCTCTGGGTGCGGTTGCCCAGTCAGGTTATGTAATGGCTGACTATGTTTAGGTCACCTTTTCTAGCCCCCTCCCCCTGTGGGGTGAGCAGAGTGGGTCCTAAATAGGGCTGCTCAGTCACAAATGCAGCACACGAGTTGCTCAACAGCCATAATCCTCAAGCAAGACGGCGATTACACATTTGTCGCCTACGTGCCGGTTTGTCACTAGGAGCTCCCAGATTACACTATCCTGCTCCCGTCACAACTCCCCGATCGCCGCAGGACTTGATATGATTGACGTTACAGTTCTTTGGAAGACGCCTGTGCGTGATATCTTTTAACGTGGGAATATTGCTGCACATCAACAATCACACGTTTCTTGGCAGACTTGAAACAGATATCCAGTGGCATAGAGAACTACGGCGACTGCAAGATTCAGGTCCGCTGCAGCCTTCTTCCGCCTTCCCGGCCATTGGAGCTGTATATGATTGCTCTACGCCCGGTCCGCCGTTGAGGACTTTCTATGCCGTTGACCACAAGTGATTCATCCGCCTTAAGGGGAGGTTTCCCACCCCGAGGGCAAAGGAGTGCCCCATCCTCCATTAGTTCATCCGCCTCCCTAGAGAGCCGTTGACTGTATAGAGGTGGACTCCTTATCCCGGGAGCCACTCGGTCGTCAGAGCCTATTCAGTCTAGAGCAGGGTGCACCACGTGCAGGTGAGATTGGCATTTGGGTAAAAGTTCACCCCTTACACCCCGTACCGCAGATACAGGTATTTCTTTCCGTGTGATTTTCGGTTGAAGAACTCCTTCTTCCAGTGAGCGCAGGCGACGTTTAAGGTTGTAATATGACACTACTTCATGCGGGTGAGGAACGCCTTCTTCCAGTGAGCGCAGGCGACGTTTAAGGTTGTATTATGCCACTACTTCATGCGGGTCACAGTACCTTTGTGTGCGTTCTCTGCGATATTTCGTTTAAAATTGGGAATTGCTCCTCAGCGCGAGTTTCTTGTTTAAGTGATCTTTATTCAAAAACCAAACGTAACCTCACTAATTACACTCTTGATGGCACAGATTTTTAATGTAGGAATATAGCTATCAATTACCTATATTACTGTTTTTCCTAATTGATCTTCAGGATCAGCTTCCTTTTGACCTCTCTCTCTGATTGCACGGGGGTGCCTTGCTTCGTTTAAACCTTGTAAAATCCCGAATAGACACCCGGTTGCCGGATAACCGTTGAATTCACTTTGTACGATTCAATATTGTCATTTTTCTTCTTAATGGATTAGTATTTACAAAGTTGGTGGATCTTCGGCAACGACCGTCCAGCACCCATTAGTCTCCGATCTGGAACCCTTCCTCTTCTACAACAGCTTCAGTTGTATCCTCGAGATCTTCTCCTCAAGGTGTGGCGGATGCCATAGCATTCAGTCTCTCCATCTCGACATGGAGGGCATCGGCTACTGGTGCAGAGACGGCCACTAATGGAGCAAAGTGACCGCGGCAATTGAGATAAGTTTTGATTATGTTCGTGATCTGTAACTGCACTTTCGTTTCGTTTCCTCCTTTATAATATCTCCCAGGGCTCACATCTAGTGGGACGTGGGTTGGCGACCACGGGACCCCAGCTGAGTCCGGCATTGTTTCCACTTACTTGTGCCGGGCTCCTCTCCGTCTTCTTTCCTGTCGACCTCACTTGGTCAACTCTTGTTCTCTTCCGACCCCGACGGTATTAGGGTATCCGAGGCCTAGGGAGTCTCTTCCTTTCCTGCCTTAATTGGCCCTTGTCTCATCTTTCCTGATACCCTCCTTCTGTGAGGGGTCTGCCTTCTTTTTCTTTTCCTTTAACCTCCTGCCTTGTGCTCTAGGCCCTTAAGGAGGCAGGGTGTATGTAGCCCCACCACTTCTGGAGCTCCCCCAGGGGCTCACATCTAGTGGGACGTGGGTTGGCAACCACGGTGCCACAGCTGAGTCCGGCATTGCTTCCACTTACTTGTGCCGGGCTCCTCTCCGTCTTCTTTCCTGTCGACCTCACTTGGTCAACTCTTGTTCTCTTCCGACCCCGACGGTATTAGGGTATCCGAGGCCTAGGGAGTCTCTTCCTTTCCTGCCTTAATTGGGCCTTGTCCCATCTTTCCTGATACCCTCCTTCTGTGAAGTGTCAGCCCTCCTTTTCTTTTCCTTTTACCTCCTGCCTTGTGCTCAAGGCCCTTAAGGAGGCAGGGTGTATGTTGCCCCACTACTTCTGGTGCACCCTAGATAATGCTACACCCTCAGGGGCTCACGGCTGGTGAGTTCGGCAGTTGGCGACCCCGAGGGATTCCTGAGCTGGGTCCGTTTTCCCCTTTTGTCCCTTACCTTTGGGGCAGACCCTCTCCTCTCTCCCCTCTCCTCTCCTCTCCTCTCCACTCCTCTTTTCCTTATATTTCCTTTTCTCTTTAAGATTCCCGCACTGTTTTTGTTACGTGGTTCACCGTGTATCTAAATTCCCTTTTAGTGATTTTTAAGGCATTTTTAATCTACGTTGCATTTTGTAAGTTTTTTCGATCTAAATTACATCTCGCGATTGTTTTCAACCTCAATTGCATTTTTAATGATTGACAATCTAAATTGCTTTTTAGTAAGTCTTTCAATGCAGGTGGCCGGGCCTTTTAGTGAGTATTTTGAATTTCAATTGCATTTTGTAAGTATTTTCAACCAAAACCGCATTTTGCACGAATTTCGAATCTAAATTGCATTTTGTTTGGTGGACATTTTGCACATATTTTGATTCTCAATTGCATTTTGTGGGTATTTTGAATCTAAATTACATTTTGTCAAGTCTTTTCAATCTAAATTGCATTTTGTAAGTATTGTCAATCTACATGAGTCGTTTGAATCTACCGTACATTTTGTAAGCATTTTCAATTTGAATTGCATATTGTAAGTATTTTGAATTTCAATTGCACTTTGTGAATAATTTGGATTGGAACTGGGATATTTCAATCTGAATTGCATTGTGTATTTTCAATTTCAATTGCATTTTGTAAGTATTTTGAACCTCAATTGCATTTTGTAAGTATTTCGACGCTACATTGCATTTTGTACTAATTTTGAATCTAGGCTACGTTTTGCGGGTCTATTTCAATCTATACTTTTTGTGAATCTTTTCGTTCTAAATTCCCTTTTGTTAGACCATATTGTGAGTTGTTTCCATCTGAGTTTCTCTTTGTAAGTATTTTCCGTCTCACATAATGTTCGTTCTGGTTTCCATTTCATTCTCATTTTCGCTATCACCCAGATCAGTAGGGGCCGATAACCTAGATGTTAGGCCCCTTAAAACAACAATTATCATCATCATCTCAATACTCCTGAAGACTCCTTGTTCTTCAGGATTTTCGCATACAGCTGCTCGGCAGGGGTCAAGGAGTTGAAACTCCATGGCTTTAGCGTACACCCCCATATCCTCGTTGAGCATACTTATTTTAAGGAGCTCGGGATACTTTTGCACGAGGTACATGTCTATCAATATAATGTGATTCATCTCTGCACCGCGCATGAGCATGATCACACTTTTGAAGAAGTTGGATATGGTGTCGGAGCCTGACTATAACTGATGGCAGATTGTGAACAAGTGCTTTCTCAAATCAAAATGGACACTCATGTAGGTATTGAAAGCTGCCAGATTGGCCTGCTCCGGCCACATCTCTTCATTCCATATACAGTTATCCTCTGTGATACCTAATGCGCCGGAGAATCCTCGTAATCAATTTTTCATCCAATGCTGGTATCCTTCAGGGGATACATGCTTGGTCATTGTCAGGAGGATGACCCCAAACATTATCGCCTGCTGGTAGACGTTCTCTTGTAGGATCTCTAGGGTTGGTTTTGATATTAGAGACCGATATGCAGCTCCTATATCGTCAAGACTGTTCACAAGTGCATCATCCGTGTCTGCAGTTGTCACAACTACACACATCAAAAAAAGTTTTGCATCACCTCGGTTCCAAGAGTTCCGGAACCGTTAAATACAAAGGGAATAGAGATCAACACAAACAACATTTCAGCTCGTTTTATTGCTCATGAGACCCACACATTGCATGTTGTACCATCATACAGCTAGACTTTCAGCATTTGTGGTCCAGATTGCAGTACACACCACTACCTCTAATACCCAGTAGCACGTCCTCTTGCATTGATGCATGCCTGTATTCGCCGTGGCATACTATCCACAAGTTCATCAAGACACTGTTGGTCCAAATTGTCCCACTCCTCAACGACAATTCGGCGTAAATCTCTCAGAGTGGTTGGTGGGTCAAGACGTCCATAAACAGCCCTTTTCAACATATCCCAGGCATGTTCGATAGGGTTCATGTCTGGCGAACATGCTGGCCACTGTAGTCGAGCGATGTCGTTATCTTGAAGGAACGCATTCACAAGATGTGCACGATGAGGTCGAGAATTGTCGTCCATGAAGACAAATGCCTCTCCAATATTCTGCCGATATGGTTGCACTATGGGTCGGAGGATGTCATTCAGGTATCGTAAAGCCGTTTCGGAGCCTTACATGACCACCAGTGGCGTACGTCGGCCCCACATAATGCCACCCCAAAACATCAGGGAACCACCACCTTGCTGCACTCGCTGGACAGTGTGTCTAAGACGTTCAGCCTGACCAGGGTGCCTCCAAACACGTCTCCGACGATTGTCTGGTTGAAGGCATATGCGACACTCATCGGTGAAGAGAACGTGATGCCAATTCCGTGGGGTCCATTCAGCATGTTGTTGGGCCCATCTGTACCGCGCTGCATGGTGTCGGGGTTGCAAAGCTGGACCTCGCCATGGACGTCGGGAGTGAAGTTGCGCATCATGCAGCCTATTGCGCACAGTTTGAGTTGAAACACGACGTCCTGTGGCTGAACGAAACGCATTATTCAACATGGTGGCATTGCTGTCAGGGTTCCTCCGAGCGGCAATCCGTAAGTAGCGGTCATCCACTACAGTAGTAGCCCTTGGGCGGCCTGAGCGAGGCCTGTCATCGACAGTTCCTGTATCTCTGTACCTCCTCCATGTCCGAACAACATCGCTTTGGTTCACTCTGAGACGCCTGGAAACTTCCCTTGTTGAGAGCCCTTCTTGACACAAAGTAACAATGCGGACGCGATCGAACTGCGGTATTGACCTTCTAGGCATGGTAGAACTACAGACAACATGAGCAGCGTACCTTCGTCCTGGTGGAATGACTGGAACTGATCGGCTGTCGTACCCCCTCCGTCTAATAGGCCCTGCTCATGCATGGTTGTTTACATCTTTGAGCAGTTTTAGTGACATCTATGAACAGTCAAAGGGACTGTATCTTGGATACAATATACACAGTCAACGTCTATATGCCGGAGATCTGGGAACCGAGGTGATGCAAAACTTTTTTTGATGTGTGTATTTTGATCCCCATCCCCTTGCAAATCTCATCTAACGTGGCTTTGGAGGAGATGTGATCGTATGTTACTAAGGTGCTGAACAACAATATACACCCTGTTCGGGCTGTACCTTTCTATCTCATTAAACCTTCCATAACAATTAGATATATAAGAGGATAGTGCCAGGGGGTTGGTAATGGACTGAGACGGGACTGTAATCGGAATCTGGACGGTTCTAACAGGCCTGGGCTTCATTGAGATAGCCGCTCTCGGAGGTCCTTGATCAGCAATCACTCGGGCCAGGTTCCCGGCTAGAGCATGGATAGAAGATCCTTACTCTTCTCCCAGCAGGCGCGGCTCTTAGGCGATTCATCATCAACTTGATACTTGTAGGTTTTGTATCGACTGAGGATGCCTGAGATATGAACTTTACTAAGGTTAGTGCTGGCTTATTGACCTTATATCGGTATTTTGCCTATAGGTCTTAGGTAGATCTTGTATAGATATTATCCTCCTTAGACCCAGAACATTTTTTTTGTAAATTTTTACTGTTTTTTTGGGAATTTGATATAAAGGGGGGTCTAGAATTGAGAGAATTTTTCTTTTTTTAAAATCACGATGATAATGAATGTAGAATGGCATGTCCCTTATAGGGGACGTTGGGTTTTAGTGTGTACAAATTGAACCCATATAGTGAGGTCATTTAATCATTATAACTACATGCTGTTTATATAATATTTACCATCTTAAACGGTAAAACAGTTGCTAGATTAATCCTAATGAATTAACTAGATTTTTTTCTGATTTTTTAATTTCATATTTCAAAATAAATCAACTCCCTCGGCAGCTAATCAAAATTTTATTTCACACCAAGATTTAATACAAAAAGTAGGGCTGACACCCTCTAAGTTGAGGTGTATAAAAATATATATAGAAAAGTCAAAACATTATTATGAGTTACAAAAGTTGGTGTGTAAAAAAATACAATACATTAAAAAACAAAACAAAAAAACAATCTCTTTAACACGGAACAGAATACTTTCATCCTCTGACAACTAGGGAAGTCTTAAAAATGTTATCACAATAAGCACAGTCAGAGTTAGTTTTACACAATCAAATGGTGCTTTAGTCACTCATTTCATAAATCGTGATACATCATGAAGCAGTTTCTTGAGTTCTGCAACGGGCTCTGGCCTTGTTCGCACTACAACCTGGTAGCCGGCATCTGTTTTTTGTCACAGGCTGGGGAAACTCGGGCATATGTGACACATTTTTTTTCCTCAAATCATCTGGGGGATGAGGAACAGTAGTTCTGGAACGCTTTGGTGTTGGTTCTTCGGATTCATCCTCTTGTTCATCACAAGACTCATTATTAGTTGATTCTGAATGAATCAGATGTTCCTCGTACTTAGTTCGGAAGTCCATGTAGTGAAGGATATCTTTTTTTGGCGTTTCAAGGCTTGCCTGATCACGACGATACTCAATCCATCCAGCAGCAATAGCAAAATCAAAGAGATGCATGATTGCCCTCACTGTCCATTTCTTTGTACGCGCAATCATTCGATAAATGGCGATTACTCGATCCAGGAAACCTACACCACCCATTCTCTTGTTGTATGATTGGACAAGTTTTGGTCTCTTCACTAAAATGTACTTGCCATCTCTTTTTGACCAGCGACGACACTCATCGGTTGGTTCTGAACCCTCTTTGCTTGATATTAAAGTGACAGGTCGATTATCGAACCACTTCAATATTGCAATTTGACCATCATTTCTAACTGCTTGATCAATAGATCCTCTCCCCTCTCTTTTCATTACACTGTCACTCTTCAAGTTACAGGTTGAAGGTATACGATTTTTCTGGATTGTTCCAGTTCCTTGAACCTGTACCGTAGAGTGCAATGTATCTAATAGGTGCACTGATGTAAAATATCTGTCCATGTATATGGTGACCCCAGGAGGGAGGGTTTCTGTGAGTCGAAACACAGCTTTACCACCAACATCCAGATCTTTGGCATTCTCATCTGATGTAATCATATCTCCCCTGCCTTGGTAAAAAAAGAAGTCCAATGGCAGTCCATCTGAAGCTGTTGCAACAAAATTTTTAATGCCACAAGGATTAGGTTTGCCTTTGATGAACTGTCGTGCTGATACATGCCCCCAAAAGGGAATCATTTGTTCATCTATAGCAATATCTTGTGGTCTTGGATTTAGACGGCACCCATTCCTGACTGACTGAATAATAGGCTCTATTTTCAAGAAACGATTAGTATTCTTTTCATCAATATTGACTAAATTGTCATCCCTAATTTTCAAATTTCCCCAAAGAATGAAATATCTGTTTCTTGACATGTTGTCAGCGATGTTAGCTATGCGTGTCTTTCGAGCCCAATACATGCGAATTCTCGGGAATTTAAGGTATGACATCATTACCGTAATGCCTATGAATGTACGCATTTCTTTCACCGAGCAATTCAAGGTCTTCCCAGTGTCACTTAGATATCTTTGGTTTGTATACATGCAGAGGTCTTCAAATATCGCACTTGGAATATATTTACCTACATATTCATGTGGTGGCAAGTTAACAGCATTGGGAGGCAATTCGTCATGTTCAGGAGCAGGGGGTAACGGGAAAAAATCGGAAGTTTTCTTCCAGAATGTTCTTCTTCCGCCCACACTGTCTCTAGTATCAGTAGTCATTGTTGGATCGGGAGCAGTAGGTTCTTGGGCATCATCAGCTTCATCACTGTCACTATCACTACTTTCTCCTCCTTCATTCTCAATAGTAAAAGTAATCTTCGTCATCGGAGAGGCCAATGTCAGATGTGTTGCCATCTATTTCACCAAGGACAAATTCGAAGAATGAGTCAGAGTCTGTAAATAAAGACATTAACCTTAAAATTTGGTTATATTATCACGCTGAAGTAACTTAAAAACTTTGAATAAACACTTATGAAATAGAAAACTAGACTTACTGCCTCAATATTACTCATAGTTTGAAAAATAATCACATGAAAACTACATATTCAAGTGGAAAGGCAAATATGTATGTATTGCCAAACTTGTTACACTGGAACCCAAAGTCCCCCATGGGCGACATCCAACTTTTATAGCTCATATTGAGAAAACAAAAACTTGAATTTCAAATATTGTGATACTTGATCATATAGTAAATGTATTTAGAATTACTGTTACAGCAAAATAAAATTGATTACACAAGAACAATAAAGTATGTAGCAATACTTACCAAGCTCTGTTCCAGTAAACACACGGTTCCCGCCGGCAGACATTTTCTCACTGCCTGCTAGAACACGTGCATGAACATTTACCGCAAACTAGCATTTCAGTATGTGCTGCCATCTCTCTGTATCAATGCCAACCACTTCCAAATAGAATACACTCCGGGATGTAGAAGCGAGATATAATTTAAACGCGCCATGCGATATGTCCCCTGTAGGGGACGCAGGGTCCAAGGAGGTTATGCTTGCGTGTATATGTCATTTCAAAGCGCAGATTCCAAAGATAATTTCAGATTTTAAAAAAGACATTTGATTTGTTGATCCTATATTGCCATTCCGGGATCCCCTTAAAAGGCACGATGTGTACAAACAAAATATTGATGCAAGTTGATTGTGATGTAATATGTTATGTACTTCATAAAACAAAAAGAAAATTTCACTAAACAAATGAAATATAGACTCATTTTGGTGTTTTTGACATACATTAAGTAAAATTCGTAGGTGGGGATATTTTTTGACCAAAATGTATATATGTGTGTGACGTTCGAAACATGTATTAGTGCATAAAAGCGTATACGTTTGTACAGTAGGTTACGTAAATACTTGTATCCTGCCTAATGTAATTGGGCACAATTCGTGTTCACCGACTGAAAAGCTTTAATAGAATTAGGCAACACTACAAAATCATTTTCCCCCACTGGCTCACATCTAGTGGGACGTGGGTTGGCGACCACGGGGCCCGAGCTGAGTCCGGCATTGCTTCCACTTACTTGTGCCGGGGTCCTCTCTGTCTTCTTTCCTTTCGACCTCACTTGGTCAACTCTTGTTCTTTTCCGACCCCGACGGTATTAGGGTATCCGAGGCCTAGGGAGTCTCTTCCTTTCCCGCCTTAATTGGCCCTTGTCTCATCTTTTCTGATTCCCTTTTTCTGCGAGGGGTCAGCCTTCTTTTTCTTTTACCCCCAGGGGCTCACATCTTGTGGGCGTGGGTTGGCGACCACGGGGCCCCAGCTGAGTCCGGCATTGCTTCCACTTACTTGTGCCGGGCTCCTCTCTGTCTTCTTTCCTGTCGACCTCACTTGGTCAACTCTTGTTCTCTTCTGACCCCGACGGTATTAGGGTATCCGAGGCCTAGGGAGTCTCTTCCTTTCCCGCCTTAATTGGCCCTTGTCTCATCTTTTCTGATACCCTCCTTCTGCGAGGGGTCAGCCTTCTTTTTCTCTTCCTTTTACCTCCTGCCTTGTGCTCTAGGCCCTTAAGGAGGCAGGGTGTATGTAGCCCCACCACTTCTGGTGCACCCTAGATAATGCTACACCCTCAGGGGCTCACGGCTGGTGAGTTCGGGAGTTGGCGACCCCGAGGGATTCCTGAGCTGGGTCCGTTTTCCCATTTTGTCCCTTACCTTTGGGGCGGACCCTCTCCTCTTTCACTTTCCTATATGCCTTTCATGGCTCTCCTTCCTTCCAAGTCCCTCAATCCGCCTTCTCCGAGGGTTGAGGGCATTTCTTTTCCTTCTGTCCTTTTATTTGCCTTATTCTCCTTTAATTTTCCATTTCTTCTTCTAGTATGTAGGTTAGTAGTTAGTTTTAGTTTAAAGTTCGCTTTTCATTTTCATCTTCACGATCACCCAAACCATCAGGGGCCGATAACCTAGATGTTAGGCCCCTTAAAACAACAATTATCATCATCATCTTTTTCTTTTCATGTTATCTACTGCCTTCTGCTTAAGGCCCTCAAGGAGGCCGGGTGTATGTAGCCCCACCACTTCTGGTGTACCCCAGATATTGCTACACCCTCAGGGGCTCACGGCTGGTGAGTTTGGGATTTGGCGACCCCGAGGGATTCCTGAGCTGGGTCCGTTTTCCCCTTTTGTCCCTTACCTTTGGGGCGGCCCTCTCCTCTTTCTCTTTCCTATCTGTCTTTCATGGCTCTCCTTCCTTCCAAGTCCCTCAATCCTCATTCTTCGAGGGCATTTCTTTTTCTCTTGTCCTTTATTTGCCTTATTCTCCTCTTGTTTTCAATTTCTTCTTCTAGTTTATAAGTTAGTAGTTAGTTTCAGTTATAGTTTCCATTTCACCATCATCTTCACGATCATTCAAACCATCAGGGGCCGATAACCTAGATGTTAGGCCCCTTAAAACAACAATTATCATCATCATCAACCATTACATGCCCCGCGTCGTCCTCCTTGCCAAGGTAATGTGAAGGGCAATAGTGTGAGGTACCGCTAAGATCGGACGTTATAACGTAATTGTGAAGGCAGATCGCTGCCCTCAAGTTGCTGTCCACATCTTCTAGGCGAACCTGAATTCTTGTTCTAAAAAGGCGCCACCTCCCAACCAACTTAAGGAGGCAGGGTGTATGTAGCCCCACCACTTCTGGTGCACCCTAGATAATGCTACACCCCCAGGGGCTCACGGCTGGTGAGTTCGGGAGTTGGCGACCCCGAGGGATTCCTGAGCTGGGTCCGTTTTCCCCTTTTGTCCCTTACCTTTGGGGCGGACTCTCTCCCCTCTCCTCTCCTCTCCTCTCCTCTCCTCTCCTCTTTTCCTTATATTTCCTTTTCCTTTAAGATTCCCGCACTGTTTTTGTTACTTGGTTCCCCGTGTATCTAAATCCCCTTCTAGCGGTTTTTTGTAGGTATTTTTAATCTACGTTGCATTTTGTACGTATTTTCCATCTAGATTGCATTTTGTGAGTATTTTTCAATATCAATTGCATTTTGTAAGGATTGACAATCTAAATTGCTTTTTAGTAAGTCTTTCAATATAGGGGCTGGGACTTTAGTGAGTATTTTGAATTTCAATTGCATCTTGTATTTTCAACCTACCCCGCTTTGTTCAAGTAGTTAAGTCTCAATTGCATTTTGTGGGTATTTTGAATCTACATTACATTTTGCGCGTATTTTCAATCTCATTTGCAATTTGTAAGTATTTTGATTTCACTTGCAATTTGTAGGTATTTCGACTATATGTTGCATTTTGTACGTATTTTGGACTTACCCTACATTTTGTGTGCATTTTTTAATCTATTCCTTTTGTGAGTTTTTTCGTGCGAAATTCCCTTATGTACGTATTACCGCTCTCCATTTGGTGAGTAGTTTCAATCTGAGTTCCTTTTTGTAAGTATTTTCCCTGCTACATAAGGCATAGTTGTTGGGGCTCACTGTCTATTTTATCTAAACCATTTTCGTTTCATCCATAGCAGTGAGCTGTTATTTATCTTCATCCTTTCATTTCACGCCATTTCATTTCATCAGGGGCCGATAACCTCGATGTTAGGCCCCTTAAAACAAAAATTATCATCATCATCATCATCCTCCCAACCAAAATGGCTAAAGGCGTTTTGTTTGGATGCATCGATGGGCCCGAGACAGCCTATAAATGAATGCACGTTGGTCTTCATGCAATTTCCTTCCAGGAGAGGGCCTCATGATATGTTCCGAGAGGGGGAGCGCCTGATCCGCCACCAACCAGAATGGAAATCGTGGACGCTGCGTGAAGGGCAAAGGACATGCTTCCGTTAAGTCCAATCTACCACTCAAGAGAAACTGTCCAAACTGTGATGCCGACCCCCCAGAGGCTCACATCTAGTGGCGACCACCGGACCCCAGCTGAGTCCGGCATTGCTTCCACTTACTTGTGCTGGGCTCCTCCGTCTTCTTTCCTGTCGACCTCTCTTGGTCAACTCTTATTCTCTTCCTACCCCGACGGTATTAGGATATCCGAGGCCTAGGGAGACTTTCACTTTCCCGCCTTAATTGGCCCTTGTCACTCTTTCCTGATACCCTCATTCTTCGAGGGGACTGCCTTCTTTTCATGTTATCTCCTGTCTTCCGCACAAGGCCCTGAAGAAGGCATGGTGTATGTAGCCCCACCACTTCTGGTGCACCCTAGATATTGCTACACCCTCAGGGGCTCACGGCTGGTGAGTTTGGGATTTGGCGACCCCGAGGGATTCCTGAGCTGGGTCCGTTTTCCCCTTTTGTCCCTTACCTTTGGGGCGGCCCTCTCCTCTTTCTCTTTCCTATCTGTCTTTCATGGCTCTCCTTCCTTCCAAGTCCCTCAATCCTCATTCTTCGAGGGCATTTCTTTTTCTCTTGTCCTTTATTTGCCTTATTCTCCTCTTGTTTTCAATTTCTTCTTCTAGTTTATAAGTTAGTAGTTAGTTTCAGTTATAGTTTCCATTTCACCATCATCTTCACGATCATTCAAACCATCAGGGGCCGATAACCTAGATGTTAGGCCCCTTAAAACAACAATTATCATCATCACCATTACATGCCCCGCCCCCCCAGGGGCTCACATCTAGTGGGTTGTGGGTTGGCGACCACGGGGCCCCAGCTGAGTCCGGCATTGCTTCCACTTACTTGTGCCGGCTCCTCTCTTTCTTCTTTCCTGTCGACCTCCCTTGGTCAACTCTTGTTCTCTTCCGACCCCGACGGTATTAGGGTATCCGAGGCCTAGGGAGTCTCTTCCTTTCCCGCCTTCATTGGCCCTTGTCTCATCTTTTCTGATTCCCTCCTTCTGCGAGGGGTCAGCCTTCTTTTTCTTTTCCTTTTACCTCCTGCCTTGTGCTCAAGGCCCTTAAGGAGGCAGGGTGTATGTAGCCCCACCACTTCTGGTGCACCGTCGATAATGCTACACCCTCAGGGGCTCACGGCTGGTGAGTTCGGGCGTTGGCGACCCCGAGGGATTCCTGAGCTGGGTCCGTTTTCCCCTTTTTGTCCCTTCCCTTTGGGGCGGACCTTCTCCTCTCTCCCCTCTCCTCTCCTCTTTTCCTTCTATTTCCTTTTCTCTTTAAGATTCCCGCACTGTTTTTGTTACTCGAATCACCGTGTATCTAAATTCCCTTTTACCATTTTTTTAAGGCATTTTTGATCTATGTTGCATTTTGTAAGTCTCTTTGATCTAAATTACATCTCGCGATTGTTTTCAACCTCAATTGCATTTTGTAAAGATTGACAATCTAAATTGCTTTTTAGTAAGTCTTTCAATGCAGGCGTCAGGGCATTTTAGTGAGTATTTTGAATTTCAATTGCATTTTGTAAGTATTTTCAACCAAAACCGCATTTCGCACGAATTTTGAATCTAAATTGCATTTTGTTTGGTGGGCATTTTGCACATATTTTGATTCTCAATTGCATTTTGTGGGTATTTTGAATCTAAATTACATTTGTCAAGTATTTTCAATCTAAATTGCTTTTTGTAAGTATTGTCAATCCACATGAGTCGTTTGAATCTACCGTACATTTTGTAAGCATTTTCAATTTCAATTGCATTTTGTAGGGATTTTGAATTTCAATTGCACTTTGTGAATAATTTGGATTGGAACTGGGATATTTCAATCTGAATTGCATTGTGTATTTTCAATTTCAATTGCATTTTGTAAGTATTTTGAACCTCAATTGCATTTTGTACGTACTTTCGATCTCATTTGCATTTTGTAAGTATTTTGAATTTCAGTTGCATTTTGTAAGTATTTCGGCGCTACTTTGCATTTTGTACGTATTTTGAATCTAGCCTACGTTTTGTGGGTCTTTTTCAATCTATTCTTTTTGTGCAACTTTTCGTTCTAAATTCCCTTTTGTAGGACCATATTGTGAGTTGTTTCCATGTGAGTTCCTTTTTGTACGTATTTTCAGTCTTCGATAATTATGTTCTGGTTTCCATTTCATTATCATTTTCGCTATCACCCAGATCATTAGGGGCCGATAACCTCGATGTTAGGCCCCTTAAAACAACAATTATCATCATCATCATATCACATGCCCCGCGTCGTCCTCCTTGCCAAGGTAATGTGAAGGGCAATAGTGTGAGGTACCGCTAAGATCGGACGTTATAACGTAATTGTGAAGGCAGATCGCTGCCCTCAAGTTGCTGTCCACATCTTCTAGGCGAACCTGAATTCTTGTTCTAAAAAGGCGCCACCTCCCAACCAACTTAAGGAGGCAGGGTGTATGTAGCCCCACCACTTCTGGTGCACCCTAGATAATGCTACACCCCCAGGGGCTCACGGCTGGTGAGTTCGGGAGTTGGCGACCCCGAGGGATTCCTGAGCTGGGTCCGTTTTCCCCTTTTGTCCCTTACCTTTGGGGCGGACTCTCTCCCCTCTCCTCTCCTCTCCTCTCCTCTTTTCCTTATATTTCCTTTTCCTTTAAGATTCCCGCACTGTTTTTGTTACTTGGTTCCCCGTGTATCTAAATCCCCTTCTAGCGGTTTTTTTGTAGGTATTTTTAATCTACGTTGCATTTTGTACGTATTTTCCATCTAGATTGCATTTTGTGAGTATCTTTCAATATCAATTGCATTTTGTAAGGATTGACAATCTAAATTGCTTTTTAGTAAGTCTTTCAATATAGGGGCTGGGACTTTAGTGAGTATTTTGAATTTCAATTGCATCTTGTATTTTCAACCTACCCCGCTTTGTTCAAGTAGTTAAGTCTCAATTGCAATTTTGTGGGTATTTTGAATCTAAATTACATTTTGTAATAAATTTTCAATCTAAATTGCATTTTGTAAGTATTGTCCATCCAAATGAGAAGTTTGAATCTACCATACCTTTTGTAAGCAATTTCAATTGCTTTTTGTGTTTTCAACCTACCCCGCTTTGTTCAATTAGTTAAGTCTCAATTGCATTTTGTGGGTATTTTGAATCTACATTACATTTTGCGCGTATTTTCAATCTCATTTGCAATTTGTAAGTATTTTGATTTCACTTGCAATTTGTAGGTATTTCGACTATATGTTGCATTTTGTACGTATTTTGGACTTACCCTACATTTTGTGTGCATTTTTTAATCTATTCCTTTTGTGAGTTTTTTCGTGCGAAATTCCCTTATGTACGTATTACCGCTCTCCATTTGGTGAGTAGTTTCAATCTGAGTTCCTTTTTGTAAGTATTTTCCCTGCTACATAAGGCATAGTTGTTGGGGCTCACTGTCTATTTTATCTAAACCATTTTCGTTTCATCCATAGCAGTGAGCTGTTATTTATCTTCATCCTTTCATTTCACGCCATTTCATTTCATCAGGGGCCGATAACCTCGATGTTAGGCCCCTTAAAACAAAAATTATCATCATCATCATCATCCTCCCAACCAAAATGGCTAAAGGCGTTTTGTTTGGATGCATCGATGGGCCCGAGACAGCCTATAAATGAATGCACGTTGGTCTTCATGCAATTTCCTTCCAGGAGAGGGCCTCATGATATGTTCCGAGAGGGGGAGCGCCTGATCCGCCACCAACCAGAATGGAAATCGTGGACGCTGCGTGAAGGGCAAAGGACATGCTTCCGTTAAGTCCAATCTACCACTCAAGAGAAACTGTCCAAACTGTGATGCCGACCCCCCAGAGGCTCACATCTAGTGGCGACCACCGGACCCCAGCTGAGTCCGGCATTGCTTCCACTTACTTGTGCTGGGCTCCTCCGTCTTCTTTCCTGTCGACCTCTCTTGGTCAACTCTTATTCTCTTCCTACCCCGACGGTATTAGGATATCCGAGGCCTAGGGAGACTTTCACTTTCCCGCCTTAATTGGCCCTTGTCACTCTTTCCTGATACCCTCATTCTTCGAGGGGACTGCCTTCTTTTCATGTTATCTCCTGTCTTCCGCACAAGGCCCTGAAGAAGGCATGGTGTATGTAGCCCCACCACTTCTGGTGCACCCTAGATATTGCTACACCCTCAGGGGCTCACGGCTGGTGAGTTCGGGAGTTGGTGACCCCGAGGGATTCCTGAGCTGGGTCCATTTTCCCCTTTTGTCCCTTACCTTTGGGGCGGACCCTCTCCTCTTTCACTTTCCTATGTGCCTTTCATGGCTCTCCTTCCTTCCAAGTCCCTCAATCTGCCTTCTCCGAGGGTTGAGGGCATTTCATTTCCTTCTGTCGTTTTATTTGCCTTATTCTCCTTTAGTTTTCCATTTCTTCTTCTAGTATGTAGGTTATTAGTTGGTTTTAGTTTTAAGTTCGCTTTTTCATTTTCATCTTCACGATCACTCAAACCATCAGGGGCCGATAACCTAGATGTTAGGCCCCTTAAAACAACAATTATCATCATCATCATAACAGATCTAACTTCCTTCTTTACTCATTATAGATTAATAATAAGTCTCATACTTCGTATTGTTTAATTGTTCTATCTTCATTTATTTTATCACATTGCTTTATGTTTGCTACTTGTAATCTTTCTTTTGCCTGCTGCCACGCTGTTTGGAACTTTTGTTTGATATCGTGTACTGAACTTTCGTAATTATATATGGTTGAGGATTTTGCTGTAATTGTCCTGGTATGCTTGCTTTTCTACCGAACAATAATTCGTACTGTGTGAATTTTGTAACACGGTGCGGTGAAGTGTTATACGTGAAACAAGCGAATGGAATCCACTGGTCCCAGTCATTTTGTAATTTATTACTAAAACATCGAAGATACTCAACTAAGACTTTGTGTGATCGTTCTAGACTAGCATTTGTTTCTGGGCGGTTCACACTTGTTATTAGTTTCTTAATCTTTAACAATTTACAACAGTTTGTGAACACTGTGTCCCACAGTCTGATAAGAGTTGATCGGTCCCCCCAGGGGCTCACATCTAGTGGGCGTGGGTTGGCGACCACGGGGCCCCAGCTGAGTCCGGCATTGCTTCCACTTACTTGTGCCGGGCTCCTCTCCGTCTTCTTTCCTGTCGACCTCCCTTGGTCAACTCTTGTTCTCTTCCGACCCCGACGGTATTAGGGTATCCGAGGCCTAGGGAGTCTCTTCCTTTCCCGCCTTAATTGGCCCTTGTCTCATCTTTCCTGACACCCTCCTTCTGTGAGGGGTCAGCCTTCTTTTTCTTTTCCTTTTACCTCCTGCCTGGTGCTCAAGGCCCTTAAGGTGGCAGGGTGTATGTAGCCCCACCACTTCTGGTGCACCCTAGATAATGCTACACCCTCAGGGGCTCACGGCTGGTGAGTTCGGGAGTTGGCGACCCCGAGGGATTCCTGAGCTGGGTCCGTTTTCCCCTTTTGTCCCTTCCCTTCGGGGCGGACCCTCTCCTCTTTCACTATCCTATCTGCCGTTCATGGCTCTCCTTCCAAGTCCCTCAATCCGCATTCTTCGAGGGTTGAGGGCATTTCTTTTCCTCCTGTCCTTTATTTGCCTTATTCTCCTTTAGTTTTCCATTTCTTCTTCTAGTATGTAGGTTGGTAGTTAGTTTTAGTTTTAAGTTTACATTTCATTTTCATCTTCACGATCACCCAAACCATCAGGGGCCGATAGCCTAGATGTTAGGCCCCTTAAAACAACAATTATCATCATCATCATCAAGAGTTGATCGGGTATGCCATATTTTAAGGCTATTTCATACACACACATTTGTGAGCTATTGTTTCAGCTGTCATATTTTCGATTGGAATGCCAATAAGGTATTTACTTAAATTATCTTGGCATGTAAGGATGTATTTATTTCCTTTTTCCGAAACTGTAAATGGACCTACGATATCTAAATAGATTTTACTCCAAGGTCTGTCCTGAGTGTCTGTTATTTGTAATTCCGCTTTCACTCTTGGAAGTGTTTGCTTGTTTAATTGGCAAACGGAACATTTTCGGATATATGATTATATGTCTCTAAACATATTAGGCCATGAACCATGTAATTTTAATCGTTCGTATGTTCTCTGTACTCCTTGATGTCTACCTATTGGGCATTCATGCATTTCTTTCAATAGTTTTACTTTCCTCTCTTCTGAAATTTCTTGGTTATAAGATTAAATACTATTTATAGTAGGATATCTGCTAAGTGCATCAGCATTTACGTTCTTATCACCTGCTTTGTATACTACATCAAACTGGTATTCTTCTAAGAGTAATCGCCATCGTAATAAACGTGAACTAGGATCTTTCTCAGTGAAAATCCAAGTCAGTGGCTTGTGGTCTGTTACTATCTTAAATGTTCTTCCTAGCAAATATGGTCGAAAATGTTTACAACTCCATACTAAGCTTAAACATTCTTTTTCAATCGTACTATAATTAATTTCAGCGTTATTTAAAGTTCTACTTGCAAAAGCTAGTGATTGATCTTTACCAATTTCTCCCTGACTCAAAATGCTTCCTAGGGCATAATTTGATGCGTCTGCTGTTAATATAAAAGGTTGTGTAAAATTTGGAAACTTAAGAACAGCTGGTTTTGTTATTTTGTCTTTTAAATTTTGAAAACTTTCCTCTTGTTCTCTTTCCCATTTCCAATTTTGATCTTTCTTTAGTAAGTCATAAAGTGGTTTTGCTATTTTGCTAAACTGCGGTACGAATTTCCTATAATAACCCACCAATCCTAAAAATGATTTTATGTCTTTTTGTGTTTTTGGTTTTGGAAATTCTACTATAGCCTTTACTTTCATGGGGTCTGGGGCTACTCCTTCAGCCGTTACAATGTGTCCTAAATATTGTAATTCGGTCTTCAGAAATTCACATTTATAAGGTTCCAATTGAATGTTATGTTCTCTTAGTTTCTGAAATACTTCTCTCAATCGAGCGTGATGCTCTTGGAGTGTCTCACCAAAAATAATTATATCGTCAAGATAGACTAAGCAACGTATTCCAACTAATTCACTTAGAATAGTGTTCATTAATCTTTGAAATGTTGCTGGTGCTGCTTTCAAACCAAATGGCATTCCTTGAAAATGAAAATGTCCTTTCTGGGTGCTAAAAGCAGTTTTACATTGATCTTCTTGTGCTATAGGAATTTGCCAATATCCGCTCGCACAATCTAAAGCAGAAAAATATCTTGATTTACCTAGTTTGTCTAACACATCTTGAATGTTAGGTAATGGATAACTATCTCCTACCGTGATTTCGTTTAGCTTTCGAAAGTCTACACAAATCCTCCACTTCTTAACACCTGAAGCATCCAGTTTCTTTGGAACTACAAGAATAGGAAAATTCCAAGGCGAATCACTGGGTGCAATACTTCTTTGTTCTAACATTTCCTCTACCTGTTTATCTACTTCCTTTTGATGTTGCTCAGGAATTCTGCAATTTTTAAGCGTTATTGCCCTGCCTGGTATTTTGAAGGGGTTGGTATTGAATGAACCGTTGATTTTGTTTCAGTTAGTCGATCACCTGGTAAACGAAATATGTCATTATATTCAAAACTAATTTGCTTTAATTCATCCACGTTTTCATTTATGTGAGAGAAACGCAATTTACTTAGCAATAAATCATTTCTATTTTTTACATTAATTACGGATGTGCTATCCTTCAAGCTAATGGTTGTTAATTCTGGTACTTGTTCTATTAGAGTCTCTTCTTCGTTACAATTGATTATAAGACAGCAAAATTTACCTTCTTCGCATTGAACTACACTGTCTGCACAAATTACATTTTCTCCTATCATTTTTTCTGACAATATCGTGTTCCCTGTTATAGTGTTGGAAACTGAACTACTGTTTCACTCATTGCATGCAATTAGAAAAATCCTTCTTCCATGGAATTCTTATTTCACTCTTATGAATTTCTAACCAATCTTGTCCAAGTAGCATGTCAACATTGTGTGGTAAACTCTTTACTACATAGAATGGTACTTCTTTTTCATTACTTACATTATTAACTCGCAAGTTAACTACACCTCTTACTGGAAATACTTCACCACTTACAGTTTGAAATGATACATTTACAGGTTTTACTCTGATACTGCTTAAGCTTTCTTCTCTAACTAAAGAAACTTGTGACCCTGAATCAATTAACGCTTCTCCGTAACCTTCCTCGAAATGGTCATTCACTACGTACACCCCCCAGGGGCTCACATCTTGTGGGCGTGGGTTGGCGACCACGGGGCCTCAGCTGAGTCCGGCATTGCTTCCACTTACTTGTGCCGGGCTCCTCTCTGTCTTCTTTCCTGTCGACCTCACTTGGTCAACTCTTGTTCTCTTCCGACCCCGACGGTATTAGGGTATCCGAGGCCTAGGGAGTCTCTTCCTTTCCCGCCTTAATTGGCCCTTGTCTCATCTTTTCTGATTCCCTCCTTCTGCTAGGGGTCAGCCTTCTTTTTCTTTTCATGTTATCTCCTGCCTTCTGCTTAAGGCCCTCAAGGAGGCCGGGTGTATGTAGCCCCACCACTTTTGGTGCACCCTAGATAATGCTACACCCTCAGGGGCTCACGGCTGGTGAGTTCGGGAGTTGGCGACCCCGAGGGATTCCTGAGCTGGGTCCGTTTTCCGCTTTTGTCCCTTACCTTTGGAGCGGACCCTCTCCTCTTTCACTTTCCTATCTGCCTTTCATGGCTCTCCTTCCTTCCAAGTCCCTCAATCCGCCTTCTTCGAGGGTTGAGGGCATTTCTTTTCCTACTGTCCCTTATTCTCCCTTAGTTTTCTATTTCTTCTTCTAGTAGGCTCTGTAGGTTAGTAGTTAATTTTAGTTTTAAGTTCGCTTTTCAAATTCATCTTCACGATCACCCAAACCATCAGGGGCCGATAACCTAGATGTTAGGCCCCTTAAAACAACAATTATCATCATCATCATCATTCACTACGTACACTATATATGGATTATCTGTCTTTACATTACGTTTGTCTGCTATTTTATTATACCTATTCTTCATGTTTCCATCAATGGCACTTTCGGCCTTCTTATTCGCTTCGAAGTCTTGGTTTGGGTTGCAACCTCTATCTCTTTGATCCCCCAGGGGCTCACATCTTGTGGGCGTGGGTTGGCGACCACGGGGCCCCAGCTGAGTCCGGCATTGTTTCCACTTACTTGTGCCGGGCTCCTCTCCGTCTCCCCCCAGGGGCTCACATCTTGTGGGCGTGGGTTGGCGACCACGGGGCCCCAGCTGAGTCCGGCATTGCTTCCACTTACTTGTGCCGGGCTCCTCTCTGTCTTCTTTCCTGTCGACCTCACTTGGTCAACTCTTGTTCTCTTCTGACCCCGACGGTATTAGGGTATCCGAGGCCTAGGGAGTCTCTTCCTTTCCCGCCTAAATTGGCCCTTGTCTCATCTTTTCTGATACCCTCCTTCTGCGAGGGGTCAGCCTTCTTTTTATCTTCCTTTTACCTCCTGCCTTGTGCTCTAGGCCCTTAAGGAGGCCGGGTGTATGTAGCCCCACCACTTCTGGTGCACCCTAGATAATGCTACACCCTCAGGGGCTCACGGCTGGTGAGTTCGGGAGTTGGCGACCCCGAGGGATTCCTGAGCTGGGTCCGTTTTCCCCTTTTGTCCCTTACCTTTGGGGCGGACCCTCTCCTCTTTCACTTTCCTATATGCCTTTCATGTCTCTCCTTCCTTCCAAGTCCCTCAATCTGCCTTCTCCGAGGGTTGAGGGCATTTCTTTTCCTTCTGTCCTTTTATTTGCCTTATTCTCCTTTATTTTTCCATTTCTTCTTCTAGTATGTAGGTTATTAGTTAGTTTTAGTTTTTAAGTTCGCTTTTCATTTTCATCTTCACGATCACCCAAACCATCAGGGGCCGATAACCTAGATGTTAGGCCCCTTAAAACAACAATTATCATCATCATCATCATCACGGCTGGTGAGTTCGGGAGTTGGCGACCCCGAGGGATTCCTGAGCTGAGTCCGTTTTCCCCTTTTGTCCCTTACCTTTGGGGCGGACCCTCTCCTCTTTCACTTTCCTATATGCCTTTCATGGCTCTCCTTCCTTCCAAGTCCCTCAATCCGCCTTCTCCGAGGGTTGAGGGCATTTCTTTTCCTTCTGTCCTTTTATTTGCCTTATTCTCCTTTTGTTTTCCATTTCTTCTTCCAGTATGTAGGTTATTAGTTAGTTTTAGTTTTAGGTTCGCTTTTCATTTTCATCTTCACGATCACCCAAACCATCAGGGGCCGATAACCTTGATGTTAGGCCCCTTAAAACAACAATTATCATCATCATCATCCTCTCCGTCTTCTTTCCTGTCGACCTCACTTGGTCAACTCTTGTTCTCTTCCGACCCCGACGGTATTAGGGTATCCGAGGCCTAGTGAGTCTCTTCCTTTCCCGCATTAATTGGCCCTTGTCTCATCTTTCCTGACACCCTCCTTCTGTGAGGGGTCAGCCTTCTTTTTCTTATCCTTTTTACCTCCTGCCTTGTGCTCAAGGCCCTTCAGGAGGCAGGGTGTATGCAACCCCACCACGTCTGGTGCTCCCTAGATAATGCTACGCCCTCAGGGGCTCACGGCTGGTGAGTTTGGGAGTTGGCGACCCCGACGGATTCCTGAGCTGGGTCCGTTTTCCCTTGTTGTCCCTTACCTTTGGGGCGGACCCTCTCTTCTTTCACTTTCCTATCTGCCTCTCATGGCTCTCCTTCCTTCCAAGTCCCTTAATCCGCCTTCTTCGAGGGTTGAGGGCATTTCTTTTCCTCCTGTCCTTTATTTGCCTTATTCTTTAGTTTTCCATTTCTTCTTCTAGTATGTAGGTTAGTAGTTAGTTTTAGTTTTAAGTTCGCTTTTCATTTTCATCTTCACGATCACCCAAACCATCAGTTGCTGATAACCTAGATGTTAGGCCCCTTAAAACAACAATTATCATCATCATCATCATCATCACGGCTGGTGAGTTCGGGAGTTGACGTCCCCGAGGGATTCCTGAGCTGGATCCGTTTCCCCCTCCCCCCTGTGGGTGGGGGGTTTAGAATACACCCACGGTATCCCCTGCCTGTCGTAAGAGGTGACTAAAAGGGGCGACCTTGGCTATACTTTAAGGACTCCGCGTTGTTTTGTGAATTGTACCCCCAGTGGGTGGGAGGAAGCGAATACATCCACGGTAATCCCTGCCAGTCGTAAAAGGCGACTAAAAGGGCTTCTTGGAACGGTCCCCTTTCGAGGGTTTGACAGTCAGCTCAAAAGACATACACCCGTGCGGTATAACTCTCATTAGGTTATATCGCACTTCTTTCCGTTACTGCTTTCAGGGTCTGGCAACCCAAATTTCTATATGTGCGTGCTGTTAGGGGATGGGCCACTTACGCTTGCGACTACGCTCGAAAGCCTGTTCCGGTCTTGGCCGCGCCGACAGGTGGGTGTGCCATGTACCCGTGCAGTAGTATCCGCCTGACTACGCAGGTCCCCGCACAGCCGAATGTCTGAGCTGTAAAATCCAGTATATGCCAAGGGGTACTTGCCGATACGGCATTGTAAAACATCGGACCCCCGGGCAATGCCTTCCAAGCTAGGCGGGCCTTGCCCTGGCTGGGTAGCGCCTACTGTGTCAGCCCGTGATCGGATGTCGGTGGCACTCGGGGAGGATGATCTGGCCATGGGTTACAAAAGAAAAATCCCCAACCAGGGTGGTCCTACACCCAAACAGGGTGGTCCTACACCCAAGTCTTTAACATTTGATTCCCTACGGGGATCAACCCCCTGGGAACAATATGTGCATGAAAATCTGGGTGCTAACCCCCCCCCCCCCAAGTTTCTGGTAGCTACCAGAACAGATGGGGGTGATTTCAAGCTGGTAAAGAGTATTTTGTTTTCTCGCCACATAGAAGGTGTCTATGGTGAGCTTGAGAAAGTACAAAAGATGAGGAACGGTAGCTTGTTGCTCAAGACTAGGACTGGTGAGCAAGTTGAACGACTTTTGCAATGTGACCACTTTGGCGACATTCCCGTCAAAGTGGAATAGTACACGTCCCTGAATCCTGGTCCGAGGAGTTATTTTCCACCGGGACCTGATTCTTAACACTGACGAGGAGCTCAAGGAGGATATGCAGCACCGTCACGTGACTGATGTCCGGCGCATTACGCGCAAGTTCAATGGTCAAATCGTGGATACTGGTGCTTTCATTATTTCCTTTGAGCTTTCGGTGCTCCCGGAGAAAGTCGAGGTTACAAGTTACCGTTGTGACGTACGGCCTTTTATCCCTCCACCAATGAGGTGTATGAGTGCCAGAAGTTCGGGCACATGTTATCCCGATGCTCGAGCCCCGACTTCTGTGGAACATGCGGTAAGGTACCACACGAAGCGGAAGAGTGCACAACACCTTATCAGTGCACTAATTGCCCTGGATTTCATTCTCCTCGGGACAGGAACGGCCCTGTCTTCCTGAGTGAGAAGAAAATCCAGGAGATCAAAACCCTGGATGGTCTCACCTACCAGGAAGCCCGCAAGAACTACCATACCACGATTTCGCCTTCTCCAACGATTGATTATAGAGCCATAATACAAATTTGGTCCCGGCGACGTCATCTTTTGTACCAGCTGTGAAACCTTCAACTGAGTTACCTGTTCCAAAGCCAGCACCTATGAAAATGATGGAAAGCCCGAAGGTGACTTCAACTCCACCTTCGGCCAGCACGAAGGCTGTGCGAGCGAAGGCTGCTCCGCCCGCACAGCAGGGGAGGAAGTTGAAGACTTACTCCCCACTCGGGAGGAAGTCGAAGATTTTCTCCCCACCCACCGGCGGAGGCGGCATCGTCGACCAGGGTCAGGAATTCGGCTCCTGACCCTTCTATATATCTTAAGGAGGCGGGTAAGGGTAAGAAGGGACCCCGCACTACGCATTCCCTTTCTCCAAAAAAGGGGAAGCCATCCGCGCCAACACCTGCGGATGCTTCTGCGCCTGGGGACGTTTCGTTTCCCAGATCTGCGCGCTCCCCACGGAGATCCCCCCGCCGCCGAACTGCGTCTAGGAAATCTTCCACCGAGTCGATTCACTCCATGACCTCGCCTGAGGACATGGAGATTATAGTCGACGTAGTGACTGTAGATCCTCCAGAGTCAAAGTTGGAGTAGCTTGCTGCTCCGCGTTATTCCCTAAGTTCACACAATGGCACTGTTACAGTGGAATTGTAACAGTTATGACAGGCATTTGACAGAACTCCGTCAGCTTATTGCCCAATACGCAGCGAGTATAGTCTGCCTACAGGAAACAAACCTCAGACCTGATCACGAGACTGTTCTGAGAGGTTTCCGACTATACTTTAAAGAGCAACAAGACGCCGCCCGGGCTTCCGGGGGCGTTTGTACCTTCGTTCGCTCTGACTGCTATAGTGAGGAGTTTCCACTCGCCACTCCTCTGGAAGCTATTGCAGTTCGCGTGTCCTTGCTTGCTATGACAACTGTTTGTAACGTGTACCTTCCACCGAACCAGCCCCTTGATATTAATGACGTCTTTGATCTTGTTGATCAACTTCCAGTCCCTTTCCTAATCGTGCGTGATTTCAACTCTCATCACCCCCAATGGGGATCACCATCTTCCTGCCCCAGAGGAAGGGACGTGGAGGGCTTAATTCAAGGGTTGGATTTATCTCTATTAAATACAGGGGAAGCTACACATTTTGGCTTAGCGCACGGCACGTACTCACACATTGACTTGAGTGTGTGTAGCCGTGCGCTGGTCCCCCTATTTGGTTGGTATGTACACGACGACCTCTGTGAGAGTGACCATCTCCCGATCGTTCTTACCCTTCTGACCCAGACGCCCGTGGAGTTCCCCAGTCGTTGGGTTCATAAGCGGGCAAATTGGCCCTCGTTTCAAGAACGAGCTGTGTTCTTTGATCTTGGTTGCCGGAGCGTCGATGACGAGGACAGCACATCACCGATGTGCTTCTTGCTGCCGCCGAAGAGTCCATCCCATCCTTTTCTGGGACTCCTCGTCCCAAACTCGTCCCTTGGTGGACAGAGGATATTGCAGCGGCAATAAGAGACCGTCGTCGAGCACACAAGCACTACCTTCGGCGTCCAACCATGGCCAATTTGGTGGCGTTTAAGAAATTTCGTGCCAAGGCACGGATTCTTATTCGCCAGAGCAAGAAACAATCCTGGGAACGGTACGTATCTTCTATTACGGCGCATACCCCCTCCTCTCAAGTGTGGACTAAACGACGACGCATTTCGGGAATTCAGACATCTTCTACTGTACCGGGAATTTCCATTGCTAATGAACTGGTTACAGATCCTTATCGCGTTGCAAACCATCTCGCCTCGTATTTTGCGGATATATCCGGTTCCGATAACTATGACCCTGCCTTCGTGGCCCTGAAGCGCGAAGCGGAACGTTTCCAGCTTAGTTTTGCTTCCCGCGCTTCGGAGGAGTACAACGTGCCCTTGACGGAGTGGGAACTCCGCGGAGCGCTGGCGCTCTGCAGGGACACGTCTCCTGGCCCGGATAATATTCACAACCAGATGCTTAAACACCTTAACGATGAGAGCATTCGCTATTTGCTCAGGGTGTTTAATCGTATCTGGTTGGAGGGTGTGTTTCCAGCGCAAAGGCAGGAAGGTATCATTATACCTATCCTGAAGCCCGATAAGGGTCCCAAATTGACAGGGATTTACAGACCTATTTGTCTCACTAACGGTTTGTGCAAGCTCTTTGAGAGGATGGTCAATCGGCGCCTGGTGTGGGTCCTGGAGAAACGGGGACTCCTGTCTGAATACCAGTGTGGTTTCAGGGCGTCTCGGTGTACCAACGACCATCTGGTACGCCTGGAGACTGCCATACAGGACGCTTTTCTCCGGAGACAGCACCTAGTCGCTGTTTTCTTTGACCTCGAGAAGGCCTATGACACCACTTGGCGTTACGGCATCCTCTCTACCCTGCATCAATGGAAATTCCGAGGTAACTTGCCGGTTTTTATTGCGAATTTTCTGTCCCTTCGCCTGTTCCGTGTCCGAATAGGGGGGACATATTCGCAATATCATATACAGGAAAACGGAGTCCCACAGGGATCGGTGCTTAGCGTAACATTATTTGCGTTTGCCATAAACGGTATAGTCGCTGCTGCTGGTCCAGCAGTGGTACCGTCGCTATGTGTAGACGACTTCGCTCTACATTATAGTGCGCAAAATATGGCGGTCGCTGAACGACAGCTACAACAAGCTATTCGGAGAGTGGACCCCCCAGGGGCTCACATCTAGTGGGTTGTGGGTTGGCGACCACGGGGCCCCAGCTGAGTCCGGCATTGCTTCCACTTACTTGTACCGGGCTCCTCTCTTTCTTCTTTCCTGTCGACCTCCCTTGGTCAACTCTTGTTCTCTTCCGACCCCGAAGGTATTAGGTTATCCGAGGCCTAGGGAGTCTCTTCCTTTCCTGCCTTAATTGGCCCTTGTCTCATCTTTCCTGATACCCTCCTTCTGTGAAGGGTCAGCCTTCTTTTTCTTTTCCTTTTACCTCCTGCCTTGTGCTCCAGGCCCTTAAGGAGGCAGGGTGTATGTAGCCCCACCACTTCTGGTGCACCGTCGATAGTGCTACACCCTCAGGGGCTCACGGCTGGTGAGTTCGGGAGTTGGCGACCCCGAGGGATTCCTGAGCTGGGTCCGTTTTCCCCTTTTGTCCCTTACCTTTGGGGCGGACCCTCTCCTCTTTCACTTTCCTATCTGTCTTTCATGGCTCTCCTTCCTTCCAAGTCCCTCAATCCGCCTTCTCCGAGGCATTTCTTTTCCTTCTGTCCTTTTATTTGCCTTATTCTCCTTTAGTTTTCCATTTCTTCTTCTAGTATATAGGTTAGTAGTTAGTTTTAGTTTTAAGTTCGCTTTTCATTTTCATCTTCACGATCACCCAAACCATCAGGGGCCGATAACCTAGATGTTAGGCCCCTTAAAACAACAATTATCATCATCATCGGAGAGTGGAACGCTGGACACTGGAGCATGGCTTTCGATTCTCAACCGCTAAGTCCTCGGTTGTCCTTTTCTGCCGAAAGCGCACCCTCCATCCAGATCCTGAGCTTTATCTGGGCAATGTAGCTTTGCGTGTTGTTGCTGCGTACCGGTTCCTTGGGCTCTTTTTCGATCAGAAATTGACGTGGGAACCACACGTGCGGTGTTTGAAAACTGCCTGCGCTAAGAAATTCAACATGTTGCGGTTTCTTAGCAGCACATCATGGGGGAGGGGGGGGGCGGACCGCGCGGTGCTCCTGCGTTTTTATAAGTCACTGATTTTATCTAGGTTAGATTATAGCAGTGTAGCATATGGTTCGGCCCGTAAGTCAGTGCTTGTTAAACTGGACAGTGTCCACCACGGCGGTGTGAGGCTGGCGACGGGTGCCTTTCGGACA
The DNA here is from genome assembly GCA_946902985.2 of Meconema thalassinum. Taxonomy (NCBI): domain Eukaryota; kingdom Metazoa; phylum Arthropoda; class Insecta; order Orthoptera; family Tettigoniidae; genus Meconema; species Meconema thalassinum. The sequence goes on along the minus strand of OX336392.1, from coordinate 498,342,789 downwards.
GCCCAGTCGTCAGCTTGCTCGCCGAGGCTGGCGTACCTCCTTTACACCTGAGGCGCCAACAAGTACTGCTGACCTATGCTGCAACTATTCGACAGATGCCACTTCATCCAAGCTATCCATGTTTGTTTTCCAATCCGAATCGCCGGCTGTATGATGTGCTCGCCCGAGCCACTCGGCCGGCGGGGATTCGCTTGGATGACTTATACCGTCAGTTCCGATTTCCTTCTGTCTCCTGTATCGTCCGAGTACCTAGCAAGGCCCCTCCGTGGATGGTCTCTCGCCCTGATATCATCCTGGTTCTGCACACCGGCCCCAAGTCGGACACGGACTCCTCCGTCCATCGGAGGCTGTTCCAGTTCGTGGTGACACGGTATCCGGGATCAGGGCTTGTATTCACGGATGGTTCGAGGGTAAACGAGAAAGTAGGCTGTGCATTTGTGGTTGAGGATCGTCGGTTTCTCTTTTCACTTCCCGAGGCCTGTAGCGTGTGCACTGCGGAGCTCTATGCCTTCTTAGAGGCTCTGCGGTACACGATATCAGACGATCACCAGCACTTTCTTGTGTGTACTGACTCTCTGAGTTCGCTGCAGGCGATCGATGTGTTTTTCCCGAAGCACCCGTTGGTCCAGCGTGTGCACGACCAGCTCGTCAGTTCGCGTAACGCTGGAACCGGGGTGACCTTTGTTTGGCTTCCTAGCCACATGGGTATTGCGGGAAACGAGCTTGCTGATCAGGCGGCGAGAGAGGCAGTCGCACTGCCCTCGCTACCGTATAAGGTGCCTGCTAGTGATGTGCGCTCTCAGTTGCGGCCCCCCAGGGGCTCACATCTAGTGGGTTGTGAGTTGGCGACCACGGGGCCCCAGCTGAGTCCGGCATTGCTTCCACTTACTTGTGCCGGGCTCCTCTCTTTCTTCTTTCCTGTCGACCTTCCTTGGTCAACTCTTGTTCTCTTCCGACCCCGACGGTATTACGTTATCCGAGGCCTAGGGAGTCTTTCACTGTCCCGCCTTAATTGGCCCTTGTCTCATCTTTCCTGATACCCTCCTTCTGTGAGGGGTCAGCCTACTTGTTCTTTTCCTTTTACCTCCTGCCTTGTGCTCAAGGCCCTAAAGGAGGCAGGGTGTATGTAGCCCCACCACTTCTGGTGCACCGTCGATAATGCTACAACCTCAGGGGCTCACGGCTGGTGAGTTCGGGCGTTGGCGACCCGGAGGGATTCCTGAGCTGGGTCCGTTTGCCCCTTATTGTCCCTTCCCTTTTGGGCGGACCTTCTCCTCTCTCCCCTCTCCTCTCCTCTTTTCCTTCTATTTCCTTTTCTCTTTAAGATTCCCGCACTGTTTTTGTTACTCGAATCACCGTGTATCTAAATTCCCTTTTAGCGATTTTTAAGGCATTTTTGATCTATGTTGCATTTTGTACGTTTTTTCGATCTAAATTACATCTCGCGATTGTTTTCAACCTCAATTGCATTTTGTAAAGATTGACAATCTAAATTGCTTTTTAGTACGTCTTTCAATGCAGGTTGCCGGGCCTTTTAGTGAGTATTTTGAATTTCAATTGCATTTTGTAAGTATTTTCAACCAAAACCGCATTTCGCACGAATTTTGAATCTAAATTGCATTTTGTTTGGTGGGCATTTTGCACATATTTTGATTCTCAATTGCATTTTGTGGGTATTTTGAATCTAAATTACATTTGTCAAGTATTTTCAATCTAAATTGCTTTTTGTAAGTATTGTCAATCCACATGAGTCGTTTGAATCTACCGTACATTTTGTAAGCATTTTCAATTTCAATTGCATTTTGTAAGGATTTTGATTTTCAATTGCACTTTGTGAATAATTTGGATTGGAACTGGGATATTTCAATCTGAATTGCATTGTGTATTTTCAATTTCAATTGCATTTTGTAAGTATTTTGAACCTCAATTGCATTTTGTACGTAATTTCGATCTCATTTGCATTTTGTAAGTATTTTGAATTTCAGTTGCATTTTGTAAGTATTTCGGCGCTACTTTGCATTTTGTACGTATTTTGAATCTAGCCTACGTTTTGTGGGACTTTTTCAATCTATTCTATTTGTGCAACTTTTCGTTCTAAATTCCCTTTTGTAAGACCATATTGTGAGATGTTTCCATGTGAGTTCCTTTTTGTACGTATTTTCCGTCTTCGATAATTTTGTTCTGGTTTCCATTTCATTATCATTTTCGCTATCACCCAGATCATTTGGGGCCGATAACCTCGATGTTAGGTCCCTTAAAACAACAATTATCATCATCATCATCTCAGTTGCGGCATACGATCCTGTCGCATTGGGAGGAGGCATGGCGTGCCACGCCTCCACCCAACAAACTGAGAGGCATCAAGGAGACAACGAAGGTGTGGAAATCTTCCTTCCGATCTCTCCGGAAGGAAGCTGTGGTACTCTGTCGACTCCGGATCGGCCATGGGATTGCTACGCACTCCCACTTGCTAAAGAGAGAAGATCCTCCTGTGTGTACTTGCGGCGCCCACCTAACCGTGGCAGACCTTCTCTTGGAGTGTGTGGATCTGGCCGATCTGCGAGGGACTCTTAAACTGCCTAATACCCTCTCCCTTATTCTCCGTGATGAGGGGCCGTCAGCTGACCTCGTCATCCGGTTCATGAGGGAGAGTGGTTACTTTTTTAAGTTTTAATGTGTAGTTACGACTTTTAATTGTGGTTAAATCTGTTTTATGTTTTTTATTGTGTTATGTATTGTATTGTTCACTATGCCTTATTTGTTTTATACTTTTTTACCATCCGCCTTTTATTCTTTTTATTCAAATAAGGCATACTTTTTGGGGCTCACTGTCCGTTTTATAAACACCATTTTCGCTTCATCCATGGCAGTGAGTTGTTTTTATCTACATCCTTTCATTTCACGCCATTTCATTTCATTAGGGGCCGATAACCTCGATGTTAGGCCCCTTAAAACAACAATTATCATCATCATCACCGTTTCCCCCTTTTGTCCCTTCCCCCCAGGGGCTCACATCTTGTGGGCGTGGGTTGGCGACCACGGGGCCCCAGCTGAGTCCGGTATTGCTTCCACTTACTTGTGCCGGGCTCCTCTCTGTCATCTTTCCTGTCGACCTCACTTGGTCAACTCTTGTTCTCTTCTGACCCCGACGGTATTAGGGTATCCGAGGCCTAGGGAGTCTCTTCCTTTCCCGCCTTAATTGGCCCTTGTCTCATCTTTTCTGATACCCTCCTTCTGCGAGGGGTCAGCCTTCTTTTTCTCTTCCTTTTACCTCCTGCCTTGTGCTCTAGGCCCTTAAGGAGGCAGGGTGTATGTAGCCCCACCACTTCTATTGCACCCTCGATAATGCTACACCCTCAGGGGCTCACGGCTGGTGAGTTCGGGAGTTGGCGACCCCGAGGGATTCCTGAGCTGGGTCCGTTTTCCCCTTTTGTCCCTTACCTTTGGGGCGGACCCTCTCCTCTTTCACTTTCCTATATGCCTTTCATGGCTCTCCTTCCTTCCAAGTCCCTCAATCCGCCTTCTCCGAGGGTTGAGGGCATTTCTTTTCCTTCTGTCCTTTTATTTGCCTTTTCTCCTTTAGTTTTCCTTTTCTTCTTCTAGTATATAGGTTAGTAGTTATTTTTAGTTTTAAGTTCGCTTTTCATTTTCATCTTCCCGATCACCCAAACCATCAGGGGCCGTTAACCTAGATGTTAGGCCCCTTAAAACAACAATTATCATCATCATCATTTTGTCCCTTACCTTCGGGGCGTACCCTCTCCTCTTTCACTTTCCTATCTGCCTTTCATGGCTCTCCTTCATTCCAAGTCCCTCAATCCGCATTCTTCGAGGGTTGAGGGCAATTCTTTTCCTCCTGTCCTTTATTTGCCTTATTCTCGATTTAGTTTTCCATTTCTTCTTCTAGTATGTACTGTAGGTTGGTAGTTAGTTTTAGTTTTAAGTTTGCATTTCATTTTCATCTTCACGATCACCCAAACCATCAAGGGCCGATAGCCTAGATGTTAGGCCCCTTAAAACAACAATTATCATCATCATCATCATCATTTTTCAATTCTATTACCCCATTGAGTAACTTGTTCTGTATGTTGTTGTTTACTAGTGAATAGTTTATTTGCGTAAAAATCAAGAGTTCTTTGCACGGAATAATTTAGCTCTAATTTGTCTTTTATCGTTCACCATGTCTGGTATTCCTCCGGAATAGTGTGAAAATTAAGAACAGTTTTTGCATCACCCGTGATATGGGCTAACACGAACTTTAAGAATGTTGAGTGATCTCTTGGATTTATAATGCTATGTGCGTTCTCAACATTGTCAATGAGTTCCTGTAATTCATCGGGTTTACCACTGAAGGTGGTCTTGAATAACGTGACCGCTGTTTCTACTGAGATTACTCTATACTGAATTGCTGGCTCTTCCGTTGTGCGAACTGAGCTTCCTACTGCTTGATCAGACATTTTAATGCAGTTACTGTTATTTGCTACTCTCTACCTATTCTAAAACAATGCCACATTCAACAATGCTGAGGACTTTCTTGAAAAGAGAGGAAGGAGAAGGTCACTCCTCGGAGCTGCCCCTGATGTCGAATACCGCCGCGAAGAGGGATAGTTGCAGGCTTGTCGGGCTGCGCAGTGTCCTCTCGAGGACCCCAACTGGTAATCGATCAGAAGTTGGCACCTTCTCGACGCCAGAAGACGGACGGGCTGCGTCGGCCTCCGGTTAGAGGAAGTAAAGATGTCGCAGTCACTCAGGTGGAAAGTGACTACTGAAGAGGTAGACGATCCAGAACCTCGGTGTAGACCGCCGTGAAGATGAAAGTTGATTTACCCAGGTCTTGCAGATTCTTCTTTATCCAAGCCGCTGCCACCAGATTTATGTCGCGTAGCCGTTTGTTACCAGATTTATGTTATGTAACAAGCCGTGACAATTAAATCAATTTAGAATGAGTTTGTCGAAATTTGGTTGCTTGGGTTCGAACTCGAACCTTGACTCAAGTAAAAGGAGATGATGTTCACTACTTGCAGTGAAGATTGCTTCTCGAAGTTCTCTTCTGCCGTAGCTGTTGTTCTGCAGAACAGGAGTTTTAAAATAATAAATCGTCGAGTAGAAGGTAATTATTGATAAATTTATTTTAAAGATGAAGTGCAGTCCTCCAGTGTATGGATACAATATGTACCCGCGAAGTGATGATTGTGCACTGACCCCTCATAAGGCAATATGCTTAGTATTTATATTCTCTTAATGGAGAGTTTTGTGACTCTTGACCATGTACCTTGACCTGTTTAATACAGATATACACATATTGACATCCTGGTGGAAAGCTACACCTTGCCCAGTAAACCTCCCAAGAATGTTATACTAATAACTGATAATGACTGTCGCAGAGGTGCCAACTATTACGGATTGTCCGTAATTATTACGGATTTCAGCTCACGATTAGGGCATTACGGTCGAAAGGGAAATTATTACGGAAAAGTGACAGCACGAAAAAAATACATTTCTATGAAGAAAAAAAGGAAAGTTACAGGGTCTCTACCGGTAACGAAAAGTAACGAAAAAGTAGCTAATTTTACAAACAGGTAACAAAAGTAAAAGTAGCAAATTTTCATGTCTGCATAGTTGGAGGTAACGAAAATTCGCCGAGGTCGATTTAAATCGTCAGAACTCGCGCCGCTTGGCTCACAGATTGCGATGGAGCCGATTACGTGTTATATTTCACCGAGCCCGACCTCAAGGAAATGCATACTGATGATACCCTGAGTGGTATACATCGGTCCAACGTATTTTTTTGGTATCGAGAAGAGATTTTAGTTTTGTGTGAAATATTTTTCTGTATTATTAGGAAACCTGACTTTCCGCGAGACGTTTATTCGCGAAAACGTCCGAAACTTAATCTCTAAATTTGGAGACTATCTCAAATTGAAGTCCAGAAATAACGCGAAATAATTTAATATCGCAATCTTGCGAAATTATATTTTCGAAAAAAAATCCCGAAAATGCTTCGAAATACATTTATTTTAAAAATCTATCCGTCTGGAAAATTTGCGACATCCAGAATGCCTGAGAATATTTTTTTTCTCAAGACTGATAAAAAAAAGGAGATGTACGGGAGAGATGTACCCGATACTTAGTTGAGGCTATCGGCTACGCCAATTGTGATCGAGCCATAGTTGAGATTTATGGGAAAAGAAGAAAAGATAGCGCTCAGATCGAGTCGAGAGGAGTGGTAGGAAATGACGTAGGAGGCACTAACCTTCAAGCAGATGGAATTATGGGAGAAACACTGGATTATTATAAAGATCAATATGGAATAAAACTTTATAAAAGAGAAGGAAATATCAAGAAATCTTTTTGGTGATAACTTGAAGAAAGGCAGATAACTCCTTAAGTTATGTTATAACTTAATTGCCGATATAATTGTGGTCGAGATTATAGTTGTGACGTATGACCGCAGAAGGAAGGGGAAGGTCACGTGATAGAGACGAGCGGAGCTCATCGCACAGTTTGAGAAGTCAAGTCAAGCGAAGCGAATCACAACGTGCGCCAGGAGAACGAAAGTAAGTCAAGCTGAGCGGAGCACGGTGTGCAGTGCGAGAATCAGTTAGCAAGGCAGGTTACACACGCCGTGAAAGTGAGAGAAAGCCGGTGTTCAGGCAGATGTCTTTTCAACATCGTAGCTATAGTTATGGGAAACAGCAATGCTTTTCCAAAGTTACAGTTCATTAAAGTAATACGCAGCATTGTGATAGAACTGAGAACGTTATTAGAGCTACATTCTCAATGCAGAACAGCACAGCGAAGTGATATAATGAGGCCAGTTTTGAACGTCGCATTATACGAGAACAGTGAGGCGGAACGGGTCGTGCTGTGGCCGACATTTTACAAGCAGGCGATAGGCAAGCAGCTGAACATTACTTCGACATTTTGTCAAACTTAATATGTTTGGACTTGTGTTTCGACAGTCCAATTGTGCTGGCAAATTGCAATTATACACTTCTATTGTGAACTTTTAAATGGACTTGGACATATTTCAACGGTATTACGGCATATTTTATGATGCATTTTAGACCGAAATATTTAAGGCGACCATGGGGTCCGTCCAACATTACTGCTTTTGGCAAGTGAACAGTTACAAGAGTATGCACTTTATGAACAGTGGCACGTGCAGCATTATAGTTGCATATCATGAACAATTATGAAATATCTCAGTTACGAACACAAATACAGGGTGTTGAACAAATCAATACACTTTTCTAAATAATTTATTTTCTACTAGTGAAATTTAGCCGCTGTGGAGATTAACATTTTGTCATATGCAAACCGAACAGTTTATGGGACAGTGGCGTGACATATTCGAAGAGTATGGGGTACTCTACATTTTTGAACTTTTATGGAAGAGTTTGGACAATATCCGTGATGGATAATCTTCAGTTCATCATGTCGGGCTAGGCGGATACGGAGACGTGATGGCACCACAGAGCGATGGATTCGGTTCCTGAAGAAGAGGATATCCAACATCAGATTCACTTGTAATATGACGTCAAGCGTTAGTTCAGTGGGTGATACAGTGTTTTCGTCGATCTATCGAGACATTTGTGACACACACGTGGATTATCGGCGATCTTTGAATTATATTATCAGCTGAAATATGAAGGTATAGTAAGAGTTATGACTTTCCTGATATGATTTTTCATGAAAACTGGGCACACTTGTATATATTTCTAGTAGGAGTTCTACGATTATTTTTCGACTCGGCTTAGATATTTTTTGCTCCATTTGCTAGAATATGGTGTTACCATAGGATATGGCAGGCACAGTTATACGACGTTCTCACCATTGGTTGGCTTTATTAGACAGAATTTTGGTCTTTTTGATATTTTTCAGTGAGGATAGAATTTCTTGGATAGATATTTTTTATTTTGGCGAGTGTTTCGAACCCCCCCCCCCCCCCAGGGACTCACATCTTGTGGGCGTGGGTTGGCGACCACGGGGCCTCAGCTGAGTCCGGCATTGCTTCCACTTACTTGTGCCGGGCTCCTCTCCGTCTTCTTTCCTGTCGACCTCACTTGGTCAACTCTTGTTCTCTTCCGACCCCGACGGTATTAGGGTATCCGAGGCCTAGGGAGTATTTTCCTTTCCCGCCTTAATTGGCCCTTGTCTTATCTTTTCTGATACCCTCCTTCTGCGAGGGGTCAGCCTTCTTTTCCTCTTCCTTTTACCTCCTGCCTTGTGCTCTAGGCCCTTAAGGAGGCAGGGTGTATGTAGCCCCACCACTTCTGGTGCACCCTAGATAATGCTACACCCTCAGGGGCTCACGGCTGGTGAGTTCGGGAGTTGGCGACCCCGAGGGATTCCTGAGCTGGGTCCGTTTTCCCCTTTTGTCCCTTACCTTCGGGGCGGACCCTCTCCTCTTTCACTTTCCTATCTGCCTATCATGGCTCTCCTTCCTTCCAAGTCCCTCAATCCGCATTCTTCGAGGGTTGAGGGCAATTCTTTTCCTCCTGTCCTTTATTTGACTTATTCTCCTTTATTTTTCCATTTCTTCTTCTAGTATGTAGGTTGGTAGTTAGTTTTAGTTTTAAGTTTGCATTTCATTTTCATCTTCACGATACCCAAACCATCAGGGGCCGATAGCCTAGATGTTAGGCCCCTTAAAACAACAATTATCATCATCATCATCATGTTTCGAACTCGTGATCTGCAATTGGGTAATTTAAATTATTTCGTCAGTTCATTGCATACTAGCGAGTATGTATAATTCATCAGTAGGGATTTTTTGGTTGGATTGCTTGGTGATATTAAGATTTTATTCACTCAAGTGAAGGCATATCGCTTTTATGTGACAACTAGAGTCTTGTTGATTCCAATCTGGTGCACTCACTCATCAGTCTACGAGATGGGGCCTGTTGCATTTAGCAATTGCTTGGTGGCTCTCACCTAACCCATCGTCTAGGGCATTATCATGGTAATCTACGGGGCAGGGCCTTTCGCTTTAGGCGATTGCGTGGTGGCACACACATAACCTGCCAGTCGAGGGCCTCATTTTTTATCATCCGTGTGTACTTAAGATCTTAAGAGGATTAAACAAGAATCTACCAGTCACACATTAGTCGAATTTTGTCAAATAAATTAAAAATAAATGTCAGCAGGGTTACATTTTGTAATTCTTGTTTTGCCAATCCAATATTTTGTTGCAATACTCTTTTGAGAGTACATTCATTTTACAGCTGATACTTTTGATACTCTTTGTGAATGGTTTGATACCTTTGAGAAGGATTTCAAGTAATTGAATCTTGTAAGATGAATCATTTATGGTCAGAATGTATTTTGAGGCAGATCAGTATTACATATTTTTGATGTGAGATATTATAACACATCGGTGTTTTTCTTTGAAGTGAATCTTGAGAATCTTAAGAGAATTTATACTCTATTTGAAAGCAGATCTTGAATTGGATTACGATTACTAAGGTAAATTTTCCTTATTGTTTAAGAAGTTGTCTAGATATGATCAGATTAATTACAGTTCTTGGAGATTGTGTGCGTTAATAATTTGAAGCCAGTTATATATTTTTGTAGATCATGCAACGTGATTATGTGAAGCATTTTTGATGGGTATTTTTGGAAGTTGCCAAGTGGAAGTTTGCAATATTGCCAAATGAGTATTTTGAGGCAGACATGAGGTTGTTGAACCCAGCCTAGCATATTTTTGAGATTCATGCTGTGCGCTGAATAGTTATGGTGTTATGTGGAATAGTTATGGTGTTATATGGAATAATTATGATATTCAAATATGGTATTTGATAAAGTGAGATTATATGATGATGTTTTGGATAGTGAGATCCAACGTGATTTTGTGAAGGCAATAATATTATTTTGGCATGATAATTAAATACGAGATATAACTTGGAAGTGATAAAACTGTAAGACAACGTTCTATAAACTATATTAAACAATTTTTTAGGGAATTAAATAAATAATTAATTTTGATAATCCAAGATTTTCTGATAATAATAATTTATAAAATAATAATCTGAAGTTTAAGCATATTAAGGGTCTGACCCAATGAAATAAAAATCTAAATGACCCGATGAAATAACAATATTAATAACCAGATGAATTAAAATTTGAATAAATTGATAAATTAAAATTGGAATAAATCGATGAATTAAATAAATGGATGAATTAAAGGTTGAATAAATTAACTGAATTAAATAAATTAATAGGTGATTAAACAGCTGATGATTAACTGAATTAGAAGGTGATAATTAATTAAAGAAGCTGATGATTAATAAATGTAAATGAATTTAAATAAATTTAAATAAGAAATATGATTTAAATAATTTGATGAATTGCAACTTGAATTAATGAATTAAACAATTTAAATGGATGAATTGAGATGATTTAATCTGAATGAGATAATGAAATGAGAGTGTGTGGATAATTGAAGAATATAATGAATTGATGAATATAATATTCATTTAAATGATTTGATGGTAATAAATTTATTATTCTGACTTGAATATAATGAATATTGGGATGAGAACTAATGTGAGAGATATTTAATTTTGATATGATGATGATGATAACCAAGGAATAGTGAAGTTTCTTTGATTCACAACCAAGCAATAATCAGTGACAGTGTAAATATAGTGTATAAATTAATTGTTAGATTTTTAGGAGCATTTATTGAGATTTTCAGCATTTGAATAATGCCATTCAAGCCATAAAAATAAGTTAATGTTTAAATATGTGTTATTAGGATATTTTGTTAGACAGATTCATATTTATTGACATCCACATTCCTGATGTTAAATTAAAGAAAAGTTAGGTCTCAGGGATCACGAATGTCAGTGACGCAAAGACATATTGCTTCGGTGGCCCTGAGAACCCAAGCGAACTTTAGTAAATTTTCATATTTTATGTGGATGAAATACACTGTTGAATAGCTAGAGATGGTTCGATTTTAAGGACAATGACAATCTAACGTTTGCTTTCGACCATACTCTTAGGTAGGATGTGTATTTAATTTCTGTCTGACTATCAAAGTTTAAATAAATTTGTTTTTATCTTAGTTGTGATCTGATGATGATGTGGTTTTCCCAATCCTTTCCTTGTCTTAATTAAGGCTTAACCAGAAGGGATGTGGTTTGCTAGGGATTCAGTTGGTGGCGCCCATTTCTATTTGTATTTTTTTTTAAAATTAAATTTAAGCCCGTAACGACCCTGGAGATTCTTTATCTCGTGTTACCCTCTGCTTTTGTGATATTTCAACTGAACTTCCGACACATTCCTTATTTTGACTTCATGTTCATTTAACTCCACTCTGGCCTGGGAATCCAGGAATGCGATGTAATAGCAGACGGGTCATCGCATCCCGAGGCTGAACGGGTACAGAGGGAGAGGAGAATTGGCTTTACCCATCCGTGGGGCTTCGATTTTGTTTATTCTATGGGAACACATCAGATTTAGATTACGAAGAGATTGATCTCTATTTCATTTAATGGTGTTATAAAATTTATTGAACTTGGTCAGACAATATACTTGTATGCCCATTCCAGTGATCATGTTAGTCATATTAGTGTTATATCATGTTTAATTATATGTCATTTTTCTTATACCCAAGTGAAGTCAGGAATTGATACATTGTGATGTTTTGCTATCCAACGTCTCTGAATTAAAACGTTTAGTTGAAAGGTATAATTATGTCAGCGGAAGATTTAGCTAAGGAGAGTTACAGAGTGGCATGTCTGGTATTGCAGTAACTATTTCTAGAATGGAATCAGATGTCAAAGAACAGATTAATGATTTACAAGCTAGATGTAGAGAAGATTTGAAAGATAGTTTAAAGGCATTAGAGACAAGATCGCAGTCAAATAGTAAAGATGAATTAAAATCATTAGAGACAAGATTACAGTCCAATAGTAGAGATGAATTGAAGTCATTGCAGGCTAGCACTGAAAATAATCTAAAAATATTGGAAGAAAGATTACAGAGTAGTACTGAAAGTAATTTGAAAGCTAGTGAAGCTAATTTAAAGGATCATTTTAAATTGTTAGAAACTAGATTACAAGCTCGTAGTGAAGAAAATAACACAGATTTGAAAGATAATTTAACGAATTTGGAAAATAGATTAACGTTAAAGAATGATGAAATATTCAAGGCTTTACAATCAGATATAAAGGCAGTAGAAATGAAATGAGAGGAAAATGTGTACATGTTAAGAAAAAATATTATAGAGTTAGAAAATAGAGGAGAAGAAAATATTCTTAATTTAAGAACAGACGTTATGTCTATTCAGAAAGATATTAAATCAGATGTATCGAAATTACGATTCGACATAGATGGTTTAGTGGCAGATGTAGGGAAAATACAAGAATGGTATACCGAAGTATCTTTCGAATCCAAGATCAAAGGTTTAGAAATGAATTTAGGTAATGAAATTAAAAGTTTGATCAGTAATTGGGACAGTTAAAGAGGAAGTCTTTGGAGAGGTTAATTCTAACTTGAAATCCTTAGAAACCCAATTGCAGGCAGACATTAGGAAAATTGATGATGATATAGATCAAAAGTTAATGAAAACTTAGCATTGTTCAAAAATAGAGTCGGTGCAATAGTGGAAGAACGGTATAGTGAGGTCGATGCCGAAGCAAAAGAAAAGCGTGCAGGGCTGGATGAGAAATTAATCGCAGGTATGGCGAATTTGGAAGCGAGATTTACTGAGAATAAGGAAACGATGAAGATAGATTCAGCTCAGTTCAGGACAGATGTAGATCAATTAAAAGAACAAGTCGCGTCAGTCAAGACAACGTGCGAAGATAAGATAGACAAATTGAAGAACGATTTGGAAGAGAATAACAGAACGCAGACTGTTATGTCATTAGATAATTTGGAGACCAAAGTCAAGATAGTGGAAAAGCGAACGGAAGATAGGATGACTAAACTGGAGTCTATAATAAATAATTTTACAAGTCAAGACGTTACAACGGGGGAAGTATCGATGAATCAGACACCGATAGATCGCAGTATGAACAATCAAGAGGTTAGCGTAGGAGAAGATAGTCAAACGCAACATAATGTTACTTTCGAAAGGACTAGTTCAACCCCTCAAGGTAATTCGAATCAGAATTGAAGCACGTCTAGTACGAGTGAACGATACTCAGGTCCGGTGACCATAATCAGAAACCTGAATGATAAACCAAGGAAGTTTTCGGGGAACACAGGAGTCACACCAGTCGAATTTCTGAGAGATATTCGCGATTACATGGCGGAACATAGGGTAGCTAAGGAGAGAGAACTAAGGGTAGTCGAACGCGCCTTAGACGGGCCAGCGTTAACTTGGTTTCGCGCATTTAGGAGTAACTTTGCGAACCTGGAACAATTTGCCATAGCATTTTTACGAAGATTCTGAAGTGCAGAGGATCAGTTAAATGTAAGAGCAGAAATGTACTCGAAACGTTACTCTACGTCGCATCCGACGCATTATGCAAATTACTTTACATCGAAATTGGCTAAACTGCAATTTTTGATTCCTCCATTGCCAGAAGAAGAACTTTTACAAGCAATAGCAAGGCAGTTGCCAGTAGAGGTACAAAGATCACTCATAGCATCGGGAGCGAATACACTTGAGCATTATGATGATATCCTACGCAGATTGGATTTTACGAGTGCTCAGATGACACCCAGAACGTCAAGGAATGAAAATCGAAACACGCAAGAAGTGAATGCGGTAGTTGTCGATAATGCAGCACAGACAGATAGAAGAGATTCCTGGGGAAACAGAAGAAACGAAGGGAATAGAGGAAATATTCACAACGTCCGTGGGAATGACAGATATCAAGGACCGTATGAGAGGCCATATGATCAAGATACAAGAGATAGTAGATACAGGAACTACAATCAGAATTCCAGATACCAGAACCGGAACAGATATGATAACCGATATCGAGGCAGATACAATTGGAACCAGAATCAGCGGTCCAATCAAAACATAGGCAAGATAATAACAGGAATGATCAAAATGAAAGACGACATGATAATCAAGAGTACGGGAGAACAAGGCAAGAGAATAGACAGCCTAGTGCACCATCCGAAGAGGTAATTCGAGATATCAATAGGGCAAGCACGAGTGGTGCAGAAGAAAGAAAAAAACGACAAATTAACGCCGAATCAGAATACTAGTCATTGGGAATCCATCATCATAGTTGAGACATACCAGGCCAAGGATGAAGATTTAATAGAAGAAGATATAGTCCACCGAGAGAATAGACACGAATGAAGTTGTTGGAACTTTCAACGCAGCCAGCATTAGGAAGTATCATTATGCTTAGAAAGAGGATGGTTGCAGAGCTATCGTGTACATTATATGTTGTGTATAGAGAATGCCTGAGAATATTTTTTTTCTCAAGACTGATAAAAAAGGAGATGTACGGGAGAGATGTACCCGATACCTAGTTGAGGCTATCGGCTACGCCAGTTGTGATCGAGCCATAGTTGAGATTTATGGGAAAAGAAGTAAAGATAGCACTCAGATCGAGTCGAGAAGAGTGGTAGGAAATGACGTAGGAGGCCGAGGAAGAAGGAGGCACTACCCTTCAAGCAGATGGAATTATGGGAGAAACACTGGATTATTATAAAGATCAATATGGAATAAAACTTTATATAATCTCAGAAGAGAAGGAAATATCAAGAAATCTTTTTGGTGTTAACTTGAAGAAAGGCAGATAACTCCTTAAGTTATGTTATAACTTAATTGCCGATATAATTGTGGTCGAGATTATAGTTGTGACGTATGACCGCAGAAGGAAGGGGAAGGTCACGTGATAGAGCCGAGCGGAGCTCATCGCACAGTCTGAGAAGTCAAGTCAAGCGAAGCGAATCACAACGTGCGCCAGGAGAACGAAAGTAGGCCAGTCAAGCTGAGCGGAGCACGGTGTGCAGTGCGAGAATCAGTTAGCAAGGCAGGTTACACACGCCGTGAAAGTGAGAGAAAGCCGGTGTTCAGGCAGATGTCTTTTCAACATCGTAGCTATAGTTATGTGAAACAGCAATGCTTTTTCAAAGTTACAGTTCATTAAAGTAATACGCAGCATTGTGATAGAACTGAGAACGTTATTAGAGCTACATTCTCAATGCAGAACAGCACAGCGAAGTGATATAATGAGGCCAGTTTTGAACGTCGCATTATACGAGAACAGTGAGGCGGAACGGGTCGTGCTGTGGCCGACATTTTACAAGCAGGCGATAGGCAAGCAGCTGAACATTACTTCGACATTTTGTCAAACTTAATATGTTTGGACTTGTGTTTCGACAGTCCAATTGTGCTGGCAAATTGCAATTATACACTTCTATTGTGAACTTTTAAATGGACTTGGACATATTTCAACGGTATTACGGCATATTTTATGATGCACAAGCTGTACCCGGCATGCGTTGCAATGCCAATCAAAGAAAGTGTTGGCGTTGAAATTCTGTTTCTTGAAGTGCTTTTGGATACACAACATGTTAACTGCCTCTAAGCTATCGTAAAATGGATTTTCTAATTTAGAACCATTCGTGGAAGCGTGCACAACAACTTTCAAAAGTTTCATCGCTGTCACTCATTTGTTGAATCTACTCGTACGCTACCTGTTGTGAAATGGATTTACTAAGTCGAAACCCTTCCCTGGCGTGTACACAATAACCTATCAATGATTCATCGCAATCGGATGAATTGTATATGCACGTATACGGGGTTTTGTTTAAGCGATTCGTGCGCTGTCACTCATTTGTTGAATCTACTTGTGCGCTACCTATTGAGAAATGTATTACTAAGTCGAAGCCCTTCCCTGGCGTGTACACAATAACTCATCAAGGTTTCATCGCAATCGAAGAATGTTATATGAACGCAATAAGGGATTTTGTTGAAACGCTTCGCGCGTCGTCACCCATTTGTTGCATCTACTCTTGCGCTACTTATTGTGAAATGAATTTACTAAGTCCCCTTCCCTGGCGGGTACACAATAACTGATCAATGTTTCATCGCAATCGGATGAATAGTATATGAACGCATACCTGATTTTGTTTAAACGATTCGCGCTCCGTCACTCATTTGTTGAATCTACTCGTGCGCTACCTACTGTAAAATGTATTTACTAAGTTAGAAACCGTCACGTAAGTGTCCACAACATCTCACCCAAGTTTCATCTCTATCGGACTAATGGGATATGAAGACATAGGGGACTGTATTGAAACGCTCCGCATGTCGTCGTTCATTTGTCGAATCTACTCGTGTGCTACCTACTGTGAAATGTATTTACTACGCCAGAAACCTTCCTTGGAGTGCCCACCATATTTCACCCAAGTTTCACCGCTAACGGCAGAATGGTACATGACCTTATACGGGACTTTGTTGAAACGCTTCGCGCGTCGTCCCTCATTTGTTGAATCAACTTGTGCGCTGCATATTGTATAGTGGATTTACTAAGCCAGAAATTTTCCACGACGTGTACACAACATCTCACCCAAGTTTCATGGCTACGGACGAATGGTACATGAATGCATACGGGACTTGGTTGAAACGCTTCGCGTGTCGTCGCTCATTTGTTGATTGTATCCCCCAGGGGCTCACATCTTGTGGGCGTGGGTTGGCGACCACGGGGCCCCAGCTGAGTCCGGCATTGTTTCCACTTACTTGTGCCGGGCTCCTATCTGTCTTCTTTCCTGTCGACCTCACTTGGTCAACTCTTGTTCTCTTCTGACCCCGACGGTATTAGGGTATCCGAGGCCTAGGGAGTCTCTTCCTTTCCCGCCTTAATTGGCCCTTGTCTCATCTTTTCTGATACCCTCCTTCTGCGAGGGGTCAGCCTTCTTTTTCTCTTCCTTTTACCTCCTGCCTTGTGCTCTAGGCCCTTAAGGAGGCAGGGTGTATGTAGCCCCACCACTTCTGGTGCACCCTAGATAATGCTACACCCTCAGGGGCTCACGGCTGGTGAGTTCGGGATTTGGCGACCCCGAGGGATTCCTGAGCTGGGTCCGTTTTCCCCTTTTGTCCCTTACCTTTGGGGCGGACCCTCTCCTCTTTCACTTTCCTATATGCCTTTCATGGCCCTCCTTCCTTCCAAGTCCCTCAATCCGCCTTCTCCGAGGGTTGAGGGCATTTCTTTTCCTTCTGTCCTTTTATTTGCCTTATTCTCCTTTAGTTTTCCATTTCTTCTTCTAGTATGTAGGTTAGTAGTTAGTTTTAGTTATAGGTTCGCTTTTCATTTTTCATCTTCACGATCACCCAAACCATCAGGGGCCGATAGCCTAGATGTTAGGCCCCTTAAAACAACAATTATCATCATCATGTTGATTGTACTCTTGCGCTACATATTGTAATATGGATGTACTCAGCCAGAAACCTTCCCTGGAGTGTACACAACATCTCACCCAAGTTTCATCGCAATCGGATGAATGGTATGTGAACGTATACGGGACGTTGTCGAAACGCTTCGCGCGTAGTCACTCATTTGTTGAATAGAAACGTGCGCTTCGTATTGTAAAATGGATTTACTTAGCCAGAAAGCTTTCCTGGAGTGTACACAACAATTCACCAAACATTTATCTCTATCAGACGACTGGTATATGACTTTATACGGGACTTTGTTGAAACGCTTCGCGTGTCATCGCTCATTTGTTGAATCTACTGGTGCGATACCTATTGTAAAATGGATGTACTAAGCCAGAAACCTTCCCTGGAGTGTACACAACATCTCACCCATTTTTCATCGCTATCGGATGAATGGTATATGAAATTATATGGGACTTTGTTGAAACGCTTCGCGCGCCGTTGCTCATTTATTGATTCTACTCGTGCTCTACCTATTTTTTAAAGTAATTTACTAAGCTAGAAACCTTCCCTGGAGTGCACACAAAATCTCAGCCTAGTTTCATCGCTATCGGACGAATGGTGTTTGAACGCAAACGAGACTTTGTTGAAATGCTTCGCGCGTCGTAGCTCATTTGTTGAATCTACTCGTGCGCTGCCTATTGTAAAGTGGATGTACTAAGCCAGAAAATTTCCCTGCAGTGTACACAACATTTTACGCAAGTTTCATAGCTATCGGACAAATGGTATATGAATGCATACGGGACTTTGTTGAAACGCATTGCGTGTCGTCGCTCATTTGTTGAATCTACTTGTGCGCTATCTACTGTGAAATGTATTCACTAATTTTGAAACCTTCACGTAAGTGTACACAACATCTCACCCAAGTTTCATCGCTATCGGACGAATGGTATATGAACACATACGGGACTTTGTTGAAATGCTTCGCGCATCGTCGCTCATTTGTTGAATCTACGCGTGCGCTGCCTATTGTAAAATGGATTTACTAAGTCAGAAACCTTCCTTGGAGTGTACTCAACATCTCACCCAAGTTTCATCGCAATCGGACGAATGGTATATGAACGCACAGGAGACATACATACCCACAGACAAACTATCACGTTACATTGATTTTTATATATATAGATTTTAGACCGAAATATTTAAGGGGACCATGGGGTCCGTCCAACATTACTGCTTTTGGCAAGTGAACAATTACAAGAGTATGCACTTTATGAACAGTGGCACGTGCAGCATTATAGTTGCATATCATGAACAATTATGAAATACAAGCTGTACCCGGCATGCGTTGCAATGCCAATCAAAGAAAGTGTTGGCGTTGAAATTCTGTTTTTTGAAGTGCTTTTGGATACACAACATGTTTTTCAATTTCCGTTAACTGCCCCTATGCTATCGTAAAATGGATTTTCTAATTTAGAATCAATCGTGGGAGCGTGCACAACAACTTTCAAAAGTTTCATCGCAATCGGATGAATGGTATATGAACGCATACCGGATTTTGTTTAAACGATTCGTGCCCCGTCACTCACTTGTTGAATCTACTCGTGCGCTACCTACTGTAAAATGTATTTACTAAGCTAGAAACCGTCACGTAAGTGTCCACAACATCTCACCCAAGTTTCATCGCTATCGGACTAATGGGATATGAAGACATAGGGGAGTGTAAACGCTCCGCGTGTCGTCGTTCATTTGCGAATCTACTCGTGTGCTACCTACTGTGAAATGTATTTACTACGCCAGAAACCTTCCGTTGGAGTGTCCACCATATTTCACCCAAGTTTCACCGCTAACAGCAGAATAGTATATGACCTTATACGGGACTTTGTTGAAACGCTTCTCGCGTCGTCCCTCATTTGTTGAATCTACTTGTGCGCTGCCTGTTGCATAGTGGATATACTAAGCCAGAAACCTTCCATGAAGTGTACACAACATCTCACCCAAGTTTCATAGCTATCGGACGAATGGTATATGAATGCATACGGGACATGGTTGAAACGCTTCGCGTGTCGTCGCTCATTTGTTGATTCTACTCTTGCGCTACTTATTGTCATATGGATGTACTCAGCCAGAACCCTTCCCTGGAGTGTACACAACATCTCACCCAAGTTTCATCGCAATCGGATGAATGGTATGTGAACGTATACGGGACGTTGTCGAAACGCTTCGCGCGTAGTCACTCATTTGTTGAATCTAAACGTGCGCTTCGTATTGTAAAATGGATTAACTAAGCCAGAAACCTTTCCTGGAGTGTACACAACAATTCACCAAACATTTATCACTGTCAGACGAATAGTATATGGCCTTATACGGGACTTTGTTGAAACGCTTCGCGTGTCATCGCTCATTTGTTGAATCTACTGCTGCGCTACCTATTTTAAAATGGATGTACTAAGCCAGAAACCTTCCCTGGAGTGTACACAACAGCTCACCCAAGTTTCATCGCTATCGGATGAATGGTATAAGACCTTATATGAGACTTTGTTGAAAAACTTCGCGCGTCGTCGCTTATTTGTTGATTCTGCTCCTGCTCTTCCTATTTTTAAAGGGATTTACTAAGCCAGAAACCTTCCCTGGAGTGCACACATCTCAGCCTAGTTTCATCGCTATCGGACGAATGGTATATGAACGCATACGTGACTTTGTTGAAATGCTTCGCGCGTCGTAGCTCATTTGTTGAATCTACTCGTGCGCTGCCTATTGGAAAGTGGATTTACTAAGCCAGAAAATTTCCCTGAAGTGTACACAACATCTTACTCAAGTTTCATAGCTATCGGACGAATGGTATATGAATGCACACGGGACTTTGTTGAAACGCTTTGAATGTCGTCGCTCATTTGTTGAATCTACTCGTGCGCTATCTACTGTGAAATGTATTCACTAATTTTGAAACCTTCACGTAAGTGTACACAACATCTCACCCAAGTTTCATCGCTATCGGACGAATGGTATATGAACACATACGGGACATTGTTGAAATGCTTCGCGCATCGTCGCTCATTTGTTGAATCTACGCGTGCGCTACCTATTGTAAAATAGATTTACTAAGTCGGAAACCTTCCTTGGAGTATACTCAACATCTCACCCAAGTTTCATCGCAATCGGACGAATGGTATATGAGCGCATAGGAGACATACATACCCACAGACAGACAAACTATCACGTTACATTGATTTATATATATATAGATCTCAGTTACGAACACAAATGCAGGGTGTTTAACAAATCAATACACTTTTCTAAATAATATATTTTCTACTAGTGAAATTCAGCCGCTGTGGAGATTAACATTTTGTCATATGCAAACCGAAGAGTTTATGGGACAGTGGCGTGACATATTCGAAGAGTATGGGGTACTCTACATTTTTGAACTTTTATGGAAGAGTTTGGACAATATCCGTGATGGATAATCTTCTGTTCATCATGTCGGGCTAGGCGGATACGGAGACGTGATGGCACCACAGAGCGATGGATTCGGTTCCTGAAGAAGAAGATATCCAACATCAGATTCACTTGGAATATGAAATCAAGCGTTAGTTCAGTGGGTGATACAGTGTTTTCGTCGATCTATCGAGAAATTTGTGACACACACGTGGATTATCGGCGATCTTTGAATTATATTATCAGCTGAAATATGAAGGTATTGTAAGAGTTATGACTTTCCTGATATGATTTTTCATGAACACTGGGCATACTTGTATATATTTCTAGTAGGAGTTCTACGATTATTTTTCGACATGGCTTAGATATTTTTTGCTCCATTTGCTAGAATATGGTGTTACCATAGGATATGGCAGGCACAGTTATACGACGTTCTCACCATTGGTTGGCTTTATTAGACAGAATTTTGGTCTTTTTGATATTTTTCAGTGAGGATAGTATTTCTTGGATAGATATTTTTTTGGCGAGTGTTTCGAACTCGTGATCTGCAATTGGGTAATTTAAATTATTTCGTCAGTTCATTGCATACTAGCGAGTATGTATAATTCATCAGTAGTGATTTTGTTGTTGGATTGTTTGGTGATATTAAGATTTTATTCACTCAAGTGAAGGCATATCGCTTTTATGTGACAACTAGAGTCTTGTTGATTCCAATCTGGTGCACTCACTCATCAGTCCACGAGATGGGGCCTGTTGCATTTAGCAATTGCTTGGTGGCTCTCACCTAACCCATCGTCTAGGGCATTATCATGGTAGTCGACGGGGCAGGGCCTTTCGCTTTAGGCGATTGCGTGGTGGCACACACCTAACCTGCCAGTCGAGGGCCTCATTTTTATCATCCGAGTGTACTTAACATCGTAAGAGGATTAAACAAGAAACTACCAGTCACACATTAGTCGAATTTTGTCAAATAAATTAAAAATAAATGTCAGCAGGGTTACATTTTGTAATTCTTGTCTTGCCAATCCAATATTGTGTTGCAATACTCTTTTGAGAGTACATTCATTTAACAGCTGATACTTTTGATACTCTTTGTGAGTGGTTTGATACCTTTGAGAAGGATTTCAAGTAATTGAATCTTGTAAGATGAATCATTTATGGTCAGAATTTATTTTGAGGCAGATCAGTATTACATATTTTTATGTGAGATATTATAACACATTGGTGTTTTTCTTTGAAGTGAATCTTGAGAATCTTAAGAGAATTTATACTCTATTTGAAAGCAGATCTTGAATTGGATTACGATTACTAAGGTAAATTTTCCTTATTTTTTAAGACGTTGTCTAGATATGATCAGATTAATTACAGTTCTTGGAGATTGTGTGCGTTAATAATTTGAAGCCAGTTATATATTTTTGTAGATCATGCAACGTGATTATGGGCCGTATTCAGAGACATCACTTCAACTTAACTTTCACTTACATCTTACTTTCCCATGTATAAAGGCCTGAGTTGGTATTCAGAGACCAAACTTAACTTACACGTAAGTGTGAACCTAGTCAAAAGTTAGTGAGATTCAAGATAGCTGACGACCAACCTTAAACCTCACTTCATTGTTGCAAATTGCCTGAATAACACTGTGATAATATCAGTTCAATGCGATAAAGTTAAGTTTACGATTGAAATGGATTTCGATGATGATGATGGATTCCAAGAATTCATGGATTACGCCCACGAGAATAATTTGCCGGTACTACGGGTGTATATAAGGAATGGTGGAAATCCCTTCGATACTCTCACAGACAGTGAATTTAAAGGACGATACAGGTTCTCTAAGGAATGCGTAAATAACATTATAATGCCGCTGGTGCAGGCGCGGATTCAAGGAGGGGGTCACGGGGGTCATGACCCCCCCCCCCCAAACGGAGACCAATTTTTTTTGCAAACTAAAAAAACGAAAACACAATAACCAGACAAATAAACTTAACGAATTTTAACTGAAAAACAGTTTTTTTAAATTTATTCAATACTGAAAATATCTTTATTGCAATTATTATGTTCTGTTACAACTGTACATATTTACAACTTCATACCTGTTATATAAAAACGATTATTTATATAACAAAATCAACTCGTCTATTTTGTTTAGCAAACCTTGAGATTACCGAATCGATGTCTATAGTGATGTCACGATGAATGTGCAGCAATGCACGGATAGGAATTTGGGGCTTTATTTGCACCAAAAAATTTAGCCAACGTCCAAACTTCAAGCTTGGTTGGCAATTTAAGCTGTGACATTCTCCCTTTGTCGGCACCAACTCGACTTGCCGAAACTGTAACGTACCTTGATACTTTCCTCGAAGCTCGATGTAAAAGTCGCAAAACACGCCGTTGCAATTTGTACGATTATTTTTGGTACGCTAAACGCATCAAATTTATATCCATGTAGCTTGCAAAAAAATTGGTCTGGTTTTGTACGTTTGGTTATTTTGTGATTGCGTTGTTAGTGATACCATTTTTCTTAACAATCTCTGTGACTCCCCCCCGCCAAACTCTAGATCCGCGCCTGCGCTGGTGATACCAGAACACGTTAGAGATCAGAACAGGAGAGGTCTTCCATTGCCAGTACATCTTAAAGTATTACCTTACCAACTGGTATTGCAAAAATTGTGGAAAAAATTATGTATAAGAGACTGATAAGTTTCATAGAAAAAAATAAAATATTATCAAACTCACAACATGGATTTAGAACGGAAAAATCTACACAGACAGCAATTTACGAATGTAGTAATAGTATACTGAAATTAATTGACAATAAGGAACATGTAACTGGCCTATTCTTGGATTTATCGAAAGCACTTGATGTTGTTGACCATAAAATCCTCCTTACCAAACTAAATCAATATGGTGTTAGAGGTCTAGCTAATAAATGGATAGAGTCTTACTTAACAAGACGTAAACAAATAGTAAGCTTGAGACACAAGGATGATGGAACCAAATTACTTAATGAAACATTGTCCAATGAGGTAATTATTGAATTTGGAGTACCCCAGGGATCGGTTTTGGGCCCACTACTCTTTCTTCTATATATCAATGATATAACACAGAACGTTCATTCACATAAGGAAATTTTGTTTGCGGACGATACAACACTCGTAATAAAAGGTGAAACTAAACAGGTCATACAGCAGTCTGCTGACTCCGTTACAGGAGAGTTAACCAAATGGTAACAAGATAATCGCCTCATAATAAACTATAAAAAGACAGTATGTCTAAATTTCCACACTATACAGAATAGGAATCCTGCGATGCCCAATATAACATTAAATGGTCATCAAATAGAAAATAAATCAGAAAGAAAGTTTTTAGGACTATGGATACAACAAGACTTGAAATGGAATAAACATATACAATATCTGAATACTAAACTGAACTCGATGTGCTTTGCGTTACGTATTTTGAAAACCTGCACCAGCATGCACACATTAAGAAATACTTATTTTGCTTATTTCCATTCATACTTAAGATATGGGATCATATTTTGGGGTATGCCGCCAGATGTACTAAGCACGTTTAGGATACAAAAGAGGGCGATTAGAATTATGGCAAATGTAAACTCTAGAGAATCATGTAGACCTCTGTTTAAAGATTTAAACATTCTCCCACTGCCCTGCATATATATCTTTGAAAGTATTAAGTTTTTTAAAAGAATTTAATGAATAAAGATGTTTTTCTTAAAACAAACAATGATGTTCATAGGCATAACACAAGACAAAATCAAAACATTCATATTTCACACACACACACAAGCATATATCAAAAAGGAACTTTTCACACTGGAGTTAAATTATACAATAAACTACCCCAGTATATAAAACTGGCCCCAAAAATAAAAACCTTTGATAGAATGTTGAAAGCTTATCTGCAGTGCCATTGTTTTTACTCAGTAGTTGAATATTTTAGCGTATAGGAGTGATGGAATCTATGACTATATTTTACTTTTTTAATTTAATTTTAATACCTAGCTGTATGTTGTTGTATTTATAGAATTAAGTTTTCATATTATGATAATAGAGTGAGGTGTAAATAGTTGTGCAATAAGATTGTATCTATTAAGATTTGCTATTATAATAAGTTATAAATAGTTATAATCTTAGTAATATATACCTGTTAGTTATTTTATTTGATGCATGTAAATTCTGACGTGTCCTATATCAAAAATGTATTGAATGCATGTATTTGATCAAATGGAATTAATAAAAATCTATCTATCTATCTATTGACTGCTCTAAGATTTTATGCAACTGGCAGTATGCAGGCAAGTAATACATATTAGCATCACTACTTTAAAATTATCAATAACTGTAAGCAGAAATTATTAATATTTTTTCTGTATTTGGTCCCTAATTATTATTAGTCCTACTCGTTTTGTAGTTACACCTGGCCAACCATAACCTCTCAATCCTACTTCAGTTTTACTCTCACATTCCATTTGTATATCTTCCAACGCTATTATTAATATTATTATTATTATTATCGAGTATCGAGAAATAACGGTTGCTCTGCGACCAATTACATCTATTGTGCTATTTCATGGGTTAGTGATGGTTGATGTAAAAGAATGGATGTATGGTAAGCTAAAATCTCGAAAACGATTTTTAGTAATATGAATACCATGAATAAGACACAGCATTGTTTTTATTTTTTCAGATCGTATGTGGAGATCTCCGTTGTATTAGCCAACCTTCTGTCAGTAGAATTATTGCTAAAATATCAGAATGTTTAGCTAGACTTCTGGGAAGATATGTAAAATTTCCAACAACACAAGAAGCTATTACCCATAAAAAAGGGCATTTTGATATAGCAGGGTTCCCTGATGTTATGGGGTGCATTGGCTGCACACACATTCCTCTTAGGAGTCCAGGGGGCCCTACTGCTGAAATTTATAGGAATCGGAAAGGATGGATGTCTCTAAATGTACGGTACAAGTTGTGTGTGGTCCAAAAATGGAAATATTAAATATTGTAATTCGTTGGCCTGGATCAGCACATGACAACAGGATTTTTGAAAACAGTGCTCTTATGACTGCATTCGAGGACAGGAGGTTAGGTGGAATTCTATTGGGTGACAGAGGATATGCCCAGAAACAATACCTTTTTTACACCAGTACTTCACACACAAAATGAGGCTGAAAACAGGTACAACCATGCTCATACAAGGACCAGAAATATTGTGGTACGATTGTTTGGTTTCTGGAAAAGAAAATTATCATGCCTATCAAAGAAACTGAACACCAAACTAAGAACAACTACTCGTGTAGTAGCTGCTTGTGCTGTACTTCACAATATTGGTATAACTTATGGAAATGATGTTTACAATAATGTTGACTTTCCAAATAGAGTTGTGCCTGTCATGGCCTCAGAAGACAGACCCAGAGGGCAAGCAATCAGAGCTGCATTTATACAACGCCATTTTAATTAAATTATTTCATTAGCCTACATCTAATAACATATTAATGAGACAAGTTTTTCATCAACATTTTCTTTTCCAGTTCGTGTTTCTCTTACATATGCTGCATTTCAAGAGCCATCTTTTGGCATGCCATGTCCGCTACCATCACTTTTTCTGCCATCTCTTTCATTCTTAGGGAATGAAGTTCTTTGTCTTGTAGTAGCAGTGCATCACACCTTTCTAGTCTCTTATCGGACTCCTTTATTATACCGGTAACCGATTTTCTTGCCTCTCTGGTGGCTCCAGGGGTTGTCTTGTCTTGATCTCCTGGAACGAAGGAAATATAATTTAATTATGTTAATAATACATGTTCACATTACTGAAATAAGACTGCAAATAGGAGAAGTAGAATTTTAAATTATCTTACTAATCTGTGCAGGATTCTCGAATTCCTCCTGTACATCCGCCTGCAACTGTTCTTCATCCACTCCCAGGCTACCATCGCTCAGTAGAACGTAAGTTCCACTGTTACATTTGTTGGCCACCAACGCCAGCGTGTCACTGTCAATGGCATCTTGAACCTCGATATCAATTGTGTCGATGCCATCGATATTAGGATCAGTGCTTCCGCTAGATCCTGGACATGGACCCCCACCTGTAGTCATCCTCTGCCTCTTTTCCTGAGCCAGTTCCTGTTTTCTTTTAGTTTTCATGTTTTCCCAGCATTTTTTAATTTGCTCTGCTGTTCTCTGGAATAAAAACAATGTAAAAATATGAAACATTCATTTTATATTACAGGTATTACAGGTATACACAATGTATCCGTGATGATGTTACAAACTGTCAGGGATGATGGAGGAAGGGAGAAATGCATCCATTTGTGATAAGGACCCATAGTCCGGCAACGATCGAGTCTACAGTAATTAATAATCGCAGTTATTTAACGTCCGTCCTCAATTTTAGTTCATAACAGATGCCAGGGTGGCGAAATGTCGTCCGGCAGGCGTATCGTAACGTGCCAGAAGCCAACGAAATGGGGTTTGCACGTGTAAACACCCGTAAATGCCACCGAGCGTAGTTGGGTTTGACCCCGCTAACTTGCAATTAGTAGACCAACGCCATATCCACTGCGACTTGCTGTCAAAAGTTAAACCAAAAATCGGTCTGATACCTCTGACAGTAGAAAACATGTACTGTACTGTAATGTTGTACGATTGAAGGGTCGACACTCCCGACGAGCAGAAGAGGCTAGGAGGATAACTCAACTACTCCACTGCGTATTGACTGGATCGTAGTACGATATCTGTATTGTAGAATTCAGTCTGTGTTGACGAGTTGAAGTGGTACGTGCATTGACGCAGGGGGACGCCATTTTGTAGTTGTAGTTGTAGCCTAAATATAACAGCTTGTGAAACGTATACAGGTAAACCGTATTAAATGAGTAGGATTTTGCTTATAATATGTGACTAGATCGTATCCGTACTATGTGTCAGTAGATTTACTGGCACGTTAAAGATCCACTTTAGGGCCAAATTACCTTACCCCGGCTTCTCTAAAAGCCTCAGTAGTTAAATGGGACGTAAAATCAATAACATTATTTTTATTATTATCGTACTATGGTTCCTTATCTCACATTGATCCATTTCCCTTCCTCCATCATCCCTGAAAGTTTGTAACATCATCACGGATACACCATGTAGAATAATGCCTAGTGCAGTAACCCTCCCACCTTATGGTAAGTAAGTGCCTCACATCATGACTTATTAGTTTATTTATTTATTTATTTATTTATTTATTTACACTGTTTACGCCAACACTGGAGCACCACAAATCAAACCTTATATACAAAGTCTTCAAATACTACAGTAAGTTCAGTTCTTAATTCTTGATAATTTTTTCCTTTCCCAATACTTCTTCATTCTTGCAGCCCGTTCTTCGGCAGATATAACATATTGCTTACGCTGTGAAATTTTGAATGTTAGTCGAGTGACTTATTAGTTTATAAATACAAAATTAACTGTTTCCTCTGAATACATACTAATATTGAGATGATACTGCAAATGTGATTTTTGTTCATTCTCAATTGGATTTCTTCACTTTCATTTTGTGGTATCAAAACCAACAATCTTCGCGGTAAATTATATTTACGGCTAACACTGTAACATTCTAGACACAGTTCATGGTACAGTATTATACACTTAAATTATTTAGAGATTGCACTTACCTTTGTATACTGGGAATTCAGATTTAACTCGCCAGTGATTTCTTGCCATTTCTTCTTCTTCATGGAAATCGACACGACGTCGGATTTCTTACTCTCCACGACGTTCCTACATTTAATAGCGAGTTCTTTTACGTTAGACTTTTTCATCGGCGGTAAAATACAGCCTTTTCTTATTTTCAATTTATCTTACAGATGCTACCAAACAGCAACAAGCAATACAGAACACTATCTTACAAGCAAAAGCAAACAACGATGAATGCCGTGTGTTTATGCCACCGCCGTCTCGATTAGAGGATCGTGACGGCAGTGATTTACGCACGGAGCAGCTGTGCACTTTGAATATTGTGTCCCATAATGACGCCAGACACCAAGCACTAACTAGCTTTTGACTCAAATCTAACTTAGTCGAGTGGAAGTTAAGTTTCGTCTCTGAATACAAATTCGAAACTTCACTTCAAGTGGCCTAGCTTTTTACTTGACTAAGTTAAGTGAAAGTTAAGTTGAAGTGATGTCTGTGAATACGGCCCTATGTGAAGCATTTTTGATGGGTATTTTTGGAAGTTGCCAAGTGGAAGTTTGCAATATTGCGAATGAGTATTTTGAGGCAGACGTGAGGTTGTTGAACCCAGCCTAGCATATTTTTGAGATTCATGCTGTCGCTGAATAGTTATGGTGTTATGTGGAATAGTTATGGTGTTATATGGAATAATTATGATATTCAAATATGGTATTTGATAAAGTGAGATTATATGATGATGTTTGGATAGTGAGATCCAACGTGATTTTGTGAAGGCAATAATATTATTTTGGCATGATAATTAAATACGAGATATAACTTGGAAGTGATAAAACTGTAAGACAACGTTCTATAAACTATATTAAACAATTTTTTAGGGAATTAAATAAATAATTAATTTTGATAATCCAAGATTTTCTGATAATAATAATTTATAAAATAATAATCTGAAGTTTAAGCATATTAAGGGTCTGACCCAATGAAATAAATATCTAAATGACCCGATGAAATAACAATCTTAATAACCAGATGAATTAAAATTTGAATAAATTGATAAATGAAAAATTGGAATAAATCGATGAATTAAATAAATGGATGAATTAAAGGTTGAATAAATTAACTGAATTAAATAAATTAATAGGTGATTAAACAGCTGATGATTAACTGAATTAGAAGGTGATAATTAATTAAAGAAGCTGATGATTAATAAATTTAAATGAATTTAAATAAATTTAAATAAGAAATATGATTTAAATAATTTGATGAATTGCAACTTGAATTAATGAATTAAACAATTTAAATGGATGAATTGAGATGATTTAATCTGAATGAGATAATGAAATGAGAGTGTGTGGATAATTGAAGAATATAATGAATTGACGAATATAATATTCATTTAATTGATTTGATGGTAATAAATTTATTATTCTGACTTGAATATAATGAATATTGGGATGAGAACTAATGTGAGAGATATTTAATTTTGATATGATGATGATGATAACCAAGGAATAGTGAAGTTTCTTTGATTCACAACCAAGCAATAATCAGTGACAGTGTAAATATAGTGTATAAATTAATTGTTAGATTTTTAGGAGCATTTATTGAGATTTTCAGCATTTGAATAATGCCATTCAAGCCATAAAAATAAGTTAATGTTTAAATATGTGTTATTAGGATATTTTGTTAGACAGATTCATATTTATTGACATCCACATTCCTGATGTTAAATTAAAGAAAAGTTAGGTCTCAGGGATCACGAATGTCAGTGACGCAAAGACATAGTGCTACGGTGGCCCTGAGAACCCAAGCGAACTTTAGTAAATTTTCATATTTTATGTGGATGAAATACACTGTTGAATAGCTAGAGATGGTTCGATTTTAAGGACAATGACAATCTAACGTTTGCTTTCGACCATACTCTTAGGTAGGATGTGTATTTAATTTCTGTCTGACTATCAAAGTTTAAATAAATTTGTTTTTATCTTAGTTGTGATCTGATGATGATGTGGTTTTCCCAATCCTTTCCTTGTCTTAATTAAGGCTTAACCAGAAGGGATGTGGTTTGCTAGGGATTCAGTTGGTGGCGCCCATTTCTATTTGTATTTTTTTTTAAATTAAATTTAAGCCCGTAACGACCCTGGAGATTCTTTATCTCGTGTTACCCTCTGCTTTTGTGATATTTCAACTGAATTTCCGACACATTCCTTATTTTGACTTCATGTTCATTTAACTCCACTCTGGCCTTGGAATCCAGGAATGCGATGTAATAGCAGACGGGTCATCGCATCCCGAGGCTGAACGGGTACAGAGGGAGAGGAGAATTGGCTTTACCCATCCGTGGGGCTTCGATTTTGTTTATTCTATGGGAACACATCAGATTTAGATTACGAAGAGATTGATCTCTATTTCATTTCATGGTGTTATAAAATTTATTGAACTTGGTCAGACAATATACTTGTATGCCCATTCCAGTGATCATGTTAGTCATATTAGTGTTATATCATGTTTAATTATATGTCATTTTTCTTATACCCAAGTGAAGTCAGGAATTGATACATTGTGATGTTTTGCTATCCAACGTCTCTGAATTAAAACGTTTAGTTGAAAGGTATAATTATGTCAGCGGAAGATTTAGCTAAGGTGTTAGGAGAGTTACAGAGTGGCATGTCTGGTATTGCAGTAACTATTTCTAGAATGGAATCAGATGTCAAAGAACAGATTAATGATTTACAAGCTAGATGTAGAGAAGATTTGAAAGATAGTTTAAAGGCATTAGAGACAAGATCGCAGTCAAATAGTAAAGATGAATTAAAATCATTAGAGACAAGATTACAGTCCAATAGTAGAGATGAATTGAAGTCATTGCAGGCTAGCACTGAAAATAATCTAAAAATATTGGAAGAAAGATTAC
Source organism: Meconema thalassinum (assembly GCA_946902985.2). Lineage (NCBI taxonomy): Eukaryota > Metazoa > Arthropoda > Insecta > Orthoptera > Tettigoniidae > Meconema > Meconema thalassinum. The sequence continues at coordinate 498,311,441 of OX336392.1, read as the reverse complement.
AGAGTAGTACTGAAAGTAATTTGAAAGCTAGTGAAGCTAATTTAAAGGATAATTTTAAATTGTTAGAAACTAGATTACAAGCTCGTAGTGAAGAAAATAACACAGATTTGAAAGATACTCTTAGGTAGGATGTGTATTTAATTTCTGTCTATCAAAGTTTAAATAAATTTGTTTTTATCTTAGTTGTGATTTGATGATGATGTGGTTTTCCCAATCCTTTCCTTGTCTTAATTAAGGCTTAACCAGAAAGGATGTGGTTTGCTAGGGATTCAGTTGGTGGCGCCCATTTCTATTTGTATTTTTTTTTTTAATTAAATTTAAGCCCGTAACGACCCTGGAGATACTTTATCTCGTGTTACCCTCTGCTTTTGTGATATTTCAACTGAATTTCCGACACATTCCTTATTTGACTTCATGTTCATTTAACTCCACTCTGGCCTGGGAATCCAGGAATGCGATGTAATAGCAGACGGGTCATCGCATCCCGAGGCTGAACGGGTACAGTATGGTAATTCGAAATTCCGTTATGTCGACTTTTCCTTCGAACTTTGGTTCCATTGGATAATTTAACCGGTTATCACGAAAACTTGTATAATTTGTATCATTCGTGATTCGAATTCGAAAGAAAATGTGCCCTCTTGTCGTATTATTCATGCAATTCTCTCAGATTAATTCGTAATATTCGATACCTACTTCGAACGTTCATCCTCCGAACTCATATGCTCGAGACGGCCGGCTGCCCGCACAACTTGCCTGCGGGAATCTCGTCAAACGGGCCGAAATCGACGCCAGTTGCGTTAAATCTTAAAACCCGTGCCCAATTGCGAACTTGTGACCTCGAGGACTGCGGGAATCCTGTCAAGGGTGATTGAGCACCCATCAAGAAACGTCCCGAAACCTACTCGCCATTTTTCCCATGACCGTATACGTAAAAGCGTACGGGGAGCGAGAAGTGCATCAACCCACTTAGCAACGACAGTCTATGTAGCATCGCGATACTCATTTCTCCTCGTGATCCACCGTGAACTCCCAACCACAGCATAGGGACAGCGGGAATCACGGCGCCGACCATACAACAAACATGTCGATAACTGCTCGTGAATTTTAACCATGCCCAACCTCGAGCTTGCCTCCGCCATTCTGCCAGGACAGATAGACAGGCAGACACTCGTTGAACGGCCGGATGCCGCGCCGATTGCATATTATCGCGTTCTCAGTGACTAACAGCGAGGACATCGTGATTTTCGTATAACGACCGAAAGCGGCATTGATTGCAATACATCGCGATATTTCTCCGCATTCGATGACGAGAACAACTGGATTTTTGTCAAAAGTACAGCAAGTGACGCCGATTGCGTAATTATGCTATAATTTCCCGTCCCCCCATCAAGGACAATGGAAATCTCGTCGATCGGCTAAAAGTGACACCAATTATGTAAATAGCGATTTTTCTCCGTGTTCTATCGAGAAAACTACCGAGATCTCGTCAAATGGCTGAGGCCAGCGCCGATCGTGTAACATCTCGATATTTTTCTTAAAATGAAGGTTTCCTATTCATATCTTGATTATTTTGTTCAAAGATTCCCAAGTTTGGTCAAGGAAAGTGAACATGACAAACTTAAAGAGGAATTTGCTGTTTATCAGTGTGATACTTTCCCTGAATATATTTTACAAGGACCTAGAATTGATGTAAACTGGGGCAAAATTGCTGAGCTTAAAAACGAAAGTGGATAGTTCAAATATAAAACTTTAAGTAATGTGGTATTTGCAATATTACTTGTACCTCACAGTAACTCTCCCACAGTAAAAATTTTCAGTGTTGTCAGGAAAAATGAGACAGAATTAAGACCTACATTAAGCACATCTACACTGGAATTGCTTATGATTCAGAAGGCGAAAATGTCATCACAGGGGGAAGTATGTTGCAAGAAAACTCCCGGAAAGCCAGTTACTGGGTGCAAAACAAGCTACAAGGATTTTTTTTTAGCACAGAACTGTGATATTCTTTACTATAGGTTGCTTACGGGTAGGGCGAAGGTAGTGTCATTATCGAGAAGGGAGGAGCATACTTTGGATTTGACGTGAACATTTTTCAGTGGGTGGGGTCAATACAAGGGATTACTGATAACCCATTCCACCTCTGCTGTCGGCTATCGACCGACATACTTGGGCTATGTATACACAGATAAATATTTGCCCCTCGGTAGTGAAATCTTGTCACAGAAATGGAATCTTAGCAATAATAGGGATATTCCTAAATAGTTACAACCTGTGGTGCGATTATGCCACAACGCATAGCCTTTGTTACCAGTTTAATGTCGCGTAGCCGTTGTTACCAGATTAATGTCGCGTAGCCGTTGTTACCAGATTAATGTCGCGTAGCCGTTGTTACCAGATTTATTATGTCATGTAAGAAGCCGTGACACTTGAATCAATTGAGAATGAGTTTTCGAAAGTTTGTTGCTTGGGTTCGAACTCGAGCCTTGACTCAAGTAAAAAAGATGATGTTAAATGCTTGTAGTGAAGATAGCTTCTCGAAGTTCTCCCCGCTGTTGTTCTGCAGAGCAGGAGATTTTAAATAACAAGTCGTCAAGTAGAAGTTAAATAGTAGATAGATTTATTTTAAAGATGAAGTACAGTCCTTCAGTGCATGGATACAGTATGTACCTGCGAAGTTATGGTAGTGCACTGACCGCTTCATAAGAAGATATCTTTAGGCCCGTTCTTACAATCTCCGGTTAAATCTTTACTGGCACTTTTACGGCAAGTTTACCGGAACTTGATTCTTACAATACCCGGTTAGCGACAAACTGACAGTAAAGTAAGCCTCAACCGGCAGTGAACTTTACCGGAGGATTCTCCTCCCGTAAACTGCTTTACTGCCAGATTTTCTATTATGATCTCAACGCCCGCCATTGTTCTGTGACGCCAGCTGATCACATACATCGTCAATATGCCTAGACTTATCCGTAATTTTATGGGTTTCGTAAATGCTGATGCTGTTCAAAGAAGGAGGCGAAAAGTATATAAGAATCGAAGTGATTATTACGAGGAGTTAGATGATCAAGACTTTTTTAGACGATTCCGTTTGACGAAGCTTTCAGTTCGGCTAGTACTTGGTCGTATAAATGCAGCGATACGTCATAGGACCGAGAGGTAATAAGTTCAAAGTTACTGTAGGCCATATTTATTAATACATTATACATAGGCCTATAATTACGGTACTAGAATGCAATACGCTTCTGTTTGTATCTAATATTTAATTTATAAATCGCCCACTCTAACCTAAAACTTAGTACATGGCTATTAGCTGCAATAAATGATCTTAACCTAAAACTTTCTTCCTCCAGAAATATTGCTGTGTTACCAATCGACCAACGTCTACTTACTCTTCGATTTTATGCATCAGGAAGTATGATGATTGCACTTGGGGATTTCATTGGAGTTAGTACAGCAGCAGCTTCTGAGATAGTGAAGAGAGTGAGTGTGGCAATCGCAAGGCTTGCGGAAGAATATATATCCGACTTCCGGAGACAGAAGGCGAATTGCAAGCAAGAAAACTTTCTTTTTATCATGTAGCAAGATTTCCTAAAGTTCTGGGTGCTCTGGATTGCACGCACGTACGAATTCAGTCACCCGGTGGAAATGATGCTGAAATTTATAGGAATAGGAAAGGATACTTTTCCATGAATGTGCAGGTTTTGGCAGACATGAATCTCTGCATTAATGACATTGTTGCTCGCTGGCCTGGCTCATCGCATGATAGCAATATATTTATGAACAGCAGGTTGAGGGCTCGATTGGAAAGAGGGGATTTTAAAGACTCCGTAGTTCTCGGAGACAGTGCTTATGCCCTCAGAAGTTACTTGTTGACCCCACTTGTTAACCCCTCAAACAGGACTGAAAATCTGTACAACGAATCACACATCCGTACACGAAATGTAGTGGAGCGTTGTTTTGGAGTTTGGAAAAGGAGATTTCCTGTCTTATCGCTGGGACTCAGAACAAAAGTTGACACGACAATGGCCATTATTGTTGCGTGTGCGGTACTTCATAACATTGCTCAACAGCAAGGTGAAGATGAACCTCCTCTGGAGGGACCAATTGTTGAAGAATTCGATATAGAATTACCACCCCTTCGAGATCAACACGCACACACTCAGGTACGAGACACACTCATTCAGGAATACTTCTCACATCTTTAACTTGCCACATGAGAGTCTGTAAAACCTTATTCAGGATAATGAAAGGAACATTGTAAATACAGTTTATTTTATTTAAATTATTTTATAAGCATAGGCCTACACAGTTCTTACATAAATAAATCAATAAATCAATCACTCTTTTCTTGTTTTTTTTTATTTAGCTTGGAGTAAGTCCATTTTCAGTGCGTGTTGTTCCCGTTCCCACTCGTGTCTCTCCCGTTCCCACTCGTGTCTCTCCCGCGCTCTCTTCTCTTCTTCTGCGAAGAACACCCTCTGCTCCTCCATATACGACCCTTGTTTTTTTTAATGTGCAATCTGCCCATCACGTTGAGCAGATAAGGGTTTGTTTATTGGTGTTTTCAGTAGTGCTGGCGACCAACTCGACCATGAAGTCGAAGCCTCCCCCAAGGAGTTCACCTGTGAACAACAAAATGTATATAATAAGAAACATTAATATACTGTAATAAAAAAGGATAAAGTGGATAAGGCCTTGAAATAATTTGATGAAGTACGACTACCTAGTATTTAACAAATACAGGGTCTTTCATAGAAAGTACGAACGGTGAGCGGCGGCTTTCTTATCCGCTGTTGCAATGGTTTTGGCCGAGCTTGTGGCGTGCCACGGCCCCCTGCTCTAGTATTGATAGCGCCCGCATAGTACATACTGTACTCGACCTTGCAATAAACGTGCAGGTGTTCAATCGCCTGTCTGAACATCAGATGCTAACATGGTGAGACAGTTATCATAACAACATCGTATTTTTGTATGTAAAACATTCAGAAGTAGAATTTCTTAAGTAGTGATGGGCAAAAGTCTCGTTCGAGATACTGGAGACTGACGTCAGTGCTCTCGATGCATCTCAAGTCATGCTCGAATCAGACCTCAGCGGTGGAAGGCCGGTAGTACACTATCAAAGAAATTTGTCAACGATCTTTGATAAAATACCTTTTATAAAAGATATGGCAGTGTAATGGGGAAATCATTTATAAAAGGTGGTTTTATAAAATTCATTTTATTAAATGTATGAGCACCATGCTATCTTTGATGAAAGATTCAAACCAAAATGGCGGATCATAACAGCTGGAATATTACCACAACAAACATGCTCATATCAGTGTGTGAAATGCATGAAATGTTACATAATGAATTTTATGTTCGACCCTGACTATTATATGTCAGAAACTGTACTATAATGAGGCTCATTATAATACTATTTTTCATTATGAAACAGTTTCTCCCACCAATCAGAGCTCAAGAAACAGTTGTTTGACTAATTAGATAACGATAGCATCGCACCTGCGCTCTATTCAGTAGATAAAACTGGCGAAATCTCGACAGATATTTATGAATATTTATGTTCGAACATAAAATAGTTATAATAATTATCGTCGAACATAAACAGTCGTATGCAACTCGCCTGTAATGCTAATTAAGACACTCGAATACGTGTTTGAGATAGCAACATACGCTCGTTTTATAAACATACTCGTGTCCTTCTTTTTCTCTTCCTTTTACCTCCTGCCTTGTGCTCTAGGCCCTTAAGGAGGCAGGGTGTATGTAGCCCCACCACTTTTGGTGCACCCTAGGTAATGCTACACCCTCAGGGGCTCACGGCTGGTGAGTTCGGGAGTTGGCGACCTCGAGGGATTCCTGAGCTGGGTCCGTTTTCCCTTTTTGTCCCTTACCTTTGGGGCGGACCCTCTCCTCTTTCACTTTCCTATCTGCCTTTCATGGCTCTCCTTCCTTCCAAGTCCCTCAATCCGCCTTCTTCGAGGGTTGAGGGCATTTCTTTTCCTCCTGTCCTTTATTTGCCTTATTCTCCTTTGGTTTTCCATTTCTTCTTCTAGTATGTAGGTTAGTAGTTAGTTTTAGTTTTAAGTTCGCTTTTCATTTTCATCTTCACGATCACCCAAACCATCAGGGGCCGATAACCTAGATGTTAGGCCCCTTAAAACAACAATTATCATCATCATCATCATCAATAATTATTACCATCATAGGCTAGTTGCGTAATGTACTATTATACAATGTAAAACATAAATAACAGATGTAATCTGTGGGTAAAATAGCCGAGGCTATAAGAGCTGCCTAAAATGGACGCACATTTCAGAATATGAAGAAAAATTAAACAGTTAAATAGGCTAAAATAAGCCATGAATGGCAGTGTACTTTATATTGTAATACTTGTATTGTAGGTAATTCGTCAATTTCACTTATAGTATTACAAGCGAGTGTAATTAGGAATTTTATCTTTACCGGTAGATAATATAATATGTAGCCAACCGCTAAGAGCAAGTGGTTAGTTGGCGGAAGGGCTACAGCGCTCGACTCCCGTGCGATAAGACCAAGGATCGAATTCCACTTATTGCTTGCTTTTTATTTCGTATGTTTCAATTTTATTTGCACGGGCAGTGGTTGTTTGGAACGTCATCATCATTCATTTCTTCATAATTATTAATAATTAAATATTATGGTCATTTTTCAATCTTCGTACTACAGCTCGTTCACCAAGATTTTACTCGTGCGACTCATGGTTTAACCCATAGACGTTCACTTTATCTTTCCGTTTCTTATATATACCGGTATTGCCACCACAGAATTTCAACTACCATAATATACAGTAGTTAAGTGGACAAGGAACTGTCCTTCATACATTTTGCTGAACCATGATAAAATATTTGATGTAGTGTACTGGTGTGATGATTGCTTTCTATAACTTTCATAAAATTCCTATGATTGTGTAATACCGGCCTTACCGTGGCCAGAAGCGAACCTGCAAGCTTGGAGTTGGTAGACCGACATGATAACCATTCACCCACAGTGATCGGCAGGCAAACAGACTACAGGCGAGGAACAGCACACAGCAAGCGCCTGACGTCTCGGTACAACAGCGAGAGCTCTGAAGCACGCTTGCCAGCTCTAGCTCGAGAGAGACCATATACGCCTGACGTCACGTACAGCATCGAGATAGCATTACAAGGCACGGACTGCATCGGTTGCTCAGACTGGGCTTCCCATCATTATTCTTAGGTATGTTTTCAACCAACTCAAACTCCGTTCGGCAGTACCAGTAGCTACAGAGAGAGGCAAATTTGCCAATAGTTTGATAAGGGTATAAAAGTTAGGGGAAAAACTTTTGTCACACGCTTCAAGGGCTGATCTTGGTTCGTTCATAAGAGCGAAGGCACTGGAGAGTAATAAGAGATTTATGTTCTTACACATAAGATCAGAGCAAACTGATTGTCACGTTGTTTACATGGCTCTACCTCCGCCTTGCTTTGCAACGTTGCCAAACGTCACTTATAATAACAATAGTACATGATTATATTGGTTTTTAATATTTTAATTCATAAACAAATAATATATGTGACAAAAATTCGGGGGGGGGGGGGGGGGCTTATATACGCCCCTGAACTATCAAGTCACCTTATGTGGCCTAGCGATTACTTATTGATGAGACTGCTGGATTAGCCAGAGTGTATGTTTTGGCATTAAATTTAAACTACCATCGTATTCAACATATTCAATATAGTATTTAAATATATTTTTGTGTCATAAATAGGGTAGATGACCTCGCTGTTCCGCTCCTTAAAACAATAATAGTTATAAGGTCTATCTAAACAGTACCTGTATACTCGTAGTTTCAGGCTGCTCTATTACCTCCAACATATTACTGTCCATCTCTTCGATGATTATAGGGCATTGCACCAAATCATCTGAAAAATAAAAAACCGACAGCCTTATATTAGTTAAGGAAAATGTGAAATGTAGGTACATTTACAAGCTAACTTTAAAATAAGTTTAAATTACGAGAGTCCCTAGGCCTACAATAATACCGTGTCTTGAAACTTAGCTATTTTATCTCCATCAAATGGATTGTACAGTCCGTCAGCCGATGTTCCCATTAATGAAATCAATTTCTCAGCATGGGCTGTTTTATTTGTTGGAGTTTTGCTTCCTCCACCCGTCAGAAAAACTTGCTTTTTCTCCTCGGCCAGGTCTTTCGTCGTTTTTTTTTTCATATTCTCATACTTGTCTCGTAAATTTTTGACAGGTCTTTTACAGCCTGTCAATGCCTCAAATGTTTGGGCTACTTCTTCCCATGCCTTGCCTTTCTGCTCCCACGTAACAGCATCGGACTTCTTATTCTCAATGATGCACCTTTTCTCTTCCACCAGCGTAATGAGGACTTCCTCCTCTGACGAAGAGAAATTAGTATGCCTTTTCCTCTTGAGGCCTTTATTTCTCTCATTTGGAGATTGTCCTTCCATTTCCATATCTCGATTAAATAATTAAATAATTTCTCTTTACAACTACGTACCAAAACCAAGACCAAAACAAACAGATTGCGCCAAAATGACAGATCAAGATCAAGGTATATAAAATATATATGTATTATTTACTCCCTGACGCAGATCCATTCATGCCAACTATTGAAAGATATCAAGAAATCTGCAAATCGAGTCAGAAACATGTACCAACTGTTGAAAATAATGCGCAGATCTGCTAACCTACCGTAAACATTAACCGGAACATAGTAAGATCGATCGAATGTTTACCGGGACTTTACTCCGACCGTAAAGCAAACTGTCAGTTGGAGTTTACTGTCACTTTACTGGAGATTGTAAGAACGGGCCTTAGTATTTATATTCTCTTAATGGAGAGTTTGTGGCTCTTGGCCATGTACTTCCAGGGGCTCACTTCTAGTGGGCTTGGGTTGGCGACCACGGGGCCCCAGCTGAGTCCGGCATTGCTTCCACTTACATGTGCCGGGCTCCTCTCTGTCTTCTTTCCTGTCGACCTCACTTGGTTAACTCTTGTTCTCTTCCGACCCCGACGGTATTAGGGTATCCGAGGCCTAGGGAGTCTCTTCCTTTCGCGCCTTAATTGGCCCTTGTCTCATGTTTCCTGATTCCCTCCTTCTGTGAGGGGTCAGCCTTCTTTTTCTTTTCCTTTTACCTCCTGCCTTGTGCTCAAGGCCCTTAAGGAGGCAGGGTGTATGTAGCCCCACCACTTCTGGTGCACCCTAGATAATGCTACACCCTCAGGGGCTCACGGCTGGTGAGTTCGGGAGTTGGTGACCCCGAGGGATTCCTGATCTGGGTCCGTTTTCCCCTTTTGTCCCTTACCTTTGGGGCGGACCTTCTCCTCTCTCCCCTCTCCTCTCCTCTCCACTCCTCTCCTCTCCTCTTTTCATTATATTTACTTTTCTCTTTAAGATTCCCGCACTGTTTTTGTTACTTGGTTCACCGTGTATCTAAATTCCCTTCTGGCGAATTTTTAAAAGGCATTTTTAATCTACGTTGCTTTTTGTATGTTTTTTCGATCTATATTACATCTCGCGATTGTTTTCAACCTCAATTGCATTTTGTAAAGATTGACACTCTAAATTGCTTTTTAGTAAGTCTTTCAATGCATGTGCCCGGGCCTTTTAGTGAGTATTTTGAATTTCAATTGCATTTTGTAAGAATTTTCAACCAACGCCGCATTTCGCACGAATTTTGAATCTAAATTGCATTTTGTTTGGTGGGCATTTTGCACATATTTTGATTCTCAATTGCATTTTGTGGGTATTTTGAATCTAAATTACATTTTGTCAAGTCTTTTCAATCTAAATTGCATTTTGTATGTATTGTCAATCCACATGAGTCGTTAGAATCACCGTACATTTTGTAAGCATTTTCAATTTCAATTGCATTCTGTAAGTATTTTGAATTTCGATTACACTTTGTGAATAATTTGGATTGGAACTGGGATGTTTCAATCTCAATTGCATTGTGTATTTTCAATTTCAATTGCATTTTGTAAGTATTTTGAACCTCAATTGCATTTTTTACGTATTTTCGATCTCATTTGCATTTTGTTTTTGAATTTCAGTTGCATTTTGTAAGTATTTCGCCGCTACATTGCATTTGTACGTATTTTGAATCTAGCCTACGTTTTGTGGGTATGTTTCCATGTGTTCTTTTTTCTGACTCTTTTCGTTCTAAATTCCCTTTTGTAAGACCATATTGTGAGTTCCTTTTTGTACGTATTTTCCGTCTCAGATAATTTTTTTCTGGTTTCCATTTCATTAACATTTTCGCTATCACCCAGATCATTAGGGGCCGATAACCTCGATGTTAGGCCCCTTAAAACAACAATTATCATCATCATCATCATCTTGGCCATGTACCCTGGCCTGTTTACTATAGATATACACATATTGACATCCTGGTGGAAAGCAAGACCTTTCTGGTCGTGCCAAGTAAACCGCCCAGGATTGTTATACTATTAACTGTCGGTTACCGACCGACATACTTCGGTAATGTATACACAGTTAAATATTCGTCCCTCGGGAATGAAATCTTCTCACAGAAATGGAATCTTAATGATAATAAGAATATTTCTAAATAGTTACAACTTGTGGTGCGATTATGCCATACCTCCCTTCTGGAGAACGAAAATTATAAGTCTTTCGACTCTTTAATTTTTGTACATAGACCAAAGCTCTCTTTTCTTCCCCCCAGGGTCTCACGTCTAGTGGGCGTGGGTTGGCGACCACGGGGCCCCAGCTGAGTCTGGCATTGCTTCCACTTACTTGTGCCGGGCTCCACTCCGTCTTCTTTCCTGTCGACCTCACTTGGTCAACTCTTGTTCTCCTCCGACCCCGACGGTATTAGGGTATCCGAGGCCTAGGGAGACCCTTCCTTTCCCGCCATAATTGGCCCTTGTCTCATCTTTCCTGACACCCTCCTTCTGTGAGGGGTCAGCCTTCTTTTTCTTTTCTTTTTACCTCCTGCCTTGTGCTCAAGGCCCTTAAGGAGGCAGGGTGTATGTAGCCCCACCACTTCTGGTGCACCCAAGATAATGCAACACCCTCGGGGGCTCACGGCTGGTGAGTTCGGGAGTTGGCGACCCCGAGGGATTCCTGAGCTGGGTCCGTTTACCCCCTTTTGTCCCTTTCCTTTGGGGCGGACCCTCTCCTCTCTCCCACCTCCCCTCTCCTCTCCAATCCTCTCCTCTTTTCCTTATATTTCCTTTTCTCTTTCAAATTTCCGCACTGTTTTTGTTACTTGGTTCCCCGTGTATCTAAATTCCCTTCGATTTTTTTATGTAGGTATTTTTAATCTACGTTGCATTTTGTAAGTCTTTTCGATCTAGATTGCATTTTGTTAGTGTTTTTCAATCTCAATTGCATTTTGTAAGGATTGACAATCTAAATAGCTTTTTAGTTAGTCTTTCAATATCCGGGCCGGGGCTTTTGTGAGTTTTTTGAATTTCAATTGCATTTTGTATTTTCAGCCTACCCCGCTTTGTTCAAGTAGTTAAGTCTCAATTGCAATCTCGTGGGTACTTTGAATGTAAATTACATTTTGTAATTATTTTCTATCTAAATTTCATTTTGTAAGTATTGTCCATCCTAATGAGAAGTTTGAATCTACCATACATTTTGTAAGCAATTTCAATTGCATTTTGTATTTTCAACCTACCCCGCTTTGTTCAAGTAGTTAAGTCTCAATTGCAATCTTGTGGGTATTTTGATCTCCATTACATTTTGGGCGTATTTTCAATCTCATTTGCATTTTCTAAGTATTTTGATTTCACTTGCATTTTGTAGGTATTTCGACTGTACGTTGCATTTTGTACGTATTTTGGACTTGACCTACATTTTGTGCGATTTTTTCAATCTATTCCTCCCCCAGGGGCTCACATCTAGTGGGAAGTGGGTTGGCGACCACGGGGCCCCAGCTGAGTCCGACATTGCTTCCACTTGCTTGTGCCGGGCTCCTCTCTGTCTTCTTTCCTGTCGACCTCACTTGGTCAACTCTTGTTCTCTTCCGACCCCGACGGTATTAGGGTATCCGAGGCCTAGGGAGTCTCTTCCTTTCCCGCCTTCATTGGCCCTTGTCTCATCTTTTCTGATACCCTCGTTCTGCGAGGGGTCAGCCTTCTTTTTCTCTTCCTTTTACCTCCTGCCTTCTGCTCAAGGCCCTCAAGGAGGCAGGGTGTAAGTAGCCCCACCACTTTTGGTGCACCCTAGATAATGCTACACCCTCAGGGGCTCACGGCTGGTGAGTTCGGGAGTTGGCGACCCCGAGGCATGCCTGAGCTGGGTCCGTTTTCCCCTATTGTCCCTTACCTTCGGGGCGGACCCTCTCCTCTTTCACTTTCCTATCTGCCTTTCATGGCTCTCTTTCCTTCCAAGTCCCTCAATCCGCATTCTTCGAGGGTTGAGGGCATTTCTTTTCCTCCTGTCCTTTATTTGCCTTATTCTCCTTTAGTTCTCCATTTCTTCTTCTAGTATGTAGGTTGGTAGTTAGTTTTAAGTTTGCATTTCATTTTCATCTTCACGATCACCCAAACCATCAGGGGCCGATAGCCTAGATGTTAGGCCCCTTAAAACAACAATTATCATCATCATCAATCTATTCCTTGTGTGAGTATTTTCGTTCGACATTCCCTTATGTACGTATTACCGCTCTCCATTCGGTGAGTAGTTTCAATCTGAGTTCCTTTTTGTACGTATTTTCCCTGCTACATAAGGCACAGTGGTGGGGCTCACTGTCTATCTTATCAAAACCATTTTCGTTTCATCCATAGCAGTGAGCTGTTTTTAGCCTACTTTCGATTTTTGCAAAAAATGAAAGTAGACTTATGAGATCAACACAGGGCGAAAAAAGTGTGTCTGTCTGTGTGTGTGTGTATGTGTGTGTGTGTCAGTGTGTGTGTGTGTATGTGTGTGTGTGAGTCTGTGTGTGTGTGTGTGTGTGTGTGTGTGTGTGTGTGTGTGTGTGAGTGTGTGTACTCTGAATGTATGTCCCCCCCCTATCAATTCGAACACGGTGAATGCAAATTGAACGAAATTTGGTACAAAGGTAGCACTAGCAAAGGACACCTCAGTGTCATGTTTTATATCGCCGCCATCTTTACTAAAACTGAATGGCGGCCACTCAAACGTTCAAAACGTAAAATCAAATAACGACTAACCAAATCATCCGATCTCTACCAAATTTGGTAACAACATACCTTCGTATGGGATGCGTCTTGTGACCAAATTACAAGGTCGTCCGCCATACCATTTCAGGATGGCGGCCGTGCGAATTATGCAAACTTTATAATCCATATCATGGGACCCACCAGTTCCGATTATCGAGCCGAGAATCGTTTTAACTGTTCTAAAGGAAGAGGCACGTTCGAAATTAAAAGTTTATTTTGTAATACTATAGTGCAGACGTGATTTTAAAAAGCTGAACTGATTCAGTAATAAGACAAGATGGCAGCGGATATCTTGTGCCGGACTTATATTTCACTAATTTGAGTATTGCATGCAATATAGCGTACTGATAAAAAATAAATAAACTTTGTATGAAATGCTTTATATATAAATAATATACTCCAGTGATGAAATCGTTTAGTATAAATCATTATTTGCTAACAAGTTCTATGTAAGTCATTTTAAATAGAACGATATTCGTTGACACAATTAGCTCAGTGGTAGAGCGTTAGCCTATCGCCCAAATGCCTATGGTTCAAACCCGATCAGAGCTAGGTTTTTTGCTTGAAATGTTATATGTTTATTGTTTTGTAATGACTCAGATGTTTTAAAATTAAGCGTTATATTGTGCACATTATGGTGTAAAATATATATTTAATTAAAACATAATTCGCCAGCAGATTTACTCGGGACATCTAGCTGCCAAAAAGGTAACTTCCAGATTTTATTGAAAAGTTTCTTCTTCTGGCCGCTAGAAATCACTCGCTCTGTTAGGATTATATTGTTCGATATTTCACCAATAGATGTCACGACTAGTCTACGTGGGGATCCATTGATTACTATACCATTATCATTCTATGCGCATCGAATTTGAAGAATGACAAGATGATTCTACGATACATTTTAACTTTTTATTTTAAAGGGTTTGTAACAGCCTATTTTGCGTTACTTGAAAATGTTATTAAGCGTTATATTGTGCACATTATGGTGTAAAATATATATTTAATTAAAACATAATTCGCCAGCAGATTTACTCGAGACATCTAGCTGCCAAAAAGGTAACTTCCAGATTTTATTGAAAAGTTTCTTCTTCTGGCCGCTAGAATGCACTCGCTCTGTTAGGATTATATTATCGAAAATATCCACATAGTTTGTATACACACGTCTCTGTAGGGTCATGGAAAGATTTGTTAATTCAATTAGGGTTGTGAAAGCCATGCACAACCAGACGTGTAAAGACATGCCTCAACTCAAAGTTGGATGTTGCCCACGGCAGGTCGTAATAATAATAATAATAATACTGTATTGGTTTTACATCCCTTTTAACTACTGTTGCTTTTAGAGACGCCGGGGTGCCAGAATTTTGTCCCGAAGGGGATCTTTAACGTGCCAGTAAATCTACTAACACGGCTCCCTCGCATTTGTGCACCCTCAAATGCCAGCTGACTGCGCCAGGATACGAACCTGCAACCTAGGGCCCAGCAAGCGAGAACGTTACCGCTGAGCCACGCCGCCAGTCCGGTCGATTATGTCTCCAGATCCATAACATTCTTGATATACTTCTTATCTTTCTTTCTTCAATGATGGTAGCAGTTTTTATCTAGGTTGTGGCGTTTGGTAGAGGTAAATCGTTTCTAAGGTCTTCAACAAAGAATAGTTCTATTATACTCTTTGATAATAACAACGAGTTATAACTATACTCATACATTTAGGAGAAAGTAGGCTATATGTTCTTTACTGAACATCTTGTTTTTATCTTCATCCTTTCATTTCACGCCATTTCATTTCATCAGGGGACGATAACCTCGATGTTAGGCCCCTTAAAACAACAATTATCATCATCATCTCTTTTCTTAAGTCTAGCGGATCTCCTTAATTGGTCAGACTCCAGTTCTGTATCTTTCTCAAGTTCTGTTAATACTGGTGCTGCAGGCAATGATCTTACTGATCCCGTTCTTACAGGTTGATTTGACTATCTTGGTAATTCCATTAGACTTCTTCTCTCAGCTGGAATATGTTCTAGTGATAAATTAGTATTATGTACAGGATTATTTAACACTTGAATTTTAGGACAGTAGTCTTTTGATTCTTTCCACCGTTTCCTTGGTGAACACTGATTAAATAACCAAGAACTTGTTTTTCTACAGCAACAACAAGCAAAAATACAAATACTGATTAACATTATTATTGATATAAGAATAATATTACATAGGTATATCATGAAGTACGAAGTCTTTCCCACGAATAACTTCTCTGGTATTCTATAAATTTATCGGCTTCCTCTATTTTAAGATTAGCTATATTTAAATCATTTATTGATGACATAATATTTGATAAAGGGAGTTTCAATGGTACGCTTTTTATATCTTCCGGTTGGGGAAGGGTTAAACAGCAATCTATGTTGATATCTACAAAAGGAAGGATATCATCTTTTGTTAAATTCGTTTCGTGATGTGACAGTGGAAATAATGTAGTCCTACTAACTAGACCTTGTCAATCTTTTCTTAAGGTATGTATACCTCTACCTTGTAGTCGATTATAATATTTTTCTCCAACTTGACATATTGTTGTAAACAACTCCATTTGAGATGCTATAAACAACCATGAATTACTTCTGTGAAGTGGTATCCACATCACTTGACTCATAGGTAAGTAATTGAAATTACAAGCATTAGGTAACTGAAAAGTGTTAGGGTGAATTAATGTGGGTACACATTCCACATTTGGTATATAAGTTACAATTGGATTTTTCTCCATACATACGAAATTTAGTTGATTAGTTTGTACACATTTGTCCAGCTCATATTGAGTTATATACCCATACTTTTCATTTAACATGTCAACGAATATATACTATCTTTGAACATTTAGTAGTTTTGTTGTCATGTTGGATTTCATAATGGCGGGAAAGTGGATTTCCTTATGTAATACAAATTTCATTTCTATTACCAAAGGTATCTTAACAGAATAGACTAGATATAGTCCTTGGGTGTAGATGGTTGGTCTAATCAAGGATAGGAGTTCGGATGATGTGAAGGGTGGTAACATTGTCGATTGTGGCATTTGTTGTTGTTCTAGAAGCTCTCTTATTTTCTGTATTGTTATTATCTGAGGTTGGAGAATTCCATCCTGAGCATGCAAATAAACGCCTATCAATAAATCAAACGTATGCTGACATTTTTCTATTCCTCGCTCAATTTGCTTAATTAACTCATTTAATATGAGACTAATATCAATCTCCTTCTTCAATTCTGTAGTTTGCATTTTCATTTCGTTATTGAACATCTGTAACGCATTCGATAATTTATGTTCATTTACTGATACGTCTTTCGAAGTGGTATTCATCGTAACTATCGTTGATTTCAAAACTAGCAATTGTTCTGAAGCTATTCTCAAAAATTCCTTATGATCTCTTTCCATTGCATCTATACGCTCAAAGTTATATACTACCTCATCTTCGGTTGCTGTTCCAAAAAGGAATTTTAATATTTCACCTCCAAAATTAAATAAATCTTGATTACGTCTGTTTGAATTTTGATCTCTCCCAATGAAATCTATTAAGATGTTTTTTATTTTATCAACAATTCGTTTTTTAGATTGGAAATAAGTTGTTGTTGTTGTTGTTTTAAGGGGCCTAACATATAGATTATCGGCCGAAATCAGGTGTACTTGGTTTACAATCTGTATATGTAAACCAGGTCTCCTTACTTACTGTTACATTATATTGTTTAGGGATGTAATTCGATTCTTCGTTTCCTTCCATAAATCTTTAACCGGTCTTAAATCTATATATGTTATAAAACTCCACTCAGTGGGATAAAAGTATACATTTCCTACATGATCGAAGTAAACACCTGATTGACTTGTGATCTGGGTGATATATGATCCTTTGCTGAGATCTATTGGTTCCAGCTCTGGTGTTGTCTGATGGATTGTCCACCACCAAATAATTAGTAGAGCTTTCGACGTCGTAATGTTTCGTTCTTATCTGAAACATACGGTTTTGTTCTATTAATGTGATTTTGTATTACCTTTTTACCTGTTGTTCCCACCTTAATTAAAGTTACATTTTTCCCTTTTATTTCCTTGATTTCATATGGACCTTTCCATAACAGATCTAACTTCCTTCTTTACTCATTATAGATTAATAATAAGTCTCCTACTTCATAGTGTTTAATTGTTCTATCTTGATTTATTTTATCAAATTGCTTTATCTTGGCTACTTGCAATCTTTCTTTTGCCTGCTGCCATGCTGTTGTTAACTTTTGCTTATTATTAGTGTGGTCCGATGCAGATGGTTCGAGGCAAGGCAGACAGACATGTTGGATGTTTGTTTTGAGTTGTTAAGTGCTGTAAATTTGTGTTTAAAAATCGATAAATGTATCTACGCTGCTGTGTGATTGGTTGCAGTGGAAACTATTTTATTGGATCTAAGGTCCATGTGTTTAAATTGTTATGTGAAAGAAGATTTTAAAGTAAAATTGACTTCACGTCATTCCAAGAAGATTTTATGCCAGCTCAGAACACTAGGCTATTCGTAACTAAATACATTTTATGTTATCAGTGGTATAAATATATGTTTCTTTTTTAAAATTGATTTGAATTTTTAACTGCATCATTGGGTATTATTCCCGAATTCTAGATGTCAATATCACTAGACCTAGACCTACCTACATTTCTAAATCTGTATGATATACTTCCCTATTTAGGATGGTTCAGGACTCATTACATTTCATACTGTTAGTTAAGGTACCATGCCAATAAGAGTTTCTTATCTAGACTTCCTATACGGTTACCTAGGCAACAAATATTCTCAGTGAAGAGGAGGAACTGCATCTGTATTAGGCCTATTATTTGGAATGTTATTGCAAGAGAAAATTCTGTTCATTAAAACTGCTTGAGAAGAGAACCTTTCTTTGACCCTCACAACTTGTTTAATACGGATGCGTGACTATTCCCACTCTGCGTGACAAAATCCAGGGGAGCATATATGGCTAAAGCACTACCTACTAAATAATGGTTTGGCAATGGCAGATATCGAACGTAAAAATCTCAATCTCTCTATCGATGTTAACAATTTCACTACATTCCATCGCAACTCGAATGACACAGTCTAAATGCAACAAATTCTAAGTATTTTACACTCAAATACTATGGTACCTGTATATTGCTGATCCAGTCTTGAAGAATTTGCTAATACCCAAAATAGGAAGCAATAACTTAATATTACATTTTAGTATTGACATGGCTGAGGTTAATTAAATAAATAAATAAATATACGGTACCACTAGCCAATATGGTTAACTATTATCACAATAAAATGGTCAATATGTAGGCATTCTAATACTGTATTTGTCCATAATTCACGCGTAGGCTGTCCTGGCCGACACAGCTGGAATTTTACTATATAAGTCGTGATCTAAAATAGGTGCGGTGGGTGGGTTATAGATAGCGGAGAAGTAAACTAACATACATAATTTCCAGATACAATTTGTATCAATACAGAAGGTAGGTATTTTGGCTATTATCCTCCGCAGTCTATAACCCAACCACCTTTCTCTTTTTAGATCACAACTTATAGGCCTATAGTAAAATTACAGCTGTGTCGGCCATTATCCGCGTGAATTATGCACAAGTACAGTATTGCCAACCGCATGCATAGGTTACCAATTATTACTAGGTAGTGCGGGCCACGTTCGCCATATGTGCACCCCTGGTTTTTGTCACTCACAGTGGAAATATTCACGCATAATCTTTCCTAGACCCCCCAGGGGCTCACATCTTGTGGGCGTGGGTTGGCGACCACGGGGCCCCAGCTGAGTCCGGCATTGCTTCCACTTACTTGTGCCGGGCTCCTCTCTGTCTTCTTTCCTGTCGACCTCACTTGGTCAACTCTTGTTCTCTTCAGACCCCCACGGTATTAGGGTATCCGAGGCCTAGGGAGTCTCTTCCTTTCCCGCCTTAATTGGCCCTTGTCTCATCTTTTCTGATACCCTCCTTCTGCGAGGGGTCAGCCTTCTTTTTCTCTTCCTTTTACCTCCTGCCTTGTGCTTTAGGCCCTTATGGAGGCAGGGTGTATGTTGCCCCACCACTTCTGGTGCACCCTAGATAATGCTACACCCTCAGGGGCTCACGGCTGGTGAGTTCAGGAGTTGGCGACCCCGAGGGATGCCTGAGCTGGGTCCGTTTTCCCCTATTGTCCCTTACCTTCGGGGCGGACCCTCTCCTCTTTCACTTTCCTATCTGCCTTTCATGGCTCTCCTTCCTTCCAAGTCCCTCAATCCGCATTCTTCGAGGGTTGAGGGCATTTCTTTTCCTCCTGTCCTTTATTTGCCTTATTCTCCTTTAGTTCTCCATTTCTTCTTCTAGTATGTAGGTTGGTAGTTAGTTTTAAGTTTGCATTTCATTTTCATCTTCACGATCACCCAAACCGTCAGGGGCCGATAACCTAGATGTTAGGCCCCTTAAAACAACAATTATCATCATCATCAATCTATTCCTTTTGTGAGTATTTTCGTTCGACATTCCCTTATGTACGTATTACCGCTCTCCATTTGGTGAGTAGTTTCAATCTGAGTTCCTTTTTGTAAGTATTTTCCCTGCTACATAAGGCACAGTGATGGGGGCTCACTGTCTATCTTATCAAAACCATTTTCGTTTCATCCATAGCAGTGAGCTGTTTTTTTTTTAATCTTCATCCTTTCATTTCACGCCATTTCATTTCATCAGGGGACGATAACCTCGATGTTAGGCCCCTTAAAGCAACAATTATCATCATCATCATCTCTTTTCTTAAGTCTAGCGGATCTCATTAATTGGTCAGACTCCAGTTCTGTATCTTTCTCAAGTTCTGTTAATACTGGTGCTGAAGGCAATGATCTTACTGATCCCGTTCTTACAGGTTGATTTGACAATCTTGGTAATTCCATTAGACTTCTTCTCTCAGCTGGAATATGTTCTAGTGATAAATTAGTATTATGTACAGGATTATTTAACACTTGAATTTTAGGACAGAAGTCTTTTGTTTCTTTCCACCGTTTCCTTGGTGAACACTGATTAAATAACCAAGAACTTGTTTTTCTACAGCAACAACAAGCACAAATCCAAATACTGATTAACATTATTATTGATATAAGAATAATATTACATAGGTATATCATGAAGTACGAAGTCTTTCCCACGAATAACTTCTCTGGTATTCTATAAATTTATCGGCTTCCTCTATTTTAAGATTAGCTATATTTAAATCATTTATTGATGACATAATATTTGATAAAGGGAGTTTCAATGGTACGTTTTTTATATCTTCCGGTTGAGGAAGGGTTAAACAGCAATCTATGTTGATATCTACAAAAGGAAGGATATCATCTTTTGTTAAATTCGTTTCGTGATGTGACAGTGGAAATAATGTAGTCCTACTAACTAGACCTTGTCAATCTTTTCTTAAGGTATGTATACCTCTACCTTGTAGTCGATTATAATATTTTTCTCCAACTTGACATATTGTTGTAAACAACTCCATTTGAGATGCTATAAACAACCATGAATTACTTCTGTGAAGTGGTATCCACATCACTTGACTCATAGGTAAGTAATTGAAATTACAAGCATTAGGTAACTGAAATGTGTTTGGGTGAATTAATGTGGGTACACATTCCACATTTGGTATATAAGTTACAATTGGATTTTTCTCCATACATACGAAATTTAGTTGATTAGTTTGTACACATTTGTCCAGCTCATATTGAGTTATATACCCATACTTTTCATTTAACATGTCAACGAATATATACTATCTTTGCACATTTAGTAGTTTTGTTGTCATGTTGGATTTCATAATGGCGGGAAAGTGGATTTCCTTATGTAATACAAATTTCATTTCTATTACCAAAGGTATCTTAACAGAATATACTAAATATAGTCCTTGGGTGTAGATGGTTGGTCTAATCAAGGATAGGAGTTCGGATGATGTGAAGGGTGGTAACATTGTCGATTGTGGCATTTGTTGTTGTTCTAGAAGCTCTCTTATTTTCTGTATTGTTATTATCTGAGGTTGGAGAATTCCATCCTGAGCATGCAAATAAACGCCTATCAATAAATCAAACGTATGCTGACATGTTTCTATTCCTCGCTCAATTTGCTTAATTAACTCATTTAATATGAGACTAATATCAATCTCCTTCTTAAATTCTGTAGTTTGCATTTTCATTTCGTTATTGTACATCTGTAACGCATTCGATAATTTATGTTCATTTACTGATACGTCTTTCAAAGTGGTATTCATCAAAGTGGTATTCATCGTAACTATCGTTGATTTCAAAACTAGCAATTGTTCTGATGCTATTCTCAAAAATTCCTTATGATCTCTTTCCATTGCATCTATATGCTCAAAGTTATATACTACCTCATCTTCGGTTGCTGTTCCAAAAAGGAATTTTAATATTTCACCTCCAAAATTAAATAAATCTTGATTACGTCTGTTTGAATTTTGATCTCTCCCAATGAAATCTATTAAGATGTTTTTTATTTTATCAACAATTCGTTTTTTAGATTGGAAATAAGTTGTTGTTGTTGTTGTTGTTTTAAGGGGCCTAACATATAGGTAATCGGCCGAAATAAGGTGTACTTGGTTTACAATCTGTATATGTAAACCAGGCCTCCTTACTTACTGTTACATTATATTGTTTAGGGATGTAATTCGATTCTTCGTTTCCTTCCATAAATCTTTAACCGGTCTTAAATCTATATATGTTATAAAACTCCACTCAGTGGGATAAAAGTATACATTTCCTACATGATCGAAGTAAACACCTGATTGACTTGTGATCTGGGTGATATATGATCCTTTGCTGAGATCTATTGGTTCCAGCTCTGGTGTTGTCTGATGGATTGTCCACCACCAAATAATTAGTAGAGCTTTCGACGTCGTAATGTTTCGTTCTTATCTGAAACATACGGTTTTGTTCTATTAATGTGATTTTGTATTACCTTTTTACCTGTTGTTCCCACCTTAATTAAAGTTACATTTTTCCCTTTTATTTCCTTGATTTCATATGGACCTTTCCATAACAGATCTAACTTCCTTCTTTACTCATTATAGATTAATAATAAGTCTCCTACTTCATAGTGTTTAATTGTTCTATCTTGATTTATTTTATCAAATTGCTTTATCTTGGCTACTTGCAATCTTTCTTTTGCCTGCTGCCATGCTGTTGTTAACTTTCGCTTATTATTAGTGTGGTCCGATGCAGATGGTTCGAGGCAAGGCAGACAGACATGTTGGATTTTTTTTGAGTTGTTAAGTGCTGTGAATTTGTGTTTAAAAATCGATAAATGTATCTACGCTGCTGTGTGATTGGTTGCAGTGGAAACTATTTTATTGGATCTAAGGTCCATGTGTTTAAATTGTTATGTGAAAGAAGAGTTTAAAGTAAAATTGACTTTACGTCGTTCCAAGAAGATTTTATGCCAGCTCAGAACACTAGGCTATTGGTAACTAAATACATTTTATGTTATCAGTGGTATAAATATATGTTTCTTTTTTAAAAATTGATTTGAATTTCCAACTGCATCATTGGGTATTATTCCCGAATTCTAGATGTCAATATCACTAGACCTAGACCTACCTACATTTCTAAATCTGTATGATATACTTCTCTATTTAGGATGGTTCAGGACTCATTACTTTTCATACTGTTAGTTAAGGTACCATGCCAATAAGAGTTTCTTATCTAGACTTCCTATACGGTTACCTAGGCAACAAATATTCTCAGTGAAGAGGAGGAACTTCATCTGTATTAGGCCTATTATTTGGAATGTTATTGCAAGAGAAAATTCTGTTCATTAAAACTGCTTGAGAAGAGAACCTTTCTTTGACCCTCACAACTTGTTTAATACGGATGCGTGACTATTCCCACTCTGCGTGACAAAATCCAGGGGAGCATATATGGCTAAAGCACTACCTATTAACTAATGGTTTGGCAATGGCAGATATCGAACGTAAAAATCTCAATCTCTCTATCAATGTTAACAATTTCACTACATTCCATCGCAACTCGAATGACACAGTCTAAATGCAACAAATTCTAAGTATTTTACACTCAAATACTATGGTACCTGTATATTGCTGATCCAGTCTTGAAGAATTTGCTAATACCCAAAATAGGAACCAATAACTTAAGGAACTTTTAATTTAATTATAAGGATATTCATTTCTCTTAACACTTGGTAACCTAGTTCATAAACCATTTACGCTGACGCTGAAGAAGAATGGAATGCCAAAACATGTAGCCTACATCGTTAAATAAATATTACATTTTAGTATTGACATGGCTGAGGTTAATTAAATAAATAAATAAATATACGGTACCACTAGCCAATATGGTTAACTATTATCACAATAAAATGGTCAATATGTAGGCATTCTAATACTGTATTTGTCCATAATTCACGCGTAGGCTGTCCTGGCCGACACAGCTGGAATTTTACTATATAAGTCGTGATCTAAAATAGGTGCGGTGGGTGGGTTATAGATAGCGGAGGAGTAAACTAACATACATCATTTCCAGATTCAATTTGTATCATTACAGAAGGTAGGTGTTTTGGCTATTATCCTCCGCAGTCTATAACCCAACCACCTTTCTCTTTTTAGATCACAACTTATAGGCCTATAGTAAAATTACAGCTGTGTCGGCCATTATCCGCGTGAATTATGCACAAGTACAGTATTGCCAACCGCATGCATAGGTTACCAATTATTACTAGGTAGTGCGGGCCACGTTCGACATATGTGCACCCCTGGTTTTTGTCACTCACAGTGGAAATATTCACGCATAATCTTTCCTAGACCAATAATTACTAGGTAGCGCGGACTGCGTTTGCCATGTATGTACCCCTGGTTTTTGTCACGCTTAATCTGTCTTTTTAAAATCTTTTCTAGACCAATGGGTTTTGCCTAGACCGTTAGTTACTAGGTAGCACGGGCCGCGTTAGCCATATGTGCACCCCTCGTTTTTGTCACGCACAGTGGAATTAGTCACTCATATGACCGACCTCATGACAGGCGTGTTTTGTAGGCCTATCTTACATGTTGGCAACACGAACGTGACATCAATGTATGTATGTACGTAGCTACGTTAACAGTTGAAGAGACCTCGTGCACTTGAGGAACATGGCTGCCATTGTTCAATGTGCAAGAAACGAGAAACAAAAGCACATATTTCCAGTGCACCTGTGATAATGGACAGCAATTTCAATTGGTATTGTCCCCTAGATTATGAATATAAGATATGAAAATCATGTATTATCCTTATTAACGAAGTTGTGAGTTTGATAGAGGCATGTTCTCGTCTCATTCACTATTAATATTATTACTAGGTAGGACCGCGTTATCCATATATGCTCCCCTGGTTTTTGTCTCACATAGTGGGAATAGTCACAGGCAAAGAAAATTTGCAAATTAAGGAGTTCTAAAAATATTGTTAGTGTTATATATTTCCACGCGAAACATCAATTTTTGTAGCAAGAGTATCATGACTTAACTTATAATGTTGCCTGCAGGACGACTTATGTTATCGGTAAGGTTTACATTTCTGGATGGGTGTGTCAGTGTCCAGTAGCTGGCTTTAACAGTAGGCCTATTTGGGTGGTGGATTCATCTTTTGACACGAACTGAAGAATTTGCCACAATTTGAAAAGCCTCACTGAAGGTTGCATGCAGATGATACACAGGGAAAATATCAACCACGTAAGCATAAAATGCTAGTCGGTAATATATTCATTGGTACACTGGCATTCATAGGTCCTTGGTGTTTTGGCGAAATTGTGCTAAATTTCAGCATTCCACAGAGCATACGTGGAATCACCAGTTAGTCATGTTTCTCCACTTTGTTATCAATCCAATTATAAAAAGGCAATTTTGTTAAATATTATATGTATAGGCCTGCTGTACGGTATATATTTTGGGCACTCCTTGTTTAACTGTTTTGCCTGGAAAATAAATGCAAGCAGTTTACTTTGTTTCATGTCACTGTGTTTAAAAGACGAGGACATTAGGTTTTGAAATCAATAACATCAAGAGAAGCAAGGCATGCAACACTGTTTAAACGTAAGTGAATGGGTAAAATGCTACAGGCTAGCTCAAATTATCTTGTTTTGCCATTTTCCATACCGTACTAAACAGCAGTGAGTTCCTGAGTTCTTAGCATCATGTACAATCTACATTATGTTGCAGATTGCCATCTGCCGTAGGAGTTATTGCACTGGAATTGGATGTACTGGTCAGGGTCTGCATCCAGGAGAACCCAGCATCCTCCCCCATATGATTGGTGAAAGAAATCAGTGACAATAGAAATAAAAGGATAAATAAGGTTGACTATTGACATTTATCACAGATAGAATTGTCCTCCTCATGCCTGAGGACTTACAAGATGTGACTTTCAAAGGGTGAAGGGAACATTAACTGTTATGTAGTCGTAAATTTCAGTGGCATTCATTTGATTTATTTGCGGACAGTGCAATGACTATACTTCATGTAACTTATAGGTGTATAGCAAGTGTCTTTCTCATATTTTGGTAAGCACATAAAACATTTTTTATGTGATATCTTATGCAAAAGGAACTGGAACGTTGTATGTCATCTCATAGAATGAGATCTTACCTAATAAATTTTATTGCACATATTCATTTTTCTACCTTTATGTAATTCAGGCATTGAAACATTGCTAGCCTGTTATGGTGGACATATTTCATATTATGATTATATTTTCATTCTCTTAAGGAAATGTAGCCGTACTGTAGCCCTCAAATCATGTATTACTAATGATTAATGTTTCTTAATTTTTCTTGTTCAACTTTCACTTGATGTAAATAGTTTCTAAAATATGATTGTGTAATGAATGTACTGTTTATTGTTTTTCCCCCCAGGGGCTCACTTCTAGTGGGCGTGGGTTGGCGACCACGGGGCCCCAGCTGAGTCCAGCATTGCTTCCACTTACTTGTGCCGGGCTCCTCTCCGTCTTCTTTCCTGTCGACCTCACTTGGTCAACTCTTGTCTCTTCCGACCCCGATGATATTAGTGTATCCGAGGCCTATGGAGTCTCTTCCTTTCTCCCCCAGGGGCTCACATCTAGTGGGCGTGGGTTGGCGACCACGGGGCCCCAGCTGAGTCCGGCATTGCTTCCACTTACTTGTGCCGGGCTCCTCTCTGTCTTCTTTCCTGTCGACCTCACTTGGTCAACTCTTGTTCTCTTCTGACCCCGACGGTATTAGGGTATCCGAGGCCTAGAGAGTCTCTTCCTTTCCCGCCTTAATTGACCCTTGTCTCATCTTTTCTGATTCCCTCCTTCTGCGAGGGGTCAGCCTTCTTTTTCTTTTCATGTTATCTCCTGCCTTCTGCTTAAGGCCCTCAAGGAGGCAGGGTGTATGTAGCCCCACCACTTTTGGTGCACCCTAGATAATGCTACACCCTCAGGGGCTCACGGCTGGTGAGTTCGGGAGTTGGTGACCCCGAGGGATTCCTGAGCTGGGTCCGTTTTCCCCTTTTGTCCCTTACCTTTGGGGCGGACCCTCTCCTCTTTCACTTTGCTATATGCCTTTCATGGCTCTCCTTCCTTCCAAGTCCCTCAATCCGCCTTCTGCGAGGGTTGAGGGCATTTCTTTTCCTTCTGTCCTTTTATTTGCCTTATTCTCCTTTAGTTCTCCATTTCTTCTTCTAGTAAGTAGGTTGGTAGTTAGTTTTAGTTTTAAGTTCGCTTTTCATTTTCATCTTCACGATCACCCAAACCATCAGGGGCCGATAACCTAGATGTTAGGCCCCTTAAAACAACAATTATCATCATCATCATCATCTCTTCCTTTCCCGCCTTAATTGGCCCTTGTCTCATCTTTTCTGATACCCTCCTTCTGAGAGGGGTCAGCCTTCTTTTTCTTTTCATGGTATCTCCTGCCTTCTGCTCTAGGGGACTGGGTGTATGTAGCCCCACCACTTCTGGTGCACCCAAGGTAATGCTACACCCTCAGGGGCTCACGGATGGTGAGTTCGGGAGTTGGCGACCCCGAGGGATTCCTGAGCTGGGTCCGGTTTCCCCCTTTTGTTCATTACCTGTGGGAAGGACCTTCTCCTCTTTCTCTTTCCTATCTGCCTTTCATCGCTCTCCTTCCTTTCAAGTCCCTCAATCCGCATTCTTCGAGGGTTGAGGACATTTCTTTTCCTCCTGTCCTTATTTGCCTTATTCTCCTTTTGCTTTCCATTTCTTCTTGTAGTATAAAAGATAGTAGTTAGTTTTCGTTATAAGTTTACATTTCATTATCATCTTCATGATCACCCAAACCATTAGCCCCCCCCCCCTCCCCCAGGGGCTCACATCTAGTGGGACGTGGGTTGGCGACCACGGGGCCCCAACTGAGTCCGGCATTGCTTCCACTTACTTGTGCCGGGCTCCTCTCAGTCTTCTTTCCTGTCGACCTCACTTCGTCAACTCTTGTTCTCTTCAGACACCAACGGTATTAGGGTATCCGAGGCCTAGGGAGTCTCTTCCTTTCCCGTCTTAATTGGCCCTTGTCTCATCTTTTCTGATACCCTCATTCATCGAGGGGTCAGCCTTCATTTTATTTGCCTGTTATCTCCTGCCTTCTGCTCCAGGCCCTCAAGGAGGCAGGGTGTATATAGCCCCACCACTTCTGTTGCACCCTGGATATTGCTACACCCTCAGGGGCCCACGGCTGGTGAGTTCGGGAGTCGGCGACCCCGAGGTATTCCTGAGCTGTGTCGGGTTTCCCCCTTTTATCCATTACCTCTTGGGCGGACCCTCTCCTCTTTCACTTTCCTATCTGCCTTTTATGTCTCTCCTTCCTTCCAAGTCCCTCAATCCGAATTCTTCGGGGGTTGAGGTCATTTCTTTACCTCCTGTCCTTTATTTGCTTATTCTCCTTTTGTTTTCCATTTCTTCTTCTAGTATGTAGTGTACCCGATACCTAGTTTAGGCTATCGGCTACGCCAGCAGACATTAAGCTGTAGTTGAGGTTTTGGAAAGAATTAGGAAAAGATAGCGCACCGATCGCGTCAAGAAGAATGTCAAGATGACGTAGGAGGTCTAGAATCAAGGAGGCATTGACGTCTGTAAGAAGATAGAATTATGGATAGAGATGTGAAGCTTTATTGAGATATTTATGGGATTATAGTAATTAAACATCTTAGAAGAGGATATATAACATGCATTATATGTGAAAATAATTTTATGGAAGTCCGATAACCCTTAAGTTATTTTATAACGGAATAGCCGAGATGATCTGGGTTCGAGACTATGACCGTGACGAGAGAGCACAGTGGTGGGGGACTACACCACGTGCCTGCGCCAAGCACATAAGCAAGAAGACAGTGTCAGCAGATTCAGTTGAGCTCAGTAAGACGAGCAGGTAGGAGCAGCTCTATAGCGCAAGCGAGACGCACAGTGAAGGTCACGTAACATACAGAAACTGTCACGGCGAAGTGTAGGTGACAGTTCCTGCATCGCCGAGCAGCGAAGGCCAGGCGGGTCATTGATCCAGGCGGGCTGGCCGAGGAAGCAATTATAGACGGCCGGGATATATCAGAACCGCACTGCAAGTAGTTGAAGGCTTTATTTCAAGCGACATTTCAACGCAGTTTGAACATAGCTGTTACGAATAACTTTATGACTATGCTGTTCTATAACACATCCAAAGCTACTTAAACTATTTCAAGTAAACGAAATGTTGTTAGCATAGGCACTGATGAACATTAGATCGTGCATTAATAAGATTTATTTCTTATGCAGTTTTCATGAATTACCTAATTACAGACAAATACAGGGTGTTTCGCAATCTTGAACACTCTCAAGTAAAATTTTATTTTACAAATGTGGGACTTAGCAGTCATTTGAGATTGAACTTGCAATACTCAAACTGGACATTTAACGGAACAGTGGCGTAACTTAGAAGAGGAGTAGGGGGTCCGCTGTTTCCATGAACTTTTTCGAGAGGAGTTGGACAATATCCGCTATGGGTAATCTGAAGTTCAACATGTCCGAGTAGACACTGATAGAGACAAGATGGCACCGCAGAGCGATGGATTCGATTCCTGACGAGAGGAGTCCACCAGCTGATTCACTTTGGGATTTCGAAGGCAATCGTCATTTCATGGATGGAATGATATTCACGCCGATCTTTCGAGAAATTCTTTATGTAGGGAAAATCGACGATCTTGGAAATTTTATTACAGCTGATTATGAAAGGTACTGTAAGAGTCATAACTACCTGATACGATTATTTTCATGAATACTGGGCACACATGTATATTTTTCTAATAGGAGTGATTCGATTATTAAGACATGGTTTGAATTTATATACTTCGAATTTGCTAGAATATGGAGTGACCATATGATATGGCAGGCATCATTATACGAAATTCTCACCATTGGTTGGCTTTATTAAGCAGATGTTTGGTCTTTTAGACATTTTTCCAGCTAGGATATTTTTCATGAATAGTTTTTTTTGTGTAACGAGTATTTCGAACTCGTGATCTGCAATTGATTATCAAAAATTACTTCGTCAGTTCATTGCATACTAGCGAGTGTGTATTATTCATCAGTAGGGATTTTTTCCATTGGATTGTTTGGAGATATTAAGAAGTTATTCACTTTAGTGAATGAACATCGCTTTTATATGACAACTAGAAACTTGTTGATTCCTATCTGATACATTCACTCATATAGTCTACGAGGTGGGGTCTTTCGTATTTATACGATTGTATGGTGGCTACTCATCTTACCCATCGTTCAGGGAACTATCATCCAAGTCGACGGGGCGAGGTCTTTCGTATTTATACGACTGTACGGTGGTTACACATCTTACTCGCCATTGAGGCACTCATTTTTATCATCCGAGTGTACACGAGATGTAAGTGAATCAAACAAGGAACTACTAGTCACATATCAGTCGAAATTTTGTTAAATAAAGTAACGATAAATGTCAACAGGATTGCATTTAGTAATTCTTGTTTGCCAATTCAATATTTTATTGCTATACTCTTTTGAGAGTAATTTCAGTTTAACAGCTGTTACAGCTGATGCTTTTGATGAGTTTATAATTGTGTTTGATACCTTTGAGAAGGATTTAAAGTAATTGAATCTTGTAAGATTAATCATTAATGGTCAGATTTACTTTAAGGCAGATCAGTATTGCAGATTTTGATATGAGAGATTATAGCACATTGGTGTTTTTCTGCGATGTGAATTATAAGAATTGTAAGAGAATTTATGCTATTTGAAAGCAGATCTTAAATTACTGAAGTAATATTTTTCCAATTGTTTAAGAAGTTGTCTGGATGTGATCAGATTAATTACAGTTATTGGAGATTATGTGCGTTGATAATTTGAAGCCAGTTATATATTTTTTGTAGATCATGCAACATGGTTAAGTGAAGTTTGTGATAGGAATTTTGTGGAAGTTGCCATGTGATAGTTGCAACGTTGATAATGTATTTTGAAGCAGACATGAGGTCGTCGTACCCAGTCTAGCGTAATTGTTCAGATTCATGCTGTATGTGCTGAATATTTATGGAGTTTTTGTGGAATAATTCTTGTATTCAAATGTGATATTTGAAGTATTGAAGAAGTGTAATGTCGTTGTGGATAGTTAGATCCAACGTGATGTCGTGGAGGCAATAATATTTTTTGGCATGATAAATTAAATACGAGATATAACTTGGAAGTAATAAAACTGTAAGACAACGTTCTATAAACCTTATTAAACAATTTGTTAGGAAATTAAACAAACAAATAAAGTTGATAATACAAGATTTTCTGAAAATAATAATTAACGAAATAATAATCTGAGATTTAAGCATATTAACGATCTGACCTAATGAAATAAAAATCAGAATGACTAGATGAAATAATGAACATCTAAATAACCAGAAGATTGAAAGTTAAATAATTTGATAAATTAAATTTTTGAATAAATCGATGAATTAAATAAATGGATGAATTAAAGATTGAATAAATAAGCTGATTGAAATAAATTAATAGACGATTGTAATGATGATGAATAACTGAATTAGAAGGTGATAATTAATTAAAGAAGCTGATGATTAATGAATTTACATGGAATTAAATAAATTTAATTGAGATATAATTTGAAGGAATTGCAACTTGAGTTGAGAATTTAAATGATTTAATGGTGATGAATTAACGATTCTGACAGGGATATGTATAATTTTGAAGTGAGAATTAATGTGAGAAATATGTAATTTTGATGATGACGATAATGATGACCAATGAGAATTTGAATTTTCTGTAATTCACAGATAAGAGATTAATGACTATGTAAATAGTGTAAATTAATTATTCAATGTTTAGGAGCATTTAATTAACATGTTCTACATTCAAATTATGCCATGCAAACCATAAATTTACGTGATATTTAATATGTGTGATTATTATATGTGTACTAGCAGGTACCCGCGGCTTCGCACGCGATGAAGAAAATGAAGACGGTGCATTATTGCTGATAATTGGTCTATTGTATTACAGCAATCTCGGTTACAGGTGGCTACATTGTAACACGTAGGGTATATTGGTATGAGCCGCAACATGAGAATTCCATAGGATTGAGAAAGTCTACAGGGTACGATGTTATCTTATGTGAAAGCATTCGAAAATTACGTTTTTGGTTTTGCCATCTTCTGCTGAGACATAACGATTTTGTTGTCTGGATACTCGTGAGCACGCCGAATACAGTTGCCCATGGCAAAAACTGGTTTTCTTGAAAATGTACACCTGCTGTTGTGTGTGTCATTGCGCTTTGTTAAAAGCAATTGGGAATTTTGTTTGAAGAGGGAACTGGACTCTTTCACACTGGAATGGCAAATCTATCGGCATAATCTGAATATGGGGAATTAAAAGTAATTTTCCTTAAGCTATTCAGGGTATAATTTTCCCACAATTATTGGGATTAGAACATCAACATGTCGCTATTAAGAGTCCTATAGCTAAAATATCTCTCACATTGGCCGCTGATCTACATCGTGCAGCCTCTTCCAGTGTTACATCCCAGGGATTTGTAATTCTCCAACAACCCTTTTGTCTGACATGCCTCTTTAAACATTGAAAATAGATTTTTGAAAGAGGTTGCCCACGCACATAGTGTAGATGTATTGTCAATGGAAAACATTCCATGCTACGAACATGGACCGTGTAACCTGTACCGATAGCTTCAGCAAATTTAACACCAGACCAATTCTGAACAGTAGTTCCTTGAAGTCAGATTTGCCAAAATGTAGTGTATCGTTCCATGTGCAATATCTCTGTACCTCAAGATATAGAAGAGTGCTTTAAGAATCATTTCTTGTGTAAATTTTGGAAAAAAGGTTTCGAGTGTGGTTTTTGGTGAAGAGGATACTGGCTCGTGGAAATTATTTTCAGTAAAAGAGGCTGGTTCACAATTCTGTAAGTGCACATTGAGGTATGTGACGGAGGGATGCCTTTAGTGTTACGGAAACGCCAATAGCCGCCACACAACTTCGTTATTACTGATATAACGACCAGACTGATATGTTTGTACTTACTATATGGGATTTATGGGCCCTGTGTTTATGAAATTGATCGCTACCTCTATTTATTTATTTTTAATGTTTTAAGATATACTGTATTCTAACAGCAGAAGTACCTGTTCTTCGCCTGGATGATGAAGATTTTTACATGATTATAATTCCAAGTTCATAAAAATTATTTGTAATGTTTGCAATGAGAATGTTTAGGGAGTTTGGATGAGCTGTTACAAGGTAGTGCCAGAAATGTGAAGGTTATTGAATGCATGTTTTTGATCTGACAATATTGTTATATATTACAAAGATCAAGCTATTACGCATGGCACATTTAAGTTCAATAGGTGCTGCGTGTGTTGCGTGATTGAACCTTACACAATCAGTAACTACATACTTTTGATATTATAAATGTTAATGAAGTGATTCTGCGACAGGTAGACACCGCATTTAATTGTATTTGTATTATGTTGTAATTAGATATACATGTAGTACGTAATGGTAATGCTGTTCTCTTTCAAACCGCGCGACGTCAAAGAAAACCACCATAGGTGATAGAACTCATACTGCTCGCAGGAAATGCTTTTAATTCACTGACAATATTTCAACGCGACCTCGTAGTGAATTACACAATGTTTCACGAAAGGAAGTAAATGCTGGATTATTGTACACTTTCTTTCAGCATGGAAACGATTATAATTGTTTCGATGTGCATGAATATTCAGAAATTTAATTTAAAACGTCTTTGTAAACAACGTTTCGAGACTTGTTATTCTCTGCGTATATGTAGAGATTTCTGGCTCTTGATACACGCGAGCAGGCAACGTAGAGCTGTCCGTGCGAAAAACATGGGGGGCCCAGATGAATACCTGCCACTTTTAAGGTTTGTCCTTGACTCTTATTGATTGTGATCGAGAAGGCCACTTTCAAGGGGAACTGCAAGCGTTTGAACTGGAAAGGCAAGTTAGTTGGGATAATAGGTATTCGAGGTATCAATACCGTTTCTCCTTTGGCACCTCCGGTGATGATTGTGGCCTGCACGATGTTCCTTTGCAGCTCCTTGATGCGTAACCTGGTGCCATTGCACAATCTTGGTGCATCGAGGTTACGCATGAATATGACAGGCACACCCACCTTTAGCTCCAACTTGTGGGACGGAACCCCCGACAGCTCGATTGAGTTTAGAAACTCTGCAGGGTATGTGGTTGCTTCGTCAGTCGTCATAACTGTATCGATTGACGTGTAAGTGGTCACCTCACCAGGTACTTGATCAATATTTTTTTTATTGATGTTTCCGACCGATTCGTTCTTAGGCGCCATTATTGCTCTTTCACATAACCACTCCTCGTTGCTCAAGTTTTGTTGTAAGCCCGTAAAAACCTCATTAATTAGGTTATCTTCCGAGTTTACAACATTGCAGAAGTGGCTTTCAAATTTCATTAGGCCTTCCGCATCCATTGGCATGCGGCCTTCGCCGATCTTGAGGAGGTTTTCAGCAAAGAGCCCAGACTCTCGGTCGTTGTATAGGTGGACTCTCATGTTAGTTGTGAGGTGCAATCTCTCTACTTTAGCCCACATCGGCGCAGCTTTGAGGCACGCGTTGATCTCATCTGCCGGAGTGCCTCGCTCAATGACCGGCAGCGTCTGTCGGAAGTCGCCTGCGAGCAAGACGACCATTCCACCCATCAACATTTGGTTGCCGCGGATGTCTTGCAAGGTACGATCGAGCGCCTCGATTGCACGTTTGTGTGACATTGTGCATTCGTCCCAAACGATCAATTTGCACTGCTGCAACAGAGCGGCACGACCACTGCTCTTGCTTATATTGCAGGTGGGCGTTTCCTCACTCGCAAGGTTCAGTGGAAGTTTGAACACAGAATGTGCTGTTCTTCCTCCGCTGAGCAAGGTCGCGGCTATCCCAGAGGACGCAACAGCTACCGCGACATTCATGTCTTTGCGCAACTGTGCCAGCAGCAAATTCAACGGGAATGTCTTGCCAGTGCCCCCTGGTGCGTCCAAGAAATAAACACCTCCTTCTCCGCTTTCCACGCGACTCACAATTAAATTAAAAATGTGCCTTTGCTCTGGTAATAGCTGGGGCTCAATTTGGGCGACTTGAACCCCCAACGCTGTGGTGTCATAACTAAGCTCCCTGAGCAAATCACTGGACAACTCTCCTGTTCGTTGTGGGCTGGGTATCCCGAAATCGGACAGTCTTTTCGCGACCATTGAGAAGACTTTGTCCTCAATAAATTTCAGCGCTTCGTTGAAATATATTTCGTCGTTGGCCTGTGGTGTTCCTTGGTACCTGTGTGCGATGTCTTCTGATAAAGCGGTTTTATATTTGTTCCAAAGTTGGAGGGGGTTCGAAAGTCCACAGGTGCTCAACATGATAGCGAAGAGCTCTCTCAACTTCACCGGAGACCGGCACAATATGGCGTCCTCCATGGTTTCGTCCCAGTGGCCGTCATATTTCAAAAGACCCATTGCCTCACACGCTTCCCGGAACGTGGCCTTTTCCTGTCCGTCGACCGTTTTCAGGGCCTGAAAACTGGTGGGGCCTCGGACGCGGGTCAGCAGCAACCGTACACAGTAACACTCAATGTGGGTTACGTGTACGGTGTATATTCTGCCCAGGGCGTCTGACGCCTTCACACCAGGCCAGCCTTCGACGGGGGTTCCCTGCACACGACGCTTCCATTCCTTTTGTGCCGTGCTCCAAGTGTAATACTTTGGAACTTCTGCGTACAGCAATGTTCGAGCAAAGTAGTCTGTCTGACACAAACGGAAAAACGCGGTGAGAGAGGTCGTGGGCGGTATCGCTACTCGATTGCGCAAATTGTCCTCCGTGAAGTAAACTCGCTCGCCGTTGGGAAGGTGCACTGCAAGATGTGTCACTGTCGGGTGTCTCTCGTGTATCGGAAGGCCCAATATCCGCCATGCAGCTTCGTTACTGCTAACATATCGACCAGCTCTAAACATCTGCACTTCGTCTCTTGTGTTAATATGAGCGTTGCCCTGCTGCTGCACAATAAATATTGCCTGGTCACTGCCTTTGTTTATGTACTTACAAATGTACTTAATTGCCTGGACTGAGTTACAAAACTCCACATTAATGTGGGCATTGAAGGTTTTGGAAAGGAGCGGAGAGTACGGGACCACCCAGCGGTTGTCCACTACGACGTCTTGCGCGGTACTCCTATTTTAATTGTGATCGTACGTCCCCCGTCCTCAGGAGCTCTGCGTCTGTACAACGGGTACCCATTCTGGTTCGTTTGTGTCTCTTTTAGTAGTGCCCGAGGATTTTTTTGGTGCATTTCCTGTCTTTCATGCACGGGGACGTAGGGTTAAACGATCCGCAAGGACCATGTATCATGCTTTTAGTGACTGTGTCATATAGCTGCTGGTCCAAGTTGTGGTCGGGCAGCTCTGCCGATATCACTTCATCGATTTGGTTAGGCCGCAATTTGTCACGTAACCAGAGAAGGAAGTGTACGTGGGGCAGGCCGCGCTTTTGCCACTCAATAGAATACATAAAGCACTGGGTCTCACCAAAAACCTGCCCTTTGGTAAGGAGGGCCACGAGCTTTTGCACTTTAATCTTAAAAACTCGCGCTATGATATCGTGCCGGTCTGTGGGTTTCTGCCCGTCCATCAGTTCTTCCTTTATCTCGGGCCAGGCTTGATTGCACGTGAAGGTAATGAATAAGTCCGGCCGCCCATAGTTCCGGACGTAGGAGAACGCGTCCTGGGTGTATTCGTGGAGGTAACGTGGACTGTTAACGAACGACGACGGTAGAATCACCATCTGTCCTAAGTCGTTCGGATTCGCATTACCGTCGTTTGCAATGGCATCTTGCAGGTGGATGTAATTCTCTGCACGCAACGTTCTTTGATTTCGCGCTATGAACCTCAGACGCTCACTTTCCATCTTCACGTACATGTCTACCAAAAATTTGGACAGAAGTACTCTACAACGCAGCGGTAAGTTGAAGTCGTGTTCGCGAACCATCAGGTGAAACTTGTAAAAATCCATGCAAGACACTTTTTTGTTTGGTTTCGGTTGCCCAGTCGCAGGATTTATTTGAGGGATACTGAAGTTATATCCCTCTTGTCCTTTCCAGAACATAATGGGATACTGAAGAGCATCGTAGAAGCGATGTGTGTCGGCGATCCTTGTGAGGGAGTCGTCGTGCTTGCGCAGGACGATATCCCTCGGGGCGGTGGGTCGGCGCCAGCGACCACAGCCGCGACCTCGGGTGAGACCGGTGCGTTGTAGCGACGCTCGTGTTGGCCGGTCGGAACTCGGTCCGCGTGAATCACCACTTTGCAAGTCTCATCGGGCATGTTTTCTAGAGCTGTTTTAAACTGTTGCACCAAAACATTGTTATCGTGCATGACTCTTTGTATCTTCAGTACAGTCGACCGTTGAACTCCCTGAATAATTTGACACCGTCTATCAGTCTCCGCCTCATTGTCTCCCATAAAGTAAACTTGCAAGAATTGTGGTTGACCGTTGGACGGTGGTAAAAGTGACCCTATTTTATGGTGAACTTGTCCCTGCACCATAAATGTAGGTGAAAACCCAGGCATTGCGAGAATTTTATCTGCCCCAAAGGAGGTCATGTGAAAACATGAATTATATTTTGTGATATGGTTTAGGAAGCGCCGTGACTCATCATTTTCACCAGAAAATAATTCCTTTAAAGGATAGACCGGCTCCTCTAATGTGGGAATGGCTACCTTACCCCCAGAGCAACACATTCCCGGCGTTTCCTCCTTCCATTTTAGTGCACCACAAAATCTACATGCCTTGTCCATACGGTCTATTTTGAGTAGTCTACTGTTGCTGTAATCTAACGTTGCATCATAGATAAAAGCAGAGTTTTTTAAAACTCCCCAGTTATTTATTGTAAATATTTGCCTACGTTCAGCGTGTCGTTGAGCATCAGCTAATCTGCGCGTGTCTGCCTCTTGGAATGTTTCCGTAGCACGCTGAGAAGCCATGCGTGCTGCGTTCTCCTCTCGGCGAGAATCCGCTTCCTCGGGAGTTTGAGAGGCACGCTGAGAAGCCATGTGTGCAGCGTTTTTCTGACGGCGAGAAGCCGCCTCCTCGGACGACTCAGAGGCACGGTGAGACGCCATGCGTTCTGAAATATCCTGTCGTCGAGCATCTGCCTTCGGTGAGGTTTCAATTGCTCGAACATTCGCCTGACGTTCCGCCTGTTCAATTCTCCGCTGTTGAGCATGAACTGACGATTCCTGCTGTCTAGCTATTTTCATAGCTCGAGCTCGTTTTGAGCTTTGCGAAAGATTAGACTTGCGTTTGTGAGTCATACTGATCTGTCGGAAAACACAATGAAATGTGGGATGAACACACTTCGAAGAACCACAAGATGCAGATGTACAAAGAAGAGCAGTCGTCAACAATGAACATTCAAACTGTAGTCATGGCAACCGAAATAACAGCACTCATTTGTCAACAAACAGTGTAGTCATGGCAACTGGTAGACGTATTTGCATTATTTCTGCCTGTAGCGATGTCTGGTGTCAAATTGTGGTACTTCCGCCCACCAGGCCTGGTGTTAAATTGTGTTACTACCGCCTGTTCACATTCGGTTTTTTTTCTTTTTTTTTTTTTTTACAAATCTGCAAGTTCTCTCACCTTTACCAAACTATTTTTAATACATCCCGATTAATCTACAAAATCCCAGAAATGGAAATCACAATTAAAATTATTCTTCAATTCTGAACTGAAATATACAAAGATTCTGTAAGTACACACTTCAGACCGCTAGTTGTCGGTAATGTAGTGCTACAAAATTGAAGGTGGTATTAGCAGGCGCTATCCCAAACTAATCTTCGTTAATGTAGTTGTAAAAGATAACCGTTTAGTTTTTTCATGTTCTTATCGTGTTTATAAATATTTTGAAAGAGGGATGATCGTTTAAGGGGATCGGGTAGTGTACACGTCAGTTCTCAGGAAATCTTGAAGATCTCCAAAACTACTTGAGCTATATTATGAGATTACGGCTTGTTACGAACTCAAAATAGACCGTATGGACAAGGCATGTAGATATTGACTGGTTCACAATTCTGTAAGTGTACATTCAGGTATGTGATGCCCCCCAGGGGCTCACATCTAGTGGGTTGTGGGTTGGCGACCACGGGGCCCCAGCTGAGTCCGGCATTGCTTCCACTTACTTGTGCCGGGCTCCTCTCTTTCTTCTTTCCTGTCGACCTTCCTTGGTCAACTCTTGTTCTCTTCCGACCCCGACGGTATTAGGGTATCCGAGGCCTAGGGAGTCTCTTCCTTTCCCGCCTTACTTGGCCCTTGTCTCATCTTTCCTGATACCCTCCTTCTGTGAGGGATCAGCCTTCTTGTTCTTTTCCTTTTACCTCCTGCCTTGTGCTCAAGGCCCTTAAGGAGGCAGGGTGTATGTAGCCCCACCACTTCTGGTGCACCGTCGATAATGCTACACCCTCAGGGGCTCACGGCTGGTGAGTTCGGGCGTTGGCGACCCCGAGGGATCCTGAGCTGGGTCCGTTTTCCCCTTTTGTCCCTTCCCTTTGGGGCGGACCTTCTCCTCTCTCCTTCCCCTCTCCTCTTTTCCTTCTATTTCCTTTTCTCTTTAAGATTCCCGCACTGTTTTTGTTACTCGAATCACCGTGTATCTAAATTCCCTTTTATCGATTTTTAAGGCATTTTTGATCTATGTTGCATTTTGTAAGTTTTTTCGATCTAAATTGCATCTCGCGATTGTTTTCAACCTCAATTGCATTTTGTAAAGATTGACAATCTAAATTGCTTTTTAGTAAGTCTTTCAATGCAGGTTGCGGGGCCTTTTAGTGAGTATTTTGAATTTCAATTGCATTTTGTAAGTATTTTCAACCAAAACCGCATTTCGCACGAATTTTGAATCTAAATTGCATTTTGTTTGGGGGCATTTTGCACATATTTTGATTCTCAATTGCATTTTGGAGGTATTTTGAATCTAAATTACATTTTGTCAAGTATTTTCAATCTAAATTGCTTTTTGTAAGTATTGTCAATCCACATGAGTCGTTGGAATCACCGTACATTTTGTAAGCATTTTCAATTTCAATTGCATTTTGTAAGTATTTTGAATTTCGATTGCACTTTGTGAATAATTTGGATTGGAACTGGGATAAGGCCTATTTCAATCTGAATTGCATTGTGTATTTTCAATTTCAATTGCATTTTGTAAGTATTTTGAACCTCAATTGCATTTTGTACGTATTTTCGATCTCATTTGCATTTTGTAAGTATTTTGAATTTCAGTCGCATTTTGTAAGTATTTCGACGCTACATTGCATTTTGTACGTATTTTGAACCTAGCCTTCATTTTGTGGGTATTTTTCAATCTATTCCTTTTGTGAATCTTTTCGTTCTAAATTCCCTTTTGTAAGAACATTTTGTGAGTCGTTTCAATCCGAGTTCCTTTTTGTAAGTATTTTCCGTCTCACTTAATTTTCGTTCTGGTTTCCGTTTCATTATCATCTTCGCTATCACCCAGATCATTAGGGGCCGATAACCTAGATGTTAGGCCCCTTAAAACAACAATTATCATCATCATCATCGGTATGTGACGGCGGGATGCCTTTAGTGTTACGGAAACGGCGATACCCGCCACAAAGCTTCGTTGATATTGGCATAACAACCAGACTGAGGTAATCGTTTTATCTGTACATAGCTACCACACCCTACATCCGAGGCAATCTGTTTAACCTTGGTCTATCCCTACAGTTCTTGTCCTCGACCTTCCCATCCATAACTAAGCTTGCTATTTCTGGTGGTTTTAATAGGTGTCCTACCAACCTATCTCTTCTCTTCATTAGCAGTCGCCAGAAACATCTAACCTCTCTCACTCGTCTTAATATGTTTTCATTTGTTACCTTATCTACCCATCTGATCATCATTCACTCCCAGGGGCTCACATCTTGTGGGACGTGGGTTGGCGACCACGGGGCCCAAGCTGAGTCCGGCATTGCTTCCACCTACTTGTGCCAGGCTCCTCTCCGTCTTCCTTCCTGTCCACCTCACTGGGTCAACTCTTGTTCTCTTCCGACCTCGCCGGTATAGGGTCTCCGAGGCCCAGGGAGTCTCTTCCTTTCCCGCCTTAATTGGCCCTTGTCTCATCTTTTCTGATACCCTCCTTTTGCGAGGGGTCGGCCTTCTTTTTCATTTCGGTTATCTCCTGCCTTCTGCTCAAGGCCCTCAATGAGGCAGGGTGTATGTAGCCCCACCACTTCTGGTGCACCCTGGATGTTGCTACACCCTCAGGGGCTCACGACTGGTGAGTTTGGGAGTTGGCGACCCCGATGGATTCCTGAGCTGAGTCCAGTTTTCCCCCTTTTATCCATTACCTTTGGGGCGGACCCTCTCCTCTTTCACTTTCCTATCTGACTTTCATGGCTCTCCTTCCTTCCAAGGACCTCAATCCGCTTTCTTCGTTGGTTGAGGGCATTTCTTTTCCTCTTGTCCTTTATTTGCCTTATTCTCCTTTTGTTTTCCAGTTCTTCTTCTAGTATATAAGTTAGTAGTTATGCCGGCACCGTGGTGTTGTGGTGCCATGGAAACGGACTTGCTATTAGTTCATCAATCAGAGCTAAGATAGTTTTCTGCGAATATCTTTGAAACTGTTGGTTTTAGGGCCTTAAAATGTAGTTTTCGGTGTCCCGTAGGGACATACCGAGTATTGTTTCTTGCATCGAGGGGAGTAAAATGAGCTTTGTCCGGTCTTTATGCGACAACTTTGATATTTTGTCCTGGTTGAGTATTTTTGGTGACTTTTCAGTTATGTTGCCCGTTCCACGGGAACAATGATTTATTTCCGGACGAAAGGCAGCCTATACGTTATCCCATGGTATAAGCTGTCTCCATTTCAAATTTCATCCAAATCCGTTCAGCCGTTTTAGTGTCAAGAGGTAACAAACTAACACACACACACACACACACGGACACACAGATTTTCATAATTATGCATTGTTTATGGAAAACATTCTATGTTAAGAACATGGGGTGCATAACCTGTACCGAAAGCTTCTGCAAATTTAACACAAGGACTATTCTGAACAGCAGTTCCTTAAACTCAGATTTGTCAACATTTTATTGTATCTTTACATGTGGTATATCACAGTACCTCAACATACAGAAGAGTGCTTTCAAAATCACGTCTTGTGTAAATTTTGCAAAAGGTAGTGAGTGTGGTTCACAATTTTATAAGTGCACATTGACTATGTGACGGCGGGATGCCTTTAATGTTACGGAAACGGCAATAGCCGCCACAGAGCTTCGTTGTTACTGACATAACGACCAGACTGATATTTGTACTTAACTATACGGGATTTGTGAGCCCAGTGTTTATGAAATTGAACGTAGCTTGATCGCTACCTTTATTTAGTAGCCGCTACTGTAGTGTTTAAAAATTAAAGGTGGTATTATAAGGCGCTTCCTCTAATTTTTTACCCCTGGCACGGGCCGAGGCCTATAATGCGACCGCTTCCCAGCCATTTGGCCAGCAGATATTGTGGTGACGCGTGGTCAGTGCATCGTGTCCCTTGGCCGTTAATGTTGTTCTTCGTGACCGGGGCGCTGCCTCACTATCAGACAGCTACTCAATTGTCCTCACGAATCTGAATGCACTCCGTTGCAAACCTCACGTCAGTGTCAAAAATCTCTGACGGAGCCGGGAATCGAACCCAGGGCCTCCGGTTGATAGGTAGGCGCGCTACCCTATTCTTATTGTCTTTATATATATCTTGAGAAAGATAACAAATGGATTGGCATTGCATCCTACAGGGATATATAGAAAATCGGATGTCATACCTTGAGGTAGTGTTGCCATGGAAACGGACTTGCCATTAGTTCAGTTTATCGGAGCGAAGATAGTTTTCTGCGAATATCTTTGAAACTATTGGTTTTAGGGCCTTAAAATGTGGTTTTCGGTGTCCCGTAGGGACCTACCGAGTATTGTTTCTCGCATCGAGGGGCGTAAAATGAGCTGTGTCAGCTCTTTATGCGACAACTTCGATATTTTGTCCCAGTTGAGTATTTTTAGTGACTTTTCAGTTATGTTGCTCGTTCCACGGGAACAATGATTTATTTCTGGGTGAAAGGCATCCTATATGTTATCCCAGGGTATAAGATGTCTCCATTTCAAATTTCATCCAAATCCGTCCAGCCGTTTTAGTGTCAAGAGGTTTATTTTATTT
This sequence comes from Meconema thalassinum, assembly GCA_946902985.2. Taxonomy (NCBI): domain Eukaryota; kingdom Metazoa; phylum Arthropoda; class Insecta; order Orthoptera; family Tettigoniidae; genus Meconema; species Meconema thalassinum. The sequence continues at coordinate 498,268,464 of OX336392.1, read as the reverse complement.
ATCGTATGGCTTTTAGTGCCGGGAGTGTCCGAGGACATGTTCGGCTCGCCTGAGTCTGTAGCTGCTTCCAGCGGACACCGTAAAGGGTGAGCTACAAGTTCCGTTCAATTTCAAGTAGTTCCAACTTTCGTCACCAGATATCAATGATACCTAGTGGCGAACGTTGGAACTTTGATAGAGCGTTCTGACGAAATCTAACCTAACAAATTTTGCTTTACACAAGTTTAGTCTGTGAAAGGATCTTTTACATGCCATAAATCTATGACATGGGACCGCCGGCTTTACTTCCCCTCCGAAGGAAGGCATACTGAAGGATTTTTAACGCTCTTAAAAAATCCGACGACTTCGGCCGGGTTTGAACCCGCTATCTTGGGCATAGAAGCTCAGCATGCTACCGACTACGCCACCGAAGCCGGTGGTAACAAACTAACACACACACAGACTTTCACAATTATAATATATATAGGGATGTTTAGACAGATTAATAACTTTATTAAATCCACATTGATGTTAAATTAAAGAGAAATTAGGTCTCAGGTTTCACAAATGTCAGTGACGAAAGACATAGTGCTACAGTGATCCTGAGAACCCAAGAGAACTTTATAAATTTTTCTTGTTATGTGGATAAAAATAATTTTGGATTAGAAAAGAGATGGTTCGATTTTTGGACAATGACAATTTAACTTTGGCATTCGACCATACTCTCAGGTAGGAGTTATATTTAAAATGTCTGTCTAACTATCAAAGTAAAATAAATTTGTTTTTATCTTAGTTGTGATCTGATGATGGTGTGATGTTCCTTTTTCTTTCCTTGTCTTGAGTAAGGCTTATCCGGAAAGGAAGTGGTTTGCTAGGAATTCAGTTGATGGCGCCCATTTATATTTGCATTATTTCTATTAAACTTAAGCCCGTAACGACCCTAGAGATACTTTGTCTCGTGATACCCACTGCTTTTTCGAGAACTCAGCTGAATTTCCGACACATTCCTTATTTGACTAGAGGTTCATTTAACTCCGCTCTGTTCCGGAACTCCAGGAATGCGATGTTATAGCAGATGGGTCATCGCATCCCCAGGACGAACGGGTACAGTAGGTTGGTAGTTAGTTTTAGTTATAGTTCACATTTTATTGTCGATCTTCACGATCACTCAAACCATGAGTGGCCGATAACAATTAACAAGTAACAATTATCATCATCATCATTAATAATACTGTACCAGTTACCAGTAATAAGAATAACCCGTAAAGCTCCAAGTCGTCCATATTTGCAAATTTCCAAATTTCAGGTTATCGTTAAGAAAATTGGCGAGTTTCTCAAGGAATAAATGAAAGTCACGGTATTATTTGGACGTCGGGAAAATTTTTTGGTGCGAAAGAAGCCCCAATTCCTATCCGTGCATTGCTGCACATTCATCGTGATATCACTATAGACATCGTTTCGGTGATCACAAGGTTTGCTAAATAAAATAGACGAGTTGATTTTGTTATATAAATAATCGTTTTATAACAGGTATTAAGTTGTAAATATGTACAGTTGTAACAGACCATAATAGCTGCAGTATCGAATAAAATAAAAATAAAACCTGTTTTTCAGTTAAAATTCGTTAAGTTTTATTTGTCTGATTATTGTGTTTTAGTTTTTTGAGTTTGCAAAAAAATGTGGTCTCCGTATTGGGGGGGTTCATGATCCCCCCACCTTGAATCCCCGCCTGATTATTTACTCTTATAATTTTCACGACTGTGCATGGTGAATCCCCTTCTCAAAGAATAAATGAATGTCACTGTATTATTTACTCCTAGCATTTCACTGGTGAATTGTTACATTGTTAGCGCACCCTTTGTGCTGGATTATTTTAGCCAATCATTTTCACACAGCACTCCACCAATTTGAACATAAAATACAAGAGGTAACTGAAAAAAATTAAAAGTAATTTACTCACCAGTGTGTTCATCAAGTATTGGCCACTGTTGATGTTTTGGATTCAGGGTTCGATTCCACATGAGTTGGAGAAATTTTATCTAGTAGAAAGATTTTTGCTGAGCATCTATGCCCAAGATAGCGGGTTCAAACCCGGCCGAAGCCGTCGGATTTTTTAAGAGCGTTAAAAATCCCTCAGTATGCCTTCCATCGGAGGGGAAGTAAAGCCGGCGGTCCCATGTCATAGATTTATGACATGTTAAAGAACCTTCCACTAAATGCACCTGTGTGAAGCTAAATTGGATAGGTTAAGAATGTAAACAACGCTCTTAGGTCTCTACGTTCGTTGCCAAGAGCCGACTGCGGTGACGTCTAGTAGCTAAGTTCTGAACTTGGCCTAGTAGTCGTTGACGGTGGCGCTTGGCGGCAAAGGTACGAACTATTTGAAAAATTCTAAGTTGCAGTACTTAAATTAAAAAACAGATAACACACACTAATACAGTCATCACAATTAACACCGGTTATCAGACAGATTCTACACACACCCAAAGTACACGGGGCTACATGACCGCGTTGTCGCAGCCCCTAAACTTAAGAACCCCCCCCCCCCCTGTGGGTGGGGGCTTTAGAATACACCCACGGTATCCCCTGCCGGTCGAAAGAGGCGACTAAAAGGGCTTCTCGGAACGGTCCCCTTTCGAGGGTTTGACAGTCAGCTCTAAAAGACATACACCCGTGCGGTAACTCTCATTAGGTTATATCGCACTTCTTTCCGTTACTGCTTTCAGGGTCTGGCAACCAAAATTTCTATATGTGCGTGCTGTTAGGGATGGGCCACTTACGCTTGCGACTACGCTCGAAAGCCTGTTCCGGTCATGGCCGCGCCAACAGGTGGGTGTGCCATGTACCCGTGCAGTAGTATCCGCCGAACTACGCAGGTCCCCGCACAGCCGAATGTCTGAGCTGTAAAATCCAGTATATGCCAAGGGGTACATGCCGATACGGCATTGTAAAACATCGGACCCCCGGGCAATGCCTTCCAAGCTAGGCGGGCCTTGCCCTGGCTGGGTAGCGCCTACTGTGACAGCTCGTGATCGGATGTCGGTGGCATTCGGGGAGGATGATCTGGCCATGGGTTCAAAAAGAAAAATCCCCAAACAGGGTGGTCCTACACCCAAGTCTTTAACATTTGATTCCCTACGGGGATCAACCCCCTGGGAACAATCTGTGCGTGAAAATCTGGGTGCTAACACCCCCAAGTTTCTGGTAGCTACCAGAACAGATGGGGGTGATTTCAAGCTGGTAAAAAGTATTTTGTTTTCTCGCCACATAGAAGGTGTCTATGGTGAGCTTGAGAAAGTACAAAAGATGAGGAACGGTAGCTTGTTGCTCAAGACTAGGACTGGTGAGCCAGTTGAACAACTTTTGCAATGTGACCACTTTGGCGAAATTCCCGTCAAAGTGGAAAAGCACACGTCCCTGAATCTGGTCCGAGGAGTTTTTTTCCACCGGGACCTGATTCTGAACACTGACGAGGAGCTCAAGGAGGATATGCAGCACCGTCACGTGACTGATGTCCGGCGCATTACGCGCAAGGTCAATGGTCAAATCGTGGATACTGGTGCTTTCATTATTTCCTTTGAGCTTTCGGTGCTCCCGGAGAAAGTCAAGGTTACAAGTTACCGTTGTGACGTACGGCCTTATATCCCTCCACGAATGACGTTTTATAAGTGCCAGAAGTTCGGGCAAATTTTATCCCGATGCTCGAGCCCCGAAATCTGCGGAACATGCGGTAGGGTACCACACGAAGCGGAAGAGTGCACCACACCATATCAGTGCACTAATTGCCCTGGATTTCATTCTCCTCGGGACAGGAACTGCCCTGTCTTCCTGAGTGAGAAGAAAATCCAGGAGATCAAAACCCTGGATGGTCTCACCTACCAGAAGGCCCGCAAGAAGTACCATACCACCAGTTCTCCTTCTCCAACGATTGATTATAGAGCCATAATAGCAAATTTGGTCCCGGCAACCTCATCTTTTGTACCAGCTGTGAAACCTGCAACTGCGTTTCCTGTTCCAAAACCAGCACCATTGATTATAACGGAAAGCCCGAAGGTGACTTCAACTCCACCTTCGGCCAGCACGAAGGCTGTGCGAGCGAAGGCTGCTCCGCCCGCACAGCAGGGGAGGAAGTTGAAGACTTACTCCCCACTCGAAACGGTCGGCGAAAGCCGCGCCGAAGCCGGCGGAGGCGGCATCTTCGACCAGGGTCAGGAATTCGGCTCCTGACCCGTCTATATATCTTAAAGAGGCGGGTAAGAAGGGACCCCGCACTACGCATTCTCTTTCTCCAAAAATGGGGAAGCCATCCGCCCCACCACCTGCGGATGCTTCTGCGCCTGGGGACGTTTCGGTCCCCAGATCTGCGCGCACCCCACGGAGATCCCCCCGCCGCCGATCTGCGTCTAGGAAATCTTCCACCGAGTAGATTCCCTTTATGACCTCGCCTGAGGACATGGAGATTATATTCGAGGTAGAGGCTGATGATCCTCCAGATGCTAAGTTGTAGCTTGCTGCTCCAACTTATTCCCTAGTCTATACGTTCACACAATGGCACTGTTACAGTGGAATTGTAACAGTTATGACAGGCATTTGACAGAGATCCGTCAGCTTATTGCCCAATACGCAGCGAGTATAGTCTGCCTACAGGAAACAAACCACAGACCTGATCACGAGACTGTTCTGAGAGGTTTCCGACTATACTCTAAAGAGCGACAAGACGCCGCCCGGGCTTCCGGGGGCGTTTGTACCTTCGTTCGCTCTGACTGCTATAGTGAGGAGTTTCCACTCGACACTCCTCTGGAAGCTATTGCAGTTCGCGTGTCCTTGCCTGCTATGACAACTGTTTGTGTTTGTAACGTGTACCTTCCACCGAACCAGCCCCTTGATATTAATGACGTCTTTGATCTTGTTGATCAACTTCCAGTCCCTTTCCTACTCGTGGGTGATTTCAACTCTCATCACCCCCAATGGGGATCACCATCTTCCTGCCCCAGAGGAAGGGACGTGGAGGGCTTAATTCAAGGGTTGGATTTATATCTATTAAATACAGGGGAGCTACACATTTTAGCTTAGCGCACGGCACGTACTCACACATTGACTTGAGTGTGTGTAGCCGTGCGGTGGTCCCCCTATTTGGTTGGTATGTACACGACGACCTCTGTGACAGTGACCATTTCCCGATCGTTCTTACCCTTCTGAACCAGACGCCCGTGGAGTTCCCCAGTCGTTGGGTTCTTAAGCGGGCAAATTGGCCCTCGTTTCAAGAACGAGCTTTGTTCGTTGATCTTGGTTGCCGGAGCGTCGATGACGAGGTACAGCACATCACCGATGTGGTTCTTGCTGCCGCCGAAGAGTCCATTCCATCCTTTTCTGGGACTCCTCGTCGCAAACTCGTCCCTTGATGGACAGAGGATATTGCAGCGGCAATAAGAGACCGTCGTCGAGCTCATAAGCACTATCGTCGGCGTCCAACCATGGCCAATTTGGTGGCGTTTAAGAAATTTCGTGCCAAGGCACGGATTCTTATTCGCCAGAGTAAGAAACAATCCTGGGAACGGTATGTGTCTTCTATTACGGCACATACCCCCTCCTCTCAAGTGAGGACTAAACTACGACGCATTTCGGGAATTCAGACATCTTCTACTGTACCGGAAATTTCTATTGCTAATGGACTGGTTACAGATCCTTATCGCGTTGCAAACCATCTCGCCTCGTATTCTGCGGATATATCCGGTTCCGATAACTATGACCCTGCCTTCGTGGCCGTGAAGCGCGAAGCGGAACGTTTCCAGCTTAGTTTTGCTTCCCGCGTTTCGGAGGAGTACAACGTGCCCTTTACGGAGTGGGAACTCCGCGGAGCGCTGGCGCTCTGCAGGGACACGTCTCCCGGCCCGGATAATATTCACAACCAGATGCTTAGGCACCTTAACGATGAGAGCATTCGTTATTTGCTCAGGGTGTTTAATCGTATCTGGTTGGAGGGTGTGTTTCCAGCGCAATGGCAGGAAGGTATCATTATACCTATCCTGAAGCCCGATAAGGATCCCAATTTGACAGGGAGTTACAGACCTATTTGTCTCACTAACGGTCTGTGCAAGCTCTTTGAGCGGATGGTCAATCGGCGCCTGGTGTGGGTCCTGGAGAAACGGGGACTCCTGTCTGAATACCAGTGTGGTTTCAGCGTGTCTCGGTGTACCAACGGCCATCTGGTACGCCTGGAGACCGCCATACAGGACGCTTTTCTCCGGAGACAGCTCCTAGTCGCTGTTTTCTTTGACCTCGAGAAGGCCTATGACACCACTTGGCTTTACAGCATCCTCTCTAACCTGCAACAATGGAAATTCCGAGGTAACTTGCCGGTTTTTATTGCGAATTTTCTGTCCCTTCGCCTGTTCCGTGTCCGAATAGGGGGGACATATTCGCAATATCATATAGGGTAGAGCGGGGCTATTCCGCTCATTTCAAATTGTAAACATTATAAATCAAAAACTATTAATTATTCTAAGATGAAACCAACAGCAAAACACACCTTATTTATTGCTTATTACATACGATTGTTGTCAAAATACAGTTATAACAATATACCGGCTTGATGAAATAAAATATAAATCAAAGCAGAAATGACGAATCACAAATTTAATGGGGCTATTACGCCCATGCTTGGGGCTATTTCGCTCACTGTACATAATGTATTTTTCTCAACGGCATTTACCACAAATGAAGTTTTTCCTTCCTGTAGCACCAACACACATGTCATGATACCATGTTCCACAGTCTTGGCATTGTATCCAACCACCCTTTACTGATGACTGAGCGGAATAATAAGTTACGCCACAAAATCCACATGGTGTGTCTTGTCAGTGTCTTTTGGTAAAACGGATTGAAGGTCCCGGTCATTTGTCTTGCAAATGTCTCGAAATTGTTTTTTGGCAACCTTTTCTTTACGGACCTTATCAAATTTTAAGCTCCGTTTTGCCCTGACCTCCTCGAAGTTCACGTCTGACGTCAGGTGCTTCGTTTCCTGAGTTCTTCTGCGCTTTCTTATTTCGTTTCCTTTTTCAGGAGTTGGAATTACTGAGCTGAAGGGAGACTTTTCTTCTTCTGTTGATGGTAAATCAGGTGTGTTTGGAGACTGCAGAGTATCACTTGTTGAACTAGGAGCCTGCTCAGAAATATTTGTTTGAAAGTACTGTGAAGGTAAAAATTTGTGCTCGGGAATGGCCAACGGGTTGAACGGAAACAAGCCAGTGCATTGAAAACCTTTGACAGCATGCCCGACTGTTGCTCCTCTATTCCAGGCCCTAGACATGAGCTTTCCAAAATTGAATTTTGTAATAGCACTGCCTGGATTTGCTTGCATGTAATTTGTTGCCTCTTGGTGGTAGAATGCTTTTACAGTCTTAAAAACTGTTCTGTCGAGAGGCTGTAGAGCGTGTGTCGTATGTGGTGGCAAGCATAGCAACTCAATTTCATTGATCCGGCAATAATCTAGACACTTCAGAGATGAATGGGAAGCATGACCATCCAGAAGAAGAAGTAGGCATCTACCTTGAGGCCGATGTTTCTGAAAGCCCCCCAGGGGCTCACATCTAGTGGGCGTGGGTTGGCGACCACGGGGCCCCAGCTGAGTCCGGCATTGCTTCCACTTACTTGTGCCGGGCTCCTCTCTGTCTTCTTTCCTGTCGACCTCACTTGGTCAACTCTTGTTCTCTTCCGACCCCGACGGTATTAGGGTATCCGAGGCCTAGGGAGTCTCTTCCTTTCCCGCCTTAATTGGCCCTTGTCTCATCTTTTCTGATTCCCTCCTTCTGCGAGGGGTCAGCCTTCTTTTTCTTTTCATGTTATCTCCTGCCTTCTGCTTAAGGCCCTCAAGGAGGCCGGGTGTATGTAGCCCCACCACTTTTGGTGCACCCTAGATAATGCTACACCCTCAGGGGCTCACGGCTGGTGAGTTCGGGAGTTGGCGACCCCGAGGGATTCCTGAGCTGGGTCCGTTTTCCCCTTTTGTCCCTTACCTTTGGGGCGGACCCTCTCCTCTTTCACTTTCCTATCTGCCTTTCATGGCTCTCCTTCCTTCCAAGTCCCTCAATCCGCCTTCTTCGAGGGTTGAGGGCATTTATTTTCCTCCTGTCCTTTATTTGCCTTATTCTCCTTTAGTTTTCCATTTCTTCTTCTAGTATGTAGGTTAGTAGTTAGTTTTAGTTTTAAGTTTGCATTTCATTTTCACGATCACCCAAACCATCAGGGGCTGATAACCTAGATGTTAGGCCCCTTAAAACAACAATTATCATCATCATCATCATGTTTCTGAAAGTGCTGGAGCCACTCAAGAAATACGTCTTCATTGATGTACCCGGACTCAGTCATGGCCACTTGTGATCCAGCTGGCAAGTCCTGTTTATACACATCCTTGAATCTTGCACCTTTGAAAATAACAAATGGTGGAATGAAGACACCACTGGCACTGCAGCATGCAACTAGAGTCACATTTTCACCCCTCTCTACGTTAGTTAACTTAACCACCTCCCTAGCACCCTTTGTTGCAACAATTTTTGCTGGAGCGTTGTTAAGGGGCGGTCCAGATTCGTCCATGTTGAAAATGAGATGCGGACTGTTATTAATATTCAATTCTGTACATAAACTCTGATACAGAGAAAAATAATTGTCCACTGCCGTTTTATTCATTCCCTCAGCTCTCGCTTTAGACAAACCTTCAGGTTTTCTTAAGGAAATATCTTGATTTCTCTTCATGAAACCCGTAAACCAGTCCTTGCCTGCAGATTTTAACTCTCTATTCCAGGGATGGTTTATATCCCTCACAGTTGCGTACGCAAATGCTGCCCTTCGAATCTGTTCCGGTGTGCATCCAAATCCTCTTGCTGCCAAGCATTTTAGCCGGGAAGCTAAATCCGTCTCCTCTTGCAAAGTAAATACTGTGGGATGACCCGGTGGTTTGTCCACTATGATTTTCTCTGATAGTCCTTGTCGTTTACGCAAATGGACACGATCCTTAAGGGTTGAATAAGGCACATTGAATAGTCCAGCTGCACCTCTCATGCTCACATCGCCTCGTAATACACTTGAAATCGCTCGTTCAATATCTTCCTCCGTCCATTTTCGACCTGGCCCTTTCCTCTTATACGTCCGTACCATCTGTAACGTAACAAGAAAAGAGATACTAATCTGCTATCTGAAATAATTTGGTTGCAATATTATAACAAGAGAGAAGTCTTGGCTGAGCGGAGTAGCCCCCATATTTCTGGGCGGATTAGCCCCAATTACTGGAATTTACAATAGCGCGTCTTATGTTGGCTGTGACAGAGGAAACGCTCTACCTGCTATGTCAAGATGTAACTTAACCTTCAGACTGCCAGGCGCCACCCTTCCGGGGGAAAAAAAAGCCGTTACTCTGGACAATAATCCTTAAGTTGCAAGCACACATTCTTAATGACGACAAATACCACAACATAAGCAACTTACCTTGCGGTATTCTTCCTTTGTTTTACTCAACACTGAAGCAGTCACTCTCAAACAAACGATAGATGTAGTAGGGTAGACACCAAGAGTCACACTGAACACAAAGGGCAATATCAGCTAAGCAGGGTGGCTGCTCAGTGCAGCGTCAGGCTTATTTTGAGCGGGAAAGCCCCGTGGGCGGAATAGCCCCGCTCTACCCTACAGGAAAACGGAGTCCCACAGGGATCGGTGCTTAGCGTAACATTATTTGCGATTGCCATAAACGGTATAGTTGCTGCTGCTGGTCCAGCAGTGGTACCGTCGCTATATGTAGACGACTTCGCTCTACATTATAGTGCGCAAAATATGGCGGTCGCTGAACGACAGTTACAACAAGCTATTCGGAGAGTGGACCGCTGGACACTAGAGTATGGCTTTCGATTCTCAACCGCTAAGTCCTCGGTTGTCCATTTCTGCCGAAAGCGCACTCTCCATCCTGATCCTGAGCTTTATCTGGGCGATGTAGCTTTGCCGGTCGTTGCTGCGTACCGGTTCCTTGGGCTCCTTTTCGATCAGAAATTGACGTGGGAGCCACACGTGCGGTGTTTGAAAACTGCTTGTGCTAAGAAACTCAACATGTTGCGGTTTCTTAGCGGCACATCATGGGGGGCGGACCGCGCGGTGCTCCTACGCTTTTATAAGGCTCTGATTTTATCTCGATTGGATTATGGCAGTGTCGCATATGGTTCGGCCCGTAAGTCAGTGATTGTTAAACTGGACAGTGTCCACCACGGCTGTGTGAGGCTGCCGATGGGTGCCTTTCGGACGAGCCCAGTCGTCAGCTTGCTCGCCGAGGCTGGCGTACCTCCTTTACACCTGAGGCGCCAACAAGTACTGCTGACCTATGCTGCAACTATTCGACAGATGCCCCTTCATCCAAGCTATCCATGTTTGTTTTCCAATCCGAATCGCCGGCTGTATGATGCGCTCGCCCGAGCCACTCGGCCGGCGGGGATTCGCTTGGATGACTTATACCGTCAGTTCCGATTTCCTTCTGTCTCCTGTATCGTCCGAGTACCTAGCAAGGCCCCTCCGTTTATGGTCTCTCGCCCTGATATCATCCTGGATCTGCACACCGGCCCCAAGTCGGACACTGACTCCTCCGTCCATCGGAGGCTGTTCCAGTCCGTTGTGAGCCGGTATCCGGGATCAAGGCTTGTATTCACGGACTGTTCGAGGATAAACGAGAAAGTAGGCTGTGCATTTGTGGTTGAAGATCGTCGGTTTCTCTTTTCACTTCTCCCCCAGGGGCTCACATCTTGTGGGCGTGGGTTGGCGACCACGGGTCCCAGCTGAGTCCGGCATTGCTTCCACTTACTTGTGCCGGGCTCCTCTCTGTCTTCTTTCCTGTCGACCTCACTTGGTCAACTCTTGTTCTCTTCTGACCCCGACGGTATTAGGGTATCCGAGGCCTAGGGAGTCTCTTCCTTTCCCGCCTTAATTGGCCCTTGTCTCATCTTTTATGATACCCTCCTTCTGCGAGGGGTCAGCCTTCTCTTCCTTTTACCTCCTGCCTTGTGCTCTAGGCCCTTAAGGAGGCAGGGTGTATGTAGCCCCACCATTTCTGGTGCACCCTAGATAATGCTACACCCTCAGGGGCTCACGGCTGGTGAGTTCGGGAGTTGGCGACCCCGAGGGATTCCTGAGCTGGGTCCGTTTTTCCCTTTTGTCCCTTACCTTTGGGGCGGACCCTCTCCTCTTTCACTTCCCCCCAGGGGCTCACATCTTGTGGGCGTGGGTTGGCGACCACGGGGCCCCAGCTGAGTCCAGCATTGCTTCCACTTACTTGTGCCGGGCTCCTTTCTGTCTTCTTTCCTGTCGACCTCACTTGGTCAACTCTTGTTCTCTTCTGACCCCGACGGTATTAGGGTATCCGAGGCCTAGGGAGTCTCTTCCTTTCCCGCCTTAATTGGCCCTTGTCTCATCTTTTCTGATACCCTCCTTCTGCGAGGGGTCAGCCTTCTTTTTCTCTTCCTTTTACCTCCTGCCTTGTGCTCTAGGCCCTTAAGGAGGCAGGGTGTATGTAGCCCCACCACTTCTGGTGCACCCTCGATAATGCTACACCCTCAGGGGCTCACGGCTGGTGAGTTCGGGCGTTGGCGACCCCGAGGGATTCCTGAGCTGGGTCCAGTTTTCCCCTTTTGTCCCTTCCCTTTGGGGCGGACCTTCTCCTCTCTCCCCTCTCCTCTCCTCTTTTCCTTCTATTTCCTTTTCTCTTTAAGATTCCCGCACTGTTTTTGTTACTCGAATCACCGTGTATCTAAATTCCCTTTTAGCGATTTTTTCAGGCATTTTTGATCTATGTTGCATTTTGTAAGTTTTTTCGATCTAAATTACATCTCGCGATTGTTTTCAACCTCAATTGCATTTTGTAAAGATTGACAATCTAAATTGCTTTTTAGTACGTCTTTCAATGCAGGTTGGCGGGCCTTTTAGTGAGTATTTTGAATTTCAATTGCATTTTGTAAGTATTTTCAACCAAAACCGCATTTCGCACGAATTTTGAATCTAAATTGCATTTTGTTTGGTGGGCATTTTGCACATATTTTGATTCTCAATTGCATTTTGTGGGTCTTTTGAATCTAAATTACATTTGTCAAGTATTTTCAATCTAAATTGCTTTTTGTAAGTATTGTCAATCCACATGAGTCGTTTGAATCTACCGTACATTTTGTAAGCATTTTCAATTTCAATTGCATTTTGTAAGGATTTTGAATTTCAATTGCACTTTGTGAATAATTTGGATTGGAACTGGGATATTTCAATCTGAATTGCATTGTGTATTTTCAATTTCAATTGCATTTTGTAAGTATTTTGAACCTCAATTGCATTTTGTACGTAATTTCGATCTCATTTGCATTTTGTAAGTATTTTGAATTTCAGTTGCATTTTGTAAGTATTTCGACGCTACTTTGCATTTTGTACGTATTTGGAATCTAGCCTACGTGTTGTGGGTCTTTTTCAATCTATTCTTTTTGTGCAACTTTTCGTTCTAAATTCCCTTTTGTAAGACCATATTGTGAGTTGTTATGTGAGTTCCTTTTTGTACGTATTTTCCGTCTTCGATAACTTTGTTCTGGTTTCCATTTCATTATCATTTTCGCTATCACCCATATCATTAGGGGCCGATAACCTCGATGTTAGGCCCCTTAAAACAACAATTATCATCATCATCATCATCATCCTCTTTCACTTTCCTATATGCCTTTCATGGCTCTCCTTCTTTCCAAGTCCGTCAATCCGCCTTCTCCGAGAGTTGAGGGCATTTCTTTTCCTTCTGTCCTTTTATTTGCCTTATTCTCCTTTAATTTTCCCTTTCTTCTTCTAGTATGTAGGTTAGTAGTTAGTTTTAGTTTTAAGTTCGCTTTTCATTTTCATCTTCACGATCACCCAAACCATCAGGGGCCGATAACCTAGATGTTAGGCCCCTTAAAACAACAATTATCATCATCATCATCATCTTTTCACTTCCCGATGCCTGTGGCGTGTACACAGCGGAGCTCTATGCCATCTTAGAGGCTCTGCGGTACACGTTATCAGACGATCACCAGCACTTTCTTGTGTGTACTGACTCTCTGAGTGCGCTGCAAGCGATCGATGTGTGTTTCCCGAAGCACCCGTTGGTCCAGCGTGTGCACGACCTGCTCGTCAGTTCGCGTACCGCTGGGGCCGGGGTGTCCTTTGTGTGGCTTCCTAGCCACATGGGTATTGCGGGAAACGAGCTTGCTGATCAGGCGGCGAGAGAGGCAGTCGCACTGCCCTCGCTACCATATAAGGTGCCTGCTAGTGATGTGCGCTCTCAGTTGCGGCATTCGATCCTGTCGCATTGGGAGGAAGCATGGCGTGCCACGCCTCCACCCAACAAACTGAGAGGCATCAAGGAGACAACGAAGGTGTGGAAATCTTCCTTCCGATTTCTCCGGAAGGAAGCTGTGGTACTCTGTCGACTCCTGATCGGCCATGGGATTGCTACGCACTCCCACTTGCTGAAGAGAGAAGATCCCCCTGTGTGTACTTGCGGCGCCCATCTAACCGTGGCTCACCTTCTCTTGGAGTGTGTGGTTCTGGCCGATCTGCGCAGGACTCTTAAACTGCCTAATACCCTCTCCCTTATTCTCCGTGATGGCGGGCCGTCAGCTGACCTCGTCATCCGGTTCATGAGGGAGAGTGGTTACTTTTTTAAGTTTTAATGAGTAGTTACGACTGTTAATTCAGTTTAAATCTGTTTTATGTTTTTTATTGTTTTCATCTATTGTATTGTTCACTATGCCTTATTTGTTTTATCCTTTTTATCATCCGCCTTTTATTCTTTTTATTCAAATAAGGCATAATTTTTGGGGCTCACTGTCTGTTTTATAAACACCATTTTCTTTTCATCCATGGCAGTGTGTTGTTTTTATCTACATCCTTTCATTTCACGCCATTTCATTTCATTAGGGGCCGATAACCTCGATGTTAGGCCCCTTAAAACAACAATTATCATCATCATCCATAAACTTAAGAACCAAACCAGAGATTTTTAAAAATTGTAATTTACACCGTAGACTATGCTTACTAATTGCACGCACAATATACATCCCATACACACACTCTTCACAACAGAAACATTAAATTAAACACACGATATCACTGAATGAACACCCGAATCCTATATTACCTCAAAGCACAAATATATATAATAAATCTAACGCATACATTAGCCAATACCTAACTAAACTTTCGCGAATAAACTAATAAAAGCTTTGCTTCAACTAAATAGGTTATACAATTTATCTATACTAATAATTGAACACTAAGTATGTGCAAAGATAAAGTTTACGCTTCTAAACATTCTAATAATTCCTGCGTGAGTGGTAGTCTTCAAAGCAAGGTACGACACAGAGTGCAACACCACATGGTTGACACATGTATCGGGACTCTTTCCTCTTCCTTTCTCTCCTGACGGTATTGTTACTTACATGACAGTGACGAGTTGGGTTAGTTGGCGTAACTAAGCAGGGAAAATGTCTTTCAGTTAGTCGAAGAACTGGGCCCGTAAATGTCGCAGATGGTCTTCCAGAGGTTGATTTTCTGGCGTTGTTGTACCTCTACAAAATCTGTCTTATAATTTGAAGCTGAAATTGTGTCACTGAGGGACGCTTACCTGATGATACACAGTATAGGGCATATGAATTTAGAAGTGCTAAGTCCAAAATATGAAAGAATAATTTCTTGTACCACTGGATACTTTTTACGCACACTATGGAGTAAACTTAAGGATCGTGTCTGCCTTATCGACAGACCCCATGTTCATGTTATATTCCATGACGGCCTGAGGCTTCAAGATAGAGGCTCCAGACTTGCGATCCTTTTTCCCAGTTACTTCAAATATACTTTTGTGCACGGTTGTAAGCACGAACACATACCTCCTATCACGCCACTTGACTGCCATCATTTTCGTGCTAGATTTATTTTCCAATTGCCCTCTTCCCCATTTAGTTCCCAATGCCACATGCATTGGTGGCTCGTTCATGAAACAAAGAAAACAGCTGTGGACCAGTGTACCAGTTATCTACAAAAGAGCTATCGCCTTTATCTAAATTATCATGTAGAAGTGTTGTAACAACAGCACGAGAAATACCTAGTTGATAGGGGTCTGTAATTTTTGTTGATGAGCCAGTATAAGTAATAAAATCTAAAATATAACCAGTCTTACAGACACAGTTTGATGCCGAAACGATGACGCTTGGAACAACACTAGGCTTTCATCAACACACTAGTTAGCAAATGGGGTGAGGTAGGTTCTGAAAGTTTTCCTGAAGTAGTCAATAATGAATCGAATTTTGTTCAGACTGTCAGTTTTGTTTGGGTTTTCATTGTCGGTGAAATGGAGCATACTGAGTAAAATTAGATATCTATCACGGGACATAACTTGCTGAAAAATTGGGGCATTTAGAAGGGAATCACTGGACCAATGTTCCTGAATAGACAGATGCTTATTTCGAACCATCAACAGCGACACTGCTATTAGCACAAAAATCTCCTTATAATTACTGTAGTACCAACCCATTTCCTCAGCCTGGAATATTGACTGGGTGGCTTACCGTCAACAGTCTGTTTATGAAACTTTTTTGTTTCGTCCGCTACCTTTGTCAACACCTCTTCATTGACAAATAACTCGAAATAATCTATTTCAGGAGATTCAGGGTCAAATTAGTATTTGACATACCTGGATTTGTCACTTGGAATGCATGTAAGTTTGGCGCGAACTCTTCCTCGGACCACGTGGGTAGGCCTAGGTCAGATTCATTTCTTCCCCTCTCTGTCGGGATATATTCAACAATATCACAACCGCTGTCACTTCCTAACAGTTCCCTAATATCCCCATCGTCACTTCCGACACTAAATCCACATCAGGCTCAATCTCCTCTAAAAGCGTAAGAATTTGCTCCGGACGCATATTGCGCTCGCTAGCTACAGCCATTACTCAAACACGTTGTTTACAAACGTGCGTCTCGCGACAGACTTGGCTGGATAGCCTGATTGGTTGAATGGCTTGACGTCATAAAAACTCGACGTTACTTTCTTAACCGTTCCATTCCAGCTACTCCTACAGTACAAGAACAAGAGTAGTAACGACCACAGAATATTTATAATTAGCGGAAGTACTCGAGAACATAATGTTTGGTCCAGAGACTATTTGTAATAAGAGGAGGTACTTGAGAATAAAGAATAGTTTTGTCCGGACACTTTGATTGGTTAGTGAAATACGGTGAAATACCGCCCTGAATCATCGTTGACGCGAGCAGTCTCCGCTTAAGGTTCATGCGTATAAGTAACATAATTCCTAAGGTTATAAGATGAGTGACGATAATGGAATATTATGTCACATATGTGATGAGTCATATACAGCTAAGAAAAATTTATATCAACATGTGCGGAATGTTCATGGTGTACAGCCAAATCCAGGGACGGCAATCAGGTGTCCTGAAGAAAATTGCAGCTTTACTTGTAACTTTTTGCGCGCATTACGTACACATGTTGAAGATGCTCACCAGATGTTGGTAGAGAAGGAGATGCTATCTTTCAAATCCTGGGAAGGTAGGTATAATGTGCAATAACTAAATTATAATGAATACTGGTATTTAGGATTTCTTCATATTCTGATTGTTCTTCTGTGAGCCGATAACCTCGATGTTAGGCCCCTTAAAACAACAATCGTCATGTTCTTCTGTACTGGGCTATTACCAGATTATAAATGTCAGTGACATTTTATTATTTTATTTTCATATGGCTTTATATTCCAGATTTTGTCAAATGGAAAGATGCTGAAGAGTTAAAATCATTCAGCAGTTTTGTGAAATATAATGGTGCCAAACGCAAAGACAATGGGCAGTCAAAATATTACTTTGCATGCCGCAGATCAGGAGTATTTACAGCTACAGGAAACACTGCAAAACTTCACAAATCTCAAGGGTCATGTAAAATGGGAAGTCACTGTACAGCAGGCATTGAAGTGGAGGACACTTCAAATGGAATACATATAGTATTCTATAAGACACATATAGGACACAAAAATAGTATTGGCTACTTGAATATTAGCACAAGTGATCGGGAAGCAATTGCTGGTAAGTAAATAACTTTACGGATTTTGATTTTGTATCGTTGGGGAATATGGAATGCACCTACCTTTTACCAAAGACTCATTTATCTTTGTTTCGGTGCGGATTGCCACTGAATAGTCTTGTAAAACATCTCTCGGTAGTGTCTTTATTCCACTTAACCCCTTATAGGGCAAAAGACTGGGGGGGTATAACTTTTTTTTACCTTTGTAATTGGGGGTGATAGATGAGTAGGAATATGCAACAATTTTATAGGTGTGGATTCTATTTTATGAAATATGGGGTGGGAAATTATTATTCCACTGCCCACACCCGACAGTATGTTTTCTTAAATGAGCAATGGGGTAATTAACTCCCACCTCCAAATTATGATGATACTGTGTATTTAACAGAATACAGTATATACAAAAGACCCATCACGCTCTATAATTTAACCCTTTAATTGGCAGTCACCAAAATTTTCAAGGAAAACATTTTTGAAGGATATTTTTTACACTAATTGGCTTCTCTGAATGATATTAAATGTTAACAAAAATTTATTTACATTATATACATACATTAGGACATGTTGTTGCTTGAGAGCAACATTGCCAAAAAGTACCAATGAATCATGTGTTGCTTGGAAGCATCATTGCCAATGGAGCAAGAATTACATTTCAGGCTCGTACATGAAACGCTTGGAAACAATTCCTATGAGGTACAAAACATAGAACCAAGTTGCATTTGGTGCACTTTACTGTTGAGTATCCAGTAGGGCAGTATCGGCATCTCCTCGGTTGTCCATTTCTGCCGAAAGCGCACCATCCATCCAGATCCTGAGCTTTATCTGGGCAATGTAGCTTTGCCTGTTGTTGCTGCGTACCGGTTCCTTGGGCTCCTTTTCGATCAGAAATTGACGTGGGAACCACACGTGCGGTGTTTGAAAACTGCCTGCGCTAAGAAACTCAACATGTTGCGGTTTCTTAGCGGCACATCATGGGGGGCGGACCGCGCGGTGCTCCTGCGTTTTTATAAGTCCCTGATTTTATCTAGGTTAGATTATGGCAGTGTAGCATATGGTTCGGCCCGTAAGTCAGTACTTGTTAAACTGGACAGTGTCCACCACGGCGGTGTGACGCTGGCGACGGGTGCCTTTCGGACAAGCCCAGTCGTCAGCTTGCTCGCCGAGGCTGGCGTACCTCCTTTACACCTGAGGCGCCAACAAGTACTGCTGACCTATGCTGCAACTATTCGACAGATGCCACTTCATTCAAGCTATCCATGTTTGTTTTACAATCCGAATCGCCGGCTGTATGATGCGCTCGCCCGAGCCACTCGGCCGGCGGGGATTCGCTTGGATGACTTATACCGTCAGTTCCGATTTCCTTCTGTCTCCTGTATCGTCCAAGTACCTAGCAAGGCCCCTCCGTGGATGGTCTCTCGCCCTGATATCATCCTGGATCTGCATACCGGCCCCACGTCGGACACTGACTCCTCCGTCCATCGGAGGCTGTTCCAGTCCGTTGTGAGCCGGTATCCGGGATCAGGGCTTGTATTCACGGACGGTTCGAGGGTAAACGAGAAAGTAGGCTGTGCATTTGTGGTTGAAGATCGTCGGTTTCTCTTTTCACTTCCCGATGCCTGTGGCGTGTACACAGCGGAGCTCTATGCCATCTTAGAGGCTCTGCGGTACACGTTATCAGACGATCACCAGCACTTTCTTGTGTGTACTGACTCTCTGAGTGCGCTGCAAGCGATCGATGTGTGTTTCCCGAAGCACCCGCTGGTCCAGCGTGTGCACGACCTGCTCGTCAGTTCGCGTTCCGCTGGGGCCGGGGTGTCCTTTGTGTGGCTTCCTAGCCACATGGGTATTGCGGGAAACGAGCTTGCTGATCAGGCGGCGAGAGAGGCAGTCGCACTGCCCTCGCTACCATATAAGGTGCCTGCTAGTGATGTGCGCTCTCAGTTGCGGCATTCGATCCTGTTGCATTGGGAGGAAGCATGGCGTGCCACGCCTCCACCCAACAAACTAAGAGCCATCAGGGAGACAACGAAGGTGTGGAAATCTTCCTTCCGATTTCTCCGGAAGGAAGCTGTGGTACTCTGTCGACTCCGGATCGGCCATGGGATTGCTACGCACTCCCACTTGCTGAAGCGAGAAGATCCCCCTGTGTGTACTTGCGGCGCCCACCTAACCGTGGCACACCTTCTCTTGGAGTGTGTGGATCTGGCCGATCTGCGCCGGACTCTTAAACTGCCTAATACCCTCTCCCTTATTCTCCGTGATGACGGGCCGTCAGCTGACCTCGTCATCCGGTTCATGAGGGAGAGTGGTTACTTTTTAAGTTTTAATGTGTAGTTACGACTTTTAATTGTGGTTAAATCTGTTTTATGTTTTTTTTATTGTGTTATGTATTGTATTGTTCACTACGCCTTATTTGTTTTATCCTTTCTTACCATCCGCCTTTTATTCTTTTTATTCAAATAAGGCATAATGTTTGGGGCTCACTGTCTGTTTTATAAACACCATTTTCGTTTCATCCATGGCAGTGAGTTGTTTTTATCTACATCCTTTCATTTCACGCCATTTCATTTCATTAGGGGCCGATAACCTCGATGTTAGGCCCCTTAAAACAACAATTATCATCATCATCAGTATCGGCATCGTCCCTTTGGTCCATGTCCTGGCCAGTGTTCATAGCCATCATAGCGGGAATCTTCCACTGGAACTGGCACAGTAGTTTTCTTCTTCTTTGAGGGTTGTGGTGAGTCGAAAGATGGCCTGCCAGCCTTTCTTTTTCCTGCAGTCATCAAAGCATTAGCAATATCTGCCCTGAATTTCTTCAAGCACATCTTCTTTCTCTCCTTACACTCCCGACGATAGACCAACCATGCATTTACAGTGCATAGATCGAGAACAAATCCAAACAGGCGTAAATACCATCGCCTAGATTTGAGCGGTACTCTGTACAGTTCTATCAGCATGCCTGACAAGTCCACTCCACCCATGTGCTTGTTGTATTGTGTTACAATTTTGGGACATGGAACATCTATTTTCTTCTTTTCTACATTACTCCATCGTTTCACTGTGGAAACAGGTGCAATTCCACAGAAAGAGCTTGCTAGACACACTACTTTATTGTCAACCCACCTAACAAGACCAGACGTTTCATCCTTCTGGAAGTCATAGCTGCCTCGACCACGCTTCATCAGCGACTTTTCATCTTCGAGCGGACAATTTTTGAGGCGGTTTTTTCTTACTGTTCCTAAAGAGTCAATGTTTAGTTTTTTCATGTAGATGATTAACTCAAAGGTACAGAAAAAGTTGTCAAAGTACACCCTTGATTTTACTTGCTGAGGAATTGTCTTGCACAGGATGAGAACTACTTGACCACCAATACCGAAAGCTTTCTCCTCTTCAGACAGATTTGTTATCATTCCTTTTCCAGTGTATGGAATAAAATCATAAATCCCCCCAGGGGCTCACATCTAGTGGGTTGTGGGTTGGCGACCACGGGGCCCCAGCTGAGTCCGGCATTGCTTCCACTTACTTGTGCCGGGCTCCTCTCTTTCTTCTTTCCTGTCGACCTTCCTTGGTCAACTCTTGTTCTCTTCCGACCCCGACGGTATTAGGTTATCCGAGGCCTAGGGAGTCTTTCACTTTCCCGCCTTAATTGGCCCTTGTCTCATCTTTCCTGATACCCTCCTTCTGTGGGGGGTCAGCCTTCTTGTTCTTTTCCTTTTACCTCCTGCCTTGTGCTCAAGGCCCTTAAGGAGGCAGGGTGTATGTAGCCCCACCACTTCTGGTGCACCGTCGATAATGCTACACCCTCAAGGGCTCACGGCTGGTGAGTTCGGGCGTTGGCGATCCCGAGGGATTCCTGAGCTGGGTCCGTTTTCTCCTTTTTGTCCCTTCCCTTTGGGGCGGACCTTCTCCTCTCTCCCCTCTCCTCTCCTCTTTTCCTTCTATTTCCTTTTCTCTTTAAGATTTCCGCACTGTTTTTGTTACTCGAATCACCGTGTATCTAAATTCCCTTTTTAGCGATTTTTTTTTTAAAGGCATTTTTGATCTATGTTGCATTTTGTAAGTTTTTTCGATCTAAATTACATCTCGCGATTGTTTTCAACCTCAATTGCATTTTGTAAAGATTGACAATCTAAATTGCTTTTTAGTAAGTCTTTCAATGCAGGTAGCCGGGCCTTTTAGTGAGTATTTTGAATTTCAATTGCATTTTGTAAGTATTTTCAACCAAAACCGCATTTCGCACGAATTTTGAATCTAAATTGCATTTTGTTTGGTGGGCATTTTGCACATATTTTGATTCTCAATTGCATTTTGTGGGTATTTTGAATCTAAATTACATTTGTCAAGTATTTTCAATCTAAATTGCTTTTTGTAAGTATTGTCAATCCACATGAGTCGTTTGAATCTACCGTACATTTTGTAAGCATTTTCAATTTCAATTGCTTTTTGTAAGTATTTTGAATTTCAATTGCACTTTGTGAATAATTTGGATTGGAACTGGGATATTTCAATCTGAATTGCATTGTGTATTTTCAATTTCAATTGCATTTTGTAAGTATTTTGAACCTCAATTGCATTTTGTACGTAATTTCGATCTCATTTGCATTTTGTAAGTATTCTGAATTTCAGTTGCATTTTGTAAGTATTTCGGCGCTACTTTGCATTTTGTACGTATTTTGAATCTAGCCTACGTTGTGTGGGTCCTTTTCAATCTATTCTTTTTGTGCAACTTTTCGTTCTAAATTCCCTTTTGTAGGACCATATTGTGAGTTGTTTCCATGTGAGTTCCTTTTTGTACGTATTTTCCGTCTTCAATAATTTTGTTCTGGTTTCCATTTCATTATCATTTTCGCTATCACCCAGATCATTAGGGGCCGATAACCTCGATGTTAGGCCCCTTAAAACAACAATTATCATCATCATCATCAAAATCATAAATGATCCCCGATACACCTGCACGCACAAATATTTTGAAACCCCATTTGTGGGGTTTATTCTGAATGTACTGTCGCAGATTGCCAGCCCTTGTACCTTGGTACGGTACCATCATTTCATCAATTGAGATTTCAGATTCATGTTCTTGTTTACGACAATTACGGACAACTGCATCAAGCACTGGTCTGATTTTGAAGAGCCTGTCCCCAGAGTTCACAGCAAGGACATTGTCAGCAAAGTGGGCATTCCGACGTAATTTTTCAAATCGTTTCAAACTGAAAATATTTGAAACTCTTGGACAGTTTGTGCCTTGAGCCCAGTAATCAGCATAAGAAGGCATTCTATCAATACCCATGTACAGAAGAACACCACAGAACTGTTCTATTTCAGTAGCATTAGTGCTGACTGACATTTGCTTCTGCTGCACAGAATACAGGTTAGTCTGGTTCACAATTTCATTTATGATATCAGAATCAAAAAACTGTCGGAAATATTGTAGAGGTGTAATATCACTGGTTTCACTGAAAATTGGTTGAGCTGCAATGTTTTCAGGCGGAATGTCTTGTTTCACCCACTTGAATACTCGGGAATCTTTCTTTCTGCCCCTACTCACTGAATTTGTGGTGCCTAATGTAGCTGTTTGTAATGGCCTACTAGGAACTGGTAGTTCGTTGTCACTGTCAGGATCACTATCAGATTCTGGTATCACCACCAAACCCTTTCGTGGAGGAACATCTGGTATGTAATCTGGATGCTCATCACTACAGTCAGCCAGAATATCTGGTTCTGAATCATCAGATTCGTCAACATCAGACAAGGAAGGGTTTTCAGGAGGTAGCAAAACACCCCCTTGTCTCCTTCTTCCATAAAAGGTACTTGGTTCCATCTAAACCTGCAAATAAAAATTATATTGTAACTGAATTTGGTTGTAAGCAAACAGAAGTTTGACCTATGAACGAAACATAACCTAAAGTCTTCATGTGTGCTTGACTGGCAATGATGCCTATGGGCAACACACTTTCTTTTCAGTGTTTATGTGCTCCAAATAACTATAATAACAAGGTATATTACTTGAAAACTTACCTACATGTCTTTATTGAGAAGATAACACCAAGACTTTAACTGAATTTTCAACAATGCACTCCAAAGAATAATAAATAACAACCCACTGCAACTAACTGCTCAAGATGTAGTTTCACCAAATAGCTTAATATGATAATAGTGGAAACTCTCGCAACTTAACACGCGTAGCAGCGGCGACAGCGCACAGTGCTACCATCTAGCGGTTCGAATAGTCAACTACTCGAACGAACTATTGAAGAGTAACAATATTCGACTACGAAAACGCAAAGAAATACAGATTTTAAGGTCTTTGAGTACTAATTGTTGCATAATATAAGGAAGGGAGATGGATGTTGATCCGAAAGGGGCAGTATTAAGAATGGCATACGTGTATATTCACATTAAAACATTTGATCGTCAATTCAATAACAGCAGTGTGATAGCCTACAGATGGTTATGATGATAAAGTTTTAAGCAGCCTACAGATTTTCCAAAAGTTAATTACACGTGTAATATCTTATTGAGCTTGATATTTTTAGTGATACTTTTCACTGATGAATCATTTGTTCTATTCACATATGCCTTAATAAGGACTTTGAAATATTTGTCAGTCAGTAACTTCATACAGCTGTCACAGATACCTTCACTAGAGTCAGTAGGCCTAATTGATAGAAAATAACCAGTTAATTTGCTTTTAATCCCATGGGTGCTTTCTGACAAAAAAAATGGCAAAAACTATTTTCAAATGCCTCTGACATTTTGGCAGACAACTTTCCACCACACACATTTGGAAATAGCATTTTGGAATTATCGTCATACTTCATTTCTATGTGCAAATTTCCCATACATGAATCATTATCATAAGATGAAATTACATTCCTACACTCAGCATGGGGAAACTTGCTACAGGCCCAGCCCATGACATAGTGGTCAGCATTTTCTTGAATTACATCATAGTCATGATCATTTACCTTGTCACTTAGGTCTCACTCTTCACTGACATTTGCTTCAAAATTACTCTTCATCACATCATTATGATTCAACAGAAAGTTTGCAGCATCGGATTCACAATTACTGTCGTCAGAAGCACAAATTAATTGATTTACCATAACACTTTTTATGGCACTGCGAAATTTGGTTGCATCTGGGGTTACATGGTTGCCTCCTTTTGATGTAATGATTGAAAAAATGTTTTCAAAGCAATCCTGTGTGATCCTCCTAGTTAGCAAATACAGGAAATCATAATCATTGTGTAATTCTGACCACAATAGTTTCAATGCAGAAATATTGTCTACCCAATCCTGAATGCAAAGAGGATTGATTGCCTTTGCGGTTGTTCAGTACTTCCAGTTTTTTGAGACAGTCACAAATTTCATTCAGTTTTTGCATATGCCTTGATTCATTGCTTAAAGGTTTCCTATACTCCTTGGGCCTACTGACAGTGGAAGAATTAAAAATATCACACAATGTGTCACACATTTCTATAAACTCTGCAGTTTGTGCAGCACTCGATGGCAAAGAATTGAATGATACAATGAACTAGTATTCCAGAAGCTACAGAATGACTGAGAACCCTGGTAGCTAAACATACCCTCATATTTGAAAAAGGGGGAAGTGTGATACATAAAATACAGGTACCCGTAAACATTAGTAGGTATACTCACAGCTGTTTGTTTTTTGGAAATCTGTAAAATGACTTGGGATCACTTTGTATTTTATAATTAATACACCCATACATACTACAAATAACTCCTCTTCCAGCCATTAACAAAATTGTGGCACATAACAGCACAAAACAATACTATTTTAATTACAAAAGTAATACTTCGAATGTACTTCACTTAAACTTGCCAGCTGATTGAACTCAACCACGTAGTTGACTGCGCGAACCGCTAGATAGCGCGCAGGATCGATGTCGCCAGTTTCTCGCGGGAGTTTCCACTATTATCATATTAAGCTATTTGGTTTCACAATGCATATGGGCGCCATCTGCTGACCACTGTAGGAACTTTCTGAACAGTTGACTGGTGAAGAACGCAAGATTAAGTGTTGCCTGAGAACAACCTTGCCAAAATAAGGTCAGGAGCTTCATAGTTGCCGCATAAAGACTCGATAAAGTCCATGTTGCTTCAGAGCAACACTGCTAATTAAAGGGAAACGTAACTCCCACGCAACCCAAGGTCAGTGACCTATGACATCTTTGCCGAAAACTGCACAAAAAATATAAATGTGATTTTGGAATGTTAAAAGTTAGTATATTTGAATATAATTCAATAATTTCAAAATAGTATTTACTAAAAACACAGAAAATTAATTTTAAAAATCTTCTATTCTATGGCAAACACCCTGAGCAGGACAATTATTTCCTTTTTAGCTGAAATATATTTACTCAAGTGTGCAAAACCATTATTAACATTGTATTTCAGTAATATACCAACGTTTACAAATCTCTTATCTTCAATAAAGACACCTTCTTCTGTAAAACAATGCATTGCATTCACTCAACACAACCGAACAGGTGAGCACGTGCACTGTGCAGACCACTGGGATATATTCTTCCCCCCTTTGGTTTCTGATGACAGTATACATCAAATTAATGGGTTTTCAATATTTATCTGCAGCTAGCTTGTGGATGCATGTGGATCTGCTTGAAATGAAAGGGGTGGAAAGATTCTCTCCCTAATACCGTTCTATAAATACATGGGGAGATATTATCCCAAGGACCTAAAGTTAGGGGCAGATGACCTCGTAGTTCTGCCCCTTAAAACAACAATAACTAACTCCTTATATTCCATACTAACACTGAGCATTTAAAAAGTTATGTTCCCTGGATCCCCTGAACCTCCACGGGGCTCGAAAGGACGGCAAATTACATCTGTCGGCCAGAAGTTACTAATTTAATCTTCACACAGTGTATTTTCTTATTATTTCATTGTAAGTTAATTTATTTGATATGGCCATTGGCTGCAATAAATGTTTATTATTTATCTTTGTAGTTAAGTGGCTGAACTGCTATGTTTTTAATTTTTATTAATCCAGCCAATGGCCATGTACCTTTCTTTTCAGGACAGGTCAGGGAAGGGATATTGGAAGGAAATCGGCCATGGACCTATTGAAAGGAACCGTCCCGGCATTTGCCTGGTAGTGAAAATGAGAAACCATGTTCAGGACGGCCGAGATAGGATTCGAACCCACGCTCTCCCGATGCCAGTGAGGCACTAGGTGGTACGTTAGTGCTCTCGGACACCGCGGCCGGTCAGCTGGCTGGACTGCTTTTGTATACGGATGCAGTGCTAAAAATATTATTAATTCTGAATGAGATCAGAACGTAGCATTTACATACGATGCCTTGTTTCCTTAGGGGCAGAT
Source organism: Meconema thalassinum (assembly GCA_946902985.2). NCBI lineage: Eukaryota > Metazoa > Arthropoda > Insecta > Orthoptera > Tettigoniidae > Meconema > Meconema thalassinum. The sequence continues at coordinate 498,241,998 of OX336392.1, read as the reverse complement.
GACTGTAGTTCCGCTCCTTAAAACAATAACTATACTAACTGTTTCCTTGTTTCATCTTCTGGGGGTTCGTACCTATTCAAATAGAATATCCCCCAGGGGCTCACATCTTGTGGGCGTGGGTTGGCGACCACGGGGCCCCAGCTGAGTCCGGCATTGCTTCCACTTACTTGTGCCGGGCTCCTCTCTTTCTTCTTTCCTGTCGACCTCCCTTGGTCAACTCTTGTTCTCTTCCGACCCCGACGGTATTAGGTTATCCGAGGCCTAGGGAGTCTCTTCCTTTCCCGCCTTAATTGGCCCTTGTCTCATCTTTTCTGATTCCCTCCTTCTGCGAGGGGTCAGCCTTCTTTTTCTTTTCATGTTATCTCCTGCCTTCTGCTTAAGGCCCTCAAGGAGGCCGGGTGTATGTAGCCCCACCACTTCTGGTGCACCCTAGATAATGCTGCACCCTCAGGGGCTCATGGCTGGTGAGTTCGGGAGTTGGCGACCCCGAGGGATTCCTGTGCTGGGTCCGTTTTCCCCTTTTGTCCCTTACCTTTGGGGCGGACCCTCTCCTCTTTCACTTTCCTATCTGCCTTTCATGGCTCTCCTTCCTTCCAAGTCCCTCAATCCGCCTTCTTCGAGGGTTGAGGGCATTTATTTTCATCCTGTCCTTTATTTGCCTTATTCTCCTTTAGTTTTCCATTTCTTCTTCTAGTATGTAAGTTAGTAATTAGTTTTAGTTTTAAGAGCGCTTTTCATTTTCATCTTCACGATCACCCAAACCATCAGGGGCCGATAACCTAGATGTTAGGCCCCTTAAAACAACAATTATCATCATCATCATCATCATCATCTCTTTAAGATTCCAGCACTGTTTTTGTTACTTGGTTCACCGTGTGTCTAAATTCCCTTCTACCATTTTTTTTAAGGCATTTTTAATCTACGTTGCATTTTGTAAGTTTTTTCGATCTAAATTACATCTCGCGATTGTTTTCAACTTCAATTGCATTTTGTAAAGATTGACAATCTAAATTGCTTTTTGGTAAGTCTTTCAATGCAGGTTGCGGGGCCTTTTAGTGAGAATTTTGAATTTCAATTGCATTTTGTAAGTATTTTCAACCAAAACCGCATTTCGCACGAATTTTGAATCTAAATTGCATTTTGTTTGGTGGGCATTTTGCACATATTTTGATTCTTAATTGCATTTTGTGGGTATTTTGAATCTAAATTACATTTGTCAAGTATTTTCAATCTAAATTGCTTTTTGTAAGTATTGTCAATCCACATGAGTCGTTCGAATCTACCGTACATTTTGTAAGCTCCCCCAGGGGCTCACATCTTGTGGGCGTGGGTTGGCGACCACGGGGCCCCAGCTGAGTCCGGCATTGCTTCCACTTACTTGTGCCGGGCTCCTCTCTGTCTTCTTTCCTGTCGACCTCACTTGGTCAACTCTTGTTCTCTTCTGACCCCGACGGTATTAGGGTATCCGAGTCCTAGGGAGTCTCTTCCTTTCCCGCCTTAATTGGCCCTTGTCTCATCTTTTCTGATACCCTCCTTCTGCGAGGGGTCAGCCATCTTTTTCTCTTCCTTTTACCTCCTGCCTTGTGCTCTAGGCCCTTAAGGAGGCAGGGTGTATGTAGCCCCACCACTTCTGGTGCACCCTAGATAATGCTTCACCCTCAGGGGCTCACGGCTGGTGAGTTCGGGAGTTGGCGACCCCGAGGGATTCCTGAGCTGGGTCCGTTTTCCCCTTTTGTCCCTTACCTTTGGGGCGGACCCTCTCCTCTTTCACTTTCCTATCTGCCTTTCATGGCTCTCCTTCCTTCCAAGTCCCTCAATCCGCCTTCTCCGAGGGTTGAGGGCATTTCTTTTCCTTCTGTCCTTTTATTTGCCTTATTCTCCTTTAATTTTCCATTTCTTCTTCTAGTATGTAGGTTAGTAGTTAGTTTTAGTTTTAAGTCCGCTTTTCATTTTCATCTTCACGATCACCCAAACCATCAGGGGCCGATAACCTAGATGTTAGGCCCCTTAAAACAACAATTATCATCATCATCATTTTGTAAGCTTTTTCAACTTCAATTGCATTTTGTAAGTATTTTGAATTTCAATTGCACTTTGTGATTAATTTGGATTGGAACTGGGATATTTCAATCTGAATTGCATTGTGTATTTTCAATTTCAATTGCATTTTGTAAGTATTTTGAACCTCAATTGCATTTTGTACGTCATTTCGATCTCATTTGCATTTTGTGAGTATTTTGAATTTCAGTTGCATTTTGTAAGTATTTCGACGCTACATTGCACTTTGTACGTATTTTGAATCTAGCCTACGTTTTGTGTGTGTTTTACTTTTCGTCCTAAATTCCCTTTCTTCAGACTATATTGTGAGTTGTTTCCATCTGAGTTCTTTTATATACGTATTTTCCGTCCCAGATAATTTTGTTCTGGTTTCCATTTCATTATCATTTTCGCTATCACCCAGATCATTAGGGGCCGATAACCTCGATGTTAGGCCCCTTAAAACAACAATTATCATCATCATCATCATCATCACTTGGTCAACTCTTGTTCTCTTCCGACCCCGACGGTATTAGGGTATCCGAGGCCTAGGGAGACTTTTCCTTTCCCGCCTTAATTGGTCCTTGTCTCATCTTTTCTGATTCCCTCCTTCTGCGAGGGGTCAGCCTTCTTTTTCTTTTCATGTTATCTCCTGCCTTCTGCTTAAGGCCCTCAAGGAGGCCGGGTGTATGTAGCTCCACCACTTTGGTGCACCCTAGATAATGCTATACCCTCAGGGGCTCACGGCTGGTGAGTTCGGGAGTTGGCGACCCCGAGGGATTCCTGAGCTGGGTCCGTTTTCCCCTTATGTCCCTTACCTTTGGGGTGGACCCTCTCCTCTTTCACTTTTCTATCTGCCTTTCATGGCTCTCCTTCCTTCCAAGTCCCTCAATCCGCCTTCTTCGAGGGTTGAGGGCATTTATTTTCCTCCTGTCCTTTATTTGCCTTATTCTCGTTTAGTTTTCCATTTCTTCTTCTAGTATATAGGTTAGTAGTGTTTTTTTTAGTTCGCTTTTCATTTTCATCTTCACGATCACCCAAACCATCAGGGGCCGATAACCTAGTTGTTAGGCCCCTTAAAACAACAATTATCATCATCATCATCATCATCAAATAGAATAGACTAGTAATAGTAGAAAGTTAAATGAACCCCATACATTATGATTGAAGACATTGATATTAACGTTCGAGATGGAACGCCTAAAGTACTGTAGTTCTTCTTCTTCTTGTTATGGTTTGGGCATAGAGGAGCTCGTTATCCAGTCACTAATATTGCATAGACCAAACAATGTGGGGAGTATTCATATAACGAAGAACATATACTAAATGCAGAAGGAAACTGACCCACCAAAAACAACAGGGACACTTTGAGGATCAAATCTTCACGCTGAAGGGACGCATCTTAGCGACTTACTCCATAGACAAGAAAACAAGACCGCGTCAATCATAGGGGTGGTAGGATATTAAAAAGTCAGCTAACACTCGTGAAAATATCGTAATAAGGAGGATAGGACCGGGAATGTAGGAGAATGAAGAACAGATATACTTAATGGACACTGAAAACCTAAAGTACGTAGTGATTGTAGGAGAATATGCCGTTAACTTTCATAAAGCGAGCACTGAAACACGAGATGGTTAATTGTACCGACTTCCGTTCGACAAAAACAAAAATCTGAAGGACGGAGATTAGAACGAGCCATGTAGGCAGGCGTAAGTGCATGATTAAAACGTAACCGAATGATGGTGATAATGTGACGTCACGTGTATTTACCGTTAAAAAAGCATGGGAGGCGGGAATCGTAGATTGAAGTGTATAATAAAACTTAGCTTTCTCTCGGGTTTACTCGTGCCATCTCGTTAACCAAACCTCATGAAGTTGTGATTTAAAGATGGGCATACAATCGGTGAAAGGAGTAGCGACATTCGTCAATGGACCAAGACCTATCGCAGTATCCTTAGCAGCCTTATCCACATATTCGTTTCCAGATATATGAGAATGACCAGGGATCCAAGAATAGACAACCCGATAAACCATTTGAGATAAATCATGTTAAATTGACAATGTTTAAAATAAACCGATTGTCTGTATGAGAAATGTTACTTAACGCATGTAATACACTTTGTGAATCAGAGAGAATCAGAGACCTTGTTTTATATGTATGAGGGCTTGACGGATAGCAAAAGCTTCAGCGGAAAAAAATTGGCAAGGTATTTGGCAACTTAAAGGAGGATAGATAATTCATGGAGGGGATATAAAAGGCCGCCCCTACACCAGGCGAGGATGACAACTTGGACCCATCAGTGTAGTTATAAAGTTTTAATCATGCATTATATTTGAGATCATTGAAATAACACTGTCGCTAATTATTTCTACTGTGTACTGGGCAGCATGTTTAAATTTAAAGTGTAATTATGTTACTCAAGGAACCTTCTCTGATTTGAAATAAGTAGCCTATCTTTTTAAATTAATGTTTATTTCTGCACTTTTTGTTTTCTAGTATAAATTAATTTTGTTGATTTTTATAAATGTATAAATATGTGGCTATCTACTCCTCCAACATACAAATCCATGAATTACCACAGTCATGTGTTGCATGTTAAAGTTGGCTTTATTTGCAGGGAGGATTGCGGAAGGAGTATCTCTCCAGCGAATTCTGGAATGATGTGAATGGTGAAATTTCTAGGCTACATTTGGTCACTCGCCATGACCTTCATAATATAAAGCGAGATTTTCATCTTTATGAAGAGAAAGAACACACTAATGATAGCATTAGTGTGGAATTGTTGTTTGAAAAAATGAAAGACTCAGTTTTATTTTTCAAGCCACTGGGAATGTCTGACCAGAGTGACCAATTAACCGAAAGCGAGTTCATGTTGGTTTTAATGTCTGACACTCAGAGTGAACTCTTGGCAAAATTTGGTCACAAAAATGTATGTATGGACTCAACCCATGGCACTAATGAGTACAGGTTTCATTTAACCACATTACTCGTAATAGATGAGTTTGGAGCAGGTTTGTCTGTTGCATTCAGTATAAATTCAAAAGAATGCACAAACACAATGGAAATTTTTGTTCAAGCAATTAAAAGAAAGTGCGGAGTGCTCATACCAGAGAACTTAATGTCCGATGATTCGAGCATATTCATAAATGCATAGACTGCTATAATGGGAAAACCCAAAAATCATATTCTGTGTAGCTGGCACGTAGATAAGAACTGGCGGGGTAATCTACGTAAGGTACAAGGTGGCAGAGAAAAACAGATGCTGGTTTACAAGGCTTTACGTGTTGTACTTGAGGAACCAGACCCTGAGAAATTTGCAGAACTTCTCAAGTTCCTCATCGTCCAATTAAATACGGATGAAGACACTAAGGAATTTGCATCCTATTTTGCGGACTATTACGCACCAAGACCTCAAGTTTGGGCATACTGTTACCGTGCAAAAGCAGGTATCAATACCAACATGCATTTGGAAGCAATGCACCGTGTGCTCAAGTACTGTTACCTTGAGGGAAAAAAGAACCAAAGACTTGATCGACTTCTAGGGGTTCTAATGAACCTGGTGAGGGATAAGTGTTTTGAACGCCTTGTCAAAATGTGCAAGGGAAAGCTAACCCACAGGCTTTCTCTAATACATGCAAGACATGTAGCAGCATGTAAAATTCCTGGGAGCGATATCAACTGTGTTGCAGAAAAAGGTTACTCCGTGAAGTCACAGACAAATGGTGGCATTGAGTATACTGTGCAGCATACAGGAAATGATTGTACAGACAAGTGCAAGCTCATGTGTCAGCCCCCCAGGGGCTCACATCTTGTGGGCGTGGGTTGGCGACCACGGGGCCAGAGCTGAGTCCGGCATTCCTTCCACTTACTTGTGCCGGGCACCTCTCTGTCTTCTTTCCTGTCGACCTTCCTTGGTCAACTCTTGTTCTCTTCCGACCCCGACGGTATTAGGTTATCCGAGGCCTAGGGAGTCTTTCACTTTCCTGCCTTAATTGGCCCTTGTCTCATCTTTCCTGATACCCTCCTTCTGTGAGGGGTCAGCCTTCTTGTTCTTTTCCTTTTACCTCCTGCCTTGTGCTCAAGGCCCTTAATGAGGCAGGGTGTATGTAGCCCCACCACTTCTGGTGCACCGTCGATAATGCTACACCCTCAGGGGCTCACGGCTGGTGAGTTCGGGCGTTGGCGACCCCGAGGGATTCCTGAGCTGGGTCCGTTTTTCCCTTTTTGTCCCTTCCCTTTGGGGCGGACCTTCTCCTCTCTCCCCTCTCCTCTCCTCTTTTCCTTCTATTTCCTTTTCTCTTTAAGATTCCCGCACTGTTTTTGTTACTCGAATCACCGTGTATCTAAATTCCCTTTTAGCGATTTTTTAAGGCATTTTTGATCTATGTTGCATTTTGTAAGTTTTTTGATCTAAATTACATCTCGCGATTGTTTTCAACCTCAATTGCATTTTGTAAAGATTGACAATCTAAATTGCTTTTTAGTAAGTCTTTCAATGCAGGTTGCCGGGCCTTTTAGTGAGTATTTTGAATTTCAATTGCATTTTGTAAGTATTTTCAACCAAAACCGCATTTCGCACGAATTTTGAATCTAAATTGCATTTTGTTTGGTGGGCATTTTGCACATATTTTGATTCTCAATTGCATTTTGTGGGTATTTTGAATCTAAATTACATTTGTCAAGTATTTTCAATCTAAATTGCTTTTTGTAAGTATTGTCAATCCACATGAGTCGTTTGAATCTACCGTACATTTTGTAAGCATTTTCAATTTCAATTGCATTTTGTAAGGATTTTGAATTTCAATTGCACTTTGTGAATAATTTGGATTGGAACTGGGATAGGGCCTATTTCAATCTGAATTGCATTGTGTATTTTCAATTTCAATTGCATTTTGTAAGTATTTTGAACCTCAATTGCATTTTGTACGTAATTTCGATCTCATTTGCATTTTGTAAGTATTTTGAATTTCAGTTGCATTTTGTAAGTATTTCGGCGCTACTTTGCATTTTGTACGTATTTTGAATCTAGCCTACGTTTTGTGGGTCTTTTTCAATCTATTCTTTTTGTGCAACTTTTCGTTCTAAATTCCCTTTTGTAGGACCATATTGTGAGTTGTTTCCATGTGAGTTCCTTTTTGTACGTATTTTCCGTCTGCGATAATTTTGTTCTGGTTTCCATTTCATTATCATTTTCGCTATCACCCAGATCATTAGGGGCCGATAACCTCGATGTTAGGCCCCTTAAAACAACAATTATCATCATCATCTCCTCTTTCACTTTCCTATATGCCTTTCATGGCTCCCCTTCCTTCCAAGTCCCTCAATCCGCCTTCTCCGAGGGTTGAGGGCATTATTTTCTTCTCCTTCTGTCCTTTTATTTGCCTTATTCTCCTTTAATTTTCCCTTTCTTCTTCTAGTATGTAGGTTAGTAATTAGTTTTAAGTTCGCTTTTCATTTTCACCTTCACGATCACCCAACCCATCAGGGGCCGATAACCTAGATGTTAGGCACCTTAAAACAACAATTATCATCATCATCATCATCATCATCATCATCATGTGTCAGAAATGCAGTATTTGTGTTCACATGTGGGCGTGTACATGCCCTGACAATCAAATTCACCTAAATATATGTATACACATGCATGCTGTGGCTATCAAGCACAAGGAGGTTGACAGTGTATCCATCGGTTCCCAAGTGACAGAGTATGATATCAATCTTGAAGACTTTTCTGTTGTGGCTAATGCTGTGAGAACACAGGGAGAAGATTCTGTCAGTGTTGAGCGCAGAAGCATAGAAAGTAAGTTAGAAGCTTTGAGTTACAGAGTGAAGTCGAAACAATTAAGAACTTCTACTCTTAAAACTATTGATGAGAAACTAAACCAGCTATTGGCTTTGTGCAATATCCAGGAGTGATACTGTGCAGACAAGGCATCCTCATAACAAGAAAATTGAAAAGCAACAAAGATTTGTTGTGAAGAAAAATAAGAGAGTTAAAGAGAAACTCTCAAAACAGAGTATGATATCAATCTTGAAGACTTTTCTGTTGTGGCTAATGCTGTGAGAACACAGGGAGAAGATTCTGTCAGTGTTGAGCGCAGAAGCATAGAAAGTAAGTTAGAAGCTTTGAGTTACAGAGTGAAGTCGAAACAATTAAGAACTTCTACTCTTAAAACTATTGATGAGAAACTAAACCAGCTATTGGCTTTGTGCAATATCCAGGAGTGATACTGTGCAGACAAGGCATCCTCATAACAAGAAAATTGAAAAGCAACAAAGATTTGTTGTGAAGAAAAATAAGAGAGTTAAAGAGAAACTCTCAAAACCTACCATGTCAGAAAAACTGAGCATTCAGGAGACAATGAAAACTCCTCAAATTCCTGTTTTGAATGTGCATACAGGGTTTGATCATTCATACCACCACTAGAATAGACTAAATTGAATCTATTATTTTGAGAGCGAGTTAAGCCAAAAGAATTCAGGACAAAAGATACTTGTTAACACTTAAACATAATTTCTACCACTGATGAAATCTAACTTAATCATTAGAAACCTTGAGTAATAATGTTTCATCAATACAATAAGACTTAAAAATAATTGATCATCATGTGCATTCAAGTCAGACACTCCTTCTACACCACAAATTCCCAAACCCAATGACAGTAAGGTAACATCATGCTTACATGTACATACATATTGTACTTAGAGTTATTTGTATCTTTAAATCCAGAAAAAATGCACTCATTTTACCACCAAAAATAAATCACTACATAGCCTATTTGCAAATTTCCATATGTATGCACAAAAAATAAACAAAACTGTTCGAAATCACTAAAATATTTTATTTGAAAAACTTGCTAATTTTGGGTTGTGTGAGGTTTGAAACTCGCTTTCTGCCGGCAAAATCCTTCATTCGCTTAAGTAGCAGGACCTGAGCTTGACTGCACTTCGTACCAAGACATGACTGTCTCTAATGATGTAATAGCTTCAGAATGTGAAGCAACTGAACTGACAAGGTTCAAAATAGACTGGCCCGCTGGGGGGAAGGGGAGTGGATGGTTCAAAACACACTCCCAAGGTCATTGTTCTCTCACAGCGCCTTGCAAAATACAGTTCACGTGTTTACAGCGGTTAAAAATCCCTCAGTATGCCTTCCTTCGGTGGGGAAGTAAAGCCGTGGGTCCCATGTCATGTTTAAGAACCTTCCACTAATTACACTTGTGTCAAGGTAAATTATAGGTTCCCCTCAGGGGCTCACATCTAGTGGGACGTGGATTGGCGACCACGGGGCCCCAGCTGAGCCCGGCATTGCTTCCACTTACTTGTGCCGGGCTCCTCTCTGTCTTCTTTCCTGTCGACCTCCCTTGGTCAACTCTTGTTCTCTTCCGACCCCGACGGTATTAGGTTATCCGAGGCCTAGGGAGTATTTCACTTTCCGCCTTAATTGGCCCTTCTCGCTTCTTTCCTGATACCCTCCTTCTGTGAGGGGTCAGCCTTCTTTTTCTTTTTTACCTCCTGCCTTGTGCTCAATGCCCTTAAGGAGGCTATGTAGCCCCACCACTTCTGGTGCACCCTAGATAATGCTACACCCTCAGGGGCTCACGGCTGGTGAGTTCGGGAGTTGGCGACCCCGAGGGATTCCTGAGCTGGGTCCGTTTTCCACTTTAGTCCCTTACCTTTGGGGCGGACCCTCTCCCCTCTCCTCTCCTCTCCTCTCCTCTCCTCTTTTCCTTATATTTCCTTTTCTCTTTAAGATTTCCGCACTGTTTTTGTTACTTGGTTCACCGTGTATCTGAATTCCCTTTTAGCGATTTTTTAAGGCATTTTTGATCTACGTTGCATTTTGTAAGTTTTTTTCGATCTAAATTACATCTCGCGATTATTTTCAACCTCAATTGCATTTTGTAAAGATTGACAATCTAAATTGCTTTTTAGTAAGTCTTTCAATGTAGGTAGACGGGCCTTTTAGTGAGTATTTTGAATTTCAATTGCATTTTGTATTTTCAACCAAAACCGCATTTCGCACTAATTTTGAATCTAAATTGCATTTTGTTTGGTGGGCATTTTGCACATATTTTGATTCTCAATTGCATTTTGTGGGTATTTTGAATCTAAATTACATTTTGTCAAGTATTTTCAATCTAAATTGCATTTTGTAAGTATTGTCAATCCACATGAGTCGTTTGAATCTACCGTACATTTTGTAAGCATTTTCAATTTCAATTGCATTTTGTAAGTATTTTGAATTTCAATTGCACTTTGTGAATAATTTGGATTGGAACTGGGATATTTCAATCTGAATTGCATTGTGTATAGTCAATTTCAATTGCATTTTGTAAGTATTTTGAACCTCAATTGCATTTTGTAAGTATTGTCGATCTCATTTGCATTTTGTAAGTATTTCGACCCTACATTGCATTTTGTACGTATTTTGAATCTAGCCTACGTTTTGTGGGTCTTTTTCAACCTATTCGTTTTGTGAATCTTTTCGTTCTAAATTCCCTTTTGTAAGACCATATTGTGAGTTGTTTCCATCTGAGTTTCTCTTTGCACTTATTTTCCGTCTGAGATAATTTTCGTTCTGGTTTCCATTTCATTCTCTTCGCAATCACCCAGATCATTAGGGGGCAATAACCTAGATGTTAGGCCCCTTAAAACAACAATTATCATCATCATCATCAAATTATAGGTTACATTTGACTAACGCTCTTAGGTTCCAACGTTCGCCAGAAGCCGACTGCGGTGGCATCTAGTAACCAAGTTGACGGTGGTGTATGGCGGCAAAAGAAGGAACTCATTGAAAATTGAATGTCTGCAGTCCTTACATGATCTAAAAACGGATAACACACTCCAATACGGCCATCAAAATTAACACCGGTTATCAGACAGATTCTACACACACCCAAAGTACACGGAGCTACATGATCGCGTTGTCGCAGCCCCTAAACTGAGGAACCAACCTTGTTTACAGTGGGCGTACGGATTTTTGATGCTCTACTGTACACCGAACTACTTACATGGGGCTCCCCCCCTGTGGGTGGGGGGTTTAGAATACACCCACGGTATCCCCTGCCTGTCGTAAGAGGTGACTAAAAGGGGCGACCTTGGCTATACTTTAAGGACTCCGCGTTGTTTTGTGAATTGGACCCCAGTGGGTGGGAGGAAGCGAATACATCCACGGTACTCCCTGCCAGTCGTAAAAGGCGACTAAAAGGGCTTCTCGGAACGGTCCCCTTTCGAGGGTTTGACAGTCAGCTCTAAAAGACATACACCCGTGCGGTATAACTCTCATTAGGTTATATCGCACTTCTTTCCGTCACTGCTTTCAGGGTCTGGCAACCAAAATTTCTATATGTGCGTGCTGTTAGGGGATGGGCCACTTACGCTAGCGACTACGCTCGAAAGCCTGTTCCGGTCTTGGCCGCGCCGACAGGTGGGTGTGCCATGTACCCGTTCAGTAGTATCCGCCTGACTACGCAGGTCACCGCACAGCCGAATGTCTGAGCTGTAAAATCCAGTATATGCCAAGGGGTACATGCCGATACGGCATTGTAAAACATCGGACCCCCGGGCAATGCCTTCCAAGCTAGGCGGGCCTTGCCCTGGCTGGGTAGCGCCTACTGTGACGGCCCGAGATCGGATGTCGGTGGCATTCGGGGAGGATGATCTGGCCATGGGTTCTAAAAGAAAAATCCCCAACCAGGGTGGACCTACACCCAAACAGGGTGGTCCTACACCCAAGTCTTTAACATTTGATTCCCTACGGGGATCAACCCCCTGGGAACAATCTGTGCGTGAAAATCTGGGTACTAACATCCCCAAGTTTCTGGTAGCTACCAGAACAGATGGGGGTGATTTCAAGCTGGTAAAGAGTATTTTGTTTTCTCGCCACATAGAAGGTGTCTATGGTGAGCTTGAGAAAGTACAAAAGATGAGGAACGGTAGCTTGTTGCTCAAGACTAGGACTGGAGAGCAAGTTGAACAACTTTTGCAATGTGACCACTTTGGCGACATTCCCGTCAACGTGGAAAAGCACACGTCCCTGAATCTGGTCCGAGGAGTTATTTTCCACCGGGACCTGATTCTGAACACTGACGAGGAGCTCAAGGAGGATATGCGGCACCGTCACGTGACTGATGTCCGGCGCATTACGCGCAAGGTCAATGGTCAAATCGTGGATACTGGTGCTTTCATTATTTCCTTTGAGCTTTCGGTGCTCCCGGAGAAAGTCAAGGTTACAAGGTACCGTTGTGACGTACGGCCTTATATCCCTCCACCAATGAGGTGTTATAAGTGCCAGAAGTTCGGGCACATGTTATCCCGATGCTCGATCCCCGCAATCTGCGGAACATGCGGTAAGGTACCACACGAAGCGGAAGAGTGCACAACACTTTATCAGTGCACTAATTGCCCTGGATTTCATTTTCCTCGGGACAGGAACTGCCCTGTCTTTCTGAGTGAGAAGAAAATCCAGGAGATCAAAACCCTGGATGGTCTCACCTACCAGGAGGCCCGCAAGAAGTACCGTACCACGACTTCGCCTTCTCCAACGATTGATTATAGAGCCATAATACCAAATTTGGTCCCGGCTACCTCATCTTTTGTACCAGCTTAGAAACTTGCAACTGAGTTTCCTGTTCCGTAACCAGCTGCGCCCGCACAGCAGGGGAGGAAGTTGAAGACTTACTCCCCACTCGGGAGGAAGTCGAAGACTTTCTCCCCACCCAAACGGTCGGCGAAAGCCGCGCCGAAGCCGGCGGAGGCGGCATCGTCGACCAGGGTCAGGAATTCGGCTCCTGACCCGTCTATATATCTTAAGGAGACGGGGGCGGGTAAGGAGGGACCCCGCACTACGCATTCCCTTTCTCCAAAAAAGGGGAAGCCATCCGCGCCCACACCTGCGGATGCTTCTGCGCCTGGGGACGTTTCGGTCCCCAGATCTACGCGCTCCCCACGTAGTTCCCCCCGCCGCCGAACTGCGTCTAGGTAATCTTCCACCGAGTCGAGTCACTCCATGACCTCGCCTGAGGACATGGAGATTATAGTCGACGTAGTGGATGATGATCCTCCAGAGTCTAAGTTGTAGCTTGCTGCTCCAACTTATTCCCTAAGTCCACACAATGGCACTGTTACAGTGGAATTGTAACAGTTATGACAGGCATTTGACAGAGCTCCGTCAGCTTATTGCCCAATACGCAGCGAGTATAGTCTGCCTACAGGAAACGAACCTCAGACCTGATCACGAGACTGTTCTGGGAGGTTTCCGACTATGCTCTAAAGAGCGACAAGACGCCGCCCGGGCTTCCGGGGGCGTTTGTACCTTCGTTCGCTCTGACTGCTATAGTGAGGAGTTTCCACTCGACACTCCTCTGGAAGCTATTGCAGTTCGCGTGTCCTTGCCTGCTATGACAACTGTATGTAACGTGTACCTTCCACCGAACCAGCCCCTTGATATTAATGATTGAGGATCGTCGGTTTCTCTTTTCACTTCCCGAGGCCTGTAGCGTGTACACTGCGGAGCTCTATGCCATCTTAGAGGCTCTGCGGTACACGTTATCAGACGATCACCAGCACTTTCTTGTGTGTACTGACTCTCTGAGTGCGCTGCAGGCGATCGATGTGTGTTTCCCGAAGCACCCGTTTGTCCAGCGTGTGCACGACCAGCTCGTCAGTTCGCGTAACGCTGGAACCGGGGTGACCTTTGTGTGGCTTCCTAGCCACATGGGTATTGCGGGAAACGAGCTTGCTGATCAGGCGGCGAGAGAGGCAGTCGCACTGCCCTCGCTACCATATAAGGTGCCTGCTAGTGATGTGCGCTCTCAGTTGCGGCATTCGATCCTGTCGCATTGGGAGGAGGCATGGCGTGCCACGCCTCCACCCAATAAACTGCGAGGCATCAAGGAGACAACGAAGGTGTGGAAATCTTCCTTCCGATCTCTCCGGAAGGAAGCTGTGGTACTCTGTCGACTCCGGATCGGCCATGGGATTGCCACGCACTCCCACTTCCTAAGAGAGAAGATCCTCCTGTGTGTACTTGCGGCGCCCACCTAACCGTGGCACATCTTCTCTTGGAGTGTGTGGATCTGGCCGATCTGCGTGGGACTCTTAAACTGCCTAATACCCTCTCCCTTATTCTCCGTGATGACGGGCCGTCAGCTGACCTCGTCATCCGGTTCATGAGGGAGAGTGGTTACTTTTTTAAGTTTTAATGTGTAGTTACGACTTTTAAATGTGGTTAAATCTGTTTTATGTTTTTTATTGTGTTATGTATTGTATTGTTCACTATGCCTTATTTGTTTTATCCTTTTTACCATCCGCCTTTTATTCTTTTTATTCAAATAAGGCATAATTTTTGGGGCTCACTGTCTGTTTTATAAACTCCCCCAGGGGCTCACATCTAGTGAGAAGTGGGTTGGCGACCACGGGGCCCCAGCTGAGTCCGGCATTGCTTCCACTTACTTGTGCCGTGCTCCTCTCTTTCTTCTTTCCTGTCGACCTCACTTGGTCAACTCTTGTTCTCTTCCGACCCCGACGGTATTAGGGTATCCGAGGCCTAGGGAGTCTTTCACTTTCCCGCCTTCTTTGGCCCTTCTCTCATCTTTCCTGATACCCTCCTTCTGTGAGGGGTCAGCCTTCTTTTTCTCTTCCTTTTACCTCCTGCCTTGTGCTCTAGGCCCTTAAGGAGGCAGGGTGTATGTAGCCCCACCACTTCTGGTGCACCCTAGATAATGCTACACCCTCAGGGGCTCACGGCTGGTGAGTTCGGGAGTTGCCGACCCCGAGGGATTTCTGAGCTGGGTCCGTTCTCCACTTTTGTCCCTTACCTTTGGGGCGGACTCTCTCCTCTCCTCTCCTCTCCTCTTTTACTTTTATTTCCTTTTCTCTTTAAGATTCCCGCACTGTTTTTGTTACTTGGTTCCCCGTATATCTAAATCCCCTTCTAGCGGTTTCTTTTGCTTTTTTTGTAGGTATTTTTAATCTACGTTGCGTTTTGTACGTATTTTCGATCTAGATTGCATTTTGTGAGTGATTTTCATTCTCAATTGCATTTTGTAAGGATTGACAATCTAAATTGCTTTTTAGTAAGTCTTTCAATATAGGGGCTGGGACTTTAGTGAGTATTTTGAATTTCAATTGCATTTTGTATTTTCAACCTACCCCGATTTGTTCAAGTAGTTAAGTCTCAATTGCAATTTTGTGGGTATTTTGAAACTAAATTACATTTTGTAATTATTTTCAATCTAAATTGCATTTTGTAAGTATTGTCCATCCAAATGAGAAGTTTGAATCTACCATACCTTTTGTAAGCAATTTCAATTGCATTTTGTGTTTTCAACCTACCCCGCTTTGTTCAAGTAGTTAAGTCTCAATTGCATTTTGTGGGTATTTTGAATCTACATTACATTTTGTGCGTATTTTCAATCTCATTTGCATTTTGTAAGTTTTTTGATTTCACTTGCATTTTGTAGGTGTTTCGACTGTACGTTGCATTTTGTACGTATTTTGGACTTAACCTACATTTTGTTCGTATTTTTCAATCTATCATTTTTGTGAGTCTTATCCTTCCAAATTCCCTTATGTGCGTAATACCGCTCTCCATTTGGTGAGTAGTTTCAATCTGAGTTCCTTTTTGTAAGTTTTTCCCTGCTACATAATTCATAGTTTTTGGGGCTCACTGTCTGTTTTATCTACACCATTTGCGTTTCATCCATAGCAGTGAGCTGTTTTCTTTTTTGTCTTCATCCTTTCTTTTCACGCCATTTCATTTCATTTCATCAGGGGCCGATAACCTCGATGTTAGGCCCCTTAAAACAACAATTATCATCATCATCATCTCATCTTTCACTTTCCTATATGCCTTTCATGGCTCTCCTTCCTTCCAAGTCCCTCAATCCGCCTTCTCCGAGGGTTGAGGGCATTTCTTTTCCTTCTGTCCTTTTATTTGCCTTATTCTCCTTTAGTTTTCCATTTCTTCTTCTAGTATGTAGGTTAGTAGTTAGTTTTAGTTTTAAGTTCGCTTTTCATTTTCATCTTCACGATCACCCAAACCATCAGGGGCCGATAACCTAGATGTTAGGCCCCTTAAAACAACAATTATCATCATCATCATCATCATGTTTTATAAACACCATTTTCGCTTCATCCATGGCAGTGAGTTGTTTTTATCTACATCCTTTCATTTCACGCCATTTCATTTCATTAGGGGCCGATAACCTCGATGTTAGGCCCCTTAAAACAACAATTATCATCATAATCACCATTTCATTAGGGGCCGATAACCTCGATGTTAGGCCCCTTAAAACAACAATCTTCATCATCATCATTACTTGGGGCTGATGACAAAATGTCCCAAGCCCCAAACATGAATTAACAACATAATTGTTCCATATTACTAATCACCTTTCCATACACCTTATGCTGTGGGCTATTATAAATCAGGAGATGGGATACACAGTTGTTCCAGTATAATCGTATTGTACCCTCTCACATAATTCGGTTGAGCCGTTTCGGACATCGTCTTGTTGATATTTTAAATTTTTCTCATATTCTTTCATTGGTTTCTCATTCACAGATTTTCACTTTATTGCAAGGGGATGGTCAGCGAGTTTACCGTAAATTCTTGGGACTCCGACCATTGGACATAAGCTTCCTTTTCTCCATTTTATTCACTTATTAGAGTTAGGTCTTGTGGAATTTAAATTGGACAGATACCTATGTTTGGACGATGTAATGTCAGGCAATTTTATTTCAACATGAGCCGAGGATCTCCGTCAACACATGACACCATACCAGGCCAATTTTATTCAACAGAGATTGAAACATCTGAATTTTTCCGAGTCATAGCTAGAGCCCTGCGCGGATAGACCAAACGTTATCCGCATCCGCCCCGCATCCGCACGACTGTTATCCGCCCCGCATCCGCACGACTTTTATCCGCATCCGCCCCGTATCCACGCGACTTTTATCCACAGGTTTGTTTTCCGAATCTACTGGCATTACAATGATATTTTCAATGTGTTGCTTTATACTTGATCTTTTAGACATTTGAGAAGAAAGTGGAACCGTGTATATCATGTGCTATGTCAAAAATGAATGTTACACAGCCAGAATTGCAACCCTTTTCAGTTGGGAGTGTTGATTGTGCTTAATGACATAATTTGAATGGGATTAGCGTAAATCATCGTCTTACATTTGTCATGATAAAACGTAACGGAAAAATATGACTATGTCATAAACATCCGGGCCCCAGTAAGGGATAGTGGGGGAATTGTGCGCACTTAAGCATGAATCGGTCTTGTGATGATGAAATAATTGATAACACAACTGCAGTTATGAATAAGGGAGCCTGAGTAACTCTATATTCGATGTGCAGAAAGAAATTTCATTAAAAAAAAGATTGCCGGACTATAATTCGAAATTTCGCAAATATGCATTTGCGCACGATTACCCACCCTGCAGGGTAATCGTGCGCATAGGATGAGTGTTGGAAAGCCATACCAATACAATGTGAATTGGCTGAAACTTGCACTGAGCATTACTAATAGAATATTCAAATGCATTTTACAATAGCATAACAATGCAACGATACTAAAATTCTGCAGTTTTGGATATTAGAATAAAATATCTTTGTTTCGTCAGCATTAAAAGAGACAATCGTATTTAGGCTTGTTCCTTCAGGTTGTCTCAACGTTAATGCAGGATATCTCTTCAAGAACTCATACAACCAATCTTTGCCTGCTAGACTTTTAACTTTATGTAAATTATGGGGAATCTTATTCTCCTCTGCAAACTTGAACTCTAACCGTCTGACAAGCTTGTTACTAATACAGTCATCACAATTAACACCGGTTATCAGACAGATTCTACACACACCCAAAGTACACGTAGCTACATGACCGCGTTGTCGCAGCCCCTAATCATAAGAACCAACCAACCAACCAACCAAGCTTGGTGCGCGTTAAGCTGTAAAATAATTTTGCCAATGTCAAAAGGTATTCGGATAATTATGACTCCATTTCGTCGGTAAAAACAGTTCTACGGACTAGACGAGGTGGAGCAAGACAATTTTGCAGCAACTACTTTCGTAGGATTGACTGGGGAATGTTGAAACTTGTCCCCACTTCCCTTATTTTCCTCCCATCATCCCTAATTGCACGTAGAGCTTTCTGCACATTTTCAGCTGGTTAGGAGTTTTTCTCAGTTTTCCGCATATAATTTCTTTTCATCTGGAGAACAAACACGAAATATTTTGCCATTAATGTCGCGTTGTATTTACTTGTATCATATAATATGTTTTGCGCACCATTACCCCACTCTGCTTTTAAAACGTAACTCACTGAATCCCGGTAAACTAATCTACTGTTATTGAAAAATAAATACATGCAAAACCACTGTAAACACTGGCATATAAAACTACATTTAATTTTAAATAATCGAATCACAACGGTAGGCTTACCTTCTTGTTTGCTGGCTACAGAAAATAGCATGCAACGTGTTAAGTTTCTTCATCCAAGCCTCACAGTTATCACATAGCAACTGGGATCATGCTGACTGTCCCTTTCCCTATCTGATGTGATAGGTACGATGACAGCTTGTGGGTAGCAGTGAACTGAGTTGCTAGTTGTACTACCAACTCGAAAAACATAGATGCGCACGATTACAAGTTCGGATTGTATTCTAAAAACTATCCGCAAATTTACTCCAAACATTATCCGCGACTTATGCGCTATCCGCACAGCCATGCAAAGTATATCCGCATGGCGAAAAATGTTGCGGATATCCGCGGGTCTATCCGCGGATATCCGCATCCGCGCAGGGCTTTAGTCATAGCGCACAGTTTTCTAGCTCACTGCAACAAGCAATGTACTTTTTAAAGCGACTTTTTAATCATCATTATCATCTTCCTTCCAAGTATTGGGCCAAATGTCCCGTTACGGTCTTGCACTTTCTCTCCGTCTCTTCATCGGACGTCCTATCGATCTGTTTCCCAGTGGCTGGTAGCGAAGGATCTCCTTTGGTAATCTTCCAAGTTCCATCCTTTGGACATGATGCTTCCAGTTCTCTTGGTAGATCCCATTTAGTATAGCCTGCTCTTCGGCGCATAAAGGTCATTTCGCGTGCTGTGAGTCCGGAGATGTCTTGAGATCTTATTGTCCATGCCTCGCTGCCATAGCATAGGGTTGGTCTGGCTAATGTGTTATACAAACGCAAGTGTGTATGCTTTTGGACAAGAGATGGCTTCATGACGTGATTGATGATTCCTGTTGTTCTGGTATAGTTAGTTATTTTTGCAGTTATGTCTTGTTCTTCTTGAAAAGATAAATGCTATCCTAAATACTTGAATTCGTTAACTCTTTCTAAAATTTTACCATCCAGACAAATTTTACTGGGGATAGGGTCCTTACCCTTAAAGGCCATTACTTAAGTCTTTTCAGTAGAAATGCACATGCTGAATTTTGATGCCACTTTCTGGAGGTTGAATACTGACCACTGAAGATAATCTTCAGATGCTGCTACTAATGCAACATCATCAGCAAATAGAATAGCGTCTAATTTTTTTTAGATGCCTGTTGATAGGTATTGAACCATGTCTTTCACACCTCCATTCCTTTATTATAGCATTCATGTAGATTATGAATAGCAATGGAGAGAGTTCACAGCCTTGTCTTACCCCTCTGCTGATTGGCTTCCACTCGGATTTATGATTACTTAACCTTACTGCAATAAGAGTACCACTATACATTTTGGTAAATGTTATCAATTAACTGTTGGGAGACACCATCCCCGGCCAATATGTCAATAAGTCTGTTTCTGTCAACAAAATCAAAGGCTTTCTTAAAATCGACAAATGATGTGTGTGTTTCCATATTGAACTCCCTGCGTTTTTCGATCAAAATTTTTAAGGTGAAGTATGCATCTGCACATGTGCGACCTTTTCTAAACCCATGTTGTTCATTCCCTATTACCTCAGAGTAATAGCGACTTTTTAATAGCATTACATATTCTGAGTCGTCAAACATGACTCCAATGAACAAACAGATTTGGTTTAATAGTTTTATTGTGTTTTACAGATTTTATGTCATATATGATGAACTGCATGTTGATATTTTTGGTGATCGTTGTATGAGTGTGATATAAAATGGCTAAAGAAGGGCTTCCAGAGCCTGAAATATGTACCCAAAAGTGTAGAATTGTTAATGAATAGATTGTATTGACTGACGGAGTTCCTCGACAGTATTTGTCACAGTTAATCTTATTGTAAATATGGACCTAACAAAACGATTCCAATATGGAGTCAAACAACATTGAGAATAACAATCATTGATCTAGACAAACCCCCCAGGGGCTCACTTCTATTGGGCGTGGGTTGGCGACCACGGGGCCCCAGCTGAGTCCGGCATTGCTTCCACTTACTTGTGCCGGGCTCCTCTCCGTCTCCTTTCATGTCGACATCACTTGGTCAACTCTTGTTCTCTTCCGACCCCGACGGTATTAGGGTATCCGAGGCCTAGGGAGTCGCTTCCTTTTCCGCCTTAATTGGCCCTTGTCTCATCTTTCCTGACACCCTCCTTCTGCGAGGGGTCAGCCTTCTTTTTCTTTTCCTTTTACCTCCTGCCGTGTGCTCAAGGCCCTTAAGGAGGCAGGGTGTATGTAGCCCCACCACTTCTGGTGCACCCTAGATAATACTACACCCTCAGGGGCTCACGGCTGATGAGTTCGGGAGTTGGCTACCCCGAGGGATTCCTGAGCTGGGTCCGTTTTCCCCTTTTGTCCCTTCCCTTTTGGGCGGACCCTCTCCTCTCTCCCCTTCCCTCTCCTCTCCAATACTCTCCTCTTTTCCTTATATTTCCTTTTCTTTTTCAGATTCCCGCACTTTTTTTGTTACTTGGTTCCCCGTATATCTAAATTCCCTCTTAGCGATTTTTGTGTAGGTATTTTTAATCTATGTTGCATTTTGTAAGTCTTTTCGATCTAGATTGCATTTTGTGAGTGTTTTTCAATCTCAATTGCATTTTGTAAGGATTGACAATCTAAATTGCTTTTTAGTAAGTCTTTCAATATCTGGGCCGGGGCTTTTGTGAGTTTTTTAGGTAGATTTCATTAGAAAGCTAACTATTGCAATGGGTCCCATGTTTCGACTTCCGGAAAATTTCGACATATCTTCGCGTTTCACATCCCCCAGACCCCAAAACCACCGTCAGTTCAAAAGTTTATATATAATTTATGTATGTATATATATTTAGTTTTTTTATTCAATTAATTCCAAAGAGCCATAGGCTCGTACAGAGGAATTGTACAGTAATATGTGTGTTTACACACCAAGGAAGAAAATTCTGAAGGTAACAAAATTGATGAATAAGGACATAGGCCTATTATAAAGTTGATACCGTATCTAAGATTGTTTAGACCAAGGTCCCTTAAAATGATAAGCACTTAGGATTTTTAACTACATAACTTATTTGATGTATTAAGATACATCGAATTTTTCCCACAATACTTTCATAGTTTTCCTCTTAAATACTGACAAAGTTGGTGCACTTTTTACTTCATCAGGAAGTTTATTATATGACTGTGATGCAGAGAACTTGAAACTATTTCTACCATATTTAGAAGAGTGAATTATATATAAGGCTACGTCCTTCGCATGCCTAGTTCCATAAGAATGATTGTCCGAGTTCAAGATATAGGGAGAGCTATAGAGTATTGTGTTGTGTTTAATCTTGTATATTAGCATAGCTGCTCGGAGTTCTGCACTTATGCTGAGGGGTAGAATTTTACTTCTGATGTACAGATCTTTTACTGGAGTGCAGTAAGGAAGGTTAAATATGTTTCTAATAGCCCTATTCTGAATAGTCATTAAATCATTCAGTGTGGATTTCCTGCAGTGAGCCCAAATAACATTTAAATATTGGAGCTTGCTATGTATAAGTGAATAGTAGATTTGTTTTACAAGGTTTAGGGGAATAAGATATATCTGTTTCTTGTGGACACGATAACTGTCGTAATTTTGCACCAATCACTTTGAATTTTTTACATAATATGTATACCCTTAAAATCTCGGTCGAGTTTGTTAATCGGCAAAATGGGGGTGAAAATGGGAGGCTTTTTTCGAAAAAGTGAAATATCGCTATAACTCTCTTAATACGTGAAATATCGAATCCATTCAAAGTTCATAATATGTGTCGGATAATTGCCAAAAATTTATGTCAAATAAGGTTTTTGATAGCACCAACCATTGACAAAAGGGGTGGGAAAAGTGGGTTTTTCGGGAAACATTAATCATATCTCTGTTAATAGGCACAATATCAAAACCGTAGAAAATGGTCAATATTCCTCCAATAATTACCTAAAACTTTTGTCTGAAAGAATTTTTGATATGACCCACCATTACGCCACGGGGTGAGCAAAATGATTTAAATTATAAGAAAATGCCAAGTGCCAAGAGAGGTTGCCATGACAACTTTACTTTTAATTGATAAGGGATGAGCCATCAGCAGTTACTATGACAACGACACTGCACGAGATAACATTCAGTTTTCCATCTGTCTGTGGGAAGCGACTTCGGTATCGGAACTGGTAGCATGCTGAACTTCTATGCCCAAGATCGCGGGTTCAAACCTGGCTGAAGTCGTCGGATTTACTAAGAGCGCTAAAAAAAACTGAGTTTGCTTTCCTTCGGAGGAGAAGTTCCAACGTTCGTTGCGAGTTGATGGTTCCGGTGGCATCTAGTAGCCAAGTTCACAGATAGGTGTCGTTGATGGTAGTATTTTAGGTAGATTTCATTAGAAAGCTAACTATTGCAATGGGTACCATGTTTCGATTTCCGGAAAATTTCGACATATCTTCGCGTTTCACATCCCCCAGACCCCAAAACCACCGTCAGTTCAAAAGTTTATATATTGTTTATGTATGTTTTTATATATATATATATATCAGTTTCTTGTGCCGGCTCCGTGGTGTTGGGGTAGCGCGCCTGCCTCTCACCCGGAGGCCCCGGGTTCGATCCCCGGCTCCGTCAGGGATTTAAAAACTGACGTGAGGGTTGGAACGGGGTGCACTCAGCCTCGTGAGGACAATTGAGTAGCTGTCTGACAGTGAGACAGCGCCCCGATCACGAATACCAAGATTAACGGCCGAGGGGACCCGATGCGCTGATCACGTGTCACCCCAATATCTGCAGGCCAAATGGCTGGGCAGCGGTCGCTTGGTCGGCCTTAGCCCGTCATGGGCTGTATAGTGCCAGGGGTTGACTTTTTGACTTTTTTTTAATATCAGTTTCTTGTGGACACGATAACTGCCGTAATTTTGCACCAATCACTTTGAAATTTTTATCGAATATGTATACCCATAAAATCTCGGTCGAGTTCGTTACTGGGCTAAATCGGTCGAAGGGGATGAAAATGGGGGACTTTTTTCGAAAAAATGAAACATTGCTATAACTCTCTTAATATGTGAAATATCGAATCCGTTCAAAGTTCATACTATGTGCCGGAAAAAGCTCAAAAATTTATGTTTGAAGAGTTTTTTTTATAGCACCAACCATTGACCAAAGGGGTGGGAAAAAGTGGGTTTTTCGGGAAGCATTAATCATATCTCTCTTAATAGGCACAGTATCAAAACCGTACAAAATGGACAATATTCCCCTAATAATTACCTAAAACTTTTGTCTGAAAGAATTTTTGATATGACCCACCATTACGCCAAGGGATGAGAAAAATGATTTCGGAATTATAAGAAAATGCCAAGAGCTATCAGTGGTTGCCATGGCAACACTACTAAATTGATGAGGGATGAGCCATCAGACGTTGCCATGACAACGCACTTGCGCGAGATCAGATTCAGATTTCCATCTAAGTGTGAAGCGGCTTCGGTGACGTAACTGGTAGCATGCCCAAGGTCGCGGGTTCAAAGCCGGCCGAAGTCGTCGGATTTTCTAAGAGCGCTGAAAATCCCTCAGTATGCTTTCCTTTGGAGGGGAGGATCCAACGTTCGTTGGGTGTTGCTGATTGCAGTGGCATCTAGTAGCCAAGTTCACAGCTAGGTGTCGTTGACGGTAGTATCTGGTAGCAACATTAGGAACTACTGCTTGAAATTGAGCGTCTGCATTCCTTACCTGAATTACAGACTAATACAGCCATCACAATTCACACCGTTTATCAGACAGATTCTACACTCACCCAAAGTACACGGGGTTACATGACCGCGTTGTCGCAGCCCCTAAACTGAGGAACCAACCAACATCTCTGCGGGAGAGATAATTTTGCGTGAAGAAGTAACAGACCGTTACATAGTTATACATCAGTGTCGAAACCTTGCATAAGGACAGTGTGAACACAAGTATAAAAATGGACTCCAAATGACAAGAAGGTTACCGTCATCATAAGACAATAAAATGTTTAAAATATGCATAAAATGACGAAAAACAAAGTTAATTAATCTCTAATTATAAAATACTTTCACGCAATAAATGAGGTCTGATCCTTCTACGAAAACCTGCATATTCTGCCTATTTTCGCCTATCCCCAAATTTGTCCGGTGAAATCTACCTCCGCCTTCCGGCGTGCCGAGAGAACTTTTTTGAATTTCAATTTGTTCAAGTAGTTAGTCTCAATTGCAATTTTGAATCTAAATTACCCCCAGGGGCTCACAACTTGTGGGCGTGGGTTGGCGACCACGGGGCCCCAGCTGAGTCCGGCATTGCTTCCACTTACTTGTGCCGGGCTCCTCACTGTCTTCTTTCCTGTCGACCTCACTTGGTCAACTCTTGTTCTCTTCTGACCCCGACGGTATTAGGGTATCCGAGGCCTAGGGAGTCTCTTCCTTTCCCGCCTTAATTGGCCCTTGTCTCATCTTTTCTGATTCCCTCCTTCTGCGAGGGGTCAGCCTTCTTTTCCTTTTCATGTTACCTCCTGCCTTCTGCTTAAGGCCCTTAAGGAGGCAGGGTGTATGTAGCCCCACCACTTCTGGTGCACCCTAGATAATGCTACACCCTCAGGGGCTCACGGCTGGTGAGTTCGGGAGTTGGCGACCCCGAGGGATTCCTGAGCTGGGTCCGTTTTCCCCTTTTGTCCCTTACCTTTGGGGCGGACCCTCTCCTCTTTCACTTTCCTATCTGCCTTTCATGGCTCTCCTTCCTTCCAAGTCCCTCAATCCGCCTTCTTCGAGGGTTGAGGGCATTTCTTTTCCTCCTGTCCTTTATTTGCCTTATTCTCCTATAGTTTTCCATTTCTTCTTCTAGTTTGTAGGTTGGTAGTTAGTTTTAAGTTTACATTTCATTTTTCTTCTTCACGATCACCCAAACCATCAGGGGCCGATAGCCTAGATGTTAGGCCCCTTAAAACAACAATTATCATCAGCTCTCCTTCCTTCCAAGTCCCTCAATCCGCCTTCTCCGAGGGTTGAGGGCATTTCTTTTCCTTCTGTCCTTTTATTTGCCTTATTCTCCTTTAATTTTCCATTTCTTCTTCTAGTATGTAGGTTAGTAGTTAGTTTTAGTTTTAAGTTCGCTTTTCATTTTCATCTTCACGATCACCCAAACCATCAGGGGCCGATAACCTAGATGTTAGGCCCCTTAAAACAACAATTATCATCATCATCATGAATCTAAATTACATTTTGTAATTATTTTCAATCTAAATTGCATTTTGTAAGTATTGTCCATCCTAATGAGAAGTTTGAATCTACCATACATTTTGTAAGCAATTTCAATTGCATTTTGTATTTTCAACCTACCCCGCTTTGTTCGAGTAGTTAAGTCTCAACTGCAATTTTGTGGATATTTTGAATCTCCATTACATTTTGTGCGTATTTTCAATCTCATTTGCATTTTGTAAGTATTTGGATTTCACTTGCATTTGAAGGTATTTCGACTGTACGTTGCATTTTGTACGTATTTTGGACTTAACCTACATTTTGTGCGTATTTTTCAATCTATTCCTTTTGTGAGTATTTTCGTTCGAAATTCCCTTATGTACGTATTACCGCTCTCCATTTGGTGAGTAGTTTCAATCTGAGTTCCTTTTTTGTAAGTACTTTCCCTGCTACATGAGGCATAGTTGTTGGGGCTCACTGTCTATTTTATCTAACCATTTTCGTTTCATCCATAGCAGTGAGTTTTTTTTTATCTTCATCCTTTCATTTAACGCCATTTCATTTCATCAGGGACCGATAACCTCGATGTTAGGCCCCTTAAAACAACAATTATCATCATCATCGATCTAGACAAAACCAATTGGTCTGGATTCAATAAGTTTTACAGTAGTAACGTAAGTGCAGGATTGGCAATACTGTATTTGACAATAATTCACGCACATAACGGCAGACGCAGTTGGAACTTACTATTATAAGGGATGGCGGGTGGGTTATGAACAGCGGAGGAGTAATCATCTATTACTACATCATTTCCAGATTTATTTTTCATAATTAGAAAAGGTATTTTGGTTAATTTCAGTTTAGAAAATTTAATCGTACCAGTAATGTCTCATTCAGTGTTACTAAAGTAACACTAAATGAAGTATCACTTGTAGATAAAAAAAAAATTGAAGTACTGAAATTAGTCAAAACACCTTTTCTAACGATGAAGAAGAGATCAGGGATTGATGTAGTAATAGATGTTCACTCCTACACTGTCCATAACCCAACCACCATCCCTTATATAGATCACGACTTATATTAGTAAAAATCCATCTGTGTCCACCATTACGTGCATGCGTTACCGTCAAGTACAGCGTTGCCAGCCCCGTGCTTACGGTACTACTATGTATATAAGCGGTACTGTAATACAAAATAGTGCCTAGTTCACTTGACAGTGTGCAGAGTTTGAATCAGTTCTCCCTGAATTGTGCTGACAATGGTTACAGCCTAACGCGCCAGATCAATGGTTTTGTGTCAACCGTGCCCTGCTGGCTGCGCGCGGACATGGCGGCACCTACACCCGACCATTCTAACCTTAGTTTTGCCCAATCCAAGGGTTTTTGTCAATGGTTACAGCCTAACGCGTCCCGATGAAATTTCTTCCTTAACGTCACGAACTGCAGATTGTGCGAGCCATATTATCAAGAAATTAATGGATTTATTATGGGAAGTCCAGATACAGAATTTGGTTGGTTCTTAAGTTTAGGGGCTGCGACAACGCGGTCATGTAGCCCCGTGTACTTTGGGTGGGTGTAGAATCTGTCTGATAACCGGTGTTAATTGTGATGACTGTATTAATGTGTGTTATCTGTTTTTTAATTTAAGTACTGCAACTTAGAATTTTTCAAATAGTTCCTACTTTTGCCGCCAAGCGCCACCGTCAACGACTACTAGGCCAAGTTCAGAACTTAGCTACTAGACGCCACCGCAGTCGACTCTTGGCAAAGAACGTAGAAACCTAAGAGCGTTGTTTACATTCTTAACCTATCCAATTTAGCTTCACACAGGTGTAATTAGTGGAAGGTTCTTTAACATGCCATAAATCTATCTATCTATGACATGGGACCGCCGGCTTTACTTCCCCTCCGAAGGAAGGCATACTGAGGGATTTTTAACGCTCTTAAAAATACGACGGCTTCGGATTATATACTTGCAGCAGACATGAATTTGATTTTACCTACCTTGTGTCCTTGTTTCGTCTTCTGAGGGGCGATATTACGTATTGAAATTATGAACCCTGGTCACTACTGAACCTCATATATGTACTAAAGCTCGTAAATGTGTGATTTTATTTATTGCTATTTTAAAAACGATTCGCATGTTTCGACAGCGCTTGTATCTCGTTCAACTGTTAACACGGTGCTCTCTAGCGGCACGCACCGAGGCGCACACATTGTTGCCAACATGTGAGATACAAAATCACTGTTTATAAAAAGAAGTGAGATACGTGTTAGGCTGCAACCATTCTCAAATCTCATTGATCTGGGCACGTAAAGCTACGTCCTAGGTGCGAGCGTCTAGCGTGCACGCGCTTCCACGCGCTACTAGTTGACGCGCTTCCATGTGTCCATTGTCGTAGCTACCAGGCTAATAGCACGATGACAACTGCTAGGAGAACAAGCCTTATGTTTCTCATTGAGAACAATGCGTTAGAAAATTGAGTTAGTGAATATGCGGCAAAGTCCTCTCGGCACGCCGGAAGGCGGAGGTAGAATTCACCGGGCAAACTAGGGGATAGGCTATAATAGGCAAAATATGCAGGTTTTCGTAGGAGGATCAGACCTCATTTATTGCGAGAAAGTATTTTACAATTGGAGGTTATTTAACTTTTTTTCCGTCTTTCTAAGCATTATTTAACATTTTATTGTCTTGGGGATGGTAACCTTCTTGTCATTTGGGGTTCATTTTTATACTTGTGATCACACTGTCCTTATGCAAGGTTTGGAACTGATGTGTAACTATCTAACTGTCTGTTACTTCGTCACGTAAAATTTTATCTCCCGCAGAGATTTTGGTTGGTTCCTCAGTTTAGGGGCTGCGACAACGTGGTCATGTAACCACGTGTACATTGGGTGTGTGTAGAATCTGTCTGATAAACGGTGTTAATTGTGATGACTGTATTAGTCTGTAATTCAGGTAAGGTCTGCAGACGTTCAATTTTAAGTAGTAGTACCTAATTTTGTACCAAATACTACCGTCAACGACACCTAGCTGTGAACTTGGCTGCTAGATGCCACCGCAACCAGCAACTTGCAACGAACGTTGTAACTTCCCCTCCGAAGGAAAGCATGCTGAGGGATTTTTAGCGCTCTTAGAAAATCCGGCGACTTTGGCCGGCCTTGAACCAGCGACCTTGGCCATAGAAGTTCAGCATGCTAACAGTTAGCCGCTTCCCTCATAGTCAGATGGAACAAGAAGTTCCGTGACGAACTAAAGAGCCTACCTTTCTTAAAATTAAGATTCCTGCCAATGATTAATCTACAGTATATGAACCTATCTAGAATAATCCCCCAGGGGCTCACATCTTGTGGGCGTGGGTTGGCGACCACGGGGCCCCAGCTGAGTCCGGCATTGCTTCCACTTACTTGTGCCGGGCTCCTCTGTCTTCTTTCCTGTCGACCTCACTTGGTCAACTCTTGTTCTCTTCTGACCCCGACGGTATTAGGGTATCCGAGGCCTAGGGAGTCTCTTCCTTTCCCGCCTTAATTGGCCCTTGTCTTATCTTTTCTGATACCCTCCTTCTGCGAGGGGTCAGCCTTCTTTTTTTTCTTCCTTTTACCTCCTGCCTTGTGCTCTAGGCCCTCTAGGAGGCCGGGTGTATGTAGCCCCACCACTTTTGGTGCACCCTAGATAATGCTACACCCTCAGGGGCTCACGGCTGGTGAGTTCGGGAGTTGGCGACCCCGAGGAATTCCTGAGCCGGGTCCGTTTTCCCTTTTTGTCCCTTACCTTTGGGGCGGACCCTCTCCTCTTTCACTTTCCTATCTGCCTTTCATGGCTCTCCTTCCTTCCAAGTCCCTCAATCCGCCTTCTTCGAGGGTTGAGGGCATTTCTTTTCTTCCTGTCCTTTATTTGCCTTATTCTCCTTTAGTTTTCCATTTCTTCTTCTAGTATGTAGGTTAGTAGTTAGTTTTAGTTTTAAGTTCGCTTTTCATTTTCATCTTCACGATCACCCAAACTATCAGGGGCCGATAACCTAGATGTTAGGCCCCTTAAAACAACAATTATCATCATCAACAACAATCATCATCATCATCATTTCCCCTTTTGTCCCTTACCTTTGGGGCGGACCCTCTCCTCTTTCACTTTCCTATATGCCTTTCATGGCTCTCCTTCCTTCCAAGTCCCTCAATCCGCCTTCTCCGAGGGTTGAGGGCATTTCTTTTCCTTCTGTCCTTTTATTTGCCTTATTCTCCTTTAGTTTTCCATTTCTTCTTTTAGTATGTAGGTTAGTAGTTAGTTTTAGTTTTAAGTTCGCTTTTCATTTTCATCTTCACGATCACCCAAACCATCAGGGGCCGATAACCTAGATGTTAGGCCCCTTAAAACAACAATTATCATCATCATCACTATCTAGAATAATGACGAAATTAAGTTGGTAATATCGAAATGTCCTAATTAGTTCGAAATACTGAATACTAGGCATAATGTAGCCTAATAGAGAAATACAGTTGGCAGCCCTGGTGACTGAATATATTCTTAATTCCATCTCTTAAGGTACAGAATACAAAATGTGGTTGAAGTCCAAAGGACGTTACATGGAGTTAGACATTGGATCTATTAGTACACGTAAAAGCATGTTGGCAACAATGTCATGCGAGTGCTGGTCAGAAATAATCTGAAATATTATGATATATTTTTGTGCCAATTTTGGATGAAATCCATTTGTTGGAATAGAAGTTGCATGTATTTTAAAATTGGAGCTATCATCAGGCATAGAATCATGCTGGCAACACTGACTTATATTAATTACCGGTACTCCAAATTAATCTAGAATGTCAGGTGCTATACGTGTGCAAAGTATAGAGCTGTTGGCCTGCATACTTTCTGATATATTGATATTAGGGTAAAAAATATAGAGACCATTTATTAACAGTTGGCAGCCCCGATTGCTCTTAAGAATACTTATAGTCATCTGTTTATGTACACATATTACATACAAAATTTGGTTGAAATCCAATTGATAGTGTAGAAGTTATATGCATTTAAAATTGGACCTATCAGATGGCTTAACATTATTTTGGCAACACTGTCATGTATGGCCTCCTGAAAATTAAACTGAAATAGTATTATCTACATGTGTGCCATTTTTGGAATAGCTCCCATGTATACCTTCCAAGATATCCAACATGGAGCTCAAATTTCTAGTGCTTTTTTTTAGCAGTTGGTCGCACTGATATCTTTTTCAAATATGGGCCTGAGATATTCCGGTATACATCTTTACTCATACTAAATTTGGTTTCGATTGCTGCAGCCGTTTAGGAGTTGATAGGGGCGGGACACACACACACACACACAGCCAGCCAAACAGACAGAAGGACTGACAGACAGACAGACAGACACATTTTCCCGGATCGATCTCAAAAGTCTACTTTTTCCTCAGTTTTGCCAAGTGTGAAAAGTAGGCTAAAAATGAATGTGATCTCGTCAATGGCGTTGTCTTGGCAACCTCTGATAGCTCATCCCTCATTAATTTAGAAGTGTTGTCATGGTAACGTCTATGGCACTTGGCATTTTCTTTAATTCCGAAATTAATTTTCTCATCCCTTGACGTAACGGTGGGTCATATCAAAAATTATTTCAGACAAAAGTTTTAGGTAATTATTAGGGGAATATTTTCCATTTTGTACGGTTTTGATATTGTGCCTATTAAGAGAGATATGATTAATGTTTCCCGAAAACCCCACTTTTTTCCACCCCTTTGGTCAATGGTTGGTGCTATCAAAAAACTTATTTGACATAAATGTTTGGCACTTATCCGACACATATTATGAACTTTGAATGGATTCGATATTTCACGTATTAAGAGAGTTATAGCGAAATTTCACATTTTCGAAAAAAAAAGCCCCCCATTTTCACCCCCTTAGACCGATTTTGCCCATTAACGTACTCGACCGAGATTTTAATGGGATACTTATTATGTAAAAAATTCAAACTGATTGGGGCAAAATTACGGCAGTTATCGTGTCCACAAGAAACTGATATATATAGATAGTATATACATAAATTATATATAAACTTTTGAACTGACGGTGGTTTTGGGGTCTGGGGGATGTGAAACGCGAAGATATGTCGAAATTTTCCGGAAGTCGAAACGTGGTACCCATTGCAATAGTTAGCTTTCTAATGAAATCTACCTAACAAGCCTTATGTTTCTCATGGAGAACAATGCGTTAGAAAATTGAGTTAGTGAATACGCGGCAAAGCAAGTATTTTATATTGAAAAGCCGGCATCAGTTAGGGGAGTTCCATCACCTCTATAATGAGCTCAAACCTGACCACAATACAGTTTTTGAATACTGCAGAATTTTACCTGCAACGTTCGATTACATAGTGGAGCTTATTTGACTACACCTTTTCACAGTACCACTAATTTTCAGAAACCAATATCTCTGGAAGAAAGACTTTTTGTTACTTTGTGGTAAGATAATTTACCGGTGAAACGTAAGACTGAATTTATTTATTACTTATTATTATTATTATTATTATTATTCCGTAGAGTAACGTAATATTCTCACAATTTTCATTACACTTATTGAATCAAACAATTAAAATCAGTGTATGTCAGATGATAGCTTGCATTGTCGGTTGAAGTTAAGGCTGAGAGTGAAGAAGGAGAAGGATGACTAAAATTACTTTGCATCTCAAGAGTGTTCAACTCGTTGAAGAGCATATTCTGAAACTGTGATCTTAAACTGAGTTTCTCTAAAAGAGGGAGTTTTTTCACGTATGGCAACAAATATTTGAAGAAGTAAAGATCATCATACTCCTCTTTCTCTTTATCTCTATGGTTAAACATCCACTCCATTTTTTCTTCTCTACTTGTACCATTTCCTACCGATAGTCTAATGTTTTTGGTCTATTCCTTATCGGAGGATTTGGAGCTTCAGGTGCAACTATAGGATCTGAATCAACAACCTCTGAGGCATCGTCTAGGCTGTTCTCATCTGACACATCTTCTGTTTGTGGGTTGTCTTCAATTGGAATATTTCCAGATGTTTTCTTCGGTTCCGTGATATCCTTAAGAAATTCCATGACCTTGAAATGTACCCACCACGGTGAAGGTGTTGGGACAGGGTCTCCCGTTCTGGGGTTTCCTGTTTTCTTAACTTCTTTTCTGAAGTTATCCCTCAGGCTTTTCATTTGGACTTGCTAACCTCCTGTGTAAAGAAATGTTATATTAATTTTTATACCTTTCATAATTTGTTAATAACTTCATTTTTGGTCCGTGCTGAATGTTTAATACATAGATTGGAGGAAAGTGTATTGAACAGGGGGACCAATTTCCCCAATCTATGCAATTGTAGAGTGTTTTCCTTTATCTTGACCACTCACCTTAACGTTTTCTCTCACATCTAAGGACATTTTACTACATATTAGTGTACCGTATATATTTCTGACCAGCCTCTGACGTCGACATTTTGCTAGCACACTGCCGAATGTACAATCGCGGACAAACTTGTTTGGTAGCTGCTTCCTACTCGAGAGCGTTAGTAGCGCTCCTGGGAAGCACGCACGCGAGAACGCCCCCAGGCCGTACAGACACATGCGATAGTGTGTGTTTGTCCGCATCAACCAGGTAGCGCGTGCACGCTGGACGCTCGCACCTAGGACGTAGCCTTAGGCTGTAATCATTGTCAGAAACCATTGGATTGGACAAAACGAAGGTTAGAAGGTCGGGTGTAGGTGCGGCCTTTGACGTGCGCAGCTAGCGGGAACCATCATCATCATCTTGCACAGTTTCCAGCCACTGGCCGGGTCTGTTTGGAACACAAGCCTCTCCAACGTCTTCTGTCTTCCCACCATCTCTCAGCTTCCACCCTTGTCCAGTCTTCTCCTCTCTTCTTCACGCTTTCTTCCACCCCTGTGGGTTGGCGACCACGGGGCCCCAGCTGAGTCCGGCATTGCTTCCACTTACTTGTGCCGGGCTCCTCTCTGTCTTCTTTCCTGTCGACCTCACTTGGTCAACTCTTGTTCTCTTCTGACCCCGACGGTATTAGGGTATCCGAGGCCTAGGGAGTCTCTTCCTTTCCCGCCTTAATTGGCCCTTGTCTCATCTTTTCTGATACCCTCCTTCTGCGAGGGGTCAGCCTTCTTTTTCTCTTCCTTTTACCTCCTGCCTTGTGCTCTAGGCCCTTAAGGAGTCAGGGTGTATGTAGCCCCACCACTTCTGGTGCACCCTAGATAATGCTACACCCTCAGGGGCTCACGGCTGGTGAGTTCGGGAGTTGGCGACCCCGAGGGATTCCTGAGCTGGGTCCGTTTTCCCCTTTTGTCCCTTCCCTTTGGGGCGGACCTTCTCCTCTCTCCTCTCTCCCCTCTCCTCTCCTCTTTTCCTTCTATTTCCTTTTCTCTTTAAGATTCCCGCACTGTTTTTGTTACTCGAATCACCGTGTATCTAAATTCCCTTTTACCATTTTTTTAAAGGCATTTTTGATCTATGTTGCATTTTGTAAGTCTCTTCGATCTAAATTACATCTCGCGATTGTTTTCAACCTCAATTGCATTTTGTAAAGATTGACAATCTAAATTGCTTTTTAGTAAGTCTTTCAATGCAGGCGTCAGGGCATTTTAGTGAGTATTTTGAATTTCAATTGCATTTTGTAAGTATTTTCAACCAAAACCGCATTTCGCACGAATTTTGAATCTAAATTGCATTTTGTTTGGTGGGCATTTTGCACATATTTTGATTCTCAATTGCATTTTGTGGGTATTTTGAATCTAAATTACATTTGTCAAGTATTTTCAATCTAAATTGCTTTTTGTAAGTATTGTCAATCCACATGAGTCGTTTGAATCTACCGTACATTTTGTAAGCATTTTCAATTTCAATTGCATTTTGTAAGTATTTTGAATTTCAATTGCACTTTGTGAATAATTTGGATTGGAACTGGGATATTTCAATCTGAATTGCATTGTGTATTTTCAATTTCAATTGCATTTTGTAAGTATTTTGAACCTCAATTGCATTTTGTACGTACTTTCGATCTCATTTGCATTTTGTAAGTATTTTGAATTTCAGTTGCATTTTGTAAGTATTTCGGCGCTACTTTGCATTTTGTACGTATTTTGAATCTAGCCTACGTTTTGTGGGTCATTTTCAATCTATTCTTTTTGTGCAACTTTTCGTTCTAAATTCCCTTTTGTAGGACCATATTGTGAGTTGTTTCCATGTGAGTTCCTTTTTGTACGTATTTTCAGTCTTCGATAATTTTGTTCTGGTTTCCATTTCATTATCATTTTCGCTATCACCCAGATCATTAGGGGCCGATAACCTCGATGTTAGGCCCCTTAAAACAACAATTATCATCATCATCATCTTCCACCCCTTTCAGCCACCTGTCTCTCGGTCTTCCCCTCGGTCTCTTTCCTTCCCACTTCGTCTCGTGTACCCTCCTGGGTATCCTCTTCTCCTGCATTCGTTTTACATGTCCATACCATATAAGTCTAGATTTCTCTATACCATCCTGTAATGGTTCCTCCTTCATTAATTCTCTGGTCCTCTCATTTCTTATTCTGTCCATCTTTGTAGCTCCAATACTGCTTCTCAAGAACCTCATCTCACTGGCCTGTATTTTGCTCTTCTCCCTTCCTTTCATAACCCAGGTCTCCGAGGCATAAGTCAGGATAGGGACATAGTACGTCCGATATATGATCTTTTTTGCTGTTCTGATGGACATCCTTGCTCCATAACATGCTTCTCACACTCCTCCGAAATACTTCTGCCTGCCTCCCCCGCTCATTTATTTCTCACCCCCAGGGGCTCACATCTTGTGGGCGTGGGTTGGCGACCACGGGGCCCCAGCTGAGTCCGGCATTGCTTCCACTTACTTGTGCCGGACTCCTCTCTGTCTTCTTTCCTGTCGACCTCACTTGGTCAACTCTTGTTCTCTTCTGACCCCGACGGTATTAGGGTATCCGAGGCCTAGGGAGTCTCTTCCTTTCCCGCCTTAATTGGCCCTTGTCTCATCTTTTCTGATACCCTCCTGCGAGGGGTCAGCCTTCTTTTTCTCTTCCTTTTACCTCCTGCCTTGTGCTCTAGGCCCTTAAGGAGGCAGGGTGTATGTAGCCCCACCTCTTCTGGTGCACCCTAGATAATGCTACACCCTCAGGGGCTCACGGCTGGTGAGTTCGGGAGTTGGCGACCCCGAGGGATTCCTGAGCTGGGTCAGTTTTCCCCTTTTGTCCCTTACCTTTGGGGCGGACCCTCTCCTCTTTCACTTTCCTATATGCCTTTCATGGCTCTCCTTCCTTCCAAGTCCCTCAATCTGCCTTCTCCGAGGGTTGAGGGCATTTCTTTTCCTTCTGTCCTTTTATTTGCCTTATTCTCCTTTAGTTTTCCATTTCTTCTTCTAGTATGTAGGTTAGTAGTTAGTTTTAGTTTTAAGTTCGCTTTTCATTTTCATCTTCACGATCACCCAAACCATCAGGGGCCGATAACCTAGATGTTAGGCCCCTTAAAACAACAATTATCATCATCATCATCATGTTTCCCCAAATAATCAAATCATCTGCAAACACCATTGCTTTCATCTTTCCTTCCCCAGTTACGTGTGCCACTTGAGGCATTATGTCATCCATCACCACAATAAAAAGTAACGGTGACAGTGCACTTCCTTGTTTCAGGCCGTTTCTCTGTTCCAACCAGTCCGATCTCTCTCCTCCCACTTTCACACAGCTCACGCTTCCCTTGTACATCTCCTTTATCCTCTTTATTGTCCATTTCTCTACTACTCTATCCTCCAGGGACTTCCATACTTTGTTTCTGCATACACTGTCATATGCTTTCTCAATGTCCAGGAAGGCCATCAGTAGATCTGTTCCATACTCATAGTGCTGTTCTTGTAACTGCCTTACAGCAAAAATCAAATCCACTGTGGACCTTCCTGCTCTGAAGCCATGTTGTTCTTCCCTCATCCCTCCTTCTATCCTTGTCCTAATTCTCCTTTCCAAAACTTTCTCGAAGATCTTTGCACAATGACTCATCAGTGTTATTCCCCGATAGTATCTGCAATCTGTTCTACTACCTTTCTTGAAGATCGGGACAATTATTACTTTTTTCCAGTCCTCTGGGGTCTTCCTTTCCTGCGACCACGGGGCCCCAGCTGAGTCCGGCATTGCTTCCACTTACTTGTGCCGGGCTCCTCTCCGTCTTCTTTCCTGTCGACCTCACTTGGTCAACTCTTGTTCTCTTCCGACCCCGACGGTATTAGGGTATCCGAGGCCTAGGGAATCTCTTCCTTTCCCGCCTTAATTGGCCCTTGTCTCATCTTTCCTGACACCCTCCTTCTGTGAGGGGTCAGCCTTCTTTTTCTTTTCCTTTTACCTCCTGCCTTGTGCTCAAGGCCCTTAAGGAGGCAGGGTGTATGTAGCCCCACCACTTCTGGTGCACCCTAGATATGCTACACCCTCAGGGGCTCACGGCTAGTGAGTTCGGGAGTTGCCGACCCCGAGGGATTCCTGAGCTGGGTCCGTTTTCCCCTTTTGTCCCTTACCTTTGGGGCGGACCCTCTCCTCTCTCCCCTCCCCTCTCCTCTCCTCTCCAATTC
This sequence comes from Meconema thalassinum, assembly GCA_946902985.2. Classification (NCBI taxonomy): domain Eukaryota; kingdom Metazoa; phylum Arthropoda; class Insecta; order Orthoptera; family Tettigoniidae; genus Meconema; species Meconema thalassinum. The sequence goes on along the minus strand of OX336392.1, from coordinate 498,204,776 downwards.
TCTCCTCTTTTCCTTATATTTCCTTTTCTCTTTCAGATTCCCGCACTGTTTCTGTTACTTGGTTCCCCGTGTATCTAAATTCCCTTTTAGCGTTTTCTTCTGTAGGTATTTTTAATCTGCGTTGCATTTTGTAAGTCTTTTCGATCTAGATTGCATTTTGTGAGTGTTTTTCAATCTCAATTGCATTTTGTAAGGATTGACAATCTTAATTGCTTTTTAGTAAGTCTTTCAATATCCGGGCCGGGGCATTTGTGTGTTTTTTGAATTTCAATTGCATTTTGTATTTTCAATCTACCCCGCTTTGTTCAAGTAGTTAAGTCTCAGTTGCAATTTTGTGGGTATTTTGAATCTAAATTACATTTTGTAATTATTTTCAATCTAAATTGCATTTTGTAAGTATTGTCCATCCTAATGAGAAGTTTGAATCTACCATACATTTTGTAAGCAATTTCAATTGCATTTTGTATTTTCAACCTTCCCCGCTTTGTTCAAGTAGTTAAGTCTCAATTGCAATTTTGTGGGTATTTTGAATCTCCATTACATTTTGGGCGTATTTTCAATCTCATTTGCATTTTGTAAGTATTTTGATTTCACTTGCATTGTGTAGGTATTTCGACTGTACGTTGCATTTTGTACGTATTTTGGACTTAACCTACATTTTGTGCGTATTTTTCAATCTATTCCTTTTGTGAGTATTTTCGTTCGAAATTCCCTTATGTACGTATTACCGCTCTCCATTTGGTGAGTAGTTTCAATCTGAGTTCCTTTTTGTAAGTATTTTCCCTGCTACATAAGGCATAGTTGTTGGGGCTCATTGTCTATTTTATCTAAACCATTTTCGTTTCATCCATAGCAGTGAGCTGTTTTTTATCTTCATCCTTTCATTTCACGCCATTTCATTTCATCAGGGGCCGATAACCTCGATGTGAGGCCCCTTAAAACAACAATTATCATCATTGTGCCGTTACTAGGCACTAATTTCTGGTCGAACGTACAAATTATACTTTGGCATGAAAGATTGAATCGAGCGGCAGAGTTAGTTGTGGCTGGCCTCGATAGGTAGCACCTCTTGCCTGTGCTGTCTAGGACAAGAATTGTAGTTTCTCTCTCTGCCCGATAGGAAGAGCTATGTTCTAGCGTTGAAGTATCTGACCATCTCGACGTTGACTTTTATGATTTTGGAAGGCTGGTATTTTTTGAGACATGCATGATATTTGTACTGATGTTGTTAGGCCAGTCATCATGGATCTACGTGGTTTTATAAATACATAAGAAGAAAACTGAAGTTCTACGGTATGTGAAGTAATTGAATGATATTATCCCTCTTCGTCAAGTTATTGGCTGGTTACAAATTGTAATCTTACAGGAGATAAACGTCAGGATATGATTTGCATATTATGGAATTAAAGTAGGATATTTGTCATCGTAAGTATTTGTGACTGTATCGACTGGCAAGGTAAATGTATTTATATGGTATTATCTTACGTTGCATGATAAGGGCCTTCAAGGTTATACATTTAAACTTAATGTCATCCTCGTGTATTCTCACTGGTAGGCTAACTGACACTCATATTTGTTTGCGTAATTAATGTTTTGTTTTCTGTTTTCTGTTAATTTGTAAATGCATTTTAATTACGAGTAGTATGCTTCATGGTCTGTGTAAAATTTATTAATGTGGGACTTGTTTTGATGTTCTACAGTGCTAGTACGGCGTTCGTTTATCTACTGTTTTTCATGATGGCGGTAATCGTATTGTTTTAACTATGAGTGATCATCTGTTGTTATTATTTAGAGAGAATTTGGTAGCCATTGAGGTGAAAAGACGTAAATTGAATTAGCTCCGTATATTTTGAGTTGGAGTACATTAATTCTTCAGTTTTAGGCAACGTATTATAATTGGAAGTTGTAACATACGTAGGCCTAGCTTCGTGGCACATATCGTCACTGGAATTAATTAATTATTTGTGTGGAGATGTATGAAATACGGTATGATGCATTATGCAGGGTCATAATGAAGCTATGGAATGTTTAATTCGTCGTCCTCTTGATATTTTTGGCTTGGATTCTCGCTAACGACAACAGATGATTGGTTGTGAGCCCGCTTATTTATTTCGTCGTAACTACATTTGGTTGACTTGGCAAAATATTTATGACAGTCGACTGGAAGAAGTGAATAACTGATGGTCAGAATCCACATCTTGATTTTGTAAGTGTTTGTTAATGTTTTGTATGCATGTTTATTGTTAATACATTATGATTTTACCCGATCACCTTAGTATTATTTCTGGGTTCCGGGGTTCTAAGATGGTTTCAGACAATTACCCTCTGAGTATGGACTTACTATGGCCCAGTACCTTCCCTCCCAAAGGCCATTACTTTACTAGTGGGTCAATTGTGTTATAGCAGTAGCGTGGTTGGGTTTGTACCACATTCAGTAGTTGTTTGAGGCTGGTCTTTGAATCTTGGGGCTTGGAAGTATGCTTAGGCCTAAAGTGTGATATTTTAATGTTTGTTGTTATTGTTTTATCTTTGTATAACTTTCTTGTTATTTATGTTTCATGTGATAATATACTGAATGGACGAGAGCATTTTAAAAGCTGCACCATATTTATCCAAAGAGGAACTGGCTTATGAAATACAAATAAGGAATGGCAACCCTAATTTTCATCGTGAACTGGATATAATTCTTCTCAAATCCTTAAAGTCAGCTCCTGTTGTCAGTCTTACTGATCAAAATTCTTATTCTTATTCTCCTCACTTTTTCTTTTAAACCATCTCGTACTACTACTCCCACTCCGGGGCACGATTGACATAAAACCATTGATCTGGGAGTGTTAGGATGAAACCAGCGTCAAAAAGCAATGGATTGGACGTCAAGAAGGTTAGAAGGTCGGGGGTTGGTGCGGCTTTTGGGGTACCGTAAGGGTGAGGGTGGCAGTATTGATTTGATTACAGACCAGCGGACCAGTGGGGCTAACGAAGAGACCCGAATACTCACCACCGCAACCGATGATAATTGACTTGGACTAATGGCGGCCACAGCTGTAATTTAGGCTATATAAGTCGTGATCTTATTTGGGATGGCTGGGTGGGTCACAGACAGCGAAGGAGGAAATATCTACTAAATCATCGCTCCCTGATTTATTTCCGATCGTTTCATAAGGTATTTTGGCTAATTCAGGTATTGTAGAGAATTTTATCGCGCTTGCTATCTTCATTCAGCGCTACCGTACCTTTATTTTTCAAACATTAATATGAAATGCGTACAAGCCTCTCATGTTCACGTTGAATGGTTAAAAAGGATTTTGTTAAGTTACAAATATTATTGATAACATTGTACTTAAAAAATGTTCATTAACCCTGTATATTTCATGTAATAAACCAAGACTTCTCATCCATCATTCTAATAGCCTAGTGCATTTAAAGGATTTAAGGGTAGATGATGTTCTGCTTAACCCTCAGTTACCCAGGTTCAATTATAGAACATACATACCCAGGTCTGGTGTGACAGACCTCTCTTTATTTTTTCTACACCACGAAGAGTTGAATTGATACGGAGGTTTCAAAATTAATCTATAGCTTCTGTGACCTCTTATATATCTAAATACCATAGACATAAAACAAAAACCCCATGCGACGCTAGGCTCTTGGTATTTGTATGAAATATAAAATTTCTTTAAAAACTGCCTTAGATAGTGAATTTGAATATTATGGAAACAATACAAGAGGGAATTTGTCAGCCTATAGACATGCGAAGCAAAGGACACAAACTAGTACACTAGCATGAAAATACAACGAAAAACAGCAAACTAAGCAAAAATTACAAGCAGTGTTTTTAATCATAGTTTATTGTTATAGTCAATGGATTGGGCATCAAGATTGGCGGTTATCCACAACTAAGCTCACATTCTCATTCTGTTGTTTTGAGCTAATCACAGCAATATTCGCAGACTTTTGTTTTTGACAAGTTATAAACAAATAGGATTTCTGCAAGAATGACCCATGTATGCAATTTTCTATTTCTTGCTTGGAGTGCATATGTGGTAAGTCTCCCTCTTTTGCAGTTCGGTTTCTCTTCAATTGGAGGCAGTGCTTCTTTACACCCAAAAAGTTTCTATTACAGATCCTGAGTTCATGGGTGAGATTGGTGTTTGAAGCCATATTTTCCATAAGTGGAAATACGAGAGCTTTTGCTAGTGCTTCCATGTATTCAAGTCTGGAGACAGGAGTCTGAGATACGGTTGGATTCAATTACAAAACCTTCATCACAGTCCGTTTCACCATCACTCCCATTCTCATCCTCAAACCATTCAGCAACTATACTTTGGAAATGTTAATCAGCGGCCATCACTTTACGTGAGCTTCCAGCTGGGGAAGTCATTTCGCAACAGTAATACCCAGGTATGGTCAGGTGGACCGACTGAGAACGTAGAAATATTACACTACACACCACTCAGCGTAACAGCTAGCGATAAACTGACGTCTTCCAACACATACTTACGCAACAATAGTAGAATACTGAAGCCTACGCTGCTCAAGATCGCAGCAAATGGGAGTAACTTAAGTTATTATTGTTACCAAGGTGAGTGGTCTGGCAGACCAGTCCTGGGTACTTGAGGGTTAAGGTAACAACCACCATTTATTAGGATCAGTCCATATCAATTTCAGTTGATAGTCCTGCCGATATTGCAGTAATATAGTTCTTGAGGAAGAGGATTTAATGAAAATTTGAGGGACTAAACTTTTATTGAGGAAACCTTCACATTTGTAAGTTTGCACAGAAATCAAGTAGCCTAGGCCTAATGAATTGAAAATTATTAAGTTAGAGGTATAGAAAAACTTGAATAATTTATTAATGTATATTTTCAATCACCAGCAATTTAGATGTGTTTATATTTAATTCATTTTAGACACGTTACCTATTCTAACCTCGTGCAGTCGAAGTTTCGTCGAAAGATACAAATACACGATTATTAATAGAATTCCGAAAAGCATTTATTGCAACCAATAGCCATACAGAAATGTGGTAAATGGTCCTCTTGTAATCACTAGTAGGCTACGTACTTCAAATTATATAGGGTAAACCTGGGTAATTTCGTGATAATTTTAGGATTATTTCATTTAAAGGGGTAAGAAAATAATTTCAAAATTTTATGAAATACTTTTCATGAAGCTACAATGTTGGTGCGCAAAGCATCAAGGATAAAGTTGAAATTAAATACACATGACTTCGATTTAAAATCAGTTGAGTCTTGAAAGGAATATGTTGGTTATTTCGTGATATCATTGGCAATATCGTGACAACACCTTGATAATTTCGTGATAGTTAAATAAATATATTAAGGAATGCAACGAAAACTTATAATACACATTTATTGAAATAGGTCATAAATCCAATATTTAAATATATTTAAAAACAGTAATGAGAAAAACAAAACCAGTTTGAGAGATAATTATACCCTTTTAAAAACAACATAGTTCTAGACTAAATATTGTTTATTCAGTCTTCATCAGAACTGATCGGACATCCATCACACATGAAGACATCGTCATTCTCTTCAAATATGTGCTGGCATTTCGAATGATACCAGATCAAACAGAAACTGCACTGAATCCACTGAGCCCCAGATGTATTCTTTACATCCTCAGAATAACTGCAACCACAAGATCCACAATCCCAGTCATCAACCTTCTTCTTCTTTATTGTCACGCCCGAGGTGCTTGGTAGTGAAACATATTCCTTGCCATCCTTTTTTGGCCTGCCTGTAAAATTAATATTTCAATCAAAATACAGATTTAATAAAAAAAAAAGTGTGTAAATGAGCTTTAAAATTAAGAAAAATGCTTACCTCTGGCTCCTTGTGGTGCTAGTTCCTGAATTGGAGTTAGACATTTCGCCCTGCCATCTCTCTTCCTGCTCTGCTTACTTTTGTTCTCCTCGTGGACTGGCAAAGCAAGCAATTCCTCTTCTGCTGGATGTTTGTCTCCCTGCTGAACTGCTGTTACAGCATTTTTATTCGGCTGATCAGTCAATTTTGAGGTAGATATTGCCCCATCAGTCACTGCGCTAGGATTGAAGGGATAGATCCCTGTCTTCCTGAAGCTCGATATTATTGTCTCCGGGTTGAATGCACTGTAAAGAGCAGGCTTCATCAACCTGTGAAAGTCCAATCTTCGAGGCTTATGACCTGGATTTCTAGCCATGTGGCTATTCAGAGATTTGCCCCATGCCTGTTTGAATGGTCGGTAGACACCAACATCTAGAGGTTGCAGAAGGTGGGTTGTGTGTGAAGGAAATGTCAGGAGGAACACCTTGTTCTTCTTTGCTAAGTTAATTACATCTTCTGAAACATGGGATCCATGTGAATCCATCATCAGGATTACAGGTCTCAAAGGTGGTATTGAGGATATGAAGTGATGGAACCATTCCAAAAGGAGTTCACTGTGTATCCATCCCTTCGGAGAAAGCTTCACGAGACTTCCTGGAATAATATCGTTGAGGAAGCTTCTCGAGACTTCCTGGAATAATATCGTTGAAGAGATCTTCTGTCATTCCAACACCCTTAAAAATCTCCATAGGTGGTATCCAGTGACCACTAGCATTGGCACAGGCTAACATGGTGTGGTTTTCACCACGATCAGCGTAGGTTCTTATGTAGATGTATTTTCTACCAATTGCTGTAACAATCTTGGCCGGTTTAACAACATACGAGAGTCCTGTCTCATCACAGTTCCAAATCAGATGTGGACAATATTTTCAGATCTCTAAGTAAAGTTCCCAGTCTGTCATAGAAATCATTAAGAATCGACCTATTCGACATCGATGACCTATAGGCTGCAATATTTTCTGGCACCCTTAGTGTTAGTCCATACCGAGTTCTAAAATCCTTCCACCACCATTCACAGCAGCCTGTTCTTCCTCATTAAATGGGTGCTTCCTACCCACTGATACAGCTAATTTATATGCCAACTTCCGAATCTGTATGACCGTCAGACCGAATCCCAATTCTTGCATGGAGAGGGTGTATTTATAAATTTTTGTTTCATTTCTACGGGCAAAGCAAATGGTTTCCCCAATTTTGGCATACATTCTGTTACGACATCTTCTCCTTCAGTCCTTTTAATAAAATCCTTTAGGGTAGACCATGGCACATTACATTCCTTAGATGCCCTATACAGAGATACGTTATCCTCTCTTACCCGCTTTGGCGCTTTAAACAAATTCTCCTTTTCGTACTGTCGATATTTAGGGGGCATCTGATGAAAAGATGAAAACATGGTATGGTAACTTCGTGATACATTGGTTAATTCGTGATATGTTAATTTACTGTAGTATATTGCAAAATGAAGTCTTTCAAATTTACTACTCTATTTGATTACTGGATGACTAATTTTGTAATTTGAAGGACACTTAACGGCTAACATATTGGAACGGTGGGGAGCCCGGTAAAAACTAGTTATAGAATGCTAAGAATTCTGCCGGCAAAGCTAAGGTGGTACTGTGGAAACAAATAATGTAAACATATCTAACTATGTCAAAAATCCAGTAATGTATAATTGTTTGTTATACGAAATCATAGACTCTTACCTTTCATATATCTCCAATTATCTGTTGTGAAATAAGCACACTGATTCCGCTGCGATTAATGCACTGCAAATATCCCCTCAAGCACAAAGACTCATTCAGTCAACCAGAACTCAGGGACAAAGCCTAGCGTGGTGAATTTAGAAACACGACATTTCATGCCATCTATGAGAGAAATTTGGCACTGCTAGTACAGTTGCTTACTGCGTGAGGAAAAGATAAAAAAAAGAAATACCATGAAATAATCAATGTAACGAAATAACCAAGGTTTACCCTATTTATATCCTCGCTATGTGGTCAATGGACCGCTTATAGGCTAATCGCTTCAAACGACATATTATAAAGAATTTTACAAGCCGTTTAAATTAAATTTGAACCCAGCACACACCACTGCACAAATTATATAAACCACAAAACAATATAGGAGAACGGTTACTGAGGCTTTAAATTCGATTCAGATTACAACTGTCAGGATGACGTCATCCGCCGACTCAGCCCGCTACCTGTCGGCGGCTCAGAGTAATAAATATTAAACGCGGGCGATTTGAAACCTGTACTGCGGCAGCCCTAGCCCTTTACTTTTCTAGTGTTATATGCCGTTTTTTTTTTCTGAATAATGTCATTCATTTTCAGGATTTTATTTCATTTTTTTAAATAATATAGTGGTTTGATTTTCACCCATGCCTTGTAAAACTAGCTGCATATCAATCATCCACTCTACAGTAATATGTTACAATATAATACCTAACAGAAGAGTGGTTTAGTTGCCACCAGTGTATGCAGTTGTGGGTTCTTTCCAGTACTTACAGTAGGTAGGATTATCCAGTGGCACAATAATATAAATGACATGTGAAGAAAAGTTTAGTTCACCTCAGGTGTTGACCAAATGTACAAATTAATACACCCTATTAGGCCTACAAGCTTATCAAGAAAGGAATGCAGCAAACTAATATGAATACAACAAGGCCATCACCAATAAAAATTACACATATCCAATAAAACATATGGAGTAATTAAGCAGTGTCGAATGAATTATGATACTGAAAGGAATCAGGATGCAGATAAAGTATTCTCAAGGATAACATGAGACTAAAATAAGTTCTTATGCTGTGATATACAGTATATTCTTTTCTAGTTCTTACAGATATTAAATCAACATAACATTTTCATTAAAAAAAGAGCACCATTTAATTTCGCCAAGCCATTGTCCCAGTAGAGAACTGTCATCACACGGTAGAGCCACACAAATTTCAAACCTGTAAGAGAAAAATATTGTTCAAGTTAGCATGCCAGTCAATGTTGTTGATTCATTAAGAGGCTGTACAACATCGAGAACATGTAACCCTGTTTACTCGGGGCATGTGTGTGTGTGTGGAATCTGTCTTATTACCTGTCATTGTGATGGCTGTAAGTGTATGTGTATTTGTAATGGAGGCTGGGATTTGGAAGGAGGCGGCCGTGGACTCTTATTTAGTAACCACCCTGCCATTTGCCAGGCATAGAGGTGGAAAACCTTAGAAAACCATTTCTGTGAAGGCTATGTTGAAAATCAATCCCATCTCATCTCCGGTCTGCCTCATGAGGATGATTGTACCCCATTTCAACCCTCAAACCAAACTTAAATGTCTTGGTAGAGCTAGAAATTGAAGCCAACTCTTCTAGATCTGAGGTCTCAATATGTACCTCGAGACTATAGGAGTCAGTCCTATTTACAAGTGGCATTCCATTAGTGAATAATCGTCATACATAACTATAACATTGTAATAAAGATGTTGGACAATGACTGGACAAGAAATATTGATATCAGAGTGAAAACTTGTTACTTCAGTAAACAGCTAGGCTACTCCCTGGGGTAAAATGTTAAGCATGCACAAACAGAATTTTTGTTGCTCATGCAAAGAGAGGACAAGTGCTCTGTGGGAAGACTAGTTTACCTTGTAATTATTAATTATCTATTATTAATAATAATTATAATACAATAAAATTACATTCTTCATTGTCCAGGGGGTATCCGAGGCCTAGGGAGTCTCTTCCTTTCCCGCCTTAATTGGCCCTTATCTCATCTTTTCTGATACCCTCCTTCTGCGAGGGGTCAGCCTTCTTTTTCTCTTCTTTTTACCTCCTGCCTTGTGCTCTAGGCCCTTAAGGAGGCAGGGTGTATGTAGCCCCACCACTTCTGGTGCACCCTAGATAATGCTACACCCTCAGGGGCTCACGGCTGGTGAGTTCGGGAGTTGGCGACCCCGAGGGATTCCTGAGCTGGGTCCGTTTTCCGCTTTTGTCCCTTACCTTTGGAGCGGACCCTCTCCTCTTTCACTTTCCTATCTGCCTTTCATGGCTCTCCTTCATTCCAAGTCCCTCAATCCGCCTTCTTCGTGGGTTGAGGGCATTTCTGTTCCTCCTGTCCTTTATTTGCCTTATTCTCCTTTAGTTTTCTATTTCTTCTTCTAGTATGTAGGTTAGTAGTTAGTTTTAGTTCACTTTATGTTTCATCTTCACGATCACCCAAATCATCAGGGGCCGATAACCTAGATGTTAGGCCCCTTAAAACAACAATTATCATCATCATCTATTCTAACGCTTCGCGCGTCGTCACTCATTTGTTGAATCTACACGTGCAATGCCTATTGAAAAATGGATTTACACAGCCAGAAACCTTCCTTGGAGTGGTGTACTCAACATCTCTCCCAAGTTTCATCGAAATCGAATGAATGGTATGTGAACGCATACAGCACTTTATTGAAACGCTTCGCGCGTTGTCACCCATTTGTTGAATCTACTCGTGCGCTACCTATTCTAAAATGGATTTACTAATCCAGAAACCTTCCTTGGGGTGTACTCAACATCTCACCCAAGTTTCATCGCAATCTGATGAATACTATGTGAACGCATACGGGACTTTATTTAAACGCTTCGCGCGTCGTCGCTCATTTTTTGAATCTACTCGTGCGCTACCTATTCTAAAATGGATTTACTAATCCAGAAACCTTCCTTGGGGTGTACTCAACATCTCACCCAAGTTTCATCGCAATCGGATGAATACTATGTGAACGCATACGGGACTTTATTTAAACGCTTCGCGCGTCGTCGCTCATTTGTTGAATCTACTTGTGCGCTACCTATTGTAAAGTGGATTTATTAAGCCAGAAACCTTCCTTGGCGTGGTGTACTCAACATCTCACCGAAGTTTCATCGTAATCGAATGAATGGTGTGAACGTATACGGGACTTTATTGAAACGCTTCGCGCTTCGTCGCTCATTTGTTGAATATACACGTGCGCTACCTATTGTAAAATGGATTTACTAAGCCAGAAACCTTCCTTGGAGTGTACTCAACATCTCAACCAAATTTCATCGTAATCGAATGAATGGTATGTGAACGCATAGGAGACATACCCACCCACCCACATACAAACTATCTCGTACATTGATTTATATATATATATATAGATTATGAATGTAAGTGGAACGCGGATTATATACTTGCAGCTAGTGATGCGAAGCGTGATGCAGAGCTCTCGATCCAGTCTGAGCAACCGATGCAGTCCGTGCCTTGTAATGCTATCTCGATGCTGTATGTGACGTCAGGCGCATATGGTTTCTCTCTCGAGCTAGAGCTGGCAAGCGTGCTTCAGAGCTCTCGCTGTTGTACCGAGACGTCAGGCGCTTGCTGTGTGCTGTTCCTCGCCTGTAGTCTGTTTGCCTGCCGATCACTGTGGGTGAATGGTTATCATGTCGGTCTACCAACTCCAAGCTTGCAGGTTCGCTTCTGGCCACGGTAAGGCCGGTATTACACTATCAAAGGAATTTTATGAAAGTTATACAAAGCAATCATCACACCACTACATTCAAATATTTTATTATAGTTCAGAAAAATGTATGAAGGACAGTTCCTTGTCCACTTAACTACTGTATATTATGGTAGTTGAAATTCTGCGGTGGCAATACCGGTATATATAAGAAACGGAATGATAAAGTGAACGTCTATGGGTTAGACCATGGGTCGCACAAGTAAAATCTTGGTGAACGAGCTGCAGTACGAGGACTTGAAAAATGACCATAATATTTAATCATTAATAGTTATGAAGAAATGACGTTCCAAACAACCACTGCCCGAGCAAATAAAATTGAAACATTCGAAATAAAAAGTAAGCAATAAGTGTAATTCGATCCTTGGTCTTATCGCACGGGAGTCGAGCTCTCTGGCCCTTCCGCCAACTAACCACTTGCTCTTAGCGGTTGGCTACATATTATATTATCTACCGGTAAAGATAAAATGCCTATTTTCACTCGCTTGTAATACCATAAGTGAAATTGACGAATTGCCTACAATACAAATACTACAATATAAAGTACACTGCTATTCATGGCTTATTTCAGCCTATTTAACTATTTAATTCTTCTTTATATTCCGAAATGTGCATCCTTTGTGGGAAGCGCTTATAGCCTCGGCTATTTTACCTACACTTTACATTTGTTATTTATGTTTTACATTATAAAAAATTCATTATGTAACATTTCATGCATTTCACACTCTGATATATGAGCATCCTTGTTGTGGTAATATTCCAGCTGTTATGATCCACCATTTTGGTTTGAATCTTTCATCAAAGATAGCATGGTGCTCATACATTTTATAAAATGAATTTTATAAAACCACCTCTTATAAATGATTTCACCATTACACTGCCATATTTTTTATACAAGATCTTTGACATATTCCCCCCAGGGGCTCACATCTTGTGGGCGTGGGTTGGCGACCACGGGGCCCCAGCTGAGTCCGGCATTGCTTCCACTTACTTGTGCCGGGCTCCTCTCCGTCTTCTTTCCTGTCGACCTCACTTGGTCAATTCTTGTTCTCTTCTGACCCCGACGGTATTAGGATATCCGAGGCCTAGGGAGTCTCTTCCTTTCCCGCCTTAATTGGCCCTTGTCTCATCTATTCTGATATCCTCCTTCTGCGAGGGGTCAGCCTTCTTTTTCTCTTCCTTGTACCTCCTGCCTTGTGCTCTAGGCCCTTAAGGAGGCAGGGTGTATGTAGCCCCACCACTTCTGGTGCACCCTAGATAATGCTACACCCTCAGGGGCTCACGGCTGGTGAGTTCGGGCGTTGGCGACCCCGAGGGATTCCTGAGCTGGGTCCGTTTTCCCTTTTTGTCCCTTCCCTTTGGGGCGGACCTTCTCCTCTCTCTCCCCCAGGGGCTCACATCTTGTGGGCGTGGGTTGGCGACCACGGGGCCCCAGCTGAGTCCGGCATTGCTTCCACTTACTTGTGCCGGGCTCCTCTCTGTCTTCTTTCCTGTCGATCTCACTTGGTCAACTCTTGTTCTCTTCTGACCCCGACGGTATTAGGGTATCCGAGGCCTAGGGAGTCTCTTCCTTTCCCGCCTTAATTGGCCCTTGTCTCATCTTTTCTGATACCCTCCTTCTGCGAGGGGTCAGCCTTCTTTTTCTCTTCCTTTTACCTCCTGCCTTGTGCTCTAGGCCCTTAAGGAGGCAGGGTGTATGTAGCCCCACCACTTCTGGTGCACCCTCGATAATGCTACACCCTCAGGGGCTCACGGCTGGTGAGTTCGGGAGTTGGCGACCCCGAGGGATTCCTGAGCTGGGTCCGTTTTCCCCTTTTGTCCCTTACCTTTGGGGCGGACCCTCTCCTCTTTCACATTCCTATATGCCTTTCATGGCTCTCCTTCCTTCCAAGTCCCTCAATCCGCCTTCTCCGAGGGTTGAGGGCATTTCTTTTCCTTCTGTCCTTTTATTTGCCTTATTCTCCTTTAGTTTTCCATTTCTTCTTCTAGTATGTAGGTTATTAGTTAGTTTTAGTTTTAAGTTCGCTTTTCATTTTCATCTTCACGATCACCCAAACCATCAGGGGCCGATAACCTAGATGTTAGGCCCCTTAAAACAACAATTATCATCATCATCATCATTTCATTTCACGTCATTTCATTTCATTAGGGGCCGATAACCTCGATGTTAGGCCCCTTAAAACAACAATTATCATCATCATCATTCTCCTCTCTCCCCTCTCCTCTCCTCTTTTCCTTCTATTTCCTTTTCTCTTTAAGATTCCCGCACTGTTTTTGTTACTCGAATCACCGTGTATCTAAATTCCCTTTTACCATTTTTTTTAAGGCATTTTTGATCTATGTTGCATTTTGTAAGTCTCTTCGATCTAAATTACATCTCGCGATTGTTTTCAACCTCAATTGCATTTTGTAAAGATTGACAATCTAAATTGCTTTTTAGTAAGTCTTTCAATGCAGGCGTCAGGGCATTTTAGTGAGTATTTTGAATTTACAATTGCATTTTGTAAGTATTTTCAACCAAAACCGCATTTCGCACGAATTTTGAATCTAAATTGCATTTTGTTTGGTGGGCATTTTGCACATATTTTGATTCTCAATTGCATTTTGTGGGTATTTTGAATCTAAATTACATTTGTCAAGTATTTTCAATCTAAATTGCTTTTTGTAAGTATTGTCAATCCACATGAGTCGTTTGAATCTACCGTACATTTTGTAAGCATTTTCAATTTCAATTGCATTTTGTAAGTATTTTGAATTTCAATTGCACTTTGTGAATAATTTGGATTGGAACTGGGATATTTCAATCTGAATTGCATTGTGTATTTTCAATTTCAATTGCATTTTGTAAGTATTTTGATCCTCAATTGCATTTTGTACGTATTTTCGATCTCATTTGCATTTTGTAAGTATTTTGAATTTCAGTTGCATTTTGTAAGTATTTCGGCGCTACTTTGCATTTTGTACGTATTTTGAATCTAACCTACGTTTTGTGGGTCTTTTTCAATCTATTCTTTTTGTGCAACTTTTCGTTCTAAAATCCCTTTTGTAGGACCATATTGTGAGTTGTTTCCATGCGAGTTCCTTTTTGTACGTATATTCAGTCTTCGATAATTTTGTTCTGGTTTCCATTTCATTATCATTTTCGCTATCACCCAGATCATTAGGGGCCGATAACCTCGATATTAGGCCCCTTAAAACAACAATTATCATCATCATCATCATCATCATCATCAATCCGCCTTCTCCGAGGGTTGAGGGCATTTCGTTTCCTTCTGTCCTTTTATTTGCCTTATTCTCCTTCAGTTTTTCATTTCTTCGTCTAGTATGTAGGTTATTAGTTAGTTTTAGTTTTACGTTCGCTTTTCATTTTCATCTTCACGATCACCCAAACCATCAGGGGCCGATAACCTAGATGTTAGGCCCCTTAAAACAACAATTATCATCATCATCATCTTTGACAAATTTCTTTGATAGTGTAATACCGGCCTTCCACCGCTGAGGTCGTATTCGAGCATGACTCGAAATGCATCAAGAGCACTGAGGTCAGTCTCGAGTATCTCGAAGGAGACTTTTCCCCATCACCACTTGCAGCAGACATGAATGTGACTTTTACCTATCTTGTGTCCTTGTTTCATCATCTGGGCGATATTACATATTGAAATTATGAACCCTGGTCACTACTGAACTTCATGTGCTAAAGCTCGTAAATATGTTTTTATTTATTGCTATTTTAAAAAAGACTAGCATGTTTTGATAGCGCTTGTATCTCGTTCAACTGTTAACAAGGTGCACTCGACCGGCACGCACATTGTTGCCAACATGTGAGATACAAAATCACTGTTGATAAAAAGTGAGCCCCCAGGGGCTCACATCTTGTGGGCGTGGGTTGGCGACCACGGGGCCCCAGCTGAGTCCGGCATTGCTTCCACTTACATGTGCCGGGCTCCTCTCTGTCTTCTTTCCTGTCGACCTCACTTGGTCAACTCTTGTTCTCTTCTGACCCCGACGGTATTAGGGTATCCGAGGCCTAGGGAGTCTCTTCCTTTCCCGCCTTAATTGGCCCTTGTCTCATCTTTTCTGATACCCTCCTTCTGCGAGGGGTCAGCCTTCTTTTTCTCTTCCTTTTACCTCCTGCCTTGTGCTCTAGGCCCTTAAGGAGGCAGGGTGTATGTAGCCCCACCACTTTTGGTGCACCCTAGGTAATGCTACACCCTCAGGGGCTCACGGCTGGTGAGTTCGGGAGTTGGCGACCCCGTGGGATTCCTGAGCTGGGTCCGTTTTTCCCTTTTGTCCCTTACCTTTGGGGCGGACCCTCTCCTCTTTCACTTTCCTATCTGCCTTTCATGGCTCTCCTTCCTTCCAAGTCCCTCAATCCGCCTTCTCCGAGGGTTGAGGGCATTTCGTTTCCTTCTGTCCTTTTATTTGCCTTATTCTCCTTTAGTTTTCCATTTCTTCTTCTAGTATGTAGGTTAGTAGTTAGTTTTAGTTTTAAGTTCGCTTTTCATTTTTCATCTTCACGATCACCCAAACCATCAGGGGCCGATAACCTAGATGTTAGGCCCCTTAAAACAACAATTATCATCATCATCATCACGATAAAAAGTGAGATACAAAATCACTGTTGATCAAAAATAAATTAATCGAGATGTGTTAGGCTGTAACCATTGTCATAACTCATTGATCTGGGAGCATTAGGCTGTAACCACTGCCAAACCGAAGTTTTGGTCGGGGGTAAGGCCGCACGCAGCTAGCGAGGCACGGTCGACACAAAACCATTGATTTGGGCGCGTTAGGCTGTAACCATACCTGCCAACTTTCAAAAATAGAAATCCAGAAGATCCCAAACGTCGCAAGGTCTTAAAAATAGCGAGAAAAGACTACAGTGAAAGAGATAAACTCTTGGTGATGTCAGACTAATTCGTTGTGCCAGTTTCCAAAAATATTGCAATTACATCAAGAACACACATACAGTAATTGGGCAGTTCACACACTACAAGAACATGAACCTTTCTTCACTTTGATCTTGCAAGTCACAGAACACTGGCTATATTCCATCACAGGTTGGAGAGGCGAGATGGGAGATGAGAATGCGAATGTTTCACCTTTCTGTGATCGCTTAATACAAGGGAATTCTGTAGAATGTGCCTCCCTGAAAGACTGATGATATAGTTTCTTACTTGAATTCATCTCGAAAACACTAATTCGCACAAAAATTGCCACACATTTGCACGAATACCAGAACTACGGCAAACACCGCTTAAAACAAAGCTTTCCCGCTAATAAACAGTCGAAGCACAAAGAGTAATATACATGCAGCGATAATCTGCGATATGTGATCGTAGATAGACAGTTCGATCGCCTTTCAGCGTAATGTCAAACGCAAGGAATTAATAACAAAAGCGCAGCGATAATCTACGATACAGGATTATCGATAAACTTATTGGTCGATTTTCAGTCAAATTTCAAACACTCGCATCTCAGAATAGCAGATCGAAAATCGAAACTGAAATGCGATTTGGATGCAGAGAACGGAATCAAGCTAGAGAGTTAAAATCCGGAAGAAAAGCTATGTTAATCCGGACAACCGGAAAGCACCCCAAAATCCGGAAATATTCCGGGAAAAACGGAAAACTTGGCAGGTATGCTGTAACCATTATCAAAAAACAATGGATTGAACAAACCGAAGATTAGAAGGTCGGGGTAAGGCCGCATGCAGCTAGCGGGGCACGGTTGACACAAAACCATTGATTTGGGCGCGTTAGGTTGTAACCATTGTCAAAAACCAATGGATTGGACAAACCGAAGGTTAGAAGATTGGGGTAGGTGCGGCCTTTTGCCGCGCGCAGCTAGCAGGGCAAGGTTGACACAAAACCATTGATCTAGGCGCGTTAGGCTGTAACCATTGTCAAAAACCAATGGATTGGACAAAACGAAGGTTAGAAGGTCGGGGGTAAGGCCTTACGTAGCTAGCGGGGCTCGGTTGACACAAAACCATTGATTTGGGCGTGTTAGGCAGTAACCATTGTCAAAAACCAATGGATTGGACAAACCTAAGGTTAGAAGGTCGGGGGTAAGGCTGCACGCAGCTAGCGGGGCTCGGTTGACACAAAACCATTGATTTGGGCGTGTTAGGCTGGAACCATTGTCAAAAACCAATGGATTGGACAAACCGAAGGTTAGAAGGTCGGGGGTTAGGCCGCACGCAGCTAGCGGCGCACGGTTGACACAAAACCATATATTTTGGCGCATTAGGCTGTAAACATTGTCAAAAACCAATGGATTGGACAAACCGAAGGTTAGAACGTCGGGGGGTAGGTGCGACCTTTGGCCGCGCGTAGATAGCTGGGCACGGTTGACACAAAACCATTGATCTGGGCGCGTTAGGCTGTAACCATCGTCAAAATGGATTGGACAAAACGAAGGTTGGAAGTTCGGGGGCGCGCTCCTAGAGGGGCTGGGTACTGTAAGGGCGAGGTTGGCAGTATTGTTTTAACGACAGACCAGCGGACCAATGGGGCTAACGAAGAGACCCGAATACTCACCACCGCAACCGATGATAATTAATTTGGACCAATGGCGGCTACAGCTGTAATTTTGGCTATAGAAGTTGTGATCCTATTTGGGATGGCTGGGTGGGTCACAGACAGCGGAGGAGGAAATATCTAATAAAACATCGCTCCCTGATTTATTTCTGATCATTTCATAAGGTATTTTGGCTAATTCATGTATTGCAGAGAATTTTATCGTGCGTTCTATCTTCATTCAGTGCTACCTTTATTTTTCAAACATGGTGGGTTAATATGAAATACTTAGTAAAAACCTCTCATGTTCACATTGAATCGTTAAAAAGGATTTTGTTAAGTTACAAATATTATTGATAACATTATACTTAAAAATGTACATTAACCATGTATATTCCATGTAATAAACCTAGACTTCTCATCCATCATTCTAATAGTGCATTTTAAGGATTTGAGGGCAGATGTTGTTCTGTCCTTTAATAAGGCCCATGCACAATGGGCTGCCGTCAGTTGTGGTCGTCCCGGTGTACACTATAGGCACCATACACAACATGGAATAGCAGTCGGTAGCTGGCAATTGGCAACTCAAACTAACACTTGGGGCGCTGCAGTCGGTCTGGATAAGTAGTGTAAAAATACTCAATAACTCGCGTTTGATATGGAACACTTTTTATTTTTCGGTTATAATCAGTAAATGTGGTCCCTAAAATAATGACAGCGTTATTTTCAATTGTATATATGTATAATTGTGCGATACATGTGATCAAATTTGTGTGTTCCACTGGATTTTATATGTCAATTGCATATTATCAAGCATCGGTTGTCTGCTGGTATTTGTTTTTGTGTAGTACGAGTCATGGTGCTGTTACGTTTAAAAGCTATATTTGAGTTTGCTCACTGTACCATTACTAATACAGTCATCACAATTAACACCGATTATCAGACAGATTCTACACACACGCAAAGTACACGGGGCTACATGACTGCATTGTCGCAGCCCCTAAACTTAAAAACCAACCAACCAACTCACTGTACCATAGACTCTAGAAATTATTTACCGCTTGGGAGGGCGAAGGGATGAGTTTAACTTGTATTAAAACTCGGGGTAGACAGGAATTGCTTGATTTGGATGGTACGTATTAACCCAGCGAAGTCAAATTAGGCCTATATGACTCGTAGTGGAATGGCTCGGATATCGCAGAGCGAGGTGATGGCGGTTGGTAGGGTTATTGGAAATGAACTAGGGAGCGGGGATGGATACCTGACTCATGAAGCTTGGCTGTCCTCGGCTGGTGTAGGCTTGGCTGTCTTGGTACGGCTTAGCTCGGCGAGACTGTGCTTGGATGTATGCGGCTTGGCTCGGCGTAAGTAAACAACCCGTCCTGTCGTGAGTGAGTGTAGTGGTGAGTGGTCCAACCCGCTCTTGTTGCCCGTATTTATTTGGTATCTTTTGGAAAGTGATGAAAACGTATATCCGCAGCCCTCTTATACATCGACTTATAGCCGTAAACTGAGCAATATACTTTGCTTTTACTCGTTTTGCACTCTTATCAACTAGTAAAACTTGTTACTTATGTATAAACACGAATAATTTACCACGATCTGCTTATCAATACAAGAAACCATATACAAACAGTCACCACGTGACAAATGTACCCTACTTGGTAAGTTTCTCATTTTTACCGCTAGATGTCATATCCGATAGCTGGAGTTGCCATTTGGCAGCCGGTGGTCTGCATTCGAGAATTTCATCTTCCACTCCCAACTACAACAATCTAACAGCCAATCAGAACAGGTCAGAAACCGACATCACGTTGTTGTTCTGTGTTGTGTGCAAAGAGCATATAAGTGAAATACCTTCGCAACCCATACCTTTTTAACCTTAAATACACAGTGAAAAATGAAAATCCGCAGCCTTCTTCCAATCTCCGGCTGGGTCAGGAAGGGAATGAATGAAGCCCCCATCTAGCGGCGAGGATATGGGCTGTGCCGGCTGCCGAGGCCTGACGCACTCCTCTCTGGGGCAATGATTAAATGAATGACAGATGAAATGATAGTGGAGAGTGTTGCTGGAATGAAATTTTGACAGGGAAAACCGGAGTACCCGGAGGAAAACCTGTCTGCCTCCGTTTTGTCCAGCACACATCTCACATGGAGTGACCGGGATTTGAACCACGGATCCAGCGGTGAGAGGCCGGCGTGCTGCCGCCTAAGCCACGGAGGCTGTGCTTACTAATAACAAAATAATCTGTACATCTCCAAATCATCCATATTGCAAATTTTTAGGTTATCGGACAACGCCCCTGTGCACAAGGAATAAAGGAATTGCACTGTTTTACAGAGAGTTTAGTTTGTATGTAACGGAGACCCTCGCTTGCCCGCTCGCCCGCGTTGCGCGCCTGTCTCCCGCCAGGCACTTTGCCGTTATGGGGCGCTGGCGCTGCACTGAGTCATCGAGTATAGGAATTTGTACTTAAATTTGTACTTCAGTGTGATCCTTGACCAATTTTTTTAAGAACTGACTTACGGAGAGCGATAGTCAAGTTACTTTCAACAAGATTCTGCCACTGCTCACACTGCCGAAGCATCCAAGACAGAATTGCGTCGCATTTTCGGTACGAGGATTATAAGTCTGAACGTATGGCCCCCGCGAAGCCCAGACGTATCACCATGTGCCTTTTATTTGTGGAGGACGCTTAAAAATAGAGTGTATGCCAGAAACCCTCACACTATAAATGAGCTTAAAGACTATATTACAGCTGAAATACAGTCAATCGGTGCTGAGGAACTTCAGAGAGTAAATGCCAGTTTCATAAAAAGGTGCCAGCGATGTGTAGCAGTGAATGGCGAACATTTTCAGCACCAGCTGTGAACTAGGTAAGTACAAATTCCTCTACTCAATGACTCAATGCCGCATAACGGCAAAGTGCGTGGTGGGAGACAGGCTCAAGCCACGGGCGAGCGGGCAAGCCAGGGACTCCGTTACTTCTGTTGCAGCATCGAATTCTGGCGCAGTCATTTGGAATTTGAGGGTGCGCAAATGTGAGGGAGCCGTGTCAGTAGATTTACTAGCACGTTATAGATCCCCTTCGGGGAAAAATTCCAGCACCCCGGGGTCTCTAAAAGCCACATTATTATTATTATTTTTATCAGTAGGTCTAGGCCTAGAGTTTTTAGGTGAGCTAAATGGGATTCTTTCTAAGTTGTGATAAAAAATATATTCTAAGACTAAATCTTTGCTTTCAAGTAATTTGTCGAAACGCACATTTCTCAATTAGCCTATGATATTCAGCAAATGAAAGCTGCTATTAAGGTCATTGAGGAGGGCGGCACGAGTATTACAACGCCCTCTCGGAGAAAATTAAAGGAAAAACTAGAGAGGAAGATGGGGCCAAGTTCCTTTTTAACAAAGGGTGTTAGTTCAATGGATTATCTCACTAGGAAAAGCAGGGTTCCCGGTAAAAAAAAGGACGATTTGCAAAATAGCGTCCAGTGCCTCACAAAAAAAAAATTGAAGAGGGACTCTCCTATCAATAATGGGCGGCCAGGGAGGAAATGGTACGAATCTTTCCTAAAATGGAATCCAAACCTGTCTTTATGAACCCCTCAAATTTTGACAGTAAACCGTGTTGCAATATTACAGAACATAAAATTAAAACCTACTGTTATTTGGTGGAAAAGTCTTACAGTCAATCTTGTCAGACCCTTGGCGATTGTTCAACGCAGACGTTATGTTATGTCATGGTCTGGACTCACTTTTTATGTGAATACGCCTCCCAACCCCCGTCAAAAAGGAGGGGAGGTGGGAGGTCACTGCATAACAGCCCGGAAAATGACCATTCGCTCTTGAACACCGGTCTGGGGTGTCTACATCAATACACGTTCTTGTTCGAATTTCAATTATTATTATAAGGATATGGAAACTGAAAGAAGGAGATAGAAGGGTCGAGTACCTCAAAATGGTAAAGGAAGGAATTCCGACAGATGAAGAAAGAGGGGTGGAAGAGGAATGGGCTAGATTTAAGAAGACACTAGTAGGTGCAGCAGAAGCAGTATGTGGGAGGACAAGTAGTAGGAAGAGGTGGAAGGAAACACCATGGTGGAATGAGAAGACAAAATATATAGTAAGGGAAAAGAATAGAGTCTTTAGGAGGTGGTATCAAAATAGGACGGTAGAGACAAGGGAAGAGTACCAGGAAAGAAAGAAGGAGGCGAAGAGAGTAGTGTCTGAGGAGAGAAGAAAGTGGATGGAAGAGTGGACAAAGATGATGAAGGAGGATAGTGAAGGTACAAAAAAGGTCCTGTATGGGATGGTAAAAAATAAGAGGCGAAAGGATCCTACGGATTATGTTAGAGTGGTGAACAAAAGGGGACAAGAGTTAGAAAATAGAGGAGAACTGAAGAAAATGTGGAAAGAATATTTTGAAGAACTCCTGAACCCAAATGGTAACCACGGCGAGGAGGAAGAAATCGGGGAAGAGGAAGATGAACTGCAAACAGAAAAGGACTTAACATGGAAAGAAGTGGAAGATGCAGTGAACAAGATGAGAGGAGAGAAGGCACCGGGTGTGGATGAGTTGAGCGTGGAGATGGTGAGAGCAGCAGGAGAGGTGGGGATACAATGGTTGTACCGAGTGATCAGGACAGCATGGAAGGAAAGGAAGACCCCCGAGGACTGGAAAAAAGGAATAATTGTTCCGATTTTCAAGAAAGGTAGTAGAACTGAATGCAGAAACAATCGGGGAATAACACTGATGAGTGATTGTGCAAAGATCTTTGAGAAAGTTTTGGAAAGGAGAATTAGGACAAGGATAGAAGGAGGGATGAGGGAAGAGCAACATGGCTTCAGAGCAGGAAGGTCCAAAGTGGATTTGATTTTTGCTGTAAGGCAGTTACAAGAACAGCACTATGAGTATGGAACTGATCTACTGATGGCCTTCCTGGACATTGAGAAAGCATATGACAGTGTATGCAGAAACAAACTTTGGAAGTCCCTGGAGGATAGAGGAGTAGAGAAATGGACTATAAAGAGGATAAAGGAGATGTACAAGGGAAGCGTGAGCTGTGTGAAAGTGGGAGGAGAGAGATCAGGCGGGTTGGAACAGAGAAACGGCCTGAAACAAGGAAGTGCACTGTCACCGTTACTTTTCATTGTGGTGATGGATGACATAATGACCCGAGTAGCACAAGTAATTGGGGAAGGAAAGATGTAAGCAATGGTGTTTGCAGATGATTTGATGATTTGGGGAAACAAGGAGGAGGAGGTACAGGAACAGTTGGACGTGTGGGAAGGAATAATACAAGGATATGGGACGAAATTTAGCATAAATAAGAGTGAGTTTGTGATCACAACAAGGAAGAAGGAAAGAACTACAACGGGAATAACAATTGGTGGGGAACAGCTGAAGAAAGTGGAGAGTTTCAAGTATCTGGGAAGCCTGATACAAGATAATGGAAGAAACGATAGAAAAATAAATGAGCGGGGGAGACAGGCAGAAGCATTCCGGAGGAGTGTGAGAAGCATGATATGGAGCAAGGATGTCCCTCAGAACAGCAAAAAGTTCATATATCGGACGTACTATGTCCCTATCCTGACGTATACCTCGGAGACCTGGGTTATGAAAGGAAGGGAGAAGAGCAAAATACAGACCAGTGAGATGAGGTTCTTGAGAAGCAGTATTGGAGCTACAAAGATGGACAGAATAAGAAATGAAAGGACCAGAGAATTAATGAAGGATGAACCATTACAGGATGGTATATAGAAATCTAGACTTAGATGGTATGGACATGTAAAACGAATGGAGGAGAAGAGGATACCCAGGAGGATACACGAGACGAAGTGGGAAGGAAAGAGACCGAGAGACAGGTGGCTGAAGGGGGTGGAAGAAAGCGTTAAGAAGAGAGGAGAAGACTGGACAAGGGTGAATGCTGAGAGATGGTGGGAAGACAGAAGGCGTTGGAGAGGCTTGTGTTCCAAACAGACCCGGCCAGTGGCTGGAAACTGTGCAAGATGATGATAATGATTATTGTATTTCTAATGCACTTTCAGTTCATACAAAAATAACTTATAATAAATGTATTTAGAGCAGAATTACGATATTTTCATGCCCGTATGTCTTCTACCCACCATTCGCGCTTCCATTTTTTTTATTAAAAAAAAAACAATTACTGGTACTGTTTTATTCGTAAATGTTAGCCTCCAAGTCAATAAGTCTGTGTCTTATGCAACAATTGACAGAAATGCGTTATAAACAGCAGACAAGGAAAACTAACAATGTGACGGCAATTGGTGCAAACGGGGGACGAATATAGGAAAAATCCAAAGACATCGTTCTGAGGACTAGGGCAAAAACACCCTTTTTTTAATACGTAATTTCTTCTGAAACGAATATTTTCGATATTGAGGGTTTCCTAGTGTTTGAGGTTAGATACAGTGTTTTTGTTGATTAAATTTACCAAAATATATAAGGTTTATATATTTTCTTGACTAAATCTGAGTAGAATACTTTTCTATGCTTTGAATATTGCGTAATCGCGAGGACATATTGCATCATCATGACATCATCTGATAGCCTTGTGGATGTGAGCACGTGCAGCGTGCACGTGCACATGTTAGCGTGGAAGAGGTCGACTTTTAACCGCTTGAAGCAGATAACCTTTGGGTAACCGCTTGAAGCAGATAACCTTTGACTTATTTATGCGATGGAGATAAAAATTAATGGGTGTTGACGTCATCTGATACCCATGCAAGTTTGCAGCTGTGCGAGCGATCACGTGATATGCCTGCAGTGTTCGCGTGAGATGTGGTTGACCTTTAACGTCATCGGGTAAGAATGTAATCTTTGACTTCTTTAAGTAATAGTGATAAAAATATAATGACATGATTGCGTCAGAAGCTTTTTTCGTAGCATTTGGTTTCTTGAGTGTAGGTGGGGTGTAGGATATATAAATGCATGTGTGCGTGGATGAGTTTAACTTCTACGTTTGCGCGAAGAGAGTGTGTGTGTGTGAAAGAAATAAAGAAAGTCAATGACGAGGAACAAATTGTGTGTGTGATGGATGTTCTAACGAAGTTCAATAACTTAGCCACTTGCGTTGAGTATTCTAATAAGTCCCCCAGGGGCTCACATCTAGTGGGAAGTGGGTTGCCGACCACGGGGCCCCAGCTGAGTCCGGCATTGCTTCCACTTACTTGTGTCGGGCTCCTCTCTGTCTTCTTTCCTGTCGACCTCACTTGGTCAACGCTTGTTCTCTTCCGACCCCGACGGTATTAGGGTATCCGAGGCCTAGGGAGTCTCTTCCTTTCCCGCCTTAATTGGCCCTTGTCTCATCTTTTCTGATTCCCTCCTTCTGCGAGGGGTCAGCCTTCTTTTTCTTTTCCTTTTACCTCCTGCCTTGTGCTCAAGGCCCTTAAGGAGGCAGGGTAGGGTGTATGTAGCCCCACCACTTCTGGTGCACCCTAGATAATGCTACACCCTCAGGGGCTCACGGCTGGTGAGTTCGGGAATTGGCGACCCCGAGAGATTCCTGAGCTGGGTCCGTTTTCCCCTTTTGTCCCTTACCTTCGGGGCGGACCCTCTCCTCTTTCACTTTCCTATCTGCCTTTCATGGCTCTCCTTCCTTCCAAGTCCCTCAATCCGCATTCTTCGAGGGTTGAGGGCATTTCTTTTCCTCCTGTCCTTTATTTGCCTTATTCTCCTTTAGTTTTCCATTTCTTCTTCTAGTCTGTAGGTTGGTAGTTAGTTTTAGTTTTAAGTTTGCATTTCATTTTCATCTTCACGATCACCCAAACCATCAGGGGCCGATAGCCTAGATGTTAGGCCCCTTAAAACAACAATTATCATCATCATCATCATCATATATTCTAATAAGAAACTATCAGAACTAATAATTGATTTACCGTATATGGTCCAAATTATTCGGGCTGTGGAGACGAGATTTGGAAGAAAAATAGTGGTGGACATTATCATTGAAGGTGAGATAACAAGTGTATTTCTACCAGCAGTATTTGCAAAACTAAGCGCATCAGAGATCGATGAACTAAACTCACTTAGAGGCAAACTGACGTTGGTGTATTTGGGGTTGAAGAACCGCTCACATCAAGTTGTTTTAAAACTGTAAATGTTTGGTGAGTATATATATGCAGATTATATATGTATTGATTGATATAACGAATGATATATATATATTTAGTTGCTTATTATTTCTTAATTTGTTTAATTTTTTCAGATTATCTAAAAACTAATAAAAGGAACAGCAAAATGAAGTGGAAAACTGTTAATTTTCTGAGTGGAACTGAACATCGATCGCACCCGGTAATATAGTATCATCGTGTATGCTTTCATCAGTCTGAAGAAGAGGAAGGAGAAGAAGATGATAATGAGGTGAGTCATAATGAGAAAGAAGCTTGTTTTAACAAATGGACATCTTCGAGTGGAATTTCAACATTTTCAGTCTACGTTACTAATGTTAGCAAATCAGATGATAGTCAGCGAGAGGTGACAGAAACAGTTTTAAGATATTTGTTACAAGAATTATGTGAAGATGAACATTTTTATGTTTCTTCGGATACAATACATTTGATGAGGTTTACAAAATTGAATTTTCCATCACTTGTTTTGAAGTAACAAAATTGAATGAGTATAGAAACAAATTGCTTGGTAAACTTCAGGACGAATTTCCCTTTGAAGCCATTCATTGTTCGCTGGAGATTACAGGCAGCAATTTATCTCAATGGCTTGAATACACTTAAAAAGATTATAGGTTTATGGTGAGCCGATGTTACAGCAACTGCTGATGGTGTATTAACAACAGTGCAAATTGGACAATTGCTTAGACAACAATGGCAACACCTCCTACCAAACGTAGAAAGGTTGATATTGTAATACATAATAATAACAGTGAAAATACAAGAAACCAATTGGACAATGCATTTGAAAGTGTTTCTAATTTTAGAAGTGAACTAAATGGTGCTATGTCAATATCATACCAAATCGGGGAATACACTCAAACGGACTTGATTGAGAACAGTGATGAGTTGATTGAATGTTGGAGAGTTATTTGCAACCACATATTGCAACAAGCTGTGAATTGTGAAGAAATTACACTTCAAATAAAGGATGAATCTTTCTTAAGCTGTGAGTTAATTGAAACGGCATTCAATTCTAGAGTGTACACACTTGCAGTTTCAAATGTTAAGAATGAGTTTTTGGATCCCCGCGAATTTTTAGCAAATGCTAATATTTGGTTTACAAAGTATGTTAAGAAAGCGTTAACTGTGCAAGCTTTAAAGGTGAATTCAGTTTTGTGTGCACAGTATGTGCTTCGCGACATATCAGAAACAAAATATTTTGCTGTCAAAAATAAAGTAGTTTTCGAGTATACGGATGTAAATGAATTTTTTAATAATCATATCATTGAAGGTACATTGAAAAAATGAGCGAATTTGAAGCAAATGGCTCTGGGTGGGCTTTAGAAAAAATTCATAGTTTGAGAATTAATATAAATAAATATGTTGGATTTCAAGTAGGAATGCCCAATACTAGTAGATTGCCTGATGTAATCTTCTAATATATAAAAGTGAAAGTCTGTATGTATGTATGTATGTATGTATATATGTTGGTTCCGTATACAAATCTACACCGTTCCACCAATCTCAACCATATTTTGCATACACATAGTTTAGGACCCAGAAGGAACCGCTGGCTACATGAATTTTCGATAGTCTTTCTCATTCTTCTGATTTCGGCCCTTTTTCACTCAAAAACAGGCTAATCAAATCATAAAATATACTCATGAAGGAATGGCAAGGCAGATAGTTTCCATGGCAACATAGCTCAAGTCCAGACACGGCCGACTTGATGCCAATTGCGCTCAGCACTACCGGTATAGAAAATGAGGATCTTTACTTGAAATCCCGTTAGTTACTCAACTGCTCACACAGCACTGTCAACCGAGTTTAGCATAACAAAGACTTGACACTATCTTCTTTCTACTATATATTTTTCAAATACCACTCACTCACTCACTCATTCATTTATTCATCACGAAATCTCAGAAACCACCGAACGGATTGGAATGAAATCTGGTATGCAGCTTCCTCAAGGGCCGCAAATGCCCACTAAGAGAGACATTTTGGCTATTCAGGTTCTAAAGGGGTGTTAGGGGGTAGACCTGCATTTAATTGAATAGCAATATCTCCCGATTGGTTTCATGGGGGGATGTGATACTCGGCATATAAACTCATCATTAAAAATAAGAAGACATGTGTCTGAGGGTTTTTCGATGTGGTGTATATAATGAGGTGAAAGAGTGTGTCTCTTAAACGACATAGGCGAGGAGTTTGAAACACAGCGGAAAAAAATCAACATAAAAAAGAAGTAAATATGTGTTTGACAGTTTTTTCATAAATCCAATTTAAGGGGCCCATGGGGAGAGATGAAATTCTGGGGGGGGGGGGGACAGGAAAGAAAGTGTCCTAACTGATTGACTGACTGGCTCACTCATCAAACTCAGGAGGAAAAACTGCTTTAAAGTAAGTAAATAGCTATTCGACAGTTTTTTTTTTCATAAATCAAATTTAAGGGGTTCATGGGGAGGGGTGAAATTCTGAAAAAAGAAAATTGAAAGAAAATGTCCAGACTCACTCACTTACTCACTCACTAATCATCGCCTAGCCAAAATTATTGAAGTTAGAAACATGACAGTTTGGGGATATGTTCATTGTATGTCAAAACCGTCTACTAAGGGAGGATTTTCGGATATTCAGGTTCTAAAGGGGTCTTAAGGGGATTAAACCTGCATTTCATTGAATAACAATATCTCCCGATTGGTTTCATTGGGGGATGTGATACACGGCATATAAACTCATCATTAAAAAGTAACAAGACACGTGTCTGAGGGTTTTTCGATGTGTTTATGAGGTTAAAGGGGTGAAAAGTGGGGATTGAAAGATTCCTAACGGAGCGTGTATCTCTTAAACGACATAGGCGAGGAGTTTGAAACTCAGCGGGAAAAAAATCAGCATAAAAATAAGTAAATATGTGTTTGACCGCTTTTCCATAAATCCAATTTAAGGGGCCCATGGGGAGGGGTGAAATTCGGGGGGGGGACGGGGACAGGAAAGAAAGTGTCCTAACTGATTGACTGACTGACTCACTCATCAAACTCAGGGGGAAAAACTGCTTTAAAGTAAGTAAATAGCTTTTCGACAGTTTGTTTTTCAATCAAATTGAAGGGGTTCATCGGGTGGGGTGAAATTCTGAAGAAAAAAAAATGAAAGGAAATGTCCTGACTCATTCACTCACTCATCATCGCCCAGCCAAAAATATTGAAGTTGGAAACATGACATTTCGGGGATATGTTCCTTGTATGTCAAAACCGTACACTAAGGTAGGTTTTTTGGATATTCGGGTTCTAAAGGGGTCTTAAGGGGGTTAAACCTGCATTTCATTGAATATCAATATCTCACGAGTGGTTTCATTTGTGGATGTGATACTCGGCATATAAACTAATCATTAAAAATACGCAGACATGTGTCTAAGCGTTTTTCGACGTGGTGTATTATTATGAGGTGAAAGGGCTGAAAAGTGGGGGTTGAAGGATTCCTAATGGAGCGTGTAGGCCTATCTCTTAAACGACATAGGCGAGAAATTTGAAACTCAGCGAAAAAAAATCAGCTTAAAAAGTAAGTAAATCGGTTTTCGACTGTTTTTTTTTCATAAATTAATTATGGGGCCAATGGGGTGGGGTGAAATTCTGGGGGGAAAAATGAGAGAAAGTGTCCTAACCGACTGACTCAGGGGAAAAAGACAGCTTAAGAAATAAGTTAATAGGTGTTCAAGCGTTTTTTAATCAATCCAATTTAAGGGGCCCATGGGGAGGGCTAAAATTCTGGTAAAATAAATGAAAGAAAATGACCTGTCTGACTCACTCACTCATCACGCCCAGCGAAAACTATTAAAGTTGGAAACATGAAATTTTGGGAATATGTTCGCTGTATGTCGAAAACGTTAACTAAGGAATGATTTTTGTTTATTTGGGTTTTAGAGACGTGTCAAGGGGGTAAACGTGCATTTCATTGAATAACGATATCTCATGAGTTGTTTGTTTGGGGATGTGATATTCGGTATATAAACTAATCATTAAAAATAATCAGACATATGTCTATGGGTTTATCGATGTGGTGTATATTATGAGGTGAAAGGGGTGAAAATTGGGGGTTGAGGGATTCTTGACGGAGCGTGTATCTCTGAAACGACATAGGCGTGAAGTTTGAAATTCGGTTAGAAAAAACAGCTTAAAATACAAGTAAATAGGTGTTCGAACGTTTTTTTTCATAAATCCAATTTAAGGGGCCCTTGGAGAGGGGTGAATTTGTGGGGAAAAAAACAGGAAAGAAAGTGTCCTAACTGATTGACTCACTTACTCACTCATCAAACTCAGGGGGAAAACAGCTTTAAATAAGTAAATAGGTGTTTGACAGTTTGTTTCATAAATCCAATTTAAGGGGTTCATGGGGACGGGTGAAATTATCAAAAATAAATGAAAGAAAATATCCTGACTGACTGACTCACTCACTCATCATCGCCCAGCCAAAATTATTGAAGTTAGAAACATGAAATTTTGGGTATATGTTCGTTGTATGTCGAAAACGTCCACTAAGAAAAGAGTTTTGGATATTCAGGTTCTAAAGAGGTGTTAAGGGGGTAAACGTGCTTTCCATTGAATAACAATATCTCACGAGTGGTTTCATTTGGGGATGTGATACTTGGCACATATACTAATCATTAAAAATAAGCTGACACATGTCTAATGGTTTTTCGATGTAGTGTATATTATGAGGTGAAAGGGATGAAAAGTGGGGGTTGAAAGATTCCTAACTGAGCGTGTATCTCTTAAACGACATAGGGAGGAGTCTGAAACTCGGAGGAAATCTATCAGCTTAAAAATAAATAAATAAATGAATAAATAAATAAAATAAATAGGTGTTCGACCGTGTTTTCATAAATGCAATTTAAGGGGCATATGGGGAGGGGTGAACTTCTGGAAGAAAAACGTCCACTAAGGAAGGATTTTTGTATGTTTGCTCTCATCGACCAACCAAAACTATTAAAGTTAGAAGAATGATATTTTGAGGATATGTTTGTTTGTTGTGTGTCGAAAACGTCTACTAAGCAGGGATTTTTGGGTATTCAGGTTCTAAAGGGGTGTTAACGGGGTTAAACCTGCATTTCATTGAAAAACAATATGATACGACTACGACGCGAGCGAAGCGAGGCTAAAATTGAGATGGTGTGTGTCTGTGTATTACTCAATCTCGCAAGTACCACTGGTCCGATTTACGTGAATTTTACATGGAAGTAGCTGATTTACCTGGTTAAAATATAGGTTACCTTTGATTTCAATACTTTGCACTATTTAAAATGGCGACCATTTCAGTGACGTCACTACACCCTTTGGTTTCAAACTTTCATATTTCCATTTCAAATAAAATGAGAACGCTAAGAAATAGCAAACTTTTGATGGCATATGCGAGGTTTAAAATTACATTTTCTATCCGAAAGGTATCTGCAACTGTTAGCGAGTAAAACCTAAATTTGTGCTATAAAACACGGTCAACGCCGAGCGGTGTAGTTGGACAAAATGTTCCATCCTTAATCTCCCTCTGCGCAGCACCTCGCCTATCCCCTGTTTTAACTGTCACCTTCACATTTTAATTTATTTATGACGCGTAGCGAAGCACGGGTACTTCAGCTAGTAGTCAATAAATTTGCAGTGCTAAATTTGTATGATACAAAGGAAGCTTGTTTTGCGTGGAGTGTGGTTGCTGGTTTGTATCCAAAAACGCGAAACGTGAATCATCTTTCTTCCTATCCTAATTACAGAGATGTTTTAAATTTAGGTGATTTTCCAATGCAAATTAAATATTTAAACAAGTTTGAAAATCAAAACAATATTTCTGTGAATGTGAATGGAGCACAATATGATAAAAAAAAATGGGTGTGTATGGGAACAAACGAAGTAAAAGAAAAAAAACATTTACTATTGTACCTTTGTATGTATCAGATAAAGTATATGAAAGGAGTGTGGACTTATTGATGTTGCAGATTGGAAACAGTGAAAGTTATCACTTTTGTTTAATTAGAAATCTCGGTCGCCTGGTGCGTTAAGATACAGATCCATTTATAATTTATGCAGACACTGAATGCGTTTTGTCTCCTATTTCCTCTTGTTTTCCAAACAGTGACATTCCTAACTGTACATTAACCCATAAGCATATTCCTTGCAGCATTTCTTTATACCTTCATTGTAATTTTGATAGTGATTTGTGCAGTTTTAAACTCTTTAGGGGAAATAATTGCATAGAATTGTTTGTAAAGGAACTTTATAGTATTGTAGATAAACTTCAAACATATTATTTATCAGCTAAACCGATGTTAAAGATGACGGAAAATGAAGAAAGATTATTTTTGATAAGTAAAATTTGTCATATTTGCGAGAAACCGATTGCAGATAATGAACTCAAAGTACGCGATCATTGTCACATAACTGGAAAATATAGAGGAAGCGCACACAATAGTTGTAATTTAAATTACAAAGTAACAAAGGTTCTGCCTATAGCATTTCATAATCTAACGGCGTATGATGGACATTTTATAATTAAAGAAATTTGTGAGAAACAAGATGGTGAGGTGTTACATAATCCTGGTCATATAAGTTTGTTAGCAATGAATATGGAACGTTATAAAGGGTTTACAAAGCCTGTACGGGTTAAGAATGGATTCATTCTGTTAAGATTTATCGATACATATAATTTCTTGTCCTGTTCACTAGATCAATGTTCATCTTCGTTAAGTGAAGATTCAAAGCAAATAACTAGACGTTATTTTAATGATGATGCACAATTTCGACTTACTGCGAGAAAAGGCGTGTTTCCATATGAATACGTCACAAGTATGGATGTACTTAACGAAACTAAATTACCTGAAATATCCAAGTTTTATAGCAGTCTTTATAATCAAACAATATCGAACGAGGAGTATGAGTTTGCTCAATCGGTGTGGGAAACGTTTTCCTGTCAAACATTAGGAGAATACGCCGATTTGTATTTAAAGGTAGACACTCTTCTTTTGGCAGATGTCTTTGAAAATTTTAGATCGAATGGCATGGAGACGTATGGCATTGATGCAGCTCATTTTTACACTGCTCCATCTATGTCTTGGTGTGCAATGAAAAAGATAACCAATGTTCCACTTGAATTGCTTCAATATATTGATATGTTACACTTTTTTGAACGATCTATTCGAGGAGGTAATGTTCAGTGTATAACACGACATGCGATTGCTAATAATAAGTATATGAAAACTTATGTTGAGAAAAAACAAGAGTCCTACATAATGTACTTTGAAGTTAATAATTTATATGGATATGCTATGATGGAATATCTTCCAACAGGTGGCTTTAAATGGGTTGCAAATGTTGAAGGGTTTAATGTTTTAACTATTGATGATACTTCAGAAATTGGATATATTTTGGAAGTAGATTTGACTTATCCTCAAGAGTTACATGACAAACATTCAGATTACCCTCTATGTCCCGAAATGTTGACAAAGCTAATGGCTACCCTAGATAATAAAGAACGTTATGTTTTGCATTATAGAATGTTAAAGCAATGTATTCAACTAGGAATGAAATTAGATCGTATTCACAGAATAATTGAATTCAATCAGAGCCAATGGCTAAAACCATATATTGATGTGAACACAGAGAAACGAAAACATGCCAAAAATGATTTTGAAAAGAATTTTTATAAATTGATGAATAATGCAATTTTTGGTCGTTCACTGATGAATGTGAGGAAGTTAAGGGACATCAAATGGGTCACCAAATGGCATGGAGCTCGTGGTGCTAGGTCTTTAATAGGTAAGGCTAATTTTAAACATAGAATTATATTCGATGAACAATGTATGGTCATCGAGATGAGCAGACTAAAGATTTTTCACAATCAACCAGTATATGTTGGTGCATCTATATTAGATTTGTCTAAATGTAAAATGAATGACTTTCATTACAATGTTATTTTAGCAAATCCTGAATCAAATGTGAGGTTGTTATACACAGACACAGATAGTTTTATGTATATATTCTATTATGATATTTATGAGTTCATAAAACAACATTCAAATTTGTTTGATACTGGAAACTATGGAACAAACAATCCTTTTGGCATTGTGAGACAAAATAAAGGTGAAATTGGTTTAATGAAAGATGAACATGTTGGAAGGATTGTTGAAGAATTTGTGTGGTTAAGACCCAAAATGTATGCAATAAAATTGTGTGATGAAATGAATAGCTTGTGTAAGACTAAAGGCATTAAGAAGAGCGTGAGTAAAACTATGAATATTGATGAGTATCGAAAGTGTCTTTGTAACAGAGATCAAGCCAGCAGAGTTCAAGTTTGTATAATTTCAAAATCTCATTCTGTATTTACTGTTCGGCAAAATAAGTTGGTAATTTTATCAAACGATGATAAAAGACACATAACTGAAAACGGAATTGTTACTTTACCGTTTGGTCATTTTTCTCTGAAAAATGATTAGAAACAAATTTGAGATTAAAGCACTTCATCTCTCTTACTTACTTTATTTCTTTCACACACACACTTTTATTCTGTTGATAATACTAATTTTTGTGTGTTCCTTTGCTTATGAAAAAGAGAATAAATAATAACCCAAATTTTGTGTGTATTATTTACAACTCCTCCCCCCACCATTCCCATTTTCCTGAAAAAAAAAATATATATATACATATATATATATATATATATAATTACATTATATTACTTATCATTTAGTAATGGTGCGTTGTAAGAGGAGCAACTCTGCCACTCAATATAAACGATCAGGAAGTCGATCATTCATTAGTCGTGTACTTAATAAAACTATTGATAATTTACCTGTGGAATTACACATTCCGGGATATGAATATTGTGGACCAGGAACAAAATTAGAAAAGCGATTGAGCCGTGGTGATCCAGGAATAAATATATTAGATAAAGCATGCAAAGAGCACGGCATTGCTTATGCAAATCATAAAGATTCAAACAAAAGAAGAGAGGCTGATGAAATTTTAGCTTCAAAAGCTTGGTCTCGTGTAAAATCTCGTGACGCATCATTAAGAGAGCGGCTGCACTAACAGTGAGTGGCATAATGAAAGCTAAGTCTAAGCTTGGTGGAGGTAACCGAAAATTAAATATATAAAAAAACAAGAAAAGATTAAAAAAAGAGAGAGCATCGAAAAAGCAAGGTGGTATTTTACCCCTACTTCCGATATTTGCAGCCTTGTTGGGCTTGGGGGGTCTAGCAGGCGGAGCAGCCGGAGTAGCGTCTGCTATAAACAAAGCGAAAGCTGCACAAGAAGAATTAAAAGAAATGAAAAGACACAATCGAATGATAGAAGCAATGCGAGGAAAAGCAGGTCAAGGCATTTATTTAAATCCTCCTGCATACAAAAGATAATTAACCAAATACCAAATAAAGCATTAAGTAATTTCGATTTAGCTAAATACGCACATCAATTAAAGATTCCAAATTTTAGAAGAGTCTTTATGCGAGATACGTTTCCAAGACATCCTCGAAAAAATGAAAACTGTATTGTTAACCTAGAACCGATGGTTAAATCTGGTTCACATTGAGTGGCTTTCAGTAAACGAGGTAAATACGTGCATTATTTTGATAGTATCGGTAATTTAAGACCACCATTAGAAATTTTAACATATCTTAAAAATTGTTATCTACAATATAATTTTCATTCATATCAATCAATTACTTCTTCGATTTGTGGACATTTATGTTTAGTCTTCTTGTATTGTATAAATAAGGGGAACACAGACCGTCTTTAAACATTTCAAAGATGGCTTTCGAAAGACGGATAACTCTTGAAGGTAAAGGCTCAATGATTGATGTTACATTGGAGAACCCGCTTCATGTTGTAGGAGCAGAGTTTTTTGAAATAGGACTTGCAGGATTGTATACATCTAATTCTATTCGAAATGTTACCAACCGAAATAATAAATTTCGCATTCATTTTACTAAATTTTTGTTATCAATTGATTTAATGGTACCACCAGGTATTTATGAATTTGAAGATCTAGCCTCAACATTTGATGATTTACTTAGTTATCACTCATTGTCGAAACTTATAACAAATCATATACAAAAAACAAATCTTTATTTGGAAGAAGATATAAATGGAAAAGGACGCAACCGTCTTGTTTTGTCTTCTCCGTTTAATATTGATTTCAGTGTACCCAACAGTGTAGCAGAGGCTTTAGGTATTGAAAAAAAGTTTACCCTAAAGAGAGTATAGAAAAGAAATTGAGATTGATCGAAATAGAATCGAAAGTGAAGTAAAAATTAACGAAAATAATAACGTTTTAGCCATAAAGATGAACGATGTGGATACAACAATTTTAATAATACCTGATGCTAGCTATACGTTTCAACAATTAAGTGCAAAAATTAATGAATTATTACTAGCACATTTATTATCAGTTTTATTAGGTGAAAAAGACAAATTTCCTTCATATATTTATATTAATTATGATAAAGTGTTCTCTAATTGTAAACTATATTCGAAAAACTTTGCTATAGATTTTGGTGTTGCAGATTCTATTGCAGATTTGTTAGGATTTTCTCATAAAAAGTTCGAGGCAAACGCAACTCATCATTCTGAATATATGATTAAAATTAACACTGTTAATATTATTCGAGTATGTTGCAACCTTGTGCTTGGTACGAGTTCTTATTTGAACCATAAACCAACACACTCTTTATATAATTTTAAAGCTCATGTTCCTGCTGGTTATCCGATTGTTGTACAACCAACAACAATTAATTTTTTGCCTATGAACAGCAAGGTTATTCAACATGTATCTGTGCAACTTGAAGATCATCTTCAACAGCTCATTGATTTGCAAGATGAAGATTTAACTGTAGAATTAATTATACGTCCAGCACGTTATCTTGCTATATAAAGTAATGAAATACTGTTATATTTTCATTCTAGTTGAGTAAGCTTACTAGAAAACATTCACAAATATGGTTATACTATATAATACTCAACGTTTGAAAAAAAAAGTCGACTCTGATTCGAAAAAGAAATATAAATCAATCAGCTAAAATTTCTAAAAAAAAAAAAAAAAACAACGCCATCACACCTTAAAATCTAAGAAACAGTTATCGAGTAACAACAAACATTTCTTACAGTCTTTAGGCTATCGCGTACTTTAATTTCAATATAAATATATATGCAATTGTTAATCTTATTTAGTTTCTATCTATATTTGAAGCTGTTAACATGTTTAACATAACGGATAAAACAGAGGTTGACAACAGAGTTGTGCGACGAGAAGAAAGAGTTTCCCAACCTTATTCAGCTAATAAATTCGAAAATAATGATGAAATTCGAATACCAACTCAAAATGACGAAAACATAGTTTTATTATCAGAAGGTGTTCTCCTTTTAGAAGGACAAATTATTACTTCTAACGTAAATCCGGCTGCTTCTACCACAGCTCATCCTGACCAAAATTTTGGGGCTAATCTTTTTAGCGAAATTCGCGTTACGTTAAATGGTAAAGAAATTGATCGTACACGCCATCTAGGTATAACAAGTTCTATAAAAACCTTTGCATCATATTCAAAAAACGAATATACAGCTTTACAAAATGCTGGATATTTTCCCTCTTTAACAACACCAGCAAGTGAAGCAAATATTGTTGATAGTATCACAAAACGTTTCCATGTAATACTTCCTTTAAGCAATCTGTTAGGTTTAGCAGAGGATTATAGAAAGCCGATTTTAAACTGCAAGCATGAGCTAATACTTCTCCGATCGTCGAGTGACGCACGTGCGTTGCAATCTGCAACCGAAAATGATCTTTCTAAGGTCAAGTTATTTAAAGTTTATCTAAAAATTCTCGTTTTATTATTATCGGACGAAGAACAAATTAAAAGATTAAAACTAATGCAGAAAAATATTCCCATTCAGGTTGGTTTTCGATCATGGGATGTTCATGTCTTGCCATCTCTTCCTAGAACAACTAAATATAGTTGGACTGTAATGACAACTTCTGAAACTCAAAAACCACGTCAATTTTTATTAGGTTTTCAAACTAAAAGAAATGTACTAAATACGTGCTCTTCCTATTTTGACCATTGTAACATTAAATCTATAAGTGTTTTTTTAAATTCAATTTTTTATCCCTATGAAATGCCAACTTCTGAAATTGCTATAAATGACTACAGCGAATTGTATGACATGTTTGTTAAATTTCGTAATGTAGATTATCAGATCGATGATTTTCGTTCATAGACTCTAAGTTTCACGAGATGAATTTAAGTCTCATTGTCCGATTATTGTAATTAATTGCCTTGAGCAGGTGGAGGCAGTGAAGACATCTTCAGTTGATGTGCGAATTGAAATCGAGACAAGTGAGGATGTACCTGAAGATACAACTCTTTATTGTGTTCTTATTCATGATCGTCAAATATCTTACAGACCATTAACTAATGAAGTAATTATCTAAACCAATATTTGCTAAGTTATAAGCAAGCAAGTAAAGAAGTATTCTCACTTTAGTTGCAATCATGGAATTGACAACAACAAACTCTCCTTCTACTGATGCTGACACTTGGAATAAGAAGCAGCCAATAGTTGCAGACATTCGCAAGCTACCAAACGGCAGGTTGGAACTTGCTTACTGTATGTTAAATAACAGCAATATACCTTCATTCAGTCCTGTGTTAACATGGGTGGCAGCGTATTGTGAAAAAACTCTTTCTTCTTTCTTTGGCTCTATTATAAATAAATATGAATATTTAGTTGTGTATAATTTGCCACAAGAATTCTCTTTGTTTGCACTAAAAACACTTTCCCCTGGGTCATTAATCGATCTTAATACGGTTGATGGAATGTCAAATGTAATGTTGAAGCGTAGTCAACGTTTACCTACAGATTGTCCAAAACATTTACCATCTCTTGCAATGGGAAGCAATAGTTGTGCTAAATTTTATGTCAATGCTGTTCAACATTGGTTAAATTCTTCTGATGGCATCATGAAAATCGTGTGTTCGATAATAAACAAGTTTCGAAACAATGGACTTCAAGGTTTTAATAAGTTTGATTGGAACTACTTTCCTATAAACATACTGACTATATATGAGCCCCCCCCCCCAGGGGGAAGAAGATGATGATCCGTTTGAAGACCATAAGAAATGGGCTTTTTCTTGCCCTTACGTAAACAATATTTCTCCTAGCATAGAATTAAAATCTAAATATGAAAGACTTAAAACTTTTCAAAATTGGCCTCTTCCCTGTCCAAACGAATTTTGTTTAGCATCAGCAGGATTTTATTATACCGGTCATGGTGATAAGGTGAAATGTATATTCTGTAAGATTGAAATTGAAAATTGGAGAGAAAATGATATTCCTTTAAATGATCATAAAAAATGGGCACCATATTGTCCATATTTAAGAGGGTTTTACGTTGGCAACGTTGATTTAAATCCTGAAAATCCTACTATTATTCCATATAATACAAGTTATGATACGTGTGGAAACATTATATGTTGATGTGATGTGATTTTTTGTGCAGTGTGCATTCTCAGACGTAAACGTTGACATGCTGAAGTTTGTTAAGCAGTCAAACACTCTACCAGTAATTTCATTTACTAATGGTGAAAACCAGAGTAAAAGTGAAAAAAGAAAGCATAGTGTTTTACTACCGAACACTATTCGATGTATCATTTGCGGTCCATCGAACTGTGGCAAAACAAACGTAATGATAAATTTATTATGTCACAAAAATGGAGTTCGTTTTGAAAACATTTATATTTATTCTAAATCACTTGCTCAAAGTATGTTGAATTAAAAAAGTTTTTGGACTCAATAAAAGAAATAAAAAGTGATTTTTTTCTGATAATGATGAAGTTATGCCTCCAGAAATGGCTAGAAAAACTCTATATTTGTTTTTGATGATGTAGCCAGCAATAAACAACAACACATGAAAGATTATTTCAGTAGAGGTCGTCATCACGAAGTTGACGTATTTTATCTTTGTCAAACATATTCTTGTATACCTAAACATCTAATTAGAGATAACGCTAATTTTTTAATTCTTTTTAAACAAGACGGAACAAACTTGCGTCATGTATATAACGATCATGTAAATACAGATATGAGCTATGATCAGTTCATCGATATTTGTTCTTATTGTTGGCAAAACTCAAAGTTTGGCTTTTTGGTTATCGATAAAGATAGCGATTTACAAAATGGTCGATATCGCAATGGATTTGATGTTTATTTTCAGTTATAAATAATAGTTCAAAAGAGCTAAATGATCATTCGCGTTATACACTTTGTGTGGTTAACGACCTAACTATGGCATCGTTTAACCAAATCAATAACGTGTCTATCAGACCACCAACTTCACGCCATGATATTGCAACTAAATCTTATGTTGATGATAAGCTACTGCTATATGGAAATCATGTAACAACAACAACAACAGGCGATGGGCATCTAAGTATTAACGGCAAACGGTTAAAAGATGTTGGAACGCCCATACATGTTGAAGATGCTTGCAACAAAGGTTATGTACTGAAGTTACTGAATGAGCTAAATAAAATTGAGTCTAAAGAAGACATAGAACGAAACATTAACGACCTTAAATGTTTAATTTTTTCAATTTGTAAAATAGAGAAACAACAACTTGACTTTGAAAACAAACGTCTCGCAGGCTTAGCTTTACATCATCTGCAAATGATGCAGTAAACCTTATTGCAATGCAGCAACATACATCGAATATAAAAAAATATCTGGAAAACCGAATAACCGAAGTGTTACAACTAGTAGAATTCATTCATGGTTTAGTGCGTGAATTTTCAGAAGATCACTTTCCGTTTGATGATGATAGTCTCGACTTGGGTAGCAAAAGAATAAGAAATGTTAAAGATCCAATTCAAAATCAAGATGCGATATCGTATTCTTCTCTTAAAACTCATGTAACAAAAGAACTCGATGAAATTAAAAAATCTCTTTTGAATATAAACAAAGATGATGAAACTGTAGATATGTTAAATAGAAGAATAACAAACATATCTCAACCAATCGATTCGTTAGATGCAATAAACAAATATTATTTAGAAAACTTTGCTGCTTCTCGAAAAGATCTAGAAGACTTAATCACTAAATTTAATAAACAAAGCTTCTTAAACGTAGACGATGGTGGGGCTTTAAATATGATGAGTAGACGAATTACTCACGTTATTCCCATATACGATAACGATGTTGCAAATAAGACGTTTGTTGAACAATATGCCGCTTCACGAGATGAATTTGAAAAAATGAAACAGACTGTAAACAATCTACAACATCAAAAACAAACAAATGTTGAGTTTCCTGTTAACGACCAAGATGTGACAAATAAACGGTTTGTAGAACACTATGCTGCTTCACGAACTGAAGTTAATCAACTAAAAGAAATTTTAAGCAATTTACAAACTCGTATTGAGGGTGTTGCTAACAATCTAAATATTGTTAAAAAAGATGAACTTGAAAGTTACGCTGCTGCATCCAAAGAGGAATATAACAAGTTAAAAACTGAACTAGAAAATATTGAGCAATTGGTTAACAAAGAACCACTCGAAAGTTTTACCGCATCCAAAGAAGAATATGGTATATTACAAGATGAAGTAAAGAAAAAGAACTTATCGAAATTTATTCTGATATTCGCCAACACACCATCAATCCATTCACCGGTATACACGCTTTATAATCATAATATACAATACCAACTTCCCTATAAAGGTATATTAAAACCAATTTTTGTTTCACCAAGATCTCCAATTGTGTATGCAATTTTAAATATACGTCAAGAGATTGAACTGGATGGCAGTGACATTGTAGTTGAAGAACAAGATGAAATACAGTTTCGACTTAGAGACCCTGAGAAACATAAAACCAATGATATTCCTTCCTCTTCAAATTGATTTTGAATATACTATAAATAAGTAAAACAACTACAATTTTAGTTTAATCATGGAGAAGAGCTTGAAGATTAAAGCTGAAAGTCGAGTAAAGGATAAACTTTCTCGCTTAAAAAAATATGTTAAGGACAAGTATCTTTCACTTCAAAATGATGTTAGACGTCAAGAATTAGATATAGAGAATAAGTTTAAACCAGTAACAAATTCATTAAATCAGCGTGTAGCTATTGCTAATACAACGTCAACTATAAAAAAAGAAAATCAAAAAAGAAAAAAAAATATGATGATTCTGAATCAACTGGTACTTCAGACGAAGAAGATGGAGATAGCATCAAATTAATTACACTACTTAACCGCTACTTTGATCCGTTCATTAAACAAAACGTGGATAGAACATTTGGTATAACGATAAGAAATGATAAGCAATACTTGGGACGTGAGCGAGTTTTCTTTGATAAAAAGTGGATAAAAGTTGGTGGTGAAAAATTTCCTATAACAGAAGGTCTACTTGAATTGATTCAAAGGAAAGTACCAGATCACTCTCTAATCGATAGGAGTGATTTAAGTTCTTATTTGAAATTATTAAATGTTTCAAACGTGCACAAAAGAAATTATGCAAGCAATGCAGCTCCGAGAGGAACACAATCTCATAAGTTTAAAAATATAATCGAACCCCTTCTTACTGAAGACATAGATAGAATTATAAAAACAGCAGATGAGAATGAATAAGCAAATACTACGATGCATACTGGATATGGCCAAAAGAAACACATCACACCACAAGCCATTTGGAAATTCGAAGGAGGAAACAATATTGAATTTGTCCATTGGAATGAACCAAACAAATTAGTATCAAGACTTAAAAAATTAATTGCATCGAAAGCTGCAGGTCACACGGGACTTGACTGCGAAATCTTTGCAATTGAAGAAGGACTAAGAAATGCGGGATATATTGAATAAAAATTCAAACATTTGTAAAACAATGCACAGTATGTTATAAATCTTTGTTTAGAATTTAACTATGAACGAAATCAGACGAGAAATTGCAAAAGAACTTCATGCACCTCTTAGAAAAAAGTTTAAAAGACGACATGTTATTAGCAAAGGAATCGATGACCTCCATGAAGCTGATCTTGTGGACATGTCAAAACTTGCAAAATGGAATAATGGATTTAAATATTTATTAACCATTATTGGCGTTTACTCAAAATATGCATGGGCAATTCCTCTTAAAACCAAAAAAGGAAGTGAGATTGTAAAAAGTTTAAAATTTGTTTATTCTCAAAGTAAAAGATTGACCAATTATTTTCACACTGATCGAGGAACGGAATTTTATAACAGTGAATTCAAAACATGGTCTCAGAAACAAAATCTAAAGCATTATTCCACTGGGAGCTCCATAAAAGCGAGTGTAGTAGAGAGATTTAATCGAACTCTTAAGGAATCGATGTGGAAAGAGTTCACAACACGTGGTTCATACCGATGGGTAAATATTTTGCCCGAGTTATTAGTAAAGTATAATCACAAAATACATCGCAGCATTGGCATGAATCCTATTGATGTAAAAAGAAACAATCAACCCCGCTTGCCAACACAATATAATGAAACTTTAAGAAAACCAAAATATAAAATTGGTGACATTGCAAGAATATCAAAAATCAAGAAACAATTCAGCAAAGGGTACGAAGCTAATTGGACTACGGAATTATTTACAATTTATAAAGTTCAAAATACTAATCCACGAACATATCTTTTAAAAGATAATACAAATTTGCCGATATTTGGGGCATTTTACGAAGCAGAGTTACAACGAATCAAACATCCTAATATTTACTTAGTTGACAAAGTACTACGTAGAAAAGGAACCCAAGCCTTCGTATCTTGGCTAGGATTCGATTCAACTCAGAACTCTTGGATTTCGAACAAAAACATATTCTAATTAAAACAATGAAAGTTTTTATTAACTCATCGCAAAAAATATTATTATT
The DNA here is from genome assembly GCA_946902985.2 of Meconema thalassinum. Lineage (NCBI taxonomy): Eukaryota > Metazoa > Arthropoda > Insecta > Orthoptera > Tettigoniidae > Meconema > Meconema thalassinum. The sequence continues at coordinate 498,160,823 of OX336392.1, read as the reverse complement.
ATTATTATTAATATTATTATTATTAATGTGTCTCTATATATTTTCAGCCCACGAAAACCAACACACTCAGGAAAGAAAAGAATGATTGGACTTACCTTCCACACAAGATCACCAGCATATTCAACTCTTCAGACAGCATCTTCAATTCTCCTCAGCTTGTTGGAAAAAGAACTACTTACCACTTTAAGAACGAAGATCATACCATTTTGTTTTCACTATTTCGTATTATATAATTAATGTAAACCACAATGATTGAAATAAATATATTAAAAAAAACATACATTGAAAAAAAATCACTCTCTCCACCCACTGTCCTTTTTAAATAATTTCAACATCATCATCGTCCTCTTCCTCTACTCGATGTGCTCCTTGCATATGCTCTAGTGGAGGAAGATCAAGCAGGTTGAGTGGCCTTAACCAGATCGCTCTGAGTTATTCAATTATTATATTTAAATTATGTTCCGTCACCCCGTTAAAAATAATCTCTTGAACGTGGCACGGGTCTCTCACCAACTCCAAAATCTCGCAATTAAAAATCTCCTTTTCACTTGCTGACAGTGTATCATACCACGCAGCCTCCTCCACTTTCGGGGCACTGATGACGAAATTTAGTCCTTGCATTCTGGCGCTATTTGCCAACAACTTGATTGCTTGCAGTTTCTTCAACTTTTGTATTAGGCTTTCACATAGACTCATGTTGATTGTGATATCTAACTACTGCTCCATAGTAATCTCCTCTTATATACACACATCAAAAAAAGTTTTGCATCACCTCGGTTCCCAGATCTCCGGCATATAGACGTTGACTGTGTATATTGTATCCAAGATACAGTCCCTTTGACTGTTCATAGATGTCACTAAAACTGCTCAAAGATGTAAACAACCATGCATGAGCAGGGCCTATTAGACGGAGGGGGTACGACAGCCGATCAGTTCCAGTCATTCCACCAGGACGAAGGTACGCTGCTCATGTTGTCTGTAGTTCTACCATGCCTAGAAGGTCAATACCGCAGTTCGATCGCGTCCGCATTGTTACTTTGTGTCAAGAAGGGCTCTCAACAAGGGAAGTTTCCAGGCGTCTCAGAGTGAACCAAAGCGATGTTGTTCGGACATGGAGGAGGTACAGAGATACAGGAACTGTCGATGACAGGCCTCGCTCAGGCCGCCCAAGGGCTACTACTGTAGTGGATGACCGCTACTTACGGATTGCCGCTCGGAGGAACCCTGACAGCAATGCCACCATGTTGAATAATGCGTTTCGTTCAGCCACAGGACGTCGTGTTTCAACTCAAACTGTGCGCAATAGGCTGCATGATGCGCAACTTCACTCCCGACGTCCATGGCGAGGTCCAGCTTTGCAACCCCGACACCATGCAGCGCGGTACAGATGGGCCCAACAACATGCTGAATGGACCCCACGGAATTGGCATCACGTTCTCTTCACCGATGAGTGTCGCATATGCCTTCAACCAGACAATCGTCGGAGACGTGTTTGGAGGCACCCTGGTCAGGCTGAACGTCTTAGACACACTGTCCAGCGAGTGCAGCAAGGTGGTGGTTCCCTGATGTTTTGGGGTGGCATTATGTGGGGCCGACGTACGCCACTGGTGGTCATGGAAGGCTCCGAAACGGCTTTACGATACCTGAATGACATCCTCCGACCCATAGTGCAACCATATCGGCAGAATATTGGAGAGGCATTTGTCTTCATGGACGACAATTCTCGACCTCATCGTGCACATCTTGTGAATGCGTTCCTTCAAGATAACGACATCGCTCGACTACAGTGGCCAGCATGTTCGCCAGACATGAACCCTATCGAACATGCCTGGGATATGTTGAAAAGGGCTGTTTATGGACGTCTTGACCCACCAACCACTCTGAGAGATTTACGCCGAATTGTCGTTGAGGAGTGGGACAATTTGGACCAACAGTGTCTTGATGAACTTGTGGATAGTATGCCACGGCGAATACAGGCATGCATCAATGCAAGAGGACGTGCTACTGGGTATTAGAGGTAGTGGTGTGTACTGCAATCTGGACCACAAATGCTGAAAGTCTAGCTGTATGATGGTACAACATGCAATGTGTGGGTCTCATGAGCAATAAAACGAGCTGAAATGTTGTTTGTGTTGATCTCTATTCCCTTTGTATTTAACGGTTCCGGAACTCTTGGAACCGAGGTGATGCAAAACTTTTTTTGATGTGTGTAGTATAAACTTAAAGAAGCAAAAAGCTCTATAATCGTATCACATGAATGAAGGTTTGTGAACTGATATCCAAACTTGTTCTCTCATTAAAATAATTTCAGAGTTCAATAATGATGGTTAAGAATTTAAAGCAAACAAGCCAATTTTCATTTCATGCAGTCAAAGAACGGTCTATACAGAATGAGACCACAGAGCATGCAAACACACAAAAAATGTTAACTAACAGCTGCACATCCTATATGGAGTAGCAAGCCGGACCCCCCACGTTCAGCATGCTCTCGCTAGCCAAAGAACGATAACAGCCGCGCGCGGGGCAAAGGTTATCCGATTCAAGCGGTCAAGCTACTAACACAAGCAGAGCACTAAGCAAACTGGATAACCAAATGGGTGTCCATGAACGCCGCACCCGTATAGTCTCATTCAAATGTTAGTACACCTAAAACATTTCCGCTAACAAATACCCCATTTGAACATTTTTTAAAATTTTTGTCCTATACACCTGAGAGTTGGTTTACTGGTAGAGGAGATAGAGAGCTTTCATTTATGTCAAACAAACTTTTCATAGATTTCCTAATATTGGAAATATAGCCTATTTTCAAAATTCAATTTATTTTATCCTAGAGAGTTGAAATTTGGTGTGGGGGTAGAGCAGGTCTAGGCCATTCATTTATGTCAAACAAACTTTTTTGTCGCGAACACTGCAGACATATCACGTGATCGCTCGCATGATGATGCAATATGTCCTCGCGATTACGAAATATTCAAAGCATAGAAAAGTATTCTACTAATCTGCCTTAACATGACGACGATTGGTGCATTTACCTTAAACTTTTATTGGGGGGAAATCTTCACATTTGTAAATAAGTTTGCACATGAATCAAGTAGCCTAGGTCTAATGAATTTTCAGATTTGAAAATTATTAAGATAGAGGTACAGAAAAACGTGAATAATTTATTGATGTATATTTTCAATCACCGCAATTTAGATGTGTTTGCATTTACTTCATTTTAGAGACGTTACCTATCCTGCATTTACTTCATTTTAGAGACGTTACCTATCCTATCCTCGTGCATCCGAAGTTTCGTTGAAAGATACAAATACAGGATTATTAATAGAATTCCGAAGAGCATTTATTGCGTCCAATAGCCATACAGAAATGTAGTAAATGGTCCTCTTACAATCACTAGGCCACATACTTCAAATTATATATTTATATCCTCGCTATGTGGTCAATAATTATCGATGGTCAATGGACAGCTTCTAATCACTTCAAACGACATTTTATAAAGAATTTTACAAGCTGATTAATTTAAATTTAAGCCCAACACACTCCACTGCACAATAATATAAATCTGTATGAAATATCGCCGCAAACGAGGCGATCTGAAAATGGCGGCTAGATGCCCAGCATGCTTTGCTCTTACTGTTGCTTGCCTCCGTTGGAGCAAGTGATAGAACGGTCAAATACCCATGGAACAGTTCTTAGGGGAGGGGATTTTGAGAAGTGACAACGTTTCCTCAACCAACCAATCAGCTTATCCAGCCAAGTCTGTCGCGAGACGCAAGTGTTTACAACTGTGTGACAAAAGAAAAACATTTTCCCCGCAACGTTACACGTGTGTATTTAAGGAACTAAGTGGTTGAAAATGCAGCTAACAGATGGCATAAGGAAATACGACATTTACAAAGCAGATCAAGTATACGCGACCGCAGCAGTGAAGCGGTACGACTGTGCATTGTGAGTGGGTAGGTTGTCAACTACCGACTGCGCATAATAGATGGGTCTTCAGCGATCTAACCCTTGGTGGCGGTTGTGTGGAACGTATCCATAATTATCCTTGCTTCCATAAATCACACATTCACAATACAATCAGTTACTTAATATTGCACCAGTCCCTCAATCCGCCTTCTTCGAGGGTTGAGGGCATTTCTTTTCCTCCTGTCCTTTATTTGCCTTTTTCTCCTTTAGTTTTCCATTTCTTCTTCTAGTGTGTAGGTTAGTAGTTAGTTTTAGTTTTAAGTTCGCTTTTCATTTTCATCTTCACGATGACCCAAACCATCAGGGGCCGATAACCTAGATGTTAGGCCCCTTAAAACAACAATTATCATCATCATCTTAATATTGCACCACTTCCTGAGATAGCAAGTGGGCGTCACAATAACTTCTTACACTTTGTTTACAATTATATTTGTGTTCTTTTCACTAAAACACGTTACATCTCAACACCACAATGGTATAATTGACAATATTTGTCATATACAATTCGTACGTTACAATATGGCGCTCTCCTCTGCGTATACAAATCTTGCGCACGCCTAGCGCGAAGCGGTTGTGACAACTCTCGCAGGACTGCGTTTCGTCCTTATGTCAACACGTATATATTCCTTGATGAGTGACACGTCACAGTTTAACTCCTACGGACATGTGTGCTCCGATATTACAGACACTATAAATCTAAAACTCAGCTAAATTGTAGGGGAAGTTCGGATATCTCCGCAGTACTTCAAATAAACCTGAACTCACCCAAGGAGCTCACATCTAGTGGGACGTGGGTTGGCGACCACGGGGCCTGAGCTGAGTCCGGTGTTGCTTCCACTTAATTGTGCCGGGCTCCTCGCCGTCTTCTTTCCTAAACCAAAGAAGTGGCATTTTCAAATCCCAGGACATTAAGAATGACAACCTATAATGCTAACGACTATACGTCAATGCAGTTTGGATATTTGAGAAACTGCGCAACTAAGAAACTCATTCATCCTTCTGTCTTCTTCTTGGAAAATCATAACCATAGATAACATGCTCATCATTCGACTTAGGAGCCTGTCCATCTTCGTTATATTTATCACGACTCCATCTATTTTTGCTGTGGTATCTGCGTGCTCCAGACAAGTTCCAGCTGTCGCTCCTCCCAGGGCGCCCCCGATTAAATAGCCCCAACGAGGGAGGCATGTACCTCGCAGAGTACGGCCCTGGACGGAGCGTCAGCCGGATTCTCGGCTGAAGACACGCATTGCCACGCGAGGTGGATGCTCCGCTGTGCTGCTTTATTTACAAGTGCGGTATACAAATACGTGATATGGTAAACCCTGTACAATAAAGGCCCGCGGCTGGTACATAAAGTATATCTTGCCACATTAGAGTCAGTATATGTTATTATACACATCACTTCTTCGTCGTTTGCACATAAGTCTCTAAACGCCCAATATGCCGTCATGATTGCGGCGGTAATTTTGGCTTCATTTACTGTTGCAGGATGCCGGAAGGCTTGTGCCCAGGCTTGGTTGTTAGGGCGGTAGTACCCTGCAAAACTGTTCGGTGTAGCATCCGCATACATTTCCACACTGCGTCCCACATAGCGAACATCCCTAGTGGCACTAATGAAATCGTTACTCATGAGGCGCCGGGGCCAATAAAACTCACGGGAGAGGACATGTCGGGGTATGAACATGGGCCAGTTCATAACCCAACACGCCCATCTCAGGAACCCGGCGGCCTGCTCTAGTTGCTTCTCATTATACACAGGTAGATCCCGAAGAGTATGTTTCACCCGTAGGTGCGTTACCTGATGTAACCCTAATCACGAATTAGAGATATTAATCACCACACCGAGGTAGGTTATTAGCTGCATCGGTTGAAGGATGCATTTATGTCGGTTGAATGTGATACCTAGAACCACCTCCAAATACAATGTTATTTCTTCCACTGGTATGACTCGTCCATGTATCAACCAATCGTCTAAATATGGCACCATAGTCACTGGAAACTCACGCTCGATAATTTCTTTGACAGCCTCGGCCCACCTTTGCATAATTGAGGGTGCAAGACTATGACCCATGGGCAGTCTGGTCCACACGTGGTGTTTTCCCGCATCGTATACCCCGTAGAACATTTGCGACCTCTGACTAAGAGGGAGTTGATAGAAGCCAGACTTCAACTCCAACTTGATGGCCAGGTGATCACTTGGGATATTTGTCAAAGCCTGCGCTGCACTTTGTAAGGAAAACTTCCGATGGTCAATAAATGGGGTCCACTGACTAAGATCGTAAATCACTCTTGCTTGACCGTTGTCTTTGGGAATTAAGAACAAAGGAAATCTATAAAAACCCTTGAAGGGAAACAATCCCGTTCGCGCACAAGTCATTCACCACCGTTGTCATCATAGGTGTTACTCGCGTTTTCATGAACACTGGGGGGGGCGGGGGGGGGGGGGCGTCGTGAGGTCTTGGGAGATGCACTTCGTGTTGTAAGATCTTGGTGATGTAAGCTCCGTTGGTAGATTCTCCATAAGGGAGAGGATGGGCCACCGGCACTGCCACCGACGTATAAGCCGTAGGCGGAGGAGGTTTGGCAGATGGCGGCTGGCCGGTCCACTGGGTGTCCTGGTGTTCGTCCGTGTGGAGGCGTCGGATGGGTGGTCTACGAGGATATTCGGGAACGTAGATCCACTCGTCGTTATCCTCATCATCGTCTGGGAACTGGTACTGTTCGACGTCGTCCCTGTTGTCGCCCGCTGGAAGTTGTGGTGCTGGCACAATCCCCTCCCCGGACTCTTCGTCGTCATCACCGATGACGTCCCAAGGGGCGCTTCTCCATCTAAACCAATTCAGGGAGTAGATGTGGTCTGGTACTAGGTTGAAGGCATCGGAGCAGGATCCGGCTCGTCCGGATTGTATTCCCTCCAAAAGTCTGCAAGTGCTGTTTGAAGGTGGCCGACAGGAGGGTACCAGGTGAGGGTGTAGCCTGGCGTGGAAGACCGCTCTGAGGCTGCGCCTGGTGTCCCACCCTCCGTCGTGAGACACCCCCTTCTGCGGCGGTGTGTCGGTCGACATATTGTAGTACTACGAAAGCTGATGTTGTATCTGCGTGCTAAGGACAAGTGTGTTTCCCGAAGCACCCGTTGGTTCAGCGTGTTCACGACCTGCTCGTCAGTGCGTGTAACGCTGGAACCCAGGTGACCTTTGTGTGGCTTCCTAGCCACATGGGTATTGTGGGAAACGAGCTTGCTGATCAGGCGGCGATAGAGGCAGTCGCACTACCCTCGCTGCTGTATAAGGTGCCTGCTAGTGATGTGTGCTCTCAGTTGCGACATTCGATCCTGTCGCATTGGGAGGAAGCATGGCGTGCCACGCCTCCACCCAACAAACTGAGAGGCATCAAGGAGACAACGAAGGTGTGGGAATCTTCCTTCTGATCTCTCCGAAAGGAAGCTGTGGTACTCTGTCGACTCCGGATCGGCCATGGGATTGCTACGCACTCCCATTTGCTAAAGAGAGAAGACCTCCCTGTTTGTACTTGCGGCGCCCACCTAACCGTGGCACACATTCTCTTGAAGTGTGTGGATCTGGCCGATCTGCGAATGACTCGTAAACTGCCTAACACCCTGGCCCTTATTCTCCGTGATGACGGGCCGTCAGCAGACCTCGTCATCCGGTTCATGAGGGAGAGTGTTTTTTTTTCCAAGTTTTAATGTCAGTTAAACTACGTCTGTTTTATGTTTTTTATTACGTTCATCTATTTTATTTACTATGCCTTATTTGTTTTTACCACCCCCTTTTACTATTTTTATTCAAATAAGGCATAATTGTTGGGGCTCACTGTCTATTTTATATAAACCTTTTTTCGTTTCATCTATGGCAGTGAGCTGTTTTTATCTTCATCCTTTCATTTCAGGTCATTTCATTTCATTAGGCGCCGATAACTTCGATGCTAGGCCCCTTAAAACAACAATTATCATATCATCATCATCAAGATAGAGGTTCCAGACTTGCGATCCTTTCTCCCAGTTACTTCAGATATATGTTTTTGAATGGTTGTAAGCACGAACACATCCCTCCTATCACGCCACTTGAGTGCCATCATTTTCGTGCTAGATTTCCTTTTCAATTCCCCTCTTCCCCTTTTAGTGCCCAGTGCAGGCATGTTTTTCCTGTTCTTGCGCAGTGTTCCACATGCATTGGTGGCTCGTTCATAAAACAAAGAAAACAGCTGTGGACCAGTGTACCAGTTATCTACAAATGAGCTATCGCCTTTATCTAAATAATCATGTAGAAGTGTTGTAACAACACCACGAGAAATACCTAGTTGATAGGGGTCTGTAATTTTTGTTGATGAGCCAGTATAAGTAATAAAATCTAAAATATAACCAGTCTTACAGACACAGAGAACAAATAGTTTGATGCCGAAACGATGACGCTTGGTTTTTATATATTGCTTGAAGGCAAGACGTCCCTTGAACAAAACTAGGCTTTCATTAGCACACAAGTTAGCAAATGGGGTGAGATAGGTTCTGAATGTTTTGCTGAAGTGGTCAATAATGAATCGAATTTTGTTCAGACTGTCAGTTTTGTTTGGGTTTTCATTGTCGGTGAAATGGAGCATACTGAGTAAAATTGGATATCTATCACGGAACATAACTTGCTGAAAAATTGGGGCATGTAGAAGGGGATCACTGGACCAATGTTCCTGAATAGACATATGTTTATTTCGAACCATCAGCGCGTCACTGTTATTAGCTCAAAAATCGCCTTATAATTACTGTAGTACCAACCCATTTCCTGAGCCTGGAATATTGACTGGGTGGCTTAACGTCAACAGTCTGTTTATGAAACTTGTTGGTTTCGTCCGCTACCTTTGTCAACACCTCTTCATTGACAAATAACTCGAAATAATGTATTTCAGGGGATTCAGGGGTCAAATTAGTATTTGACATACAGTCGAACTTCGATATCTCGAAGTGCCTTCGGAGATAAAAAATTACTTCGAGATATCGAATTTCTTTCAAAAAGAAACTAAAAAGGAGGGAGGGATACCATTACAGTATTATAAACATGCGAATAGACAACTGTTGCTACTTCTAATATTATTTTTACTAGAACTTCTCCTATGGGCATACCAGCTAGGGTTTAATGCTATCGTATTAATTATTTACAAGTTTCAATCCATTCTACTACATTGTGTCTATTTTGTTAAACTAATACACAGTTATACAGTATTACTAGTACATTTTCATTTTACAGTACTTACTAATTCAAATCTTTGAAACGAAGTCCGTCAGTTTGTTTTGCTTTCTTTTCTGCAACATCCGGTTCTCCACGAAGTTTTCTAACCATTACTGCCACTCTTTCCTTGCTTCTTTTCCCACCGTGACTCGTTTCCCCTTTAAATGCGTGGGTCTTTTCTGGCAAACATTTAAAAAACAGACCAGTTTCATCGGCATTGAAAACATCACGAGGGTCGTAATCTGCCAGTAGAGTAGGTAGAACGTCTCGTCGATAGTCTTCACAGTCAACCTCAGATACACTAGCACTTTCACCTGACGTAACTTTCTGCTCAATTCCGTTTCGATGTTTAAATTTATCTAGCCATCCTGTACAAGCCTGGAACGATTCTATGCCTAACTCCTCAGCAAATTTATGTGCTTTTTCACGAAGTATGGAGCCTTGAAGTGAATGTTTTTGTCTGTCATACACTTGACCCATTTAACCCTGCAACCGCTGACTATAGTACCCTCACCTGCTAAGAATTTCTGGGAGCTTTGTCACATAATCTTCATAAAATCATAAACACTGGGTTCTGTTCACTAATAATGAAGTGTTATACATCATTTTATTCAGAAAAAGTCAAAGAATATAACTATAAAAAATTAAACTCACCAATGCAGCAATGTAAGGCAGTATTGATAAAGAAACGCACACACACACACACACACCCAAATTGTAAAAAAAAAAAGTTCTAGGCAAAAAAAGGTTCAAAAATATCGGTTTCCCAGTGTTGGTTGTAATGTATAAAATCTCCACAATTTTATGCTGATTCTAATTATATACACATTTCGTTATTTGTCACTACTGCAAATGTACAAAATTACCAAATATATTATTATGTACACAGCATTCCAACACCTGAGTGTTTAGATACATCCTCAGCATCGTCATGGGTTCTCTTTCTTCCTGCCTTCATAGGCCTCCAGTAATGTTGTAATTTGTAATAACATTGTTGATGGACACCAAAAGTGGCTACGGGATTTCTTTTCCGTGGTTGAACAGACAGGACATAACCGCAATTTCTTACCTGGGAGCCGTGTCAGCTGATGTCTCAAGTCTCCTCCTGATGGTCCAGGTTGATTATTTTGTAGAGTTTCTTCATCGACAAGGCCTTCAATAATGCTTACCATAAATATATCTCTTTCAAGGGGTCTGTCAATGTTCAATCTGTAGAGGATATAAGCATCAAACATTGCCATATCCAGCAGGTTGAAATATTTTTTTTCCAATACCTCCTGGTTGCTCTGTCACATGATACACAGACTGGTCTTTGCAGTCTACTCCCCCCATATGTAAATTGTACTTGTCGATCAGAACTGGTTTGTTATTTTCCATTCCACTTTTGCTTCGAATAATTTTATCCTCAGCATGACACCCAGTTGTTTTCGAGAAGGGTTTTCCTTGTATCCTACTAAAAGTATTTCTCTTTTCCTGAAATATACTGAAGTCAGGGGGCAAGTTTTGTGTTTAGAACTAATTTAGATAGATCTTTAGAGTTTTTATTTATCGTTCCAGTAAGAAATGTATCACTTGCAAACAGTCGTTTTGCTAAGGGAATTTTAGTATAGAAGTTATCAGTAAAAACATGATATCCCTTATTGAAAAGATTTGACACTCTCAACAAGTGTACAAAAACCTTTTCTGTGAATGGATCAGTCCAATCTGCTAAAAATTTATCCCACTGTACAATTCTGTGTGGATTATATAGTTATGTTAGTAGTACAAAAATGTACACTTTGAATATTGCATCATCACGACCAGATATTGCGTAATCGCGATGACGTCATAGCCCTGGGGGTGACGACATGGGTTCTTAGAGCAAGCATGTGCACTGCACGTGTAAGCATGGGAAGAGGTTGACCTTTTGGCTTGCTTATGCGATGGTGATAAAAAGATAATGGGCGTTGACGTCATGGGGGTTGTTTATTAGGATGCTAACTGTCATCTGACACACGTGCGAGTGTCAGCATGTGTACCAGTGCGAGCTATCCGCACATGTGGCGTGCAGCTGTTATTTTTATTTTTTCCCGCGCCTAGTGGGCTGAGCGGAGAAGCGGCTCCTATCCACACATGTGGTGTGCAGCTGTTATTGTTTTTGCTTAGGATGCTAACCGTCATTTGACACCCGTGCAAGTTTGAGCATGTGCAGCAGTGTGAGTGATCACGTCTGCAGTGTTCGCATGAGACAGAGTTGACCTTTAACGTCATTGGCTAAGAATGTAATCTTTGACTTCTTTAAGCAATAGTGGAAAAAAAGAAATGTTTGCGTTAGAAGCTAGTTTGCAGCATATGGTTTCTTGAGTGTGGGTGGAGGTGAAGGATATATAAATGGACGAGTGCGTGGAAGTGTTTAACTTTTACTTTTGCGCGAAGAGTGTGTGTGTGAAAGAAATAAAGAAAGTCAACGACGAGGAACAAATTGTGTGATGGATGCTCTAACGAAGTTCAATAACTTATCCACTTGTATTGAGTATTCTAATAAGAAACTAGCAGAACTAGTCATTGATTTACCGTATGTGGTCCAAATTATTCGGCCTGTGGAGACGAGGTATGGAAGAAAAATAGTGGTGGACATTATCATTGAAGATAAAGTAACAAGTGTATTTCTGCCAGCAGTATTTGCAAAACTAAGCGCATCAGAGATCGATCAACTAAACTCAATGGGAGGCACACTGATGATGGTGTATTTGGGGTTGAAGAACCGCTCACATCAAGTCATTTTGAAACAGTACTCGGAGGCAAACTGATGACGGTGTATTTTGGGTTGAAGAACCGCTCACATCAACATGTTTTTAAAACAGTATTTTTTTTTTTGGTGAGTATTGGATTATATATATATATATATGTATTGATTGATATAACGATTGATATATTTAGTTGCTAATTATTTCTTAATTTGTTTAATTTTTCAGATTATCTAAAAACTAATAAAACGAACAGCATAATGAAGTGGAAAACTGTTAATTTCCTGAGGAACTGAACATCGATCGCACCCGCTAATAGAGTATAATCGTGTATGCTTTCAACAGCCAGAAGAAGAGGAAGAAGATGATAATGAGGTGAGTCGTAATGAGAAAGAAGCTTGTTTTAACAAATGGACATCTTCGAGCGGAATTTCAACATTTTCAGTCTACGTTACCAATGTTAGCAAATCAGATGATGGTCAGCGAGAGGTGACAGAAACAGTTCTAAGATATCTATTGAAAGAATTATGTGAAGATGAACATTTTATTTGTTTCTTCGGATACAATACATTTGATGAGGTTTTCAAAATAGAATTTTCCACACCCCCCCCCCCCCAGGGGCTCACATCTTGTGGGCGTGGGTTGGCGACCACGGGGCCCCAGCTGAGTCCGGCATTGCTTCCACTTACTTGTGCCGGGCTCCTCTCTCTCTTCTTTCCTGTCGACCTCACTTGGTCAACTCTTGTTCTCTTCTGACCCCGACGGTATTAGGGTATCCGAGGCCTCGGGAGTCTCTTCCTTTCCCGCCTTAATTGGCCCTTGTCTCATCTTTTCTGATACCCTCCTTCTGCGAGGGGTCAGCCTTCTTTTTCTCTTCATTTTACCTCCTGCCTTGTGCTCTAGGCCCTTAAGGAGGCAGGGTGTATGTAGCCCCACCGCTTCTGGTGCACCCTAGATAATGCTACACCCTCAGGGGCTCACGGCTGGTAAGTTCGGGAGTTGGCGACCCCGCGGGATTCCTGAGCTGGGTACGTTTTCCCCTTTTGTCCCATACCTTTGGGGCGGACCCTCTCCTCTTTCACTTTCCTATATGCCGTTCATGGCTCTCCTTCCTTCCAAGTCCCTCAATCCGCTTTCTCCGAGGGTTGAGGGCATTTCTTTTCCTTCTGTCCTTTTATTTGCCTTATTCTCCTTTAGTTTTCCATTTCTTCTTCTAGTATGTAGGTTAGTAGTTAGTTTTAGTTTTAAGTTCGCTTTTCATTTTCATCTTCACGATCACCCAAACCATCAGGGGTCGATAACCTAGATGTTAGGCCCCTTAAAACAACAATTATCATCATCATAATCAGAATTTTCCACGACTTGTTACGATGTAACAAAATTGAATGAGTATATGAAACAAATTGCTTGGTAAATTCAGGATGAATTTCCTTTTGAGCTGTTCATTGTTCATTGGAGATTACAGGCAGTAATTTATCTCAATGGCTTGAATATACTTTAAAAGATTATAGGTTTATGGTAAACCGATGTTACAGCAACTGCTGGTGGTGTATTAACAATAGTGCAAATTGGACATATGCTTAGACATCAGTGATGGTACACCAACTGTTGGTGGTGTATTAACATTAGTGCAAATTGGACAATTGCTTAGACAACAACAACAATGGCCTCACCTCCTAGCAAACGTAGAAAGGTTGATATTGTAATACATAATAACAGTGAAAATATAAGAAACCAATTGGACAATGCATTTGAATGTGTTTCTAATTTGAGAAGTGAACTAAACGGTGCTATTTCAGTATCATACCAAATCGGGGAAAACACTCAAACTGACTTGATTGAGAACAGTGATGAGTTGATTGAATGTTGGAGAGTTATTAGTGAGCACATATTGCAACAAGCTGTGAATTTCGAAGAAATTACAGTTCAAATAAAGGATGAATCTTTCTTGAGCTGTGAGTTAATTGAAACGGCATTCAATTCTAGAGTGTACACACTTGCAGTATCAAATGTTAAGAATGAGTTTTTGGATCCTCGCGAATTTTTAGCGAATGCTAATATTTGGTTTACAAAGTATGTTAAGAAAGCGTTAACTGTACAAGCTTTAAAGGTGATTTCAGTTTTGTGTGCACAATATGTGCTTCGCGACATATCAGAAACAAAATATTTTGCTATCACAAATGAAGTAGTTTTCGAGTATACTGATTTAAATGAATTTTATAATAAGAATATCATTGAAGGTACATTGACAAAAATGAGCGAATTTGAAGCAAATGGTTCTGGGTGGGCTTAAGAAAAAATTCATAGTTTGAGAATTAATATAAATAAATATGTTGGATTTCAAGTAGGAATGTCCAATACTAGTTGATTGCCTGACGTAATAGTCAATAAACATGCAGTGCTAAATTTGTATGATACAAAGGAAGCTTGTTTTGCGTGGAGTGTGGTTGCTGGTTTGTATCCAAAAACTCGAAACGTGAATCATCTTTCTTCCTATCCCAATTACAGAGATGTTTTAAATTTGGATGGTATTCCAATTCCGATGGAAATGAAATATTTAAACAAGTTTGAAAACCAAATCAATATTTCTGTAAATGTGTATGGAGCACAATATGATGAAAACAAATGGGTATGTATGGGAACAAACGAAGTAAAAGGAAAAAAAAACTTTCACTATTGTACCTTTGTATGTATCAGATAAAGTATATGAAAGGAGTGTAGACTTGTTGATGTTGCAGATTGGAAACAGTGAAAGTTATCACTTTTGTTTAATTAGAAATCTTGCTCGCCTTGTGCGTTCAAGCCTCACTAGCATTCACAAAAGGATTTATATATGTAGACGTTGTTTGTCATTATTTTCTTGAGGATGAGTTAAATGTTCACTTTGCAGACTGTAAACAGTTTCCTGTTGCAAAAAGCATAATGCCAACTGATGAACAAAGATTTGTTAATTTTGCAGAATTCCGAGTTAAAGATACAGTTCCATTTATAATATACGCAGACACTGAAAGCGTTTTGTCTCCAATTTCCTCCTGTTTTCCAAATAGTGACATTCCTAACTCTACTTTAACACATAAACATATTCCTTACAGCATTTCTTTATACCTTCATTGTAATTTTGATAGTGAATTGTGCAGTTTCAAACTCTTTAGGGGAAACAATTGCATTGAATTGTTTGTAAAGGAACTTTATAGTATTGTGGATAAACTTCAAACATATTACTTATCGGCTAAGCCAATGTTAAAGATGACCGAAAATGAAGAACGATTATTTTTGTCAAGTAAAATTTGTCACATTTGCGAGAAACCGATTGCAGATAATGAACTCAAAGTACGCGATCATTGTCACTTAACTGGAAAATATAGAGGAAGCGCACATAATCGATGTAATTTAAATTACAAAGTAACAAAAGTCTTGCCTATAGCATTTCATAATCTATCGGCCTATGATGGACATTTTATAATTAAAGAAATTTGTGAGAAACATGATGGAGAGGTGTTACATAATCCTGGTCGTATAAGTTTGTTGGCGGTGAATATGGAACGTTATAAAGGGTTTACAAAGTATGTAGGGGTTAAGATTGGATTCATTCAGTTAAGATTTATCGATACATATAATTTCTTGTCTTGTTCACTTGATCAATTTTCATCTTCGTGAAGTGAAGATTCAAAGCAAATAACTCGACGTTATTTTAATGATGATGCACAGTTTCGACTTACTGCGAGAAAAGGCGTGTTTCCCTATGAATACGTCACGAGTATGGATGTACTTAACGAAACTAAATTACCTAAAATATCCAAGTTTTATAGCAGTCTTAATGATCAAACAATATCGAATGAAGAGTATGAGTTTGCTCAATCGGTGTGGGAAACGTTTTCCTGTCAAACATTAGGAGAATAAGCCGATTTGTATTTAAAAGTTGACACACTTCTTTTGGCGGATGTCTTTGAAAATTTTAGATCGAATGGCATGGAAACTTATGGCATTGATGCAGCTCATTTTTACACTGCTCCATCTATGTCTTGGTGTGCGATGAAAAAGATAACCAACGTTCAACGTTGAATTGCTTCAAGATATTGATATGTTACACTTTTTTGAACGATCTATTCGAGGAGGTAATGTTCAGTGTATAACACGACATGCGATTGCTAATAATAAGTATATGAAAACTTATGAGAAAAAGCAAGAGTCCTACATAATGTACTTTGACGTTAATAATTTATATGGATATGCGATGATGGAATATCTTCCAACTGGTGGCTTTAAATGGGTTGCAAATGTTGAAGGCTTTGATGTTTTAACTATTGATGATACTTCAGAAATTGGATATATTTTGGAAGTAGATTTGACTTATCCTCAAGAGTTACATGACAAACATTCAGATTACCCTCTATGTCCCGAAAAGTTGACAAAGCTAATGGCTACCCTAGATAATAAAGAACGTTATGTTTTGCATTATAGAATGTTAAAGCAATGTATTCAACTAGGAATGAAATTAGATCGTATTCACAGAATAATTGAATTCAATCAGAGCCAATGGCTAAAACCATATATTGATGTGAACACAGAGAAACGAAAACATGCCAAAAATGATTTTGATTTTTTATATAAATTGATGAATAATGCAATTTTTGGTCGTTCACTGATGAATGTGAGGAAGTTAAGGGACATCAAATGGGTCACCAAATGGCATGGAGCTCGTGGTGCTAGGTCTTTAATAGGTAAGGCTAATTTTAAACATAGAATTATATTCGATGAACAATGTATGGTCATCGAGATGAGCAGACTAAAGATTTTTCACAATCAACCAATATATGTTGGTGCATCTATATTAGATTTGTCTAAATGTAAAATGAATGACTTTCATTACAATGTTATTTTAGCAAATCCTGAATCAAATGTGAGGTTGTTATACACAGACACCGATAGTTTTATGTATATATTCTATTATGATATTTATGAGTTCATGAAACAGCATTCAAATTTGTTTGATACTGGAAACTATGAAACAATCATTTTGGCATTGTGAGACAAAATAAAGGTGAAATTGGTTTAATGAAAGATGAACATGCTGGAAGGACTGTTGAAGAATTTGTGGGGTTAAGACCCAAAATGTATGCAATAAAATTGTGTGATGAAATGAATAGCTTGTGTAAGGCCAAAGGCTTTAAGAAAAGTGTGAGTAAAAGTATGAATATTGATCAAGTCAACAAAGTTCAAGTTTGTATAATTTCAAAATCTCATTCTGTATTTACTGTTCGGCAAAATAAGTTGGCAATTTCATCAAACGATGATTAAAGACACATAACTGAAAACGGAATTGTTACTTTACCGTTTGGTCATTTTTCTCTGAAAATATGATTAGAAACAAATTTGAGATTAAAGCACTTCATCTCACTTACTTTATTTCTTTCACACACACACTTTTATTCTGTTAATAATACTAATTTTTGTGTGTTCCTTTGCTTATGAAAAGAGAATAAATAATAACCCAATTTTTGTGTGTATTATTTAAAAAAATCCTCCCCCCACCATTCCCATTTTCCAGAAATATATATATGTATAATTACTTTATATTACATATCATTTAGTAATGGTGCGTTGTAAGAGGTGCAACTCTACCACTCAATATAAACGAACAGGAAGTCGATCATTAATTAGTCGTGTACTTAATAAAACTATTGATAATTTACCCGTGGAATTACACATCCCGGGATATGAATATTGTGGACCAGGAACAAAATTAGAAAAGCGATTGAGCCGTGGTGATCCAGGAATAAATATATTAGATAAAGCGTGCAAAGACACGACATTGCTTACGCAAAGCATAAAGATTCAAACAAAAGAAGAGAGGCTGATGAAATTTTAGCTTCAAAAGCTTGGTCTCGTGTAAAATCCCGTGACGCATCATTTGGAGAGAGAGCGGCTGCACTAACAGTCGGTGGCATAATGAAAGCTAAGTCTAAGATTGGAGGAGGTAAGCGAATCTTAAATAAATAAAAACAAGAAAAGATTTAAAAAAAGAACATCGAAAAAGCAAGGTGGTATTTTACCCCTACTTCCGATATTTGAAGCCTTGTCGGGCTTGGGGGGTCTAGCAGGCGGAGCAGCCGGGGTGGCGTCTGCTATAAACAAAGCGAAAGCTGCTCAAGAAGAACTAAAAGAAACGAAAAGACACAATCGAATGATAGAAGCAATGCGAGGAAAAGCAGGTCAAGGCATTTATTTAAATCCTCCTGCATACAAAAGATAATTAACCAAATACCAAATAAAGCATTAAGTAATTTCGATTTAGCTAAATACGCACATCAATTAAAGATTCCAAATTTTAGAGGAGTCTTTATGCGAGATACGTTACCAAGATATCCTCGAAAAAATGAAAACTGTATTGTTAACCTTGAACCGATGGATAAATCCGGTTCACATTGGATGGCTTTCAGTAAACGAGGTAAATATGTGCATTATTTTGATAGTATTGGTAATTTAAGACCACCATTAGAAATTTTAACATATCTTAAAAATTGCTATCTACAATATGATTTTCATTCATATCAATCGATTACTTCTTCGATTTGTGGACATTTATGTTTAGTCTTCTTGTATTGTATAAATAAGGGAAACACAGACCGTCTTCAAACATTTCAAAGATGGCTTTCGAAAGACGGATAACTCTTGTAGGTAAAGGCTCGAAGAATGATGTTACATTGGAGAACCCGATTCATCTTGTAGGAGCAGAGTTTTTTGAAATAGGACTTGCAGGATTGTATACATCTAATTCTATTCGAAATGTTACCAACAGAAATAATAAATTTCGCATTCATTTTACTAATTTTTTATCAATTGATTTAGTGGTACCACCGGGTATTTATGAATTTGAAGATCTAGCCTCAACATTTGATGATTTACTTAGTTATCACTCATTGTCGAAACTTATACCAAAACATTTAGAAAAAACAAATATGTATCTGGAAGAGGATATAGACGGAAAAAGAGACAACCGTCTCGTTGTGTCTTCTCCGTTTAATATTGATTTCACTGTAGCCAACAGTGTAGCAGGGCCTTTAGGTATTGAAAAGAAAGTTTACCCTAAAGAGAATAAAAGGGAAATTGAAATTGATTGAAATAGAATCGAAAATGAAGTAATAATTAGCGACAATAATAACGTTTTGGCTATAAAGTTGAACGAAGCGGATAGAGCGATTTTAATAATACCCAATGCTAGCTATACGTTAAAACAATTAAGTGAAAAGATTAATGAATTATTAGTTGAACATTTATTAGGTGACAAAGACAAATTCCCATCATTTTATATTAATTATGATAAAGTCTTTTATCATTGTAAACTACATTCGAAAATGTTTTCTATAGATTTTGGTGTTGCAGATTCTATTGCAGATTTGTTAGGATTTTCTCATAAAAAGTTCGAGGCAAACACAACTCATCATTCTGAATATATGATTAAAATTAACACTGATAATAGTATTCGAGTATGTTGCAACCTTGTGCTTGGTACGAGTTCTTATTTGAACCATAAACCAACACACTCTTTATATAATTTTAAAGCTCATGTTCCTGCTGGTTACCCGATTGTTGTACAACCAACAACAATTAATTTTTTGCCTATGAACAGCAAGGTTATTCAACATGTATCTGTGCAACTTGAAGATCATCTTCAACAGCTCATTGATTTGCAAGATGAAGATTTAACTGTAGAATTAATTATACGTCCAGCACGATATCTTGCTATATAAAGTAATGAAATACTGTTATATTTTCATTCTACTTGAGTAAGCTTACTAGAAAACATTCACAAATATGGTTATACTATATAATACTCAAAGTTTGAAAAAAAAAAGAAGTCGACTCTGATTCGAAAAGTAATATAAATCAACCTGCTAAAATTTCTAAAAAAAAACAAACAACGACATCGCACCTTGAAATCTAAGAAACAGTTATCGAGTAACAACAAACATTTCTTACAGTCTTTAGGCTATCGCGTACTTTAATTTCAATATAAATATATATGCAATTGTTAATCTTATTTAGTTTCTATCTATAGTTGAAGCTGTTAACATGTTTAGCATGTTTAACATAACAGATAAAAGAGAGGTTGACAACTAGAGTTGTGCGACGAGAAGAAAGAGTTTATCAACCTTATTCAGCTAATAAATTCGAAAATAATGATGAAATTCGAATACCGATTCAAAATGAAGAAAACATAGTTTTATTATCAGAAGGTGGGTGTTCTTCACTTAGAAGGTCAAATTATTACTTCTAACATAAATCCAGCTGCTTCTACTACAGCACATCCTGACCAAAATTTTGGGACTAATCTTTTTAGCGAAATTCGCATCACGTTAAATGGTAAAGAAATTGATCGTACACTCCATCTAGGTATAACAAGTTCTATAAAAACCTTTGAATCATATTCAAAAAACGAATATACAGCTTTACAAAATGCTGGTTATTTTCCCTCTTTAACAACACCAGCAAGTGAAGCAAATATTGTTGATAGTATCACAAAACGTTTTCATGTAATACTTCCTTTAAGCAACCTGTTAGGTTTAGCAGAGGATTACAGAAAGCCGATTTTAAACTGCAAGCATGAGGTAATACTTCTCCGATCGTCAAGTGACGCACGTGCGTTGCAATCGACAACCGAGAACGATCTTTCTAAGGTCAAGTTATTTAAAGTTTATCTAAAAATTCCCGTTTTATTATTATCGGATGAAGAACAAATTAAAAGATTAAAACTAATGCAGAAAAATATTCCCATTCAGGTAGGTTTTCGATCATGGGATGTTCATGTCTTGCCTTCTCTTCCTAGAACAACTAAATATAGTTGGACTGTAATGACAACTTCTGAAACTCAAAAACCACGTCAATTTTTATTAGGTTTTCAAACTAGAAGAAATTTACTAAATACATGCTCTTCCTATTTTGACCATTGTAATATTAAATCTATAAGAGTTTTTTTAATTCAATTTTTATCCCTATGAAATGCCAACTTCTGAAATTGCCATAAATGACTACAGCGAATTGTATGACATGTTTGTTAAATTTCATATTGTATATTATCAGATCGATGATTTTCGTTCAGAGACTCTGGTTTCACGAGATGAATTTATGTCTCATTGTCCGATTATTGTAATTAATTGTCTCGAACAAGTGGAAGCAGTGAAGACATCTTCAGTCGATGTGCGAATTGAAATCGAGATAAGTGAGAATATACCTGAAGATACAACTCTTTATTGTGTTCTTATTCATGATCGTCAAATATCTTACAGACCATTAACTAATGAAGTAATTATCTAAACCAATATTTGCTAAGTTATAAGCAAGCAAGTAAACAAGTATTCTCACTTTAGTTGCAATCATGGAATTGACAACAACAAACTCTCCTTCTACTGATGCTGGCACGTGGAATAAGAAGCAGCCAATAGTTGCAGACATTCGCAAGCTACCAAACGGCAGTTTGGAACGTGCTTACTGTATGTTAAATAACAGCAATATACCTTCATTCAGTCCCGTGATAACAAGGGTCGCAGCGTATTGTGAAAAAAAACTTTCTTCTTTTTTTGACTCTATTAATAATAAATATGAATATTTAGTTGTATATAATTTGCCACATGAATTTTCTTTGTTTGCACTAAAAGCACTTTCCTTCGGCTCATTAATCGATCTTAATACGATTGATGGAATGTCAGACCTAATGTTGAAGCATAGCCATCGTTTACCTACAGATTGTCCAAAACATTTACTATCTCTTGCAATGGGAAGCAATAGTTGTGCTAAATTCAATGTCAATGCTGTTCAACATTGGTTAAATTCTTCTGATGGCATCATGAAAATCGTGTGTTCGATAATAAACAAGTTTCGAAACAATGGACTTCAAGGTTTTAATAAGTTTGATTGGAACTACTTCCCTATAAACATACTGACTATATATGAACCACAATGAATTCGTCTAGAGTGGGAACATCTACCAGATCATCTAAAGAGAAAATTTCAACTGTTTCATCTTCGCTGCAAATGTGATAACTGTAATCGCTATCTATAAAAGGTGATTAATTAAATCTACTAGTGTCGTTGACAGCTATACATATTTTTGTTTTAGTTTGCTTTTTAACACAGTGTATATTTTTTGTCTACAGAAAATAATCATCTGGACAACTAAAAGAAGAAGATCATCTCAACACACACACTCATCTGGACAACTAAAAAAGAATAAGATTACTTCAAGAGAAATAAAATTGTATTAATTGTAATTCTAAATGAATAAAGAAGAAAAGGTCTTTGTACCATTTCATATTAAAGTTCTTATTAATGATCAAATACCTCCTCACTCCACATGTACAATAAAATAATATTGTCAGGTGAGGGATTCGAACCCTCGCTTTCAATTTCTGAAAATTAGATCTTAAGTCTAACGCCTTAGACCGCTCGGCCAACCCTACACACGCAAATCATGCATATTAGCCAACGTGTTTTGTTGATTCATATCAGTTCACATTTAGCTTCGTGTGGTGAACATCTTTTTTTTTGTGTGAAGTAAAGCAGCATCATGAAGTATTTTAATTGTGTAAAGTATTCCAAAAAACAGTTAATGCAAATGATATTGGGTCAAAAAGGAATGAATTTAAAATCTGAAAGAGATCGGCTAAAAACATTTAAGAACTGGTCTTCAGACAGTTTTACGAACACTGCGTGGTTAGCAGCTGCAGGATTTTACTATTATGGATATAAAGATATGGTTAGGTGTGCTTTCTGTTATCTACAACTTAGTTATTGGGAAGAAGATGATGATCCGTTTGAAGACCATAAGAAATGGGCTTTTTCTTGCCCTTACGTAAACAATATTTCTCCTAGCATAGAATTGAAATATGAAAGACTTAAAACTTTTCAAAATTGGCATCTTCCCTGTCCAAACGAATTTTGTTTAGCATCAGCAGGATTTTATTATACTGGTCATGGTGATAAGGTGAAATGTATATTCTGTAAGATTGAAATTGAAAATTGGAAGGAAAACGATATTCCTTTAAATGATCATGAAAAATGGGCGCCATATTGTCCATATTTTAGAGGGTTTTACGTCGGCAACGTTGATTTAAATCCTGAAAATCCTACTATTATTCCATATAATACAAGTTATGATACGTGTGGAAACAATATATGTTGATGTGATGTGATTTTTTGTGCAGTGTGCATTCTCAGACGTAAACGTAGACATGCTGAAGTTTAATTGCACTCATTCCAGGTTCCGTATTGACCATGTTAACATGAAGTATAACATAAATTTCTCGCCAAATCAATACTTTTTACTTTCTTAAAAATTCTATAGGTACATGTTTCGAAAACACACAATGTTTTCTTCCTCAGCCCACTTATTGGTGTTAAACATCATAAAACATCGATAACCTCACTAAATAACAAAAACACAGTTCACATTTCTTCTCTTGTTCTTCCTTTGTTAGGCCTGTGTCATTCGACACATTAATGTCACTCACGGAATAAACACTTTTAGTTGAAGTAATGAATATTGACACATTGGCACATTTACTCATTGCTAGTTTCAACGTGGGTTGCTGAAATGCACACAAGTGTCGTATAACCTTGCCAAAAGCGGAGAAAACAACTAACCAGTACCCAGGAAGGTAATTGGGTGTGGCGTCATGAAAATAAATCGAGTCAGGAATGTATGTTGGAATTAAAACTATTGCGGTGGGGGTTGAGGAGGTGGTTTGCGTTTTTTATTATTATTTAAATAATCTGCTAATAAATCTAACAATTCATTCGTTTCAAAATTAACCTCGTTTAGATTATTGCATTCCTTTGTCCTCTGATAAGTAATGATATGAATATTTTCCAAAATATTCATATAGCTGCCCTTCGATGCGTAATGCAAAATTTTGACGTCATTATTTATGTCCGTGAACTTATGTCCTGTTTCTTCCATGTGTACCGCCATGGCTGAAAACTTCCTGTGTTTTTTGGCCGAAACATGCTCAGCATAACGAGTACGTAATCTCCTACCCGTCTGTCCCGCGTAATTTGAATTGCAAAAATTACATCTGAGCTCATAAACTCCCGATCTTAAATGTTTATCACTACTGTTGACTTTATTGGAGTTGAAAAATTTGTTGAAATTAGAATTGTTGGTTTTAAAGGCGACGTTCATATTGTGTTTCTTTAGGATGTTGGTTACTGTGTAAATGCTTCGATTTACGTAGGTGAAGGTGGCAAGTGCTTTCTTTGTTGTGTCCTCTCTAACTAATTTTGTTAAGGGTCTGTTTTTCAACTTGTAAATTAATCTGCTGACATAATTGTGGTTGTAACCATTGAGTTTAGCTATTTGATATATAATGTCAATTTCTTGCTTCCGGTCATGATCAGAGGAAGGGATTCTTAACGCTCTATTAATGAGGCTTATGAACGTTGCATTCTTGTGTCCGCCCGGATGGTTAGAATCCTGCCGTATAACTGTACTCGTTTGCGATGGTTTTCTGTAAACTTTATAATGCAGACGATTGTCTTTTTTAATCACAGTTATATCCAGATAATTGATACCTCTATATTTGTTTTTGATGATGTAGCCAGCAATAAACAACAACACATGAAAGATTATTTCAGTAGAGGTCGTCATCACGACGTTGACGTATTTTATCTTTGTCAAACATATTCTTGTATACCTAAACATCTAATTAGAGATAACGCTAATTTTTTAATTCTTTTTAAACAAGACGGAACAAACTTGCGTCACGTATATAACGATCATGTAAATACAGATATGAGCTATGATCAGTTCCTTGATGTTTGTTCGTATTGTTGGCAAAACTCTAAGTTTGGCTTTTTGGTTATCGATAAAGATAGCGATTTACAAAACGGTCGATATCGCAATGGATTTGATGTTTATTTTCAGTTATAAATATGACTTCAAAAAGAGCTAAATGCCCATTTGTGTTATACCTTTTGTGTGGTTAAGAACTTAACTATGACATCGTTTAACAAAACCTATAATGTGTCTATCGGACGACCGACTTCACGACATGATATTGCAACTAAATCGTATGTTGATGATAAGCTAGTGCAATATGGAAATCAACTAACAACAACAAGCGACGGACATCTGAGTATTAACGGCAAACGGTTAAAAAATGTTGGAACGCCAATACATGTTGAAGATGCATGCAACAAAGGTTATGTACTGAAGTTATTGAATGAGCTAAATAAAATCGAGTCTAAAGGAGACATACAACGAAACTTTAACGACCTTAAAGGTGTTTTTTTTTTCAATTTGTAAAATAGAGAAAAAAGAACTTGACTTTCAAAACAAACGTCTCGCGGACTTAGCTTTACCATCATCTGCAAATGATGCAGTAAACCTTATTGCAATGCAGCAACATACATCGAATATAAAAAAATATCTAGACACCCGAATAACCGAAGTGTTACGACGAGTAGAATTCATTAATGGTTTAGTGCGTGAATTTTCAGAAGATCACTTTCCATATGATGATGATACTCTTGACTTGGGTAACAACAGAATAAGAAATGTTAAAGATCCAATTCAAAATCAAGATGAGGTAACGTATTCTTTTCTTAAAACTCATGTAACAAATGAACTCGATGAAATTAAAAATCTCTTTTGAATATAAACAGAGATGATGAAACTGTAGATATGTTAAATAGAAGAATAACAAACATATCTCAACCAATCGATTCGTTAGATGCAATAAACAAATATTACTTAGAAAACTTTGCTGCTTCTCGAAAAGATCTAGAAGACTTAATCACTAAATTTAATAAACAAAACTTTTTAAACGTAGACGATGGTGGAACTTTAAATATGATGAGTAAACCAATTGCTCACGTAAACAATCCCATATACGATAACGATGTTGCAAATAAGACGTTTGTTGAACAATATGCCGCTTCCCGACGTGAATTTGAACAAATGAAACAGACTGTAAACAATCTACAACATCAAAAACAAACAAATGTTGAGTTTCCTGTTAACGACCAAGATGTGGCAAATAAACGGTTTGTAGAACACTATGCTGCTTCACGAACTGAAGTTAATCAACTAAAAGAAATTTTAAGCAATTGACAAACTCGTATTGAGGGTGTTGTGAACAATCTCAATATTGTTAAAAAAGAAGATCTTGAAAGTTATGCTGCTGCGTCCAAAGATGAATAAAACAAGTTAAAAACTGAACTAGAAAAAATTGAGCAATTGGTTAACAAAGAACCACTCGAAAGTTTTACTGCATCCAAAGAAGAATATGGTATATTACAAGATGAAGTAAAGAAAAAGAACTTATCGAAATTTATTCTGAAATTCTCCACCACGCCATCAATCCATTCACCAGTATACACGCTTCATAATCATAACATACAGTACCAACTTCCCTACAAAGGCATATTAAAACCAATTTTTGTTTCACCAAGATCTCCAATTGTGTATGCAATTTTAAATATACGTCAGGAAATTGAACTGGATGGCGGTGATATTGTTGTTGAAGAACAAGATGAAATTCAGTTTCGACTTAGAGACCCTAAAAAACATAAAACCAATGATCTTCCTCTTCAAATCGATTTTGAATATACTATAAATAAGTAAATCAACCACAATTTCAGCTTAGTCATGGAGAAGAGCTCGAAGATTAAAGCTGAAAGTCGAGTAAAGGATAAACTTTCTCGCTTAAAAAAGCTGTTAAAGACAAGTATCTTTCACTTCAAAATGATGTTAGTCGTAAAGAATTAGATATAGAGACTAACTTTAAACCAGTAACAAATTCATTAAATCAACTTGTAGCTATTGCTAATACGTCAACTCAAAATAAAGAAAATCGAAAAAGAAAAGGAAAATATGACGATTCTGAATCAACTTCTACTTCAGACGAAGAAGATGGAGATAGCATCAAAATAATTTCACTACTTAACCGCTACTTTGATCCGTTCATTAAACAAAACGTGGATAGAACATTTGGTATAACGATAAGAAATGATAAACAATACTTGGGACGTGAACGAGTTTTCTTTGATAAAAAGTGGATAAAAGTTGGTGGTGAAAAATTTCCTATAACAGAAGGCCTACTTGAATTGATTCAAAGGAAAGTACCAGACCCCACTCTAATAGATAGGAGTGATTTAACTTCATATTTGAAATTATTAAATGTTTCAAACGTGCACAAAAGAAATTATACAAGCAATGCAGCTCCGAGAGGAACGCAATCTTATAAGTATATACATATAATTGAACCCCTTCTTACTGAAGACATAGAATTATAAAAACAGCAGATGAAAACGAAGAAGCAAATACTACGATTCATACTGGATATGGCCAAAGGAACACATCACACCACAAGCCATTTGGAAATTCGAAGGCGGAAACAATATTGAATTTGTCCATTGGAATGAACCAAACAAATTAGTATCAAGACTTAAAAAATTAATTGCATCGAAAGCTGCAGGTCACACAGGACTCGACAGCGAAATCTTTGCAATTGAAGAAGAACTAAGAAATGCAGGATATATTGAATAAAAATTCAAACGTTTGTAAAACAATGCACAGTATGTTATAAAACATTGTTTGAAAAATAACTATGAACGAAATCAGACGAGAAATTGCAAAAGAACTTCACGCACCACTTAGAAAAATGTTTAAAAGACGACGTGTTATTAGCAAAGGAATCGATGACCTCCATGAAGCAGACCTTGTGGACATGTCCAAACTTGCAAAATGGAATAATGGATTTAAATAAGTATTAACCAGTGGCGTAGCGTGAACTTTTTAGCTGGGGACGCCAAAGTTTATAACGACAGTCTGTTAGGTAGTCAGCCCGAAGGCTGGTTGGATCCTCAAAAAGTACCGCCGTTAGGTTATGTGGGTAAATACCCACAAAAACCCAAGGCAGCGCTATATTGAGGCGTACTAGGCAAGGTGAGGAGTGAGGTAGTTTGCCATTGCTTTCCTCACCGAGTCAGAACAGCAGTACTAACCCTATATTTAGAACCTTTCACAGCATGCACAGGCACTGACTGTGCCCTGAATGGCATTACTAAGCACCACCCATACCTTAGTAGCTTCCATATAATCACAGCCATGAGTGAGACTGAGACATCGGTGAAAAGCCACATTTTACTCTAGCCTGTGCCAACAGACAAATGCAAATGTATTGCATTCATCAAGAGATGGCAAACAGCGAAAATCAAAAAGCTAATATGAAAGATACTGTCACATACCTCACACAGTCTTGTACATCAGCTCCATTCGTATTTTCTTCTTTTCTGCGAAAATGTCAATGATGTGTTCAAGAAATGCCGGCTCTGATGAAAGCTCACCTAATAACTGTTTTTCAATGGCCAGTGAATTTAAACACGACAAGCGACTATTGCACATAGAATTTCTAAGGTATTTTTTAATTCTTTTCAGCGTGCTCATGCTGCGTTCACTACTAGCTGTAGTAGTTGGAATAGTCAGTACTAAGCGCTGTAGTTTAGTTACTTCCTGATAGATGAAGTCGAGACCGTTGGCAACAAAATATTTTAAAAGCTCTTTTGGAGCTAAATGCTTTGTCTGATCTCCATAAACAATGTGAAGTTCATTTAGTAATTGGTTAACATTAAAGAATGGATACTGTTTTACCAAAATATCTAATTTGCCCTGGGGGAATGTTTCAGTGTATTCTTTAAACTTCTTTTCTTGTACTAACTCGATGAAATTTAGATGATTAAGATCTTCAAATCTACTTTTCATTTGAGCTGTTAGTGAATCTACTATTTCAAAATTTAGCACTCTCAAAGTGTTATACATTACGTTTTCATTCAACTGGATGCTTTTTTGAACGCATCTGTCAGTGAAATCTTCATTTCATAAGTTTTCTATTCTTTTGACGACAGCCTCTATCTCATTATGGCAAGTTACAATACTCACTGTCGATGATTGTAACAATTTGAAAAGATGATCAGTGTAAATGAAACAAGCTTCGAATACACATAGAAAATATACAAAGGTAGGGTCATCCATATGTCTTTTGAGACCAATGGCACAGTTCGCAGAGTCGTCGTCCCATTCACTATTTTCATCATCAATAATTTCATCAAAAGTACTATACAATCCTTGGAAATGTTTCATAATGGTGAAAACTGCCCTCGAATGAAAATTCCATCTCGTATTGCTAGCTTGTGGAAGCTTAAATCCTCTTTCGGTCAACAAAACCGTCCTTTTAGAAGACTTGCTGAAAAAACTATGAAAAGCAGTCAAGGCACAGACAAACAAACGAACCTGTTTTATTGTTTTTGAGCCATACAGAAGTACCAAATTTAATTGGTGGACGTAACAATGGACGAAAAGAGCATAAGGGCAAAACTGTTTCACTAGCTTTTGAACTCCTCCTTGTCTGCCTGCCATTACAGCTGCGCCATCGTATGTCTGGCTTACAACTTTTTCTCCATTTACTTCCCAGTCAAGTAAAACTTGGTGCACGATTTCTGATAATCCCGCAGCTGTTTTATTCTTGGAAACGTCATAAAAGCCGACGAATCTCTCCTCTATTCTATCATCCACACAATATCTAAATATTATGCTCATCTGGCTCTTACACGATACGTCTAATGTCTCATCCGCTTGTATGGAGAGAAAGGGGGCTTCATTTATTTCTGATTTGATTTTTTCATTTAATGCAATTGTTGTAACTTCTATCAAGTCATTTTGAATGTCTGGAGATGTTCCTTTTAATAATTATGATGACTGTAAATGGTCTCTAACTATAGATTCATTTTGAGCGAGCAGGTTCAACAATTGCAAATAATTCCCCTTGTTAATAGAACTTTCATCTTCTCTATGCCCACGGATGGCTAGTTCTTGTGTACAGAGAAATACTACTGATTGAATGAGTCGTCGCACATATTGCCTGTTCGAAGACACGATCTCATTATGTTTTACTGCTTGTAGTCGAGCAGCTTCAGACATGCTCAATGCGAGTTTTACCTAGCAGATGAAATGCTTCACAATGTAACAAGTGGTGTTATGAAGACTGGTGTTTTACAGCCTTTTTAATTAAATTACTCAGGTCAGAAATTCCTTCCGTGCACCATTCAGAATCTTTCGCTCCAAACATAAGGCAAACGTAACAAAACATTTTGTTTTTTTCAACACACCCAGTTAGCCAGGAAAACCTGTCATACCAAGAAAGCTGAAAACTCCGTGTGCGATTTTTACCGACTTCTTTAATTGATAAATTTGGCTTTGGTCTTTTTGTTTTTAATTCACATCGCTGTTCATATGATAAAGTGCTCAAAGGAGTTGCCTTTAAAAAATTAATAACATTAGAGTCAGGTGAACTTACTTCAGACATATTGGCAGCATTAAACACACACACGCACAATTAAAAGAAACTACACTTCTACAGTTCGAACTATAGCACTAGCGCAGCGATTGGGCTATTGAGTTAACAGAACAGTGATCATACAATTCAAACGCCAGCAAACGCCAGCGTACGGTAGCGCTTCCCTTCCGAGAAACAAGTATGAACTGGCGCATGCGCTGCAACATGGCCTGACCAGGGTGGTACATACCTCTTGACGCCAAGAAGGTCTGGCGTACAGACAAGAAGAGCAACGCACAGCAGTAGACCGCGGCCGGGCTAAGACTGGTTATATGGGGGGTACGGATATAAAATAACTAAGCGCCATGTAATATGCTAACGCCGCATTTATATCAAATAAAAACAATGTTATATTTTACTCTCTGATGAATACACATTCTAAATCAGGGAACGCCCGGCGTATCGGCGTAATATAGCGCTACGCCTCTGGTATTAACCATTATTGACGTTTACTCATAATATGCATGGGCAATTCCTCTTGAAAACCAAAAAAAGGAAGTGAGATTGTAAAAAGTTTAAAATTTGTTTATTCTCAAAGTAAAAGATTGCCCAATTATTTTCACACTGATCGAGGAACGGAATTTTATAACAGTGAATTCAAAACATGGTCTCAGAAACAAAATCTGAAGCATTATTCCACTGGGAGCTCCATTAAAGCGAGCGTGGTAGAAAGATTTAATCGAACTCTTAAGGAATCGATGTGGAAAGAATTCACAACACGAGGTTAATACCGATGGGTACATATTTTGCCTGAGTTATGAGTAAAGTATATTCACAAAATACATCGCAGCATTGGCATGAAACCTATTGATGTAAAAAGAAACAATCCACCCAGCTTGCCAACACAATATAATGATACTTTAAAAAATCCGAAGTATAAAATCAGTGACATTGTGCGAATATCAAAAATCAAGAAACACTTCACCAAGGCCTACGAAGCTAATTGGACTACAGAATTATTTACAATTTATAAAGTTCAAAATACTAATCCACGAACATATCTTTTAAAAGATAATAAAAAATTGCCGATATTTGGGGCGTTTTATGAAGCAGAGTTACAACGAACAAAACATCCAATATTTACTTAGTCGACAAAGTACTGCGTAGAAAAGGAACCCGAGCCTTCGTATCTTGGCTTGGATTCGATTCAACTCACAACTCTTGGATCCCCAACAAAAATATCTTCTAATAACAACAGTGTAAGTTTTGTTTTTTAATTCCTCGCAAAAATATTATTATTATTATTAATGTGTCTCTATATATTTTTCAGCTCACTAAAACCAACACACGCGAGAAAGAAAAGAATGATTGTACTTACCCGTGTACAAGACCAGCATATTCAACTCTGCAAACAACACAGCATCTTCAATTCTCCGCAGCTTGTTGGAAAAAGAACTACTTACCACTTTAAGAACGAAGATCATATCATTTTCATTATTTCATATTATATAATTAATGTAAACCACAAATGATCAAAATAAATATATTTTCTAGAATAAACGTTTTACACATTTTTGAAAAAAAAAAGTAAAAATTAACTCCCCCATCCACTGTCCATTTAAATGATTTGTACTTCATCGTCCACTTCTTCTTCCATGTCCTCTTCCACACGCTCCCCAACACTCCCATCTTCTTCTCTTTCATCGTTTTCCTCTTCTTCTTCAGCTAGAAGAGGAGGAAAATACGCCATCACATCTTACAGCCTCAGAGTTACATCACCGTCACTGAACATTCTCAGTCTGTTTATCATAACCTCTAAAATCCTGTCAGTTAATCCATTAAAGAAAATTTCCTGACAGTAAATGTCATCTTTAAAAATTTCAGATATTTCAAGGTTGATGAGTTGTTTCTCCAATGCGGTGAAGCTATTGAAGATGATATCTTCTTCCGCTTTTCTTGATGATGCAATGACGTTAAAATTCATCCTCCTCGCTTGGTCTGTAAGGACCCTGATCTTCTTCAGCTCCATCAACTGTTCTAACAAAGTGCTGCACAAAGACATGGTGAACTAGTGCATCATGATATAAAACTCGGTGTTATATACTATGAAGTTAGAGCTGCAAAAAGCTCTTTTAAACATTTCACATGGATCTCTGGGAACCGACATCCAATCTCGTTCTCTCATTAAAAATTACAGACTTGACTAATGACGGCTATGAAACTAAAAACAAACACACCAAGATTCATTTCACACTTGACTTATAAAACAGCGTAACCAGATTGAGACCATGAAGCAAGCCGGAACACAAAAAATGTTAACATCATTTAAATTAAACAGACATAACATAGCGACAACGAGTAACACAAGTTCACTCCCACGCACTGGAGATATATAGTGTACTTAAACACAGTCTAGCTTTACGACGCCACTTTACTTATTTAGCGAGCGCGAGCAAAAATTTTAACAGCTGTGCACCACATGTGTGGAGAGCGCGGGCTGCTTTCACGGTCCGCCCGCCCGGCGCGAGCCAAAAAACAGAACAGCTGCGCGCTGCATGGCTGGTAGCGAGCCAGCTATGTTGACTGCCTCGCTCGTACAGTCCCATTCAAAAAGTTATGACACCCAAGAATCTCTCCATTCCCTTAAGCAAATACCTAAATACAAATCAATCAATAATTAATAGCCATGATACACAGCTGACCTCTCCATGCGAACACAAGGCGTGGTGGCCATCCTAGCCATTAACCAATCACCTGATCCCCCCTGGACCACGTGCTCGCTCTAAGGACCCATGACGTCATCGCGATTACGCAATATCTGGTCGTGATGATGCAATATTCAAGGTGTACATTTTTGTACTACTTATGTTTGCTGTCCACTACTTCAAACTACTTTATTCCGAACCTAGCATGTCTCTTATTTGGCATATACATAATATGTACGAATCTATTCTTGATGCCTATCATCAATAGACAAGTTCTGGTAGGGTATGAAGTGCTTTACCATGGGTCATGTCCCTGTTGTCCAGGAGGAATGTATTGTTTTGAAATGATATGTAACATAGAGTTTATAATTTGAAATCGGTTTAGTGACATGACACCTGAAAAAAAGGGAATGTTTTGTGATTTATACGTGCTTTAATATCTTTCAATGTTGTTCTTGTGATTCAGTCCCATATTTATCACCAAAGAAATGAACTTTTTCATTCCCGACACAGCCACATCAGTCCGTCCACCTTTGCAGTCGTGAATAAGAGCCCATAGTACCTGAATCCCTTTTGTTTTGAATATTTTCACGCGCGTATTTATTGGTTTCCCTTACTAAAAGATTCCAAACAGCACTGGTGAAGAACGAATAGAAGTAAAGCAATGGAGGACTGTTTCTGGGCGGGCAGTTCTGTATACCTGCGTTTCTAACCTTGAACCTCTCTTTCACTTTTATTTCCGGCTCAGGAGGGTAAGCCCTTGTCCACTTAGGTTCACTAGGCAACACTACGTTATCATCATCACCATCAGTATCGCTTCTATCAGAGTTCACTGTATTTTCTGGTTCAGTTTGTCCTAAATCATCATCAGTATCACTGTCTACAGCACTTAGTCCAGGCTCGAACAAATCACCACTCGATGTAGATAGATCGTCATTTCCTTCTTCTATAAGCACATCACTATCTCCTTCACTTTCTAAATCAAATAATCTACTTACTTGTGCCGGCTCCTCTCTTTCTTCTTTCCTGTCGACCTCCCTTGGTCAACTCTTGTTCTCTTCCGACCCCGACGGTATTAGGGTATCCGAGGCCTAGGGAGTCTCTTCCTTTCCCGCCTTCATTGGCCCTTGTCTCATCTTTTCTGATTCCCTCCTTCTGCGAGGGGTCAGCCTTCTTTTTCTTTTCCTTTTACCTCCTGCCTTGTGCTCAAGGCCCTTAAGGAGGCAGGGTGTATGTAGCCCCATCACTTCTGGTGCACCGTCGATAATGCTACACCCTCAGGGGCTCACGGCTGGTGAGTTCGGGCGTTGGCGACCCCGAGGGATTCCTGAGCTGGGTCCGTTTTCCCCTTTTTGTCCCTTCCCTTTGGGGCGGACCTTCTCCTCTCTCCCCTCTCCTCTCTCCCCTCTCCTCTCCTCTTTTCCTTCTATTTCCTTTTCTCTTTAAGATTCCCGCACTGTTTTTGTTACTCGAATCACCGTGTATCTACATTCCCTTTTACCATTTTTTTTAAGGCATTTTTGATCTATGTTGCATTTTGTAGGTCTCTTCGATCTAAATTACATCTCGCGATTGTTTTCAACCTCAATTGCATTTTGTAAAGATTGACAATCTAAATTGCTTTTTAGTAAGTCTTTCAATGCAGGCGTCAGGGCATTTTAGTGAGTATTTTGAATTTCAATTGCATTTTGTAAGTATTTTCAACCAAAACCGCATTTCGCACGAATTTTGAATCTAAATTGCATTTTGTTTGGTGGGCATTTTGCACATATTTTGATTCTCAATTGCATTTTGTGGGTATTTTGAATCTAAATTACATTTGTCAAGTATTTTCAATCTAAATTGCTTTTTGTAAGTATTGTCAATCCACATGAGTCGTTTGAATCTACCGTACATTTTGTAAGCATTTTCAATTTCAATTGCATTTTGTAAGTATTTTGAATTTTAATTGCACTTTGTGAATAATTTGGATTGGAACTGGGATATTTCAATCTGAATTGCATTGTGTATTTTCAATTTCAATTGCATTTTGTAAGTATTTTGAACCTCAATTGCATTTTGTACGTACTTTCGATCTCATTTGCATTTTGTAAGTATTTTGAATTTCGGTTGCATTTTGTAAGTATTTCGGCGCTACTTTGCATTTTGTACGTATTTTGAATCTAGCCGACGTTTTGTGGGTCTTTTTCAATCTATTCTTTTTGTGCAACTTTTCGTTCTAAATTCCCTTTTGTAGGACCATATTGTGAGTTGTTTCCATGTGAGTTCCTTTTTGTACGTATTTTCAGTCTTCGATAATTTTGTTCTGGTTTCCATTTCATTATCATTTTCGCTATCACCCAGATCATTAGGGGCCGATAACCTCGATGTTAGGCCCCTTAAAACAACAATTATCATCATCATCATCATAAATCAAATAAACAATCACGTATCTCACTGCTCCCCGATAATTCACTCATTTTGGACGACTAAACGAACACAAAAGCTGGAACACGTGTGACAACCACAACAGAGCGCGACATATACATCACGATGAGCAACTGCAAAACGTTACAGTTTTTCTCAGGCGTGCCAACTGTCTCCATTACTCTAAAATACTTAAAACCAAAGATATACATGTGAATACACCTTTCCTCTTTTATATTATGTATACTATGTGATAAATAAACAAACAATAAAGGCGCGAAGACGAGTTTAGTAAGCGCTGACGTAATGCATCGCGATCGCGACGTTTAGCGGTGACTCCTGAATAGCACTAGAAGTCTTGTCTTTATTTTTCATAATCGTTGACAGTGTGTTAGCTGGAATGCCGAATTCCACCGCAATATCTTCTCACACCCTTTTCCACTTCTTAAATTAACTTTAATTTTCCGCTTGCACTTAAACATTTCAGAACACGTTTCTTCTCCATGGTGTTTGCATTACTGATTTACACAGTGGGTCAGAAATTACAGGACAGTGCTCTCTCACCAGGCTTATCGGCCAAGGACACGAGGGGTGCGGGCATGCCTTAAATAGCCGGACTTCCCCTGTTACTGTTATTGTCTGTGATGTACAACGACTCAAACCCGTCTCCTTGCCCTCAGGCTGCTCTGGAATGTAGCAGACCACACAATACTGACAGAAATAACTTCTCCAAGTACCGTACCGTACCCAAGGTGAACAAAAATCTTATATTCCAAGCCCCAAGTCACAACTCCAGTCTTCGAGGCAATTGTATTTTCACCCCAACTTCGAGATATAGAAAAATGTTTTACGCGTGGGGAGTGAAATATTCCTCGAGTTATCGAAATATTTGAGTAATAGAAGTTCGACTGTACCTGGATTTGGCACGAGGAATGCATGTACGTTTGACGCGAACTCGTCCTCGGACCACGTGGGTAGGCCTAGGTCAGGTTCATTTCTTCCCCTCATTGTCGGGATATCTTCAACAATATCACAACCGCTGTCACTTCCTAACAGTTCCCTAATATCCCCATCGTCACTTCCGACACTAAATCCACATCAGTCTCAATCTCCTCTCAAAGTGTAAGAATTTGCTCCGGACGCATATTGCGCTCGCTAGCTAGAGCCATTACTCAAACACGTTGTTTATAACTGTGTGACAAAAGAAAAACATTTTCCCCGCAACGTTACACGTGTGTATTTAAGGAACTAAGAGGTTGAAAATGCAGCTAACAGATGGCATAAGGAAATACGACATTTACAAAGCAGATCAAGTATACGCGACCGCAGCAGTGAAGCGGTACGACTGTGCATTGTGAGTGGGTAGGTTGTCAACTACCGACTGCGCATAATAGATGGGTCTTCAGCGATCTAACCCTTGGTGGCGGTTGTGTGGAACGTATCCATAATTATCCTTGCTTCCATAAATCACACATTCACAATACAATCAGTTACTTAATATTGCACCAGTCCCTCAATCCGCCTTCTTCGAGGGTTGAGGGCATTTCTTTTCCTCCTGTCCTTTATTTGCCTTATTCTCCTTTAGTTTTCCATTTCTTCTTCTAGTGTGTAGGTTAGTAGTTAGTTTTAGTTTTAAGTTCGCTTTTCATTTTCATCTTCACGATGACCCAAACCATCAGGGGCCGATAACCTAGATGTTAGGCCCCTTAAAACAACAATTATCATCATCATCTTAATATTGCACCGGGTATCCGAGGCCTAGGGAGTCTCTTCCTTTCCCGCCTTAATTGGCCCTTGTCTCATCTTTTCTGATTCCCTCCTTCTGCGAGGGGTCAGCCTTCTTTTTCTTTTCATGTTATCTCCTGCCTTCTGCTTAAGGCCCTCAAGGAGGCCGGGTGTTTGTAGCCCCACCACTTTTGGTGCACCCTAGATAATGCTACACCCTCAGGGGCTCACGGCTGGTGAGTTCGGGAGTTGGCGACCCCGAGGGATTCCTGAGCTGGGTCCGTTTTCCTTTTTTGTCCCTTACCTTTGGGGCGGACCCTCTCCTCTTTCACTTTCCTATCTGCCTTTCATGGCTCTCCTTCCTTCCAAGTCCCTCAATCCGCCTTCTTCGAGGGTTGAGGGCATTTCTTTTCCTCCTGTCCTTTACTTGCCTTATTCTCCTTTAGTTTTCCATTTCTTCTTCTAGTATGTAGGTTAGTAGTTAGGTTTAGATTTAAGTTCGCATTTCTTTTTCATCTTCACGATCACCCAAACCATCAGGGGCCGATAACCTAGATGTTAGGCCCCTTAAAACAACAATTATCATCATCATCATTAATATTGCACCACTTCCTGAGATAGCAAGTGGGCGTCACAATAACTTCTTACACTTTGTTTACAATTATATTTGTGTTCTTTTCACTAAAACACGTTACATCTCAACACCACAATGGTATAATTGACAATATTTGTCATATACAATTCGTACGTTACAATATGGCGCTCCCCCAGGGGCTCACATCTTGTGGGCGTGGGTTGGCGACCACGGGGCCCCAGCTGAGTCCGGCATTGCTTCCACTTACTTGTGCCGGGCTCCTCTCTTTCTTCTTTCCTGTCGACCTCCCTTGGTCCACTCTTGTTCTCTTCCGACCCCGACGGTATTAGGTTATCCGAGGCCTAGGGAGTCTTTCACTTTCCCGCCTTAAGTGGCCCTTGTCTCATCTTTCCTGATGCCCTCCTTCTGTGAGGGGTCAGCCTTCTTTATCTTTTCCTTTTACCTCCTGCCTTGTGCTCAAGGCCCTTAAGGAGGCAGGGTGTATGTGGCCCCACCACTTCTGGTGCGCCGTCGATAATGCTACACCCTCAGGGGCTCATGGCTGGTGAGTTCGGGAGTTGGCGACCCCGAGGGATTCCTGAGCTGGGTCCGTTTTCCCTTTTTGTCCCTTACCTTTGGGGCGGACCCTCTCCTCTTTCACTTTCCTATCTGCCTTTCATGGCTCTCCTTCCTTCCAAGTCCCTCAGTCCACCTTCTTCGAGGGTTGAGGGCATTTCTTTTCCTCCTGTCCTTTATTTGCCTTATTCTCCTTTAGTTTTCCGTTTCTTCTTCTAGTATGTAGGTTAGTAGTTAGTTTTAGTTTTAAGTTCGCATTTCATTTTCATCTTCACGATCACCCAAACCATCAGGGGCCGATAACCTAGATGTTAGGCCCCTTAAAACAACAATTATCATCATCATCAACAATATGGCGCTCTCCTCTGCGTATACAAATCTTGCGCACGCCTAGCGCGAAGCGGTTGTGACAACTCTCGCAGGACTGCGTTTCGTCCTTATGTCAACACGTATATATTCCTTGATGAGTGACACGTCACAGTTTAACTCCTACGGACATGTGTGCTCCGATATTACAGACACTATAAATCTAAAACTCAGCTAAATTGTAGGGGAAGTTCGGCTATCTCCGCAGTACTTCAAATAAACCTGAACTCACCCAAGGAGCTCACATCTAGTGGGACGTGGGTTGGCGAACACGGGGCCCGAGCTGAGCCCGTCGTTGCTTCCACTTACTTGTGCCGGACTCCTCGCCGTCTTCTTTCCTAAACCAAAGAAATGGCATTTTCAAATCCCAGGACATTAAGAATGGCAACCTATAATGCTAACGACTATACGTCAATGCAGTTTGGATATTTGAGAACCTGCGCAACTAAAAAACTCATCCATCCTTCAGTCTTCTTCTTTGAAAATCATAACCATAGATAACAAGCTCATCATTGGACTTAGGAGCCTGTCCTTCTTCGTTATATTTATCCCCCCCCAGGGGCTCACATCTAGTGGGTTGTGGGTTGGCGACACGGGGCCCCAGCTGAGTCCGGCATTGCTTCCACTTACTTGTGCCGGGCTCCTCTCTTTCTTCTTTCATATCGACCTCCCTTGGTCAACTCTTGTTCTCTTCCGACCCCGACGGTATTAGGTTATCCGAGGCCTAGGGAGCCTTTCACTTTCCCTCCTTAATTTGCCCTTGTCTCATCTTTCCTGATACCCTCCTTCTGTGAGGGGTCAGCCTTCTTTTTCTTTTCCTTTTACCTCCTGCCTTGTGCTCAAGGCCCTTAAGGAGGCAGGGTGCATGTAGCCCCACCACTCCTGGTGCACCGTCGATAATGCTACACCCTCAGGGGCTCACGGCTGGTGAGTTCGGGAGTTGGCGCCCCCGAGGGATTCCTGAGCTGGGTCCGTTTTCCCCTTTTGTCCCTTCCCTTTGGGGCGGACCTTCTCCTCTCTCCCCTCTCCTCTCCTCTCCACTCCTCTTTTCCTTATATTTACTTTTCTCTTTAAGATTCCCGCACTGTTTTTGTTACTTGATTCACCGTGTGTCTAAATTCCCTTCTAGCGATATTTTAAGGCATTTTTAATCTACGTTGCATTTTGTAAGTTTTTTCAATCTAAATTAAATTTCTCGATTGTTTTCAACTTCAATTGCATTTTGTAAAGATTGACAATCTAAATTGCTTTTTGGTAAGTCTTTCAATACAGGTAGCCGGGCCTTTTAGTGAGAATTTTGAATTTCAATTGCATTTTGTAAGTGTTTTCAACCAAAACCGCATTTCGCACGAATTTTGAATCTAAATTGCATTTTGTTTGGTGGGCATTTTGCACATATTTTGATTCTTAATTGCATTTTTTGGGTATTTTGAATCTAAATTACATTTTGTCAAGTATTTCCGATCTAAATTGCATTTTGTAATTATTGTCAATCCACATGAGTCGTTTGAATCTACCGTACATTTTGTAAGCATTTTCAACTTCAATTGCATTTTGTAAGTATTTTGAATTTCAATTGCACTTTGTGAATAATTTGGATTGGAACTGGGATATTTCAATCTGAATTGCATCGTGTATTTTCAATTTCAATTGCATTTTGTAAGTTGTTTGAACATCAATTGCATTTTGTACGTATTTTCGATCTCATTTGCATTTTGTAAGTATTTTGAATTTCAATTGCATTTTGTAGGTATTTCGACGCTACATTGCATTTTGTACGTATTTTGAACCTAGCCTTCATTTTGTGGGTATTTTTCAATCTATTCCTTGTGAATCTTTTCGTTCTAAATTCCCTTTTGTAAGAACATTTTGTGAGTTGTTTCAATCTGAGTTCCTTTTTGAAAGTATTTTCCGTCTCACTTAATTTTCGTTCTGGTTTCCGTTTCATTATCATATTCGCTATCACCCAGATCTATAGGGGCCGATAACCTAGATGTTAGGCCCCTTAAAACAACAATTATCATAATCATCATCATCATCATGTTATATTTATCATGACTCCATCTTTTTTGCTGTGTTATCTGCGTGCTCCAGACAAGTTCCAACTGTCGCTCCTCCCATTGTGCCTCCCAACGAGGGAGGCATGTACCTCGCAGAGTACGGCCCTGGACGGAGCGTCAGCCGAATTCTCGGCTGAAGACACGCATTGCCACGCGAGGTGGATGCTCCGCTGTGCTGCTTTATTTACAAGTGCGGTATACAAATACATGATAAGGTAAACCTGCTCGTTCGCAAGTCCTTTGAATGGGAAGTGTATTCCCAGCCATGATGCGCCATCACCTGCTCGTTTGTAAGTCCTTTGAATGGGAAGTGTATTCCCAGCCATGATGCGCCAACACCAGCTCGTTGGTAAGTCCTTTGAATGGGATGTGTATTCCCAGCCATGATGCGCCAACACCTGCTCGATGGTAAGTCCTTTGAATGGGAAGTGTATTCCCAGCCACGATGCGCCATCACCTGCTCGTTGGTAAGTCCTTTGAATGGGAAGTGTATTCCCAGCCATGATGCGCCATCACCTGCTCGTTGGTAAGTCCTTTGAATGGGAAGTGTATTCCCAGCCATGATGCCCCATCACCTGCTCGTTTGTAAGTCCTTTGAATGGGAAGTGTATTCCCAGCCATGATGCGCCAACACCAGCTCGTTGGTAAGTCCTTTGAATGGGAACTGTATTCCCCGCCATGATGCGCCAACACCTGCTCGATGGTAAGTCCTTTGAATGGGAAGTGTATTCCCAGCCATGATGCGCCATCACCTGCTCGTTGGTAAGTCCTTTGAATGGGAAGTATATTCCCAGCCATGATGCGCCGACACCTGCTCGTTTGTAAGTCCTTTGAATGGGAAGTGTATTCCCAGCCATGATGCGCCAACACCAGCTCGTTGGTAAGTCCCTTGAATGAGAACTGTATTCCCCGCCATGATGCGCCAACACCTGCTCGATGGTAAGTCCTTTGAATGGGAAGTGTATTCCCAGCCATGATGCGCCATCACCTGCTCGTTGGTAAGTCCTTTGAATGGGAAGTGTATTCCCAGCCATGATGCGCCAACGCCTGCTCGTTTGTAAGTCCTTTGAATGGGAAATGTATTCCCAGCCATGATGCGCCATCACCTGCTCGTTGGTAAGTCCTTTGAATGGGAAGTGTATTCCCAGCCATGATGCGGCAACACCTGCTCGATGGTAAGTCCTTTGAATGGGAAGTGTATTCCCAGCCATGATGCGCCATCACCTGCTCGTTGGTAAGTCCTTTGAATGGGAAGTGTATTCCCAGCCATGATGCGCCATCACCTGCTCGTTGGTAAGTCCTTTGAATGGGAAGTGTATTCCCAGCCATGATGCGCCATCACCTGCTCGTTGGTAAGTCCTTTGAATGGGAAGTGTATTCCCAGCCATGATGCGCCATCACCTGCTCGTTGGTAAGTCCTTTGAATGGGAAGTGTATTCCCAGCCATGATGCGCCAACACCTGCTCGATGGTAAGTCCTTTGAATGGGAACTGTATTCCCCGCCATGATGCGCCAACACCTGCTCGATGGTAAGTCCTTTGAATGGGAACTGTATTCCCCGCCATGATGCGCCAACACCTGCTCGATGGTAAGTCCTTTGAATGGGAAGTGCATTCCCAGCCATGATGCGCCAACACCTGCTCGTTGGTAAGTCCTTTGAATGGGAAGTGTATTCCCAGCCATGATGCGCCATCACCTGCTCGTTGGTAAGTCCTTTGAATGGGAAGTGTATTCCCAGCCATGATGCGCCATCACCTGCTCGTTGGTAAGTCCTTTGAATGGGAAGTGTATTCCCAGCCATGATGCGCCATCACCTGCTCGTTGGTAAGTCCTTTGAATGGGAACTGTATTCCCCGCCATGATGCGCCAACACCTGCTCGATGGTAAGTCCTTTGAATGGGAAGTGTATTCCCAGCCATGATGCGCCAACACCTGCTCGTTGGTAAGTCCTTTGAATGGGAAGTGTATTCCCAGCCATGATGCGCCATCACCTGCTCGTTGGTAAGTCCTTTGAATGGGAAGTGTATTCCCAGCCATGATGCGCCATCACCTGCTCGTTGGTAAGTCCTTTGAATGGGAAGTGTATTCCCAGCCATGATGCGCCATCACCTGCTCGTTGGTAAGTCCTTTGAATGGGAAGTGTATTCCCAGCCATGATGCGCCAACACCTGCTCGATGGTAAGTCCTTTGAATGGGAACTGTATTCCCCGCCATGATGCGCCAACACCTGCTCGATGGTAAGTCCTTTGAATGGGAAGTGTATTCCCAGCCATGATGCGCCATCACCTGCTCGTTCGCAAGTCCTTTGAATGGGAAGTGCATTCCCAGCCATGATGCGCCATCACCTGCTCGTTTGTAAGTCCTTTGAATGGGAAGTGCATTCCCAGCCATGATGCGCCATCACCTGCTCGTTTGTAAGTCCTTTGAATGGGAACTGTATTCCCAGCCATGATGCGCCAACACCAGCTCGATGGTAAGTCCTTTGAATGGGAACTGTATTCCCCGCCATGATGCGCCAACACCTGCTCGATGGTAAGTCCTTTGAATGGGAAGTGCATTCCCAGCCATGATGCGCCATCACCTGCTCGTTTGTAAGTCCTTTGAATGGGAACTGTATTCCCAGCCATGATGCGCCAACACGAGCTCGTTGGTAAGTCCTTTGAATGGGAAACTCCCAAATGAGACGACTTCATACAAAAGAAATGTAAACATTTTTATTTTATTTTTCCTTAATTGAAAATGAGTATACGAGGTATTGTCTCTAATTTTTTGTCAACTCGCTTGGATTTACATGGTTTTGTCCTCTACGGTGGGGGCAGCGTGGCGCAGTCGATAGAGGCGCTGATCTTCTAACTGAAAGGGAGTGGGATCGATCTCTACCCAGGTAGCGGATTTTTGAAACAAAAGTACCACTTTCGGAAACGCAAATTGCCCTGGGGTTTACTCAGCCTACACCAGAAATGAGTACCAGGGTAATTCCTGGGAGCAAAGGTGGTCGGGCGTGGAGCTGACAAGTCCATCCCATCTATAGAGCATCCAGCGTTGAGAAAAGACTATGGGTCTTACGGGCTTTTAACGGACCCCCCCTCCTACACTGGTTTTGTTATCTCACCTTTTGTCATGGAGGAACTCGGAACATAATATATTTTTCGTCATAAT
This sequence comes from Meconema thalassinum, assembly GCA_946902985.2. Taxonomy (NCBI): domain Eukaryota; kingdom Metazoa; phylum Arthropoda; class Insecta; order Orthoptera; family Tettigoniidae; genus Meconema; species Meconema thalassinum. The sequence goes on along the minus strand of OX336392.1, from coordinate 498,116,991 downwards.
AGCTTCCTACAATTATCTGCCAATTGATTACCTTTGTTATTGTATACAAGTATCGTATATATTCCGTCTTAGTAATTGATAAATTTTCGAGGTTAGCACGCTGGAAAGAAGAGCTTCGTTCTGTGCTGCATGCTCTCCCGAGTTGAGCACGTGCTCAGTTCCGCCGGCAACATAAGTTCTGAAGCACTATCCATCATTGGTGTTACTGTTGTGTGTCTGTTTTATTTTCTGTTCGATCGAACCAGGGCTGCCGACAGTGGGGTTCGAACCCTCTATCTCCCGATTCCAAGCTCACAGCTGCGCTCTCCTAACCGCACATTTAACTCGCTACAATATTGCAAATATTAATCTAAACAAAACAACAAGAATAAAATTGAAAGAAACTAAATTATTGCCTAACTAATAACAAAAAGGTGATGATAAACAGTATTGCTGGCGTAAAATTTTTAACATCGTCAGCATACATCCGAGAAGGAAGGAAGGGTTGTGCTCTCCACATCTGTCAATCGGTAATGCGTCATATCACGACGAAATGAATTTTGTTGTGGGTTCTCGTCGCGTATCCTTAATACTAGTCCAATCCGTTAACACCTGCAAAACTGCTCCTTCCTGGGCGTGTTCTATTTTAGGTAGCTGCTGGGGTTGTGTTGTGTCACTAACTTAAGAAAGCGCAGTACTCGAAGCGGGTGAAGATAACGCTACCTCTGCCTAGAGTTAGCAACACTGTCGCCATAAGGCTCCACAGTCTTTTCTCAACGTTGGATGCTCTATAGTGCGCATGTCACAGAAAGTGGAAGCCTCTACCTTCCACTACTCCCAGGGCCTCCATGGCCTGTACGGAGTTGACTTTGCTTGTCCCTTACGGTACCAACCATTTTATTTGTTATTTTTCCCCAAATGGCTCACGGCTAGTAGGACGTAGACTGGCGACCACGGGGCCCCAGCTGAGTTCGGAATCACTTCCACTTACTTGTGCCAGGCTCCTCTCTGCCATCTTTCCTATCGACCTCCCTTGGTCAACTCTTATTCTTTTCCGACCCCGACGGTATTGGGTATCCGAGGCCTAAGGAGTCTTTCACTTTCCCGCCTTAATGGGCCCTCGTCTTATCTTTCATGATCCCTCATTCTTCGAGGGGTCAGACCTCTTCTGTTCTCTTCATATCTCCTGCCTTCTGCTCAAGGCCCTCAAGGAGGCCGGGTGTGTGTAGCCCCACCACTTTTGGTGAACCCTCGATATTGCTACATCCTCAAGGGCTCTCGGCTGGTGGGTTCGGGAGTTGGGGACCCCGAGGGATTCCTGAGCTGGGTCCAGTTTTTCCCCTTTATCCGTTACCTGTGGGGCGGACCCTCTCCTTTTTCAATTTCCTATCTGCCTTTCATGGCTCTCCTTCCTTCCAAGTCCCTCAATACGCATTCTTCGAGGGTTGAAGGCATTTCTATTCCTCCTGTCCTTTATTTGCCTTATTCTCCTTTTGTTTTCCATTTCTTCTTCTAGTATATAAGTTAGTAGTTAATTTTAGTTATAGTTTACATTTCATTCTCATCTTCACGATCACCCAAACCATTAGGGGCCGATAACCTAGATGTTAGGCCCCTTAAAACAACAATTATCATCATCATTTCTTTTCTTCCTGTCCTTTATTTGTTTACCAGTTTTTCTTCTAGTATGTAAGTCTGTAGTTAGTATCACTGGTTATTTTGCTTCCTAAATAACAGAAGTCTCCTACTTCCTTCAGCTTTTCACCTGCCAATTTGATGTCCATAGAGGTTTCTGTTTTATTTCGGCTGCATTCCAGTATTTTTGTTTTACATTTATTAATTTTCATCATGAATTTTTTCCGTAAGAAGGAGTCCATACCAGTCAAAATTCATTCAAATCCTCAGGTGTGTCGGCCAAGATGACGATGTCATCAGCAAATCTCAGAGTTGAAATTATTTCTCCTTGAATCTTCACTCCCACTTTAATTTTTTGTAAAATTTCCTTCATTGCTTGTTCAATGTAAAGATTGAAAAGTATGAGTGATAAGTTGCAGCCTTGCCTTACACCTTTCTGAATACCAGCTTCTCTCTTATGTCCTTCAACTCGAATGACTGCAGTCTGATTTCTGTATAGATTGTATATCACCCTCCTATCCCTGTAATTTATTCCAATAGATTTCAAAATGTCAAACAATTTAGTCCAATCAACGTTATCAAAAGCCTTTTCTAAGTCTACAAATGCCATGAACGTTCTCTTATTTTTCCTTATTCTACCTTCCAAAATCAGCCTAAGACTTAGTACAGCTTCCCTTGTTCCAACATTTCTCCTGAAACCAAACTGGTCTTCACCCAACTCCGTTTCTATCTGGCTTTCCATCCTCTTGTAAATTATTCTTGACAGGATTTTGGAAGCATGAGTAATCAAGCTGATTGTACGGTAATCTTCACATCTGTCGGCTCCCACTTTCTTTGGTATAGGGATAATAACATTCTTCTTGAAATCAGGGGGTACCTCACCTGTCTCATAAATCCTACACACCAAGTGAAATAACCTGATCAGACCTTCATCTCCTATGCAGCGTAACGACTCAATCGGTATATCACCTATGCCTGGTGTTTTGCTCCTCGGGGGCTCACATCTAGTGGGATCTTTATCCCATACTTCGCAGGTTTACTAGGCATATACACCCAGAAGGGACAGTTACCTCTAAATGCAACTAGCTGTTCATCAATTGTAAGATAATCGGTTTGTTTGTATAAATTCTTGTAATTAAGCACGGACATCTCGAGATTTCTCGAAAAGCTCGAGATTTCTCGAAAAGCAGCTAGTTTGTCAACAGATTTTCTTTGATCTCTGTTGTGTACGTTATCAAATCTCAGACAACGTAAAAGAAATCAATACTTCTTTGCGCTCATGGTTACATAAACAGCATCGACTCCCGTGCCGTGTGAATTATCCCACATTTCAAATACGTTTCTTCCAGCCTTCAGAACCTCAGTAAGATAATTATATACCAATCGATGAATTCATTTCTCGGTAATCAGTGGGCCTGGCATCCCTTTCTTTGACAAACTCAGGGCGAATTTTAGTTATGTAAATGTTAGTACAATGAACTTTTTTTTTTCACCACTTCAATAATTCTTTGTAAAGCAGCTTCTGGAGTGATAGCATTTTTCTCAGACCCTTGACGTCCTGGGCGATGAAAAACTGGTATAATGTTATGTCTGGGTGTGTGAGAATGAGGTACTAAGTACCACCTTGATGTGCGATCTCTTCCCAAATAAAACTCAGGGTTGACGAACGGGACAGAAGGGACGCACTTCTATTTACTCGGATTCGTCAGGAAGATCAACCGGGCCTGGAGGAGGAACTGCTTCTACTACTTCCATTTCCTCAGAGTCGTCCCCCAGGGGCTCACTTCTAGTGGGCGTGGGTTAGCGACCACGGGGCCCCAGCTGAGTCCGGCATTGCTTCCACTTACTTGTGCCGGGCTCCTCTCCGTCTTCTTTCCTGTCGACCTCACTTGGTCAACTCTTGTTCTCTTCCGACCCCGATGGTATTAGGGTATCCGAGGCCTAGGGAGTCTTTCACTTTCCCGCCTTAATTGGCCCTTGTCTCATATTTCCTGATACCCTCCTTCTGTGAGGGGTCAGCCTTCTTTTTCTTTTCCTTTTACCTCTTGCCTTGTGCTCAAGGCCCCACCACTTCTGGTGCACCCTAGATAATGCTACACCCTCAGGGGCTCACGGCTGGTGAGTTCGGGAGTTGGCGACCCCGAGGGATTCCTTAGCTGGGTCCGTTTTCCCCTTTTGTCCCTTCCCTTTGGGGCGGACCCTCTCCTCTCTCCCCTCCCCTCTCCTCTCCAATCCTCTCCTCTTTTCCTTATATTTCATTTTCTCTTCCAGATTCCCGCACTGTTTTTGTTACTTGGTTCCCAGTGTATCTAAATTCCCATTTAGCGATTTCTTTTGTAGGTATTTTTAATCTACGTTGCATTTTGTAAGTCTTTTCGATCTAGATTGCATTTTGTGAGTGTATTTCAATCTCAATTGCATTTTGTAAGGATTGACAATCTAAATTGCTTTTTTGTAAGTCTTTCAATATCCGGGCCGGGGCTTTTGTGAGTTTTTTTGAATTTCAATTGCATTTTGTATTTTCAACCTACCCCGCTTTGTTCATGTAGTTAAGTCTCAATTGCAATTTTGTGGGTATTTTGAATCTCCATTACATTTTGTGCGTATTTTCAATCTCATTTGCATTTTGTAAGTATTTTGACTTCACTTGCATTTTGTAGGTATTTCGACTGTACGTTGCATTTTGTACGTATAACCTACATTTTGTGCGTATATTTCAATATATTCCTTTTGTGAGTATTTTCGTTCGAAATTCCCTTATGTACGTATTACCGCTCTCCATTTGGTGAGTAGTTTCAATCTGAGTTCCTCTTTGTAAGTATTTTCCCTTCTACATAAGGCATAGTTGTTGGGGCTCACTGTCTATTTTATCTAAACCATTTTCGTTTCATCCATTGCAGTGAGCTGTTTTTATCTTCATCCTTTCATTTCACGCCATTTCATTTCATCAGGGGCCGATAACCTTGATGTTAGGCCCCTTAAAACAACAATTATCATCATCATCATCCTCAGAGTCGTCGGGTACATCAGTGGGGTGATCTTCTTCATTGACTTCATTTCATCTACTCTCTTTGTATTTTTCCTAGTGGTCTTCTTCTCGTTCATCTATCCTCTATGCCTACTGTAGAACTCTCTCGTTATCCTCAGTCTCATCTAGCCAACGGCGTACCTGTTCACGGTCACTTTCACTGGTCATTGTTTTCACGTAAAAACTATTTCAATTAAACCGTTATGACGTTCAAAACTATGAAATAAAGAAAAAAAAACTCTCGGCACCCGGAAGGCGGAGTTTGATTTAACCGGGCAAACTACGGGATAGGCGAAAATAGGCAGAATATGCAGGTTTTCGTAGAAGGATCAGACCTAATTTGTTGCCAGAAAGTATTTTACAAGTGGAGCTTAATTAACTTTGTTTTTCGTCTTTTTATGCATTTTTTTACATTTTATTGTCTTATGGGGACGGTAACCTTCTCGTCATTTGGGGTCCATTTTCATACTTGTGGTCACACTGTCCTTATGCAAGGTTTCGACACTGATGTGTAAACTATCTAACGGTCTGTTAATCCTTCACGCAAAATTTTATCTCCCGCAGCGATGTTGGTTGGTTCCTCAGGTTAGGGGCTGCGACAACGCGGTCATGTAGCCTCGTGTACTTTGGGTGTGTGTAGAATCTGTCTGATAAACGGTGATAATTGTGATGGCTGTATTAGTCTGTAATTCAGGTAAGGACTGCAGACGGTCAATTTCAAGTAGCAGTTCCTAATGTTGCACCCCAGGGGCTGACATCTAGTGGGACGTGGGTTGGTGACCACGGGGTCCCAGCTGAGTCCGGCATTGCTTCCACTTACTTGTGCCGGGCTCCTCTCAGTCTTCTTTCCTGTCGACCTCACTTGGTCAACTCTTGTTCTCTTCCGACCCCGACGGTATTAGGGTATCCGAGGCCTAGGGAGTCTCTTCCTTTCCCGCGTTAATTGGCCCTTGTCTCATCTTTTCTGATACCCTCCTTCTGCGGGGGTCAGCCTTCTTTTTCTTTTCCTGTTATCTCCTGCCTTCTGCTCAAGGCCCTCAAGGAGGCAGGGTGTATGTAGCCCCACTGGTGTATTCTTTGGAATACACGGTAAGATTGAGTAAAGTTTTACTGCTCATTGCTATAATTCTTTCCTTCCTTTTTCTCAAACACCAACAGTGATCTTCCAATTTCTCCTTGCTGTTTATGGTTCTCATGTTACTTGTGAGTCTGCTCTAGATATATATCTTCCATGACCCACCTAGCGGCATCTAGCAGCGTATCTCTGAAGTTCCTCAATTCTTCCCTGTACACGAGGACTTCCTTATCAATCTGGCCACCAGATCTCGTCGCCATCGCCAGCCATCATCTCCGTGATCAAGAGAACTTCGTCTACTTTTTCACCCACCAGGCTGCTCTAGTGTCGCCTACTATCAACTCTTTGAAGACCATTTCATCAAGAAAAAATTTATTTTTGTTGAGTTGTCTATTCTGATATGTATTCCTTTTGTTTTCTACCCCCACTTTTTCCCTTCCCTGGTCCCTCCGTGCTTCGCTGAGCGTGTCTCACTTGTACGCCGGCAGTCGACTCAGTCAGTTGAAGCTCAACTAGAGCTCGCCTCCTCAACTCTAGAGGCAATCTTTTAATTTCACGCCATGTTGGAACTTTAATCTCAACCGTCAAAGGGAACTTCACCTTCGCCATGAAGCCAAGCTAAGTACTACTTCTACGTTCTTCAACTAATGTTAATGGATTTTAAATAGCTACATGCTTTTAATGATCATTTTATAGGCAGTGTGAAATTACTATATTTGGGGCAATAATCATCCTTCGCGAGATTTTCAAATGTTGGGCTTTTGTTTGTCTAAGCCAATCTTAATAGGAAGCAGCATTTCTTATGCTTATTAAATGAGAGATCTTCTCACAACGTGGGATACCATTGAATTACCCACTGTCTATAAAATACTTAGCTCGTTCCACCGCTGGAATAACTTTTGCCCTATTCTTCAGTCAGGATTGCTCTGGAACCTTCGAGAATCTGCACTCTATCTACCAGTTATACCGTCATGTATTTTCCACTCGCATGTGGGAATACCTTTTCTAACTAAGGAATCTTCCTTATGAATTACTGATCAATAGCTAATTTTTCTTCCTCCGTTGGGATTTTCTCTGGCGAATTTAACTTTAATCTACAACTTTCTCAAGCAGTAGACTCTCGCCTATCTAGTGTAACTAGTTATTTTCCATCATTGCAATAACTTTCTTTGCCATAAACGTTTGTGCTACCACAGTGAACTTTTCATCTATTTCAACAGACTATAGTGAAAAACAGTGTTTGTTCAATATTTCATCCGCGTCGCATTCGTCAGATTATTATAAATACGGCCATGAACACTTATCCTCAATCCCATTTGATCTTTCCCAAACCTCTTACTAACAAACTATAATAATAAAATTGTTATTTTAGGTATTTTCCAATGAGGTGTCACTCTCAATAAGTGCCATCCCTCTCTTGATTTATTTAAAACGAATTAATGTCTGCATAACTACGTGTCTGGTACACGTCTCAAATTATCTTGTTTCTCCCTTCTAATTAGGGAATACAATTCTTTCAACTCATAAGTGAGTTATTCCTAGGTTTCACGAAAGGGAAACTTGCCCCATTTGACTCGTGATTCCTACTTAAACATAGGAGGTCTAGAAACTTCCTTTCGATTTTTCTCTTCAGGATTCACAATAAGTGACCTGCCCTATTTGCATAATCCAACCAAGTAATTCAGCATTAATATAAGACGTTATAGAAGCTTCTATTTTATTCTTCCTGCTTTTTGTTATTGTTATTTCCGAAGTTGTTACTCTTTCTAAGATATTTACTTAGAAATTCCTTAAAGTACACACCTTGTACTTGATTTATTGTCTAACTTAATCACTTTAATTATCTTTAAATTTTTCATTTTATCTTCGCCATTTCAAAATCTTGCGAAGATTTTAAAACATATAAAGGTTTGAAACCAAAAGAATTGTTAATTGCCTGGCGCAAGCTTAAAATGTTTTCGGAGGTCTGCGACCCCAAATTGTTAACAAAATTGAAATTATATATTTGTTAAATTCATTACACTCTTTTGCATTGTTAAATAAATTCAAGAGTTCTTTTTCGCTTTATCATTTCTCTAACATAACAGTTAGGCAAGATCCTGTCTTTCTTGATTCTTCCTATTTAATAAAAACAAATCTATTGATGGGGTTTTCACCACTTGTTGCATTTGAGCAAGAACTCTTAGTTGACAACTTGGTAAAGTCTCTCTTAGCTTTACTAGCTAATTCTAACTGGCCAGTAAGGAAAGCATAGCTCGCTACGCCAGCTTCCTGCTTGTGGAGATTCTCTCCAACACTTATGGTTGGTTTTTCAAAATATAAGTGTTTCTCCTTGCCTAAACTTTTAGTCGGCTCCTTGCTGGGTAAAAGCTTAGCCATTTCCAAATGCAACTATTGGTTTACTCACCAAAATTATTCCCAAAGGTATAATTGCTTTATCACTATCCTTTTTGGAAGCATTTGGTCGCTCTTTAGGAATTCTAGAATTTCGAAAACAAAAAATATCGAAACCGATTCAAATTATTGGCATTCTTCAAATTACTTGTTTAAAACAAACTCCTTTGAACAGATACACAATAAATCTGTTACTCTTTGTCTTGCCAGACCATCACCCTTCCCCATAGTAGGCATATGTATGCTTGAGAGGGAATACACTAAAGCCACTCTCTTGCAAACCGCCCAAGTTCCTGCTGCGTTTCCCGTTAGCTTAGCCCAGGTCCCTACTCACTTTAGGTATCGGAGAGCGGATTTGCCGTGGCAGTCGCCTTCGAGTACATTTAAAGTAAAAAATTATAACTTCTTTTGGACTCTCGTCCTATTTCTCCAGTCCGAAACCGACTTCCTTTTCTTTATCATCTTCCCTTGGGGGTTAGGTTATTCCCAAGCTAATAATCTACACACCCACCATTTCTGGTGCACCCTAGATAATGCTACACCCTCAGGGGCTCACGGCTGGTGAGTTCGGGAGTTGGCGACCCCGAGGGATTCCTGAGCTGGGTCCGTTTTCCCCTTTTGTCCCTTCCCTTTGGGGCTGACCCTCTCCTCTCTCCCCTCCCCTCCCCTCTCCAATCCTCTCCTCTTTTCCTTATATTTCCTTTTCTATTTCAGATTCCCGCACTGTTTTTGTTACTTGGTTCCCCGTGTATCTAAATTCCCTTTTAGCGTTTTTTTTGGTAGGTATTTTGAATCTACGTTGCATTTTGTAAGTATTTTCGATCTTGGTTGCAATTTGTGAGTGTTTTTCAATCTCAATTGCATTTTGTAAGGATTGACAATCTAAATTGCTTTTTAGTAAGTCTTTCAATATCCGGGCCGGGGCTATTGTGAGTTTTTTGAATTTCAATTGCATTTTGTATTTTCAACCTACCCCGCTTTGTTCATGTAGTTAAGTCTCAATTGCAATTTTGTGGGTATTTTGAATCTAAATTACATTTTGTAATTATTTTCAATCTAAATTGCATTTTGTAAGTATTGTCCATCCTAATGAGAAGTTTGAATCTACCATACATTTTGTAAGCAATTTCAATTGCATTTTGTATTTTCAACCTACCCCGCTTTGTTCAAGTAGTTAAGTCTCAATTGCAATTTTGTGGGTATTTTGAATCTCCATTACATTTTGTGCGTATTTTCAATCTCATTTGCATTTTGTAAGTATTTTGATTTCACTTGCATTTTGTAGGTATTTCGACTGTACGTTGCATTTTGTACGTATTTTGGACTTAACCTATATTTTGTGCGTATTTTTCAATCTATTCCTTTTGTGAGTATTTTCTCTCGAAATTCCCTTATGTACGTATTACCGCTCTCCATTTGGTGAGTAGTTTCAATCTGAGTTCCTTTTTGTAAGTATTTTCCCTGCTACATAAGGCATAGTTGTTGGGGCTCACTGTCTATTTTATCTAAACCATTTTCGTTTCATCCATAGCAGTGAGCTGTTTTATCTTCACCCTTTCATTTCACGCCATTTCATTTCATCAGGGGCCGATAACCTCGATGTTAGGCCCCTTAAAACAACAATTATCATCATCATCATCAGAATTAAAATTTCCAGAATTCCTAACTTCTCCATTGCGAACAGGACCACTCTGAGACTGATTATTTGACCACCGACATCCTGTACCTTGAGGTTTACGATTGTCCCAATTACCTTGTTTACTTTGGAAACGACCATTGTTCCAACGGTTAGAAGAACCTTGCGATTTTTAAGAATTAAATTGAGAGGGTTGATCAACAGAACCTCTACCGTAATCAGACTGGCGTACGGACTCTCCACGCACAGCAGCAGCACACAATTGAGCAATAGTACTCGGGTGAGACCCTAAGCATAAAAACGAACGGTAGTCTGGCGTCACACCATCCAAAATGTGTTCCACCATTTCTTGCTCAGTGAAGTTAACAGAAAACATCTTAGCTAGCTTTAACATATCTTGCATGTACACATCCAACGACTCACCATACTTCTGCACACGATAAAAATGACGCTGAATTACAGTACCCATCTTTCTATAAGGAATGAAATTTGACATTACTTGCTCACAGAACACTTCGATACCTGTGTTTCGAGACATGGCCTCAACAACCATACTTCTTATCATACCAGAAGTGAACGGGATCATAAGTTGGTACACCTGAGTGTAACACGCACCAAATACAGCAGCGTACTCATAAATCTCCACCAACTCATTCAGGAAATGAATAATACCATCAGTGGTATCGGTATTCATGTGCTTCAACTTAGCTACGCAAACAGATAATGGGTGGGCAAGATTCCCAAAATTACGGTTAGAAAAAACTGAACGACCAGAACCTGGACCTCTCTGTTCACCACGAACAGGTCCACTATCATCACTTGGGCTATTCAAATCCCAACCTTGAGTTTCTACACGAGAAGATACCCTGTTCTTGTTGCACCAAACTTTATCTTTAGGCCAACGGAAATTAAGAGGCTTAATGCCTAACGAAGGAGGATAGTTACCACTAGAAACGTCTGGAGGAGAACTTCGTCTTGGAGTAGGATACATACCCCGACTGCGAATATTTACTTCTTGAACACCCCTCGCACTGGGTGTAAGAACGGAACAAGTAGGACGAGAAAAGGCACTAGAATAAGAATACGTTACTCCACCATTGGAGTTACTTGTGGTGTACACAGGAGTTGCCCCACACACGGAACGAGGCACTTCAGTTGCCATGAACAACAATCTAGCAATCGGTTGCAAAAATTTGGAAACAGAAGGGTTACAATTTACATCCCCATTAGAATTGTGTACAGCAGAAAGAGAATGAACGGACACTGGTACATGAAAACTAGAATTTGCACCCAAATTATTCATCCATGAAGCGTTTGACACTTCGACCAAATTCGTGTCGGACGATAACCCTTGACTAAAATTTAACCGGCTCAACTCAGTCGCCAAAACACTATCGACTGGCTTCCTCTCAGTATCCTGGAGGTATTGCGTAGACAATTTACCAACACTTGCGTTACCACCAGCATCGACACTACTGGCTGGCAACCTTGACATGGTACGTGACCTGGCTGTAGCAGCTCTTTCACGATAAACATAAGCTGAATAATCCACAGGAGGGAAAGAAAAGGGATTAGCAACATCTACTTCAGCTACTGGCAACCTTGTACTACTACTGTCTACTGTAGCACTATTATTAGTAGAAACCGGAAAGACATCATTGTTGCGATAAACAGATCGAGACATACTTGCATTATTAGAGACTTCACAACTCAACCGAACTGAATTTTACAGATTAGCAGTACACGTCGGAACATAAGGCTGATTATCACCTTCATTGGTTGGAAAAACCATTTCAGAGCTGTCTAAATTAACGGCTTGGGCTGCATCCATACCATCACAACCACCAGAATTTTCATCAAATACTTTACTAGCACATTCGGCTATCTTACGTTGGATTTCAAAAATATTAGCTAATTCATCATCAAAACGATGGGGCGAAACGAATAAAACATCTTCGCAACGAGTGAACAAATACTGTAAGCGAGCGCGCAATTTCTTATATTGGGCAGATGTACCATAATCATCAAGCAAAAACAAATTAATAAGGTTAGCACAAACTTCTACTTTTTGGAAAATTTGCGACTCACCAATTGCAAACTCTGCGTCGGACAGCTCCGGCAACAATACAGGTTCCTGAAGGGCAGGTTTTAAAACTGCTCGAGCCACCTCCGTGTCCACGGGGACTTCCAAACCCCTTATATTCAGCTCATACTGAATTTCTTCATGATCCAAATGTCTTGGATCAGGTACGTGACGCTCCATCGCAGTAGCGTGAAAAGAAAATACCAAAAATATTACACAGAATTTTACAACACCTTAAATTTATCGTTTTACGTTTCCACATTTAAAACTTGAAAATGAGAATTTAAATTATATCTGCCCATGTTAGAACGTTACAAGTACAAAAAACACATTCCAATCCTCAGTATTCTCATCCTGATAAATATCAGGGCAGAGTGGACAATGTTGCCACATGGCTTCTATCTACCACCATCGATAGCAAAACCAGTCAAAAATCGACAACCACATGGTCTACTGGCCACTACCTGTACGCCCTTCGAGATACGGAATCCAATCGCGCTCTCGTTGGTGCGTAACTCTGGCGACCTTTATATAATGGCCTGCCAGGTAAGTTGAATACTTGGGGTGTGGAAGTGGGTCTCGCGTTTCAGAGGCGAGGGACTGGAAAATGCTACAAGGTTACTTAAAATATTGAGAGAAAAATCCATGGGTTAAAACAAACCAATTAAAGAACAATATATTGTAATAAAACAAAATACAAAAGTGGAAACAAAACAAGTAATAACCAAACATGAATAAATACACTCCTATCTATATCGAAAACCCCACATGGTTGCTTGGCAGCCAACGGTCAGGTTTGGCGATGATGCGTTTAAAAATAAAATAAATGAGGAAGCATATTTCTTGGTGACAAGAAATATTATCACCCCAGCAATGGGTTGTAAGTCAGACACAAGCTTAATATGGGAAGAAATTGTCCATCGACGAAACAAGCAAAAGCCACGAGGCTTCATGAAAAATATCAAGATCACAAACTAAAAATCTCGAAAGGAGAAATCCCGAGCAGAAACTCGAAAGAAATACAACCTTCGTAATAAGTTGCACAAAACTAAAGAACTGAAACATGAAGTTATAAAAATCCAAAAGGCAGAACAAATTGCTTTAGAGCGGGAGCTCTTACAACACGTCCTAACATGACCGCGGCCAACGCAGAAGTCTTACCGCCGACTGCCCAACACGAGGCAAGCCGTTAGCAAAAATGTACCATGTTCGCGACAATGCCGAGCATTGTCGCCCTCACCAGAGTACCCTCCAAAATACGCTACCGAAGTGACACGCCTAGCAACCGCATGGGCGCCGCCACATTGGACCCAAACAACTGGTTGCTAGGTTTTTTATACATAGGAAACTCCATTAACGCCGTGCACTGCCTTAAATTTCGTTAAAAAGTAGATATTATAATAGAGAGATAAGCCAATCGGCCCCAGTAACAATGAAGCTAAGTATTCAAACTATAATACAAAAGTGAAATTCTAGACATTTACCTTAAGGACTTCGAGAGATCGTCAAAAGAAAATCGAGTTCTATCTTGACGGCGGATTTACACGCCATACTCTTTGAGAGACTACGACTTCGTTCAAAGATGGCTCTATCACAGTGTGCGCTTATGGCTTTATGCGAGGGAGAGAGCAAATTGTTGAAGAAAGCTGAAATAGCTTTCCGTGAAAATCATGTACAGCGTTTCACTTACGATCCCCAAATGGGTATTTTGAAAGGAAGTGTTAAAGCCAGCATGAAGAAAAAGGATTACGATGTTGAGGTAAGCAAGTCGTGTTAACCATAATGCTAACATGTAAATCTGCATGATAGTATTGTGCATTAGCCTATATAGAGGCCTACAAACGCCGAGGGACACTTTAGATAATTTTTCGGTGGCAAGTTTAGCTCGCACAGGAGTCATTGTGCCATTGCCTTACCAGTACTAACCTGTAACTTGTGATACCTTATCGTGCACGTTTACTTGTCTTGTTTGACTATAATTGTTTAGGCCCTAATCATTTAATGAACGTGTCCATCAGTAGTTGTATTGCATAATCTGAAAACTGAAATTTATTGGCTTGTCTTTGTTGCAGCTGCGGATTTCAGATGAAGGGGACAATGTACAGTTCCATTACTGTACTTGTCCAAGAGGGAATGCTCTATGCCATCATGTAGTGACCATGGCACTATTTGGCATTTACAATGTGTCCACTACCGATAGAATGTGTCAATGGAAACAACCTAAACAGTGTAAAAAGGTTAGTGTAAATAGGCTATTTCTAGTTTGCATTTTTATTACTATTATTTTCCTTCTTTCCTTATTCCATTTTACCCATGGCACTAAGCATTTGGTTTCTTTTATTGCAGAGAATGGCTGTTGAGAAGTTGTTTCCCCCTCCTAAAAATTTTGTAGCAAGGGAAACTCCTGTTATTGCTAGCAAGGAGAGAGAGATCATTTATAATAATCTCCGTAAAATTTCTCCAAACACCGGTATGTGTTGGCTGCTGGAACCAGAAGCAGAAGTTGAGGAAGATTTGGCGATAAAAAGTGCCGAAGAGATAATTAGAGAAGTTCTCAAAAAGAATGATGGTGTTTGTGATTCGACTCTTTCAGAGGAGCTGAAGAAGACTGAAGAGGATATTCAGCACATTGCCAAGTTAACGAAGGGACAGAATCTCAATCCCTCGTGGTATAAATTTAGGAAGTATGTCATTACGGCCAGTGTGTTTGGCCAGGTAATTAAACAGTACTCGTATAACACATTTCCACCTTCCCTTTTTAAAACGTTGTTTGGGGAGTACAACTTGGACAAGATCAAGGCTGTCCAATGGGGTATCAGCCACGAGGATAAAGCAATTTCAGAGTATGAAATTAAATTTGGAGTTACTATTGAGAAAACAGGATTGATCCTGGACTCATGTGGCTTCATAGGAGCATCTCCTGATGGACTAGTTGGGGCTGATACTATCATTGAAGTGAAGTGCCCATATTCACTCCGTGACTCAACAGTTACTAATGCAATGAATGACCCGAATTTCTTTCTGTGGTCGAACGATTCAGGAAATATAGTGTTAAACTTATCCACAAAGCAAGGCTTTGGATACTATCATCAGGTGCAGGGAAATCTGTTCATTTCGGGTAGAAAGATGTGTGATTTTGTTGTTTGGACTCCAAAGGAAATGCTATGTATAAGGATTGAGAAAGATCCCACCTATGTAAGCTGCATAAATATGATAAAGGAGTTTTATCAGAAGATTTTCATACCAAAGGTAATCGACAAAATTTGTGAACATGATGATAAATAAGTTTAAGTTACTAGGCTAATCAATTTCCAATTATAATGCTTGAAGCCATTTTCAGTGTTGCATTACTAAACGAAAGTTTGATGCTTTTCAGTCGGTCAACACGATTGTACCCAAATGAAATGTTATTCCCTAATCCTGAAAAATAACCCATCTCATTTGGGTACAGTTGTGTTGACCGACTGAAAAGCATCAAACTTTCGACGACTATTAATTCTGAATGAAAGTAGAACGCAGCTTATACGCTTGGATCAGACATGAATGTGACTTTTACATATCTTGTGTCCTTGTTTCATCTTCTGGGCGATATTGCATATTGAAATTAGGAACGCTGGTCACTATTGCACCTGATATATGTGCTAAAGTACGTAAATATGTGGTTTTAATTATTGCTCTTTTTAAAACGGCTGCCATGTTCCGACTGCGCTTGCATCTCGTTCAACTGTCAACAAGGCGCACTCTAGCAGTACACACCGAGGTGCACACATTGTTGCCAACATGTGGAATAGAAAATCACTGTTGCGTTAGGCTGTAACCATTGTCAAAAACCATTGGATTGGACAAAACGAAGGTTAGAATGGTCGGGTGTGGGTGCGGCCTTAACGTCCAGGTATCCTCTTATTGCGGGTTACAGATAGGCAAGGTTATGTTTATCCACCTAACTTCCACTTCACGATGGCATTTCGCGCACGGTAAAATGTTTTGTTGCAATAGCTTCAGCAACTTCTTAGGTTGATCATAGAACCGCCGATTGAAGTTACTGATTGTTATCAGGCAACTTCGACAATCTATTGTGAATAAATGATTCAATTCAGCGCACTATCAAATGAACGGAGTGCTGCACGCGAATGATGCGCACTAGAGAATGAACTGGGCGCTTCTTGGTTTTATATAGTACCGTAAGGGTGAGGTTGGCAGTACTGTTTTGATGATACTAGCACTTAGGGACAGACCAGTGGGGCTAACAAATTGACCCGAATACTCACGACCGCAACCGATGATGGTTGATTTGGACAATGGCGGCCACAGCTGTAATTTTTGCTATATAAGTCGTGATCCTATTTGGGATGGCTGGGCGGGTCAGAGACGGCGGAGAAGGAAACATCTATTCAAACATCATTCCCTGATTTATTTCTCATCGTTTGATAAGGTATTTTGGCTAATTCATGTACTATAGAAAATGTTCTCTCGTTCTATGTTCATTCAGTGCTACCGACATGATTTTCATACCTTTCTAGGGGACAACACCAATTGAAATTGCCATCTATTATCACTAGTGCACTGGAAATATGTGCTAAATTAACATAAATATGCATGTGTTTCTTGTTCATTGAACGCCGGCAGCCATGTAGCTCAAGCAGTGAGCATTCGTCAACTGTTATCTGGGAGGAGACATTAACGCGGCATGACGATACATTCACGTCACGGTAGTATTGTCAACATGTAAGATATAAAATACACCACAACATGAAATCTTGCGTGACAAATACTAGAGAATGATTAATGCGTGACTATTTCCACGGTTCGTGGCAAAAAGCAGGGGTGCATATATGGCTAACGTGGCCCGCACGCTAAAACCATTGTCGAAACCCATTGTATTGGATAAAACGAAGGTTAGAATAGTTGAGTTTGAGGAAGCCAGCAGGGCACTGTTGACGACTATGTTAGGTTGTAACCATAGTCAAAAAACATAAATCTGGATGAGTTATGCAGTAGCTATTGTCAAAGAACCATGGCATTGGATGTGTTCGACTGTCACCATTGTCAAAACTGCTGTTCCTTTCCTTTTGAGAATGGCGAGGTGCATGAAACGCAAATCTCCTTTCCGTCAAATCTTAACTTGACTGTGTTTCTTTTGTGGAACGAAAAGTTCACAGGCGAAATTTTAAAAAGCCAAGTTGAGCTTCCAAGGAAACTACAAACACAACCACTCTTCTCTGAAGTCTTGACTCAACAGTTTGCTGCTGGCTGTATCTGGGGTAATAGGCTCGCCCGCTAGCTAGGCTGTAACTGGGGTGATAGGCTCGCTCGTAAACTGTCGCCTCAGCAATTGGAAGAAATGAAAACTTAAAAACCCTTATAGTGGGCGATGTATTGAAGATAGAGGATATGCTCTTGCAGACTTTTTTGTAGTTCTTTTCATGCTGAACAATTCTTACACTCGTAGTATATTGATACTTTTAACGGTTTGGCCAGCGTAAGCTTTAAAAAGGCACGGATCTCAGGTTTCTTTTATCGACTTTTTCACTGAAATCGTTACTGCTTGGCTTCCTTTGATCATAAATTTTAAAATTTCTACAGAAACCTTCGAGATATCCTTTATGGAATGGTGAAAACCGCATCAAAATCCATCCAGTGATTCTCGAGATTACCTGTGGCATCCAAGAATCAGGGACTTTACTTCCTTCATGGAAAGTATTTTGCATGTTTTTTGAAGAGCTCAAATTTTCTACTCCTTACCAATGCCTACTAACCACAGAATGGCAACCATTGGTTACCTGTACTTGTCCCCCAAGACGACTATTGTGTCCTAGGCTTTGCTTTTGAACCCAGTTTCATCCTGCATTTGTGAATTTTTTATATTAAATGTGCTACATCTCTCTCAGCGAGTAAGGATTCCTGTATTTTGGATCCCATTTATTTTGTGTGTGTGTGTGATTATTTCATTCTTTTTGACAGCAGCCTTTTGTTTTGTGTTTAATAAGTCCATGTACTGTATATGTGTGTTTTAATACTTTTGAAAATCATTGCTCTGAGAAATAATGTAACATTTGTTTATTAATAAAGTATACCTTTGCACAAACGTCTGAGAGATATCCTTCAGCAACTTTCTTACATCTCCCTCAGCATGGCATTGTCTTTTATCCTTGTTTCTATTCCTATTTACCAGACCATTGATTATTTGTATGTCCACATGTTGTGTTTACCTATAGTGTTAATTTTTTTCTTTTCACCTGTGCCTGATTGTATCGCAAGTGCTTCCTACCTGTACTGGCATTGAGGCTATTCATATGCAGTCATCATTAAGTAATGACAATTCAGTTCAATAAATTTATCTGTAGATAAATTTATTGAACTGAATTGTCTGAAAAGGAATTGAGTAATCGTATACAGTAGTTCGTAGTCAATATTCTTGAATAACATATCCATTAATAATTTAATAAAGTTAAGTGTGTCAACTCCTCTGATACTTTTCAGAGACTTCAGGTTCCTGCCTTCGTAGTAATCATTAAGAGAGAGAGATGACAATTATTGGCATAGCATATAAGTTAGCTCTATAATGTTTTTTATTAGTGTAATTTTGGAGAAAAAATATCATGCTCATGTCATTGCACACACACACACACACACAGTGCGTGTATCATTGCACTGTTACCTGTCCCAGTCCTGAGTAATGTGAACATGCCTCAAGACTCAATCTAAGCGGATTTCAAGTTTCCTTCAAAACATGGTGAGCAATTCCACAGCAATATGAGGTTCTGGGAAGGGAGTCAAAGACAGTGGGTCGCAATCATAACATCCATTTACTGTAAACATTTTTTTAAATATAATTTCTATAGAAATACAAAGAAAAGCAGAACGCAAGGAGAGATACAAGTAAAAAAGGTACTTTTGAACATTTAGGTGAACTGTAAACTAAACGGAACTTACACCGAAATGCACATTTCAAAATATCATAGTAATTTGATACTTAAAATGGCTAGGATTATATGCCAACATAAAATATATTGCAGCCTGATTGTTCATCATTTTCATCCTTAGATACTTAGGCAGCATACACAATAACCATAGGCCTACTGGCAAAAAATACAAGCTGTACATCCATTAAAATAAGCTTAGACAATTAAATCGATGCTCAGTGAACAAAAATACACACTTGTTTTATACAAAACAACCACATGTTCAATATTCTTCAACGCAATGGGGCGTGATGGCGCAGCAGTCAGGCTATTCGCCTCTCACCAAGGTGGACTGGGTTCGATTCCCGGTCATTGCATGTGAGGTTTTCGAAGTGAAATGCCATGTCCTGTGGTTTGTATTCCACCTAAAATGGAGGTCCCATGGCTCATGATCACAAGATTAATGGCCACATTAAACTACAAGCTTCTTTTTATTCAAAGCAGGTCGAAACTTAGACCTCAAATAAGTCATACAGCAAACGGACAGGGTCCTGCAGGGAAGATCCCTTAAGCCTAATTCTTTTTATCATCTCCAAGACTGACATGAAAGTATTCTGGAAAATGTGAAATTTTATGCCTATGCTGATGAAAAAAGTAAGAGTAAATATTAAGTCTACATCAACTTGTACTTGTCGTTCAATAACTCTCGGTCTTTTCTTGGGTGGCTGAAGCAGATGCTGTGGGAAATTGAAAATTGCAGGTACTGCATCATCTTCAAGCAGTGGTTTGCTTCTATTTGAATGAAATAAGTAGCATGATTTATAAAAGTGTTCACTGCAGATATAACTGTATTTTGTTGGGGTCCAGTCCTTCCTCCTCACAGCTATAACCCATTTATTTAATAAATCTGGATGTTTCCATGGAAATCTGTAATATAAGCTTGGCCTATGCGTATTTGTCATATGCTATTTACGTCAAAATTTGATGTAAGACGTATCCATAAACGCAGAATAGACTACTTCATTACAAATCTCAATTCGAAAATAAAGTAGACCGTAAACCTATCGTATTATTGGAAAATACCATATATAAAACGTTGCACAGAGGTACATACGATTGATATATGGAAAGAATCAGGACCTATCAGCTGACTTGCAACCGAGAGTTCAATGGTATCACAGTTTTTGGTGTGACTAGTTATGCCTGGTAGTGCACATCAAGGAGGCGATGACCAGGAAGCAGTTTTAAGCGAGGGTTACCATGGGACGAGTTGTTCCAGTAGTACCTACAGTTCAATGGTTATCACTTATCTTGGAGTTTCAAATATTATCTCCATGGAGAAAATGGCTCTTTATGATCCATCTTGGCCCAACTGCAACCATGCATACTCCACTGCTTAAATTCATGGCTTTAATTTTTCCTATATACAGGTTAAGTAATGAACGAAGCAGTGGCGGATAAATGTTCTGGGTGTTGCACTATTTTCATTAAGGGGGTGGTGGTAGGGTAAA
Source organism: Meconema thalassinum (assembly GCA_946902985.2). Classification (NCBI taxonomy): domain Eukaryota; kingdom Metazoa; phylum Arthropoda; class Insecta; order Orthoptera; family Tettigoniidae; genus Meconema; species Meconema thalassinum. The sequence continues at coordinate 498,096,748 of OX336392.1, read as the reverse complement.
AGACTGCTTGATATCAGAGCAAACTGTATTCTATTATGTGGTAAAACAAATGAACCTCATTCATCACGAATATCGCAGTTGATAGAACGTCACATTGTCTTCAGATTTAAGTTAGTCTACATGAAAACCTTCACGAGAACAAAACAATGCAAGTCATATACGAGGGCGAGAAAGAACCGCGAGTGTCACAAGTACCGGCAAGGCTGTTGACAGAGCATCTCGGATGTCCCGTCCGCGCCTTGGCTCTGTTGTTGCAATCAGCGGGCAACGACCAGCCAAGTTAACTGTTGGGATAGGACTTATTCAATATAGGCCTAGCATCTCTGCCATACCCTACTATTGAGATCTGGTCGGTGTTTGGGGCTGGCAATGACCAAACGGACGAGCGCTCCTCGACAGTTGGCGCGCTTCGCTTTCTCACAGTTCACAATAACTTACTACACCCTAAGATTTCCTGATTTTTTAAAGAACAGAATTATGAATTCCTACAGATAAAAGGATGGTATGGGCACCTTCAAAGAATGGGAGATGAGAGGACACCATAAGCTTATTTCAACAAGATTATCCCAGGAAAAAGACCAGTAGGAAGACCAAAGAAGAAATGGTTGGACCAAATCAAGGATGATCTTGAAGACAAAGGGCTAGACTGGAGAAGGACCCATGAAGACCAACTATTCATGGACAGGAAAAGGTGGCGAGGGCTCGTTAACAGTACCCGGGCGACTGGAGCTGGAATTTTATGATGAAAAGGAAACGTACAGCTTTTATTACTAATTATATTATGGTATTAATTATGTTTCTTAAAGAACTCTACCCAAACCATCAGGGGCCGATAACCTAGATGTTAGGCCCCTTAAAACAACAATTATCATCATCATCATCTTAAAGAACTCTGGTCGTTGTGCAACACTGCAACCTTATTACCGGCTTATTACTGACGAAGAGTCCCTGCCTTATGAATTACAAGCATCCGGAATTAAAATACTTGTATGCACTTATTAGTGAATGTATGTTAGGCATATTTAAATACTTCCCTGAAATCTTACTTCATATCGGTATTCAATTGGGATCACAACCTAACCTGAGAAGATATAAAAGGTACATAAAAAATAAAGGAAACATTGCATCAAAATATAGTAAACATAGTATCAGCCACCTCGAATTCATCAAGGTTATTTTCGAAGTGAAATGCCATGTCCTGTGGTTCGGATTCCACGTAAAAAAGGAGGTCCCGTGGCTCATGATCTCGAGATTAACGGTCACGTTAAACTACAAGCTTCCTTCCTTTTTTTTTTCATCAAGGTTATGTAACAAACATTTAGTGCATTACTGTGCCATCAATTTAGAATCACATAGGCATCTAATGCATCCATTGAAACGAATATGCTCTGGTTGGAGAGAGTCACATTTGGATCTGTAGTAAACGTTTTAAAGGACTAGTCTATTACCTTAGTTACTTATTGTTGTTTTAAGGGGTAGAACAGCAAGGTTATCTTGCCGGGTCATATTATGCGGACCATGCCGTGTTTCGAATGGGCTGACCCATATGATATGTAGGTGGAGCAAGAATTCAGAAAGGGACAGCCACAGCTCTTAAGTCGAGTACCATACTGGGATTGGCCTCAAGTAGAAGTGCGAAACTTTGGTAATCTGCCTGACAAACATGGCTGCCGTAGATGAATGAGCAAGAAACAAAAACCCATATTTACATAATTTAGTATACATTTCTAGTGACTGGTTATAATGGACAGTAATTTTAATTGGTAATGTACCCCAGAATATAATATAAAGTATGAAAATCGTATATTATCCATACGCCCTATTAACCAAGTGTGTGGAAAGGCAGGTTCTCGTCTCGTGCAGTTTTAATTTTTACAAAAGTAGGTCTAATGCCAAACTATAAAGAAATTTGAAAAAGTCAAATACCAGTTCCACCAACCAGAAAGAAGAGATCTCTTCCGACCCCGACGGTATTAGGGCATCCGAGGCCTAGGGAGTCACTTCCTTTCCCGCCTTAATTGGCCCTTGTCTCATCTTTTCTGATACCCTCCTTCTGCGAGGGGTCAGCCTTCTTTTTCTTTTCATGTTATCTCCTGCCTTCTGCTTAAGGCCCTCAAGGAGGCCGGGTGTATGTAGCCCCACCACCTTTGGTGCACCCTAGATAATGCTACACCCTCAGGGGCTCACGGCTGGTGAGTTCGGGAGTTGGCGACCCCGAGGGATTCCTGAGCTGGGTCCGTTTTCCCTTTTTGTCCCTTACCTTTGGGGCGGACCCTCTCCTCTTTCACTTTCCTATCTGCCTTTCATGGCTCTCCTTCCTTCCTTCCAAGTCCCTCAATCTGCCTTCTTCGAGGGTTGAGGGCATTTCTTTTCCTCCTGTCCTTTATTTGCCTTATTCTCCTTTAGTTTTCCATTTCTTCTTCTAGTATGTAGGTTAGTAGTTAGTTTTAGTTTTAAGTTCGCTTTTCATTTTCATCTTCACGATCACCCAAACCATCAGGGGCCGATAACCTCGATGTTAGGCCCCTTTAAACAACAATTATCATCATCATCAGAAAGAAGAGAGCTGAAATTCAGTTTACGATTCCTTTTCCTGAATTAAAGGGTTTTGTAGGTTCACCAGTGTTGCACAAACCTGAAAAATTTTGTTAGCATGGCACCTCATGCCTAGGGGCATACTGTCTAGAATATTAAAATTTTTCATTCTTCCAATAGCTCTTTCCACATGGATGCGAGCTCGAGCTATTGCAGTAGTAGCCTTCACTTCCTGCTCAGTGAACTGACCATTGGTAAGGAAGGGAGGAATGTTTAGTGAAACTCCCCTTGGTAGATCTTCTAGAATTAGGAATCCCTTATCCGCAAGGACAAGATCTCCTGATACAAGCTGATGAGCAATGCCACAGTTTTTAAAAATTTCTTTATCCGACGAAGACCCTGGATAGAGTTCGCTTACATAACATATCACACCATTTGGGGTAACACCTACCAGCCCCTTAAAGGTGTTAAAACCCTTATAATGGGAGTATGTTTGGGATTGTGCAGACATACTTGACCTCGGCACACAGCACCTAACCTCAGTACAGTCTACAATTATCCTACAATTAGGGAACTGACTGTTCGTTGGTAAGACTGCCTGGCATTTCTGGACAGATGGTAGTTTGTTTAGGCATGGAATGAACAGAACTTCATGGAGCAGGTGCAACCACGTGAGGAAAATAACTGTTGCTGTTCGACTTGACACATTAAATCGGAATGCCAGGTCCACATAGTCCAAACTTAACCTGAATTTCATAAGTGTCAATAACAGCTGGTCTTCTTCGGAAACACAATCAACTTTCCATCCATCGTAATATTTAAATGGTTCACGAGTACACCACTCACAAACACTGTGGAACACTGCTACATCTCGGATGCCCGTATAATAATACAGCAATTCACTGTCTGAAGCAATTGCATCAATTGTCATTTTTTGGACAACAACAGGCCGTTTTGCACTAGCGCTGCAATTTTGAAGTAGCAACTTCGATTTTAAATCTTCTACTTGCGCTGTCAGTATTGCAACTTCTGCTTGCAGTACCTCGGGACTCTTACTGTTAACAGTAACCTCCGTCACAAAATCCTCCACATTCACTGACACTCCATCCTCCACCGCATTCACTTTTGATGTGGATGGTTCAATGTCAGGAGAAGGGCTCCTCCTTCTGTAAAGTAAACCATCAAAGCCATAAGTACACTGCAATCAAATATGGTGTATACATTAAGAACTACATACGAGAGGAGACAAATTTTACACTGGAGATAAAAGATTGGTACATTACCATAACCTAAAATTAACATTAAACATCTCATATTGTTATAGTCTAGGAGTAGCCTATGTATTGTACAAAAAAATGTAAGAAAACCATTCTTCACCATACCTGGCCTTCTTTATCTTTTCTGGACTTTCAAAATCGAAATATTTCTCCTGATTTCTGAGAAACAACGTTGGACCGTTGCCCTTATTACCATCCTTGAAATGGCAACTGCACACTCTTGAGGAGTTTCCTGGTTTTCGATCTTGTCTTCTAAAAACAAGAAAAAATATATATTCACTTGATATCCAGTATTACACACATTAATCCAAATAGTTCTTCCTTCAGTAGTGAGCTACGTCGATGTTAAGGACGCATTACGGAATGTACTTATTCTTCTACCAATAAAATACAGCATTATTTTTCAAGTAATACGTACCTACACATTCCTGACCATTGGTCACGTAATCTCTGATCGCTTGGGAACCGAAAGAAACTACATTTATCGCGATAAGCGTTGTGGTTACAACCGAAAGCGAAACAACCTCCCATTTTGTAAGATTTTGTATTGCTCCAGTTGCTTAGCAACGGGGCGGAAGTGACGTTGACTTCGGCAGCGTATAATCATTTAAAAGGTAGAAGCTAAAACTAAAGAATAATAATCAAGTATATATTTCACACGCAAAACAAGAATAATGTTCGATGGAATCGATTTAAATATCAAGCCTTCTACAAGGCAACAACAATAGGCCGAACGCCTAGCAGTCTATCAGTTCAAAAATAGTTATTAAGTCCTACAACGTAGTTAATAAATCTTGCAAAATTCTGTCCTCTCATAACGACACTATGAGGTTAAAGTTGCTTCAGTTAGTAGAAAGATTAAAAATGTTATTTCACCATTTCTAAGGAGTAGATCAAGAAATGTTACCTTGTCCGTAATGCAGGCCATGAGGCCTGGAATGGCCAAGCTCCGAGGAGCCCGGCCGCAGTTTAACCAGTTCGTTACATTGCTGAATTAGTAGTGGTAGAGTTATGCTCACACAAAACACAGCTCGGCGGCCAACAAGTGGTGTCGGGCGCGCCTCGCGGAGATATAGAGAAGCCGACGCTGCCAACCTTGGCAGGTCCCCACAGTCACAGTCTGCCATAAGCTGGCCTTGCCAGAAGGAGATTTCTGGTTGGCAAGCCTGACCAAAGCCTACCCATAATGCATGTTAGTAGTAGGAGAGCACACCATTGGCTCTTTTCAAACGGCAGGACCAATAGTGTCCAAGATGATCAGCAAGGATTAGTCTTGCCTGGTAAATGATCACAAACTTTGCCTGGCCGGAACAGTCGACTCGCCGGGAAGGAAAATGGCGGCAGCCACAGGCGGTACATTCAAATGTGCCGCACAGGGGCTCACATCTGGTGGGACGTGGGTTGGCGACCACGGGACCCCAGCTGAGTCCGGCATTGCTTCCACTTACTTATGCCGGGCTCCTCTCTGTCTTCTTTCCTGCCGACTTCCCTTGGTCAACTCTTGTTCTTTTCCGACCCCGACGGTATTAGGGTATCCGAGGCCTAGGGAGTCTCTTCATTTCCCGCCTTAATTGACCCTTGTCTCATCTTTTCTGATGCCCTCCTTCTGCGAGGGGTCAGCCTTCCTTTTCTGTTCCTGTTATCTCCTGCCTTGTGCTCAAGGCCCTTCAGGAGGAAGGGTGTATGTAGCCCCACCACTTCTGGTGCACCCTCGATTATGCTACACCCTCAGGGGCTCACGGCTGGTGAGTTCGGGAGTTGGCGACCCCGAGGGATTCATGAGCTGGGTCCGTTTTCCCCTTTTGTCCCTTATCTTTGGGGCGGACCCTCTCCTCTCTCCCCCCCCCCCCCCAGGGGCTCACATCTAGTGGTTTGTGGGTTGGCGACCACGGGGCCCCAGCTGAGTCCGGCATTGCTTCCACTTACTTGTGCCGGGCTCCTCTCTGTATTCTTTCCTGTCGACCTCACTTGGTCAACTCTTGTTCTCTTCCGACCCCGACGGTATTAGGGCATCCGAGGCCTAGGGAGTCACTTCCTTTCCCGCCTTAATTGGCCCTTGTCTCATCTTTTCTGATTCCCTCCTTCTGCGAGGGGTCAGCCTTCCTTTTCTTTTCATGTTATCTCCTGCCTTCTGCTTAAGGCCCTCAATGAGGCCGGGTGTATGTAGCCCCACCACTTTTGGTGCACCCTAGATAATGCTACACCCTCAGGGGCTCACGGCTGGTGTCTCCCCCTGTGGGTGGGGGTTTAGAATACACCCCCGGTATCCTCTGCCTGTCGTAAGAGGCGACTAAAAGGGGCGACCTTGGCTATACTTTAAGGACTCCGCGTTGTTTTGTGAATTGGACCCCCAGTGGGTGGGAGGAAGCGAATACATCCACGGTACTCCCGGCCAGTCGTAAAAGGCGACTAAAAGGGCTTCTCGGAACGGTCCCCTTTCGAGGGTTTGACAGTCAGCTCTAAAAGACATACACCCGTGCGGTATAACTCTCAGTAGGTTATATCGCACTTCTTTCCGTCACTGCTTTCAGGGTCTGGCAACCAAAATTTCTATATGTGCGTGCTGTTAGGGGATGGGCCACTTACGCTAGCGACTACGCTCGAAAGCCTGTTCCGGTCTTGGCCGCGCCGACAGGTGGGTGTGCCATGTACCCGTTCAGTAGTATCCGCCTGACTACGCAGGTCCCCGCACAGCCGAATATCTGAGCTGTAAAATCCAGTATATGCCAAGGGGTACATGCCGATACGGCATTGTAAAACATCGGACCCCCGGGCAATGCCTTCCAAGCTAGGCGGGCCTTGCCCTGGCTCGGTAGCGCCTACTGTGACGGCCCGTGATCGGATGTCGGTGGTATTCGGGGAGGATGATCTGGCTATGGGTTCTAAAAGAAAAATCCCCAACCAGGGTGGACCTACACCCAAACAGGGTGGTCCTACACCCAAGTCTTTAACATTTGATTCCCTACGGGGATCAACCCCCTGGGAACAATCTGTGCGTGAAAATCTGGGTGCTAACACCCCCAAGTTTCTGGTAGCTACCAGAACAGATGGGGGTGATTTCAAGCTGGTAAGGAGTATTTTGTTTTCTCGCCACATAGAAGGTGTCTATGGTGAGCTTGAGAAAGTACAAAAGATGAGGAACGGTAGCTTGTTGCTCAAGACTAGGACTGGTGGGCAAAACAACTTTTGCAATGTGACCACTTTGGCAACATTCCCGTCAAAGTGGAAAAGCACACGTCCCTGAATCTGGTCCGAGGAGTTATTTTCCACAGGGACCTGATTCTGAACACTGACGAGGAGCTCAAGGAGGATATGCGGCACCGTCACGTGACTGATGTCCGGCGCATTACGCGCAAGGTCAATGGTCAAATCGTGGATACTGGTGCTTTCATTATTTCCTTTGAGCTTTCGGTGCTCCCGGAAAAAGTCAAGGTTACAAGTTACCGTTGTGACGTACGGCCTTATATCCCACCACCAATGAGGGGTTATAAGTGCCAGAAGTTCGGGCACATGTTATCCCGATGCTCGAGCCCCGCAATCTGCGGAACATGCGGTAAGGTACCACACGAAGCGGAAGAGTGCACAACACCTTATCAGTGCACTAATTGCCCTGGATTTCATTCTCCTCGGGACAGGAACTGCCCTGTCTTCCTGAGTGAGAAGAAAATCCAGGAGATCAAAACCCTGGATGGTCTCACCTACCAGGAGGCCCGCAAGAAGTACCGTACCACGACTTCGCCTTCTCCAATGATTGATTATAGAGCCATAATACAAAATTTGGTCCCGTCTACCTCATCTTTTGTACCAGCTGTGAAACCTGCAACTGAGTTTCCTGTTCCGAAACCAGCTCCTAAGGTTATACCGGAAAGCCCGAAGGAGACTTCAACTCCACCTTCGGCCAGCAGGAAGGCTATGCGAGCGAAGGCTGCTCCGCCTGCACAGCAGGGGAGGAAGTTGAAGACTTACTCCCCACTCGGGAGGAAGTCGAAGACTATCTCCCCACCCAAACGGTCGGCGAAAGCCGCGCCGAAGCCGGCATCGTCGACCAGGGTCAGGAATTCGGCTCCTGACCCGTCTATATATCTTAAAGAGGCGGGGGCGGGTAAGAAGGGACCCCGCACTACGCATTCCCTTTCTCCAAAAAAGGGGAAGCTATCCGCGCCCACACCTGTGGATGCTTCTACGCCTGGGGACGTTTCGGTCCCCAGATCTACGCGCTCCCCACGGAGTTCCCCCCGCCGCCGAACTGCGTCTAGGAAATCTCCCACCGAGTCGAGTCACTCCATGACCTCGCCTGAGGACATGGAGATTATAGTCGACGTAGTGGATGATGATCCTCCAGAGTCTTAAGTTGTAGCTTGCTGCTCCAACTTATTCCCTAAGTCCACACAATGGCACTGTTACAGTGGAATGTTAACAGTTATGACAGGCATTTGACAGAGCTCCGTCAGCTTATTGCCCAATACGCTGCGAGTATAGTCTGCCTACAGGAAACGAACCTCAGACCTGATCACGAGACTGTTCTGAGAGGTTTCCGACTATACTCTAAAGAGCGAGAAGACGCCGCCCGGGCTTCCGGGGGCGTTTGTACCTTCGTTCGCTCTGACTGCTATAGTGAGGAGTTTCCACTCGACACTCCTCTGGAAGCTATTGCAGTTCGCGTGTCCTTGCCTGCTATGACAACTGTATGTAACGTGTACCTTCCACCGAACCAGCCCCTTGATATTAATGACGTCTTAGATCTTGTTGATCAACTTCCAGTCCCTTTCCTACTCGTGGGTGATTTCAACTCTCATCACCCCCACTGGGGATCACCGTCTTCCTGCCCCAGAGGAAGGGACGTGGAAGGCTTAATTCAAGGGATGGATTTATGTCTATTAAATACAGGGGAAGCTACACATTTTAGCTTAGCGCACGGCACGTACTCACACATTGACTTGAGTGTGTGTAGCCGTGCGCTGGTCCCCCTATTTGGTTGGAATGTACACGACGACCTCTGTGACAGTGACCATTTCCCGATCGTTCTTACACTTCTGAACCAGAAGCCCGTGGAGTTCCCCAGTCGTTGGGTGCTTAAGCGGGCAAATTGGCCCTCGTTTCAAGAACGAGCTGTGTTCGTTGATCTTGGTTGCAGGAGCGTCGATGACGAGGTACAGCACATCACCGATGTGCTTCTTGCTGCCGCCGAAGAGTCCATTCCATCCTTTTCTGGGACTCCTCGTCGCAAACTCGTCCCTTGGTGGACAGAGGATATTGCAGCGGCAATAAGAGACCGTCGTCGAGCTCATAAGCACTACCGTCGGCGTCCAACCATGGCCAATTTGGTGGCGTTTAAGAAATTTCGTGCCAAGGCACGGATTCTTATTCGCCAGAGTAAGAAACAATCCTGGGAACGGTATGTGTCTTCTATTACGGCACATACCCCCTCCTCTCAAGTGTGGACTAAACTAAGACGCATTTCGGGAATTCAGACATCTTCTACTGAACCGGGAATTTCCATTGATAATGAATTGGTTACAGATCCTTATCGCGTTGCAAACCATCTCGCCTCGTATTTTGCGGATATATCCGGTTCCGATAACTATGACCCTGCCTTCGTGGCCCTGAAGCGCGAAGCGGAACGTTTCCAGCTTAGTTTTGCTTCCCGCGCTTCGGAGGAGTACAACGTGCCCTTTACGGAGTGGGAACTCCGCGGAGCGCTGGCGCTCTGCAGGGACACGTCTCCTGGCCCGGATAATACTCACAACCAGATGCTTAAACACCTTAACGATGAGAGCATTCGTTATTTGCTCAGGGTGTATCTGGTTGGAAGGTGTGTTTCCAGCGCAATGGCAGGAAGGTATCATTATACCTATCTTGAAGCCCGATAAGGATCCCAAATTGACAGGGAGTTACAGACCTATTTGTCTCACTAATGGTCTGTGCAAGCTCTTTGAGAGGATGGTCAATCGGCGCCTAGTGTGGGTCCTGGAGAAACGGTGACTCCTGTCTGAATACCAGTGTGGTTTCAGGGCATCTCGGTGTACCAACGACCATCTGGTACGCCTGGAGACCGCCATACAGGACGCTTTTCTCCGGAGACAGCCCCTAGTCGCTGTTTTCTTTGATCTCGAGAAGGCCTATGACACCACTTGGCGTTACAGCATCCTCTCTACCCTGCATCAATGGAAATTCCGAGGTAACTTGCCGGTTTTTATTGCGAATTTTCTATCCCTTCGCCTGTTCCGTGTCCGAATAGGGGGGGACATATTCGCAATATCATATACAGGAAAACGGAGTCCCACAGGGATCGGTGCTTAGCGTAACATTATTTGCGATTGCCATAAACGGTATAGTCGCTGCTGCTGGTCCAGCAGTGGTACCGTCGCTATATGTAGACGACTTCGCCCTACATTATAGTGCGCAAAATATGGCGGTCGCTGAACGACAGCTACAACAAGCTATTCGGAGAGTGGAACGCTGGACACTGGAGCATGGCTTTCGATTCTCAACCGCTAAGTCCTCGGTTGACCATTTCTGCCGAAAGCGCACCCTCCATCCAGATCCTGAGCTTTATCTGGGCAATGTAACTTTTCTTGTTGTTGCTGCGTACCGGTTCCTTGGGCTCCTTTTCGATCAGAAATTGACGTGGGAACCACACGTGCGGTGTTTGAAAACTGCCTGCGCTAAGAGACTCAACATGTTGCGGTTTCTTTGCGGCACATCATGGGGGGCGGACCGCGCGGTGCTCCTGCGTTTTTATAAGTCACTGATTTTATCTAGGTTAGATTATGGCAGTGTAGCATATGGTTCGGCCCGTAAGTCAGTGCTTGTTAAACTGGACAGTGTCCACCACGGCGGTGTGAGGCTGGCGACGGGTGCCTTTCGGACAAGCCCAGTCGTCAGCTTGCTCGCCGAGGCTGGCGTACCTCCTTTACACCTGAGGCGCCAACAAGTACTGCTGACCTATGCTGCAACTATTCGACAGAAGCCACTTCATCCAAGCTATCCATGTTTGTTTTCCAATCCGAATCGCCGGCTGTATGATGTGCTCGCCCGAGCCACTCGGCCGGCGGGGATTCGCTTGGATGACTTATACCGTCAGTTCCGATTTCCTTCTGTCTCCTGTATCGTCCGAGTACCTAGCAAGGCCCCTCCGTGGATGGTCTCTCGCCCTGATATCCTGGATCTGCACACCGGCCCCAAGTCGGACACGGACTCCTCCGTCCATCGGAGGCTGTTCCAGTCCGTGGTGACACGGTATCCGGGATCAGGGCTTGTATTCACGGACGGTTCGAGGGTAAACGAGAAAGTAGGCTGTGCATTTGTGGTTGAAGATCGTCGGTTTCTCTTTTCCCTTCCCGATGCCTGTGGCGTGTACACAGCGGAGCTCTATGCCATCTTAGAGGCTCTGTGGTACACGTTATCAGACGATCACCAGCACTTACTTGTGTGTACTGACTCTCTGAGTGCGCTGCAAGCGATCGATGTGTGTTTCCCGAAGCACCCGTTGGTCCAGCGTGTGCACGACCTGCTCGTCAGTTCGCGTTCCGCTGGGGCCGGGGTGTCCTTTGTGTGGCTTCCTAGCCACATGGGTATTGCGGGAAACGAGCTTGCTGATCAGGCGGCGAGAGAGGCAGTCGCACTGCCTTCGCTACCATATAAGGTGCCTGCTAGTGATGTGCGCTCTCAGTTGCGGCATTCGATCCTGTCGCATTGGGAGGAGGCATGGCGTGCCACGCCTCCACCCAACAAACTCAGAGGCATCAAGGAGACAACGAAGGTGTGGAAATCTTCCTTCCGATTTCTCCGGAAGGAAGCTGTGGTACTCTGTCGACTCCGGATCGGCCATGGGATTGCTACGCACTCCCACTTGCTGAAGCGAGATGACCCCCCTGTGTGTACTTGCGGCGCCCACCTAACCGTGGCACACCTTCTCTTGGAGTGTGTGGATCTGGCCGATCTGCGCAGTACTCTTAAACTGCCTAATACCCTCTCCCTTATTCTCCGTGATGACGGGCCGTCAGCTGACCTCGTCATCCGGTTCATGAGGGAGAGTGGTTACTTTTTTAAGTTTTAATGTGTAGTTACGACTTTTAATTGTGGTTAAATCTGTTTTATGTTTTTTATTGTGTTATGTATTGTATTGTTCACTATGCCTTATTTATTTTATCCTTTTTTACCATCCGCCTTTTATTCTTTTTATTCAAATAAGGCATAATTTTTTGGGGCTCACTGTCTGTTTTATACACACCATTTTCGCTTCATCCATGCCAGTGAGTTGTTTTTATCTACATCCTTTCATTTCACGTCATTTCATTTCATTAGGGGCCGATAACCTCGATGTTAGGCCCCTTAAAACAATAATTATCATCATCATCACGGCTGGTGAGTTCGGGAGTTGGCGACCCCGAGGGATTCCTGAGCTGGGTCCGTTTTCCCCTTTTGTCCCTTACCTTTGGGGCGGACCCTCTCCTCTTTCACTTTCCTATATGCCTTTCATGGCTCTCCTTCTTTCCAAGTCCCTTAATCCGCCTTCTCCAAGGGTTGAGTGCATTTCTTTTCCTTCTGTCCTTTTATTTGCCTTATTCTCCTTTAGTTTTCCATTTCTTCTTCTAGTATGTCGGTTAGTAGTTAGTTTTAGTTTTAAGTTCGCTTTTCATTTTCATCTTCACGATCACCCAAACCATCAGGGGCCGATAACCTAGATGTTAGGCCCCTTAAAACAACAATTATCATCATCATCATCCTCTCTCCCCTCCCCTCTCCAATCCTCTCCTTCCCCCAGGGGCTCACATCTAGTGGGCGTGGGTTGGCGACCACGGGGCCCCAGCCGAGTCCGGCATTGCTTCCACTTACTTGTGCCGGACTCCTCTCTGTCTTCTTTCCTGTCGACCTCACTTGGTCAACTCTTGTTCTCTTCTGACCCCGACGGTATTAGGGTATCCGAGGCCTAGGGAGTCTCTTCCTTTCCCGCCTTAATTGGCCCTTGTCTCATCTTTTCTGATTCCCTCCTTCTGCGAGGGGTCAGCCTTCTTTTTCTTTTCATGTTATCTCCTGCCTTCTGCTTAAGGCCCTCAAGGAGGCCAGGTGTATGTAGCCCCACCACTTCTGGTGCACCCTAGATAATGCTACACCCTCAGGGGCTCACGGCTGGTGAGTTCGGGAGTTGGCGACCCCGAGGGATTCCTGAGCTGGGTCAGTTTTCCCCTTTTGTCCCTTACCTTTGGGGGCGGACCCTCTCCTCTTTCACTTTCCTATCTGCTTTTCATGGCTCTCCTTCCTTCCAAGTCCCTCAATCCGCCTTCTTCGAGGGTTGAGGGCATTTCTTTTCCTCCTGTCCTTTATTTGCCTTATTCTCCTTGAGTTTTCCATTTCTTCTTCTAGTTTGTAGGTTAGTAGTTAGTTTTAGTTTTAAGTTCGCTTTTCATTTCCATCTTCACGATCACCCAAACCATCAGGGGCCGATAACCTAGATGTTAGGACCCTTAAAACAACAATTATCATCATCATCATCAATCCTCTCCTCTTTTCCATATATTTCCTTTTCTCTTTCAGATTCCCGCACTGTTTTTGTTACTTGGTTCCCCGTGTATCTAAATTCCCTTTTAGCGATTTTTTTGTAGGTATTTTTAATCTACGTTCCATTTTGTAACTCTTTTCGATCTAGATTGCATTTTGTGAGTGTTTTTCAATCTCAATTGCATTTTGTAAGGATTGACAATCTAAATTGCTTTTTAGTAAGTTTTTCAATATCCGGGCCGGGGCTTTTGTGAGTTTTTTGAATTTCATTTGCATTTTGTATTTTCAACCTATCCCGCTTTGTTCATGTAGTTAAGTCTCAATTGCAATTTTGTGGGTATTTTGAATCTAAATTACATTTTTTAATTATTTTCAATCTAAATTGCATTTTGTAAGTATTGTCCAACCTAATGAGAAGTTTGAATCTACCATACATTTTGTAAGCAATTTCAATTGCATTTTGTATTTTCAACCTACCCCGCTTTGTTCAAGTAGTTAAGTCTCAATTGCAATTTTGTGGGTATTTTGAATCTCCATTACATCTTGTGCGTATTTTCAATCTCATTTGCATTGTGTGAGTATTTTGATATCACTTGCATTTTGTAGGTATTTCGACTGTACGTTGCATTTTGTACGTATTTTGGACTTAACCCTCATTTTGTGCGTATTTTTCACTCTATTCCTTTTGTGAGTATTTTCGTTCGAAATTCCCTTATGTACGTATTACCGTTCTCCATTTGGTGAGTAGTTTTAATCTGAGTTCCTTATTGAAAGTATTTTCTTGCTACATAAGGCATAGTTGTTGGGGCTCACTGTCTGTTTTATCTAAACCATTTTCGTTTCATCCATAGCAGTGAGTTCTTCTTTATCTTCATCCTTTCATTTCACGCCATTTCATTTCGTCAGGGGCCGATAACCTCGATGTTAGGCCCCTTAAAACACCAATTATCATCATCATCATCATAGTAGTGGTAGAGTTATGCTCACACAAAACACAGCTCGGCGGCCAACAAGTGGTGTCGGGCGCGCCTCGCGGAGATTAGAGAAGCGGACGCTGCCAACCTTGGCAGGTTCCCGCAGTCACAGTTTACCATAAGTTGGCCTTGCCAGAAGGAGATTTCTGGTTGGCAAGCCTGACCAAAGCCTACCCATAATGCATGTTAGTAGTATGAGAGCACACCATTGGCTCTTTTCAAACGGCAGGACCAATAGTGTCCAAGAAGATCAGCAAGGATTAGTCTTGCCTGGTAAATGATCACAAACTTTGCCTGGCCGGAACAGTCGACTCGCCGGGAAGGAAAATTGTGGCAGCCACAGGCGGGACATTCAAATGTGCCGCACAGAAAATAGCTACAGTCTCGTAGAAAAAGTTGCGGGGGGGCAGGCGGCAGGGGCGAGAACGCGTGCCAGTCTTTAGGGTGGCACAATCATCATCATCATCATCAGCTACACCCGCTGGGGCTCACGGCTGGTGAGTTTGGGAGTTGGCGACCCCGAGGGATTCCTTTTATACATTACCCGTTGGGCGGACCCTCTCCTCGTTCACTTTCCTACCTGCCTTTTATGGTTCTCCTTCCTTCCAAGTCCCTCAATCCGCATTCTTCGAGGGTTGAGGGCATTTATTTTCCTCCTGTCCTTTATTCGCCTTATTCTCCATTTTTTTTTTCATTTTCTCTAGTATATAAGTTAGTAGTTAGTTTTAGTTATAGTTTACATTTCATTATCATCTTCACAATCACCCAAACCATTAGGGGCCGATAACCTAAATGTTAGGCCCCTTAAAACAAAAATTATCATCATCATCATCATCATCATCCTAAAATAACAATTAACATCATCATAATAGTCTTATTAGCTATCCCAGCCCGACTTTTAAAAGCGATCCAGTCACCCATTCGATGCAGTAAATGGCACCTGCAATCAGTACGCCATTTCTTCGGCTTTCTCCTTCACGATAATGCCGCTCAAAGGAATGTTTAAACTTCGCTGCTGTTTAAACCATACGAGCAGAGCTTGTTCTACGTCGTCGTATTCCCCGTCTTTAATTTTCTTGAAGGGGCAGAGGACCCCGTAGTTCCGCCCCTTAAAACGACAATAACTAACTAATTTTCTTGCAGTTTACCTAAGTGTTCCAGGCAGAAGCCAAGATCCCTTCTTTCTGTTTTGCTATGATGCCGTTCAAAGTAGACGGCGGCATTCCGAGCTCCTTCACCAGAGCAACACGCGAAAGAGTAAGAGTAAGACGACTCCACTTTCCTTATAATGTCCACTTTATCTTTAATCAAAAGTGACTTTCCATTGATGCCTTTCATCTGAGATTCACTCATTTTCACAATGATTTGAAAACTTTACTTCACTGACGCGGTTCTCTTAATTTCAATAGTGATATTCTACGTTTGGCAATGCTTGGCCTATATATTATAGGAGCTAGAACACACAGAGTAACAATGAAAGCATGTGTTTTCCATCCCCCCTCAGACATGTTTCAATGAGAAGTTAAGCTGGTGACGTCATGTAGCCTTGGCATAGCCCGCCGGGTCAGATGATACACGGGAGACCCGCGAACACTCGGAAGTGCTGTATTCTTCCACAGAGATGGCGAGATTTTATTCTAACAGTCAGTTAGTTGTTTTTCAGTGAACGTCTTATACTTGAGGGGGATACAAATTCTGAACAAGTTTTAATAAATAGTTCATGCATTAAAAACTGGACCCACGTGGCTCCTTGTTTGTAATTCCCTTACCTTTGGGGCGGACCCTCTCCTCTTTCACTTTCCTATCTGCCTTTCATGGCTCTCCTTCCTTCCAAGTCCCTCAATCCGCCTTCTTCGAGGGTTGAGGGCATTTATTTTCCTCCTGTCCTTTATTTGCCTTATTCTCCTCTAGTTTTCCATTTCTTCTTCTAGTACGTAGGCTAGTAGTTAGTTTTAGTTTTTAAGTTCGCTTTTCATTTTCATCTTCACGATCACCCAAACCATCATGGGCCGATAACCTAGATGTTAGGCCCCTTAAAACAACAATTATCCCCCAGGGGCTCACATCTTGTAGGCGTGGGTTGGCGACCACGGGGCCCCAGCTGAGTCCAGCATTGCTTCCACTTACTTGTGCCGGGCTCCTCTCTGTCTTCTTTCCTGTCGACCTCACTTGGTCAACTCTTGTTCTCTTCTGACCCCGACGGTATTAGGGTATCCGAGGCCTAGGGAGTCTCTTCCTTTCCCGCCTTAATTGGCCCTTGTCTCATCTTTTCTGATACCCTCCTTCTGCGAGGGGTCAGCCTTCTTTTTCTCTTCCTTTTATCTCCTGCCTTGTGCTCTAGGCCCTTAAGGAGGCAGGGTGTATGTAGCCCCACCACTTCTGGTGCACCCTAGATAATGCTACACCCTCAGGGGCTCACGGCTGGTGAGTTTGGGAGTTGGCGACCCCGAGGGATTCCTGAGCTGGGTCCGTTTTCCCCTTTTGTCCCTTACCTTTGGGGCGGACCCTCTCCTCTTTCACTTTCCTATATGCCTTTCATGGCTCTCCTTCCTTCCAAGTCCCTCAATCCGCCTTCTCCGAGGGTTGAGGGCATTTCTTTTCCTCCCCCCAGGGGCTCACATCTAGTGGGTTGTGGGTTGGCGACCACGGGGCCCCAGCTGAGTCCGGCATTGCTTCCACTTACTTGTGCCGGGCTCCTCTCTTTCTTCTTTCCTGTCGACCTTCCTTGGTCAACTCTTGTTCTCTTCCGACCCCGACGGTATTAGGGTATCCGAGGCCTAGGGAGTCTCTTCCTTTCCCGCCTTAATTGGCCCTTGTCTCATCTTTCCTGATACCCTCCTTCTGTGAGGGGTCAGCCTTCTTGTTCTTTTCCTTTTACCTCCTGCCTTGTGCACAAGGCCCTTAAGGAGGCAGGGTGTATGTAGCCCCACCACTTCTGGTGCACCGTCGATAATGCTACTCCCTCAGGGGCTCACGGCTGGTGAGTTCGGGCGTTGGCGACCCCGAGGGATTCCTGAGCTGGGTCCGTTTTCCCCTTTTGTCCCTTCCCTTTGGGGCGGACCTTCTCTCTCCCCTCCCCTACCCTCTCCTCTCCTCTTTTCCTTCTATTTCCTTTTCTCTTTAAGATTCCCGCACTGTTTTTGTTACTCGAATCACCGTGTATCTAAATTCCCTTTTAGCGATTTTTAAGGCATCTTTGATCTATGTTGCATTTTGTAAGTGTTTTCGATCTAAATTACATCTCGCGATTGTTTTCAACCTCAATTGCATTTTGTAAAGATTGACAATCTAAATTGCTTTTTAGTAAGTCTTTCAATGCAGGTTGCCGGGCCTTTTAGTGAGTATTTTGAATTTCAATTGCATTTTGTAAGTATTTTCAACCAAAACCGCATTTCGCACGAATTTTGAATCTAAATTGCATTTTGTTTGGTGGGCATTTTGCACATATTTTGATTCTCAATTGCATTTTGTGGGTATTTTGAATCTAAATTACATTTGTCAAGTATTTTCAATCTAAATTGCTTTTTGTAAGTATTGTCAATCCACATGAGTCGTTTGAATCTACCGTACATTTTGTAAGCATTTTCAATTTCAATTGCATTTTGTAAGTATTTTGAATTTCGATTGCACTTTGTGAATAATTTGGATTGGAACTGGGATAAGGCCTATTTCAATCTGAATTGCATTGTGTATTTTCAATTTCAATTGCATTTTGTAACTATTTTGAACCTCAATTGCATTTTGTACGTATTTTCGATCTCATTTGCATTTTGTAAGTATTTTGAATTTCAGTTGCATTTTTTAAGTATTTCGACGCTACAATGCATTTTGTACGTATTTTGAACCTAGCCTTCATTTTGTGGGTATTTTTCAATCTATTCCTTTTGTGGATCTTTTCGTTCTAAATTCCCTTTTGTAAGAACATTTTGTGAGTCGTTTCAATCCGAGTTCCTTTTTGTAAGTATTTTCCGTCTCACTTAATTTTCGTTTTGGTTTCCGTTTCATTATCATTTTCGCTATCACCCAGTTCATTAGGGGCCGATAACCTAGATGTTAGGCCCCTTAAAACAACAATTATCATCATCATCATCATCATTTCTTTTCCTTCTGTCCTTTTATTTGTCTTATTCTCCTTCAGTTTTCCATTTCTTCTTCTAGTATGTAGGTTAGTAGTTAGTTTTAGTTTTAAGTTCGCTTTTCATTTTCATCTTCACGATCACCCAAACCATCAGGGGCCGATAACCTCGACGTTAGGCCCCCCCAGGGGCTCACATCTTGTGGGCGTGGGTTGGCGACCACGGGGCCACAGCTGAGTCCGCATTGCTTCCACTTACTTGTGCCGGGCTCCTCTCTGTCTTCTTTCCTGTCGACCTCACTTGGTCAACTCTTGTTCTCTTCTGACCCCGACGGTATTAGGGTATCCGAGGCCTAGGGAGTCTCTTCCTTTCCCGCGATAATTGGCCCTTTTCTCATCTTTTCTGATACCCTCCTTCTGCGAGGGGTCAGCCTTCTTTTTCTCTTCCTTTTACCTCCTGCCTTGTACTCTAGGCCCTTAAGGAGGCAGGGTCTATGTAGCCCCACCACTTCTGGTGCACCCTAGATAATGCTACACCCTCAGGGGCTCACGGCTGGTGAGTTCGGGAGTTGGCGACCCCGAGGGATTCCTGAGCTGGGTCCGTTTTCCCCTTTTGTCCCTTACCTTTGGGGCGGACTCTCTCCCCCTCTCCTCTCCTCTCCTCTTTTCCTTATATTTCCTTTTCTCTTTAAGATTCCCGCACTGTTTTTGTTACTTGGTTCCCCGTGTATCTAAATCCATTTCTAGCGTTTTTTTGTAGGTATTTTTAATCTACGTTGCATTTTGTACGTATTTTCGATCTAGATTGCATTTTGTGAGTGTTTTTCAATCTCAATTGCATTTTGTAAGGATTGACAATCTAAATTGCTTTTTAGTAAGTCTTTCAATATAGGGGCTGGGACTTTAGTGAGTATTTTGAATTTCAATTGCATTTTGTATTTTCAACCTACCCCGCTTTGTTCAAGTAGTTAAGTCTCAATTGCAATTGTGTGGGTATTTGGAATCTAAATTACATTTTGTAATTATTTTCATTCTAAATTGCATTTTGTAAGTATTGTCCATCCAAATGAGAAGTTTGAATCTACCATACATTTTGTACGCAATTTCAATTGCATTTTGTGTTTTCAACCTACCCCGCTTTGTTCAAGTAGTTAAGTCTCAATTGCATTTTGTGGGTAATTTGAATCTACATTACATTTTGTGCGTATTTTCAATCTCATTTGCATTTTGTAAGTATTTTGATTTCACTTGCATTGTGTAGGTATTTCGACTGTACGTTGCATTTTGTACGTATTTTGGACTTTACCTGCATTTTGTGCGTATTTTTCAATCTATTATTTTTGTGAGTCATTTCGTTCCAAATTTCCTTATGTACGTATTACCGCTCTCCATTTGGTGAGTAGTTTCAATCTGAGTTCCTTTTTGTAAGTATTTTCCCTGCTACATAAGTCATAATTGTTGGGGCTCACTGTCTATTTTATCTAAACCATTTTCGTTTCATCCATAGCAGTGAGCTGTTTTTTATCTTCATCCTTTCATTTCACGCCATTTCACTTCATCAGGGGACGATAACCTCGATGTTAGGCCCCTTAAAAACAATTATCATCATCATCATCGATGTTAGGCCCCTTAAAACAACAATTATCATCATCATCATCAAAACAACAATTTTCATCATCATCATCCTTGTTTGTAAATATATTGTTCTCTCCTGTGATTGGATGAGCAAATTTATCTATCAACTTAGTTGATGAGGACCATATTTTTAATAGATGTTAATAAAAGATCCACTTTCATTTTCCTATGTCACACACAATCAGCTTACTAAATAACTACTTACCGAAGCACAAAACTTAAAAACACATTTATTTATTAAAATAATTTTATCCACAGTACTCACTAAGACACTTCTACTTTGCTCGGAATATCAGACAACTGAAAATGTATTCACAGGTTTTAAAACATTCTGATAACCTGAAAATAAACATTCACCTGACCTGCAGACCGATAGTAATACAGGGAACTTCACTACTCTTGACTGGTTACCGTGGGAAACAGTACGTACGAGTCCCGGCGTTGGAGCCCAATGACGTCATCTACGCGGCAAACTACTGCGCATCTCGCTCGTGACACCTAGATTCTAATAATGTTTGTTTGTTGCGCCGATGTTAAAGTTCTCCACTACTGTTCACTTGAACTAGGTTCGCTAACTTCACGTTGCAACAAAAGTGTTATTCAGCTTCTATTCCAACACATTTGAAAAATTGTCTTTGCAGGCTTATTTCGTCGAAATGGTTTGACTTAGAACGCTCGACTTTCAATAGAATATAGTATTCGACCTGCACTTTCTATTTATTCACTTGGCTGACGTCTATTCTCAAATATAAATGTGATATCCTAGTTTCAATACTTCTCTCAACTTCGCCTATAATGCTAGCGCGGGAATCTCCACTGTCCACCCTGCTAACGTATCGTCTCCACGAGTCGTCTATCAGCGCACTCGGACTAAAGCTTTGGGAGCTCCGTTAACCCAAGATAACATTTCCTCTCTCTTCAAAGACTGCTGGAATAAGAACCTCGATCCTTGGATCTCCCTCTCCAAGTCCAAATTTTGACGGCCATATCAATCTCAACCATAATTTTAGCGCGTAGATTGCTAATGCTTATTATTGCGTAGATTAATCGTTCTGCGGTTTTTAAAGTATCAGACATATTTTCATTTAATTTTCTCTTAATCACAAACTAAGAAAATTTCCTTCTAAGGGCCTAAATGCATAATTTCACCAAATTATGTAGTTGAAATTAATCCCGTCTTCAATAAGACCTCCCCCCCCCCCCAGGGGCTCACATCTAGTGGGACGTGGGTTGGCGACCACGGGGCCCCAGCAGAGCGTGGCATTGCTTCCACCTTTTCGTGCCGGGCTCCACTCCGTCTTCTTTTATGTCGACCTCATTTGGTCAATTCTTGTTCTCTTCCGACCCCGACGGTATTAGGGTATCCTAGGCTTAGGGAGTCTCTTCCTTTCCCGCCTTAATTGGCCCTTGTCTCATCTTTTCTGATACCCTCATTCTTCGGGGGTCAGCCTTCTTTTTCTTTTCATGTTATCTCCTGCCTTCTGCTCAAGGCCCTCAAGGAGGCCGGGTGTATGTAGCCCCACCACTTCTGGTGCACCCTGGATATTGCTACCCCTCAAGGGGTCACGGCTGGTGAGTTTGGGAGTTAGTGACCCCGAGGGATTCCTGAGATGGGTCCGGTTTCCCCCTTTTTCCCTTACTTGTGGGGTGGACCCTCTCCTCTTTCACTTTCCTGTCTGCCTTTCATGGATTTCCTTCCGTCCAAGTCCCTCAATAGGCAGCGATGTAGCGGAATCCTTCAACAGAGCAATCAGGTCCCATCGTTACCAGATGTGGATCATTTGTTGTGTTGTTTTCCAGAGTAATGTCTCGGATCTCTTGTTTCACCGTCAATCATATTTAGTGCTTCAGACATATGGCAGAAACTCTTTAAGAGTTTAGATGTTAGTAACTCGCCATCAACGACTTGTAACACCATAGCTTTTTTGGGCAAGGGAATATCAGCCGAATTAGCGCTCAGTAGAATCAAGCGCAACCGGAATTTTACATCTGTTGGCAATGGATGGTCGTAGAAATGTCCAGTCCTCTTATCTGAGAGAATATATTTTCCAGGCAATCTGGGTTGAGTCGTGCTGTCAAAATGTACTTCACATTCATTGATTGAAGATCGTTAAAAAGTCCAAATAATGACCGAATTGTGGTCATGAATCCTTTCTGGAACGAAAACAAATGTTTTGTTTTCCCTACTTTCATACCTTCGCAACATGTATAAAACCTCATCAAAAGCTTTTCTTGGGCTTCAAGATTCTTCATGCGAGTTTTTGGTCATCGCTGGGTATTCTTGTATTCGGCAGTGTGGTTTGAAAACAACTGAGTTGCCAAATACGTAGGTATACTGGCCTGCGCTCCCTTCCTTTAACATTTAGATGATGAAGTGAGAGCGTAGGGCACATCTTCATTTCACCACTATCTAAAGTCTGCAACTTTTCAATGCTTCCCTTCGTTGCCTACCCCCAGGGGCTCACTTCTAGTGGGCGTGGGTTGGCGACCACGGGGCCCCAGCTGAATCCGGCATTGCTTCCACTTACTTGTGCGGGGTCCTCTCTGTCTTCTTTCCTGTCGACCTCACTTGGTCAACTCTTGTTCTCTTCCGACCCCGACGGTATTAGGGTATCCGAGGCCTAGGGAGTCTCTTCCTTTCCCGCCTTAATTGGCCCTTGTCTCATCCTTCCTGACACCCTCCTTCTGTGAGGGGTCAGCCTTCTTTTTCTTTTCCTTTTACCTCCTGCCTTGTGCTCAAGGCCCTTTAGGAGGCAGGGTGTATGTAGCCCCACCACTTCTGGTGCACCCTAGATAATGCTACACCCTCAGGGGCTCACGGCTGGTGAGTTCGGGAGTTGGCGACCCCGAGGGATTCCTGAGCTGGGTCGGTTTTCCCTTTTTGTCCCTTACCTTTGGGGCGGACCCTCTCCTCTTTCTCTTTCCTATCTGCCTTTCGTGGCTCTTCTTCCTTCCAAGTCCCTCAATCCGCCTTCTTCGAGGGATGAGGGCATTTCTTTTCCTCCTGTCCTTTATTTGCCTTATTCTCCTTTAGTTTTCCATTTCTTCTTCTAGTATGTAGGTTAGTAGTATTTTGTTTTAGTTTTAAGTTCGCTTTTCATTTTCATCTTCACGATCACCCAAACCATCAGGGGCCAATAACCTAGATGTTAGGCCCCTTAAAACAACAATTATCATCATCATCATCCTTCGTTGCCTTAATGTTACCCGGAAGAGTCAGTCCATCATCAATGAAATGATTTCTCATTAATTTATAAGGTTTGGGACACCTGCAGATACCCATATTCTTTTTTTGGGGAATCGTGGATTGGGGAAACATGTGTTGGTGTGTGAAACATTAAGTTCATTCCACACAGTACGGTTTTTAGCTCCAAGATCGGAAATAACGTCATCAACACTGTACCCAACATCTTTCAGCAAAACTCCCGTCGTTTGAACATCAAAATCGTAAAATATTGGCTGTTTCCACTTAGCAAATAGTCCTGGTACCATGACTACTTGTACATTACTGTGAGGTCCAATAATACGATATATATTCATCTTGATCGTAACATATCCTATTGTCAACGTTTATTTCATCGAATGATAAAACACACACACGCTCCAAGCTGGTGAACCGCTCTGCTTGCGCTTTCATCAGTTGAGGCACATCATTCAGAATTCCTGCTCGACAACCGAATGAACGATTCACCCATCTCTAAAGCTGATATTCCGTGCAATGGAAATCCTTTATTTCCTAACTAAACAACACTTAATCTGGTTGTTTGAAAATAGTTTTCCAAGAATATTATGCACGTCAGTCTCCACATGTTTAACTCATAGGATGGAACTTCGTCTCTTGCTCTTCAGTTCTTCGTTAAGGTGCTTGTTTCGTTAATGAAGTTTGGAACATTTTTGGCCCGATCTTTTGTTCTTCTCTTCCAGAACCTTTATTTGCTTCAATAGCTGCTGTACTTCGCTAGAGGTAGTAGACTATCATCGGTGGAGGTAGACTGATCAATCTTCCTTTTCTTCGGCGACACATTAGCAAGAGATTCCGTTGCTCTCTTCTGAACTTCCCTGGAATTTAGCCTCTCAGTTCTATTTATTTCTGGGTGTCCTCCCGAGACTGTGCGTCTGACGCATGGTCTGTGGATGGTGGTAGGACTACACTTTCAAAACTTGTACCCGGTATGCTATTTCCACTGCCATTTCTCCCAGGTAGGTTCAATAATTCAGCGTTCAAGTCCCGAATGTAATATTCCCCCGTAAAATGCCGCGGGCTCACGGTAGATGTCTTAACGTTAAAAAGAATCTTTCCTTCTGCACTTCAGTACCCAGACCTTTTGTAGCTGTGGATCTTTCGGAAATTATTATTCTCGTATCAGAAACATGTTACACAATTACAAAACATTTCATTAAATACAATGAGATCAGACGTTTAGTGCATTCTCGGAGGCTAGGTGTAGATCTTCCGCTGTGCACGTGGTTGGATACATACGACATTGAATCATGTGGTTGACAGTCTGATGTAGTCCGCAATCACACTTGATGTTTCCGTCCTTAGCGTTGTTCCATCTTTCCAAATTAGCCCTTGATTTGCCGACTCCTGATCTCATCTTAAGGAAATGAATGATATACTATATCTGTATCTTTTGTCTTTCTACCGTATGACAAACACCCTGTCACCGCACACCCTGGCATTTGTAACACGTATCCTTTAATAAGAGTGTTTAATAACACTCTTATTAAGACTTGAATACACATGCGGTGATCACCTAAATGCGTATAAACAAACTATGTGTCGCCCTGCATGCTCCTGGAGTGACGTCATGCGCAAGACGAGGAATAACGAACGTCTATGACGCATGCGATTCGGGCTCCCCGTGGCACGAGTTGTATGTTTCTTTCAATTTGCAGTTTATAGACTTCTTCTGTCTCATTGCCAGCCATACATGCGCAGCACAGATCACATTGGTCTCTCTTGGGTTGAAAGAATTCAATATGTTGTGAACTGAATGGTACGAAAAATAGCGACCACTATGCTGGTACGTTTCCGTTTCTGGAACAGTACTTCCTAAAGAGATGTGACATGCTTTGCCAGCAGGGTTACAAATACTCATTTGCAGAAGTACATCTGCAATAGTTCGATTCAAGCTTTGGCAAGTTACTCAGAAACGAAATAACTGACTTAGGTTTACCATCATTTTCTTCCTGTTAATCTCGCTCATGTTCTTAGAACTGGTGCTGCCACGTTCCTCTACAGATGGTTTGTTTTTTACACAGTCAGCAAATGTCCATTCTCCAACTTCAAGTGTATTAAGAAATTGTTTCTTACGGACTCTCGTTTTGATTCCCTTCAGTTGTAGAAAGATACAAAAACTGGAGTCTCGCCTAGATTCATCACTATCTCCCCTCTCTCTTGGTTGGCTCACCTCTAGTGGGACGTGGGTTGGCGACCACGGGACCACAGCTGGGTCCAGTATTGGTTCCTCTTATTTGTGCTGGGATCCTCTCCGTTTTCATTCCTGTCGACCTCTCTTGGTTAACTCTTGTTCCCCCCCAGGGGCTCACATCTTGTGGGCGTGGGTTGGCGACCACGGGGCCCCAGCTGAGTCCGGCATTGCTTCCACTTACTTGTGCCGGGCTCCTCTCTTTCTTCTTTCCTGTCGACCTTCCTTGGTCAACTCTTGTTCTCTTCCGACCCCGACGGTATTAGGGTATCCGAGGCCTAGGGAGTCTCTTCCTTTCCCGCCTTAATTGGCCCTTGTCTCATCTTTCCTGATACCCTCCTTCTGTGAGGGGTCAGCCTTCTTGTTCTTTTCCTTTTACCTCCTGCCTTGTGCTCAAGGCCCTTAAGGAGGCAGGGTGTATGTAGCCCCACCACTTCTGGTGCACCGTCGATAATGCTACACCCTCAGGGGCTCACGGCTGGTGAGTTCGGGCGTTGGCGACCCCGAGGGATCCTGAGCTGGGTCCGTTTTCCCCTTTTGTCCCTTCCCTTTGGGGCGGACCTTCTCCTCTCTCCCCTCCCCTCTCCTCTTTTCCTTCTATTTCCTTTTCTCTTTCAGATTCCCGCACTGTTTTTGTTACACGAATCACCGTGTATCTGAATTCCCTTTTATCGATTTTTAAGGCATTTTTGATCTATGTTGCATTTTGTAAGTTTTTTCGATCTAAATTACATCTCGCGATTGTTTTCAACCTCAATTGCATTTTGTAAAGATTGACAATCTAAATTGCTTTTTAGTAAGTCTTTCAATGCAGGTTGCGGGGCCTTTTAGTGAGTATTTTGAATTTCAATTGCATTTTGTAAGTATTTTCAACCAAAACCGCATTTCGCACGAATTTTGAATCTAAATTGCATTTTGTTTGGGGGCATTTTGCACATATTTTGATTCTCAATTGCATTTTGTGGGTATTTTGAATCTAAATTACATTTTGTCAAGTATTTTCAATCTAAATTGCTTTTTGTAAGTATTGTCAATCCACGTGAGTCGTTGGAATCATCGTACATTTTGTAAGCATTTTCAATTTCAATTGCATTTTGTAAGTATTTTGTATTTCGATTGCACTTTGTGAATAATTTGGATTGGAACTGGGATAAGGCCTATTTCAATCTGAATTGCATTGTGTATTTTCAATTTCAATTGCATTTTGTAAGTATTTTGAACCTCAATTGCATTTTGTACGTATTTTCGATCTCATTTGCATTTTGTAAGTATTTTGAATTTCAGTTGCATTTTGTAAGTATTTCGACGCTACATTGCATTTTGTACGTATTTTGAACCTAGCCTTCATTTTGTGGGTATTTTTCAATCTATTCCTTTTGTGAATCTTTTCGTTCTAAATTCCCTTTTGTAAGAACATTTTGTGAGTCGTTTCAATCAGAGTTCCTTTTTGTAAGTATTTTCCGTCTCACTTAATTTTCGTTCTGGTTTCCGTTTCATTATCATCTTCGCTATCACCCAGATCATTAGGGGCCGATAACCTAGATGTTAGGCCCCTTAAAACAACAATTATCATCATCATAACTCTTGTTCTCTTCCGACACTGACGGTATTGGGGTATCGGAAGCCTAGGGGGTCTTTCATTTTCCAGCCATGATTGGCCCTGTTTTAAATGCTCGAAAACACTCCTGTTTGTAAGAATCCGTTCGTAAAATTATTTTAATTAATTATTGTAAGTCCGGTCTTCTCCCGTGGCTGGTAATCTTCACCCTTTTTCCTACGCGTATCACTCCGCTAATTCCTTCCTTACGTCATGCAGTATCAGCACTCTTCTGCATTCGTAATGATATAAAGTTTCCAGTTCCAAAAATACACATTTTAAAGTGGATCCTTTGTGGTGCCTGTCTCATTGAAATCCAATGATTACTCTTCAAGTAATGAGCATTTCTCTCGTAACTATGCCACGCCCATTCAATAGCCACGCTAATTTCTGGCTGACATTGCGTCCTGCAGGTAAATCCCCGAGTCGTACGCGCTCCATTCATCACACAAAACGTTCCTCTGTATTGATGACTTTTAATCACCTCGCGCAATCGCTTAGGAGTGCAGAGCTGTTGGGTGACTCCATGGTCTGACTCATGGTAATATCTGAGGCGTTCAGATGCAAAAGGGACATTATCCACTTTTTAAAAAATTACAGGAAGAGGGAAAAACTTATAGTCACTCATATAGTTGTGCCATTCTTGATTTCTGTTCACTAACTCATTAACATTTGATGACAAAGGTTAAGCCGGCAATTTTCAGTTACAGAAATCATTAGAAGTTAACAAAAAAGTATTATAAAATGGATAATGTACCTTTTGATTGGAAATGATGGATTGGATAATATGCATTTCAAAAATAAGTTTTATTATAACAATGGGGGTGAAGCTGATTCCTGCACGTGGTGCCCCTGCATAGGTACTTGGATTAGTATTTCCAGTACTGAACCGAATATCAGCACTCCAGAAGCAAATATCTTAGTAATGAGTGTATCTAGTATTAGATGCCGGGAAAGGCTCTTATCGGAGCCATACATGATCATCATCTCTGTCAATGTAGAAGGCATTTCGACACCTAAAGAAGAACTGTTACAAGACCTCTGCCAGAACCATAAATGCGATATACTGTGTATACAGGAAACACATAGGGATCTCCAACAACGCCGCCCAAGAGTACCAGGTATGAAGCTGATAGTTGAGAGGCCACTTGCACAGTATGGTAGTGCTGTTTTTGTCAGACTGGAGCTTCAGATAGTGTCAGTTTCTATCACAGAGCAGAACAACATAGAGCTCATTAGCATCGAACTTAGCAATTTGATAATAACCTCAGTTTATAAGCCTCCTAATGAGCCATTCTCATTCTCTCCACCAAGAAACGAAGAGTTTTATATATGCAGATGATCGCGCAATTACTGTCCAGGGTGATTGCTTTGAAAACGTGGAACAAAAGCTGTCCGCCGCCTTACAAGGCCTAAGCAAATATTACAAGGAAAACCAGCTAAAACCGAACCTACGAAATTGCAAACTTGCGCATTTCATCTCAGGAACAAACAGGCCACTAGACAACTAAATGTGTTGTGGGAAGGAATTCAACTTGAGCACTCCCCCATCCCTAAATATCTTGGGGTTACTCTACATCGAACTCTTACCTATAGAAACAGAAACAGAAAGTATCGGCAAGAAACAATATCCTATGTAAACTCTCTGGTACCTGGTGGGGGACACAACCTAGCATGCTTAGAACAACTGCCTTGGCTCTATGCTACTCCTCTGCAGAATATGCATGCCCTGTATGGTATACATCTAGTCACTCGAAGCAAGTAGACATCGCTCTGAACGACACCTGCCGACTTATCACCGGTTGCCTAAGACCTTCGCCAACAGACAAAGTTTACTGCTTAGCCGGAATCTCCCCACCAGATATCAGACGTGAAGTGGCAGCCAGAGTTGAAAGAACAAAGGCATACAACTCAGAAAACCATCCTCTATATGGGTACCCACCATCAAATCAAAGGCTCAAGTCAAGGAAAAGCTTCCTCCATTCAGCAAAAAGCCTCTCGGAACCGCCCGGAAAAATAAGATTAACATCATGGAAAAGGAGAGTTAAAGACCTTGAAGACTGGATTATCCCTCATGAAAGTTTACCTCCGAGACATGACAATGGATGGGTTTCGTGGAGAACACTGAACAGGTTGCGAAGTGGGGTAGGTAGGTCCAAGGTGAATTTGAAGAAATGGGGATACACTTCCGACACCACCATGTGCGAGTGCGGGGAAGAACAAACCATGGATCACCTTCTTGTATGCAGTTTAACTCCTGCTAAGTGCACGATGAAGGACTTGATGGAGGCAACACCCGAAGCACGTGATGTGGCAAAATACTGGTCACATAGTACTGTTTTGATGAGAGTGTATATAGTACCAGCTAAATACCATGTATGATGTACTTTTTCTTGAGACTGATGTTGCTTCTGACACGATTAAATAAATAAGTTATAACAATTACAAAATTTGCATTTGAAAACTGAATGCAGCATCTAACATACACATTCAAATATTTAGAAGAGGAGGATCTTCCGTAGCTTCGCACGTAGTGTTATCTTGGTTCAAATCTTGATCTGCACCTGCATCAATGATGAACTTGTAACATTTTAGCCTGTCGTCATTCCGCGAATATGCTCCATAATGCTTAGTGAGAATACTATCAACATTTTCCTTTTTTGCTTTTTTGATGCTGTTGCCTTTGGCGATTATAGGAGGTGCTAGGTCACTAAACGTTTTCATCGGCTTGCAGACAGATCGTGGAGTCCTAATGTTTAATCTATAGACATCTTCTCCTTGAACCATGATGTTTCCCTTCGTATCTCTTGTCAGAAGTACTCTTTTACAACTCTTTATACTGAAGTTCCATTTCCCCACGGGCTTCATGACTGTCTCTTTCGATGCGTTCCAATCATAATTTGCACAACCTCTACTTCCTAGCTTGAGCACGTTATAGTGTTTTGAAATTAAATCAATATACTGTTGAGGATCATAAATCGACTCTTAACTTCTTAATGTCTTTCTCAATTAAACCAAAAACACCAGCAGGTGGCAAGAAGCTGTGACCAGTGACCGGAAATATAAGCTGTATCTCTGAAATATTCACTGGAGCTTTTGACAGAAAATGACCAAACATTGCAATAAGAAAAGAATTCTTATTCTGCCCCCCGCAGCCATTAGTAACAAGACGAACCACTCGGTACTGACTGAGATCGATTTTACTCAGAGTGTCATACAAACATGAAGCAATTTCATTAGCACCTTTAGGAAATTCATTTTCCGTCCAAGCATACGAAGTAACATTTTCAGGTGACAGTGGGCCTTTGGAATGTCCTCTGACTATGGTAAAGTTATTGAGATAAATTTGTCGACTGTAGTAGGTTGCTTGGTCTGGTAACTTCGGCAGCGGCCGGTTTTTCTGACAATCAAAACTGAAAATTAACAACTGAGGATCATCTTCTTTCAGCAGCTGGTAAAATGCCTTGGCTCGCAATGAACGAACTCGTTTTTCAGTGATGAATGTTACTTTCTCGTCGGGGTCTGAATGTTTTATTCTTTCAATTAGCTGCAAACATGTTGAACAAACATCCACATGTGGAGAACCAAATCCGAGATTATACTTTGTATTAAAAATGTTCGGAAAAAAAGAATGAGATACTTTCAAGTTAGTGGGGTCCCCTTGATACATTTCCACATTTTCTTTATATTCAATTCACACGGGAGATATTTTCTTCCGGATTTAGAAGCACGGAAGTGTGTGGCAGAGCACTGAAATTTATTAATTAAATTCATGACATTTTCCCTTCTCTCTGCAAATTTACCTCCAGTTCTATCTCCACCACGCCTTTCTTTCGGCTTCTGGTCTTTATAAACAAAATTGTCTACAATGATTTTGATCCTCTTTCTAGACACGTGCAATACCCCAAGAAAATTTTTCAAACAAACGGGCACATATTTTTTGAGCTATTTGAAATGAAGTACTTTGTTCTGGTTAATTTCTGTGTGTATTTATTATGTGTAGATCTCCTTCTTTTACACGGTGTCATTTCCATGTGCTTAAGAAGAATGTTGTCTTTGTACGGCTTATATTTCTCCGAATAGAAGCGCTCATGAAATTTATTAACTTCTTGAGCAGTCAGCGACTTGCATAGATAAGCTCCCTTGGTATGATTACACGAAGGGAAGTCCGGCAGTCCCTTGGATGCATATCTGGAATAAGATGAAATCCTATTAGTTACTTGATCTGAATTTTGATAATGCATCACGTAAAGTAACAGGTTACTATCAAGTTTCACATTGCTGTAAGTATATTTTCTCATTTCCCTATTTAGTCCATAATGTTTCCATTTCCAAGTAAATGCACTCCCAAGATCAGAATTAGGCCTACAATAAATGAACCACTGGAACTTAACCTTGTTTCCTTAGCTTTTCCCCGCTTCCACTGTCCAGGTGTCCTTGATTTCTTCCTTGTTACCACTCCAACAAGAACAGGTGCCACATATTCTTCCATTTCACTAATTAATTAGTGTTAAAAACTATTTTCTGTTATCAAATTTCTTTACAGACACTCTGAAATGAATCACAACTGTGTGCTTTACGCCAACTTTGTTGTTGACATCATCCGACTCCGTATTCATGTTTCTTATTGGTGGATAGGATAGTGTACCTTTAGCAGTACAGTGTTGCATGGATAATGTCCCTTATGCAGAAAGACGCAATTTTCAATGTGTAACTTAACCGGGATAATGTCCGTTTTGACGTAAAATGCTACTACTAAAAGATGAATATTTAATTCCACAAGATGGCAGTATCAATAACTCGAATTTCACAAAAAGTGGATAATGTCCCTTTTGCATCTGAACGCCTCATCTGTCCTCATAAACTCTCCTTAATGAAGTCCGTGTATAGCATTCTGGCTCAATTTCATTTTAATGCTTTTATAATTATCCTGTTCTGCTCTGCAGCTCCCTCTTCCACGCTGGCTTTCAATTTAACATTTCAGGCTTATAGTATGAACTTCCAATCTTCACGTATCTGCTCCTGGGTCAAATACCTTGTGCGCTCTTATGGATGGGCACATATCTTCTTAAGTAAATAAATTTTTGAATACCTGAAGAAATTTATTTATCTACTATTTCCAGCCTGTATAGTGGTATCTTCCATTCACGTTTTGGACCCTTTCCTTCTGAGTGTTTCTCTTGTCACGTCTCGTTTATTTACTTTCGAGTTAGCTTCTACTTCAACTTGCTTGACTTGTAACCTAATGTTAATTGGACGCGCTAACTCTGGCTCGCTAGGCTTCTCATTTGTCATTCCAATATCTTCTTACAATACTCAGATGCATTCAAATATCACACACTATGTCCAGTGACAGTCTGGGCTCTAATTAGTAATATGTTTACTTTTTCTATTTACATATTTTCTTCTCCCCCCAGGGGCTCACATCTTGTGAGAAGTGGGTTGGCGACCACGGGTCCCCAGCTGAGTCCGGCATTGCTTCCACTTACTTGTGCCGGGCTCCTCTCTGTCTTCTTTCCTGTCGACCTCACTTGGTCAACTCTTGTTCTCTTCTGACCCCGACGGTATTAGGGTATCCGAGGCCTAGGGAGTCTCTTCCTTTCCCGCCTTAATTGGCCCTTGTCTCATCTTTCCTGACACCCTCCTTCTGTGAGGGGTCAGCCTTCTTTTTTCCTTTTACCTCCTGCCTTGAGCTCAAGGCCCTTAAGGAGGCAGGGTGTATGTAGCCCCACCACTTCTGGTGCACCCTAGGTAATGCTACACCCTCAGGGGCTCACGGCTGGTGAGTTCGGGAGTTGGCGACCCCGAGGGATTCCTGAGCTGGGTCCGTTTTCCCATTTTGTCCCTTACCTTCGGGGCGGACCCTCTCCTCTTTCACTTTCCTATCTGCCTTTCATGGCTCTCCTTCCATCCAAGTCCCTCAATCCGCATTCTTCGAGGGTTGAGGGCATTTCTTTTCCTCCTGTCCTTTATTTGCCTTATTCTCCTTTAGTTTTCCATTTATTCTTCTAGTATGTAGGTTGGTAGTTAGTTTTAGTTTTAAGTTTACATTTCATTTTCCTTTTCATCTTCACGATCACCCAAACCATCAGGGGCCGATAGCCTAGATGTTAGGCCCCTTAAAACAGCAATTATCATCATCATCATCATCATCATCATATTTTCTTCTTAACGGATAAGCCTCGTGCTTGCCCGTCTTATCCATTCTTTTCCTTTCTACCCTCTTCTTCTCCAGCCTTCTTCCATTTCCATTTCTACATCTCCTACGTCTTCTTCATCTTCGTCATCTTTCCATTCTCCCTCATCTCCTACTTCGTTATCTTCTTCTTCGTCAGAACCATTATAATACCCTTCTTCTTTCCTTTTAGTTTCCTCCTCAGCTTGCATTTCCTCGACCACTATTCTTTTTCACTTTATGACTAAGGCTCTGGCTGTATTCTCAACCTCCCCTCCATAGTGTCGGAGACTATGTACTGTTCTTCCTACCATAGTCTCTCGTAAGTATGCGGTGTTCATGGGTAAATTGTTCAATATGTTCAGGCTCTACCCGGGCATCTTTCTAATGCTTTCTGATAATATATGATTGACTGGATCGTCTCCATGCTTTCATATCCCTCTTCTACTTGAGGCTGATTATCTCTCTTTCGCCTATTTTGTGACCTTTCTCTGAAATGTCTTTTCCATTCCTTGAAATCGCTTTTTCTTATACGGAAGGTAATTTTTTTCTTTACCCCTCTCCATAACCTTGCTTTGTGTATATCTGTCCGCTGTAACCTTCTTTCTCCCCTCTGCTTCTTCCTTACATTCCAACTATGGAACGGTTTCAGCCTACCCTTACCCGTTTGGATCATTCCTTTATTGTCTGGGTTGCGTTGAGTCCATGTGACCCCATTTATACTCATATTTACCTTTATCAATTCCTCTGGATTTCCTTCTACAGTCCAAATGACTATCTCTTCGGTTTCCTTAAGGCTGCCTTCATTTCGGCGTATCTCGCCTGCGGATTCTTCGCATGTAGGATATTAAGCTGATAAGAAGAGAAGTTTGCAGCATCTCTGGTTAGCTTATAGGTTAATACATAACACGCCCGCAACGCAATTTATTGAACAAATAGATATACGTACAGACATTTTATACAACAATTTACAACAAAAAATACACACATGACATGGACTCGCCCTTAAGCCACAGTGAACGGCACCATTCGCGTCCGCCACGGAGGGCGGGGTTCATGTGCGCCCTGTATATATCGCAACTATACCTGATGGTGCCGCTCACTATGAGCTTTTTCCATCAACCTCCAGTAAGAGCGGCTACATATACGGCTGATGAAACGATCATTGCCAATATCCCAAGAAACCAGGGCACCAACCACGACGGCCTCGGTGTTCACCTCCCTGTTTTTTCCCAGTAGTGCCAGGCGCTACGGCTCGTACTTGCGCCTATTCTGGTTCTGCGCGGCGTCGAACGCCAGTAGCCGATCGTCGAAAGTAGCGGTGACGTCGACCATGATTCAGATGCCATTCCTGACGATGACGAGATCGGGTCTTAAGTTGAGTCCCTGCACTGGGCACTGGTTCTTCCAGGGGACAGCGCCGGCGTATCGGAAGGAGGCGGAGGTGGCTATTCTGTCCACTATGGCGTTGTGGCGCGCCTGCATGGTCGCCGAGTGGACCATGCAGTGGTTCACGATGTGGGGGAGGGTCTCTACCATCCGGCCACATACCCGGCAGTTCAATTCGGGCTAGGGGGCATTTCTTCTCCAGGGCTTGGCTCCGTTTAGTGGATGGAGGTTGAGCCTATCCCTGTGGATAAAGCGCCAGTCGGCGAAGCGGGTGTATTCTCCCAAGGTGATGAAGTGGGAGGAGAGTTTCCCCTCCGCCGCGACGCATTCCATGACTTTACCCTGTTTTGGTTTCCGGCGCAGTTCCATTTCGCGCCCAGCCCGGACTTCCGTCTTGAGGGTCCTCAGGAGAGAGTATTTCTTCCGGTGGTTGGTGGTTTTCTCTCCTGCGGTGACAGTGGGTAGCTGGTCGACGACCTTCCATGTTACCTTCTGGTGGCTGGAGGCTTGACGGGCTACGGTCCTTGGATTTTGGTAGAAGTTGGTACCGCGCCTAAACTCGCCTTCGTTGTGTCCGGAGAGGTATTTCCCCTTATCTTCGTAGGTAGCCTCCCGCCGCAGTCTCCTGCTCACTGTATCTTGGAGCTCCTCCGAGGTAATTCCTCTTACCATCCGGGGCTTCGTGAGCAGCTTAAACCCATTGTCGATGGCGACTAGGTCGCACTCGTCTCCTAGGTTCGGAATGCCACAGGCACCGGTCTTTCTGCCACTGTAGATATAGTCGTTGGTGGCCAGGGTAGACTTAAGAGTGGTAGCATGTGGTGGACTACCCTTTCCCATTGGGTTTTATTAAGCTGCCTCGTCCTCATGAGGAACTGTAAGGATGGATAGAAAAACGTCCGGATGGCGGCCATGCGTTGCCAGGGTGCCAGCTTGGCTGCAAGCAATTTCCTTCCTCGGTCGCAGATCTCTTCGACGCGGCGAAGGATGGGGGATGTTGTATCCCACCGGCCTACCGAGGAAGGTTATGTCCACTTCGTCCTCCAGGGGGATGATGGGACCAGTGGAGAGGTAAAAGTTCGTGGGCCTGGTCCCCACTGGTCTTTCCCCTGAAAGGTGCATTGTGTGGCACTTACTCCCATTAAGGTGAATTTGTAGTCGTAGTGCTTCTCTCTCGACGATGTTAATTTTCGCTTGCAGCTCAGCGGGTGATTCGGAGATGATGGTTATATCATCCGCGTATGCTAGCACCCGCGGCGTGTTGGCGTCGGCCTGCGCCTGCCGCACAATGGGGTCGATCGCCATGTTGAAAAGCGGGCCGCTGATGGGGCAGCCTTGATTAATGCCTGCCAAGACGGGGATGCAGATGTGCATCCTTCTGATGTAAGTACCAAACTGGTGTTACGTTGGTAGATGTCCCTGACTATCGTCGTAAGAGCTCCGCCAGCACCCGCGGCTTCTAGTGCCCTGAGGATTGCAGTGTGGGGCACCGAGCCGAAGGCATTGCGTAAGTCCAGCCAGGCGACGCAGAGGTTTTCTCCTAGTTCCCTCGTCTTAGCGATGAGTCTTTCGAGCACATAATTATGCTCGAATACCCCATCGTGCGGCATGAACCCCTTCTGGGCATCGCAGAAGACGTTCCCGTCCGCCAGCCACGTGGTGAGGCGTTTACTCAGGCACCCTGTATAAAGCTTATACAGGCTGTCGAAGAGGGTGATGTGTCGCCAGTTGGACACGTCCTTTTTATCTCCTTTCTTGTAAATAAGGACGTCTTATTTCTTTCCACAAGGCTGGTATACGTTGGTTGCGCAGGCAAACGTTGAGGAGCGTCGTTATAAGGATGGCCTCGGGGTCTAGTTTCCGCCATTGCGCGTAGATCAAGCGGTCAGGTCCCGGGGCAGTGCTCTCGGCCCTGTTCAATTTTGTCCCCCAG
Source organism: Meconema thalassinum (assembly GCA_946902985.2). Lineage (NCBI taxonomy): Eukaryota > Metazoa > Arthropoda > Insecta > Orthoptera > Tettigoniidae > Meconema > Meconema thalassinum. The sequence continues at coordinate 498,060,225 of OX336392.1, read as the reverse complement.
GGGCTCACATCTAGTGGGTTGTGGGTTGGCGACCACGCGGCCCCAGCTGAGTCCGGCATTGCTTCCACTTACTTGTGCCGGGCTCCTCTCTGTCTTCTTTCCTGTCGACCTCCCTTGGTCAACTCTTGATCTCCTCCGACCCCGACGGTATTAGGTTATCCGAGGCCTAGGGAGTCTTTCACTTTCCCGCCTTAATTGACCCTTGTCTCATCTTTCGTGATACCCTCCTTCTGTGAGGGGTCAGCCTTCTTGTTCTTTTCCTTTTACCTCCTGCCTTGTACTCAAGGCCCTTAAGGAGGCAGGGTGTATGTAGCCCCACCACTTCTGGTGCACCGTCGATAATGCTACACCGTCAGGGTCTCTCGGCTGGTGAGTTCGGGAGTTGGCGACCCCGAGGGATTCCTGAGCTGGGTCCGTTTTCCCCCTTTTGTCCCTTCCCTTTGGGCGGACCCTCTCTCCCCTCTCCTCTCCTCTTCTCTTTTCGTTATATTTCCTTTCTCTTTAAGATTCCCGCACTGGTTTTGTTACTTGGTTCACCGTGTATCTAAATTCCCTTTTAGCGATTTTTTAAGGTATTTTTAATCTACGTTGCATTTTGTAAGTTTTTTCGATCTAAACTACATCTCGCGATTGTTTTCAACTTCAATTGCATTTTGTAAAGATTGACAATCCAAATTGCTTTTTGGTAAGTCTTTCAATGCAGGTAGCCGGGCCTTTTAGTGAGAATTTTGAATTTCAATTGCATTTTGTAAGTATTTTCAACCAAAAACGCATTTCGCACGAATTTTGAATCTCAATTGCATTTTGTTTGGTGGGCATTTTGCACATATTTTGATTCTTAATTGCATTTTGTGGGCATTTTGAATCTAAATTACAATTTGTCAAGTATTTTCAATCTAAATTGCATTTTGTAAGTAGTCAATCCATATGAGTCGTTTGATTCTACCGTACATTTTGTAAGCATTTTCAACTTCAATTGCATTTTGTAAGTATTTTGAATTTCAATTGCACTTTGTGAATAATTTGGATTGGAACTGGGATATTTCAATCTGAATTGCATCTTGTATTTTCAATGTCAATTTATTTTGTATGTATTTTGAACCTCAATTGCATTTTGTACGTGATTTCGATCTCATTTGCATTTTGTAAGTATTTTGAATTTCAATTGCATTTTGTAGGCTCCCCCAGGGGCTCACATCTTGTGGGCGTGGGTTGGCGACCACGGGGCCCCAGCTGAGTCCGGCATTGCTTACACTTACTTGTGCCGGGCTCCTCTCTGTCTTCTTTCCTGTCGACCTCACTTGGTCAACTCTTGTTCTCTTCTGACCCCGACGGTATTAGGTTATCCGAGGCCTAGGGAGTCTCTTCCTTTCCCCCCCCAGGGGCTCACATCTAGTGGGTTGTGGGTTGGCGACCACGGGGCCCCAGCTGAGTCCGGCATTGCTTCCACTTACTTGTGCCGGCTCCTCTCTTTCTTCTTTCCTGTCGACCTCCCTTGGTCAACTCTTGTTCTCTTCCGACCCCGACGGTATTAGGGTATCCGAGGCCTAGGGAGTCTCTTCCTTTCCCGCCTTCATTGGCCCTTGTCTCATCTTTTCTGATTCCCTCCTTCTGCGAGAGGTCAGCCTTCTTTTTCTTTTCCTTTTACCTCCTGCCTTGTGCTTAAGGCCCTTAAGGAGGCAGGGTGTATGTAGCCCCACCACTTCTGGTGCACCGTCGATAATGCTACACCCTCAGGGGCTCACGGCTGGTGAGTTCGGGCGTTGGCGACCCCGAGGGATTCCTGAGCTGGGTCCGTTTTCCCCTTTTTGTCCCTTCCCTTTGGGGCGGACCTACTCCTCTCTCCCCTCTCCTCTCCTCTTTTCCTTCTATTTCCTTTTCTCTTTAAGATTCCCGCACTGTTTTTGTTACTCGAATCACCGTGTATCTAAATTACCTTTTACCATTTTTTTAAGGCATTTTTGATCTATGTGCATTTTGTAAGTCTCTTCGATCTAAATTACATCTCGCGATTGTTTTCAACCTCAATTGCATTTTGTAAAGATTGACAATCTAAATTGCTTTTTAGTAAGTCTTTCAATGCAGGCGTCAGGGCATTTTAGTGAGTATTTTGAATTTCAATTGCATTTTGTAAGTATTTTCAACCAAACCCGCATTTCGCACGAATTTTGAATCTAAATTGCATTTTGTTTGGTGGGCATTTTGCACATATTTTGATTCTCAATTGCATTTTGTGGGTATTTTGAATCTAAATTACATTTGTCAAGTATTTTCAATCTAAATTGCTTTTTGTAAGTATTGTCAATCCACATGAGTCGTTTGAATCTACCGTACATTTTGTAAGCATTTTCAATTTCAATTGCATTTTGTAAGTATTTTGAATTTCAATTGCACTTTGTGAATAATTTGGATTGGAACTGGGATATTTCAATCTGAATTGCATTGTGTATTTTCAATTTCAATTGCATTTTGTAAGTATTTTGAACCTCAATTGCATTTTGTACGTAATTTCGATCTCATTTGCATTTTGTAAGTATTTTGAATTTCAGTTGCATTTTGTAAATATTTCGGCGCTACTTTGCATTTTGTACGTATTTTGAATCTAGCCTACGTTTTGTGGGTCTTTTTCAATCTATTCTTTTTGTGCAACTTTTCGTTCTAAATTCCCTTTTGTAGGACCATATTGTGAGTTGTTTCCATGTGAGTTCCTTTTTGTACGTATTTTCAGTCTTCGATAATTTTGTTCTGGTTTCCATTTCATTATCATTTTTGCTATCACCCAGATCATTAGGGGCCGATAACCTCGATGTTAGGCCCCTTAAAACAACAATTATCATCATCATCTCTTCCTTTCCCGCCTTAATTGGCCCTTGTCTCATCTTTTCTGATACCCTCCTTCTGCGAGGGGTCAGCCTTCTTTTTCTCTTCCTTTTACCTCCTGCCTTGTGCTCTAGGCCCTTAAGGAGGCAGGGTGTATGTAGCCCCACCACTTTTGGTGCACCCTAGGTAATGCTACACCCTCAGGGGCTCACGGCTGGTGAGTTCGGGAGTTGGCGACCCCGAGGGATTCCTGATCTGGGTCCGTTTTCCCCTTTTGTCCCTTACCTTTGGGGCGGACCCTCTCCTCTTTCACTTTCCTATATGCCTTTCATGGCTCACCTTCCTTCCATGTCCCTCAATCCGCCTTCTCCGAGGGTTGAGGGCATTTCTTTTCCTTCTGTCCTTTTATTTGCCTTATTCTCCTTTAGTTTTCCTTTTCTTCTTCTAGTATGTAGGTTAGTAGTTAGTTTTAGTTTTAAGTTCGCTTTTCATTTTTCATCTTCACGATCACCCAAACCATCAGGGGCCGATAACCTAGATGTTAGGCCCCTTAAAACAACAATTATCATCATCATCATCATCATCATTTTGTAGGTATTTCGACGCTACATTGCATTTTGTACGTATTTTGAACCTAGCCTTCATTTTGTGGGTACTTTTCAATCTATTCCTTTTGTGAATCTTTTCGTTCTAAATTCCCTTTTGTAAGAATATTTTGTGAATTGTTTCAGTCTGAGTTCCTTTTTGTAAGTATTTTCCGTCTCACTAAATTTTCGTTCTGGTTTCCGTTTCATTATCATTTTCGCTATCACCCAGATCATTAGGGGGCCGATAACCTAGATGTTAGGCCCCTTAAAACAACAATTATCATCATCATCATCCTGTTCAATTTTGTGGGTACCTTCAGGTGGGAAAATGGCGTAGTTTGGACCGGGTCTCTCTGTTGGTCTGTATATAATACAGGGTCGCATGGTGAGGCTGTCCAGGTCCGCCGGAAGTAGTCCTCAACCTCCGCTGTTGGGATTGGGCAGTGGTCTCCAGGGCCGTCCATGATGGTGCGGACAGCCAGTCTCCGGTTGCGCCTATACAACATCTGTATAACCTGGGCGTCGTTGGGGTCAACTTGTCTACGTCGGCCGTCTCGAGGCTCATTGCCATTTTCTGGGAGGTTCATTAGTCGCCTCCTGTCCTCGTAGATCGTGGCGATGCACGCCTCGAATTTATCCCATGCTCCAGCAGTTATTTCATCCTGAAGTCCCCCCAGGGGCTCACTTCTAGTGGGCGTGGGTTGGCGACCACGGGGCCCCAGCTGAGTCCGGCATTGCTTCCACTTACTTGTGCCGGGCTCCTCTCTGTCTTCTTTCCTGTCGACCTCACTTGGTCAACTCTTGTTCTCTTCCGACCCCGACGGTATTAGGGTATCCGAGGCCTAGGGAGTCACTTCCTTTCCCGCCTTAATTTGCCCTTGTCTCATCTTTTCTGATTCCCTCCTTCTGCGAGGGGTCAGCCTTCTTTTTCTCTTCATGTTATCTCCTGCCTTCTGCTTAAGGCCCTCAAGGAGGCCGGGTGTATGTAGCACCACCACTTTTGGTGCACCCTAGATAATGCTACACCCTCAGGGGCTCACGGCTGGTGAGTTCGGGAGTTGGCGACCCCGAGGGTTTCCTGAGCTGGGTCCGTTTTCCCTTTTTGTCCCTTACCTTTGGGGCGGACCCTCTCCTCTTTCACTTTCCTATCTGCCTTTCATGGCTCTCCTTCCTTCCAAGTCCCTCAATCCGCCTTTTTCGAGGGTCGAGGGCATTTCTTTTCCTCCTGTCCTTTATTTGCCTTATTCTCCTTTAGTTTTCCATTTCTTCTTCTAGTATATAGGTTTGTAGTTAGTTTTAGTTTTAAGTTCGCTTTTCATTTTCATCTTCACGACCACCCAAACCATCAGGGGCCGATAACCTGGATGTTAGGCCCCTTAAAACAACAATTATCATCATCATCATCATCCTGAAGTGTGGGTTGGCGACCACGGGGCCCCAGATGAGTCCGGCATTGCTTCCACTTACTTGTGTCGGCTCCTCTCCGTCTTCTTTCCTGTCGACCTCACTTGGTCAACTCTTGTTCTCTTCCGACCCCGACGGTATTAGTGTATCTGAGGCCTAGGGAGTCTCTTCCTTTCCCGCCTTAATTGGCCCTTGTCTCATCTTTTCTGATATCCTCCTTCTGCGAGGGGTCAGCCTTCTTTTTCTTTTCATGTTACCTCCTACCTTCTGCTCAAAGAGGCCGGGTGTTTGTAGCCCCACCACTTCTGGTGCACCCTAGATAATGCTACAACCTCAGGGGCTCACGGCTGGTGAGTTCGGGAGTTGGCGACCCCGAGGGATTCCTGAGCTGGGTCCGGTTTTCCCCCTTTTGTCCCTTACCTGAGGGACGGACCCTCTCCTCTTTCACTTTCCAATCTGCCTTTCATGGCTCTCCTTCCTTCCAAGTCCCTCAATCCGCCTTCTTCGAGGGTTGAGGGCATTTCTTTTCCTCCTGTCCTTTATTTGCCTTATTCTCCTTTTGTTTCCCATTTCTTCTTCTAGTATATAAGTTCGTAGATAGTTTTTAGTTATAGTTTGCATTTCATTTTGATCTTCACAATCACCCAAACCATTAGGGGCCGATACCCTAGATGCTAGGCCCCTTAAAACAACAATTATCATCATCATCATCATCATCCTCCCCTCCATAGTGTCGGAGACTATGTACTGTTCTTCCTACCGTAGTCTCTCGTAAGTATGCGGTGTTCATTGGTAAATTGTTCAATATGTTCAGGCAATATAACATTGTGCCGTTTCTACCTGGGCATCTTCCTAATGGTTTCTGATAATATATGATTGCCTGGACCATCTCCATGCCTTCATATCCCTCTTCTGGAGGCTGATTATCTCTGTTTTGACTATTTTGTGTCCCTTCTCTGAAATGTCTTTAGGTGGTGGAAAAGATACAATGCACATAGTATAACAAAAGTAACTTATAACAACAACAGAAACACTAATTTTAGCGGCGAACAACAACAAAAACACATTCATTGGTGGGAAAACAAAACAAGAAACTGTCCATTGAATAAAGGAAAAAATAAAATATGTATGGTGTAAAAACCACGTTTGTCTATGTTATCTTATAACAACACTAATTTTAGTGGCGAAGTGGCCGAAGTTAATTTAGGGAGCGGGAGGTACAACTCTAAAATTAGATTGAAGAAGTGGTGCACTCTGCTTTTGAAGCGGTCTTTGGCTATTTAGCCTGTGAAGTAAGTTTTTTTTTTTTTGCCAAGGACCGGATGCTTATAGTAATGAGTAGATGCCAGCAGTTCAGGTATTTATTTGGGTTAAAATAGGCAGGCAAAAACCCACTTAAAATACTTAAAATAGGCAGAATTATATAATTAAAAGTAAAAGCAGAGAGTAATCTTACTCATTATTAACGAAAATAGGTAGCCTATTTACAAAACTCTTCCATTTCTTTATCACATAATAACGAACTTACTCTTACTTCCCTTGGTTACAAGCAACAACCAGAAGCCTTTTCAAGGTATCAACTGTCATAGACAGAGAGAATGTTTATCGTCATGGAAAAGGAACGTTGTACTTCCACGGAAGTGACTGGCGCAAATTTGAAACAAGATATTTCGGAAAAACACACGCGTGTTAAAACAGAACATTCATCTTTCAGGACATGGTGAATGTTCTTAATTTTTTCTATGTCTACATTAGCACTCACAAGGGAAGTCTCTGAACCGGGGAATCGCGGATCCTGCTGAAACTTAGCAAATATGTTGCTTGAGCCCAACTAGGCAGAACCATGAAGAAAAATCTTTCGGAAATTAACTCCTTCCCTCCGTAGATGGCAATAAGTACAACAATTTTGAACTGTGCGCGCTGGTCAAGCGCGGGTGTGCCTCACGCCTGATTGGTGGCTCAAAAGGTCATGCTCCAAACGACTGCCCTCCCGTACTCGCCCTCACAACCTGCGCTGCGGCGTGGACATTAATGCTGCATCTTTACAATGTATTGCACGTCGTGCTTTATTATTAATCATGCAATGTAAGGTATCACAAATACATATCATTACAACACAACACAGAGTAAACTGAACCAATAGTCAAACAAGTGAGTAAGTGACCAAGCTACTTCACATAGTTCTGGCAACAGTGATGTTCGTGGTAATAATGTTGGAAACACAAACTGGTTTTACACCATCCACACCGTATGAAACACGGGCGAGTGCAAGTACTACATTGTATTGCACTGATATTGAAACAATATGGCACAGGGTGTTCAAACCCACCGGGATTGTCTGACAGGTACTGACTTCGGTACCATGCGTATTGCCACATTGAAGTAAAACGAGGGGACGACAATTGGTGATATGTCAGAGACTGCATTTTCAAGATTGTATTTCTCTGGGCCAAATTGATGTCAAAATTCAATAACCGAACGGTATTCGAAAATCTACGGACAAAACTTTTCGAGACCCTAAAGCCGTGTACATCCAATGGTTGACAATAGGCTGTGGCTCCAGGAGGTATCATCAGTCGTATGCGCTCTTCACTTTCTAACGATTTATGTCCAGAAAAGGAATCCAGAAGGAGTGCCGCATTGCCGGACGGTACATGCTGTTTGAAAACATTGTGAAACCAATCCTTCAATTGTGCGGTTATGAAGAGAATACGAATATTTCTGCTGCTGACATTATATTCATTTCTCGATGGGCATTCTTTGATGTCGTCACAGTTGTTATTTTTCGCGAAATGATATTATAGCGATCCTTAAAGTGCTGCACCCAGGAATGGCTGGCTTTAAACCCCGTACATTTTACGTCCTGTGCAGCTAGCATAGCCCATTGCTGAATTGTCACGTCATGTAGTACTTCATTATTCTGATGGGCAATGCCAAATTGGGCTTTTACGACACATGTTATTCTCCTCAATTTGTCGCGGCGGGTGCCTCCCCTTTTCACTTGCTCTGCCCACAAATATTAATCTTTCTAGCTTTTTAAACGGTGAAACTTACTTTTTACCGACGAAAAGGAAAGCGGACGCCTCTTACCGATTTTCCAATAATCAACAGCATTTTGTTTGTATTCCATACCTACAGCTTCATCTGACACTTTCCTGGGTGAGCTATCGGTGGCAGCCCAAATATTATCTTCATCAGAGTTGTTGGTGTTACTGTCATCCGGCAGATCATGTGTGGCGACAGTAAGAGTAGAATAGGAGTCCACGTTCATAGTACTGTTCTCTATACAACCAGTTATGATACCTGTAAATATCAATTAGCACGACAAATAAACACACTTGTTACAAGAGACGAACGCCAGAAAGTCAGATAGGCACAAAACCATCAATAGCCTACCATCCAAACTGTCCAACAGGTCCTGTTCTTGAATGCTGAGAGGCCTTTCCATACATTTTCCATGTTTTTCCTCCAGACAATATATAACTTTTGCAATGTTAATATTCATCATGCAATGCATGGGACACTCTCCGTATACGGATATAAGCGTATGCCGGGTCTGTCGCCTCTCATTCGGTGACTGTACGCCGTAGGCCGGGAAGCAACCTCTGACGCAGCCAATGAAGCTCACGCCGCTGGCGCGCCAATTTAAACGTGTAAATCTTAATTTTTCATCTAGTACAAGGGGAAGTTAATTTCCGAAAGATTTCTCTTCACGGTTCTGCCTATTTGGGCTCACGCAACGTATCAGCAAAGTTCCAGCAGGTTCTGCGATTCCCCGGTTCAGAGACTTCCCTTGTCAGAACATGTTTACACTTTTCACTACCGCTGCTTCCTTTTCCTCTGGTGCTTTCAGCAGTTGATTTACTGTATCTTCGGAGATCGCAAAGGATGGATAGTGCTACTCCCTCAAGGGCTCACGGCTGGTGAGTGCGGGAGTTGGCGACCCCGAGGGATTCCTGAGCTGGGTCCGGTTTTACCCCTTTTTCCCTTGCCTCTGGGGGCGGACCCTCTCTTCTTTCTCTTTCCTATCTGCCTTTGATGGCTCTCCTTCCTTTCAATTCCCTCAGTCCTCATTCTTCGAGGGTTGAGGGCATTTCTTTTGCTCCTGTCCTTTATTTGCCTTATTCTTTATTAGTTGACGATTTCTTATTCTACGAGGGCAGATCAAAAAATAAGTTGCACTTCCCAGTTATGGCCATTTATTACACCACCTATACAACAGCAACACGCCTATAACGACATACAATGCAACGTCTCTTTTCCACATAGTTTCCAAGAGACTCCAAACATAACTGCGAACGCACAACCAACTTGTCGATGCCGGAAGCATAGAAAGTTCCTCCAGCGTTCTGCAACCACACGGAGACAGCGGCGTTCACCTCCTCATCGGTCTGGACACGTCAACCACCGAGCTCCGTTTTGAGCTTACCGAACAGATGAAAGTCACATGGCGCTAGGTCGGGACTGTAGGGTGGATGTTGCCAGACCTGCCACTTGAAACGCTGCAGCAGTTCGCTCGTTTGGCGGGCTTTGTGAGGTGTTGCGTTATCGTGCAACAAAATCACACAGGCGCTTCTCTTTAATTGCTTTACGCAACCGGTGCAACGTTTGACAATACGACGCCGCGTTGATCGTCGTTCCTTCCTGCACGAATTCCACGTGCAGCATACCCTCCTCGTTAAAGAACACTGTCGCCATAACCTTACCGGCTGAAGGTTGAACCTTGGCCTTCTTTCGTTGTGGAGATGAGGGGTGCACCCATTCCATTGATGTTCTCTTCGTTTCGGGGGTGAAGTGGTGGACCCACGTTTCATCGCTTGTGAGGATTCGCCGCAGAAACCCGTTGCCGTCTGCGGCATATCGTTGCAAAAATGCCAGGGAAGATTGGAAACGTTGTCCCTTGTGATCATCGGTGAGAAGACGTGGGACCCATCTTTGACACAGCTTACGATATCCAAGGTCCTCGTGAATAATGGAGAACACACTGCCATACGACATGTTCAGCCGCGTCGCGATTTCTCTCAGTTGAATGCGCCGGTTCTGTCTAATGATCGCATTCACACTGTTGACATTTGCACGGGTTCTGGACGTTGCTGACTTGCCCTTGCGATATTCGTCCGTGATATCCGTGCGACCGGCTTCGAATTGCTGACATAACTTTACGATCCCTTGCCGCTCCCCATACACAGCACTAATTTCAGGATGAATGTCCGTGCAATTCTTCCTTTTGCCTATAGGAATCGGATTATCGCACGCACCTCATATCTGGAGTGATCGTCCAGTCGACGCGCCATTGCATTTGCCCGCTAATCACACCATACAAGACGAGACACCACAGCGACCTGCCTAACAGACGTGTGGACAGTGTCTGTCCCTTTCTCCGCTGTGCCCACGTTTGCGACACACAGCGCGCTGCTGCAGCGCGTTAGTGCAACTGACCTTTAGATCCACCTTCGTAGTATGTAAGTCTATAGTTAGTATTAGTTATAGATTTCATTACATTCTCCCCCCAGGGGCTCACATCTAGTGGGACGTGGGTTGGCGACCATGGGGCCCCAGCTGAGTTCGGCATTGCTTCCTCTTACTTGTGCCGGCTCCTCTCCGTCTTCTTTCCTGTCGACCTCACTTAGTCAACTCTTGTTCTCTTCCGACCCCGACGGTATTAGGGTATCCGAGGCCTAGGGAGTCTCTTCCTTTCCCGCCTTAATTGGCCCTTGTTTCGTCTTTTCTGATACCCTCCTTCTGCGGTTTTCCCCCTTTTATCCCTTACCTGTGGGGCGGACCCTCTCCTCTTTCACTTTCCTATCTGCCTTTCATGGCTCTCCTTCCTTCCAAGTCCCTCAATCCGCTTTCTTCGAGGGTTGATGGCATTTATTTTCCTCCTCTCCTTTATTTCCCTTATTCTCCTTTTGTTTTCCATTTCTTCTTCTAGTATATAAGATAGTAGTTAGTTTTAGTTATAGTTTATATTTTCATTATCATCTTCACGATCACCCAAACCATTAGGGGCCGATAACCTAGATGTTAGGCCCTTTAAAACAACAATTATCATAATCATCATCATCATGTTTACTACGATATATGATATCAACAATATCGATAAAAACGACGAACATTTGACCATAACCCCCAGGGGCTCACATCTTGTGGGCGTGGGTTGGCGACCACGGGGCCCCCAGCTGAGTCTGGCATTGCTTCCACTTACTTGTGCCGGGCTCCTCTCCATCTTCTTTCCTGTCGACCTCACTTGGTCAACTCTTGTTCTCTTCTGCCCCGACGGTATTAGGGTATCCGAGGCCTAGGGAGTCTCTTCCTTTCCCGCCTTAATTGGCCCTTGTCTCATCTTCTCTGATACCCTCCTTCTGCGAGGGGTCAGCCTTCTTTTTCTCTTCCTTTTACCTCCTGCCTTGTGCTCAAGGCCCTTAAGGAGGCCGGGTGTATGTAGCCCCACCACTTCTGGTGCACCGTAGATAATGCTACACCCTCAGGGGCTCACGGCTGGTGAGTTCGGGAGTTGGCGACCCCGGGGGATTCCTGAGCTGGGTCCGTTTTCCCCTTTTGTCCCTTACCTTTGGGGCGGACCCTCTCCTCGTTCACTTTCCTATCTGCCTTTCGTGGCTCTCCTTCCTTCCAAGACCCTCAATCCGCCTTCTTCGAGGGTTGAGGGCATTTCTTTTCCTCCTATCCTTTATTTGCCTTATTCTCCTTTAGTTTTCCATTTCTTCTTCTAGTATGTAGGTTAGTAGTTAGTTTTAGTTTTAAGTTCGCTTTTCATTTTCATCTTCACGATCACCCAAACCATCAGGGGCCGATAACCTAGATGTTAGGCCCCTTAAAACAACAATTATCATCATCATCATCATCATTTGACCATACACCTACATATCAAAATGTTGGAACTATTCAGCAGATCTGGAATGGCAGTGTATGCGTTGAAAATGTTTTGTACCGTGACAGTCCAGATCGGCGGGTTCGATATGCCTTTCTAAAACCTACGGATAATTCGTCAGTGTAAGGCCAACTATTGACCTACCTTTGATAAGTTGTGAAATACTAGAATATACGGCGACGCCAGGCTCCTTTTCGTCACAACACTTTTGTTAAAAATAGCTTCGTTACAATTTTCGTCGATCGCTGCACGGCTCCGGCTGTGGTATTGCAACATGGAAGCTTTTTATGCTTTCTGGCCGCCTGGCTCTCTGCCGGCAGCGCGCTCAGGCCCCTGTGGCAGAAAAACGAACTACCCATTCATGGGCATATAGCAGTCTGATTGTGCATGCGATCATTTTTAGGGCAGAATGTGACCAGTTTTGTAATAAAAGTGAGAATAGTGAGTAATTTTTATCAAATAGTGAGAAAAGTGAGGCTGCTTTGGAAATAGTGAATATTAGTGAGAGAAGTGAGTCGCTGGAAGCGAACTATACCTTCGACACTCATCTAAAGACATCTGTGAAAAATCATAACTAAGCAGAAGTAGAAGTTAGCAGGCTTTGGTCAGAGCACAACAAACAAAAGAAATAATTGCCAAGTTCACGATGTGCATCTCAAGTTGCTGCCGTAAGTGATCAAGTGAAAGAATAGTGTGAATTGTATATCTTATATTTTCGTATCGAGTACAGTACAATACAGTTATTTACAAATTTAGAACATATTTACAATATACACCCAGATTTTGTACATATCAAATTGATATTGAAGCCCAGAATTCGGCAGTCTCGATTGCAGGAGCATTTGCTGATACCAGGTCATCCAGCGTGCAGGCTTCAGGCAATTTCGGGCAGACCAAGAGGTGTTGAATATCTTGAATTTTTCCCCCCCAGGGGCTCACATCTTGTGGGCGTGGGTTGGCGACCACGGGGCCCCAGCTGAGTCCGGCATTGCTTCCACTTACTTGTGCCGCGCTCCTCTCTGTCTTCTTTCCTGTCGACCTCACTTGGTCAACTCTTGTTCTCTTCTGACCCCGACGGTATTAGGGTATCCGAGGCCTAGGGAGTCTCTTCCTTTCCCGCCTTAATTGGCCCTTGTCTCATCTTTTCTGATACCCTCCTTCTCCGAGGGGTCAGCCTTCTTTTTCTCTTCCTTTTACCTCCTGCCTTGTGCTCTAGGCCCTTAAGGAGGCAGGGTGTATGTAGCCCCACCACTTCTGGTGCACCCTAGATAATGCTACACCCTCAGGGGCTCACGGCTGGTGAGTTCGGGAGTTGGCGAGCCCGAGGGATTCCTGAGCTGGGTCCGTTCTCCCCTTTTGTCCCTTACCTTTGGGGCGGACCCTCTCCTCTTTCACTTTCCTATATGCCTTTCATGGCTCTCCTTCCTTCCAAGTCCCTCAATCCGCCTTCTCCGAGGGTTGAGGGCATTTCTTTTCCTTCTGTCCTTTTATTTGCCTTATTCTCCTTTAATTTTCCATTTCTTCTTCTAGTATGTAGGTTAGTAGTTAGTTTTAATTTTAAGTTCGCTTTTCATTTTCATCTTCACGATCACCCAAACCATCAGGGGCCGATAACCTAGATGTTAGGCCCCTTAAAACAACAATTATCATCATCATCATCATCATCTTGAATTTTTCCACGTTCGCAGGTTGCAACTTCAGTAATGTGCTTCTAATTTTGTTTGCACCGCGTCATTCCAGTTCGCAGTCAGTTCTAAGTCTTCCACGTCTGATAAGGTAGTTAGTTAAAAACCAGCAGCCGGCTCTTCCTATGGGTTTTCGCCATTACTTCCAGACAGGGCTAGATTTGTGACGGTACGCACCGGTACGCCGTACCAAAACCTCTGATCGGGGGAAGAGTCGAATCAAAATTAGATTGCTATTTTGTCCACTGATTCATATTTAAAGGTATTCAGAAGAGCGTAAAAATATCGTTTTTAGGACTCTATATTTCAATATTCCATAATGTTAGTTAAAACTTTTAATTCGGGTTAAGTCTGTTTTACGTTTCTTATTGCGTCATCTATTTTATTGTTCACTATGCCTTATTTGTTTTATTGTTTTTACCATACGCCTTTTTTATTATTATTTGCGAATTGACCACTTCGGATCACGCTACAATTTCATTTTTTCTTTGCCTGAAGTTTCCTCTTCCTCCAGTACTCCTTCATATGGGCGCTATGCTGTTTCTTCTGCTCATCCGTCCAGGTTCTTCCCTTCTTTGTGGTTCTTGTGACGTGAAACCCTTCCAAATTTTGAATTATGTACCGAAATGTTTCCCTGTTTGACATCTGAACTTCCTGGATGTTGGAATTTTCGAGATCTTTTCGAAATTCCTTAATCCATGTCGTTGTTGTCTTCTTGTTCCACAGGTAGTCGAATAACTGTTTGGTTAGTCTAGTTTTGTCCATTCTGTACAAGTGTCCGAGAAATGATAACCTCCTCTTCTTCATGGTCTCTGAGATTCTCTCCACATTTTTATAGACTTCATTGTTGCTCCGAAGTTTCCAGCCGGTTTCAGTCTGGACTGGGCCCATGATTTTCCGTAGTATTCTTCTTTCTAGGATCTCTAGCTTCTCCAACTTATAATTCATCGAGAGGCATTCGCTGGCATACAGACATTCTGTTTTTACTACCGTGTTGCAGTGTTTTAGTTTGGCATTCCATGAGATGCATTTCTTGTTGTAGATCCCCCAGGGGCTCACATCTTGTGGGCGTGGGTTGGCGACCACGGGGCCCCAGCTGAGTCCGGCATTGCTTCCACTTACTTGTGCCGGGCTCCTCTCCGTCTTCTTTCCTGTCGACCTCACTTGGTCAACTCTTGTTCTCTTCTGACCCCGACGGTATTAGGGTATCCGAGGCCTAGGGAGTCTCTTCCTTTCCCGCCTTAATTGGCCCTTGTCTCATCTTTTCTGATACCCTCTTTCTGCGAGGGGTCAGCCTTCTTTTTCTCTTCCTTTTACCTCCTGCCTTGTGCTCTAGGCCCTTAAGGAGGCAGGGTGTATGTAGCCCCACTACTTCTGGTGCACCCTAGATAATGCTACACCCTCAGGGGCTCACGGCTGGTGAGTTCGGGAGTTGGCGACCCCGAGGGATTCCTGAGCTGGGTCCGTTTTCCCCCTTTTGTCCCTTACCTTCGGGGCGGACCCTCTCCTCTTTCACTTTCCTATCTGCCTTTCATGGCTCTCCTTCCTTCCAAGTCCCTCAATCCGCCTTCTTCGAGGGTTGAGGGCATTTATTTTCCTCCTGTCCTTTATTTGCCTTATTCTCCTTTAGTTTTCCATTTCTTCTTCTAGTATGTAAGTTGGTAGTTAGTTTTAGTTTTAAGTTTACAATTCATTTTCATCTTCACGATCACCCAAACCATCAGGGGCCGATAGCCTAGATGTTAGGCCCCTTAAAACAACAATTATCATCATCATCATCGAACTTGGTCTTCTCTTTCGAGATCCTAAGTCCTGTCTTGCTAGCGATCTTTTCTAAGAGGTTGATCTGTATGGCCGCTTCTTCTAGGTTCTCTGAAAGTATCGCAAAATCATCAGCGAAAGCCAAGCAATTGACTTTGATTCCTCGCGTTTTTCGTCCTAGGCAGATCGGGGCTATCTCTTGATTTTCAAGTTCGGAATTCCAAATTCTCACAATCCCCTCGAGGACACAGTTGAATAGTAATGGTGATAATCCATCACCCTGTCGCACACCTGTCTTGATTTCAAATGATTGAGACAATTCTCCCATAAACTTCACCTTAGAAGTTGTGGCTGTTAAGGTTTCTCTGATAATATTGGCCAGTTTGGTTTTGACTCCAAATTCTCTAATGATCTTATCTAGGGTCCCTCTGTCCACCGAGTCGAAGGCTTTTTTGAAGTCAATGAATGAAACCACTATACTTTTGCCGTTCAGCGCTCTGTGGCCTTCTATTATTGTTTATTCAAATAAGGCATAATTTTTGGGGCTCACTGTATGTTTTATAAACACCAATTTCGTTTCATCCATGGCAGTGAGATGTTTTTATCTTCATCGTTTCCCCCCTGTGGGTGGGGGGTTTAGAATACACCCACGGTATCCCCTGCCTGCCGTAAGGGGCGACCTTTGCTATACTTTAAGGACTCCACGTTGTTTTGTGAATTGGACCCCCAGTGGGTGGGAGGAAGCGAATACATCCACGGTAATCCCTGTCAGTCGTAAAAGGCGACTAAAAGGGTTCCTCGGATCAGTCCCCTCTCGAGGGTTTGACAGTCAGCTCTAAAAGACACACACCTGTGCCGTATAACTCTCATTAGGTTATATCGCACTTCTTTCCGTTACTGCTTTCAGGGTCTGGCAACCAAAATTTCTATATGTGCGTGCTGTTAGGGGATGGGCCACTTACGCTTGCGACTACGCTCGAAAGCCTGTTCCGGTCTTGGCCGCGCCGACAGGTGGGTGGGCCATGTACCCGTGCAGTAGTATCCGCCTGACTACGCAAGTCCCCGCACAGTCGAATGTCGGGGCTGTAAAATCCAGTATATGCCAAGGGGTACATTCCGATACGGCACTGTAAAACATCGGACCCCCGGGCAATGCCTTCCAAGCTAGGCGGGCCTTGCCATGGCTGGGTAGCGCCTACGGTGACGGCCCGTGATCGGATGTCGGTGGCATTCGGGGAGGATGATCTGGCCATGGGTTCAAAAAGAAAAATCCCCAAACAGGGTGGTCCTACACCCTAGTCTTTAACATTTGATTCCCTACGGGGATCAACCCGTGCGTGAAAATCTTGGTGCTAACACCCCCAAGTTTCTGGTAGCTACCGGAACAGATGGGGGTGATTTCAAGCTGGTAAAGAGTATTTTGTTTTCTCGCCACATAGAAGGTGTCTATGGTGAGCTTGAGAAAGTACAAAAGATGAGGAACGGTAGCTTGTTGCTCAAGACTAGGACTAGTGAGCAAGTTGAACAACTTTTGCAATGTGACCACTTTGGCGAAATACCCGTCAACGTGGAAAAGCACACGTCCCTGAATCTGGTCCGAGGAGTTATTTTCCACCGGGACCTGATTCTGAACACTGACGAGGAGCTCAAGGAGGATATGCAGCACCGTCACGTGACTGATGTCCGGCGCATTACGCGCAAGGTCAATGGTCAAATCGTGGATACTGGTGCTTTCATTATTTCCTTTGAGCTTTCGGTGCTCCCGGAGAACGTCAAGGTTACAAGTTACCGTTGTGACGTACGGCCTTATATCCCTCCACCAATGAGGTGTTTTAAGTGCCAGAAGTTCGGGCACATGTTATCCCGATGCACGAGCCCAGAAATCTGCGGAACATGCGGTAGGGTACCACACGAAGCGGAAGAGTGCACAACACCCTATCAGTGCACTAATTGCCCTGGATTTCATTCTCCTCGGGACATGAACTGCCCTGTCTTCCTGAGTGAGAAGAAAATCCAGGAGATCAAAACCCTGGATGGTCTCACCTTCCAGGAAGCCCGCAAGAAGTACCATACCGCGATTGCTCCTTCGCCTACGATTGATTATCGAGTTATAATACCGAATTTGGTTCCGTCTACCTCATCTTTTGTACCAGCTGTGAAACCTGCAACTCCTCCCAGGGGCTCACATCTAGTGGGACGTGGTATGGCGACCATGGGACCCCAGCTGAGTCCGACATTGTTTCCACTTACTTGTGCCGGCCTCCTCTCTGTCTTCTTTCCTTTCGACCACACTTGGTCAACTCTTAATCTTTTCCGACCCCGACGGTATTAGGTTATCTGAGGCCTAGGGAGTCTTTCACTTTCCCGCCTTAGGTGGCCCTTGTCTCATCTTTCCTGATACCCTCCTTCTGTGAGGGGTCAGCCTTCTTTTTCTTTTCCTTTTGCCTCCTGCCTTGTGCTCAAGGCCCTTAAGGAGGCAGGGTGTATGTAGCCCCACCAATTCTGGTGCACCGTAGATAATGCTACACCCTCAGGGGCTCACGGCTGGTGAGTTCGGGAGTTGGCGACCCCGAGGGATTCCTGAGCTGGGTCCGTTTTTCCCCTTTCGTCCCTTACCTTTGGGGCGGACATTCCCCTCTCTCCCCTCTCCTCTCCTCTTTTCATTATATTTCCTTTCTCTTTAAGATTCGCGCACTGTTTTTGTTACTTGGTTCAGCGTGTATCTAAATTCCCTTCTGGCGTTTTTTCTAAGGCATTTTTAATCTACGTTGCTTTTTGTATGTTTTTTCGATCTAAATTACATCTCGCGATTGTTTTCAACCGCAATTGCATTTTGTAAAGATTGACAATCTAAATTGCTTTTTAGTAAGTCTTTCAATGCATGTGCCCGGGCCTTTTAGTGAGTATTTTGAATTTCAATTGCATTTTTTAAGAATTTTCAACCAACGCCCCATTTCGCACGAATTTTGAATCTAAATTGCATTTTGTTTGGTGGGCATTTTGCACATATTTTGATTCTCAATTGCATTTTGTGGGTATTTTGAATCTAAATTACATTTTGTCAAGTATTTTCAATCTAAATTGCATTTTGTAAGTATTGTCAATCCACATGAGTCGTTAGAATCACCGTACATTTTGTAAGCATTTTCAATTTCAATTGCATTTTGTAAGTATTTTGAATTTCGATTGCACTTTGTGAATAATTTGGATTGGAACTGGGATAGGGCCTATTTCAATCTGAATTGCATTGTGTATTTTCAATTTCAATTGCATTTTGCAAGTATTTTGAACCTCAATTGCATTTTGTACGTATTTTCGATCTCATTTGCATTTTGTAAGTATTTTGAATTTCAGTTGCATTTTGTAAGTATTTCGACGCTACATTGCATTTTGTACGTATTTTGAATCTAGCCTACGTTTTGTGGGTATTTTTCCATGTATTCTTTTTGTGACTTTACGTTCTAAATTCCCTTTTGTAAGACCATATTGTGAGTTCCTTTTTGTACGTATTTTCCGTCTCAGATAATTTTGTTCTGGTTTCCATTTCATTATCATTTTCGCTATCACCCAGATCATTAGGGGCCGATAACCTCGATGTTAGGCCCCTTAAAACAACAATTATCATCATCATCATCATGAAACCTGCAACTGAGTTTACTGTTCCGAAACCAGCACCTATGATTATGACGAAAACCCCCCAGGGGCTCACATCTAGTGGGTTGTGGGTTGGCGACCACGGGGCCCCAGCTGAGTCCGGCATTGCTTCCACTTACTTGTGCCGGGCTCCTCTCTTTCTTCTTTCCTGTCGACCTTCCTTGGTCAACTCTTGTTCTCTTCCGACCCCGACGGTATTAGGTTATCCGAGGCCTAGGGAGTCTTTCACTTTCCCGCCATAATTGGCCCTTGTCTCATCTTTCCTGATACCCTCCTTCTGTGAGGGGTCAGCCTTCTTGTTCTTTTCCTTTTAGCTTCTGCCTTGTGCTCAAGGCCCTTAAGGAGGCAGGGTGTATGTAGCCCCACCACTTCTGGTGCACCTTCGATAATGCTACACCCTCAGGGGCTCATGGCTGGTGAGTTCGGGCGTTGGCGACCCCGAGGGATTCCTGAGCTGGGTCCGTTTTCCCCTTTTGTCCCTTACCTTTGGGGCGGACCCTCTCCTCTTTCACTTTCCTATATGCCTTTCATGGCTCTCCTTCCTTCCAAGTCCCTCAATCCGCCTTCTCCGAGGGTTGAGGGCATTTCTTTTCCTTCTTTCCTTTTATTTGCCTTATTCTCCTTTAATTTTCCATTTCTTCTTCTAGTATGTAAGTTAGTAGTTAGTTTTAGTTTTAAGTTCGCTTTTCATTTTCATCTTCACGATCACCCAAACCATCAGGGGCCGATAACCTAGATGTTAGGCCCCTTAAAACAACAATTATCATCATCATCATCATATGATTATGACGAAAAGCCCGAAGGTGACTTCAACTCCACCTTCGGCCACCACGAAAGCTGTGCGAGCGAAGGCTGCTCTGCCCTCACAGCAGGGGAGGAAGTTGAAGACTTACTCCCCACTCGGGATGGACTTCCTCCCCCACCCAAACGGTCGGCGAAAGCCGCGCCGAAGCCGGCCGAGGCGGCATCGTCGACCAGGTTCAGGAATTCGTCTAAATATCTTAAAGAGGCGGGCGGGGAAGAAGGGACCCCTCTACGCATTCCCTTTCTCCAAAAAAAGGGGGAAGCCATCCGCCCCACCACCTGTGGATGCTTCTGCGCCTGGGGACGTTTCGGTCCCCAGATTTGCGCGCTCACCACGGAGTTCCCCCCGCCGCTGAACTGCGTATAGGAAATCTTCCGCCGAGTCGATTCACTCCACGACCTCGCCTGAGGACTTGGAGATTATAGTCGACGTAGTGGCTGATGAATTGGTTACAGATCCGTACCGCGTTACAAACCATCTCGCATCTAATTTTGCGGATATATCCGGTTCCGATAACTAAGATCCTGCCTTCGTGGCCATGAAGCGCGAGGCAGAACGTTTCTAGCTCAGTTTTGCTTCCCGTGCTTCGGAGGAGTACAACGTGCCCTTTACGGAGTGGGAACTCCGCGGAGCGCTGGCGCTCTGCAGGGACACGTCTCCCGGCCCGGATAATATTCACAACCAGATGCTTAAACACCATAACGATGAGAGCATTCATTATTGCTCAGGGTGTTTAATCGTTTCTGGTTGGAAGGTGTGTTTCCAGCGCAATGGCAGGAAGGTATCATTATACCTATCCTAAAGCCCGATAAGGATCCCAATTTGACAGGGAGTTACAGACCTATTTGTCTCACTAACGGTCTGTGCAAGCTCTTTGAGAGAATGGGCAATCGGCGCCTGGTGTGGGTCCTGGAGAAGCGAGGACTCTTGTCTGAATACCAGTGTGGATTCAGGGCGTCTCGGTGTAGCAACGACCATCTGGTACGCCTGGAGACCGCCATACAGGACGCTTTTCTCCGGAGACAGCACCTAGTCGCTGTATTCTTTGACCTCGAGAAGGCCTATGACACCACTTGGCGTTACGCCGTCCTCTCTACCCTGCATCAATGGAAATTCCGAGGTAACTTGCCAGTTTTTATTGCGAATTTTCTGTCCCTTCGCCTATTCCGTGTCCGAATAGGGGGGACATATTCGCAATATCATATACTGTACATGAAAATGGAGTCCCACAGGGATCGGTGCTTAGCGTAGCATTATTTGCGATAGCCATAAACGGTATAGTCGACATGCCCGACGGGCTTTTGTATATAAGGAGCGGGGCCGGGCTGTGCGGGAGCAGTCGTTTGGTGGAGGAAGCAACTAGCAGCATCAGTGTGTCCTACCTCTCGCCACCCGTAGTGGCCCACCTTGGAGCGTGTCGGAGCATGCCGTCTAAGGTTACATCAGTTAAGAAGAAAACACCAGGCACGACTCCGCGACCGACTCAACCGAGTGTTAGCCATCATTTCGAAGAAAGCAAAGCAGGTTCTTCAGCCAAAAGAGAAACCCCACGAGGCAAAACGCAGAACAAACAACGATCCAGGACACCGTCGCCTGTCAAGCGACTAGTGGCACATAGCCAGGAGTGTGCACCAGCCTCTACATCTGAGGACACATTATCCGTCACATCAGCAGTACAAATGGCAGCTTCAACTGACGATATTGTTTTAATCCCTTGGTTGGGGGTAGTTGGGATAAAATACGGTTGTGTCACAGGGCAAAAGTGGGCATATCGTCCCATTCGTGGTCCTTACTGTCATCTGGGGGATCGGCTACTGGCAGCCTAGGCAACCCATCTGCATCTAGGTGTGTAGCGCCTTTCTTGTGTTTGACCACGAAGTTATATTCATACAGGCGGAATATAAACCTATTGAGCCGCGAATTTGGGTTTTTGAATTTGTCCCAAAAAAGCAGGCTCGCGTGGTCAGTCACTACCGTGAACTGGATACCGTAGAGCTATACCCGAAAATAGTTCACTCCCCATGAAAATGCCAGCATTTCCCGCTCTGTGGCAGAGTATCTAGTTTCGACGGCTGTTAATTTTCTGCTAGCATAAGCTATGGGCCGTATGCGCCCTTCTGCATCCTCCTGTAATAGGGCCGCTTCCAGCCCATACTGGCTGGCGTCCACGTGTAAAAATGTGGGCCTATCACTATGGAAGTGTTGCAGTAATGGTGGTGTGGTCAATAGTTGCTTCAGTGTGTTGAAGGCATCTATATGTTCCTGTTTAATGTTGAAGGGCGTCTTCTCACGTGTGAGTTCGGTTAGGGGATGGGCGATGTGCGCGAACCTGTGGATGTACTTTCTGTAATAAGAGGCGAGACCAATGAAGCTGCGCAATTGTTTCAAATTTGTGGGCATTTGGATGCCCGTTATTGCGTCAGTCTTCGCCGGGTCGGGAATAATGCCCTCTCTATTGACAATATGGCCCAATATGTTAATCTGCTGTCTGGCGAATTGACATTTCGCAGGTTTAAGCCTTAATTTGGCCTCTCTGATCCTTGCGAAAGCCTCCTCCAAGTGTACGAGTTGCTCGTCAAAGGTGTTGGAGAAGACCGTTATGTCATCCACGTAGACTAGCACTGAGCGCCATTTTAGCCCTGAAAATGTTTTATCCACTAGCTTTTGGAAGATCTGGCTGGCGTTACGGAGGCCCATTGGTGGCCTTGTATAGGTATAGAGGCCGTTTTCTGTAACGAACGCCAGCTTGTGCCTGTCCGGTTCATAGACGGGGATTGAATAGAATCGACTATAACAGTCCATCGAACTGAACCAGCTGGCCCCACCGAGGGCATCCAAATAGGTGTCTGCCCGTGGTAGTGGATAACTGTCATTTTCGACTAACTTATTGAGCCTACGGTAATCAGTACAGAACCTGTGGGAACCATCCCGTTTCTTGGTCAGCAAGACCGGTGCACTGTAGTTCGAAATTACCGGGACTATGACCCCCGCCTCGAGGATCTCTGTGATCTGAGTGTCGATGGCGTGCCTCTCCTTCTGACTCACCCTGAAGGGGGGGCTGGTGGACTGGCCAGTCACTGGTGAGTGTGACATGGTGCTCGATAAGGTCTGTCACCGCGAGATCCTTTAGTGAGTGGGCAAAGATATCCCTATTGGCTTCCAGGAGCTCCGCGAGCCTTCTATTTTGCTCCGGTGTCAGGTCCTGTCTGTGAGTCTGATTGCCCGTCTTATCTGTGTGTGTGTCTGTGTGTTTGCTGATTGTGTTCAGTGTAGAGGCCTGGTGCTGGTGGATTTCTCGCTCCGCTCGAATCCCATCTGTGTTCCTGGTGTATATCATGGGATGTGTGGTGAGCCTTTGGTCATGCATTAAAAGCATCTTGCCACTATCAAAATTTATGCTAGCCTCGTACTTGGCGAGAAAATCCATGCCAATTATTGCTGACGCAGAAAGATGTTCTATAACGAACATGGGGTGTGTTGTGGCAAAATGGTCTAGCCTGAGGTGTATATTTGGCAACCCCGTGTTTTCTAGCGTCTGAGCATTGGCTGCTACCAGCCGGATGTCACCCGTGACACCATGTATCTGCCCCTCGGTGACGTGTTGTCTGTTCAGGCAGCTCACCGCGGCGCCGGTGTCAACGAGGGCTTGCACCCTGTGGCCATTTATGCTGGCGTGTACTGTTAGTGCCGATTACTGGAGTCCTTTGCCCTGCAAAGATGTGTTGTATAGGGTGTATGTTGTTGTTGTTGCTACTGGCGTAATGTCCTTGTCACTGTGTGCGCCAGTGTTGATGCCCTGCGTAACATTTGTGCTGGGAAGGCATGGAGCTGGCCGCTTATTGTACTTGGCACGCTTGGCCTCTCGGCTTACTTCCTGGCTCGAGTTCTTTGCCTCGGTCAGCGAAATGTGCCCATTCAGTACACTGGCTGCTCTCTTCACTGCCCGCGCTGTGAAAATAGAGGGATTCTGGCGAGCGTTTAATGTGTTTACAGTTCCCAGTTTTTGTGTAGGTGTGTTGTTCCTTTCTCCCTCCTGGGAGGGTGTGTCTGCAAACCTAACTCTACGTTTGTACTTGTGACCTCGTTTTTTGCTCCAGGCGGTCGCGAGTTCGACTCCTGTTGCTGGCTCCCCTATGCCAAGTGAGCTCGCGTCCTGCGCCTGTGTGGGGTCACTTCCCGTCCCGTGTTGTGGTGTACGGGGTATGGTTTCCCGTCTAGAGGGTGTGGGTTTGCCTTTGGTTTGTTCGCGCGTGATTGTGAGGGGCGTATAGTGTCCCGCTCTCGGGTTCCCCGTAAATAATATGTGCAGGTCCCTGTCAAATCCCGCGGTTGTGAATAGCGGGGGCGAGTGCACGTCAGTGCACACATGTATGTTTGTTTCAAGTACCTTGCCGAGAGCGGTCACCTCTACGGCGCCGGCATAGGTACCGTCCCTACCCATGTACCTTTGGTAGTCCGCCCCGGTCTGGAATGGGTTTTCCCGCTCGTCCGATACAAAATCCCGGTACTCTTTCCAGTAGGCCAGGATATGTTGGACCGTTTTACGTCTTTAGTCCCTGTGATGCTCCTCGGTATGCCGGACTAAGAAGCTAATGTCCCTGAACAGACAGTTGCCGTCCCCTTGTACGGGGTGTGTTTGGAAACGGTCCGGGGGCGGATCGTCAGCCTTGGCTTTAGTTGGCTGCTTCTCCCCCTTGCTCTTACGAGTCTGTTTAGGTGAAGGGCCTCTCTGGTGTTGTGTTAGGGGAGGAACCTCTGCCGCTTTTTCAGCTGGCCGAACCTCCCCGTCTAGGCGTTTTTTGGAAACGTTGGCGTTCGTCTCCCTGTGGTGTATGTACGCCCCACCTCGGGGTGGCTGCGCCAACTCCCCGCTTGCGGTGGGTGACCGGGTGTTGGAGGTATTGCCCCCCGTTCTGCCCGGCGGGGTGCCTCATCCCTAAACTCCCTCGGGTGTTCGTCGGGGAGTGGATAGTGTTCTGGGCCCTTTTGGTATGCCCCCCAGGGGCTCACATCTTGTGGGCATGGGTTGGCGACCACGGGGCCCCAGCTGAGTCAGGCATTGCTTCCACTTACTTGTGCCGGGCTCCTCTCCGTCTTCTTTCCTGTCGACCTCACTTGGTCAACTCTTGTTCTTTTCCGACCCCGACGGTATTAGGGTATCCGAGGCCTAGGGGTCTCTTCCTTTCCCGCCTTAATTGGCCCTTGTCTCATCTTTTCTGATACCCTCCTTCTGCGAGGGGTCAGCCTTCTTTTTCTCTTCCTTTTACCTCCTGGCTTGTGCTCTAGGCCCTTAAGGAGGCAGGGTGTATGTAGCCCCACCACTTCTGGTGCACCCTAGATAATGCTACACCCTCAAGGGCTCACGGCTGGTGAGTTCGGGAGTTGGCGACCCCGAGGGATTCCTGAGCTGGGTCCGTTTTCCCCTTTTGCCCCTTATCTTTGGGGCGGACCCTCTCCACTTTCACTTTCCTATATGCCTTTCATGGCTCTCCTTCCTTCCAAGTCCCTCAATCCGCCTTCTGCGAGGGTTGAGGGAATTTTCTTTTCCTTCTGTCCTTTTATTTGCCTTATTCTCCTTTAGTTTTCCATTTCTTCTTCTAGTATGTAGGTTATTAGTTCGCTTTTCATTTTCATCTTCACGATCACCCAAACCATCAGGGGCCGATAACCTAGATGTTAGCCCCTTAAAACAACAATTATCATCATCATCACCACCGTTTGGTATGTGTCCCTGGCTTCCCGTCCTTTTTGTGGGTTTGTTGTCTTGCGGTTATTGCCCGGCGGTCTGTTTTCTTGTCTCCGCCAGGGTGGGGTGTACGTCTGCTGCTGCGAGGGCGGGTTTTCCCGGCGATTCCCCTTTTCCCTATACTGGGAGGGTGCATATCCCTGTCTGCCTGGGGGTGGGTTCTCCCGGTACTCCCCGTTTCCCCTATGTTGTGGGGATGCATACTCTTGTCTGATTGGGGGTGGGTTTCCCCGATAGTCCCCATTTCCCCTATATTGTGGGGATGCATAGCCTTGCCTGCGTGGGGGCGGGTTCTCCCGATAGTCCCCATTTCCCCTATACTGTGGGCCTGCATAGCCTTGCCTGCTTGGGGCCGGGTTTTCCCGATACTCCTCGTTTCCCCTGTATTGTAGGGCAGCATAGCCGTATCTGCTCGGTGGCGGGCTGCTTCGCCGGGGGATGCTGTGGTCGTACTCTTCAGGGTAGTACTCCGGTGTGTACGGGGATGATGGTCGCCGTGAGGGGTATGTTGGCTCTACGTCCGCGTATCAGACCGGTGAGTACCGCGGAGGGTAATGTGGCCTGTCCTGTGTATGTGGTGTTGTTGGCCGCTGTGGAGGGTAGTATGTTTTCTCCCTCTCGTAGTGTCTTCTTTCCGTGTGCCCCCTGTCCCTTTCGGGATAATAGAGTTCTCTCGTGTCCGTGTGTTCATTCCTAAGCGGTCTTCCGCCTGCTTGGATGGCAGCTATCGTTAGCTTCTCCATCCTGTCCACTAATTCATCCATTTTCCTTTTGTGGATGAAAGTGCTGATTCACGGCTTTCTCTGTAGCTTTTTCCGTGATCTTTTTCCCTGCCTCTATTGTTTTAATATTGTTTAACATGTGTTGGACCGTGGGGTTATTCATGATGCATAACTTGTCCACGATGGATGACCTAAGGCCCTGCATCAGCAACTTAACTTTTTGCTTATTTGTCATGGCTGCGTTATATTTGTCGCACATCAGCAGTTTTGCGTTTACGTATGACTGTGCGCTTTCTTTAGGTCCCTGTGACCTCTGTCGAATTTGGTCACACAGGTCCTCATCATCAGGTATGAGCTGGAATTCACTTTTCATCCCCCCCAGGGGCTCACTGCTAGTGGGCGTGGGTTGGCGACCACGGGGCCCCAGCTGAGTCCGGCATTGCTTCCACTTACTTGTGCCGGGCTCCTCTCCGTCTTCTTTCCTGTCGACCTCACTTGGTCAACTCTTGTTCTCTTCCGACCCCGACGGTATTAGGGTATCCGAGGCCTAGGGAGTCTCTTCCTTTCCCGCCTTAATTGGCCCTTGTCTCATCTTTCCTGACACCCTCCTTCTGTGAGGGGTCAGCCTTCTTTTTCTTTTCCTTTTACCTCCTGCCTTGTGCTCAAGGCCCTTAAGGAGGCAGGGTGTATGTAGCCCCACCACTTCTGGTGCACCCTAGATAATGCTACACCCTCAGGGGCTCACGGCTGGTGAGTTCGGGAGTTGGCGACCCCGAGGGATTCCTGAGCTGGGTCCGTTTTTCCCCTCTTGTCCCTTACCTTTGGGGCGGACCCTCTCCTCTTTCACTTTCCTATATGCCTTTCATGGCTCTCCTTCCTTCCAAGTCCCTCAATCCGCCTTCTCCGAGGGTTGAGGGCATTTCTTTTCCTTCTGTCCTTTTATTTGCCTTATTCTCCTTTAGTTTTCCATTTCTTCTTCTAGTATGTAGGTTATTAGTTAGTTTTAGTTTTTAAGTTCGCTTTTCATTTTCATCTTCACGATCACCCAAACCATCAGGGGCCGATAACCTAGATGTTAGGCCCCTTAAAACAACAATTATCATCATCATCATCACTTTTCATCAACAAAGTGATTTCCTCCCATGTGGCATCTTCAAAGGTGTCCTCATGGAGCTCGTACCAAGTCATGGCCGCCTTCGTAAGGTATGCTGGGAGGAGCCGTTTTCTGACTTCATCGCTCCAGCCATTGATCCGAGCCGTTCTATTGAAGGCCTTGAGGTATTCCTCGGGATCCTGGCCTTCTCCCGTGAACTTTGTGGGGTGGATCATGGGGTATTCTGTGTGCCTGTTCATTTCCTGTTCGTCTGTTTCTCGTTGGCCGTGTAAGGATTCTAATCTGTTTACGCTGTTCGCACTGCTATCGTGTGACAAGGTGTTTGTGTAGTTCTGGGGGGAATTAGCCTCACTCCCCGTGTATGACACGTGTGTTACGTTACCAGGTGGCTCGTCACCTGATATATCGTCACTGACCGAAGGTGTGATGTCGTACTGTGTGGACTTCACTACTTCCACTGTCCTGTCCAGATCCTGTTTCACTGTTTCCAAAATAGTGTGTATATCTAGGACTGCCTCTGTCGTGTTATTGTCTGACTTAACAGCGTCTGTATCCAATAACTGTGTGATGCGCGCGAGCAGATTATTAGTCTTCTGCTCTGTGATTTGCAGTTGCTGCAGCAATAGGGGGTGGAGTGTTGGCAAGAAATCTGCTTCACTAGCGCTAGATATTGGTGATTCTTGTCCGTGCGCACTGGTCTGGGCCTGGGATCGTGTAAAATGTGTGACTTGTGCTGCCGCTGCAGGGTGTTGGGCGCGGATTTCTGATGCCTTTAATTCGAGTTCTTTAAGGAGTTGTATCGCAGTCTGTTCAGTTATTAAGTCACTGTTCTTAATTTTTAACTTCGGCAGGAGTGAAGTTGTGCTAGCCGACAAATGGTGCGCAATGGTGTGGTTCTAAACGTGATCATTTAATTTCCACCGACCTTGCACTATGGGGAGGGTGGGGGTGGGTGTAATTATACAAATCCCCGTGTAATAAAGGGGGGTTGATAAAAAGAAAAAGTGTGGGGCGTAATTTAGGAGAAAAAAATTAGTCTCGCTTGGCTGCTTGTGGTACGGCTCGTTCTACCACGAGGGCTCGTTGTTTGAGTCCTACCCTTATTGTGCGTGGTGGCAGCGCCTCCACCAAATATGTTTTAATACCTTGGTTGGGGGGTAGTTGGGATAAAACACGGTTGTGTCACTGTGCTAATTTGGAAGACTGTTCCTGGGTGAGAGTAGCTTCCCGTAGCTGGGAGAGCTTACTAGTGTAGTGTGTTGGTGTTTAGTGTTTAATCTCTTAGGGGTGTCCCTGCAAGATGTAAGTATTTGCTAGTGGATGGATCTCTAAATGCAGGCTACTATACTGGCCTGCCAGCTGAGCGGAATGAGTAATACAATAGACGTGCTAAGTCAGCGGCTCGACGCTATGCAGTCGAGTCGCGTGCTGTGAGTACAATGGAGTCTGACAAAGCAATTACTGGCTACTACGGTCACGGGCAATTGTGACGAAGATCAGGTGGGGTGTGAGGATGTGAAGTGGAGTGTAATTAGTAATGCAAGTGTAGCTTACTGACCATATATTTATTGGTCAGTAGATGTAGATTGGTAAGTCCCTCTTGGGGAATCTAGACAAGTATAAAATACATTTTGTATGTACAAGTTAGGGGTAGGTGTTTACAAGATTTAAAGGAGTCTGAGCACGAGCTGAATCTCACCTGATGATGAACGGACGTCTGGCAGGGCCGCCGGCGTAGCACAGAGTAGAACAGATAATGGCTCCAGTTTGGACTCCATTCTTATACCTTGGTCAGCTGCTTGGTCAGCATTGCGTCAATGTAGCTGCCCCAGATAGTTGTAAGTGTAGTTGTAAATGTTTGTGTATGTTTTGCAAGCAGTTGGCTAACCTCCTAGACACAAGTGGCCGCCGCTTGCTGTGTATAGATAATGTCCTGGTCTTATGGTATTGCCAGTTGGGGTGGTTTTGGTAACAGATGGGGGGTGGCTCTCAGGAGGTACTGCCCCCCGAGCTGTACAATATTCTACAAGCTCTGCAACAAATCAACCGCAGACCGGATTTTATCGAACTTCGCCAACCAGAGGAACCACCCGACGAACCTCAAGAAGAAGAAGAGGACGACAACTACGAATACGAACCAGAGCAGCACCGACCACTGGCATTCCCATGGAGGACATTGGCACCACAGGACTACCCGAAAGGACTACCTACTCATACCGAGCAGAGGGTGTGGAACCTGGCATCCGCCCTCAAACAGCAGCTCATGTTTGGGCCCACGGGTCGCGATCATCACCGCGCGCAGGCGGTGCTATATCTACTCTCCAATTGGCGTCTATTGGACAAAGGACAGAAGAAATACGCCTTCAACAGGGCCAATCTCTTGTACGCCGCCCTAACCAAAGGCTGGGCGTACGCGATCCAAATAGACAGCGCGGGGGAGATGAAATACTCGAACTTCCACCAAACTTTCAATACCAGCAGCCAACCCGTCAGCCCGCGGTCACCCGCGGAGGGTTCCAGCGAGGAGCCGGCCGAGGACGCGGACCACGCGGGGGCGGGAAAGGGGCATCAGCAGCCAAGTGATCCTGGGGACGCGGCCCTCCCGGCAGGCCGTGATCTCTAGGCGACTGCAGAACTCCGGGACCAGACTTGTGAACTCAATTTTCCAGAGGACAACATCGTGGCGCTAGGTCTTCGACTACGAACTAGCCCTGGCAGCGCATGGAAATTCTCATCGAGAGGCCGAGCTCTACGGTCAACGTCCGATGGACACGGAAGAATGAGTCAACAGGACTGAAGTGACTTATACAGTGTGGAAAGTGCTAGGGTTCTTCTATATCGTGCAGTGATGTTATGTGATAGACCTTAGTGCTTAGGGACACGAAGGATTCTTTCTTTGTTTATTGTATATGGTTTGAATAATTTTTTGTTTCTGTTCCATGTATGTTATTTTGATCAGTATCAGGCTGCATATAATAATAAAACATTGGGCCCTCAGCCCGGCTGCTCCTCGCCAGGCGGCTGCGCCCGTACTGTTCGGCTTCGCCTCCTTTGTACATGCCCGACGGGCTTTTGTATATAAGGAGCGGAGCCGGGCTGTGCGGGAGCAGTCGTTTGGTGGAGGAAGCAACCAGCAGCTGTGGTGTCCCCGTCACCTCCGGAACCAAACGACTGACGAGTCCTCCCAAGCGCGGGCCTCTTATAACATAAGGGAGTGCCGCATGTACTCGGTTGAGCACGGCTCGGGAGGGCCCGTCAGCCGGATTGTCCCTTGAGGCGACGGTTCGCCACGCGAGGCGGATGCCCCGCTCTGCTGCCAATTTTATTAGTTTCACATACAATGGAAGCATATACAAGTTAGAGTTCAGTATTGGGCCTCGGCCCGTAACAAGAGTATAACGTGCATCACTAGAGTCAGTATATACATTTACACTAAGAGTTTCTGTTCCTGCACAATCTTCTATCGCCCAAATGGCCGCTGAGATGGCGGCTGCCGTTTCAGATTCATTAATGGTTGTAGGGTGTCTGTATGACTGAGCCCAGGCCAAATCTTGATGTGGTTGTCGAAGGACAGCAGCAATGGACCATGGAGTTGCGTCCGAGTAGATGTCAATTTCGTTTCTCCGGGCGCCTGTATCCCTGGGAGTATCCATGAAATCGTGAGTCAATAATCGCCTTGGCCAGAAGGCTTCTCCAGACAAAACGTGTCTTACAAAGAACATGGGCCAACCCAGAACCCAGCTGCTTGCTGGGCCTGCTTTTCCGCGTAGTGAGGAGTGTCCTTAAGAATTTGTCGTATGCGTTTCTTCGTGATTGGATGCAAGAGAATACAGCTTGCTGCAATGTTAATTGTTACTCCCAGATAGGTTATAATCACTGTGGGTGTCAACACACATTTGTCCCGGTTAAGCGTCGCCCCAATCACTACTTCTAAGAACAGAGTCACTTCCTCTACATTAATTTGTGGGCCATGAATGAGCCAATCGTCGAGATACGCGATAATTCGCAACTGTGGAAATTGTTCCTGGAGCAGCTCCCCGACGGCTACAGCCCATCGCTGCATCACGCTCGGCGCTAAGGCGTGCCCCATGGGCAGTCTTTGCCAACAATAATGTTTTTTGTTGTAGTATACTCCATATGTGAAGATGTCACGGTTTCGTAGAGGTATCTGGTGAAATCAACTTTTCAAGTCAACTTTGATCGCCACATGGTCACTCGGTATTGCTTGCAGAGCTAGCGCTGGCGATTGCAGCGTGAACTTCGGAGTTTGAATATATGGGGTCCATGTGGACAAATCATAGATCACCCTCGCCATCCCGTTGGCCTTGGGGACCAAGAACAACGGGAAGGCGAAGAAGGGCTTAAATTCACACAATATGTCGTTATTCACAAGATCACTAATCACTTCACACATAAGATCTGAAACTGTTGTCTTCCTGTATACCGCCGGAGCGTTGGTCGGTCTAGGGAGTGACACTCCCTCTGCCATGATGCGTTGCGCGTAGTTGCCACATGGTGTGTCCAAGTATGGTATGGGATTCGCTGCCGGAACAGCCGTCGACACGTACTGCGTAGGAGGAGGCGCGTGTGTAGGTCTCTGGATTTCATGAAAGTCTGCCTGGTGCACTTGGTGTTTCAGCACGGGGGGTCTTTGTGGATACCGGGGGTCGAATTCCCAGTACTCGTCCTCGTCTTCTGGGCCTCTGTCCTGGTCCGGGTACAGAATGTGGAGCTCTGGAAGATGTTGCTCCGCCGGGTGTCGCCCAGTCTCCTCGGGAGTGCCGGAGTCGTCTCCACCCTGGCTGCTGCGGTCCTCGGTCATTACGTCCCATGGTGCGCTGCGCCATCTTATCCAGAATAGATCCTGATCTTGGTGTGGTATTATGTTATCGGGCACTTCTGGTATCTCCTCTGGTGAGAGGTCGTTACCTTCTGGATCGTAACTGGTCCAAAATTGTTGAAGCGCCGTCTGAAGGTGCCCCGTCGTCGGATATCGGGTGAAGACTGTGGGCGGCGTGTGAGACCGCTCTGCCCACTTGGCGGGAGAGGTTAGCTCCGACACTCTCCCCCTCCGACGGCGGTGTGTCGGTCGACACATGTTAATACGGAAAACACAAAATAAACGCTGCTGTGGTGTCCCCGTCACCTCCGGAACCAAACGACTGACGAGTCCTCCCAAGCGCGGGCCCCTTATAACCTAAGGGAGCGCCGCATGTACTCGGCTGAGCGCGTCTCGGGAGGGCCTGTCAGCCGGATTGTCCCTTGAGGCGACGGTTCGCCACGCGAGGCGGATGCCCCGCTCTGCTGCCAATTTTATTAGTTTCACATACAATGGAAGCATATACAAGTTAGAGTATAGTATTGGGCCTCTGCCCGTAACAAGAGTATAACGTGCAAACTAGAGTCAGTATATGCATTTACACTTATAGTTTCTATTCCTGCACAATCTTCTATCGCCCAAATGGCCGCTGAGATGGCGGCTGCCGTTTCAGATTCATTAATGGTTGTAGGATGTCTGTATGCCTGAGCCCAGGCCAAATCTTGATGTGGTTGTCGAAGGACAGCAGCAATGGACCATGGAGTTGCGTCCGAGTAGCTGTCAATTTCGTTTCTCCGGGGGCCTGTATCCCTGGGAGTATCCATGAAATCCTGAGTCAATAATCGCCTCGGCCAGAAGGCTTCTCCAGACAAAACGTGTCTTACAAAGAACATGGGCCAACTCAGAACCCAGCTGCTTGCTGGGCCTGCTTTTCCGTGTAGTGAGGAGTGTCCTTAAGAATTTGTCGTATGCGCTTCTTCGTGGTTGGATGCAAGAGAATACAGCTTGCTGCAATGTTAATTGTTACTCCCAGATAAGTTATAATCACTGTGGGTGTCAACATACATTTGTCCCGGTTAAGCGTAGCCCCAATCACTACTTCTAAGAATAGAGTCACTTCCTCTACATTAATTTGTGGGCCATGAATGAGCCAATCGTCGAGATACGCGATCATTCGCAACTGTGGAAATTGTTCCTGGAGCAGCTCCCCGAGACCTACAGCCCATCGCTGAATCACGCTCGGCTCCAAGTCGTGCCCCATGGGCAGTCTTTGCCAACAATAATGTTTTTTGTTGTAGTATACTCCATATGTGAAGATGTCACGGTTTCGTAGAGGTATCTGGTAAAATCCACTTTTCAAGTCAACTTTGATCACCACATGGTCACTCGGTATTGATTGCAGTGTTCCCCCAGGGGCTCACATCTTGTGGGCGTGGGTTGGTGACCTCGGGTCCCCAGCTGAGTCCGGCATTGCTTCCACTTACTTGTGCCGGGCTCCTCTCCGTCTTCATTCCTGTCGACCTCACTTGGTCAACTCTTGTTCTCTTCTGACCCCGATGGTATTAGGGTATCCGAGGCCTAGGGAGTCTCTTCCTTTCCCGCCTTAATTGGCCCTTGTCTCGTCTTTTCTGATACCCTCCTTCTGCGAGGGGTCAGCCTTCTTTTTCTCTTCCTTTTACCTCCTGCCTTGTGCTCTAGGTCCTTAAGGAGGCAGGGTGTATGTAGCCCCACCACTTCTGGTGCACCCTAGATAATGCTACACCCTCAGGGTCTCACGGCTGGTGAGTTCGGGAGTTGGCGACCCAGAGGGATTCCTGAGCTGGGTCCGTTTTTCCCTATTTTGTCCCTTACCTTTGGGGCGGACCCTCTCCTCTTCCACTTTCCTATCTGCCTTTCATGGCTCTCCTTCCTTCCAAGTCCCTCAGTCCGCTTTCTCCGAGGGTTGAGGGCATTTCTTTTCCTTCCGTACTTTTATTTGCCTTATTCTCCTTTAATTTTCCATTTCTTCTTCTAGTATGTAAGTTAGTAGTTAGTTTTAGTTTTAAGTTCGCTTTTCTTTTTCATCTTAACGATCACCCAAACCATCAGGGGGCGATAACCTAGATGTTAGGCCCCTTAAAACAACAATTATCATCATCATCATGATCAGTGCTTGCGCTATCGACTGCAGCGTGAACTTCGGAGTTTGAATATATGGGGTCCATGTGGACAAATCATAGATCACCCTCGCCATCCCGTTGGCCTTGGGGACCAAGAACAAAGGGAAGGTGAAGAAGGGCTTAAATTCACACAAGATGTCGTTATTCACAAGATCACTAATCACTTCACTCATAAGATCTGAAACTGTTGTCTTCCTGTAGACCGCCGGATCGTTGGTCGGTCTAGAGAGTGACACTCCCTCTGCCATGATGCGTTGCGCGTAGTTGCCACATGGTGTGTCCAAGTATGGTATGGGATTCGCTGCCGGAACAGCCGTCGACACGTACTGCGTAGGAGGAGGCGCGTGTGTAGGTCTCTGGATTTCAGGAATGTCTGCCTGGTGCACTTGGTGTTTCAGCACGGGGGGTCTTCGTGGATACCGGGGGTCGAATTCCCAGTACTCGTCCTCGTCTTCTGGGCCTCTGTCCAGGTCCGGGTCCAGAATGTGGAGCTCTGGATGATGTTGCTCCGCCGGGTGTCGCCCAGTCTCCTCCGGAGTGCCGGAGTCGTTTCCACCCTTCCCCCAGGGGCTCACATCTTGTGGGCGTGGGTTGGCGACCACGGGGCCCCAGCTGAGTCCGGCATTGTTTCCACTTACTTGTGCCGGGCTCCTCTCTGTCTTCTTTCCTGTCGACCTCACTTGGTCAACTCTTGTTCTCTTCTGACCCCGACGGTATTAGGGTATCCGAGGCCTAGGGAGTCTCTTCCTTTCCCGCCTTAATTGGCCCTTGTCTCATCTTTTCTAATACCCTCCTTCTGCGAGGGGTCAGCCTTCTTTTTCTCTTCCTTTTACCTCCTGCCTTGTGCTCTAGGCCCTTAAGGAGGCAGGGTGTATGTAGCCCCACCACTTCTGGTGCACCCTAGATAATGCTACACCCTCAGGGGCTCACGGCTGGTGAGTTCGGGAGTTGGCGACCCCGAGGGATTCCTGAGCTGGGTCCGTTTTCCCCTTTTGTCCCTTACCTGTGGGGCGGACCCTCTCCTCTTTCACTTTCCTATAAGCCTTTCATGGCCCTCCTTCCTTCCAAGTCCCTCAATCCGCCTTCTCCGGGGGCTGAGGGCATTTCTTTTCCTTCTGTCCTTTTATTTGCCTTATTCTCCTTTAGTTTTCCATTTCTTCTTCTAGTATGTAGGTTAGTAGTTAGTTTTAGTTTTAAGTTCGCTTTTCATTTTTCATCTTCACGATCACCCAAACCATCAGGGGCCGATAGCCTAGATGTTAGGCCCCTTAAAACAACAATTATCATCATCATCATCATCGTTTCCACCCTGGCTGCTGCGGTCGTCGCTCATTACGTCCCATGGCGCGCTGCGCCATCTTATCCAGAATAGATCCTGAACTTGGTGTGGTATTATTTTATCGGGCACTTCTGGTATCTCCTCTGGTGCGCGGTCGTTACTTTCTGGATCGTAACTGGTCCAAAATTGTTGAAGCGCCGTCTGAAGGTGCCCCGTCGTCGGATATCGGGTGAAGACTGTGAGCGGCGTGTGAGACCGCTCTGCCCACTTGGCGGGGGAGTTTAGCTCCGACACTCTCCCCCTCCGACGGCGGTGTGTCGGTCGACACATGTTAATACGGAAGACACAAAATAAACGATGTTTTGGTGTCCCCGTCACCTCCGGAACCAAACGACTGGCGAGTCCTCCCAAGCGCGGGCCCCTTATAACCTAAGGGAGCGCCGCATGTACTCGGTTGAGCACGGCTCGGGAGGGCCTGTCAGCCGGATTGTCCCTTGAGGCGACGGTTCACCACGCGAGGCGGATGCCCCGCTCTGCTGCCAATTTTATTAGTTTCACATACAATGGAAGCATATACAAGTTAGAATACAGTATTGGGCCTCGGCTCGTAACAATGTATAACGTGCAACACTAGAGTCAGTATATACATTTACACTAAGAGTTTCTGTTCCTGCACAATCTTCTATCGCCCAAATGGCCGCTGAGATGGCGGCTGCTGTTTCAGATTCATTGATGATTGTAGGATGTCTGTATGCCTGAGCCCAGGCCAAATCTTGATGTGGTTGTCGAAGGACAGCATCAATGGACCATGGAGTTGCGTCCGAGTAGATGTCAATTTCGTTCCTACGGGGGCCTGTGTCCCTGGGAGTATCCATGAAATCCTGATGAGGCTGTCGAAGGACAGCATCAATGGACCATGGAGTTGCGTCCGAGTATATGTCAATTTCGTTTCTACGGGGGCCTGTGTCCATGGGAGTATCCATGAAATCCTGAGTCAATAATCGCCTTGGTCAGAAGGCTTCTCCAGACAAAACGTTTCTTACAAGGAACATGGGCCAACCCATGACCCAGCTGCTTGCTGGGCCTGCTTTTCCGTGTAGTGAGGAGTGTCCTTAAGAATTTGTCGTATGCGTTTCTTCGTGGTTGGATGCAAGAGAATACAGCTTGCTGCAATGTTAATTGTTACTCCCAGACAAGTTATAATCACTGTGGGTGTCAACATACATTTGTCCCGGTTAAGCGGCACCCCAATCACTACTTCTAAGAACAGAGTCACTTCCTCTACATTAATTTGTGGGCCATGAATGAGCCAATCGTCGAGATACGCGATCATTCGCAACTGTGGAAATTGTTCCTGGAGCAGCTCCCCGACGGCTACAGCCCATCGCTTCATCACGCTCGGCGCTAAGGCGTGCCCCTTGGGCAGTCTTTGCCAACAATAATGTTTTTGTTGTAGTATACTCCATATGTGTAGATGTCACGGTTTCGTAGATGTTTCTGGTGAAATCCACTTTTCAAGTCAACTTTGATCGCCACATGGTCACTCGGTATTGATTGCAGTGCTTGCGCTGCCGATTGCAGCGTGAACTTCGGAGTTTGAATATATGGGGTCCATGTGGACAAATCATAGATCACCCTCGCCATCCCGTTGGCCTTGGGGACCAAGAACAACGGGAAGGTGAAGAAGGGCTTAAATTCACACAAGATGTCGTTATTCACAAGATCACTAATCACTTCACTCATAAGATCTGAAACTGTTGTCTTCCTGTAGACCGCCGGAGCGTTGGTCGGTCTAGGGAGTGACACTCCCTCTGCAATGATGCGTTGCGCGTAGTTGCCACATGGTGTGTCCAAGTATGGTATGGGATTCGCTGCCGGAACAGCCGTCGACACGTACTGCGTAGGAGGAGGCGCGTGTGTAGGTCTCTGGATTTCAGGAAAGTCTGCCTGGTGCACTTGGTGTTTCAGCACGGGGGGTCTTCGTGGATACCGGGAGTCGAATTCCCAGTACACGTCCTCGTCTTCTGGGCCTCTGTCCTGGTCCGGGTCCAGAATGTGGAGCTCTGGATGATGTTGCTCCGCCGGGTGTCGCCCAGTCTCCTCCGGAGTGCCGGAGTCGTCTCCACCCTGGCTGCTGCGGTCGTCGCTCATTACGTCCCATGGCGCGCTGCGCCATCTTATCCAGAATAGATCCTGAACTTGGTGTGGATTATGTTATCGGGCACTTCTGGTATCTCCTCTGGTGCGAGGTCGTTACCTTCTGGATCGTAACTGGTCCAAAATTGTTGAGGCGCCGTCTGAAGGTGCCACGTCGTCGGATATCGGGTGAAGACTGTGGGCAGCGTGTGAGACCGCTCTGCCCACTTGGCGGGAGAGGTTAGCTCCGACACTCTCCCCTCCGACGGTGGTGTGTCGGTCGACACGTGTTAATACGGAAGACACAAACTAAACGCTGCTGTGGTGTCCCCGTCACCTCCGGAACCAAACGACTGACGAGTCCTCCCAAGCGCGGGCCCCTCATAACCTAAGGGAGCGCCGCATGTACTCGGTTGAGCACGGCTCGGGAGGGCCCGTCAGCCGGATTGTCCCTTGAGGCGACGGTTCGCCACGCGAGCCGGATGCCCCGCTCTGCTGCCAATTTTATTAGTTTCACATACAATGGAAACATATACAAGTTAGAGTATAGTATTGGGACTCGGCCCGTAACAAGAGTATAACGTGCAACACTAGAGTAAGTATATACATTTACACTAAGTGTTTCTGTTCCTGCACAATCTTCTATCGCACAAATGGCCGCTGAGATGGCGGCTGCCGTTTCAGATTCATTGATGATTGTAGGGTCTCTGTATGCCTGAGCCCAGGCCAAATCTTGATGTGGCTGTCGAAGGACAGCAGCAATGGACCATGGAGTTGCGTCCGAGTAGATGTCAATTTCGTTTCTCCGGGGGCCTGTGTCCCTGGGAGTATCGATGAAATCCCGAGACAATAATCGCCTTGGCCAGAAGGCTTCTCCAGACAAAACGTGTCTTACAAAGAACATGGGCCAACCCAGAACCCAGCTGCTTGCTGGGCCTGCTTTTCCGTGTAGTGAGGAGTGTCCTTAAGAATTTGTCGTATGCGTTTCTTCGTGGTTGGATGCAAGAGAATACAGCTTGCTGCAATGTTAATTGTTACTCCCAGATAAGTTATAATCACTGTGGGTGTCAACATACATTTGTCCCGGTTAAGTGTCGCCCCAATCACTACTTCTAAGAACAGAGTCACTTCATCTACAGTTACCCTCAGGGGCTCACATCTTCTGGGCGTGGGTTGGCAACCACGGGGCCCCAGCTGAGTCCGGCATTGCTTCCACTTACATGTGCCGGGCTCCTCTCCGTCTTCTTTCCTGTCGACCTCACTTGGTCAACTCTTGTTCTCTTCTGACCCCGACGGTATTAGGGTATCCGAGGCCTAGGGAGTCTCTTCCTTTCCCGCCTTAATTGGCCCTTGTCTCATCTTTTCTGATACCCTCCTTCTGCGAGGGGTCAGCCTTCTTTTTCTCTTCCTTTTACCTCCTGCCTTGTGCCCTAGGCCCTTAAGGAGGCAGGGTGTATGTAGCCCCACCACTTCTGGTGCACCCTAGATAATGCTACACCCTCAGGGGCTCACGGCTGGTGAGTTCGGGAGTTGGCGACCCCGAGGGATTCCTGAGCTGGGTCTGTTTTCCCCTTTTTCCCTTACCTTTGGGGCGGACCCTCTCCTCTTTAACTTTCCTATATGCCTTTCATGGCTCTCCTTCCTTCAAAGTCCCTCAATCCCCCTTCTCCGAGGGTTGAGGGCATTTCTTTTCCTTCTGTCCTTTTATTTGCCTTATTCTCCTTTAGCTTTCCATTTCTTCTTCTAGTATGTAGGTTATTCGTTAGTTTTAGTTTTAAGTTCGCTTTTCATTTTCATCTTCACGATCACCCAAACCATCAGGGGCCGATAACCTAGATGTTAGGCCCCTTAAAACAACAATTATCATCATCACCACCTCATTCTTCGAGGGTTGAGTGCATTTCTTTTCTTCCTGTCCTTTACTTGCCTTATCCTTGATTTGTTTACCATTTCTTCTTCCAGTATGTAAGTTTATAGTTAGTATTAGTTATAGTTTTCATTCTCATTTCATCCTTCACTATCACCCAAACCATTAGGGGCCGATAACCTAGATGTTAGGCCCCTTAAAACAAAATTATCATCACACATACCTCATAGGGCTGGCCTCTCAAGCATGCCTGAAACGCAAGCAATACCTGTCTACATTCATGCGTCAATTCATTTGCAGCATTAGCCGATGGATGCTGCAGACGCGAGTTCACTTGTGATAACTGCCGCTTATTTAATAACTAGCTATTGTGCCCGGCGTTGCCCGGGAGATGTCTTTATATGATACCCCCAGGGGCTCACATCTTGTAGGCGTGGGTTGGCGACCACGGGGCCCCAGCTGAGTCCGACATTGCTTCCACTTACTTGTGCCGGGCTCCTCTCCGTCTTCTTTCCTGTCGACCTCACTTTGTCAACTCTTGTTCTCTTCTGACCCCGACGGTATTAGGGTATCCGAGGCCTAGGGAGTCTCTTCCTTTCCCGCCTTAATTGGCCCTTGTCTCATCTTTTCTGATACCCTCCTTCTGCGAGGGGTCAGCCTTCTTTTTCTCTTCCATTTACCTCCTGCCTTGTGCTCTAGGCCCTTAAGGAGGCAGGGTGTATGTAGCCCCACCACTTCTGGTGCACCCTAGATAATGCTACACCCTCAGGGGCTCACGGCTGGTGGGTTCGGGAGTTGGCGACCCCGAGGGATTCCTGAGCTGGGTCCGTTTTTCCCTTTTGTCCCTTACCTTTGGGTCGGACCCTATCCTCTTTCACTTTCCTATCTGCCTTTCATGGCTCTCCTTCCTTCCAAGTCCCTCAATCCGCATTCTTCGAGGGTTGAGGGCATTTCTTTTCCTCCTGTCCTTTATTTGCCTTGTTCTCCTTTAGTTTTCCATTTCTTCTAGTATGTAGGTTGGTAGTTAGTTTTAGTTTTAAGTTTGCATTTCATTTTCATCTTCACGATCACCCAAACCATCAGGGGCCGATAGCCTAGATGTTAGGCCCCTTAAAACAACAATTATCATCATCATCATCAACTAGAGTCAGTATATACATTTGCACTAAGAGTTTCTATTCCTGCACAATCTTCTATCGCCCAATTGGCCGCTGAGATGGCGGCTGCCGTTTCAGATTCATTAATGGTTGTAGGTTGTCTGTATGCCTGAGCCCAGGCCAAATCTTGATGTGGCTGTCGAAGGACAGCAGCAATGGACCCTGGAGTTGCGTCCGAGTAGCTGTCAATTTCGTTTCTCCGGGGGCCTGTATCCCTGGGAGTAACCATGAAATCCTGAGTCAATAATCGCCTTGGCCAGAAGGCTTCTCCAGACAAAACGTGTCTTACAAAGAACATGGGCCAACCCAGAACCCAGCTGCTTGCTGGGCCTGCTTTTCCGTGTAGTGAGGAGTGTCCTTAAGAATTTGTCGTATGCGTTTCTTCGTGGTTGGATGCAAGAGAATACAGCTTGCTGCAATGTTAATTGATACTTCCAGATAAGTTATAATCACTGTGGGTGTCAACATACATTTGTCCCGGTTAAGCGTCGCCCCAATCACTATTTCTAAGAACAGAGTCACTTCCTCTACATTAATTTGTGGGCCATGAATGAGCCAATCGTCGAGATACACGATCATTCGCAACTGTGGAAATTGTTCCTGGAGCAGCTCCCCGAGGGCTACAGCCCATCGCTGCATCACGCTCGGCTCTAAGGCGTGCCCCATGGGCAGTCCTTGCCAACAATAATGTTTTTTGTTGTAGTATACTCCATATG
The DNA here is from genome assembly GCA_946902985.2 of Meconema thalassinum. Classification (NCBI taxonomy): domain Eukaryota; kingdom Metazoa; phylum Arthropoda; class Insecta; order Orthoptera; family Tettigoniidae; genus Meconema; species Meconema thalassinum. The sequence goes on along the minus strand of OX336392.1, from coordinate 498,018,905 downwards.
TGAAGATGTCACGGTTTCGTAGAGGTATCTGGTAAAATCCACTTTTCAAGTCATCTTTGATCACCACATGGTCACTCGGTATTGATTGCAGTGCTTGCGCTGCCGACTGCAGCGTGAACTTCGGAGTTTGAATATATGGGGTCCATGTGGACAAATCATAGATCACCCTCGCCATCCCGTTGGCCTTGGGGACCAACAACAACGGGAAGGTGAAGAAGGGCTTAAATTCACACAAGATGTCGTTATTCACAAGATCACTTATCACTTCACTCATAAGATCTGAAACTGTTGTCTTCCTGTAGACCGCCGGAGCGTTGGTCGGTCTAGGGAGTGACACTCCCTCTGCCATGATGCGTTGCGCGTAGTTGCCACATGGTGTGTCCAAGTATGGTATGGGATTCGCTGCCGGTACAGCCGTCGACACGTTCTGTGTAGGAGGAGGCGCGTGTGCAGGTCTCTGGATTTCAGGAATGTCTGCCTGGTGCACTTGGTGTTTCAGCACGGGGGGTCTTCGTGGATACCGGGGGTCGAATTCCCAGTACTCGTCCTCGTCTTCTGGGCCTCTGTCCTGGTCCGGGTCCAGAATGTGGAGCTCTGGATGATGTTGCTCCGCCGGGTGTCGCCCAGTCTCCTCCGGAGTGCCGGAGTCGTCTCCACCCTGGCTGCTGCGGTCGTCGCTCATTACGTCCCATGGCGCGCTGCGCCATCTTATACAGAATAGATCCTGAACTTGGTGTGGTATTATGTTATCGGGCACTTCTGGTATCTCCTCTGGTGAGAGGTCGTTACCTTCTGGATCGTAACAGGTCATAAATTGTTGAAGCGCCGTCTGAAAGTGCCCCGTTGTCGGATATCGGGTGAAGACTGTGGGCGGCGTGTGAGACCGCTCTGCCCACTTGGCGGCAGAGGTTAGCTCCGACACTCTCCCCCTCCGACGGCGGTGTGTCGGTCGACACATGTTAATACGGAAGACACAAAATAAACGCTGCTGTGGTGTTCCCGTCACCTCCGGAACCAAACGACTGACGAGTCCTCCCAAGCGCGGGCCCTTTATAACCTAAGGGAGCGCCGCATGTACTCGGTTGAGCGCGGCTCGGGAGGGCCTCTCAGCCGGATTGTCCCTTGAGGCGACGGTTCGCCGCGCGAGGCGGATGCCCCACTCTGCTGCCAATTTTATTAGTTTCACATACAATGGAAGCATATACAAGTTAGAGTACAGTATTGGGCCTCGGCCCGTAACAAGAGTATAACGGGCAACACTAGAGTCGGTATATACATTTACACTAATAGTTTCTGTTCCTCCACAATCTTCTATCGCCCAAATGACCGCTGAGAAGGCGGCTGCCGTTTCAGATTCATTAATGGTTGTAGGGTGTCTGTATGCCTGAGCCCAGGCCAAATCTTGATGTGGTTGTCGAAGGACAGCAGCAATGGACCATGGAGTTGCGTCCGAGTAGATGTCAATTTCGTTTCTCCGGGGGCCGGTATCCCTGGGAGTATCCATGAAATCCTGAGTCAATAATCGCCTTGGCCAGAAGGCTTCTCCAGACAAAACGTGTGTTACAAAGGACATGGGCCAACCCAGAACCCAGATGCTTGCTGGGCCTGCTTTTCCGTGTAGTGAGGAGTGTCCTTAAGAATTTGTCGTATGCGTTTCTTCGTGGTTGGATGCAAGAGACTACAGCTTGCTGCAATGTTAATTGTTACTCCCAGATAAGTTATAATCAATGTGGGTGTCAACATACATTTTTCCCGGTTAAGCGTCGCCCCAATCACTACTTCTAAGAACAGAGTCACTTCCTCTACAGTAATTTGTGGGCCATGAATGAGCCAATCGTCGAGATACGCGATCATTCGCAACTGTGGAAATTGTTCCTGGAGCAGCTCCCCGAGGGCTACAGCCCATTGCTGCATCACGCTCGGCGCTAAGGCGTGCCCCATGGGCAGTCTTTGCCAACAATAATGTTTTTTGTTGTAGTATACTCCATATGTGAAGATGTCACGTTTTCGTAGAGGTATCTGGTAAAATCCACTTTTCAAGTCAACTTTGATCGCCACATGGTCACTCGGTATTCCTGCAGTGCTTGCGCTGCCGATTGCAGCGTGAACTTCGGATTTTGAATATATGGGGTCCATGTGGACAAATCATAGATCACCCTCGCCATCCCGTTGGCCTTCGGGACCAAGACCAACGGGAAGGCGAAGAAGGGCTTAAATTCACACAAGATGTCGTTATTCACAAGATCACTAATCACTTCACTCATACGATCTGAAACTGTTGTCTTCCTGTAGACCGCCGGAGCGTTGGTCGGTCTAGGGAGTGACACTCCATCTGCCATGATGCGTTGCTTGTAGTTGCCACATGGTGTGTCCAAGTATGGTATGGGATTCGCTGCCGGAATAGCCGTCGACACGTACTGCGTAGGAGGAGGCGCGTGTGTAGGTCTCTGGATTTCAGGAAAGTCTGCCTGGTGCACTTGGTGTTTCAGCACGGGGGGTCTTCGTGGATACCGGGGGTCGAATTCCCAGTACTCGTCCTCGTCTTCTGGGCCTCTGTCCTGGTCCGGGTCCAGAATGTGGAGCTCTGGAAGATGTTGCTCCGCCGGGTGTCGCCCAGTCTCCTCGGGAGTGCCGGAGTCGTCTCCACCCTGGCTGCTGCGGTCGTCGGTCATTACGTCCCATGGCGCACTGCGCCATCTTATCCAGAATAGATCCTGAACTTGGTGTGGTATTATGTTATCGGGCACTTCTGGTATCTCCTCTGGTGAGAGGTCGTTACCTTCTGGATCGTAACAGGTCATAAATTGTTGAAGCGCCGTCTGAAGGTGCCCCGTCGTCGGATATCGGGTGAAGACTGTGGGCGGCGTGTGAGGCTGCTCTGCCCACTTGGCGGGAAAGGGTAGCTCCGACGGCGGTGTGTCGGTCGACACATGTTAATACGGAAAACACAAAATAAACGCTACTGTGGTGTCCCCGTCACCTCAGGAACCAAACGAGTGACGAGTCCTCCCAAGCGCGGGCCCCTTATAACCTAAGGGAGCGCCGCATGTACTCGGTTGAGCGCGGCTCGGGAGGGCCCGTCAGCCGGATTGTCCCTTGAGGCGACGGTTCGCCACGCGAGGCGGATGCCCCGCTCTGCTGCCAATTTTATTAGTTTCACATACAATGAAAGCATATACAAGTTAGAGTACAGTATTGGGCCTCGGCCCGTAACAATGTATAACGTGCAACACTAGAGTCAGTATATACATTTACACTAAGAGTTTCTATTCTTGCACAATCTTCTATCGCCCAAATGGCCGCTGAGATGGCGGCTGCCGTTTCAGATTCATTAATGGTTGTAGGGTGTCTGTATGCCTGAGCCCAGGCCAAAACTTGATGTGGTTGTCGAAGGACAGCAGCAATGGACCATGGAGTTGCGTCCGAGTAGCTGTCAATTTCGTTTCTCCGGGGGCCTGTATCCCTGGGAGTATCCATGAAATCCTGAGTCAATAATCGCCATGGCCAGAAGGCTTCTCCAGACAAAACGTGTCTTAAAAAGAACATGGGCCAACCCAGAACCCAGCTGCTTGCTGGGCCTGCTTTTCCGTGTAGTGAGGAGTGCCCTTAAGAATTTGTCGTATGTGTTTCTTCGTGGTTGGATGCAAGAGAATACAGCTTGCTGCAATGTTAATTGATACTCCCAGATAAGTTATAATCACTGTGGGTGTCAACATACATTTGTCCCGGTTAAGCGTCACCCCAATCACTACTTCTAAGAACAGAGTCACTTCCTCTACATTAATTTGTGGGCCATGAATGAGCCAATCGTCGAGATACGCGATCATTCGCAACTGTGGAAATTGTTCCTGGAGCAGCTCCCCGAGGCCTACAGCCCATCGCTGCATCACGCTCGGCTCCAAGTCGTGGCCCATGGGCAGTCTTTGCCAACAATAATGTTTTTTGTTGCAGTATACTCCATATGTGAAAATGTCACGGTTTCGTAGAGGTATCTGGTAAAATCCACTTTTCAAGTCAACTTTGATCACCACATGGTCACTCGGTATTGATTGCAGTGCTTGCGCTGCCGACTGCAGCGTGAACTTCGGAGTTTGAATATATGGGGTCCATGTGGACAAATCATAGATCACCCTCGCCATCCCGTTGGCCTTGGGGACCAAGAACAACGGGAAGGTGAAGAAGGGCTTAAATTCACACAAGATGTCGTTATTCACAAGATCACTAATCACTTCATTCATAAGATCTGAAACTGTTGTCTTCCTGTAGACCGCCGGAGCGTTGGTCGGTCTAGAGGGTGACACTCCCTCTGCCATGATGCGTTGCGCGTAGTTGCCACATGGTATGTCCAAGTATGGTATGGGATTCGCTGCCGGAACAGCCGTCGACACGTACTGCGTAGGAGGAGGCGCGTGTGTAGGTCTCTGGATTTCAGGAATGTCTGCCTGGTGCACTTGGTGTTTCAGCACGGGGGGTCTTCGTGGATACCGGGGGTCGAATTCCCAATACTCGTCCTCGTCTTCTGAGCCTCTGTCCTGGTCCGGGTCCAGAATGTGGAGCTCTGGATGATGTTGCTCCGCCGGGTGTCGCCCAGTCTCCTCCGGAGTGCCGGAGTCGTTTCCACCGTGGCTGCTGCGGTCGTCGCTCATTACGTCCCATGGCGCGCTGCGCCATCTTATCCAGAATAGATCCTGAACTTGGTGTGGTATTATTTTATCGGGCACTTCTGGTATCTCCTCTGGTGCGAGGTCGTTACTTTCTGGATCGTAACTGGTCCAAAATTGTTGAAACGCCGTCTGAAGGTGCCCCGTCGTCGGATATCGGGTGAAGACTGTGAGCGGCGTGTGAGACCGCTCTGCCCACTTGGCGGGGGAGTTTAGCTCCGACACTCTCCCCCTCCGACGGCGGTGTGTCGGTCGACACATGTTAATACGAATGACACAAACTAAACGCTGCTGTGGGGTCCCCGTCACCTCCGGAACCAAATGACTGACGAGTCCTCCCAAGCGCGGCCCCTTATAACCTAAGGGAGCGCCGCATGTACTCGGTTGAGCACGGCTCGGGAGGGCCTGTCAGCCGGATTGTCCCTTGAGGCGACGGTTCACCACGCGAGGCGGATGCCCCGCTCTGCTGCCAATTTTATTAGTTTCACATGCAATGGAAGCATATACAAGTTAACGTACAGTATTGGGCCTCGGCCCGTAACAATGTATAACGTGCAACACTAGAGTCAGTATATACATTTACACTAAGAGTTTCTGTTCCTGCACAATCTTATATCGCCCAAATGGCCGCTGAGATGGCGGCTGCTGTTTCAGATTCATTGATGGTTGTAGGATGTCTGTACGCCTGAGCCCAGGCCAAATCTTGATGTGGTTGTCGAAGGACAGCAGCAATGGACCATGGAGTTGCGTCCGAGTAGATGTCAATTTCGTTCCTACGGGGGCCTGTGTCCCTGGGAGTATCCATGAAATCCTGAGTCAATAATCGCCTTGGCCAGAAGGCTTCTCCAGACAAAACGTATCTTACAAGGAACATGGGCCAACCCATGACCCAGCTGCTTTCTGGGCCTGCTTTTCCGTGTAGTGCGGAGTGTCCTTAAGAATTTGTCGTATGCGTTTCTTCGTGGTTGGATGCAAGAGAATACAGCTTGCTGCAATGTTAATTGTTACTCCCAGATAAGTTATAATCACTGTGGGTGTCAACATACATTTGTCCCGGTTAAGCGTCGCCCCAATCACTACTTCTAAGAACAGAGTCACTTCCTCTACATTAATTTGTGGGCCATGAATGAGCCAATCGTCGAGATACGCGATCATTCGCAACTGTGGAAATTGTTCCTGGAGCAGCTCCCCGACGGCTACAGCCCATCGCTGCATCACGCTCGGCGCTAAGGCGTGCCCCTTGGGCAGTCTTTGCCAACAATAATGTTTTTTGTTGTAGTATACTCCATATGTGTAGATGTCACGGTTTCGTAGATGTATCTTGTGAAATCCACTTTTCAAGTCAACTTTGATCGCCACATGGTCACTCGGTATTGATTGCAGTGCTTGCGCTGCCGATTGCAGCGTGAACTTCGGAGTTTGAATATATGGGGTCCATGTGGACAAATCATAGATCACCCTCGCCATCCCGTTGGCCTTGGGGACCAAGAACAACGGGAAGGTGAAGAAGGGCTTAAATTCACACAAGATGTCGTTATTCACAAGATCACTAATCACTTCATTCATAAGATCTGAAACTGTTGTCTTCCTGTAGACCGCCGGAGCGTTGGTCGGTCTAGGGAGTGACACTCCCTCTGCCATGATGCGTTGCGCGTAGTTGCCACATGGTGTGTCCAAGTATGGTATGGGATTCGCTGCCGGAACAGCCGTCGACACGTACTGCGTAGGAGGAGACGCGTGTGTAGGTCTCTGGATTTCAAGAAATTCTGCCTGGTGCACTTGGTGTTTCAGCTTGGGGGGTCTTCGTGGATACCGGGGTTCGAATTCCCAGTACTCGTCCTCGTCTTCTGGGCCTCTGTCCTGGTCCGGGTCCAGAATGTGGAGCTCTGGATGATGTTGCTCGGCCGGGTGTCGCCCAGTCTCCTCCGGAGTGCCGGAGTCGTCTCCTCCCTGGCTGCTGAGGTCGTCGCTCATTACGTCCCATGGCGCGCTGCGCCATCTTATCCAGCATAGATCCTGAACTTGGTGTGGTATTATGTTATCGGGCACTTCTGGTATCTCCTCTGGTGAGAGGTCGTTACCTTCTGGATCGTAACTGGGCCAAAATTGTTGAAGCGCCGTCTGAAGGTGCCCCGTCGTCGGATATCGGGTGAAGACTGTGGGCGGCGTGTGAGACCGCTCTGCCCACTTGGCGGGGGAGGATAGCTCCGACACTGTCCCCCTCCGACGGCGGTGTGTCGGTCGACACATGTTAATTCGGAAGACACAAATTAACGCTGCTGTGGTGTCGCCGTCACCTCCGGAACCAAACGACTGACGATTCCTCCCAAGCGCGGGCCCCTTATAACCTAAGTGAGCGCCGAATGTACTCAGTTGAGCACGGCTTGGGAGGGCCCGTCAGCCGGATTGTCCCTTGAGGCCCCCCAGGGGCTCACATCTAGTGGGTTGTGGGTTGGCGACCACGGGGCCCCAGCTGAGTCCGGCATTGCTTCCACTTACTTGTGCCGGGCTCCTCTCTCTCTTCTTTCCTGTCGACCTCCCTTGGTCAACTCTTGTTCTCTTCCGACCCCGACGGTATTAGGGTATCCGAGGCCTAGGGAGTCTCTTCCTTTCCCGCCTTAATTGGCCCTTGTCTCATCTTTCCTGATACCCTCCTTCTGTGAGGGGTCAGCCTTCTTGTTCTTTTCCTTTTACCTCCTGCCTTGTGCACATGGCCCTTAAGGAGGCAGGGTGTATGTAGCCCCACCACTTCTGGTGCACCGTCGGTAATGCTACACCCTCAGGGGCTCCCGGCTGGTGAGTTCGGGTGTTGGCGACCCCGAGGGATTCCTGAGCTGGGTCCGTTTTCCCCTTTTATCCCTTCCCGTTGGGGCGGACCTTCTCCTCTCTCCCCTCCCATCTCCTCTTTTCCTTCTATTTCCTTTTCTCTTTAAGATTCCCGCACTGTTTTTGTTACTCGACTCACCGTGTATCGAAATTCCCTTTTAGCGATTTTTTAAGGCATTTTTGATCTATGTTGCATTTTGTAAGTTTTTTCGATCTAAATTACATCTCGCGATTGTTTTTAACCTCAATTGCATTTTGTAAAGATTGACAATCTAAATTGCTTTTTAGTAAGTCTTTCAATGCAGGTTGCGGGGCCTTTTAGTGAGTATTTTGAATTTCAATTGCATTTTGTAAGTATTTTCATCCAAAACCGCATTTCGCACGAATTTTGAATCTAAATTGCATTTTGTTTGGTGGGCATTTTGCACATATTTTGATTCTCAATTGCATTTTGTGGGTATTTTGAATCTAAATTACATTTTGTCAAGTATTTTCAATCTAAATTGCTTTTTGTAAGTATTGTCAATCCACATGAGTCGTTAGAATCACCGTACATTTTGTAAGCATTTTCAATTTCAATTGCATTTTGTAAGTATTTTGAATTTCGATTGCACTTTGTGAATAATTTGGATTGGAACTGGGATAAGGCCTATTTCAATCTGAATTGCATTGTGTATTTTCAATTTCAATTGCATTTTGTAGGTATTTTGAACCTCAATTGCATTTTGTACGTATTTTCGATCTCATTTGCATTTTGTAAGTATTTTGAATTTCAGTTGCATTTTGTAAGTATTTCGACGCTACATTGCATTTTGTACGTATTTTGAACCTAGCCTTCATTTTGTGGGTATTTTTCAATCTATTCCTTTTGTGAATCTTTTCGTTCTAAATTCCCTTTTGTAAGAACATTTTGTGAGTCGTTTCAATCCGAGTTCCTTTTTGTAAGTATTTTCCGTCTCACTTAATTTTCGTTCTGGTTTCCGTTTCATTATCATTTTCGCTATCACCCAGATCATTAGGGGCCGATAACCTAGATGTTAGGCCCCTTAAAACAACAATTATCATCATATCATCATCATGTCCCTTGAGGCGACGGTTCGCCACGCGAGGCGGATGCCCCGCTCTGCTGCCAATTTTATTAGTTTCACATACAATGAATGCATATACAAGTTAGAGTATAGTATTGGGCCTCGGCCCGTAACAAGAGTATAACGTGCAACACTAGAGTCAGTATATACATTTACACTAAGAGTTTCTGTTCCTGCACAATCTTCTATCGCCCAAAAGGCCGCTGAGATGGCGGCTGCCGTTTCAGATCCATTGATGGTTGTAGGATGTCTGTATGCCTGAGCCCAGGCCAAATCTTGATGTGGCTGTCGAAGGACAGCAGCAATGGACCATGGAGTTGCGTCCGAGTAGATGTCAATTTCGTTTCTCCGGGGGCCTGTGTCCCTGGGAGTATCGATGATATCCCGAGCCAATTATCGCGTTGGCCAGAAGGCTTCTCCAGACAAAACGTGCCTTACAAGGAACATGGGCCAACCCATGACCCAGCAGGCCCAGCTAAGGTACCCAGCTGCTTGCTGGGCCTGCTTTTCCGTGTAGTGAGGAGTGTCCTTAAGAATTTGTCGTATGCGTTTCTTCGTGGTTGGATTACTGCTTGCTGCAATGTTAATTGTTACTCCCAGATAAGTTATAATCATTGTGGGTGTCAACACACATTTGTCCCGGTTAAGCGTCGCCCCAATCACTACTTCTAAGAACAGAGTCACTTCCTCTACATTAATTTGTGGGCCATGAATGAGCCAATCGTCGAGATACGCGATCATTCGCAACTGTGGAAATTGTTCCTGGAGCAGCTCCCCGACGGCTACAGCCCATCGCTGCATTACGCTCGGCGCTAAGGCGTGCCCCATGGGCAGTCTTTGCCAACAATAATGTTTTTTGTTGTAGTATACTCCATATGTGAAGATGTCACGGCTTCGTAGAGGTATCTGGTGAAATCCACTTTTCAAGTCAACTTTGATCGCCACATGGTCACTCGGTATTGCTTGCAGTGCTTGCGCTGCCGATTGCAGCTTGAACTTCGGAGTTTGAATATATGGGGTCCATGTGGACAAATCATAGATCACCCTCGCCATCCCGTTGGCCTTGGGGACCAAGCACAACGGGAAGGCGAAGAAGGGCTTAAATTCACACAAGATGTTATTCACAAGATCACTAATCACTTCACTCATAAGATCTGAAACTGTTGTCTTCCTGTAGACCGCCGGAGTGTTGGTCGGTCTAGGAAGTGACACTCCCTCTGCCATGATGCGTTGTGCGTAGTTGCCACATGGTGTGTCCAAGTATGGTATGGGATTCGCTGCCGGAAAAGCCGTCGACACGTACTGCGTAGGAGGAGGCGCGTGTGTAGGTCTCTGGATTTCAGGAAAGTCTGCCTGGTGCACCTGGTGTTTCAGCACGGGGGTTCTTCGTGGATACCGGGGGTCGAATTCCCAGTACTCGTCCTCGTCTTCTGGGCCTCTGTCCTGGTCCGGGTCCAGAATGTGGAGCTCTGGATGATGTTGCTCCGCCGGGTGTCGCCCAGTCTCTTCCGGAGTGCCGGAGTCGTCTCCACCCTGGCTGCTGCGGTCGTCGCTCATTACGTCCCATGGCGCGCTGCGCCATCTTATCCAGAATAGATCCTGAACTAGGTGTGGTATTATGTTATCGGGCACTTCTGGTATCTCATCTGGTGAGAGGTCGTTACCTTCTGGATCGTAACTGGTCCAAAATTGTTGAAGCGCCGTCTGAATGTGCCACGTCGTCGGATATCGGGTGAAGACTGTGGGCGGCGTGTGAGACCGCTCTGCCCACTTGGCGGGAGAGGTTAGCTCCGACACTCTCCCCCTCCGACGGCGGTGTGTCGGTCGACACGTGTTAATACGGAAGACACAAACTAAACGCTGCTGTGGTGTCCCCGTCACCTCCGGAACCAAACGACTGACGAGTCCTCCCAAGCGCGGGCCCCTTATAACCTAAGGGAGCGCCGCATGTACTCGGTTGATCACGGCTCGGGAGGGCCCGTCAGCCGGATTGTCCCTTGAGGCGATGGTTCGCCACGCGAGGCGGATGCCCCGCTCTGCTGCCAATTGTATTAGTTTCACATACAATGGAAGCATATGAAAGTTAGAGTATAATATTGGGCCTCGGCCCGTACCAAGAGTATAACGTGCAACACTAGAGTCAGTATATACATTTACACTAAGAGTTTCTGTTCTTGCACAATCTTCTATCGCCCAAATGGCCGCTGAGATGGCGGCTGCCGTTTCAGATTCATTGATGGTTGTAGGGTGTCTGTATGCCTGAGCCCAGGCCAAATCTTGATGTGGCTGTCGAAGGACAGCAGCAATGGACCATGGAGTTGCGTCCGAGTAGATGTCAATTTCGTTTCTCCGGGGGCCTGTATCCCTGGGAGTATCGATGAAATCCTGAGTCAATAATCGCCTTGGCCAGAAGGCTTCTCCAGACAAAACGTGTCTTACAAGGAACATGGGCCAACCCATGACCCAGCAGGCCCAGCTAAGGTACCCAGCTGCTTGCTGGGCCTGCTTTTCCGTGTAGTGAGGAGTGTCCTTAAGAATTTGTCGTATGCGTTTCTTCGTGGTTGCATGCAAGAGAATACACCTGGCTGCAATGTTAATTGTTACTCCCAGATAAGTTATAATCACTGTGGGTGTCAACACACATTTGTCCCGGTTAAGCGTCGCCCCAATCACTACTTCTAAGAACAGAGTCACTTCCTCTACATTAATTTGTGGGCCATGAATGAGCCAATCGTCGAGATACGCGATCATTCGCAACTGTGGAAATTGTTCCTGGAGCAGCTCCCCGAGGGCTACAGCCCATCGCTGCATCACGCTCGGCGCTAAGGCGTGCCCCAGGGGCAGTCTTTGCCAACAATAATGTTTTTTGTTGTAGTATACTCCATATGTGAAGATGTCACGTTTTCGTAGAGGTATCTGGTAAAATCCACTTTTCAAGTCAACTTTGATCGCCACATGGTCACTCGGTATTGCTTGCAGTGCTTGCGCTGCCGATTGCAGCGTGAACTTCGGAGTTTGAATATATTGGGTCCATGTGGACAAATCATAGATCACCCTCGCCATCCCGTTGGCCTTCGGGACCAAGACCAACGGGAAGGCGAAGAAGGGCTTAAATTCACACAAGATGTCGTTATTCACAAGATCACTAATCACTTCACTCATAAGATCTGAAACTGTTGTATTCCTGTAGACCGCCGGAGCGTTGGTCGGTCTAGGGAGTGACACTCCCTCTGCCATGATGCGTTGCGCGTAGTTGCCACATGGTGTGTCCAAGTATGGTATGGGATTCGCTGCCGGAACAGCCGTCGACACGTACTGCGTAGGAGGAGGCGCGTGTGTAGGTCTCTGGATTTCAGGAATGTCTGCCTGGTGCACTTGGTGTTTCGGCACGGGGGGTCTTCGTGGATACCGGGGGTCGAATTCCCAGTACTCGTCCTCGTCTTCTGGGCCTCTGTCCTGGTCCGGGTCCAGAATGTGGAGCTCTGGATGATGTTGCTCGGCCGGGTGTCGGTCGCCCAGTCTCCTCCGGAGTGCCGGAGTCGTCTCCTCCCTGGCTTGTAATCTCTCAATTCTAGCCACAAGATGGCTTCACCCAGAGAAGCCATTTGTAACTTTGAAGATACAAAATTTAAATAAAAATGAATATTCTGCCTCATAAATGGCCTTTCTTTAAATTTTAAGCAACTGACATAATTGGTATTGTAATTAAACAAATCCACCTTATCGAAACTCTTCTTATCTCCGGGCGTGTGCAGATATTCTGAAAGGACTGGCTCGTACATAGGCCTTACCAAAACCTCCTATAAATTAATAAAGATGAAGGAAGGTTTACATGCATCTAACTAAAAAGAAACTATCCAATTTAAATTTACTTTATATTCTGAAGCTGCATGCGCGAAATTGATAAATATAATAAAAAGAGTGACACCCAAGAAATGCAATTAAAATATATAATATAATAATAATAATAATAATAATAATAATATTTAGGCCTTTAAAGATTTCTTAGTTTGTTTTCACATTACCGGTAATGCCGTCGTCTGCCCAATATGTCCATTTCATCACCACTTTGAAGCTGGTCAGCCATGCCATTATGGTTTACCGCCATGAAGGTCTTCTTCAACTTAGCACAGTTATCTTGATGGGTATTAGCCCTACTATGATTGTGGCATTACAGCCAGAACCCAATCACGTGGTACCCTCCATACTAAAACAATTCGGAGGTACCGTACGGTCTTCAAGCTTTCCGTAGAAACACCAAGCGCTCAGCTCAAGAGAGACACCCTACACAACCTGACATCTCCAAGTCCAGCGAGACAATCCATTCCGCAGTGCATCCAGTAGCTTGCTACCACACGTCTGAAACCCACAGCTCCTTCCAGGAAGTCTTATTGTCATACGCCTGCTTGTCCATTCCACTCCTAGCAAGGCCCCCTGGCTGCTTCCTCCTCACCCTCCCCGGGGTAAGCGAGCATACCTGCTCGAGACAATAGCGTCCATAAATGCTGCCTCCTGTACGTGTGACCAAAACATGAACCTGACTCCTGGTTCAGTGGTCCGAACAATATTAATAAACTTTCTTAGACAACATATGATTAGAGCTAGCTTCAGAATCTTGTCAAAAGTGACCTAAAATACATTGAATAATTAATAATAAAAAGCATTCGTATATGATAATAGTAATAATAATAATAATGACACTGCGTCTACTGCAGACGTGTCCAATGCAATTGAACACGTTGCCAACACGATAACATGATATAAAGAAATAATAAACCCACTAGCCTACATTAAAACTGTCATGGGGGACTCATAAAATATAGGTTACAGAACGCCCCCTTGCTTTTCATTCATTTGGTCCTATACCATAGAATAAAAAGCAATCCTTTTAGGCATGACTTCCCTTCCAAAATCCTAACTCCTTCCTCCCACAAATATATACACAATCAACAGGGCTACTAGGATATGTACATCCTCAGATTGGAAATATTGTAAATCCCTAGCACCCTGCCGTCCTTTGTATGGAGCTCGTACGCACAGGCCCCTAATTTCCGTGCAATTTCATACGGTCCTTCATACAAATGAAAAAATTTACTCACCAATTTCTGGTCTGCGGACGAGACATGAGGCACCCTCAAAAGCACAAGGTCACCTACATCTAACTTATCTCCTGCCCGCTTCCCTTGCTGCTTCTGCCGTTTCTTACTGGCCTTACATAAATGTTCCCCAGCTAACCTGATACTTAAATCTCTAGGTACGGCCTCCCCTGTCCTCAAACCCAAAATCATGGCAAGTTCGCTGACAGGCTTCCTGCCCAGCTGGACTTCTATGGGAGTGCGACCCGTGCTCTCGTGTTTAGTTACATTGAGCCAACGCTCAACGTCCTCAAGCATCGAAAACCAGGCATTATGTCGCTCACTCACATAAGTCCTAAACATGCGCCCTAGTTCTCTCATTACTCTCTCAGACATGTTTCCTTGGGGATACCTAATAGAGGAATACGTACACTGTATTCCCAGTTCACTCAACTTGGTCCTCCATATCTTCGAGGTGAACTGAGAACCGTGGTCTGAGAGTATTCGGAGTGGCTTACCAAACTCCGGAACATATTTCCCCAGTATGCAATTTACACAACCCCTCCCCGTGGCCTGTCTTAGGGGATAGAGCTTAACATACTTAGAAAAGGCATCAACAACGACAAACACATATTGGTAGCCATACTGAGACTTCACCAACGGCCCATAGAGGTCAACACACACCAACTCACCTGGTTTCTGAGTTAAAACAGCCTGCCTTGGCCCTTCTAAATACCTTGTGGGGTGCTTGCACTTCTGACACAACTCACATGTTGCTAGGGTTTTTCTGACTTCCCTGCCCATGTTTTTCCAGAAGAAGTTCTCCTGAATAGCACCCAACACCTTCTCTGCACCATAGTGGCCTAACTCCTTATGATAAAACCAGATAATATCATACCTCAAAGACTTAGGAACCCACACGCACCATCTCTCGCCAAAGCATTTCCTAGTTAGCAAGTCGTTAACTAGCCTGAATTCCTTATTACCCCTCTTAGCAATGCTCATATGTTCCATTTCTTCGAGTTCCCGATAAATGTCCTGAATCTCCTCGTCCTTGCATTGTTCCTCTCTCATTTTACCCAACTTTAACCTCTCCCCGTCCCTATCTGACATTCTAGTTACACAGACCAAAATTCCTTCCTCTCTCCTAGCTTCAACTCCCTCCCCAGCAATTTCCGGGTGGCGACTCACAAAATCCGCGAATGCGTTTTCTGACCCTTTTACGTGAAATATATCAAAATCGTACTCTTGGATCGCCAATATCCACCTAGAAAGCCGGTTCGAGGTTATCCTACATGTCCTAAGAAACGTAAGTGCGTTATGGTCTGTATAGATTAGGAATTTCCGGCCAAGCACATAGGTCCGGAACTTACCCAGCGAATACACAATGGCTAGCAATTCCTTCTCACTAGTAGTGTATCTTTTCTCCGCGGAATTTAGACCTCTACTAGCGAGTGACACGATGCCTAGATTACCATCCCCATCCTTTTGACAAAGCACCCCTGCTAACCCTAAGTCGCTAGCATCTGTCATCACTATATACTGACTATCCTGCCCGGGGTACCTAAGTGTGACAGCATCCCTAAAACCCTCTTTAAGTTTGATGAATGCCTCATCGTGTTCCTTTTCCCAAACCCACTTTGAATTCTGTTTAAGTAACCCGCTAAATGGCCCGCACAGCTGCGAATACCGCAGTACAAACCTCCTGAAATAATTACATACCCCCAGAAAAGAGCGAAGTTGTTTGACGTTACGTGGTGTCCGAGTGTTGATTATGTTGTCTAATTTCGACCCTTCTGGCGTAACCCCCTGTGGTGTAATAGTGTGGCCTAAAAACGTGATCTGTTGTGCACAAAAGGTCGCCTTCTTAAGTTTCACTGTGAACCCGGCCCGATGCAACTTCCCAAAACGATTCTAAGGTGTTCCATGTGTTCCCCATATGTACGTGATGCGATGACTAAGTCATCGATGTAACTGGCTGTGAAATCCCCTGTGTCGTGTCCCAGAGCGATGTTAAGTGCGCGAATGAGCCCAGCTGACGATGTTTTCATACCAAAAGGAATCCGTGTAAATTGTAACAGCTGGTTTTTGTAACAAAAAGCCGTGAATTGCCTATCCTCCTTCCGTAAGGGTACCTGCCAAAAACTAGCACTCAAATCTAATGTGGACAGCCATTCTTTACCCCCAAATCTCTGAACTAAATCCTCAGTAGTTTCCGGTCGCTGATGATCCGGCGCAATGCGTTTATTAGCTTGTCTTGCATCCAAACATAGCCTAACTGACCCATCCTTCTTAATCACTACTACCAACGGATTGACATACTGGCTCCTACTGAATTCGATCACCTCATCGTTTAGCATCTGCGAAATGACATCATCTACTGCTTTGACATGGGCGTGTGGTATCGGGTATCTAACACCATTAAAACTAGACCTATCGGTGATCTCGAAACTATGCTCGTACACATGTGTCCTACCAGGTTTGTCAGAGAACACCTCACTGTGGTCTCTCAAGACCTCTAACAACTGAGCCTTCTGCTCTACCTCCAACATGGTATCTTCCACAACACTTGTAAATTCACCTTCACGCTCCTCTTCCACTACCATACTACAACTTTGAATATCCTCTGATACCATGTCACTGCTAACCTCACTGACTTCTTCCTCTTCATTTAAAACCTGGACACACACTGATATACTCACAAAAGTTCCCGAGTCCACCTGATAACTCAGACTAACCGTATCAAAATTCTCACCCCACTTGAATCTCACCTTAGATTCGCCGTAATCAAGCTTACACATCTGACTGCTTAGCCAATCCGCACCCAATATGACAGGATACACTAAATTCGCAACCACTAGAAAACTCTGACGACCACATTTCTCATCAATGTACATTGGTGCGACAACCTGTCTACGCACTCTCTGTGACTTAGTCCCAACAGCAGACAATATAAATATATTGGACACAGTAATCTCCTCTATGGATTCTCCTTTACTCTTAACCTCATCATAAAAGCCTGCCTTAATGCAAGAACACATGCTCCCTGAGTCCAATAAGGCATCGACGACTTGACCCCATATCTTCACTTTAATCACAGGACTGATCAACGTTGGCTCACATCTCTCCTGCATAACCTCAACCTGGTCATCTAACAATTCCTTTCTAACATCAAGGTCGTATTCTATCTTCTTCAACACATGAACTGGAATACTGGGATGGGACCCTCTATCTGACCGTCTTAAAGAGCCCTGTTCCCGTTTAAATTACTCGGCTGAGCTGGCTGTCTCTCTTCTTCACGCCCCCTATTCTCTAACTGCCTTTGTTCCCCAGGTCCCCGATTTTCTGCCTGCCTCTGTTCTCCGCGCCCCCTATTCCGAAAATTCCCTTGGTCACCCCTATCCCTATTTACAAAATTTCCTCTATCATTCCTCACAAAGTTACCTGGCCTATCAATATTCCTACGCTCATAATGCCTATTCCCTTCCTCCTGATACCCCTGATCGTAATTTCCTCCCCTTCCCTGTTCTTGCCTTTTGCCTCCCATTCTACCCAAAGTATCAAACCTTTCTAACACACGTTCCATGTCCTTAATCGTATTTACATCCTGCATGACTACGGCCATCTTCACCTCATCAGAAAAATGACGGGCCATACGCCTAACAATATCACCTTCAGAAGAACTAGTGTCTAAATTCTGACTGATAAGGACATGTGTGAGGAAATACTCCGTCATGCTCACCCCCTGATTCGACTGATACCTCCCAAAAGAAATCTTGTCTCTTTCTCTTCCTTTAGTCTGTTCGTTCCAGAACTTTCCCTCAAACTTCTGCCTAAAATCTTCTAACCCCTGAAAACCTCCCCTAAAAACTTGATACCAAGATTTAGCCTCCCTCACAAAAGCTAATGATATGATTTCCTCAACAATATCCCAGTCTAAAGTCCCATCTTCTAACCCTTTCGAAAACCTCTTCTGAACAACTTTAACAAACTCCATAGGGTTAAACTGCCTTCCACTAAATTTAGGTAAGTCAGATTCCCTATAGAAGTTACTATGTCCTACAGAGTGATTACAATTTTCCTTATTTGACTTGGCCTGATTCAGCTCTCTTCTTAATTTCAAATTTTCGCCCTCATTAAAGGATTTCAGTTCACTAATCTCTTTTTTTACACTCTTATCTACCATCGTTACTCTGGCTGAAGACACCGCTAGCTCCTGTTCCAAAAACACCTGCTTATTTCTAATCTCAGTTATATCCTTCATCTCTTCCTCTACAACTATCAACCTCTCACTAACTTCTTTCGTGACAATGGCTACCTCATTACTCACCTCGCCTATCTGCTTATCAACAGTATCTATAATGCCCTGCCTCTGTAAGCTCATCTTCTCCTCAACTTGCTCGAATCTTTTATCTACCATCTCAATTCTACTAGCAATTTCCTGACGAATTTCCTTATAGCCTTTACTCATACTCTCTACAATCTTATTAATTTTGCTCTCTAAATCCGTACTTTGAATGTCTATCTTAATACTAAATTCACTGCTTTGATTATTAATTTGAGTACATAAATCATTACTCTGAATATCCATTTTAGTACTTAAATCACTTAGTTTACTACTGAATTTAGACATCATCTGCTCCATTAACTTGATCATCTGTGAGTTTTCCCCCAGCCCTACATTTTCCTCGTCACTATTCACTCCCATTCCTAACTCCTTGCTAGTTGCAACATCATCTTTCTCGGCCCCCTCACGTCCCTCCAACGTACCAGAAATCACATCCTTATCTGCCATTTTACTAAGAACTACTCTCGAATTTGTGGAATCTGACCGCTTATTGGTCTGCCTGTTTGACTGACTCCTGCCTCTTCTAGAATGACCAAGAGTGCTTCGATCAACACTTCTAGATCTCAACTTTAATAAATCAGTCTCACTCTTATTACTTAGCATACCCTCCAAAATCACTGAACATATATACCCTTCCTAAAATACCCGATCAGATTTCACAAATTACCTGTGCGTACTGCCATACTATGCACCAGCCAGCCTTATTCACACTCCATAGTTGGGCGCCATTTGTAATCTCTCAATTCTAGCCACAAGATGGCTTCACCCAGAGAAGCCATTTGTAACTTTGAAGATACAAAATTTAAATAAAAATGAATATTCTGCCTCATAAATGGCCTTTCTTTAAATTTTAAGCAACTGACATAATTGTTATTGTAATTAAACAAATCCACCTTATCGAAACTCTTCTTATCTCCGGGCGTGTGCAGATATTCTGAAAGGACTGGCTCGTACATAGGCCTTACCAAAACCTCCTATAAATTAATAAAGATGAAGGAAGGTTTACATGCATCTAACTAAAAAGAAACTATCCAATTTAAATTTACTTTATATTCTGAAGCTGCATGCGAGAAATTGATAAATATAATAAAAAGAGTGACACCCAAGAAATGCAATTAAAATATATAATATAATAATAATAATAATAATAATAATATTTAGGCCTTTAAAGATTTCTTAGTTTGTTTTCACATTACCGGTAATGCCGTCGTCTGCCCAATATGTCCATTTCATCACCACTTTGAAGCTGGTCAGCCATGCCATTATGGTTTACCGCCATGAAGGTCTTCTTCAACTTAGCACAGTTATCTTGATGGGTATTAGCCCTACTATGATTGTGGCATTACAGCCAGAACCCAATCACGTGGTACCCTCCATACTAAAACAATTCGGAGGTACCGTACGGTCTTCAAGCTTTCCGTAGAAACACCAAGCGCTCAGCTCAAGAGAGACACCCTACACAACCTGACATCTCCAAGTCCAGCGAGACAATCCATTCCGCAGTGCATCCAGTAGCTTGCTACCACACGTCTGAAACCCACAGCTCCTTCCAGGAAGTCTTATTGTCATACGCCTGCTTGTCCATTCCACTCCTAGCAAGGCCCCCTGGCTGCTTCCTCCTCACCCTCCCCGGGGTAAGCGAGCATACCTGCTCGAGACAATAGCGTCCATAAATGCTGCCTCCTGTACGTGTGACCAAAACATGAACCTGACTCCTGGTTCAGTGGTCCGAACAATATTAATAAACTTTCTTAGACAACATATGATTAGAGCTAGCTTCAGAATCTTGTCAAAAGTGACCTAAAATACATTGAATAATTAATAATAAAAAGCATTCGTATATGATAATAGTAATAATAATAATAATGACACTGCGTCTACTGCAGACGTGTCCAATGCAATTGAACACGTTGCCAACACGATAACATGATATAAAGAAATAATAAACCCACTAGCCTACATTAAAACTGTCATGGGGGACTCATAAAATATAGGTTACAGGCTGGTGAGGTCGTCGCTCATTACGTCCCATGGCGCGCTGCGCAATCTTATCCAGAATAGATCCTGAACTTGGTGTGGTATTATGTTATCGGGCACTTCTGGTATCTCCTCTGGTGAGAGGTCGTTACCTTCTGGATCGTAACTGGGCCAAAATTGTTGAAGCGCCGTCTGAAGGTGCCCCGTCGTCGGATATCGGGTGAAGACTGTGGGCGGTGTGTGAGACCGCTCTGCCCACTTGGCGGGGGAGGTTAGCTCCGACACTCTCCCCCTCCGACGGCGGTGTGTCGGTCGACACATGTTAATACGGAAGACACAAATTAACCCTGCTGTGGTGTCGCGGTCACCTCCGGAACCAAACGACTGACGAGTCCTCCCAAGCGCGGGCCCCTTATAACCTAAGTGAGCGTCGAATGTACTCAGTTGAGCACGGCTTGGGAGGGCCCGTCAGCCGGATTGTCCCTTGAGGCGACGGTTCGCCACGCGAAGGGGATGCCCCGCTCTGCTGCCAATTGTATTAGTTTCACATACAATGGAAGCATATACAAGTTACAGTATAGTTTGGGCCTCGGCCCGTAACAAGAGTATAACGTGCAACACTAGAGTCAGTATATACATTTACACTAAGAGTTTCCGTTCCTGCACAATCTTCTATCGCCCAAATGGCCGCTGAGATGGCGGCTGCCGTTTCAGATCCACTGATGGTTGTAGGATGTCTGTATGCCTGAGCCCAGGCCAAATCTTGATGTGGCTGTCGAAGGACAGCAGCAATGGACCATGGAGTTGCGTCCGAGTAGATGTCAATTTCGTTTCTCCGGGGGCCTGTGTCCCTGGGAGTATCGATGATATCCCGAGTCAATTATCGCGTTGGCCAGAAGGCTTCTCCAGACAAAACGTGCCTTACAAGGAACCAACCCATGACCCAGCAGGCCCAGCTAAGGTACCCAGCACCTTGCTGGGCCTGCTTTTCCGTGTAGTGAGGAGTGTCCTTAAGAATTTGTCGTATGCGTTTCTTCGTGGATGGATGCAAGAGAATACTGCTTGCTGCAATGTTAATTGTTACTCCCAGATAAGTTATAATCACTGTGGGTGTCAACACACATTTGTCCCGGTTAAGCGTCGCCCCAATCACTACTTCTAAGAACAGAGTCACTTCCTCTACATTAATTTGTGGGCCATGAATGAGCCAATCGTCGAGATACGCGATCATTCGCAACTGTGGAAATTGTTCCTGGAGCAGCACCCCGACGGCTACAGCCCATCGCTGCATCACGCTCGGCGCTAAGGCGTGCCCCATGGGCAGTCTTTGCCAACAATAATGTTTTTTTGTTGTAGTATACTCCATATGTGAAGATGTCACGGTTTCGTAGAGGTATCTGGTGAAATCCACTTTTCAAGTCAACTTTGATCGCCACATGGTCACTCGGTATTGCTTGCAGTGCTTGCGCTGCCGATTGCAGCGTGAACTTCGGAGTTTGAATATATGGGGTCCATGTGGACAAATCATAGATCACCCTCGCCATCCCGTTGGCCTTGGGGACCAAGAACAACGGGAAGGCGAAGAAGGGCTTAAATTCACACAAGATGTTATTCACAAGATCACTAATCACTTCACTCATAAGATCTGAAACTGTTGTCTTCCTGTAGACCGCCGGAGCGTTGGTCGGTCTAGGGAGTGACACTCCCTCTGCCATGATGCGTTGCGCGTAGTTGCCACATGGTGTGTCCAAGTATGGTATGGGATTCGCTGCCGGAACAGCCGTCGACACGTACTGCGTAGGAGGAGACGCGTGTGTAGGTCTCTGGATTTCAGGAAATTCTGCCTGGTGCACTTGGTGTTTCAGCAAGGGGGGTCTTCGTGGATACCGGGGGTCGAATTCCCAGTACTCGTCCTCGTCTTCTGGGCCTCTGTCCTGGTCCGGGTCCAGAATGTGGAGCTCTGGATGATGTTGCTCGGCCGGGTGTCGCCCAGTCTCCTCCGGAGTGCCGGAGTCGTCTCCTCCCTGGCTGCTGACGTCGTGGCTCATTACGTCCCATGGCGCGCTGCGCCATCTTATCCAGAATAGATCCTGAACTTGGTGTGGTATTATGTTATCGGGCACTTCTGGTATCTCCTCTGGTGAGAGGTCGTTACCTTCTGGATCGTAACTGGGCCAAAATTGTTGAAGCGCCGTCTGAAGGTGGCCCGTCGTCGGATATCGGGTGAAGACTGTGGGCGGCGTGTGAGACCGCTCTGCCCACTTGGCGGGGGAGGATAGCTCCGACGCTGTCCCCCTCCGACGGCGGTGTGTCGGTCGACACATGTTAATACGGAAGACACAAATTAACGCTGCTGTGGTGTCGCCGTCACCTCCGGAACCAAACATATGACGAGTCCTCCCAAGCGCGGGCCCCTTATAACCTAAGTGAGCGCCGAATATACTCAGTTGAGCACGGCTTGGGAGGACCCGTCAGCTGGATTGTCCCTTGAGGCGACGGTTCGCCACGCGAGGCGGATGCCCCATTCTGCTGCCAATTGTATTAGTTTCACATACAATGAATGCATATACAAGTTAGAGTATAGTATTGGGCCTCGGCCCGTAACAAGAGTATAACGTGCAACACTAGAGTCAGTATATATATTTACACTAAGAGTTTCTGTTCCTGCACAATCTTCTATCGCCCAAAAGGCCGCTGAGATGGCGGCTGCCGTTTCAGATCCATTGATGGTTGTAGGATGTCTGTATGCCTGAGCCCAGGCCAAATCTTGATGTGGCTGTCGAAGGACAGCAGCTTTGGACCATGGAGTTGCGTCCGAGTAGATGTCAATTTCGTTTCTCCGGGGGCCTATGTCCCTGGGAGTATCGATGATATCCCGAGCCAATTATCGCGTTGGCCAGAAGGCTTCTCCAGACAAAACGTGCCTTACAAGGAACCTGGGCCAACCCATGACCCAGCAGGCCCACCTAAGGTACCCAGCTGCTTGCTGGGCCTGCTTTTCCGTGTAGTGAGGAGTGTCCTTAAGAATTTGTCGTATGCGTTTCTTCGTGGTTGGATGCAAGAGAATACTGCTTGCTGCAATGTTAATTGTTACTCCCAGATAAGTTTTAATCACTGTGGGTGTCAACACACATTTGTCCCGGTTAAGCGTCGCCCCAATCACTACTTCTAAGAACAGAGTCACTTCCTCTACATTAATTTGTGGGCCATGAATGAGCCAATCGTCGAGATACGCGATCATTCGCAACTGTGGAAATTGTTCCTGGAGCAGCTCTCCGACGGCTACAGCCCATCGCTGCATCACGCTCGGCGCTAAGGCGTGCCCCATGGGCAGTCTTTGCCAACAATAATGTTTTTGTTGTAGTATACTCCATATGTGAAGATGTCACGGTTTCGTAGAGGTATCTTGTGAAATCCACTTTTCAAGTCAACTTTGATCGTCACATGGTCACTCGGTATTGCTTGCAGTACTTGCGCTGCCGATTGCAGCGTGAACTTCGGAGTTTGAATATATGGGGTCCATGTGGACAAATCATAGATCACCCTCGCCATCCCGTTGGCCTTGGGGACCAAGCACAACGGGAAGGCGAAGAAGGGCTTAAATTCACACAAGATGTTATTCACAAGATCACTAATCACTTCACTCATAAGATCTGAAACTGTTGTCTTCCTGTAGACCGCCGGAGCGTTGGTCGGTCTAGGGAGTGACACTCCCTCTGCCATGATGCGTTGCGCGTAGTTGCCACATGGTGTGTCCAAGTATGGTATGGGATTCGCTGCCGGAAAAGCCGTCGACACGTACTGCGTAGGAGGAGGCGCGTGTGTAGGTCTCTGGATTTCAGGAAAGTCTGCCTGGTGCACCTGGTGTTTCAGCACGGGGGGTCTTCGTGGATACCGGGGGTCGAATTCCCAGTACTCGTCCTCGTCTTCTGGGCCTCTGTCCTGGTCCGGGTCCAGAATGTGGAGCTCTGGATGATGTTGCTCCGCCGGGTGTCGCCCAGTCTCCTCCGGAGTGCCGGAGTCGTCTCCACCCTGGCTGCTGCGGTCGTCGCTCATTACGTCCCATGGCGCGCTGCGCCATCTTATCCAGAATAGATCCTGAACTTGGTGTGGTATTATGTTATCGGGCACTTCTGGTATCTCTTCTGGTGAGAGGTCGTTACCTTCTGGATCGTAACTGGTCCAAAATTGTTGAAGCGCCGTCTGAATGTGCCACGTCGTCGGATATCGGGTGAAGACTGTGGGCGGCGTGTGAGACCGCTCTGCCCACTTGGCGGGAGAGGTTAGCTCCGACACTCTCCCCCTCCGACGGCGGTGTGTCGGTCGACACGTGTTAATACGGAAGACACAAACTAAACGCTGCTGTGGTGTCTCCGTCACCTCCGGAACCAAACGACTGACGAGTCCTCCCAAGCGCGAGCCCCTTATAACCTAAGGGAGCGCCGCATGTACTCGGTTGACCACGGCTCGGGAGGGCCCGTCAGCCGGATTTTCCCTTGAGGCGACGGTTCGCCACGCGAGGCGGATGCCCCGCTCTGCTGCCAATTGTATTAGTTTCACATACAATGGAAGCGTATAAAAGTTAGAGTATAGTATTGGGCCTCGGTCCTTAACAAGAGTATAACGTGCAACACTAGAGTCAGTATATACATTTACACTAAGTGTTTCTGTTCCTGCACAATCTTCTATCGCCCAAATGGCCGCTGAGATGGCGGCTGCCGTTTCAGATTCATTGATGGTTGTAGGGTGTCTGTATGCCTGAGCCCAGGCCAAATCTTGATGTGGCTGTCGATGGACAGCAGCATTGGACCATGGAGTTGCGTCCGAGTAGATGTCAATTTCGTTTCTCCGGGGGCCTGTGTCCCTGGGAGTATCGATGAAATCCCTAGTCAATAATCGCCTTGGCCAGAAGGCTTCTCCAGACAAAACGTGTCTTACAAGGAACATGGGCCAACCCATGACCCAGCAGGCCCAGCTAAGGTACCCAGCTGCTTGCTGGGCCTGCTTTTCCGTGTAGTGAGGAGTGTCCTTAAGAATTTGTCGTATGCGTTTCTTCGTGGTTGCATGCAAGAGAATACAGCTTGCTGCAATGTTAATTGTTACTCCCAGATAAGTTATAATCACTGTGGGTGTCAACACACATTTGTCCCGGTTAAGCGTCTCCCCAATCACTACTTCTAAGAACAGAGTCACTTCCTCTACATTAATTTGTGGGCCATGAATGAGCCAATCGTCGAGATACGCGATCATTCGCAACTGTGGAAATTGTTCCTGGAGCAGCTCCCCGACGGCTACAGCCCATCGCTGCATCACGCTCGGCGCTAAGGCGTGCCCCATGGGCAGTCTTTGCCAACAATAATGTTTTTTGTTGTAGTATACTCCATATGTGAAGATGTCACGGTTTCGTAGAGGTATCTGGTAAAATACACTTTTCAAGTCAACTTTGATCGCCACATGGTCACTCGGTATTGCTTGCAGTGCTTGCGCTGCCGATTGCAGCGTGAACTTCCGAGTTTAAATATATATGGGGTCCATGTGGACTAATCATAGATCACCCTCGCCATCCGGTTGGCCTTGGGGACCACGAACAACGGGAAGGCGAAGAAGGGCTTAAATTCACACAAGATGTCGTTATTCACAAGACACTAATCACTTCACGCATAAGATCTGAAACTGTTTTCTTCCTGTAGACCGCCGGAGCGTTGGTTGGTCTAGGGAGTGACACTCCCTCTGCCATGATGCGCTGCGCGTAGTCGCCACATGGTGTGTCCAAGTATGGTATGGGATTCGCTGCCGGAACAGCCGTCGACACGTACTGCGTAGGAGGAGGCGCGTGTGTAGGTCTCTGGATTTCAGGAAAGTCTGCCTGGTGCACTTGGTGTTTCAGCACGGGGGGTCTTCGTGGATAACGGGGGTCGAATTCCCAGTACTCGTCCTCGTCTTCTGGGCCTCTGTCCTGGTCCGGGTCCAGAATGTGGAGCTCTGGATGATGTTGCTCCGCCGGGTGTCGCCCAGTCTCCTCCGGAGTGCCGGAGTCGTCTCCACCCTGGCTGCTGCGGTCGTCGCTCATTACGTCCCATGGCGCGCTGCGCCATCTTATCCAGAATAGATCCTGAACTTGGTGTGGTATTATGTTATCGGGCACTCCTGGTATCTCCTCTGGTGAGAGGTCGTTAACTTCTGGATCGTAACAGTTCATAAATTGTTAAAGCGCCATCTGAAGGTGCCCCGTCGTCGGATATCGGGTGAAGACTGTGGGCGGCGTGTGAGACCGCTCTGCCCACTTGGCGGGAGAGGTTAGCTCCGACACTCTCCCCCTCCGACGGCGGTGTGTCGGTCGACACATATTAATACGGAAGACACAAAATAAACGCTGCTGTGGTGTCCCCGTCACCTCCGGAACCAAACGACTGACGAGTCCTCCCAAGCGCGGGCCCCTTATAACCTAAGGGAGCGCCGCATGTACTCGGTTGAGCGCGGCTCGGGAGGGCCCGTCAGCCGGATTGTCCCTTGAGGCGACGGTTCGCCACGCGAGGCGGATGCCCCACTCTGCTGCCAATTTTATTAGTTTCACATACAATGGAAGCATATACAAGTTAGAGTACAGTATTGGGTCTCGGCCCGTAACAATGTATAACGTGCAACACTAGAGTCAGTATTGTGCCCATTTAGCAAGAAATATGCCAATCACAGTATACCAGCGTAGCTCAATTCGGGATTTCGGGGCAGCGGTAAGTTCCCCCACTCTGTGACTCACATATTTTGGATTAATTAGAGGATACACTTGCAAAAAATAACAACAAAATCAACTCCTATTTAAACATATTTAATTAATAAAATTAATGGCGCTACAAACATTTTACAATTTAATTACTGACCCAAATATCAACTGCTTGTTCCAAATGAACAAGGGATTACTAATAAAATAAACAAATATTGTATTCAAAACCTGTGGTTTCCACATAAACCATCAATTCTTACTTAATCTCACTTCCATAAAGCACTAACATTAAGTTTACATAACTCTGAGCTCTTTGGCTCCATGCATTTACATTATTACGGTGTCATTCTTGTACACCTCAAACACTAGCTTTTATATTTTCTTATTTCTCAAACACAAATATATAATTATATTTAAAAATCTAGGTTAATTATCTAACTCAATATTTTTGGGCATGTCCACACATTCAGTTGTTATCATCTCTCTTTATTCCACAAATATATTAAGGTGATCAGAAAATCAATTGTGTACTCCAGAGCGTGAAGGTACTTGACACAGTCAAAAAACTATAGTTACTCCCGAACTCAGTTGCCTTCAATCAACTCGTGGAATCCCACGTCCATACATTATTACAATAGGGATTGTTATTTATCTCTTATGTCTTAATAGACCATTATCATATAAGAAACTACGATCTGAACCGGCAAACGAAATATCCATCTTTAAGGACCTCGGTTCAACGCCTGGGTCGTTTACAACTTTAAACACTCCTGGTGTATTTATTTCTCTTTACAACAGCTTACGAGACGGTCTCTGTTCCTTCTCGCTTTAAAAGAGCTAGTCTCTACTACTGGGGTGCGATTTATGACACGTTAGGGTGGCGGAGACATCCTGTCTGACCCAACATTAGTAGCTTATTTTCAAGGCTTTCAAAACAAACCTTCTCATTCTATCCAGTTCTGGGGAGACCGGGCTTTACTGTACCGTAACATTCAAACAACTATTCTTTGGTTCAAAGACCATTTCCGTATCCTTGGCATTTATTAATTATGAGAGGGTCCTCATTGATTGGGAAGATTAAATACACATATGACGACGGAGAATTTCAGGGGCTTTTATCATAAGAAGATCCTGTATTCGAATCTCTTCAGGTGCCTCGGGAACCAATTCCGTACAGAGGACTTATACAAAATGCGATTTAGAGTCGGCCGTGGCCCATATGACATACGCTCAATAATACCATATATTAGCTCCCTTTTTAAATACATACACAATGCCTCGTGATACTAATGTCACCAATAGAGGACTTACACAATTATCAATTCACTGCAATCAACTACCCTCCATAAGTAATGTACCAAGTATTTAACCACTACGCGTTCCTAGCGTGACACTTTAATATTATATTTGCGCTCATTATGCGCTATGCATTATTTTAAGCCGAAAATATCTTCCCAAGAACTGATAAAATCTCTTTAGTAACAATTCATATTATTTTAATTCACATATTAATCTTTCCATGGTCGATAAATCGCTCCCTGTTTTAAAATATTCCATTGAACCTCATTTCTTACACATACGTTAAAGCTTAACGTTCTTATGTTCATATCAATTTATTTGATTTTTATTTAACATTTCCATATTTAATTATTATTATTATTATCTTTATTCTTTATACAAGCTCAAAAGCTATTTCTTTCATATCTCAACTTTACTTTATTTCAATGTCTTTCATGATAATTAAATGATATTTCGCTTGCTCTTATGACATTTGTTAAATACTTTAACCCTTTATTCACCTATTTCCTCTACGGGAATTATTCTTTACATTATTATTCATAATTTCTCTATTTATTTTATTATTGTTCAGACCGTATTCTTGATTATTCAGCATTTATTTATTAAAACACATCCCTTTCACTCCAAACTCCGGTGGGTTTTGTACACAATCAATTTCTGATACCAAAATAAAAATGAATTTTGTACTCACATATTTCCAGATCATCCCATGATCTTAAATCTGGTGCGGTGTTTCATTTTTAGGGCCCACTTTGAACTTTTTACACCATATTGAAGGTATTCATCTTACGTAAAAACACTTTTTGACCTATATCTAGAACACTTAATATTGACGACATTTTTATATACTGGTGTGTCCCTTTTGAACACATAATAACACTAAAAATATTATTTAACACACAATCTTGATTATTTTACACTTCACAATTTCTCGATCACTAGGCCGTATTTCTGAGCCTATCACACGTGATCTTCTTAAATTCCCGTTTCCAAGGGTGAAATTTATCCGATGTCGGCTTCCTATTCTGAAGAATGCGAAAGTCCCGAAACATCTACTGTTCCCTGGAGTTCAATTCTGCTATTCCTATCCTGGATAACTGGCTATTGATCTAGCTTGAGCGGCTTCTCTGTAGATCTGTCTATCGATCCTAACGAAAGTCTATATGGATCGAGGTCTCCTCTAAGACCTATAGATTTAGTTTCTAGCAGCTAGCACTTCTCGATTCTAGTACTATTAGAATTGTTCGCCTGCTTTCTGGAGCTAATGTTTATAGTCTCTTATCCTCTTTATTTGAACTGTTTTAACACTCCTACGTTCGAACCTTATTCTGTTCTTCCTTTTTAGGTTGCTTCAATTTAAATAACAGTTTATCTGTCTGGTACGATACTTCCGTACGTTATGATCTATTCGTTCGTACTTTTAACGACCTATCGCCTTTAAGTCCGACGTTCGCAGCCTGCTATGACTATATCTTGCGAATTTTCACTTTAACTTGTATACAGTCGGGCCTAAATCCTATAATTAGGATTTTCCTAATATTTCACTCCGGCGATACTTTAAAATTTCGTCTTGACTGCTCCTTATGGAGGCAAGCAAGTCGTTACTACTGTGACGCCTGTGGCTATCGGATCTTACTTCCGCGGTGTAAAACAGCGTTTTCTCCCCTCAAGGAGTACTGGTAGCTGTTATCGATGTAACGCAGAGTTACGTCCCTCACGGACTGTCGGAATGACTACTTCTACGTCGTGGAGCAGCACTTCCCCTCACGGAATGCTCGTAGGACTGCATGCGATGTGACACAGTGACGTGCCCTCTGGCTGTCTGAATACTGCATGATTGGCTTGGAAACGCCCGAAGCTTTATACTGTTTTACTACAAAAAAATAAGACTCAAGCCTTTCCTGTGGTCAACTTCTAAAATAATGGTGCCACAATTATAAAAATTATACCTTCCGAAAGCTCGTCTTCTCAATGTCAAATGATCTTATTGCACCTAAGAATCGATCGTGCAATTCGGAGATATTAATTAATTTCTCGTCCTCAATTGTGTGGGTGTTGCATTCTTTTTGCTCTCTCCCCTCCACAGAGGCTTAGGTAATTCCCCTATGACGTCGTCTTACGTCGGCAGTTTATTTCTGCACAATTATTACATGGTTTCTCTATACTGAAAAATCTCTCATTCAAAATGATTCACTGTACTGTGCTTGTTTACTCATTATTATGCTCGTAAACGTGTTAATTTTAATTATTCCTCTTCTGGTGCCTATGCGGCGTTGTCAAATTCCAGCAACGTCAGCTTGAATTCCGATTCAGGCTTCTCTTTCTATCACGGTGGAAAATTCCACTCAGTTATTAATACTCGTGACCGGCCCTCTCTGAAATGTCGAGTGGGGTGATCTCATCTAAGGAGCATCTGTCCCTAGTCGCTTGCACAATGTTAAGCTATATTCTCCCCCAGGGGCTCACATCTAGTGGGTTGTGGGTTGGCGACCACGGGGCCCCAGCTGAGTCCGGCATTGCTTCCACTTACTTGTGCCAGGCTCCTCTCTTTCTTCTTTCCTGTCGACCTTCCTTGGTCAACTCTTGTTCTCTTCCGACCCCGACGGTATTAGGTTATCCGAGGCCTAGGGAGTCTTTCACTTTCCCGCCCTAATTGGCCCTTGTCTCATCTTTCCTGATACCCTCCTTCTGTGGGGGGTCAGCCTTCTTGTTCTTTTCCTTTTACCTCCTGCCTTGTGCTCAAGGCCCTTAAGGAGGCAGGGTGTATGTAGCCCCACCACTTCTGGTGCACCATCGATAATGCTACACCCTCAGGGGCTCACGGCTGGTGAATTCGGGCGTTGGCGACCCCGAGGGATTCCTGAGCTGGGTCCGTTTTCCCCTTTTGTCCCTTCCCTTTGGGGCGGACCTTTTCCTCTCTCCCCTCTCCTCTCCTCTTTTCCTTCTATTTCCTTTTTCTCTAAGATTCCCGCACTGTTTTTTGTTACTCGAATCACCGTGTGTCTAAATTCCCTTTTAGCGATTTTTTTAAGGCATTTTTGATCTATGTTGCATTTTGTAAGTTTTTTCGATCTAAATTACATCTCGCGATTGTTTTCAACCTCAATTGCATTTTGTAAAGATTGACAATCTAAATTGCTTTTTAGTAAGTCTTTCAATGCAGGTTGCGGGGCCTTTTAGTGAGTATTTTGAATTTCAATTGCATTTTGTAAGTATTTTCAACCAAAACCGCATTTCGCACGAATTTTGAATCTAAAATGCATTTTGTTTGGTGGGCATTTTGCACCTATTTTGATTCTCAATTGCATTTTGTGGGTATTTTGAATCTAAATTACATTTGTCAAGTATTTTCAATCTAAATTGCTTTTTGTAAGTATTGTCAATCCACATGAGTCGTTTGAATCTACCGTACATTTTGTAAGCATTTTCAATTTCAATTGCATTTTGTAAGTATTTTGAATTTCAATTGCACTTTGTGAATAATTTGGATTGGAACTGGGATATTTCAATCTGAATTGCATTGTGTATTTTCAATTTCAATTGCATTTTGTAAGTATTTTGAACCTCAATTGCATTTTGTACGTAATTTCGATCTCATTTGCATTTTGTGAGTATTTTGAATCTCAGTTGCATTTTGTAAGTATTTCGGCGCTACTTTGCATTTTGTACGTATTTTGAATCTAGCCTACGTTTTGAGGGTCTTTTTCAATCTATTCTTTTTGTGTAACTTTTCGTTCTAAATTCCCTTTTGTAGGACCATATTGTGAGTTGCTTCCATGTGAGTTCCTTTTTGTACGTATTTTCCGTCTTCGGTAATTTTGTTCTGGTTTCCATTTCATTATCATTTTCGCTATCACCCAGATCATTAGGGGCCGATAACCTCGATGTTAGGCCCCTTAAAACAACAATTATCATCATCATCATCATTAAGCTATATTCCTGGCTTAAAATCTCTCTCCGTTCCTTTAAGAAACTATACTTTTCTTTCATTTCTTCCTTAAGGACATTGGTTCGACCGTCATGGACCCTATGGCCCATGGGTTCAGTATATACATTTACACTAAGAGTTTCTGTTCCTGCACAATCTTCTATCGCCCAAATGGCCGCTGAGATGGCGGCTGCCGTTTCAGATTCATTGATGGTTGTAGGGTGTCTGCATGCCTGAGCCCAGGCCAAATCTTGATGTGGTTGTCGAAGGACAGCAGCAATGGACCATGGAGTTGCGTCCGAGTAGATGTCAATTTCGTTTCTCCGGGGGCCTGTATCCCTGGGAGTATCCATGAAATCCTGTGTCAATAATCGCCTTGGCCAGAAGGCTTCTCCAGACAAAACGTGTCTTACAAAGAACATGGGCCAACCCAGAACCCAGCTGCTTGCTGGGCCTGCTTTTCCGTGTAGTGAGGAGTGTCCTTAAGAATTTGTCGTATGCGTTTCTTCGTGGTTGGATGCAAGAGAATACAGCTTGCTGCAATGTTAATTGTTAAATCCAGATAAGTTATAATCACTGTGGGTGTCAACATACATTTGTCCCGGTTAAGCGTCGCCCCAATCACTACTTCTAAGAACAGAGTCACTTCCTCTACATTAATTTGTGGGCCATGAATGAGCCAATCGTCGAGATACGCGATCATTCGCAACTGTGGAAATTGTTCCTGGAGCAGCTCCCCGAGGGCTACAGCCCATCGCTGCATCACGCTCGGCTCTAAGGCGTCCCCCATGAGCAGTCTTTGCCAACAATAATGTTTTTTGTTGTAGTATACTCCATATGTGAAGATGTCACGGATTCGTAGAGGTATCTGGTAAAATCCACTTTTCAAGTCAACTTTGATCACCACATGGTCACTCGGTATTGCTTGCAGTGCTTGCGCTGCCGACTGCAGCGTGAACTTCGGAGTTTGAATATATGGGGTCCATGTGGACAAATCATAGATCACCCTCGCCATCCCGTTGGCCTTGGGGACCAAGAACAACGGGAAGGTGAAGAAGGGCTTAAATTCACACAAGATGTCGTTATTCACAACATCACTTATCACTTCACTCATAAGATCTGAAACTGTTGTCTTCCTGTAGACCGCCGGAGCGTTGGTCGGTCTAGGGAGTGACACTCCCTCTGCCATGATGCGTTGCGCGTAGTTGCCACATGGTGTGTCCAAGTATGGTATGGGATTCGCTGCCGGAACAGCCGTCGACACGTTCTGCGTAGGAGGAGGCGCGTGTGTAGGTCTCTGGATTTCAGGAATGTCTGCCTGGTGCACTTGGTGTTTCAGCACGGGGGGTCTTCGTGGATACCGGGGGTCGAATTCTCAGTACTCGTCCTCGTCTTCTGGGCCTCTGTCCTGGTCCGGGTCCAGAATGTGGAGCTCTGGATGATGTTGCTCCGCCGGGTGTCGCCCAGTCACCTCCGGAGTGCCGGAGTCGTCTCCACCCTGGCTGCTGCGGTCGTCGCTCATTACGTCCCATGGCGCGCTGCGCCATCTTTTCCAGAATAGATCCTGAACTTGGTGTGGTATTATGTTATCGGGCACTTCTGGTATCTCCTCTGGTGAGAGGTCGTTACCTTCTGGATCGTAACGGGTCATAAATTGTTGAAGCGCCGTCTGAAGGTGCCCCGTCGTCGGATATCGGGTGAAGACTGTGGGCGGCGTGTGAGACCGCTCTGCCCACTTGGCGGGAGAGGTTAGCTCCGACACTCTCCCCCTCCGACGGCGGTGTGTCGGTCGACACATGTTAATACGGAAGACACAAAATAAACGCTGCTGTGGTGTCCCCGTCACCTCCGGAACCAAACGACTGACGAGTCCTCCCAAGCGCGGGCACCTTATAACCTAAGGGAGCGCCGCATGTACTCGGTTGAGCGCGGCTCGGGAGGGCCTGTCAGCCGGATTGTCCCTTGAGGCGACGGTTCGCCGCGCGTGGCGGATGCCCCACTCTGCTGCCAATTTTATAAGTTTCACATACAATGGAAGCATATACAAGTTTGAGTACAGTATTGGGCCTCGGCCCGTAACAAGAGTATAACGTGCAACACTAGAGTCAGTATATACATTTACACTAAGAGTTTCTGTTCCTGCACAATCTTCTATCGCCCAAATGGCCGCTGTGATGGCGGCCGCCGTTTCAGATTCATTAATGGTTGTAGGATGTCTGTATGCCTGAGCCCAGGCCAAATCTTGATGTGGTTGTCGAAGGACAGCAGCAATGGACCATGGAGTTGCGTCCGAGTAGATGTCATTTTCGTTTCTCCGGGGGCCGGTATCCCTGGGAGTATCCATGAAATCCTGAGTCAATAATCGCCTTGGCCAGAAGGCTTCTCCAGACAAAACGTGTCTTACTAAGAACATGGGCCAACCCAGAACCCAGCTGCTTGCTGGGCCTGCTTTTCCGTGTAGTGAGAAGTGTCCTTAAGAATTTGTCGTATGCGTTTCTTCGTGGTTGGATGCAAGAGAATACTGCTTGCTGCAATGTTAATTGTTACTCCCAGATAAGTTATAATCACTGTGAGTGTCAACACACATTTGTCCCGGTTAAGCGTCGCCCCAATCACTACTTCTAAGAACAGAGTCACTTCCTCTACATTAATTTGTGGGCCATGAATGAGCCAATCGTCGAGATACGCAATCATTCGCAACTGTGGAAATTGTTCCTGGAGCAGCTCCCCGACGGCTACAGCCCATCGCTGCATCACGCTCGGCGCTAAGGCGTGCCCCATGGGCTGTCTTTGCAAACAATAATGTTTTTTTGTTGTAGTATACTCCATATGTGAAGATGTCACGGTTTCGTAGAGGTATCTGGTGAAATCCACTTTTCAAGTCAACTTTGATCGCCACATGGTCACTCGGTATTGCTTGCAGTGCTTGCGCTGCCGATTGCAGCGTGAACTTCGGAGTTTGAATATATGGGGTCCATGTGGACAAATAATAGATCACCCTCGCCATCCCGTTGGCCTTGGGGACCAAGAACAACGGGAAGGTGAAGAAGGGCTTAAATTCACACAAGATGTCGTTATTCACAAGATCACTTATCACTTCACTCATACGATCTGAAACTGTTGTCTTCCTGTAGACCGCCGGAGCGTTGGTCGGTCTAGGGAGTGACACTCCCTCTGCCATGATGCGTTGCACGTAGTTGCCACATGGTGTGTCCCAGTATGTTATGGGATTCGCTGCCGGAACAGCCGTCGACACGTTCTGCGTAGGAGGAGGCGCGTGTGTAGGTCTCTGGATTTCAGGAATGTCTGCCTGGTGCACTTGGTGTTTCAGCACGGGGGGTCTTCGTGGATACCGCGGGTCGAATTCCCAGTACTCGTCCTCGTCTTCTGGGCCTCTGTCCTGGTCCGGGTCCAGAATGTGGAGCTCTGGATGATGTTGCTCCGCCGGGTGTCGCCCAGTCTCCTCCGGAGTGCCGGAGTTGTTTCCACCCTGGCTGCTGCGGTCGTCGCTCATTACGTCCCATGACGCGCTGCACCATCTTATCCGGAATAGATCCTGAACTTGGTGTAGTATTATTTTATCGGGCACTTCTGGTATCTCCCCTGGTGCGAGGTCGTTACTTTCTGGATCGTAACTGGTCCAAAATTGTTGAAGCGCCGTCTGAAGGTGCCCCGTCGTCGGATATCGGGTGTAGACTGTGGGCGGCGTGTGAGACCGCTCAGCCCACTTGGCGGGGGAGTTTAGCTCCGTCACTCTCCCCCTCCGACGGCGGTGAGTCGGTCGACACATGTTAATACCGTAGACACAAACTAAACGCTGCTGTGGTGTCCCCGTCACCTCCGGAACCAAACGACTGACGAGTCCTCCCAAGCGCGGGCCCCTTATAACCTAAGGGAGCGCCGCATGTACTCGGTTGAGCACGGCTCGGGAGGGCCTGTCAGCCGGATTGTCCCTTGAGGCGACGGTTCACCACGCTAGGCGGATGCCCCGTTCTGCTGCCAAATTTATTAGTTTCACATACAATGGACGCATATACAAGTTAGAGTACAGTATTGGGCCTCGGCCCGTAACAATGTATAACGTGCAACACTAGTCAGTATATACATTTACACTAAGAGTTTCTGTTCCTGCACAATCTTCTATCGCCCAAATGGCCGCTGAGATGGCGGCTGCCGTTTCAGATTCATTAATGGTTGTAGGATGTCTGTACGCCTGAGCCCAGGCCAAATCTTGATGTGGTTGTCGAAGGACAGCAGCAATGGACCATGGAGTTGCGTCCGAGTAGATGTCAATTTCGTTTCTCCGGGGGCCTGTATCCCTGGGAGTATCCATGAAATCCTGAGTCAATAATCGCCTCGGCCAGAAGGCTTCTCCAGACAAAACGTGTCTGACAAAGAACATGGGCCAACCCAGAACCCAGCTGCTTGCTGGGCCTGCTTTTCCGTGTAGTGAGGAGTGTCCTTAAGAATTTGTCGTATGCGTTTCTTCGTGGTTGGATGCAAGAGAATACAGCTTGCTGCAATGTTAATTGTTACTCCCAGATAAGTTATAATCACTGTGGGTGTCAACATACATTTGTCCCGGTTATGCGTCGCCCCAATCACTACTTCTAAGAACAG
This sequence comes from Meconema thalassinum, assembly GCA_946902985.2. NCBI lineage: Eukaryota > Metazoa > Arthropoda > Insecta > Orthoptera > Tettigoniidae > Meconema > Meconema thalassinum. Next base: position 497,982,362 of record OX336392.1, on the reverse strand, counting down.
AGTCACTTCCTCTACATTACTTTGTGGGCCATGAATGAGCAAATCGTCGAGATACGCGATCATTCTCAACTGTGGAAATTGTTCCTGGAGCAGCTCCCCGACGGCTACAGCCCATCGCTGCATCACGCTCGGCGCTAGGGCGTGCCCCAAGGGCATTCTTTGCCAACAATAATATTTTTTTGTTGTAGTATACTCCATATGTGAAGATGTCACGGTTTCGTAGAGGTATCTGGTAAAATCCACTTTTCAAGTCAACTTTGATCGCCACATGGTCACTCGGTATAGCTTGCAGTGCTTGCGCTGCCGATTGCAGCGTGAACTTCGGAGTTTGAATATATGGGGTCCATGTGGACAAATCATAGATCACCCTCGCCATCCCGTTGGCCTTGGGGACCAAGAACAACGGGAAGGCGAAGAAGGGCTTAAATTCACACAAGATGTCGTTATTCACAAGATCACTAATCATTTCACTCATAGGATCTGAAACTGTTGTCTTCCTGTAGACCGCCGGAGCGTTGGTCGGTCTAGGGAGTGACACTCCCTCTGCCATGATGCGTTGCGCGTAGTTGCCACATGGTGTGTCCAAGTATGGTATGGGATTCGCTGCCGGAACAGCCGTCGACACGTTCTGCGTAGGAGGAGGCGCGTGTGTAGGTCTCTGGATTTCAGGAAAGTCTGCCTGGTGCACTTGGGTGTTTCAGCACGGGGGGTCTTCGTGGATACCGGGGGTCGAATTCCCAGTACTCGTCCTCGTCTTCTGTGCCTCTGTCCTGGTCCGGGTCCAGAATGTGGAGCTCTGGATGATGTTGCTCCGCTGGGAGTCGCCCAGTCTCCTCCGGAATGCCGGAGTCGTCTCCACCCTGGCTGCTGCGGTCGTCGCTCATTACGTCCCACGGCGCGCTGCGCCATCTTATCCAGAATAGATCCTGAACTTGGTGTGGTATTATGTTATCGGGCACTTCTGGTATCTCCTCTGGTGAGAGGTCATTACCTTCTGGATCGTAACAGGTCATAAATTGTTGAAGCGCCGTCTGAAGGTGCCCCATCGTCGGATATCGGGTGAAGACTGTGGGCGGCGTGTGAGACCGCTCTGCTCACTTGGCGGGGGAAGTTAGCTCCGACACTCTCCCCCTCCGACGGCGGTGTGTCGGTCGACACATGTTAATACGGAAGACGCAAATTAAACGCTGCTGTGGTGTCCCCGTCACCTGCGGAACCAAACGACTGACGAGTCCTCCCAGGCGCGGGCCCCTTATAACCTAAGGGAGCGCCGCGTGTACTCGGTTGTGCACGGCTCGGGAGGGCCCGTCAGCCGGATTGTCCCTTGAGGCGATGGTTCCCCACGCGAGGCGGATGCCCCGCCCTGCTGCCAATTTGATTAGTTTCACATACAATGGAAGCATATACAAGTTAGGGTACAGTATTGGGCCTCGGCCCGTAACAAGAGTATAACGTGCAACACTAGAGTCAGTATATACATTTACACTAAGAGTTTCTGTTCCTGCACAATCTTCTATCGCCCAAATGGCCGCTGAGATGGCGGCTGCCGTTTCAGATTCATTAATGGTTGTAGGATGTCTGTATGCCTGAGCCCAGGCCAAATCTTGATGTGGCTGTCGAAGGATAGCAGCAATGGACCATGGAGTTGCGTCCGAGTAGATGTCAATTTCATTTCTCCGGGGGCCTGTGTCCCTGGGAGTATCCATGAAATCCTTAATCAATAATCGCCTTGGCCAGAAGGCTTCTCCAGACAAAACGTGTCTTACAAGGAACATAGGCCAACCCTTGACCCAGCTGCTTGCTGGGCCTGCTTTTCCGTGTAGTGAGGAGTGTCCTTAAGAATTTGTCGTATGCGTTTCTTCGTGGTTGGATGCAAGAGAATACAGCTTGCTGCAATGTTAATTGTTACTCCAAGAAAAGTTGTAATCACCGTGGGTGTCAACACACATTTGTCCCGGATAAGCGTCGCCCCAATCACTACTTCTAAGAACAGAGTCACTTCCTCTACATTAATTTGTGGGCCATGAATGAGCCAATCGTCGATATACGCGATCATTCGCAACTGTGGAAATTATTCCTGGAGCAGCTCCCCGACGGCTACAGCCCATCGCTGCATCACTCTCGGCGCTAAGGCGTGCCCCATGGGCAGTCTTTGTCAACAATAATGTTTTTTTGTTGTAGTATACTCCAGGTCTACAGGAAGACGACAGTTTCAGATCTTATGAGTGAAGTGAATAGTGATCTTGTGAATAACGACATCTTGTGTGAATTTAAGCCCTTCTTCGCCTTCCCGTTGTTCTTGGTCCCCAAGGCCAACGGGATGGCGAGGGTGATCTATGATTTGTCCACATGGACCCCATATATTCAAACTCCGAAGTTCACTCTGCAATCGGCAGCGCAAGCACTGCAATCAATACCGAGTGGCCATGTGGCGATCATAGTTGACTTGAAAAGTGGATTTTACCAGATACCTCTACGAAACCGTGACATCTTCACATATGGAGTATACTACAACAAAAAACATTATTGTCGGCAAAGACTGCCCATGGGGCACGCCTTAGCGCCGAGCGTGATGCAGCGATGGGCTGTAGCCGTCGGGGAGCTGCTCCAGGAACAATTTCCACAGTTGCGAATGATCGCGTATCTCGACGATTGGCTCATTCATGGCCCACAAATTAATGTAGACGAAGTACAAACGGGCAAAACGCAGAACGCTGCTGCTGGTCCAGCAGTGGTACCGTCGCTATATGTAGACGACATCGCTCTACATTATAGTGCGCAAAATATGGCGGTCGCTGAACGACAGCTGCAACAAGCTATTCGGAGAGTGGAACGCTGGACACTAGAGCATGGCTTTCGGACCTCCACCGCTAAGACCTCGGTTGTCCATTTCCGCCGAAAGCGCACTCTTCATCCGTATCCTGAGCTTTATCTGGGCGAAGTATCTTTGCCTGTTGTTGCTGTGTATCGGTTCCTTGGGCTTATTTTCGATCGGAAATTGACGTGGGAGCCACACGTGTGGTGTTTGAAAACTGCCTGTGTTAAGAAACTCATCATGTTGCGGTTTCTTAGCGGCACGTCGTGGGCGGTGGACCGCGCGGTGCTCCTACGTTTTTATAAGGCACTGATTTTATCTAGATTAGATTATGGCAGTGTAGCATATGGTTCGGCCCGTACGTCAGTGCTTGTGAAACTGGACAGTGTCCACCACGGCGGTGTTAGGCTGGCGACGGGAGCCTTTCGGACGAGCCCAGTCGTCAGCTTGCTCGAAGAGGCTGGCGAACCTCCTTTACGCCTGAGGCGCCTACAAGTACTGCTGACCTATGCTGCAACTATTCGACAGATGCCACTTCATCCTAGCTATCCATGTTTGTTTCTCAATCCGAATCGCCTGCTGTATGATGCGCTCGCTAGAGCCACTCGGCCGGCGGGGATTCGCTAGGATGACTTATACCGTCAGTTCCGATTTCCTTCTGTCTCCTGTATCGTCCGAGTACCTAGCAAGGCCCCTCCGTGGATGGTCTCTCGCCCTGATATCATCCTGGATTTGCACACCGGCCCCAAGTCGGAAACAGACTCCTCCATCCATCGGAGGCTGTTCCAGTCCGTGGTGAGCCGGTATCTGGGATCAGGGCTTCTAATCACGGATGGTTCGAGGGTAAACGAGAAAGTAGACTGTTCATTTGTGGTTGAGGATCGTCGGTTTCTCTTTTCACTTCCCGAGGTTGTGGCGTGTACACAGCGGAGCTCTATGCCATCTTAGAGGCTCTGCGGTTCACGTTATCACCAGCACCTTCCTGTGTGTACTGACTCTCTGAGTCCCCTCAGGGGCTCACTTCCAGTGGGACGTGGGTTGGCGACCACGGGGCCCCAGCTGAGTCTGACATTGGTTCCACTTATGCTGGGCTCCTGTCAGTCTTCTTTCCTTTCGACCACACTTGGTCAAGTCTTGTTCTCTTCCGACCCCAACGGTATTAGGTTATCCGAGGCCTAGGGAGTCTTTCACCTCCCCGCCTTAATTGGCCCTTGTCTCATCTTTCCTGATACCCACCTTCTGTGAGGGGTCAGCCTTCTTTTTCTTTTCCTTTTACCTCCTGCGTTGTGCTCAAGGCCCTTAAGGAGGCAGGGTGTATGTAGCCCCACCAATTCTGGTGCACCGTAGATAATGCTACACGCTCAGGGGCTCACGGCTGGTGAGTTCGGGAGTTGGCGCCCCCGAGGGATTCCTGAGCTGGGTCCGTTTTCCCCTTTTGTCCCTTCCCTTTTGGCGGACCTTATCCTCTCTCCCATCTCCTCTTCTCTCCTCTCCACTCCTCTTTTCCTTATATTTACTTTTCTCTTTAAGATTCCCGCACTGTTTTTGTTACTTGGTTCACCGTGTGTCTAAATTCCCTTCTAGCGATATTTTAAGTCATTTTTTAACTACGTTGCATTTTGTAAGTTTCTTCGATCTAAATTACATCTCGCGATTGTTTTCAACTTCAATTGCATTTTGTAAAGATTGACAATCTAAATTGCTTTTTGGTAAGACTTTCAATGCAGGTAGCCGGGCTTTTTAGTGAGAATTTTGAATTTCAATTGCATTTTGTAAGTATTTTCAACCAAAACCGCATTTCGCACGAATTTTGAATCTAAATTGCATTTTGTTTGGTGGGTATTTTGAATCTCAATAACATTTTGTCAAGTATTTTCAATGTAAATTGCATTTTGTAAATATTGTCAATCCACATGAGTCGTTTGAATCTACCGTACATTTTGTAAGCATTTTCAACTTCAATTGCATTTTGTAAGTATTTTGAATTTCAATTGCACTTTGTGAATAATTTGGATTGGAACTGGGATATTTCAATCTGAATTGCATCGTGTATTTTCAATTTCAATTGCATTTTGTAAGTATTTTGAACCTCAATTGCATTTTGTACGTAATTTCGATCTCATTTGCATTTTGTAAGTATTTTGAATTTCAATTGCATTTTGTGGGTATTTAGACGCTACATTGCATTTTGTGCGTATTTTGAACCTAGCCTTCATTTTGTGGGTATTTTTCAATCTATTACTTTTGTGAATCTTTTCGTTCTAAATTCCCTTTTGTAAGAACATTTTGTGAGTTTTTTTCAATCTGAGTTCCTTTTTTGTAAGTATTTTCCCTCTCACTTCATTTTCGTTCTGGTTTCCGTTTCATTATCATTTTCGCTATCACCCAGATCATTAGGGGCCGATAACCTAGATGTTAGGCCCCTTAAAACAACAACTATCATCATCATCCGAAGCACCCGTTGGTCCAGCGTGTGCACGACGTGCTCGTCAGTTCGTGTAACGCTGGAACCGGGGTGACCTTTGTGTGGCTTCCTAGCCACATGGGTATTGCGGGAAACGAGCTTGCTGATCAGGCGGCGATAGAGGCAGTCGCACTGCCCTCGCTACCGTATAAGGTGCCTGCTAGTGATGTGCGCTCTCAATTGCGGCATTCGATCCTGTCGCATTGGGAGGAAGCGTGGTGTGCCATGCCTCCACCCAACAAACTGAGAGGCATCAAGGAGACAACGAAGGTGTGGAAATCTTCCTTCCGATCTCTCCGGAAGGAAGCTGTGGTACTCTGTCGACTCCGGATCGGCCATGGGATTGTTACGCACTCCCACTTGCTAAAGAGAGAAGATCCCCCTGTGTGTACTTGCGGTGCCCATCTAACTGTGGCACACATTCTCTTGGAGTGTGTGGATCTGGCCGATCTGCGAAGGACTCTTAAACTGCCTAATACCCTCTCCCTTATTCTCCATGATGACGGGCCGTCAGTAGACCTCGTCATCCGGTTCATGAGGGAGAGTGGTTACTTTTTTAAGTTTTAATGTGTAGTTACGACTTTTAATTAAGGTTAAGTCTGTTTTATGTTTTTTATTGTGTTCATCTATTTTATTGTTCACTATGCCTTATTTGTTTTATCCTTTTTTACCATCCGCCTTTTATTCTTTTTATTCAAATAGGTCATACTTTTTGGGGCTCACTGTCTGTTGTGTTTTTTTCCCCCCAGGGGCTCACATCTAGTGGGTTGTGGGTTGGCGACCACGGGGCCCCAGCTGACTCCGGCATTGCTTCCACTTACTTGTGCCGGGCTCCTCTCTTTCTTCTTTCCTGTCGACCTTCCTTGGTCAACTCTTGTTCTCTTCCGACCCCGACGGTATTAGGGTATCCGAGGCCTAGGGAGTCTCTTCCTTTCCCGCCTTAATTGGCCCTTGTCTCATATTTCCTGATACCCTCCTTCTGTGAGGGGTCAGCCTTCTTGTTCTTTTCCTTTTACCTCCTGCCTTGTGCACAAGGCCCTTAAGGAGGCAGGGTGTATGTAGCCCCACCACTTCTGGTGCACCGTCTATAATGCTACACCCTCAGGGGCTCACGGCTGGTGAGTTCGGGCGTTGGCGACCCCGAGGGATTCCTGAGCTGGGTCCGTCTTCCCCCTTTGTCCCTTCCCTTTGGGGCGGACCTTCTCCTCTCTCCCCTCCCCTCTCCTCTTTTCCTTCTATTTCCTTTTCTCTTTAAGATTCCCGCACTGTTTTTGTTACTCGAATCACCGTGTATCTAAATTCCCTTTTAGCGATTTATAAGGCATTTTTGATCTATGTTGCATTTTGTAAGTTTTTTCGATCTAAATTACATCTCGCGATTGTTTTCAACCTCAATTGCATTTTGTAAAGATTGACAACCTAAATTGATTTTTAGTAAGTCTTTCAATGCAGGTTGTGGGGCCTTTTAGTGAGTATTTTGAATTTCAATTGCATTTTGTAAGTATTTTCAACCAAAACCGCATTTCGCACGAATTTTGAATCTAAATTGCATTTTGTTTGGTGGGCATTTTGTACGTATTTTGATTCTCAATTGCATTTTGTGGGTATTTTGAATCTAAATTACATTTTGTCAAGTATTTTCAATCTAAATTGCTTTTTATAAGTATTGTCAATCCACATGAGTCGTTAGAATCACCGTACTTTTTGTAAGCATTTTCAATTTAAATTGCATTTTGTAAGGATTTTGAATTTCGATTGCACTTGGTGAATAATTTGGATTGGAACCGGGATAAGGCCTATTTCAATCTGAATTGCATTGTGTATTTTCAATTTCAATTGCATTTTGTAAGTATTTTGAACCTCAATTGCATTTTGTACGTATTTTCGATCTCATTTGCATTTTGTAAGTATTTTGAATTTCAGTTGCATTTTGTAAGTATTTCGACGCTACATTGCATTTTGTACGTATTTTGAACCTAGCCTTCATTTTGTGTTTTTTTTTTTTTCAATCTATTCCATTTGTGAATCTTTTCGTTCTAAATTCCCTTTTGTAAGAACATTTTGTGAGTCGTTTCAATCCGAGTTCCTTTTTGTAAGTATTTTCCGTCTCACTTAATTTTCGTTCTAGTTTCCGTTTCATTATCATTTTCGCTATCACCCAGATCATTAGGGGCCGATAACCTAGATGTTAGGCCCCTTAAAACAACAATTATCATCATCATCTATCTGTTGTGTTTCCCTCCAGGGGCTCACATCTTGTGGGCGTGGGTTGGCGACCACGGGGCCCCAGCTGAGTCCGGCATTGCTTCAACTTACTTGTGCCGGGCTCCTCTCTGTCTTCTTTCCTGTCGACCTCACTTGGTCAACTCTTGTTCTCTTCTGACCCCGATGGTATTAGGGTATCCGAGGCCTAGGGAGTCTCTTCCTTTCCCGCCTTAATTGGCCCTTGTCTCATCTTTTCTGATACCCTCCTTCTGCGAGGGGTCAGCCTTCCTTTTCTCTTCCTTTTACCTCCTGCCTTGTGCTCTAGGCCCTTAAGGAGGCAGGGTGTATGTAGCCCCACCACTTCTGGTGCACCCTAGATAATGCTACACCCTCAGGGGCTCACGGCTGGTGAGTTCGGGAGTTGGCGACCCCGAGGGATTCCTGAGCTGGGTCCGTTTTCCCGTTTTGTCCCTTACCTTTGGGGCGGACCCTCTCTTCTTTTACTTTCCTATATGCCTTTCATGGCTCTCCTTCCTTCCAAGTCCCTCAATCCGCCTTCTCCGAGGGTTGAGGGCATTTCTTTTCCCCCTATCCTTTATTTGCCTTATTCTCCTTTAGTTTTCCATTTCTTCTTCTAGTATGTAGGTTGGTAGTTAGTTTTAGTTTTAAGTTTACATTTCATTTTCATCTTCACGATCACCCAAACCATCAGGGGCCGATAGCCTAGATGTTAGGCCCCTTAAAACAACAATTATCATCATCATCACTGTCCGTTTTATAACCATCATTTTCGTTTCATCCATGGCAGTGAGCTGTTTTTATCTACAACCTTTCATTTCACACCATTTCATTACATTAGGGCCGATAACCTAGATGTTAGGCCCCTTAAAACAACAGTTATCATCATCATTTCAATATTCCATAAAGCCCCCCTCCCATCACCACCCGGTAACCCACAGTACCGGAACCTCTGTTGTTACAAATCAAGCACTGCTTCCATGTGTCCTGATTCTCCATAGTTCCATACGGCGAGCGGAAGATGTTGTTGAAAGGGGTCTTCCAAATCAAAGTCGGTCGGTCTTGTCGGCCGTATTAGTTGCCTCCTACGACAGGCTGAGCATACCGTGGGTGTATTCTAACCCGCACCCATACGGGATACCCACTAACATACCCGAATCAGACGAACCATACAACATTGGCGATTTTGAAAACTTCAATATTTGATCATAGTCTTTTCTATTTCTGACAAAAACATTACGAAGTCATGTGAGAGGATTTAGTGTCATAGCTTCGTACTTATTTCTAAAAACTTCACAAACAACCAACGCCAAATTAGACGTTCTTTTATCATTTGGCTTACGAATGTGGCATAAAATAAAACTTCCTTCTTCAACCAAGTCACCACTGGAAACAGTGTCATCATCATCGTCACATTTCTTTACATCGATGGTTCTTAACCAAAGGTCCGCGAGTGCCTCGGGAGTGGTCCGCGGGAGAAAAGGGTCCACCAGCACGTATAAAAAAAGTGGCCAATAAATGGGGTTTTGAATTGAAATATCTTTAAGATAAGTGTTATTGAGGAAGGGTTACAACTGATAGGTGTATGGGGGGAGGGAGGGGGGCAGGAGGGGTGGTCCGTACATGATTCAATTTTCATGCAGAGTGGTCCGCAGACTTCTACGGGTTCAGAACCACTGCTTTACATTGATTGAGCTCTCTGGTACTGGCAGATCGTTTGGCTCGAAGTTTTGTTAATTCTAATTTGTGTTTTTGCCATGCTCCTTTCTGATCTCAGAACTGTTAACTCGCAGGCTTATTTCAAAAAGAACTTGGTTTTCTGTATCGTACTGTAAGTTTCCCCTGGTAGAACCTCATAATCTTCAATGGAAGGGCCCTCGTCTGGCTGTAAGGGCGTGCTGTCTTGTCCTGGATTAGCACTTATAAGAGGATGGATATAATCCAGGTTTGAGTGACAAAGCAGACATCATCAGCATTGTCTCCAGATGGGATCTATTCTTCATCTGACGAGCAAATAATTTTCTTCGTTTTCTTGTAGGCCTAGAATCTGTTTTAACTTCTTCTTTCTGTTTTCCTTAGTTCCTTCTTTCGTTTCCTTTCTGCAGCTCTTTTCGTATTTTCTTCCATCTCCCCCCCCCCCCAGGGGCTCACATCTAGTGGGACGTGGATTGGCGACCACGGGGCCCCAGCTGAGTCCGGCATTGCTTCCACTTACTTGTGCCGGGCTCCTCTCCGTCTTCTTTCCTGTCGACCTCTCCTGGTCAACTCTTGTTATCTTCCTACCCCAACGGTATTGGGGTAACCGAGGCCTAGGGATTCCTTCACTTTCCTGCCTTAATTGGCTCTTGTCGCATATTTCCTGATACCCTCACTCTTTGTGGGGTCAGCCCTCTATTTCTTTTCATGTTATCCCCTGCCTGGTACACAAGCCCCTCAAAGAGGCAGGGCGTACGTAGCCCCACCACTTCTGTTGCATCCCGGATAGTGCTACACTCTCAAGGGCTCACGGCTGGTGAGTTTGGGAGTTGGCGACCCCGAGGGATTCCTGAGCTGGGTCCGTTTTGTCTCTGTTTTCCTCTGACTTTGGGGTGAGCCCTCTCCTCTTTCCTATCTGCCTTTCATGGCTCTCCTTCCTTCCAAGTCCCTCAATCCGCATTGTTCGAGGGTTGAGGGCATTCCTCTTCCTTCTGTCCTTTATTTGCCTTATTCTCCTTTTGTTCACCATTTCTTATTCTAGTATATAAGTTAGTAGTTAGTTTTAGTTATAGTATACATTTCATTTTCATCTTCACGATCACCCACACCATTAGGGGCCGATAACCTCGATGTTAGGCCCCTTAAATCAACAATTATCATCTTCTAGTATGTACAGTAAGTTTGTACTTGTTATTATAGTTTTCATTCTCATCTCATCTCATCTTTCACGATCACTCAAACCATTAGGGGCCGATAACCTCGATGTTAGGCCCCTTAAAACCACAATTATCATAATCTTCCATCTCTATTTTCTTCTCATTTTTTGTGGGATTGTATGCATGGTTGTGACGTAACTACGCTGGGAAATAGCTCCCTTTTTATTTTTCCTTCAGTAGGTGTTTCCGGCCAGTGAAGTGCTCTCTTGAACGGGCTTGGGACATCTGGCAGGTTACTATGTTGCTGAAATATCTTGGGCATTGTTTGTGGTTACTTGCATTTCAGTGCATGAGCTCTGAGTGCCACTAGTTCCGGGACGGTCCATATCAATGTTTCGTAGCATATCATTTTGGTTGGAAGTCTGGTTCTTTATTTTCTTCCACACTTCAAATAAAGATTTATCCTCTTATGTTACCATCCCATAATACTTGATTCTCCTTGGAATTAAACGAAATAACTTTCTCTTGGTCGATAGCGGTTTCCAAGACAGTGAGCGACAAAGGAGTGGTAGTATGATGCATATTGATATTACTAGGACTATTTGTGGGTTTATTCAGTGTGAGGGAGGTTCGTGTAGTGGAGCCTCTGGGTTCCAAGGGTGTAATCAATTACTGATGATGGCTGGGTTCATCTCTGATAGAACAGAGATGATTCCCTTCTCAGAGCAAAATTGGCTTGTGTGGAGTGTTGACCATCCATGAAGGAAATCACTGGCAATGGAATATCAGTTTCCAGTAGCCAAGGGTGAAAGACATCCGCTATATACTCAAAAAAATCCTTTTTCTTCAAAATTGGGAAGTTCAGATTTTCATCTCTCCACTCGTGCACCTGGTCTTTCCATTTTCCTTTTAATGCCCTAAAGACAGCAACATCCATAGGTTGGATAAGATGAGTGGCATTGGGATGTAGCGCCACAAGGATTATTCCCTTCTCAGAGCAAAATTGGCTTGTGTGGAGTGTTGACCATCCATGAAGGAAATCACTGGCAATGGAATATCAGTTTCCAGTAGCCAAGGGTGAAAGACATCCGCTATATACTAAAACAAATAAGGGACCCGTCAGCCACTCTCAGACATTCTGATGCCCCAGTTTGGAGGAACGCTATTAGCGATCTCAGCTGGAATGCGCTCATACCTGAAGACAAGCAAGGGTGGGTAAACCAGCAGAATTAGCAGTTACTAATACTGTAATACACTCTTTATCGTCACAGTTAACTACCTAATAGACTTGTTCTCCCCTTTGCCATCTAGTACCTTGTTACCTTTCGGATTTAAGAAAAACTCAGATTCATCGGAATTAAAGAGACGTGGGGGGTCACTGAGAACGGTAAGCAAATTTTCGACCTCTAATTACTTATAAATATTCTGAAACCAATTCTGATCATCTGAACTCACACATGCTCTTGCAAGTGTTAAATTTTCTGCAACTCTCAGGGTAATTGAAGGGTGTCTCTTCAGGAAGGATTTTATCCATTTATTTCCCGATTTAAATTTTGATACCTTCTCGAGTTCTTTCAGGACCCCCCCCCCCCCATGGGCTCACATCTAGTGGGACGTGGGTTGGCGATCACGGGGCCCCAGCTGAGTCCGGCATTGCTTCCACTTGTGCCGGGCTCCTCTCCGTCTTCTTTCATGTCGACCTCACTTGGTCTACTCTTGTTCTCTTCCGACCCCGAGGGTATTAGGGTATCCGAGGCCTAGCGAGTCTCTTCCTTTCCCGCCTTAATTGGCCCTTGTCTCATCAAGGCCCTCAAGGAGGCAGGGTGTATGTAGCCCCACCACTTTTGGTGCACCCTGGATATTCCTACATCCTCAGGTGCTCACGGCGGGTGAGTTCGGGAGTTGGCGACCCCGAGGGATTCCTGAGCTGGGCCCGGTTTTCCCCCTTTTATCCATTACCTTTCGGGTGGACCCTCTCCTTTTTCCCTTTCCTATCTGCCTTTAATGGCTCTCCTTCCTTCCAAGTCCCTCAATCCACATTCTTCGAGGGTTGAGGGCATTTCTTTTCCTCCTGTCCTTTATTTGCCTTTATCTCGTTTTGTTTTCCATTTCTTATTCTAGTATATAAGTTAGTTTTGGTTATGGTTTACATTTCATTGTCATCTTTGCGATCACCCAAACCATTAGGGGCCGATAACCTAGAAGTTAGGCCCCTTTAAACAACAATTATCATCATCATCCGCTGACTATAAGTCGCCCGCCATCGTATTTTTAGATCACGACTTATATTGGTAAAAGTACAGCTGAGTCCGCCCTTATCGTCAGACAGTGTTGTCAACCCCGCGTTTACGGTACTACTCACTGGGTTTTGTAACAGTGCCCCGCTAGCTTCCCGCGGCCAAGGCCGCACCTCAACCCTACCGTTGTAACCTTCGTTTTATCTAAATCAATGGTTTTAGCGTGTGGGCCGCGTTAGATATATATATACCAGGTGAGTCAGCCGCCTCTTAGGATATTGCTTTTATGCATCCCAACTGACGTGTATTATCAGGAAGGTCGATTATTTCTCTGTTTGCATCCCGTATGGTAGACTACTAATGCAATGTAAGCATATCCCGCAAACGATACTGAACCCTATTATTCCCCCATCCGATGTGACTACAGACCGTTCGAATAATATGATGTACTATCGCGTGCATAAATAACGGGCCGCATTGCCGAGCGGGAGTTGAGTTTTCGAGCCATCAGGTTGCCATCACTCGGGTGTTCTCGGGAGGGGAATGTTAAGAACCGTGATTGGGCACCTGTCCTTGTAGGGAAGGGGGAGGAGGAGGGGGACATATCGAGGAGTGCAGCGCCAACTTTGATTTTCTTTAGTTTCTTCCACTTACTTGTGCCGGGCTCCTCTCCGTCTTCTTTCCTGTCGACCTCCCTTGGCCAACTCTTGTTCTCTTCCGACCCCGACGGTATTAGGTTATCCGAGGCCTAGGGAGTCTTTCACTTTCCCGCCTTAATTGGCCCTTGTCTCATCTTTCCTGATACCCTCCTTCTGCGAGGGGTCAGACTTCTTTTTCTTTTCTTTTTACCTCCTGCCTTGTGCTCAAGGCCCTTAAGGAGGCAGGGTGTATGTAGCCCCACCACTTCTGTTGCACCCTAGATAATGCTACACCCTCAGGGGCTCACGGCTGGTGAGTTCGGGAGTTGGCGACCCCGAGGGATTCCTGAGCTGGGTCCGTTTTCCACATTTGTCCCTTACCTTTGGGGCGGGCCCTCTCCTCTCTCCCGCTCCTCTCCTCTCCTCTCCTCTTTTCCTTATATTTCCTTTTCTCTTTAAGATTCCCGCACTGTTTTTGTTACTTGGTTCACCGTGTATCTAAATTCCTTTTTAGCGATTTTTTACGGCATTTTTGATCTACGTTGCATTTTGTAAGTTTTTTCGATCTAAATTACATCTCGCGATTGTTTTCAACCTCAATTGCATTTTGTAAACATTGACAATCTAAATTGCTTTTTAGTAAGTCTTTCAATGCAGGTAGACGGGCCTTTTAGTGAGTATTTTGAATTTCAATTGCATTTTGTAAGTATTTTCAACCAAAACCGCATTTCGCACGAATTTTGAATCTAAATTGCATTTTGTATGGTGGACATTTTGCAAATATTTTGATTCTCAATTGCATTTTGTGGGTATTTTGAATCTTAATTACATTTTGTCAAGTATTTTCAATCTAAATTGCATTTTGTATGTATTGTCAATCCACATGAGTCGTTTGAATCTACCGTACATTTTGTAAGCATTTTCAATTTCAATTGCATTTTGTAAGTATTTTGAATTTCAATTGCACTTTGTGAATAATTTGGATTGGAACTGGGATATTTCAATCTGAATTGCATTGTGTATTTTCAATTTCAATTGCATTTTGTAAGTATTTTGAACCTCAATTGCATTTTTTACGTCTTTTCGATCTCATTTGCATTTTGTAAGTATTTTGAATTTCAGTTGCATTTTGTAAGTATTTCGACGCTACATTGCATTTTGTACGTATTTTGAATCTACCCTCCGTTTTGTGGGTCTTTTTCAATTATTCTTTTTGTGAATCTTTTCGTTCTAAATTCCCTTTTGTAAGACCATATTATGAGTTGTTTACATCTGAGTTTCTCTTTGTACGTATTTTCCGTCTCACATAATTTTCGTTCTGGTTTCCATTTCATTCTCATTTTCGCTATCACCCAGATCATTAGGGGCCGATAACCTTGATGTTAGGCCCCTTAAAACAATAATTATCATCATCATCATCATCATTTCTTTAGTTTCGCGCTTGGAAGATTGTTACAGATAACGAGGGGTTGTAATATATCTACAATGAAATGCCAAGTAACCCATTAATTGTTAAATCTCGTTAGAAATGCACTGTTGAGTTTTACTGTGTGCGAATTCTATTGAGAATCGAGTTTTCACAGTTAGGGACTAAGCGCATTTTTATAATAAGAAAAAGTAGGAAATCGCAATCGTCCTAACTAATTATATTTTTAAGCAATTCTCTCAATACAAAATATTTTTGATAAGAAAAAAGACAAATCTTAGTAATTTTAAAAGCACTCACATTTACAGCAGGTTTGTTAGATCAAATAACAGAACTTTAAGCGATGCGTGTGTAGCAGAGAATGTTTAAAAATGATTCAACATATCGTAAGCTTCTGATTTATTTATCATGGATAAAATCCGAGGAGGCAATTGTTAGCAGAAAAATCTTTTTATTATTGCTACTTTGCCCGAAACATAAAATTTAGCCGTCTATTAGACGTTTATTTTCTTAGGAAGTTTAGTAACAGAACTTAACAGGCAATCACAAATTAAACTTATGTCGTTCAACAAAAATTTTACCTTTTTTTTCACTGAGTAAATTATTTCAACCAATAATATCAGTCAAATTTAAACTTCAAGCTTTTTTTTTATCAATGAGTAAATTATTTCAACCAAAAATTTCATTAAACAAAATAATTAACTTCAAGGTTTTTCCCCCTTACAAACGATACGCGTTAGTGCACTCAGAACCGCGTCATATCACCATCTGAGAGGACTATTTCACGCAACCGAGTTGGCAACGACGCTACTAGGCGTTCGCACACTTCAGGTCTATTCCGCAAATTGTCGCACACAGCGATGACGTGTTCTTCAAGATGCGCTACGTTGCGCTCAGCGCGATTTTCCAATTCGAGAGCCATGTGACCCCACAGATTTTTCATGGGGATACCGTCTGGAAATTTCCTTGGCCAGTTGATTTGAATAATGTTCGGATGTTCATCAAACCAATCCTGCGTAATTGTTGCATCGTGGATAGGTGCATGATCATGGACGAAGTTAATTTCCTCGTCAGGAGGGACCAGAGTGTTTGCATATGGAAGAAGATGAGTCTTTAAAATTTTCACGTAAAGCGCTGCATTAAGCCGCCCAGGAGCTGGCACGATAGGTCTACGCCGGCAGCAGACAATGCGCCCGAATAATTAGCAGTAACCTGCCCGGATGATCTGTTTCGAACAATATGATCTGCCTGGAACCTGCAAAGTAAATAACCGAATTGTGGGTTGGCGACCACGGGGCCTCAGCTTAGTCCGGCATTGCTTCCACTTACTTGTGCCGGGCTCCTCTCCGTCTTCTTTCCTGTCGACCTCACTTGGTCAACTCTTGTTCTCTTCTGACCCCGACGGTATTAGGGTATCCGAGGCCTAGGGAGTCTCTTCCTTTCCCGCCTTAATTGGCCCTTGTCTCATCTTTTCTGATACCCTCCTTCTGCGAGGGGTCAGCCTTCTTTTTCTCTTCCTTTTACCTCCTGCCTTGTGCTCTAGGCCCTTAAGGAGGCAGGGTGTATGTAGCCCCACCACTTCTGGTGCACCCTAGATATTGCTACACCCTCAGGGGCTTACGGCTGGTGAGTTCGGGAGTTGGCGACGCCGAGGGATTCCTGAGCTGGGTCCGTTTTCCCCTTTTGTCCCTTTCCTTTGGGGCGGACCCTCTCCTCTTTCACTTTCCTATATGCCTTTCATGGCTCTCCTTCCTTCCAAGTCCCTCAATCCGCCTTCTCCGAGGGTTGAGGGCATTTCTTTTCCTTCTGTCCTTTTATTTGCCTTATTCTCCTTTAGTTTTCCATTTCTTCTTCTAGTATGTAGGTTATTAGTTAGTTTTAGTTTTAAGTTCGCTTTTCATTTTCATCTTCACTATCACCCAAACCATCAGGGGCCGATAACCTAGATGTTAGGCCCCTTAAAACAACAATTATCATCATCATCATCATCAAATAACCGAATTAAGTTCTCGCTGTTACCTGTAGTTTAAAATACTTAATACCGCTGGAAGGTTTCCTTCTTGCCTTGTATTTGGTGGGCGCCATAACATCACACGCCCATTGATGTCACTTTTGTAACTTGTCTCGTCGCTGAAGATTGTTAAGTCCCAATTGGCTTGCGGCGTATCTTGATGAGTCATGGCAAAGGCTAAATGATGTTCCTTGTGCTCTTCAGTTAAATACAGTCTGTAGGCTGGTCGCCTGCATTCATGGAGCCGTCTTCGAACAGTATCCACACTGCAATTTACTCCCTGCAAAACAAGAGAGTCAAAATAACGGACTGTTGCGATGGTGAGAAACTATTTTGAAAAACATTAATCAGGACTAGATTAATAATATCCGCAGAATCCCCATTTTTTCTCATTCCAGTTAATTTTTTGAAAGAAAAAAAACTAAGGTCGTTTTGTTTTTACCCTATTTAATGATTGGAAGATTTTAGACCTTAGAATTCTTTAAGCTCAAAATAAAATACAAACTAGAGCAAATGAGAGGCAGACAAGTAGAGCAAGTTACTGAATCGGCTTTGAGTTTTAAAAATGTCAGTTTTCAGGGAGTGATTAGAAATGGCATCAAATCCTTCCGGTGGTAACTGGTCTGCACGCAAACATTACAAAAAAAACTTATCCTCAGTTAACCTCAGCTAACCTAACCTATTCTCAGCTAACCGAACCTACCCTAACCAAACACAGAGTTCATGTGATCATGTTCCAGTCCGTTGTGAGCCGGTATCCGGAATCAGGGCCTGTATTCACGGACGGTTCGAGGGTAAACGAGAAAGTAGGCTGTGCATTTGTGGTTGAAGATCGTCGGTTTCTCTTTTCACTTCCCGATGCCTGTGGCGTGTACACAGCGGAGCTCTATGCCATCTTAGAGGCTCTGCGGTACACGTTATCAGACGATCACCAGCACTTTCTTGTGTGTACTGACTCTCTGAGTGCGCTGCAAGCGATCGATGTGTGTTTCCCGAAGCACCCGTTGGTCCAGCGTGTGCACGACCTGCTCGTCAGTTCGCGTTCCGCTGGGGCCGGGGTGTCCTTTGTGTGGCTTCCTAGCCACATGGGTATTGCGGGAAACGAGCTTGCTGATCAGGCGGCGAGAGAGGCAGTCGCACTGTCTTCGCTACCATATAAGGTGCCTGCTAGTGATGTGCGCTCTCAGTTGCGGCATTCGATCCTGTCGCATTGGGAGGAAGCATGGCGTGCCACGCCTCCACCCAACAAACTGAGAGGCATCAAGGAGACAACGAAGGTGTGGAAATCTTCCTTCCGATTTCTCCGGAAGGAAGCTGTGGTACTCTGTCGACTCCGGATCGGCCATGGGATTGCTACGCACTCCCACTTGCTGAAGCGAGAAGATCCCCCTGTGTGTACTTGCGGCGCCCACCTAACCGTGGCACACCTTCTCTTGGAGTGTGTGGATCTGGCCGATCTGCGCAGGACTCTTAAACTGCCTAATACCCTCTCCCTTATTCTCCGTGATGACGGGCCGTCAGCTGACTTCGTCATCCGGTTCATGAGGGAGAGTGGTTACTTTTTTAAGTTTTAATGTGTAGTTACGACTTTTAATTCAGGTTAAATCTGTTTTATGTTTTTTATTGTGTTATGTATTGTATTGTTCACTATGCCTTATTTGTTTTATCCTTTTTTACCATCCGCCTTTTATTCTTTTTATTCAAATAAGGCATAATTTTTTGGGGCTCACTGTCTGTTTTATAAACACCATTTTCGCTTCATCCATGGCAGTGAGTTTTTTTTTAATCTACATCCTTTCATTTCACGTCATTTCCTTTCATTAGGGGTCGATAACCTCGATGTTAGGCCCCTTAAAACAACAATTATCATCATCATCATGTGATCAATAACAATATAAGACGTATTTTATTTATTTATTTTGCCAAACGGGCCTCTAAATTACCACAATATCTTACCGGTATATTTTTCAAATCTATCCTGGTAATAAAACCCTACAAAAACGAACGATTTTCAAAGAGCATGTGTTAGACCCGAGACATACTTAGAGCAAGACGAATACAATCTAAGTAAAATTGATCTGTTCATTCTGAAGACGAAGTAAATATACGAAAGTGATAATATCCTAAACATGTCTATCGTAATTAAAATCAACTTGTTTAGGTGCAGTTAAGAGTTCAGTCAAGGATTCCCTGAAATTTGAACACTCGGGCAATCAAATAACGTCTCTTCGAACAGGCCTATTTTACTGCCCATTTCAATAAGTGAAACTTCTAGACAAATTCCGACAGCACCAAGTTTTGATAATGGGCTGATTATAGCCTAGTTGACCACTTCCAGATCTTCTAGTAATGCTGTGATTCGTGGTGGGCCTGGCTGAGGTCGATCCATTAACCCCTGTCCAGTCTCGTGCCGACCTATTCACCTCTGGACATTGCTTTTGGAAACTCTAAGTTGACGTGCAATTTCTGTTATTCCGACGTCAGCTTCATAGAGCCTAACCATCTGCCCCTCCTCACCAAACAGTCGCTGATATTAACAGGTAACGGACCTCAAAATCGAAGTTCGCTGTCGTGTTACTGAGCCACTGTCAGCCTCTTGGGATTAACAGGTGATACCATAATGTCCCCTCCTCTCCCCCCTTAGTAGGATATAAAGGCCGAAGCTGGCGCAGGGGCTAATGGGCATGCTGCTGTGGTGTCCGCATCACCCCAATGAGCAAAATCAACTGGCGCGTCCTCCCGAGCGCGCGCCCCCTTTATAGCTAAAGGAGACGCGCATGTACATCGTCGAGCACTGCCCGGGAGGGTGCGTCAGCTCGATTGTCTATGGAGGCGATGCTTCGCCACGCGAGGCGTACGCCCCGCTCTACTGTTAATTTTATTAGTTTCACATACAGGAACAAGATATAATGTACAGAGTATAACAGTGGGCCTCGCCCAGAACACAAAGTATATCGAGCGACGCTCGAATCTGTAAAAATGTTTATCTGGTTAAAGGGCACATCCTTCAAGTCCTCCATTATCCAAAGGGCTCCCATTATTGCCGCCGCCGTCTCCGCTTGGTTGATAGTTGCCGGTGCCCTGAAGGCCTGGGTCCATCCTTCACTTCTCTCGGGGCACACCTCCGCGATGCTCATCGGAGTTGCGTCCGTGTGGATGGTGATGGCACAGGTCCTCGTAGAAGTGCCCTGGGGGTCGCCACTAATTCTGCGGTGAGCAACTTCTTCGGCCAGTAACCCTCTGCTGCAAGCACATGTCTTGGTACGAACATTGGCCATCCCTTGACCCAGCAGGTCCAGCTTAGATATCCTGCGGCCTGCTGGGCCTGCTTCTCTGAATAATATGGAATGTCACGTACGAGTCGCAGGACTTTCTTCTGCGTGTCCGCATGGAGCATAACACAACTGTTTGATATATTAATAACAACACCAAGGTAAGTTAATAATTGCATTGGTTGCAGCACACACTTAGCACGGTTTAATGTTACACCCAATACTACCTCCAGGTATAACACTATCTCTTCTACTGGCAGCTCTCCCACATCATAAATCAGCCAGTCGTCCAGGTATGGGATCATAGTCACTTCAAATTCACTTTCAATCACCTCCCGAACTGCTTCTGCCCATCTTTGCATGATTGACGGGGCCAATGCGTGCCCCATCGGTAGCTGTGTCCATACGTAGTGTTTTCCCCTGTAGTATACTCCAAAATTCAGTTGGGTGCGCTGGTCCAGTGGAATTTCTTAGAAGCCGGATCGTAGGTCTAACTTGATTGCCAACGCCTCTGGTGGTATCTGAGTAAGTGCCTGCGCGGGACCCTTCAGACTAAAATGTGGTTTATGTATAAAGGGAGTCCACGCACTAAGATCGTAGATGATTCTCGCCGACCCGTCTCCCTTGGGCACCAGGAAGACGGGGAAGGCGTAGTGGCCTTTGAAGGGATAGCAAATCTTGTTGTCAATGAGGTCTTGTATCACCGTGTCCATGGGGGTCGATGGTTTGGTGGCCCAGAATATCTTAAGAGCCCCCCCCCAGGGGCTCACATCTTGTGGGCGTGGGTTGGCGACCACGGGGCCCCAGCTGAGTCCGGCATTGCTTCCACTTACTTGTGCCGGGCTCCTCTCTGTCTTCTTTCCTGTCGACCTCACTTGGTCAACTCTTGTTCTCTTTTGACCCCGACGGTATAAGGGTATCCGAGGCCTAGGGAGTCTCTTCCTTTCCCGCCCTTAATTGGTTGTCTCATCTTTTCTGATACCCTCCTTCTGCGAGGGGTCAGCCTTTATTTCTCTTCCTTTTACCTCCTGCCTTGTGCTCTAGGCCCTTAAGGAGGCCGGGTGTATGTAGCCCCACCACTTCTGGTGCACCCTAGATAATGCTACACCCTCAGGGGCTCGCGGCTTGTGAGTTCGGGAGTTGGCGACCCCGAGGGATTCCTGAGCTGGGTCCGTTTTCCTCTCTCCCTTCTCCTCTCTCCCCTCTCCTCTCACCCCTCTCCTCTCCTCTCCAATCCTCTCCTCTTTTTCTTATATTTCCTTTTCTCTTTAAGATTCTCGCACTGTTTTTGTTACTTGGTTCCCCGTGTATCTAAATCCCCTTCTAGCGATTGTTTTTGTATGTATTTTTATTCTACGTTGCATTTTGTACGTATTTTCGATCTAGATTGCATTTTGTGAGTGTTTTTCAATCTCAATTGCATTTTGTAAGGATTGACAATCTGAATTGTTTTTTAGTAAGTCTTTCAATATAGGGGCTGGGACTTTAGTGAATATTTTGAATTTCAATTGCATTTTGTAATTTCAACCTACCCCGCTTTGTTCAAGTAGTAAAGTCTCAATTGCAATTTTGTGGGTATTTTGAATCTAAATTACATTTTGTAATTATGTTCAATCTAAATTGCATTTTGTAAGTATTGTCCATCCAAATGAGAAGTTTGAATCTACCATATCTTTTGTAAGCAATTTCAATTGCATTTTGTATTTTCAACCTACCCCACTTTGTTCAAGTAGTTAAGTCTCAATTGCATTTTGTGGGTATTTTGAACCTACATTACATTTTGTGCGTATTTTCAATCTCATTTGCATTTTGTAAGTATTTTGATTTCACTTGCATTTTGTAGGTCTTTCGACTGTACGTTGCATTTTGTACGTATTTTGGACTTAACCTGCATTTTTTGCGTATTTTTCAATCTATTCCTTTTGTGAGTCTTTTCGTTCGAAATTCCCTTATGTACGTATTACCGCTCTCCATTTGGTGAGTAGTTTCAATCTCAGTTATTTTTTGTAAGTATTTTTCCTGCTACATAAGAGATGAATGTTGGGGCTCACTATCTTTTTTTATCTAAACCATTTTCGTTTCATCCATAGCAGTGAGCTGTTCTTTTATCTTCATCCTTTCATTTCACGCCATTTCATTTCGTCAAGGGCCGATAACATAGATGTTAGGCCCCTTAAAACAACAATTATCATCATCATATCTTAAGAGCATTCGTTGGGCGAGGTAAGCTGACTCCTTTTGGACATGATGTGGGTAGCGTAGTTACCCAACGGCGTGTCCTTGTAGGGTACTGGATGCGCTGCACTGACTGCCACAGAGATGTATCTGGTAGGTATAGGTGGTTTCTTCGATGGTGCGACCACTTCCATGCGCGGGAATGCCACGTCTGCAGGTTCCTCGGTTGGCATCCGTATGAGGATCGGTGGTCGTCTTGGGTACTGAGGGTCGTACCACCATTATTCGTCGTCGTCCGGTTACTCCAGTTGGAAATCACTCGGTGGTACGGTACCGGCGGAGTTGTCCGCTTCACCTCCTGGTGTGCCAGGAGTCACTACTCCCGGATCCTCCAATGGTTGCAGGTCATCAAGATGTCCCACGGCGCTGAGCGCCAACGTAAGCACTGGGGCCACTGATTGTCGGGGGACACGAAACGATCTGGTAAAGGATGTTCCTCCGGGCTGGCGTCTTCCTCGTCGGGATTATATTGCCTCCAAAAATCCCGCAGGGCACATTGTAGATGTGTGGTTGCAGGGTACCGGGTGTAGTGTGCCTTAGGCGTGTTGGACCGCTCCGTAAGGCTGGTGGTGGTGGCCCCCTCCGACAGGACCACCCCCCTGCGACGGCGATGTGTAGGTCTGCACATGATGAACTTGCTCAAACTTTATGCTGCTGTGGTGTCCGCATCACCCCAATGAGCAATATCAAAAGCATTTTTAGCTGTTACTGTGGAGGCTCGGGTTCGAGTCCTGGCTCTGTCAGGAAATTTAATTCTAGGCTGAGGGTTAGAATGGGGTACACTCAACCTTGTGAGGCAAAACTGACAGGAGCTGGCTTTTGATTCATACCGCAGCCATTCTGCCTAACCCAACTTCACCTAACCTAACCTAACCTAACCTAACCTTACTTAACCTAACCAAATCCCACCTTACCTAATCTAACCTAACCTAACCTAACTTCAAAGTCAGAATGTATAATACATCTATTGTTTTTTATACCCTCATATATTAGATATAGAGAATGTCCACCACGATTTAGATCCTCGAGCACACTTTCTGACTTATCATTAAAACTTGTAGAAAGGAATGTCTGAAAATTTTCACTAACGCATAGTACACGTTCACCATACATTGTGTCCTCTTTTTGAATGTTAATGATACGGAAAAGAGTATGCATTGGTAATTCAGTGAGCTTTTTTTTCTCTCTAATCAACAGTTCTGCCCCCATAGCATTGCGAATATTTATTGTAGTAGCCTATAAAGAAACAAAAAAATCATATCTATTACAGTTTAGCTATAAGTGACCAGAAACACCATAACATTTTATTCTAATAAGGAGATTTCCATAATGATAAGAAAAAAAGCTTACCATAATGATGGATTGTGTAAGTAAACGTATTTTGCTGCTTGATGCCACTACTAAACTGATACTCATACAACGGACAAGTGAGTTCATGTTTCGCTTACGTAATCGTATGTTCCCACGCACTTCCTGTGTATTGCACGCGCCGTAGTGGCTAAATTTGAAACTAGATGAGATGATTTGCTGACGTAATCGTATGTTCCCCTGCACGCACACGCCGGTCCCTGTGGACGGGTCCTAATAAGGAGATTTCCATAATGATAAGAAAAAAAAAAGCTTACCATAATGATGGATTGTGTAAGTAAACGTCTTTTGCTGCATGATGCCACTACTAAACTGATACTCATACGACAGACAAGTGAGTTCATGTTTCGTTGACGTAATCGTATGTTCCCACGCACTTCCTGTGTGTTGCACGCGCCGTAGTGGCTAAATTTGAAACTAGATGAGATGATTTGCTGACTTAATCGTATGTTCCTCCGCACGCACACGCAGGCCCCCTGTGGACGGGTCCTTGTGGACAAGTCCCTGTGGACGGGTCCCTGTTGACAGGTCATTGTTGACGGTCATTGTTGACGGGTCCCTGTGGGCGGGCCCTTGTTGACGGGTCCTTTTTGACTAATCCCTTTAGACCGGTTCCTTTGGACTGGTCCCTATGGACCAGCCCATGACCCCTAATGCTATGATGAAATTAAACGTTGTTCCACATGAACGCATGTGAAGAGCCGATTGCTACTATGAATTAACATTTTTATTGTACTTGTTTTTTTTTTGTAAGCGGACGGGCTTTTTAATAATGATTTATAGATGAGTTATTTTTTAAAGATATTACCAAAAGATCCAAAACTAATAGGTCATTAGCATTTTAATATCTCATGAACCAATAAGGCTAGGGACTTGTATGAGAGGTCGTTGGAGTTGAGGTGACATTCTGTTTTTGAATGTATTATTTATTTTTTGTCAAAAGGGCGGATTCTCATGAATGAGGTGTCATTGAACTCGGGTTGACAGCCCCTTTCCAATGGATAACATAATTCCACCTCAAAAACAAGATGTTCAGTAAAGAACATATAGCCTACTTTCTCCTAAATGCATGGGTATTGTTATAACTCTTTGTCCTTTTCAAGGAGTATGATTGAATGTTGGTTGTAGTAGCTTGTTGAAATACAACGTGCTATAGGGATATTAAACATGAATACGAGGTGCCCTTTGCTAGTGCTACCTCTGTACCAAATTTCGTTCAATTCGGTTTCACCGTGTTTGAATTGATAGGGGGAATTGATTTGCACACATACTTGGCCACCATCTGCAAACTATTGGGCTGATGTTCTTGCTGTTTGGTCTGAATATGTTTCCCACATAAAGATATGGTGTTGCAAAATTTGGTAGAGACTAGATTATTAGGTTGGTCGTAATTACATTTTAGCTTTTAACATTTGGGTGGCCGCGATTACGTTTCCGTCAAGATAGCGGAGATATAAAACATGACACTGAGGTGCCCTTTGCTAGTGCTACCTCTGTACCAAATTTCGTTCCATTCGGTTTCACCGTGTTCGAATTGATAAGGGGAATCGATTTTCACACAAAGATGGCCGCCATCCGCAAAATATTAGGCTGATGACCTATTAGTTTGGTCAAAGGATGCTCCCTCCATAAAGGTATGTTGTTGCTAAATTTGCTAGAGATCGGATGATTAGGCTAATCGTAATTTGATTTAAGCTTTGAACATTTGTGTGGCCGCCATTACGTTTCTGTCAATATGGCGGCGATATAAATCATGACACTGAGATGCCCTTTGCTAGTGCTATCTCTGTACCAAATTTCGATCCATTCGGTTTCACCGTGTTTGAATTAATAGGGAGAATCGATTTTGACACAAAGATGGCCGCCATCCGCAAACTATTAGGCGAATGACCTACTAGATTGGTCAAAGGATGCTCCCTCCACACAGGTATGTAGTTGCAAAATTTGGTAGAGATCGGATGATTAGGTTAATCGTAATTTGATTTAAGCTTTGAACATTCGTATGGCCGCCATTACGTTTCAGTCAAGATGGCGGCGATATAAAACATGACACTGAGGTGCCCTTTGCTAGTGCTACCTCTGTACCAAATTTCGTTCCATTTGGTTTCACCGTGTTTGAATTAATAGGGGGAATTGATTTTCACACAAAGATGGCCGCCATCCGCAAACTATTAGGCTAATGACCTAGTTATTTGGTCAAAGGATGCTTCCTCTATAAAGGTATGTTATTGCAAAATTTGGTAGAGATCGGATGATTAGGTTAATCGTAATTTGATTTAAGCTTTGAACATTTGTGTGGCCGCCATTACGTTTCCGTCAAGATGGCGGCGATATAAAACATGACACTGAGGTGCCTTTTGTTAGTACTACCTCTGTACCAAATTTCGTTCCATTCGGTTGCACCGTGTTCGAATTAATAGGGGGAATCGATTTTCACACAAAGATGGCCGCCATCCGCAAACTATTACGCTGATGACTTATTAGTTTGGTCAAAGGATGCTCCCCCCATAAAGGTATGTTGTTGCAAAATTTGGTAGAGATCGGATGATTAGATTAGTCGTAATTTGATTTAAGCTTTGAACATTTGTGTGGCCGCCATTACGTTTCCGTCAAGATGGCGGCGATATAAAACATGACACTGAGGTGTCCTTTGCTAGTGCTACCTTTTTACCAAATTTCGTTCAATTCGCATTCACCGTGTTCGAATTGATAGGGGGGGACAGACATTCAGAGTACACACACTCACACACACACACACACAGACACACACACACAGACTCACACACACACAGACTCACACACACACAGACAGACACACTTTTTTCGCCCTGTGTTGATCTCATGTCTACTTTCATTTTTTGCAAAAGTCGAAAGTAGGCTAATAAAACCTATTCCTACTAGGGGGTGAAATTGTATTTATTTAGAAAATCTCGCATTTTCAAGTGCAACATGTGACAGTTTGAATCCCAATATGGAATTAAGCGTTGTTCCACACGAGATACATGTGTACCGTGGAAAGCCACTATGTATTAACATGCTTGTTTTTTACGCATGTCCACTCATGGCTTTTGTAAGAGGGCGGGCTTTTTAAAGATGGTGGCTGTAGTGTAACCTAACCCAACCCACGAGGGGTGATCGAAGAGTATTTCAAGCGGCGCTTGTCGATAGGCAAACCAATAATCAAAGAGGGGTATGTCAGACCTTGAGGCGATAACCCCTTTTGATTGATCCCTGTTGACTAGCCCCTTTGGACGAGTCCTTTTTGAAGGGAGTCATTTTTGACGGATCCTTTTTGAAAAGTTCTTTTTGTCGGGTACTTGTTGTCCGGTCCCTTTTGACGGGTCCCTTTGGACTGATCCCTATGGACTGACCCATGAATTTATCCAAATTATGTCAAAGGGCCTAACTACATTTGTGTCCCCCCAGGGGCTCACATTTAGTGGTATATGGGTTGGCGACCACGGGGCCCCAGCTGAGTCCGGCATTGCTTCCACTTACTTGTGCCGGGCTCCTCTCTGTCTTCTTTCCTGTCGACCTCGCTTGGTCAACACTTGTTCTCTTCCGACCCCGACGGTATTAGGGTATCCGAGGCCTAGGGAGTCTCTTCCTTTCCTGCCTTAATTGGCCCGTGTCTCATCTTTTCAGATTCCCTCCTTCTGCGAGGGGTCAGCCTTCCTTTTCTTTTCATGTTATCTCCTGCCTTGTGCTCTAGGCCCTTAAGGAGGCAGGGTGTATGTAGCCCCACCACTTTTGGTGCACCCTAGATAATGCTACACCCTCAGGGGCTCACGGCTGGTGAGTTCGGGAGTTGGCGACCCCGAGGGATTCCTGAGCTGGGTCAGTTTTCCCCTTTTGTCCCTTACCTTTGGGGCGGACCCTCTTCTCCTTCAGTTTCCCATCTGCCTTTCATGGCTCTCCTTCCTTCCAAGTCCCTAAATCTGCCTTCTTCGAGGATTGATGGCACTTCTTTTCCACCTGTCCTTTATTTGCCTTATTCTCCTTTAGTTTTCCATTTCTTCTTCTAGTATGTAGGTTAGTAGTTAGTTTTACTTTTAAGTTCGCTTTTCATTTTCATCTTCACGATCACCCAAACTATCAGGGGCCGATAACCTAGATGTTAGGCCTCTTAAAACAACAATTATCATCATCATCATCATCATACATTTGTGTGAAAAGCAGTGTGTTGAACTGACGTTGTTCGCCAGCCCTCACTACTACAATCTGATAAGGATATGAAAGGAAAGCGACGAAATACATGTGAACACGTGCGAGATTACATTGTTACTAGCCCACCTTGTTTTTTTTTGTCGTGTGGGCTCCTGAGAGGCCGAGTGCAGGTCTTTCTATGCGACGCCCGTGGGCGACCTGCGCGTCGGGATGAGAGATGGAAT
The DNA here is from genome assembly GCA_946902985.2 of Meconema thalassinum. NCBI lineage: Eukaryota > Metazoa > Arthropoda > Insecta > Orthoptera > Tettigoniidae > Meconema > Meconema thalassinum. Next base: position 497,954,430 of record OX336392.1, on the reverse strand, counting down.
GGATGAAGATGAATGAAACTGGGCAAGGATGTGGAAGGAAGCGGCCGTGGCCTGTCAGAAGGTACTGTCCCAGCATTTGCCTGGTGTTGAAAATGGGAAACCACGGAAAACCATTTCAAGGACAGCCGACGGTGGGGCTCGAACCCACGCGTCTACCGAGTCAGCAGAGAGCTTGGCCCCATGGCCTAACGCAGCGCGTTAGCCAGCGTAGCCACTACTGTCGGTAAGCCCACCTTGTGAAAACCACATGTAACCTAACAAGTCACGTTCTGTTTTGGTTCGTACGTGAGAAAATGCATGTTTATATGTAATATGACCTAACATACAGGTGTTCACCTGTGCACGTGCACGATAAGAGCTAACAAGTCACATTCTGTTTTGGTTCGTACTTAGCGTTAGCGCTAATGCATACACCCTAGTACACGAGGCACATACAAATTGAGGACAGGTCAAGGGACCTAAGTGCGAAACTTGGTGAATGGATGTGTTCTAACGAGTCATTTGTAGTTGAAAGAGTATAATACATGTTCTTAAGATGTTAAAACTAAAGAGATTGTACGTGCAGTAAGACGTCTTGTTATTTCCGGTGTCAAGTTGCTGACATGGCAGAGAGCATAGAGTTCTGTTGCTATGACTGACGCTGCAGTAATTTAAAACCGCAGGTGTACATCTTGAGAATGGATAATGCATAGTCAGCAGTCATTGGATATAACACAGGTGTTCCTATTGCACTTTGGACTCTCAGCTGTACTGGGAAAGGAATTGCAATGATCTGCAAAAACTGCTGACACGAGCGATAAGAGTTTTTATACAAAATGTGTCATATATTTCCCTACTGTCTCTTGTTATTACTCGCTACGAGTGAACAATGCTCTATTACTGCTCAAGCGTTGCAAAAAGCCTTTTGGTAGAAAATCATTGAATTATTTTGCCAGGTAAGTACTTATTATTAATGGATTGTAGTCTTTTATTACTAATTGATGTTGAAGTTATTGATTGGCTAGTAATTACTGATTTATTTATTTATTGATTGATTGATTGATTGATTGATTTATTTGTTTGTTTACTGATAATTGGGTACCTCTAAGGTTAGCAGATTTCTATACCTAGTTCATTCAGTGGCAGCAGTTGATAAATTTATTGATTGATTGATTTATTTGTTTGTTTGCAGATAATTGGGTACCTCTAAGGTTAGCAGATTCCTATACCTAGTTCATTCAGTGGCAGCAGTTGATAAATTATTAAAGGTAAGTGCCCCTCTAATAACTTTTAAACAGCTAGAGCGATATTTTCCAATGTTCACTACTAGATGTCAGTGACAATGGTATATTTGGTAGTTAAAGTTGGAACTACTGGACCATCGTGTGTAAAGCTAAATTTGTAGGTTAGAATTTGATTACCGCTCTATTAAGTTCGAATGTTCGTTGCTAGGTGTCAGTGACATAGGGAATATTTAAAGTCGTAACCTCAGTTCACCTAACATAACCTAACTTTACCTAAGTTAACCTTGTCACTTGACATATTTTACAAGTTTAGACCTGCTTTCAGACTGGCTATGACGTCACAGTTAGCTCACTTAACAGGCGGCCGCTGGTTTCTATCACGTGACATGTTCTACAAGTTAAGACTGGCTATGACGTCACACTTAGCTCACTTAACAGGCGGCCGCTGGTTTCTATCACGTGACATGTTCTACAAGTTTAGACTTGCTTTAAGACTGGCTATGACGTCACACTTAGCTCACTTAACAGGCGGTCGCTGGTTTCTATCACGTGACATGTTCTACAAGTTTAGACTTGCTTTAAGACTGGTTATGTCGTCACACTTAGCTCACTTAACAGGCGGCCGCTGGTTTCTATCACGTGACATGTTTTAAAAGTTTAGACTTGCTTTAAAACTGGCAATGACGTCACACTTAGCTCACTTAACAGGCGGTCGCTGGTTTCTATCACATGACATGTTCTACAAGTTTAGACCTGCTTTCAGACTGGCTATGACGTCACACTTAGCTCACATAACTGGCGGTAGCTGGTTTCTATCACGTGACATGTTCTACAAGTTTAGACTTGCTTTAAGACTGGCTATGACGTCACACTTAGCTCACTTAACAGGCGGTCGCTGGTTTCTATCACATGACATGTTCTACAAGTTTAGACCTGCTTTCAGACTGGCTATGACGTCACACTTAGCTCACATAACTGGCGGTAGCTGGTTTCTATCACGTGACATGTTCTACAAGTTTAGACTTGCTTTAAGACTGGCTATGACGTCACACTTAGCTCACTTAACAGGCGGTCGCGGGTTTCTATCACATGACATGTTCTACAAGTTTAGACTCGCTTTAAGACTGGTTATGACGTCACACTTAGCTCACTTAACAGGCGGCCGCTGTTTTCTATCAACCCCCAGGGGCTCACATCTAGTGGTTGTGGGTTGGCGACCACGGGGCCCCAGCTGAGTCGGGCATTGCTTCCACTTACTTGTGCCAGGTTCCTGTCTTTCTTCTTTCCTGTCGACCTCCCTTGGTCAACTCTTGTTCTCTTCCGACCCCGACGGTATTAGGTTATCCGAGGAGTAGTGGTTTTTGAGGGGTTCTACAGCCACCGCCACCGCTGGAATACTAAAATGGCAATATCTCGCGAACCAATCAGGCTAGAGACTTGTACGAGGTGTCAAATTACTCAGGCGAACACTCCCTTTCCATTGAACTACATATCTCCACCCTAAAATAAAATCTACCCCTACTAGAGGGTGAAATTGATTTTTTTAGAGAATCTCTGTTACCAATTGCAACATGTGAGAGTTTGAATGCCGATATGGATTTAAACGTTGTTCCACATAAAGTGCATATGTTCGGTGGAAAGCCACTATGAATTAGCATGCCCACTCATGGCTTTTGTAAGAGGGTGGGGGAGTGGATCCCTATGGATGGGTTATTGTTGACGGGTCATTGTTGGCGGGGTCATTGATGACAGGTCCTTGTGGACGAGTCCTTGTGGACAAGTCCTTGTGGACGAGTCCTTGTGGACAAGTCTGTGTGGACAGGTCCTTGTGGACGAGTCCTTGGCCCTTTGGACTGATCCCTTTGGACGGGTCTTTTGGCCTGGTTCCTACGGACGAGCCCATGAATTTATTTAAATTATGTCAAAGGGCCTAACTACATTTGTGTGTGTGTTGAATTGACGTTGTTCACCACTACTATAATGGGATAACGATATGAAAGGAAAGTGACGAAATACATGTGAACATACAAGGGATCTAACTTGGTGGATGGATGTGTTCTAACGAGTCATTTGTAGTTGAAAGAGAATAATACATGTTCTTAAGATGTTAAAACTGAGGAGATGGCACGTGCAGTAAGACGTCTTGTTACTTCCTGTGTCATATTACAGACATGACAGAGAGCGCACAGATCTGTTGCTATGACTAACACTGCAGTAATTTCAAACCGCAAGTGTTCATGAAGACAATGGATGATGATCATGCAAAGTTAGCAGTTATTGGATATTACACAGGTGTTCCTTCCGGTGTCATGTTGCCGACATACTAGAGAGCGCACACTGCTGTTGCTATGACTGACGCTGCAGTAATTTGAAACCCCATATGTTGACTAAGACAATGGGTGATGATCATGCAAAGTCAGCAGTCATTGGATACCACACAGGTGTTCCTAGTGTACTTTGGACTCTCAGCTGTATTGGGAAAGGAATTGCAATGATCTGCAAAAAACTGCTGACACGAGCGATGAGAGTTTATATAAGAGGGGTGTCATATATCTCCCTACTGTCAGTCTTTATTACTCGCTTTGAGTGAACAGTGCTGTATTACTGCTCAAGAGTTGTAAAATAAAGCCGTTTTGGTAGAAAATCATTAAATTATTTTGCAAGGTAAGTACTTATTATTAATGGATTGCAGTCTTTTATTACTAATTGATGTTGAAGTTATTGATTGGAATGTATTTATTGATTGATTGATTTATTGATTGATTGATTGATTTGTTTGCAGATAATTGAGTACCTGTAGGTTACCAGATTCCTACAATCTGCTCATTCAGTGACAGCAGTTGATAAATTATAAAAAGGTAAGTGCCCCCTCTAATAACTTTTAAACAGTTAGAGTGATATTTTCCAATGTTCACCACTACATGTCAGTAAAAATGGTATATTTGGCAGTCAAAAGTTGGAACTACTTAACCATGGTGTGTAAAGCTAATTTTGTAGGTTAGATTTTGAATACCGCTCTATTAAGTCTGAATGTTCATTGCTAGGTGTCAGTGTCAGAGGGAATATTTAAAGACTTAACCTCAGCTCACCTAACATAACCTAACTTTACCTAACTTAACCTTATCATGTGACATGTTTTACAAGTTTAAACTTGTTTTAAGACTGGCTATGACGTCACACTTAGCTCACTTAACTGGCGATTGCTGGTTTCTATCACGTGACATGTTCTACAAGTTTAGACTTGTTTTAAGACTGGCTATGACGTCACACTTAGCTCACTTAACTGGCGATCGTTGGTTTCTATCACGTGACATGTTCTACAAGTTTAGACTTGTTTTAAGACTGGCTATGACGCCACACTTAGCTCACTTAACTGGTGGTCGCTGGTTTCTACCACTCTATCAAGTTCCAATGTTCACCGCTAGGTGTCAGTGACAGTGGTATATAGTAACCCTCAGTTAGAACTACATAAAGTTAGACTTGCTAGGAGTTCACAGATGATTGATTTAAATACCCTGCTATAACCATTGACTGGAATATAATTTAACTATTTATATTGTACTTTTAGTTTTATCTTTTATTAACATTGATGATTTCTTTCTTTTATAGGTAATTTCGAAAGTAATCATCATGTTCAAGTGTGGTGACTGTAAGAAACAGTTCTCAAGACCTGACAGCTTTCAACGTCATGCAAGTACAAAACATAATCAGAAAATGTTTGTGTGCAGTCATTGTGCTACAACATTTAACAGACAGGATAGTCTTACACGACATGTAAATTTAAAACATGTCAGTTCAGCACCATTTTCGTGTTCAGTTTGCGAACTTGGTTTTTCTGCTGTAAAGCGATATCAATTCCACATGGTTGAAGTGCATGGGGAACAACAGGAATTAAAAACTGTAAAACCATCAACTAGCACGGAACCTTTAAATGAATGTGATGCTCAAAAGCGTAAACGTTCTCAAGATTGTGAAACTAGTTGTGCAACAAAAAGAAAGAAGAATGGTGAACCTTCAATAACCCATTGTGATGTATGTAATATTGATATACCTTCTTCAATCATTCATGGACATTTAAGCAGTATTCAACATAAAAATAACGCTTGCCATGAAAGAAATTCTGGAAATGTTCAACAAATTGGTAGTGCATTTAAAAGTCGAATTGCTAGTTATAGACTTTATAGTAAAGAAAAAACTCAAAGTATTGAATTATTTTTAAAAAATGTTCAACCTACTGTGTTTGGCTTAGTAGAAAATGTTTTATTAGAGCATAAAACAATTAAAATGAATTTTGAACTTTTTGGACTCTATGTAAAAACTGGGAGCGAAGGTGAAATTATGGATATCAAATCCTTTAATACAAAAAACATAATTGTTAGCGAATCAACTAATATTAGTGATATATACCAAGATATTTCAAGTGTTATCATTGTGAAGAGTGAAGAGTTCCAGGAAAGGGAGTCAGGCTGGGCGTTGGTTGAAGTACTTTATTTAGAAACCAACATGAATAAATACAACCCCCTTCGAGCATCATCATACGTTGATTTGCCAGGATGGATCAAACGTAAGCATGCTTGTGTAAACGTTATGAATAATGATGACGCATGCTTTGCATGGGCTGTAACCTCAGCTCTCCATCCGGCAGCGATGAATGAAAAGAGAACGTCATCTTATCCTCACTATTCTTCAGTGTTAGATTTAGAAGAAATGGAATTTCCTATGGCGATAAAAGACATTCAACGTTTTGAAGAGCTGAACAATGTAAGTATTAATGTTTATGGAATTGAAAATAAGAGTGTAGTTGGTCCTCTATATTATACTCAGGAAAAAAAGGATGCTCATGTAAATTTACTGTACATAACTAAAGGTGAAAACGCCCACTATTGTTGGATAAAACATTTAAGTAGACTTGTTGGTAGTCAACTATCAAAATACAAAGGTAAGAAGTGGTTGTGCGATGGCTGTTTGCTATATTTCAGAAAAGAGGACCAACTAACTCAACATCAAAAATGGGGGTGTAATCATGCGTGTACGGTATTACCAACTCCTAAAAATAACATTCTAAAATTTAAGGATTATGAGAAACAACTTCGAGTACCATTTGTTATATATGCTGACTTTGAAGCTTTGCTAAAACCATTTAATACATGCTCATCAAATCCAGCCCAACCTTTCACCAACACTACTCACATTCATGAACCTTTTAGCTTTGCATATTATATTAAATGTAGTTATGATGACTCTTTAAATAAGTTTGAGCTCTATAGAGGACCTGATGCACCTAAAGTTTTTATGGAAAGACTTGAGAAAGATGCCATTCGTATATCCTCTATTTTAAATACGATCATTCCAATGGAGCCACTAACTTCCTCAGAGCATATGAATTTTGAAACTGAAACTAATTGTTTTATATGTGGTGAATGTTTATATACAGACAGGGTTCGCGATCATGACCATTTAACAGGAAAATATCGTGGTGCGGCTCACCAAGAATGTAATTTAAATTATAGAGTAAGTTAATTCATTCCGGTCATTCTACATAACGGCAGCAAATACGATAACCACTTTATCGTTAAAGAATTTGGAGCTTCAGATGTGAAAATTGATGTGATTGCAAATAATAAGGAACAATACATATCGTTTACAAAATACATCAAAACTAACAATAGAAAAACCATTAAACTGCGATTTTTAGATTCATTCCGCTTTATGCCGAGTAGTCTTGATAAGCTGGCTAGTAATTTAAAATCAGATCAGTTTCATGAAATTCATCGTGTCTTTCCTAAAGAAGATGATTTTAATTTGATTCATCAAAAGGGTATATTCCCTTATGAATATATTAACTGTGTGGAACGTCTTGAGGATTGTTGTTTACCACCGAAAGATGCATTTTACAGTTCCTTAAACACAAGTCATATCAGTGTTGAGGAATATTTACATGCACAACGTGTATGGACACAGTTTGACATTCAAACTTTAGGAGAATTTTCAGACATATATTTGAAGACGGATGTGTTATTATTAGCAGATGTTTTTGAAAATTTTCGGAATGTATGTATGAAAACTTATGACCTTGATCCTTGTCAGTATTTCACTGCTCCTGGGTTAAGTTTCAGTTCAATGTTGAAAAAAACGAAAGTAAATTTAGAATTAATGACTGATATAGGCACGATCAATTTTATAAAATCATCAATTCGAGGTGGATTAAGTCAATGTAGTGGACGGTACTCCAAAGCGAATAATAAATACATGCCTAGCTACAACCCTTGTGAAGAGTCAAAGTATATTGTCTACCTCGATGCAAATAACCAATATGGTTGGGCTATGAGTCAATATCTACCACTGAAAGATTTTCGCTGGCTGACACAACCTGAAATTGATGTCTTACATGTTGACACCCTTAATGATAACGATGATAAAGGATATATTTTAGAGGTAAATCTTGAGTACCCTAAAGAGTTACATGATGATCATAATGATTTACCATTTTGTCCTGAGAATATGAAATCTCCATACATCACATCACGAACAAAAATGTTAATTGCTAATGTAAATGATAAATGTAAATATGTAATACATTATCAAAACTTGAAACAGTGTCTACAGCATGGATTGAAATTAACTAAAATTCATCGCGTATTGCAATTTCATCAGTCAGCATGGCTCAAACCGTATATTGATCTAAACAATAATTTAAGAACGCAGTCAACAAACGCGTTTGAAAAAGATTTTTATAAACTCATGAATAATAGTGTTTTTGGAAAGACTATGGAGAATGTTGATAAACGAGTTGATGTAAAGCTGATAACAAAGTGGGAGAATGATGGTAAAAGGTATGGTGCGAGCAACTTAATAAGCAAGCCTAACTTTCATAGCTGTTCAATTATTCATGAGGATTTAGTTGTAATACAAATGAATCGTCTTAAAGTAACTTACAACAAACCCATATCTGTGGGTTACACCATTCTGGAATGATCAAAAACACTTATGTATGAATTTCACTATGATTATGTAAAGAAAAACTATCTTGATAATGCTAAATTACTCTACACAGACACAGATTCTTTTATTTATGAGTTTAAAACTGATGATTTTTACGAGGATATCAAAACTGAGGTAAATAGGTTTGATACAAGTGACTACCCCAAGGATAATATTTACCATTTACCTCTAGTAAACAAAAAGGTTCTTGGGAAATTTAAGGATGAATGTGCTGGTGTTATTATAGACACCTTTGTAGGCACAAAATCTAAATCATACAGCTATATGACAATTGATGATGTAGTATTAAAAAAATTAAAAGGAGTGAAAAAGAATGTTGTTAGTAAAGAGTTAGATATAAGTGATTATAAAAACTGTATAGTTAGTAACCCACCTGTATTATATAAGAAAATGTGTGTATTTAGAAGTAAAAATCATCAGCTACATACCAATTTTTGAACAAAGTTGCTTTAAGTAATGAAGACAACAAACGATTCATTATACCCAACACATTTAATACTCTTGCTTGGGGAAACAGTCTTATTGACGACTATTACTTTACTTAAGTCTAATGATCACTATATTGTAATATTTGTAGTGTGTTTTATATTGTAATATTTTTTTGTAAAAACTGTAAGTAGAATGTATAATGTTAGGCTACAGTAGTTTAGTAAAAATAAGATAAGTAATACATTTTAGTGTAAAATGTTTGCTTTTGTGTATTACGAAAAAGATTTTAAAAAAATTACTGAATGTGTGAACTAAACAAGGGGAATGTAAAAAATGTAAAGTGGAAATTGTAAATATCCATGTGTGAAAAAGTGAAATGGCTATCACCATTTTAAAATTAACAAGACATTGTAATCTGGTAAACCTTGTTTTTTATTTCACAGCAACAAAAATGTACAGAATGTGTAAACTAAACAAGGGAATGTAAAAATGAAAAGTGGAAATTGTAAATATTCATGTGTGAAGAAATGAAATGGCTATCACCATTTTAAAAAAATAAAAGATATAGTGATCTGGTAAACCTTATTTATATTTCACAAAAAAAAATGTACAGAATGTGTGAACAAGGGGAATGTAAAAACAATGTAAAGTGGAAATTGTAAATATTCATGTGTGTGAAAAAAATGAAAATGATGAAATGACTATCACCATTTTTAGAATTAAAAGATATTGTGATCTGGTAAACTTTGTTTTTATTTCACAACAACAAAAATGTACAGAATGTTTAAACTAAACAAGGGGAATGTAAAAAAAAAGTAAAGTGGAAATTGTAAATATTCATGTTTGAAAAAAATGAAATGGCTATCACCATTTTTTAAATAAAAGACATTGTGATCTTGTAAACCTTGTTTTTATTTCACAACAAATAGAGCTTTACAAAAATAGAATACAAAGAAATACCAATTCCTCAATCCTTTTCAATGTCCATGTCCACTCATTATTAACTTTCCTTTTATAACACTAATCACAATGACGACTGCCAACCTCTCTCCCACTGAGACATCACAGAATGTCAAAAGTTGTTTAGCTTTTCAACTATACTTTATCCGCTACACGTCTTAATGCAGGATGACTGTGGTGATAAGAAAGGTGCATGCTCGATCTAAAGGATTAATAGGTATATCACCACGCTGCAAAGGTTCTTCAAGATAAGTTCCAGGACCACACAAATAAAAAACCAGGTAGGTAGATTTCGAAAGTCAAGTATTGAATTACTTTGTTAATGACGCCATTGCCAGTAGAGGTCTGGCATATCCTTTTCCATTGGTGGTAAAAAGGTTTGATCTTCCTCTTCCTCTGTGGATGACGTTTGTTGTTGCTGCTTTTTTTCTCCATCACACCCGTGGAATGAGGAAACAAAGTCTTTACACTGACTTTTATGACCATGATACAGTTTGACCAGCTGGCAAGTAGCACACTGTCGCATAGAGGGTATTTTTGCCATAGCCACTTGCTTATGGTGATCATAATCCGTACATGGTTGCAATTCACTTAACACAGGGTCTTGAGTCCATGATTTTGGTACATGTTGCCAGATTTCTTTCACTGCATTTGCTGCGACATAATAAATGAATGATTTTGGAAGAGCCAATAATTCTTCTTTAGTAAAACTGTCTAGTTTCTTTTTACACACAAAGAACTTTCCAATCGCTTTATCGGTAGCATCCCCTTTCTCCATGGTATCACGTTGATGTTTACACGTCGCTTGTAGAAATCTCACTGGTGTCATCCACAGGCAAACCTTTAGTTTTAATTTTATTTAACAACTCCCAGCAGGCATTGGTGGATAGCCAATGAAACAATTGCCACACCTGTGTCAAGGCTTTATGGGTAATATTGACACAGGGGCAGCGATCCATGAGTGTTTGCAGCGATGGACAGCCCATGTCCATTAAATCGATACATTGACAGTAAGACGCTAAAAATGGTTGTAGCCATTGACGTTTTTCACTACCTTTCACAAATATTACATGGGCAGAAGACAAGTGGGCTTTCATGACCATGTCCAGGTGCTTATATGAAATGGTTCCCTGCTTCCAGTCTAGTTGCATATGAGTTTCAATCCACTGGGTTTGTTTACGGTCTTTATCACACAACAAATCAAACGCATAAGGAGGTTTAAACACCAAATGAGTAGCTTGTGATATCCAAAAAGTGGAACAATCGATGATGGCCACTTCTTTAAATATAAATTTGTTATCACCAATTTTAAACCCTTGACAGTCGACAATCAGTGTACGCAACATGTTCACTCTTGTCTGGATCAAGTCCAACTGACCACAGACTGACAATTGTTTAGTAAGGTGTACCCATGTCATTTACTTACATTCCATTCTAGTAAAAGAAAAGAAAAACATCGAGTAGTCACTATAGAGGTTAGGATATGACAGGGGGGGTGGGGGGGCATAAGAAATAATAATATAACAACAACCAATTTTTTTATTTCATTATTTTATTAGCATAACAAGTTTTACATTCTTTCTTCATTCTAGGATAGAGGCGGTACCATCTCATACAACAAAAAAGTCTTTTGTGTTTATAGTGTCCATAACACCGATGATATCCCAATGTCTCTGAACTGGATGTTTTTGACTGTGAGCTGCTCACTGAAGCACTGCCGGCACCATAAAGTCCACACGTATCATAACTTTTTTCATCACTCAGAGGCTTGAGTGAGGGGTAACTTGAATGACAGGGTATATTACCCACCTCCATTCTGCACAGGTAGGGACAGGCAGGTGACCAGCGCTGATGTTCCTGCATGGGTTCATCGCTCTCTTGCCATTGGTCTAAGATGATGGGACAAAACACACATTTCACTTCATCTCTTCTTTTTAAATAGTAGAATCCAGCGGCTGCTAAGGCTTGAGGGTTTATAAAAGGCACCGGCCACGTCGCAAAGGTCTTGAAACGTTGTTCCTCAGATTTTAAATTCATGGATGTAACTTCTCTTGAGGCTTGAAAGCAAGACATGACTGAGCGGTTTGATGTGTGTTGACCTGCTATTTATACACTTGTCACTTGGTTGGACAGTGGATAATAGTTGACTTGTTTGTGATGAATAATCAAACAGTAGGCCGTGGTATTGGCTGGAACATTGTCATGCGTTTCAAAATCTAGTCGAATGTCAATATTGGATGGTTTGACAGACTCTTCCAAGTAGGAACAGTCAAAGACAATCAGTGGCGCCCTTGTCTTAAAAGCTTGGGGTGATAACATTGGACAATTCTCTTTTTGATAATACGACCATCTAAATTTAGAAAACAAGTCGTACAGGGGGGCAAACTTATTTTTTGAAAAATCTAAATCCAGCCCTTCATAGGGAAACACAGCACCGTTGAGGAAAAGACGTGCATTTCTCAATTGCAGGTGATCAAATTGCGTGACATCTTTGGTTTGTTGATACTTGCGATTCGTTTGAAAACCCACAATCATGTAGAGAGGTCTCTCTGTATAGCGGGCTGTTTTTATAGACCAACTGTGTGTGTTGGTGGTGGGCAATAACGGGTACTCATGGAGTGCCCAGCTTCTAAATTCCATGGGTAGAGGTATATCTCTCTTTACCATTTTGAGTATGTCCAGTTTTTTGCTATCGTTAAGGGTCACATGAGGCACTTTCCATAGCAAGCGTTGTAGTTGAATTTTTGAATCAATGGGGGCATTGTCGACTCCCTTGAGTGCATTATTATCACTCCTGTCTCTCACCAGATAAAGCACTTGCCTTGCGTTGACCACAGTGCGCTGGTGATCTTCAGCAAAGCCTAAAATCAGTTTAAGAGGTAAATATCCAGTGAAGGTGCCATCGGTGTGTACCATCCAGTCATTGGTCGAGTCAGGGCACCAACCCGCCATGCAAAGTGTTTTAGCTTCTTCCTCACTATAAGAGGGATATAGTTTCATGACACTGGAAATACCCACATTTCGAGTGCTATCCACCACGATATCGTTAATGACATAACGTACTTCAGAAAACAGGAAGGCGAAAGCATGGTTGGCTAACTTGGATGTAGTGGGTGTAGAACCATCGGCTTTGGTGAGCCGACCTTCAATCTGAATAACACTTTCATGTGGTAGAGTGTAAATATCTTGGTTGTTGATAACAAATTGAATTTCATCATTGTTATTGAGTCCAGGTGTTTGAGCTTGATAAGAATGCAGATCAATTCTTACCACTCCTAGTTGCTCCTCGATGTGGTTCGCTACCTCTAGAATAGAATTCATCGCGGGGGTTAATGTGGTAACCCAAATGCTGTAAAATCTGCTTGTTCTGAGATGTTAACGTGTATTCACGTGGTAAACAACTAACACCATTCCTAGACGGTGCTGTTGCTTTATATACAAACTTCATAGTGGTTTTAGCACCAACTTGTAAGTCACTGGTGTGGTAGAATCTAGATCAATGAGTTGTTGCTCTCTATTGATCAGTCTTAATGTTATACAGTAGACTCTCGAAAATCCGGACCAATGTGGCGGACGGCCGATCCGGATTCCGAAAAATCCGGATTTCCCGGAGACAGAGTGACGTCGGTCGCGGCAGTGGTTTGCGTGCCGCGATCGCCGCCACTCCGTGCCGATATGTGTACTTTATTGTTACTCGCATAAAACAGTTCTGAACTGCAATTAACTGAACACAGGGGTAGAAAAAATAGATGATTAATAGTATTGAACAACTTTAATAAGACTTAAGAATTTACATTACAGTACTACAGTATGCAAAATAAATGAAAATAAATCATCAGAAACAGTGTGTAAAAACAAACTTACACATGCTTGAAAAAGTCTTGAATATTTTTCTGCTTCACAGTTAAACCAGTCTCGTCGCAGTTGTAGAGCTGTTCTCCGGAAATTTCTTCTTTGTCCAAGATACTAAAAAGTAGTTTCTTGAATTCAGGAACAGCATCTTTGTTGGCTGATAATGCCCTCCCACTTATTGACAGTTTACGAACACCAAATCGTTTCTTCCAACGATCAAGCCAACCTTCACTTGCTGTAAACTCACCATCTTCACCTTCAATTTCTTTTTTGAAATGCAACGCCTTTTCTTGAAGCATAGGCCCCGTAATAGGAACCCCTTTACCTCTTAAATGTTCATGCCACAAGAACAATGCTTCTTCAACTTCTACATGTTTGCCTTTATGCATGCTTTTTCTAATTTTAATCGCACTTCCACTGGATTGAGAGGAACACCATTTTTCTATCTGTCCGCGATTCTTCTTCCAATCTGAAACTGTACTTGTTCCTACTCCTAACTCTAGAGCGATTTTTTTCGCCGATTCTCCAGCATCAATCCTCTTTATAGCACGGAGTTTTTCTTCCACTGACACACACACTTGCTTTCGTTTGTTACTCATCTTACAGTACTTAAAAACAAGACGCGAGAAACACAGAGCACCGACACAACACGAGGTAGCCACCGAAAATAACGTCTGCACAGAGAGAGTGAGCGCGGTCAACTAAGTACTGTATGAGTAAACAAAGAGCTGTTGGGGAGGGGGCGAGTCAATGACCTCCCGCCGTGCCGCACAGCCAGTAGAATAGAAAAGACGTCATTCTTGTAATGCGGAATGGTCGCGGAGAAATTGAAGGCGCTTAAGCATCACGTTACCTACATTTTACTGATTTTGTATTACAAAAAATATTTTTTGAGCGGTCCGGATTTGCCGGAGTCCGGATTTTTGAGGTCCGGATTTGTGAGAGGCTACTGTATTACTAATACCATCGACAGCCACAGAATGAAAAAGCACCACTGGAGGGTTTTCACGAATAATATAGCCATTGGGCGATGTTACAATAAAGTCATAAAGCGAATGCGACGGTTCTTGATTGGTGTACACTTGACTAATAATATTACACGTCACCGACACATGATGGTCCTCAATGAATTTCACTTCATGGTCTTGATTCATGTTTTTTGTTGGGCTCTAACACACGTGGTTTAAATCCTAGTAATGGACCAATGGAATCGGAGTGAGTTTTAAAGTCAATTTTGAATGTAGAAAAAATACTGCAGCGATGAGTGTTGGTATTTCCTACAAGTTCAAACTTGCGCGTTCCATCGAGAAATGACTTTAAACCATATTCATTGATCAACACCACATAAATGTGTTCATAAATGTCATCTATCGTGTATCTACCAGAGTTCAGGGTGAGCACAGAATCATCATAGTAAAACTTGTTGTTCACATTTTCACGTATGTTGTATATTCGATTGTACGTTTCAAGAGAAACAAGTCCTAAACCATAAGGTTTTTCACTCAATTCGATAGGTGGGTAAAAGTCTAGACTCACTTCAGGTCCACGTCCATGCAGTGTAAACGTCTTACTTTCCACCGACATACTGTTGACGTTTTTGCTTATGTTGCGTCTTATATAAAAAAAAATAAACATAAACGTCCACACTGTTGGCTGTTAAACGTTTGCTCACGTTTCACATTATAATATATCTTGATCCTGTTTCCAAAATAGGCCACTAATTCCATGGGCGGGGGTAAATTCCCAAAACTGTCAAAGTACCATACAGTAAATCCCTCTTTGACATAAGCTACATAATGTGTTCCAGGTCCTCGGTGATCATCCAAATTGACAACAGCACATTCATGTTTCCAGGGTCGTGAGGGTAATTGGTTTCGCATAAACACACCTCGAAAATGAGAAAGCTTTAGTTGTTTAGCATAGCTTTCCACTTGCTGATGCGTCAGGGCATGTCTTGCTATGGTTGAGGTTAAAGATGTTTATTTTTATTTTCGAAAAGGTGAAATTCCAAATCCTTGTTGATAAAAGGCTGGCTTCAAATTGACATTTCTAGCCCCCATAGCAATGGCCTCCATTGTTTCATTGTGTCGCTGACTTTCTTTGAGTTGTTGCTTGCCCTGTTGCGCGGCTTTAATAGTTTTTGCCACTGCACTGGCACCGCCTAAAAGTGAACCCAGAGCAGCCAGACCAGCGAATAATGCAGGTAAAAATCCCGCTCGTTTAGGGACGGGGATCACTCGCCCTTGTTTTGAACCCTGTCGCTGACGTTTTGGAATAACATGTGTGTGCTACTCGAAGAGCTTTCCTTATGGTCAACACATTATTTTTTCTTTTTTTCTTTCGTAAGGGCTTGTCCACGAATGTCATAAGCCCAGGCTTTGCCAAGGACAGGCTTTTTGTCTTTCTCACCACATATCTTTGTTTCACCATGATGATGATGACCAACAACCTTTCACAAGAAAGTTTAAGTCACAACTAACATTAGATTGTTATTTCATGGCTGTATATTCCAATTCTACATAAAGTGGGAAATCATTTATGGTTTTTCCAGCTTGCTTTTCATTCCATGTCAACAGGAGATGAAAGGATAATTCGTCTCCTGCATTGACCATTTCATGGTTATGGACCAACATCCTATGACCATTTATCTCTATTTGTAAATGGTTCTCATCAGGTATGGCATATTTGATGTGAATGGTTCCATTATAGTGTAGTCGATAGTGGCTTAAACCCGAAGCAAGCACATAGGTCAAGTGCTGGTCATGAACTAGCGGTATATGGTTTCTCTCATTCACAGGTTTTACATTTGTCAGATGCACTAAAAATACAGATGGGATAAATTTATAAAGCCTTTTCATTTCATAGGTCACGTATCGCTTGGTACAGACATCATCATCTTCTTGTGGGTCTTCCACGTGAATAATGCGGTGATGATTAGCGCTATAGCCATCCACCGTAAGCTGAGGCACTTTATCATAAAACTCATACACCTTGTTATCCACATACTTTTTTGTAGTAAAGTCTGTAGACACTTGAGGATGTTTTACATGAGTTAACCGCTTTCCTTTAAAGTCATAATCTCCTTGTTTTGTGCGTGGCATTACTGACCTATCCACATAGTGTTTATTAGCAGGATCTGTTTCTTGTTTAGGATCATGTATGGGAACAGACCTAGCTTTGACCATCAACGCACGTCCAAAGACATCCATCGTCAACCTGTAATACGAGTCTACTCTTTCTATGACGAGGCTCGGTGCGATGTATATAGACAGCCTGCTAGCCTCTCTAAGCCTTAGTTGAAATGAAGCTAATTAAGCAGCAAGAGTCATTCCCTGTGAGGGACATGGTTTCCCATCTCTGCCCCACATCACGTGAACAACGCCATGGTTCACTGTTTCCATCTTCCATTCGCTGCATCATTGTGGGACCTTCCGGCTGTGGAAAGACCAATCTTTTGCTGACACTTATTACAGCGCCCAATGGTCTGTGTTTTCAAAATATTTATATTTTCGCAAAATCTCTCTACCAACCCCTCTACGTGTTTCTGGATCAAGTCATGTCTCGATTAAAAAATGAGAATATGGGGTATTTTACATTTTCCACGCATGAAAATGTTATTTCACCGGATGAGGTAAAGCCTGATTCACTCATGATTTTCGATGATGTATCCACTGAACGGCAAGGTATCATTCAAAGCTATTTCAGCATGGGTCGACACAAACATATCGATTGCTTCTATCTTGGACAAACGTATTCTAAAATGTCCAAACAGTTGATTCGTGACAATGCCAATGTCATTGTTTTATTTCGCCAGGACGAGAGGAACAGTCGTTACATTTATAATGAACATGTGAATCCGGATATGACCTTTCAAATGTTGACAGAATTGTGTGGCAAGTGCTGGAACACACAACGTCATGCCTGTTTAGTGATTGACAAACAAAGTGAACTCAACCAAGGGCGGTATCGCTTAGGGTTTGATCATTTTATTGCTATTTAAGGCACTGTATCATTCCCTCTCAAGTCATTTGTCGCGACATCATGGCGTTAGCAGAGAGTCAATTGAAAAAGCATATTATTAGAGCAAAAAATACTATTCGCCAAAAGTTTCGTCAATTGAAACGATCGCGTGCGGATCATGCTTTGTTTATTCAACAACATTTAGCACCTCCGCTAAAAGCTATGTTGAAACCCTCTATCAAGCCATTTGAAACGCTACCTACCGTTTCACAAGCCAGTCAGACGCACCACGAGGACTCTGATGAAGAGGAAGATGAAGATGAAGAGGAACAGGAAGATTTAACTAGTGTTAGCGAAGTTGAGGATAATGAGGAACAAGTGTTTACGCCTCAAAAAAAGGCATCACCCCTTGCAGAGTTTTTAAGAAAAAGGAAATCCTTGGCCATGGTCGAAACCCCTTGCCCTTCCAGATCGTCTCCATTTTCACAACTCTTGGCCACTCCTCAACATAAAGCTCAACTGAAAAACATTTTAATAAAATATTATGGATCAACACTGGAACCCTATTTCACCAATCTATTTGTTGGAAACACAGATACCACATATGGCGTTCGCTATGAGAATGATAGTTTTAAAATTGGTGATTCATCGATTAAATTTAGTCGTACTAAAGCTGTCATTAAAAAGATCAACTATAAATTAACACCAGGACTGTTAAAGCTACTATTCTCTAGGACTCACTCATCTCAAGATTATACGTCAGAGGACCTTAGTAAATATAAATCCATTTTATTGGATACCCATGCTCACAAAAGAGAGTATGATCCCACTCAACAAGTGAATGCTAATATATCCCAAAAATATAAAACCATCATTGCAAAAATGTTCCCCACTAGTCAAAGTGGTCGTCGTAAAGTGTCCGCTTCAGGGGTGACATTTAAACCATTAAAACCCCTTGTGGATGTTACCTACTGGCACAATCCAAATAAACTCGTCCAGCGACTACAGCTGTTGCATGCTTCACGTCAAGCCGGCCATACTGGTCACGATTGGGAAATTCAAGAAATTGAGGAAGAACTTCGAAATGCCAAAATTATTGTTTAAGCCCTCACCCATTAAAATGGGTATTGCTCACGAGTTGCATCGTCCAGCTAGACGTCACTATCAGCGAATCAAGGTGATTTCACAGGGTGTGGATGAACTTTGGCAAGCAGACTTGGTTGAAATGATTCCCCATGGTAACGTTAACGATGGTGTACGCTATATGTTGACGGTCATTGATGTTTATTCCAAAATGGCGTTTGTTGAACCTGTGCGTCGCAAGTCTAGTCCACTAGTCACCAAAGCCTTTCAACATATTATTCAACAATCTAAACGTCAACCTCAGCTGCTACAAACCGACCAGGGAAAGGAATTTTTCAACAAGGAATTCTCCAGTTTTCTCAAATCTAAGGATATTCACCATTACACCACGTACAGCAATCTCAAAGCCAGCGTGGTCGAGCGGTTCAACCGAACATTGAAAACCCATATGTGGAAAGCGTTTACCGCTCAGGGCACTTATCGCTGGTTGGACTTATTACCTGAGTTAGTGTCACGTTACAACGACACCAAACACAGAACCATTGGGACCAAGCCACGACTTGTAACTAAAAATATTCCACAACTGGATAAACTGTTTAACCCCATAAAAACAGCAGACCCTAAACGTCATCGCCTTAACATTGGGGACCATGTTCGTGTGAGCAAATTCAAGTCCGTCTTCGACAAGGGCTACACATCAAATTGGGGGACAGAACTATTTCGAATTCGTCAAGTCAACCTGAACAGTCCAGTCACCTATTTACTCGAGGACCTCAACCATCAACCCATAAAAGGCAGGTTTTATCTTAAAGAACTTCAAAAGACAGCGTTTCCTAAACATTACCTTGTGGAAAAAGTGTTGAAACAAAAAGGAAATAAACTATATGTAAAATGGTTGGGATTTAGCTCAGCCTTTAATTCTTGGATTAATAAATTACATGTTGTGTGAACCTGTGTGTCTTGTATTTATTTATTTACTCATGTTGTACTTAACCTACAGTCCTATGTACAGTCCTCAGCTATACATGTATTATGAGCAAATACATATTTCTTTCTCTCTTCACCTGTGTTCTCTCTTACACTAACTCTCCCCCCTTCACCTCTCACCACTGTCAAAACAGGTTGTGACTTGTTAGCTCTTATCGTGCACGTGTACAGGTGAACACCTGTGTGTTAGATCATATTACACATGAACTTGCATTTTCTCACGTATAAAGCAAAACAGGATGTGACTTGTTTCACAAGGAGGACGGTAATAAGGTCATCTCACACGTGTTCACATGTATTTCGCTACTTTCCTTTCATATCGTTATCCCATTATAGTAGTGGTGAACAACGAATTCAACACACACACAAATGTAGTTAGGCCCTTTGACATAATTTAAATAAATTCATGGGCTCGTCCGTAGGAACCAGGCCAAAGGGACCCGTCCAAAGGGATCAGTCCAAAGGACCAAGGACTCGTCCACAAGGACTTGTCCACAAGGACCTGTCCACACAGACTTGTCCACAAGGACTCGTCCACAAGGACTTGTCCACAAGGACTCGTCCACAAGGACCTGTCATCAATGACCCCGCCAACAATGACCCGTCAACAATAACCCATCTATAGGGATCCGCTCCCCCACCCTCTTACAAAAGCCATGAGTGGGCATGCTAATTCATAGTGGCTTTCCACCGAACATATGCACTTTATGTGGAACAACGTTTAAATCCATATCGGCATTCAAACTCTCACATGTTGCAATTGGTAACAGAGATTCTCTAAAAAAATCAATTTCACCCTCTAGTAGGTGTAGGTTTTATTTTAGGGTGGAGATATGTAGTCCAATGGAAAGGGAGTGTTCGCCTGAGTAATTTGACACCTCGTAAAAGTCTCTAGCCTGATTGGTTCGCGAGATATTGCCATTTTAGTATTCCAGCGGTGGCGGTGGCTGTAGAACCCCTCAAATACCACTACTCCGAGGCCTAGTGAGTCTTTCACTTTCCCGCCTTAATTGGCCCTTGTCTCATCTTTCCTGATACCCTCCTTCTGTGAGGGGTCAGCTTTCATTTTCTTTTCTTTTACCTCCTGCCTTGTGCTCAAGGTCCTCAAGGAGGCAGGGTGTATGTAGTCCCACCACTTCTGGTGCACCGTCGATAATGCTACACCCTAAGGGGTTCACGGCTAGTGAGTTCGGGAGTTGGCGCCCCCGAGGCATTCCTGAGCTGGGTCCGTTTTCCCCTTTTGTCCCTTCCCTTTGGGGCGGACCCCCAGGGGCTCACTTCTAGTGGGCGTGGATTGGCGACCACGGGGCCCCAGCTGAGTCCGGCATTGCTTCCACTTACTTGTGCCGGGCTCCTCTCCGTCTTCTTTCCTGTCGACCTCACTTGGTCAACTCTTCTTCTCTTCCGACCCCGACGGTATTAGGGTATCCGTGGCCTAGGGAGTCTTTCACTTTCCCGCCTTAATTTGCCCTTGTCTCATCTTTCCTGATACCCTCCTTTTGTGAGGGGTCAGCCTTATTTTCTTTTCCTTTTACCTCTTGCCTTGTGCTCGAGGCCCTTAAGGAGGCAAGGTGTATGTAGCCCCACCACTTCTGGTGCACCGTAGATAATGCTACACCCTCAGGGGCTCACGGCTGGTGAGTTCGGGAGATGGCGACCCCGAGGGATTCCTGAGCTGGGTCCGTTTTCCCCTTTTGTCCCTTCCGTTTGGGGCGGACCTTCTCCTCTCTCCCCTCTCCTCTCTTTTCATTATATTTACTTTTCTCTTTAAGATTCCCGCACTGTTTTTTGTTACTTGGTTCACCGTGTATCTAAATTCCCTTCTGGCGATTTTTTTAAAGGCATTTTTAATCTACGTTGCTTTTTGTATGTTTTTTCGATCTAAATTACATCTCGCGATTGTTTTCAACCTCAATTGCATTTTGTAAAGATTGACAATCTAAATTGCTTTTTAGTAAGTCTTTCAATGCATGTGCCCGGGCCTTTTAGTGAGTATTTTGAATTTCAATTGCATTTTGTAAGAATTTTCAACCAACGCCGCATTTCGCACGAATTTTGAATCTAAATTGCATTTTGTTTGGTGGGCATTTTGCACATATTTTGATTCTCAATTGCATTTTGAGGGTGTTTTGAATCTAAATTACATTTTGTCAAGTATTTTCAATCTAAATTGCATTTTGTAAGTATTGTCAATCCACATGAGTCGTTAGAATCACCGTACATTTTGTAAGCATTTTCAATTTCAATTGCATTTTGTAAGTATTTTAAATTTCGATTGCACTTTGCGAATAATTTGGATTGGAACTGGGATAGGGCCTATTTCAATCTGAATTGCATTGTGTATTTTCAATTTCTATTGCATTTTGTAAGTTTTTTGAACCTCAATTGCATTTTGTACGTATTTCCGATCTCATTTGCATTTTGTAAGTATTTTGAATTTCAGTTGCATTTTGTAAGTATTTCGACGCTACATTGCATTTTGTACGTATTTTGAATCTCGCCTACGTCTTGTGGGACTTTTTTCAATCTATTCTTTTTGTGCAACTTTTTGTTCTAAATTCCCCTTTGTAAGACCATATTGTGAGTCGTTTCCATCTGAGTTCCTTTTTGTACGTATTTTCCGTCTCAGATAATTTAGTTCTGGTTTCCATTTCATTATCATTTTCGCTATCACCCAGATCATTAGGGGCCGATAACCTCGATGTTAGGCCTCTTAAAACAACAATTATCATCATCATCATCATCCTTTGGGGCGGACCTTCTCCTCTCTCCCCTCTCCTCTCCTCTCCCCTCCTCTTTTCTTATATTTACGTTTCTCTTTAAGATTCCCACACTGTTTTTGTTACTTGGTTTACCGTATGTCTAAATTCCCTTCTAGCGATTTCTTTAAGGCTTTTTTAATCTACGTTGCATTTTGTGATTTTTTTCGATCTAAATTACATCTCGCGATTGTTTTCAACTTCCCCCCCAGGGGCTCACATCTAGTGGGTTGTGGGTTGGCGACCACGGGGCCCCAGCTGAGTCCGGCATTGCTTCCACTTACTTGTGCCGGGCTCCTCTCTTTCTTCTTTCCTGTCGACCTTCCTTGGTCAACTCTTGTTCTCTTCCGACCCCGACGGTATTAGGGTATCCGAGGCCTAGGGAGTCTCTTCCTTTCCCGCCTTAATTGGCCCTTGTCTCATCTTTCCTGATACCCTCCTTCTGTGAGGGGTCAGCCTTCTTGTTCTTTTCCTTTTACCTCCTGCCTTGTGCTCAAGGCCCTTAAGGAGGCAGGGTGTATGTAGCCCCACCACTTCTGGTGCACCGTCGATAATGCTACACCCTCAGGGGCTCACGGCTGGTGAGTTCGGGCGTTGGCGACCCCGAGGGATCCTGAGCTGGGTCCGTTTTCCCCTTTTGTCCCTTCCCTTTGGGGCGGACCTTCTCCTCTCTCCCCTCCCCTCTCCTCTTTTCCTTCTATTTCCTTTTCTCTTTAAGATTCCCGCACTGTTTTTGTTACTCGAATCACCGTGTATCTAAATTCCCTTTTATCGATTTTTAAGGCATTTTTGATCTATGTTGCATTTTGTAAGTTTTTTCGATCTAAATTACATCTCGCGATTGTTTTCAACCTCAATTGCATTTTGTAAAGATTGACAATCTAAATTGCTTTTTAGTAAGTCTTTCAATGCAGGTTGCGGGGCCTTTTAGTGACTATTTTGAATTTCAATTGCATTTTGTAAGTATTTTCAACCAAAACCGCATTTCGCACGAATTTTGAATCTAAATTGCATTTTGTTTGGGGGCATTTTGCACATATTTTGATTCTCAATTGCATTTTGTGGGTATTTTGAATCTAAATTACATTTTGTCAAGTATTTTCAATCTAAATTGCTTTTTGTAAGTATTGTCAATCCACATGAGTCGTTGGAATCACCGTACATTTTGTAAGCATTTTCAATTTCAATTGCATTTTGTAAGCATTTTGAATTTCGATTGCACTTTGTGAATAATTTGGATTGGAACTGGGATAAGGCCTATTTCAATCTGAATTGCATTGTGTATTTTCAATTTCAATTGCATTTTGTAAGTATTTTGAACCTCAATTGCATTTTGTACGTATTTTCGATCTCATTTGCATTTTGTAAGTATTTTGAATTTCAGTTGCATTTTGTAAGTATTTCGACGCTACATTGCATTTTGTACGTATTTTGAACCTAGCCTCCATTTCGTGGGTATTTTTCAATCTATTCCTTTTGTGAATCTTTTCGTTCTAAATTCCCTTTTGTAAGAACATTTTGTGAGTCGTTTCAATCCGAGTTCCTTTTTGTAAGTATTTTCCGTCTCACTTAATTTTCGTTCTGGTTTCCGTTTCATTATCATCTTCGCTATCACCCAGATCATTAGGGGCCGATAACCTAGATGTTAGGCCCCTTAAAACAACAATTATCATCATCATCAATCATGTTTTCAACTTCAATTGCATTTTGTAAAGATTGACAATCTAAATTGCTTTTTGGTAAGTCTTTCAATGCAGGTAGACGGGCCTTTTAGTGAGAATTTTGAATTTCAATTGCATTTTGTAAGTATTTTCAACCTAAACCGCATTTTGCACGAATTTTTAATCTAAATTGCATTTTGTTTGGTGGGCATTTTGCACATATTTTGATTCTTAATTGCATTTTGTGGGCATTTTGAATCTAAATTACATTTTGTCAAGTATTTTCAATCTAAATTGCATTTTGTAAGTATTGTCGATCCACATGAGTCGTTTGAATCTACCGTACATTTTGTAAGCATTTTCAACTTCAATTGCATTTTGTAAGTATTTTGAATTTCAATTGCACTTTGTGAATAATTTGGATTGGAACTGGGATATTTCAATCTGAATTGCATCGTGGATTTTCAATTTCAATTGCATTTTGTAAGTATTTTGAACTTCAATTGGATTTTGTACGTAATTTCGATCTCATTTGCATTTTGTAAGTATTTTTCATTTCAATTGCATTTTGTAGGTATTTCGACGCTACTTTGCATTTTGTACGTATTTTCAACCTAGCCTTCATTTTGTGGGTATTTTTCAATCTATTCCTTTTGTGAATCTTTTCGTTCTAAATTCCCTTCTCTAAGAACATTTTGTGAGTTGTTTCAATCTGAGTTCCTTTTTGTAAGTATTTTCCGTCTCACTTAATTTTCGTTCTGGTTTCCGTTTCATTATCATTTTCACTATCACCCAGATCATTAGGGGCCGATAACCTAGATGTTATGCCCCTTAAAACAACAATTATCATCGTCATGTTTTCTATCACGTGATATGTTCTACAAGTTTAGACTTGCTTTAAAACTGGCTATGACGTCACACTTAGCTCACTTAACTGGTGACCCCTGGTTTCTACCACTCTATCAAGTTCCAATGTTCACCGCTAGGTGTCAGTGACAGTGGTATATAGTAACCCCCAGTTAGAACTACATGAAATTAGACTTGTTAGGAGTTCACAGATTATCGATTTAAATACCCTGCTATAACCATTGACTGGAATGTAATTAAACTATTTATATTTTACTTTTTTTATCTTCTACTAGCTGTTACCCTTGGCTTCGCCCGCAATAACATTTGGAATCCCGTTTTAACATTAGTTATATAGATTTTTCCTGTAGTGGAAGATAATGACGGCAACATGGAGCGTTGAAATTGAAAATCGGGTGCAATATACAACGGGGAGCTTTGATTTAAGCCTGGTCCGCTAGCCCTCTGCCATGTCTATCGTGAGTGTTTTTAACGCCTAAGCACTTCTCGGTAAACTACATTTCTGGTCTTTCTCCCAGGCTGCAGAATGAATAAGCCACCAGAAGAACTGACTCTGGAGAATGCCACATACATTTGACCATGTGCGAAACAGTCACTTCTCAGATCCACACCAGCTACTTTTAAACTCTGCCCCTGAGCCTTGTTAATTTTCATGGCGTAGCAGACTTTGAAAGGAAACTGCAGACGTTTGAATTGAAAATGGTAGGCTGATGGGATGAGAGGAATGCGGGATATGAAGACAGTTTCGCCTTGGCCAACTACCTGTAAATATGGTGGCTTCAATCACAAATTTATGCAGAGCTTTAACCTGCAACCTGGTGCCATTGCAGAGTTTAGGAGGGTTTATATTGCGCAATAACATGACAGGAGCACCAACCTTGAGGATGAGGACATGAGGCTGTATTCCGGGCGGGTTAAGAGTGTTTAAAAACTCCACAGGATAATGAACTGCATCTTCAACCTCTACTACTGATTCGTATACCATTTTTGTTGTTGATAACTTCTTAAGGATGGCGATATTTATACTATCAGCAGAGTCATTTGTTGGGGGTAAGAATAGCTCTTTATTCGATCCATAAATTATCAAGGTTGGAATTTACAAACACTTGGGGTTAGATCTTTTCGATCAAATTCTCTAAACTGTCAACAACTTCGCACATTTGAGCTGGAATAGTTATTTTTCCGTCATTTTCCTCCAACTTTCCATCGCAAATGGTTAGAAGGAGACGGGAAAACTCCTCAGCCATAAAATCACCATGGAGGTGTACGCGCATGTTGACAGTCAAGGGAATTGATCTGACTTTGGGCCATATGTAAGACGATTTTAGACAGGCATTTACTTCGTCAGCCCGTGTTCCACGGGGTATAATAGGGAGCGTCTGTCTAAAGTCACCGGCAAGAAGTACTGTGACTCCACCCATAAGTTGGTTGTTACCCCTAATGTCCCTAAGTGTTCTGTCCAATGCCTTGACTCCTCCTTTGTGCGCCATCGTGCATTCATCCCAAACAATGAGTTTTGTCTCTCTCAGCACGTGAGCTGTGTATCTTTGCTTAGAGATGTTACAAAGGGCAGATGCAGCGTGACTGAGGTTAAGAGGGAGCTTGAAAGCAGAATGAGCTGTTCTTCCACCATCCAGTAGGGTTGCTGCATTACCCGAGGAGGCGACTGCGATGGCAATGTTCTGTCGACTTCTAAATGTACTGAGCAGGAGATTAATGAGGAAGGTTTTGCCAGTTCCGTCTGGTGCATCTAGAAAAAAAGAGCTGACCACATTTTGAAACAACACTTTGAACTATTTCGTCAAAGGCCAATCTTTGCTCGTTGTTCAATTTTGGAACATTATCAGCAACCACTTTGGACAACTTAATTGTGTCGTAAGATAGTTCACTGACATATTCTCGGTGAACAACGACGGAGTCTTGTTCTCTAGAAGGCGACGGAAGTCCAAAGCGTTCCAGTTGTTGACCAGACATTTTTAGTACTAAATCCTCAAGAAGCATCTGACACCTGTTGTAGATAACACCCATGACCAGGTTGACATAGCACACTGCCTCTGAACCTCTCTCACCACATCTTCCGCGAGGTTGTCTTTGTGTTTTTTCCAGAGCATGATGGGATCACTCACTTGACAAAACACCACTAAGATGGCAAACAGCTCACGAATCTTGTGGGGAGAGTCGGTGGAGGACGCTTCCTCTAGTGTGCGGTCCCAGTGCGCATCATCCTGTAGCAAGCCAAGTGCTTTACATGCCGCTTGAAATGTTGGTTGAACCACCCCTGCCACGGTTTTGAGGTCAGTAAAAGACTGAGGGCCAGGGATTTTATGTAAAAGGAGGCGCAGGTAATAGCACTCGACATTACCAGGGTGAACGGTGTAAACTCTGCCAAGGGTCTGATCTTTTTTCACACCAGGACGGCCTGGGACTGGCTTTCTATGTTTCCTTCTACAAAACTTATTACCTTTCCAAACGAAATAGGATGGAACTTCACAATATAAAAGTGTTGAAGCAAATTTATCGGATCGGCATAGTTCGAAGAAAGCAAGAAGAGTTGTGTTCGGAGGGCTGTTAAACTGATCACGAACGTCGTCTTCATTAAAGTAAACCCGCTGGCCGTTCTCGAGGTGGACGGCAAGTTGCATGACCGAAGGATAGCGTTCATGTATGAGGAAGCAGAATATGCGCCAAGCCGCCCTCTGAGCTGCTGATGTAGCGTCCTGATTCATATCTCGCAACTTCGTCAAGCTCTCCGATGCTAAAAGTAGCTTGGTCGGAACCTTTGTTAACATACTTGCAAATGTATTTTATTGACTTTACAGAGTTGCAGTACTCAACATTGATATGAGCTGAGAAGGTGCGAGATAGGACGGGGTTATAGGGTACCACCCAGCTATTGTCAATTTCCACTCCCTTTTTAATAATAGAAACTCCCCCCTCCGAAGTGGGCAGCCTGCGATATTTGGGATACCCATCTTCCCCGGTTTGGGTTTCCTTGATGAGTGGTCTGGGGTACTTCTTGGTGCATACTCCTTCCACCATGCACGACGAACTCCTGTTGAGAACTCCACGTTGACCGTGGATCATGGGTGCCTTGACAATTTAATGGAGAGCAGGGTCAAGATTTGGGTCAGGAATCTCAGCACTGATCACCTTGTCGATGTCTTCAGACCTTAGCTTTTCTTCCAGCCACAGAAGTATGTGATCGTGAGGTAATCCTCGCTTTTGCCATTCAATGGAATACAAGTGACACCTTGAAGGACCAAAGATACAACCCTTAGTAAGAAGTCTTATCATGTGGTTAACTTTCAAATGGAATACCCGCGCTACCAAATCATGCCTATCTTGAGGTTGTTGACCTTGTTTCAGGTGCTCGACTACTTCAGACCATTTTGGATTGCAGGTGAATGTTATAAAAAGATCAGGACGTCCAAAATGGCGCACAGTCATGGCATCCTGAGTGCGTTCATGCATATAGCGCGGGCCTCCAGTGAATGTCGATGGCAACACGACCATTTTACCGATATCTGACAAACGGCTGTCAGCTTTACTCATTGCATCCTTCAGGTGCACATATTCCTCACTTCTCAACTTTTTCTGATTGATTCGAATCCAAAGTAGTCTCTCTGTCTCAATCTTTGCATACATATCAACCAGAAACTGATTGAGAAGATTGCGAAATAACAAAAGATAAGAATTATCACCCTTACGCTCAAATATTCTGAAGCTGTAAAAGTTAGCGGCAGACACGGTCTTCTTCAAAGGTGCTTGAGTGCTGTTGTGACGTTGAGGGATATTAATGCAGTAGCCATCTTCTCCACGGCAGAATATAAGCGGATATTGCAGAGCATCATACGCGCGATGTGTTTCACTAATACGAAGCAACCTGCTATCTCTGCCGTGGAGTACAATATCCCTTTTCTCAAACTCCTGACCAACAATTAAAACCGCCACTTCCTTAGTGCTAGGGGCGTTATAGGGGCCTTTGTGCTCGTCAAGAGGCCCTTTGTCAGCTTTGATAACCACCCGCAAGTCTTGATTGCCATCATGAACTGATTCCATTGCTGTTATAAAATCCTGAATGTATCTATCATGCTTGTGCAATAGATCCTGCAATTGGAGAACTATCTGAGGTTTAACGTCAGGGAAGATGCCACACCGTATGTTTTTTTCTATATCTTCATCTCCAATAAAGTAAATTTGTAGAAATTTAGGCTGTTGTTCAGATGATGGTAATAAGCTCCCGATTCGATGGTATACCTGCCCTTGCACTTTAAACGTTGGCATGAAATTGCCTTCTTTTACTTCCTTTGCATCAAAAGATGTCATTTGAAAACAACTATTATATTTACGTGTATTAGACAGGAAGTGTTCTGATTCTGGGTGCTGATGGTTAAGGAGGCTGTGCAACGGTTGAGGATATTGTTGGATCGGGGGAAGCTGTATTTTTCCATTACTGCAACACATTCCAGGAGATTCATCCTCCCATTTCTTGGCTTTGCAAAATTTACAAACTACCTGAGAGCCAATATTCAATGTTTTGTTCGCAGAATAATCAGTTTGTGGATTATATTGAAAGCCGGACATTTTTAGTTCTGTCCATGGAAGAATCTTGACTTGAGCTCTTTTAAAATTATGTGTAACAACAGCCTTTCTATTTACTTCTGGGTGGCTCTTTGTATATTTGTCCACTGCATCCCTATGTACTTCTGGGTGGCTCATTGTATATTTGGCCACTGCATCCCTATTTACTTCTGGGTGGCTCTTTGTATATTTGTCCACTGCATCCCTATTTACTTTGGTTCTTTGTATATTTGGCCACTGCATCCCTATGTACTTCTGGGTGGCTCTTTGTATATTTGGCCACTGCATCCCTATTGACTTTATTATTGCTTTCAACATACTTCTTAACTGCCCTAAGGTTTACTTCAGGATGTTCTTTCGCGTATTTGTTTACAGCTGTATTTAATTGTTTTTTACGGATGTTGTTAGTAAATCGTTTTCTACGTTTTGAACATCTATTTGATTTACTTTGAGGCAATGACTCGAGGAGGATTTTCGCGGTAGAAGGAGAAGATGTTAATGAAGAATGCTGAATGAGAAGCGGGTGTTCACATTGTAAAATTGTAGGCGTGAATGGCTCGTAAACATCAAAATGTCCCTTCGTGAACTCACCCGTAAACCTTAACCTTTTAACAGAAGCTGCAGAACCATACGTATTTCCAGTTCGGAGTACACGATTACAGAAGACCTGGAATTGGAAAGGATAAATCTCTGCCGCTACTTGCAATTCGAATGATGTACCGCATGTGTAAGGCATAGACATAACAGATAAGAATCGGTCCTAGTGGAAAATAATTCTATCACCTGAAACCAAAAATGCATGGGACGAAAATGTAACGCTGCCGGCGCTTTCGTTTGAACGTCGGCCCTCAATATCAGTGCCTTGCCAGGTAATTTTACTACCACCAATCTGTAACGAAGCCACGACCCTCTAGATCAGTGCCTCGCCAGGTGCATTTCTGTTACCAATCTGTCTCACTCTATTCATGGATAAGAACTTTGTTAAATACCCGGCAAACCACTTAAAACCAAGAGCCGAATTTCAATCGTTTTCACGAACAGATAATCGTGAAAAATAATAAAGGTCTCTCAGAGCTGAGAAAGCCGTTACCTGTAACTTATAGTATATATTGGGAATATGGAAGGATGGTTAGGCAAAAGCATGCAATAAACTTCGTTCTATAAAGTGCTGCCTGTTCATTCTGACAAATACAAACAATTATAGCATGGATGCTACATATTCTAAACTACATGGGTTAGTAAAATAACAATAATTAACTTACATGTCAGAACAATCTTTGTTTCAGCGAACCTAGCAGCGAAGCCTAAGTGTTGAATTATTGGGTGTTAAATAAGCTTCTTACCTTCATCTACCAGGTCGAGCAACGCTAAGCGTTGGTCCTGTATTTCACGGAGAGTGGGCAGCACACACACCGTCAGGTCTTCAATGAAATACAGGCCACGAACAACCCTTGACAAGCTATTTTAAACACTCTACTTGCGTCTCCCACTCTTTAAATTTCCACCCACTGGTTACAGTTTTCTCTCGATCTGATTGGTCGAGTCTACACTTACTGCAAGTATTTTCGAGCAAAGGGTGGGGGTTTATGGTGAGAAAGAAACACATGAAAATATTCCCACGTCAGCCCATTAACGTGCCTTAAAGTCAGTAAGAATCAATGTGGTCTGACCAAGCGGGTCACACACATTTCTTCCCAATAACGAGGCTATAAGCTGACACATTAATATTTGGTCACACGCTACAACAAATTAGATTAGAGTCTAGCGAGAGCAACCAGATGTTAGCAATAAAAATTAATATGTTTCCTGCAGGCTGGCTGGGAAAGAATTCGACAAAGAATCTCCGTACTAAGCCAGTTAAAGAGGGTGTCCAAACTAGAATTAAATCAGGGGTTAGAAACTAAGGAAATTCTCACTTAATACGCAAAGTACGCCCACTGCGTCACAAAAAAAAAACATCAAAATATCATGTTGGTTTCGGACCCTAAGAGACGTGAAAAATATAATAAAAGTATTAAAAGAAACTATTTTTTGAAATTTCATTCGAATCAATTTTTATGTCATTCATGGGACTTAGAACATTCCGGACAAAAAGTACAAAATCATTAATAACTCCGTATTCGTCGTATGATGAAATAGCAAGAGACAAAAAAGATGTAATGTGTTGTTGTCTACAACATAGGCCATGTATAATTATACACTCAGACATATTACGTTCCCCCCCCCCCCCCCCATAATTTCACCCCTCCCCATGGGCCCCTTAAATTGGATTTATGAAAAAATGGTCAAACACCCTTTGAGTTATTTTTAATGCTGATTTTTTTCGGCTGAGTTCCAAACTCCTCGCCTATGTCGTTTAAGAGATACACGCTCCGTTAGGAATCCTTCAACCCCCACTTTTCACCCCTTTCACCTCATAATATACACCACATCGAAAAACCCTCAGACACGCGTCTTCTTATTTTTAATGATGAGTTTATATGCCGAGTATCACATCCCCCAATGAAACCAATCGGGAGATATTGCTATTCAATGAAATGCAGGTCTACCCCCTTAACACCCCTTTAGAACCTGAATATCCAAAAATCCTTTCTTAGTGGGCGTTTGCGGCCCTTGCGGAAGCTGCATACCAAATTTCATCCCAATCCGTTCGGTGGTTTCTGAGATTTCGTGATGAATGAATGAGTGAGTCAGTCAGTGAGTGGTATTTGAGCTTTATATAGTAGATTAATATTTATGATTTCTTTCTTTTATAGGTAATTTGGAAAGTGATGTGGTAATCATTATGTCCAAGTGTGGTGACTGTAAGAAACAGTTCTCAAGACCAGACAACCTTCAACGGCACGCAAATGCTAAACATAACATTAAACTGTTTGTGTGCAGTCATTGTGCTATGACATTTAACCGACAGGATAATCTTGGACGGCATGTACATTTAAAGCATGTCAGTTCATCACCTTTTTCGTGTACAGTTTGTGATCTTGGTTTTTCTGGTGTCCCCCAGGGGCTCACTTCTAGTGGGCGTGGGTTGGCGACCACGGGGCCCCAGCTGAGTCCGGCATTGCTTCCACTTACTTGTGCCGGGCTCCTCTCCGTCTTCTTTCCTGTCGACCTCACTTGGTCAACTCTTGTTCTCTTCCGACCCCGACGGTATTAGGGTATCCGAGGCCTAGGGAGTCTCTTCCTTTCCCGCCTTAATTGGCCCTTGTCTCATCTTTTCTGATACCCTCCTTCTGCCAGGGGTCAGCCTTCTTTTTCTCTTCCTTTTACCTCCTGCCTTGTGCTCTAGGCCCTTAAGGAGGCAGGGTGTATGTAGCCCCACCACTTCTGGTGCACCCTCGATAATGCTACACCCTCAGGGACTCACGGCTGGTGAGTTCGGGTGTTGGCGACCCCGAGGGATTCCTGAGCTGGGTCCGTTTTCCCCTTTTGTCCCTTACCTTTGGGGCGGACCCTCTCCTCTTTCACTTTCCTATATGCCTTTCATGGCTCTCCTTCCTTCCAAGTCCCTCAATCCGCCTTCTTCGAGGGTTGAGGGCATTTCTTTTCCTTCTGTCCTTTTATTTGCCTTATTCTCCTTTAGTTTTCCATTTCTTCTTCTAGTATGTAGGTTAGTAGTTAATTTTAGTTTTAAGTTCGCTTTTCATTTTCATCTTCACGATCACCCAAACCATCAGGGGCCGATAACCTAGATGTTAGGCCCCTTAAAACAACAATTATCATCATCATCATCATTTTTCTGGTGTAAAGCAATAACAATTCCACATGGTTGAAGTGCATGATAAACAACAGGAATTGAAATATGTAAAACCATCAACTAGCACGGAACCTTTAAACAAATGTGATAAAGTAGGGGGTGACTGTTCTAAAATAAATGTTCAAAAGCGTAAACGTTCTCAAGAATGTGAAAATAGTTGTGCAACAAAAAGGAAAAAGAATAGTGAACATTCGATAACGCATTGTGATGTATGTAATATTGATATACCTCTTTCAATGATGCAGTGACATTTGCGCAGTATTAATCATAAAAATAATGCTTGTCATGAAAAAAAAAATCTGGAAATATTCAGCAAATTGGTAGTGCATTTAAAAGTCGAATTGCTAGTTACAGACTTTATAGTGAAGAAAAAACTTAAAGTATTGAAACATTTTTAAAGACTGTTCAACCTAGTGTGTTTAACTTGGTAGCTAATGTTTTAGTAGAGCATAAAACATTTAAAATGATTTTTTAACTCTTTGGGCTATATGTAAAAACTGGGAGTGAAGGTGAAATTACTGATATCAAATCCTTTAATACAAAAAAAAATTGTTAGCGAATCAACTAATATCAGTGATATGTTCCAAGATATTTCAAGTGCTATCATTGTGAAGAGTGAAGAGTTCCAGGAAAGGGAGTCAGGCTGGGCGTTGGTTGAAGTACTTTATCTAGAAACCAGCAAAGTATGTCTCCGCTATCTAGCGGTGACTATGAGAACTACCTGAACGACCAGCATGGTACCTAGCGCTCCATATCATTACTGAACGATCAGAATGCTATCTATCGGTCGATATCTACAATCACTCAACTACCAGCATGCTACCTACCGGTTAATATGACAACCCACTCAACTACTAGTATGCATTCCAATAATGAACACATTTGCTCATATCCACTAACAATACACACAGCGGGGTTTGCTTTATCGTTTAATACAAATATATCTTGTTTAAATAATGTAACAAAAAGTTACATGGCACAATTGTATGGGAATGTTGCATTACCTAAAATGTAATAGTATGCAAGGGTTTAACATTTTACAATCGGCTTATGATGAAGGATTATTTTGGTGGCTTATGTTGGTGCTTTATGTTGGTGGTTTATGGTGGTGGCTTATGATGGTGGCTTATAGTAGTGGCATATGTTGTTGGCTTATTTTTGGTGGTTTACGTTAATACCTTATTTGTAATGGCTTATTTGACAAGTTATTTTTGTCAATGTATTTAGAGGATTTTTCTCTTGGTCTTGGTCCCCCAGGGGCTCACATCTTGTGGGCGTGGGTTGGCGACCACGGGGCCCCAGCCGAGTCCGGCATTGCTTCCACTCACTTGTGCCGGGCTCCTCTCTGTCTTCTTTCCTGTCGACCTCACTTGGTCAACTCTTGTTCTCTTCTGACCCCGACGGTATTAGGGTATCCGAGGCCTAGGGAGTCTCTTCCTTTCCCGCCTTAATTGGCCCTTGTCTCATCTTTTCTGATACCCTCCTTCTGCGAGGGGTCAGCCTTCTTTTTCTCTTCCTTTTACCTCCTGCCTTGTGCTCTAGGCCCTTAAGGAGGCAGGATGTATGTAGCCCCACCACTTCTGGTGCACCCTAGATAATGCTACACCCTCAGGGGCTCACGGCTGGTGAGTTCGGGAGTTGGCGACCCCGAGGGATTCCTGAGCTGGGTCCGTTTTCCCCTTTTGTCCCTTACCTTTGGGGCGGACCCTCTCCTCTTTCACTTTCCTATATGCCTTTCGTGGCTCTCCTTCCTTCCAAGTCCCTCAATCCGCCTTATCCGAGGGTTGAGGGCATTTCATTTCCTTCTGTCCTTTATTTGCCTTATTCTCCTTTAGTTTTCCATTTCTTCTTCTAGTATATAGGTTAGTAGTTAGTTTTAGTTCTAAGTTCGCTTTTTCATTTCCATCTTCACGATCACCCAAACCATCAGGGGCCGATAACCTAGATGTTAGGCCCCTTAAAACAACAATTATCATCATCATCATCATCTTGGTCTTGGAAAGTATCTCAGCCCTTTTTTTTATGGTAGCATAATGCTTACCGCCATGTTTGTAAGCAACAACTACACACTAAAATTCCAAGAATCCAAAGTACTCTAAGGTTAATGATTGTCTCTCAACTCCATTCAACGCCTAGTCAAAAACATTATATATTTTTCAAATTTTTCAAAAAAGGTAAATTGAGAAAGTAGGCTATATGTTTAAACTAAAAATCATATCAAATCATATGCTAACTCCAACACCTACGTCTATCCCACTCTCAGTCTAAAAATATAATATTCTTCAAATCTTTCCAAAACAATATTTGGAAAGTAGGCCATATTTTGAAAACTACTCATCCTATAAAGTCATATATAGACTCAAATCAATGGCTTTTATATCCTTAATCGTAAGAACAAAATATGGAATTTTTGACATTTTTTTTCCAAAAATGTGCATTTTAAAACGGGCTATATTTTGAAACTAGGAATTTTACACGAAAAAAAGTGTGTTTGACATAAATGACAGGTATTTACCCCCACTACCCACAAACCAAGTCCCAGGTCTCTGGGACAAAATCCAAAAAAGTTCAATTTGGAATGTAGGCGATATTTTGAAAACTAATCATCCTAAAAAGTCATATATAGACTCAAACCAATGGCTTTTATGTCCTTAATTGGTAGAACAAAACTTAACATTTTTTCAGTTTTTCCAAAAAAGTCCAATTTTCAAAAATGTCTTTTTTGGGAACTAAGAATTTTACAAAAAAGTTTGTTTAACGTAAATGAAAGGTCTTTATCCCCTCTACCCAAAATATAAATTTCAGGTCCCTAGGACAAAAACTGTGCAGTAGTGGTTTTGCAGGGGTTCTATATCCTCCACCTCCACATTCCTCCACACAAGATGGCGGCCATAGCTTAACTTAACCTATACCGCACGTCAGGTCAAGACCTGAGGAAAATATCCCTCCGCGCATCTTCTCTCTCTGTCCTTCCGCTCCCCCAGGGGCTCACATCTTGTGGGCGTGGGTTGGCGACCACGGGGCCCCAGCTGAGTCCGGCATTGCTTCCACTTACTTGTGCCGGGCTCCTCTCTTTCTTCTTTCCTGTCGACCTCCCTTGGTCAACTCTTGTTCTCTTCCGACCCCGACGGTATTAGGTTATCCGAGGCCTAGGGAGTCTTTCACTTTCCCGCCTTAAGTGGCCCTTGTCTCATCTTTCCTGATGCCCTCCTTCTGTGAGGGGTCAGCCTTCTTTATCTTTTCCTTTTACCTCCTGCCTTGTGCTCAAGGCCCTTAAGGAGGCAGGGTGTATGTGGCCCCACCACTTCTGGTGCACCGTCGATAATGCTACACCCTCAGGGGCTCATGGCTGGTGAGTTCGGGAGTTGGCGACCCCGAGGGATTCCTGAGCTGGGTCCGTTTTCCCTTTTTGTCCCTTACCTTTGGGGCGGACCCTCTCCTCTTTCACTTTCCTATCTGCCTTTCATGGCTCTCCTTCCTTCCAAGTCCCTCAGTCCGCCTTCTTCGAGGGTTGAGGGCATTTCTTTTCCTCCTGTCCTTTATTTGCCTTATTCTCCTTTAGTTTTCCGTTTCTTCTTCTAGTATGTAGGTGAGTAGTTAGTTTTAGTTTTAAGTTCGCATTTCATTTTCATCTTCACGATCACCCAAACCATCAGGGGCCGATAACCTAGATGTTAGGCCCCTTAAAACAACAATTATCATCATCATCATGTCCTTCCGCGCATCTTCTCTCTCTGTCTCGTCTTGTGTTTCCAACATGGCGCGCATCTGATAGAGTGTTTGAATCTACCTTAACCACAAAGACTTTATTGTGTTCGGACCTTTGATTCACTTCAATTTCGAATTTATCTACGGCATATTCACTGAACCAAATGTGTTTTCCTATCGTGTCGAATCCCGAGGCTCTGTGTTAATAAAAAGGATGCTTGTAGTTTTATGTTATCGTGCGATTATTTAAAACATTATAACATTGTGTTAGGCGAGGAATGACACATGCACGATGAGTGATATAAGAAGACGAAATGACGTGTATCCTTGAACCCTATGAACCAACTAATTGCTTATTTGTCATCCGTCACCATCTTATCTTGCAAAAGATCGAAAGTTGACGGGGAGAAACAGCTGCTTCCTTGAAGGGTTACGACACGTACTCTTGAGAATCAGAAGGCAGAATGATCTACTGTTAGTACAAAGACTTAACTGTAACGTGAAGTGGAGGGTAATTATAAAACAAAATAATAATTATACCGCGCATAGGAAAATAATACTGTCAGGTGTATAAGCGTATTAGCCATCATCAAAATGTCATTACAAAACATGGCGAGTAGGCTATATATTTTCGGTTGAGCTGACATAGGCTACTGAGAAGTAAACACTTTCCTATAAATAAGATTAAATGTTAGGATACAACATGTGTATATAACTTACAGATGTTGTCGCTAATCTTCCTCCATTGCTTCTATTCCACTGAGACCGCCGTCAGATTTTTCACTTCTATTACTATCACCATTAACTTTCACTGTCACTTTCGTCACAGTTGGAATTTCATTCTTGAGAAAAAGAAGAAAGCACTTTCCTACGAATTCCACACAGAACAAAATTCTAAATACTGTAACACATGAACCCCCTTTCCTTGTGACGCCGGCCGACTTCTCGCCGGAGACTCACCATGAGCTTTGAATTTAGCGCGCACCGAGTCAACACTGTATGTCGAAACGCCAGTCAAGTCTGCAGTCTTCTTCACCAACTCTTCTACTGTCCACTCTGGATTGTCATCCCTCAAACTACTACAGTATCATCATCATCATCATCATCTTGTACAGTTTCCAGCCCCAGGCTGGGTCTGTTTGGAACATAAGCCTCGCCACTTAGTTCTTCTTCCCACCACCTCTCCGCTGTCACTCTGGTCCAGTCCTCGCCTCTCTTCTTGACACATTCCTCCACTCCTTTCAGCCATCTATCTCTTGGTCTTCCCCTTGGTCGTTTCTTCTGCATCTGCATCTCATGTATCCTCTTGGGAATCTTCTTCTCATCCATTCTCTTTAAGTGTCCATACCACCTCAGTCTTGATGTCTCAATCCTACCTTGCAAGGGCTCCTCTTTCACCATTTCCCTGACCTTTTCATTCCTCACCCTGTCTCTTCTTGTTACTCCGATCCTACTTCGCAGGAACTTCATTTCACCTGCCTGTATTATGCTTATGTCTCTTTTCTTCATTGTCCACGTTTCTGAAGCATAGGTCAGTATCGGGATATAGTAGCTTCTGTATAACACTTCCTTGCTTTTTTGTGGGACATCTTTATTCCACACTAAGCTCCTAATGCTTCTCAGACATGCTTCTGCCTGTCTGCCACGTTCCGTAATCTCTTTGTCATTTCTCCCATTTTCCTCCACTATACTCCCCAAGTACTTGAGACTTTCCACCTTCTTCAGCTGTCCACCTCCAAGTGTTATCCCACTCATTGGTCTGTCCTTTTTCCTGGTCGTTAACAGGATCTCACATTTACTGATGTTGAACTTCCATCCGTACTCTCCCACTGTTTCTTCCCAAGCCTTCAGTTGCTCCTGAATTTCCCCCTCCTTGTTTCCCCAGACCATGAGATCATCTGCAAACACCATTGCTTTCATCTTATCTTCTCCTATCTTTCCTGCTATCCGTGTCATTACCTCGTCCATAACCACAATAAAGAGAAGGGGTGACAGCGCACTACCCTGTTTCAGGCCACTCATTTGTCTGAACCAATCTGTTCTTTCCCCTCCAACTTTCACACAACTCACACTTCCACAATACATCTCCTTCACTCTGCTTACAGTCTCTTTTTTCACTCCCATGTTTTCCATTGCTTTCCAAACCTTCTCCCTACACACTATATCATAGGCCTTTTCGATGTCCAGGAAGGCCATCAACAGATCCTCTCCAAATTCGTAGTGGTGTTCCTGGAGCTGTCTCACTGAAATTATGAGATCCACTGTTGATCTCCCAGGTCTGAATCCATACTGTTCCTCTCTCAATTTTCTCTCCACTTTGGCTCGTATTCTACTTTCTAATATCTTTTCATATATCTTGGCACAGTGAGGTATGAGTGTGACTCCCCTGTAATTTCTGCACTCCTTTCTGCTTCCTTTCTTAAATATTGGGACAATTAATCCTTTCTTCCAATCTTCTGGGGTCTTTTTCTCCTTCCATATCACCCTCATCACACGGTACAGCCACTGTTTCCCAACCTCCCCTGCTGCCTTCACCATTTCAACACTCACTTCATCCACACCTGGTGCCCTTCCTCCCTTCATCTTGTCTATAGCCATTTCCAGTTCTCTCCAAGTCAGGTCCTTTTCCATTCCTGTGTTGTCTTCTCCATCTTCCAATACATTGTCTTCCTCCCTATGACCATTTGGATTCAGCAAATCCTCAAAGTACTCTTTCCACACTGTCTTGAGTGTCTCTTTGTTGTGTACCTCATTTCCGTTTTTGTCCATCATTACCACATCCTCTCGCAGACCTCTTCTCTTACTTTTGACCATCCCATAAAGTATTTTCTTATTTCCTCTGCTGTCTTCCTCCATCATCTCTGTCCACTTTACCATCCACTTCTTCCTCTCCTCTGCGACAATCTTGTTTGCTTCTTTCTTCTTTATCTTATAATCTTCCCTTGCCAGATCAGTTCTTTCCTGGAACCACACTCTGAAAGCCTTGTTCTACTACAGTATATACATTTAAAATCATTTGTTTGCACCTTTTACTGAACTTCTCCCCACTTTTATTATTTTTGAAGTATTTTGTCGGTGATTCAAGCTTTACAGCTGCAGTTTGAACACGTTGTCTACTTGAAGGAGCCATCTTGAAGTCCGTGCAATCATAACAGTATTGCCAACGTTTGAACCTGATTTGCCACAACATTGAATGAGTCGGTTACTCTTTTGCAGCTCAAACAAGGTTTATACAGAACGAAATATAATATAATATCAAATTCGTACCGAATTACTCTGCCTATCGTATAAAATACCACTACAAGCAATATTCGCGCACACAGTTAATCACATGAAAAGCAAGGTTGGTGCAGTTCCCAGTTAACGAGAAAATGATTAATTTATTCATAGATTTATACCAAGGAATTTCTTAAAAGTAATCTAGCCAGTTTATCGAAACATAGCGACATGCGCTGAAACATCTCGTACTGCAAAAACAAGCAGAAAAATTGGGAACTATTTCCTTGCGCGTTAGCCTTTTCACAGACCAGAACATCAAAGGGACCGCTTAGGTCTTGACCTGACGTTCGGTATAGCTGCTGTGGTGTCCCCGTCCGTACATCGGCAGAACCCAACTGACGGACACTCCCGGGCGCGACCTGCTTATATTACCTAGGCAGGGCCGCGCGTAGCTCGTTGAGTACTGCCCGGGAGGGCCCGTCAGCCGGATTCTCCAACGACCGGACGGTTCGCCACACGAGGCAAATGCCCCATTCTGCTAACGTCTTTATTAAACAAACAAACACACAAACATAGGCATAATGTACAAATTTCGATGCAATAGAGGGCCTCGCCCTGAAATTAAGGTGTACTGTGCAACGGCAGAGTCAGTAAACACTTGTATCACTTCTCAGTCCGGGATTTCTTCGTCTCGGATGGCCCAGATCGCCGTCATGATCGCTGCCGCCAGTTCGCTCTCGTTCACCGTGGCGGGGCGCTCGAAGGCCTGGGCCCATGCCATGTTGAGACTGGGCACAATGCCAGCTATGCTGAGAGGGGTGGCATCCGCGTAGACCTTCAGGGTGATGCCCGTTCTATTCATGGAGTGGGGAGTGTCCATGAATTCTTCGGTGAGCAGACGGCGGGGCCAATAGGCTTCCCGAGAGAGGGTGTGCTTAGGGATGAACATGGGCCAGTTCATGACCCAGCACACCCAGCTCAGGAACCCCGCCGCCTGCTGGCTCTGCTTTTCGTTGTAGAACGGTATGTCTCTTAATATCTGGCGCACTCGTTGTCTGGTACCTCTCTGGAGCAATAGGCATTGGGCCGTGATGTTGACGACCACTCCGAGGTACTGGATCATGACGGATGGCGTGAGGAGACTTCTCTCGATTGATGGTCACCCCAACGACGACCTCGAGGAACAGGAGTATCTCGTCGACGGGAAGGTCTTCGCCGTGAAGCAGCCAGTCGTCCAGGTACGAGATCATCCGGACCCCGGGGAACTGTTCACTGATGAGTTCGGCCACCGCCTGTGCCCATCTCTGCATGATGCTGGGCGCCAAGGCGTGGCCCATTGGAAGTCGCTGCCAGCAATAGTCTTTCCGGCCGTAGCGTATCCCATATGTGAATATGTCTCTCTGTCGTAGGGGCAGATGATAGAAACCACTTTTCAGGTCGATTTTTATTGCCACATGATGCTGGGAATCTCAGTCAAGGCCTGTGCCGCACTCTTGAGACTGAATTTAGGCTTTATCACAAAGTCTGTCCATGCGGATAAGTCATAAATGACCCTAGCCTTCCCATTGGCCTTGGGGACCAGGAATAATGGGAAGGCGAAGAACGGCTTGAATTCACAAATCACACCCGTCTGAAGCAAGTCCTGGATAACCATGTCCATTAAGGGCGATGGACGGGTCTTCCTGTATACTGCTGGCGCGTGCTGAGGACGCGGAAGGGATACTCCGTCGCGTAGAATGGTTGTGGCGTAGCGTCCCAGGGGTGTATCGCAATACGGTATGGGTGAGGCCGCAGCGATACCGGTTGACGAGTACTCAGTAGGGGGCGCCGGCTTTTTGCTCGGGGCCTCAACGTTGATAGTGGGAAAGCCTTGTTCGTCAATATGGATGTGCTT
This sequence comes from Meconema thalassinum, assembly GCA_946902985.2. Lineage (NCBI taxonomy): Eukaryota > Metazoa > Arthropoda > Insecta > Orthoptera > Tettigoniidae > Meconema > Meconema thalassinum. Next base: position 497,912,488 of record OX336392.1, on the reverse strand, counting down.
TCTGAGTGTAGGTGGCCTCCCTGGATAACGTGGATCGTAATCCCACAGTTCGTCGTCGTCTTCGTAGGTGTCCTGTTGATCCGGGTCCAGGATGTTGAGTTCTGGGAACGGACGTTCCTCTGCGGGGTTGCCCGCGTCGTTCCCTGGAGTGCCAGGGTCAGCCACGTCCACGTCCCGGTCGTCGGTGATAACGTCCCAGGGGGCGCTGTCCCATATCATCCACTGGAGCTCTTGAGAGAATCTGTCGGTGATGTTGGCTGGAAGATAGGGCTGCTCTTCTATAGGTTCCTCGTCGTCGGGAGCATAACTGGACCAAAAGTCAGCTAAGGCTGATTGCAGATTCGCCTTCAGAGGAAGGTGGATGTAGCTTGAGGGCGGCGTTGGTGACCGCTCTGGTCCTCGGCTCCAGCCGGTCTCCGATCCCGGCTGCTTCCTGCGTCGGTGCGTAGTACGGCACATCTTACGGTGAAGAGAGATTGCTGCTGTGGTGTCCCCGTCCGTACACGGCCGAACCCAACTGACATTTACCATACTGTAAATTCAACAATGGTGTTTCCAACAATGGTGTTTTTCTACTATGATGCATGATGTTACAAATATAATTTAATCATCGGTACTCACCTAGTCCGGCGGTTTACAACCCATTCTGTGAAGTTTTTCGCCCACCAGTGCCATACTTAATGCATCATACTGACACTGTCGTGCGACATACTTATACTTTCAACTTCACACGAATTTATAACATTTATCATTAACATATTGACACTCATAATACTTATCTTTCCCATGGGGGATGAAGTTATTCGCGTCCGCAGCATTCCTTAAGCTGTACGTGTCCCCTGGGTGGTGCTAAACGAATAACAAAAAATGGCTGCCAGACCTATCTGTTACAGATCTCCTGGCCAACGATTTAGAATCGGTCCTTCTCAGGACCAGCAACTACAACAAGTAAGACATCTTGGTTACAACTTACGGATAATGCAAATTAATATTGAAGGACTTAGTCGATCTAAATGTCAATATCTCTCCCGAATGCTCCTTGAAAACTATGTGGATGTAGCTGTTATACAGGAAACACATATAGATAATGAGGAAAATTTTAAATCAAGAGGGCGTGTTGCAGGATATGAAGTCTTAGGAGCTACTTATCACCATACTTACGGCTGTGCTACTTACATTCGCAACAATATTGAAAATGCACATCTGATTTCTATGAACACCTCACAAAATGTTCACATTATCGTGATAAAAATTGAGAACATTACAATAACGAATGTTTACAAGCCTCCTGCAGTAAACTGGTCTGCTGAAGTGATCCCAACTCTACCTCATCCTAGCATATATATCGGCGACTTCAATAGCCACCATACTATGTGGAATTACAATGAAGATGATGAGAATGGTGAAAGACTTGCTAATTGGGTTGAATCTAACAATCTAAGTCTAGTATTTAACTCAAAGGACAAAGGGACTTTTAGATCTGCGGCCTGGAAGAAAGACTACAACCCTGACCTTTGTTTTGTTAGTCAGAACTCTAAATGTCAACCTCTTGCCGCAGTAAGGACAGTTCTTGGGGATTTTCCAAATAGCCAACATCGGCCAGTTTTAGTTAATGTAGGAATTCAAATACCTATAATCAGATCCATTCCAAAACCAAGATGGAACTTTAGAAAATCTAACTGGAGCAAGTTTTCCAATGAACTTGATAAAGTTATTAGGTGGATCCCCCCCGTGAGTGAAAATTATGAAAGATTTGTTGGAGCGGTATTATCAACGGCAAAAAAGTGCATGCCAAGAGGATTTCGCAAGAGTACATTCCAGGATGGAACAAGGATTGTGAAGAACTATACCAGTCTTACATAACCACCAATGATCATGAAATTGCTACTGAATTGTTACAGAGCTTAGATAAAGCTCGCAGAGAAACCTGGGTACAAAAGACAGAGAACTTAGACTTTACAAGATCAAGCAGAGAAGCGTGGAGCCTGCTGAAGAAATTGGGAGGATGCTCCCCACCTAGCCGTGATGATCCACATGTTACACCAGATCAAATAGCCAGTAGAATAATTTCTTTGTCCAGGGCACCACCGCATAAGCAACATACAAGAAAAGTTAAGAAAGAACTAACCAACCTCAAGCAACAGGCAGTCCACCGGTCAGAATATGCCAATGACTTCAAAGTAGCTGAGATTAATACTGCGCTTAAGGATGTTAAAACAGGTAAATCGCCAGGGTTTGATGGCATTCATCTTGAATTCCTTGTCAATTGCGGGAACAAGACTCGTAAATGGCTTGCAGCTTTCTTTTCTAATATAATGATCACTGGTAAACTACCAAAAGCTTTCAAGAAAACTAAAATCATAGCTGTATTGAAACCTGGTAAGCCAAAGGATAAACCAGATAGCTATCGACCGATAGCTCTCCTAAGCTGTTGCTACAAACTTCTGGAAAGACTCATCCTTAACCGAATTGGTTCGAATATTCATGAAGTAACACCTATTGAACAAGCAGGCTTTAGACCAAGTAGAAGCTGCACAGATCAAGTACTAAGTCTCACCACTCATATAGAAGCAGGGTTTCAACAACAACTTAAAACATCTGTTGCTTTTGTTGACCTTACAGCAGCCTATGACACGGTATGGAAGGATGGATTACTCTACAAACTGATGCGTATCATACCATGTCAAACTATGAACAACCTTATAAACAATATGCTGTCTGAAAGATATTTCCAAGTGGTTCTTGGGACCAAAATAAGTAAGCAAAAGAAACTGAACAATGGACTCCCACAAGGTTCCGTTTTAGCTCCAGTGCTCTTTAACTTGTACACATCAGATCTCCCTTTAACGCAGTCGAGAAAATTCATTTATGCAGATGATCTGGCTTTGGCAACTCAACAAAGAACCCTTGAGAAGAGCGAACAAATTCTTTCCTCAGATCTAAGCATTATGAATGAATATTTCAAGAAATGGAGACTTAACACCGAATCCTAGTAAGACTGAAGTTAGTTGTTTCCATTTAAACAACAGGTTCGCAAATACAAAGCTGAATGTCATATTTAATGGGAAAGTCCTCCATCATCAACATTTTCCAAAATATTTAGGCGTTACTCTCGATAGAACTTTGTCCTTCAAGAAGCACCTGCAGAACACTGCAGCAAAACTAAGATCACGCAATAACATCTTGCAGAAGTTATGTGGAACCACATGGGGAGCTACAGCAACAACATTACGATCTTCTGCTCTAGGACTTGTCTATTCAGCTGCTGAATACTGTGCTCCGGTGTGGCTTAACAGTCCACATGTGAAGCAGATTGATGTCCAATTGAATTCGGCGATGAGGATAATATCAGGTTGCATCAGGACCACTCCTCTGTACTGGCTTTCACCTCTAAGTCATATTGCACCACCTGACTTACGTAGACAAAACTCTCTCTTGAGGGAATATCAAAAGATAATTTCCACTCCAAAGCTTCCTATTCATTGTGACATACCTACAGTAAAGATAAGTCGCTTGAAATCCCGCCGACCACCCATCCTAACAGCGGAATATCTACAATTAAATACTTTTCAGATTGACAACAAGTGGTCTGAGGTATGGAATAATTTATTCCATGAGAAATATGGAAACTTCATTGATCCTATCCAGAAACCAGCTGGCATGGAACTACCACGCGATACATGGAAATCTCTCAACAGAATTCGAACGGGACATGGGGTCTGCGCAGACAGCTTATTCAAGTGGAATAAGGCTTCCTCACCTCAGTGCGACTGTGGTTTTGAAAGACAGACCATCCAACATATCGTGGAGGACTGCAGCCTTCGAGCCTATCATGGGAACCTCAAAGACTTTCATGATGCAACGCAGCCTGCTCTAGATTGGATTTCCAATTTAAATCTTACCTTGTAAATTTGAACTTTTTATCTATTGAATATGTGTCTCCTCATTCAAAATTTATTTTAATATTGTTCTTTTAGGCTAAATACTAATGTATATGTTTAATGTGTTCTTTAGCTTGTAAATATGTAACCATGCCATACGCTAAATAAATAAATAAATAAATAAATATATTTCCCATTTCACTTGGGACACTTAATTTAAATATTTCCTTTGCCCTATATAATTCACTAAAACACACGCGTATACAAACGCTCTGGATACTAGTCCTATACACGTATTCACATAGATGATTACACCCCAAACGTGTAATAGTATTTGCCGTATCTCAGGTCACATATAAGGTAGCTTTCCCTACAGTTCCTTGGACGACGTCTATTTCTTCTTCCCTCGTACTATTAGGATTCTAACGTCCCTCTCTCGTACTGCCAATTGACACATCGTCAACACAAGGGAAACACAAAGAAGACAAGGTACTTGGGGAGGAATGCGTGCTGAACTACTACCTTCCTTAACCCAGATTAAATGAGAGACTAAACTACACTAACGTCTACTGTTAAGAAAGAACACTGAGTAGTAATTTCAGGGATAACAAAATAAATATTTTAGACATGCATAAGTACAACATGAAAACAATAAAATATATTAAAAAATTGATGAAAAAAATAAAATGTAACATCCAAAAATTAAGTGCAGAAGCTCAGAATCAGTGAAGATGAAGATATAGACAAGTTAAATAAAAGAGAACACTGACAACCGGGTCAGTCATACAAGACAAAGGTTTAATAAACTGTCTTATTCGTTGCCAACGCCTGGTCGCAAACTTCTACTACTTCGAATGAATTTGCCCTCACTGGGATTCAAATTGTCCGTCTAATCACGATTGGTCCTCACTAGAGTCCAATGCCACATACACACTGTTAATTAGGGTGTTCTACTGAAGACTTCACTTAGGTCCGAACGCGATACTTTCTACCGGGGTGACTTTCTCTATCATAGTTCTACTCAACTCGAAGTATATCTTAAACTCTAACTTGGACGTATCGATCCGCCTGTTGTGGTGTTTCCCCTCTGGGATGAAGATCTGAACTGTGTACTATAACGTGACGTGCCTCCCTCAGGGCTCACGAAATGGCTCTTTGCAACGTAACGTGCCTCTCTCAGGCTCTCCGATGAACTGACGTAACGTGGCGTAACGTGCCTTCTCCGGGGCCCGATATATGACTTTGAATCAGCGTGGCCCTCACTAGATGACAGACTTCGACATCGCCTCGCAAGGCTTATATGAGATTTGGCTCAGAATATAGGTCCGTAAATACTTCTGGAGCCTAACTTTCATTTCCGTCGTCCTATCAATTTATGAAAATTACCTACAAGCAGAGGACGTTTTAAATGTTCGGAAACTCCTGTGGGTAAGAATCCGTTCGTTCAATTATTTTTAATAAATTATTTAAGGTCTGGTCTTCTCCTGTGGCTGGTACTCGTCACCCTTTTTCCTACGCGTATCACTCCGCTAATTGCTTCCTTAAGTCATGCAGTATCAGTACTCTTCTGCATTCGAAATGTTATAAAGTTTTCTAGTTCCAAAAATACACATTTTAAATTTTCCCCCCAGGGGCTCACATCTAGTGGGTTGTGGGTTGGCGACCACGGGGCCCCAGCTGAGTCCGGCATTTCTTCCACTTACTTGTGCCGGGCTCCTCTCTTTCTTCTTTCCTGTCGACCTTCCTTGGTCAACTCTTGTTCTCTTCCGACCCCGACGGTATTAGGTTATCCGAGGCCTAGGGAGTCTTTCACTTTCCCGCCTTAATTGGCCCTTGTCTCATCTTTCCTGATACCCTCCTTCTGTGAGGGGTCAGCCTTCTTGTTCTTTTCCTTTTACCTCCTGCCTTGTGCTCAAGGCCCTTAAGGAGGGAGGGTGTATGTAGCCCCACCACTTCTGGTGCACCGTCGATAATGCTACACCCTCAGGGGCTCACGGCTGGTGAGTTCGGGCGTTGGCGACCCGAGGGATTCCTGAGCTTGGTCCGTTTTCCCCTTTTTGTCCCTTCCCTTTGGGGCGGACCTTCTCCTCTCTCCCCTCTCCTCTCCTCTTTTCCTTCTATTTCCTTTTCTCTTTAAGATTCCCGCACTGTTTTTGTTACTCGAATCACCGTGTATCTAAATTCCCTTTTAGCGATTTTTAAGGCATTTTTGATCTATGTTGCATTTTGTAAGTTTTTTCGATCTAAATTACATCGCGCGATTGTTTTCAACCTACATTGCATTTTGTAAAGATTGACAATCTAAATTGCTTTTTAGTAAGTCTTTCAATGCAGGTTGCGGGGCCTTTTAGTGAGTATTTTGAATTTCAATTGCATTTTGTAAGTATTTTCAACTAAAACCGCATTTCGCAAGAATTTTGAATCTAAATTGCATTTTGTTTGGTGGGCATTTTGCACATATTTTGATTCTCAATTGCATTTTGTGGGTATTTTGAATCTACATTACATTTGTCAAGTATTTTCAATCTAAATTGCTTTTTGTAAGTATTGTCAATCCACATGAGTCGTTTGAATCTACCGTACATTTTGTAAGCATTTTCAATTTCAATTGCATTTTGTAAGTATTTTGAATTTCAATTGCACTTTGTGAATAATTTGGATTGGAACTGGGATATTTCAATCTGAATTGCATTGTGTATTTTCAATTTCAATTGCATTTTGTAAGTATTTTGAACCTCAATTGCATTTTGTACGTAATTTCGATCTCATTTGCATTTTGTAAGTATTTTGAATTTCAGTTGCATTTTGTAAGTATTTCGGCGCTACTTTGCATTTTGTACGTATTTTGAATCTAGCCTACGTTTTGTGGGTCTTTTTCAATCTATTATTTTTGTGCAACTTTTCGTTCTAAAATCTCTTTTGTAGGACCATATTCTGAGTTGTTTCCATGTGAGTTCCTTTTTGTACGTATTTTCAGTCTTCGATAATTTTGTTCTGGTTTCCATTTCATTATCATTTTCGCTATCACCCAGATCATTGGGGGCCGATAACCTCGATGTTAGGCCCCTTAAAACAACAATTATCATCATCATCATCATTTTAAATTTTATCCTTTGTGGTGTATGTCTCAATAAAATCCAATGATTACTCTTCAAGTAATGAGCATTTCTCTCGTAAATAGGCCATGCCCATTCAATACCCACGCTAATTTCTGGCTGACATTGCGTCCAGAAGGTAAATCCCCGAGTCGTAGGCGCTCCATTCATCACATAAAAAGTTCCTCTGTAATGGCGACTTTTAATCACCTCGCGCAATCGCGTAGGAGTGCTGAGCTGTTGGGTGACTCCATGGTCTGACTCATGGTAATATCGATCCTCATAAACTCTCTTTAATGAAGTCCGAGTATAGCATTCTGGCTCCATTTAATGTTAATGCTTTTATAAACATCATGTTCTGATCTGCAGCTGCCTCTTCCTCACTGGCTTTCAATTTAATATTTCGGGCGTATAGTATGAACTTCCAATCATCACGTATCTGATCCAGGGTTCAAATACCTTGTGCGGTCTTATAGACGGGCACAAATCACTTCTTGTTAAGTAAATAAATGTTTGAATGCCTGAAGAAATTTATTTATCTACTATTTCCACTCTGTATAGTGCTTTCTTCCATTCGCATTTTGAACAAATTCCTTCTGAGTGTTCCTCTTGTCACGTCTCGTTTATTTACTTTCGAGTTAGTTCTACTTCAACTTGCTTGACTTGTAACCTCATGATAATTGGACGCGCTAACTCAGACGTCTCCAAGCAGCATGTCTCGGTTCTCCACCTCACTTCAAACTCTTCACAGCCGAGGTCAGGTTGTACTCTGGCTAGATGTGCTTCTCATTTGTCATTCCAATATCTTCTTACAATAATCAGATGCATTCAAATATCACACACTATGTCTAGTGACAGTCTGGGCTGTAATTAGTAATATGTTTACTTTTTCTATTTATTCCCCCAGGGGCTTACATCTAGTGGGACGTGGGTTGGCGGCCACGGGACCCCAACTGAGTCCGGCATTACTTCCACTTACTTGTGCCGGCTCCTCTCCGTCTTCTTTCCTGTCGACCTCACTTGGTCAACTCTTGTTCTCTTCCAACCCCGAGGTTATTAGGGTATCCGAGGCCTAGGGAGTCTCTTCCGTTCCCGCCTTAATTGGCTCTTGTCTCATCTTTTCTGATATCCTCCTTCTGCGAGGGGTCAGCCTTCTTTTTCTTTTCATGTTACCTCCTACCTTCTGCTCAAGGTCCTCAAGGAGGTAGGGTGTATGTAGCCCTACCACTTCTGGTGCACCCTAGATATTGCTACAACCTCAGGGGCTTACGGCTGGTGAGTTCGGGAGTTGGGGACCCCGAGGGATTCCTGAGCTGGGTCCGGTTTCCCCCTTTTGTCCCTTACCTGTGGGACGGACCCTCTCCTCTATCACTTTCCTATCTGCCTTTCATGGCTCTCCTTCCTTCCAAGTCCCTCAATCCGCCTTCTTCGAGGGTTGAGGGCATTTCTTTTCCTCCTGTCCTTTATTTGCCTTATTCTCCTTTTGTTTCCCATTTCTTCTTCTAGTATGTAAGTTCGTAGTGAGTTTTTAGTTATAGTTTGCATTTCATTATCATCTTCACGATCACCCAAACCATCAGGGGCCGATAACCTAGATGTTAGGCCCCTTAAAACAACAATTATCATCATCATCATCTCAACCTCCCCTCCATAGTGTCGGAGACTATGTACTGTTCTTCCTACCATAGTCTCTCGTAACTATGCGGTGTTCATTGGTAAATTGTTCAATATGTTCAGGCAATATAACATCGTCCCGTTTCTACCTGGGCATCTTTCTAATGCTTTCTGATAATATATGATTGCCTGGATCATCTCCATGCTTTCACATCCCTCTTCTACTTGGGGCTGATTATCTCTGTTTAGCCTATTATGTGTCCTTTCTCTGAAATGTCTTTCCATGGTGGAAAAGATACAATGCACATAGTATAACAAAAGTAACTTATAACAACAACAGAAACACTAATTTTAGCGGCGAACAACAACAAAAACACATTCATTGGTGGGAAAACAAAACAAGAAACTGTCCATTGAGTAAAGGAAAAAATAAAATATGTAAAAACCACGTTTGTCTATGTTATCTTATAACAACACTTAAGTTTAGTGGCGAAGTGGCCGAAGTTCATTTAGGGAGCGGGAGGTACAACTCTAAAATTAGATTGAAGAAGTGGTGCACTCTGCTTTTGAAGCGGTCTTTGGCTATTTAGCCTGTGAAGTAAGTTATTTTTTTTTGCCAAGGACCGGATGCTTATAGTAATGAGTAGAGCCCAGCAGTTCAGCTATTTATTTGGGTTAAAATAGGCAGGCAAAAACCCAATTAAGATACTTAAAATAGGCAGTAATATTATTAAAAGTAAAAGCAGAGAGTAATCTTAGTCATTAATAACGAAAATAGGTATTTACAAAACTCTTCCATTTCTTTACCACATAATTAACGTACTTACTCTTACTCTCCTTGGTTACAAGCAACAACCAGAAGCTTTTTCAAGGTGTCAACTGTCATAGACAGAGAGAATGTTTATCATCATGGAAAAGGAACGTACTTGCGCGGAAGTGACTGGCGCAGATTTGAAACAAGATATTTTGGAAAAACACACGCGTGTTAAAATAGAACATTCATCTTTCAGGACATCATGAATGTTCTTAAATTTTTCTATGTCTACATTAGCACTCAGAACATGTTTAGCCTACACTTTTCACTAACGCTGCTTCCTTTTCCTCTGGTGCTTTCAGCAGTTGATTTACTGTATCTTCGGAGATCGCAAAGGATGGATAGTGCTACACCCTCAAGGGCTCACGGCTGGTGAGTTCGGGAGTTGGCGCCCCCGAGGGATTCCTGAGCTGGGTCCGTTTTTCCCTTTTGTCCCTTCCCTTTGGGGTGGACCTTCTTCTCTCTCCCCTCTCCTCTCCTCTCCACTCCTCTTTTCCTTATATTTACTTTTCTCTTTAAGATTCCCGCACTGTTTTTGTTACTTGGTTCACCGTGTGTCTAAATTCCCTTCTAGCGATTTTTTAAGGCATTTTTAATCTACGTTGCATTTTGTAAGTTTTTTCGATCTAAATTACATCTCGCGATTGTTTTCAACTTCAATTGCATTTTGTAAAGATTGACAATCTAAATTGATGTTTGGTAAGTCTTTCAATGCAGGTAGCCGGGCCTTTTAGAGAGAATTTTGAATTTCAATTGCATTTTGTAAGTATTTTCAACCAAAACCGCATTTCGCACGAATTTTGAATCTAAATTGCATTTTGTTTGGTGGGCATTTTGCACATATTTTGATTCTTAATTGCATTTTGTGGGTATTTTGAATCTAAATTACATTTTGTCAAGTATTTTCAATCTAAATTGCATTTTGTAAGTATTGTCAATCCACATGAGTCGTTTGAATCTACCGTACATTTTGTAAGCATTTTCAACTTCAATTGCATTTTGTAAGTACAATTGAAAATCAAAATACTTACAAAATGCTGATGATGATATTATTATCATCATCAGCATTTTGTAAGTATTTTGATTTTCAATTGCACTTTGTGAATAATTTGGATTGGAACTGGGATATTTCAATCGGAATTGCATCGTGTATTTTCAATTTCAATTGCATTTTGTAAGTATTTTGAACCTCAATTGCATTTTGTACGTAATTTCGATCTCATTTGCATTTTGTAAGTATTTTTCATTTCAATTGCATTTTGTAAGTATTTCGACGCTACATTGCATTTTGTACGTATTTTCAACCTAGCCTTCATTTTGTGGGTATTTTTCAATCTATTCCTTTTGTGAATCTTTTCGTTCAAAATTCCCTTTCGTAAGAACATTTTGTGAGTTGTTTCAATCTGAGTTCCTTTTTGTAAGTATTTTCCGTCTCACTTAATTTTCGTTCTGGTTTCCGTTTCATTATCATTTTCGCTATCACCCAGATCATTAGGGGCCGATAACCTAGATGTTAGGCCCCTTAAAACAGCAATTATCATCATCATCATCATCATCATCTAGTATGTAGGTTAGTATTTAGTTTTAGTTTTAAGTTTGCATTTCATTTTCATCTTCACGATCACCCAAACCATCATGGGCCGATAACCTAGATGTTAGTCCCCTTAAAACAACAATGATCATATCGTCATCATCATCATCACCACCTTCCTATCTGCCTTTCATGGCTCTCCTTCCTTCCAAGTTCCTCAATCGACATTCTTCGAGGGTTGAGGGCATTTCTTTTCCTCCTGTCCTTTATTTGCCTTTATCTCGTTTTGTTTTCCATTTCTACTTCTAGTATGTAAGTTAGTAGTTAGTTTTGGTTATGGTTTACATTTCATTGTCATCTTTGCGATCCCCCAAACCATTAGGCGCCGATAACCTAAAAGTTAGGGCCCTTAAAAACAACAATTATCATCATCCGCTGACTATAAGTCGCCCGCCATCGTATTTTTAGATCACGACTTATATTGGTAAAAGTACAGCTGTGTCCGCCATTATCGTCAGACAGTGTTGTCAACCCCGCGTTTACGGTACTACTCACTGTAATGGGTTATAGAGAACTTTAGGGTTCTATAATTTATAAGAAAAGCGCTCCGCTAGTTGGGCGTCATTGTAATGGGTTAGAGAGATATTTAAACTTGCCTCACTAGTTGGGCGTTATTTGTAATGGTTTATTGTTAAATGTCCCTCGTTGAGGCAGCCATTTGTAATGTATTATGGGACTTATACTTGCCTCACTGTTAATAAGAATAAAGTTAAATGTAAAGCTAATTATTTAAATAGTCGCCCACTTTTGGGTGATCAAAATGAAGCATTTAATTGTGTATTAATCTAATAGTGTGTCTGTATTGTTGTCAGCTTCACTAAAAAAGTACATAATGTGTAGTATCATATGTATTGCCAGGGCGCCAGATCATTTATATATCATGATCAAAATAATATATTAAACCTCGGTTAAACAAAGGTAGAGCATCGAAATTCCTATCTCCAGCCGTAGTGAAACTTACGTAATCTAACCTTACGATAATTAGTTCAGGAGTATGGTGTTGCCTTATAGTAATTTCTAGCTACTAAAGGAAACCAGTCAAACATTTGAATTTAAAATGAATTTAATATATATAAAACAACAAGTGCAAAAAGAATAAAATACTAAAGATAATAACAATAATAAATTTAAATGAAAGAATCTACTGAATTTACTTGTATTATGGGTCTTGATTGGAAATTGGAGTATACTGAGTTAATTGAATAAAATATAGATTGAATTTTATATGGATGAGAGCCTTCTGATTTGACTGGAGTATAACTGTTTACATCGCTCACCGCATTGAAGATCTTTGTAGTTGGATTGTTGGGTAGAGAGTTCCAGATGGCCCTGATCTTCCTCAAAGTAATTAATTTATATGTAGATGACGGAATAAATTCCAAAAATCATCCCTGTGACAATAGCCTCGTACACAACCATGTCACAGTTTGATGAGACAGAATGTCTTATCAAATTCACATACTTAATAGTCAACTGTCTAGTTTAAAACTGCGTTACAGACTCCCTCTCGCTACAAGTTCCTCTGCTCCACTCAGCATCATTCCCTCTCCTCCATCAATTCAATAATAATAATCACCTTTCAGTTGGGCGGCCGTCATATATATAACGTTCCCAGGTAAGGCACGTGTCTCTCCTCTCTTCTGAGGTCGAGGCGAAATTAGCCCGCCTTTCACATATCAACAATGACAATACTTCTTTGTAGCAATTCTCAGGAGGTCCAGCCCACCTTTTGTATAAAGTTGCAAAGGACTCATTCATCGGCCCAGCATTGTTAGTGGCAAGTCTTCATAGAATCTCTTCTTAGTATGATTTGTATACTGGTAGAATATTTGATGTGACAGACATAAGTGTCTATTTATGTCATTTCCAAGAAGCCGTGGCTAAGCCGCCCTTCTGTGAACATCCCTCTTCTTCTCTTGTTCGAATTTTCTTCAGAAATAATATTCAGTCAATCGTCTAACTTATATCAAATATAATGTGTATCGCTCCAAGTCCTTTCAATTGCCATAATATTCTACATTACCGCATAATAATAGATATAAACATATTAGTTAACATAATAACTAATAAAAGGTAAAATGTAAACTTAAAAATATTGATAATAATAATAATAATAAAATATATAAAATTATTTCATTCTGGTCACAAATTGGGACCATCACATCACTGGGTTTTGTAACAGTGCCCCCTAGCTTCCCGCGTTCAAGGCCGCACCTCAACCCAACCGTTGTAACCTTCGTTTTATCTAAATCAATGGTTTTTGCGTGTGGGCCGCGTTAGATATATATATACCAGGTGAGTCAGCCGCCTCTTAGGATATTGCTTTTATGCATCCCAAATGACGTGTATTATCAGGAAGGTCGATATGTCTGTGCTTGCATCCCGTATGGTAGACTACTAATGCAGTGTAAGCATATCCCGCAAACGATACTGAACCCTATTATTCCCCCATCCGATGTGACTACGGACCGTTCGAATAATATGATGTACTATCGCGTGCATAAATAACGGGCCGCATTGCCGAGCGGGAGTTGAGTTTTCGAGCCATCAGGTTGCCATCACTTGGGGTGTTCTCGGGAGGGGAATGTTAAGAACCGTGATTGGGCACCTGTCCTTGTAGGCAAGGGGGAGGGGGAGGAGGAGGGGGACATATCGAGGAGTGCAGCGCCAACTTTGATTTTCTTTAGTTTCGCGCTAGTAAGATTGATACAGATAACGAGGGGTTGTAATATATCTACAATGAAATGCCAAGTAACCCATTAATTGTTAAATCTCGTTAGAAATGCACTGCTGAGTTTTACTGTGTGTGAATTCTATTGAGAATCGAGTTTTCACAGTTAGGGACTAAGCGCATTTTTATAATAAGAAAAAGTAGGAAATCGCAATCGTCCTAAACTAATTATATTTTTAAGCAATTCTCTTAATAAAAAATATTTTTGATAAGAAAAAGACAAACTGAAGAGCATAAAAACCTTAGTAATTTTAAAAGCACTCACATTAACAGCAGGTTTGTTAGATCAAATAACAGAACTTGAAGCGATGCGTGTGTAGCAGAGAATGTTTAAAAATGATTCAACATATCGTAAGCTTCTGATTTGTTTATCATGGATAAAATCCGAGGAGGCAATTGTTAGCAGCAAAATATTTTTATTATTGCTTCTTTGCCCGAAACATAAAATTTAGCCGTCTATTAGACGTTTATTTTCTTAGGAAGTTTAGTAACAGAACTTAACAGGCAATCACAAATTAAACTTATGTCAGTCAACAAAAATTTTAACTTTTTTTTACTGAGTAAATTATTTCAACCAATAATGTCAGTCAAATTTAAACTTCAAGCTTATTTTTGTCAATGAGTAAATTATTTCAACAAAAAATTTCATTAAACAAAATAATTAACTTCAAGGTTTTTCCCCCTTACAAACGATACGCGTTGAGTGCACTCAGAACCGCGTCATATCACCAAATGAGGGGACTATTTCACGCAACCGAGTTGGCATCGACGCTACTAGGCGTTCGCACACTTCAGGTCTATTCCGCAAATTGTCGCACACAGCGATGACGTGTTCTTCAAGATGCGCTACGTTGCGCTCAGCGCGATTTTCCAATTCGAGAGCCATGTGACCCCACAGATTTTCCATGGGGATACCGTCTGGAAATTTCCTTGGCCAGTTGATTTGAATAATGTTCGGATGTTCATCAAACCAATCCTGCGTAATTGCTACATCGTGGATAGGTGCATTCTCATGGACGAAGTTAATTTCCTCGTCAGGAGGGACCAGAGTGTTTGCATATGGAAGAAGATGAGTCTTTAAAATTTTCACGTAAAGCGCTGCATTAAGCCGCCCAGGAGCTGGCACGATTGGTCTACGCCGGCAGCAGACAATGCGCCCGAATAATTAGCAGTAACCTGCCCGGATGATCTGTTTCGCACAATATGATCTGCCTGGAACCTGCAAAGTAAATAACCGAATTAAGTTCTCGCTGTTACCTGTAGTTTAAAATACTTAATACCGCTGGGAGTTTTCCTTCTTGCCTTGTGTTTGGTGGGCGCCATAACATCACACGCCCATTGATGTCACTTTTGTAACTTGTCTCGTCGCTGAAGATTGTTAAGTCCCAATAGGCTTGCGGCGTATCTTGATGAGTCATGGCAAAGGCTAAATGATGTTCCTTGTGCTCGTCAGATAAATACAGTCTGTAGGCTGGTCGCCTGCATTCCTGGAGCCGTCTTCGAACAGTATCCACACAGCAATTTACTGCCTGCAAAACAAAAGAGTCAAAATAACGGACTGTTGCGATGGTGATAAACTATTTTGAAAAACATCAATCAGGACTAGATTAATAATATCCGCAAAATCCTAATTTTTTCTCATTCCAGTTTATTTTTTGAAAGAAAAAAAAACTAAGGTCGTTTAGTTTTTACCCTATTTAATGATTGGAAGATTTTAGACCTTAAGAATTCTTTAAGCTCAAAATAAAATACAAACTAGAGCAAATGAGAGGCAGACAAGCTAGAGCAAGTTACTGAATCGGCTTTGAGTTTAAAAAATGTCAGTTTTCAGGGAGTGATTAGAAATGGCATCAAATCGTTCCGGTGGTAACTGGTCTGCACGCAAACATTTAAAAAAAAACTTATCCTCAGTTAACCTCAGCTAACCTAACCTAATCTCAGCTAACCGAACCTACCCCAACCAAACACAGAGTTCATGTGATCAATAACAATATAAGACGCATTTTATTATTTATTTATTTATTTATTTATTTTGCCAAACGGGCCTCTAAATTACCACAATATCTTACCGGTATATTTTTCAAATCTATACTGGTAATAAAACCCGACATAACGAACGATTTTCGAAGAGCATGTGTTAGACCCGAGACATACTTAGAGCAAGACGAATACAATCTAAGTAGAATTGATCTGTTCATTCTGAAGACGAAGTAAATATACGAAAATGATAATATCCTAAACATGTCTATCGTAATTAAAATCAGCTTGTTTAGGTGCAGTTAAGAGTTCAGTCAAGGCTTCCCTGAAATTTGAACACTCGGGCAATCAAATAACGTCTCTTCGAACAGGCCTATTTTACTGCCCATTTCAATAAGTGAAACTTCTAGACAAATTCCGACAGCACCAAGTTTTGATAATGGGCTGATTATAGCCTCTTTGACCACTTCCAGATTTTCTTGTAATGCTGTGATTCGTGGTGGGCCTGGCTGAGGTCGATCCATTAACCCCTGTCCAGTCTCGTGCCGACCTATCCACCTCTGGACATTGCTTTTGGAAACTCTAAGTTGACGTGCAATTTCTGTTATTCCGACGTCAGCTTCATAGAGCCTAACCATCTGCCCCTCCTCACCAAACAGTCGCTGATATTAACAGGTAACGGACCTCAAAATCGAAGTTCGCTGTCGTGTTACTGAGCCACTGTCAGCCTCTTGGGATTAACAGGTGATACCATAATGTCCCCTCCTCTCCCCCCTTAGTAGGATATAAAGGCCGAAGCTGGCGCAGGGGCTAATGGGCATGCTGCTGTGGTGTCCGCATCACCCCAATGAGCAAAATCAACTGGCGCGTCCTCCCGAGCGCGCGCCCCCTTTATAGCTAAAGGAGACGCGCATGTACATCGTCGAGCACTGCCCGGGAGGGTGCGTCAGCTCGATTGTCTATGGAGGCGATGCTTCGCCACGCGAGGCGTACGCCCCGCTCTACTGTTAATTTTATTAGTTTCACATACAGGAACAAGATATAATGTACAGAGTATAACAGTGGGCCTCGCCCAGAACACAAAGTATATCGAGCGACGCTCGAATCTGTAAAAATGTTTATCTGGTTAAAGGGCACATCCTTCAAGTCCTCCATTATCCAAAGGGCTCCCATTATTGCCGCCGCCGTCTCCGCTTGGTTGATAGTTGCCGGTGCCCTGAAGGCCTGGGCCCATCCTTCACCTCTCTCGGGGCACACCGCCGCGATGCTCATCGGAGTTGCGTCCGTGTAGATGGTGATGGCACAGGTCCTCGTAGAAGTGTCCCTGGGGGTCGCCACTAATTCTGCGGTGAGCAACTTCTTCGGCCAGTAACCCTCTGCTGCAAGCACATGTCTTGGTACGAACATTGGCCATCCCTTGACCCAGCAGGTCCAGCTTAGATATCCTGCGGCCTGCTGGGCCTGCTTCTCTGAATAATATGGAATGTCACGTACGAGTCGCAGGACTTTCTTCTGCGTGTCCGCATGGAGCATAACACAACTGTTTGATATATTAATAACAACACCAAGGTAAGTTAATAATTGCATTGGTTGCAGCACACACTTAGCACGGTTTAATGTTACACCCAATACTACCTCCAAGTATAACACTATCTCTTCTACTGGCAGCTCTCCCACATCATAAATCAGCCAGTCGTCCAGGTATGGGATCATAGTCACTTCAAATTCACTTTCAATCACCTCCCGAACTGCTTCTGCCCATCTTTGCATGATTGACGGGGCCAATGCGTGCCCCATCGGTAGCCGTGTCCATACGTAGTGTTTTCCCCTGTAGTATACTCCAAAATTCAGTTGGGTGCGCTGGTCCAGTGGAATCTGGTAGAAGCCGGATCGTAGGTCTAACTTGATTGCCAACGCCTCTGGTGGTATCTGAGTAAGTGCCTGCGCGGGACCCTTCAGACTAAAATGTGGTTTATGTATAAATGGAGTCCACGCACTAAGATCGTAGATGATTCTCGCCGACCCGTCTCCCTTGGGCACCAGGAAGACGGGGAAGGCGTAGTGTCCTTTGAAGGGGTAGAAAATTTTGTTGTCAATGAGGTCTTGTATCACCGTGTCCATGGGGGTCGATGGTTTGGTGGCCCAGAATATCTTAAGAGCATTCGTTGGGCGAGGTAAGCTGACTCCTTTGGACATGATGTGGGTAGCGTAGTTACCCAACGGCGTGTCCTTGTAGGGTACTGGATGCGCTGCACTGACTGCCACTGAGATGTATCTGGCAGGTATAGGTGGTTTCTTCGATGGTGCGACCACTTCCATGCGCGGGAATGCCACGTCTGCAGGTTCCTCGGTTGGCGTCCGTATGAGGATCGGTGGTCGTCTTGGGTACTGAGGGTCGTACCACCATTCTTCGTCGTCGTCCGGTTCCTCCAGTTGGAAATCACTCGGTGGTACGGTACCGGCGGGGTTGCCCGCTTCA
This sequence comes from Meconema thalassinum, assembly GCA_946902985.2. Lineage (NCBI taxonomy): Eukaryota > Metazoa > Arthropoda > Insecta > Orthoptera > Tettigoniidae > Meconema > Meconema thalassinum. The sequence continues at coordinate 497,894,306 of OX336392.1, read as the reverse complement.
CCTCCTGGTGTGCCAGGAGTCACTTCTCCCGGATCCTCCAATGGTTGCAGGTCATCATCCAAGATGTCCCACGGCGCTGAGCGCCAACGTAAGCACTGGAGCCACTGATTGTCGAGGGACACGAAACGATCTGGTAAAGGATGTTCCTCTGGGCTGGCGTCTTCCTCGTCGGGATATATTGTCTCCAAAAATCCCGCAGGGCACCTTGTAGATGTGTGGTTGCAGGGTACTGGGTGTAGTGTGCCTTAGGCGTGTTGGACCGCTCCGTAAGGCTGGTGGTGGTGGCCCCCTCCGACAGGACCACCCCCCTGCGACGGCGATGTGTAGGTCAGCACGTGATGAACTCTCTCTAACTTTATGCTGCTGTGGTGTCCGCATCACCCCAATGAGCAAAATCAAAAGCATTTTTAGCTGTTAGTGTGGAGGCTCGGGTTCGAGTCCTTGCTCTGTCAAGAAATTTAATCCTAGGCTGCGGGTTGGAATGGGGTACACTCACCTTGTGAGGCAAAACTGACAGGAGCTGGCTTTTGATTCATACCGCAGCCATTCTGCCTAACCCAACTTCACCTAACCTAACCTAACCTTACCTAACCTAACCAAATCCCACCTTACCTAACCTAACTTCAAAGTCAGAATGTATAATACATCTATTGTTTTTATACCCTCTTAAATTAGATATAGAGAATGTCCACCACGATTTAGATCCTCGAGCACACTTTCTGACATATCATTAAAACGTGTAGAAAGGAATGTCTGACAATTTTCACTAACACATAGTACACGTTCACCATACATTGTGTCCACTTTATGAATGTTAATGATACGGAAAAGATTATGCATTGGTAATTCAGTGAGCTTTTTTTCTCTCTAATCAACAGTTCTGCCCCCATAGCATTGATAATATTTATTGTAGTAGCCTATAAAGAAACAAAAAAAACATATCTATTACAGTTTAGCTATAAGTGACCAGAACCACTACATTTTATTCTAATAAGGAGATTTCCATAATGATAAGAAAAAAAAAGCTTACCATAATGATGGATTGTGTAAGTAAACGTATTTTGCTGCTTGATGCCACTACTAAACTGATACTCATACAACTGACAAGTGAGTTCATGTTTCGCTGACGTAATCGTATGTTCCCACGCACTTCCTGTGTGTTGCACGCGCCATAGTGGCTAAATTTGAAACGAGATGAGATGATTTGCTGACGTAATCGTATGTTCCCCTGCACGCACACGCCTGTCCCTGTGGACGGGTCCTAATAAGGAGATTTCCATAATGATAAGAGAGAGAAAAAAAGCTTACCATAATGATGGATTGTGTAAGTGAACTTCTTTTGCTGCTTGATGCCACTACTAAACTGATACTCATACAACGGACAAGTGAGTTCATGTTTCGCTGACGTAATCGTTTGTTCCCACGCACTTCCCGTGTGTTGCACGCGCCGTAGTGGCTCAATTTGAAACTAGATGAGATGATTTGCTGACGTAATCGTATGATCCTCCGCACGCACACGCAGGACCCCTGTGGACGGGTCCTTAAGGACAAGTCCCTGTGGACGGGTCCCTGTTGACATGTCATTGTTGACGATCATTGTTGACGTGTCCTTGTTAACGGGTCCCTGTGGGCGGGTCCTTGTTGACGGGTCCTTTTTGACTAATCCCTTTAGACCGGTCCCTGTGGACTGGTCCCTATGGACTGGCCCATGACCCCTAATGCTATGATGAAATTAAACGTTGTTCCACATGAAATGCATGTGAAGAGCCGATTGCTACTATGAATTAACATGTTCTTTCTGTTTTTACGCATGCGTACTTTTTTTTTGTCAGCGGAAGGGCTTTTTAATAATGATTTATAGATGAGTTATTTTATTAAGAAATTACCAAAAGATCCAAAACTAATAGGTCATTAGCTTTTTAATATCTCATGAACCAATAAGGCTAGGGACTTGTATGAGAGGTCGTTGGACTTGAGGTGACATTCTGTTTTTGAATGTATTATTTATTTTTTGTCAAAAGGGCGGATTCTGATGAATGAGGTGTCATTGAACTCGGGTTGACACCCCCTTTCCAATGGATAACATATTTCCACCTCAAAAATTAAACCTACCCCTACTAGGGGGTGAAATTGTATTTTTTTTTAGAAAATCTCGCTTTTTCAAGTGCAACACGTGACAGTTTGAATGGCAATATGGAATTAAGCGTTGTTCCACACGAGATACATGTGTACGGTGGAAAGCCACTATGAATTAACATGCTTTTTTTGTTTTGTTTTTTACGCATGTCAACTCATGGCTTTTGTAAGAGGGCGGGCTTTTTAAAGATGGTGGCTGTAGTGTAACCTAATCCAACCCACGAGGGGTGATTGAAGTGTATTTCAAGCGGTGCTTGTCGATAGACAAACCAATAATCAAAGAGGGGTATGTCAGACCTTGAGGTGATAATCCCTTTTGATTGATCCCTGTTGACTAGCCCCTTTGGACGAGTCCTTTTTGAAGGGAGTCATTTTTGACGGATCCTTTTTGAAAAGTTCTTTTTGTCGGGTCCTTGTTGTCCGGTCCCTTTTGACGGGTCCCTTTGGACTGATCCCTATGGACTGACCCGTGAATTTTTCCAAATTATGTCAAAGGGCCTAACTACATTTGTGTCCTCCCAGGGGCTCACATTTAGTGGGATGTGGGTTGGCGACCACGGGGCCCCAGCTGAGTCCGGCATTGCTTCCACTTACTTGTACCTGGCTCCTCTCTGTCTTCTTTCCTGTCGACCTCACTTGGTCAACTCTTGTTCTCTTCCGACCCCGACGGTATTAGAGTATCCGAGGCCTAGGGAGTCTCTTCCTTTCCCGCCTTAATTGGCCCTTGTCTCATCTTTTCTGATGCCCTCCTTCTGCGAGGGGTCAGCCTTCCTTTTCTTTTCATGTTATCTCCTGCCTTCTGCTTAAGGCCCTCAAGGAGGCTGGGTGCATGTAGCCCCACCACTTTTGGTGCACCCTAGATAATGCTACACCCTCAGGGGCTCACGGCTGGCGAGTTTGGGAGTTGGCGACCCCGAGGGATACCTGGGCTGGGTCCGTTTTCCCCTTTTGTCCCTTACCTTTGGGGAGGACCCTCTCCTCTTTCACTTTCCTATCTGCCTTTCATGGCTCTCCTTTCTTCCAAGTCCCTCAATCCGCCTTCGTCGAGGGTTGATGGCACTTCTTTTCCTCCTGTCCTTTATTTGGCTTATTCTCCTTTAGTTTTCCATTTCTTCTTCTAGTATGTAGGTTAGTAGTTAGTTTTAGTTTTAAGTTAGCTTTTCATTTTCATCTTCACGATCACCCAAACCATCAGGGGCCGATAACCTAGATGTTAGGGCTCTTAAATAACAATTATCATCATCATCATCATACATTTGTTTGAAAAGCAGTGTGTTGAACTGACGTTGTTCGCCAGCCCTCACTACTACAATCTGATAAGGATATGAAAGGAAAGCGACGAAATACATGTGAACACGTGCGAGATTACATTATTACTAGCCGACCTTGTGAAAACCACATGTAACCTAACAAGTCACGTTCTGTTTTGGTTCGTACGTGAGAAAATGCATGTTCATATGTAATATGACCTAACATACAGGTGTTCACCTGTGCACGTGCACGATAAGAGCTAACAAGTCACATTCTGTTTTGGTTCGTACGTAGCGTTAGGGCTAATGCATACACCCAAGTACACGAGGCACATGCAATTTGAGGACAGGTCAAGGGAACTAAGTGCGAAACTTGGTGAATGGATGTGTTCTAACGAGTCATTTGTATTTGAAAGAGTATACTACATGTTCTTAAGATGTTAAAACTGATGAGATTGTACGTGCAGTAAGACGTCTTGTTATTTCCGGTGTCAAGTTGCTGACATGGCAGAGAGCATACAGTTCTGTTGCTATGACTGACGCTGCAGTAATTTAAAACCGCAGGTGTTCATCTTGACAATGGATAATGCATAGTCAGCAGTCATTGGATATAACACAGGTGTTCCTAATGCATTTGGACTCTCAGCTGTACTGGGATAGGAATTGCAATGATCTGCAAAAACTGCTGACACGAGCGATAAGAGCTTTTATACAAAAGGTGTCATATATTTCCCTACTGTCTGTTATTACTCGCTACTAGTGAACAGTGCTGTATTACTGATCAAGCGTTGCAAAAACCCTTTTGGTAGAAAATCATTGAATTATTTTGCAAGGTAAGTACTTATTATTAATGGATTGTAGTCTTTTATTACTAATTGATGTTGAAGTTATTGATTGGAATGTATTTATTGATTTATTTATTTATTTGTTTGTTTACAGATAATTGGGTACCTCTAAGGTTAGTAGATTCCTATACCTAGTTCATTCAGTGGCAGCAGTTGATAAATTATTAAAGGTAAGTGCCCCTCTAATAACTTTTAAACAGCTAGAGCGATATTTTCCAATGTTCACTACTAGATGTCAGTGACAATGGTATATTTGGTAGTTAAAGTTGGAACTACTTGACCATGGTGTGTAAAGCTAAATTTGTAGGTTAGATTTTGATTACCGCTCTATTAAGTCCGAATGTTCGTTGCTAGGTGTCAGTGACATAGGGAATATTTAAAGTCTTAACCTCAGTTCACCTAACATAACCTAACTTTACCTAACTTAACCTTGCCACTTGACATATTTTACAAGTTTAGACTTTCTTTCAGACTGGCTATGACGTCACACTTAGCTCACTTAACAGGCGGCCGCTGGTTTCTATCACGTGACATGTTCTACAAGTTTAGACTTGCTTTAAGACTGGCTATGACGTCACACTTAGCTCACTTAACAGGCGGTCGCTGGTTTCTATCACATGACATGTTCTTCAAGTTTAGACTTGCTTTAAGTCTGGTTATGACGTCACACTTAGCTCACTTAACAGGCGGCCGCTGGTTTCTATCACATGACATGTTCTACAAGTTTAGACTTGCTTTAAGACTGGCTGTGACGTCACACTTAGCTCACTTAACTGGCGGCCGCTGGTTTCTATCACGTGACATGATCTACATGTTTAGACTTGCTTTAAAACTGGCTATGACGTCACACTTAGCTCACTTAACTTGTGACCGCTGGTTTCTACCACTATATCAAGTTCCAATGTTCACCGCTAGGTGTCTGTGACAATGGTATATAGTAACCCCCAGTTAGAACTACATGAAATTAGACTTGCTAGGAGTTCACAGATGATCGAATTAAATACCCTGCTATAACCATTGACTGGAATATAATTAAACTATTTATATTTTACTTTGTTTTATCTTTTATTAATATTTATGATTTCTTTCTTTTATAGGTAATTTGGAAAGTGATTTGGTAATCATTATGTTGAAGTGTGGTGACTGTAAGAAACAGTTCTCAAGACCTGACAACCTTCAACGGCACGCAAATGCTAAACATAACATTAAACTGTTTGTGTGCAGTCATTTTGCTATGACATTTAACCGACAGGATAATCTTGGACGGCATGTACATTTAAAGCATGTCAGTTCATCACCTTTTTCGTGTACAGTTTGTGATCTTGGTTTTTCTGGTGTAAAGTAATATCAATTCCACATGGTTGAAGTGCATGATAAACAACAGGAATTGAAATATGTAATACCATCAACTAGCACGGAACTTTAAAACAAATGTGATAAAGTAGGGGGTGACTGTTCTAAAATAAATGTTCAAAAGCGTAAACGTTCTCAAGATTGTGAAAATAGTTGTGCAACAAAAAGAAAAAAGAATAGTGAACCTTCGATAACGCATTGTGATGTATGTAATATTGATATACCTTTTTCAATGATGCAGTGACATTTGCACAGTATTAATCATAAAAATAATGCTTGTCATGAAAAAAATTCTGGTAATATTCAGCAAATTGGTCGTGCATTTAAAAGTCGAATTGCTAGTTACTGACTTTATAGTGAATAAAAAACACAAAGTATTGAAACATTTTTAAAGACTGTTCAACCTAGTGTGTTTAGCTTGGTAGCTAATGTTTTAGTAGAGCATAAAACATTTAAAATGAATTCTTAACTCTTTGGGCTATATGTAAAAACTGGGAGTGAAGGTGAAATTACTGATATCAAATCCTTTAATACAAAAAACAAAATTGTTAGCGAATCAACTAATATCAGTGATATGTTCCAAGATATTTCAAGTGCTATCATTGTGAAGAGTGAAGAGTTCCAGGAAAGGGAGTCAGGCTGGGCGTTGGTTGAAGTACTTTATCTAGAAACCAGCAAAGTATGTTTCCGCTATCTAGCGGTGACTATGAGAACTACCTGAACGACCAGCATGGTACCTAGCGCTCCATATCATTACTGAACGATCAGCATGCTATCTATCGGTCGATATCTACAATTACTCAACTACCAGCATGCTACCTACCGGTCAATATGACAACCCACCCAACTACTAGTTTGCATTCCAATAATGAACACATTTGCTCATATCCACTAACAATACACACAGCGGGGTTTGCTTTATCGTTTAATACAAATATATCTTGTTTACATGGCACAATTGTATGGGAATGTAGCATTACCTAAAATGTAATAGTATGCAAGTGTTTAACATTTTACAATCGGCTTATGATGAAGGATTTTGTTGGTGGCTTATGTTGGTGGCTTATGGTGGTGGCTTATCGTGGTGGCATATGTTGGTGGCTTATTTTTGGTGGTTTACGTTAATACCTTATTTGTAATGGCTTATTTGACAAGTTATTTTTGTCAATGTATTTAGAGGATTTTTCTCTTGGTCTTGGAAAGTATCTCAGCCCTTTTTTTATGGTAGCATAATGCTTACCGCCATGTTTGTAAGCAACAACACCACACTAAAATTCCAAGAATCCAAAGTACTCTAAGGTTAATGATTGTATCTCAACTCCATTCAACGTCTAGTCAAAAACATTATATATTTTTCAAATTTTTCAAAAAAGGTAAATTGAGGAAGTAGGCTATATGTTTAAACTAAAAATCATATCAAATCATATGCTAACTCCAACAACACAGATTGTTCCTTTAAAGAAACGTATTAGCTTTATTGCGGCCAGAAAGATACACCACTCAACAGCAAATACAAGCAATTAGAACCTTACTCCAGTTTCCTCACGGAGAGAACACTTCCCTTTCACTTGTCAATAAGTCGCAGAAGTTAATCCCTCGTAAAGAGGTGGCCCCGTGTGCTGGCTGGAAATATCTGCACTCAGCCTGTCACCGTACTACACACTGTTTCACAATTCACCACAATCACCTCTGTCGCACTGGGAAAAACACACTCGTTCAAGACACAGTTCCTCTGTAGGCTTCTCACTCCCTCGCTGTCAAGAGAATCAGCTTTACTAGGGGTTTCGCAAGTCACGTCGCCAACAACTGTCGCTCAAGATAAACGCTCGTACTAGCTCGAAAAACACACTCTTTCCCCGCTTGCCAGGTCGCCCTTATATAGCAGGTTTCCATCACTGGCTGGGTCACGAATATTCTGGACCATCCCCTTGTCCTAGTAGCCCTCTTGCGTATGGTGCACGTAATTCACTGAGGCAGAGCACAGCCCAGGCTAGCTGTGACGCAACCAGCGAGGCGACGAAACAACTCACAGCCGTAACAATATATTCAGTTTGATAAAATAGCTTAAAATGTAAACTAACAGCATTTGGTTTCTTACCTTTAGGTAATCTTTATGTAGAACTTTGTATACAGCATCACATGTCTCCGGTATAATGGTGGAGAGAGCCTGAGGTGATATTAAAGTAGTAAATTTCAGATCTGCGTAGGTTCTTCCTGTAGCCGAATATCGTTAAGTTGTAGTCAATCTTTCGTGCGGTGAAATGGTATCTTATTTCTGAATAAACGGAGCAACTTGAGAATGGAGCTTCAAGCACCTATTCTACTCGTATTTGCGGTTGAAAATATTCTATCTTCAGAAAGTGTTATAATTTAACCGATGCTAAATAAAACGGAGCCAGGAATCAAGCCACAAACTGGTTTATACATCTCGCAGAGTTAGCCAAGTTAACCGAGCGTGGCCAATCAGGTAATTTCTAGCCTACACGTGCACGGCAGGACGACTCTGGTGGAGTCAAGTATTGTCTGAAAGCACGAAGGAAGCCGAGGACTTCCGATCTCGCACAAGTCAACGTGCGAATGGAGTGCGACAGCAAGCAAGGAGAGGGGGATGCAAGTCAGACGCGTGGCGATGACAGCCAATCAGAAGAGGTGTTACTAAGATGAAAACAATTAGCGCAATTAGCATATATAATTACCAGCGAGATATTAACACTTGGTCACATCAGAAAAGTTGTTAATACGTAAATGAGGAGTGGGAATGCTAAAGGTGCTAGCTATGCTATGTGCCAAAAGTGATTATTTTTCAGGAAGCCAAAAAAAACTGCACATCTTTGTGAGAAATGAATATTTATCTGTAACTAGCTGTACCCGGCATGCGTTGCAATGCCAGTCAAAGACAGATAGGAAGAGAATGATAATGTTATTGGTTTTACGTTCCTTTTAACAACTGCGGCTTTTAGAGACGCCGGGGTGACGGAATTTGGCCCCGAGGGGGATCTTAAACGTGCCCGTGAATCTAATGATACGGCTCCCTCCCATTTGCGCTCCCTCAAAAGCCAACTGGCTTCACCAGGATTCGATCCTTCAACCTTGGGTACTGCAGGCGAGAACGTTACCGCTGAGCCACGCAGCCAGTCCAGGAAAGAAAGAAAGAGAGAGAGAATGAAAAACAAAGTGTTTGAATTGTAATTCCCCCTCCCAGGGGCTCACATCTAGTGGGACGTGGTTTGGCAACCACGGGACCCCAGCTGAGTCCGGAAATGCTTCCACTTGTGCTGGGTTCCTCTCCGTCTTCTTTCCTGTCGAACTCTCTTGGTCAACCCTTGTTCTCTTCCGACTCCGACGATATGACGGTATCCGAGGCCTAGGGAGTCTCTTCCTTTCCCGTCTTAATTGGCCCTTGTCTCATCTTCCTTGATACCCTCCTTCAGCGAGGGGTCAGTCTTCTTTTTCTTTTCATGTTATCTGCTGCCTTCTGCTCAAGGCCCTCAATAAGGCAGGGTGTATGTAGCCCCACCACTTCTGGTGCACCCTGGATATTGCTACACCCTCAGGGGCTCACGGCTGTTGAATTCAGGAGTATGGCGATCCCGGGGGATTCCTGAGCTGGGTCAGTTGTTCCCCCTTTTTCCACTGACTTTCGGGCGGACCCTCCCCTCTTTCCCTTTCCTATCTGCCTTATACGGCTCCCTTTCCATCCTCATTCTTCGTGGATTGAGGCCTTTTTTTCCTGTCCTTGATATGCCTTACACTTTATTTGTTTACCATTTCTTCTTCTAGTATGTAAGTCTGTAGTTAGTATTATTTATAGTTCTCATTCTCATCTCATCTTTCACTATCTTTCAAACCATTAGGGGCCGATAACCTAGATGTTAGGCCTCTTAAAACAGCAATCATCATCATCATCATCATCATTGAAATGTAGTTTCGTTTACTGAAGTGCCTTTGGATAAACAATATTCTTTGTTTTTCTGTCTGGTGCGTATATAAATTAATCCGATAGCTTTCCGACGCGTGAACATGCCACATACAGCTGACCATGTGAGAAGCATGGATTTTTCAAATTTAGTCCGCACACTTGTAGGGATTGTCCCTGAGATTTGTTGATGGTCATCGCAAATGCGAGTCGCATCGGAAACTGCAAACGTTTGAATTGGAATGGCATATCTGTCGGAATCATTGGGATGCGTGGCAACAGTACATCTTCTCCTTTGAATTTTCCATTTAAAATTGTAGCTTCGATGATGTTGTTCATCATCTTTTTCACTGAAAGCCTGGTATCGTTGCAAAGTCGTGGTGGATTGATGTTTCGGAGAAGAATGATAGGCACTCCAATTTTCAATGTCAAAACGTGTGGCGGCATGCCTGGCAAATCAAGTGAATTCAGGAATTCAGTTGGATAATTGATAACTTCATCTTGATTCATTACAGTATTGATGGACATATACGTTTTCGTTTCGCCTGGTATTTCTTTCAGAATGCTGCTATTGATGGCATGGACATCGCTGTTTTTGGCTGCTAATATAGCACGTGCACTGAGACACTGATGGTGTTTGCAATTCTGGGCGATATTTGGGAAAACGTTTGGAATCAATTCGCCTGGGGTTACTGTAATTTTACAGAAGTTTGTTGGCAATGTTATACATTGTGTGGATTCATCGATTGCCATTTTCCCATTCCCAATATCCAACAATTGTTTTGCGAAACGTTCAGCGGATGCATCATGTTGTAGTTGTACACGCATATTGGTTTTCAAAGTCAATGTTTGTACGTGCTGCCATAAAACTCATGATTTGAGACATGCATTAAGTTCATCAGCGGGTGTTGAACGTGGTATAACTGGTAGAGTTTGTCGAAAATCACCAGACAACAAAATGATTGCACCGCCGAAGAGCTGTTCATTTCCTCTCAAATCTTTTAGTGTACGATGAAGCGCTTCCAATGCTTTTTGTGTGCCATAGTACATTCGTCCCATATAATGAGTTGACATGATTGGAGTACTTTAGCCATTGCAGAATGTTTGTTGATATTGCATGTTGGTGTCTCGGTGATTTGCAAGTTCAACGGCAATTTCAGTGCTGAATGCGCTGTTCGGCCACCATCCAAAAGAGTTGCTGCAATTCCAGATAACGCGATTGCCAGAGCAATGTTTTTTTGTGATCGTATTGTTGCCAAAATAAGTGAAATGAGGAAAGTTTTGCCTGTGCCTCCGGGCTCATCTAGGAAAAACAATCCGCCGCTTTGGCTAGTAATTGCATGCATAATTCTGTCATATGCCATGCGTTGTTTTGGAGTCAATTTCAGAAGATTCGTTTGAACAAATGTACACAATACGTCGACATCAAAGTTTGTTTCTCCTACAAAAAGGTCGTTTGTAGATCGAATCAGCGCAGTCATTCCCAATTGTACCAGTGCTTTGTTAGCGATTGCCAAACATATGTCCTCAATCAAAACCAATGCTTCATTATACACGTTTGCTGTGAATTGAAGGTCCGGATTTTGATTCGTTGCACGCAAACGAAGTAGGATGTCTTCACTCATGTAGTCTTTGTACTTTTCCCAAAGATCTTTTGGATTGGATGGGAGGCACGTTGTCAATAAGATTGCAAATAATGTGCGTATTTGCTGTGGGTGAGCAGTATTTGCTGCATCAGCGAGTGAAGTGTCCCAATGTGCATCGTTTTCAAGAAGATTTAATTCTTGGCAAGCTTCACGATAAGTTGCATACACTTGACCGTTTACTGTTCTTAATTCTTGGAAAGGTGTCGGCCCACGTAAATTGATTAACAGCAATCACAGGTAAAAGCATTCTGTATTGTTTGGATGAACAGTGTACAGGCGGCCTAAAGCATCGGTTGAATATAAATTGGGTTGTCCTTCAACTGCTTTACCTTGTTTGCGACGTTGAAACTTCTTCGCTGATGCATTCCATGTGTAGTACGTTGGTACTTCAGAGTAAAGTAGTGTTTTTGCAAACATATCTTCTTCACACAATGAAAAAAATGCAGTTAACGTTGTTGGCGGCGGTGACAATGCCCTTGCACGTGCATTTTCTGTTGTGAAGTACACGCGCTGTCCATTTTCAAGGTGCACTGCCAAATAAACAACTGTTGGATGTCGTTCATGGATTGGAAATGATAAAATGCGCCACACGGCTTCATTGCTACTAATGTAGCGTCCCAGTTGATATTGGTCGATTTCATCGATAGATGCAGTTGCATTTCCCACTCCAAAAACTGCCATATCGCTTCCTTTGTTGACATATTTGCAAATGTATTTGATAGATTTAACCGAATTGCAATACTCGACATTGATGTGTGCTTTATACGTTTTTGAGAGAATCGGTGAATACGGTACAACCCAACGATTATCGATTTCAACGTAATTGTTTCGTACTTTTAAATTGATGGATTTCCCACCATCTTCAGTTGATCGTCGACGATAGACTGGATATCCGTCACTGCCAGTGATAGTCTCGGCAAGCAAGTATCTTGGGTATCGTTTCGTGCATTTCCCATCAGACATGCATGGTGAATTGTTGTTGATGAAGCCACATGGACCATGAATCATGGTTTTGGTGACGACTTCAAATAAATCTGGATCACTGTCAACATCTGGTATTTCTGCTGATATGACTTGATCAATTTGACCTGGTGTAACCTTTTCGAATAACCAAATCAAAATGTGAGCATGTGGCAACCCCCTTTTTTGCCATTCAATGGAATACATCCAACAGCGCGTCTTTCCAAAAACATGATGCTTGACAATGAAATCCATGAATGATTTCAATTTTTGTTTGAACACACGCGCGGAAATATCATGGCGATCCGATGATGACTGTCCAATTATCAAAAGTTCTTTTATTTCATTCCACGTAGGATTGCATGTGAATGTAATAAAGAAATCTGGTCGGCCATATGCGCGAACGTATGTCATTGCATCTTGTGCGTATTCATGCATGTGCCGTGGACTCCCAGTAAATGTGGCCGGTAGTATGACCAATTTTCCCAAATCATTAGGATTCACATTGCCATCATTAACAACTGCATCACGTAAATGAATGTACTCCTCGGAACGCAACTTAGTCTGATTTAATCGAATGTATAGGAGTCGTTCTGTTTCTATTTTTGCATACATATCGACAATGTATTGATGGAACAATTGTCGACATTTCAAGATATGATTTTCATTATTTTCACGAATCATCATTCGATATGAATAGTAATTCATGGCACTGACTTTCTTATTCGTTTCTTCATTTGTTTGTGGATTTCTCAATTTGATGTTGAAATGATATCCATCCTCTCCTTCCCAAAATAAAATTGGATATTGCAATGCGTCGTATGAACGATGAGTTTCTGAGACTCGATGAACATCACCATTTCTCCGATGAAGAATTATATCACGTGAGTTAAATTCTTCTCCAACTATAACGATCGCCACTTCATCAATTGTTGGTGCATTGAATTGTCTTTCGTGTTGGCCGGCAGGTGTTTTGTCTGCTCTAACTACAATTTTGTATTCATCAGCTGGCATTAGTTCAATGGCAGTTCTGAATAGTCAAATTAACTTGTTGTGTTGATCAAATAAATTTTGTAATGCAGCGACAATTTCTCGTTTAGTGCCCGTATTGGGTCGACAACGTTGTTCGATTTGTTCATCAGTGTTTCCCATGAAATAAATTTGAAGAAATTTGTGATCTGCGTTTGGCAGTGGTAGTAGTGAACCTGCACGATGATAAATTTGCCCTTGCACTTTGAATGTTGGCATGTAATTCTCGCGTAGGATGTGTGTTGCACCAAACGATGTCATTTGAAAACATGAATTGTACTTGCGTATGTTTGTCAAGAAATGTTTCGATTGGCTTGTGTCACCTGATAACAACGTTGACAATGGTTCGGGTGGAGAATGTAATTGTGGCAATTTTACTTTTCCATCCGCACAGCACATTCCTGGTGTTTCATTCTTAAATTTGAGGGCACAGCAATACACGCATAATTTATCCATTTTTCCAATAACCACACTTGGATGATGACTGTAATCATAATTAGCATCGTAATTGAACGCACCGAGATTTAAATCAGCGTGTAGAGCGTGTCTCAATGGAGTAGGGTGTATACCTGTGGCTTCCATTCTTGTTTCCCGTTGCTTGGAACGGGCTTCAGCGGAGCGTACTCGAATGGTTTCAAGTCTTACTTCCCTTTCCTCGTCTGTTTCAGTCGAAAGGGCTTGAGCAGTGTGTAGTCGATCGGTTTCGAGTCTTACTTCCCTTTCCTCGGATGTTTCAGTCGAACGGGCTTGAGCATTGCGCAGTCGATTGGTTTCGAGTCTTACTTCCCTTTCCTCGGATGTTTCAGTCGAACGGGCTTGAGCAGTGTGTAGTCGATCGGTTTCGAGTCTTACTTCCCTTTCCTGGGATGTTTCAGTCGAGCGGGCTTGGGCAGTGTGTAGTCGTTTGGTTTCGAGTCGTCCTTCCCTTTCCTCGGATGTTTCAGTCGAACGGGCTTGAGCGTTGCGCAGTCGATTGGTTTCGAGTCTTACTTCCCTTTCCTCGTCTGTTTCTGAAGCTCGAGATGTCTTTTTATTTTTTGCTTTGCATGTTGATCGACCAGTTGCTTGTCGTTTGGGTGGCATAATCGAATTATGATGAACTAAGTGTCTGCCAATGCAATGCTAAGATATTTTATTAGTACGGTATATCGTTGCAGTGGTAAATAGTAGGTAAAAATCTCCTTTGGTATAACCAATGTACTGAAAGGAAGAAATAAACATATGTAAGAACATAAATGGAAGTGAAAATTAAATTTTATAATGCCCAAGCTGAATCGTGTCAATAGTGGCATATAGCAACAATAGTCATTGATTAAGATTTAGGCTATGTTAAAATGTACATACATTCGATGTGACCACGGGCTGAAATAAAGATTATATTTAGTGTGATTAAACGAAAACGGGTCTTACCTGTTTATAGAATATTATTTGGTATGTATGAAAGTGCACTATGTTATTCTTCACTTTTGGTGATGGATATTCAGCTGAAATATCTTGCATTAATATAAAGTTTATATTAAACGTGCAAAGCGTAAGGAATCAAATCGTTGTAGCAAAGAAGAAAGAAAATCTTGAAAGATAGGGAATAACATGGACTTCAGAAATAAAGAATAGTTACTGAAATGCTCGACAGAGCGCCTCCATAGCATGGACTTCAGAAATAAAGAATAGTTACTGAAATGCTCGACAGAGCGTCGCTAACAGAGTTAGTGTCTATTATATGTTATCTTAATATTAAGTCGTGAAACGAATGGAATGGAAAATAATAGTAATTGGGAAATATGTTGCAGAGGTATAAGAGTATGAAATCAAGGAGCAAAGATATTTAGTACATCAATCGCTCGTTCGAGCGTGGTTAGTAGTTGTTTTATTCTGTTTAAAATATCTAATATAAAGTTTGAGATGTGTAGAACCAACTAAAGAAATCAAAGGAAATAACAGTAATTGAGGAAGTTTATTGAACAAAGTTTAGGTTGGTTCCTTAGTTTAGGGGCAGCGACAACGCGGTCATAACATGCATTAACGATATAAATATTTTAAATTGATACCGCATGAAAATTATAGGTTAGAAGTCAAAGAATAGTATCATGAAATCTCCCCAGGGGCTCACAACTTGTGGGACGTGGGTTGGCGACCACGGGACCCCAGCTGAGTCCGGCATTGCTTCCGCTTACTTGTGCCGTCTCCTGTCTGTTATCTTTCCTATCGAGGTCGACCTCCCTTCGTCAACTCTTGTTCTTTTCCGACCCCGACAGTATCAGGGTATCCAAGGCCTTGGGAGTCTTTCACTTTCCCGCCTTAATTGGCCCTTGTCTCATCTTTCCTGATCCCTCATTCTTTTAGGTGTCAGACCTCTTGTTTTCTTTGTATCTCCTGCCTTCTGCTCAAGGCCCTCAAGGAGGCAGGGTGTGTGAAGCACCACCACTTATGGTGCACCCTGGATTGTGATACAGCCACAAGGGCTCACGTCTGATGAGTTAGGGAGTTGGCGACACCGAAGGTTTTTCTCCTTCTTCCATTGCCTTTCTGGCGGTCCCTCTCCTCTGTACCTTTTCTCTCTGCCTTTCCTGGCTCTCATTTCTAAGTCCCTTAATTTTCATTCCTCGAGGGTTGAGTGCATTTTTCTTTCCTCCTGTCTTTTGTTTCCCTTATTCTTATTTATGTTTTCCATTTCCTCTTCTGGTATGTAGTTAATTTTAGGTACAGTTTCATTTCATTTACATTTTCACTATCATCCGAACAATTAGGGGTCGATAACCCAGATGTTAGTCCCCTCAAAACTACAGTTATCATCATCATCATCATCATCATCATCATATGTATAATCAAATGTGGTGGAGGAAAATAATACAAATTGGCAAACTTGAGATTATGAAGAAATAAATATAGTGATACAATTGAACATCACTGCATGGTAAGTGAAAAATGTAGGTTTCGTCTTGGAATCGATGGTTGATAGGCCTATGCGCTGGCAATTGTAAAGTGGATTTACTAAGCCAGACACCTTCCTTGGATTGTACACATCTCACCCAAGTTGCATCGCTATCGGACCTATCGGACGAATGGTTTAGGAACGCTTCGTCGTAGCTCATTTGTTGAATCTACTCATGCGCTGCCTATTGTAAGGTGGATTTACTAAGCCAGAAAACTTCCCTGAAGTGTAAACAACATCTTACTCAAGTTTCATAGCTATCGGACGAATGGTATATGAATGCATACGGGACTTGGTTGAAACGCTTTGCGTGTCGTCGCTCATTTGTTGAATCTACTCTTGCGCTACCTATTTTAAAATGGATGTACTCAGCCAGAAACTTTCCCTGGGGTGTACTCAACATTTCACCCAATTTTCATCGCAATCGGATGAATGGTATATGAACGCACACGGGACTTTGTTGAAGGGATTCGCGCATCGTCGCTCATTTGTTGAATCTACCCGTGTGCTACCTATTGCAAAATGGATTTAATCGGCCAGAAACCTTCCTTGGAGTGTTCTCAACATCTCACCTAAGTTTCATCGCAATCGGATGAATGGTATATGAACGCACACGGGACTTTGTTGAAGGGATTCGCGCCTCGTCGCTCATTTGTTGAATCTACCCGTGCGCTACCTATTGCAAAATGGATTTACTCAGTCAGAAACCTTCCTTGGAGTGTTCTCAGCATATCACCCAAGTTTCATCGCAATCGGATGAATGGTATATGAACGCATAGGAGACATACCCACAGACATACAGACAAACTATCACGTAACATTGATTTTTATATATATAGATTAAACACAAATTAACTATTAACATGATTATAAAAATGTTGTCAAAGGTGTTTTTATTTATCTTCAAAAATAAAAAAGTTATATAGCTCTTTGAGCAGAAAGATCTAAGTACAAAGTATTTTGACATAGCTAATAGATCTAAGTGCCACGAGAAAACATTGACTTTATTGAGCTAACAGCTGTTGGAAATAGTCCTTCTTGTTTTCATCCACGTAATCAATAATGGTGGAAAGGTCTTCTTTCTTGTTTGGTGCCAACGGAACTATAGCTGAAAGTGGTTCCAATTCCACAGCTGCAATGTCTTTCATTGTCTTGCCTTTTTCAGTATATGAAAATTCTCCCAATCACACAGATTGGAAAAGTCTTTTTGCAGGACACAATACCAGGCTGTTGTTTACTTATTTTGATCAAAGAAACCTGAGTGATAGCAAGTTTTCTTGTATCAATGTCAAAGAAACGGTCATACATTTTCAACACTCTGAAAGGTTTTGTAGGCCTAGCTTGCTTGATCACATTTTCAAGATCTTCGATTACTTGCATTTTGGCTGTCTTGCTGCGTTTCTCGACACGAGCGAAATCGTGATCGGCAACTGAAAAACTGTGCCCATACAATAGGAATTTATGTTCTACTGACTGGAAAATACCCTGTTATACTATGTACATGTACAAAAATATTAACATTCGATTTTTGATTTGGCCTGAGCAATTGTCACTCCATACAACAAGATTCGGTTTACTGTTTGGAAGTAAACCAGCGTTTAGAGCCTGCAAAATACAAGAGGCCATCTCATTCCCTCCTCTACCTCCTTGGCCTTCGTGCCACAAGCACATTATGCCATCATTTGTATCGGTAATGTGAATGTTGAAGTTATAGCAAGAGAGTTGACGCAAATAATACATGTTACTATGCGTCAATTTAGGCAAAGGGAAAACTTTTTCTAAATCTACAACAACGGTGCAATGTTGGCTGTGAGGTAATGTGCTGGATATTGTGTCATTTTTCAATGCAGACAAGGCACACTCAGCTCTTGTATGGTGTAACTCGAGCGCCTTTTTGGCTTTAGCTGATTGTATGGGGTCATTAACCTTTGATTGTACATTTAAATAATCACACGTTTTGCAGGTATCACTCCTTGGTCTTCTAAACGATAGTTTAGGAAAGTCTTTTAGGAATACTTTGCGGTAGAACTTGTACGATACAGCACTATCAGGATACTTTTCCTTAAATGCAGCAAACATGCGGCTTAAGTTTAAGTCGCCACTAAGGTATTCCCTTTCAGAGTTAGAACGACTGTAATGAGAGACATTTCTGGGAAATAAGTTAATGTGATTTTTCACTTGCATTCTGTCCCGTTCAGTAAATTTGAATGTTTTAGGACCACCGCGGTTGTCTTTAAAAAATACAGAACCTGATTTTTTCTTCATAACAATTGTTTGATTTTTTTTTTTTTTTGGGAGAAATTCCGAAGTTATTTAAAAATGTAGCTTTGCATACTTTTTTTAGGTTTCCCGTCCCATCTGGAAGTGTGTAGCTAATAGTTGAATGTCTTCTACTCTCTGCGTCTTCATTGTAGGTCCCATGGCGTCGTCCTTGAATAGGAAGAACCTCTATTGCCTTGTTGGTTCAGGTCAAGTTGGCGGTATTCTTCAAAGAGCTGCGTTTTCATATCAACGATCTCTCTGCAACTGTACTTAAACGTGCTCTTTTCATGTTACCTCCTGCCTTCTGCTCAAGGCCCTCAAGGAGGCCGGGTGTATGTAGCCCCACCACATTTGGTGAACCCTAGATAATGCTAAACCCTCAGGAGCTCACGGCTGGTGAGTTCGGGAGTTGGCGACCCCGAGGGATTCCTGAGCTGGGTCCGGTTTCCCCCTTTTGTCCCTTACCTTTGGGGTGGACCCTCTCCTCTTTCACTTTCCTATCTGCCTTTCATGGCTCTCCTTCCTTTCAAGTCCCTCAATCCGCCTTCTTCGAGGATTGAGGGCATTTCTATTCCTCCTGTCCTTTATTTGCCTTATTCTCCTTTAGTTTTCCATTTCTTCTTCTAGTATGTAGGTTAGTAGTTAGTTTTAGTTTTAAGTTCGCTATTCATTTTCATCTTCACGATCACCCAAACCATCAGGGGCCGATAACCTAGATGTTAGGCCCCTTAAAACAACAATTATCATCATCAACCTTCCTTCCGAGTCCCTCAATCCGCATTCTTCGAGGGTTGAGGGCATTTCTTTTCCTCCTGTCCTTTATTTGCCGTATTCTCCTTTAGTTTTCCATTTCTTCTTCTAGTATGTAGGTTAGTGGTTAGTTTTAGTTTTCAGTTTGCATTTCATTTTAGTTTTCATCTTCACGATCACCCAAACCATCAGGGGTCGATAACCTAGATGTTAGGCCCCTTAAAACAACAATTATCATCATCATCATCATCATATGTACATAAACCTGCTAGAATTAATACGCGAGTACTGTAAGCAAGGTATAGTCAAGGAATGTAGGCTTAAAACCGTAGGTAAAAGTAGGCCTAGACTGTGTTTCGGCAATTTTTTATTATCATGTAGGCTTACAGAAAGAAATATTGCTTATAATCAGTTTACTTCTACTGTAAAAACAACATAACGAACCTGTAAAGGTGGCGGTTGTATTGCAGCAATTTCCTTCCTGTTCTGCTTCTTCTGTGTGAGGTAAGACTTCCCACTTAATCTTGCCTTTTGCTGTTTTGTTCTGAACGTAACTTTCTCAACACTTCCATCACTACTAAAAGCACTGGCGTTCATACTAACATTATCATCCTCGTCCATCATTTCAAATAACAAGCAACAGCTTCAGTACACAAAACTATAGCAGGAGATGAAGGTTAAGGCATGACCTTGACTACTGACTACTGCCAAATAGCTTATAGCGGAAACTCCTCGCCAAAACAGGAGACAGCGCTCCCCAGCACCGCCTAGCGGTCTGAGTTGGCAACGTAAGACCAGCTGATTTACAACCGTGAGATCCAACCAAACAATTATGAGAAATTATTGGCCTGTGGATGATCTAATTATCCAATTGTAATGGTCGGTACTAGGAGTATTTGTGCCATATATGGCTGTAATAATTATAAACAACAAAGTGACCCAAAATCTTTCTTCAGGTTCCCAAGAAATTATTGTAAACAAGTAGCCTACCATTACACTGATAGTTCGTTTTTAGCCTATTTTCAATTTTGAAAAAATAGGCTTATGAGATCACCTTTTGTCAGTGTGTGTGTGCGTGTGTGTGATTCGTGTGTGTGTGTCCCCCCTAATAAAATCTAAACGGCAGGAGCGATTTCAATGAAACTCGGAAAGTTCATAGCACTATTCCCGGCGACCTCGACCGTGCCCTTCAAATTTTGTTACGACTCACCAATCCAACATGGCGGCTGTGCGAAATATTTCACCAGCATTCAATATCTCCGAAACTATTACCGATATTACCCTGGCATTTTCTATGGTGATAGAGGGAACTACTATAAGTTCACTTATGTGACTTTTGAAAACCTGGTAACTACAAAACGAACATGGCGGCCAAGCGAATTTGCGACTTTTAAATAGACGTTCCTCGCGATTTGACCAACCAAACGCAATGAAACTTGGTACAGTATATGTTTATATACATTGTAATGCACCCACATCTAACTTCGTTCAATTGTTTACATAAGCACAAGATGGCGGATGTGCGAAATATTTCACCGGCATTCTATATCTCTGAAACTATTAGCGGTATCTCCCTAAAATTTTGTACTGAGATAAAGGGCACGACTGGAAGTCCATCTATAAGATTTTCAAAAACCGGTTAACTACAAAACGAACATGGCGGCCAAGCGAATTTGAACATTTTAAATAGACCTTTCTCGCGATTTAATGTTCCAAGCGCACTGAAACCTGGTGCAGGAAATATTTATACACATTGTAATCCACTGGTATCTAATTTAGTTCAATTGTTTACATAACCTCAAGATGGCGGCAGTGCGAATTTTAAAATTAAGTTTTTATTTCTTGTGATGTAGTCATGCGATCGAAGTGAAAGTTTGAATAATGAACCTACGCAATAATTTTCCTTTAATGGTACATGACTCTATGGCCTATACATTTAACAATCCAACATGGCGACCATCCGAAATATTTAGACGATACTGAATATCTACGAATCTATTTTAGCAATCAAACTGCATTTTTTTAATGTTCATAGGGGCTATGAACTTAAGTTCACCTATAGGACTTTAAATAACCTGGTGATCACAAATCCAACATGGCGGTGACGCGAATTATGTATATTCACATGGACGTTTCTCGCAATTTAACCATCCGCGTGCAGTGAAACGTGGTACAGTAAATCTTTATCCGAATGTTAATCCACTGGCATCTAATTTATTTCAATTGTTTCCATAACCTCAAGATGGCAGCTGAGTGAAATTTTAAAATCTCCTTGTTACATGCGATTGAAGTTTGAATGCTACACGTACACAATAATCTTCATGTAACAGTACATAACTCTAGGACCTACATATACAAAATCCAACATGGCGACCATCCGAAATATTTAGTCGGTTCTCAATATCTACGAATCTATTCCAGCAATCAAACTGAAATTGTGTATGTTAAATAGTGGCAATTAACATAAGCAGGATATATGAAAATAGGCTGTATAGTTCTTCACGGAACTACTTGTTTTAATACAGAATGCTTTTACAATATTCCCCCAGGGGCTCACATCATGTGGGCGTGGGTTGGCGACCACGGGGCCCCAGCTGAGTCCGGCATTGCTTCCACTTACTTGTGCCGGGCTCCTCTCTGTCTTCTTTCCTGTCGACCTCACTTGGTCAACTCTTGTTCTCTTCTGACCCCGACGGTATTAGGGTATCCGAGGCCTAGGGAGTCTCTTCCTTTCCCGCCTTTATTGGCCCTTGTCTCATCTTTTCTGATACCCTCCTTCTGCGAGGGGTCAGCCTTCTTTTTCTCTTCCTTTTACCTCCTGCCTTGTGCTCTAGGCCCTTAAGGAGGCAGGGTGTATGTAGCCCCACCACTTCTGGTGCACCCTAGATAATGCTACACCCTCAGGGGCTCACGGCTGGTGAGTTCGGGAGTTGGCGACCCCGAGGGATTCCTGAGCTTGGTCCGTTTTCCCCTTTTGTCCCTTACCTTTGGGGCGGACCCTCTCCTCTTTCACTTTCCTATATGCCTTTCATGGCTCTCCTTCCTTCCAAGTCCCTCAATCCGCCTTCTCCGAGGGTTGAGGGCATTTCTTTTCCTTCTGTCCTTTTATTTGCCTTATTCTCCCTTAGTTTTCCATTTCTTCTTCTAGTATGTAGGTTAGTAGTTAGTTTTAGTTTTAAGTTCGCTTTTCATTTTCATCTTCACGATCACCCAAACCATCAGGGGCCGATAACCTAGATGTTAGGCCCCTTAAAACAACAATTATCATCATCATCATCATCGCTTTTACAATATAATTTAGCATATTTTAGCCGGTTCTTTATATATTTATCGATGCACGCTGTGGGTTATTCGAAGCCGAAGACCTGACTTAGATGACGTATTGAAAAGGAATGGCCCAGAACATTTAAACAGAACTCATGTTGTATGCTCAGACCACTTTGTGGAGAAAGATTTCAGGAACAAAAACTTGTTACGTTATCTTTGTAGGTTGTTGATAGTAGGCCTAATGTTAATATTGAAATAACAGCCTTTATAAAACGTGGTGACTCTTCGGTACAGTAGGCCTAACATTTAACAACATGCTTCAATATTTCCGATTGAAAGTGTACGTAGTTATTTATAGTTGTTATAAGTGGCGGAACAGCGAGGTCATCTGCCTCTAAAGTGTACGTATTGCACTATTAAAGCTAAGGAGTTTGGTGTAATCTAACAAGTTCAGAAACACAAATTTTAATTTTACTGCCTTTATTAGGAAATATATAAGAAGGTGACTGTTTTTTAATGTAATTAAGCGTGTTCAACTCGTTTTTAAATACCAGTATGTCAAAAAAGGATAGGTTAAAACCAATGTGCTAATATTTCCTTGTAATTATCAGTATTTGGCCTGGTGCAGTGCCTTCAGTTCTACTGCCTATGCCAAAGCAAAACATATGCAGAAGCAGTCCAGTATTTTTTAGAATTCTATATAAATATTGTACAGAATCAAGTATCTTTTGTTTCTTTTAACACTAATCTTTAAATTATTTGCTGCCTAAATATCAAGCCGAGACATATGTTAACTTCACAATGCTAGCTGTGGGTGGCAAGGGGAGTAATGCTGTCAACTCGCACCAAGAGATGGCACTGTGATCGCTGTCTCCAAACAAGCGCATGCTTTTACGGCCGAGTTTCCGCTATTATCTTTATAAGCTATTTGCTACTGCTCGGGTAGCGGCAGATGGCTGTGGTGATGGAAAATTTTATTCTACAGTTATCACCATGACAAATATTCTGAAGTTGAGAGGGGAAGAAACGATTGAATATACCGTGATGGAGATGTGCTACTAAGATGTTACAGGGAACATAGCTATGATAATGGTGAGAAATGATATGATATTAACACCGTGGTGGAGATAAACACCTAATCTCTCCTACGTCAAATAAATCTACAACTACAAGTCATTTCATCGACTTCAATGATGGATACAGATCTACCAGAACTGCGGCGAAGACAAAAGAAGAATTCCTGTACGAGTGAGGCTCGGGTGGACCCAGCGCAATCAAGAGAGAAAGGGCTTTCCCATCTCATTAAAACGATAGCCAAGCTGAAAGGACGACTACACGACGATGTTAGAGTTCGCATCCCGTTCCTGGCAATTTGGAGACTTCCGAAGGAGATCGAGCAGAGTCCCACACGACATCTTGAGGGGGCTATTTCTCAGAAACAGTCCGTTTCTGATGAACGACGAGGGTCGGAAGAGAACAAGTGTTGACCAAGGGAGATCGATAGGAAAGATGACAGACAGAAGCCCAGCACAAGAAAGTGGAAGTAATGCCGAACTCAGCTGGGGCCCCGTGGTCGCAAACCCACGTCTCACTAGTCGTGAGCCCCTGGGGGAATCAGCAGTTTTGGCATCACCTTTTGTACCTGGCAAATGGCTTACAATGTTGTTGGCGAGTCCTCACAGATTTAGTGGGCTCGGCTAGTTTCCACTGGGTTTTTCCGTCCGTTGTAAAATCCACGATAAGCTAAAGGAATTTCGTCATCTGATGTTGTGTACTCGCTAGAGCCACTATTTTCAGAATCAGAAACTTCTGAAATATCACTTTGTTCGGTAACACAGTCCTCACTATTCTGTTCTTCATCAGTCACATCACTGCCGTAATCACTTTCATTACCACCAAGAACTTCAGATTCCTCCAATTTGGAACGAATCCAGTCAGAATTAGCCTCATCCATTGCTACACAGAAGAAAAAGTGTACTAAACCAACAATGCAAAGTTTGACAACAAAGACCAACGTTTAATTGTCTCGCGGGGTCTGCGAGTCCCTGAACAGCCTGTACGCGCAAAGCTTCCAAGGCAACTGAGAGGTGAGAACGGGCCCGGTGCATTCCAACAACAGGAACACCAATAAGTACATGTCCGCCCGGGACTCGTAGACCCATCGCGACCACTCCAGGGTTAAGAAAGGCACTTTCACATATTTTTTCCTTTTGCAAATTTTCCCAAACTGAAAAGCTGTGAGTCTTTTTTCCGTTTCAGTAAACTAGAGTTTACATCTGTTTTGTTGAACAGTTTGCTTTTCCATCTCATGACATGGATCGATAGTTAAACGAACCACCACTAATACAGAACAACTTAATTCTGGGCCTTCCACACTTTGTAATGGCAAGTCAGGGAATACATGCGCTTCTCTTATAAGCTGTTTCTGTCTAGGCTTAACATGAGATAGCTGATATGAAAGAACCTGTCTTCTGGTACTTCTTCAAGGGCTGTCGACGTAAATGTTGCACTGGCTGATGGTGACATTAAATAATTGCTGAGTTACTGGACACTAATAATTGACAGTGTCTGTACAAGTGTTTGTATGTCTGTGGATATTGAGAAAAACGCCTTATTGACAGAATTAATGGAGGGGTTTTTCTCCTCTTTCTGTTAGGTTTTGAGAATACTGCCAACATGAGTAGTCCAAAAGTCTTTCAAAAGATGCTTCTTTAATTCCCCTAACTGAATATAGAGGTCTCACGCATACATTTTGTAAGAGTCCGCGAGATTTAATAGTGGGCCTTATTGCCCGCGGGGACCTAGTATCTGCTACCTGCAGAGAATATCATGTCCATCACTGGTTCCGGTTCTATGCGCTTTCCTCTAGGTTTATGCCACTGCTGCTCAACAGATGTGCAGGACATTTTGCCAAGAATGTCAGTGACTCCAGTACAGGCATAGAATAGATGGTTTATGAGATAAAACAATCCCATTACATGAATGCACTTCCCTATTCCGAAATTTAAAAAAGTGGGTTAATATTAAATGTCTTCCCAGACAGTCAATTCCTATTAAGTTTGAAATATGTATGTCAAAATAATCTAATAACTTTAAACTCTGCATTCTCTTCACATCCTTGAAAATAAAGTAGGCTTGGGGGGTTAGTTATCCTCTGTCTAAAAAAACAGACAGCCTCAACAGTTGTTAGATGACCTTGATATGCACACCAAACATCTTCAATAAAGTCATGTATGTACAAATTATATCCTGCTTTCATTAGTCTTAGAGAACCATCATCCTCCACGTATTTTGTAGCACAGTTCAAACTAAACGTTTTGACGTGCTCTAATGACTTGGTCCATGTCAGTTCCTTAGAAATGAAGTTTCAGTTGCGCACAATGAAACTGACATATCTGCGAACACTGCTCCGTAACTATAAAAATATAAGGTACCGGTAAGTTCATGCACTTAAGTATATAACTCTCATCAGAACGCCTATATTGGAGTTATTACGATAATATATACGTATTGGCAACCGCAGATCTTAAACACGTCAACTTGGTAAATAACAAACTGGCACATGACAATGTGCTCCATTCGTATCTCGCCCACAACGCCACTGCGCGATCTGTGAGACACTTACGGAACCTTAAATGGAATCCAACTGACAGCAGTGTTGTTTGTTTGGACCATTTCGCACCCAAGGATTGTATAAGCTCTACTTGGCGAGGTAGGACGTGCAATTCAATCATCAGTAACGTATTTAGAAACTAATTGTCCCTTAAATGCCTGATTAGCGCCTTCAGAATTTCCTACTTAATTCTAACCTTTAATTTTGCACTTACGACAGGCATATAGTTACTGCCCTATATATTAGGAAAGATCTGCAGAAGTCATAGCTACTCCTAGCCTATTTAAGTTACGGTACATTAAATCTTAATCCTAAAATAATATCTGCTATTCCATAACATATCACAATGTGTTCATTTTCGGGAGGTAATATACGTCTTAAGAAGACCTTGCAAAAGACAGCAATGAAACAGGAAAGAAACGAAAAGAAAGACATAACAGGAGACAGCTACTGTTAACACAAAGAGGCAAAGATAGCCTCCTGCGAGTAGCCTGAATGTATTTGATGTTACATTTGTCTCTTTCCAATTTGTGAATAATTAGAGGTTAACCAAAATAAGGCTACCATCTACAAGTACTGCAACACAGAGTGAAGAAATAGGCCCACAATTAAAAAATGCAATTTCTGGCGTATCTCACTTTACCCAAACTAAAAGAAAATTTGTCCCATATAGTATACATAATTTTCAAGGAAATGCCAACATGCTGCACTATTACACTGCTTTAGAAATTTATGTGAAATTTATGACTGTTTTTATTCCCTAGGATTTGCATCTTATCATCTTAACTGTACAAATAGATCTCCCAAGTCTCAAACAATTTTAACACTTGGATAAGATTCATGTATCTCCAGTGGCAAGAGATAGATATATGGGCCTTTAAACCAGCTGGTTAAGTTTCATATGCCAACTGATTTTAAAATTAAGTATCCAACCACACACTTGATCATTGACTCAACTGAATGCCCCATCAAAAAACCATCTCTTCCAACAGCTCAACAAGCAACATTCTCCTCCTACAAAAATAGAAACACAGTAAAGGCTTCGATTGGTTCAACACCAGGGGGGTTGAGTTCATATATTTCACAATGCTATGGAGGTGCAACTAGTAATAGAAAGAAGTGACATTCTGGAAAAATTTCACTTTGGCCATTCCATTATGGCTGATAAGGGATTTGATATACAAGATATGGTTGTTCCTCATTGTGTCACTGTTAACATCCCAAGATTTTTTAAGAAAATGAACAGGCTTCCAAGTGAAACTTTAAGAAGAGAGTCCCTCACATACCAGCTTGTCATCAGAAATCATATTTGTTTGTTATATGCTTTGCAATTTTAAAAGAAACATTGTGGAGAAGGATGCTTGCTTAGTAGCAGAGAAGGCAGTTTCATTACATAAGTTACTGTAGTTTAAAATACAATGGCTATAAGAAACAGAACTTATAGTGATGTGTAGCATTTTCCATTATACTTGTTGATCAGTTTTAGGCTTACAGTCTTTTAGGATATAAACACAGGTGCTTATTATTTTAGAAATTAAGTTTATGACCAGAAATGATGTCACAAAATAAATTAAATATATTGTACCCTTCAATGTATTCTTGGATGCCGACTCTAGCTCGGGTAGTGGTCTGTTCGGGGTGGCTCTAACTTATTCTAAACATCCTAGGAATATCGTCAAGGATCACAGGAGGCTTAACTTAAAATCAGTATGTCAGAGAACTCCTAATATAAAATAATTTTATTCACAAAACATCATCTCCCATTTACTCCCATCCATAGACAATAAAACAACAAAATATACTCCCTTAAATTATTCTAATCAAAATGCAAAAGGTAAATTAATCACACTGGCTGAAACCAGGAAAAGAAAAACAATCTATTGCACTGCAGTCCATTGCTTCAAGTTCAAAAATAAATCCCCCAGGGGCTCACTTCTAGTGGGCGTGGGTTGGCGACCACGGGGCCCCAGCTGAGTCCGGCATTGCTTCCACTTACTTGTGCCGGGCTCCTCTCTGTCTTCTTTCCTGTCGACCTCACTTGGTCAACTCTTGTTCTCTTCTGACCCCGACGGTATTAGGGTATCCGAGGCCTAGGGAGTGTCTTCCTTTCCCGCCTTAATTGGCCCTTGTCTCATCTTTTCTGATACCCTCCTTCTGCGAGGGGTCAGCCTTCTTTTTCTCTTCCTTTTACCTCCTGCCTTGTGCTCTAGGCCCTTAAGGAGGCAGGGTGTATGTAGCCCCACCACTTCTGGTGCACCCTAGATAATGCTACACCCTCAGGGGCTCACGGCTGGTGAGTTCGGGAGTTAGTGACCCCGAGGGATTCCTGAGCTGGGTCCGTTTTCCCCTTTTGTCCCTTACCTTTGGGGCGGACCCTCTCCTCTTTCACTTTCCTATCTGCCTTTCATGGCTCTCCTTCCTCCCAAGTCCCTCAATCCGCCTTCTCCGAGGGTATGGGCATTTCTTTTCCTTCTGTCCTTTTATTTGCCTTATTCTCCTTTAGTTTTCCATTTCTTCTTCTAGTATGTAGGTTAGTAGTTAGTTTTAGTTTTAAGTTCGCTTTTCATTTTCATCTTCACGATCACCCAAACCATCAGGGGCCGATAACCTAGATGTTAGGCCCCTTAAAACAGCAATTATCATCATCATCTTCAAAAATAAAACGTCAACAGACTTAATTCATCAAAACTATGGCCTGAATAACCCAGCCATTCTATCAAAAAAATATGCGCACTCATGTTTATAACTTGCAAAATTGGATTCTGGGGTTCGGACATGTTTTCTCGTACAATCATCATCCTTCCTCACAAGAGTCAGACAATGAAGGCAATAGACTTATTCTAGGCCACAGGCATGTGTGCACGTTCTAGCATAAACAATTAATTCACTCAGAGCCATGACTCTGTTAATTACGGTAAAACAAACAAGTTGAAATACATGAAGCATCAAATAAACACTTCGGTGGCCGATGCCCCGTTACTCTTGATAAATAAACAACTATAATGAATGCACACAAAATGACAATACAAGACGTCGCTTCCTGAAGCGGTACAAAAAAGAAACCCTGGGAAGCCAGACTACCTTCCCTCAAAAGACAACAATACCATCCCTCGACCTTGTGACAGACATTCTCACACCATAAAATAACCAGCTGGGCAGGCAGCAACCTTCACTGCTACCTTCAGAATTCAGACGGCTGACCGCAGTCTTATACCTGCTCCCTCTGACTACCTTGGGTTCGAGCTGCACAGTTACCTTTCCGACGGAGCTATAGCGCACTCTCATCAGACAATGAATTCAATCATTTCACTTACCAATTATATCATCGTAGACTTGCGGGAATTTCGCCTCCGCCTTAATTCACTTACCATTTTATACCATCGTAGAACACGGGAATACCACCTCCGTTATTAATTTCAGCTCAACCCAGGATCAACTCTCAACCTTTTCTGAATATTATTTTATCATCCAGCCATATCGTCTTACCTTTCTTTACCTTGGTGTGATTATCAATTACCATACTTACTGTTCACATAATTTCAGTGTCACTACTGGTCTTTGTCATAATATCGAGCTGTCTTCCCCATATTAGCTTTTACGTTAATATCGTGCGTAAGCACTATCAACCCAATTGTTCCCTTAATTGTGCATTCAGCAAAGTTACTGACACCCTCAAACAAATCACATTTAAACAAAATTTTTGATGCTCATATACTAATTTACGTTATAAAACACACAAAAATAATCATAACTGACAAATATACACAAAACATGCCTGCTATGCCCAAAATATCTATTTTATCATAATTGCTTATGATCGAGATAAACTTATCCGATTCCCATGATGGGATACGCTATGGCAAACATGCCCCATACAATATCTACTTATCTCGTATACATTCTGATGATGATGCTCTGGTCCTTGATATCAGTCTTCTGGATCAATTGGTTCATCTTGCAAGGGGGATAATTTACACACGGTTTCCAAAAAAAATCACCAAAGCAAAGGTCCACTGTGAATTATTATTATTATCACAATGCACGGTTCTCGCGTATGTAGCTCCTACCTCCTACAGCTATCATCAACCTACTCAATTCAGCTGATAGTTCAATAGCTTCCTAGATCACTGACTTAGCTACTAATAGCTCGTACGGCTATCTCTATCATATAACTGTGTCGTACTGTCACGGTATGCACTGTTCCAATTCGCACTCGCAAATACTTAGCGATGTTCAAATGTCCAATCCCCCAGGGGCTCACATCTTGTGGGCGTGGGTTGGCGACCACGGGGCCCCAGCTGAGTCCGGCATTGCTTCCACTTACTTGTGCCGGGCTCCTTTCCGTCTTCTTTCCTGTCGACCTCACTTGGTCAACTCTTGTTCTCTTCTGACCCCGACGGTATTAGGGTATCCGAGGCCTAGGGAGTCTCTTCCTTTCCCGCCTTAATTGGCCCTTGTCTCATCTTTTCTGATACCCTCCTTCTGCGAGGGGTCAGCCTTCTTTTTCTCTTCCTTTTACCTCCAGCCTTGTGCTCTAGGCCCTTAAGGAGGCAGGGTGTATGTAGCCCCACCATTTCTGGTGCACCCTAGGTAATGCTACACCCTCAGGGGCTCACGGCTGGTGAGTTCGGGAGTTGGCGACCCCGAGGGATTCCTGAGCTGGGTCCGTTTTCCCCTTTTGTCCCTTACCTTTGGGGCGGACCCTCTCCTCTTTCACTTTCCTATATGCCTTTCATGGCTCTCCTTCCTTCCAAGTCCCTCAATCCGCCTTCTCCGAGGGTTGAGGGCATTTCATTTCCTCCTGTCCTTTATTTGCCTTATTCTCCTTTAGTTTTCCATTTCTTCTTCTAGTATGTAGGTTAGTAGTTAGTTTTAGTTTTAAGTTCGCTTTTCATTTTCATCTTCACGATCACCCAAACCATCAGGGGCCGATAACCTAGATGTTAGGCCCCTTAAAACAACAATTATCATCATCATCATCATCATCAAATGTCCAAAGATAGAACTGCTTCTACTTATAAAACTCGTAAAAATTATTAATATTCTTAATGATACGGGCTTGGGCTTACGCCTCATGCAGCGCCCGGTTGCGAACTTATAAAATTTGTAAAAATTGCTAATATTTCTTGTTGCCACAAGCGCGGACTTACGCCTCTGTAGCGCCCGGATACGAACTTATAAAACTTGTAAAAAAATTGATGCTTTTCTTAAGGGCTCGGGCGTGGGCTTACGCCTCTGTAGCGCCCTGATACGAACTGTTTTCGCTGCGTCTCCAGCTATTATTTATATGTTTTCTCGTAGAAGTACTTGGAGTGGGGAGTTTTTAGAATTTATTTCCATAATAACACTCGCATGAATATGCAAATTAGCTCCTTTGAACGTCCTCATTTCTAATGTCTCAATGACTTCTTTTTATCCAAAATCCGATCGTTGGATCCTTATATAATGAGCTCCGTAATTCCCTTCATTGTTCCTTAATTTCGGCGGGATTTGGTCGCGTCTCGCGTCCCTCGCTGCTATTGGTAGTTTCAAATCCACCCCCTGATTTCATTTTAATTCTGGCAAAAATCACAGAATGATCCAATTTAAATTTTGACGATATTTCTGAGAGGCTGGGATTGTCCCCTATACGATGGTGTAATTCCTGTTTCTGCATTTTAATTACTCCCCAATTTCTCTCAAATGGGCGGGGTTTATCTAGTGAGTGATCGTTGATATTTTCGTATTTACCCGCGTGGTTGAAATACCGTTTCGCGTTGTCTGAGCGCATGTGGCTTCCAGATGTTGGCTTTCTCTTCCTATTGTTTTAGATCCCTTTATTGGGGTGGTTGGATCTAAAAGGAAGAGTTATTGTGTTAATTTATAAAGCAGTGCCTAAAAGGGGGTAGCTTCCCGTAGCAGGGTAAGCTGACCAGTGTAGAGTGTTGTTTAGTGTTAGGAACTAGGGGGCGCTCCTATAAAGGATGTAGATGTATCTTAGGGGATGGAGTTTGGTGTACAAGTCAATGCGCTGGTCTTCCAGCTGACTAGCTTGTTATATAACTGAACGTGCTCGTGTCAGCTATGTGGCGCGCGCTGCTCTTAGCAGCCGGGCCGCCGCGAGAAATACAATGATAACTGAGCTAGCACTGTTGGGCTACCGTATGTCACGTCTAACCGTGACGGGAATAAGGAAGGGCGTTGGGACGTAAAGAGGCGTATAAATAGTAAGACGAGTGTAGTGTACTGACCAAGTGTTTATTGGTCTGTGATGTTGAATTATGAGTCCCTTTTAGGGAATGTAATAATGGTCACAATGTAAAAGTACAATCTGTGGGTAAAGGTTACAAATACAGGAGATCTGAACACGTCTGACTCACCTCTGATGATAACGTCGATAGCCTGCGGCCGCTGCACTGTAAGACTGGTAATTGAGAGAGCTTGTCCTACATAAGGCTCCCTTTTATAGCTTTCGGCGTTGTTCTGTCAGCGTTCTGCTGCCTAGGTGACCTAGTTAATTATGTGTCGCTGTTTGTGGTAGTGATGCAATTATTGGTTAAGCTTTCCATACTGGTTAGCTGCCATTGCGGTGTTAATAGATATGTTCTGGACTTACAAGATTTGCCAGTTAAGGGTGATTTAAATAGATGATGGGGGGGATGTCCTCCAGGGGATGCAGAACCCTGGGGGTCTGTACACTATCGTCATTGTCTGCGCTGGGTGAAAGTTACAGTAAAGCACGTACGGGCCTCCCTTTGTTGTGCTCTGGTCCACAAGCAACGTCTTTTCTCACACCAGCTTTGAAACATGAATAAAATCTTGTTGAAATAAATATGTTGAATTTATGCAATCACAGATGCATAAAGGTTACAATATTAAATATTGATTTTCCTTAAGGCAAATGCTGTTGCAGTAGTAAGATTACAAAAAATCCTTGTGTTTCACAATGTTAACTCATCCCTTATTCATTGCCTAAGTATAGGAACTTATTTATGATATACTATTGGTAATGGTTATTGTGAAAGAGTTTCAGTGAAGAAATCATACGTTTAATAAATACTTCATTCCTATGAACAAGGATAACTTTCATGTCCCTGTAGGCGTATATTACAAGCCTGCAAACACTCCTTTCAGCTCAGTACAGCTGAACTTGTATCTGATAGTAGTATGAGTGATCAGTTCTCAAAACTAGGTTTCCTGATACTTCACAAAGATACAAGTATTCTACAGTTTCACAGGAAACCATTTCATCTCTGCAGGAGTATGGGCACTTGATTTCAAGAAGTTCATTCTCATTCAGAACTCGGTCAGGTGAGGCACACAAGTATGGATATTCTGTGCTTATAGAATAATCCACACTCATGTCCCTTCATAGAATAAATCCCCCAGGGGCTCACATCTAGTGGGTTGTGGGTTGGCGACCACGGGGCCCCAGCTGAGTCCGGCATTGCTTCCACTTACTTGTGCCGGGCTCCTCTCTGTCTTCTTTCCTGTCGACCTCACTTGGTCAACTCTTGTTCTCTTCTGACCCCGACGGTATTAGGGTATCCGAGGCCTAGGGAGTCTCTTCCTTTCCCGCCTTAATTGGCCCTTGTCTCATCTTTTCTGATACCCTCCTTCTGCGAGGGGTCAGCCTTCTTTTTCTCTTCCTTTTACCTCCTGCCTTGTGCTCTAGGCCCTTAAGGAGGCCGGGTGTATGTAGCCCCACCACTTCTGGTGCACCCTAGATAATGCTACACCCTCAGGGGCTCACGGCTGGTGAGTTCGGGAGTTGGCGACCCCGAGGGATTCCTGAGCTGGGTCCGTTTCCCCTTTTGTCCTTTACCTTTGGGGCGGACCCTCTCCTCTTTCACTTTCCTATCTGCCTTTCGTGGCTCTCCTTCCTTCCAAGTCCCTCAATCCGCCTTCTTCGAGGGTTGAGGGCATTTCTTTTCCTCCTGTCCTTTATTTGCCTTATTCTCCTTTAGTTTTCCATTTCTTCTTCTAGTATGTAGGTTAGTAGTTAGTTTTAGTTTTAAGTTCGCTTCTCATTTTCATCCTTCACGATCACCCAAACCATCAGGGGCCGATAACCTAGATGTTAGGCCCCTTAAAACAACAATTATCATCATCATCATCATCATAGAATAAAGTTCATCAAAAGCTTTTACTGCCACAGCCTCGTACTTTCTTCCATGAAGAATGGCAGGTGTAGATAATTCATGACTTGATGTTATTTGTACTAAGAATTGTTTTGTGACAGTCCTCTCGGTAAGGTGATAAACAGGTTTGAACATTGAACTAGGTATTCTGATGGAGCGTTCTGTGAACCAAAGTGGATTTGCATTCTGTCCCTTAGTTTTAAGCTCCACATCAGTACAATCCCCTAGAGCAGGTCCTTCCAAACAGCGCTCCGGCCGCGCTTTAAGCCAGTGCTCTGAGCGCTTTGATGGAAAGTAGTGGTGGGAGGAGCTTGGATGGCTGAGCGCGAACTCCAAGCGGTGTTAGATGTATTTGTTCGACCATTTTCTCTTAGTGCAGATAGTGTTCCACAGCTATTTCAGTTACAGCTGATTGAACTACAGTGCAATGTTCGTCTTAAGACCGCTTTCTAATGTCACGAAGTTTAGTTTCCGCAAGGAAAATACCCCCTTTTGTATGAACATGCATGTAAAGTTCTGTCAATGTTCAGCTCACTGTACATTTGTGAGCGTTTCCTTTCGGTTCTTAAGCTTACCAAAAGTAAACATCGTTCAACGATGAGCGATAGAAACTTGCGCAATTGTTTACGAACAGCTATGTCCAGAAATATTGTACCCAATTTGGAGAAGATTGTTTCTTCCAAAACTAAAACCTCGTAAAACGACGTATCAAATGTCACTTAAGGTCCGTACTATCTGGTAATATTGGTAAAATGTTGAATATTCCTCTCTAATATGTTAACAGTTCAGTTTGGAATAAATCGCAATATTCCTTACTCAACACTTGCGTTCATTTCCTGCACATTCAACATTCAATACTTCGGAGTACAATTTAATTAATTTGTATATGCGGTATATTTTTTTATGGCAACCCCCCCCCCCCCAGGGGGTTCACATCTAGTGGAACGTGGGTTGGCGACCATGGGGCTCCAGCTGAGTCCGCCATTGCTTCCACTTACTTGTGCCGGGCTCATCTCCGTCTTCTTTCCTGTCGACCTCACTTGGTCAACTCTTGTTCTCTTCCGACCCCGACGGTATTAGGGTATCCGAGGCCTAGGGAGTCTCTTCATTTCCAGCCTTAATTATCCCTTGTCTCATCTTTTCTGATACCCTCCTTCTGTGAGGGGTCAGCCATCTTTTCTTTTTTTTTCTCTCCTGCCTTCTGCTCAAGGCCCTCAAGGAGGCAGGATGTATGTAGCCCCACAACTTTTGGTGCACCCTAGATAATGCTACACCCTCAGGTGCTCACGGCTGGTGAGTTCGGGAGTTGGCGACCCCGAGGGATTCCTGAGCTGGGTCCGGTTTCCCACTTTTGTCCCTTACCTGTGGGGTGGACCCTCTCCTCTTTCACTTTCCTATCTGCCTTTCTTGGCTCTCCTTTCTTCCAAGTCCCTCAATCCGCATTCTTCGAGGGTTGAGGGCATTTCTTTTCCTCCTGTCCTTTATTTGCCTTATTCTCGTTTTGCTTTCGAATCCTTCTTCTAGTATATAAGTTAGTTTTAGTTATAAGTTTACATTTCATTTTCATCTTCACGATCACCCAAACCATTAGGGACCGATAACCTAGATGTTAGGCCCCTTAAAACAACAATTATAATTATCATCATCACCATCAGCGACTTTCAGCGCGATCCGAACTTCGTCCGTCTGTCTCAGGTCTCCTCGCTGCCACAGTGTAGTGGTGGTAGTGGAAGAAGCGCTAGTGTGACTGCCCAGTGCTCTCCGAGCGCAATAACTGAATGGCCCTGCCCTAGCGACACATCTTTCAACTTTCTAGAAATTGAGAATTTCTCCTCACCAGATCCAAAATAATCATGATCATTATAAACAGCTTTAAGATGTTCAGAGGGATACAACTGTGAGATTGGCATGGGATTTGGGGTGGGTAATTTGCAGTGAAGTTTATGGATACATTTCTGAAATACTCATTGTATGACGAAGTATTTCGGAACTGGTGTGGCCGGGGATCATGACTTCTTATATCTTGAACAGATGACTTGACCTGGACTGTCTTTAAAACTAGTGCATTTGCCTTAATTGGGGAGGCTTTAAATTTTTTGCACTTGTGGAAGGATTGTAGCTGGCTGGTACAGGTTTCCTGGCAGATGAAGGACTTGCTGGTATTGATATCCTACAATGCATGTAATGCAGTGCCGGCTGGTGGTTTGAAATTATGGGTGTGCACTGTTTTAGAAGATTGTCTACATTTGATATAAATGCATGCATACCTAAGCACACAAAATAACAGCTTCATGACGATGTCACGATTTTAATAACTTATTGCTTATGAACAAAATATTGAACATTTTTAAACAAAATGTTTTACTGCGAAAACTGGTCAAAGCAATATTTTACTTTAACGTTATTGTATTTACAGTAGGTGTTAAGGAATTGAACTTTAAACAATTATATCTGATACAGAAATGTACAAAATGTTTAATTTACCGTGCCCAGCTGAGTCCGGCATTGCTTCCACTTACTTGTGCCGGGCTCCTCTCTGTCTTCTTTCCTGTCGACCTCACTTGGTCAACTCTTGTTCTCTTCTGACCCCAACGGTATTAGGGTATCCGAGGCCTAGGGAGTCTCTTCCTTTCCCGCCTTAATTGGCCCTTGTCTCATCTTTTCTGATACCCTCCTTCTGCGAGGGGTCAGCCTTCTTTTTCTCTTCCTTTTACCTCCTGCCTTGTGCTCTAGGCCCTTAAGGAGGCAGGGTGTATGTAGCCCCCACCACTTGTGGTGCACCCTCAATAATGCTACACCCTCAGGGGCTCACGGCTGGTGAGTTCGGGAGTTGGCGACCCCGAGGGATTCCTGAGCTGGGTCCGTTTTCCCCTTTTGTCCCTTACCTTTGGGGCGGACCCTCTCCTCTTTCACTTTCCTATATGCCTTTCATGGCTCTCCTTCCTTCCAAGTCCCACAATCCGCCTTCTCCGAGGGTTGAGGGCATTTCTTTTCCTTCTGTCCTTTTATTTGCCTTATTCTCCTTTAGTTTTCCATTTCTTCTTCTAGTATGTAGGTTAGTAGTTAGTTTTAGTTTTAAGTTCGCTTTTCATTTTCATCTTCACGATCACCCAAACCATCCGGGGCCGATAACCTAGATGTTAGGCCCCTTAAAACAACAATTATCATCATCATCATCATCAATTTACCGTGCCAATCCTTCCTATTACAGACATGAATCCAATACTGGGTCGAAAGTCTGAAATTTTCTGATATTTACTCTGACGAAGTCACTCTCATTATCAGTTTACATTTCATTTTCAACTTCACGATCACCCAAACCATTAGGGACCGATAACCTAGATGTTAGGCCCCTTAAAACAACAATTATCACCATCGTCATCATGTATGGCTTGAATAAAGTATAACAACAATGAATACACAATTTTAAAACCCTAAATTACGTTTGAATCACGTTTCTGTGAATAAAGTTCATTCTTCTCTCCTCCTTTTGGGCAAATTTATCGATAACGTTGTCATTGAAATTTGCAATTGACCTCACCAGTTGTTTTTCAATCGACAACATTGCTAATGCCGTCGGTCTATCTTGTGACATTGTGCTTCGGAGAAATGTTTTTATTCTTTTTAGTGTAGAATAACACCTCTCTGCTTCACTTGTGGTCTTAGGTGTGGTAGTCTAGACTTTCAGAACTTTGAGCGTTTCGCTGAATATTTTCCCCAAATTATTCTCAATAATGAATTCAATCAAGTCAATTGCACAGGTGACATTCCGGAAGTCCTCATGCATGTGCATAACTTCTAATTCTGTTCTCAATTTGCATCTGTCAACAAATGGATAGGCTTGGCAAGCTTGGAAAAGACTTTCTTCTGGAAATTTCATAACGAACGACTTGAAATTTTCCAAAGAAAAATTATTTGAAGCCATAAGATGACCCGTGAAGGAGAAACGTTCTTTAGCTTGCATTGAAATAACATCACACACTTCTTTACCTGCAATTTTTCTTGAAGTTGATCCCCCAGGGGCTCACATCTTGTGGGCGTGGGTTGGCGACCACGGGGCGCCAGCTGAGTCCGGCATTGCTTCCACTTACTTGTGCCGGGCTCCTCTCTGTCTTCTTTCCTGTCGACCTCACTTGGTCAACTCTTGTTCTCTTCTGACCCCGACGGTATTAGGGTATCCGAGGCCTAGGGAGTCTCTTCCTTTCCCGCCTTAATTGGCCCTTGTCTCATCTTTTCTGATACCCTCCTTCTGCGAGGGGTCAGCCTTCTTTTTCTCTTCCTTTTACCTCCTGCCTTGTGCTCTAGGCCCTTAAGGAGGCAGGGTGTATGTAGCCCCACATCTTCTGGTGCACCCTAGATAATGCTACACCCTCAGGGGCTCACGGCTGGTGAGTTCAGGAGTTGGCGACCCCGAGGGATTCCTGAGCTGGGTCCGTTTTCCCCTTTTGTCCCTTACCTTCGGGGCGGACCCTCTCCTCTTTCACTTTCCTATCTGCCTTTCATGGCTCTCTTTCCTTCCAAGTCCCTCAATCCGCCTTCTTCGAGGGTTGAGGGCATTTCTTTTCCTCCTGTCCTTTATTTGCCTTATTCTCCTTTATTTTTCCATTTTTTCTTCTAGTATGTAGGTTAGTAGTTAGTTTTAGTTTCTAAGTTCGCTTCTCTTTTTCATCTTCACGATCACCCAAACCATCAGGGGCCGATAACCTAGATGTTAGGCCCCTTAAAACAACAATTATCATCATCATCATCTTGAAGTTGAGAGTCTCCTCACGTCTTCGTTTTGCTGAAGAGGATTCTTCTGAAATGTTATCCACTGTATCCCGAACATTTTCCACTGCAGATTCAAATTAATTTATTTCTTTTCTCACTGTAACAGTGTCTATTGTCCTCTTTCGGAGCTGTTGATATAAAATATCCACATGTGGCACTATGTGGTGAAAATTTCAAGCCAGAGAAAGAACATAGGCTGCTCTATTTTGAAACGTAAACCTCTTGCCTGTGTGATGATGTTTATTTGTTTACATGAAGTTTCAATTGTCTCAAAACATTCCATTGAAGATTCTCTATGTTCATACACCGTTTGTACCGTTCAAGATTTGAAATTCCATCTAACGTTTGAACGTGAAGGAATTCTTCTACCAACCACTTCATCTTACACATTAACTCTTTGAGATGAGTTCGAAAAGAACTGAGGAATTTCATTGAGATCTACAAAAAATATACGCACTTGTGTATTTTGGCTATTAGCTTGAGCCATTATTAGATACAGTTTGTGGGCGTAGCAATGTATGTAATAAGCGTACGGATATTTTCTTCTTACAATCTCCTGTACACCGGAATGCGTCCCACCCATCACATTGGCTCCATCATAGCTTTGTGATATGATTTTGGTCTTTTCTGACACCACTTCCTCTAAAGCGTCATTAACACATATAGCCAAAGCCTGTGCGTCATGAACGCTAGGGTTCTTGAAAGCCCCAGAACCTTTCAACAGGTTTGCCATTGGGCAGCAGGTAGCGAAACACTATGACCATTTGGTATTGTGATGAAACATCCGACGTCTCGTCAGTCATTACGGAGTTGAAGTCTGCTTCTTGGATTTCTGTTTTAATTTCATCTTGGCATACGTCAAGCTTACATTGTAATAGGTCATTCTGAATTTCTTTAGATGTTCCTCTAAACACTGTTGCACGTTTTAGATGATCCTTCAGAAGCGTATATAATTCGGATGTGAAATCCTCTAAAAATACCAGCGTTTACAGAATCTTCTTTCTCATTGTGCCCTCTCAATGCCAGCTCGAAAATTCCACAAAACTTGATGCGTTCAATGATCTGTGACAGAACGTGTCGGTTCTTCCATACCTCGATATTTTGCTTTTCTATGTTCCTCCTGAATGCACAATCAAGCTGCTGTCTGATCTCGTATTTCCCTAGTACTTGAAATTCTAATTCGGCATCCATGTCCGTTTATGTTTGTTCATGTTTGTCCATTTTTTGTTTCAAATGTCCTACGTCAGAAAACCCTGTGTTAGTCCAGGTATTACTGCTTTTGTCTGTGTCACATGAAAATATTAAGCACGGGAAACAATACATCCTGTTGGTTAGTTCACAGCCACAAGCCCACTCATACTTGCCATACACTTCATTATGGAATCCCCCCAGGGGCTCACATCTAGTGGGACGTGGGTTGGCGACCACGGGGCCCCTGCTGAGTCCGGCATTGCTTCCACTTACTTGTGCCGCCTCCTCTCCGTCTTCTTTCCTGTCGACCTTACTTGGTCAACTCTGGTTCTCTTCCTACCCCGACGGTATTAGGGTATCCGAGGCCTAGGGAGTCTCTTCCTTTCCCGCCTTAATTGGCCCTTGTCTCATATTTTCTGATACCCTCCTTCTGCGAGGGGTCAGCCTTCTTTTTCTCTTCCTTTTACCTCCTGCCTTGTGCTCTAGGCCCTTAAGGAGGCAGGGTGTATGTGGCCCCACCACTTCTGGTGCACCCTAGATAATGCTACACCCTCAGGGGCTCACGGCTGGTGAGTTCGGGAGTTGGCGACCCCGAGGTATTCCTGAGCTGGGTCCGTTTTCCCCTTTTGTCCCTTACCTTTGGGGCGGACTCTCTCCTCCCTCCCCTCCCCTCTCCTCTCCTCTCCTCTTTTCCTTGTATTTCCTTTTCTCTTTAAGATTCCCGCACTGTTTTTGTTACTTGGTTCCCCGTGTATCTAAATCCCCTTCTAGCGGTTTTTTTTTAGTTTTTTTTTAATCTACGTTGCATTTTGTACGTATTTTCGATCTAGATTGCATTTTGTGAGTGTTTTTCAATCTCAATTGCATTTTGTAAGGATTGACAATCTAAATTGCTTTTTAGTAAGTCTTTCAATATAGGGGCTGGGACTTTAGTGAGTATTTTGAATTTCAATTGCATTTTGTATTTTCAACCTACCCCGCTTTGTTCAAGTAGTTAAGTCTCAATTGCAATTTTGTGGGTATTTTGAAACTAAATTACATTTTGTAATTATTTTCAATCTAAATTGCATTTTGTAAGTATTGTCCATCCAAATGAGAAGTTTGAATCTACCATACATTTTGTAAGCAATTTCGATTGCATTTTGTGTTTTCAACCTACCCCGCTTTGTTCAAGTAGTTAGGTCTCAATTGCATTTTGTGGGTATTTTGAATCTACATTACATTTTGTGCGTATTTTCAATCTCATTTGCATTTTGTAAGTTTTTTGATTTCACTAGCATTTTGTAGGTATTTCGACTGTACGTTGCATTTTGTACGTATTTTGGACTTAACCTACATTTTGTGCGTATTTTTCAATCTATTATTTTTGTGAGTCTTTTCGTTCCAAATTCCCTTATGTACGTATTACTGCTCTCCATTTGGTGAGTAGTTTCAATCTGAGTTCCTTTTTGTAAGTATTTTCCCTGCCACATAAGGCATAGTTCTTGGGGCTCACTGTCTATTTTATCTAAACCATTTTCGTTTCATCCATAGCAGTGAGCTGTTTTTTTTATCTTCATCCTTTCACTTCACGCCGTTTCATTTCATCAGGGGCCGATAACCTCGATGTTAGGCCCCTTAAAACAACAATTATCATCATCATCATCTATTTCGGATGTGAAATCCTCTAAAAATACCAGGGTTTACAGAATCTTCTTTCTCATTGTGCCCTCTCAATGCCAGCTCGAAAATTCCACAAAACTTGATGCGTTCAATGATCTGTGACAGAACGTGTCGGTTCTTCCATACCTCGATATGTTCCTCCTGAATGCACAATCAAGCTGCTGTCTGATCGCGTATTTCCCTAGTACTTGAAGTTCTAATTCGGCATCCATGTCCGTTTTTGTTTGTTCATGTTTGTCATTTTATGTTTCAAATGTCCTTCTTCAGAAAACCCTGTTTTGGTCCAGGTATCACTGCTTTTGTCTGTGTCACATGATAATATTAAGCACGGGAAACAATACATCCTGTTGGTTAGTTGACAGCCACAAGCCCACTCATACTTGCCATACACTTCATTATGGAATCCCCCGGGGCTCACATTTAGTGGGACGTGGTTTGGCGACCACGAGGCCCCAGCTGAGTCTGGCATTGCTTCCACTTACTTGTGCCGGGCTCCTCTATGTGTTCTTTCCTATCGACCTCCCTTAGTCAACTCTTGTTCTCTTCCGACCCCGACGGTATTAGGGTATCCGAGACCTAGGGAGTCTCTTCCTTTCCCGCCTTAATTGGCCCTTGTCTCATCTTTCCTGATCCCCTCCTTCTGCGAGGGATCAGCCTTCTTTTTCTTTTCATGTTATCTCCTGCCTTCTGCTCAAGGCCCTCAAAGAGGCCGGGTGTATGTAGCCCCACCTTTTTTGGTGCACGCTAGATAATGCTACACGCTCAGGGGCTCACGGCTGGTGAGTTCGGGAGTTGGCGATCCCGAGGGATTCCTGAGCTGGGTCCGTTATCCCCTTTTGTCCCTTACCTTTGGGGCGGACCCTCTCCTCTTTCACTTTCCTATCTGCCTTTCATGGCTCTCCTTCCTTCCAAGTCCCTCAATCCGCATTCTTCGACGGTTGAGGGCATTTCTTTTCCTCCTGTCCTTTATTTGCCTTATTCTCTTTTAGTTTTCCATTTCTTCTTCTAGTATGTAGGTTAGTAGTTAGTTTTAGATTTAAGTTTGCATTTTATTTTCATCTTCACGATCACCCAAACCATCAGGGGCCGATAACCTAGATGTGATGCCCCTTAAAACAACAATCATCATCATCATCATCATCTTTCACTTTCCTTTCTGCCTTTCATGGCTCTCCTTCCTTCCAAGTTCCTCAATCCCAGTGGCGTATACTGGTCTGAAGATCTGGGCTACCGCTGATCTTACTAGTACACAAAACATCAAATTACATTTTTTTAAACCTTGCCTATTTATATGTGAAGTCAAGACGTCTGGTTTGGGATGAAAATTCGTTGATGATGTCGTCATCGAAGTTGTAGTCGGGGGCCGCTGGCGAAGTTTCTGAAGAAAGGACTTTTCAATCGACACTAATGCCAAACCGCATAAACGTTCTTGTGTCTGCGTTGAACGACAATACGACGTTATCCTCTTCAGCGCAGAAAACGTTCTTTCTACAGATGCTGAGGTTGCTGGTATTGTCACAATTAATGTTGCCAATTTTAGGACTTCAGGAATCACTTGGTTCAGTCTGTTTTCATATATAGCGGAAAGAATATCATGAACTGTTTTTTTTTTTTAGAAATCGAATACTTCTCCTGAATATATGACACTTAACTCATTTTTCAATCTTACTTGATCAAAGTGACTATTATATGACTGGAATAATCTGTTTGTTCCCTCATTTGGAAAGATTTCCTTATAAACTGAAAATTTATTTGAATCTAAGAGATTTGTAAACTGAAGTTTCCCGTAGTCAGAAAATCTGTCGTTAATTTCCATGTGCAGCCGATCTAGTATGCAGTTATAAAGCTGCTTATATCTTAATTCATAATTACCTTTTCTTTGCTTCTTTGGTGTCTCCGTTGTACTGTCTGAAGAATGCCCATTATTCATATAATTCCATACTGAAGAGAAAATCCATCAAGTCTGAACCCAGCTATTGCGTTTTAGGTAGATTTCATTAGAAAGCTATTAGGTAGATTTCATTAGAAAGCTAACTATTGCAATGGGTCCCATGTTTCGACTTCCGGAAAATTTCGACATATCTTCGCGTTTCACATCCCCCAGACCCCAAAACCACCGTCAGTTCAAAAGTTTATATATAATTTATGTATATATATATGTATATATATATGTATATCAGTTTCTTGTGGACACGATAACTGCCGTAATTTTGCACCAATTACTTCGAATTTTTTACCGAAGATGTATACCTATAAAATCTCGGTCGAGTTCGTTACTGGGCTAAATCGGTCGAAGGGGGTGAAAATGGGGGGCTTTTTTCGAAAAAGTGAAATTTCGCTATAACTCTCTTAATACGTGCAATATCGAATCCATTCAAAGTTCATAATATGTGTCGGATAAGTGCCAAAAATTTATGTCAAATAAGATTTTTGATAGCACCAACCATTGACCAAAGGGGTGGAAAAAAGTGGGTTTTTCGGGAAACATTAATCATATCTCTCTTAATAGGCACAATATCAAAACCGTACAAAATGGACAATATTCCCCTAATAATTACCTAAAACTTTTGTCTGAAAGAATTTTTGATATGACCCACCATTACGCCAAGGGACGAGAAAAATGATTTCGGAATTATAAGAAAATGCCAAGAGCTATCAGTGGTTGCCATGGCAACACTACTAAATTGATGAGGCATGGACCATCAGACGTTGCCATGACAACGCACTTGCACGAGATCAGATTCAGTATTTCCATCTGATTAAGTGGTTGGTTGGTTGGTTCTTAAGTTTAGGGGCTGCGACAACGCGGTCATGTAGCCCCGT
Organism: Meconema thalassinum; assembly: GCA_946902985.2. Classification (NCBI taxonomy): domain Eukaryota; kingdom Metazoa; phylum Arthropoda; class Insecta; order Orthoptera; family Tettigoniidae; genus Meconema; species Meconema thalassinum. The sequence continues at coordinate 497,849,781 of OX336392.1, read as the reverse complement.
GTACTTTGGGTGTGTGTAGAATCTGTCTGATAACCGGTGTTAATTGTGATGACTGTATTAGTGTGTGTTATCTGTTTGTTAATTTAAGTACTGCAACTAACAATTTTTCAGATAGTTCCTACTTTTGCCGCCAAGCGCCACTGTCAACGACTACGAGGCCAAGTTCAGAACTGAGCTACTAGACGCCGCCGCAGTCGGCTCTTGGCAACGAACATAGAAACCTAAGAGCGTTGTATACATTCTTAACCTATCCAATTTAGCTTCACACAGGTGCAATTAGTGGAAGGATCTTTAACATGCCATAAATCTATGACATGGGACCGCCGGCTTTACTTCCCCTCCGAAGGAAGGCGTACTGAGGGATATTTAACGCTCTTAAAAAATCCGACGGCTTCGGCCGGGTTTGAACCCGGTATCTTGGGCATAGAAGCTCAGCATGTTACCGACTACGCCACCAAAGCCGCCTGATAAAGTGGGAAGCGGCTTCGGTGACGTAACTGGTAGCATGCTGAATGTCTATGCCCAATGTCGCGGTTTCAAAGCCGGCCGAAGTCGTCGGATTTTCTAAGAGCACTAGAATCCCTCAGTATGCTTTCCTTTGGAGGGGAAGTTCCAACGTTCGTTGCGAGTTGATGGTTGGGGTGGCATCTAGTAGCCAAGTTCACAGCTAGGTGTCGTTGACGGTTGTACCTGGTAGCAACATTAGGAACTACTGCTTGAAATTGACCGTCTGCAGTACTTACATGAATTAAGACTAATACAGCCATTACAATTCACACCGTGTATCAGACAGATTCTACACTCACCCAAAGTACACGGGGTTAGATGACCGCGTTGTCGCAGCCCCTAAACTGAGGAACCAACCAGAGGTAGATTTCGTTAGAAAGCTAACTATTGCAATGGGTACCATGTTTCGACTTCCGGAAAATTTCGACATATCTTCGCGTTTCACATCCCCAGGCCCCAAAACCACCGTCAGTTCAAAAGTTATATATAATTTATGTATGTATATGTATATCAGTTTATTGTGGACACGATAACTGCCGTAATTTTGTACCAATCACTTTGAATTTTTTACCGAATACGTATACCTATAAAATCTCGGTCGAGTTCGTTACTGGGCTAAATCGGTCGTTGGGGGGTGAAAATGGGGGGCTTTTTTTTTTCGAAAAAGTGAAATATTGCTATCACTCTCTTAATATGTGAAATATCGAATCCGTTCAACATTCATACTATGTGTCGGATAAAGCCCAAAAATGTATGTTTGAAGAGTTTTTTTTATAGCACCAACCATTGACCAAAGGGGTGGGAAAAAGTGGGTTTTTCGGGAAACATTAATCATTTCTCTCTTAATAGGCACAATATCAAAACCGTACAAAATGGACAATATTCCCATAATAATTACCTAAAACTTTTGTCTGAAAGAATTTTTGATATAACCCACCATTATGCCAAGGGATGAGAAAAATAATTTCGGAATTATAAGAAAATGCCAAGACCTATCAGTGGTTGCAATGGCAACACTACTAAATTGATGAGGGATGAGCCATCAGACGTTGCCAAGATAACGCACTTGCACGAGATCAGATTCAGATTTCCATCTAAGTGTGAAGCGGCTTCGGTGACGTAACTGGTAGCATGCTGAATGTTTATGCCCAAGGTCGCGAGTTCAAAGCCGGCCGAAGTCGTCGGATTTTCTAAGAGCGCCAAAAATCCCTCAGTATGCTTTCCTTTGGAGGGGAAGTTCCAACGTTCGTTGCGAGTTGCTGGTTGCGGTGGCATCTAGTAGCCAAGTTCACAGCTAGGTGTCGTTGACGGTAGTACCTGGTAGCAACATTAGTAACTACTGCTTGAAATTGACCGTCTGCAGTCCTTACCTGAATTACAGACTAATACAGCCATCCCAAATTACACGGGGTTACATGACCGCGTTGTCGCAGCCCCTAAACTGAGGAACCAACCAAAATCTCTGCGGTAGATATAATTTTGCGTGAAGAAGTAACAGACCGTTACATAGTTGCACATCAGTGTCGAAACCTAGCATAAGGACAGTGTGACCACAAGTATAAAAATGGACCCCAAATGACAAGAAGGTTACCGTTCCCATAAGACAATAAAATGTTTAAAATAAGCATAAAATGACGAAAAACAAAGTTAATTAAGCTCCAATTATAAAATACCATCTCGCATTAAATGAGGTCTGATCCTTCTACGAAAATCTGCATATTCTGCCTATTTTCGCCTATCCCCAAGTTTGTCCGGTGAAATCTACCTCCGCCTTCCGGCGTGCCGAGAGGACTTTTTTTGAACTTGAATACCTTGTGTAAGCAGTATGCTATATCTAGAACTTTAGTTTGAATGATGTTGTAGAGAACATCTGAATGTGCAAAAATTCCAGAGAAAACTTCAATCAGAAATATGTCCTGAAACTGCCTAAAAAAGTACAAATATCCTTGAGCCTGTACAACTATATCTGCATCCCAGTCTTCTTTAGAGTCATCACTTATCACATTTTCATAGAAGGCAATGAGTTGCTCTTGGTATTCGCTTATTGTGTTTACAAGCCGAGATGTAAAATTCCATCTAGTCTGTGCTACTTTCGGAAGTTTTTTGGGCATGAATTGTGTCAGTTTTTCCGATCTTTCGGGAGATACCGAAAAAAAAGCAGCTATACCTGATAGTGTCTTGAAAAAGATTCGACATTGTGGAATGGATGATACCGTGTGTTGCAAAACCAAATTGAGAACATGACTGTAACAATGAACAAAAAGTACTTGCGGGTACTTTTCTTGAACTTTAGTTTTCATTCCTTTAATGTTCCCCGCCATCACTGCTGCACCATCATAAGTCTGTGCAATTAACTTGCTGGCGATATTAGTAGTACGGAACTTAACACTTTTAATATTGCGTAATCGCGATGACGTCCTAGCCCTTGGGGTGACGTCATGGGCCCTTAGAGCGAGCATGTGCACTGCACGTGTTAGCGTGGGAAGGGGTTGACCTTTTGGCTTGTTTATGCGATGGTGATAAAAAGTTAATGGGTGTTGACGTCATGGGGGTTGTTTATTAGGAGGCTAACCGGCATGTGACGTCATGGGCCCTTAGAGCGAGCATGTGCACTGAACGTGTTAGCGTGGGAAGGGGTTGACCTTTTGGCTTGTTTATGCGATGGTGATAAAAGGTTAATGGGAGTTGACGTCATGGGGGTTGTTTATTAGGAGGCTAACCGGCATGTGACGTCATGGGCCCTTAGAGCGAGCATGTGCACTGCACGTGTTAGCGTGGGAAGAGGTTGACCTTTTGGCTTGTTTATGCGATGGTGATAAAAAGTTAATGGGTGTTGACGTCATGGGGGTTGTTTATTAGGATACTAACTGTCATCTGACACCCGTGCGAGTGGGAGCATGTGTGCAAGTGCGAGCGATCCGCACATGTGGCGCGCAGCTGTTATGTTTTTCTTTTTGCCCGCGCCGGGTGGGCTAAGTGGAGAGGCGGCTGCTATCCACACATGTGGTGTGCAGCTGTTATTGTTTTTGCTTAGGACGCTAACCGTCATTTGACACCCTTGCATGTTTGAGCATGTGCAGCAGTGTGAGTGATCACGTGATATGTCTGCAGTGTTCGCGTGAGACAGAGTTGACCTTTAACGTCATTGGCTAAGAATGTAATCTTTAAGCAATAGTGGCAAAAAAAGAGATGTTTGCGTTAGAAGCTTGTTTGCAGCATATGGTTTCTTGAGTGTAGGTGGGGGTGAAGGATATATAAATGGGCGAGTGCGTGGAAGAGTTTTACTTTTGCGCGAAGAGTGTGTGTGTGTGTGTGTGTGTGTGTGTGTGTGTGTGTGAAAGAAATAAATAAAGAAAGACAACGACGAGGAACAAATTGTGTGATGGATGCTCTAGCGAAGTTCAATAACTTATCCACTTGTATTGAGTATTCTAATAAGAAACTAGCAGAACTAGTCATTGATTTACCGTATGTGGTCCAAAATATTCGGCCTGTGGAGACGAGATATGGAAGAAAAATAGTGGTGGACATTATCATTGAAGATGAAGTAACAAGTGTATTTCTACCAGCAGTTTTTGCAAAACTAAGCGCATCAGAGATCGATCAACTAAACTCAATGGGAGGCACACTGATGATGGTGTATTTGGGGTTGAAGAACCGCTCACATCAAGTCATTTTGAAACAGTACTCGGAGGCAAACTGATGACGGTGTATTTTGGGTTGAAGAACCGCTCACATCAACATGTTTTTTTTTTTTTTTTTTTTTTTTTTTAAACACCCCCCAGGGGCTCACTTCTAGTGGGCGTGGGTTGGCGACCACGGGGCCCCAGCTGAGTCCGGCATTGCTTCCACTTACTTGTGCCGGGCTCCTCTCCGTCTTCTTTCCTGTCGACCTCACTTGGTCAACTCTTGTTCTCTTCCGACCCCGACGGTATTAGGGTATCCGAGGCCTAGGGAGTCTCTTCCTTTCCCGCCTTAATTGGCCCTTGTCTCATCTTTCCTGACACCCTCCTTCTGTGAGGGGTCAGCCTTCTTTTTCTTTTCCTTTTACCTCCTGCCTTGTGCTCAAGGCCCTTAAGGAGGCAGGGTGTATGTAGCCCCACCACTTCTGGTGCACCGTAAATAATGCTACACCCTCAGGGGCTCATGGCTGGTGAGTTCGGGAGTTGGCGACCCCGAGGGATTCCTGAGCTGGGTCCGTTTTCCCCTTTTGTCCCTTACCTTCGGGGCGGACCCTCTCCTCTTTCACTTTCCTATCTGCCTTTCATGGCTCTCCTTCCTTCCAAGTCCCTCAATCCGCATTCTTCGAGGGTTGAGGGCATTTCTTTTCCTCCTGTCCTTTCTTTGCCTTATTCTCCTTTAGTTTTCCATTTCTTCTTCTAGTATGTAGGTTGGTAGTTAGTTTTAGTTTTAAGTTTACATTTCATTTTCATCTTCACGATCACCCAAACCATCAGGGGCCGATAGCCTAGATGTTAGGCCCCTTAAAACAACAATTATCATCATCATCATCATTTTTTAAAACAGTATTTTTTTTGGTGAGTATGTATATGGATTATATATATGTATTGATATAACGATTGATATATATATATATATATATATAGTTGCTAATTATTTCTTAATTTGTTTAATTTTTCAGATTATCTAAAAACTAATAAAAGGAACAGTATAATTAAGTGGAAAACTGTTAATTTCCTGAGTGGAACTGAACATCGATCGCACCCGCTAATAGAGTATCATCGTGTATGCTTTCAACAGCCTGAAGGAGAGGACGGAGATGATAATGAGGTGAGTCGTAATGATTAAGAAGCTTGTTTTAACAAATGGACATCTTCGAGTGGAATTTCAACATTTTCAGTCTACGTTACTAACGTTAGCAAATCAGATGATAGTCAGCGAGAGGTGACAGAAACAGTTCTAAGATATCTATTGAAAGAATTATGTGAAGATGAACATTTTATTTGTGTCTTCGGATACAATACATTTGATTAGGTTTTCAAAATCGAATTTTTCATGACTTGTTACGATGTAACAAAATTGAATGAGTATAGAAACAAATAGCCTGGTAAACTTCAGGATGAATTTCCTTTTGAAGCCGTTCATTGTTCATTGGAGATTACCGGCAGTAATTTATCTCAATGGCTTGAATATACTTTAAAAGATTATAGGTTTATGGTAAACCGATGTTACAGCAACTGCTGGTGGTGTATTAACAATAGTGCAAATTGGACAATTGCTTGGACAACAACAACAATGACCTCACCTCCTAGCAAACGTAGAAAGGTTGATATTGTAATACATAATAATAACAGTGAAAATATAAGAAACCAATTGGACAATGCATTTGAAAGTTTTTCTAATTTTAGAAGTGAACTAAACGGTGCTATTTCAGTATCATACCTAATCGGGGAAAACACTCAAACCGACTTGATTGAGAACAGTGATGAGTTGATTGAATGTTGGAGAGTTATTAGTGAGCACATATTGCAACAAGCTGTGAATTTCGAAGAAATTACAATTCAAATAAAGGATGAATCTTTCTTGAGCTGTGAGTTAATTGAAACGGCATTCAATTCTAGAGTGTACACACTTGCAGTTTCAAATGTTAAGAATGAGTTTTTGGATCCTCGCGAATTTTTAGCGAATGCTAATATTTGGTTTACAAAGTATGTTAAGAAAGCGTTAACTGTACAAGCTTTAAAAGTGAATTCAGTTTTGTGTGCACAATATGTGCTTCGCGACATATCAGAAACAAAATATTTTGCTATCAAAAATGAAGTAGTTTTCGAGTATACTGATTTAAATGAATTTTATAATAATATCATTGAAGGTACATTGACAAAAATGAGCGAATTTGAAGCAAACGGTTCTGGGTGGGCTTTAGAAAAAATTTGTAGTTTGAGAATTAATATAAATAAATATGTTGGATTTCAAGTAGGAATGTCCAATACTAGTCGATTGCCTGACATAATAGTCAATTTATTTATTTATTTATTTATTTATTTATCGTATGGCTTTTATGCCGGGAGTGTCCGAGGACATGTTCGGCTCGCCTGAGTCTGTAGCTGCTTCCAGCGGACACCCTAAAGGGTGAGCTATATGTTCCGTTCAATTTCAAGGAGTTCCAACTTTCGCCACCAGATATCAATGATACCTAGTGGTGAACGTTGGAACTTTGATAGAGCGTTCTGACGAAATCTAACCTAACAAATTTTGTTTTACACAAGGTTAATATGTGAAAGGATCTTTTACATGCCATAAATCTATGACATGGGACCGCCGGCTTTACTTCCCCTCCGAAGGAAGGCATACTGAAGGATTTTTAACGCTCTTAAAAAATCCGACGACTTCGGCCGGGTTTGAACCCGCTATCTTGGGCACAGCAGTTCAGCATACTACCGACTACGCCACCGAAGCCGCTAATAATAGTCAATAAACATGCAGTGCTAAATTTGTATGATACAAAGGAAGCTTGTTTTGCGTGGAGTGTGGTTGCTGGTTTGTATCCAAAAACTCGAAGCGTGAATCATCTTTCTTCCTATCCTAATTACAGAGATGTTTTAAATTTAGATGGTATTCCAATTCCGATGGAAATGAAATATTTAAACAAGTTTGAAAACCAAAACAATATTTCTGTAAATGTGTATGGAGCACAATATGATGAAAACAATTGGGTATGTATGGGAACAAACGAAGTAAAAGGAAAAAAAACTTTTACTATTGTACCTTTGTATGTATCAGATAAAGTATATGAAAGGAGTGTAGACTTATTGATGTTGCAGATTTTAAACAGTGAAAGTTATCACTTTTGTTTAATTAGAAATCTTGCTCGCCTTGTGCGTTCAAGCCTCACTAGCACTCAGAGAAGGATTTATATATGTAGACGTTGTTTGTCATATTATTTTCTTGAGGATGAGTTAAATGTTCACTTTGCAGACTGTAAACAGTTTCCTGTTGCAAAAAGCATAATGCCAACTGATAAACAAAGATTTGTTAATTTTACAGAATTCCAAGTTAAAGATACAGTTCCATTTATAATATATGCAGACACTGAATGCGTTTTGTCTCCAATTTCCTCTTGTTTTCCAAATAGTGACATTCCTAACTCTACTTTAACACATAAACATAATCCTTACAGCATTTCTTTATACCTTCATTGTAATTTTGATAGTGAATTGTGCAGTTTCAAACTCTTTAGGGGAAATAATTGCATTGAATTGTTTGTAAAGGAACTTTATAGTATTGTGGATAAACTTCAAACATATTACTTATCGGCTAAGCCAATATTAAAGATGACCGAAAATGAAGAAAGATTATTTTTGTCAAGTAAAATTTGTCACATTTGCGAGAAACCGATTGCAGATAATGAACTCAAAGTACGCGATCATTGTCACATAACTGGAAAATATAGAGGAAGCGCACATAATCGATGTAATTTAAATTACAAAGTAACAAAGGTCTTGCCTGTAGCATTTCATAATCTAACGGCCTATGATGGACATTTTATAATTAAAGAAATTTGTGAGAAACAAGATGGAGAGGTGTTACATAATCCTGGTCGTATAAGTTTGTTGGCAGTGAATATGGAACGTTATAAAGGGTTTACAAAGTATGTAGGGGTTAAGAATGGATTCATTCAGTTAAGATTTATCGATACATATAATTTCTTGTCCTGTTCACTAGATCAATGTTCATCTTCGTTAAGTGAAGATTCAAAGCAAATAACTCGACGTTATTTTAATGATGATGCACAGTTTCGACTTACTGCGAGAAAAGGCGTGTTTCCCTATGAATACGTCACGAGTATGGATGTACTTAACGAAACTAAATTACCTGAACTATCCAAGTTTTATAGCAGTCTTTATGATCAAACAATATCGAATGAAGAGTATGAGTTTGCTCAATCGGTGTGGGAAACGTTTTTCTGTCAAACATTAGGAGAATACGCCGATTTGTATTTTGAAAGTTGACACACTTCTTTTGGCGGATGTCTTTGAAAATTTTAGATCGAATGGCATGGAAACTTATGGCATTGATGCAGCTCATTTTTACACTGCTCCATCTATGTCTTGGTGTGCAATGAAAAAGATAACCAAGGTTCAACTTGAATTGCTTCAAGATATGTTACACTTTTTTGAACGATCTATTAGAGGAGGAAATGTTCAGTGTATAACACGACATGCGATTGCTAATAATAAGTATATGAAAACTTATGATGAGAAAAAGCAAGAGTCCTACATAATGTACTTTGAAGTTAATAATTTATATGGGTATGCGATGATGGAATATATTCCAACGGGTGGCTTTAAATGGGTTGCAAATGTTGAAGGGTTTGATGTTTTAACTATTGATGATACTTCAGAAATTGGATATATTTTGGAAGTAGATTTGACTTATCCTCGATAGTTACATGACAAAGATTCAGATTACCCTCTATGTCCCGAAAAGTTGACAAAGCTAATGGCTACCCTAGATAATAAAGAACGTTATGTTTTGCATTATAGAATGTTATAGCATTGTATTCAACTAGGAATGAAATTAGATCGTATTCACAGAATAATTGAATTCAATCAGAGCCAATGGCTATAACCATATACTGATGTGAACACAGAGTAACGAAAACATGCAAAAAATGTTTTTTTTTTAATTTTTATAAATTGGTGAATAATGCAATTTTTGGTCGTTCACTGATGAATGTGAGGAAGTTAAGGGACATCAAATGGGGCACCAAATGGCATGGACCTCGTGGTGCTAGGTCTTTAATAGCTAAGGCTAATTTTAAACATAGAATTATATTCGATGAACAATGTATGGTCATCGAGATGAGCAGACTAAAGATTTTTCACAATCAACCAGTATATGTTGGTGCATCTATATTAGATTTGTCTAAATGTAAAATGAATGACTTTCATTACAATGTTATTTTAGCAAATCCTGAATCAAATGTGAGGTTGTTATACACAGACACAGATAGTTTTATGTATATATTCTATTATGATATTTATGAGTTCATAAAACAACATTCAAATTTGTTTGATACTGGAAACTATGGAACAAACAATCCTTTTGGCATTGTGAGACAAAATAAAGGTGAAATTGGTTTAATGAAAGATGAACATGCTGGAAGGATTGTTGAAGAATTTGTGGGGTTAAGACCCAAAATGTATGCAATAAAATTGTGTGATGAAATGAATAGCTTGTGTAAGACTAAAGGCATTAAGAAGAGCGTGAGTAAAACTATGAATATTGATGAGTATCGAAAGTGTCTTTATAACAGAGATCAAGCCAGCAGAGTTCAAGTTTGTATAATTTCAAAATCTCATTCTGTATTTACTGTTCGGCAAAATAAGTTGGTAATTTTATCAAACGATGATAAAAGACACATAACTGAAAACAGAATTGTTACTTTACCGTTTGGTCATTTTTCTCTGAAAAAAAAAAATGATTAGAAACAAATTTGAGATTAAAGCACTTCATCTCACTTACTTTATTTCTTTCACACACACACACTTTTATTCTGTTAATATTACTAATTTTTGTGTGTTCCTTTGCTTATGAAAAAAAGAATAAATAATAACCCAAATTTTGTGTGTATTATTTAAAAAACACCTCCCCCCACCATTCCCATTTTCCAGAAATATATATATATATATATATATATATATATATATGTATAATTACTCTATATTACATATCATTTAGTAATGGTGCGTTGTAAGAGGAGCAACTCTACCACTCAATATAAACGATCAGGAAGTGGATCATTAATTAGTCGTGTACCTAATAAAACTATTGATAATTTACCCGTGGAATTACACATCCAGGGATATGAATATTGTGGACCAGGAACAAAATTAGAAAAGCGATTGAGCCGTGGTGATCCTGGAATAAATATATTAGATAAAGCGTGCCAAGAGCATGACATTGCCTACGCAAACCATAAAGATTCAAACAAAAGAAGAGAGGCTGATGAAATTTTAGCTTCAAAAGCTTGGTCTCGTGTAAAATCCCGTGACGCATCATTTGGAGAGAGAGCGGCTGCACTAACAGTCTGTGGCATAATGAAAGCTAAGTCTAAGATTGGAGGAGGTAAGCGAAACTTAAATAATAAAAAAAAACAAGAAAAGATTTAAAAAAAAGAACATCGAAAAAGCAAGGTGGTATTTTACCCCTACTTCCGATATTTGCAGCCTTGTCGGGCTTGGGGGTCTAGCAGGCGGAGCAGCCGTGCTGGCGTCTGCTATAAACAAAGCGAAAGCTGCTCAAGAAGAATTAAAAGAAATGAAAAGACACAATCGAATGATAGAAGCAATGCGAGGAAACGGAGGTCAAGGCATTTATTTAAATCCTCCTGCATACAAAAGATAATTAACCAAATACCAAATAAAGCATTAAGTAATTTCGATTTAGCTAAATACGCACATCAATTAAAGATTCCAAATTTTAGAGGAGTCTTTATGCGAGATACGTTACCAAGATATCCTCGAAAAAAAGAAAACTGTATTGTTAACCTTGAACCGATGGATAAATCCGGTTGGCTTTCAGTAAACGAGGTAAATATGTGCATTATTTTGATAGTATTGGTAATTTAAGACCACCATTAGAAATTTTAACATATCTTAAAAGTGGCTATCTACAATATAATTTTCATTCATATCAATCGATTACTTCTTCGATTTGTGGACATTTATGTTTAGTCTTCTTTTATTGTATAAATAAATGTCTTTAAACATTTCAAAGATGGCTTTCGAAAGACGGATAACTCTTGAAGGTAAAGGCTCGAAGATTGATGTTACATTGGAGGACCAGAGTTTTTTGAAATAAGACTTGCAGGATTATATACATCTAATTCTATTCGAAATGTTACCAACAGAAATAATAAATTTCGCATTCATTTTACTAATTTTTTATCAATTGATTTAGTGGTACCACCGGGTATTTATGAATTTGAAGATCTAGCCTCAACATTTGAGATTTACTTAGTTATCACTCATTGTCGAAACTTATACCAAAACATTTAGAAAAAACAAATATATATGTGGAAGAGGATATAGAGGGAAAAAGAGACATCCGTCTCGTTTTGTCTATTCCGTTTAATATTGATTTCACTGTAGCCAACAGTGTAGCAGGGCCTTTAGGTATTGAAAAGAAAGTTTACCCTAAAGAGAATAAAAGAGAAATTGATCGAAATAGAATCGAAAATGAAGTAATAATTAGCGACAATAATAACGTTTTGGCTATAAAGTTGAATGAAGCGGATAGAGCGATTTTAATAATACCCAATGCTAGCTATACGTTAAAACAATTAAGTGTAAAGATTAATGAATTATTAGCTGAACATTTATTAGGTGACAAAGACAAATTCCCATCATTTTATATTAATTATGATAGTCTTTTATCATTGTAAACTACATTCGAAAATGTTTGCTATAGATTTTGGTGTTGCAGATTTGTTAGGATTTTCTCATAAAAAGTTCGGGCAAACACAACTCATCCTTCTGAATATATGATTAAAATTAACACTGTTAATAGTATTCGAGTATGTTGCAACCTTGTGCTTGGTACGAGTTCTTATTTGAACCATAAACCAACACACTCTTTATATAATTTTAAAGCTCATGTTCCTGCTGGTTACCCGATTGTTGTACAACCAACAACAATTAATTTTTTGCCTATGAACACCAAGGTTATTCAACATGTAACTGTGCAACTTGATCATCTTCAACAGCTCATTGATTTGCAAGATGAAGATTTAACTGTAGAATTAATTATTCGTCCAGCACGATATCTTGCTATATAAAGTAATGAAATACTGTTATATTTTCATTCTACTTGAGTAAGCTTACTAGAAAACATTCACAAATATGGTCATACTATATAATACTCAAAGTTTGAATAAAAAGGAAGTCAACTCTGATTCGAAGAAAAAAACAACGACATCGCGCCTTGAAATCTAAGAAACAGTTATCGAGAAACAACAAACATTTCTTAGAGTCTTTAGGCTATCGCGTACTTCAATTTCAATATAAATATATATGCAATTGTTAATCTTATTTAGTTTTTATCTATATTTGAAGCTGTTAACATGTTTAGCACGTTTAACATAACGAATAAAAGAGAGGTTGACAACAGAGTTGTGCGACGAGAAGAAAGAGTTTATCAACCTTATTCAGCTAATAAATTCGAAAATAATGATGAAATTCGAATACCGATTCAAAATGAAGAAAACATAGTTTTATTATCAGAAGGTGTTCTTCACTTAGAAGGTCAAATTATTACTTCTAACATAAATCCAGCTGCTTCTACTACAGCATATCCTGACCAAAATTTTGGGGCTAATCTATTTAGCGAAATTCGCATCACGTTAAATGTTAAAGAAATTGATCGTACACGCCATCTAGGTATAACAAGTTCTATAAAAACCTTTGCATCATATTCAAAAAACGAATATACAGCTTTACAAAATGCTGGTTATTTTCCCTCTTTAACAATACCAGCAAGTGAAGCAAACATTGTTAATAGTATCAAAAAACGTTTTCATGTAATACTTCCTTTAAGCAACCTGTTAGGTTTAGCTGAGGATTATAGAAAGCCGATTTTAAACTTCAAGCATGAGGTAATACTTGTCCGATCGTCAAGTGACGCACGTGCGTTGCAATCGACAACCGAAAACGATCTTTCTAAGGTCAAGTTATTTAAAGTTTATCTAAAAATTCCCGTATTATCGGACGAAGAACAAATTAAAAGATTAAAACTAATGCAGAAAAATATTCCCATTCAGGTTGGTTTTCGATCATGGGATGTTCATGTCTTGCCTTCTCTTCCTAGAACAACTAAATATAGTTGGACTGTAATGACAACTTCTGAAACTCAAAAACCACGTCAATTTTTATTAGGTTCTCAAACTAGAAGAAATTTACTAAATACATGCTCTTCCTATTTTGACCATTGTAACATTAAATCTATAAGAGTTTTTTAAGATTCAATTTTTTATCCCTAGGAAATGCCAACTTCTGAAATTGCCATAAATTACTACAGCGAATTGTATGACATGTTTGATAAATTTCGTAATGTATATTATCAGATCGATGATTTTCGTTCAGAGACTCTGGTTTCACGACATGAATTTAAGTCTCATTGTCCGATTATTGTAATTAATTGTCTCGAGGAAGTGGAAGCAGTGAAGACATCTTCAGTCGATGTGCGAATTGAAATCTAGACAAGTGAGAATATACCTGAAGATGCAACTCTTTATTGTGTTCTTATTCATGATCGTCAAATATCTTACAGACCATTAACTAATGAAGTAATTATCTAAACCATTATTTGCTAAGTTATAAGCAAGCAAGTAAACAAGTATTCTCACTTTAGTTGCAATCATGGAATTGACAACAACAATCTCTCCTTCTACTGATGCTGGCACGTGGAATAAGAAGCAGCCAATAGTTGCAGACATTCGCAAGCTACCAAACGGCAGTTTGGAACTTGCTTACTGTATGTTAAATAACAGCAATATACCTTCATTCAGTCCTGTGTTCACTTGGGTCGCAGCGTATTGTGAAAAAACTCTTTCTTCTTTTGACTCTATTAAGAATAAATATGAATATTTAGTTGTATATAATTTGCCACATGAATTTTCTTTTTTGCACTAAAAGCACTTTCCCCCGGCTCATTAATCGATTTTAATACGATTGATGGAATGTCAGACCTAATGTTGAAGCATAGCCATCGTTTACCTACAGATTGTCCAAAACATTTACCATCTCTTGCAATGGGAAGCAATAGTTGTGCTAAATTCAATGTCAATGCTGTTCAACATTGGTTAAATTCTTCTGATGGCATCATGAAAATCGTGTGTTCGATAATAAACAAGTTTCGAAACAATGGACTTCAAGGTTTTAATAAGTTTGATTGGAACTACTTTCCTATAAACGTACTGACTATATATGAACCACAACGAATTCGTCTGGAGTGGGAACATCTACCAGATCATCTAAAGAGAAAATTTCAACTGTTTCATCTTCGCTGCAAATGTGATAACTGTAATCGCTATCTATAAAAGGTAATTAATTAAATCTACTGGTGTCGTTGACATTTATACATATTTTGTTTTAGTTTGCTTTTTAACACAATGTATATTTTTTGTTTACAGAAAATAAACATCTGGACAACTAAAATAACAACATCATCTCAACACACACGCTCATCTGGACAACTAAAAGAGAATGAGATTACTTCTAGAGAAATAAAAAAGTATTAATTGTAATTCTAAATGAATAAAGAAGAAAAGGTCTTTGTACCACTTCATATTAAAGTTTTTTTTAATGATCAAATACCTCCTCACTCCACATGTAAATAAAATAATATTGTTAGGTGAGGGATTCGAACCCTCGCTTTCAATTTCTGAAAATTAGATTATAAGTCTAACGCCTTAGACCGCTCGGCCAACCCAACACACGCAAATCATGCATATTAGCCAACGTGTTTTGTTGATTCATATCAGTTCACATTTAGCTTCGTGTGGTGAACATCTTTTTTTTGTGAAGTAAAGCAACATCATGAAGTATTTTAATTGTGTAAAGTATTCCAAAAAACAGTTAATGCAAATGATATTGAGTCAAAAAGAAATGAATTTAAAATCTGAAAGAGTTCGGCTAAAAACATTTAAGACCTGGTCTTCAGACAGTTTTACGAACACTGCATAGTTAGCAGCTGCAGGATTTTACTATTATGGATATAAGGATATGGTCAGGTGTGCTTTCTGTAATCTGCAACTTAGTTATTGGGAAGAAGATGATGATCCGTTTGAAGACCATAAGAAATGGGCTTTTTCTTGCCCTTACGTAAACAATATTTCTCCTAGCATAGAATTAAAATCTGAATATGAAAGACTTAAAACTTTTCAAAATTGGCCTCTTCCCTGTCCAAACGAATTTTGTTTAGCATCAGCAGGATTTTATTATACTGGTCATGGTGATAACGTGAAATGTATATTCTGTAAGATTGAAATTGAAAATTGGAAGGAAAACGATATTCCTTTAAATTATCATGAAAAATGGGCGCCATATTGTCCATATTTAAGAGGGTTTTACGTCGGCAACGTTGATTTAAATCCTGAAAATCCTACTATTATTCCATATAATACAAGTTATGATACGTGTGGGAACAATATATGTTGATGTGATGTGATTTTTTGTGCAGTGTGCATTCTCAGACGTAAACGTTGACATGCTGAAGTTTGTTAAGCAGTCAAACACTCTACCAGTAATTTCATTTACTAATGGTGAAAACCAGAGTAAAAGTGAAAAAAGAAAGCATAGTGTTTTACTACCGAACACTATTCGATGTATCATTTGCGGTCCATCGAACTGTGGCAAAACAAACGTAATACTAAATTTATTATGTCATAATAATGAAGTTCGTTTTGAAAACGTTTATATTTATTCTAAATCACTTGCTCAAAGTAAATATGTTGAATTAAAAAAGATTTTGGACTCCATAAAAGAAATAAAAAAGTGATTTTTTCCGATAATGATGAAGTTATGCCTCCAGAAATGGCTAGAAAAAACTCTATATTTGTTTTTGATGATGTAGCCAGCAATAAACAACAACACATGAAATATTATTTCAGTAGAGGTCGTCATCATGATGTTGATGTATTTTATCTTGTATACCTAAACATCTAATTAGAGATAACGCTAATGTTTTAATTCTTTTTAAACAAGACGGAACAAACTTGCGTCATGTATATAACGATCATGCAAATACAGATATGAGCTGTGAACAGTTATTTGATATTTGTTCGTATTGTTGGCAAAACTCTAAGTTTGACTTTTTGGTTATCGATAAAGATAGCGATCTACAAAACGGTCGATATCGCAATGGATTTGATGTTTATTTTCAATTATAAATATGACTTCAAAAAGAGCTAAATGTCCATTCGTGTTATACCTTTTGTGTGGTTAACAACTTAACTATGACATCGTTTAACAAAACCAATAATGTGTCTATCGGACGACCGACTTCACGACATGATATTGCAACTAAATCGTAAGTTGATGATAAGCTAGTGCAATATGGAAATCAACTAACAACAACAAGCGACGGACATCTAATTATTAACGGCAAACGGTTAAAAAATGTTGGAACGCCAATGCATGTTGAAGATGCATGCAACAAAGGTTATGTACTGAAGTTATTGAATGAGCTAAATAAAATCGAATCTAAAGAAACATACAACGAAACTTTAACGACATTAAAGGTTTAATTTTTTCAATTTGTAAAGTAGAGAAAAAAGAACTTGACTTTCAAAACAAAGGTCTCGCGGGCTTAGCTTTACCATCATCTGCAAATGATGCAGTAAACCTTATTGCAATGCAGCAACATACATCGAATATAAAAAATACCTAGACACCCGAAGTGTTATAACGAGTAGAATTCATTCATGTTTTAGTGCGTGAATTTTCAGAAGATCACTTTCCGTATGATGATGATACTCTCGACTTGGGTAACAAAAGAATAAGAAATGTTAAAGATCCAATTCAAAATCAAGATGCGGTAACGTATTCTTTTCTAAGCCCATTACTGTTCATAATCGCGACGGCGGATATCGCACAGGTAGTCTCGGAGAGAGTAATTCTCTATATGTACGCTGACGATATTGTGCTGGCCTCGAGATCGCAAGAGGATCTACAATCTGCATTTGATCTGCTGTTGGAATGGGCGGAAGAGAATGAACTCAGCCTAAACGAAAACAAGACTGTATCAATGACTTTCCGCAAAGGGGGAAAACCAGCAGTTTTTCACACACATAGAAAACCCCTGGAGAGCGTTTCTAACTTTAAATATCTAGGCGTGACACTTCAGACAACGGGCAACGTCTTTACGCTTCACGTTAACGATAGGATCTGTGCGGCTACGAGGGCCATAAATGATATCAGACAGTTGAGAAAACTCTCCGTCAAAACAGCCTTGAAACTCTTCCAGCTCAAGGTTACACCCGTTGTAACATATGGATTAGAGAATATCTGGACACATCTCAAATTGAAACACCTGGAAAAGTTGGAGAAACTAAAAGCGACTTTCTTAAAGAAGGTTCTGTGTGTTTCAAAATACACGCCTTCAAGACTAGTCTATGAATTAACACGTGAATTATATTATGTGGAAGAGCTCCGCCTCCAACTGTCGCTACCGTCTACACCAGCATACGTGCAACTCATGGAGAACCTGAAATCGAAGAAGAGAGACATATGGTGGGATTTCTACATCACTGACGCAATGACCTGCAATGATTGGAAACGGGGAGGCTACGAACTAAGACATACTGTTACACGCTTTGCCATACATGGCTTTCACCATAAGCTGTGCAAGTTAAAGAAGTTTCACCAGCCAGACGCAGACTGTGTATGTGAACGTTGCGGCAAATGTTGCGAAAGATATCATGCGATGTACTGTACATATAGACTTGAATCTCTGACGTCCTTCTGTTGTAATGAATAGTTTATTATGTTTCATTTTGTCTGTATCATTCCTTTGGCTATTAGCTGCAATAAATATTTTATTTATTCTTTTCTTAAAACTCATGTAACAAAAGAACTCGATGAAATTAAAAAATCTCTTTTGAATATAAACAGAGATGATGAAACTGTAGATATGTTAAATAGAAGAATAACAAACATATCTCAACCAATCGATTCGTTAGATGCAATAAACAAATATTATTTAGAAAACTTTGCTGCTTCTCGAAAAGATCTAGAAGACTTAATGACTAAATTTAATAAACAAAACTTTTTAAACGTAGACGATGGTGGAACTTTAAATATGATGAGTAAACGAATTACTCACGTAAACAATCCCATATACGATAACGATGTTGCAAATAAGACGTTTGTTGAACAATATGCCGCTTCCCGACGTGAATTTGAACAAATGAAACAGACTGTAAACAATCTACAACATCAAAAACAAACAAATGTTGAGTTTCCTGGTAACGACCAAGATGTGACAAATAAACGGTTTGTAGAACACTATGCTGCTTCACGAACTGAAGTTAATCAACTAAAAGAAATTTTAAGCAATTTACAAACTCGTATTGAGAGTATTGTGAACAATCTCAATATTGTTAAAAAAGAAGATCTTGAAAGTTATGCTGCTGCATCCAAAGATGCTAGTTAAAAACTGAACTAGAAAAAATTGAGCAATTGGTTAACAAAGAACCACTCGAAAGTTTTACTGCATCCAAAGAAGAATATGGTATATTACAAGATGAAGTAAAGAAAAAGAACTTACCGAAATGTATTCTGAAATTCTCCAACACGCCATCAATCCATTCACCAGTATACACGCTTCATAATCATAACATACAGTACCAACTTCCCTACAAAGGCATATTAAAACCAATTTTTGTTTCACCAAGATCTCCAATTGTGTATGCAATTTTAAATATATGTCAAGAGATTGAACTGGATGGCAGTGATATTGTTGTTGAAGAACAAGATGAAATTCACTTTCGACTTAGAGACCCTAAAAAACATAAAACCAATGATCTTCCTCTTCAAATTGATTTTGAATATACTATAAATAAGTAAAACAACCACAATTTCAGTTTAGTCATGGAGAAGAGCTCGAAGATTAAAGATGAAAGTCGAGTAAAGGATAAACTTTCTCGCTTAAAAAAGATGTTAAAGACAAATATCTTTCACTTCAAAATGATGTTAGACGTAAAGAATTAGATATAGAGACTAACTTTCAACCAGTAACAAATTCATTAAATCAACTTGTAGCTACTGCTAATACGTCAACTCAAAATAAAGAAAATCGAAAAAGAAAAGGAAAATATGACGATTCTAAATCAACTGCTACTTCAGACGAAGAAGATGGAGATAGCATCAACATAATTTCACTACTTAACCGCTACTTTGATCCGTTCATTAAACAAAAAGTGGATAGAACATTTGGTATAACGATAAGAAATGATAAACAATACTTGGGACGTGAACGAGTTTTCTTTGATAAAAAGTGGATAAAAGTTGGTGGTGAAAAATTTCCTATAACAGAAGGTCTACTTGAATTGATTCAAAGGAAAGTACCAGACCCCACTCTAATAGATAGGAGTGATTTAAGTTCATATTTGAAATTATTAAATGTTTCAAACGTGCACAAAAGAAATTATACAAGCAATGCAGCTCCGAGAGGAACGCAATCTTATAAGTATAAAAATATAATTGAACCCCTTCTTACTGAAGACATAGATCGAATTATAAAAACAGCAGATGAGAATGAAGAAGCAAATACTACGATGCATACTGGATATGGCCAAAAGAAACACATCACACCACAAGCCATTTGGAAATTCGAAGGCGGAAACAATATTGAATTCGTTCACTGGAATGAACCAAATAAATTGGTATCAAGGCTTAAAAAATTAATTGCATCGAAAGCTGCAGGTCACACAGGACTCGACAGCGAAATCTTTGCAATTGAAGAAGAACTAAGAAATGCAGGATATATTGAATAAAAATTCAAACGTTTGTAAAACAATGCACAGTATGTTATAAAACATTGTTTGGAAAATAACTATGAACGAAATCAGACGAGAAATTGCAAAAGAACTTCACGCACCGCTTAGAAAAAAGTTTAAAAGACGACGTGTTATTAGCAAAGGAATCGATGACCTCCATGAAGCAGACCTTGTGGGCATGTCCAAACTTGCAAAATGGAATAATGGATTTAAATATTTATTAACCATTATTGACGTTTACTCAAAATATGCATGGGCAATTCCTCTTAAAACCAAAAAGGAAGTGAGATTGTAAAAAGTTTAAATTTTTTTAATTCTCAAAGTAAAAGATTGCCCAATTATTTTCACACTGATCGAGGAACGGAATTTTATAACAGTGAATTCAAAACATGGTCTCAGAAACAAAATCTAAAGCATTATTCCAGTGGGAGCTCCATTAAAGCGAGCGTGGTAGAAAGATTTAATCGATGTCTTAAGGAATCGATGTGGAAAGAATTCACAACACAAGGTTCATACCGATGGGTACATATTTTGCCTGAGTTATTAGTAAAGTATAATCACAAAATACATCGCAGCATTGGCATGAAACTTATTGATGTAAAAAGAAACAATCCACCCAGCTTGCCAACACAATATAATGAAACTTTAAAAAATCCAAAGTATAAAATCGGCGACATTGTGCGAATATCAAAAATCAAGAAACACTTCAGCAAGGGCTACGAAGCTAATTGGACTACGGAATTATTTACAATTTATAAAGTTCAAAATACTAATCCACGATCATATCTTTTAAAAGATAATAAAAATTTGCTGATATTTGGGGCGTTTTATGAAGCAGAGTTACAACGAACCAAACATCCTAGTATTTACTTAGTCGACAAAGTACTACGTAGAAAAGGAACCCGAGCCTTCGTATCTTGGCTTGGATTCGATTCAACTCACAACTCTTGGATCCCCAACAAAAATATCTTCTAATTACAAAAGTGTAAGTTTTGTTTTTTAATTCATCGCAAAAATATTATTATTATTAATGTGTCTATATATATTTCTCAGCTCACTAAAACCAACACACGCAAGAAAGAAAAGAATGATTGTACTTACCCGTGCACAAGTCCAGCATATTCAACTCTGCAAACAACACAGCATCTTCAATTCACCGCAGCTTGTTGGAAAAAGAACTACTTACCACTTTAAGAACGAAGATCATATCAGTTTTCACTATTTCATATTATATAATTAATGTAAACCACAAATGGTCAAAATAAATATATTTTTTAGAAAAACGTTTTACGCATTTTGAAAAAAAAAAGTAAAAATTAACTCCCCCATCCACTGTCCACTTAAATTATTTCAACGTCGTCGTCCACATCCTCTTCCACTTGATGTTCTTCTTCTTCTTCTTCTTCTTCTTCCATAACCTCTTGCTCTAATGGTGGATCAAAAAGTCGAAAATCCTCAAGCCGATGGTTCTCAGTTTTTCAATGATGATGTTGATATTGTGCGCCGTCACCCCGTTGAAACTGAGCTCATGGCAGTGGCATTGGTCCCTCAACAGCTCCAACAATTCGCAACTAAACAGCTCCTTTTCGGTAGCTGTCAGATTCCTGTACCACGCCTCCTCCTCCAATTTCGTCGCACTGACGACAAAATGTAACCCCTGTTTCAGGGCACTATCCGCCATTAACTTAATGGCTCGCAATTTCAATAACTTTCCAATTAAACCCTCGCACAGACTCATGTTGTTGCAGATAATGATACCTAACTACTGTTCCATAGCAATCTCATCTAATATATTAAGAAGTTAGAGCAGCAAAAAGCTCTTTAAAACATTTCACATGAACCTCTGGGAACCGACATCCAATCTCGTTCTCGCATTAAAAATTACACACTTGAATAATGACGGCTAGGAATCTAAAAACAAACGGACCAAGATTCATTTCACACACTCGAAGATATACTTGACTTATAAAACACTGTAACCATATTGAGACCATGAAGCAAGCCGGAACACAAAAAATATGTTAACATCATTTAAATTAAACAGACATAACATAGCGACAACGAGTAACACAAGTTCACTCCCACGCTCTGGTGATTTATGGTGTACTTAAACACACTCTAGCTTTACAACGCCACTTTACTTATTTAGCAAGCGCGAGCAAAAAACTTTAACAGCCGTGCACCACATGTGTGGAGAGCGCAGGCTGCTCTCACGCCTCGCCCGCCAGGCGCGAGCAAAAAAACAGAACAGCTGCGCGCCACATGGCGGGTAGCGAGCCAGCTATGTTGACTGCATCGCCCGTACACTCTCATTCAAAAAGTTATGACTCCCAAGAATCTCTCCACTCCCTTGAGCAAATACCTAAATACAATCTGATTTGAACAGTCACTTGCTTCATCTATAATAATGGATTCGAAATGTGCATCTTATATTTCAGATTTTATGCTCTTGATCATAACTCCACTTACTGCAGATATTATATCATTTTGAATTGCAGGAGATGTACCACGAAATACTGTAGAGCTCTCCATATGATTGGCAAGTAAGTGATCAAATTCACTTAGGGAATATAAGTATTCAATATAATTTCCCCTGTTGTCCGATTCCATACTTTCGTTATGGCCCCGAAAAGCTAATTCTTACTTTCCGAGAAAACAAACTGCGTTGATCAGACGTGGTTAAATTTGACATTTTTTTTTTTCACAAGAGCATTATGTTGGTCAATGTGTAGAGCATGTTGTTTATCTAGCTGTAAATCTATTCTGTATTACCAAAGTTTGCAAAGTTTATGCTACTGCAAATTCGAGCTTTAGATTTGTCATGCTTTTGAACTGCCGTGCGAAAAGAGTTCATATTTGAAAACCCTTCCTTTGACCATACATTAACTTCACGACTAATTAACGAACACGGCCAGCAATACAGTTTAGACAGCTTAGAAGTGCCAGATAACCAATTCCACCTAGCACATGTAGATGAAGTGAAATGACGTGTATACTGACGCTGCTTTTCTTTCACATCGGCAAACAATTGCAGTTCAGGTGTAGGCCTTGTCATATTCATAATATGAGCTTTCTCACTGTATGGACGACGGCTGAAAGGAACTTCTAACAAGCTCTCTATTATACAGTCATTGGCATTTAAAGCCACAGCAGGTGTTTGTTCCATCATCTTCTTAGAAAATCACAACTGGCACAGTTATAACAAAACACTACATAAATATTCTTCAGCATACATACACTTAAATAAACACACATCGAAAATATTACAACTTCTCAAATTTCCTAAAAAAGAAAATTGAGGTAATTCAGAATAGAGCCATAAGAAATATTTATAACTAACACCAACCAAACACCTTTATATTACGATTAAAATTCAACCAGTAGCCCTAAATGCAGAAATCAAATCAAATGTGCTGATGTACCAAATCCTACACAAAAGTATCCACACAAATTTAAACTTCACTAAACAATCTTATTTACACGCTTACAACACTAGACATGCAGATGACATATCACTTTTCCATATCAATTCCAAACAATATGGCAGTAATAGCATTAAGTATAGTGCCTTTGTAGAGTTCAATAGCCAACCAGAAAATATAAAAATTGCACCTAGCCTACCAATCTTTAAAAGGAGGCTAAAACCGTTTATATGGAATGATTATAAAATGTCAGTTTGAAGAAATTCCAAAATCTGAGAAGACAAAAGAAGACCACATTGTGTACAAAATTTTATGAAAGCTACAAAATGTTGTATATATTTTCAGATTGAAAACTTTGTAAACTAAACATTGAATTGTAATTTGTCGCCAACAAGATAAAACTGTACGATTCCTTTGTATATGAATCGTTGACTCGTTAAGGGATTAATAGCATGCATTATTATTATTCTAAAACATATTCACATCCATGCGCGCGAAAATGTATATTTATTGTAGGCTACTTGTAGCTTTAAACGCTTTTAAGTTCAAGTAACCGCTGACTGCAGGGGCAACTGACTCGCTATGAGCGCTGAGCCCGGTGGGAACAAGGGTGGATGCGGAGAAGGTGGGGTGAGTCGCGTAAGGCTGCCGCTTTCCTGGTCGGTTTCTACAGCGTTGCCGCGTTGACTCTGCAATAACCATCATTTCTTTCGATAAAGAAGAATGTGCTTGGAAGTCACGATTGTTTGAATGCTTTGTTGAAACTTTGATAAGGTGTTACTTATCTTTAATGAAATTTTCTTGTGCTACCACCGGTAGCCCTAAGAATACGCCCCTGCTCAATCCGCATTCGAGGGTTGAGGGCATTTCTTTTCCTCCTGTCCTTTGTTTGCCTTATTCTCCTTTTGTTTTCAATTTCTTCTTCTAGTATATAAGTTAGTAGCTAATTTTTAGTTATAGTTTGCATTTCATCATCATCTTCACGATCACACAAACCATTAGGGGCCGGTAACCTAGATGTTAGGCCCCTTAAAATAACAATTATCATCATCTTCACGATCACCCAAACAATTAGGGACCGATAACCTTGATGTTAGGCCCCTTAAAACAACAATCATCATCATCATCATTATGGAATAAGCCTTGCCTTTGCACTGAGTCGTTTGAACTAAATTTAGGTTTGGGTTAGGCCTTCCCTTTTCTTTTATGGCCACCTTTTCCTGCAATGTTGTGTAAATTCTAATTACAGAAAGTGATGCGATTTTTCATTGACGAGGGGTCGTAATTCTTGGACTTCAGTTACTCCGTATGGTTTCAGTTTTAACATTTTAGTAGCCGTATGGATTAAGGTCTTCAAAACACTTACTTGCTGTGCAACACATTTTAGAGACTTAAGTTAGTTGAGAGCGAGTGAATGATGCATTAATTTCAACAAGTTTTTCCTCCGTCAGGACCCCTCTCTTTGGCTTAGGACATCCAGCGTTTATGGTTCCCCTTGTCCGTAATTTATTGACAAGACGCCTGACAGTCTCTCTATTTGGAACTGGAACGGAAGAGAATTTGTCTTTAAATTGCCTATATAGCGATCTGATGATGATGATGATGATAATTGTTGTTTTAAGGGGCCTAACATCGAGGTTATCGGCCCTTATACACCGCTCTGCATGACTCCGTTTATACATATGTTTCATACGTGATTACTATTTAGTTCAAGCAGGAATTTCTCGTAATTTGCCATGTAAATGAATTTTACAACACACGTATGACGCGTCTTATATACTGTAGAGATAAAAGAAACGTCCTCGAGACTGAAGAGGCAAGCGTAAACTGACTGATTTATGGAGACCACTATTGCTGCATTACTGCTGCTCGCTCCGCCGGGGGAAGCGAACGCACTGTAGATATCACTTTCGAAGTGATGCATGCATATTACTAACTTAGAAAATCTCACACCATACACAATATGCAAGCCTACTTTTACATCAATGGACTAGGACAAGTACCATTTGCAATGCCATGGTCATAGGATCGTGCAAAACTTCTCGATATGACCTGTTCCATCTGTTCAGAACAAACATTTCTGGCAATAATGAAATGTATTGGAAAACCTAACTTCAGCCTGAACGTTCTTGGCTTTCAATGCAGGATGAAGATGCGTTCTCAGCATGTTCGGCATGAAGGCCGACCAGTCTGGTGTCATTTCTTCTACAGGAGCCTATAAGAAGTACTAAATATTACTCTCAAATTATCCACTCTATTCTACATTTTACTACGTAAAGCAGATAATATTAGCAGCTCTCTACTGTGCAATCAAGAAACTCTTAGAAATATAAGTTACAGGTAAATAATAACCAAAATCGCCAAATGATTGTTTAAAACATATACGTGAATTATTTATAACATCAAAACCTAAAACTAGTATTTACTTTGGGGCAGGTTCTACCACCTGTTTGATCATGCATGGCTTTTGAATAATATGATGTTAGATTTTTATCAATCTATTAAACTTACCAATGGACTTGGGGGTGTAGGAGCCGATTTTGATACTGCATCATCAAAGACCATTGTGGGTAGGCCTACCTCCACTTCTTCTATAGCTGAGAAAAAAAATGAAATAAGTTGATAATAACACTATTCATACATCCAACTAAAATCGAAGCTAAATTAAAATATTAGAGGCTGAGCTGTGTACAGGCTATAGATTGAATTTTAACTTACCTTCAATTAATCCCACATCGTCTGAATCGAAATGTGGTTCAAGTCCATTAACACTCAGCGATAACACTGGCAACAGCTTCCTCTCCCAAGGCTCGAGCACCTTTGGTGTTGGAGTGCTACCACCACCGGTGATAAAAACTTGAGTCTGCGCCGCGCGGCATCTCTTCTTAGATTTTTTTAAACACTCGAATTTAGAGCGCAGGGTTTTTGACGTTCGCAAACAGCCGGCAGCCCGGAACTCGCAATCGAGCTTCTCCCACTCCTCGCCTTTACTTTTCCAAGTCACGGCGTCCACCAGTAAATTCACCTCCTGTGTGGATAAATTTGCCCCTCGCTCGCGGTTTGCTATAATACAGAACAGTAATGATCAAATTGTTAGCCAAACACTTCTTTACACCTCCACGAAAGAACACGTGCTATCAACAAACAACAGACAAAAGCGAAACGAAAAGAAACTTAAAGCATCTACCGATAGGTGGCTCACTCATCTATTACTCAAATTTAACAAAAAAAATCAGGCTTGCCAGCATCTGTATTTTGCAATAAGGTTCCGGGTAGCTGCTTATAACTTGCACGGAAGTTGTAGCACGCTGCCCAAGATGCACAGAGGTTTACACCGGTAGATAGTACATCACCCGGGTTGCTGCCCGCAACATTTACGCGGATGTGGTAGAACCGGCCCTAATTCTCCAACAGACAATGTGCTAGTTGTTATCGAAGCTCGTGTCTGAGTAATGGTCAACCTTTCGTCTGTCACTTGTCATTAGTTGTGAAAGAGATGGGAAATTAAACTGAGCATTCCGCCAAGGAAGGATGTGGCTCCTTTGCTGTTATTGTTAACACACTACCCCTCTTACCCCGCTGCAGCCGTATAGCCTAAAGTCTGGCTCAGTCTGGCTACAAAGCTGCAACTGGCGAACGGCGATCACTGGGCGATACCCAAGCCAACATGGTTGGTGTTACGAATGCTAGACAGCTTCGTCGCCTCGCGCGTGACTCAGGCCGCCCCAGGCTATCCCTGACTATGTGTTACCAGCGCCTTACGCAACGGGGCTGCAAGAACAAGGACATGGTCCAGAAGGTCTTGGCCCGCCTAGTATTGGAAATCTCGAGAAGGTGTGAACCCTGGTCTACTCTAGAAACATCCATTGAATCAGCAGCCCCGCTATATATAATGCGACCTGGCCAGCGAGGGACGGACTGTGCTTTTGAGCAAGTGCATGTGTTTACCTGTGCGACAGTATTGTGGTGATGTGACGTGCGAATTACGAAACCAAGTGAGGCTGATTCTCCAGACAGCGAAGCAGTGTGAATCATACGGAGGGAATGTGTTTAAGACAAGCATTTAGTGGTGAGTGCCAGACTATCGTAAATAACTGTAGCTTGTGTATTCAAGTAAGTGTTGCATGAATTTCTACCGAGGCCACCGGTATCATTAGCGAGGATTAACTGCAAGACCAAGTGAAAGGGGAGTGTTCCCATAAGAGGAAACTAGAGTGAGATTACTAATTGCTTCTATTTGCTTATTGTGTGGTGTAACTTTCTAGACCTGCAATAAAGCTAATATTTCTTTAAAGGACTATTTGTTTTGTGCTTTTACCCACTGTAATCCAATTAACGAAAGTGCCACTAGGGGTAGCACGTATCAATACAGCGAGGAGTACAGGACATTTGTTGTTATGTTGTTACTTATATATTTATAAAACTAAAATGAAGGGGGGCTAATATTGCAAGAATGGGTGTGCACTGGCTCCAGGACGAATACCCATAAACCACCACTGATGTAATGTAGTACATACATTTTGCAATGACCAAATGGTCCCATACCAGCAGTACATTCACACTGGCATTCCTCAATTAAGAAGACTGCTACTTTCAAGTCTTCCCCCAGGGGCTCACATCTTGTGGGCGTGGGTTGGCGACCACGGGGCCCCAGCTGAGTCCGGCATTGCTTCCACTTACTTGTGCCGGGCTCCTCTCTGTCTTCTTTCCTGTCGAACTCACTTGGTCAACTCTTGTTCTCTTCTGACCCCGACGGTATTAGGGTATCCGAGGCCTAGGGAGACTCTTCCTTTCCCGCCTTAATTGGCCCTTGTCTCATCTTTTCTGATACCCTCCTTCTGCGAGGGGTCAGCCTTCTTTTTCTCTTCCTTTTACCTCCTGCCTTGTGCTCTAGGCCCTTAAGGAGGCAGGGTGTATGTAGCCCCACCACTTCTGGTGCACCCTAGATAATGCTACACCCTCAGGGGCTCACGGCTGGTGAGTTCTGGAGTTGGCGACCCCGAGGGATTCCTGAGCTGGGTCCGTTTTCCCCTTTTGTCCCTTACCTTCGGGGCGGACCCTCTCCTCTTTCACTTTCCTATCTGCCTTTCATGGCTCTCCTTCCTTCCAAGTCCCTCAATCCGCATTCTTCGAGGATTGAGGGCATTTCTTTTCCTCCTGTCCTTTATTTGCCTTCTTCTCCTTTAGTTTTCCATTTCTTCTTCTAGTATGTAGGTTGGTAGTTAGTTTTAGTTTTAAGTTAGCATTTCATTTTCATCTTCACGATCACCCAAACCATCGGGGGCCGATAGCCTAGATGTTAGGCCCCTTAAAACAACAATTATCATCATCATCAACTTTCAAGTCTACGTGGTATAACAGGTTCTTTCTGTACTTCTCCCAGGGGCTCACATCTAGTGGGACGTGGGTTGGTGACCATGGGACCCCATCTGAGTCCGGCTTTGCTTCCACTTACTTGTGCCGGGCTCCTCTCTGTCTTCTTTCCTGTCGATCTCCCTTGGTCAGCTCTTGTTCTCTTCCGACCCCGACGGTATTAGGGTATCCGAGGCCTAGGGAGTCTCTTCCTTTCCCGCCTTAATTGGCCCTTGTCTCATCTTTCCTGATCCCTTCCTTCTGGGAGGGGTCAGCCTTCTTTTTCTTTTCCTGTTATCTCCTGCCTTCTGCTCAAGGCCCTCAAGGAGGTAGGGTGTATGTAGCCCCACCACTTCTGGTGCACCCTAGAAAGTGCTACACTCTCAGGGGCTCACGGCAGGTGATTTCGGGAGTTGGCGACCCCGAGGGATTCCTGAGCTGGGTCCAGTTTGCCCCTTTTATCCCTTACCTGTGGGGTGGACCCTCCCCTCTTTCACTTTCCTATCAGCCTTTCATGGCTCTCCTTCCTTCCAAGTCCCTCAATCCGAATTCTTCAAGGGTTGAGGGCATTTCTTTTCCTCCTGTCCTTTATTTTCCTTATTCTCCTTTTGTTTTCCATTTCTTCTTCTAGTATATAAGTTAGTTTTTAGTTATAGTTTGCATTTTATTTTCATCTTCACGAGCACCCAAACAATTAGGGGCCGATAACCTAGATGTTAGGCCCCTTAAAACAACAATTATCATCATGTTTCTGTACTCTAACGCAATTCTGCCTTTAGAAAAGTAAATTCTTCTTCCACTGCCCAACGCAAGCACAACAAGTACGTATCTTTATACATATTACTACCCACACCTGAATCACGTTGCACACAGTACTTTATATATCTTGAAAAACACTGGGCTGTCACAGTTGGAAGGTCTGTACTTCCATTAACTACTGCACTTGGTACTTTCATGACGGAAGTATCCTCCTCCTCATCCTGCCGATTTTCCGCATTAAATGTGGCATCATAATCTTCGAGCCTATAAAGGATAAATTACGACATTTTAAGCGGATATTGACGAGAAAATCATCCATAGAACTGGTAGTGTACTAGGCCTAGACCTATGTCAGGTTAAAACAATGTAGAAGTGATTTTCCAAACAACAATACCTCTTAATAAGTTCAACCTTCCTTCCATGAACTTTCGTATTTCTTCTCTGAGTTCTGCCTTCAAATGAAATAAATTCCAGTTCCCTTACTCCTTTTTAAATTCATTTGGATGCCTGACAGAACAGCTGATTCCATTAGAAAGAATGAAGAATGAAATAGGTTAGACACGGTCGACTCTAGACAGGTCGGAAGGTTCAACCTGACAACACTGTAGCTACGGCTATTGTCAATCTTACTTCGTCGCGAGCGCCTGAACAGCTGTTTGCTAGCAAGGGAGGCGACTAAAACTACAGAATTAATATTGGACAAACATATTGTACATGTTTAGTAAAACGTCTGTTTTTTTTTTATTTCCACATAACCAGTGTTACAATCGGAAATAAATGAATAACGTGCATATGATCGTGAAAAGTTGTTATAAGAGCCAAGCAGCTGATATTAGGCGTGAATGACACGGAAATAATTTACCAACATAAAAGTGTTGAGCAAAATAATGAAAATTCTTTTAGGTTTCTTTTCGTATTTTACTACTCTGAAGTACGGTAATAAACATATTGGCGGTGTTATAATAATAATAATATGCTTCAAGTAGATGCAGTTGGGGGTTATGTGGAGCAAAAATGTAGGCTATCTCCCATAACATCTTTATACTGTGGGCCTATAAACCCTCAATTCCGCCACATATGTATGTAGATAATTTACTACCATTATAGAAATACTCTCTTGCTGCTGGTGTAACGGAGCCGCCGCTTTCGTTTGAACGTCGGCCCTCAATATCAGTTCCTTGCCAGGAAATTTTACTATCACCAATCTGTAACGAAGCCACGACCCTCTAGATCAGTGCCTCGCCAGGTGCATTTCTGTTACCAATATGTCTCACTCTATTCATGGATAAGAACTTTGTTAAGTACCCGGCAAACCACTTAAAGCCAAGAGCCGAATTTCAATCGTTTTCACGAACAGATAATCGTGAAAATTAATAAAGGTCTCTCAGAGCTGAGAAAGCCGTTACCTGTAACTTATAGTATATATTGGGAATATGGGAGGATGGTTAGGCAATAGCATGCAATAAACTTCTTTCTTTAAAGTGCTGTCTATTTCATTCTGACAAATACAAACAATTATAGCATGGATGCTACATATTCTAAACTACATGGGTTAGTAAAATAACAATAATTAACTTACATGTCAGAACAATCTTTGTTTCAGTGAACCTAGCAGCGAAGCCTAAGTGTTGAATTATTGGGTGTTAATTAAGCTTCTTACCTCAATCTGCCAGGCCGAGCAACGCAAGGCGTTGGTCCTGCATCTTACGGAGAGTGGACAGCACACACACCGTCAGATCTTCAATGGAATACAGGCCTCGAACGGCTCTAGACATGTTATTTTAAACACTTTACTTGCGTCTCCCACTCTTTCAATTTCCACCCAATGGTTACAGTTTCCTCTCGATCTGATTGGTCGAGTCTACAATTACAGCAAGTATTTTCGAGCAAAAGGGGGGTTTATTGCTGAGCAAGACTCGTATAAGAAAATGTTCCTACGTCAGCCCATTATCACGCCTTAAAGTCATTTAAAACCAATGTGGGCTTGACTAGACGAGCCACACACGACTTCCTCATAACAAGGCTATAAGTTGACACATTTAATATTTGGTTACACGCTACAACAAATTAGATTAGGGACTAGCGCGAGTAACCATATATCTAATGGCAGCAATAGAAATTAATATGATTCCTGCATGCTAGCAGAGAAAGCGCTCGACATGTACAGTCATTGATACTGTAAAGAATCTCTGTACTAAGCTAGTTAAAGAGGGTGTCCAAACTAGAATTAAATCAGAGGTTAGAAACTAAAGAAATTCTCACTTAATACGCAAAGTACGCCCACTGCGTCACAATACCCGCCACTTTTCAAAATTGATGGCATAATTGCCGACATTTTAGATTGATAAAGTTCTATAATGCTCTTTGTAAGGTCTGTCTATTAGCGAGGCAATGAAAGGAGTATCGCTCCACTCTTAGTGGTGCCCTGATTCTATCACTCGGCCGAGCTAATCGGCTAGAGGTACATTAAGTTTGCAGACTACTATCGTCATGCCAGTGACTAACGCCCTCATAATTAACACACACATTCACTCTGCTCTCTCTCGTCTAATTAACAAACACTTGAGCAAAGCGCTTAAACGCAGAAGAAAACAACTATTTGTTTCTATCCTAGTAGGGGGTTGTTCTACAGAGTGCGTAATTGCGGACGGAAGGTCCCAATTTCTTACTGCATCACTTAAAATCACAAGTAATCTTAGTAGTTTCAGCATAAACTTGACACGCAGAAATATAAAGATTTCGTATCAACTTACATAGGAGGAAAATTTTGATATCATTCAAAAGTACTTACCGTACTATACAAAAAAAAACATTACTGTAACGAGTGGGTCTGAATTTCTATATGAAAATGCTTATATCTCAACCCATAGTTCGTTTAGACTTCACTGCTTTACGTGTCATTAGACTTACTAAATTTGGTTTAACATGATTGTGTCCTCCAATGGACATATTTTTACAGGATTACAATATTTACTTATATAGAATAAAATTGCATGTGTTCTTCTTATTAGTGTCTTTTCATTTTGTACAACTAAACACATATCACTTGGATTGTTACATTTATCTGGTTGGACGTGATTCGCAATCTTTGTTTCTTTTCAATGATCTTCTTCCTGACGCCTTCAATTCAGCAGTATGACGGCTAATCTCTTCATTTTCCTCTGCACGTATGCCTCGTTCACTCCGCGCCTTGTTCTCTACCTGTATCTACATACAAAATAAAGTATGAGCACTAGCCATATAAAAGAAAATAGGAGGGGTTTCAAGATTACATTGATCTAGGGACTTCCTATATCCAAAATTTACTGCAACAAAATGTTTTTCCATTTACTTAAAAATGTAATGCAAGGGATAAATTATTATCCAATGAATCTTTGTTTATTTTCAAGGGTTTTCCTCATGGGATAAATGTTAATTAATTTATGAATATTGCAAAGGGCTTATTTGTACTATATCTATTGTTAGTTATTGTAGAGTTTATAAATTAAATTAAATCGTTTACTTAACGTCATCCATGCTCTTCTGTATCGAAGGAGTGGTCCTGCGTTTCGTCTTGGGGTCCGCATTGGTGAAGACCTGGATGTAATTTGGTGGTTAACTGGATAAGGCTGGTTGAAGTCTTCTTCACACGTTCACAAATTAAGCAGTTCACTCTTGTCTTTCAAACAAACGTGTAAATATGGGTTAATATTCGGATCGCTTAGAATTACTATACTCACTCACCCACTGATGACCGGGCATTTTGAGAATTCGATTTTAATTTTAAATAAAAAATCGAGTGAAAATTATGCATGCTATTGCCTGCAAGGATAAGGGTGGGAAAAAGGATTCTTTTCAACATACATCTACCATCTGTCATTAGCTATTCGCGTTACTAAAATATTTGCTTCACTGCACAAATCAATTAATGGTCTATAGTAATTTATAATTCCGCTGATCTGTAAAATTTTACCACTGAAAGTTACAATACTAATGTAATATACAGAACAGCAATTTCTGGGTGCTATTTCACGTGTTCTCTCTGAAGTCGTTTTCCTAGGATAGTGGCACAAGAAGTATTCACAGAAGGAAAGAGAAAAAAAATTATCTTTGTCATTAAAATTATTATTATTATTATTATTATTATTTCGTGGGGACTCTCTCAGTAAAGTGGCAGACCCACTCGACTTGCGCTCCGTAGTTTGCCTTTTGTAATACAATTCTTGGCCACTATAAAGTTGTCAACTTTAAGAGAGGCTTGGTTGTATATTGCCATCTGTCTTAACTGCTCGCGCGCTAACCCTATGTTAGGTTATCCCTTACAAACGGTCTGCAGTCAATAGTGAGTGCCTTTTTTTCTGTAGTATTCAATGAATTAGGGGACCCTACCGTCATTATAATTCTTATTTATTATGTTTACAATATTGACTAACACTACAATAAAACATTATGACAATTAAACTGAGCTAAATAATTCATTATACATAGGTTACTGTTCTACCTCTACGTAACTGAAGTGATTTGCGGTCGCCACGGTGTCTGTATCTTGTAGCGATCTTATATTTTGTTTTCAGTGTGAGATTGTTTTTGGGCCGGCTCGGTGTCAATCTTGATTTGACCCTGTTTTCATTACACTGTTTCTGTTCTTCTAAATTGAATTGAGGATTCCGAGCTTCACTTACTGGAATATTCTCCAAATCGAACCGGGGACTCTCGGTTTCCGAATGAACACTTGGCTCCCTAGCGAGTGGGATCAGATTTCTGACTTGCATTCTAACTGTTCTAGTGGGACAGGGTTTAATTCTATTCACGTGAACCAATACTGCACGTGAATGAACTTTAAGTTCTACATTCAGTGGGGAAACAACTTGTATGATTTCGTAAGGGCCTTTCCATTGCTTTGATAGCTTCTTCACTCTATTTCTACCTATACATGGAGTATGAAGGAATACCATCTGACCTACATGATAAGTCACAACCTTGGACTTATTGTCATACTTCCCCTAGGGGCTCACATCTAGTGGGAAGTGGGTTGGCGACCACGGGGCCCCAGCTGAGTCCGGCATTGCTTCCACTTACTTGTGCCAGGCTCCTCTCTGTCTTCTTTCCTGTCGACCTCACTTGGTCAACTCTTGTTCTCTTCCGACCCCGACGGTATTAGGTTATCCGAGGCCTAGGGAGTCTCTTCCTTTCCCGCCTTAATTGGCCCTTGTGTCATCTTTTCTGATTCCCTCCTTCTGCGAGGGGTCAGCCTTCTTTTTCTTTTCCTGTTATCTCCTGCCTTCTGCTCAAGGCCCTCGAGGAGGCCGGGTGTATGTAGCCCCACCACTTTTGGTGCACCCTAGATAATGCTACACCCTCAGGGGCTCACGGCTGGTAAGTTCGGGAGTTGGCGACCCCGAGGGATTCCTGAGCTGAGTCCGTTTTCCCCTTTTGTCCCTTACCTTCGGGACGGACCCTCTCCTCTTTCACTTTCCTATCTGCCTTTCATGGCTCTCCTTCCTTCCAAGTCCCTCAATCCGCCTTCTTCGAGGGTTGAGGGCATTTCTTTTCCTCCTGTCCTTTATTTGCCTTATTCTCCTTCAGTTTTCAATTTCTTCTTCTAGTAGGTAGGTTGGTAGTTAGTTTTAAGTTTGCATTTCATTTTCATCTTCACGATCACCCAAACCATCAGGGGCCGATAACCTAGATGTTAGGCCCCTTAAAACAACAATTATCATCATCATCATCTTGTCATACTGAGTTTTTGCTTCTTCCTTGCTCTACAAGCATTAGAATGGGCTGTGGTCCATAGTTCTGTGAGTTTACTTCGCAAGTCTTCGACATGATCACTATAAATCTCTGTATCAGGTGTGATAGTTAAATCAGCCTCCATGGGTACTGACATAGGTCTACCAAAAACAATTTCATAGGGTGAGTACCCTGTACTTTCATGAAGCTGGGAATGTATTGCCATCGTTACATACGGCAAATATTCATCCCAATCGGTTTGACTCTTATTGACATAATGACTGAGCATATTAGCTACGGTTAGATGTACTCTTTCTACTCGACCTTTAGATGCGGGATGATAAGCTGTAGTTTGAAATTTGCGTATTTTCAAAAGTTTACACATTTCCTGCATTAGGGCAGAAGTGAAATATGCGCCTTGGTCTGTAAGCAATTATTTAGGGACGCCAAATTTCGTGATAATTCTATGCATTAATCCTCTAGCAATAGTTTCAGTGGTTTGATCTGGTACGGGGATAAATTCTGCTTACCTGGAAAAGTGATCAATTACACTCAAAATATACCTGTTTCCGGATCTTGTAGTTGGCAATTTTCCAACAATGTCACAAGCAATGCGTTCGAAAGGTTTCTGGGGTTCTTTAAAATGTCCGCGTGGAGCTTTAGTTTGTCCGTAGTTCGACCTAGCACAACATTCTCGACACGCACGCACATAATTATCAACATCACTTTCCATGTTAGGCCAAAAGAATTTATGCTTGATTCTTAGGAGCGTTTTCTTCGGACCCATATGACCAGCAGTAGGGAGGTCATGGTTCAGGGCTAACACTCGATCTCTCAGGGATTGTGGTACAAGTATTAATCTCGTATCCTTAAATTGGTAATAGATTACTTGTTCTGGGCTCATTTTATATCTCTTGCGCGATCGCAATTTCTGGCATTCTATGTCACCTCTCTGGTGAACCCCCCAGGGGATCACATCTTGTGGGCGTGGGTTGGCGACCACGGGGCCCCAGCTGAGTCCGGCATTGCTTCCACTTACTTGTCCCAGCCTCCTCTCTGTCTTCTTTCCTGTCGACCTCACTTGGTCAACTCTTGTTCTCTTCTGACCCCGACGGTATTAGGGTATCCGAGGCCTAGGGAGTCTCTTCCTTTCCCGCCTTAATTGGCCCTTGTCTCATCTTTTCTGATTCCCTCCTTCTGCGAGGGGTCAGCCTTCTTTTTCTTTTCCTTTTACCTCCTGCCTTGTGCTCTAGGCCCTTAAGGAGGCAGGGTGTATGTAGCCCCACCACTTCTGGTGCACCCTCGATAATGCTACACCGTCAGGGGCTCACGGCTGGTGAGTTCGGGAGTTGGCGACCCCGAGGGATTCCTGAGCTGGGTCCGTTTTCCCCTTTTGTCCCTTACCTTTGGGGCGGACCCTCTCCACTTTCCTATATGCCTTTCATGGCTCTCCTTCCTTCCAAGTCCCTCAATCCGCCTTCTCCGAGGGTTGAGGGCATTTCTTTTCCTTCTGTCCTTTTATTTGCCTTATTCTCCTTTAGTTTTCCATTTCTTCTTCTAGTATATAGGTTAGTAGTTAGTTTTAGTTTTAAGTTCGCTTTTCATTTTCATCTTCACGATCACCCAAACCATCAGGGGCCGATAACCTAGATGTTAGTCCCCTTAAAACAACAATTATCATCATCATCATCATCTCTGGTGATGCCTAATGAGATCTAAATCTAACACTGGGAGGTACTCTACCTGTGTTTTGAGTACATGGCGGCCAAGTGCATCAGCGTTTGAGTGTTTCTTTCCGGGTTTATACACCACCTTGTAATCAAATTCAGACAGTCTCAAGGCCCAGCGAGTTAGTCTGCTGCTAGGGTCCTTGAGGTTAAGCATCCATCGCAATGCCGAATGGTCCGTTACAACTGTGAATTTTCTACATAACAGGTAACATCGAAAGTACTTAGTTGCCCATATTACGGCAAGCAATTCACGTTCCGTAGTGGAATAGTTAGATTCGGCTGTATTCAACTGACGAGGTGCATAAGCTATCGCGTGCAGTAGAGGAGCAGGGAGGGTTCTGCTTCAAATACCGTTATTTATGCAAATGAGGGGGGCGTGGCAAGGTCAATGACCTTGAGGTAGGTTATGATCAATGACCTTGAGGTAGGTCATTGACCCTCAAGGTCGCCTGGACCCCGGAAGGTAAACAAACCTTGGAGGGTCCAGGAACCGGTTTGAGGGGGTGTGGGTGGAGGGGAGGGAGGGGAAGGGGGGGAGGGAAGGGTGGGGTGGGGGACGAGGGGGGAAGGATGGAAGAGGATCTGCACGAGACCCTCCTCGACCCAGTCTCTCTGTTGGACTGAGCGCCTTCTCTGTTATGGTCTCGTGCTATATAGCTTTGCTTTGTACTTGATGAGATCCGAGTGTTGCCGAAGGTTTCCGAATCTTTGTCGGTGAATGAATCGTCAGATTTGAACGGTCAACTGGCGTGTGTGTGACGTCATAGTATATTACGGGATGTGGGGTAGGTCATGGACGGGAGTGTTTTGAATGGAAAACATGAATGGTGGTGGGTGGTGGTTGTTGAACCCTGGCGTGCTAGGTTTGCGGGTAAATAAACGTGAATGAAGATGGCACCGTGAATGGAGGTTGCGACGTCACAGCAGATTACGGAATGTAGCGCAGGTCATTGATGAGAGTGTTTTAATGGGAAACATGAATGGAGATGGATGGTGGTTGTTGAACCCTGACGTGCTAGGTTGGCGGGTAAACAAACGTGAATGAAGATGGAACTGTGAATGGAGGTTGTGACGTCACAGGCAGAATGTAGTGTAGGTCATGGATGGGATTGTTTTTTTCTAATACTTAACGGTAAACAAATTGTTAATGGGTGGGGGATACAAAACGCATGGCATGTCGGTTCAGCCAGCTCGACATGAAATAAAAACAAGATGGTGTAATGTCTATTGATGACATTGGAATATTCCATCTAGTTGTGAAGATATGAACTGTGCCGACTGTCGAAGCCTATCGCACTCCTCTGAGTCAGCGATTGAATAAATGACTGATAAAATTAAATGATGGTGGAGAGTGTTGGTGGAATGAAAGTTAGTCAGGAAAACTAGAGTACCCGGAGAAAAACCAGTCTGCTTCTGTTTTGTCCAGCACAGATTTTACATGGAGTAACTGGGATTTGAACCACAGACCCAGCGGTGAGAGGTTGGCATGCTTCTCCCTAAGCCATGGAGGCATAATCACAGAGACCTAGTGCAGCCGAAGAATTTTCATTTATGCTGACTTGGGAGATTTGAATTTATGTGTTATGGAGCTGAGGATATAGAATGTGTGCTAGATGGTTAATGGACATGGATGGGTGTTAGAATGAATAATCTGATTTGAACGGTCAACCTATGTGTGATGTCACAGGAGTGAATTTCTGAGATTGACACCTGACATGTTGGCTCGCTCAGCTTCATATAAAAAAATAAAAGTGGGAATGATAGACAAATAAATCAATCAAAACAAGAATATTTTTTATTAATATTGTGTTTTTTTTGGTACATTTACTTGTTTTAATTATTTTTTTTGACAGCTTCTTCTTCCGCTTCCTCTTCGGTGTCGCTGCCACCTTCATTTTCCTCCTCCATCATCATCATCATTTGCACGAAAAATTCCGCCATGACGCGGTCATTTGAAAAACTATAAAATAGAAAAAGTGTCTTATCAATGTCATTAGAATACCCAATCTAGCGGCGAGGATATAAACTGTCTTGATGTTTGTGTCAGGGTGAACCAAAGTACACAGAAGAAAACCTCCTAAGTTATGGAGGCATACTCCTTGCACTTCTCTGCATCAATGATTAAATGACAGGCAGAAGGTAGGAAATAATGGGAAAAGAAGACTGGCCTCTTGCAGAAGGAGGGAATCAGAAAAGATGTGGCAAGGGCCTTGGATACTCTAATACTGTTGGAGTTGGAAGAGAACAAGAGTTGGCCAAGCGAGGTTGACAGGAAAGAAGACAGAGAGGAGCTTGACACAAGTAAGTGGAAGCAATGCTGAACTCGGCTGTCACCTCTGTAGTTGTAAAACCCGCGTTCTGCTATATGTAAGCTTTTGGAAGCTGAGTTTAAAAAATGTTTTGCAAGAAGAGAATAATACTGTTAATTTTGTTATCCTTAATTCAACCTTCTTGATTACTCATGCTTCAAAGATCCTGTCCAGAATGATTTACAAGAGGATTGAAAGCCAGATAGAAACGGAGTTGGGTGAAGATCAGTTTGGTTTCAGGAGAAATGTAGGAACAAGGGAAGCTGTACTAAGTCTTAGGCTGATTTTAGAAGGTAGAATAAGGAAAGATAAGAGAACGTTCATGGCTTTTGTAGATTTAGAAAATGCTTTTGATAAAGTTGATTGGACTAAATTGTTTGACATTTTGAAATCAATTGGAATAAAGTACAGGGATAGGAGGGTGATATACAATCTGTACAGAAACCAGACAGCAGTCATTCGAGTTGAAGGACATGAGAGAGAAGCTGGTATTGAGAAAGGTGTAAGGCAAGGCTGCAACTTATCACCCATACTTTTCAATCTTTACATTGAACACGCAATGAAGGAAATTAGGGAAAAATTTAAAGTGGGGGTGAAGATTCAAGGAGAAATAATTTCAACTCTGAGATTTGCTGATGACATAGTCATCTTGGCCGACAAGCCTGAGGATTTGAATGAGTTTTTGAATGGTATGGACTCCGTCTTACAGAAAGAATTCATGATGAAAATTAATAAATGTAAAACAAAAATACTGGAATGCAGCCGAAATAAATCAGAAACCTCTATGGAGATCAAATTGGCTGGTGGAAAGCTGAAGGAAGTAGGAGACTTCTGTTACTTAGGAAGCAGAATAACCAGTGATGGACGAAGCAAAGAGGATATTAAAAGTAGGTTGGCTCAGGCAAAGAAAGCATTTCTACAAAAAAGGAATCTGCTGACATCGAATATAGATTTAGGTATTAGGAAGTCATTTTTGAAAGCCTTTGTCTGGAGCGTGGCGCTCTATGGAAGTGAAACTTGGACTATTGGTGCAGCAGAAAAGAGGAGAATAGAAGCATTTGAAATGTGGTGTTACAGGAGAATGATGAAGATCAGATGGGTAGATAGGGTTACAAACAAAGAGGTATAAAAACGAGTGGGAGAGGAGAGATGTTTCTGGTGACTGCTAATGAAGAGAAGAGATAGGTTGGTAGGACACATACTAAGACACCCAGGAATGGCAAGCTTAGTTATGGAAGGAAGGGTCGAGGACAAAAACTGTAGGGGTAGACCAAGGTTAGAATATGTTAAACAGATTGCCTCCGATGTAGGGTGTTGGAGCTATGTAGAGATGAAACGATTAGCTCAGGACAGGGAGACATGGAGAGCTGCATCAAACCAGTCAAAAGACTGAAGACTCAAACAACAACAATTCAACCTTTGCGGTACCCTACACAGATCTCACATGAAGTGAGTGAGATTTAAACTGCAGATCAGCGGTGAGAAGCTGGTATACTAATGCTAATTTACATAACAGCGCAACACAATTGTAATGTATGAGTAATTATACTGTTACAACTCTAAGATATTGAAAGCCCTTTTGACATTAGACTGGTATCAAGATTGATGATGTAGGCTATTAACTTTTATTCTTGTTAAAGCAGTACATTTAACAGGTCTCCAACCGGTAATACAATTTGCATTAAATTACAATAAATTAGTCATGTTTCTTAAGTCGGACTGGGAGAAAAAAAAAGTTGTTTGTTCCAACAAGGCTGTAGCGCAGCATTAGGTCATGGGTCCAAGCTCTCTGCTGACTCGGTAGACGCGTGGGTTCGAGCCCCACCGTCGGCCGTCCTTGAAATGGTTTTCCGTGGTTTCCCATTTTCAACACCAGGCAAATGCTGGGACGGTACCTTCTGATAGACCACGGCCGATTCCATCCACATCGTTGCCCAGTTTCATTCATCTTCATCCATTCCATCCCGACGCGCAGGTTGCCCACGGGCGTCGAATAGAAAGACCTGCACTCGGCCTCTGAGGAGGCCCCACGACAAAAAAACTACATATGAAATTAAATTTAAAGTTTGGCAGGACGAGTTAATGAGTGATGAAACTAATGGTAGGTAATGAATAATGATTGTGTGACCTCTGGAGAGGCCAAGTGCATGTCTTTCTAGTTAACACCCGTGGGCGACTTGAGCGTTATTATGAGGATGAAGTGATGATGAAGACGGTACATACACCCAATCCCGGACCGCAGGAATTAACTCTAGGTGATTACAATCCCTGAATAATGATTGTGTGGTCTCTGGAGAGGTTGAGTGCAGGTCTTCTAGTTGATGTCTGCGGGCGACCTGCACGTTATTATGAAGATGAAGTGATGATGAAGACAACACATACACCCAACCTCGGAGGCCCAGGAATTAACCTCAGGAGATTAAAATCCCTGATGGCTTGGTTGAGAATCGAACCCGGGGACATTTTGGGTCAATGTCTAGCACGCTAACCATTTAGCTACAGAGCTTGGCATGATGGGTAATCAACCTCATAAGAGATAAAACTAATGCTGAATGGAACTGGGTAAGAATGCAACCGCGGTTTGTTAGAAGTTATCATCACAGCATGGGGAACCGCAGAAAGCCATTTCAAGGACAGTTGACGGTGGATACTCAAACCCACACGTTTTCCAAGTCGGCAGAGAGCATAGTCCCCATGACCTAACGCTGCGCTTTAGCGAGTGGGGCTGCTGTTATTATAGTTAATTAATATATATGAACAAGTGTTAAAGAAAGTACTACTTGCATACAATTTGCATTCTCGACTAGTACAAGTTATTACACAAAGGCTACACCCGACTAAGTTTATAAAACCTTGGTTAGCGTTCTAGGCTTTGATTTAATTTTTTATCCCGGTATCAATTTAAAAAAAAAAATATTACTTACATGAAAATGTCCAGAGACGAATCCCAATTGTTGGATTCTTCCTCTTCAACATCGATAAAACTCTCCTGATCAGACATAGCAGTGAATGATAATTCTTTGTAAAGTAGCAGGTTCATTTATACTAAATATGGAGGTCATCCAGTTACTGAGAAAGCGGACAAACCGGGGCGTTGCCTATGATTGTAAGGGTATATAAGCCGTGACATTATTGTTGTTAGCCAGAGAAGTCCACGAGTTTGTAGTAAACACATCGCTTTGCTGCAAAGATCTTCTATCAGGTAATATTGAACACAGTACTTTTAGTATCTCTAACTGTCGATGGTTACACAGTTGACCTTAACAATTTATCAAGTGGATAATAATAATATCAAATGGGTATATAAAACTATTATTGCAACTAACAGTCATTACCAGGTTTGACGTCAGTTAAAAGAGGTATTACTTTATCTCGCTCTATCCAACTGATTACTGGACTAAGCGCTTTTAGGAGACTGCTCGTCTTAGCAAATAAGTTTTGTATACACATTTGATGGTTTAGTCTATAGATCAGGGTTTGAGTTAATGTGCTAATAAATAAAGGTGGAGGGTACCTGAACATTTTTAATAGTTTACCTAAACACTTTATAATTACCTTTCAGAACCAATATGTCTGCTATAACAGTTGCGAATCTCATTGGCAGAGCAACCGGCCTGGAGACTAAACGTTTACAGGACCTGCCAGTTAACGAACCCTATTTGGTGACAGCTGTTCGCAGGGTAAAAACGAAATATGGGGCAAGAATAATTTGTGAACTAGAAGATTTCGCTGTCTTCTTACCTGCGAGGTTCATGGAACTCAACGACGAAGCTGTAAATGACCTCAACAAAGGAACCATCTACCTAAAATATTTGGGACTGGAAAATTAAAGATGTTTGGTAGAATTTATTGAAGAATCAAATAAAATTTGAAATTTGTTAATGTTAAAACAGAATTTGCAGAGACAATAAACTTTGTTTGTTTTCATTCTCTGCAAACTGTTCAGTGATTTGCTGTTTTTGAGTAAATGTAATTACTGTAAGTGTCATGATGTCAGCACTAGAACTTAGTTGGCAGGACGTGGATAGTTGTTTTAATAGTAAGTTATGTAGCACTAAAATTAATAATGATGCTAAATTTTTAGACCCAAATGAATTTTTAAACGCTAGCTACAACATTTTCCAAAATAAAATGCAAGACTGTTTAAGAGAACATGTAGCGTTAAAGATTAACGCTGAGTTATTATGTGATTTTGTTATTTTAAAACAAGGTGTTGAAATAACAAAACCGATTTATTTACATACGAAAAGGTGTGAATTGTACCGCACTGATAATATACACAGTTGGTATAGTAAAAACATTGTCGATAAGCTCATGACGCGCTTTGCCGAGTTTCAAGAATTGGAAAGTGGCAAATCGCTGGAAGCTATCAACCATTTTAAAATTAATGTATGCACCTTTGATCCCATGAACAGTGGTTCAGCTCATGTTAATTTACCTAAACAGTTGGAAAAACATCACGCAGTCATCAATGTGGATAATAATGACGTTTTTTGCTTTGTTTGGTCCTTGGCTGCTGGGTTAAGTCCTGCAACTGAAAATGTTCACAGAATGGGAAAATATCACCAGAAATTTATGGAATTAATGATCAGTCTAAATTTAGCAGACATAGAATTCCCAATGGACCTCAACGCCATTTCTCGTTTTGAATCTAAAAATCCGCTTTACTCCATTAATGTATACGGAGTTGAAGGGGACAAAGTTATTGGTCCATTGTATGTGACAAAGGGAAAAAAAGAAAAGCATTTTAATTTACTGTACATTGAAGGGGAATTGTGCAACCATTATTGTTATATCAAAGATCTTTCTAGACTAGTTCGTTCACAAGTTACAAAAAAAAGGGTATATATATGTGATCGCTGTTTGCAATATTTTACTAGCAATCAAAAGTTGGCAGCACATACTATTGATTGCATCACACAACCAGCGGTAAAAATTACATTTCCAGAAAAGGATAAAGCCAGTATGAAATTTCAAAATGTGTCTCGTCAAGAACCGCTTCCATTTACAGTATATGCAGATTTTGAATGTTTAACCACACCCATTGACACATGTAAACCAGATCCGACACGTCCGTACACTCAACAAGTACAGCAACATGTGCCATTCAGTTGTGCCCTAAACGTGATTTGTTCATACGACCCTTCACTTTCATACTTCAAATCTTATCGCGATGCAGATGCTGCTGCTTGGTTTTTAAATGAATTGGACGCCTTGGCAGATCGGGTGAACAATATCCTGCAAAATCCAATTCCGCTTCAAATGTCGGACGCAGAC
Source organism: Meconema thalassinum (assembly GCA_946902985.2). NCBI lineage: Eukaryota > Metazoa > Arthropoda > Insecta > Orthoptera > Tettigoniidae > Meconema > Meconema thalassinum. Next base: position 497,805,194 of record OX336392.1, on the reverse strand, counting down.
GAGGCGGTTTTTGCAACAGCAACCACTTGTCACATTTGTCAAAAACCAATAGCACCTTGTGACACGCCAGTGAGAGACCATAATCGGTACACTGGAAAATTTAGAGGAGCGGCTCATAGTGTATGTAATTTGGCATATAAAAGAGCACGCTATATTTCTTGTTTCTTACACAACATGTCTCGGTATGACAGCCATTTAATTATTAAGGAATTTGCTAACCTTGAAAACCAAAAGTTTAATTTAATTCCACAAAATCATGAAAATTTTATTTCGTTTTCGAAATGGCGAAATGGAATCAGTATACGATTTTTAGATTCGTATAGATTCCTCGCATCATCATTGGATGCGCTTGTTCAAGGGCTTCACCCAAACAATTTGCATTTTGTACGTCAACACTTTACTGATGCCAAACAATTTGATTTATGCATTCGAAAAGGGGTGTTTCCCTATAATTATGTAAACAATTGGGCATGTTTACAGGAAACTGCACTCCCTTCAAAGGACAAATTTTACAATGACTTAACAAAAAGTCATATTTCTGAAGAAGACTATTTACACGCTCAAAAAGTATGGAACGTGTTCAAGATATCAACTTTGGGCGAGTATGCTGATTTATACCTCAAAATTGATACACTACTTTTGACAGACGTGTTTGAACACTTTCGCAAACTGTGTCTTGAAATCTACAATCTAGATCCAGCCCATTACTACACCCTTTCCGGATATAGTTGGGACTGTATGTTGAAGGTGACTGACATAGAACTGGAACTATTAACAGACATCGACATGTTACTCTTTTTTGAACGCGGAATACGTGGTGGTCTTGTGCAAAAGCACGCCAAAGCAAATAATCCATATATGGATACATACAAACCAAACCAACCTACAACATACCTCACCTACCTAGATTGTAACAATTTATACGGATATGCTATGGAAAAACCTCTTCCATATCAAAATTTTCGATGGCTGACTTCAGATGAAGTTTCAAATTTTAATTTAAAAGATGTGTTGAGCAATGACACGCGTGGCTACGTTCTAGAGGTCGACTTATTATATCCCTGTGAGATACACAATGATCATTCTGATCTACCATTTTGTGTTGAAAAATTACAACCTCCCAGTTCACGTTCCAACAATAAAAAGTTGCTGGCAACGTTAAATTCAAAAAATCGGTACGTCATACACATTGAAAATTTAATGCAATGTTTGAAACATGGTTTGAAACTGCAATCCATTCACCGCATTATTTGCTTTGACCAAACACCATGGTTACAACCGTACATGCAATTGAATACTCATCATCGGCAGCACGCCAAGACCACATTTGAATCAAATTTTTATAAATTAATGAATAATGCGTGCTACGGTAAATCAATGGAAAATATTCGAAAGCATAGAACTATTCATTTGGTAAACCACTGGGACGGTCGATATGGCGCACGAAAATATATAGCTATGCCTAATTTCCATTCTGTACGAGTTATTGAAACTGATTTAGTAACCATTGAATTGTCAAAGACAGAAATCATGTATAAAAAACCAATTTACTTGGGAATGGTAATACTTGACTTTTCAAAATTTGTAATGTATCAATTTCATTATGAGTTTGCCAAACAAAAGTTTGGAGATGTAAAATTACTGTATATGGATACAGACAGTCTTATTTATCAAACCAATAAGATAGATGTTTACTCAGTGATGAGAGAACATCCAAATTACTTTGATACCTCAAAGTATGAGGTTAACAATATGTTTGGCATAATTCCTATGAATAAAAAAAAATAGTTCTATTTAAGGATGAGTGCGCCGGTGATGTTATGACAGAATTTGTGGCTTTGGCGCCGAAAATGTACGCATTTTCAACACAAAAGAATAAAGGTCAATGCAAAGCGAAGGGTGTTCTTCGTAGCGTCACACAATTCCTCAATGTTGAGGAATATCGTTGTGTACTCTACGCAAACACCTCTCGCTTATACCAGCAAACACGCATTCTTTCAAAGAACCATAATATTTTTACAGTAAATCAAAATAAAACATCGCTGACAACATATGACGATAAACGTCTGTGGGATGGTGTAAATAGCTTGCCTTTTGGACATTTCCACACCTAGTAAAAAAGAACACACTTTCATTTTCAATTCTTTTTATTAATATTGTATGTTTTTTACAAGAAGAAAACTAAACCATATTTTGTGTATACTATGAACTGGTGGACTGATTCTCAAATAAATACTTAACAATATTTGATTCATGTTTATTACTTTGTCCTTTTCCTCACTAATCCACCACCAATCATTAGCTTTGACTTCATCGCTCCTGCTACAATCAAGGCTGCAATCGTCTCACCAATAGAAGCAGTAGATGACATCACACGCTGCATGGCCCTTCTTAGAAGAATGCGGTCTGCAACTCGACGTACTTCTATATTCTTGTTGTAAGCAATGTCATGATCTCTACACGCTGCATCCAATATGTTGATTCCAGAATTCCCTTGTGCTAGACGTTGGCTTAGTTTAGTTCCAGGTCCACAAAATTGATAGCCAGGAATATGCAGTTCAATGGGAAGTAGATCAATGGCCTTGTTAACAAGACCATGACCAGCAAAGGTCTGGCATATCTTTTTCAAGCGTTGTCTTACTTTTTGGTGCTGGCGATACTGCCGCTGCTGTCTCTTCTTCCTCTTCTTCATCGCACCCATGAAATGACGAAGCAAAGTCTTTACAGGACGGTATATTTGTATGCCCGTGGTACAATTTGATGAGCTGACACGTTCCACACTGTTTAATGGAGGGCATTTTAGTGATAGACACTTGCTGGTGATGATTAAAGTCAGTGCATGGTTGTAGTTCGCGCAGACCAGGATCTCTGGTCCACTCACGAGGTACACTGTGCCAACTATTTTTCACCGCGTTTGAAGCAACATAAAAAAGGAACGCCTTGGGCAAAGCGTTCAATTCCTCGTCTGTGAAACTGTCTAGCTTCTTTTTGCAGGCGAAAAACTTGACAATAGCTCGCTCTGTGGGGTTGGCGTCCAAACCTTCAATTGCAGCCATAATTCTACACATCCGCACTGATCGCTGGTATGTCTCACACTGTAGCCGACGTTACAGCGCTTTACACTCAACATGCAAGTTTTGACATGCTTTGCGAGCTAGCCAATCAAAAAGTTTCCAAACATTTTGAAGTGTTTTATTTTGTAGAGGTTCATCAGGCACGGACAGGTTGTACAGTGCAGGACATCCCAGATCATGAAGGTCAACAAGTTGACAAGTTGAATTAACATACTGACGCAACCATTCCTTTTTTTCGCTTCCCTTTACAAAGACAAGGTCAGCGCCAAACAAGTGAGCTTTCAGAACAAATGATAGATGATGGTAAGGAATGTCACCTTCTTTCCAGACTAGTCCCAAATTGCGTTGCAACCACTCTGTTTGTCTTCTGTCCTCGTCTGACTGCAAATGCAATGGAAACGGTGGTTCAAAGATAAAACTGGTTACTCTTGGTGCCCACATGGTTGTGCAGTCAATAATTCCAACTTCTTTAAATACAAACTTGTTTCCGTTCACCTTGAAACCCTGCACGTCGACAATCAATGTTTTCGGCATGGCGACGGATATCACACCTTCCACTACCGCTGCTTCTTAACAACTAACTGATTGGATAGGAGCGAGAAAATAATACACACACAAAAATCAATTACACAATTTTATTCATAAAGTTATCAGTACATCGCTTACAATTTTTTATCATAGGATTTGGACCATCCCAATCACAATGAGAATCTTCTCGATGCATAAAGTGTCTACGACAGGGACGGCAGGCTGCAACATCCGCCGACATACGGAGGTGTAATGGTAGCTTATCCCAATTAAGATGAATGTCGTGTGCACCGTACGCGGTCAGAAATCCAGCTGGTAAATAGGCAATCAGATGCTGCGGCATTTCACGAAGAAATTGCGCTTTATGGTAGGCGCGTATTGCTAAACTCACCAGGGTGCGATAAATCTCAAATGCTGCATCAGCGTCTCGACTTGTTGAGCAACGATCGCATTTGCAGTCCATGCAATCTACCCGCTCTCCAACATGACAAGATGAAGCTTTGGCAACACCATCGTCCACATTATTTGTTTGATTGGTGATGGGCTTGTTGTTGTACCCCCTGTCATGAATACCAAACGTAGACATGAATCCATCCGGTAAATAGTGAACCAGATGCGGCGGCATTCTAAGCACAGTATGATTCTTGTGATAGGCAGTTATAGCTTCACTCACTAGGGCGCGATAAATGGTAAACCTTGAATCTTCATCTGAACTTGGTGAATCACTTTCACATTTGCAGACCCGCCTCGCAGAGGGGGTTGTGACTTCATCGTAGCTTTCCATGACTGTGAAGGGCAATGGAGGAAGACATGCTATTTATACTCTGGTCACCATGTTGGACAGCGGTTGATAAAACACTTGCGCCTCGTGAACAATAAGACAATAGGCTGTTGTTTTTTCTGGAATAACTGTAGATGTTTCAAATTCTAGTCTGATATCAATAGTTGTTTCCTTCATCGACTCCTCCAAATACGAACAGTCCATCACCACCAGAGGCGCCTTGGACTTGAAGTCTTGTGGTGATAATAGCGGACATGCCTCTTTCTGATAATAGGATGACTGAAAGTTTACAAACATGTCACAAAGCTTACCATATTTGTTCTTGTTAAAGTTTAAATCCATTCCCTCATAGGGAAAGGTAACACCGTTCAAAAAGAGTCGTATATTTCGTAATTGGATGTGGTCAAATTTTGATGCATCTTTATTCTGTTGATATTTGCGATCTGTTTGAAATCCAACCAGGACATAGAGGGGACGCTCTGTATACCGTGAGGTTTTTATAGACCAAGTATGTGTATCGGAGAGTGGTAATACCGGGTATTCATGCAGCTCCCAGCTTCTAAATTGAATGGGTAAAGCTGTATCCTTCTCCACAATCTTGAGCAGACTCAATTTTTTCTGATCTGATAGAGTAACGTGCGGTACTTTCCATAGAATTCGTTGCAGTAGAATTTTTGTATCTATTGGCGCTGTATCAGCTCCCTTTAGCGCATTATAATCACTCCTGTCTCGTACAAGAATCAGATCCTGTCTTGCGTTCACAACAATGCGCTTATGATCCTCTGCAAAGCCTAGTATTAATTTTAGAGGTAAATGTCCAGTAAATGTACCATCATCGTTAATCATCCAGTCGTTGGTTGAGTTGGGACACCAACCAGCCATACAAAAAGCTTTACTCTCTTCGCTTCCATACGAGGGATAAAGTTTCATGACACTTGTTATGCCAACATTTCGAGTAGTATCCACTTCAATACCGTTGATCACGTAGCGAACCTCAGAAAACAAAAAGGCCAAAGCATTGTTGGCCAACTTTGACGTTGTTGGAATGGTACCATCCAATTTGGTGAGTTGCCCTTCAATCTGGATGTAACTTTCATGTGGAAGCGTGTAGATATCTTGTTGGTTAATAGTAATGCGAATCTCATCATTATTATTTAGTCCCTGAGTATACGGTTGGTAGGAATGGTGTTCAATTCTTACAATACCCTCCTGTACTTCGACAGGGTTTGTCACGTCCAGAATCGAATTCATGACGTAAGGTGTAACCAAGTTGTTGTAGGATCTGCTTGATGACACGTGTTAACCTGTACACGTGTTGAGCACAACTAACACCTGTTCTTGACAGCGTTGCCGCTTTATACACTTGTTTCATGCTGGCTTCAGATACAGTTTGTAGGTCACAGGTGTATGAGGGTCTAACCGAATGAGACGTTGGTTTCTATTCACCAGTCTTAAGGTAATATTCCTGATGTTGGTCACACTCACAGGATGATAGAGCACCACCGACGGGTTTTCGCGGATGATGTAACCACCAGGTGAAGTAACAATAAAATCATAAAGCGAATGCGAGGGATCTTGATTGGTGTAGCCGTCTGTAATAATATTACACGTGACAGATACGTGATGATCTTCAATTATTTTCACCGGTTGGTCAGACTTGTGTATCACGTTCGGTACTAACACTTGTGGTGAATAGCCTAACAATGGCCCAATCGAATCTGGTTGAGATTTAAAATCAATCCTAAAAGAAGAAAGAATACTGCAGCGATGTGTCACGTTGTTGGCTATGAGTTCAAACTTGCGTGTCCCGTCAAGAAATGCTTTTAGACTAAATTCCTTGGTGAGAGTTGTGTAGATGTGATCGTGAATATCATCTACGGTGTAGCTGCCAGACGGTAGAGTTAACACATAGTCATCGTAGTAGAACTTAGTCTTCAATTATGTTGCAGATTCTATTATAGCCTTCAAACGAAACAAGTCCCAGCACGTAGGGTCGTCGTCCCAATTCAATAGGAGGATAAAAGTCAACAGTTACTTCCGCACCTTGCCCGTGCACTGTAAACGTTCTACTTTCTGTTGTCATAATGACCACGTCACCCGCCGTGCTCGGTCTTATATAGAAAAGTCAAACATAGACGACCGCACTGTTGCGTGTTAAAATTTTGCACTCGTTTCACATTATAGTGTATTGTTGCACTGCTTCCAAAATAGCGAACAAGCTCTGTCGGAGGAGGAAGGTTTCCAAAACTGTCAAAGTACCACACGGTTCGCCCATGCTTTATGTAGGCCACATAATGCGTTCCCGGTCCATGACTGTCATCCAAATTAACAACTGCACTTTCATGGCTCCGTGGTCGAGACGGTAGTTGGTTGCGCATAAACACACCTCGAAAGTGGGAGATCTTTAGCTGTTTTGCATACCTTATAACTTCCTCATGCGTCATGGCTCGTCGTGGCAGTGCATCGATTAACCGTTTTTTGGCGACATGTAAATGCCGAGTCCTTTCTTGTAGGGTGCTAGCTTCATGTTCACACCTTTACCGCGCAGTGCTATGGCCTCCATAGTTTTATTATGCCTTTCACTTTCCTTCAACTGTTGCTTCGCCTCCTCAACAGCTTTCACCGTTCGTGCTACCGCACTTGCTCCTCCAAGAAGTGAACCCAGGGCTGCTAGTCCAGCAAACAGTGCAGGTAAAAATCCACCACGTTTCGGCACAGGAATAACTCGGGCACGTTTTCTAAAACGTAGTTTACTTTTGGGATTCGCATGCAATCGTGCTGCTCGGAGTGCTTTCTTAATAGCCAACTCACTATTTGTTTCTCCGCGCGAAGCTAGACGTGCCGCATGAAGAATAGTTTTAAAGCCTCCCTTTCTTGACAACTTCTTCCTCTTCTTCACCATGTCGATCACCCAAACCATCAGGGGCCGATAGCCTAGATGTTAGGCCCCTTAAAACAACAATTATCATCATCATCATCATCTTCTTCACCACATATCTCTGTTTCACCATCGCGACCAAAGAACAAGACAACCTCACACCGCAAAGTATTGAACACAACTAACACTCCTCAGGAAGGGAACCTATAATTATTTATTCAATGGTGGCTGTATATTCAAGTTCTATATATAGAGGAAAATCGTTCATCGTTTTCCCCGCCGCTTTTTCTTCAGACGAGAGTTTCAAATGAAAGAATAATTTGTCTCCGGCTTTCACCGGTTGATCAATAAGTGGTTGAACACTACCGTTTAATCGTACCTCTAAATGTTTCAAATCTGGTGCATACTCAATTACACGAATGGCACCATCATACATTAAACGGTAATTGTCGTACCCCGAACGTAGTATGTAGGCGAGGTTATTGGGATCTTTTACCGGTTGTTGGTTTACAATGTGAAGCAGAAATATAGAGGGTATTGATTTAATAAAAAGTGATAACCGTTGTCCCAAAAATCGTTTGGTCGTCACGTCGTGAGGTTGCACAGGATCAGCAACTTCGGCTATTCGTCTTCGCTTCATCTGTAGAGCGTTCTCCTTAATTTCCCACACCTTTTCCATTTCAGAGTTTAAAAACCGTTTTGTACAAACATCTTGATCATCTTCAGGATCGGCCACATGCACAAGGCGTGCATTATTTGCTGTATAGCCCTTTGCAGTTAGGGTGGGCACAATACTGAGCACCTGTTTCACCTTGTTATCTACATAGTCCTTTCTAGCAGCGTCCGTGTTGTTTGTTGGAAGAGCCAGCTGAGTGATTCGACGTTGGTGTACGTCATAGTCCTTTGCTTCTGTTAACACCACAGCATTGGTTAACACATAGGCTTTGGTGCACACATCTTGATCGTTCACAGGATCTGCAACGCCCGTAATACGTTTATTCTGAGCCTCATAATCTCCTTTGATACGTCTTAAGTGGAAATAATCTACATACTTTTTTGAACATGCGTCTGAGGGTAATACGGGTTCTGTTATATTGGTCAATCGCTTTCCATTAAAGTTGTAATTGCCATCTGTTGTGCGTGGCAATACATTAGCATCAACATATCGTTTAGTTGCCGGATCTGTATCATGTTTTGGATCGTTTGTCAAAGCAAATCGTTCATTTGTTTTAAGAGTTCTCCCAAAGGCGTCCATGGTTACACTGGAACTGAAACACCCGCTTGCCTCATGTATATAGAGACCAGCTCTTCCCCTTTCACATTTAGTTGATATGCAGATTATTAAGCAACAACATTCACTTCCGGTGGGAGACTTGGTTTCAAACCTCTTCTCAACATCGTCCGAACAACGTCATGGATCACTCTTCCCATCCTCCATTCGCTGTCTCATCGCCGGCCCGTCAGGATGTGCAAAAACCAATCTTCTGCTTACCCTCATCACCTCCTTAAACGGAGTGCGCTTTCAAAATATCTATATCTTTGCCAAATCGCTGTATCAACCGCTGTATGTGTTCTTGGAACAGGTCATGTCAGGTCTGCGCAACATGGGCTACTTCACATTCGCAGCCCACGAAGATGTCATTTCTCCAGACAATGTTCGCCCCCATTCGCTTATGATTTTTGACGATGTGGCCACAGAACGACAGGGTATTATTCAGGCTTACTTTAGCATGGGACGTCATAAATATATTGATTGTTTTTATCTCGCTCAAACCTATTCGCGAATACCAAAACAGTTAATTCGTGACAATGCCAACGTGATTGTTCTCTTCCGACAGGATGAGCGCAACATGCATCACGTCTACGATGATCACGTGAATCCAGACATGACCTTTCAAGCCTTTACACAGTTGTGTGCCATGTGTTGGAACGCTCATCACCACAGTTGTCTTGTTATTGATAAGCAGAGCAACATCAACAATGGACGCTACCGCATGGGATTTGATCATTTCATTCGTATTTAAGTAGCTGCATTGCTTTTCTGAACATCATTTGTTCAGATGTCATGGCGACAACAGGGAGTAAATTAAAAAAGCACATAATCCGTGCACGAAATAGCATTCGACAAAAGTTTCGCTATCTAAAACGTGCACATGCCGACAGTGAACTGTTTGTCGAAAAACATTTGAAGTCACCTCTGGAAGCTGTGTTGAAAGGAACATCAAAGCCTATTACACGCTCAAAAGAAACACAAACAATTGAAGAGGAGGAAGAAAATGATGAAGAACCTGACGATGTTTTTTCTCCATTGCTTCCGTCTTCTAGCTCCAAAGAATCACCGCTGCCCCAGTTTTTGAAAACATCAATAATTGCTGAAACACCCACTAGACCCAAAGAAAAGCAGCCTACTCTTAAAGAAATATTAAATACGCCCGAACAATATGTGCGGTTAAAATCCATTTTACTACAAAATTATGGTGCGTTGGTTACTCCCTTCCTTGAAGATCTTTTTACTAAGAAACTGATACTACCTATGGCGTTCGCTATGAAAACAATAGATTTCGAATTGGCGATTCACCAATCAAGATAAGTGACAATGTTTTGATTGTTAAAACAGTTCGTTACAAATTGACGCCAGGTCTTTTAGAACTTTTATTTTCACGTACACCTTCTACCGAGGACTATGATAAAGAAGATCTTGAAAAGTATAAAAACATCTTGATGGCTACAAATGGTTTTAGACGTAATTATAAACATTCTGAAGCAGTAAATGCTAATAAGAGCTTCAAATATAAAACCATCATATCAAAATTGTTTCCCACCTATGCAAGTGTTCGCCGTGCAAATTCAGCGTCCGGTATCACATTTAATACTTTGAAACCTTTCATCGATTTCGCCTATTGGAACAATCCAAATAAGTTGGTTAAACGTCTGCAACTGTTGCGTGCATCAGAACAGGCTGGTCATACCGGACACGAGGCGGAAGTTTTAGAAATAGAAGAGGAGCTTCGTCATGCTGGCATTATTGTCTAATGAGTCAACGTGTTCATACACCCTCGCCTGTTAAGGCTGCCATTGCTCGCGAGTTGCATAGACCAGCTCGTCGTCTCTACCATCGTCGTCATGTCATCACACGGGGCGTTGACAATCTTTGGCAAGCTGATCTGGTTGAAATGATTCCCTATGCCAAAGCTAACAACGGGGTCAACTATCTGCTCACCGTCATCGACGTTTATTCCAAAATGGCCTTTGTTGAACCTGTTCGGAATAAATCTGCACAACTAGTCACCGCTGCATTCAAGACCATCATTCAGCGGTCAAGACGACAACCTCGTTTGCTTCAAACAGATCAAGGCAAAGAATTTTTCAACAAGACTTTTTCCGCTTATCTCAAATCACTTGACATCCATCACTATTCCACTTTTAGCAATCTAAAGGCAAGTGTTGTAGAACGTTTCAACCGCACACTCAAGACGCGCATGTGGGAACAATTTACAGCAAGAGGATCCTATCGCTGGCTTGAACTTGTACGCGACCTGGTGACACGTTACAACAACACTAAACATAGAACTATCAGAATGAAACCACGCCTTGTAACCAAGAACATTGCGCAATTGGATCGCATTCATCACAAAATCAAAACGGCAGATCCGCGACGTCATCGATTACGTATTGGTGATTATGTGCGCATTAGTAAACATAAAACAATCTTCGCCAAAGGATACACACCAAACTGGAGCACAAAAATATTTCGTATTCGCAAGGTAAAACTTTCTAATCCAGTTGTTTATTTACTTGATGACCTCAACAAGCAGCCAATCCAAGGAGGATTCTACATGGAGGAACTGCAAAGGACGCAATATCCCAAGCATTATCTTGTTGAAAAAATTGTACAAAAACGTGGCAATAAACTTTTTGTTAAGTGGCTAGGTTTTAATGCCACATATAATTCATGGATTAATAAATCAGATCTGGTGTACGCCTTCTTGTTTTTATTTCATGTCGAGCTGGCCGACTCAACATGCTATGCGTTTTGTATCCTCACCCACCCTACCATTTACAGGAAATACTACTCCAGATTCATTGACGTTTGTTTACCATTGAGCACATTCAACAACCAGTTCATTCCCCCTCTCTCTCTCAATCCCATTCACTACTCCAGATACCATTGATGTTTGTTTACCATTGAGCGCTTTCAACCCCATTTTGTTTGTCTCTCAGACACATTCACACCTAACCAACCTACCACGTCAGGTTTCAGCAACCACCATCCATCTCCATTCATGTTTTCCCATTAAGAACACTTCCAACCATGACCTACTCCACATCACATAATCTGCTATGACGTCACACACACACACACACACTAGTTGACCGTTCAAATCTGTCGATTCATTCACCGACAAAGATTCGGAAACCTTCGGCAACACTCGGATCTCATCAAGTACAAAGCAAAGCTATATAGCACGAGACCATAACAGAGAAGGCGCTCAGTCCAACAGAGAGACTGGGTCGAGGAGGGTCTCGTGCAGATCCTCTTCCATCCTTCCCCCCTCGTCCCCCACCCCACCCTTCCCTCCCCCTCCCCCCCTCCCCCACCCCTCCCCTCCACCCACACCCCCTCAAACCGGTTCCTGGACCCTCCAAGGTTTGTTTACCTTCCGGGGTCCAGGCGACCTTGAGGGTCAATGACCTACCTCAAGGTCATTGATCATGACCTACCTCAAGGTCATTGACCTTGCCACGCCCCCCTCATTTGCATAAATAACGGTATTTGAAGCAGAACCCTCCCTGCTACTCTACTGCGTGCTCTTGGCCATGTGCCAATACAGCGCCAATTGCCAAAGCACTTGCGTCCGTGCTTAACATAAACGGCAGAGGAAAATCTGGGAACACTAAAACTGGGTTTGAAATTAGTTCCGATTTCAACGTCTCGAATGCTTCGTGACATTCATCACTCCATTTAAAAGGAATTTCCTTTTTTGTAAGTTGGGTGAGGGGTTTTGCAATTTCCGCAAAATCTGGGATAAATCGTCTGTAATACCCAGGTAAGCCAATAAATCCTCTTACATCACGCACTGATTTGGGTTTTGGATACTCAGATACGGCTTTGATTTTCTACGAATCCGGGCGGACACCATCCGCACTTATTACATGGCCTAGGTAATCTACCTGATGGGCTGCGATGTTACATTTTTCCAACTGAATAGTCAAATTTGCCTCTCTTAGTTTATCAAAAACAGTTCTGATTCGTTCGATATGTTCTTCAAGAGTTTTACTGAAAATTATTTCATCATCTAGATAAACAAGACAGTGGGTGCTTATCAAGCCCGAAAGTACACTGTCCATAACCTTCTGGAAAGTGGCAGGTGCATTAATGAGGCCAAATGGGAGGCGCAAATCGTGATAATGACCCGTTGGTATACTAAAGCCTGTCTTTTCCTGACTATCTGGGTCCACTTCAATTTGGTGAAATCCGCTGCCGAGGTCTATTATCGTGAAAAATGTAGCACCACCCAACATGTCTATAATTTCATTTATCAATGGGAGGGGGTAATGAGCAGGGGTTGTCACACTGTTTAGAGCCCTAAAATCTACACAAAATCTATATTTAGGTGTGCCGTCAGCCGACTTTTTGGGTACAATTACTATAGGGGCTGACCAGGGCGAAACGCTCGGAACGATAATTCCCTTCTTTAATTGGTCATCTATAAATTCCTGTACTAGTTCTTTTTGAGCATGAGGCACTCGGTACGGCCTCTTGAAAATTGGTTGAGCTGTGCCTGTTTCAATCTTGTGAGTAATTTTGGTGGTACTTACCAATATCCCTTTGTCTTCGTTATAATAAAGGTCTTGATATTCTAATAGAGTGTTTAGTACTAAACGTCTGTTCGCTTCCCCAAGATGAGAAAGCTTTAGCCATAGCTCGTCAATCATCTCAGAGTCACAGGGTATTGTAATCCAACAATCCCTCTTGCTACCACCTGGGCAACGACCACCTTTGGAGAGGTCCAGCCTCTCATACTCAAAATACTTGGGCTTCCCCGTGCACTGGGAAGGACCCGACGTGGCAAGTCCTCTCGCTTCACCACCAAAATCACACTCATCATCTCCTGAAGTGGTTAGCTCCCTCGCTACACCACTTAACTCATTGACATTAGTACTAAACTCCTCCACATAGGCAATAGGTGTACCGCTAGGAATAGACAGTTCTTCCTGACTGATGTTAATTGATTTTGCAATAAATTTATTATCTTCGAGTGTACTAAGCACTCGTGCTACTCGTACGCCATGTATGCTCACCTCGATGGGTTCCAAAATTACTTCAGTATCTGTTTTTGGTACTGAACCAGAGGCTCTAACAGACACCATCACTTCGCTTCTTGGTGGCAAATTCACGCATTTCGTGATGGAGACTTGCGCAACCTTCGAAAAGGAGCTAAGGATGGCCAGTTGTAATTCCTTAGAGGATGACCCGCTGAGACCTTGTATGTTCAGTTTTCTGGGTGAAACTGCGACATCCTTTGAGAGAGGATGGCATGCACTAAGCATGACTTGTGTCTGTTCAGAGTGTCCAGCTACAAGCACCCTCGTGGATTTCCCAGGATACGAAAAGTTAACTACTCCCGTGGAATCCGGAGCTAGCGCTGATCCACTTCCTACTACACAACAATGAGGCGCTTCCTGAGGGGGATCGCTTTCCATTGTTACTACACAAGGTATGACACCAGAATTAATCCTACGCGTTATCTCGAACCTCTTCCTTTAAGGTGTACCTGGCGAAGAGCCACATCAATGACAGCATCCCAGTTGCTAAGCATATCAACGCCTATAACCGCTAGGTAACCTGCCGGGAGGTCGACTACTAAAAATTTTGCCATCAAGACGCTAAGTTTTGGACCTAAGTCCACTAAAACATGTTGTTCACCGTAGACTTCTAGTAATGCTACTGAAATTCCTTTAATTTTTAAGCGATTCTCTAATATAGGCATTTTGGAAACTCCTCTCTGTAGTAGAGAAATCTGTGCACCAGTATCAATTACAATACGTCCTGTCACATGTTCTATAGTTCCAATGCACACTAATTCGTTCGTATACTCATCTATTTTATTGTTATCAATTTGGGATCCAACCGCTACGACTGGTGGTGCTGTGTTATCGCATTCCCGTGTCAGTTTAATTTCTTCGTTATTTACTCGTGAGGTTCTCGAACCGCGGTCTTCTTCGAGACCTCTTGACCATTTGGGTGATTCTGATTACGTATCTCTACATTGTTAGTTCTGTTTTTACATTCACGACTTGTATGCCCCTTTATATGACAAGAAAAACATTCTACATCTCTCATGAAATGTCGCTGGTTCACATCCCGTGCGCGAGCTGGTTCCTTAGCCATGCATTCTCGTGCGATATGACCATGTTTACCGGATCTATAACAAGTAATTGATCTTGGGCGATCTTCATTGGTAATGAACACTTTGCGTTCATTCATAGCAGGGACAGGGGTCGAACCTAGGTGTCGTTCGCGAGAACGGGCGATTAAGACTGCGTCGCTCAAACATGTGGGAGGGGGTAAATGAAGACGTGTGTAGAATCCTACCTGACCGTACAGTCCTTTAAGAAAATATGTCAGTACTTGAGCATCTACTAATTCAGCTGCTCCGAGCGAATCATAATTCATTCCAGATAAAATACCCTGACCTAATGCCTGAAGTTGTTCTGAGTAATCTTGTATCGGTTCTCCTGCTTTCTGTTCTGCACTGGCTAATTTCTCAACGTAAGACCTAGTATCTGTCCTCTCTGCGAATCTTTCATGTAATTTATTACGAAATTCTCGATAGGAATTAAATACTGTGTGCTTTAGAGACACTTTTACGTATGTGAGGGCCGAACCTGCGAGCTTCCGCTTAGCGAGACGAATTTTATCTACATCACGCCACCCATTCAAATCTCCTACCTCTTGTATGGCATCTAGCAAGTCTGTTATTCGGCTGTTAGGTAAACTAGGATCAAATACCGGGATTGTTCCTATTAAATTTAGGCGATCTGAAGGTAATTCTACAGGGATCGTGTCATTCAACCTGGATCAACTTTCATTACCAATATTTACGCGGTCTATCAACATGTCAATAGCTTCCTGTAAGGCGACTTCCTGTCCATCTATACTTACGTTAGTAGCCATGGTACAATTAAATCAAATTATATCAAATCAAATTAAATACATTATATCAAAACAATCACTCAAACGAACGTTTACAATGAAGCTATACAATCCTAACACACGACGTAATTGTACACTCAACACAATTCCTATGATATCACTAATTAAATTCACACGGTTGTTGACACAGTTATTTAGAACAAACGGAGACAAGTATTTAGACATTACATGCAAGAAAGTGAATCAAAAACAATGTTAGACAGTATTAAAGAGATACATTAGTATGCCACTGGACTACGTTAAGTTGGTTGTAAAAAAAATCTATAAGATAACAAGACAACAACAATACTGCTCTGAGACTCTCTGAGATATAGGTAAGGGGATGACTGAAGCTATAAAATCGAATTACATGTAATCCGATAATATTACTTTACAAGAAATCATCCCACCCATCGCTGCCACCAATCTGTAACGCTGCCGCCGCTTTCGTTTGAACGTCGGCCCTCAATATCAGTGCCTTGCCAGGAAAATTTACTACCACCAATCTCTAACGAAGCCACGACCCTCTAGATCAGTGCCTCGCCAGGTGCATTTCTGTTACCAATCTGTCTCACTCTATTCATGGATAAGAACTTTGTTAAGTACCTGGCAAACCACTTAAAACCAAGAGCCGAATTTCAATCGTTTTCACGAACAGATAATCGTGAAAATTAATAAAGGTCTCTCAGAGCTGAGAAAGCCGTTACCTGATTGGGCATATGGGAGGATGGTTAGGCAAAAGCATGCAATAAACTTCTTTCTTTAAAGTGATGTCTATTTCATTCTGACAAATACAAACAATTATAGCATGGATGCTACATATTCTAAACTACATGGGTTAGTAAAATAACAATAATTAACTTACATGTCAGAACAATCTTTGTTTCAGCGAACCTAGCAGCGGAGCCTAAGTGTTGAATTATTGGGTGCTAATTAAGCTTCTTACCTCAATCTGCCAGGCCGAGCAACGCAAGGCGTTGGTCCTGCATCTTACGGAGAGTGGACAGCACACACACCGTCAGATCTTCAATGGAATACAGGCCTCGAACGGCTCTAGACATGCTATTTTAAACACTTTACTTGCGTCTCCCACTCTTTCAATTTCCACCCAATGGTTACAGTTTCCTCTCGATCTGATTGGTCGAGTCTACAATTACAGCAAGTATTTTCGAGCAAAAGGGGGGTTTATTGCTGAGCAAGACTCGTATAAGAAAATGTTCCTACGTCAGCCCATTATCACGCCTTAAAGTCATTTAAAACCAATGTGGGCTTGACTAGACGAGCCACACACGACTTCCTCATAACAAGGCTATAAGTTGACACATTTAATATTTGGTCACACGCTACAACAAATTAGATTAGGGACTAGCGCGAGTAACCATATATCTAATGGCAGCAATAGAAATTAATATGATTCCTGCATGCTAGCAGAGAAAGCGCTCGACATGTACAGTCATTGATACTGTAAAGAATCTCTGTACTAAGCTAGTTAAAGAGGGTGTCCAAACTAGAATTAAATCAGAGGTTAGAAACTAAGGAAATTCTCACTTAATACGCAAAGTACGCCCACTGCGTCACACTGGTATTTCATAAATGTATCCGATTACTTCTGTTTCCTTCCTAAAGTGTCTGTAACGTTCTCTTCCCATACCCAAGTTTGCTGACATCAACCTCATCATTCCTTCCCTGTGAATAATTGTTTAGCAATACATTGGCAATAACTGAAAGTATTTTTTCACTTAATAGACTAATTTGCACTCCACAAAGGCACACATCATTTGGGAAACCAGTATCACCAAACTAAGTTGTTTTAGACACAACAACTAACACCCTGTTTTGATCTTGACAGTTTAAGAACATGTCTTCATTAGCATCAATGGAGATCAATGCACTTAGGTGGTACACTAGGTCTGATGGAACAGTGAGACCACCTCTGTTAAGGGTGTCAAATTAAGTATCATTGGTAGAGGCTTCTTTTCCTACTAAACAATCAACACAAAGTGAACATTCTAGCTTTGAGGAGACCTGGAATGCAGCATAACCTGATACATACAGAAGACAGGAAGAGTCAACTTGAAAGTAAAAAAAAAAATGTTTCCTGAACAATGCTTAAAAATGGGGCTACATTTGGAGAACCTGTCCCTTCCGTATTTACATTTTGAAAGTCTTTGTAAGTATCAAAGGACCATTTCAGAACACCATACTCGGCAGATTTTATGCCTAAGAGAGATTTCAATCTGTTTCTTTTCTGCCTCTAAAACTTAAAGAAATGAAACATTGTTTTATGTGGAATCTTTTGAAAGTTGCACTATCACAACTGGTATAAATACACCAATCCTTGAACAGCTGTGGTTTATTGTGAATGCTAGCAGCAAATGAAGGAAAATCTCTTATACTGTCCTTCACCAAAAGTTTTTGTGCTTTCAATTCAAGAGTTTCACCCTGATTGACTCTTCTGTCCTCAGAATCCCTTCGCTTCTTGGTTTCAGGAATGGACAAGTATGACGACAAATCTGGAAAAATTGTAGACAGGGCTCCTGATGCCAATTTCAATCAATCCATCGGGCGCTCCTTCCATTCTCCAGGTGAGTCCTTATATTTCTCTGCTTTAATAATATCATCTTCTTGAAAATGATTTATGCACACTACAGACCATTTCGAAGGTTTTCAGTCCTTGCGAGGAATTTTCCTAATCCAGGCCTGGCGCAGGTTTTCGTCACTTGGGAACCTAATCACGGTATTAGGGTATCCGAGGTCTAGGGAGTCTCTTCCTTTCCCGCCTTACCCCCCAAGGGCTCACATCTAGTGGGACGTGGGTTGGCGACCACGGGGCCCCAGCTGAGTCCGGCATTGCTTCCACTTACTTGTCCCAGCCTCCTCTCTGTCTTCTTTCCTGTCGACCTCACTTGGTCAACTCTTGTTCTCTTCTGACCCCGACGGTATTAGGGTATCCGAGGCCTAGGGAGTCTCTTCCTTTCCCGCCTTAATTGGCCCTTGTCTCATCTTTTCTGATACCCTCCTTCTGCGAGGGGTCAGCCTTCTTTTTCTCTTCCTTTTACCTCCTGCCTTGTGCTCTAGGCCCTTAAGGAGGCAGGGTGTATGTAGCACCACCACTTCTGGTGCACCCTAGATAATGCTACACCCTCAGGGGCTCACGGCTGGTGAGTTCGGGAGTTGGCGACCCCGAGGGATTCCTGAGCTGGGTCCGTTTTCCCCTTTTCCCCCTTACCTTTGGGGCAGACCCTCTC
Organism: Meconema thalassinum; assembly: GCA_946902985.2. Taxonomy (NCBI): domain Eukaryota; kingdom Metazoa; phylum Arthropoda; class Insecta; order Orthoptera; family Tettigoniidae; genus Meconema; species Meconema thalassinum. The sequence continues at coordinate 497,786,488 of OX336392.1, read as the reverse complement.
CTCTTTCACTTTCCTATATGCCTTTCATGGCTCTCCTTCCTTCCAAGTCCCTCGATCCGCCTTCTCCGAGGGTTGAGGGCATTTCTTTTCCTTCTGTCCTTTTATTTGCCTTATTCTCCTTTAGTTTTCCATTTCTTCTTCTAGTATGTAGGTTAGTAGTTAGTTTTTAGTTTTAAGTTCGCTTTTCATTTTCATCTTCACGATCACCCAAACCATCAGGGGCCGATAACCTAGATGTTAGGCCCCTTAAAACAACAATTATCATCATCATCATCATCATCATCACCCCCCAGGGGCTCACATCTTGTGGGCGTGGGTTGGCGACCACGGGGCCCCAGCTGAGTCCGGCATTGCTTCCACTTACTTGTGCCGGGCTCCTCTCTGTCTTCTTTCCTGTCGACCTCACTTGGTCAACTCTTGTTCTCTTCTGACCCCGACGGTATTAGGGTATCCGAGGCCTAGGGAGTCTCTTCCTTTCCCGCCTTAATTGGCCCTTGTCTCATCTTTTCTGATTCCCTCCTTCTGCGAGGGGTCAGCCTTCTTTTTCTCTTCCTTTTACCTCCTGCCTTGTGCTCTAGGCCCTCAAGGAGGCAGGGTGTATGTAGCCCCACCACTTCTGGTGCACCCTAGATAATGCTACACCCTCAGGGGCTCACGGCTGGTGAGTTCGGGAGTTGGCGACCCCGAGGGATTCCTGAGCTGGGTCCGTTTTCCCCTTTTGTCCCTTACCTTTGGGGCGGACCCTCTCCTCTTTCACTTTCCTATATGCCTTTCATGGCTCTCCTTCCTTCCAAGTCCCTCAATCCGCCTTCTCCGAGGGTTGAGGGCATTTCTTTTCCTTCTGTCCTTTTATTTGCCTTATTCTTCTTTAATTTTCCATTTCTTCTTCTAGTGTGTAGGTTAGTAGTTAGTTTTAGTTTTAAGTTCGCTTTTCATTTTCATCTTCACGATCACCCAAACCATCAGGGGCCGATAACCTAGATGTTAGGCCCCTTAAAACAACAATTATCATCATCATCATCATCATCATCCTTAAGGAGGCCGGGTGTATGTAGCCCCACCACTTCTGGTGCACCGTAGATATTGCTACACCCTCAGGGGCTCACGGCTGGTGAGTTCGGGAGTTGGCGATCCTGAGGGATTCCTGAGCTAGGTCCGTTTTCCCCTTTTGTCCCTTAGCTTTGGGGCAGACCCTCTCCTCTCTCCCCTCTCCTCTCCTCTCCGCCTTTCATTATATTTCCTTTTCTCTTTAAGATTCCCGCACCTTTTTGTAGGTATTCTTAATCTACGTTGCATTTTGTAAGTTTTTTCGATGTAAATTGCATTTAGTGAGTGTTTTTCAACCTCACTTGCATTTTGTAAGGATTGCCAATCAAAATTGCTTTTTAGTAAGTCTTTCAATATTGGGGGGTCTTCTTGTGAGTATTTTGAATTTCAATTGCATTTTGTATTTTAAACCTACCCCGCTTTGTTCAAGTAGTTAAGTCTCAATTGCAATTTTGTGGGTATTTTGAATCTAAATTACATTTTGTAATTATTTTCAATCTAAATTGCATTTTGTAAGTATTGTCCATCCAAATGAGAAGTTTGAATCTACCATACCTTTTGTAAGCAATTTCAATTAAATTTTGTATTTTCAACCTACCGCGCTTTGATGATGATGATGATAGTTGTTGTTTTAAGGGACCTAACATAAAGGTTATCGGCCCCTAATTTGGGTGATAGCGAAAATGATAATGAAACGAAAACCAGAACGAAAATTAAGTGAGACAGAAAATACTTACAAAAAGGAACTCAGAGTGAAACAACTCACAAAATGTTCTTACAAAAGGGAATTTAGAACGAAAAGATTCACAAAAGGAATAGATTGAAAAATACCCACAAAATGAAGTCTAGGTTCAAAATACGTACAAAGTGCAATGTAGCGTCGAAATACCTACAAAATGCAATTGAAATTCAAAATACTTACAAAATGCAATTGAAATTGAAAATGCTTACAAAATGTACGGTAGATTCAAACGACTCATGTGGATTGACAATACTAACAAAATGCAATTTAGATTGAAAATACTTGACAAAATGTAATTTAGATTCAAAATACCCAGAAAATGCAATTAAGAATCAAAATGTGTGCAAAATGCCCACCAAACAAAATGCAATTTAGATTCAAAATTCGTGCGAAATGCGGTTTTGGTTGAAAATACTTACAAAATGCAATTTAAATTCAAAATTCTCATTAAAAAGCCCGGCTACCTGCATGGAAAGACTTACCAAAAAGCAATTTAGATTGTCAATCTTTACAAAATGCAATTGAAGTTGAAAACAATCGCGAGATGTAATTTAGATCGAAAAAACTTACAAAATGCAACGTAGAGTAAAAATACCTTAAAAAATCGCTAAAAGGGAATTTAGATACACGGTGAACCAAGTAACAAAAACAGTGCGGGAATCTTAAAGATAAAGGAAATATAATGAAAAGAGGAGAGGAGAGGGGAGAGAGGAGAGGGTCCGCCCCAAAGGTAAGGGACAAAGGGGAAAACGGACCCAGCTCAGGAATCCCTCGGGGTCGCCAACCCCCGAACTCACCAGCCGTGAGCCCCTGAGGGTGTAGCATTATCTACGCTGCACCAGAATTGGTGGGGCTACATACACCCTGCCTCCTTAAGGGCCTTGAGCATAAGGCAGGAGGTAAAAGGAAAAGAAAGAAAAAAGGCTGACCCCTCACAGAAGGAGGGTATCAGGAAAGATGAGAGAAGGGCCAAAGAAGGCGGGAAAGTGAAAGACTCCCTGGGCCTCGGATACCCTAATACCGTCGGGATCGGAAGAGAAGAAGAGTTGACCAAGTGAGGTCGACAGGAAAGAAGACGGAGAGGAGCCCGGCACAAGTAAGTGGAAGCAATGCCGGACTCGGCTGGGGCTCCGTGGTCGCTAACCCACGCCCACTAGATGTGAGCCCCTGGGGGATACCCCGCTTTGTTCAAGTAGTTAATTCTCAATTGCATTTTGTGGGTATTTTGAATCTACATTACATTTCGTGCGTATTTTCAATCTCATTAGCATTTTGTGAGTATTTTGATTTCACTTGCTTTTTGTAAGTATTTCGACTGTACGTTGCATTTTGTACGTATTTTGGACTTAACCTACATTTTGTGTGTATTTTTCAATCTATTCCTTTTGTGAGTATTTTCGTTCGAAATTCCCTTATGTACGTATTACCGCTCTCCATTTGGTGAGTAGTTTCAATCTGAGTTCCTTTTTGCAAGTATTTTTCCTGCTACATAAGGCATAAATGTTGGGGCTCATTGTCTATTTTATCTAAACCATTTTCGTTTCATCCATAGCAGTGAGCTGATTTTTATCTTCATCCTTTCGTTTCAAGCCATTTCATTTCGTCAGGGGCCGATAACCTCGATGTTAGGCCTCTTAAAACAACAATTATCATTATCATCATTTCCCGCCTTAATTGGCCCTTGTCTCATCTTTCCTGATACCCTCCTTCTGCGAGGAGTCAGCCTTCTTTTCTTTTCATGTTATTCTTCGAGGGTTGGAGGCATTTCTTTTCTTCCTGACCTTTATTTGCCTTATCCTTTTAAGATTTCTTCATTTCAGTGAATTCCGACAAAAAGGAGCGCGGCATCACACGAAAATCACTCATTTTAGAAGCGGCTGTAGCTGAAGTTGGAAATTAACCCTGAGCGATCACCACACACGTTCAGCGCCAGACTTCTCTCATGCCATACCAAACACTGCGCATGCCTGCTAAATACTACGACCTATACCATACACGCTCAGTTTTACACTGCGACTTAAGTTTGCGCATAACGTAGCGGGTGTGGGGTCCTTTAGAGAAATACAGTATTACTTTTAAAGATATATATAATTAAATGATGTACTTGTCCAGTTTTGAAACTCACTTTAGGACTTGGCCAATTTTGCAACTCATCGATATAGACTTGGCCGGGTTTGATACAAAACTTCCGTGAAGAGGGTAGCTTAAAAACATTATTGTTATATTACAAAAGAAATCGATCGACACTGCTGTTAAGGAATAATTTTAAATTCAAGTTACTGATTTATTTGAATATATCACATCACATTCACTATTGTACGACAAATTGACAACACTGATTTCAAATAATTGGAGTGTCTTGATGTACATTTTCACAAGTTATCTCGTCGTCTGTCTCTTCCTCAATGTTGCCATTATTAAACACCCTTTTTACCACTGTAAATCATCCAGTTTTCTCCATTCACAACCGAAATGTTTTGATATGAGATTGTTCACATATTTTACTTTCCCTTGTTTTATAGGTATTCCAATTGAAAGTTGTTAGGGAATCACATCACGAAAAGTTTTATGTTTCTTAGTGATGCCTTTTTCTAATCCAATGTCGGGGCGGTAGAATTCTTCCCCTCTTGCTAGATTATTGTCTGTTTTAGCACTTCGTCTTAAAAGGAACCTGTGACAACCTGAAATGCAGTGCAGAAGCTGCCTTGACGACGATGACAGCCTCTTCTTTCCAGTCGTAAGCATTCCAACTTTCTCCAAGTACCTTCACTGATCCGTTCATAAGCATTGGATTTCCTGTCACCTTACAGGAACATCAAGTCCATCCCTTTTAAACCTTTTGAAGACTCCCATTACCCTGTGCTTTGTTACTCCTAATGCTGAGTGAAAAGTCTGTCGACACACTGCAAGTCGAATCCCAACTTGATTCACAATATTGTACTCCATAGTTATTCCTTTCCCTCACCCTTGTCTCATCTTTTCTGATACCCTCCTTCTGCGAGGGGTCAGCCTTCTTTTTCTCTTCCTTTTACCTCCTGCCTTGTGCTCTAGGCCCTTAAGGAGGCAGGGTGTATGTAGCCCCACCACTTCTGGTGCACCCTAGATAATGCTACACCCTCAGGGGCTCACGGCTGGTGAGTTCGGGAGTTGGCGACCCCGAGGGATTCCTGAGCTGGGTCCGTTTTCCCCTTTTGTCCCTTACCTTTGGGGCGGACCCTCTTCTCTTTCACTTTCCTATATGCCTTTCATGGCTCTCCTTCCTTCCAAGTCCCTCAATCCGCCTTCTCCGAGGGCATTTCTTTTCCTTCTGTCCTTTTATTTGCCTTTTTCTCCTTTAGTTTTCCATTTCTTCTTCTAGTATGTAGGTTAGTAGTTAGTTTTAGTTTTAAGTTCGCATTTAATTTTCATCTTCACGATCACCCAAACCATCAGGGGCCGATAACCTAGATGTTAGGCCCCTTAAAACAGCAATTATCATCATCATCATCATCTTGTATATAGGTTAGTAGTTAGTTTTAGTTTTAAGTTCGCTTTTCATTTTCATCTTCACGATCACCCAAACCATCAGGGGTCGATAACCTAGATGTTAGGCCCCTTAAAACAACAATTATCATCATCTCACCTCTTCTGATACCCCCCCCCCAGGGGCTCACATCTAGTGGGACGTGGGTTGGCGACCACGGGGCCCCAGCTGAGTCCGGCATTGCTTCCACTTACTCGTGCCGGGCTCCTCTCAGTTGACCTCACTTGGTCAACTCTTGTTCTCTTCTGGCTTTAATAGCTCTTGTTCCTTCCAAGTCCCTCAATCCACATTATTCGAGGGTTGAGGGCATTTCATTTCCTCTTGTCCTTTATTTGCCTTATTCTCCTTTTGTTTTCCCTTTCTTCTTCTAGTATATAAGTTAGTAGGTAGTTTTAGTTATAGTTAACATTTCATTATCATCTTCACGATCACCCAAACCATTAGGGGCCGATAACCTAGATGTTAGGCCCCTTAAAACAACAATCATCTTCATCATATTTTCTATAACAATAGGTTGATCTGTAATATCACACCTCTCCTTCTGTTCATCAGCTATGCTTCAAAAATACGCATACTGTTTATACTGTAATAATAAAATTCTGGGTTTCACAATATTCTCTTTGCCTATACTCGAGTGTCTCAAACGCAGTTGTCGAACACTTCTGACAATTTTTAACGTTTCTTTTTACATTATATTTCGTTCATCTAACAAATTTGCTTTATTCCGGATAACAATGTCATTTCTGTATCTCTCATTTCATTCATGACAAATCTCCGCTTTTTACTACTTGTTACAGCTTGTTACAACTTGTTACACCGCATTAACGAAATTATTTCACTCTCCGGTGTAAATTAAAAGAATGAAAATTTCTAAAGAAGTTAGCTTACACGAGTGAAAAATAGTTAATGTGAAAATATTAACAATAGCCGTTAGAAAAATACTTCACAAACAATATTCGTTGACTCAAAGAAAATTGCAAAATTTATAGCAACAACAATAACATGAACTAGGAATTAAATAGTCAGATGTTGGTCAAACACTGGAATTACCCATAAACAAATACTAGCTACATAGTTGTTAAAAATCACTGGTCTACCTTGTGTCTGAAACGCTTGATACAGAATCTGTGCACCTTAACAGATGAGGAATTTCGCCACGTGCGTACGGAGTGCGCCCGCATTCCAATGAACGCGTGTCAGCATTCCCCGAGTTCCTGCTGCCCTGCTTGTAGGTGAGACTGCTCGACCGGTTTCCAGCTGATCTGCACCAGCCTTCCTCCGCGCTGCCTCTCAATGACCCTCGCTCGCGCCTGCATCTTCTCTCTTCTCGATCTACGATCTGGCTTCTGCATTCGCTTCTTTATGACCCTTCTTCATTCGGTCGCTCTCCAGAAGTTCCTGATGTTAGTTTGTAGATAGTGATAAGCTTACGATGATAAATCACCTCAACATGTGAGTTTCTTCTAGTTGTAGTAGTTTGTTTGTGGTGTCCAAGCGTACTGCAGTGAAGTTCCATTGTTGTATCGCTTTGATCATCGCTGGACTTGGCTTAGTTAGTGTAGGTTTAACCTCCCTTCAAAGGGAAATTAGAACATCATCCTCTGTTCACTAAAGTCGTTAGCTATAGTTTCTCTCCCCTTTGACCTGATCTTGAATACATCTTAACAAATGTCTTGTAGATGTTTTTTCTAAAATATTGCAGTGTAGTGAAAAATTCTTTCTTCTGCGTTCTCGCGTGTGTCGGGCTGAAGTTTCACTTCTGGGATAGTGAATATTTGTAGAATATCTCAAAGTATGTCTTCTCTAATTCGACCTTAAAATTTTCTGTAGATATATTCCAAAAATCATTACTAAATTTCTTCTTCTTTCCCATATTCATCCATATACTCTTATTGTTTCTTATTAACAAGGTAGTTCTTCTTTCTGTAGTCTAACGCTTTTCTTGGTTGCCATTGCATGCTAATTGTAGAGCGATTTTCTATACGTGTTGCCTCTTGGAATACTCGAATGATAAGAACCTCGTTCCTTCTCTACCGCTAGCCTCCTGAGTTCATTTTCCCTCTCAAATTTACCGCGCTAGCCTCAAGCTAGTTCATAAACTCACTTATTTGATCATATCTTCTCTCGTAGTCATCTAATTTAATTTCTGTTTTGCCAATTAAATTTCTTCATACTTCCGTGTATTTTTATATACTCCAATTCGTTATAATATTAAAATAATAATTTTAATAATTATATAATCCCTCGTAATCTTCCTTTAAACTGATAGGCTACTTCCATGTTATCATTTTTGATGTTCTTGAGCTATCTCCTCCTTGGATCTCTTGACACGTGTCCGACCTTCAAGTATCCTTGCCAAGTCGCCTCGCTAACCAAAACTGGTTTCTCTCCCGTAACTTCTCAAAACTGTGCACTTTCCTGACCGCTATTCCAATCACACTCCCTTGGTTAAAATATTCCAGACTATAAAATTTCAGTTTCTTCTCTAAATAACAATCTTTCTTCAGGCTAAAATTTTATAAATCTCTTCCTTGCACATTATCAAACCTTCCTGTGCTTTGAAATAACTCAGATCACGAAATATTTTATACACATTTTTTTCTTAGGCTCTCCGTTCGTATCTCTGTCGGTTCCTTTCTCATGGCTACTCATAATTTCGAGTGCAGTACTCTTTAGCGTGACTCTAAGGGATTCCATTGTCCTATTTGAGGAAAACGTGTTATTTTCTGAGCTAATGGTTTCATAAAAGTCCATTAATGTTGTAATCTTTCAATTCTTGCCACAAGATGGCTTCACCCAGAGGAGCCATTTGTAACTTTGAAAATACAAAAAATAAATAAAAAAGAATATTTTGCCTCATAAATGGCTTTTCTATAAAATGTATGCAAATTAAATGAACAAATCCACCTTCTTGAAAGCTCTTATCTCCGGGCGTGTGCAGATATTCAGAAAGGACTGGCTCGCACATAGGCCTTACCATACGTCCTATAAACTAATCAAGACATAGGAAGGTTTTCAGGCATCTAACTAAAAAGAAACTATCCAGTTTAAATTTATGCTATATTCTGAAGCTTGAATTACTCGTAGATAAATATAATAACAACGAGTGACATACAAGGAATGCAATTAGGCAGATATAATATAATAATATGAAAAAGAGCCTGGCAATGATTGATAAATTGTCTTTCACATTAGCGGTAATGCCGTCGTCTGCCGTATATTTCTAGTTCATTTCTACACCACTTTGAAGCTGGTGAGCCATGCCTTTGTGTTTCACCACCATCACGGTCTTCTTCAACGTAGCACAGTTATTTTCATAGGTCTTAGCCCTACTGTGATTGTGGTATTACAGCCAAACCCAACCACGTGGTACCTTCCATAATCCAAGAACAATTCGAAGGTTCAGTCTTCGTGATTTGCGGCCTAACACTTAGCACTTACAGCAAGAGAGACACACTCCCCAACCAGTCATCTCAGTCTCTAGAGGAACAATCAACCCCAGCAGTGCTCTCAGCACGTCCCTCAAGCCACACCTCATACAAGGAAGTACTGTAGCCATCTCTGAATCGCTAATTGTCTGTCCAAGCTCCCCTTGCAAGGCTCTTTCTCGTAACCAGCAGCAGACTTACATTTCACCAACAAGTGACAGGCAATTACTTTGCCCACCATTTCTCCGTACTTATATATGCCAAATCTGTACAAATGCGCCCCAGGGGCTCACATCTAGTGGGGCGTGTGTTGGCGACCATGGGACCCCAGCTGAGTCCTGCATTGCTTCCACTTACTTGTGCCGGACTCCTCTCAGTCTTCTTTCCTGTCGACCTCCCTTGGTCAACTCTTGTTCTCTTCCGACCCTGACGGTATTAGGTTATCCGAGGCCTAGGGAGTCTTTCACTTTCCCGCCTTAATTGGCCCTTGTCTCATCTTTCCTGGTACCCTCCTTCTGTGAGGAGTCACCATTCTTTTTCTTTTCCTTTTACCTCCTGCCTTGTGCTCAAGGCCCTTAAGGAGGCAGGGTGTATGTAGCCCCACCACATCTGGTGCACCGTGGATAATGCTACGCCCTCAGGGGCTCACGGCTGGTGAGTTCGGGAGTTTGCGACCCCGAGGGATTCCTGAGCTGGGTCCGTTTTTCCCTTTTGTCCCTTACCTTTGGGGCGGACCCTCTCTTCTCCTCTTTTCATTATATTTCCCTTTCTCTTTAAGATTCCCGCACCTTTTTGTAGGTATTCTTAATCTACGTTGCATTTTGTACGTTTTTTCGATCTAAATTGCATTCTGTGAGTGTTTTTCAACCTCACTTGCATTTTGTAAGGATTGCCAATCAAAATTGCTTTTTAGTAATTCTTTCAATATAGGGGGGTCTTCTTGTGAGTATTTTGAATTTCAATTGCATTTTGTATTTTCAACCTACCCCGCTTTGTTCAAGTAGTTAAGTCTCAATTGCAATTTTGTTGGTATATTGAATCTAAATTACATTTTGTAATTATTTTCAATCTAAATTGCATTTTGTAAGTATTGTCCATCCAAATGAGAAGTTTGAATCTACCATACATTTTGTAAGCAATTTCAATTGCATTTTGTATTTTCAACCTACCCCGCTTTGTTCAAGTAGTTAAGTCTCAATTGCAATTTTGTGGGTATTTTGAATCTAAATTACATTTTGTGCGTATTTTCAATCTCATTTGCATTTTGTAAGTATTTTGATTTCACTTGCATTTTGTCAGTATTTCGACTGTACGTTGCATTTTGTACGTATTTTGGACTTTACTTACATTTTGTACTTATTTTTCAATCTATTCCTTTTGTGAGTATTTTCGATCGAAATTCCCTTATGTACGTCTTACCGCTCTCCATTCGGTGAATAGTTTCAATCTGAGTTCCTTTTTGTAAGTATTTTCCTGCTACGTAAGGCATAATTGTTGGGGCTCACTGTCTATTTTATCTAAACCATTTTCGTTTCATCCCTAGCAGTGAGCTGTTTTTTATCTTCATCCTTTCATTTCACGCCATTTCATTTCATCTGGGGCCGATAACCTCGATGTTAGGTCCCTTAAAACAACAATTATCATCATCATCATCTGTACAAATGAAATATACCATATTCTTTACAACATAGAATCAAAGCAGGCACCAGAATCTCGTCAAAAGTGACCTAAAATACATTGAATAATTAATAATAAAAAGTATACGTAGGTGATAATAGTAATAATAATAACGACACTGCATCTCCCGCAGACGTGTCCAATGCAATAGAAGACGTTGCCAACACGATAACATTGTTGTTAAAGAAATAATATACCCACCACCCTACATTTAACTGTCATGGGGGGGGGACTCATAAAATATAGGTTACAATGTCTTGTGCGAAGGGGCATCTTTGTAGAGTGCGTTTGTTGGTATTCTGGAGTTAAGCGCATCTGCTAGATCGTTCATGTCTCTCGTGAGTAATTCTGTATTCTCACTGCCGCTAAAAATATCGGGGTTAGTTTGCCAGAAGAACTTAATGGCATTCGCGGTCGCATTGCTGAATAATTGGAAAGAAGTCTCGCGTTCATTCTTTGGAAAGACGTAGAGTTTATGTGTGCGATAGTAAATTTTGGCCAAGCTTTAAGACCTGCGACTCGGGGGACGTGTCCATGGCATAAACGTGTCCGAAGAAATTAAAATTTATTTCTTGATTTTTGTACAGCAACTTTCTTTTATCGTGGAAATAGTTACACATTTTAAGTTATGTACAAAGTCTGAAAAGGCCCACAGTTTTCCCTTTTGATTAACTGGATTCCGGATGCTACATATCACATTTGCTGGTTTTCCGGTTATTCCTAGGTTTATCCAATCCTTTTTGTTCGACTGTGTTCCATCACTTTTGAAACCTATCACTCTCGCTCCAGCTGGTTCCAGCTGTATAATAATTTGGATTAGTATTTTTGCCAAGATATCGCCAGGTGTTGCATTTTTGCTGGCATAAACTGCAATCGTCTCGATCCAATTATTAAGGAGGGGAACAAACATGAATACAAAAGCACGGTTGAACAAGGTATTCATTTTATCCTCCGGAGTTGAATCACCTATGTCCACAAAATCATCCAATTTGAGCGAGGATGAATTAAATTGAATTTCCTCCCACAACTTAACTTCATCGAATATCACTACCCCTAAACGTTGATTTTCGTCTTGTTCATTTGTAAATGCTTCTGCAATTGCATTTATAGCATTCATGTCTGCGCCATACGAGCACTTAAATCCCTTGCAGAGGGTTCTTAAATGACTTTCAGAAGGGAGAGGAAGTAAGCCGTGCCTTAGACAATGCCTGTAACCCTTGGGAGATTTAATTTTGAGAAGCAAGCTCTCCAGAAAAAATTCATCACTGTATCGCATGCCTGTTGCGCTTGATTGGCACTTCTTAAGCATAGTGTCTGAACCGTTTTTCTTTTCCACCTGTAGTCTTCCCTTTTTTCTCTTTTCTTCGGCGTGTCAATTATCGGAATTGTTATCTTTTCTTCCTGGTTATTACTGGCCAGGGTGGCCGAACAGATCAGTGGACATTTCTATAATTGCTGATCAAGGTTCGTTATAGTGATTTCTTACTATGCCGAATCGTGATCAGTGACACCTCTTTCCTTTTTAACTTCCTTTTTTCCGTCACCTGTGACAACCGTTTGTTTCTCTCTGGGCAGTCTTCTGTTTTTTCAATCATGGTAGGACCTTTTGGTTTGTGCACCCGCTCTCATTTTCGAGATGCCTTGCTTTTATATTCGTTTTTTCCCGTTCGTTTGTGATTTTTATAAAGGCGCGCGTAGAGGTGCGAATCTCGTTCATTTAATGTCCTTCCGTTATGCCGGATTTATGCTGACACCATCAAGGTAGGTTACGTATTTTTATCTTTGCTCATTGTATGGAATACTAGGGCGTTCGCCATTTCTAGTATGTCCATGGAGTATGTGTTTCGTTCCCGTTATTCTTTGTCCCCATTTCGTCGTATCTTTTTGTGTTGGTATTTGGTACGGCTTACTGAGTAGCGTGTGTTCAACAGTAAGACCTATGCCATGCCTCTTATCTTTTTGTTTGCCTCTTATCTTAGGATTGCCTTTTCTTATGCAAGTCCATGAGTACGGCTTAATCCCTTTCTGACGTAATTTATTTTGATGGGTATCTTTTATTTTCTGTTGCAATACCTTTCTCGTAATTATTTTTAATATCGGTTATTTGCCCCTTTTTGTGTTTATTCTTTTACGTCATATCTACGCGCGCTTTTTTTAATACTCCGTCCCCCCTCGCACTCCCTCATCTCCTTCAGGGCTATTTGAGCTACCGTTCGCTCCTTTGACGGTAGACTCACTTTCCCCGACTCTTTGTCTAGCCCTTTTATTCCTTATTTTTCACAATGTAATTTTACTCTTTACGAGTATACTTTCCCAAATGTGTTCCCCCCTTTACCGTTATCTCCTATCGATCATGTCATTTACGTTTCGGTCCTTTCAACCGTTATTTTACCTAATATCACATGTTTGACGTCCACTTAACCTCATTCATAGCATGTAATGCTTCCTCGTCATTCCTGGATGTTATCTCTTTGGTCAATACATTACCTCTTCTTTGCCTACGTGTTGAGTATGTGTACCTTATTTATTAGTCTTTATTTCTTTAGGCTAAGCTAAGCTAGGCCCATAATGAAAAGCGCATTCGAATAGAACTTGCATTCACATGGCAGTGAATGTACGTTCAATCCATCGCCTCTGATACCTTCATAACCTTAGTCCGGTTTAATGGGCCCAGCGCCAGGCTAATCGGTACCCACTTCCACTGCGAACTACATCTAGCGAAAGGCCAGACGGCACAAATGGTAGGCAGAGCTTGGTCGCTATTCGAATGTATCGCTCTACATGTAACTACACCTAGTTTCATTCCCCAAAATGACACAAAAGGACCGCTTAGCCCACAAATACGTCCACCTGTATGTCTAAGTTGGCAATATGGTACTTATCGTTTGTTTTTTGTTTTTCATGTGTCGAGACAAAAAGGTGGCTGGAATTGTTGTGAATAAAAGAAAAACAAACGGTTGTGGATTGGGTAGGGAGTTTGTAAAAATTATCATCCTGGTGATAATTTCTTGCCGTAGCAAACGCATTTGGGCTTCGTTGTTAAAGGTAAAGCCTGTATCAATTATATTATCGTGCCTTTTCTGCGAGTGTAATGACAAATATGAACAACGACATCAAGTGTGAAATCGAGTCGCCTACTAATAGTGATGTGTTGCATTTCGCCAACACCAATGCTTCGACGAAACTTGATTGGTTGGAATTCGACCCCCTAGTTTCTACATTGCCTATTCCGGCAGCACATAACTCAAACTTCCATAGTGGAAATGTTGTTAACATCGTGAACAAATGGAATGTCCAATATTCGTGGGAGAAAGGCACTTCCTCGGTATTTGAATTTACTACACGTATTGAAGAATTGTGTGCATGATATGGTTTGGTTCCTGACAGTGTTTTTCAATGCCTCCCTATGCTATTATGTGGGAACGCTTTAAAATGGTACCGTCTAGTCCAGTATCCCTTCAGTTCATGGGTTAGTTTCGTGAATGCTTTGAAAAGGAGATTCACGCCATCTGACTTTGAGCATGCGTTAAAGCATGAGATTTTCTCCCGTACCCAAGCTTTCGGGGAGAATATTGATGATTACGTCACAGCGTAAGTAGCAGCATGGTTACTTCCACCCTGGTCACATACTGTAGCAACCACTTCCAGTCCTATCCCAAAGAGAGCTCTAATGACCTGAATTATCAACTTGATCAGCTTTGTGCTGCCCTAACAAAAGAAAAATGCCACAGGTTGCATCCACTTGCGACGCACTCCTTGGACCATAAAGACAAGAGCATGGTTTGCCACCAATCTCGTTCGACCTTTGAGTCATAATCCTCCAGTCCGACTATATGGCCCTTCTTCTCATTGTACTGCAACCCACTTTTCAGGGCCATTTCATCAAGGCCAAGGCGATTTTTCAGTTGCTCTCCTTATTAATTGAAGCTGACAGTCATTTACTCCTGTGTCAAATGGAATGTTAGCAAGAATTTTCTGCAACGTTGATTCACTTGGGAGGGGGCATCACTTCTCGAAGGAATCTATACAATTTGCCACTTCGTTTGTATGTTGACAATGCATAGATTTTCTTTGGCATTGTCCATCTTCTGCCATGATGTTTTCGATTCAAATTTTGCAATTCGTTTCCTACAAGGACTTTCGATGCTGGTGACATCAAGTGCTCCACATGTGCTATGGTTGTCTCATCATGGAGTACAGTTTTCAGACTTTTGAAGTCATACTGAAGTGAGACGACACTGTTTGTCAGTTGTCTTGCCTGATTGTGATATTTCTGTGATTGCTGATACAAACGAACCTAGCGAGGAGATGAGAGTGCTGATGACTGCAGATTGCTTTCTGCTAACAATGCTCTCTTAGAGAACCTTTGGCACTTTGTTGCTGAACCTGAGAAAACGAGAGTCATTAGTTAATTGCCTTTCATCAAGGGAATGTTTAATATTACTATTACTATTGTCATTAAGCTCTAAGGCATATAACCGATTGAATTATCTAAATACATTTGAAATGAGTTGCTGATTGTGGATGTCAGTACAGCATTGAACCTCAGAGCAACGTATCACCGAGTTGGCAATGCACAAGTTTCTGGTAGAATACCAATGACATTCTTCTTAAGGTATTTATGTAATTAAGTGGGAGCAAGAACCTACATGTTGGACCCTTTAAAGCAACAATTATCACCACTATTATCATAATTAAATAGGAATCATTTGTCCAGACCAACTGAGTTCCTATCTAAGTAAATCTCCCTATGGTATAGTTGGGTTAATTAGCAGTGATTGGTTGCATTTTACATTGATACAGGAAGTGTGTGTGTTGACGTGGGTATAGCGGGATATTTAAGGTACTGATTCCCCCAGGGGCTCACATCTAGTGGGACGTGGGTTGGCGACCACGGGGCCCCAGCTGAGTCCGGCATTGCTTCCACTTACTTGTGCTGGGCTCCTCTCTGTCTTCTTTCCTGTCGACCTGACTTGGTCAACTGTTGTTCTCTTCCGACCCCGACGGTATTAATGTATCTGAGGCCTAGGGAGTCTCTTCCTTTCCCGCCTTAATTGGCCCTTGTTTCATCTTTTCTGATTCCCTCCTTCTGCGAGGGGTCAGCCTTCTTTTTCTTTTCATGTTATCTCCTGCCTTCTGCTCAAGGCCCTCAAGGAGGCCGGGTGTTTGGTGCACCCTAGATAATGATACACCCTCAGGGGCTCACGGCTGGTGAGTTCGGGAGTTGGCGACCCCGAGGGATTCCTGAGCTGGGTCCCTTTTCCCCTTTTGTCCCTTACCTTTAGGGCGCACCCTCTCCTCTTCCACTTTCTTATCTGACTTTCATGGCTCTCCTTCCTTCCAAGTCCCTCAATCCGCCTTCTCCGAGGGTTGAGGGCATTTCTTTTCCTTCTGTCCTTTTATTTGCCTTATTCTCCTTTAGTTTTCCATTTCTTCTTCTAGTATGTAGGTTCTTCTAGTATCATCATCTCAACAATGCGCAACTGAGATGAGAGCATACACCCCTTCCCCTTTGTACCCCGCCACGGCTGACCTTGATCAACAGAGCAGGTAACATTCCATTCCGCTAGTAACTGGTTTGCGACGAAACAAGAGCATCTGTATACCTACGATACCGATCTCCTGCATCCAAGGTATATATGTTTCTACTAATAGCAATACTGAAATATTTTGTTTCAATATTTTAAATTATCTTGTATCAGCTACTAGCTTCTTCTTAACTATCCAGCTGAGTCCGGCATTGCTCCCACTTACTTGTGCCGGCCTCCTCGCCGTCTTCTTTCCTGTCGTCCTCACTTGGTCTACTCTTGTTCTCTTCCGACCCCGACGGTATTAGGGTATCCGAGGTCTAGGGAGTCTCTTCCTTTCCCGCCATAATTGGCCCTTGTCTCATCTTTTCTGATACCCTCCTTCTGGGAGGGGTCAGCCTTCTTGTTTTTTTTTTCCTTTTTCCTCCTGCCTTGTGCTCAAGGCCCTTAAGGAGGCAGGGTGTATGTAGCCCCACCACTTCTGGTGCACCCTAGATAATGCTACACCCTCAGGGGCTCACGGCTGGTGAGTTCGGGATTTGGTGACCCCGAGGGATTCCTGAGCTGGGTCCGTTTTCCCCTTTTGTCCCTTACCTTTGGGGCGGACCCTCTCCTCTTTCCTTTTATTTCCTTTTCTCTTTAAGTGATTTTTTAAGGCATTTTTGATCTACGTTGCATTTTGTAAGATTTTTCTATCTAAATTACATCTCGCGATTGTTTTCAACCTCGATTGCATTTTGTAGATATTGACAATCTAAATTGCCTTTTAGTAAGTCTTTCAATGCAGGTAGACGGGCCTTTTAGTGCGTATTTTGAATTTTAATTGCATTTTGTAAGTATTTTCAACCAAAACCGCATTTCGCACGAATTTTGAATCTAAATTGCATTTTGTTTGGTGGGCATTTTGCACATATTTTGATTCTCAATTGCATTTTGTGGGTATTTTGAATCTAAATTACATTTTGTCAAGTATTTTCAATCTAAATTGCATTTTGTAAGTATTGTCAATCCACACGAGTCGTTTGAATCTACGGTACATTTTGTAAGCATTTTCAATTTCAATTGCATTTTGTAAGTATTTTGAATTTCAATTCTACTTTGTGAATAATTTGGATTGGAACTGGGATAGGGCCTATTTCAATCTGAATTGCATTCCGTATTTTCAATTTCAATTGCAGTTTGTAAGTATTTTGAACCTCAATTGCATTTTGTACGTCTTTTCGATCTCATTTGCATTTTGTAAGTATTTTGAATTTCAGTTGCATTTTGTAAGTATTTCGACGCTACATTGCATTTTGTACGTATTTTGAATCTAGCCTACGTTTTGTGGGTCTTTTTCAATCTATTCTTTTTGTGAATCTTTTCGTTCTAAATTCCCTTTTGTAAGACCATATTGTGAGTTGTTTCCATCTGAGTTCCTCTTTGTACGTATTTTCCGTCTCACATAATTTTCGTTCTGGTTTCCATTTCATTCTCATTTTCGCTATCACCCATATCATAAGGGGCCGATAACCTAGATATTAGGCCCCTTAAAACTACAATTATCATCATCATCATCTTCTGAACTCTGAGACGCCCCAGGGGCTCACATCTAGTGGGACGGGAGTTGGTGACCACGGGGCCTCAGCTGAGTCCGGCATTGCTTCCACTTACTTGGACCGGGCTGCTCTCCGTCTTCTTTCCTGTCGACCTCACTTGGTCAACTCTTGTTCTCTTCCAACCCCGACGGTATTAGGGTATCCGAGGCCTAGGGAATCTCTTCCTTTCCCGCCTTAATTGGCCCTTGTCTCATCTTTTCTGATACCCTCGTTCTGCGAGGTGTCAGCCTTCTTTTTCTTTTCATGTTATCTCCTGCCCTCTGCTCAAGGCCGTCTCCTCTTTCACTTTGCTATCTGCCTTTCATGGCTCTCCTTCCTTCCAAGTCCCTCAATCCGCATTCTTCGAGGGTTGAGGGCATTTCTTTTCCTCCTATCCTTTATTTGCCTTATTCTCCTTTTGTTGTCCATTTCTTCTTCTAGAATATAAGTTAGTAGTTAGTTATAGTTTACATTTCATTATCACCTTCACGATCACTCAATCCATAAGGGGCCGATAACCTAGATTTTAGGCCCCTTGAAACCACAATTATCATCATCATCATAATCAATAAAAAATTTACTATTAAAACATGTTAAAAACTCAAGAAAACCATACTGGATTTGGCACACTCATAATTTTCTTTGGTGAGGCTGAAACTTGTTATTTCCGACGCTTATTTGTTCTGGTATTTCTAATAAAGAGTTGGAGTGACTTCACAAGTGAATGTGGGTATTTCTCAAAGTTCATGTGGCGTCCTTCAGGCATCCTTGGTTTTCAAAAAACATTTTTTCCAATTGTTTATGCTATGGACAACATATTTGGCCTGTGGCTTTTTTTTTTTGAATAAATGCATTATAAAAGTTTCATAAATACTGCATGAAATGCAGAAGATCACTGATTTTCTCGGACGGCTGCAATTTGCTGTTGTCAAAGGCCTATTTTTTTTTCAGCGTTGGGTTACTTTACTAAAGAAAGCCGGACGATAGTATTCTAAGTCCAACGCAGATCGCACGGCATGTGGTGACTGGGCTCTCTGCTAGCCGACGCGGGATGTCTCCATTTGAGTGATTGGACAGAGGTGGCAGCCGAGGTTACGGGTGATCCTAGGGATACGATGTCCCACAGGGTCTCAAGTGCCCGGTAGAATCATTCGTAAGCTGCTCGAACACCGACGCGTAGTGACTCTTATTTGGAGCTATGTCCCGTGGTCCTTCCAGAAGTTTCCGTGGTGTATCGGAGTCAGGGACTATTCACACCAGTTGGCTGCGCCGTGTAACACGTGCTCCTACTTAATCGTGTTGGTCAGCTTCGTATTGGACTCAAATGAAAGTTATGACCAGGAAAAACAACCATTTTACAGTTTAATCCCCGTGAGACCAGGATACGCGACCATCCATGCAATCCGACTCAATGGTGACCGAAGACATTCATCACGAGCTCTTTAAGTGATTCCCGTACAAGTGTTCCCAGGAGGACTGACCGACGTCAGTTTGCAATTTAAGGTGCATCGCGAGCATCTCTTCCCCACCGAGGTGGCAAAGATTAGGAAGGCCTCTGCCGTCTTTTTGATTGACATCGATTATTTCATAAAGCAGTAAAGTGCCAAAAATGAATAAACGAGTTAATGGCAGAATGTGTTACTAGGAAGAAATACCCACATGTTAGTCCTCCTATAATTGTCAGGCATTACGTTGAATTTCGTATTTAGTTCAGAAACCAGTTAAATGACACCGCTTGGCTGGTTTCTGCAGTAAACGTTGGTACATTTTGTGATGCGCTGCTCTGAATCCAAAATCTCTACTGAAAAGAGATCTTGCTCCTGACATACCCCCTGATTTATGAGGCATACTTACTAAATTATTAGTTAGAGTTACATGTAACAATATTCTTTGATTCAAAGGCGTATAAAATTTGTAGACTGAATATTTCTGCACACTGTTGGTCTGATCCCTACGTTATTATTTGTTATTGATTGTTATAGGTGTCCATCAATATCAAAAAGATACGAGACCTAATTGCCCTTAAACTTTACCTGATGGGATATGAACACTTGTAAGACAGCATTTTACAATGGCCTACTACCGAGACAGAATGTGCTGCGGAATTTGTTTATGAGGATTGATTACCTAAGTCATGAAGAGAAGGCTTTGCTGATTTCATCCTTTTAATAATTATATTTTTATCATAAAAGCAGTCTAAACATAATTAA
The DNA here is from genome assembly GCA_946902985.2 of Meconema thalassinum. Lineage (NCBI taxonomy): Eukaryota > Metazoa > Arthropoda > Insecta > Orthoptera > Tettigoniidae > Meconema > Meconema thalassinum. The sequence goes on along the minus strand of OX336392.1, from coordinate 497,766,756 downwards.
AATATTTTCTTTTTTCACAAATATGTGTTTATGACGAAATCCTTTCAAACTGCCACGCCTCGATATAACAAACTGAGAGTCATCAAGGAGACAACGAAGGTGTGGAAATCTTCCTTCCGATCTCTCCGGAAGGAAGCTGTGGTACTCTGTCGACTTCCGATCGGCCATGGAATTGCTACGCACTCCCACTTGCTGAAGAGAGAAGACCCCCCTGTGTGTCCTTGCGGCGCCCACCTAACCGTGGCACACCTTCTCTTGGAGTGTGTGGATCTGGCCGAATTGCGCAGGACTCTTAAACTGCCTAATACCCTCTCCCTTATTCTCCGTGATGACGGGCCGTCAGCTGACCTCGTCATCCGGTTCATGAGGGAGAGTGGTTACTTTTTTAAGTTTTAATGTGTAGTTACGACTTTTAATTGTGGTTAAATCTGTTTTATGTTTTTTTTATTGTGTTCATCTATTTTATTGTTCACTATGCCTGATTTGTTTTATCCTTTTTTACCATCCGCCTTTTTATTTATTTTTTATTCAAATAAGGCATACTTTTAGGGGCTCACTGTCTGTTTTATAAACACCAATTTCGTTTCATCCATGGCAGTGAGTTGTTTTTATCTACATCCTTTCATTGCACGCCATTTCATTTCATTAGGGGCCGATAACCTCGATGTTAGTCCTCTTAAAACAACAATTATCATCATCATCATCATGAATTCCCGACCCTTGACCCTAGACCCTACTTCCGAGAGACTCTAATGATCCATCTCCTCTTACACCTGCACGTTTCCTAATAGGAAGCTCACTCATCGCTATTCCAGAGCCAAGTTTAAAGCTGGTGCCTGAAGATAGAATGAGTAGATGGCAACATATACAGCAATTGTTGCAGCACTTCTGGCAGAGGTGGTCACAGGAGTATCTCAACGGTCTGCAGCAGCGATCCAAATGGAGGCAGCGAGCTGCCGGCTTCAGGGAATGTGCAGTGGTTCTCATCAAGGAGGACAACTCCCCCCATTGACATGACGAATGGGAAAAATCGTTGCATTGCATCAAGGCTCGGATAGTGTTGTTCGAGTTGTGACCGTGAAGATCGCTAACGGGACATTAAGAGATGATGATGATGATAATTGTTGTTTTAAGGGGCCTAACTTCTAGGTTATCGGCCCCTAAGGGTTTGGGTGATCGTGAAGATGAAAATGCAAACTTAAAACTAAAACTAACTACTAACCTACATACTAGAAGGAGAAATGGAAAACTAAAGGAGAATAAGGCAAATAAAAGGACAGAAGGAAAAGAAATGCCCTCAACCCTCGGAGAAGGCGGATTGAGGGACTTGGATGGAAGGAGAGCCATGAAAGGCATATAGGAAAGTGAAAGAGGAGAGGTTCAGCCCCAAAGGTAAGGGACAAAAGGGGAAAACGGACCCAGCTCAGGAATCCCTCGGGGTCGCCAACTCCCGAACTCACCAGCCGTGAGCCCCTGAGGGTGTAGCATTATCTAGGGTGCACCAAAAGTGGTGGGGCTACATACACCCGGCCTCCTCGAGGGCCTTGAGCAGAAGGTAGGAGATTACAGGAAAAGAAAAAGAAGGCTGACCCCTCGCAGAAGGAGGGAATCAGAAAAGATGAGACAAGGGCCAATTAAGGCGGGAAAGGAAGAGACTCCCTAGGCCTCGGATACCCTAATACCGTCGGGGTCGGAAGAGAACAAGAGTTGACCAAGTGAGGTCGACAGGAAGGAAGACAGAGAGAGGAGCCCGGCACAAGTAAGTGGATGCAATGCCGGACTCAGCTGGGGCCCCGTGGTCGCCAACCCACGCCCACTAGAAGTGAGCCCCTGGGGGTGATATTAAGAGACATGCAAATAGACTCTGTGCTCTTCCAGTGTAATCGGTTGTGCTATTTAAATGATTCATTGTGCCATTTTCAGGGAACTTTCAACGACATACATTTCAAATTTCATCATGTGTCTGGTTTATCTTTGTCTTGTTGTTGACAGACGTTCAAGGTCTGTCAAGGTAGGCGGAATGTTCGTTATTTGTTTACAGCATATTCAGTTAAGTTGGGAATGTTGCTCTTATGTTGGCCAACCTGTGTACAGTGTGTGTCTATCATGCCGTCCAATATATCAGTGGTGTGAACAGTGTGTCTCGTTGTGTTCTTTCAATAGTCCTAACAATATTTCTGGCGACTGCTAATGTAGAGAAGAGATAGGTTAGAAGGACACATACTAAGACACCCAGGAATAGCAAGCTTATTGATGGAAGGAAGGGTTGAGGACAAGAACTGTAGGGGTAGACCAAGGTTAGAATATGTTAATCAGATTGCCTCGGATGTAGGGTGTGGTAGCTATGTAGAGATGAAACGATTAGCACAGGACAGGGAGGCATGGAGGGCTGCATAAAACCAGTCAAGACTGAAGACTCAAACAACAACAAGAACAATTACCAGAGGTGATACAATGAAATGTAGCACTGATTGCTACAACTTGTTGACTGCATAAAGTAAAACTGCAGAAGTGAACTGGTTTATGAAAAACTGGAAACAAGTGTGACACTTTCAGGCAAATTAGAAGGGTAGTCCAAGACACAGGTCCCAATTCCTGATGAACCTTTACCACCATTTGTCTCGTCCCATACGTAGCAGTGTCCATCACCCCCTTGTGTTTTATAACAAGAGCATATAGTAAAATTAAATACTGATAGCTTTCTTTTGTAATACATGGTACAGACATACCGCCTATAGATCAAAACCCCCCATGGGCTCACATCTAGTGGGACGTGGGTTGGCGACCACGGGGCCCCAGCTGAGTCCGGCATTGTTTCCACTTACTTGTGCCGGCTCCTCTCCGTCTTTTTTCCTGTCGACCTCATTTGGTCAACTCTTGTTCTCTTCCGACCCCGACGGTATTAGGGTATCCGAGGCCTAGGGAGTCTCTTCCTTTCACTTGTGCCGGGCTCCTCTTCGTCTTCTTTCCTGTCGACCTCACTTGATCAACTCGTGTTCTCTTCCGACCCCTACGGTATTAGGGTATCCGAGGCCTAGGGAGTCTCTTCCTTTCCCGCCTTAATTGGTCCTTGTCTCATCTTTCCTGACACCCTCCTTCTGAGAGGGGTCAGCCTTCTTTTTCTTTTCCTTTTACCTCCTGCCTTGTGCTCAAGGCCCTTAAGGAGGCAGGGTGTATGTAGCCCCACCACTTCTGGTGCACCCTAGATAATGCTACACCCTCAGGGGCTCACGGCTGGTGAGTTCGGGAGTTGGCGACCCCGAGGGATTCCTGAGCTGGGTCCGTTTTTCCCTTTTGTCCCTTACCATTGGGGCGGACCCTCTCCTCTCTCCCCTCTCCTCTCCTCTCCATTTTTCATTATATTTTCATTCTCTTTAAGATTCCCGCACTGTTTTTTTTACTTGGTTCACCGTGTATCTAAATTCCCTTTTAGCGATTTTTTAAGGTATTTTTAATCTACGTTGCATTTTGTACGTTTTTTCGCTCTAAATTACATCTCGCGATTGTTTTCAACTTCAATTGCATTTTGTAAAGATTGACAATATAAATTGCTTTTTGGTAAGTCTTTCAATGCAGGTAGCCGGGCCTTTTAGTGAGAATTTTGAATTTCAATTACATTTTCTAAGTATTTTCAACCAAAACCGCATATCGCACGAATTTTGAATCTAAATTGCAGTTTGTTTGGTGGGCATTTTGCACATATTTTGATTCTTAATTGCATTTTGTGGGTATTTTGAATCTAAATTACATTTTGTCAAGTATTTTCAATCTAAATTGCATTTTGTAAGTATTGTCAATCCACAGGAGTCGTTTGAATGTACCGTACATTGTGTAAGCATTTTCAACTTCAATTGCATTTTGTAAGTATTTTGAATTTCAATTGCACTTTGTGAATAATTTGGATTGGAACTGGGATATTTCAATCTGAATTGCATCGTGTATTTTCAATTTCAATTGCATTTTGTAAGTATTTTGAACCTCAATTGCATTTTGTACGTATTGTCGATCTCATTTGCATATTGTAAGTATTTTGAATTTCAATTGCATTTTGTAGGTATTTCGGCTCTACTTCGCATTTTGTACGTATTTTGAACCTAGCCTTCATTTTGTGGGTATTTTTCAATCTATTCCTTTTGTGAATCTTTTCGTTCTAAATTCCCTTCTGTAAGAACATTTTGTGAGTTGTTTCAATCTGAGTTCCTTTTTGTAAGTATTTTCCGTCTCACTTAATTTTCGTTCTGGTTTCCGTTTCATTATCATTTTCGCTATCACCCAGATCATTACGGGCCGATAACCTAGATGTTAGGCCCTTTAAAACAACAACAATTATCATCATCAATTTTCGTTCTGGTTTCCGTTTCATTATCATTTTCGCTATCACCCAGATCATTAGGGGCCGATAACCTAGATGTTAGGCCCCTTAAAACAACAATTATCATCATCATCTCTTCCTTTCCCGCCTTAATTGGCCCTTGTCTCATCTGCACTTAGAACAGTCAGTCTTCTGAGGCTTTCTCTCCCCCAACAAATGCACCTTTTATATCGGTTTATGATTTTCCTGACTCACACTGTCTTTTAATTACATTTCTCTCTTTCATGAGACTGAATCTGCTTTCCGTTTTTTTCTTCCGGTTTTCATAAGTGCTAAGAGAATTTTCTGTTTCTTGTTCATTTATCGTTGTGTATGGTGCACTATCTTGGTCATTCAAAACAGTTACCGTAGGACTTTCGTCCTGTGCAAGATTATTAGATCTAAGAGTATTTTAACTTCTGAATTGTTCTCAACCGCAAGTGAAAACAGGTCTGCGTAGTTATATGAACCTACATCAGAACCAACTACAGTATGTCAGTAATATTTCCTGGAACTACGAGGTCAGCTACTACGCTATTAGGCTCAAGTGGGTGCTCTAGGCCATGTTGCACTTCAACGATAATTACAGTATTTCCTAGAAAAAATAATATTACAATTTAGAATTAAATATCAATATTCAATTCAACGAATTTCTTCTCCAGTTTGTTTTAATAACAATACTGTGTGCCAATTTTAAATTTAGTTTTAAGCTTAACACTTAGCATACCTTCATAATGTGTATTGGTCCCCTTCTTTTTTTCCTTTGATGCCACCATGTTCATCTGAGAAGATCATCGCTCTACATTCGTTGTCAGATCACACTATGTAACAAATTAATATGTTTCACCCTCATATTTCTCAAGTTTACTAAAGGAGATAATGAACATTATTAGTCTCATAACATCTCTTTTCTTTGTCTTGCGAATGACTGTTATCATACCCATAAAGATAAAAGTTCATTAACTTAATGATTTGCATGATTAGTACTTTCTTATCTTGAAAATTAATAGTTACATGCTTAAGACTGTGATAATATATGCTGCTTACCTAAATAGTTATTCATGTCCTGATTTACACTTATATTATCTACAACTGCATCGCTATTTCTTTCGAAATTATTATCCACTTCAATCCCCAGTAGGTCAAACATCTTATTTCCTCCGCTAGTCATTACAAGGATTAAAATACTTGACAAGAAACCAGTAAGAATTATAATATCTCTCTTGGTGAAATCTTACATACAACAACATTCATTGCCTTATAAATCAGCTGACTACAATAACAAAGCTGCATGTCCAGGACATACAATATTTTCGCCCCATCAAGGCTGTAAGACTTGGAATTTTCAACAGGAACATACATTAGTATGTTCGGACATACAATATCTGTGCTTTCAGGTGAAATGGAAACCAAATGGGCATGCTTAGGCCAAAGTAACTATAAGTGACAAACAATATTAGTGCAGGAGAGTTGTTGCATGACCAGGACATGCAATATTTGCACTTTGGACATACTATAATTGTACACTAGCGAGATACGTTTAAGAGACATACAAGTATGGCATTAACTCCAAACCAGCCATCAATGGACATACAATGTTAGTGCACAAACCATCGGTATATCGCATTATGTTTGATGTTCGTGTCACTATCTCTGACATGGCTTGTACATGATAGCCAGGCCTTATAGAAGGTGCTGCGACTTTTCTCCTCTACACGATTCTTTGAGTCCTTTCTCTCATAATTGTAGAGCCATAACTTATGAAATTCTGTCCTGAATGTTGCATCTATCACTGGGGTAAGTTAGGCGGCTGCAGTCCTCGTCATACTCCAGTAGCCTGATGTACGAGTTAGATCAGAAGTTGTAGTTTTGTTTGCACTGCAGATTCTTTTTACGTTGCCTACTACATAACCACAAAGGCTGTACTTTTAGCATGGTTAGTCTCATATTAAAATCGGTCAACTCACTGGTATCACCAAACAGTGGATCCTGAATCACAGGGATTGAACTATTAGATGGGGGATTAGCTTCTGTTGAAGGCATCTCACTAGCATCCTGGGCCGATTCTTGGAGGTAGTGAGACAGATCATTTAGTAAAGTACTGTTGCCAGCTTGGCTGTTCTTTCCTCTCATTGCAGATGATGAAATGCCAGTGAGAACTCCTGTTTTCAGTGTTGCTTGAAACTGCCGGCATGTGTGAGTGGCGTTTTTTCCACATGTTTGTCTAATAATAGAAAACGTGTTTCCCATTGAATCTTGATGGTTCAGGAACTGTAAGAGCTGCTCATAATCTCTCCAACCCAGTAACAGTACTTATCCATCCTTATATACATGGTGGAACATGTGCGCCTGTCCCAGTGTTCCGTTTGAAATAATAACTTCTAAGTGATTCCTTCATTTTCTTCCATTGGGTCACGTGAAGCGAATGGATGGGCACATTACGTCTGGGATGGGTCGTGTCATCCATTCCCATGGGCCCATTTGTCAGATCGAAGAAATCATTAGACTGATCAACCACCTGTCCTAAGCCTTCATGACCCCCTTCCATGCGACCATACACCATCAAGGTTGCAGCCATTTTGTGGCTCAATACTTGAGCAGCAAATTTCACTCGCATTTTGGCTCTACTAATGGGATTGATATGTACTTCCCTGAGTTTATTCAAGCAACGACAAAAGCTACGTTCCTTATGAAAGACTTCAATATGAGCCCATGTAGCTTTCTTCTTACCTATTACAACATCAGCTGTCATCACGTTGTTCCTGACATCAAAAAGCGTGCAGTGAGGTGGCCGTCAATTTGAAATACTGGCTCGTACAAACTCTTCTCACACCTATCTCTTAGCGTCGTTATAGCAGCATGGTTACTTCCACCCTGGTCACATACTGTAGCAACCACTTCCAGTCCAATCCCAAAGAGAGCTCTAATGATCTGAATTATCAACTTGATCGGCTTTGTGCTGCCCCTACAAAAAAAAAAAAATGCCACGCGTTGCTTCCACTTGCGACGCACTCCTTGAACCATAAAAACAAGAGCATTGTTTGCCACCAATCTCTCTCGACTTTCTGAGTCATAATCCTCCAGTCCGACTATATAGCCCTTCTTCTCATTGTACTGCAACCCACTTTTCAGGGCCATTTCATCAAGGCCAAGGCGAATTTTTCAGTTGCTTTCCTTATTAATTGAAGCTGACAGTCATTTACTCCTGTGTCAAATGGAATGTTAGCAAGCATTTTCTGCAACGTTGATTCACTTGGGAGAGGGCATCACTTCTCGAAGGAATCCATACAATTTGCCCCTTCGTTTGTATGTTGACAATGCATAGATTTTCATTGGCATTGTCCATCTTCTGCCATGATGTTTTCGATTCAAATTTTGCAATTCATTTCCTGCAAGGACTTTCAATGCTGGTGACATTAAGTGCTCCACATGTGCTATGGTTGTCTCATCATGGAGTACAGTTTTCAGACTTTTGAAGTCATATTGAAGTGAGACGACACTGTTTGCCAGTTGTCTTGACTGATTGCGATATTTATGTGATTGCTGATACAAGCGAACCTAGCATGGAGATAAGAGTGCTGATGACTGCAGATTGCATTCTGCTAACATTGCTCTCTTAGAGAACCCTTGGCGCTTTGTTGCTGAACTTGAGAAAAGGAAAAAGGAGGAGTCATTAGTTAATTGCCTTTCATCAAGGAATTGCTTCCTATTACTATTGTCATTAAGCTCTAAGGCATATAACCGATTGAATTATCTAAATACATTTGAAATGAGTAGCTGATTGTAGATGTCAGTACAGCAATGAACCTCAGAGCAACTTATCACCGAGATGGCAATGCACAAGTTTCTGGTAGAATACCATTGACATTATTCTTAAGGTATTTATGTAATTAGGTGGGAGCAAGAACCTACATGTTGGACCCTTTAAAACAACAATTATCACCACTATTATCATAATTTAGTAGGAATCATTTGTCAGGACAAACTGAGTTCCTATCTAAGTAAATCTCCCTATGGTATAGTTGGGTTAATTAGCAGTGATTGGTTGCATTTTACATTGATACAGGAAGTGTGTGTGTTGAAGTGGGTATAGCGGGATAATTAATGTACTGACACAAGGAGGGTTGCAAAATGGAAAGGACATTTTTTGTCATTTCTGTATCATCATCATCATCATCATCATCATTTCCCCTTATCCAGCTTCTGCCGGGTCGGGGTATTTATGGCACTTCTCCACTTTCCTCTTTCCTTCCACCATTCTTCTTCCACGATCTTGTCCCAGTCCAGATTTCTTTTTCTCACGCTGTTCTTCACTGAATCAATCCACCTTGCTCTCTTACCCTTGCACTTCGCCTCCAGCATCTGTCTTGGTATTCTATTTTCCTCCATCCTATTTACATGTCCAAACCACCTTAGTTTATTCTTCTCAATTCTCTCATTTAGTTTTCCCATCCCAACTTCCTTCCTAACATCTTCATTCCTCACTCTGTCTTTCCTTGTCTTACCTATCATACTTCTTAGGAATTTCATTTCACTGGCTTGGATTCTACTCTCTTGCCTGCTCGTCAGGGTCCAAGTCTCAGCTGCATACGTTAATATGGGTACATAGTACATTTTATACATTACCTCCTTGCTTTTCCTTGGTACTTCCTTATCCCGAACAAGTTTTCTTACACTTTGATAGAATGCATTGCTCTGCTGTACCCTCCTGCCAATCTCCATGTCCAACCTACCAGTTTGCATCAATTCACTTCCTAGGTATTTGAACGTGTCCACAATTTCCAAACTCTGACTTCCAATTTTCACAATGCCCTTTCCTTGTCTTTCCCCTCTTGTCATCACCATGGTCTTGCTTTTCTCTATACTGATTTTCAGGCCATACTTCTGAGTATTTTCGTTCAGTGCATCTAGTTGTTTTTGCACTTCTTCCGTGTTCCTTCCCCAGACCACAATATCGTCTGCAAATAATAGTAACTTCATTTCTTTATGTCCATATGCTTCCTTTGTTTCCTTTACAATTTCATCCATTACCATTATGAATAAAAGAGGTGACAGCACACTCCCCTGTCTTAGTCCAGTCTTGTTCCTAAACCAATCTGTCTTTCCAACAGGGGTCAGAACTCTGCTAACACAGTTGTTGTACATTGCTTGCACCATTTCCAACATTTCTCTTCCCAGTCTCTTCTTAACCATGGTTTCCCATACCTTCTCTCTGGGGACACTATCATATGCCTTTTCTAGATCTATGAAAGTCATGATCAAATCCTCTCCATATTCCCAGTTCTTTTCCATCACCTGCCTCAAGCTAAAGATTGGGTCCACTGTGGATCTTCCACTCCTGAAGCCATACTGTTCCTCTTGCAACTCTCCTTCCACCTTTCTTCTCATTCTTCTTTCTAATATCCTTTCCAGTATTTTTACTATCTGTGATATGAGGGTGATCCCTCTATAGTTATCACACACTTTCTTGTCCCCTTTCTTAAACACTGGTATTATTAGCCCTTTCACCCAGTCTTCTGGTACACATTTCCGTTTCCACACACATTTTAGCAGTCGATACAGCCATTGCATACCAACAGGTCCAGCAGCCTTTATCATTTCTACACTGATCTCATCCACCCCTGTTGCTTTTCCCATCTTCATCTTCTGTACTGCTAATTCTACCTCCAGCATTCTTATATCATCTTCTGTTATAGAGTCGTCAGGCTGTGTCACTTCGATCTCACCAGTACAATTGCTCACGTTCAATAGCTTATCGAAATACTCCTTCCATCGTCCCTTTATCTCTTCCGGGTGTGTTAACAACTCTCCATCTTCCTTTTTCACCAGCTTTGTAGTAACCCTTTCTTTCCTCTTACGTCTTAGAAGCCCATACAGCATCCTTTTACTGCCACTTACATCTGTTTCCATTCTTCGTGTAAATTCTTCCCAACTTTTCTTCTTTTCTTCTCCTACCACTTTCTTACACCTCCGTTTGCTGTCGTGATACTTCCTTTTGCTTTCTTCTGTTTGATCTCGGTTCCATTCTTTCCATGCAGACTTCTTTTCTTTCACTGCTTTCCTCACTTCCTCATTCCACCACGGTGTCTCCTTCTCTTTCACTCTTGTTGACGTCCTACCACAAGCACTCCCTGCTGCACCAGCAAATGCCTTTTTAAAGTGGGACCATTCCTCTTCTACATTTTCCACTTCAGTAACTGGGATTTGTTGCTTCAATCTCTCCTGAAAATCTTCCTGTACAGCTTTGTCTTTCAATTTCCATACTTTTATTTTACTTTCTCTGATCTCCTTTAGGTTTTCCAATTTTCCCCATCTAAATTTTGCCACCACAGTTCTATGGTCCCCATCAAATGCTTCTCCTGGTAAAGCTGTCACATCCATCAGCTTTCTGCGATTTGTCCTTTCCACCAGGAAGTAGTCAATTACTGATTTTGTTCTTCTATCACCCCACCCATATCTCGTAATTTTCCTGCTGTTTTTCTTCCGAAACCATGAATTACCCACTATCAGTCCATTCCTTTCACAAAAGTTTACAAGTTCCTCTCCTTCCCGGTTCTTTTTCCCATATCCATATGGTCCAACGACTTCTTCCTTCCCTTGTCTCTCATTTCCGACTTGTGCATTCATATCTCCCATGATCACCACTTCTACATCTGAGATTACTCTTTCTACATCCTCCAGGAATACTTCAATATCTTCTTCTCTGTTTCCAGTCTGTGGTGCATACACTTGTATGAAGTCCATCACGTCATTCTTCATCTTCATTCTAATTTTCATTATTCTGTCACTCACACACTCTACCACTTCAACATACTCCTCCAGTTGTTTCGAGGTTATCAGCCCCACGCCATTTTTTGCCTCTTGGCCACCACTCCAGTATAATGTATATCCTTTCCTCAATTTCTTCCTTCCTTTACCTTTCCATTTCACTTCACTCAGCCCCATCATTCCAACCTTCTCCCTCTCCATGAAGTCTACCACCTCCTCCACCTTGCCTGTCAGGGTCATGACATTCATGATTCCCACTTTCATTTCGGTTACTGGTCGCCCATTTCTCACAGTTCCCCCAGTACCAAAGGAACTGCGCGTCGCCTGCAGGGTACGCCCTAACCTTTTCCGAATCATTGGAAGTGCCATATCCATTTTAGGCTATTATTACGATGGGGTCGCCACTCCCAAAGGCATTTTATGAAGCTACTGCCAGCTATTATTCAGGCCGCCCCTATCATGGAGAACAGACGCCCTTGCAGCCGCCCCTAACATGGGAAACAGACGCTGCCGATTGATGCTGTACTCATACTATTCCCCGAGTACTGGGTTGCCTCTTCCGCAATCTCCACCGTTCCGAAGTCCATCTTCTCCGCTGCAGATTCCGTTGAGGTCTTCGCACGTAACCCTGTGCACGGGGCCTATGTTATACCCCATAGGACTGGGTCCTCACCAGAACTTAGCCGGTACTGTAGTTCCATGGTATATTACAGTACCGTTGCCCGCCCCCGCGACGTGGACGCGCCTGGCAAGAATTATCCATGTAGCCAATTAGGATTGACTCATGGACCGGGTTAAGGAGCTGTCTAAATCCAGCCTCCAAGGTCATTTCTGTAATGAAATGTATTTTTGGTCTTGTCCAACCTTTCCTTTTTACTTCGTCACTCTTTTAAAAATGTGTTTCTAAGACTTACAACCTTCGCCATCTTAGTGCTTCATTTCTTCTTTCATATGATAAATACATCATTATGGAAATTGCTTGCCACTAATACGTGGTTTAGCAGGATTCCTAGGCCACCGAGTTACCTTTTACATGAGATGCTTGAAACAAGGTTCGTCTGGTACATCTGCCATAATACCATCATTAAAATAGTGGAAAACCCGCGCCCATGATGGACATGTGAATTGAAATACTCTGCACACCACCGCCAACTTTGGTGTGGTCACACACTGGTGCACGATGTAAATCATGTCAGTTTTCAACTTGTGGAGACCTGAAAATATTAAGAATTCGGAGCTATAATTCTTTTCTGGTCAGCTCATGCTGAATTTGATGTTAACCTTTTTGAGCTCCTCTTTCATGAAATTATTAGCTCCCCCAGGGGCTCACTTCTAGTGGGCGTGGGTTGGCGACCACGGGGCCCCAGCTGAGTCCGGCATTGCTTCCACTTACTTGTGCCGGTCTCCTCTCTGTCTTCTTTCCTGTCGACCTCACTTGGTCAACTCTTGTTCTCTTCCGACCCCGACGGTATTAGGGTATCCGAGGCCTAGGGAGTCACTTCCTTTCCCGCCTTAATTGGCCCTTGTCTCATCTTTTCTGATTCCCTCCTTCTGCGAGGGGTCAGCCTTCTTTTTCTTTTCATGTTATCTCCTGCCTTCTGCTTAAGGCCCTCAAGGAGGCCGGGTGTATGTAGCCCACCACTTTTGGTGCACCCTAGATAATGCTACACCCTCAGGGTCTCACGGCTGGTGAGTTCGGGAGTTGGCGACCCCGAGGGATTCCTGAGCTGGGTCTGTTTTCCCTTTTTGTCCCTTACCTTTGGGGCGGACCCTCTCCTCTTTCCCTTTCCTATCTGCCTTTCATGGCTCTCCTTCCTTCCAAGTCCCTCAATCCGCCTTCTTCGAGGGTTGAGGGCATTTCTTTTCCTCCTGTCCTTTATTTGCCTTATTCTCCTTTAGTTTTCCATTTCTTCTTCTAGTATGTAGGTTAGTAGTTAGTTTTAGTTTTAAGTTCGCTTTTCTTTTTCTCTTCATTTTCATCTTCACGATCACCCAAACCATCAGGGGCCGATAACCTAGATGTTAGGCCCCTTATAACAACAATTATCATCATCATCACAAATTATTAGCACGCCACTGACAGGCGCATCATTTGATTGAGAGAGTTTACTAATTCCAAACTTTCGTATGATTTTGTAAGATATATTTTTCCAAGTGGTTTTCGAAGGCCACAAGTGTAACGAGTGAAGCAGTTGTAGCTCACTCTAATCCCGATTGCACTATAAATCGTAGCAGTTATAAATAATGCCAGGAGAATAAGGTGTTGTACATTTCATATTCATTTCCGTGCTTAGAGAGCACTTCGATTATATAAATTTATCCACAGTGGTGTGGAATATCTTCCAAAGACAATCTAATAAGACTTGTCAGTGAGGAACACTCGATCTGAGCCACAGACAATGCGGGTGCTGTCAAGGCCAGACAAGTCATTTGTAGCACAATGTCCTTTAAAATTCTCATAGAGGCCCCCGAAAAGTTGTTTGTGTTATGGCCTCTGCAGGAGGACCCTCTCCTCTTTCACTTTCCTATCTGCCTTTCATGGCTCTCCTTCCTTCCAAGTCCCTTAATCCGCCTTTTTCGAGGATTGAGGGCATTTCTTTTCCTTCTGTCCTTTGCCTTATTCTCCTTTAGTTTCCCATTTCTTCTTTTAGTATGTAGGTTAGTAGTTAGTATTAGTTTTAAGTTCGCTTTTCCCCCCTGTGGATGGGGGCTTTAGAATACACCCACATTCCCCCAGGGGCTCACATCTAGTGGGAAGTGGGATGGCGACCACGGGGCCCAGCTGAGTCCGGCATTGCTTCCACTTACTTATGCCGTGCTCCTATCTTTCTTCTTTCCTGTCGACCTCACTTGGTCAACTCTTGTTGTCTTCCGACCCCGACGGTATTAGGGTATCCGAGGCCTGCGGAGTCACTTCCTTTCCCGCCTTAATTGGCCCTTGTCTCATCTTTTCTGATTTCCTCCTGCGAGGGGTCAGCCTTCTTTTTCTTTTCATGTTATCTCCTGCCTTCTGCTTAAGGCCCTCAAGGAGGCCGGGTGTATGTAGCCCCACCACTTTTGGTGCACCCTAGATAATGCTACACCCTCAGGGGCTCACGGCTGGTGAGTTCGGGAGTTGGCGACCCCGAGGGATTCCTGAGCTGGGTCCGTTTTCCCTTTTTGTCCCTTACCTTTGAGGCGGACCCTCTCCCCTTTCACTTTCCTATCTGCCTTTCATGGCTCTCCTTCCTTCCAAGTCCCTCAATCCGCCTTCTTCGAGGGTTGAGGGCATTTCTTTTTCTCCTGTCCTTTATTTGCCTTATTCTCCTTTAGTTTTCCAATTCTTCTTCTAGTATGTAGGATAGTAGTTAGTTTTATCCCCCAGGGGCTCACATCTTGTGGGCGTGGGTTGGCGACCACGGGGCCCCAGCTGAGTCCGGCATTGCTTCCACTTACTTGTACCGGGCTCCTCTCTGTCTTCTTTCCTGTCGACCTCACTTGGTCAACTCTTGTTCTCTTCTGACCCCGACGGTATTAGGGTATCCGAGACCTAGGGAGTCTCTTCCTTTCCCGCCTTAATTGGCCCTTGTCTCATCTTTTCTGATACCCTCCTTCTGCGAGGGGTCAGCCTTCTTTTTCTCTTCCTTTTACCTCCTGCCTTGTGCTCTAGGCCCTTAAGGAGGCAGGGTGTATGTAGCCCCACCACTTCTGGTGCACCCTAGATAATGCTACACCCTCAGGGGCTCACGGCTGGTGAGTTCGGGAGTTGGCGACCCCGAGGGATTCCTGAGCTGGGTCCGTATTCCCCTTTTGTCCCTTACCTTTGGGGCGGACCCTCTCCTCTTTCTCTGTCCTATCTGCCTTTCATGGCTCTCCTTCCTTCCAAGTCCCTCAATCCGCCTTCTTCGAGGATTGAGGGCATTTCTATTCCTCCTGTCCTTTATTTGCCTTATTCTCCTTTAGTTTTCCATTTCTTCTTCTAGTATGTAGGTTAGTAGTTAGTTTTAGTTTTAAGTTCGCTTTTTTTTTTTTTTTTTTTTTTTTTCGTCTTCACGATCACCCAAACCATCAGGGGCCGATAACCTAGATGTTAGGCCCCTTAAAACAACAATTATCATCATCATCAACCTCTCCTCTTTCACTTTCCTATATGCCTTTCATGGCTCTCCTTCCTTCCAAGTCCCTCAATCCGCCTTCTCCGAGGGTTGAGGACATATCTTTTCCTTCTGTCCTTTTATTTGCCTTATTCTTCTTTAGTTTCCCATTTCTTCTTCTAGTATGTAGGTTAGTAGTTAGTTTTAGTTTAAAGTTCGCTTTTCATTTTCATCTTCACGATCACCCAAACCATCAGGGGCCGATAACCTAGATGTTAGGCCCCTTAAAACAACAATTATCATCATCATCAGTAGTTAGTTTTAGGTTTAAGTTCGCTTTTCATTTTCATCTTCACGATCACCCAAACCATCAGGGGCCGATAACCTAGATGTTAGGCCCCTTAAAACAACAATTATCATCATCATCGAATACACCCACGGTATCCCCTGCCTGTCGTAAGAGGTGACTAAAAGGGGCGACCTTGGCTATACTTTAAGGACTCCGCGTTGTTTTGTGAATTGGACCCCCAGTGGGTGGGAGGAAGCGAATACATCCACGGTAATCCCTGCCAGTCGTAAAAGGCGACTAAAAGGGCTTCTCGGAACGGTCCCCTTTTGAGGGTTTGACAGTCAGCTCTAAAAGACATACACCCGTGCGGTATAACTCTCATTAGGTTATATCGCACTTCTTTCCGTTACTGCTTTCAGGGTCTGGCAACCAAAATTTCTATATGTGCGTGCTGTTAGGGGATGGGCCACTTACGCTTGCGACTACGCTCGAAAGCCTGTTCCGGTCTTGGCCGTGCCGACAGGTGGGTGTGCCATGTACCCGTGCAGTAGTATCCGCCTCGCTACGCAGGTCCCCGCACAGCCGAATGTCTGAGCTGTAAAATCCAGTATATGCCAAGGGGTACATGCCGATACGGCATTGTAAAACATCGGACCCCCGGGCAATGCCTTCCAAGCTAGGTGGGCCTTGCCCTGGCTGGGTAGCGCCTACTGTGACTGCCCGTGATCGGATGTCGGTGGCATTCGGGGAGGATGATCTGGCCATGGGTTCAAAAAGAAAAATCCCCAAACTGGGTGGTCCTACACCCAAGTCTTTAACATTTGATTCCCTACGGGGATCAACCCCCTGGGAACAATCTGTGCGTGAAAATCTGGGTGCTAACACCCCCAAGTTTCTGGTAGCTACCAGAACAGATGGGGGTGATTTCAAGCTGGTAAAGAGTATTTTGTTTTCTCGCCACATAGAAGGTGTCTATGGTGAGCTTGAGAAAGTACAAAAGATGAGGAACGGTAGCTTGTTGCTCAAGACTAGGACTGGTGAGCAAGTTGAACAACTTTTGCAATGTGACCACTTTGGCGAAATTCCCGTCAAAGTGGAAAAGCACACGTCCCTGAATCTGGTCCGAGGAGTTATTTTCCACCGGGACCTGATTCTGAACACTGACGAGGAGCTCAAGGAGGATATGCAGCACCGTCACGTGACTGATGTCCGGCGCATTACGCGCAAGGTCAATGGTCAAATCGTGGATACTGGTGCTTTCATTATTTCCTTTGAGCTATCGGTGCTCCCGGAGAAAGTCAAGGTTACAAGTTACCGTTGTGACGTACTGTGCCCAACTCTAGGAATGGGTATTCCAAGATTCAGACACCTAGATATCAAGGGAAAGGCTACAGCCGCTTTTGAAAGTTGAGATATTTGAATATCGCGCTCCATTACTTCTAGAATGGAATGGAAACTTTGTGCAGCCAAGAGCATGTTAAGTGACGTAGCGAGTCGTAGCAGAGGTCGAGACTATTTGTTGATTAAATAGTTAGCCATGGAGTAGAGACTTGAGACTTGGATCAGATTACTGGCACGGCCAAATGAAAGAGAATGCACTTAGCCTCAAGTGAATCGGACCAGAAACACCGGAGATATGAGGATTTCCAGATTTCAGCGTGATCCAGCGTGAACCCGACCGTTTTGAATAAAAGCCGACCGGCACATGCATCATCAGCTCACTTCGAACCAAGCTCTTGAATGACAATGTGCTGCTGCTACGTTGAGCCAAGGCAATGGTTGCCGGATCTACGCAGAATATATCTTTAAATTGTGATAGTCACAAAAGTGTTACGATACGTGTGGAACATAGTAAGTTTCCGGCAGAGGGAATCACTAAGGTGATTGTTATTTTTCTACGGACAATGGTGAAATACTTTATTTCTATATGGACATATGCTAGACTTGGTATAGAAAGTACTTTGTCACAGTCCAGTAATAATAATTCAATACTTGGATATTTTAATCCAATTAGTCAGTTTCATAAATTGTAACTTGATAACCACTCCGATCTTTCAGTATATTGAAGGCCAGTCTATCACGGTGTTGTTCATTAGCCGACAAAGGGAAACTATAAGTTGCTTCGCACATGATAGATGGTGATAAACCATGCCCAGGGAACGATCTTCAGAACAGCCGTTGATTGATTTAGACTGTCAGTGTTTTCTTGTACTGAAAAGATTACCGTGAGTTATGTTACAACTGACGTATTTGAGAATAGATCATTTGGATCTGACCCCATTTAAGCGAACTGCTATGGATTTAATTGAAGCCAATATTAAAATGGATCAGCAGTTACTTCAAACTTCAAGAAATATTTCCACTATGTCGTGTTAGACAGATTGTGGGTATATAATGGCGGCCGATACAAGGATTAGACGTGCGTGTCAAATAGGGCATATATCTGGATAACCCCCCTGTGGGTGGGGGGTTTAGAATACACCCACGGTATCCCCTGCCTGTCGTAAGAGGCGACTAAAAGGGGCGACCTTGGCTATACTTTAAGGACTCCGCGTTGTTTTGTGAATTGGACCCCCAGTGGGTGGGAGGAAGCGAATACATCCACGGTACTCCCTGCCAGTCGTAAAAGGCGACTAAAAGGGCTTCTCGGAACGGTCCCCTTTCGAGGGTTTGACAGTCAGCTCTAAAAGATATACACCCGTGCGGTATAACTCTCATTAGGTTATATCGCACTTCTTTCCGTCACTGCTTTCAGGGTCTGGCAACCAAAATTTCTATATGTGCGTGCTGTTAGGGGATGGGCCACTTACGCTAGCGACTACGCTCGAAAGCCTGTTCCGGTCTTGGCCGCGCCGACAGGTGGGTGTGCCATGTACCCGTTCAGTAGTATCCGCCTGACTACGCAGGTCCCCGCACAGCCGAATGTCTGAGCTGTAAAATCCAGTATATGCCAAGGGGTACATGCCGATACGGCATTGTAAAACATCGGACCCCCGGGCAATGCCTTCCAAGCTAGGCGGGCCTTGCCCTGGCTGGGTAGCGCCTACTGTGACGGCCCGTGATCGGATGTCGGTGGCATTCGGGGAGGATGATCTGGCCATGGGTTCTAAAAGAAAAATCCCCAACCAGGGTGGACCTACACCCAACAGGGTGGTCCTACACCCAAGTCTTTAACATTTGATTCCCTACGGGGATCAACCCCCTGGGAACAATCTGTGCGTGAAAATCTGGGTACTAACACCCCCAAGTTTCTGGTAGCTACCAGAACAGATGGGGGTGATTTCAAGCTGGTAAAGAGTATTTTGTTTTCTCGCCACATAGAAGGTGTCTATGGTGAGCTTGAGAAAGTACAAAAGATGAGGAACGGTAGCTTGTTGCTCAAGACTAGGACTGGTGAGCAAGTTGAACGACTTTTGCAATGTGACCACTTTGGCGACATTCCCGTCAAAGTGGAAAAGCACACGTCCCTGAATCTGGTCCGAGGAGTTATTTTCCACCGGGACCTGATTCTGAACACTGACGAAGAGCTCAAGGAGGATATGCAGCACCGTCACGTGACTGATGTCCGGCGCATTACGCGCAAGGTCAATGGTCAAATCGTGGATACTGGTGCTTTCATTATTTCCTTTGAGCTTTCGGTGCTCCCAGAGAAAGTCAAGGTTACAAGTTACCGTTGTGACGTTCGGCCTTATATCCCTCCACCAATGAGGTGTTATAAGTGCCAGAAGTTCGGCCACATGTTATCCCGATGCTCGAGCCCCGACATCTGTGGAACATGCGGTAAGGTACCACACGAAGCGGAAGAGTGCACAACACCTTATCAGTGCACTAATTGCCCTGGATTTCATTCTCCTCGGGACAGGCACTGCCCTGTCTTCCTGCGTGAGAAGAAAATCCAGGAGATCAAAACCCTGGATGGTCTCACCTACCAGGAAGCCCGCAAGTAGTACCATACCACGATTTCGCCTTCTCCAATGATTGATTATCGAGCCATAATACAAAATTTGGTCCCGGCGGCCTCATCTTTTGTACCAGCTGTGAAACCTTCAACTGAGTTACCTGTTCTGAAGCCAGTACCTGTGAAAATAACCGAAAGCCCGAAGGTGACTTCAACTCCACCTTCGGCCAGCACGAAAGCTGTGCGAGCGAAGGCAGCTCCGCCCGCACAGCAGGGGAGGAAGTTGAAGACTTACTCCCCACTCGGGAGGAAGTCGAAGACTTTCTCCCCACCCAAACGGTCGGCGAAAGCCGCGCCGAAGCCGGCGGAGGCGGCATCGTCGACCAGGGTCAGGAATTCGGCTCCTGACCCGTCTATATATCTTAAAGAGGCGGGGGCGGGTAAGAAGGGACCCCGAACTACCCATTCCCTTTCTCCCAAAAAGGGGAAGCCATCCGCGTCAACACCTGCGGATGCTTCTGCGCCTGGGGACGTTTCGGTCCCCAGATCTGCGCGCTCCCCACGGAGATCCCCCCGCCGCCGAACTGCGTCTATGAAATCTTCCACCGAGTCGATTCACTCCACGACCTCGCCTGAGGACATGGAGATTATAGTCGACGTAGTGACTGTAGATCCTCCAGAGTCAAAGTTGGAGTAGCTTGCTGCTCCACGTTATTCCCTAAGTTCACACAATGGCACTGTTACAGTGGAATTGTAACAGTTATGACAGGCATTTGACAGAACTCCGTCAGCTTATTGCCCAATACGCAGCGAGTATAGTCTGCCTACAGGAAACAAACCTCAGACCCGATCACGAGACTGTTCTGAGAGGTTTCCGACTATACTCTAAAGAGCGACAAGACGCCGCCCGGGCTTCCGGGGGCGTTTGTACCTTCGTTCGCTCTGACTGCTATAGCGAGGAGTTTCCACTCGCCACTCCTCTGGAAGCTATTGCAGTTCGCGTGTCCTTGCCTGCTATGACAACTGTTTGTAACGTGTACCTTCCACCGAACCAGCCCTTTGATATTAATGACGTCTTTGATCTTGTTGATCAACTTCCAGTCCCTTTCCTAATCGTGGGTGATTTCAACGCTCATCACCCCCAATGGGGATCACCATCTTCCTGCCCCAGAGGAATGGACGTGGAGGGCTTAATTCAAGGGTTGGATTTATGTCTATTAAATACAGGGGAAGCTACACATTTTAGCTTAGCGCACGGCACGTACTCACACATTGACTTGAGTGTGTGTAGCCGTGCGCTGGTCCCCCTATTTGGTTGGTATGTACACGACGACCTCTGTGACAGTGACCATTTCCCGATCGTTCTTACCCTTCTGACCCAGACGCCCGTGGAGTTCCCCAGTCGTTGGGTTCTTAAGCGGGCAAATTGGCCCTCGTTTCAAGAACGAGCTGTGTTCGTTGATCTTGGTTGCCAGAGCGTCGATGACGAGGTACAGCACATCACCGATGTGCTTCTTGCTGCCGCCGAAGAGTCCATCCCATCCTTTTCTGGGACTCCTCGTCGCAAACTCGTCCCTTGGTGGACAGAGGATATTGCAGCGGCAATAAGAGACCATCGTCGAGCTCACAAGCACTACCGTCGGCGTCCAACCATGGCCAATTTGGTGGCGTTTAAGAAATTTCGTGTCAAGGCACGGATTCTTATTCGCCAGAGTAAGAAACAATCCTGGGAACGGTATGTGTCTTCTATTACGGCACATACCCCCTCCTCTCAAGTGTGGACTAAACTACGACGCATTTCGGGAATTCAGACATCTTCTACTGTACCGGGAATTTCCATTGCTAATGAACTGGTTACAGATCCTTATCGCGTTGCAAACCATCTCGCCTCGTATTTTGTGGATATATCCGGTTCCGATAACTATGACCCTGCCTTCGTGGCCCTGAAGCGCGAAGCGGAACGTTTCCAGCTTAGTTTTGCTTCCCGCGCTTCGGAGGAGTACAACGTGCCCTTTACGGAGTGGGAACTCCGCGGAGCGCTGGCGCTCTGCAGGGACACGTCTCCTGGCCCGGATAATATTCATGATGATGATGATAATTGTTGTTTTAAGGGGCCTAACATCGAGGTTATCGGCCCCTAATGATCTGGGGGATAGCGAAAAGGATAATGAAATGGAAACCAGAACAAAATTATCAAAGACGAAAAATACGTACAAAAAGGAACTCACATGGAAACAACTCACAATATGGTCTTACAAAAGGGAATTTAGAACGAAAAGTTGCACAAAAAGAATAGATTGAAAAAGACCCACAAAACGTAGGCTAGATTCAAAATACGTACAAAATGCGAAGTAGAGCCGAAATACTTACAAAATGCAACTGAAATTCAAAATACTTACAAAATGCAAATGAGATCGAAATTACGTACAAAATGCAATTGAGGTTCAAAATACTTACAAAATGCAATTGAAATTGAAAATACACAATGCAATTCAGATTGAAATATCCCAGTTCCAATCCAAATTATTCACAAAGTGCAATTGAAATTCAAAATCCTTACAAAATGCAATTGAAATTGAAAATGCTTACAAAATGTACGGTAGATTCAAACGACTCATGTGGATTGACAATACTTACAAAAAGCAATTTAGATTGAAAATACTTGACAAATGTAATTTAGATTCAAAATACCCACAAAATGCAATTGAGAATCAAAATATGTGCAAAATGCCCACCAAACAAAATGCAATTTAGATTCAAAATTCGTGCGAAATGCGGATTTGGTTGAAAATACTTACAAAATGCAATTGAAATTCAAAATACTCCCTAAAAGGCCCGGCAACCTGCATTGAAAGACTTACTAAAAAGCAATTTAGATTGTCAATCTTTACAAAATGCAATTGAGGTTGGAAACAATCGCGAGATGTAATTTAGATCGAAAAAACTTACAAAATGCAACATAGATCAAAAATGCCTTAAAAAATCGCTAAAAGGGAATTTAGATACACGGTGATTCGAGTAACAAAAACAGTGCGGGAATCTAAAAGAGAAAAGGAAATAGAAGGAAAAGAGGAGAGGAGAGGGGAGAGAGGAGAAGGTCCGCCCCAAAGGGAA
This sequence comes from Meconema thalassinum, assembly GCA_946902985.2. Lineage (NCBI taxonomy): Eukaryota > Metazoa > Arthropoda > Insecta > Orthoptera > Tettigoniidae > Meconema > Meconema thalassinum. The sequence continues at coordinate 497,744,263 of OX336392.1, read as the reverse complement.
GGGACAAAAAGGTGAAAACGGACCCAGCTCAGGAATCCCTCGGGGTCGCCAACGCCCGAACTCACCAGCCGTGAGCCCCTGAGGGTGTAGCATTATCGACGGTGCACCAGAAGCGGTGGGGCTACATACACCCTGCCTCCTTAAGGGCCTTGAGCACAAGGCAGGAGGTAAAAGGAAAAGAACAAGAAGGCTGACCCCTCACAGAAGGAGGGTATCAGGAAAGATGAGACAAGGGCCAATTAAGGCGGGAAAGTGAAAGACTCCCTAGGCCTCGGATAACCTAATACCGTCGGGGTCGGAAGAGAACAAGAGTTGACCAAGGAAGGTCGACAGGAAAGGAGAAAGAGAGGAGCCCGGCACAAGTAAGTGGAAGCAATGCCGGACTCAGCTGGGGCCCCGTGGTCGCCAACCCACAACCCACTAGATGTGAGCCCCTGGGGGGGATAATATTCACAACCAGATGCTTAAACACCTTAACGATGAGAGCATTCGCTATTTGCCCAGGGTGTTTAATCGTATCTGGTTGGAAGGTGTGTTTCCAGCGCAATGGCAGGAAGGTATCATGCTACCTATCCTGAAGCCCGATAAGGATCCCAAATTGACAGGGAGTTACAGACCTATTTGTCTCACTAACGGTTTGTGCAAGCTCTTTGAGAGGATGGTCAATCGGCGCCTGGTGTGGGTCCTGGAGAAACGGGGACTCCTGTCTGAATACCAGTGTGGTTTCAGGGTGTCTCGGTGTACCAACGACCATCTGGTACGCCTGGAGACTGCCATACAGGACGCTTTTCTCCGGAGACAGCACCTGGTCGCTGTTTTCTTTGACCTCGAGAAGGCCTATGACACCACTTGGCGTTACGGCATCCTCTCTACCCTGCATCAATGGAAATTCCGAGGTAACTTGCCGGTTTTTATTGCGAATTTTCTATCCCTTCGCCTGTTCCGTGTCCGAATAGGGGGGACATATTCGCAATATCATATACAGGAAAACGGAGTCCCACAGGGATCGGTGCTTAGCGTAACATTATTTGCGATTGCCATAAACGGTATAGTCGCTGCTGCTGGTCCAGCAGTGGTACCGTCGCTATATGTAGACGACTTCGCTCTACATTATAGTGCACAAAATATGGCGGTCGCTGAACGACAGCTACAACAAGCTATTCGGAGAGTGGAACGCTGGACACTGGAGCATGGCTTTCGATTCTCAACCGCTAAGTCCTCGGTTGTCCATTTCTGCCGAAAGCGCACCCTCCATCCAGATCCTGAGCTTTATCTGGGCAATGTAGCTTTGCCTGTTGTTGCTGCGTACCGGTTCCTTGGGCTCCTTTTCGATCAGAAATTGACGTGGGAACCACACGTGTGGTGCTTGAAAACTGCCTGCGTTAAGAAACTCAACATGTTGCGGTTTCTTAGCGGCACATCATGGGGGGCGGACCGCGCGGTGCTCCTGCGTTTTTATAGATCACTGATTTTATCTAGGTTAGATTATGGCAGTGTAGCATATGGTTCGGCCCGTAAGTCAGTGCTTGTTAAACTGGACAGTGTCCACCACGGCGGTGTGAGGCTGGCGACGGATGCCTTTCGGACAAGCCCAGTCGTCAGCTTGCTCGCCGAGGCTGGCGTACCTCCTTTACACCTGAGGCGCCAACAAGTACTGCTGACCTATGCTGCAACTATTCGACAGATGCCACTTCATCCAAGCTATCCATGTTTGTTTTACAATCCGAATCGCCGGCTGTATGATGTGCTCGCCCGAGCCACTCGGCCGGCGGGGATTCGCTTGGCTGACTTATACCGTCAGTTCCGATTTCCTTCTGTCTCCTGTATCGTCCGAGTACCTAGCAAGGCCCCTCCGTGGATGGTCGCTCGCCCTGATATCATCCTGGATCTGCACACCGGCCCCAAGTCGGACACGGACTCCTCCATCCATCGGAGGCTGTTCCAGTCCGTGGTGACACGGTATCCGGGATCAGGGCTTGTATTCACGGACGGTTCGAGGGTAAACGAGAAAGTAGGCTGTGCATTTGTGGTTGAGGATCGTCGGTTTCTCTTTTCACTTCCCGAGGCCTGTAGCGTGTACACGGCGGAGCTCTATGCCATCTTAGAGGCTCTGCGGTACACGTTATCAGACGATCACCAGCACTTTCTTGTGTGTACTGACTCTCTGAGTGCGCTGCAGGCGATCGATGTGTGTTTCCCGAAGCACCCGTTGGTCCAGCGTGTGCACGACCAGCTCGTCAGTTCGCGTAACGCTGGAACCGGGGTGACCTTTGTGTGGCTTCCTAGCCACATGGGTATTGCGGGAAACGAGCTTGCTGATCAGGCGGCGAGAGAGGCAGTTGCACTGCCCTCGCTACCGTATAAGGTGCCTGCTAGTGATGTGCGCTCTCAGTTGCGGCATTCGATCCTGTCGCATTGGGAGGAGGCATGGCGTGCCACACCTCCCCCCAACAAACTGAGAGGCATCAAGGAGACAACGAAGGTGTGGAAATCTTCCTTCCGATCTCTCCGGAAGGAAGCTGTGGTACTCTGTCGACTCCGGATCGGCCATGGGATTGCTACGCACTCCCACTTGCTAAAGAGAGAAGATCCTCCTGTGTGTACTTGCGGCGCCCACCTAACCGTGGCACACCTTCTCTTGGAGTGTGTGGATCTGGCCGATCTGCGAGGGACTCTTAAACTGCCTAATACCCTCTCCCTTATTCTCCGTGATGACGGGCCGTCAGCTGACCTCGTCATCCGGTTCATGAGGGAGAGTGGTTACTTTTTTAAGTTTTAATGTGTAGTTACGACTTTTAATTCTGGTTAAATCTGTTTTATGATTTTTATTGTGTTATGTATTGTATTGTTCACTATGCCTTATTTGTTTTATCCTTTTTTACCATCCGCCTTTTATTATTTTATTCAAGTAAGGCATAATTTTTGGGGCTCACTGTCTGTTTTATAAACACCATTTTCGCTTCATCCATGGCAGCGAGTTGTTTTTATCTACATCCTTTCATTTCACGCCATTTCATTTCATTAGGGGCCGATAACCTCGATGTTAGGCCCCTTAAAACAACAATTATCATCATCATCTATCTGGATAAATCTGGTACAGACCAGGTTCACTACGCTTCAAGATCAACGAGAAATGTAAGCCACATTTGACTTTTATATTATGCCTAGCTAATTGGAACAAACTCATTTTCTGCAGATGACCAACACATTTGTTTTTCTTCGTATTTAAATCTTGCAATGATTTACGCAAGACATATTAGAGTTATTCTGAGTATTTTCAGCACTCAGAACAGTTTAGGATCGATGACCGAGCATTTATTTGAATGTTTCATATTTTTTGATAATCACGGTAATCAGCCGAGGTAACGGTAAAAGTTAATAATTATATTTGTTGAGAAATGGATATTTTATCCATATTCGAAGAATCGAACATGTGGATTCTCACATAATGAAATAATAATTAAACACATTTACAATAATATAACTAATAATAATAATGATTTGCATAAATCATTCTTGAATCTTATATTTTCTAATAATCACATTCATTGAGAGAGAGCTTATGAAGTAGTTTAATCATTTCTAGTTTGGAACAGGTGATTTTCCGAAGGATAGTGGTTAGCGCAAGCCCGCATTCAACCAACATGACAGTTCTGGTTGAACAGTTAATATTTGCAATGAGCAAAGTATATTTTTCAGATAACACGGAGAGGCATGAAACGGGAAGCAAATGATATTTGTATCAATTAGGATATTTTTGTATTTATATAAAATCATGACGTAGATACACACTCGAAAGTGAAATAGAGAGTATCATAAGTGTGGTAACTTCACGAGTTGAACTGAATGGTAAAATAACATAAACTTGTAAGTTTATAAATCATCCAGTGTTGATAACAAGCAGAGGCTTGATTTATTGTATAAATTTTGGGAAGAAAATGTATGTGTGTGGAGTAGCTGAAATGCCATTCCCAGGTGCGCATGTTTAAGTCGCAGGAATGAGGAGATTTTTATTTGAGCATCAATCAAATAGCAGGTTCGATGACTCAGTGTTAAAGAAGGAGTATTGGAACTACACATTGCGTCGTATGAATGACCCAAAGGTTATTTCTTAAAAACCATCAGTTCTTATTTCAACCTTGTTTACGGATTCCATTAAGACTTTGATTTTGCTAGAACCCGGATTTGTCATGATAGTATTTTATTCTTCTTCAGAGGAAGACCTTTGCCGTTGTTGTTGGAATATTGTGTTCTTACAAAAATAGTAGAATGGGCCCACTGCCAATTACAAAATAATTCTATAACCACGAATAATTTGAAGGATGTTTTCAATCCTAGTGTCATGAACTAAATGAATTTATTATGAAGCTACAATTCTTATTTCCGCATTCTGTTAAAGAATTGCAAAGTTGTGAAAGTTACTAAAATGGCCACAAATATAAATATTTTTCTTAATAATGATTCCAAGTGGAAAATCGAATAGTTGAATGGTCCAACAATTTATTGATCAAGTTGATGATTCAGAAATCATATATTTTGTTAGGAACTTGAAGTTCATAATCGAGTCACTTCTCGAAACGTTTAATGTCAGAAGAACAATTAATTTTGTTGTGCTTCGCACAGTTCTTCGATACTATGCTCAATGGTCAGATACTTTTCAGATGTTGTTATTAATATGTCTACATAATTTGTGTTGATTCAGAGATAATATTTTTTTTTTACAATATCTTTGAAACTGGAAAAATAAGTGAAAGTTAAAAATTCTATGAACAATTATTCTACGAGTGTTAATATTATGTAAAAATTCAACCAGTGAACTACAGTATTTCCAGTAAAGACAATTAAGTTTGAACTGGATTTAATCATAAATAATGGATATAATTTTGGAACACAGTCTACAGGACTGATAATCAGACTTGTGTCTCCAAAGATAATTGTCCAATGTGTTGGAAAATTTCTGTACATTGTGTAAATAGTAATGTAGATCGCCACACATGAATGATGCTGCTTTGAGCATTTTATTTTGCAGTCAATTTTAAATTCAGAATAAAATGAGATAATTTTACATGATGTGTCATGCCCAGTTGAATCTCCTTCTATCCTTATTGTTGCATTGAGCCAAAAATCAGTAAAGCATTTATTTCATTTGATGTCGTTTTTGCGATTAGCTTTAACCCATCTGGCGCCCCGGGATATTTTGACTCTCGTGCTGACTGATTCTTGGTAAAATGCATATGTGGTCGTGCGGACTCCGGTCTAAACGGGCACAGTACGGCCTTATATCCCTACACCAATGAGGTGTTATAAGTGCCAGAAGTTCGGGCACATGTTATCCCGATGCTCGAGCCCCGAAATCTGCGGAACATGCGGTAGGGTACCACACGAAGCGAAAGAGTGCACCACACCATATCAGTGCACTAATTGCCCTGGATTTCATTCTCCTTGGGACAGGAATTGTCCGGTCTTCCTGAGTGAGAAGAAAATCCAGGAGATCAAAACCCTGGATGGTCTCACCTACCAGGAGGCCCGCAAGAAGTACCGTACCACGACTTCGGCTTCTCCAACGATTGATTATAGAGCCATAATACCAAATTTGGTCCCGGCAACCTCACCTTTTATACCAGCTGTGAAACCTGCAACTGCGTTTCCTGTTCCAAAACCAGCACCATTGATTATAACGGAAAGCCCGAAGGTGACTTCAACCCCACCTTCGGCCAGCACGAAGTCTGTGCGAGCGAAGGCTGCTCCGCCCGCACAGCAGGGGAGGAAGTTGAAGACTTCCTCCCCACCCAAACGGTCGGCGAAAGCAGCGCCGAAGCCGGCGGAGGCGGCATCGTCGACCAGGGTCAGGAATTCGGCTCCTGACCCGTCTATATATCTTAAAGAGGCGGGTAAGAAGAGACCCCGCACTACGCATTCCCTTTCTTCAAAAAAGGGGAAGCCATCCGCCCCACCACCTGCGGATGCTTCTGCGCCTGGGGACGTTTTGGTCTCCAGATCTGCGCGCTCCCCACGGGGACCCCCCCGCCGCCGATCTGCGTCTAGGAAATCTTCCACCGAGTCGATTCCCTCCATGACCTCGCCTGAGGACATGGAGATTATAGTCGACGTAGAGGCTGATGATCCTCCAGATGATAAGTAATAGCTTGCTGCTCCAACTTATTCCCTAGTCTATACGTTCACACAATGGCACTGTTACAGTGGAATTGTACTAGTTATGACAGGCATTTGACAGAGCTCCGTCAGCTTATTGCCCAATAGGCAGCGAGTATAGTCTGCCTACAGGAAACAAACCTCAGACCTGATCACGAGACTGTACTGAGAGGTTTCCGACTATACTCTATAGAGTGACAAGACGCCGCCAGGGCTTCCGGGGGCGTTTGTACCTTCGTTCGCTCTGACTGCTATAGTGAGAAGTTTCCACTCGACACTCCTCTGGAAGCTATTGCATTTCGCGTGTTCTTGCCTGCTATGACAACTGTTTGTAACGTGTACCTTCCACCGAACCAGCCCCTTGATATTAATGACGTCTTTGATCTTGTTGATCAACTTCCAGTCCCTTTCCTACTCGTGGGTGATTTCAACTCTCATCACCCCCAATGGGGATCACCATCTTCCTGCCCCAGAGGAAGGGACGTGGAGGGCTTAATTCAAGGGTTGGATTTATCTCTATTAAATACAGGGGAAGCTACACATTTTAGCTTAGCGCACGGCACGTACTCACACATTGACTTGAGTGTGTGTAGCCGTGCGCTGGTCCCCCTATTTGGTTGGTATGTACACGACGACCTCTGTGACAGTGACCATTTCCCGATCGTTCTTACCCTTCTGAACCAGACTCCCGTGGAGTTCCCCAGTCGTTGGGTTCTTAAGCGGGCAAATTGGCCCTCGTTTCTAGAACGAGCTGTGTTCGTTGATCTTGGTTGCCGGAGCGTCGATGACGAGGTACAGCACATCACCGATGTGCTTCTTGCTGCCGCCGAAGAGTCCATTCCATCATTTTCTGGGACTCCTCGTCGCAAACTCGTCCCTTGGTGGACAGAGGATATTGCAGCGGCAATTAGAGACCGTCGTCGAGCTCATAAGCACTACCGTCGGCGTCCAACCATGGCCAATTTGGTGGCGTTTAAGAAATTTCGTACCAAGGCAAGGATTCTTATTCGCCAGAGTAAGAAACAATCCTGGGAACGGTATGTGTCTTCTATTACGGCACATACCCCCACCTCTCAAGTGTGGACTAAACTACGACGCATTTCGGAAATTCTGACATCTTCTACTGTACCGGGAATTTCCATTGATAATGAACTGGTTACAAATCCTTATCGTGTTACTAACCAACTCGCCTCGTATTTTGCGGATATATCCGGTTCCGATAACTATGACCCTGTCTTCGTGGCCCTGAAGTGCGAAGCGGAACGTTTCCGGCTTAGTTTTGCTTCCCTCGCTTCGGAGGAGTACAACGTGCCCTTTACGGAGTGGGAACTCCGCGGAGCGCTGGCGCTCTGCAGGGACACGTCTCCCGGCCCGGATAATATTCACAACCAGATGCTTAAGCACCTTAACGATGAGAGCATTCCTTATTTGCTCAGGGTGTTTAACCGAATCTGGTTGGAAGGTGTGTTTCCAGCGCAATGGCAGGAAGGTATCATTATACCTATCCTGAAGCCCGATAAGGATCCCAATTTGACAGGGAGTTACAGACCTATTTGTCTCACTAACGGTCTGTGCAAGCTCTTTGAGAGGATGGTCAATCGGCGCCTGGTGTGGGTCCTGGAGAAACGGGGACTCCTGTCTGAATACCAGTGTGGTTTCAGGGCGTCTCGGTGTACCAACGACCATCTGGTACGCCTGGAGACCGCCATACAGGACGCTTTTCTCCGGAGACAGCACCTGGTCGCTGTTTTCTTTGACCTCGAGAAGGCCTATGACACCACTTGGCGTTACGGCATCCTCTCTACCCTGCATCAATGGAAATTCCGAGGTAACTTGCCGGTTTTTATTGCGAATTTTCTGTCCCTTCGCCTGTTCCGTGTCCGAATAGGGGGGACATATTCGCAATATCATATACAGGAAAACAGAGTCCCACAGGGATCGGTGCTTTCCGTTACATTATTTGCGATTGCCATAAACGGTATAGTCGCTGCTGCTGGTCCAGCAGTGGTACCGTCGCTATATGTAGACGACTTCGCTCTACATTATAGTGCGCAAAATATGGCGGTCGCTGAACTACAGCTACAACAAGCTATTCGGAGAGGGGAACGCTGGACACTAGAGCATGGCTTTCGATTCTCAACCGCTAAGTCCTCGGTTGTCCATTTCTGCCGAAGGCGCACTCTCCATCCTGATCCTGAACTTTATCTGGGCAATGTAGCTTTTCCGGTCGTTGCTGCGTACCGGTTCCTTGGGCTCCTTTTCGATCAGAAATTGACGTGGGAGCCACACGTGCGGTGTTTGAAAACTGCCTGTGCTAAGAAACTCAACATGTTACGGTTTCCTAGCGGCACATCATGGGGGGCGGACCGTGCGGTGCTCCTACGCTTTTATAAGGCTCTGATTTTATCTCGATTGGATTATGGCAGTGTCGCATATGGTTCGGCCCGTAAGTCAGTGCTTGTTAAACTGGACAGTGTCCACCACGGCGGTGTGAGTCTGGTGACGGGTGCCTTTCGGACGAGCCCAGTCGTCAGCTTGCTCGCCGAGGCTGGCGTAACTCATTTACACCTGAGGCGCCAACAAGTACTGCTGACCTATGCTGCAACTATTCGACAGGTGCCCCTTCATCCAAGCTATCCATGTTTGTTTTCCAATCTGAATCGCCGGCTGTATGATGCGCTCGCCCGAGCCTCTCGGCCGGCGGGGATTCGCTTGGATGACTTATACCGTCAGTTCCGATTTCCTTCTGTCTCCTGTATCGTCCGAGTACCTAGCAAGGCCCCTCCGTGGATGGTCTCTCGCCCTGATATCATCCTGGATCTGCACACCGGCCCCAAGTCGGACACTGACTCCTCCGTCCATCGGAGGCTGTTCCAGTCCGTTGTGAGCCGGTATCCGGGTTCAGGGCATCTATTCACGGACGGTTCGAGGGTAAACGAGAAAGTAGGCTGTGCATTTGTGGTTGAAGATCGTCGGTTTCTCTTTTCACTTCCCGATGCCTGTGGCGTGTACACAGCGGAGCTCTATGCCATCTTAGAGGCTCTGCGGTACACGTTATCAGACGATCGCCAGCACTTTCTGGTGTGTACTGACTCTCTGTGCGCTGCAAGCAATCGATGTGTGTTTCCCGAAGCACCCGTTGGTCCAGCGAGTGCACGACCTGCTTGTCAGTTCGCGTACCGCTGGGGCCGGGGTGTCCTTTGTGTGGCTTCCTAGCCCCATGGGTATTGCGGGAAACGAGCTTGCTGATCAGGCGGCGAGAGAGGCAGTCGCACTGCCCTCGCTACCATATAAGGTGCCTGCTAGTGATGTGCGCTCTCAGTTGCGGCATTCGATCCTGTCGCATTGGGAGAAAGCATGGCGTGCCACGCCTCCACCCAACAAACTGAGAGGCATCAAGGAGACAACGAAGGTGTGGAAATCTTCCTTCCGATTTCTCCGGAAGGAGGCTGTGGTACTCTGTCGACTCCGGATCGGCCATGGGATTGCTACGCACTCCCACTTGCTGAAGAGAGAAGATCCCCCTGTGTGTACTTGCGGCGCCCACCTAACCGTGGCACACCTTCTCTTGGAGTGTGTGGTTCTGGCCGATCTGCGCAGGACTCTTAAACTGCCTAATACCCTCTCCCATATTCTCCGTGATGACGGGCCGTCAGCTGACCTCGTCATCCGGTTCATGAGGGAGAGTGGTTACTATTTTAAGTTTTAATGTGTAGTTACGCCTTTTAATTCAGTTTTTCGGGCCTCACATCTTGTGGGCGTGGGTTGGCGACCACGGGGCCCCAGCTGAGTCCGGCATTGCTTCCACTTACTTGTGCTGGGCTCCTCTCTGTCTTCTTTCCTGTCGACCTCACTTGGTCAACTCTTGTTCTCTTCCGACCCCGACGGTATTAGGGTATCCGAGGCCTAGGGAGTCTCTTCCTTTCCCGCCTTAATTGGCCCTTGTCTCATCTTTTCTGATACCCTCCTTCTGCGAGGGGTCAGCCTTCTTTTTCTTTTCATGTTATCTCCTGCCTTCTGCTTAAGGCCCTCAAGGAGGCCGGGTGTATGTAGCCCCACCACTTTTGGTGCACCCTAGATAATGCTACACCCTCAGGGGCTCACGGCTGGTGAGTTCGGGAGTTGGCGACCCCGAGGGATTCCTGAGCTCTGTCTGTTTTCCCCTTTTGTCCCTTACCTTTGGGGCGGACCCTCTCCTCTTTCACTGTCCTATCTGCCTTTCATGGCTCTCCTTCCTTCCAAGTCCCTCAATCCGCCTTCTTCGAGGATTGAGGGCATTTCTATTCCTCCTGTCCTTTATTTGCCTTATTCTCCTTTAGTTTTCAATTTCTTCTTCTAGTATGTAGGTTAGTAGTTAGTTTTAGTTTTAAGTTCGCTATTCATTTTCATCTTCACGATCACCCAAACCATCAGGGGCCGATAACCTAGATGTTAGGCCCCTTAAAACAACAATTATCATCATCATCAACCTTATTTGTTTTATCCTTTTTTCCCATCCGCCTTTTATTCTTTTTATTCAAATAAGGCATAATTTTTGGGTCTCACTGTCTGTTTTATAAACACCATTTTCGTTTCATCCATGGCAGTGAGTTGTTTTTATCTACATCCTTTCATTTCACGCCATTTCATTAGGGGCCGATAACCTCGATGTTAGGCCCCTTATAACAACAATTATCATCATCATCATTAAGTTCGCTTTTCATTTTCATCTTCACGATCACCCAAACCATCAGGGGCCGATAACCTAGATGTTAGGCCCCTTAGAACAAGAATTATCATCATCATCATCATGGTTGTAACTTGAAATGCATTGCTCTCAAGCTCTCCCGTCAGATCTTTGATACAGCCGTGAATCGAACTCAGGGTCTCCAAGAATGGTACTCCTACACCATGGGATCAGCCCTGAAATTAAAGGAAACCACAATTGGTACCAGTAAAGTGATAAAGTAATTCATAATATCAACGTAAGAAGTGCATGTCTTAGGAGAAGGCTTCTGTGAAAGTACACTCGCTAACACACAAAGGGAGCAGGCTGACCCATTTTAAATATAATGGTACAATGGTGAGTAGGCGATATTGATGCCGTAAAAAATATTTAAAAAATGCACTTAAAACATTCAAAAATGACTAATAAATGGCCTAAAAATTCGAAAAATGCGCTATAAAATTGAGAAAATGATCTTATAATAATAAACTCACCAATATTTCAAAAAATCGAAAAATGCACTATAAAATGGAGAAAGTTTTCTTATAATAATAAACTCTCCAATATTTGAAAAATGACAACTTAGGCCTAAGCTCTAACTGAAAAGTCAATCAAAATAGATTTCTAGGGCTTAACAAAAGGTTTAAGTTCACTTTAGCCTGAGTTGCACTGCACTACGAATATCATTCTGATGTCAAATGTAAATGATCTGCGGTTGTCAGCCAACAAGTTTTTGTATATCGAAAGGCTGCGTTCAACATCAACTGATGTGATCGGTGCGTACTTGAAGTGAGGAAGGTCGTTTGATGGCAAATCCTCCTCAATCCCATCCATGCAGTAGTTTCATCAGAAAGAATGTCTGAGATTTTGCATAATGTTTTATACCCGGTGTTTTTGTCCAGCAGTTTCTATGCAATACCCGCAGCAATTTCGCCACGATTGTTGCTAAGACTAGTTTTCACCCGGTTGATTAAGGAAATTGATTCAACCATTTCTTCGCCCTTTTTCTCCAACGATGAGAATGATGCTGTCAGTAACCCGAAATTTGATTTTATGAATGCCAAACTACCTCCTTTACTGTTTGGTTCATTCCTGGGCAATTTCTATTGCTGCAGCTTCTTCACTGTGAAAACTCTGCACTAATTCCTTCACTAACTTGAAGTTTTCGCAATTAACGCGTTTAACCACGTGCCCCAGCGTGTTACAGGTTGTGGAGGTACGGTAATGAAGTGTCTGGAGCTTTCGCTCTAAAACGTGTGACTCGCGAGGGTTCTTTTTAAGAAAACTTTCTTAACTCTCGCTATAAGCCTGTCTACACTGGGGTAAAGAGCCCTTACTTCATCACAAACTCTGTGCAGTCCATGGGCAAGACATGTAACATGGACCATTTTAGAATAGAGTGTTTTCAATGGATTAGCTGCTCGAACCATATACGGTGCAGCATTAGTTAAAATTAAAAATAAATCGTCATGTTTGATGCCCTCGGGTCACATGAGAAACATAGCACTATCAAACAGTTTTGATATGGTAGAATAATTGGTCTTTTCTATCACTTCGGCAGTCAAGAAATATATTTCACCTGGTGTATGCACTTATAAAGTTCCGATCACAACGTTGGCTATATGACGTCCGATAGCATCTAAAGTTTCGTTGATTGACACCCATATATTCTTCTAGAGAGTTTCAGATCTTATTTTGTTTAATGTGTCTTCGTAACACTGCGGCAAATAATTCTTACGTAAAGTTGATTCGTCTGGTATTTCTTGATTCGTATGTTTCTCCAAAAATCCACGTAATTTCGGGCTGTTGAGTTTATACGTACAGCGGAATGTTTGCAGATACAAATACATCACAAAAATTCTTTATTGAGGACTTGCCGGAAGTCGAAGCAACTGAAGGCAGTAAGCGCTGAGTTGAAGGTTTATTTGAAACACGCTAAAGAGCACGAATGTGTTTATCGTGTTGCGTTACAGTAAATCTTCTTTCACAGCTACTTTAATTCCACACAGTTTGCAAAACAATATGCTTCCATCGGTAGAAAACACACTGTCCCCAAATTCAGAAACTAGTTGTTTTAAATGCACTCGGTTTCATTTTAGGCATTTTGAAAGCGGCAATGAACGATATCTCTCGCTGTCAACAATGCGGAACTGAGATGAGAGCATACACCCCTTCCTCTTTCTACCCCGTCACAGCTGACCTTGGTCAACAGAGCAGGTAACATTCCATTCCGCTAATAACTGGTTTGCGACGAAAACAAGAGCATCTGTATACCTACGGTACCGTTCTTCTGCAGCCAATGTTTCTACTAATAGCAATATTGAAATATTTTGTTTCAATAGTTTAAATTATCTTGTATCAGCTACTAGCTTCTTCTTAACTCTGAGAGACGTTACTCCCTCGTATAAAGCTGTGGTATGTGGGTAGGTTTTTGCTAGGAATTAACCTTACCCACAAGGGAAGATGAAGAGAGAAATAAAGGGAAGTGGGTTTCGGACTGTGGAACAAGTGTGGATAATAGGACGGAAGTCGAACACCAAATAAAAACAATTTTTAGAGAAGGGTGTCACCGCAAAGCCCGTGAAATCGCTAAAGTGAGTGGGGACCTGAACACAGCTAACAGGAAATACAGCTAGAGCTTGGGCTATTTGCGGGCGAGAGGAGGTGGTACCTTCCCTTCCAAGCCAAGATTCGGCTACTATGAGGAAGGGTGGTGGTCTGGCAAAGAAAGAAATGATGAGTTTACTATGTATCTTTTCAAAGGAGTTCGTTTTAAATAAATATTTTGAAGAATACAAATTGTTTGAATTGGCCGTGATGTTTTAATTCTTGAAATTGTAGAATTTCTAAAAAGCAACCGAATGTTTCCAAGAAGGGTAGGGATGAAGCAATTATACCTTTGGAAATAATTTTGGTAAGAGCACCAATAGTTGTATTTAGGAATGGCTAAGCTTTTACCCAGCAAAGCACCGACTAAAAGTTTACACAATGAGAAAAACTTAGATTTGGAAAACCAACCATAAGTTGTAGGGAAAAGCTCAACAAGCAGGAAGCTGGCGGAGCGAGCTATGCTTGCCTTACTAGCTAGTTAGAATTAGCTACCAAAGCTAAGAAAGGCTTTAATAAGTTTGTGACTAAGAGTTCTTGCTCAAATGCAACAAATAGTGGAACCGTTATTAATTTGATTTGTGAGTTTTTTTTAATTTAAGCCCATAGGAAGAGTAGGGGAAGACAGGATCTTGCCTAATCGTTATTTTATAGAAAATGAGAAAGCAAAAGGGTATAGTTGGAATGATTTAACAATGCAAAAAATGTGATCAATTTAACACATTTATAATTTGATTTTTAAAACCATTGGGGTCGCAGACCTCCTAAAATCATTTAAAGCTTGCACTAGGCAATTGACATTTTTCTGGTTTGGAACCTTTTATAAGCACTAAAATCCTCATAAGATTTTGAAATGGTGCTAAGATTAACAAATTGAAAATTTAAAGATAATTAACGCAATTAAAGTTAAATAATAAATAAATCAAGTACAAGGTGTGTACTTTAAGAATTCCTAGATGGGCATCTTAAAAATATGAACAAATAACAGCTTCGAAAGTAACAACAACAAAAAACAGGGGGAAATGAAATAGAAGTTTCTATAACTTCTTATATTGATGCAGGATTACTTTTATAGTTTATACAAATAGGGCAGGTCGCTTGTTGTGATACCTGAAGAGAAAAATTAAGAAGAAGTTTCTAGAACTTCTATATTTAAACAGGATCACGAGAAAAAAAATAGGGCCTGTTACCCTATCGTGAAACCTGGATTAAAGAGATTAATGAAAGGTTTAGTACTTAGAACATAACCAATTCTTGTACTAGCAAGAAAATAAAATAGATTAATAAGCAGTTTCTAACTGCTGATATTTTAACAGAGTGAATAAGTTATAAATGGAGAAAAGTTGGGAGGGCGCCTATGGTTTGGCGAGGCCTCATAGAAAAATACATAAATTTTAAGATTAACCTAATTTGTTAGTAAAGAGTGGTGAGGAAGAGGAAATAGGAACTTTGTGGAGAAAATTCTTGGCCTATTTTATTTATTTCGGACGAGCGCGACGCGGATGAGAAGTCGAACAAGCACTGTTTCACTATAGTCTATTGACGTGGTTGAAAAGTTCACTATTGTAGCACAGAAATTTTATAGAAAGGAAAGTTATTGCGCTGGTGAAAAATAACTAATTGCATTTGATCTGCGAGAGTCTATTGCATTGAAAAATTTGTAGGTTATAGTTGAATGCAGCAGACGAATTCCCACGAAGGAAGAAATATTATGTGTTGATTAGCTGTTCATAAGGAAAATTCCTTGGTTAGGAAAAGTATTCTCATATGTGAGTGGAAAATACTAGAAGGTTTAACTTGTAGATGAATTGTTTGACATGGAACATTCCAGAACAATCATAACTGTTGAAATGGGCAAAAAAAAAGTCCAGCGGTGGAACGAGCTAAGTTTTCTACAGACAGTGGGTAATTTAACGATGTCCCACGTTGTGAGAAAATAGCTCAATTAATATGCATAAGAAATGCTGCTTCATTTTAAGATTAGCTTAGATAGACAAAGCCCAACATCGAAAATCCCGCGAAGATGGTTATTGCCCCACATTTCGCAATTTCACACTGTCTGTAAAATGATGGTTAAAAAGTATGTAGCTATTTAAAAGCAATTAAAATGAGTTGAACGTTGAAGTAGTACTTAACTCATTTCTGATGAACGGCCATTAAAACAAATAACTGTTAAAGGCATTTGTGCACATAATCTACCCATAAACCGTTAGTTAAGATCTGGACATGGCGTCCGATTTAAAAGTTTGTCTCTCGAGGAGAGGAGACGAGCTCTAGGTAAGCTCCAGCTGGAAGTCTTGACGACTGACGCACAAGTGAGGCCAGCTCAACGAAGCGCGGAGGGACCAGGGAAGGAAAATACATAACAATAACCAACATTACAAAAATTAAGTATCTTGATGAAATGGTCTTCAAAGAGTTGATAGCAGGCGTCACTAGTGAAGCCTGGTGGATGGAAAAGTAGACGAAGTCCTCTTGATCACAGAGACGATAGCTGGCGATAGCGACGAGATCTGGTGGCTAGATTGGTAAGGAAGTCCTCTTGTACATGGAAAAATTGAGGAACTTCAGAGATTCGCTGCTAGATGACGCTAGGTGGGTCATGGAAGATATATATCTAGAACAGACTCGCAGGTAATATAAGCAAAGTACACCAACAAAGAGAAACCAGGAGATCACTGTTGGTGTTTGCGAAAAAAGAAGGAATGAAATAAAGCAAAGAGCGGCAAAAGTTTACTCTGTCTTACCGTGTATTCCAAAGAATACACCAACATGACTAAATTGAAAAAAAAAAAGACCTTAAAAGGCCGATTTTTCTAAATTACGACCACAAAATTCTACCAAACTTAAAAAATGCTCTTAAAATTGAAAAATGCAAAAAGATGCAAAATAAAAATGATATATTTGAAGACGGGGTGGCCCGTCCGGAGATTCTATATACTTCAGCATTGTTTTAGACAGCTCTGTAAAAAGATGACATGTCATCAACATACGGGCCCTAGTGATGAGTATTGTCCAATGCAATGATGATGTTGTGGTTCTTAATTCTATACCCATTGGCAATGAAACGTTGCTCATATAGAAGATGCTCTCATTACCTACAATGAGTGAAGCAACAATTTTTCTCTACTTTTACATTTTTACTATTAAAACATGTTAAAAACTCTATAAAACCATACTGGATTTGGCGGACTCATAATTTTCTTTGGTGAGACTGAAACTTGTTATTTCCGACGCCTATTTGTTCAGGTTTTTCTAAGAAAGAGTTGGAGTAACTGCACTTCGTGATTTCTACTTCGTAATTGAGGTGAGCCCTATCATAATATTTCATGCGATGGAGATACTTACAAAGAAGAGAAGAGTGACCAGAGCGTCTTTTACGCGCACTTATTGTACCCGATTGAGCGGAGAATGCTTGATCAATACTCGACTATGCTCGTCGGCTTCGGGGTGCGTTACGTCCAACCCACAAGTGACGTCACATTCGGATATGTAAACATAATAAAGTTATCAATACTACAGGAAAAACTCGACGTTACAGTTACAAACTATTTATTGTACTCAAAAAAATATGTACTAATTTAAATCATATATTCAAAAATCAAACAAATAAACATTACTCGAAATTGTCCCTTCGAGTAAGATTCACTCAAAACACTAAAAATTCACTTCATAAACACTTATTTTGTGTTGCTTAGATTCTACACTCATTATCATTTGATAGTTCTGTCATTTAAATTTAACTTACTTTGGCATGGAGCCTTCTATCACTTCAGTTACATCTTACTTCTATGGCTTGTGGACATTTTAAAATTACTTTACTACCCTTTACGGTCTTCTTTATTCAAACACTCATTTATGTCTCATTTAGTTACTCTCTTAGTTAAGCCACTGTTTTCCATAAAGCCTTAGGTATCTTAAAACACAATACATTTATTTTACAAGCAAGTCATATCATGGATCGAACCCTCACTCCTCCACTGTTTACTCATGCATCAAGGTGATTGGTTTAACGTTGTACCATGCACTGTTTTATTTATTATTTCTGGGATCTCAATTATATTAAACGTTAACGTTATTTAATCATAAAGAAAGAATCGATTATTTAATAATAGTAATATTTGATCAAATCCATCAAATATTACTCAATTACTTCAAACTCAAGCTTGGGAGAATGGTATCAATCCCAGCATTCCATTTATCTAATTAATATCACACTAGCACCTTTCAATAAAAACTTTCACATGGCGTTCGCTAAACGCTAGTATCCATTTAAAAAGCCCTACTCAACAAACACCCTTTATGTGGTCTATTCCTTTCACTAGAGGCGAGGTCAGGTCTGGTGTCACCTCAACCCCTCGATAATTAACTCAAGATTTACGATGTCCCTCGGCACGTCTCCCTTTACTATACTCCTCACTGTTTTCAAACACATGGCCATCCAAGCTTTATATTTTCATTTCTCATACAACAACTTACTTTCTTATTCACTTTTATTATTAATATTTCGTGATCCAGGATCTTATGTGTTAGATTCGAGGAGGTTTATTACGTCGATTTCGTATAGCATTTTCATTTACTATAACATAACATCCTATAACACTATAACCTAACCAGGACCTTGCCTGTTAGTGGGTCACGCCCTCATCAACGACGATTACTTACTTCATTTGCGACGATTATTTATTCCACTTACAATAACCTAACCAGGACCTTCCCTGTTAGTGGGTCATGCCCTCATCAACGACGATTACTTACTTCACTTGCAACAATTCAACCTCCTCTCACGACGACGATTATTTCACTTATATTTTCTATCCCTCGCAACAAGGCATACTCTGGATCACGTACTTCTACTAGCTTGAAGCTAAACTCATTATTTACTTATTTGGGCCAATCGGCAATACAACTTAGCTTGGATATCCATAATTTATTTATTTTTCTCATAATTACTTCGAGGTAAGACTTTCATGTCTTCCTATCATTTTTATATCATAACTTTTACATGACGGCCTACAATTCAATATTATTTATCATTCTTAGGTGTTCCGTTTTCCACCATTACTTTAAGGGTTTCTCAAAAATCATTATTATTTCAACAATACTTAAAAACATTACTATTCGTTCAAGTCATATTTCCCTTATAATTTGAGCTCAATATTCAACTTCTCGCTGCTTTATTATTGATCTTATTTAAGGAGCATAACATTCATTTCTAACCACTTTTATTTCAAAACGCAAACTCGATAATCATTATTATTATTCTTTCAATTTCAAATCACTTTATAATAACGCGTATTTACTTTATAATTCAATTATCTGATGACAATTCAAACCATTTATATTATATTATTCTTTCAACTTTTAATCATTTCATTACAGCGCGCAATTACTTTACAATTACCTATGTTGGCGAAAATTCAAGCCATTTATATCATATTAATCCTTTAACTTTTAATAATTTCATTCTGGTGCTTATTTACTTTACTTTCATTTAATTGGCGAAAATTCAAGCCATTTATATTTCGAATGTCGATTCTTCCTTTTCAATTCATTAATTACTTAAATCTTTCATATTTGCGGGTTTTAACTACTTTATATTCAATTATTGCAATTTATATCTTTATATTCAACGAGGCTATACTCGTGATTCATCTTTGCTTTTATCCCAATCATATTTAGTGCATTTCAGTTTTCTTGCGAATCAAGGCTAAAACTCCCCAGTTAGCACTTGGTTACCCCAGTACAGAGCATAGTACAACACATTCATAATGAAAACATTTATAACTCACCTCGTGTGCAGACGATGATTATACCATCTGAATGGGGTCACCCATCTCAATACATTTTAGTACTCTTCTATGGTACTTATTTCCATACACATCCTATCACACTCACCTAATCTACACTGTTTTACAATTGAACACATTTTTACTTTACAATTCACTTGACATACGACACTAAATAATACCCTTTCTTTTTACAACACTTCTCTTCACTAATTCACACACCATATCTCAGTGATCCCAGATGACTCCTACCGACCTCCAACGATTCGCTGCTAATCCTACAAATCAGCATCGGACGTGTGAAAGCTCGTACAAAGTTCATCTATCCTGCACTGGAATTATTGTATAAGTCTCTCGAACATTGCTTCTAAATTTAGTCTATTTTGACTGTTCTAATATTGACGATAATTGTTTCTCTCTGTCCGTTATTTCTAATTCGATATCGCGGTTTATTACGCTTCTTATGGCACTCTGTCTTGAGAACCATATACTGTCTATCGAATGTTTTGCTCACTTCGTTCACTATCTTGTTCGGGCTTCGAACCGGCGTTTATAAGTTCCTGCATATAGCACTTTCTCTTCGTGAACCTAATTGCTTTTATCTTACTGATGAATGTCTTTAATACTGTCCTTACTAGACGTATCGTAGCTTGATTTTTACTCGCGTTCTATGACGTTACTATAATTTCGAACTCGCGTCTCTTTGAACTCGGAGTCCCTTAATGTCTCCGTGATGCTTGACCAATGTCTCTTTGATCTCGGTAGCTTTAACTGTTCGATTTTACGGCGTTTACTCTTCAGAGTCTTGAACTCATAACTGTTAACTATGGCGCACTTCTACTATACTGGCCTGCACTGATTATATCTGGCGATCAATACCGTATTCTCTCTGGCTACTGAACACGACGCGTTTTAGCACGACCTCTCACGAACTGCTGTAGACTGAAATACTTCATACTAAAATGTGCTCCGTCACTGCGGACACTGAAGATTGAGTAACTGCGAAGCAGCTTGACCTGCCTATAGGTCGGTATTAAACTGAATAACTTGACGAAGCATCTCCACTCAGGAGTGCTGTTAGACTGTATCGACGTGATGTAACGCCTTCGCCCAAGCGGACTCTAAGACTGCATTCCACTGATTATAATGTTCTTTAGCCCTTAATCGGGTCCAACTTGGCGTAATATCGACTAATACTGCACTGATAGTCTAAATACTGTGATCCATCACGACGCGCCTTAGCGGTCGGTAATGAACTGAACTGCGTTGAATGAATGACGGTGTGACCTCCTCAGAGGTTCACCAAGACTGAACTGAACGAATGAACACTCTGCCCTGCATGTGCTGTCGATTTATTTCATTCATGAAAAATAAACTAATTTGGCTTCTTCTCCAACCTTAACTTTTGAACTATTCGTGGTATCATTTTGAGAAATATACCATCTTGAAGCTTATGACTTAAATGTTCCAAACATGTAGAAATTTCCTAATTCGCATCGTGGGAAATTATTTAAAGAATTGAAATAGCTCCTCAATCTGGGTGGGAGGATATCCTTTTTGTCCCCTACTCCCACTATCTGGCTTGGTAAAGTCCCTATCGTAAAATGCTGACGCGGCTTTTCTAAACTGTGCAATTATTAACCACTTTAGCGGCTTCGGTGGCGTAGTCGGTAGCATGCTGAACTGCTGTGCACAAGATGGCGGGTTCAAACCCGGCCGAAGTCGTCGGATTTTTAAGAGCGTTAAAATCCTTCAGTATGCCTTCCTTCGGAGGGGAAGTAAAGCCGGCGGTCCCATGTCATTGATTTATGGCATGTAAAAGATCCTTTCGCAGACTAAACTTGTGTAAAGCAAAATTGTTAGGTTAGATTTCGTCAGAACGCTCTATCAAAGTTCCAACGTTCACCACTAGCTATCATTGATATCTGGTGGCGAAAGTTGGAACTACTTGAAATTGAACCGAAGTTGTAGCTCACCCTTTAGGGTGTCCGCTGGAAGCAGCTACAGACTCAGGCGAGCCGAACATGTCCTCGAACACTCCCGGCACTAAAAGCCATACGATAAATAAATAAATAAATAATAATTAACCACTTTTATCACTTTAAACATTCTCGTTCCTAAAATAAATCACATTTGCAGAGAGATTTTTCTATAAATTTGCTTAATTCTGGCTAATTTTAATTATTTTCTTCATTTCTTGGCCACGCCCCTCGGACAGTGTTGGCAATTTATTGATGACTGTGCGTTTATCAAGTTATATCTTTTATCTCTCTTGTACATGGGATATTCCACTCGGTCTATTTTTATCTCTGCGTAACTCTTTTTCTGCTGACTTTGCGGTGACATCACCGTGCAACTGCAGTCATTAATTTTATGATTGCTTCATAGGTTTGTCCGTCTTACAGATGTGACTTTAGTCTTAACCCTTTCGTTACCCTTAAAAACTGTCTAAAACTCTTATATTATTTCTTCTTGAAATGTCGTAGGATCGAGGCCTGTGCCAAAGTCTATTTGTGCACATTATAACTATTTGAATCGGTTATTTGGAAGGTTAAGTTCAATACATTGATAAGAGTTGGTACGAACTAATGAATCTAGAGGACGGAACACATGACGATTTTGAAGCATAATATGCTGAGTTAGAAGAGTATAAGGAACATTCGATGAAGAAGTGAAGTACAATGTGTTTCTCGCCAAGGTTATGTCCAAAGCACAAAGTGACAATGCTATGTCGTGTTCGTCTCCAACTTCACGGAGGAAACTCAGGCTACCTAAAATAGAGCTTGAACAGTTCAACGGAAATGTTAAGGACTGGCTTGGATTTGGGAGCCAGTTAAGTAGAATCCATGAGAATAAGTCTAGGGCCAGAGAAATAATTGAGAGTTTTCCACCTACTGCTGATAGCTATCAAAAGGTTATTGATAGTCTGAGGAGCAGATTTGGAAGAGACGAATTACTTACGGAGTATTATATAAGATAGCTTTTGGGGTTGGTTATCAAAAATGTCACTTCGAGTTAGAACAGCTTAACTACACCTCAGCTTTATGATGAACTTGTCATATTTAAGAGCATTATAATCCATAGGCATGACGTCTGATAAATATGCAGCAATGCTGTTCCCCTTGGTGGAATCGTGCATTCCGGAAGAGACTTTCAGGGTTTTGCTGTGCAATTCCACATCTTCCACTCAGATGTCGACAGGCACGTTTAGTGACAAGATGAGTCTCCTGTTATCTTTCCTCAAATCTGAAGTTGATGGGGAAGAAAGAATAACCATGGCAAAGGCAGGATTCCAAGTTTCGACCAAGACACCGAAGCCAAGATGCTTAAAGAATTCTGAAAATGCGGAGGAGATACCTACTGCTCTCAATCTTCTGACTGGGGAGAAACAAAGGTGGATGGTTCATTATAATCATGAGATAGCAAATGGTATAGTCGGTTGGGAAGTCATAAAATGAGAACATCTTGCATTCAACAACAGAAGGTTCTGTTTTCCATTTATGGTCATTGCAGTGCTATATTACGGACCAAGGTAATCAAGATCATAATAAATTTGCAGTTTTCTGGAGTATAAAGTTAAACACTGTAAATTCTATAACCCATATAAAATAGGCCTATTAAACATATATATGCATAGCTATTTTAAAAACAAGATGTTCGGGAAAGAACATATAGCCTACTTTCTCCTAAATGTATGGGTATAGTTATAACTCTCTCTCCTTATCATCTCCTAATTTCTTCCTATTTGAAGTGCAAATTGGCACACAGGATTTGAACAGTGGCGTTCAAACCATAGTTTATAATTTACCCCAGCATTTTGCAATTTCATCAGCAAACACTCCAAACACCGACTACTTACAATAATTGAAACTTCGTTGCTCTAATAAGGCCCATCTACAATGCGCAGTCGGCAGTCCGTAGTTGGTAGTCCTCGGTCGGCAGTCGCGATCGACTCCGTGTATACTATAGGCACCATACACAACATGAAGTTGCAGTTGGTAGTTGGTAGTTGGCAGTCGCGAATTTTATCCTTGACTGCCAACTGCCCGACTGCAGCAATGTAATAGCCAATCAGAGCAGATCAGAAACTGACGTCACGTTGTTGTTCTGTGTCGTATACGAATGATATAGGACTAAGTGAAGTAACTTCGCAACCCGTTAATTTATAGGCTAATCTTAAATACACGGTATAACAAAATAATCCATCTCCAAATCATCCATATTGCAAGTTTTGAGGTTGTCAACAACGCCTCTGTGCACAAGGAATAAACGAATGTTACTGTATTATTACTCCTAGCAGTCGTTAAGACTGGGTTCACTAACTGGCCGGTATAGAGCGCTGCTCGAATCTATAGTTTCTGCATAGTACAACTGAAGGATGGTAGATGTCACTCCGGTGGAGAATGTCGTTTTTTTAAATATATAATTTCCATTGCAAAAAGCACCATATAACGCTTTATTTTATAACGTCTCAGTACTCAAGAAACAATGAATATAAAAAAATCAAGCAAAAAAGTTCTTCTCTGATAGGATTTGAACCCCGGCCAGCCACATGAGAGACGGGAGCTCTAACCACACAGCCAATCGTACACTCATAACTCACGCGATATCGATCAAATACATATAACGTACTGTATTAGCAAATAATCACTTGGACTGAAGATTTCTTCACTGGAGTGTATTTCAAACCGAGTTCATTTCATATTAAGTTCGTATAATTTTTATCAGTAGGTTATATTGCATGCAACATACTGAAATTAGTAAAATGTAGGTCAGAACGAGAGATCAGCTGCCATCTTGTCAAATAGCCGAGACGATTCAGATTTTTAAAGTCACTTCTAGATTATAATATTACAATATAAACTTTTAATTTCGAACGAACCACGTCGCTTAGAACAGATTAAACGATTCTTGGTTCGATGTGCACAAGGAATAAACGAATGTTACTGTATTATTACTCCTAGCAGTCGTTAAGACTGGGTTCACTAACTGGCCGGTATAGAGCGCTGCTCGAATCTATAGTTTCTGCATAGTACAACTGAAGGATGGTAGATGTCACTCCGGTGGAGAATGTCGGTTTTTTTTATATATAATTTCCATTCCAAAACGCACCATATAACGCTTTATTTTATAACGTCTCAGTACTCAAGAAACAATAAATATTAAAAAATCAAGCAAAAAAGTTCTACTCTGATAGGATTTGAACCCCGGCCAGCCACATGAGAGACGGGAGCTCTAACCACACAGCCAATCGTACAATCATAACTCACGCGTTATCGATTAAATACATATAACGTACTGTATTAGCAAATAATCACTTGGACTGAAGATTTCTTCACTGGAGTATATTTCAAACCGAGTTTATTTCATATTAAGTTCATATAATTTTTATCAGTAGGTTATATTGCATGCAACATACTGAAATTAGTAAAATATAGGTCAGAACGAGAGATCAGCTGCCATCTTGTCAAATAGCCGAGACGATTCAGATTTTTAAAGTCACTTCTAGATTATAATATTACAATATAAACTTTTAATTTCGAACGAACCACGTCGCTTAGAACAGATTAAACGATTCTTGGTTCGATAATCGGAACTGGTGGGTCCCATGTTATGGATTATAAATTTTGCATAATTCACACGGCCGCCATCCTGAAATGGTACGTTTGATGACCTTGTAGTTTGGGCACAAGACGCGTCCCATACGAAGGTAGGTTGTTACCAAATTTGGTAAAGATCCGATGATTAGTTTGGTCGTAATGCATTATTAAGTTTTGACCATTCGATTGGCCGCCATTACCTTTTGGTAGAGTGGCGGTAATATAAAACATGACACTGAGGTGCCCTTTGCCAGTGCTACCTCTGTACCAAATGTCGTTCAATTCGGTTTAACCGTGTTCGAATTGATAGGGGGGGGGGGACAGACATTCAGAGTACACACACTCACACACACACACACACACACACAGACTCACTCACATACACACACACAGACAGACACACTTTTTTCGCCCTGTAGTGATCTCATAAGTCTACTTTCATTTTTTGCAAAAATCGAAAGTAGGCTAATAAGCATTATTTGTGAAGGAAGAATACAAAAGAATTGAAAGTACCGTTTGAAAACAAGACATGTATATCTGACGTTCTTCTTTACTAACGCCATGTTTTGTTGTTAGGAGCCAACGCCATTTCTGTTGGGCCAGATGAAAATGACATAGATATTGATTTGCCTGTGGCAAATTGCTCCTTCTCAGCACTGGAATTGTCAGTCGTGAAGACCTCAGGTGACTAAGAGAACATACAAAATTATTTAATTAATTGATTGTCTTCAACAGGAAAGATTGTACTGTTTTCATCTAGTTACAACAGTCAGTTTCCTTGTTCTTCGTTCAGTCATGACTTAATAGCAAGAGAAGTTGTTTTCCTACAGCAATTATGGATGGGCAACTAAAGACAGTTGTTTAAGAATGAATTATTCCTCACAGTTTATAATTTTCACCACCCGTGGAAGGCGAGTTGAATACACCCACGTCATATCTTAATAAAGGTAACTAAAAGGACAGGGTGTGCCTCGAATGGTACACCCTTGGGTAACGCCAACTGGGGTTTGGAAATTGGCAACCTTGCAAGATATCTGAGATTTCATTATTTCTGCTGACTGGTGGGCAGACCCGCTCTTTTTTTATTTCTATTCTTTCTTTTTCAAGGCCTTTTATCATTCTTTTCTTTTCATATCAAATTAATTTCAAAGGCAATTAACACAACCCACATCTGTTGCCTGGCAGAAGAGTCGGTATGACTACCAAATTAGACGTAGTTTCAGTTCTTGGCAAGACTAAAGATAAAAGTGGTATTATCATCAATTATTAAAGTTTGAAATACTTCCATTTTATCTCTGAAGACTAGCTAGTTCCTCAATAGTTCTCAAACTTTCAGATGTTAATCATATCTCATTTAATATTACAGTCTTGAATGCCATAATTCATAACTGTATTATTGTGTTGCCCAATACAGATTATGGACTTACTGAATGGTCCTTAGATAGTATTATTTCAGTAAGAATAAAACAAAATTAAGTTTTAAGAATATGTTAGGGTAAGCCTGCCTAAACACACATCATTTTTCATAAAAGTACAAGATTTTCTGCAAGTTGTATTTTGCTGACAAGCTCATGCACCTGTACCTATAGGCTCATGTGTCTGTAGACAACATTGTGTAAGAAACCTTAATCCATAGTAACATGGACACATCTATTTTATCAGTTGAAAGGGGGAATTGAACAGTAGGAAACTTATGACCTCAAAACAAATAAACTAGCCAATATTGAACAATGTTATCGAAGTACCATTTCCTGAGTGCAGCATACAGTGCAATTACACATCTATTCAGCTACAATGTAGATGTTTGCCTACTTATTATTTATTTATCGTATGGCTTTTAGTGCCGGGAGTGTCCGCGGACATGTTCGGCTTGCCAGAGGCTGTAGCTGCTTCAAGCGGACACCCATAGGGTGAGTTACAAGTTCTGTTCAATTTCAAGCAGTTCCAACTTTCGTCACTGATACGTAGTGGTGAACGTTGCAACTTTGATAGAGCGTTTGCCTACTGCACCCAAGGTTGAGGAGTTGAACTAACACACAGTTGGCTGGCTCTTACCCCTCTAATAACAATTCTCTTACCTTTCCCTATAACTAGCATTTAAGACTTTTCTGACTATGAAAAGTTCTATTAGGAAAAAGATTCTTGATCCACCAGTCATTGCAGGTTTATTAAATTGATTTTAATGAACAAGGTTGTGTATTCCTAATATAATTTCTCCAGTGTCAAAACCTTTAAGATGAGATTCCTATCTTGTTATCTTTTTCCTGTTCCACCCCTACAATAACTATCTTATCAGTTATCGGTACCAAGAGTGTGCTCATTCTTGTTTGAACAACTGTACTTTTCCACGTAACGTAAGGCGTTGGGTTGGAATTTGTCATATACCAGTGTATTTCTTGTATTATTGAATTGTGTTAATTATGCAAGTTGTTGACAGACTCCATGTTCATTCAAGAGATAGACAATAATTGCAGTCACGGAGTTCTGCTACCAATACAAGACTTACTGAAATGATGGCTTGTAATCGTACAGCACGACCCCCAAAGCAAAGAGGATGGGAGTCCTTGAGTAGCTGAAAAGCAGTCTCGTATCCACTCATACTTTGGCTTCCATGAATGAGTACAGCTATTGGAACTGCTCCAGCTTTCGAAGCTGTCATTATAGATGTAACAGAAGATTGTACAGCATCAACACTTGGAGTGGTGTCAACGACAATGATTTCTGATGCTTCTCGCAGCTCTTGAGCTCTTGCCATTATGGGTGTCACTATTAGAATTGCCCTCTGCCCATCATTTACGTTGACATGAACATTAATACCTTGAAAATAGAGTGTATACTCAATTAATCATTATTCTACACCTTTTACTATTGTGTGAGAAAATAAATAAAGAATATTATTTCAAATACAAATCAATACTTATTAGTATATAAGGTTTTGGTTTTCTTCATGAATCAGCAGAAATACATTTTGCCCGATAGAGCTCATTTCTTTTCACACATTTTCTGGAAGGGACATTGTTGGTCTCCATAATGTTCCTTTCGCCACTCTTCATACCACTTATGTAATGTTTTCACTGGAGGATTGATGGAACTGTCACTTTTTGCCAGATAGGAATCATCTCGAAGGTCCAATTTCATTAGATGGAATTCTCTGGCCTCAGATACTGACATGCCTTTGTCGAAATACTCTTGAAATAGGATTTTTGATCCCTGACTAAAGAGGCGTAAGGCATCGAAACTAAGTATAAGATGACTATGATCCTCATTGAAGGTGATAACACCTGGAAGTGGCGTGGATCACCTCAATAGGTCTGTTGGTTTGGTTGTAATTAAGGCCTAAACTCGAGTATCCATAATAAAAAAATCCGATAGTAGTTCCTATTGTGCCAAGTAAGAACAAGGCAGTCATTCTTCTTTCCACAATGCGAAGGAGTGGACTCGTCGCTGATCTCACTGAATTCCTCGTTTAAGGTCATACTGTCATCAGAATCTTGCAATGATAAATCAGAGCTCCCATCATCACTACTGCTGCTCTCTCTTCTTTGTCTCTTCTGCTGCGGTACTTGCTGTCGTACTCGTACACCATTTGATGTCGATGGTTGGGGTTCAGATGCTGAGCGACCTTCAAGTTCTTCCGCTGAAATACTTTTTCCCGGGGGGACGTTCAGCTTCTTCCTCCTGTTGATTTGACGACGGCCTTTTGGTTGCTTCTTCTCGCCTTTTCGCGATCTCTTCTAAGAAGCTCTCCCCGACGACAGAAGAAACGGACGAATCCAGGCTCTGGGAAGGCATCCTTTTCAGAACTGGCTGTCAGTAGGATAAATTCTGACTTGCGAAACCCAGCGATCAAGTTGTCTGGACCCGTGTGCAGATTAACCCACAGTTCCTTCAGCAGTGTCAGAAATTATTCCTTCGGTACAGACTTACACCGACTTTCAGCGGCCGTCTCCTTCCAATCTTTCAGCACTCTTCGCCAGGCACCTTTCATCGGACGAAAGTATACAACGTCTAATGGCTGCAGGAGATGTGTAGCATTCGGTGGAAGCGCTATGAATTTGATTTTGATTTCGCTGCAAAGGCGCAGTACTTCCATGTTGATGTGGGAACTAAGATTGTCACCAACAATGGCCTTCGGTCCCTCCTGACGCTTCAGAATAGGCAACAGTAACAATGGGAACCAATCCTCAAAGGTGTTCCCATCAAACCAACCTGATTTGGTACTGTTGTACCGAGTTCCGTCGGGACCGTTTCCAGTCCAGGTTGTCCATATCTTCTCAGCTTTGTAGTTGACATAAGGTGGCAAATATCCCCTGCTGCATTTCAGCAGACCAGATGTGCACGCTTTTGAAGAATTCTGTATACTCTCGTAATAATTTTCCCAGCACCAGGATCATCGACAAGGTTTGTTTCATCGTAATTGTATATGTGGGTGGGAGGAATTCCTACCAACTCCTCTTCCAAATTATCAAAAACATTGTTCACGACACCTTCATCCGTCGCTGCTCTAGGGTGAGAAATGTTTTTTACAGATCTCTGGGTAAATATAGTTTTGTGTTTATTCAAAAATCCCTCTGCCCAGTCACTTCCTGGGTAGTTGTTTTTAAAATGCACCTCCTTCCTCCTAGAGCGGTTCAGATATGACTTGATGACGTCCCTAAGGTCAACGGTATCCACAGGAAATCCATAGTTTGACACGGTAATAATGTGGCCCACTAATTGCAGTTCTTCCTCTTTCGTGAAAACAGGTGCCCGGTCTACAGGATTTAAATGATTCTCCTGGCTCTTCAGGTGCAAGGTGTTTTTCGGAATGCCAAATTTTGATGCTGCTTGGCGAATCGGTAACGTCTTGTTTTTTATATCTTGCAAGGCCTCGTTTAAACTTTCCTCTGTGTAGTTTCTCTATGGCCGTGTTCCAAGAGCCCGTTTGGGATTTCTAGGCATGTTTAATCAGACTTGAATCTAAAAATAAAGGAAAGAAGTACGGTACATTATAATAACTTAGGACACTTTTGGGGTAACTTTGAGACAGTCCCAAAGTTACCCCGAAAAATGCTACCATTCACATTTTTTAGGTTATAAAGTAACGTATGCATATATTTAAAAATTACTTTAAAGGAGAAAGATGCACATGCATACTTTTCAAAATATTGCTTCAAATAGATACAATGTAGAATATTACCCTCTAATAATAATAAATCAAATAACAAATTTTAGCATGTACCAGAAAAAACTAATTATAATGTAACACAAAAATATAGCCTAGCCTATATACCGGTACAAGTCATGTCTATACAAATCATGGTTATAACGCATTCCTCTTGTGAAGGTTGGAAGACTGTCTGGATGAAAACTAACTTACTGCTTGTACAGCAAGCAAGGAGGTCTTTTTCTCTTGTTTACCGAACACCTGCAAAAGAAAATTTCACTCTGTACTCTTAATGTAAAAGCGCTACTTACGGTATCGTTCGGTAATCTGCTCTAGGAGATTATCATATGCCTCCTTGTCAGTCTTGCCATACACTTGCATCCACATAAACTGGTCTATGTGCTCAGGACGTAAATTGGAGTTCATGACCTCAAGTTTCCTCGCAAACCTTTTAAACTTAGACCAGTACCCGTCAACCTGATTCGTGCACGTCCTAGTTACAGGGTCGACAAAGTTCCTTGAATGATTTACAGTTTTGTGAACATATGGAGAGGTTCCTCCCATAATCCCAAGGTTACTGTAGCCTGCCCAACAGTCAGTCCATATTTCCGTCCCAGGCAGAACATGCCGCAGAATTATGGCTTCCAATGTTCGGGCTTGTCTCTTATCCACATATATAATCACCCCTCTGTTGAGGGAACAATCATATATGCCGAAAATCCACTTCCGTGGGACGACCCTTCCCACATTGTACTTTCTTTTCGTGATCACACCTTCATCCAACTGGACGATGGTTCTAGGACCACCAAACTGAAATATAGCTGATTAGTGTTAATCAATTTCCAGGAGCAAATGTTCCGGCAATACAAAATTGATGCAGGGTTAGTGTTTTGGATACCCCTACGGCACTCGATGCCCCCGACACACTCATTTTCGATGCCCAAAGCCATAATAAGAAAAAAAACAGTCATGGATGATTAGGTGTCTTCCAGGAATGTGCCCTCAGTCACACTCCTGAACTTCTTGCACCTTGTGCACGTCAAGTACGCCCCCAGAAATGCATGTTCTCTTTTATAAAGAGTGCAATTACTACGACAATTCTGCGTTTTGCAACGCGGATTTCTAGGCAGAAGCCTTAAATTCTGCAATTTTTCTACAGTTCTTGCATCATCACATGCGAAATAACGAAAAATATCCAACATATTCCCAACTTCCATGTCGTACCGGTGAACTTAATAGAATGAGAACTGAAAATCGCCTGATTGTAGGTCGTAATATGATAGGCTTAACTTCAGATAATTATTATAGCTGGGCTAACTTGAGTCTATTAGATTTGGGTACAAGGTATGGTGCATGGATAGTATCAAAGAGTGGAACAATCATCATACGATGGCTGTCACTATTGCCTCCACAACGCATGGAGTTCGGCCAGTTTCTGGTGCGTCTCGGTACTCGCAACAGGATAGCAAAAGAGAATCGATGTCCCTCATCCATGTGCGTTTTCAAAATATAACCAGCAAATCGGTGGTGGTGATGATGATAATTGTTGTTTTAGAGGCCTAACATCTAGGTTATCGGCCCCTAATGGTCTGGGTGATAGCGAAAGTGACAATGAAGTGGAAACTATAAAGAAAATTAAGTGAGACTGAAAATACTTACAAAATGGAGCTCAGATTTAAACGACTCACAAAAAGTAGAGCGGAAATATTTACAAAAGGTAATTTAGAAGGAAAATATTCACATAAGGAAAAAGATTGAAAAATACGCATAAAATGTAGTTGAGGTTCAAAATACGTACAAAATGCAATGTAGAGTCGGAATACTTACAAAATGCAAATCAGATTGCAAATACGTATAAAATGGAATTGAGGTTCAAAATATTTACAAAATGCAATTGAAATTGAAAATACACAATGCAAGTTAGATTGAAAAAGGTCGGTTCAGATTCAAAATACTCACAAAGTGCAATTCAAATTCAAAATACTTACACGATGAAATTGAAAATGCTACAAAATGTATGGTAAATTCAAATTACTCATTTGGATTGACAATACTTACAAAATGCAATTGAGGTTGAACATACTCGCAAAATGCAACTGAGATCGAAAAGACTTACAGAATGCAACTTAGATTGAAAATACCTGCAATATGTAGTGTAGATTCAAAAAGTTCGATAAAGGTAATTTAGATACACGGGGAGCCGATTCACAAAACAAGTGCGGGGATCTTAAAGAGAAAAGGAAATAGAATGAAAAGGAGACAAGAGGTTTGACCACTTGAAGAATGAGCGATCAGGAAAGATGAGGCAAGGGCCAATTAAGACAGGAAAGTGGACTAATGTATCCAATAATTCCAATACTGCAGTGTATCCCCCCCAGGGGCCCACGGCTTGTGGGACGTGGGTTGGCGACCACGGGACCCCAGCTGAGTTTGGCATTGCTTCCACTTACTTGTGCCGGGCTCCTCTCCGTCATCTTTCCTGTCGACCTCACTTGGTCAACTCTTGTTCTCTTCCGACCCCGACGGTATTAGGGTATCCGAGGCCTAGGGAGTCTTTCACTTTCCCGCCTTTATTAGCCCTTGTCTCATCTTTTCTGATACCCTCCTTCTGCGAGGGATCAGCCTCCTTTTTTCTTTTCATGTTCTCTCCTGCCTTCTGCTCAAGGCCCTCACGGAGGCCGGGTGTATGTAGCCCGATCACTTCTGGTGCAACCTGGATAATGCTACACCCTCAGGGGCTCACGGCTGGTGAGTTCGGGAGTTGGCGACCCCGAGGGATTCCTGAGCTGGATCCGGTTTCCCCCTTTTGTCCCTTACCTATGGGAAGAACCCTCTCCTCCACTTTCCTATGTGCCTTTCATGGCTCTCCTTCCTTCCAAGTCCCTGAATCCGCATACTTCGAGGGTTGAGGGCATTTCTTTTCCTCCTGTCCTTTATTTGTCTTATTCTCCTCTTGTTTTCCATTTCTTCTTCTAGTATGTATGTTAGTAGTTAGTTTTAGTTATCATTTCATTTTCATCTTCATGCTCACCCAAACCATTTGGGGCCGATAACCTAGATGTTAGGCCCCTTAAAACAACAGTTATCTTCATCATGTATCCCTGCCTTGACGCTAAGTGTAGAGCTGTTTAACTGCCTTTGTCTATCTGGTTGATGTCTGCCCCTGCCTGGACTAATGTTTCCACTACTGCAGTGAGCCAAGTGTAGTGCAGTTTGATTATCTTTGCATACCTGCCAACTTTCAAAAGGGGATTTCAGTAGAATACCTCCGGACAAGAAGGTTGTATCATGCAAAAAGTACATTTTTCAGGAAACAAAAAAGTTATATTGCTAGCAGAATTACATTTTATTAATCAACCTATGTGTTTCATTGCATGGCATATCACATCTCTAACAATGTCTTACAGTGACGGGTGGTGCATTCTTGGAATACACGGTACCTGAGATTATAATTTTCAATGCTTTTGCATGTTCTTCCCTTCCTCTTTGTCAGACACCAACAGTGATCTTCTGTTCTCTCTTAGGGGTTCAGGTCGCTTATATTTTGTATGAGTCTGTTCCAGATATATATTCTGTGACCCACCTAGCGTCATATAACAGCGAATCTCTGAAGCTCCTCAATTCTTCCTGGTGCTGGAGGACTTACTTATCCATTTGGCCACCAGATCCTGTTATCATCGCCAGCTATTTTCTCCTTGAGCAAGAGGACTACGTCCACTTCTTTACTCACCATGCTGCGCTAGTATCAACTGTTATCAACTCTTTGAAGACCAGCTCAGCAAGAGATCATTTTTTTGTTACAATATTGGCAATACTTATATGTTCTCCTTTTGTCTCCTACCCCCCACTCTTTTCCCCTTCCTTGGTCTCTCCGTGCTCCGTTGAGCAGGTCTCACTTCTCAGTCGGCAGTTGACTCGGTCAGTCAAAGCTCCACTCGATCTAGCCTCCTCAAACCAAGAGGCACACACTCTTCTACGCCATGTTGGCTAGGTAGTCATCAACGGAAACTTCGACTTCAACATGAAATCAAGATAAGTACCATTTTAAAAGTTTTAACCTCATCTTCATGGTTTTAACTTCCAAGTGCTTTTAATGATATTTTATAGACAGTGTGAAATTATTTACTTTGGGGCAAAAATCATTCTTCGTGGGATTTGCCATGTTGAGCTTTTGCTTGTATAAGCCAACCTTACTAAAAAAGAGCTTTTCTTAAGCTATTCAAATGAGAAATCCTCTCGCTACGTGGGATATTATCTAATACCCGCTGTCTATAATTATAAAGCTAGTTCCTCCGTTGGATTTTCTCAACACCATTTTCTGCTAAGATCGTTCTGGAACCTTCCAGATCTTGTACTTTATCTGCAAGTCTTGCCGTCAGGTATACTTCACTTACTTGTGAAAATACTAGTTAAAATGAGGAATCTTCCTTAAATTACTGCAATAGCTAACTTTCGTCCACCGTTGGGATGTTCTATGGCGCATTTAACTGTAATACACCATTTTCTCCAGCAATAGACTCTCGCCTACCTAGTGCAACCAGTTCTTTTCAGCATTGTAAAAACTTTCTTTCTCATGAACTTTCGAGTTTCTATAGTGAACTTTGCATCAATCTTTACAGACTATAGTGATAACCAGTGCTTGCTCCACGTTTCTACCGCGTCGCGATCGTCCGGTTATATTAAATACGGCCACGAACATTGATCCTATATCCCAATGACCTTTCCTCAACCTTCTACTAACCACCATTATTAATAAAATTGTAACTTTCTATAAGGTGTCACTCACGAAGTGCCCTTCCAACTTTGCTAGGTTAACATTAATTAAATTCTGCATAATTGCTTGTGTGATACAAGTTTCAAATCACATTGTTCCTTTCCTATAATCAGGGAAAACATTTCTTTAAACTCTTGAGCGAGTCATGTTCAGGTTTCACGAAATGGAAACTGTCCCATTTGGCTAGTGATTCCTGCTCAAACTTGGGAAGTCTAGAACTTTCCTTTTCACCTTCTTCAGGTTTCACAGTAAGTGACCTGCCCTCTTTTGTATAATTCTCATATAATAATTCTGTATAAATATAAGAAGTTGTAGGAACTTCTATCTTATTTTTCATGTTTTTATTATTGTTATTTTCGAAGTTGTCGTTTTCTCTAGAACATTCTCTCAAGAGTTTCTTAAGGTGCACTCTTTGTACTCCAATTCACGTTCAAACTTTAATTACTTCATTGTTTATTTGTTTAAATCTTATAAAGATTTTAGAAACATGTAAGGTTCGAAACCTTGTAAATTGTCAATTGCCTGGAGCAAACGTTTAATGTTGAGAGGTCTGCGACCCCATTTGTTGAAAAGTTTAAATGAACTATGTTTGTCCAAATTATATTACACGCTTGTTAATTTCCTCAAACTTCTTTGCATTGTTAAATAAATTAAATATTTGTTTTTGGATTCATCATTTCTCTGATACTACAGTTAGGCAGGATCCTGGCTTTCCTAGCTCTTCCTAGGTTTATGCCCTCGTTCATGCTCAATAAAGCTTTTACTATCTGTCTGGCCAGACCATCACCTTTCCCTATAGTACTTTTATTCGTGCTTGGGAGGAAATACACTAAAGCCTTTCTCTGGCAAACTGCCCAAGTCTTAGCTGCGGTTCCCGTCAGCTTCGACCAAGCTCGTACCCACTTTAGGTATCCGAGCACGGACTTGCGGTGGCAACCACCTTTAAATGTATTGAAAGTTAAATTCATAACTTTTGTGGGACTCTCCTCCTATTTTTCTATCCTTTTTCTCCAATCCAAAATCTACTTCCTTCTCTTAATCATCTTCCCTTGGTGGGTGGGTTATTCCTCAGGTAATAAACTACCCAAAATTTGGTGCCGAAACCCGGGAGAGTCCATTTTTTATTTCTATTGTTTGTCAAGTGTCATTTGACAATACTTTGCAAATTATTAATATCTGCTTTGGATTTTTCAGTTATAACTACATCATGCAAAGCCTGTGAACGGGAAAGAGGCCGCTCCTGTCTCCTTTGGGGTGTCCTGTTCTTTATACCCATTCGCTGCTGCCAACTTGACAGCATTTCCAAGGTTCTACAGTTTCGTGAGTTGTATTTCAATTTATTCTCTTTATCATGGCTCCTACTGAAAAAGATGAAACTCTCATTGCTAGACGTTCTTCCTATAAAGGGCAACTCACTAGATTCAGAAATTTCATCAGCAAGTTAAATCCCGCCGAGTGTGATTTAGACATCTTGACACATCGCCTTAAGTTGTACGAACGGTCTTATGATTATTACGATCAAATTCAAACCGAGATTGAATCCGCTTGCCCAGAACTTCAATCGGATCGGGACGAGGTCGAACCCTTGTACTTTGAAGGGATTGCAAAGACCCACCAACTGATCCACAATATCTCAGAACCGGACACTAAGGTCATCAATCCGGCCCAGTTCGCACCCGCTTCAGTTCACGAGAACAAACCGAAACCGTTTCTTCCTAAGATAAGCCTACCGCACTTCTCAGGCAAGGAAGGTGAATGGTATTCTTTTTACGAACTTTACTGCTCCCTAATTCATGAAAATATCGAGATCCCAGACATACATAAATTTTACTTCCTCCGTACTTCTTTGGAATGTGGGGCCTTAGCCGTAGTGGAGTCACTGCCTTTAAGCGCAGACAACTACCATATCACCTTTAATCTCCTTAAAGAGAGATATGGCAATTTACGTTTGAGTGTAGCTCGCCACATACGTTGTCTTTTCAACCTACCAGCCGTCAAACCTAATGACGTCACCTCTTTAAGAAACCTGTTGGACTCTATACAGTTGAATGTCAGAGCATTATACCAACTCAAGCAGCCTGTCCAAACATGGGACACCATACTCATTCATCTGGCTACATCAAGATTCGATTTTTCAACTTTAAAGGCCTGGGAAATTGAACTCGCTCGCAAGGAAGAATTTTCCTTCGAACACTTAATCTCGTTTCTTAACAGCCGATGCCAAGTGCTTACAGCACTCGCATTTCAGTGCGAAAAGGTCGAAACGAATCATCAGTCTCACATTTTTGAGAAAAACCTTGCTTTTTCAAAGGGTCATCAGCCCCCATCTGTCGAGAACAAGCAAACCCGTTCTTCTTTCAATCATGCAAGAGAACATATCAGGCCGCTTAACGAATCTTTAAAATGCACGCTCTGTAAAAAGCTTCACACATTGTATTTGTGCAAATCCTTTAAAGAATTGTCTGTCGAAGATCGAAGGAAGTTTGTCTTGAATAGCAAATATTGTTTCAATTGCTTGTCACCTAAGCATTCTTCTTCAAACTGTACGTCATCAAACCTCTGTTTCCATTGTAAAAAAACCGCATCATTCTTTATTGCACGTTCATGATAAATCGAGGTCATCAGCACCCGCCTCTTCAAGCTCCATGCAGAGCAGCTCCGAACAAACTAATGCTTCTTCCTGCATTTCCAACGCCGAAACTTTTCATAGTGCGCAAACCCTTTTGACCACTGTACAATTCGAAATCCAAGATAAATTTGGAAATTGGTTTAGAACCCGTGGTCTTCTCGATTCTGCTTCAACTCATAACTTTGTTTCGCAATCGTTGATTAAAAAAACTAGGTCTTTCGTCATCGCCTACTTCTATCAGTTCCCCCAGGGGCTCACTTCTAGTGGGCGTGGGTTGGCGACCACGGGGCCCCAGCTGAGTCCGGCATTGCTTCCACTTACTTGTGCCGGGCTCCTCTCTGTCTTCTTTCCTGTCGACCTCACTTGGTCAACTCTTGTTCTCTTCCGACCCCGACGGTATTAGGGTATCCGAGGCCTAGGGAGTCTCTTCCTTTCCCGCCTTAATTGGCCCTTGTCTCATCTTTTCTGATTCCCTCCTTCTGCGAGGGGTCAGCCTTCTTTTTCTTTTCATGTTATCTCCTGCCTTCTGCTTAAGGCCCTCAAGGAGACTGGGTGTATGTAGCCCCACCACTTTTGGTGCACCCTAGATAATGCTACACCCTCAGGGGCTCACGGCTGGTGAGTTCGGGAGTTGGCGACCCCGAGGGATTCCTGAGCTGGGTCCGTTTTCCCTTTTTGTCCCTTACCTTTGGGGCGGACCCTCTCCTCTTTCACTTTCCTATCTGCCTTTCATGGCTCTCCTTCCTTCCAAGTCCCTCAATCCGCCTTCTTCGAGGGTTGAGGGCATTTCTTTTCCTCCTGTCCTTTATTTGCCTTATTCTCCTTTAGTTTTCCATTTCTTCTTCTAGTATGTAGGTTAGTAGTTAGTTTTAGTTTTAAGTTCGCTTTTCATTTTTCATCTTCACGATCACTTAAACCATCAGGGGCCGATAACCTAGATGTTAGGCCCCTTAAAACAACAATTATCATCATCATCATCATCTTCTATCAGTGTGACCGGCATTGACAATTTGAAAACTCAAGTTTTGCAGTCTTCAAAATTGAAAATCAGAGACGTTTGCCAAAGAAACACCAATCTTAATGTAAACTGTCTCATTCTTACCAGTATTGGCAAGGACACTCCAAGTCACTCTATTAATACTTCCGGTTTAAACATTCCCTCGCACTTAAGGTTAGCCGATCCTCAGTTTAATGCTCAAGGTCCCATTGATGTACTTTTCAGTGCCAACGTTTTTTGGAAGTTCCTTCGCAAACAAACATGCAAGTTATCTTCAACCGTGGTCGCCAGAGACACCGATTTTGGTTGGGTTATTACTGGTGAAATTCAGCATCCCAGTGTTCAAACCAAAGCGCAATGTCATTTCGTTACAGCTGACATAAATCCTATTTCTGAAAAAGAGAACGCTCATGTTTCAGATCTCAATATTTTTGAAAAACACTTGCCGAAACGATGTCTTATCGTGAACAACTACACTACCTCTGTAAGTTGTTTAAATGGTTTTTCTTTCTTCCCGCACAAAATGGCAATTCAAGTTCGCCTTGCTTTGTGTTATTTCGTTTACCTTCTCATGTCATTTTTTATAGCAGTTAATTGCTTAAACTCTTTCTCGAAAACTATCTTCCCCTTGTGTAAAACCATGGCTATCAGTCACCATCACTTTGCTGTAAGCCATGTTTCACTTCTTTCGCTATTTAGAAGGATGGCCACGGTCGGCTCCTCCCTCCTTCCTCACAATTGGAAGCCGCTTTTGAAACCGCTTGAAAATCTGAATTCTATAACATCAAGAATAACTATTCTTATGCATAACCTTCTTCTCAATGTCCCAGCTTTTCTTCTCTGTTCGGAAGAATTAAGCTTCTTTCTGTTGAAAATTGTCCGATTTCGTGATCCTCTCAATTATGCGAAATTGATTTCCTACTCTATTTCATATAGCTTTAAATTGTTTGTTCACGTCCAAGTTACGATTGACTGCATGTCGTCCAACCCGAATATCTACTTTAAGTCACAGCTGATTCAACAAGTGTTTGTTTATTCCGAACTGCTTGTTTTTCAAACTTGTTTGTATACAAGCCTGGATAACGCCAAGTTGTTGTTTATTTCTTGTATGATTGCCAAAGGTCAAAGCAAGTTTCTCTTATCTCAACTATGGCTGATTGCCAAGCATTGTCTAGTGAGCCGCTCCTGCAAGTACAGAAGCCGTTCACCTACTTCCCAAAATAAACTTGTTCCAGCTAAGGACTCTTTCAGCTATTTATATGCCTTATCTCCCTTTACTATGTGTGTCAAGGCCGCGCTTGCCTGCGTCTTTCACTTACTCATGCTCGTATTCTATAACTGCTTCGTTCCTTGTTTCAAAACTTCGTTGCGTATTTCTCACGCGCTCATGTATTTCACTTTGCTTACATATTTTGAAATCTTATTGTTCATTGATGAACAAACTTACTTTTTCTCGTCGTCACATTCGATGTGTTTTTGCATTTATACTTGTCACGTCACGTTTCTCGCTGACTTAAGTATTTTTCTGAGTAACCCCTTTGATACTCATTATAACTTGAGGTCATTGTTTATGGCTACTAGGTTGTTACCTATGGCGTTCTTGCTTTCTACTCGCACAGTTTCTTTGTTTATTTGGTATATTCTTGTCCTGAATAGATGTACTTGTTTCTATACGCTTTGTTTAAACTTGTTAATTCTCCTTTTGCATTGTATCGCAATCTTTACTAGTGCTTTATTTCCCTCAGCTTCTAGTTATTTTGTGATGGAAGATGTCGTTAATTCTCGCCTTTTAACTCCGCTTTCCAATGACCCTGATGACCTGCTTCCAGTCACACCTGGTCGCTTCCTTACACTCACTTCTCTCTCTGCCCATCCTCCCCTTCCTAATTCTTTCAGGGATTCTGATTTACCTGTTGTTTGGCGTAAACTTGAAGCCCTCCGCAATTCCTTTTGGAAGAGGTGGAACTTGGAATATTTAACTTCCTTGCAAGGGAGACAGAAGTGGTTCCTTTCCAGTCCCGACATTAAAGTGGGAGACTTGGTCTTAGTTAGGGAAGTTTCTCCCCCCCCTAGTCTGGACTTCCGATAGAGTGACCGAGTGTTACCCTGGAAGGGATGGGAAAGTCAGGGTATTCAGAGTCTTGACCACTAATGGTCAGATCACAAGACTACTTCTCCGCAATTGCTTATTACTGTACTTGTTTTTCTTGTTCGCTGTAGGTGTCTGCCCCTCCCAGTATGGTGCATTCTTGGAATACACGGTACCTGAGATTATAATTTTCAATGCTTTTGCATGTTCTTTCCTTCCTCTTTGTCAGACACCAACAGTGATCTTCTGTTCTCTCTTAGGGGTTCAGGTCGCTTATATTTTGTATGAGTCTGTTCCAGATATATATTCTGTGACCCACCTAGCGTCATATAACAGCGAATCTCTGAAGCTCCTCAATTCTTCCTGGTGCTGGAGGACTTACTTATCCATTTGGCCACCAGATCCTGTTATCATCGCCAGCTATTTTCTCCTTGAGCAAGAGGACTACGTCCACTTCTTTACTCACCATGCTGCGCTAGTATCAACTGTTATCAACTCTTTGAAGACCAGCTCAGCAAGAGATCATTTTTTTGTTACAATATTGGCAATACTTATATGTTCTCCTTTTGTCTCCTACCCCCCACTCTTTTCCCCTTCCTTGGTCTCTCCGTGCTCCGTTGAGCAGGTCTCACTTCTCAGTCGGCAGTTGACTCGGTCAGTCAAAGCTCCACTCGAGCTAGCCTCCTCAAACCAAGAGGCACACACTCTTCTACGCCATGTTGGCTAGGTAGTCATCAACGGAAACTTCGACTTCAACATGAAATCAAGATAAGTACCATTTTAAAAGTTTTAACCTCATCTTCATGGTTTTAACTTCCAAGTGCTTTTAATGATATTTTATAGACAGTGTGAAATTATTTACTTTGGGGCAAAAATCATTCTTCGTGGGATTTGCCATGTTGAGCTTTCGCTTGTATAAGCCAACCTTACTAAAAAGAGCTTTTC
Source organism: Meconema thalassinum (assembly GCA_946902985.2). Lineage (NCBI taxonomy): Eukaryota > Metazoa > Arthropoda > Insecta > Orthoptera > Tettigoniidae > Meconema > Meconema thalassinum. Next base: position 497,702,829 of record OX336392.1, on the reverse strand, counting down.
TTAAGCTATTCAAATGAGAAATCCTCTCGCTACGTGGGATATTATCTAATACCCGCTGTCTATAATTATAAAGCTAGTTCCTCCGTTGGATTTTCTCAACACCATTTTCTGCTAAGATCGTTCTGGAACCTTCCAGATCTTGTACTTTATCTGCAAGTCTTGCCGTCAGGTATTCTTCACTTACTTGTGAAAATACTAGTTAAAATGAGGAATCTTCCTTAAATTACTGCAATAGCTAACTTTCGTCCACCGTTGGGATGTTCTATGGCGCATTTAACTGTAATACACCATTTTCTCCAGCAATAGACTCTCGCCTACCTAGTGCAACCAGTTCTTTTCAGCATTGTAAAAACTTTCTTTCTCATGAACTTTCGAGTTTCTATAGTGAACTTTGCATCAATCTTTACAGACTATAGTGATAACCAGTGCTTGCTCCACGTTTCTACCGCGTCGCGATCGTCCGGTTATATTAAATACGGCCATGAACATTGATCCTATATCCCAATGACCTTTCCTCAACCTTCTACTAACCACCATTATTAATAAAATTGTAACTTTCTATAAGGTGTCACTCACGAAGTGCCCTTCCAACTTTGCTAGGTTAACATTAATTAAATTCTGCATAATTGCTTGTGTGATACAAGTTTCAAATCACATTGTTCCTTTCCTATAATCAGGGAAAACATTTCTTTAAACTCTTGAGCGAGTCATGTTCAGGTTTCACGAAATGGAAACTGTCCCATTTGGCTAGTGATTCCTGCTCAAACTTGGGAAGTCTAGAACTTTCCTTTTCACCTTCTTCAGGTTTCACAGTAAGTGACCTGCCCTCTTTTGTATAATTCTCATATAATAATTCTGTATAAATATAAGAAGTTGTAGGAACTTCTATCTTATTTTTCATGTTTTTATTATTGTTATTTTCGATGTTGTCGTTTTCTCTAGAACATTCTCTCAAGAGTTTCTTAAGGTGCACTCTTTGTACTCCAATTCACGTTCAAACTTTAATTACTTCATTGTTTATTTGTTTAAATCTTATAAAGATTTTAGAAACATGTAAGGTTCGAAACCTTGTAAATTGTCAATTGCCTGGAGCAAACGTTTAATGTTGAGAGGTCTGCGACCCCATTTGTTGAAAAGTTTAAATGAACTATGTTTGTCCAAATTATATTACACGCTTGTTAATTTCCTCAAACTTCTTTGCATTGTTAAATAAATTAAATATTTGTTTTTGGATTCATCATTTCTCTGATACTACAGTTAGGCAGGATCCTGGCTTTCCTAGCTCTTCCTAGGTTTATGCCCTCGTTCATGCTCAATAAAGCTTTTACTATCTGTCTGGCCAGACCATCACCTTTCCCTATAGTACTTTTATTCGTGCTTGGGAGGAAATACACTAAAGCCTTTCTCTGGCAAACTGCCCAAGTCTTAGCTGCGGTTCCCGTCAGTTTCGACCAAGCTCGTACCCACTTTAGGTATCCGAGCACGGACTTGCGGTGGCAACCACCTTTAAATGTATTGAAAGTTAAATTCATAACTTTTGTGGGACTCTCCTCCTATTTTTCTATCCTTTTTCTCCAATCCAAAATCTACTTCCTTCTCTTAATCATCTTCCCTTGGTGGGTGGGTTATTCCTCAGGTAATAAACTACCCAAAATTTGGTGCCGAAACCCGGGAGAGTCCATTTTTTATTTCTATTGTTTGTCAAGTGTCATTTGACAATACTTTGCAAATTATTAATATCTGCTTTGGATTTTTCAGTTATAACTACATCATGCAATGCCTGTGAACGGGAAAGAGGCCGCTCCTGTCTCCTTTGGGGTGTCCTGTTCTTTATACCCATTCGCTGCTGCCAACTTGACAGCATTTCCAAGGTTCTACAGTTTCGTGAGTTGTATTTCAATTTATTCTCTTTATCATGGCTCCTACTGAAAAAGATGAAACTCTCATTGCTAGACGTTCTTCCTATAAAGGGCAACTCACTAGATTCAGAAATTTCATCAGCAAGTTAAATCCCGCCGAGTGTGATTTAGACATCTTGACACATCGCCTTAAGTTGTACGAACGGTCTTATGATTATTACGATCAAATTCAAACCGAGATTGAATCCGCTTGCCCAGAACTTCAATCGGATCGGGACGAGGTCGAACCCTTGTACTTTGAAGGGATTGCAAAGGCCCACCAACTGATCCGCAATATCTCAGAACCGGACACTAAGGTCATCAATCCGGCCCAGTTCGCACCCGCTTCAGTTCACGAGAACAAACCGAAACCGTTACTTCCTAAGATAAGCCTACCGCACTTCTCAGGCAAGGAAGGTGAATGGTATTCTTTTTACGAACTTTACTGCTCCCTAATTCATGAAAATATCGAGATCCCAGACATACATAAATTTTACTTCCTCCGTACTTCTTTGGAATGTGAGGCCTTAGCCTTAGTGGAGTCACTGCCTTTAAGCGCAGACAACTACCATATCGCCTTTAATCTCCTTAAAGAGAGATATGGCAATTTACGTTTGAGTGTAGCTCGCCACATACGTTGTCTTTTCAACCTACCAGCCGTCAAACCTAATGACGTCACCTCTTTAAGAAACCTGTTGGACTCTATACAGTTGAATGTCAGAGCATTATACCAACTCAAGCAGCCTGTCCAAACATGGGACACCATACTCATTCATCTGGCTACATCAAGATTCGATTTTTCAACTTTAAAGGCCTGGGAAATTGAACTCGCTCGCAAGGAAGAATTTTCCTTCGAACACTTAATCTCGTTTCTTAACAGCCGATGCCAAGTGCTTACAGCACTCGCATTTCAGTGCGAAAAGGTCGAAACGAATCATCAGTCTCACATTTTTGAGAATAACCTTGCTTTTTCAAAGGGTCATCAGCCCCCATCTGTCGAGAACAAGCAAACCCGTTCTTCTTTCAATCATGCAAGAGAACATATCAGGCCGCTTAACGAATCTTTAAAATGCACGCTCTGTAAAAAGCTTCACACATTGTATTTGTGCAAATCCTTTAAAGAATTGTCTGTCGAAGATCGAAGGAAGTTTGTCTTGAATAGCAAACATTGTTTCAATTGCTTGTCACCTAAGCATTCTTCTTCAAACTGTACGTCATCAAACCTCTGTTTCCATTGTAAAAAACCGCATCATTCTTTATTGCACGTTCACGATAAATCGAGGTCATCAGCACCCGCCTCTTCAAGCTCCATGCAGAGCAGCTCCGAACAAACTAATGCTTCTTCCTGCATTTCCAACGCCGAAACTTTTCATAGTGCGCAAACCCTTTTGACCACTGTACAATTCGAAATCCAAGATAAATTTGGAAATTGGTTTAGAACCCGTGGTCTTCTCGATTCTGCTTCAACTCATAACTTTGTTTCGCAATCGTTGATTAAAAAACTAGGTCTTTCGTCATCGCCTACTTCTATCAGTGTGACCGGCATTGACAATTTGAAAACTCAAGTTTTGCAGTCTTCAAAATTGAAAATCAGAGACGTTTGCCAAAGAAACACCAATCTTAATGTAAACTGTCTCATTCTTACCAGTATTGGCAAGGACACTCCAAGTCACTCTATTAATACTTCCGGTTTAAACATTCCCTCGCACTTAAGGTTAGCCGATCCTCAGTTTAATGCTCAAGGTCCCATTGATGTACTTTTCAGTGCCAACGTTTTTTGGAAGTGCCTTCGCAAACAAACATGCAAGTTATCTTCAACCGTGGTCGCCAGAGACACCGATTTTGGTTGGGTTATTACTGGTGAAATTCAGCATCCCAGTGTTCAAACCAAAGCGCAATGTCATTTCGTTACAGCTGACATAAATCCTATTTCTGAAAAAGAGAACGCTCATGTTTCAGATCTCAATATTTTTGAAAAACACTTGCCGAAACGATGTCTTATCGTGAACAACTACACTACCTCTGTAAGTTGTTTAAATGGTTTTTCTTTCTTCCCGCACAAAATGGCAATTCAAGTTCGCCTTGCTTTGTGTTATTTCGTTTACCTTCTCATGTCATTTTTATAGCAGTTAATTGCTTAAACTCTTTCTCGAAAACTATCTTCCCCTTGTGTAAAACCATGGCTATCAGTCACCATCACTTTGCTGTAAGCCATGTTTCACTTCTTTCGCTATTTAGAAGGATGGCCACGGTCGGCTCCTCCCTCCTTCCTCACAATTGGAAGCCGCTTTTGAAACCGCTTGAAAATCTGAATTCTATAACATCAAGAATAACTATTCTTATGCATAACCTTCTTCTCAATGTCCCAGCTTTTCTTCTCTGTTCGGAAGAATTAAGCTTCTTTCTGTTGAAAATTGTCCGATTTCGTGATCCTCTCAATTATGCGAAATTGATTTCCTACTCTATTTCATATAGCTTTAAATTGTTTGTTCACGTCCAAGTTACGATTGACTGCATGTCGTCCAACCCGAATATCTACTTTAAGTCACAGCTGATTCAACAAGTGTTTGTTTATTCCGAACTGCTTGTTTTTCAAACTTGTTTGTATACAAGCCTGGATAACGCCAAGTTGTTGTTTATTTCTTGTATGATTGCCAAAGGTCAAAGCAAGTTTCTCTTATCTCAACTATGGCTGATTGCCAAGCATTGTCTAGTGAGCCGCTCCTGCAAGTACAGAAGCCGTTCACCTACTTCCCAAAATAAACTTGTTCCAGTTAAGGACTCTTTCAGCTATTTATATGCCTTATCTCCCTTTACTATGTGTGTCAAGGCCGCGCTTGCCTGCGTCTTTCACTTACTCATGCTCGTATTCTATAACTGCTTCGTTCCTTGTTTCAAAACTTCGTTGCGTATTTCTCACGCGCTCATGTATTTCACTTTGCTTACATATTTTGAAATCTTATTGTTCATTGATGAACAAACTTACTTTTTCTCGTCGTCACATTCGATGTGTTTTTGCATTTATACTTGTCACGTCACGTTTCTCGCTGACTTAAGTATTTTTCTGAGTAACCCCTTTGATACTCATTATAACTTGAGGTCATTGTTTATGGCTACTAGGTTGTTACCTATGGCGTTCTTGCTTTCTACTCGCATAGTTTCTTTGTTTATTTGGTATATTCTTGTCCTGAATAGATGTACTTGTTTCTATACGCTTTGTTTAAACTTGTTAATTCTCCTTTTGCATTGTATCGCAATCTTTACTAGTGCTTTATTTCCCTCAGCTTCTAGTTATTTTGTGATGGAAGATGTCGTTAATTCTCGCCTTTTAACTCCGCTTTCCAATGACCCTGATGACCTGCTTCCAGTCACACCTGGTCGCTTCCTTACACTCACTTCTCTCTCTGCCCATCCTCCCCTTCCTAATTCTTTCAGGGATTCTGATTTACCTGTTGTTTGGCGTAAACTTGAAGCCCTCCGCAATTCCTTTTGGAAGAGGTGGAACTTGGAATATTTAACTTCCTTGCAAGGGAGACAGAAGTGGTTCCTTTCCAGTCCCGACATTAAAGTGGGAGACTTGGTCTTAGTTAGGGAAGTTTCTCCCCCCCCCTAGTCTGGACTTCCGATAGAGTGACCGAGTGTTACCCTGGAAGGGATGGGAAAGTCAGGGTATTCAGAGTCTTGACCACTAATGGTCAGATCACAAGACTACTTCTCCGCAATTGCTTATTACTGTACTTGTTTTTCTTGTTCGCTGTTGGTGTCTGCCCCTCCCAGTATGGTGCATTCTTGGAATACACGGTACCTGAGATTATAATTTTCAATGATTTTGCATGTTCTTTCCTTCCTCTTTGTCAGACACCAACAGTGATCTTCTGTTCTCTCTTAGGGGTTCAGGTCGCTTATATTTTGTATGAGTCTGTTCCAGATATATATTCTGTGACCCACCTAGCGTCATATAACAGCGAATCTCTGAAGCTCCTCAATTCTTCCTGGTGCTGGAGGACTTACTTATCCATTTGGCCACCAGATCCTGTTATCATCGCCAGCTATTTTCTCCTTGAGCAAGAGGACTACGTCCACTTCTTTACTCACCATGCTGCGCTAGTATCAACTGTTATCAACTCTTTGAAGACCAGCTCAGCAAGAGATCATTTTTTGTTACAATATTGGCAATACTTATATGTTCTCCTTTTGTCTCCTACCCCCCACTCTTTTCCCCTTCCTTGGTCTCTCCGTGCTCCGTTGAGCAGGTCTCACTTCTCAGTCGGCAGTTGACTCGGTCAGTCAAAGCTCCACTCGAGCTAGCCTCCTCAAACCAAGAGGCACACACTCTTCTACGCCATGTTGGCTAGGTAGTCATCAACGGAAACTTCGACTTCAACATGAAATCAAGATAAGTACCATTTTAAAAGTTTTAACCTCATCTTCATGGTTTTAACTTCCAAGTGCTTTTAATGATATTTTATAGACAGTGTGAAATTATTTACTTTGGGGCAAAAATCATTCTTCGTGGGATTTGCCATGTTGAGCTTTTGCTTGTATAAGCCAACCTTACTAAAAAGAGCTTTTCTTAAGCTATTCAAATGAGAAATCCTCTCGTTACGTGGGATATTATCTAATACCCGCTGTCTATAATTATAAAGCTAGTTCCTCCGTTGGATTTTCTCAACACCATTTTCTGCTAAGATCGTTCTGGAACCTTCCAGATCTTGTACTTTATCTGCAAGTCTTGCCGTCAGGTATTCTTCACTTACTTGTGAAAATACTAGTTAAAATGAGGAATCTTCCTTAAATTACTGCAATAGCTAACTTTCGTCCACCGTTGGGATGTTCTATGGCGCATTTAACTGTAATACACCATTTTCTCCAGCAATAGACTCTCGCCTACCTAGTGCAACCAGTTCTTTTCAGCATTGTAAAAACTTTCTTTCTCATGAACTTTGCATCAATCTTTACAGACTATAGTGATAACCAGTGCTTGCTCCACGTTTCTACCGCGTCGCGATCGTCCGGTTATATTAAATACGGCCATGAACATTGATCCTATATCCCAATGACCTTTCCTCAACCTTCTACTAACCACCATTATTAATAAAATTGTAACTTTCTATAAGGTGTCACTCACGAAGTGCCCTTCCAACTTTGCTAGGTTAACATTAATTAAATTCTGCATAATTGCTTGTGTGATACAAGTTTCAAATCACATTGTTCATTTCCTATAATCAGGGAAAACATTTCTTTAAACTCTTGAGCGAGTCATGTTCAGGTTTCACGAAATGGAAACTGTCCCATTTGGCTAGTGATTCCTGCTCAAACTTGGGAAGTCTAGAACTTTCCTTTTCACCTTCTTCAGGTTTCACAGTAAGTGACCTGCCCTCTTTTGTATAATTCTCATATAATAATTCTGTATAAATATAAGAAGTTGTAGGAACTTCTATCTTATTTTTCATGTTTTTATTATTGTTATTTTCGAAGTTGTCGTTTTCTCTAGAACATTCTCTCAAGAGTTTCTTAAGGTGCACTCTTTGTACTCCAATTCACGTTCAAACTTTAATTACTTCATTGTTTATTTGTTTAAATCTTATAAAGATTTTAGAAACATGTAAGGTTTGAAACCTTGTAAATTGTCAATTGCCTGGAGCAAACGTTTAATGTTGAGAGGTCTGCGACCCCATTTGTTGAAAAGTTTAAATGAACTATGTTTGTCCAAATTATATTACACGCTTGTTAATTTCCTCAAACTTCTTTGCATTGTTAAATAAATTAAATATTTGTTTTTGGATTCATCATTTCTCTGATACTACAGTTAGGCAGGATCCTGGCTTTCCTAGCTCTTCCTAGGTTTATGCCCTCGTTCATGCTCAATAAAGCTTTTACTATCTGTCTGGCCAGACCATCACCTTTCCCTATAGTACTTTTATTCGTGCTTGGGAGGAAATACACTAAAGCCTTTCTCTGGCAAACTGCCCAAGTCTTAGCTGCGGTTCCCGTCAGCTTCGACCAAGCTCGTACCCACTTTAGGTATCCGAGCACGGACTTGCGGTGGCAACCACCTTTAAATGTATTGAAAGTTAAATTCATAACTTTTGTGGGACTCTCCTCCTATTTTTCTATCCTTTTTCTCCAATCCAAAATCTACTTCCTTCTCTTAATCATCTTCCCTTGGTGGGTGGGTTATTCCTCAGGTAATAAACTACCCAACGGGTATCGAACAATGCTACATTTTGTAAAGAATTAAGAAAGCAAGTATTTTCTCTGTAAAAAGGTTGTAACTCATGGACAACTTGTGGTTTACAACCTTTTGATAGTTTTATATAGGTGCTGTAGTTGTATATTATAGTTCCTGTAACAAACCAGTTCATCCTGCAACAACACAGTTTGAACATCAGTACCCTAATAATGAAACAAAATACTAATTATGTATCTTTATTCCGTTACAGGAGTACTGTCACAAGACAATCTACTCCGTCGTTGTTCTCAAGTTTTCATAAAAAGGTCTGTATATCTCTGGGATATACTTAGTAATATCAATGAGATCCTTCTTTTTCTCTGCAGACCCACCCAGTTCCTCATTGTGAAGATAATGCAGATTATTTAAGCTTACAAAAACAGGTTATTTATTTACTCGAGTCAAAAGTATCAGACTATTTAACATACAAAAAATACATAGATATGTACATATACATAATAAGAATAACACAAACTATTTGAAATTGAAAGTAATATTACGTTAAGGGAAGCCTCCGTGGCTCAGGCGGCAGCACGCCGGACTCTCACCGCTGGGTCCGTGGTTCAAATCCCGGTCACCCCATGTGAGATCTGTGCTGGACAAAACGGAGGCAGACAGGTTTTTCTCCGGGTACTTCGGTTTTCCCTGTCAACATTTCATTCCAGCAACACTCTCCACTATCATTTCATTTAATCTGTCATTCATTTAATCATTGCCCCAGAGGAGTGCGTCAGGCCTCGGCAGCCGGCACAGTTCATATCCTCGCCGCTAGACGGGGGCCTCATTCATTCCATTCCTGACCCGGTCGGAGACTGGAAGCAGGCTGTGGATTTTTTTTTCATTACGTTAAGGAATGTTAAATGAAGTAGGAAAACAAAACAAAGATGACAGTCTAAGCAACTTTAGCCCAGTATTTGGCAATTTCTATGGCTTCAGATCTTGCGGACATCAGATCACCGATGGTGCATCTTTCAGGACATAATCTGCACTGGTATAGGTGGTCCGTAGTTTGTTGAGCCCCGTATTCGCAGAGTGTTGATGATTTGGAATAACCCCATTTCCTCAAGTTGTTTTTTGATCTTGCAACCGCTGTTCAGAGTTTTCCACACTGGCCATTCTTCAGTGAAACCAGCAGCTAGATGTTCCGATGGTGTCATCCAATGGTGTTCAGATCTCATCTTCCACACAGATAACCGGGAATTTATCCGTTGGCCAATGTTAACTGTTGTCCTCATGAAACTTTCCCTGGACTTCAGTCTTGGAGGAGGAGGATGATGTAGGGGATGTTTATCGGAGGTAGATGCCTTATATATTTACGGTAAAAAACATTGTAAAATTTACCGGCTGATTCTTTCAATACAAAAGCATCATCTGAAAATGAAAGTTGATCTTTCAGCTAAACTTCAGCCCTTGTCAGGGCCAAAGATGACAACGACAGGTGGAGGTGCTACACTGGCCCTCCCTGGAGAACGTTTGGCCACGTTTTCAGAATACCATGGCAGTTACTTTTGCGACACTGTAAAACCGTCGGTGAATTCGACGAGATTTTGAACCACACATATTGTGTTATTTTCAATGATGGTGGTTTGCGAAGACCTGATTCAATGATACTTATATCCACGAAATCTTCACGAGTCATGTAGGACACAAGGAAACTATTACTCAGCCGAGCAGTTGCAATCACTTGAACCCATTCAAAAGGTTCATACACTATATCATTTTTCTTTCAATGAGAGCGAACTCCCTATCACAGGGCAAGAAACAGATAAGTAACTTTCGTTCAACAGAAGTGAAATATTGAATGCTTACAAGATACTGATACAGTTGTTATTTTGTCCTGTCTGACCACACTATCAGAGTTCTATCCCTACCACGCTCCAACGGTTTGGAAGTACTTGATATATATTTTAATAGCGTGGCAGTTACTTCTCCCGATCCCCTTTTTGCTATAGTTTCAGGCCAAACAAACATATTAACGCTGTGTGTACTGCCTGATTGAATGTTGACAACTGCCGCTGACAAAACACAGCTGAATGGGACAGTAAAGCACCTGCTGTACAAAAAACTACATAATCTTCATTCACCATTTGCTTTGTCCTTATCCTCTTGTAACCTGCTTCTGCTCTCCTATGATGTAGTGTACGTTCCATTTCTATCTTCTTTCTTTCTTCCTCGGTGTCGCAGGCAATTAACTGTATGTAAAGTTTGTCGCAGTAAGCACAACAAACTGAACGTGGCAAGCCAAAGGACAAATTAAATTCTCCATTAAATATGTCTCTGTATGCTCGTTCGCTACAACTGATTTCTGGATTATCTGCTTTAAACATTTCGTATACTTTGCTAATACTCAAATCTGGCCTCAAACATAACTTTTCACTTATGTGTCCAGAATAATGGCTTTCTTACTCACCCCCAGGGGCTCACATCTAGTGGGCGTGGGTTGGCGACCACGGGGCCCCAGCTGAGTCCGGCATTGCTTCCACTTACTTGTGCCGTGCTCCTCTCTGTCTTCTTTCCTGTCGACCTCCCTTGGTCAACTCTTGCTCTCTTCTGACCCCGACGGTATTAGGGTATCCGAGGCCTAGGGAGTCTCTTCCTTTCCCGCCTTAATTGGCCCTTGTCTCATCTTTTCTGATACCCTCCTTCTGCGAGGGGTCAGCCTTCTTTTTCTCTTCCTTTTACCTCCTGCCTTGTGCTCTAGGCCCTTAAGGAGGCTGGGTGTATGTAGCCCCACAACTTCTGGTGCACCCTAGATAATGCTACACCCTTAGGGGCTCACGGCTGGTGAGTTCGGGAGTTGGCGACCCCGAGGGATTCCTGAGCTGGGTCCGTTTTCCCCTTTTGTCCCTTACCTTTGGGGCGGACCCTCTCCTCTTTCACTTTCCTATCTGCATTTCATGGCTCTCCTTCCTTCCAAGTCCCTCAATCCGCCTTCTTCGAGGGTTGAGGGCATTTCTTTTCCTCCTGTCCTTTATTTGCCTTATACTCCTTTATTTTTCCATTTCTTCTTCTAGTATGTAGGTTAGTAGTTAGTTTTAGTTTTTAAGTTCGCTTTTTTTTTTTTCATCTTCACGATCACCCAAACCATCAGGGGCCGATAACCTAGATGTTAGGCCCCTTAAAACAACAATTATCATCATCATCATCTGAAATTAAATACACAGTAATGTAAAAGGGTTAAGGGAAATAATGTGGTTTGTAACCTAAAATTTACGTCATACAACCTTTATGCACCCTTTATGTACTTTCCCTGGGTTTGGTGTATTTCTGTGTTCTATGAATCGGTAAATGCAGAAAGGGAACATGTCCACTTTGACAAATTTTAGGGAAATGACAAAAAACTATTTTACGTCCGTAGGGTACTTGCTATTATCTTTGTGGATATGAGATATTAAAAAGCATATTATCTGAATGATTTTCCATGGATATTCAGTCATCCAACTTAACAAACATACACAGAATCATCAAAAGAAGTTTTAGGACATGTTCCCTTTCTGCACTTAATAATTTAATTTTTCATTATAAATTGCCGGGGGAGAACAAAAAGTACAGATAAAGGTTTTGTGATTTTTTATTTATGGATAAAATACACTTGATTTCCGATTACGTTATTTTTATGAAATATTATATGCCAGGGAACGTACTGGAGGTTAAGGAAGTGTTCTCTGCTGACATATAATGATGTATGATGTTACACTAGTCTGTTGGCCAATCAAACAACTCTCTCCAGAAGACGTTGTATATGTCTGGAATGTACTGTTCACATTTTCTTAGATCTTCTCTCTTCTGCTTCAGGAGGGGAAGTTTCCCAGAGTAGGCTTTATCTATCGGCAGTTCAAGTTCTCCGCGAGCAGTATTCCTAAGTTTGAAATTATGGCTTATCAAGCCACCAATGAAATCGCTAGTCATAACGTAACCTGGTTTGGTGGAACAATATTCAAAATAAAAGTACTTAGAAACACCAAACGATTCCTTGTTTATCCTTGGAACATTAGTTCCCATTGAAAAATCTGAGTAACACGTTTTCTTAAACAAACATGGCCACCATGCTTTCCAGTTAATAATACTGTCTTGATTAACTTCGAAAGTATTGAACTTGTTCTTCTTGATAGATGATCTTTGTATGAGCTCACAGTATTGCTGAATTGTGTAGATTCTATCTGCCTTACGAAGAACTCTCTTAATAAGACCGAAGTCCCTATCACAGGGCAGAAATGAGTGACCCCTCTGAGGAAAGTAATGTTTTATTACCCTGAATCGGATTGTTTCAGCCAAAGCCATCAAGAATCTCACTAAAGTGTTGTTTTTATTCTGTCCAGGACAGTTATCACTGAACAAGTGATGTTCAGATATACTTGGCCATACTTCATTGTCAATGTAGTCTTTCAGGAAACTACACAATTCATCTGGCGATTTCCTCGCTATCCCTTCATGATACACATAACATTTCATATTGTGTGTTCTCAAATTATGTATGCCAAACGTATTCACACTTAACTGCCTGTAATAGTATATTGATCCGTTACTACGTTATTAACGGACCGATGAGATACGAGTTGTTGTGTAGTCTGCCATCTGTAGGTTTATTTTTGAAGCGCAACCTGTTCTGGAGTAAATAAAACGCGCCCGCTGTGGAGTTTGTGCTCTGGCTCTGTGGAACTCGACTGCAGTTATTGTTATGTCGAGAGAATCGTGTTGACAAAGAGAAGAAGTGAGGGTCGGAGAGGAAACGCGTTGTTGTTTGGTTTTTTATTAATTTTGGTTTATTGCCGTTATTGTTGTTGATTTGTTTGATTGGTGTTATTTTTCTGCCGTATTTTTCTCATTGTTCGTCATGAAACGTGATTGTAGTTTGAGAGGTATTTCTTACTAACGTCTACTCCTTGTAATAGTATGGGATGTTACAAGATTTTTGAGGGGTTAGTATTTTAAGTTAGTTCGCGTATTTTGGGCCTCGAAGAGGAGGGTGTGTGTTTGTGCTTCAGATGACTTTCTGTCCTTGTCTGGTAGTCGAAACGCTCATCAATATTTTATTTGTTTATGTATTAAGGGTTATTGTGTTTCTTTTGAGATGTCAGTCATTCGTGCAACCTTAATGATAACCGACTAGGTTTTCTTATTTTCCTTACCCCCCAGGGGCTCACATCTAGTGGGTTGTGGGTTGGCGACCACGGGGCCCCAGCTGAGTCCGGCATTGCTTCCACTTACTTGTGCCGGGCTCCTCTCTTTCTTCTTTCCTGTCGACCTTCCTTGGTCAACTCTTGTTCTCTTCCGACCCTGACGGTATTAGGTTATCCGAGGCCTAGGGAGTCTTTCACTTTCCCGCCTTAATTGGCCCTTGTCTCATCTTTCCTGATACCCTCCTTCTGTGAGGGGTCAGCCTTCCTGTTCTTTTCCTTTTACCTCCTGCCTTGTGTTCAAGGCCCTTAAGGAGGCAGGGTGTATGTAGCCCCACCACTTCTGGTGCACCGTCGATAATGCTACACCCTCAGGGGCTCACGGCTGGTGAGTTCGGGCGTTGGCGACCCCGAGGGATTCCTGAGCTGGGTCCGTTTTCCCCTTTTTGTCCCTTCCCTTTGGGGCGGACCTTCTCCTCTCTCCCCTTTCCTCTCCTCTTTTCCTTCTATTTCCTTTTCTCTTTAAGATTCCCGCACTGTTTTTGTTACTCGAATCACCGTGTATCTAAATTCCCTTTTAGCGATTTTTTAAGGCATTTTTGATCTATGTTGCATTTTGTAAGTTTTTTCGATCTAAATTACATCACGCGATTGTTTTCAACCTCAATTGCAATTTGTAAAGATTGACAATCTAAATTGCTTTTTAGTAAGTCTTTCAATGCAGGTTGCCGGGCCTTTTAGTGAGTATTTTGAATTTCAATTGCATTTTGTAAGTATTTTCAACCAAAACCGCATTTCGCACGAATTTTGAATCTAAATTGCATTTTGTTTCGTGGGCATTTTGCACATATTTTGATTCTCAATTGCATTTGTGGGTATTTTGAATCTAAATTACATTTGTCAAGTATTTTCAATCTAAATTGCTTTTTGTAAGTATTGTCAATCCACATGAGTCGTTTGAATCTACCGTACATTTTGTAAGCATTTTCAATTTCAATTGCATTTTGTAAGGATTTTGAATTTCAATTGCACTTTGTGAATAATTTGGATTGGAACTGGGATAGGGCCTATTTCAATCTGAATTGCATTGTGTATTTTCAATTTCAATTGCATTTTGTAAGTATTTTGAACCTCAATTGCATTTTGTGCGTAATTTCGATCTCATTTGCATTTTGTAAGTATTTTGAATTTCAGTTGCGTTTTGTAAGTATTTCGGCGCTACTTTGCATTTTGTACGTATTTTGAATCTAGCCTACGTTTAGTGGGTCTTTTTCAATCTATTCTTTTTGTGCAACTTTTCGTTCTAAATTCCCTTTTGTAAGACCATATTGTGAGTTGTTTCCATGTGAGTTCCTTTTTGTACGTATTTTCCGTCTTCGATAATTTTGTTCTGGTTTCCATTTCATTATCATTTTCGCTATCACCCAGATCATTAGGGGCCGATAACCTCGATGTTAGGCCCCTTAAAACACCAATTATCATCATCATCATCTTATTTTCCTTAAGGACTGGGCTGACATATTCATTGGTTTGTGTCGAAAGGCTTTTCATGGTATAATCACGTTTCTAGACATGTGGTTAAGGGTGGGTTAACGTCTTGTTTAAGTGGGACCTTGACCGAAAGTTGAGGGTAATTTATGGGTTTGTGTTTGTTGCTTTCGGTCGGGAAACAACGTGCGTACTCTTTACGTTTATTAAATGAGGTGTATCGATTATTCTTGCGGTTTGTGATATGTGTGTTTGTGGCAAGTACCCGGGGACTGTCATTGATGCTCATTTACTTTCGGCAAGATAATTGAATCTCATACTTTCGTCCGAGAAGAAGATTTATTCAGAGAGTTTATGAAGTCAGTTGCTGTTTTGTTTTGAGGAGTTGTAAATTGTTTCTCTTAAGGGTTGTGTATGTTTTTCTTTCCTTTATTTATGGTCGTCGTCGTGTTATACTGTAGTAAGTGGATGATGTTTTGACCGATAGTTGTCTGTTTACTGTAGTACTTATTTGTGAGACTTATTTTAGTTCATTTAAGGGGTTTTGTTCTTGGTTGGTACGACTTCATATGCCTTTTTGAATATCTCTTCTGGTTACTTTCTGTAATCAGCCTGTGGTGGGACGCACGTATTATTTCTTATTTATTTTAATTAGCTTTCCCATTGAAGTCACAAATGGTTATTTCGCTACGATCTCCAATCTAACTAGGGTTAGGCTTCTCTGCTCTCCCTTTTGATAGTCTTTTCATTGTGTGTGTTTTATTTTTATGTTTACCTCTTGCTAATTGTATACTTTTATTTACAGCCCCCTCACCCCTCATTTACCATTTCATGCGCTACTTACGTCCCCTTTGTTATGTCTTTATGTGATTAAAATTTTGTCTACAACCTTTACTCGAAGAGTGTAGTAATTTTTTAGTAATCGATTCTCCATCTAGTTCTTCAGGTGCGAGTAAACTCGACTTAGGTCTCTATGGTCCACGTCCTAAACCGCCTTCTCATATGTCTTGCACAGGAATATTTGGCAACGAAACGGTTGCCATGTAATCGAAACATAGACCAAGCACACTTTCCTCGTGTTCACATCTTGCAGTTATTTCTTTTAATGCACGATAGAATTTCTGGCTTCTGCGCTTGTGTATCAACAGCTCTGCGGCAGCAGCTCTTTTAGCACTCGCACACAGAAAAGTACTCTTGAGTTTACAAGTGAGTTCTTCACAAGTACTGCAGGTATCCTTTTCAGGTCTGCCAGACCGCAGAGAAAAGTTCTGTTTAAAATAATGCCAGTAAAACTGGTAATTTACCTTAAAATTTGGATACTTCACCATAAACATTCCATACATTCTTTCACAGATAATCTTGCATCTAAATATTTTATTTCTATTCCTGTGTAATGTGAAGACTCTGTGGGGAAGGACGATATATGATCATGAATTTGACGGCAAACATCTCCAGAAATAGCATTTGCGCTTGATGATTTACCACGTAAATCCCTAGGTGTTTTCCCCTGTTTTAGAAGTGTCAACAATCTATAAACCCTCTTAGGTGTTATACCATGAGCTTGCTGAAATGCAGATTTACAAACTCGAACACGGCGCGATCCACAAAGCACTTGATACTTCGCAGAGAAAGATCTTGGTTTTTTAATGTTAGTGTCTTCCCTAGAACGTTTCCTGCCCACATTTTCCTGTTCTATGAGTCGTTGTAGGTGTATATCCTGCTCGTCTTTTGTGTTCATTCCATTGAATGTTCCCATGATTTGCAGCATATCTTCGTCCGTAACGTCCACCAAACAACCGTGTCGACATCTGTTTAGAGTTCAATAACGTATGAGTCAGCTATTACCTACAACAACAATATTACCGACAACAGGACTTGGAATAATATTATGAAGAATCATTTTTAGGTTATACATACCCATATCCAATGTATTTCTTTCTTCCAGGAACATTTTTGCCTGCCCAGTTCACGTGGGGCTCACCCTTCACTTTAGCAACTCGAATTACATTTCTTTTATAAGTATCGGGATTCCTTACACCTTTCTTTCTCTTTTCGTCTGGAGAACTACACTTTCCATCATCACTTGAAGTATCCATATTGCATGAATTAATAAACCTTCTTTTGTTTTATAACAAGGAGCTGCCTAGAATTGACAGGTCTACCAATCGTCCAAAACTGTTCCCTGTATACTATACCCATATCCCTCATGTTTATTTCATACACGTCCACTTATGGAAGATACTCCCTTTCTGCAGAGAACGATGCGACTTGGTCCAAAGATGCCATTTCCGGTATAAAACGAGTTTCGTAAAAAAGTGGACATGTTCCCTTTCTGCAATTAGCGATTCATATATAGTTGTCCTGTATGCCTTCTATGTTTACTCACGTTTCTTGACCACTCTCTTAAGTTTACTTTACGTTTTCTACCATTTAAGAACTTCGGACTTGCACCGCCCTCTTAAAATAAACATATTCTTGGCGTGCCTCCTAGCTGCATCACTGGAACCAACTAGAAAAGAAAGGAGTACGCAGTGGAAATGGATGTTAATTTCTGACCTGTGCTGGGCCCGTACTTGCAGGCCAGATGTGCCGAGCGACTCCAGACTCCGTGAAGGTGGTCCCACGACGAGTGGTAGGAATACCCTCCTGGTGCTAGAAAGCTAGAATAAGTTAGGCCTAGGTTTGAAGAGAGAGAGAGAGAGAGAGAGAGAGCGAGCAGCCCGATCGCCCAACACTACTAAATGAGACACATGGGTAAAGAAATGGAAATTTAATGAATTGAAACCGAACACACAAAGAAACCCGGCCAGAATAACACACACAAAAAAGAATACCCTTCACCTAGGGGTCAAATAAAGTCACTTTCAAACGGGGAAGATAAATATAAATAACAATAAATAACTTACGATAGTAAATAACGTTAACAAATTAAATTCATACCTGTGCTCACTTCGGTGAAAACGATGTAAAAAGGGAGGAAGTAAATGATCAAGAGGCAATCGACCCGGTCGCTGGTCAACAACAATCACTTCTCAGCCTAGAGATGGATGGTTGTCATGACGACCACAAAATAACAAGCATAGCAAAGATAAAACAAGAGGCTGTGTGCGTGTCGCAGAGGCTGTGGCGAGCAATGGGGAAGCGATCGAGCTGGCAGTCCCCAGAGAAAAGAAATGCAAAAACCAAAGATACTACAAGGAGAAACAAATGACGTCAAGTGTCCGTGAAATATATCATGATACATGCACGCAATCAAACACACAAAATGCCAGCCGTCGATGCAGTAATAAAACACAAAGCAACTCGTGCTTGTAGGTAGTCTAGCAAAACATGCTAAACCTATATGGTCCCCAACTTACGTTCCGAGTTCGAGCTGAATACGGTAAGGCCTACATAAAGTTACCGCCGTGATCCAGTTGCCCGAAGCATGGAATGAAGGGAAAACATAAGGGCTAAAATATATGGTGTCATGCCTCGTGTTGGGAGAATGGTCGAAACGCCAACGTCCACAAACAACGGGAGACCCATTCGAAGATATGCCCAATCAAAACAGCATCAATGCACCTGGCAGCAAGAAAAACATACACTCACAAAATCACTCCCAGATATATTTCACGGCACAAATAAAAGGTTAAACGAAGATTCAAACAAAATAAAACAGGAGACCGCCATTTCGATTGGTTCCACAGCAAATCCAAGCACACGACGAAGATCAAAAAGAAAGGTTAAATTTAGGAAATGAGCATAGTGGACACAAGGTTAGATGTATTACTTACATGAGTAAATGGAAGGCTTCGGCATAATAACAATGTTAAATAAAAAGGAAAAACATTACATTTTAAATAATAAGGCGGAGAGCCTCAAGGCACGTCCGGACAGAAAGTATCTCACATGGCGTCTGAGTCTACCGGGACGGCCGCCAAAGAAAATAAAGAAATGAGAGATGTTAAACATGGCTCAGGATCCACACCACCCCCCAAAAGAAAAATTATTTATAATAATAAAAGAATTTTCTTTTTACATCACTAAGCACCACCGCTTTGAAATCAATCATGTCCCAAGTGTTCCAAAATACACAACATCCTTATTACACAGGTGGTTTGTCAACAACTATAACAGTACACAAAATATGAGGGGGGAGGGTGATCGATATAACAATCACTTAAGCAATTGAGCCATATCAGAAAGAATACAGTTATAAAATGAAGTAATATATAAAAATAATCAGATCGCTTCGGCGATCGCAATATCAGGACAGAACTCATTCGGGGTCCCCAAAGGCGCGCGTTCCTTTGACGATCCCTGGGCTTGTCATAATGGTATTACGGTTCGCCTGAGCGTTACAATGACAAGAAAAGTAGATAGAGACACGGACGAAAATCATAAACAAAAGACTTTCGCCCTTTGACGCCGAAGTCTGCCATTCTCCTTATACCCATCATGAAAGTGACGTATTAAAATAACAAAGAAGCGATATAATGTGTCCATTATTTATAGAATATAAATTCTCTACTGGCCGAATTCGCAAAAATACATATTTTTACAATAAATATTAAGTTACACAGAGTATGTAGGCCTATTTCTTCTTGTATTATTTTCTTTCTTGAGCTCGTAAATTTGTACTTGACTCTGCCTCGGTCAAAATTGGTTCAATAATAGGCAGGTCAAGGAGACGCCATATGAATACTAGCTTCCTTGGATAACATAAGCAAATTATGATTGGCTAACCTACGCAGAAAAAGGACAACATTAATCACAGCAAATAAGAAGGTTACACAATAAATGGTTTCAATTGAGATATGTGAGCTCTGGATACGTCGGTGGGATTCTCCTTGGAGATCAATTCAACAGTGACAGGTGTTAAAAATCTAGTGATAGTTTTGGGCGTGCTCCAGCGAAGCATTAGCTTAGCTGACTCCTTATTCTTGGCCGAACTCTGTGGGTGCAGGCGCACTAGCACGTCGTCATTCACCTGAAAACAAACAGGTTGCCTACCCTTGTTATAGCGAGACGCCACGCGATCTCGTGCCCTTTTCAGATGCCGTACAGCAACTTCCCATTTTTCTTTGACTGAGGTACGGCGGGATGGCGCAGCCAGATAATCTATTTTCCACTGAAGCTGAAGTGGATCAACAATACGCCTCCCTAAAAACAATTCCGAAGGGGTAGAATTCGTCGATTCATGAAGAGCAGTGTTAAATCCTAAGGAGAAAAACTGAAGATTTGCGTCCCAACGTGACTGATCTGCGTTGTGGAACGCACTCAAGCAAGCCTTCAAGTAACGATGAAACCTTTCAACGTGATTTGGCTGAGGGTGGTAGGGTGCCAAAAAGACATGATCAATTCCCCAAGAAAAACACATTGATCTAAAAGACTTGGACCGGAAAACGCTCGCGTTATCGGACACTAAAAACTTTGGAGGACCAAAAACACCAAAAATATGATGGGTCAAAAGCCTAACAGTGGTACGTGTCGTGATTTCCCTGACAGGAAATAACCATACAAATTTTGAAAATCCATCAACGACAGTAAGTATAGCTTGATGACCAGAAGATGACCTAACTAGGGGACCAAAATAATCTATAAACAGGCGCTCATTAGGATATGACATCGTGTCAGCGTGGTGAAGTCCAATGCGAGAATTCTTTGCTGGCTTAGAACGTTGACACGTAACACATTTTCGGACGAAAGCAAAAGCATCCGCTTTCAAATGAGGCCAGAAGAATTCCTGAGAGATTTTATGGAAAGTCTTCGTCATACCTAAATGTAATCCAAAACAGGATTCATGGAAATACGCCAAGAGCATACTTCGTATATTCTCTGGCACGAAAATCCTACATTTCGAAGATCGAGGAGCGGTATGCACTATAACATCATTGCGCAATGAAAACTCAGATACACCAGGATCTTTCCCGAGAATTTTTTCACGCAATGTGACACAAAATGGGTCATCTGCTTGGTACGTACGGATGTCAGTAAAAGACCATGGACTGTGTTGGAGAAGATTCACTGGCTCGGGGATCTCAACAATGGGAGGAGGTTCCTCAAACATGCGTGACAAACAATCCACTACAACATTTTCACTGCCTCTGACGTGAATGATGTCAAAGCTGAAAGAGGATAGACGAAGAATCCAACGATTTATACGTCCCAATTTTTTGACATGCGAGCGCATCCAGGACAGAGCTTCATTGTCGGTATACACTATGAAATGCCGATGTTCTAGAAAAGATCTGAAACGTTCACAGCCGAATACGACAGCCAGACTTTCTTTCTCGAAAGTGGAATACCGGCGTTCGCAATCATTAAGCATCCGACTGGCAAAAGCGATGGGTGCCAAATTACCATGCACCTGCTGACTAAGCACACAAGAAACTGCGACATCACTCGCATCACAATGTAACATAAAATCTTTCCCAAAATCCGGAGTTCGAAGGACGGGAGCAGAAGAAAGACATTCTTTCAATTTCTCAAAGGCGAGACACTGGTCGGGGCCCCACACGAATCGTACATTCTTCTTCTTCAAATAATTCAGGGGCGCTGAAATGTCCGAAAAGCCCTTAATGAACCTACTGTAAAAGCCTGCCATTCCCAAAAAACGTCGGACTGCTTTCACATTCGTGGGAGTAGGGAACTCTTGGATACATTGGACACGCTCAGGGTTCACTTCTATGCCCACATCCGAAAGAATGTGACCTAAAAATTTGATTTGCTTCGAAGCCAAAGAGATTTTGTCCGGGTTAACAGTGAGTCCGGCTCTGCGAAGACGACATAGGACTTCACGTAAATGGATCAGGTGATCCTCAAAAGACTGACTGTAAATCACGAGGTCATCAAGATAGTTAAACACAGATGAATACTTTAAATCTCCAAATAACTCATCCAAAACCCTACTCAATACTTGTCCGCCGATAGAAATGCCCATGGGTAACTTATTGAACTCAAAAAGGCCGAACGGAGTGGAGAACGCAGTTACCTTACGGCTCTCGGGATCGAGAGGAATTTGATAATATGCACAGTTCAAATCTAGGACGGAATAGTACTTCGCCCCGTGAAAATGCTGAAAAGCGCTCTCCAGAGTTGGAAGGGGAAAGTTGTCGAACACCACCTTAGAATTGAGTCGACGATAATCAACTACTAAACGAAAAGTACCCTCTTTCTTAGGCACCAGGAATGCTGGACTACCATAAGAAGACTTAGAAGGGCTCACAACACCGCGTGCCTTAAGATCATGAATATATTCCCTCATGGCAATGAGTTTGGGTGGAGAGCAAGAAAATGGCGCCGACCTAACTGGAACCTCATCAGTCAAATCAATATGACACTCGTAGCCGATAGCGGAACCCAGTTCCGACGTGAGAACATCTGGAAATTCATTCACCAAATCAGATAAAGCGTCACGTTGACTCGTGAATAAAGTAGGAGGGATTAGAACAGCAGAGATACCAGAAAAATTACAAGGAACACTCGCTTCACAAGTATTAAAATGAAACCGCTCCTTGGATTTAAACAAAAAACTGAAGGAATGATCCGAAAAATCAAGCCTCAACCCTGCTTTGTGCATAAAATCAGAACCTAAGATCATAGGCGTAGATAAGTCATCCACCACATGGAAGTTCCAATCCCAAGAATAACCACATATCTTAATATGACACGTTACAACGCTAGAAACAGAAATAGATGACTTCACCGCAGAATAAAATTTTAAACCCCCATCTTGTGGATAGATCTGAGTAACAGGAAGCTGTTCCGCGATTGAGCGCTGAATAAATGAACGCGAAGCACCAGAATCCAGTAAAGCGGGTATCGACAATTTCTTAACACTTACAGGGACCCAAGGACAGAAGTTTCCAGTCGTGGAAATGTTCATTTCCCGGCGAACTTCATTGCATGGCCACTCCGGCGGGTCTAAACCGGGGACCCATGCTCGTTTCCCTGACGCGAAGCACATCTAGGACAGGCTATGTGCGTCACGTCACGAAGACCACATGTGTGACAAAACACACGAGAGGGCGCACGGCAGGAATTAAAATGATGCCCCAAACGATCACAATTCCAACATTTTATACGGTTATACATGTTCGGGTTTCGAGGTAACTGTTGATCCTGAGGAGCGGGATTCGCAGAAGAAGTAGCATTGGGAATACTCCCGACAATATGCGAGTGGGGACGGTTAACTGCCCGGTCCTCCTGACGAGATATTGAAGATGGGTGCGCAGTCCTCTGAATCTGGGATTGCGCGCATGCAGTCTCTGGAAACAAACTGTCAGAGGGGAGGGGTGGGGGTAAATATGACTTGCGCAGGCGCCGATTGAACTCGCATTCACGTCCTTGATCAACAATGTCAGCCACACTATACACATTGGACCGGCGTATGAAAGACTTGTACTCAGGTGCCAGATTTCTATACACAATATCAACAGTTTCAATAAGGGGAAGGGGCTGCGACAACCTACTTATTAAAGTCATTAGCCCAGTAACAAAATCGTCTACAGGCTCTTCCAAACCCTGGGTACGGCGATGAATTTCAGCCTTCAAGTCATGTTCAAAATCATAAGTCGTAAACCGCTCCTTTATTGACTTACAGAAATCAACCCACGAGATGAAAGATCTGTTGGTAAGTCGATACCATTTTAAAGCTAAGCCACTCAACAATAACGGTAGGCAGACAACAACGTCGTCTGGTTCGAGGTCATAACAATGGCAGAGTTCACTGACCCTGTCTAAGAACTCAAATACAGACGAAACTCCCAGTTCACCAGAAAATGAAATTCCCCACTTGGACACTATATTGGCTACGCCTCCCTTGCGATGGCCTTTCACCTCAGTCAATGGATTAGTGTCTTTCCCACAGACACTTTCAAACGATAGCAGATCATCGTCAGACTGGATGAGCTCCTTCTTCACGTTACAACCTGGGAGAGAATACATGGCTAAACTACAGAAGTACTGCTAGCTACAATTCAAAACAATAACTACAAATGTCTTGCCTCCGTCCTGCGCCTGAAATGAGTACGAAACAAGAAGTAGGGTTGTTTAGTACATTACCAATGCTGGGGTTCGTTGATAGGGTCCAACTCATTGCACTCTCCTTACAGTTTGTTATTTTTATGGTCCATACTCCTTGGAAGTTCACATTGACTCTTAATATTTGTTTGCATAGTATGCAATAAGGAACATGAAACAGAATAAAAACAACATTTAAAAATATGCAGCGAAATATTAAAATCCAATGGATATGGCTAAGCGACCAGGCGACTTAACCTCGCAACTGATACCATCTGCACCGCCCTCTTAAAATAAACATATTCTTGGCGTGCCTCCTAGCTGCATCACTGGAACCAACTAGAAAAGAAAGGAGTACGCAGTGGAAATGGATGTTAATTTCTGACCTGTGCTGGGCCCGTACTTGCAGGCCAGATGTGCCGAGCGACTCCAGACTCCGTGAAGGTGGTCCCACGACGAGTGGTAGGAATACCCTCCTGGTGCTAGAAAGCTAGAATAAGTTAGGCCTAGGTTTGAAGAGAGAGAGAGAGAGAGAGCGAGCAGCCCGATCGCCCAACACTACTAAATGAGACACATGGGTAAAGAAATGGAAATTTAATGAATTGAAACCGAACACACAAAGAAACCCGGCCAGAATAACACACACAAAAAAGAATACCCTTCACCTAGGGGTCAAATAAAGTCACTTTCAAACGGGGAAGATAAATATAAATAACAATAAATAACTTACGATAGTAAATAACGTTAACAAATTAAATTCATACCTGTGCTCACTTCGGTGAAAACGATGTAAAAAGGGAGGAAGTAAATGATCAAGAGGCAATCGACCCGGTCGCTGGTCAACAACAATCACTTCTCAGCCTAGAGATGGATGGTTGTCATGACGACCACAAAATAACAAGCATAGCAAAGATAAAACAAGAGGCTGTGTGCGTGTCGCAGAGGCTGTGGCGAGCAATGGGGAAGCGATCGAGCTGGCAGTCCCCAGAGAAAAGAAATGCAAAAACCAAAGATACTACAAGGAGAAACAAATGACGTCAAGTGTCCGTGAAATATATCATGATACATGCACGCAATCAAACACACAAAATGCCAGCCGTCGATGCAGTAATAAAACACAAAGCAACTCGTGCTTGTAGGTAGTCTAGCAAAACATGCTAAACCTATATGGTCCCCAACTTACGTTCCGAGTTCGAGCTGAATACGGTAAGGCCTACATAAAGTTACCGCCGTGATCCAGTTGCCCGAAGCATGGAATGAAGGGAAAACATAAGGGCTAAAATATATGGTGTCATGCCTCGTGTTGGGAGAATGGTCGAAACGCCAACGTCCACAAACAACGGGAGACCCATTCGAAGATATGCCCAATCAAAACAGCATCAATGCACCTGGCAGCAAGAAAAACATACACTCACAAAATCACTCCCAGATATATTTCACGGCACAAATAAAAGGTTAAACGAAGATTCAAACAAAATAAAACAGGAGACCGCCATTTCGATTGGTTCCACAGCAAATCCAAGCACACGACGAAGATCAAAAAGAAAGGTTAAATTTAGGAAATGAGCATAGTGGACACAAGGTTAGATGTATTACTTACATGAGTAAATGGAAGGCTTCGGCATAATAACAATGTTAAATAAAAAGGAAAAACATTACATTTTAAATAATAAGGCGGAGAGCCTCAAGGCACGTCCGGACAGAAAGTATCTCACATGGCGTCTGAGTCTACCGGGACGGCCGCCAAAGAAAATAAAGAAATGAGAGATGTTAAACATGGCTCAGACTCACAGTCATGCTTCCTTGGTCAGCCATTGTTACAACCTTCTTGCTCCCGGCCTACACTTTATCATTAAAAATATAACGGAAATATGTCAGGTTTGTTAACTTTAACCTACCAGACGCAACTCTAGCCTCGATTACAACCTTTTTGCATTGAAACCTGACTTTGCGACTAAGTGTGGGTTACAACCTTCTTGCCCGGCGGTTTAGTGTAGAGCAGTTTGACTGCCTTTTTCTATCTGGTTGATGTCCGCCCTGCCTGGACTAAGGTTTCCACTACTGCAGTGAGCCAAGTGTAGTGCAGTTTGATAATCTCTGCATACCTGCCAACTTTTAAAAGGGGATTTCAGTAAAACTCGCGCGCCCCAAAAATTTAACAAATTTCGACGTATTCCGGCTTGAAACAATAATCCTCCTGGGCTACAAAATACAGTAATTCATGCTTCGAACATGATATTTGAATGAAATATTTTCTACTTACATCATACACCAATTATTTGTAGACGAGCATGACCCTCGAGAAGCAGGTGTGCTGAATTTTGGTTTGGAGCTTCCCTGAAATAATATACCTAGGTAATACACTCCTCACTCACTGGAAATTACTTGCACTTTTTTAGCTTCTTGCAAAAAGTCTGGAAATAAAGTGCTGGCATAACTGAGACCAGGTGGGTTGGCGACCACGGGGCCCCAGCTGAGTCCGGCATTGCTTCCACTTACTTGTGCCGGGCTCCTCTCCGTCTTCTTTCCTGTCGACCTCCCTTGGTCAACTCTTGTTCTCTTCTGACCCCTCCCCCAGGGGCTCACATCTTGTGGGCGTGGGTTGGCGACCACGGGGCCCCAGCTAAGTCCGGCATTGCTTCCACTTACTTGTGCCGGGCTCCTCTCCGTCTTCTTTCCTATCGACCTCACTTGGTCAACTCTTGTTCTCTTCTGACCCCGACGGTATTAGGGTATCCGAGGCCTAGGGAGTCTCTTCCTTTCCCGCCTTAATTGGCCCTTGTCTCATCTTTTCTGATACCCTCCTTCTGCGAGGGGTCAGCCTTCTTTTTCTCTTCCTTTTACCTCCTGCCTTGTGCTCTAGGCCCTTAAGGAGGCAGGGTGTATGTAGCCCCACCACTTCTGGTGCACCCTAGATAATGCTACACCCTCAGGGGCTCACGGCTGGTGAGTTCGGGAGTTGGCGACCCCGAGGGATTCCTGAGCTGGGTCCGTTTTCCCCTTTGTCCCTTACCTTTGGGGCGGACCCTCTCCTCTTTCTCTTTCCTATATGACTTTCATGGCTCTCCTTGCTTTCAAGTCCCTCAATCCGTCTTCTCCGAGGGTTGAGGGCATTTCTTTTCCTTCTGTCCTTTTATTTGCCTTATTCTCCTTAAGTTTTGCATTTCTTCTTCTAGTATGTAGGTTAGTAGTTAGTTTTAGTTTTAAGTTCGCTTTTCATTTTCATCTTCACGATCACCCAAACCATCAGGGGCCGATGACCTAGATGTTAGGCCCCTTAAAACAACAATTATCATCATCATCATCATCTTCTGACCCCGACGGTATTAGGGTATCCGAGGCCTAGGGAGTCTCTTCCTTTCCCGCCTTAATTGGCCCTTGTCTCATCTTTTCTGATACCCTCCTTCTGCGAGGGTCAGCCTTCTTTTTCTCTTCCTTTTACCTCCTGCCTTATGCTCTAGGCCCTTAAGGAGGGAGGGTGTATGTAGCCCCACCACTTCTGGTGCACCCTAGATAATGCTACACCCTCAGGGGCTCACGGCTGGTGAGTTCGGGAGTTGGCGACCCCGAGGGATTCCTGAGCTGGGTCCGTTTTCCCCTTTTGTCCCTTACCTTTGGGGCGGACCCTCTCCTCTTTCACTTTCCTATATGCCTTTCATGGCTCTCCTTCCTTCCAAGTCCCTCAATCCGCCTTCTCCGAGGGTCGAGGGCATTTCTTTCCTTCTGTCCTTTTATTTGCCTTATTCTCCTTTAGTTTTCCATTTCTTCTTCTAGTATGTAGATTATTAGTTAGTTTTAGTTTTAAGTTCGCTTTTCATTTTCATCTTCACGATCACCCAAACCATCAGGGGCCGATGACCTAGATGTTAGGCCCCTTAAAACAACAATTATCATCATCATCAACAGAGACCAGAACTCCTGTTCTTCAAATTAGAAATAGACCCCAGAGAATTATTTGACGTCTGTCTTCAAAATGGGATGGCTTCCATACATCGATGAACATCGATGACTTGAACCGTGCCCTGATTTTCTTAATCAGTCTAAACATTTGTTCACATTCCGTCTTTTGCAATCACGTACGGACAAATATCGAGATGTTACACGATCGGCGCTGTTCTCTGCCGTTTGACGAGATTCCCGTAGTTTTCACGATAGTAATAATATAGCATGGTCTCGCGTGCCGGGTCCAAGCTTTGTTATATGACGCCCAGAGGGCAGCTGGCATGTCAAATTTTGTTGTTACTTGAAACGCTATGAATGTCAAGGAGTTTAGATATCTAAGCTCCTTGATACTATAGCGCTTTCTAGTAGAGAAAGGAGGAACTGTTTTTCACGAAAGAACACTGAGAAAAATCGCGATTTACATAATCGGTGTCACTTAGTCGTTCGACGAGATCTCTTGTCCTTGAGATCGGGCGCGGAAAATATAGCATTATTACGCAATTGGCAGAATCCAGTTGTCCTCGACATCGAATACGGAGAACTATCGCGATGTATCGCAATCGCTGCCGCTCTCGACCGGTTTACGAGATTCACATTGTCCTCGTGGTTAGACACAGAGAACGCGATAATATGCAATCGGCGCCGCCCCTGGCCATTCAACTATTGTCTGCCTGTCAATCTGTCCTGGCAGAATGGCGGAGGCAAGCTCATGGCTGGGCATGGTTAAAATTCACGAGCAGTTATGGACATGTATGGTCGGCACCGTGATTCCCGCTGTTCTTATGCTGTGGTTTTCAGTTCTCGGTGGATCGCGAGGATAAATTAGTATCGCGATGCTACTTAGTAATTTCTAAGTGGGTTGGTGCACTTCTCGCTCCCCGTACGCTTTCAAGTACACGGTCATGGGAATAGTGGCGAGTGGATTTCGGAATGTTTCGTGATGCGTGCCCTTTGACAGGATTCCCGCAGTCTTCGTGATCTCAAGTTTGCGATCGGGCACGGGTTTTATGACTTAACGCAATTGGCGTCTATCTCGGTCCGTTTGACGAGATTCCCGCAGGCAAGTCATGCGGTCAGCCGGCCGTTTTGAGGACGTGATTTTGGAGGATGAACGTTCGAAGTAGGTGCCGGAATCGAATTTTACGAATTACTCTGAGAGGATTGGACGAATAATACAAGAGGGCACATTTTCTTCCGAATTCGAATCACGAAGTATACAAGTTTTCGAGATAACCGGTTAGATTATGTATCAAATGGAACCAAAGTTCAAAGGAAAAATCGGCATATAACGGAATTTAAATTAACTATACTGGATGTCGCAAATTTACGAGACTGATAGATTTTTAAAATAAATGTATTTCGGAACTTTTTCACGATTTTTCTTCGAAACTGTATCATTTCGCAAAATTCCGGCATTCAATTATTTCGAGTTAATTCTGGACTTCCCTTACTCTTATTTCCGTTTTCCATTTCCTCTTCTAGAATGTGGGTGTGTGGTTGGTTTTTAGTTGTAAGTATGTAGTTAGTTTGTTTGTTAGATATAGTTCATTGTTCCATTAGACAGTGGTGTGTGAGTGTGTCTGGTTGCAGTTGCATTGTTTATTAGATATAGTTCATTTTTTCATTAGGCTGTGATGTGTGAGGGTGCATGCGAGTGTGCCTGATGACAAATTGTTTTAGTGGTAGTTTTTTGTTGTTGGTGGAACTTTAGTATTTTTTCGTAGAATTTTGGTATTTAATTGTTAGTTGAAGGTTAGTATTTTTGTTAGTCGAATTGCTCTACCACTTATTCTGAAAGGGAGTAGCAGCCTTTCAGAATAAATCAATTCTTTACTTGTCTTATAGACGGTTAAGATATTGATAATATAAGCCATCTAATGGCTACACTGCGTTCTTCTACACGGCTGAAAGCAACGGGAAACTACAGCCGTAATGCTCTTCCCGAGGATATGCACCTCTCTATGCATAATTACATGTGATGATGGCCTCCTCCCTTGTAAAATTCCTATCCGGAGATACACTAGTCCCCCGTTCGGATCTCCGGGTGGGGCTACTCACAGAAGTGACAAAGTGGAAATCTAACATTCTACGGATCGGAGCGTGTATAAAACGCGTACGAAATATCTTCACTACTTTCCTGTACAAAACGTTCAGAGAGAAAGATGGGCTTCGGCGCTGTCAATTGGAAAACGTGTTACACACGTTACATGATAGTGTGCAGTCTGCATTTTTGTGAAGACGACTTGTTCCCACAGCGTAAGTACCGGTACTGTTGATTGTTATTGTCTCAAATTCGTATTCAAAAGGTTTTAGCTACATCAAAAATACTGATAAACTTGTAGCCTAATACTTCTGTGCCGTACAGAGAATGTAATCCGCTCTTTGTAAACTTGCATTCCTCACGTGATCCTTATTTATTTTAGGGTTCTTCCGATTGACAATAGCCGAATGGTTAGAAAACTTAAGAAAAATGCTGTTCCTAGCCTTAATTTGCCAGAGAAGAGGTTATGTGCAGCATATGAGCAACAGAAATGCAAACGAGAGGAAAGATCAAAAAGAAGAATGTAGAAAGAGTAGATAACATAACTCTAATTAATAAATTAACATTGTTATAAAAAAAAAAAGTTATTAACAAGAAAAGTACATCCGTCTGAATCAATACTATACAGAAAAAATGAATTATGTATCTTGTTTTCAGTACATGTTTCGAGGATTAAGTACATTTTATCCCCTTCATCAGCTATTTAAGAAAACAAAACATAGCGTAGCACAGTCATTTAAATAATGTAATTGTTATAAAGTACAAAAACATATTATCATATTTAAATGTCGCTGGTGATGCATCTTAAGTGATATATTGCAGGCCTTAAAAAAGGTTGTTATTTTTTAATTGAAAGGAAATTTTTCCTGATATCGACAGGCCAATACCCATGAACAACGATTTCACAGGTGACATGGTAGATGTGATGATAATGATGATGATGATGATGATGATAATTTTTGTTTTAAGGGGCCTAACATCGAGGTTATCAGCCCCTAATGAAATGAAATGGCGTGAAATGAAAGGATGAAGATAAAAAACAGCTCACTGTCCTGGATGAAACGAAAATGGTGTTTATAAAACAGACAGTGAGCCCCAACAATTATGGGGGTGATTTCAAGCTGGTAAAGAGTATTTTGTTTTCTCGCCACATAGAAGGTGTCTATGGTGAGCTTGAGAAAGTACAAAAGATGAGGAACGGTAGCTTGTTGCTCAAGACTAGGAAGGGTGAGTAAGTTGAACAACTTTTGCACTGTGACCACTTTGGCGAAATACCCGTAAAAAAAAAGCACACGTCCCTGAATCTGGTCCGAGGAGTTATTTTCCACCGGGACCTGATTCTGAACACTGACGAGGAGCTCAAGGAGGATATGCAGCACCGTCACGTGACTGATGTCCGGCGCCTTACGCGCAAGGTCAATGGTCAAATCGTGGATACTGGTGCTTTCATTATTTCCTTTGAGCTTTCGGTGCTCCCGGAGAAAGTCAAGGTAACAAGTTACCGTTGTGACGTACGGCCTTATATCCCTCCACCAATGAGGTGTTATAAGTGTCAGAAGTTCGGGCACATGTTATCCCGATGCTCGAGCCCCGAAATCTGTGGAAAAATGGTAAGGTACCACACGAAGCGGAAGAGTTCACAACACCTTATCAGTGCACTAATTGCCCTGGATTTCATTCTCCTCGGGACAGGAACTGCCCTGTCTTCCTGAGTGAGAAGAAAATCCAGGAGATCAAAACCATGGATGGTCTCACCTACCAGGAAACCCGCAAAAAGTACCATACCGCGATTGCTCCTTCGCCTACGATTGATTATCGAGTTATAATACCCAATTTGGTTCCGTCTACCTCATCTTTTGTACCAGCTGTGAAACCTGCAACTGAGTTTCCTGTTCCGAAACCATCACCTATGATTATGACGAAAAGCCCGAAGGTGACTCCCCACCCAAACGGTCGGCGAAAGTCGCGCCGAAGCCGGTGGAGGCGGCATCGTCGACCAGGGTCAGGAATTCGGCTCCTGGCCCGTCTATATATCTTAAAGAGGCGGGGAAGAAGGGACCCCGCATTAGGCATTCCCTTTCTCCAAAAAAAAAAATGGGGAAGCCATCAGCCCCACCACATGCGGATGCTTCTGCGCCTGGGGACGTTTCGGTCCCCAGATCTCCGCGCTCCCCACGGAGATCCCCCTGCCGCCGAACTGCGTCTAAGAAATCTTCCGCCGAGTCGATTCACTCCACGGCCTCGCCTGAGGACATGGAGATTATAGTCGACGTAGTGGCTGATGATCCTCCAGAGGTTAAGTTGTAGCTTGCTGCTCCGACTTATTCCTTAGTTTATAAGTTCACACAATGGCACTGTTACAGTGGAATTGTAACAGTTATGACAGGCATTTGACAGAGCTCCGTCAGCTTATTGCACAATACGCAGCGAGTATAGTCTGCCTACAGGAAACAAACCTCAGAACTGATCACAAGACTGTTCTGAGAGGTTTCCGACTATACTCTAAAGAGCGACAAGACGCCACAAGACGCCACCCGGGCTTAAATACACTTTTAAACAACACATTACAACTAAAAATGACAATGAAATACACTTTCAACAAGAATGTAATTTAATGAAATACAGGGCCGTATTCAGAGACATCACTTCAACTTAACTTTCACTTACATCTTACTTTCCCGTGTATAAAAGCCTGATTTGGTATTCAGAGACCAAACTTAGCTTACACTTAAGTGTGAACCTAGTCAAAAGTTAGTGAGATTCAAGATAGCTGAAGACCAACCTTAAACCTCACTTCATTGCTGTAAATTGCCTGAATAACACTGTGATAACATCAGTTCAATGCGATAAAGTTAAGTTTACGATTGAAATTGATTTCGATGATGATGATGATGATGATGGATTCCAAGAATTCATGGATTACGCCTACGAGAATAATTTGCCGGTACCACGGGTGTATGTAAGGAATGGTGGAAATTCCTTCGATACTCTCACAGACAATGAATTTAAAAGACGATACTGGTTCTCTTAGGAATGCGTAAATAACATTATAATGCCACTGGTGACACCAGAACACGTTGGAGATCAGAACAGGAGAGGACTACCATTGCCAGTACATGTTAAAGTATTGACTGCTCTAAGATTTTATGCAACTGGCAGTATGCAGGCAAGTAATACATAATAGCATTACTACTACCAAAATATCAATAACTGTAAGCAGAAAGTATTAATATTGTTTCTGTATTTGGTCCCTAATTATTATTAGTCCTACTCATTTTGAAGTTACACCTGGCCAACCATAACCTCTCAATCCTACTTTAGTTTTACTCTCACATTCCATTTGTATATCTCCCAACGCTTTTATTAATATTATTATTATCGAGTATCGAAAAATAACGGTTGCTCTGCAACCAATTACATCTATTGTGCTATTTCATGGATAAGTAATGGTTGATGTAAAAGAATGGATGTATGGTAAGCTAAAATCTCAGAAACGATTTTTTAGTAATATGGATACCATTAATAAGACACAGCATTGTTTTTATTTTTTCAGATTGTATATGGAGATCTCCGTTGTTTTAGCCAGCCTTCTGTCAGTAGAATTATTTCTAAAATATCAGAATGTTTAGCTAGACATCTGGGATGATATGTAAAATTTCCATCAACCCAAGAAGCTATTACCCATAAAAAAAGGGCATGTTATGTTATAGCAGGGTTTCCTGATGTTATGGGGTGCATTGATCGCACACACATTCCTCTTAGGAGTCCAGGAGGCCCTACTGCTGAAATTTATAGGAATCGGAAAGGATGGATGTCTCTAAATGTATAAGTTGTGTGTTGTCCAAAAATGGAAATATTAAATATTGTAATTCGTTGGCCTGGATCAGCACATGACAACAGGATTTTTGAAAACAGTGCTCCTATGACTGCATTCGAAGAAAGGAGGTTAGATGGAATTCTATTGGGTGACAGTGGATATACCCAGAAACAATACCTTTTTACACCACTACTTCACACACAAAATGAGGCTTAAAACAGGTACAACCGTGCTCATACAAGGACCAGAAATATTGTGGAACGATTGTTTGATGTCTAGAAAAGAAAATTCTCATGCCTATCAAAGAAACCGAACACCAATCTAAGAACAACTACTCGTGTAGTAGCTGCTTGTGCTGTACTTCACAATATTGGTATAACTTATGGAAATAATGTTCACAATAATGTTGACTGTCCAGACAGAGTTGTGCCCGTCATGGCCTCCACATCCAGAGGGCAAGCAATCAGAGCTGCATTTATACAACGCCATTTTAATTAACTTATTGCAATAGCCTACATCTAATAACATATTAATGAGACAAGTTTTTAATCAACATTTTCATTTCCAGTTCGTGTTTCTCTTTCATATGCTGCATTTCAAGCGTCATCTTTTGGCATGCCATGTCTGCTACCATCACTTTTTCTGCCATCTCTTTCATTCTTAGG
This sequence comes from Meconema thalassinum, assembly GCA_946902985.2. Taxonomy (NCBI): domain Eukaryota; kingdom Metazoa; phylum Arthropoda; class Insecta; order Orthoptera; family Tettigoniidae; genus Meconema; species Meconema thalassinum. The sequence goes on along the minus strand of OX336392.1, from coordinate 497,668,623 downwards.
GAATGAAGTTCTTTGTCTTGTAGTAGCAGTGTATCACACCTTAACGGACTCCTTTATTATACCGGTAACTGATTTTCTTGCCTCTCTGGTGATTCCAGGGGTTGTCTTGTCTTGATCTCCTGGAACGAAGGAGATATAATTTAATTATGTTAATCAAACATCTTCACATTACTGAAATAAGACTGCAAATGGGAGAAGTGGAATTTTAAATTATCTTACTAATTTGTGCAGAATTCTCGAATTCGTCCTGTACATCCGCCTGCAACTGTTCTTCAACCATTCCCAGGCTACCATCGCTCAGTAGAACTAAGTTCCACTGTTACATTTGTTGGCCTCCAACACCAGTGTGTCACTGTCAATGGCATCTTGAACCTCGATATCAACTGTGTCGATGCCATTGATATTAGGATCAGTGCTTCTGCTAGATCCTGGACATGGACCCCCACCTGTAGTCATCCTCTGCGTCTTTTCCTGAGCAAGTTCCTGTTTTCTTTTAGTTTTTATGTTTTCCCAGCATCTTTTATTTGCTCTGCTGTTCTCTGAAATAAAGAAAATGTAAAAAATATGAAACATTCATTTTATATAACCGGTAGATCGTTATGCAGGTGTATCCGTGATGAGGTTACAAACTTTCATGGATGACGGAGGAAGGGAAATGGATCCATTTGTGATAAGGAACCATAGTACGGAAACGGTCGAGTCAACAGTTATTAATAATCGCAGTTATTTAACGTCCGTCCACAATTTTAGTTCTTAACAGATGCCAGGGTGGCGGAATTTCGTCCGGCAGGCGTTCCGTAACGTGCCAGAAGCCAATTAAATGGGGTTTGCACGTGTAAACACCCGTAAATGCCACCGAGCGTAGTTGGGTTTGACCCCGCTAACTTGCAATTAGTAGACCAACGCCACATCCACTGCACTACTGCGACTGGCAGTCAAAAGTTAAACCAAAAATCGGTCTGATACCTCCGGCAGTGGAAAACATGTAGGCTACTGTACTGTAATGTGGTACGATTGAAGGATCAACACTCCCGACGAGCAGAAGAGGCTAGGAGGATAACTCAACTACTCCACTGCGTATTGACTGGATCGGAGTACGATGTCTGTACTGTAGAATTCAGTCTGTGTTGACGAGTTGAAGTGGTACGTGCATTGACACAGGGGGACGCCATTTTGGACAGTTGTAGCCTAAATGCAGCAGCTTGTGAAACGTATGCAGGTAAACCGTATTAATTGAGTAGCATTTTGCTTATAACATGAGACTCGATAGTTTCCGTAGTGTCAGTAGATTTATTGGCACGTTAAAGATCCCCTTCAGGGTAAAATTCCGGCGCCCCAGCGCACAGTGGTCCGGATCCGTAAAAAAGCGGACAAAAATAGATTTTTCAACTTTACATTAGAAAGGCCAAACCAACTCCCAAGTGAAGTATGTTAATCAGTGTACATAAATTTCACTTTTTCTTTGGAAATTGCTTCTGTGTTTCTCAGATATAATACTACAATAGTGATACAACTCTTCGTTTCTGAATTCCGCGCTCCATTAAGTAAACTTTGAAATATCATTCTAACTTCAAAACGAAACTCGGGGTCTATAATACTGTATCTGTATGTAGTTTGTGATCTGATATATTTGATTATAGCATGATTTTCGATTTCAGATCACTTATAAGGACTGTTATACTTATTTTTATAGTGCTTTATTTTCTTCAAGAAAAATAAATGTTGCTTGACCTACAAAAAAATGTATACATATGTATACCATGAAACTTATGCAAGTTTTAAAATGAAGACTGGAGAATATATCCATAAAGGTTTCATCGCCATAACCCGCCAGATGCGTGATTGAGAAGGGAGAGAACATTACTGCGCGCTCTGAGGATAAACACTCGCGCGAGATAAGGGCCTGTTGAGACATTTGTTAATGCTACGCAAGGGATATCTCGAGGCCATGAAACCAAAATAATCTTCAATCACGAGAAGTAATTGATTAGTAGTAGTTGTGTGTGTTGTGAAGAGTGAACAAGAAGTTCCGTGAAGAACTATACAGCCTACTTTTCATGCCAATGATTATGTTACAGTATATGAACCTATCTAGAATAATGGCGAAATTAAGTTGGTAATATCGAGATATCTAATTAGTTCAAAATATACCTGGTATAATGTAGCCTAATAGAGCACTACAGTTGGCAGCCCTGGTGACTGAATATATTCTTAGTTCCATCTCTTATGGTACAGAATACAAAATTTGGTTGAAGTCCAATGGACGTTACATGCAGTTAGACACTGGATCTATCAGCACGCGTAAAAGCATGTTGCCAACAATACCATGCGTGTGCTGGTCAGAAATAATCTGAAATATTATGATATCTTGTTGTGCCAATTGTGGATGAAATCCATTTGTTAGTATAGAAGTTACATGTATTTTAAAATTGGATATATCAGCAGGCATAGAATCATGTTGGCAGCACTGCCTTGTATTAATTACTCCAAATTAATCTAGAATGTCAGGTGCTATACGTGTGCAAAGAATAGAGCTGTTGGCTTGCATACTTTCTGATATATTGATATTAGGGTAAAAAAATATAGACTGCATTCATTAACAGTTGGCAGCCCTGATTCATCTTAACAATACTTATAGTCATATCTGTTATGGTACACATAGCACATACGAAATTTGGTTGAAATCCAACTGATAGTATAGAAGTTACATGTATTTAAAAATTGGTACTATCAGCAGGCTTATAATCATGTTGGTAGAACTGACGTATATAAGTTACTCCAAATTAATCTAAAATGTCAGAATATATGTGTGCATAGTTTAAAGCTGGTGGCTTGCATACTTTCTGATATATTGGTATTTGGATAAAAAAAATAGAGAGAGCAATTATTAACAGTTGGCAGCCCTGGTGGCTCTTAAGAATACGCTCAGTCATATCTGTTTATGTACAGATATTACATACAAAATTTGGTTAAAATCCAATCGATAGTGTAGAAGTTATATGCATTTAAACATTGGACCTATCAGAAGGCTTAAAATTATTTTGGTAACACTGTCATGGTTGGCCTCCTGGAAATTAAACTGAAATAGTCTTATCTACATGTGTGCCAATTTTGGAATAGCTCCCATGCATACCTTGCAAGATAACCAACATGGTGCTCAAATTTCTAGTGCGTTTTTTCAGCAGTTGGTAGCACTGACATCATTTTCAAATATGGACGTGAGATATTCCGGTGCACATCTTTACTCATACTAAATTTGGTTGTGATTGCTTCAGCCGTTTAGGAGTTGATAGGGGGGGACACACACACTGCCAGACAGACAGACAGAAGGACAGACAGACAGACAGACAGACACACATTTTCCCGGATCGATCTCATAAGTCTACTTTTTCCTCATTTTTGCAGAATGTGAAAAGTAGGCTAAAAATGAATTTTCGTTGTTAGTCGCAGTGAACTTATTAACCAGATTCGAGAGAACAAAAATCAGTCTCGCGCGCGTCAAGGAAAGTTTGTGGTAACATATCTCCTTAACAAATTCCAATTAAATGTTGACGACAGTGTAGAGAAAACAGTGTATAATAATATAAGAACCTTTTCTTTTTGCCGTATGTTGACAGGTGGAAAAAGTGTAACTTCTTAGAACATGTTTTTTTTTTTTTTAAGAAATATTCAGACTGGTTGAAAACAGAAATTGTGATATCAATTCCGAGCATTCCTGGCTCCGCAAAAACAGTAGATCCAGGTCGTCCTCCAAAAGAATTTCAAGAGCTAACGGAGAGAAGCAAAATAAGGAAAATTAAAGACCTAAGGGAGAGTGCCAGTTCATCAGAGCTTGCCTATGCGACCGTTATGAATTTAAGGGCAGAGGGAGACGATTCATCAGCCAAGCTAAAAAGAAGCTACCACGACTACACCAACAAGGGGCAAACGAATGGTGCGAATTTTTCAGAAATGAAAAATCTACATAAGTGGCACAAAAGCTCGTCGACAATTTACAACTTGAGTTTGGAATTTCAGTTCCACACGCCCACTTTCGATTTTTTGAATGTCTCCTGCATATTTCGTACCGCCTGGGTTTTAAAAAGTGGAAAGTGAGCGTGAAAGATGGTAATCGAGACTTATTCGAAAGAAAGAAAAAATTGTACAAGACTCATTCAGAACGAGATTAGGTCTTCTAGTTGATATTCCGAAGCCTGGATATGGAACAACCAGTGATGGCAACACTGCCCGAAGGTTTTTTGATCAACCTCAAGTAGCATCCGAAATAACAGGGGTAGACTGTGAGTTAATAACTCGTTTTGGAATAATTTTAAAAGCAATTTCCTCTGGTCATGAAATTAATAGTTCAGAGTTCAATTCCTACTGCTGCGAAACAGCAAGCTTATATGTACGGCTATATCCGTAGTGTTACATGCCTCTAACACTCCATAAAATACTTATCCATGGATCTTTCATTATAGAAGCAGCTATTTTGCCGATTGGAGAACTTTCAGAAGAGGTCTTAGAGTCTAGAAACCAAGACGTAAGGAAATATAGAGAAGACCATACCAGAAAATCCTCAAGAATTTCCAATAATTTTGACTTGTTCCATAGACTATTGCTAAGCTCTGATCCAGTAATCTCAAGCACGGGAAGTCTACCGAAGAAGAAATGAAGACAGTTGCCTCAGGAGGTGGGTAATTTATTGTCAATACCCGAGGACGAGACGGAGCAGGAAGGGGAAGAAGAAGTCGACTCATCCGGATCAGAGGATGAATAAGTAATTTTATGTACTAAGACAAATTTACCTAATAGTAACATCTAATTTAAAGTTTTATACAAAAGTATTTCATTTCATTTAGCGGAAAGTATTTTTGTCCGCTTTTTTCAAATCCGGACCACTGTGCAGCGTCTCTAAAAGCTTTATTAGTTAAAAGGGTCGTAAAATCAATAGCATTATTTTTATTTCCGTACTATGGTTCCTTGATCCATTTCCGTTCCTCCATCATTCCTGAAAATTTGTAACATCATCACGGATACACTCTGTAGAATAATGACTAGTGCAGTAACCCTCCTACCTTAAGGTAATTAAGTGCCTCACATCATGACTTATTAGTTTATAAATACAAAATTATCTGTTTGCTCTGAGTACATACTAATATTGAGATGATACTGCAAATGTGATTTTTTGTTCATTCTCAATTGGATTTCTTCACTTTCATTTTGTGGTATGAAAACAAACAATCTTTGTACTAAATTATTTTATCTACGGTTACCACTGTAACATTCTAGACACACTTCATGGTACAGTATTACACACTTAAATGATTTAGAGATTGCACTTACCTTTGTATACTGGGAATTCAGATTGAACTCGTCAGTGATTTCTTGCCATTTCTTCTTCTTCTTCATGGAAATCGACACGACGTCCCTATATATAATAGCAAGTTATTTTACGTAGACTTTTTCGTCGGCGGTAAAATGCAACCTTTTTTTATTTTCTTCCATTTCAATTTATCTTACAGACGCTACCAAACAGCAACAAGCGATACAGAACACTATCTTACAAGCAAAAGCAAACAACGATGAATGCCGCGTGTTTATGCAACCGCCGTCTCTAATATTAGAGGATCGAGACGGCAGTGGTTTACGCATGGAGCAGCTGTGCACTTGGAATATTGTGTCCCATAATGACGTCAGACACCAAGGTCACTAGCTTTTAACTCAAATCTAACTTAGTCGAGTGGAAGTTAAGTTTCGTCTCTGAATACAAATTCGAAACTTCACTTCAAGTGGCCTAGCTTTTTACTTGACTAAGTTAAGTGAAAGTTAAGTTGAAGTGATGTCTCTGAATACGGCCCACAATGTTGTTCAGTGAACAAGAGAACGTTTTGTTTTTTACCCTTTCACTCTTTAGTGCCCCTTAGACTTCATTCACTCATTTGGGCAGAATCTTGCCGGTTTTTCCCCATTTTCAATATTTCATTTCTTTCCCGAATAAGCTTATTTGTTCTCTTATTTTTGCTAACGTCTGCATCTGTATTTCTAGTTTTCGTTCTTCTATTTTTAACCTTTTCGCATAATATTCTCTCCTGTCATTTCGTATTTCAACGAGAATGTCACGTTTCAACTTTCTTTTTGGCACTTTCTTCACAATAGGGCTGGTTTCTTGTGTTATTTCTCCCGATGAACCAGGTGCAGGTGTAAGTAAACAGTTATCCTGAGCTGTTGCGTTCTCAGCTTCAGCTAGATGAGACATCTCCGTGGACAGAGTTAGCTCTGGAGAAATGTTCTTTTTTCATCCCAGAATCTGGAACATCTCATCGGCAAACTCGAAATATTTGCGTCCTCGTCCCGATTTTTGGTGTTGTCGACGTATTTTTTAAAATTCCTTGCCAACACTCTCCATCTATTCTCACAATTTCCAGCATTGACATGCAGATTATAGCTGGAGGTCAATTCCTCGGAAACAAGCTCCCACATTTTTTAAAAGTTCCTCACTTTCATGGTCCCCACTTCTCCCTTACGGTTTTTATACGGATCGAGCAACAACTTGGTAGCGTTGCTCGTCCACTTAAATTGGGATGTGCTACCATCGTCTAAGTTGACCGCTTCTTGGGTTTCTTGTCGACGAGAATCGATCCCCTCTCCTTCCCGGAACACTAAGAAGTTGCTCAAGTAACCTAGAAAGTAGATAAATAAAATTTACCAAATATAAAAACATAACCTCGTTGCTATACTTATGTCTTAAGTATACGTATATCAGATGTTCAACAAATACTTTTAAATATTTAAATACAGTAGAACCCCTCTTGTCCGCCATCGGCTAGTCCGTCGCTCCGGTTGATCCGACCGTGCTTGAGCCGAACTTGCCCCGCCCGACTCGTAGCAGTGACTCACTACCCGTCGCGCCATTGTTGTTCACAGGTACTTGTTACCACTTGTCCGTTTTAGTGCTCCGTCATTATCTCCTATCGTTTCTGTCATTGTCCGTGTTTTGTACAGTACGTACTGCACTGTGAAGTTTTAAGTGCTTTCTGTTCGTTGGTTTTACGACATTGTTCTTCTGTGTTCGTTACAGTACTGTACAGTAATTTGTTATGTACATTGTGTGTACTGTAGAGTTGTGTGTGTGTTTTCCCCAACATGTCAGGAGTGAAAAGTAAACACGTTACTCTTTCATTAAATGAAAAATCAGCAGTGCTACGAAGACTGGACAAAGGGGAATAACTCCAAAAAGTTGCCAAGGAACTCAATGTAGGCGTTACGACAATAAAAGATTGGAGAAGAAATCTGAAAGACATTGTATCATGTACAGTGACGATAGATGATCAAAACGCTCTTATGAAACACAAAACATTCAAAAAGCCTAAACTTGATCTGCTTGATAACGCATTGTGGACGTGTTTCTACCAAGACAGAAGGAAAGGAACCCCAATATCTTGAGTTCAGAGATTGTTTATTTTAATGTAAATCCGTATTTTTCTGTACTATCTGATAATCCGACCTTTTTTGCGTTCCGACCAAAGGTTTGTACTGTATTAAAACTGTTGTCTTACCAATTTGATCCATTTTGAAATTGAAGATCTCACGAAATTTTACACTTTACGAAACCTCGGAGAGTTCGTAAACGTAATCAACACCTGAGAAATTTCGTGTCAGTACCAACAGCTGATATTTCCAACTACTACCGTTCGTAGTGGCAAAAAGCTCGACACGCTTCAAAACAGTTGCCAACCGCGCATGCGCATATGGTCGATAAGTCGAACGATCACAAACTCCTTCTACGGGCATACTATTTTATTCCATTAGCTACTACAACATACAACACTCTCTAGCGGCAAGTTATGTAAATACATTGTCCTTGTTACATTTCCCAACACACCCCGTATGTATTAAAAAGAAGACATGAAGAAAATTAATAGTTTAGTAATGGTGCAATATTTAGTTGTTGTTGAGGAAAGCAGTGGCAAACTACCACACTCCTCATCTTGCCTAGTACGCGTCATTATGGTGCTGTCTATGGCGGTACTTTTTGAGGATCCAACCAGCCTCACACAGTTATTCTCCCATTCAAAGGCTTGTTGACGATGTCATTAAGGTACACAAGACCACTCCAAGTGGGCAGCTACCAGTTATGCCTCATGGCAGTCCCGGGCTTGGATGGCAGCGATAAGATTTCCAATCGTTGAGAGCCAAGTCCTCTGGGTGAGTGGAAATTAGTAATAGAACAATCTGTGTTTACGAATATAATACAGAAAAGTTTGCCTTTTTGTGTTGCTGGGGAGGATCCTATATTGCGATGATTTCAATAAACATTGGTAGAGAATGTCATATTCCCTGCTGTTGTCAGATCGGGCAAAAAGATACAGACCCTCACAAGAATGAACAACTGTCGAGGCACCTCTCTTCAATCTCGTAATACAGATGTATCAATAAATGTATAATCCCTTGGAGAGTACTGAAGACCGGAGAGGAAAAGCTGATGAGGACATCACCATAGATATTTGTAGAGGGTAAGGCCGGTTATACACTATCAAAGAAATTTGTCAAAGATCTTTGATAAAATATATTATATAAAAGATATGACAGTGTAATGGGGAAATCTTTTATAAAAGGTGGTTTTATAAAATATTTTATAAAAATTTTTTGACAAACTTCTTTGATAGTGTAATACCGGCCTAAGTCTTGGACAGCGTCGGGGGTGCATACACTATGCTCTGAAGTACACAATGTAAGGGGTGAGCAACTAAAGCACAAGCAGCTTTCAAACAGACCAATAGTAAGATGATCTTCAAAATATTCTAATTTTTGAGAATTATCTACACATTAAAATATTTGAGAAATGGTACATTATGCAAATACTGACAAGGGAGCTTCAACACACGTAAGTCGAAATCTGTAACAATGATCAAATGAACTGTCATGGGGCACTGAGCCAAAATAAGGAACAAACGCTTTTGATTGGCTACTTACTAACATCATTGACAACATAGCTCTATCCACGTTAATTGTGCAGTGCAGCCCTCTTTTCGTCAAAATCCCCCAGGGGCTCACTTCTAGTGGGATGTGGGTTGGCGACCACGGGGCCCCAGCTGAGTCCGGCATTGCTTCCACTTACTTGTGCCGGGTTCCTCTCTGTCTTCTTTCCTGTCGACCTCCCTTGGTCAACTCTTGTTCTCTTCCGACCCCGACGGTATTAGGGTATCCGAGGCCTAGGGAGTCACTTCCTTTCCCGCCTTAATTGGCCCTTGTCTCATCTTTTCTGATTCCCTCCTTCTGTGAGGGGTCAGCCTTCTTTTTCTTTTCATGTTATCTCCTGCCTTCTGCTTAAGGCCCTCAAGGAGGCTGGGTGTATGTAGCCCCACCACTTCTGGTGCACCCTAGATAATGCTACACCCTCAGGGGCTCACGGCTGGTGAGTTCGGGAGGTGGCGACCCCGAGGGATTCCTGAGCTGGGTCCGTTTTCCCCATTTGTCCCTTACCTTTGGGACGGACCCTCTCCTCTTTCACTTTCCTATATGCATTTCGTGGCTCTCCTTCCTTCCAAGTCCCTCAATCCGCCTTCTCCGAGGGTTGAGGGCATTTCTTTTCCTTCTGTCCTTTTATTTGCCTTATTCTCCTTTAATTTTCCATTATTTCTTCTTCTAGTATGTAGGTTAGTAGTTAGTTTTAATTTTAAGTTCGCTTTTCATCTTCACGATCACCCAAACCATCAGGGGCCGATAACCTAGATGTTAGGCCCCTTAAAACAACAATTATCATCATCATCATCATTTTGTCCGTTACCTTTGGGGCGGACCCTCTCACTTTCCTAACTGCCTTTCATGGCTCTCCTTCCTTCCAAGTCCCTCAATCCGCCTTCTTCGAGGGTTGGGGGCATTTCTTTTCCTCCTGTCCTTTATTTGCCTTATTCTCCTTTAGTTTTCCATTTCTTCTTCTAGTAGGTAGGTTAGTAGTTAGTTTTAGTTTTAAGTTCGCTTTTCATTTTCATCTTCACGATCACCCAAACCATCAGGGGCCGATAACCTAGATGTTAGGCCCCTTAAAACAACAATTATCATCATCATCATCATTTTCGTCAAAAGGGTCCAGGGTTGTAAATTACCCGTGCAAACAGCGATTCGTTGTGGAAGTGTTGTGTTCCATTCTACGATAGTACTAAACATGTTTCTACAGTGGGCCTATATCTATCATTACAACTCCATCAGAGCAGATTTTATGCAGCATCGTCCTCCCCCTGCTCATGTCAGGAACAGAAATCTTCAGAACAAATCTTATAATTCTCCAGATGGTATTTCATTGGATTTCCTCAGACAGCACTATTTGGGAGTGAGTTTGATAAAGGAAAGGCTGGATGAATGCTATATCTTATCAGCATTCGGTCGTTCATAACTCTGGTAATTTGGCAGAAAGGTTTAGCACTGAAAACATACATATATATATATATACTAGCTGTATGCGTTGCAATGCCAATCAAAGAAAGTGTTGGGGTTTTGACTTTGTTAGTTGCAGTGCTTTTGGATTCCCAATATTTTCTTCTTTTTCCGTTAACCACCTCTAAACTATTATAAAAATAATAATTTACTATCTCACAAGGGAAGTCTCTGAATCGGGGAATCGCAGATCCTGCTGGAACTTTGCAGATACGTTGCGTGAGCCCAAATAGGCAGAACCGTGAAGAGAAATCTTTCGGAAATTAACTTCCCCTTGTACTAGATGAAAAATTAAGATTTACACGTTTAAATTGGCGCGCCAGCGGCGTGAGCTTCATTGGCTGCGTCAGAGGTTGCTTCCCGGCCTACGGCGTACAGTCACCGAATGAGAGGCGACAGACCCGGCATACGCTTATATCCGTATACGGAGAGTGTCCCATGCATTGCATGATGAATATTAACATTGCAAAAGTTATATATTGTCTGGAGGAAAAATATGGAAAATGTATGGAAAGGCCTCTCAGCATTCAAGAACAGGACCTGTTGGACAGTTTGGATGGTAGGCTATTGATGGTTTTGTGCCTATCTGACTTTCTGGCGTTCGTCTCTTGTAACAAGTGTGTTTATTTGTCGTGCTAATTGATATTTACAGGTATCATAACTGGTTGTATAGAGAACAGCACTATGAACGTGGACTCCTATTCTACTCTTACTGTCGCCACACATGAGCTGCCGGATGACAGTAACACCAGTAACACCAACAACTCTGAAAGGAAGATAATATTTGGACTGCCACCGATAGCTCACCCAGGAAAGTGTCAGATGAAGCTTTAGGTATGGAATACAAACAAAATGCTGTTGATTATTGGAAAATCGGTAAGAGGCGTCCGCTTTCCTTTTCGTCGGTAAAAAGTAAGTTTCACCGTTTAAAAAGCTAGAAAGATTAATATTTGTGGGCAGAGCAAGTGAAAAGGGGAGGCACCCGCCGCGACAAATTGAGGAGAATAACATGTGTCGTAAAAGCCCAATTTGGCATTGCCCATCAGAATAATGAAGTAATACATGACGTGACAATTCAGCAATGGGCTATGCTAGCTGCACAGGACGTAAAATGTACGGGGTTTAAAGCCAGCCATTCCTGGGTGCAGCACTTTAAGGATCGCTATAATATCATTTCGCGAAAAATAACAACTGTGATGACATCAAAGAATGCCCATCGAGAAATGGATATTATGTCAGCAGCAGAAATATTCGTATTCTCTTCATAACCGCACAATTGAAGGATTGGTTTCACAATGTTTTCAAACAGCATGTACCGTCCGGCAATGCGGCACTCCTTCTGGATTCCTTTTCTGGACATAAATCGTTAGAAAGTGAAGAGCGCATACGACTGATGATGATACCTCCTGGAGCCACAGCCTATTGTCAACCATTGGATGTATACGGCTTTAGGGTCTCGAAAGGCTTTGTCCGTAGATTTTCGAATACCGTTCGGTTATTGAATTTTGACATCAATTTGGCCCAGAGAATTACAATCTTGAAAATGCAGTCTCTGACATATCACCAATTGTCGTCCCCTCGTTTTACTTCAATGTGGCAATACGCATGGTACCGAAGTCAGTACCTGTCCGACAATCCCGGTGAGTTTGAACACCCTGTGCCATATTGTTTCAATATCAGTGCAATACAATGTAGTACTTGCACTCGCCCATGTTTCATACGGTGTGGATGGTGTAAAACCAGTTTGTGTTTCCAACATTATTACCACGAACATCACTGTTGCCAGAACTATGTGAAGTAGCTTGGTCACTTACTCACTTGTTTGACTATTGGTTCAGTTTACTCTGTGTTGTGTTGTAATGATATGTATTTGTGATACATTACATTGCATGATTAATAATAAAGCACGACGTGCAATATATTGTAAAGATGCAGCATTAATGTCCACGCCGCAGCGCAGGTTGTGAGGGCGAGTACGGGAGGGCAGTCGTTTGGAGCATGATCTTTTGAGCCACCAATCAGGCGTGAGGCACATCCGCGCTTGACCAGCGCGCACAGTTCAAAATTGTTGTACTTATTGCCGTCTACGGAGGGCAGGAGTTAATTTCCGAAAGATTTTTCTTCATGGTTCTGCCTAGTTGGGCTCAAGCAACATATTTGCTAAGTTTCAGCAGGATCCGCGATTCCCCGGTTCAGAGACTTCCCTTGTCAGAAAACATTCACGGGAGCGTGATCAACAACTCACGAATGTTATATCGCAATGAAATGAATGGTATATGAACGCATACAGGACTGCTGAAACGATTAGAGCGCCGTCACCCATTTGTTGAATATACTCGTACGATACCTATTGTAAAATGGTTTTACTAACTCGAAAACCTTTCCTGGCGTGTACACAACTCATCAAAGTTTCATCGCAATCGGACGATTGTATATGAACGCATACGTGTCTTTGTCGAAACACTTCGCGAGTCGTCGCTCATTTGTTGAATCCATTCGTGCGCTACCTATTGTAACATGGATTTACTAAGCTAGAAATCTTCCCTGAAGTGTACACAACATCTCACCCACGTTTCATCGCTATCGGACAAATGGTGTATGAACGCATACCGGACTTTGTTGAAACAATTCGCGCGTCGTCGCTCATTTGTTGAATCTACTCGTGCGCTACCTATTATAACATGGATTTACTAAGCCAGAAACCTTGAGTGTATGGAAGATTTGTGTATTTGGGTTTGTCTACACGTGTGTTCAGTTTCTATAACTTTTGGTCTTTTATTTATTGTTTCTGGTAAAATTAATTTTTGTCATTTCCTTATGTTGGTTTCTGTTCCTCCTTTTCTTGCACATTTATTTCTTTACTGTCGTTGTTTCTTGGCATCATAAGGATTTTTGTTGGTCTGTGGTATTTTCTTGGCATTATATTTTGGTAAGGATTCGGTGGTGTGTTATTTAAAAATTTTGTGGATGTCGTTAATCTAGTAAATGGGAGTAATTGTTTTGTTGAATTTTGGACTTCATTGTCATCTGTTTGATTTTTCCTGGTTGTCATGTGATTTTGGCTTTTCTTATCGTCGATTGTAGTTTTGGGTCTAATGTTTTCTAGTAAGTTAATACAAGGTACAATAGGGTTCTAATACCTAAGTCTCTGTCAATTTGTCATTTAAATTTGTTTTAATTAGATGCTCTTGCCATCTAAGAGTTTTGTTCTTGTGATCTACGAGGCTGAGGTGTGGATTTCGTGATCCATCTATTGTGTTGCTCTCCTTCCTTTTGTTTTCTTAATGGTTTATGATACCAAGAGATTTGTAAATATTCTCAATATTTGTTTGTTTTGACCATGAATTGTGAAAGTTAATCTGACATTATGTAAAAGTGAAGAATCTTTGAGCTTATTTGAGTATTATCTAGTTTTTAATGGCTATATGATTATTGTAATTTATGTTGGTCTTTTCTTAAAAAAAAGGGTAACCATATTATTTGGGTAGGTAATGCAAAACATACTGATCATGACTTGTCATTAGTCTTAAGAAGAAACTAGGACATATTCTGTCGCAGTCCATATTTGTTTACAGTGGAAGATATGAAGACAGTCCAACCTGGTCGATGTGCAGTACCATTGTGAAGATCCAAGGGCCCGGAAAATCATGATGGAAGCTGCCGTCTCTCTCTGATCGCACTCATCTTCGCTCTACTGGAAGACTATATATATATATATATATTATCAACTGTAATAACTTTGTATTCAAGAAGTTCTGTTTCCATGTATTTGACAAAGTAAGACGTTAATGTTATAAGCATGTCTGGGAACTCGAAAAGTGACTGTTAACGATCACTTGGTTTACTTATGCATGTTAATTGTGGATGAACTTTATTATTATATCCACCTACTAAATTACTACCTCAAGTGACCTTGCCCCCAGGGGCTCACTTCTAGTGGGCGTGGGTTGACGACCACGGGGCCCCAGCTGAGTCCGGCATTGCTTCCACTTACTTGTGCCGGGCTCCTTTCCGTCTTCTTTCCTGTCGACCTCCTTGGTCAACTCTTGTTCTCTTCCGACCCCGACGGTATTAGGTTATCCGAGGCCTAGGGAGTCTTTCACTTTCCCGCCTTAATTGGCCCCTGTCTAATCTTTCCTGATACCCTCCTTCTGTGAGGGGTCAGCCTTCCTTTTCTTTTCCTCTTACTCCTGCCTTGTGCTCAAGGCCCTTTAGGAGGCAGGGTGTATGTAGCCCCACCACGTCCGGTGCACCCTAGATAATGCTACACCCTCAGGGGCTCACGGCTGGTGAGTTCGGGAGTTGGCGACCCCGAGGGATTCCTGAGCTGGGTCCGTTTTCCCCTTTTGTCCCTTACCTTTGGGGCGGACTCTCTCCCCTCTCCTCTCTCCCCTCCCCTCTCCTCTCCTCTCCTCTTTTCCTTATATTTCCTTTTCTCTTTAAGATTCCCGCACTGTTTTTTGTTACTTGGTTCCCCATGTATCAATGCCCTTCTAACGGTTTTTTTGTAGGTATTTTTAATCTACGTTGCATTTTGTACGTATTTTCGATCTAGATTGCATTTTGTGAGTGTTTTTCAATCTCAATTGCATTTTGTAAGGATTGTCAATCTAAATTGCTTTTTAGTAAGTCTTTCAATATAGGGGCTGGGAATTTAGTGAGTATTATGAATTTCAATTGCATTTTGTATTTTCAACCTACCCCGCTTTGTTCAAGTAGTTAAGTCTCAATTGCAATTTTGTGGGTATTTTGAATCTAAATTACATTTTGTAATTATTTTCAATCTAAATTGCATTTTGTAAGTATTGTCCATCCAAATGAGAAGTTTGAATCTACCATACCTTTTGTAAGCAATTTCAATTGCATTTTGTGTTTTCAACCTACCCCGCTTTGTTCAAGTAGTTAAGTCTCAATTGCATTTTGTGGGTATTTTGAATCTACATTACATTTTGTGCGTATTTTCAATCTCATTTGCATTTTGTAAGTATTTTGATTTCACTTGCATTTTGTAGGTATTTCGATTGTACGTTGCATTTTGTTCGTATTTTGGACTTAACCTACATTTTGTGCGTATTTTTTCAATCTATTATTTTTGTGAGTCTTCGTTCCAAATTCCCTTATGTACGTCTTACCGCTCTCCATTTGGTGAGTAGTTTCAATCTGAGTTCCTTTTTGTAAGTATTTTCCCTGCTACATAAGGCATAGTTCTTGGGGCTCACTGTCTATTTTTTCATCTAAACCATTTTTGTTTCATCCATAGCAGTGAGCTGTTATTTATCTTCATCCTTTCATTTCACGCCATTTCATTTCATCAGGGGCCGATAACCTAGATGTTAGGCCCCTTAAAACAACAATTATCATCATCATCATCATCATCATCAAGTGACCTTATAAAATTCTCTATCTCCTCTTCTGAACTTTCACGTGTCCAAAATTTGTGGAATGTGGCCACGATTCGAAGGGAGGGAGTATTGATACGTGACTGTAGGCTTGTACTGAATTGATAACACTGCTCCATCTGTGAAGATGAATGGGAACTACGATACGTTTGCGCTCGTCTGGAGATTATCTTTGGTAAACTCAGGCATTGTGTTGCCTTTCTCCGCTACCAGATGGCGGGTAGACCACTTCCACTCCAGTATCGGTATGGTGGAGTGCTCCATGTCAGACGTCGGAACTAGTATTTGCCACTTCCGGAGTCCAACATGGTCGTCTGAATCTTTGTTTACAATTAATAGTAATTGTAACATGGTGTTACGATATAATTGAACTATCGATCGACCTGGTAACTGTTTGTTACCCTTCGAGTGTGAGTGTTGGAGAGGATTATTGTCTGAACCTCGACAAAGAAAGCCACACGATGTAGGGGCTCTAAAAGTTGCTCCAAGATGTGCCTAGGTGCAGCTAGGCAAAGGTGATTGGCCTCGTGTCAGCTTGATTCTATTGAAAATGTAACCGACTTCGTGGAAGAGCTTATCTTATTTTTTTTTTTTAAAGGGGGGGGGGGGGTAAATTTATTTAAATAATTTGTTTCGGCCAACCAAGGTATGTAATTTGAAAGTGTACTAGGTGATTGAATTCGTTGTGGAAGTAACTGGTATCTGCGCCGTTTTGTATTATTTGTTGTGATTACTTTTGTGAAGTTTAGAGATCGTTCTTCTATTTTTATTTAGTGCTGGAATTACCAGTTGAATTGTGTCTCTTAGGTAAGTTGTGTTTTTGGTTAGAGTAACATGTTGGGATCGAACAAAGTTGCGTAGTGTCAGTTATGACTACAATAATTCAGTTACTTATATTTTATTTTTATTGCATGTAATTGGTGAAGGTTTTTTTTTGTCATACCCAGGCGTGCTGCCCTGTAGGTCAACTGACTTTCATTTTTGCGACTGTCCTATCCGAGTTTTATAACCTCTAAATTTATTTATTTATTAATTATTAACTTTATTTACTTTCCTCCCGGATAGGACATGTAGAATATTCCTTGGAATACTGTTTTATTACCATCTTAGTGATAGTCTTTCATCTTATGTCCTGGTTACCATGAGAACGTTTGGATTGTTCTTGGCTATCATTATTAAAGGGATGTTTTTTTCTTCTTTTTTTTTTCTTGCTAAAGGACTAACTTTTGGATTTTGACTGAACCAGTCACACTGATAAATAGCTCCCATATTATCAACTTAATTAATTATTTCTTCTTGATTTGGGGTCCTCCCTTGACCTTAATGTATTTGATTATGTGGTCTTCACCACCTTAAGGTAATTATTAATGTTACCATTTTTCTTTAATCGAATTATCAATTAACTTCATGGATTTTTCTGCTCTTCGCCTGGTTCGGTACCAAGCAAGTTTTAATTTCACATATGGATTTTTTTTAAATTTAGATTCTTCACTTATCCAAGTCAAATTTTGTTAATCACATTGCCTTTGTGGCAAAACCTTACTGTAATTTGTTTCTATGTTTAAATATATTTTGGTTACCCTAAGAGTTGTTCCTTGGTGTTCTTTGTTCAAAGTAGACATGTATTTTTAAGTCTCTTATTACCTTGGGTTATATTCTGTCCAGCACCCTCCTTCCACATATTAATTATTCGGTTTTATTGGTATGATAGTGTACCTTACTTCTGGATTACCTTTCTCTTTTTTAAATGATGGTAACAGGTCAGTTTGAATGGTAGCCTAGTTGGCCCACATGAAAATTTAATACAGGCCAACGGCTATGGTAAGAAAAATGTTGCTACAGCAGTCTCAATTTAATTTAAAATTGCAATCAAAATTAGATTGCTATTTTGTCCTGTGATTCATTTTTAAAGGTGTTCAGAAAAGCGTACAAATATTGTATTTAGAACTCTACATTTCAATATTCCATAAAGCCCCCTCCCACCACCATCCGGTTGTCCGCAGTACCGGAACCTCGTTTTTTTTACAAATCAAGCACTGTACGATCACCCAAACCATCAGGGGTCGATAACATAGATGTTAGGCCCCTCAAAGCAACAATTTCCATCATCATCATCGGTAAGAAGCTCAGAAAGGAGACTATAGAAGAGCTGTTAAGTAAACAGAAAGGATGACACACCATAGGCTATCAATCAGGTCCATGTTAACGTTTCAGGCCGATCTCGCCAAAACGAAAGGTTTGCGTCACAGTTGTTCTCCAACCACACCGCCAAGGCCCGGAAATTAATTCTTATCCCGTAACTGCCACACTTGGGTGCAAGGAATCCGAGCGAAATTTTGTTTTCTATTTTTGTCTCAGTGGTTGGTAGCGTGTGTATGCTCCTGAGGTGCCACTGTGTTCTGTTCATTGTTGTGCCCGGTCTACCAAAAATGGCTGTCGATGTATGTCTTAAGCTTCGAGCATAAATAGAATTAAATTAAAGATTTCCTTTATTGAAACAAAAAACTGCAAGTTACATCCTAACTGAAAACACAATAAAGGAAAAAGGATCGCCCGAATGGGCATTAATTTTTACTATAATCACTTAATGATTTTAATCTTTTGCGGCACGTCGTAATATGGTATCTGGTACACCTTTCGTTGCATAAAATGCAAACACAATTGCCATTCGGACTATGGAAGGATCTGTTTGAGCATATCTTATGATGGAATCCGTGAATGGCGAGTCTCGTTATTATGTGTCTTTGATCTTGATTCTCGTTAGACCACGTTCTGTCTATCATGGCATCAGTAATATAAAAGTCTGGATCTATCTCTTGTCTCTTTGCTCTTCTAGCCTCCAAAGAGTCAGTAGAGGATCTTGTAGCCGGCAAAGGTACTTTCAGTCTGAGGTCTTCGATGAAGAAGGTTTCCTTTTCTAACTCATAGACTAATCTTGTGGGAGCCACCTTTCCAACTCTTTACTTTAAAAATCTCGACTTAACATTCTCTATTCTTTCTAGATCGCTAAATGTGAGATAATCCCATATTATTTCAAGACCATACGTAACAACAACTGGTGAGATGATCGTATGGAAAAGGGTCAGAGCTGTAACTAGCGAAAACGCTGATAGATTCTTAATCTTGTAAATGGCTGTGATAGCTGTTGCTGACCTCTCTTGTATATGATGACTGAAGGATGTGGCTGTAGTCTGCAGGGTTATGCCCAGGTATTTGAACTTGTTCACTGCGTTTAATGGTTCGTTGTACAATGTGAGCGTGTCCTTGAGCGCAGGTTTACCTCCTTTTCGAAATGTCATTTGAACCGTTTTTTGAAAGTTAATATCAAGGTGATTTTCATTGACCCATTTTTCTAGTTCAAACAATACACTCTGTAATTCTAATTTGTTTGAAGACCCTAATACCATGTCATCCGCATAGAGTTAGGGTGTGGTATTGGGAGAGTCCTTTATTATGCTGGTAATGTCTGCCGTAGTAATATTAAATAGAAACGGGCTTAAAGGATCGCCCTGCAAAACTCCGTTCGTCTGTCTGATACAATGAGATGTGGTGACACCGTCGTCTATTTCTAAGAAGTTGTATGCCCTTATATGTTCCAGTGAGGTCGTTATTGGTCTTAATTCATTGGTCAAACCTTTGATCTTCTGGATAAGTAGATCCCGATGTAATGAGTCGAAAGCTTCTGCATAATCCACAAATACTGTATAATATTTTCCTTTAGGTTTTCTTAAAGATTCTTGCACTTCACTTAAAAGATAAGTTACTGCCTGTGTTGTGCTTCTTCCTTGCATAAAACCAAATTGGCATTCTGGAATTTCTGCTATTGGTGTTATTTTCGTTGTGAGAAGCTTCATAAATACCTTAAAGATATTGTTCTCAAGTGCAATACCTCTGTATGAATTGGGATCACTGGTGTTCCCTTTTGCCTTGTAGAGAATTTTGATGGTGGAAATTCTCCAGCTGTCTGGAATGGTCCCGAATCTTATGCATGCATTAAAGAGATTGGTCCAAAATGGTAAGAGTATGTCCTGTGACTGCTTTAGTAGTTCTGTGCAAATGAGGTCTGGTCCAGGAACTTTCTTGTTTTTTCCGCAATCTATTATTGCTTTGACTTCTTCCAAGGATATAATTAACGTATCCTCATCTGAAGATGATCTATCAGATGAGAAATTACATCTCTTGGATTCTTGATTTAGAAGGGACTTACAGTGTTCTTTCCATTCTCTCATGGTAATTTCATTTGGTCGGAGTGTTACTGGTCTTCGTAGAGCAAGAAAGGGATCGGATTTGGCCTTCCTTGCTAGATTTTTTGCTTATCTTTCAATGTGGTCTGATTTTTTTGTTTGTAGGAGTTGTTTATAGAATTTTCTATGTTTTGCATATCTTTGGAGATTTTCATCCGTGACTTGAATCCTTGCCTTGTAGAGTGCATTGCCACACTGCGCCTGTACTGTGACGTGAAACCAACATCTCGATCGGCTGATTAAAGGGTAAACAGAGGACCTCGTAATGGAATGTGATAGGAGTATGTGGGGAAATGATTTTTGATGAGGGTTTAAACACACATTTTCGTAATTTATACGGCATTGGGAAAAGCATCGCATGTTTCTTTATGTACCGGAAGGTAGCAAAGCTTAAGAATGTAACATATTTGTTGTTAAAAGTGGCTGTCGTGTTCCGTAATACTCATACATCCAGGATCACATCTTGTAAATAATTAATAACAAATTCAACTCTGAATTAGGCCTACTGATTTTTGAACAGAATTGTGTTTGTCTAGCTGGTCATTTTTGATTGTACGCCCGAAAGCTCCAAACAAGTTCAATCTATTAACTTACATCATTTCCCAAATTATTTTTCATCATTAGAAAATGTATTTTGGCTAATTTCAGTACCGGTACTTAGGAACATTTTATCGTACGATTAGCTCTTATTCGGGGTTACCTTCCACTTTAGTATTTTATAAAAGTGAACAAAACATGGACAAATGGAAATAAGGAAGTCTATCGATGTAGTAAGCGTTGGGTTTAACAACTATGCATTACATTTGCTACATAGGAACATATTTTAATCAATGAACTGTTTTCTTTTAAATTCCATTTTCCATGAATCATAGAAACCTTAGCAAAAATAACCCAGAATTTTGAAATTCTACGAAAAATTGACTAATTTGGGGATGCAATGTAGCCTATCCTAGAAGAATCTCCAAATTCCCCCAACCAAACGCACTGTCCATAACTTACGTTTATATATTTATTATCGAAGACTACACCGTCACATCTGTAGCATAACCTGCAATTTGACACTGAACATGATTGACCACTGCATTGTGTAGTCCACACTACATTTAATCCAGCATAGGGACATAAATTATTCTTATGTTCAGAGATGCATTTACTAGCAGTCTCAACAAAACACCAAGAAAAACGTCTAGCCTATGGACATGTAAATACTTGATACCTTCGAGCATAAATAATCTCTCTATATATAAGAATGAAAGTTTGTTTTTTCTGAATTTCTACGGAAATTTACGCGTTACAGACTGTTTTATGACGGATGCGCGCGAAAATAATTTTTTTGTCTGTCTGTATGTCTGTTTGTCTGTCTGTGGATAAAGTTGTTCCCTTATAACTCGAGAACGGCTGGGTGGATCAACGTAAAATTTGGTACAGATATCTTTCAGAGGCACGACACTAATCATTGATGTAACTCTTCTCTGTACTTCTCATAAAAGGGGGCCTACCCCCTTTAAATACTTGCTGAAATAGGCGTAGAAGGGCGAGACAAAGCTCATTTTCAGCCCCTCGATGTGAGAAACGAAACTCGGGGGACCACATTTTAAGGCCCTAAAACCAACAGTTTTTCAGATATTTCCAGAAACCTAATTTCATTTAATACAATAACGAAAGAACGCAAGCCGGTAACCATGGCAACGGAATCTCACAGGTCCATCTATTGCTGTAAGACGCAATACAATTCCATTTATTACATTACTGAGATAGTTTGAAAACGGCTATAAGGTTGTAACGGAACTAAATTAAGCTGTAAAATTCATCAATACATATAATGTGCTTAAGGGGGTCAAGGGGTTCTCTAGAATTGATTCACGCGATTTACACGTGCTGTTGTGTTACGGAAGGTCTATTATATCCGTATCCCTATATTGTTATGTTATTATTATAATTATTATTATTATACTACGGCCTACAACGACGAGACAAAGCTTATTTTCAGCCCCTTGGTGTCAGAAACAAAACTCCGGGTCCCTAAACAGCCGTAAAGGGTCCCCGAAAACTACATTTGAAGGCTCTAAAACCAAGAGTTTCTGAGATATTCCCAGAAAACTAATTTCATTTAATAAACTAATGTAGGAATGCAAGCCAGTAACCATGACAACAGTGTCTCAAAAAGTTACATCCAACTTTCCATCTATTTCTGCAAGAAGTAATGCCACTCCATTTATTAAATTTCTGTGAAAGTTTGCAAATGGCTATAAGGTTATCACGGAACCAACAAAAACTGTAAAATTCATCAATGCGCTTAAGGGGGTCAAGGAGTACCCTAGATTTTTTCACAGGACTTAAACATGCGATATGTCGTACAGAACATATCCAACCAACGTAGCTATTACAATCCCCAACCACAGACCTTCCTACACCCACTTCAACCACCTTTCCCTATGGCTCCAAATTTCTCATATCCTCCACAACTCCCACCTTACGACCCGCCATTAATTCTCTCAGTTTCCACACAGAACGAACTACCTGTTCCACCATGCCAACCAAGAAAAACTTCTGGAACATTCACAACTTTGGCTCCTCATCCATCACAAGAGCACAAACCACAGTAGCTGGACATTTTGCCGAGTTCGTTGGCGAAGAAGATCGTGAAAGTTGTACTACACCAAGTTCCCTCAATTCGGCAAGTACAATGGATGTACATTTGTAATTGTGAAAATATGGAGTATATTATTGTAGTTCATATATTCTTGAGAATGTTTCTTAATACAGGTCTATAGAAAATGTTTATTCCTGCTTCTTATAGTATCCTATATTATTTTCAACTTTTCAACTTTATAAGTTATTTTCACTTACCTCAAGAAGAGGTAACATTTCTACTGGTTGAATACAGTTCCTCATTTTGGTATTTTTGCGCTGAATGGTATCTTTCAACCAGTCATGTAATTCTTCAAAGGAAGTCATCGACATTCTCAAATAATTTAAGAATCTCGTGTCATCCTGCCTCAACTCTTCAAATAACGTGTAGAAAGTGCCAACCTCATCTCTCCTTTCATTAATTGGATGAACCCAAATCAGTCGATTTTTTCTTCTTCTTTTCATTCGACGACGGAATAACAATAACGCTAAAAGCAGCTTTCTCTTCATTTCAAACTACACAAGCAATCAATAATTTGAACATCTCAGGAATTGAGTTGGTTTCAGGAACTACACTGCAACCACTCGTACGACGGCTACGGAAAATTTTCAGCCGTGTGTGTGACCGGCCAGCGACGGTTAAATCTCCGGCCGATAAACTCCGCTCGGTAAAATCCGCCCTGTGTGCAACAAGCCGTAGTCAGCGGAATTTTGCATCTATATCGCGGAGTTGCAGTCTCTGTTCTGGTGGCCTACTTTGTGATGCAATGGTTGCTTCACGTATAACTGGTTGTACAGTACAATAGAGCCCCTTTTTATTACTACTGTATCGGATTTGTTAGGAGTTTTCATGGATGTGTAGGGTGTTACAGCCCTTAAGGGCTGGGGCTGTAACGCTATTTTGCCTTCCTTTATTGATATATTTTGTGTGTGTGCATTTCATCCTAGTGAAACGGTGATTGTCCTTTGTGTTTAGATTGGTGTCGACAGCTTCGGCTCATCTGAACAAGGTTAAGAAATCAACAGAAAAATTCTGGATGGAGAATGCCCCTATTGAAGTAGACGAAGGGACATTCGACATCCCCTTCTTAGACGGTGATCAGTCGCCTGCTAGTACTTCAAGTGCGACTGGCTCTGCAGTTTCATGCAGCTTGCCCCTATTGGAGTAGAGGAAGGGACATTCGACATCCCCTTCTTAGACGAAGAGCTGTCGCCTGCTAGTACTTCAAGTGCAACTGTCTCTTCAGGTTCATGCAGCTTGCCCCTATTGGAGTAGAGGAAGGGACATTCGACATCCCCTTCTTAGAGGATGATCAGTCGCCTGCTAGTACTTCAAGTGCAACTGTCTCTGCAGGTTCATGCAGCTTGCCCCTATTGGAGTAGAGGAAGGGACATTCGACATCCCCTTCTTAGACGAAGAGCAGTCGCCTGCTAGTACTTCAAGTGCAACTGTCTCTGCAGGATCTTGCAGCTTGCCCACATTGGAGTAGAGGAAGGGACATTCGACATCCCCTTCTTAGAGGATGAGCAGTCGCCTGCTAGTACTTCAAGTGTGACTGCCTCGGCAGGTTCATGCAGCTTGCCCCTATTGGAGTAGAGGAAGGGACATTCGACATCCCCTTCTTAGACGAAGAGCAGTCGCCTGCTAGTACTTCAGGTGCGACTGGCTCTGCAGGTTCATGCAGCTTGCCCCTATTGGAGTAGAGGAAGGGACATTCGACATCCCCTTCTTAGAGGATGATCAGTCGCCTGCTAGTACTTCAAGTGCAACTGTCTCTTCAGATTCATGCAGCTTGCCCCTATTGGAGTAGAGGAAGGGACATTCGACATCCCCTTCTTAGAGGATGATCAGTCGCCTGCTAGTACTTCAAGTGTGACTGGCTCTGCAGGTTCATGCAGTTTGCCCCTATTGGAGTAGAGGGACATTCGACATCCCCTTCTTAGACGAAGAGCAGTCGCCTGCTAGTACTTCATGTGCGACTGGCTCTGCAGGTTCATGCAGCTCTCGGTCTATTGAGTCGAGCCGAAAGGCTCATAAATCCACGCTTCAAGAGGAAGTAGCGAAGGCGGTGAAGTCCTTTTCAGAGTTTGTAGAAGGAAAAAAAGAACGGGAGCCCACTCCGAATATCAGCAGCAGCGATATTAACTTCATGAATTATGTTGTACAGGACATGCAGTTAATTGCACCAAAGAACTGTATAAGATTCAAGAAAGACGTCCTAGAATTATTAGAAAAATATGTAGAATAAAGGTTTTGAGGATGATATTTGCATGTTTAGCCTTCCTTTTATCCATTACTATAGGGTGAATTCCAAGTTCTCAAGGTATGCACCGTAGTAAGCAATAGTAGAGGAATGATTTTATCTGATGGTTTGTTTAACCTCCTTGCACATTTTAACAGATTTTTATTACAAACTTATTGTTATGAAGCTTGAATGGGCCAAATATCAGGACCTTGCTGCACTCCGATGTGTAAAATGCAGCGATGTCCAATGTTAGGCCTAGAATTGGACATTTACTTTTGGAACTTTTCATCGTGCTTCATTAACTCCCTGAAATTCCCTTCAGTATTATTCTTACTCCAAGAAAACTTATTTAATTGCCAGTACCTCATGATCTAGAAAGAAGGAATTGGATGGTTGAAGAAAAGTAAAGAATTAAAATACAGTACTATTGCTACAAAATTCATAAAGGCATACGGTTGCATTTATATGTATTTTAACACGTACCCATCACCAGCAGGGTCCCCCAGGGGCTCACTTCTAGTGGGCGTGGGTTGGCGACCACGGGGCCCCAGCTGAGTCCGGCATTGCTTCCACTTACTTGTGCCGGGCTCCTCTCTGTCTCCTTTCCTGTCGACCTCACTTGGTCAACTCTTGTTCTCTTCCGAGCCCGACGGTATTAGGGTATCCGAGGCCTAGGGAGTCTCTTCCTTTCCCGCCTTAATTGGCCCTTGTCTCATCTTTCCTGACACCCTCCTTCTGTGAGGGGTCAGCCTTCTTTTTCTTTTCCTTTTACCTCCTGCCTTGTGCTCCAGGCCCTTAAGGTGGCCGGGTGTATGTAGCCCCACCACTTTTGGTGCACCCTAAATAATGCTACACCCTCAGGGGCTCACGGCTGGTGAGTTCGGGAGTTGGCGACCCCGAGGGATTCCTGAGCTGGGTCCGTTTTCCCCCTTTTTCCACTAACAATACTATGGGGTGGGCCCTCTCGTCTTTCCCCTTCCTATCTGCCTTTCATGGCTCTCCTTCCTTCCAAGTCCCTCAATCCGCCTTCTTCGAGGGTTGAGGGCATTTCTTTTCCTCCTGTCCTTTATTTGCCTTATTCTCCTTTAGTTTTCCATTTCTTCTTCTAGTATGTAGGTTAGTAGTTCGTTTTAGTTTTAAGTTCGTTTTTCATTTTCATCTTCACGATCACCCAAACCATCAGGGGCCGATAACCTAGATGTTAGGCCCCTTAAAACAACAATTATCATCATCATCATCATCATCATCACCCGCAAGGTGAACATAATTTACTGAACTAGGCCTGTGCTTTCTTCTATCCATATGGTGCAGTGTTTGGCCTACCTCTGTTCACGTAACTTCCCCACTAGGTGAAACCAAGCTGTCTCTTTGTTCGTCCACAACATTTGCTCAACTCGACCGACTGGTCTGAAATAGGTGTCATCCCTGGTTATGGTTCTCCATTCACCACTTACTTCTTCTCCACTTTCCAAGTTCCTATCAAATAAATTGGAGGCGAGTAAATAGTGCTCAATTCTGAACCCAATATTTCGCCATAGCTTGTGCTGTGGGAACTGAGCAAGCTAGCGGTTGTCGGTACACTCTCCGCCTGCTTGCTACTATGCCTAAGGTATTTTCTATTGTCCTTCTAGCCCTGGAGAGTCTATAATTGAAAATATTTTTCTTCTCTCTAAGAAACTTACCAGGATAAGGCCTCATTATGCAGCTTTTTAAGGGAAGTGCCTCATCAGCAACAAAATAATATGGCATAACAATATCACTTCCTGGAAGCCTCTTGGGAGTTGGTAAAGCAATGGTGCCTTTTTTAAGAGACAGGCCTACCACACTCCTCTTGAAAATGCTGGAATTATTTTCAGAACCATAGGCTCCTACATCAGCCCATAGTCCGCATCACAGCACGCTAATGCACTAAGCTGAATGTACGCTTATAATTAAAAAACAGAGTAGCAATTCGCATTGGACACTGCAACTGCACATGCTTCCCATCAATAGCTTTCAGTGTGAGAGGAAAGTTCCACCTATTCATGAAACCTTCGCTGATGTCAAGCCAGTCTTTTCCCTCTGGAAACTTCACATAAGAAGGTTGAACTTCATTCCAAATGGCATTGCATGTTTCAAGTATTGTTTTCGAGACTGTAGAATTTCCAACTCTAAATTCCCAGCTCAGATTCTGGAAAGACCCTCCATGGGCCAGATTTAAAAGGGTCATTGCCAAACGCAGTTCTGGGCTCAGCGGACACCTTCTACTTCTCTTCAAAAGGCGTGGCCTCACTAGCGACAGGAGCAGTTCAAACCGTTGTGGATCCATTCTTGTATATTTGAAGAACATTTCCTGGTCATTCATCTTCATACGCCTGAAAATATTGGTGAATGGTCCACGTTCCTCTCTCTGGGCATTTATAGGTCGAACCCACCATCTGAAAAACAAATAAAAACAATGGACTCATTGCAATCCTGCAACTTGGACTTATTAACTAGGCTATTGTCACTTGTAAATTATAGCAGCTGAAGGTAATACAAGCACCCAATAATTGGCAAGCTTAGATTTGTTGAAGAATGCAAATCAATGCTTAAAAAAAAGTAATAAAAGCCACATTATGAAGATATATGCTTCCCTTACAGCTGCATTGATCAGTAATTTTGCCAATGGAGATGTCTTAACCATAGGCTATCAGTTTCAGTCATATATATTTTTAGTGCGTGCGTACCTTCTCTGACGAGTTTCTTCAACAGCTAAAGGAAACATCATCAATATTAAGCCGAAGTACGCTATCGCGATGTCATCGTCCTCGAGTACCATCATGAAATTATTTACTTTATACAAAATAGAGTATAAACACACATTGTATACACATGTGACAGCTGATTGCGCGCATGAACAAGTTCACGTTCCCGGGTCAGTTGTGAACCGGGGCACCAGGAAGCTTCGCGTTCTCGTTTCCGTTCTGGTTCCCGGGCCAATTGTCACTTTGTAATTTCGATCTTCAGCTATTACACCTTACTGCGATCTGGTGACAGTAGGGCAACGCACCGCAAAATGGGGCATTTGAATTACTAATGTATGCTAAATTTTGAGGTTAGTTGCTTTAGCACTTAGAGCATAAATACAATAGAGGGCGCATTGCCGCACTGCGCCTGTACAGTGATGTGAAACCAACATCTCGATCTGCTGACTGTAGGGTAATGGTTAATGGCGAATGCTAACCAACGTCAAGGAATACAAAAGGAGCTTCATATTGAATAATATTCTATCATCACTATACGCAGTTCCCTTCAGTCAGCTGATCGAGATGTTGGTTTCAACCGCAGCCAACGAGAAAGACTGGTCGTTGGCACGTGAACCTAATCCTTTTGTGACGTAGGCAATGTAGTGCTTGATGGTGCTTGTACATTTAAGTCGAGAGCAATTCATAAGCAGCAGAAATGCGATATTTTATATCAATCTTCTTGAAATGGACCCAGCTTAGATATTCCGTGCGTTTTGAAGCACGATAAATTATACTGTATAGGTTTACCAAACTACGCCAGGTATAGATAACCTATTTACATGATGAAGTTACTCGAAACAAAAATCCACTCGAACTAGGATTCAAGGATTTGTTGTGTCTTTAATAGCTGCAACGAGTACAGTAAGTTGAGTTGTAGAGCCTGTGACCTTCGTTGTGAGTAACTTATGTGGACATGAACAGTGACATGAGTATAATTAGATCAAAGAAACTTGCAGTGAAAGTATTACTTAGTTATGGTTGTTTTAAGGGGCGGAACAGAAATTAATACGTTTATAGAAGAGATCTGCGGAATACACTCGCCACCGGCTAACGACTCATATCCAATACCTTGTAAGAAGACAAGTGGTAAATGAATACCAGCATTTATACAGATTCAATGATGAAGACAAGATGACTACCACACCGGCAGTAACATCGAATATTATGTTCGTGAATATCTTTCTATTACGAATCGTTTAATACATTTATGTATATCGTTCAACTATTAGAGTTATACATGCATACATTGTCCGGCACTATTCATACCTTTTCATAACCTTCCTGAACGTTTTATAACCGTCAAGTAATTCCACATAATTAACAAGCAACCGCCAAGGAAAGATAACATACTCCTGAAAATTATTACCGTGTGATCAACTATAACCAAAGTGTTCTACTGGTTCTACTTAGAGTAATGAATACATAAGTAATTGAATACATGTTATATGCCGTTAACGAGCACTCTGATGGTGGTCGCGGAAGTTATATAAAGATAGACTCGCCCTGACTTTTCCAAACACCAAGGCACAACAGTTGTCATGGTGCTATTGATACATAGATTATTTTCAAGGAATACTACTCCTATGTGTATTACAGTAGAGATAAATATATAAGGATTTAAGTAGTTATTATGTGCTCTTGCTTCGATTAAATTAAGCGTGCATTCGACCACTAAAATACATAAGAATTGGCGACGAGAGTAAATAAATAAATAACAGCAATACAATGGATGCAGACCAATTTCGACTACTGCTTGAACTGATGAATCAGAACCATCAACATTTGATCAATCGTCTACTCAACCCACTCCGCAAACCTCTAAATCTAATCCTCTTGTACATACAGCATTGATACCTCCGTTCGAGAATTTTGCCAGCAAAAAAGAGAGTTTCAAATATTA
The DNA here is from genome assembly GCA_946902985.2 of Meconema thalassinum. Lineage (NCBI taxonomy): Eukaryota > Metazoa > Arthropoda > Insecta > Orthoptera > Tettigoniidae > Meconema > Meconema thalassinum. Next base: position 497,639,019 of record OX336392.1, on the reverse strand, counting down.
CCGGCAACGATTTGAAAACTATCTAATAATGAAAAATGTATTTCAAAATAAGAATTACTGCACACAGATGTTACTCAATTCTATTGGATCTTCAAATTACAACACTCTAGCAGCACTTGTAGCACCACAACTTCCAAATGAAGTACAATATGATGATCTAATCGAAGCATTAGAAAAGCATTTATGTCCAAAGAAGAATGTACTTGTAACACAGCACAGTTTCCTCTCAACATATCAAACAGGTACACAATCCATTTCAGATCACATTGCAGCATTACGTAGGGACATTCTTGAATGCGAATTTGTATCCCCTTGCGACTGCAAAATTTCCATTGCTGACATATTTTTACGAGGCCAGCTCATTAGAGGTCGACGAGAAAACTTGATCGAGAGCAACTCTTACAGTCAGATATTTCAACATTTGAAGAAATAGCAGCAAAAGCTATCGCACTAGAAGCATCAAAAATCGACAGCCGTGAATTTGCAGCAAAAGAATCTCCTTCAAACCCTGCAACATCAACCAGTAACTCCATCAATAAGGTAACACGAAATCAGCGTACCTCCAGAGATGATTCAAGAACAGAATTTCTACCACACTCTAATTTTTTTTTTGTCGTGTAGCCTCCTGAGAGGCCGAGTGCAGGTCTTTCTAGTCGACGCCCGTGGGCGACCTGCACGTCGGGATGAGAGATGGAATGGATGAAGATGAATGAAACTGGGCAAGGATGTGGAAGGAAGCGGCCGTGGCCTGTCAGAAGGTACTGTCCCAGCATTTGCCTGGTGTTGAAAATGGGAAACCACGGAAAACCATTTCAAGGACAGCCGACGGTGGGGCTCGAACCCACGCGTCTACCGAGTCAGCAGAGAGCTTGGCCCCTTGACCTAACGCAGCGCTTTAGCCCGCGTAGCCACTACTGTCGGCTACCACACTCTAATGAAAGGCAGAACCAGCCAAATCATCGACCCAAATCTAGGCCTTGGATCGATTATAGAAAGCTTGGAATAGAAAAAAGGTATGCTTACGTTGCGGCCGTAACAACCACACAGCAAAAAATTGCCGTATCTCACCCCATAACCTCAAATGTAACTCATGTAATAAGTCAGGCCACATCTCCAAAGTATGTATTTCAACTCTTCTAGGGAAGAAAAGGACGAACAGTTACACCACAGAATCCACAAACAACATCACAGAAGAATATATAGTCCGGAATAATATTAATAATGTCGTGGACATTTACGAGCAACACAGCACGAATGACACAGCTAAATTCTATACAACCGTACTTATCGAAGGAAGACGTCAGAAATTTGAAGTGGATTCCGGAACAGGGTACACACTGTTGCCAAAGAGAGAATTTGATCGACTATGCCTTGATGCTGAAGTTCAACCAGCTAACATTGCATTTCGGTCATACACTCATGATGTGTTCCTACCTGAAGGACGCGTAAAGGTTAAAGTCGCATACAATTCACGTCAGTCGACCGAAGAACTCTACATAGTTCCAGATAAATTCGAACCCGTATTGGGAAGACCACGGGACCCCAGCTGAGTCCGGCATTGCTTCCACTTACTTGTGCCGGGCTCCTCTCCGTCTTCTATCCTGTCGACCTCCCTTGATCACCTCTTGTTCTCTTCCGACCCCGACGGTATTCGGTTATCCGTGGCCTAGGAAGTCTTTCACTTTCCCGCCTTAATTGGCCCTTGTCTCATCTTTCCTGATACCCTCCTTCTGTGAGGGGTCAGCCTTCTTTTTCTTATCCTTCTACCTCCTGCCTTGTGCTCTAGGCCCTTAAGGAGGCAGGGTGTATATAGCCCCACCACTTCTGGTGCACCCTAGATAATGCTACACCCTCAGGGGCTCACGGCTGGTGAGTTCGGGAGTTGGCGACCCCGAGGGATTCCTGAGCTGGGTCCGTTTTCCCCTTTTGTCCCTTACCTTTGGGGCGGACCCTCTCCTCTCTCCCCTCTCCTCTCCTCTTTTCCTTATATTTCATTTTCTCTTTAAGATTCCCGCACTGTTTTTTGTTACTTGGTTCACCGTGTATCTAAATTCCCTTTTAGCGATGTTTTCAGGCATTTTTAATCTACATTGCATTTTGTACGTTTTTTCGATCTAAATTACATCTCGCGATTGTTTTCAATTGCATTTTGTAAAGATTGACAATCTAAATTGCTTTTTAGTAAGTCTTTCAATGCAGGTGGCCGGGCCTTTAAGTGAGTATATTGAATTTAAAATGCATTTCGTAAGTATTTTCAACCAAAACCGCATTTCACACAAATTTAGAATATAAATTGCATTTTGTTTGGTGGGCATTTTGCACATATTTTGATTCTCATTTGCATTTTGTAAGTATTTTGAATTTCAGTTGCATTTTGTAAGTATTTCGACGCTACATTGCATTTTGTACGTATTTTGAATCTAGCCTACGTTTTGTGGGTCTTTTTTCAATCTATTGTTTTTGTGAATCTTTTCGTTCTAAATTAACTTTTGTAAGACCATTTTGTGAGTTGTTTCCATCTGCGTTTCTCTTTGTACGTATTTTCCGTCTCACATAATTTTCGTTCTGGTTTCCATTTCATTCTCATTTTCGCTATCACCCAGATCATTAGGGGCCGACAACCTCGATGTTAGGCCCCTTAAAACACCAATTATCATCATCAACCTATTGGGAAGAGAATGGATCAGACATCTGAAAATTGATCTCGCTACTGTTGATCATGGAAAATGTACCGATACAAGCATCAATCAAGCTGATATGATGAAAACAGCTGAAGATGCAGTTCACATGTTCCCGGAAATATTCGTGGGAAAGGTGGGAAGAGTGCCGAAGATCACATGTTCACTTAAGCTTCGACCGGAAGTCAAATCTTGCTATTCGAAGGAGCGTATTGTACAGGCTCCCAGGGGGCTGCACCCCCTGAAGCCACCCTCCATCATCTATCAAAACCGTCCCTAACTGGCAGACATAATATAGCCAGAACAGTATCTATTACACAGCAAGGGCAGCTGACCAGCTCGGAAGGCTTGCCAAACTCTTGCATTACATCATAAACATCTACACTTTAACTAATTGGGGCAGCTATGCCAGTGGAATGCTGACAATACAACACCAAAGCCTATAAGAGGAAGGCCTTATTGAGGACACACTCTCTCTCGATTATCAGTCATACAGTGTGTCAGCCGGAGGCCCTAGCTGTTATCATCAGGTGAGTCAGCAGTGTTCAGATATCCTATACTCTGTAAAACCTACCCCATAAACTTGTACACCTAATTTGCACTATTGTTCACACTTCCCTAAAAGGGACATACTATTTCATACATCTCTGACCAATAAATACTTGGTAAGTAAACTACACCTTGTATTCGTAATTACACGCCTCTTCACATCCCAACGCCCTTCCCGACTCTCGTCACGAGTAAGCGTGACACCAGTAGCCGGTAATCGCCTACTCAAGTCTAGTGTGTCTCTCACACGCGACCGCTGGCCGCAAGCCAGCATAGCTGACACAAGCAGGGCTGTTACATAATTCCTTGCGACCAGCTGGGAGCCCAGTACATTAACCTGGCTCAAAGGATCATCCCCTAATCGACGCTTACGTCTTAATAGAAGCACCCCCTATCATTTGAACATCATACAACACTCTACACTGGTGAGCTTACCCAGCTACGGTAAGCTGCCCTCTTTAGAAATTACCTTCTAAATTGGTACACTAACACACCTGTTCTAGATCCAACCACCCCCAACTAAGGGATCTAAAACAATTTGGTGGAGGCCGGGTACCACGCACAGTAAAGAAGGGGCTCATACAACGAGTTCTAGGGTAAAAACGGTCCGAACCGCATACAGCCAAGTGAAATAGTGAAAAAAAAAAATTCCCAGACAAAAAGCACCATTTTTGCTTCACACTAGCTACACAGAGATTTTTTTTCTCCCAAATCAACCCCCACCCCCTGGAAAGAGTCAGAAATTGCATACACATTCCTCCTTACACTCACCCTTAACGCAGAATGGCACCTCATGCAGTAGCAACAGAGATTATAAGCCATAGAGCCAATAGGGGTACACATATACTATTGACATTACTACTCACCCTCATGGTTAGTGGGAGCCTCACAAGCGCCTCAAAGCAAGCCCCAAGAGGGCCGAGGGTAAAAATTACCTCCGGCGTGCATTGGAAGCACATACGGGGACAGACGGTCTATCAGGCCAATATACCCATCATTTATGACGTACCGGTAAAACAAGAATATATCCCGGTACCGTCGTCTACACAAGAGGATGGCCAGAAATCCCAAATACACTCACTATGGGAGGCCATCGGGCAAACACTTAACACACATGGCGACATAGAACAACTCCAAGGGACATCCGCCCCCATGCAGACTATGCGGGGGAGGGAAAGGAGAGAACTCACATTTATAGGCAACTTCTTACAATATTGTTGCGGCGTTGCTACAGAGGAAGATAGTAAAACGCTACGAATGACACAGCAGCAAATCGCGAGCTACACAGACAACTTAAGCAAAATGATCCACGCGAACCATAAGGACTTGACCGAAACCACACTCAAGTTAAACAATTGGACACACACGGTACACGACTCCATTACCACAATCGGGGAGCAAATAAAAACACTCGCGAATGCGACCCGAGCAGGCAAAGAAGCGCAGGACACTATACTGGCTTCCACGGCCCAGATGGCTATGGAAAACGCCATAAGCATTTACAATGCCATCATGAACATGCACAGACAGCAAGATTTAATGGCATGCAGACAACACAAAATACCGGAAAACACTATACACACAAGCACCCTGCGCGACGATTTAACAAGACTCCAACACAAACTCGAAAAACACAATTACCAACTAGCCACTTCCATCGAACAAATAAGCTGGTATTACACGAAGCCAATATGCTCGTGCATATACCATAATAACAGACTACACATAAAAATTAACATACCGATAATCGAGCAAAACGCGCGGTGGAACCTATTCGAATACATTCCCATACCATACAAGAGGCTAGGGGGTACGTGCACATTGACACACGAACCAACGTTGCTGGCAGTTAATGGCCACGACATTCGTGTATTAACAGGGAATGCGCTACATGACTGCATTACGCAGATAAATGCGCTCTGTTACATACCACGGTTCCAAGAAGTGGCCACAATCCAGCCTGCTTGCGCCGTCAATCTGTATAACAACGCGCCAACCGATAAAATATTGGAATCCTGCGCATACAGATGTGACGAAGGATCGCAGACAGCCCTTATCACACAGATTGATATGGATAAGTTTGTCGTTACAAACCCAACGGCGGAAATGGGTATCCAATGCCCAGGAGGAAGGACAACCCTATTACATCCACACACAGAGGCACCGCCAGGGGCTCTAGAGATACACCTCCCATGCGATTGCCAACTCACAGAGAGCAGCATCATCCTGATACCACGTGCGTTTCCGTGTGACGCCAAAATGGTAAAGGAGTTGGCCATTACACACACACTACCGGCGGCATGGACAAAACAAATACAATTACAACTACACGATTTTGAGCCCTTACAGACGAAGCCGTTGTTGTATGATAACATAACGGCGATACTTAATGCCAACTGGTCATCGGTCATTCCGACATTTAATGTAACGGAAACACCTTTTAAACATCACAAACAGCCCATACAAATACCAGGACTTCACAAATCTTGGTACGACATAGATACAACAACAACTACCACTATAGCATGGAACGACGGAATGACCATAGTAATTATTTACATGTTAGCCAAACAGATGGCAATGGCTAGAGACATCCGGCAATTACACGCGCCCAGAGCGAACACATGAAACGGAACACCCTCGCAGACACACACGATTAACATACGAGAACCATGATAAAATTAACTAACTAACACGGATGTCCCTCTCACACACTTACAAAACACTAAGGAAGGAGTTCACCGTGGCCACAGTCCAGAAGACGGCCAGGGTAGGCTCCAACACACGGCAGGGCCAAAGTCACATAAATACACGTCCTTCAGCCCCGGATCGGAAGGCAATTTTGCCAAACCGAGGGGCAGAGCCTAGAACAACCCCCTCGGAACGAACGAACGCCAGGACTCCCGAATACACATGACATAACTGGGAGAAAAACTGCAGGTAACCACGTCATGGGCTGAAGACACAGAGCCCGTCCCACTGCACATTAAGCCCACATACACATACACAAATAGGCAAACACAAGGGCAGGAGTCTACCGTGGCCACAGGCCAGAAATCGGTTAAATTGCACTCCAACAAATCGCCGGGGCAAACACAAATAATCACACAGCCTTTGCCGCCAGTCCAAAGAGCAATTTTGCCAGGGCGAAAGCGGGCACCGGCATTCGTACCACAGGTGCGAATGCATAAGAGGGTGTTGCCTTCAGGCCCTCAGAGTGCACAACACACACCCGCACACTCCGACCAGGCGCAGACACACATTACGCGGGGTATAAGAAAGGTCTTATTACCTACCCCACGTGGCCGGTCAGTCAAAAATACACACACCCCCGTAAACTCTCATAGGGTAGCGCAGAGCGCAATTAGTCCCTCGAACACAGGCACACTCAGTACAACATCCAGGCACTACGGTGAAAGCAGGCCCAGTCTTACTTTGCTGCAAATTCCTCCGGAAAATAGCAAAGGGGCACCTCAGTGGATCCCAGAGGCCTATGCCCTAGTGTCAGGGCGAAAGTATTCACCTTCCCGACCTAGGACGCTCGGACGGAGATAACAACTTTCACCAGTAATATTAAATACACCAACATTACTTGCACCACAATTATAAGCTCTTTTACACGTGGGAAATACGATAATAGATACACAGAGCCTCACAAACATAAACTGCACATTTTTCATGTATATACAGTGGAACATGGCTAAATCAAAAGTATATCATTCAAAATTCTTCTTGGTTTTTTTCCTTGGCTCCTAGCATTTTTATTTTAGGCCATCAATGGTTCACAATCGTGATTCATTCAAGACATATTTAGGACAATGCAAAGTTTTAATATGCAAAGGCGAGCGGAAGCCAATTAGGCGAGCCACGCGGCTTAAGGCCGGAAAGAACTATTCCGAACACAGCCTAAGCAATAAACTACAGCATAGAGCTTAGGCGGGTCTTTCTAAGTAGAAATGACTAAATGTTCTATGCTCCGGTCCCACAGTTTGATAGATTCTCTTGTGACGGGCGAGAGCCCTAATCGTAGCAAGAATTAAGAATCTCAAACTACTTTTCAAAAATGGTAGATTCCCCTGAGACGTAACTAGATTACTGTCGTACTAACGTCGCCAAATAGGTGGATAGTACAATCAGGGCCCCCTCTTCATTTTTAAACATTATGGCATTATCTAAGACACAATTTTTACAAATTACCGCCGCCTGGCAACCCGCTTTGACAAGCATAAAGCATTGCGTAGGCGGGATATAATATATTTTCTCTACTCTTTTCAAAGTGCTCTCTTAATTCGGAGCGTTGCATAACTTTTTTTGTTTTGTTTTTTGCCTCTTTCACTAGTCCTGAGAAAGGAAAGTTAGCCAAGTTGAACTGTATGTATTTAATCCATAGGCATACGTGACACATTACACTGCCTATAACATGACTTTTTCTCGCCTCCACAACAGCACGCAAGCTAAAACACAAACACCATAGGGTGAAAATCCCAGATTTTGGGAAAGCCTACATACTTTTGGACGGCACACAGTCAACTCACATTGCCACATAACAAGTTAATACACTTGGCAGAACTGTCCAGAAGACACAAGCCTGAATGGTGCCAGAAATAATTATCTTGGTTAAAGACGGTCTCAAACCCGTCCTGAATACCAGGAGTGCAAAGTCGGGTAATTATCCAATATGGAAGGATATAATAATAAAGGACAGTTCCAATAACGCATATACATAATCACGAAACAGTCAAATCACCTCCGACACCTAGTCACCAAATACGCGACTAGCGGCCCGGAGACACACGTGCATAGACACAGCCAGGTGCCACTAACAGGGACACATTCGACCCACACTTACGTTACCACAACACTTGGGAACACAAATGTACTAAGCGGAAGGTTCTTTTATATTACGGAAAGCCCTACTCGCAACTACAGAGATAGCACTCAGGCCCAGACACACACACGTGCCGGACACGGAGCATTGTCAAACAAGTAATACGATAGCGCACACGTTAATGAAATTAGAGATTATCGCCGTCAGCGATAAGACACTAGTGACTGGGCGACCTTCACACATACAGACAGCAGTATGCATGCGGCTCTCAGAGCGGAATAAACGCCATCATTCACGTCAGATCCAAGACCTTATAACTCCCGAAATTACAATGCAAGGACCAGTCCCAAAAACACAAACTCTTCACAGGAATGCGTACTTTCATCTGCGCATTTCAAATACACGATACATGCGCCATGGTATATACGGCACAGATATCGTCATACCAGGTCCTTACAGCCAGCCGGGTCCGAACCCACGACCACACAACACCCTCGTACCAAAAACTAACTAACCAATGGTATTTTTGGTACGAAAGACACAGTCAAAAAACCACACAGGGGACAACTAAATCCCAAAAACACAACGCAGACATAGAACACGGAGAATTACATGATCACGGGTCCGAATCCCAGCAAAAATTATACACGCCATGGGAAACAAAAATCCAAACGCCCAATTTCACTGAAGTTGGCCACAGATAAGTAAATAACTGGGTCAGACACATGCCTATAGACACAGGAGATTTTTTCTCTATTTTTCTTTTTTCTCTCTTTCGGCCCATACATAATGGACCATAGATTCGCCCCAGGGTACTCGCTGCAACAGCCTACCTCGGCATTGGCGACCCAGGAATTCCCAATAAAGGGGGCGCACCGAAAACCTTAGGCCTCAACGGGGATCACAATAGTCTTCCCAGACATGGATTACACATGGTTACACAAAACAAAGTCTTGCGAAAGCAGTGTACGCATAACATCGATTAACAAAAGCGGGACAGATTAGCACACTGGCACTCCCGGAATCTCAAGCAGTAACAACGTGCCGACGTTCGCAAAAGCACGTTCCGGCAGCCGACATACGTAACGTCAGAGCCTGCCCTTACACAAGTAATAAAATTGACTTGCACATTCTAGAAGCATTGCGACACTAACATACAGTACACATGGATATTGGCACAGAATTCTGCAATGTTTCAATATACCTGACATTTAGCAATGGGCAGATACTGGGCCACATTATCTCAGGACCACAGGGACATATCTACAAAGATGTTGACAAGCCGCACGCACTTCCTGGCCATGCACGCAACACGCGATAGGACTTAGGCGATAACAGCCCACCCGCCAGCATGGTGTAACGGGACATAGTCATACACACGCGCTCACTAATCAGGGGCGAATGAAGACAGGGACTCTGAGGGAACAGACCTCCCCAATAAACACTTCTCTTTTTACTTTTAAATCCTAACACCATCATAGACGGTCAGGACATGACCAGTCGCACTACGACCACTGGCTGCATTAACATTGCAACTGAAAGACCAGATAGGCCGTGACGTCACAGCGTCAACACACTTTACTATCCCAAGGAGCGGATAGAAAACAGATATTGACCAAGTAAGGACGACAGGAGCACAGGCTACCATCGTACCACCTTCCTCCCCTCCCCCCAGGGGCTCACATCTTGTGAGCGTGGGTTGGCGACCACGGGGCCCCAGCTGAGTCCGGCATTGCTTCCACTTACTTGTGCCGGGCTCCTCTCTGTCTTCTTTCCTGTCGACCTCACTTGGTCAACTCTTGTTCTCTTCTGACCCCGACGGTATTAGGGTATCCGAGGCCTAGGGAGTCTCTTCCTTTCCCGCCTTATTTGGCCCTTGTCTCATCTTTTCTGATACCCTCCTTCTGCGAGGGGTCAGCCTTCTTTTTCTCTTCCATTTACCTCCTGCCTTGTGCTCTAGGCCCTTAAGGAGGCAGGGTGTATGTAGCCCCACCACTTTTGGTGCACCCTAGATAATGCTACACCCTCAGGGGCTCACGGCTGGTGAGTTCGGGAGTTGGCGACCCCGAGGGTTTCCTGAGCTGGGTCCGTTTTCCCCTTTTGTCCCTTACCTTCGGGGCGGACCCTCTCCTCTTTCACTTTCCTATCTGCCTTTCATGGCTCTCCTTCCTTCCAAGTCCCTCAATCCGCATTCTTCGAGGGTTGAGGGCATTTCTTTTCCTCCTGTCCTTTATTTTCCTTATTCTCCCTTAGTTCTCCATTTCTTCTTCTAGTATGTAGGTTGGTAGTTAGTTTTAGTTTTAAGTTTGCATTTCATTTTCATCTTCACGATCACCCAAACCATCAGGGGCCGATAGCCTAGATGTTAGGCCCCTTAAAACAACAATTATCATCATCATCACCTTCCTCCCCTTCCATAACCTTACCACACACAACATTAGCCAACACAGACACATAAAACAAATAATAACAGCTAAACTACATGACAAAATATACAGCGGGGTTGATAGACTTCATGCGTTTATAGAGAGGGCTTACTACACCCTGGATCTCAATGCTAACACCTGAATAAGAGGGGTGTGTCGGACAACGACAATTAAGCGTAATGCGCATCTCCAAGTAAGAGATGAGGCCAAAATTTATGCTAACAATTCTTTTTTTTTCGTAAATAATCCCGCATGAAAGGTACATAGTGTTATTATACCTCAGCCTATACCTATCCATAGATGAGTGCGAATACGCCTCATATCCGTCATCACGCATGAAATATCCCACCCATATACCAGGGATTATTAGTATCACTCCTGCATGGATTTTTCTTAAAATTTTTGCAATCCCGGGAAATACCTGCCCCGTCCACTCACCGTAGAAGCATCCTCATAGCATTACCGGTTCCAGGCCACCATTAACATGGAACCCAAAGATGCGCAACCCCATCCTGCCATGCTTTAAACCTATTCAACGGATAATACCCCCGGATCCTAATAACAGGGAACCTAATGCCATAAACCCTACTAACGCCTCCATGAAAATCAACAAAGCATTACAGCTGGGAATCCGACGTAGCAACAGTAGACCTAAAGTAGTCTATGCACTTAGAAGTTTCTACAACCCCAAAACACTTGAAAAATTTTACATTTTATACATATAAGGTATTTACACAATACACTTATTTTTTCCATATATAAAAAGGAATCTGTGACACGCTGATTGATGATGACAGCGTAAGCTGAAGGGAAAAGGCACCACACAGAAGCAGAGCTGGGTAAGGCGATGTTGAGCCTTACCCTAGTTAACTTACTGACCCGACCAAACAGACGAACCACGTAAGGTTGAGGCATTCATGGTCTGACACGGGCAAACTTCGGAATCCTAGATGTGCCTAGCCTGCCTCTAGGACGAAGAGATGTTACACCCACTATGTGCCACGGTCATCGAAGCCAAGACCTGCAGGGGAGACTTTCTGAGGATGGTAGGAGAAATAGCCAGCTCCACGCCGGACTCAGGAGGTGACCCTAGGGACGACCCAAATTATGACTAGACTATTAGTTTAGTATATAAGTAAGTAGGGCTTCTACAGCGAGAAGCAAGACTCCTATGCGCTGGAGTGAAGCACTATTGTTGCCAATAAGGGCGAAAATGATTACTACTACTGCCAATAAGGGCGAATATGATTACTACTACTGCCAATAAGGGCGAAGATGATATTATGCCATTGGACAATGTCCAATGCCCACATAAATGGTGACGCAGCGGGCAATCATATATATGCTTGCTTTACAGACATGAGCTCCAACGTGGGACACCCGCTCCCAATATAGGGTGCTCCATCATTATGGACATTTATTTTTGTCAGCATAGAGAGTGGCGCTAATATGGGCACTCTCCAGATTTTATATGGCAATATCATTATTATACTGTGCTTACATATCATGTTATATTTTCTTGCACCCCACCAGGTATCGGTCCAGCGCCGACAACCGATCACTGGGTACAGGCAACCGCTACCATGTAGCAACCACGTGTTGAGCACCATGCTCATACTGTCATGTTTTACAGGCCAATACACAGGATGACAAGGGTAAACACCCTATACATATATGTCCAATAATTTATTTTCTTTACCAACAGGTGGCGACATTGTATATAGCCCTCTGTAAATATTTTGCCCACGCCCATACACGTCTTGCTAACCCCCACTCACACACACAATTCCCCCCCCCCCTTCTACACACCTCAATAAATTTTGCTTACAGGTAATAAATCCGCACCACGGGGGAGATATGCCTGTGGGATATACCCCACCACAGGTCGGATCAACGTTTAACGGATATCTCACCTAATATGAGAGGTGACATACGGCCACACAACGCGGACTCCTCATGTAAAGGACGGGTTGTGCCGCCATGATAGTCGCGCCCACCCACAGGGGGCATCGCTATTAGCATAAGTTTGTTAGAAACGATGACGATGAGGTACCACATAGGATAGCGTAACAGAAATTTAGCGCGCTTAGTTAGTCCGTAAGATAATTGTAAATTGTAACTTAGCACAAGGTAATGCGCCCACGGGCAGTTATTCTTCTATAAATGTATAAATAATACTTCGCACCCCCACATTGTCTGCGGAGGGGATAAATGGTATTCATAAATCTTAGTATATGCGCATAGCAAAATTACATATTACACAATGTACTCTCTACATTAATATCACATGTACACAATGATTATGAGTTGTTTCTTTTATTTCCTTTCTTCTAACGCCCAAATTTGTGAAGGTGTTCCGTTTTGTCCCAAAACAATAAACATATTTTAAATATTTCCCCTAACGTATACCTTGGAACACCTATTTTTTCTACTTCTTCTATCTTTCTCATAGCAGGGAGCAATTTTTTCCCCAAAATAAAGCCGGACAGCACAATCCCCCGTCCAGCTGGGTTTTTTCCTCCCTGCACAACAACAATATATTATCAAAACCATGTATTTTTTTTGGAACTTTTTATATATTGCAAATGTCATTTTTTTTTCTCATGAACTGTTTTACAATGTCAAATGTATATGTATATCCCAAAACCCACCCCTCTGAACACGAGCTGATCTCACATCTACACGACATCGTCACATCTACACGGCATCGCTACATCAACACGACATCACTACCTCTACACGACACAGAAGAAACAGAAGAAAAGAAGAGATACAAGGAAGATTCATGAATAAACTAATACATCGACACCCCAACTCCACGTTCCGTTCCCGTTCGCGGGGACGCGAACTAATCAGAGGAGGAGGCTTGTACAGGCCCCCAGGGGGCTGCACCCCCTGAAGCCACCCTCCATCATCTATCAAAACCGTCCCTAACTGGCAGACATAATATAGCCAGAACAGTATCTATTACACAGCAAGGGCAGCTGACCAGCTCGGAAGGCTTGCCAAACTCTTGCATCACATCATAAACATCTACACTTTAACTAATTGGGGCAGCTATGCCAGTGGAATGCTGACAATACAACACCAAAGCCTATAAGAGGAAGGTCTTATTGAGGACACACTCTCTCTCGATTATCAGTCATACAGTGTGTCAGCCGGAGGCCCTAGCTGTTATCATCAGGTGAGTCAGCAGTGTTCAGATATCCTATACTCTGTAAAACCTACCCCATAAACTTGTACACCTAATTTGCACTATTGTTCACACTTCCCTAAAAGGGACATACTATTTCATACATCTCTGACCAATAAATACTTGGTCAGTAAACTACCCTTGTATTCGTAATTACACGCCTTTTCACATCCCAACGCCCTTTCCGACTCTCGTCACGAGTAAGCGTGACACCAGTAGCCGGTAATCGCCTACTCAAGTCTAGTGTGTCTCTCACACGCGACGGCTGGCCGCAAGCCAGCATAGCTGACACAAGCAGGACTGTTACATAATTCCTTGCGACCAGCTGGGAGCCCAGTACATTAACCTGGCTCAAAGGATCATCCCCTAATCGACGCTTACGTCTTCATAGAAGCACCCCCTATCATTTGAACATCATACAACACTCTACACTGGTGAGCTTACCCAGCTACGGTAAGCTGCCCTCTTTAGAAATTACCTTCTAAATTGGTACACTAACACACCTGTTCTAGATCCAACCACCCCCAACTAAGGGATCTAAAACAGTATTGTCCCGTACGCTCTTCGAGCCAAAGTCGAATAAGAGTTGGGCAACCTAGAACGCTATCGTATCATCACCAAAATCTCGACAAGTGACTGGGGATCTCCCCTAGTTGTCATTCCAAAGCCAGACGGTAATGTGCGACTGTGTGTTGACTACAAAATAGGTGTCAACAGAAGGCTGATAGATTCAAACTACCCGATTCGAAGAATCGACGACATTTTGAACAATCTTCGAAATTCTAATTACTTCTGTCGTCTCGATCTTTACAAGGCATACTTACATTTGGCCGTGGATGAAGAAAGTGCAAAGATTCAAACTATTACTACGCATCGGGGCATGTACAAAGTAAATAGACTGTCTTTCGGAATGAAGACTGCACCTGCTGAATTCAACAGAATAATCGACCAAATATTGAGTGGCCTTCCGAAGACCATGTCCTATTTTGATGACATCATCATACATGGAGAAACACTGGAAGAGTGTTCTAGAAACCTCTATGCATGTCTCCAGAGATTACGTAAGTTCGATCTGCATGTCAACATGCAAAAGTGTGAATTCTTCACTACAAAAACAGAGTATCTTGGACACGTTGTAGAGCACAACAAAATATCTAAATCCGAAAAAAAAAACACCGAAGCAATAAATGAAATAACTCGACCCAAGACTGCAGACGACGTTCGAAGGTTTTTAGGATTGGTGACTTATTACGCACGATTTATTCCTGACCTTTCCACAAAGACATATCCTCTCCGAAAACTACTTCGAAAGGAAGAGAAATTTAAGTGGACAGCAGAATGCGAAGCAGCTTTCACAAAGCTCAAGAATGAAGTTTCTAGTGATCAGGTGCTTACTCCATACGACCCAGAATTGCCACTCGTTGTAGCGTGCGATGCCAGTCCAGTGGGTGTCGCAGGAATCTTGTCCCATGTAATTGATGGTATTGAAAGACCTATAGCATTTGCATCCAGATCACTGACGGATACAGAAAAAAGATAGTCAGTTGGACAAAGAAGCTCTGGCGATAATGTTCTCCGTTCATCATTTCTTCGTTTACATTTACGGAAGAAAATTTCGACTTATTACAGACAATAGACCTCTTACAAGAATTCTACATCCAGCTTCAAATATTCCAGCAATGACCTCAGCAAGATTACTCCGCTATGCATCTCTCCTTCAGGAATTTGATTACGAAGTGAAATACCGAAAGGGATGATCATGTAAATGTGGACTGTCTTTCACGAGCACCGAATCCAGAGCATAAAACTTCCATCGAACAAGTATTTGACAACGAAGTTTTAATGTTGTGTGATCAGATCATTAATCAGATTTCGAGCTAAGCAATAACCCCTGAAAACCTGATCAAAGCATCTCGTGAAGACGATGAACTCCTCCAAATTCGAAATGAATTCAGTTCTACCATAAATACAGATTCAAAGTATACCATTCAGGACGAACTCCTCTTCAGGGACCATCGGTTAGTTGTTTCAAATCAGTTACGATCAGCGGTGTTGAACGAACTACACCACACACACGTTGGAATCGTTAAGATGAAACAGCTAGCACGGAGATATGTTTACTGGAAAGGGATCGACAGGGACATTGAACGAATGGTGAGATCCTGTGAAGCTTGTGCACTGCTACAGAAAAGCCCTGCAAAAGTACCTGTGCAACATTCGGATGAACCAAGAGAAAACTTTGAACGAGTACACATTGACTACGCGGGACCGTACAGAAACCTCCATTTCCTGGTTCTAGTTGATGCCAAATCTAAGTGGGCAGAAGTACGAACTCAAACAAGTGCACGCACATCAGAATCGACAATTGAAGCCCTTAGTGACATTTTTGCTACACACGGATTTCCATCAGTTCTCGTGTCAGACAATGCTACAATTTTTACTTCAATGGAATTTAAAGACTACTGCATTAAGAATGGAATTATTCAGAAATTTAGTGCTCCACATCATCCTTCAACTAACGGATTAGCCGAAAGATACGTGCAAACATTAAAAGTGAAGCTGAATGCCATGAACAATTCAGATCTTTCACTACGACAGCAGTTACAAGAAATCATGTTCAGGTAACGAGCAACTCCTTTAGCCTGCGTGAAGTCTCCAGCAGAGCTATACCTGAAACGAACCATTAGAACTCGTCTAGATGCACTTGTCCGGAGTCACTCCAAAACTCAACAATGTGACTCAAATGAACAGGCAGTACAAAGTTCTACTCGCAAGTTTTCAGAAGGAGAAAGAGTACAAGTTCGCTGGTATCCACAAAACAGAAAACCTACCTGGCGATTTGGAGAGATAGCAAAATGTTTAGGAAAACTACACTACATTATTCTCCTCGACGATGGGTCAAACATTAAACAGCACGTAAATCAAATGAGAAGGACTGGGTTTCAACCGAAAACCAAATCCAACGTATCATTCACCGAGGACGTACAGGACCAACCTTCTACCCCCCAGTATATTCCTCCAGAGATCATATTCATGGACTTCAACAACCCAGTAAATGTAAACCCTAATCCAGCAGCCGATCCCCCCAGGGGCTCACGTCTAGTGGGCGTGGGTTGGCGACCACGGGGCCCCAGCTGAGTCCGGCATTGCTTCCACTTACTTGTGCCGGGCTCCTCTCTGTCTTCTTTCCTGTCGACCTCACTTGGTCAACTCTTGTTCTCTTCCGACCCCGACGGTATTAGGGTATCCGAGGCCTAGGGTGTCTCTTCCTTTCCCGCCTTAATTGGCCCTTGTCTCATCTTTTCTGATTCCCTCCTTCTGCGAGGGGTCAGCCTTCTTTTTCTTTTCATGTTATCTCCTGCCTTCTGCTTAAGGCCCTCAAGGAGGCCGGGTGTATGTAGCCCCACCACTTTTGGTGCACCCTAGATAATGCTACACCCTCAGGGGCTCACGGCTGGTGAGTTCGGGAGTTGGCGACCCCGAGGGATTCCTGAGCTGGGTCCGTTTTCCCCTTTTATCCTTTATCTTTGGGGCAGACCCTCTCCTCTTTCTCTTTCCTATCTGCCTTTCATGGCTCTCCTTCCTTCCAAGTCCCTCAATCCGCCTTCTTCGAGGGTTGAGGGCATTTCTTTTCCTCCTGTCCTTTCTCTGCCTTATTCTCCTTTAGTTTTCCATTTCTTCTTCTAGTATGTAGTTTGGTAGTTAGTTTTAGTTTTAAGTTCGCTTTTCATTTTCGTCTTCACGATCACCCAAACCATCAGGGGCCGATAACCTAGATGTTAGGCCCCTTAAAACAACAATTATCATCATCATCACCAGCAGCCGAGCCAGTCATAGATCATCGAGTTGGAATGCATGTTCGACATTCTGAGCGCCCCAGACGACTACCAGCTTACCTCAGTGATTACGTGCAATGATTTTCTTTTGCCCAGGGAAGACTGTTATATGCCGTTAACGAGCACTCTGGTGGTGGTCGCGGAAGTTATATAAAGATAGACTCGCCCTGACTTTTCCAAACACCAAGGCACAACAGTTGTCATGGTGCTATTGATACATAGATTATTTTCAAGGAATACTACTCCTATGTGTATTAGAGTAGAGATAAATATATAAGGATTTAAGTAGTTATTATGTGTTCTTGCTTCGACTATATTAAGCGTGCATTCGACCACTAAAATACATAACAATACATAAGTAATTTGTGGTTATGTATTGGACTTCATAAGAATGATCAGTGTATGACTTGAGTTGTAATTACCATGTATGTTTTGCCAGAAGCCAGGTTGAGTTGGGTCAATGGTTCTTACAGCGTGTTTTCTGATATGATATGGGTTATGTATTCTGTGATTTCAGCATCTTTTAGACAATACGGTTCTTGTTCCCGTCATACATAACCCTACCGGAAGTCCCCCCAGGGGCTCACATCTAGTGGGTTGTGGGTTGGCGACCACGGGGCCCCAGCTGAGTCCGGCATTGCTTCCACTTACTTGTGCCGGGCTCCTCTCTTTCTTCTTTCCTGTCGACCTTCCTTGGTCAACTCTTGTTCTCTTCCGACCCCGACGGTATTAGGGTATCCGAGGCCTAGGGAGTCTCTTCCTTTCCCGCCTTAATTGGGCCCTTGTCTCATCTTTCCTGATACCCTCCTTCTGTGAGGGGTCAGCCTTCTTGTTCTTTTCCTTTTACCTCCTGCCTTGTGCTCTAGGCCCTTAAGGAGGCAGGGTGTGTGTAGCCCCACCACTTCTGGTGCACCCTAGATCATGCTACACCCTCAGGGGCTCACGGCTGGTGAGTTCGGGAGTTGGCGACCCCGAGGGATCCCTGAGCTGGGTCCGTTTTCCCCTTTTGTCCCTTCCCTTTGGGGTGGACCCTATCCTCTCTCCCCTCTCCTCTCCTCTCCTCTCCAATCCTCTCCTCTTTTCCTTATTAGTTAGTTTTAGTTTTAAGTTTACATTTCATTTTTCATCTTCACGATCACCCACACCATCAGGGGCCGATAACCTAGATGTTAGGCCCCTTAAAACAACAATTATCATCATCAACCTTAAGGAGGCAGGGTGTATGTAGCCCCACCACTTCTGGTGCACCGTCGATAATGCTACACCCTCAGGGCTCACGGCTGGTGAGTTCGGGCGTTGGCGACCCCGAGGGATTCCTGAGCTGGGTCCGTTTTCCCCTTTTGTCCCTTCCCTTTGGGGCGGACCTTCTCCTCTCTCCCCTCCCCTCTCCTCTCCTCTTTTCCTTCTATTTCCTTTTCTCTTTAAGATTCCCGCACTGTTTTTGTTACTCGAATCACCGTGTATCTAAATTCCCTTTTAGCGATTTTTAAGGCATTTTTGATCTATGTTGCATTTTGTAAGTTTTTTCGATCTAAATTACATCTCGCGATTGTTTTCAACCTCAATTGCATTTTGTAAAGATTGACAATCTAAATTGCTTTTTAGTAAGTCTTTCAATGCAGGTTGCGGGGCCTTTTAGTGAGTATTTTGAATTTCAATTGCATTTTGTAAGTATTTTCAACAAAAACCGCATTTCGCACGAATTTTGAATCTAAATTGCATTTTGTTTGGTGGGCATTTTGCACATTTTTTGATTCTCAATTGCATTTTGTGGGTATTTTGAATCTAAATTACATTTTGTCAAGTATTTTCAATCTAAATTGCTTTTTGTAAGTATTGTCAATCCACATGAGTCGTTAGAATCACCGTACATTTTGTAAGCATTTTCAATTTCAATTGCATTTTGTAAGTATTTTGAATTTCGATTGCACTTTGTGAATAATTTGGATTGGAACTGGGATAAGGCCTATTTCAATCTGAATTGCATTGTGTATTTTCAATTTCAATTGCATTTTGTAAGTATTTTGAACCTCAATTGCATTTTGTACATATTTTCGATCTCATTTGCATTTTGTAAGTATTTTGAATTTCAGTTGCATTTTGTAAGTATTTCGACGCTACATTGCATTTTGTACGTATTTTGAACCTAGCCTTCATTTTGTGGGTATTTTTCAATCTATTCCTTTTGTGAATCTTTTCGTTCTAAATTCCCTTTTGTAAGAACATTTTGTGAGTCGTTTCAATCCGAGTTCCTTTTTGTAAGTATTTTCCGTCTCACTTAATTTTCGTTCTGGTTTCCGTTTCATTATCATTTTCGCTATCACCCAGATCATTAGGGGCTGATAACCTAGATGTTAGGCCCCTTAAAACAACAATTATCATCATCAACCTACCGGAAGTGGTGCAACAGCACTACATTGCTGACGCCACGAAAGCGCACCAGGGCCAGTATTTCTCGATGGCCGTGGTTTCAACAATGTGACGTCATCAGCCATCTATTGAATTTATGGTCTAAGCTTTAGCAAGCATTTGAGATAACAGTTTCAATATTTTAGTTTTAGTATTGCCTACATCACGTGGATATGTAAATCACATTCCTATAATCATATTATTTCTCCTGCGAGCGAGTGTTTTCGAAGTCCCAATTTACAAAGCTTCAGTAGATCAACTTATTTTCCTCCACAAACGACCAGCATACTCATAATCTGGTACAATAAGCAGCGATCCAACCAAACTGTTGTCACACATTAGGCTATACAAATAATAGCACCTGTATCATTCACTTATGTACATCCTTAAGGCATAATGCAATAGGATTAATGAGGTAGTTTTGAAGGAAATAAACAATACATTATACATATATCACTACATTGAAATTTTAGGTCCCCCCTGGGGGCTCACATCTAGTGGGACGCGGGTTGGCGACCACGGGGTCCCAGCTGAGTCCGGCATTGCTTCCACTTACTTGTGCCGGGCTCCTCTCAGTCTACTTTCCTGTCGACCTCCCTTGGTCAACTCTTGTTCTTTCCGACTCCAACGGTATTAGGATATCCGAGGCCTAGGGAGTCTTTCACTTTCCCGCCTTAATTGACCCCTGTCTCATCTTTTCTGATCCCGCACTGTTTTTGTTAATTGGCTCCCCGTGTATCTAAATTCCTTTTAGTGTTTTTTTACACTCCATTTTGTGGTCATTTTCAATCTACGTTGATTTTGTCTTTACGATCTAAGTTGCATTTTGCGAGTGTTTTCAACTTCAATTGCAATCGTGAAATATAAAATTATAAAAACCACAAAGAATTTGATATTATATGATTTCATTTGTTGAATGTTGAGTGGTTCAAGTTCAAATATGATTTGATATCCGTACTTTCAATAGCAGCTTCAGATTAGGTTTTAATTGGCGCTTCTAATGTGGTTAAAATTTCAGTAACCACAGTAGTAGCTTGGTTAGTAATTTCAAGAGTCTGGTTGACACCAGACTATACCCGGGTTAAAATCAAAGCTCGCCAAAACGGTTTGGTTAGCTTTTGTATTAACCAAAGTATTCCAAACGGAACGCCAAACCGCGTCTATTCCAGCGCCATGGATGAAAAATTGATTGAGCATGTAAGAAAACATCCAGCGCTGTATGATTTACAAAACAGTAAATACAGTGACAACAATTTCAAGGACAAAATATAGAGCGACATAAGTAAGGAACTCAACGTTCCAGGTATGAGAAACATTGTACTTATTTATTACAATTTATTGAGGATACATGTTGAACATCATTCACACCATGTTCATCTGCCAATCAACTGCACCAGCATCAGAAAAAAAAAACAACAACGTGTAAATAAATCTCTAACGTCGAATGCATCAACTTAAGCATTAGTTGTTAATACCAACTTATCTGCATATTGTGGTGCAGACTTGAGTCGTCTGTTATATATTTGAAATTACTGTCCCAAAATGCCGAAGGCGTTTTCGGAACATCCCCTAGCACGAGATAATTTGTAATTGAATATTTTATTTTCAACTTCATTTCTTTGTTGACCTGCTGGGTACGGTCTCATTAAGTTGGTTTTCAATGGGAAGGCTCCATCACCTACAATTACATACGGAGCATCAAAATTTGTACCAGGAAGTTGTGTGGGAGGATGTATATTTAAAGTCCCATTTTCAAAAGTTTTGCCCAGGGTAGAATGCGCACAAATTCCTCCATCACTGTTTTTTTCATATGACCCTATTCCCACAGCAATGAAATTATATTGTGCATCGACAAGTGCAAGCAGAACAATTGAAACCTTTTTTTTTTTTTTTTTTGTAATTAAAAAACTGAGATCCACTGTTTGCTGGAGCTGGTATTACAACATGTTTTCCGTCAACCGCACATAGTTTGGAAGGTTCCAAATATTCCAGAATTGTTTTGCAATTTTTTTCCAGTCGTCTTCAGTTGGTTTCGGCATCACTTTGTGTAACATAGTTTCTATAATTACATCACAAACTGCCTTTACAATAGAGCACACACAGTTGAATGGCCCAGTCTGTAACTGAATGCTATCGTACGGAATGAATCACCTGTTGCCAAAAACCTGAAAGGAAGAACACATTCTTGTGCTTAAAATAATATTTTATTAACAATTACATTATATTTTATTGATTCGTGGTATTGAAATATAGTATTTATTATTATTTTCAGTATCCGCTTGAAAAATAGATGGACTTCACTACGAGACCATTACCGAAATCATAAAAAAAAAGCGTAGAACAAAAACTGGTCAAGCTGCCACAAATATAAGGAAATGGAGATACCACGATGAAATGAGCTTCTTACTTCCTTTCATGCGTCCAAGAAACACGACAAGCAATCTTCCAAGTGACGATGATGACGTAGTTCAGGGCACAATGGATGAGGCTGATGATAGCTTTCCTGGGGTTGAAGAAACCAAGAATGAAGGTGGAGTTAGTGATAGTGTTCCTGCTAGTAAAAATGTGGAAACTGATCCCTTGCACCGAAATCTAGGAGGAAGGAAAATAAGTGCATAGAAAAGGAAGTCTGCAGATGGAACTGCTACTTCGGTTTTGATGCAGTATCTCATTTCACAGCACCCCGACGGTATTAGGGTATCCGAGGCCTAGGGAGTCTCTTCCTTTCCCGCCTTAATTGGCCCTTGTCTCATCTTTTCTGACACCCTCCTTCTGCGAGGGGTCAGCCTTCTTTTTCTCTTCCTTTTACCTCCTGCCTTGTGCTCTAGGCCCTTAAGGAGGCAGGGTGTATGTTGCCCCACCACTTCTGGTGCACCCTAGATAATGCTACACCCTCAGGGGCTCACGGCTGGTGAGTTCGGGAGTTGGCGACCCCGAGGGATTCCTGAGCTGGGTCCGTTTTCCCCTTTTGTCCCTTACCTTTGGGGCGTACCCTCTCCTCTTTCACTTTCCTATATGCCTTTCATGGCTCTCCTTCCTTCCAAGTCCCTCAATCCGCCTTCTCCGAGGGTTGAGGGCATTTCTTTTCCTTCTGTCCTTTTATTTGCCTTATTCTCCTTTAGTTTTCCATTTCTTCTTCTAGTATGTAGGTTATTAGTTAGTTTTAGTTTTAAGTTCGCTTTTCATTTTCATCTTCACGATCACCCAAACCATCAGGGGCCGATAACCTAGATGTTAGGCCCCTTAAAACAACAATTATCATCATCATCATCATTTCACAGCAAGAAGCAAAGCAAATGCAACGCCCAGCAGCAAAATATCCAACTGATATTTTCTTTGCAGGCATTTCAGAAAATGTGAAGCGATTTAGCCCCTATTACCGAAATATTGCAGAAAGTAAAATATTTGGCATTATCCAACAAATGGAATTGGAACAGATTGCACAGCAGCAACAACAACAGCTTGAAGCCCCCAACAGTAGTGGACACCAATCATACCCGAACAGCAACAATCCAGGTTTCTTCCACCCCTTCACCTGGCCCTAGTACATCAGCGGCGTCATTTTTCGAAACGTTTTCGTATGAAGACAATTGAAGGGTACACAGGAAAAATTAACATTATCACAAAAAGCAAATTTAACAGCAGAGACATTTTAAAGTTTGAGCACTTCTACACAACATTATAAGGAGATAAGTTTTTGTATGTAGGTGTCTAAATTATTGTCACATATATGTGCATCTTATCCATCAATATGATGTTTCCAAGTTAACAAGTACTCTAGTAATAATTTTTTACTTCATTAGTGCAAGGACTATGTGCGTTTTTCCTCTGGAGTGTCCTGAAAGAATGGGCACATTAATGATATTCCACTGATTATTCCTCCACTATAACATTAACAATACTTTAATATATTTAAAAATTGTTTTGAGAGTATGTTACAATGTTTTAGACAAATTAACCCCCAGGGGCTCACATCTAGTGAGAAGCGGGTTGGCGACCACGGGGCCCCAGCTGAGTCCGGCATTGCTTCCACTTACTTGTGCCGGGCTCCTCTCTGTCTTCTTTCCTGTCGACCTCACTTGGTCAACTCTTGTTCTCTTCTGACCCCGACGGTATTAGGGTATCCGAGGCCTAGGGAGTCTCTTCCTTTCCCGCCTTAATTGGCCCTTGTCTCATCTTTTCTGATTCCCTCCTTCTGCGAGGGGTCAGCCTTCCTTTTCTTTTCCTGTTATCTCCTGCCTTCTGCTCAAGGCCCTCAAGGAGGCCGGGTGTATGTAGCCCCAACACTTTTGGTGCACCTTAGGTAATGCTACACCCTCAGGGGCTCACGGCTGGTGAGTTCGGGAGTTGGCGACCCCGAGGGATTCCTGAGCTGGGTCCGTTTTCCCCTTTTGTCCCCTACCTTCGGGGCAGACCCTCTCCTATTTCACTTTCCTATCTGCCTTTCATGGCTCTCCTTCCTTCCAAGTCCCTCAATCCATTTTCTTCGAGGGTTGAGGGCATTATTTTCCTCCTGTCCTTTATTTGCCTTATTCTCCTTTAATTTTCCATTTCTTCTTCTAGTATGTAGGTTGGTAGTTAGTTTTAGTTTTAAGTTTGCATTTCATCATCATCTTCACGATCACCCAAACCATCAGGGGCCGATAGCCTAGATGTTAGGCCCCTTAAAACAACAATTATCATCATCATCTTTAGACAAATTAACACAAATTGAAACAAAAGCATTATAGTCCATTATGAATTCAATGATTGTGCTTACTTAACAATATGCACATAATAGCTCACATGAAAATGTCTTATCAATTTCAAGCTAAAAATGGTTCAAATTGTAAAAGTTTGGCTTTCGATTTCAAAAATTAAAATAATTGGTAAACAGAATAAACAATCATTTGAACATTTTATAACTAAAGGTGGCCGTACACATATAAAACGTAATACCGTACACACTGTAATATTTCCCTGTCCTGTTATGTAATGATCGATTTAATTTAAGCCCCTTACCACAGGACTTGATCAAAGATCAGAATCTTCGTCGTTTGGTTGGTTCTTGGTCGACTCTTTTACGACAGGTACACGACTTAAGAACTCCTGTGCGTCATGTTGGCAAAACTTCTTCAGTATTTGAAGGTCCTTGTACTTCTCTGCGGGCAAAGGATTTGGTCCTCAATATGCTTGCGCAACTTCATGTTGGCCGTGTAATATGTTCTTACGGCCTGTTGCTGTAACAACGGTGGAATTGAAAAGACCATTGTATGTTTCACGATGTTGAACTGTCTGTGGATATCTGGGTGTAATTCTAAGTTCCAAGATCTGCCGGGTTGCAGCAGGAAATGTTTTCTTATGCATCGGTGTTAGCAAGTAACCCCAGGACTTGAACATATCAGTTTTAAATCGACTACCTCAAAAGGAGGTTTCACTCGAGCACTTCAATTAGTTACTTCTCGCCAGTCATCTGGAGTTTCTGCTGGATTTATTTTTGGATTAGGCCCATGATTTTGTCACACTCCATGTACGCATGTCCTCTTATTGGGAATGTGACAACTACTTAGTCAAAGCGATTCAATGCTATTACTACTTAGTGGAGAAATCTAATCATGGCGAAGTTTTTGTTTTGTCCATTGCATGAATCACAGAAACTGTGGAGTGTACGGACAGAATGATCTAGGTAGGTTGTTATGAAATGATGTAGCATTGAAACTACGTCGTCTGCTCCCTTTCCCCCTCCCTGTCTGATCGTAAGTGTAAAACACCGACATACCAGTGGCTAAAACATGTATATTGAACACACAAAATGAAAGTTGTGCACGATAATAGGCCTCCCTGGTCGATATTTTTGGTAACGGGAGATTGTTACCAAAATCTATATATATCGCCTCGTATGTTGCATATTTTCTAGATCCTCTTCTTGCGTTTCTCTCCCTTTTGTAGAACCAGTCAGCTCTAACTTTGTGCAGTTTCATTTCGTTATGCAGTCTCTTCAAATCTTCTTCCATCTTCTTTATTTCCTCCAGATTAGATGATGTTTCTTTAGCCTTTTCTAAGTTACTAGCTGGTGGTTTCTTTTCATCGCATGTGCTACACGTGTCAGTTCGTGGATACCCAAAAGAGATGTTAAATTTTGTAACAAATGTACCTCTGAATGTCTCATAAGAAATTTGAACATGCCGATAGCGTTCCAGAAACGAATTGGTGTATTAGGGTTAACTTATCTGAAAGTGTATTGTTATTTTCAACTAAATAGAATACTGTACTTAAAACATGGCTAATACACTTACCTTAAACTAACACTAAGTTTTTGTTATGCAATTATGCTTTCTCTGAATGTTGTGTTCTGCAGCTGGAGCCGTTCTTCTATATTGGAAAGTAAATCATGAAATTGATACTTTGGCATTCGAAAGTACTGGAAAAATGTTGTATCATCATCTGTTAGCTCTTGGAATGAAGTAACATACTCTCTTTCTGTATTTCACTCTTTTAACATATCATGAACCCATTTTCTTCGTTCCCCCTGTGAGTGGGGGGGTTTAGAATACACCCACGGTATCCCCTGCCTGTCGTACGAGGCGATTAATAGGGGCGACCTTG
Organism: Meconema thalassinum; assembly: GCA_946902985.2. Classification (NCBI taxonomy): domain Eukaryota; kingdom Metazoa; phylum Arthropoda; class Insecta; order Orthoptera; family Tettigoniidae; genus Meconema; species Meconema thalassinum. The sequence goes on along the minus strand of OX336392.1, from coordinate 497,612,515 downwards.
GCTATTCTTTTGGGTTTCCGGATTGTCTTGCGAATTGGACCTCTCGTGGGTGGGAGGGATGGAATACACTCACAGGTATACCCTGCCAGTCGTAGAAGGCGACGAAAAGGGTTTCTTGGCCCAGGTCCCCTTTACGGGTTTGACAGCCAGCTCTAAACGCCCCACTTTGTGCGATATAACTCTCATTAGGTTATATCGCACGCCTTTTTCCGTTCATGTTTTTGAGGTCTGGCACTCAAAATTATATGTGCGTGCTGTCAGGGGAAGGGCCACCTAAGTGTGCGACTACGCTCGAGAGCCTGTTCGGTCTGGCCACACCGACAGGTGGGTGCGCCATGTACCCTGCAGTAGTATCCGCCTGACAACGCAGGTCCCCGCACAGCTGCATGCCAGTGCTGGAAAACTCTCTAGTATATGCCAAGGGGTACATGCCTGTATGGCATGTCAAACATCGGACCCCCGGGCAATGCCTTCCAAGCTAGGCGGGCCTTGCCTTGGCTGGGTAGCGCCTACAGAGACAGCCCGTGATTGGAATCGGTGGTATTCAGGGAGGATGAAATGGCCATGGGACAGAAAAGGAATATCTCCCACCAGGGTGGTCCGCCAACCAACACTTTAACTTTTGATTCCCTACGGGGATCAACCCCCTGGGAACAGTAGGTTCGTGAGAATCTGGGTGCTAACACTCCCAAGTTTCTGGTCGCAACCAGAACGGATGGGGGTGATATCAAGATGGTAAAGTCTATTTTGTATTCTCGCCACATAGAAGGGGTCTATGGTGAGCTTGAGAAGATACAAAAGATGAGAAACGGTAGCTTGTTGCTCAAGACTAGGACTGGTGAGCAGGTTGAACAACTTCTGAAATGTGACCACTTTGGCGAGATCCCTGTCAAAGTGGAAAAGCACACGTCTCTGAATCTGGTCCGAGGAGTTATTTTCCACCGGGACCTGATTCTGAACACCGACGAGGAGCTCAAGGAGGATATGCAGCACCGTCACGTGACTGATGTCCGGCGCATTACGTGCAAGGTCAATGGTCAAATCGTGGATACTGGTACTTTCATTATTTCCTTTGAGCTTTCGGTGCTCCCGGAGAAAGTCAAGGTTACAAGTTACCGTTGTGACGTACGGCCTTATATCCCTCCACCAATGAGGTGTTATAAGTGCCAGAAGTTCGGGCATTTGTTATCCCGATGCTCAAGCCCTCAAATCTGCGGCACATGCGGTAAGGTACCCCACGAAGCGGAAGAGTGCACCACACCATATCAGTGCACTAATTGCCTCGGGACAGGAACTGCCCTGTCTTCCTGAGTGAGAAGAAAATCCAGGAGATCAAAACCCTGGATGGTCTCACCTACCAGGAGGCCCGCAAGAAGTACCATACCACGATTTCGCCTTCTCCAAAGATTGATTATAGAGCTATAATACCCAATTTGGTTCCGGCTACCTCATCTTTTGTCTCAGCTGTGAAACCTAATGTACCAACTCCATCTCCATCTGTATCTACACCCCAGAATCGCAAAGAGAGCCCGAAGGTGACTTCAACCCCACCTTCGGCCCCAAAGAAGGCTGTGCGAGCGAAGGCTGCTCCGCCCGCACAGCAGGGGAGGAAGTTGAAGACTTACTCCCCACTAGGGAGGAAGTCGACCACCAAAACGGTCGGCGAAAGCCGCGCCGAAGCCGGCGGAGGCGGCATCGTCGACCAGGGTCAGGAATACGGCTCCTGACCCGTCTATATATCTTAAAGAGGCGGGGAAGAAGGGACCCCGCACTACGCATTCCCTTTTGGGTAGTTTATTGACTGAGGAATAACCCACCCACCAAGGGAAGATGATTAAGAAAAGGAAGTAGGTTTTGGATTGGAGAAAAAGGATAGAAAAATAGGAGGAGAGTCCCACAAAAGTTATGAATTTGACTTTCAATACATTTAGAGGCAGTTGCCACTGAAATTTAACTTTTTGATACCTAAAATAGGAACGAGCTTGGTCGAGGCTAACGGGAACCGCAGCTAGGACTTGGGCAGTTTGCCAGAGAGAGGCTTTAGTGTATTTCCTCCCAAGCACGAATAAAAGTACTATAGGGAAGGGTGATGGTCTGGCCAGACAGATAGTAAAAGCTTTATTGAGTATGAACGAGGGCATAAACCAAGGAAGAGCTAGGAAAGCCAGGATCCTGCCTAACTGTAGTATCAGAGAAATGATGAATCCAAAAACAAATATTTAATTTATTTAACAATTTAAAGAAGTTAATATTTTTGACAATTAAATATTTTGCAATCTTGTTAACAATTTGGGGTCGCAGACCTCCAACAACATTCAAAAATTGCTCCAGGCAAATAACAATTCTTAAGGTTTTAAACCTAGTACTAAAACCTTGATAAGATTTAAAAAGGGCAATGAAATGATTAAAGTTTAAACATTAAATTGAGTACAAGGAGTGTACTATAAGAAATTTCTGAAAGAACATTCTAGAGAGAATAACAAATTCGAAAATAACAACAAGGAAAACATAAAGCATACGATAGAAGTTACTACAACTTCTTATATTTAAACAGAATTACTTTATGAGAATTATACAAAAGAGGGCAGGTCACTTACTGTGAAACCTGAAGAAAGTGAAAAGGAAGATTCTAGACTTCCCAAGTTTGAGCAGGAATCACTAGCCAAATGGGACAGTTTCCATTTCGTGAAACCTGAACATGACTCGCTCAAGAGTTTAAAGAAATGTTTTCCCTGATTATAGGAAAGGAACAATGTAATTTAAAACTTGTATCACACAAGCAATTATGCAGAATTTAATTAATGTTAAACTAGCAAAGTTGGAAGGGCACTTCGTGAGTGACGCCTTATAGAAAGTTACAATTTTATTAATAATGGTTGTTAGTAGAAGGTTGAGGAAAGATCATTGGGATATAGGATCAATGTTCATGGCCGTATTTAATGTAAACGGACGAGCGCGACGCGGTAGAAACGTGGAGCAAGCACTGGTTATCACTGTAGTCTATAAAGATGGATGCAAAGTTCACTATAGAAACACTGAAGTTTATGAGAAAGAAAGTTATTGCAATTATGGAAATAACTGATTGCACTATATAGGTGAGAGTCTATTTCTTGAAAAAGTTGTGATTTACAATTAAATGCGCCATAGAATGTTCCAACGGGGAAAGAAAGTTCGCTATTGCAGTAATTTAAGGAAGATTCCTCATTTTTACTAGTATTTTCACAAGTGCGTGAACAATACTTGACGGCAAGACTCGCAGATAGAGTACAAGATCTCGAAGGTTCCAGAACGACCTTAGCAGAAAAATGGGGTTGAGAAAATCCAACGGAGGAAATAGCTTTATAATTATAGACAGCGGGTATTAGATAATATCCCACGTAGCGAGAGGATTTCTCATTTGAATAGCTTAAGAAAAGCTCTTTTTTAGTAAGGTTGGCTTATACAAGCAAAAGCTCAACATGGCAAATCCCACGAAGAATGATTTTTGCCCCAAAGTAAATAATTTCACACTGTCTATAAATTATAATTAAAAGCACGTGGAAGTTAAAACCATGAAGATGAGGTTAAAACTTTTAAAATGGTACTTATCTTGATTTCATGTTGAAGTCGAAGTTTCCGTTGATGACTACCTAGCCAACATGGCGTAGAAGAGTGTGAGCCTCTTGGTTTGAGGAGGTTAGCTCGAGCGGAGCTTTGACTGACCGAGTCAACTGCAGACTGAGAAGTGAGAGCAGCTCAACGGAGCACGGAGGGACTAAGAAAGGGGGAAAGGAGTGGGGGGTAGGAGACAAAAGGAGAACATATAAACATTACCAACTGTAAAACAGAAAATTAATCTCTTGCTGAGCTGATCTTCTAAGAGTTGATAACAGATGATACTAGCGCAGCATGGTGAGTAAAGACGTAGACGTAGTCCTCTTGCTCCAAGAGAAAATAGCTGGCGATGGTAACAGGATCTGGTGGCCAAATGGATAAGTAAGTCCTCTAGCACCAGGAAGAGTTGAGGAGCTTCAGAGATTCGCTGCGAGGTGACGCTAGGTGGGTCACAGAAGTTATATATCTAGAACAGACTTATGAAGACATAAGAGATATGCCCAACAAGGAGAAAACAGATGATCACTGTTGGTGTTTGACAAGGAGGAAGGAAGAAATGAACATGCAAAGAGCAATAAAAAATATATCTCAGGTACCGTGTATTCCAAGAATGCACCACCTTTCTCCAAAAAAGGGGAAGCCATCCGCCCCACCACCTGCGGATGCTTCTGCGCCTTGGGACGTTTCGGTCCCCAGATCTGCGCGCTCCCCACGGAGTTTCCCCGCCGCCGAACTGCGTCTAGGAAATCTTCCACCGAGTCGATTCACTCCATGCCCTCGCCTGAGGACATGGAGATTATAGTCGACGTAGGGGCTGATGATCCTCCAGAGGATATGTTGTAGCTTGCTGCTCCAACTTATCCCTAGTTTATAAGTTCACACAATGGCACTGTTACAGTGGAATTGTAACAGTTTTGACAGACATTTGACAGAGCTCCGTCAGCTTATTGCACAATACGCAGCGAGTTTAGTCTGCCTACAGGAAACAAACCTCAGACCTGATTACAGGACTGTTCTGAGAGGTTTCCGACTATACTCTAAAGAGCGACAAGACGCCGCCTGGGCTTCCGGGGGGCGTTTGTACCTTCGTTCGCTCTGACTGCTATAGTGAGGAGTTTCCACTCGCCACTCCTCTGGAAGCTATTGCAGTTCGCGTGTCCTTGCCTGCTATGACAACTGTTTGTAACGTGTACCTTCCACCGAACCAGCCCCTTGATATTAATGACGTCTTTGATCTTGTTGCTCAACTTCCAGTCCCTTTCCTACTCGTGGGTGATTTCAACTCTCATCACCCCCAATGGGGATCACCATCTTCCTGCCCCAGAGGAAGGGACGTGGAGGGCTTAATTCAAGGGTTGGATTTATCTCTAATAAATACAGGGGAAGCTACACATTTTAGCTTAGCACACGGCACGTACTCACACATTGACTTGAGTGTGTGTAGCCGTGCGCTGGTCCCCCTATTTGGTTGGTATGTACACGACGTTCTTACACTTCTGAACCAGACGCCCGTGGAGTTCCCCAGTCGTTGGGTGCTTAAGCGGGCAAATTGGCCCTCGTTTCAAGAACGAGCTGTGTTCGTTGATCTTGGTTGCCGGAGCGTCGATGACGAGGTACAGCACATCACCGATGTGCTTCTTGCTGCCGCCGAAGAGTTCATTATATCCTTTTCTGGGACTCCTCGTCGCAAACTCGTCCCTTGGTGGACAGAGGATATTGCAGCTGCAATAAGAGACCGTCGTCGAGCTCATAAGCACTACCGTCGGCGTCCAACCATGGCTAATTTGGTGGCGTTTAAGAAATTTCGTGCCAAGGCACGGATTCTTATTCGCTAGAGTAAGAAACTATCCTGGGAACGGTATGTGTCTTCTATTACGGCACATACCCCCTCCTCTCAAGTGTGGACTAAACTACGACGCATTTCGGGAATTCAGACATCTTATACTGTACCGGGAATTTCCATTGATAATGAATTGGTTACAGATCCTTACCGCGTTGCAAACCATCTCGCCTGGTATTTGGCGGATATATCCGGTTCCGATAACTATGACCCTGCCTTCGTGGCCCTGAAGCGCGAAGCGCAACGTTTCCAGCTTAGTTTTGCTTACCGCGCTTCGGAGGAGTACAACGTGTCCTTTACGGAGTGGGAACTCCGCGGAGCGCTGGCGCTCTGCAGGGACACGTCTCTCGGCCCGGATAATATTTACAACCAGATGCTTAAGCACCTTAACGATGAGAGCATTCGTTATTTGCTCAGGGTGTTCAACCGAATCTGATTGGAAGGTGTGTTTCCAGCGCAATGGCAGGAAGGTATCATTATACCTATCCTGAAGCCCGATAAGGATTCCAAATTGACAGGGAGTTACAGACCTATTTGTCTCACTAACGGTCTGTGCAAGCTCTTTGAGAGGATGGTCAATCGGTGCCTGGTGTGGGTCCTGGAGAAACGGGGACGCCTGTCTGAATACCAGTGAGGTTTCAGGGCGTCTCGGTGTACCAACGACCATCTGGTACGCCTGGAGACCGCCATACAGGACGCTTTTCTCCGGAGACAGCACCTAGTCGCTGTTATCTTTGACCTCGAGAAAGCCTATGACACCACTTGGCGTTACGGCATCCTCTCTACCCTGCATCAATGGATATTCCGAGGTAACTTGCCGGTTTATATTGCGAATTTTCTGTCCCTTCGCCTGTTCCGTGTCCGAATAGGGGGGACATATTCGCAATATCATATACAGGAAAACGGAGTCCCACAGGGATCGGTGCTTAGCGTAACATTATTTGCGATTGCCATAAACGGTATAGTCGCTGCTGCTGGTCCAGCAATGGTACCGCCGCTATATGTAGACGACTTCGCTCTACATTATAGTGCGCAAAATATGGCGGTCGGTGAACGACAGCTACAACAAGCTATTCGGAGAGTGGAACGCTGGACACTAGAGCATGGCTTTCGATTCTCAACCGCTAAGTCCTCGGTTGTCCACTTCTGCCGAAAGCGCACTCTCCATCCTGATCCTGAGCTTTATCTGGGCAATGTAGCGTTGCCTGTTGTTTCTGTGTACCGGTTCCTTGGGCACCTTTTCGATCAGAAATTGACGTGGGAGCCACACGTGCGGTGTTTGAAAACTGCCTGTGCTAAGAAACTCAACATGTTGCGGTATCTTAGCGGCACATCATGGGGGGCGGACCGCGCGGTGCTCCTACGCTTTTATAAGGCACTGATTTTATCTAGATTATGGCAGTGTAGCATATGGTTCGGCCTTTAAGTCAGTACTTGTTATACTGGACAGTGTCCACCACGGCGGTGTGAGGCTGGTGACGGGTGCCTTTCGGACGAGCCCAGTCGTCATCTTGCTCGCCGAGGCTGGCGTACCTCCTTTACATCTGAGGCGCCAACAACTACTGCTGACCTATGCTGCAACTATTCGACAGATGCCCCTTCATCCAAGCTATCCATGTTTGTTTTCCAATCCGAATCGCCGGCTGTATAATGCGCTCTCCCGAGCCACTCGGCCGGCGAGGATTCGCTTGGATGACTTATACCGTCAGTTCCGATTTCCTTCTGTCTCCTGTATCGTCCGAGTACCTAGCAAGGCCCCTCCGTGGATGGTCTCTCGCCCTGATATCATCCTGGATCTGCACACCGGCCCCATGTCGGACACGGACTCCTCCGTCCACCGGAGGATGTTCCAGTCCATGGTGAGCCGGTATCCTGGATCAGGGCTTCTATTCACGGACGGTTCGAGAGTAAACGAGAAAGTAGGCTGTGCATTTGTGGTTGAGGATCGTCGGTTTCTCTTTTCACTTCCCGTTGCCTCTGGCGTGTACACAGCGGAGCTCTATGCCATCTTAGAGGCTCTACGGTACACGTTATCAGACAATCACCAGCACTTTCTTGTGTGTACTGACTCTCTGAGTGCGCTGCAAGCGATCGATGTGTGCTTCCCGAAGCACCCGTTGGTCCAGCGTGTGCACGATCTGCTCGTCAGTTCGCGTAACGCTGGGGCCGGGGTGTCCTTTGTGTGGCTTCCTAGCCACATGGGTATTGCGGGAAACGAGCTTGCTGATCAGGCGGCGAGAGAGGCAGTCGCACTGCCCTCGCTACCGTATAAGGTGCCTGCTAGTGATGTGCGCTCTCAGTTGCGGCATTCGATCCTGTCCAATTGGGAGGAAGCATGGCGTGCCACGCCTCCAGCGTGCCACGCCTCCACCCAACAAACTGAGAGGCATCAAGGAGACAACGAAGGTGTGGAAATCTTCCTTCCGATCTCTCCGGAAGGAAGCTGTGGTAATCTGTCGACTCCGGATCGGCCATGGGATTGCTACGCACTCCCACTTGCTGAAGAGAGGTGATCCCCCTGTGTGTCCTTGTGGCGCCCACCTAACCGTGGCACACATTCTCTTGGAGTGTGTGGAGCTGGCCGATCTGCGCAGGACTCTTAAACTGCCTAATACCCTCTCCCTTATTCTCCGTGATGACTGGCCGTCAGCTGAGCTCGTCATCCGGTTCATGAGGGAGAGTGGTTACTTTTTTAAGTTTTAATGTGTAGTTACGACTTTTAATTCAGGTTAAATCTGTTTTATGTTTTTTATTGTGTTCATCTATTTTGTTGTTCACTATGCCTCATTTGTTTTATCCTTTTTTACCATCCACCTTTTATTCTTTTTATTCAAATAAGGCATAATTTTTGGGGCTCACTGTCTGTTTTATAAACACCATTTTCGTTTCATCCATGGCAGTGAGTTGTTTTTATCTACATCCTTTCATTTCACGCCATTTCATTTCATTAGGGGCCGATAACCTCGATGTTAGGCCCCTTAAAACAACAACAATTATCATCATCATCTTCATCATCATCATCATCATCATTTTCTTCGTTTCCTCTTTCTTGTACTACGCTCCTCCTCGTCTAAAATAATAATAGCACACAGAACTATTTTTTTTTCTGAACCACACTCTGTCACCAAGTCCTAAAATTACTAACTTTTATTATAACTTGTTTCGTTTTTTCGATTTTGCGGTTACCGCAAACTGTGATCAAACCTAGCCAAAGGGAGCGCAAAAACACGCCTTCTAGGCACGGAATGGAAATGGTTGCTAGTGCACTCTTGTCAAGAAGTGTCCGCGTACCTTCTGTAAACGTACTGTCGTGACAAGGAACGGTGCTGTATTGTGTGAATACAACAACTTTGAACGGAAAGGTTACGTAATGTAAAGTGTGAATCCACGTCCGAAACTATCCCAAACTGTCAGGCGCATGCGCACCTGTACTTCAAGCGTTCGTGCAGCGGGAATTCGGTATTCTGACTACTAGTTTGCTGTTCTTGCAGGCGTGGATTCCAGTTTCGTACAGTTTGAGAACAGTCAGCAGAATTTAGGGATTGTTTTCGGATTTCTTAACGAGACATGCGCATTAGCGCCTTTCACACATGGTTCACAATGCAGAACAAAATAAAATCAAATACCGCTGAACTGTGTAAGTACCATACAGTAAGTCTAAATAAAGTAGATGCTTTTTAATTACGGTGTATGTTATTCTTAATTACGGATATGGTAGTAACTAAATACGAATATCATAGACTGCTGTCCATACAAAGATAAAGATTTCATATATTAGTTCTACGAGTGATTCTAGTGAATTTTCAAGTGATGACAACAATCTAGATTTATTTATTTGATTATGATCTTAATCTGAACAGGAGAAAGCCGAAGAATGAAAATTACTTTGAAGTTATTGTGCCTAGGTATAATGATGAAGAGTTCATGGAACATTTCAGAGTCAGTCGACACGTGGCAGAAAGTTTGGCTGAACGCTTTTCAAACAGCCAATATAGTAGTTCCATTATCATGATGATGATGATAATTGTTGTTTTAAGGGGCCTAACATCTAGGTTATCGGCCCCTAATGATCTGGGCGATAGTGAAAATGAGAATGAACTGGAAACCAGAACGAAAATTATGTGAGACGGAAAATACGTACAAAGAGAAACGCAGATGGAAACAACTCACAAAATGGTCTTTCGCGGCTAAGGTGACGCCACCTATCACCCCTGCCACTTTCGTTCCCCGTGATGTACCCTCGACGACGAACTACTCTGAGATCGTAAAGTCTCCCCTCGCTGTCCAAGCGAGACCTGTCTTCCCGAAGAAGGTTACACAACCTTCTTCGGCCATTGTGAAAAAGGCGCCGGTTATACCATCTAAACCGGCGCAATCGGAGAAGAAGTCATCTTCCTCTCCGAAACGGTCGGAGAAGAAGTCTTCCCCTGCCATCGAGGCAAAGAAGACTTCTGCGACCGGGGCTGGATCGTCATCCAGCCCACCTGATAAGACAACGATAGTGGAGAAGAGGGGGACGGAGCGGCGCCGTCTCTCTCGACCTCCGGCTGATGGGATGGCTCCTTCATCTGCTGGGCCTTCAGCTCCCTCGACCATCAAGGGAGTGATGCCCGCAGAAGCCAAACCCATTAGAGTGGAGGAACTCCCCTATAGGAAAAATAAATCACCGGCGGAGAAGAGAGGGGCGGTTCAGCGCCGTTTCTCTTCCTCTCCTGCATACAAGGCAGCTCAGCCATCTGCTGGCCATTCCGCTCCTACCATCACCAAAGGAGCGGTGCCAGCTGGAGCGGCCTCGTTTTGCAAGGACCTGACGTCTGTGGGGAAGGGACCACCTACGTCCCCGAATAGACGTCTGCGTCGGTCTAGAAAGAAGCATGCTCGGGGCGTGTCGGGGACAAGTACCCAGTCTTCGGACAGGGAGAAAGTCCCTAGACACCGCTCTTCTCCAAGATCGAGACTCGTGAGGTCCGACGACGACCGCGCGCAACCCAAGAGAGCGCCCGCTCCATTTTCTTCGTCTTCGGAAGGAGATGTGGAGATTGAGGTGTGCTCTCCTGCCCCATCATCTCCAACTAGAGATGGGGAAGGGTGGCAAACGGTCAAACTTAAGTAGAAGACCCACTTCTACTTAAGTCCACACCATGGCACTATTACAATGGAACTGTAATAGCTATTCTGTTCATCTTGCTGAGTTACGACAATTAATATCTTCGTTTTCGGCAACCATTGTCTGTCTTCATGAATCCAGGTTTCGTCCTGGACATGAGACAATGCATCACTTCAAACTCTACTCTAGAGACCGGGTGGACGGAGCTGTGGCCGCTGGTGGCGTCTGCACTCTCGTCTACTCTAGCCTCTTTAGTGAAGAAGTGCCGTTGCGTACTCAGCTAGAGGCAGTTGCAGTTCCTACTTCGTTGCCAGTAATGGCAACAGTATGTAACGTGTACATCCCGCCTGATTCTCAGCCGGATTACGACCAGCTGGTGGATCTAGTCTCTCAGCTCCCCCCTCCTTTTCTCCTTCTGGGAGATGTTAATGCCCACAACACCATCTGGGGCTCCGCTACCACTAGCGGTAAAGGGAGAGATTTTGAGAGGCTGATCAGGCGGCTGGACCTGTGTCCGTTGAACACAGGGGAACCTACGCACTTCTCTATTGCACACGGTACTTATTCAAGTATCGATATTACCCTGTGCAGTCGTGCGCTGGTTCCCCTGCTACAGTGGGGTGTACACGATGACCTTTGTAATAGTGACCATTTTCCAATTATCGTTACTCTTCCGAACCAAAGAGCCATCGAGTTACCAAGTCTTCTCCGTCGGGCTGATTGGCCAACTTTCACGGCACGTGCGGTGTTTGCCGAAGATACCTTTGAGAGTGTCGACGATCATACCATTCACATAACGAATGGTATTTTGGCTGCTGCTGAGGAAACAATACCTTCCTCATCCGGCAACTCACGCCGGAAGCTTGTCCCTTGGTGGACAGCCGAGATTGCAGCAGCCATTAAAGATCGTCGACGTGCTTTCAAATGCTATCGGAGGCAAAACACCATGCCCAACCTTATCACCTTCAAAAGGATGCGTGCCAGAGCCCGATATCTGATTTGGGAGAGTAAGAAAACGACGTGGGAAAAGTATGTGTCGTCCATGACGGCGCATACTCCTTCATCTCAAGTGTGGACTAAGCTTCGTCGGATCTCCGGACTCCCGACATCACTGTCGATACCCGGAGTGTCCATCAATGGAGACATCATCACGGACCATCTCGCCATTGCCAACAGCATTGGCTCGCATTTCTCCGATGTATCCTGCTCCGGGAGTTACGATCCTACATTTCTGACTCTGAAGCGGGAGGCAGAGACTCACCCCTTGTCCTTTGCCACTGCTGCTTCTCTGAATGGGAACTGCGCAGTGCGCTTGCACTGTGCAGGGATACGGCTCCTGGACCGGATAACATACATAATCAAATGTTAAAGCATCTGTGCGAATCCAGTATAAAACAACTGTTGATCCTCTTTAATCGTATATGGATTGAAGGGGAGTTTCCATCTCAATGGCGAGAGGGGATCGTGATACCGATTCCTAAGGCTGGAAAGGATCCCAAGTTTGTAAGCAGCTATAGGCCCATTTGTTTGAAAAGACCCCCCAGGGGCTCACATCTAGTGGGCGTGGGTTGGCGACCACGGGACCCCAGCGGAGTCCGGCATTGCTTCCACTTACTTGTGCCGGGCTCCTCTCCGTCTTCTTTCCTGTCGACCTCCCTTGGTCAACTCTTGTTCTCTTCCGACCCCGACGGTATTAGGGTATCCGAGGCCTAGGGAGTCACTTCCTTTCCCGCCTTAATTGGCCCTTGTCTCATCTTTTCTGATTCCCTCCTTCTGCGAGGGGTCAGCCTTCTTTTTCTTTTCATGTTATCTCCTACCTTCTGCTTAAGGCCCTCAAGGAGGCCGGGTGTATGTAGCCCCACCACTTTTGGTGCACCCTAGATAAAGCTACACCCTCAGGGGCTCACGGCTGGTGAGTTCGGGAGTTGGCGACCCCGAGGGATTCCTGAGCTGGGTCCGTTTCCCCCTTTTGTCCCTTACCTTTGGGGGCGGACCCTCTCCTCTTTCACTTTCCTATCTGCTTTTCATGGCTCTCCTTCCTTCCAAGTCCCTCAATCCGCCTTCTTCGAGGGTTGAGGGCATTTCTTTTCCTCCTGTCCTTTATTTGCCTTCTTCTCGTTTAGTTTTCCATTTCTTCTTCTAGTATGTAGGTTAGTAGTTAGTTTTAGTTTTAAGTTCGCTTTTCATTTTCATCTTCACGATCACCCACACCATCAGGGGCCGATAACCTAGATGTTAAGCCCTTAAAACAACAATTATCATCATCATCATCATCATGTTTGAAAAGATGGTGAACCGTCGACTGGTGTGGTTCTTGGAGGATAAAGGTCTCCTGTCTGAGTACCAATGTGGATTTCGCTCTCATAGGTCCCCCACTGACCATCTGGTGCGACTTGAGAGCGCCATACAGGAGGCTTTTTTTCCGAAAGCAGCACCTAGTCACGGTTTTCTTTGACCTCGAGAAAGCCTACGACACCACATGGCGCTACGGGATCCATTCCACCCTTCACAAGTGGGGACTCCGTGGTAACTTACCGACTTTCATTGCGAATTTCATGTCCGTCCGACTCTTCCGTGTAAGGGTCGGTAGGACATTATCGCAATACTATACCCAAGAAAATGGAGTTCCACAGGGTTCAGTGCTGAGTGTCACCTTGTTCGCGATTGCCATTAATGGCATTGTTGCCGCCGCCGGGTCCGCGGTAGTTCCATCGCTGTATGTAGACGATTTAGCTCTGCATTACAGCTCTGGAAGTATGGCAGTCGTGGAACGGCAATTGCAGCTAGCTATCAACCGGGTCGACAGGTGGGCTCACGACCGGGGTTTTCGTTTTTCAGCAGCGAAAACCTCCGTCGTCCATTTTTGTCGGCTCCGGAGGCTACATTTACACCCTGAACTACATCTCAGGGATGCTGCGTTGCCGTTGGTTGACACTTATCGCTTCCTGGGGCTCCATTTTGACAGCAAGTTAACGTGGCAGCACCATATACGGCAATTGAAAATGACATGTCTCAGGAAACTGAACATGCTCAGGTTTCTTAGTGGCACTACGTGGGGGGCTGACCGTGCGGTGCTGCTACGGTTCTACCAAGCCCTCGTCCTGTCCCGGCTAGACTATGGTTCTGCGGCATACGGTTCAGCAAGGCCGACAACCTTGAAAATGCTGGACAGTATCCACCATAGTGGCGTTAGGCTGGCTACCGGTGCCTTCCGGACCAGCCCGATGCCCAGCCTACTCGCCGAATCGGGTGTTCCACCTTTAAATTATAGACGCCAACATATGCTTTTAGCATATGCTGCCAATGTGCGTCAAATGCCGCAACACCCGACCTATCAAGCTCTCTTCGGTACCCAAAACCACCAGGGTTACGCCAACCGGCCTCGTGCCACTCGGCCGGTTGGTATTAGACTTGATAGCTCGTGTACTGAAATAGGAGTGGCTGTAGATCCCTGTATGATCCGGACATCTAGCGAGGTGCTTCCGTGGCAAGTCCCGCGTCCGGAAATTCGGTTAGATCTGCACCGAGGTCCTAAGGTGAACACGGATGCCTCCGTTTACCGCAGGCAGTTCCACAGCATAGTTCACCAATTTCCGGACGCTGGCATTCTATACACGGATGGTTCGAAGGTGGACGAGAAAGTGGGTTGTGCTTACGTTATTGATGGTGCAAATACCAAGATCTCTTTGCCTGAGGCCTGTAGTGTGTTTACTGCGGAGCTCGTTGCCATCTATGAAGCTCTGCAGTTTGCACTACAGGATGCTCGAATCCACTTCCTCGTGTGTACCGACTCTTTGAGTTCGTTGCAGTCACTTGCTACATGTTTCCCGCAACACCCCCTAGTGCAGCGAATCCACGACCTACTAGCCGGGCTGTGCCACGCTGACACTCGAATCACCTTTCTGTGGCTTCCAAGCCACATGGGAATTGCGGGAAATGAGTTAGCAGATCAAGCTGCAAAAGAGGCGGTATCACTACCACCTCGACCAATGGAGGTACCCGCTAGAGATATTCGCTCTCAGTTACGCCGACAAGTTCAGGCTTTTTGGGAGAGTCAGTGGTTAGCTGACCCACTGCCCAGTAAACTGAGAGCGATCAAGGGAACTACTCGCGTGTGGCGGAGCTCCTTCCGGGCCCGGAGAGAGTCCGTCATTTTGTGTAGGCTAAGGATAGGTCATACAAGATCCACCCACTCGTACCAAATGAGAAGGGAAGACCCCCCACTTTGTACCTGTGGAGCCGTATTCACCGTGGCCCACATTTTTACCGAGTGTGTGGATCTTGCTGACTTACGAAGAAACCTTGGTTTGCAGACGACACTCAAACTTATATTAGCCGATGACGCGGTGGCTGCTGATCGCGTTATCCGCTTTATAAGTGAGAGTGGGTTAGGGCCAGCAATCTAAATTTTCCTGTGAACATTGACTCAACGACTTGTTCGTTTTTGAATGATAATGTTTTTGTTTTTTTCCGTAATTTTTGTTTATTTTTATGATTTTGTTTTTTATTTTATTTCTTTTTGTTTTTGTTTTATTAATTTTTTGTCTTTTTAAATGTAGATGTCCACCTCAAAATTTTAAATTCAATTCAAAATTTGTATTCTTTAATCTGTGTTAAGAGGGGCAGATGATCTCGTAGTTCCGCCCCTTAAAACAACAATAACTAACTAACTAACTAACTAACTAACTAACACCCTCAAGGGCTCATGGGTGTTGAGTTCAGGAGGATACCTGATCTGGATCTGTTTTTTACCCTTTTCCAGTGACTCTGGGTCGGACTCTCTCCTATTTCCCTTCCCATCTGCCTTTCATGACTCTACATCCTTCCAAATCCGTCAATTCTCATTTTTCGAGGGTTGAGGGAATTTCTTACATTCCTTCCTTTTTGTCATTTTTTCCCCCCCAGGGGCTCACATCTAGTGGGCGTGGGTTGGCGACCACGGGACCCCAGCTGAGTTCGGCATTGCTTCCACTTACTTGTGCCGGGCTCCTCTCTGTCTTCTTTCCTGTCGACCTCACTTGGTCAACTCTTGTTCTCTTCTGACCCCGACGGTATTAGGGTATCCGAGGCCTAGGGAGTCTCTTCCTTTCCCGCCTTAATTGGCCCTTGTCTCATCTTTTCTGATACCCTCCTTCTGCGAGGGGTCAGCCTTCTTTCTCTCTTCCTTTTACCTCCTGCCTTGTGCTCTAGGCCCTTCAGGAGGCATGGTGTATGTAGCCCCACCACTTCTGGTGCACCGTCGATAATGCTACACCCTCAGGGGCTCACGGCTGGTGAGTTCGGGAGTTGGCGACCCCGAGGGATTCCTGAGCTGGGTCCGTTTTCCCTTTTCGTCCCTTCCCTTTGGGGCGGACCCTTTCCTCTTTCACTTTCCTATCTGCCTTTCATGGCTCTCCTTCCTTCCAAGTCCCTCAATCCGCCTTCGAGGGTTGAGGGCATTTCTTTTCCTCCTGTCCTTTATTTGCCTTATTCTCCTTTCGTTTTCCATTTCTTCTTCTAGTATGTAGGTTAGTAGTTAGTTTTAGTTTTAGTTTTAAGTTCACTTTTCATTTTCATCTTCACGATCACCCAAACCATCAGGGGCCGATAACCTAGATGTTAGGCCCCTTAAAACAACAATTATCATCATCATCATCATCATTTTTGTCATTTTCTTCTCCTCATCCGTAACTTAGTTGTAAGTTGTATTTAGTTTTAGTTCTAGTGTTCATTTCATCATATTTCATTCTCATCCCCCAAAAATTAGAGACCGATAACACCGATGTTAGTCCCTTTAACATAAACTATCATCAAATTACAATTTCAGAAAATCCTTTGCTGACAATGAAAACTGTAAGTCCGGGTTACGTTGTATGCACAGTGGAAAGAATTTCTTGTATGAAATGTTTGGATTGCATTTCTCAGAACTCTAATCCTCTCCACTCATTAACCTAACCGCAGCAACGGACTTACCAACGTCATTGTAGAGAAATTTGTATCACCGATTGCGGATATTATTGCGCAAGCCGAAATACCGGTTGCTTCCAAATGACTTCTGTACTAACCATTCAGCGGGAATGTTCATGAAGTTTTATACAAACCTAGTGAGCTAATGGAATTCTATTTTAATAACGTGCAAAGGTATGTCTGGTCTCTCTCTAGTTTAACCCTCCGGCAGGCGCGCGGTGTAATATGATGATGATAATTGTTGTTTTAAGGGGCCGAACATCTAGGTTATCGGCCCCTAATGGTTTGGGTGATCGTGAAGATGATAATGAAATGTGAACTACAACTACAGTAAAACTAACTACTAACTTAGATACTAGGAGAAGAAATGGAAAACATCAGGAGAATAAGGCAAATAAAGGACAGAAGAAAAAGAAATGCCCTCAACCTTCGAACAATGCAGATTGAGGGACTTGGAATGAAGGAGAGCCATGAAAGGCAGATAGGAAAGTGAGAGAGGAGGGGTCCGTCCCTCAGGTAATGGATAAAGGGAGGAAAACCGGACCCTGCTCAGGAATCCCTCGGGATCGCCAACTCCCGAACTCACCAGCCGTGAGCCCCTGAGGGTGTAGCAATATCTAGGGTGCACCAGAAGTGGTGGGGCTACATACACCCTGCCTCCTTGAGGGCCTTGAGCAGAAGGCAGAAGATAACAGGAAAAGAAAAAGAAGGGTGACCCCTCGAAGAAGGAAGGTATCAGAAAAGATGAGACTAGGGTCAATTAAGGCGGGAAGAGAAGAGACTCCCTAGGCCTCGGATACGCTAATACCGTCGGGGTCGGAAGAGAACAAGAGTTGACCAAGTGAGGTCGACAGAAAAGAAGACGGAGAGGAGCACGGCACCAGTAAATGGAAGCAATGCCGGACTAAGCTGGGGCCCCGTGGTCGCCAACCCACGTCCCACTAGGTGTAGCACCTGTAATAATGCACAACTTCAACACTATTTTGGTAGCTCCTTTGTTGACTTTCAACGGGAAGACGCATCATAATATGTAGAGGTTAAGAGATTGCGCTCCATACGGCCACAGTTCTATTGTTTCAACCAGTGCCAGCAGAGCAGTCTTCTGAATAGGAGCTTCTAACGTTGCGCCCGGTCATGTAAAGGTTTTCTTTTTGCAATTTTAATGTATTTTAATGTATTTTCTCCTTTCAAAACTCTAGTTATTATCATTAACTGTTAATCTAGGTGATTGTTGTGGTCCTCATTGTTATTGCGTGCAGTTACAAGAGATGTGTTGTTTCAAACAGGTCCGATCCAAGACGTAGCTTATCGCAGGGGCTCAAGTCTAGTGCGACGTGGGTTGGCGACCACGGGACCCCAGCCGAGTCCGGCATTGCTTCCACATACTTGTGCCGTGCTCCTCTCCGTCTTTTTTCCTGTCGACCTCCCTTGGTCACCTCTTGTTCTCTTCCGACCCCGACGGTATTAGGTTATCCGAGGCCTAGGGAGTCTTTCACTTTCCCGCCTTAATTGGCCCTTGTCTCATCTTTTCTGATACCCTCCTTCTGTGAGGGGTTAGCCTTCTTTTTCTTTTCCTTTTACCTCCTGCCTTGTGCTCAAGGCCCTTAAGGAAGCAGGTTGTATGTTGCCCCACCACTTCTGGTGCACCCTAGATAATGCTACACCCTCAGGGGCTCACGGCTGGTGAGTTCGGGCGTTGGCGACCCCGAGGGATTCCTGAGCTGGGTCCGTTTTCCACTTTTGTCCCTTACCTTTGGGGCGGACCCTCTCCTCTCTCCCCTCTCCTCTCCTCTCCTGTCCTCTTTTCCTTATATTTCCTTTTCTCTTTAAGATTCCCGCACTGTTTTTGTTACTTAGTTCACCGTGTATCTAAATTCCCTTTTAGTGATTATTAAGGCATTTTTAATCTACGTTGCATTTTGTAAGTTTTTTCGATCTAAATTACATCTCGCGATTGTTTTCAACCTCAATTGCATTTTGTAAAGATTGACAATCTAAATTGCTTTTTAGTAAGTCTTTCAATGCAGGTGGCCGGGCCATTTAGTGAGTATTTTGAATTTCAATTGCATTTTGTAAGTATTTTCAACCAAAACCGCATTTCGCACGAATTTTCAATCTAAATTGCATTTTGTTTGGTGGGCATTTTGCACATATTTTGATTCTCAATTGCATTTTGTGGGTATTTTGAATCTAAATTACATTTTGTCAAGTATTTTCAATCTAAATTGCATTTTGTAAGTATTGTCAATCCACATGAGTCGTTAGAATCACCGTACATTTTGTAAGCATTTTCAATTTCAATTGCATTTTGTAAGTATTTTGAATTTCAATTGCACTTTGTGAATAATTTGGATTGGAACTGGGATATTTCAATCTGAATTGCATTGTGTATTTTCAATTTCAATTGCATTTCGTAAGTATTTTGAACCTCAATTGCATTTTGTACGTCTTTACGCTCTCATTTGCATTTTGTAAGTATTTTGAATTTCAGTTGCATTTTGTAAGTATTTCGACGCTACATTGCATTTTGTACGTATTTTGAATCTAGCCTACGTTTTGTGGGTCTTTTCAATCTATTCTTTTTGTGAATCTTTTCGTTCTAAATTCCCTTTCGTAAGACCATATTGTGAGTTGTTTCAATCTGAGTTCCTTTTTGTACGTATTTTCCGCCTCAGATAATTTTGTTCTGGTTTCCATTTCATTATCATTTTCGCTATCACCCAGATCATTAGGGGCCGATAACCTCGATGTTAGGCCCCTTAAAACAACAATTATCATCATCATCATCATCTTGTCTTCTTTTCACTCTATTTCCTTCTCTCTTTTAGATTCCTGCACTGTTTTTTGTTAATTGTCTCCCCGTCTATCTAAATTCCATTTAGCGATTTATTTTTGCATCTACACTCAATTTGGTAGGTGTTTTCAGTCTACGTTGCATTTTGTAAGTATTTTGAACCATAATTGCATTTTGCACGTCTTTTCAATCTCCCCCCAGGGGCTCACATCTAGTGGGTTGTGGGTTGGCGACCACGGGGCCCCAGCTGAGTCCGGCATTGCTTCCACTTACTTGTGCCGGCTCCTCTCTTTCTTCTTTCCTGTCGACCTCCCTTGGTCAACTCTTGTTCTCTTCCGACCCCGACGGTATTAGGGTATCCGAGGCCTAGGGAGTCTCTTCCTTTCCCGCCTTCATTGGCCCTTGTCTCATCTTTTCTGATTCCCTCCTTCTGCGAGGGGTCAGCCTTCTTTTTCTTTTCCTTTTACCTCCTGCCGTGTGCTCAAGGCCCTTAAGGAGGCAGGGTGTATGTAGCCCCACCACTTCTGGTGCACCGTCGATAATGCTACACCCTCAGGGGCTCACGGCTGGTGAGTTCGGGCGTTGGCGACCCCGAGGGATTCCTGAGCTGGGTCCGTTTTCCCCTTTTTGTCCCTTCCCTTTGGGGCGGACCTTCTCCTCTCTCCCCTCTCCTCTCCTCTTTTCCTTCTATTTCCTTTTCTCTTTAAGATTCCCGCACTGTTTTTGTTACTCGAATCACCGTGTATCTAAATTCCCTTTTACCATTTTTTTAAGGCATTTTTGATCTATGTTGCATTTTGTAAGTCTCTTCGATCTAAATTACATCTCGCGATTGTTTTCAACCTCAATTGCATTTTGTAAAGATTGACAATCTAAATTGCTTTTTAGTAAGTCTTTCAATGCAGGCGTCAGGGCATTTTAGTGAGTATTTTGAATTTCAATTGCATTTTGTAAGTATTTTCAACCAGAACCGCATTTCGCACGCATTTTGAATCTAAATTGCATTTTGTTTGGTGGGCATTTTGCACATATTTTGATTCTCAATTGCATTTTGTGGGTATTTTGAATCTAAATTACATTTGTCAAGTATTTTCAATCTAAATTGCTTTTTGTAAGTATTGTCAATCCACATGAGTCGTTTGAATCTACCGTACATTTTGTAAGCATTTTCAATTTCAATTGCATTTTGTAAGTATTTTGAATTTCAATTGCACTTTGTGAATAATTTGGATTGGAACTGGGATATTTCAATCTGAATTGCATTGTGTATTTTCAATTTCAATTGCATTTTGTAAGTATTTTGAACCTCAATTGCATTTTGTACGTACTTTCGATCTCATTTGCATTTTGTAAGTATTTTGAATTTCAGTTGCATTTTGTAAGTATTTCGGCGCTACTTTGCATTTTGTACGTATTTTGAATCTAGCCTACGTTTTGTGGGTCTTTTTCAATCTATTCTTTTTGTGAATCTTTTCGTTCTAAATTCCCTTTCGTAAGACCATATTGTGAGTTGTTTCAATCTGAGTTCCTTTTTGTACGTATTTTCCGCCTCAGATAATTTTGTTCTGGTTTCCATTTCATTATCATTTTCGCTATCACCCAGATAATTAGGGGCCGATAACCTCGATGTTAGGCCCCTTAAAACAACAATTAATAATAATAATATCATCATCTTTTCAATCTCATTAAGCATTTTGTAAATATTTCGAATTTCACTTGCATTTTGTAAGTAAAGTATTTCTACTCTACATTGCATTTTGTACGTATTTTGAACCTAACCTAAATTTTGTGCGTATTTTTCAATCTATTCCTTTTGTGAGTATTTTCGTTCTAAATTCCCTTTTGTAAGTATTACCGCCCTCCTTTTAGTGTGTAGTTTCAATCTGAGTTCCTTTTTGTAAGTATTTTCCCTCTCACTTAATTTTCGTTCTGGTTTCCACTGCATTGTCATTTTCGCTATCACCTAGACCATTAGGCGCCGATAACCTAGATGTTAGGCCCCTTAAAACAATTATCATCATTATCATCTAATTGAGTCACTTCTTCTGGAAAATTCAGAAACAGATGACCAACTGGCCCAGTGTATAGAAGATGATGACGACGATTCGTGTGAAGATGAGATTATCGAGTCAGTTGAACACATTAGTGAATCTGAGCAGTATGCATCTTCAAGTGATGGTGATAGCGAAGTAACAGATGACCCAGTCAGTTGGAATAAGTATTTTCTCGCCAATAAAGGCCAGTGCAAGTGGAAAAAGACGCCCATATCAAATAGTCTGAAAACGAGCAGTAAGAACATTATAAAAGTGTTACCAGGTTCGAAATTATGTGCAAAGGACGCGATATCTGAAAACTTAGCTTTCCAGAAGTTCATGGATTTTGACATTATTGTTAGTATTGATCTTTGTACAAATAAATACATCGATACTAATAGAAAGGACGTGGGATACTCAAGAGAAAGAGACTGTCGGGATTACAACACGAGCTGAAGTGTTAGGTTTGTTTGGTGTACTTTGCCTAATTGGTACCAAAAAAAAAAAAGGTCATCATACTGTACCCGTTCCGCTATGGTATGCGATGACCCAGCTGACATAGCATCGCATATCAAGCTTTACGGAACACACAGAAGCTGAAAATGAAATAAGGCATGTATCGGAATCCAGTTGAAAAAAACAAAACATCAGCTATGGGTAGCACGAGACGAAGTAATAGTAGTAGTATTTGTGGACAAGGTGTTGCCTGTGGGGACATGCTAGGGAGGGATAGATCAACCCCTGCCCCCTACTCCCCAGAGATTTTTTAATCTGCATGGTGCTGATACAAACCTCTGTTTTCTCTCCCCCCCCCCCCCCCTTTTCCTTCATGTAATAATACATCGAGTGTGAGGAACAAAGGTCATACTGGTACTTGAGTGCCTCCTCCCTTCTGTGTAGAATCTTGGAGGAGCATTCAGTCATTGTGATGGCTATGCCCTAGATTAACTACACTGAAATCTTATGTGGATAACATAACTCTCACCTTAATTCTTGACAGTCTTATCACATACAGTAGTATGAAAAAGCACCTCGAGGTGACCTAACTGTGCAGCCAAGTGCAGAGGGGTGTCCTGAATATCGAAAACGTCCACTAAGGAAAGAGTTTTGGATATTCAGGTTCTAAAGAGGTGTTAAGGGAGTAAACGTGCATTTCATTGAATGACAATATATCCCGATTGGTTTCATTGGGGGATGTGATGCACGGCATATATACTAATCATTAAAAATAAGCTGACACATCGTCTAATGTTTTTTCGATGAGGTGTATATTTTGAAAGTGGGGGTTGAAAGATTCCTAACGGTGCTTGTATCTCTTAAACGACATAGGCGAGGAGTTTGAAACTCGGAGAAATCAATCAGCTTAAAAATAAATAATTAAAATAAATAGGTGTTCGACCGTTTTTTCATAAATCCAATTTAAGGGGCCTATGGGGAGGGTGAAATTCTGGAAGAAAAACGTCCTCTAAGGAAGGATTTTTGGATGTTCACTCTCATCGACCAACCAAAACTATTAAAGTTAGAAGAATGATATTTTGGGGATATGTTTGTTGTGTGTCGGAAACATTTACTACGGAGGGATTTTTGGATATTCAGGTTCTAAAGGGGTGTTAACGGGGTTAAACCTGCATTTCATTGAATAACAATATGACACGACTATGACGCGAGCGAAGCCTTGGGTACCTGCTAGTATGATATAAAATTTACTTGTGATTATGAATTTGGGAGCGATTAGACGTTTTGTCGCTTAAACAAACGCTCAAAATAACTTGTATATATGTGTGTTTAGGCAACTATTGAAATTCACATGAAATTGATGTTAAATTTAAATAATGATAGGACTCTGGTATCACAAGTGATTGTGCTTCGAGTGATTTGTGCTTCGGTGATCCTGAGTGACCAAGATAAACTCTTAGTTTTTTTCTTTTCAAACATGTGAATATTAAATTAGAAAGGAAATGGATGGAATTGATATAAGCATTTTCAACCTAATGAATTATCCACCATTTCCCTAGGTACGAATTATTTGTTGTTAATTATTCCTGACCAAGCCAAAGATTTAATACATTTTATCAGTTTGATTTTAAACAGTTTTCGTGATGATATCTTTTCCCCTCTCTTTTCCCAAGTCAGTTTAAGGCTTAACCAGGAAGGATGTGGTTGATAGGAATCCAGGTAGAGGGCGCCCATTAATTATTGTTGAATTAAACCCGTATTCGACCCAGAGACGAAGGGAGAAGGGATTAGGCTAGGTGGAATATATTGAATTTAAAAGAAGGCTAAAAAATAACTTCGTCTGAAGAACACTGGAATAAATTCCATTAAGTGGTAAATATTGCTAAAATGTAGAATGTAGTTTTATTCTAGGATAAGGAGTTAGAAGCACATCAATGGCCTACTGATACTTTCTTTCTACTAATTTGCAAACTTGTAACTTAACATGTAGACCTATCGTACGCAACAGTCCTAGACTTATAAATTGACGGGTGTAACGGGTTCTATGGTTAGTTCCAGTGGCATGAGCTGCTCTTCGTCATTCCAGGTGCAACAGATCCACATAATGCGCCCATATCCCACTCCTCTCTGATCAAAAGTTCTTAATGTGAGAAGTACCTTCAAGGAGAACAATACTAAACTGCAGTCTAAATGATCCTGAACTTAGCATCCTACAATTTCCATGGACCTCTTGCCACCTCAGTTTTACCTGCAGGGCACTTGCTCTGGTTTATTATTGAAGGCTGGTATTACGATGGATCATTAAATCACTCTTTGGCTTTCTTGACTGCAGTCAGAGGAGCAATGTGGTGTTCTGACTAGAATCGATGATTTCATATTAACACTATACTAGGCCTACCGTGAAGAAAAACTGGCATACTAGATTGGACCATCGCCCCCATTAACTTCTATTGTGTTACTGCCCAAAGAGTTAATACCTCATTCTTGGAGATTTTTGAGCATTATTCTAAATTTATAACCTATTCTTAACGGTATTGTCGTTCATGTGTTAAACTGCTCTCAGTAGTCAATTAGGCCTAGGCCTACAGGTAAGTTGCCCAATAGCTTACTGGCCACATAAAACATTTATCTTAACTAAGGTTTCTGATACAGTTCATGATGTAATAAACCAGACAACACACTATTTGATTCCTACTAAACTAAAATGAATATTTATGTGGACAGGCAATGTAATTTCTCTTCGGAAAGGTGTTGGGTGTATAAGGTTGACATGATCCGCTGGAATACAGTATCCGTTGAATACTATAAATAAGATACGGTACCGGTACTCCGAAATAAAATAAGGTATTAATCAAGGCAATAGGTAAAGAAAACCCAACTGAAATAGATATTCATGTGAACAGACAGCATAAATGTTTTCGCAAATGGGGTTAGGTGTATCATATCAGGTTGAAGTAATCCGTATGAATGGTCAATGCATACGATAAATATTTCGCATGATAGACCGGAGTCTGAGAGTCAGAGTAATTAAGTCGTTGACATAAGCGAACAGCTGACGTGATATACCTCTCGTTAAGAATGCACTACCAAGTGCTTAGTTACAGAATCCCCCAGGGGCTCACATCTTGTGGGCGTGGGTTGGCGACCACGGGGCCCCAGCTGAGTCCGGCATTGCTTCCACTTACTTGTGCCGGGCTCCTCTCCATCTTCTTTCCTGTCGACTTCACTTGGTCAACTCTTGTTCTCTTCCGACCCCGACGGTATTAGGGTATCCGAGGCCTAGGGAGTCTCTTCCTTTCCCGCCTTAATTGGCCCTTGTCTCATCTTTTCTGATACCCTCCTTCTGTGAGGGGTCAGCCTTCTTTTTCTCTTCCTTTTGCCTCCTGCCTTGTGCTCTAGGCCCTTAAGGAGGCAGGGTGTATGCAGCTCCACCACTTCTGGTGCACCCTAGATAATGCTACACTCTCAGGGGCCCCCCCAGGGGCTCACTTCTAGTGGGCGTGGGTTGGCGACCACGGGGCCCCAGCTGAGTCCGGCATTGCTTCCACTTACTTGTGCCGGGCTCCTCTCCGTCTTCTTTCCTGTCGACCTCACTTGGTCAACTCTTGTTCTCTTCCGACCCCGACGGTATTAGGGTATCCGAGGCCTAGGGAGTCTCTTCCTTTCCCGCCTTAATTGGCCCTTGTCTCATCTTTCCTGACACCCTCCTTCTGTGAGGGGTCAGCCTTCTTTTTCTTTTCCTTTTACCTCCTGCCTTGTGCTCAAGGCCCTTAAGGAGGCAGGGTGTATGTAGCCCCACCACTTCTGGTGCACCCTAGATAATGCTACACCCTCAGGGGCTCACGGCTGGTGAGTTCGGGAGTTGGCGACCCCGAGGGATTCCTGAGCTGGGTCCGTTTTCCCCTTTTGTCCCTTCCCTTTGGGGCGGACCCTCTCCTCTCTCCCCTCCCCTCTCTTCTCCAATCCTCTCCTCTTTTCCTTATTAGTTAGTTTTAGTTTTAAGTTTAAATTTTATTTTCATCTTCACGATCACCCACACCATCAGGGGCCGATAGCCTAGATGTTAGGCCCCTTAAAACAACAATTATCATCATCACTCTCAGGGGCTCACGGCTGGTGAGTTCGGGAGTTGGCGACCCCGAGGGATTCCTGAGCTGGGTCCGTTTTCCCCTTTTGTCCCTTACCTTTGGGGCGGACCCTCTCCTCTTTCACTTTCCTATCTGCCTTTCATGGCTCTCCTTCCTTCCAAGTCCCTCAATCCACCTTCTCCGAGGGTTGAGGGCATTTCTTTTCCTTCTGTCCTTTTATTTTTCCATTTCTTCTTCTAGTATGTAGGTTAGTAGTTAGTTTTAGTTTTAAGTTCCCTTTTCTTTTTTCATCTTCACGATTACCCAAACCATCAGGGGCCGATAACCTAGATGTTAGGCCCCTTAAAACAACAATTATCATCATCATCATCAGTTACAGAATGATGGTGTTGCATGTGATATGAAACGGCGATTCCCAAAGACTGTGTTCAGACGTTGTTGAACAGCCACTGCGAAGTGAGCCGTCACCCTATCGCGTTGAAACCAAACACTGTTTAAGATTCCCAAATTTTGCAGCTGCAGGATGAGCCAGTCATTAGAACGACCAAACAAATCTGGTTCAAACAGATGCGTTTGTATCATACCGGCCCAGATCATGGCGTGAGGTGGGTTCGCTTGATTTCTTCAGCTGTGCAGAGACCATGGGCGGACAAATATGATGTTTTAAATTTCTAAGATGTAAGTACAAATGTATATGTATTGACAATAGAAATAAATAATAATGAGGAGGGGTATACGAACTTGGTGCGCACACTGTAAGATTTTCATGCATTGTTTCGTCTTCTGGGGGACATCGCCAACTGATATTACTAACCACGGTCACTACAGCACCAGAAATATGTGTTAATATTTATTGCTCATTCAAAGATGGCAGCCATGTTTGACAGTGCATGAGGTCTCTTCAACTGTTAATAAGACGCACGCATTGACATCACCACAGGTTGGGGTTAACATTGTTCACGATTGGTCCGTATTGACGGAAAATAAGTGTATTTCAAATTTTAAACTATCACCACAGTTGCCAACATGTGGAATACAAAATACACCACTCAGGTCTGGTCTGGATAAAGATTATTGATGCACGATTACCCCACTGTGCATGACATAAACCAGGTGTGTATATATGGCTAACGGAAATCTAGCAATTATTGGTATAGGCAAAGCCCATTGGAGTGGATTTAAGGAATTTCACTCTCACAAAAAACATTAATTTCAGCAGCGCACAACAAACATTACTGTGCAAGACAAAAACCAGGGGTGTATTCGTGTAAATGGCTAACGCAGCCCTCCACCTAATAATTATTGGCCCAGGCAAAAGCCATTGGTCTGCATTTTAAAAAAATACTATTACAAATGACTTTTATTGATCTAGAAAAGGCCTATGATAGCATCCCTAGAACAAAAGTTTGGGAAAGCTTAACAAATAGGCGGATAGGCAAGGAACTGAGAGACATGATAAAAGGAATGTGCATGGAGTGCTACAGTAGTGTGAAGACTAGAGTCGGGACATCGGAATGGTTTAAAATTGACACTGGACTAAAGCAAGGAAGTGTGGTGATGGATGACATCATGAAGGCAACAATGAAAGAATATAGTAGGGCAAAGATGAAGGTAATGTTGTTTGCAGACGACGATGTGATCTGGGGCGAGGATGAGAGGGAGGTACAAGAACAGTTAGATGTAATAAATGAAAAGATTGAGCAATGGGGATTGAGGATAAATGTGGAGAAGAGTAAAACAGTGGTGATGAGTAGGGATAAGAAAGAAGGAAAAGGAGTCATCACAGTAGGAGGTAAGGAATTGGAAGTAGTGAAACACTTCAAATATTTGGGAAGTGAACTGACTGAAGATGGAAGACTAGATTTGGAAATTAACAGAAGAATACAACTCGGGAGTGCTTTCTACCAACAGGTACGGGGACTAGTATGGAACACGATATACCAATTAAGGCTAAAGAAGTTATGTACAAAGTATGTTATGTTCCTATAATGACATATGCAGCAGAAACTTGGACAATGACTAAGAGGGATGAGAGCAGAGTACAAGCAGCTGAGATGAGATTCCTAAGAAGTATGGTCCAGAAAACGAGGAGGGACAGAGTGAGAAATGAAGATACATACATACATGGTTTATTTGCAAATGTGGACACTGTCCATGGTGGCAAATTACAATAAATACACAAAACAATTCACAACCACAAAAATGTTAGAAAATTAGGACTAATTAGAAAATAAGTATAAGTTGCTAAGAGAAGAAACCGGTAATCGTAAAAATAATCATTCTAATAACAGAAATAAACATAAAATACTAAACATTTACACTTTCTTTCATTGCATCGACTTATGCACCGTTCATCACTGCCTCTTGATCTGGTGCTTTTTCACCAACTCCTTAAATTTACCAACATCAGAAGGCAAAGGGCTGAAAATGCCCCCTGGCAAACTGTTCCATTCTACTTCCCCCCTCCCAATGAACGAATATTTGCCCCAGTTACTTTTCCACTGACTTAATTTCAATTTACAGCAATGACTGTATCTGCCCATATATGAACCTTCCTTTCCCAATCTCTCATGAATATCTTCCCATGCAATTTCCCCCTTGTAAGCTAAGAAAATACCCCCTTGTCTTGCTCTTGAACGTCTATCAGCCAGACTTTCCCATCCCAAATCCTGTATCATCCTACTCACACTACTCGTCGATCTGTGGTCCTCCATTACATACCTGGCGGCCTTGCTTTGCACTCCTTCCAGTTCCGTTCCTTTATTAAATACATTTGGTATGGATCCCACACTCCCCCAGCATATTCCAGCAGAGGACGGACTAGTGACATGTATGCCCTTTCCCTAATCTCCCTGCCAGCGCCTTTAGACACTCGCATAACCATATGTAGTGACTTGTATGCTTTCTTTACTATTTCCCTTATGTGCTTACCCCAGTGAAATTTCCCACCCCCCCCCCCCCCCACAGTTACACCTAAATAAATACATTCATCCCCAAATACAACTTTATTTTCCCCCACTGAATATTCAAAAACAATATGATTCCTTTTGTTAACAAATCTCACTGCCTGACATTTCTTTGAATTTATCATCATATCACTTTTATCCGCCCAGCTTTGTATGTCCGTCAAGTCCTTCTGCAATATGCCGCAGTCATCCGGGTGATTTATCCTCCTGTATACTACTATATCATCAGCAAATAATCTTATCTGGGATGAGATTTTAACTCCTATGTCGTTTATGTAAATGAGAAATAGTAAAGGACCCAATTTACTCCCCTGAGGTACCCCCCTCCCCACCCTAGACTGTTCTGACACTGACCCACCAACCCTTACCCTCTGACTTCTCCCCTCCAAAAAAGATCTCACCCATTGAACTACTCTCCTGTCCAATCCTATAGCCTCCATTTTCCTTAACAGAATACCATGATTGACCCTATCAAAAGCCTTTGATAGGTCAACTGCAATGCAGTCAACTTGACCTCTGTTATCCAAGGCCTCACTGATATTCTGCTGAAAGCCTGCTAGCTCCGATTCACACGAAAATCCCTCTCTGAAACCATGCTGTTTATTTCCCAACCACCTACTACTCCCTAAGCATTCCCTTATGTATTCATTCATAATTCCCTCAAAAATTTTGCATATAGTACATGTTAGACTGACAGGTCTGTAGCTATCACTATCCCCCCTTCCCCATCTCCCTTTATATACCGGAACTACCAGAGCCTGTTTCCAGTCCTCAGGCACTACCGCATTATTTAGACAAAAGTCAAACAGAAATCTTAAATAAGGCACAATGTTCCATCCCATAACCTTTAACAATTCCCCATTCATCCCATCTACCCCGGCTGATTTTCTTGACCCTAACCCCGTATTGCATTATAGATATCCTTATTTACATAACTTAATTTCTTACCCTCCTCAATACCCTGCTCTCCTCCCTGATCCACATTTCCCTCCCCTGTAATTCCTACCACCTTACCATATACCTTATTAAATGCCTCAGCCTTCTCCCCATCTTCCACCAACAGCGTTCCATCTTCTCCCTCGATATCAGGTATGCGGCCTTGAACCCCTCTTACCCTCCTGAAATAGACAT
Source organism: Meconema thalassinum (assembly GCA_946902985.2). Classification (NCBI taxonomy): domain Eukaryota; kingdom Metazoa; phylum Arthropoda; class Insecta; order Orthoptera; family Tettigoniidae; genus Meconema; species Meconema thalassinum. Next base: position 497,582,560 of record OX336392.1, on the reverse strand, counting down.
ACATATTCCTCCACCGTTCCTTGAAAGTCGTCCCCCCGCCAACTAGCCTACCCATAAAATGTTTCTTTGCTACTATCTTAGCCCTAACCAGTTCCATTCTGTGGCCTATCCCATTCCTAATCTTATTGCTTTCTAATCTACATATCTTCTTTAATCTTCGTACCTCCTTATTGTAATAAAGTGGATCAGTAGTCGCCCCTGCTTTTTTAAATGGCACATGTATTTTTTCACAATCCAGAATTATTGTTTTCAAACCAGCCCACAGTCTATCTACATCTAGCCCCGTTTCTATCCACTGATTGAAATTTTCAGCTAAGTAACTATCAATCTTTTCCTTATTAGCTTTGTAGTACTGTTTTACCAATCTTGTCTCCCTCTTGACCTGCCTCTCAATGCTCAACTTTACCTCTACTACAACGGCCTTGTGGTCACATATCCCTTCAATTATCTCTGATTTGACCCAAATATCCTCAGGCTTTATCAAAAACACATCCAATAAGCTGTTCCCCCTAGTGCATCCCTCAATAACTTGAACAAAGCCCCCCTCCCATATGATTTTGTTGGCCAGCGATTGGTAATGTTCTTGAGAGTCAGTCCTACCCTCCCAGTCCACTCCCGGCATATTAAAATCACCCCCTACAATTATATTTCTTCCTGCCCTGTCAGCCTCCATAGCATAATTTACTAAAGTTGTTCCTAAATTGGCATCCCTTTCCCCCCTTCCTGTTCTATATACACCAAAAATGTCCACCATATTTTTAAAACCAACCCTAACCCCCAGAATCTCATTTTCCTCATCTGTAAAAACTAGGCGACTCCTAAATATATCCTTAACTAATATAAAAACCCCTATCCCTCCTGTATATCCTATAACCCATAGGAAATACCTCTCCTTCCACAACATTATCCACTAGCCATGACTCAACCCCGATTATAACATCTGGATCATATATTTCCACCATGGTTCCAAATGTTATGCCTTTTCTGACTACACTACGACAGTTTACCAGAAGGCATCTCAATCCTCCTTCATATTCTCCACAAAATTGAGATTGCTCACCTCTTACATAACTTATCTGTTTTTTGCAAGCTCTTTACTATTCGTTCAAAGAGTTGCCCTAATTTCACAGAGCCCCTTCTATTTAAATGTAGGCCATCCCACCCCAAGTCACAGTCTTGAACCCATACCCCTGAATTTACAAATATCGCCCCCTCTTCTCCACACACCCAGTCAAGTACCCCATTCACTCCATCAATATATCGTGGATCTACATCCCTTCTATGCAGTATGCCGCTTACAATAATGGACGTTTCATGATATTTCCTCCTACATGCCCTGATCAGATTTTTCATGTCATTTCCAATTGTGTCTGGCGTACCACTGCTTCTAACAACGTTTGTGCCTACATGAATGACCATCGATGCTACATTACGTTCTCCGTCCTTGGATTCCACTTGCTTTCTGAGCTGCCCCGTACGTATTCCAGGGAAACAAATTACGTCGGCTTTTTCTACTCGAAGCCGTCTGATTATCGAGTCTCCAACAATGATCGATACAGGTCCCTCTTCTGTTCGCCAGCAATGGTCGTTTGATCCAACCGCATCACCAGCTCCATGAACCATCTTCGGCCGCCGTTCGTTCATGTTCTCTGCCTGCCGAGTACGTCCGATTACCTGCTCAGTCAGATGGTTAACGCCCCTGTCCGCAGGAACATGAACTACACTCTCCGGCGCTTGTAGCCGTTCATCTATTTTGTTGGACCCTTCCTGAAAGCACGCATCAGATGCTGCCCTCTGCCCGTCAAGCACTGAACTTAAATTTAAATTTGACGATTCATATTTCGCTATTACTTCACTCATGTATCTATTTTCCAGTTTAACACGCTCTAACTCTGCCACTACATTGTCAAACTCCAATTTGAATAGCCTAAGTACCTCGTCCCGACTTTCGATTTCCTTATTCAATGCTTTGCACTCACCACTCTTAAAAACACCAGGCATGGCTGCCAGGTTCTGAACGTTATTCACTTCGACAACCTTAGCGGACGATCTTGTCGTAATTTGCCCGGTATTCTTTTCTCGAAGATCTCAGTTCCCGCAAATGACACCATTCGGGTAGATTTTTTTTACACTTCCTGCACAGTAAACTATGAATTTTCGACTCACTTTCCGCACATCGCTCTTGACCGTTCACTCCGCTCGCCATCTTGCCATACGGAAAGAACTGGGAGTACAGAAACTAAATGACAAATTGCAGCAAAACAGATTGAGATGGTTTGGACATGTCAAACGGATGAATGAAGTAAGGCTACCAAGACGAGCACTGGAACGACGGATGACAGGGAAGAGAGGACGAGGAAGACCAAGAATGCGTTGGATGGACTCGGTGGAGAATAGTATTAGAAAACGTAACCTGGATTGGAACACTGTGTCGGAAGAGGAATGGTGGAACGACAGAACAAAGTGGAGAGGAACCATATTTGCCCCAACCCAGTGTCAACTGAAAAAGGGGAGATGAAGATGATGATGATGATGACTATTACAAAAAGCACTATACAGATTCCGGCGTTTAGCTGTACACTTGACTTTGAGAGCTCAGCGGTAGGAGAGAAAAAGTGTTTTAGCTTAATTTCAGACGCTATTTGATGCCGAGCAATTTTCCCTTTAAAAAGAGGTGTAATATTGCGTATTTTGCACCACATAACACATGACCCAAGTATGCAATTTTCCTACATTTGATGGCAATCATCAGCTCCCACTTAGAATTTGCTCTCCGCAGTACCAGCTCATTAGAGATGTGAATAGAGTAGATTAGGGGGGAGGGCAAATGACATCGTAGTTCCACTCTTTAAAACAACAATAACTATCACTGCTGCACAATGAAGGTTTTTATTTGTAGCTTGGTCAACGACGGCAGATGTTTGTGGCGGACAAATTGACATCATATTACGTTGCCAACATGTCCGATACAAAATGCACCACATGACACCTTTGTAATTATGTGAAAAAAGAACTCCAATACCATCACGTCATCAAGGTAACTAAGAATTCCCCTAAACGCCAGTGCATCGCAAGGTATAGATGAACCTTATTGGTCTAGGCGAAAACCATTCGTCTGCCGGATGCGATATAGTATCGAATGCGTGTGGTTGGCAATACTGTACATGGTGCTAAAAAAGGCAGAGTCAGCTGGAATTTCATCAATATAAGTCGTGATCCTATTTGGGATGGCTGGGTGGGTTACAGACAGCGGAGAAGTAAACATCTATTACTATATTGTCTCAAGATACCTTTACTGCAGGTATTTTGTCTAATTTCAGTAGTTTAAGAATTTTTTACTTCGGTTCAGGTAAACTCCACTCTTGAAAAGCTTTACGCCTTGCTGCATGTAGTTAGTTCTCAAATGATAACACAATGAAATGAAGAAAATTAACGTACCTTTATGTTAGACATAAACTCCCAAAGCACCATGTTGTGATTTTTCTTTCTCATCTGATCCATTTAGATGACCGAGCTGTGTCATACCAGCTTATTAGAACTGTGAGCAACTACGTGTATCCAGTGCTAAGGTTTTAGTTTCCAGCAGAAGCATGCAATGTGATCTTTTACGTGAAAGTCCTACCTTCGCAATGACAACTTGCCAAGCAGACTGACCACAAACTTTAGTTCATTTGGGGTCTGATATTATTTCTTTTTTCTCCCCTACACTGTTAATCGACTTCATGCATTACAGTACATTACTTCCCTCATTAGTTCAACTCTTGTTCTCTTCCGACCCCGACGGTATTAGGTTATCCGAGGCCTAGGGAGTCTTTCACTTTCCCGCCTTAATTGGCCCTTGTCTCATCTTTCCTGATACCCTCCTTCTGTGAGGGGTCAGCCTTCTTGTTCTTTTCCTTTTACCTCCTGCCTTGTGCTCAAGGCCCTTAAGGAGGCAAGGTGTATGTAGCCCCATCACTTCTGGTGCACCGTCGATAATGCTACAACCTCAGGGGCTCATGGCTGGTGAGTTCGGGCGTTGGCGACCCCGAGGGATTCCTGAGCTGGGTCCGTTTTCCCCTTTTGTCCCTTCCCTTTGGGGCGGACCTTCTCCTCTCTCCCCTCTCCTCTCCTCTTTTCCTTCTATTTCCTTTTCTCTTTAAGATTCCCGCACTGTTTTTGTTACTCGAATCACCGTGTATCTAAATTCCCTTTTAGCGATTTTTTAAGGCATTTTTGATCTATGTTGCATTTTGTAAGTTTTTTCGATCTAAATTACATCTCGCGATTGTTTTCAACCTCAATTGCATTTTGTAAAGATTGACAATCTAAATTGCTTTTTAGTAAGTCTTTCAATGCAGGTTGCCGGGCCTTTTAGTGAGTATTTTGAATTTCAATTGCATTTTGTAAGTATTTTCAACCAAAACCGCATTTCGCACGAATTTTGAATCTAAATTGCATTTTGTTTGGTGGGCATTTTGCACATATTTTGATTCTCAATTGCATTTTGTGGGTATTTTGAATCTAAATTACATTTGTCAAGTATTTTCAATCTAAACTGCTTTTTGTAAGTATTGTCAATCCACATGAGTCGTTTGAATCTACCGTACATTTTGTAAGCATTTTCAATTTCAATTGTATTTTGTAAGTATTTTGAATTTCAATTGCACTTTGTGAATAATTTGGATTGGAACTGGGATAGGGCCTATTTCAATCTGAATTGCATTGTGTATTTTCAATTTCAATTGCATTTTGTAATTATTTTGAACCTCAATTGCATTTTGTACGTAATTTCGATCTCATTTGCATTTTGTAAGTATTTTGAATTTCAGTTGCATTTTGTAAGTATTTCGACGCTACTTTGAATTTTGTACGTATTTTGAATCTAGCCTACGTTTGGGGGTCTTTTTCAATCTATTCTTTTTGTGCAACTTTTCGTTCTAAATTCCCTTTTGTAAGACCATATTGTGAGTTGTTTCCATGTGAGTTCTTTTTTGTACGTATTTTCCGTCTCAGATAATTTTGTTCTGGTTTCCATTTCATTATCATTTTCGCTATCACCCAGATCATTAGGGGCCGATAACCTTGATGTTAGGCCCCTTAAAACAACAATTATCATCATCATCATCTCATTAGTTCAATGGGTTGGCGACCACGGGGCCCCAGCTGAGTCCGGCATTGCTTCCACTTACTTGTGCCGGGCTCCTCTCCGTCTTCTTTCCTGTCGACCTCACTTGGTCAACTCTTGTTCTCTTCTGACCCCGACGGTATTAGGGTATCCGAGGCCTAGGGAGTCTCTTCCTTTCCCGCCTTAATTGGCCCTTGTCTTATCTTTTCTGACACCCTCCTTCTGCGAGGGGTCAGCCTTCTTTTTCTCTTCCTTTTTTTTACCTCCTGCCTTGTGCTCTAGGCCCTTAAGGAGGTAGGGTGTATGTAGCCCCACCACTTCTGGTGCACCCTAGATAATGCTACACCCTCAGGGGCTCACGGCTGGTGAGTTCGGGAGTTGGCGACCCAGAGGGATTCCTGAGCTGGGTCCGTTTTCCCCTTTTGTCCCTTACCTTTGGGGCGGACCCTCTCCTCTTTCACTTTCCTATCTGCCTTTCATGGCTCTCCTTCCTTCCAAGTCCCTCAATCCGCCTTCTCCGAGGGTTGAGGGCATTTCTTTTCCTTCTGTCCTTCTATTTGCCTTATTCTTCTTTAGTTTTCCATTTCTTCTTCTAGTATGTAGGTTATTAGTTAGTTTTAGTTTTAAGTTCGCTTTTCATTTTCATCTTCACGATCACCCAAACATCAGGGGCCGATAACCTAGATGTTAGGCCCCTTAAAACAACAATTATCATCATCATCATCATCATCATTAGTTCAATATGAAAACATAGTACAATACTGGTACTCTTTGTGTTCCAGCCTGCCTACTAAAACTATTTGCCAAGGTCTTAAATGATAGCCTATTGTTGCTATACTTACGGGATCAGGACTGAATGCTTTGACACTACCAGTCCTGATGATGGTGATAACAATTCCTCTCATTCTCTTAGGTAAATGAATTAATTTCAATTTGTGAAAGGTCATTATGATAATCATGTTGTCATGTATCTTCACCATAATTAAGTTAATTATAATTTACCAATGGCATAGGCCAAGGCCGTGAAGTAATGTGAACATTTGCAGCCTTAATTTAAATAATTAAAAGCACAATTGCCGCACATTAGGTAGGTATTCGTCTTCAAACTTCTGACAGCAATTATTTCCATATCCTAGAAACAAGCTTGGAGGACTACTGACTACAAGTTTCCGCAAATATGATTCGAATTTTACAATTAAAATGAAAGCTAATTATTTCCAAAGTAGTAAAATAGCACTTAAGTTTCTTCCCCATCAAATAATCGTTTTAGATCGCTTACGGCATCTGAAAACAAAAATAAAAGTGTAAGTTAATAACATAACACGGGACGACATTATTTATATTAAGTATACTATTTACCATAATCGTCAAAGTAAGATATTTGCACAACATACATATATCAGCTGTTCGCTTCCATCTTTGATTTTTCATTACAAATAAGCTAACCATGGACGAAAACACGGTTAACACGAATTTTTTTTATGTAGGTTAAGTAATGCTCTTTCGAGCGCATCTTATTAAATTATATAAAACACGGCTAACAAGCCCTCGGAACATGTCTTTACGGTAAGACCTACGTCACATCATGGATGCGATTTGGCGTTACAGAATACCAATTTGACTGCTAACCAGTCTTTAGGGGTCCTAAAGACTTGTTGTAGCTTAACCATTTCTTACAGAATCGGGGTGCAGACCAATGGTGGATTGATAGCTAATAGATAACACCCCTGGTTTTTGTCACGTACAGTGGGGTAAGTCACGCATCATTAATCTTTATCCAGGCCAATAGTTTTCCCTTTTATTTCATGTCGTGAAACCCTCTCGTAAAGAATTAATTAATATATATATATAAACTGTATATACATTTCTTTTCTTACACAAGGAGAAAAAATTAAGCACTCTTCAACATAGCACTTACCCAGTTTGTCCTTTATTTCCTTCACTTACGGTATCTCAACATGCCTGAGTATTAACATTTTGTGACAATTATTGTATGCACATACTGTATTTTGGCTATGCTTCAACTAATCCAACACCAAAATTTCCATCCTTGACTTCCTTTTGTCAAACGAGCGATGATTTTCTCTCAGGGGACAGGTTAGGTCTCTGTACTCAAATAGGAACTGACTATTAAGTAAAATGCATTATGAGAATGGATTTAGAAATTGTGACATAAGGCAAATTTATTTTACTCACTCTCTTGTGTGTATGCTACATATTGATCTATATTTTAACAGTAGCCTAGGCTACAAAATACATTTCAAAATGCTGTGGTGTCAGTAGTAGTGCATGTATTTTTAACTGAGGCTAGGATTGGGAAGGAGGCTTTAAGTTGCAAGCTTAGTAACCTGTAAAGGAAATTGTTAGTAAAATGAAAACTTTAAGGGAGTGAGGAGTCATGAATATTACCTACTAGTACTGTACAGTAGGCTATAGGCTACATGATGATGATGATGATGATGATGATGATGATGATGATAATTGTTGTTTTAAGGGGCCTAACATCGAGGTTATCGGCCCCTAATGAAATGAAATGACGTGAAATGAAAGGATGTAGATAAAAACAACTCACTGCCAAGGATGAAGCGAAAATGGTGTTTATAAAACAGACAGTGAGCCCCAAAAATTATGCCTTATTTGAATAAAAAGGAATAAAATGCGGATGGTAAAAAAGGATAAAACAAATAAGGCATAATGAACAAAAAAACAACAGATATAACCAGAATTAAAAGTCGTAACTACACATTAAAACTTAAAAAAGTAACCACTCTCCCTCATGAACCGGATGACGAGGTCAGCTGACGGCCCGTCATCACGGAGAATAAGGGAGAGGGTATTAGGCAGTTTAAGAGTCCCTCGCAGATCGGCCAGATCCACACACTCCAAGAGAAGGTGTGCCACGGTTAGGTGGGCGCCGCAAGTACACACAGGAGGATCTTCTCTTTTCAGCAAGTGGGAGTGCGTAGCAATCCCATGGCCGATCCGGAGTCGACAGAGTACCACAGCTTCCTTCCGGAGAGATCGGAAGGAAGATTTCCACACCTTCGTGGTCTCCTTGATGCCTCTCAGTTTGTTGGGTGGAGGCGTGGCACGCCATGCCTCCTCCCAATGCGACAGGATCGAATGCCGCAACTGAGAGCGCACATCACTAGCAGGCACCTTATATGGTAGCGAGGGCAGTGCGACTGCCTCTCTCGCCGCCTGATCAGCAAGCTCGTTTCCCGCAATACCCATATGGCTAGGAAGCCACACAAAGGTCACCCCGGTTCCAGCGTTACGCGAACTGACGAGCTGGTCGTACACACACTGGACCAACGGGTGCTTCGGGAAACACACATCGATCGCTTGCAGCGCACTCAGAGAGTCAGTACACACAAGAAAGTGCTGGTGATCGTCTGATAACGTGTACCGCAGAGCCTCTAAGATGGCATAGAGCTCCGCAGTGTACAAGCTACAGGCCTCGGGAAGTGAAAAGAGAAACCGACGATCCTCAACCACAAATGCACAGCCTACTTTCTCGTTTACCCTCGAACCGTCCGTGAATACAAGCCCTGATCCCGGATACCGTGTCACCACGGACTGGAACAGCCTCCGATGGACGGAGGAGTCCGTGTCCGACTTGGGGCCGGTGTGCAGATCCAGGATGATATCAGGGCGAGAGACCATCCACGGAGGGGCCTTGCTAGGTACTCGGACGATACAGGAGACAGAAGGAAATCGGAACTGACGGTATAAGTCATCCAAGCGAATCCCCGCCGGCCGGGTGGCTCGGGCGAGCACATCATACAGCCGGCGATTCGGATTGGAAAACAAACATGGATAGCTTGGATGAAGTGGCATCTGTCGAATAGTTGCAGCATAGGTCAGCAGTACTTGTTGGCGCCTCAGGTGTAAAGGAGGTACGCCAGCCTCGGCGAGCAAGCTGACGACTGGGCTTGTCCGAAAGGCACCCGTCGCCAGCCTCACACCGCGGTGGTGGACACTGTCCAGTTTAACAAGCACTGACTTACGGGCCGAACCATATGCTACACTGCCATAATCTAACCTAGATAAAATCAGTGATCTATAAAAACGCAGGAGCACCGCGCGGTCTGCCCCCCATGATGTGCCGCTAAGAAACCGCAACATGTTGAGTTTCTTAGCGCAGGCAGTTTTCAAACACCGCACGTGTGGTTCCCACGTCAATTTCTGATCGAAAAGGAGCCCAAGGAACCGGTACGCAGCAACAACAGGCAAAGCTACATTGCCCAGATAAAGCTCAGGATCTGGATGGAGGGTGCGCTTTCGGCAGAAATGGTTAACCGAGGACTAAGCGGTTGAGAATCGAAAGCCATGCTCCAGTGTCCAGCGTTCCACTCTCCGAATAGCTTGTTGTAGCTGTCGTTCAGCGACCGCCATATTTTGCGCACTATAATGTAGAGCGAAGTCGTCTACATATAGCGACGGTTCCACTGCTGGACCAGCAGCAGCGACGATACCGTTTATGGCAATCGCAAATAATGTTACGCTAAGCACCGATCCCTGTGGGACTCCGTTTTCCTGTGTATGATATTGCGAATATGTCCCCCCTATTCGGACACGGAACAGGCGAAGGGACAGAAAATTCGCAATAAAAACCGGCAAGTTACCTCGGAATTTCCATTGATGCAGGGTAGAGAGGATGCCGTAACGCCAAGTGGTGTCATAGGCCTTCTCGAGGTCAAAGAAAACAGCGACTAGGTGCTGTCTCCGGAGAAAAGCGTCCTGTATGGCAGTCTCCAGGCGTACCAGATGGTCGTTGGTACACCGAGACGCCCTGAAACCACACTGGTATTCAGACAGGAGTCCCCGTTTCTCCAGGACCCACACCAGGCGCCGATTGACCATCCTCTCAAAGAGCTTGCACAAACCGTTTGTGAGACAAATAGGTCTCTAACTCCCTGACAATTTGGGATCCTCATCGGGCTTCAGGATAGGTATAATGATACCTTCCTGCCATTGCGCTGGAAACACACCTTCCAACCAGATACGATTAAACACCCTGAGCAAATAGCGAATGCTCTCATCATTAAGGTGTTTAAGCATCTGGTTGTGAATATTATCCGGGCCAGGAGACGTGTCCCTGCAGAGCGCCAGCGCTCCGCGGAGTTCCCACTCCGTAAAGGGCACGTTGTACTCCTCCGAAGCGCGGGAAGCAAAACTAAGATGGAAACGTTCCGCTTCGCGCTTCAGGGCCACGAAGGCAGGGTCATAGTTATCGGAACCGGATATATCCGCAAAATACGAGGCGAGATGGTTTGCAACGCGATAAGGATCTGTAACCAGTTCATTAGCAATGGAAATTCCCGGTACAGTAGAAGATGTCTGAATTCCCGAAATGCGTCGTAGTTTAGTCCACACTTGAGAGGAGGGGGTATGTGCCGTAATAGAAGACACATACCGTTCCCAGGATTGTTTCTTACTCTGGCGAATAAGAATCCGTGCCTTGGCACGAAATTTCTTAAACGCCACCAAATTGGCCATGGTTGGACGCCGACGGTAGTGCTTATGAGCTCGACGACGGTCTCGTATTGCCGCTGCAATATCCTCTGTCCACCAAGGGACGAGTTTGCGACGAGGAGTCCCAAAAAAGGAGGGAATGGACTCTTCAGCGGCAGCAAGAAGCACATCAGTGATGTGCTGTACCCCGTCATCGACGCTCCGGCAACCAAGATCAACGAACACAGCTCGGTCTTGAAACGAGGGCCAATTTGCCCGCTTAAGAACCCAACGACTGGGGAACTCCACGGGCGTCTAGTTCAGAAGGGTAAGAACGATCGGGAAATGGTCACTGTCACAGAGGTCGTCGTGTACATACCAACCAAATAGGGGGACCAGCGCACGGCTACACACACTCAAGTCAATGTGTGAGTACGTGCCGTGCGCTAAGCTAAAATGTGTAGCTTCCCCTGTATTTAATAGAGATAAATCCAACCCTTGAATTAAGCCTTCCACGTCCCTTCCTCTGGGGCAGGAAGATGGTGATCCCCATTGGGGGTGATGAGAGTTGAAATCACCCACGAGTAGGAAAGGGACTGGAAGTTGATCAACAAGATCTAAGACGTCATTAATATCAAGGGGTTGGTTCGGTGGAAGGTACACGTTACAAACAGTTGTCATAGCAGGCAAGGACACGCGAACTGCAATAGCTTCCAGAGGAGTGGCGAGTGGAAACTCCTCACTATAGCAGTCAGAGCGAACGAAGGTACAAACGCCCCCGGAAGCCCGGGCGGCGTCTTGTCGCTCTTTAGAGTATAGTCGGAAACCTCTCAGAACAGTCTCGTGATCAGGTCTGAGGTTTGTTTCCTGTAGGCAGACTATACTCGCTGCGTATTGGGCAATAAGCTGACGGATCTCTGTCAAATGCCTGTCATAACTGTTACAATTCCACTGTAACAGTGCCATTGTGTGAACTTAGGGAATAAGTTGGAGCAGCAAGCTACTCCAACTTTGACTCTGGAGGATCTACAGTCACTACGTCGACTATAATCTCCATGTCCTCAGGAGAGTTCATGGAGTGAATCGACTCAGTGGAAGATTTCCTGGACGCAGTTCGGTGGCGGGGGGATCTCCGTGGGGAGCGCGCAGATCTGGGGACCGAAACGTCCCCAGGCGCAGAAGCATCCGCAGGTGTTGGCGCGGATGGCTTCCCCTTTTTTGGAGAAAGGGAATGCGTAGTGCGGGGTCCCTTCTTACCCGCCCCCGGCTCTTTAAGGTATATAGACGGGTCAGGAGCCGAAGTCCTGACCCTGGTCGACGATGCCGCCTCCGCCTGCTTCGGCGCGGCTTTCGCCGACCGTTTGGGTGGGGAGGAAGACTTTGACTTCCTCCCGAGTGGGGAGTAAGTCTTCAACTTCCTCCCCTGCTGTGCGGGCGGAGCAGCCTTCGCTCGCACAGCCTTCGTGCTGGCCGAAGGTGGAGTTGAAGTCACCTTCGGGCTTTCCATTATAATCAGAGGTGCTGGCTTCGGAACAGGTAACTCAGTTGCAGATTTCACAGCTGGTACAAAAGATGAGGTCGCCGGGACCAAATTTGGTATTATGGCTCTATAATCGATCGTTGGAGGAGGCGAAATCGTGGTATGGTACTTCTTGCGGGCCTCCTGGTAGGTGAGACCATCCAGGGTTTTGATCTCCTGGATTTTCTTCTCACTCAGGAAGACAGGGCAGTTCCTGTCCCGAGGAGAATGAAATCCAGGGCAATTAGTGCACTGACAAGGTGTTGTGCACTCTTCCGCTTCGTGTGGTACCTTACCGTATGTTCCGCAGATTGCGGGGCTCGAGCATCGGGATAACATGTGCCCGAACTTCTGGCACTTATAACACCTCATTGGTGGAGGGATATAAGGCCGTACGTCACAACGGTAACTTGTAACCTTGACTTTCTCTGGGAGCACCGAAAGCTCAAAGGAAATAATGAAAGCACCAGTATCCACGATTTGACCATTGACCTTGCGCGTAATGCGCCGGACATCAGTCACGTGACGGTGTGGCATATCCTCCTTGAGCTCCTCGTCAGTGATCAGAATCAGGTCCCGGTGGAAAATAACTCCTCGGACCAGATTCAGGGACGTGTGCTTTTCCACTTTGACGGGAATATCGCCAAAGTGGTCACATTTCAAAAGTCGTTCAACTTGCTCACCAGTCCTAGTCTTGAGCAACAAGCTACCGTTCCTCATCTTTTGTACTTTCTCAAGCTCACCATAGACACCTTCTATGTGGCGAGAAAACAAAATACTTTTTACCAGCTTGAAATCACCCCCATCTGTTCTGGTAGCTACCAGAAACTTAGGGGTGTTAGCACCCAGATTTTCACGCACAGATTGTTCCCAGGGGGTTGATCCCCGTAGGGAATCAAATGTTAAAGACTTGGGTGTAGGACCACCCTGTTTGGGTGTAGGTCCACCCTGGTTGGGGATTTTTCTTTTGAAACCCATGGCCAGATCATCCTCCCCGAATGCCACCGACATCCGATCACGGGCCGTCACAGTAGGCGCTACCCAGCCAGGGCAAGGCCCGCCTAGCTTGGAAGGCATTGCCCGGGGGTCCGATGTTTTACAATGCCGTATCGGCATGTACCCCTTGGCATATACTGGATTTTACAGCTCAGACATTCGGCTGTGCGGGGACCTGCGTAGTCAGGCGGATACTACTGAACGGGTACATGGCACACCCACCTGTCGGCGCGGCCAAGACCGGAACAGGCTTTCGAGCGTAGTCGCTAGCGTAAGTGGCCCATCCCCTAACAGCACGCACATATAGAAATTTTGGTTGCCAGACCCTGAAAGCAGTGACGGAAAGAAGTGCGATATAACCTAATGAGAGTTATACCGCACGGGTGTATGTCTTTTAGAGCTGACTGTCAAACCCTCGAAAGGGGACCGTTCCGAGAAGCCCTTTTAGTCGCCTTTACGACTGGCAGGGAGTAACGTGGATGTATTCGCTTCCTCCCACCCACTGGGGGTCCAATTCTTAAAACAACGCGGAGTCCTTAAAATATAGCCAGGTCGCCCCTTTTAGTCGCCTCTTACGACAGGCAGGGGATACCGTGGGTGTATTCTAAACCCCCCACCCACAGGGGGGTATAGGCTACAATTGGTGAAGCTTGCTAGCCTATGTTCACTGCAGTAGGCGACCAGTACATCAATGATGATGATGATAATTGTTGTTTTAACGGGCCTAACATCGAGGTTATCGGCCCCTGATGAAATGAAATGGCGTGAAATGAAAGGATGAAGATAAAAAAAAACAGCTCACTGCTATGGATGAAACGAAAATGGTTTATATAAAATAGACAGTGAGCCCCAACAACAATGCCTTAGGTAGCAGGGCAAATACTTATAAAAAGGAATTCAGATTGAAACTACTCACCAAATGGAGAGCGGTAATACGTACATAAGGGAATTTCGCAAATACTCACAAAAGGAATAGATTGAAAAATACGCACAAAATGCAGGTTAAGTCCAAAATACGTACAAAATGCAACGTAAGTCGAAATACCTACAAAATGCAAGTGAAATCAAAATACTTACAAAATGCTAATGAGATTGAAAATACGCACAAAATGTAATGGAGATTCAAAATACCCACAAAATTGCAATTGAGACTTAACTACTTGAACAAAGCGGGGTAGGTTGAACATACAAAATGCAATTGAAATTGCTTACAAAATGTATGGTAGATTCAAACTTCTCATTAGGATGGACAATACTTACAAAATGCAATTTAGATTGAAAATAATTACAAAATGTAATTTAGATTCAAAATACCCACAAAATTGCAATTGAGACTTAACTACTTGAACAAAGCGGGGAAGGTTGAAAATACAAAATGCAATTGAAATTCAAAAAAACTCACAAAAGACCCGGCCCGGATAATGGAAGACTTACTAAAAACCAATTTAGGTTGTCAATCCTTACAAAATGCAATTGAGATCGAAAAACACTCACAAAATGCAATCTAGATCGAAAAGACTTACAAAATGCAACGTAGATTAAAAATACCTACAAAAAAATCCCTAAAAGGGGATTTAGGTACACGGGGAATCAGGTAACAAAAACAGTGCGGGAATCTGAAAGAGAAAGGGAAATATAAGGAAAAGAGGAGAGGATTGGAGAGGGGAGGGGAGGGGAGAGAGGAGAGGGTCCGCCCCAAAGGGAAGGGGCAAAAGGGGAAAACGGACCCAGCTCAGGAATCCCTCGGGGTCGCCAAGTCCCGAACTCACCAGCCGTGAGCCCCTGAGGGTGTAGTATTATCTAGGGTGCACCAGAAATGGTGGGGCTACATACACCCTGCCTCCTTAAGGGCCTTGAGCACAAGGCAGGAGGTAAAAGGAAAAGGAAAAGAAGGCTGACCCCTCACAGAAGGAGGGTGTCAGGAAAGATGAGACAAGGGCCAATTAAGGCGGGAAAGGAAGAGACTCCCTACGCCTCGGATACCCTAATACCGTCGGGGTCAGAAGAGAACAAGAGTTGACCAAGTGAGGTCGATAGGAAAGAAGATGATGATGATGATGATGATGATAATTGTTGTTTTAAGGGGCCTAACATCTAGGTTATCGGCCCCTGATGGTTTGGGTGATCGTGAAGATGAAAATGAAATGCAAACTTAAAACTAAAAACTAACTACTATCCTACATACTAGAAGAAGAAATGGAAAACTAAACGAGAATAAGGCAAATAAAGAACAGGAGGAAAAGAAATGCCCTCAACCCTCGAAGAATGTGGATTGAGGGACTTGGAAGGAAGGAGAGCCACGAAAGGCAGATAGGAAAGTGAAAGAGGAGAGGGTCCGCCCCAAAGGTAAGGGACAAAAGGGGAAAACGGACCCAGCTCAGGAATCCCCCGGGGTCGCCAACTTCCGAACTCACCAGCCGTGAGCCCCTGAGGGTGTAGCATTATCTAGGGTGCACCAAAAATGGTGGGGCTACATACACCCGGCCTCCTTGAGGGCCTTTAGCAGAAGGCAGGAGATAACATGAAAATAAAAAGAAGGCTGACCCCTCGCAGAAGGAGGGAATCATAAAAGATGAGACAAGAGCCAATTAAGGTGGGAAGGGAAGAGACTCCCTAGGCCTCGGATACCCTAATACCGTCGGGGTCGGAAGAGAACAAGAGTTGACCAAGCGAGGTCGACAGGAAAGAAGACAGAGAGGAGCCCGGCACAAGTAAGTGGAAGAAATGCCGGACTCAGCTGGGGCCCCGTGGTCGCCAACCCACGCCCACTAGATGTGAGCCCCTGGGGGAAGGAAAGAAGACGGAGAGGAGCCCGGCACAAGTAAGTGGAAGCAATGCTGGACTCAGCTGAGGCCCCGTGGTCGCCAACCCACGCCCACTAGAAATGAGCCCCTGGAGGAACCAGTACATCAAGAAGCTGGTAATGGTTATGTACTGAAACTCAAGATATATAATATATTTTTCTTCTTACACTAGCAGAGAAAATTGAGCACTGTTCAACACAGCACTTACCCAGTTTTTCCAATATTTCCTTACCTTATCTCAACCTGCCTGAGTATTAACATTTTGTAACAGTTATTGTTTGCACATACTGTATTCTGTCCATGCTTCAATTAATCCAACTCCATAATTTCCATCCATGACTTCATTTTGTCAAACGAGCGATGATTTTCTCTCAGGGAACAGGTTAGGTCTCTGTACTCAAATATGAGCTGACTAATAAGTAAAATGAATTATGAGAATGGATTTAGGAATTGTGACATAAGGCTAAATTATTTTACTCACTCCCTTGTATGTGTTATGGTACATATTCATCTCTATTTTAACAGTACAGGAAACCTTTCAAAATGCTGTGGTGTCAGTAGTAGTGCATGCATTTTTAACTGAGGCTAGGATTGAGAAGGAGGCTTTAAGTTACAAGCTTAGTAACCTGTAAAGGAAATTGTTAGTAAAATGATAACTTAAAGGGAGCGAGGAGTCATGAATATTACCTACTAGTACTGTACAGTATAGGCTACAATTCGGCAAGCTCACTAGCCTAGGTTCACTGCAGTAGGCTGCCAAGAAGCTGGTAATGGTTAGGCCTATGTACTGAAACTCACGAAATATAATATATTTCTCTTCTTACACAAGCAGAGAAGATTGAGCTCTGTTCAACACAGCACTTACCCAGTTTGTCCAATATTTTCTTACCTTATCGCAGCTTGCCTGAGTTTTAACACCTCATTACAGTGACGCTTCACTTCATAATCTGCATATTCTATCACACAGCAGTATTTGCTGCTAACCACAGAAGACCTGATGTTCTTGTGCAGTGACTGAATGAACTATGTTTGTTACAAAACTACACCTACGGTATAGTTCTGCTGTACTGTAGTTTCATTTGTATTCAATCTGGTAATGAGCCTAGGTGGAAGATATTACTTATTTTAACATTTAGTTTGCTGATTCGTACCAACCATCTCTCCACCAGGCACATATTGAGCAACAAAGGGAATTGTTAGTAACCAAGTATCAATATCTTTAAGAGAGTGATGAGTCATGAATGTTACCTTCGGTAATGGTATGTAATTGTGCGAGCCCACTAGCCAAGCCCCATTGAAGTACCAGTATCGTACATCAAGCAGCTGGTAATGATTATGTACTGAAATTCAAGATGAAATGTAGTCATTGCTGCTTTTCGGGTACAAAAATATAAATATATAAACACACTCCTGGAAAAAATTACATGTATTAGTTAGTTATCACACTTAAATGGGCAATGGGCAACTAATACATGTAATTGTTTCCAGGAGTGTGTTTACATATTTATAATTTTGTACCCCATGTTGACCGACTGAGAAGCAGCAAAGACAAAAAAAAAGGAGAAGAATGGCCTCAAATTATCACAGAAAAATGTATTCTTTAGCACTGCTTCATTTATCTTTGTCCCTAGGAGTCATTCATCCTGGAACTTTTCTGCTTTTTACATCTTATTTTTTTCAGTTTATATTTTTGCAGTCTAATTTCCTCTACCTCATTCTGTACTGTCCAGACTTAAATAGCAATAATTTTAAAATGCCCTATTTTCCTTAATTCTTTCTATGTTACTGGACCATTTGTTGACATGATCTATTGAAAAATCAATTGTGAAAGCATCTTTTAGACAACTGTTTTCAACCAAAAATCTGTAGCCTAACATTTTTCATTTTCATTAGATGAACAGTAGCCTATAGGGAATATGGTATGGAAACCAGTTGTGTATTGATAGGAGGAGAATGGACTGCCAAGTAAGAGGCTAAGTTAATCCATCAACAGTTCATGTTGTGCCTTTCTCTTTAAGTACTAATATTGGGGTGTAAACAAGTAAGGTACCGGTATAACAAGGATAATACAGGCTCGTACCATGATTTCCTTTGCTTTAGATGAGGGACCCAGAAATTTTATTTCTAGATGCTGGTTATAATTTTAAAGGGTAGAACCTTGAGGTCATCTAACCTTATTAGATAGGAGAAGGGTAATGATCCAGATAAATACCTGTAGTTGACAGGTAGGGACAATGTGATTTATATTCTGGTAGTGTTTCAAATTAATTTTGCAATCTAACCTGATTGTTTTGTAAATACAATTAATTTGTATAGTACAGTAACTAAAAACTGTACAGGCCGGACGTTTGTTTTAGACGAGTGAAAAATCTTAATGGAAGCCTGGAGGCGAGTTACTGCAGTACCTGTGTTGTTATCAGCTGCCCCAAGCGGTCCAGTGATTGACAACGCTGTCTCACACTCCTACTGAAATACAGTCATTGGCAAATATAATGACGTTCTGTTCGTAAATACGTCCCGTGTACTTCCGCGGAACACAATACTTCGACGTCGACTGTACTGTCTGCAAATCGGTATCGCCACGTGTTCAAGTCTGGAATTCCATTACATCAGATCGTTGTTGACAAATGTGAGCGATAGGGTGAGAGAGTGACTGTGTAAAGGCTCACCCGCAGGCTACAAGGTCAAGGGCAATCGTCTAAAACAAAGTCCGGCCTGTACAGCACAGTTAAGCTGATGAATAAATCCAAAAGCTTCAAATCCTTGAGAAGAAAACTAGAGTGAAAAAGAAAAGATATAAGAAGCAGGAAAGTATCAGCATGAAGGATACCTAGGAACAAATTAGATAGATGAAGCAGTGCAAACAAATAATGAAGTCATCATGTGTGGATGACTGGTAAGAGGTTTACTGCTAGACTTACAGACCCTTCTCATAGGATATAACCCTACATTAATAAAATCAAAGCTATATTGATATTCTTGAATAAATATTCGCCTATTGAGACGTAGGCCTAACCTACCTTGTTCAATTTGAAGCGATTAAACTGTCTTAAATTATCAGAAGTCTAGGGATATACCACCTTAATATACCGTACCATACGTTAAACGGTTACGTATTCTTTACCGTAGCCGAACTAGCATAACACAATACATGCCGTATCAGAAAGGCAAGAAATTTACGTACGTAGGCCTAAAATTATCGGGAGCAAGGTATGGTTTGATACATGTTCACAGCCTTCAGTACATAGTTTCAGAGCAATTTCGTTCGAGTTGCAAAACTAAAGGTAAATTAGATACTGATCTAATATCAGCATTCACTCTCACAAGATTATCTGATCATCAGAAAGTGATGGTAGTCAGATGGGGCGACCTCCGGACGAACCAGAACGCGTGGAATACGAGGGTGTAGCTCCGTTGAAAGCATGCTAGTAGTGTCGGAGTCTGAGCTAGTATCAACTCCAACAACTACCATTACTGAAACATCTCCAGTTATTGCTAAAAGACAACCATCGTCAAATGACAACCGGTATTATGACCATCACGCAGGGCCGTACACGGTGTTTGTGCAAGGTGAGGGAGATCAACATATTGGCAATTTACATCCGATGGCATTGGGCAAACTTTTTTTCGAAAATAAGATCGCGGGCCTAAAGAATATTCAACGCAAAGGACGCAGGTACAATTTCACAAGGCAATAGAAGCGAATTCCTTCTTACAAAATCCCTTATTACCAGCAAAGCACTTGGTCGCCTTTGTCCCGTCCGCCAACGTCCAACGTGTTGGGCTAATTAGGGGCGTCGACACATCATTAACACATGAGGAAATCTTAAAATATATTGATTCGCCAGTCCCAATCGTGAGAGTCCAACGTTTTTTTTTAGGAAAAAGATGATAAATGACAAGTTAGAAACCCTTCCTACAGGAAGAGTGAAAATTTTCTTTAAAACACAACGGCTACCGGATTATGTATCTATTTTTAACGTCCTACTAGAGGTAACCTTATTCATATTTTCCCCCATTAGATGTCTGAACTGTCAACGATACGGGCATGTCAAACTACACTGTCGGGCTCGCTCCCCAGTTTGCGGTTACTGTGCGCAAGGTCACTCGACGGAAACATGTAAGGAGACTCTTTTTAAATGTGCAAATTGTGGTGACAACCATCCGGCAGGCGCCGCACGCTGCCCAGAATTGGAAAAACAGAAGTCCATAAACCGTCAAATGTGTACCGATAATAAATCGCACCACGAAGTTATTACGGCTAACTACAGTGTACCGTTCAATCCTCTTACTCTCCCGCAGCAATTTCCGACCTTTGAACAGTCTAATATTACGAGTCAGGAGGTTCCGCCGAGAAAACGAAAGTATACAGAACTAGTGTCCCCAAAGCCGAAAGTGGTGAATCCCATAGGTTACGACCGATGGGCCTATTTAGATATCTTAAAGCAACCGTCTGGCAGTGGTGTAGGGGTGGCTTTGCAACCCGAGACCATGGGTGCGGAAGTTTCGAAGAAACGGTCTTCTCAAACACCTGGCACTTCGCGGGACCCGTCGCATGACATCTTAGAAGATTTCCAGAAATTACAATAATTATTAGGGCACAACGCTCAATGGAGCTTTTACGTGAAAAAACTATTGGAAAAAATAGTACCATTACTTCCCAATCCCCCTTCCACAAAAAATAATACCTTAGTTAGTAGTAGTCCTACAGTGGACTAATTTTGATACGTGCTATATGTTACTCCTCCAGTGGAATTGCCGTAGTATTCTAAATAAAAAGCATGAATTATTACACATAATCCAGGAATATGATCCGGATATCATATTCATACAAGAATCATGGCTTCGTTCCTCGTATAACTTTTCGATCCCCAACTATCAGGTTGAACGTCAGGATGGTCCAGGATATTGTGGCATCATGACGCTCTTCAAAAATAACTTACGATACACTCCCCTCTCTAATCAAGTTTATATTCCTAACACTTATCATCACACATTCCTTGTGCAAGATATCCGTGTAAGTCACATTTATTGTCCCCCGGGTATACAAGGTTCCCGTCGGCAATGGCAGGCATATTTTCGGTTCATACAACAATTTCCTAAACATCTTACAGTGGGGGATTTTAATACACATCACGATTTATGGGGCAGTGGCCGAATTAATCCGAAAGGACGTCACATCACTGCAGCTATTCAGGAATTACACCTACATCTCCTCAATGATGGATCACCCACGCGCATTACCCCCCCCCCCCCCCAAATAGTCCCCAAAGTGCGGTGGATTTAAGTGTTACTACTTTAGACTTATCTCATAAGATGACATGGAAGACCGTGCAGGATACGCATCAAAGCGATCATTATCCAATCATAATAGACTATGATGTCTCACGTACCCGACATATCCACAAAAACGCATTTAAGGTTAAGCGAAATTTACGACTTTTTGATTATGCGTTGTTTTCTCAATTTTTAGAGGATAGGCTTTCACAGCATACACCGGCGCCTAGTAACAGTTATACCTTTTTATTAGAGAATATCCGAGCATATTTTAATATATATCACCCTCTAATAACAACGACAGGTCCTCCGAATAATCGTGGTACCTTACCATCATGGTGGGATCAAGAGTGCGGACAGCTGGTAAGACGGCGCAAGGCGAGCCTAAAAGCTTTTCGACATTATGGCTCTCCAACATCTTACTTGAGATACAAAAGTCTCACCGCGAAAATCCAACGTGTGTTTAATCACACACGTGAAGCGTGGAAATTATACATTACCCAATTAAGCAGTACTAAATCCCTAAACAGTATTTGGACGGCGATTAAACATTTCTCTAATAATCGAACTATTTGCGCCTCCTCCCAACTTTCGGCGCAGGGATACCATGACCTGTATCATACTTGGACACCGGATATAGTTATTCGTTTGCCTACATCCTGTACCTCTAGTTCACTGGACCGTTTTTCCAGTTTAATGCAGCCTATTACAAGTAGCGAATTACGTCACACATTTCGTCACAAAAAATCATCCAGCCCAGGGATTGATGGGGTGACTTATAAAATGATCGCTCGATTTCCAGTCAACGCTCAGTGTATCATTCTACAACTATATAATTCCATCTTACGCACACGGACCTTCCCGGAGGATTGGAACGTTTTTCAAACTGTACCGATTCTTAAACCTATGAAAGATGCTCGATTACCGAGTAGTTATCGTGGTATCCAACTTGGATCTTGTTTCCGAAAAATCTTTCAACATATTCTTCTCCGACGGCTTCAATGGTGCCTAGAATATTATAACCTGTTTCCAAAAACCCAATTTGCATTTAGAAAAAATCTTGGTACATCTGACCCCTTAAATATATTCTTTACTGATCTACTCCTAGCAAAGGAAAGAAAATGCACACAGTAGCTGTGTTCCTTGACCTCAAAAATGCATATGATTCTGTTGATCCATATCTTCTTATTCAATTTCTGAGGGATCTAAAAGCTCCCCTTCCCTTCAGGTGCTTAATACATAATATGCTATGTCATCGTCATATTACTTTAAACTCCCCAGCCGGTGTCTTTGATTTTCGACATACTTCTTATGGTGTTCCGCAGGGAGACGTTCTAAGCGGGCTTTTATACTTAATTTACACCCGTACTTTAGAAACAGTCATTATTACCGCACGCTTGCATTCTTCAATATGCGGATGACATTCTAATATTTTGCACTAGAGAAGAGCTCTTTTACTGTCGCAGGATATATACCACGCATTATCTCATGCTCATGAATGGTTACATCAATACGGATTTGAAATATCTGTAGGAAAAAACGCTGCGATGATCTTTACGCACAAACGAATTTACGACAGTTCTCCTATATTACACCGTCCGGTGGTGACGAGTGTCAAATACTTAGGGATTCACATTGACAGGAAATTGCAATGGGAGAGTCATACGCAATACCTTCAGAGTCATCTCGCCAGCAAAATTAATGTTCTAAAGGCACCCACTCGACGCAATTGGGGGGCGGACCCAGAATCATTATTAACGGTTTACCGTAACATCATCCGTTCTGTGATGGATTACAATTCCTTCTTTTTTTGATTCAATGTCCAGCATTAGGCTCCTCCGGTTAGATAGAATACAGTTTTCCGCCTTGCGTATAATTGTAGGCGCGCTTAAATCAACCTCCACAGAAGCCCTGTTAGTTGAAACTGGAGAAATGTCACTTCATCATCGGCGTAGATATCTTGCATGTATGTACCTGCTAAGAAAAATGATAACATCACCTATCGTCCCTAAATTACAACTATTAGAGGAATATTATACGCGTCGATTATTGCCCACTAACCACATATTCCATGCTTCAACTGTACCGCCATAATATATTAAAAGTCATGCGGTTACCGATATATACTATTCCGTATGCTGCAACGTATTTTCAACCCCATATTCTTCAGAACTCCTTACCCCAAGTACATCAGTCCTTTCAACATCATCCTGTAATCATTCCCAGTATTTTTCGGGAGATAACGAAACATTTGATCTCCTGCATCATTTTTTATACCGATGGTTCTAAAATGGTGAACCCTTCTCGTGTGGGAGCAGCTTTCTTTGCCCCGGATTAAAAAATCTCATTTCAGTATACTTTACCCCCAGACGTCTCGATATTTACAGCCGAAATTTTTGCCATCCGTCAGACGTGTTTTTATATCAAACAACATACCATTCGTCATTCTTTAATTTGTACCGATTCAATGAGACTGCAGCGGGCTTACCTCCCTCCACCATGCTGCACGGTCTGGTCACCTTGAGGTGGTGCACTACCTGGTGACCGAGTGTTTTGTAGACGCTTGTGTTAGAAGCAGTAATAGGTACATTCCTCTATACAACGGTCGTGTTAGACGCAGTAAACAGTACACTCCTCTACATGATGCTGCACGGTCTGGTCACCTTGAGGTGGTGCACTACCTGGTGACCGAGTGTTTTGTAGACGCTTGTGTTAGAAGCAGTAATAGGTACATTCCTCTATACAACGGTCGTGTTAGACGCAGTAAACAGTACACTCCTCAACATGATGCTGCACGGTCTGGTCACCTTGAGGTGATGCACTACCTGGTGACCGAGTGTTTTGTAGACGCTTGTGTTAGAAGCAGTAATAGGTACATTCCTCTATACAACGGTCGTGTTAGACGCAGTAAACAGTACACTCCTCTACATGATGCTGCAAGGAATGGTCACCTCGAGGTGGTGCACTACCTGGTGACCGAGTGTTTTGTAGACGCTTGTGTTAGAAGCAGTAATAGGTACATTCCTCTATACAACGGTCGTGTTAGACGCAGTAAACAGTACACTCCTCTACATGATGCTGCACGGTCTGGTCACCTTGAGGTGGTGCACTACCTGGTGACCGAGTGTTTTGCAGACGCTTGTGTTAGAAGCAGTAATAGGTACATTCCTCTATACAACGGTCGTGTTAGACGCAGTAAACAGTACACTCCTCTACATGATGCTGCAAGGAATGGTCACCTCGAGGTGGTGCACTACCTGGTGACCGAGTGTTTTGTAGACGCTTGTGTTAGAAGCAGTAATAGGTACATTCCTCTATACAACGGTCGTGTTAGACGCAGTAAACAGTACACTCCTCTACATGATGCTGCACGGTCTGGTCACCTTGAGGTGGTGCACTACCTGTTGACCGAGTGTTTTGTAGACGCTTGTGTTAGAAGCAGTAATAGGTCGTGTTAGACGCAGTAAACAGTACACTCCTCTACATGATGCTGCACGGTCTGGTCACGAGGTGGTGCACTACCTGGTGACAGGGGCCGATAGCCTAGATGTTAGGCCCCTTAAACCAACAATTATCATCATCATCATCACTACCTGGTGACCGAGTGTTTTGTAGACGCTTGTGTTAGAAGCAGTAATAGGTACATTCCTCTATACAACGGTCGTGTTAGACGCAGTAAACAGTACACTCCTCTACATGATGCTGCAAGGAATGGTCACCTCGAGGTGGTGCGCTTCCTGGTGACTGAGTGTCGCGTAGACACTTGTGTTAGAGACAGTAGTGATGACACCCATCTACACCATGCTGCAAGGAATGGTCACCTCGAGGTGGTGCGCTTCCTGGTGACTGAGTGTCGCGTAGACCCCTGTGTTAGAGACAGTAGTGATGACACCCCTGTACACCATGCTGCAAGGAATGGTCACCTCGAGGTGGTGCGCTTCCTGGTGACTGAGTGTCGCGTAGACCCCTGTGTTAGAGACAGTAATGATGACACTCCTCTACACCATGCTGCAAGGAATGGTCACCTCGAGGTGGTGCGCAGCAAATAGCAAGAAGCCCAACAAACCAGAAAGATTAGTAATTCTTACCTATTTGCATAGCAGAGAAGAGAACCACACTATAAAATAGCCACTAATTTTATGACTATTTGGCAGAAAGAATCGAGTAAATCGCACAACGCGTTGAGAAGATATGATTAACTAGAGAAGGTAAAGCGCATTACATCATTGAGAGCACACGTTACGCCGCTGGACAGTATAAAACCAGCGACCAGAATCTCTGTTGGCAGCTTTTTTTTTTTTTTTTTTTTTGGAGCGATACCATGCTCATAACGCGCCGAGTGTGATACTGTACGCCGAACATCTTGACTCGAGAATTTTCTAGTAATCAAGCCCTCACAACTTAGGCCGGAGTTTGACAGGCGGAGCAATCAGCCGCTTGGATAAGCGAAGAAGCTGACGTGTCCTGCATCACCAAGTGCTTCACCATGCTGCAAGGAATGTTCACCTCGAGGTGGTGCGCTTCCTGGTGGCTAGTAGGTCGTGGATTTGCTATATTAAGGGGTGTTGCGGAAAAAAATGAAGCAATTGACTGCAATGAACTCTAACGAGTCTGTACACTCAAGAAGCTGGATTCGTGCAAACTGCAGAGCTTCATAGATGAACGTGCTACCTAGTTAATATTGGTCTAGGTAAGAACTATTGGTCTCGATAAAGATTATTGGGGTGTTGGCAATGGTCCATAATTCATGCGTATAATGCCCAATTCAGCTGGAATTTTCCTATATAAGTCGATCTAGTAAGGGGATTATGGGTGGGTTATAGATAGCTTGTATTGAGTGGTGTATGTTAATGTGCAAGTTCTGCATGGACGACAATCAAGTCGTTTCACTCTGTGATCTTCGTGTCACAGTGAAATTCATGAACAGTAAATATGCAATGTGGTAAATACAGCTGTAAAGCTTTTCACATGTGAGTAAATAAAATTACTTTTGATTAAAATGTGTTATAATACCTTCGTTTTGTGCAACATAGATAAAAGTATTGAACTAATATCAACTAGGTTTAATAACTAAACCGAACGGAGAACCAAGTGATTAATTCGTGTGTGGGCCAGGATCATTTTCTTGAACTTGACCTTGACGAAAACCATTTTAATTAGTCAATCAAAGCTGTGCTTGAGAAGTGTATCTCGACATTGGGTTGCATCACAATACGAGATGCACTAATAGTGCAATGCGTCAAAAATAAGCTCGTCAGCTGTGCAACAAGCTCATACACTTGATGGGTCAGTAAACGACCAGAAGGAACTGTCAGTTCATGGTAACATGTGATGCATTTATACTGTCAATAATTATAAGATGTCTTACATAATGAAAAGAATATCTTTCAAAATATGTTTAACCCTTACCCCTCATCAGTGGGACAAGCCCCGGCATAACAAATTTCCCGTTCCAGTCGTGTGTCAGGCAAGCACCGACAAATTATCCATTCCTATTTGATGCTGCGATCTGTTGGTTGCGTGAGGAACGTCGTGAAATCTAGTTATTGCGAAGCAGGCAACGTTAAACTCTTATTTGGAAGACAGTGAAACCTGTCAGCTGTTACTCAGCGACCACCAGATTAATAGTAAGCAAACATGGCCCATTCGACATTGACATAGGATGAAATACGGCCAAGTTTTTGATGATAGTGATGTATCATACGAAGTTAGAGTATCGATAGGTGAAACATAATGGTATCTTTGAACTGCTGGCAATCAACACTGAAGTAATAATAATATCGTATGGCCTCGGATGCTTGGTGCAAGCTTTGTTAATTGACACCCACAGGGTGGCTTGCATGTCGAATTTCGTCGTTCCTTTGAACGCTATGAAAGTCAAGGAGGTTAGATATCTAAACTCCTTGACACTACAGCGCTTTCAAGTAGAGAATGGAGGAACTTTGTGTTGGCGGAAAATCCCGAGATTAATTTTGCCATTGAACACGGCCTACTGAATTCAAATGGGTTCTTTAACATGCCAACAACGCATGACATGAGTATCGTGATTTTTGTCGCCTTCAAAAATCACTTACCATGGCCAGGGGCGAACCTGCAATCTTGGGGTTGGTAGTCCGACAGTATAACCACTCACCCACCGTGGCAAGCTAAACACTGAAGTTTTACGCGTGCATACAATTGATTTTTATTTTGCTGTGTTGTTATTTGTTTTCACTTAGGGCTGATGGCCTTAATGTTTATGGCAAAACTAATTCATGTATACATGTTAATGGTAACTGAGAGTGTTCCTATTGATAACATTTCTAGGTAAACATAGCATGGCTGAATTTGACAACTAAAATAATTGATTAATATATATTTTATTATACACTGACCGGCAAAAAAGTGGAACACTTTAATTTTTTATATAATTTCTTAATTTATTCCACTAAAATGGATCGGTTTTCCAATATTTGCATTATTCATGTAAATTTTAGATGGTTGGCTACAGAAAATACCGAAACATGTTTTACAACATGCTTTAACTCACAAATTTCGTTACATTTTGCAAATCTTACAATTTTCTATTTTTAGTAATGTTCTTTTGGGCTGGTTTTTATCAAACGAATTGCCAAACAAAACAGTATTAATGCTTGCACTGCACTGCACGAGAACACTGGTCACTAAAAACGAGTGTCTCCACCCTTAGCGTCTATGACAGCTTGTAAACGCTCAGGCATACTGTTCACAACTCGTCGAATGGCATCTGCCGGGATGCGATCCCATTTCTCCAGCAGCGATGTTCTCAGTTGTGCCAAGGTGGTGAAGTCAGGCTGTCTGACGTTCCTTCCAAGCATATTCCATACATATTCGATGGGGTTCAAGTCAGGACTACGAGCTGGCCAGTCCAGGGTTTGAATCCCCACTTCCTGCAGATATTGTATAACACAGCGAGCAGTATGAGGGCGGGCATTATCCTGCATCAGCATGAATTTCTGACCTGTGAAAGGCGCAAAGGGCATCACATTGTTCATCAGGATCTCTTCGATGTACATTTGGGAATTGAGCGTTGCGTGATCGATGCACATCAACTCAGTGCGGGCCATAACGTTGATGCCACCCCACACCATAACCGAGCCACCTCCAAATGGAGTCCTGGAGGAGAAAGCAACAGGGCTGTGCCTCTCGCCGCGCCTTCTCCACACTCTTCCTCTTCCATTAGGAGATCTAAGGTTAAAGCGACTCTCGTCAGTGAAGAGAACAAAGGCCCACTGCTCGTGGGTCCATCCCAGATGCTGCCTTGCGAAGCGAAGACGCTCCTCTCTGTGATGTCGTTCGAGTGCGGGTCCACGTGCAGGTCCCCTGGACGAAAGATGAGCTTCTTCAACCTTCTTCTTACTGTTCGCTCACTCACTCTCACATTTCTGACATTTTCCAGTTGATTTCGTGCCTGGACTGCTGTGGTATGGCGATCCCGCAGAACTTGCAGGGTGAGAAATCTGTCATCCCTGGCACTTGTGCATCTCCTACGGCCTGACCCTCGTCTCCTGTCGTAAGTTTGGAGTTCACTGTAACGTTGCACTGCACGGTGAATGCTACCGAGAGATGATCCAATGACCTCAGAAACATTACGGAAGCTGCAGCCATCCTCCACCAATGCAACTGCCTGTGCAGCTCCTTCACGGCTAAGAGGCACGTTTTAGTGTGAACTGCACATGGATAACTTGCTAAAATGTATGACAATGGTTAACACGAGGTTCAACAAATGCCAGTTGTTATCCCTAGAACAACAATAAGCGAGCGGCAACACGCATAAACCGTAAACGCTTACAGTGCGCTTCCCGCCATAAAGCCGTTAAGATAGGCTCATCGAAGATCGGGGGTAATTGGTGGTAATAAACCACCCTAAGAAATTATAATCATCATCATCCCCATCATCATCATCATCATAAAACCGTGGCACTCGCAAGTCTTACTATCTGACCTCGTAAATGACCTCACGTAGAACAATTGGTGGTTACAAGATAAAAATAAATTACATTTCAGCCATAGATCGCCCTGGAAAGTTCCTTGGGCTAAACGTAACATCGAAATAGCAGAGTAAATAGCCTCAATACCTCCAGTTCAAACGTTTACACCAGGTAGCTTTGGCTTTACGACTAAATTATTATTTTAACTACTTAATTAATTGGTCGAGGTGGTAGTGATACCGCCTCTTTTGCAGCTTGATTCGCTAACTCATTTCCCGCAATTCCCATGTGGCTTGGAAGCCACAGAAAGGTGATTCGAGTGTCAGCGTGGCACAACCCGGCTAGTAGGTCGTGGATTCGCTGCACTAGGGGGTGTTGCGGGAAACATGTAGCAATTGACTGCGAAGAACTCAAAGAGTCGGTACACACGAGAAAGTGGATTCGTGCATCCTGTAGTGCAAACTGCAGAGCTTCATAGATGGCAACGAGCTCCGCAGTAAACACACTACAGGCCTCAGGCAAAGAGATTGTGGTATTTGCACCATCAATAACGTAGGCACAACCCACCTTCTCGTCCACCTTCGAACCATCTGTGTATAGAATGCCAGCGTCCGGAAATTGGTGAACTATGCTGTGGAACTGCCTCAAACGGAGTCATCCGTGTTCACCTTAGGACCTCGGTGTAGATCTAACCGAATTTCCGGACGAGGGACTTGCCTCGGAGGCACCTCGCTAGGTGTCCTGATCATACAGGGACCTACAGCCACTCCCATTTCTTTACACGAGCTATCGAGTCTAATACCAATCGGCCGAGTGGTACGAGGCACCATTGATCCGGGTGCGTTAGGCTGTAACCATTGTCAAAACCACATTTGTACAAAAAAGTACACATATTTATTACAGCGGAGCGATATGCTGCATAGTAATTGCAGAGCAGATAACAAAAAAACATACCCATTTCGGCTGTGGAAAGAAAATCATTACAGAGAAGCGAAATTCCTTGAAATTACAAAACTTTTTAGGATGTCCAGGTAGTCTCTTGTTGCAGGTTACAGCTAGGTTATGTCTTATCCACCTAACTTCCACTTGACAATGGCATTTCGCGCACGGTAGTGATTTTGGTATTAAATTGTGTTGTGGCAATAGCTGCAGCAACTTCTTGGTTGATCACAGAACCGCCGATTGAAATTACAGATCGTTATGAGGCAATTTCCTCAATCCATGGTGAATAAACGATTCAATACGGCGCACTATGTAATGAACTAGTGCTGCGCACGAATGATGCGCGTTAGAGACTGAACTGGGTGCTTCTTTGTTTTAAATGGTACCGTAAGGGCGAGGTTGGAAGTACTGTCATGGTGTTTTGATGATGATTGATTTGAACAATGGCGCTCACAGCTGTAATTTTCGCTATATAAGTTGTGATCCTACTTGGGATGGCTGGGTGGGTCACAGACGTCGGAGGAGAAAACATCGCTAAGGTAATTTGGCTAATTCATTTATTATAGAGAATGTTATCTCTCGTTCTATGTTCATTCAGCACCACCCAATTTCCTCATGTCAAGTGTTTCAATTTGTCAAAATTGAAAATAATCAATGAACACGAGAACGAACACGCAAGGTTTATCAAATATAAGGGGAGTTATTTAAAGAAATATACAACACCTTCAAGACATTTCGGTTTAATTATAGAAGTTGTAAGGCAAGTGCCCAAGAACAAACAGAGTCATCTTTTAAAGCAGTATAACTATTTTTGAAAGCCGAAAGCATGTAGACAGTTGCGTAATTTAAGTTGATTGCATTTCACGAATATATATACGAATTACAGTACTTCCTAATATCCATGGAATGCAAAGTCAGAGATTACTAAATGGAAATACATCAATTAGAGCTTCATGCCTTTTTTTATGCACCGTTCTCTCTATTGTACCCCAATGGCTTGTGCCTTACATAATATGAAGCAGTTATTAGTGGTAATACAGTTACTAAATATCAGCAATCTTAGCAGTAATACAGCATCAACTTGCTTCACGCGCCGCAGTCACTCGCTACACCTTGCCCTACCTACCCTTCTATGTTCTCGTTGCCTCAAGTAGACTGAAAGAAGAGAAACTATATATTTGTATAAACTAATCCACCTTGCATATCACTTTTCCCTTCTTGGCATTAAGTCTATAGGCACCATACACGAGCCATCTAACCAAGTGGCGACCAATGGTTTAGTCCAAACACCCAATTTAGTTCATTAGTAGTTTTCATCCATACAGTCCCCAAACCTCGCTACAGGGGATTGCGGTAAAGTGAAGGTGGAACCATTGCCTTATATAAGCATTGTTTACAAATGCAAATAATACACAAAAGCCCTATTATTTATATTTTCACATAATTACATTACGTGTGTGTGGTGTATTTTGTATCGGATGTTGGCAACTACTGACGTCAATGTGTGCGCCTCGTGAGCGCTCGCTGCGGCTGTTTCACATACTAATTATGCTGATGAACATCTGACGAACATGGCTCTGGTTGTTAAATAAACAATAAATGGAAGAACTCTTAGTAACGCTGAATAACGTATCACTCCTTCATAACTTTTCTAAAGTACAAACATTTCCCAAAATACCTGTAGTAATGTCAACCCCTGACACTATACAGCCCATGACGGGCTAAGGCCGACCAAGCGACCGCTGCCCAGCCATTCGGCCTGCAGATATAGGGGTGACGCGTGATCAGCGCGTCGGGCCCCTCGGCCGTTAATCTTGGTTTTCGTGATTGGGGCGCAGTCTCACTGTCAGACAGCTACTCAATTGTCCTCACGAGGCTGAGTGCACCCCGTTCCAACACTCACGTCAGTTTTAAAATCCCTGACGGAGCCGGGGATCGATGATGATGATGATGATAATTGTTGTTTTAAGGGGCCTAACATCTAGGTTATCGGCCCCTGATGGTTTGGGTGATCGTGAAGATGAAAATGAAAAGCGAACTTAAAACTAAAACTAACTACTAACCTACATACTAGAAGAAGAAATGGAAAACTACAGGAGAATAAGGCAAATAAAGGACAGGAGGAAAAGAAATGCCCTCAACCCTCGAAGGAGGCGGATTGAGGGACTTGGAAGGAAGGAGAGCCATGAAAGGCAGATAGGAAAGTGAAAGAGGAGAGGGTCCGTCCCAAAGGTAAGGGAAAAAAAGGGAAAACGGATCCAGCTCAGGAATCCCTCGGGGTCGCCAACTCCCGAACTCACCAGCCGTGAGCCCCTGAGGGTGTAGCATTATCTAGGGTGCACCAAAAGTGGTGGGGCTACATACACCCGGCCTCCTTGAGGGCCTTAAGCAAAAGGCAGGAGATAACATGAAAAGAAAAAGAAGGCTGACCCCTCGCAGAAGGAGGGAATCAGAAAAGATGAAACAAGGGCCAATTAAGGCGGGAAAGGAAGTGACTCCCTAGGCCTCGGATACCCTAATACCGTCGGGGTCGGAAGAGAACAAGAGTTGACCAAGTGAGGTCGACAGGAAAGAAGACAGAGAGGAGCCCGGCACAAGTAAGTGGAAGCAATGCCGGACTCAGCTGGGGCCCCGTGGTCGCCAACCCACATCCCACTAGATGTGAGCCCCTGGGGGTGCCGGGGATCGAACCCGGGGCCTCCGGGTGAGAGGCAGACGCGCTACACCAACACCACGGGGCCGGCACCTGTAGTAATGGTCAGGAAAAGATCTGGAGATGATGTAGTAATAGATGTTTACTCCTCCGCTGTCTGTAACCCATCCGCCGTCCCAAATAGGGTCACGACTTATATAGATTCAATTACAGCTGAATCCGCCATTTTCACTGTTAAGTATGGACAAGTACAGTATTGCCAAACCTGCACTCATAGTGCTACTTTGTAACTTATATGTAATATTGGTTCGCGCTGGTTTTGCCGCTTAGTTCGAAACTGGAATCCTTGTGATCAGCGTTCTTAACAGTGGTGAATACTGTTCTACATGCAAAACAAACCTAACCTGGGGCATATGCCCCAGACTCCCTTGCTTGTAGTGAAATCAGTAATTTTCGTCCAGACAGTCATCGAACCAAGTAGCGACCAATGATTTCCTCCAGACACCCATTTTACTTCATCTGTATTTTTTGTCCAGACAGTCGCCAAACCTTGTTACAGGTGATAACCAAAATTTGTGTTTTAACTGTAGTGAAGTGAAGTTGGCACCAATGTGTGTGCCTCGGTCCAATTTTGAACTACGGTGTTCAAGTGCGATAGACCACACGAAGCAGGTATTGCCACCAGCAGTGCCTGTTGACTTCTTTCGTTATCTATTCCATTATGAAAGAATATTTGGATACCGAGTGTGCCGAGATTGAATTTTAGCCCCATGACAATGTGCAATGCTTGACGGGTATTCCCGTATGTAGTATGTTTAGTGCTTTTGATTATGCATCGACGGTGGTAAAAATTTACATTAAATAACATTACATTGTCTTTGATATGAAACCACTCAACAGCACTATATCTTCAAGCTGTGGCTTAGAGGATTTTCTGCAGTTAATTTCCCAGCTTATATCAGACACAAGTGTGGCAATAGCCTGACAAAAGATATCGGCAAACACCCTGTGAACATTAATAGACTTTTGGTAGAGACGATCATCTTATTTCCTTCATAGGCCTACTAAGGACGTAAATCCTGTCGTTGTGTTTATCATTTCCGGGGCTCTATTCTCATTTTTGTGCGCAATGACGGAGTATAAATTATTATTCTGTAATGCCTCTTAGTAATTTTATTCACACTATGTTAAATTTATTACCGGCCTTCCGAAAGGTGTTAGAACCGAGTATTTAATTATTAGTTATTGTTGCTGAACAGCGAGGTCATATGCCCATAATTTAATTATTGCCATGTTCTATGAAAGTACCGCACTGTGCTTCTGATTATGCATCGACTGTGGTAAAAATTAACATTAAATAACATTACTGTGATATCAAACCACATAACAGTCTATTAAGCAAAGTATTGTGTATTTAATTTTTTTCTTTCTTATTTACAGTTCCAATTTTAACACCTAGGCGATTGAAGAGGCAACGGCGCCCATCCCAGGACAACAACAAAGAAGTTCAGCAGTTATTAGAGGCTAAAAGAAGGCTAGTGGAACTTCAAATTAAAGTTACCGAGCAAGAGTGGGAAGAAAAAAGAAAGAGAAATGCAGAAGATACTGAAGAAAATAAGAGAGATCGGGAATGGAAGGGAAAGATGGCGGAAGAAGAGTGGGAAGACAGAATGAGGAAAAGGGCAAGCGACGAAGAGGAACATCAGCTAAGAATGGATATTTTGGAGCTGGAAAAAGCCAGTTTGAATGTTCAATTGGAAAATTAATCTATGCTTATGAAATGAATAAAGAAATTATTAATTGAACTGTTATCTCTTTTACACAAGGTTACGAAAAAAATAGTTGAGCATTGAAGAGCGTGCTCGGCTGTCGCCGTCACAGAGGATAATACATTGCCGTAGTTTGAAGTTGTTGATATCCTCGTATCGCACTTTTTTACTGTTTCGACCTGCATTAAGAATGAAAGTGAAAACAAGATGCATTATTAGAGCTTCTTGCACTATTTCATGTTTGGGCTATGATGTCAACAAAAACTCGCACCATAAACTTTTCATGCTAAGTTTCAATTTTTTGAGATACTACCAAAACCGTGATAAGCGTATCAATGCAACAACTTAGCGCAGAAAGCAATGTACTCCTACCTGTTTCTGATTACCAAGCACACCTTTCAGATTGTCAGTTAAATATGTGAAATCCTGAATGTTACCCTGTACGGTATTCCTTAAACTAGACCTATCAGCTCAGCAACCATATTGTGGTGTAGTGGTCAGCATTCTTAGCAGTTTGATTCCTGACTTTCATATATTTAATTCTGGAACAGCTTCACCAGACAGAACTGAGAAGAGGCGAGCTCAATTCGCACCTCAGCCATCCGCAGCTCGCCTCTTCTCAGTTCTGTCTCGTGAAGCTGTTCCAGAATTAAATATACGAAAGTCAGGAATCAAACTACTAAGAATGCTGACCACTACACCACAATATGGTTGCTGAGCTGATAGAAGTGGTATTCTGCAGCTTCCCACTTCTACGCCAGGATGATTCCAAACTTACAGCCATGACTGCCTCCTTCAAAATCCTAGTTACACAACTGTCATAAAATATGTTTTACCCAAGTAAATGTTTAAATTTGTTTTTAGAATCAATTTGGTGTTTTGCCTAAATAAACAGCATTTTCAAAAATAATTTGTCGGAATGAGTCGGATATCAAATGCTTTATTTCATTTTTGTGACATGGCAACTTCTGAGATATGACATCATATTTGAGTGAAATGCATGCACTACTACAGACACCGTAACCCAGGTTAACAGACAATATACAGGGTTACATGACCACGTGTAACCTCCTAAAATGATGACGATAATTGTTGTTTTAAGGGGCCTAACATCTAGGTTATCGGCCCCCTCCTAAAATGAAACAATATCCTGTCCAGTTACATAATATCATTGAACCTAAACTAAGGCTATACAATACATTTACTTTGATATGGACATGGCTGTCTGTCAAGTTCTGATAGAGAAAACTATCTCTGGGTGTACATTCAATACTTGAATTTTTGTTCAGGTAACTGGTTAAAGCCAACAAGTATTAAATGGGCAAAAATCAACACTATATTTGTACATCACGAGTGTGGCTAAATACTGTAATAACCAGAATAACTCCTGGCACTACAGCCCAAGAAGGGCCTAAGCTTACCAAGCGACCGCTCTCCAGCCATTTGGCCTGCAGATCATAGGGTGACGCATGGTCAACGCATCGGGTCCCCTTGGCCATTAATCTTGGTTTTCGTGACCAGGGCGCTGCCTCACTGCAAAACAGCTACTCAATGTCCCCACGAGGCTGAGTGCACCCCGTTCCAGCCATCACACACGTTTTTGAAATCCCTGACGGAGCCGGGAATCGAACCCGGACCTTCCGGGTGAGAGGCAGCACCACAGGGCCGGCACAGTGTGGCAGAAGGTTATCAATAAAGAGTAATGAATAAAACCATTTTGGTGGATCTGCAAATAAGGTTCAATGTAAAACTCAGCAATTTTTCTAGGTTTGTCCCCCCAGGGGCTCACATCTAGTGGGCGTGGGTTGGCGACCACGGGGCCCCAGCTGAGTCCGGCATTGCTTCCACTTACTTGTGCCGGGCTCCTCTCTGTCTTCTTTCCTGTCGACCTCACTTGGTCAACTCTTGTTCTCTTCCGACCCCGACGGTATTAGGGTATCCGAGGCCTAGGGAGTCTCTTCCTTTCCCGCCTTAATTGGCCCTTGTCTCATCTTTTCTGATTCCCTCCTTCTGCGAGGGGTCAGCCTTCTTTTTCTTTTCATGTTATCTCCTGCCTTCTGCTTAAGGCCCTAAAGGAGGCCGGGTGTATGTAGCCCCACCACTTTTGGTGCACCCTAGATAATGCTACACCCTCAGGGGCTCACGGCTGGTGAGTTCGGGAGTTGGCGACCCCGAGGGATTCCTGAGCTGGGTCCGTTTTCCCCTTTTGTCCCTTACCTTTGGGGCGGACCCTCTCCTCTTTCACTTTCCTATCTGCCCTTCATGGCTCTCCTTCCTTCCAAGTCCCTCAATCCGCCTTCTTCGAGGGTTGAGGGCATTTATTTTCCTCCTGTCCTTT
This sequence comes from Meconema thalassinum, assembly GCA_946902985.2. Classification (NCBI taxonomy): domain Eukaryota; kingdom Metazoa; phylum Arthropoda; class Insecta; order Orthoptera; family Tettigoniidae; genus Meconema; species Meconema thalassinum. Next base: position 497,545,749 of record OX336392.1, on the reverse strand, counting down.
ATTTGCCTTATTCTCCTTTAGTTTTCCATTTCTTCTTCTAGTATGTAGGTTAGTAGTTAGCTTTAGTTTTAAGAGCGCTTTTCATTTTCATCTTGATGATGATGATAATTGTTGTTTTAAGGGGCCTAACATCTAGGTTATCGGCCCCTGATGGTTTGGGTGATCGTGAAGTTGAAAATGAAAAGCGAACTTAAAACTAAAACTAACTACTAACCTACATACTAGAAGAAGAAATGGAAAACTAGAGGAGAATAAGGCAAATAAAGGACAGGAGGAAAAGAAATGCCCTCAACCCTCGAAGAAGGCTGATTGAGGGACTAGGAAGGAAGGAGAGCCATGAAAGGCAGATAGGAAAGTGAAAGAGGAGAGGGTCCGCCTCAAAGGTCAGGGACAAAAGGTTGATGATGATGATGATGATTGTTGTTTTAAAGGGCCTAACATCTAGGTTATCGGCCCCTGATGGTTTGGGTGATCGTGAAGATGAAAAATGAAAAGCGAACTTAAAACTAAAACTAACTCCTAACCTACATACTAGAAGAAGAAATGGAAAACTAAAGGAGAATAAGGCATATAAAAGGACAGAAGGAAAAGAAATGCCCTCAACCCTCGGAGAAGGCGGATTGAGGGACTTGGAAGGAAGGAGAGCCATGAAAGGCAGATAGGAAAGTGAAAGAGGAGAGGGTCCGCCCCAAAGGTAAGGGACAAAAGGGGAAAACGGACCCAGCTCAGGAATCCCTCGGGGTCGCCAACTCCCGAACTCACCAGCCGTGAGCCCCTGAGGGTGTAGCATTATCTAGGGTGCACCAGAAGTGGTGGGGCTACATACACCCTGCCTCCTTAAGGGCCTTGAGCACAAGGCAGGAGGTAAAAGGAAAAGAAAAAGAAGGCTGACCCCTCACAGAAGGAGGATATCAGGAATGATGAGACAAGGGCCAATTAAGGCGGGAAAGTGAAAGACTCCCTAGGTCTCGGATAACCTAATACCGGCGGGGTCGGAAGAGAACAAGAGTTGACCAAGGGAGGTCGACAGGAAAGAAGACGGAGAGGAGCCCGGCACAAGTAAATGGAAGCAATGCCGGACTCAGCTGGGGTCCCGTGGTCGCCAACCCATGCCCACTAGATGTGAGCCCCTGGGGGACATTTTCATCTTCACGATCACCCAAACCATCAGGGGCCGATAACCTAGATGTTAGGCCCCTTAAAACAACAATTATCATTATCATCATTTTCTAGGTTTGTGCCGTGGGGCACCAAGAGCCTGCTGATGAGCCAGCCTGGTGTTCCGAGGCGAAACCCCACACAAGACACGGCATAAACTGAGAAAAATTGCTGAGTTTTAATACACTGGCTGTGAAAGCCAAAGTTCAATTTGGTTGTTTTTTTATTGCTCCAACAAAAATTCATCATATTCCCGTATGCTAATATTGTGCTTGAATTGAGGCTGTTTTTCTCTTACCAAGGTGGGCCAGGTTCAATGCACGTAAGATTTTCTAAGTGAAATGGCATGTCCCGTGGTTCGGAGATCTCGTGCCTCATGATCACAAGATTTACAGTCACGTAAAAGTACAAGCATCCTTCCTTAAAACAAGGTGACACCAACTGATCCACAGTTCACTCCACCAATTTCTGCTGGTGTCCTTGTGAGTTCGTGTAAGTGAATCTAGTAGTCTTGTAATAGCCCTCTGGAGATGCTGCTGGCCAACAGCGCAGCACACAAACTAAGACATCCGGGAATAGCTAACTTAGTTATAGAAGGAAGGGTCGAGGATAAGAACTGTAGGGGTAGACCAAGGTTAGAATATGTTAAATAGATTGACTAGGATGTAGGGTGTGGTAGCTATGTAGAGATGAAACGATTAGCTCAGTTCAGGGAAGCATGGAGGGCTGCATCAAACCAGTCAAAAGACTGAAGACTCATACACACACCTAGTGGCTCAACAAGTTAGCAAAATGATCACGGATCAGTGCACGAAGCACATGATCATTTCTTGCTGGTAGGCCTAGTGCATTTGCAGGCTCATCCGGAATATGTCCATTTATGTCCTGCACAACCATTTCTTCAGGTGGAATTTCCTCATTCTCCATACATGCAATGTTATGCAGAACTGCAGTTGCAACTACAATTGCTTCCACCCGTTCTACATGAACTTTCAATCCTCCACTCAAGATGGGAAATCTCCTCTTCCATACACCAAACATTCTCACCACAGCATTCCTCGTTCGAATCTGCGATTCGTTGAACAATTCTTCCACTTCATTTGCTGGCTGCATTAAGGGAGGTATTACATGGTTTGTAACTTGGTACCCACTATCACCAAGAAGCAGACCTTGCCCAAAAGCCCCTCTTTTAAATCGCCTCCTAATGGACGAATTATTAAACATTGTCTGGTCATGTGAAGACCCAGGCCATCTACATACAACGTCAAGTATGCAAAGCTGGGCATCACATATCGCCTGAACATCCGGAAATATTCTGCATTTCGTCCACCTATGGATGAAAAATAAATTCCATTCAGATTCACTTGTATTTGATTTGTACACAATATACCATTACAACGTAAGCCACCATAACATGAGATTATTTAACTCCATAGAGTCAAACTTTGCTCCACTTGATAAACGAAGTGATACGAACAGGCAAGGTTGCTAACCCTAGTGTGTTACCTTGCAAGGAAAAAAAATTCTTGATAACGATGAAAGTTTTAATAGGAGCAAAGTAACCTCATCTCATGGTATTTTAATTTAAATATAGGTCAATGTGGACACAATTACCTGGTGATTGAATCCGAACTTGTGTGCAATCTAAAGCTCCAACTACCCTAGGGAATCGAGCTATATTATAAAACTGTAACCGAGCCTCATTTTGCCCTGCTTGGGTGTCTGGAAATTTTATGTAAGTGGCTCTTCAATTTGCGATGGCATTGCAGGTTTCATGAACTGCAGCACATGCTGCAGTTTTGCTAATTCCAGCAGAGTCTTCAAATGCCGTAAACATGGGGCCTAGAGGGAGATAACGAAGAGTCAACAGCAATTTTGTCATCCCTTGTACTGCATGATTCCTGAAATAACGTAAAAGAAAAGTAAATTAAATCTATGGAAGAGGGACATGTTATATAATCATTGTAAAAACCTCCCCATGTAGGCCTATTTGTGTAGATCATATTAATATTAAGTTTAACCGCCCAAGACAATGTTGACCGACTGAAGAACACTTTTATATAGAATCTAACATGGGTACTCAAAAGAAAATGAAGTTTTCTATTAAAGTGCATAATCATTGTTTAGTCAAAATTAAAGAAAACATTGGCCATCAGGCAGTAAAGGGTGCATTCATGGCTCCTCGGATTAGGTTATGCAAAACTCAACTCCTCCACTTGTAGGCTACATGAACGTAATTGCTTTTTTTTTAACACACTTCGTATAGCATAGACTGATCGGCATCTGCGGTATAGGCCTAGGCCTATTAGATTTTGATGAACATACCTAATGATAAGAGGATACCGGTATCAATCTAATCTTATATTCACCACATACCTCCTTGTTGGGGATTCCAGAGTATGCCCAATTTCATTGTACAATTGCTGTACAGTTACGTTTTTCATCTTGAAACGTGTGAAGAAATCTTCCTCGTCGAGTGTATTCATATAATCCGGACGTTCTTTAATATTTCTCCTCCGTCTAACTATTGGCAAATCTTCATCGTCCGACGACTCGAAAATATTGACTTCATACATGTTGTAAAACACTTAAGACGACGTATACTGCGACAAAATAAATCCTTTGATCGATTAGTTTCAAATCACGTAAATATTTACAAACATGAACTTAAAAGATCCAGCAGTAAACATTTCTTACCTTGCAGTATCACAGATCAAGTAGGCCTATAGGTTATGGGTTGATGACCACGTAATATACAACTCGTCTGAAGTAGAGCTATAAACTACCTAAAATGCAGAATGCATTGAATTGAACCAGTACCAACGAAAACATATTCTGAAATGGTCCGCAATTACTTATAATAAAGAAGTGTTCGCGTCATTAAATGCGTTTCACCATATGCCACATTTATCTGCTAGATATAGAGTTATACCCACCTAACAGCACGGGATAGTTTATCCCTAGACATATCCATAGGAATGGCGTATCAGCAACATTGTAGAACGCACGAAGTGGCAGATAGCCGGATTTATCCGTAACTGACAGTTACGTAAGAGATACCTGGACATTGTAAATTCGGCCCTAAAACGAACATCTAAAAAGAGATGAGATCCAGTGATCCACGCCGTGTTTTATTTTAATATACAGTTCACTTGCCCAGCATCATGAGTCAATCAATCAGTAGTTGTCATTTAGAAGTGGAAAAGAACGGCCAGAAACATCGACCCTGTTTGAAGCGGGATGTGATGATGATGGAAAAGAAGATTACATGTAGTTGTCATAATGGGGTTAGATTTTACATTTATTAGGCGTAAAATGTACACAAACACGTCCATATCCTCAATTGTGGAAGCTACATTTACATTGTTCTCTAACAGCTTTTTAAGAATGGTATTCCTCTCTTCAATAAGGTCATTCCTTCTTCTCTTTTCTTGCAATTTCTTTGCTTCCAATTCCATCTTTCTCTCGCACTTGGCCTTATCAAAATCTAACCTATCTTTCTGATATTTTAAATGCTCTTGCCTAATATTCTGCAAAACATCAACTCTCTCTTTCCACCTGACCTTATTAAAAGCCTGTTTTCGAAAGTGATACAAGACGTTTCGTTTGGCACAGCCGGTGTAGGGTCACCTGCTGGTACAGAGGCTGCCTCACTGCAGGAAGCAAAACTTCCTTCGACTCTTTCAGATGATGTGGTTACTGGAAGATGGGCAGTTGTGGTAGTTGACAGGAGTTGTTCACGGTGAATATTTCGTCTCTTCTGAAATATTTCGTCCAGTTCCATCGCATACTCATAGGTCTTACGACCCCTTCCTGTTTAATTAGTACTGTCAATGTACTTCTTGTAATTTCTTTCAATTGCACACCCCTATTCTCACAGTTGGCTGGGGAGACTTTCACATGAAACTCACTATTCATCTTCACAGATATAAACCCCCAGAATCTCTTCATGTTCCTAACCTCCATCGACTCCACCTTATTCCTATATTTCTTGAATAGGTATATTAAAATTTTTGTGTTGTCGAGTGACCATGACCTATATTCGACATCATTATCATTTTCTGGAGTGGAATGGGGTGGAGTGGAATCAAGTGGAATGGAGTGGAGTGTCTTGAATAACCACAAATTCTTGTAGTTCGTCTGCAAAAAGCAAACAGTTGAATTGTATTATACAGTCTAAAAATAAATAATCGTTAAGCCTTTGCATCGTATTAATTATTCTAGTATTACCCATCGCGGCTTCGCCCGCGAATATTGCAGTTGTAAAGAGTACACTTAGCAACGTCTCAATCATGAATGCTATGACATAGGCCTATTTATCATTTAATTTTGAATAATAATGTTACGTGCCACCCCCTAGTGGCACTTTTGTTAACTGGATTACGGTGGGGGTACAAAGCACAACACCAATTACTGCTTAAAGAAATAATTAACTTTATTGTGGCCAGAAAATTTCACTAATCAGCAAATACAAGCAATTAGGAGCCTTACTCCAGTTTCCTCAAGTCTCTTCCTTATGCGCTCTTGGCCCCTTTCACTTGCAACAGACCACAGAAGTTAATCCGTCCTAATGAGTCCGGTGGCCTTGACAGAAGCTACCTGCCCCTCTTCCTCAGGTACAACAAATACAGTTACTTACGAGCACTTGATGTACGCTGTTCACAAGCTGGGAGAAACAATGTCACTGGATTTCGTAACTCGCACAGCACTTCGTCACCACACTTCTGTCGCACAAGATAATCGCTCGCACTAGCTCGTAAAACACAACAACCACTCCTGCGTGACAGGTCGCACTTATATAGCAGGCCGGTGACTCAATAAATGCTTCTAGATCCATCCAGGGTTCACGGCTTCGCGAGGTTTCCATCGCTGGTCCAGTCACGAATATTCTGGACTATCCCTTTGTCCAAGTAGCCCTGTTGCATAAGGCGCGCGCAATACAGGAGGCAGGCCGCAGCCCAGCCCTGGGGCAGTTGTGACTCATGCGGCGAGCGATGACACAAACTCACAGCCGTAACACCACCCCCTTCCTAAAAAGGCTGATCGTCCCGATCAATCATTGGTCCGTCTGTGTCCCTCCGAAGGCTGCGTCTCGAAGTTCCTCCCTTGGTCGGAGTGCAGCTCCAGGGGTACTCCGTACCGGCTGACGAACTCCTTCACCAGGGTCTCTGCGATCGTCGCGGCTTCTTGGTTAGGGAGCGCATACGCCTCCGGCCATTTGGTAAAGTAGTCGCTGACGACTAATATGTAGCGGTTCCATGCCTCGCTTAACGGGAATGGCCCAGCAACATCGATGGCCACTCTCTCCATGGGGCCGCCCACGTTGTAGGTCTTCAGTGGACCCCGTCGTCTTCGTCCTGGGCCCTTGCTGGCTGCGCAATCGTGGCACCTCGCGCAGTGGTTCTCCACGTCTGTTCGGCAGCCGATCCAGTAGAACCGCTCTCTCAGCTTCTCCAGGGTCTTCTTTATCCCTAGGTGTCCACCAGATGATCCTCCATGAACTTCCTTCAGGACTTCCTCCGTCATAGCCTTTGGAACGACGACTTGTTCCCGAGATGTCTTCCCGTCGGTGCTCTCCCAGGCGCGGTAGATGAGGCCATCCCTTACAATCAGCGAGTCCCACTGCGCCCAGTAGGACTTAAACTTTGGGCTGCAGTCACTCACAATGTTCCACCCGGGTCTGGGGACACAGGCCCCCTTCCATTCGGCTATCAGTCCCAGGTCATCATCTTCTGCTTGTGCCCGCGTGAAAGATTCGCGGCTCCAGCTCCCTTGAAGTTCCGCGGTAGTCCTTCGGCACTGTATCCCGGTGTTCTCCTCCCTTCGGGCACAGAAGGTGCAGTCTTCGGGGCACGGTCTTCGTGACAGGGCGTCGGCGTTAGAATGCAACTGGCCTTTCCTGTGCTGAATCTCAAAGTTGTACTGTTGAAGCCTCTCTAACCACCGCGCGAGTTGACCCTCGGGCTGCTTGAAGTTCAGGAGCCACCGCAGGGATGCATGGTCGGTCCTGATGAGAAATTCTTGCCCATACAGGTACTTGTGGAAGTGTTCAATGGTCTTCACGATGGCGAGCAGCTCCTTCCTGGTGACGCAGTAGTTCCTTTCTGGCTTTGACAAGGCCTTGCTGAAGTAGGCCACTACTCTTTCCTCGCCGTCCACTACTTGCGACAGGATTCCCCCTATGCCAAAGTCGCTGGCATCGGTATCGACGATGAACCTTGTTCCAGGTCTGGGGTAGGCCAAAATAGGCGCGGTGCACAGAGCCTGCTTGAGTTGTTCGAAGGCACTGTGGCATTCTGCTGTCGACGTGAAGAGTTGGTCCTTCTCAGTCAGTCGATGTAAAGGTTTGGCGATGTCGGCGAATCCTCTCACGAAGCGACGGTAATAAGTGCAGAGTCCCAGGAAGCTTCGTAGTTGGGACTTGTCCTTCGGAACTGGCCACTCCCTCACAGCTGCGGTCTTCTCTGGGTCGGTGCGCACCCCTTCTTCGGAGACGATATGCCCAAGGTACTGGACCTGCTTCTGGAAGAGCTGACACTTCTTGGGGCTCAACTTCAGCTGGGCAGCCCGTAGCTTCATCAAGATCTCCTTCAGGTTGCAGTAGTGCTCCTCGAAGCTTTTTCCCAGAACGATGACGTCGTCTAGGTAGACCAGGCAGGTCTTCCAGTGTAGTCCCCTCAGAATGGACTCCATTAGCCTTTCGAAGGTCGCAGGGGCGTTGCACAGACCGAATGGCATGACGGTGAACTGCCAGAGTCCGCTGCCCACAGAGAACGCCGTTTTCTCGCGGTCCTTAGGGTGGACCTCCACCTGCCAGTAGCCACTCTTCAAATCCAAGGTGGAGAACCATCTTGATCCTGATATGGTGTCCAGCGTGTCGTCGATCCGGGGTAGAGGGTAGCTGTCCTTCTTCGTGACGTCGTTCACCCGCCTGTAGTCCACGCAGAACCTGGTGGAACCGTCCTTCTTCTTCACAAGCACGACCGGAGAACTCCAAGGACTATGTGATGGCTCGATCACCCCTTGATCCTTCATCTCTTCTACCATCCGGTCGACTTCGGCTTGCTTGGCGAGCGGGACACGTCGGAATGGGGCCCTAATCGGTGCGCTGTCCCCAACGTCGATTCTGTGCTGGACCAAGCTTGTCCTGCCGAAGTCTTTGCTCCCCACGGAGAAGACATCCTGGAATTCGCGTAGCAGGTCCTGAAGTTGGCGTGATTGCTCCTCGTCTAAATGGTCCTGGGATCCTTGGTACAGCTTCTGTAGTTCTTCTGGCAGTGTGCGTCTTCCTCGGTTGTCCGTCTGCAGGTGTCCGTCTGTCGTATCTGTGATGCGGGCAATCCAGGTAACGGGCTCGCAGACTCCTAGGTTGGTGTTCCGGTGAACCGTAATGTCGTAGTCGTTCAGGTTGGACAGGCGGACGTACGGCCGAGACGTCGTGTTGATGAGAGTCTTGGCAACTAGCAATCCTTTTGTCTGGATGTCCTCATATTTTGGTTCGATGACAGCCGCCACTCCCTCAGCTGTTCCGTCGACAATTACGGCAGCGCTGACTTCCGTCCTGGCGGGAACGATGACGTCCTCTCTCAGCCTTACTCGCCGTACGGTGATGGACTCGTGCGCAAGTTGCAAAGCAAGTTCCTCACCTCCGAAGTGCAGAGTGTTGGTACTCAGATCCAAGATGATGTTGTTCTGGTCCAGGAAGTCCAGTCCGATGATCACTTCATTTGATACGTCAGCCACAAGCACTGGATGCTTTATCGCCCGTCGACCAATGACGAACTCCAGTGATGCTTCGCCATGTACCGGTGCGGTTATTAGCTGGAGGTTCCTTTGTGTGGGTTGCACTCTCCACTTCGGGATCACGGTGGGGCTGACGATGGTCCTCGATGCTCCCGTGTCGATTAGCATGGGCCAGCTCACTCCGTTGATGACTCCGTCGACCATCAGGCTGCTTTTATCCCTCCGTAACTGCGTCACACGAACTTGGACTGCCGGGGCTTGACGACTGTCACAAGCCAACCTTCGCCCCTCATGGCTGGCTGATACTTGCTTTCCTGGGCCGCGCGGTTTCCCTACGACTGACTGTCCCGACGGAAACTCTTGGCGGCGGCGATCACCGCAGTCCTTGCTCAGGTGGCCTCTCTTACGGCAGGTCCAGCAGGTTGGTAGTCCTCTTCCGGGCCGCCTCTCCGGATGTCCTTCGGCTAAGTTTTTGTTGGTGGTACTGCGACTCTTGAAGAACCGGCCTAGCACCTCCATCAGTTCATCGGCCAGGGGCTTGGTCTTGTTGGCTTTGGCTGGTTCGTCGACGTCCACCTGACGCACCCGCGCGTGCATTCTGGATGCCTGTTTTGCCTTCTCGAACTCAAGTGCGTGGCTCAGCGCATCTGCCAGGGTCTTATTGCGCGCGAAACGCAGCGCCTGTTGAGTGTCCGAGTCCCGTAGCCCGTCGGTGAAAGTCTGCGTCGCTATCTGCTCCAGAAAGTCGGCCGGCGCTGTTGGGTAGGCGAGCCTTACGAGGCGTGCGATGTCCATCTCGAACTCCTGCAGGGTTTCCGCGTTCTTCTGTACCCGGGTCCGGAGCTGCATCTGGTAGGCCTGCTGAAGATGGCTATCTCCATATCGAGACTCCATATGGGCGATCAGTGAAGCGTAGTCCTGGGATCCAGTCGGGATGGCCTGAAGGACGTTAAGAGCGTCACCTCTCAGCGCTACAATGAGAGCTGTAGCCTTTTCTGTGTTGTTCCAGTTATTGATGGAACAGGCCGCCTCGAACTGACGTAGGTAGGTGCTCCACGGGACCTTTCCGTCGAAGGTTGGGGGCGTCACTCTACTATGTCCCGTTCCTGATATTCCCGGTGTAACGGTGGGCGGGCGTTGGCGCAGCTCGGAAACTTCCTCTCGTAGAGCGTTGAATTTCTCCTCCACCCCCATCAGCGGTCGTTGGCACAGCTCGGCAACTTCCACTTGCAAGGCGTTGAATTTCTCCTCCACCCCCATCAGCGGGCGTTGGCGCAGCTCAGCAACTTCCACTTGCAAGACGTTGAATTTCTCCTCCACCCCCATCAGCGGGCGTTGGCGCAGCTCGGCAACTTCCACTTGTAAGGCGTCGAACTTCTTTTCCACTGCTGCGACTTCCTCACGTAGGCCCTGTTCTAATTTCCTTTGGCTCTCCTCTAATTTCGTCAGCAGACACTCTTCCAGATTTTTCTGGCCATCAAGAAATTTGGCGGTTAGGTGCTCTGCTAACTTATTCTGGCCGTCTTCCATCTTCTTCTGGCCGTCTTCCATTTTGGCAGTTAGGTCATCCTTCAGGTCCTTGGCTAATTTCTTCTGGCCGTCTTCCATGCCAGTTAACTTTTCTAGCAATGCTGCCAATTTCTCCTCCATTTTAGTTGTTTGTCTTGTAAAGGGCATGCACTCACAGGAAAATGAGAGAAAATGACCTGCTCGGGTTTTGAAACCAGGACCGTCAGGTGTTGTGCTTGAGTTCGTAATCCCACTTCTGACACCAGTTGTTACGTGCCACCCCCTAGTGGCACTTTTGTTAACTGGATTACGGTGGGGGTACAAAGCACAACATCAATTACTGCTTAAAGAAATAATTAACTTTATTGTGGCCAGAAAATTACACTAATCAGCAAATACAAGCAATTAGGAGCCTTACTCCAGTTTCCTCAAGTCTCTTCCTTATGCGCTCTTGGCCCCTTTCACTTGCAACAGACCACAGAAGTTAATCCGTCCTAATGAGTCCGGTGGCCTTGACAGAAGCTACCTGCCCCTCTTCCTCAGGTACAACAAATACAGTTACTTACGAGCACTTGATGTACGCTGTTCACAAGCTGGGAGAAACAATGTCACTGGATTCCGTAACTCGCACAGCACTTCGTCACCACACTTCTGTCGCACAAGATAATCGCTCGCACTAGCTCGTAAAACACAACAACCACTGCTGCGTGACAGGTCGCACTTATATAGCAGGCCGGTGACTCAATAAAAGCTTCTAAATCCATCCAGGGTTCACGGCTTCGCGAGGTTTCCATCGCTGGTCCAGTCACGAATATTCTGGACTATCCCTTTGTCCAAGTAGCCCTGTTGCATAAGGCGCGCGCAATACAGGAGGCAGGCCGCAGCCCAGCCCTGGGGCAGTTGTGACTCATGCGGCGAGCGATGACACAAACTCACAGCCGTAACACCAATGCTAATTTGGTCAAGTCCGTAATCAATCAGACAGTAGCATATACATTTCAAAATATTACGAACGTCATGTCGTATCGCATGCATTAATTACATTTTAGTCCTCCAGGTATAACTTGCGTTTGGGTCATCAATTTATAAAAAGCATGAAAGTTGTGGAAAGTTTTTTCTACTTACCTTGCCGGTGTTACAGACGCTAATTGCTTTGACCCAAACGCAAGTTGTTCCATCTTTCATACATAAAGTGTGCATATTGATGACCGAGAACACTATCCTGGTAAAAGCCGTAGAATATTCATAATATAGCCTACTAATTCAGTTATTTTACACATACCTTGCATGCTGAGTTCAACTATGCCTTCCTTTCAGTCCAAATGAACGAATGAATGAATAATAGGGATAACCTGAACTAGTACCAACATATAGCGCACAGGTGGGGATCATTTTGTTCTCTCGTACAAATAACATTTGCGAATAACATACAATAGATTGTTACAAACGCATTAGAATCAAAATTTTTCGTATTATTAACTTATCATTCTTCAAATTCGAAGCGTAAAGAATGCCAACAGGAGGCAAATCAATGGAGTCCCATATGCATATTAGATCTGCTGCCTAACGATTTACTGCTCTCATGACTAGATAACAAACTGTTATAATTTGAAACCGGACACGCTCAGGTAACCGTATTATGTTGCGTTTTCGTACCTAAACAAGAAGTTCCGTGACGAACTAAAGAGCCTACTTTTCTTAAAAATTAAGATTCATGCCAATGATTAATCCATATGTATATGTCTAGATTAATGACGAAATTAAGTTGGTAATATAGAAATTTCTAATAAGTTCGAAATGCTGTATACCTGGCATAATGTAGCCCAATAGAGCACTACAGTTGGCAGCCCTGGTGACTGAATATATTCTTAGTTCCATCTCTTTAAGATACAGAATACAAAATTTGGTTGAAGTCCAATGAATAGCATGGACGTTACATGCAGTTAAACATTGGATCTAACAGAGCGGGTAAAATCATGTTGGCAACAATGTCATGCATGTATTGGTTTAGACATAATCTCAAATAATATGTTCTATTGTTGAGCCAATTTTGAATGAAATCCATTAGTTAATATAGATGTTACATGCATTTTAAAATTGATGATGATGATGATGATGATGATAATTGTTGTTTTAAGGGGCCTAACATCGAGGTTATCGGCCCCTAATGGTTTGGGTGATCGTGAAGATGATAATGAAATGCAAACTATAACTAAAACTAACTACTAACTTACAGACTAGAAGTAGAAATGGAAAACAAAAGGAGGATAAGGCAAATAAAGGACAGGAGGAAAAGAAATGCCCTCAACCCTCGAAAAATGGAAGGAAGGAGAGCCATAAAAGGCAGATAGGAAAGTGAAAGAGGAGAGGATCCGCCTCACAGGTAATGGATAAAAGGGGGGAAAACCAAATCCAGCTCAAGAATCCCTCGGGGTCGCCAACTCCCAGCCGTGAGCCCCTGAGGGTGTAGCAATATCTAGGGTGCACCAGAAGTGGTGGGGCTACATACACCCTGCCTGATGATGATGATGATGATGATAATTGTTGTTTTAAGGGGCCTAACATCTAGGTTATCGGCCCCTGACACACTGCCTGCTTAAGGGCCTTGAGCACAAGGCAGGAGGCAAAAAGAAAAGAAAAAGAAGGCTGACCCCTCGCAGAAGGAGGGTATCAGAAAAGATGAGACTAGGGCCAATTAAGGCGGGAAAGTGAAAGACTCCTTAGGCCTAGCATACCCTAATACCGTCGGGGTCGGAAGAGAACAAGAGTTGACCAAGTGAGGTCGACATGAAAGAAGACGGAGAAGAGCCCGACACAAGTAAGTGGAAGCAATCCTGGACTCAGCTGGGGCCCCGTGGTCGCCAACCCACGTCCCACTATATGTGAGCCCCTAGGGGAACCTGGTTGATCTTAAGAATACGCATAGTCATTTCCGTTATGGTACACGTAGCACATACGAAATTTGGTTGAAATCCAAATGATAGTTTAGAAGTTACATGTATTTAAATTTGGATCTCTCAGCAGGCTTAGAATCATGTTGGTAGCACTGACGTATATAAGTTACTCCAAATTAATATAGAATGACAGGTACTATACGTGTGCATAGTTTAACGCTGTCGGCTTGCATACTTTCTGATATATTGGTATTTGGATAAAATACATTGAGAGCATTTATTAACAGTTGGCAGCCCAGGTGTCTCTTAAGAATACGCTCAATCATATCTGTTTTTGTACACATAGCACATACGAAGTTTGGTTGAATTCCAATTGATAGTGCAGAAGTTATATGCATTTAAAATTGGACTTATCAACAGGCTTATAATCATTTTGACAACACTGCCATGTATGGCCTCCTGGAAATTAAACTGAAATATTATTATCTATACGTGTGCCAATTTTGAAATAGCTCCCATTCGTACCTTCCAAGATATACAACATGGAGCTCAAATTGAACACAGTAAGAGTATGTTGAATTTCCTGGAGATGAGATGGGATAGAGTTCAACAGGTCTTGATTGTTTGTGCACCACTTACGAAGAATGAATCCTCCACATTTCAGAAGATTTTGAAGTTCAGTTTGTATTATTTGAGCATCTTCAATTGAGTCTGCACCGGAGATGCAGTCGTCCACATAAAAATCTTGTCTGAGGATAGCAGATGCTCAGGAAAACCGTTCCGCTTCGTCGATGGAGAGTTGCGTAAGGCATGTAGTAACTGCCTTCAACTTCTTCAACAGTCATCTGATCAATCTTCTGCATGTGACCAAGCTTTTCGCATTCCCGCATAAAGTCAACATATCTCTCACGTAAGTCATCATCCGTTTGAAGTCGTCTTTCCAATAGGTAAAAGCGTTGAGTAGCCATTTCCTTTGATTTCCCAAGTTGCTGGGGATCATTTTTCAGAGGGAAGCTTACTATATATCTTCCAGACTCGTCTCTTTTGATATGTTCCTGGAAATGATGTTCGCACTCTTTTTCTTGAGAAGAGTAAACAATTTGGTTTATTTCCTCGAGTTGCCAGAAGTTTCCAAGGTGAGGTCATTGCGAAGAAGAAACCTTTGATTTTGCCGCAATTCCCCTTGGGGCGTTGGTTGAATGTAACTGCCACTGAGAATCTAGCAGAGTTGTGTGTTTGTCAACACTGGGAAACCACCTGAACGATTCTTCTGTTCCATCTTCAGAAGCTGCACAAAAAAAGATGATCCAATAAGCAGGTCTGTTCCTTGTGGTATGTAAAAGCTTGGATCTGCTAAGGATATGTCTTTAGGTAAATTCCAACCTTAAGAGGAATGTATGAGGCCAGTATGTTTCCTGTTATTCCCGGGAGCACAATGCAGTCAAACCTGAAGCTGTAGGCATTTACTGTAGAATAGACTTCTAAGCTCACTGTAGAATCAGAATCTGAAGAATGATCTCCAATGGATTGCAGTATTGTGTGGTGTTTCTGCCTTTTCAATTCTTTCCTTATTCGTATCAGGAGCACCAATCACAAATATATGTCACAAATGGTAAACAGTGATGATGATGATAATTGTTGTTTTAAGGGGCCTAACATCGAGGTTATCGGCCCCTAATGATTTGGGTGATAGCGAAAATGATAATGAAATGGAAACCAGAACAAAATTATCTGAGACGGAAAATACGTACAAAAAGGAACTCAGATGGAAACAACAAACAATATGGTCTTACAAAAGGGAATTTAGAACGAAAAGATGCATAAAAAGAAGAGATTGAAAAATACCCACAAAACGTAGGCTAGATTCAAAATACGTACAAAATGCAATGTAGCGTCGAAATACTCACAAAATGCAACTGAAATTCAAAATACTTACAAAATGCAAATGAGATCGAAAATACGTACAAAATGCAACTGAGGTTCAAAATACTTACAAAATGCAATTGAAATTGAAAATGCACAATGCAATTCAGATTGAAATATCCCAGTTCCTATCCAAATTATTCACAAAGTGCAATTGAAATTCAAAATGCTTACAAAATGTACGGTAGATTCAAACGACTCATGTGGATTGACAATACTTACAAAATGCAATTTAGATTGAAAATACTTGACAAAATGTAATTTAGATTCAAAATACCCACAAAATGCAATTGAGAATCAAAATATGTGCAAAATGCCCACCAAACAAAATGCAATTTAGATTCAAAATTCGTGCGAAATGCGGTTTTGGTTGAAAATACTTACAAAATGCAATTGAAATTCAGAATACTCACTAAAAGGCCCGGCCACCTACATTGAAAGACTTACTAAAAAGCAATTTAGATTGTCAATCTTTACAAAATGCAATTGAGGTTGAAAACAATCGCGAGATGTAAATTAGATCGAAAAAACTTACAAAATGCAACGTAGAGTAAAAATGCCGTAAAAATCGCTATAAGGGAATTTAGATACACGGTGAGCCAATTAACAAAAACAGTGCGGGAATCTTAAAGAGAAAAGGAAATATAAGGAAAAGGGGAGAGGAGAGGGGAGAGAGGCGAGGGTCCGCCCCAAAGGTAAGGGACAAAAGGGGAAAACGGACCCAGCTCAGGAATCCCTCGGGGTCGCCAACTCCCGAACTCACCAGCCGTGAGCCCCTGAGGGTGTAGCATTTTCTAGGGTGCACAAGTAGTGGTGGGGCTACATACACCCTGCCTCCTGAAGGTCCTTGAGCACAAGGCAGGAGGTAAAAGGAAAAGAAAGAAATGGCTGACCCCTCACAGAAGGAGGGTATCAGGAAAGATGAGACAAGGGTCAATTAAGGCGGGAAAGTGAAAGACTCCCTAGGCCTCGGATAACCTAATACCGTCGGGGTCGGAAGAGAACAAGAGGTGACCAAGGGAGGTCGACAGGAAAGAAGACGGAGAGGAGCCCAGTACAAGGAAGTGGAAGCAATGCCGGACTCAGCTGGGGTCCCGTGGTCGCCAACCCACGTCCCACTAGATGTGAGCCCCTGGGGGGGGGGTAAACATTGAGAATCAAATACAAATAAAATAATAATGATAATTAATAAAGACCCAAAGTACTCGGCTAACTATTCTAAATCTAATATTAAGTGAGGACATCAACATACAAGTCAGTTGAACAACTCACAAACATCTGACTGCCAGGTAGTCCGCAACCAAATTAAATGTCCTTTGTCCAGTAACGGGCGATGTCAATAGCATTCGGTTTGGCAAGTGTTAAATCTTCCATTGTGCATGTTGTTGGACATAGTGGGCACTGGTAAAGATGTTGGATTGTCTGTAGTTCCCCACAATCACATAGGAGAGAGTCACTCGAAAAGTCCCATTCCTGCAGGTTCTTCTTGGTTCTTCCAACTCCAGTCCATAGTCTGTTGAGCGCCTTCCATGTTGCCCAGCCTTCCATATGGCCCGGAGGAAGGCTTTCTTTTGGGGTCATCCAGCCGGACAGATGACCAGTTCTTTCCTTCCACATTCTTGCCCTAGCAGTGTCAGCATTGACTTTAAGGCTGACTGTTGTCCGAAGGAAGCTTTTCCTAGATTTAAGGCGAGTTCGGGCGGGGGAATATCCAAATAGTGGGTGTGTTTGTTATGTGGATGCCTTAAATATTTCCTTGTTCGCTGCTACCTCCCTGCGTATCTCCCCAGGAGCAATACCAGCTAAGCAGTGGACTTTCTCAACTGGAGTAGGCTTCAAGCAACCAGTAATGATTCTGCAGCTTTCGTTGAGAGCAGTGTCAACTTGTTTAGTGTGCGCTGATTTATACCACATTGGACTGGCATATTCGCCCGCAGAGTAGCACAGAGCTAAAGCTGATGTTCTAATGGTTTGTACCCGTCAACTTGCGAAGAATGTTTCTTGCGGATACCTTTTGGTGTTTTGATGTTTTGGCAGTGCTTCTTGTAGGTCAGTGTACGATCCAAGGTGATTCCTAGATATCTTGGAGTGAAACAATGATTTAGTATCTTTCCCTTCCAATACACTTTGAGTTTTCGGGATGCCTGAATGTGTTGCATGTGAAATGCACATATTTGAGTCTTTTCGGCCTTGGGTTTCAGTTGGTTCCAAGCTCTTCCAATGCATGTGTCAGAGAGATTTCTACTTCATCAAAACTGTTAGATTGGGTGACAAGTGCAAGGTCATCAGCGTAAATAAAGCTTTTAGTGCCTTTTGGTAGTGGTTGGTCATTTGTATAGATGTTAAATAGTATAGGAGCCAGCACACTACCTTGAGGCAAGCCATTCCTTTGATTCTTCCATCTGCTCCGTTGTCCTTGAAATTCAACAAAGAAGCGACGGTTTTCCAGAAGAGTAGCTATCATCTTCGTCACCTTGATGTCGCCAGTTGTGCAGTACAGTTTTTGTAGTAGGATGCGGTGATTTACGGTATCATAAGCAGCGGAAAGGTCCACGAATGCCACTCCTGTGATTTCTCGAAACCGTCCTCAATGCATTGGGTTAGGTGCAGGTTCTGTGCTGTGTTTTCTTTCCCGGTCTAAAACCAGCCTGTTGCGGTATAAGCAGTTCATCTACAACTCCCGTCAAACGGTTAAGTAGCATTCTTTCCATTATTCTTTCCTTTTCAATTGAAGTTGCTGAACAATCTTTTCCGAGACGAAGTTGCTCTGAGAACTCATTATCAATGATAGCTCGAACAGTATGAAATCTTCCTTTAGAGTTTTGACCTTGACAATGGCCGTACTTAATAACACTTGAGTTTTGGGTTGAAGTTTCATCGAATGGTAACTATAAGGTGCGTTCAAAAAGTAACGAGCCGGAGGCAAAATTACAGAGACCAGTACCTGTATGTTAGAAGTATTGGCCCTGGCTGTTGAGGCACTTGTCCCACTGTGATACGAGGCGGTGAATGGCTGTCTCATAAAATTTCCTGGGCTGCGATGTGAACCAGTTCCGCACGTACAGCTGGACGTCGACGTCCGAGGTGAATCGTTGGCCCCGCAGAGCCCTTTTCAGGGGGACCAAACATGGCGAATTCACAGGGAGAGAGGTCTGAACTGCATGGAAGGTGGCCGAGAATCTCCCATTTAAATTTCTGCAGGAGTTCCGCGACTGTGTTGGCCGTATGAGGTCGTGCATTGTCGTGGAGCAGAATGACCCCACGGGTGAGATTGTCTGGTCGTTTTGTTTTGATCGCTTGGCGAAGGTTGTCAAGGTTTGCGAGTAACGCTGGGCATTCACCGTTGTCCCGTGCGGCATGAAGTGTATCAGAAGGGGGCCATCTTGGTCAAAGAAGAACGTCAGCATTACCTTTCCTGCACTCGTGTGGATGGCCTTGCCTTTTTTGGGTGGTGGTGACCCTGGATGCTTCCACTGGAGGCTTTGTCGTTTGGATTCTGGTTCGAAGTGATGACACCATGACTCATCTCCAGCCACCACTCGTGCCAGGAACCCATTCCCTTTCCTCGCATAGCGTTGCAGATGACCAAGACAGTGGGAAATTCGACATGCTTTCTGGTGTGGTTGAAGACTATGAGGCACCCATTAGGCACACACTTTGCGCAAGTGCAGTCGTTCCTTCATGATGGTGTGCACACTTCCGACGCTCAATCCGACCACGGCGGATATGGCGTTTACTGTCACTCGGCGGTCTTATGAGTACATCAACCAGCTGGACGTTGTCATCGGTAATGCAGGGGGGTGCCCCAGACCGGGCATCATCGGCTAACGACACTCGTCCTTCCCGGAAGCGCTTGTGCCACGCCTTGACCCTTGCAAGGGACATGCTGTGTTCGCCGTACACTTGTGACATTCGGCGATGAATTTCCGTTCCCCCTACTCCTTTCGCTGTCAGAAACCGAACAACACCTCTTTGCTCTTCGTTTAACGCCTCCATGTCACAGTTTGCAATGCGACTGGCAGCGTTGGAAGATTGATGCATGCTGCTTATCGCTCTGTATCGCCACGTGACGTGGATGCGTGCCCTCTAGCGATGGGCTGTGACCTTTCACGATCTGGTTGGAACCACACCTCGTTACACACGCCACGATTAGCCGATGTAGTCACCGGTTTGCGCATTCCAGCCTCCGGCTCGTTACTTTTTGAACGCACCTTATAGATTGTGGATGGATTGTTTCTGTGCTCTTGGGCTTTTGATAACATACTAGCTTGTGGTTTAGGGAAACTTCTCGTATCATCATGCAACAAGGTATGATGTCGCTTACTGCATTGTTTGCACGTTGTCTTGGACGGGCATGCGTACCAATTGTGTGATGAACTAAGACAATTGCTACATATGTTGTTATCTCTTGTAATTTTAAACCTATCATGGATGCCCTTCCGTAGAAATTCTGGGCAAGCATAAAGTTTATGTGCCTCTACACATGACAACACTGACTACTGGTAACTTAGATACATAAGATTGATGTTGTAGAGTTAATCGTGTATTTGGCCTGGGATGATTGCTAAGATTGGTGCTAGGCGCTCCAGTAATGGTGCAAAGCTGCAATGTCTGACAACGCCTTTCTAAACAGCTGATAGAGTTGCTTGAATTCCACTGAATCATAATGAGCGTGTTCGGTTTCAAATTATAACCTTAGTTTGTTATCTAGTCATGAGAGCAGTAAATAGTTAAGCAGCAGATCTAAAATGCTTGGTTGAGAATTTAGGGCGTTGAGGGCGTGTTGATCAGCTAGCGTACTTCACTCTCAGTCGAGCTTGGTTTGGTAGATGAGTCAATAATTTCCCTGATGTGTTCAGCGGCGATTAACTTTGGTGAATGATAGCCATTGACTAGAATTTTGTACGCTACTGGGAAATTTAGCGTCCGAAATACTAATATTTTTGATGCAATCCTTTGCTTCGTCCTTCAAGGAAGAAGCAGGTAATGGTATTTTTCTTTGTTGGATAGGTCATTGTTATTGACTACTAAACCTTCGAATGTGTCCTTAAAATGTAACCTGCTGGTTAGGATTCCGCTAAAAGTAGGGAGATTGATTTTAGGGACTTTTATATTCCGTACGATATAAGATCAAAAACAGCCGCTGCAATAAAAGCTATAAATGCCATCAGATATATTATCCTAATATCACTTGAGACAGCAATGGCACTTTTTAGAACAAAGGTACTGCCCGTTTTGACATACGGACTTGATCTAAT
Source organism: Meconema thalassinum (assembly GCA_946902985.2). Lineage (NCBI taxonomy): Eukaryota > Metazoa > Arthropoda > Insecta > Orthoptera > Tettigoniidae > Meconema > Meconema thalassinum. The sequence continues at coordinate 497,525,264 of OX336392.1, read as the reverse complement.
ATGGGAATTTCTTACCTACAGACAGTTAGATGAAATAGAAAAAGTAAAATCTCGATTTCTCAAAAGAGTCCTTGGAGTAGCAAAGACAACCAAGTCTGGACTTGCATACGAGCTTGATAGAGAAACATTTTTAATAGATGACCTACGAATGTTACTACTACTGCCAATTTCAGACAATTACAGAGAACTGCTGCAAGATCTCCAGAATAAAAAACAGGACATCCCCAGGGAATTCTACACGTCAAATGCGATGTTGGACCGATGATGGATGCATCCATTCTGTGAAATGCGACATGTCGTGACCAGACTTGCGGTACATGGGTTTCACCACAAGATCTGCTCAAGGAAGGTGTTCCATAATCCAGATGGAAATTGCATTTGTGAACTATGTGGGAATGTATGTGAAATGTACCATATCGTTTCTTGCCCAAAACGAACCACGTCGATAGTGGCATACAGCACAGACTAGTGTACGAAATGTATGCTGTACGTCAACAACATGGCCACAGGCTGCAATAAAGATTATTATATTCCGTACTGTACCCGATAATCCGGAAAGGATCCTGTTGGAATATCCATTGCCCCGCTGGATTGCCTATTTCTAACAGCACCGGCATATACAACATTAGAAATCGCTTCCAACATGGCCTTTAGGGATTTACAGACAGCAGTTACCAGAATATTGTGGATCAACAACCAACTACACGGGGCACTCACCTTTACTTACCTCTCGGGGACTGGGAATTCAGCTTCGCCTACACTACATCCACTATATTCTTCACCTTATATTTAAAATGAATCACACTCCAACAACAATGGAAAACAATCAGAATAAAATTTATTATTAATAGGGTAAACTAATCTACTATAAACAAAATAACAATAAACGAATTTAACAATAGACATTAAAATTAAAAACACGCAAACATTCACACACCTCCTTTCAACTCTACATCTTATTACAATGCTGTATTAAAATTATGAGCATAAATCTTGGCTTGTTTTAGGCCTACAATGCGTAAAAATAAAAAGGTTTAATGAAGCCTCTTAATGGCATTCCAGACACAGGGTTTCATTCACAAGCCTGCGTTTGCAGAACGCACGTGCAGTAACTTTGTTTCATCAATGAAATACCGGCACCACGCCGTACTCGAAGCTGGTTTATACAATAAATACAAGGCGGTGAGTTTACACCTGCTCATATTATGTCATCGCTCTCAAATGCTAACGGTGAATCATTCTCGCTAGCCCACAGAGACTGCTTGTGTGTGCATTTATAAAAACACGTAAAAATTAACATTTAGATCTTACAAAAGTTCACATAACTATGCTGCTTCTTAAACAATCATTCTAAAAAAAAATTATACACTCTTTCATTCCCACCCCGCAATTGTTCTAGACCAATTCGGTTCCACAATTTCTCTTAACAATGAACAATCATACACACCAAAACATCCGCTCATAAAACACACGCTATTCCAAAACAATTGATTAATAAATCCTACTAAATTATTTAACTAATTAAATCATTTCCACAAAAATTATTTACATGTAATATGTTTATAATAATATCCATTATCTAGTGTTGCTAACGTGACACTTTCGAGATTCTAACTTCTCGGTGACAATATAATTCTTAACCAAATATATACACTGGTTTTTCACATAACCATCCTTTAACGTTCTGTAGTTTGATATACTGCATACACATCGTCTTATATAGGTTTCATTACACTGTCGGTATAATACAGTCGACTAATTAAGGTAAACTGTACGCAATTACATGATGATGATGATGATAATTGTTGCTTTAAGGGGCCTAACATCTAGGTTATCGCCCCCTGATGGTTTGGGTGATCGTGAAGATGAAAATGAAATGCAAACTTAAAACTAAAACTAACTACAAACCTACATTCTAGAAGAAGAAAAGGAAATATAAAGGAGAATAAGGCAAATAAAGGACAGGAGGAAAAGAAATGCCCTAAACCCTCGAAGAATGCGGATTGAGGGACTTTGAAGGAAGGAGAGCCATGAAAGGCAGATAGGAAAGTCAAAGAGGAGAGGGTCCGTCCCAAAGGTAAGGGACAAAAGGGGAAAACGGACCCAGCTCAGGAATCCCTCGGGGTCGCCAACTCCCGAACTCACCAGTCGTGAGCCCCTGAGGGTGTAGCATTATCTAGGGTGCACCAGAAGTGGTGGGGCTACATACACCCTGCTGCCTCCTTAAGGGCCTTGAGCACAAGACAAGAGGTAAAAGGAAAAGAAAAAGAAGGCTGACCCCTCACAGAAGGAGGGGGGTCAGGAAAGATGAGGCAAGGGCCAATTAAGGCGGGAAAGGATGAGACTCCCTAGGCCTCGGATACCCTAATACCGTCGGGGTCGGAAGAAAACAAGAGTTGACCAAGTGAGGTCGACAGGAAAGAAGACGGAGAGGAGCCCGGCACTACTGGCAAGACTACGGTCAGAATGAGTACATATTGCCACGAGATATGCTTCCATAGAACCAGATCGAAGGAAGCATATCCATGAACATTTTTCACCACGCCTTGGCATCGGGATCCACACTTAATGGCTAACACAAAATGAAAAGACAATCGACCACACTACCCTTTACTAAAAATACACATTACTTCCGCGAGAACTATTTATATCAGTGCCACAAGCACATAAAATCAAGCTGCCTAAAAAGGTCTTTCAGAAACAAGGTGAATATACAATCGTGGTCATCAGTAACTAACACTTGGGTAAACCCGATCGTTTCCCGAACACACCAAAGTTACAGAGGCGCATCAAAAAATGCGATAAAATATTTACAATAATTACGAGACAGCGGCTAACATGACAACAAAATACAAATCAGCATAATCATGAACTGCACATCTGATGTGAAGAACTTGTACCATATTTTAATCTAATTCGCTTCCAATTATACAGGCTTTAACTGATCGTTATCTCGGGAGCACGCATCTCGCCCCTAATGGCCTCCCTGTCCTTATCTGAGATCTGAACCTTCGCAGTCTGGAAATATCCAGCTCTGGTCATTATATCAACACCAGGCAGGTCTCAATTGTCTCTCAGGCACACGCTAGAGATCGAAGAAAATTCATCAATCACACTCTTAAATCAAACACATATCAACTCGTAGAACTGTCCTCAAAACTGCACCATGCAGTTTCGGGACCTGTAGAACACTTAACAGTGACATCATCCTTATGAGTCCTGTCTTCGACGCCATGCAGCTGACAGGTAACTGACCTCGGCCAGACCCCGCGCAGAATAATAATAATAATAATAATAAATAGACCCATGCCTTGGTATAACATACCATCACCTTCAATTTGCTCTAGATCACAGATAAACCTCTAAAAATAGTGCTCCAACACACAACAAATTACTACGTGCTCAAATACAAAAAAAATTGATTACCACAGAAGCTGAATTCTTCTTGCTAAGAAAATATGCAATATCGTATAAATTTTACAGCCTGTGTAATCCGAAGTTTCTCTCACAAAATATCATATTTCCCCCCCCCCCCGACACTGAAATTACGTTACCTAACCAAAGCTTCACTTGTCATCAGCGATACAGTCCGCTCGTTTGCTGTATCCGACGTAAAACACATTCTGTATACGAGTACAATTTAATCTACTGTCCCGCACAAAATGTAATGAAATACAAAAGAATAACCACGATGCTCTTCGCCAATTAAAATAAAGGTCGGTCACAACAAAAACACTTTAAACAACAACAAAAAACAAAAAAAAAAAACATAACAACTACACAATATATACAAGGATTCCCCGATTACCAAAACTAGGCTACATAATGAAATAAATCATTCTGTACTCATCCTTTCCAGTCTCCTCCACCGTTGACGTTTCCTGGGCATGACCCCAACCATGTGCGCTTAGCACCCAATCATTCCTGTGTTCGATTTCAGTAGCACCATTCTTATTTCAGCTGCTGATACCACGGTCTCCATTTCTGGCAGGCTGCTTCAAACAGAATTGTCAGTTTGTTTTATAATAGTGCCTAACACAATATCCCTAATAGATTGCTAGCGCGGATTTCTATATCCACCCACAAGTCCTGATAGCAATATTTATTGATGACTGTCCCTCACTTATAGCAGGGTGCTACCTAGAAACATTTCACACGCAAAACGCATTAATTTATACACTTGAAATTAGGTAGAATTCATCTCCTAAGAGCAATGATTTTATCAAAGTTTAAGTTCCTCTCTTCTACTGGCTCGAAACTTGCTAAGTCCACTGACTTGCATATTAACAGACATTGTAACTTCCCAAAATAGTAATTTAGAACGAGCGTAGTCAGCCTTCACAATATGTCAACGAATGGAATAGTAATGTCCTTCAGTGAACACTCCACTCAGTATTTATACATTTTCGTCCGAAATGTGGGGGCGGGACTGAATAAAATATCTAATTATTCAACCAGTAGTCCTACAGACACACAACACATTTCAGGGATCTTGTCTTGATGTGAATCGAACATCTATGGCATGCGGGTTTTATTTTGATCGTGCAATTAATCGTAATAAATTTCCCTCCTGAATTTCTTCTGACGACGTACCTTCGAAATAGCGCAAAAGGCCCCGCGTCCTCATTTCTCATTGGTTGGGGGTGCTGTTCCTGAACTCGCGGTAAAATGCGGACCCCACCCACGTAGGCGTTGACGCACAGTAGTTTCCCTCAATATCTTCCACACTCCTGTCCTAAAAAGAACAGACGCACCCTTGTGACTCACCCCGTCCTCCGCGCCATCCAGGGTTCTTGAACCCACGCTAACGGTGTCCAGCTATTTCTAAGGTGCGGGCCACATTCCATTTCTCAACCCTGTCCCATTGTCCTCGCAGGATGTCTTGCTTCCCTTGCTATGTTCAGGTAGTCGTCATAAGTTTCCTCATACAAGCTGATATTTCCTTCAACAAAATTATTTGCTACTCCACACAGACAGATAACATGAAACATTAATATGTGGCAATAATATTAAGGGTTCATTGATAGTAGGAGATTTCGGATTAGGTGAAAGGCATGATCGAGGAAGCAGGCTGATGGAATCCTGCACCGAGCATGGGTTGGTCATAGCTAACACCTTACTCAATAACCACAATAGAAGAATATACGCATGGATGAGATCAGGAGATACAGGGCGTTACCAAATCGACTTCACGGTCAAGCAGAGGTTTCGAAACCAGGGTTTGGATTGTTAAACATATCCCGGTGCTGACATGAACTCTGACCACAATCTGGTTGTTATAAAATGCAGATTGAAGTTGATGAAACTGAAGAAAAGTCAAAAGCCAGACAGGTGGGCAATAGACAGACTGAAAGAGAAGGATGTAAACGAAAGATTCAAGAAGAGTATAAAGGAGTGACTAATAAAAAACCCTAAACAAACCTCAATTGCAGACGAATGGGCATTTTTGAAGAATGAAATAACAAAATCCGCAGAAGAAAACATAGGTAGGAAAGAAAGAATAGGTAGAAAACCGTGGATCACTCAGGATATACTAGAATTGATGGATGAAAGGCGGAAACACAAAAATGTAAGAGATGAAAAGGAGAAAGCTGAATACAGACGTCTGAGAAATGGGGTTAACAAGAAGTGCAAGGAAGCGAAAGAAGAATGGTTGAAAGAAAAATGTGCGGGCATAGAAAATTGTCTGAAATTAGGAAAAGTAGATATGATGATGATAATTGTTGTTTTAAGGGGCCTAACATCGAGGTTATCGGCCCCTAATGAAATGAAATGGCGTGAAATGAAAGGATGTAGATAAAAACAACTCACTGCCATGGATGAAGCGAAAATGGTGTTTATAAAACAGACAGTGAGCCCCAAAAATTATGCCTTATTTGAATAAAAAGAATAAAAGGCGGATGGTAAAAAAGGATAAAACAAATAAGGCATAGTGAACAATACAATACATAACAAAATAAAAAACATAAAACAGATTTAACCACAATTAAAAGTCGTAACTACCTACTAAAACTTAAAAAAGTAACCACTCTCCCTCATGAACCGGATGACGAGGTCAGCTGACGGCCCGTCATCACGGAGAATAAGGGAGAGGGTATTAGGCAGTTTAAGAGTCCTGCGCAGATCGGCCAGATCCACACACTCCAAGAGAAGGTGTGCCACGGTTAGGTGGGCGCCGCAAGTACACACAGGGGGATCTTCTCGCTTCAGCAAGTGGGCGTGCGTAGCAATCCCATGGCCGATCCGGAGTCGACAGAGTACCACAGCTTCCTTCCGGAGAGATCGGAAGGAAGATTTCCACACCTTCGTTGTCTCCTTGATGCCTCTCAGTTTGTTGGGTGGAGGCGTGGCACGCCATGCTTCCTCCCAATACGACAGGATCGAATGCCGCAACTGAGAGCGCACATCACTAGCAGGCACCTTATATGGTAGCGAGGGCAGTGCGACTGCCTCTCTCGCCGCCTGATCAGCAAGCTCGTTTCCCGCAATACCCATGTGGCTAGGAAGCCACACAAAGGTCACCCCGGCCCCAGCGGAACGCGAACTGACGAGCAGGTCGTGCACACGCTGGACCAACGGGTGCTTCGGGAAACACACATCGATCGCTTGCAGCGCACTCAGAGAGTCAGTACACACAAGAAAGTGCTGGTGATCGTCTGATAACGTGTACCGCAGAGCCCCTAAGATGGCATAGAGCTCCGCTGTGTACACGCCACAGGCATCGGGAAGTGATAAGAGAAACCGACGATCTTCAACCACAAATGCACAGCCTACTTTCTCGTTTACCCTCGAACCGTCCGTGAATAGAAGCCCTGATCCCGGATACCGGCTCACAACGGACTGGAACAGCCTCCGATGGACGGAGGAGTCAGTGTCGGATTTGGGGCCGGTGTGCAGATCCAGGATGATATCAGGGCGAGAGACCATCCACGGAGGGGCCTTGCTAGGTACTCGGACGATACAGGAGACAGAAGGAAATCGGAACTGACGGTATAAGTCATCCAAGCGAATCCCCGCCGGCCGAGTGGCTCGGGCGAGCGCATCATACAGCCGGCGATTCGGATTGGAAAACAAACATGGATAGCTTGGATGAAGGGGCATCTGTCGAATAGTTGCAGCATAGGTCAGCTGTACTTCTTGGCGCCTCAGGTGTAAAGGAGGTACGCCAGCCTCGGCGAGCAAGCTGACGACTGGGCTCGTCCGAAAGGCACCCGTCGCCAGCCTCACACCGCCGTGGTGGACACTGTCCAGTTTAACAAGCACTGACTTACGGGCCGAACCATATGCTACACTGCCATAATCCAATCGAGATAAAATCAGAGCCTTATAAAAGCGTAGGAGCACCGCGCGGTCCGCACCCCATGATGTGCCGCTAAGAAACCGCAACATGTTGAGTTTCTTAGCACAGGTAGTTTTCAAACACCGCACGTGTGGCTCCCACGTCAATTTCTGATCGAAAAGGAGCCCAAGGAACCGGTACGCAGCAACGACCGGCAAAGCTACATCGCCCAGATAAAGCTCAGGATCAGGATGGAGAGTGCGCTTTCGGCAGAAATGGACAACCGAGGACTTAGCGGTAATCGAAAGCCATGCTCTAGTGTCCAGCGTTCCACTCTCCGAATAGCTTGTTGTAGCTGTCGTTCAGTGACCACCATATTTTGCGCACTATAATGTAGAGCGAAGTCGTCTACATATAGCGACGGTACCACTGCTGGACCAGCAGCAGCGACTATACCGTTTATGGCAATCGCAAATAATGTTACGCTAAGCACCGATCCCTGTGGGACTCCGTTTTCCTGTATATGATATTGCGAATATGTCCCCCCTATTCGGACACGGAACAGGCGAAGGGACAGAAAATTCGCAATAAAAACCGGCAAGTTACCTCGGAATTTCCATTGATGCAGGGTAGAGAGGATAACGTAAAGCCAAGTGGTGTCATAGGCCTTCTCGAGATCAAAGAAAACAGCGACTAGGTGCTGTCTCCGGAGAAAAGCGTCCTGTATGGCGGACTCCAGGCGCACCAGATGGTCGTTGGTACACCGAGACGCCCTGAAACCACACTGGTATTCAGACAGGAGTCCCCGTTTCTCCAGGACCCACACTAGGCGCCGATTGACCATCCTCTCAAAGAGCTTGCACAGACCGTTAGTGAGACAAATAGGTCTGTAACTCCCTGTCAATTTGGGATCCTTATCGGGCTTCAGGATAGATATAATGATACCTTCCTGCCATTGCGCTGGAAACACACCTTCCAACCAGATACGATTAAACACCCTGAGCAAATAACGAATGCTCTCATCGTTAAGGTGTTTAAGCATCTGGTTGTGAATATTATCCGGGCCAGGAGACGTGTCCCTGCAGAGCGCCATCGCTCCGCGGAGTTCCCACTCCGTAAAGGGCACGTTGTACTCCTCCGAAGAGCGGGAAGCAAAACTAAGATGGAAACGTTCCGCTTCGCGCTTCAGGGCCACGAAGGCAGGGTCATAGTTATCGGAACCGGATATATCCGCAAAATACGAGGCGAGATGGTTTGCAACGCGATAAGGATCTGTAACCAATTCATTATCAATGGAAATTCCCGGTACAGTAGAAGATGTCTGAATTCCCGAAATGCGTCTTAGTTTAGTCCACACTTGAGAGGAGGGGGTATGTGCCGTAATAGAAGACACATACCGTTCCCAGGATTGTTTCGTACTCTGGCGAATAAGAATCCGTGCCTTGGCACGAAATTCCTTAAACGCCACCAAATTGGCCATGGTTGGACGCCGACGGCAGTGCTTATGAGCTCGACGACGGTCTCTTATTGCCGCTGCAATATCCTCTGTCCACCAAGGGACGAGTTTGCGACGAGGAGCCCCAGAAAAGGATGGAATGGACTCTTCGGCGGCAGCAAGAAGCACATCGGTGATGTGCTGTACCTCGTCATCGACGCTCCGGCAACCAAGATCAACGAACACAGCTCGTTCAAGAAACGAGGGCCAATTTGCCCGCTTAAGCACCCAACGACTGGGGAACTCCACGGGCTTCTGGTTCAGAAGTGTAAGAACGATCGGGAAATGGTCACTGTCACAGAGGTCGTCATGTACATTCCAACCAAATAGGGGGACCAGCGCACGGCTACACCCACTCAAGTCAATGTGTGAGTACGTGCCGTGCGCTAAGCTAAAATGTGTAGCTTCCCCTGTATTTAATAGACATAAATCCATCCCTTGAATTAAGCCCTCCACGTCCCTTCCTCTGGGGCAGGAAGATGGTGATCCCCATTGGGGTGATGAGAGTTGAAATCACCCACGAGTAGGAAAGGGACTGGAAGTTGATCAACAAGATCAAAGACGTCATTAATATCAAGGGGCTGGTTCGGTGGAAGGTACACGTTACATACAGTTGTCATAGCAGGCAAGGACACGTGAACTGCAATAGCTTCCAGTGGAGTGTCGAGTGGAAACTCCTCACTATAGCAGTCAGAGCGAACGAAGGTACAAACGCCCCCGGAAGCTCGGGCGGCGTCTTGTCGCTCTTTAGAGTATAGTCGGAAACCTCTCAGAACAGTCTCGTGATCAGGTCTGAGGTTTGTTTCCTGTAGGCAGACAATACTCGCTGCGTATTGGGCAATACGCTGACGGAGCTCTGTCAAATGCCTGTCATAACTGTTACAATTCCACTGTAACAGTGCCATTGTGTGGACTTAGGGAATAAGTTGGAGCAGCAAGCTACAACTTAGACTCTGGAGGATCATCATCCACTACGTCGACTACAATCTCCATGTCCTCAGGCGAGGTCATGGAGTGACTCGACTCGGTGGAAGATTTCCTAGACGCAGTACGGCGGCGGGGGGATCTCCGTGGGGAGCGCGTAGATCTGGGGACCGAAACGTCCCCAGGCGCAGAAGCATCCGCAGGTGTGGGCGCGGATGGCTTCCCCTTTTTTGGAGAAAGGGAATGCGTAGTGCGGGGTCCCTTCTTACCCGCCCCCGCCTCTTTAAGATATATAGATGGGTCAGGAGCCCAATTCCTGACCCTGGTCGACGATGCCGCCTCCGCCGGCTTCGGCGCGGCTTTCGCCGACCGTTTGGGTGGGGAGAAAGTCTTCGACTTCCTTCCGAGTGGGGAGTAAGTCTTCAACTTCCTCCCCTGCTGTGCGGTCGGAGCAGCCTTCGTGCTGGCCGAAGGTGGAGTTGAAGTCACCTTCGGGCTTTCCGTTATAATCTTAGGAGCTGGTTTCTGAACAGGAAACTCAGTTGCAGGTTTCACAGCTGGTACAAAAGATGAGGTAGCCGGGACCAAATTTGGTATTATGGCTCTATAATCAATCGTTGGAGAAGGCGAAGTCGTGGTACGGTACTTCTTGCGGGCCTCCTGGTAGGTGAGACCATCCAGGTCACTCAGGAAGACAGGGCAGTTCCTGTCCCGAGGAGAATGAAATCCAGGGCAATTAGTGCACTGATAAGGTGTTGTGCACTCTTCCGCTTCGTGTGGTACCTTACCGCATGTTCCGCAGATTGCGGGGCTCGAGCATCGGGATAACATGTGCCCGAACTTCTGGCACTTATCACACCTCATTGGTGGAGGGATATAAGGCCGTACGTCACAACGGTAACTTGTAACCTTGACTTTCTCCGGGAGCACCGAAAGCTCAAAGGAAATAATGAAAGCACCAGTATCCACGATTTGACCATTGACCTTGCGCGTAATGCGCCGGACATCAGTCACGTGACGGTGCCGCATATCCTCCTTGAGCTCCTCGTCAGTGTTCAGAATCAGGTCCCGGTGGAAAATAACTCCTCGGACCAGATTCAGGGACGTGTGCTTTTCCACTTTGACGGGAATGTCGCCAAAGTGGTCACATTGCAAAAGTTGTTCAACTTGCTCACCAGTCCTAGTTTTGAGCAACAAGCTACCGTTCCTCATCTTTTGTACTTTCTCAAGCTCACCATAGACACCTTCTATGTGGCGAGAAAACAAAATACTCTTTACCAGCTTGAAATCACCCCCATCTGTTCTGGTAGCTACCAGAAACTTGGGGGTGTTAGCACCCAGATTTTCACGCACAGATTGTTCCCAGGGGGTTGATCCCCGTAGGGAATCAAATGTTAAAGACTTGGGTGTAGGACCACCCTGTTTGGGTGTAGGTTCACCCTGGTTGGGGATTTTTCTTTTTGAACCCATGGCCAGATCATCCTCCCCGAATGCCACCGACATCCGATCACGGGCCGTCACAGTAGGCGCTACCCAGCCAGGGCAAGGCCCGCCTAGCTTGGAAGGCATTGCCCGGGGATCCGATGTTTTACAATGCCGTATCGGCATGTACCCCTTGGCATATACTGGATTTTACAGCTCAGACATTCGGCTGTGCGGGGACCTGCGTAGTCAGGCGGATACTACTGAACGGGTACATGGCACACCCACCTGTCGGCGCGGCCAAGACCGGAACAGGCTTTCGAGCGTAGTCGCTAGCGTAAGTGGCCCATCCCCTAACAGCACGCACATATAGAAATTTTGGTTGCCAGACCCTGAAAGCAGTGACGGAAAGAAGTGCGATATAACCTAATGAGAGTTATACCGCACGGGTGTATGTCTTTTAGAGCTGACTGTCAAACCCTCGAAAGGGGACCGTTCCGAGAAGCCCTTTTAGTCGCCTTTTACGACTGGCAGGGAGTACCGTGGATGTATTCGCTTCCTCCCACCCACTGGGGGTCCAATTCACAAAACAACGCGGAGTCCTTAAAGTATAGCCAAGGTCGCCGCCCCTTTTAGTCGCCTCTTACGACAGGCAGGGGATACCGTGGGTGTATTCTAAACCCCCCACCCACAGGGGGAAGACCCTTTCGAGTTTCGTGCATCTAGTGTCTTTGCTAAGGTCTCACTCTCGATTGCTGGAATCCACTCCTTTAGGTCCTTTCAGAGCAGGAACTTTTTGAATTGAGGTGTCTTTCACAAGAATAGGAGATGGGCTCCCTTTATATTTGTCATGAACACTGTTTCTTGTATATTGACCTTCAAGCCAGTTTTAGCTTCTATGTTATAGAGGCTCTGTAGTTGGTGAGCAGCTTCTTCTATGTTGTTCGTTAACGAGGTAAGGTCGTCGGCAAAGGCCAGGCAAGGTACATTGAGATTGTCTTTCTTGTACCCAATTTGCAGTCCTGTTCCTGATGATAACGTGCTAGTCCATTCCCTGATAATCTTCTCAAGTATACAATTGATGAGAATAAAAGAAATGCCATCACCTTGTCTAACTCCTGTTTGGATAGAGAAGCTTTCTGAGAGCTCACCTCTGAACTTGACTTTGAAGGTCGTAGTCTTCAGTGTAGCTTGGATTAGTCTGGTGGTCTTCGCATCCAGTCCTAATTCCCATAGAGTGGAGAAGAGGGTCTGTCTGTCTATTGAATCATACGCCTTCTGGAAATCCACTAGTATGACTACCCATCGATGTCCGCCGCAATTCTTGTACCTTAAGATTGTCTTGAGGTTCTGTATTTGCTCTATGCATGATCTATTTGCACGAAAACTGGCCTGATATTCACCTAGTTGGGAATCTAGTTGACTAGTAACTCTGGTGAGCAAGGCTTTAGATATTATCTTGTATGTGACAGATATTAGAGAGATGCCTCTGTAGTTATCAAGGTCAATCCGACTACCTTTCTTGTGTAGAGGATGGATCACAGCTGAGGTCCGTCCCTCAGGTAAGGTCTCCGTTGCCCAAATGTCCTGTATGATTTGATGGAGGTTTTGTATTGATTGTTCATCAGCATGTTTCCACATTTCTGCCCAGTGCTCTGAATTTCAACGTGAAGAAATTCAAGCAAGCGCGGGTAAACGGCGGGAGTAACTATGACTCTCTTAAGTCTCTTAACTGTTGAGACTCCAATAAGGCTTGTACCTACTGGCAGTTAACACTGTGGTTAATCGCAGGACTTGCTTCTTGTGACCCATAGTGACGGGGGAGGGGTTCGAGCCATCCTATCGTGATTCGGCCCACCCGAGGTCGAGGAGGTCAGTCCTATCTACGGCCTTCCAAGCCAAGATCCCCCAGTCTCACAGGTGTTGTGACTGGCTGCACTTGGGGACCGTTCTACTTATAGAAAGGAGAGCCAGGGATAGCACTCAAAGCCTCTCACACTCCTTGGCGCTGGCAACTGATGCACCTTGTGACCACCGGACAACCGGATCGGGACATATATCGACGGCCTAGTCACCGAAGTCGCCGATATCACAGCCTTCCAAGCCAGAAGACTGGTGTCAGCCGCCCGGCGGGCCCTTAACGACACATTTGTCGAAAGGGACCTGACCGCGTGGCTACTCGCAGTCTTCCCCCCATCTAACTCCGGTACGACGAACAGCTCCTCAGCGCCATAACCCCCTGGTCGCGCCTGAGGAAAAAGTGCAAAGAAGCCATCAAAGAAGAAGGACCGCCGTCAGGAGTACGCCCGGATCCAACATCTGTGGCGAACCAACCGACGACGAGCTGTCAGCGACATTCTAGATGGTCCACGAATCATGTCTCACTCTCTTGAGGAAATCCACGAAGCCTTGGCGCCTATATTTTCAGAAGCGTCCAAGCCCTACGTCAACCCAGAAGTGAGACAGCACACCCAGGACCCATCGCTGCAGTACATCTGGGACCCCATCTCGAAGGAGTAGGTGGAAAACCATCAGGTCCCAATAGCGTCGGCGCCAGGATTGGACGGCGTCACTCCTCGACAATGGCATGCTGTCCCCAGCGCGGTGAAGGCGCTCTTCTTCAACATCGTCATGCTGAGAGGAGGATTCCCAGCAGCCCTACTCCAAGGCCGGACCTCGTTCATCCCAAAGATGGACAACGCGACATCTCCAGGAGACTACCGCCCCATCACCATACCATCGGTGGTGGTGCGACAACTCAACCGCACCTTCGCCAGCCGACTACAAACCGCTTCCCTCCTTGATGTTTGCCAGAGGGCATTCATTCCCGCCGATGGCACGGCGGAAAACACGGCTGTCCTCGATTCCATCTTGTGGACAGCCAAATCACGGCTAAGGGAATCCCAAATCGCAACTCTCGATGTGGCAAAAGCCTTCGACACCCTTAGCCATGAATCCCTCAACCACCTAGTCGCTAGCGCGGGCCTCCCTGTGGGATTCGTCGCATACATCAAGCGGCTATATAGGGAAGCCGCTACATCGTTTGTGGTCGGCAGAAGATCGTCTCCTGAGGTTCCGTTCCGGAGAGGGGTTCGCCAAGGGGATCCCATGTCACCACTGCTGTTCAACCTGGCGATCAACAAAGCCATCCAGAGCATCCCCGATGGGGTAGGCTTCACCTTCGAGGGTGTGAGAATCTCAGCTCTTGCCTTCGCGGATGACCTAGTCCTCATCACCTCATCATCTATGGGGATGCATATCGCCATCGCGAACGTCGAGGCTACACTCCTCACTATGGGCCTGTCGCTCCATCCCAAGAAGTGCACCAGCCTATCTGTGGAGCCGCTGGGGAAGCAGAAGAAAGTCAAGATCATCACGGAACCTACTTTTGTGATCATTGGCCAACCTCTGCGCCCCACCAAGGTCCTCTCCAAGTGGACCTACCTTGGGGTGGATTACGACAGCGGCGGGACGACAACCGTCGAGGCCGACATCGGAGAGTCGCTACAGAGGATCACCAGTGCTCCTCTGAAGCCACAACAGCGGCTCTACCTTCTGAGGTCCTACCTGCTACCCCTCATTGGTTCTAGGGCGCATCTCGGCAGGTAGGCTGAAGAACCTCGACCTTCAGCTAAGGCATCCATCCGCTCTTGGCTGCGTCTCCCGCACGATGTACCAATGGCGTATTTCCACGCCGCGATCAGGAACGGAGGACTCGGCATCCCATCCCTCACCACCCTGATTCCTGGACTGATCGTGCAACGCCTGGGACGCCTAACAAAGTCGTCCCTGCCTGCCGCCCGAGCCGCCGCAGAATGCCAGCGGACGCGAAACAAACTCCGGTTTGCTAGGAAGATGCTGGCGCGGATAGGGATACCCATACATGAGGAACCTACCTCGGCACGGCGTGTCAAGTACAGGGCACATGCCCTTCACTCTTCCAACGAAGGGAAGGAGCTCCATGAATCGGCCAGGAGCTCCCTATCCAGCCGCTGGGGCTACCAGTCAGCGGCTGGCATTCCCGGGAGGGACTACGTCCAGTACCACCATGTGCGCATCAACTGCCTCCCAAGAGCAATTCGGAGGTCCAGAGGCCGCCCTAACATCCGGGATCAAGCCCGCTGCCGTGCTGGCTGCGGAGCGACCGAGACGGCGGCCCACGTGATCCAAAACTGCTGGAAAACTCACGGAGGCAGGATCAAGCGCCATGATGCGATCTGCGTCACACTAGCCAAAGGATTCCAGGACAAGGGGTGGTGAGTCGAACGGGAGGTCAACTTCCAAACTTCCGGTGGACGACGCAAGCCCGACATCATTGCCAGCAGGAACCAAAAGGGTGTGATGATGATGATAATTGTTGTTTTAAGGGGCCTAACATCGAGGTTATCGGCTCCTGATGAAATGAAATGGCGTGAAATGATAGGATGAAGATAAAAAAAGTAAGGAAGCTTGTAGTTTAACGTGACCGTTAATCTTGAGATCATGAGCCACGGGACCTCCTTTTTACGTGGAATCCGAACCACAGGACATGGCATTTCACTTGGATGAAGATAAAAAATAGCTCACTGCTAAGGATGAAACGAAAAGTGTTTAGATAAAATAGACAGTGAGCCCCAACAACTATGCCTTATGTAGCAGGAAAAATACTTACAAAAAGGAACTCAGATTGAAACTACTCACCAAATGGAGAGCAGTAATACGTACATAAGGGAATTTCGAACGAAAATACTCACAAAAGGAATAGATTGAAAAATACGCACAAAATGTAGGTTAAGTCCAAAATACGTACAAAATGCAACGTACAGACGAAATACATACAAAATGCAAGTGAAATCAAAATACATACAAAATGCAAATGAGATTGAAAATACGCACAAAATGTAATGTAGATTCAAAATACCCACAAAATTGCAATTGAGACTCAACCACTTGAACAATGCGGGGTAGGTTGAAAATACAGAATGCAATTGAAATTGCTTTCAAAATGTATGGTAGATTCAAACTTGCCCCCAGGGGCTCACATCTTGTGGGCGTGGGTTGGCGACCACGGGGCCCCAGCTGAGTCCGGCATTGCTTCCACTTACTTGTGCCGGGCTCCTCTCCGTCTTCTTTCCTGTACACCTCACTTGGTCAACTCTTGTTCTCTTCTGACCCCGACGGTATTAGGGTATCCGAGGCCTAGGGAGTCTCTTCCTTTCCCGCCTTAATTGGCCCTTGTCTAATCTTTTCTGATACCCTCCTTCTGCGAGGGGTCAGCCTTCTTTTCTCTTCCTTTTACCTCCTGCCTTGTGCTCTAGGCCCTTAAGGAGGCCGGGTGTATGTAGCCCCACCACTTCTGGTGCACCCTAGATAATGCTACACCCTCAGGGGCTCACGGCTGGTGAGTTCGGGAGTTGGCGACCCCGAGGGATTCCTGAGCTGGGTCCGTTTTCCCCTTTTGTCCCTTACCTTTGGGGCGGACCCTCTCCTCTTTCACTTTCCTATATGCCTTTCATGGCTCTCCTTCCTTCCAAGTCCCTCAATCCGCCTTCTCCGAGGGTTGAGGGCATTTCTTTTCCTTCTGTCCTTTTATTTGCCTTCTTCTCCTTTAGTTTTCCATTTCTTCTTCTAGTATGTAGGTTAGTAGTTAGTTTTAGTTTTAAGTTCGCTTTTCATTTTCATTTTCACGATCACCAAAACCATCAGGGGCCGATAACCTAGATGTTAGGCCCCTTAAAACAACAATTATCATCATCATCATCCTTCCAAGTCCCTCAATCCGCCTTCTCCGAGGGTTGAGGGCATTTCTTTTCCTTCTGTCCTTTTATTTGCCTTATTCTCCTTTAGTTTTCCATTTCTTCTTCTAGTATGTAGGTTAGTAGTTAGTTTTAGTTTTAAGTTCGCTTTTCATTTTTCATCTTCACGATCACCCAAACCATCAGGGGCCGATAACCTAGATGTTAGGCCCCTTAAAACAACAATTATCATCATCATCATCATCATCAGATTCAAACTTCTCATTAGGATGGACAATACTTACAAAATGCAATTTAGATTGAAAATAATTACAAAATGTTAGTTAGATTAAAAATACCCACAAAATTGCAATTGAGACTTAACTACTTGAACAAAGCGGGGTAGGTTGAAAATACAAAATGCAATTGAAATTCAAAAAACTCACAAAAGCCCCGGCCCGGATATTGAAAGACTTACTAAAAAGTAATTTAGATTGTCAATCCTTACAAAATGCAATTGAGATTGAAAAACACTCACAAAATGCAATCTAGATCGAAAAGACTTACAAAATGCAACGTAGATTAAAAATACCTAAAAAAAAATTGCTAAAAGGGAATTTAGATACACGGGGAACCAAGTAACAAAAACAGTGCGGGAATCTGAAAGAGAAAGGGAAATATAAGGAAAAGAGGAGAGGATTGGAAAGGAGAGGGGAGGGGAGGGGAGAGAGGAGAGGGTCCACCCCATAGGTAAGGGACAAAGGGGAAAACGGACCCAGCTCAGGAATCCCTCGGGGTCGCCAACTCCCGAACTCACCAGCCGTGAGCCCCTGAGGGTGTAGCATTATCTAGGGTGCACCAGAAGTGGTGGGGCTACATACACCCTGCCTCCTTAAGGGTCTTGAGCACAAGGCAGGAGGTAAAAGAAAAAGAAAAAGAAGGCTGACCCCTCACAGAAGGAGGGTGTCAGGAAAGATGAGACAAGGGCCAACTAAGGCGGGAAAGGAAGAGACTCCCTAGGCCTCGGATACCCCAATACCGTCGGGGTAAGAGGGTGTGATAATCGACACCCAGGTCGTCTCCGCTACGGAGGCCGGTGAAGAGCACATTGCTTGAAGCAGGCCTACTTCGCCGACAATCAGGATCTCCAGGCGGCAGTCTTTGCCCGCCTGGGAGTCACACCACAAGATCTACGGACGACGACCTGCACTATTTCCTGGCGAGGAGTCTGGTGCGACACCTCGCATCAAGATCTCCAGATGCTCGGGATGAGCAACGGCACACTTCAAGGACTGACGACGCGGGTGCAGTAAGGGACACACACCAATTGGACGAGGTTCAACGCCATGACCGGGAGGAGGAGCGGGACCGAGGAGAGGACTGGAATCGGCTGATGTGATGATGATGATGATAATTGTTGTTTTAAGGGGCCTAACATCGAGGTTATCGGCCCCTGATGGTTTGGGTGATCGTGAAGATGAAAATGAAAAAGCGAACTTAAAACTAAAACGAACTACTAACCTATATACTAGAAGAAGAAATGGAAAACTAAAGGAGAATAAGGCAAATAAAAGGACAGAAGGAAAAGAAATGCTCTCAACCCTCGGAGAAGGCGGATTGAGGGACTTGGAAGGAAGGAGAGCCATGAAAGGCATATAGGAAAGTGAAAGAGGAGAGGGTCCGCCCCAAAGGTAAGGGACAAAAGGGGAAAACGGACCCAGCTCAGGAATCCCTCGGGGTCGCCAACTCCCGAACTCACCAGCCGTGAGCCCCTGAGGGTGTAGCATTATCGAGGGTGCACCAGAAGTGGTGGGGCTACATACACCCGGTCTCCTTGAGGGCCTTAAGCAGAAGGCAGGAGATAACATGAAAAGAAAAAGAAGGCTGACCCCTCGCAGAAGGAGGGAATCAGAAAAGATGAGACAAGGGCCAATTAAGGCGGGAAAGGAAGAGACTCCCTAGGCCTCGGATACCCTAATACCGTCGGGGTCGGAAGAGAACAAGAGTTGACCAAGGGAGGTCGACAGGAAAGAAGAGAGAGAGGAGCCGGCACAAGTTCACTGCCATGGATGAAGCGAAAATGGTGTTTATAAAACAGACAGTGAGCCCCAAAAATTATGCCTTATTTGAATAAAAAGAATAAAAAGCGGATGGTAAAAAAGGATAAAACAAATAAGGCATAGTGAACAATACAATACATAACACAATAAAAAACATAAAGCAGATTAAACCAGAATTAAAAGTCGTAACTACACATTAAAACTTAAAAAAATAACCACTCTCCCTCATGAACCGGATGACGAGGTCAGCGGACGGCCCGTCATCACGGAGAATAAGGGAGAGGGTATTAGGCAGTTTAAGAGTCCTGCGCAGATCGGCCAGATCCACACACTCCAAGAGAAGGTGTGCCACGGTTAGGTGGGCGCCGCAAATACACACAGGGGGATCCTCTCGCTTCAGCAAGTGGGAGTGCGTAGCAATCCCATGGCCGATCCGGAGTCGACAGAGTACCACAGCTTCCTTCCGGAGAAATCGGAAGGAAGATTTCCACACCTTCGTTGTCTCCTTGATGCCTCTCAGTTTGTTGGGTGGAGGCGTGGCACGCCATGCTTCCTCCCAATGCGACAGGATCGAATGCCGCAACTGAGAGCGCACATCACTAGCAGGCACCTTATATGGTAGCGAGGGCAGTGCGACTGCCTCTCTCGCCGCCTGATCAGCAAGCTCGTTTCCCGCAATACCCATGTGGCTAGGAAGCCACACAAAGGTCACCCCGGCCCCAGCGTTACGCGAACTGACGAGCAGGTCGTGCACACGCTGGACCAACGGGTGCTTCGGGAAACACAAATCGATCGCTTGCAGCGCACTCAGAGAGTCAGTACACACAAGAAAGTGATGGTGATCGTCTGATAACGTGTACCGCAGAGCACCTAAGATGGCATAGAGCTCCGCTGTGTACACGCCACAGGCATCGGGAAGTGAAAAGAGAAACCGACGATCTTCAACCACAAATGCACAGCCTACTTTCTCTTTTACCCTCGAACCGTCCGTGAATAGAAGCCCCGATCCCGGATACCGGCTCACAACGGACTGGAACAGCCTCCGATGGACGGAGGAGTCAGTGTCCGAATTGGGGCCGGTGTGCAGATCCAGGATGATATCAGGGCGAGAGACCATCCACGGAGGGGCCTTGCTAGGTACTCGGACGATACAGGAGACAGAAGGAAATCAGAACTGACGATATAAGTCATCCAAGCGAATCCCCGCCGGCCGAGTGGCTCGGGCGAGCGCATCATACAGCCGGCGATTCGGATTGGAAAACAAACATGGATAGCTTGGATGAAGGGGCATCTGTCGAATAGTTGCAGCATAGGTCAGCAGTACTTGTTGGCGCCTCAGGTGTAAAGGAGGTACGCCAGCCCCGGCCAGCAAGCTGACAACTGGGCTCGTCCGAAAGGCACCCGTCGCCAGCCTCACACCGCCGTGGTGGACACTGTCCAGTTTAACAAGCACTGACTTACGGGCCGAACCATATGCTACACTGCCATAATCCAATCGAGATAAAATCAGAGCCTTATAAAAGCGTAGGAGCACCGCGCGGTCCGCCCCCCATTATGTGCCGCTAAGAAACCGCAACAGGTTGAGTTTCTTAGCACAGGCAGATTTCAAACACCGCACGTGTGGCTCCCACGTCAATTTCTGATCGAAAAGGAGCCCAAGGAACCGGTACCCAGCAACGACCGGTAAAACTACATCGCCCAGATAAAGCTCAGGATCAGGATGGAGAGTGCGCTTTCGGCAGAAATGGACAACCGAGGACTTAGCGGTAGAGAATCGAAAGCCATGCTCTAGTGTCCAGCGTTCCACTCTCCGAATAGCGTGTTGTAGCTGTCGTTCAGCGACCGCCATATTTTGCGCACTATAATGTAGAGCGAAGTCGTCTACATATAGCGACGGTACCACTGCTGGACCAGCAGCAGCGACTATACCGTTTATGGCAATCGCAAATAATGTTACGCTAAGCACCGATCCCGGTGGGACTCCGTTTTCCTGTATATGATATTGAGAATATGTCCCCCCTATTCGGACACGGAACAGGCGAAGGGACAGAAAATTCGCAATAAAAACCGGCAAGTTATCTCGGAATTTCCATTGATGCAGGGTAGAGAGGATGCCGTAACGCCAAGTGGTGTCATAGGCCTTCTCGAGATCAAAGAAAACAGCGACTAGGTGCTGTCTGCGGAGAAAAGCGGCCTGTATGGCGGTCTCCAGGCGTACCAGATGGTCGTTGGTACACCGAGACACCCTGAAACCACACTGGTATTCAGACAGGAGTCCCCGTTTCTCCAGGACCCACACTAGGCACCGATTGACCATCCTCTCAAAGAGCTTGCACAGACCGTTAGAGAGACAAATAGGTCTGTAACTCCCTGTCAATTTGGGATCCTTATCGGGCTTCAGGATAGGTATAATGATACCTTCCTACCACTGCGCTGGAAACACACCTTCCAACCAGATACGATTAAACACCCTGAGCAAATAACGAATGCTATCATCGTTAAGGTGTTTTAGCATATGGATGTGAATATTATCCGGGCCAGGAGACGTGTCCCTGCAGAGCGCCAGCGCTCCGCGGAGTTCCCACTCCGTAAAGGGCACGTTGTACTCCTCCGAAGCGCGGGAAGCAAAACTAAGATGGAAACGTTCCGCTTCGCGCTTCAGGGCCACGAAGGCAGGGTCATAGTTATCGGAACCGGATATATCCGCAAAATACGACGCGAGATGGTTTGCAACGCGATAAGGATCTGTAACCAATTCATTATCAATGGAAATTCCCGGTACAGTAGAAGATGTCTGAATTCCCGAAATGCGTCTTAGTTTATTCCACACTTGAGAGGAGGGGGTATGTGCCGTAATAGAAGACACATACCGTTCCCAGGATTGTTTCTTACTCTGGCGAATAAGAATCCGTGCCTTGGCACGAAATTTCTTAAACGCCACCAAATTGGCCATGGTTGGACGCCGACGGTAGTGCTTATGAGCTGGACGACGGTCTCTTATTGCCGCTGCAATATCCTCTGTCCACCGAGGGACGAGTTTGCGACAAGGAGTCCCAGAAAAGGATGGAATGGACTCTTCGGCGGCAGCAAGAAGCACATCGGTGATGTGCTGTACCTCGTCATCGACGCTCCGGCAACCAAGATCAACGAACACAGCTCGTTCTTGAAACGAGGGCTAATTTGCCCGCTTAAGCACCCAACGACTGGGGAACTCCACGGGCTTCTGGTTCAGAAGTGTGAGAACGATCGGGAAATGGCCACTGTCACAGAGGTCGTCGTGTACATTGCAACCAAATAGGGGGACCAGCGCACGGCTACACCCACTCAAGTCAATGTGTGAGTACGTGCCGTGCGTTAAGCTAAAATGTGTAGCTTTCCCTGTATTTAATAGACATAAATCCATCCCTTGAATTAAGCCCTCCACGTCCCCATTGGGGGTGATGAGAGTTGAAATCACCCACGAGTAGGAAAGGGACTGGAAGTTGATCAACAAGATCAAAGACGTCATTAATATCAAGGGGCTGGTTCGGTGGAAGGTACACGTTACATACAGTTGTCATAGCAGGCAAGGACACGCGAACTGCAATAGCTTCCAGAGGAGTGTCGAGTGGAAACTCCTCACTATAGCAGTCAGAGCGAACGAAGGTACAAATGCCCCCGGAAACCCGGGCGGCGTCTTGTCGCTCTTTAGAGTATAGTCGGAAACCTCTCAGAACAGTCTCGTGATCAGGTCTGAGGTTTGTTTTCTGTAGGCAGACTATACTCTCTGCGTATTGGGCAATATGCTGACGGAGTTCTGTCAAATGCCTGTCATAACTGTTACAATTCCACTGTAACAGTGCCATTGTGTGGAAGATTTCCTAGACGCAGTTCGGCGGCGGGGGGGATCTCCGTGGGGAGCGCGTAGATCTGGGTACCGAAACGTACCCAGGCGCAGAAGCATCCGCAGGTGTGGGCGCGGATGGCTTCCCCTTTTTTGGAGAAAGGGAATGCGTGGTGCGGGGTCCCTTCTTACCCGCCCCCGCCTCTTTAAGATATATAGACGTGTCAGGAGCCGAATTCCTGACCCTGGTCGACGATACCGCCTCCGCCGGCTTCGGCGCGGCTTTCGCCGACCGTTTGGGTGGGGAGAAAGTCTTCGACTTCCTCCCGAGTGGGGAGAAGTCTTCAACTTCCTCCCCTGCTGTGCGGGCGGAGAAGCCTTCGCTCGCACAGCCTTCGTGCTGGCCGAAGGTGGAGTTTAAGTCACCTTCGGGCTTTCCGTTATAATCTTAGGAGCTGGTTTCGGAACAGGAAACTCAGTTGCAGGTTTCACAGCTGGTACAAAAGATGAGGTAGCCGGGACCAAATTTGGTATTATGGCTCTATAATCAATCGTTGGAGAAGCCGAAGTCGTGGTACGGTACTTCTTGCGGGCCTCCTGGTAGGTGAGACCATCCAGGGTTTTGATCGCCTGGATTCTCTTCTCACTCAGGAAGACAGGGCAGTTCCTGTCCCGAGGAGAATGAAATCCAGGGCAATTAGTGCACTGATAAGGTGTTGTGCACTCTTCCGCTTCGTGTGCTACCTTACCGCATGTTCCGCAGATTGCGGGGCTCGAGCATCGGGATAACATGTGTCCGAACTTCTGGCACTTATAACACCTCATTGGTGGAGGGATATAAGGCCGTACGTCACAACGGTAACTTGTAACCTTGACTTTCTCCGGGAGCACCGAAAGCTCAAAGGAAATAATGAAAGCACCAGTATCCACGATTTGACCATTGACCTTGCGCGTAATGCGCCGGACATCAGTCACGTGACGGTGCCGCATATCCTCCTTGAGCTCCTCGTCAGTGTTCAGAACAAGGTCCCGGTGGAAAATAACTCCTCGGACCAGATTCAGGGACGTGTGCTTCTCCACTTTGACGGGAATGTCACCAAAGTGGTCACATTGCAAAAGTTGTTCAACTTGCTCACCAGTCCTAGTCTTGAGCAACAAGCTACCGTTCCTCATCATTCGTACTTTCTCAAGCTCACCATAGACACCTTCTATGTGGCGAGAAAACAAAATACTCTTTACCAGCTTGAAATCACCCCCATCTGTTCTGGTTGCTACCAGAAACTTGGGGGTGTTAGCACCCAGATTTTCACGCACAGATTGTTCCCAGGGGGTTGATCCCCGTAGGGAATCAAATGTTAAAGACTTGGTTGTAGGACCACCCTGTTTGGGTGTAGGTCCACCCTGGTTGGGGATTTTTCTTTTAGAACCCATGGCCAGATCATCCTCCCCGAATGCCACCGACATCCGATCACGGGCCGTCACAGTGGGCGCTACCCAGCCAGGGCAAGGCCCGCCTAGCCTGGAAGGCATTGCCCGGGGGTCCGATGTTTTACAATGCCGTATCGGCATGTACCCCTTGGCATATACTGGATTTTACAGCTCAGACATTCGGCTGTGCGGGGACCTGCGTAGTCAGGCGGATATTACTGAACGGGTACATGGCACACCCACCTGTCGGCGTGGCCAAGACCGGAACAGGCTTTCGAACGTAGTCGCTAGCGTAAGTGGCCCATCCCCTAACAGCACGCACATATATAAATTTTGGTTGCCAGACCCTGAAAGCAGTGACGGAAAGAAGTGCGATATAACCTAATGAGAGTTATATCGCACGGGTGTATGTCTTTTAGAGCTGACTGTCAAACCCTCGAAAGGGGACCGTTCCGAGAAGCCCTTTTAGTCGCCTTTTACGACTGGCAGGGATTACCGTTTATGTATTCACTTCCTCCCACCCACTGGGGGTCCAATTCACAAAACAACGCGGAGTCCTTAAAGTATAGCCAAGGTCGCCAGTAGTGTGTTTTGGATGGTTCTACAGCCACCGCCACCGCTCCACCGCTAGAATACTAAAATGACAATATCTCGCGAACCAATCAGGCTAGGGACTTGTACGAGGTGTCATTGAGCTCGGGCTGACATCCTCTTTCCAATGAACAACATATTTCCACCCCATAATAAAACCTACCCTTACTAGAGGGTGAAATTGAATTTTTTTAGAGAATCTCTCTTTCCAAGTGCAACATGTGAGAGTTTGAATGCCAATATGGAATGTAACGTTGTTCTGCAAACCAATAATCAAAGAGGGGCATGTTAGGCCTTGAGGTGAGAGCCCCTGTTATTGTTGACGAGCCCCTGCTGTCGGGCCCCTGTTGATGGGTTATTGTTGACAGGTCCTCGTGGACGAGTCCTTGTGGACAGGTCATTGTTGACGAGTCCTTGTGGACAGGCCCTTGTTGACAGGTCCCTGTGGACGAGTCCTTGTCCCTTCGGACTGATCCCTTTGGACGGGTCCCTTTGGCCTGGTTCCTACGGACTAGCCCATGAATTTATTTAAATTATATCAAAGGACCTAACTACATTTGTGTGTGTGTTGAACTGACGTTGTTCACTAATCCCCGACTACTATAATGGAATAACGATATGAAAGGAAAGTGATGAAATACATGTGAACATACAAGGGATCTAACTTGGTGTATGGATGCGTTCTAACGAGTCATTTGTAGTTGAAAGAGAATAATACATGTTCTTAAGATGTTAAAACTGTGGAGAGATGGCACGTGCAGTAAGACGTCTTGTTATATTTCCTGTGTCATATTACAGACATGGCAGAGAGCGCGCAGATTTGTTGCTATGACTAACACTGCAGTAATTTGAAACCGCAAGTGTTCATTAAGACAATGGGTGATGATCATGCAAAGTTAGCAGTTATTGAATATTACACAGGTGTTCCTTTCGGTGTCATGTTGCTGACATGCCAGAGAGCGCACACTGCGGTTGCTATGACTGACGCTGCAGTAATTTGAAACCTCAGGTGTTGATCAAGACAATGGGTGATGATCATGCAAAGTCAGCAGTCATTGGATACCACACAGGTGTTCCTAGTATACTTTGGACTCTCAGCTGTATTGGGAAAGGAATTGCAATGATCTTCAAAAAACTGCTGACACGAGCGATGAGAGTTTATATAATAGAGGTGTCATATATTTCTCTACTGTCAGTCTTTATTACTCGCTTTGAGTGAACAGTGCTCTATTACTGCTCAAGAGTTGTAAAAAAGTCTTTTTGGTAGAAAATCATTAAATTATTTTGCATGGTAAGTACTTATTATTAATGGATTGTAGTCTTATTGATGTTGAAGTTATTGATTGGAATGTATTTATTGATTGATTGATTTGTTTACAGATAATTGGGTACCTGTAGGTTACTAGATTCCTACAATCTGTTAATTCAGTGACAGCAGTTGATAAATTATAAAAAGGTAAGTGCCCCTCTAATAACTTTTAAACAGTTAGAGTGATATTTTCCAATGTTCACCACTACATGTTAGTGAAAATGGTATATTTGGCAGTCAAAAGTTGGAACTACTTGACCATGGTGTGTAAAGCTAATTTTGTAGGTTAGATTTTGATTACCACTCTATTAAGTCTGAATGTTCATTGCTAGGTGTCAGTGACAGAGGGAATATTTAAAGACTTAACTTCAGTTCACCTAACATAACCTAACTTTACCTAACTTAACCTTATCACGTGACATGTTTTACAAGTTTAAACTTGTTTTAAAACTGGCTATGACGTCACACTTAGCTCTCTTAACTGGTGGCTGCTGGTTTCTATCACGTGACATGTTCTACAAGTTTAGACTTGTTTTAAGACTGGCTATGACGTCACACTTAGCTCACTTAACTAGCGATCGCTTGTTTCTATCACGTGACATGTTCTACAAGTTTAGACTTGCTTTAAGACTAGCTATAACGTCACACTTAGCTCACTTAACTGGTGACCGCTGGTTTCTACCACTCTATCAAGTTCCAATGTTCACCGCTAGGTGTCAATGACAGTGGTATATAGTAACCCCCAGTTAGAACTACATGAAGTTAGACTTGCTAGGAGTTCACAGATCGATTTAAATACCCTGCTATAACCATTGACTGGAATATAATTAAACTATTTATATTGTACTTTGTTTTATCTTTCATTAACATTTATTTCTTTCTTTTTTAGATAACTTGGAAAGTAATCATCATGTTCAAGTGTGGTGACTGTAAGAAACAGTTCTCAAGACCTGACAGCCTTCAACGTCATGTAAGTACAAAACATAATCAGAAAATGTTTGTATGCAGTCATTGTGCTACAACATTTAACAGACAGGATAGTCTTGGACGACATGTAAATCTAAAGCATGTCAGTTCAGCACTATTTGCGATCTTGGATTTTCTGCTGTAAAGCGATATCAATCCCACATGGTTGAAGTGCATGGAGAACAACAGGAATTGAAATCTGTAAAACCATTAACTAGCACGGAACCTTTAAATGAATGTGATGCTCAAAAGCGTAAACGTTCTCAAGATTGTGAAAATAGTTGTGCATCAAAAAGAAAGAAGAATGGTGAACCTTCAATAACACATTGTGATGTATGTAATATTGATATACCTTCTTCAATCATTCATGGACATTTACGCAGTATTCAACATAAAAATAACACTTGCCATGAAAGAAATTCTGGAAATGTTCAACAAATTGGTAGTGCATTTAAAAGTCGAATTGCTAGTTATAGACTTCATAGTGAAGAAAAAACTCTAAGTATTGAATCATTTTTAAAAAATGTTCAACCTACTGTGTTTGGCATGGTAGGTAATGTTTTATTAGAGCATAAAACATTCAAAATGAATTTTGAACTTTTTGGCCTCTATGTAAAAACTGGGAGCGAAGGTGAAATTACGGATATCAAATCTTTTAATACAAAAAACGTAATTGTTAGTGAATCAACTAATATTAGTGATATATATCAAAATATTTCAAGTGCTATCATCGTGAAGAGTGAAGAGTTCCAGGAAAGGGAGTCGGGCTGGGCAATGGTTGAAGTACTTTATTTAGAAACCAACATGCATAAATATAATCCCCTTCGAGCATCATCATACATTGATTTACCTGCATGGATTAAACGGAAGAAAGCTTGTGGAAACGTGATGAATAGTGACCATGCATGTTTTGCATGGGCTGTAACCTCAGCTCTCCATCCAGCAGCGATGAATGAAAAGAGAACGTCATCTTATCCTCACTATTCTTCAGTGTTAGATTTAAAAGAAATAGAATTTCCTATGGCGATAAAAGACATTCAACGTTTTGAAGAGCTGAACAATGTAAGTATTAATGTTTATGGAATTGAAAATAAGAGTATAGTAGGTCCTCTATATTATACTCAGGAAAAAAAAGGATGCTCATGTAAATTTACTGTACATAACCGAAGATGAAAATGCTCACTATTGCTGGATAAAACATTTAAGTAGACTTGTTGGTAGTCAGCTATCAAAAAGAGAAAATAAGAAGTGGTTGTGTGATGGCTGTTTGCTATATTTCAGAAAAGAGGACCAACTAACTCAACACCAAAAATGGGGATGTAATCATGTGTGTACGGTATTACCGACTCCTAAATATAACATTCTAAAATTCAAGGATTATGAGAAACAGCTTCGAGTACCATTTGTTATATATGCTGACTTCGAGGCTTTGCTAAAACCATTTAATACATGTTCATCGAATCCAGCCCAACCTTTCACTAACACTACTCACATTCATGAACCTTTTAGCTTTGCATATTATATTAAATGTAGTTATGATGACTCTTTAAATAAGTTTGCGCTCTATAGAGGACCTGATGCACCTAAAGTTTTTATGGAAAGGCTTGAGAAAGATGCCATCCGTTTATCCTCTATTTTAAATACGATCATTCCAATGGAGCCACTAACTTTATTAGAGCAAATGAATTTTGAAACTGAAACTAATTGTTTTATATGTGGTGAATGTTTATATACAGACAGGGTTCGCGATCATGATCATTTAACAGGAAAATATCGTGGTGCTGCTCACCAAGAATGTAATTTAAATTATAGAGTAAGTAAATTCATTCCGGTCATTCTACACAACGGTAGCAAATACGACAACCACTTTATCGTTAAAGAATTTGGAGCTTCAGATGTGAAAATTGATGTGATTGCAAATAATAAGGAACAATACATATCGTTCACAAAATACATCAAAACTGACAATAAGAAAACGATAAAACTGCGATTTTTAGATTCATTCCGCTTTATGCCGAGTAGTCTTGATAAGCTTGCTAGTAATTTAAAATCAGATCAGTTTCATGAAATTCAACGTGTCTTTCCTAAAGAAGATGATTTTAATTTGATTTGTCAAAAGGGTATATTCCCTTACGAATATATTAACTGTGTGGAACGTCTTGAGGAGTGTTCTTTACCACCGAAAGATGCATTTTACAGTTCCTTAAACACAAGTCATATCAGTGATCAGGAATATTTACATGCACAACGTGTATGGGCACAGTTTGACATTCAAACTTTAGGTGAATTTTCAGACATATATTTGAAGACAGCTGTGTTGTTATTAGCAGATGTTTTTGAAAATTTTCGGAATGTTTGTATGAAAACTTATGACCTTGATCCTTGTCAGTATTTCACTGATCCTGGGTTAAGTTTCAGTTCAATGTTGAAAAAAAAACGAAAGTAAATTTAGAATTAATGACTGATATAGACATGATCAATTTTATAAAAGCATCAATTCGAGGTGGATTAAGCCAATGTAGTGGACGGTACTCTAAAGCGAATAATAAATAGATGCCTAGCTACAACCCTTGTGAAGAGTCAAAGTATATTGTCTACCTCGATGCAAATAACCAAAATGGTTGGGCTATGAGTCGATATCTACCACTGAAAGATTTTCGCTGGCTGACACAACCTGAAATTGATGTCTTACATGTTGACACTCTTAATGATAACGATGATAAAGGGTATATTTTAGAGGTAAATCTTGAGTACCCTAAAGAGTTACATGATGATCATAATGATTTACTATTTTGTCCTGAGAATATGAAATCTCCATACATCACATCACGAACAAAAATGTTAATTGCTAATGTGAATGATAAATGTAAATATGTAATACATTATCAAAACTTGAAACAGTGTTTACAGCATGGATTGAAATTAACTAAAATTCATCGCGTATTGCAATTTCATCAGTCAGCATGGCTCAAACCGTATATTGATCTGAACAATAATTTAAGAACACTGTCAACAAACGCGTTTGAAAAAGATTTTTATAAACTCATGAATAATAGTGTTTTTGGAAAGACTATGGAGAATGTTGATAAACGAGTTGATGTAAAGCTGATAACAAAGTGGGAGAATGATGGTAAAAGGTATGGTGCGAGCAACTTAATAAGCAAGCCTAACTTTCATAGCTGTTCAATTATTCATGAGGATTTAGTTGTAATACAAATGAATCGTCTTAAAGTAACTTACAACAAACCCATATACGTGGGTTACACCATTCTGGAATTGTCAAAAACACTTATGTATGAATTTCACTATGATTATGTAAAGAAAAACTATCTTGATAATGCTAAATTACTCTACACAGACACAGATTCTTTTATTTATGAGTTTAAAACTGATGATATTTATGAGGATATCAAAACTGAGCTAAATAGGTTTGATACAAGTGACTATCCCGAGGATAATATTTACCATTTACCTCTAGTAAACAAAAAGGTTCTTGGGAAATTCAAGGATGAATGTGCTGGTGTTATTATAGACACCTTTGTAGGCACAAAATCTAAATCATACAGCTATATGACAATTGATGATGTAGTAGTAAAAAAATTAAAAGGAGTGAAAAAGAATGTTGTTAGTAAAGAGTTAGATATAAGTGATTATAAAAACTGTATATTTAGTAACCCACCTGTATTATATAAGAAAATGAGTGTATTTAGAAGTAAAAATCATCAGCTACATACCAATTTGCTTAACAAATTTGCTTTAAGTAATGAAGACAACAAACGATTCATTATACCCAACACATTTGATACTTTTGCTTGGGGAAACAGTCGCATTGACGACTATTACTTTACTTAAGTCTAATGATCACTATATTGTAATATTTGTAGTGTGTTTTATATTGTAATATTTTTTTGTAAAAAACTGTAAGTAGAATGTATAATGTTAGGCTACTGTAGTTTAGTAAAAATAAGATAAGTAATACATTTTAGTGTAAAATGTTTGCTTTTGTATATTACGAAAAAGATTTTTAAAAAATGTACAGAATGTGTGAACTAAACAAGGGAAATGTAAAAATGTAAAGTGGAAATTGTAAATATCCACGTGTGAAAAAGTGAAATAGTTATCACCATTTTAAAATTAAAAGACATTGTGATCTGGTAAACCTTGTTTTTATTTCACAACAACAAAAATGTACAGAATGTGTAAACTAAACAAGGAGAATGTAAAAAAATGAAAAGTGGAAATTGTAAATATTCATGTGTGAAAAAATGAAAATAAAGAAATGGCTATCACCATTTTAAAATTAAAAGACATTGTGATCTTGTAAACCTTGTTTTTATTTCACAACATATATGGCTTTACAAAATAGAATACAAAGAAATACCATTTCCTCAATCCTTTTCAATGTTCATGTCCACTCATTATTAACTTTCCTTTTGGCGCGATTGATAGTAGGCGCTATTAGTAGACGCGATTGATAGTAGGCGCGATTGGTAGTGGACGTAATTGATAGTAGGCGCTTTTGATAGTAGGTGCGATTGATAGTAGGCGCGATTGATATTAGGCGCGATTGGTAGCAGGCGCTATTAGTAGACGCGATTGATAGTAGGCGCAATTGATAGCAGGCGCTATTAGTAGACGCGATTGATAGTAGGCGCGATTGGTAGCAGGCGCTATTAGTAGGCGCGATTGATAGTAGGCGCTATTGATAGCAGGCGCTATTAGTAGACGCGATTGATAGTAGGCGCGATTGGTAGTGGACGTTATTGATAGTAGGCGCAATTGATAGTAGGCGCGATTGGTAGTAGGCGCGATTGATATTAGGCGCAATAAATAGTAGGCGCGATTAGTACGCGCGATTGATAGTAGGCGCGATTGATAGTAGGCGTAATTGATAGTAGACGCGATTGATAGTAGGCGTGATTGGTAGACCTTGAGGAGATAACCCCTTTTGATTGATCCCTGTTGATTTGCCCTCTTGGGACTGGTCCCTGTTGACTAGCCCCTTTGGACGGGTCCTTTTTGAAGGGAGTCATTTTTGACGGGCCCCTGCTGACGGGTCACTGTGGACGGATCCCTGTGGACGGGTCCCTGTTGACAGGTCCTTTTGACTAATCCCTTTGAACCGGTCCCTTTGGACTGATCCCTATGGGTTGGCCATGCATTTATCCAAATTATGTCAAAGGGACCGGTCCAAAGGGATTAGTCAAAAGGACCTGTCAACAGGGACCCGTCCACAGGGATCCGTCCACAGTGACCCGTCAAAAATGACTCCCTTCAAAAAGGACCCGTCCAAAGGGGCTAGTCAACAGGGACCAGTCCCAAGGGGGCAAATCAACAGGGATCAATCAAAAGGGGTTATCACCTCAAGGTCTACCAATCACGCCTACTATCAATCGCGTCTACTATCAATTACGCCTACTATCAATCGCGCTTACTAATCGCGCCTACTATTTATTGCGTCTAATATCAATCGCGCCTACTACCAATCGCGCCTACTATCAATAGCGCCTACTATCAATAACGTCCACTACCAATCGCGCCTACCATCAATCGCGTCTACTAATAGTGCCTACTATCAATCGCGCCTACTATCAATCGCGTCTACTAATAGCGCCTGCTATCAATAGCGCCTACTATCAATCACGCCTACTAATAGCGCCTGCTACCAATCGCGCCTACTATCAATCGCGCCTACTAATAGCGCCTACTATCAATCGCGTCTACTAATAGCGCCTGCTACCAATCGCGCCTAATATCAATCGCGCCTACTATCAATCGCACCTACTATCAAAAGTGCCTACTATCAATTACGTCCACTACCAATCGCGCCTACTATCAATCGCGTCTACTAATAGCGCCTACTATCAATCGCGCCAAAAGGAAAGTTAATAATGAGTGGACATGGACATTGAAAAGGATTGAGGAAATGGTATTTCTTTGTATTCTATTTTGTAAAGCCATATATGTTGT
Source organism: Meconema thalassinum (assembly GCA_946902985.2). NCBI lineage: Eukaryota > Metazoa > Arthropoda > Insecta > Orthoptera > Tettigoniidae > Meconema > Meconema thalassinum. The sequence goes on along the minus strand of OX336392.1, from coordinate 497,492,283 downwards.
GAAATAAAAACAAGGTTTACAAGATCACAATGTCTTTTAATTTTAAAATGGTGATAACTATTTCACTTTTTCACACGTGGATATTTACAATTTCCACTTTACATTTTTACATTTCCCTTGTTTAGTTCACACATTCTGTACATTTTTTAAAAATCTTTTTCGTAATATACAAAAGCAAACATTTTACACTAAAATGTATTACTTATCTTATTTTTACTAAACTACAGTAGCCTAACATTATACATTCTACTTACAGTTTTTTACAAAAAAATATTACAATATAAAACACACTACAAATATTACAATATAGTGATCATTAGACTTAAGTAAAGTAATAGTCGTCAATGCGACTGTTTCCCCAAGCAAAAGTATCAAATGTGTTGGGTATAATGAATCGTTTGTTGTCTTCATTACTTAAAGCAACTTTGTTCAGCAAATTGGTATGTAGCTGATGATTTTTACTTCTAAATACACTCATTTTCTTATATAATACAGGTGGGTTACTAAATATACAGTTTTTATAATCACTTATATCTAACTCTTTACTAACAACATTCTTTTTCACTCCTTTTAATTTTTTTTACTACTACATCATCAATTGTCATATAGCTGTATGATTTAGATTTTGTGCCTACAAAGGTGTCTATAATAACACCAGCACATTCATCCTTAAATTTCCCAAGAACCTTTTTGTTTACTAGAGATAAATGGTAAATATTATCCTCGGGATAGTCACTTGTATCAAACCTATTTAGCTCAGTTTTGATATCCTCATAAATATCATCAGTTTTAAACTCATAAATAAAAGAATCTGTGTCTGTGTAGAGTAATTTAGCATTATCAAGACAGTTTTTCTTTACATAATCATAGTGAAATTCATACATAAGTGTTCTACGCTAAGTGTAGTATTGAGTTTGTGTGTACCTTTAGTTGTTGTATAGCGTGACATGTGAATGACGCATTTGCTTGCGCTCGGTATCTTCGAGTGTCTGCTACAGCTTTCAAGGTCCCAATACACTCTCCCGCTGACAAGCAATTGAGCTCAGACGCTCGCCGCTTGCTTCGTAACCAGTTCTAAATCCACACATTCAGATGTACGATTGTGATAACGCCACACTTCTGTACTTAGGTACATGAAGTTATATTTGCGGCGTTCTTCTTCAATTTATGCATAGTACTCCCAATGCCTTTCCTAATCATTATATTTACAAATTGCCATCTAGAAATAGACCGACAGGAAATAATAGTTAATCACATAACTACAAAAAGAAACAAATCCTGCCTATGACCAACTGTGTGAATACGTGCGGCCAATATCTTATGCTAATTATCCACCACAATTCTACCGTACATAAATGGTTTTATTTGACTTACTCGTTCATGGTTGGTTGTATGAGATGGATGGCTCTCGGTTTGAACCGGGTCCTCGGTTCACTCACCGACCTAACCATCGTTTCTTCCTCCTCATGGTATTATTTGGCATCAGCTCTTCCCAGGGTTGAATGGTCTACTCGGACATTTCTCCTGCCATAAGGATGGCGGTAGCTTCCGTGTAGTTATAGGTCCCCATGATGGTAGTAATATTACACGTCGTAGAAGCCTGAATCACTGATTTTATCGGAACAATAGTTGTAAAATTTCCACTGATTCTAAACTGTGCGGATATTCAAAATTGAGTTTCTATTTCCGCCACTGACTTTATTGACGCATCTGAATCATATTACACAGACTTTACTACTTTTCTCACTCCACAATTACATGAGTTTGATAATAGCACTTCACAATTATGACAATTTACAGTTCGACTAGTCACGAATAACAGTTTCAATGCACTTTCCAAATATACCGGTCTGTTCAATAATAGTAATATTAATGGACTACTCGTCATCACCCTATTCATTACCAGAGATCCAGTTGCGGCGTTTTTCACTCACACACGATATGACACAGTACTGTCCAGGTAATGGCGACCACTGCTTCTTCCTCTTCATCGTCGGGCACCGCGTGAGTCGTTTCCTGACTATGTAAATTAGCCGTTTATAACCCAGCATATCATTTACACAACCAGCATTCTCAAAAATTATAGAAAAAAATCATTGGAGTGCTCTTGTTGTCTGAATTGTCCTGTGGTTCATAATCTCACTATTAAATAAATATGTTACTTCAGCTGGCGACTTCCCCCCCTGGTATGTTGGTGTTCCATGGTTGGACGTGTGGTTGAGCTTCTTTGGGATTTTTTTCTCGGCAATCAATTTTCGATGAGACGGAAATGGTCATGGGGTCATGAGCCTTTCGGTCTCACTACATACTAGAAGAAGAAATGGAAAACTAAAGGAGAATAAGGCAAATAAAGGACAGGAGGAAAAGAAATGCCCTGAACCCTCGAAGAATGCGGATTGAGGGACTTGGAATGAAGGAAAGCCAAGAAATGCAGATATGAAAGTGAAAGAGGAGAGGGTCCGTCCCACAGGTAAGGGACAAAAGAGAGAAACTGGACCCAGCTCAGGAATCCCTCGGGGTCGCCAACTCACAAGCCGTGAGCCCCTGAGGGAGTAGGAATATCCAGGGTGCACCAGAAGTGGAGGGGCTACATACACCCTGCCTCCTTGAGGGCCTTGAGCAGAAGGCAGGAGATAACAGGAAAATAAAAGGCAGCAGTGCAACTGGACATATCCAGACTCTCCGTTCAACGGATTTTTAAAAGTGACCTCAGATGTACCTGTACAGTATGAACTCCGCTCAGAAGCTTACGGCAGAACACAAGCGGCAGAGATTATTGTTTGCTCGCTGGGCAGAGGATAGGGAACAAACTCTGAACAACGTTTGGTTTTCATGATGATGATGATGATAATTGTTGTTTTAAGGGGCCTAACATCTAGGTTATCGGCCCCTGATGGTTTGGGTGATCGTGAAGATGAAAATGAAAAGCGAACTTAAAACTAAAACTAACTACTAACCTACATACTAGAAGAAGAAATGGAAAACTAAAGGAGAATAAGGCAAATAAAGGACAGGAGGAAAAGAAATGTCCTCCCCTCGAAGAAGGCGGATTGAGGGACTTGGAAGGAAGGAGAGCCATGAAAGGCAGATAGGAAAGTGAAAGAGGAGAGGGTCCGCCCCAAAGGTAAGGGACAAAAAGGGAAAACGGACCCAGCTCAGGAATCCCTCGGGGTCGCTAACTCCCGAACTCACCAGCCGTGAGCCCCTGAGGGTGTAGCATTATCTAGGGTGCACCAAAAGTGGTGGGGCTACATACACCCGGCCTCCTTGAGGGCCTTAAGCAGAAGGCAGGAGATAACATGAAAAGAAAAAGAAGGCTGACCCCTCGCAGAAGGAGGGAATCAGAAAAGATGAGACAAGGGCCAATTAAGGCGGGAAAGGAAGTGACTCCCTAGGCCTCGGATGCCCTAATACCGTCGGGGTCGGAAGAGAACAAGAGTTGACCAAGTGAGGTCGACAGGAAAGAAGACAGAGAGGAGCCCGGCACAAGTAAGTGGAAGCAATGCCGGGCTCAGCTGGGGCCCCGTGGTCGCCAACCCACGCCCACTAGATGTGAGCCCCTGGGGGACGTTTGGTTTTCAGACGAGGCGCACTTTCATTTGGACAGTGTGGTTAATAAACAAAATGTACGCTTTTGGGCTACTGAAAATCCGCAAATGCTTCATGAACGACAACATCATGCTCCCAAGATTGCATTGCGGGCAGCAATTTCCAGCCACGGACTTATTGGACCTGTGTTCTTCGAAGAAACTGTGATCAGTGAGCGTTATTTGAGCATGCTCCGCAATAACTTTGTTCCCCAACTTCTTGCTACTGCGTTGCCCTTCACCACACAGTGGTTCATGCAAGATGGAGCAAAGCCACATACTGCAAACATTGTGTTGGATTTCTTGCACGACCGTTTCGACATGCGGGTCATTTCACTCAGATTTCCGGTTCGTTTCAACGACGGACAATTTTGGCCCCCCAATAGTCCAGACCTCCACCCATGTGACTTCTTTCTTGGGGGGTACCTAAAGGAAAAACTATTCAAGAAACGTCCGCATGATTTAATGGAGCTCAGACGGCTTATTCTTCAAGCTTGCAGTGAAATCACGGAGGAAATGTGCCGCAGAGTTATCGCTAACATGAGTGTTCGTTTGAAGGAAAATAGGAAACAAAATGGTGGACATATTGAACATGTGCTACGTTAGAATAAATCTCCACAGAGTGTACTCCGTTGTAGTATATGTTCCTTTGAGTTTGGCTTGACATTAAAGCTTTTATTCGGAAACAAAATGGTGACACATTTCGTGCGCCACCTGATGATGTAGATCACTTATAAATTATTTGAAGTCCATATCACACAAAACTCACCAAAGGAAACTGTGTGATAGCTATTAGAATGTAAATAGCACATTATTTTTACCCCATTATATTAATTATTATAGCCTGTTCATAACTCCACTTCTCCAGTCGTTAATGTTTTAATGGAATTCTAATTCACATGAGTACTCAGTGGAGTAATGTGATCGATGATGATGACGATAATTGTTGTATTAAGGGGACTAACATCTAGGTTATCGGCCCCTTATGATCTGGGTGATAGCGAAAATGATAATGAAATGGAAACTAGAACAAAAATTAAGTGAGACGGACAATACTTACAAAAAGGAACTCAGCTTGAAACAACTCACAAAATGTTCTTACAAAAGGGAATTTAGAACGAAAAAATTCACAAAAAGAAGAGATTGAAAAACGCCCACAAAATGTAGGCTAGGTTCAAAATACGTACAAAATGCAATGCAGCGTCGAAATACTTACAAAATGCAATTGAAATTCAAAATACATACAAAATGCAAATGAGATCGAAAATACGTACAAAATGCAATTGAGGTTCAAAATACTTACAAAATGCAATTGAAATTGAAAATACACAATGCAATTCAGAATTCAATTGAAAGAGGCCCTATCCCAGTTCCAATCCAAATTATTCACAAAGTGCAATTGAAATTCAAAAGACTTACAAAATGCAATTGAAATTGAAAATGCTTACAAAATGTACGGTAGATTCAAACGACTCATGTGGATTGACAATATTTACAAAACACAATTTAGAGTGAAAATACTTGACAAAATGTAATTTAGATTCAAAATACCTTGTGGTGTTTGAAGACATATTTTCAGTGTTGCCTTAGTAAACAAGAGTTGACATTCGTGTTGACCGACTGAAAAGCACTAAACTCTTATCCAAAATACCCACAAAATGCAATTGAGAATCAAACTATGTGCAAAATGCCCACCAAACAAAATGTAATTTAGATTCAAAATTCGTGCGAAATGCGGTTTTGGTTGAAAATACTTACAAAATGCAATTGAAATTCAAAATACTCACAAGAAGGCCCCCCTATATTGAAAGACATACTAAAAAGTAATTTTGATTGGCAATCCTTACAAAATGCAAGTGAGGTTGAAAAACACCCACAAAATGCAATTTAGATAGAAAAACTTACAAAATGCAGCGTAGATTAAGAATACCTACAAAGAGGTGCGGGAATCTTAAAGACAAAAGGAAATATAATGAAAGGCGGAGAGGAGAGGTGATGATGATTATGATGATAATTGTTGTTTTAAGGGGCCTAACATCTAGGTTATCGGCCCCTGATTGTTTGGGTGATCGTGAAGATGAAAATGAAATGTAAACTTAAAACTAAAACTACCAACCTACATACTAGAAGAAGAAATGGAAAACTAAAGGAGAATAAGGCAAATAAAGGACAGGAGGAAAATAAATGCCCTCAACCCTCGAAGAATGCGGATTGAGGGACTTGGAAGGAAGGAGAGCCATGAAAGGCAGATAGGAAAGTGAAAGAGGAGAGCGTCCGCCCCGAAGGTAAGGGACAAAAGGGGAAAACGGACCCAGCTCAGGAATCCCCCGGGGTCGCCAACTCCCGAACTCACCAGCCTTGAGCCCCTGAGGGTGTAGCATTATCTAGGGTGTACCAAAAGTAGTGGGGCTACATACACCCGGCCTCCTTCAGGGCCTTGAGCAGAAGGCAGGAGATAACAGGAAAATAAAAAGAAGGCTGACCCCTCGCAGAAGGAGGGAATCAGAAAAGATGAGACAAGGGCCAATTAAGGCGGGAAAGGAAGAGACTCCCTAGGCCTTGGATACCCTAATACCGTCGGGATCGGAAGAGAACAAGAGTTGACCAAGTGAGGTCGACAGGAAAGAAGACAGAGAGGAGCCCGGCACAAGTAAGTGGAAGCAATGCCGGACTCAGCTGGGGCCCCGTGGTCGCCAACCCACGCCCACTAGTAGTGAGCCCCTGGGGGGCGCCCCAGAAGGGACCCTGCCTCTCATTTCAGACTCGGGGTACATGAACACAGAACTCTTTCTCGACTGGTTGAAGCACTTTGAACAATTTGTGAAACCAAGTGAAGAAGATCCCGTTCTGCTAATTATGGACAACCATATTTCGCACTGTAGTTTGGACGCAGTCATGTTCTGTAGGAGCAAATTTATTACCATGCTTTCTCTTCCTCCTCATGCTAGTCACATGATGCAACCCCTCGACAAAGGATTTTTCGGACCTTTAAAATCAGCTTTTTCAGTTGAATGCGACAAGTGGATGTTCAATCATCCTGGAAAAGCAATTACTCAGAAGGATCTTTCCTCTCTCTTCCGTTCTGCATATGAAAGAGTGGCAACGCTTGAAAAAGCGAAGAATTCGTTTAAGGCTACTGGAATTCATCCTTACAATCCAGACATTTTCTCAGATGAAGATTTTGAACCTTCGTCTGTTACAAGTCGCCCTCCACCCTCTGAGAAACCTGAAGAAGAAACCAATAATGTAAAAGATCAGGAAATAGTGCCACCTTCAACATTCCTTCCTCTTCCGAAAGCAACTCACGAAGATAAACAAAAGAGAAAAGGTAAGAAGTCGGAAATTATGACAGGATCGCCATTTAAAAACTCATTAATGGCCTCCACATCAAAAGCGTGTGAGAAAGGACAAAAATCATGCAGACCCTCGAAAAAGAAACGGCTTTTTGATGCTACAACTTCCACAACTCCAGTCGGTATCTGCTGCCCTGGGTGTGATGAAATGTATGAAGAACCAGTAACTGAAGATTGGATTCAGTGTAAAGACTGTAAAAAGTGGTGGCATGATGCCTGTTCATGCTATGAGGGCGCTGGAATTTTTAAATGTGACTCCTGCTAAGTGCGCACTCATAGAGGACCTACTGCGTACTCTTATAAGCATATGCCTTCAAGAGCGCGCGTTTCACATATTTTACTTTTTTTTTTATTATTTCTAGAGTTTAATTATTTAAATTGTGTTTCACTAATGTGTATGTAGTAGCCAGGTTATTAATGAATGTTTTGTGCAAACTATTTGTTCTTTTTGTAACTTTTCCTTCCGTTATGATGGTCTTATCGTTAAGTGCGTACTCTTGGAGGAACTTACCCTAAACATACTGGTGGGATGGAGGAGGAGTGAGGGAAGTAAAACAAAGGGGAGAGAGATTTTACGGAGGTAGGAAGAAGGGGAAGACAAGGAAATTATTATTAAGTTATGTAATACGGCGAAAATCAAAAGAGGAAAACAAAACAAAAGGAAAATGAAATAAACAGAGATACATTACGTTACAATTGACTTGGGACGAAAGAGACCGGTAATAATCGAAAGCACGCTATAAAAAAAATAGGCTTATACACCAACATAATGCCGCACCAACGCGACATATAAATAAAAGAATTATATGACATCGGAGCTGGAGAAAATCCCAGTTAACCACCGTCACATATATTCTATAAACAAAAGGGACATGTATTAGTGGGACGTTGGACATAAGTCCCGTTACCTCACACATACTGTCCGCAAACAAAGGTCCAATTGCTACCAATCAAACGAAACATTTGTGGTACAAAAGAGACACCGACGCAAAAGACGAGCACCAAGGCCCGACAGGAAATATACATAAGCCAAGACGCAGAAACGCAATACTTTCGAATCTTACAGGTATGAACCAAAATAATAAAACCGTGAGGAGGGTACATAACAAAAGCAACAAAAAGAACTTCGCCGTATGACATTACGCAAGGTCTCGGAGATCTGGTTCAAGGATTATAATACTAACAGTAACATCTTGAAAAGGAAAGAGAATTAAGCAAAAGAAGGAACGATTAACAAAAACAATTACATTGCGTTAGATAGAAATATATTGAGCCGTACTCACATTCCGCTGCGCCATGAGGGTGGGCCTCTGCCCGAATACACACGTTCGCCCTACATCTCGGCACGTCTAAGACTGAATAAGCTTCTTCCCCCCAGAGAGGAGAAAAGCCTCTCAGAAATATAAAATGCGTAGTTTGGGAGTGGCACCAAACTCGCGTCAAATATTGGCTGAGCCAATAGCAGAACAAATTGCACAACAAAATGCAAGGTAGCAACAACACTAGCCAATACGAGAGAACTAGGTAGTATGTAGCCAGGGGTTGCACAACGTTAGACAGAGAGATACATACAGACAATCTGCGCACTTTTAAACACTCGAGGCGTAATATAGAGATGTCACAACACATGACAATAATAATAATAATAACTATAAATTCATGAAAACTGGTTCAATATCCGCAAAATACGAGGCGAGATGGTTTGCAACGCGATAAGGACCTGTAACCAATTCATTATCAATGGAAATTCCCGGTACAGTACAAGATGTCTGAATTCCCGAAATGCGTCGTAGTTTAGTCCACACTTGAGAGGAGGGGGTATGTGCCGTAATAGAAGACACATACCGTTCCCAGGATTGTTTCTTACTCTGGCGAATAAGAATCCGTGCCTTGGCACGAAATTTCTTAAACGCCACCAAATTGGCCATGGTTGGACGCCGACGGTAGTGCTTATGAGCTCGACGACGGTCTCGTATTGCCGCTGCAATATCCTCTGTCCACCAAGGGACGAGTTTGCGACGAGGAGTCCCAGAAAAGGATGGAATGACTCTTCGGCGGCAGCAAGAAGCACATCGGCGATGTGCTGTACTTCGTCATCGACGCTCCGGCAACCAAGATCAACGAACACAGCTCGTTCTTGAAACGAGGGCCAATTTGCCCGCTTAAGAACCCAACGACTGGGAACTCCACGGGCGTCTGGTTCAGAAGGGTAAGAACGATCGGGAAATGGTCACTGTCACAGAGGTCGTCGTGTACATACCAACCAAATAGGGGGACCAGCGCACGGCTACACACACTCAAGTCAATGTGTGAGTACGTGCCGTGCGCTAAGCTAAAATGTGTAGCTTCCCCTGTATTTAATGGAAATAAATCCAACCCTTGAATTAAGCCCTCCACGTCCCTCCCTCTGAGGCAGGAAGATGGTGATCCCCATTGGGGGTGATGAGAGTTGAAATCACCCACGAGTAGGAAAGGGACTGGAAGTTGATAAACAAGATCAAAGACGTCATTAATATCAAGGGGCTGATTCGGTGGAAGGTACACGTTACAAACAGTTGTCATAGCAGGCAAGGACACGCGAACTGCAATAGCTTCCAGAGGAGTGGCGAGTGGAAACTCCTCACTATAGCAGTCAGAGCGAACGAAGGTACAAACGCCCCCGGAAGCCCGGGCGGCGTCTTGTCGCTCTTTAGAGTATAGTCGGAAATCTCTCAGAACAGTCTCGTGATCAGGCCTGAGGTTTGTTTCCTGTAGGCAGACTATACTCGCTGCGTATTGGGCAATAAGCTGACGGAGTTCAGTCAAATGCCTGTCATAACTGTTACAATTCCACTGTAACAGTGCCATTGTGTGAACTTAGGAAATAAGTTGGATGAGCAAGCTACAACTTAGACTCTGGAGGATCTACAGTCACTACATAGACTATAATCTCCATGCCCTCAGGTGAGGTCATGGAGTGAATCGACTCGGTGGGAGATTTCCTGGACGCAGTTCGGCGGCGGGGGGGATCTCCGTGGGGAGCGCGCAGATCAGGGGACCGAAACGTCCCCAGGCGCAGAAGCATCCGCAGGTGTTGGCGCGGATGGCTTCCCCTTTTTTTGGAGAAAGGGAATGCGTAGTGCGGGGTCCCTTCTTACCCGCTCCCGCGTCTTTAAGATATATAGACGGGTCAGGAGCCGAATTCCTGACCCTGGTCGACGATGCCGCCTCCGCCGACTTCGGAGCGGCTTTCGCCGACCGTTTGGGTGGGGGGAAAGTCTTCGACTTCCTCCCGAGTGGGGAGTAAGTCTTCAACTTCCTCCCCTGCTGTGCGGGCGGAGCAGCCTTCGCTCGCACAGCCTTCGTGCTGGCCGAAGGTGGAGTTGAAGTCACCTTCGGGCTTTCCGTTATAATCATAGGTGCTGGCTTCGGAACAGGTAACTCAGTTGCAGGTTTCACAGCTGGTACAAAAGATGAGGTCGCCGGGACCAAATTTGGTATTATGGCTCTATAATCAATCGTTGGAGAAGGCGAAATCGTGGTATGGTACTTCTTGCGGGCTTCCTGGTAGGTGAGACCATCCAGGGTTTTGATCTCCTGGATTTTCTTCTCACTCAGGAAGACAGGGCAGTTCCTGTCCCGAGGAGAATGAAATCCAAGGCAATTAGTGCACTGATAAGGTGTTGTGCACTCTTCAGCTTCGTGTGGTACCTTACCGCATGTTCCACAGATTTCGGGGCTCGAGCATCGGGATAAAATGTGCCCGAACTTCTGGCACTTATAACACCTCATTGGTGGAGGGATATAAGGCCGTACGTCACAACGGTAACTTGTAACCTTGACTTTCTCCGGGAGCACCGAAAGCTCAAAGGAAATAATGAAAGCACCAGTATCCACGATTTGACCATTGACCTTGCGCGTAATGCGCCGGACATCAGTCACGTAACGGTGCTGCATATCCTCCTTGAGCTCCACGTCAGTGTTCAGAATCAGGTCCCGGTGGAAAATAACTCCTCGGACCAGATTCAGGGACGTGTGCTTTTCCACTTTGACGGGAATTTCGCCAAAGTGGTCACATTGCAAAAGTTGTTCAACTTGCTCACCAGTCCTAGTCTTGAGCAACAAGCTACCGTTCCTCATCTTTTGTACTTTCTCAAGCTCACCATAGACACCTTCTATGTGGCGAGAAAACAAAATACTCTTTACCAGCTTGAAATCACCCCCATCTGTTCTGGTAGCTACCAGAAACTTGGGGGTGTTAGCACCCAGATTTTCACGCACAGATTGTTCCAGGGGGTTGATCCCCGTAGGGAATCAAATGTTAAAGACTTGGGTGTAGGACCACCCTGTTTGGGGATTTTTCTTTTTGAACCCATGGCCAGATCATCCTCCCCGAATGCCACCGACATCCGATCACGGGCCGTCACAGTAGGCGCTACCCAGCCAGGGCAAGGCCCGCCTAGCTTGGAAGGCATTGCCCGGGGTCCGATGTTTTACAATGCCGTATCGGCATGTACCCCTTGGCATATACTGGATTTTACAGCTCAGACATTCGGCTGTGCGGGGTACTGCGTAGTCAGGCGGATACTACTGCACGGGTACATGGCACACCCACCTGTCGGCGCGGCCAAGACCGGAACAGGCTTTCGAGCGTAGTCGCTAGCGTAAGTGGCCCATCCCCTAACAGCACGCACATATAGAAATTTTGGTTGCCAGACCCTGAAAGCAGTAACGGAAAGAAGTGCGATATAACCTAATGAGAGTTATACCGCACGGGTGTATGTCTTTTAGAGCTGACTGTCAAACCCTCGAAAGGGGACCGTTCCGAGAAGCCCTTTTAGTCGCCTTTTACGACTGGCAGGGATTACCGTGGATGTATTCGCTTCCTCCCACCCACTGGGGGTCCAATTCAAAAAACAACGCGGAGTCTTTAAAGTATAGCCAAGGTCGCCCCTTTTAGTCGCCTCTTACGACAGGCAGGGGACACCGTGGGTGTATTCTAAACCCCCCACCCACAGGGGGGGGGGGGGTAGGCCTCAATGAGTTGCATCATTGAGTGTGAAAAATAGTCCATGACCGGACCAGTTTTGGAGGCCTAAATCTATATAACAATTTGGAGTATTTTTATGTAGCATAGCCTATTTCGGTATTCACGCTTTTTAAGGCAAATAACCCTAAACATGAATGAAAGTGGTTTCCTGGCAGCACTGTTTCATGCAAACTTTTCGACAATTTTCAAGCCCATGACATATTACTTTTGAAAATTACATTGGGTTCAGTTGGTCACTAAAAATAAAAGTTGCATTAAAGAAACAAAAAATTTAATTTAACAATTAGTATATTAATGATAAACTAGTATTTTCCCTCGTTTTTTTCAGATTAGAGGAAGTGTAAGTATAAGTGATACTATTATAAGTGAAACTTTTGATTTTGGGCAAACTTTTTTTTTTTTGGTAAGATATAAAAGTTATATAAATATGCCACGAACTAAAAAACACAGCGATTCAAAAAGGAAAAGTCTGGCAAAAATTGCTAGAAAAAGAAGACAGAAGAACAGGAAGAAATAGGGACCTGAATCTAGAGAACCACCTTACAACCCAGCACAAATAACATTGGAGAATGCATAAATAAGGATATGAAAACTGCAAGTGGCAAAGAACGCATGCGCAAATTAAGAAATAAAGAAGAATACCGAGTGAGAGAAAATGAAAAGACTCAACAAAGGATGCAAGACTTAAGGATTGCTAATAACTACAAATTAGAAGAGAATGCTTCAAATTTGGAGCGAATTCGGAGCTTGAGAACAGACGAAGACTTCAAATTGACAGAAAATGTCTCTACTTTGGAACGCATCCGCAGCACGAGGACACGCGAAGACTTCAAAATGCAAGAAAATACGTCAAATTTGGAACGCAGCCGGAGCTTGAGAACAGACCCAAGACTTCAAAATGCAAGACAATAAGTCAAATTTGGAACGCATCCAGAGCTTGAGAACAGACCCAAGACTTCAAATCGCAAGAAAATGCCTCTACTTTGGAACGCATCCGCAGCTTAAGGACACGCTAATACTTCAAATTTGGAACGCATCCAGAGCTTGAGTACAGACCATGATTTAATGGTGCAAGAAAATACGTCAAATAACGAATGCATCAAGAACTTGCGAACCATGGACGAATTTCGACAAACTGAAAAGGAAAAGGACTCCACTCAAAAGAAGCTCAAGAGAGAAGACCCCGAATTCAAAGCGAAAGAGAGAGCCATTCAAGCCCAAGCAAAAAAAAAAAAAGAGAGATTTACAGGATCACTTACAAGTAATTATAAACGAAGTTGAAACCGACCTGAACCGATGATGATGATGATAATTGTTGTTTTAAGGGGCCTAACATCGAGGTTATCGGCCCCTGATGGTTTGGGTGATCGTGAAGATGAAAATGAAAAGCGAACTTAAAACTAAAACTAACTAATAACCTACATACTAGAAGAAGAAATGGAAAACTAAAGGAGAATAAGGCAAATAAAAGGACAGAAGGAAAAGAAATGCCCTCAACCCTCGGAGAAGGCGGGTTGATGGACTTGGAAGGAAGGAGAGCCATGAAAGGCATATAGGAAAGTGAAAGAGGAGAGGGTCCGCCCCAAAGGTAAGGGACAAAAGGGGAAAACGGACCCAGCTCAGGAATCCCTCGGGGTCGCCAACTCCCGAACTCACCAGCCGTGAGCCCCTGAGGGTGTAGCATTATCTAGGGTGCACCAGAAGTTGTGGGGCTACATACACCCTGCCTCCTTAAGGGCCTAGAGCACAAGGCAGGAGGTAAAAGGAAGAGAAAAAAAGGCTGACCCCTCGCAGAAGGAGGGTATCAGAAAAGATGAGACAAGGGCCAATTAAGGCGGGAAAGGAAGAGACTCCCTAGGCCTCGGATACCCTAATACCGTCGGGGTCGGAAGAGAACAAGAGTTGACCAAGTGAGGTCGACAGGAAAGAAGACAGAGAGGAGCCCGGCACAAGTAAGTGGAAGCAATGCCGGACTCAGCTGGGGCCCCGTGGTCGCCAACCCACGCCCACTAGATGTGAGCCCCTGGGGGACGACCTGAACCGAGAACAACAGAAATTCATCCAACTGGTTAAGGAAGGCCCGACTCATGGTTGCCAATGTTGTAATAGGCTTTGGTTTCCGAAGAGATGTACTACAGCACGAAGAGATACAGTAACAAAGAAGCACAGTGATACGCTATGGTAACAAATCTTCGACGGCAATGAAGACACAAAGTTGGTCTGTGGATCCTGCCAGAAAGCCATTTTCACCACGAGCAAAGTGCCAACATTTTGCCAGAAGAACTACAACATAGTATTCCCACTTACGGAGGAATTGAAGGGACTTGCCATACTAGAAGAGAGATAGGTCAGTCCACGTTTACCTTTAATGCAAACCAGAGCGCTCGGATACGACAGGCAATGATGGCCCAAGCGGGTGTTGACGCAATGTGATTTCTGCCCAGTGCTCTGAATGTCAACGTGAAGAAATTCAAGCAAGCGCGGGTAAACGGCGGGAGTAACTATGACTCTCTTAAGGGAGCGCACAAAATCGATGGGCTTTGCCTGAGAGGTGTCGGACGAATGTCTAGTATCCGAGAAATTGTGCGAGCACTTTGTGTCCAACTAACCATTAGTATGTAGATAATACTACTACTAGATGCTAGGAGGTGACCACTGGGATAGCTCATGTCATAGTCTCCGCTAGGACTTCCTAGTCCTAACGACAAAGACTTTGGTTTGCAGGTCAGTCGGGTATATGTAACCTGCTCGACTGGTACTGATCCTACCACTGTCAGCCTACCATAACGTCCGGTCCTTTAGCAAGACCACGTGTCCGCCGTGAAAAGAGTCAATCTAGTCACTGCTAGACTCGAGCTAACTATGGAGGCGGGGGGCGCCCTAATACGCAAGGTAATCCTGGGCTAGCAACCCGTTTTACTGCAATCAAATGCTATGAAGAAAATGAAACAATGCCTCGGATGGGGGAGGAAACCCAAGATAGCGGCTCCCCCGAATCAAGGACAAATTGCTGGGAATGGAAATGATCCTCCCGGCAACCCTAACACATTAACATCTGAAATGTGCGAAGATCAGCAGATCGAGGCAAGAAGAACTGAAATTGAAGGAACGGAGTCCAGAGCAACAACTTCCGCCGCGGGAAAACAAACGTGCCCGAAATGTGGAGCAGACCTGACGGCCAGAACACCAGACCTCAGGAAGCAACACATTCGCAGATGCCAGAGAAATCAACCGGACGAAGAGCAATGTCACCTGTGCCAAAGAGTATTCAAGAGTTACCAAGGGTTGCGACAGCACCAGAAGAAAGCGCACCCTGTACAGTATCAGGAGACTGATCTGGCAACTCGTGAGGAGCGGATCCCTACATCACGCCCTCAATACTCTGAGGAAGAAATCCGCGAGCTCTGCGAGATGGAGTTACGCCTGGAGAGCGGACTCCTCAAGATCGAGATAGCTCGGAGACTCGCTAGAGCGTGCGGACGTCCAGTTGAAGGCATCAAGAAGTTGCGCCTCTCCAGAAGATACAACGAGATGATGGCAACGGTGCTGACTGAACAGCGTGCAGACGAACTTGTGGACATCATGACGGCGGAAGCGGAACCAGGCCCGGCCGAACCTAGAAGAGACTCGACGAAGAAGACTACCAGGAAGACCAGAGCGGCAGCAGTTGCAGCAGCAGCAGCAGAGACAACGCCGCGCACAGTAACAGCAACACCATCAGCTCCAGCGTCGACGACTCACCAGGAAGCGGCCAATCCCGAACCTGCCGAAGCGCCGTCACCACAACCACAACCAGCATCACAGAAGACCACTCCAGCAGCGACAGCGGCAGCGAACCAAGGACCACCCTATCTTGTAATTCCAAGGGTGGATGCACCCTGTAGGAACGTCCCGGACGGGAAAATGTGTATGTTCCTCAGGGCGATCCAACATCAATGTTCGCCAACCGTCGGTAACCTGGTCAGGAAGGTTCTGACAGATCACCCGAGGGAGGGAATCGCTGAGGACATCGAAGCGTTTACCCACCATGTGGCCAGACTAGGTACTGACGGAAGGAAGAAGAACAGACCACCGCCCAAAGGATTTCACAAGAAAAGGAAAGGAAGGAAAGCTACGGAACGAGCCGCTGAATTCAGCCGAATCCAGAGGCTATACATCAAGAACACCGCCGCTGTCGCCCATGAAATCCTCACTGGAAAGGACCCTACTACGAAAGAGCACCCCACTAAGCAGGAGATTCAGGCAGAGTTTACGCAACGTTTCACAGAGCGCCCACATCAGTGGAGAGCAAGACCACCAGCTGAGGAGACGAAGTACCAGGTATCAAGTCCGGTGAGATTCCGCGAAGTAAAAGAGCAACTGAGAGCCCTAAAGGACACAGCATCCGGTCCTGACGGAATACGTCGTGAACAACTGAGGGCTGCGCATCTCCCGGACGTGGTCGCGGTTATGAACATCATGCTTGGCATGAAACTCATACCCGACCTACTACAAATCAACAGGACGGTACTGTTACCCAAGACAGGCGACTTGAAGAGCCCTAAGAACTGGCGCCCCATCACGATCGCTTCACTGATCCTCCGCACCCTCCATAAGGTACTGCTGAAGAGGCTGAGCGCTGTGCAACTCCACCTTGCACAGCGGGGATTCAGCAACATCGATGGAACCATGGCCAACTCGATGATTATGAATATGATAATGCGGCACTCTATTAGCTCATCACGCCCACTATACCTTGTGAGCGTCGATCTGGAGAAGGCATTTGACACTGTCTTGACGCTCTACGAGGTAGGGGCATTGATGAGGATACAGTGCAGTACATATGTGCCGCATACACCAACTCATCTACAATCATCGAGTGCCAAGGAATAAGAACCGGGAGAATCCCAATGAGGCGAGGGGTGAAGCAGGGCGATCCATTGAGTGGGTTTCTCTTCAACTTGGTCCTTGACCAATTGATTGAGAGGCTACACCATCGCCGAGGCGTAAACGTCGAGGGAACAGAAGTCACCGCCCTGGCGTTTGCAGACGACTTGGTACTATTCGCTCCTAATATCTCCGGAACGCGAGCGCACATCAAGGTGATGACGGACTTCATGGATAGGCACGGGATGAGAGTAAACGTCGCTAAATGTAGAGCCCTTCAGAAAACGGTAGTCCCAGGAACTAAGAGCACCGTGGTGAGTACGGAGCCTTTATTGGACATTGAAGGAGAGAAAATTCCGACGATCCACCACGGCTCACAACTGAAGTACTTGGGGCACAACTACGACGAGGAAGGGGTAATTTCACCATCCCCCGCAAACCTGGAGGAAATGCTGTCAAGGCTAAGGCAAGCACCGCTAAAGCCTTGGCAGAAGATGAACGTACTACAGCGTTAATTCATTCCGCGACTGTTCCACAGGATGCAGAACCAAGACCTCACTGCAGCCAAGTTGAAGTACCTTGATAACGCAATCCGGGGATTCGTGAAACGAACTCTGCACATCCCTGCTCAAACACCGACAAGCTACCTGTATGCCCCTGTAAGGATTGGTGGACTTTCAATCCCTTGTTTGCTCCACCAAATTCCCAACATCTATTACAGGAGGCTACAAAGGCTAAAGGTAGAAGGGGACCAACAGGTTAAAACAGCTCTTGGGACAACACCAGTGATGAATCTCATGGCTAAGCTGGAACGGATCATCGGGGGACGTGGTACGTCAAGGGAAGCAAACCGGACGTACTGGACAAGAGAGTTACATCAAACGGCGTTGGGTGAGGGGCTCAGGGAGATGACATCCATATCATCTAAATGGGTCCTCCATCCTCCTCCGTTCTGGAAAGCCCGAGATTACATCGGAGCTATCCAGCTACGAATAGGCCTACTACCAACAAGAGGCCCGCCATACGTCCGGGACAGGAACAAAGCAGCCTGTCGCAACCCTACCTGTGGGATGCGGTTGGAGAGGGAATCTCTATACCACGTCCTGCAGAGATGTCACACAACTCACTACACGAGGATCCAGCGACACAACAACGCCGTCGCGATGCTGAGGAAGGAACTCCAGACCAAGGGATGGACTGTCGTGGACGCACCAAGAATCACCGGGAAGGAGGATCGCTATGTACCAGAGCTTCTTGTACATGACGCATCCTCCGAAGAAGTCTCCATCATAGAAGTGACCGTCTCCTGGGAACACCAAAGGAGCCTGGAACGAGCGTACAACATTAAGCAGACCAAGTACCTGAAAGAGGATTTCCTCAGGGAAATAAGAAGCAGGTACAAGGTGGCTAATGTCGTTGTTTATCCATTCGTTCTAGGAGCCAGAGGAACATTCCCAGCATGGAATCAGGCAGTCGTCGACAGGTTCTTCCTGAAGCCGCAGCTGGCCGAGCATCTGGTCAACACCATGATGCAGTGGGGAGTCTCCATCCACCAGGACTTCATGAGGACCGCGTGGAGGCGAGCTCCTCACTGAAGTATACCAACTTTCATCATGGTGGCGTCTATCACCCGGAGAGCTCCAACTTCGGGAAATCTCCAGCG
The DNA here is from genome assembly GCA_946902985.2 of Meconema thalassinum. Classification (NCBI taxonomy): domain Eukaryota; kingdom Metazoa; phylum Arthropoda; class Insecta; order Orthoptera; family Tettigoniidae; genus Meconema; species Meconema thalassinum. The sequence goes on along the minus strand of OX336392.1, from coordinate 497,473,785 downwards.
CAGACGCAGCGGGACAGGAGGAGATGGGAGGATCACCACCAACCGAGATCCTACCAGGTCGACGAAGCCAAGGCACTTAAGGAGATGATGGGGACCTACCGGAAGACGGACCGCGACACCTTCCTGGACATCAGCACCAGGACCATCACCAGTGACACTTGTTCTTCACCTAAACGTGGACACGACAAAATGACCGAAGGGGAGGACAAACACCTAACGTCCTCCCAGGAGGGAATGATGATAGCAGACAGCGGCCCCAGGACAGATGCGGACCCCTCCAGCATATACACCACGCTGGAGGGCCAACATAAGCTATCAAGGATGGAAGAACCACCACTGTTGGAGGCCGCAATGACTATCGTGGTCAGGAACAACCACTCGTCTGGAAGGAGAATTCGGTGGCCAAAATCCGAGGCCATCACGAGGATGATGCTGGCCAGTAATGGAGTTCCAGCAGAACCAGACGAGCTGCAGACGATAGTCGAGGCGGCCTTCAGAAGAAGACGACTACATCTGGACTGGGACCAGGTGGCTGCTGACTTCGGCCATGCCCATGGGATGGTGACCTTCAATCCAACGGTCGGCTTCCCAGACTGCTACCAGGTCACTTACATCTGAGGAGATATCTACCGGCGGACCAACACCTACGGACCAAGAAGAAAGAAGACCAGGAAGAAGACGTGACCACCGGAGAAGATATCAAGACCTGGCGATAGTGTGGGGAGTGGACTGTTGGGGGGAGGGGGGAGGGGGGAGAGAAGTGACAAATCGGTATTGCAATGGTTGATGATGATGATAATTGTTGTTTTAAGGGGCCTAACATCTAGGTTATCGGCCCCTGATGGTTTGGGTGGTCGTGAAGATGAAAAAGAAATGCGAGCTTAAAACTAAAACTAAGTACTAACCTACATACTAGAAGAAGAAATGGAAAACTAAAGGAGAATAAGGCAAATAAAGGACAGGAGGAAAAGAAATGCCCTCAACCCTCGAAGAAGGCGGATTGAGGGACTTGGAAGGAAGGAGAGCCATGAAAGGCAGATAGGAAAGTGAAAGAGGAGAGGGTCCGCCCCAAAGGTAAGGGACAAAAAGGGAAAACGGACCCAGCTCAGGAATCCCTCGGGGTCGCCAACTCCCGAACTCACCAGCCGTGAGCCCCTGAGGGTGTAGCATTATCTAGGGTGCACCAAAAGTGGTGGGGCTACATACACCCGGCCTCCTTGAGGGCCTTAAGCAGAAGGCAGGAGATAACATGAAAAGAAAAAGAAGGCTGACCCCTCGCAGAAGGAGGGAATCAGAAAAGATGAGACAAGGGCCAATTAAGGCGGGAAAGGAAGAGACTCCCTAGGCCTCGGATACCCTAATACCGTCGGGGTCGGAAGAGAACAAGAGTTGACCAAGGGAGGTCGATAGGAAAGAAGAAAGAGAGGAGCCGGCACAAGTAAGTGGAAGCAATGCCGGACTCAGCTGGGGCCCCGTGGTCGCCAACCCACAACCCACTAGATGTGAGCCCCTGGGGGAGGTATTGCAATGGACACTGAACTTTAAACAAGACTCTGCGAGCCAGAATATGTTGATCATAACAATATGCACCTATATAATATATGTAATAACACCTGACAACCATAACATGTATGTAAACCCACGGGAGGTTAAGCCCGGAAATCTGACAATAAAGAGTTTTCTAGCCAAATGCCTCGTCATCTAATTAGTGACGCGCATTAATGGATTAACGCGATTCCCACTGTCCCTATCTACTATCTAGCGAAACCAACGGTGGGTTACGATGCAAACTTCAAGTTGATAGTGATTCGTTATGTTGAAACAACATCAAATGTTAAAGCAGGACATCAAATGTTAAAGCAGGACAGAAGTACGGAGTGATGATGATGATGATGATTGTTGTTTTAAGGGGCCTAACATCTAGGTTATCGGCCCCTAATGGTTTGGGTGATCGTGCAGATGAAAATGAAATGTAAACCTAAAACTAAAACTAACCACTAACCCACATACCAGAAGAAGAAATGGAAAACCAAAGGAGAATAAGGCAAATAAAGGACAGGAGGAAAAGAAATGCCCTCAACCCTCGAAGAAAGCGGATTGAGGGACTTGGAAGGAAGGAGATGATGATAATTGTTGTTTTAAGGGGCCTAACATCGAGGTTATCGGCCCCTAATGAAATGAAATGGCGTGAAATGAAAGGATGTAGATAAAAACAACTCACTGCCATGGATGAAACGAAAATGGTGTTTATAAAACAGACAGTGAGCCCCAAAAATTATGCCTTATTTGAATAAAAAGAATAAAAGGCGGATGGTAAAAAAGGATAAAACAAATAAGGCATAGTGAACAATAAAATAGATGAACACAATAAAAAACATAAAACAGATTTAAACTGAATTAAAAGTCGTAACTACACATTAAAACTTAAAAAAGTCCTCTCGGCACGCCGGAAGGCGGAGGTAGATTTCACCGGACAAACTTGGGGATAGGCGAAAATAGGCAGAATATGCAGGTTTTCGCAGAAGTATCAGACCTCATTTATTGCGAGAAGGTATTTTATAATTGGAGCTTAATTAACTTTGTTTTTCGTCATTTTATGCTTATTTTAAACATTTTATTGTCTTATGGGAACGGTAACCTTCTTGTCATTTGGGGTCCATTTTTATACTTGTGGTCACACTGTCCTTATGCAAGGTTTCGACACTGATGTGTAACTATGTAACGGTCTGTTACTTCTTCACGCAAAATTATATCTCCTGCAGAGATTTTGGTTGGTTCCTCAGTTTAGGGGCTGCGACAACGCGGTCATGTAAACCCGTGTACTTTCGGATGGCTGTATTAGTCTGTAATTCAGGTAAGGACTGCAGACGGTCAATTTCAAGCAGTAGTTCCTAATGTTGCTACCAGGTACTACCGTCAACCACACCTGGCTGTGAACTTGGCTACTAGATGCCACCGCAACCAGCAACTCGCAACGAACGTTGGAACTTCCCCTCCAAAGGAAAGCATACTGAGCGATTTTAGCGCTCTTAGAAAATCCGACGACTTCGGCCGGCTTTGAACTCGCGACCTTGGGCATAGAAATTCAGCATGCTACCAGTTACGTCACCGAAGCCGCTTCACACTTAGGGCCGTATTCACCAACGCCAGTAATTTGATTATCTTGGTTTATAGCTGCCAGAATCTCAGATAATAGCTATATCGTTATTCACCAACACAATTATCTCGGTTAATAAGGATTATCCTGGTTAATCACTTTACTGGAGGAAGTTTGACCGGTAAAATGCCGAAAACTAAGATAATCAACAGAACAAAATGGCGCGCAGACGAATGGAATGCTTAATAAATGCTAGAGAAAACGATAGTGACGAAGAATATCAGCAAGAATATGCAGGGAAACGGCCTAGGTGGATAAAAGAACGTGCCTCATATTTTGAGGATTACGATGATGTTGATTTTATCACACGTTTTAGGTTATCTAAATCTTCTACGTTGTCAGTATTGTCCATCATAGAACCTAACCTTGAGTTTGCAACGGACAGGTAAGATGAATACTATAACTCCAATAGTGAGTACGGTACATAGAAAGCATTCACTGTAAATTTAACAACTGAATAGGTATATTTGTGGTCTTTCAGGAACCATTCTGTGTCGCCAATAAATCAATTGCTGCTTGCATTAAGGTTTTATGCTACTGGTAGTAATCAGCTGAGCGTAGCGGATTTTGCAGGGGTGAGTCAACCAACAGCTTGCCGAATCGTGCATCGTGTGAGTGCTGCCATAGCCGCTTTACGACCTCGCTACATCAGTCTTCCGCAAACACCTGAGGCTATAAAGCAAACACAGATGGGTTTTTATAACATTGCCAGATTTCCAAAAGCAGTAGGGGCAATGGACTGTACCCATATTCGAATACGTTCTCCTGGAGGTAATCATGCCGAATTATTCCGAAACAGAAAGGGTTATTTTTCGCTGAATGTGCAAGCAATATGTAATTGTAATATGGAATTTACTAACCTCGTGGCTAGATGGCCTGGAAGTAGTCATGATAGTACGATTTTCAACAACTGTGTACAACGAGCCAGGTTCGAACAAGGTGTGTACGGGGATTCAGTATTATTAGTAGATGCTGGCTACCCTTGTAGATCGTACCTAATGCCTCCTCTGGATGCAGTTCACACACCCGAAGAGAATCTTTATAACGAGTCACAAATAAGAACAAGAAATGTGATAGAGCGAGTGTTTGGCATATGGAAGCGAAGATTCCCGGTTCTTGCTTTAGGTATGAATTTAGCGTTAGAGCACACGTTTCCAGTGATAACTGCTACAGCCGTTCTACATAACATTGTGCGACAAGCAGGAGAAGAGCTACCTCAGGACGATCCACAGCTAGAACTACCAGTACCATGGGCTGAACTTTTAAGGGACGGTCAAATTGATGGACAAGCTGGTCAATATAATGTGGCTCGTCGGGACAATTTTGGGAGAAGAACACTAATTGATACGTACTACAGAAGTATTTTATTGGGAATGTAACACTTGTATAATGAGAAGGAAACTATTGAATTACATGGATTTTAATTGTTTTTCCATTATTTGAGTTTTTAATTGGTCTTGCTTAAGAAGCTCCTTCTCTCTTTCAAGCATTATTTCATCTGCCGCCAGCTTTATTTTCTCCTGCTCCATTTGAAGGAAGTGAAGCTCCTTTTTCCATAAATGTTCCTGTGTGGCTTCTTCAGTGCTCTTTATTATTGCCTCAGCCTTCAACCTATGAATTTTTGCCAAAGGCTCTCCTGAATTGCTTACCATTGGTCTTCGGCGCGCAGCCCTACCTGAAGAGGTCAGGTTTGAAGCTAATGGAGTTCTAACTGACTCTGAGGAGTGATCAGGCTTATCAACTCCATTGACGTACTCGACTTGGACACTGGTAACACTATTGCTGTTTTTATTGGTTTGTAGTGTTGGATGTATCGGAGACTTGAGCATATTTGATGTGTACTTGCTCCAAGTCACCTCAAAATTGGTAGTTGTAGGACCAGATCCCTCCGCTAATACTACAGCATCATCACTGTCAATAACTGGCGTCTCCAATAGTTGTGATAATTCACTGTCGTCGTCGTAAGGGTTTCTCAGTCCTTCTACGGAAGGTTTAATAAGTTCAATAGCTCTTTCTAGAATAGGATCTTTTTTGATGTTACTAGAGCCTCCACCTGTCTTCAGCACTTCAATCTTGCCCTCCGATGATGCTTTTCTGGCAGCTTTCTTGATGTTATCCCAAACTGTTCTTAAATTTACTGCATCTCGAGCAGGCCCGTGCCCTTGTGTATTGAATTCTGTAGCCATTTTTTCCCATCGCTCGTTTTTAATTAATGTTGTAACACCGTCCGTTTTCTTATTCTCTATGATGCTGATATTCTCAGCCACTAAATCTATCAGTAATTGCTTCTCCTGTGGTGTCATATTAGGCCTCTTCCTACGTTTCAATTCAAAACTTGACATTATTTACGAATATATACTGCACTATGTCTCACACCTAACCTATAAAGCTACAGAACAGAACTTTGTTTTGACAATAAACAAATGATTTGCGTGGCGCTATTCAACTGTTTCCAGTGCTTCTATATGAAAATTTCAGCGATGCAGTACACATTGAAACGAAAACCGAGATTTCGAAAACCGAGATAATAAAGGCAATGGTGAATACCGATGTTTATGTTATCTCAGATAATAGTATTAACCGAGTTTTCGAAATCTTAGATAATGGAAGAGTTTACCGGCGATGGTGAATACGGCCCTTAGTCAGATGGAAATCTGAATCTGATCTCGTGCAAGTGCGTTGTCATGGCAACGTCTGATGGCTCATCCCTCATCAATTTAGTAGTGTTGCCATGGCAACCACTGATAGCTCTTGGCATTTTCTTATAATTCCGAAATCATTTTTCTCATCCCTTGGCATAATGGTGGGTCATATCAAACATTCTTTCAGACAAAAGTTTTAGGTAATTATTAGTGGAATATTTTCCATTTTGTACGGTTTTGATATTGTGTCTATTAAGAGAGATATGATTAATGTTTCCCGAAAACCCACTTTTTCCCACCCCTTTGGTCAATGGTTGGTGCTATAAAAAAACTCTTCAAACATAAATTTTTGGGCTTTAACCGACACATAGTATGAACGTTGAATCGATTCGATATTTCACATATTAAGAGAGTTACAGCAATATTTCCCCTTTTTTTAAGAAAAAAAAAGCCCCCCATTTTCACCCCTTCGACCGATTTAGCCCAGTAACGAAATCGACAGAGATTTTATAGGTATACATATTCGGTAAAAAATTCAAAGTGATTGGTGCAAAAACACGGCTGTTATCGTGACCACAAGATACTGATATATATATTTATAAATCATACTAATATATAAAAATTAGATGGTGTGTGTCTGTCTTTCTGTCTGTCTGTCTGTCTGTCTGTTACCTAATAACGCAAGAACCACTGGTCCGATTTAAATGAAATTTTGCATGGATGTAGCTGAAATACCAGGTTTACATATAGGATACTTTTAATTTCGATATTTTGCACTATTAAGAAATGGCGACCATTTTAGTGACGTCACTACACCCATTGGTTTCAAAATTTCATATTTCCATATCAAATAAAAAGAGAACGCTAAGAAATAGCAAACTTTTGATGGAATACACGAGCTTAAGCATTTAATTTTCTATCCAAAAGGTTCTTATCACTTTTCGTGTATCTCCAACGGTTAGCGAGTAAAACCTACTTTTGTGACGTCACTACACCCTTCGGTTTCAAAATTTCATATTTCCATTTCAAATAAAAAGAGAACGCTAAGGAATAGCAAACTTTTGATGGAATACACGAGCTTAAGCATTTAATTTTCTATCCAAAAGGTTCTTATCACTTTTCGTGTATCTCCAACGGTTAGCGAGTAAAACCTAAATTTGTGCAATAAAACACGGTCACATCGAGCGGCGCAGTATATCTCTACATATATAAAAAAGAAAATTTGTCTGGTTTTTTTTTCTGAATTTCTACGGAAATTTGAGTTATTTACACGTTTCAGACTGTTTTATGACAGTTGCGCGCGAAAATAATGTTTTGGTCTGTCTGTCTGTCTGTTTGCTTGATTGTCTGTGGACAACTTTGTTCCCTTGTAACTCGAGAACGGCTGGGTGTATCAACGTAAAATTTGGTACAGATATCCATCAGAGGCACAACACTAATCATTGATGTAACTCTTCTCTGTACCTCTCATAAAAGGGGGCATACCCCCTAAAAATACATGCTGAAATAGGAGTAGAAGGACGAGACAAAGCTCAACATCAGCCCCTCAATGTGAGAGACAAAACTCGGGGGCCCTAAAAGCACATTTTAAGGTCCTACGTCCAACCGTTTTTGAGATATTCCCAGAAAACTAATTTAATATTAATAAACTATGAACGAATGCAAGCCGATAACCATGGCAACAGATTCTCAGAGATCCATCTATTGCTGTAAGACGCAATACAATTCCATTAATTACATTAGTGTGAAAGTTTGCAAACGGTTTGATGGTTATTATGGAACCAAATTAAGCTGTAAATTTCATCAATACGTAAAATGCGCTTAAGGGGGTCAAGGGGTAGTCTAGATTTTTTCACGCGATTTACATCTGCGGGTGTGGTATGGCAGGTCTATTATATTCCTATCCCTATGTTATATTATTATTATTATTAGTATTATATTATGGCGTACAACGACGAGACAAAGCCCCTCGGTGCCAGAAATAAAACTCGAGGGTCCTCGAAAACTACATTATAAGGCTCTAAAACCAACAGTTTCTGAAACATTCGCAGAAAACTAATTAAGTTTAATTTAACAAACTAATGAAGGAATGCAAATCGGTAACCATGACAACATTATCTCAAGGGGTGGCATCCAACTTTCCATCTATTTCAGTAAGAAGCAATTTATTACATTTATTTCATTTCTGTGAAAGTTTGCAAATATAAGGTTATCACGGAACCAACGTAGACTGTATAATTCATCAATGCAATTAAGGGGGCCAAGGGGTAACCTAGGATTTTTTCATGCAATTTTCACGTGCGACATATAGTGCAGAAGGTCTATTATATCTCCAAACAACAACATTATTTTCAAAAATTCCTGAATTGAATCAGCATTTTTTGCGGCTTTTAGGAATTTGGGCCATTTGAGACTAAAGAACCTGAATTTTCATGCACCACAAGCTTTTATAATTTATGAAAGAGGTCTTCCTGTGTATGGGGACCCAACACAACGTAGAGGGTCAGTTTTTATGTCAAGTGTATTGCGTTTCATCTACAAGGCTTTCAATTCTATTTCATGTCAGGAAGTACACGTCAGGTGAATTTAGTTTGAGAGCACATTTCAACTAATCTTTTTTTTTTTTTTTGTCGACATACCGGTTCATCGTAAGGATGATTTTCTTTGATACTGTGTGGTAGATATACCCATATTTGTATTTCTGGGTGATATGATGTAGACAATAGTATTGTCTGTCTGTCTGTCTTTCTGTGTATCCTTATGTACGCCTATAACTCATGTTCGGATGCTTGGTGCATCGTAAAATTAGGTATGGTAAACATGAGTCAATACACCAATCATTTATAAAACTCTTCACCGCTCATTTCATACAGTAGAAGGGTGGATATAGGGAAAAACTTCTCAAAATACATGCTAAAATAGCCGAAATATAAAAATTATCCTAGAAGGACGACCAAAGCATATGTTGCACTTCTCAATGTGAGACACAAAATTCGCGAGTCTATAAAGGGTCTCCGAAAACCACATTATAAGGCCCTTAAATTAACAGTGTGTGTGATATTCCCAGAAAACTAACTTCGTTTTGATAAACTTATGAAGGAATGACAAGCCGCTAACCATGGCAACAGTAGCTCAATTGATAATGTCTGGTGCGTCTCTAAAAGCAACAGTACTTAAAAGGAACGTAACACCAATAACATTATTATTATTATTATTATTATAATGTCTGGTGTTAAGACCGAACACCGTTCGAAGAACGGGTACTTCTGCTAGTTATATATAAACTTTTGAACTGACGGTGGTTTTTGGGGTCTGGGGGATGTGAAACGCGAATATATGTCGAAATTTTCCGGAAGTCGAAACATGGTACCCATTGCAATAGTTAGCTTTCTAATGAAATCTACCTCTGGTTGGTTCCTCAGTTTAGGGGTTGCGACAACGCGGTCATCTAACCCCGTGTACTTTGGGTGAGTGTAGAATCTGTCTGATAAACGGTGTGAATTGTAATGGCTGTATTTGTCTTAATTCAGGTAAGGACTGCAGACGGTCAATTTCAAGCAGTAGTTCCTAATGTTGCTACCAGGTACTACCGTCAACGCACCTAGCTGTAAACTTGGCTACTAGATGCCACCCCAACCAGCAACTCGCAACGAACGTTGGAACTTCCCCTCCAAAGGAAAGCATACTGAGGGATTTTAGCGCTCTTAGAAAATCCGACGACTTCGGCCGGCTTTGAACCCGCGACCTTGGGCATAGAAATTCAGCATGCTACCAGTTACGTCACCGAAGCCGCTTCACACTTAGTCAGATGGAAATCTGAATCTGATCTCGTGCAAGTGCGTTGTCATGGCAACGTCTGATGGCTCATCCCTTATCAATTCAGTAGTGTTGCCATGGCAACCTCTGATAGCTCTTGGCATTTTCTTATAATTCCGAAATCATTTTTCTCATCCCTTGGCGTAATGGTGGGTCATATCAAAAATTCTTTCAGACAAAAGTTTTAGGTAATTATTAGGGGAATATTGTCCATTCTGTACGGTTTTGATATTGTGCCTATTAAGAGAGATATGATTAATGTTACCCGAAAAACCCACTTTTTCCCACCCCTTTGGTCAGTGGTTGGTGCTATAAAAAAAACTCTTCAAACATAAATTTTTGGGCTTTATCCGACACATAGTATGAACGTTGAACGGATTCGACATTTCACATATTAAGAGAGTTATAGCAATATTTCACTTTTTCGAAAAAAGCCCCCCATTTTCACCCCCTTGGAGCGATTTAGCCCAGTAACGAACTCGACCGAGATTTTATAGGTATACATATTCGGTAAAAAATTCAAAGTGATTGGCGCAAAATTACGGCAGTTATCGTGTCCACAAGAAACTGATATACATATATATACATACATAAATTATATATAAACTTTTGAACTGACGGTGGTTTTGGGGTCTGGGGGATGTGAAACGCGAAGATATGTCGAAATTTTCCGGAAGTCGAAACATGGGACCCACTGCAATACTTAGCTTTCTAATGAAATCTACCTAAAAGTAACCACTCTCCCTCATGAACCGGATGACGAGGTCAGCTGACGGCCCGTCTTCACGGAGAATAAGGGAGAGGGTATAAGGCAGTTTAGGAGTCCTTCGCAGATCGGCCAGATCCACACACTCCAAGAGAAGGTGTGCCACGGTTAGATGGGCGCCGCAAGTACACACAGGGGGATCTTCTCTCTTTAGCAAGTGGGAGTGCGTAGCAATCCCATGGCCGATCCGGAGTCGACAGAGTACCACAGCTTCCTTCCGGAGAGATCGGAAGGAAGATTTCCACACCTTCGTTGTCTCCTTGATGCCTCTCAGTTTGTTGGGTGGAGGCGAGGCACGCCATGCTTCCTCCCAATGCGACAGGATCGAATGCCGCAACTGACAACGCACATCACTAGTAGGCACCTTATACGGAAGCGAGGGCAGTGCGACTGCCTCTCTCGCCGCCTGATCAGCAAGCTCCTTTCCCGCGATACCCATGTGGCTAGGAAGCCACACAAAGGTCACCCCGGTTCCAGCGTTACGCGAACTGACGAGCAGGTCGTGCACACGCTGGACCAACGGGTGCTTCGGGAAACACACATCGATCGCTTGCAGTGCACTCAGAGAGTCAGTACACACAAGAAAGTGCTGGTGATCGTCTGATAACGTGTACCTCAGAGCCTCTAAGATGGCATAGAGCTCCGGTACAGTAGAAGATGTCTGAATTCCCGAAATGCGTCGTAGTTTAGTCCACACTTGAGAGGAGGGGTATGTGCCGTAATAGAAAGCACATACCGTTCCCAGAATTGTTTCTTACTCTGGCGAATAAGGATCCGTGCCTTGGCACGAAATTTCTTAAACGCCATCAAATTGGCCATGGTTGGACGCCGACGGTAGTGCTTATGAGCTCGACGACGGTCTCTTATTGCCGCTGCAATATCCTCTGTCCACCAAGGGACGAGTTTGCGACGAGGAGTCCCAGAAAAGGATGGAATGGACTCTCCGGCGGCAGCAAGAAGCACATCGGTGATGTGCTGTTCCTCGTCATCGACGCTCCGGCAACCAAGATCAACGAACACAGCTCGTTCTTGAAACGAGGGCCAATTTGCCCGCTTAAGCACCCAACGACTGGGGAACTCCACGGGCTTCTGGTTCAGAAGTGTAATAACGATCGGGAAATGGTCACTGTCACAGAGGTCGTCGTGTACATACCAACCAAATAGGGGACCAGCGCACGGCTACACACACTCAAGTCAATGTGTGAGTACGTGCCGTGCGCTAAGCTAAAATGTGTAGCTTCCCCTGTATTTAATAGAGATAAATCCAACCCTTGAATTAAGCCCTCCACGTCCCTTCCTCTGGGGCAGGAAGATGGTGATCCCCATTGGGGGCGATGAGAGTTGAAATCACCCACGATAAGGAAAGGGACTGGAAGTTGATCAACAAGATCAAAGACGTCATTAATATCAAGGGGCTGGTTCGGTGGAAGGTACACGTTACAAACACTTGTCATAGTAGGCAAGGACACGCGAACTGCAATAGCTTCCAGAGGAGTGGCGAGTGGAAACTCCTCACTATAGTAGTCAGGGCGAACAAAGGTACAAACGCCCCGGGAAGTCCGGGCGGCGTCTTGTCGTTCCTTAATGTATAGTCTAAAACCTCTCAGAACAGTCTCCTGATCAGGCCGGAGGTTTGTTTCCTGTAGGCAGACTATACTCGCTGCGTATTGTGCAAAGAGCTGACGGAGCTCTGTCAAATGCCTGTCCTAACTGTTACAATTCCACTGTAACAGTGCCATAGTGTGAACTTTTAACTAGGGAATAATATGGAGCAGCAAACTACAACTTAACCTCTGGCGGATCATCTCCCACTACGTCGATTATCATTTCCACGTCCTCAGGCGAGGTCGTGGAGTGGATCGACTCAGCGGAAAATTTCCGGGACGCAGTTCGGCGACGTGGTCACCTCGGTGGGGAGCGCGCAGACCTGGGGATCGGAACGTCCCCAGGCGCAGAAGCAACCGCAGCTGGTGGGGCGGATGGCTTCCCCTTAGGGGGAGTAAGGGAGCACGCGGTGCGGGCTCCCTGCCACCCGCCTCTCTAACAGTCTTACACGGGCCAGGAGTAAAACTCCTGACCCTGGTCGACGATGCCAGCTCTGCCGGCTTCGGCACGGCTTTCGCCGACCGTTTAAGCGGTGGGGGGGGGGGGAGTCTTCAACTTCAATTTCCTCCCCTGATGTGCAGGCGAGGCAGCCTTCACTCGCACAGCCTTCTTTGTGGCCGATGACAGGAGCGCACCGATGGGGGGGGGGGGGGGGGGCGACGACGACGAACGGGACCGGTCCCCCCCCCCCCCCGAGATTTTCAGGAGTGGTCCAGAAAAGTATTTAACGTACAGAATTAACGAAAAATTTATTATATGACACGTGAAAAAAATAAACAAGACCAGTGGAGAGAGCGAGATTGTTACCGCGTGAGCCTAATTTTATTTACTCTTTGGTTTTTTTGTTTTTTCAAATCTCATCTCCGTGGCAACGTGGATTCTCTGAATTCTCTGCCCCCTACCACTCAAACCGATTCAAACTGCTTTCGTCACTTAAAGTCCATACATCACGAGGCTATGCCCGGCGACTACTTACTGTCTCGCTGAAGGTCATTGCCCTGTCCCTTTCCCGCTTCGCCTACCGCTCCCCACTACCCTCCCCAGCCCACTCACCTTCAGCTTTGTCAAGTCAAGCAGGCTGGCTAACCTATAAATAGTCAGTTTTGTCTAAACTCTCACGGGGAGCTTTTGCCTGTTGTTAATTAAGAAGATTCCTTTTGACAGTGATAGTGACGTTGCGTAACTTTTATAGTTCATTAAACACGTGTGTGATAGTAAGATGAGTGTAAATAAAAAGAAAAAACTAGAGCAATCTAGTTCAAATTTTGTCCTATATTAAAATTATAAAAAAAGAAGACTAATTCCAACCACAGCCATGTTGCAGTAAAACTGTACTAGAATTATGTGCAAATGTGAACACTAACGAAGTGTTGGAGAAAGAAGACGCTATGATTGTTGACATATGCCGACCAGCTGTCCCGACGCCAATGCGAGAACCAGACGCATCCAGTCACCTTCCTCATGACATAGGCAGTTTTATTGGGAAACAGGTAAGGAATAATATTTTTTCCCATATCCGTAAATTACTTTATACAGTTATTCTACTTTTAGTAATGTATTTCCACACCTCTGTTTTAAGAATGATATTGCTAAGTTAAATCCTTGTAGCCAGCTTACCGCCAATCAATTAGACAATTACATATAAATAATTTTCGCTTTATTACCTTAATTAATGTTCATATTTATAATGTATTTCAGAAAATTATTTAATATATTAAGACCAAGTATTTGGTTTTAGGTTATTACGGATGAAGACAAGCGGAAAATTCTGACAGAGGCGTGGATTCCAGATGAACGTTACGTTTTCCCAGGTTCAGAATTTGGAACGAAGAGGTTAAAGTTTCAGCATAGCTGGTTAAAAGCAAGAGAATGGCTTGTTTATTCGAATAAATTCGACGGCGCATTTTGCAAATACTGCGTTGGTTTTGCACCCAGTGGAGCTGGTAAACAAGGTTTGCCGCTAGGCAGACTTGTTAGAACTGGGTACTCTTGATTGGCGCCATGCACAAGAAGACTTTCGCAAACATGAGTTGACTGCTTATCACGCAAACAGTAAATTGGATGCAGAAAATTTCTTAGCTGTTCATAACAGGCAAAAACTAGATATTGTGTGTCAAATAGACAAATCTATTATAGAAAAAGTTGAAGAAAATAGACGCCTTTTATCTCCAGTCATCAAGACGGTGATATTTTGTGGAAGGCAGGGCTTGGCATTGCGAGGACACAGGGATGGAGGCCTATTTGACAACGTTGAAGGGGAACAAATATTTACGGAGAATGAGGGCAATTTCCGAGCCCTTCTGAGGTTGAGGGTTGAGAGTGCAGATGATATATTAAAACAGCACTTGTTCACTGCTAAAAGACATGCTACATACACAAGCTGGAAAATACAAAATGAAATTATCTCAGCTTGTAATGACATTAGTTTACACAAACTTGTGGACAAGATAAATGAGGCGAAATGTTTTTCTGTTATTGCCGATGAAACAGCAGACATTTCCAATATCGAACAGTTGTCTTTGTGTGCAAAATATGTAGATCAAGCCAACAATAATGAGAAGATTTTCTTCAATTTGTGCCAATATATGACCTGTCGGGAAAGGGAATCGCTAATGCAATTTTAAGCAACCTGAAAGATTTCGGAATCGATATCCATTACATTCGTGGACAAGGACTTGATGGAGCTTCAGCTATGAGTGGTGTACAGCATTACATAACAGAAGAAGTTCCAAATGCGCACTATGTTCACTGTAGCAGTCACTCTGAATTTGGCCATATCTGACGCTTGTGATTGCATGATGGTTAGAAATTGCTTAGGTACAGTGAATAAGGTCTACGACTTTATCAATACGCCTAAGAGGCAAGCTGTGTTGAATAAGTTTTCTGAGAATCCCCCTGAAAAACTCAAGCAGCCTAGCCCTACTCGATGGATACAACGACATAACGCTGTAGACAATTCTGCAGAAAAGTATGTTGATGTGCTTAAGTCGCTTGAAGAAATATCAACATGGACTGACAAGGACACTAGTGCAAGTGCACACATTTTACTGTGCGCAGTTCTTATTGTCACTTCAAGTAATTAAAAAAATAATTTCATACAGTCTGCCTCTTACTAAATTTCTTGAGACAGAAAGCACTGACCTTGCAGGTGCTGTTAACTACGCTCAAGACACTTTGGACCAGATAAAAGGAATAAGAGATAAGGCAGATGAAGAATTTTCACCTATGTATAGAAAGGTTGTTAACACCTGTGAACAGAATGATATTACGATATCCATACCACGCTTATCACAGAGGCAAATAGGGCGAGACAACATGCCCAACGATGGGCCAGAACCTTATTACAAGAGAACCCTGTTTATCCCTTTTATTGATTACTTTATTGCACAACTAAAGGATAGATTATTATCTCGATGATGATAATTGTTGTTTTAAGGGGCCTAACATCTAGGTTATCGGCCCCTGATGGGTTGGGTGATCGTGAAGATGAAAATGAAAAGCGAACTTAAAACTAAAAGTAACTAATAACCTACATACTAGAAGAAATGGAAAACTAAAGGAGAATAAGGCAAATAAAAGGACAGAAGGAAAAGAAATACCCTCAACCCTCGGAGAAGGCGGATTGAGGGACTTGGAAGGAAGGAGAGCCATGAAAGGCATATAGGAAAGTGAAAGACGAGAGGGTCCGCCCCAAAGGTAAGGGTCAAAAGGGGAAAACGGACCCAGCTCAGGAATCCCTCGGGGTCGCCAACTCCCGAACTCACCAGCCGTGAGCCCCTGAGGGTGTAGCATTATCTAGGGTGCACCAGAAGTGGTGGGGCTACATACACCCTGCCTCCTTAAGGGCCTAGAGCACAAGGCAGGAGGTAAAAGGAAGAGAAAAAGAAGGCTGACCCCTCGCAGAAGGAGGGTATCAGAAAAGATGAGACAAGGGCCAATTAAGGCGGGAAAGGAAGAGACTCCCTAGGCCTCGGATACCCTAATACCGTCGGGGTCAGAAGAGAACAAGAGTTGACCAAGTGAGGTCGACAGGAAGGATTATTATCTCAAAAGGACATTTTATCTTCTTTCCAAGCTCTTAGTTCTGACAGCGAAGATATTCCCGAAGCAGTTGTGGACGCTTTGTTTAAAGAATATTGCTCAGATCTAACCACATGTTCTTCACAGCAACTCCTGGGAGAACTAAAAGTATGGCAACGAAGACTAAAACAAATTGATTTGCAAAGAAGAGAAAACTAAGTTAAATAAAAAAAAAGTATAGAAAGATCAATGCTATAGAAGCTCTACAAGCGTGCAACATATCAATGTACCCTTCTGTGCACAAACTCCTGCAAATTTTGGTAACTTTACCAGTAACTTCATGTAATGCTGAACGGTCATTTTCGACTTTGAAATATTTGAAATCTTATTTAAGAAATACGACATCAGAGACTAGACTGAACGGTTTGGCATTATTGTATGTGCATAAAGACATACCAGTTAATAGCGAAGAGGTTTTAAACGAAGTTGCGAAAAAAACTCGCCGTCTCGACATCAAGATTTAAATATAGTCTTATTTTCTTTTGGTTTTATCTACAAATAATCTGTATTATTTACCAATATTTACCAACATATGTCTCCCATAAGTCCAACCCCTCGTCCACGTCGCGGGAGACGGGCAACGGCACAAAGTAGGGGATCGCCTGTAGGGGCGAAGTACAGTGGGGACTTCGTGTGCCCCGGGACCGTTACAGTAGCTGTGAAGGTCCTACAGGAACCCTGAAAAGTGACGGCTAACGGGGCTCTGGTGAAGCTACGATAGGCCCAGCAAGCCAGTAGTGGATGAAACCAAATGCTTTCAAAAATGGAACGAGCCTCAGACATGATTGATTTAATAGACGACGACACGGCTGTACACACGGACTGAGATTTGGAACTTTAAACCTAAGAACGCTGACGGGGAAGGTGGAGGAGATAGTGGATATGATGGAAAGAAGGAAGTTGGATTTATTGGGATTGGCAGAAACAAAGTGGAAAGGGGGAAGGAAGGAGAGAACTGAGAAAAGGCTATAGACTGTACTGGAGTGGGAACGAAGAGGGAAAGAGGAATGGAGTGGAAGTAGTAGTACGAGATGGTTTAAAAGAAGAAGTGAGGAGAATAAGTGATAGGATGATGAAAGTGAAAGTAGCACTGAGGGGAGAGACCGTAGAAAAAGTGCAAGTGTATGCTCCACAATTAGGCTGCGCCTCGGAAGAGAAGGAGGAGTTTGAAGAGGAATTGATGATGATTGTTATGGGGGACCTGAATGCCCATGTAGGAAGAGAAAGACTAAGGTTATGAGAGTGTTCTAGGACCAGAGGGTTGGGGCGGAAGAAATGAGGAAGGAAAGAGACTGTTGGACTTCTGCCAGAGGAACAGCCTTCTAGTTGGGAACTCCTGGTTTAAGAAAAGAGAGAGCCACACATCACATGGTACAGTGATTACTTGACCAGGAAGTCGGTGGTCGACTATATACTGTATGAGAAAGAACTAAATAAGAACATCACGGACATCAAGGTTATACCATCGGAGAACCTGGATAGCGACCATCGATTGCTGGTAATGAACCTGAGAGGGTGTAAGGAGAAGAAAGGGACTGAGAACCAGGAAAGACGTATTGAACCCAACGGTGTTAGGCTGACTGGTGTCGAACCTGGATCTGAGATAAATGAGTTCAGACTAGAGATACCAGCAAGAAACGAACACAAGATCTTTTGAGGGAGTTTAAGCCATAAAAACCCCTAGAGAAAATACACATTAAATCACTGTTGTGATATAAACAACTTCTGACATTATTTGTTAATATAATGTAGAAAATATTAGCAGAATACTGCAGTATTGGTCTGTAGGATGCATACAATTCTGGACTTAGCGCAGAGAGTTTGAACTCTTGACAGATTGTAAATGGCTCTGGAATAGAGGCGTGGTTTCGTGGAGCCATGCCAGTCACTTTGACCTATTTATGCTGTCTGGGACAAGGCAGGACGGTAATATATGGGCAAGTGATTCCCCGTTACATAAGGAAGAGTCCAGGGGGGTGAGAAAATGCAAGAATAATTTAACCCCTTCAGATCTGATTTTTTCTACTATAGACAAAAAATATTTTTTATTAAAAACACATTGTATGGATCATAAATAACACACTGATATAAAAATTTGTGATTTTCTAAAATATTTTATTCAAATTTCAGCATGTACATTATAATGTACAAATGGTCCCGGGTATCAGTAAATAGTGAAATTTTAGATATGTGTGAATATGAACATTCATATTTATATATATTGAAATGCGCAGTAATTAAGACACTTTTACTTGAAAAAATGCACAGGACGAATAAACTAATCAGTTAAGCTTCGCTTTTTTACTCGATTTCCTGTGAAATGGTACAAAGCAGTTCCTCTTACTGGTAAAGCAGAGATGTACATTGCATTTGTCACAGTAAACGTGTGTTCTCCCTTTACAGTCCGGTTTCTTGCATCTTGTTGCTTCTTTCTTTTCATCAAAATGGGGCTTATGGTCTGTGTAGTCATGCTGGACATCTTCTCCTGGTCTCTTCTCTGCACCCGACCGTGACTGTGTAGGTAGTGGTGATTTGGGTGAAGAGCTTGGACTCCCTCGACGTTCCAATTGTACGTTTCTTCCCAATTTTAAGAGACCGTCAGCTACTCTCATTCTAAAATGCAACAAGTTAAGCACCTTATTCCGTGGTATGCCGAGCGTCTCACAGTCTTTCGATTCTCAAGCCAGCTATTGGTCAGTGCAAAATCAATGAAGTGAACAATTTTCTTAGAGTCCATTTTACAGACCTGATGAAAATTCTGTATAGACTTTTTAATTGATTTGAGACTTATCCGTCAGAAAATCTATGTAATTATTTATTGCATTGCCTTGTGGTTCCTCACCATCTTCATCTTCAACGTTTTCCTACACTTCATCATGCACATCTTCCTCTTCTTCCTCTCCTTCGAGCTGGGCTTCAGTCTTGGTTATTCTATATTTGCCTATTGCCCTCTGATTCTTCATTGTTAGTATTGGAGTATCTATGATGTCCTCATCATCACTATTGAAGTCTTCAATATCAGAAGCCTCCCCATTCTCCAGCAAGTCTGAAATTGTTGCTGCATAATTGGGATCACCGGGATCAAGTCGTTCACGAGCCGCATTCCACTTCGGTTGTGACCTTGAAGGGCCTAAAAAATTAAAATACGAATAATATTATTATGCAAGTACTAGTGATTGTTATAAGGTCACTGTATAAGTAAAAAGACAGCTACTGTGACTGTTATATTACGAGACAAACAGATAGTAACAATTTGAGGTAACAGCAGCTAGACATAGCTTGGAACCAGATGTACATTACAATGTACATTGAACTTCTGTCACATGAAATACAAGTATTATGAAATGTAAAATGGGCAGCATTTCAGTGTTTCATTTGTTAAAGCTATTTGATCATTTAGCAAAATAAACCAAGATCAGTATTGTGGCTAAAATCCTATTTGTATGAAAAATATGTGACGCTTACCTGCAACATGTTTCCATGGTTCCTCCATCTTCTTTGTTGCCATGCGAAATACACATTTCTGCCCACAGAGGACAGCACCAACTGTTGTGTACCTCATATAGGATGTCAATTGCAATATTCAAAGAGTAACTAAGCATCAAAAATCCTTCTGGGGACTAAGAATAAAGCCTGAAAAGTGATGTACATTGAAATGTGCACCAGGTCTGAAGGGGTTAATGATTACTCAGAGACATGAGCATTGCACCTATGTGAATGAATGGCCAGGAGGCTAATTATCAAGCCGTCAAACATTGAAATCGAGGCAGATTTAATGTAACGCGCATTGACACCGTAGAAGTGAGGCCAGCGCCAGAATCTGACCATGTCTTCGGGGATAAACCGATGACGCGGCGTGGGGACGCGCTGGCAAAGGCAATTATTAATTAATTGGCCGATCGATCCTCGAGCACACAGACGGATATGTGATCAGCGAGGAAAAATGGACCAGAAAAACGTTATTTCAAGACCAGAAATATACGGAGAGAGGAGATGAAGCTCCAAGGAAATTTTCGACCTACTTTTTATCTCCAAACGAATATAAGGTCAGTGCAACGAACAGTCGGGGTCAGTCGAACCATAGTCTAGTGCGAAGCGCACGTCGCCGGAGTCCAGGAAGGGACGCGCGGACTTTAGTATGCTCATCAACATAATAACCATGCAGTAAGGCATTAATTAAGAACAATTAATAAGGACAGTCGTGCCATACTTTCATAGTCGGCATTACGAGTGATTACTATTCAGTACGCAGAAAATGTACCGTGTGATGTACAAGTTAGGACAATGTCAGATGAGGAAATCGTACCTCAGGACGGGGAGATATTATGTGGTATCATAATAATGTACGTGGAACTGTCCAATGTTTTGTTAAGCAGTTAATTAACAAGGGGGACTGTAAGTCCGGCCGAAGGCCAATTGAAAGGGGTAATTGTACAAGTACACTGTACAATGGACGAGCGCAAAATATAAGCTATTGGTTAGACATATAATAGGATGTCGAACTGCGCAGGTATAAACTTTGTTATGCGAGTGATGAAATTTCGCTGGGATACCACTGTAATTAATGCTCAGGACGATGTGCAAGCATATTTATGCGATATCGGGAAATTTATCTAAGGATGGAAATTGATCGACAGATTGGGGACCGCTAGGAATCATTAGGCAGTGAATCGAGACTTTCGAACGAGATTTGGGATAGCAGTGAAGGATAGATCTTCAACGCCTGCATTTTTGA
Organism: Meconema thalassinum; assembly: GCA_946902985.2. NCBI lineage: Eukaryota > Metazoa > Arthropoda > Insecta > Orthoptera > Tettigoniidae > Meconema > Meconema thalassinum. The sequence continues at coordinate 497,452,984 of OX336392.1, read as the reverse complement.
TATTCTGCAAGGAAGGGTCAACCATTAAGAAATGTACATAGCGATCGTGTGATTTTAGTGATGATCATTTAAATGTATGTAAAATTAACAGTGTAATAAGTGATATAACGTGTTGTGTGAATAAGGAAGCAACAGCTTCGACATGGAGAAGCAAAGTGCAGTGTGTTTTGTAAGGAAAAAATTATGTAAAATGTGTGTGAAAAGTGTGATGATGCCTTGCCAATTTGCGAATTATGGCGGGCATTACTGGAGGAAATGTGTGGTCGGAGCCACCAGATTAACCAATGTGAGTATCCAAAAACCATGATTTTGTAGTAAATATAGTTTACTGTATGTTGAGTGATTTCAAAATTTATAGAATATGCCAATAAGAGTCAATTTTGGGAGGTAGAACCTCGAGATATTAATGTTGTGTTGATTTTAGTCAAGTTGAGATGTCTTTGTACATCATTGAGTGGATAAATCGTTACCACTAATGTAAAAATTGCAATTGAGTTATATAGAAAGTTAACGTAACGAACACGGATGTTCGGTTATTGAATACGGTTACGTTGTGTCGGTATAGGGAAAATTTTATGTCAGTAATAATAATAATAATAATGAGAATAGATGAATAAACATCAGGGAAAAGTGTTTGTAAGCAAAATATACATGCTAATCGGAATACTTGTGTATCCAAGCAGTAGTATTATACGTGAAGGGCTAAGCAAAGGAATTTAATATCAGAGTATATTATGATAATGTAAATAAATATGCAAGAATATAGGAACTGGAAGGGTTTAATAGTGACTTGAATCGCAGTTTGATGAATAAGCTTGTAAGAGTAATTGATAGATTTTATCTTACTAATTAAAGGACGGGATCATATCACCATGGTCATGGGAGCCAGGTAATCTAATCGACGTGTGAAATCTGGTATAGCCAAGGGCATACAGAGATATTATTATTTGCCAGAGCGTATTTAGTGACGGAAACCCTAGCTCTGAGGATTGCTATGAAATGTTCCGGGTTCGAATCCAGTGGTGCATGGGAAGATAACAATGGACACCTCAGCATGACACCTGATATCGACCGAGAACTAGCTATTGAATAAATTCAGCTCCTGGGAGTGAATTTTTGACGGCAGGAAGTGTACCTGACCGTGTTATTTAACAAGATGCCGGTTATCCCAATTCGACATGTGTATGATGAATCTCGTTCCTTCATATAAATGGACCTGTTGAGGCCAGCTATTAATATCCTAAGGATAGGGATAAATGCTTCAACAATTCCATACCCTGTCTTGCATACCAGTTTAGTTAGATCATGTGTGTTGTGCAGGTCAGTGAGACTGCACTATTGTATTTAAAGCCACATGCTACTGCTTGGAGATGAAAGAGAGGTACAGAGCGAGGGACGTAGCAAGTGTTTTGTTACCGCCCGGCGCAGACCCATTGTATACAGGAAGAGCCAGGGGAGAGATTTTAAACGACCGTTGGAGGGTGACGTTTAGAGTGGAAAGACTTTGAAACCATGTTTGTAATAAAAGAATCATTGTTGTATTGTATAATTAATTAGTGTGGTTTGAAACGCATTGATAATTAAGGATCATTCTGATAACTTAATACTTGGCAAACTTATGAGATGTTGAAAGTTGCATTTTTATACTGACATTGTCGCCTATTTCCGAAGGTGAACACTAGATGCCAGATGCTATGCCCACGCAAGGGTAGCATAAAATACCATCCGACACAGCGGTAACGGAATCATTGAAATTGAACTCATGACGGCATACAGTGGAACTGCAGAAAGGGGTATAATTACAAGTAACAGCGGAGTTGCAAGTAAATATGATGTGCAACCCATAAATTGGTTAATGCTTGGAAGAGCATTTTGGTGGGAAGAGAAATACAGAACATAATTGTACGCATAATGTAAAGTAGGATGTGTTGGGAATAAAAAACTAGATTGTGAAATTAAAGTGGTCACAATAGGTGACGTAAGATTGTAAGTACAGTTATATGTGTAATTTACCAGTGCATCAGCGCACTTGAGAATGAATTTTATGTTAACCTCATGGTAAATGAATAAATAATCATTTGGATTTGCGAGGATAAAGTGCGAATATTAGTGGATTGAAGGAATACATTTTGCATTGTTTTATGTATTATTGTTGGGATTGTGTATTTGTTTGTTGAAGCCATGATTTAGAACTCAATTAAAGTCTTTAGAATAGAGTTGTGCTTTATTATTGTAGAGTTGATACCTTTTAGTCTCAGATCAAAAATATGCAACTGCTCAGTGGGTGGACGGTACATGCCTGAGGACTGATGCTAGCTGGAGGCAGAAGCATGTTTTCAATGGAAATTATTCACATGGGTACAGTATAAGGATACGGAAACTGAAAGTCGGGGTTAGAAGGGTCGAGTACCTCAAAATGGTAAAGGAAGGAATTCCAACAGATGAAGAAAGAGGGGTGGAAAAGGAATGGGCTAGATTTAAGAAGACACTAGTAGGTGCAGCAGAAGCATTATGTGGGAGGACAAGTAGTAAGAAGAGGTGGAAGGAAACACCATGGTGGAATGAGAAGACAAAAGATATAGTAAGGGAAAAGAATAGAGCCTTTAGGAGGTGGTATCAAAATAGGACGGTAGAGACAAGGGAAGAGTACCAGGAAAGAAAGAAGGAGGTGAAGAGAGTAGTGGCTGAGGAGAGAAGAAAGTGGATGGAAGAGTGGACAAAGATGATGGAGGATAGTGAAGGTACAAAAAAGGTCCAGTATGGGATGGTAAAAAATAAGAGGTGGAAGGATCCTACGGATTATGTAAGAATGGTGAACAAAAGGGGACAAGAGATAGAAAATAGGAAAGAACTGAAGAAAATGTGGAAAGAATATTTTGAAGAACTTCTGAACCCAAATGGAAAAGATGGTGAGGAGGAAGAAATCAGGGAAGAGGAAGATGAACTGCAAACAGAAAAGGACTTAACATGGAAAGAAGTGGAAGATGCAGTGAACAAGATGAAGGGAGGGAAGGCACCGGGTGTGGATGAGTTGAGTGTGGAGATTGTGAGAGCAGCAGGAGAGGTGAAGATACAGTGGTTGTACCGAGTGATGAGGACAGCATGGAAGGAAAGGAAGACCCCAGAGGACTGGAAAAAAGGAATAATTGTCCCGATCTTCAAGAAAGGTAGTAGAACAGATTGCAGAAACTATCGGGGAATAACACTGATGAGTCATTGTGCAAAGATCTTCGAGAAAGTTTTGGAAAAGAGAATTAGGACAAGGATATGATGATGATGATAATTGTTGTTTTATGGGGCCTAACATCTAGGCTATCGGCCCCTAATGGTTTGGGTGATCGTGAAGATGAAAATGAAAAGCGAACTTAAAACTAAAACTAACTACTAACCTACATACTAGAAGAAGAAATGGAAAACTAAAGGAGAATAAGGCAAATAAAAGGACAGAAGGAAAAGAAATGCCCTCAACCCTCGGAGAAGGCGGATTGAGGGACTTTGAAGGAAGGAGAGCCATGAAAGGCATATAGGAAAATGAAAGAGGAGAGGGTCCGCCCCAAAGGTAAGGGACAAAAGGGGAAAACGGACCCAGCTCAGGAATCCCTCGGGGTCGCCAACTCCCGAACTCACCAGCCGTGAGCCCCTGAGGGTGTAGCATTATCTACAGTGCACCAAAAGTGGTGGAGCTACATACACCCTGCCTCCTTAAGGGCCTAGAGCACAAGGCAGGAGGTAAAAGGAAGAGAAAAAGAAGGCTGACCCCTCGCAGAAGGAGGGTATCAGAGAAGATGAGACAAGGGCCAATTAAGGCGGGAAAGGAAGAGACTCCCTAGGCCTCGGATACCCTAATACCGTCGGGGTCAGAAGAGAACAAGAGTTGACCAAGTGAGGTCGACAGGAAAGAAGACAGAGAGGAGCCCGGCACAAGTAAGTGGAAGCAATGCCGGACTCAGCTGGGGCCCCGTGGTCGCCAACCCACGCCCACAAGATGTGAGCCCCTGGGGGGAGGACAAGGATAGAAGGAGGGATGAGGGAAGAACAACATGGCTTCAGAGCAGGAAGGTCCACAGTGGATTTGGTTTTTGCTGTAAGGCAGTTACAAGAACAGCACTATGAGTTTGGAACAGATCTACTGATGGCCTTCCTGGATATTGAGAAAGCATATGACAGTGTATGCAGAAGCAAAGTATGGAAGTCCCTGGAGGATAGAGGAGTAGAGAAATGGACTATAAAGAGGATAAAGGAGATGTACAAGGGAAGCGTGAGCTGTGTGAATGTGGGAGGAGAGAGATCAGACTGGTTGGAACAGAGAAACGGCCTGAAACAAGGAAGTGCACTGTCACCGTTACTTTTCATTGTGGTGATGGATGACATAATGACCCGAGTGGCGCAAGTAATTGGGGAAGGAAAGATGAAAGCAATGATGTTTGCAGATGATTTGATGATTTGGGGAAACAAGGAGGAGGTACAGGAACAGTTGGACGTGTGGGAAGGAATAATTCAAGGTTATGGGATGAAATTTAGCATAAATAAGAGTGAGATGGTGATCACAACAAGGAAGAAGGAAAGAACCACAACGGGAATAACAATTGGTGGGGAACAGCTGAAGAAAGTGGAGAGTTTCAAGTATCTGGGAAGCCTGATACAAGATAATGGAAGAAACGATAGAGAAATAAATGAGCGGGGGAGGCAGGCAGAAGCATTTCGGAGGAGTGTGAGAAGCATGTTATGGAGCAAGGATGTCCCTCAGAACAGCAAAGAGATCATATATCGGACGTACTATGTCCCTATCCTGACGTATGCCTCGGAGACCTGGGTTATGAAAGGAAGGGAGAAGAGCAAAATACAGGCCAGTGAGATGAGGTTCTTGAGAAGCAGTGTTGGAGCTACAAAGATGGACAGAATAAGAAATGAGAGGACCAGAGAATTAATGAAGGAGGAACCATTACAGGATGGTATAGAAAAATCTAGACTTAGATGGTATGGACATATAAAACGAATGGAGGAGAAGAGGATACCCAGGAGAGTACACGAGACGAAGTGGGAAGGAAAGAGACCGAGACACAGGTGGCTGAAGGGGGTGGAAGAAAGCGTGAAGAAGAGAGGAGAAGACTGGACAAGGGTGGAGGCTGAGAGATGGTGGGAAGACAGAAGACGTTGGAGAGGCTTGTGTTCCAAACAGACCCGGCCAGTGGCTGGAAACTGTGCAAGATGAAGATTTACCAATATATTTGTTTCAGTATAAATATACATTATCTTAATTTGATTTGGTAATAAATAACTTATTTCTTCCTGTATTGTAGTGATTGGTGGAAGCTTTTAGTGTTGTATTACGTAATTATTGGACAGCAATTAACTGATGAAAAGTATAGTTAACTACGGCAGACTTTGCGGTTCGGTTTACATTAATAAATTTGTAATCTATTAACCCAGTAAAACTTGTTTTAACTTTTTAATAGAAGCTAAATTTGATAACATTTTTCACGTCTCAGGATAGATAAAAACGCAGTTTTCTGCGTCTAATTTTAAAAAAAATTCCGGGGGAGAACCCCGGACCCTTCCATACCCCTCCCCATGTCCCCCACAAAAGTAAAATCCTGGGTGCGCCACTGGTCGCCTTAAATTGAAGATCTACCCAGATGAGGGAAGTGTTGTAATGGCATTGACCTCTAGCATCTAAGGTCTCTCTCGAACTGTTGGGACGAGGTTATCGTAAAGTTAGACTTAATATATTAACCGAACTCTCTGCGCATGTTTTGCTTGGTCATGATCTGCTGAAGAATCATTCTAGTGTGCAGATGGTGTTTGGTGGTGAATGACCACCTCTGTCAATTTGCGGCTTAACTTCGTATGCTAAGGTTGAAACGCCTCGATCATTTAGTACTTAACACCTGATTGTCGGCCTATTGCCACTAATTCTAGATATTACTCAGATGCAGATACAAGGTTCATACAAGAAGAAATTTCTCCATTGCTCGATGGTAGTATTATTGAGGAGAGTAACTCTCCGTGGAGAGCTCAAGTAGTCGTCATTCAATCAGAAAGTGGAAATGGTCATTAAAAAAAAGACTCGTCATTGATTATTCTCAGACCATAAATAAATACACTCTTCCAGACGTCTATCCTCTTCCTAAAATTGATGAGTTAATACGCAAAGTAGCTAACTATAGTATATTTTCTACCATCGATTTTCAGAGCGCCTACCATTAGATTCAGATATCAGAAAAAGAAAAGAATTCCCTCTTTCTCTACAGTATATTAACGGTTTGGCACTAAGTCGTCACCATGACCATGACAATGGATGACTTGCTCAGGGATATGAACACAAGTTTAAATGCTGGGAATCCAAGTGGTCAGGACTAGAGGTATTTGCAGAATTTTACTTCAAAGGATTCAACCCTTCAGAGATGAGTGCCAAAATACTGCAAGAAGCCAACTCCAAGCAGAAGACTGTCATTGGAACACTCGATGAGTTCACGGCACTCTGCACCTTCTTCGCAAAAGAGAGGCACAAACACCACCAAAATGTTGAGGAGCATGGACAAAGCCGGCAGAGACAAGACTAATGACCTCCTCAGAGATTATGCAGTGGCAGCGCGAGTGGGGACTAAAGACAGAGCAAGGGTCGTGACTCTTCCAAGAATAGGGGCTTGTTTCCCTGAAGTGGTCGGTGACGTAGTCATGTTTAACCCCCATCGTATGAGCCCTGTGCCACTATCAGCCCTTCCCAAGTACTACCCAAAATGCTTCACTATCTGCACGACAGCTGCAATCATCCCAACAGCCCCTCACTTCTCCAAGCATATGCTAGCTGCTCATTTCTTCTACACAGTCAAATTTGACGAACTGATAAACTGATCTTGCCAAACTCCAGACGTACCAGACTTCAGCTTTTAACTCTGACGTGGTTAAAGCTGAAACCAGAGTCAAGGGAATGGTTGAATGGGGAACACTTGTGGTGGGGACTACATCATAAGCCAACCTCTTGTCTTCTGCAGTTGTTTATGCAGCTTTTGTGGCAGAGGCATACACAGAAGGTCATGTCAAGACAACAATCCCCTGGGACAAATGGAGTAGCCACAAGCAGGTCAACCCCTTACTATCTGCAAGGAAATGGACAACTGGAATGGTACAATGGAATATGGAAAACAGTATTGTTGGCACTCAAAAATAAACGTATGACTCCCGATGATTGGGAGGATGATCTTCCGGAGGCCCTTCATTCCATCCGATCGCTTCTCTGCACAGCCCTGCCAGCTTGGCTGATTCCTGGACAGACGGTGCACCTGGAAAAAAAAAAGTTCGTGCGAGCAAATATGACGTTTTAGTTGAAGAAACGGAACTTCTCGAAGCCAACCACCAATATGCTTTTGTTAGAAGGAAAGACGGAAAAGAAACAACCGTTTTTTTAAGACAATTGGCCCAATGGGGGGGAGAAAACCTGAGGGAATCCATCCGAGTTCCATCACGACGAAGATCCATCAGAGCCCCACCATTCGGAACCTCATCACAGCGTATCCCCGTCAGAGAATCAAGGACATTCATCAGAACGTAGCAATCCCGAGGATGAAGTATACTTGAATAAAGGAATTACAGTAAAAGACGTTCCGGAAATATCAGAGCCTCAGAGACGGAGGCCCAAAACGGATACTAGAGCTCCATTATACCTAAGGAATTACGAATTGAACTATTAAATAAAAAAAGGGGGGGGGGAGAGAATGTACATCGCTGCTGCTGATGTTGTAACAATGCAGTGGGTTTGTATTCCTTGCTTGTTCATAGCATTGTGTTCATCCTAGCAAGGATCTTGTAAATAAAAGCCTTTCAACGGGTATCATTATTTATTACCACTGCCGTCCATAAATTATAAACACAATTGTTTGAAAATAAATAATAAAAATAACGCTCAAACTACAGTACTATACGATTCAGGGCTTTGTTGAAGAAGGAAGTCCTCTAAAAGACGAAGACTTTATCAAGTATTGATGACAAAATACCAAAGAGAAGTGATAAAAATGTATCCTGAAAAAAATTGTATTGACGGAACACATAATGTCACTTTCAATTCACACGTTTGCTGTCGATTCGTCTCTAACGAATATGGAGCAGGTTGTCCAGTAAGCAGCCGGTCTCAGCAACAGAATAGACGATGTAGCCATGAAGCTATCCAGCAAAAGACTGGCATCATCAGTGCTGAGGTATTCATGTCTGATGATGCCCCAGCATCTCTTAATGCCTGGTTATCAATAATGCGACCACGAAATAAGACATTGGTCTGCTCCTGGCATGTCACAGAAGCTAGAGAGCAAATACCACGAAAGTCAATGAAAACTGAAGCAGTCTGAAGTATATAACGGATGTAGGATGCTGATGGAAACGATGGATGAAGAAGAGTTCCAGCAGCACCTACCACTTTTCATTGATATGTGTATTTCCGACCCAGACACTCGAACATTTGGAGAGTATTTTCAAAGTCAGTATGCTACAGGCCACAACAACTGGCCTCTCGTTACCAGATTGGCTGTGGCCTGAACACCAACATGTATCTGGAATCGTGGCATAGGGTTTTAAAACATTGTTACACGCAAGGCAAAATGAATACGATGGTAGCCAAATGTATGGCTTTACTTACTTGAAAGGATGACAAAGAACAAGAAGCAAATTGCACACGGCACTATAACAGACGCAAGGGTTCATCAAGTGTCTGGAAATGTATGGACTGTCATTACCTCTGTCCACAGCAGGGTCGAGTACATGGTAAGCAAAAACCGAGCTACTTATTGCTATGGTTGTCCTCTCTCTTGTCCTGAGTGCATAGACACATTAAAATACACATGGGCTGACTACAGTATCCACAACAAGCATATTCATGCTGATATTCTAACCTTCATTACCCGTTTATCCCTGTAGAAAAAGCAACTCCCCAATCCTCGAAGAATGAGCACTGAGGGACTTGTACGGAAGGAGAGCCATGAAAGGCAGATAGGAAAGGGGAAGAGGAGAGGGCCCGCACCAAAGTCAGTGGAAAAAGGGGAAAAAACGGACACAGCTCAGGAATCCCTCGGGATCGCCAATTCCTGAACTTCACCAGCCGTGAGCCCCTGAGAGTGTGTGCAATATCCAGGGCGCACCAGAAGTGGTGGCGCTACATACACACTGCCTCCTTGAGGGCCTTAAGCAGAAGGCAGGAGATAAAACGAAAAGAAAAAGAAGCCTGACCCCTCGCAAAAGGAGGCTATCAGGAAAGATGAGACATGATGATGATAATTGTTTTAAGGGGCCTAACATCCAGGTGATCGGCCCCTAATGGTTTGGGTAATCGTGAAGATGAAAATGAAATGTAAACTATAACAAAAACTAACTACCAACTTATATACTAGGAGAAGAAAGGGAAAACGAAATGAGAATAAGGCAAATAAAGGACAGGAGGAAAAGAAATGCCCTGAACCCTCGAAGAATGCGGATTGAGGGACTTGGAAGGAAAAAGAGCCATGAAAGGCAGATAGGAATGTGAAATAGGAGAGGGTCCGCCCCACAGGTACTGGACAAAGGGGGAAACCGGACCCAGCTCAGGAATCCCTCGGGGTCGCCAACTCCCGAACTCACCAGCCGTGAGCCCTTGAGTGTGTAGCAATACTAGGCTGCACCAGAAGTGGTGGGGCTACACACACCCTGCCTCCTTGAGGGCCTTGAGCAGAATGATGGTGATGATGATAATTGTTGTTTTAAGGGGCCTAACATCGTGGTTATCGGCCCATAATGAAATGAAATGGCGTGAAATGAATGGATGAAGGTAAAAACAGCTCACTGCCATGGATGAAACAAAAATGGTTTATATAAAATAGACAGTGAGCCCCATCAATTATGCCTTATTTGAATAAAAAGAATAAAATGGGCAGATGGTAAAAAAAAAACAATAAAATAAATAAGGCATAGGGAACAGTAAAAGAGATGAACGCAATAAAAAACATAAAACAGACTTAACCTGAACTAAAAGTCTTAACTTACTTTAAAACTTAAAAAAGTAACCACTCTCCCTCATGAACCAGATGACGAGGTCTACTGACGGCCGGTCATCACGGAGAAGAAGGGAGAGGTAATTAGGCAGTTAAAGAGTCCTTCGCAGATCGGCCCGATCCACACACTCCAAGAGAATGTGTGCAACGGTTAGGCGGGCGCCGCAAGTACATACAGGGGGAGTCTCCTCTCTTTAGCAAGTGGGAGTGCGTAGCAATCCCATGACTGATCCGGAGTCGACAGAGTAGCACAGCTTCCTTCCGGAGAGATCGGAAGGGAGAGATCGGAAGGAAGATTTCCTCACCTTCGTGTTCTCCTTGATGCCACTCAGTTTGTTAGGTGGAAGCGTGGCATGCCACACTTCCTCCCAATGCGACAGGATCGAAAGTCGCAACTGAGAGCGCACATCCTTAGCAGGCACCTTATACGGTAGCGAGGGCAGTGCGACTGCTTCTCTCGCCGCCTGATCAGCAAGCTCGTTTCCCGCAATACCCATGTGGCTAGGAAGCCACACAAAGGTCACCCCTATTCCAGCGTTACACGCACTGACGAGCAGGTCGTGCACATGCTGGACCAGCGGGTGCTTCGGGAAACACACATCGATCGCTTGCGGCGCACTCAGAGAGTCAGTACACACAAGAAATTGCTGGTAATCGTCCAATAACGTGTACCGAAGAGCCTCTATGATGGCATAGAGCTCCGCTGTGTTCACGCTACAGGCCTCGGGAAGTGAAAAGAGAAACCGAAGATCCTCAACCACAAATGCACAGCTTACTTTCTCGTTTGCCCTCGAACTGTCCGTGAATACAAGCCCTGATCCAGGATACCGGCTCACCACGGACTGGAACAGCCTCTGATGGACGGAGGAGTCCGTGTCCGACTTGGGGCCGGTGTGCAGATCCAGGATGATATCAGGGCGAGAGACCATCCACGGAGGGGCCTTGCTAGGTCCTCGGACGATACAGGAAACAGAAGGAAATCGGAACTGCCGGTATGAGTCATCCAGGCGAATCCCCGCCGCTGAGTGGCTCGGGCGAGCGCATCATACAGCTGGCGATTCGGATTGTTAAACAAACATGGATAACTTGGATGAAGTGGCATCTGTCGAATAGTTGCAGCATAGGTCAGCAGTACCTGTTGGCGCCTCAGATGTAAAGGAGGAACGCCAGCCTCGGCGAGCAAGCTGATGACTGGGCTCGTCCGAAAGGCTCCCGTCGCCAGCCTCACGACTGGCAGGGTATACCTGTGAGTGTATTCCATCCCTCCCTCCCACGGGAGGTCCAATTTGCAAGACAAGCCGGAAACCTAAAAGAATAGCCAAGGTCGCCCGTTTTAGTCTCCTCGTACGACAGGCAGGGAATACCGTGGGTGTATTCTAAACCCCCCACTCACAGGGGGCCTTGAGCAGAAGGCAGGAGAAAACATGAAAAGGAAAAGAAGATTGACCCCTCGCAGAAGGAGGGTATCAGAAAAGATGAGACAAGGGCCAATTAAGGCGGGAAAGGAAGTGACTCCCCAGACCTCGGATACCCTAATACCGTCGGGGTCGGAAGAGAACAAGAGTTGACCAAGTGAGGTCGACAGGAAAGAAGACGGAGAGGAGCCCGGCACAAGTAAGTGGAAGCAATACCGGACTCAGCTGTGGCCCCGTGGTCGCCAACCCACGTCCCACGAGATGTGAGCCCCTGGGGGAGAAAACCATATTACAATGTTGGGAATGTTTGTTCAATACAGATATTTTGGAATTGATTGTCAAATATACCAACCAATATATTGACTCAATCAAAGCCAAATTTGCCAGAGATAGAGATGCCAAGGAAACAGACCTCATAGAAATTAAGGCATTCATTGGTCTATTGTAACTGGCTGGAGCTTACAGAGTAAACCGTCCGAGTCTGGAGGAGCTATGGGGAACAGAAGGAGACGGGATTGAAAAATGTGGCCTCGTAATGAGTATAAAACGGTTCATGTTCCTCATACGTTGTATTCGTTTTGACGATCGTACGAGCCGTTTACAACGGAAAGAATATGATCGACTTTGCCCAATCCATGAACTGTTTGATTGTTTTGTTCACAACTATCAAAACAACTACATTCCGGGGGGAAATGTCACAATCGATGACATGTAGCCAGGATTTCGTGGAAAGTGTGGTTTCAGACAATACATACCATCTAAACCTACAAATTATGGGATAAAAATATCTTCCCTTGTTGATGCTAGAATGGTATACGTCTACAATAAGGAACTTCATGTAGTAAGACAGCCTGAAGGGCCATATTTAGTAAGCAATAAGCCACGTGACGTTGTCAAGCGATTGGCTGAGGCTATTTTTGAGACAGGATGTAACATGACCTGTGACAATTGGTTTTCAGGCATTGATCTGGTAACTGATTTAAAAAAGAAGAAGCTGTCATATGTTGGGACAGTTAGAAAAATTAAAAAGCAGTTGCCACCCAGTTTTGTCAATGTCAGAGGGAGGGCTCAATATAGCAGCTGGTTCAGATTCAACAATGATAACACTTTGGTTTCATACATACCAAAGAAAGGGAAAAATGTAATTCTTGTTTAATCACTCAGCGAAACTGATGCCATTGATCAATCTACTGGAGTGCAGAAGAAACCAGAAGGGATTACCTTCTACAATATGACCAAAGGTGGAGTTGACTCAACTAACCAAATGTCTGTAACTTTCAATGTAAGCCTGAACACAAGACGGTGGCCGATGGTAATTTTCTTTGCCTGTCTGAAGATAGCCGGCATAAATAGCCAGTGATTTCAATTGGAAATAGACTGGAAACACTAAGGACTGGTTCTACCACATCCGGGTAAAAGTTGCGGGCAGCAACCCGGGTGATAAACTATCTGCCGGTGTAAACCTCTGTGCATCTTGGGCAGCGTTCTACCACTTCCGTGCAAGTTCCGGGCAGCTGCGCGGAACCTTATAGCAAAATACAGATGCTGGCAAGCCTGATTTTGTTAAATTTGCTTAATCTACGATGGTGCCACCTATCGTTGGATGCGTTAAGTTTCTTTTCGTTTCGCTTTTGTTCGTTGTTTATTGTCATTTATGATCACGTGTGAACAGCTGGTTGAAGAAGTGCATAATTATAGTTATAGTTAACCTTTGTTATTTAGCTATTTATTTCCATGGCAAAACGTGAGCGAGGTGCTAACTTTTCCACGCAAGAAGTGAACTTACTGGTGGACCTTGCGATGAAACATTTGGACGTAATAGAATGTAAAAGAAGAGACGCCGTGACATGGAAAACGAAAGATGAAGAGTGGGAGAAGCTCAGTTGCGAGTTTCGGGCTGCCGGATTTTTACGAAGTGCCAAAAACCTGCGCTCTAAATTCGAGTGCTTAAAGAAAAAACTAAGAAGAGACGCCGCGCAGAGCAGGATTGGAGTGTTTATTACCGGTGGCGGCAGTACTCCAAGACTCAAGGTACTCGAGCCTTGGGAGAGGAAGCTGCTACCGGTCCTATCACTAAGTGTGAACGGGCTTGAGCCTCATTTTGATTTCGACGACGTGAGCTTAATTGAAGGCAAGTTAAAATTCAATATATAGCCTGTACACAGCAGCCTCTAATATTTTAATTTAGCTTGAATTTTAGTAGATGTATGAATAGTGTTATCAACTTATTTCATATTCTTTCTCAGTTATAGAAGAAGTGGAGGTAGGCCTACCCACAGTGGTGTTGGAGGAAGAAGAAGACTTGGCTCCTACAGCTCCAAGCCCATTGGTAAGTTTAATAGACTAATAGAAATCTAACATCATACTATTCAAAAAGTAATCTATGATCAAATAGATGATAGAACCTGCCCCAAAGTAAATAATAGTTATAGATCTTTATCAGTAGCGGCCGGCTCATAAAGACTCCAGGACAGTGTCCTTCCTAGAGAACGAAAAGGGATTTTCATTTTCTCTTGATATTTTAAGTCAAAAATTGAACTCTAATTATGCAAAGAAAATTACATGTCATTATAAAACTGCAGCTCTATCAATCAGGAAGACTGTGCTTGGTGATATCACACTCAGCGCGCACTTCACTGGTCAGGATGGAGTTACGGATTCTCAGCTTTCCGGCCGGAGATATGCCAGGACGAGGAGGGGTGAGACGTACGGGAAGTACGGGGACTGGCGCTTGTCGGCTGCCAGAGGGGTAATCTGTGGGCGACTAATAATTTTAATTCTTGTTACGGCTGTGCTCTAGTTGAAACTCCTTAAGGCTTGATTGTCTTTTTTATGCTTACATCTCAGTGGGATTAAGTATTTCTGTGTTTCAAAACGAATTCTGAATTTTAAATACGGTAGCGGAAAACTTTCTCTTGAGAGTAACTTTCACATCAGGCTCTCAGTGCTGTTACTAGTGGCGGCCGGTAATAAGGTTGCAGTGTTGCACAACGAGCAGATTAATTCATGAAAAACAATTAATACCGCGATAATATTTTTAGTAATAAAATCTGTATGTTTCCTTTTATGTGTATAGGAATTCATAATTCTGTTCTTTAATAATTGAGGAAATCTTTTAGTGTAGTAAGTTACTGTGAACTGACTGAGAAAGTGAAGCACGCCAACTGCCTAGGAGGGCTCCTCCGTTTGGTCATTGCCAGGCCCAAGCACCGACCAGATCTCAATAGTGAAGGGTATGGCAGAGATGCTAGACCGGGTAAGCCCTATCCCAACAGTTGACTGGGCTGGTCGTTGCCCGCTGACTGCAAAAAGGGAGCCGAGGCGCGGACGGAGACATTAGACATGCTCCGTCAACTGCCGAAACCATATCTTGCAATGTTGCGCGTACTTGTGACACTCGCCCTCGTACATAACTTACGTTGTTTTGTTCTCGTGAGGGTTTTCATGTAGACTAACTTATAATCCATTTAATCCGATGACAATGTGATGTTCCCTGAACTGCGGCATTTGTTATGAATGAGGTACATCCGTTTTACCGCGCAATTGAATACAGTTTTCTAAGATATCAAGCAGTCTTTTACCCTATCACTTCATGGACAGGAGGGAGGGGGGAGGAGGGGCCGTTCCCACCCTCCTGAATTCCCGAGGAAAACATTTCGATTGTTCATTGTCTCACCAGTTTATTTCACAAATTGAAGTTATTGATGGTTAACTGATTTACATGAAAGGATAATGCCACAGTTGTATTTAACAAAGGGGAGGATACGATGCATGGGTTACCGATTCGAACCATCTTTAATACATGTGTAGGGCATGGCCAGGCGTATATCAGGTGCAAGTAGTAAAGTGCGCTTCTCAGCCGTTTCCGAGAAATTAATTAATTACAATTGCAGTGCGGTGTCTATGTGCGTTGTACGCTAGCATTAAGCCAACGAGCGCGTGGTGCAGCGGTAAGAGCCCTGCTTCGTAAGCGCGGGATCGCTGGATCAAATCTCACCAGTGAGCTGTTGCTGAATGTTGTGTTTTTTTTTTTGTAACCATGAGTCACTACTTACGGGGTAGGGGATGGTCTGATGGGTCACAGACGTGCAATGAACGGAACAGACTGGGCCTTCAATGTATAAATGTATAGGCCTACCAGTACATATAATAGAACACACCTGACCGTGTATAATACCAATGTATTTGCAATGCCGATACTGTAAATTATGTAATGTCACAAACGTTGACCCCCATTCGATGATTTCAGAATCCCTTGACTACAAAATAACATTGTTCATGACACCTACATTTGTACGAATTGCCAATGTTTACAACAAACAAACAAAACAAAACACACACTGCAAAAGCTCACCAGTGGGATTCGATCCAGCGATCCCGCGCTTACGAAGCAGGGCTCTTACCGCTGCACCACGCGCTCGTTGGCTTATGTTAGCGTACAACGCACATAGACACCACACTGCAATTGCAATTAATTAATTTCTTGGAAACAGCTGAGAAGCGCACCTTACGACTTGCACCTGGTATATGCCTGGGCATGACCTACACGTGTACTAAAGATGGTTCGAATCGGAGACCCATGCATCGTATCCTCCCCTTGTTAGTAACTTAGGATTATTTGAGAATATCTTCAGTTATTTAAAACATCGGTGAAATGGATTAACATTACCATTTTAATGAACTGCTTGATTTTTTATTTTGTTGATGGGCCTACATGGTGATACAACTACTTTTTGCCTACTTTTAAAAAATGAACATTATGACGATGATTCACAAAGAAAAGCCAACTCCCATGGACAAAAAGATCATGTACCCAACGGTTTAAGAGCAGCCAAATAATATCACAAAGCAAGTAAGAAGTGAAACGTCTTAATAACACCTAGTGACATTAAAGGTAATGAAATGAAAAATATTACTTACATGATATTTCCGTTGCATATAAAAGTAACTTATTTTAGGCCTACTTTTTTTTCCTGTGTCAACTTACTTACAAAGAGTTGCGGGAAGAAAAACACTGCGATCGCCCTTCCAGCCTCAGTCGGGCCCCACGAATCGTGATGTTATACATAGTTCACGTATTTTTTTGTAACAATCAGTTGATTTCGGGTATTATTTGCCTGTAACTTATATTTCTAAGCGTTTCTTGCATATTAAAATGTATAATAGGGTGGATAATTTGAGTGTAATATTTTTCACTTATAGGCTCCTGTTGAAGAGGTGGTGATGCCAGACTGGTCGGCCTTCATGCCGAATATGCTCAGAACGCCTCTTCATCCGGCACTGATGGCCAAGGATGTTCAGGATGAAGGTAGGTTTTCCAATACGTTTCATTATTCCCAGGGATTTATTGTTCTGAACAGATGAAGAGGTCATATCGAGAAGTTTTGCATGTTCTTATGACCATGGCATTGCAAATGGTACTTAACCTAGAATGAAAATAAAACTGCATGCATTGGGAAGCTTTTGAGTATTACAATAATTTGTACTCATAATATTTATAACAAGTTACCTACCGCACGGCGTGTCACCATGGTGAGTCAATGATAGCAGGCTGACAGAGCAACACAATAAACACGTCAGCTACCGACACTCGTAGGCAAGATTAATGAAATTATTTAAATGTTTTTAGCTTCAATTTCATTTTTATTGAAAAACTAAGAAATTGCAAGATATTGTATACAGGTTTTAATTCAAAAATGTATCCAATAATATCAAAGAAAATTCTGCATAAGCAATCTATTGGCCTATGCCAAGTTTTTGTACAAAATCCACACATAGATTAAAACTGCAAAAGCTTCAAACTTGCAAGATCATAATGTTAGTAATTGTATTCCTAGAACAACTGCTTGTCATAACATTTCACTAGATAGGAGCACGATAATGTGCCGGCAGTATGTCATAAAATGGATGTCAAAAGGCCATTCTGATCATAATTTAGGTGAAAGGACCTCGGGCTACATAAAGGGACTACTCCCACTTACAAATTTACAACCTGGTTCCTCGAATGCTGACTGCTGTGCAGTGGTAAGGTTCTTTCTTGCTACGGCATATTTGCATGATCAAGTCTGATGAAGTCTAAAGGCCTTTTTGAGTGCTCAAACATAGGAAACCAGTGTTTGAATTTACTGACATGTTAAAAGAACCCCTTCAGGGCTAAAATCCTTCGCCACAGTGTTCTAAAAGTAGTAGCAGTTGAAAAGGATGGAAAAGCTACAATAATATTATGTTCGTGCTGGAAGGAGACATGGCTGTTCCTCCCCTTTTAACCGCAAAATCTAACATGATCTTGTACAAAATAAACTTGGCACGGGCCTAGAGCAATCGATTACAACATAATTTCTCTTAGTTCTGTAAAATACTAATATATTACACAGATTGGTATTTTCCCACTGATACTGTCGGCACAGAATCGTGCTTGTACTGTATTCAATGATACGTCATAACAAGCAGTTTCTCTAAAATCGTATTTGTGTTCTAGGCACAGTCAGTGAACAGCTAACTGTGAGGCGTTGCGCAGGCAGTGAGGAGCCTGCTTTACGTCGCCGGAAGCTGACTTCAACACGTCGCAGGGCGAAAAAACAAAAAGTGGAAACCAGAAAAGACTTGATACAACTTCAGGCGAGGATGCTTCTCCTGCAGAACAGGAGGCTTCAGCAGGAGCACAAGGGAAGGATGAGAATACTACGGGCCAGGCGCATTGCCATTGAAAGAAAGAATGCATTGAAATAAGTTTATTTTTTATGTACATAAAATATTCAAAATAAAAATTCACAAAATAACCAAGATTTAGTGTATTTATTATTAGTCGAGACAGTCAAAATTCACAGAAGTATTAAAACAAACATTGGTTAAGAACATGTTTTACATAAAAATATATGTAGACGTTTCTCCTCGCGAAAAGTCACAAAAGAATCTACAACTCAAGAATTTATCTTTTTTTTTGTCATTATTGGCAAAAAAAAAACAGAATTTATAAATAAATTTAACTAATTTTGAAAAGCTTGCATTGTTTTTTCATAATACGAGTTACCTACCCCGCGGCGTGTCACCATCGCGAGTCAATGATAGCAGGCTGACAGAGCAACACAATAAACACGTCAGCTACAAGCGCTCTTAGGCAAGGTCCGTATTTATTGACAAGGTTCTAAAACAATTGTTTTCTGCCTTGTCATATCTGAAAAAATCCACAGTTTGGAATGTTGTGGCTAGATGGTAGGAGTTGAAATGGTTTATCGACTTTATAGGTGGCAGACGCTATAGGAGAGGAATAAGACTTTTTTTTTTACAGTTTTCGTGTGTGCTGACAAATAGAAGAACAAACTCTTTGATGACAAACTTGAAACTGTTGCCTGCGGCCAACTCTCAATAACAATAATTATTAACCCTAGAATACTAACATACGTAAAATGTACGTGTATGAATAATTTAAACTGCTTAGAATTCCCTCTATATCTGTCATCACCCTACCATGTTCCAGCAGTGCTTCTACCGGTCTATGGTGGTGATGTCAATGCTTATGTTATTAATGCCAATCAGTTCTACAGGCGTAATCATGGGGCAAAGAATTGCCTGGAAACTATCCTTGAATTTAACAACTTATTGGTTTCTCCATGACAATAACAAAGAGGTGGGACATTTGATGTAGATATTTTTGGCACTTATTAACAACCTACCGAATGCGATTCAAAGCGACTGCCGATTGTTTGCGGATGATTGTGTAATATACCGAAAAATTCAAACATCACAAGACAACGCTCAGTTGCGAACTGACCTCAACCTGGTTCATAAATGTGAGGTTGACAACAAAATGAAGATAAGTACTAGTAAATGTAGTCTCATGATTTTCAATAGTGTATAATATCGGCTCGGAAATACTGTACTTGTAGAAGAAGACTCGTGCAAATACTTGGGCTTCCATGCAAGGAATGATATGAAACGGAGTACTCGTGTGGATTGTGTCGTCTCCAAAGCGTACAAATCTCTTCATTTTGTAATGCAGGTATTAAAAGGCAGTAGCTCTACCGCAAAAGAATTGGGATATTTGGCCTGAGCAGGGCAGATCATGCACATAAAGTTAAGGTCCGACCCCAGCGTGCAAATTATGGGAAATTTTATTTCACTAACCATGGTATTGATAATTGGAACTCACTACTTGTCTCAATCTTAGAGCCTTTCTCCAAACATATTGATGTGTTTAAGAGAAGATTGAAATTTTGTGTAAATACCACGATGTAATTACTTTACTTCGTAATGTACGTAAATTTAACGTAGAGTATTATTAGTATTAAGCATCAATTGAATAATGTTAGTATTCTATGGTTAATGACATAATAACTTAATAAAGCAGTTCAGTTTCACTCCTGATTTTTACCCTTATTAACAAGAATTTAGCCCCTTTCATTCAAGAATTTTGACTGTGTCTAACTATTACTTTCTCTATCTTTCATTAATTAATGCTGCAAAATAATCGTCTACCAGCCTTCGCCTGGTAAAGTCATTGCCTCGTTCGAGATTCGCCAGCTGAGGCACTTCTGGAAGAATCTCTTGGACCCGTGGATCAACTGGCGGATCATCTTCCCTTCTATCACAGGCCATATTGTGGAGGATGGCTGTGGCAACAACAATGGCCTGGGCTCTTTCCAAGGATACCCTCATTCCCAGGGAGAGTGCAGGAAATCGGCGCTTCCACACCCCATACTGCCGTTCAACGACATTTCTGGAACGTATATGGGCCTCGTTGTAAAGATTCTGGGCTGGAGTAGCGGGATTTAAAAATGGTGTCACCAAATAGGGTCGATTTTCATAGCCACTGTCTGCTAATATTAGTCCATCTCTCCACTCGTTCCTCTCCAATCTGGCTTTCAGGAGGCTATTGTTGAAAACAACCTGGTCGTGGCTGGAACCAGGCCAACGGGCGACAATATCCCTTATTTTTAATTTTCCATCACTCACGGTCTGGACATTAAGTGGAAAAAAAAACCTTTCTGTTTCGGTAATATTCCGCATTATTACCACCTGAAAATGGAAATACAATCAAATTAACATACAGTAATCATGTTTTTAC
This sequence comes from Meconema thalassinum, assembly GCA_946902985.2. Classification (NCBI taxonomy): domain Eukaryota; kingdom Metazoa; phylum Arthropoda; class Insecta; order Orthoptera; family Tettigoniidae; genus Meconema; species Meconema thalassinum. The sequence continues at coordinate 497,432,492 of OX336392.1, read as the reverse complement.
ACAGGTCATACACATTAGTGACAATTTGAAGTACAGTACATTGCAGGTGATAGCACCAGCCGTTGTTTCTTTTTGTGATTTTTTATCAGGGGCTTCTCCCATTTTTTCTTTTCGGTAACGTGTGTGGAATTTGATTTACTTCTGTGGTGACTATAGTTCGCGTCAGCCGGGAAGGCGGACAGCTCTCTGGGATTTGCGCAGAGAGAGAGAGACAGAGATACATGTCCACTGTTGCAATAGGTCCACCATGTCCGAGTCCCTACACCGCAGGCTGCTGCCGTGAGTTCCTGCGGTGTGGCAACACCGCCGCCTACCTCATCGAGCCCGTCTCTTTCACGCTGTTTAGACTTTTAAAGGATTCGTACACTTTGTAAACTATTTCTCGGGCTTGCCCATGCACAACCTGTCGTTTACTTCCCTCAGCTTCCATAGCACTCGAAATGTACACAATCGCTTCCACTGAATCTTTAAATAATACGATGAGGGTCGATGATTGGAGTAGGTGCCACGGTACTTGAAATAGATACTATTCAGTGGCGTAACTAGTGTTTGCTTCTGGAGGGGGATGAACTGAGTGAAAATTACATTGTGGAGAGGGGAGGGGGACAGGGTCCTGAAGTTTCAAAAACCCCTACCGCATCTATATTCGTTTCATTAGCATTTGATATGATGTATTTACACTAATCAATGTGGAAATATTAGAAGCCTTTCAGTCGGCCAATACGAGTGAAAAGCTTCTATTGATTGACTAATCAATGTGCAAACACTCAAAAATTGATAATTTTGCCGATTATTAAATTATAAAGTATAATTTTTTGCCAACTATTAGTAGATGTTTTCAATTGAAATGCCATGTGCGTGGAATAATGGCTCCGTTATACCAAGACCGTGGACATAAGGAAGTTGGAGGCCTCTCCGTAAGCTAGAAAATGCGATATCGGTCGCAAACGTAACTTGCAAGATTGGAGAGATGTTGAAATATCCTGGGGCAACATGTGAAAATCATAGGGAATGTTAAATACCAGTAAAAACTCGACCAAAATAGGGCAGTGGAAGAATGGCCTCCATGTTTTCAGCTCTATATGCCAGAAATTGCTATTACGAGACGATCGGAATGGAACATGGTGAAGTTGTGGACGACAAAGTGTGTTGCCACACTTCTTCATTCAGTTACCATATTACAATGCGTTTAAATATTACTGACAGAACTTATGGCAGCACGGTGTAAATATAATAACTACGTACGTGTCAATCCACCTAACAATAGGAAGGGAGCCTGTAGTTTTACAAGACCGCTAATCTCATGATCATAAGCCAAGGACTCTTCTTTTATGTGGAATCTCAACCACCAGCCTCGTCATTTCCCCCCAAAATATCACATGTGCTAACCAGATATGGTACTGTAATACTGAATGAGATGTCCCTTATACGATAACAATTTCCTAAATATTCAAATCAGCCAAAATACCTTTTCTGGAGCATTCGAGTGTGGCTACGAGTGGGTGAGAGATTTCACGAGCCCTTCATCCAGGAACGCCACCAACAGCAAGAAGGTTCAGCCATGCTTTGGGGTGGAATCATGTTCGGTCGACGTACGCCTCGAATTCCTATTCAGGGTGGTAACACGACTGGCCATACACGGTATTGATATGCCCCCAACGTGAAAAGGATGTTTGTGTTCTCAGTCCCACATTATAACTTTTGTAATTCGTTGTGTGTTTCTGTCTCTTTTTCACATCATATTGTGTGCTGTTTTTCTTTGTATGTAGGCTACCCTATATTGTGTATAATGTGACTACATGCACATAGCAAAATAAACAATATGCAACACTTGTTTCTTTAGTACTGTGTATTATCGAAATGAAATTGGAAAAAGAAATAAGTGATATTTCATTCACAATTAATCTCAGTCCATCTTGGTGACCCCAAACCATGAACAAGACATATAGGCCTACAGCAACAAGTATTTAGTAATTATTCACCTGGTGACTGGATCCTTATGTGCGTGCAGTCCAATACTCCGAGAACTTTGGGGAAGCGAGCAACTCTATAAAAATCCAGCCGTATGTCCTGCAATTCTTCTTCGGTATCTGGCATCTTTATGAATCGAGGACGGAGCCTAGCAATAGCACAGGTTACCACCTACACTATTGTGCAGGCTGACGATTTGCTGACACCACTGAAATCGCCAGCAGCTATCAACATAGTTCCAGTGGCATAGAACCGTAGTGTCAACAGCAGACGATTCATTGGGGACACTGCATCATTTCTTCAAATAGAGAAATTGGGCATAATTATAAAATATGCATGAGCAAATAAACTATAAAATATTCATATTACAATATTATTATCACATCATCTGCCTTTCAAATAAAAATAACTCTTGTGAATTGACAACAGAGAAGACAAACTGACCAGCACATACCAATAACTCATTGCAGACTATAACTATATTTATAGTAGAAAGTAGTCCACCGTACAAAGAATATTTTACTGTGCCTAAAAAATTGAAATTTACATATAGGCCTAAGATGATTTATTTATGAATTTCATAAATGGAAGGTAATAAATTTGTATACAATTAAATGAACCCTAACCCCTGTAACTTAAGTAGATGTGTGCTTTAACCATGGTGGCCTGGTCTCAGAGGAATGCAATTGAAAAGCCATAGGCCTACCTAACCTGAATAACCAAAAACTAGACAAGCATGCAGTGCTTTTCAAGGAGGAATAGCCTGTGAAATATGTTACTGGCAATGCTTTACAATCTGAATGCAGGCCTATAAGAGCTACAGACATGTAGTGACAAGACTTGCAGTGCATGAGGTTCAATTATAAAATGTATGTCAAATCAAATAATCACATTACAGGCGACAACTTTGCTTGTAAACTCTGTAAAATGCAATGCCCCAAATATGTCTCATGCTGCAAGCCAAACACAAAGACAGTGACAATATATAGTACAGAACCTGAATACTATCCTGTACACACTATATTTTGCATGTAGGCCTACACTTGTGCGAATTTATTAAATTATACGAATGCTATATATTCCCACATTGAGTCTAGCATAAACTAGGCTATGTAATTGAGATGCTTTTTGAATTCTATGATGGTACGGTACGGTATTCAACATACCTTTCACTAGGCGGTCGTATTTCATGTTCAATCAACCGCAGCAAATATAAAACTGTAGGCTTTTGCAGCCTGAACCTGACGAAGAACTCGTCATCCGCCCACATTTCAAAATGTTCCGGCCGATCTCTGATCCGTCTTGGACGTCTGACAACATCATCTTCTTCGTCAAGAATGTTATCAAAAACATCCAGAACGTAAATTAGATCTTCCATAATCTGAAAATAAAACATGCTCAGTAACTGTTACATCCCTTAAAATTAATAAATAATTGTAGTCGTATCATTATTTGACAACAAAATCACCAAATAATTCTAATTTTATTATTAGCAATTTATGAAGAGGTTATGTACAGCATAGATGATGCATGAAACACTAACGGCACACGGCTCAAATCTGGCTGGTAATGCTTTATCGGCCACTTGAAGCTCCCGAAAATGTACACTCCGGGTAGACGAAATTTATACCGCCGATAGCGCTGCCTGGCGATGGTCGAACGGACATTCTTACTTATTCCGACAGGCAAGTTATCGGCCCCTTTACCCGGATGTGGTAGAACCGGCCCTAAGAAGGAGAATCCACCTCAATACTGTCTCATCAACTAATGGTTGGACATCTAAAGTCTGAACACAAGTGGAATGCCTACTCAGTTGCAATTGCGGTTGAAAAGGCTTTTTCCCCAAACAGAACGTGAAACGCCATCCTCCATACCTCCCAAAAGACGCAAGTGTGGGCCATGAATGCAGTGGCGTCGGAGGAGGGTGGGGGGTGCCAGAGTGCGCTCCCGCCCCTAATATTTATTTTGGGGCTGTGACGCACCCCCAATATCTTTTGAAAATGCAAAACTTTGATATTGAAAATTGAAAAAGAATTACCTTTTTGAGATACATGGCGCGAATTTGAAATGCGAACTCGCGAGCAGCTAAGTGTGAATGCATGCCAATCGTTTCTGGGCCAGGCTTGGACGAGGCAAGGCCTCAGGCACGGTGTAGGCAAAGACCTCGTGATGGGACGCATCAGCCGGGCCTGGGCCGAAAGACTGGCTGGCGACTCACCATCTGGAGGAGACAATAACAAGTGCATTGGGGGTGCGGCAGGCAGGGGAGGATAGCTACTTTGCCTTTGGGATCCACGTGACCATCCCGCCAGCTGCAGGGGGCACGGCGGCAGGCGCATCAGCGTGACGGGACCTGTAGGGATGAGGGGAGGAGAGAAGAGGAAGGGAAGAATAAACACTCAATCATTCCATTCCTCTTGCTTCACAGGAACAGGAAGGAGGTGTTTAAAGTTTTCGCTGCGAGTGGTAGTAAATGAGGGGAGGGAGAAATTACGAAGTGCGCTTGTGATGAGTGATAGTGGTAAAAAATAATGATAGTGAAGAGATTTTAAATAGTGATTATAAAAAGTGGATTTTAGATTTAAAAGATTAAATAGGTGACAGGACTGGAGACTTGAATAGTCGTTTAATTTAGCGACAGTGATAGTGAGTCTCCCTGCTAGCGCTGAGCATGGTCAGAGAATTACGGAGAAGAATTTATCCATAATATCGGTAAGTTGACAGCGTTACACGTTCTATCTATTTTCACGTTTGTTTTTGTTTCTCTTGTTTGTTTTATTACACTGTGCAACAATTTTGTTTGCAATTTTTCCGCCATGGGACGGGAGTGTTTTTCTTGTCCCTTATGTCCCAGAGCCCCTAGGGATTTTTTTTAGATTTTTAGAACGGGAAAATATTTTATTTTTTATTCATCATCATCATCATCATCATCATCATCATCATCATCATTTCCCCTTTCCAGTTGACACTGGGTGGGGGCAAATATGTTTCCTCTCCACTTTGTTCTGTCGTTCCACCATTCCTCTTCCGACACGGTGTTCCAATCTAGGTTCCGTTTTCTAATGGTATTCTCCACCGAGTCCATCCAACGCATTCTTGGTCTTCCTCGTCCTCTCTTCCCTGTCATCCGTCGTTCCAGTGTTCGTCTTGGTAGCCTTACTTCATTCATCCGTTTGACATGTCCAAACCATCTCAATCTGTTTTGCTCCAGTTTGTCATTTAGTTTCTGTGCTCCGAGTTCTTTCCATATATCTTCCTTTCTCACTCTGCCTCTCCTCGTTTTCTGGACCATACTTCTCGGGAATCTCATCTCAGCTGCTTGTACTCCGCTCTCATCCCTCTTAGTCATTATCCAAGTTTCTGCTGCATATGTCATTATAGGAACATAATATGCTTTGTACATAACTTCTTTAGCCTTAATTGGTATATCCTAGTTCCATACTAGTCCCCGTACCTGTTGGTAGAAAGCACTCCCGAGTTGTATTCTTCTGCTAATTTACAAATCTAGTCTTGCAACTTCAGTCAGTTCACTTCCCAAGTATTTGAAGTGTTTTCACCACTTCCAATTCCTTATCTCCTACTTTGATTACTCCATTTCCTTCTTTCTTATCTCTACTCATCACCTATGTTTTACTCTTCTCCACATTTATCTTCAATCCCCATTGCTCAATCTTGCCATTTATTACTTCTAACTGTTCTTGTACGTCCATCTCATCCTCGACCCAGATCACAACATCGTCTGCAAACAACATTACCTTCATCTTTGCCCTACTATATTCTTTCATTGCTTTTTTTTCCTTCTAGGAATCCTTCCATTACCTTGGCAACATGCGAGATGATGGCGATTCCTCGGTAGTTACCAATTAAGGCGGGAAAGGAAGAGACTCCCTAGGCCTCGGACACCCTAATACCGTCGGGGTCGGAAGAGAACAAGACTTGACCAAGTGAGGTCGACAGGAAAGAAGACGGAGAGGAGCCCGGCACAAGTAAATGGAAGCAATGCCGGATTCAGCTGGGGCCCCGTTGTCGCCAACCCACGCTCCACTAGATGTGAGCCCCTAGAGGGGTAAAAAGATGAACTGTGACGCAAGGTCATTCATCACCACTGCGAATACCAGAAACTGTTTGTGGGCATTACCCTCCGAAAGGCCAAACCTGTCAACCACATCCCGAAAGAAAATTTATGTGGCTAGGAGCCACAAGGACATGAACATAATGGTGCAACAGGCTTCCTGCCAACACACGCTTCCTTCCTTGACAGTGGATACTGAGTGAAATTCAGCAGCACCTGTGAAGAAAAGAAAATTTTTAATACATAATCACACATATCACTCATTTTATTGTGTGATGTTCTTAAAGTTTCGTAACAATACAGGGATTGAATATTTTATAAGTAACATAGATAAGGCTTATAGCACACTGGCAAAAGGACTGCATCAAGAACAAAGCAGGGCGTACCATTGTGGTAATTCTTTGCGAGTGATGAACCAAGATCCGACACTCTTAGATAATATACTGTATATGATTTTCATACCTTATTTGATATTTCTGGAGTCATTATCAATTGCTCAACTGCTACCGAAAGATGTGTATTAGGAATGTTCAATTGCTACCGAAATGTCATTTCACTTGGACAGTGGGTGGAATATTATGAGCAATATAGTGAACAGATTATTGTAGCAAAATTCAATACAAAACCTGCGTGCACCACAGTGGTTCAAGTCTATATGCCTACCAGTCAAGCTGATGATGAAGATGTTGAAAAGGTCTACGAAGAAATGGATGAAATTCTGAGGTATATCAAGGATGATGAAAATGTTATAGTAATGGGGGATTGGAATTCTGTGGTAGGAAAAGGAAGAGAAGGGAAGATAGTAGGATATTTCGGATTAGGTGAAAGGAATGATCGCGGAAGCAGGCTGAAGGAAGTCTGCACCGAGCATGAGTTGGTCATAGCTAACACCTTACTCAATAACCACAATAGAAGAATATACACATGGATGAGACCTGGAGATACAGGGCGTTACTAAATCGACTTCATTATGGTCAAGCGGTGGTTTCAAAACCAGATTTTGGATTGTAAAACATATCCCGGTGCTGTCATAAACACGGACCACAATCTGGTTGTTACGAAATGCAGATTCAAGCCGAAGAAACTGAAGAAAAGTCAGAAGACAAAAGGTGGACAATAGACAGACTGAAAGAGAAGGATGTAAACGAAAGATTCAAGAAGAGTATAAAGGAAGAACTAATGAAAAACCCTAAGCAAACTTCAATTGCAGATGAATGGACACTTTTGAAGAATGAAATAACAAAATCCACAGAAGAAAACATTGGTAGGAAAGAAAGAATAGGTAGAAAACCGTGGATCACTCAGGATATACTAGAATTGATGGATGAAAGGCGGAAAGGGAGGAGGAAATTGATGAAGATGCAAAAGGATATTTAATATGGAGATCAGAATTTGACAGAGCATTGGAAGACTTAAGCAGGAACAAAGCACCAGGCATAGATGTTATACCGATTGAGTTGCTACGCTGCATAGGAGATGAAGGTCTGATCAGGTTATATCACTTGGCGTGTAGGATTTATGAGACAGGTGAGGTACCCCTGTGATTTTAAGAAGAATGTTATCATCCCTATACCGAAGAAAGTGGGAGCTGACAGATGTGAGATTACCGTACAATCAGCAAGATTACTCATGCTTCAAAGATCCTGTCAAGAATAATTTACAAGAGGATGGAAAGCCAGATAGAAACGGAGTTGGGTGAAGACCAGTTTGGTTTCAGGAGAAACGTAGGAACAAGGGAAGCTGTACTAAGTTTTAGGCCGATTTTGGAAGGTAGAATAAGGAAAGATAAGAGAACGTTCATGGCATTTGTAGATTTACAAAATGCTTTTGATAACGTTGATTGGACTAAATTGTTTGACATTTTGAAAACGATTGGAATAAAGTACAGGGATAGGAGGGTGATCTCCATTCTATACAGAAACTGGACAGCAGTCATTCGAGCCGAAGGACATGAGAGAGAAGCTGGTATTCAGAAAGGTGTAAGCCAAGGTTGCAACTTATCACCCATACTTTTCAATCTTTAAATTGAACAAACAATGAAGAAAATTGGAGAAAAATGTAATGTGGGCTTGAAGAATCAAGGAGAAATAATTTCAACTCTGAGATTTGCCGATGACAGGGATAGGAGGGTGATCTCCAATCTATACAGAAACTAGACAGCAGTCATTCGAGCCGAAGGACATGAGAGAGAAGCTGGTATTCAGAAAGGTGTAAGCCAAGGCTGCAACTTATCACCCATACTTTTCAATCTTTAAATTGAACAAACAATGAAGAAAAATTGGAGAAAAATGTGGGCGTGAAGAATCAAGGAGAAATAATTTCAACTCTGAGATTTGCCGATGACATAGTCATCTTGGCCGACACGCCTGAGGATTTGAACGAGTTTTTGAATGGTATGGACTCTTGTCTTGAGGAAAGAATCCATGATGAAAATTAATAAATGTAAAACAAAAATACTGGAATGCAGCCGAAATAAATCAGAAACCTCTATGGACATCAAATTGGCAGGTGAAAAACTAAAGGAAGTAGGAGACTTCTGTTACTTAGGAAGCAAAATAACCAGTGATGGATGAAGCAAAGAGGATATAAAAAGTAGGTTAGCACAGGCAAGGAAAGCATTTCTACAGAAAAGGAATCTGTTGACATCGAATATAGATTTAGGTATTAGGAAGTAATTTTTGAAGGCCTTTGTCAGGAGCGTGGCACTATGGAAGTGAAACTTGGACTATCGGTGCAGCAGAAAAGAGGAGAATTGAAGCGTTTGAAATGTGGTGTAACAGGTGAATGATGAAGATCAGATGGGTAGATAGGGTACAAACGAAGAGGTATTAAGACTAGTGGGAGAGGAGAGATGTTCCTGGTGACTGCTAATGAAGAGAAGAGATAGGTTGTCAGGACACATACTGGCGACTGCTAATGAAGTGAAGAGATAGGTTGTTAGGACACATACTAAGACACCCAGGAATAGCAAGCTTAGTTATGGAAGGAAGGGTCGAGGACAAGAACTGTAGGGGTAGACCAAGGTTAGAATATGTTCAACAGGTTGCCTCGGATGAAGGGTGTGGTAGCTATGTAGAGATGAAACAATTAGCTCAGGACAGGGAGACATGGAGGGCTGCATCAAACCAGTCAATAGACTGAAGACTCCAACAACAATGTATGGCACACAAAATACAAGACAAAAGTCAAGCGTAGCAAGCCAATCGTGAGGAGCCGAGATACTATTTGGCTCCTGTGAGGCCAAAATTACTACTACTAGGTTAGGCAATGCCAAAAATTACTGCTTGTACTACAAGCAAAGGGTCTGGGCCGTTAGCCCTGCTGATCCAGGAACACATTATCCCTCGCAAGATTGCATACAGATCAAGAGTGTTAGATAAGGACCTCATAATTTCAGATATGAACGCCTCATATTGATCGAAAATCTACTATGAAACGGTAACATTAATATGGCTACACATGAAATGGAGAAAATTATTCTAAATGCAATGACCATAGTTAGAACCGACAGAAGAGAACAACCATGGTTTGATACTACATGATATGAAACTCGCAAGGTTTTGCACTAGGCCTATCTTCCTTCATGTTGCCAGGTCTTCATCCACAGATGCTAATCTTCAGGATTATGCTACGAGTCGAAGAGATTATAAGAATCTAATTAACCCTAAAAAGGCGGAGTACTATGAGAATATAGGCAAAGTACAAATTGAAAAAGCTAAAAATCAACCTTATAATGCACTCAGACCAAGAATTCTGAAATTCCCCCTCGACATTCCAATGAAAACTTGGGTTGAACACATTGGAAATTGATATCTCACTTATATTTACACAAGAAGTACATGATGTAATCAACAAGCTGAAATTAAAGAAAGCTTGCGGACCGGATAACATTTACAATGAAGACATAAAGAGTGCCGCTCCTACTCTTCTGGAATCGTGGACATTTCTATTCAATGAATACCTTCCAACAGGGGTGTATTCCGGATCAATGGAGGACTTCTACTCTAAAGCTTTTGTACAAGGGGAAGGTGGACCCTAGTGATCCGGACGCTTAAAGAGGCATCGCCTTTGAATGTACTCTTCTGAAAATACTCACCAAACTTAAAACACTCGGGCTTAGAACTCTAGTAGAAACTTTACTACCAGAGGAACAATTTGGCTTCCGGACAGGTCGTTCCACTATACATGCAATTGAGTAAGCAAGAGTTTAGTGCTTTTCAGTCGGTCAACACGAATGTACTCGTGTAATTTATTTCAGGATTAGGGCATAACCCAGCTCTTTTGGGTACATTCGTGTTGACCGACTGAAAAGCACTAAACTCTTGTTTACTAAGGCAACATTGAAAAAATGGCTTCAAACCACACAATGCAATTGAGTGTTTCCAAAAGTATATTCATGAGGCTCTCAGATTCAAGAGAGGGAAGCTGATTACAGTGTTGAACATTGCTACACATGATGTAATGCAGGCAATTATGACAAAAGTTCATATCTATATCTATGCTGATGATATGGTTCTGGCATCAGTTTCTAGAGTTGCACTTCAAGAAGCGGCTCTCGTGTAGTGTTCGTTGCCCGTTTCAAAATCTTAGTAGCACTCTGAAAATGGTTTCTACTTACTGTGCCACGTTATTAAAGCCAACTGCAATTAACAAACTCCACATTCACACTTTCAAAATAAGGAAATTGTCAACATTAACTTTCAAGTAATAAACTTATCATAAAGCACGTCGCCATGTTTGCTGCCAGCTTCACTTCCCCGGTGACTCTCTGGACGAAATTATTGGTGAAAATTACTGAGGCAAAACCATTGGCCTGGATAAAGATTATTAATGCGTGACTACCCCCACTGTGCGCGACAAAAACCAGGGGTGTTTATATTAGTCTAACGCGGCCCGCAGGTCCTTGCTACCTAACCTTTATTGGTCTAGACGAAAACCTTTGGTCTGGATGAAAATATTGGTCTGGAAACAATAACGTTGGCACTCTGAAATATGCAGTAACACCCTCTAGCGATAAAATATTCAACTCCTGTATATTAGTAACATTGGCCATTTCTATAGAAAATTTTTCGGATTTTAATGGCGCCGGGCAACGTATACTATGCGAGTTCCCTGGCAATTAATGATAGTCACCACCTGCAAAAATTATCCTTGAGAACTGCACTGGAGCTATTCCAGATGAAAGTAGGCTACAACCTATAATCACCTGCGGCCTTCATCTGATTTGGGCACATCTTAGAAAATCAAATTTGAAAATCATCGAAAAGCTTGAGGCTACATTTTTGAAAAGGGTGTTATATGTGTCTCTAAATGGACACCGTCTCGACTGGTATATGAATTGTGCAGAGAACCCATGTTCTTAGAAGACCTACGCATATGCTTTTCACTGCCACCTATGCCGTCATATCAGGAACTACTGCAAGAGCATCATCAGAAGAATGCAGATTTGGAGCGATTTTTACTCTACTGACGCTATGATAGACACAGAATGGTCAGTTGCCAACTACGAATTGCGTCATCTTGTTACCCGATAAGCAGTACATGGTTTTCACCATAGAGTTTACCTTACATTACAGTTTCACTCACCAAACATAAACTGTGTTTTTCCTGTGCGAGAAAACATGTGAGCGTTGTCACCTTGCTACCTGCATGAAGAGGAATAAGTCCTTGAAGGACAATAGGTAGTGACTAGTTGTGTAGATATAGTTATTATTTTCTTTGCTTTGGCCATTGGCTGTATTAAATATATTAAAGAGTATCGCGATGACTTATATGATTATCTCTTCACGATCACCCAAACCATCAGGGGCCGATAACCTCGATGTTAGGCCCCTTAAAACAACAATTATCATCATCATCATATATGATTATCATCATCTTCATTTCCCCTTTTCCAGTTGACACTGGGTGGGGGCAAATATGGTTCCTCTCCACTTTGTTCTTGTTGCACCACACTGGGTATAACATTACACTATGTGCTGTTGCACTACACTGTGTCCCTCCACTACTAGCCTCAATAATCCCACTGTATAACATTACATGATGCCACAGCATAATATGATAGTTAGCAACAGCATAGATTACTTACATTAATAATAGTAATAAGAGCAATAACATAAATGAAATAAGCTATCTATGCTGTTGCAATTGGACACCTGAAGTAGGTTACACCAACCTAAAGCGTACGCAAAGGTACCCTACATTCATTTAACATGTTGTAACACAGTAATGTGCATAACATAATGTAACACCAAAATAAAATAAAATTTAACCTACCTGTAATAAATGCCTGCTTCTATACGCCCGTCTTGTCTGGCTTGTCTGGAAGATCTTTTTATGTTTTCCCAGCACGCCTTGAGCAGGTCTAAGGACCGGAAAGCATAGCCAGTCGCTTTGCAGGCGGAAATCACAGCATCTGTGCGTTTATTTTCAACGACATAACGATTATCCACCAAGTGCATAAGTACGTTCCTTTCGCCCCAATTAAAATTAGGCCCACGGCATTTTTCCTTCCCTCTTCGTCAACCATGTTTGTTTTATTCAAGGAACAAGCACAGTATAGCAAGGAGCATATAACTGTAACTAGGGCCGGTTCCATCAACCTTCGTTAAAATTTTAACGACACGTTAAAGTAATTTAACGGAAATGTTAGCAAAATGGTGTTCCATCAACCAACATTACTGCTAACAAATCGTTAACCTATCCGTTATTTTAACATCCCATTCTTGCTCAGTTAAAGGAGTTAAACATAGTGTTAAATATGGTTACAAGCAAATACAATATGCCTTTCGTGCTCAGTTATTGTATTATTTATTTTTGATTACCGTATTTGAATAATGCTACAGAACAAAAATTATTGCCATAGTCTAATGACAAGTTGCAACTGTCTGAAAAGAAGTTTCTGGAGATGTGTTGTGCATAAATAGAGTAAGGACTTTACCTTATAACCGGCCACTTAAATTATATGCCTAGGCCTAACCTACAAATTAGCCTACTTGTCATGAAATTGGTAAATATAGCCTATTCAGGCAGCAACATCAATACGTAATGGTCAATAATGTAGTTTTATAGTGCACAAAATGTTATTGTACTGAATTTCAAATGATGAATAAAACTAGTGGAAACGACAGCCATTTGATTTGCATCCAAAGCTTTCAGTTGATCAGCATGAGTGTTGAGTTGTAGTTTTCATTTTCACATAGTTTAGATAAACAGTGTCACGGTGCAATTTAAATATAAACACACATACAATTTTTTATCTATAAATAGCCTACAAGTTGACTATAAAGATTCTTAATAGTTTTAATAGGCACCTGATTATTAGGAAAACTGAGCTTCACAGATATGAAGCAGCAATGGGGCTAGTTACAAAAAAAAAAAAAAAAAAAAACACATGTAGGCCTACGATAAAGCGACCCCTAAAGTAATTTTTGCCACATGGGAAGAACGGCTGTCAAATCGACCCTGCTAAAAGTCACCTAGTTTGTAATGCAGGGGATAATGTAGGGTACTGGTTATTTTAAGAAATTCATTACCGGTAGTATTTATTAATAAATAATTCTCATTTGTAAAATGGCAGCCGCATACGATCATATACAGTACTTCAAAATCGGCTTTGCGACGCGAAGTTAAGAAAGACAATTTAACTCTTATTTACTTAGGCCTAGGCGTTGTAAGATCTTTCACCAGCATATGTTGGCAACAATGTACCAAAGACAATGCATACGTAATAAAAGTAAATCGATACCAGTGTAGTTGGTATCGTAGAGCCAAAAGGACGTTAGCAAAGATCTGTGCCTGTTCATTTATTTGTTTCTACCCCATATAACCCACAGGAAATATTACTCTTATAACAGGTTATGGTGCCCAGAACGTAAGGATAGTTTTTTGTGAGTGAAACGGGAATCAATACTGTGAGGTTAACGGAATATCGGAGGAAGAATAATTACTTTTTAGCGTAGGCCTACTTTGAACAAAAGGAAAAATGAACGACGAGGAGAGACAAAGAGTCAATGATGAAAGATACCACATTCCACTTTTCGACGGTAAGAACTACGACAATTGGAAATTCAGACTTGAAGTTCTACTGGACGAAAAGAAACTGATGTCCCACATCACAGAAGAAGTTCAGTATACTGAAGCACCGGCGGGCGAGACAACGGCAGCTCGAACGGCCAGGGAAGCAGCTAATTAGAAGCTCCGGCAGAAAGATAAGTATTGCATTAGACTTATTGTGAGTGCTATAGCTGATAGTCATTTGGAATATTGCCGAGGACATGATACAGCCTTCAAGGTCTGGAAAACTTTAGCAGACACTTTTCAAAGGAAAGGAATTGCCAGTCAACTTCAGGCAAGGAAAGCTTTGCTTGCAATGCGACATAACCCTACTAATGAAACTTTGGAAAATCACTTTCTGAAGTTTGCAGACAAATTCGAGAACTTAAATCTGCTGGAGCAAATACTGATGAGTTAGATGTGATTTGTCATTTGTTATTGACCATGCCAACTGACTATAGTATGGTTGTAACCTCTATTGAAACCATGTCAGCAAACGGTGAGAACTTAACCCTTCCTTTTTTCAAAAATAGACTTTTGGATGAAGAATCTAAAAGGAATCTGCAAGGAAAACAGAAACCACAGAGGAATGAGTCAACGCAACATCTGCTTTCTTTACTCGACCAGGACAAGTAAAGAATGGAGGAAAACAGAAACATCAGTACCAGCAGCCGAAGACTACTGCAACACCAACATACACTCAGCAATAGTCCAAGGTATTTTCTGGAGCTAACAGTAATACTAAGCCTGCTTCACATTCTTACAAGTGCCACAACTGTGGGGGCAGTGGTCATTTACGGAGAGACTGTCCCAGCCCACGTAACACTCCTTGGCAGCCTACAAAGTTTTCAGGGATGCAAACTGGTGCTGCCAATGTCACTCAAGAGGACGAATAGGAATTCTGTTTCTCAGCTTTATCTGACGTAATAGACTCAAGAATGAATAAGGCTGGAAGTGATGAAGTGATATGGTGGCTTGATTCTGGAGCTTCAGAGCACATGATTAATCAAGCTGATTTCTTTCAGACAAGTGTAAAGATTAATCCTATGAAGATTAAAGTAGCAAAAGCAGGGCACTCAGTCACATCAACACAAAAGGGAAACATGAAACTTTTTGCATTGGTGGACGGAACATGGAATACTGTGAACATTCCAGACGTGTTGTACATTCCAGATTTGGAAATAAATTTACTGTCTGTGAGAAGACTGGAAATGAGTGGATGCACAATCATTTTTGAAGATGGTAAGGCACTAATAATGAAAGGAAATTATGTGATTGCAGTTGCACATCGGATCAACAAGTTGTACAGGCTAATACTCCATACCAGGAAGGAAATCGCATGCCTAACACTTGGAAGCGAGGACTTGTGGCATAGAAGATTTGGTCACACAAGTAAGGCAGGGCTTCAGAAACTGCAAACCCTGGTGGATGGTATGAAAGAAACTAAGGTGAAGGAAGTGTGTGAAATATGCTGTCAAGGAAAAATGTGTAAACTGCCACACAACCAAACAAGAAGAAGAGCACAGAGGCCACTGGAACTAATCCACAGTGACCTGTTTGGCCCAATTACACCAGAGTCATATAATGGAAAAAGGTACATTATAACTCTAATAGAAGACTTCACACATTTTTCAGCTGTATATCCTCTAGAAAAGATGAGTGAAGCATTAGACTACATCAAGATCTATGAAGCAATGGTAACCGCACATTTCAAGAGCAAAATAAGTCACTTCAGGTGTGATCAAGGTGGGGAGTACACCTCAAACGAGCTGAAGACTTACTTTCAAGAGAAAGGAATACAGTTGGAATATACCATGAGCTACACACCTGAGCAAAACGGAGTAGCTGAAAGGTTCAACAGAACTATCCTGGACAAAGCAAGATGTATGTTGCTGAGCTCAGGACTACAGAAGAATCTTTGGACTGAAGCAGTCAGCGCAGCAGTGTACCTTATCAACAGGAGCACTACAAATGCTTTATCAGACTGTGTTCCAGCAACTCTCTGGTATGGGCATAAACCTGATGTCAGCAAGATCAGGGTATTTGGTTCTCCAGCTTACCTTGATACTCCCAAACAACTGAGTGGAGGAAAATTTGACAGTCAATCGAGGAAACTTTACTTGGTTGGGTACTGTCATAATGGTTATAGATTGTGGTGTCCTGACACCCAAGAAATTATTGAAGGGAAGGATGTCATTTTTGATGAGAGTTCTCCAGGTGAAAGGTTTATAGATATTGATCCATCACACTATGAAACTAAGAAGGTACCGTGGAAGATCCAATTCCTGAAGATTGCAAAAATTCAGCGGAAGATCTGTAAGCCAATGACACACCGACAGAAGAACTGAGGCGTGGAACTCGTGTGAGGAAGAGACCGCAGTATCTGGATGATTATGAGGTTATCCTAAGTGAACTTGCTATGGGTGCAGTAGTAGATGTTCCTGAATCTGTCAAGGACATTGAAGGTTGACCTGACGCTACAGAATGGCGGAAAGCAGTTCAAGAAGAGATGAATGCACTGCAGGAAAATAAAACCTGGACACTGACAACGCTGCTACCTGGTAAGAAGGCAATCAACAACAGGTGGGTGTTTCGTATCAAACATGAAGCATCCGGAAATGTTGAGAAGTATAAAGCCCGCCTTGTCATTAAAGGCTGTTCGCAAAAACGGGGCTTAGACTATTTTGAGACGTATGCACCAGTGGCCCGCCTAGTGACTGTGAGAGTATTGTTGTCAGTAATTAATCATCATGGGTTGCTTACTCAACAACTTGATGTGAAGAACGCTTTCCTTCACGGCAGTATCAAGGAAGAAATCTACATGACTCAACCAGAGGGATTTGAGCAAGAGTCATCTCCACCTCTGGTTTGCAAGCTGAACAAAACACTCTACGGATTGAAGCAGGCCCCAAAGGAGTGGAACTCTAGATTCAATGATTTCATTCAGAAGCATGGTTTCAGGCAATCAGAATATGATAAATGTCTTTATTTTCATGACACACTTGCTATTACCCTACTTCTTTATGTTGATGATATTATTGTAGCAGGTAGTTCAGCTGCAGCTCTGCAGGAATATAAGAAGGCTCTCATGGCAGAATTCAAGATGACTGATCTTGGAGATCTCAGGGAATTTCTGGGAATCAAAATTGATCGCTCAGAGAGAGGAATGTTCTTAAGCCAGCCCCAATACATCCAAAACCTTCTGAAACGTTTTGGAATAGAAGACTGCAATCCAGCTAAACTCCCATGGAGGTAGATCCAGCAAAGGAGCCTGTTGGTGAATGTATCCTTTCTGTCAGACCTTACAAAGAACTAGTTGGATGTTTAATGTATCTCATGTTGACAACACGTCCTGATATAAGCAAGGCAGTGAATTTCTATAGTAGGTTTCAAAGTAATGCTACTGATGCGCAATGGGTTAGGCATAAACGTGTCTTACGTTATCTGAAGGGAACAAGCGAGATGGGACTCTTATTTCAAAGGCAATCAGGAACTAGTGCTAACCTAGTTGGCTATGCTGATGCAGACTGGGGGGTAATACCAAGAATAGGAAATCAATTTCTGGTTTCATGTTCGAAGTCTATGGTGCTAATGTACTTTGGGTGACTAGGAAACAAACTGCCGTTGCCCAGTCATCAACTGAAGCGGAGTACGTTTCTCTCGGATGTGCTGTAATGGAACTCATTTGGTTGAGAAATCTTGTTTTTGACATAGGTGTTGAACTATGTGGACCAGTTGTCATCTTTGAAGACAATCAGTCAACTATTTTCTGTCTAGATAAGTGGGAAGAGAAAAGGCTAAAACACATTGATGTCAAGTATAATATTGTGAAAGATATGTATCGGAAGAATGTTATCAAGGTTCTTCATATTCCTTCAGGTGAGCAGAAAGCAGATATTCTCACCAAACCACTGACTGGTAACCATTTCCAGACTCTTTGAGCTGGCTTGGGCATTGTTAGTATGTAAGCAACTTGTAAACTGTTAAAGCTGTGAAAGATTATTTTTGTACTGTGATCATTAGTTTGTTAAACTCATTTAATAGATTACTATCTATGTTAAATTGAGGGAAAGTGTTAAGAAACCTTCGTTAAACTTTTAACGACACGTTAAAGTAATTTAACGGAAATGTTAGCAAAATGGTGTTCCATCAACCAACATTACTGCTAACAAATCGTTAACCTATCCGTTATTTTAACATCCCATTCTTGCTCAGTTAAGGAGTTTAACATAGTGTTAAAATTGGTTACAAACAAATACAGTATGCCTTTCGTGCTTAGTTATTGTATTATTTATTTTTGATTACCGTATTTGAATAATGCAACAGAACAAAAATTCTTGCCAAGGTCTCATGACATGTTGCAACTGTCTGAAAAGAAGTTTCTGGATATGTGTTGTGCATAAATACAGTAAGGACTTGACCCTACAACCGGCCACTTAAATGATATCTAGGCTTAACCTACAAATTAGCCTACATGTAATGAAATTGGTAACTATAGCCTATTCAGACAGCAACATGAATACGTAGTAGTTTTATAGTGCACAAAAGGTTATTGTACAGAATGTATCATCAAATGATGAATAAAACTAGTGGAAACGACAGCCATTTGATTTGCATCCAAAGCTTTCAGTTGATCAGCATGAGTGTTGATTTGTAGTTTTCATTTTCACATAGTTTAGATAAACGATGCAATTTAAATATAAACTCACACACAATGTTTGATCTATAAATAGCCTATAAGTTGACCATAAAGATGTTTAAAAATTTAATAGGCACCTGATTATTGGAAAAACTGAGCTTCACAGATTTGAAGCAGCAATGGGGCAAGTTTAAAACAAAGACAGCCACATGTAGGCCTACGATAAAGCTACCCCTAAAAAGCAATTTTTATCGCATGGGAAGAACAGCTGTCAAATCGACCCTGTTAAAAGTCGCTTAGTTTGTAATGCAGGGGAGAATGTCGGGTACTGGTTATGTTGAGAAATTCATTACCGGTAGTATTTATTAATAAATAATTTTCCTTTGTAAAATGGCAGCCGCATACGATCATATGCAGTACTTCGAAATCGACTTTGCGACGCGAAGTAGGCCTAATTTACTCCATTCCGTCTGAAAAGCTTTTCTTTTGTGGAAGTAAGGCATTGATATGGCAATTGTTGAATTTGAAGAGCACAGTGGAACTGAGCAATTAAATTACTCGTCTCTTAGCTTCAATTATTATAAAAATAACTGAAAATGTGAGAAAAGAGCACACCCATCTACTCAAATCACATGTTATAGCATCTGTTTGTTTATGTTTCCATCGCCCCTACGCTAGTTCCAGATAACGGCAGCACCGTCGCTTGAGTTCGCGAATGAATACAAATGAATACAAGTTGACTAGACACAGTTCAGAAGTCTGAAAAACCATCCATGCCGTTCACTGCTTCCTTGATCCTTACAGCAAGTGACATTTAACGCATCGTTTGTTACTTGTTAAAAAGTTTTGTGGAATACGTCATCTATAACAGAATGTTAAAATTATAACGCTTTTTGCAGGACCTTCTATAATACCGGACCTGACACTAGCGGCGGGACAGATGAAAGATGGCTGTCGCTGTTGGTGATTACATGCTTTGTTTATAAGTTGAGTCGTTTTGTTTACGATGTTATAGTGGTATGAATTTCGGTTAGCAATCGTCTCCTTTGATTATCTGTGCTTATTGATTATTGCTTAATGATATTACACGTTCGTGTAAGTAAATGTCTGCATTAGTGCTTCATAAATACGAGATACCGGTGACTTCTGTTACGCTTGTGATACCATCACTATTGCCAATCAGAGGGTAAGTTTGGCCTATATATTATTCTATTTAGGGTTTATAAATTATTAGTAATGGTAATTCATTATGAGCAAGCATAGTAATAATTAACGTATTCCAATTTAAGGCCTAAGAAGATCTGAAAATTGATTACCGTACGTATGAACATAACCTACTTTTTAAATTGTCTGCAGTGTTCTCTCATCCAATTATACGCCTGCTAGTTCAAGGATATCAATCTTATCACGTACTTGGTGTGGATCCCGTTTTAATAAACTACCAGTAGGCTTACTCATGCATAGGCTATGCTAAAATTGTGGTAATATGCCTTGAAACTGTTGTGTGACTGGATGCAAATCCAATTATTATAAAGATAAGCCATTGGTGCCTATTTTCTAATTTCCTATCAGGGGAATTCAACCCACACCCAACTTCACGGAGCTGATGACCAAGAAGTCACAAGCCCATAAAATGAATTAACAGCAGACAAAATCACGTCATGATGTTATTTTTTGTGTTGGGTTGGATTCTGACACACGTCATGCGTTTGACAGAGTGCCATTTAATCTCATGAATAGGAATGAATGAATACGACTAGCCTACTTGTTGACGGATTTACAGAAGGCAGTCGTGACCTTATGATGGGAATTACCTAGGCATTTATCTTCCGTATGTGTGGGACCCCTTGGTAAACCACTTGCTGGGTGGCTACGCGGAGAATCGAACCCAACATTTACCGGTTTACCTCAAAGGCTGTGAGTACCCCGTTCTTACCCTTAGACTAGAATTAAGATTTTTTGACAGTCAGGAATCATACTTGGACCCCAGAAGTGATAACCAAGAACTACACCACCTGGTTGGTCACATTTATTTTTAAGGATAATATGTCTGTCTGTTAGGTAGTCAGTCCGAAGGCTGGTTGGATCCTCAAAAGGCACTGCCGTTAGGTTATGTGGGTAGATACCCACAAAAACCCAAGGCAGAGCTATATTGGGGCGTACTAAGCAAGAAGAGGAGTGAGGTAGATTATCATTGCTTTCCTCATTGAGTCAGTACAGCAGTACTAACCCTATGAGTAGAACCTTTCACAGCATCCACAGGCACTTACTGTGCCCTGAATATCATTGCTAAGCACCACTCATACCTCAGTAGCTTCCATATAATCACAGCCAAGAGTGAGACTGAGACATCGGTGATACTCTAGCCTGTGCCAACACACACTGACTGTGCCCTGAAAGTCATTACTAAGCTCCACCCATACCTCAGTAGCTTCCATACAATCACAGCCATGAGTGAGACTGAGACATTGGTGATACTCTAGCCTGTGCCAACAGACACTGACTGTGCCCTGAATGTCATTACTAAGCACCACCCATACCTCAGTAGCTTCCATATAATCACAGCCAAGAGTGAGACTGAGACATCGGTGATACTCTAGCCTGTGCCAACACACACTGACTGTGCCCTGAAAGTCATTACTAAGCACCACCCATATCTCAGTAGCTTCCATACAATCACAGCCATGAGTGAGACTGAGACATTGGTGATACTCTAGCCTGTGCCAACAGACACTGACTGTGCCCTGAATGTCATTACTAAGCACCACCTATACCTCAGTAGTTTCCATATAATCACAGTCAAGAGTGAGACTGAGACATCGGTGAAAAGCCTCATTTTACTCTAGCCTGTGCCAATAGAAAAATGCAAATGTACTGCATTCATCAAGAGATGGCAAACAGGCCCCGAATAATAGGTAACTTACTAAAAAGAGATTGAAATTCCTACAGGAACATATACAACTCCCCCCAGGGGCTCACATCTAGTGGGACATGGGTTGGCGACCACGGGGCCCCAGCTGAGTCCGGCATTGCTTCCACTTACTTTTGCCGGGCTCCTCTCCGTCTTCTTTCCTGTCGACTTCACTTGGTCAACTCTTGCTCTCTCCCGACCCCGACGGTATTAGGGTATCCGAGGCCTAGGGAGTCTCTTCCTTTCCCGCCTTAATTGGCCCTTGTCTCATCTTTTCTGATACCCTCCTTCTGTGAGGGGTCAGCCTTCTTTTTCTTTTCCTGTTATCTCCTGCCTTCTGCTCAAGGCCCTCAAGGAGGTAGGGTGTATGTAGCCCCACCACTTCTGGTGCACCCTAGATATTGCTACACCCTCAGGGGCTCACGGCTGGTGAGTTAGAGAGTTGGCGATCCCGAGGGATTCCTGAGCTGGGTCCGGTTTTCCCTCTTTTATCCATTACCTGTGGGGCGGACCCTCTCCTCTTTCACTTTCCTATCTGCCTTTTATGGCTCTCCTTCCTTCCAAGTCCCTCAATCCGCATTCCTCGAGGGTCGAGGGCATTTCTTTTCCTCCTGTCCTTTATTTGCCTTGTTCTCCTTTTGTTTTCCATTTCTTCTTCTAGTACAGTATATAAGTTAGTAGTAAGTTTTAGTTATAGTTTACATTTCATTATCAGCTTCACCATCACCCAAACCATTAGGGACCGATAACCTAACTGTTAGGCCCCTTAAGACAACAATTATCATCATCATCATTTACAACTTTCCCTGTTCACTCAGCCAAGATATTCTACAGATCTCTCCTGTGGGCCTCAACATTATTTTATTTTATTCCTTTCCTGATGGAACTCCGGTAGTACCTTATTTTAACTCCCGGGGCACCTCCCCATGCCTGTCCCTTACACAGCTACACACACTACTACAATAATCACGTAATTGGAGGAATTCAACCCAAACCCAACTGCACGGGGCTGATGACCAAGATGTCCCAAGCCCATAAAATGGATTAACAGCAGACAAAATCACGTCATGATGTTATTTTGTGTTGTGTTGGATTCTGACCCACGTCATGCGTTTAATGTCCGACCACCAACTACGGCGGCCATCTTGGATTGCAGTGTCAGGTCCGGTAGTATAGAAGGTCCTGCTTTTTGTTAACTAACGTTTTGTTAGCCAAATTTAACGCAAGGTTAATGGAACCGGCCCTTATTTACTTATTTATGTTGTAAGATCTTTCACCAGCATATGTTGGCAACTATGTACCAAAGACAATGCATACGTAATAAAAGTATATCGATACCAGTGTAGTTGGTATCGTAGAGCCAAAAGGACGTTAGCAAAGATCTGTGCCTGTTCATTTCTTTGTTTCTACCACATATAACCCACAGGAAATATTACTCTTATAACATAATCTACTCCATTCCGTCTGAAAAGCTTTTTTTTTTATGGAAGTGTTGTTGTTTGAGTCTTCAGTCTTTTGACTGGTTTGATGCAGCACTCCTTACCTCCCTGTCCTGAGCTAATCGTTTCATCTCTACATAGCTACCACACCCTACATCTGAGGCAATCTGTTTAACATATTCTAACCTTGGTCTACCCCTACAGTTCTTGGACTCGACCCTTCCCTCCATAACTAAGCTTGCTATTCCTGGGTGTCTTAGTATGTGTCCTACCAACCTATCTCTTCTCTTCATTAGCAGTCGCCAGAAACATCTCTCCTCTCCCACTCATCTTAATACCTCTTTGTTTGTAACCATATCTACCCATCTGAACTTCATCATTCTCCTGTAACACCACATTTCAAATGCTTCAATTCTCCTCTTTTCTGCTGCACCAATTGTCCAAGTTTCACTTCCATATAGCGCCACGCTCCAGACAAAGGCTTTCAAAAATGACTTCCTAATACCTAAATCTATATTCGATGTCAGCAGATTCCTTTTTGTAGAAATGTTTTATTTGCCTGAGCCAACCTACTTTTTATATCCTCTTTGCTTCGTCCATCACTGGTTATTCTGCTTCCTAAGTAACAGAAGTCTCCTACTTCCTTCAACTTTTCACCTGTCAATTTGATGTCCATAGAGGTTTCTGATTTATTTCGGCTGCATTCCAGTATTTTTGTTTTACATTTATTAATTTTCATCATGAATTCTTTCCGTAAGACGGAATCCATACCATTCAAAAACTCATTCAAATCCTCAGGCTTGTCGGCCAAGATGACGATGTCATCAGCAAATCTCAGAGTTGAAATTATTTCTCCTTGAATCTTAACTCCCACTTTAATTTTTTCTCTAATTTCCTTCATTGCTTGTTCAATGTAAAGATTGAAAAGTATGGATGATAAGTTGCAGCCTTGCCTTACACCTTTCTGAATACCAGCTTCTCTCTCATGTCCTTCAACTCGAATGACTGCTGTCTGGTTTCTGTATAGATTGTATATCACCCTCTTATCCCTGTACTTTATTCCAATCGATTTCAAAATGTCAAACAATTTAGTCCAATCAACGTTATCAAAAGCCTTTTCTAAGTCTACAAAAGCCATGAACGTTCTTTTATCTTTCCTTATTCTACCTTCCAAAATCAGCCTAAGACTTAGTACAGCTTCCCTTGTTCCTACATTTCTCCTGAAACCAAACTGGTCTTCACCCAACTCCGTTTCTATCTGGCTTTCAATCCTCTTGTAAATTATTCTAGACAGGATCTTTGAAGCATGAGTAATCAAGCTGATTGTACGGTAATCTTCACATCTGTCAGCTCCCACTTTCTTTGGTATAGGGATGATTACATTCTTCTTGAAATCAGGGGGTACCTCACCTGTCTCATAAATCCTACACACCAAGTGAAATAACCTGATCAGACCTTCATCTCCTATGCAGCATAGCAACTCAATTGGTATATCATCTATGCCTGGTGCTTTGTTCCTGCTTAAGTCTTCCAAAGCTCTATCAAATTCTGATCTCAATATTAAATCTCCTTTCGCATCCTCATCAATTTCCTCCTCCCTTTCCATTACATGATTCTCAATCTCCTTTCCCTTATACAAACTCTCTATGTAAGCTTTCCATCTCTCAACCTTTTCTTCCCTATCTGTTAGAGGCTTTCCATTTGTGTCCTTAATATTACAGCACTTAGTCTTCTTTTCCCCAAAAGTATTCTTAATCCTTCGATAAGCTGTGTCTACTTTTCCTAATTTCAGACAATTTTCTATACCTGCACATTTCTCTTTCAACCATTCTTCTTTCGCTTCCTTGCACTTCTTGTTAACCTCATTTCTCAGACGTCTGTATTCTGCTTTCCCCTTTTCATCTCTTACATTCTTGTGTTTCCGCCTTTCATCCATCAATTCTAGTATATCCTGAGTGATCCACGGTTTTCTACCTATTCTTTCTTTCCTACCAATGTTTTCTTCTGCGGATTTTGTTATTTCATTCTTCAAAAGTGCCCATTCGTCTGCAATTGAAGTTTGTTTAGGGTTTTTCGTTAGACCTTCCTTTATACTCTTCTTGAATCTTTCGTTTACATCCTTCTCTTTCAGTCTGTCTATTGCCCACCTTTTTGGCTTTTGACTTTTCTTCAGTTCCTTCAACTTTAATCTGCATTTCATTACAACCAGATTGTGGTCAGAGTTTATGTCAGCACCAGGATATGTTTTACAATCCAAAATCTGGTTTCGAAACCTCTGCTTGACCATAATGAAGTCGATTTGGTAACGCCCTGTATCTCCTGGTCTCATCCATGTGTATATTCTTCTATTGTGGTTATTGAATAAGGTGTTAGCTATGACCAACTCATGCTCGGTGCAGAATTCTACCTGCCTGCTTCCTCGATCATTCCTTTCACCTAATCCGAAATCTCGTACTATCTTCCCTTCTCTCACTTTTCCTACCACAGCATTCCAATCTCCCATTACT
Organism: Meconema thalassinum; assembly: GCA_946902985.2. Taxonomy (NCBI): domain Eukaryota; kingdom Metazoa; phylum Arthropoda; class Insecta; order Orthoptera; family Tettigoniidae; genus Meconema; species Meconema thalassinum. Next base: position 497,406,898 of record OX336392.1, on the reverse strand, counting down.
ATAACATTTTCATCACCCTTGATATACCTCAGAATTTCGTCTATTTCTTCGTAGACCTTTTCAACATCCTCATCATCAGCTTGACTGGTAGGCATATAGAGTTGTTACACTGTGGTGCAGGTAGGTTTAGTATTGATTTTTGCTACAATAATCCGTTCACTATATTGTTCATAATATTCGACCCGCTGTCCAAGTTTCCTACTCATTATGAGGCCAACCCCTGCTTGGCCATTGTTTGATTTAGTGCTAATGACCCTATAGTCTCCTGACCAAAAGTCCAGTTTTTCCTGCCAGCGCATTTCACTAATCCCAACCAAATCCAACTTCTACCTATCCATTTCCCTTTCTAAGTTTTATAACCTTCCACTTTCTAGCAGACTTCTAACATTCCACGCTCCGATCCGTAGAATGTCAGATTTCCTCTTTGTCACTTCTGTGATGTTAACCCCCTCTCGAGTAGTCCCCGCCCGGAGATCCGAACGGGGGACTAGTTTACCTCCGGATTGAAATTTTACAAGGGAGGAGGCCATCATCACATGTAATTATGCATAGGTGCATATCCTCGGGAATAGCATACGGCTGTAGTTTCCCGTTGCTTTCAGCCGTGCAGCAGGAAGCAGTGTAGCCATTATTTGGCTTATATTATCAATATCTTAACCGTCTATAAGACTAGTAAAGAATTGATTTATTCTGAAAGGCTGCTACTCCCTTTCAGAATAAGTAAAGAATGGCAATTGTTCAATTTGAAGAGCACAGCGGAACTGAGCAATGAAATTACTCATCTCTTAGCCTCAATTATTATAAAAATAACTGAAAATACGAGAAAAGAGCACACCCATCTACTCAAATCACAAGTTATAGCACCTGTTTGTTTATGTTTCCATCACCCTTACGTTAGTTCCAGATAACGGCAGCACCATCGCTTGAGTTCACGAATAGCAAACAAATGAATACAAGTTGCCTAGACACAGTTCAGAAGTCTGAAAAACCATCCATGCCGTTTACTGCTTCCTTGATCCTTACAGCAAGTGACATTTAACGCTTCGTTTGTTAACCGACTTGTTAAAAAGTTTTGTGGAACACGTAATCTATAACAGAATGTTAAATTATAACGATTTGTTAACTAACGTTTCGTTAGCCAAATTTAACGCAAGGTTGATGGAACCGGCCCTAAGAGATTCGTCACTTTTGGTTATAGAATTTCCGAGAGAGAGCAACGCCAGAGACCTTCGAGCATAAATACAATAGAGTGCGCATTGCTACCCTGCGCCTGTCCCCCCAGGGGCTCACTTCTAGTGGGCGTGGGTTGGCGACCACGGGGCCCCAGCTGAGTCCGGCATTGCTTCCACTTACTTGTGCCGGGCTCCTCTCTGTCTTCTTTCCTGTCGACCTCACTTGGTCAACTCTTGTTCTCTTCCGACCCCGACGGTATTAGGGTATCCGAGGCCTAGGGAGTCACTTCCTTTCCCGCCTTAATTGGCCCTTGTCTCATCTTTTCTGATTCCCTCCTTCTGCGAGGGGTCAGCCTTCTTTTTCTCTTCATGTTATCTCCTGCCTTCTGCTTAAGGCTCTCAAGGAGGCCGGGTGTATGTAGCACCACCACTTTTGGTGCACCCTAGATAATGCTACACCCTCAGGGGCTCACGGCTGGTGAGTTCGGGAGTTGGCGACCCCGAGGGTTTCCTGAGCTGGGTCCGTTTTCCCTTTTTGTCCCTTACCTTTGGGGCGGACCCTCTCCTCTTTCACTTTCCTATCTGCCTTTCATGGCTCTCCTTCCTTCCAAGTCCCTCAATCCGCCTTTTTCGAGGGTCGAGGGCATTTCTTTTCCTCCTGTCCTTTATTTGCCTTATTCTCCTTTAGTTTTCCATTTCTTCTTCTAGTATATAGGTTTGTAGTTAGTTTTAGTTTTAAGTTCGCTTTTCATTTTCATTTTCATCTTCACGACCACCCAAACCATCAGGGGCCGATAACCTGGATGTTAGGCCCCTTAAAACAACAATTATCATCATCATCATCATCATCCTGCGCCTGTACTGTGACGTGAAACCAACATCTCGATCAGCTGATTAATTGGTAAACAGAGGACCTCGTAATGGAAGGTTATAGGAGTATGTGGGAAAATTATATTTAATGAGGGTTTAAACACACATTTTCGTAATTTATACGGCATTGGGAAAAGCATCGCATGTTTCTTCACGTACCGGAAGGTAGCAAAGCTTAAGAATGTAACATATTTGGTGTTAAAAGTGGCTGTCGTGTTCCGTAATACTCATACATCCAGGATCCCATCTTGTAAATAATTAATAACAAATCCAACTCTGAGAATTAGGCGTACTGATTTTTGAACAGAATTGTGTTTGTATAAAAAGTGGCTGTCGTGTTCCGTAATACTCATACATCCAGGATCCCCTCTTGTAAATACTTAATAACAAATGCAACTCTGAATTAGGCCTACTGATTTTTGAACAGAATTGTGTTTGTCTAGCTGGTCATTTTTGATTGTACGCCCGAAAGCTCCAAACAAGTTCAATCTATTAATTTACTACCGTTACATCATTTCCCAAATTATTTTTCATCATTAGAAAAAGTATTTTGGCTAATTTTAGTACCGGTGTCTAAGAACATTTTATCGTACGATGAGCTCTCATTCAGCGTTACCCTTCCAGTTCAGTTCAGTTCAGTATTTTATGAAAGTGAACAAAACAACATGGGCAAATGGAAATAAGGAAGTCTATCGATTTAGTAAGGGTTGGTTTTTAATAACTATGCATTAGCCTACATTTGCTACATAGGAAAATATTTTAATCAATGAACTGTTTTTAAATTCCATTTTCCATGAATCATAGAAACCTTCGCAAAAATAACCCAGAATTTTAAAATTCTACGAAGAATTGACTAATTTTGGGATGCAATGTAGCCTATCCTAGAAGAATCTCAAAAACCCTCAACCAAACGCACTGTCCATAACTTACGCTTAATATTTATTATCGAAAACTACACCGTCATATCTGTAGCATAACCTGTAATTTGACACTGAACACGATTGACGACTGCATTTTGTAGTCCACACTACATTTAATCCAGCATAGGGACATAAATTATTCTTATGTTCAGAGATGCATTTACTAGCAGTCTCAACAAAACACCAAGAAAACATCTAGCCTATGGACATGTAAATACTTGATACCTTCGAGCATAAATACAGGCCTGTTCAGTGGAGTAAGGGATAGGGTAAATTATAATAATTTATAATAAATTCCAGCATTTCCATGTTTAATTATTTTTCTTTCATGTTTCGGAGTTAAGAGGAAACGTAGGTTAAAGAAATGCAAGTAATTAAGTCACGAATTTTAGGGTTATTTAGCAATGAATTAACATACGTATGGAAAGAAATGCCCGATCCTTTTTTAAACGTCTCCTTACTGAACCCGCTGAGCTAAGGTTCATGTGATATTTTTCACGACAGCACATTTATGATGGGATGTAGTACCTTTGAACACACCCAGAAAGCTACGAGAAGCCGAGAGCTTATACTATTCTCTTTGAAGTAGCGAAGAATCGCACTTTTGACTTTGGTGAAGTCTGCTAATTATTTATCTGAGATCTTATTAATTGATTTTATCTTTCCACGAGACTCAGAATATTCCATTTCGTCATTCTGTATTATTCAAACATTTTGGAGAATGTTTTTTCGCTTTAAAGTAAGGTAATATCATTGCAGATACGCAAATAGGAATGTAAGTAGTCGCTCAACGACTTAGTTTTGACGACTTGCTTCCACGAGGAACGCAGTTCCTTGCACTACGTCTGGAGAATCCGCCCTGTGTAGGCGTGTTATTATATCCGTCTCATTAGACGTGGCAAATAGTCCGCTTTTCAGCGTGGAAATCATTATCGAGTGCCATCGAGCACAATAGTACCACGAATTACTGTTGTTTATGTGCAGTGATCAGCACTACGTCTGGAGAATCCGCCCTGTGTAGGCGTGTTATTATATCCGTCGCATTAGACGTGGCAAACAGTCCGCTTTTCAGCGTGGAAATCATTATCAGGTGCCATCGAGCACAAGTATACTACGAATCACTGTTGTTGATGTGCAGTGATCAACACGAATTGTATAGTGAATTATTTGGCAAGTATTGTGAAATTTACGACATTACTGTAGCACCACATTTTTACAACCACGTGTTTGTGGAGGGCCGAGAGCCTGGTGTGGAAATATACAGGTAAATGTGAAATTATTACTTTGAACACGTGTGATTATAAAAGTACATTATATAGTAATTGCTACGGTGAATTTATCCGTAATAAAACGACGCCCATTTCACGGATGCCACGTGATAGAAAAAGCAGCGTCTGTACACGTGTGGAACCGCAGAACAGTGCATGGCCATTTATCATTTACATCTGCAAAGTGTAGAGGCTGTGTTGTCAGTTATATTTAAAGCCTGTGATATCTACGACGAATACTGTAATCTTCAAGTGATAATAATGAACTACTACAAGTCTTATTCTACCGCCCACGTGGCCAACTTTTTCAACACCATGTTCGAGACCGAGACCATGGGCTAATACCATTATGGTATGAGGGAGATGTCTCGGATGGGACCAGCTTGATTATGGAACTTCTAGAACATCAGACGAGGAGGAAGGAACCGAGGATGCCTTTCCTAGGCATGTCCAGTCCATTCACGAGGTCAACTACAGGGACAGACCGAACCCTGGTCTTTTGGAGAGCCCAGATGGAAGTTCTGATGAGGACGATGCCAACCCTGAAAGCCAGAGGCGCTTTTGTTCAACCCTTGTCGTTGGACAGAGAGCTAAGTGTGGACTCCTTCGTATCGTGAGTTTTGTACACCCTTCCTTGTTCTAGTTTCTGGTGGTATAGTTAGATTAGTGTAGTTTGTGAACCAACCGAACTTAGTGACAGCCATTTCATAGGTAGGGAATGTAATTTAGTCTAATTAAATGTCATTTATTTGCAGTGACTGTGAGTCACCCTTGGGTCTGACATTTTGGTCAACCCTGGTGCAGCTTGATGGACGTCGTAGGACGCCAATTCCTGCCTATTGCTAAACGTGACTGTAGTCATTTTGAGGCTACTTTGTTTAACCCTATCTGGGGTGATTTTCAAGTCTTTGCAGACTCTAGTTATGGCAATCAGATGCCATGGTCAAGTTTCTTTAACTGCACTTTTTGCAGCCAGTTTATGTTACACCCCTGACTTCGTTAGAGTAGTCGTATCATTTGGGTAATCGACTGTAATTACCAGTTTTGTAACTGCATTATATTTCATTTGAGATGAGCTCAGAAGCCATCCAGGTCATGTAGACCTTATAAGTAAAAGGGATGTTTCATCGTTGCCTAGCATCGAACCCAGTTCCCAACGTATCATTAAGCAGATCCAGAAGAGAGTGGATTTTGCGCCACAATTATTATTTTGTTAGTGTCATGTGTGATGACACGTGTTTATTTGATATTTGATACAATCAACTACTGAAGTGTATTTAATCTTTGAGAGCAGAGAGCTCCAGCAATGAGTGACATTGCTACCTTTTAAACGTCTTTGATGTGGAAGACAGAGTTATATGATTGTATTCAGATTTATAGCGTGCTTTTTATGCACATATTCTTCGAGGTTTATAACCTATGGTAAAGGTATTATTATGAGGCCAGTTTTACTGTTATTATCTTGCTTAAATTGCCGGCCTAGTTAGTGTGTTGTGTCATACAGCGCAGGATTCTTGTAGCCTGCGGCGACACGAACAGGTTTTGTGTATTCTACTCAGCGCCCGTGTGAGAGCGCATGCTTCTAAGTGAGACGGACTTATGTTAACATAGGACAGAATGCTTTTAGCATTCACTTTCCCTTTCATTGCAATTATAGCTTATGGAACCCAGTGTCCATTCTTGTATCTGATCATATGTTTTGTAGAATGTCATTTGTTAGTTAAACGCTGTTGCGTGTACCATTGTTTTGATGAGTACAGTTATGTCAGGTTTCTATAGTACGTTGTAGGCTAGCCCCGTTAGGGAGGTTTTTAATGAATGATGGTATTGTGTGTACCATGTCCGGGATTGTTCCCGTGGACCAGATGTTTAGGGAGGGTAACTGATTGTGTCCAGGCCCATCCCAGAGTTATTGAACGCGAGCTGTGCGCCGCTGGTAACTTGTGTTATTGTGTGTCCGAGTTGTTATTGCTCGTTGATTGTATTCCGACTTTTGAGTCGAGGCTTTTTGGCAGAGATGATCTCAGGGGAGACGCTCCGTGCCCAGGCTTGTCAGTATTATTCGCCATAAACCAACGATAACCTAAACCGACATCTTAATAATAAAACGCATAATTTTGATAAAACAAAAGCTAACTAACGAATTCTTTCTGCTTAACCTTGTTCATTTGCATTTGGAACCTGCTGACATAGCCGTGTTTATGAAGGTATTTCCTGGAGGAAATGACTTGAGGACAGCTGACACATTTTTTTGGTTGAGACTGAAGCTTGCTCGAACCTTGAGTTCGTAGCTGGTGGAGCGCAGGCCATACGATGTTAGACGTAGTCCTTACTACGCAGTCGTCACCGTAACTACACACATTAGATGACTATGGCTTACAAAGAGTAAACCAAGGTGCAGGCAGGCATTTGAATAAAACTGTGGTCTTTTGTTATTTATTTAATGATGTAAAAGTGTTTGAATCCTCTATGTTACCTCATCGTGTGCTGATTAGCACTTAGTTCATAAGAATGACTTAGATGTTTTTTTATGGCTGTTCACTTAGCTTTGAACGTAATTATTTGTTATTACGGACGTCACCGCCGTAAATTTTGTTATTAATTGATAGGACTTAGCTAGATGAATTAACGTTAAATGTAAATGTGGAGATGGTATCATCCTAACTTAGATTTGTTTTGCTACCCTGTTAAATGTAAATTCTGATATTAGCTTAATTTTGTAACTTGACCTAGGGCTTTGCGTCGTACCATCTTCCTAGTGCTGCTGTTGTTGCTTTATTATTGTGAGACAGATCTTTCGCGAGGGTTTACTGTAACTTCTCAGGTAGGGACCTGCTCTTTATTTTTGATTGTTTTTTAGCTTGCGGATTAGCCGATAGAAAACCCTCCGAACTAGGCTAGGGGTTTGTAAAATTTACAATAAATTTTCACGGTGTTTTACATAAGTCTGGATGTTTCTTTTCTCAGTCTAGCTTTTAAGGTGAACCTTTCCTTAGGCAGTCTATGACCTTCGTCACCATGTACCACGATCCCCGTGGACTACAGTTTCTCGTGCCGCTTTGGCCTATTTGGAAGTTCACCTGATCCTCTCGGCAGTTAGGTCCGGCGGATGAGATGTTAGGGAAGTCATTGCGGTTGTTGGCTATCCTGGCAGCTCCTCTGACGGGCACATTACATCCATACGCGACACACTAATACACCATTCTGACTTAGTAATGAATAGAACTCACTTCAAATAACCCAATTCTATCATCACGTGTAGTATTTCAGTGCTCTAAACTACCCGCAATTCCCTTTAGTCGGCTGATCGAGATGTTGGTTTCTACAACGTGACGTCATCAGCCATCTATTGGATTTATGATCTCAGCCAGAGACTATGATAGTTAGTTTTATTAATTCCATTTGATCAAATACATGTATACAATACATTTTTGATATAGGACACGTCAGAATTTACATCTATAAAATAAAAGTACTAATAGGTATATACAGTAATACTAATACTATAACTTATTATAATAACAGATCTTAAGAGATACAGTACAATCTTATTGGACAACTATTTACACCTTATTCTATTATCATAATATGAAAACTTAATTCTATAAATACAACAACTTACAGCTAGGTATTACAATTAAAATAGAAAAGTAAAATATAATTATAGATTTCATCATTTCTATACACTAAGATATTCAACTACAGAGTAAAAACAATGGCACTACAGATAAGCTTTCAACATTCTATCGAAGGTTTTTATTTTTGGGGCAAGTTTTATATACTGGGGTAATTTATTGTATAATTTAACTCCTGTGTGATTTTTCCTTTTTGATATATCCTTGTGTGTGTATGTGAAATATGAATGTTTTGATTTTGTCTTGTGTTATGCCTATGAACATCATTGTTTGTTTTAAGAAAATCATCCTTATTCATTAAATTCTTTTTACAAACCATAATACTTTCAAAGATATATATACAGGGCAGAGGGAGAATGTTTAAATCTTTAAACAGGGGTCTACATGATTCTCTAGTGTTTACATTTGCCATAATTCTAATCGCCCTCTTTTGTATCCTAAACGTGCTTAGTACATCTGACGACATACGGTACCCCAAAATATGACCCCATATCTTAAGTATGAATGGAAATAAGCAAAATACAGTAAGTATTTCTTAATGTGTGCCTGCTAGTGCAGGTTTTCAAAATACGTAACGCAAAGCACATCGAGTTCAGTTTAGTATTCAGATATTGTAGATGTTTATTCCATTTCAAGTCATGTTGTATCCATAGTCCTAAAAACTTTGTTTCTGATTTATTTTCTATTTGATGACCATTAAATGTTATATTGGGCTTGCAGGATTCATATTCTGTATAGTGTGAAAATTTAGACATACTGTTTTTTATAGTTGATTATGAGGCGATTATCTTGTGACCATTTGGTTAACTCTCCTGTAACGGAGTCAGCAGACTGTTGTATGACCTGTTTATTTTCACCTTTTATTACGAGTGTTGTATCGTCCGCAAACAAAATTTCCTTATGTGAATGAAGGTTCTGTGTTATATCATTGATATATAGAAGGAAGAGTAGTGGGCCCAAAACCGATCCCTGGGGTAACCAAATTTAATAATTCCCTCATTGGACAATGTTTCATTAAGTAATTTGGTTCCATCATCCTTGTGTCTCAAGCTTACTATTTGTTTACGCATTGTTAAGTAAGACTCTATCCATTTATTAGCTAGACCTCTAATATCATATTGATTTAGTTTCGTACGGAGGATTTTATGGTCAACAACATCAAATGCTTTCGATAAATCCAAGAATAGGCCAGTTACATGTTCCTTATTGTCAATTATTTTCAGTATACTATTAATACATTCATAAATTGCTGTCTGTGTAGATTTTTCCGTTCTGAAACCATGTTGTGAGTTTGATAATATTTTATTTTTTCCTATAAAAGTTATGATTTTCCCCACAATTTTTGCGGTACCAGTTGGTAAGGTAATAGGACGATAGTTATCTAATTCATCTTTTGAACCGTTTTTGTGCACAGGAATTACTTTTGATAACTTCAATATCTCCGGGTAAGTTCCTGAGAGAATTGAACTGTTTATTAAGTGTGTAAGTGGATTTATTATATTTTCAGCACATTTCATTAAAATTGCATCTGGGATGCCATCAATGCCAGCACAAAATTTATTTTTTAGCTCTTTTATAACTATTCTTACCTCTTCACTTGTGACATGATTTATAAATAATGAATAACTACATATATTTATTTTATTATTAGAATTTAGTGTATTTACCTGTGATTTATTTAATAATTTTTGTGGAATTTCCAGAAAATAGTCATTGAAAGTGTTTGCTATTTCCTCTGGATTATTTATCACTTTATTATTTCTGATCAGTGTAATTTTCCTTTGTATTTTAGCAGATTTTCCAGTTTCTTTCTTTATCACGGACCACATAGCCCTGTTTTTATTAGATGATTGGGAAATAAAATTATCATTATGCATTTTCGTTGCTAGTCTTATTACCTTATTTAATATGCTAGTGTATTTTTGTAGTATAAATTGAATTCAGGTGTTGTGTGGTATTGTTTATATAATTTGTGTAGAAATGTATTTCTTTGACATGAATTTATAATATATAATTTTGTTATTTTGAACAGTTCTTTGTCTAAAGGGGAATGCTGTTTCAAAATAGTGTTTTAGGGTAATGTTAAATGCATTAAATTTATCATTTATGCTACACCCGGACGGCGGCCTCAGGCTTACAGGACGTCGGTAACTCGATAACCAACGTTCTGCTACCACTGGGCCACCTGGAAAGGAAGAAAGATGAGCCTACTTACCGGTTTTGGAGGTCCGCGTCACCTCCGCAGCAAATCACCCCCAGATGACATGTCCCAACAGAAGAGCACCAAAGGGATGGAAGGAAAGTGGAGAAAGGGAACACACAGGCTACCCTACAGACACCTCCCAATAACCAACAGAAACGCCGTCGGTGAAATAATGCCACAACAGTAGATTTAAAATTTTACAAATAAAAGGTTTAATATTAAAAATTTAAAAAGAAACACCTCCACCAGCAAACAAAACATGCATCAGGCAGCCAAAATTTAAAAATAAAATAAAACCTCAGCTAGAATTCTCACTGTAGAAATAATAAATATTTAAGACCAATATCAAAGGATTACTTGAGGTAAGAGCATAAACAGCTACCAACCCAAAAAAAACTAAATAAGCACCAGACACACACCCAAACTGGACCATAAGGGCCTTGGAGAATGAGAAAAAGAAAACTAGTGCATAATAATTACCAAGACAAGGTAATGAAGGAATAATGCAGGAGTATCAAGAAAACTCCTAAAAAAAAGAAAACCAAAGGAAAATTTAAAACCAGCAAGTTACTCAGTATCACCAAGACCCAAGAACGTGCACTACAAAAACCACGCCAGAAAACAAAACCCACCATGCACTACAGTAAACAAGTTACCATGGCAACCAAGAACAGTAGAAGGAACAACAGTACGAAAAAAAAGAGAAACGCGTAATTTACATTTTTAAAATTAAAACTTCTCCAGTGAGAAAACAGCTAGATATAAACAAAATCTAGACATTAAGGGAACAAATAGTTTTTAAAGGCAACGGATCAGACAAAAAAAACGACCGACTAATGAACCAATTTAGTCCTAGTGTAAATAGACTCGTCTGGCCAGTTCCATAATGTTATTAAAAGAAACTGCCTTAGCTAGATGCCAAATAATAAGTTAAGAAGAAAAACAGTAGTGTTCCCCGGACAAAAATAGTTTAACAAAAATATTTACATTTTCATAGGTGACATATCTATTCCAAGGTCAACCTTCCAAACCAAAGCTTAAACTGAAATTACACAATAAAAAAAATAAGGAGCTCCAATAATTTAAAATAACTGAAATTTTAAGACATACCTTAATAAAGCCTTTGGGGAGACACTAATGACAAACCAAACATAACACTACTAAATAGTTTTGCATAATGGAACTTTGCCGACATGGCTGCCGCTAGAACATGTAAACACGGACACCAAGCATCTTCAAGCTTTCTCCTTTCCAACGAAATAAATTGTAGACCGTGCTTTCAGGGGTGACGATTCCACTTCTCATCCACTGCGGTTCACCTTTTTAGTAAAATAATTCCATTTCTTGGAGAGGTGAGGGCCACAGGCCCCCACCTCAATAGACAAACAAAATTCACGATCACTCAGACCAATCCAGTCTGTCCAGTTACCGATGACAACACACAATGGCGCCGAAAAGGAAGCCAGGCGCGCTGCATGCATGGGTTTGGAAAATGTCCAATCACAGATTGACACATCAAACAACAATGTCATAAGTAGATAATTAATTTGGCGGTATCCAGAACACACCTGCATTTGTTTCATGACGTAGGATATAATTGTCTTCATTTATGTCATGAATTGGTAGAGTTTATAATAAGGCAGAACAACACATTCTAGCGGAGAACCAGGAACTACGTGCAGACTTTCCAAAGTCCGACTGCCGCTACCACCTCGTGGTCACAGGCGGAACTGAGCGACGAAGCGGTCATTTCAAAATTTGTCAAGAATTCCATCCAGGGGTAAATACATGTTTGAAACGATGGGACGGGCTCTTGCACGTAACAGTCTCCCTCCCTTAAGCGTGAACACGGTTCACGAATATGCCTAGGCATAGACGGTACTCCTTAACTAGTCGATTCACCAAGCTTGTTTGCTGAAGAAAATGTTCACCAGTTAACTCCAATAGATGGGCGAAACCGCATCGTTTTGGTTAGGAAGAGTGCAGGGTCAGATTATCAGTGAAGGGATAATTGATCACCTCGCAAACCACTTAGTTAACCGCTTCACTGTGTCCATAAGTCTTCAGAAACGCAGAACACCAGCACCTACAGTGCTTTCATAGTCCGAGACACGTTAGATAAATTATCATAAGGTCCAATTTAGTTTGCATTACGAAGTAGGTGGAAGCAATGTGCAAGATATCACACGACGCGTGGGCAGCCATTTACAAAAATATAAGTTAATCTAATTTCAAAAAAGGTTTACAGAATTACTATGTCTTACTACATTTTACCAAAGAGAAACAAGGTTGAATTTATATGAAGAAAATATTTCTGACAATGACCTAGATCCGTGCTTACAATAGTTAATTAAACAAGTTTACCTTTTTACAGACTAGACGTACATTTCAAGATTACATGAATTAAACGACTATACATTCAGAAAGAGCTACGGTAGAGGAATGACCACTCAAATTCCCGAGCGGAAACATGTATACAAGATATCATGAGTTAGGTCTCCCACCGAGTCCAACTTATATGTTAGCATCTTCTATGAAACATCAAAGTTTTAGCTTCAATTTACAATTTACCATAAATGGGGATTACCCACCAATACAGATTGTATCCCGTCAGAGTTTTTAAACCCAATTAAATTCAAAATTCCAGAAGGAACATATGCTTGAAGGCTTCAATGAATGTTAGGGATACTCTACATTTATACAAAATCGGTTTACAATTTTTTATGGTAGCAGTTCCTCATTAGAAACGTCTCCACCTCGTTTAATGTGCGACAGATGCACTCTTGAAATTTGTTTAGTTGGCCATAGGGTTTTGAAAAGGAAAATTAATTAATCTGACATGTGTGCCTCTACAAGGTTGGTTCGTGATCGCACGCATTACTTGGCACGGGGACACTGAGGAATTCAAACGCAGTTACAGAAACGACAAAAACGAAGAGGAAATGGCAGCGCAGAAAACAAAACACCAATACACTCACACAAGGAACGAAATTGAGGTTCGACAACCGATGAGAATACAGCCGACATCCGCCTGGGTGAGAAAAATCCAACATAAAAAGAACTAAGTTCAACAGTACACGAGGTACAATGAGGTTTCCTCGTTCAGGTTAAAGACACGAACACGTACAACCAAAGGATGCCTAATATGGCCCGAAATACAGTTAGATGAGAAACAAGCCGCTCTTGTCGAAAGACGAGGCTAACAGAGAACACTTACGCACCATTCCAAACGATTAAAGCAGAAAAAAAGAGAATTACCAGTCAAAATCAGAAAATTTTACTTAAGTTATGGTGGCTGATGACCGTGATTGCCATAGCATGAACTAAAACGGAAGGCCTATGTAATTTACGGTTAGCATGAGGCAACAGGCGACCCAGATTTCCAGCAACAACAGATTACTGGCTTAAAATGTAAAACAAGCTGACTTACAGAAGCTGATGACCACAGTTTCCAACAGAAATTTAATCCCAGTAAATTTAGAAGACCCTATATTAATTAATTAAGCAGGAAAGCACATTACATTATGTCTGTTCACGAACTGAGACCTCATATTCACAACAACGTATTCATCGCACACATACTCAAATAACAGCGATACATAATATTTACCACCCACAAAAATAATTCCCATTAATACTAAAATATTCAAGTTATGTAGTCGTAGAGATATCTTAACACAACCAAATACAATTCAAAACACAATACCCTTACAATTACATTACATTACACATACTTGCATTTCATCGAACAGACCTGTCCCATACCAAGCCAGTTCGGATCGTGCAAGTCCTATATACAACCTGCCCAGGGATCAAACCAAGAAAGAATCCCATACTTCTAACCTAGCTAACCCCAGACAGTAGATATCTCCACGTAAAACACTCCTACATATTAGCTTTAGTTCAAAATTACAAGGAAAGCAACTAATAAAAATACGATCCTAACCTTACTTTTGCAAACAAAACAACGCCTGAATTACCCCACCCTACAAATCTAAATCAAAATCTAACGTTAACACATACATCCAGACACGATTTTCACACGATACACACTTATCCCAGAACGATTGCAGTATAATGTAAGTTTAAGAACAAAAAATTACAGATCGCACACTGCGATAAAAACACCTCAAAACAAACACTTACCTTGAATGAATTTGGGAAGAATTCCTAGCCAAAAAAATGGTGACATGCATGTTAAATGTGCCTTTGGCACCACCCTAGGGTCATAGGGGGGGGGGCAGATTTCCATAGGTTAGACCTTTTAATTGGACTACACTTTGCCATAACACCAGTAGGCGTGACAGTTCCATAAAAATAATTTACGAGGACAGCATATCATAACAGAAACCGATGCAAAGAAACATACAGGAACACAACAGTCTTCTTAAACACCAACACTGCCTCGACACCTGAAATTTCGACAAAAACATCATGCACAACGTAGCCCAGGACTGCATACGTCACCGCCTGCTTGGCTCGAGAACAGGAAGCTAAATTAATAAAAATTGCCACAGACCACATGGCGAACAGCATTCGATAGGGCTCCAGGATGTCTTCACTCGCAGATGTAGGCTATCAGAATATTAACGAATCCCCATTTCCCATGCCAAGAACACATGCTAGACACTTACCGAGCTTCTTTTTCAGTGGGAATGTTGCATACCAACAGGATAAAACTACAGCAGTAAACGCCTCGCCTCAAAACAGGTCACTTACAGCATATTACATGGACACTCAGAGGCAAACATGAAATCAAATAAACGACAAGGATTAGCAAAACATAACATCAAGTGCACTGGCCCGACAAAATCCCACCAACAACCGCCCCATCAGCACTAGAGGGGTCCATAAAACAGCCTGCGGGTACTGGGGAGGGGATAGGTACGGAAGTGAACTCGAGCGCGATCTGCTACCACTGCTACAACCGGACGGCGGCCTCAGGCTTACAGGACGTCGGTAACTCGATAACCAACGTTCTGCTACCACTGGGCCACCTGGAAAGGAAGAAAGATGAGCCTACTTACCGGTTTTGGAGGTCCGCGTCACCTCCGCAGCAAATCACCCCCAGATGACATGTCCCAACAGAAGAGCACCAAAGGGATGGAAGGAAAGTGGAGAAAGGGAACACACAGGCTACCCTACAGACACCTCCCAATAACCGACAGAAACGCCGTCGGTGAAATAATGCCACAACAGTAGATTTAAAATTTTACAAATAAAAGGTTTAATATTAAAAATTTAAAAAGAAACACCTCCACCAGCAAACAAAACATGCATCAGGCAGCCAAAATTTAAAAATAAAATAAAACCTCAGCTAGAATTCTCACTGTAGAAATAATAAATATTTAAGACCAATATCAAAGGATTACTTGAGGTAAGAGCATAAACAGCTACCAACCAAAAAAAAAACTAAATAAGCACCAGACACACTCCCAAACTGGACCATAAGGGCCTTGGAGAATGAGAAAAAAAAACTAGTGCATAATAATTACCAAGACAAGGTAATGAAGGAATAATGCAGGAGTATCAAGAAAACTCCTAAAAAAAGAAAACCAAAGGAAAATTTAAAACCAGCAAGTTACTCAGTATCACCAAGACCCAAGAACGTGCACTACAAAAACCACGCCAGAAAACAAAACCCACCATGCACTACAGTAAACAAGTTACCATGGCAACCAAGAACAGTAGAAGGAACAACAGTACGAAAAAAAAGAGAAACGCGTAATTTACATTTTTTAAATTAAAACTTCTCCAGTGAGAAAACAGCTAGATATAAACAAAATCTAGACATTAAGGGAACAAATAGTTTTTAAAGGCAACGGATCAGAAAAAAAAACGACCGACTAATGAACCAATTTAGTCCTAGTGTAAATAGACTCGTCTGGCCAGTTCCATAATGTTATTAAAAGAAACTGCCTTAGCTAGATGCCAAATAATAAGTTAAGAAGAAAAACAGTAGTGTTCCCCGGACAAAAATAGTTTAACAAAAAAATTTACATTTTCATAGGTGACATATCTATTCCAAGGTCAACCTTCCAAACCAAAGCTTAAACTGAAATTACACAATAAAAAAAAATAAGGAGCTCCAATAATTTAAAATAACTGAAATTTTAAGACATACCTTAATAAAGCCTTTGGGGAGACACTAATGACAAACCAAACATAACACTACTAAATAGTTTTGCATAATGGAACTTTGCCGACATGGCTGCCGCTAGAACATGTAAACACGGACACCAAGCATCTTCAAGCTTTCTCCTTTCCAACGAAATAAATTGTAGACCGTGCTTTCAGGGGTGACGATTCCACTTCTTATCCACTGCGGTTCACCTTTTTAGTAAAATAATTCCATTTCTTGGAGAGGTGAGGGCCACAGGCCCCCACCTCAATAGACAAACAAAATTCACGATCACTCAGACCAATCCAGTCTGTCCAGTTACCGATGACAACACACAATGGCGCCGAAAAGGAAGCCAGGCGCGCTGCATGCATGGGTTTGGAAAATGTCCAATCACAGATTGACACATCAAACAACAATGTCATAAGTAGATAATTAATTTGGCGGTATCCAGAACACACCTGCATTTGTTTCATGACGTAGGATATAATTGTCTTCATTTATGTCATGAATTGGTAGAGTTTATAATAAGGCAGAACAACACATTCTAGCGGAGAACCAGGAACTACGTGCAGACTTTCCAAAGTCCGACTGCCGCTACCACCTCGTGGTCACAGGCGGAACTGAGCGACGAAGCGGTCATTTCAAAATTTGTCAAGAATTCCATCCAGGGGTAAATACATGTTTGAAACGATGGGACGGGCTCTTGCACGTAACAATTTACATTTTCTAGTTTATACATTTCTGACCATGTCTCCTTATTTAATAAGTCATTGAAACATGTAACATTTGTTTCAGTGAATGACCTGCACTTTGATTTTACTCAATTATCATTATTATTGATTGATTCGGGTACTTGAACACTCAGTATTTGTCCATGGTGGTCACTAAAACCCGGACAATAGACTTCTATTGAATGGTGATATTTATCTGTATTTAAAAAAATTTGATCAGGAGTGGTTTTACTAAATTTTGTTATTCTTGTTGGGGGTATTTACTGTAGGTTTCAGTCCATAGGAAATTAGTAACTGTGTTAATAATTCACAATTTCTATCAAATTTTAAGAAATCCACATTTACATCCCCACAAATTATTACATCGAAATTTACTTTGCTCATGTTATTGAGTAACAATTCTAATTTATCTATAAATATAGGAAACTTTCCTGACGGAGAACGGTATACGCATACAATTATTAACTTAAACTGCTGTATTTTTACGGCAGAGAATTCAAAATCCTGTTCCATAATTAGATAATCATAAGCTGTTAACTGTTCATGATCTAAATTATTTCTTAGGTAGATACAAGTATCACCATGGCTAATATTAGTTCTAGAGGATTTACTAGCTTGTATAAACCCTGGGAATTGAATTAATTCGAGGTGTTCCTCTTTCAGCCAATGATCTGAAATACAGAGTGTTGAGATGTCTTTAAGTTCATTTTTAAGCATAAGATTTATGTAATCAATTTTATTATAGAGAGACTGAACATTCTGATGGTAAAGTTTAAATTTGTTACTTTTGCAAGCTTGTGTTGGTGATTTATTTACATTATTAATATTATTATCATAATTGTTATTATTATTGTTGCTAGACAAATGTAGTGGTCCGGGAAGTCTGGCAACATAAAAAGTAAAAAGCCATATGGATGTAGCCTTTATTACACGTAATTGAACAGTATGTTCAGCGATGAGTTATTGATGAAAATAACACAAACATAACTGCGCCTCTCGCTAGGCACTGAAATAGACGTCCACATAGGAAAATAATACATTTTGATATATATCAATGTTGGCAATAGATTTGTCACGAAGGACATAGTTATGCCGTTCTAGAGCTTAATTCACCTTTAGGCTAATTAAAAATTGCTCTCATACTCTACAGAATTGTTGGGATATTTGATGAATATAAAGAAAAATGTCCAAATGCACACACTATATTGCCATAACCTCACTTTTTGCCTAGCATGCTGGCTGCCACCCACCCCTCTCCGTAGCCCTAAACCACAAATGTTATTGCAATGCAAAGGAGAATGGGTAAGAAAACAAACAAGAGATGAAATGCACTCATTTATTCTCTATATAGTTTTATTCGAGAGTAGTCCATATTGCCCATTAGTTTTACACATGGCCAACACCAGGAAGATGAAAAATGCCGTATTGTTCTTACTATCATTATAATTCTTACATCCCGGTGCTTGGCAATGTTTCCTCACTTGCAGTGGCATGATTGACTCTCAATTCAATTCAAATAAATAATCAAAGTACCGAATAAATCAAAACAACCAACAACACCACGAGGAAAATCAATCAAAACAGACTATTCCCGCTTCCGCCAGTCGGTTTGATGTGAACTAGCGCTTAGAGACAGCCCAGCGGGACTAACGAAGTGACCCGAAGGCTCACGAATATAACCGATCAAGCAACCTCTTCCACGTACTATATAAGACGGACCAAGCGGGGCATGATCGTTGGGCAGCCATTTTTCTTTCGTTTATCGACTGGCTATTTGTTCTGTGAATAATCGCTTGATTTGTTGGTCTGTGCGTTAATTCTTAACCCTTTATTGCATAGTGTTGCCACAAGGCAACATATCACTTTTCACCTATGTATGTAGGGGCAGAGTAAGTTTTACGGCAAACCATCAACGTCCATTCAATTGTGCACTCATTCAAACACACATACCAGTGATGCCTTTTTTTTTTTACATAACATACGACCAAACAGACCGACAACCAAAGGTACTCCTTCCACCCCGTCAACATCCACGCGTACCAACCACCGTTTATTTTCCGTGGGCCCTCCCCATCTAGTTGCCACAGGCTTCTGGAGTACCTTTGGCTCAACCTCAAAGACATTACCGATCTACGGTTGTGCAAGTATACTTGCGCATTGCAATTACGTACCCATGGCCAGTAGCGCTTAGAGACAGCCCAGCGGGGCTAACGAAGTGACCCGAAGGCTCACGAATATAACCGATCAGTCAACCTCTTCCACGTACTATATAAGACAGACCAAGCGGGGCATGATCGTTGGGCATACATTTTTCTTTCGTTTATCGACTGGCTATTTGTTCTGTGAATAACCGCTTGATTTGTTGTTCTGTGCGTTAATTCTTAACGTCTCAGGCACTCACTGGACAACTGAAATAAACTTAAGTCCAGCCGCTGATTCTACGGCAGGGTGTCCAACCCCTTATCTCCACTAATATCTTCCTTGGCCCTTTCTCAACTTTATGAATTGCTTGGAAAATCCGTTTCATGTACCCGAGTTTCTAGTGAACAAATATATTTCACTTGAGAAAAAATATTTTTCCTTTAGAGTCAAGAATCGCAGTAACAGAAAGTAAAATCCACGTGTGGATTATTGGACAAGGAAATTACTAGGTCGCCGTTATACTAGTTCAAGCGATCATAAAAGTAAAACGTCAGTGACAGACTTCTATTAGACGAAAAAGTTAGCGTCTAGCAAGATACGATATCGTGCACTAAAATTATTAAGCCGTTAGTCAAACCCAGAATAAGAGGATCAACCGTTCCAGTGAGGGTAGTTCGATCGAGATTTTCAATCATCTCATCAGATTAGGAAGCCGACGTACATAAAGTGCAACCCTTGGAAACGGGAAAGAATAAGAAAATCACGTGTGTTAAGGCAAATAATTAATGCCAGAGTGATAAAATTTTATGTAATTCAAGTTTAGTGAAAATTTTGAGTGTAATATATTTTTAGTGAAATTGTATTTGTGTTTAAGTGAAAATGAATCCAAAAATGGTATTCTTTAGATTAAAAGTGATCAGTGTATAAGTTTTATGTGATGTTGAAAAAGTGTTATCAAGTGTAGATATGATCATGAACATGGCTTAAGAAGCAATTAGTGGGTGAAATGTTCCATCGATGGAGAACTCGGTCGCTGACCGTAAAATCATGTGAGTACTAATTTCATTATTATGTACTTTTGGGAAGATTTGCGTATAATCCTCAGGAGTGGAAGTAGGGATGTTTGAAAACATGTGAAATATAGGTTGCTCGATCTGAACGATTAATTTGATTGAAATATAAATATGTGAAGTATTAATGAATCCCTTGTGGAAAATATTCAGTGGAATATCAGTATTATGGTAAATAATATAACTATGGTAAAGCAAGCGCGATAATAATAATAATAATTAAATACATTAATTATGTGATATTTTATATTGAATAAGTGGTAGCTGCAAGAGCCCCTTAGGTGAATTGTTAAATTGTTGTGAATCAATATGTTATTAATGTTATAAATAATTATTGTTGATGGAGGCTAAGGCTGAATATATTAATTTTGAGACGAAGATCAAATTTTGATTTGAATTTATTTGATTTGAACTTGGCTATTTTATGTATGAGCGCCATGTCGCGAAATTGAAATAATTTGTCACGCTAGGAACGCGTTGAAATGCTCGGTAATAATAATTGTGAGGGACAGTTAGTAGCGGTAATGAGTTATGTTGAAATGTGGTATTGAAATACTGAAAAGGGTGCAATTTATGTTGTATTATGAGCGCTGGTTGCGTGCTATGCCTTCCTTAAGTCGCTAATGTTGTAAGTCCTCAAAGTTGGGATATGGTTCCCGAGGTAGTTTTAAAGGATTGAACTCAGAGTCGTCCGCGTCGAAGCCCCTTATATTATTGTTGTATTATGGATTTTCTTACCCGCTAATGAGGACACTTCATAATTATACTTTACCGAAGCTAAAAGAATAGGTCTGGAGAACTTAATATTGTCGTGTTGTTAATTTGTATTATGAGCCTTGTCTTTTAAAGAAACGCATTTGAAGCAGCTGGTAGTAGCGCTGTATAGCCGTCTCTTGAGGAAGCGGTCCCCCTCCCTCCATAGCCATAAATCAGCCAAGTAGTGAGACAGACCCTTACAAACTCTCTATATAGAGAAAGGTCAAGAACGAGCTGTCTGATTCACGGTACACGGAAGTGTTTAAGATTGTTTTAACGACCCAGTATTTGAACTGAGGTCCTTTTACGTTCATTATTATCGCTTGCAGAGTTCAGATCTTTGCTTCCGTAAGATATAATTGTCTTTGAAGACAATATAATAAAATCCCTAACGTTATTATTAAAAGATAGAGTTTATTCACGAGTTATTATGAAGATGTTAAGATTTTTGGGAGTAATCTTAAGTTGACTTGGTCAGTAGTTTTCTATAACTCGGGGATACGCATATTTTTCCAATCACGGTAGTGAGTTGGTAGCTTGAGAAGAGAGATGGTAACAGATGAACAATTTGGGAGCCCAAAATTAATTAATGAGTAGCCATACTATGATATTGTGATTAAAGCCAGATATACTCATGTAAAAATTAAATGGTGTGTGTTTGATTGGTAACACAATGCATGTAAACTTTACCGAGCCATTTGGAGCTCGTTTTTAAAGAATTAGGATTGATGCTATATGGGAGTGAATTACTCAGATGGAGTTTTTGTTTGGTTTTTGGATAACCAGTAATTATTATTTTGTGAATATTTAATTTGAATTCCTTGTTCATCTTTGGACAAGTGTGATGTGTAGTGTCAGTATTTTTATGTTTATTTTTGTAGCGCCACATTTTGAATAATTAAATGTTTTGATAGTAGGATTTTTATTTTTATATATTTTCTGAAGTGTATCCTATGCTTAATCCAAAGTATGTAAGTCACAGAGTGGGAGAACATACCATGAACTCCGATACTCCCGATTGAGCATTGCTGGCAAACTGTGATTTGCATATTACATTGTTGAAATGGGCACAATAGGATACTTTTGATTTCGAAATTTTGCACTATTAAAAATGGCGACCTTTTAAGTGACGTCACTACATCCTTTGGTTTCAAAATTTCATATTTACATATCAAATAAAAAGAGACTGCTAGGAAATATAAATCTTTTGATGGCACATCCGAGCTTTAAAATTTAATTTCCTATCCGAAAGTGTAGCTCCAACGGTTAACGAGTAAAACCTAAATTTGTGATGTCACTACACCATTTGGTTTCAAAATGTCATAAATCCATTTCAAATAAAAAGAGAACGCTAAGAAATAGCAAACTTTTGATGGCATACATGAGCTTTAACATTTAATTTTCTATCCGACGGGCCCTTATCACTTTTCGTGTATCTCCAACGGTTAGCGAGTAAAACCTAAATTTGTGCAATAAAACACGGTCAACACCGAGCGGTGCAGTATATATCTCTCTCTATATATAAAAGAAAGCTTGTCTGTTTTTTTTCGAATTTCTACGGAAATTTGAGTTGTTTACGCGTTTCAGACTGTTTTTATGATGGATGCGCGCGAAAACATTTTTTGTCTCTCTGTCCGTCTGTTGTCTGTGGACAACTTTGTTACCTTATAACTCGAGAACGGCTTGGTGTATCAACGGAAAATTTGGTACAGTTATCCATCAGAGGCACAACACTAATCATTGATGTAACTCATCTCCGTACCTCTCATAAAAGGGGTCCTACCCACTCAAAATACATGCTGAAACAAAGCTCATTTTCAGACCCTCTGGTGTATTCTTTGGAATACACGGTAAGACAGAGTAAACTTTTGCTTCTCTTTGTTTTAGTTCATCCCTTCCTTTTTTCGCAAACACCAACAGTGATCTCCTGGTTTCTCTTTGTTGGTATATTTTGCTTATACTACCTGTGAATCTGTTCTAGATATATATCTTCCATGACCCACCTAGCGTCATCTAGCAGCGAATCTCTGAAGTTCCTCAATTTTTCCCTGTACAAGAGGACTTCCTTACCAATCTGGCCACCAGATCTCGTCGCTATCGCCAGCTATCATCTCCGTGATCAAGAGGACTTCGTCTACTTTTTCACCCACCAGGCTTCGCTAGTGACGCCTGCTATCAACTCTTTGATGACCATTTCATCAAGAGAATTTATTGCTACAATGTTGGTTATTCTTATGTGTAATCCTTTTGTCTCCTACCCCCACTCTTTTCCCTTCCCTGGTCTCTCCGCGCTTCGTTGAGCTGGCCTCACTTGTGCTACAGTCGTCAAGACTTTCAGTTGGAGCTTAACTAGGGCCCGTCTCCTCTACTTGAGAGACATAATTCGAATCTTCGCCATGTTGTGAATTCCTGACTAACGGTCAACAAGGAATCGCCGTTCATCAGAAATGAGCTCAGTACTACTTCAACGTTCTTCAACTAATTTTAATTGATTTTAAATAGCTACATGCTTTTAACCATCATTTTACAGACAGTGTGATATATATATAAATGTGTGCAATAGCCATCTTCGCGTGATTTTCGAGGCTGGGCTTTGTCTATCTAAGCTAATCTTAATATGAAGCAGCATTTCTTATGCTTATTAACTGAGATAATTTCTCGCAACGTGGGACATCGTTAAATTACCCACTGTCTGTAGAAAACTTAGCTCGTTCCACCGCTGGACTTTTTCTGTCAATTTCAACCGTCATGATTGTTCTGGAATTTTCCATGCCAAACAATTCATCTATAAGTTAAACCTTCTAGTATTTTCCACTCGCATATGGGAATACTTTTTCTAACTAAGGAATCTTCCTTATGAACTGCTAATCAACACTAAATTTTTCTTCCTCCGTTGGAACTTTTCTGCTGCATTCAACTATAACCTACAAGTTTTTCAACTCAATAGACTCTCGCAAATCTAGTGCAACTAGTTATTTTTCACCATCGCAATAACTTTCCTTGCTATAAACTTTCTGTGTTGCAATAGTGAACTTTTCAGCCACGTTAATAGACTATAGTGAAACAGTGCTCGTTCGATTTCTCATCCGCGTCGCGCTCGTCCGAAATAAATAAAATAGCCAAAAACATTCTCTACAAAGTTCCTGTTTCCTCTTCCTCAACCCCTCTTTACTAACAAATCTTTCAATTTATGTATTTTGAAACGAGGCCTCGCCAAACCATAGGCGCCCTCCCAATTTTCTCCATGTATCATTTATTCAATCTGTATAAATATCAGCAGTTAGAAACTGCTTATTAATCTATTTCTTTTCTTGTTATAGCAAGAATTGGTTATTGTCTACCAAACATTTCAATAATCTCTTCAATCCAGGTTTCACGAAATGGTAACTTGCCCCATTTTTTCCTCGTGATCCTGTTTAAATATAGAATATCTAGTAACTTCCTTTTAATTTTTCTCTTCAGATTTCACAATAAGTGACCTGTCCTATTTTGTATAACCTATAAACGTAATTCTGTATTAATACAAGAAGTTATAGGAACTTCTATTTCATTTCTCTCTGTTTTTTGTTGTTGTTACTCTCGAAGTTGTTATTTGTTCATATTTCTAAGACACCCTTCTAGAAATCCTTAAAGTACTCTTCTTGTACTTGCTTTATTAGTTAACTTTAATTACGTTAATTATCTTTAAATTTCCAATTTGTTGATCTTAACACCATTTCAAAATCTTACTAAGATTTTAGTGCATATAAAAGGTTTAAAACCAAAGAATTGTCAACTTAAATGATTTAGGAGGTCTGCGACCCCAATTGTTTACAAAATCAAAATTATATATTTGTTATATTGATTACACCTTTTTGCATTGTTAAATAAATCTTGATTTATTCTTTTGATTTATCATTTCTCAAAAATAACGATTAGGCAAGATCCTGTCTTCCCTCACTCTTCCTATGGGCTTAACTTTAAAAACCTCACAAACAAAATTAATAACGGTTCCACTTTTTGTTGCATTTGAGCAAGAACTCTTAGTTACAAACTTATTAAAGCCTCTCTTAGCTTTGATAGCTAATTCTAACTGGCCAGTAAGGCAAGCATAGCTCGCTACGCCAGTTTCCTGCTTGTTGAGATCTTCTCTACAACTTATGGTTGGTTTTCAAAATTTAAGTGTTTCTCATTGTCTAAACTTTTAGTCGGCGCTTTGCTGGGTAAAAGCTTAGTCATTCCTAAATGCAACTATTGGTGCTCTTACCAAAATTATTCCCAATGGTATAATTGCTTCATCCATACCCTTCTTGGAAACATTCGGTCGCTTTTTAGAAATTCTACAATTTCAAGTATTAGAACATCACGGCCAATTCACACTATTTGCATTCTTCAAAATATTTGTTTAAAACAAACTCCTTTGAAAAGATACAAAGGAAACTCATTATTTCTTTCTTTGCCAGACTGCCACCCTTCCCCATAGTAGCTGAATCTTGGCTTGGAAGGGAAGGTACTGCCCCCGTAAAATGAATTATAAGGGATGAAAATGGGAATAATACATTTTTTTAAGCCCATGATAAAATTTAACCAAGGATTACGATGGCTGGAACTTGGCAGAAACTAGTCGTGAGGCGAAGTTGAGCAGGAGGGAAATTCCGTCACGTGATTGTATTGCGCAATGGAAGTTTCCAGATGCTTAGAATCGACCTAGCAACAGCGAATATTCCCAGGAATTGTTTGAAAATTGTTATAAATTATCCCATTGGATATGAGCTTACAGCCAATAGGAAGAAGTTTTAGAGAAGACGGGAGTGCTGTCAATGTAAATGGCGAATCAGAAGGTAGGCGTAATGTAAAGGCTAGTACTTCTCACTCCAAATTATCTTCTGTAAATATTGAGCGGTACCTAAGAGGCAGGAGAAAACTCAAAGAAGACAAGAAACTTCAAAAAGAGGGACCAACCTATGGAGCAGGCGAGTTCTAAGAAGCCCAAGTGAGTGTGTTATGTTCACAACATGGTTCCAAAACTTCAGTGATGTTTTTCTTGATATTAAATTTGTGTACACTTCGTATACTTCAAATAAACATAAATAACCTTACAGTTGAGGTAGGGAATTTTTTAATACATCAAATTAAAGCTAATGAATGTGGGAATGTTGTAAACTAGAACTATTTTCATGTTGTGAATGAAGCTATTTTTATAATTATTTTAATTATTATAATTAATGATTTTAAACGTCTTTTTCAAATTTATTGTCTAGCTCCTTATCTATAAATGATAATTTAAAGATCCTAGTTAACAACATTCTATTTTCAACTTAGTGAAGTAAAAATCCGGGATTTTTTTTTTGGAAATTTTATCACATTTTGAAAATTGATGTGTTTTTTCATTAAACTATTTTTTTTTATTGTGAAGATAGAACAGATAATACTGATTTCAATATATGACTATCTTAGTCCAATGGTGTGTGCTTTGTGGTAAAATTCTCAAACGAGTTGGTTGACAAATGTAGATTTTATTTCACTACGTTTAAACATACCTTAATCTCTCGGTGTTCCTGCCCCGAGTTCCTTGAAACCATATTAGGTGCAGGACTTGTACAATCCATTTTCCTGAGAAGTTCATCCATCCTAGCCAGGTCTTTGACTCCTGCTGATATAATATATCGTCTTACATATACTGGTAGCTGTTGTGATATGGCTTCTATCAGTTCCCCTTAACTTAACGGTGGTTGGAGAAATCTTAAGCGTGCTAACTGTTGAGCAAAGTAATCAGCATATCGCGTTGGGAGTGCACTTGAGTATTTCCTCGAGTACACTTCCGCTCGTAGACTGTTTTGAGCTTCTACCGACCAAAATCAGGGAGTCAGCAAATTCGTCGAAATCTGAGAAAGTATAGTGGAAAGCTCTATACCAAGAAAGCGGACCTGCTTCCAGATAGCGCTCCATTATCTTCAACTCTCTATCCCTTGGAATTTGTGCTTCAATAAAATAATCTGCCAGATTTCTAACAAACTCTATTGGAGTGTAATCGTCTTGATTATTAAATCGTCTAGGCTTATCCTCAAAATTACGGATAACCATAATATTCCTCGATTGATTCGTTGGTGTACTCGTTCTATGGTCACGTGTCTCCCTATCGTTATCTTGTGTTCGATATTCTTGTCTCTCTGGTGGCTTTAATTGCAACAAATCTACTCTATATTCTCTGCCTTCCTCTTCTGTACCAATTCTACTAGGCTGTCTTATTTATTTTTCTTCCTTCTACCTATCGTCGAATTCTTCCAATACTTCTTTGATGTGTTTCCCCAATTATTTCTTTAAAGTTTCCTTTATAGTTTCAATGTTTGCCAAATCGCCTAATTCAAGTTCTGCAAACGTTCTCTAAGTTCTTCGATGTCTTTGGATATTCCATTCCCTATCGATTTTATATAATTCACTATTTTATCCAGCTTGTCCTTGACATCGCGGGACTCTTTTTCTAGATCCGATTTAACCTGAGATACATCATCTACCTGTATCTTCTGAAGTGAATCAATACGTTTGTTTACATCCTCACGTACATTTCTAATGCCCTTATAGATTTGTAATTCAGTACCTGCTAATTTATTTTCTTTCTTATTTTGTACTTCCTTAAGGTAATCACTATTAGCTCTATTCCACTCTTCCTTCCAAGCTACAGCATCAGCAAGAGTTTAGTGCTTTTCAGTCGGTCAACACCGACAGTAGTGGCTACGCGGGCTAAAGCGCTGCGTTAGGTCAAGAGGCCAAGCTCTCTGCCTACTCGGTAGACGCGTGGGTTCGAACCCCACCGTCGGCTGTCCTTGAAATGGTTTTCCGTGGTTTCCCATTTTCAACACCAGGCAAATGCTGGGACAGTACCTTCTGACAGGCCACGGCCGCCGCATCCTTCCACATCCTTGCTCAGTTTCATTTCTCTTCATACATTCCATCTCTCATCCCGACGCGCAGGTCGCCCACGGGCGTCGATTAGAAAGACCTGCACTCGGCCTCTCAGGAGGCTACACGACAAAGAAAAAGTCGGTCAACACGAATGTACCCAAAAGAGCTTCAAACCCCACAATGGTCACGGCCAGTCAGGCTAATCGTGAAGCCAAGAGATTCAAATCACTCAGGCTTAAACTCATCCCAGCTCTTTTGGGTACATTCGTGTTGACCGACTGAAAGGCACTAAACTCTTGTTTACTAAGGAAACACTGAAAAAATGTCTTCAAACCCCACAATCTACAGCATTAGCTTTAAAAATATCTTCCATATTGTTGCATCTGATTATGTTCACTTGTTTTTTATGTTATATTATTCCTTGGTGTTGCGACGACCATTGTGCTGTGAATGCTAGTAATGAATAAATGTGTTGTGTTGGAGTAAAAATTATTCTGTGTGTTATTGGTTGATACATGTGTGATGCATTCTTAACAGTGGCGGCGAGGATAAACTGGTAGTGTGTGTTGATATTCTTACCAGCCTGTGTGTGTGAGTTGAGAATTTGCCAATTGTGTGTGAGATCGGCGCCAAAAGTTCAACATGGCGTCCGTCCAAGAAACTCTCACTAGCGGTGCAAGTAGCGGAGATGAAGAAAAGGACAACTTAAATAAAAACATTCGAGTGTCGGTAAATAACCCAGGAGCAATTTCAATGCCAGAATTCACCCAACAAGTAAAATGGGATGTATATATATCCATCATGAAAAATAAGTTTGTAGTACCCAACATTCCCGAATCACTTCACACAAACCACCTGATGAGTCTTGTTGGATTTGAGTATGCTGCTCTCATTACGGATTTGGCCTATACCGTAAGACTTGTAACTCATAATTTTGATTTCCTAGTGCAATTAGTAAAACAAAATTTAGAGCCAACGCCATCTGTGATCCGAGAGTGGTACAAGTTTTATACCAGAAACCAGTCGCCTAATGAGACAATTCCTCAATATATTTCTAAGCTGAAATCCTTAGCTCAATATTGTGAGTTTAAAGACAGCCTCGATGAAGCTCTAAGAGACAGATTAGTATGTGGTTTGAACAATGAAGCTATACGGAAGAAGTTGTTTGGTGAGAAGGAGTTGACTTTCACAAAATGCCAGGATATAGCACTGACTATGGAGACTGCTGCTGCGGATGCAGCTATGGTGGGAGGTGACCGAAGTGATGCCTCAACAAGTCGAGTGCATCAAGTAAATCTCCAACCTGGGGACAGGCGTTGCTATTGTTGTGGGAAGGCAGGACACTTAAAACCACAGTGCCATCTGCGAGATAACATCTGTAGAACATGTGGAGTCCAAGGACATGTTCCCATTATGTTCCATCGAGGAGGTAGCTCTTCAAAAGATCCATATTCGAGTAAGAAGTCCAACCAGCCAAGTAAGAAAATACATTCAGGGCGCTTCAACTCCAAGACAAAAGGGCGGAGGGTTTACAAGCTAGTGCTAGATGAGTCCGAAGATGAAGCAGAGCAGTCGACTGATGAAAACAGTGAGGAAGATGAGGTGTCATTAAAAAACATTATGGTCAGAAAATTGTGTCTTCGACATAGTGCGTATAAAGAGTGTGTCAGTGTTTCAAGTGATCCTAAAGTATGTGTAGGAAGTGGTAATGTGTCTGAGTGTTCTACTGCCATAAGGGAGTTTCCAGTGCACAAAATAGGTGTTATTGAAAGTGTTGGCAATGACGCCTGGTTTGTTAAGGTAATAGTGGATGGAAAAAAGGATCCTTTCGAGGTAGATACAGGTGCACATGCTACTTGTATGATGATGATGATGATGATAATTGTTGTTTTAAGGGGCCTAACATCTAGGTTATCGGCCCCTGATGGTTTGGGTGATCGTGAAGATGAAAAAGAAAAGCGAACTTAAAACTAAAACTAACTACTAACCTACAAACTAGAAGAAGAAATGGAAAACTAAAGGAGAATAAGGCAAATAAAGGACAGGAGGAAAATAAATGCCCTCAACCCTCGAAGAAGGCGGATTGAGGGACTTGGAAGGAAGGAGAGCCATGAAAGGCAGATAGGAAAGTGAAAGAGGAGAGGGTCCGCCCCAAAGGTAAGGGACAAAAGGGGAAAACGGACCCAGCTCAGGAATCCCTCGGGGTCGCCAACTCCCGAACTCACCAGCCGTGAGCCCCTGAGGGTGTAGCATTATCTAGGGTGCGCCAAAGAGGTGGGGCTACATACACCCGGCCTCCTTGAGGGCCTTAAGCAGAAGGCAGGAGATAACATGAAAAGAAAAAGAAGGCTGACCCCTCGCAGAGGGAGGGAATCAGAAAAGATGAGACAAGGGCCAATTAAGGCGGGAAAGGAAAAGACTCCCTAGGCCTCGGATACCCTAATACCGTCGGGGTCGGAAGAGAACAAGAGTTGACCAAGGGCGGTCGACAGGAAAGAAGACAGAGAGGAGCCCGGCACAAGTAAGTGGAAGCAATGCCGGACTCAGCTGGGGCCCCGTGGTCGCCAACCCACATCTCACTAGAAGTGAGCCCCTGGGGGTGCTACTTGTATGACATATGAAGAATGGTGTAAACATTTCCCTAAAGACAAACTGCGTAAAGTGAAAACAAATATTATTCAATATGACAACACACCTGTAAAGGGTTCTGTGTATTTAGTGAATGTTGTAGCTGAGGTTGAAAATGTAAAGCATTTATTGCCTTTGTATGTCGTGAAATCCTCAGCTAGCTCCACTGTGCTTGGTAGGAATTGGCTTAGATTCCTTCCATTAAAATGGGAAAATGTGGTAAAAGTGCATCAGGTGAAACAACTGGAAGTCTTTCACCATGAAATCAACTCAGTGGAGAAATTAGTAAAGGCTTATCCTGAGGTTTTTACTAAACAACCAGGGACCTTAAAAGGGGCCAAGGGGACCCTAGTACTTAAAGAGAGGGCTCAACCTGTAGCTCTCCAAGCTAGATCTATCCCACTAGCTCACCAATCTCTGGTAGAAAGGAAAATACAGGATATGGTGGATGAAGGAACACTTGTCAAGTTAACAGATGAAAAGTTGGCTCGAACAAGGTGCGCTACGCCCATTGTCCCTATCATAGATCAAGCCAAGAGCGTGGCACCGAAGGTGAGAATATGTGGGGATTTTAAGGTAACCGTCAACCCTAACCTTGTATTGCCCCAATACCCCTTACCAAAGATTGATTAAATTTTTGCAAAGCTAGGAGGGGGCGAAAAATTTACCAAACTCGATCTAAATTGTGCCTACTTACAACTAGAAATGGATGAGCAATCTCAAAACTTGCAGGCGATTGTTACCCCTTGGGGACTGTTCATGTTTACGAGGCATGCTTTTGGTATTGCTTCAGCTCCGGCTATTTGGCAGGCCAAGATGGACAATATTCATCCAGGTCTTAAGAAAACCTTCTGTTATCTTGATGATACTATCATCACTGGGTCATCCCCTGCAGAACACTGGTTCCATTTAATAGTATTGACTGAAAGATATAAAACAGCAGGACTGACTGTCAACATCGGGAAGAGTAGGTTTTTTAAAGATGAGGTTGAGTACTGTGGGCACATTATCAATAGGAATGGATTGGACACTACTAACGAGAAAGTAGAGGCTGTTCAAAAAGCACCTAAACCTGTTACCCAGACCCAGATTTTGTCATTTTGTGGACTTGATGAATTATTATGGTAAATTTTTACCAAACCTGTCTAGCGTTTTAGGTCCCCTGTACCAGTGTGCAAATCAACCAAAGTTTAAATGGAATGCCAAATGTGATAAGGCTTTTGAACGGGCTAAATCTATGTTATTGTCTCATAAGGGTTTGTGTCATTATAATCCAGCAATGCCTTTAGTTTTAGCTTGTGATGCATCTGAAACAGGTATGGGAGCTTGTCTATCTCACATATTCTCAGATGGGACAGAAAGACCCTTATTGTTTGCTAGTTCTACATGGAGTAAAGCAGAAAAAAACTATTGTATTTTGGATAAGAAAGCCAAGGCTATTATTTGGGGCGTGAAGAAATGTGACTTGTATCTAAGAGGGCGTCATTTTACGTTGGTGACAGACCACAAACCACTTATCTATAATTTTAGTCCTAAAACTTCACTATCCTCAATATGTGACAAAAGGCGCCAAAGGTGGGCTGAACTCTTGTCTCAATATGACTATGACATTATCTATCGCAAAACGTATGAGAACTGTAATACTGATCGCCTATCTAGATTGCCATTGCCTGCACAGACTAAACCTAATGAAACTGTTTTGCATATAAATTTTCTCTTGCTAGATAGTGCCCCTGTTACAGCAAAAGAAGTTGCTAATGAAGGCGATTCTAGTTGACCGTTAGTTACGATCTGGACACGGCGTCCAATTTGAAAGTTTGTCTCTCGAGGAGAGGAGACGAGCTCTAGGTAAGCTCCGACTGGAAGTCTTGACGACTGTAGCACGAGTGAGGCCAGCTCAACGAAGCGTGGAGAGACCAGGGAAGGGAAAAGATTGGGGGTAGGAGACAAAGGTATATACATAAGAATAACCAACATTATGAAAATTAATTCTCTTGATGAAATGGTCTTCAAAGTGTTGATAGCAGGCGTCACTAGCGAAGCCTGGTGGATGAAAATTAGACGAAGTCCTCTTGATCACGGAGGTGATAGCGGGCGATAGCGACGAGATCTGTTGGCCAGATTGGTAAGGAAATCCTCTTGTACATGGAGAAATTGAGGAACTTCAGAGATTCGCTGCTAGATGACGCTAGGTGGGTCATGGAAGATATATATCTAGAACAGACTCACAGGTAATGTAAGCAAAGTATACCAACAAAGAGAAACCAGGAGATCACTGTTGGTGTTTGCGAAAAAAAATGAAATAATGAAATAAAGCAAAGAGAAGCAAAAGCTCACTCTGTCTTACCTACGTCCGAGTCTGCATATGTCACAATGCATTTGACATCATTATTGTCCTTACACAGATCTGTGAGCGCCCAGTATGCTGTCATTATGGCCGCCGTTAATTCTGCCTCGTTCTCCGTCGCGGGATGATGGAATGCCTGAGCCCAGGCCAGACGCTGCGGTGCATGATATCCGGCGATGCTGTAAGGTGTGGCGTCTGAGTACATCTCCACCACTTCCCCGGTGGCTCGTACATCTCTTGTGGCGGCGATGAAGTCTGACGTCAGCAGGCGTCGTGGCCAAAAATATTCCTCTGAGAGGACGTGTCGGGGCACGAACATGGGCCAGTTCATGACCACACACGCCCAGCTCAGGAAGCCCGCTGCTTGTTCCCTCTGCTTTGCGTTATACCAGTGCAAATCTCGAACAGTATCTTGTACGCGGCGCTGCGTGGTTTGTTGCAACACGACACACGAGTTTGGTATGTTAATGACCACCCCCAGGTAGGTGATCACTTGCATGGGGTGAGGATGCACTTAGAATCGTTCAATGTAATACCGAGGATCACTTTCATGTACAACACAATTTCGTCCACTGGTATCTTCTCACCGTGCAGGAGCCAGTCATCTAGGTATGGTATCATGGATATCCCGAGTTCCTTTTCGATCACTTCCTTGACCCCTTCCACCCATCGTTGCATGATGGACGGAGCGAGGCTGTGTCCCATCGGAACGCGTGTCCATATGTAGTGTTTCTGATTGTGATAGACCCCATAGAACATCTCGGATTTACGGCTTAATGGAAGCTGATAGAATCCAGATTTTAGATCCAACTTGAGAGCCAGGTGCGTAGGTGGGATCGATGTCATCGCCTGGGCCGCGCTTTGCAGAGTGAACTTAGGAGTTGTGATGTATTGTGTCCACTCACTCAGGTCGTATATGACCCTGAGTAGGTAATATAAGCCGAAGCTGGGACAGGGGCTAATACGCAAGATGGCGGCCGCGCAGCGAGCCCTATGTTATTCTTATGGAGGGGACAGTCATAGCTGGGCCAGGGGCTAATGCGCAAGATGGCCGCCACGCCCTGAGACCGTGAATGACGTCACAGGGACAGTTCGGCCGTGTAGTTGCTAAAATAGAATATTTATTATTATTATTATTATTATTATTATTATTAGGTAATCATGGATTGATTATGTACAATCAAGACCAGCCTTATATTGTCCACTTTTTGGTGTAGTGGCTAGCATTCTTAGCTGTTACTGTGGAGGCCTGGGTTAGAGTCTTGGCTTTGTCAAGGTTTTTAATTTTGGGATGAGGGTTGGAACGTGGTACGCTCAGCCTCATGAGGTGAAAGTGTGAAAATGTGGTTTCATTTATACCTCAACTTTTACTATTGGCAAATTCAGGGGTCCCCCCAGGGGCTCACATCTAGTGGGCGTGGGTTGGCGACCACGGGGCCCCAGCCGAGTCCGGCATTGCTTCCACTTACTTGTGCCGGGCTCCTTTCTGTCTTCTTTCCTGTCGACCTCACTTGGTCAACTCTTGTTCTCTTCCGACCCCGACGGTATTAGGGTATCCGAGGCCTAGGGAGTCTTTTCCTTTCCCGCCTTAATTGGCCCTTGTCTCATCTTTTCTGATTCCCTCCTTCCGCGAGGGGTCAGCCTTCGTTTTCTTTTCATGTTACCTCCTGCCTTCTGCTTAAGGCCCTCAAGGAGGCCGGGTGTATGTAGCCCCACCACTTTGGTGCACCCTAGATAATGCTACACCCTCAGGGGCTCATGGCTGGTGAGTTCGGGAGTTGGCGACCCCGAGGGATTCCTGAGCTGGGTCCGTTTTCCCCTTTTGTCCCTTACCTTTGGGGCGGACCCTCTCCTCTTTCGCTTTCCTATCTGCCTTTCATGGCTCTCCTTACTTCCAAGTCCCTCAATCCGCATTCTTCGAGGGTTGAGGGCATTTCTTTTCCTCCTGTCCTTTATTTGCCTTATTCTCCTTTAGTTTTCCATTTCTTCTTCTAGTGTGTAGGTTGGTAGTTGGTTTTAGTTTTAAGTTCGCTTTTCATTTTCATCTTCACGATCACCCAAACCATCAGGGGCCGATAACCTAGATGTTAGGCCCCTTAAAACAACAATCATCATCATCATCATCATCAAATTCAGGGGTATATCTTAACTTAAGGCAGTGGCAGCCTCTTTTCTAATCCTTATTTTATTACAAATACACACACTAATACAGCCATTACAATAACACAGGTTATTAGACAAATTCCACACTCAACCAAGTACGCGAGGATATTTGTCAATAATGTCACGAAACCCTAAAAAAGCAACAAAAAACAAGGTCTGGGTTTGATTCCCGCATTAACCAAGAAATTTAATTCTGGGCTGAGGGTTGAAACGGGGTACACTCAGCCTTGTGAGGCAAAACTAAAAAGAAGTGGGTTTAATTCTTACCTCAACCATTTTACCGAACCCAACTACACCTAACCTCGACTAACCTAACCCTACCTAACCTAACCTAACCTAACCTCACCTAACCTAACATAACCTCAGTTCACCGAACCAAGCATTTCCTCACCTAACTTTACCTAACCTAACCTTACCTATTTTTACCTAACCTAACTTTACCTAACCTAACCTTTAAAGCTAAGCCAAAGGCTAATCAACACACCCAAAGTATATAAGGCACATGCAAATTTCTTTTTGCTAGTCTTATAGAGAGTAAGGTAAAGCTAACACTTGCACTGTGACTACTGTGCAAGATGTTCGCTACACACAGCCAGCTTAGGATTATAAAGTCAATTAAGTTTTAAAAAGTAAAAGCTTTTATTAATTTTTATTTTATTTTCATATTTTACACATTGCAATTTATCAATTTTTAATTTACAGTTTTTAAAATTTTAGTTTTAAGTTTTTGAATTTTGTCAGTATGGAAACATGGATTTCCAATTTTGTTGTTTACATGTTTTTGATTTAGTCCATGTCGAAAAGTTCATATTTGCGAAACACGATTTTTCATTACATAAAACAAGGCTGTATACCTTATCCCAAAGCATATAGGTAATACATGGGTTATACTATACTTTTGGCTGCCTAGTTTTAGCTACCTAAGGGTAATTTCTCAACATTACTAGAGGTTAACAGTAGGATTGGGAGCGGGAAGTGTTAAGTAATTAGAAAAGTACAAGCAGTGTCCATACAGTATTTTTTATTCATTTTAAATACATTTACAATATTTACACATAATACATTTTTTCTTGTTTTAGGATTTTCATATCCATAACGTAACCCTTTAAGCATGGTCAACGGCTGAGTAATGACCATAGGCATGTGTACCTATACCATCCGAATCAATTACTCTTTTATCATCACCAGGAAACAAAGCAATTTTGTTTAGTCTCATAGATGATATGTCATGTTGCTTAGAAGCAATAATGTTCATTGGTATTCTTTTTACATTGTTTTTCATTACACAATCCTTATAATCTTGAAAGCTTATACAATTTTTGACAACACCTCTGTTAATACCTTTAATCTTTTTGGTTTCTTTACCATTTATGTGTAAAGCGTACATTTTAGCTCTAAGTCCAACAAATGCTTTTATAATTTGTCCACAAGCCTCGTCTTTAAATTTCCCCAACGTTTTCTTGTTTGATGTAGAGTAACATATATGATTAGTAGGATAATCAGATGTGTCCAGGTGTTCTAGGAAATCCAACTTGTCTTGATATACATCTTGGGTGTTAACCAAATAAATGAACGAGTCGGTATCCATATACATGAGTTTAAGATTGTCCATGTCATAATAGGGTAGCAGGACATCATAGTGGTGGGAATACATGAGAGTTTTTGAAATATCCAGTATACACATTCCAATATATATAGGCTTATTGAATACAATGTTACGTTTAGCCGTGTGGAAAGCAGCTAGGTTAGGACCATAAATTGTTCTGTCAATAAATGTCGGCTTTGCTATTAGCTTTTCTGCCTGTTTGCTGTCAGTCACAAGACGTATGTCTATTCTTTTACGAATATTTTCCATTCTTTTTCCAAAAATGGCATTGTTGAATAATTTGTACAGATTTTTTTCAAAATCATTTTTGGCTTGTTTTCGAAGGTTGTTATTAAAATCAGCGTATGCCTTTAGCCAAGGTCTTTGTTTAAAATTTAACACACGATGAATTTTTACCAATTTTAGTCCATGATCTAGAGCCTGTTTAAGTGCCATGTAATGAACAACGTACCGCCTTCGATTTCCAAGATGAGGAATTAGTTTTTTCAAAGACGAATCCTTAGGATGTGTACACTCTGGTAGGAAAGGTAAATCGTTGTGTAGATCATGAAGGTCAGATGGGTAATCAACATCAACGTCTAGAATGTATCCCACAGGATCGTCTTCCTTTAACGTTCCTAGATCAACAGTACTCCACCAATGGTATCCTTACCTTGACGCGGTGGTGGAGCTTGCGTGGTCAAATGATCCTGAGAGCTATGCCGGCGGTAGCTTAGCTACTGGTAGGGTCTCCCAAGCCGGACAGGTCGAAGGTGATGATCCAGACTAAACGGGATACTCTGGCCCTCCAGGTTGGGGGTTGGACGTGGGGATAACAACCCCACACCATAAAAAAGAACCTGTTACGAAACAAGGACAATTGCCTCGGAAGGACGGATTTAACAGAAGACAACCTCGGCCTGGATTACGGAAAAGATATTTGTATATTGCGACGTGGAATGTAAGAACGATGTTGAGACCAGGAAAGATGAATGAAATAGGAGAAGAGATAACTAAATTTAATTTAGACATTGTAGTGTTACAAGAGGTAAGATGGCAAGGACAAGGAATGATAGATAAAAGGGAATATTCACTATTGTATAGTGGTCCAAATAGCAGAACAGGACAACATGGTACAGGATTTATAGTATCCAAGTCAGTAAGGAATAGTATTATGGAATATGAAGCCATAAATGAAAGATTTTGTAAATTGCGCATCAAAGGAAGATTCAGGAACATATCCATATTGTCAGTGTATGCACCAACTGAAGAGAAAGATGATGATGAGAAGGAAGAGTTCTATGAACAATTGGAACAGATATGCGGTGAGATACAGAGATACGATACATTGATAATAATGGGTGACTTTAACGCAAAGATTGGGAAGGATCTATTGATGAGATGTGCAGGGGAACATACACTACATGATGTTAGTAACCAGAATGGCACACTACTTGGTCATTTTGCCATCAGGAACAATATGGTGATCAAAAGCACATGTTTCCCACATAAACGAATACATCTAGGTACCTGGAAGGCTCCTGATTCTACAATCGTGAATCAAATAGACCATGTGTTAATCAATGCAAGATACTCTTCGTCAATTATAGATGTGCGGTGTTGTAGAGGACCAAATTGTGATTCAGATCACTATCTAGTCAAAGCAGTACTTAGAGAAAATCTGGCTAAAACGAAAACAGAATCTGAAACCTGGAAGAACAGTATAAACGTTGAAAGACTAGGAGATGAAAGAATTAAGGAGGAATATCAGAGAGAAATACAAAAGAAATTAGAAGAAGAAAAAGAGAGGGATGATCTCAATGAAGAGTGTAAGAAAATAGAGGAAGTAGTTAAACTGGCTGCAGAAGAAATAATCGGAAAGAGGCAGCAAACCCGGAATGAATGGTTTGATCAAGAGTGTAGGGAAGCAATAGAAGAGAAGAATAGAGCAAGAGAAAAGATGATCTTGAGAGAAACAAGAAGCAACTGTGAACATTATAGGCAACTGAGGTTGAATGCCAACAAAGTATGTAGAAGAAAGAAAAAGGAACACACAAAGAAACAATTTATAGGAATAGAAGAATTAAACCAGGGAAGTGAAGTAAGAAAATTCTATGCGGCAATTGGTAAAATGGGGAAAGGTTTCCAACCTAGGGAAAGAAGATGCAAGGATAGACAAGGGATGATACTGAATGATGAGAACAAAGTGTTAGATAGATGGTCTGAACACTTTAAGGAACTTCTAAGTGAAAGTGTAGAGCCAGAAATTGAACAACATATGCAACAAAACGAGGGACAAGAAGTAATTAGATCAGAATCAGAGAATGAGAATGCAAGTATTACGAGTCCTACAGAATCAGAGAATGAGAATGCAAGTATTATGAGTCCTACAAGATTTGAAGTGGCAAATGTAATGAAGAAAATGAAAAACAACAAATCACCAAGGGAAGACAGTATAGTAGCAGAAATGATAAAATATGGAGGAGCGGCATTGGAAGATAGAATACATAAACTATTGGAAAGAATATGGGAAGAAGAGAACATGCCAGATGGATGGAGGGGAGGAATAATATGTCCTATATTTAAGAAAGGAGATAAACTAGCATGTGAGAATTACAGAGGAATTACTCTATTGAATGTTGTTTACAAGATCCTATCAGGTATCCTGAAAGAAAGAATGAAGATATTTTCAGAAGAAATTCTGAGTGAATATCAGTGTGGTTTTAGACCCAACCGGAGTACAACGGATCAAATCTTTGTAATTAGGCAGATGATGGAAAAGTTTTATGAACATGATATTGACCTCCACATGCTCTTTATAGATTTTAAACAAGTTTTCGATAGTGTATGTAGAGAAAGACTATATGAATTACTAGGAGAAATGAGGATACCTGGAAAGATAATCCGGCTGATAAGGATGACACTAGATAACACATGGGCACGAGTGAAAAATGGAAATAAGCTGAGTAAACCCTTTAGAATTAATATGGGTGTAAAACAAGGAGATGGATTGTCTGCAGTACTCTTTAACCTTGCACTACATAAAGCAATCAGTAAAGTGGACCAGGGAGACACTATTTTTAACAAATCAAGTCAGATCTGTGCTTATGCAGATGATGTAGTGATCATAGCAAGAGAGAAGCGTACACTGAAAAGAGTATATTTAGAATTAGAGAAAGAGGCTACAAATATTGGGTTATTAGTGAATGAGAGTAAAACTAAGAGCATGGTAATGTCCACATCTAACACAAGAAGAGCCCCGCATGATATTAAAATAGGCGATAAGACATTTGAGGGTGTGACACAATTTAAGTATCTAGGAGTACTTATTAACAACCAGTGTGATATGACAAACTGTATTAAAGATCGATTACAGGCTGGAAACAGAGCATACTATGCAAACATCAAGATGCTCAGGAATCAACTTATATCGCGTACAACCAAAATGAAGATATATAAGACAATGATAAGACCAGTAGTGACCTATGGCTCTGAAGCTTGGACATTAACTACGGATGATGAGAATACTGTGAAGTGTTTTGAAAGGAAAATACTGCGAAGAATATATGGCCCTGTTAGAGAGGAAGATGGATGGAGAATACGATATAACCATGAACTAAACGAATTGATTGGAAAACAAGATATCGTAAAGTTTATAAAGGCACAGAGAATCCAATGGTTGGGACATATAGAGAGGATGCCGGAGAGCCAGATGCCCAAGAGAATGTTGAAAGGGAGGCTATTCTCCAGGAGGAGGAAAGGACGTCCTAAGAAGAGATGGTTGGATGGTGTGACTGCAGACCTCGTCGCAATGGGAGTGAGAGGATGGAGGAGCAAGGCGATGGATAGACCAACATGGAGAGCAGTTGTCCAAGAGGCCAAAACCCACCCCGGGTTGTAGCGCCATGGAGTAAGTAAGATCAACAGTATCTGGAGAAACCCACTGAAATCCACCATAGGGAAGAGAGTGACACATAGCCCACCCATATTGATTGTTGGCATCATCATAGGTAATAAACTGTGACGGTTTCTCGGAGTCATAGGTTTCCATGTATTTATTGTTAGCTTCAGCATACCGATGAGACACCTGGCATATGCCCCCACGAATTCCAGACTCTATTAAAAGAATCTGATGATAATCCTGTAGCAATTCCAGTTCAATTCCAGTGTAAAGGGGCATTGCCTCGAAACTTAAACCAGGCGAAGTAAAGAAGTGTGCAGCATCCACTCGATGTGATTCTAGTGTTTTGTTTCGAAAAGTTTCAAAGCTATCTGCAAGAAGAAGTACATCTGAAGTTAGGTAAAGGTCGTTATATTCCCCTAGAGTTTTAGTGTTGAACTGGTTCCAGACATTTTAGCATGCTCATAGTCATCTTTACTAACATCTTCTTGACTTAATTTGTTAAGGAATGCCTCTTTTGGAGGTAAACACGTTTCACTTAACTTTTCCCATGAATCAATGTAATCATAACAAAATACACATTTACGAGTCATGAGCGTTGCATTTTCTTTTCCAAAGTACTTGTCTGTTTCAGGGTATAATGTTAAGTTGGTAACTAAGTTTTCCAAACTACTAGGCATTAACCGAAACGTATCCACAAATCAAAGCTTGACATTTCCAACATATTTGGTGAAAGAGATGTACTTTTCTTTGGAGTTAGAGATAACGTCCACTCTCTCAGTAGTATACTCCAATTGCTTTACAATGAAATTTGCGTCGTAGCCACTCATATTATGTAGAAATACAGGAACAGGGTTGCGTGTTTTACACCTCAAATTACAGTTATTGTGAGCACTTCCACGGTATTCCCCTGTAATATGACAATGTTCTCGAACTTTCCAGTCCTCTTTGGTAAATGGTTTATGACACAAATAACAGGTTTTAGAAGATTGGAACTCTACTTCTTGATGCTCAGTTAAAGCCTTTGGAACCTTTAAGCTGTAAAGACGATCAATTTCATTAGCTATTGAGATCAAACAGTCCATAAACTTTTCTGCAGCGTCAGATCCACGATAAATAACAGGTTGGCACGGAAGGTTTGTCTTTATGTGTTCCACAGCTGGTGAGGGTTTAACATATATAGCAAAGCTCATAGGAACACGACTCTGGTATGGCACTGTACAACTTGCCTCAGGATTAGGTAGACATGTTTGATATGGTAACAGTATACTTTCAAAATCTGCATAGATAACGTAAGGTATTCTAAGCATTTTTTCCACATTTACAAATTTCACAATTTGGTTTTTAATAGGCATTTCAACCCTAGCAATGTCATGATGGACACACAAAGCTCTATGTTCTTTTAATTTTTCCATTCCTTGTTGCCCATATTGATTATCGAAGTGAGTAAAACACCGTTTACATGTATATATCTTATGTCCATGGCGGGTAATCTGATGTCCTACTAGTTTATCAAAATCTTTGATAAAGACGTAGTGGTTCTGGCCGGATGAAGAACTTAGCAGAAGGAGGTCACGATTATCTTGTAACTCTTGATCCACAACCTTTAGAGGAAA
Organism: Meconema thalassinum; assembly: GCA_946902985.2. Taxonomy (NCBI): domain Eukaryota; kingdom Metazoa; phylum Arthropoda; class Insecta; order Orthoptera; family Tettigoniidae; genus Meconema; species Meconema thalassinum. The sequence goes on along the minus strand of OX336392.1, from coordinate 497,364,885 downwards.
CAGTTTGTTGTCTTCTTTCAGTCCAAATACATTGATGGATATGTCGTTGGCTTTCTCAAATTTGGGAATGTCATCTAGCGATGTAGGAAACGATATTACTGAAAAATCATACTTGTTTTCAAGGTCCTTGTATTTACTAATGCGTTCAGCTTTCGTTTTAACAAGTTTTGCTAAAATGGCGTACATAAAACACCTCTCATCCTTAAAGTTTTGAGGATTAATGCAGGCTTTTCTTGCTTTTATAGCTGCTGGTAATGGAATATATGTGCTACCACGCAAGGGATTGTACTTATTTATTTTCAATCGTACTCCTTCCACTGCTAACAAAGCCCAATTACTGCCTTTTAGCTCAGATTCTTCCATTTCAGTAGTTAACTTTGTAAATTGTGTTTCCAAGAAACTACTTAAGTCTGTTTCCAAAAATAGGGCCTGATTTCGTGTTTTAAAAGCACGATCTGTAATTTCGTTAGTGGACGTATGAATGAATCTACATTCAGCCAAAAGATTAACTTTGATTGACTTGTGTTTTGCTAGTTCTTTCCGCATAGCTTGTATTATTTGCTGTTTGGACTCTTTAAGGTATGAATTTAAATCCTTAAACGTATCACAACGTATAAAATAGGATTTAAGACGACCTTGAAAAGACGTTTCATATTTAGTAAGTCCATTATTATCAGGAACCATTGAGAGCAGGTAATGTTTTGTAGGCTCAGTTTTTTGTCTTTTAGCTGCTGACACAACATTAAAACATTCTTCATGGCGACGCCCATTGTAGGCATTGTTAAATTTACTGCCACAAGTTTTGCACTCATAAAATTTACCACACGATACTTCGTGACGCTTTCTATCATAGTCCCGAAGAAAAGTCTTTCCACACTCTTTACACATATAGCTAGGCATGGTTTCTTCCACCATGGATGTTGATTTCTGCAAATAGCTGCTTACTGCGTATCACAAGGCTGTAGGCTGGTCAGTGAGACGGTCTTGCACGATGTGAACACTGCAAAAGGTAGTAATCAACTGATTGTATTCCTGCTAAGAGACCTCTTATATAACCTAATCAAGACCAACAGCTACTTACCACGTAGTACACGGCTATAGCCTAGTGGGTGAGACGATCTTTCACAATGTGATCACTGTTAAATGTAGTAGTCAACTGAAAATATTCTTACACCATACTGAAGGTTATCAGGTACTCACTGCATATCAAAAGGCTGTACACTCATGTGTTAGACACTCTCTCTTGCTAAGGACCCCTATATTCCCTATACAAGGATATACATGTTAGTTCTAAACACTTAATGGTTATTTGTATATTAAATTTATATACAGCTTATACGAGCACGTTTTTCACGCAATAAAACTTTGTCAAATAGCCACATGCGACACGCAAAGTATGTTTCCGCTATCTAGCGGTGACTATGAGAACTATCTGAACGACAGCATGGTACCTAGCGCTCCGTATCATTACTGAACGATCAGTATGCTATCTAGCGGTTGATATCAAAAATTACTCAACTACCAGCATGCTACCAACCGGTCGATATGACAACCCACTCGACTAAAAACAACAACACACTAAGATTCCATGAATTCCAGAGTACTTTTAGATTAATTATCGACTCTCAACTCTTATAACTATGTCTATCCCACTCTGTCAGAAACACGATATTTAAATTTTTGCTCGATGTCACTACTGAAGTGATAATGGGTTTTCCGATCCTATCACTATAAATTCATTACCCCCGCTCTTATCTCGGTCTCGACAACAACCATGCCTATTTTTACTATGTCAAATGATGTAATGTTCGGGGTGCAAAGTGGGTGCAAAGTGAGTGCAAAGTGGGTATAAAGTGGGTGCAAAAGTGAGTGCAAAAAGTGGGTGCAAAAAGTGGTGTGTAAAAGTGGTACCCTATTTGTAATGGCTTATTTGACAAGTTATTTTGTGGTACCCTATTTGTAATGGCTTATTTGACAAGTTATCTTTGTCAATGTATTTAGATGATCTTTCTCTTGTTCTTGGAAAGTATCTCAACCCTTTTTATGATAGCATAATGCTTACCGGCATGTTTGTAAGCAACAACACACTAAAATTCCAAGAATCCAAACTACTTACTCTAAGGTTAATGATTGCCTCTCAACTCTATTCTACGCCTAGTCAAAAACATTATACATTTCAAATTTTTCAAAAAAGGTAAATTGGGGCAGTAGGCTATATGTTTAATCTAAAAATCATATAAAATCATATGCTAACTACAACACTTAAGTCAATCCCACTCTCAGTCAAAAAATATTATATTCTTTAAATTGTTCCAAAAAATATTTGGAAAGTAGGCTATATTTTGAAAACTAATCATCCTAAAAAGTCATATATAGACTCAAACCAATGGCTTTTATGTACTTAATCGTTAGAAGAAAACATGGAATTTTACATTTTTCCAAAAAATGTTCATTTTTAAAAATGGGCTATATTTTGTAAACTATGAAATTTACAAAAAAATGTTTGACATAAATGACAGGTATTTACCCCCTCTACCCAAAAACCAAGTCCCAGGTCTCTGGGGCAAAATCCAAGAAAGGTTCAATTTTGAAAGTAGACGATATTTTGAAAACTAATCATTCTAAAAAGTCATATATAGACTCAAATACATTTTCTCTAAGTCCTTTAACGTTAGAACAAAACTTAACACATTTTCAATTTTTCCAAAAAACGGTCAATTTTCAAATTTGCCAATATTTTGGAAACTAAGAATTTTACGAAAAAGTTTGTTCAACGTAAATGAAAGATCTTTACCCCCTCTACCCCAAAAATAAATTGTAGGTGCCTAGGACAAAAAATGTGCAGTAGTGTGTTGGTGACAGTTCAAAACCCTCCTCCTCCTCCCCTCCTCCCAAGATGGCGGCCGTAGCTTAACTTAACCTAGCGTATCCTAACAAGATGGCGGCTGAAGCTTAACTTAACCTAGCCTAACCTAACAAAATGGTGGCCGTAGCTTAACCTTACCTAACCTACGAGGTGTGATTAAAAGTTCCAAAAAGGTGGTTGCGACTTAACCAAACCTACCCTAGCCTAACCTAACCTAACCTACAAGGTGTGATCAAAAGGTTCCAAAATGGCGGCTGTAGGTTAACTTAACCTAACCTAACCTAACTTAGACTAAACCTACGATGTGCGATCAAAATATTTTCAAGATAGTGGTCATAGCTTAACTGAACCTAGCCTAACCTAACCTAACCTAAACCTACGACGTGTTATCATAAAGTTCCAAAATGGCGGTCGTAGCTTAACTCAACCTAACCTAACCCTACGAGGTGTGATCAAAAAGTTCCAAAATGTGTGGAGGAATGTGGAGGAGGGTGTTTGGAGAACTCTTAAAAACTACTGGGGTGGGGGGTGGGGTAGTAAGAAATAAAAACAGTATTAATTATTATTCAGCATGAGAGTTTTTTAATTCGTTAAAACGTACAATACATCTATTGTTTTATACCCTCATAAATTTATATAGAGAATGTCCACCATGATTTAGGTCCTCGAGCACACTTTCTGACATATCATTAAAACGTGTAGGAAGGAATGTCTGAAAATTTTCACTAACACATAGTACAAGTTCACCATACATTGTGTCCACTTTTTGAATGTTGATGATACGGAATGGGGTAGCATTGGTAATTCAGTGAGCTTTTTTCTCTCTAATCCACAGTTCTGCCCCATAGCATTGAAAATGTTTATTGTAGTAGCCTGTAAAGAAACAAAAATATGTCTGTTACAGTTTAGCTATAAGTGACCAGAACCACTATATATATATCATTTTATTCTAAGAGCTTTCCATAGTGATAAGAAAAAAGAGCTTACCATAATGATGGATTGAGTGTAAGTAAACGTCTTTTGCTGCTTGATGCCACTACTAAAGTGATACTCATACAACAGACAAGTGAGTTCATGTTTCGCTGACGTAATCGTATGTTTCCACGCACTTCCTGTGTTGAGCGCGTCATAGTGGCTAAATTTAAAAATCTGACCTTCATCTTATTGTGTCTGTTCCCTTGATATTTCCGCTTTTTCTTCGCACCAGATCGGCTTTTAGAACCCATTTTATACGCACTCACAAAGAAAAGCTCACAAGTCACAATGAGAGAGATCACACGGACACAAGGTAGCTGACATATTTGTTTATGTCTGTTGCTCGGCAATGGTATCCTACTCCAAAGAGGTTATTCAAACACTGAAGTCTTTGGAATATAAAAGTAATGACATATATTGTTCACAACCAAAACTAAGAACTATATACCCAGAAGGAATGCATGGAGGGAGATTCGAAAAAGAAAATCTGACAAGATATTCACTGTAGGATGTAGGCAGGACACTGCAGCCACTCCCCATAACACGTGCGCATGAGGCTATTTAAGTCTCATTTTCAGGCACTTACAGTTGGAATATATGTATGAATTACCAGTATATCTCATTTTGAAGAAGATATATCTAGCTTTCATTTCCGATGAAAAAAATTAAAAGATTTTTTTTTTAGAAAAATGACATTTTCAACGTTGCAACACACCTTAATACCATATTTGTTGACAAAACAAACTGAGACTAGAACAGTGCAGGAAAGAAGGGATGGAGGTCATGATAGGAATATCTATTTTAGAAACCTGAGATATGAGCCTAGGTATAGAAGATTCCGGGAAGGAAGGCCCTATCAGCAGCAAAACAATCGGTACAATAATTACACCAGAAGAACGAGATATTACCACAATAATAATTATAGATACAACAATAACAACTATAATAATGGGAACGGTAAGATTCGAGGGTACAACCGTTACAAGAATTTCCGTGATGATGTCTTGACCAAAGAGCAATACGAGGAAAGGCATAGAGAGAGTCAAGAATACCTTAAAGAAATTAGGAAAGGAGAGGTTCCTAAAACTGATAGAGAGGATGTAAAATATGATAATCCTCAACCCAGTACTAGCAAGTGTAACCCTATGAGGTTACATGTTCTTTTGCATGTTCTTTTGTTCTTATATTTCTGTTCCTAGCTATAGAGTTTCACATCTGTGGACATACAGTAGTATCTATTTATATGTTTGTTTTTCTTAACCCCTTTGATTTTTTCTCTTCGTGTTTTTATTCCATGCTTATTATTCTTTGCTATGATGTTAGGTTAGTTGAATTTTTAGTTCCATGAGGGATGATTATTGAGATGTTTTCGATGGAAGATAAGCAAATGATATGGTAATGAAATGTTACAAGTTGGCTCTCCCTTATGGTAATAATTACCACCACGGCCCTGATAACCACAAAAAGCAGTAAGTAACAGTGGCGAAGCGTGATATTTTTTGTAGGGTAGGCTGAAGTTGAATGAATTACGAAAGTAACAAACGTGCTCAACTCCTCAAAATTCACAGCTTGAGTCTACTGGAAAGGCTGTGTCCCCACCCGCAGTGTCCCTTAACTCATCAGAGGTCGGGCCTTTTTTACGTTAATGGGGCACACACAGTTACTCATACCATGTATGGAAAAAATTAAAATAGAACAATTATCTCAACTAAATTGCATTCTCCACGTACACAGTCATAATAGAGCAGATGTGTTATTTCAAATAATTAAATCTAATTCGACAAGGAGCATCAGTAAATTAATACATTATCACTCACCATTAAATTTTTTTGTAGACAAGTTTGATCCTTCTGTCCTTTTTCTGGGCGTAGACGTCGATAACTCGAGAAATGAATTCTTGACGTTTGGAAGAAGATTTAACAGTTCTCTTCTCTATAGCCAAAATTGCCAAATTTGATAGTCTATCGTTCGTCATTGTGTTGCGGAGGTACGTTTTAACACGTATCAATGTACTCATGCTTCTTTCGCATGAAGCAGTGGTCGCCAGAACTGAAAGTACCAAGGAAAGTAGCTTCACGCACTCGGGCGCACATTTTTTAATCCATTGTGTATAATGTATTTGAATAAATCCCTAGGCGATAGGTGTTTATTCTCACTGCTATAAACGAACATAAGTTCTCCTGTCAGTTTTTCATAATCGAAGAATGGATACACTTAAAACAATTTTTCGAGAATAAATATCGGGAAATTATTTGGCCTACTGTAATACAAAAAATTTTCCTGATCTACCAATTCCGTAAAATCTAGCTTCTGAAAGTCCTGGAATCTGGTTTCCATATTCACTACTATAGTGTCAACTATTTCAAACGAAAGTCTCTTCAATTTCTGTGATCCTGCTTGATTTAGAGTAGTTTTAAGTTCACCTGCTGAATTTAGGAGAGAGTTAGCTTTCTCTGTGTATGTCTACCCCTTATTATTCTCGTTTTCCAACGGGGTCGGGGATGAGATGCGATGGAAGTCTTTGTGGCGATGGTTTTTACGGCCGGATGCCCTTACTGACGCCAACCTCATGAGAGGAGTTAATGAGAGATGAAATGAATGATGGTGAATGAAACTGGGCAAGGATGTGGAAGGAAGCGGCCGTGGCCTGTCAGAAGGTACCGTCCCAGCATTTTCCTGGTGCTGAAAATGGGAAACCACGGAAAACCATTTCAAGGAAGGCCGACGGTGGGGCTCGAACCCACGCGTCTACCGAGTCAGCAGAGAGCTTGGCCCCATGACCTAATGCTGTGCTTCAGCCAGCGTAGCCACTACTGTCGGTAGTTAGTTTTCTCTATGCAGGCAAGAAATACTACCTCACATCTTAGTTTATCAACCGCCTTGGTGCAATTTTCAATTTCGTACTTGCAACGTCTTAAATCTACGGTTTTGCTTTGCAGGATGTCAAACAATACACCCGTATGCTGAAAAGTCAAATTATAAAGCTGCAGCAAAAAAAAAAAAAAGAAGCGTCAGATCATTCAATACATTGCCGAGTCCAAATGCCTGATGTAAGGAATTATCATCCCATCCATCATTGTCTATAATATCATGAAATGCGGCTTGTAGTTCCGCATAATGAAGGATAATTTTTGCAACAGCGCGAGAATGAAAGTTCCATCTTGTTTCACATGAGCTTGGCAATTTGAAACCCCTTGCTCTAAGAAGATCGCTTCTTTCACTAGAACGGCTAATGAAAGTATGGAATCCTGCGAGGTTTGCTACAAAAATCTTAACTTGCGTAATTGTTTTACAAGCATAAAGCAGAACCAAATTTAATTGATGCGCGTAGCAATGAATGAAGAGGGCATGAGGATATTCTTGTTTTACAATACAGTGAACACCAGCATTTTTACCTGCCATTGCACTGCATCCATCGTAAGTTTGGGATATTAATTTCCCTTTCGAGATCTTCCAGGTTTTGAGGATGTCAAGCAAAACAGCGGCTATACCTTGAGCACTTCGGTCTTTTGAAACGTCATAAAATCCGACGAATCTATCTTCAATTTCTCCCGATTCGTTATTGGCATAACGGAAAATAACGCTCATTTGACTTGTAGTTGAGACATCCGTGGTTTCATCAGCCTGTATGGAAATAAACGGACTATTTTCAAGTTCACTAAAAATCTGTTCTCTAACTACTTCCGTGATGCATTCGAGTAGTTCATTTTGTGTGTCAGAGGAAGTGCCTTTATATACCCCATCGGATAGTAAATGATCTTTCATATACGGTTCTTCCTCTGCCAAGAAATACAATAATTCTAAATCCTTTGTTTAAAGACGTCTCAGATTCATCGTGACCTCTGAGAGCTAACTCTTGCCACGCCAGGAAACAGAGAGTTGAAATCAGTCTTTTCATTATATTCCAATTTCGCCCGACTTTTTCATTGTGTTTCAAAGCTGCAAGACGAATCGCCTCAGAAAGTGCATGGTCAATTCTAGCGGTACATAAATGATTATATTTAACAGCTGCTGTGATGTGTGAAATTGAACACTCATGGTTTTTTTTTTGCCTTAGAAAGAAAATTTTTAAGAATTTCCTCACCAACCCCTCTTTTGCCCCATTCTAAATTGTCTTTAGCAAAAAGCACACAATAAAAATAAAATAATCTATTTCGGGTAGCACTACCACTCAACCATGGTTTCGACTCGTACCATTGTCTCTGAAACCGTCTTACAAACTTTCCATAGATTTTATGAAGTGACAAGCTTGGCGTGGGCTTCCGTTCTTTCACCTGGATTTTTTCCTCCAAAGAGAGTTGAGAAAAAAATGTTGGATTTTTAATAAGAAAATTCAATGGATCATGAGATGTATTGAACACATCCATTGAAACGCATGTGTCGTGTAGATTAGCGTACTGATGCCTACTATTTGTTTTCAACTACACTGTAACACAAACACACCACACAGTAAGATGCAAATAGATTAATAGAAACACACTTCACTGCACTTACATTCCACACTGGCAATAGGCTACACAGATTCGTATCATTCACCGTGTAGCCAGGACTGCCAACATGTCGAAAGAGCACATTTAAAACAATATATCAATCTGCAAGTTAAGTTATGTATTTTAAAGTAACGCATAATGAGATTTATCTTAAATTCATTTTTTTGCGTATGTCTGGGTCCTGTTCAGATTTATGTCCATGTTCAATAATTTTTCATATCAGAAAATTATGCTATCTTGCAGTTAATATTGTTGACAACCCTGTAACCAGTATCATTCATTGTACTGTGCTGTCTTAGTTCTGCCAAACACCCCTAGATTGCAGCAGTTATCGATGTGGGGTTCACAACTAGTGGGACGTGGGTTGGCGAGCACGGGGCCCCAGTTGAGTCCGGCATTGCTTTCTCTTACTTGTGCCAGGCTCCTCTCCGTCTTCTTTCCTTTCGACCTCACTTGGTCAACTCTTGTTCTCTTCCGACCCCGACAGTATTAGGGTATCCGAGGCCTAGGGAGTCTCTTCCTTTCCCGCCTTCATTCGCTTGTCTCATCTTCCCTGATACCCTCATTCCTCGAGGGGTCAGCCTTCTTTCCTGACCCCCAGGGGCTCACATCTTGTGGGCGTGGGTTGGCGACCACGGGGCCCCAGCTGAGTCCGGCATTGCTTCCACTTACTTGTGCCGGGCTCCTCTCTGTCTTCTTTCCTGTCGACCTCACTTGGTCAACTCTTGTTCTCTTCCGACCCCAACGGTATTAGGGTATCCGAGGCCTAGGGAGTCACTTCCTTTCCCGCCTTAATTGGCCCTTGTCTCATCTTTTCTGATTCCCTCCATCTGCGAGGGGTCAGCCTTCTTTTTCTTTTCATGTTATCTCCTGCCTTCTGCTTAAGGCCCTCAAGGAGGCCGGGTGTATGTAGCCCCACCACTTTTGGTGCACCCTAGATAATGCTACACCCTCAGGGGCTCACGGCTGGTGAGTTCGGGAGTTGGCGACCCCGAGGGATTCCTGAGCTGGGTCCGTTTTCCCTTTTTGTCCCTAACCTTTGGGGCGGACCCTCTCCTCTTTCACTTTCCTATCTGCCTTTCATGGCTCTCCTTCCTTCCAAGTCCCTCAATCCGCCTTCTTCGAGGGTTGAGGGCATTTCTTTTCCTCCTGTCCTTTATTTGCCTTATTCTCCTTTAGTTTTCCATTTCTTCTTCTAGTATGTAGGTTAGTAGTTAGTTTTAGTTTTAAGTTCGCTTTTCATTTTCATCTTCACGATCACCCAAACCATCAGGGGCCGATAACCTAGATGTTAGGCCCCTTAAAACAACAATTATCATCATCATCTTCTTTCCTGTCGACCTCACTTTTGTTCTCATCCGACCCCGACGGTATTAGGGTATCCGAGGCCTAGGGAGTCTCTTCCTTTCCCGCCCTAATTGGCCCTTGTCTCATCTTTTCTGATACCCTCCTTCTGCGAGGGGTCAGCCTTCTTGTTCTTTTCCTTTACCTCCTGCCTTGTGCTCAAGGCCCTTAAGGAGGCAGGGTGTATGTAGCCCCACCTCTTCTGGTGCACCGTCGATAATGCTACACCCTCAGGGGCTCACGGCTGGTGAGTTCGGGCATTGGCGACCCCGAGGGATTCCTGAGCTGGGTCCGTTTTCCCCTTTTGTCCCTTCCATTTGGGGCGGACCTTCTCCTCTCTCTCCTCTCCTCTTTTCCTTCTATTTCCTTTTCTCTTTAAGATTCCCGCACTGTTTTTGTTACTTGAATCACCGTGTATCTAAATTCCCTTTTAGCGATTTTTAAGGCATTTTTGATCTATGTTGCATTTTGTAAGTTTTTTCGATCTAAATTACATCTCGCGATTGTTTTCAACCTCAATTGCATTTTGTAAAGATTGACAATCTAAATTGCTTTTTGGTAAGTCTTTCAATGCAGGTAGCCGGGCCTTTTAGTGAGAAATTTGAATTTCAATTGCATTTTGTAAGTATTTTCAACCAAAACCGCATTTCGCACGAATTTTGAATCTAAATTGCATTTTGTTTGGTGGGCATTTTGCACATATTTTGATTCTGAATTTCATTTTGTGGGTATTTTGAATCTAAATTACATTTTGTCAAGTATTTTCAATCTAAATTGCATTTTGTAAGTATTGTCAATCCACTTGAGTCGTTTGAATCTACCGTACATTTTGTAGGCATCTTCAACTTCAATTGCATTTTGTAAGTATTTTGAATTTCAATTGCACTTTGTGAATAATTTGTAAGCAATTTCGATTGCCTTTTGTATTTTCAACCTACCCCGCTTTGTTCAAGTAGTTAATTCTCAATTGCATTTTGTGGGTATTTTGAATCTACATTACATTTTGTGCGTGTTTTCAATCTCATTTGCATTTTGTAAGTATTTTGATTTCACTTGCATTTTGTAAGTATTTCGACTGTACGTTGCATTTTGTACGTATTTTGGACTTTACCTACATTTTGTGCGTATTTTTCAATCTATTCCTTTTGTGAGTATTTTCGTTCGAAATTCCCTTATGTACGTATTACCGCTCTCCATTTGGTGAGTAGTTTCAATCTGAGTTCCTTTTTGTAAGTATTTTCCCTGCTACATAAGGCATAGTTGTTGGGGCTCACTGTCTATTTTATCTAAACCATTTTCGTTTCATCCTTAGCAGTGAGCTGTTTTTTATCTTCATCCTTTCATTTCACGCCATTTCATTTCATCAGGGGCCGATAACCTCGATGTTAGGCCCCTTAAAACAACAATCATCATCATCATCACAACTGTTGTGTTTCATTCCTGGGAAACAGAGAACACCAAGCATTGAAAAAACGTTCATCCATGTCCGACATGAAACACCGAGGAGAAATATCCCCATCCAAGAAATTTAAAACATATGATGATGATGATAATTGTTGTTTTAAGGGGCCTAACATCTAGGTTATCGGCCCCTGATGGTTTGGGTGATCGTGAAGATGAAAAAGCGAACTTAAAAACTAAAACTAACTAATAACCTACATACTTGAAGAAGAGATGGAAAACTAAAGGAGAATAAGGCAAATAAAAGGACAGAAGGAAAAGAAATGCCCTCAACCCTCGGAGAAGACAGATTGAGGGACTTGGAAGGAAGGAGAGCCATGAAAGGCATATAGGAAAGTGAAAGAGGAGAGGGTCCGCCCCAAAGGCAAGGGACAAAAGGGGAAAACGGACCCAGCTCAGGAATCCCTCGGGGTCGCCAACTCCCGAACTCACAGGCCGTGAGCCCCTGAGGGTGTAGCATTAGTCTGGAAGAACAGTTCCATAACTAGCGAGTCACGTCTATTACAAAGTATGAACTCACAAGGAAAACCAGACCGTATTTCATCCACTACTTGAATAGTGTACATCTGAAGTCGTAACCTGTCAATCCGTGAGTTCCATTTATGCACAGAATATCATTCCCAAATTGTTTAAAGATTTCAGCTGGACATCATTGGATAAATTAAACAGAAGTCTCCAGCTTTCAATTGAGAATAATTGGCTTGTGGAGACGCATGCACATGACCCACTTGTCCACTGCCTTAGCATCATTGGGTTCATGCTGATCATTGTCTAATCCATATTGGGCGATGATGTTTCTTATATCTTCCCCCAAGGGGCTCACATCTAGTGGGACGTAGGTTGGCGACCACGGACCCCAGCCGTGTCCGGCATTCCTTCCACTTACTTGTGCCGGACTCCTCTTTGTCTTCTTTCCTGTCGACCTCACTTGGTCAACTCTTGTTCTCCTCCTTCCCCGACGGTATTAGGGTACCCGAGGCCTAGGGTGTATTTCACTTTCCCGCCTTAATTGGCACTCGTCTCATCTTTCCTGATCTCTCCTTCTTCGAGGGGTCCCTCTTGTATTCTTTTCATTATATTTCCTTTTCTCTTTCTGATTCCAGCACTGTTTTTGTTGTCTCCCCGTGTATCTAAATTCCCTTTAGCGAATTATTTGCCTCCATTCTGTAGGTATTTTCAATCTGTGTTGCATTTAGTAAGTCTTTTCTACCTAAATTGCATTTTGCGAGTATTTTCAACCTCAATTGCATTTTGTAAGGATTGAAAATCTATTTTTTTTAGTATGTCTTTCAATATAGGGCCTGGGACTATTGTGAGTATTTTGAATTTCAATTGCATTTTGTAAGTACTGTATTTTCAACCTAAACTGCTTTTTGCAAGTATGTTCCATCATGATTTTATTTTGTATGGTGGGCAATTTGTAAATATGATTCTCAATTGCATATTGTGGGTATTTTGGAATCTAAATTACATTTTGTAAGTATTTTTAATCTAAATTGCATTTTGTAAGGATTATCCAATCACATGAGTAATTTGAATCTACCACACATTTTGTGAGCGTTTTCAATTTTAATTGCATTTTGTAAGCATTTTGAATTTCAATTGCACTTTGTGAGTATTCTGGATCTGAAATGGGAGTTTTCAATCTAAATTGCATTGTGTATTTTCAATTCCAATTGCATTTTGTAAGTATTTTGAACCTCAAATGCATTTTGTACGTATTTATAATAATACTTTCATTGCAGCCAAATAGCCATTGAAAATAAAGTATAAAAACGTAGGCCTACTCTAAAATTGCACTCTTGACACTTTGAGTTGCATAGTCTTTGATTTTTGTCCTTTTCCACCTAGTTGGCATACACAAGTCACTGTAGGTAGGTTCATGGACGCAAATAAAGTGGTGAAAACCATGGACAGCCAGACGTGTAAACACATGCCTCAACTCAAAGTTGGCTGTTGTCCACGTCATGGCTCCGGTTCCATAGAATTCTTGAGGTATGTTTTCTCGTTTTTTCTTCAATGATGTTAGTAGCTGTTCCGAGGCTCCGGTATTTGGTAGAAGTAAATAGTTTCTAAGGTCTTCTAAAAGAAATGATTCTCGTGCCAGGAGGTAGACGAATCGAGATCTGGTAGTTTTTGACACTCCGATTGCTTTTATTAATGAATAATGCCTTAACTCTTTCTAGTGAGGAAAGGTTCTTTTCTGTTAGGTGTTGCCAAATGACTTCAATGCCATATATTAGAATAGGTATGATTTTATTTCTGAACAGACCCCCCAGGGGTTCACATCTAGTGGGACGTGGGTTGGCGACCACGGGACCCCAGCTGAGTCCGGCATTGCTTCAACTTACTTGTGCCGGGCTCCTCTCTGTCTTCTTTCATGTCGACCTCCCTTGGTCAACTCTTGTTTTTTTCCGACCCCGACGGTATTAGGGTATCCGAGGCCTAGGGAGTCTCTTCCTTTCCCACCTTAATTGGCCCTTGTCTCGTCTTTCCTGATCCCCTCCTTCTGGGAGGGGTGAGCCTTCATTTTCTTTTGCTGTTATCTCCTGCCTTCTGCTCAAGGCCCTCGAGGAGGCCGGGTGTATGTAGCCCCACCACTTTTGGTGCACCCTAGAGAATGCTACACCCTCAGGGACTCACGGCTGGTGAGTTCGGGAGTGGCGACCCCGAGGGATTCCTGAGCTGGGTCCGTTTTCCCCTTTTGTCCCTTAACTTCGGGGCGGACCCTCTCCTCTTCCACTTTCCTATCTGCCTTGCATGGCTCTCCTTCCTTCCAAGTCCCTCAATCCGCCTTCTTCGAGGTTTGAGGGCATTTCTTTTCCTCCTGTCCTTTGTTTGCCTTATTCTCGTTTAGTTTTCCATTTCTTCTTCTAGTATGTAGGTTAGCCGTTAGTTTTAGTTTTAAGTTCGCTTTTCATTTTCATCTTCACGATCACCCAAACCATCAGGGGCCGATAACCTAGATGTTAGGCCCCTTTAAACAACAATTATCATCATCATCATGAACCTCAATTGCATTTTGTACGTAATTTCGATCTCATTTGCATTTTGTACGTATTTTGAACCTAGCCTTCATTTTGTGGGTATTTTTCAATCTATTCTTTTTGTGAATCTTTTCTTTCTAAATTCCCTTTTGTAAGAACATTTAGTGTGTTGTTTCAATCTGAGTCCCTTTTTGTAAGTATTTTCCGACTCACTTAATTTTCTTTCTGGTTTCCGTTTCATTATCATTTTCGCTATCACCCAGATCATTAGGGGCCGATAACCTAGATGTTAGGCCCCTTAAAACAACAATTATCATCATCATCTCTTGGAGCGTGTGGATCTGGCCAATCTGCGAAGGACTCTTAAACTGCCTAATACCCTCTCCCTTATTCTCCGTGATGACGGACCGTCAGTAGACCTCGTCATCCGGTTCATGAGGGAGAGTGGTTACTTTTTTAAGTTTTAATGTGTAGTTACGCCTTTTAATTCAGGTTAGGTCTGTTTTATGTTGTTTATTGTGTTCATATATTTTATTTTTCACTATGCCTTCTTTGTTTTATTGTGTTTTACCATCCACCTTTTATTCTTTTTGTTCAAATAAGGTATAATTTTTGGGGCTCACTGTCTGTTTTATGAACACCATTTTCGTTTCATCCATGGGTGTGAGCTGTTTTTATCTACATCCTTTCATTTCACGCCATTTCATTTCATTAGGGACCGATAACCTCGATGTTGGGCCCCTTAAAACAACAATTATCATCATCATCGTGTATGTATTTTCACTCTCATTTGCATTTTGTAAGAATTTTGAATTTCAATTGGATTTTGTAAGTATTTCGACTCTACGTGCATTTTGTACCTATTTTGAACCTAAAGTACATTTTGTGCGTATTTTTCAATCTATTCCTTTTGTGATTATTTCCTTCTAAATTTCCTTTTGTAAGTATTAGCACTCTCCATTTTGTGAGTCGTTTCAATCTGAGTTACTTTTTGTACGTACTGTATTTTCAGTCTCACTTAATTTTCATTCTGGTTTCCATTTCATAGTCATTTTCGCTATCACCCAGACCATAAGGGGCCGATAACCTAGATGTTAGGTCCCTTATAACAACAATTATCATCATCATTTCTTATATCTTGCTTCGTTACCAGATGAATTCTTTCCAGTTCTCCCTCTGCAATTTTGTCCTTTTCTGACTTACTTAAAGGCATTCTATTTATTTCACAGCTATGACCCACTTGTGTAGTAGTGAGATTAACATGCACACCCTCATTACACTTTGTCCTTACCTTCATAGTTGCATGACAACCAGCATTTATTTTATTCGATTCCAGTACTTTAACATGTCGTTGGTTCTTCCCTTTGTAAGTGTAACTTCCAGCACGATGGCAGTAATAGTAGCTCACTGTGCTTCCATCCTGTCGTGTTGTCGAACCTTTGTGCCTAACGTACTTGGACTTCGTTTCTTGCTCTAATTTCTCCGTCCAATCACTGACATCTGTAGCACTTTGGAATATCAATGTCTCATTTTGAATATCAATAGTTTGGACATCCAACAAATGTTTTTCCAAGTAATTGCAAACATCCTTGCACATTGCACAAGATTTAAAATTACTCATAGCATGAGATCTCGAGTGACGTTCGAGACCGTACATATCCCGAATTTTTATGATGCATACATTGCACTCCAACAAACACTCCCTTGTAGTGGACATAATTACAGTATATGTTGAATATTATACCTTGCTATTTGAGTAGAGATTTGTAAAGAATACACTTCGAATGCTGGACACAAGCGCACAGAACAATAATACCCCGTCGATAAAGTAAAGAAAAATGGCTGTCACGCTCAACCCCCGCTTGGTCTGTCTTGGTCTAAAGTGCGTGGAAGAGGATTGCTGATCGGTTATAATCGTGAGTATTCGGGTCACTTCGCTAGCCCCGCTGGTCTGTCTCTAAACGCTAGTCATTTGAAGCCAAGTTTGGACAGAGTTTTAATCCTTCCTATGTTCGCATTGTTGAACACTACCACAGCATCAAATGTTGCATTTTGGACAGTCAATGATAACACATGTTGTTTTAGGACACCGTTTCCAATTGAGAGAATTTAAACTTTCATTTGTATTTTGTGTCTTTCGATTAACCCCCCAGGGGCTCACATCTAGTGGGACGTGGGTTGGCGACCACGGGGCCCCAGCTGAGTCCGGCATTGCTTCCACTTACTTGTGCCGGGCTCCTCTCTGTCTTCTCTCCTGTCGACCTCACTTGGTCAACTCTTGCTCTATTACGACCCCGACGGTATTAGGGTATCCGAGGCCTAGGGAGTCTCTTCCTTTCCCGCCTTAATTGGCCCTTGTCTCATCTTACCTGATACCCTCCTTCTGTGAGGGGTCAGCCTTCTTTTTCTTTTCCTTTTACCTCCTGCCTTGTTCTCAAGGCCCTTAAGGAGGCCCCTTCTGGTGCACCCTAGATAATGCTACACCCTCAAGGGCTCACGGCTTGTGAGTTCGGGAGTTGGTGACCCCGAGGGATTCCTGAGCTGGGTCCGTTCTCCCCTTTTGTCCCTTACCTTTGGGGCGGACCCTCTCCTCTCCCCCCTCTCCTCTTTTCCTTATATTTCCTTTTCTCTTTAAGATTCCCGCACTGTTTTCGTTACTTGGTTCACCGTGTATCTAACTTCCCTTTTAGTGATTTTTTAAGGCATTTTTAATCTACGTTGCATTTTGTAAGTTTTTTCGATCTCCCCCCTGTGGGTGGGGGGTTTAGAATACACCCACGGTATCCCCTGCCTGTCGTAAGAGGCGACTAAAAGGGGCGACCTTGGCTATACTTTAAGGACTCCGCGTTGTTTTGTGAATTGGACCCCCAGTGGGTGGGAGGAAGCGAATACATCCACGGTACTCCCTGCCAGTCGTAAAAGGCGACTAAAAGGGCTTCTCGGAACGGTCCCCTTTCGAGGGTTTGACAGTCAGCTCTAAAAGACATACACCCGTCCGGTATAACTCTCATTAGGTTATATCGCACTTCTTTCCGTCACTGCTTTCAGGGTCTGGCAACCAAAATTTCTATATGTGCGTGCTGTTAGGGGATGGGCCACTTACGCTAGCGACTACGCTCAAAAGCCTGTTCCGGTCTTGGCCGCGCCGACAGGTGGGTGTGCCATGTACCCGTTCAGTAGTATCCGCCTGACTACGCAGGTCCCCGCACAGCCGAATGTCTGAGCTGTAAAATCCAGTATATGCCAAGGGGTACATGCCGATACGGCATTGTAAAACATCGGACCCCCGGGCAATGCCTTCCAAGCTAGGCGGGCCTTGCCCTGGCTGGGTAGCGCCTACTGTGACGGCTCGTGATCGGATGTCGGTGGCATTCGGGGAGGATGATCTGGCCATGGGTTCTAAAAGAAAAATCCCCAACCAGGGTGGACGTACACCCAAACAGGGTGGTCCTACACCCCAGTCTTTAACATTTGATTCCCTACGGGGATCAACCCCCTGGGAACAATCTGTGCGTGAAATTCTGGGTACTAACACCCCCAAGTTTCTGGTAGCTACCAGAACAGATAGGGGTGATTTCAAGCTGGTAAAGAGTATTTTGTTTTCTCGCCACATAGAAGGTGTCTATGGTGAGCTTGAGAAAGTACAAAAGATGAGGAACGGTAGCTTGTTGCTCAAGACTAGGACTGGAGAGCAAGTTGAACAACTTTTGCAATGTGACCACTTTGGCGACATTCCCGTCAAAGTGGAAAAGCACACGTCCCTGAATCTGGTCCGAGGAGTTATTTTCCACCGGGACCTGATTCTGAACACTGACGAGGAGCTCAAGGAGGATATGCGGCACCGTCACGTGACTGATGTCCGGCGCATTACGCGCAAGGTCAATGGTCAAATCGTGGATACTGGTGCTTTCATTATTTCCTTTGAGCTTTCGGTGCTCCCGGAGAAAGTCAAGGTTACAAGTTACCGTTGTGACGTACGGCCTTATATCCCTCCCCAAATGAGGTGTTATAAATGCCAGAAGTTCGGGCACATGTTATCCCGATGCTCGAGCCCCGCAATCTGCGGAACATGCGGTAAGGTACCACACGAAGCGGAAGAGTGCACAACACCTTATCAGTGCACTAATTGCCCTGGATTTCATTCTCCTCGGGACAGGAACTGCCCTGTCTTCCTGAGTGAGAAGAAAATCCAGGAGATCAAAACCCTGGATGGTCTGACCTACCAGGAGGCCCGCAAGAAGTACCGTACCACGACTTCGCCTTCTCCAACGATTGATTATAGAGCCATAATACCAAATTTGGTCCCGGCTACCTCATCTTTTGTACCAGCTGTGAAACCTGCAACTGAGTTTCCTGTTCCAAAACCAGCTCCTAAGATTATAACGGAAAGCCCGAAGGTGACTTCAACTCCACCTTCGGCCAGCACGAAGGCTGTGCGAGCGAAGGCTGCTCCGCCCGCACAGCAGGGGAGGAAGTTGAAGACTTTCTCCCCACTCGGGAGGAAGTCGAAGACTTTCTCCCCACCCAAACGGTCGGCGAAAGCCGCGCCGAAGCCGGCGGAGGCGGCATCGTCGACCAGGGTCAGGAATTCGGCTCCTGACCCGTCTATATATCTTAAAGAGCCGGGGGCGGGTAAGAAGGGACCCCGCACTACGCATTCCCTTTCTCCAAAAAAGGGGAAGCCATCCGCGCCCACACCTGCGGATGCTTCTGCGCCTGGGGACGTTTCGGTCCCCAGATCTACGCGCTCCCCACGGAGTTCCCCCCGCCGCCGAACTGCGTCTAGGAAATCTTCCACCGAGTCGAGTCACTCCATGACCTCGCCTGATGACATGGAGATTATAGTCGACGTAGTGGATGATGATCCTCCAGGGCCTAAGTTGTAGCTTGCTGCTCCAACTTATTCCCTAAGTCCACACAATGGCACTGTTACAGTGGAATTGTAATAGTTATGACAGGCATTTGACAGAGCTCCGTCAGCTTATTGCCCAATACGCAGCGAGTATAGTCTGCCTACAGGAAACGAACCTCAGACCTGATCACGAGACTGTTCTGAGAGGTTTCCGACTATACTCTAAAGAGCGACAAGACGCCGCCCGGGCTTCCGGGGGCGTTTGTACCTTCGTTCGCTCTGACTGCTATAGTGAGGAGTTTCCACTCGACACTCCTCTGGAAGCTATTGCAGTTCGCGTGTCCTTGCCTGCTATGACAACTGTATGTAACGTGTACCTTCCACCGAACCAGCCCCTTGATATTAATGACGTCTTTGATCTTGTTGATCAACTTCCAGTCCCTTTCCTACTCGTGGGTGATTTCAACTCTCATCACCCCCACTGGGGATCACCATCTTCCTGCCCCAGAGGAAGGGACGTGGAGGGTTTAATTCAAGGGATGGATTTATGTCTATTAAATACAGGGGAAGCTACACATTTTAGCTTAGCACACGGCACGTACTCACACATTGACTTGAGTGTGTGTAGCCGTGCGCTGGTCCCCCTATTTGGTTGGCATGTACACGACGACCTCTGTGACAGTGACCATTTCCCGATCGTTCTTACCCTTCTGAACCAGAAGTCCGGGAGTTCCCCAGTCGTTGGGTGCTTAAGCGGGCAAATTGGCCCTCGTTTCAAGAACGAGCTGTGTTCGTTGATCTTGGTTGCAGGAGCGTCGATGACGAGGTACAGCACATCACAGATGTGCTTCTTGCTGCCGCCGAAGGGTCCATTCCATCCTCTTCTGGGACTCCTCGTCGCAAACTCGTCCCTTGGTGGACAGAGGATATTGCAGCGGCAATAAGAGACCGTCGTCGAGCTCATAAGCACTACCGTCGGCGTCCAACCATGGCAAATTTGGTGGCTTTTAAGAAATTTCGTGCCAAGGCACGGATTCTTATTCGCCAGAGTAAGAAACAATCCTGGGAACGGTATGTGTCTTCTATTACGGCACATACCCCCTCCTCTCAAGTGTGGACTAAACTAAGACGCATTTCGGGAATTCAGACATCTTCTACTGTACCGGGAATTTCCGTTGATAATGAATTGATTACAGATCCTTATCGCGTTGCAAACCATCTCGCCTCGTATTTTGCGGATATATCCGGTTCCGATAACTATGACCCTGCCTTCGTGGCCCTGAGGCGCGAAGCGGAACGTTTCCATCTTAGTTTTGCTTCCCGCGCTTCGGAGGAGTACAACGTGCCCTTTACGGAGTGGGAACTCCGCGGAGCGCTGGCGCTCTGCAGGGACACGTCTCCTGGCCCGGATAATATTCACAACCAGATGCTTAAACACCTTAACGATGAGAGCATTCGTTATTTGCTCAGGGTGTTTAATCGTATCTGGTTGGAAGGTGTGTTTCCAGCGCAATGGCAGGAAGGTATCATTATACCTATCCTGAAGCCCGATAAGGATCCCAAATTGACAGGGAGTTACAGACCTATTTGTCTCACTAACGGTCTGTGCAAGCTCTTTGAGAGGATGGTCAATCGGCGCTTGGTGTGGGTCCTGGAGAAACGGGGACTCCTGTCGGAATACCAGTGTGGTTTCAGGGCGTCTCGGTGTACCAACGACCATCTGGTACGCCTGGAGACCGCCATACAGGACGCTTTTCTCCGGAGACAGCACCTAGTCGCTGTTTTCTTTGATTTCGAGAAGGCCTATGACACCACTTGGCGTTACGGCATCCTCTCTACCCTGCATCAATGGAAATTCCGAGGTAACTTGCCGGTTTTTATTGCGAATTTTCTGTCTCTTCGCCTGTTCCGTGTCCGAATAGGGGGGACATATTCGCAATATCATATACAGGAAAACGGAGTCCCACAGGGATCGGTGCTTAGCGTAACATTATTTGCGATTGCCATAAACGGTATAGTCGCTGCTGCTGGTCCAGCAGTGGTACCGTCGCTATATGTAGACGACTTCGCTCTACATTATAGTGCGCAAAATATGGCGGTCGCTGAACGACAGCTACAACAAGCTATTCGGAGAGTGGAACGCTGGACACTAGAGCATGGCTTTCGATTCTCTACCGCTAAGACCTCGGTTGTCCATTTCTGCCGAAAGCGCACTCTCCATCCTGATCCTGAGCTTTATCTGGGCGATGTAGCTTTGCCGGTCGTTGCTGCGTACCGGTTCCTTGGGCTCCTTTTCGATCAGAAATTGACGTGGGAGCCACACGTGCGGTGTTTGAAAACTACCAGTGCTAAGAAACTCAACATGTTGCGGTTTCTTAGCGGCACATCATGGGGGGCGGACCGCGAGGTGCTCCTACGATTTTATAAGGCTCTGATTTTATCTCGATTGGATTATGGCAGTGTAGCATATGGTTCGGCCCGTAAGTCAGTGCTTGCTAAACTGGACAGTGTCCACCACGGCGGTGTGAGGCTGGCGACGGGTGCCTTTCGGACGAGCCCAGTCGTCAGCTTGCTCGCCGAGGCTGGAGTACCTCCTTTACACCTGAGGCGCCAACAAGTACTGCTGACCTATGCTGCAACTATTCGACAGATGCCCCTTCATCCAAGCTATCCATGTTTGTTTTCCAATCCGAATCGCCGGCTGTATGATGCGCTCGCCCGAGCCACTCGGCCGGCGGGGATTCGCTTGGATGACTTATACCGTCAGTTCCCATTTCCTTCTGTCTCCTGTATCGTCCGAGTACCTAGCAAGGCCCCTCCGTGGATGGTCGCTCGCCCTGATATCATCCTGGATCTGCATACCGGCCCCAAGTCGGACACTGACTCCTCCGTCCATCGGAGGCTGTTCCAGTCCGTTGTGAGCCGGTATCCGGGATCGGGGCTTCTATTCACGGACGGTTCGAGGGTAAACGAGAAAGTAGGCTGTGCATTTGTGGTTGAAGATCGTCGGTTTCTCTTTTCACTTCCCGATGCCTGTGGCGTGTTCACAGCGGAGCTCTATGCCATCTTAGAGGCTCTGCGGTACACGTTATCAGACGATCACCAGCACTTTCTTGTGTGTACTGACTCTCTGAGTGCGCTGCAAGCGATCGATGTGTGTTTCCCGAAGCATCCGTTGGTCCAGCGTGTGCACGACCTGCTCGTCAGTTCGCGTTCCGCTGGGGCCGGGGTGTCCTTTGTG
The DNA here is from genome assembly GCA_946902985.2 of Meconema thalassinum. Classification (NCBI taxonomy): domain Eukaryota; kingdom Metazoa; phylum Arthropoda; class Insecta; order Orthoptera; family Tettigoniidae; genus Meconema; species Meconema thalassinum. The sequence goes on along the minus strand of OX336392.1, from coordinate 497,342,669 downwards.
TGGCTTCCTAGCCACATGGGTATTGCGGGAAACGAGCTTGCTGATCAGGCGGCGAGAGAGGCAGTCGCACTGCCCTCGCTACCATATAAGGTGCCTGCTAGTGATGTGCGCTCTCAGTTGCGGCATTCGATCCTGTCGCATTGGGAGGAAGCATGGCGTGCCATGCCTCCACCCAACAAACTGAGAGGCATCAAGGAGACAACGAAGGTGTGGAAATCTTCCTTCCGATCTCTCCGGAAGGAAGCTGTGGTACTCTGTCGACTCCGGATCGGCCATGGGATTGCTACGCACTCCCACTTGCTGAAGCGAGAAGATCCCCCTGTGTGTACTTGCGGCGCCCACCTAACCGTGGCACACCTTCTCTTGGAGTGTGTGGATCTGGCCGATCTGCGCAGGACTCTTAAACTGCCTAATACCCTCTCCCTTATTCTCCGTGATGACGGGCCGTCAGCTGACCTCGTCATCCGGTTCATGAGGGAGAGTGGTTACTTTTTTAAGTTTTAATGTATAGTTACGACTTTTAATTGTGGTTAAATCTGTTTTATGTTTTTTATTGTGTTATGTATTGTATTGTTCACTATGCCTTATTTGTTTTATCCTTTTTTACCATCCGCCTTTTATTCTTTTTATTCAAATAAGGCATAATTTTTTGGGGCTCACTGTCTGTTTTATGAACACCATTTTCGCTTCATCCATGGCAGTTAGTTGTTTTTATCTACATCCTTTCATTTCACGTCCTTTCATTTCATTAGGGGCCGATAACCTCGATGTTAGGCCCCTTAAAACAACAATTATCATCATCATCATTTTTCGATCTAAATTACATCTCGCGATTGTTTTCAACCTCAATTGCATTTTGTAAAGATTGACAATCTAAATTGCTTTTTAGTAAGTATTTCAATGTAGGCGCAGGACATTTTAGTACGATTATTGAATTTCAAGTGCATTTTGTATTTTCAACTAAACCGCATTTCGCAAGAATTTTGAATCTAAATTGCATTTTGTTTCGCCGGCATTTTGCACATATTTTGATTCTCAATTGCATTTTGTGGATATTTTGAATCTAAATTACAATTTGTCAAGTATTTTGAATTTTAATTGCACTTTGTGAATAATTTGGATTGGAACTGGGATATTTCTATCTGAATTGCATTTTGTGAGTATTTTGAACCTCAATTGCATTTTGTACGTATTTTCGATCTCATTTGCATTTTGTAAGTATTTTGAATTTCAGTTGCATTTTGTAAGTATTTCGACGCTTCATTGCATTTTGTACGTAAATTGAATCTAGCCTACGTTTTGTGGGTCTTTTTCAATCTATTCTTTTTGTGAATCTTTTCGTTCTAAATTCCCTTTTGTAAGACCATATTGTGAGTTGTTTCCATCTGAGTTCCTTTTTGTACGTATTTTCCGTTTCACATAATTGTCGTTCTGGTTTCCATTTCATTATCATTTTCGCTATCACCCAGATCATTAGGGGCCGATAACCTAGATGTTAGGTCACTTAAAACAACAATTATCAACATCATCATATCTTTCGATGAAGACATTTTTTAATAAGTCCAGATTAGCCAAGGCTCTTTAAATGTAGGCTTAATTGCATCCATGACTGCTGCTGGTATACTCTGTATGTGTGTGTATACTTCACTGTTCCTTTCGAAACCACACCAGGATGACACACCAGGTAGACAGAGGTAGGTCATTGGCTGTTCATTGGATGATAACCTGTGGAAGTATGTGGCCCACACAGCACGTCTCATATTCTCCAGATTATGTTTGTCGTTCCTGATGGCATTTCCATAATAATTCTGCCGAGTTCCTATTTGTCATCCTTAGGGGAGAGTCCTCTAGCCCCGGACACATTACTTTTTTTTGGCCAATACTGCTGAAATTTTTGAATTTAAAAATCAAGTAAAACATTTGTGACATCCTTCATGTAACATAAGACAATGTTCTTAATAGCATAATTTTCAACAGTGGCAGGATTATTGGGAATTTAAATAAACATACTTGTGGCTTTTTCTCCTTTTATTAAGACTGGCCTGTAATACCGGATAGTTTAGAACTTTTTCGGATGGTTATTTGAATACTGTAAATTCTATGCATATCGATAATCTTATCAAAGGATGTGGTAGTTGACATGATAGTGTCTTATAGGAACTTCATGCTTGAGATCTGTGGACATATTATGGCCCTAAAATAAAGAGACCTTTGACATTAAAATATATATATATATATACATATATATTTTTAAAACATGGTAAGAACTGGAGATCTCGGTGCAAGTTCACGATGTCTCTTCATGAAGCTGTAATAGAAATGTTTTCCTGCAATTTTGTTGTCCTTATTGAACCTATGAGGCAGCTTTAAAGTTGCAGCTAAATCATAAGCAAGTTTCAGGAACTCTTTTCTGGTAAGGGGCATGAGCATGCCATCTAACAGCTTGATATGGGCGACTAATTGTTCTTCTAAAATTGTCTGCAAATGTTCTCTCGAGGCGCCCTAATTTCGGCGTAATTTGAATTTATCCTCCACTCTTTATTTTTATTAGTCTGTCCTGCAAAGTGGTCTTTGGAACACTAAAACTACTTGCAGCTTCCCTAACACTCAAATTATTATAGTGCGGGACAAACCATTGGAAGCCTGAAGGTCAACCGGCTCTCCGCTCCGCTCTCCACCCCGCGCCCGGCGGTGTTGCCATTCTATTGCCCCCCCCCCCCCCCTGTGGGTGGGTTGTTTAGAATACACCCACGGTATCCCCGACTGTCGTAAGAGGCGACTGAAAGGGGCGACCTTGGCTATACTTTAAGGACTCCGCGTTGTTTTGTAAATTGGACCCCCATGGGTGGGAGGAAGCGAATACATCCACGGTAATCCCTGCCAGTCGTAAAAGGCGACTAAAAGCAACGTAGCCAGCGATTTACTTAACTCCTTCGTCCTCACCCCATGTAATTTAGCCCTCGACATCTTGATCTTCTGCAATAAAACCATACCAATACACAAATATGTTTTTATACATAAAATTATATCATATATAATATACTTTAATATCACAATTAAAAATATTAAAAACCAATTCAATATAATTTTGATGAAACTATGAATGTACAAATTATGTAAAATGTGTTAAAAACTGTTTTGTGACGTTTGAAATGTATTACAATAAATTCGCGTAATATGGAAATGCCATAGTCGGCCTGAAGCTGTTCAAACATGTCTCTCAAACATTTTATTGATACTAACATGCCTTTCTGGAATGGAAGCATTTTAGTTTTCCCTTTCACTCTCATTCGCGATACTACATATTCAACTTTGTTTAGTATAAGATATTGTTCTTCTACATGTTCAGGCACACCAAAGGCAACTTTAAGAGGATGCGCTGGATCAGCATGTTGCCTTCTTGAATTCATAATGTCGTAAAAATTATCCATAAATTCAAAAACGTTTGCAGCTTGGAAGTTTCCAATCAGTGATGCGATTGCTTTCGCTGTTGTTCTTGAAATGACTGCTTTTGCAGGTCCATCTTTTTGTCTGTCATTACCTTTCACAGTCAGATAAGCTGGATTCAACTTATGGCACAATTTATTTCACCACAGTCCTTCTCCAAAACATCTCTTAAAATAGATGAATCCAATTCAGTGCCGTTTCCGAAGATAAGACCACTGTCAAGAAAGTGGTTGCGAAGCAGTTTAAAATAATGAGGCATATCGGCAAAAACAAAAACTTGTCTCTCTGAATCATTTGGGTGGGCAAAAGATGTTTTATTCTCAGAAATCTGCAAAGATGACCACAAAGATAGATAATTGCTCCCTCCCATATCTGACACTATGGAGGTAAGTAACAATCCCGAGGACTCGACGGCTTGTATTATTGTCATGAGTAATGGTTTATCGAATAACCCCGGATTTACGTTCACAGTCTTTAAAACGGATTAAGCTCGTTGGTTCTTCATTTTTCTCAGTTTCACATTCTCTGGAATTGTCAATATTCTCAGTACAAATAGCCTGTTTTTTAGGACTTAACTGTGCCAACCTTACTATAGCTGAAGCTCGAACGGCTCTGTTTCTGCTCCTGTCTGCCCTAAGTACAGAGGTTTGGCTTAGTGAACTATCATTGGGCAGATTTTGAGAAGGGACTGCAGATTTATTTAGTACTCTTTTCAATGGAAGTCCTAAAAGGAGGTTTTTCATATCATCTTGATAATCAGTAGGCAAGAAATGCTTACTACAAATATGTGCATGTTTTACGTTAATACTGTCTTTCAAGTGGCACTTGATAACCCATTGCTTTGAAATATCACTATCAGTTGAGAATCGGTGGTAAATGACGTCTACCACACAGTCCTTGGTCTCGCAGTAGGTATTTCCACAATTAAAAATAGCACAGCTGATGTTTCATCGAGATTCTAAAATACTAAATCGTTTACGTGTATAATTAAAGCTCGAAAACTGTAACGAATCATTAGTCAATAACCTGCTTAAACACTGACGATGGACAACTCTCATGCACAACACACACAATGAACTCCTCTGTTACACTGAGGCCCGTTCTTACAATCTCCGGTTAAATCTTTACTGGCACTTTCACGGCAAGTTTACCGGAACTTGATTCTTACAATACCCGGTTAGCGACAAACTGACAGTAAAGTAAGCCTTAACCGGCAGTGAACTTTACCGGAGGATTCTCCTCCGTAAACTGCTTTACTGCCAGATTTTCTATTATGATCTCAACGCCAGCCATTGTTCTGTGACGCCAGCGCCAGCTGATCACATACATCGTAAATATGCCTAGAATTATCCGTAATTTTATGGGTTTCGTAAATGCTGATGCTATTCAAAGAAGGAGGCGAAAAGTATATACGAATCGAAGTGATTATTACGAGGAGTTGGATGATCAAGACTTTTTTAGACGATTCCGTTTGACGAAGCTTTCAGTTCGGCTAGTACTTGGTCGTATAAATGCAGCGATACGTCATAGGACCGAAAGGTAATAAGTTCAAAGTTACTGTATGATGATGATGATGATAATTGTTGTTTTAAGGGGCCTAACATCTAGGTTATCGGCCCCTGATGGTTTGGGTGATCGTGAAGATGAAAAAGAAATGCGAACTTAAAACTAAAACTAACTACTAACCTATATACTAGAAGAAGAAATGGAAAACTAAAGAAGAATAAGGCAAATAAAGGACCGGAGGAAAAGAAATGCCCTCAACCCTCGAAGAAGGCGGATTGAGGGACTTGGAAGGAAGGAGAGCCATGAAAGGCAGATAGGAAAGTGAAAGAGGAGAGGGTCCGCCCCAAAGGTAAGGGACAAAAAGGGAAAACGGACCCAGCTCAGGAATCCCTCGGGGTCGCCAACTCCCGAACTCACCAGCCGTGAGCCCCTGAGGGTGTAGCATTATCTAGGGTGCACCAAAAGTGGTGGGGCTACATACACCCTGCCTCCTTAAGGGCCTAGAGCACAAGGCAGGAGGTAAAAGGAAGAGAAAAAGAAGGCTGACCCCTCGCAGAAGGAGGGTATCAGAAAAGATGAGACAAGGGCCAATTAAGGCGGGAAAGGAAGAGACTCCCTAGGCCTCGGATACCCTAATACCGTCGGGGTCAGAAGAGAACAAGAGTTGACCAAGTGAGGTCGACAGGAAAGAAGACAGAGAGGAGCCCGGCACAAGTAAGTGGAAGCAATGCCGGACTCAGCTGGGGCCCCGTGGTCGCCAACCCACGCCCACAAGATGTGAGCCCCTGGGGGACAAAGTTACTGTAGGCCATATTTATTAATACATTATACATATAATTACGGTACTAGAATGCGATACGCTTCTGTTTGTATCTAATATTTAATTTATATATCGCACACTCTAACCTAAAACTTAGTACATGGCTATTAGCTGCAATAAATGATCCTAACCTAAAACTTTCTTCCTCCAGAAATAATGCTGTGTTACCAATGGACCAACTTCTACTTACTCTTCGATTTTATGCATCAGGAAATATGATGATTGCACTTTGGGATTTCATTGGAGTTAGTACAGCAGCAGCTTCTGAGATGTGAAGAGAGTGAGTGTGGCAATCGCAAGGCTTGTTGAAGAATATATCCGACTTCCGGAGACAGAAGGCGAATTGCAAACAAGAAAACTTTCTTTTTATCACGTAGCAAGATTCCCTAAAGTTCTGGGTGCTCTGGATAGCACGCACGTACGAATTCAGTCACCCGGTGGAAATGATGCTGAAATTTACAGGAAAGGATACTTTTCCATGAATATGCAGGCTATGGCAGACATGAATCTCTGCATTAATGACATTGTTGCTCGCTGGCCTGGCTCATCGCATGATAGCAATATATTTATGAACAGCAGGTTGAGGGCTCGATTGGAAAGAGGGGATTTTAAAGACTCCGTAGTTCTCGGAGACAGTGCTTATGCCCTCCGAAGCTACTTGTTGACCCCACTTGTTAACCCCTCAAACAGGACTGAAAATCTGTACAACGAATCACACATCCGTACACGAAATGTTGTTGAGCGTTGTTTTGGAGTTTGGAAAAGGAGATTTCCTGTCTTATCGCTGGGACTCAGAACAAAAGTTGACATGTCAATGGCCATTATTGTTGCGTGTGCGGTACTTCATAACATTGCTCAACAGCAAGGTGAAGATGAACCTCCTCTGGAGAGACCAATTGTTGAAGAATTCGATATAGAATTACCACCCCTTCGAGATCAACATGCACACACTCTGGTACGAGACACACTCATTCAGGAATACTTCTCACATCTTTAACTTGCCACATGAGAGTCTGTAAAACCTTATTCAGGATAATGAAAGGAACATTGTAAATACAGTTTATTTTATTTAAATTATTTTATTAGCATAGGCCTACACAGTTCTTACATAAATAAATCAATCAATAAATCAATCACTCTTTTCTTGTTTTTTCCAATTTAGCTTGGAGTAAGTCCATTTTCAGTGCGTGTTTTCCCCGTTCCCAATCGTGTTTCTCCCGTTCCCACTCGTGTCTCCCGCGCTCTCTTCTCTTCTTCTTCTTCTCTGCTCCTCCTTATACGACCCTTGGTTTTTTATTTTTGTATGTGCAATCTGCCCATCGCGTTGAGCAGATAAGGGTTTGCTTATTGGTGTTTTCAGCAGCGCTGGCGACCAACTCGACCATGAAGTCGAAGCCTCCCCGAAGGAGTTCACCTGTGAACAACAAAATTTATATTAAAAAAAACACATTAATATACTGTAATAAGCAAGGACAAGGTGGATAAGGCCTTGAAATAATTTGATGTAGTACCACTGCCTAGTATTTAAGAAATACAGGGTCTTTCATATAAAGTATGGGTTGGCGACCACGGGGCCCCAGCTGAGTCCGGCATTGCTTGTGCCGTGCTCCTCTCTGTCTTCTTTCCTGTCGACCGCACTTGGTCAACTCTTGCTCTCTTTTGACCCCGACGGTATTAGGGTATCCGAGGCCTAGGGAGTCTCTTCCTTTCCCGCCTTAATTGGCCCTTGTCTCATCTTTTCTGATACCCGCCTTCTGCGAGGGGTCAGCCTTCTTTTTCTCTTCCTTTTACCTCCTGCCTTGTGCTCTAGGCCCTTAAGGAGGCAGGGTGTATGTAGCCCCAAAACTTCTGGTGCACCTTAGATAATGCTACACCCTCAGGGGCTCACGGCTGGTGAGTTCGGGAGTTGGCGACCCCGAGGGATTCCTGAGCTGGGTCCGTTTTCCCCTTTTGTCCCTTACCTTTGGGGCGGACCCTCTCCTCTTTCACTTTCCTATCTGCCTTTCGTGGCTCTCCTTCCTTCCAAGTCCCTCAATCCGCCTTCTTCGAGGATTGAGGGCGTTTCTTTTCCTCCTGTCCTTTATTTGCCTTATTCTCCTTTAGTTTTTCCATTTCTTCTTCTAGTATGTAGGTTAGTAGTTAGTTTTAGTTTTAAGTTCGATTTTCATTTTCATCTTTACGATTACCCAAACCATCAGGGGCCGATAACCTAGATGTTAGGTCCCTTAAAACAACAATTATCATCATCATCATATAAAGTAAGAACGGTGAGCGGCGGCTTTGTTATGCGATAAGATACGGAACACATTCAGCCGTATGCGAACATAAGTGTGATACGGGGCACAGTTTTACTAAAATCGAGACTGATCTAAAAATAATTCATCACGAAAGGCAGAGCTCTCGACATAAAAGAAGTAATCGAGATTCACCTAGCCAAACAAAACAATCCCAACAATCTAAATGTACACACTGTTATGGAGAGTTCACCCCTTTTCGCTTTACTAAAAAAACACACCCTGTCGAAAACAAGACACAACTGAGCGATACAGCCAAGCTAGATAAAAAGGGGGGGGGGGGGGATAGCGGTGGTTATAGGTAAATGTTATTTGGATCAGGTGTACTAGGTACATTTGTCTGCAATAAACCTAGGCCGATATGCGCGGCAGTATTATAGGTGCCGGGACGTCTTCAATATAGACCGTGTACCGCTTAGTTTAAATGGCTTTTTTAGTCCACGCGTGGCGAAGATAGTTCCACGGTCTTTAATAGTTGCAGACTCCTGTATTCAATAGCATACACTCTTATCTAGACTTAGCTACGTCACACAAATATACATGGCACTGACCTCTGAAAGAACATTAACAACTAAAGGGGGAGGAAGGGGAAAACCAGTTCCGCCCAGTTAACACCCGGGTAGTCGACTATAGCTGGTGCCTGAGGAAACACGCAAGTGCTTCAAGTTCCAGTTAAGGAGACAACTCGATAAGTATAAGCTTGTATTATTTCAGTACAACCATAGTTGATTTTGTAAAACCATATAATCACCCCTAACAGACAAATTCCGGATTTTCACCACTATTTTAGAAGTTCACCTAACATCAGACAGTCTGGCTGCGTGGCTCAGGGGTAACGTTCTCGCTTGCTAAGCCCATGGTTGCAGGTTCGAAACCTGGCGCAGTCAGCTGGCGTTTGAGGGTGCGCAAATGCGAGGGAGCCGTGTCAGTACATTTACTGGCACGTTAAAGATCCCCTTCGAGGCAAAATTCCGGCACCCCGGCGTCTCTAAAAGCCAGTGAAGTTAACAGGGACGTAAAACCAATAACATTATTAATTATTAACATTAGACATACAACATTTAACATACACTGACTGTTGCATTACCAACACTGCAACTAAATAATTGTACATATTGAACCCTTATTGATCTTCGATAAATAAATATTCATATTTATTATTATTATTATTATTATTATTACGGCCCAGGCAGTATTTGAGGAAGTCGACATGGATATAAGGGAGGCTAGCATTTCGTAATGATTGCAACAGGAGCTGAGCTGGTAACTATTCTTGGGGATGGCTAGAATTAGTCGGGTTCAAGGCCAAATTGAGCAACTACTGTACCAAAATTGGAGGCATAAAGGAAGGATCACGAGGAACTTGCAACGAACATACGATTGAATCAGCCAATCACAGGAGACCAAGCCAAGACCACGCGATGGACAGCGTCAGTCGTAAAAAGCCCGCGGAAATGAATATCTAGAGAACCGCCGAACGGATTAATCTCCGCTCGAGTAATTTGAGACGTTTGATTTATTTGAAGAAGAATGACACTAGTCCCATCTTTGTGAGACAAAAACTCTGGAAGTTTTTATCCGATTCCAACCCCACCCCTCCGCCCTGTCAGTTTCTCATAAATAGTTTGGCATGACGCTACTCTAAGTCACCCGTTTTGGAGCCGTGAGGGGCTAACTTCACGCCAGTTTGAATTGTGATTTTTGACGCTCGAAATATTTAGAAGTCATTATTTGTGGAGCCTTGAGAGGCTTAATTCACGCCGGTTTGTATCGTGATTTTAACGCTCTGAATTTGGTTAAGTCATATTTTATTTGGGAGCTCTGAGGAGCGAAAGTCGCAGCGATTGCATTATCGAATTTTAAAGCTCGAATAACATTTTATATTCTGGAATCAACTTTATTTTGTGAGCTAAATATTTCACGCCAGTGCGTGATAACTTGTAACATTTACTTTAAGACGACGATTTCAGCTCTAAGGGGGAAGTTTTGTAACACCCTAATTAGCGCTCACCGGAGCGAAGGTCCACAGTACAGGACGGAAATACCGAGCGAGATAGCGACTGCTAGTGCAGCCAAGATCATAAACTTGTTAACGAGCCAGTGACGTGGTCTCGAGTTGTATATTTATGTACAGATTGCAGTGTATTTTATATGTGTTTTTATGGTGCGTGTGTGCGAAATACTTAGGGCCAGTCTTCGCTATTAATCGCATTAGGACAATTGTGGGCGAACTGAGTAACCTGCAAGCGATTATAGATAGGTAAAATAATTAACATTGAACTTTTCTGCCAAGGAGTCGACACCAAGATGACCCGCACGTGGCTTGGAGTTGGGATGAACTTCAACAGATCAACGCAGACGACTACTATGGATTGCTAATTTGTCCATAGGGCAATGGGTTGAGGAGGATGCCTTAGTTCTACCAGCAGAGCGGTGAAGTACTAAAATTGGATTATTTCAATTATGTAGTTAGATTTGGCCGGGGAACTTTGTAAATAGTCATGTTACTTTTTTTTCTTGTGGTTTAGAGTTTTTTCTTGCACCGACACTCAATGTTTTAAATGTCCGTTGGCGCGTGGCCAAAGTGTTTGTTAGATATTTGTTTTTCTTGAGTCCTATGTAATGCGCGCGACGTGTGTGCGTGATTTTTATCCTTGCAAATGCGGAACCCGTTACATTCGATAAATGGTGCTTTATTAACGTAATATTTGAGATAGGAATGGGAGGAAATTACTGTAAGATATTTGCTGAACAGGTTATTATTCATATTAGGGTTGCCCAGCGCACCAACTTAAAAGTAATTTGTAGAACACTTTCGTTCTAATTTTGATAGATTTTTTTTTAGTCCTCTTCAGGTGGACTAGTCACGGCATAGAACGATGGCGCCAGCATGTGGAAATTATTTGTGTCTTTTTATTTCAGGGTCTGTCAAAACCCATACGTGTGATTGTGTGTGTTACCGTGTCAAGTGTGTGTTGATTTTACGTGAGGAGGGGGTAGAGGTCCTACCGCCCTCATATTTTTGCTGCTGTTGTTTTGACAGCGGTCACTTGTGTATTTTTATTTGGTCACGTGTTAATGTACTTGAGTTGATTTGTGTGAGAAGTCCTAAGTTTTTAGGCAGTAAATGTTGCTACGGCAATTTGATTCCAATTTCACTCGGAAATTTTGTGTTTGTTTATATTAGATTTAGGAAGTGTCGGTTTAGTTTTTAAGTATTGTAGTTGTGTTCCCCCGTGTCGGTCTAGCTCTAAGAAATGTGGATTCGTTGTCTGAAGGATTATTCTGGATGATGACGAATCACGCATTCACTGTACACATCGTGATGCATGTAGAACAGCATACACACGTATATGGTCACTCTTGTATTTTATCTTAGGGACACTTGGTCCAGGTAATTAATCTCTCCAGAGATTTTCGCCTAGTTTTTGGCATTTTTATTAAGTGGGAGTAAGATGGGAGTTTTTGTTGTTTATTTGTTAAGTGTAAATATGGTGATTTGTTATTAAATTCATTTGTTTTAACCCTGGCTTCACTCTTTCCTGCATGTTATTTTGTTATATGTTACCCTGCAAGTTTTATGAAGCGCTTTGACAACAACTTACGATATGAACCGTTACACCCCCGAAACTGAGTCTCATATGCTTCTTTGCAAGGGTTCAATATTGTATATATTTTTCACCTGTAGTCTCAAACATAGATGTTATAGCCTAAGTGTAATGGATCTGATGATGATCGCTTGACGATCGAAACTGGTCATCCTAGTGTATTTATTAATCTTATGTAATTTATTTCAGGATCAGGGCATAACCCAGCTCTATTTGGGCACATTCGTGTTGACCGACTGAAAAGCACGAAACTTTTGTTTACTTAGGCAACACTGAAAAATGGCTTCAAAACTCACAAAGAGATAATGTTCTTACACATAAGATCAGAGCAAACTGATTGTCACGTTGTTTACATGGCTCTACCTCCGCCTTGCTTTGCAACGTTGCCATACGTCACTTATAATAACAATAGTACATGATTATATTGGTTTTTAATGTTTTAATTCATAAACAAATAATATATGTGACAAAAATTCGGGGGGGGGGGGGCTTATATACGCCCCTGAACTATCAAGTCACCTTATGTGGCCTAGCGATTACTTATTGATGATTAGCCAGAGTGTATGTTTTGGCATTAAATTAAAACTACCACCGTATTCAACATATTCAAGAATTCAATCATCATCATCATGAGCAGTTTCCAACCGCTGGTCGGGTCTGCTTGGAACATAAGCCTCTCCATCGTTTCCTGCCCATCCACCATCTCTCGTCATTTACTCTGTCCTAGCACACTCCTCTTTCCTCCACACTCTTCTTAACTCCTTTTGTCCATCTGTCCCTTGGTCTTCCCCTTGGCCTCCTTCCAGTCATTTCCATTCCAAACATCTTCTTCGGTATCCTCTCCTCTTGCATCCTCCTCACATGTCCATACCATTGTAGCCTAGATCGCTCTATTCTATTTTGCAATGGTTCCTCTCTTACCATCTCTCTGACTCTCTCATTCCTTACTCTGTCCATTCTTGTCACTCCTACCCTACTCCTCTGGAACTTCATCTCCACTGCTCGTATTTTATTCTTGTCCCTTTCCTTCATCACCCATGTTTCTGAACCATAGGTCAAAATTGGCACAAAGTAGGTCTTGTAGATGATTCCTTTACATTTTTGTGGTACATCTTTATTCCATAACATCCCCCTAACACTCTTGAAAAATCCATCTGCGCACCTTCCCCTTTCATTTATTTCCATCCTATTGCCTCCCTTTTCTTCAATTATGCTTCCCAAGTACTTGAAGCATTCTACTTTCTGCAACTGCTGTCCTCCAAGTGTTATGCCCATATCCAGTCTGTTCTTCTTCCTCGTTGTGATGACCACTTCACTCTTTTGTGCTGAGAACTTCATCCCATATGATAACACTACCTTCTCCCACTCATCTAATTGCTCTTGTACTTCTTCCTCATCCTCTCCCCATACCAGAAGGTCATCAGCAAACAACATTGCCTTCATTTTCCTTTCCCCAATGCTATTTACCACTTTTCGTATGATTACATCCATCACCACTATAAATAACAGGGGTGAGAGGGCACTTCCCTGTTTCAGACCACTCTCCAGTTGAAACCATTCCGTTCTCTCTCTTCCCACCTTTACACAGCTTTTGCTTCCCTCGTACATTGCTTTCACTCTTGCCACTGTCCCCTTGTTCACTGCTTTTGCTCTCATTGCTTCCCATACCTTGTTTCTATTAATAAGTTACTATCATATGCTTTCTCAATATCCAAGAAGGTCATCACCAGATCTTCCCCATATTCATAATGGGTTTCTTGTAGCTGTCTTACTGCAAAGATGAGGTCAACTGTTGACCTTCCTGGCCTGAATCCATACTGTTCTTCCCTCAGCCCATCTTCAACTTCCGTCCGAATTCTTCTCTCCAGTACCTTCTCAAATATTTTGGCGCAGTGGCACATGAGTGTAATTCCCCTGTAGTTCTTGCATTCCTTCCTACTTCCCTTTTTAAATATGGGTATTATTATCCCTCTTTTCCAGTCCTCTGGTATTTTCTTCTCCATCCATATCACTTTCATTACTCGAAAGAGCCACTGTGTTCCCATCACCCCTGCTGCTCTCACCATCTCCACACTCACTTCGTCTATTCCCGGTGCCTTTCCCCCTTTCATCTTCTTTAATGCTTCCTCCACTTCTTTCCATGTCAATTCCTTCTCTGAAATGTCTTGGTCACTGTCTTCCTCCACAATGTCCATACGCTGGTTTTAGTTGGATTTAGGAGTTCCTTGAAGTATTCTCTCCAGATAACCTTTACTTCTTCCATATTTTCGACCTCCTTTCCATTCCTGTCCACCATTCTGACATTTTCCCCTGTATCTCTTCTCTTTGCCTTTATCATTCCATACAACACTTTCTTACTCCCATCACAGTCCTCCTCCATCATTTCTGACCATTTCTCCAGCCATTTCTTTTTCTCTTCCTTCACTACTTCTCCTGCTTCTTTCTTCCGCTCTTGGTATTCTTCCCTTGTTCTGTCCGTCCTCTGTTGGAACCATTTCCTGAATGCTTCATTTTTATTTTTCACTGCTTCCTTAGTTCTGGGGTTCCACCATGGTGTTTCCTTCCACCTTTTCTTTCCACTAGTTCTGCCACACACAACTTCCGCTGCTTCTACCAACACGTCCTTGAAACTATTCCATTCTTCTTCACCTGTTTTCGGATCATCCTTCGGTAATTTGCTCCTCACTATTATCTGGAACTTCTCCTTATTTCCATCCTCCTTCAGCTTCCATGTCCTTATTCTTCTTTCTTGGTTCTCAGTTCTCCTCTTTTCCTTCAGTCCTCTCACCTTGTCCCCCAGGGGCTCACATCTTGTGGGCGTGGGTTGGCGACCACGGGGCCCCAGCTGAGTCTGGCATTGCTTCCACTTACTTATGCCGGGCTCCTCTCTGTCTTCTTTCCTGTCGACCTCACTTGGTCAACTCTTGTTCTCTTCTGACCCCGACGGTATTAGGGTATCCGAGGCCTAGGGATTCTCTTCCTTTCCCGCCTTAATTGGCCCTTGTCTCATCTTTTCTGATACCCTCCTTCTGCGAGGGGTCAGCCTTCTTTTTCTCTTCCTTTTACCTCCTGCCTTATGCTCTAGGCCCTTAAGGAGGCAGGGTGTATGTAGCCCCACCATTTCTGGTGCACCCTAGATAATGCTACACCCTCAGGGGCTCACGGCTGGTGAGTTCGGGAGTTGGCGACCCCGAGGGATTCCTGAGCTGGGTCCGTTTTCCCCTTTTGTCCCTTACCTTCGGGGTGGACCCTCTCCTCTTTCTCTTTCCTATCTGCCTTTCATGGCTCTCCTTCCTTCCAAGTCCCTCAATCCGCCTTCTCCGAGGGTTGAGGGCATTTCTTTTCCTTCTGTCCTTTTATTTGCCTTATTCTCCTTTATTTTTCCATTTCTTCTTCTAGTATGTAGGTTAGTAGTTAGTTTTCGTTTTAAGTTCGCTTTTCATTTTCATCTTCACGATCACCCAAACCATCAGGGGCCGATAACCTAGATGTTAGGCCCCTTAAAACAACAATTATCATCATCATCACCTCTCACCATGGAGACCAGCAGACGGTGGTCACTGACCAGGGCTTCTGAAGGTATTACCCTTATATCCGTGATACTCTTCTTTGTCTCCTTCCCGCATAGAATGTAGTCCACCACTGATTTCCTAGTAAAATCCCTGCTGTACCAAGTAATTTTATGGCTCTCTCTCTTCTTGTACCATGTGTTTCCAACCATTAGCCCATTTATCTTGCACAGTTCCAACAATCTCTCTCCTTCCTTATTCCTGCTTCCCCATCCTTCACCACCAATCACTTCCTCAAAACCTCTTCTATCAGTTCCGACATGGGCATTTAGGTCTCCCATGACTATCAGGTCTCTCCCTACTAACTGCTTCTGCAACTCCTCCTCAAACTCGTCCTTCTCGCCTTCTGTGCATCCCACCTGTGGTGCATAGATTTGCAGAATGTCCAGGTTTCTACCTTTCACAGTGATTCTGGCTCTAATTTTTCTATCACTTACCCTCTTTACTTCCTCCCTCAGCCCTTCTCTCACCACCATTCCCACTCCATTTCTCTTCCCCTCCTCATTTCCTATCCAGTATAGCTGCAAGCCATTTCTCAGTTCTTTTCTTCCTTCCCCTCTCCATCTAGTCTCTGCCAGCCCGAGTACGTCCAGTTTTATCCTCTCCATCATATCCACAATCTCCACCACTCTTCCCGTCAATGTAGTTATATTCAAAGTTCCAATTCGTAGTCCATTTCCATAGCCAGGTCTGTTTCCTTTAGATCTGTCCTTTCCGAGGCCCGTTCCCGTTTTAAAAGCAGTTTCATATCCACTACTGGCTTGCTAGGCCTAACGTAGCTTCACCATAACCCTGGCAAGGGGCCTGTTTTTGGTCCGCGAGAGGTATTTTATTTCCCTCAAACCCTCCGGACAAGTCCGGCGAGCCCCCCTATCCGCCACCTGGGACGCGCCCGATAGAGGAACGGGCAAACCCCCCACGGGCAAGAATTCAATATAGTATTTAAATATATTTTTGTGTCATAAATAGGGTAGATGACCTCGATGTTCTGCTCTTTAAAACAATAATAATACTCGTGTAGTATACGTTGCCCGCCGCCATTGAAATCCGAAAAATTTTCTATAGAAATGACCAATGTTACTAATATACAGGAGTTGAATATTTTATCGCTAGAGGGTGTCACTGAATTTTTCAGAGTGCCAACATTGTTTCCAGACCAATATTTTCATCCAGACCAATGGTTTTCGCCTAGACCAATAAAGGTTAGGTAGCGCGGCGCGCGCTAATATAAACACCCCTGGTTTTTGTCACGCACGGTGGGGGTAGTCACGCATCAATAATATATCCTTTCGTTGTGAAATGCCATGTCCTCTGGTTTGGATTCCACTTTAAAAGTAGGTCCTGTGACTCATGATCTTAAGATTAACGGTCACGTTAAACTACAAGCTTCCTTCCTTCCTTTAATCTTTATCCAGGCCAATGGTTTTGCCTAGTAGTACAATCAGTAAGTTGGCAGCGTGCTTTTTGATAAGTTTATTACTTGAAAGTTAATGTTGACAATTTCCTTATTTTGGAAGTGTTTACGCGGTGTTTGTTAATGGCAAATGGCCTTAATAACGTGGAAGAGTAATTACAAACCATTTTCAGAGCGCTACTAAGTAAAATAACGCACTTTCGAAACGGGCAACGGATACTATACGAGAGCCATAATCATCATCATATGTGACAAACATAGATATAAGGTCTATCTAAACAGTACCTGTATACTCGTAGTTTCAGGCTGTTCAGGCTGCTCTATCACCTCCAACATATTACTGTCCATCTCTTCGATGATTATAGGGCATTGCGCCAAATCATCTGAAAAATAAAACCCACAGCCTTATATTAGTTAAGGAAAATGTAAAATGTAGGTACATTTACAAGCTAACCTTAAAATATTTTTAAATTGCGAGAGTCCCTAGGCCTACAATAATACCGTATCTTGAAACTTACCTATTTTATCTCCATCAAATGGATTGTACAGTCCCTCAGCCGATGTTCCCATTAATGAAATCAATTTCTCAGCATGGGCTGTTTTATTTGTTGGAGTTTTGCTTCCTCCACCCGTCAGAAAAAAAACTTGCTTTTTCTTCTCGACCAACCCCCAGGGGCTCACATCTAGTGGGTTGTGGGTTGGCGACCACGGGGCCCCAGCTGAGTCCAGCATTGCTTCCACTTACTTGTGCCGGGCTCCTCTCCTTCTTCTTTCCTGTCGACCTCCCTTGGTCAACTCTTGTTCTCTTCCGACCCCGACGGTATTAGGGTATCCGAGGCCTAGGGAGTCACTTCCTTTCCCGCCTTAATTGGCCCTTGTCTCATCTTTTCTGATTCCCTCCTTCTGCGAGGGGTCAGCCTTCTTCTTCTTTTCATGCTATCTCCTGCCTTCTGCTTAAGGCCTTCAAGGAGGCCGGGTGTATGTAGCCCCACCACTTCTGGTGCACCCTAGATAATGCTACACCCTCAGGGGCTCACAGCTGGTGAGTTCGGGAGTTGGCGACCCCGAGGGATTCCTGAGCTGGGTCCGTTTTCCCTTTTTGTCCCTTACCTTTGGGGCGGACCCTCTCCTCTTTCATTTTCCTATCTGCCTTTCATGGCTCTCCTTCCTTCCAATCCCTCAATCCGCAATCTTCAAGGGTTGAGGGCATTTCTTTTCCTCCTGTCCTTTATTTGCCTTATTCTCCTTTAGTTTTCCATTTCTTCTTCTAGTATGTAGGTTATTAGTTATATTTAGTTTTAAGTTCGCTTTTCATTTTCATCTTCACGTTCACCCAAACCATCAGGGGCCGATAACCTAGATGTTAGGCCCCTTAAAACAACAATTATCATCATCATCTTCTCGGCCAGGTCTTTCTTCGCTTTTTTTCATGTTCTCATACTTGTCTCGTAAATTTTTGACAGGTCTTTTACAGCCTGTCAATGCCTCAAATGTTTGGGCTACTTCTTCGCAAGCCTTGCATTTCTGCTCCCACGTAACAGCATCGGACTTCTTATTCTCAATGATTCACCTCTTCTTTCCCACCAGCGTAATGAGGACTTCCTCCTCTGACGAAGAGAAATTAGTGTGCCTTTTCCTCTTGAGGCCTTTATTTGTCTCATTTGGAGATTGTCCTTCCGTTAAATTAAATAATTTCTCTTTACAACTACGTACCAAAACCAAGACCAAAACAAACAGATTGCGCCAAGATGACAGATCAAGATCAAGGAATATAATATATATATATATGTATTATTTACTCCCTGACACAGATTCATTCATGCCAACTATTGAAAGATATCAAGAAATCTGCAAATCGAGTCAGAAACATGTACCAACTGTTGAAAATAATGCGCAGATCTGCTTAACCTACCGTAAACATTAACCGGAACATGGGAAGATCGATCGAATGTTTACCGGGACTTTACTCCGATCGTAAAGCAAACTGTCAGTTAGCGTTTACTGTCACTTTACTGGAGATTGTAAGAACGGGTATTCCCCCAGGGGCTCACATCTAGTGGGAAGTGGGTTGGCGACCACGGGGCCCCAGCTGAGTCCGGCATTGCTTCCACTTACTTGTGCCGGGCTCCTCTCTGTCTTCTTTCCTGTCGACCTCACTTGGTCAACTCTTGTTCTCTTCTGACCCCGACGGTATTAGGGTATCCGAGGCCTAGGGAGTCTCTTCCTTTCCCGCCTTAATTGGCCGTTGTCTCATCTTTCCTGATACCCTCCTTGTGTGAGGGGTCAGCCTTCTTTTTCTTTTCCTTTTACCTCCTGCCTTGTGCTCAAGGCCCTTAAGGAGGCAGTGTGTATGTAGCCCCACCACTTCTGGTGCACCCTAGATAATGCTACACCCTCAGGGGCTCACGGCTGGTGAGTTCGGGAGTTGGCGACCCCGAGGGATTCCTGAGCTGGGTCCGTTTTCCCCTTTTGTCCCTTACCTCCGGGGCGGACCCTCTCCTCTTTCACTTTCCTCTCTGCCTTTCATGGCTCTCCTTCCTTCCAAGTCCCTCAATCCGCATTCTTCGAGGGTTGAGGGCGTTTCTTTTTCTCCTGTCCTTTATTTGCCTTATTCTCCTTTAGTTTTCCATTTCTTCTTCTAGTATGTAGGTTAGTAGTTAGTTTTAGTTTTAAGTTCTCTTTTCATTTTTCATCTTCACGTTCACCCAAACCATCAGGGGCCGATAGCCTAGATGTTAGGCCCCTTAAAACAACAATTATCATCATCATCGTCATCATCTTGGTTCCTCTTTTCTATTTCTTCTTGCCCTCCCCCAGGGGCTCACATCTAGTGGGACGTGGGTTGGCGACCACGGGGCCCCAGCTGATTCCGGCATTGCTTCCACTTACTTGTGCCGGGCTCCTCTCCGTCTTCTTTCCTTTTGACCTCACTTGGTCAACTTTTGTTCTCTCCCGACCCCGACGGTATTAGGGTATCCGAGGCCTAGGGAGTCTCTTCCTTTCCCGCCTTAATTGGCCCTTGTATCATCTTTTCTGATACCCTCCTTTTGCGAGGGTCAGCTTTCTTTATATTTTTCTGTTATCTCCTGCCTTCTGCTCCAGGCCCTCAAGGAGGCCGGGTGAATGTAACCCCACCTTTGGTACATCCTAGATAATGCTACACCCTCAGGGACTCACGGTGAGTCCGGGAGTTGGCGACCCCGAGGGATTCCTGAGCTCGGTCTGGTTTTCTCCCTTTAATATATTAACTGTGGGGCGGACCCTCCCTCTTTCACTTTCCTGTCTGCCTTTTATGGCTCTCCTTTCTGCCAAGTTCCTCAATCCGTATTCTTCGAGAGTTGATGCCGTTTTTTTCTTCCTGTCCTTTATTTGCCTTAGTTAGGTATTGTTTAAGGGGCGGTACTACGAGGTCATCTGCTCGTATTTATTTGCCTTATTTTCCTTGGTTTTCCATTTCTACTAGTATATAAGTTAGTTTTAGTTATAGTTTACATTTCAATATCACCTTCACGATCACCCAAACCATTAGGGGCCGATAACCTAGATGTTAGGCCCCTTAAAACATCAATTATCATCATCATCATGTTTATAATAATTATCAGCAGGATAATTGTTTTTAATCATAACACTGATATGTGGCAGAATTGTTTATAATATTTTTTTAGCATGACTAATGTTGTTAAGCATAACACCTATATCTGGCAAAATTGTTTATAATAGAGGAAGGGGTAGGAATATGAGATACCCTTTTTGTTTTGGGACCTAGAAAGTTTCACAATAGTCATAAATACGAAATTGAAAGGACATTCATTAGTAAATTTTATGTGGAATGTGCAGCATGAACATGAATTTTCTCAAGCTAATAGTATTTATAATATTTTTTTTTTTCTAAGAAAAGTCAGTTTGAAGGAATTTTTAAATCGGGTATTAATATGAGACACTTCTATTTTGTATTAAATAAAACCATGAAATTCATACCAAAGTCTTTGGGAAGAATTTATTGACATAAAATTCCTGTGAATGAGTCCCAGCCGCAGCATACCTAGGATTAACTTAGTTTTACAATAATCGCAAACATATACTGCACTCTCCAGACCTGGACAATCACTGAGGGTCCACATTTTACACAAGAAGTACTGAATCCACAATTCACTTTCAGAATCATTTGAAAAAATTGAGTCACACAATAAGCAGGTCGCATCTTCTGATTCTGGTTTCAGCAGAAGCCTAGTATCATCACTCACCTAGAAATGAAGAAACTATAATTTAAAAATTTAACCCCTAAAAAATGTAACACTGAAATGCATATCTACACTAAAACATTTCAAATAGTGTACCGGGCATAGGAAAGTTTTGAGGAGAGAAAACAGCAAAATAAAACAAAACAAAACAAAAATGTATTACCTTTGATCACATACGCGGAAGTGTAGACCGTGGCACGTTATATTTCTTCGATGCTTTCAGGTGGCCACATTCCTTTAATTTTACCCTTTCTTCTTTCCTGTCGACCTCCCTTGGTCAACTCTTGTTCTCTTCCGACCCCGACGGTATTAGGTTATCCGGGCGTAGGGAGTCTTTCACTTTTCCGCCTTAATTGGCCCTTGTCTCATCTTTCCTGATACCCTCCTTCTGTGAGGGGTCACCGACGGTATTAGGGTATCCGAGGCCTAGGGAGTCTCTTCCTTTCCCGCCTTAATTGGCCCTTGTCTTATCTTTTCTGATACCCTCCTTCTGTGAGGGGTGAGCCTTCTTTTTCTTTTACCTCCTGCCTTGTGCTCAAGGCCCTTAAAGAGGCCGGGTGTATGTAGCCCCACCACTTCTGGTGCACCCTAGATAATGCTACACCCTCAGGGGCTCACGGCTGGTGAGTTCGGGAGTTGGCGACCCCGAGGGTTTCCTGAGCTGGGTCCGTTTTCCCCTTTTGTCCCTTACCTTTGGGGATCGGACCCCCTCCTCTTTCACTTTCCTATCTGCCTTTCGTGGCTCTCCTTCCTTCCAAGTCCCTCAATCCGCCTTCTTCGAGGGTTGAGGGCATTTCTTTTCCTCCTACCCTTTATTTGCTTTATTCTCCTTTAGTTTTCCATTTCTTCTTCTGGTATGTAGGTTAGTAGTTAGTTTTAGTTTTAAGTTCGCTTCTCATTTTCATCTTCACGATCACTCAAACCATCAGGGGCCGATAACCTAGATGTAAGGCCCCTTAAAACAACAATTATCATCATCATCTCTCCTCTCTCCCCTCTCCTCTCCTCTCTTCATTATATTTCCTTTCTCTTAAAGATTCCCGCACTGTTTTTTTTACTTGGTTCACCGTGTATCTAAATTCCCTTTAAGCGATTTTAAAGGTATTTTTAATCTACGTTGCATTTTGTAAGTTTTTTCGATCTAAATTACATCTCGCGATTGTTTTCAACTTCAATTGCATTTTGTAAAGATTGACAATCTAAATTGTTTTTTGGTAAGTCTTTCAATGCAGGTCCGGGCCTTTTAGTGAGAATTTTGAATTTCAATTGCATTTTGTAAGTATTTTCAACCAAAACCGCTTTTCGCACGAATTTTGAATCTAAATTGCATTTTGTTTGGTGGGCATTTTGCACATATTTTGATTCTTAATTGCATTTTGTTGGTATTTTGAATCTAAATTACATTTTGTCAAGTATTTTCAATCAAAATTCCATTTTGTAAGTATTGTCAATCCACATGAGTCGTTTGAATCTACCGTACATTTTGAAAGCATTTTCAACTTCAATTGCATTTTGTAAGTATTCTGAATTTCAATTGCACTTTGTGAATAATTTGGATTGGAACTGGGATATTTCAATCTGAATAGCATCGTGTATTTTCAATTTCAATGCATTTTGTAAGTATTTTGAACCTCAATTGCATTTTGTACGTAATTTCGATCTCATTTGCATTTTGTAAGTATATTGAATTTCAATTGCATTTTGTAGGTATTTCGACGCTACGTTGCATTTTGTACGTATTTTGAACCTAGCCTTCATTTTGTGGGTATTTTACAATCTATTCCTTTTGTGAATCTTTTCGTTCTAAATTCCCTTTTGTAAGAACATTTTGTGATACTTTCGCATGATGCCGTTTGCTTGTTAGCCTGCACCTTGTGGTTGGCGCTAGTGTCAACCATATTTCAAGTTTTTGAGTTCTAAATATGGCCCCCTCCACGAACCTAAATATGGCCCCGGGGCGGTATTTAGGTACTGTTCTGAACTCAAGTAGGCTGCGTAAACAAATTGATTCATGGCATTTTCTTATCTTTTCAGATGTCGAAACGAAAGTGTTGGGATGAGGAAATAATGATAAAAGCTATTAAGCGTGTGACAGAAGATAAAATGTTTTTAAAGCAGGTTGTGAGGGATTTGAAGGTACCTTGCACAACTTTGAGGAACAATTTAAAGAATTTAAAAGGAGGTGATTGTGCCCTTGACCTAGGTCTTAGGCCAAGGACACATTATGTCACTGGAGTACTTATATAGGGCAATGTCATGATGTTAATGAGAATGAAATCATCATTATGTAATGATTATAATAATAACTAGGATCTTTCTGCCGTGTTGAGACCACATATACTGTATATGGCTTGGCAATTCTGACAGGGAGAAATTTATGGTTTTCACACAATGGGCAGAGCAGGTGCGTCACAAGTCGCTTGCCTGCAAGTTTCAGAGCAGGAGCACTCCAGCGAATTCTGAGAATCTTGCTAAAACGCAGTAAACATCTCAGGTTAGCACGCAGTAGATGCTTGACTCCGCCCTTAAAGAGTACGCCTCAGTTAGTTACAAGAGATCAAGGCATTACAGGAATGATCTGAAACGCCCATGATGAATCTAATTATTATCAAGAATTTTGGGAATGCGGTAACGGATTAAATATCTCTGTGTTCATCGAGTAGAAGTAGTCCCTGCGCAAGGAAATTTGACAACGTCGTGTGTGAGAGAGAGAGGAGATAGCGTCCTTCAGCTAGAAATTAGTTCTACCCAAGCGCTGATGATATAAATTTAGCCTATGATCGAGTTTCGTCGTGAGCCATATGATTAGCAAGGCCATATTTTTATGTATGAATTAAGGTACCTGATTACTGTAGCCTATGATTGTGAAAGGAGCATTTGGTGTCGTATGTACAAAACTGTGAATTGGCAACCATTTTGTCATATATGTGGGTGGAGTCTGTGACAGCGGGCATTGTTCATCATTCAGCCAACGTTAGTGGATGCTGGTCTATGTAGCACCACGCCAAGCATTTATGTACTAGGCGCACAGTCCATTGTTCGGCTGATGCGAAATAATATTAAAAATGAATACTGAGCTGTGAATGTGTATAACAGTAAGGACGGATGTGAAATTATATGTAATTCAAGTGAAAAATATATAACAGAAAATGTGTCCGCGACAAGTGAGGAAATAGTGTGAGAGTTTGTCATCTATGACACAAGTGTATAGTCCACTAATGTATATTTCTTTAGTGGTGCATAATCTAATTAAATATGTGTGTGTGTGCATTTTAAAAGGGTGCTGGCTTATAGCAACCTAGTGATAATGGAGGATTGCAGTGATATTAGCGAGTGGTGTTACATCATCGTGATGGGATTCGAACTGGCCATGGAGGTCATGTGTTAAGTTATACTGTTGCGGGCCTCTGGTCCAGCTTATGCAAAGATGACGAAGGAGCCTTCAATGTGATGAGTACCTTTTGATTACATTTTACAGTGTCAAATAATTCATGGATTTCATCGCCATAATGTTAGCATGTTATTTGTTTTCTTTTGATTTGTTTTATCTTGTGTGTACAATGACTGTGTCAATGGCGACCATAGTTGTGCATCTGACGGAGCTGGGTACGCTCATAAGGATTAATGATCAGAATAATTATTTTAATGAATTAAAAGTGCCTAACTTAACGTAAGGATGTTGCTAGGTAATCGTATCCGTACATAAAACACATGGTAGAACTCCCTATTTTATTTATAAATGTGTGTTAGAAATATCCCCTGTGTTTTTCCCCCGAATAGAACGAACGAAGCATGGTATTTCGATAGATGCCCTTTCCAGGCAAAATCTCATTATTTCGTGTCAATGACCAGAGATAGTAATTTATGTATTTACATACCGGATGAATTAACAGCCGATGATTTTTTGGGACTATATTTAAAGGACCATGGTGTATTGTGATGGATGATGATGCAGTATTATGGTGTAGCAATGAGTAAAGTTTATAGGACAGTTTACAAAGGCGTGAATTATTTAAGAAGTGACGGCTGAGCCAGCCTCACTATTTGCTATATTGGTTTTTATAGAACGCGTGTGATATATAAGGTCATATAGGTAAGATGTTGTAAGGGGAAATCTACGATGAAATAAGATAAAATAGATAATAATGCCAGGTAAATATGACCTGAGGAGAAGATGTCGGATGAAAGTATGATAAGTTTACAATGATATTAAGTAAATTGTATGTGTAAGGTAGCGGCAAATAAGCACAGATAAAATAATGCTATAATTAATATATATATCTGATTGAAATCATATCGCACAGAGGGGTGAAGATGAAGAATTCACATTGCAATAATATCTCACAGGTAAGAGAACGGTTTGAGTTATAACGCGATGATTATAATAATTAAGTTATATTCAAGAGTACTATGATCTGGCTCGCACAGCTGGTAAGAATATAATCATATGTTAGCCAGGAAGGGGTGAAGACTCGCATTTCTACCTTTCCACGGTCAAGGTTAGCCAGGAGGCGCGGCCATCTATTGTCATTTTCCACAAAGAGAGGGGTCCACTATGGACTCGGGTGCTTGACGCAGTGATTCTTTTAAATTTTTGTTATGTTTGGTCCCAAGTTTAATATTTACGTAAAGGTACGTTGGGTTACTATTCTGATGCCTCCAATCGATAGTGTTTCTTTTATTGGTCATTTTGATATAAGGGACGGTTTTGTCTGCTGACCATACAGTCCCGGGTTCGATATCCTCTTGTTGTGCCTGGTCCAGAAACTATTTTTAAACGGGTACTAGATAGGCAGTAACCTTGCGGTCCCGTGTTCGATATCCTTTTGTTTATACCTGGTCGATCAGTCTTTTTAAATGGGTACTAGCTAGACAGTGACCTTAGAGTCCTGTGTTCATGAATAATTATTTTCGGTGCTGGAGAATAATTATTATTAGGTTTTTTTATAGTTAATATTGGTTCAAAATTATCTTGAGATTTCTTTTTCTCGATAATTGTTGAACGGACCATGCTTTGTTCTATTATAACCTCGTTCTGCAAGATAAGGCATTCAAGGTAAGAAATGTGTAGGTAGCGAATACCCCTAAATACATATTGACCCTATTGAATAAGCCGCTTAGAACATGTTTGTGTCATGTCTATCTTTTTCAGGGGTCGCGGCTTCAAATACATTCACCGTTGTTTAACATAACACTGATACAAGGAATTTCTTCTGTGTCATGTCCATTTATTCTAGGGGTCGCGGCTTCAAATACATTCACCGTTGCCTAACGTGACTCTGACACGATACGATTATTTTAATAATGTTTGGTTGGAATTATTAATTGTTTTTCATGTTTATCCAACCCAAGTTTGATAGGCAAATGATTAGTCATCATTTTGTATGATGCTATTTTTGTTTGTTTTTAAGGCATTTTTCTTAGTTTGTTTATTGAATGTCCATGAATTATTTGACAAGGCATCGAGTGCTTGGTTCGAAAGTGTATCACGTCGAACGCAAGGACCGAAGCCAATCTCACCATATCGCTAATATGCTAATGTAATGTGTGACAATTTGTAAGTGTGTTTCAAGGCTAAGGAAATTAAATGGCTTCATTGATTCAGCTAATTTGTTTTAAAGCTAAGACGTCCAAAGTAATGTCGGGATTGGACATTAAGATTCCGTACGGAAAGGCTTCCATAATTAATTTACAAGAGTGTGTAAATAAGTTGCATAAATCATATTCATGTTTGCAGATAGAAATACATAATTAATGCCATGAAGGTTAAGATTTGATATGAGGGTAAACTTTTATTTAACGGAGGGATTCTAGTAAATGTTAATTAAACGCCATTAATAATTAAATAAGCCAATGGCTAGGCTATAATGTATACTTCGGAATGGCCATGGATGTCTCTGATATTAAACATACCATGTATCTGAAATGTAATTGGATGATATTAGACTCAATGATCATTATGTTTACTCAGATTAATGATTGATTAATTTCGTATAATTGGATTTCTTTTTCTTAATCCATACTGTTGTTGCTGTTGACCGGACCCTCTTGATCCCTCATCTCTTAATAACTTAACTTTCTGATGATATCTTATCATCGTAATTAATAAATTTGATTATGGCAATTAAGGCTAATTGGTGTTAACCAGATTTCATTTCGATTCATTTTCTTTATTTTGCCATATGATTGGTTTTTTATTTGTTAATAAATGTGATTGTAATCATACATCATAACTACAATGATAAGTATTAATTGATGCTGATTAGCATTTAATTGGTGGTTATTGGACATTAATTAGTCCATTGTTTATATTTTTGATTTTGACTTAATTTTATTGATTCCGTATTTGATTTATTTTACCTTTGAGTTATTATTATTATTATTATTATTATTTTAAATTTCATTTCTACTATTTTGGTTTTATTTCATTTATTTGTTTTTGCTGTACTGGTGTTTGGTGCATTAAATTTGTTTATTCTCATTCAGAATCTGTGTGTGATGAATTTTATTCAGCCCTAGTGATCTTCCTATAATATCCAGAACAGTTTCATATTCAAGCTAGTGTACCGTTCATGCCCCGACGACAGAGTCCTGTTCTGAAGGCCTTGTGCAAGGGTACAAGGCAAAGGATAGATTATTTCTCTATTCTTCTTCGATTTCTCTATTCTGGAAGATCCTAGTGGTTAACATACACAGATGCACCCGGGTTTTGTGCTTGTTTGATTAAGTTTGGCTTGCCTACTCGTTTGGCATGTTAATTTTTTTTTTGACTTTATGGTGAGCGGGTAAACACTGGAAGATACCCATAAGTCACTTATCCATTCAAACCCGAATCCAAAACATACTCCATTCATTTCATACCCGTTATTTTTCCGTGAGAATCAGCCTTGCCCCTTTTTCCGTTTACCACATTCATTTAATACCAAATCCGGTTCCCCCCTCCACCAGTGCAAAAATGCAAAATGGCGACCAACAGTGTGACTTAAGCTTGAGACAATAGCAGCCCAACATAAGGTCGAAATGGAGCTCAATTAATTGATTGAGAGTTACTGTAATTAAATTTTCATATATATAATTTTTTATAGTATCATACAGTAATCTCAAGGAGTCCCTTGAAATTTTTATAGCATTGAGCATCCATCAGATAGTTTATTAAGGCTCATTAGTGGCCTGATGAGAAACATTAATCACTTTAATTAATGTTTGATTAAATTAATTAATTAATTAATTTTTCTTTTAGTGATAAGTCAAATATTTAATGACACCAATGGATTACAATCAAATTTTGAATCGTTTTACTGTTGCAATATCACTGTAGGTGATTGCAAATTCGAAGGATAGGGGAAGGAAGCCTTGAAAGCTTTGAAATACACTTACATTGCATGGTGTGTTGATGTGTATATTTGCATGAGTTGGGACAAGCCCGCATATTCTCTTATTGATAATTATGTCATCGACAGAGGACCTGATGGTCGTATTGCAAGAATTTAAGGACAGTAGTTATAAGCAGATGCAGGAAATAAAGGACAGTAATCAGGAACTTAGAGTTAGTACTGAACAGCAATTGTCACAGATGCAGAGAAATATAGAACATGTAGGCCGCATTTGCAATCAGAGTACTGAGCAAATAGAAATTCATATGGTCACGATCGAGAACGAGATCAAGAACGTGTCTCAGAGAATGGCTAGTATGGAAATTCGAGTCCAAGCGCAGGTAGCGAAATGTGAAGTGGGAATCGCAGCAACTCCGGCAGATGTCGACAAGCTGAGAGATGAGAATAAGTTAACGCAAGCCAAGATAGGAGTGATCGAGACCGACATCTCTTCAATTAAGGACGAGATTAAGGATTCATTGCAGCTCATACGAGATGATATGAATGGCCAACATGACGAATGTAAGAAATCATGGGAAAAGGATAAGGAAGGATTGAAGAGAGATGTCGAATTAGCATACGAGGACATGAGCCAAGAGGCTAAGGAAGAAAGGATAGCTGTACTCCGTAGATTAGAAGAGAGCAAATTAAAGATGAATAAGGTCGAGATGGAGCTTTTGTCAAGGATGGAACGACAAGAAAATAAACAAGTCAAAAGCGACCTCAAGATGCTGATCCAAGAAGAGGTCATCGCCGACTTACAAAAAGGATTGGCCAAGTCCATTACTGAAACCCGTATGGAAGGGAAAGTAGGATTTCAGGAGCATACGACCATAGATGAGGGGATGGAACCTCACAGTCAGGAATTCAGGGGTCGTACTTCGACACCCGTCGAGTCTAACGCAGCTGCTCAGGTCATTCACGTTATAAAAATGAGTGATGACCGGCCGAACAAATTTTCAGGGAACAATAACTTTACTCCTAAGAGTTTCCTCAGAGAATTGATGGAATACATCAAGGAAAGCAAGATATCAGAAGACCGACAGTTAAGGACAGTGGAGAAACTGTTGACTGGACACGGGTTACAATGGTTCCGTAGCTTCAGGTATACCTTTGACACTATGGGAGAATTCCGTGAAGCATTTCTGAAGAAGTATTGGAGCCTTGCCTCGCAACAGAACCTGAGGATGGAACTATACGCGCGCCGCTATAGTACCACATCACCCACAAAATATTCAGAGTATTTCATCACACAGCTACACCGAATGAAAGAGCTGGATATGCCTCCATCAGAAGAAGAGATGATCACCGCTATTGAGAAGCAATTGCCAGTCGGAGTTCAACAGATCATGGCGGCAGCGAACGTACGGACAGCGGTACATGCCGAGGAAATATTAAGAAACCTCGATGAAACGACGATCCACAGTCCGCAAAGAGTAGGTCGAATGACTGAAAATGTTAACGTGGTCGGCCTAGAAGAAGCACCTAGACGACGCATGAAGGACCAAAGTACAGACGCCATGGACATGAGGCAGAACTGGGAACGTCGGGAATACCAAGATCAAGAGTTGAGGCCCCCGTGGTATGGTAACCGAGGTAATAATAACTGGAGGTCGTCCCAAAGACAAAATGAACCACGGAGAGGACATCGTGGATCATACAGGCCGTATAACAAGAGAGGTGGGCGTTTTCAACGCGGAAGACCGCCGTGGGACCAAAACAGAGAGCCAGAAGTGAGATGGGACTTGCCAGATGACCACAGAGAGGAAATGGAAAGGTGGCACAGCGATTCGGAACGGTATTTGGCAGAATTACGTGCCAAAGAATCGGCCGAACAAAGTAAGAAAGACAAATGGAACAGGGGAATGAATGATCGAAGGGATCCAGATGTCATCGAACAGGGAGCTGAGAGCCTGGAACTCCAGAATGCCCGGAGGAACAACAATCAATCATCCGGAGGGACACCAGATAGGAATGGCAACGACAATAAAAAAACGCCAATTTTAGAAGATGGGAACGTCGCTAGTGCACAGGACAATCACAATGCAAAGTATATGGTAGTAGCGCAGATCAGTGACTGGGTCATCAAAGAAGAGGACTTGACGGAGGACACAAGAGGGCCAAAAATTAATACAATTAGAGAATTACCCATAATTTACGCCCGAGTAGGAGGTCTAACGGTACGATGTATGGTAGATACGGGTGCCAGCATCAGTATAGCTTCCCAAGCATTAGTTAAAGAGTTGGAGAGATTGGGGAAGGTTCCCGTGATGCCAATTTCTAACATCACAGTCAAGGGCATTATCCCAGACAAGTCCGCAGTCTGTAAGTTCCAAGCATTGTTGGACATTACACTGCAAGGACATAATATGCCGCATTCGTTCATCATAATGAACAAGATAAATTATAACATTATCCTGGGAGCGGACTTCATTCGAGAATATAAAGCAGTCATCAACCTATATGAAAACACCATTTGTTTTAAAGATATTGGAGAGGACAATCATTTGGACATGCAATTAAATACGGATATTCCAAGAGATGGCGAAGAGATATGGACATTGTGCACCACTGAAGAGATGGAAGCATATGAGAAAATCGACGAAAGGTTAAGAGATATTGAGGATGATTTAATGGAACCTGAATCCTGGGTCATGGCGCTAGAAGAATTGGAAGACAGAGTTACTGACGCTTTTGAGGAGACGGCTCGTGAAGCAAAGATAAATGAGGAGAACAGGATCAAATTGATGGACATGTTAAAGCGACACGAACCGGTTTTTAATTCTAAACCCGGTAAGATAGAACATTTCAAGTACCAAATGCAGGTCAACGATTGGTCACCGTTCAGGAAAAAGCCTTATCCGATAGCCGAAAAACATATGAATGAGGTGAAAGAAACCATCAAGCAAATGGAGGACGCTGGAGTCATAGTTAAGATTGCTACCCCATTCGTGAGTCCGTTGGTTGTAGTCAAGAAACCCAATGGCTCTGTTCGAATATGTCTGGACGCAAGGACAATTAATGAACGATTGATTCCTGAATATGACCAAGCTCCAGCGATCAAAGAGGTCATAAACAAATTCCAGAACAAGATATATTTTTCATCCATAGACTTGACTAGTAGCTATCACCATTTGGAACTGGATGACAAGTCAAGGTTATTGACTGGATTCCTATTTAAACAGCAAACTTATGCATTTCAAAGATTACCATTAGGTATCAAAACAGCAGGTTCGGCACTCATACGAGCGTTAGACCGAAACCTGACGTCGGAAGTCAAGGATGCCACTGTAAGATATGTCGATGACATACTCTTGGCGTCTGATAATTTGGATGATCACCTCACGAATTTGGAGAAATTACTAGACAATTTGGAGAAGGCCAATTTCAAAATTAACATCCAAAAATCTCATTTTTGCCAGAAGGAGGTACTCTATTTAGGCCACATCATCGATGGTGAAGGAGTACGCCCAAATCCTGCGAAACTAGAGGCTATTCGGAACTTTCCTAAACCAAACAGGGTAAAACACGTCCGCCAATTTCTGGGCATTTGCAATTTCTTTGAAAATCATTGTCCCGGGTATACTGAGGCTGTGGCGCCACTACAGGATATGCTTCGTAAGAACAGCAAATGGGCATGGAAGGAAGAATGCGACGCGGCTTTTCGGAAAACGAAGGAATTACTAACCAATAGTATTAAATTGGGTTACCCGGATTTCTCAAGAAAATTTATAATTCAAACCGACGCCTCACGGATTGGAATTGGTTGCATGCTGTACCAAGAAGATCCAAACAACCCTCGAGAACGATCTTACTTGGCATTTTCTAGCCGTAAGCTAAAGACACACGAGCGAAATTACACAGTAACGGAATTGGAACTTCTGTCCATCATTTTTGCTTTACAACAATGGAGGAAGACTGCCTATGGTTTCGAGATTTTGATAAGAACCGAACACAAGAGCCTTATCTTCCTATTGAAAACTCCCATGGCTAGCGAGCGAGTGAACAGATGGTCGTTGTATGTTCAACAGTTCAATATTGACATTGAACACTGCCCAGGAAGATTCAATGTGATACCCGACG
This sequence comes from Meconema thalassinum, assembly GCA_946902985.2. Taxonomy (NCBI): domain Eukaryota; kingdom Metazoa; phylum Arthropoda; class Insecta; order Orthoptera; family Tettigoniidae; genus Meconema; species Meconema thalassinum. Next base: position 497,310,314 of record OX336392.1, on the reverse strand, counting down.
CATTAAGTCGAAACCCAGAACGAGGAGAAGGAGTAGTATTTGTACATCAAGTCGAGCTCACTCAGGCAGATCAGGAATTTTTGGTTAAACTGGGAGAAATTCAGGCTGAACAAGTTAAGGATCCGTGGATGAATATGATCATCGATTATTTAAGAGGAAGATTGCAACGAGGAACGCCCGCGTATTTGGAAGCGGAGAAAATTTCGACAAGTTATATTTGGTATAATAACCTGCTGCACAAGTACGTGGATCCCGATCGCGTGAAATCAAGGATTGTGGTGCCACCTTCTTTACAGAGAGGTCTAGTCTGGCACGCACATCGCATATCTGGGCATGGAGGAATCGATAAGACAAGTGCTCTTATTCAAGAAGCATTTGTATGGCCCAAATTAAGGGAAACCATTCGCAGTGTTTTGAAGACCTGTGACAAATGTCAAAGGGTTAAGCCAAACTCATTCCTCATGAAGCAATATCCCAAACCTCTACTGCCACAGAAGCCGTGCGAACTGGTCGCCATGGACGGTTATGGTCCATTACCAAAAGGCAGAAGAGGATGCAAATACATTCTCGTCAGCATCGATGTATTTACAAAATACGTGGTGTTATGTCCGGTAAGAAGTTAAACACTAAACAGGTACTGAACAGAATTAAGGCAAGGGTAATTCCAACGTTAGGGAAGATGGAATTCTGTCTTACGGACCACGGCAGTTATTTCACTAGTGCCGAGTTAGGAGTGAGATGGTGAGGTTAGATGTCCGGCACGTGTTGAGTTCAGTGCGCCATTCTGAGGGAAATCCATCAGAAAGAATAATGCGGGAGATCGCAAAATATTGCCGAATTTACTGTTCTGATCAGCATTGGAAGTGGGTCGACGTATTGCCCGTAATGGATTTCTGTATAAACAATACGATCCATGAGAGCACAGGACAGATCCCCACAGTCCTTCACTTAAATCGATGTCCGGATCGACCGTGGAAGAACATTTTGCCGTGTCCATTGGACGCACGACCAAGCCATGAATTAACCATACAGGCCACGGCAACTTATTTGAAGAAACAAGCTGATCGTCGATTACGTAGAGTGCGTAATAAAAGATTTCACCGTCCTTTGGGATTGGAAGAATTGGTCTTGGTGGAACGACCAGCAGTGTCCGATCCAGCGAAGCGAATATACTCAAAATTTTGCGAGATATTCTATGGACCGTACCGAGTCATAAAGGTGATTGGAAATAATGCTTATAAAGTGAAACACCTACGCACTGGAGTCGAGTCTGTCTATAACGCACAGAATCTAAAACTATACTACCCCGCCGAAGAAGATGAGGTCCAACATCGAGTAAACGTAGTGGAGAAGAAAGAAGAAGGGGAAGATCCATTCCAAGTAGAAGAACCATCGGAAGCAGAAGACGAGATCCAGCGAACAAATAATCACGACTGTCCATGGATAACGCTGCATGAAGAATTTCATGATCCGAATTAATTTGGAGTCCATCAGAAAGCCAACTTCGAAAGAAGGTCGATGAGGAAGACATGACATTGTTAAAATGGATTATGTTGCCGAGTATTGTTGAATTGTAAAAACTCTTCGTAACCTCAGCAGTTTTTCCAAACTAAGAAGGAGGGAGATGTGCCCTTGACCTAGGTCTTAGGCCAAGGACACATTATGTCACTGGAGTACTTATATAGGGCAATGTCATGATGTTAATGAGAATGAAATCATCATTATGTAATGATTATAATAATAACTAGGATCTTTCTGCCGTGTTGAGACCACATATACTGTATATGGCTTGGCAATTCTGACAGGGAGAAATTTATGGTTTTCACACAATGGGCAGAGCAGGTGCGTCACAAGTCGCTTGCCTGCAAGTTTCAGAGCAGGAGCACTCCAGCGAATTCTGAGAATCTTGCTAAAACGCAGTAAACATCTCGGGTTAGCACGCAGTAGATGCTTGACTCCGCCCTTAAAGAGTACGCCTCAGTTAGTTACAAGAGATCAAGGCATTACAGGAATGATCTGAAACTTCCATGATGAATCTAATTATTATCAAGAATTTTGGGAATGCGGTAACGGATTAAATATCTCTGTGTTCATCGAGTAGAAGTAGTCCCTGCGCAAGGAAATTTGACAACGTCGTGTGTGTGAGAGAGAGGAGATAGCGTCCTTCAGCTAGAAATTAGTTCTACCCAAGCGCTGATGATATAAATTTAGCCTATGATCGAGTTTCGTCGTGAGCCATATGATTAGCAAGGCCATATTTTTATGTATGAATTAAGGTACCTGATTACTGTAGCCTATGATTGTGAAAGGAGCATTTGGTGTCGTATGTACAAAACTGTGAATTGGCAACCATTTTGTCATATATGTGGGTGAAGTCTGTGACAGCGGGCATTGTTCATCATTCAGCCAACGTTAGTGGATGCTGGTCTATGTAGCACCACGCCAAGCATTTATGTACTAGGCGCACAGTCCATTGTTCGGCTGATGCGAAATAATATTAAAAATGAATACTGAGCTGTGAATGTGTATAACAGTAAGGACGGATGTGAAATTATATGTAATTCAAGTGAAAAATATATAACAGAAAATGTGTCCGCGACAAGTGAGGAAATAGTGTGAGAGTTTGTCATCTATGACACAAGTGTATAGTCCACTAATGTATATTTCTTTAGTGGTGCATAATCTAATTAAATATGTGTGTGTGTGCATTTTAAAAGGGTGCTGGCTTATAGCAACCTAGTGATAATGGAGGATTGCAGTGATATTAGCGAGTGGTGTTACATCATCGTGATGGGATTCGAACTGGCCATGGAGGTCATGTGTTAAGTTATACTGTTGCGGGCCTCTGGTCCAGCTTATGCAAAGATGACGAAGGAGCCTTCAATGTGATGAGTACCTTTTGATTACATTTTACAGTGTCAAATAATTCATGGATTTCATCGCCATAATGTTAGCATGTTATTTGTTTTCTTTTGATTTGTTTTATCTTGTGTGTACAATGACTGTGTCAATGGCGACCATAGTTGTGCATCTGACGGAGCTGGGTACGCTCATAAGGATTAATGATCAGAATAATTATTTTAATGAATTAAAAGTGCCTAACTTAACGTAAGGATGTTGCTAGGTAATCGTATCCGTACATAAAACACATGGTAGAACTCCCTATTTTATTTATAAATGTGTGTTAGAAATATCCCCTGTGTTTTTCCCCCGAATAGAACGAACGAAGCATGGTATTTCGATAGATGCCCTTTCCAGGCAAAATCTCATTATTTCGTGTCAATGACCAGAGATAGTAATTTATGTATTTACATACCGGATGAATTAACAGCCGATGATTTTTTGGGACTATATTTAAAGGACCATGGTGTATTGTGATGGATGATGATGCAGTATTATGGTGTAGCAATGAGTAAAGTTTATAGGACAGTTTACAAAGGCGTGAATTATTTAAGAAGTGACGGCTGAGCCAGCCTCACTATTTGCTATATTGGTTTTTATAGAACGCGTGTGATATATAAGGTCATATAGGTAAGATGTTGTAAGGGGAAATCTACGATGAAATAAGATAAAATAGATAATAATGCCAGGTAAATATGACCTGAGGAGAAGATGTCGGATGAAAGTATGATAAGTTTACAATGATATTAAGTAAATTGTATGTGTAAGGTAGCGGCAAATAAGCACAGATAAAATAATGCTATAATTAATATATATATCTGATTGAAATCATATCGCACAGAGGGGTGAAGATGAAGAATTCACATTGCAATAATATCTCACAGGTAAGAGAACGGTTTGAGTTATAACGCGATGATTATAATAATTAAGTTATATTCAAGAGTACTATGATCTGGCTCGCACAGCTGGTAAGAATATAATCATATGTTAGCCAGGAAGGGGTGAAGACTCGCATTTCTACCTTTCCACGGTCAAGGTTAGCCAGGAGGCGCGGCCATCTATTGTCATTTTCCACAAAGAGAGGGGTCCACTATGGACTCGGGTGCTTGACGCAGTGATTCTTTTAAATTTTTGTTATGTTTGGTCCCAAGTTTAATATTTACGTAAAGGTACGTTGGGTTACTATCCTGATGCCTCCAATCGATAGTGTTTCTTTTATTGGTCATTTTGATATAAGGGACGGTTTTGTCTGCTGACCATACAGTCCCGGGTTCGATATCCTCTTGTTGTGCCTGGTCCAGAAACTATTTTTAAACGGGTACTAGATAGGCAGTAACCTTGCGGTCCCGTGTTCGAAATCCTTTTGTTTATACCTGGTCGATCAGTCTTTTTAAATGGGTACTAGCTAGACAGTGACCTTAGAGTCCTGTGTTCATGAATAATTATTTTCGGTGCTGGAGAATAATTATTATTAGGTTTTTTTATAGTTAATATTGGTTCAAAATTATCTTGAGATTTCTTTTTCTCGATAATTGTTGAACGGACCATGCTTTGTTCTATTATAACCTCGTTCTGCAAGATAAGGCATTCAAGATAAGAAATGTGTATGTAGCGAATACCCCTAAATACATATTGACCCTATTGAATAAGCCGCTTAGAACATGTTTGTGTCATGTCTATCTTTTTCAGGGGTCGCGGCTTCAAATACATTCACCGTTGTTTAACATAACACTGATACAAGGAATTTCTTCTGTGTCATGTCCATTTATTCTAGGGGTCGCGGCTTCAAATACATTCACCGTTGCCTAACGTGACTCTGACACGATACGATTATTTTAATAATGTTTGGTTGGAATTATTAATTGTTTTTCATGTTTATCCAACCCAAGTTTGATAGGCAAATGATTAGTCATCATTTTTTATGATGCTATTTTTGTTTGTTTTTAAGGCATTTTTCTTAGTTTGTTTATTGAATGTCCATGAATTATTTGACAAGGCATCGAGTGCTTGGTTCGAAAGTGTATCACGTCGAACGCAAGGACCGAAGCCAATCTCACCATATCGCTAATATGCTAATGTAATGTGTGACAATTTTTAAGTGTGTTTCAAGGCTAAGGAAATTAAATGGCTTCATTGATTCAGCTAATTTGTTTTAATGCTAAGACGTCCAAAGTAATGTCGGGATTGGACATTAAGATTCCGTACGGAAAGGCTTCCATAATTAATTTACAAGAGTATGTAAATAAGTTGCGTAAATCATATTCATGTTTGCAGATAGAAATACATAAATAAGGCCATGAAGGTTAAGATTTGATATGAGGGTAAACTTTTATTTAACGGAGGGATTCTAGTAAATGTTAATTAAACGCCATTAATAATTAAATAAGCCAATGGCTAGGCTATAATGTATACTTCGGAATGGCCATGGATGTCTCTGATATTAAACATACCATGTATCTGAAATGTAATTGGATGATATTAGACTCAATGATCATTATGTTTACTCAGATTAATGATTGATTAATTTCGTATAATTGGATTTCTTTTTCTTAATCCATACTGTTGTTGCTGTTGACCGGACCCTCTTGATCCCTCATCTCTTAATAACTTAACTTTCTGATGATATCTTATCATCGTAATTAATAAATTTGATTATGGCAATTAAGGCTAATTGGTGTTAACCAGATTTCATTTCGATTCATTTTCTTTATTTTGCCATATGATTGGTTTTTATTTGTTAATAAATGTGATTGTAATCATACATCATAACTACAATGATAAGTATTAATTGATGCTGATTAGCATTTAATTGGTGGTTATTGGACATTAATTAGTCCATTGTTTATATTTTTGATTTTGACTTAATTTTATTGATTCCGTATTTGATTTATTTTACCTTTGAGTTATTATTATTATTATTATTATTATTTTAAATTTCATTTCTACTATTTTGGTTTTATTTCATTTATTTGTTTTTGCTGTACTGGTGTTTGGTGCATTAAATTTGTTTATTCTCATTCAGAATCTGTGTGTGATGAATTTTATTCAGCCCTAGTGATCTTCCTATAATATCCAGAACAGTTTCATATTCAAGCTAGTGTACCGTTCATGCCCCGACGACAGAGTCCTGTTCTGAAGGCCTTGTGCAAGGGTACATTCCTAGCCTTCATTTTGTGGGTATTTTACAATCTATTCCTTTTGTGAATCTTTTCGTTCTAAATTCCCTTTTGTAAGAACATTTTGTGATACTTTCGCATGATGCCGTTTGCTTGTTAGCCTGCACCTCGTGGTTGGCGCTAGTGTCAACCATATTTCAAGTTTTTGAGTTCTAAATATGGCCCTCTCCACGAACCTAAATATGGCCCCGGGGCGGTATTTAGGTACTGTTCTGAACTCAAGTAGGCTGCGTAAACAAATTGATTCATGGCATTTTCTTATCTTTTCAGATGTCGAAACGAAAGTGTTGGGATAAGGAAATAATGATAAAAGCTATTAAGCGTGTGACAGAAGATAAAATGTCTGTAAAGCAGGTTGTGAGGGATTTGAAGGTACCTTGCACAACTTTGAGGAACAATTTAAAGAATGTAAAAGGAGGTGATGAAGTGAAATTTCGAGAACTTGTTAATGTCCCATTAGGCCGTAAAAATTTTGCCACATGAATTGGAACAAGAACTAGTGGAATATTGCCTACATATGGAGCGAAATTTCTACGGTCTACATGCTTGTGATTTAAGAAGAATGGCGTTTCAATTGGCCTTGAGGAACAATATTGAGCACCCTTTCAAACATTCTAAAGGGCAAGCGGGGAAGAAATGGTTGTAACTCTTCATGCGTAGACACCCTAATTTGTCATTTAGGAAACCTCAATTTCTTTCTGTTCTAAGAATTCAGGGATTTTCGAGAGAAAACGTTGATTTTTTTTTTCTGTCTTGAAGCCAGAATTGAGAAAAATACAGCACAATTCCACCAAAATATTTAATGTGGACGAAACGGGACTAACAATAGTTCAGCACAAGACCAGCAAAATAATTGCTGTGAAAGGGAAACGTCAGGTTCATCGATTGTCGTCTGCAGAGCGTGGGTCACTAGTGATGATGATGATGATGATGATGATGATAATTGTTGTTTTAAGGGGCCTAACATCGAGGTTATCGGCCCCTGATGAAATGAAATGAAATGGCGTGAAATGTAAGGATGAAGATAAAAAACAGCTCACTGCTATGGATGAAACGAAAATGGTTTAGATAAAATAGACAGTGAGCCCCAACAATTATGCCTTATGTAGCAGTACAAATACTAACAAAAAGGAACTCACATTGAAACTACTCACCGAACGGAGAGCGGTAATACGTACATAAGGGAATATCGAACGAAAATACTCACAAAAGGAATAGATTGAGAAATACGCACAAAATGTAGGTAAAGTCCAAAATACGGACAAAATGCAACGTACAGTCGAAATACTGCCAAAATGCAAGTGAAATCAAAATACTTACAAAATGCAAATGAGATTGAAAATACGCACAAAATGTAATTTAGATTCAAAATACCTACAAAATTGCAATTGAGACTTAACTACTTGAACAAAGCGGGGTAGGTTGAAAATATAAAATGCAATGGAAATTGCTTACAACATGTATGGTAGATTCAAACTTCTCATTAGGATGGACAATACTTACAAAATGCAATTTAGATTGAATATAATTACAAAATAATTACAAAATGTAATGTAATTTAGATATTTTTGCTACCAGATTATCATTTTAAATTTTGTAAATATTGTCAATTCAAATTACAGTACAGTAAGTATGTAGTTAGTTTTAGTTGTAAGTATGAAGTTAATTTGTTTACTAGATATATGTCATTGCTCTATTAGACTGTGGTGTGTGAGTGTGTCTGGTGAGGGTGCATGTGAGTGGGCCTGGTGACAGACTGTTTTAGTGGTAGTATTTGTTTGTTGGTGAAACTTTAGTATTTTTTTCGTTAGTAGAATTTTGGTATTTAATTGTTAGTACAAGGTTAGTATTTTGTAGTAGAATTGCTCTTTACTTATTCTGAAAGGGAGTAGCAGCCTTTCAGAATAAATCAATTCTTTACTAGTCCAATAGACGGTTAAGATATTGATAATATAAGCCAACTAATGGCTACACTGCGTTCTGCTGCACGGCTGAAAGCAACGGGAAACTACAGCCGTAATGCTATTCCCGAGGATATGCACCTCTCTATGCATAACTACATGTGCTGATGGCCTCCTCCCTTGTAAAATTTCAATCCGGAGGTAAACTAGTCCCCCGTTCGGATCTCCGGGTGGGGACTACTCGAGAGGGGGTTAACATCACAGAAGTGACAAAGAGGAAATCTGACATTCTACGGATCGGAGCGTGGAATGTTAGAAGTCTGCTAGGAAGTGGAAGGTTAGAAAACTTAGAAAGGGAAATGGATAGGTTGAGGTTGGATTTGGTTGGGATTAGTGAAATACGCTGGCAGGAAGAGCAGGACTTTTGGTCAGGAGACTATAGGGTCATTAGCACTAAATCAAACAATGGCCAAGCAGGGGTTGGTCTCATATTGAGTAGGAAACTTGGACAGCGGGTGGAATATTATGAGCAATACAGTGAACGGATTATTGTAGCAAAAATCAATACTAAACCTACGTGCACCACAGTGGTACAAGTCTATATGCCTACCAGTCAAGCTGATGATGAGGATGTTGAAAAGGTCTAAGAAGAAATAGATGACATTCTGAGGTATATCAAAGGTGATGAAAATGTTATAGTAATGGGAGATTGGAATGCTGTGGTAGGAAAAGGGAGAGAAGGGAAGATAGTAGGAGATTTCGGATTAGGTGAAAGGAATGATCGAGGAAGCAGGCTGATGGAATTCTGCACCGAACATGACTTAGTCATAGCTAACACCTTATTCGATAACCACAATAGAAGAATATACACATGGATGAGACCAGGAGATACAGGGCGTTACCAAATCGACTTCATTATGGTCAAGCAGAGGTTTCGAAACCAGATTTTGGATTGTAAAACATATCCTGGTGCTGACATAAACTCTGACCACAATCTGGTTGTAATGAAATGCAGATTAAAGTTGAAGAAACTGAAGAAAAGTCAAAAGCCAAAAAGATGGGCAATAGACAGACTGAAAGTGAAGGATGTAAATGAAAGATTCAAGAAGAGTATAAAGGAAGGACTAATCAAAACCCCTAAACAAACTTCAATTGCAGAGGAATGGGCACTTTTGAAGAATGAAATATGATGATGATGATGATGATGATGATAATTGTTGTTTTAAGGGGCCTAACATCTAGGTTATCGGCCCCTGATGGTTTGGGTGATCGTGAAGATGAAAATGAAAAGTGAACTTAAAACTAAAACTAACTACTAACCTACATACTAGAAGAAGAAATGGAAAACTAAAGTAGAATAACGCAAATAAAAGGACAGAAGGAAAAGAAATGTCCTCAACCCTCGGAGAAGGCGGATTGAGGGACTTGGAAGGAAGGAGAGCCATGAAAGGCATATAGGAAAGTGAAAGAGGAGAGGGTCCGCCCCAAAGGTAAGGGACAAAAGGGGAAAACGGACCCAGCTCAGGAATCCCTCGGGGTCGCCAACTCCCGAACTCACCAGCCGTGAGCCCCTGAGGGTGTAGCATTATCTAGGGTGCACCAGAAGTGGTGGGGCTACATACACCCTGCCTCCTTAAGGGCCAAGAGCACAAGGCAGGAGGTAAAAGGAAGAGAAAAAGAAGGCTGACCCCTCGCAGAAGGAGGGCATCAGAAAAGATGAGACAAGGGCCAATTAAGGCGGGAAAGGAAGAGGCTCCCTAGGCCTCGGATACCCTAATACCGTCGGGGCCAGAAGAGAACAAGAGTTGACCAAGTGAGGTCGACAGGAAAGAAGACAGAGAGGAGCCCGGCACAAGTAAGTGGAAGCAATGCCGGACTCAGCTGGGGCCCCGTGGTCGCCAAACCATGACCACAAGATGTGAGCCCCTGGGGGAAAGAATGAAATAACAAAATCCGCAGAAGAAAACATTGGTAGGAAAGAAAGAATAGGTAGAAAACCATGGATCACTCAGGATATACTAGAATTGATGGATGAAAGGCGGAAACACAAGAATCTAAGAGATGAAAAGGGGAAAGCAGAATACAAACGTCTGAGAAATGAGGTTAACAAGAAGTGCAAGGAAGCGAAAGAAGAATGGTTGAAAGAGAAATGTGCAGGTATAGAAAATTGTCTGACATTAGGAAAAGTAGACACAGCTTATCGAACGATTAAGAATACTTTTGGGGAACAGAAGACTAAGTGCTGTAATATTAAGGACACAAATGGAAAGCCTCTAACAGATAGGGAAGAAAAGGTTAAGAGATGGAAAGCTTACATAGAGTGCTTGTACAAGGGAAAGGAGATTGAGAATCATGTAATGGAAAGGGAGGAGGAAATTGATGAGGATGCAAAAGGAGATTTAATATTGAGATCAGAATTTGACAGAGCATTAGAGGACTTAGGCAGGAACAAATCACCAGGCATAGATGATATACCGATTGAGTTGCTATGCTGCATAGGAGATGAAGGTCTGATCAGGTTATTTCACTTGGTGTGTAGGATTTATGAGACAGGTGAGGTACCCCCTGATTTCAAGAAGAATGTTATCATCCCTATACCAAAGAAAGTGGGAGCTGACAGATGTGAAGATTACCGTACAATCAGCTTGATTACTCATGCTTCAAAGATCCTGTCTAGAATAATTTACAAGAGGATTGAAAGCTAGATAGAAACGGAGTTGGGTGAAGACCAGTTTGGTTTCAGGAGAAATGTAGGAACAAGGGAAGCTGTACTAAGTCTTAGGCTGATTTTGGAAGGTAGAATAAGGAAAGATAAGAGAACGTTCATGGCATTTGTAGACTTAGAAAAGGCTTTTGTAACGTTGATTGGACTAAATTGTTTGACATTTTGAAATCTATTGGAATAAAGTACAGGGATAGGAGGGTGATATACAATCTATACAGAAACCAGACAGCAGTCATTCGAGCTGAAGGACATGAGAGAGAAGCTGGTATTCAGAAAGGTGTAAGGCAAGGCTGCAACTTATCACCCATACTTTTCAATCTTTACATTGAACAAGCAATGAAGGAAATTGAGAAAAATTTAAAGTGGGAGTGAAGATTCAAGGAGAAATAATTTCAACTCTGAGATTTTCTGATGACATCGTCATCTTGGCCGACAAGCCTGAGGATTTGAATGAGTTTTTGAATGGTATAAATTCCATCTTACGGAAGGAATTCATGATGAAAATTAATAAATGTAAAACAAAAATACTGGAATGCAGCCGAAATAAATCACAAACCTCTATGGAGATCAAATTGGCAGGTGAAAAGCTGAAGGAAGTAGGAGACTTCTGTTACTTAGGAAGCAGAATAACCAGTGATGGACGAAGCAAAGAGGATATAAAAAGTAGGTTGGCTCAGGCAAGGAAAGCCTTTCTACAAAAAAAGGAATCTGTTGACATCGAATATAGATTTAGGTATTAGGAAGTCATTTTTGAAAGCCTTTGTCTGGAGCGTGGCGCTCTATGGAAGTGAAACTTGGACTATTGGTGCAGCAGAAAAGAGGAGAATTGAAGCATTTGAAATGTGGTGTTACAGGAGAATGATGAAGATCAGATGGGTAGATAGGGTTACAAACGAAGAGGTATTAAGGCGAGTGGGAGAGGAGAGATGTTTCTGGCGACTGCTAATGAAGAGAAGAGATAGGTTGGTAGGACACATACTAAAACACCCAGGAATAGCAAGCTTAGTTATGGAAGGAAGGGTCGAGGACAAGAAATGTAGGGGTAGACCAAGGTTAGAATATGTTAAACAGATAGCCTCGGATGTAGGATGTGGTAGCTATGTAGAGATGAAACGATTGGCTCAGGACAGGGAGGCATGGAGAGCTGCATCAAACCAGTCAAAAGACTCAAACAACAACAATTTAGATTCAAAATACCCACAAAATTGCAATTGAGACTGAACTACTTGAACCAAGCGGGGTAGGTTGAAAATACAAAATGCAATTGATATTCAAAATACTCACAAAAAGACCCCCCTATATTGAAAGACTTACTAAAAAGCAATTTTGATTGGCAATCCTTACAAAATGCAAGTGAGGTTGAAAAACACTCACAAAATGCAATTAAGATCGAAAAAACGTACAAAATGCAACGCAGATTAAGAATACCTACAAAAAGGTGCGGGAATCTTAAAAAGAAAAGGAAATATATTGAAATGAGGAGAGAGGAGGAGAGGGGAGAGAGGAGAGAGTCCGCTCCAAAGGTAAGGGATAAAAGGGGAAAACGGACCCAGCTGAGGAATCCCTCGGGGTCGCCAACTCCCGAACTCACCAACCGTGAGCCCCTGAGGGTGTAGCATTATCTAGGGTGCACCAGAAGTGGTGGGGCTACATACACCCTGCCTCCTTAAGGGCCTTGAGCACAAGGCAGGAGGTAAAAGGAAAATAAAAAGAAGGCTGACCCCTCGCAGAAGGAGGGTATCAGAATAGATGAGACAAGGGCCAATTAAGGCGGGAAAGGAAGAGACTCCCTAGGCCTCGGATACCCTAATACCGTCGGGGTCGGAAGAAAACAAGAGTTGACCAAGTGGGTAGTGACTGTCGTAACATGCATGTCTGCTGCTGGTCAGTTTGTTCCACCCATGTTAGTGTTCCCGCGCAAAAATATGAAACCTCAACTGTTGGCTGGGACACCGCCAGGAACAATTGCCGCAACTCATCCTTCTGGATGGATTCAACTGGATCTTTTTACAAAATGGTTCGAGCATTTTATTCAGACAGTAAAGCCTACAAAGGATGATGATGATAATTGTTGTTTTAAGGGGCCTAACATCTAGGTTATCGGCCCCTGATGGTTTGGGTGATCGTGAAGATGAAAATGAAAAGCGAACTTAAAACTAAAACTAACTACTAACCTACATACTAGAAGAAGAAATGGAAAATTAAAGGAGAATAAGGCAAATAAAAGGACAAAAGGAAAAGAAATGCCCTCAACCCTCGGAGAAGGCGGATTGAGGGACTTGGAAGAAAGGAGAGCCATGAAAGGCATATAGGAAAGTGAAAGAGGAGAGGGTCCGCCCCAAAGGTAATGGACAAAAGGGGAAAACGGACCCAGCTCAGGAATCCCTCGGGGTCGCCAACTCCCGAACTCACCAGCCGTGAGCCCCTGAGGGTGTAGCATTATCTAGGGTGCACCAGAAGTGGTGGGGCTACATACACCCTGCCTCCTTAAGGGCCTAGGGCACAAGGCAGGAGGTAAAAGGAAGAGAAAAAGAAGGCTGACCCCTCGCAGAAGGAGGGTATCAGAAAAGATGAGACAAGGGCCAATTAAGGCGGGAAAGGAAGAGACTCCCTAGGCCTCGGATACCCTAATACCGTCGGGGTCAGAAGAGAACAAGAGTTGACCAAGTGAGGTCGACAGGAAAGAAGACAGAGAGGAGCCCGGCACAAGTAAGTGGAAGCAATGCCGGACTCAGCTGGGGCCCCGTGGTCGCCAACCCACGCCCACAAGATGTGAGCCCCTGGGGGAAGCCTACAAAGGAGGATCCTGTGGTCTTGGTATTGGATGGACATTATTCCCACACTAGGAATGTAGACATAATCAATCTTGGCCGTGATCATGTTGTGTCGATAGTCTGCCTTCCTCCTCACTATACCTATCGCATGCAACCATTAGATGTTGCTTTTATGTACCCCTTCAAGACATATTATGCTCAAGAGATCGGAAATTGGCTAGACTCTCACGAAAATAGGGTTGTGAGTCACTATCAAATTGGCGAACTCATGGGGCGTGCTTATGTTAGAGCAGCCACCATGACAACAGCCTCCAATGGATTTCGGGCAACGGGGATTTTCCCCCTAAATGAGAACATCTTCACTGATGCAGACTTCCTAAAAGTGATGTCTGAGACAAACTCCTCCCATGGCAACAATAACGTGTTCGTTCTGCCCAGTGATATTCGACCTGTTCCCGTCATCGAACCCAGCACATCCTCTAGGCGAGGTTCAGCAGTTCTGGTCACTGGTTCACCACATAAAAATGGTGTTGAAGCAGCGATTCAGAGTAAGCAGGAAAAGGAGGGAGCGCTTTTGGCAGCAGCTCGGAAAGAACAGACATGTCAAACGAAATCGTCAGGTGAGCTCATCAAGCAGTGAAGACAATGAAGATGAGGTGGAATATGTCTCAACAGACGAGAAGGATAACGCTGAAGATGAGGATGAAAGTGATGAATAAGATGCCAGGTGTCCCATCTGTCACAAGTTCTACTCGGAAGACAAGAAGGGCCAGAAATGGATTCGGTGCACCAAGTGCTTCGTTTGGAGCCATGAAAAGTGCAACGGCAAAATTACAAATGCATTTACTTGCGCTCCTTGTGCAACACAATGAGAAAAGAACAATGAGGATCGTTTTATTTAGTACAATTAATAATTTTTGTTACTAATTCTGTAATATTATGTATCCGTTTCTCAGAAAACACACTTTCCTGAAATAATTGACAGTGGGGCCATATTTGGGACCAACTTTTGACATTCAGAAAAATCTATCTTTTTGTAAAATTCCAATTCATTCACTTCATGTCCATTTCTAAATACAAATGTTACTGTTTGTGGATAGGATGATCTCTATACTAGAAGCAGTATAAATTTCAGTTTTCTATCACGTTAGATCTCCGGGTTAAATGTGAAAAACAAAAAAGGGGCCATAACTGGGGACCTACCCTTACATCGATTAAAACAGTTTTTTCAGTTATTATAGACTCTTGATATGTGTGTGTCAAATCCACTTGTCTGAGATGTTTCGAAGCTTTTATTTAATTAATTTTTGGATAAATTCTTATTTAGATTTCATCATGACGCCTAAAAAACACGAGAACAAGATTGGAGATGGATTGGAGAAACTCGACGAAGATCACTACGATTTGAGTAAGTAGGCCTAGCCTAGACCTACAAAATTAAAAGTACAGAGTTATTTAATCGTTGTTTTATATATTTTTATATTCAGTCAGAGCTCTAATAAGGTAATAACAAACCTTAATGGTCTTGGAAATTTTGAAATACTCTTCTGACTGCATTTTCCATATAGGCCTAATTCAAACATAACTTAAAATATAGCCTATGTAAGTTCTCTCTCGGGAATATATTCTTAGGTTCAATTCGCCTTCTAATATAGTAATGTAACTTATTCTCGACTTCCAAATGCCGTCAGCCATAATATTATAATACATTGCACATGTAACTCGTAAGCTTGGAAGTAGGCCTAGTCTATGATTCACACTCTGTTAGTGGTAGTGAATGAATTGGTGTATTTATAACTTATGTACTTGGCTACTGACCTATAGCCTACTTAGTAGTGAGCATATAAAATATTTATATTAGGCCTATTTTTATTTGTTTCAGTCATGGTTGCGACAGAGTAGTGTGGTGCCCTTCAACGAACTTCAAGCGTTGTGCAACATGAATCAATCATCATACTGAAGAGCCATATACTCACATGTGCACGGTATATGCACTGTACTGGAGTCACATATGCACATTTTCAGAGAATACCAACAATATCTCATAGCTCTCTTTTAGTTCTCGAAATAAGTTACTGCACCACTGAATGTCTGGGTGAAAATTACTGATGTACTAATGCTGGGTGATACAAAGTCATCGTTCGCTACTTGGTTATATGACACAGCTTGGGCTAAGCCACCGGTTGCAATACGTTATAAATATTGGTCGCAGCTATAGCCAACTTGTATTATTAATTCTGAATGAAAGAAGAACATGGCTTATACACCTGCATCAGACATGATTGTGACTGTATGCTGTGATGGCTGCGCTAGAATTATTAGCACACAGGTAACGATATTTCTAGGCTATACATTATACGGTAATAGCAAACTAAAACTTTCATAGATGTCGTAGGCCTATACTACACAGCTTGGACATTCTTAAAATTCACGACACGTGAATAATGAAATAAAAGGCAAAACCATTGGCCTGGATAAAGATTATTGTTGCGTGACTACCCCCACTGTACGTGACAAAAACCGGGGGTGTTTATATTAGCTAACGCGGCCCGCGTTACCTCAATTTTTCATATTAAAGCGTTGTTGTTGTTTCTTATGGCTAGCCCAGATTCCAATCCATCAGCTTTCTTGCATTCCAATAGAGTTGTGTGAGGTTTCTTGAAGTTCTAGCAGTCACATCAAGTTTGTTGCAGAGTAGCTGGTGCCCCTTATCCATTTTACATCCAGGTTCGTGACAAAGTGTGCATTTTTCAGATCTCATGATGTCCCAAATAGGATCACGACTTATATACATGAAATCCCAGCTGAGTCTGCCATTTTCGCTGTTAATTATGCACAAGTACAGCACTGCCAATCCCGCACTTACGGTACTACTTTGTATAAGCGCGGTACCATGAAACAAAATAGCGCCAAGTTTGAACCAGATCGCAAAGGATTGTGCAAGCTGTTTTTGTCTAGAACAATAATTGTTAATTCGTTAGGCAATACAAACACCCCTGGTTTTTGTCACGCACAGTGGGGGTGGACACGCATCAAGAATTTTCATCCAAACCAATCGTTTGTGCCTAGACCAATAATTTTTAGGCAGTGAGGCGCTGGTTTTGCCGATTAGTTCGAAACATGAAATCCTTGCGATCAGCGTTCATTACAGTGGTAAATACTGTTCTACATACAAAACAAATCTAACCTGGGGCTTACGCCCAGACCTCCTTGCTTGTAGTGCAATCGGTAATTTTCGTCCAGACAGTCGTCTAACCAAGTAGCGACCAATGGTTTCGTCCAGTCAGTCGTCTAACCAAGAAGAGCCCGTTTATTTCTTCTTCTCACATAATTACAACATTACATGTGTCGCCTAATGTAGGCCTATTTTGTATCGGATATGTTGGTAACTAATGACGTCAATGTGATCGCTCACTGCGGCAGTTTCACATACTAAATATGCTGTCGAACATGGCTGCGGTTGTTAAATATACAATACATAAAAACACATATTTAAGTGATTTAGCACATATATCCGGTGCAGAAGTGATCAAGGTTAGTAGTTACAATTGATACGCCCCCCGCCCCCTCCCGCCAAAAGATGAAATAAGGTATGAAAATGATATATTATCAAAGTGAAAGCGAAAAGAAAAAGAGTGATACATGGTACAGAATTAATCTGAAATTTCACTACAGTATATGTCGTTTTATAAAAGATGATGATAATTGTTGTTTTAAGGGGCCTAACATCTAGGTTATCGGCCCCTGATGGTTTGGGTGATCGTGAAGATGAAAAAAGAAAAGCGAACTTAAAACTAAAACTAACTACTAACCTACATACTAGAAGAAGAAATGGAAAAATAAAGGAGAATAAGGCAAATAAAAGGACAGAAGGAACAGAAATGCCCTCAACCCTCGGAGAAGGCGGATCGAGGGACTTGGAAGGAAGGAGAGCAATGAAAGGAAGATAGGAAAGTGAAAGAGGAGAGGGTCCGCCCCAAAGGTAAGGGACAAAAGGGGAAAACGGACCCAGCTCAGGAATCCCTCGGGGTCGCCAACTCCCGAACTCACCAGCCGTGAGCCCCTGAGGGTGTAGCATTATCTAGGGTGCACCAGAAGTGGTGGGGCTACATACACACTGCCTCCTTAAGGGCCTAGAGCACAAGGCAGGAGGTAAAAGGAAGAGAAAAAGAAGGTTGACCCCTCGCAGAAGGAGGGTATCAGAAAATATGAGACAAGGGCCAATTAAGGCGGGAAAGGAAGAGACTCTCCGTTTTATAAAAGGGCATAGCGGGTGGATTACAGGCAGCGAAGGAGAAAACATCTATTAGGACATCACTTCCATAATTATTATTCATCATTACACAAGGTATTTAGGCTAATTTAAGTATTCTACTTGGTTCATCACTCTTGAAGTGTTACCTCTATTACGTATGTCGTTTTGCCTTGCACATTTTTGGTTGAAGGCATATTTTAGAATATGCACTGAAAATTTGATGTAATCAGCGTAACCGCAGCCTCCGTAAAGAGGTTTACGCAGGCCAGCGCGTATCCCATTTTTGAAGAGCTGACTGCGGTTGACTGTAGCGTTGGGGGTCTGCACCACTAGCGCTGGCCAACAGCGGGGCACGCTTGACCTCGGTCAGTGATAACACTATATATTCTATTCGTCATGATAATGCTATTATTATGATCATGTAGAAATGAGTGGAAGGGTAGAGGACGTACGCATTCGCGACAACGCTGCCTTCAGTTCAATTCCCTCTCATATATTCCGCTCTCGCAAGTTAAATATCTCAGCTCTCCACAGAAAATTGTTTTGAGTTGGTATCTTATAATTATAATTTTCGAGATATTACTCCGCCGATAAAGCTTGCCTTTCAACGCCTGTACTTCACTCGTCAATTTCTTAGTGAATTCGGTGAATTTTCTGCAAGTGGCTTTTAATGTGCCGGTTGACGAGATGATGATGATGATGATGATAATTGTTGTTTTAAGGGGCCTAACATCTAGGTTATCGGCCCCTAATGATCTTGATGATGATGATGATAATTGTTGTTTTAAGGGGCCTAACATCTAGGTTATCGGCCCCTGATGGTTTGAGTGATCGTGAAGATGAAAATGAAAAGCGAACATAAAACTAAAACTAACTAATAACCTACATACTAGAAGAAGAAATGGAAAACTAAAGGAAAATAAGGCAAATAAAAGGACAGAAGGAAAAGAAATGCCCTCAACCCTCGGAGAAGGTGGATTGAGGGACTTGGAAGGAAGGAGAGCCATGAAAGGCATATAGGAAAGTGAAAGAGGAGAGGGTCCGCCCCAAAGGTAAGGGACAAAAGGGGAAAACGGACCCAGCTCAGGAATCCCTCGGGGTCGCCAACTCCCGAACTCACCAGCCGTGAGCCCCTGAGGGTGTAGCATTATCTAGGGTGCACCAGAAGTGGTGGGGCTACATACACCCTGCCTCCTTAAGGGCCTAGAGCACAAGGCAGGAGGTAAAAGGAAGAGAAAAAGAAGGCTGACCCCTCGCAGAAGGAGGGTATCAGAAAAGATGAGACAAGGGCCAATTAAGGCGGGAAAGGAAGAGACTCCCTAGGCCTCGGATACCCTAATACCGTCGGGGTCAGAAGAGAACAAGAGTTGATCAAGTTAGGTCGACAGGAAAGAAGACGGAGAGGAGCCCAGCACAAGTAAGTGGAAGCAATGCCGGACTCAGCTGGGGCCCCGTGGTCGCCAACCCACGCCCACAAGATGTGAGCCCCTGGGGGAACCTAATGATCTTGGGTGATAGCGAAAATGATAATGAAATGGAAACCAGAATGAAAATTATGTGAGACGGAAAATACGTACAAAAAGGAACTCAGATGGAAACAACTCACAATATGATCTTACAAAAGGGAATTTAGAACGAAAAGCTTCACAAAAAGAAGAGATTGAAAAAGACCCACAAAACGTAGGCTAGATTCAAAATACGTACAAAATGCAATGTAGCGTCGAAATACTTACAAAATGCAACTGAAATTCAAAATACTTACAAAATGCAACTGAAATTCAAAATACTTACAAAATGCAATTGAAAATACACAAGGCAATTCAGATTGAAATATCCCAGTTCCAATCCAAATTATTCACAAAGTGCAATTGAAATTCAAAACACTTACAAAATGCAGGAAGGAAGGAGAGACATGAAAGGCAGATAGGAAAGTGAAAGCGGAGAGGATCCGCCCCAGAGGTAATGAAACAATGGGGAAAACCGGACCCAGCTCAGGAATCCCTCGGGGTCGCCAACTCCCGAACTCACCAGCCGTGAGCCCCTGAGGGTGTAGCATTATGTAGGGTGCACCAGAAGTGGTGGGGCTACATACACCCTGCCTCCTTAAGGGCCTTGAGCACAAGGCAGGAGGTAAAAGGAAAAGAAAAAGAAGGCTGACCCCTCACAGAAGGAGGGTAGCAGAAAAGATGAGACAAGGGCCAATTAAGGCGGAAAAAGAAGAGACTCCCTAGGCCTCGGATACCCTAATACCGTCGGGGTCGGAAGAGAACAAGTGTTGACCAAGTGAGGTCGACAGGAAAGAAGACGGAGATGAGCCTGGCACAAGTAGGTGGAAGCAATGCCAGACTCAGCTGGGGCCCCATGGTCGCCAACCCACGCCCACTAGAAGTGAGCCCCTGGGGGGATACATGGATGAAGAGGGGCCACACATCAATGCATGGTGTATCAAGTGTTATTAGTGTAGATAGAGGGAAGGTTTTAGATGTGGAGATAACAAGTAAGTTTTAAATAAACAGGAAAAAAGACAGAGGAATAGAACAGTATATGATAGCTGACTATGCTCAGACTAGGTTCAAAAACCTACAGTGGTTCAAGTGGAGGCATGGAACCTGTGGGGATGAGAACATCTTCATGCGCTCAGTACAAAAGCATGAAGTATTTAGGAGATGGTGACTCTATTGCTTTCAAGACAGAAGAACGTGAATGCATTGGTCACGTTCAGAAGAGGATGGGAGCAGGGCCGGCGAAAGCTAGTAAGGGCTCAGCCACTCTTTTCAAGTTTGGCCGAAGCCGCTGTTGCCGGGGAGGGGAGGGGAGGGGGACGTTGGCCGTGTGACGAGCTTGCCCACTTGGCTTTTCCCAAAGAATCACCTGTTGTTTGTTTGATTCAGGCCCGTTCTTACAATCTCCAGTAAAGTGACAGTAAACTCGAACTGACAGTTTGCTTTACGGTCGGAGTAAAGTCCCGGTAAACATTCGATCGATCTTACCATGTTCCGGATAATGTTTACGGTAGGTTAAGCAGATCTGCGCATTATTTTCAACAGTTGGTACATGTTTCTGACTCGATTTGCAGATGTATTGATATCTTTCAATTGTTGGCATGAATGGATCTGCGTCAGGGAGTAAATAATACAGATATATATTTTATATTCCTTGATCTTGATCTGTCATCTGTCTTTGTTGAGAGCACCTATCCATCGTGGGGTGTGAATGTCCGACACGTATTGAAGATTTGAAATCCAAACTAACCACTCTTGCCCAATATCAGAAGGTTAAGTCTCCTGCCATGATATACCTCTGGTCAACGTTTCTTGAAACAACATCTTTCCAATTATTGTCACCGAAGAGAACAGTCCGAGAGGATCGTATAGTCGTGATGTTATCTGAAGAACGTGGTGTTTTGTGGCAGGATCATCTGGAGACATCTTGTAGTCATCGATAGCTGAAAGATGCAGTGTGTCATGGCCCGTGTTCCAGTTGATTCCCAAGATCTGTGTAACCTCTTGAATGGGTAGATTTTGATGTTGCCACTCATTTTGCAGTGTGATTGAATTCGTGGCCCACTTCGACATAGGCATGTTGATAATACTCATCAAATCCGTGAGCTGAGTGTATATTGTTTGGAGTTCCTCTTCGTCGTTAGTAGATGCTGCAAAATCGTCCATGTACATGTGCAGGTCCACGAGGCTAGCAGCAACTGCGTAGTATTCAATGTGCCTCGTAGCCAATTCTCGCAGGGTAGCTGACAAGAGGAAAGGGCAACTGGTTAGTCCGAAAGGTAGTCCGGTGAAGCGGTAGGTGACCACTTCGTCGGTGACGTGGTGTCGGCCGTTTTCGTCTTTGATTACTCGAAACCAAAAGAACCGTGTTAGATCCCTGTCGCTGGAGTCAAGTGAGAGCTGCAGAAAGGCTTGCTTTATATCTCCAAGAATAGCGTATTGGTACATTCTAAACCGAAGCAGGATACTCATTACGTCGGGGAAAAGATTAGGTCCGATTTCTAGGACGTCATTCAGCGATAGAGATCCATTTTCACGAGATGAAGCGTCGAATACAACGCGCCACTTAGTTACGTTCTGTTTCGTCTTCTTGACCACATGATGTGGTAGATATTACACAGAAGTTGCTCGGGTGTCCGGGTTCAACATCTTTACTTGGCCTTGGATGATGTAGTCGACCATCCTTTCGTTGTACATGGCGTTATAGTCTTTATTTCGTTGCAGTTTCTTCGTCAAAGCTTGGAATCGTCTCTCAGCGTTAGTGCGGTTATCCAATGAAAATTCCTGGTTTTTCTTTGCCAAGAAACAACTCTCCGTCCATTTTGAATGCAGTGAGATTCATGAAAGTTTTTGAGGACATCGAGATCCTTGGAGCTCATCGTGTGGGATCTTGATTCTTCTTCCTTGATTCCAATTGCGTCAAGGTTCCAGAAGTTACGGACTCGGTGCTCGAGAAGTGAAGGGTCATCCTGCAGTGTTATTTTGTTAACGGTTAGCTGGTTGACGGTGACTCCGGATCTATTGCCACTGAGTACCCATCCGAAAAGTGAAGGAATGAGTACCAAAGACGGAGATATGCGAACAGCTTGTGTGTCCTTGATCAACTTCCAGTAGTGATCTCCTCCAACTAGAAGTTCAATTGGGAGATCGTGTAAGTCATCCTTAGGGTCAGCTAGTATTAACTTGCGTACTGACTTCAGGGAAGAGACGTCTTGTGGCACTGTAGGGTGCATTGAGTAAGTGTTTGCACTTTCGAGTGCGGTGATGCCTATTGACGCGTTGGTCTGGGTGCCCTGTAACTGGAAACTAACCAGACGACGCTTTTGAGGGATAGTTGGTGTATTCTTTGGAATCCACGGTAGATAGAGTAAACTTTTACTGCTCTTTGCTATAGTTCATTCCTTCCTTCTTCTCAAACACCAACAGTGATCTTTCAATTTCTCCTTGCTGTTTATGGTTCTCATGTTACCTGTGAGTCTGTTCTAGATATATATCTTCCATGACCCACCTAGCGTCATCTAGCAGCGAATCTCTGAAGTTCCTCAATTCTTCCCTGTGCAAGAGGATTTCCTTATCAATCTGGCCACCAGATCTCGTCGCCATCGCCAGCTATCATCTCCGTGATCAAGAGAACTTCGTCTACTTTTTCACCCACCAGGCTGCTCTAGTGTCGCCTACTGTCAACTCTTTGAAGACCATTCATCAAGAATTTTTTTGTTGTTGTTAAGTTGTCTATTCTGATATGTATTCCTTTTGATTCCTACCCCCACTCTTTCCCCTTCCCGGGTCCCTCTGTGCTTCGCTGAGCGTGTCTCACTTGTACGCCGGCAGTCGACTCAGTAAGTTGAAGCTCAACTAGAGCTCGCCTCCTCAACTCAAGAGGCAATTTTTTAAATTCCACGCCATGTTGGAACTTTAATCTCAACCGTCAAAGGGAACTTCACCTTCGCCATGAAGCCAAGCTAAGTACTACTTCTACGTTCTTCAACTAATTTTAATGGATTTTAAATAGCTACATGCTTTTAATGATCATTTTATAGGCAGTGTGAGATTACTATATATGGGGCAATAATCATCCTTCGCGGGATTTTCTATGTTGGGCTTTTGTCTATCTAAGCCAATCTTAACATGAAGCAGCATTGCTCATGCATATTAAATGAGAGATTTTCTCACAACGTGCGACACCATTAAATTACCCACTGTCTATAAAATACCTAGCTCGTTCCACCGCTGGACTAACTTTTGCCCTATTATTCCATCATGATTGCTCTGGAACCTTCCAGAACTTGCACTCTAACTACCAGTCATACTGTCATGTATTTTTCACTCACATGTGGGAATACTGTTTCAAACTAAGGAATCTTCCTTATAAACTGCTAATCAATAACTAATTTTTCTTCCTCCGTTGGGATTTTCTCTGGCGCATTTTAACTGTAATCTACAACTTTCTCGAGCAATAGACTCTTGCCTATCTAGTGTAACTAGTTATTTTCCATCATTGCAATAACTTTCTTTGCCATAAACTTTTGTGCTACTACAGTGAACTTTTCATCTATTTCAACAGACTATAAGTGAAAAACAGTGTTTGTTCAATATTTCATCCGCGTCGCGTTCGTTCCATTACAATAAATACGGCCATGAACACTTATCCTCAATTCCATTTGATCTTTCCCAAACCCCTTACTGAAAATGAAAATCCACAGACTGATTCCAGTCTCCGACTGGGTCAGGAATGGAATGAATGAAGCCCCCATCTAGCGGCGAGGATATGAACTGTGCCGGCTGCCGAGGCCTGACGCACTCCTCTGGGGCAATGATTAAATGAATGACAGATGAAATGAAATGATCGTGGCGAGTGTTGCTGGAATGAAATTTTGACAGGGAAAACCGGAGTACCCGGAGAAAAACCTGTCTGCCTCCGTTTTGTACAACACAGATCTCACATGGAGTGACCGGGATTTGAACCACGGACCCAGCGGTGAGAGGCCGGCGTGCTGCCGCCTAAGCCACGGAGGCTTATCCAATCCTCTTACTAACACACCAAAATAATAAAATTGTTACTTTAGGGCTTTTTCAATGAGGTGTCACTCTCAACTAGTGCCCTCCCTTTTCTTGCTCCATATACCACGAATTAATGTCTGTAAAACAACCGAAGATCGAGTCGAAGTAGAAAACCAATATTACGAAGGTATAGGTTCTGCTTTCAAAATAATACGCCAACTCGAAGAAGAACAGAAAAAAGACGGTCCTGTTCTTGGTTCCCTTCACGAACAACAAACCTCTTCTCGCGATGGTACTCACAAGTCCAAACCAATTCTACCTAAGATTGATTTACCCCACTTCTCTGGAGACGAATCTACTTGGGATTCTTTCTATGAATTATTTTGCTCTCTAGTTCATGACAATGAAGATATTCAAGTCATCTACAAGTTTCATTACTTGAGATCTATCCTCCGAGGTCAAGCTCTGCAGTTAGTTGAAGCACTCCCTTTAAGCGCCGAAAATTACCCCATTGCCTTTAACTTATTGAAAGAAAGATACGGAAATTTACGGTTACGTATTCAACGCCATATGAAGGCTCTATTTAACTTACCTGCGTCACAGCACAATGACGTCACTAGTTTGCGTACTCTCATTGACACTACACAACTTCACGTTAAAGCTCTGTCCCAATTAGATCAACCCACTGAACACTTTCTTAATACATTTAGTGGTTTCTAAAGTTGATGTTGCTACCCTCAAAGCTTGGGAGATTGAACTTTCTAGAGAAGACGATTACTCTTACGAGCATTTAGTCACTTTCATAAATGCAAGATGCCAGCTCTGAACCGCTTTAGCTAATCAAAGTGAACCCTCATCCCCGAGTTCTAAATTTGAATTAATGTCTATTAAACCTAAAAGCGAACGCTTAGCGTCTAGTACCCAAAAACCTGGGTCCAGCTCATCTAAACTTAAATCAAACACCACTGGTTACCCAACTAGGTCTAGTGAACGCCGTATTGCTAGCTCTCTCGTTTTAAACACTCAAAGCGAACCCCGCAAGAGTTTAAATGAACCATTAAAGTGCATACTTTGTAAAGATTCCCATGCCTTATATCTATGTAAATCTTTTAAAGAACTGCCAGTCGACGACAGAAGAAAATTAGTTTCCCAGAATAAACATTGCTTCAACTGCCTAGCACCCACGCATTCTGCTTCAAATTGTAAGTCCACAAGACTTTGCTTCCATTGTGAAAAAGCTCATCACACTTTACTACATCGTCATGATCAGGCAAGGTCATCGACAGCATCTACTTCTCAGAAAAGTGACAATGCTAACAGTTCCAATGCTTCATCGTACATTCAAAATGCCAAGTCCATACGTAGTGCCCAAGTACTATTGTCTACTGTCCAAATCGAAGTTCAGGATAACTTTGGCAACTGGGTCCGTGCACGCGGTCTTCTTGATTCAGCGGCAACTCATGATTTTGTGTATAATTCTTTGATTAGAAAACTAGGCCTACCTGTAAACCCCACTTCTATTAACGTATCGGGCATTAACAGCTCAAAATCGCAAGCTTTACAGTTCTCAAAGCTAACCATAAGAGACATTTGTCACAGATACAACTTTCTCAAACTGAATTGTCTCATTCTCAATAGCATAGGAGAAGACACTCTAAGTCACTCTGTGGATATTTCAGGGTTAAACATTCCCTCGCATTTAAGCCTAGCCGATCCTTTGGTCAACGTACAAAACCCCATTGACATACTCTTTAGTGCCAATGTTTTCTGGAATTGCCTTCGTAAACAGGTTCGCAAGTTATCCTCAAACGTGGTTGCCAGAGACACTAATTTTGGATGGATCATCACCGGTCAACTTCCCCATTATTCTTCCCAACCCGCATCGCAATGTTACTTTGCTAATACTGACTTGGAACAGTTCTGGAGGCTCGAAAGCGTTGATTCTCCTAACGTGACCTCTTCAGAAAACGAATTTTGTGAGCAACTTTTCCTGAACACTACCACTCGCTCTTCTGATAGTCGGTTCATTGTTCAGATGCCAAGATTACATAATCCTCCTAAACTTATTAACTCTCAACCCAAAGCTCGAAAAGCTCTCTTTGCTATCGAGAGCAAATTCAAAAAAGAACCTCTCGTTAAACAGCAGTACACCGACTTCATGGATGAGTATGAAAGCTTAGATCATATGGAAGTTGTTAACAAATCTGATAACGAATTGCACCCCCCAATTGAAACAGTTTTCTTAAATAATCATCCCGTGTGGAAAAACACTCTTGTAAGGGATAAAATCCGAGTTGTTTTCAATGGTTCATCACCTGACGTTAATGGCAACAGCCTTGACGATACTCTTTACTCTGGTCCTGCTATTCAGTCAGATCTATCTGCTATACTCTTAAACTTTCGATTATTTCTCATAGCTGTTATAGCTGATATAAAACAGATGTACCGTCAAGTTTTAATTCAGCCTGAACAACGAGATCTCCAAAGAATCTTGTGGCGCGACGAAATCAGTAAGCCCATTAAGGTATTTCGTTTAAAAACGGTTACTTATGGCTTAAAACCTTCCGCTTTCCTTGCTATCCGATCCCTACACTTGTTAGCTTCTCAAGATGGTCATTTATTTGATTCTAAAGCTTCTAAAGCACTAACTACATCATTCTATGTTGACGATTATTTGCAGTCCTTCCCCACTCTGGAGGAAGCTTCTTTTGTGTCATTAGAACTTCGGGCATTGCTAAAGAATGGAGGTTTCCCACTTCATAAGTGGAATTCCAACTCCCATGAGTTTCTCGCCCGGTTTCCTATTGAAGACGTAGATCCCTCCTCCGTCGAAATTTGTGGAAACTCCGAATCCATAAAAACTCTTGGGAGTTCACTGGTGCACTAGCACTGACACTCTCATCTATAATGTTTTGCTCGCTGAAGAGCTCCCTAACACAAAAAGACAAATTATCTCTGAAATTGCAAAAATTTTTGATCCGCTTCAATTCCTTGCCCCAGTTATCGTCATAGCGAAACTTTTCATGCAAGAGCTATGGTCGCTCAAATGTGAATGCGACGACACTGTTCCCCTTTCTTTTCTTAACAGATGGCTCTCTTTTCGCAGCAATTTGCTTGATCTTTCCCTTATTGAAATTCCCAGGAATTTAATTAACGCTCATCCTAATGCATCTTTTTTCCTTCATGTAATCGCGAACAGTTCCGAAAAAGCTTACGGTTGCTGTGCATATTTGGTTTATTGCGGTTCATTAAATGGATCTTCAGTTTCCAACCTTGTTTGTGCCAAATCGAAGGTGGCTCCTCTTAAAACTATCACTTTGCCTAGACTTGAATTGTGTGCTGCACTCATGGCTGCAGAACTTGTTAAGAAATTACGGGAAGTATTAAAAGTCGAATTCTCGCAAATCTATCTCTGGAGCGATTCCATGATCACCCTTTCTTGGATCGCCAAAAACCCCTCTCATTGGCAAACTTTTGTTGCAATCAGGGTTTCCAAAATTCAAACTCTTTCTTCGGGATGTCAATGGAGGCATGTGCCCAGCGCTGACAACCCAGCCGACATTATTCCTCGTGGATGTTTACCCTCTCAATTGGCAGCTTCCCAGTTGTACTGGCATGGGCCCTCGTGGTTAATTGAAGACTCTTCATGTTGGCCTTCGAAACCTCCAGCTACAAACTCCAACTTGCCTGACGCTAATGTATCTATATCTATTGCTTCGTGTATAGTTTCCACGTTTCTCAACCCTTGTTGTCCCGCTATTCTTCCTTTCATAAATTAATTCGAATTGTCGCCTATCTTCTTAGATGGAAATATCTTGTGGTTGACCAACCTCTTCTCCCCAAACCACATCTTACCAATCATGAATTGAATCTCGCTACCATTAAGATTTTGCAACTAACACAGCAAGAAGCCTTTTCTTCTGAATTGTCTTTATTTTCTTCTAAAAGAGATCTTCCCAAATCCAGTCGTCTTCGTGCTTTAGCCCCGTTCCTTCATGACAATAGGTTACTCAGGGTAGGTGGTAGGCTTTCGCAATCTTTGCTTTCTGAGGACAAAAAGCATCCTGTTATTTCGCCTTCTAAACATCACGTAACTTCTTTAATTATACGTGACTTTCATTATCGCAATTTGCATGTTGGTACACGCACACTGCTTTGCCTCTTAAGGGAAAAGTACTGGATTATAAATGGAATTCATGAAGTTTCCTCTGTAATTCACAAGTGCATTCCTTGCTTCAAAGCGAAACCTAAAGTCAATACTCAATGAGCGATCTGCCCTCCTGTCGCTCTTTTCCTATACGTCCATTTGCTCTAACTGGTGTGGACTATATGGGTCCGTTCCAATATCAACGCAATTCCCCTGAAGCTAAACGCAAATTGTTTGGTAAGCTCTATGTTTCTCTCTTTGTTGGCATGGTTACTGGCGCGATCATTTGGAACTAGTAACGAATGCCTCTACTTCTTACTTTTTATCAGCTGTCTCTCGCTTCGCTGCTAGGCGTGGTGTTCCTTCGGAGATGTTCTCTGATAACGCTTCCACCTTTCAAGGCGCAGCTTCCTTGTGGAAGAAAGCTCTCACATCTTCTCCTACTATGGAACCGATTTCTAATTTTTCCTACTCCAAGGGTTTCAAATGGCGTTTTTTTACCTCCCTACGCTCCTCATCACGGTGGTAGGTGGGAATCCTGCGTAAAGCTCACTAAACGTCATTTAAAAAAGGTTTTAGGTAATCGCATTCTGACTTATGAAGAATTTAATTCACTGTCCGTTCTGATTGAAGGTGTTGTTATTTCTCGCCCTTTAACTCCTCTTTCCAATGACCCTGATGACCTGCTTCCACTCACACCTGGTCACTTCCTTATAGGCACTTCTCTTTCTGCCCCTCCTCCCCTTCCCAATTCTTACAGGGATTCTAATTTACCTATTGTTTGGCGTAAACTTGAAGCCCTCCGCAATTCTTTCTGGAAGAGGTGGAACTTGGAATACTTATCTTCCTTGCAACGGAGACAGAAGTGGTTTCTTTCCAATCCCGACATCAAAGTGGGGGACTTGGTCCTGGTTAGGGATGTTTCTCCTCCCCTGTCTGCATTTCTGGTAGAGTGACCGAGTGTTATCCTGGAAGGAATGGGAGAGTCAGGGTAGCCAGAATCTTGACCACTAACGGTCACATCACAAGACCACTGTCTTTAATTGCTCCATTACCTTTAAATGTTTAATTGTTTATCTTGTTCTCTGTTGGTGTTTCCCCCTCCCAGCTTGGTGTATTCTTTGGAATACACGGTAGATAGAGTAAACTTTTACTGCTCTTTGCTATAGTTCATTCCTTCCTTCTTCTCAAACACCAACAGTGATCTTTCAATTTCTCCTTGCTGTTTATGGTTCTCATGTTACTTGTGAGTCTGTTCTAGATATATATCTTCCATGACCCACCTAGCGTCATCTAGCAGCGAATCTCTGAAGTTCCTCAATTCTTCCCTGTGCAAGAGGACTTCCTTATCAATCTGGCCACCAGATCTCGTCGCCATCGCCAGCTATCATCTCCGTGATCAAGAGAACTTCGTCTACTTTTTCAGCCACCAGGCTGCTCTAGTGTCACCTACTGTCAACTCTTTGAAGACCATTCATCAAGATTTTTTTTTGTTAAGTTGTCTATTCTGATATGTGTTCCTTTTGTTTCCTACCCCACTCTTTTCCCTTCCCTGGTCCCTCTGTGCTTCGCTGAGCGTGTCTCACTTGTACGCCTGCAGTCGACTCAGTCAGTTGAAGCTCAACTAGAGCTCGCCTCCTCAACTCAAGAAGCAATTTTTTAAATTCCACGCCATGTTGGAACTTTAATCTCAACCGTCAAAGGGAACTTCACCTTCGCCATGAAGCCAAGCTAAGTACTACTTCTACGTTCTTCAACTAATTTTAATGGATTTTAAATAGCTACATGCTTTTAGTGATCATTTTATATGCCCCCCAGGGGCTCACATCTAGTGGGTTGTGGGTTGGCGACCACGGGGCCCAAGCTGAGTCCGGCATTGCTTCCACTTACTTGTGCCGGGCTCCTCTCTTTCTTCTTTCCTGTCGACCTCACTTGGTCAATTCTTGTTCTCTTCCGACCCCGACGGTATTAGGGTATCCGAGGCCTAGGGAGTCTCTTCCTTTCCCGCCTTAATTGGCCCTTGTCTCATCTTTCCTGACACCCTCCTTCTGTGAGGGGTCAGCCTTCTTTTTCTTTTCCTTTTACCTCCTGCCTTGTGCTCAAGGCCCTTAAGGAGGCAGGGTGTATGTAGCCCCACTACTTCTGGTGCACCCTAGATAATGCTACACCTTCAGGGGCTCACAGCTGGTGAGTTCGGGAGTTGGCGACCCCGAGGGATTCCTGAGCTGGGTCCGTTTTCCCTTTTTGTCCCTTACCTTTGGGGCGGACCCTCTCCACTTTCACTTTCCTATCTGCCTTTCATGGCTCTCCTTCCTTCCAAGTCCCTCAATCCGCCTTCTTCGAGGGTTGAGGGCATTTCTTTTCCTCCTGTCCTTTATTTGCCTTATTCTCCTTTAGTTTTCCATTTCTTCTTCTAGTATATAGGTTATTAGTTAGTTTTAAGTTCGCTTTTTCATTTTCATCTTCACGATCACCCAAACCATCAGGGGCCGATAACCTAGACGTTAGGCCCCTTAAAACAACAATTATAATCATCATCATTTTATATGCAGTGTGAGATTACTATATTTGTGGCAATAATCATCCTTCGCGGGATTTTCTATGTTGGGCTTTTGTCTAAGCCAATCTTAACATGAAGCAGCATTTCTTATGCTTATTAAATGAGAGATTTTCTCACAACGTGGGACACCATTAAATTACCCACTGTCTATAAAATACTTAGCTCGTTCCACCGCTGGACTAACTTTTGCCCTATTCTTCCGTCATGATTGCTCTGGAACCTTCCAGAACTTGCACTCTAACTACCAGTCATACTGTCATGTATTTTCCACTCACATGTGGGAATACTGTTTCAAAGTAAGGAATCTTCCTTATAAACTGCTAATCAATAAGTAATTTTTCTTCCTCCGTTGGGATTTTCTCTGGCGCATTTAACTGTAATCTACAACTTTCTCAAGCAATAGACTCTCGCAAATCTAGTGTAACTAGTTATTTTCCATCACTGCAATAACTTTCTTTCCATAAACTTTTGTGCTACTACAGTGAACTTTTCATCTATTTCAACAGACTATAAGTGAAAAACAGTGTTTGTTCAATATTTCATCCGCGTCGCGTTCGTCCGATTACAATAAATACGGCCATGAACAATTCCATTTGATCTTTCCCAAACCCCTTACTAACAAACCAAAATAATAAAATTGTTACTTTAGGTCTTTTTCAATGAGATGTCACTCTCAACTAGGGCCCTCCCTTTTTTTTGCTCCATATACAGTACAACCTGTCACATCCAGACCTGTGATATCCGAACCCTCCCATATCCGGACAAATCTCCGAATGAATTTTTAAGTCGTATTTGAGAGCGAGGATACATTAGTCTGCTTGCCAGGGAGGACGAGTGAAAGTTGCAGCGCTGGAAGGCTGTGTGCGTGCTTGACCGCGAGGGGTTGTGGCCTGACTCGGTCAACGACATCTTCCCGGAAACTCATCCCTTTGTGTGAATAAGCGATATTCCATTCACGGCTTCTGCCTGTCTGCCACCAACGTCAACACGAGGCTGCCTCTCTTTCTACCCTTCAGTCTGTGCGTGAGTCTTGAAGCGACAGTTTGTTTTGCGAGTGTGTTTCTGTTATTGTTTACCGTTGTTATCGTTATTGTTATCTTTTAACCTTGTTTTTTTGTGCTAAAATGTCCGAAAAAAGGAAAAAAACTGTTGTTACGATGGAAGAAAAGTTCCGTGCTCTAAAAAGGTTAGATGCTGGTGAAACAGCCAAGAAGATTGCCACGGATATGGGAGTAGGAACAAGCACTGTGAGTGACTGGAAAAAGGCTCGGAGTGATATTGAAAAGTGGTGCTCGTTACAAGCGTCAACAAGTGGTGTTAGAAAACTTAAAATGATGAAAAAGGCAGCTAACAACCAAGTTAATGAGGAATTGTTTCTTTGGTTTACCCAAAGAACAGAGCAAGGGTTACCTATCTCAGGTCCTTTACCAAAAGAAAAGGCACTACACGTTAATAACGAAATTGGAGGGGATGAACAGTTTAAAGCAAGTGAGGGGTGGTTGGAAAGCTGGAAAAATCGTCATGGTGTGCGGAAACTACAGATCAGTGGTGAAAAGCTATCGGCTAACCAAGAAGACGTTGAAAAATTTAAAATATTTTTACACAGTCTAATTGATCAACATGGGATTACTGGAGAGCAGCTCTATAATTGCGACGAGACTGGGCTCAACTATAAAATGCTTCCCACCTACACCTTGGCTTCCATGAAAGAAGACAGTGCTCCGGGGTATAAGAAGAAAAAGGAGAGGGTTACCATTTTAGCCTGCAGCAACGCTACAGGAGATCACAGGCTTCCATTAGGATTCATTGGGAAATCCAAAAAGCCAAGGGCTTTCAAGAATTTTAATGACTTGTCTCGCCTACCAGTTTGGTACAGAAACCAGCGCAGCGCATGGATGAACTGCGAAATATTTAGTGATTGGTTTCACAAGCAGTTTGTGCCACAAGTGGAAAAACATTTGTTGAAAAATAACTTGCCAAGAAAAGCAGTGCGCCTACTTGACAATGCACCCTCACATCCAAGTGAAGACGAACTTAAAGATGGAGATATAAAGGGTGTGTTCTTACCACCAAACGTGACATCACTTTGTCAACCTATGGATCAAGGCGTGCTTGAGTCACTAAAGCGAACCTATCGCCGTAGGTTACTTTCTGTGTTGATTGCTGGAATGGACGAAACAGAAAGTGTTACAGAGACGTTAAAGAAGGTGGACATGTTAGACGTGATAATGTGGGTATCCCAGGCATGGGATGAAATAAAACCGTTGACGCTGGTAAGGTCATGGAGGAAGCTCTTAGATCACAAAGCTACTGATGAATGGACGGGGGAGAAAACAGAAGACGTCAATGAAACTTACGCCTGCAATGAAGAAAATCGTCAGATTGCTGAGCTTGTGCAATGCCTGCCTGGTTGTGAAAAAATCAACAACGAGGAAGCCATAAATTGGTTAGTAAATGAAGACGAAGTCAACGAAATTACAGACAGTGACATTATAAAAAATGATGTGCAATGATGAGAAAAAATCTTTGAACCCGAAGAAGAGGACAACGCCCCTATAATGAGTCACTCTGAGGCATTCAAGACCATAGAATCTTTAATCACTTATGTAGAAAATCAAGATGAAACGAGTGTGACTGAAGTGATGCTTTTAAGAAGATTGATGGACATGGCATCCAAAAAGCGTGTACAGTGCGTGAAGCAACAGAAAATCATAAACTTTTTCAAAAACTAATGTAGAAACAGTAGGCCTAAGTGAAGTGCGTGAAGCAACAGAAAATGACAAGCATTTTCAAAAAAATTATGTAGAAGCAGAATGTACAGTGTATTTATGTAAGTACATGTACGTAAAGCATATTATTATAATTTAATTATTGTATTTTAATTTAGTAAAGTAATTCTACAGTATTGCTTAGCCTATGTATACAGTTAACAAAATGATACTAACCGTTAAAAACATTAAAATTAATCAACAACAAACTCGTGAATTATTTCTGGTCACCTAGCTACTGTATTTGTAAAAATAGCCTTGTGATATCCGGATTTTTCCATATCCGGATCGGCCGGTCACCACATTAGTCCGGATATGACAGGTAATACTGTACCACGAATTAATGTCTGTAAAACTTCGTGTCTAGTACACGCCTTTAAATTATATTGTTTCTCCCTTCTAATTTGGGAATACGATTCTTATAACTCATAAGTGAGTTGTCTCTAGGTTTCACGAAAGGGAAACTTGCCCCATTTGTCTCGTGATTCCCACTTAAACATAGGAGGTCTAGAAACTTCCTTTCGATTTTTCTCTTCAGGTTTCACAATAAGTGACCTGCCCTATTTGCATAATCGAACCAAGTAATTCAGCTTTAATATAAGAAGTTATAGAAACTTCTATTTTATTCTTCCTGTTTTTTGTTATTGTTATTTCCGAAGTTGTTACTCTTTCTAGGATATTTACTTAGAAATTCCTTAAAGTACACACCTTGTACTTGATTTATTGTCTAACTTTAATCACTTTAATTATCTTTAAATTTTTCATTTTATCTTCGCCATTTCAAAATCTTACGAAGATTTTAAAACATTTATAAAGGTTTGAAACCAAAAGAATTGTTAATTGCCTGGCGCAAGCTTTAAATGTTTTCGGAGGTCTGCGACCCGAAATTGTTAACAAAATTGAAATTATATATTTGTTAAATTAATTACACTCTTTTGCATTGTTAAATAAATTAAAGAGTTCTTTTTCGCTTATCATTTCTCTAGCATAACAGTTAGGCAAGATCCTGTCTTCCTTGATTCTTCCTATTTAATAAAAACAAATCTATTGATGGGGTTTTCACCACTTGTTGCATTTGAGCAAGAACTCTTAGTTGACAACTTGGTAAAGTCTCTCTTAGCTTTAATAGCTAATTCTAACTGGCCAGTAAGGCAAACATAGCTCGCTACGCCAGCTTCCTACTTGTGGAGATTCTCTTTCTTTTCAAAATATAAGTGTTTCTCATTGTCTAAACTTTTAGTCGGCTCCTTGCTGGGTAAAAGCTTAGCCATTTCTGAATGCAACTATTGGTGCACTTATTCCCAAAGTTATAATTGCTTTATCCCTATCCTTCTTGGAAGCATTATTCTGAGTCTGGAAGAAGATCGTGAATTGAGTCATCTAATGGATTAGTCTAGTTAATGTTTCCTGAAGTCGGTCTCCATAATACTTGTAGTCTTCAATACTAGTGTTTTCAGTAAAACTTTCAATAGTGTTTAGAAACCGTGTCGCATTGTTTCTCTCTCTTGTTCGACTTCTTTTCAATTTGTGTAGTCGGGCTGCAAGGTCCTCTTAGGTTGCCATAAAGAGGGGGCAATATATCTTAGGATTAGCTGACAGTCAGGTAGCCTCCCGTCTTGGTGTGTAGGAACGTCTTTCAGTGTAGATATTAGTTTCTTTGGCAGAGTGCGTGTTTAGCCAAGACTCCAACGTAGGCTAACAGAATGCGCTAGTGGGGTAGTTGAACGTGACAATTTTATAGTTCGGGAAGTAACTGACAGGTGGGCATGCGCTGTGCAGAGGTGCATGCAGTTCCAATGACTGCAGATAGATCACGCTACTAGTTATGTGTCAGTAACGTACTGTACAATTATTGGTATTTCTTGAAGTAATTCAAATAGATCTCAAGCAGGTAATTATCATGTGTACTGGAAAATACTCATATGAAATATATTTCTGGTAGCGTTGAGCGAGGATTAGTGGTGTCCTTTTCTCGCTGACAAATAGAGATTGCAGGGTGCAAGCTTTTGTTTACAATACGGAGTTCCCTGTTGCTCCGATAGATGGCGGATGCGTTACTTCTGGGATCGCATTTAATGAAATGATCCTATCTGTAGGTTTCAAAAGTATTTTCCAGCGGATGAACAGCATGCATTACTATAATAAAAGGTTGTCAATTTGTGATGGTTTGACTTATCTAAAGTGGATTAGTTGGCAGTGAGAACTCTTGAAGCGTGTTGTCGTTGATAGCGTGGCGTGCTTTAAGCTGACGTTATGTCTTCTCGGTAGTGTACAATGTTCTCGGCATCGAGTGTCCTTCCGTAGTGTAAAAGGCGACAAAGAAGCATTAGCACTGTTCACTAACACTAGTAAATATACATGTCACTGGTTTTGTACGAGTTTTCGGCACCATAATGTGGAGAATGAGTGAAAAGGAGCACAGGGAAACACACAGTTTGTTAACATAACGCCATCTTATTTCAACTCCAAAGAACTTATGTACAGATAGGAACACTCTATACTATATACACAAAGTTCAACACACACAAAGATATGTCAGTCCTTCACACGGATACTATTGCACGGGTACATGGCACACCCACCTGTCGGCGCGGCCAAGACCGGAACAGGCTTTCGAGCGTAGTCGCAAGCGTGAGTGGCCCATCCCCTAACAGCACGCACATATAGAAATTTTGGTTGCCAGACCCTGAAAGCAGTAACGGAAAGAAGTGCGATATAACCTAATGAGAGTTATACCGCACGGGTGTGTTAGAGCTGACTGTCAAACCCTCGAAAGGGGACCTATCCGAGAAACCCTTTTAGTCGCCTTTTACGACTGGCAGGGATTACCGTGGATGTATTCGCTTCCTCCCACCCACTGGGGGTCCACAAACCAACGCGGAGTCCTTAAAGTATAGCCAAGGTCCCCCCTTTTAGTCGACTCTTACGACAGGCAGGGGATACCGTGGGTTTATTCTAAACCCCCAACCCACAGGGGGGGGGGGGGGGGGGCATTATCCAGGGTGCACCAAAAGTGGTGGGGCTACATACACCCGCCCTCCTTGAGGGCCTTGAGCAGAAGGCAGGAGATAACATGAAAAGAAAAAGACAAGGGCCAATTAAGGCGGGAAAGGAAGAGACTCCCTAGGCCTCGGATACCCTAATACCGTCGGGGTCGGAAGAGAACAAGAGTTGACCAAGTGAGGTCGACAGGAAAGAAGACAGAGAGGAGCCCGGCACAAGTAAGTGGAAGCAATGCCGGACTCAGCTGGGGCCCCGTGGTCGCCAACCCACGTCCCACTATATGTGAGCCCCTGGAAGAAAGACAGAGAGGAGGCCGGCACAAGTAAGTGGAAGCAATGCCGGACTCAGCTGGGGCCCCGTGGTCGCCAACCCACGTCCCGCGAGGGTCAAGAAGTTAGTTTGAAAAGGAGAAGCACTTCATGTCTGAGTTATGACAATATATTCCTGGATGATAATCTGGAACTCCTGTGGCCTAATGGGAAGCCAATATCAGAACCCAAACTAAAGACTTGAAGAGTATCATGCATCAAATTCCAAGTTACTGTAAAGGTTTCTATGAAAACCTGTATTCAGAAGGTGGAACATATGATGATATAGATGGATTCGATGAAAGCCTTTATTTCACACTGCAAAGTGAAAATGTGTGATAATTGAAAAAACTATCGCGTGTGATTGCAATGTGTAAGAGATTATGTTTTCCTGTAACTACGAGTAGATTGTATTGAATTTAAAATCTGAATTTTAACACTTTCCACTATTGATATAGTCATATTAATGTACTGTATGATTCTGTGAAATTCTTATGTAATAAAATAGTAATACGTAGACGACTTAAAATCAAATGTTGTGTTACCGGTTCTTGGTTATTAACAACAAAACTCACAAAGTAGCACTTAACTTGTTGTTACATAACTACATAAACCCTGAGCCCTGTGCATCACAGGGACGGCTGGCTCTAACGGGCCAGTGGGCCAGGGCCCTCCTTACCATGAACCTACATCAGTAATTCATTTGTAAGCCTTAACGCTCGAAATACTGGCCGAGTTGTGCGCTCCTCACTATGAAAATGCCCCAGCATGTTTGAATAACGCGCCACATATATTGTCACGTAATTCGCCTTGCTGCTGGCTGCTTGGGGCCCTGGCCATACTGGGCCCAAGACTCCAAATACAAACAAGGAGAGGTATATTGCGCGTGCGCGCAGACGCTGTTCAAACGTCGGCTATGGGCCCAGAGATTGCGAGCCCACGCTTACAAGGAAGAATAACAAAGGGAGCAGTTGTATGGGCTCTGGAAAGAACTTTGGAATGCTGAACTGCTACGTTTGCCTCGAACTTACAACATCTATGGCCGTACCCTGCCCCTTACCTCCCCGTTCTGCCGATGCTGTTTGAAATGATTAGCAAGACGACCACTAGATAGCAGTAGTTATCGGAGGCAAACAGGACACCACCCTGTTGTCATTAGTTCCAAGGTTACGTAAAGAGGTCTCTTTTGGAATTCTGTGACAAGCGTTACCAATTAAATAATTTTGTTTTTCACCTAGGCCTAGAGTTTTTGACAAATGTCTTAGTGATAGGCTATTATAAATTTGGAATTAAATTGCGATTTAGAGGGTTATTTAAATTATATTAAATGTAGAACATAACATTTTCCCTAATGAGACAAAATTTAATGGATATTGACAAACACCTAGCGTGCTAGCGATGCTGTGTATGTTGAATATGGTAACATTGTCCACAAACATTTGTGACGATAAGCGCTGAAATAGGAGTACGTTAAGCAATGCATACGGTGGATTATTTAATAAAAGTGCCCTTTTCTTCTCATTCACTCGAAGATAAAATAAAGATTAAGAAATTAGGGAGACCGACGCCAGTTCTGAAAGTAGAACAATTATGCAAAGGCAGAACAATTATGCAAAGATAAACGGTGGGAGAGAGTGAGGAAGTTCAGTCCTGAAACGTACAACAAAAAAGATTGGCTATGCGGTTGTGAAGTTAGAGATTAGTTCTTTTGCTTTCCCTGTTTGTTATGTGTAGGGGAATCCTCTTGGACTAAAAATGGTGTGACAGATTTGAAACATTTAGTGGACAAATTACGAAAACACGAGTGTTCTGCCGACCATAAGGACAACGTAATGAATCTTGCTGTGTTTGGGAAAGCAAACATTTTAAATCAACTGAGCACTGGTTACAGGCTTCAAGTTCAGCTTCACAATGAAAAGGTAAGAGAGAACAGATATGTGCTATCTCTTCTAATTAACTGTGTCCGATTCTCTGGGGCTTATGAACTTGCTCTCCGTGGGCATGATGGATCAGTGACGTCATCTAACCCTGGAATTTTTCGTGGACTTGTGGATTTTAGTGCAGAGATTTATGAATCATTGAAGACTCACTTAGAAAAAGCAAGTGTTTTAAGGGAACTTCCAAAACTGCCCAGAATGAGTTACTAGATTGCATGGTTCAAGTATGCCATGACCACACATCTGAAGAGATAACAAGAAGTTCCGTGAAGAACTATACAGCCTACTTTTCATGCCAATGATTATTTTACAGTATATGAACCTATCTAGAATAATGACGAAATTAAGTTCGTAATATCGAAATATCTAATTAGTTCAAATATACCTGGTATAATGTAGCCTCATAGAGCACTACAGTTGGCAGCCCTGGTGACTGAATATATTCTTAGTTCCACCTCTTAAGGTACAGAATACAAAATTTGGTTGAAGTCCAATGGACGTTACATGCAGTTAGACACTGGATCTATCAGCACGCGTAGAAGCATATTGCCAACAATACCATGCGTGTGCTGGTCAGAAATAATCTGAATTATTATGATATCTTGTTGTGGCATTTTTGGATGAAATCCATTTGTTAGTATAGAAGTTACATGTATTTTAAAATTGGACATATCAGCAGGCATAGAATCATGTTGGCAGCACTGCCTTGTATTAATTACTCCAAATTAATCTAGAATGTCAGGTGCTATACGTGTGCGAAGTATAGAGCTGTTGGCTTGCATACTTTCTGATATATTGATATTAGGGTAAAAATAATATAGACAGCATTTATTAACAGTTGGCAGCCCTGATTGCTCTTAACAATACTTATAGTCATATCTGTTATGGTACACATATCACATACGAAATTTGGTTGAAATCCAACTGATAGTATAGAAGTTACATGTATTTTAAAATTGGTACTATCAGCAGGCTTATAATCATGTTGGTAGAACTGACGTATATAAGTTACTCCAAATTAATCTAAAATGTCAGAATATACTGCGCCCTTATCCTACGGTCATAGGCTAAGTTCGCATAGATTTCAGTAATGCTAGAAACAGCGTTTAATTGAGCCTCGATTTGCAGGGGAAAAGGAAGTCTGATTTTGCGTCATTTTAATCATGCTAAGCTCCTGCCGCAGTGTTATTGGGACGAGTCATGCAACTGGCCACTTGACGAACCGAGGGAACGTCGCATGTAACTCACAGACAAAGGCTATTCGAGAACATACTTCTATAACGCGCATTTGCCAAGCAGGTGTACGCTCAAGGACTTTCGGAGGGGCTTGCATCAGATTACGTTCTGGAAGGTTCTGTAGTACGTCTTATTCTGGTTTCGCCACGGCCCTAAATAGCGAAATTAATTCATTTCTACGATACGGCAACACCCAGGATCGAACCATTGACAACAATAAGCCGGAAGTAATCCTGAGATTTTTTACAGTTGAACAGAATAATTAAATCATAAAAAAAACAGTGGTCCAGGACTGAGATCCTTCCGCGGATCCGTCTGGGGTGGAGAGTTTGTTGTGAGAGTGGGGATGGCGTCTATTTCGCCATAAATAGTCCGGAGGACGCAGTGTTGATATCCCCTAAAATTACGATCGATTATCGATCGTAATCCTATGATTCGACGGACCTTACTATCACGAATAATGTGTACCCAGTGTTTTGAAATAAATGTGTTGGAATACGGAGCTCTTGCTTGTGGAACGATCTTCAGGTGCTCTGTCGCCATGTTTTAGATATATTGCACCCCTGCGCAGTGCAGAGGGGGAGTTTTTCAGCAGACCGCACGGGGAGGAGATAGTCTTCCGCAGTTTGGTTGTCACGCAGTTAGCACGCGAGTGAATGGTAGTTGATGCTTAGTTTCGCTAGCCCGCTCGAGACTGTTGAGGTGTTCGCAATGTGATGTTGTGCAGTTCGACACATTTCGATAAACAACAGTTACAAGCACTCGCGATAAGTCAGTTTACAGTCAGTCGTCATGCAGTTTTCACGCTACAGACAATGACACTCAGTTGTATGTAAATGGTCAGTATGATTCAAGGCTGCAGGCTGGACAGCTCAGATAAACAGTAGTAATTTTAGTAGGCAGCATATGTGTGCAGGGAGAGCTTGCAGTGTTACATGTTAACACAAGTTGTATAGCTGTGGAAGCAGTACTGTCAGTCGCAGAAGTTGGGAGGATGATGATGATGATAATTGTTGTTTTAAGGGGCCTAACATCTAGGTTATCGGCCCCTGATGGTTTGGGTGATCGTGAAGATGAAAATGAAAAGCGAACTTAAAACTAAAACTAACTAATAACCTACATACTAGAAGAAGAAATGGAAAACTAAAGGAGAATAAGGCAAATAAAAGGACAGAAGGAAAAGAAATGCCCTCAACCCTCGGAGAAGGCGGATTGAGGGACTTGGAAGGAAGGAGAGCCATGAAAGGCAGATAGGAAAGTGAAAGTGGAGAGGGTCCACCCCCAAAGGTAAGGGACAAAAGGGGAAAACGGACCCAGCTCAGGAATCCCTCGGGGTCGCCAACTCCCGAACTCACCAGCCGTGAGCCCCTGAGGGTGTAGCATTATCTAGGGTGCACCAAAAGTGGTGGGGCTACATACACCCGGCCTCCTTAAGGGCCTAGAGCACAAGGCAGGAGGTAAAAGGAAGAGAAAAAGAAGGCTGACCCCTCACAGAAGGAGGGAATCAGAAAAGATGAGACAAGGGCCAATTAAGGCGGGAAAGGAAGAGACTCCCTAGGCCTCGGATACCCTAATACCGTCGGGGTCGGAAGAGAACAAGAGTTGACCAAGTGAGATCGACAGGAAAGAAGACAGAGAGGAGCCCGGCACAAGTAAGTGGAAGCAATGCCGGACTCAGCTGGGGCCCCGTGGTTGCCAACCCACAACCCACTAGATGTGAGCCCCTGGGGGGAAGTTGGGAGGAGCGCAGTTGATCGCCCGAGACTCGAACCCTCGCCGCTGGAACCAGGATAGTTCTGTGAATGAACAGGGGGAAGAGAGAACGCATCGAGGTCGTCAGCCCGGCGCGCAAGTGAAGAGTGGAATAACAGAAGTAGTGGCGTGTGATCTAACGAGTGCTGCGCAATCCTAGCCCGATTTTTATATGAAAGGTGTATTGTGATGCAACGTACACGTGTTGGATAAGATACGGGAGTACAATAGACGTACCAATAGTGTCATATCTTTTTGTAAGAATAAGGTGAAATTTAGTACTAATCATGATTATCAATCAATTAGTGGAGTAGTGCATTGAATGTGAATATGTGTAGTGCCGGTATGGTGTGAAAGGCACATGGCTAGGGGTTGCTGACATCTATTGCTGGAGAGGATGACGACCAACGCTGGAGGTATGATGAGTATTAATTTCCATTAATTATCTATGTCATAGTTTTATGGGCCGTGTTTATTATAGCTTGATATAGGAATAGATATTCATCTTAGTATAATATTAGATTTTTTTTAAGTTTAAGTATCATTTGTGGTAGGTTAAGTGTATCCGTGACGACGGAACGCCATTTTGTTTAATTCAGGAGATGCTTAGCGATGATGTTTGTTCGCAAACCGCGCCAAATTGTACACTGATAGGAATGCATGTGTTCACCCCATTATGTTGTATGTTTTTCAGCCCCAGGATGAAGGCGCCGGAAAGAGCAAAGGCACGTAGATTCAGAAAGAGAGAGATTTAAAGAATGTAAAATTTACAGATGATGATGATGATAATTGTTGTTGTAAGGGGCCTAACATCTAGGCTATCGGCCCCTGATGGTTTGGGTGATCGTGAAGATGAAAATGAAATGTAAACCTAAAACTAACTACCAACCTACATACTAGAAGAAGAAATGGAAAACTAAAGGAGAATAAGGCAAATAAAGGACAGGAGGAAAAGAAATGCCCTCAACCCTCGAAGAATGCGGATTGAGGGACATGGAAGGAAGGAGAGCCATGAAAGGCAGATAGGAAAGTGAAAGAGGAGAGGGTCCGCCCCGAAGGTAAGGGACAAAAGGGGAAAACGGACCCAGCTCAGGAATCCCTCGGGGTCGCCAACTCCCGAACTCACCAGCCGGGAGCCCCTGAGGGTGTAGCATTATCTAGGGTGCACCACAAGTGGTGGGGCTACATACACCCGGCCTCCTTGAGGGCCTTGAGCAGAAGGCAGGAGATAACAGGAAAAGAAAAAGAAGGCTGACCCCTCGCAGAAGGAGGAATCAGAAAAGATGAGACAAGGCTCAATTAAGGCGGGAAAGGAAGAGACTCCCTAGGCCTCGGATACCCTAATACCGTCGGGGTCGGAAGAGAACAAGAGTTGACCAAGTGAGGTCGACAGGAAAGAAGACAGAGAGGAGCCCGGCACAAGAAAGTGGAAGCAATGCTGGACTCAGCTGGGGCCCCATCTTGCTAAGAGTGCAGTTTTGGGGAGCCCACAGCATTTAGTGTCTGAATGCGGTAGCACTTGTCAAGGTCGTACACACCCCGCCCATCTCCGTAACGGGACTCTTTGCGTTTCAAAGGAGGCTAGTTTGACAGTCATGGTGACAGCTGATTCCTTAGTCAGAGAAACTTATATAATATTCAGATTCATTTCCAAAATTAACTCACGATTGAGATCCACATATGGTACTGTAGTGCACTAACCTTGTCATCCATGTCTATTATGAAGGTATTAAATGTGATAATATTTATGTCGATTTGATAAATGATGGGATTCAAAGTTCAATTAAAGTTTAATTGATTTGATTTGAATATTATTTGATTCACAGAGTGTTTGAATTGATGTTTAATTTAATTAGGGTTAATTTTATTTGAATTGATGATTAATCTCATTAATATTTATTTATTTGGATTGTAATTAGTTTAATTGATGGGTTTAATTAAAATGTGATCAATTTAATTATGGGTGATTAATTGAAATGTAATTAATTCAATTATAGCTGATTAATCGAAATGTAATTAATTTAATTGAGGTTGATTAATTTAATGGGAATTTAATTACTCATTTTTTTTTAGTTTCGACATTTTTTAATTTTTTTTTATTTCTTTTGGATTGTTTTAACGTTTTTTTTCGTTACTTTGGTTTTCCTTTGGATTTATTTCAAGATTTGTAATTCGTTAAGTTGTTTTGGAGATTGGTTCAATTTTGGATAGTTTCTCATTCTAAATTTTTGATTGTTTTGAGTTAATATTTTTGGTTTTAGCTTCCTTTTCAATTATTTTTTTGTATTTCTTTATCAGTGTTAATAAAGTTGTTTTTCCTTTGGGTTTTTTTTGAATCCTGTGTGTGATGATTTATTAATCAGCCCTGTTGATCTTCCAAGTGATGTATCCCAGGACAGTTATTAGCTTCAAGTAGGACGCACCACCCCTGAGATTAGAATCCTGTCCTGAACGTCCTATGTTCAAAAGGGTACAATACGTGTGCATAGTTTAAAGCTGTTGGCTTGCATACTTTCTGATATATTGGTATTTGGATAAAAAAAATAGAGAGAGCAATTATTAACAGTTGGCAGCCCTGGTGGCTCTTAAGAATACGCTCAGTCATATCTGTTTATGTACAGATATTACATACAAAATTTGGTTGAAATCCAATCGATAGTGTAGAAGTTATATGCATTTAAACATTGGACCTATCAGAAGGCATAAAATTATTTTGGCAATACTGTCATGGTAGTAGTAGTACCTAATTTTGTACCAAATAATACCGTCAACGACACCTAGCTGTGAACTTGTCTGCTAGATGCCACCGCAACCAGAAACTTG
Organism: Meconema thalassinum; assembly: GCA_946902985.2. Taxonomy (NCBI): domain Eukaryota; kingdom Metazoa; phylum Arthropoda; class Insecta; order Orthoptera; family Tettigoniidae; genus Meconema; species Meconema thalassinum. The sequence continues at coordinate 497,265,545 of OX336392.1, read as the reverse complement.
CAACGAACGTTGTAACTTCCCCTCCGAAGGAAAGCATGCTGAGGGATTTTTAGCGCTCTTAGAAAATCCGGCGACTTTGGCCGGCTTTGAACCAGCGACCTTGGGCATATAAGTTCAGCATGCTACCAGTTAGCCGCTTCCCTCATAGTCAGTTGGAACAAGAAGTTCCGTGACGAACTAAAGAGCCCACTTTTCTTAAAATTAAGATTCATGCCAATGATTAATCCACAGTATATGAACCTATCTAGAATAATGACGAAATTAAGTTGGTAATATCGAAATGTCTTAATTAGTTCGAAATACTGTATACTAGGCATAATGTAGCCTAATAGAGCAATACAGTTGGCAGCCCTGGTGACTGAATATATTCTTAATTCCATCTCTTAAGGTACAGAATACAAAATGTGGTTGAAGTCCAAAGGACGTTACATGGAGTTAGACATTGGATTTATTAGTACACGTAAAAGCATGTTGGCAACAATGTCATGCGAGTGCTGGTCAGAAATAATCTGAAATATTATGATATCTTTTTGTGCCAATTTTGGATGAAATCCATTTGTTGGTATAGAAGTTACGTGTATTTTAAAATTGGAGCTATCATCAGGCATAGAATCATGCTGGCAGCACTGACTTATGTTAATTACTCCAAATTAATCTAGAATGTCAGGTGCTATACGTGTGCAAAGTATAGAGCTGTTGGCTTGCATACTTTCTGATATATTGATATTAGGGTAAAAAATATAGACACCATTTATTAACAGTTGGCAGCCCTGATTGCTCTTAAGAATACTTATAGTCATATCTGTTATGTTACACATATCACATACGAAATTTGGTTGAAATCCAACTGACAGTATAGAAGTTACATGTATTTAAAAATTGGTCCTATCAGCAGGCTTAGAATCATGTCAGGTAATATACCTGTACATTGTTTAAAGCTGTCGGCTTGCATACTTTCTGATATATTGGTATTTGGATAAAAATAGAGAGCAATTATTAACAGTTGGCAGCCCTGGAGGCTCTTAAGAATACACTCAGTCATATCTGTTTATGTACACATATTACATACAAAATTTGGTTGAAATCCAATTGATAGTGTAGAAGTTATATGCATTTAAACATTGGACCTATCAGAAGGCTTAACATTATTTTGGCAACACTGTCATGGTTGGCCTCCTGGAAATTAAACTGAAATAGTATTATCTACATGTGTGCCAATTTTGGAATAGCTCCCATGCATACCTTGCAAGATATCCAACATGGAGCTCAAATTTCTAGTGCGTTTTTTCAGCAGTTGGTAGCACTGACATCATTTTCAAATATGGAAGTGAGCTATTCCGGTGCACATCTTTACTCATACTAAATTTGGTTTTGATTGGTGCAGCCATTTAGGAGTTGATAGGGGGGACACACACACAGCCAGACAGATAGACAGAAGGACAGACAGACACACATTTTCCCGGATCTATCTCATGTCTACTTTTTCCTCATTTTTGCAAAATGTGAAAAGTAGGCTAATAAATGCCGATTATGTAGCTATTATAGCAGATGAGACAAGTGACGTTTCCAACACATTTCAAATGGTGCTCCTTTATCGGTACGTGATAAGTGGCAAGATCGTGGAGAGATTTTGGTGTTTTTTGAATCCTCCTGAACATAACGCACAGTCGCTCACTTCTTGTATTTTGAAGGAAATTGACATTCATTTAAAGGACTTTCCACATAAGCTAATATCTCAAGAGTTATGATGGAGCGTCTGTGATGAGAGGTAACGACCGAGGTGTACAAGCCCGAGTTAGAGAGCAATATCCTCTTGCATTTTATATTCATTGCCATGCACATAAACTTAACTTAGTAATGTCCAACGCAGCCTCCATCAACCGCAGTGTCCGTATATTTTTTGTGAATCCGTCAGGAATATGCAATTTTTTCCCCATTCACCACAAAGTACAAAGATACTGGATGAAGTCGTAGGCCAGCGTCTTCCAAGAGTAGCTCCAACCAGGTGGAATTTTAATTCAAGGGCAGTGAATACAGTTTACGAACACCGGGTTGATCTAATAGCTTGCATGGAGGAAATTGAAAATCGGAATGAGATCAAGCAACCATCAACTATTTCTCAGGCGAGTGGGCTCAAGTACATCTTGTCTGATGGTACGTTTATGTTCTGGCTGTCATTTTCCCATAAGATCATGCCACATGTCGAACTTTGTATTGCCAACTCCAGATGCGATCCATCGACCCTGTGCAAGTACAGGAAGATCTGAAACGTTTCGAAAGACAGGTTCAAATGGTCCGAGAAAATGTAGAAGAGGTGCACGTGAACGAAGGCGATGGAGTGAGCAGAAAGAGGAAGCATGAAGACCGTTCACCCGATAGAGTACGTGAAGCAAAGGAAGTTTGCGATGTCATCATCAGCCGAGCCATGGAACGATTCTCCTTCACTGGGCATCTTAGCGCATCTAACCTGTTCATCGTAGAAAAGTTCCGAGATTACAATGTAATTTTCCCCTCAAAAGACTTAATTGCAGTTGAATCCTTCCCGTTTCTGAACGAGAAGCAGCTCAAAACTGAACTTGAACTGATTTAAAGGAGAGAGGAATTTAGAGCTGTGTCCGGAGCTATTTCATTCCTGGGGTTCATAATGAACGCGAATCTTGCTAGATTATTTGAAGAAACAGTTAAACTTATTAAAATTACTGTAACCATGCCAATGTCGACATCGGAAACAGAGAGATGTTTCTCGACTCAGAAACGCATAAAAACGTTTTTGCGCAACACAATGCTCCAGGATAGATTGTCTGCTTTAGCCATGCTTTCAATTGAACGGAATCTCATCATGGACATTCCTGATTTTAACAACAACGTTATAGACAAGTTTGTTCAACTGAAAGACAGAAGAATGGATTTTTCTTTCCGGGTAGTTTAAGCTTTAAAGCAACAGCTCGACATTAGATTGAATAAGATGTAGATTATTTTTGTGATTAATGAAAACCTGTACAGGAGCCCGTGTTCGTATTTAGGACTAACTATGTTACTACTCGACATCAACTTAAGTCAGTTTTTTTTTAATTTGTAAACTACTGGTGCGGTAATATAGAATAATAATTTGCAGAAGACTGTTTTCTTGCAGACAAACGTATTCGTACCATCCTTTAATTGACTTCATTTTGAATATGTGTAAGTGTAATGCAGTCATGAACTACACAGCACAACAGTGACCATTTTCCATGAGCAGTCACACCTGATTTGCGGTATATGACATCAGTAGTACAACTGCAGCAACGTCTGTCAGGAGATAAAGGTACAGACATAACCCTTTTCGTATTTTTTTCTGTGCATGATAATTTATTTTGTGTGCCCTCCCAAGCTCTAAGACCACCAGCCGTCGCTGGTGCATCAACACGTTAACCGCCACAGATTGGTGCTTAGCCACTTATGTGTAACTGCGGTCCGCAAACTGCAAATAGGGCTAAGTTAAATTTGAGAAAAACAGAGAAAATATTGTACCAAGTTAGTTTTTGTATGAATAATCACATTACGCGCAATACAATACGTAACTGTGCCAAATATTGATTTACCTGGACTATAATGCATCTTCTTAGATGATATTAAGTATAAAAATCCTTCAACGCGTTTTGCTCAAAACTAAGAATTGGCGCATAGCCGCATGATGCATAACACCGTCCAATTGTTAATCATTTATCTAATTGTGTAATCCAGGCTTCACAAAAAGTGACCGGCCCTATTAGAATTTGGAATCTCTTAAATTATGCGTAAATAGCAGTGGTTATAGAAACCACTTATTAACAATCTTTTTTCTTAACCTGCTGAGCCCAGGAATGCATAATTCTTTCCTTACTACTAAGGTATTTTAAAAGACTTATTTTGGAAAATGTAATATTCTTCCTAATTAATTTAGTTAAATATTAAAAACAAAAATGTAATTACTTTACTATTGTCATTATAGGCTTTAAACCACTCAATTGTATACACATTTCAAAAACCTTGTACGGTTTTAGTGCTTGTAACAGGTCTGAAACCTTGAAGTGATTTAACCTTATTGTTAATTATAAACCTCCTTTTATTATTAGGTCTGAGACTTTTAATATTTATAAATCAAATACAAAAAGTTGTTGTTAAATTCGAAATAAGATCCGAGATCTAAAAATTTGTTAATTGTTTCAATTTTAATACTTTGTCAAATAAATTCTCTATTATTTGTTTTCTACTTCTCTTACTAGAAAAACGGTTAGGCAGGACCTCATCTTCCCTATTTTTTCTCCTAACATTATTCCCTATTCAAAGAAAAAGGCCATCACTGAATGACAAGTTCATTAACAAACTCATCACTTGTTGCGTCTAAAACAAACCTTTTAGGAACAACATTTACTAAGTTTCTCTTAGCTATCACAGCTAATCTAGTAAACCATTAAGGCAAGTATAGCTCGCTCCGCCAGCTTCCTACTTTTAGAGATTTTCTGTCTGACTTTGTTTTACTGTCGAAAATTGTAGTTTTGTTTAAGTTAGGTTCAAGGTTTCCTCCTTTCTAAACTTTTAGTAGGCACTCTGCTGGATAAGAGTTTAGACTGCTTTAAATGCAACAATTGGTACACTCTGAAGATTTCTAATAATAATAATAATAATAAAAATATTGGTAAAAGCACTAGAGTCGCTTTATCTTAGCCCACTCTGGGGGCATTCGGCCTTTCTGTCGGAGATCCGACAGTGTCTGACAAAAATATTCCAGCTAATTTAAATCTTTCTGGTATTTCAGAATACTCTCTAAAAGTTCACCCTTTTGAAGGGAGAGTACATAATTAATTGCTATTTGGCACCACTACGTCCCTACAATATACCCGCAATCACGCTCGGGAGGGAAGGAGCACATAGTGATAGCTTGCCGGTAACCTCAGCTCACGCTGCGCTCTCCGTTAGCCTTACACAGGTCCCCGCTCCTTTTAGGCTTTGTGCAGTAAAATCTCTCTTTTCATCGTTATTTCTGTATGGCTTTGTGCTGGATTCTCTTCCTCTCTGCCTAAAATTGCTTCCACTCCTAAACCTACTTCATTTTTTTTCATCTTCCCTCGGGCAGTGTTGACACTCAGTATTAACCTACCAGTCGCTCTTTAGAGTATAGTCTGGAACCTCTCCGAACAGTCTCGTGAGCAGGAAGGGGTTTCGTTTCCTGTAGGCAGACTATACTGGCTGCGTATTTTGCAATGAGCTGACGGAGCTCAGTCAAATGACTATCATAACTGTTACAATTCCACTGTAACAGTCATAACTGTTACAATTCCACTGTAACAGTGCCATAGTATGACCTTTTAAACTAGGGAATAAGTTGGAGCAACAAGCTACAACTTAACCTCTGGCGGATCATCATTCACTACGTCGACAATAATCTCCATGTCCTCATTCGAGGCCGTGGAGTGGGCCGACCCAGTGGAAGATTTCCGGGACGCAGTTCGGTGGCGGGAGAAACTCCCTGGGGAGCGCCCTTACCTGGGGCCCGGAACGTCCACAGGCACAGAAGCATCCGCAGCTGGTAGGGCGGATGGCTTCCCCGTTTCAGGAGTAGTATGGGATCGCGAGGAGCGGGCTCCCTTCTTCATCGCCTCCGTAACGGATGTAGACGGGCCAGGAGTAGAACTCCTGATCCTGGTCGACGATGCCACCTCAGCCGGATTTCGCCGACCGCTTGAGCGGAGAGGTTCAACATCCTCCCCTGCTGTGCGAGCGAAGCAGCCTTCTTTGTGGCAGAAGGTGGGGTAGAAATCACCATCGGGCTCTTGTTCCGATTCTGCGGAGTAGATTTCAAGAAGGGCAGTGGTACATTTGAAGGTTTCATAGCTGGGACAAAAGATGAGGTAGCCGGGACCAAAATTGAGATTATAACGCTATTATCAATCGTTGGAGCAGGAACAATCGTGGTATGGAACATCTTGCGGACCTCCTGGTAGGTCAGACCATCCAGGGTTATTATATCCTGGATTTTCTTCTCACACTGGAAGACAGGGCAGTCCCTGTCCCGAGGAGAATGAAATCCAGGACAATTAGTGCACTGATATGGTGTTGTGCACTCTTCCGCTTCGTGTGGTACCTTACCGCATGTTCCGCAGATTGCAGGGCTCGAGCATCGGGATAACATGTGCCCGAACTTCTGGCAGTTTTAACACCTCATTGATGATGATACTTACTTACTTACTGGTCGGCGCTACAGTCCCTGAAGAACCTTGGCCTCCTTTATCACCTGCCTCCATTCATCTCTATCTTCCGCCTTCCTTCTCCAGTTCCTGATTCCCAGACTCCTAAGGTCGTCTTCCACGGCATCTATCCACCGTCTCCTGGGTCTTCCTCTTCTCCTCCTTCCATCCGGTCTTTGCGTAAACACCTTTTTGACACTCCGTGATTCTGGCATTCTCTGAACGTGTCCTGCCCATCTTATCCTCCCCTGCTTAATTTTGACCACAATATATGCCTCTCCGAAGAGTTCCTGTAGTTCCACATTTGTCCTTATTCTCCAACCTTCCTCCTCTCTCACTGCCCAGTATATTTTCTCAAGATCTTCCTTTCCCATCTTCGCAGCCAGTCTTCTTCTCTTCTATTGTGAACCCAACTTTCCGATCCATACATAACCACAGGTCTTACTATTGTAATGTAATTTTTTATTTTAGTATTCCTACTAACATTTCTCAATTTAAACATGCTTTGCAGAGCGTAGTAGCATCTATTTCCACTTTGAATCACCCCAAAGATGCAGCTGAACTTTTCAATTCCAGGTTAAAAGGACAAAATCTTCTTGCCGATGATACTTCAGTGACTTTCTACGGAAATAGAAAAAAAAAGATCTTGCCCAGTACTTGAGTCATAAAGATGATGATGATGATGATAATTGTTGTTTTAAGGGGCCTAACATCTAGGTTATCGCCCCTAATGGTATGTGAGAAAGCGAAAAGGTCACTGAAGTGGAAACCAGAACGAAAATTAAGTGAGCAGGAAAATAGTTACAAAAAGGAACTCAGATTGAAACTACTCACAAAATGGAGAGCGGTAATACTTACAAAAGGGAATTTCGAACGAAAATACTCATAAAAGGAATAAGGTGAAAAATACGCACAAATTGTGGTTCAGTTCAAAATACGTACAAAATGCAACGTATAGTCGAAATACTTACAAAATGTAAGTGAAATAAAATACTTACAAAATGCAAATGAGATTGAAAATACATACAAACTGTAATTTAGATTCAAAATACCCACAAAATGCAATTGATGATGATGATGATAACTGTTGTTTTAAGGGGCCTAACATCGAGGTTATCGGCCCCTAATGAAATGAAATGGCGTGAAATGAAAGGATGTAGATAAAAACAACTCACTGCCATGGTTGAAGCGAAAATGGTGTTTATAAAACAGACAGTGAGCCCCAAAAAGTATGCCTTATTTGAATAAAAAGAATAAAAGACGGATGGTAAAAAAAGGATAAAACAAATAAGGCATAGTGAACAATACAATACATAACACAATAAAAAACATAAAACAGATTGAACCAGAATTAAAAGTCGTAACTACACATTAAAACTTTAAAAAGTAACCTCCCTCATGAACCGGATGACGAGGTCATCACGGAGAATAAGGGAGAAGGTATTAGGCAGTTTAAGAGTCCCTCGCAGATCCACACACTTCAAGAGAAGGACCACCCTGTTTGGGGATTTTTCTTTTAGAACCCATGGCCAGATCATCCTTCCCGAATGCCACCGACATCCAATCACGGGCCATCACAGTAGGCGCTACCCAGCCAGGGCAAGGCCCGCTTAGCTTGAAGGCATTGCCCGGGGGTCCGATGTTTTACAATGCCGTATCGGCATGTACCCCTTGGCATATACTGGATTTTACAGCTCTGACATTCGGCTGTGCGGGGACCTGCGTAGTCAGGCGGATACTACTGCACGGGTACATGGCACACCCAACTGAAGGCGCGGCCAAGACCGGAACAGGCTTTCGAGCGAATTCGCAAGCGTAAGTGGCCCATCCCCTAACAGCACGCACATATATAAATTTTGGTTGGCAGACCCTGAAAGCAGTAACGGAAAGAAGTGCGATATAACCTAATGAGAGTTATACCGCACGGGTGTATGTCTTTTAGAGCTCACTGTCAAACCCTCGAAAGGGGACCGATCCGAGAAGCCCTTTTAGTCGCCTTTTACGACTGGCAGGGATTACCGTGGATGTATTTGCTTCCTCCCACCCACTGGGGGTCCAATTCACAAACCAATGCGGAGTCCTTAAAGTATAGCCAAGATCGCCCCTTTCAGTCGCCTCTTACGACAGGCAGGGGATACTGTAAGTGCTGGTGATCGTCTGATAACGTGTACCGCAGAGCCTCTAAGATAGCATAGAGCTCCGCTGTGTACACGCTACAGGCATCGGGAAGTGAAAAGGGAACCCGACGATCCTCAACCACAATTAAACAGCCTACTTTCTCGTTTATCCTCGAACCGTCGGTGAATAGAAACCCTGATCCTGGATACCGGCTCACCACGGACTGGAATAGCCTCCGATGGACGGAGGAGTCCGTGTCCGACTTGGGGCCGGTGTGCAGATCCAGGATGATATCAGGGCGAGAGACCATCCACGGAGGGGCCTTGCTAGGTACTCGGACGATACAGGAGACAGAAGGAAATCTAAACTGCCAGTATGAGTCATCCAAGCAAATCCCTGCCGGCCGAGTGGCTCGGGCGAGCGCATCATACAGCCGGCGAATCAGATTGGTAAACATACATGGATAGCTTGGATGAAGGGGCATCTGTCGAATAGTTGCAGCATAGGTCAGCAGCACTTGTTGGCGCCTCAGGTGTAAAAGAGGTACACCAGCCTCGGCGAGCAAGCTGACGACTGGGCTCATCCGAAAGGCTCCCGTCGCCAGCCTCACACCGCCGAGGCGGACGCTGTCCAGTTTAACAAGCACTGATGATGATAATTGTTGTTTTAAGGGGCCTTACATCTAGGTTATCGGCCCCTAATGGTTTGGGTGATCGTGATGATAATGATTATGGTAATTGGTGTTTTAAGGGGCCTAACATCTAGGTTATCGGCCCCTAATGGTTTGGGTGATTGTGAAGATGATAATGAAATGTAAACTATAACTAAAACTAACTAATAACTTATATACTAGAAGAAGAAATGGAAAACAAAAGGAGAATAACACAAAGAAAGGACTGGAGGAAAAGAAATGCCCTCAACCCTCGAAGGAGGCTGGTTGAGAGACTTGTAAGGCAGGAGAGCCATGAAAGGCAGATAGGAAAATGAAAGAGGAGAGGGTCCGCCCCAGAGGTAACGGACAAAAGGGGGAAAACCGGACCCAGCTCAGGAATCCCTCGGGGTCGTCAACTCCCGAACTCACCAGCCGTGAGCCCCTGAGGGTGTAGCATTATCTAAGGTGCACCAAAAGTGATGGGGCTACATACACCCGCCCGCCTTGAGGTCCTTGCGCAGAAGGCAGGAGATAACATGAAAAGAAAACGAAGGCTGACCCCTCGCAGAAGGAGGGAATCAGAAATGATAAGACAAGGGCCAATTAAGGCGGAAAAGGAGAGACTCCCTAGGCCTCGGATACCCTATACCGTCAGGGTCGGAAGAGAACAAGAGTTGACCAAGTGAGGTCGACAGGAAAGAAGACAGAGAGGAGCCCGGCACAAGTAAGTGGAAGCAATGCCGGACTCAGCTGGGGCCCCGTGGTCGCCAACCCACATCCCTATAGGTGTGAGCCCCTGGGGGAGGGAAGAGAAAGAGGAGAGGGCCCGCCCAAAAGTCAGAGGAAAAAGGAGACAAAACGGACCCAGCTCTGGAATACCACGAGGTCGCCAACTCCCTAACTCACCAGCCGTGAACCTTTGAGGGTGTAGCACAATCCAGGGTGCACCATAAGAGGTAGGGCTACATACACCTTGCCTCCTTAACAGCCTTGTGCAAAAGGCAGGAGATAACAGTCAAAGGAAAAGTAGGCTGACCCCTCGAAGACTGAGCGTATAAGGAAAGATGAGAAAAGGCCCAATTAAGGCGGGAAAGTGAAAGACTCCCTAGGCCTCGGATACTCTAATACCGTCGAGGTAGGAAGAGAAGATGATGATGATAATTGTTGTTTTAAGGGGCCTAACATCTAGGCTATCGGCCATTGATGGTTAGGGTGATCGTGAAGATGAAAAAGAAATGCGAACTTAAAACTAAAACTAACTACTAACCTACATACTAGAAGAAGAAATGGAAAAATAAAGGAGAATAAGGCAAATAAAAGGACAGGAGGAAAAGAAATGCCCTCAAACCTCGGAGAAGGCGGATTGAGGGACTTGGAAGGAAGGAGAGCCATGAAAGGCAGATAGGAAAGTGAGAGAGGAGAGGGTCCGCCCCAAAGATTAGGGACAAAAGGGGAAAACGGACCCAGCTCAGGAATCCCTCGGGGTCGCCAACTCCCGAACTCACCAGCCGTGAGCCCCTGAGGGTGTAGCATTATCTAGGGTGCACCAGAAGTGGTGGGGCTACATACACCCTGCCTCCTTAAGGGCCTAGAGCACAAGGCAGGAGGTAAAAGGAAGAGAAAAAGAAGGCTGACCCGTCGCAGAAGGAGGGTATCAGAAAAGATGAGACAAGGGCCAATTAAGGCGGGAAAGGAAGAGACTCCCTAGGCCTCGGATACCCTAATACCGTCGGGGTCAGAAGATAACAAGAGTTGACCAAGTGAGGTCGACAGGAAAGAAGACAGAGAGGAGCCCGGCACAAGTAAGTGGAAGCAATGCTGGACTCAGCTGGGGCCCCGTGGTCGCCAACCCACGCCCACAAAATGTGAGCCCCTGGGGGTGAACGTGAAAGAGGAGAGGATGATGATAATTGTTTTAAGGGGCCTAACATCTAGGTTATCGGCCCCTAATGTTTGGGTGATCGTGAAGATGAAAATGAAATGCAAACTTAAAACTAACTACTAACCTAGGTACTGCGCCCGAATTTATTTAAGGCCAATACTAAGATCCAGACGGGGTACGAACTGGGACGCAGGAAAAATAAAAGAACGAATTTAAATCTCTTATTCCTTAAAAATTTGTGAGATATGGAAAACCTAAGCTGAAATAGAGTGTAATACCATGCATCATTATTAATATAAACAATTACGGAAGGCCGGAAGGAAGGAAAGAAGGAACTATTTAAATATGGTTGTGTATTTATTATCTGAATGTACGGAGGCCTACATTGTAAGAATGCGTCACACCACGATAAGTGAGTGTAACGACATGAAGGGGGAGAAGTGACCAAGGTTGATGACACAGCGAGTGAGGGGTAGTCTGTGGTGCTACGTCACACCACGAGAGGGGAGGTTGATGATGATGATAAGTGTTGTTTTAAGGGGCCTACCATCTAGGCTATCGGCCCCTGATGGTTTGGGTGATCGTGAAGATGAAAATGAAATGCAAACATAAAACTAGAACTAACTACCAACCTACATACTAGAAGAAGAAATGGAAAACTAAAGGAGAATAAGGCAAATAAAGGACAGGAGGAAAGGAAATGCCCCCAACCCTCGAAGAATGCGGATTGATGATGATGATAATTGTTGTTTTAAGGGGCCTAACATCGAGGTTATCGGCCCCTAATGATCTGGGTGATAGCGAAAAAGATAATGAAATGGAAACCAGAACAAAATTATCTGAGACGGAAAATACGTACAAAAAGGAACTCAGATGGAAACAACTCACAATATGGTCTTACAAAAGGGAATTTAGAACGAAAAGTTGCACAAAAAGAATAGATTGAAAAAAGACCCACAAGACGTAGGCGAGATTCAAAATACGTACAAAATGCAATGTAGCGTCGAAATACTTACAAAATGCAACTGAAATTCAAAATACTTACAAAATGCAAATGAGATCGAAAATACGTACAAAATGCAATTGAGGATCAAAAAACTTACAAAATGCGATTGAAATTGAAAATACACAATGCAATTCAGATTGAAATAGGCCCTATCCCAGTTCCAATCCAAATTATTCACAAAGTGCAATCGAAATTCAAAATACTTACAAAATGCAATTGAAATTGAAAATGCTTACAAAATGTACGGTGATTCTAACGACTCATGTGGATTGACAATACTTACAAACTGCAAATTAGATTGAAAATACTTGACAAAATATAATTTAGATTCAAAACACCCACAAAATGCAATTGAGAATCAAAATATGTGCAAAATGCCCACCAAACAATATGCAATTTAGATTCAAATTCGTGCGAAATTCGGCGTTGGTTGAGAATTCTTACAAAATGCAATTGAAATTCAAAATACTCACTAAAAGGCCCGGGCACATGCATTGAAAGACTTACTAAAAAGCAATTTAGATTGTCAATCTTTACAAAATGCAATTGAGGTTGAAAACAATCGCGAGATGTAATTTAGATCGAAAAAACATACAAAAAGCAACGTAGATTAAAAATGCCTTAAAAAACGCCAGAAGGGAATTTAGATACACGGTGAACCAAGTAACAAAAAAACAGTGCGGGAATCTTAAAGAGAAAAGGAAATATAATGAAAAGAGGAGAGGAGAGGGGAGAGAGGAGAAGGTCCGCCCCAAAGGGAAGGGACAAAAGGGGAAAACGGACCCAGCTCAGGAATCCCTCGGGGTCGCCAACTCCCGAACTCACCAGCCGTGAGCCCCTGAGGGTGCAGCATTATCTAGGGTGCACCAGAAGTGGTGGGGCTACATACACCCTGCCTCCTTAAGGGCCTTGAGCACAAGGCAGGAGGTAAAAGGAAAAGAAAAAAGAAGGCTGACCCCTCACAGGAGGGAATCAGGAAAGATGAGACAAGGGCCAATTAAGGCGGGAAAGGAAGAGACTCCCTAGGCCTCGGATACCCTAATACCGTCGGGGTCGGAAGAGAACAAGAGTTGACCAAGTGAGGTCGACAGGAGAGAAGACAGAGAGGAGCCCGGCACAAGTAAGTGGAAGCAATGCCGGACTCAGCTGGGGCCCCGTGGTCGTCAACCCACTTCCCACTAGATGTGAGCCCCTGGGGGGAGAGGGGAGGAAACGCGATAAACTTGCCGAACACGGAGAGCAAGAACGAGCAGTCATTTCTAATTCAGATCGGGTCTGAACAAGACCGCCAGTGTAGAAACGAGTTGTGTCTTGACAGTGCCACGCATAACGAAAGTGGAGAAAAGGAGCGCGGAGTCAGAACGCTGTGACTTGTGAAGCAAGCAACATTCTGACTGAGACCAGCACAGCATGTAGGCCGGTGATTATGTAACACACTTATCGGAACGAGACTGAGTTCATGTGCACTCACATTTAGAGAAGCTTCATACAGCAAGTCTGTGGAGTATTTGAAACACAACTTGTTACTTCAGTATTTCGATACGAAGCTACTACACATCTCATGCAGATAAATGCAAACAATTCACTTCAGGAAAAGAGCTATATTACTCATACAATTCGGCTCATCCTTGGAAACTATACACAATGCAGTTGATACATTGGAGACGGGCAAGTTATGTAGGTTTAATCATTAATCTGATTATGACTTCGTGCTAAGATGCACATTATAGGGAAGTAGACACTACAGAAATGTAAAGTTGAATCCAGAATTCCACAACATGGATGGCGCAGTCGAACATCTACGCGATGCGCAGAAATGCAGAACAAATCTATACTTCATAACACGAGTTCATATACATCCAGTATACTCTCAAAGACACTTATAGAACAATCGAATTTCAACCTTAAGAAGCGATGCCGGCGTAGTGAAGTGGTAACGTCAGAAGATCCGAACGAAATGCCGGAGTCGAGTGAAGGAGTGGGGAAGAGACTTGCTGTACACGGAGAGGTCGCTAACCCAGTTATGTCATTGATCTTGTCCCACTGTGAGGTTATCCAGCATGCCTCGCCACAACCGGTTCTCGCAGCTGTGGGCGTTGTGCTCAAACACATTTGTCTTGCCAGACAAGGCATATTACAGCAGCGATCGTCGCCAGCTCAAGGTAGTGAAGAGATTGAAATGTATTTAGTAGAATTGTAGTCATGTTCTGTGTTTATCCAAATTGACCAACCGTATAATTCTGTCATTTTATTTAAAATTGTGTAAATTTTAATCCAGTATATCAGTATTTTCTTAGGAGTCATTTTCATTGAAAATTTCAGTCATTTGGACAAAATTTTATTAGTGAATTGCTGTTGTCAACGTTAAATCAGTTCATTAGAATTAGTTAGAATTATTGATACTTGCGATAAATTAAATAAATATGTTTTATGCTGAGCGTTGGAACGTATATTGAACATCTGAAGTACCGTATATTTAAAAAGCTATGTCACGAAATATCAAATAAATTTCGACAACTCAAGATGTGGTTGATTCGAGTGTCAGAAATTTATTATAAACCAACTGTGTGCAATAATGGATTGATACACGACAGAAAATCTGGTAAAAGATAGTCTAAATAATGGATATAGACAATTAAATCAATAAATACCAAATTCATTGTAATGAAACAGATAGTTATGTAGAACTATACTGTAAACGTAATAAACCATATTTCCTAGTAACAAAGATGTTCCAAGAACCTTTATATGTGTCAAATAAAACATTTAGAGCATTAAAAAGCCTAGATAAAATTTATTAAACAAAACATTTCACGAAGATAGCTAAGACTTTATTGTATTCACAGGAAGAGACAGGGCAATTTAGATAAGTCTACCCATTGTCTGAAAATAAATCAGCTGGACTTAACTGAATTAAATTCAGAAATTTGTATTCACAGGAAGAGAGGACACACTTATATCATTTTTAAATATGAATTCTTGATGACAATTCTTTGAAAGTTACAATAATGTAATAAATGAATTTAAATACGCGAAAAGGAGTTATGAAAGTTAAATCACAGGGTGATATAAAAGTAACTATACAGAAAGTAATTAAAGATTTGAATTTATAGGCACGAGGAAATTTTGTATAAGAACATGATGATGATGATGATAATTGTTGTTTTAAGGGGCCTAACATCTAGGTTATCGGCCCCTGATGGTTTGGGTGATCGTGAAGATGAAAATGAAAAGCGAACTTAAAAATAAAACTAACTACTAACCTACATACTAGAAGAAGAAATGGAAAACTAAAGGAGAATAAGGCAAATAAAAGGACAGAAGGAAAAGAAATGCCCTCAACCCTCGGAGAAGGCGGATTGAGGGACTTGGAAGGAAGGAGAGCCATGAAAGGCATATAGGAAAGTGAAAGAGGAGAGGGTCCGCCCCAAAGGTAAGGGACAAAAGGGGAAAACGGACCCAGCTCAGGAATCCCTCGGGGTCGCCAACTCCCGAACTCACCAGCCGTGAGCCCCTGAGGGTGTAGCATTATCTAGGGTGCACCAGAAGTGGTGGTGCTACATACACCCGGCCTCCTTGAGGGCCTAGAGCACAAGGCAGGAGGTAAAAGGAAGAGAAAAAGAAGGCTGACCCCTCGCAGAAGGAGGGTATCAGAAAAGATGAGACAAGGGCCAATTAAGGCGGGAAAGGAAGAGACTCCCTAGGCCTCGGATACCCTAATACCGTCGGGGTCAGTATAAGAACAGAGAAGTTTGTTAAAGTTTGTTTCTTGAACAATATTCAAAATGGAAGTGGATATTTAATAGAGTTTCTGATTCTATTTGCATTGATTGAGAAAATGCACTGAAAGGGGTTTAGATTTGTAATACCGTGCAAGAAAGGAATCGTAGACGTAAATGAGTTACGTATTTTCACAAAAGGAGACTGAGGAGTCATGTTTCCTAGTTTTGATCACAGCGAATGTGACATGTTTAATTGCATTTGAGGCAATTTCTGTACAGGGTGTTTAAGAAATAATGTGATTGTTGTATAATTTTGGAACGGAAGTGTGGAATGAAGGTAAAATGCCATGCACTTCGAATATTCACGTTTATCAAAGAAAATGTAAGTCGAGCAAAGAATTTCAGGAATTTTTCGAAATTTAATAATCAAATGGGAGAAAACAAAGTTAGAGCAGTGCTGAACTTAAACGTTTGCAGTGGCGGTTTTTGGACAGGGGCACACGGTCACGTGCCCCACCATTAAACATTCTCCTTGGGTCGAAGTCGTCTTGATAGTCCGTCCGTGGTAATGGAGCTTATGTTGCGACCAGGCAGTTCTATCGACTTGTTGTTCACTCTCCCCAACAGTAGGAACCTGTCCCAACGAGGTGTTGGGCACAAGCCTGATGTGACCAACACAGTGTAGCCACATGCTTCCTCTTCCTGGCTCTTTAACGTCATCCCATGCTTTTTCAGCGGGGCGAATTGAGAGAGGGGCTACGGGAGTTTCCTAGACTTGGGGCACAAGGCCGCTGTGACGCGCCAGCGATACTACCATGAAAGTAGCAAGTAGGTGAGGGGCGGAGGGGTGGGTGAAGGCCGGATGGTTGGGGAGGGGTGTTAAAGTGTACCAGTAGCAAGGAGTACCGGTAGAGGGCAGTCAAGTTCATAGAAAGCATTTTCACCAACCCTCACCAATTTTCCACCAAAATAATGTACGGTACGGTACATCCCTCTGAACATTGCGATCTTTATTAATATGTAAGAAGAAAAATCAACATACATAATATGCATTGAGACAGAAAGGTAACATTTTGAACGTAGGCTATGTTCCGTAAGTGAATTTGTATTATGTTATAACGTCAAGTTTGAGAATTCTCTTTATCTAGGGGAATACACAACTGCCTTGCCACAACACTTGTTTTCGAAAGTTTTGGCGCCTGCGATATTGAGTTATAATTGTGTATGAGTGCGGTGGTCTTTTGCAGTGTTCAGTAATATTAATCTTACATAATAGTTGTTATTGTAAGCGTGATTTGTGGGGTGCGAATAACGCGTACCAGTGTTAAACAAAATTACAATATACACAGAGCGCGTATTTCATCGTACGAGGTAAGCGGTTAATTCTTACTTGTCGTTTATTTATTATGTGTCATTCTGTTTTTAGACCGTAACTGAATGCTGCGACGAATTACTTAATCATTTTCAAGCATTGGTGGTGTTCATGTCGTTAACGAAACCATGAAATGGACGAGGTAAAAAAACTTGCAAAATAAGACCTTAACTCAGCGGTTCCCAAACTTTTTCTTTCCATGACCCATTTTAGCCCATACGTTTTAGCCGCGACCCCCGTTTTAGCGCAGGTGTCTGTGAGGGGGGGGGGGGGGCAAAGTGGAGGGATAAAATTACTTTGGAATTTAACTTAAGTGACCGGTAGTTTATTCGTTTAAATGTTTATTTATTTACTTTGTTCAGATTTTAAAATTTTAATCTTATTCTGATGTTACTGACCTGTTTGATGTTTACTGAGAAACTGTATGCGCATGCGTCAGCCGCGCTTCAAGCTGCCTGGCTTGTACTGTACGTCTCTTGTGTTTTGTTCGCTCGCGTATAGTTTGATTTTGTTCTAACTATGGATAAGTTTGTTAAGCGTGCAGGGCCTTCGACTTCTCATGATGATCATGAACAGAAGAGGGTAAAGGTGAGAAAGTATAGTGACAGTTATATTAAGTATGGATTTACGGTGCTCGGAAATCGGCCACAGTGTGTTACTTGCAGCGAGTTGTTATCGGCCGAGAGTATGAAACCTTCCAAGATGATTCGCCATTTAGAAAGTAAAAATCCCAGTTTTAAAGATAAGCCGGCAGATTTTTTTGAACGTAAGTTAACTGCTTTAGATTACCAGAAAAATGCAGTAGTTCAGTTAAGTGGAAATAATATGAGCAAAAGTGCCTTGCTAGCATCGTATCAAGTGGCTTTACGAATAGCAAAGAAAGGTAAACCACACACGATTGCTGAAGAGCTCATTCTACCTGCTGCTCAGGATATGGTTTCAACTATGATCAGCCCAGATGCAGCTAAGAAGCTTTCCACCATTCCTCTGTCGAACATGATGATGATGATGATGATAATTGTTGTTTTAAGGGGCCTAACATCGAGGTTATCGGCCCCTAATGAAATGAAATGACGTGAAATGAAAGGATGTAGATAAAAACAACTCACTGCCATGGATGAAGCGAAAATGGTGTTTATAAAACAGACAGTGAGCCCCAAAAATTATGGCTTATTTGAATAAAACGAATAAAAGGCGGATGGTAATAAAGGATAAAACAAATAAGGCATAGTGAACAATACAATACATAACACAATAAGAAAAACATAAAACAGATTTAACAAGAATTAAAAGTCGTAACTACACATTAAAACTTAAAAAAGTAACCACTCTCCCTCATGAATCGGATGACGAGGTCAGCTGACGGCCCGTCATCACGGAGAATAAGGGAGAGGGTATTAGGCAGTTTAAGAGTCCTGCGCAGATCGGCCAGATCCACACACTTCAAGAGAAGGTGTGCCACGGTTAGGTGGGCGCCGCAAGTACACACAGGGGGATCTTCTCGCTTCAGCAAGTGGGAGTGCGTAGCAATCCCATGGCCGATCCGCAGTCGACAGAGTACCACAGCTTCCTTCCGGAGAAATCGGAAGGAAGATTTCCACACCTTCGTTGTCTCCTTGATGCCTCTCAGTTTGTTGGGTGGAGGCGTGGCACGCCATGCTTCCTCCCAATGCGACAGGATCGAATGCCGCAACTGAGAGCGCACATCACTAGCAGGCACCTTATATGGTAGCGAGGGCAGTGCGACCGCCTCTCTCGCCGCCAGATCAGCAAGCTCGTTTCCCGCATTACCCATGTGGCTAGGAAGCCACACAAAGGACACCCCGGCCCCAGCGGTACGCGAACTGACGAGCAGGTCGTGCACACGCTGGACCAACGGGTGCTTCGGGAAACACACATCGATCGCTTGCAGCGCACTCAGAGAGTCAGTACACACAAGAAAGTGCTGGTGATCGTCTGATAACGTGTACCGCAGAGCCTCTAAGATGGCATAGAGCTCCGCTGTGTACACGCCACAGGCATCGGGAAGTGAAAAGAGAAACCGACGATCTTCAACCACAAATGCACCGCCTACTTTCTCGTTTACCCTCGAACCGTCCGTGAATAGAAGCCCTGATCCCGGATACCGGCTCACAACGGACTGGAACAGCCTCCGATGGACGGAGGAGTCAGTGTCCGTCTTGGGGCCGGTGTGCAGATCCAGGATGATATCAGGTCGAGAGACCATCCACGGAGGGGCCTTGCTAGGTACTCGGACGATACAGGAGACAGAAGTAAATCGGAACTGACGGTATATGTCATCCAAGCGAATCCCCGCCGGCCGAGTGGCTCGGGCGAGCGCATCATACAGCCGGCGATTCGGATTGGAAAACAAACATGGATAGCTTGGATGAAGGGGCATCTGTCGAATAGTTGCAGCATAGGTCAGCAGTACTTGTTGGCGCCTCAGGTGTAAAGGAGGTACGCCAGCCTCGGCGAGCAAGCTGACGACTGGGCTCGTCCGAAAGGCACCCGTCGCCAGCCTCACACCGCCGTGGTGGACACTGTCCAGTTTAACAAGCACTGACTTACGGGCCGAACCATATGCTACACTGCCATAATCTAATCGAGACAAAATCAGAGCCTTTTAAAAGCGTAGGAGCACCGCGCGGTCCCCCCCCCCCCCCCCATGAGGTGCCGCTAAGATACCGCAACATGTTGAGTTTCTTAGCACAGGCAGTTTTCAAACACCGCACGTGTGGCTCCCACGTCAATTTCTGATCGAAAAGGAGCCCAAGGAACCGGTACGCAGCAACAACAGGCAAAGCTACATTGCCCAGGTAAAGCTCAGGATCAGGATGGAGAGTGCGCTTTCGGCAGAAATGGACAACC
The DNA here is from genome assembly GCA_946902985.2 of Meconema thalassinum. NCBI lineage: Eukaryota > Metazoa > Arthropoda > Insecta > Orthoptera > Tettigoniidae > Meconema > Meconema thalassinum. The sequence continues at coordinate 497,245,716 of OX336392.1, read as the reverse complement.
GAGGACTTAGCGGTTGAGAATCGAAAGCCATGCTCTAGTGTCCAGCGTTCCACTCTCCGAATAGCTTGTTATAGCTGTCGTTCAGCGACCGCCATATTTTGCGCACTATAATGTAGAGCGAAGTCGTCTACATATAGCGACGGTACCACTGCTGGACCAGCAGCAGCGACTATACCGTTTATGGCAATCGCAAATAATGTTACGCTAAGCACCGATCTCTGTGGGACTCCGTTTTCCTGTATATGATATTGCGAATATGTCCCCCCTATTCGGACACGGAACAGGCGAAGGGACAGAAAATTCGCAATCAAAACCGGCAAGTTAGCTCGGAATTTCCATTGATGCAGGGTAGAGAGGATGCCGTAACGCCAAGTGGTGTCATAGGCCTTCTCGAGATCAAAGAAAACAGCGACTAGGTGCTGTCTCCGGAGAAAAGCGGCCTGTATGGCGGTCTCCAGGCGTACCAGATGGTCATTTGTACACCGAGACGCCCTGAAACCACACTGGTATTCAGACAGGAGTTCCCGTTTCTCCAGGACCCACACCAGGCGCCGATTGACCATCCTCTCAAAGAGCTTGCACAGACGTTAGTGAGACAAATAGGTCTGTAACTCCCTGTCAATTTGGGATCCTTATCGGGCTTCAGGATAGGTATAATGATACCTTCCTGGCATTGCTCTGGAAACACACCTTCCAACCAGATACGATTAAACACCCTGAGCAAATAACGAATGCTCTCATCGTTAAGGTGTTTAAGCATCTGGTTGTGAATATTATCCGGGCCAGGAGACGTGTCCCTGCAGAGCGCCAGCGCTACGCGGAGTTCCCACTCCGTAAAGGGCACGTTGTACTCCTCCGAAGCGCGGGAAGCAAAACTGAGATGGAAACGTTCCGCTTCGCGCTTCAGGGCCACGAAGGCAGGGTCATAGTTATCGGAACCGGATATATCCGCAAAATACGAGGCGAGATGGTTTGCAACGCGATAAGGATCTGTAACCAATTCATTACCAACGGAAATTCCCGGTACAGTAGAAGATGGCTGAATTCCCGAAATGCGTCTTAGTTTAGTCCACACTTGAGAGGAGGGGGTATGTGCCGTAATAGAAGACACATACCGTTCCCAGGATTGTTTCTTACTCTGGCGAATAAGAATCCGTGCCTTGGCACGAAATTTCTTAAACGCCACCAAATTGGCCATGGTTGGACGCCGACGGTAGTGCTTATGAGCTCGACGACGGTCTCTTATTGCCGCTGCAATATCCTCTGTCCACCAAGGGACGAGTTTGCGACGAGGAGTCCCAGAAAAGGATTGAATGGACTCTTCGGCGGCAGCAAGAAGCACATCGGTGATGTGCTGTACCTCGTCATCGACGCTCCGGCAACCAAGATCAACGAACACAGCTCGTTCTTGAAACGAGGGCCAATTTGCCCGCTTAAGCACCCAACGACTGGGGAACTCCACGGGCTTCTGGTTCAGAAGTGTAAGAACGATCGGGAAATGGTCACTGTCACAGAGGTCGTCGTGTACATTCCAACCAAATAGGGGGACCAGCGCACGGCTACACACACTCAAGTCAATGTGTGAGTACGTGCCGTGCGCTAAGCTAAAATGTGTAGCTTCCCCTGTATTTAATAGACATAAATCCATCCCTTGAATTAAACCCTCCACGTCCCTTCCTCTGGGGCAGGAAGATGGTGGTGTATTCTTGGAATACACGGTACGTGAGAATATAATTTTTAATGCTCTTTGCATGTTCATTTCTTCCTTTCTTATCAAACACCAACAGTGATCTTCTATTTTCTCTTTGATGGGCAAATCTCTTATGTCTTCGTGAGTCTGTTCTAGATATATATCTTCCATGACCCACCTAGCGTCATCTAGCAGCGTATCTCTGAAGCTCCTCAATTCTTCCTCTTGCAAGAGGACTTCCTTTTCCATCTGGCCATCAGATCTCGTTACCGTCGCCAGCTATTATTTCCATGAGCAAGAGAACTTCGTCTACGTTTTTACTCACCATGCTGCGCTAGTATCGCCTGTTATCAACTCTTTGAAGACCAGCTCATCAAGAGAAAATCATTTTTTGTTATAATGTTGGCTATGTTTATATGTTCTCCATTTGTCTCCTACCCCCACCCTTTTCCCTTCCTTGGACCCTCCGGGCTTCGCTGAGTAGGTCTCACTTGTAAGTCGGCAGTTGACTCGGTCAGTTAAGGCTCAATCAGAGCCAGTCTCCTCAAACCAAGAGGCACTCTCTACTTTCTACGCCATGCTGGCACATTAGATATCGTCAAGGGGAACTTCACCTTCGACATGCAATCAAGATAAGTACATACTTAAGGTTTTAACCTCATCTTCATCGGTTTTACTATCTTCATGCTTTTAACGATTATTTTATAGGCAGTGTGAAATTACTATATTTTGGGGAAAATCATCCTTCGTGGGATTTTCCATGTCAGACTTCTGTCCATTTTAGCCAATCTTTGTGAAAGGCAGCATTTCTTATGCTTGTTAAATGAGAAATCTTCTCACACCGTGGGAGATTATTGAATACCCGCTGTCTATAAAATTATGAAGCTCGTTCCACCGCTGGAATAACTTTGACCCCATTCTTCAGTCAAGATTGCCCTGGAACCTTCCAGAATCTACCAGTCACGCCGTCATGTATTTTCCACGCACATGTGTGAATGCCATTCCAAACTAGGAAATCTTGCTTATTATTTAACGCTCAATAGATAACTTTTCTTTCCTCCGTTGGATTTGTTCAAGCGTTTTAATGATAATCTACAATCTTCTCAAGCAATAGACTTTTGCTTATCTAGTGCAACCAGTCATTTTCCACAATTGCAACTAATTTCTTTGCCATAAACTTTTACGCTGCTACAGTGAACTTTTCATATATTTCAACGAACTATAGTGATAAACAGTGTTCTCTCAGCATTTCTTCCGCGTCGCGCTCGTCCGATTATCATAAATAAGGCCATGAACATTTATCCTCAATCCCAATTTCTCTTTCCTAAACCTCTTACTAACAATCCATAATAAATTGTTAAATTTAGGTCTGTTTCAACGAGGTGTCAATCTAAAGATGTGCCCTCCCATTTTTTCTTATGTGTAATTAATTAACTTCTGCATAACTACGTGTCTAGCACACGTTTTAAACTTACATTGTTTCTCCCTTCTAATGAGAGAATACAATTCTTTTAACTCATTAGTGAGTTGTTTCTAGGTCTCACGAAAGGGAAACTTTCTCCATTTATCTCGTGATTCCTATCTAAATACAGGTGGTCTAGAACCTTCCTTTTTGACTTTCTCTTCAGGTTTCACAGTAAGTGACCTGCCCTCTTTTGTATAATTGTCATAAAAGTAATTCTGCATAAACATAAGAAGTTATAGGAACTTCTATTTCATTTTACCCGCTTTCTTTTTTGTTATTTTCGAAGTTGTAACTTTTTTCTAAGATAGATACTTGTAAATTCCTTAAAGTAGACTCCTTGTACTCAATTTGATGTTTAAACTTTAATCATTTCATTTGTCTCTTTTAAATCTTACAAATATTTTAGTACATATATAAGGTTTGAAACCTCATAACTTGTTAATTGCCTGGCGCATACGTTTAATGCTTTCTGAGGACTGTGACCCCAAAATTGTTAACAACATTGAAAATATATGTTTGTTAAAGTTATCAACTTCTTTCGCCTTGTTAAATAAATTAAATATTTGTTTTTGGATTTATAATTTCGCAAATACAAGGGTTAGGCAAGATCCTGTCTTCCTTGACTCTCCCTACTAAATGCCTTTAAATCTATTGATAGGGCTTTCACCACTCGTTGCATTTGAGCAAGAACTCTTAGTGGTAATCTCGTTAAAGTTTCTCTTAGCTTTAAAAGCTAATTCTAACTGGCCAGTAAGGCAAGTACAGCTCGCTACGCCAGCTACCTGCTTGTGGAGATTCTCTCCGAAAACTTATGGTTAGTTTTCCAAAAGATAAGTGTTTCTTTTTGTCTAAACTTTTGGCCGGCTCCTTGCTGAGTAAAAGCTTAGCCATTTCCAAATGCAACCATTGGTCCACTTACCAAAATTACTTCCCAAGGTATAATTTTTTATTACTATCCTTCTTGGAAGCACTTGGTCGCCTTTTCAGGCACTCTATAACTACGAAAACTGAAAATACCAAACCTAATTCAAATTATTGGCATTTTTCTAATTACTTTGTAAAAACGAATTTGTTTGAACAGACATACAATAAATCTGTCACTCTCAGTCTTGCCAGACCATCACCCTTCCCCATAGTAGGCATATACATGCTTGAGAGGGAATACGCTAAAGCCTCTCTCTGGTAAACCGCCCAAGTCCTAGCTGCGGTTCCCGTTAGCTTCGACCAAGTCCTTACCCATTTTAGGTATCCGAGAACGAATTTTCAGTGGCAACCGCCTTTAAGTGAATTTGAAATTAAATTTATAACTTTTGTGGGACTCTCATCCTATTTCTCTATCCTTTTTCTCCAGTCCGAAACCCATCTCCTTTTCTTAATCATCTTCCCTTGGTGGTTAGGTTATTTCTCAGCCAATAATCTACCCAGATGGTGATCCCCATTGGGGGTGATGAGAGTTGAAATCACCCACGAGTAAGAAAGGGACTGGAAGTTGATCAACAAGATCAAAGACGTCATTTATATCAAGGGGCTGGTTCGGTGGAAGGTACACGTTACAAACAGTTGTCATAGCAGGCAAGGACACGCGAACTGCAATAGCTTCCAGAGGAGTGGCGAGTGGAAACTCCTCACTATAGCAGCAGAGCGAACGAAGGTACAAACGCCCCCAGAAGCCCGGGCGGCGTCTTGTCGCTCTTTAGAGTATAGTCGGAAACCTCTCAGAACAGTCTCGTGATCAGGTCTAAGGTTTGTTTCCTATAGGCAGACTATTCTCGCTGCGTATTGGGCAATAAGCTGACGGAGTTCTGTCAAATGCCTGTCATAACTGTTACAATTCCACTGTAACAGTGCCATAGTGTGAACTTAGGGAATAACTTGGAGCAGCAAGCTACTCCAACTTTGACTCTGGAGGATCTACAGACACTACCTCGACTATAATCTCCATGTCCTCAGGCGAGGTCAGGGAGTGAATCGACTCGGTGGAAGATTTCATAGACGCAGTTCGGCGGCGGGGGGGATCTCCGTGAGGAGCGCGCAGATCTGGGGACCGAAACGTCCCCAGGCGCAGAAGCATCCGCAGGTGTTGGCGCGGATGGCTTCCTCTTTTTTGGAGAAAGGGAATGCGTAGTGCGGGGTCCCTTCTTACTCTTACCCGCCTCTTTAAGATATATAGACGGGTCAGGAGCCGAATTCCTGACCCTGGTCGACGATGCCGCCTCCGCCGGCTTCGGCGCGGCTTTCGCCGACCGTTTGGGTGGGGAGAAAGTCTTCGACTTCCTCCCGAGTGGGGAGTAAGTCTTCAACTTCCTCCCCTGCTGCTCGGGCGGAGCTGCCTTCACTCGCACAGCCTCCTTTGGGGTTGAAGTCACCTTCGGGCTCTCTCTCTGATTCTGGGGAGTAGCTAGAGATGTTGATGGCAGTGGTAAATTAGAAGGATTCACAGTTGAGACAAAAGATGATGTAGCCGGGACCAAATTTGGTATTATGGCTCTATAATCAATCGTTGGAGAAGGCGAAATCGTGGTATGGTACTTCTTGCGGGCCTCCTGGTAGGTGAGACCATCCAGGGTTTTAATCTCCTGGATTTTCTTCTCACGCAGGAAGACAGGGCAGTTCCTGTCCCGAGGAGAATGAAATCCAGGGCAATTAGTGCACTGATATGGTGTTGTGCACTCTTCCGCTTCGTGGGGTACCTTACCGCATGTTCTACAGACGTCAGGGCTCGAGCATCGGGATAACATGTGCCCGAATTTCTGGCACTTATAACACCTCATTGGTGGAGGGATATAAGGCCGAACGTCGCAACGGTAACTTGTTACCTTGACCTTCTCCGGGAGCACCGAAAGCTCAAAGGAAATAATGAAAGCACCAGTATCCACGATTTGACCATTGACCTTGCGCGTAATGCGCCGGACATCAGTCACGTGACGGTGCTGCATATCCTCTTTGAGCTCCTCGTCAGTGTTCAGAATCAGGTCCCGGTGGAAAATGACTCCCCGGACCAGATTCAAAGACGTGTGCTTGTCCACTTTGACAGGGATATCGCCAAAGTTGTCACATTTCAGAAGGTGTTCAACCTGCTCACCAGTCCTAGTCTTGAGCAACAAGCTACCGTTTCTCATCTTTTGTACCTTCTCAAGCTCGCCATAGACCCCTTCTATGTGCCGAGAAAACAAAATAGACTTTACCATCTTGAAATCACCCCCATCCGTTCTGGTTGCGACCAGAAACTTGGGAGTGTTAGCACCCAGATTCTCACGAACAGACTGTTCCCAGGGGGTTGATCCCCGTAGGGAATCAAAAGTTAAAGGCTTGGGTGGCGGACCACCCTGGTGGGAGATATTCCTTTTCTGTCCCATGGCCATTTCATCCTCCCTGAATGCCACCGACTCCAATCACGGGCTGTCTCGGTAGGCGCTACCCAGCCAAAGCAAGGCCCGCCTAGCTTGGAAGGCATTGCCCGGGGGTCCGATGTTTGACATGCCATACAGGCATGTACCCCTTGGCATATACTAGAGAGTTTTCCAGCACAGGCATGCAGCTGTGCGGGGACCTGCGTTGTCAGGCGGATACTACTGCAGAGTACATGGCGCACCCACCTGTCGGTGTGGCCAGACCGAACGGGCTCTCGAGCGTAGTCGCACACTTAGGTGGCCCTTCCCCTGACAGCACGCACATGTAATTTTGAGTGCCAGACCTCAAAAACATGAACGGAAAAAGGCGTGCGATATGACCTAATGAGAGTCCCCGTAAAGGGGACCTGGGCCAAGAAACCTTTTACGTCGCCTTCTACGACTGGCAGGGTATACCTGTGAGTGTATTCCATCCCTCCCACCCACGGGAGGTCCAATTCGCGAGACAAGCCGGAAACCTAAAAGAATAGCTAAGGTCGCCCCTTTTAGTCGCCTCGTACGACAGGCAGGGGATACCGTGGGTGTATTCTAAACCCCCCACCCACAGGGGGGGAGTAAACCCTATACCTAAATCTCTATCTCTCTATTTAAAAACAGTTTCTCACATCATGAACACTCGCCGTAGTTTGCCCATCCCCGCATTCAATTACACTGAATATCTCTACTACGCACATCCAACACGTAGAAGTCCATACACTAGCCTAGTCATGGTCACACCACCTGAAGATCCCATTGCAAACAGGATGGCTGTCATAGAGGTACTTTCATCGATATGGCCAACCATCACCAACATTGAGGAGACAACAAACAATTTCATCGTCATCACTCCTACTCACAACAAGTACATCGACCTGATCAGGAATACCCTCTTGTCACACCCTGGCATCCCCTATCACATTCCCATAAACTCAGGATGGAACGATACAGAACCACCTAAATCAAATCCCTTAACTAGAAGAATCACAGACATCTACTCTACAAACCCTGAGCCTAACTCTACCACATCAACAGAAGCTAAGTTCAAATAGAAACACAGGAGCTAACTATCACAACCTTAGACCAAATCTCACTTTACCCTGAACCAGAAACACCTACATCGAATACTGAACCTCAGCCAACAACGCTTACATCTGTAAAAACCACTCAGACCTCTCCCAAACACAAGCCCTCACAAAAACTACAAAAATTCAGTCACCCCATCCCTAGACATCATTCATCACTCACTATACAATGTTTCCACTGCCAGCGCTTCAACCATACTTCATTCGAATGTAAATACGAGGCGAGGTGTAACAGATGCGGTGGTCCCCATAGGCATTCTGAATGCACTGTAGCCAAAGAAAGCCCCACTTGCGTGAATTGTAAGGGTAAACACGCCGCCTCGTATCATGGTTGTAAGAACTACAAACAAGCCATCAAAAAACAGCAGTTGAGAAACAAGCAAAAACTACAACAACTCCATAAACCTATCCCCTCACTTCTTTCCCTCACGCCAACACTTCCGCCAAGTAATTCCAGTACTCCTAATCAAATACTACAGCTACTAATCACGCTAACAGCACAACCAACGCTACAACATTAATCAACTCCATAGGCCTAAAACCGATTCCAATCCAACAACAACAACTCTCTGCCATCACAACTTAAACCTACTCGGCTCAGATCGAGCACAGGTCCGGTCCCATGGTTCATTCCCACTTAAATAGCTCATCTGCAACAAATTATCATTCTCACTACCTGCGACTCCGCGGGGGGCCTGACTGGGGGACTGGCTACGGCCAGCCCACTCGTGATGGCACCCCGTGGGCTGCAGGTTCGATCCCGACCCCTATTACATTTACCCTAGTCGAACACAGGACTCTCAACTTCGTGGCGCCCCTGCCCGGGATAGGGCGTCAGCCTAATCATCCGTTACGGGGCGCTGCGGACCGCCTACAACTACCACACCCACTTACAATAAAATTAAATTACTAACTCAATATGTACCTAAATACTCATTTCCATTCTCGCCTAAAAGCAAAAATTAGAATATTCACTTGAAAAATCAGTCCTTAACCAGAGAACTCTACCAGCCAATCACAGGCCCTCATTACAACGTCCGACTAACTTTTTCTCACAAATAACAAATTATCCGTACGAAAACTACGACATATAATTCCTACACCTACATATTACAAAAATCAATCAAAAAATCGCAAAACTATTACTCAGAAATACCTCAAACAGCCCTAAACATATCAACCAATCACAGACCAGCAAACCAGCCCGCTCAACTAACTCATTCAAATACAACCAATCACTGCACCTCCCTTATGTACAGCACTTTAACAATCAATTATCTCATCTGAAGCTATTATTATTATTAATTTCAATCCGTCAACCTACTTAAGGTCTTTATTTCCTCAACTACAATAAATCCAACCCACTAGAGGTCTTTCTCCTTCATTTAACTAATAATTACTCTTCAAATCAAATTACCATTATCACATTATTATTATTATTATCAACGAAGCTGCTGCTATAAGCCAAAGAGCGAACGAGCTAAACAACTAATACTGCACTAAGTCCGACGTACAAAGGTCATTTCAAGTCTCTTTATACTTAAAAAATCAACAGTAAATGCATCACCACTTAAAGCAAATCAAAACTTAAAATAAAATATTTTTTCCCCTCTATACATTAACGAGGAGACAAAATTAATTCAAATTTCGTGTAACAACTCTAAAAGGCTAAAAGGAGCACCAGTGCCTGACACCGTCCCATGGGCAATTGTGAGCGCTTCGCGCGCAAGGGGTCGAAACTGCCCGAGAACTTGACTTGACTTGCGTCTGGGAAGGTTCGTCTCAGACTCGTAAGAGGAAGGACACCTTGTCAGTAGCAGCAGCAGACCAGCAAAGTTGTTCTAACAGCTCACCAGGATGGAGACTACGAGCAGCGGGACCATCGAGTGGAGGAAGCAGCTGAGGACCGACGAGCAAGCCAGGGGCCAGGGCAGGCGCAACCGCACCCGGAGAGGTATAGGGCCACGATAGGCAGGCTCCTTGGGTGAGGAGTTGACCTCCACGGGGCCCTCTCCTGTGGTCACGCGGGCACGCCCTTGAACAGAGGGTCAAAATCGAAATCTAGGGGGACAAAATTATTTTTACGTTTTAATCATGAATTTAGAGTGAAAGCAACGTATATAATTTGTTTACCTCATAATAAACATCAGTTAAGACCTTTTTAATCTAAGACTACACATGCAAAAATGTCTATGATTAGGAGTTGGATAGAGCATTCAGTTATCTCTTCAGAACAATTTTCTACCCCTAATTTACTTTTAACAAAGTCACAAAGTTCCACTTATGACATATTCTTCGAACCCAGTGCTTCAGACAGTTGTAAACGTGTGAGAACTGATTGCGCGCCATCTTCTAAAACGTAAAATAACTAAGTAAGTTGCAAAAAATCTTATAACAGGCGTAAACTTCAAGACTTTATCTACATTTTAACATTAAGTAGAAAGTGACGCAGAGTGACGCAACATACTAAAAAGCTAAGTGAAAATATAATTTTAAAAATAATAGTTAAATATTATATAATGCGAATATAGCTAAAATTACGTAACAATTACGCCCATTAATAACTGAAACACGTTACAAAGATCATATCTTCAGCTGCATGTTCCATCTTAAAGCATTACACTAACCACAAAGACAACCAAACCACAGCCACTTACATACACCCTCCAAGTCAGACTGTTCGAACACTGGTGACAGATTTACACTAAGATGCGTTTAAATCCCAGAATAGTGAGCGGCATTTATATGAGAATGCTGTAGAAGTAATAAATTTTGATTTTTAATTATAAAAACAAATAATTTTGTCCTCCTAGATTTCAATTTTGACCCACTGTGCCTTGGTGAGAAGACGCCAGCGGCGCAGAAGCCGCCAGCCGTTGAAGAGGTAGGGGTGCCTCACAGCCCGGCTGGCGCACTCAACGCTGGAGTAGCTCCCGGCCCGGGGAGCACAGGTAGCCCGGACATAACGCAGGTGTCCCTGCGGTCCGAGTCAACCGACGCCTCCCCTGGGCCCTCTGAGCTAGCCGAGTCCGAGAAGAGTCGGACGCCAGGACCGGCCAGCTCCCTGCGACCGGACAACAGCAGTAGCCCTGACGCCAGGTTCAGCTGGGCGAGCGATGTGACCTCGGACACCGTGCATGGTCACCCTGGGGCCACTTCCCCAGGCTCCGAGCAAGCATGTAGCTGCGACCCCAGCACCTAGGCTTTGTTTGTATATTACAGGCCAGGCATCAACCAGGATGAAGAGAGGGTAGTCATCAGGGCCTACCTGGACCAGGCCCACGAAGTCACGACGGGGGGAGCTGAACGTGTCCGCGAGGACATTGAAGCCTACCTCCCCTCTGGCGTCTTGGTCAGGCCATATCTGCAGAGTGTTGTCGAGACATACCTCACAGCAATGGCCGAGATCTGGCAGGTCGCTGTGGTACCAGGCTTCGTGCGAGGTGCCCCTCCGCACATCCGCCGCTACGCGTTGGACGGTGCGGAGCATTCTACAACCAAGAAGGACGTCACGACGCATGCAGAGATTAGGACCCAGGCGGGCCCCCTGACCTTCTCCAAGAGGACTCAGGCGCCACAACCAGCACCTCAGGCGGTGCCTTTAGCGGGGCAACTCGCGCGCGCAACCAGGAGGAGAAGCGACTACCAGAGCCCCAGGTGGGGCCTTTAGCGGGGCAACTCGCGCACGCCACCACCGCCAGGAAGGGGACCCCAGAGACGGCCGGGCCCACCAGGACGGCCCCAAAGCAGCGGAAGGTCAACCGCAGCAGCCAGAGGACCGTCGCCCGCAGCGCCCCCAGGAGGGGGAGCCAGGAAGCCGCGAGGCCACCAGCCGCAGCCAGGGACAGCCGCTACAGTCAGGTAGTATGAAGCCCCACTCAACTCGGCTTTTACAGTGTTTCCGCTGTCTGAGATGGGGCCACTCCCAGGGATCCTACGGCACTCCAGTCCGCTGTAACCGGTGCTCAGGTGGCCACCACCACACCGGCTGCACGGTGCCGCGGGACGCGCCAGTGTGCGCCAACTGCATGGGTGACCATCCGTCATCCCATCGCAGTTGCCCTGTCTACAGGTCCATGGCAAGAGCAGAGAGGAAGGTGGCTCGTTCCCATGGACCGCCCGCTAGGCCCCTGCTTCGGCAGGCGAGGCCCCCCCCCCCCCCGTCCACTCTCCGGTGACGGAGGCTCGGTACCAGGGATCCCATGGAGATCGGGTAGTGGCGCAGGTTCTCCGGATACGTGTACCATTGCTCGGTAGCCAGCAAGGCCCACGCTGATCCCAGCAGTGCCGAGTTCTAACGGATTCCCCGGAGACGAACTGGCGAGAAGACGGACATGGATCTGGTGCATGATACCTTGTCCCAACTAACATACCTACTCATTTCCATACCCACATTATCCTTGCATGTGGCAATAACCAAGCCGCCAGGTTTTACGTGTGGGCAATCTTTCCTTTCTGCCTATGCGATTTTCCCTGGCCCTACAATCTTACCCTTATATATGTGTACATATTTATATGTGCACATATATAATATAATATATACCCATGTTAATATTTACGAATTATGCCTGGTAGATCGCGACCGCGATGGGACAGGCACTAAGTCCTAAAAGACATTCCTTTCTATCCAATCCCCTATGCTTTCTCTTCTACTATCGTAGATTAACTGCATGTCGGAGGCACCAGTAGTAAAGTCGCGGGGGGTGCGGGTACTCTTTCCCCCCCCCCCCCCCCCCCGAAAAGAAAAAAACTTGCGTCTGGGGAAGGTTCGTCTCAGACTCGTAAGAGGAAGGACACCTTGTCAGTAGCAGCAGCAGACCAGCAAAGATGTTCTAACAGCTCACCAGGATGGAGACTACGAGCAGCGGGACCATCGAGTGGAGGAAGCAGCTGAGGACCGGCGAGCAAGCCAGGAGCCAGGGCAGTCGCAACCGCACCCGGAGAGGTGTGGTAGATTATTAGCTTGGGAATAACCTAACCCCTAAGGGAAGATGATAAAGAAAAGGAAGTGGGTTTCGGACTAGAGAAAAAGGATGGAGAAATAGGACGAGAGTCCAAAAGAAGTTATAATTTTAACATTAAGTATAATCAAAGGCAACTGCCACTGCAAATCCGCTCTCCGATACCTAAAGTGGGTAGGGACCTGGGCAAAGATAACGGGAAACGCAGCTGGAACTTGGGCTGTTGCAAGGAAGTTGTTGTAGAGTTTCCCTCTCAAGCATACATATGCCTAATATGGGGAAGGGTGGTAGTATGGCAAGACAAAGAGTAACAGATTTATTGTGTATCTGTTCAAAGGAGTTTGTTTCTAAACAAGTAATTTGAAGTGTACAAATAATTTGAATCAGCTTCGATATTTTAGTTTTTGAAATTGTAGAATTTCTAAAGAGCGACCAAATGCTTCCAAGAAGGATAGGGATAAAGCAATTATACCTTTGGGAATAATATTGGTTAGTGTACCAATAGTTGCATTTATAAATGACTAAGCTTTTACTCAGCGAGGCGCCGACTAAAAGTTTAGACAATGAAAAACACTTATATTTTGAAAAACCAACCATAAGTGTTAGAGAGAATCTCCACAAGCAGGAAGCTGGCGTAGCGAGCTATGCTTGCCTTACTGGCCAGTTAGAATTAGCTATTAAAGCTAAGAGAGACTTTACTAAGTTACCAACTAAGAGTTCTTGCTCAACTGCAACAAGTGGTGAAAACCCCATCAATAGATTTGTTTTTATTAAATAGGAAGAATCAAGGAAGACAGGATCTTGCCTAACCGTTATGTTAGAGAAATGATAAAGCGAAAAACAAATATTTAATTTATTTAACAAGGTAAAGGGAAGAAGTTTTTGTAACAAATATATAATTTTGATTTTTTTATAAACAATTGGGGTCGCAGACCTCCGAAAATATCTAAAGCTTGCGCCAGGCAATTGATAACACTTTTGGTTTCAAACCTTTTATATGCTTTAAAATCTTCGTAAGATTTTGAAATGGCTAAGATAAATAAATTGAAAATTTAAAGATAACTGACGTACTTAAAGTTAAACAATAAATCAAGTACAAGGTGAGTACTTTAAGGATTTCTAGATAAGTATCTTAGAAATAATAACAACTTCGAAAGTAACAACAACAAAAAGCAGGAAGAATAAAGAACTCCTATGTTTAAGTAGGGATCACGAGAAAAATGGGGCAAGTTTCCCTTTCGTGAAACCTAGAGATAACTCACTTTTGAGTTGAAAGAATTATATTCCCTAATTAGAAGGGAAAAACAATACAATTTAAGGCGTGTACTAGACACGAAGTTTTACAGACATTAATTCGTTGTACGTGGAACAAGTAAGGGAGGGCACTTATTGAGAGTGACACCTCATTGAAAAAAGACCATAAGTAACAATTTTATTATTTTGGTTTGTTTGTAAAGGGTTTGGGAAAGATCAAATGGGATTGAGGAAAAGTGTTCATGGCCGTATTTATTGTACTCGGACGAGCGCGACGCGGATGAAAGTTTGTACAGGCACTGTTTTCACTATAGTCTGTTGATATAATTGAAAAGTTCACTGTAGTAGCACCAAAAGTTGATAGCAATGATAGTTATTGCAATGTTGGAAAATAATAAAAAAAAAAGTTTGCCTCTAGAGTTGAGGAGGCGAGCTTTAGTTAAGCTCTAACTGACTGGGTCGACTTCCGACGTACAAGTGAGACACGCTCAACGGAGCGCGGAGGCACCAGGGAAGGGGAAAAGACTGGGGGTAGGAGACAAAAGGAATACATATAAGAATAAACAACTTAACAGTTCAAAAAAAATCTTCATGATGAAATGGTCTTCAAAGAGTTGATAGTAGGAGTCACTAGCGCAGCCTGGAGGGTGAAAAAGTAGACGAAGTTCTCTTGATCACGGAGATGATAGCTGGCGATGGCGACGAGATATGGTGGCTAGATTGATAAGGAAGTCCTCTTGTACAGGGAAGAATTGAGGAACTTCAGAGATTCGCTGCTAGATGACGCTAGGTGGGTCATGGAAGATATATATCTAGAACAGACTTACAGGTAATGTGAGATACATATACGAACAAAGAGAAATCAGGAGATCACTGTTGGTGTTTGAGAAAAAGGAATGGATGAACTAAAGCAAAGAGAAGCAAAAGCTTACTCTATCTTACCGTGTATCCCAAAGAAAAATCTGGCATGCTGGCTGGGAGGGACAAACACCAACAGAGAATGAACACATAAAAATCAAAAGTTTAAAGGTAAAGGAGCAATTAAAGACAATGGTCTTGAACCGTTTTTATCAGGTTCATTATTTTTTGTCATATTATTATTATTATTATTATTATTATTATTATTATCATCATCATTTCCTTCATGTCGCATTATTGTGACATACGTTTCTCTGTCTCACCTACTGCGTTCAAACTTTGTAATTCTGCGTAAATGTTTCACCAGATGGTGAAACTTTTCACCCCTACTGACACAGTTTTACCATTGGTTGAAGCATAATTTGTCGCTAAGCTTTGCTTCTCCCATTGGCCCCCTTTATGTTCTGGAGAGGGGGTGTTCTACGACTTATTTTTCTCGAGGGCGTTACTGCGTTCCTTTAGAGAAGGTTGCTTCCTTCCATTTCTGACCGTCATGTGAAACGGTCACAGCCTGGGTGTGTCGGGCTTTCGCCCGTGCCCAACGCAACTAAGCGTAAGTACGATTCGATCACTTGATTTATCTGGCATGCTATCATTTTTGAATTTCAGTTTATCCCTTTTTTATTTTATTTTTATGTCTCCTTTGATTCACTTACAATTTCCCTTTCTTATGATGATGTGAATTCGATCCATGAACCCAAGTCCCTTCGCCTTTGTTTACGTCAGTTTAGCGAAGCCTCTGTGTTTATTTGTCATCCTACCTTTCATGTAATCGGTTTTATTTTTTTACTCAAATCTCTCAGGTCTGAAATATATGCTATTTTTCTGCGAGGCTTTCTAGCGCTCTGTATTACGTCACAAATTGATGTGCACTCTTTCGAGGCATCTTTCATTTGATTGTCGTATCAGAGTTTTTTTTGGGTCAAGGTATCATTGGAGTAACGGAGCCACGTCTCATTTCGCCTCCTAAGTTAATCCTTCCCTCTGTTTTAGGAAAAGTGTGTGAGCGATGGTCTTTGTGTTAGTCACTGTCCATTCGCCATGCCTTAATTCCTTTGTTTCTTCGTATGTCGTTATATTTAGACATTACTACCTCCATTTAAGCCTATATTTTCCTACAAAGCATATTTCTTAGCTGATTGATTTTTCCTTTCATTTCCTGTCCCGGTAATGTCAATTAATTTAATGTAATGCATTTTCCTTTATTTTTATGTGTTAATCTTGTGTTGCTTCCTCTGGCTTCGTTATATTACGTAACCCCGTGTCATCCCCCCTCCCCCCAACCCCCGCTTCCTACATACGCACCCTTCTCATCCCCACCACTTTCACCCCCTACCCCATGATTTCACAACATCATGAGCTTTTGAGTTCTGTTCTTGGCGCGGGGCATTCTAGTCCAGGTCATCCTCGTAAGTATAGGTGTTCTCTTATTCGACCCATCCATACTCTCTATCTCTTTTTTTTTTTTTTTTTTGTATTTTAAATTTTGGTTATCGAATCGCGCTTGCGGTTTAGTTGCACATTGATTGTAAGTACATTTTAATTAATCTTGTTTCATCTTTGTTTGCGCTTATGTTCATGTGTACACTTTTCTCTTGATATTGTTTTTGTGTACCCCTTTCTTGGGTACCATCTTTAATCATTAATTTTATTTTATTTGTTATTAAGTGATTTTAATACCTCTTCAAGTTTACCTTCATTTTGTGTTTAGATTAATCCTTACTCTTATGCGCACCTGTTTTAGTTTACTTTAAATACATTAGTAAGTTTTTCACTTTGGTTTCGTCCTCTTTCATTTGTAATTTTAAGTTCCCTCATCTCTCGTTCGATTTCGTCGGTCTTGGCTTCGTACTGTAACGCAGTCACGACCTACACGCTTCTGGGTTCTTCGATCAATTAGATAAATTTAATTCCGCTTTTGATTTGTTTTAAACAATTCATTCGTTTCCTTTTTTGGAAAGTATCTTTCTTTCGATCCGGAATCTTGGGCCCAGCACGCATCGAAAGAGACATCCTTTCCCCGCTCCTTAGCGATCCTGTTTAAGTTGTTGTTTTCGCTTCCACTGTATTCCTCATGCCTCTGCTATTTTGTTTAACGTAAAAGCACAAGCGGTGCAGTCTTATGATATGCCCATTAGTGGTCAAGATCTTGGCTACCCTAACTCTCCCATCCCTTCCAGGATAACACTCGGTCACTCTACCAGAAATCCAGACCAAAGGAGGAGAAACATCCCTAACCAAGGCCAAGTCCCCCACTTCAATGTCGGGATTGGAAAGAAACCACTTCTGTCTCCGTTGCAAGGAAGTTAAGTATTCCAAATTCCACCTCTTCCAAAAAGAATTACGGAGGGCTTCAAGTTTACGCCAAACAATAGGTAAATTAGAATCCCTGTAAGAGTTGGGATGGGGAGGAGGGGCAGAAAGGGAAGTGCCAATAAGGAAGTGACCAGGTGTGAGTGGAAGCAGGTCATCAGGGTCATTCTAAAGCGGAGTTAAAGGGCGCGAATTAACAACACCTTCAATCAGATGATGATGATGATGATGATGATAATTGTCGTTTTAAGGGGCCTAACATCGAGGTTATCGGCCCCTGATGGTTTGGGTGATCGTGAAGATGAAAATGAAAAGCGAACTTAAAACTAAAACTAACTACCAACCTACATACTAGAAGAAGAAATGGATAACTAAAGGAGAATAAGGCAAATAAAGGACAGGAGGAAAATAAATGCCCTCAACCCTCGAAGAAGGCGGATTGAGGGACTTGGAAGGAAGGAGAGCCATGAAAGGCAGATAGGAAAGTGAAAGAGGAGAGGTTCCGCCCCTAAGGTAAGGGACAAAAAGGGAAAACGGACCCGGCTCAGGAATCCCTCGGGGTCGCCAACTCCCGAACTCACCAGCCGTGAGCCCCTGAGGGTGTAGCCTTATCTAGGGTGCACCAAAAGCGGTGGGGCTACATACACCCGGCCTCCTTGAGGGCCTTAAGCAGAAGGCAGGAGATAACATGAAAAGAAAAAGAAGGCTGACCCTTCGCAGAAGGAGGGAATCAGAAAAGATGAGACAAGGGCCAATTAAGGCGGGAAAGGAAGTGACTCCCTAGGCCTCGGATACCCTAATACCATCGGGGTCGGAAGAGAACAAGAGTTGACCAAGTGAGGTCGACAGGAAAGAAAACAGATATTTCCATCCGAGAAGATAGGCAACAATTCGAATTAATTTGTGAAAGGAAGAATAGCGTGACAATAAGGGATGAGAAACGTTGGAAACAAGACACGAAGCAGTAGATTTAGATACTTTAGGGTCAGGCAAGTTGAAGTTTGTAGCTGGGGGTTTCGAAGGCCAACAAGAAGAGTCTTCCATTAACCACGAGGGCCCATGCCAGTACAACTGAGAAGCTGCCAATTGAGAGGGTAAACATCCACGAGAAATGATGTCGGCGGGGTTGTCAGCGCTGGGCACATGCCTCCATTGACATCCCGAAGAAAGAGTTTGATTTTGGAAACCCTGTTTGCAACAAAAGTTTGCCAATGAGCGGGGTTTTTAGCAATCCAAGAAAGGTTAATCATAGAATCGCTCCAGAGATAGATTTGCGAAAATTCGACTTTTTAGACTTCCCGTAATTTCTTAACAAGTTCTGCGGCCATGAGTGCAGCACACAATTCAAGCCTAGGCAAAGTGATAGTTTTAAGAGGATCCACCTTCGATTTGGCACAAACAAGGTTGGAAACTGAAGATCCATTTAATGAACCGCGATAAACCAAATATGCACAGCAACCGTAAGCTTTTTCGGAACTGTCCGCAAACACATGAAGGAAAAACGATGCATTAGGATGAGCGTTAATTAAATTCCTGGGAATTTCAATAATCAAGCAAATTGCTGCGAAAAGAGAGCCATCTGTTAAGAAAGGAAAGGGGAACAGTGTCGTCCCATTCACATTTGATATGATGATGATGATGATGATGATGATAATTGTTTTAAGGGGCCTAACATCTAGGTTATCGGCCCTGAATGATCTGGGTGATAGCGAAAATGATAATGAAACGGAAACCAGAACGAAAATTAAGTGAGATGGAAAATACTTACAAAAAGGAACTCAGATTGAAACAACTCACAAAATGTTCTTACAGAAGGGAATTTAGAACGAAAAGATTCACAAAAGGAATAGATTGAAAAATACCCACAAAATGAAAGCTAGGTTCAAAATACGTACAAAATGCAATGCAGCGTCGAAATACCTACAAAATGCAATTGGAAATTCAAAATACTTACAAAATGCAAATGAGATCGAAATTACGTACAAAATGCAATTGAGGTTCAAAATACTTACAAAATGCAATTGAAATTGAAAATACACAATGCAATTCAGATTGAAATATCCCAGTTCCAATCCAAATTATTCACAAAATGCAATTGAAACAGACACACAAAACCAGTCATGGGACAAGATTTATTTAGATATAGTAGGTCCATTCTCTATGACAGAAAGAGAGAATAAATACCTTTTAACTTGCCAAGATAATTTGAGAAAGTACATTATTGCTATTCCAATTGAGAATATGACAGCAGAAACAGTACCCCGAAATTTCATATACGAGGTAGTATTGAAATACGGAATTCCAGGTCAAATCTTGACAGACTAAGGAACACAATTCATGAGTGAAATGTTTGTGCTATGTTTTAAACTATTAAAGATTAGGAAACTTAATACTAGTGTTTATCACCCGGAAACAAATGGTAGTTTGGAAAGATCACACAAAGTACTAGCAGAGTACTTGCGTTGCTTTGGAAACAAATTACAGAATGATTGGGATCAATGTATTCCATTTGCTTGTTTTGCGTACAACACATCACCACACAGTGTTACAAAATTCACACCCTATGAGTTATTATTTGGTAGGAAAGCCAACATACCAGGACAATTGCAAAAGATTCCTCAACCCTTGTATAATCACGAGAATGTAATTCATGATATAAAGCAAAAGTTCCAGACAGCATGGCAGCAGGCAAAGGAAAGATTACAAATAGCTAAAGTTAAACAGTGTGATAAAGGAAATGAAAATAGGAAAGAAAACTATTACAAACTTGGAGATTTAGTGTTGGTAACTAAAGAGCAGAGACGAAAGTTAGATCCTCTATGGGTAGGACCATATGAAGTAAAAGAGATAAAGGGAACAAATGTTACCCTAACTAAGTAGGTACGGTAGGTAAAAAGCAAATTAAGACACATATTAATAGAACGAAACCATATGTTACAGACTTGATCTAAACATGATGGTGTGCAGGAACGTGCTTAAACTTCTGATGACTTGGTGGTGGACAGCAGGACTGATAATTACTTGGTGGTGTACAGCAGGAACTCTCAAGATGGGAGCCTACGCTATGAAAATAAGTCAACGTACAGGACTAGATCCAGAGACCATGGATCTCAGTAAGGGATCATACATAACTGAAATTAAAAGTCAAACAGGAGTGTATTTTGATAATATAGGCAGTATATATTTTTACACGACGGAATGGAGTTTAGTAAATTATGTAGATTTAAAACCTGTAAGAAATTTATGGAAAAGAACTAAAGAACAAATAACATCACTTAATGAGATATGTACTAGACAGAGCAAAGAGACTTGGTTTGCTTATACTGATTGCAAACCTAGTACTCCTTATTTCCAATCTAAAAGACGTGTAATTGACAAACTTAAAAATATTCTAATAGATTTAATGGGGAAAGATTCTAACTCGAGAAAGAAACGAGATTTATTTGGTTTCGGTGGCAAAATATTAAAATTCTTATTTGGAACAGCCACAGAAGATGAAGTAATTGCAAATTACGGACACATAGAAACAATGGAAAAGGATCATTTAGAATTTTTGAGAATTGCATCAGAGCAATTATTAGTATTAAAATCAACTATTGTTACAATGAACGCAACCTTAAAAGACGTGTCATTTAATGAAAGGAAGTTAAAAGAAGCTTTGAAAATTTTAAACAGTAACATGACAACACAGAATAGAGAATTAAAAAAGGAACTTTATACTAGTCTCGTATTAAATGAATTAATTAAACAAATTGAACGCGGAACAGAGGAATGTCAACACACATTTGACTTATTAATAGATGTATACTTACATGCTCAGGATGGTGTTCTCCAACCACAGATAATTACAATTCAAAAGGTAAGAGAAGTTCTGAATCAACAAGCGATGCCAGAGTCGACAATGTTCCCTCCCTTCACTTCTTCCGAATTCCTATCATTAATTCAACCAACTATTTACACCCAAGGGCAATATCTAGTGTATGCAGTTAAAATACCTTTGGTATTAGAAACAAAATTTGTGTTACATAAGGTAATACCTTTCCCTGTATTAATGAAATCAAACTCAACAACTAAAGTGTTAAATGTTAAAAAAGAATATATCTTTGTGGATATGTTGAATGAAAAATATGGACATATTACTCAATATGAACTTGATAAATGTCTTCAGCCTAACAATTTAAACTATGTGTGTGCAGAAATTACGCCAATAGTCACATATATCCCTAATACGGATTGTGTATCTACATTACTGCATCCTAATACTTTGCAAATTCCAGATACTTGTGTATTTAATTACTTAACTTTAAAGGAAATTATATGGTTACCTCTTTATAGAAGTAATTCATGGCTATATGTAGCACCAAAAATGGAATTATTCACAACTGTTTGTCAAAACGGTGGAAAACTTTCAGATAGATTACATGGAAGAGGCATACTTACCTTAAGAAAGGATTAGGTAGTAAAACTACTTTATTTCCATTTTCACATCATGAAATGAATTTAACCAAGGATGACATATTCCCATTCATTGACGTAAACATTGATTGTTGTCTATCCCTTCCAGACCAAGAAATAATAAAGGATGTCCCATTAGACCTACCTTTATCCAATATAATGTCATCAGTAGATGATTTAAGAACAGCAAGCTTTAAAATAGATGAGGTAAATAAATTTATTGATGAACAAAAACTTAGAGAGGAACAGAGATCCTATCCATGGAAAAGAATTGGCACTGCATGGTATACATATGTATTATCACTTCTCTTAGCGGCTTCGGTGGCGTAGTCGGTAGCATGCTGAACTGCTGTGCCCAAGATAGCGGGTCCAAACCCGGCCGAAGTCGTCGGATTTTTTAAGAGCGTTAAAAATCCTTCAGTATGCCTTCCTTCGGAGGGGAAGTAAAGCCGGCGGTCCCATGTCATAGATTTATGGCATGTAAAAGATCCTTTCACAGACTAAACTTGTGCAAAGCAAAATTTGTTAGGTTAGATTTCGTCAGAACGCTCAATCAAAGTTCCAACGTTCACCACTAGGTATCATTGATATCTGGTGGCGAAAGTGGGAACTACTTGAAATTGAACGGAACTTGTAGCTCACCCTTTAGGGTGTCCGCTGGAAGCAGCTACAGACTCAGGCGAGCCGAACATGTCCTCGGACACTCCCGGCACTAAACGCCATACGATAAATAATAAATCACTTCCCTTATTTATAGGTATATGGTTATGTGGATGCTGCTGTTGTTCAAGTTGTAGAAAATGTAGTTTTTGGTTAATTAATCAATGTTCCCCTAAGAAATGGTGGAACGATTCTCATCAATTTTGCACTAAAATCACTGTTCATAATGTAAACAAATTTAATATTTCAAAAGATGATATTTCAAAAGTCCCAGAGAGGCAAAGTTTAATGACTATACCAAAACTAACTGATGTAATTGTAAATCGACCAACACGATCTGACTCAATACGTTCCTTGCCTTCAGCTCCAGAATTATCAGAGTTGCAAGAAACTAATGTAGATGAACCAACGGATCAACCTTTAAGGAGGTCCAACAGACTTAAAAAGAGAGAATTTTGGTCGATATACAAAAATTAAGATATTTATAATCTGTAATTTTTGTCTTAAAGAGGGGAGGTGTGGCATAATTGCACCCGTCCTCATTGAGAGTAATTAGTAATGACCTAGTATTATTATTATTACTGGTCTAAGTAGTGAAACCACTCTTCAGTGCAAGTTACTGCTACTATGAAGCAAGGCTGATAGTCATATCGCTCGAGACAAACATATGTACTTAGGACAGGAAGCCTTGGCTAATATTGTGCCGCTTTATAAACAGGAACTTTCCAAAGAGGTATTCATCCCCGGTTCATATTTAACTAACCTTATGGCCAGCTAGATAATTGTCACTGATTTACAATAACAAGTAATTTCCAAGTAATCGAGGTCAGGGAGTGCCCTGTAGACTTACTGTAATCAACAAGAGTAATATATAAGATACTAGAATATTATGCTCAATGACTTTTGTGAACTAACATCGCTACTACACACAACTGTACCATCTTTGAAGGCTTGACTTGAAATATCTACTTGTGGAAATAAATCTATCGTCTTTACTCTTCGACTTCTAATTCTTTCAACGTCTCGTGGTGGTAGGCTCTTGCCAAGGCAGAGCCCTTACTCAACTACTCTTTCGAAAACTCATAACATCCAAAATTAAATCAAGTGTCACGGCTGGCTACGCGACAAACACTGGAAGATCATCAGAGGCTCGTTACAAAGCTCGTAGAAAATAACATGAACTATTTCACCCATGCCACAACAAAGAAAATCACAAAACAGGTCATCATTAGAGGATTACCTATTGACACCACCACTGAGGAAATCCAACAGGACTTAGAAGCCAACAAATTCATCATCTCCCACGTCAGGCAACTAACACGGCCGTCCAAGCAAACCACATCAGGGCTAATTCCCACAAGACATCCCGCCACTATTTCTCGTCACGTACGAACCAATGCCCAACAATAAAACACTACACCAACGCACATACCTAATCTGCCATAACATCAAAATAGAGGATTACAAGTCCCGCACAACTGACTCCTATTTCCCCCAATGCCACAAATGCCAAAGGTACGTGCACACCAAAGGCTACTGCGCACTCCCTACAAGGTGTGTAAAATGCGTAGGCCCTCATACTGGCTCACAATGCACAATTACCAAGAATGAAGAAGTGAAATGTGCACTCTGCAGCGAGAACCACTTCGCGTCCTCAAAAGAATGCTCTGTTTACAAAAAGAAACTTGAAATCAAAAACTCACGCCCAGGCACAACACCGCTCCCAAGGAAAACACCGATCCCCCCTCCCCCTCCTCAAAGGACACAGGCCACCGCCAATCTCACCAAACGACACGTGGCAATAACCCACTACCATCAGTCTGGCACCTGGAGAACTCTAACAGGTACCAAACGCTCCAACAGGGTGAGGATCCGATTCCCAACTTCACCTAACACTCCAACAATATCAACAGACATGAGTTCCCAACAATACAGGAAGCCAACAATAGCAAAACTAGCAAGAATGGTCCCCAGACAAAACAAGCACAAAAAAGCTAGCCACAGTACAAACAAGCAACCGGGAAGGCCCCTCCTACGCAATACTGACATCCACACCCAACACAGCCAACAATGCAACCACAACAAACAAGCCAAAAATCGCCCAAGTCACCACTGCTACCAACACCAACTGATTCAAAACCCAGTCCCCCCCCCCCAGCCCTGCACCACCAAAAGGCCTATAACACAAACTCCGACACCCACTTGGCCACCAGCCAATCCGGCGCCCACCCAGCGACGCCTACAATTCCATAAAATGCCAATCCCGACAGCCATACCTAACACACTGCAATTTGTTATAGTAACCATCCAATACATTTTCCAAGATACTACAGAACAGCTTATCAAACTCAACACACGCCTAATCACAGCGCAAACAACACTCACACAGACAATAGGACAACAACAATGGGTATAAAAAGTCTCAAAATATGCTCTTGGAACGCAGACGGAGACTTGAACTCCAACAATTCCTCACAGAAAACAACATTGATATCTTACTAGTCCAAGAAACAAAAGAAAACTACTAGGTACACGCTCAAAAACTACTCAATATACAGAACAGACAGACAGACGGAGATAAACTCGGAGGAGGAACACTCATAGCCATACGCAAGATTATCTCACACAATGAACAACGCGTACCCCCCCCCCCCTAATCAACATTGAAGCCACAGTCATAACAATAGACATCGCAAACACGCAATACACAATATCAGCCTACAACCCTTCACAGAAGAAAATAGAATTCACAGACCTAGATACAGTCCTGGACCACGACCATGTATTAGTGGCCCGGGATTTGAACTGTAATCACGGAAACTGGAATAGTACTAAAACAAACAACAATTGCAGACGACTCAACAATCACAACATTAACAACAATTACTTCGTCATAGCACCAACAGATGATGATGATGATGATAATTGTTGTTTTAAGGGGCCTAACATCGAGGTTATCGGCCCCTAATGAAATGAAATGACGTGAAATGAAAGGATGTAGATAAAAACAACTCACTGCCATGGATGAAGCGAAAATGGTGTTTATAAAACAGACAGTGAGCCCCAAAAATTATGCCTTATTTGAATAAAAAGGTGTGCCACGGTTAGGTGGGCGCCGCAAGTACACACAGGAGGATCTTCTCTCTTCAGCAAGTGGGAGTGCGTAGCAATCCCATGGCCGATCCGGAGTCGACAGAGTACCACAGCTTCCTTCCGGAGAGATCGGAAGGAAGATTTCCACACCTTCGTTGTCTCCTTGATGCCTCTCAGTTTGTTGGGTGGAGGCGTGGCACGCCATGCTTCCTCCCAATGCGACAGGATCGAATGCCGCAACTGAGAGCGCACATCACTAGCGGGCACCTTATACGGTAGCGAGGGCAGTGCAACTGCCTCTCTCGCCGCCTGATCAGCAAGCTCGTTTCCCGCAATACCGATGTGACTAGGAAGCCACACAAAGGTCACCCCGGTTCCAGCGTTACGCGAACTGACGAGCTGGTCGTGCACACGCTGGACCAACGGGTGCTTCGGGAAACACACATCGATCGCCTGCAGCGCACTCAGAGAGTCAGTACACACAAGAAAGTGCTGGTGATCGTCTGATAACGTGTACCGCAGAGCCTCTAAGATGGCATAGAGCTCCGCAGTGTACACGCTACAGGCCTCGGGAAGTGAAAAGAGAAACCGACGATCCTCAACCACAAATGCACAGCCTACTTTCTCGTTTACCCTCGAACCGTCCGTGAATAGAAGCCCTGATCCCGGATACCGTGTCACCACGGACTGGAACAGCCTCCGATGGACGGAGGAGTCCGTGTCCGACTTGGGGCCGGTGTGCAGATCCAGGATGATATCAGGGCGAGAGACCATCCACGGAGGGGCCTTGCTAGGTACTCGGAAGATACAGGAGACAGAAGGAAATCGGAACTGACGGTATAAGTCATCCAAGCGAATCCCCGCCGGCCGAGTGGCTCGGGCGAGCGCATCATACAGCCGGCGATTCGGATTGGAAAACAAACATGGATAGCTTGGATGAAGTGGCATCTGTCGAATAGTTGCAGCATAGGTCAGCAGTACTTGTTGGCGCCTCAGGTGTAAAGGAGGTACGCCAGCCTCGGCGAGCAAGCTGACGACTGGGCTTGTCCGAAAGGCACCCGTCGCCAGCCTCACACCGCCGTGGTGGACACTGTCCAGTTTAACAAGCACTGACTTACGGGCCGAACCATATGCTACACTGCCATAATCTAACCTAGATAAAATCAGTGACTTATAAAAACGCAGAAGCACCGCGCGGTCCGCCCCCCATGATGTGCCGCTAAGAAACCGCA
Organism: Meconema thalassinum; assembly: GCA_946902985.2. Lineage (NCBI taxonomy): Eukaryota > Metazoa > Arthropoda > Insecta > Orthoptera > Tettigoniidae > Meconema > Meconema thalassinum. The sequence continues at coordinate 497,219,204 of OX336392.1, read as the reverse complement.
ACATGTTGAGTTTCTTACCGCAGGCAGTTTTCAAACACCGCACGTGTGATTCCCACATCAATTTCTGATCGAAAAGGAGCCCAAGGAACCGGTGCGCAGCAACAACAGGCAAAGCTACATTGCCCAGATAAAGCTCAGGATCTGGATGGAGGGTGCGCTTTCGGCAGAAATGGACAACCGAGGACTTAGCGGTTGAGAATCGAAAGCCATGCTCCAGTGTCCAGCGTTCCACTCTCCGAATAGCTTGTTGTAGCTGTCGTTCAGCGACCGCCATATTTTGCGCACTATAATGTAGAGCGAAGTCGTCTACATATAGCGACGGTACCACTGCTGAACCAGCAGCAGCGACTATACCGTTTATGGCAATCGCAAATAATGTTACGCTAAGCACCGATCCCTGTGGGACTCCGTTTTCCTGTATATGATATTGCGAATATGTCCCCCCTATTCGGACACGGCACAGGCGAAGGGACAGAAAATTCGCAATAAAAACCGGCAAGTTACCTCGGAATTTCCATTGATGTAGGGTAGAGAGGATGCCGTAACGCCAAGTGGTGTCATAGGCCTTCTCGAGGTCAAAGAAAACAGCGACTAGGTGCTGTCTCCGGAGAAAAGCGTCCTGTATGGCAGTCTCCAGGCGTACCAGATGGTCGTTGGTACACCGAGACACCCTGAAACCACACTGGTATTCAGACAGGAGTCCCCGTTTCTCCAGGACCCACACCAGGCGCCGATTGACCATCCTCTCAAAGAGCTTGCACAAACCGTTTGTGAGACAAATAGGTCTGTAACTCCCTGACAATTTGGGATCCTTATCGGGCTTCAGGATAGGTATAATGATACCTTCCTGCCATTGCGCTGGAAACACACCTTCCAACCAGATACGATTAAACACCCTGAGCAAATAGCGAATGCTCTCATCGTTAAGGTGTTTAAGCATCTGGTTGTGAATATTATCCGGGCCAGGAGACGTGTCCCTGCAGAGCGCCAGCGTTCCGCGGAGTTCCCACTCCGTAAAGGGCACGTTGTACTCCTCCGAAGCGCGGGAAGCAAAACTAAGATGGAAACGTTCCGCTTCGCACTTCAGGGCCACGAAGGCAGGGTCATAGTTATCGGAACCGGATATATCCGCAAAATACGAGGCGAGATGGTTTGCAACGCGATAAGGATCTGTAACCAGTTCATTAGCAATGGAAATTCCCGGTACAGTAGAAGATGTCTGAATTCCCGAAATGCGTCGTAGTTAAGTCCACACTTGAGAGGAGGGGGTATGTGCCGTAATAGAAGACACATACCGTTCCCAGGATTGTTTCTTACTCTGGCGAATAAGAATCCGTGCCTTGGCACGAAATTTCTTAAACGCCACCAAATTGGCCATGGTTGGACGCCGACGGTAGTGCTTATGAGCTCGACGACGGTCTCTTATTGCCACTGCAATATCCTCTGTCCACCAAGGGACGAGTTTGCGACGAGGAGTCCCAGAAAAGGATGGAATGGACTCTTCGGCGGCAGCAAGAAGCACATCGGTGATGTGCTGTACCTCGTCATCGACGCTCCGGCAACCAAGATCAACGAACACAGCTCGTTCTTGAAACGACGGCCAATTTTCCCGCTTAAGAACCCAACGACTGGGGTACTCCACGGGCGTCTGGTTCAGAAGGGTAAGAACGATCGGGAAATGGTCACTGTCACAGAGGTCGTCGTGTACATACCAACCAAATAGGGGGACCAGCGCACGGCTACACACACTCAAGTCAATGTGTGAGTACGTGCCGTGCGCTAAGCTAAAATGTGTAGCTTCCCCTGTATTTAATAGAGATAAATCCAATCCTTGAATTAAGCCTTCCACGTCCCTTCCTCTGGGGCAGGAAGATGGTGATCCCCATTGGGGGTGATGAGAGTTGAAATCACCCACGAGTAGGAAAGGGACTGGAAGTTGATCAACAAGATCAAAGACGTCATTAATATCAAGGGGTTGGTTCGGTGGAAGGTACACGTTACAAACAGTTGTCATAGCAGGCAAGGACACGCGAACTGCAATAGCTTCCAGAGGAGTGGCAAGTGGAAACTCCTCACTATAGCAGTCAGAGCGAACGAAGGTACAAACGCCCCCGGAAGCCCGGGCGGCGTCTTGTCGCTCTTTAGAGTATAGTCGGAAACCTCTCAGAACAGTCTCGTGATCAGGTCTGAGGTTTGTTTCCTGTAGGCAGACTATACTCGCTGCGTATTGGGCAATAAGCTGACGGAGCTCTGTCAAATGCCTGTCATAACTGTTACAATTCCACTGTAACAGTGCCATTGTGTGAACTGAGGGAATAAGTTGGAGCAGCAAGCTACTCCAACTTTGACTCTGGAGGATCTACAGTCACTACGTCGACTATAATCTCCATGTCCTCAGGCGAGTTCATGGAGTGAATCGACTCGGTGGAAGATTTCCTGGACGCAGTTCGGCGGCGAGGGGATCTCCGTGGGGAGCGCGCAGATCTGGGGACCGAAACGTCCCCAGGCGCAGAAGCATCCGCAGGTGTTGGCGCGGATGGCTTCCCCTTTTTTGGAGAAAGAGAATGCGTAGTGCGGGGTCCCTTCTTACCCGCCCCCGGCTCTTTAAGGTATATAGACGGGTCAGGAGCCGTAGTCCTGACCGTGGTCGACGATGCCGCCTCCGCCGGCTTCGGCGCGGCTTTCGCCGACCGTTTGGGTGGGGAGGAAGACTTCGACTTCCTCCCGAGTGGGGAGTAAGTCTTCAACTTCCTCCCCTGCTGTGCGGGCGGAGCAGCCTTCGCTCGCACAGCCTTCGTGCTGGCCGAAGGTGGAGTTGAAGTCACCTTCGGGCTTTCCATTATAATCATAGGTGCTGGCTTCGGAACAGGTAACTCAGTTGCAGATTTCACAGCTGGTACAATAGATGAGGTCGCCGGGACCAAATTTGGTATTATGGCCCTATAATCGATCGTTGGAGGAGGCGAAATCGTGGTATGGTACTTCTTGCGGGCCTCCTGGTAGGTGAGACCATCCAGGGTTTTGATCTCCTGGATTTTCTTCTCACTCAGGAAGACAGGGCAGTTCCTGTCCCGAGGAGAATGAAATCCAGGGCAATTAGTGCACTGATAAGGTGTTGTGCACTCTTCCGCTTCGTGTGGTACCTTACCGCATGTTCCGCAGACGTCAGGGCTCGAGCATCGGGATAACATGTGCCCAAACTTCTGGCACTTATAACACCTCATGGGTGGAGGGATATAAGGCCGGACGTCACAACGGTAACTGGTAACCTTGACTTTCTCCGGGAGCACCGAAAGCTCAAAGGAAATAATGAAAGCACCAGTATCCACGATTTGACCGTTGACCTTGCGCGTAATGCGCGGGACATCAGTCACGTGACGGTGCTGCATATCCTCCTTGAGCTCCTCGTCAGTGTTCAGAATCAGGTCCCGGTGGAAAATAACTCCTCGGACCAGATTCAGGGATGTGTGCTTTTCCACTTTGACGGGAATGTCGCCAAAGTGGTCACATTTCAAAAGTCGTTCAACTTGCTCACCAGTCCTAGTCTTGAGCAACAAGCTACCGTTCCTCATCTTTTGTACTTTCTCAAGCTCACCATAGACACCTTCTATGTGGCGAGGAAACAAAACACTCTTTACCAGCTTGAAATCACCCCCATCTGTTCTGGTAGCTACCAGAAACTTGGGGGTGTTAGCACCCAGATTTTCACGCACAGATTGTTCCCAGGGGGTTGATCCCCGTAGGGAATCAAAAGTTAAAGACTTGGGTGTAGGACCACCCTGTTTGGGTGTAGGTCCACCCTGGTTGGGGATTTTTCTTTTAGAACCCATGGCCAGATCATCCTCCCCGAATGCCACCGACATCCGATCACGGGCCGTCACAGTAGGCGCTACCCAGCCAGGGCAAGGCCCGCCTAGCTTGGAAGGCATTGCCCGGGGGTCCGATGTCTTACAATGCCGTATTGGCATGTACACCTTGGCATATACTGGATTTTACAGCTCAGGCATTCGGCTGTGCGGGGACCTGCGTAGTCAGGCGGACACTACTGAACGGGTACATGGCACACCCACCTTTCGGCGCGGCCAAGACCGGAACAGGCTTTCGAGCGTAGTCGCTAGCGTAAGTGGCCCATCCCCTAACAGCACGCACATATAGAAATTTTGGTTGCCAGACCCTTAAAGCAGTGACGGAAAGAAGTGCGATATAACCTAATGAGAGTTATACCGCACGGGTGTATGTCTTTTAGAGCTGACTGTCAAACCCTCGAAAGGGGACCGTTCCGAGAAGCCCTTTTAGTCGCCTTTTACGACTGGCAGGGATTACCGTGGATGTATTCGCTTCCTCCCACCCACTGGGGGTCCAATTCACAAAACAACGCGGAGTCCTTAAAGTATAGCCAAGGTCGCCCCTTTTAGTCGCCTCTTACGACAGGCAGGGGATACCGTGGGTGTATTCTAAAACCCCCACCCACAGGGGGAAGCACCAACAGAGCCAACACACTACACACGACACAGGGATGGGACCCTAGGCGACGGCGACGTCCTAGACGTAGCACTAGTCAAGGATATCCCATTCAACATACACATAGAAGTAATTCACACTCCCACCTCAGACCAATTCCCTATAATTTACACAATAGGAGCTGGCATTCAACACATGAACACAAGGAAACTCATTAACACAAAACGCAAAGCGTGGGACAAGTACAAAGAGCAGTTGGACCTCCTACTGCCCAGCAAAATGCCAACAATCGACATTACACAACAATTAGAAGACCACATCACATTCTTCACACAACTGCTGATAACGGCAACCAAAGCCAGCTCAGTACCCCTAACTCAAACCACTTTCTCACTTAAACAATTAATACAGGACAAGAATACAGCGCACAACACCTAACTCAGAACGCGAACAATGCAGGCAAAAATAGAGTACAACAGACTACACTCAAAAACTAAACGAGAACTCAACAAACACTCAAATCAAACATGGAACAACAAACTTAAACACCTAACCCCAATGACAACGACCATCACTCCCTATGGAAGGCTACCAAAACTTTCGGCAAACAAAACCTCAAAACCCCTCTCCTGCCGAACAACAATAGAGAACCAGTCACGTCCATCATAGACAAAGCAGAACTACTAGCCTCTACACTACACCAACAATTCCAACCCAACAATATACAAGAGAACAATTACAACAATGAAGTCCTCAACAATGTAACTAACTACATGCACACACCCAACACAGTCGCAGTTACCGAAATCACACCACAAGAGATCAATAACATCATCAAAATACTCAACAACAACAAGGCACCAGGAGCAGACGAATTACATAACATAATGATAAAAAACCTCACTCACACAGGCCTCCTCCATGTTGTTGATTGAGTCTTCAGTCTTTTGACTGGTTTGATGCAGCTCTTCATGCCTCCCTGTCCTGTGCTGATCGTTTCATCTCTACATAGCTACCACGCCCTACATCCGAGACAATCGGTTTAATATATTCTAACCTTGGTCTACCCCTACAATTCTTGTCCTCATCCCTTCCTTCCATCACTAAGCTTGCTATTCCTAGGTGTCTTAGTATGTGTCCTACTAACCTACCTCTTCTCTTCATTAGCAGTCGCCATAAATATCTCTCCTCTCCCACTCGTCTTAATACCTCTTCGTTTGTAACCCTATCTAACCATCTGATCTTCATCATTCTCCTGTAACACCACATTTCAAATGCTTTAATTCTCCTCTTTTCTGCTGCACCAATAGTCCAAGTTTCACTTCCATAGAGCGCCACGCTCCAGACAAAGGCTTTCAAAAATGACTTCCTAATACCTAAATCTATGTTCGATGTCAACAGATTCCTTTTCTGTAGAAATGCTTTCCTTGCCTGAGCCAGCCTACTTTTTATATCCTCTTTGCTTCGTCCATCACTGGTTATTTTACTTCCTAAGTAAGAGAAGTCTCCTACTTCCTTCAGCTTTTCACCTGCCAATTTGATGTCCATAGAGGTTTCTGATTTATTTCGGCTGCATTCCAGTACTTTAGTTTTACATTTATTAATTTCCATCATGTATTTTTTTAAACGGAGTCCATACCATTCAAAACTCATTCAAATCCTCAGGCGTGTCAGCCAAGATAACGATGGCATCCGCAAATCTCAGAGTTGAAATTATTTCTCCTTGAATCTTCACTCCCACTTTAAATTTTTCTACAATTTCCTTCATTGCTTGTTCAATGTATTGAAAAGTATGGGTGATAAGTTGCAGCCTTGTCTTACACCTTTCTGAATTCCAGCTTTTCGCTCCTGTCCTTCAGCTCGAATGACTGCTGTCTGGTTTCTGTATAGATTGTATATCACCCTCCTATCCCTGTACTTTATTCCAATCGTTTTCAAAATGTCAAACAATTTAGTCTAATGAACGTTATCAAAAGCCTTTTCTAAGTCTACAAATGCCATAAACGTTCTCTTATCTTTCCTTATTCTACCTTCCAAAATCAGCCTAAGACTTAGTACAGCTTCCCTTGTTCCTAAATTTCTCCAAGAAACCAAACTGATCCAACTCCGTTTCTATCTGGCATCCTCTTGTAAATTATTCTAGACAGGATCTTTGAAGCATGAGTAATCAAGCTGATTGTACGGTAATCTTCACTTCTGTCAGCTCCCAATTTCTCTGGTATAGGGATAATAACATTCTTCTTGAAATCAGGGGGTACCTCACCTATCTCATAAATCCTACACACCAAGTGAAATAACCTGATCAGACCTTTATCACCTATGCAGCGTAGCAACTCAATCGGTATATCATCTATGCCTAGTGCTTTGTTCCTGCTTAAGTCCTCCAATGCTCTGTCAAATTCTGATCTCAATATTAAATCTCCTTTTGCATTCTCATCAATTTCCTCTTCTCTTTCCATTACTTGATTCTCAATCTCCCTTCCCTTATACAAACACTCTATGTAAGCTTTCCATCTCTCAACCTTTTCTTCCCTATCTGTTAGGGGCTTTCCATTTGTGTCCTTAATATTACAGCACTTAGTCTTCTTTTCCCCAAAAGTATCCTTAATCCTTCGATAAGCTGTGTCTACTTTTCCTAATTTCAGACAATTTTCTATACCTGCACATTTCTCTTTCATCCATTCTTCTTTCGCTTCCTTGCACTTCTTGTTAACCTCATTTCTCAGACGTTTGTATTCCTCCATATCACTCATATATTCAACAACATTCTCAAGCTCGAACACTACCCCAACAATGGAAAACAGCAAAGATCCTATGCTTCCCAAACCAGGCAAAAATCACCGATTACCTTACAACTACAGACCGATCAGCCTCTTAAGCATACTCTCGAAAGTGTTCGATCGAGTTATCTATAACAGAATATTCCCCTACATCAACACCCATCTCATTCCAGAGCAATTCGGCTTCAGGAAACAACACTCAACAGAACATGAACTACTAAGAGTCACTGAATACATCACATACGGGTTTCAACACAAACAAGGAACACTAGCCATCGTCCTAGACTACAAACAGGCATTTGACAGGGTCATACACAACACACTAATACAGAAACTCATTGCATTTAACATCCCATCAACGTACATCAAACTCATTAAACACTACTTTACAAACCGCACATTCTCTGTCAATATACTAAACATAAACTCAACATCCAGAAATATATCAGCCGGCGTCCCGCAGGGCTGTATACTAGGTCCGATCCTGTTCCTAGTATACATCAATGATATTACCTAGATCACACGACACCACAACAGCAATCTTCGCAGGCGACACAGCTATCTTGGCAAAATCCAGGAACCCTGTAACAGCAAAACGTCGTCTGCAAGCACACGTGACACGACTCGAACCCAGGCTCACCAAAAACCAAATACAAGTAAACCTCACCAAAACACAAATACTACACTTTACATGGAGACAAGCCCACTCAGCCACGCCAATACAACTATTCAACACAGACATAACAAACGCTAACACCTACCTAGGCATTACACTCGATAGCAAACTCACACTCAAACAACACCTGAAAATCACAATTCCAACAGCTAAAGCCGCAATCCTCTCTCTTTACCCCCTCAACTCCAAGAACATATTACTCACATACATAGCACTTATTCGCCCAGTAATCACTTATGCCTACCCAGCTATAGGCTTCCAACCAGCCAGCCACATACAACTCCAATACACACAAAATTGGCTACTAAGACTGGCATTCAAACAGATAACTAACGAAACATCCATTACAGACAGACACAAAACGCTAAAAATGCCATATCTACTCGACTACCTAACGTAACACACACAACTAGAACATTCTACAACAAAGTATACACGCACGAAAACCCACTCATCAGGCAACTAGGCAGATACAATTCTGACCCTCACAGAACACGCGAACGACACACAAGCATGCCTTCATCATCCGCTAAATGCTTGAAAACCCACCATAAACCCCCACCATAACCAAGAAACTTCAGACAAGGTCAAAACTCTGTCCGATGACCACACTAAAAACTCTACTGAATCAGCACATAACAACAGACTACCACTCAAGCAACACACAAATTAGCGAACAAAAAATAATATGCCTATATCGTCCATAATTGGCGCCAACACCTATAGTCATGATGATGATGATGATGATAATTGTTGTTTTAAGGGGCCTAACATCTAGGCTATCGGCCCCTGATGGTTTGGGTGATCGTGAATATGAAAATGAAATGCAAACTTAAAACTAAAACTAACTACCAACCTACATACTAGAAGAAGAAATGGAAAACTAAAGGAGAATAAGGCAAATAAAGGACAGGAGGAAAAGAAATGCCCTCAACCCTCGAAGAATGCGGATTGAGGGACTTGGAAGGAAGATGATGATGATGATGATAATTGTTGTTTTAAGGGGCCTAACATCGAGGTTATCGGCCCCTAATGAAAGGAAATGGCGTGAAATGAAAGGATGTAGATAAAAACAACTCACTGCCATGGATGGAGCGAAAATGGTGTTTATAAAACAGACAGTGAGCCCCAAAAATTATGCCTTATTTGAATAAAAAGAATAAAAGGCGGATGGTAAAAAAAGATAAAAGAAATAAGGCATAGTGAACAATACAATACATAACACAATAAAAATCATAAAAAAGATTTAACCAGAATTAACAGTTGTAACTACACATTAAAACTTAAAAAAGTAACCACTCTCCCTCATGAACCGGATGACGAGGTCAGCTGACGGCCCGTCATCACGGAGAATAAGGGAGAGGGTATTAGGCAGTTTAAGAGTCCCTCGCAGATCGGCCAGATCCACACACTCCAAGAGAAGGTGTGCCACGGTTAGGTGGGCGCCGCAAGTACACACAGGAGGATCTTCTCTCTTTAGCAAGTGGGAGTGCGTAGCAATCCCATGGCCGATCCGGAGTCGACAGAGTACCACAGCTTCCTTCCGGAGAGGTCGGAAGGAAGATTTCCACACCTTCGTTGTCTCCTTGATGCTTCGCAATTTGTTGGGTGGAGGCGTGGCACGCCATGCCTCCTCCCAATGCGACAGGATCGAATGCCGCAACTGAGAGCGCACATCACTAGCAGGCACCTTATACGGTAGCGAGGGCAGTGCAACTGCCTCTCTCGCCGCCTGATCAGCAAGCTCGTTTCCCGCAATACCCATGTGGCTAGGAAGCCACACAAAGGTCACCCCGGTTCCAGCGTTACGCGAACTGACGAGCTGGTCGTGCACACGCTGGACCAACGGGTGCTTCGGGAAACACACATCGATCGCCTGCAGCGCACTCAGAGAGTCAGTACACACAAGAAAGTGCTGGTGATCGTCTGATAACGTGTACCGCAGAGCCTCTAAGATGGCATAGAGCTCCGCAGTGTACACGCTACAGGCCTCGGGAAGTGAAAAGAGAAACCGACGATCCTCAACCACAAATGCACAGCCTACTTTCTCGTTTACCCTCGAACCGTCCGTGAATACAAGCCCTGATCCCGGATACCGTGTCACCACGGACTGGAACAGCCTCCAATGGATGGAGGAGTCCGTGTCCGACTTGGGGCCGGTGTGCAGATCCAGGATGATATCAGGGCGAGCGACCATCCACGGAGGGGCCTTGCTAGGTACTCGCACGATACAGGAGACAGAAGGAAATCGGAACTGACTGTATAAGTCAGCCAAGCGAATCCCCGCCGGCCGAGTGGCTCGGGCGAGCACATCATACAGCCGGCGATTCGGATTGTAAAACAGACATGGATAGCTTGGATGAAGTGGCATCTGTCGAATAGTTGCAGCATAGGTCAGCAGTACTTGTTGGCGCCTCAGGTGTAAAGGAGGTACGCCAGCCTCGGCGAGCAAGCTGACGACTGGGCTTGTCCGAAAGGCACCCGTCGCCAGCCTCACACCGCCGTGGTGGACACTGTCCAGTTTAACAAGCACTGACTTACGGGCCGAACCATATGCTACACTGCCATAATCTAACCTAGATAAAATCAGGGACTTGTAAAAACGCAGGAGCACCGCGCGGTCCGCCCCCCATGATGTGCCGCTAAGAAACCGCAACATGTTGAGTTTCTTAGCGCAGGCAGTTTTCAAACACCGCACGTGTGGTTCCCACGTCAATTTCTGATCGAAAAGGAGCCCAAGGAACCGGTACGCAGCAACAACAGGCAAAGCTACATTGCCCAGATAAAGCTCAGGATATGGATGGAGGGTGCGCTTTCGGCAGAAATGGACAACCGAGGACTTAGCGGTTGAGAAGCGAAAGCCATGCTCCAGTGTCCAGCGTTCCACTCTCCGAATAGCTTGTTGTAGCTGTCGTTCAGCGACCGCCATATTTTGCGCACTATAATGTAGAGCGAAGTCATCTACATATAGCGACGGTACCACTGCTGGACCAGCAGCAGCGACTATACCGTTTATGGCAATCGCAAATAATGTTACGCTAAGCACCGATCCCTGTGGGACTCCGTTTTCCTGTATATGATATTGCGAATATGTCTCCCCTATTCGGACACAGAACAGGCGAAGGGACAGAAACTTCGCAATAAAAACCGGCAAGTTACCTCGGAATTTCCATTGATGCAGGGTAGAGAGGATGCCGTAACGCCAAGTGGTGTCATAGGCCTTCTCGAGGTCAAAGAAAACAGCGACCAGGTGCTGTCTCCGGAGAAAAGCGTCCTGTATGGCAGTCTCCTGGCGTACCAGATGGTCGTTGGTACACCGAGACGCCCTGAAACCACACTGGTATTCAGACAGGAGTCCCCGTTTCTCCAGGACCCACACCAGGCGCCGATTGACCATCCTCTCAAAGAGCTTGCACAAACCGTTAGTGAGACAAATAGGTCTGTAACTCCCTGTCAATTTGGGATCCTTATCGGGCTTCAGGATAGGTATAATGATACCTTCCTGCCATTGCGCTGGAAACACACCTTCCAACCAGATACGATTAAACACCCTGAGCAAATAGCGAATGCTCTCATCGTTAAGGTGTTTAAGCATCTGGTTGTGAATATTATCCGGGCCAGGAGACGTGTCCCTGCAGAGCGCCAGCGCTCCGCGGAGTTCCCACTCCGTGAAGGGCACGTTGTACTCCTCCGAAGCGCGGGAAGCAAAACTAAGCTGGAAACGTTCCGCTTCGCGCTTCAGGGCCACGAAGGCAGGGTCATAGTTATCGGAACCGGATATATCCGCAAAATACGAGGCGAGATGGTTTGCAACGCGATAAGGATCTGTAACCAGTTCATTAGCAATGGAAATTCCCGGTACAGTAGAAGATGTCTGAATTCCCGAAATGCGTCGTAGTTTAGTCCACACTTGAGAGGAGGGGGTATGTGCCGTAATAGAAGACACATACCGTTCCCAGGATTTTTTTCTTACTCTAGCGAATAAGAATCCGTGCCTTGGCACGAAATTTCTTAAACGCCACCAAATTGGCCATGGTTGGACGCCGACGGTAGTGCTTGTGAGCTCGACGACGGTCTCTTATCGCCGCTGCAATATCCTCTGTCCACCAAGGGACGAGTTTGCGACGAGGAGTCCCAGAAAAGGATGGGATGGACTCTTCGGCGGCAGCAAGAAGCACATCGGTGATGTGCTGTACCTCGTCATCGACGCTCTGGCAACCAAGATCAACGAACACAGCTCGTTCTTGAAACGAGGGCCAATTTGCCCGCTTAAGAACCCAACGACTGGGGAACTCCACGGGCGTCTGGGTCAGAAGGGTAAGAACGATCGGGAAATGGTCACTGTCACAGAGGTCGTCGTGTACATACCAACCAAATAGGGGGACCAGCGCACGGCTACACACACTCAAGTCAATGTGTGAGTACGTGCCGTGCGCTAAGCTAAAATGTGTAGCTTCCCCTGTATTTAATAGACATAAATCCAACCCTTGAATTAAGCCCTCCACGTCCCTTCCTCTGGGGCAGGAAGATGGTGATCCCCATTGGGGGTGATGAGCGTTGAAATCACCCACGATTAGGAAAGGGACTGGAATTTGATCAACAAGATCAAAGACGTCATTAATATCAAAGGGCTGGTTCGGTGGAAGGTACACGTTACAAACAGTTGTCATAGCAGGCAAGGACACGCGAACTGCAATAGCTTCCAGAGGAGTGGCGAGTGGAAACTCCTCGCTATAGCAGTCAGAGCGAACGAAGGTACAAACGCCCCCGGAAGCCCGGGCGGCGTCTTGTCGCTCTTTAGAGTATAGTCGGAAACCTCTCAGAACAGTCACGTGATCAGGTCTGAGGTTTCTTTCCTGTAGGCAGACTATGCTCGCTGCGTATTGGGCAATAAGCTGACGGAGTTCTGTCAAATGCCTGTCATAACTGTTACAATTCCACTGTAACAGTGCCATTGTGTGAACTAAGGGAACAACGTGGAGCAGCAAGCTACTCCAACTTTGACTCTGGAGGATCTACAGTCACTACGTCGACTATAATCTCCATGTCCTCAGGCGAGGTCGTGGAGTGAATCGACTCGGTGGAAGATTTCCTAGACGCAGTTCGGCGGCGGGGGGATCTCCGTGGGGAGCGCGCAGATCTGGGGACCAAAACGTCCCCAGGCGCAGAAACATCCGCAGGTGTTGGCGCGGATGGCTTCCCCTTTTTGGGAGAAAAGGAATGGGTAGTTCGGGGTCCCTTCTTACCCGCCCCCGCCTCTTTAAGATATATAGACGGGTCAGGAGCCGAATTCCTGACCCTGGTCGACGATGCCGCCTCCGCCGGCTTCGGCGCGGCTTTCGCCGACCGTTTGGGTGGGGAGAAAGTCTTCGACTTCCTCCCGAGTGGGGAGTAAGTCTTCAACTTCCTCCCCTGCTGTGCGGGCGGAGCTGCCTTCGCTCGCACAGCTTTCGTGCTGGCCGAAGGTGGAGTTGGAGTCACCTTCGAGCTTTCCGTTATTTTCATAGGTGCTGGCTTCAGAACAGGTAACTCAGTTGAAGGTTTCACAGCTGGCACAAAAGATGAGGTCGCCGGGACCAAATTTGGTATTATGGCTCGATAATCAATCATTGGAGAAGGCGAAATCGTGGTATGGTACTTCTTGCGGGCTTCCTGGTAGGTGAGACCATCCAGGGTTTTGATCTCTTGGATTTTCTTCTCACTCAGGAAGACAGGGCAGTTCCTGTCCCGAGGAGAATGAAATCCAGGGCAATTAGTGCACTGATAAGGTGTTGTGCACTCTTCCGCTTCGTGTGGTACCTTACGGCATGTTCCGCAGACGTAAGGGCTCGAGCATCGGGATAACATGTGCCCAAACTTCTGGCACTTATAACACCTCATTGGTGGAGGGATATAAGGCCGAACGTCACAACGGTAACTTGTAACCTTGACTTTCTCTGGGAGCACCGAAAGCTCAAAGGAAATAATGAAAGCACCAGTATCCACGATTTGACCGTTGACCTTGCGCGTAATGCGCCGGACATCAGTCACGTGACGGTGCTGCATATCCTCCTTGAGCTCTTCGTCAGTGTTCAGAATCAGGTCCCGGTGGAAAATAACTCCTCGGACCAGATTCAGGGACGTGTGCTTTTCCACTTTGACGGGAATGTCGCCAAAGTGGTCACATTGCAGAAGTCGTTCAACTTGCTCACCAGTCCTAGTCTTGAGCAACAAGCTACCGTTCCTCACCTTTTGTACTTTCTCAAGCTCACCATAGACACCTTCTATGTGGCGAGAAAACAAAATACTCTTTACCAGCTTGAAATCACCCCCATCTGTTCTGGTAGCTACCAGAAACTTGGGGGTGTTAGTACCCAGATTTTCACGCACAGATTGTTCCCAGGGGGTTGATCCCCGTAGGGAATCAAATGTTAAAGACTTGGGTGTAGGACCACCCTGTTTGGGTGTAGGTCCACCCTGGTTGGGGATTTTTCTTTTAGAACCCATGGCCAGATCATCCTCCCCGAATGCCACCGACATCCGATCACGGGCCGTCACAGTAGGCGCTACCCAGCCAGGGCAAGGCCCGCCTAGCTTGGAAGGCATTGCCCGGGGGTCCGATGTTTTACAATGCCATATACCCCTTGGCATATACTGGATTTTACAGCTCAGACATTCGGCTGTGCGGGGACCTGCGTAGTCAGGCGGATACTACTGAACGGGTACATGGCACACCCACCTGTCGGCGCGGCCAAGACCGGAACAGGCTTTCGAGCGTAGTCGCTAGCGTAAGTGGCCCATCCCCTAACAGCACGCACATATAGAAATTTTGGTTGCCAGACCCTGAAAGCAGTGACGGAAAGAAGTGCGATATAACCTAATGAGAGTTATACCGCACGGGTGTATATCTTTTAGAGCTGACTGTCAAACCCTCGAAAGGGGACCGTTCCGAGAAGCCCTTTTAGTCGCCTTTTACGACTGGCAGGGAGTACCGTGGATGTATTCGCTTCCTCCCACCCACTGGGGGTCCAATTCACAAAACAACGCGGAGTCCTTAAAGTATAGCCAAGGTCGCCCCTTTTAGTCGCCTCTTACAACAGGCAGGGGATACCGTGGGTGTATTCTAAACCCCCCACCCACAGGGGGGTTGGAAGGAAGGATAGCCATGAAAGGCAGATAGGAAAGTGAAAGAGGAGAGGGTCCGCCCCGAAGGTAAGGGACAAAAGGGGAAAACGGACCCAGCTCAGGAATCCCTCAGGGTCACCAACTCCCGAACTCACCAGCCATGAGCCCCTGAGGGTGTAGCATTATCTAGGGTGCACCATAAGTGGTGGGGCTACATACACCCTGCCTCCTTGAGGGCCTTGAGCAGAAGGCAGGAGAGAACATGAAAAGAAAAAGAAGGCTGACCCCTCGCAGAAGGAGGGAATCAGAAAAGATGAGACAAGGGCCAATTAAGGCGGGAAAGGAAGAGACTCCCTAGGCCTCGGATACCCTAATACCGTCGGGGTCGGAAGAGAACAAGAGTTGAACAAGTGAGGTCGACAGGAAAGAAGACAGAGAGGAGCCCGGCACAAGTAAGTGGAAGCAATGCCGGACTCAGCTGGGGCCCCGTGGTCGCCAACCCACTTCCCACTAGATGTGAGCCCCTGGGGGAACACCTATAGTCAAATGGGGAGCCTGCCTGGGGGCTAGCCACGGCTCACTCACTCAGAATGGCATGCTACGAGACTGGAATAGGAGCCAAACAAGTCAGTCTTACAGCAAGCAATACCACATATCCCCAATCTATTAAACTTCTACCTGCTTCACGCAATCCAAGACAACGGCAAAGGTCATCCTCTGGGATGACAACCGCACAGTCAAACACGACACAGTGGCGAAAGCAGAGGAACAACCTCAATTGGCTTACCACTGACCGTACCACATACTACACCAAACGAAAGGGCCTTTTTTACACATGCGGCAACCCCTAAAGGAAAAGCCCTGAACATCAACATCTCGTCACCATAGGGGAAAACCGCAAGAGAACCTTCTAGCACTTCTAGGCAAGATATACAATACAGTTCACACGACCAACTAAGTGAACACATGGCCTTGGCAAGCTAGAGCGTAACGATATGCTAATCTCGCACACACCCAAGTACACACACAAACAAGAAATCACATCATCTACCAAAATGTTACACAAACACAGGCAGAACGGGTCCAAATTACCACGGACCGGTCCTCCCAAACCACACAACTAGCTACACTCAACAAAGAAAACACCTCATGTATCAGGGTATAAGGAGCACTAATATGCAAATGCAAGGGATTCAAGTCCATTATACTCTGTCCTTGAGGCTTGGGTCATCATGACCTATCGCCGCCAAGTCCAAGACATTGGGTCGATTTATCCGGATCGTCCGGTTTTGCTAGATATTTCAGATCTTGACCGGGATTTCCGTGCTTGGGAAGGAGCAGCAGATGACGATGATGACGAAGATGATGATGATAATGACCAGCACCCCCCCCCCCCCCCAATCCGAAGAGAGGACGCACCGACACAGATGACGAAGCACACTCGAGCCAAGCAAAGAGGGGTCGACCAACTGTTGATGAATCCACCTCAACCGCTGCTCTCCAGGCCCAACCACCATCTATCACACCAACAGCCCCCTCTGAAGATGTTGACATGAGCGAGTCCGACACCAACCAGGATGATGACACTTATCATGGGATCAAGACTGATAAGCAATCTGTAGTCTTTAATTACCAAATGACAATTGATCAAATTGATGAACTCATAAAGGACATCAAAACAAATGCTAAAAGTGTGTCTGACTTGAGAACCTTAGTTTCTGACGTCATCAAGCTAACCTTAGCTAATGAAAAGAAGGTCTTCAATGCTTTGAAGGCCTTCGATCCCAAGAAAGAGGGACACAAATACATGAGAACAGCTAAGAGACGTGAGAAGCTAATTTATCTCCCTTCAGATTAGTCAGCCAAAGATTGAACAATGCATAATATTGTTCTAGTCATATGAAAATTAATAATTGAATTATACCCTATTTTGTACATATTCTTATGTAATCAAACTACAAATGACCAAACCAGTAAATAAGAAATTATTTTTAAAAAAATGTAGGCCTACCGGTACCGTCATGCGAATGTCATAACCTGAGAAACGAACTGTCCTGAAAAGACGAAATTATAAAGCTGCTAAAGGAAGATATAGCTAAGTTAATGGAAGAGATGAATAAATTAAAAGGAAACAGAGAGGAAAGCAAGGAAACTTGGTCGACAGTGATTGCTGGTAAGGTAAGATTGAATAAGCCTAGGCCTATAAATGGAGTACATGTAACTGAAATTCCCGTCTCAAATTCATTTGGAGTGCTTGTCGAAGAAAATGATGACTTTCCTCAAGAAGAAAAGAAGAAAGTGATAAAGAGAAAATCCAGGGAGATGCGGATATTTGCGGATAGCCACGGGCGAGATGTAGCAGCAAGCGTATTGGAGAGAAGCAGAGAAATGGAGGTCACTTCGACAGTAAAGCCAGGAGCACCCATTGCAGAGGTCACGAACGGAATGATAGGAGAGTGTGCGTCCCTTACTGCAAAGGACTACGCAGTGATCATCGCTGGAGCAAACGACGTCTATAGAAATGAGAGTAAAAAGGTAATCAAAGATTTAAAGGGTACATTGCCATCCATTCAAAAAACAAATGTCATTATTTAAACATTCCGCAGTGATACGATTTAATTCCCAAATCATGTGTAAATATAGAAATAGAGGCTTCAAATGGAAAAATTCATAAAATTTGTAAGAGTTTTCCAAATGTCCAAATTATAGATGTAAGTAAATTAGACAGGAAGTTTCACACTCGGCATGGCCTACACTTAAATAGATTAGGAAAAGAGTATCTTAGTGATGAAATCTGAAAAATTGTAAATTCAAATGGTAAGAATAATTCAACAGTAATATCATTAGAGTGGAAGCAGGGAAACTGGTAGAAGAAGCCAAACGTGAGGTTTGGCAATCAGATCTTTTGAAGTAAAATTTAACTGAGTGAAACAATGGTATTTCGGATTTGTCTAGCAACAATAATAATAACAATTATGATAATAATAATGTAAATAAATCACCAACACAAGCTTGCAAAAGTAACAAATTTAAAATTTACCACCAGAATGTCCAGTCTCTTTGTAATAAAATTGATTACATAAATCTAATGCTTAAAAATGAACTTAAAGACAACTCAGCACTATGTATTTCAGAACATTGGCTGAAAGAGGAACAACTTGAATTAATTCAATTCCCAGGGTTTATACAAGCTAGTAAATACTCAGGATCTAATATTAGCCATGGTGGTACTTGCATCTTCTTAAGAAATAATTTAGATCATGAACAGATAACAGCTTATGATTATCTAATTATGGAACAGGATTTTGAATTCTCTGCCGTATAAATACAGCAGTTTAAGTTAATAATTGTATGCGTATACCGTTCTCCGTCAGGAAAGTTTCCTTTATTTATAGATAAATTAGAATTGTTACTCAATAACATGAGCAAAGTAAATTTCCATATAATAATTTGTGGGGATGTAAATGTCGATTTCTTAAAATTTGATAGAAATTGTGAATTATTAACACAGTTACTAATTTCCTATGGACTGAAACCTACAGTAAATACCCCAACAAGAATAACAAAATTTAGTAAAACCACTCCTGATCAAATTTTTATAAATACAGATAAATATCACCATTCAATAGAAGTCTATTGTCCGGGTTTTAGTGACCACCATGGACAAATACTGAGTTTTGAAGTATCCGAAACAATCAATAATAATGATAATGGAGTAAAATCAAAGTGCAGGTCATTCTCTGAATCAAATGTTACATATTTCAATGACTTATTAAATAAGGAAACATGGTCAGAAATTTATGAACTAGAAAATGTAAATGATAAATTTAATGCATTTAACAGTACCCTAAAACACTATTTTGAAATAGCATTCCCCGCTAAACGAAGAACTGTTCAAAATAACAAAACTAGCAATTGGATAACAACAGGGATTATAAATTCATGTCAAAGAAAGAAATGTCTACACAAATTATATAAACAATACCACACAACACCTGAATTCAATTTATACTACAAAAAATACACTAGCATATTAAATAAGGTAATAAGACTAGCAAAGAAAATGCATAATGATAATTTTATTTCCCAATCATCTAATAAAAACAGAGCTATGTGGTCCATGATAAAGAAAGAAACTGGAAAATCTGCTAAAATACAAAGGAACATTACACTGACCAGAAATAATAAACTGATTAATAATCCAGAGGAAATAGCAAACACTTTTAATGACTATTTTCTGGAAATTCCACAAAAATTATTAAATAAATCACAGGTAAATACACTAAATTCTAATAATAAAATAAATATATGCAGTGATTCTTTATTTGTAAATCATGTCACAAGTGAAGAGGTAAGAATAGTTATAAAAGAGCTAAAAAATAAATTCTGTGCTGGCATTGATGGCGTCCCTGATGCAATTTTAAAGAAATGTGCAGAAAATATAATAAATCCACTTACGCACTTAATAAACAGTTCAATTCTCTCAGGAACTTACCCGGATATTTTGAAGTTATCAAAAGTAATTCCAGTGCACAAAAACG
The DNA here is from genome assembly GCA_946902985.2 of Meconema thalassinum. Classification (NCBI taxonomy): domain Eukaryota; kingdom Metazoa; phylum Arthropoda; class Insecta; order Orthoptera; family Tettigoniidae; genus Meconema; species Meconema thalassinum. Next base: position 497,199,642 of record OX336392.1, on the reverse strand, counting down.
GTTCAAAAGATGAATTAGGTAACTATCGTCCTATTACCTTACCAACTAGTATTGCAAAAATTGTGGAAAAAATTATGTATAAGAGACTGATAAGTTTCATAGAAAAAAAATATATCAAACTCACAACATGGATACAGAACGGAAAAATCTACAGAGACAGCAATTTACGAATGTAGTAATTGTATACTGAAATTAATTGACAATAAGGAACATGTAACTGGCCTATTCTTGGATTTATCGAAAGCATTTGATGTTGTTGACCATAAAATCCTCCTTACCAAACTAAATCAATATGGTATTAGAGGTCTAGCTAATAAATGGATCGAGTCTTACTTAACAAGGCGTAATCAAATAGTAAGCTTGAGACACAAGGATGATGGAACCAAATTACTTAATGAAACATTGTCCAATGAGGGAATTATTGAATTTGGAGTACCCCAGGGATCGGTTTTGGGCCCACTACTCTTTCTTCTATATATCAATGATATAACACAGAACGTTCAGTCACATAAGGAAATTTTGTTTGCGGACGATACAACACTCGTAATAAAAGGTGAAACTAAACAGGTCATACAGCAGTCTGCTGACTCCGTTACAGGAGAGTTAACCAAATGGTCACAAGATAATCGCCTCATAATAAACTATAAAAAAACAGTATGTCTAAATTTCCACACTATACAGAATAGGAATCCTGCGAAACCCAATATAACATTAAATGGTCATCAGATAGAAAATAAATCAGAAACAAAGTTTTTAGGACTATGGATACAACAAGACTTGAAATGGAATAAACATATACAATATCTGAATACTAAACTGAACTCGATGTGCTTTGCGTTACATATTTTGAAAACCTGCACTAGCATGCACACATTAAGAAATACTTATTTTGCTTATTTCCATTCATACTTAAGATATGGGATAATATTTTGGGGTATGTCGCCAGATGTACTAAGCACGTTTAGGATACAAAAGAGGGCGATTAGAATTATGGCAAATGTAAACTCTAGAGAATCATGTAGACCTCTGTTTAAAGATTTAAACATTCTCCCACTGCCCTGCATATATATCTTTGAAGGTATTATGTTTTTTTAAAGAATTTAATGAATAAAGAGGTTTTTCTTAAAACAAACAATGATGTTCATAGGCATTACACAAGACAAAATCAAAACATTCATATTTCACACACACACACACAAGCATATATCAAAAAGGAACTTTTCACACTGGAGTTAAATTATACAATAAACTACCCCAGTATATAAAACTGGCCCCAAAAATAAAAACCTTTGATAGAATGTTGAAAGCTTATCTGCAGTGCCATTGTTTTTACTCAGTAGTAGAATATCTTAGCGCATAGGAGTGATGAATTATATAATTATATTTTACTTTTCTATTTTAAATGTAATACTTAGCTGTAAGTTGTTGTATTTATAGAATTAAGTTTTCATATTATGATAATAGAGTGAGGTGTAAATAGTTGTGCAATAAGATTGTATCTATTAAGATTTGCTATTATAATAAGTTAAATAGTTATAATATTAGTAATATATACCTGCTAGTTCTTTTATTTTATAGATGTAAATTCTGACGTGTCCTATATCAAAAATGTATTGAATGCATGTATTTGATCAAATTGAATTAATAAAAATCTATCTATCTAACTATTGAGCACCAGTCCCTTCACGCACAGGTCATCCCTATGGATGACCTCCAGCCCGAGATTTAGCCTTCCACGTCAAGAAACTCCCATTGCCCTCGAGTTTTATATAACGTCGCCCGCACAAACTAGCAGAATGCACCAGACTCAGGACACCGTCATGCACACCCTGCCAACAGCCTCAACATCAGGAACGCAAGCTATGCCATCAAGCACACAAACATCACCTTCAACTCCCAACTTAATCTACGCATCAACACCAAATCTGACCTACGCCGGTGTCTCCGCCAGCCCATCATACACAACTTCAAACACTCCACCTAACCGAAAATCAAAAAAATCGCCTCAGCCAGATGCAACTCAACCTGCTCCACCACCTCCAATCCAAATCAGATCGGACAAAAAGTGGCGAGACCTAAAAGCTTTAATCGATCAGGCCATCAACAAGAACAGCTACACTGCCACCACAACTCCAGATGGAGCCACTGTGAGTGTAACAACTGCATCTCACCACTCAAAACTAGTCGCACCCTAAAAAGCATTGGGACCAACTACTTCACCCATGCAACCCGCAAACCGTCACTTAAGCAAATCATCATCAAGGGACTACCCAATGACATTACAACTGAGGAGGTCAAAACAGAATTAACAACACTAAAGTTCAAAATCACTTTTACTCGACAATTCTCTAAAACCTAAAAAGATTCCACTCGTATAAACCTTCCCATCAACCTCATCTCATATGAACTCTGCGAGCAAAACAGACCCATTCACAAATTAGCCAGCCTCTTCTCACACACAATCACCATCGAGGACTACATCCAACGAACCATAGTACCTCAATGCTACAACTGCCAACTCTTTGGTCATACAAGAGGATACCGCACCATGCCAACCAAGTGCATTAAATGCGCAGGACCCCACAAGGTGGCAGTTTGTGACATAACAGATCCCTGTCTTCTTAAATGTGCCAACTGCAAGGGTAACCATCATGCCTCGCGACGCCCACCTACAAGACAACGCTCCGCTCTCATTATCCAGTGTTACCGTTGCCAAAGGCTGAATCACTCCGCACAAGAGTGCAAGCATGATGTTAGATGTAACCGCTGCGGCGGGCCCCATCGACATAGCGAGTGTTCAAGGCCCAGGGACTCCCCCACGTGTGTAAACTGTGGGAGAAGCCATGCCGCCTCCTATTCTGGATGTAAATACATGAAGGAGGCGCTCAAACATCAACACTGGCAGCGGCAACGAACACACATGCCAATAAATATTCCCTCTCTTCTCTCCATGCCCATTTCTCCCCCAAGTCCACCTACATTCAATAACTCTGCCCTCACAAGTTTTCTACACATACTCCAACAGCTAATTACCTGTAATTAGCTCTCCCACACTCCAGGCACTCACTCATAACCCCTCTTGCCCCACGGTTCCACTGCGCAACTGCTCGGGGGGACGGCCTCGGCCGGCCCCTTCCGGGATGGAGCTCAGTGGGCCGCTGGCCCTCTACACGATGCCTCTGGCATGTAGACAACTGCCCTTACTCTTCTTCTTGTCTCGACAACTTTAAGCACTCCACGAGCATAGGCTCTCTTTGCTTTAAATGTTAGCTGCACCCTAACCTACCCTTCCTAAAATCCATCTCCTTCCTACTACCCTACCCTCAGGTCACATTCTGGCCAGTTAAAGACTCTAATGTACCGAACACACATCCCTAAACTATTAAGTTAAATCCAAACCAGTTCCTTAACCCTTGATATAGCTCTAATGGCCCCAATGTGGGAGCTGAAAGGTTAAATAACACGCAACGAAGCCGGCATGCCGGCTTCACTTGCTTGGGTCAGGCAAGGCAAGGCAAGATTATTCACACGATCGATCACACATACAGCATAAAAAAAGTCCATTGTTGGCTTCGGTTACGACGCCATTTTGATTATTTGCGAAATTTGATTGTGCGCTGGTGTATTCCTTGGAATACACAGTAAGACAGAGTGAGCTTTTGCTGCTCTTTGCTTTATTTCATTCCTTCCTTTTTCGCAAACACCAACAGTGATTTCCTGGTTTTTCTTTGTGCACTTTGCTTATATTACCTGTAAGTCTGTTCTAGATATATATCTTCCATGATCAACCTAGCGTCATCTAGCAGCGAATCTCTGAAGTTCCTCAATTTTTCCATGTACAAAAGGACTTCCTTACCAATCTAGCCATCAGATCTCGTCGCTATCGCCAGCTATCATCTCCGTGATCAAGAGGACTTCGTCTACATTCCCATCCTCCAGGCTTCGCTAGTGACGTCAGCTATCAACTCTTTGAAGACAATTTCATCAAGATACTTAATTTTTGTAATGTTTGTCATCCTTATGTATATTTCTTTTTCTCCTACCCCCACTTTTTTTCCTTCCTTGGTCCCTACGTGCTTCGTTGAGCTGGTCTCACTTGTGCTTCAGTCGTCAAGACCTCCAGTTGGAACCTATCTAGGGCTCGTCTCCTCTCCTCGAGAGGCCATGTCCAGATCTTAACTAACGGTCGCCTGGATCGCCTACTACAGAAATGACTAAGTACCATGTCCTTCAACATATTTTAATCGCTTTTAATTAGCTATACGCTTTTAATACCGTTTTATAGACAGTGAGAAGTTGCTAAATGTTGTTCAATTGCAATATTCTCGGGATTTTCGATGTCAGGCTTTGTCTATCTAAGACAGCTAATCTTGTAAAACGAAGCAGCATTTCTTGTGCATGTTAACTGAGAATGAGCTCTCACACCGTGGGATTCTTATTAAACTTAATACTGTCTGTAGAAAATTTAGCTCGTTCCACCGCTGGACTTTATTTACCCAATTCAACAGTTATGATTGTTCTGGAATGTTCCACGCCAAACAATTCATCTACAAGCTAAACCTTCGAGTATTTTCCACTCACACATGGGAATACTTTTTCTAACCAAGGAATTTTCTTTATGAACAGCTGATCAACACCTAATTTGTCTTCCTTCGTGGGGATTCGTCCGCTGCATTCAACTATAACCTACAAATTTTAAAATGCAATAGACTCTCGCAAACCAAAATTCAACTAGTTATTCACATAACTGTAACCACTTTCCTTTCTATAAACTTTCTGTGCTACAATAGTGAACTTTTCAACCACGTCAATAGACTATAGTGAAACCAGTGCTCGTTCAACTTCTCATCCGCGCCGCGCCGCGCTCGTCCGAGAAAAATAAATAAGGCCAAGAACTTTCTCCACAAAGTTCCTATTTCCTCTTCCACAACCACTCTTTACTAACAAATTAGGTTAATACTTAAATTTATGTCTATTTCAATGAGGCCTCGCCAAACCATAGGCGCCCTCCCAACTTATCTCCATTTATAACTTATTCATTTTGTTTAAATATCAGCAGTTAGAAACTGCCTATTCATTTATTTTATTTTCTTGCTAGTACAGGAATTGTTTATGTTCTAAGTACTCAACTTTTCATTAATCTCGTTGATCCAGGTTTCACGAAAGGGTAACTTGCCCTATTTTTCCCCGTGATCCTGTTTAAACATAGAAGTTCTAGAAACTTCTTCTTGATTTTTCTCTTCAGGTTTCACAATAAGTGACCTGCCCTATTTGTATAAATTATAATCGTAATTACTGTACAAATATAAGAAGTTATAGAAACTTCTACTTAATTTCTCTCTCTTTTTTTTTGTTTTAATTTCATCTTTGTTATTTGTTCATACTTTTAAGATTCCCACACAGAAATTCTTAAAGTACTCACATTGTATCTCACCAATTCGGCAAAGCTAGATTTACTTTATAATTATTGTTACAAACGTTAAAACTGTCTAATTTAAGCACAACTTTTAAAATCTTATTCAGATTTGTAGTGCTTACCACAAGTCTTAAACTTGTACCCAATTTAACGTTGTTTATTAATTATAAACCTGTTATCGTTAGGTTTCAGATTTTCACATGTTGTAAACTTTTCTATATCACAATCGAGATCTAAATGTTGTTAATTCTTCCTGGTTTGAACAGGGTGGTTTGTAAAACAAGGATTTCTTGGTAATTCGTGGATTCCGAATGACTGTATTTGGACTGTATGTTAGGGAAGCCTAGATGATAAACTAGACACCGGCCGCGAAAGCCTACGATATAAATTTGTACGCCTCTACGGGGAGGACACTCACTCCTACCGCAGGAGATTGGACATTCTACGCCAGAAACGATCGCGCTTGCTGAGCTCACTTGCCTTTTTGAAACGCTGCAGAGACTACGACATTTCTTCTAAGTTTATCAAGGTAAAACATCATATTTCTTCGCCTGCAGCGAGGAGAATTTTACTCCGAACTGATAGTGCCTTATTACGTGAACGAGTCCGGAACTGCCGTCGTGAATTAGATATGGTGACGCGAGAATTATATGACATACACTTCAAGCTAATGCTACGACTGTCTCCTGACGATTGGACGATGTTGGATAACATAACCGCAAGGCAAGCAGATACCATATTACAAGAAACAACAGCTACACATATAAAGAAATTTGACTTGCTGCAACAAAGGCAGAAACCACCTTCAACTTATGCACTAGATAGGAAGCGCATAGTGATCAACATGTCATCCCTGCCACTGAACGAGCCAAGTATGAACCTGTTAGCCAAAGGACTTAATTACGCAATCACGCCGAGACGCCCTCCGACGGAAGCTATTATACGCGGATTAGAATCTTCTATTCGTCATCTACCAGCCTTAGAAGCAGAAGAAATTAGAGCAGAGGCCTCTCAGATCATCAAACATGCCAGGCCCGTTTCAAGCAACATCAGCAGAGAAGAACGCCAGGCCCTTAAAGAGCTACGAAGCAATGAAAGCATTACGATTTTGCCAGCAGACAAAGGGAATGCTACTGTTGTATTCGATACCCAAGACTACGTGGATAAAGTTCACAGCCTCCTTTCAGACCCAGCCTATAAGGCGATCCCGAAGAACCCCATAAGGATGATAGAACTAACGACGACGCGGCTAATTAAGGGGTCATCTATTCCAGAGGAGAAGCAGAAATCCCTAGTGCCTCGCTACTCAAGAACTCCCACGTTCTACGGCCTACCAAAAATTCACAAGCCCGATGTGCCTCTGAGGCCCATAGTTAGCGCCATAGCGTCCCCAACTCACGCCCTAGCTAAATATTTGAACCAGGTCCTGCAGCCATTATTCCCTCCGCCAGCCTCTTACGTGGAAAACTCGCAGCACTTCATAGATATCATAGCTAGTATAAACCTGAGTGACGGTGATCTACTGGCAAGCTTCGATGTGGAGTCCCTATTTACCAGAGTTCCTGTACCGGACGCCACACAGTTAATCAGGGAAAAACTTACAGCCACAGGAGGTCCAACGGACTTAGTGGATTTAACTGAACACTGCGTTAACTCCACAGTCTTCGTATTTAATGGGCAAATGTTTCAGCAAACGGAGGGAGCAGCCATGGGTTCCCCCCTCTCTCCTCTATTGACTAACGTGTTCATGGCCAACTTCGAAGAAGAAGCGATAAAGGAGAGCCCATTGAAGCCTAAGTGTTGGTTCAGATACGTAGACGACGTCTTTTTGATATGGGAACATGGACGCACCACACTTCAGAACTTTCTAGACTTCATGTGCTCCAGACATCCGAGCATGAAATTTACAATGGAAGTAGAAGATATTAATCAGCTGGCCTTCTTAGACGTTCTGCTCTATAAACGAACAGATAAAACGCTCGGACACAGGGTTTATAGGAAAGATACTCACACAGATCGGTACCTGCATGCTAACTCGAGTCATTCTCCACCGCAGAAAGAAATGGTAGCTAGAACACTCATCACCAGAGCCAATCACATTTGCGATAAGGATAGCGTAATTGAAGAGAAGAAACGAGTTTGGAACACGCTCCAAGCTAATGGCTACAGCAAAGGACAGATAAATAGGGCCACACGGAAAGTAGAACAAAGCCGAAGAACTGGCAAAAAGAACGAAGATAGGTCCTACCATAAAGCCTTTCTGCCGTACGTACAGGGGTTGACTGATCGAATCGCCAGGCTGCTAAAGAAACATAATGTGACAACGGTGATGCATCCAATAAACAAGCTGACGCAAGTGGTGCGTAAATCAACTGACATTAAGCAGCCAAACCAGGACGCAGGTGTTTACAAAGTGCCTTGCTCCTTTGGACAGGTTTACATTGGACAAACTAAAAGACGCGTTTCTATTAGGATATCAGAGCACATTCGAGACACGAAACAGATAAACTACAGATCTGCAATAGCTGAACATGCTGACGTCACGAGACACGCCATCGAATTTGATAAGGTCGAAACTGTTGCTAAAATTCCCGGATATCAAAACAGGTTAATTAGAGACGCAATAGAGGTCGTGAAGCATCCCAATAATTTCAATCGCGAAGATGGTTTCAATCTGAGCAACACTTGGAAAGTGCTCCTAGCGCGCAACTGACAGCGGCGCAGACCAATCAGAGAGCAGCGTGACGACAATGCAGGCCAAGCAAGCACCTCTGTCTGGCATGACCGTTAGTTTGAGTACGGACACCAACTCGTACCTACCCATGATTAAGGCTGCTGCAATGTCAGCCGAAACGTCGGGAAATAATCACCGATATACGACGCGGCTCCATCCTGTAAGCCTAGATGATAAAATACCTGTACAGTAAACGAAGCTAAATTCACGTGCCTAGTTAAGCGTATTTATACCGAAGTTTCCTGAACAGAATGGAGGAACACTTATTCATAAAAAATTAGCCAGATTGGTTGATTCATACAAATCCTAACACTGAGACAGTTCTGTTGCCATCAAGTAACATTCCAGAACAATCATAACCGTTGAATTGGGTAAATAAAGTCCAGCGGTGGAACGAACTTAGTTTTCTATAGACAGTATTTAGTTTAATAAGCACGCCAAATGCTCTCACGCAGATCCTACAGCTCACTCAACAAATTGCCACCCTCACTGCACAATAAATCATAACATCTACCCACCCTGACCCACGCCATAGTGGCAAAGTGACTGCTCGGGGGATAGGCCATGACCAACTCCACCCGGAATGGCTCCCCGCCCGCCTGGGCAGCTAACATATTCACCCAAGTACACGAGGACATTACATACTGGCTAAACTACACACCAAACTGTGCAACCTCACAACCAATCAAATCACACCACAATAATAATAATAATATCGTATGGCCTCGGGTGCCTGGTGCAAGCTTTGTTAATTGACACCCAGAGGGTAGCTTGCATGTCGAATTTCGTCGTTCCTTTGAACGCTATGAAAGTCAAGGAGGTTAGATATCTAAACTCCTTGACACTACAGCGCTTTCAAGTAGAGAATGGAGGAACTTTGTGTTGGCGGAAAATCCCGAGATTAATTTTGCCATTGAACACGGCCTACTGAATTCAAATGGGTTCTTTAACATGCCAACAACGTATGACATGAGCGTCGTGATTTTTGTCGCCTTCAAAAATCACTTACCAAGGCCAGTGGCGAACCTGCAATCTTGGGGTTGGTAGTCCGACACTATAACCACTCACCCACCGTGGCCACCACAATGAAATACCGGTACATACAAAATCAAATTCAAACTCAAATCATTCATTCCCATCTCAAAAAAAACAGCGAGGCTTATTATTATTATTATAAATCTAAACCAAATACCTAGTGAAGGTCTAAACTTTTCATACTACCAAGCTAACCCACTAGAGGACTTTTCTTCCTTTCCTATTTTACGTAAATTAAAAACTTAACCATTTTTCAAATTATTATTATTATTATTAAATCCTGTAAAAGCCTCCGTGGCTTAGGCGGCAGCACGCCGGCCTCTCACCGCTGGGTCCGTGGTTCAACTCCCGGTCACTCCATGTGCGATCTGTGCTGGACAAAACGGAGGCAGACAGGTTTTTCTCCGGGTACTCCGGTTTTCCCTGTCAAAATTTCATTCCAGCAACACTCTCCACTATCATTTCATTTCATCTGTCATTCATTTAATCATTGCCCCAGAGGAGTGCGTCAGGCCTCGGCAGCCGGCACAGTTCATATCCTCGCCGCTAGATGGGGGCTTCATTCATTCCATTACTGACCCGGTCGGAGACTGGAAACAGGCTGTGGATTTTCATTCATTAAATCCTGTAGCTGTTGCTGTGAAAGCTGCACAACACCAAATCATGGCGAGCAAAAACAAATCTAATGTCGATCTCTAAAAACAATTATTCACCAAAAATCAAATTACAAATTACTTCACAAATTCATTTCCCCATCTGCCATTAAAGCTGGAGAAGCCAAACCTCAAATTTTTAATCCTCCGTTAGGCGCGCGGGCTACAGTTGTAGCCCAGCCATTTTGTTTTCGTCCCCACTCCAGGGGGCACTGGCAAAAGAGGGAGAGACTCTGAGTACCTTCCTTTGTCACTCTGTTCTCGGGATTTAGTGTGCGCTGGCACCAGGGGGGTGAAACAACTATAGATCCTTCGCTTCCAAAGCCCTCATGGCGACTGACGAGTTTGCTGAACCGCCTTGTGGAGCGCCAGTGGTAGCGCTGCTGGCCAACTCGGCTGCTATTGGTTGAAATCCAACTAGATTCCTATTGGTTATTAATTCAAATTTTTCTGTACAGGTGTGTTGTGTATTTCTGTACAGCCCAGCTGCGTATTTTGGTGTCTGTTCTTATTTTTCAGTGTGGTCGTGTGTTTTTGCATATATTATCAGTTTTGTGGACTTTATTTGATACTACCAACAAGATCACCCTTCACAGGATTATGCCCTAATACGGTAGGTGTTTATTTATTTTAGTAGTCTCGTGTAGTGTAGCTACCAGGATATGATTTTAATATTATGGCTTTTGAATTGTGTGCTTTATTGTTTAATAATAATAACTTCGTTTGCAGTATTTTCAATTAATTATATTCTTCGCTACTGTAGCTGATGAAGTAGGCTATTGTGGGTTCTCAACTAGATGAAATATCTCTCTCTTCTGCCTTTATATAACCCTACTTTATTGAAACGGGGAGCTATACGTAGAAAGGCAGTAAACTGATTATCTCATTGTATTTATTTTCATTTTTCAGGGCATGAGGCACTCCAAGGAAGGCATCAGATTAGGTCTTTATACTACAGTTGTCCAGTAATGAGACCAGACAGCCTACTAGTTGGAATAACCTGAACTGTTGTCCAAACAGTGGAAGAATAGTCCTATTTCGGCAAAAGTAAGTTATTGATGAGACTTTGATCTATTAACTGTACACCAGTTTTAATGTAGACCTATGTGGGTAGGTCAAGACGTTGATAGGGCATGCTGTTATAGCAATACACTAAGTTCATGCCTTCGTGTAATGAATTCACATATTACACTGTCATGTGTTGTGTGTGTAAGGTAGTTGAGGCACTGGAATGTGTCATACTGCTTTTCATAGTAAGTAACATAAAATGTCCCCATCAGGAATGGCACATACTCTATGGTACGGTACCTAACAACCATATTGCAGTGGCTTAGGCCTAGTCAAGATATGAAGGAGGCCTTATTAGGAATAGTTGCAGTCGTTGCATCATTTAGCCTTTCGAATATGGTGGACATCAGCCCCATATACTTCTTGATTACAAACTGTCTGATCGTATGTGTAATTATCATGACTGTACTAATGTGTGATGGTGCAGTGGTCAAGCCGCTTGCCTCTCACCAAGGTTGATATGGATCCCCGTTAATGCATGTGAGATTTTCAAAGTGAAATGTTATGCCCTATGCTTTGGATTCCACATTAAAAAGTGGTGATGGTCATGATAACAACTGTCACATAAAGCTATCAGGTTCTTTTCCTTGTGTGTGTTATTGAGGCAAGAATTGACAAAGTGGCAGATGTGGTCATAAGTTGGGTTTGGAAGGTAGCATAGTTAATAATTACCGTACAGCTGGCTAAGCTGTAAGGAGAGAGACTGTTGGGGATGTCGCCATATTTGAAAATCTCAGTCCTCCAGACATAATAATGACAATAGGCATTTACATTTTATTTTTATTAAATGCTTTTGTGGGGAGTTAGAGCTATGTGGGGAAGAAGAAATGCCATCCCAAGTGGTCTAGGATAGCGGGAAATTATCTGTTAGGTGCACAGAGATCTTTTTTCTTGGTTTGTCAATTTATTTGATCTCTGATTTAAAAAAAAATGCCCGTGTAAACGGTACACACAATTTACAGTACTAATCTACTGAATGGCTCACTGAGTAGTATTGAGACATTTGAAGTTGTACAATCCTCACTGTAATTCATTTGTAAACATATAACTTAATATTTTTGCCATTAGGCCTACAACAGTTATTAAGACTACATAACTCAATCACAAAAACAAATTCAAAACTTGTTGCATCAAGATTAGTTTACAGTACTAATTGATAGGCTAATTATGTAACAAATGCCAGCGTTAGCTTTCATCTGGTTGCATGAATTATTATGATCATTTGCTGCATATTTTCCTTCTTCCATGGATGTCCTTAGTTATTTTTTTAAGGTGGGCTGTCTAACATCACACAGACCTTTCTGCGTTAGTTTACCTTGGGGTAAATTGTTAACTTCTGAGATGGTGTGCTTGTTCTGATGTAAGTTAATGGCTAGAGGCATTCTCCACTTGAAGTTACTTAGTATTCATTAGGGCAGCATTATCCTAACATGAAGGCTACAGTGGCATTCAGCCAGCTATAATGAGGCCTATTACACTCTTCCTGGACAATGAAGAATGTAATTTTATTCTATTATAATTATTAATATTAATAATACTGTAGAATGAAAATTATAGGATACACTAGTTTTCCCACAGAGCACTTGTCCTCTCTTTGCATGAGCAATAAAAATTCTGTTTGTGCATGCTTAACATTTACACCCAAGGAGTAGCCTAGCTGTTTACTGAAGTTACAAGTTTTCACTCAGATATCAATATTTCTTGTCCAGTCATTGTCCAACATCTTTACAATTACAATGTTATAGTTATGTATGACGATTATTCACTAACGGAATGCCACTTGTTATTAGGACTGACTCCTGTAGTCTCGAGGTACATATTGAGCTCTTCCAAGACATTTAAGTTTGGTCTGAGGGTTGAAATGGGGTACACTCACCCTCATGAGGCAGACCTGAGATGAGATGGGTTTGATTTTCAACTTAGCCATCACAGAAATGGTTTTCTAAGGTTTTCCACCTCTATGCCACGGTGGTTCCTAAATTGAGGCCACGACCGCCTCCTTCCGAATCCCAGCCTCCATTACAAATACACATACACTTGCAGCCATCACAATGACACAGGTTATAATTAGAGATTCCACACACACATGCCCTGAGTAAACAGGGTTACATGATCATGATGTTGTAAAGCCTCTTAATGAATCAACATTGACTGGCATAGTAACTGGAACAATATTTTTCTATTACAGGTTTGCTATTTGTGTGGCTCTACCGTGTGATGACAGTTATCTACTGGGACAATGGCTTGGCGAAATTAAATGGTGCTCTTTTTTTTAATGAAAATGTTATGTTGAATTAATATCTGTAAAAACTAGAAAAGAATATACTGTATATCGCAGCATAACAACTTATTTTAGTCTCATTTTATCCTTCAGAATTCCTTATCTGCATCCTGAGTCCTTGCAGTATCATAATTCATTAGACAGGTCGTTAATTACTTCATATATTTTATTGGATATGTGTAATTTGTATTGGTGATGGCCTTGTATTCATATTAGTGTGCTGCAATCCTTTCTTGATAAGCTTGTAGGCCTAATAGGGTGTATTAATTTGTAAATTTGGTCAACACCTGAGGTGAACTAAACAGTTCTTCACAATGTTATTTATATTATTGTGCCACTGGATAACCCTACTTAAGGACTGGAGAGAACCCACAACTGTTAACACTTCTATCTGTTTGGTATTATATTGTAACATATTACTGTAGAGTGGATGATTGCTATGCAGCTAGTTTTACAGGGCATGGGTGAAAATCCAACCACCATATTATTTTTAAAAATTAATTAAAATCCTAAAAAGCAATGTCATTGTTGGAAAAAATAATAAAAACAGCATATAATACTAGAAAAGTAAAGGGATGGGGGGGGGGGAGGGGGAGGAGGAGGGCTGCCGCGGTACAGGTTTCAAATCGCCCGCGTTTGAAATTTAGTACGCTGAGCCGCCGACAGGTAGACGGCTGAGCCGGCGGATGACGTCATACTGGCAGTTGTAATCGGAATCGAATTTAAAGCCTCAGTTACCGTTCTCCTATACTGTTCTGTGGCTGGCACTGCTTGCTGAACGTTTCTTTCCGCTATTTCGCTTCAAAGTTGGTTGGGCTACAGCCGTAGCCCGCGCGCCTATCCGTGTTATGGCCGGCAGTGATGAATCTCGTATTGTGAAATGGTTGGATGACGACAGTGAATTAGAATCGGAGGTGGATATTGAGAGTGATGAAGGGGAGGAGGCTCTCGTGACAGAGGAGATCCATAACTCTGACACTGAGGAAATTATAGATGGCGAAGCAAGTGCGATGGAGGATTCTGATGTGCCTTCCGAAGAAGAGCAACACGTGCCACGCAACATGTTTTACTATGGAAAAGATAGGTTTAGGTGGCGAAGGGATATTGTAGCCCCCAATGTTCGTACTCGAGCACACAATATTGGTATGCACTTTCCAGAGCCGAAGGGGAGAGCCAGGAATGCCCAGTCAGAGCTTGAATGTTTTGAACTCTTTTTCGATGCTAATATTGTGAAAACAATAACTAGGCTACATGTACAAACATGTATATTCAGGAGGTGAAAGAGAAGTTTGTCCGTGAGAGAGGCGCAAGACCTACATATGAGACAGAAATTCGTGCGTTCATTGGAATGTTATTGCTCACTGGTTGTTTGGGAGTAAACCGAAGAAATAGCAATCAAGTATTGGACAATTTCCGTGGATCTGGAGTCGAGTCATGTTATCTTGCTAGAGCGAGAAAAGGTTCCATTTTCTTTTGTGTTGCCTTAGGTTCGACAATATACGTGACCGCGCATTGCGCCGAGAATTGGACCGATTTGCACCAATCAGGGAAATATTTGGGATGCTCGTTGAAAATTTTCAAAATTCACTTTCACCCAGTGAGTACTGTACCACCGATGAACAGTTGGTTGCATTCAGGGGAAAGTGTCCGTTCAATGTGTACATACCCAGCAAACCAGCTAAATAGGGAGTAAAAATGTATGCTTTGGTTAGTGCAAGGAATATTTACACTGTGAATTTAGAGGAGTACATTGGAAAACAGTCAGATGGAAGTCCCTTCCTAACGTCAAACTCTACTGGTGACGTCGTTCTGAGAATGGTCCAGCCCATTCAAGGTACGAATCGAAAATTTACAGGGGACAACTGGTTCACTTCCGTTCCTTTGATAGAGAATTTGTTCACCGAGAAGAAGCTGACGTACCTTGGGACTGTTCGTAAGAACAAACGAGAGATTCCAAAAGAGTTTCAGGCCAACACTTATCGTAAGGAACATTCATCTCTGTTTGGGTTCCATAAAGACATGACCCCCCCCCCCCCCCAAAAAAAAAAGGCAGTGTTGGTGTTGTCGTCAATGCACCATGACAAAGAGACTGATATTGAAACGGGTGACCAAGAAAAACCTGTCATGGTTACATGCTATAATCACACTAAGGTTGGATTGGACGTTTTAGACCAGATGTGTGCCAAGTATGACGTTGCCCGCTGCACCGAACGGTGGCCGATGGTGGTGTTTTTTGATCTTGTGAACATTAGTGGCATTAACGCCTCACGAGTGCACACTGCAAATCATAACTATCAGCCTACACCAAGACGAAAGTTTCTGGAAACCATTGAATGGGAATTCATGAAGCCTCAGATCGCCAAACGTGCTGTACTGCCAATGATGATGATGATGATAATTGATGTTTTAAGGGGCCTAACATCTAGGTTATCGGCCCCTGATGGTTTGTGTGATCGTGAAGATGAAAATGAAATGCAAACTTAAAACTAAAAACTAACTACTATCCTACATACTAGAAGAAGAAATGGAAAACGAAAGGAGAATAAGGCAAATAAAGGACAGGAGGAAAAGAAATGCCCTCAACCCTCGAAGAAAGCGGATTGAGGGACTTGGAAGGAAGGAGAGCCACGAAAGGCAGATAGGAAAGTGAAAGAGGAGAAGGTCCGCCCCAAAGGTAAGGGACAAAAGGGGAAAACGGACCCAGCTCAGGAATCCCTCGGGGTCGCCAACTCCCGAACTCACCAGCCGTGAGCCCCTGAGGGTGTAGGATTATCTAGGGTGCACCAAAAGTGGTGGGGCTACATACACCCGGCCTCCTTGAGGGCCTTGAGCAGAAGGCAGGAGATAACATGAAAACAAAAAGAAGGCTGACCCCTCGCAAAAGGAGGGAATCAGAAAAGATGAGACAAGGGCCAATTAAGGCGGGAAAGGAAGATACTCCCTAGGCCTCGGATACCCTAATACCATCGGGGTAGGAAGAGAACAAGAGTTGACCAAGTGAGGTCGACAGGAAAGAAGACAGAGAGGAGCCCGGCACAAGTAAGTGGAAGCAATGCCGGACTCAGCTGGGGTCCCGTGGTCGCCAACCCACGTCCCACTAGATGTGAGCCCCTGAGGGGACTGCCAATGATTCTGGCTCCCCTGAGAAGGTGAGCTAAGGATCTTTTAGGAATTATAGACGAATTCCGTGCACTTCAGATCCAAGACAACAAAGTTGGCCGGTGGTTCCTCTGTGGACGTGGGAAAGACAGGTCAACAAGAAAGAGTTGCATGCGCTGCAGAAGAAAGGTGTGCCCTCAACATTCAGCGCTGATGTGTCGAGAATGCTTCGATGAGTGACTGTTCAGAATTTGAAAATGAACAGATACTGTCAGATTTGATGCCAGTGAAAATTGCGTACAAGAGACGCGTCAAAGGATTCATTCATTAGGCATGAGGAACCTGCACTAATTTTTAGTTTCAGTTTTTTTTTTTGTAAAATTTAATTGTGTGTTAAAAATTAAATAAATTCTTTAAAAATAGGAAATTGTTTAACATTTTCTTTATTTTAACAATGCAAATACCATATAAATATTGTTTTATTGGTTAGAATGTTAGTGGTCTACTTCCGCCATGCAAACATTTTGGCAAGAAAGCCCGTTTCTCGTATTATTGTTGTCGGTGTGATGTTGGGTTGTTTGTAAATCCATAAATTTTCATTGATATTAACTTTAATACATGTGTCTACGAAATATATATGTTTGGTGAAAATATGCATTCATAGTAATTAAAACCGGAGCTTTAAACTTGGACTGAATTTGAATCAAGTCAAAATTGAAACCTTTGGTTTATTTACCTTTAATAATTTTCAAAGGGTTAAAATGTATAAATTTTAGAATAGCAATGTACAGAATAGTCCAAAGATCAATATAGTTATCTTTTCTAACTTTTAAGATTAAGGGTTAAATAAATGCCGTTGAAATATGGCCGTGTAGCTAAACATGGCGCGCCTGATGGAGGGTTAAAAACACAATTTTAAGCCACGGAGAGGAGCCCAGTAGGGCACCGGGACTGGCAAAAACAAAGTCGCTGGTCGCGCTACGCGCTCCCAGCTTCCTGCTGGCGCGCTCGCCCTGTGATCACGACAGAACCAGAGATCGATCGCACCGTCGTGCAGGTTTTATTCCTCGCAGAGAGACTGGACGCTGCAGACGTGATTACAGCCCTCGTCTTGAACGCGCTGCGCCAACCAGGATAGGTGTGTGGAGCATTAGGCAACAGGTGCTTAGGTTTTGTGGACATCGTTGGCAGTGCTTGCTTAGTCTGGATGTCATAAGTAATTGACTGTCTTGGGCTAGTTGGGCTTCACGTAGCGTCCCGCGTGCTGTCAAGGCAGTACGCAGAACGCATAGTAAGCAGCTTCACTCTCGGCATTTCTGGAGATATCTTGGCATACTTCGCTCAGCTAAAAGGGAAGGACTTCTACGACAGCGGCAGATTGACTTGGCAACAGCGCACATTCCATCTCGGCCCGCGCGGCAAGGTGTGGCACATTCCAAGCGAGCCAGGAGCCTCATCCCCTTGTTCTGGCCAGGACTGTCTGGGGGCACAGCGCCTAACGGGAACAAGGCTCACGCCTGAGCAAACACAGCGAGCTTCTACAGAACAGTTGCATAGTTAAAATCACAATCCATAACTACTGGCGAATCGCTTCTTGCCGAGGAAGGCACCTCATTAAAAATAACGAAGCCTGAAGCGACCGACAGTAGTTGTATTTTCTAGGTCCCCGAAACTCACTCGTGTGAGAAGAGTTCGATCCCCGACAACGGAATTGCATCAACATACCGATACGCAGCGTGAACACAAACACAACTTCCCCTCAAGGGGAAAAACTCAACATGGCATCAACTAGCACTGCACCAGACCCGCTACCGACGCCACCAAATCAGGCGCCACCTGCGATACTTACACAACGTCCACCTCCCGTTGAAGTGCAATCAGGAGTACCCTGGAAAGATCTGCGCAAAATAATTAACGCACGGTCAAACTAACTAAAAACTAATTGGACAGAAACTATATTTCTACACTCACCCACTAACAAGACGTACCATGAAAAAGGTAGTAATCAGGCCACGCCCCATAGACACAACTCCAGACAAAGTCAAGGAAGAGCTCAGAGCCCTTAGGCTTAAAATAGAATACGCCCAGCAGATGACAAGCAACAAAACAAATCCTTAAACTAACGCCCACACTCGCAACCCCCTTCCGCTATTCCCGGTAGCTTTTGAACCCACGACTGAAAATAAAGAAATGTACCAAATCACACAGCTATTTAACAATTCAGTCACCGTTGAAGATTTCACCCCAAAGAACCCCGTTAGGGTCACCCAATGTCACAACTGCCAGAACATTGGTCATTCTAAAAAACATTGCCATCTCCCTCCCCGCTGCCTAAAATGCGCACCATCACACGTCACCAGCGAATGTAAAAAAGCTTACGAGATTCCACCAACCTGCGCCAACTGCCAAGGCGAGCATGTCACCTCAAATCCAACGTGCAAAGCTATGAAAAAAGCACTGGAAAAACAGGAAGAAACCCATACAAAAAGAGAGGCAGGAAAGACAGGACACACTACCCCCTCAAAAAAGTCACAAACCAGCCCCCATTCCAGCCAGAAATTCTTGGCGCAAACCAACCACGTCCACCCACGAATTTAAACTCTCCACGTAATCCTTCCCAACAATTCAAGAGACCATGCGTCCAATATCAACCAGCAATAGATTTGAAGGCTTATCAGCAGAATCCGAATACGAGTCTGAATTCGAAGCCAACCTACCTTCAGAACCCGAAAATGAGGCAAAAACTCCAACCTCAAGAAATACAGAGCCAAGCAGCAAAGACCCAAAAATCAGACAACGAGGTCATCAGCCACTCACAGTCGTTCCTCGCCCACTCCTACTGACACCTCCCCTAGTCCACCACCAACAAATCGGCACAAAACAAACAATAGAAAACAGGAAAGTCAAAATACAACAGAGCAAGATAGCCAAATAACAATAGACCAGGATAGCCAAGCTACAGTAGAACAGGACAGCCAAGCTACAGTAGATGATGATGATGATGATGATAGACGTAGGCTAAATTCAAAATACGTACAAAATGCAATGTAGCGTCGAAATACTTACAAAATGCAACTGAAATTCAAAATACTTACAAAATGCAAATGAGATCGAAAATACGTACAAAATGCAATTAAGGATCAAAATACTTAGAAAATGCAATTGAAATTGAAAATACACAAAGCAATTCAGATTGAAATAGGCCCTATCCCAGTTCCAATCCAAATTATTCACAAAGTGCAATTGAAATTAAAATTCTTACAAATTGAAATTGAAAATGCTTACAAAATGTACGGTAGATTCAAACGACTCATGTGGATTGACAATACTTACAAAATGCAATTTAGATTGAAAATACTTGAAAATGAAAATCCACAGCCTGCTTCCAGTCTCCGACCGGGTCAGGAATGGAATGAAAGAAGCCCCTATCTAGCGACGAGGATATGAACGTGCCGGCTGCCGAGGCCTGACGCATTCCTCTGGGGCAATGATTTAGATTCATAATACCCACAAAATGCAATCAAAATATCAAAATATGTGCAAAATGCCCACCAAACAAAATGCAATTTAGATTCAAAAATCGTGCGAAACGCGGTCATGGTTGAAAATACTTACAAAATGCAATTGAAATCCAAAATACTCACTAAAAGGCCCGTCTACCTGCATTGAAAGACTTACTAAAAAGCAATTTAGATTGTCAATCTTTACAAAATGCAATTGAGGTTGAAAACAATCGCGAGATGTAATTTAGATAGAAAAAACGTACAAAATGCAACGTAGATCAAAAATGCCTTAAAGAAACCGCTAAAAGGGAATTTAGATACACGGTGAACCAAGTAACAAAAACAGTGCGGGAATCTTAAAGAGAAAAGGAAATATAAGGAAAAGAGGAGAGGAGAGGTGTGGGGAGAGAAGAGTGGGTCCGCCCCAAAGATAAGGGACAAAAGTGGAAAACGGACCTAGCTCAGGAATCCCTCGGGGTCGCCAACTCCCGAACTCACCAGCCGTGAGCCCCTGAGGGTGTAACATTACCGACGGTGCACCAGAAGTGGTGGGGCTACATACACCCTGCCTCCTTAAGGGCCTTGAGCACAAGGCAGGAGGTAAAAGGAAAAGAAAAAGAAGGCTGACCCCTCACAGAAGGAGGAAAGAAGACGGAGATGATGATGATGATGATGATAATTGTTGTTTTAAGGGGCCTAACATCTCGGCTATCGGCCTCTGATGGTTTGGGTGATCGTGAAGATGAAAATGAAATGTAAACTAAAACTAACTACCAACCTACATACTAGAAGAAGAAATGGAAAACTAAAGGAGAAAAAGGCAAATAAAGGACAGGAGGAAAAGAAATGCCCTCAACCCTCGAAGAATGCGGATTGAGGGACTTGGAAGGAAGGAGAGCCATGAAAGGCAGATAGGAAAGTGAAAGAAGAGAGGGTCCGCCCCGAAGGTAAGGGACAAAAGGGGAAAACGGGCCCAGCTCAGGAATCCCTCGGGGTCGCCAACTCCCGAACTCACCAGCCGTGAGCCCCTGAGGGTGTAGCATTATTTAGGGTGCACCAAACATGGTGGGGCTACATACACCTGGCCTCCTTAAGGGCCTAGAGCACAAGGCAGGAGGTAAAAGGAAAAGAAAAAGAAGACTGACCCCTCACAGGAGGGTGTCAGGAAAGATGAGACAAGGGCCAATTAAGGCAGGAAAGGAAGAGACTCCCCAGGCCTCGGATACCCTAATACCGTCGGGGTCAGAAGAGAACAAGAGTTGACCAAGTGCGGTCGACAGGAAAGGAGACAGAGAGGAGCCCGGCACAAGTAAGTGGAAGCAATGCCGAACTCAGCTGGGGCCCCGTGGTCGCCAACCCACGCCCACTAGAAATGAGCCCCTGGGGGAAGAAGACGGAGAGGAGCCCGGCACAAGTAAGTGGAAACAATGCCGGACTCAGCTGGGGCCCCGTGGTCGCCAACCCACGCCCACTAGAAGTGAGCCCCTGGGGGATTAGAACGAAAAGATTCACAAAACGAATAGATTGAAAAATACCCACAAAATGAAGGCTAGGTTCAAAATACGTACAAAATGCAATGTAGCGTCAAAATACGTACAAAATGCAATTGAAGTTGAAAATGCTTACAAAAGGTACGGTAGATTCAAACGACTCATGTGGATTGACAATACTTACAAAATGCAATTTAGATTGAAAATACTTGACAAAATGTAATTTAGATTCAAAATACCCCCAAAATGCAATTGAGAATCAAAATATGTGCAAAATGCCCACCAAACAAAATGCAATTTAGATTCAAAATTCGTGCGAAATGCGGTTTTGGTTGAAAATACTTACAAAATGCAATTGAAATTCAAAATTCTCACTAAAAGGCCCGGCTACCTGCATTGAAAGACTTACCAAAAAGCAATTTAGATTGTCAATCTTTACAAAATGCAATTGAAGTTGAAAACAATCGCGAGATGTAATTTAGATCGAAAAAACTTACAAAATACAACGTAGATTAAAAATACCATAAAAAATCGCTAAAAGGGGATTTAGATACACGGTGAACCAAGTAACAAAAAACAGGGCGGGAATCTTAAAGAGAAAGGAAATATAATGAAAAGAGGAGAGGAGGGGAGAGAGAAGGTGGTCCGCCCCAAAGGTAAGGGACAAAAGGGGAAAACGGACCAAGCTCAGGAATCCCTCGGGGTCGCCAACTCCCGAACTCACCAGCCGTGAGCCCCTGAGGGTGTAGCATTATCTAGGTTGCACCAGAAGTGGTGGGGCTACATACACCCTGCCTCCTTACGGGCCTTGAGCACAAGGCAGGAGGTAAAAGGAAAAGAAAAAGAAGGCTGACTCCTCACATAAGGAGGGTGTCAGGAAAGATGAGACAAGGGCCAATTAAGGCGGTAAAGGAAGAGACTCCCTAGGCCTCGGATACCCTAATACCGTCGGGGTCGGAAGAGAACAAGAGTTGACCAAGTGAGGTCGACAGGAAAGAAGACAGAGAGGAGCCCGGCACAAGTAAGTGGAAGCAATGCCGGACTCAGCTGGGGCCCCGTGGTCGCCAACCCACAAGATGTGAGCCCCTGGGGGAACTAATTTTATACAGGCCTAGACTAAAGCAGAAATGATAAATGCTATCAAGTGTCGAGCGGGGATTTGATGAACAATTTTGTGACTATCATTGATAATGAGAAAAAGTTGAACCTTCTCACAGGTTTGCCCGATTTTGTTATTTTGCATTGGTTGGTAGAGAATGTCAGTTTAGGATTTATAAACTTTCTATTTATGAACTTGTGGTGTTGACATTCATAACATTTAAGCAGAACCTGTCATTTTCATTGTTGAGTACTTTGTTTGGCAATATTGCCGCTACAACTCGCAAAACAATTGTTAACCCTAAACTTGGCAATGAATCCTGTGAGATACATATTTTTCTTCCTGTCTGACATCTCCAAAGGTCAAGTTTTGGCTTCTCTTGGCGATGTACCTATCTATCATGTGCTGCCCTCCCAGGAGCTATAGTGAAACTAGATACAATAATAAGACAAGCAAGAGGTCTTCAAGATGGCAGCTTACATGGACAGACCATGTGGTTCAGAGGTATGTAATATTAATTTTGTTAATATGTATTCATTATGTTTTACAAATACAGATCACAATATCTATTTAAATACCTTAATGTAAATCTTGTAGTTTATTATAATAATTATTTGAGTCTTCATAAATAGCGTATCTCACGAGTCATAACTCATAAGATACATTGCCAGGCCCCGGGAGATTCAAAACTATAAACGCAAATTGTACTCTTTGTACGTAAGAATGGAGGCTCATTCAGTTTGTTACTTATAAATTAATTATTTTCATTTTAGTAACTTAAAAACACTGAAAATAGTTTTAATGTATGAGTGTTAACATATTTCTTTCAGAAGAGGTTTTATAAGTAACGTGCTGAGGAGATTCTGTCCAAGCTGCCAGTTCAAGGGGCAGAATCTGATACGGAAGAAGATTCAGATGAAATAAGTTTATTTCAAACCTCAGAAAAGATTGATGTTGATGATAATTGTTGTTTTAAGGGGCCTAACTTCAAGGTTATCGGCCCCTGACGAAATGAAATGGCGTCAAATGAAAGGATGAAGATAAAAAAAACAGCTCACTGCTATGGATAACACGAAAATGGTTTAGATAAAATATAGACAGTGAGCCCCAACAATTATGCCTTATGTAGCAGGAAAAATACTTACAAAAAGGAACTCAGATTGAAACTACTCACCAAATGGAGAGCGGTAATACGTACATAAGGGAATTTCGAACGAAAATACTCACAAAAGGAATAGATTGAAAAATACGCACAAAATGTAGGTTAAGTCCAAAATACGTACAAAATGCAACGTACAGTCGAAATACTTACAAAATGCAAGTGAAATCAAAATACTTACAAAATGCAAATGTGATTGAAAATACGCACAAAATGTAATGTAGATTCAAAATACCCACAAAATGCAATTGAGAATTAAATACTTGAAGAAAGCGGCGTAGGTTGAAAATACAAAAGGCAATTGAAATTGCTTACAAAAGTTATGGTAGATTCAAACTTCTCATTTGGATGGACAATACTTACAAAATGCAATTTAGATTGAAAATAATTACAAAATGTACTTTAGATTCAAAATACCCACAAAATTGCAATTGAGACTTAACTACTTGAACAAAGCGGGGTAGATTGAAATTACAAAATGCAATTGAAATTCAAAATACTCACAAGAAGACCCCCCTATATTGAAAGACTTACTAAAAAGCGATTTTGATTGGCAATCCTTACAAAATGCACGTGAGGTTGAAAAACACTCACAAAATGCAATTTAGATACAAAAAAACTTACAAAATGCAACGTAGATTAAGAATACCTACAAAAAGGTGCGGGAATCTTAAAGACAAAAGGAAATATAATGAAAGGCGGAGAGGAGAGAAGAGGGGAGAGAGGGTCCACCCCAAAGGTAAGGGACAAAAGGGGAAAACGAACCCAGCTCAGGAATCCCTCGGGGTCGCCAGCTCCCGAACTCACCAGCCGTGAGCCCCTGAGGGTGCACCAGAAGTGGTGGGGCTACATACACCCTGCCTCCGTAAGGGCCTAGAGCACAAGGCAGGAGGTAAAAGGAAAAGAAAAAGAAGGCTGACCCCTCACAGAAGGAGGGAATCAGAAAAGATGAGACAAGGGCCAATTAAGGCGGGAAAGGAAGAGACTCCCTAGGCCTCGGATACCCTAATACCGTCGGGGTCGGAAGAGAACAAGAGTTGACCAAGTGAGGTCGACAGGAAAGAAGACAGAGAGGAGCCCGGCACAAGTAAGTGGAAGCATTGCCGGACTCAGCTGGGGTCCCGTGGTCGCCAACCCACGTCCCACTAGATGTGAGCCCCTGGGGGCCTCAGAAAAGGCAGAGTACACAGTGTGTTCTCCTAATTTTGAATTTGAGGGAGAAGACATGCTACACTTGGCCTAAGTGATGATCCTGACATTAATAACGCACAATGTGCAAAATATATTAATTATATCAGGCTCAAGAATCCGAGCCAAGTTCGGTCAGAGAGATCGCTCTCTTCCTGCACTCCATTGCGTGATATGTATCACACTGTTCTCCACACAAAACATGTGTACACTCATTAATAGAGGCGGGAATTTGCCTATTTGCCTATTTTATTCCTGTGTTTAGAAAAGTTGGCTTTCGAGATATAAATCCGATTTAGATTTAGATTTCGTTGGTTTTATTGTGCCTATAAATGCCCATTTCAAGGGTTTGTGCCTATTTGGAGTATAATTGCCTATTTGATGCCTTTTGACTGTATTAAGTGCATTATATTGCAGCTGGTGTGCTCGACAGAATTATATTCTCATTTCTCAATATGTGTTTACCCCAGGAACAAGAATGGGAATTCTCGGAATTCACCAGAAATAGCGCCTGGGATCTCGATATTAAGCCTCCAAACCTTCGTTTTGTAGGGCTATTTCGCTTTTCTTTTTATTGAATATGTACCCGTTAGTATGTCTGTGAATTAATATCATAAACTTTATGCTGATTGAATTACAAAAGAACTAACTTAGTGCCATGTTTTAGCGTTTTTTCAATCTCGATATTAAGCCTCCAAAGTTAAAAACTCTTCGTTTCAGGTATCGTCCCCTTCAAAAGCCGCGTTAGGTTGGCGCTGCAACCTAACTGTGAATTAATATACAGTATATCCTGTGCGCGCCTGAGTGTTGAATGGGCAGGCAGTTAAAAGCAGCTAGGAGGGATGCGATCCATTGCAGTTAAAATGCCGCGGCGATCACAGTGGGCTGTTGCTGTAACCTATCTTGTGTTGAATGGACAGGCAGTTTAAAGCAGCTTGGAGGGATGCGATCTAACTGGCAGCGGGAGTAGCATGGCCTCTTACCGAGATAGATGGAAACTTGGTGGTCCCGTCTTGAACTACTGTTGCCATGCAGCCAGGAGGGATGCGGTCCAGCTGGCAGTGAAAATGCCGCGGCGTTGGTGCTGTAACCTATCTTGTGTTGAATGGACAGGCAGTTTAAAGCAGCCAGGAGGGATGCAATCCAGCTGGGAGTGAAAATGCAGCCGCGATCAGTGCGTTGGTGCTGTAACCTATCTTGTGTTGAATGGGCAGGCAGTTTAAAGCAGCCAGGAGGGATGCGATCCAGCTGGGAGTGAAAATGCAGTGGCGATCAGTGCGTTGGTGCTGTAGCCTATCTTGTGTTGAATGGACAGGCAGTTTAAAGCGGCCAGGAGGGGTGCGATCCAGCTGGGAGTGAAAATGCAGCGGCGATCAGTGCGTTGGTGCTGTATCCTATCTTGTGTTGAATGGACAGGCATTTTAAAGCAGCTTGGAGGGATGCGATCTAGCTGGCAGTGGGTGTAGCATGGCCTCTTACCAAGATAGATGTAAGCTTGGCGGTCCCGTCTCGAGCTACTGTTGCTATGGAGATGGCCAGCCTTGCTATTACTTCATCAGTTTATTTTCTGCTTTTATTAGCCTTTGCTTGAGTGCAAAAAGGCCGAAATCAGAAGAATGAGAAAGACTATCGAAAATGCATGTTCCTTCTGGGTCCTAAACTATGTGTATGCAAAATTTGGTTGGGATTGGTGGAACGGTGTAGATTTGTATACGGAACAAATCCACCCACCCACATACATACATACAGTACATACATACATACATACATACATACATACATACATACATACAGACTTTCACTTTTATATATAAGATAAGTATGTTATTAAATTATAAGTTGCTTATTGTTAATTATTTTATAGGAATTAAATATGTTATTAAATTAAAAGAAATTTTTTCACGCCTATTTTGTTGCCTATTTTACACGTTAGTGCCTATTTATATGCCTATTTTGGCTATTCTAAGAGCCTATATGCCTGCCTATTTTAACGGTTTTTAGTGCCTATAATTCTCGTCTCTACTCATTAATAATGCCTTTCAAAATTCGCCTGCCGTTATGAATGGAAATGAACATGGAGATCAGGGTGAAAATGTGTCTTTCTGGGGAGCTCCTAAGTGGTTACTGATCCTGTGTCAACAATCAAGAGGTTTGTGAAGGAAGCAAGGATGAAATACAGATATTGACGGTCCTAAAATTGTCAAACTATAATACGCACATGGGTGGTGTGGATTTGTCAGACATGCTCGTCGCTTTATACCTAACATCTTTCGTGACCCATCGTTGATATACCTCAATATTTTCCCAGATTCTTGACATCTGTGTCAATAATGCATGGCTGTTATACAGAAGAGAACTAACTCAACTGCAAGAGAAAGAATCAATGCCTCTAAAGAGATTTAGGTGTGTAGTGAGTCAGGCCCCCGCATACAAAGCAAAGAAGCGTGGCCGACCTTCTGCTGAGAACTTGAAAGTACCATCAAATAAAATCCACCGACCGGTAGCACCCAGATGCAAGGTTATGTTTCTTAGAAAACAGGAACCGTTTTCTTTCTTAGCACACAAAATAACCTACCAGTAAAGACCTGTACTGTCAAACTTGTAATTTTGGACAATGGAGTGTTTTTCTTTGGTATTATTGAATGTGTTTCTTAGTTGTAGCCGTAAGGAAGTTTTAATGTTATCGTTAATCATGGTCATTTATTAGATTTTGGGTTAATTGATCAATATTATTATGTCCAATATTTGTTGTAATAAAAGCTTTTAATTCATGTGGATAGTCTAAAACTTGAGTTATTCTTTTTCTAGTTTGCCATACTTGGCAACGTATCCTGTAAGATACAACTCAAAAAGCGCCTAAACATAAAAGTGTCGATTTTCCACCAAATTTCTGTTGTTTCTCCTGCTTACCAGCACTTATTTCATGAAGTAGTAATTTTAAATCCAAGATCCAGGATTTGCCAAGTTCAGAAAGTTAGAAAGCTGTGGTACCATGGCCAGAGAAAGAAAAAAATAAATAGAATGCCCAAGAGTTTCGAAAACTTTAAAAATGTAAGAATTGCATCGGATTGTACTGAAATTTCAATACAAAAATGAAAATATTATGATGATGATAATTGTTGTTTTAAGGGGCCTAACATCTAGGTTATCGGCCCCTGATGGTTTGGGTGATCGTGAAGATGAAAATGAAAGGCAAACTTAAAACTAAACTAACTACTAACCTACATACTAGAAGAAGAAATGGATAACTAAAGGGGAATAAGCCAAATAAAGGACAGGAGGAAAAGAAATGCCCTCAACCCTCGAAGAATGCGGATTGAGGGACTTGTAAGGAAGGAGAGCCATGAAAGGCAGATAGGAAAGTGAAAGAGGAGAGGGTCCGCCCCAAAGGTAAGGGAGAAGAGGGGAAAACGGGCCCAGCTCAGGAATCCCTTGGGGTCGCCAACACCCGAACTCACCAGCCGTGAGCCCCTGAGGGTGTAGCATTATCTTAGGTGCACCAGAAGTGGTGGGGCTACATACGCCCGGCCTCCTTGAGGGCCTTGAGCAGAAGGCAGGAGATAACATGAAAAGAAAAAGAAGGCTGACCCCTCGCAGAAGGAGGGGATCAGGAAAGAGGAGACAAGGGCCAATTAAGGCGGGAAAGGAAGAGACTCCCTAGGCCTCGGATACCCTAATACCGTCGGGGTCGGAGAAGAACAAGAGTTGACCAAGGGAGGTCGACAGGAAAGAAGACAGAGAGGAGCCCGGCACAAGTCAGTGGAAGCAATGCCGGACTCAGCTGGGGTCCCGTGGTCGCCAACCCACGACCCACTAGATGTGAGCCCCTGGGGGGAAAATGAAAATATTTAGTGTGCAGGATTAAACTGTAATAACATTATAAGTCGGGGCTCACAGTTAAATTTATGACTGATGTTACGCCAGCTGTCTCGTGAGTCCTGCATATGGAGAAAAGGCGAAAGATAAGACAATTTTTGGCCAGTCAGGACTTATATCGCTAATGGAGGTAGGGGAAGCTATAATGGTAGGTAAAGGTTTTTTAATTGACAGTTCTTGTGCTCAACACAAGATAACCTTGATTCCACCTCCAATCTGAGAAGGAAAGAAAGTTTCAGTCGCAAGGAGGCCCTCTTAAAAATACAGACTGCAAGTTCTAGAGTGCGAAGTGAACGATCCAATAACAGGATTAAAATGTTCAAAATATTTGCCTTAAGTTTGAGATGTGTTTGTTTGGCATTGTTAATGAATGTTTTCTCACTGTGTCCGGGCTGGAGCACGATGGTGATACCACTGATCACATGTTCGGCCGAGGTCTGATTATTAAAGTTAAATTTACCTATTGAAATCAATGTCACACTAGCGCTTTTAAAGAGTAAGTGGAGTATCACATTTTGCCAGCTGCTAGAGGAAGTAAGCTCTTCACAGCGGGGAGTCCCACTTTGCCATGGTCAAGAAGATGATGATGATGATACTTGATGCTTTAAGAGGCCGAACATCTAGATTATCGGCCCCTAATGGTTTCGGTGATAGTGAATTATGATGATAATTGTTGTTTTAAGGGGCCTAACATCTAGGTTATCGGCCCCTAGTGATATGGGTGATAGCGAAAATGATAATGAAATGGAAACCAGAACAAAATTATCTGAGACGGAAAATACGTACAAAAAGGAACTCAGATGGAAACAACTCACAATATGGTCTTACAAAAGGGAATTTAGAACGAAAAGATGCACAAAAAGAATAGATTGAAAAAGACCCACAAAACGTAGGCTAGATTCAAAATACATACAAAATGCAATGTAGCGTCGAAATACTTACAAAATGCAACTGAAATTCAAAATACTTACAAAATGCAAATGAGATCGAAAATATGTACAAAATGCAATTGAGGTTCAAAATACTTACAAAATGCATTTGAAATTGAAAATAAACAATGCAATTCAGATTGAAAGATCCCAGTTCCAATCCAAATTATTCACAAAGTGCAATTGAAATTCATAATACTTACAAAATGCAATTGAAATTGAAAATGCTTACAAAATGTACGGTAGATTCAAACGACTCATGTGGATTGACAATACTTACAAAAAGCAATTTAGATTGAAAATACTTGACAAAATGTAATTGAGATTCAAAACACCCACAAAATGCAATTGAGAATCAAAATATTTGCAAAATGCCCACCAAACAAAATGCAATTTAGATTCAAAATTCTTGAAAAATGCGGTTTTGGTTGAAAATACTTACAAAATGCAATTGGAATTCAAAATACTTACAATGGTCCCTCCCCCATATTGAAAGACTTACTAAAAAACAATTCAGATTGTCAATCTTTACAAAATGCAATTGAGGTTGAAAACAATCGCGAGATGTAATTTAGATAGAAAAAACTTACAAAATGCCACGTAGATTAAAAATACCTACAAAAAAAAACGCTTAAGGGAATTTTCATACACGGGGAACCAAGTAACAAAAACAGTGCGGGATTCTTAAAGAGAAAAGGAAATATAATAGGGTGCACCAGAAGTGGTGGGGCTACATACACCCTACCTCCTTGAGGGCCTTGAGCAGAAGGCAGGAGTGATAGTGAAAATGAAAGATGATGTAGAAGAGGAGAGATTAGGTCCAGTAAATTAGCTCCAGTTTAAAAACTTCCGGAAAAGTTTGTGTGAGTGTGTGAATGAATGTGGGGACCGAAGCGGAAAGGCGTGTCTTGAACTGCTGATAGTACTCGCGAGGAGAATCAGGGAGGAATCGGCCTGGATGATCGAATGGGGACCGCTGCTTCAATGTACGTCCACCCTTTTATAATCGACTCCAGGGCGGTGACACTCGGGCAGAAGATGGAGAGTCGGAAACGCCTATAGGTCCTGGTGTGTCTCTTTGCCAGAGAGAATATCCTCAAGGGAGAAGGGAAGGCGGCGTCGGATATGGCTCAGCTTATTTGTCGTTGGTACCACTCCCCAAACCCGCCACAGACAATTGGGACGAGCAACGAATTGGGACAGGGAAAGCTCTTGGCCTCCTCAAGGTAAATAATCCTTGGACTATAGTCTTCTGTGGAGGGTAGAGGCAGAGGAGCAACAATTATCTGCCATCATGACTACCACAAAACACAGATCTGAGAGATGAAGGAGAAGGCGCAGTAGGAGAGGAGTATAAGGAGAGAACAGCAAACACAGAACTGTTGAGTAAGCTCAAAAACCCGAGGACTGAACCAGACAACGATGTGGATGAGGGGGCGAACGGAGAGAAGGACTCAGGACGGGGCCTCATCGAAGCTGCTGGACAGTATGAGTCCATAGTTGCATTGAGTACTTGTACCCAGTGCCAGGAGAAAAATACCGAGGTGACAGCAGCTGGCCTCTGCGGAGAGTTCACCAGGATATCGAAGGCAAAGTTACGAGCAAATCAAGACAACATGCAATATCTGAGTCCAGAGATGCGCATCTTTGCAGAGCACAACCACATGCTCTCAATATCGAAAGAGTCTGTCGACCCTCACCCCCACAGGACCGCAACACCCAAGAAACCACTGGGTGCACCATAAATGGTGGGGCTACAGACACCTTGCCTCCTTAAGGGCCTTGAGCACAAGACAAGACATATTCTTCGAAGGGTCAGACCTTTTCTGTTGTCTTCATGAGGGATCAGAAAAGATGAGACAAGGAAAAGTGGAAGACTCCCTAGGCCTCGGTTACCCTAATACCGTCGGGGTCGATAGCAGGCCAGACACAGACCGAAGTCACCGTATCCTTGAATGTGCCACAAAGTGTCATTTCCAGGCTTTGGAGACGATTTCGAGACAGTCGATGTTAGTCGTAGGCCAGTACCAGGTCGAACTAGAGTAACCGCCCCACAGCAGGACCGATAACTGGCCTTAACCGCCCGACGAAATCGGAGTGCACCAGGAAGACCACAACCAACAAATATTGACGAGTTGAATTATCTCAACTCATACCGCAACTAAATAATTGTACATATTGTAAATATTTTCACTCATACGTTCTGACATAATTTTTAGGGCCTAAGTGTAATGGATCTACTACTGTAAGGCTCGTAATTTTTTATTTTTCTGATGAGGCTAATTTCCATTTGCATGGCCATGTAAGCTCGCAAAATAATAGATACTACAGTGATTTCGTGTATGAGCAACCACTTTATGATGAGAAAATCGGGGTCTGGGTCGCTTTGAATAATAATAATAGCATAATTGCGCACGAAAGTGCATTCACAAAATACATAAATATCATGAACCCTGTAATTTAGTTCACATTTCACTATACTCAGTGAGAGAAATTTGTATTTGCTAGCATAAGGTGATATGGTATCTTTCACACACGGAATGGCACAGGCTGCATACGCAAGTATCGTCTGGCTCATGAAAGTGAGTCTTTACGCAGATCAAGTGGTGGTAACCGTGATGATGATGATGATAATTGTTGTTTTAAGGGGCCTAACATCGAGGTTATCGGCCCCTAATGATCTGGTTGATAGCGAAAATGATAATGAAATGGAAACCAGAACAAAATTATCTCAGACGGAAAATACGTACAAAAAGGAACTCACAATATGGTCTTACAAAAGGGAATTTAGAACGAAAAGTCACAAAAAGAATACATGGAAAAATACCCACAAAACGTAGGCTAGATTCAAAATACGTACAAAATGCAATGTAGCGTCGAAATACTTACAAAGTGCAACTGAAATTCAAAATTCTTACAAAATGCAAATGAGATCTTAAACACGTACAAAATGCAAATGAGGTTCAAAATACTTACAAAATGCAATTGAAATTGAAAATACACAATGCAATTCAGATTGAAATAGGCCCTATCCCAGTTCCAATCCAAATTATTCACAAAGTGCAATCGAAATTCAAAATACTTACAAAATGCAATTGAAATTGAAAATGCTTACAAAATGTACGGTGATTCTAACGACTCATGTAGAGTGACAATACTTAAAAAATGCAATTTAGATTGAAAATACTTGACAAAATGTAATTTAGATTCAAAATACCCACAAAATGCAATTGAGAATCAAAATATGTGCAAAATGCCCACCAAACAAAATGCAATTTAGATTCAAAATTCGTGCGAAATGCGGTTATGGTTGAAAATACTTACAAAATGCAATTGAAATTCAAAATACTCACTAAAAGGCCCCGCAACCTGCATTGAAAGACTTACTAAAAAGCAATTTAGATTGTCAATCTTTACAAAATGCAATTGAGGTTGAAAACAATCGCGAGATGTAATTTAGATCGAAAAAACTTACAAAATGCAACATAGATCATGATGATGATGATAATTGTTGTTTTAAGGGGCCTAACATCTAGGTTATCGGCCCAACATAGATCAAAAATGCCTTAAAAAATCGCTAAAAGGGAATTTAGATACACGGTGATTCGAGTAACAAAAACAGTGCGAGAATCTTAAAGAGAAAAGGAAATAGAAGGAAAGGAGGAGAGGAGACGGGAGAGAGGAGAAGGTCCGCCCCAAAGGGAAGGGACAAAAAGGGGAAAACGGACCCAGCTCAGGAATCCCTCGGGGTCGCCAACGCCCGAACTCACCAGCCGTGAGCCCCTGAGGGTGTAGCATTATCGACGGTGCACCAGAAGTGGTGGGGCTACATACACCTTGCCTCCTTAAGGGCCTTGAGCACAAGGCAGGAGGTAAAAGGAAAAGAGCAAGAAGGCTGACCCCCCACAGAAGGAGGGTATCAGGAAAGATGAGACAAGGGCCAATTAAGGCGGGAAAGTGAAAGACTCCCTAGGCCTCGGATAACCTAATACCGTCGGGGTCGGAAGAGAACAAGAGTTGACCAAGGAAGGTCGACAGGAAAGAAGAAAGAGAGGAGCCCGGCACAAGTAAGTGGAAGCAATGCCGGACTCAGCTGGGGGCCCCGTGGTCGCCAACCCACAACCCACTAGATGTGAGCCCCTGGGGGGGGGGGGGGTGGTAACCGTGCACCGCCAACCGGGTCAGCACGTGTCGTAGTTTTTGGTTGGGTCCCATCCACGTTCGGTCTAGCATGGCATCTGTAGAGAAGAACTCCGGCCATATTTCTCGTCGTTTCTTCTCTCTCTCCTCCATTAAATTCCTGGTCGCATCGGTTGATTGAAGTTCGTAGTGTAGACGTAAGTCCTCTATAAGGAAAGTCTCTCTTGCCAGCTCATAGACGAGCCTTGAGAGCGTGAACCTTGATAACCCTAAGGCTGTTTTCAAGTAGCGGGCTTTCACCTTTTCTATTGCTGATAGGTCTTTTATCGTCAGTTTAAGCCAAATGAGGTCCAAACCATAGGTTAAGATTGGTATAATCTTTGCTTTGAAGAGAGCCATTGCTGTATGTATGGATAAACTTCTTATGTCTTTGATTCCATAAAAAGCTTTTATTGCTGCCGTCACTCTTTCCTTTATATGTAGCCGAAACGATGTCGTCGTAGTTTGAAGTGTGATGCCCAAGTACCGGAATGCATTTACTCTTTCCAATGGAGTGTCCTTGTAGTAAAGTATGTCTTCCTCTGCGGGTTTTCCCCCTTTTCGGAAGGTCATTAGTTGAGGTTTCTTCTCGTTTACTGTGAAGCTGTTTTCATTTGTCCATAGTGCTAACGCGTTGAGGGAAAGCTGGATGTCCTGAATGTTGGTCGATGCGAGAACCATATCGTCGGCATACATATAAAGTGAAGTAGACTTCGTTGCCTGTTTTATTGTCTTAATGATGTCGATTGTAGCTACGTTGAATAAAAGTGGGCTGAGGGGGTCCCCTTGTAGTACGCCATTGGTCTGGATTAGGTCGTATGTTGTAGATACGGAGTCATCAATCGAGAACTTGTTGTAAGTTGATGATGATGATAATTGTTGTTTTAAGGGGCCTAACATCTAGGTTAGGCCCCTGATGGTTTGGGTGATCGTGAAGATGAAAATGAAAAGCTGATGATGATGATGATAATTGTTGTTTTAAGGGACCTAACATCGAGGTTATCGGCCCCTAATGAAATGGAATGGCGTGAAATGAAAGGATGTAGATAAAAACAACTCACTGCCATGGATGAAGCGAAAATGGTGTTTATAAAACAGACAGTGAGCCCCAAAAATTATGCCTAATGAGAATAAAAAATAAATAAAAGGCGGATGGTAAAAAAGGATAAAACAAATAAGGCATAGTGAACAATAAAATAGATGAACACAATAGAAAACATAAAACAGATTTAACCTGAATTAACAGTCGTAACTACACATTAAAACTTAAAAAAGTAACCACTCTCCCTCATGAACCGGATGACGAGGTCAGCTGACGGCCCGTCATCACGGAGAATAAGGGAGAGGGTATTAGGCAGTTTAAGAGTCCTGCGCAGATCGGCCAGATCCACACACTCCAAGAGAAGGTGTGCCACGGTTAGGTGGGCGCCGCAAGTACACACAGGAGGATCTTCTCTCTTTAGCAAGTGGGAGTGCGTAGCAATCCCATGGCCGATCCGGAGTCGACAGAGTACCACAGCTTCCTTCCGGAGAGATCGGAAGGAAGATTTCCACACCTTCGTTGTCTCCTTGATGCCTCTCAGTTTGTTGGGTGGAGGCGTGGCACGCCATGCCTCCTCCCAATGCGACAGGATCGAATGCCGCAACTGAGAGCGCACATCACTAGCAGGCACCTTATACGGTAGCGAGGGCAGTGTGACTGCCTCTCTCGCCGCCTGATCAGCAAGCTCGTTTCCCGCAATACCCATGTGGCTAGGAAGCCACACAAAGGTCACCCCGGTTCCAGCGTTACGCGAACTGACGAGCTGGTCGTGCACACGATGGACCAACGGGTGCTTCGGGAAACACACATCGATCGCCTGCAGCGCACTCAGAGAATCAGTACACACAAGAAAGTGCTGGTGATCGTCTGATAACGTGTACCGCAGAGCCTCTAAGATGGCATAGAGCTCCGCAGTGTACACGCCATAGGCCTCGGGAAGTGAAAAGAGAAACAGACGATCCTCAACCACAAATGCACAGCCTACTTTCTCGTTTACCCTCGAACCGTCCGTGAATAGAAGCCCTGATCCCGGATACCGGCTCACCACGGACTGGAACAGCTTCCGATGGACGGAGGAGTCCGTGTCCGACTTGGTTAGTTAGTTAGTTAGTTATTGTTGTTTTAAGGGGCGGAACTACGAGGTCATCTGCCCCTCTTAACACAGATTAAAGAATACAAATTTTGAATTGAATTTAAAATTTTGAGGTGGACATCTAAATTTGAAAAGACCAAAAATTAATAAAACAAAAACAAACAATTATATAAAAAATTATAAAAATAAACAAAAATTACGGAAAAAACAAAACATTATCATTCAAAAACGAACAAGTCGTTGAGTCAATGTTCACTGGAAAATTTAGATTGCTGGCCCTAACCCACTCTCACTTATAAAGCGGATAACGCGATCAGCAGCCACCGCGTCATCGGCTAATATAAGTTTGAGTGTCGTCTGCAAACCAAGGTTTCTTCGTAAGTCAGCAAGATCCACACACTGGATGAAAATGTGGGCCACGGTGAATACGGCTCCACAGGTACAAAGTGGGGGGTCTTCCCTTCTCATTAGGTACGAGTGGGTGGATCTTGTATGACCTATCCTTAGCCTACACAAAATGACGGACTCTCTCCGGGCCCGGAAGGAGCTCCGCCACACGCGAGTAGTTCCCTTGATCGCTCTCAGTTTACTGGGCAGTGGGTCAGCTAGCCACTGACTCTCCCAAAAAGCCAGAACTTGTAGGCGTAACTGAGAGCGAATATCTCTAGCGGGTACCTCCATTGGTCGAGGTGGTAGTGATACCGCCTCTTTTGCAGCTTGATCCGCTAACTCATTTCCCGCAATTCCCATGTGGCTTGGAAGCCACAGAAAGGTGATTCGAGTGTCAGCGTGGCACAGCCCGGCTAGTAGGTCGTGGATTCGCTGCACTAGGGGGTGTTGCGGGAAACATGTAGCAATTGATTGCAACGAACTCAAAGAGTCGGTACACACGAGAAAGTGGATTCGTGCATCCTGTAGTGCAAATTGCAGAGCTTCATAGATGGCAACGAGCTCCGCAGTAAACACACTACAGGCCTCAGGCAAAGAAATCTTGGTATTTGCACCGTCAATAACGTAAGCACAACCCACCTTCTCGTCCACCTTCGAACCATCCGTGTATAGAATGCCAGCGTCCGGAAATAGGTGAACTATGCTGTGGAACTGCCTCCGGTAAACGGACGCATCCGTGTTCACCTTAGGACCTTGGTGAAGATCTAACCGAATTTCCGGACGCGGGACTTGCCACGGAGGCACCTCGCTAGATGTCCGGATCATACAGGGACCTACAGCCACTCCTATTTCAGTACACGAGCTATGAAGTCTAATACCAACCGGCCTAGTGGCACGAGGCCGGTTGGCGTACCCCTGGTGGTTTTGGGTACCGAAGAGAGCTTGATAGGTCGGGTGTTGCGGCATTTGACGCACATTGGCAGCATATGCTAAAAGCATATGTTGGCGTCTATAATTTAAAGGTGGAACACCCGATTCGGCGAGTAGGCTGGGTATCGGGCTGGTCCGGAAGGCACCGGTAGCCAGCCTAACGCCACTATGGTGGATACTGTCCAGCATTTTCAAGGTTGCCGGCCTTGCTGAACCGTATGCCGCAGAACCATAGTCTAGCCGGGACAGGACGAGGGCTTGGTAGAACCGTAGCAGCACCGCACGGTCAGCCCCCCACGTAGTGCCACTCAGAAACCTGAGCATGTTCAGTTTCCTGAGACATGTCATTTTCAATTGCCGTATATGGTGCTGCCACGTTAACTTGCTGTCAAAATGGAGCCCCAGGAAGCGATAAGTGTCAACCAACGGCAACGCAGCATCCCTGAGATGTAGTTCAGGGTGTAAATGTAGCCTCCGTAGCCGACAAAAATGGACGACGGAGGTTTTCGCTGCTGAAAAACGAAAACCCCGGTCGTGAGCCCACCTGTCGACCCGGTTGATAGCTAGCTGCAATTGCCGTTCCACGACTGCCATACTTCCAGAGCTGTAATGCAGAGCTAAATCGTCTACATACAGCGATGGAACTACCGCGGACCCGGCGGCGGCAACAATGCCATTAATGGCAATCGCGAACAAGGTGACACTCAGCACTGAACCCTGAGGAACTCCATTTTCTTGGGTATAGTATTGCGATAATGTCCTACCGACCCTTACACGGAAGAGTCGGACGGACATGAAATTCGCAATGAAAGTCGGTAAGTTACCACGGAG
Source organism: Meconema thalassinum (assembly GCA_946902985.2). Classification (NCBI taxonomy): domain Eukaryota; kingdom Metazoa; phylum Arthropoda; class Insecta; order Orthoptera; family Tettigoniidae; genus Meconema; species Meconema thalassinum. The sequence continues at coordinate 497,161,647 of OX336392.1, read as the reverse complement.
TCCCCACTTGTGAAGGGTGGAAAGGATCCCGTAGCGCCATGTGGTGTCGTAGGCTTTCTCTAGGTCAAAGAAAACCGTGACTAGGTGCTGCTTTCGGAAAAAAGCCTCCTGTATGGCGCTCTCAAGTCGCACCAGGTGGTCAGTGGCGGACCTATGAGAGCGAAATCCACATTGGTACTCAGACAGGAGACCTTTATCCTCCAAGAACCACACCAGTCGACGGTTCACCATCTTTTCGAGCAGCTTACATAGGCCATTTGTCAAACAAATGGGCCTATAGCTGCTTACAAACTTGGGATTCTTTCCAGCCTTAGGAATCGGTATCACGATCCCCTCTCGCCATTGAGATGGAAACTCCCCTTCAATCCATATACGATTGAAGAGGATCAACAGTTTTTTATACTGGATTCGCACAGATGTTTTAACATTTGATTATGTATGTTATCCGGTCCAGGAGCCGTATCCCTGCACAGTGCAAGCGCACTGCGCAGTTCCCATTCAGAGAATGGTACATTATAGGACTCCGAAGCAGCAGTGGCAAAGGACAAGGGGTGAGTCTCTGCCTCCCGCTTCAGAGTCAGAAATGTAGGATCGTAACTCCCGGAGCAGGATACATCGGAGAAGTGCGAGCCAATGCTGTTGGCAATGGCGAGATGGTCCGTGATGATGTCTCCATTGATGGACACTCCGGGTATCGACAGTGATGTCGGGAGTCCGGAGATCCGACGAAGCTTAGTCCACACTTGAGATGAAGGAGTATGCGCCGTCATGGACGACACATACTTTTCCCACGTCGTTATCTTACTCCCCCGAATCAGATATCGGGCTCTAGCACGCATCCTTCTGAAGGTGATAAGGTTGGCCATAGTGTTTTGCCTCCGATAGCATTTGAAAGCACGTCGACGATCTTTAATGGCTGCTGCAATCTCCGCTGTCCACCAAGGGACAAGCTTCCGGCGTGAGTTGCCGGACGAGGAAGGTATTGTTTCCTCAGCAGCAGCCAAAATACCATTCGTTATGTGAATGGTATGATCGTCGACACTCTCAAAGGTATCTTCGGCAAACACCGCACGTGCCGTGAAAGTTGGCCAATTATCCCGACGGAGAAGCCATCGACTTGGTAACTCGATGGCTCTCTGGTTCGGAAGAGTAACGATAATTGGAAAATGGTCACTATTACAAAGGTCATCGTGTACACCCCACTGTAGCAGGGGAACCAGCGCACGACTGCACAGGGTAATATCGATACTTGAATAAGTACCGTGTGCAATAGAGAAGTGCGTAGGTTCCCCTGTGTTCAACAGACACAGGTCCAGCCGCCTGATCAGCCTCTCAAAATCTCTCCCTTTACCGCTAGTGGTAGCGGAGCCCCAGATGGTGTTGTGGGCATTAACATCTCCCAGAAGGAGGAAAGGAGGGGGGAGCTGAGAGACTAGATCCACCAGCTGGTCGTAATCCGGCTGAGAATCAGGCGGGATGTACACGTTACATACTGTTGCCATTACTGGCAACGAAGTACGAACTGCAACTGCCTCTAGCTGAGTACGCAACGGCACCTCTTCACTAAAGAGGCTAGAGTGGACGAGAGTGCAGACGCCACCAGCTGCCACAGCTCCGTCCACCCGGTCTCTAGAGAAGAGTTTGAAGTGACGCATTGTTGTCTCATGTCCAGGACGAAACCTGGATTCCTGAAGACAGACAATGGTTGCCGAAAAGATATTAATTGTCGTAACTCAGCGAGATGACCAGAATAGCTATTACAGTTCCATTGTAATAGTGCCATGGTGTGGACTTAAGTAGAAGTGGGTCTTCTACTTATGCTTGACCGTTTGCCACCCTTCCCCATCTCTTGGGGCCGGTGTGCAGATCCAGGATGATATCAGGGCGAGAGACCATCCACGGAGGGGCCTTGCTAGGTACTCGGACGATACAGGAGACAGAAGGAAATCGGAACTAACGGTATAAGTCATCCAAGCGAATCCCCGCCGGCCGAGTGGCTCGGGCGAGCGCGTCATACAGCCGGCGATTCGGATTAGAAAACAAACATGGATAGCTTGGATGAAGCGGCATCTGTCGAATAGTTGCAGCATAGGTCAGCAGTACTTGTTGGCGCCTCAGGTGTAAAGGAAGTACGCCAGCCTCGGCGAGCAAGCTGACGACTGGGCTTGTCCGAAAGGCACCCGTCGCCAGCCTCACACCGCCGTGGTGGACACTGTACAGTTTAACAAGCACTGACTTACGGGCCGAACCATATGCTAAACAGCCATAATCTAATCTCGATAAAATCAGTGCCTTATAAAAACGTAGGAGCACCACGCGGTCTGCCCCCCCTGATGTGCCGCAAAGAAACCGCAACATGTTGAGTTTCTTAGCACAGGCAGTTTTCAAACACCGCACGTGTGGTTCCCACGTCAATTTCTGATCGAAAAGGAGCCCAAGGAACCGGTACGCAGCAACAACAGGCAAAGCTACATTGCCCAGATAAAGCTCAGGATATGGATGGAAGGTGCGCTTTCGGCAGAAATGGACAACCGAGGACTTAGCGGTTGGGAAGCGAAAGCCATGCTCCAGTGTCCAGCGTTCCACTCTCCGAATAGCTTGTTGTAGCTGTCGTTCAGCGACCGCCATATTTTGCGCACTATAATGTAGAGCGAAGTCGTCTACATATAGCGACGGTACCACTGCTGGACCAGCAGCAGCGACTATACCGTTTATGGCAATCGCAAATAATGTTACGCTAAGCACCGATCCCTGTGGGACTCCGTTTTCCTGTATATGATATTGCGAATATGTCCCCCCTATTCGGACACGGAACAGGCGAAGGGACAGAAAATTCGCAATAAAAACCGGCAAGTTACCTAGGAATTTCCATTGATGCAGGGTAGACAGGATGCCGTAACGCCAAGTGGTGGCATAGGCCTTCTCGAGATCAAAGAAAACAGCGACTAGGTGCTGTCTCCGGAGAAAAGCGTCCTGTATGGCGGTCTCCAGGCGTACCAGATGGTCGTTGGTACACCGAGACGCCCTGAAACCACACTGGTATTCGGACAGGAGTCCCCGTTTCTCCAGGACCCACACCAGGCGCCGATTGACCATCCTCTCAAAGAGCTAGCACAGGCCGTTAGTGAGACAAATAGGTCTGTAACTCCCTGTCAATTTGGGATCCTTATCGGGCTTCAGGATAGGTATAATGATACCTTCCTGCCATTGCGCTGGAAACACACCTTCCAACCAGATACGATAAAACACCCTGAGCAAATAATGAATGCTCTCATCGTTAAGGTGTTTAAGCATCTGGTTGTGAATATTATCCGGGCCAGGAGACGTGTCCCTCCAGAGCGCCAGCGCTCCGCGGAGTTCCCACTCCGTAAAGGGCACGTTGTACTCCTCCGAAGCGCGGGAAGCAAAACTAAGCTGGAAACGTTCCGCTTCGCGCTTCAGGGCCACGAAGGCAGGGTCATAGTTATCGGAACCGGATATATCCGCAAAATACGAGGCGAGATGGTTTGCAACGCGATAAGGATCTGTAACCAGTTCATTAGCAATGGAAATTCCCGGTACAGTAGAAGATGTCTGAATTCCCGAAATGCGTCGTAGTTTAGTCCACACTTGAGAGGAGGGGGTATGTGCCGTAATAGAAGACACATACCGTTCCCAGGATTGTTTCTTACTCTGGCGAATAAGAATCCGTGCCTTGGCACGAAATTTCTTAAACGCCACCAAATTGGCCATGGTTGGACGCCGACGGCAGTGCTTGTGAGTTCGACGACGGTCTCTTATTGCCGCTGCAATATCCTCAGTCCACCAAGGGACGAGTTTGCGACGAGGAGTCCCAGAAAAGGATGGAATGGACTCTTCGGCGGCAGCAAGAAGCACATCAGTGATGTGCTGTACCTCGTCATCGACGCTCCGGCAACCAAGATCAACGAACACAGCTCGTTCTTGAAACGAGGGCCAATTTGCCCGCTTAAGAACTCAACGACTGGGGAACTCCACGGGCGTCAGGTTCAGAAGGGTAAGAACGATCGGGAAATGGTCACTGTCACAGAGGTCGTCGTGTACATACCAACCAAATAGGGGGACCAGCGCACGGCTACATACACTCAAGTCAATGTGTGAGTACGTGCCGTGCACTAAGCTAAAATGTGTAGCTTCCCCTGTATTTAATAGAGATAAATCCAACCCTTGAATTAAGCCCTCAACGTCCCTTCCTCTGGGGCAGGAAGATGGTGATCCCCATTGGGGGTGATGAGAGTTGAAATCACCCACGAGTAGGAAAGGGACTGGAAGTTGATCAACAAGATCAAAGACGTCATTTATATCAAGGGGCTGGTTCGGTGGAAGGTACACGTTACAAACACTTCTCATAGCAGGCAAGGACACGCGAACTGCAATAGCTTCCAGAGGAGTGGCGAGTGGAAACTCCTCACTGGAGCAGTCAGAGCGAACGAAGGTACAAACGCCCCCGGAAGCCCGGGCGGCGTCTTGTCGCTCTTTAGAGTATAGTCGGAAACCTCTCTGAACAGTCTCGTGATCAGGTCTGAGGTTTGTTTCCTGTAGGCAGACTATACTCGCTGCGTATTGGGCAATAAGCTGACGGAGTTCTGTCAAATGCCTGTCATAACTGTTACAATTCCACTGTAACAGTGCCATTGTGTGAACTTAGGGAATAACTTGGAGCAGCAAGCTACTCCAACTTTGATTCTGGAGGACCTACAGTCACTACGTCGACTATAATCTCCATGTCCTCAGGCGAGGTCATGGAGTGAATCGACTCGGTGGAAGATTTCATAGACGCAGTTCGGCGGCGGGGGGATCTCCGTGGGGAGCGCGCAGATTTGGGGACCGAAACGTCCCCAGGCGCAGAAGCATCCGCAGGTGTTGGCGCGGATGGCTTCCCCTTTTTTGGAGAAAGGGAATGCGTAGTGCGGGGTCCCTTCTTACCCTTACCCGCCTCTTTTAGATATATAGACGGGTCAGGAGCCGAATTCCTGACCCTGGTCGACGATGCCACCTCCGCCGGCTTCGGCGCGGCTTACGCCGACCGTTTGGGTGGGGAGAAAGTCTTCGACTTCCTCCCCTGCTGTGCGGGCGGAGCAGCCTTCGCTCGCACAGCCTACTTTAGGGCCGAAGGTGGGGTTGAAGTCACCTTCGGGCTCTCTCTCTGATTCTGGGGAGTAGCTAGAGATGTTGATGGCAGTGGTAAATTAGAAGGTTTCACAGTTGAGACAAAAGATGATGTAGCCGGGACCAAATTTGGTATTATGGCTCTATAATCAATCGTTGGAGAAGGCGAAATCGTGGTATGGTACTTCTTGCGGGCCTCCTGGTAGGTGAGACCATCCAGGGTTTTAATCTCCTGGATTTTCTTCTCACGCAGGAAGACAGGGCAGTTCCTGTCCCGAGGAGAATGAAATCCAGGGCAATTAGTGCACTGATATGGTGTTGTGCACTCTTCCGCTTCGTGGGGTACCTTACCGCATGTTCCACAGACGTCAGGGCTCGAGCATCGGGATAACATGTGCCCGAATTTCTGGCACTTATAACACCTCATTGGTGGAGGGATAATGAAAGCACCAGTATCCACGATTTGACCATTGACCTTGCGCGTAATGCGCCGGACATCAGTCACGTGACGGTGCTGCATATCCTCTTTGAGCTCCTCGTCAGTGTTCAGAATCAGGTCCCGGTGGAAAATGACTCCCCGGACCAGATTCAAAGACGTGTGCTTGTCCACTTTGACAGGGATATCGCCAAAGTTGTCACATTTCAGAAGGTGTTCAACCTGCTCACCAGTCCTAGTCTTGAGCAACAAGCTACCGTTTCTCATCTTTTGTACCTTCTCAAGCTCGCCATAGACCCCTTCTATGTGCCGAGAAAACAAAATAGACTTTACCATCTTGAAATCACCCCCATCCGTTCTGGTTGCGACCAGAAACTTGGGAGTGTTAGCACCCAGATTCTCACGAACAGACTGTTCCCAGGGGGTTGATCCCCGTTGGGAATCAAAAGTTAAAGACTTGGGTGGCGGACCACCCTGGTGGGAGATATTCCTTTTCTGTCCCATGGCCATTTCATCCTCCCTGAATGCCACCGACTCCAATCACGGGCTGTCTCTGTAGGCGCTACCCAGCCAAGGCAAGGCCCGCCTAGCTTGGAAGGCATTGCCCGGGGGTCCGATGTTTGACATGCCATACAGGCATGTACCCCTTGGCATATACTAGAGAGTTTTCCAGCACAGGCATGCAGCTGTGCGGGGACCTGCGTTGTCAGGCGGATACTACTGCAGAGTACATGGCGCACCCACCTGTCGGTGTGGCCAGACCGAACAGGCTCTCGAGCGTAGTCACACACTTAGGTGGCCCTTCCCCTGACAGCACGCACATTTTGAGTGCCAGACCTCAAAAACATGAACGGAAAAAGGCGTGCGATATAACCTAATGAGAGTTATATCGCACAAGGTGGGGCGTTTAGAGCTGGCTGTCAAACCCGTAAAGGGGACCTGGGCCAAGAAACCCTTTACGTCGCCTTCTACGACTGGCAGGGTATACATGATGATGATAATTGTTGTTTTAAGGGGCCTAACATCTAGGTTATCGTCCCCTGATGGTTTGGGTGATCGTGAAGATGAAAATGAGAAGCGAACTTAAAACTAAAACTAACTACTAACCTACATACTAGAAGAAGAAATGGAAAACTAAAGGAGCTTAAGGCAAATAAAAGGACAGAAGGAAAAGAAATGCCCTCAACCCTCGGAGAAGGCGGATTGAGGGACTTGGAAGGAAGGAGAGCCATGAAAAGCATATAGGAAAGTGAAAGAGGAGAGGGTCCGCCCCACAGAACGGATAAAAGGGGGGAAACCGGACCCAGCTCAGGAATCCCTCGGGGTCGCCAACTCCCGAACTCATCAGCCGTGAGCCCCTGAGGGTGTAGCAGTATCCAGGGTGCACCAGAAGTGGTGGGGCTACATACACCCTGCCTCCTTGAGGGCCTAGAGCATAAGGCAGGAGGTAAAAGGAAGAGAAAAAGAAGGCTGACCCCTCGCAGAAGGAGGGTATCAGAAAAGATGAGGCAAGGGCCAATTAAGGCGGGAAAGGAAGAGACTCTCTAGGCCTCGGATACCCTAATACCGTCGGGGTCGGAAGAGAACAAGAGTTGACCAAGTGAGGTCGACAGGAAAGAAGACGGAGAGGAGCCCGGCACAAGTAAGTGGAAGCAATGCCGGACTCAGCTGGGGCCCCGTGGTCGCCAACCCACGTCCCACTAGATGTGAGCCCCTGAGGGGTAGAAAACTTGAGAGCGTTGAACTGGCCCTATTGTAGCTCGGCGCAGTGAAGGTGGTGCCATCTTTGGCAGAGACCGTCACACATGACTGCGTATTCATCTTCAACCCGGCGTTCACAGATGGGGCAGATGTCGTGATTGCTAGAGCTGAGTATAATTTGCGAACTTGCGTCTGACATGATTTCTTGGTATCTTGGTGGCGGTGAGTTGGAAACCAATATGTCGTCGCTCTACTATTGTAAGCGAACTAAAGTATTAACCTAGTTTTATCATTATATTACACTTCCTTATTTGTGGTGTTAATTATTATCACTTGCGAACGCGTAACTTAATTCCATAAATCACATGAAACTCACTTTTGTGGTTGTTAAACACTATTATTTACACATTGGCTAACTGCAACGATGATATTTAAACTTGTCGTTTCGACCGTTACACTTTCTAATTGATTGATTTATTACTTATTTATGATCTGCATTCTATTCACGTTAAAACGTTTACCCCTCACTTCTGGTACCACTCGGAACACATTTATTTTGTATATTTTTCACTCGTTATTTCACTCGTGATTTCTACGTTTACATGTTTGAATTTGACACCTTCCTATCATTATCGTCGCGCGGTTGTATTGCTTCTTTCACCGGCATGTCAAGAACAGGCTTTGAACGGGCATAGAATTATAGGCCCGAATTTTCATGAGGGCACATTTAACAATGTGCGTTATTAAGATGAAATTCTTGACACATTTTTTTGATAAACTGATATACCCATAACGATTTTCGGCATATTTTCAGCAGGATTCTGCCACAGCTCACACAGCTGATGCAGCCATTGCTGAATTACGCCGCGTGTTTGGTACAAGGATCAAAAGTAAAAACCTGTGGCCCCCTTGTAGCCCAGATTTAACGGCACGTGATTTTTATTTGTGGGGAATGTTAAAAAACAGAGTTTATGGGAACAACCCTCACACACCAGATGAACTTAAAGACAATATAAGAGCTGCAATTACATCCATCAGTGCTGAAGAACTTGGTAGAGTAACCGGAAACTTCATAAGGAGATGCCGATTATGTTTGCCAGCGGACGGGAAACATATTCAGCATCTACTGTAAACATGATGAGTAAAAATGCACGATACTGATTTTAAGCACGGTATTCTGCCGTAACTTACATATCCGCGCGCGGCAGCCGGGAACTGAGCCGTTACTGGCGGAGCGCGTGAGCGAGAATGTCCTTGCCAAGCAAAAATAAAGACCCGTATTACACAATGTAGACATAGGCGGGTTGACAAGCCTTTGGCGTAATTGGGGGAGAAAAAGCAAGGATGACAGTGACTTTTGATTGCGAAGCAACCGACTACATAACTTATGGTGAGACTGGATAAAGTGCAATATAAGCAAAGGTTGAGCCCATGAAAACCCGTGCCAACCTTGAAGGGGAACTTCCTTATTTCCAATGTGACATGTGTGTTAAAATGTAATGTGGATTACATACATTAGTGTAATAATAGAACAATGTGTGCTTTGTTTTTAAATTGTGAAAAATGTGAGATTTACATTCTTTGATATCAGTATATAATGTGGATAGATGATTTGCTACAATGGAACAGAATCAAATCAAGTTTTCAAAGATAATTTTTAATATTATACAAAAAGAAGCATAAGTGTCCAATACTGGGGTTCCCTGCGTTCTCAGCCATTTTTATGACAACCATGAGTTAGTCCATTGTGCGATTTTTATCGTCCACACCTTTGTAGCGCGTGCATTCTATACTTGTGGGCCTATTAATGGCTCTGTATTTTGTTTCTTGCCATATATGTTGTCCTTCTACAGTGTACCTTGTCACAGTGAGTTGGGATTCATGACTGCTTGCCGCATTGCCGCCGTTCGCATGTTTTTGTGCGGGTTGACGCAATCAGTCATCGCGTGGTCTTCACTGTGCTCGGTGCGTGCTGGTTTTCAGGTTGAATTTGCGTCTACTGGTAGATTATTCATTGTGATGGCAGAAATTCGTGGAACGAAGAAATTTCTATTTCCGACGGGTGGGCAATGTGATTTCTGCCCAGTGCTCTAAATGTCAACGTGAAGAAATTCAAGCAAACGCGGATAAACGGCGGGAGTAACTATGACTCTCTTCAAAGAGCGCACAAAATCGACGGGCTCAGCCTGAGAGGTGTCGGACGAATGTCTAGTATCCGAGAAATTGTGCGAGCACTTGGTGTCCAACTAATTACGTAGATAATACTACTACTAGATGCTAGGGGGTGACCACTAGGATAGCTCACGTCATAGTCTCCGCTAGGGCTTCCTAGTCCTAACGACAAAGACTTTGGTCTGCTGGTCAGTATGGAAACTATCAACCCTGCTGATTCAGATCCTACCATAACGTCCGGTCCTTTAACAAGACCACGTGTCCGCCGGGAAAAGAGTCAATCTAGTGACTGCTAGACTCGAGCTAACTATGGAGGCGGGGGGCGCCCTAATACGCAAAGTAATCCTGGGCTAGCAACCCGCCTTACCGCATCAAATTGCTACGAAGAAAGTGAAACAATGCCTCGGATGGGGGAGGAAACCCAAGATAGCGGCTTCCCCGACTCAAGGACAAATTGCTGGGAACGGAAATGATCCTTCCGGCAATCTTAACACCTGAAATGTCCGAAGGTCAGCAGATCGAGGCAAGCAGAGCTGAATTAGAAGGAACAGAGACCAGAGCAACAACTTCCGCCGCGGGAAAACAAACGTGCCCGAAATGTGGAGCAGACTTGACGGCCAGAACACCACGCCTCAGGAAGCAACACATACGCAGATGCCAAAGAAACCAACCGTACGAAGAGCAATGTAACCTATGCCAAGAAAGTATTCAAGAGTTACCAAGGGATGCGACAGCACCAAAAGAAAGCGCACCCTGTACAATATCAGGAGACTGATCTGGCAACTCGTGAGGAGGGGATCCCTACATCACGCCCTCAGTACTCTGAGGAAGAAATCCGCGAGCTATGCGAGATGGAGTTACGCCTAGAGAGCGGACTCCTCAAGATCGAGATAGCTCGGAGACTACTAGAGCGTGCGGACGTCCGGTTGAAGGCATCAAGAAGTTGCGTCTCTCCAGAAGATATAATGATATGATGGCAATGGTGCTGACTGAACAGCGTGCAGACCAACTTGTGGACACCGTGATGACGGAAGCGCAACCAGGCCCGGCCGAAGCCAGCAGAGGCTCGACGCAGAAGGCTAGCAGGAAGACCAGAGCGACAGCAGCTGCAGCAGTAGCAGAGACAACGCCGCACATGGTAGCAGCAACATCATCAGCCCCAGCGTCGACGACTCACCAGGAAGCGGCCGATCCGGAACCCGCCGTCAACAGGAACACCACAATCAGCATCACAGAAGACCAATCCAGCAGCGACAGCGGGAGCGAACCAAGGACCACCCTATCTTGTGATTCCAAGGGTGGATGCACCCTGTAGGAACGTCCCGGACGGGAAAATGTGTATGTTCCTCAGGGCGATTCAACATCCCGTCGGTAACCTGGTCAGGAAGGTTCTGACAGATCACCCGAGGGAGGGAATCGCTAAGGACATCGAAGCGTTTACCCACCACGTGGCCAGACTAGGTACTGATGGAAGGAAAAAGAACAGACCACCACCCAAAGGATTCCACAAGAAACGGAAAGGAAGGAAAGCTATGGAACGAGCCGCTGAATTCAGCCGAACCCAGGGGCTATACGTCAAGAACACCGCCGCTGTCGCCCATGAGATCCTCACTGGAAAGGACCCCACTACAAAAGAGCACCCCACTAAGCAGGAGATTCAGGCAGAGATTACCCAACGTTTCGCAGAGAGTCCACATCAGTGGAGAGCAAGACCACCAGCTGAGGAGACAAAGCACCAGGTATCAAGTCCGGTGAGATTCCGCGAAGTGAAAGAGCAACTGAGAGCCCTAAAGGACACAGCATCCGGTCCTGACGGAATACGTCGTGAACAACTGAGGGCTGCGCATCTCCCGGACGAGGTCGCGGTTATGAACATCATGCTTGGCATGAAACTCATACCCGACCTACTACAAATCAACAGGACGGTACTGCTACCCAAGACAGGCGACTTGAAGAGCCCTAAGAACTGGCGCCCCATCACGATCGCTTCACTGATCCTCCGCACCCTCCATAAGGTACTGCTGAAGAGGCTGAGCGCTGTGCAACTCCACCATGCACAGCGGGGATTCAGCAACATCGATGGAACCATGGCCAACTCGATGATTATGAATATGATAATGCGGCACTCTATTAGCTCATCACGCCCACTATACCTTGTGAGCGTCGATCTGGAGAAGGCATTTGACACTGTCTCATTGCCTTCAATAGTAGACGCTCTACGAGGTAGGGGCATTGGTGAGGATACAGTGCAGTAATTATGTGCCGCATACACCAACTCATCTACAATCATCGAGTGCCAAGGAATAAGAACCGGGAGAATCCCAATGAGGCGAGGGGTGAAGCAGGGCGATCCATTGAGTGGATTTCTCTTCAACTTGGTCCTGGACCAATTGATAGAGAGGCTACACCATCGCCGAGGGGTAAACGTCGAGGGGACAGAATTCACCGCCCTGGCGTTTGCAGACGACTTGGTACTATTGGCTCCTAATATCTCCGGAATGCGAGCACACATCAAGGTGATGACGGACTTCATGGATAGGCACGGGATGAGAGTAAACGTCGCTAAATGTAGAGCCCTTCAGAAAACGGTAGTCCCAGGAACTAAGAGCACCTTGGTGAGTACGGAGCCTTTATTGGACATTGAAGGAGAGAAAATTCCGACGATCCACCACGGCTCACAACTGAAGTACTTGGGGCACAACTACGACGAGGAAGGGGTAATTTCACCATCCCCCGCAAACCTGGAGGAAATGCTCTCAAGGCTAAGGCAAGCACCGATAAAGCCTTGGCAGAAGATGAACGTACTACAGCGTTACCTCATTCCGCGACTATTCCACAGGATGCAGAACCAAGACCTCACTGCAGCCAAGTTGAAGTACCTTGATAACGCAATCCGGGGATTCGTGAAACGAACTCTGCACATCCCTGCTCAAACACCGACAAGCTACCTGTATGCCCCTATAAGGATTGGTGGACTTTCAATCCCTTGTTTGCTCCACCAAATGCCCAACATCTATTACAGGAGGCTACAAAGGCTAAAGGTAGAAGGGGACCAACAGGTTAAAACAGCTCTTGGGACAACACCAGTGATGAATCTCAAGGCTAAGCTGGAACGGATCATCGGGGGACGTGGTACGTCAAGGGAAGCAAACCGGACGTACTGGACAAGAGAGTTACATCAAACGGCGTTGGGTGAGGGGCTCAGGGAGATGACATCTATATCATCTAAATGGGTCCTCCATCCTCCTCCGTTCTGGAAAGCCCGAGATTACATCGGAGCTATCCAGCTACGAATAGGCCTACTACCAACAAGAGGCCCACCATACGTCCGGGACAGAAACAAAGCAGCCTGTCGCAACCCTACCTGTGGGATGCGGTTGGAGAGGGAATCTCTATACCACGTCCTGCAGAGATGTCCCACAACTCACTACACGAGGATCCAGCGACACAACAACGCCGTCGCGATGCTGAGGAAGGAACTCCAGACCAAGGGATGGACTGTCGTGGACGCACCAAGAATCACCGGGAAGGAGGATCGCTATGTACCAGAGCTTCTTGTACATGACGCATCCTCCGAAGAAGTCTCCATCATAGAAGTGACCGTCTCCTGGGAACACCAAAGGAGCCTGGAACGAGCGTACAACATTAAGCAGACCAAGTTCCTGAAAGAGGATTTCCTCAGGGAAATACGAAGCAGGTACAAGGTGGCTAATGTCGTTGTTTATCCATTCGTTCTAGGAGCCAGAGGAACATTCCCAGCATGGAATCAGGCAGTCGTCGACAGGTTCTTCCTGAACCCGCAGCTGGCCGAGCATCTGGTCAACACCATGATGCAGTGGGGAGTCTCCATCCACCGGGACTTCATGAGGACTGCGTGGAGGCGAGCCCCTCAATGAAGTATACCAACTTTCATCATGGTGGCGTCTATCACCCGGAGAGCTCCAACTTCGGGAAATCTCCAGCTCAGACGCAGCGGGACAGGAGGAGATGGGAGGATCACCACCAACCGAGATCCTACCAGGTCAACGAAGCCAAGGCACTTAAGGAGATGATGGGGACCTACCGGAAGACGGACCGCGACACCTTCCTGGACATCAGCATCAGGACCATCACCAGTGACACTTGTTCTTCACCTAAACGTGGACACGACAAAATGACCGAAGGGGAGGACAAACACCTAACGTCCTCCCAGGAGGGAATGATGATAGCAGACAGCGGCCCCAGGACAGATGCGGACCCCTCCAGCATATACACCACGCTGGAGGGCCAACATAAGCTATCAAGGATGGAAGAACCACCACTGTTGGAGGCCGCAATGACTATCGTGGTCAGGAACAACCACTCGTCTGGAAGGAGAATTCGGTGGCCAAAACCCGAGGCCATCACGAGGATGATGCTGGCCAGTAATGGAGTTCCAGCAGAACCAGACGAGCTGCAGACGATAGTCGAGGCGGCCTTCAGAAGAAGACGACTACATCTGGACTGGGACCAGGTGGCTGCTGACTTCGGCCATGCCCATGGGATGGTGACCTTCAATCCAACGGTCGGCTTCCCGGACTGCTACCAGGTCACTTACATCTGAGGAGATATCTACCGGCGGACCAACACCTACGGACCAAGAAGAAAGAAGACCAGGAAGAAGACGTGACCGCCGGAGAAGATATCAAGACCTGGCGATAGTGTGGGGAATGGACTGTTGGGGGGAGGGGGGAGAGAATTGACAAATCGGTATTGCAATGGCCACTGAACTTTAAACAAGGCTCTGCGAGCCAGAATATGTTGATCATAACAATATGCACCTATATAATATATGTAATAACACCTGACAACCATAACATGTATGTAAACCCACGGGAGGTTAAGCCCGGAAATCTGACAATAAAGAGTTTTCTAGCCAAATACCTCGTCATCTAATTAGTGACGCGCATTAATGGATTAACGCGATTCCCACTGTCCCTATCTACTATCTAGCGAAACCAACGGTGGGTTACGATGCAAACTTCAAGTTGATAGTGATTCGTTATGTTGAAACAACATCAAATGTTAAAGCAGGACATCAAATGTTAAAGCAGGAGAGAAGTACGGAGTGATGATGATGATTGTTGTTTTAAGGGGCCTAACATCTAGGTTATCGGCCCCTAATGGTTTGGGTGATCGTGCAGGTGAAAATGAAATGTAAACTTAAAACTAAAACTAACCACTAACCCACATACCAGAAGAAGAAATGGAAAACCAAAGGAGAATAAGGCAAATAAAGGACAGGAGGAAAAGAAATGCCCTCAACCCTCGAAGAAAGCGGATTGAGGGACTTGGAAGGAAGGAGATGATGATAATTGTTGTTTTAAGGGGCCTAATATCGAGGTTATCGGCCCCTAATGAAATGAAATGGCGTGAACTGAAAGGATGTAGATAAAAACAACTCACTGCCATGGATGAAACGAAAATGGTGTTTATAAAACAGACAGTGAGCCCCAAAAATTATGCCTTATTTGAATAAAAAGAATAAAAGGCGGATGGTAAAAAAGGATAAAACAAATAAGGCATAGTGATCAATAAAATAGATGAACACAATAAAAAACATACAACAGATTTAAACTAAATTAAAAGTCGTAACTACACATTAAAACTTTAAAAAGTCCTCTCGGCATGCCGGAAGGCCGAGGTACATTTCACCGGACAAACTTGGGGATAGGCGAAAATAGGCAGAATATGCAGGTTTTCATAGAAGGATCAGACCTCATTTATTGCGAGAAGGTATTTTATAATTGAAGCTTAATTAACTTTGTTTTTCGTCATTTTATGCTTATTTTAAACATTTTATTGTCTTAAGGGAACGGTAACCTTCTTGTCATTTGGGGTCCATTTTTATACGTGTGGTCACACTGTCCTTATGCAAGGTTTCGACACTGATGTGTAACTATGTAAAGGTCTGTTACTTCTTCACGCAAAATTATATCTCCCGCAGAGATTTTGGTTGGTTCCTCAGTTTAGGGGCTGCGACAACGCGGTCATGTAAACCCGTGTACTTTAGGATGGCTGTATTAGTCTGTAATTCAGGTAAGGACTGCAGACGGTCAATTTCAAGCAGTAGTTCCTAATGATGCTACCAGGTACTACCGTCAACGACACCTGGCTGTGAACTTGGCTACTAGATGCCACCGCAACCAGCAACTCGCAACGAACGTTGGAACTTCCCCTCCAAAGGAAAGCATACTGAGGGATTTTTAGCGCTCTTAGAAAATCCGACGACTTCGGCCGGCTTTGAACTCGCGACCTTGGGCATAGAAATTCAGCATGCTACCAGATACGTCACCGAAGCCGCTTCACACTTAGTCAGATGGAAATACTGAATCTGATCTCTTGCAAGTGCGTTGTCATGGCAACGCCAGATGGCTCATCCCTCATCAATTTAGTAGTGTTGCCATGGCAACCTCTGATAGCTCTTGGCATTTTCTTATAATTCCGAAATCATTTTTCTCATCCCTTGGCGTAATGGTGGGTCATATCAAAAATTCTTTCAGACAAAAGTTTTAGATAATTATTAGGGGAATATTGTCCATTTCGTACGGATTTGATATTGTGCCTATTAAGAGAGATATGATTAATGTTTCCCGAAAAACCCACTTTTTCCCACCCCTTTGGTCAATGGTTGGTGCTATAAAAAAACTCTTCAAACATAATTTTTTGGGCTTTATCCGACACATAGTATGAACGTTGAACGGATTCGATATTTCACAAATTAAGAGAGTTATAGCAATATTTCACTTTTTCGAAAAATGCCCCCCATTTTCACCCCCTTCGACCGATTTAGCCCAGTAACGAACTCGACCGAGATTTTATAGGTATACATATTCGGTAAAAAATTCAAAGTGATTGGTGCAAAATCACGGCACTTATCGTGTCCACAAGAAACTGATATATATATATAAATTATATATAAACTTTTGAACTGACGGTGGTTTTCGGGGTCTGGGGGATGTGAAAAGCGAAGATATGTCGAAATTTTCCGGAAGTCGAAACATGGTACCCATTGCAATAGTTAGCTTTCTAATGGTTGGTTCCTGAGTTTAGGGGCTGCGACAACGCGGTCATCTAACCCCGTGTACTTTGGGTGAGTGTAGAATCCGTCTGATAAACGGTGTGAATTGTAATGGCTGTATTTGGTCTTAATTCAGGTAAGGACTGCAGACGGTCAATTTCAAGCAGTAGTTCCTAATGTTGCTAACAGGTACTACCGTCAACGACACCTAGCTGTGAACTTGGCTACTAGATGCCACCCCAACCAGCAACTCGCAACGAACGTTGGAACTTCCCCTCCAAAGGAAAGCATACTGAGGGATTTTAGCGCTCTTAGAAAATCCGACGACTTCGGCCGGCTTTGATGATGATGATGATAATTGTTGTTTTAAGGGGCCTAACATCTAGGTTATCGGCCCCTGATGGTTTGGATGATCGTGAAGATGAAAATCGAACTTAAAACTAAAACTAACTACTAACCTACATACTAGAAGAAGAAATGGAAAATTAAAGGAGAATAAGGCAAATAAAAGGACAGAAGGAAAAGAAATGCCCTCAATCCTCGTAGAAGGCGGATTGAGGGACTTGGAAGGAAGGAGAGCCATGAAAGGCATATAGGAAAGTGAAAGAGGAGAGGGTCCGCCCCAAAGGTAAGGGACAAAAAGGGAAAACGGACCCAGCTCAGGAATCCCTCGGGGTCGCCAACTCCCGAACTCACCAGCCGTGAGCCCCTTGAGGGTGTAGCATTATCTAGGGTGCACCAGAAGTGGTGGGGCTACATACACCCTGCCTCCTTAAGGGCCTTGAGCATAAGGCAGGAGGTAAAAGGAAGAGAAAAAGAAGGCTGACCCCTCGCAGAAGGAGGGTATCAGAAAAGATGAGACTAGGGCCAATTAAAGAGGGGAAAGGAAGAGACTCCCTAGGCCTCGGATACCCTAATACCGTCGGGGTCAGAAGAGAACAAGAGTTGACCAAGTGAGGTCGACAGGAAAGAAGACGGAGAGGAGCCCGGCACAAGTAAGTGGAAGCAATGCGGGACTCAGCTGGGGTCCCGTGGTCGCCAACCCACGTCCCACTAGATGTGAGCCCCTGAGGGGGGCTGGCTTTGAACCCGTGACCTTGGGCATAGAAGTTCAGCATGCTACCAGTTACGTCACCGAAGCCGCTTCACACTTAGTCAGATGGAAATCTGAATCTGATCTCGTGCAAGTGCGTTGCCATGGCAACCTCTGATAGCTCTTGGCATTTTGTTATAATTCCGAAATCATTTTTCTCATCCCTTGGCGTAATGGTGGGTCATATCAAAAATTCTTTCCGACAATAGTTTTAGGTAATTATTAGGGGAATATTGTCCATTTTGTACGGTTTTGATATTGTGCCTATTAAGAGAGATATGATTAATGTTTCCCGAAAAACCCACTTTTTCCCACCCCTTTGGTCAATGGTTGGTGCTATAAAAAAAACTCTTCAAACATAAATTTTTGGGCTTTATCCGACACATAGTATGAACGTTGAACGGATTCGATATTTCACATATTAAGAGAGTTATAGCAATATTTAACTTTTTCGAAAAAAGCCCCCCATTTTCACCCCCTTGGACCGATTTAGCCCAGTAACGAACTCGACCGAGATTTTATAGGTATAATTATTCGGTAAAAAAATTCAAAGTGATTGGCGCAAAATTACGGCAGTTATCGTGTCCACAAGAAACTGATATCCATATATACGTACATATATATATATATATATATATATATATATATATATATATATATATATACATAAATTATATATAAACTTTTGAACTGACGGTGGTTTTGGGGTTTGGGGGATGTGAAACGCGAAGATATGTCGAAATTTTCCGGAAGTCGAAACATGGGACCCATTGCAATAGCTTTCTAATGAAATCTACCTAAAAGTAACCACTCTCCCTCATGAACCGGATGACGAGGTCAGCTGACGGCCCGTCATCACGGAGAATAAGGGAGAGGGTATAAGGCAGTTTAGGAGTCCTTCGCAGATCGGCCGGATCCACACACTCCAAGAGAAGGTGTGCCACGGTTAGATGGGCGCCGCAAGTACACACAGGGGGATCTTCTCTCTTTAGCAAGTGGGAGTGCGTAGCAATCCCATGGCCGATCCGGAGTCGACAGAGTACCACAGCTTCCTTCCGGAGAGATCGGAAGGAAGATTTCCACACCTTCGTTGTCTCCTTGATGCCTCTCAGTTTGTTGGGTGGAGGCGTGGCACGCCATGCTTCCTCCCAATGCGACAGGATCGAATGCCGCAACTGACAGCGCACATCGCTAGTAGGCACCTTATACGGAAGCGAGGGCAGTGCGACTGCCTCTCTCGCCGCCTGATCAGCAAGCTTCTTTCCCGCGATACCCATGTGGCTAGGAAGCCACACAAAGGACACCCCAGCCCCAGCGGTACGCGAACTGACGAGCAGGTCGTGCACACGCTGGACCAACGGGTGTTTCGGGAAACACACATCGATCGCTTGCAGCGCACTCAGAGAGTCAGTAAACACAAGAAAGTGCTGGTGATCGTCTGATAACGTGTACCGCAGAGCCTCTAAGATGGCATAGAGCTCCGCTGTGTACACGCCACAGGCATCGGGAAGTGAAAATAGAAACGGACGATCCTCAACCACAAATGCACAGCCTACTTTCTCGTTTACCCTCGAACCGTCCGTGAATAGAAGCCCTGATCTCGGATACCAGCTCACCACGGACTGGAAGAGCCTCCGATGGACGGAGGAGTCAGTGTCCGATTTAAGATGATGATAATTTTTGTTTTAAGGGGCCTAACATCTAGGTTAGCGGCCTCTGATGGTTTGGGTGATCGTGAAGATGAAAAATGAAACGCGAACTTAAAACTAAAAACTAACTAACAACCCACATACCAAAAGAAGAAATGGAAAACAAAAGGAGAATAAGGCAAATAAAAGGACAGAAGGAAGAGAAACGCCCTCAACCCTCGGAGAAGGCGGATTGAGGGACTTGGAAGGAAGGAGAGCCATGAAAGGCATATAGGAAAGTGAAAGAGGAGAGGGTCCGCCCCAAAGGTAAGGGACAAAAGGGGAAAACGGACCCAGCTCAGGAATCCCTCGGGGTCGCCAACTCCCGAACTCACCAGCCGTGAGCCCCTGAGGGTGTAGGATTATCTAGGGTGCACCAGACGTGGTGGGGCTACATACACCCTGCCTCCTTAAGGGCCTAGTGCACAAGGCAGGAGGTAAAAGGAAGAGAAAAAGAAGGCTGACCCCTCGCAGAAGGAGGGTATCAGAAAAGATGAGACAAGGGCCAATTAAGGCGGGAAAGGAAGAGACTCCCTAGGCCTCGGATACCCTAATACCGTCGGGGTCAGAAGAGAACAAGAGTTGACCAAGTGAGGTCGACAGGAAAGAAGACAGAGAGGAGCCCGGCACAAGTAAGTGGAAGCAATGCCGGACTCAGCTGGGGCCCCGTGGTTGCCAACCCACGCCCACAAGATGTGAGCCCCTGGGGGGAGTGTCCGATTTGGGGCCGGTATGCAGATCCAGGACGATATCAGGGCGAGAGACCATCCACGGAGGGGCCTTGCTAGGTACTCGGACGATACAGGAGACAGAAGGAAATCGGAACTGCCGGTATGAGTCATCCAAGCGAATCCCCGCCGGCCGAGTGGCTCGGGCGAGCGCATCATACAGCCGGCGATTCCGATTGGAAAACAAACATTGATAGCTTGGATGAAGGGGCATCTGTCGAATAGTTGCAGCATAGGTCAGCAGTACTTGTTGGCGCCTCAGGTGTAAAAGAGGTACGCCAGCCTCGGCGAGCAAGCTGACGACTGGGCTCGTCCGAAAGGCACCCGTCGCCAGCCTCACACCGCCATGGTGGACACTGTCCAGTTTAACAAGCACTGACTTACGGGCCGAACCATATGCTACACTGCCATAATCCAATCGAGATAAAATCAGAGCCTTATAAAAGCGTAGGAGCACCGCGCGGTCCGCCCCCCATGATGTGCCGCTAAGAAACCGCAACATGTTGAGTTTCTTAGCACAGGCAGTTTTCAAACACCGCACGTGTGGTTCCCACGTCAATTTCTGATCGAAAAGGAGCCCAAGGAACCGGTACGCAGCAACAACAGGCAAAGCTACATTGTCCAGATAAAGCTCAGGATCAGGATGGAGAGTGCGCTTTCGGCAGAAATGGACAATCGAGGACTTAGCGGTTGAGAATCGAAAGCCATGCTCTAGTGTCCAGAGTTCCACTCTCCGAATAGCTTGTTGTAGCTGTCGTTCAGCGACCGCCATATTTTGCGCACTATAATGTAGAGCGAAGTCGTCTACATATAGCGACGGTACCACTGCTGGACCAGAAGCAGCGACTATACCGTTTATGGCAATCGCAAATAATGTTACGCTAAGCACCGATCCCTGTGGAACTCCGTTTTCTTGCATATGATATTGCGAATATGTCCCCCCCCCCCCCCCTGTTCGGACACGGAACAGGCGAAGGGACAGAAAATTCGCAATAAAACCGGCAAGTTACCTCGGAATTTCCATTGATGTAGGGTAGAGGGGATGCCGTAACGCCAAGTGGTGTCATAGGCCTTCTCAAGGTCAAAGAAAACAGCGATTAGGTGCTGTCTCCGGAGAAAAGCGTCCTGTATGGCGGTCTCCAGGCGCACAGATGGTCGTTGGTACACCGACATGCCCTGAATCCACACTGGTATTCAGACAGGAGTCCTCGTTTCTCCAGGACCCACACCAGGCGCCGATTGACCACCCTCTCATAGAGCTTGCACAGACCGTTAGTGAGACAAATAGGTCTGTAACTCCCTGTCAAATTGGGATCCTTATCGGGCTTCAGGATAGGTATAATGATACCTTCCTGCAATTGCGCTGGAAACACACCTTCCAACCAGATTCGGTTAAACACCCTGAGCAAATAACGAATGCTCTCATAGTTAAGGTGCTTAAGCATCTGGTTGCGAATATTATCCGGGCCGGGAGACGTGTCTCTGCAGAGCGCCAGCGCTCCGCGGAGTTCCCACTCCGTAAAGGGCACGTTGTACTCATCCGAAGCGCGGGAAGCAAAACTAAGCTGGAAACGTTCCGCTTCGCGCTTCAGGGCCACGAAAGCAGGGTCATAGTTATCGGAACCGGATATATCCGCAAAATACGAGGCGAGATGGTTTGCAACGCGATAAGGATCGGTAACCAATTTATTAACAATGGAAATTCCCGGTACAGTAGAAGATGTCTGAATTCCCGAAATGCGTCGTAGTTTAGTCCACACTTGAGAGGAGGGGTATGTGCCGTAATAGAAGACACATACCGTTCCCAGGATTGTTTCTTACTCTGGCGAATAAGGATCCGTGCCTTGGCACGACATTTCTTAAACGCCATCAAATTGGCCATGGTTGGACGCCGACGGTAGTGCTTATGAGCTCGACGACGGTCTCTTATTGCCGCTGCAGTATCCTCTGTCCACCAAGGGACGAGTTTGCGACGAGGAGTCCCAGAAAAGGATGGAATGGACTCTCCGGCGGCAGCAAGAAGCACATCGGTGATGTGCTGTTCCTCGTCATCGACTCTCCGGCAACCAAGATCAACGAACACAGCTCGTTCTTGAAACGAGGGCCAATTTGCCCGCTTAAGCACCCAACGACTGGGGAACTCCACGGGCTTCTGGTTCAGAAGTGTAAGAACGATCGGGAAATGGTCACTGTCACAGAGGTCGTCGTGTACATACCAACCAAATAGGGGGACCAGCGCACGGCTACACACACTCAAGTCAATGTGAGTACGTGCCGTGCGCTAAGCTAAAATGTGCCGCTTCCCCTGTATTTGAAAAAGAAAATCCACAGCCTGCTTCCAGTCTCCGACCGGGTATTTAATAGAGATAAATCCAACCCTTGAATTAAGCCCTCCACGTCCCTTCCTCTGGGGCAGGAAGATGGTGATCCCCATTGGGGGTGATGAGAGTTGAAATCACCCACGATAAGGAAAGGGACTGGAAGTTGATCAACAAGATCAAAGACGTCATTAATATCAAGGGGCTGGTTCGGTGGAAGGTACACGTTACAAACAGTTGTCATAGTAGGCAAGGACACGCGAACTGCAATAGCTTCCAGAGGAGTGGCGAGTGGAAACTCCTCACTATAGCAGTCAGAGCGAACGAAGGGACAAACGCCCCGGGAAGTCCGGGCGGCGTCTTGTCGTTCCTTAATGTATAGTCTAAAACCTCTCAGAACAGTCTCCTGATCAGGCCGGAGGTTTGTTTCCTGTAGGCAGACTATACTCGCTGCGTATTGTGCAAAGAGCTGACGGAGCTCTGTCAAATGCCTGTCCTAACTGTTACAATTCCACTGTAACAGTGCCATAGTGTGAACTTTTAACTAGGGAATAAAATGGAGCAGCAAACTACAACTTAACCTCTGGCGGATCATCTCCCACTACGTCGATTATCATTTCCACGTCCTCAGGCGAGGTCGTGGAGTGGATCGACTCAGCGGAAAATTTCCGGGACGCAGTTCGGCGACGTGGTCACCTCGGTGGAGAGCGCACAGACCTGGGGACCGGAACCTCCCCAGGCTCAGAAGCAACCGCAGCTGGTGGGGCGGATGGCTTCCCCTTAGGGGGAGTAAGGGCGCACGCGGTGCGGGCTCCCTGCCACCCGCCTCTCTAACAGTCTTACACGGGCCAGGAGTAAAACTCCTGACCCTGGTCGACGATGCCATCTCCGCCGGCTTCGGCACGGCTTTCGCCGACCGTTTGAGCGGGGGGAAGTCTTCAACTTCAATTTCCTCCCCTGATGTGCAGGCGAGGCAGCCTTCACTCGCACAGCCTTCTTTGTGGCCGAAGACAGGGGAGCACCGATGGGGGGGGGGGGGGGACGACGACGACGACGACGAACGGGACCGGTCTTCCCCCCCCCCCCCCCCCGAGATTTTCAGGAGTGGTCCAGAAAAGTATTTAACGTACAGAATTAACGAAAAATTTATTATATGACACGTGAAAAAAATAAACAAGACCAGTGGAGAGAGCGAGATTGTTACCGCGTGAGCCTAATTTTATTTACTCTTTCGTTCTTTTTTTTTTGTGTTTTTTCAAATCTCATCTCCGTGGCAACGTCGATTCTCTGAATTCTCTGCCCCCTACCACTCAAACCGGTTCAAACTGATTTCGTCACTTAAAGTCCATACATCACGAGGCTATGCCCGGCGACTACTTACTGTCTCGCTTAAGGTCATTGCCCTGTCCCTTCCCCGCTTCGCCTACCGCTCACCACTACCCTCCCCAGCCCACTCACCTTCAGCTTTGTAAAGTCAAGCAGGCTGGCTAACCTATAAATAGTCAGTTCTGTCTAAACTCTCACGGGGAGCTTTTGCCTGTTGTTAATTAAGAAGATTCCTTTTGACAGTGATAGTGACGTTGCGTAACTTTTATAGTTCATTAAACATGTGTGTGATAGTAAGATGAGTGTAAATAAAAAGAAAAAAACTAGAGCAATCTAGTTCAAATTTTGTCCTATATTAAAATTATAAAAAAAGAAGACTAATTCCAACCACAGCTAAGTTGCAGTAAAACTGTACCAGAATTATGTGCAAATGTGAACACTAACGAAGTGTTGGAGAAAGAAGACGCTATGATTGTTGTCATATGCCGACCAGCTGTCCCGACGCCAATGCGAGAACCAGACGCATCCAGTCACCTTCCTCATGACATAGGCAGTTTTATTGGGAAACAGGTAAGGAATAATATTTTTTCCCATATCCGTAAATTACTTTATACAGTTATTCTACTTTTAGTAATGTATTTCCACACCTCTGTTTTAAGAATTATATTGCTAAGTTAAATCCTTGTAGCCAGCTTACCACCAATCAATTAGACAATTACATATAAATAATTTTCGCTTTATTACCTTAATTAATGTTCATATTTATAATGTATTTCAGAAAATTATTTAATATATTAAGACAAAGTATTTGGTTGTAGGTTATTACGGATGAAGACAAGCGGAAAATTCTGACAGAGGCGTGGATTCCAGATGAATGTTACGTTTTCCCAGGTTCAGAATTTGGAAAGAAGAGGTTAAAGTTTCAGCATAGCTGGTTAAAAGCAAGAGAATGGCTTGTTTATTCGAATAAATTCGACGGCGCATTTTGCAAACACTGCGTTGGTTTTGCACCCAGTGGAGCTGGTAAACAAGGTTTGCCGCTAGGCAGACTTGTTAGAACTGAGTACTCTGATTGGCGCCATGCACAAGAAGACTTTCGCAAACATGAGTTGACTGCATATCACGCAAACAGTAAATTGGATGCAGAAAATTTCTTAGCTGTTCATAACAGGCAAAAACTAGATATTGTGTGTCAAATAGACAAATGTTGAAGAAAATAAACGCCTTTTATTCCCAGTCATCAAGACGGTGATATTTTGTGGAAGGCAGGGCTTGGCATTGCGAGGACACAGGGATGGAGGCCTATTTGACAACGTTGAAGGGGAACAAATATTTACGGAGAATGAGGGCAATTTCCGAGCCCTTCTGAGGTTGAAGGTTGAGAGTGGAGATGATATATTAAAACAGCACTTGTTCACTGCTAAAAGACATGCTACATACCCAAGCTGGAAAATACAAAATGAAATTATCTCAGCTTGTAATGACATTATTTTACACAAAATTGTGGACAAGATAAATGAGGCGAAATGTTTTTCTGTTATTGCCGATGAAACAGCAGACATTTCCAATATCGAACAGTTGTCTTTGTGTGCAAAATATGTAGATCAAGCCAACAATAATGAGAAGATTTTCTTCAATTTGTGCCAATATATGACCTGTCGGGAAAGGGAATCGCTAATGCAATTTTAAGCAACCTGAAAGATTTCGGAATCGATATCCATTACATTCGTGGACAAGGACTTGATGGAGCTTCAGCTATGAGTGGTGTACATCAGGGTGTACAGCATTACATAAAAGAAGAAGTTCCAAATGCGCACTATGTTCACTGTAGCAGTCACTCTCTGAATTTGGCCATATCTGACGCTTGAGACTGCATGATGGTTAGAAATTGCTTAGGTACAGTGAATAAGGTCTACGACTTTATCAATACGCAAGCTGTGTTGAATAAGTTTCCTGAGAATCCCCCTAAAAAACTCAACCAGCCTAGCCCTACTCATTGGATACAACGACATAACGCTGTAGACATATGATGATGATGATAATTGTTGTTTTAAGGGGCCTAACATCTAGGTTATCGGCCCCTGATGGTTTGGGTGATCGTGAAGATGAAAATGAAAAGCGAACTTAAAACTAATACTAACTAATAACCTACATACTAGAAGAAGAAATGGAAAACTAAAGGAGAATAAGGCAAATAAACGGACAGAAGGAAACGAAATGCCCTCAACCCTCGGAGAAGGCGGATTGAGGGACTTTGAAGGAAGGAGAGCCATGAAAGGCATACAGGAAAGTAAAAGAGGAGAGGGTCCGCCCCGAAGGTAGGGGACAAAAGGGGAAAACGGACCCAGCTCAGGAATCCCTCGGGGTCGCCAACTCCCGAACTCACCAGCCGTGAGCCCCTGAGGGTGTAGCATTATCGAGGGTGCACCAGAAGTGGTGGGGCTACATACACCCTGCCTCCTTAAGGGCCTTGAGCACAAGGCAGGAGGTAAAAGGAAAAGAAAAAGAAGGCTGACCCCTCACAGAAGGAGGGTGTCAGGAAAGATGAGACAAGGGCCAATTAAGGCGGGAAAGGAAGAGACTCCCTAGGCCTCGGATACCCTAATACCGTCGGGGTCAGAAGAGAACAAGAGTTGACCAAGTGAGGTCGACAGGAAGGATTATTATCTCAAAAGGACATTTTATCTTCTTTCCAAGCTCTTAGTTCTGAAAACGAAGATATTCCCGAAGCAGTTGTGGACGCTTTGTTTAAAGAATATTGCTCAGATCTAACCACATGTTCTTCACAGCAACTCCTGGGAGAACTAAAAGTATGGCAACGAAGACTAAAACAAATTGATTTGCAAAGAAGAGAAAACTAAGTTAAATAAAAAAAAAGTCCTCTCGGCACGCCGGAAGGCGGAGGTAGATTTCACCGGACAAACTTGGGGATAGGCGAAAATAGGCAGAATATGCAGGTTTTCGTAGAAGGATCAGACCTCATTTATTGCGAGAAGGTATTTTATAATTGGAGCTTAATTAACTTTGTTTTTCGTCATTTTATGCTTATTTTAAACATTTTATTGTCTTAAGGGAACGGTAACCTTCTTGTCATTTGGGGTCCATTTTTATACTTGTGGTCACACTGTCCTTATGCAAGGTTTCGACACTGATGTGTAACTATGTAACGGTCTGTTACTTCTTCACGCAAAATTATATCTCCCGCAGAGATTTTGGTTGGTTCCTCAGTTTAGGGGCTGCGACAACGCGGTCATGTAAACCCGTGTACTTTAGGATGGCTGTATTAGTCTGTAATTCAGGTAAGGACTGCAGACGGTCAATTTCAAGCAGTAGTTTTTATGTTGCTACCAGGTACTACCGTCAACGACACCTGGCTGTGAACTTGGCTACTAGATGCCACCGCAACCAGCAACTCGCAACGAACGTTGGAACTTCCCCTCCAAAGGAAAGCATACTGAGGGATTTTTAGCGCTCTTAGAAAATCCGACGACTTCGGCCGGCTTTGAACTCGCGACCTTGGGCATAGAAATTCAGCATGCTACCAGTTACGTCACCGAAGCCGCTTCACACTTAGTCAGATGGAAATACTGAATCTGATCTCTTGCAAGTGCGTTGTCATGGCAACGCCAGATGGCTCATCCCTCATCAATTTAGTAGTGTTGCCATGGCAACCTCTGATAGCTCTTGGCATTTTCTTATAATTCCGAAATCATTTTTCTCATCCCTTGGCGTAATGGTGGGTCATATCAAAAATTCTTTCAGACAAAAGTTTTAGATAATTATTAGGGGAATATTGTCCATTTCGTACGGATTTGATATTGTGCCTATTAAGAGAGATATGATTAATGTTTCCCGAAAAACCCACTTTTTCCCACCCCTTTGGTCAATGGTTGGTGCTATAAAAAAAACTCTTCAAACATAATTTTTTGGGCTTTATCCGACACATAGTATGAACGTTGAACGGATTCGATATTTCACATATTAAGAGAGTTATAGCAATATTTCACTTTTTCGAAAAATGCCCCCCATTTTCACCCCCTTCGACCGATTTAGCCCAGTAACGAACTCGACCGAGATTTTATAGGTATACATATTCGGTAAAAAATTCAAAGTGATTGGTGCAAAATTACGGCAGTTATCGTGTCCACAAGAAACTGATATATATATACACAAGCTGACCCGGCAGACGTTGTCCTGCCAATCAAAGAAAGTGTTGTAACTTTGTTTCTTGAAGTGCTTTTGGATACACAATATTTTTTTCAATTTCTGTTAACTGTCTCTAAACTATCGTGAATTGAATTAACTAATTTAGAAACATTCGTTGGAGCGTGCACAACAACTCTCCAAAGTTTCATCGCAAACGGATAAATGGCATTTAACGCATACGGGATTCGGTTTAAATGATTCGTGCGCTGTCACTCATTTGTTGAATCTACTCCTGCTCTACCAACTGTGAAATGGATTTACTAAGTTAGGAAGCTTCACGTAAGTGTACACAACAACTCATCAAAGTTTCATCGCAATCGATGAATAGTATATGAACGCATACAGGATTTTGTTGGAACGCTCCGCGCGTCGGCACTCATTTGTTACATCTACTCGTGCGCTACCAATATTTTAAAATGGGTTTACTAAGTTGAACACCTTTCCTGGCGTGTACACAACAAGTCATGAAAGTTTCATTAGATTCGGATGAATGACACATGAACGCATAAGTGATTTTCTTTAAACGATTCGCGTGCCGTCACGCATTTGTTGAATCTACTCATGCGCTAACTATTGTAAAATAGATTTACTAAGCCTGAAACCTTCTCTGGCGTGTACTCAATGATTCACCAAGGTTTGATCGCAATCGGATGAATGATATATGACCGCATTCGGACATTGTGGAAACGATTCGCGTGCCGTTGTTCATTTGTTGAATCTACTCGTGCGCTACTTATTAAAAACTGGATTTACTAAGACAGAAACATTTCCTGGAGTGTACACAACAATTCACCAAAGTTTCATCGCAATCTGATAAATGGTATATGGCCGCATACGGTACTTTGTTGAAATGATTCGCGTGCCGTCACACATTTGTTGAATCTACTCGTGCGCTAACTATTGTAAAATGGATTTATTAAGCCAGAAACATTCCGTAGGGTGTATACAACATCTCACCCAAGTTTCATCGCTATCGGACGAATGGTATTTGAACGCATACGGGACTTTGTTGAAACGCTTCGCACGTCGCCGCTCATTTGTTGAATCTACTCGTGTGCAACCTCCTGTGAAAAGGATTACTAAGTTAGAAGCCTTCACTTAAGTGTACACAACAACTCATCAAAATTTCATCTCAATCTATGAATGGAATATAAACTTATACGGGATTTTGTTGAAACGCTTCGCGCGCCGTCACTCATTTGTTGAATATAGTCGTGCGCTACCAAATGTGAAATTGCTTTACTAAGCCAGAAGCCTTCCCTGGGGTGTACACAACATCTCACCCAAGTTTCATCGCTATCGGACGAATGGTATTTGAACGCATACGGGACCTTTTTGAAACGCTTCGCGCGTCGTCGTTCATGTGTTGAATCTATTCGTGCGCTATCTATTGTAAAATGGATTTACTAAGCCAAACACCTTCCCTGGAGCTCACTCAACATATCACTCAAGTTTCATGGCAATCGGATGAATGGTATATGAACGCTTACGGTACTTTGAAACGCTCGAACGTGCAGAGACAAACAGTAGAATTTGACATCACTGCCACCTTTGGTATAAAACACAACTTTTCGCCACAGGCGGAGTGTATGTAATGGCGGTAGTTGCACAGGTTGCGACCAGGTGGCTCTAACGTGGAGAGACAAACCGTCCAAAGAAATCAGCTTTCACGAAGGCCAAGGCTAGTGGTTTCCATGACAACTGTTTTTGACTGTATATTGTGGTTCTAAAATTGTGTGTAAATTGTGGTTCTAAAATTGTGTTCATTCCACCTACCGGGTCAGATTGTGAATCTAAACCATACATGGACCCACCCTAATATACATACCAAATTCCATCAAAATCGGTTCAGTCGTTTAGGAGGAGTTCAGTCACATACACACGTGTCGAAGAATTATATATATAAAGATAAACTTTTGAACTGACGGTGGTTTTGGGGTCTGGGGGATGTGAAACGCGAAGATATGTCGAAATTTTCCGGAAGTCGAAACATGGGACCCATTGCAATAGTTAGCTTTCTAATGAAATCTACCTAAAAAGTATAGAAAGATCAATGCTATAGAAGCTCTACAAGCGTGCAACATATCAATGTACCCTTCTGTGCACAAACTCCTGCAAATATTGGTAACTTTACCAGTAACTTCATGTACTGCAGAACGGTCATTTTCGACTTTGAAATATTTAAATCTTATTTAAGAAATACGACATCAGAGACTAGACTGAACGGTTTGGCATTATTGTATGTGCATAAAGACATACCAGTTAATAGCGAAGAGGTTTTAAACGAACTTGCGAAAAAACCTCGCCGTCTCGACATCAAGATTTAAATATAGTCTTATTTTCTTTTGGTTTTATCTACAAATAATCTGTATTATTTACCAATATTTACCAACATATGTCTCCCATAAGTCTAACCCCTCGTCCACATCGCGTCGTGGGAGACGGGCAACGGCACAAAGTAGGGGAACGCCTGTAGGGGCGAAGTACAGTGGGGACTTCGTGTGCCCCGGGACCGTTACAGTAGCTGTGAAGGTCCTACAGGAACCCTGAAAAGTGACGGCTAACGGGGCTCTGGTGAAGCTACGATAGGCCCAGCAAGCCAGTAGTGGATGAAACCAAATGATTTCAAAAATGGAACGAGCCTCAGACGTGATGGATTTAATAGACGACGACACGGCTGTACACACGGACTAAGATTTGGAACTTTAAACCTAAGAACGCTGACGGGGAAGGTGGAGGAGATAGTGGATATGATGGAAAGAAGGAAGTTGGATTTATTGGGATTGGCAGAAACAAAGTGGAAAGGGGAAGGAAGGAGAGAACTGAGAAAAGGCTATAGACTGTACTGGAGTGGGAACGAAGAGGGAAAGAGGAATGGAGTGGGAGTAGTAGTACGAGCTGGTTTAAAAGAAGAAGTGAGGAGAATAAGTGATAGGATGATGAAAGTGAAAGTAGCACTGAGGGGAGGGACCGTAGAAAAAGTGCAAGTGTATGCTCCACAATTAGGCTGCGCCTCGGAAGAGAAGGAGGAGTTTGAAGAGGAAATGATGATGATTGTTATGGGGGACCTGAATGCCCATGTAGGAAGAGAAAGATTAAGGTTATGAGAGTGTTCTAGGACCAGAGGGTTGGGGCGGAAGAAATGAGGAAGGAAAGAGACTGTTGGACTTCTGCAGAGAAACAGCCTGCTAGTTGGGAACTCCTGGTTTAAGAAAAGAGAGAGCCACACAATCACATGTTACAGTGATTACTTGACCAGGAAGTCGGTGGTCGACTATATACTGTATGAGAAAGAACTAAATAAGAACATCAAGGTCATACCATCAGAGAACCTGGATAGCGACCATCGATTGCTGGTAATGAACCTGAGAGGGACTAAGGAGAAGAAAGGGACTGAGAACCAGGAAAGAC
Source organism: Meconema thalassinum (assembly GCA_946902985.2). Taxonomy (NCBI): domain Eukaryota; kingdom Metazoa; phylum Arthropoda; class Insecta; order Orthoptera; family Tettigoniidae; genus Meconema; species Meconema thalassinum. The sequence goes on along the minus strand of OX336392.1, from coordinate 497,130,402 downwards.
GTATTGAACCCAACGGTGTTAGGCTGACTGGTGTCGAACCTGGATCTCTGAGATAAATGAGTTCAGACTAGAGATACCAGCAAGAAACGAACACAAGATCTTTTGAGGGAGTTTAAGCCATAAACACTCCTAGAGAAAATACACATTAAATCACTGTTGTGATATAAACAAATTCTGATATTATTTGTTAATATAATGTAGAAAATATTAGCAGAATACTGCAGTATTGGGCTGTAAGATGCATACAATTCTGGACTTAGCGCAGAGAGTTTGAACTCTTGACAGATTGTAAATGGCTCTGGAATAGAGGCGTGGTTTCGTGGAGCCATGCCAGTCACTTTGACCTATTTATGCTGTCTGGGACAAGGAAGGACGGTAATATATGGGCAAGTGATTCCCCGTTACATAAGGAAGAGTCCAGGGGGGTGAGAAAATGCCAGAATAATTTAATGATTACTCGTGAATGGAGTAACTCAGAGACATGAGGATTGCACCTATGTGAATGAATGGCCAGGAGGCTAATTATCAAGCCGTCAAACATTGAAATCGAGGCAGATTTAATGTAACGCGCATTGACAACGTAGGAGTGAGGCCAGCGCCAGAATCTGACCATGTCTTCGGGGATAAACCGATGACGCGGCGTCGGGACGCGCTGGCAAAGGCAATTAATATTAATTAATTGGCCGATCGATCCTCGAGCACACAGACGGATATGTGATCAGCGAGGAAAAATGGACCAGAAAAACGTTATTTCAAGACCAGAAATATACGGAGGGAGAAGATGAAGCTCCAAGGAAATTTTCGACCTACTTTTTATCGCCAAACGAATATAAGGTCAGTGGAACGAACAGTCGGGGTCAGTCGAACCATAGTCTAGTGCGAAGCGCACGTCGCCGGAGTCCAGGAAGGGACGCGCGGACTTTAGTATGTTGAGTGCTTATCAACATAATAACCATGCAGTAAGGCATTAATTAAGAACAATTAATAATGATGATGATGATAATTGTTGTTTTAAGGGGCCTAACATCAAGGTTATCGGCCCCTGATGGTGTGGGTGATCGTGAAGATGAAAATGAAAAGCAAACTTAAAACTAAAACTAACTACTAACCTACATACTAGAAGAAGAAATGGAAAACTAAAGGAGTATAAGGCAAATAAAAGGACTGAAGGAAAAGAAATGCCCTCAACCCTCGGAGAAGGCGGATTGAGGGACTTGGAAGGAAGGAGAGCCATGAAAGGCATATAGGAAAGCTAAAGAGGAGAGGGTCCTCCCCAAAGGTAAGGGACAAAAGGGGGAAAACGGACCCAGCTCAGGAATCCCTCGGGGTCGCCAACTCCCGAACTCACCAGCCGGGAGCCCCTGAGGGTGTAGCATTATCTAGGGTGCACCAGAAGTGGTGGGGCTACATACACCCTGCCTCCATAAGGGCCAAGAGCACAAGGCAGGAGGTAAAAGGAAGAGAAAAAGAAGGCTGACCCCTCGCAGAAGGAGGGCATCAGAAAAGATGAGACAAGGGCCAATTAAGGCGGGAAAGGAAGAGGCTCCCTAGGCCTCGGATACCCTAATACCGTCGGGGCCAGAAGAGAACAAGAGTTGACCAAGTGAGGTCGACAGGAAAGAAGACAGAGAGGAGCCCGGCACAAGTAAGTGGAAGCAATGCCGGACTCAGCTGGGGCCCTGTGGTCGCCAACCCACGCCCACAAGATGTGAGCCCCTGGGGGAGGATGACGAACTGCGCAGGTATAAATTTTGTTATGCGTGTGATGAAATTTCGCAGGGATACCACTGTAATTAATGCTCAGGACGATGTGCAAGCATATTTATGCGATATCGGGAAATTTATCTAAGGATGGAAATTGATAGACAGATTGGGAACCGCTAGGAATCATTAGGCAGAGAATCGAGACTTTCGAACGAGATGCGGGATAGCAGTGAAGGATAGATCTTCAACGCCTGCATTTTTGATATTCTGCAAGGAAGGGTCAACCATTAAGAAATGTACATAGCGATTGTGTGATTTTAGTGATGATCACTTAAATATATGTAAAATTAACAGTGTAATAATTGATATAACGTGTTGTGTGAATAAGGAAGCAACAACTTCGACATGGAGGAGCAAAGTGCAGTGTGTTTTGTAAGGCAAAAATTATGTAAAATGTGTGTGAAAAGTGTGATGATGCCTTGCTAATTTGCGAATGATGGCGGGCATTACTGGAGGAAATGTGTGGTCGGAGCCACCAGATTAACCAATGTGAGTACCCAAAAAACATGATTTTGCAGTAAATATAGTCCACTGTATGTTGAGTGATTTCAAAATTTATAGAATATGCCAATAAGAGTCAATTTTGGGAGGTAGAACCTCGAGATATTAATGTTGTGTTGATTTTAGTCAAGTTGAGATGTCTTTGTACATCATTGAGTGGATAAATCGTTACCACTAATGTAAAAATGGCAATTGAGTTATATAGAAAGTTAACGTAACGAACACGGATGTTCGGTTATTGAATACGGTTACGTTGTGTCGGTATAGGGAAAATTTAAGTCAGTAATAATAATAATAATAATAATAATGAGAATAGATGAATAAACATCAGGGAAAAGTGTTTGTAAGCAAAATATATATGCTAATCGTAATACTTGTGTATCCAAGCAGTAGTATTATACGTGAAGGGCTAAGCAAAGGAATTTAATATCAGAGTATATTACGATAATGGAAATAAATATGCAAGAATATAGGAACTGGAAGGGTTTAATAGTGACTTGAATCGCAGCTTGATGAATAAGCTTGTAAGAGTAATTGTTAGATTTTTATCTTACTAATTAAAGGACGGGATCATATCACCATGGTCATGGGAGCCAGGTAATTAATCGACGTGTGAAATCTCGTATAGCCAAGGGCATACAGAGATATTATTATTTGCCAGAGCGTATTTAGTGACGGAAACCCTAGCTCTGAGGATTGCTATGAAATGTTTCGGGTTCGAATCCAGTGGTGCATGGGAAGATAACAATGGACACCTCAGCATGACACGTGATATCGACCGAAAACTAGCTATTGAATAAATTCAGCTCCTGGGAGTGAATTTTTGACGGCAGGAAATGTACCTGACCGTGTTATTCAACAAGAAGCCGGTTATCCCAATTCGACATGTGTATGATGAATCTCGTTCCTTCATATAAATGGACCTGTTGAGGCCAGCTATTAATATCCTAAGGATAGGGATAAATGCTTAAACAATTCCATACCCTGTCTTGCATACCAGTTTAGTTAGATCATATGTGTTGTGCAGGTCAGTGAGACTGCACTATTGTATTTAAAGCCACATGCTACTGCTTGGAGATGAAAGAGAGGGACAGAGCGAGGGACGTAGCAAGTGTTTTGTTACCGCCCGGCACAGACCCATTGTATACAGGAAGAGCCAGGGGAAAGATTTTAAACGACCCTTGGAGGGTGACGTTTAGAGTGGAGAGACTTTGAAACCCTGTTTGTAATAAAAGAATCATTGTTGTATTGTATAATGAATTTGTGTGGTTTGAAACACATTGATAATTAAGGATCATTCTGATAACTTAATACTTGGCAAACTTATGAGATGTTGAAAGTTGCATTTTTATACTGACATTGTCACCTATTTCCGAAGGTGGACACTAGATGCCAGATGCTATGCCCACGCAAGGGTAGCATAAAATACCATCCGACACAGCGGTAACCGAATCATTGAAATTGAACTCATTACGGCATACAGTGGAACTGCAGAAAGGGGTATAATTACAAGTAACAGTGGAGTTGCAAGTAAAGATGATGTGCAACCCATAAATTGGTTAATGCATGGTAGAGCATTTTGGTGGGAAGAGAAATACAGAACATAATTGTACGCATAATGTAAAGTAGGATGTGTTGAGAATAAACAACTAGATTGTGAAATTAAAGTGGTCACAATAGGTGACGTAAGATTGTAAGTACAGTTATATGTGTAATTTACCAGTGCATCAGCGCACTTGAGAATGAATTTTATGTTAACCTCATGGTAAATGAATAAATAATCATTTGGATTTGCGAGGATTAAGTGCGAATATTAGTGGATTGAAGGAATAAATTTTGCATTGTTTTATGTATTATTGTTGGGATTGGGTTTTTGTTTGTTGAAGCCATGATTTAGAGCTCAATTAAAGTCTTTAGAATAGAGTTGTGCTTTATTATTGTAGAGTTGATACCTTTTAGTCTCAGATCAAAAATATGCAACTGCTCAGTGGATGGACGGTACACGCCTGAGGACTGATGCTAGCTGGAGGCAGAAGCATGTTTTCCATGGAAATTATTCACATGGGTACAGTATAAGGATATGGAAACTGAAAGAAGGGGTTAGAAGGGTCGAGTACCTCAAAATGGTAAAGGAAGGAATTCCAACAGATGAAGAAAGAGGGGTGGAAGAGGAATGGGCTAGATTTAAGAAGACACTAGTAGGTGCAGCAGAAGCAGTATGTGGGAGGACAAGTAGTAAGAAGAGGTGGAAGGAAACACCATGGTGGAATGAGAAGACAAAAGATATAGTAAGGGAAAAGAATAGAGCCTTTAGGAGGTGGTATCAAAATAGGACGGTAGAGACAAGGGAAGAGTACCAGGAAAGAAAGAAGGAGGCGAAGAGAGTAGTGGCTGAGGAGAGAAGAAAGTGGATGGAAGAGTGGACAAAGATGATGGAGGATAGTGAAGGTACAAAAAAGGTCCTGTATGGGATGGTAAAAAATAAGAGGTGGAAGGATCCTACGGATTACGTAAGAATGGTGAACAAAAGGGGACAAGAGATAGAAAATAGGGAAGAACTGAAGAAAATGTGGAAAGAATATTTTGAAGAACTTCTGAACCCAAATGGAAAAGATGGTGAGGAGGAAGAAATCAGGGAAGAGGAAGATGAACTGCAAACAGAAAAGGACTTAACATGGAAAGAATTGGAAGATGCAGTGAACAAGATGAAAGGAGGGAAGGCACCGGGTGTGGAGGAGTTGAGTGTGGAGATGGTGAGAGCAGCAGGAGAGGTGGGGTTACAGTGGTTGTACCGAGTGATGAGGACAGCATGGAAGAAAAGGAAGACCCCAGAGGACTGGAAAAAAGGAATAATTGACCCGATCTTCAAGAAAGGTAGTAGAACAGATTGCCGAAACTATCGGGGAATAACACTGATGAGTCATTGTGCAAAGATCTTCGAGAAAGTTTTGGAAAAGAGAATTAGGACAAGGATAGAAGGAGGGATGAGGGAAGAACAACATGGCTCCAGAGCAGGAAGGTCCACAGTGGATTTGATTTTTGCTGTAAGGCAGTTACACAGCACTATGAGTTTGGAACAGATCTACTGATGGCCTTCCTGGATATTGAGAAAGCATATGACAGTGTATGCAGAAACAAAGTATGGAAGTCCCTGGAGGATAGAGGAGTAGAGAAATGGACTATAAAGAGGATAAAGGAGATGTACAAGGGAAGCGTGAGCTGTGTGAATGTGGGAGGAGAGAGATCAGACTGGTTGGAACAGAGAAACGGCCTGAAACAAGGAAGTGCACTGTCACCGTTACTTTTCATTGTGGTGATGGGTGACATGATGACCCGAGTGGCGCAAGTAATTGGGGAAGGAAAGATGAAAGCAATGGTGTTTGCAGATGATTTGATGATTTGGGGAAACAAGGAGGAGGAGGTACAGGAACAGTTGGACGTGTGGGAAGGAATAATTCAAGGATATGGGATGAAATTTAGCATAAATAAGAGTGAGATGGTGATCACAACAAGGTAGAAGGAAATAACCACAACGGGAATAACAATTGGTGGGGAACAGCTGAAGAAAGTGGAGAGTTTCAAGTATCTGGGAAGCCTGATACAAGATAATGGAAGAAACGATAGAGAAATAAATGAGCGGGGGAGGCAGGCAGAAGCATTTCGGAGGAGTGTGAGAAGCATGTTATGGAGCAAGGATGTCCCTCAGAACAGCAAAGAGATCATATATGGGACAGCTGCAATTATCCCAACAGCCCCTCACTTCTCCAAGCATATGCTAGCTGCTCATTTCTTCTACACAGTCAAATTTGACGAACTGATCTTGCCAAACTCCAGACGTACCAGACTTCAGCTTTTAACTCTGACGTGGTTAAAGCTGAAACCAGGGCCAAGGGAATGGTTGAATGGGGAACACTTGTGGTGGGGACTACATCATAAGCCAACCTCTTGTCTTCTGCAGTTGTTTATGCAGCTTTTGTGGCAGAGGCATACACAGAAGGTCATGTCAAGACAACAATACCCTGGGACAAATGGAGTAGCCACAAGGAGGTCAACCCCTTACTATCTGCAAGGAAATGGGCAACTGGAATGGTACAATGGAATATGGAAAACAGTATTGTTGGCACTCAAAATAAACGTACGACTCCCGATGATTGGGAGGATGATCTTCCGGAGGCCCTTCATTCCATCCGATCGCTTCTCTGCACAGACCCATGAAAGATTTTTTTCGTCACAATCGAAGGTCGCTAAATGGTGACACCCTGCCAGCTTGGCTGATTCCTGGACAGACGGTGCACATGAAAAAAAAAAGTTCGTGCGAGCATATATGACGTTTTAGTTGAAGAAACGGAACTTCTCGAAGCCAACCACCAATATGCTCTTGTTAGAAGGAAAGACGGATATGAAACAACCGGTTTTTTAAGACAATTGGCCCAATGGGGGGGGGGGGGAGAGAGAAAACCTGAGGGAATCCATCCGAGTTCCATCACGACGAAGATCCATCAGAGCCCCACCATTCGGAACCTTATCACAGAGTATCCCCGTCAGAGAATCAAGGACATTCATCAGAACGTAGCAATCCCGAGGATGAAGTATACTTGGATAAAGGAATTACAGAAAAGAAGTTCTGGAAATATCAGAGCCTCAGAGACGGAGGCCCAAAACGGATACTAGAGCTCCATTATACCTAAGGAATTACGAATTGAACTATTAAATAAAAAGGGGGGGGGGGAGGGGAGAGAATGTAGTATGTTGGCATCGCTGCTGCTGATGTTGTAACAATGCAGTGGGTTTGTATTCCTTGCTTGTTCATAGCATTGTGTTCATCCTAGCAAGGATCTTGTAAATAAAACCCTGTCAACAGGTATCATTATTTATTACAACTGCCGTCCATAAATTGTAAACACAATTGTTTGAAAATAAATAATAAAAATAACGCTCAAACTACACTGACCGGCAAAAAAAGTGGAACAGTTAAAAAAAGTAATATAAATAGTATAAATCTAGCCTTGAAAAAGATTTAATCACATTTTAAAAGCTTTTCATGCATTAGAACGAACATCTGAAACATCCGTGAATAGAAATTGATAATATGACATTTCTTAGGGTGGTTTATTACCACCAATTACCCCCAATCCTCGATGAGCCTATCTTAATGGTTTTATGGCGGGAAGCGGACTGGAAGGGTTTAAGGTTTATGAGTGTTGCCGCTCGCTTATTGTTGTTCTAGGGATAACAACTGGCACCTGTTGAACACGTGTGAACCATTGTCACACATTTTAGCAAGTTATCCATTTGCAGTTCACACTAAAACATGCCTCTTAGCCGAGAAGAAGCTGCACAGGCAGTTGCATTGGTGGAGGATGGCCGCAGCTTCCGTCATGTTGCTGAGGTCAATGGATCATCTCTCGGTAGCATACATCGTGCAGTGCAACGTTACAGAGAGCTCCGAACATACGACAGGAGACGAGGGTCAGGCCGTAGAAGAAGCACAAGTGCCAGGGATGACAGATTTCTCACCCTCCAAGTTCTGCGTGATCGGCATACCACAGCAGTTCAGGCACTAAATCAACTGGAAAATGTCAGAAATGTGAGAGTGAGTGAGCGAACAGTAAGAAGAAGGTTTGAAGCAGCTCATCTTTCGTCCAGGAGACCTGCACGTGGACCCGCACTCGAACGGCATCACAGAGAGGCGCGTCTTCGCTTCGCAAGGCAGCATCTGGGATGGACCCACGAGCAGTGGGCCTCTGTTCTCTTCACTGACGAGAGTCGCTTTAACCTTAGATCTCCTGATGGAAGAGAAAGAGTGTGGAGAAGGCGCGGGGAGAGGTACAGCCCTGTTGCTTTCTCCTCCAGGACTCCATTTGGAGGTGGCTCGGTTATGGTGTGGGGTGGCATCAACGTTATGGCCCGCACTGAGTTGGTGTGCATCGATCACGGGACGCTCAATTCCCAAAGGTACATCGAAGAGATCCTGATGAACCATGTGATGCCGTGATGCCCTTTGCGCCTTTCATTGGTCAGAATTTCATGCTGATGCAGGATAATGCCCGCCCTCCTACTGCTCGCTGTGTTGTACAATATCTGCAGGAAGTGGAGATTCAAACCCTGGACTGGCAGCTCGTAGTCCTGACTTGAACCCCATCGAACAGGTATGGGATACGCTTGGAAGGAATGTCAGACACAGGGGCCGATAACCTAGATGTTAGGCCCCTTAAAACAACAATTATCATTATCATCATCATCGAATGTCAGACAGCATGACCACACCACCTTGGCACAACTGAGAACATCGCTGCTGGAGGAATGGGATCGCATCCCGGCAGATGCCATTCGACGAGTTGTGAACAGTATGCCTGAGCGTTTACAAGCTGTCATAGACGCTAAATGTGGAAACACCCGTTTTTAGTGACCAGTGTTCTCTTGCAGTGCAGTGCAAACATTAATACTGTTTTGTTTGGCAATACGTTTGATAAACACCAGCCCAAAAGAGCATTGCTAAAAAATAGAAAATTGTAAGATTTGCAAAATGTAACGAAATTTGTGAGTTAAAGCGTGTTGTAAAACATGATTCGGTATTTTCTGTTGCCAACCATCTAAATTTACATGAATAATGCAAATATTGGAAAACCGATACATTTTAGTGGAACAAATTAAGAAATTACATAAAAAATTGAAGCTTTCCACTTTTTTTGCCGGTCAGTGTACTATAAGATTCAGGGCTTTGTTGAAGAAGGAAGTCCTCTAAAAGACGAAGACTTTATCAAGTATTGATGACAAAATACCAAAGAGGAGTGATAAAAAAGTATCCTGAAAAAAATTGTATTGACGGAACACATAATGTCACTTTCAATTCACACGTTTGCTGTCGATTCGTCTCTAACGAATATGGAGCAGGTTGTCCAGTAAGCAGCCGGTCTCAGCAACAGAATAGACGATGTTGCCATGAAGCTATCCAGCACAAGACTGGCATCATCAGTGCTGAGGTATTCATGTCTGATGATGCCCCAGCATCTCTTAATGCCTGGTTATCAATAATGCGACCACCAAATAAGACATTGGTCTGCTCCTGGCATGTCACAGAAGCTAGAGAGCAAATACCACGAAAGTCAATGAAAACTGAAGCAGCCTGAAGTATATAACGGATGTAGGATGCTGATGGAAACGATGGATGAAGAAGAGTTCCAGCAGCACCTACCACTTTTCATTGATATGTGTATTTCCGACCCAGACACTCGAACATTTGGAGAGTATTTTCAGTCAGTATGCTACAGGCCACAACAACTGGCCTCTCGTTACCAGATTGGCTGTGGCCTGAACACCAACATGTATCTGGAATCGTGGCATAGGGTTTTAAAACATTGTTACACGCAAGGCAAAATGAATACGATGGTAGCCAAATGTATGGCATTACTTACTTGAAAGGATGACAAAGAACAAGAAGCAAATTGCACACGGCACTATAACAGACGCAAGGGTTCATCAAGTGTCTGGAAATGTATGGACTGTCATGACCTCTGTCCACAGCAGGGTCGAGTACATGGTAAGCAAAAACCGAGCTACTTATTGCTATGGTTGTCCTCTCTCTTGTCCTGAGTGCATAGACACATTAAAATACACATGGGCTGACTACAGTATCCACAACAAGCATATTCATGCTGATATTCTAACCTTCATTACCCGTTTATCCCTGTAGAAAAAGCAACTCCCCAATCCTCGAAGAATGAGCACTGAGGGACTTGTTTGGAAGGAGAGCCATGAAAGGCAGATAGGAAAGGGGAAGAGGAGAGGGCCCGCACCAAAGTCAGTGGAAAAAGGGGAAAAAACGGACACAGCTCAGGAATCCCTCGGGATCGCCATTCCTGAACTTCACCAGCCGTGAGCCCCTGAGAGTGTGTGCAATATCCAGGGCGCACCAGAAGTGGTGGCGCTACATACACACTGCCTCCTTGAGGGCCTTAAGCAGAAGGCAGGAGATAAAACGAAAAGAAAAAGAAGGCTGACCCCTCGCAAAAGGAGGCTATCAGTAAAGATGAGACATGATGATGATAATTGTTTTAAGGGGCCTAACATCCAGGTTATCGGCCCCTAATGGTTTGGGTAATCGTGAAGATGAAAATGAAATGTAAACTTTAACAAAAACTAACTACCAACTTAAATACTAGGAGAAGAAAGGGAAAACGAAATGAGAATAAGGCAAATAAAGGACAGGAGGAAAAGAAATGCCCTGAACCCTCGAAGAATGCGAATTGAGGGACTTGGAAGGAAAAAGAGCCATGAAAGGCAGATAGGAATGTGAAATAGGAGAGGGTCCGCCCCACAGGTACTGGACAAAGGGGGAAGCCAGACCCAGCTCAGGAATCCCTCGTGGTCGCCAACTCCCGAACTCACCAGCCGTGAGCCCCTGAGTGTGTAGCAATACCAGGGTGCACCAGAAGTGGTGGGGCTACACACACCCTGCCTCCTTGAGGGCCTTGAGCAGAATGATGGTGATGATGATAATTGTTGTTTTAAGGGGCCTAACATCGTGGTTATCGGCCCCTAATGAAATGAAATGGCGTGAAATGAATGGATGAAGGTAAAAACAGCTCACTGCCATGGATGAAACGAAAATGGTTTATATAAAATAGACAGTGAGCCCCAACAATTATGCTTTATTTGAATAAAAAGAATAAAATGGGCAGATGGTAAAAATAAAACAATAAAATAAATAAGGCATAGGGAACAGTAAAAGAGATGAACGCAATAAAAAACATAAAACAGACTTAACCTGAACTAAAAGTCTTAACTTACTTTAAAACTTAAAAAAGTAACCACTCTCCCTCATGAACCGGATGACGAGGTCTTCTGACGGCCGGTCATCACGGAGAAGAAGGGAGAGGTAATTAGGCAGTTAAAGAGTCCTTCGCAGATCGGCCAGATCCACACACTCCAAGAGAATGTGTGCAACGGTTAGGCGGGCGCCGCAAGTACATACAGGGGGGGTCTCCTCTCTTTAGCAAGTGGGAGTGCGTAGCAATCCCATGGCTGATCCGGAGTCGACAGAGTAACACAGCTTCCTTCCGGAGAGATCGGAAGGAAGATTTCCTCACCTTCGTTGTCTCCTTGATGCCACTCAGTTTGTTAGGTGGAACTGTGGCATGCCACACTTCCTCCCAATGCGACAGGATCGAAAGTCGCAACTGAGAGCGCACATCCTTAGCAGGCACCTTATACGGTAGCGAGGGCAGTGCGACCGCCTCTCTCGCCGCCTGATCAGCAAGCTCGTTTCCCGCAATACCCATGTGGCTAGAAAGCCACACAAAGGTCACCCCGGTTCCAGCGTTACACGCACTGACGAGCAGGTCGTGCACATGCTGGACCAGCGGGTGCTTCGGGAAACACACATCGATCGCTTGCAGCGCACTCAGAGAGTCAGTACACAGAAGAAATTGCTGGTAATCGTCTAATAACGTGTACCGAAGAGCCTCTATGATGGCATAGAGCTCCGCTGTGTTCACGCTACAGGCCTCGGGAAGTGAAAAGAGAAACCGAAGATCCTCAACCACAAATGCACAGCTTACTTTCTCGTTTGCCCTCGAACTGTCCGTGAATACAAGCCCTGATCCAGGATACCGGCTCACCACGGACTGGAACAGCCTCTGATGGACGGAGGAGTCCGTGTCCGACTTGGGGCCGGTGTGCAGATCCATGATGATATCAGGGCGAGAGACCATCCGCGGAGGGGCCTTGCTAGGTACTCGGACGATACAGGAAACAGAAGGAAATCGGAACTGCCGGTATGAGTCATCCAAGCGAATCCCCGCCGCTGAGTGGCTCGGGCGAGCGCATCATACAGCTGGCGATTCGGATTGTTAAACAAACATGGATAACTTGGATGAAGTGGCATCTGTCGAATAGTTGCAGCATAGGTCAGCAGTACCTGTTGGCGCCTCAGATGTAGAGGAGGAACGCCAGCCTCGGCGAGCAAGCTGATGACTGGGCTCGTCCGAAAGGCTTCCGTCGCCAGCCTCACGACTGGCAGGGTATACCTGTGAGTGTATTCCACCCCTCCCTCCCACGGGAGGTCCAATTCGCAAGACAAGCCGGAAACCTAAAAGAATAGCCAAGGTCGCCCGTTTTAGTCTCCTCGTACGACAGGCAGGGAATACCGTGGGTGTATTCTAAACTCCCCACCCACAGGGGGGCCTTGAGCAGAAGGCAGGAGAAAACATTAAAAGGAAAAGAAGATTGACCCCTCGCAGAAGGAGGGTATCAGAAAAGATGAGACAAGGGCCAATTAAGGCGGGAAAGGAAGTGACTCCCCAGACCTCGGATACCCTAATACCGTCGGGGTCGGAAGAGAACAAGAGTTGACCAAGCGAGGTCGACAGGAAAGAAGACTGAGATGAGCCCGGCCCAAGTAAGTGGAAGCAATACCGGACTCAGCTGTGGCCCCGTGGTCGCCAACCCACGTCCCACGAGATGTGAGCCCCTGGGGGAGAAAACCATATTACAATGTTGGGAATGTTTGTTCAATACAGATATTTTGGAATTGATTGTCAAATATACCAACCAATATATTGACTCAATCAAAGCCAAATTTGCCAGAGATAGAGATGCCAAGGAAACAGACCTCATAGAAATTAAGGCATTCATTGGTCTATTGTAACTGGCTGGAGCTTACAGAGTAAACCGTCCGAGTCTGGAGGAGCTATAGGGAACAGAAGGAGACGGGATTGAAAAATGTGGCCTCGTAATGAGTATAAAACGGTTCATGTTCCTCATACGTTGTATTCGTTTTGACGATCGTACGAGCCGTTTACAACGGAAAGAATATGATCGACTTTGCCCAATCCATGAACTGTTTGATTGTTTTGTTCACAACTGTCAAAACAACTACATTCCGGGGGGAAATGTCACAATCGATGACATGTAGCCAAGATTTCGTGGAATGTGCGGTTTCAGACAATACATACCATGTAAACCCACAAATTATGGGATAAAAATATCTTCCCTTGTTGATGCTAGAATGGTATACATCTACAATAAGGAACTTCATGTAGTAAGACAGCCTGAAGGGCCATATTTAGTAAGCAATAAGCCACGAGTCGTGGTCAAGCGATTGGCTGAGCCTATTTTTGAGACAGGATGTAACATGACCTGTGACAATTGGTTTTCAGGCATTCTGGTAACTGATTTTAAAAAGAAGAAGCTGTCATATGTTGGGACAGTTAGAAAAATTAAAAAGCAGTTGCCACCCAGTTTTGTCAATGTCAGAGGGAGGGCTCAATATAGCAGCTGGTTCAGATTCAACAATGATAACACTTTGGTTTCATACATACCAAAGAAAGGGAAAATGTAATTCTTGTTTAATCACTCAGCGAAACTGATGCCATTGATCAATCTACTGGAGTGCAGAAGAAACCAGAAGGGATTACCTTCTACAATATGACCAAAGGTGGAGTTGACTCAACTAACCAAATGTCTGTAACTTTCAATGTAAGCCGGAACACAAGACGGTGGCCGATGGTCATTTTCTTTGCCTGTCTGAAGATAGCCGGCATAAATAGCCAGTGATTTCAATTGGAAATGGACTGGAAACACTAAGAAGGAGAATCCACCTCAAAACTTTGTCTCATCAACTAATGATTGGACATCTAAAGTCTGAACACAAGTGGAATGCCTACTCAGTTGCAATTGCGGTTGAAAAGGCTTTTTCCCCAAACAGAACGTGAAACGCCATCTTCCATACCTCCCAAAAGACGCAAGTGTGGGCCGTGCATGCAATGGCGTCGGAGGAGGGTGGGCGGTTCCAGAGTGCGCTCCGCCCCTGATATTTATTTGGGGGCTGCGACGCACCCCCAATATCTTTTGAAAATGCAAAACTTTGATATTGAAAATTGAAAAAGAATTACCTTTTTGAGATACATGGCGCGAATTTGAAATGCGAACTCGCGAGCAGCTAAGTGTGAATGCATGCCAATCGTTTCTGGGCCAGGCTTGGACAAGGCAAGACCTCAGGCACGGTGTAGGCAAAGACCTCGTGATGGGACGCATCAGCCGGGCCTGGGCCGAAAGACTGGCTGGCGACTCAACATCTGGAGGAGACAATAACAAGTGCATTGGGGGTGCGGCAGGCAGGGCAGGATAGCTACTTTGCCTTTGGGATCCACGTGACCATCCCGCCAGCTGCAGGGGGCACGGCGGCAGGCGCATCAGCGTGACGGGACCTGTAGGGATGAGGGGAGGAGAGAAGAGGAAGTGAAGAATTAACACTCAATCATTCCATTCCACTTGCTTCACAGGAACAGAAAGGAGGTGTTTAAAGTTTTCGCTGCGGGTGGTAGTTAATGAGGGGAGGGAGAAATTACGAAGTGCGCTTGATAGTGGTAAAAAATAATGATAGTGAAGTGATTTTAAATAGTGATTATAAAAAGTGGATTTTAGATTTAAAAGATTAAATAGGTGACAGGACTGGAGACTTGAATAGTCGTTTAATTTAGCGTCAGTGATAGTGAGTCTCCCTGCTAGCGCTGAGCATGGTCAGAGAATTACGGAGAAAAATTTATCCATAATATCGGTAAGTTGACAGCGTTACACGTTCTATCTATTTTCAAGTTTGTTTTTGTTTCTTTTGTTTGTTTTTATTTATTTACATAGTTTATGCCCACATTGGAGCACTTAAATCAATCCATATACACTACAGTCTTTACAATATTAGAGTTGTAATGGCTTCTCAACTTCCTCTTCTCCCAGAGCTTCTTTAATCTCTCCGAACTGACCGCCCTCTCTTCATTTGTAATGGTGTACTGTTTTCGTTTGTCTGTTTTTAATTTCAATCTTGTATCCCTACTTCTCAGGATCCTCTTCTCTTTTCTCTCTGCAATTTGTTTCATTGTAATATTTAGCTCGTCTAAATCATTCTGGACCTCAACGAACCAGTTGTTCTTGGTTTTACTTTTCCAAAAGAAATTGAATTATTGTTTCAGTAGTCTGCTGTCTGGTAGTCTTACTATGTGACTGAAAAAAGCAAGTCTCCTTTTTCGCATTGTATCCACAATTGATTGTCTCCCACAAGTCCAACCCCTCCTCCACGTGGTGGGAGACGGGCAACGGCATGAAGTAGGGGATTGCCTGTAGGGGTGAAGTACAGTGGGGACTTTGTGTGCCCCGGGACCGCTACAGTAGCTGTGAAGGCTCTATGGGATCCCTGAAAAGTGACGGCTGACGGGGCTCTGGTGAAGCTACGATAGGCCTAGCAAGCCAGTAGTGGATATCATATTTGCTTTCAAACCAGGAACAGGCCTCGGAAAGGACGGATGCAAACGACGACGACCCGGATATGCTAATGGACTACGAGTTGGGACATTAAACATACAGACACTGACAGGAAAAGTGGAGGAGATTGTAGATGTGATGGAGAGAAGAAAACTGGATGTACTGGGCTTGGCAGAAACAAGATGGAAAGGAGAAGGTCGCAGAGAACTGAGGAAAGGGTACCGGTTGTACTGGAGTGGGAACAGTGAAGGAAGGAGCAGCGGAGTAGGAGTAGTTGTGAGAGATGGAATGAAGGAAGAAGTAAAGGGAATAAGTGACAGGATCATGAAGATCAGAGTAACTGTAAAGGGAAGAAGCCTGGAGATAGCCCAGGTATATGCCCCTCAAGTTGGATGTACAGCTCAAGAGAAGGAAGACGTTGAGGAGGAGCTACAACAGCAGTTGAATGGTCAGAGCATCATTGTCATGGGAGATTTGAATGCACATGTAGGAAGTGAAAGGCAAGGATATGAAAATGTATTGGGAGCAGAAGGATGGGGTAGCAGGAATGAAGAAGGGAGAAAGTTGCTGGATTTTTGCAAGAGAAACGGTTTAGTGGTAGGCAACTCCTGGTTCCGGAAGAAAGAAAGCCACAAGGTAACGTGGTACAGCAGTGATTTAACAAAGAAATCTTTGGTAGATTACATGCTGTACGACTGGGAAATGAAGAGAAGTGTCAGAGATATAAAGGTAATACCATCAGAGGCCTTAGATAGCGACCACAGAATACTTGTAATGAACCTGGGAGTTGTTAAGGATAGCAAGAGGACAGAGTACCAGGAAAGGGGAATCAAAGTATGGAAACTCAAGGAAAATGAAGTCAAGGAAGAATTCCAGAAGATAATACGGGAAAAGATGCCAACAGACAATCCTAAAACAGGGGAAGAGGAATGGAAGCAATTCAAAAACACAATGGTGGAAGCTGCAGTGGCAGTATGTGGAAGAACAAGCAACAGAAAGCGGTGTAAAGAGACACCATTGTGGAATGAGAGAGTAAAAGAAGCTGTGGGAAGGAAGAACAAGGCTTTCCGAGTGTGGTTCCAGGAAAGAACTGATCTGGCAAGGGAAGATTATAAGATAAAGAAGAAAGAAGCAAACAAGATTGTAGCAGAGGAGAGGAAGAAGTGGATGGTAAAGTGGACAGAGATGATGGAGGAAGACAGCAGAGGAAATAAAAGTACTTTATGGGATGGTCAAAAGTAAGAAGAGGTCTGCGAGAGGATGTGGTAATGATGGACAAAAACGGAACTGAGGTACACAACAAAGAGACACTCAAGACAGTGTGGAAAGAGTACTTTGAGGATTTGCTGAATCCAAATGGTCATAGGGAGGAAGACAATGTATTGGAAGATGGAGAAGACAACACAGGAATGGAAAAGGACCTGACTGGGAGAGAACTGGAAATGGCAATAGACAAGATGAAAGGAGGAAGGGCACCAGGTGTGGATGAAGTGAGTGTTGAAATGGCGAAGGCAGCAAGCAGGGGAGGTTGGGAAACAGTGGCTGTACCGTGTGATGAGGGTGATATGGAAGGAGAAAAAGACCCCAGAAGATTGGAAGAAAGGATTAATTGTCCCAATATTTAAGAAAGGAAGCAGAAAGGAGTGTAGAAATTACAGGGGTCACACTCATACCTCACTGTGCCAAGATATATGAAAAGATATTAGAAAGTAGAATACGAGCCAAAGTGGAGAGAAAATTGAGAGAGGAACAGTATGGATTCAGACCTGGGAGATCAACAGTGGATCTCATATTTTCAGTGAGACAGCTCCAGGAACACCACTACGAATTTGGAGAGGATCTGTTGATGGCCTTCCTGGACATCGAAAAGGCCTATGATAGTGTGTGTAGGGAGAAGGTTTGGAAAGCAATGGAAAACATGGGAGTGGAAAAAGAAACTGTAGGCAGAGTGAAGGAGATGTATTGTGGAAGTGTGAGTTATGTGAAAGTTGGAGGGGAAAGAACAGACTGGTTCAGACAAATGAGTGGCCTGAAACAGGGTAGTGCGCTGTCACCCCTTCTCTTTATTGTGGTTATGGACGAGGTAATGACACGGATAGCAGGAAAGATAGGAGAAGATAAGATGAAGGCAATGGTGTTTGCAGATGATCTCATGGTCTGGGGAAACAAGGAGGAGGAAATCCAGGAGCAACTGAAGGCTTGGGAAGAAACAGTGGGAGAGTACGGATGGAAGTTCAACATCAATAAATGTGAGATCCTGTTAACGACCAGGAAAAAGGACAGACCAATGAGTGGGATAACACTTGGAGGTGGACAGCTGAAGAAGGTGGAAAGTCTCAAGTACTTGGGAAGTATAGTGGAGGAAAATGGGAGAAATTACAAAGAGATTACGGAACGTGGCAGACAGGCAGAAGCATTTCTGAGAAGCATTAGGAGCTTAGTGTGGAATAAAGATGTCCCACAAAAAAGCAAGGAAGTGTTATACAGAAGCTACTATATCCCGATACTGACCTATGCTTCAGAAACGTGGACAATGAAGAAAAGAGACATAAGCAGAATACAGGCAGGTGAAATGAAGTTGCAGCGAAGTAGGATCGGAGTAACAAGAAAAGACAGGGTAAGGAATGAAAAGGTCAGGGAAATGGTGAAAGAGGAGCCCTTGCAAGGTAGGATTGAGACATCAAGACTGAGGTGGTATGGACACTTAAAGAGAATGGATGAGAAGAAGATTCCCAAGAGGATACATGAGATGCAGATGAAACGACCAAGGGGAAGACCAAGAGATCGATGGCTGAAAGGAGTGGAGGAATGTGTCAAGAAGAGAGGCGAGGACTGGACCAGAGTGACAGCGGAGAGATGGTGGGAAGAAAGAAATAAGTGGCGAGGCTTATGTTCCAAACAGACCCAGCCTGGGGCTGGAAACTGTACAAGATGATGATGATCCACAATTGATTCATTTTCCCGATAGACTATTTAATTAGGCAGTAGTCTCCATTGTCCATTTACTTGATGTTTTTTATTGATAATTGTCCTGATGATCCTTCTGTCTATTTTTTGGATTTTATCTGTTGTTGCTTTGGTATTCATCTTAAACAGGGTTTCACTTGCATAAGTTGCTTCAGGTTTAACTACTGAACCATAATGTTTGAATTTGGCATTCATCGAGAGAGATTTCTTCTTATAAGTTGACCATGTGACTCGTTGTGCTTGTCTCAGTTTTGTTGTTCTGTACTCTATTGCGGCTTTCTCATTTAGGTTCCAAGTTATAGTTTCCCCAAGATACTTGAACTTTTTTACAACCTTAATTTGTTTATTATCATTTAGTTGAAGGACAGGGGTGTCCACCTCGAAGGTTGGCATAATCTCTGTCTTTTCAAATGAAATTTGTAATCCCACTTTTGCTGCAATGTTTTCCAGTTGTTCAATTTGGACTTTAGCCTCTTCCACATCATTTGCCAGTAGTGCAAGATCGTCTGCAAATGCCAGGCAGTTTAGTTTAATATTTCTACCAATCTTGATGTTTGGTTGGCATTTCTTTCTCCATTCTCTCATGACCTTCTCCAGTACACAATTAAACAAAATAGGTGAGAGACCATCCCCCTGCCGAAGGCCGGTTGTGATTGTAAATGGTTTTGACAATTCTCCTCTAAATTTTACTTTTGCTTTAGTGTTCTTGAGAGTCATTCCAATAAGGTTGATCAATTTCCTGTGAACACCAAATTCTTGAAGAGTATTTAATAATGACTTCCGATGAATAGTGTCATAAGCTTTTTTGAAGTCAACAAAAGTGATGACTAGGTTCTTACTTCGAGCTCTGTGATGCTTCATTATCCACTTAAGACTGATGATTTGATCTGGACAACTTCTGCCTGGCCGAAATCCTCCTTGGTACTCTCCAAGTTCTTGGTCCAGTTGTTCCTGTATTCTTGAGTGAAGAATTTTTGAAAAGATCTTATATGTGACATCAACAAGGGATATTCCTCTATAATTATTGGGATCTGACCTATCACCTTTCTTGTGTAGGGGGTGGATTATTGCAGTGTTCCATTCCTCTGGCATTTTTTCAGAGTTCCATATGTCAATAATACGTTTATGTAGGTTTCGTCGAGTTTGATCATTTGCATTCTTCCATAATTCTGCACCAACTGATTTTCTCCTGCTGCTTTATAGTTCTTGAGCAAGTTAACGGCTTTGATCACTTCCTCATATGTTGGTGGAATAACCTTTTCTAGTGGTGTTTTGTTTTTAGGTTTGGGGTCAAATTCCAAATTTTCTCTTGGGTCTTCGCAGTTGAGTAATTTTTTGAAGTAGACTGCCAAGATATTTGCATTGTCTTGGTTGTTATGTGCCATTTTCCCATTTTCATTTCTCAGCATAAGTGTAGGTGGGGTATACTTAGACCGATACTGTTTAAACATCTTGTAATAATTCCTTCTTTTATGTTGCTTGAATGATTCATCTATTGTTCTGAGCATTTCATTCTGATGATTCCTTTTAATTCTTCGAATTTCTTTAGCTGCTTGTCTTCTATAGAGCATCCAGCGTTTAGAAAAGACTGTGGAGCCTTATGGCGACAGTGTTGCTAGCTCTAGGCAGAGGTAGCGCTGACGTCATATGTTTAGTTCACCCGCTTCGAGTACTGTCCTTTCATAAGTTAGCAAGACAACACAACCTCAGCAGCTACCTGAAGTAAAACACGCACAGGAAGGAGTAGATTTGCAGGTGTTAATGGATTGGACCAGTATTAAGGATACCGTTCGCTAAGAGAACCAATAACGACATTCATTTCGTTGTGATATGACGCATTACTGATTGACAGATGTCAAGAGCACAACCCTTCCTTCCTTCTCGGATGTACTGTATGCTGACGATGTTAACAATTTTTACGTCAGCAATACTGTTGATCATCACATTTTTGTTATTAATTAGGCTATAATTTAGTTTCTTTCAATTCTATTCTTGTTGTTTTGTTTAGATTAATATTTGTAATATTGTAGTGAGTTAGCCATGCGGTTAGGGGCGCGCAGCTGTGAGCTTGCATTCGGGAGATAGTGGGTTCGAACCCAACTGTCGGCTGCCCTGATTCGATCGAAAAGAAAATAAAACAGACACACAACAATAAACCAATGACGGATAGTGCTTCAGAACTTATGTTGCCGGCGGAACGGAGCGCGTGCTCCACTTCGGGCGAGCATGCAGCACTGGATGAGGCTCTTCTTTCCAGCGTGCTAACCTCGAAAAAGTTTAAATTACTAAGACGTAATATAATCAATACTTGTATGCAATAACAAAGGTAATCAATTGGCAGATAATTGTAGGAAGCTATTATGACTAAAATATATATATGTTCAGAGTTCCTTCATGATAAAAGGAGAGGTAACAAAACCAGTGTAGAGGGGGTTTCCGTTAAAAGTAATAGCCCATAAGACCCACAGTCTTTTCTAAACGCTGGATGCTCTATAGCATTAGTTAGTTCTGTTCTGGATTCGTCGGTTTTCCTTTGTTGATCATTTAACCATGCCTTGTGCCTCATTTGAATTGCCTTATCGCACTCCTCGTTCCACCAAGCATGTTTCTTCCTCCTTTTAATGGGAGCAAGTTCTTCAGCTACTGATTTCAATTTATTAATTATCACCTCTAAGTCATCACTTAGTTGTGTTTTAGATCTCTCCAAGTATACTTTATTGTTCATTAAATAAGTGGGGTCATAATTTTTCTTCCTATTGGATTGGGCAGGCTTACGCTTTCTCTTAGGTGTTAGCTTTATTTTTATTTTGGATATGTAATGATCTGAATCATTGTCCACTCCACGGAGAACTTTGACATTATAAATTTCCTTATGATAATTTTTATCCATGGCAACATGATCGATTTGGAATTCCCCCAATTTTATGTTAGGACATTTCCAGGTCATTAATTTGTGTGGTCGCCTCTTAAATCTGGTAGTTTCCAAAATAAATCCATGGTCTGTACAAAGTTCAATTAACCTTTGACCATTCCTGTTTGTTAATTTATGAGCTGGCCATTTTCCTACTACTGGGCGGTACCGCCTTTCTCGTCCTATTTTTGCATTAAAATCCCCAAGCAAGATTTTCACATGTGCATCAGGGATGCTTGATATCATATGGTCGAGTTCCTCCCAAAATTTGTCCACTTCTTCTCTATCCTTTCTGTTTTTATCAATTGTTGGTGCGTGTACATTTATCATGGTGTAGGTTTTGTTTTCAACTTTAATTGTTAAGGTTGCTGTCCTCGCCGTGCTCGAGGAGAAGTCCTCTATTGAGTCTATTATACAAATATTAACCAGAAATCCCACTCCGAATTGCGGGACATTCTTCATTACCCTTTTACCTGGGGGTCCTTTATATAGACCAGGGGTCTCCAAACTTTCCAGCCTTAGGGCCATACTGATTACTCCAGTAAGTTCCGAGGGCCAAAACCATATCATCATTGATGCCGGTGGTAAAAAGTGAAATAGTCCACTGATGAAAAAAAAGTCCGAAAAAGTACGCAACGTTGAAAAAAGGCTGCAAATCGGACTAAAGTCCGCAAAACGGCAACACTGCATATTATTAATTTTCCTGTCATTATCTGTAATTTCTAGATTAGTCGTAGAGTACGAGCCATGAGGAGTAACGTGACACATCTGGTGGACACAAGCGGAAATAGGTAGTACCTTCTATCGCTAACAGATGGCGCTAATAGCACGTACAGAGTAATCTCGTTGGTTTGAGAGAGTTCTGGTGTCTTCCACTCACTTCTAGATGGCAGTAATTGGAATATATAAGAAGGCTAGTTGCGCAACCACAAGTCAGTTCCTATGACACTGTTGTGAAATAAAATAGTGCGTACCTCCTTAAAACGTGTTTGTGCGTGTTTAAGTTTAAGACATCTTTGTAACAGTATTTTGATTTGAATTGGTGCTTTTGTGTGTGATTTAGTAGTATGGAAAAGAAGCGAAAAATTGATAGTGAATGCAGAAAATTCAAAGATGAGTGGAACATTCAGGATTTCGTAATTGAGTCCAGTAACAAGGCGCTATGTTTGATTTGCAATGAAAGCATAGCCGTTCTCAAGGAATATAACATTAAACGTCATTATGAAACAAAACATTTTCAAAATTACTCAAAATATACAGGAAGTTTGCGGACAGAAAAATTCGAAGCTATGAAGCGCGGATTGAAATCGCAGCAATCTTCATTTACAAAACTCAAAACCGAACAAGAGGCTGCAACTCGTGCCAGCTTTCGTGTGGCTCTTGAAATTGCAAAACGTGGAAAACCATTCACCGATGGAGAAATGATCAAAGAATGCGTAATTGCAGCAGCCGAAGAAATGTGCCCTGAAAAGGTAAATTTATTAAAAACTGTCAGTATGTCAGCAAACACTGTGGCTCGAAGGGTAGAAAACATCGCTGAAAATATATCCTCTCAACTGTTCGACAAAACTGGAGATGTTGAGTGGTTTTCTTTGGCCTTGGATGAGTCAACGGATGTGTCAGATACTGCTCAGGTGTTGATTTATATTCGAGGAGTAGATAAAAGCTATGAAGTGCATGAAGAACTTCTTGATATGTATAGTATTCATGGCACAACTACTGGTACAGATATTGTTAAAGGAGTTGAAATGGCCATTAATCAAAAGAACCTTCGATGGAAAAACTTGAAATGTATTACAACTGATGGAGGCAAAAACATGAGTGGGAAAGATAAAGGAGTGGTCGCTCTTGTGTCAAAGGCTGTAGAAAATGACGGTGGTTCAAAACCATTAGTCTTACATTGTATCATTCATCAACAGTCTTTGTGCAGAAAATGTTTGGATATGTCTGAAGTTCTGAAACCAGTCATATCAACTGTTAATTTTATGAGATCTTTTGGGCTGAATCACCGACAATTCCGACAATTTATTGAAGAGATTGGAGAAAATGACTTACCTTATCATACTGCCGTTCGTTGGCTTAGTTGTGGTAAAGTCCTTCAGCGCTTTTTTGAACTTCGAGCAGTGATCGAATTTTTTTTTAATGAAAAGCATCGCCCGCTTACTGAATTACAAAACAACGCATGGCTGTGGAAGTTAGCATTTTATGTTGATTTGACAAAACATGTGAACGAACTGAATTTGAGATGCAAGGAGAAAACCAGCATCTTCCTGATTTATACACTAATATTAAATCATTCCGGAAGAAATTGATACTGTTTCAATCACAACTACGAAGTAAATGTTTTTCACATTTTAAAGCATGTGAAATATTCAGCCACACCACTGAGACTGAGTTTCCTATCGATTTTGCAATCGAAACTTTGAGTGCTTTGAAAATAAATTTTGATACTCGTTTCTCGGACTTCGATGCCTTTGCGAATCAAATTAAGATTTTTCAGGATCCTTTTGATACTGACATTGAAACCCTAGCCCCGGAACTTCAAATGGAAATGATTGAACTACAGTGCAGTGATATAATTAAGAACAAATATCAAAACTCATCTTTGTTGGAATTTTATAAGAGTCTTCCACTGACACAATTTGATAATTTGCATAAATTTGCTCGTGGGCTGTTTTCTGTTTTTGGTACTACTTATTTGTGTGAGAAGACCTTCTCCAAAATGAAGTACACAAAAAATGTTTACAGATCTAAATTAACTGATGAGCATCTTAAATCTCTTTTAATAATTGGAAACTATTGTCAGTGGAAAATCTCAATTACATAAATCTCATTAGTATTTCATATGTCTGCATGTTATACATGTCTTTACTCATTACAATTCTGTGTTTCTTTATCCAACTTATCACAAAAACAATAACAATAAGCCTACAACAATGTTATGAGTAGTTAGCCCATGACCATATCAATGTAGATGTCATATTAATAATTATTCAACATAAAATTAGAATACTTCAGTAAACTAAATTTAATTTGCTATAAAAAAATATGTTCTCTAAAAGGAGTTTTCAAGTATGCTAGCTCTCCGCGGGCCGGACAAAATTTGTCCGCGGGCCGGATGTGGCCCTCGGGCTGTAGTTTGGAGACCCCTGATATAGACGATATCCTCCAGATTCAATTGGATCCTGATCTGTATTTCTAAGTTCTTGAAGCGCTGTTATTAAGATTTTATGTTGATCCATTATATCTGTTAAGTGTTTCAACTTACCAAGTTTCAGTAGTGAGTTAATATTTATTGTCGCAAAGTATGAAAACTTTCCTTTCTTGTTGAATATAAGTTTCTTCCGTTGGGCTTTCAGGCGCTCCGACTCGCCTTGATCTTCTACGTGGCACCCCACCGTATTCCGAATGGTGCCTTGCTTGGATCTTCGATGTTGCATGTCCAAGCCGGTGGATTTATTCGTTAGAAGACTCTTCATGTTTGATTGATTGTCTGATCTTGACAATCGAAACAGTTCTGACCGAGGCCAGGGTTTAGAATTCCAGATGTGATCTGGAAAGGGTCATTGGTGAGATATGGATTGGTGATTAATGAGATTGTGAAGTTTGTGTTTGGTCCGCGAGAGCTATTTTATTTCACTCAAGTCCGCCGGTATGCCAGTGAGGACCCCCCTATCCGCCACCTGGGACGCGCCACGTCGGAGTATCACCTCTCCGCCTGCTACGACAGCGTAGTAGGTTCGTGGTTTTGTTTGTTTTATTACACTGTGCAGCAATTTTGTTTGCAATTTTTCCGCCATGGGAGGGGAGTCTGTTTTTCTTGTCCCTTATGTCCCAGAGACCCTAGGGATTTTTTTAGATTTTTATAACGGGAAAATATTTTATTTTTTATTCATCATCATCATCATCATCATTTCCCCTTTCCAGTTGACACTGGGTGGGGGTAAATATGGTTCCTCTCCACTTTGTTCCGTCGTTCCACCATTCCTCTTCCGACACGGTGTTCCAATCTAGGTTCCGTTTTCTAATGGTATTCTCCACCGAGTCCATCCAACGCATTCTTGGTCTTCCTCATCCACTCTTCCCTGTCATCCGTCGTTCCAGTGCTCGTCTTGGTAGCCTTACTTCATTCATCCGTTTGACATGTCCAAACCATATCAATCTGTTTTGCTCCAGTTTGTCATTTAGTTTCTGTGCTCCGAGTTCTTTCCGTATATCTTCCTTTCTCACTCTGCCTCTCCTTGTTTTCTGGACCATACTTCTCAGGAATCTCATCTCAGCTGCTTGTACTCCGCTCACATCCCTCTTAGTCATTATCCAAGTTTCTGCTGCATATGTCATTATAGGAACATAATATGCTTTGTACATAACTTCTTTAGCCTTAATTGGTATATCCTAGTTCCATACTAGTCCCCGTACCTGTTGGTAGAAAGCACTCCCGAGTTGTATTCTTCTGCTAATTTACAAATCTAGTCTTCCAACTTCAGTCAGTTCACTTCCCAAGTATTTGAAGTGTTTTCACCTATTCCAATTCCTTATCTCCTACTTTGATTACTCCATTGCCTTCTTTCTTATCTCAACTCATCACCTATGTTTTACTCTTCTCCACATTTATCTTCAATCCCCATTGCTCAATCTTGCCATTTATTACTTCTAACTGTTCTTGTACATCCATCTCATTCTCGCCCCAGATCACAACATCGTCTGCAAACAACATTACCTTCATCTTTGTCCTACTATATTCTTTCATTGCTGCCTTCATGATGTGATCCATCACCATTACGAACAATAATGGTGACAACACACTTCCTTGCTTTAGTCCAGTGTCAATTTTAAACCATTCCGATGTCCCGACTAGTCTACACACTACTGTAGCAATCCATGCACATTCCTTATATCATGTGTCTCAGTTCTTTGCCTATCCCCTTGTTAAGCTTTCCCAAACTTTTGTTCTAGGGATGCTATCATAGGCCTTTTCTAGATCAATAAAAGTCATTACCATATCCTTCCCATATTCCCCACTCGTTTCAATGTTCTGTCTCAGAATGAAAATGGGTTCCACTGTTGACCTGCCCCCTCTAAATCCAAACTGGTCCTCCTCTATTTGGCTTTCAACGTTTACTCTAATTCTTTTTTTTTTTCTAGGAATCTTTCCATTACCTTGGCAACATGCGAGATGATGGTGATTCCTCGGTAGTTACCAATTAAGGCGGGAAAGGAAGAGACTCCCTAGGCCTCGGACACCCTAATACCGTCGGGGTCGGAAGAGAACAAGACTTGACCAAGTGAGGTCGACAGGAAAGAAGACGGAGAGGAGCCCGGCACAAGTAAATGGAAGCAATGCCGGATTCAGCTGGGGCCCCGTTGTCGCCAACCCACGCCCCACTAGATGTGAGCCCCTGGAGGGGTAAAAAGATGAACTGTGACGCAAGGTCATTCATCACCACTGCGAATACCAGAAACTGTTTGTGGGCATTACCCTCCGAAAGGCCAAACCTGTCAACCACATCCCGAAAGAAAATTTATGTGGCTAGGAGCCACAAGGATATGAACATAATGGTGACAGCAGCAACAGGTTTCCTGCCAACACACGCTTCCTTCCTTGACAGTGGATACAGAGTGAAATTCAGCAGCACCTGTAAAGAAAAGAAAATTTTTAATACATAATCACACATATCACTCATTTTATTGTGAGATGTTCTTAAAGTTTCATAACATTACAGGGATTGAATATTTTATAAGTAACATAGATAAGGCAAGGATAGCACACTGGCAAAAGTACTACATCAAGAACAAGGCAGGGCATACCATTGTGGTAATTCTTTGCGAGTGATGAACCAAGATCCGACACTCTTAGATAATATACTGTATATGATTTTCATACCTTATTTGATATTTCTGGAGTCATTATCAATTGCTCAACTGCTACTGAAAGATGTGTATTAGGCATGTTCAATTGCAACCGAAATGTCATTTTACTTGGACAGTGGGTGGAATATTATGAGCAATATAGTGAACAGATTATTGTAGCAAAATTCAATACAAAACCTGCGTGCACCACAGTGGTTCAAGTCTATATGCCTACCAGTCAAGCTGATGATGAAGATGTTGAAAAGGTCTACAAAGAAATGGATGAAATTCTGAGGTAAATCAAGGGTGATGAAAATGTTATAGTAATGGGGGATTGGAATTCTGTGGTAGGAAAAGGAAGAGAAGGGAAGATACTAGGAGATTTCGGATTAGGTGAAAGGAATGATCGGGGAAGCAGGCTGAAGGAAGTCTGCACCGAGCATGAGTTGGTCATAGCTAACACCTTATTCAATAACCACAATAGAAGAATATACACATGGATGAGACCTGGAGATACAGGGCGTTACTAAATCGACTTCATTATGGTCAAGCGGTGGTTTCAAAACCAGATTTTGGATTGTAAAACATATCCCGGTGCTGTCATAAACTCGGACCACAATCTGGTTGTTATGAAATGCAGATTCAAGCCGAAGAGACTGAAGAAAAGTCAGAAGCCAAAAGGTGGACAATAGACAGACTGAAAGAGAAGGATGTAAACGAAAGATTCAAGAAGAGTATAAAGGAAGAACTAATGAAAAACCCTAAGCAAACTTCAATTGCAGATGAATGGACACTTTTGAAGAATGAAATAACAAAATCCACAGAAGAAAACATTGGTAGGAAAGAAAGAATAGGTAGAAAACCGTGGATCACTCAGGATATACTAGAATTGATGGATGAAAGGTGGAAAGGGAGGAGGAAATTGATGAAGATCCGAAAGGATATGGAGATCAGAATTTGACAGAACATTGGAAGACTTAAGCAGGAACAAAGCACCAGGCATAGATGTTATACCGATTGAGTTGCTACGCTGCATAGGAGATGAAGGTCTGATCAGGTTATATCACTTGGCGTGTAGGATTTATGAGACAGGTGAGGTACCTCTGTGATTTTAAGAAGAATGTTATTATCCCTATACCGAAGAAAGTGGGAGCTGACAGATGTGAGATTACCGTACAATCAGCTAGATTACTCATGCTTCAAAGATTCTGTCAAGAATAATTTACAAGAGGATGGAAAGCCAGATAGAAACGGAGTTGGGTGAAGACCAATTTGGTTTCAGGAGAAACGTAGGAACAAGGGAAACTGTACTACGTTTTAGGCCGATTTTGGAAGGTAGAATAAGGAAAGATAAGAGAACGTTCATGGCATTTGTAGATTTACAAAATGCTTTTGATAACGTTGATTGGACTAAATTGTTTGACATTTTGAAAACGATTGGAATAAAGTACAGGGATATGAGGGTGATCTCCATTCTATACAGAAACTGGACAGCAGTCATTCGAGCCGAAGGACATGAGAGAGAAGCTGGTATTCAGAAAGGTGTAAGCCAAGGCTGCAACTTATCACCCATACTTTTCAATCTTTAAATTGAACAAACAATGAAGAAAATTGGAGAAAAATGTAATGTGGGCGTGAAGAATCAAGGAGAAATAATTTCAACTCTGAGATTTGCCGATGACAGGGATAGGAGGGTGATCTCCAATCTATACAGAATCTAGACAGCAGTCATTCGAGCCGAAGGACATGAGAGAGAAGCTGGTATTCAGAAAGGTGTAAGCCAAGGCTGCAACTTATCACCCATACTTTTCAATCTTTAAATTGAACAAACAATGAAGAAAATTGGAGAAAAATGTAATGTGGGCATGAAGAATCAAGGAGAAATAATTTCAACTCTGAGATTTGCCGATGACATAGTCATCTTGGCCGACATGCCTGAGGATTTGAACGAGTTTTTGAATGGTATGGACTCTTGTCTTGAGGAAAGAATCCATGATGAAAATTAATAAATGTAAAACAAAAATACTGGAATGCAGCCGAAATAAATCAGAAACCTCTATGGACATCAAATTGGCAGGTGAAAAACTAAAGGAAGTAGGAGACTTCTGTTACTTAGGAAGCAAAATAACCAGTGATGGATGAAGCAAAGAGGATATAAAAAGTAGGTTAGCACAGGCAAGGAAAGCATTTCTACAGAAAAGGAATCTGTTGACATCGAATATAGATTTAGGTATTAGGAAGTAATTTTTGAAGGCCTTTGTCTGGAGCGTGGCACTATGGAAGTGAAACTTGGACTATCGGTGCAGCAGAAAAGAGGAGAATTGAAGCGTTTGAAATGTGGTGTAACAGGTGAATGATGAAGATCAGATGGGTAGATAGGGTACAAACGAAGAGGTATTAAGACTAGTGGGAGAGGAGAGATGTTCCTGGCGACTGCTAATGAAGAGAAGAGATAGGTTGTTAGGACACATACTGGCGACTGCTAATGAAGAGAAGAGATAGGTTGTTAGGACACATACTAAGACACCCAGGAATAGCAAGCTTAGTTATGGAAGGAAGGGTCGAGGACAAGAACTGTAGGGGTTGACCAAGGTTAGAATATGTTCAACAGGTTGCCTCGGATGAAGGGTGTGGTAGCTATGTAGAGATGAAACAATTAGCTCAGGACAGGGAGGCATGGAGGGCTGCATCAAACCAGTCAATAGACTGAAGACTCCAACAACAACAACAATGTATGGCACACAAAATACAAGACACAAGTCAAGCGTAGCAAGCCAATCGTCAGGAGCGAGATACTATTTGGCTCCTGTGAGGCCAAAATTACTACTACTAGGTTAGGCAATGCCAAAAATTACTGCTTGTACTACAAGCAAAGGGGTCTGGGCCGTTAGCCCTGCTGATCCAGGAACACATTATCCCTCGCAAGATTGCATACAGATCATGAGTGTTAGATACGGACCTCATAATTTCAGATATGAACGCCTCATATTGATCGAAAATCTACTACGAAACGGTAATATTAATATGGCTACACATGAAATGGAGAAAATTATTCTAAATGCAATGACCATAGTTAGAACCGACAGAAGAGAACAACCATGGTTTGATACTACATGATATGAAACTCGCAAGGTTTTGCACTAGGACCATCTTCCTTCATGTTGCCAGGTCTTCATCCACAGATGCTAATCTTCAGGATTATGCTACGAGTCGAAGAGATTATAAGAATCTAATTAACCCTAAAAAGGCGGAGTACTATGAGAATATAGGCAAAGTACAAATTGAAAAAGCTAAAAATCAACCTTATAATGCACTCAGACCAAGAATTCTGAAATTCCCCCTCGACATTCCAATGAAAACTTGGGTTGAACACATTGGAAATTGATATCTCTCTTATATTTACACAAGAAGTACATGATGTAATCAACAAGCTGAAATTAAAGAAAGCTTGCGGACCGGATAACATTTACAATGAACACATAAAGAGTGCCGCTCCTACTCTTCTGGAATCGTGGACATTTCTATTCAATGAATACCTTCCAACAGGGGTGTATTCCGGATCAATGGAGGACTTCTACTCTAAAGCTTTTGTACAAGGGGAAGGTGGACCCTAGTGATCCGGACGCTTAAAGAGGCATCGCCTTTGAATTTACTCTTCTGAAAATACTCACCAAACTTAAAACACTCGGGCTTAGAACTCTAGTAGAAACTTCACTACCAGAGGAACAATTTGGCTTCCGGACAGGTCGTTCCACTATACATGCAATTGAGTAAGTAAGAGTTTAGTGCTTTTCAGTCGGTCAACACGAATGTACTCGTGTAATTTATTTCAGGATTAGGGCATAACCCAGCTCTTTTGGGTACATTCGTGTTGACCGACTGAAAAGCACTAAACTCTTGTTTACTAAGGCAACACTGAAAAAATGGCTTCAAACCACACAATGCAATTGAGTGTTTCCAAAAGTATATTCATGAGGCTCTCAGATTCAAAAGAGGGAAGCTGATTACAGTGTTGAACATTGCTACACATGATGTAATGCAGGCAATTATGACAAAAGTTCATATCTATATCTATGCTGATGATATGGTTCTGGCATCAGTTTCTAGAGTTGCACTTCAAGAAGCGGCTCTCGTGTAGTGTTCGTTGCCCGTTTCAAAATCTTAGTAGCGCTCTGAAAATGGTTTCTACTTACTGTGCCACGTTATTAAAGCCAACTGCAATTAACAAACTCCACGTTCACACTTTCAAAATAAGGAAATTGTCAACATTAACTTTCAAGTAGTAAACTTATCATAAAGCACGTCGCCATGTTTGCTGCCAGCTTCACTTTCCCGGTGACTCTCTGGACGAAATTATTGGTGAAAATTACTGAGGCAAAACCATT
Organism: Meconema thalassinum; assembly: GCA_946902985.2. Lineage (NCBI taxonomy): Eukaryota > Metazoa > Arthropoda > Insecta > Orthoptera > Tettigoniidae > Meconema > Meconema thalassinum. The sequence continues at coordinate 497,098,767 of OX336392.1, read as the reverse complement.
GGCCTGGATAAAGATTATTAATGCGTGACTACCCCCACTGTGCGCGACAAAAACCAGGGGTGTTTATATTAGCCTAACGCGGCCCGCAGGTCCTTGCTACCTAACCTTTATTGGTCTAGGCGAAAACCTTTGGTCTGGATGAAAATATTGGTCTGGAAACAATAACGTTGGCACTCTGAAATATGCAGTAACACCCTCTAGCGATAAAATATTCAACTCCTGTACATTAGTAACATTGGCCATTTCTATAAAAAAAAATCAGATTTCAATGGCGGCAGGCAACGGACACTACAGGAGTTCCCAAGAAGCCTTCGACAAATTACTGGCTTGGGCACGAATAAACTAATTGACTATCAGTAAGAAACAACAGTAATGATGACACACAAACGAGGAGGGGGCGGCGCACTGAGTCAGATTATTACTTGCAAGGGAGAAGAACTGGTTGCAGTTAACAGTTTGAAGTACCGGTATCTAGGCATAATATTTCAACCTTATTGAACTACCTTCACTTCACAGGTAAAGGAGAGATTATCGGCAGCAATTCTGGCAATGGCTCTCGTGTAGTATACGTTGCCCGTTTCGAAAGTGTGTTATTTTACTTAGTAGCGCCCTGAAAATGGTTTGTAATTACTCTGCCACGTTATTAAAGCCATTTGCCATTAACAAACACTGCGTAAACACTTCCAAAATAAGGAAATTGTCAACATTAACTTTCAAGTAATAAACTTAACAAAAAGCACGTCGCCATGTTTGATTACGTAATGCTGCCAACTTACTGATTGTACTACTAGGCAAACCCATTGGCCTGGATAAAGATTATTGATGCGTGACATCCCCACTGTGCGTGGCAAAAACCAGGGGTGTTTATATTAGCCTAACGCGGCCCGCAGGGCCGCGCTACCTAACCTTTATTGGCCTAGACGAAAACCATTGGTCTGGATAAAAATATTGGTCTGGAAACAATAATGTTGGCACTCTGAAAAAATTCAGTTACACACTCTAGCGATAAAATATTCAACTCCTGTATATTAGTAACATTGGCCATTTCTATAGAAAATTTTTCGGATTTTAATGGCGCCGGGCAACGTATACTACGCGAGTTCCCTGGCAATTAATGATAGTCACCACCTGCAAAAATTATCCTTGAGAACTGCACTGGAGCTATTCCAGATGAAAGTAGGCTACAACCTATAATTACCTGCGGCCTTCATCTGATTTGGGCACATCTTAGAAAATCAAATTTGAAAATCATCGAAAAGCTTGAGGCTACATTTTTGAAAAGGGTGTTATGTGTGTCTAAATGGTCACAGTATCGACTGGTATATGAATTGTGCAGAGAACCCATGTTCTTAGAAGACCTACGCATATGCTTTTCACTGCCACCTATGCCGTCATATCAGGAACTACTGCAAGAGCTTCATCAGAAGAATGCAGATTTGGAGCGATTTTTACTCTACTGACGTTATGAATGCAGAGATTTGGAGCGATTTTTACTCTACTGACGCTATGATAGACACAGAATGGTCAGTTGCCAACTACGAATTGCGTCATCTTGTTACCCGATAAGCAGTACATGGTTTTCACCATAGAGTTTACCTTACATTACAGTTTCACTCACCAAACATAAACTGTGTTTTTCCTCTGCGAGAAAACATGTGAGCGTTGTCACCTTGCTACCTGCATGAAGAGGAATAAGTCCTTGAAGGACAATAGGTAGTGACTAGTTGTGTAGATATAGTTATTATTTTCTTTGCTTTGGCCATTGGCTGTATTAAATATATTAACGAGTATCGCGATGACTTATATGATTATCATCTTCATTTCCCCTTTTCCAGTTGACACTGGGTGGGGGCAAATATGGTTCCTCTCCACTTTGTTCTTGTTGCACCACACTGGGTATAACATTACACTAGGGCTGTGTTTCTATCTCCCAAAATTTTAATAATGGCACCCCGTCGTGTTCGTTAAGCCGCCATTTTGGACACGAAGACGGCCTAGGGTGGGGGCTTAACGAAGCCCTGAGAATCAAAACGATCTAAAATTTTTCCGAGCATGGTCTCCAATCAAAACGTCCCTGATTGGCTGAGCACTTATTGGGTCCTTCCCGCCACACAGCCGCAATCAAATCCGCCATTAACCTCAATTTAACATAACCTAAGTTACTTAAATTACAAATATTAATAATGTTGGTGAAGGGTGGGTGACTTGTGGATTAGATAAGCCATTTTTAGTGTTGCCTTCTATAGATTTGTGGTTTTTTGGCAATCTCGTTATCTTGTAGACATGATAAATAGTTATATTTCGGGGGCCTATCACTCAGTACCGGTTTATCACAACAGTAGCAACTATTACGAATAGCTGTACTATAGTAAGATTTTTCTGCACCTTCGCGAAATAGTGGCGGTGGTTTGAGATTGTTTTTGACTACCATTATGGGGTTTTAATAGTTTTTCATGGAGTATTTTTGTTGTCTTGTAGGCATGATTGATTTGACAAGTTAGGTCTGCATGTAGCCTACAGTTTTTTTTTCTGGTTTTTGGAATAATGCTCATTCTCATTACCATTAAGTGCAACCGTGTTGACCGACTGAAAGACATTGAATATTTCGTTTACTAAGGCAGCACTCAAATATGGGTTCCAACACGATATGGACTTCAGAAACTTGAGAACACAGATCAGGAGAATGTTGATCGACCATGGAGTCTTAAAGAGGAGTGTTTCATTTAGAGGCTTGGAACATCATGGTCAAGACCCCTGTACTTGGGTGTGTGCTCAATCTGTTTGAAAACCCGTCGAGAGATCATAAGTTAATCTATGGCTGGAATCCACTCCGTCCTATGCTAAGCTGTGCGTACTGGGCACCATTAGTGTTCTGTGACTACTGTATCAATTTCTGAAAATTGTGTCATAGGCCTATGCATAGACAAGTCGCTGAGAATGTTCTCTGAATGGTGAATACCAGTAGGCTAGCCTACTTAGCTGCCTCCTTCACTAGCATTTCCAGGCACCTGGTTAGTTGGTAAAATGAAATAGAAAAATCACTTGAATGATTCAAGTTGTCCTTATTGCCCCCTTTGGCAGTGTACCCCATTCCAGATCTTAGTTCAGAATTAGTTTCCTTGACAGAGTTGGAGAAACAGTCACAATACGTATGGTACTACTAGACCTAGTACGGTACATGTAGATGGAAGCATTGTGAGACCAACCACTAGGTAGCTTATGTCCCATTAGTTGGGAGTGTTAGGGAATGGGAGATTGGTTCAACATTTCAGCCTATGTTGTTGTATATTTCATTAATATATGAGATCTAAAAGTGTATCATAGGAATATTAAAGCAAACCATAATATATTACCAGTTGGTCAATTGGATACAACAATTCAATGAAACATTCTGTTAATAATTAGGAAGTGTCGTAGGCAACCAGAGAAGCGACACAATTAAAAACACCTGAGTCTTCCAGGCAGTTGTCATCAACTGTATTTCACATAGAGAAGAATGACTAAAATGGTTCCTCATGAAAAAAACAACTGGTCAATGGCTTGAAAGACAGTAGTAAGGACTTACATGCTGTCAGTAAAAGTGGAGTTAAGAAAGATGTCTGGAATATTTAAATCAGTAGTTGATAGCCATGATTTTTAAAATTACCCTAGTTAATTGCACCTTAATATGATTAGTAGCCTACCGGTATGTGCTAGATTTTAAATGGTAGGTTTTCCTGTGAACCAAAAAACAGCTCTTAACATGGATTATGTTCAGGTTAGGCCTACAAGTTATTGGGAGGGAGGTTTATTTTACATACCTGTTGCACATAAAATGAGCTTCTCATTAGAGCTCTGTGGGAATGTTTAAATGGTTTGATGATACAGGATTTATCAAGCCTCTTTCTATGCATCTTTTAAAAACATTTTAACAATTCATAAATTACTGTCATCATTGCTAATGCTGTAATCTGTCATGTTTATTTATGCAGCATGAGGAATTAGGAAACATTGGTAGGATTGGTATATTGAGTGGATATATAGTAGGATAAAATGCAACTGTGTCATGGAAACCTAAGATGTATTTTTATTTCTCAACTTTATTTTCTGTAGACTCCAACACAGCCCACCACCAGGGGGGGAAAAAAAGTGTTGGTGATGTTTAATGAGAGCAAATCTTGAAATACTGTGATTTAAGTGGTTGGTATCAAAAGCTGTATAGGAAAAATGAAAATGTGAAGTCACGCCCAAGTTTATGAAGCCTTGCCAGACTCGGCTGAAATTATCTTCGATGCAAATCAAGACTCAATAGTTAAAACTTTAGGACGACCTTTGACATGAGCACTATAATAGGCCTACATTTATGATCGACATAGCCTGCAGTAGGTCTTGTGCTACTGTAGGCTATGCACCTGGGCATGTTTAAAAAAAACTCAGCCTGCAGGTTAATAAGGTAGTATATTACTACAAATCTATCTCAAGCAACTCCAAGAAGTTACCAGACTGAGAAACTACATATCAATATTTAAACAAAAAAAGGGTGGCAGTGCAAACTGCACTTTTAATCCTTGCTTCATTAGTTAAAGTATAATATTTGTACATAAATACAGTAAGGACTTCACATTACAAACGGCCACTTAAATTATATGCCTTATTAGGCATAACCTACAAATTACATTTCATGAAATTGGTAAATATAAGCAGACAGCAACATCAATATGCAATGGTCTATAATGTAGTTTTATAGTGCACAAAAGGTTATTGTACTGAATGTATTTCGAACTGATGAATAAAACTGGTAGAAACGACAGCCAATTTATTTACATCCATTACATCCAAAGTAGTAGAAACTTTCAGTTGATGGGCAAGTGTGTTGATTTGTACTTTTATTTTCACAAATTTTGATGAACAGTGTCACGCGTCAATTTAAATATAAACGCACATACAATTCCTCATCAATAAGTGATTTGCACTTCATACTGTCATGAACTGGAATAGATTTCTAGCAATTTAATTGATGTAGAAATCTATTCCTCTCGCCACCATGTTGGTGATAATTGTAAACAAACCCGCGGGCAGCCAATGGCTGGTAATAATTGCCAGCCAATAACAAGCCAGGATGACGCGGATCATAATTCGCGTTTCACTCTCATTGCGTTTTGAGATTTCGGATCAGCTGTTCGTTAACGCCACGGGGTGCCATTATTAAAATTTTGGGAGATAGAAACACGCCCTAGATGTGCTGTTGCACCACACTGTGTCCCTCCACTACTAGCCTCAATAATACCACTGTATAACATTACATGATGCCACAGCATAATATGATAGTTAGCAACAGCATAGATTACTTACATTAATAATAGTAATAAGAGCAATAACATAAATGAAATAAGCTATCTATGCTGTTTCAAGCCCAATACAATTGGACAGCAACATCAGGTTACACCAACCTAAAGCGTACGCAAAGGTACCCTACATTCATTTAACATGTTGTAACACAGTAATGTGCATAACATAATGTAACACCAAAATATTAACCTACCTGTAATAAATGCCTGCTTCTATTCAAAGAATATAGGGGAGAAAGGTTACTCAGGCTTAAAATTTGATTCCAACTACAACCGTCAGGATTACGTCATCAACCAGCCTAGCCTGCTACTTAGCGGTAGCGGTGAGGCAGTGTACTAAAATTTAAGCGCGGGCGATTTGAATTTTATTTAATCGCGTACTGGTACCACCGCTTACCCCCCCTCCCCCTGACCCTGTACCGCTCCCTTTGTATTTACACGTAGTAATATGATATATGTCGGCGTATCTTATTTATTCCTGTTCCTTTTGTTCTATTTTATTTAAGAGCAGATATCAAAACAAAGGCTCATAATAATGGATTATTACTATTAATATAGTAGAAATACCAGCCTGAAATCTTTAGTTTTGATATCTGACCTTGCGTAAAACAGAACAATAGGAACAGTGAATAAATACATTTTATTGACATAAATCATATTACTACGTGTAGTTACAAGAGAGGGATACAGGGTTAGGGGGAAGGATAGGACGCAGGATATCCTTTATTATTATTATTTGAAACCTGTACCACGGCAGTTGCGTAGTACTCCCCCCACTTTTCTCCCCATGTCCCCTCTCTTAATTTTTCTAGTATTATATGTTTTATTCATGATAGTTTTTCTATCATTAACATTTCTTTTATAGTTTATATTTTTTTAATGGCAGTGCTTAAAGGTTACTTTTGCAGAGGATGTCATGCGAGATGAACTGGTGACCTTGGGATTTCCTTCCATAAGTCTCAGCTGAGTTCGGCCTTTGAACCCATGGCCTTGTAACACTAGAAAGTCATTCACCTACTACACAGTACTATAAGTTATAATATCAGACAGGTAGAAGAGAGGTTTAGTTGCCACCAGTGTTGTGGGATCACAGTAATCTAAGAAGAATGTAATAAACCAATACAAACCATGCACACCCTATAAAATATGAACTTATTAACCGCTGTTGAATGAGATACGATACTGGAAGGAAACAGAATTCTGAAGGAAAAAATGAGGACAAAAATAAGTGTTTATATGTTCATATTATATTCTTCTTTCTTAGTTTTTACAGATAATAAAATCCACAGAACATTTTCATGAAAAGAGTAATATTTAATTTCATCAGGTCATTGTCCCAGTAGATAATTGTCATCACATGGTAGAGCCACGCATATTGCAAATCTGTAAGAGAAAAATACAATTAAAATCCTAATAATGTTGTAGGGGCTTTGCGATATCGTGGTCATGTGGCTTTATGGTACTTGGAAAGTGTATATGGGATATGTCTGATTACCCATGACATTGTGATGGCAGTAGGTGTGTGTATTTGTAATGGAGCCAGGACCTCGGGATATGAAGTTTCAATATGAACAGGTGTAGCCAATTGACTGTGCAGCGCTGCTACTCTATGGCTCGCACGGCACATCTATACCCCGAGACCACAGAAGGTGAATTCCTTACAACAAATTACATTGTGTACCTAAATAGTCGTTACACATACATCTCATAATAAAGATGTTGAAGCAACAACTTGTGACAAGGACAGTAAACAGCTACTCTCTAGGTTACAATGTTAAGCATGCACATATAGAACTTTTGCTGCTCATAGAAGGAGGAGACAAGTGTAGTGTGGATAAACTAAGTTACCCGATCACTTTAATTCCATTGTTATTAATACTAATAATACAATATTATTACTTTCCTAATTGGCCTGGATGTGTGTAACAGGCCTCACCCCCTGGGTGAATGCCACTGTAGCCTCGATATTAGGATAAAGCTGCTTTAATGAATGCACAAAAGTGCATTTAGAATAAATATATAAACTGGAACTAATATTAGATGTTATTTGAAGTGGAGAATGCCACTAGCCAGTAACTTACATCAGAACAAATCCACCATCTCGGAAGTTCACAATTTACCCCAATCACAGTAAGCAGTAAGATCTATGTGTATGCCCCCCTCTTACTGTGATATTATATAGCCCATCCAAAAACATCCATAGAAGAAAGAAAAAAAAAAGAGAAAATCTCAAATGAACAATATTAATTTGTGGATTAATTCATTTGTTACACAAATAGCCTACCAATCAGTAAACCGATTGAAGCATTTCTTGATGCAATATGCATTGAATTCAATTTTGTGATTGACTTAAGGGGAACCGATAGGCCTAGTCATTATATTCACTGCAATGTTATATAGGCTATATACTGTACATGTAGCCTTTTATAGTCCAGTCTGCAAGCCTCTGTTTGCAAACAAGTCACCTCTATGATCCCCTGCTTCTACACCTCTCACTTTAATAAATCGTTAAACACTGAAACTAACTAACTATAGCCTCCTACGACTATCTCTGCTTCTCGTATCCTCTACCTCCGAGCTCATTAACCTCTTAGGTAATCTCTCTCCCCCATTCTCTTTGCATGACCCATCCGAGTCTGCTCATACGAACAGCTTCATATAGCATTTCATTTCCAACCTAGTCTTTATCTCATCATAATTACACATATTATCAGGCGGATTACACACAATCAAGCAGTATACGAGGCTGATGTTCACTATGTCTAAAAGCCCTAAATGAAGCAAAGACTGCAACTATTCCTAATAACGTCACCTGTATATTTTGATTATCTCCCTGCAATAGTGTCATGATTCCAATTAGGTTTACTGTGTGCCATTCACAGATAAGGACACGTGGCATGCACTATCAAAAGAAGTAGGGCACATTCCAGTTCCTCAAGTGACTTTCTCACACATCTAACAGTATGCCAGGGTGCAATAGGCTATATGAATTTATCAGAGGGGGGTATGAACTAAGTGTATTGCTAATCAAAACCTACATAACACCTGGGCCTACCCTATACCGGTACTGGTGTAAAATTAATAGATCAAAGTTTCATCAATATGGTAACTTACCTTTGCTGAAATAGGATTAGTATACAACTGTTCGGACAACAGAATCAGGCAACTCCTGTCTATAGGCTATTGGACACATGTAGTATATAATCTGCTTTCCTTGAAGTGCCTCATTACCTGAGAAGAGAAAAGAAACACAATAAGGTAACCACTTCACAACTATTCTGCACATACTGTAGGCCTAGCTCTGTTTCAATAAAGTAGGGTTAGGCTATGTAAAGCCATTCATATAGTTCACAATACTTCACAAAATCATTCTAATATGCCATCTAGCTAAAATCATTTTGAATTGAGAATACTACACTGAACGAAGTAATCACAATCAAGCCCACAATTCGTAAACAGAAACACTATCATAATGGGTAGATATTAAAATCATATCCTGGCAGCAAAACTGCGAAGTAACTATTGAAATAAATACCTACCGTATTAATGCAATATCCTACGAAGGAATGTCATGTTGGAAGCCTCAAAAGCACAAACACACACGATCATGAGTAGGATAGCCAGTTGCCAGCGACATGTTTAAATGTCTGTCAGTTGGCAGAGAGGCCTTGGAAGCGAAGGATCTATAGTAGTTTCATCCCCTGCTGATATGACATCTAGCGGTAAAAATGAGAAACTTACGAAGTAGGATACATTTGTCACGTGGTGACTGTTTGTACACACATCAAAAAAAGTTTTGCATCACCTCGGTTCCCAGATCTCCGGCATATAGACGTTGACTGTGTATATTGTATCCAAGATACAGTCCCTTTGACTGTTCATAGATGTCACTAAAACTGCTCAAAGATGTAAACAACCATGCATGAGCAGGGCCTATTAGACGGAGGGGGTACGACAGCCGATCAGTTCCAGTCATTCCACCAGGACGAAGGTACGCTGCTCATGTTGTCTGTAGTTCTACCATGCCTAGAAGGTCAATACCGCAGTTCGATCGCGTCCGCATTGTTACTTTGTGTCAAGAAGGGCTCTCAACAAGGGAAGTTTCCAGGCGTCTCAGAGTGAACCAAAGCGATGTTGTTCGGACATGGAGGAGGTACAGAGATACAGGAACTGTCGATGACAGGCCTCGCTCAGGCCGCCCAAGGGCTACTACTGTAGTGGATGACCGCTAATTACGGATTGCCGCTCGGAGGAACCCTGACAGCAATGCCACCATGTTGAATAATGCGTTTCGTTCAGCCACAGGACGTCGTGTTTCAACTCAAACTGTGCGCAATAGGCTGCATGATGCGCAACTTCACTCCCGACGTCCATGGCGAGGTCCAGCTTTGCAACCCCGACACCATGCAGCGCGGTACAGATGGGCCCAACAACATGCTGAATGGACCCCACGGAATTGGCATCACGTTCTCTTCACCGATGAGTGTCGCATATGCCTTCAACCAGACAATCGTCGGAGACGTGTTTGGAGGCACCCTGGTCAGGCTGAACGTCTTAGACACACTGTCCAGCGAGTGCAGCAAGGTGGTGGTTCCCTGATGTTTTGGGGTGGCATTATGTGGGGTCGACGTACGCCACTGGTGGTCATGGAAGGCTCCGAAACGGCTTTACGATACCTGAATGACATCCTCCGACCCATAGTGCAACCATATCGGCAGAATATTGGAGAGGCATTTGTCTTCATGGACGACAATTCTCGACCTAATCGTGCACATCTTGTGAATGCGTTCCTTCAAGATAACGACATCGCTCGACTACAGTGGCCAGCATGTTCGCCAGACATGAACCCTATCGAACATGCCTGGGATATGTTGAAAAGGGCTGTTTATGGACGTCTTGACCCACCAACCACTCTGAGAGATTTACGCCGAATTGTCGTTGAGGAGTGGGACAATTTGGACCAACAGTGTCTTGATGAACTTGTGGATAGTATGCCACGACGAATACAGGCATGCATCAATGCAAGAGGACGTGCTACTGGGTATTAGAGGTAGTGGTGTGTACTGCAATCTGGACCACAAATGCTGAAAGTCTAGCCGTATGATGGTACAACATGCAATGTGTGGGTCTCATGAGCAATAAAACGAGCTGAAATATTGTTTGTGTTGATCTCTATTCCCTTTGTATTTAAAGGTTCCGGAACTCTTGGAACCGAGGTGATGCAAAACTTTTTTTGATGTGTGTATATGGTTTCTTGTATTGGTGAGCAGATCGTGGTAAATTCTTCGTGTTTATACATAAGTTATAAGTTTTACTCGTTGATAAGAGTGCAAAATGAGTAAAAGCAAAGTACCGTATATTGCTCAGTTTACGGCTGTAAGTCGATGTATAAGAGGGCTGCGGATATACGTTTTCATCACATTCCAAAAGATGCAAATAGCAATAGCCGAAAGGTGACGATAGGCCTACCAAATAAATATGGGCAACAAGAGCGGGTTGAACCACTCACCACTACACTCACTGACGACAGGACGGGTTGTTCACTTACGCCGATCCAAGCCGCACCTAGACAGCCAAGCACAGTCTCGCCGAGCCAAGCCGTACCAAGAGAGCCAAGCTTCATCAGTCAGGTATCCTCCGCTCCCTAGTTCATTTCCAATAACCCTACCAACCACCATCACCTCGCTCTGCGACATCTGAGCAATTCCACTACGAGTCATATAGGCCTCATTTTGACTTCGCAGGGTTAATTAATACCTACCATCCAAATCAAGCAATTCCTGTCTACCCCGAGTTTTAATACAAGTTAAACTCATCCCTTCGCCCTACCAAGCAACAAATAATTTCTAGAGTCTATGGTACAGTGAGCAAACTCAAATATAGCTTTTAAACGTAACAGTGCCATGACCCGAACTGCACAAAAACAAATACCAACAGACAACCGATGCTTGATAATAATGCAATTGACACATAAAATCCAGTGGAACACACAAATTAGATCACGTGTATCGCACATTTATACATATATGCAATTGAAAATAACACTGTCATTATCTTAGGGACCACATTTACTGATTATAACCGAAAAATAAAAAGTGTTCCATATCAAACGCGTGTTATTGAGTATTTTTACCCTACTTATCCTGACCGACCGCAGCGCCCCAAGTGTTAGTTTGAGTTGCCAAATTGGCAACTCCAGCTATCTGATATGACATCTAGCGGTAATAATGAGAAACTTACCAAGTAGGATACATTTATCACGTAGTGACTGTTTGTATATGGTTTCTTGTATTGGTGAGCAGATCGTGGTAAATTCTTCGTGTTTATACATAAGTTATAAGTTTTACTCGTTGATAAGAGTGCAAAATGAGTAAAATCAAAGTATATTGCTCAGTTTACGGCTGTAAGTCGATGTATGAGAGGGCTGCGGATATACGTTTTCATCACATTCCAAAAGATGCAAATAGCAATAGCCGAAAGGTGACGATACCAAATAAATACGGGCAACAAGAGCGGGTTGGACCACTCACCACTACACTCACTGACGACAGGACGGGTTGTTCACTTACGCCGAGCCAAGCCGCACCTAGACAGCCAAGCACAGTCTCACCGAACCAAGCCGTACGAAGACAGCCAAGCCTACACCAGCCGAGGGAGGACAGCCAAGCTTCATCAGTCAAGTATCCTCCGCTCCCTAGTTCATTTCCAATAGCCCTACCAACCGCCATCACCTCGCTCTGCGATATCCGAGCCATTCCACTAGGAGTCATATAGGCCTAATTTTGACTTCGCAGGGTTAATACGATAATACCTACCATCCAAATCAAGCAATTCCTGTCTACCCCGAGTTTTAATACAAGTTAAACTCATCCCTTCGCCCTACCAAGCAACAAATAATTTCTAGAGTCTATGGCACAGTAAGCAAACTCAAACATAGCTTTTAAACGTACCAGCGCCATGACCCGAACTGCACAAAAACAAATACCAGCAGACAACTGATGCTTGATAATATGCAATTGACACATAAAATCCAGTGGAACACACAAATTAGATCACGTGTATCGCACATTTATACATATATACAATTGAAAATAACACCGTCATTATTTTAGGGACCACATTTACTGATTATAACCGAAAAATAAAAAGTGTTCCATATCAAACGCGTGTTATTGAGTATTTTTACCCTACTTATCCAGACCGACCGCAGCGCCCCAAGTGTTAGTTTGAGTTGCCAATACGGCCGTCTTGTCTGGCTTGTCTGGAAGATCTTTTTATGTTTCCCCAGCAAGCCTTGAGCTGGTCCAAGGACCGGAAAGCATAGCCAGTCGCTTTGCAGGCTGAAGTCACAGCATCTGTGCATCTGTGCTGTGCGTTTATTTTCAACGACATGACGATTATCCTCCAAGTGCATAAGTACGTTCCTTTCGGCCCAATTAAAATTAGGCCCACGGCATTTTTCCTTCCCTCTTCGTCAACCATGTTTGTTTTATTCAAGGAACAAGCACAGTATTGGCAACTCAAACTACCACTTGGGGCGCTGCGGTCGGTCTGGATAAGTATGGTAAATTTACTCAATAACACGCGTTTGATATGGAACACTTTTTATTTTTTGGTTATAATCAGTAAATGTGGTCCCTAAAATAATGACAGTGTTATTTTTAATTGTATATATGTATAACTGTGCGATACACGTGATCTAATTTGTGTGTTCCACTGGATTTTAAGTGTCAATTGCATATTATCAAGCATCGGTTGTCCGCTGGTATTTGTTTTTGTGCAGTTCGAGTCATGGCGTTGTTACGTTTAAAAGCTATATTTGAGTTTGCTCACTGTACCATAGACTCTAGAAATTTTACGGAAGGGGAAGAAGTATTATTTGCCAAACATGTCATGTTATGTAGAAGAGTGAACAACGATGACAATGATTGGTCAATTTACGCTCTTGTGCTCCAGACGTCGGCTTTATCCGCTCCGCCACACGTGGTCACAGGAGAAATTGAAAGGAGAACGCTCACAATTAAACAGTTTCAATGTTCATGCAAGGCAGGTGCATCAGAATGCTGCAAACATGTTTTAGCAGTCCTGCTTTTATGTCACAGGTAAATGGGCCTTTCAGTCCTTGATTATTATTATTACTACGTAAAAGTAACTGACTGTTATTGATACCATTAAAGCAAATTGATGAGTATAATAGTGTGTGAATTAATAGGTTCTGATGTATTTGCATTTGACAATTTTCTTTCTTTTCATTTAGAACAGATATGAACTCGCTGGAAGTCCTGTCTTCAGCAGACAAGAAGTGTCTGTGGTGTGAGCTGAAGGAGACAGCTCTTCAAAGATATCAAATAGCAGAACCAGTTACCACTTTCTGTTGCCATAAAGCAACAGAACGGAGGGTGTTAAATTTGCACCGCGAAGAAATTTACCAACGGGCTGTTGCAAGACTCCCAAAGTCTGCTCTGGCGATGCACGCAGCAGGTTCGAACACAAAAGTAACGGAAGAGGAGTGGACTGAGGATGTGCCTAATGAAACTGTGAAGATTATCATATCTCAGTCAAATTCATCCAATCTGCTTGTGTAATTAACAAGAGACTGCTATATTGATGAACCCCAGGATTGTTGTAGAGAGTTTTATTTGCATAATGTTGTAATTTATAATGCATACGAGTTGTGTGTGAGAACTATTGAGAGAAGCGAGTGGAGAAAGGAAAGGAGCTACAGAGTTACGGGCAGCCGCTGCTACGGCTTGTATACTTATAAAGGAAATGACTGGCAAGGAAAGACAATGCGTATGTTTAATGCCAGAGCATTTTCTAACAAGTGTATTGAACATGGCATTCTGCAGGAGCCTGCAGCTAGACTACGCTATGAAGAGGTTAGAAAGTGCAGAGTGGCCGAGTGTGGGCTAGTGGTCAGTGAATGTGAACCTTGGTTAGGTTATTCACCCGATGGAATGATAATGGACAATGGCAAGCCAGTGGGTTTAATGAAATTAAGTGCCCATACGAGGGAAAGGACAGTTGTATAGAAGAAGTGTTGCCCGAATGCAGTTTTCTTTCACACAATCCTGACAATGGGTATTGTTTGAAGAGGAAACATCCATACTATGGGCAAATTACCTTGGGTATGATATTGACGAATGTTTTTGTGTGTGATTTTGTTGTTTATTGCAGCAAAGACAATAGTATGTTTATTGAACGAATTCACTTGGATACCAAATTTGGTCAGTTATTGGTATCTGAATTGAAATTGAAATATTTTAAACATATGTTGCCAATATTTTGTAAAAAGCATTGAAAAGTTAGTGTTAAATAAATATGGGTATGTTAGTGCAAACACACCAATGTTTTTCTTATAAAATAAGACGCTTAGTTCAAGTCATAATTTTGAAGCATAGGTATTAATTAGGCTACACGTTTATTGTCAGTACTGGAACTGTTCAATGCATCACTTAACAAACAATTTGCATTTAAAAACAACATTTAATTCTGATTGCTGTGCATTCACACAGTAAAGATTATGCTACAATCATTGATTTATCGAGGTTTGATCTAGTAGATAGCACAACCATTGGGTCTATCAAGCTTCCCATATGCCAAGCAAGCAGAGGATGTGCGAAGTGCGGCTATCATGCTTGCTATTATAATCATAGGCCTACATTTGAAATTGATACCTAGTCATTTAAGCTTATTTCATGTACAATGAAAGTAGGTCAAGTGCTTTATTTAAAGATTAAATAGTAATGTTCATTGGAATGCCACAAAATTTTCTCGATTTGCCCATAAATATATATATTCTTGATATTTCATGTAAGTTATACCGTGATTCCTATATGTATAGGGGAAATTTTTAGTTCAGTTGACAACGCTTGGACGTTGATGTAGTGTTTAGAATTGCCGCTATGTTATGCTGCTGAATGAAGTTTTAAAAGGTTCGTCGTTACATGTGGATGCAGTCACATTTGTTCAAATGAGAGGTTTGGTCGTAAATAACGAATATTCATAAATTACTTTTAGTTAAATTTGAAAATTGCTCTGCATTCTTCGGTGAGGCAATACCATTGGTCACTACTGTGCGAGACGAATATCTGGACAAAACCATTGGCTGCGACTAGGTTCTACTACAAACTACGGGATCTGAGTCCTAAGCCCCAGGTTAGGTTTGTGTTTTAATGTGAAGCCTTTTCAGCACACATAATTGAACATAATTTACAAGGAAAAATAACTTACTTGCTGCTTATTTTGTAATAAACAATGCTATTCAAGGCAATAATGTGAGGAGGTTAGGTTATTCCAGGTCGATCGTAGTACAGCCTGGCTCGTTAAGGCAACACTTACAAACCTTTAGTGTGCTGTATTTTGTGTCTGGGGGGAATTGTTTAGTGTAAGGAGAAACAATCTAGGCTATTGATTAACGTTGGTGTGTGTTTGCATTGACCTTCCTGTAAATATTGTAATGTAAATAATTTGCCTTATAATGTATCAACTTATTTACATTTGGAGACTGAAGTTTTATTTTCTTGCAATAAAAGAATCATATTCCGCAAAGAAGACGTGTCAAGGTATTAAGAATTGTGTATGAAGGCATCAAATTTAACTTTTCAGATACAAGGAAAAATATTTGCTGCATATTTTGTAATAAACAATGCTATTCAAGGCTATAATGTATCAGTGGCGGCTGATGGATCATTGTTCTGGGTGTTGCGCTATTTTCATTAAGGGGGGGGGGGGTTAAGTTGGTACATGGGCACCCACAGGATTTTTTCAAGGTTGGGGGAGTAATATGTTTTTCATTTCATTACCTCGTCACTAGGTGTTATTGAGACGTACACCCCCGCGCAATTTCCGTTTCATTTCTTACTTGCTTCGTGATATTCATTATTTGGCTGCTCTTAAACCGTTGGATACATGATCTTTATGGCATGAATGGGAGGAATATTTTTTTTAGTTCAGAGTTTTTGTCCATAGGAGTTCTTTGTGAATCATCGTCATAATTCATTTTTTTAAACAGACAAAAGTAGTTGTATCACCATGTAGGCCTACCGACAAAAATAAAAATCAAGCAGTTCATTAAAATGGTAGTGATAATCCAGTTCGCCGATTTTCTAAATAACTGAAGATATTCTCAAATAATCCAAAATTTCTAAGTTAAATAAAACTGTGGAATTATCCCTACATGTAAATCAGTTAACCATCAGTAACTTCAATTTATGAAATAAACTGGTGTGACAATGAACAATTTCAGGGGGGGGGGGCACGGCGCCTCCTTGTGCCCCCCCCCCCCCCCCACTCCTGCGGACGCCCATGAGGTGATAGGACTGCTTGGTATCGGAGAAAACTGTAATCAATTGCGCGGTAAAACGGATGTACCGGTACCTCATTCATAACGAATGGAGCAGTTCAGAGACATCACATTTTCATCGGATTAAATGGAATATAAGTTAGTCTACATGAAAACCTTCATGAGAACAAAACAATGTAAGTTATATACGAGGGCGAGTATCACAAGTACGCCCAACATTGCAAAACATAGTATCGGCAGTTGACGGAGCATCTCGGATGTCTCCGGCCGCGCCTCGGCTTCCTGGTTGCAATGAGCTGGCAACGACTAGCCGTGTTAACTGTTGGGATAGGGCTTACCCGATCTAGCATCTCTGCCATACCTTTCACTATTGAGATCTGGTCGGTGCTGGGGGCTGGCAACGACCAAGCGGACGAGCGCTCCTAGACGGCTGGCGCGCTTCGCCTTCTCAGTCAGTTCACAATACTGTAACTTACTATGAGATTTCCTGAATTATTAAAGAATAGAATTATGAATTTCTATACATATAACAGGAAACATACAGCTTTTATTACTAAAAATATTATCGCGGTATTAATTGTTTTTCATGAATTAATCTGGTCGTTGTGCAACACTGCAACCTTATTACCGGCCGCCACTGTAATGTATTGAAATTTGTAGCATAAAACAGTCTCGCCTTATACCAGCCCCTGCATGCCATGTCTATCCCAGTTTGGTCCAGGGCGTACCTACCCCTTGTTTTAGTAACAACTTGAAAAGTTTGGCTTAAATGTACAGTTTGCTCCATTGTTTTCTGTTTGTGCATTCTGGTTGCATTGTGGGATATCAGATGAGCTGTACGCCTCAAATTCTGGGGCATGCATGCTGACACATTGTCAGTAAGACAGAGAGCTTGGCCATGTCAAGATTGTGGAGAAACCATGTTCTGAGTGCCTGCTGAAGACCAAATACATGTTATCAGAGTTTCCAGTGGACTCGAGAATGTGCTCTAATGCGTGAGCTGTTGAGGATACTGGCAACAATTGGAGGAGCAAACTGTACATTGCAAGATGCGAAACATTTAGTGATTCTCTCACAGGTAGTGGGGATTGAAGGAAACCCAACTCTAACCTTGCTTTTCTCGTACGCCTGTAAAATATTATTTAAAAATCAAATTGCACTATTAGTAGAGAAACTTACCTCATTACATTAAGTATTGAAAATGCTCTCCCTCAGCCTGTAGATATTCTGGTTCACACTCTGGTGGTTGGTTCCTTAGTTTAGGGGCTGTGACAACGCAGTCATGTGCCCTGTGTACTTTGGGTGTGTGTAGAATCTGTCTGACAACCGGTGTTAATTGTGATTATTGTATTAATGTGCGTTATCTGTTTTCTTTCGCTACAAAATGCTACCATCCATGACATCTAGCTGGGAACTTCGCTACTACTAGATGCCATCGCAACCAGCACCCGGTGACGAACGTCGGAACTTAAGAGCATTAATCAAACCTAACCAACAAATTTTGGCTTCACACAAGTGTAGTAAGTGGAAGGTTCTGTTTCATGCCATAAATCGGACATGGGACCACCGACTTTACTTCCCCTCCAAAGGAAGGCATACTGAGGGATTTTTAACGCTCTTAAAAATTCCGACGACGGTTCACACTCTGAAACTCGGCCTTGGTGAGGGGCTTCGACATCATGGTCATTTTGTAGATTTTGTCTGATAACCTGCGATGCCTGTAGTAATGTGTGTATTTGTAAATCAGGTGATGCTTGGGTATGAAGTGGCCCTGGCCTTAAGTTAAGAACCATCCTGACATTTGCCTTGGCCTCTTGACTCTTCAAATTTTCTATGTGAATTGCATATTTCAGTTCCTCTATGGGTGGTGGATCTGTGATTATTTCTACTCTCTCTAGTCTTTGAAATTACCCCACAAGTAGAAGTCGCATAGAAGAATATGAAACGTCACTTTGCTTTAAAGGAATTTTGGGTGGGATCGCTCAGATCTTGAATTTTTTAATTAGTTTTAATCCATTCATGTAGAACCAAATCCAGATCTTTCAGTTGAGGCGTTAAATCAGGAGAGCACACTGGTCATAAACCTGCTCTATTTATTCCATGCAATGATTGCTGAAAATACCCAAGTGACCTTTCCTGTTCAGCCATTTCAGTATTAGAGTACAGACAGTATGTGGTGAGGCTTTAAGGTCGCAGTGCAGTAAGAATGGTGGAGCGTTCCCTTAACTGTGCGGAGCTTAAGACTATGGCAGGCAGAGATTTTAAGCATTAAAACGCGATGTTGACAATACAGCGGGCTGAAACATGACTGGGAATCTGTCTGCCCAGAGCAGTCAGCTTGTCCTGTAAGCCTCACCATATACCGTCCATACTCTAATTCTATGTATTGATCAGAATGGATGGTGTCGTTAAAAAACTCTGCCCTACCATATATTTAGCATACCAAACTCCTATTTTAAGGTCATGATGTGGAGTTTTATGAATTCTCTCGTGATCAGTACCAGTTATTTTGTAAATTTACACATCCATTCAGTGTTGTTTCCGTGTGGCTGGTGTTCATTGATTTAAATTCCAGTTTTCTAACCACCTGTCGTATGGAAAAATATGAAACTTCACTTTGCTTTAAAGATTTTTTAGGTGGGATCGCTCGGGTATCTCGCAGATATCTTGAATTTTTAATTAGTTTTAATCCTTTTACTTTGAACCAAATCCAGATATCCCAGTTGAGACAACTCCCTCGTTACAATGTAAGACAGTGCCAAGCCATTGCTGGCTTAGATTGGGCATTGGCTTATTGTCACACTCTAGTGTATGTTCCAAGGGAAGTCTATGAATTACGTGTCATGAATAGAAACAAAGGTACCGTAGGTTTAATTTGTCCTCCAGTCTTCGACCAATTGAAAAGTTTGTCTTCAAAGAAACTACACCATTAGGCAAAACAAGGAATATAAAGCTACATGACCGCGTTGTCGGAGCCCATAAACTAAGGAACTAAGGATTAGAAACAGTTTGGCATACATGAAGGGTTTTCAGTCAACACAAATTGTGCCCAATGACATTAAATATTTATCACTATACTCTGTATTCTCAGTGTTATTAGACTCCATATTGGAATCTGTTAGGTCCGTATTGACAGTAAAATTACCAAGACAAATATCAAGGAACTCCGTCAATCAGTGCAATATAATTTTTACACTTCAGGGTACATGTTTGAAGCTCATACAGCCCTTCTTCAGCTTTATGAGCTCGAAACATGTACCAAAAGTGTAAAAATTTTGTAATTATGTTGTATTGATTAACGGTGTTCCTTGATATTTTTCATAATAATACTCTGTGGATTACCAATAATGAACACTGACGTCTGTCAAAGCTAGCACGTGGGGAAATGCTGCGTTGCCACTGAGACAGATCATGGCTCATAACATTCCAAGAGGCTTGCAGGAAGACACAAATACTGGGAAAGTTAGCTCCCCTGCCTGGCGATCTAATGACAGTGACGAGTCAAGGCACAGTAGAACACTGCTCGCTCTTGCCATGGAGACAGTTGCCACTCTCTTCTTCTCACCTCGCCCTTCAAGGGGACGACAACCATCACCGTTCACCTTTCGTAAATCAGAGTATAAAATAACTAACTTTTTAGTAAAAAATAACAAATTGGTAAGCTTTTGCCGCCAAACAATGCTGTGATTTGTTTTGGTCAGATAGTACTTGTTTTAATTGGCAGAACTACGAGGTCATCTGTCCCTCTTAACACAAAATTATGCAAATTTGGATTATAAACTTAAATTTTGAGGGGGATACCTATATGTGTAAAGACTGAAAATTAATAAAACAAAAAATTAAATAAAACTAATAGGTATAATTATAAACACACAATTACGGAAAACAAAAAAGAACTAAGACTTTGAGTCAATGAACACTTGTAAATTTAGATTGCTGGCCCTACAAAGCGGATGACGAGATCAGCAGCTACCACATCATCGGCAAATCAAGGTTTCTTCGTATGTCAGCAAGATTACACACTCAGTTAAAATGTAGGCCTCGGTGAATAAGTCACCAAGGTACAAAGTGGATAGTCTTCCCTTTTCATTAGGTACAAGTGGCTGGATTTTGCATGACCTATCCTTAGTCTTCACAAAATGACGGACTCCCTCCGTGGCCGGAAAGAGCTCCACCACACACGTGTAGTTCGCTCTCAGTTTATCGAGCATTGGGTCAGCTAGCCACTGACTCCCCCAGAATGCCAGTTCTTGTCGGCGTAACTGAGAGCGATCTCTAGCGGGTCGAGGTGATTCGCTAACTCATTTCCCGCAATTCCCACGTGGCTTGGAAACCACAGAAAGGCGATTCAAGTGTCAGCGCGGGACAACCCGGCTAGTAGGCTGTAGATTTAGCTGCACTAAGGAGTGTTGCGGAAAACATGTACAGGCCAGACGTTTGTTTCAGACGAGTGAAAAATCTTAATGGAAGCCTGGAGGCAAGTTACTACAGTGCCTGTGTTGTTTTCACCTGTCCCATGCGGTCAGATGATTGACATATCGATCTCACGCTTCTGCTGAAGTACAGTCATTGGCAAATATAATGGCATTCTGTTCGTAACTATGTAACGTGCACTTCCGCGTCACACAATACTTCGATGTCGACTGTACTGGTCTGAACGATGGTGTCGTCACGTGCTGAAGTCTGGAATTCCATTACATCAGACCGGTGGTGACAACTATGAAGCGAGAGGGCGAGAGAGATACTGTGTACAGGCTCACCCGCAAGCTTCAAGGTCAAGGGCAATCGTCTAAAACAAACGTCCGACTTGTAGCAATTGACTAACGAACTCAAAGAGCATTGAAGCCCACCTGTGGAACTCGTTAAACGCCAACGCGTAGTGTTTGCAATCAACTCACTTATTCACTTGACCCATCAAGTCTAAAATGAATCTAGTCAGTATGTCAGAAGTGTGTTGTGGTTTTAACAGGTGGAACAGAGCAGACAGCGTGATGTGCAAATAAAAACAAAATCAAAGTTTAAAACAAATATTATTTAACTTACAGTACCAAACTCAAACATGTATGACAAAATTTAAAAGAGATGACAAATATTTACAATATCAAATTCAAATGAACATTATAAAATACCAAAAGTATAGTGAGAAAACTATATATTCATAATGTCGTTTTAACACTTGTGCAATAAAAACAAAACGTAGTCTTAAAATCAAGCTTAAGGGAGGAATTTCATGGAAGAATTCTAGTCATGTTCCTTATCCCATATGATAAAGTGGATACGAAAACCGTAAGTTGCAAATATGCTCATGACACTGGTCTCTCTCTACTTTCTTTTATTAAACCTGAAGTTGGGGTACATCCTAGCAAACACGTCAATGATAATGGAAAGTAAAGAAAACTTGTATTTACGGCAACAATTTTGCAGCATTCGAGGAAATATTACTATTTTATCATTAAATAAATGTAAAAGTTGCATCACTGACACTGCCCGTGAAGTATGGCGAAGAAAATACACTGCTCAGGTCATGCTTAATATATAGGTAATATTGTACAGAGAGTAGTTTGTATCTGACAGAGACCCTCGCTTGCCCACTCGCCCGCGCCGCGAGCCTGTCTCCCGCTACGCACTTTGTCGTTATGCGGCGCCTGCACGGCACTGAGTCATTGAGTATAGGAATTTGCACTTGCCTAGTTCACAGCTGGTGCTGAAAATGTTCGTCATTCACCGTTTGAACTTTTTTGCTAGATCTTTTTTTGTATTGACGCTAGGCAGTGGTCTGTTTGGAAATTTCTGACGGAATTTCCGTCGTGTTTTCGCACAAGATTTCCTGTACTTTATGAAGGTATTATATATATATATATACGTTCACGTAATGAAAATTGCATTGGAACAGCACACTGAGCACTAAACACGTGTGTCCCGTGGATCATGATCGCAAGATTAACAGTCACGTTAAACCACAAGCTTCAAGCTTTCTTTTACTAAACACGTGAACAATTGACTAAACTGAACGTCACACTGTTAAAGCTCTCAGCAGACTGCAAAGGAGGGAAACTTGTGGCGCCAAGAAGCGGATTACGGCCAAGTGCTCGACGGGAGACCGGCTCGTGCCGCGGGCGAGCGAGGGTCTCCATCAGATACAAAATATACCCTCTGTATTTAAGCTTATGTGAAAAAAAAAATGAACTGGCAAACCAATTGGTCTGGATAAAGATTACTGATGCGCAAGTACTCCCACCGTGTGTGACAAACCCATGGGTGCATATATGGCCAACGCAGCCCTGCACTAACTAAGTATTGGTAGAGGAAAAAAAAACGCGTTTTCTTGTTGCAAGATAACTATTTGTCCATAATTCACATGTATAAGTTAATGGGGAACATGCTGGAAGTTTACTATATAAGTTGTGATCTAACCTGGAAGGGTCGAAAATAGCGGTTGGGTTAGGTGCACTCATATTTTTTAAATGATAAAATAGTCATATTTCTTAATTCCACAAAATGTTTACTTCATTTCGCCTTAAATACAAATTTGGTAACGCTTCAGGAGTGATTAACCTACAGTGACGATCCTTCCTATAGAACTGAGACTCGCAAAGGTGCATGGCGGCCAAGGCACTCCGTATTGCAGCGTAGTGCCCGATAAGATTAACACATTTACACTTTTTAACATATTTAATAATTATAATTACAATTATAATTTCAGAGTAGTTGCTGGAAATGCTGTCCTTCAATTTCTAAACACACATTGCACCAACGTAGGAAGTTTTGGTACACTCGCTGTAATTCATCCTCACTGATATTTTGTATCAGTGCAGTTATTTCGTTCTTGAGAGCCTCCAGAGTACGCATATGGTTTGTGTATACCTTTTGTTTGAGATTCCCCCACAAGTAAGAATAGCACGGTGCTGAAACTTATGAACAAATTTACTGCAAACTACTTCTTGAGAAGATAAGTTTCCACTAGGAAAATTTGTTGTTTTGTTCTGGCCTTCCTAACCATGTTCACGTGATACAAGAGCAGCTTACAGTACTTCACCACAATTCATTATCTCAACTAAGGTATTTTGCCAGCTGTGTATGACAGCATCCACGGCTTTCCGACCAGGTTGTAATCGGTACATGCTATAAATCTCGTGGTGAGTCATTGTGACCTTTCCATTGCACAGCCACTGTCAGACTCCGTTCTACAGGGAGGGGCCTTACTGTAGTACAATACTACAGAGAAATTAGTTTGGATGTATCGGAGACCCTCGCTCGCCCGCGGCGTGAGCCTGTCTCCCGCCAGGCACTTTGCCGTTATGCGGCGCCGGCGCGGCATTGAGTCATTGGGTATAGGAATTTGTACTGCAATGTCATCCTTAACCAATTTTTTGACGAACTGACTTACGGAGAGCGATTGTCAACTTATTTTCAACAAGATTCTGCCACTGCTCACACTGATGAAGCATCCATGACAGAATTGCGTCACATTTTTGGTAAGAGGATTATAAGTCGGAACGTGTGGCCCCCCGAAGCCTGGACTTATCACCATGTGCTTTTATTTGTGGGGGACGCTTCAAAATTGAGTGTATGTGAGAAACCCTCCACTATAAATGAGCTTAAAGACTATATTTCAGCTGAAATACAGTCAACCGGTGCTGAGGAACTTCAGAGAAGTACATGCCAGTTTCATAAAAAAAAAGGTGCCAGCGATGTGTAGCAGTGAATGGCGAACATTTTCAGCACCAGCTGTGAACTAGGTAAGTACAAATTCCTATACTCAATGACTCAGTGCAGCGCGGGCGCCGCATAATGGCAAAGTGCGTGGCGGGAGACAGGCTCGCGCCACGGGCTAGCGAGGGTCTCCGATACATCCAAACTAATCTCTCTGTACTTAAATTAGCCGAAAAAACTTGTGTAATGATGAATAATAATTGTGGAAATGATAGATGTTTTATCCTCCGCTGTCTATAACCCACCTGCCATCCCATTTTTATAACACGATTTATATAGTGAAATTTCAGATGTGTCGGACATTGTACACGTGATTTATGGGACAATGTTGCCAACCCCACACATACGGTAAGTGTGGCCGTGTAGTGTTTGTTTTATGCTCAGCTTGCTTCTTCGAGTTTCTAAGATAAGGTTTTACATACAAAAACAAACCTAACCTGGGGCTGACGTCCACTTACTTGTAGTACAAGCAGTAATTTTCGGCCAGACAAGCCAATGGAATCTCACTCCACTCGCTACGCATAACCTGCGTTTTTTTTTGGGGGGGGGGGGGGTAGGCTACCTTACATTTGCAACAGTGAAATAACATCAATATATATGCCTGTGTGCATCTCGGTAACAGTTGAAGACCTAACGCGCCTCTTTCAGTAGCAGATGAGCAATGACGAGCAATGACGATTGCTGTCATTGAATGGACAAGATATAATGACTTAAGTCACATATTTACAGGATTTAGCACAAATTTCCTATGCAGTAGTGATAATGGACAGTAATTTCAATTGGTAATAACTCCCAAAATATCAAATAAGGTATGAAAATGTTGGATCCAGGATCATCACTCCCGAAGAATTACCCAAGTTTTCTTCATATTCTGTGCAAAAGAGTTCCGTTATCATTCGTGTGTTTGCTTGGATGTCCCCCTGAAGTTGTTCAACATCGGCACAAGAAAGACTAAAACTTATCATCCCCTAAAATAGGGGAACATAAATTTGTCAGCCCACACACGGTGACAAAACATTCATTAACAATTTAAAATAAACACATCTCAAACTTGGCTTCAAATATTTTGAAAATTTTAATCCTCTGATTGGATCGTTCGATATGCACTCTGGCACTTGCAATCTCTTTGTTTAAGAGAGCTTCTTCGCGACTGAACCTTTCTTTCCCTCTCAGAAATGGAGTTCGAATCAAGGTTATCTTGTGTTGAGCACAAGTGCTGTCAATTAAGAAACCTTTATCTACCATGATAGCATCCCCTACCTCCATTAGTGATATAAGTCCTGACTGGTCAAAAATTGTCTTATCTGACGCTTTTCCTCCATATGCAGTACTCACATAACTTATCAACCCAGCAGGCGTAACCCCAGTCATAAATTTAACTGTGAGCCCCGACTTATAATGTGAATACAGTTTAATTCTACACACTAATCATTTGCATTTTTGTGTCGAAATTTCAGTACAATCTAATACAACTCTTACGTTTTTAAAGTTTTCGAAACACTTCGGCATTCTGTTTAAAATTTCTTCTTTCGGTGGCCATGGTACCACTGCTTTCAAAATTTCAGATAAAATGATCACTGTTTCTTTAAAAATGGTTTTGCATGTTGTAGCAGTTACATTGCCAAATAAAGCACTCAACAATGAGAACGACAGATTCTGCTTTAGTTTTATGAGTGTCAACACCACTCGCTTATAAACAGAAAGTTTATGAATTCTTTTATCATTAGTTACTAAAGTGACTTCCTCCACCAACCAATGCAAAATGTCAAAACTGGGCAAACCTGTAAAAAGGTTCAACTTTTTTTCACTATCAATGATAGTGACAAAATTGCTCATCAAATCCCCACTCGACACTTGATGGCATTTATCACTTTTGCTTGGGCCTAGGTCTGTAGGACTACCAAGCTCTTCTGATAAAAGATTTAAATGAGGATGACACTTGGCTAATTCCAACAGGGCAAATGCTGCCTCCTCATGTCCAGTTGACACTTTCTTCGGTGGTGATGCCTTCAGTGTTTCTCTATTACATGCCCTAGCTGCCCTCATCGCTGCACTGTTGGTCACCTTTGAAAGACTTCGCTGACTGGACCTCTGAGGAAGGACAGGAAGATTCTGGGATGGAACAGCATTATTTTTCAATATTCTCCTCCTCGCTGGCGTGCCTACAAACATAAAGATACTTTGACGATTGGTGCTTTAAGGGGGCATGACTGCAAGGTCATTTGCCCCAAATATGTTATCACTTGTTACATGCATTAGTTGTATGCATTGAGCAATAAGTTTTGTTGAGTTTGGAAGATGACATTTCCAACCTCAAAGTTGAAGAAACAAAGGCAGGCCTAGCCTATTAAGAGAAGACCCACTAAAACTCAATTGTAATAACTTAAGTGTTGCATATAAATTCTATTCAGTGAAATTATTATTAATTACAATAAAACAAAGAATTAGCTCTTAAAAATCACACTACCTACTTGCTCATGAAGAAAAAAGGACCCACCTGAAGAAATAAAGTCGTCTTCACTAAAATGAAAAGAGCACACTCTCATTGAAGGCGTCACTTTCTTCCCCATCTTCAACACCAACGTCCAAGCCAACTGTATTTAATTTGTATAGTCACCTTTCGGCTATTGCTATTTGCATCTTTTGGGAAGTGATGAAAACTTATATCCGCAGCCCTCTTATACATCGACTTACAGCCGTAAACTGAGCAATACACTTTGCTTTTACTCATTTTGCACTCTATTAACGAGTAAAACTGATTATTTATGTATAAATGCACGAAGAATTCACGACGATCTGCTTATCAATACAAGAAACCATATACAAACAGTCACCACGTGACAAATGTACCCTACTTGGTAAGTTTCTATTTTTTACCGCTAGATGTCATATCAGATAGCTGGAGTTGCCAATAGCAAGGAGCATATAACTGTAACTAGGGCCGGTTCCATCAACATTCGTTAAAATTTTAACGACACGTTAAAGTAATTTAACGGAAATGTTAGCAAAATGGTGTTCCATCAACCAACATTACTGCTAACAAATCCTTAACCTATCCTTTATTTTAACATCCCATTCTTGTTCAGTTAAGGAGTTTAACATAGTGTTAAAAATGTTTACAAGCAAATACAGTATGCCTTTCGTGCTCAGTTATTGTATTATTTATTTTTGATTACCGTATTTGAATAATGCTACAGAACAAAAATTCTTGCCAAGGTCTAATGACATGTTGCAACTGTCTGTAAAGAAGTTTCTGGAGATGTGTTGTGCATAAATAGAGTAAGAACTTTACCTTATAACCGGCCACTTAAATTATATGCCTAGGCCTAACCTACAAATTAGCCTACTTGTAATGAAATTGGTAAATATAGCCTATTCAGGCAGCAACATCAATACGTAATGGTCAATAATGTAGTTTTATAGTGCACAAAATGTTATTGTACTGAATTTCAAATGATGAATAAAACTAGTGGAAACGACAGCCATTTGATTTGCATCCAAAGCTTTCAGTTGATCAGCACCGACAGTAGTGGCTCAGCTGGCTAAAGCGCAGCGTTAGGTCATGGGACCAAGCTCTCTGCTGACTCGGTAGACGCGTGGGTTCGAGCCCCACCGTCGGCCGTCCTTGAAATGGTTTTCCGTGGTTTCCCATTTTCAACACCAGGCAAATGCTGGGACGGTACCTTCTGATAGGCCACGGCCGATTCCTTCCACATCCTTGCCCTGTTTCATTCATCTTCATCCATTCCATCCCGACGCGCAGGTCGCCCACGGGCGTCGAATAGAAAGACCTGCACTCGGCCTCTGAGGAGGCCACACGACAAAAAAAAAAAAAAAAAAAAAGTTGATCAGCATGAGTGTTGAGTTGTAGTTTTCATTTTCACATAGTTTAGATAAACAGTGTCACGATGCAATTTAAATATAAACGCACATACAATTTTTGATCTATAAATAGCCTACAAGTTGACTATAAAGATTCTTAAAATTTTTAATAGGCACCTGATTATTAGGAAAACTGAGCTTCACAGATTTGAAGCAGCAATGGGGCAAGTTAAAAAAAAAGACAACCACATGTAGGCCTACGATAAAGCGACCCCTAGAGTAATTTTTGCCACATGGGAAGAACGGCTGTCAAATCGACCCTGCTAAAAGTCGCCTAGTTTGTAATGCAGGGGATAATGTAGGGTACTGGTTATTTTAAGAAATTCAGTACCGGTAGTATTTATTAATAAATAATTCTCCTTTGTATAATGGTAGCCGCATACGATCATATACAGTACTTCAAAATCGGCTTTGCGACGTGAAGTTAAGAAATACAATTTAACTCTTATTTACTTATTTATGTTGTAAGATCTTTCACCAGCATATGTTGGCAACTGTGTACCAAAGACAATGCATACGTAATAAAAGTAAATCGATTCCAATGTAGTTGGTATCGTAGAGCCAAAAGGACGTTAGCAAAGATCTGTGCCTGTTCATTTATTTGTTTCTACCACATATAACCCACAGGAAATATTACTCTTATAACAGGTTATGGGGCCCAGAACGTACGGATAGTTTTTTGTGAGTGAAACGGGAATCAATACTGTGAGGTTAACGGAATATCGGAGGAAGAATAATGACTTTTTAGCGTAGGCCTACTTTGAACAAAAGGAAAAATGAACGACGAGGAGAGACAAAGAGTCAATGATGAAAGATACCACATTCCACTTTTCGACGGTAAGACCTATGACAATTGGAAATTCAGACTTGAAGTTCTACTGGACGAAAAGAAACTGATGTCCCACATCACAGAAGAAGTTCAGTATACTGAAGCACCGGCGGGCGAGACAACGGCAGCTCGAACGGCCAGGGAAGCAGCTAATGAGAAACTCCGGCAGAAAGATAAGTATTGCATTAGACTTATTGTGAGTGGTATAGCTGATAGTCATTTGGAATATTGCTGAGGACATGATACAGCCTTCAAGATCTGGAAAACTTCAGCAGACACTTTTCAAAGGAAAGGAATTGCCAGTCAACTTCAGGCAAGGAAAGCATTGCTTGCAATGCGACATAACCCTACTAATGAAACTTTGGAAAATCACTTTCTGAAGTTTGACAGACAAATTCGAGAACTTAAATCTGCTGGAGCAAATACTGATGAGTTAGATGTGATTTGTCATTTGTTATTGACCATGCCAACTGACTATAGTATGGTTGTAACCTCTATTGAAACCATGTCAGCAAACGGTGAGAACTTAACCCTTCCTTTTTTCAAAAATAGACTTTTGGATGAAGAATCTAAAAGGAATCTGCAAGGAAAACAGAAACCACAGAGGAATGAGTCAACGCAACATCTGCTTTCTTTACTCGACCAGGACAAGTAAAGAATGGAGGAAAACAGAAACATCAGTACCAGCAGCCGAAGACTACTGCAACACCAACATACACTCAGCAATAGTCCAAGGTATTTTCTGGAGCTAACAGTAATACTAAGCCTGCTTCACACTCTTACAAGTGCCACAACTGTGGGGGCAGTGGTCATTTACGGAGAGACTGTCCCAGCCCACGTAACACTCCTTGGCAGCCTACAAAGTTTTCAGGGATGCAAACTGGTGCTGCCAATGTCACTCAAGAGGAGGAAGAGGAATTCTGTTTCTCAGCTTTATCTGACGTAATAGACTCAAGAATGAATAAGGCTGGAAGTGATGAAGTGATATGGTGGCTTGATTCTGGAGCTTCAGAGCACATGATTAATCAAGCTGATTTCTTTCAGACAAGTGTAAAGATTAATCCTATGAAGATTAAAGTAGCAAAAGCAGGGCACTCAGTCACATCAACACAAAAGGGAAACATGAAAATTTTTGCATTGGTGGACGGAACATGAAATACTGTGAACATTCCAGACGTGTTGTACATTCCAGATTTGGAAATAAATTTACTGTCTGTGAGAAGACTGGAAATGAGTGGATGCACAATCATTTTTGAAGATGGTAAGGCACTAATAATGAAAGGAAATTATGTGATTGCAGTTGCACATCGGATCAACAAGTTGTACAGGCTAATACTCCATACCAGGAAGGAAATCGCATGCCTAACACTTGGAAGCGAGGACTTGTGGCATAGAAGATTTGGTCACACAAGTAAGGCAGGGCTTCAGAAACTGCAAACCCTGGTGGATGGTATGAAAGAAACTAAGGTGAAGGAAGTGTGTGAAATATGCTGTCAAGGAAAAATGTGTAAGCTGCCACACAACCAAACAAGAAGAAGAGCACAGAGGCCACTGGAACTAATCCACAGTGACCTGTTTGGCCCAATTACACCAGAGTCATATAATGGAAAAAGGTACATTATAACTCTAATAGATGACTTCACACATTTTGCAGCTGTATATCCTCTAGAAAAGAATAGTGAAGCATTAGACTACATCAAGATCTATGAAGCATCGGTAACCGCACATTTCAAGAGCAAAATAAGTCACTTCAGGTGTGATCAAGGTGGGGAGTACACCTCAAACGAGCTGAAGACTTACTTTCAAGAGAAAGGAATACAGTTGGAATATACCATGAGCTACACACCTGAGCAAAACGGAGTAGCTGAAAGGTTCAACAGAACTATCCTGGACAAAGCAAGATGTATGTTGCTGAGCTCGGGACTACAGAAGAATCTTTGGACTGAAGCAGTCAGCGCAGCAGTGTACCTTATCAACAGGAGCACTACAAATGTCTTATCAGACTGTGTTCCAGCAACTCTCTGGTATGTGCATAAACCTGATGTCAGCAAGATCAGTGTATTGGGTTCTCCAGCTTACCTTCATACGCCCAAACAACTGAGTGGAGGAAAATTTGACAGTCGATCGAGGAAACTTTACTTGGTTGGGTACTGTCATAATGGTTATAGATTGTGGTGTCCTGACACCCAAGAAATTATTGAAGGGAAGGATGTCATTTTAGATGAGAGTTATCCAGGTGAAAGGTTTATAGATATTGATCCATCACACTATGAAACTAATAAGAAGCCTATTTCAAAGGAAGAAGGTACCGTGGAAGATCCAATTCCTGAAGATTGCAAAAATTCAGGCGAAGATCTGGAAGCCAATGACACACCGACAGAAGAACTGAGGCGTGGAACTCGTGTGAGGAAGAGACCGCAGTATCTGGATGATTATGAGGTTACCCTAAGTGAACCTGCTATGGGTGCAGTAGTAGATGTTCCTGAATCTGTCAAGGACATTGAAGGTCGACCTGACACTACAGAATGGCGGAAAGCAGTTCAAGAAGAGATGAATGCACTGCAGGAAAATAAAACCTGGACACTGACAACGCTGCCACCTGGTAAGAAGGCAATCAACAACAGGTGGGTGTTTTGTATCAAACATGATGCATCCGGAAATGTTGAGAAGTATAAAGCCCGCCTTGTCATTAAAGGCTGTTCGCAAAAACGGGGCTTAGACTATTTTGAGACGTATGCACCAGTGGCCCGCCTAGTGACTGTGAGAGTATTGTTGTCAGTAATTAATCATCATGGGTTGTTTACTCAACAACTTGATGTGAAGAACGCTTTCCTTCACGGCAGTATCAAGGAAGAAATCTACATGACTCAACCAGAGGGATTTGAGCAAGAGTCATCTCCACCTCTGGTTTGCTAGCTGAACAAAACACTCTACGGATTGAAGCAAGCCCCAAAGGAGTGGAACTCTAGATTCAATGATTTCATTCAGAAGCATGGTTTCAGGCATTCAGAATATGATAAATGTCTTTATTTACATGACACACTTGCTATTACCCTACTTCTTTATGTTGATGATATTATTGTAGCAGGTAGTTCAGCTGCAGCTCTGCAGGAATGTAAGAAGGCTCTCATGGCAGAATTCAAGATGACTGATCTTGGAGATCTCCGGGAATTTCTGGGAATCAAAATTGATCGCTCAGAGAGAGGAATGTTCTTAAGCCAGCCCCAATACATCCAAAACCTTCTGAAACGTTTTGGAATGGAAGACTGCATTCCAGCTAAAACTCCCAAGGAGGTAGATCCAGCAAAGGAGCCTGTTGGTGAATGTATCCTTTCTGTCAGACCTTACAAAGAACTAGTTGGATGTTTAATGTATCTCATGTTGACAACACGTCCTGATATAAGCATGGCAGTGAATTTCTATAGTAGGTTTCAAAGTAATGCTACTGATGCGCAATGGGTTGGGCATAAACGTGTCTTACGTTATCTGAAGGGAACAAGCGAGATGGGACTCTTATTTCAAAGGCAATCAGGAACTAGTGCTAACCTAGTTGGCTATGCTGATGCAGACTGGGGGGGTAATACCAAGAATAGGAAATAAATTTCTGGTTTCATGTTCGAAGTCTATGGTGCTAATGTACTTTGGGTGACTAGGAAACAAACTGCCGTTGCCCAGTCATCAACTGAAGCGGAGTACGTTTCTCTCGGATGTGCTGTAATGGAACTCATTTGGTTGAGAAATCTTGTTTTGGACATAGGTGTCGAACTATGTGGACCAGTTGTCATCTTTGAAGACAATCAGTCAACTATTTTCTGTCTAGATAAGTGGGAAGAGAAAAGGCTAAAACACATTGATGTCAAGTAAACTATTGTGAAAGATATGTATCGGAAGAATGTTATCAAGGTTCTTCATATTCCTTCAGGTGAGCAGAAAGCAGATATTCTCACCAAACCACTGACTGGTAACGGTGGTAACCATTTCCAGACTCTTCGAGCTGGCTTGGGCATTGTTAATATGTAAGCAACTTGTAAACTGTTAAAGCTGTGAAAGATTATTTTTGTACTGTGATCATTAGTTTGTTAAACTAATTTAATAGATTACTATCTATGTTAAATTGAGGGGAAGTGTTAAGAAAGACAATTTAACTCTTATTTACTTATTTATGTTGTAAGATATTTCACCAGCATATGTTGGCAACTATGTACCAAAGACAATGCATACGTAATAAAAGTAAATCGATACCAGTGTAGTTGGTATCGTAGAGCCAAAAGGACGTTAGCAAAGATCTGTGCCTGTTCATTTATTTGTTTCTACCACATATAACCCACAGGAAATATTACTCTTATAACATAATCTACTCCATTCCGTCTGAAAAGCTTTTTTTTATGGAAGTAAAGCATTGATATGGCAATTGTTCAATTTGAAGAGCACAGCGGAACTGAGCAATGAAAATACTCATCTCTTGGCCTCAATTATTATAAAAATAACTGAAAATACGAGAAAAGAGCACACCCATCTACTCAAATCACAAGTTATAGCACCTGTTTGTTTATGTTTCCATCACCCTTACGTTAGTTCCAGATAACGGCAGCACCATCGCTTGAGTTCACGAATAGCAAAGAAATGAATACAAGTTGCCTAGACACAGTTCAGAAGTCTGAAAAACCATCCATGCCGTTCACTGCTTCCTTGATCCTTACAGCAAGTGTCATTTAACACTTCGTTTGTTAACCGACTTGTTAAAAAGTTTTGTGGAACACGTAATCTATAACAGAATGTTAAAATTATAACGATTTGTTAACTAAAGTTTCGTTAGCCAAATTTAACGCAAGGTTGATGGAACCGGCCCTAAGAGATTCGTCACTTTCGGTTATAGAATTTCCGAGAGAGAGCAACGCCAGAGACCTTCGAGCATAAATACAATAGAGTGCGCATTGCCACCCTGCGCCTGTACTGTGACGTGAAACCAACATCTCGATCAACTGATTAAAGGGTAAACAGAGGACCTCGTAATGGAAGGTTATAGGAGTATGTGGGAAAATTATTTTTAATGAGGGTTTAAACTCACATTTTCGTAATTTATACGGCATTGGGGAAAGCATCGCATGTTTCTTCACGTACCGGAAGGTAGCAAAGCTTAAGAATGTAACATATTTGGTGTTAAAAGTGGCTGTCGTGTTCCGTAATACTCATACATCCAGGATCCCATCTTGTAAATAATTAATAACAAATCCAACTCTGAGAATTAGGCCTACTGATTTTTGAACAGAATTGTGTTTGTATAAAAAGTGGCTGTCGTGTTCCGAAATACTCATACATCCAGGATCCCCTCTTGTAAATACTTAATAACAAATGCAACTCTGAATTAGGCCTACTGATTTTTGAACAGAATTGTGTTTGTCTAGCTGGTCATTTTTGATTGTACGCCCGAAACTCCAAACAAGTTCAATCTATTAATTTACTACCGTTACATCATTTCCCAAATTACTTTTCATCATTAGAAAAAGTATTTTGGCTAATTTTAGTACCGGTATCTAAGAACATTTTATCGTACGATGAGCTCTCATTCAGCGTTACCCTTCCAGTTCAGTTCAGTATTTTATGAAAGTGAACAAAACAACTTGGGCAAATGGAAATAAGGAAGTCTATCGATTTAGTAAGGGTTGGTTTTTAACACCTATGCATTAGCCTACATTTGCTACATAGGAAAATATTTTAATCAATGAACTGTTTTTAAATTCCATTTTCCATGAATCATAGAAACCTTCCCAAAAATAACCCAGAATTTTGAAATTCTACGAAGAATTGACTAATTTTGGGATGCAATGTAGCCTATCCTAGAAGAATCTCAAAAAACCTCAACCAAACGCACTGTCCATAACTTACGCTTAATATTTATTATCGAAGACTACATCGTCACATCAGTAGCATAACCTGTAATTTGACACTGAACACGATTGACGACTGCATTTTGTAGTCCACACTACATTTAATCCAGCATAGGGACATAAAGTATTCTTATGTTCAGAGATGCATTTACTAGAAGTCTCAACAAAACACCAAGAAAACATCTAGCCTATGGACATGGCCAACACCAGGAAGATGAAAAATGCCGTATTGTTCTTACTATCATTATAATTCTTACATCCCGGTGCTTGGCAATTTTTCCTCCCTTGCAGTGGCATGATTGACTCTCAATTCAATTCAAATAAATAATCAAAGTACCGAACAAATCAAAACAACCAACAACACCACGAGGAAAATCAATCAAAACAGACTATTTCCGCTTCCACCAGTCGGTTTGATGTGAACTAGCGCTTAGAGACAGCCCAGCGGGACTAACGAAGTGACCCGAAGGCTCACGAATATAACCGATCAGGCAACCTCTTCCACGTACTATATAAGACAGACCAAGCGGGGCATAATCACTGGGCAGCCATTTTTCTTTCGTTTATCGACTGGCTATTTGTTCTGTGAATAATCGCTTGATTTGTTGGTCTGTGCGTTAATTCTTAACCCATTATTGCATAGTGTTGCCACAAGGCAACATATCACTTTTCACCTATGTATGCAGGGGCAGAGTAAGTTTTACGGCAAACCGTCAACGTCCATTCAATTGTGCACTCATTCAAACACACATACCAGTGATGCCTTGTTTTTTGTTTTTTTGTTTTTACATAACATACGACAAAACAGCCCGACAACCAAAGGTACTCCTTCCACCTCGTCAACATCCACGCGTACCAACCACCGTTTATTTTCCGTGGGCCCTCCCCATCTAGTTGCCACAGGCTTCTGGAGTACCTTTGGCTCAACCTCAAAGACATTACCGATCTACGGTTGTGCAAGTATACTTGCGCATTGCAATTACGTACCCATGGCCAGTAGCGCTTAGAGACAACCCAGCGGGGCTAACGAAGTGACCCGAAGGCTCACGAATATAACCGATCAGGCAACCTCTTCCACGTACTATATAAGACAGACCAAGCGGGGCATGATCGTTGGGCATACATTTTTCTTTCGTTTATTGACTGGCTATTTGTTCTGTGAATATCCGCTTGATTTGTTGTTCTGTGCGTTAATTCTTAACGTCTCAGGCACTCACTGGACAACTGAAATAAACTTAAGTCCAGCCGCTGATTCTACGGCAGGGTGTCCAACCCCTTATCTCCACTAATAACTTCCCTGGCCCTTTCTCAACTTTATGAATTGCTTGGAAGTCCGTTTCATGTACCAGAGTTTCTAGCGAAAAAATATATTTCACTTGAGAAAAAATATTTTTATTTAGAGTGAAGAATCGCAGTAACAGAAAGTAAAATCCATGTGTGGATTATTGGACAAGGAAATTACTAGGTCGCTGTTATACTAGTTCAAGCGATCATAAAAGTAAAACGTCAGTGACAGACTTCTATTAGACGAAAGAGTTAGCGTCTAGCAAGATACGATATCGTGCACTAAAATTATTAAGCCGTTAGTAAAACCCAGAATAAGAGGATCAACCGTTCCAGTGAGGGTAGTTCGATCGAGACTTTCAATCATCTCATCAGATTAGGAAGCCGACGTACATAAAGTGCAACCCTTGGAAACGGGAAAGAATAAGAAAATCACGTGTGTTAAGGCAAATAATTAATGCCAGAGTGATGAAATTTTATGTAATTCAAGTTTAGTGAAAATGTTGAGTGTAATATATTTTTAGTGAAATTGTATTTGTGTTTAAGTGAAAATGAATCCAAAAATGGTATTCTTTAGATTAAAAGTGATCAGTGTATAAGTTTTATGTGATGTTGAAAAAGTGTTATCAAGTGTAGATATGACATGAACATGGCTTAAGAAGCAATTAGTGGGTGAAATGTTCCATCGATGGAGAACTCGGTCGCTGACCGTAAAATCATGTCAGTACTAATTTCATTATTATGTGCTTTTGGGAAGATTTGCGTATAATCCTCAGCAGTGGCAGTAGGGATGTTTGAAAACATGTGAAATATAGGTTGCGCGATCTGAACGATTAATTTGATTGAAATATAAATATGTGAAGTAATAATGAATCCCTTGTGGAAAATATTCAGTGGATTATCAGCATAATGGTAAATAATATAACTATGGTAAAGCAAGCGCGATAATAATAATAATAATTAAATAAATCAATTATGTGATATTTTATATTGAATTAGTGGTAGCTGCAAGAGCCCCTTAGATGAATTGTTAAATTGTTGTGAATCAATATGTTATTAATGTTATAAATAATTATTGTTGAGGGAGGCTAAGGCTGAATATATTAATTTTGAGACGAAGATCAAATTTTGATTTGAATTTATTTATTTGAAAGGCAACTTGGCTATTTTATGTATGAGCGCCATGTCGCGAAATTGAAATAATTTGTCACGCTAGGAACGCGTTGAAATGCTCGGTAATAATAATTGTGAGGGACAGTTAGTAGCGGTAATGAGTTATGTTGAATTGTGGTATTGAAATACTGAAAAGGGTGCAATTTATGTTGTATTATGAGCGCTGGTTGCATGCTATGCCTTCCTTAAGTCGCTAATGTTGTAAGTCCTCAAAGTTGGGATATGGTTCCCGAGGCAGTTTTAAAGGATTGAACTCAGAGTCGTCCGCGTCGAAGCCCCTTATATTATTGTTGTATTATGGATTTTCTTACCCGCTAATGAGGACACTTCATAATTATACTTTACCGAAGCTAAAAAATAGGTCTGGAGAACCTAATATTGTCGTGTTGTTAATTTGTATTATGAGCCTTGTCTTTTAAAGAAACGCATTTGAAGCAGCTGGTAGTAGCACTGTATAGCCGTCTCTTGAGGAAGCGAGACTGTGGGTCCCCCTCCCTCCATAGCCATAAATCAGCCAAGTAGTGAGACAGACCCTTACAAACTCTCTTATAGAGAACGGTCAAGAACGAGCTGTCTGATTCACGGTACACGGAAGTCTTTAAGATTGTTTTAACGACCCAGTATTTGAACTGAGGTCCTTTTACGTTCATTATTATCGCTTGCAGAGTTCAGATCTTTGCTTCCGTAAGATATAATTGTCTTTGAAGACAATATAATAAAATCCCTAACGTTATTATTAAATGATAGAATTTATTCACGAGTTATTATGAAGATGTTAAGATTTTGGGTGTAATCTTAAGATGACTTGGTCAGTAGTTTTCTATAACTCGGGGATACGCATATTTTTCCAATCACGGTAGTGAGTTGGTAGCTTGAGAAGAGAGGTGGTAACAGATCAACATTGTGGGAGCCCAAAATTAATTAATGAGTAGCCATACTATGATATTGTGATTAAAGCCAGATATACTCATGTAAAAATTAAATGGTGTGTGTTTGATTGGTAACACAATGCATGTAAACTTTACCGAGCCATTTGGAGCTCGTTTTTAAAGAATTAGGATTGATGCTATATGGGAGTGAAACTCAGATGGAGTTTTTGTTTGGTTTTTGGATAACCAGTAATTATTATTTTGTGAATATTTAATTTGAATTCCTTGTTCATCTTTGGACAAGTGTGATGTGTAGTGTCAGTATTTTTATGTTTATTTTTGTAGCGCCATATTTTGAATAATTAAATGTTTTGATAGTAGGATTTTGATTTTGTTTATTTTTTTGAAGTGTATCCTATGCTTAATCCAAAGTATGTAGGTCACAGAGTGGGAGAACATGCCACGAACCCCGATACTCCCGATTGAGCATTGCTGGCAAACTGTGATTTGCATATTTCATTGTTGAAATGGGCACAATAGGATACTTTTGATTTCGAAATTTTGCACTATTAAAAATGGCGACCATTTAAGTGACGTCACTACATCCTTTGGTTTCAAAATTTCATATTTCCATATCAAATAAAAAGAGACTGCTAGGAAATATAAAACTTTTGATGGCACATCCGAGCTTTAAAATTCAATTTCCTATCCGAAAGTGTAGCTCCAAAGGTTAACGAGTAAAACCTAAATTTGTGATGTCACTACACCATTTGGTTTCAAAATGTCATAAATCCATTTCAAATAAAAAGAGAACGCTAAGAAATAGCAAACTTTTGATGGCATACATGAGCTTTAACATTTAATTTTCTATAAGAGGGGCCCTTATCACTTTTCGTGTATCTCCAACGGTTAGCGAGTAAAACCTAAATTTGTGCAATAAAACACGGTCAACACCGAGACGTGCAGTATATCTCTCTCTCTCTATATATATAAGAAAGCTTGTATGTTTTTTTTTTCGAATTTCAACGGAAATTTGAGTTGTTTACGCGTTTCAGACTGTTTTATGATGGATGTGCGCGGAAACAATTTTTTGTCTCTCCGTCCGTCTGTTTGTCTGTGGACAACTTTGTTCCCTTATAGCTCGAGAACGGCTTGGTGTATCAACGGAAAATTTGGTACAGTTATCCATCAGAGGCACAACACTAATCATTGATGTAATTAATCTCCGTACCTCTCATAAAAGGGGGCCTACCCCCTCAAAATACATGCTGAAACAAAGCTCATTTTCAGACCCTCTGGTGTATTCTTTGGAATAGACGGTAAGACAGAGTAAGCGTATGCTTCTCTTTGTTTTAGTTCATCCCTTCCTTTTTTCGCAAACACCAACAGTGATCTCCTGGTTTCTCTTTGTTGGTATATTTTGCTTATACTATCTGTGAATCTGTTCTAGATATATATCTTCCATGACCCACCTAGCGTCATCTAGCTGCGAATCTCTGAAGTTCCTCAATTTTTCCCTGTACAAGAGGACTTCCTTACCAATCTGGCCACCAGATCTCGTCGCTATCGCCAGGTATCATCTCCGTTATCAAGAGGACTTCGTCCACTTTTTCACTCACCAGGCTTCGCTAGTGACGCCTGCTATCAACTCTTTGAAGACCATTTCATCAAGAGAATTTATTGCAACAATGTTGGTTATTCTTATGTGTAATCCTTTTGTCTCCTACCCCCACTCTTTTCCCTTCCCTGGTCTCTCCGCGCTTCGTTGAGCTGGCCTCACTTGTGCTACAGTCGACTAGACTTTCAGTTGGAGCCTAACTAGGGCCCGTCTCCTCTACTTGAGAGACATAATCCAAATCTTCGCCATGTTGTGAATTCCTGACTAACGGTCAACAAGGAATCGCCGTTCATTAGAAATGAGCTAAGTACTACTTCAACGTTCTTCAACTAATTTTAATTGATTTTAAATAGCTACATGCTTTTGACCATCATTTTACAGACCGTGTGATATATCTAAATGTGGGCAATAGCCATCTTCGCGTGATTTTCGAGGCTGGGCTTTGTCTATCTAAGCTAATCTTAATATGAAGCAGCATTTCTTATGCTTATTAACTGAGATAAATTCTCGCAACGTGGGACATCGTTATATTACCCACTGTCTGTAGAAAACATAGCTCGTTCCACCGCTGGACTTTTTCTGTCAATTTCAACCGTCATGATTGTTCTGGAATTTTCCTTGCCAAACAATTCATCTATAAGTTAAACCTTCTACTATTTTCCACTCACATATGGGAATACTTTTTCTAACTAAGGAATCTTCCTTATGAACCGCTAATTAACACCTAATTTTTCTTCCTCCGTTGGAACTTTTCTGCTGCATTCAACTATAACCTACAAATTTTTCAACTCAATAGACTCTCGCAAATCTAGTGCAACTAGTTATTTTTCACCATCGCAATAACTTTCCTTGCTATAAACTTTCTGTGCTACAATAGTGAACTTTTCAGCCACGTCAATAGACTATAGTGAAACAGTGCTCGTTCGATTTCTCATCCGCGTCGCGCTCGTCCGAAATAAATAAAATAGGCAAAAACTTTCTCTACAAAGTTCCTGTTTCCTCTTCCCCAACCCCTCTTTTCTAACGAATCTTTCAATTTATGTATTTTGCAACGAGGCCTCGCCAAACCATAGGCGCCCTCCCAATTTTCTCCATGTATCATTTATTCAATCTGTGTAAA
The DNA here is from genome assembly GCA_946902985.2 of Meconema thalassinum. Taxonomy (NCBI): domain Eukaryota; kingdom Metazoa; phylum Arthropoda; class Insecta; order Orthoptera; family Tettigoniidae; genus Meconema; species Meconema thalassinum. The sequence goes on along the minus strand of OX336392.1, from coordinate 497,057,759 downwards.
TATCAGCAGTTAGAAACTGCTTATTAATCTATTTCTTTTCTTGTTATAGCAAGAATTGGTTATTGTCTACCAAACATTTCAATAATCTCTTCAATCCAGGTTTCACGAAATGGTAACTTGCCCCATTTTTTCCTCGTGATCCTGTTTAAATATAGAAGATCTAGTAACTTCCTTTTAATTTTTCTCTTCAGATTTCACATTAAGTGACCTGTCCTATTTTGTATAACCTCTAAACGTAATTCTGTATTAATACAAGAAGTTATAGGAACTTCTATTTCATTTCTCTCTGTTTTTGTTGTTGTTACTCTCGAATTACTCAGTCTTAAGTACATTTGTAAACTGGGATGTCATATGTTAGTCATGTACAGTTTAATAGTGTAACTTATATATATGCTGAAATGTCTTAGCCTGTGTATGTATTATGTTGAATCTCTCCCCCCCCCCCCCCCCCAATCGCCGCCGCGTCGAATCTCCCGATTTTTCATTTTGAGAGGTTGGCAGGTATGATCAATAACGTTTATCCAGGCCAATGGTATTGCCAATTATTTCTTTTTTCACATAATTAAAACGTTACGTGTGTCGTATGGTGTATTTCTGGGGCGTGATATGACGTCAATGTGTGCGCCTCGAACATGGTTGCTGTCATTGAATGAGCAAGAAATAAAAACCTTTATTTAGGTAATATTACAAATATTTCCAGTGCAGCAGTGACAATTGACAGTATTTTCAATTGCTAATGGCTCCCAAAAAAGTATGTGAATCATATATTACTATATATTTTCAATAATATCCCACGTTTTGTTAAAGCCATGTTCTGGTCAAGGGAAGAATGAATCATTATTTTTATTGTTCAAAACGATAAAGAGTAATATTAAATTCGTCTAGAGCTTCACCATGTTTTAAAATAAATCGTTAGTTCATGCCACGTGAAAAGTAATATGGATATCCCTGATCCGCGGATTGCTTCTTATCTAAGGCCATTATTTATTTTTTACATTGTTTCATTAGTACCTTCTAGTACTTAGTTACATACCAAGTATTATTTTGATAGCTAATAGAGAAGTGTGTTAATTGAATGAGAAATTTTATACATAGATAAGTTAGATTATTAAAGTGTTCCTATCAAGTTCATGCAAAATGTAATGTCCGTTCCCTCTACTCCTTCCGCTGTCAGAAACCGAACAACACCTCTATGCTCTTCGGTTGACACCCTATGTCACTGTTTGGAATGCGACTGGCAGCATTGGACGATTGATGCATGCTGCTGCTCGCTTTGTATCTCACGTGACGTGTACGCGTGCCCTCTAGCTACGGGCTGTGACCTTCCACGCTCTGGTCAGAACCACACCTCGTTACACCCTGCGATTAGCCGATGTAGTCACCGGTTTGCGCATTCCAGCCTCCGGCTCGTTACTTTTGTGAACGCCCCTTATACATAAAAAGAATCTTCCACTTTTTCATTTTTGTTTTGCTTTTTTTGCTGTGTATGTGCACCCACTAGAAATATTTGTCATAATAGAACTTTTCAGTGGTCTTGAATATGTATGTAATCCGAAAATAAAGTTATTCGAGGTAAGAATAGAAATAAATTTTTCACTGCTTAATTCAATCTTTTGAGAGTAGGCCTATAAAGTTCAAAATTTAATTGGGGAGCATGTTAAAAAAAACCTTTGTCTCAATGATCCGGAGGAAAATGTGAGGGCTATGGAAAAGTTTGGAATAACACAAACGTTGCTCCGCATTGAACGGGCAAGGTATCCTGGGTATTCTTGTTGAGTAGAACATAGAGGGAAGCAAGTTTTGTCAACCCTGTGGTGTGAAATCTAGAAATGGAGAAGAAAGAGAAATGAGCAGTGTTCTGGATAATTCAGGGAAACTCATTGTAGATACCAAGGAAGCACTGGCAGGAATTCCTCGAAATGTTGTTAAATGGGGCATTTTCATGTCCTCAGGTCTCTAAACTAGGCCTACACTGACTGGGCAAAAAAAATAAAAATGATCACCTGACAAATTCAACATTGCTTTCTTTCGAATCATAAATATGAACGGTATAGGCCTAGTAAAGTACATACTGTAGTTATAGCATGGAGGTAGGGTTGGTTGGTTTCCTGGATGCATTGCCGTTCTTCATTGTCATTGTTTTACTTAACAATGGTGATTCTTTGAAATGATGCTGTTTCCCGCGCCATCTCTATAGTCAACAATAGAATGTTTTATTCTTTTTTCTTTTGCCACTTGTTGGCATAGGAAAAGATCAATACAGCCATATCCTCGGTTCTTGTGCAATTCAGAAACGAATATGCGCTTGTGGCCTGAAGATGTTGCCAGGGCAGTGGTTCTGATCGAAAATGGTGGCGTGCACATCTTTCCGCGTGAAACAGCATCATGTCAATGAATCGCTGTTGTTGGGTGAAGCAGTGATGTGAAGAGTGGTGATGCATCCAGGAAAACAATTGACCTTGCTGCCATGCTATGAACAGTAAGTTATATACTAGGCTTAGAGCGTTTATATTTATGATTTGAATGAGAGTAATGTTGAATTTTTCAAGTGATCGGTTTTATTTGCCGGCCAGTGTATATTTCACCCAAAAGAAATGCATTTTTTTGTGTATCAATTTTTCCGGTCAAAGTTAGGTTGCTGAAGAGCACTTCAGAACTATTTTGGTCGAAAACTTAATTTTTTACGATAATTCTAAGTTGGCATAACCTCATGACACTGTCCCCACCTATATGTTCTGCATTTGAACACCTATGTTTATTACTATGGTTAAGATAATAGAAATATAAAATGTGCCTTTCATTCAGCACAATATCTAGATTATGCTGTGTCTTTGCTGGATTTTTAAACTTATTTTTTAAAAGTTTTTTTTCTCAAAATGAATTTGTCCCCCAGTTTTCACAAAAGACATCTTCAGGAGTGACATTGTGTTTAAATAGCAGCACTGCAGTCATTTGTTTCGGGGAGTTCAGGAACACCGTGAAAAGTACAGGGAGAAGAGAAAAGAAGACTTACAATGGGTAGGGGAATACAAACTATACATACCAGAACACCTATTTTATAGTTTCATAAACTTACACACTATATATATACATTTTCTGTTTTATATTATTTATTTTCTAGTACTGTATCTTCAAATTTAGGAATTTCCAACGACGAAAAAAATCAGACACGAGTCCAACGAAACAAAGAAATGTGCGGTGAAATTGGAGTGTGTGGGATAACAATAGGAGGTACAAAACACATACCAGCAGCCATCCCTAGTCCATAGACTTCTCAGGATTTGAGACGGCCCTGCACTGTGGCTCCAGCGACGCCAATCAGACACAATGTCGGCCAACAATCTCATAATTTACCAAAGATGCAACGATCAGACCTATCGGAAATGACCAGAAGTGGATCGTCAGTCAGCACCAGCAGTCCAATGTTCCAGTTTTGATTGATTAGACTGAAATTCCAGGCAACAACAATGCTGTCAACTTTTTTACACCACCCACAAGAGTCCCTCTTTCAAAAAAAGTAGCAAACTGAAGCAAGTACGACGGAACAGAAAGAGAACCAAGTTGGAAATTGGCGCACTCAAAATAAAGATAAAAGTACTTGAGCGTGAAAACCAAGCTATAAGACGACATTGTTGGAAATTACAAAAGCAATTTCAGTGACAAAAGAATCTAACAATGACACGTGAATTATCTAAGGCTACCAATCAAAACCAACTTCAAACTCCCAGTAGGAAAGCTGTTCAACTTATAATTCAAGAACTGGAATCGACATGTGAGGTCAAATTACCTCCTAAAGTAAAAGGAAAACTTAAGTTCAAAGATTTAAAATCTGTGCATTGTGCAACCTAAGTTAAGAATAGTAATTTATTGTTTGTTGAGACTGCAGTCATGAAATGAAGTATGTTAACTTTTTAAGTAACATTCTATAAAAGAATAATAAAAATTATTTAAAAAAAATACAATTTTTTGTCTCCATATTTAAAACCTCAAGAGTGACACTGTTATAAAATCCTTTCTTTTTTGTACAACTTCAATCTTAAAACTAACACCCAGTGGTCTATTTGGAAAGAGTGAAGCATGAGCAACATCCTACGTTAAAAATAACTTCAGTTGTATGGTACGCAATAAAGGAGTTGACAAAAATAAAGACACACGTATTAGATTGTCACTCATGAGAATCAATATAAATGGTGCCAAACCGAATTAGAGTTCCACGCGTGGATAGGAAAGGATGAACACAAAATTCTAAAGAAAAACGCTCCACTTTTATTTAATAAAAATACCACACAAAAATTATGACATTCCTGTCTAAATCACAGGGTTGAAATAATAAAGTCCTTGACCCTGAGATTCCTAACCGAAATAAATTGGTGAACCTTCACTTTAATTAAATGTGTCTTATTAAGAAAAAAAAAGTGTTCAATCGTGTCCATGCACAATCTGACAATTCTCTGATTTATTACTCACATGGATCATTTATTCAACATGCGCACTTGTTTTCAACCATTCACAAATTATTAATTGTTGCACACAAATTGTCATAATAAACCTGCTTGAAATTCCAAAATCAAATATTAATACAAGTTTAGTTGTAAGTATGAAGTTAATTTGTTTATTAGCTATATGTCATTGTTCTATTAGACTGTGGTGTGTGTGTGTGTCTGGTGAGGGTGCATGTGAGTGGGCCTGGTGACAGACTGTTTTAGTGGTAGTATTTGTTTGTTGGTGAAACTTTAGTATTTTTTTCGTTAGTAGAATTTTGGTATTTAATTGTTAGTAGAAGGTTAGTATTTTGTAGTAGAATTGCTCTTTACTTATTCTGAAAGGGAGTAGCAGCCTTCCAGAATAAATCAATTCTTTACTAGTCTAATAGACGGTTAAGATATTGATATTATAAGCCAACTAATGGCTACACTGCGTTCTGCTGCTCGGCTGAAAGCAACGGGAAACTACAGCCGTAATGCTATTCCCGAGGATATGCACCTCTCTATGCATAATTACATGTGATGATGGCCTCCTCCCTTGTAAAATTCCAATCCGGAGGTAAACTAGTCCCCCGTTCGGATCTCCGGGTGGGGACTACTCGAGAGGGGGTTAACATCACAGAAGTGACAAAGAGGAAATCTGACATTCTACGGATCGGAGCGTGGAATGTTAGAAGTCTGCTAGGAAGTGGAAAGTTAGAAAACTTAGAAAGGGAAATGGATAGGTTGAGGTTGGATTTGGTTGGGATTAGTGAAATGCGCTGGCAGGAAGAGCAGGACTTTTGGTCAGGAGACTATAGGGTCCTTAGCACTAAATCAAACAATGGCCAAGCAGGGGTTGGTCTCATATTGAGTAGGAAACTTGGACAGCGGGTGGAATATTATGAGCAATACAGTGAACGGATTATTGTAGCAAAAATCAATACTAAACCTACGTGCACCACAGTGGTACAAGTCTATATGCCTACCAGTCAAGCTGATGATGAGGATGTTGAAAAGGTCTACGAAGAAATAGATGACATTCTGAGGTATATCAAAGGTGATGAAAATGTTATAGTAATGGGAGATTGGAATGCTGTGGTAGGAAAAGGGAGAGAAGGGAAGATAGTAGGAGATTTCGGATTAGGTGAAAGAAATGATCGAGGAAGCAGGCTGATGGAATTCTGCACCGAACATGAGCTGGTCATAGCTAACACCTTATTCAATAACCACAATAGAAGAATATACACATGGATGAGACCAGGAGATACAGGGCGTTACCAAATCGACTTCATTATGGTCAAGCAGAGGTTTCGAAACCAGATTTTGGATTGTAAAACATATCCTGGTGCTGACATAAACTCTGACCACAATCTGGTTGTAATGAAATGCAGATTAAAGTTGAAGAAACTGAAGAAAAGTCAAAAGCCAAAAAGGTGGGCAATAGACAGACTGAAAGTAAAGGATGTAAACGAAAGATTCAAGAAGAGTATAAAGGAAGGACTAATCAAAACCCCTAAACAAACTTCAATTGCAGACGAATGGGCACTTTTGAAGAATGAAATAACAAAATCCGCAGAAGAAAACATTGGTAGGAAAGAAAGAATAGGTAGAAAACCGTGGATCACTCAGGATATACTAGAATTGATGGATGAAAGGCGGAAACACAAGAATCTAAGAGATGAAAAGGGGAAAGCAGAATACAGACGTCTGAGAAATGAGGTTAACAAGAAGTGCAAGGAAGCGAAAGAAGAATGGTTGAAAGAGAAATGTGCAGGTATAGAAAATTGTCTGAAATTAGGAAGAGTAGACACAGCTTATCGAAGGATTAAGAATACTTTTGGGGAAAAGAAGACTAAGTGCTGTAATATTAGGGACACAAATGGAAAGCCTCTAACAGATAGGGAAGAAAAGGTTGAGAGATGGAAAGCTTACATAGAGTGCTTGTATAAGGGAAAGGAGATCGAGAATCATGTAATGGAAAGGGAGGAGGAAATTGATGAGGATGCAAAAGGAGATTTAATATTGAGATCAGAATTTGACAGAGCATTAGAGGACTTAGGCAGGAACAAAGCACCAGGCATAGATGATATACCGATTGAGTTGCTACGCTGCATAGGAGATGAAGGTCTGATCAGGTTATTTCACTTGGTGTGTAGGATTTATGAGACAGGTGAGGTACCCCCTGATTTCAAGAAGAATGTTATCATCCCTATACCAAAGAAAGTGGGAGCTGACAGATGTGAAGATTACCGTACAATCAGCTTGATTACTCATGCTTCAAAGATCCTGTCTAGAATAATTTACAAGAGGATTGAAAGCCAGATAGAAACGGAGTTGGGTGAAGACCAGTTTGGTTTCAGGAGAAATGTAGGAACAAGGGAAGCTGTACTAAGTCTTAGGCTGATTTTGGAAGGTAGAATAAGGAAAGATAAGAGAACGTTCATGGCATTTGTAGACTTAGAAAAGGCTTTTGATAACGTTGATTGGACTAAATTGTTTGACATTTTGAAATCTATTGGAATAAAGTACAGGGATAGGAGGGTGATATACAATCTATACAGAAACCAGACAGCAGTCATTCGAGCTGAAGGACATGAGAGAGAAGCTGGTATTCAGAAAGGTGTAAGGCAAGGCTGCAACTTATCACCCATACTTTTCAATCTTTACATTGAACAAGCAATGAAGGAAATTGGAGAAAAATTTAAAGTGGGAGTGAAGATTCAAGGAGAAATAATTTCTACTCTGCGATTTGCTGATGACATCGTCATCTTGGCCGACAAGCCTGAGGATTTGAATGAGTTTTTGAATGGTATGGATTCCGTCTTACGGAAGGAATTCATGATGAAAATTAATAAATGTAAAACAAAAATACTGGAATGCAGCCGAAATAAATCAGAAACCTCTATGGAGATCAAATTGGCCGGTGAAAAGCTGAAGGAAGTAGGAGACTTCTGTTACTTAGGAAGCAGAATAACCAGTGATGGACGAAGCATAGAGGATATAAAAGGTAGGTTGGCTCAGGCAAGGAAAGCCTTTCTACAAAAAAGGAATCTGTTGACATCGAATATAGATTTAGGTATTAGGAAGTCATTTTTGAAAGCCTTTGTCTGGAGCGTGGCGCTCTATGGAAGTGAAACTTGGACTATTGGTGCAGCAGAAAAGAGGAGAATTGAAGCATTTGAAATGTGGTGTTACAGGAGAATGATGAAGATCAGATGGGTAGATAGGGTTACAAACGAAGAGGTATTAAGGCGAGTGGGAGAGGAGAGATGTTTCTGGCTACTGCTAATGAAGAGAAGAGATAGGTTGGTAGGACACATACTAAGACACCCAGGAATAGCAAGCTTAGTTATGGAAGGAAGGGTCGAGGATAAGAACTGTAGGGGTAGACCAAGGTTAGAATATGTTAAACAGATTGCCTCGGATGTAGGGTGTGGTAGCTATGTAGAAATGAAACGATTAGCTCAGGACAGGGAGGCATGGAGAGCTGCATCAAACCAGTCAAAAGACTGAAGACTCAAACAACAACAACTCTCGAAGTTGTTATTTGTTCATATTTCTAAGATACCCTTCTAGAAATCCTTAAAGTACTCTTCTTGTACTTGCTTTATTATTTAACTTTAATTACGTTAATTATCTTTAAATTTCCAATTTGTTAATCTTAACTCCATTTCAAAATCTTACTAAGATTTTAGCGCATATAAAAGGTTTAAAACCAAAAAATTGTCAATTGCCTGGTGCAAGCATTAAATGATTTAGGAGGTCTGCGACCCCAATTGTTTACAAAATCAAAATTATATATGTGTTATATTGATTACACCTTTTTGCATTGTTAAATAAATCAAGATTTATTCTTTTGATTTATCATTTCTCAAAAATAACGATTAGGCGAGATCCTGTCTTCCCTCACTCTTCCTATGGGCTTAACTTTAAAAACCTCACAAACAAAATTAATAACGGTTCTACTTTTTGTTGCATTTGAGCAAGAACTCTTAGTTATAAACTTATTAAAGACTCTCTTAGATTTGATAGCTAATTCTAACTGGTCAGTAAGGCAAGCATAGCCCGCTACGCCAGCTTCCTGCTTGTTGAGATTTTCTCTATAACTTATGGTTGGTTTTCAAAATTTAAGTGTTTCTCATTGTCTAAACTTTTAGTCGGCGCTTTGCTGGGTAAAAGCTTAGTCATTCCTAAATGCAACTATTGGTGCTCTTACCAAAATTATTCCCAATGGTATAATTGCTTCATCCATACCCTTCTTGGAAACATTCGGTCGCTTTTTAGAAATTCCATAATTTCAAGAATTAAAACATCACGGCCAATTCACACTATTTGCATTCTTCAAAATATTTGTTTAAAACAAACTCCTTTGAAAAGATACAAAGGAAACTCATTATTTCTTTCTTTGCCAGACTGCCACCCTTCCCCATAGTAGCTGAATCTTGGCTTGGAAGGGAAGGTACTCCCCCGTAAAATGAATTATAAGGGATGAAAATGGGAATAATAAATTTTTTTAAGTCCATGATAAAATTTAGCCAAGGATTACGATGGCTGGAACTTGGCAGAAACTAGTCGTGAGGCGACGTTGAGCAGGAGGGAAATTCAGTCACGTGATTGTATTGCGCAATGGACGTTTCCAGAAGCTTAGAATCGACCTAGCAACAGCGAATATTCCCAGGAATTGTTTGAAAATTGTTATAAATTATCCCATTGGATATGAGCTTACTGCCAATAGGAAGAAGTTTTAGAGAAGACGGGAGTTCCAGCAACTAAATTTTTATGGATATTTAATTCATTTTAGCCCCCTGAGAATGATTTTATACATTGGAAAAGAGAAGAATATGATAATAAAATATTGGAATTATTTTATAAGTCAATAGCAGGTCGCTATTGGAAGGAATAAGCGATTTGCTAGAGCCCGCGCGAATTTGAGGGGGAACTCAAAAAGGCGGCGAGAATCGGTAGACTTGGAGGGGAGACGCTAAGCACCGAGGCTCTTTTGTATCTGAATGTCCGATAGGTCAGACGTGTGCTATTGGAAGAGAGAGGAGTTCCGAGTGTCTCACCGAGCCTGTAGAAGGTGACTCGTGGAGACAATGCATTAGCGAGGGTCGAGTTAGGAGATTACCGCGCCTTGAAACTAAGTGAAGTTGCGAGGGACTTTTATGCCGCAATCACTTCGGTCTGATCGGCTTCAGAGACATTATTTCAACTACAGATTGTAGCTTGTTATAAGATATTGTGTCTTACGAACTTTCAGAAGTTTGAGAGAAATATTTCAGCAATTATAAGCAGTTTTGTGAAGCGCGAGAAAAGTGTTTCTTTCCAGCGCGATAAGACACTTTTGTCCGAGCGACTACAGTGCATGCAACAGCCACAAGTGAGTACGGGTGTGTATGTTCGCATTGCTTGTGTGGAACTGTATTACAACACAAATAGGATGGAGATGTATTCCATAGTGAAGAACAATATTCAGTCTACTATTATGAAGATTAGTATGGACTAAATTAATATGTGCGCCAGGAGTATAAGCAGATAGAAGCAATATAGTCAGCGATGGAGCTTCGTTAGAGGAGTCTGTTCGTGAATGTCTACTTAGTGAGCGATCAAGAGACTTGATGCACAACTCTATTCTAGTGCATTCTTGTCAAACACGAGCTCAACATTAACATCAGCGACTACAGAACGATGTTCATATTCCATCTACATGAATGTTCGTTATGCGAGTGAGGTCCATGACTTTCTTTTCGAATGCCTTTCGAAGTGGAAAGCAGAACTTTCGACGCTACTCACTGTTATGATGAGACTGTGCTGTGACGGAGAAAGAAGAAACGTCAAGATTATCAAGAGGTCCAGGGTTATCCCGGTCACAAGGAAGATGATGATTGGAGGCCCGCAGTTCGATCTCGGTCGGAGCTTGCTGTTTTCCAGTAGGGGAATTCGTTCCTTTCCTGAGGTCACGAGTTCTTGGAGACGAGCTAGGATCCAGCCCAGATCTCTGGGAGAAGTAACTGCTGAGTATTTTGTTATACTCTATCTTGATCTTCTAGACTTCGAGACCAGGTAGCAGTGTTAACTAACCTTGTAGTTAGAGCTTGTAGTGACATTTTCTGAGCAAATCCTTTATCCATATTTCGATACTGTATTTACGTAATCCATGTATAGCATTTTTATTCTTCGAAATTTATTGTAGTGATCGTCTTGCGACGCTTTTAGTTTCGTTTGTTAGGAATCCAGTTTCTGAACTGGGATTATTTTACTTGTTCGAGGAACAAGCTTTTGTCATTTCCTTTAAGGAACAGTAATTTATTTTCGACGTTTATGAATTCATTCTGAATGCAGGTGATAGACATTTTCGTCTATGTTACCCATTAAATTGATTTTTATTAGTTCAATTTGGGCATTTTATCCGTCGAGAAGAAACGTCAAGAGAAGAATCTTTTGGTAGTGATATATTGTGAAATATCATGATATCTTATGGAAAAGAAACATTAAACGTTGAAACGATTATTATCATCAGAACTCATAGACATTCGTTCTGAATGGAGAGAATACGAATATGACTAATTGTATGATTTATTGAAGAAAGCTATGGACTTTCAGTCATTTAAATTTATTTGATGCTAGAATCTCCTTGGAAGATTTTATATCATCCGACGTTAGGGTAGTTATCGTTTGATACCCCCGTCGTGATCGATTCTTGTTGGACACACACAGATATAATGTTGTGATTAAATATTTACGAGGAGTAGTATCATGTCACGTTGTAGACATAACATTCCTTCTTCGATTAAAGTCGAACCCAGAAGTATGAAGATGAGATGTAGTATTTTTTATTAAATGTGATGATGATGATAATTGTTGTTTTAAGGGGCCTAACATCTAGGTTATCGGCCCCTAATGATCTGGGTGATAGCGAAAATGTTAATGAAATGGAAACCAGAACAAAAATTAAGTGAGACGGAAAATACTTACAAAAGGGAACTCAGATTGAAACAACTCACAAAATGTTCTTACAAAAGGGAATTTAGAACGAAAAGATTCACAAAAGGAATAGATTGAAAAATACCCACAAAATGAAGGCTAGGTTCAAAATACATACAAAATGCAATGTAGCGTCGAAATACCTACAAAATGCAATTGAAATTCAAAATACTTACAAAATGCAAATGAGATCGAAATTACGTACAAAATGCAATTGAGGTTCAAAATACTTACAAAATGCAATTGTTACTGAAAATGCACGAAGCAATTCAGATTGAAATATCCCAGTTCCAATCCAAATTATTCACAAAGTGCAATTGAAATTCAAAATACAAAATGCAATTGAAGTTGAAAATGCTTACAAAATGTACGGTAGATTCAAACGACTCATGTGGATTGACAATACTTACAAAATGCAATTTAGATTGAAAATACTTGACAAAATGTAATTTAGCTTCAAAATACCCACAAAATGCAATTAAGAATCAAAATATGTGCAAAATGCCCACCAAACAAAATGCAATTTAGATTCAAAATTCGTGCGAAATGCGGTTTTGATTGAAAATACTTACAAAATGCAATTGAAATTCAAAATTCTCACTAAAAGGCCCGGCTACCTGCATTGAAAGACTTACCAAAAAGCAATTTAGATTGTCAATCTTTACAAAATGCAATTGAAGTTGAAAACAATCGCGAGATGTAATTTAGATCGAAAAAACTTACAAAATGCTACGTAGATTAAATATACCTTAAGAAAATCGCTAAAAGGGAATTTAGATACACGGTGAACCAAGTAACAAAAACAGTGCGGGAATCTTAAAGAGAAAATACTTACAAAAGGGAACTCAGATTGTTCCCTGACGACTGTCAAATACAGTCCTGTCAAATACAGGACTGTTGGATCGGAGCAGAGGCTCAAGTGTATAGACGCTAATATTTTGAAAGGACTATAGCTGATGCTATAAGTGTCATTATAAATTCTTTTAGTGTTAACTTTTATTATTTGCCAATCGCTTGTATAACATGTTAGTTGTAGGAAGTTTATAGTTGTTTAACGTAGAGGTTAGAGAATGAATGAGTATGTGACTGGATGTGGTTTATTTCTTGTTCAGTGTGAATGAAATGAACTCCATTGGGACGTCACAATGCGAGAGAATGAATGAAAGTGTGTATAGAAATTTCATGTCAATAGCGTGTAGGATTTACGTACAGTTCACGTATTTGTCTGACGTGAATCTGTTAAAGTTTAATACAACTTTCATTGTTATGGAGAGTGCATTTGTGGGCCAGGATGGAATAGCGAGGGGTTGATTAAAACTCGTTTCCAGCCAAGGCCACGGACAGGATAGCACAAATGGAGAGAGTTGTTGCAGGCGGCAGGCTTGCACCTTTTTTTAAACCAGCTAGTGCTGGGAATGTAACGGGTTATGTTATGTCATCGGTCGCGTGGCGAAGGACACGCGCGCCTAGCGCCTAGATGTTCTTTGGAGCGTGCCAGAAGAATGTAAATACACAGGGGTGTGTAATTGTTGTACAGCTTGATGTGTCGACACATGCTACCCCAAATTTTATTATAACGTTCATAGAACGCAGTTCTGTCAGTGGCGTGAATGTAGAGATGAGAGAATGGGAGTGTGTTTTTATTTTATTGTGTGAATGTTTAGCCCTAGTTTACATTTTGTTATTAAATCGTTTAGTTTTATTAGAAGCCGAGTCGTCATGATTTATTTTAGATATAAGGAGATGCAATTGTGAAACCCATTATAGGTCCAGAGGCTGACCACGAGATCCCCGAGAATAAAGGTACCGTAGGTGTTCTACTTCGAGCTAAGTATATTTTTCATGTAATTCACAGCTGTATCGTAATTTCCGCCACGTATATTCGCGAGGGTCTAGTTGGAAGTAGATCCTTGACTAGTATCTTGCGCCGGGGCAGTCAGGGTCTACGAATCCAGCTGTTGCTTCGGATATCCAACAGACCGCCTCTAGAATATATGGGAACAGTACCTCCTCCTCTCGCCTGCAAATAACCCAAGCTCTAGCTGCGTTTCCCGTTAGCTGTGTTCGGGTCCCCACTCACTTTAATGATCTCTCGGGCTTTGCGGTGACACTCTTCTTTAAAATTGTTTGTATTTAGTGTTGGACTTTCTTCCTATTATCCACACTTGTTCCTCTGTCCGAAACCCACTTCCCTTTACTTCTTTATTCATCTTCATTTGTGGGTAAGGTTAATTCTTAGAAAAAACCTTCCCAAAATTTGGTCCCAGAAACCCGGGAAAGTCCATTTGTCAATATTTTGCAAATCATTAATATTTACTTTGAATTTTTCAGCTATAACTCCGCAGTGCAAAGCTGGTGAGGTGGAAAGGGATTGCTTCTGTCTCCTATGGTGCATTTCTCCCTTTCAACTCGTTTGCTGCTGCCAGTCTGACAGCATTTCCAAGGTTCCACAGTTTCGTAAGTTATACTTGAATTTACCTATTTCGCCATGGCCCCTCCAGATAAAGATAAGGATGGCAAGGATGAAAAACTTACTTCCAAACGAGCTTCTTACAAAGGGCAACTTACCCGATTCCGAAAATACATCAAGGATTTAGATCCCTCAGAAGCTCAATTAGATTTGTTAAAACATCGCGTAAAGGACTATGAACGTTCTTATGAAAACTATTGTACTATCCAAACCGAAATCGAAACCTGCATGCTCAAACAAACTGATGATCGGGTAGAGGTAGAAAATCAATATTACGACGGTATAGCCTCCGCCTTTAAAATAATTCGCCAACTTGAGGAAGAGCAGAAAAGGGATGGTTCCGTTCTTGGTTCCCTTCACGAACAACAAATCTCTTCTCGTGAGGGCACTCACAAGCCCAAAGCAATTCTACCTAAGATTGATTTGCCCCACTTCTCAGGAGACGAATCTACTTGGGATTCTTTCTACGAACTATTTTGATCTCTAGTTCATGAAAATGAAGATACTCAAATCATTTACAAGTTTCATTATTTGCGATCTATTCTACAACGTCAAACCCTGCAGTTAGTCGAAGCACACCCGTTAAGTGCCGAAAACTACCCCATTGCCTTTTACTTGTTGAAAGAAAGATACGGTAATTTACGGCTACGTATTCAACGCCACATGAAAGCTTTATTCAATTTGCCTGCGTCACAGCACAATGACGTCACTACTCTGCGTACCCTCATTGATACATTGCTTCTCTTTGCTTTAGTTCATCCCTTCCTTTTTTCGCAAACACCAACAGTGATCTCCTGGTTTCTCTTTGTTGGTATATTTTGCTTACACTACCTGTGAATCTGTTCTAGATATATATCTTCCATGACCCACCTAGCGTCATCTAGCAGCGAATCTCTGAAGTTCCTCAAATTTTCCCTGTACAAGAGGACTTCCTTACCAATCTGACCACCAGATCTCGTCGCTATCGCCAGCTATTATCTCCGTGATCAAGAGGACTTCGTCTACCTTTTCAATCACCAGGCTTCGCTAGTGACGCCTGCTATCAACTCTTTGAAGACCATTTCATCAAGAGAATTTATTGCTACAATGTTGGTTATTCTTATGTGTATTCCATTTGTCTCCTACACCCACTCTTTTCCCTTCCCTGGTTTCTCCGCGCTTCGTTGAACTGGCCTCACTTGTGCTACAGTAGTCTAGACTTTCAGTTGGAGCCTAACTAGGGCCCGTCTCCTCTACTTGAGAGACATAATTCAAATCTTCGCCATGATGTGAATTCCTGACTAACGGTCAACAAGGAATCGCCGTTCATCAGAAATGAGCTAAGTACTACTTCAACGTTCTTCAACTAATTTTAATTGATTTTAAATAGCTACATGCTTTTAACCATCATTTTACAGACAGTGTGATATATCTAAATGTGGGCAATAGCCATCTTCGCGGGATTTTCGAGGTTGGGCATTGTCTATCTAAGCTAATCTTAATATGAAGCAGCATTTCTTATGCTTATTAACTGAGATAATTTCTCGCAACGTGGGACATCGTTAAATTACCCACTGTCTGTAGAATACTTAGCTCGTTCCACCGCTGGACTTTTTCTGTCAATTTCAACAGTTATGATTGTTCTGGAATTTTCCATGCCAAACAATTCATCTATAAGTTAAACCTTCTAGCATTTTCCACTCACATATGGGAATACTTTTTCTAACTAAGGAATCTTCCTTATGAACTGCTAATCAACACCTAATTTTTCTTCCTCCGTTGGAACATTTATGCTGCATTCAACTATAACCTACAAGTTTGTCAACTCAATAGACTCTCGCAAATCTAGTGCAACTAGTTATTTTTCACCATCGCAATAACTTTCCTTGCTATAAACTTTCTGTGCTACAATAGTGAACTTTTCAACCACGTCAATAGACTATAGTGAAACAGTGCTCGTTCGATTTCTCATCCGCGTCGGGCTCGTCCGAAATAAGTAAAATAGGCCAAGAACTTTCTCTACAAAGTTCCTATTTCCTCTCCCTCAACCGCTCTTTACTAACAAATTAGGTTAATCTTCAAATTTAATGTATTTTGCAACGAGGCCTCGCCAAACCATAGGCGCCCTCCCAACTTTCTCCACTTACCATTTATTCACTCTGTATAAATATCAGCAGTTAGAAACTGCTTATTAATCTATTTCTTTTCTTGCTAGCACAAGAATTGGTTATTGTCTACCGAACCTTTCATTAATCTCTTTAATCCAGGTTTCACGAAAGGGTAACTGGCCACATTTTTTCCTCGTGATCCTGTTTAAACATAGAAGTTCTAGAAACTTCCTTTTAATTTTTCTCTTCAGGTTTCACAATAAGTGACCTGCCCTATTTGTATAACCTCTAAAATTAATTCTGTATCATTATAAGAAGTTATAGAAACTTCTATTTCATTTCTCCCTGTTTTTTTTGCTGTTACTTTCGAAGTTGTTATTTGTTCATATTTCTAAGATACCCATCTAGAAATCCTTAAAGTACACATCTTGTACTTGATTTATTGTTTAACTTTAATTACGTTAATTATCATTAAATTTTCTATTTATTAATCTTAGCACCATTTCATAATCTCACGAAGATTTTAGTGCTTATAAAAGGTTCCAAACAAAGAAATTGTCAATTGCCTGGTGCAAGCTTTAAATGATTTTAGGAGGTCTGCGACCCCAATTGTTTATAAAATCAAATTACATATGTGTCAAATTGATTACACCTTTTTGCATTGCTAAATAAATCTAAATTTATCCTTCTGCTTTATCATTTCTCTAAAATAACGATTAGGCAAGATCCTGTCTTCCCCTACTCTTCCTATGGGCTTAAATTTAAAAACCTTACAAATAAAATTAATAACGGTTCCACTTTTTGTTGCATTTGAGCAAGAACTCTTAGTCACAAACTTATTAAAGACTCTCTTAGATTTGATAGCTAATTCTAACTGGTCAGTAAGGCAAGCATAGCCCGCTACGCCAGCTTCCTGCTTGTTGAGATTTTCTCTACAACTTATGGTTGGTTTTCCAAATTTAAGTTTTTCTCATTGTCTATACTTTTAGTCGGCGCTTTGCTGGGTAAAAGCTTAGTCATTCCTAAATGCAACTATTGGTGCTCTTACCAAAATTATTCACAAGGGTATAATTGCTTTATCCCTATCCTTCTTGGAAACATTCGGTCGCTTTTTAGAAATTCCATAATTTCAAGAATTAAAACATCACGGCCAATCCAAACTATTTGTATTCTTCAAAATATTGGTTTAAAACAAACTCCTTTGAAAAGATACATAGGAAACTCATCATTTCTTTCTTTGCCAGACCACCACCCTTCCCCATAGTAGCTGAATCTTGGCTTGGAAGGGAAGGTACCACCTCCTTTCGCCTGCAAATAGCCCACGCTCTAGCTGCGTTTCCTGTTAGCTGTGTTCAGGTTCCCACTTACTTTAGTGATTTCACGGGCTTATCGGTGACACTATTCTCCAAAAATTATTGGTATTTGATGTTGGACTTTCGTCCTATTATCCACACTTGTTCCTCTGTCCGAAACCCACTTCCCTTTACTTCTTTATTCATCTTCCCTTGTGGGTAAGGTTAATTCTTAGCAGAAACTTACCCAGCTCTTTCCCGGGCAGTGCTCTCCGATGTACACGCCACCCTCGAGGGTATATAATCGGGGGCGCCTGGAAGGGAGCGTCAGATGAGTTGAGGAGACACGCAGACACCACAGCAGCAGTATAGTGATCTTTATTTACGGAGAAAGGATGTGTCGTCCGACACACCGTCGTAGGAGGGCGGCCCCAGCGGTGGAGGACTGGAGCCAGCACAAGGTGTCGGAACGGTCCAACACGTCACACCTAAGTCTCACCCGGTACCCACCTACGAGGCATCTGCAGCAAGCACTGCGTGAGTTCTGGCAGCAATAAAACCCGGACGATCCAGAGCCTACCCCGGATGTCACCCAGATGCCAGAGAATCTCGTCCCTAACGAGATCTACACAATCAAATGGTTCCGATGGCGGAGTGCGCCCTGGGATGATATCATCGGTACCGAAGCCCTGGAAGCAGGGGAGACCATCGCGCCCGCAGCGCGACAGCCAGCAGGGACTCCTGCTCGGGAACAGACGCCATCCATGGATCCGCCTGACCATCAGTACCAGTTCCTACCAGAGCCGCCGGAAGAAGAGGAATGGATATACGATCCGGAATATCCTAGACGACCACCGATTCGCCGCACCGTCATCGCCGACCCTAGCCACGATCTGCAATGGACAGTGCAACCTCCTTCACAGAAACCGGCACCGCCCACATCCTACGTCTCTGTGGCGGTTCCGGCTGCTCACCCGGTCCCCTACGGGGAGTAAGCAAATGGCCTCTACATCACTAACATTCTCGCCAGGGGTATACATCTGCCACGAACCACAGGGGCTCCTGCAGTGTTTCGGAAGACCCGGGTATCTCCTATGATGACCAAAGTGATCGAAGACCTGTGCAAAAGAGAAATTCTTTATCCTTTCAAGGGATTTTATAGCTTCCCGTTATTCCTTGTGCCGAAGGCTAACTGGCAAGCCAGTGTAATATACGACCTGAGTGAGTGGACACAATACATCACAACTTCTAAGTTCTCTCTGCAAAGCGCGGCCCAGGCGTTGACATCGATCCCACCTACGCACCTGGCTATCAAGTTGGATCTAAAATCTGGATTCCATCAGCTTCCATTAAGCCCTAAATCCAAGATGTTCTATGGGGTCTATCACAATCAGAAACACTACATATGGACACGCCTTCCGATGGGACACAGCCTCGCTTCGTCCATCATGCAACGATGGGCGGAAGGGGTCAAGGAAGTGATCGAAAAGGAACTCGGGATATCCATGATACCATACCTAGATGACTGGCTCCTGCACGGTGAGAAGATACCAGTGGACGAAATTGTGTTGTACATGAAAGTGATCCTCGGTATTACATTGAACGAGTCTAAGTGCATCCTCACCCCCATGCAAGTGATCACCTACCTGGGGGTGGTCATTAACATACCAAACTCGTGTGTCGGGTTGCACCAAACCACGCAGCGCCGCGTACAAGAAACTGTTCGAGATTTTCACTTGTATAACGCAAAGCAGAGGGAACAAGCAGCGGGCTTCTTGAGCTGGGCGTGTTGGGTCATGAACTGGCCCAAGTTCGTGCCCCGACACGTCCTCTTAGAGGAATTCTTTTGGCCACGACGCCTGCTGATGTCAGACTTCATCGCCGCCACCAGAGATGTACGAGCCACCGGGGAAGTGGTGGAGATGTACTCAGAAGCCACACATTACAGCTTCGCCGGATATCATGCGCCGCAGCGTCTGGCCTGGGCTCAGGCATTCCATCATCCCGCGACGGAGAACGAGGCGGAATTAACGGCGGCCATAATGACAGCATACTGGGAGCTCACAGATCTGTGTAAGGACAATAATGATGTCAAATGCATTGTAACATCTGCAGACTCGGACGCAGGTAAGACAGAGTGAGCTTTTGCTTCTCTTTGCTTTATTTCATTACTTCCTTTTTTTTTTCGCAAACACCAACAGTGATCTCCTGGTTTCTCTTTGTTGGTATACTTTGCTTACATTACCTGTGAGTCTGTTCTAGATATACATCTTCCATGACCCACCTAGCGTCATCTAGCAGCGAATCTCTGAAGTTCCTCAATTTCTCCATGTACAAGAGGATTTCCTTACAAATCTGGCCACCAGATCTCGTCGCTATCGCCCGCTATCACCTCCGTGATCAAGAGGACTTCGTCTAATTTTCATCCACCAGGCTTCGCTAGTGACGCCTGCTATCAACTCTTTGAAGACCATTTCATCAAGAGAATTAATTTTTATAATGTTGGTTATTCTTATGTATACTCCTTTGTCTCCTACCCCCAATCTTTTCCCTTCCCTGGTCTCTCCGCGCTTCGTTGAGCTGGCCTCACTTGTGCTACAGTCGTCAAGACTTCCAGTCGGAGCTTACCTAGAGCTCGTGTCCTCTCCTCGAGAGACAAACTTTCAAATTGGACGCCATGTCCAGATCGTAAATAATGGTCAACTAGAATCGCCCTCATTTGCAACTTCTTTTGCTGTAACAGGGGCACTATCTAGCATGAGAAAATTTATATGCAAAACAGTTTCATTAGGTTTAGTCTGTGCAGGCAATGGCAATCTAGATAGGTGATCAGTATTACAGTTCTCATACGTTTTGCGATAGATCATGTCATAGTCATATTGAGACAAGAGTTCAGCCCACCTTTGGCGCCTTTTGTCACATATTGAGGATAGTGAAGTTTTAGGACTAAAATTATAGATAAGTGGTTTGTGGTCTGTCACCAACGTAAAATGACGCCCTCTTAGATACAAGTCACATTTCTTCACGCCCCAAATAATAGCCCTGGCTTTCTTATCCAAAATACAATAGTTTTTTTCTGCTTTACTCCATGTAGAACTAGCAAACAATAAGGGTCTTTCTGTCCCATCTGAGAATATGTGAGATAGACAAGCTCCCATACCTGTTTCAGATGCATCACAAGCTAAAACTAAAGGCATTGCTGGATTATAATGACACAAACCCTTATGAGACAATAACATAGATTTAGCCTGTTCAAAAGCCTTATCACATTTGGCATTCCATTTAAACTTTGGTTGATTTGCACACTGGTACAGGGGACCTAAAACGCTAGACAGGTTTGGTAAAAATTTACCATAATAATTCATCAACCCACAAAATGACAAAATCTGGGTCTGGGTAACAGGTTTAGGTGCTTTTTGAACAGCCTCTACTTTCTCGTTAGTAGTGTCCAATCCATTGGAAAATGAAAATCCACAGCCTGCTTCCAGTCTCCGACCGGGTCAGGAATGGAATGAATGAAGCCCCCATCTAGCGGCGAGGATATGAACTGTGCCGGCTGCCGAGGCCTGACGCACTCCTCTGGGACAATGATTAAATGAATGACATGAAATGAAATGATAGTGGAGAGTGTTGCTGGAATGAAATTTTGACAGGGAAAACCGGAGTTCCCGGAGAAAAACCTGCCTGCCTCCGTTTTGTCCAGCACAGATCTCACATGGAGTGACCGGGATTTGAACCACGGACCCAGCGGTGAGAGGCCAGCGTGCTGCCGCCTAAGCCACGGAGGCTTCCCCTGTCCAATCCATTCCTATTGATAATGTGCCCACAGTACTCAACCTCATCTTTAAAAAACCTACTCTTCCCTATGTTGACAGTCAGTCCGGCTGTTTTATATCTTTCAGTCAATACTATTAAATGGAACCAGTGTTCTGCAGGGGATGACCCAGTGATGATAGTATCATCAAGATAACAGAAGGTTTTCTTAAGACCTGAATGAATATTGTCCATGTTGGCCTGCCAAATAGCCGGAGCTGAAGCAATACCAAAAGCAAGCCTCGTAAACATGAACAGTCCCCAAGGGGTAACAATCGCCTGCATGTTTTGAGATTGCTCATCCATTTCTAGTTGTAAGTAGGCACAATTTAGATCGAGTTTGGTAAATTTCTCGCCCCCTCCTAGCTTTGAAAAATGTCATCAATCTTTGGTAAGGGGTATTGGGGCAATACAAGGTTAGGGTTGACGGTTACCTTAAAATCCCCACATATTTTCACCTTCGGTGCCACGCTCTTGGCTTGATCTATGATAGGGACAATGGGCGTAGCGCACCTTGTTCGAGCCAACTTTTCATCTGTTAACTTGACAAGTGTTCCTTCATCCACCATATCCTGTATATTCCTTTCTACCAGAGATTGGTGAGCTAGTGGGATAGATCTAGCTTGGAGAGCTACAGGTTGAGCCCCCTCTTTAAGTACTAGGGTCCCCTTGGCCCCTTTTAAGGTCCCTGGTTGTTTAGTAAAAACCTCAGGATAAGCCTTTACTAATTTTTCCACTGAGTTGATTTCATGGTGAAAGACTTCCAGTTGTTTCACCTGATGCACTTTTACCACATTTTCCCATTTTAATGGAAGGAATCTAAGCCAATTCCTACCAAGCACAGTGGAGCTAGCTGAGGATTTCACGACGTACAAAGGCAATAAATGCTTTACATTTTCAACCTCAGCTACAACATTCACTAAATACACAGAACCCTTTACAGGTGTGTTGTCATATTGAATAATATTTGTTTTCACTTTACGCAGTTTGTCTTTAGGGAAATGTTTACACCATTCGTCATATGTCATACAAGTAGCATGTGCACCTGTATCTACCTCGAAAGGATACTTTTTTCCATCCACTATTACCTTAACAAACCAGGCGTCATTGCCAACACTTTCAATAACACCTATTTTGTGCCATGGAAACTCCCTTATGGCTGTAGAACACTCAGACACATTACCACTTCCTACACATACTTTAGGATCACTTGAAAAACTTACACACTCTTTATACGCACTATGTCGAAGACACAATTTTCTGACCATAATGTTTTTTAATGACACCTCATCTTCCTCACTGTTTTCATCAGTCGACTGCTCTGCTTCATCTTCGGACTCATCTAGCACTAGCTTGTAAACCCTCCGCCCTTTTGTCTTGGAGTTGAAGCGCCCTGAATGTATTTTCTTACTTGGCTGGTTGGACTTCTTACTCGAATATGGATCTTTTGAAGAGCTACCTCCTCGATGGAACATAATGGGAACATGTCCTTGGACTCCACATGTTCTACAGATGTTATCTCGCAGATGGCACTGTGGTTTTAAGTGTCCTGCCTTCCCACAACAATAGCAACGCCTGTCCCCAGGTTGGAGATTTACTTGATGCACTCGACTTGTTGAGGCATCACTTCGGTCACCTCCCACCATAGCTGCATCCGCAGCAGCAGTCTCCATAGTCAGTGCTATATCCTGGCATTTTGTGAAAGTCAACTCCTTCTCACCAAACAACTCCTTCCGTATAGCTTCATTGTTCAAACCACATACTAATCTGTCTCTTAGAGCTTCATCGAGGTTGTCTTTAAACTCACAATATTGAGCTAAGGATTTCAGCTTAGAAATATATTGAGGAATTGTCTCATTAGGCGACTGGTTTCTGGTATAAAACTTGTACCACTCTCGGATCACAGATGGCGTTGGCTCTAAATGTTGTTTTACTAATTGCACTAGGAAATCAAAATTATGAGTTACAAGTCTTACGGTATAGGCCAAATCCGTAATGAGAGCAGCATACTCAAATCCAACAAGACTCATCAGGTGGTTTGTGTGAAGTGATTCGGGAATGTTGGGTACTACAAACTTATTTTTCATGATGGATATATATACATCCCATTTTACTTGTTGGGTGAATTCTGGCATTGAAATTGCTCCTGGGTTATTTACCGACACTCGAATGTTTTTATTTAAGTTGTCCTTTTCTTCATCTCCGCTACTTGCACCGCTAGTGAGAGTTTCTTGGACGGACGCCATGTTGAACTTTTGGCGCCGATCTCACACACAATTGGAAAATTCTCAACTCACACACACAGGCTGGTAAGAATATCAACACACACTACCAGTTTATCCTCGCCGCCACTGTTAAGAATGCATCACACATGTATCAACCAATAACACACAGAATAATTTTTACTCGAACACAACACATTTATTCATTACTAGCATTCACAGCCCAATGGTCGTCGCAACACCAAGGAATAATATAACATAAAAAACTAGTCAACATAATCAGATGCAACAATATGGAAGATTTTTTTAAAGCTAATGCTGTAGATTGTGGGGTTTGAAGACATTTTTTCAGTGTTTCCTTAGTAAACAAGAGTTTAGTGCCTTTCAGTCGGTCAACACGAATGTACCCAAAAGAGCTGGGATGAGTTTAAGCCTGAGTGTTTTGAATCTCTTGGCTTCACGATTAGCCTGACTGGCCGTGACCATTGTGGGGTTTGAAGCTCTTTTGGGTACATTCGTGTTGACCGACTTTTTTTTGTCGTGTAGCCTCCTGAGAGGCCGAATGCAGGTCTTTCTAATCGACGCCCGTGGGCGACCTGCGCGTCGGGATGAGAGATGGAATGTATGAAGAGGAATGAAACTGGGCAAGGATGTGCAAGGAATCGGCGGCCGTGGCCTGTCAGAAGGTACTGTCCCAGCATTTGCCTGGTGATGAAAATTGGAAACCACGGAAAACCATTTCAAGGACAGCCGACGTTGGGGCTCGAACCCACGCGTCTACCGAGTAGGCAGAGAGCTTGGCCCCTTGACCTAACGCAGCGCTTTAGCCCGCGTAGCCACTACTGTCAGTGTTGACCGACTGAAAAGCACTAAACTCTTGCTGATGCTGTAGCTTGGAAGGAAGAGTGGAATAGAGCTAATAGTGATTACCTTAAGGAAGTACAAAATAAGATAGAAAATAAATTAGAAGGTACTGAATTACAAATCTATAAGGGCATTAGAAATGTACGTGAGGATGTAAACAAACGTATTGATTCACTTCAGAAGATACAGGTAGACGATGTATCTCAGGTTAAATCGGATCTAGAAAAAGAGTCCCGCGATGTCAAGGACAAGCTGGATAAAATAATGAATTATATAAAATCGATAGGGAACGGGATATCCAAAGACATCGAAGAACTTAGAGAACGTTTGCAGAACTTGAATTAGGCGATTTTGCAAACATTGAAACTATAAAGGAAACTTTAAAGAAAGAATTGGGGAAACACATCAAAGAAGTATTGGAAGAATTCGACGATAGGTAGAAGGAAGAAAAAGAAATAAGACAGCCTAGTAGAATTGGTACAGAAGAGGAAGGCAGAGAATATAGAGTAGATTTGTTGCAATTAAAGCCACCAGAGAGACAAGAATATCAAACACAAGATAACGATAGGGAGACACGTGACCATAGAACGAGTACACCAACAAATCAATCGAGGAATATTATGGTTATCCGTAATTTTGAGGATAAGCCTAGACGATTTAATAATCAAGACGATTACACTCCAATAGAGTTTGATAGAAATCTGGCAGATTATTTTATTGAAGCACAAATTCCAAGGGATAGAGAGTTGAAGATAATGGAGCGCTATCTCGAAGCAGGTCCGCTTTCTTGGTATAGAGCTTTCCACTATACTTTCTCAGATTTCGACGAATTTGCTGACTCCCTGATTTTGGTCGGTAGAAGCTCAAAACAGTCTACGAGCGGAAGTATACTCGAGGAAATACTCAAGTGCACTCCCAACGCGATATGCTGATTATTTTTGCTCAACAGTTAGCACGCTTAAGATTTCTCCAACCACCGTTAAGTTAAGGGGAACTGATAGAAGCCATATCACAACAGCTACCAGTATATGTAAGACGATATATTATATCAGCAGGAGTCAAAGACCTAGCTAGGATGGATGAACTTCTCAGGAAACTGGATTGTACAAGTTCTGCACCTAATAGGGTTTCAAGGAACTCGGGGCAGGAACACCGAGAGATTAAGGTATGTTTAAATGTAGTGAAATAAAATCTACATTTGTCAACCAACTCGTTTGAGAATTTTACCACAAAGCACACACCATTGGACTAAGATATTCATATATTGAAATCAGTATTATCTGTTCTATCTTCACAATAAAAAAATAGTTTAATGAAAAAACACATCAATTTTCAAAATGTGATAAAATTTCCAAAAACAATTTTGTCCGGATTTTTACTTCACTAAGTTGAAATATATCCTTCATAGAATGTTGTGAACTAGGATCTTTAAATTATCATTTATAGATAAGGAGCTAGACAGTAAATTTGAAAAAGACGTTTAAAATTAATTAATTAATTAATTATAATAATTAAAATAATTTTAAAAATAGCTTCATTCACAACATGAAAATAGTTCTTGTTTACAACATTCCCACATTCATTAGCTTTAATTTGATGTATTAAAAAATTCCCTACCTCAACTGTAAGGTTATTTATGTTTATTTGAAGTATACGAAGTGTACAAAAATTTAATATCAAGAAAAACATCACTGAAGTTTTAGAACCATGTTGTGAACATAACACACTCACTTGGGCTTTGGGTAGATTATAGGCTAGGGAATAACCCACCCACCAAGGGAAGATGATTAAGAGAAGGAAGTAGATTTGGGATTGGAAAAGAAGGATAGAAAAATAGGAGGAGAGTCCCACAAAATTAATAAGTTGAGATTTAAATACCCTTAGAAGCAGTTGCCAATGGAAATTAACTCTCGGATACCTAAAGTAGGTACGAGCTTGGTCGAGGCTAACGGGAACCGCAGCTAGGACTTGGGCGGGTTGCAAGAGAGAGGCTTTAGTACATTTCCTCCCAAGCATGTATAAAAGTACTATGGGGAAGGGTAATGGTCTGGCAAGACTTAGAGGAACAAATTTACTGTATGTCTTCTCAAAGAAATTAGGTTTTACAAAGTAATTCGAAGAATGCCAATGATTTAACTCAATCTTGGTATTTTCAATTTCCAAAATTATGGAGTTCCTGTAAGGGCGACCAAGTGTCTCTAAGAAGGAATATGATAAAAGATTATGCCTTATTGGGTAATCTTGGTAAATGAACCAATGGTTGCATTGGACAAAGGCTAAGCTTTTACTCAGCGAGGAGCCGGCTAAAAGTTTAGACAAAAGGAAACACTTATCTTTTAGAAAACTGACCATAAGTTTTCGGAGAGGGTCTCCACAAGCAGGTAGTTGGCTTAGCGAACTTTACTTGCCTTACTGGCCAATTAGAATTAGCTTTTAAAGCTAAAAAGAACTTTAGTAAGGTGAAAATTAAGAGTTCTTGCTCAAATGCAACAAATGGTGAAAGCTCTGTTAATGATTTTAATATCATTGAGTGAGGAGAGTCAAGGAAGACAGGATTTTGCCTAAACTTTATATTCGAAAATGAAAAAGCGAAGGAAAAAGATTTGTTTATTTTACAATTAGAAAAAGTTTGAGGAAATTAACAATTATGCAATATAATTTTAATTAACATAGTTCATTTGAACTTTTTAACAAATAGGGTCGCAGACCTTTCAACATTAAACGGTTGCTCCAGGCAATTGACAATTTATAAGGTTTCAAACCTTACATGTTTCTAAAATCTTTATAAGATTTAAACCAATAAACAATGAAATAATTAAAGCTTGAACGTGAATTGGAGTACAAAAAGTGTACTTTAAGAAATTCTTTAGAGAATGTTCTAGAAAAAATTACAATTTTGAAAGTGACGATAATAACAACATGAAAAATAAGATAGAAGTTCCTACAACTTCTTATATTTATACAGAATTAATATATGAGAAATATACAAAGGAGGACAGGTCACTTACTGTGAAACCTGAAGAAAGTGAAAAGGAAGTTTCTAGACCTCTTATACTTGGAATAAGACTCGCAAGTTAAATGAGGCAGTTTTCATTTAGCGAGACCAAAAAATAACTCACTCAAGAGTTGAGAGAATTGTTTTCCCTGCTTTTGAAGGGAGGAACAATGTAAGTTTGAAACGTGTGCTGGACACGCAATTATACAGACATACTTAATGATAAACCAACAAAATGGAAGGGCACTTCTTGGAATGACACCTTATTGGAACAGACCTAGATTAAAAGTTTACTGCAGATTGTTAGTGAGAGGTTTAGGAAAGAGAAATGGGAATTAAGGAGAATGTTCATGGCCTTATTTGAATATAAGCGGACGATCGCGACGCGGTAGAAAAGTTGAGCAAGCACTGGGTTTCACTATAGTTCATTGAAACATATGAAAAGTTCACTGTGGAGACACAAAGTTTATGGAAAAGAAAGTTATTGCAATGATGAAAATAACTGGTTTCACTAGATAAGTGAGAGTCTATTTCTTGAGAAAGTTGTAAGTTGCAATTAAATGCGCCATAGAAAATTCCCGCGGTGGACGAAACTTCACTATGTAGTAATTTAGAAGTAAGATAATTCAATTTTAAATAGAATTCTCACAAGTACGTGAGAAATGCATGACGGCAGGACTTGTAGATCGAGTACAGAATCTAGAAGGTTCCAGAACAATCTTAGCAGTAAAATGGGGCTAATGTAAATCCAGCGGAGGAACTAGCTTGTTTAATATAGACAGCGGGTAATTAGATAATATCCCACGGAGAGAGAGGATTTCTCATTAGAATAGCTTAATAAAAGCTCTTTACGGTAAAGTCGGCTTATACAAGCGAAAGCTCAACATAGCCAATCCCACGAAGAATGATTTTTGCCCCAATTAAATACTTTCACACTGTCTATAAAAGTATCATTAAAAACACGTAGAAGTTAAAACCATGAAGATGAGGTTAAAACTTGAAGAAGGTACTTATCTTTGTTGCATGTCGAAGTAAAGTTCCTCACTGATGCTTAGAGTTCCAACATGGCGAGGAATTTAGAAAATGCCTCGTTAGGTCAGGAGGCTAGCTCAGGTTGAGCCCTAACTGATTGATTCAACTGCCGACTGAGAAGTGAGACTTGCTCAGCGAAGCACGGAAGGTCCTAGGAAGGGGAGAAGAGTGGGGGGTAGGAGACAAAAGGTATACATATCAGCATAACCAACTTGAAAACAACAAAATAATCTTCTTTTGCTGAGCTGGTCTTCAAAGAGTTGACAACAGTATCTGGTAGCCAAATGGATATGGAATTCCTCTTGCGCGAGGAAGAGTTGAAGAGCTTCAGAGATTTGTTGTTATATGACGCTAGGTGGGTCACAGAATATATATCTGGAACAGACTCATACAAAATATAAGAAATTTGCACATAAAGGAGAAAACAAATGATCACTGTTGGTGTTTGACAAAAAGGAAGGAAAGAACGTGCAAAAACATTCAAAATTATAATCTCAGGTACCGTGCATTCCAAGAATGCACCATACTGGGAGGGGCAGACACCAACAGGGAACAAATAAGCAATTAAACATTTAAGAGTAATACAGTAATTGAAGAGAAGTGGTCTTGTGATCTGACCATTAGTGGTCAAGACTCTGAATACCCTGACTCTCCTATCTCTTCCAGAGTAACACTTAGTCACTTTTCCAAAAGGCCCGACTAGGGGGGGTGGAACATCCCTAACCAAGACCAAGTCTCCCACTTGAATGTCGGGACTGGAAAGAAACCACTTCTGTCTCCCTTGCAAGGAAGTTAAATATTCCAAGTTCCACCTCTTCCAAAAGGAATTACGGAGGGCTTCAAGTTTACACCAAACAATAGGTAAATCAGAATCCCTGAAAGAATTAGGAAGGGGAGGATGGGCAGAGAGAGAAGTGCGTGTAAAGAAGCGACCAGGTGTAAGTGGAAGGAGGTTATCAGGATCATTGGAAAGCGGAGTTGAAAGGCGAGAATTATCAACACTTTCAATCACAAAATAGCTGGAAGCTGAGGGAAATAAAGCACTAGTAAAGATTACGATACAATGCAAAAGGAGAATTAACAAGTTTAAACAAAGCGTATAGAAACAAGTACATCTATTCAGGACAAGAATATACCAAATAAACAAAGGAACTATGCGAGTAGAAAGCAAGAACGCCATAGGTAACAAACGAGTAGCCATAAACAATGACCTCAGGTTATAATGAGTATCAAAGGGGTTACTCAGAAAAATATTTAAGTCAGCGAAAAACGTGACATGACAAGTATGATTACAAAAACACATCGAATGTGACGTCGAGAAAAAACAAGTTTGTTCATCGATGAACATTAAGATCGCAAAATATGCAAGCAAATTGCAATACATAAGCGCGTGAGAAATACGCAACGAAGTTTTGAAACAGGGATCGAAGCAGTTATAGAATACGAACATGAGTAAGTGAGAAACGTAAACAAGCACGGCCTTGACACACATAGTACAACGAGATAAGACATATAAATAGCTGAGAGAGTCCTTAACTAGAACAAGTTTATTTTGGGAAGTAGGTGAGCGACTTCTGTACTTGTAGTAGCAACTCGCCAGACAATGCTTGGCAATCAGCCAAAGTTGAGATAAGAGAAACTTGCTCTGACCTTTGGCAGGCATACAGGAAATAAACAACAACTTGGCGTTATTCAGGCTTGTAAACAAACAGGTTTGAAAAACAAGCAGTTCGGAATAAACAAACAACACTTGTTGAATCAGCTGTAACTTAAAGCGGAACGAGTAACACGACATGCAGTCAATCGTAACTTGGACGTGAAAAGGCAATTTAAAGCTATATGAAATAAAGTAGGAAATCAATTTCGCATAATTGAGAGGATCACGAAATCGGACAATTTTCAACAAAAAGAAGCTTAATTCTTCCGAGCAAAGAAGACAAGCTGGGACATTGAGACGAAGGTTATGCATAAGAATAGTTATTCTAGATGCTATAGAATTCAGAGTTTCAAGCGGTTTCATAAGCGACTTCCAATTGCGAGGAAGGGGGGAGGAGCCGGCCGTGGCCATCCTTCTACATAGCGAAAGAAGTGAAACATAGCGTACAGTAAAGTGATGGTGACTGATAGCCATGGTTTTACACAAGGGGAAGATAGTTTTCGAGAAAAAGTTTAAGCAATTAACTGCTATAAAAATGACATAAGAAGATAAACGAAATAACACAAAGCAAGGCGAACTTGAATTGCCATTTTGTGCGGGAAGAAGGAAAAGCCATTTACACAACTTACAGAGGTAGCGCAGTTGTTCACGATAAGACATCGTTTCGACAAGTGGTTTTCAAAAATATTGAGATTTGAAACATGAGCGTTCTTTTTTTCAGAAATGGGATTTATGTCAGCCGTAACGAAATGACATTGCGCTTTGGTTTGAACACTGGGATATTGAATTTCACCAGTAATAACCCAACCAAAATCGGTGTCTCTAGCGACCACGGTTGAAGATAACTTGCGTGTTTGTTTGCGAATGCAATTCCAAAAAACATTGGCACTGAAAAGTACATCAATGGGACCTTGAGCATTAAACTGAGGATCGGCTAACCTTAAGTGCGAGGGAATCTTTAAACCGGAAGTATTAATAGAGTGACTTGGAGTGTCCTTGCCAATACTGGTAAGAATGAGACAGTTTAAATTAAGATTGGTGTTTCTTTGGCAAACGTCTCTGATTTTCAATTTTGAAGACTGCAAGACTTGAGTTTTCAAATTGTCAATGCCGGTCACATTGATAGAAGTAGGCGATGACGAAAGACCTAGTTTTTTAATCAACGATTGCGAAACAAAGTTGTGCGTTGAAGCGGAATCGAGAAGACCACGGGTTCTGAACCAATTTCATAATTTATCTTGGATTTCAAATTGTACAGTGGTCAACAGGGTTTGCGCACTATGAAAAGTTTCGGCGTTGGAAATGCAGGAAGAGGCATTAGTTTGTTCGGAGCTGCTCTGCATGGAGCTTGAAGAGGCGGGTGCTGATGACCTCGATTTATCGTGAACGTGCAATAAAGAATGATGCGGTTTTTTACAATGGAAACAGAGATTTAATGACGTACAGTTCGAAGAAGAATGCTTAGGTGATAAGCAATTGAAACAATGTTTGCTATTCAAGACAAACTTTCTTCGATCTTCGACAGACAATTCTTTAAAGGATTTGCACAAATACAAGGTGTGAAGCTTTTTACAGAGCGTGCATTTTAAAGATTTATTAAGCGGCCTGATATCTTCTCTTGGATTATTGAAAGAAGAACGGGTTTGTTTGTTTTCGACAAATGGGGGCTGATGTCCCTTTGAAGAAGCAAGTTTTTTTTCAAAAATTTGACACTGAGGATTCGTTTCGACTTTTTCGCACTGAAATGCGAGTGCTGTAAGGAATTGACATCGACTGTTGAGAAACGAGATAAGGTATTCGAACGAATGTTCCTTGTTGCAGGCGAGTTCGATCTCCCAGGCCTTCAGTGTCGAAAAATCGAATCTTGATGTAGCTAGGTGAATAAGTATGGTGTCCCATGTTTGGACAGGCTGTTTTAGTTGGTATAACGCTCTGACATTTAACTGCATAGAATCTAAGAGGTCTCTTAAAGATGTGACGTCATTAGGTTTGACGGCTGGTAAGTTGAACAAACAACGGATGTGTCGAGCGACACTCAAACGTAAATTGCCATATCTCTCTTTAAGGAGATTAAAGGCGATGTGGTAGTTGTCTGCGCTTAAAGGCAGTGACTCCACCAAGGCCAAAGCCTCAGATTCCAAAGACGTACGGAGGAAGTAAAATTTATGTATGTCTGGGATCTCGATATTTTCATGAATTAGGGAGCAGTAAAGTTCGTAAAAAGAATACCATTCACCTTCCTTGCCTGAGAAGTGCGGTAGGCTTATCTTGGGAAGTAACGGTTTCGGTTTGTTCTTGTGAACTGAAGCGGGTGCGAACTGGGCCGGATTGATGACCCTAGTGTCCGGTTCTGAGATATTGCGGATCAATTGGTGGGCCTTTGCAATTCCTTCAAAGTACAAGGGTTCGACCTCGTCCCGATCCGATTGCAGTTCTGGACAAGCGGATTCGATCTCGGTTTGAATTTGGTCATAATAATCATAAGACCGTTCGTACAACTTAAGACGATGTGTTAAGATATCTAAATCACACTCGGCGGGATTTAACTTGTTGATGAAATTTCGAAATCTAGTGAGTTGCCCTTTATAAGAAGAACGTCTAGCAATGAGAGTTTCATCTTTTTCAGTAGGAGCCATGATAAAGAGAATAAATTGAAATACAACTCACGAAACTGTAGAACCTTGGAGAAGCTGTCAGGTTGGCAACAGCGAAGGAGTAGAAAGAACAGGACACCCCAAAGGAGACAGGAGCGGCCTCTTTCCCGTTCACAGGCTTTGCATGACGTAGATATAGCTGAAAGATCCAAAGGAGATATTAAAAATTTGCAAAGTATTGTCAAATGACACTTGACAAACAATGGACATAGCAAATGGACTCTCCCGGGTTTCGGCACCAATTTTTGGGTAGATTATAGGCTAGGGAATAACCCACCCACCAAGGGAAGATGATTAAGAGAAGGAAGTAGATTTGGGATTGGAAAAGAAGGATAGAAAAATAGGAGGAGAGTCCCACAAAATTAATAAGTTGAGATTTAAATACCCTTAGAAGCAGTTGCCAATGGAAATTAACTCTCGGATACCTAAAGTAGGTACGAGCTTGGTCGAGGCTAACGGGAACCGCAGCTAGGACTTGGGCGGGTTGCAAGAGAGAGGCTTTAGTACATTTCCTCCCAAGCATGTATAAAAGTACTATGGGGAAGGGTAATGGTCTGGCAAGACTTAGAGGAACAAATTTACTGTATGTCTTCTCAAAGAAATTAGGTTTTACAAAGTAATTCGAAGAATGCCAATGATTTAACTCAAGCTTGGTATTTTCAATTTCCAAAATTATGGAGTTCCTGTAAGGGCGACCAAGTGTCTCTAAGAAGGAATATGATAAAAGATTATGCCTTATTGGGTAATCTTGGTAAATGAACCAATGGTTGCATTGGACAATGGCTAAGCTTTTACTCAGCGAGGAGCCGGCTAAAAGTTTAGACAAAAGGAAACACTTATCTTTTAGAAAACTGACCATAAGTTTTCGGAGAGGGTCTCCACAAGCAGGTAGTTGGCTTAGCGAACTTTACTTGCCTTACTGGCCAATTAGAATGAGCTTTTAAAGCTAAAAAGAACTTTAGTAAGGTGAAAATTAAGAGTTCTTGCTCAAATGCAACAAATGGTGAAAGCTCTGTTAATGATTTTAATATCATTGAGTGAGGAGAGTCAAGGAAGACAGTATTTTGCCTAAACTTTATATTCGAAAATGAAAAAGCGAAGGAAAAAGATTTGTTTATTTTACAATTAGAAAAAGTTTGAGGAAATTAACAATTATGCAATATAATTTTAATTAACATAGTTCATTTGAACTTTTTAACAAATAGGGTCGCAGACCTTTCAACATTAAACGGTTGCTCCAGGCAATTGACAATTTATAAGGTTTCAAACCTTACATGTTTCTAAAATCTTTATAAGATTTAAACCAATAATCAATGAAATAATTAAAGCTTGAACGTGAATTGGAGTACAAAAAGTGTACTTTAAGAAATTCTTTAGAGAATGTTCTAGAAAAAATTACAATTTTGAAAGTGACGATAATAACAACATGAAAAATAAGATAGAAGTTCCTACAACTTCTTATATTTATACAGAATTAATATATGAGAAATATACAAAGGAGGACAGGTCACTTACTGTGAAACCTGAAGAAAGTGAAAAGGAAGTTTCTAGACCTCTTATACTTGGAATAAGACTCGCAAGTTAAATGAGGCAGTTTTCATTTAGCGAGACCAAAAAATAACTCACTCAAGAGTTGAGAGAATTGTTTTCCCTGCTTTTGAAGGGAGGAACAATGTAAGTTTGAAACGTGTGCTGGACACGCAATTATACAGACATACTTAATGATAAACCAACAAAATGGAAGGGCACTTCTTGGAATGACACCTTATTGGAACAGACCTAGATTAAAAGTTTACTGCAGATTGTTAGTGAGAGGTTTAGGAAAGAGAAATGGGAATTAAGGAGAATGTTCATGGCCTTATTTGAATATAAGCGGACGATCGCGACGCGGTAGAAAAGTTGAGCAAGCACTGGGTTTCACTATAGTTCATTGAAACATATGAAAAGTTCACTGTGGAGACACAAAGTTTATGGAAAAGAAAGTTATTGCAATGATGAAAATAACTGGTTTCACTAGATAAGTGAGAGTCTATTTCTTGAGAAAGTTGTAAGTTGCAATTAAATGCGCCATAGAAAATTCCCGCGGTGGACGAAACTTCACTATGTAGTAATTTAGAAGTAAGATAATTCAATTTTAAATAGAATTCTCACAAGTACGTGAGAAATGCATGACGGCAGGACTTGTAGATCGAGTACAGAATCTAGAAGGTTCCAGAACAATCTTAGCAGTAAAATGGGGCTAATGTAAATCCAGCGGAGGAACTAGCTTGTTTAATATAGACAGCGGGTAATTAGATAATATCCCACGGAGAGAGAGGATTTCTCATTAGAATAGCTTAATAAAAGCTCTTTACGGTAAAGTCGGCTTATACAAGCGAAAGCTCAACATAGCCAATCCCACGAAGAATGATTTTTGCCCCAATTAAATACTTTCACACTGTCTATAAAAGTATCATTAAAAACACGTAGAAGTTAAAACCATGAAGATGAGGTTAAAACTTGAAGAAGGTACTTATCTTTGTTGCATGTCGAAGTGAAGTTCCTCACTGATGCTTAGAGTTCCAACATGGCGTGGAATTTAGAAAATGCCTCGTTAGGTCAGGAGGCTAGCTCAGGTTGAGCCCTAACTGATTGATTCAACTGCCGACTGAGAAGTGAGACTTGCTCAGCGAAGCACGGAAGGTCCTAGGAAGGGGAGAAGAGTGGGGGGTAGGAGACAAAAGGTATACATATCAGCATAACCAACTTGAAAACAACAAAATAATCTTCTTTTGCTGAGCTGGTCTTCAAAGAGTTGACAACAGTATCTGGTAGCCAAATGGATATGGAATTCCTCTTGCGCGAGGAAGAGTTGAAGAGCTTCAGAGATTTGTTGTTATATGACGCTAGGTGGGTCACAGAATATATATCTGGAACAGACTCATACAAAATATAAGAAATTTGCACATAAAGGAGAAAACAAATGATCACTGTTGGTGTTTGACAAAAAGGAAGGAAAGAACGTGCAAAAGCATTCAAAATTATAATCTCAGGTACCGTGCATTCCAAGAATGCACCAGGCTTCTTAGAACTCGCCTGCTCCATAGGTTGGTCCCTCTTTTTGAAGTTTCTCGTCTTCTTTGAATTTTTTTCTGCCTCTCAGGTACCGCTCAATATTTACAGAAGATAATTTGGAGTGATAAGTACTAGCCTTTACATTACGCCTACCTTCTGATTCGCTATTTACATTGACAGCACTATTAACACTGACATTCATCTTATTGTGTCTGTTCCCTTGATATTTCCGCTTTTTCTTCGCCCCAGATCGGCTTTAGAACCCATTTTATACGCACTCACAAAGAAAAGCTCACAAGTCACAATGAGGGAGATCGCACGGACACAAGGTAGCTGACATATTTGTTTATGTCTGTTGCTCGGCAATGGAATCCTACTCCAAAGAGGTTATTCAAACACTGAAGTCTTTGGAATATAAAAGTAATGACATCTATTGTTCACAACCAAAACTAAGAACTATATACCCAGAAGGAATGCAAGGAGGGAGATTCGAAAAAGAAAATCTGACAAGATATTCACTGTAGGATGTAGGCAGGACACTGCAGCCACTCACCATAACACGTGCGCATGAGGCTATTTAAGTCTCATTTTCAGGCACTAACAGTTGGAATATATGTATGAATTACCGGTATATCTCATTTTGA
This sequence comes from Meconema thalassinum, assembly GCA_946902985.2. Lineage (NCBI taxonomy): Eukaryota > Metazoa > Arthropoda > Insecta > Orthoptera > Tettigoniidae > Meconema > Meconema thalassinum. Next base: position 497,021,525 of record OX336392.1, on the reverse strand, counting down.
AGAAGATATATCTAGCTTTCATTTCCGATGAAAAAAAATAAAAGATTTTTTTTGCGAAAAATGACATTTTCAACGTTGCAACACACCTTAATACCATATTTGTTGACCAAACAAAACAAACTGAGACTAGAACAGTGCAGGAAAGAAGGGATGGAGGTCATGATAGGAATATCTATTTTAGAAACCTGAGATATGAGCCTAGGTATAGAAGATTCCGGGAAGGAAGGCCCTATCAGCAGCAAAACAATCGGTACAATAATTACACCAGAAGAACGGGATATTACCACAATAATAATTATAGATACAACAATAACAACTATAATAATGGGAACGGTAAGAGTCGAGGGTACAACCGTTACAAGAATTTCCGTGATGATGTCTTTACCAAAGAGCAATACGAGGAAAGGCATAGAGAGAGTCAAGAATACCTTAAATAAATTAGGAAAGGAGAGGTTCCTAAAACTGATAGAGAGGATGTAAAATATGATAATCCTCAACCCAGTACTAGCAAGTGTAACCCTATGAGGTTACATGTTCTTTTGTTCTTATATTTCTGTTCCTAGCTATAGAGTTTCACATCTTTGGACATACAGTAGTATCTATTTATATGTTTGTTTTTCTTTTCTCTTTGATTTTTTCTCTTCGTGTTTTTATTCCATGCTTATTATTCTTTGCTAAGATGTAAGGTTAGTTGAATTTTTTGTTCCATGAGGGATGATTATTGAGATGTTTTCGATGGAAGATAAACAAATGATATGGTAATAAATTATATGGTAATGAAATGTTATAAGTTGGCTCTCCCTTATGGTAATAATTACCACCACGGCCCTGATAACCACAAAAAGCAGTAAGTAAAGATACAATATGGCGCTACAACGTGGAGCACGATAGAGGGATATGAGCAACACAAGGACTCAGGATTCAGGAAAATACTTTTATTTTAATAACAGTGAAGTACGGCACAAATAGTCTGCTCCAAATGCTATTAAGTAAAGTCACAGGTATGCAAGATTCAGTAAGCCAAGAAATAGGGTCAGTGAAAGAGTGTATGAGTAAGGAGATAAGAGAAGTTCGGGAGCAAAGAGAGTCTATGAAAGCGCAAAGGTAAGCAGGTAGAATCTTTGAGGGTGTACGTAAACGAAGAAATAAAGAAGCAGGCTGAATCAACTAATGTTAAGATTGAGGAGGAGATGTGTGAAGTACGTGATGCTGGGGGGCGTGTAGAAGACGGTAATAGAGGGGAAGAAGGACTGAAAGATGAACAAGGTATTGAAGGGGAGATGTGTGATGTACGTGATGGTAGGGGGCGTAAGGAAGAATATGGACAAGAGAGAGAAGAAGGTGAAGGAGGATGTCAAATGGAGGAGGCGAATAAAACTGAGGACAAGGAAGAAGATGAGATAGAGGCCAAGGTAGAAGAGAAAGGAGGAACGGATAACGGAGAAGGTGAAATGGAAGAAAGTAAGAAAGTAGGTGGGATGGAAGAAATTGAAGAAGAGAAAGGAGAAGCAGATGAGTTTGGTCATGAGGAGAACAGTAGCAGTCAAGAAAAAAAGGTTTAAGTTGAGGGTGAAAGTGCAGGAGTAAATCATGAAGAAGACAACATACTAGAAGAAGATAAGGTGAAGAAGAAACGGTGGAGAACAAAGTGGAAGAAGAGAAAGGAACGGTTGAGTAAGACAAGACAGACGAGGAAGAGGAAGAAAATGTGGAAAGGAAGAAGAGAGAAGTGATTGAGAATGAAGACAAAGAGGACCAGGAGGATAGATAAAAGGATGAGTTGGAAAGCAAAGAGGAGTAGGAAGAAGATGAGATGTCAGGTAAAGGAAGATAGGAGAGTGAAGTATCAGAAGGAGAAGAAGAAGAAGAAGGAGAAGAAGAAAATGAGGAAGGGAAGGAGACTGGAATGGTGGAGATAGAAGATGGGGAGTACAAGGTACGGAATGACATGGCGGATAGAAAGACGAGATGGAAGGCAGAGGAAGAAAGAAGAATGGAGAAGAAGGAGAAACAGATGAACAGGAAGAACGAAAAGTGGAAGAATGAGAAAGGGATAGGGAGTGATTTTGAGGATGAAAATAAAGTTCTCAGTAGTGATAACATCATGATTTTGGATTCTGTTAGTGATGGAGAACTTGTTTGCAACCAGTATCGCAATACATTTGATAATAATGTAGTTAACAATTATGGGCATTATGTTGTGAATGATATGGTTGAAGCTTCACGAGAACCTTCACATGTTCCGAGAGTGGGTTGTGTGGAAGGTGCAGATTTGACAGACGATTGTGTCAATGATGGGTGGAAGGTGATTGATCTGGATGTTGATGGAAACGAATATTTATGCATTCGAGATGGTAATGGCATCGAAGGTAGCAGTTCGGATGATGAAAGGTGTGAAGATGGTGTGTCCTTGTCAAATGAACTCATTTCTCCAGTTCTTCGAGACTTAATATCGGAAAGTGGATTGCAGCTAGATGTAGGGTTGGATTCAGAATATTTAGTTACTGCTTCAGGGATGATTTTTTTGATTTGATTGATTTTATTTTCACGGCTACACTTAGAGCTTAAGAGCTCCTTTACAGTAGCGCCCTGCATAAAATAAGGTTAGGGCTTATACAAATAAAACATTTCACTTACATTCACAATATATATAATAATAGTCTAACAATAGTAACAAAAAGACAGTAATAATAATAATAATAATAATAATGATAATGGAAATATTATTTACAAAAGAGAGCATACATACACAGGATCAGCCCGAAAAGCAAACATCATATACTGTACAAGAAAAGCTATTAAATTAGACAGGTTGTCAGCTATTGTCCTGATGTTATAATTGAACTATAAAAAAAGTATTTTAACATAATTCAGTAATCAAATGTGAGAGGTATACTGTTCCAAGAAGCAGGATGAAAGATGTCTTTTGAAAGCTGCAGTGCTTGCAATGTTGACGAACTTATATAAATCGAAGGTGTTGAAGAGGCGTGAGGCGGTGCAAACAAAAGATTTATTGAACTTCATGGTTCGGTGTATAGGAATCTGGAGTGTTAATTTTGTGTATCTATTTTCTCGATTATGAACAGAAGTCATTGGTGTAAAGGCATGGTAGAGATATAACGGGGTCTTGGTATGTAATATTTTATGTGTCAGAATGGCAACTGATAGCTGCCTGCGCTTGTGGAGTTTCAGCCATTTCAGCTGCACGTAGTAAGGTGTGATATGTTCATCTCGCCTTACATCCAGAATGTACCGAACACATGCATTCTGGACTCTTTGTAATTTGATGTTCTGTGTTTCTGGTAAATCATTGTATACAGCAGAGCCATAATCAATGATTGGAAAAATGAGAGTTTGGACGAAGAGCTTACGTATGTTAGGAGGGGTGTAAGAAACAGTTCTTTTCAGGAGATGCATAGTTGATACAACCTTCCTTACCACATTAGACGTATGCTCTGCCCACGACAGTGTTCTATCAAATATCACTCCAAGATTATTGACAGTGTTGCTATATTTAATATTATTATCTAGTATCTTGATGGGTGGTAGTGAATTAAAATCTACTGAATTTAGAAGTTTTGTATATCCAATGGATATAAGTTGTGTTTTAGATATGTTCAAGTTAAGATTATGATTTAGGGCCCATTCACAAAGCCTGTCAATGTCTTCATTAAACAGATTTATACGATCACATGCAGTTTTAGGCGTGAGGTGAAAATAGGCTTGGAGGTCATCAGCATATATATGAAAAGAACTATTTCGGAATTCATTCGAAACATCGTTTATATATATCGAGAAACATAGTGGACCTAAGCCAGATCCCTGAGGTACTCCACTTTCTACCGATTTCCAGTCTGAGGAGGAGCCATCCGCGAGGACCACTCTCTGTGTACGCATGGAAAGGTATGATTTGAACCAGGAAAGAGCACTCTGAGAGAAGCCAAAAGATTTCAGCTTTGCAAGAAGTATATTGTGATTCACACAATCAAAAGCCTTACTGAAATCGAAAAGACATAAGATTGTAAGCTGACGCTTGTCCATAGCTGAGCGTATATCATCGCTGACCTTTAACAATGCAGTGGTGGTACTATGCCCCTTTTTAAACCCAGATTGGTAAGGACTGAATATATTAAATTTAGTTAGGTATTCACATACTTGTTCATGAACAATTTTCTCAAGCGCTTTTTCTAATAAGGGCTGCTTACACTAGATAGTCAAGGGGAGAAGCCTATGGAATAAATGCAAAAAGAGTCAGCCGTTGTTAAAGCGGATGCATCATCGCCTTCCAAGGTAGCTGAGGCAGCAAATTTTGACCATTTGAAAATTTACTCAAAAGAGAAGAAGCATTTTAGAAGTGGCTTTTTGGAAGCAGAACGGGAGGACGAGAATGATTGTGATAGCAAAGTGGACTGGCTTGATGACGATTTTGTAGTTCCTTCTGAAGTAGTTGATACGTTGTTTTGTGTTGTGTGTGATATTTCCTGATTGTTTATGTTCAGTGGGTGTTAATTTTTAATTTATTTTATTTTATGAATCTGATCCTCACATGCTTATCAAATGAGAATCACATTGGAGGCGAGTTGTAACTTTATGAGGTTACAGGTTCTTAGAATAAGTATAGGTCTCTTAGAAGTAGTTTTAGGTTAAAATCATGGTTACTCTTTGCTGGTGGCTATTGTAAGGCCTTAGCGCTGAGCTTAGAGAATCTTTGCAATAGTTCACCAGTAAAGGAGAAGAGGGCCATGTTTGATTCATTCGAGTTCCATGTCTGTATGGATATTTCCTTTTACGATGTTATTTTGTTTTTCTTTCGCTTTGATTTTTCATCTTGTTTTTTATTCCATAATTATATAGATAGTTAGAGGTCTGATGATAGTTATGTTTTGGAAAAAGTAGTAAGGGGATGAGATATTAAAAGAATAAGGTTCTGGCTTTAAGTAAGAAAACGGAATTGGTTGAATGTTCGGGATGATTATTGAATTGTGTCTGCTGGTTGATAGAATGAAATAATAGAATGGTTATATTTTTTAAGAAATGTGTTCCTCATGGTAATCAAATACCACCACACCCCGAATAGAGAAGAAGTAAAATTACACAAGCAAGGAAAATATGAGGATGAAGCTCACGCTCAGAAACAAACTCCGATCTCTAGAAGAAATTAGGAGGAACTAAGGTCATTTTACTAGATGGTTTATCAAGAAGGAAGGAAGATTATGAGGAGAGACAGGCTCAGTTGCCTAATAAAAGTCATCGTGGGAAAGAATGGTAACAATTGCTACGAGATCCACGACGAAGAAAATGATGATTCTATGGGAAGGTTAAATGCCAAGAAACTCAGAAAATATTATAAGAAAGTAGGCTAATGAAAATAATCCGAATCCAATCTCAAGTAACATATTCATGATTATGTTATGGACTAGATAAAAACATTTTGGAGAACGTTTTTATCTTGAGTTGAAGGAGGAATGAGCCTGAATTCTGATTATTTTTGGGTCAATTTTGTGGTCATTTCTTTCCAATGATAAAGGATTTGCATTGAAACTTAGACGCTGGATATGTGCTAGAAAACTTGTTTTCGACACAGTAGCGATGGTCAAGGTTATGGGTCAGTTTAGAGAGGTCATTCTACCCTTGCAACGAACTGTAACCGCGCCTATACTAGGTGAAAGACGATATACATCAGCTAATTGAAGGTATTGGATTAACCAATCAGAAGAGACTGGCTTGATTGGAACACTCTGAAAGTATGATTATACTAATTAGCAATTCATTTCCTGGCCACATTAAGAAGATTTTACTGTGTGAAAATATGTCTAAATTAACAAGAAAGCATTATTCAAATTAATTATTGCAGAAGAAAATCGCTGTACACTGTATTATTGTAAAGAACAGGTACGCGCGAATTATCCCCACCACAGGAAAATGGCGCCTCGGAAAATTGTAGGAGGGAGATTGCAGCCAGAGAACGATGTTCTTATTCTGGGTGATTTTGAAGCGAGTGGTCGTGAGACTGGACGTGAGTATTCCCAGCCCCCACGCGAGGTGCGGTAGTTGTTGACCCCTCAGCGCGGCTGGAGTTTGGGTCAAGTGACAAGCGAAGACCGGACACTCAAAGTTGAAGTTATCATACCGCAGTGTGTGAAGTCAGATTATAGTGTTTCGCATTGAAATTAAACCGCTTATAATAATTCGCGAGGAAGTTCGAACGATAAAGTGAAATACGAACTATTAGTAGTGAATAATACTGGACTTTGCTACAAAGTTGTACGAGTGAGTTTAGAACAGAAACTGTGCCTGTTATTAGAAGCGCACAGCCAGCAACATTTCATTACGCTATGAGGAGAGACGAACATTTATAACTACGAGCTAAAGCTATTGACTTTTACTAAGCTGCGTGGATGAACATTGAGGCAAATCATATTAGTGAGATATAAATACATTCTACAGATCTCCACTATGAAGAATAACATGAAGTTGTATGGAATGTAGTTTAACTATTTTACGAAGGCTGCAGTGATGGCTTAACTTTTAATTTGCGCTTGGAATACATAAGGCAGAAGTGAGATGACTTCACAGAACAACGTGTACATAAGTATCGAGCATTATCAAAATTACTTCGATCTACTTAAAACATTCGTCGACCCGTTGGATTTTCAATACCTATGAAATACATTCTGATCATAAACAATGATTCTCTACCAACGATATTGCTCTTATATGATTGTCAACTATAAAATACGTCGTAGAAAACTGAATTCGGGAAGAAAGCAGAGCGGTAGAGCATATCCCACCCAATGCCTGAAACTTGGTATTCGGCAGAGCCAGGAGAGGAGGTGTTCGCATCCCTATAGCGTTGAAGCAGTCCAGGGAACGCAGGTTCGTTTCCCGAGAAAGCAGACCGTTCGGTATGGAGGCCAACAGTTCGAGACTTCTCTTGTGCAGAGATACTGGACCATCTGGGTATTTCTTATAGGTACCTGTTGCTGCTGCCAGATTCTTCTCAGGGTAGGAACGACGAGTTACATTTCTTAGTAGTGTAGATTAGATTGACAATTTATTATGAGCCCCAATCTTTCAGGTTTTGAATGCTATTGTGACTTCGAAATGCTTCGTTTAATTTAAATTTGGATAGCATGTTGAATGTTTTCGTTTTTCATTCCAACATCGACTGCGATTCTACAGTTTTAAACCATCAAGGTATTTTATTGGAATTTCTATTTCCACATTTAGGATTATTTTAAATTAATTTTTTCAACCTTTTATTGAATTAATTTTTAATTCATTGTTTTATGGATTTCTATTTCGACTTTCGTCTTCGACGATTTTAACTTTTCCATTCGTTTGGATTAACGATGTTGGGTATTTTTCTGTGAGAAGATTTTAATTAGGGGACGATTTCATCGATCATTATTGACATTTATATCAAAGTGTGATTTGATATTATGTACGCTTAGACGTTTGGCAAGAATAATATTCACGATTGCAACGTTATACCAAGTTGAAATATGCAACGAAAACAATGGATTGATATTATATTGAATATATCAGATGACTATTTTATATTTTCATGGATAGCACTGCTGTATCATTAATGAAATAATGTAGATCTGACATAAATCTTCATGGAAGATTTATTTTCATTGACTTTTGAGATGTAGAAAACGTCTTGATCCAGATATTAACTCAGATAAATCGGATTCCTAATAAAAATGATGTTATTTATAACATTTTGAAACGTTATAGACAAGTGTATTCATGATTTTGCAGCAATGTTGAATTCTGAAGTATAGATCAGTATGGAGGGACATAATTGTATTATTATTATTATTGAAATGAAAATCTACAGCCTGCTTCCAGTCTCCGACCGGGTCAGGAATGGAATGAATGAAGCCCCCATCTAGCGGCGAGTATATGAACTGTAACGGCTGCCGAGGCCTGACGCACTCCTCTGGGGCAATGATTAAATGAATGACAGATTAAATGAAATGATAGTGGAGAGTGTTGCTGGAATGAAATTTTGACAGGGAAAACCGGAGTACCCGGAGAAAAACCTGTCTGCCTCCGTTTTGTCCAGCACAGATCTCACATGGAGTGACCGGGATTTGAACCACGGACCCAGTGGTGAGAGGCCGGCGTGCTGCCGCCTAAGCCACGGAGGCTTATATATTATTATTATTATTATTATTATTATTATTACATATTGGAAACAATTGTTTAAACTATAGTAACTTTTACGAAGTAAACTTGCGAGAGGTCAATTATTATACACATTTCAAGGATAAATATTTTACTGAAGTACAATGTAAACAACAATTAACGTTGTGGTAACAAAGAATAATGCAACTATTATAATAACAATTTAAGGAGGCAATGATAATGTTTTGTGAAGCTACTATAAGATATACGAGGGATTGTAATGCCGTATATATATATAAAGGAATGTCTGTCTGTTCGTCTTTTATGCGTTCATAAACCATTCATCCGATTGCGATCAAATTTTGATGAGTTGTTGAACACACTTTCGGGATGTTCATAGGCATAGTTAATCCATTTCACAATAAATAGTGCGCGAGTAGTTTAAACAAATAAGTGATGGCGATGCGGTCATATACAATTCATCCGATTGCGATCAAATTTTGGCGAGTTGTAGCGCACACTCCCGAGAAATTTATAGGCGTAGTAAATCCAATTTACAATGGATGGCGCGCCATTAGCTTCAACAAAAAGGCGTGCGATTCGTTTCAACAAAGTCCCACATGCATTCATATATCATTCATCCCATTGCGATGAAACTTCGGTGAGATGTTGTGTACACTTCAGGGAAGGTTTCTGGCTTACAAGGGAAGTCTCTGAACCGGGGAATCGCGGATCCTGCTGAAACTTAGCAAATATGTTGCTTGAGTCCAACTAGGCAGAACCATGAAGAAAAATCTTTCGGAAATTAACTCCTGCCCTCCGTAGACGGCAATAAGTACAACAATTTTGAACTGTGCGCGCTGGTCAAGCGCGGGTGTGCCTCACGCCTGATTGGTGGCTCAAAAGGTCATGCTCCAAACGACTGCCCTCCCGTACTCGCGCTCACAACCTGCGCTGCGGCATGGACATTAATGCTGCATCTTTACAATATATTGCACGTCGTGCTTTATTATTAATCATGCAATGTAAGGTATCACAAATACATATCATTACAACACAACACAGAGTAAACCGAACCAATAGTCAAACAAGTGAGTAAGTGACCAAGCTACTTCACATAGTTCTGACAACAGTGATGTTCGTGGTAATAATGTTGGAAACACAAACAAGTTTTACACCATCCACACCGTATGAAACACGGGCGAGTGCAAGTACTACATTGTATTGCACTGATATTGAAACAATATGGCACAGGGTGTTCAAACCCAACGGAATTGTCGGACAGGTACTGACTTCGGTACCATGCGCATTGCCACATTGAAGTAAAACGAGGGGACGTCAATTAGTGATATGTCAGAGACTGCACATTCAAGATTGTATTTCTCTGGGCCAAATTGATGTCAAAATTCAATAACCGAACGGTGTTCGAAAATCTACGGACAAAGCTTTTCCAGACCCTAAAGCCGTATACATCCAATGGTTGACAATAGGCTGTGGCCCCAGGAGGTATCATCATCAGTCGTATGCGCTCTTCACTTTCTAACGGCTATGTCCAGAAAAGGAATCCAGAAGGAGTGCCACATTGCCAGACGGTACATGCTGTTTGAAAACATTGTGAAACCAATCTTTCAATTGTGCGGATCCCATTTTGCCAGATTTTGTAGGAACAACGTAAATATAGTCATGTGGAAACATAGTTTCTTTCACCCTTTTTCCAAACACAGCTTTTGGTTCTTTCAGAGTTATGAAGAGAGGTCCTAGTAGCTTGCCGGCTGCTGTTATTGTTGGCATTATTGTATAACTGTGCGTTGTGGCCCCCATTGATTGCACTTTGAAGCAAACCGTTTTCGACACTTTTATAGCCAGTGTCCTACCTGAACACATCTCCAAATTGAACCCACTTTGATCACTATTACATACGTTTCCAGGGCCGAGAGAATCAAGAACCAATGTAACCCCTTCTACGATTATTTCTGTGGCTGACATAATATCCATTTCTCGATGGGCATTCTTTGATATCGTCACAGTTGTTATTTTTCGCGAAATGATATTATAGCGTTCCTTAAAGTGCTGCATCCAGGAATGGCTGGCTTTAAACCCCGTACATTTTACGTCCTGTGCAGCTAGCATAGCCAATTGCTGAATTGTCACGTCATGTAGTACTTCATTATTCTGATGGGCAATGTCAAATTGGGCTTTTACGACACATGTTATTCTCCTCAATTTGTCGCGGCGGGTGTCTCCCCTTTTCACTTGCTCTGCCCACAAATATAAATCTTTCTTGCTTTTTAAACGGTGAAACTTACTTTTTACCGACGATAAGGAAATCGGACGCCTCTTACCGCTTTTCCAATAATCAACAGCATTTTGTTTGTATTCCATACCTACAGCTTCATCTGACACTTTCCTGGGTGAGCTATCGGTGGCAGCCCAAATATTATCGTCATCATAGTTGTTGGTGTTACTGTCATCCGGTAGCTCATGTGTGGCGACAGTAAGAGTAGAATAGGAGTCCACGTTCATAGTGCTGTTCTCTATACAACCAGTTATGATACCTGTAAATATCAATAAGCACAACAAATAAACACATTTGTTACAAGAGACGAACGCCAGAAAGTCAGATAGGCACAAAACCATCAATAGCCTATAGCCTACCATCCAAACTGTCCAACAGGTCCTGTTCTTGAATGCTGAGAGGCCTTTCCATACATTTTCTATATTTTTCCTCCAGACAACATATAACTTTTGCAATGTTAATATTCATCATGCAATGCATGGGACACTCTCCTTATACGGATATAAGCTTATGCCGGGTCTGTCGCCACTCATTCGGTGCCTGTACGCCGTAGGCCGGGAAGCAACCTCTGACGCAGCCAATGAAGCTCACGCCGCTGGCGCGCCAATTTAAACGAGTAAATCTTAATTTTTCATCTAGTTCAAGGGGAAGTTAATTTCCGAAAGATTTCTCTTCACGGTTCTGCCTATTTGGGCTCACGCAACGTATCTGCAAAGTTCCAGCAGGATCTGCGATTCCCCGTTTCAGAGACTTCCCTTGTTAGTAAATCCAATTTACAATTGGTAGCAGACGAGTAGATTCAACAAATGAGCGACGACGCGCGAAGCTTTTCAACAATGTCCCGTATGCGTTCATATAGCATTCTTTCGATAGCGATGAAACTTGGGTGAAATGTTGTGTACACTCCAGGGAAGGGTTCTAGCACAGTGAATCCATATTACAATGGATAGCGCACAAGTAGATTCAACAAATGAGCGACGACGTGCGAAGCGTTTCAACAAAGTCCCGTATGTGTTTATATACCATTCGTCCGATAGCAATGAAACTTGGGTGAGATGTTGTGTACACTTCATGGAATGTTTCTGGGTTGGTAAATCCATTTTACAATAGGTAGCGCACGAGTAGATTCAACAAATATGTGACGACGCGCGAAGCGTTTCAACAACGTCCCGTATGCGTTCATATAACAATCATCGATTGCGATGAAACATTGATGAGTTGTTGTGCACAGTCCCGGGATATTTATAGGCGTAGTTAATCCAATTTACAATATATAGCGCGCGAGTAGTTTAAACAAATGAGTGATGGCGTTGCGTTCATAAACAATTCATCCGATTACGATGAAATTTTTGTGAGTTGTTGTGCACACTCCCGGGAACGTTATAGGCATAGTAAACCAAATTTACAACAGATAGCGCGTTAGCAGCTTCAACAAAATTGCGTGCGATTCGTTTCAAAAATTCCCACATGCGTCCATATACCATTCGACCGATTGCGATAATCGTTGAGTACACACCAGGGAAGGTTTCAGGCTTAGTAAATCTGTTTTAAAATAGGTAGCGCATGAGTAGATTCAACAATTGAGTGATGGCACGTGAATCGTTTAAACAAAATCCCGTATGCGTTTATATGCTATTCATCCGATTGCGATGAAACTTTGATTTGTTGTTGTGTACACGCCAGGGAAGATCTTCAACTTAGTAAGTCGATTTTACAATATCGGTAGAGCACGAGTAGATTCAACAAATGAGCGACGACGTGTGAAGCGTTTCAACAAAGGCCCGTATGCATTCATATACCATTCGTCCGATAGCGATGAAACTGGGGTGGGATGTTGTGTATACTCCAGGGGAGGTTTCTGGCTTAGTACATGCATTTTACAATAGGTAACGCACGAGTAGATTCATCTAATGGGCGACGGCACGCGAATCGTTTCAACAAAAAATTCCCATATGCGTTCAGATACCATTCATCCGACTGCGATGAAACTTTGGTGGATCGGTGATTACACTCCAGGGAAGGTTTCAATCTTAGTAAATCCATTTTACAATATGTAGCGTACGAGTAGATTCTACAATTGCGTGACGGCATGCGGATTGTTTAAACAAAATCCCGTATGCGTTCATATAGAATTCATCCGATTGCGATGAAACTTTGATGAGTTATTGTGTACACGCCGGGAAGGGTTTCGACTTAGTAAATCCATTTTACTATACTTAGCGCACGAGTAGATGCAACAAATGAGTGACGTCGCTTGAAGCGTTTCAACAAAACCCTGTATGCGTTCATATACAATTCATCGATTGCGATGAAACTTTGATGAGTTGTTGTGCACTTACGTGTAGGATTCTAACTTAGTAAATCCACTTCACAGGAAGTAGCGAACGAGTTGATTCAACAAATGAGTGACAGCACACGAATCATATAAGTGAAATTTCGAATGTATACATATGCCATTCATCCGATTGCAATGCAATTTTGTGAGGTGTTTGGTGTATTCTTTGAATACATGGTACGTGAGAAAATAATTTTTAATGCTCTTTGCATGTTCATTTCTTCCTTTCTTATCAAACACCAACAGTGATCTCCTATTTTCTCTTTGATGGGCAAATCTCTTATGTCTTCATGAGTCTGTTCTAGATATATATCTTCTATGACCCACCTAGCGTCATCTCGCAGCGAATCTCTGAAGCTCCTCAATTCTTCCTGGTGCAAGAGGATTTACTTATCCATCTGGCCACCAGATCTTGTTACCATCGCCAGCTATCTTCTCCGTGAGCAAGAGAACTCCGTCTACTTTTTCACTCACCATGCTGCGCTAGTATCATCTGTTATCAACTCTTTGAAGACCAGCTCAGCAAGAGAAAATCAATTTTTTGTTGTAATGTTGGCTATGTTTATATGTTCTCCTTTTGTCTCCTACCCCCACTCTTTTCCCTTTCCTGGTCCCTTCGCGTTCTGCTGAGTGGGTCTCACTTGTGCGTCGGCCGTCGACTCAGTTAAGGCTCAACTCGAGCCAGTCTCCTCAAACCAAGAGGCATTCTCTACATTTTACGCCATGTAGGCTCTTTAAGGATTCGTAAAAAGGAACTTCACTTTCAACATGCAACCAAGATAAGTACAGACTCAAGGTTTTAACCTCATCTTCATTAATTTTATCTACATGCTTTTATTGATTATTTTATAGACAGCGTGAGATTACTTGTGGGGCGGTAATCATTCTTCGTGGGATTTGCCATGTTAGGCCTTGTCTGTCTAAGCCAACATTAATAGAAAGTATCTTTTCTTAAGCTATGTAACTGAGAGATCTTCTCACTACGTGGGATATTATCTAATACCCGCTGTCTGTAAAATACTAAGCTCGCTCCACCGTTGGATTATTTTTGGCCCCATTCTTCTAGTAAGATCGTTATGGAACCTTCCAGATCCTGTACTTTATCTACAAGTCCTGCCGTCATGTAATTTTCACTCACTTGTGAGAATACTATTTAAAATTGAAGAATCTCACTTCTGAATTAAAGCTCAATAGCGAATTTTCTTCCACCGTTGGATGTTCTTGGCGCATTTAATTGTAATTTACAACTTTCTCAAGAAATAGACTCTCGCCTACCTAGTGAAACCAGTTATTTTCATCATTGCAATAACTCTCTTTCCCATAAACTTTCATGTTTCTACAGTGAACTTTTCATCTATTTATCAGACTATAGTGAAAACCAGTGCTTGTTCAACTTTTCTACCGCGTCGCGATCGTCCGGTTACATTTAAATAAGGCCATGAACATTTATCCTCAATCCCAATTGATCTTTCCTCAACCCTTTACTAACAACCTATATTAATAAAATTTGTAACTCTATATCTTTCTCTATAAGGTGTCACTCTTCGAAGTGCCCTTCCATTTTGCTTGTTTATCATTACTTAATTTCTGCATAATTACGTGTTTTATACATGGTTCAAGCTTACATTGTTTCTCCTTTATAATGAGAGAATACAATTCTTTTAACTCATTAGTGAGTTGTTTCTAGGTCTCACGAAAGGGAAACTTGCCCCATTTATCTAGTGATTCCTATCTAAATACAGGAAGTCTAGAACCTTCCTTGTTGATTTTCTCTTCAGGTTTCACAGTAAGTGACCTGCTCTCTTTTGTATAATTATCATAAAGTAATTCTGCATATATATAAGAAGTTATAGGAACTTCTCCTTCATTTTACTCGCTTTCTTTTTTGTTATTTTCGAAGTTGTAACTTTTTCTAAAAGAATAACTTGGAAATTCCTTAAAGTACACTCCTTGTACTCAATTTAATGTTTAAACTTTAATCATTTCATTTGTCTCTTTTAAATCTTACAAAGATTTTAGTACATATATAAGGTTTGAAACCTCATAAATTGTTAATTGCCTGGCGCAAATGTTTAATGCTATCTGAGGTCTGTGACCCCAAATTTGTTAACCAGATTGAATATAGGTTTGTTAAAGTTATCAACTTTTTTGCCTTGTTAAATAAATTAAATATTTGTTTTTGGATTTATAATTTCGCAAATACAACGGTTAGGCAAGATCCTGTCTTCCTTGACTCTCCCTACTCAATGCCATTAAACCTATTGATAGGGCTTTCACCACTTGTTGCATTTGAGCAAAAACTCTTAGTGGTAATCTCGTTAAAGTTTCTCTTAGCTTTAAAAGCTAATTCTAACTGGCCAGTAAGGCAAGTACAGCTCGCTACGCCAGCTACCTGCTTGAGGAGATCCTCTCCAAAATCTTATGGTCAGTTTTCAAAAAGATAAGTGTTTCTCTTTGCCTAAACTTTTAGTCGGCTACTGGCTGGTTAAAAGCTTAGCCATTTCCAAATGCAACTATTGGTTCATTTACCAAATTTATTTCCAAAGGCATAATTCCTCTATCACCATCCTTTTTGGAAGCACTTGGTCGCTTTTCAGGAAGTTTACAACTTCGAAAACTGGAAATATCAAAATCGATGCAAATTATTGGCATTTTTCGAATTACTTTGCAAAAACGAATTTATTTAAACAGACATTCAAAAAATCTGTTACTCTCAGTCTCGCCAGACCATCACCCTTCCCCATAGTAAGCAGATGCATGCTTGGGAGGAAATACACTAAAGCCTCTCTCTTGCAGACCGCCCAAGTACTAGCTGCGGTTCCCGTTAGCTTCGACCAAGTCCTTACCCATTTTAGGTATCAGAGAATGAATTTTCAGTGACAACCGCCTCTAAGTGTATTTAAAGTTAAATTTATAACTTTTGTGGGACTCTCATCCTATTTCTCTATCCTTTTTCTCCAGTCCGAAACCCATCTCCTTTTCTTAATCATCTTCCCTTGGTGGTTAGGTTATTCCTCAGCCAATAATCTACCCAAAATTTGGTACCAGAAACCCGGGAGAGTCCATTTGCTATTTCTATTCTTTGTCAAGTGTCATTTGACAATACCTTACAAATTATTAATATCTGCTTTGAATCTTTCAGCTATAACCACATCGTGCAAGGCCTGTGAAGGGGAAAGAGGCCGCTCCTGTCTCCTTTGGTGTGTCCCATTCTTTCTACCCATTCACTGCTGCCAGCTTGACAGCATTTCCAAGGTTCCACAGTTTCGTGAGTTACATTTCAATCTATTTTCTTTAACATGGCTCCTACTGAAAAGGATAAGGATGAAAAACTTACTTCCAAACGAGCATCCTATAAAGTGCAAATTACCCGATTCAGAAAGTACATAAAAGAGTTAGATCCCTCAGAAGCTCAATTAGACTTGTTGAAACATCGTGTAAGGGATTTTGAACGTTCTTATGAAAATTATTGTAACATTCAAACTGAAATAGAAACTTGTATGCTCAATCAAACCGAAGATCGAGTCGAAGTAGAAAACCAATATTACGAAGGCATAGGTTCTGCTTTCAAAATAATACGCCAGCTCGAAGAGGAGCAGAAAAAGGATGCTTCTGTTCTTGGTTCCCTTCACGAACCACAAACTTCTTTCCGTGATGGTACTCACAAGCCCAAACCAATTTTACCTAAAATTGATTTACCCCATTTCTCTGGAGATGAATCTACTTGGGATTCTTTCTATGAATTATTTTTCTCCCTTGTTCATGACAATGAAGACATTCAAGTCATTTACAAGTTGCCACGGTGGGTGAGTGGTTATAGTGTCGGACTACCAACCCCAAGATTGCAGGTTCGCCCCTGGCCATGGTAAGTGATTTTTGAAGGCGACAAAAATCACGATACTCATGTCATACGTTGTTGGCATGTTAAAGAACCCATTTGAATTCAGTAGGCCGTGTTCAATAGCAAAATTAATCTCGGGATTTTCCGCCAACACAAAGTTCCTCCATTCTCTACTTGAAAGCGCTGAAACCTTCTTGACTTTCATAGCGTTCAAAGAACGACGAAATTCGACATGCAAGCTACCCTCTGGGTGTCAATTAACAAAGCTTGCACCAGGCATCCGAGGCCATACGATATTATTATTATTATTACTTGAGATCTATCTTCCGAGGTCAAGCTTTGCAGTTGGTCGAAGCACCTCCTTTGCGTGCCGAAAATTACCCCATTGCCTTTAACTTATTAAAGGAAAGATATGGAAATTTACGGTTACGTATTCAACGCCATATAAAGGCTCTATTCAATCTACCTGCGTCACAGCACAATGACGTCACTAGTTTGCGTACTCTAGTTGACACTACACAACTTCACGTTAAGGCTTTGTCCCAATTAGATCAACCTACTGATCATTGGGATACTTTCCTAATACATTTAGTGGTTTCTAAAGTTGATGCTGCTACCCTCAAAGCTTGGGAAATTGAACTTTCTAAAGAAGACGACTACACTTACGAGCATTTAGTTACTTTCATAAACGCTAGATGCCAACTCTTAACCGCTCTAGCTAATCAAAGTGAACCTTCATCTCCTAGTTCCAAATTTGAATTAATGTCTATCAAACCCAAAAGCGAACGCTTAGCGTCTAATACCCAAAAACCCGGGTCCAGCTCATCCAAATTTAAATCAAACACTACTGGTTATCCAGCTAGGTCTAGTGAACGTCGTGTTGCTAGCTCTATTGTCTTAAACACTCAAAGCGAACATCGCAAGAGTTTAAACGAACCTTTAAAGTGCATACTGTGTAAAGATCTCCACGCCCTATACCTCTGTAAATCTTTTAAAGAAATGTCAGTCGACGACAGAAGAAAATTAGTTGCTCAAAACAAACATTGTTTCAACTGTCTAGCGCCCACGCATTCTGCTTCTAATTGTAAGTCCACAAGACTTTGCTACCATTGTGAAAAGGCTCATCATACTTTGCTACATCGTCATGATCAGGCAAGGTCATCAACAGCATCTACTTCTCCGAAAAATGATAGTGCTAACAGTTCTAATGCTTCATCGTACATTCAAAATGCCAAGTCCATTCGCAGTGCTCAAGTATTGTTGTCTACCGTCCAAATCGAAGTTCAGGATAACTTTGGCAACTGGGTCCGTGCACGCGGTCTTCTAGATTCAGCGGCAACTCATGATTTTGTGTCTAATTCCTTGATCAGAAAACTAGGCCTACCTGTAAACCCCACTTCTATCAATGTGTCGGGCATCAACAGCTCAAAATCGCAAGCTTTACAATTCTAAAAACTAACCATAAGAGATATTTGTCATAGAAACAACTTTTTTAAACTAAATTGTCTAATTCTCAATAGCATTGGAGAAGACACTCCAAGTCACTCTGTGGATATTTCAGGGTTAAACATTCCCTCGCATTTAAGGCTAGCCGATCCTTTGTTTAACATACAAAACCCCATTGACATACTCTTTAGTGCCAATGTCTTTTGGAATTGCCTTCGTAAACAGGTTCGCAAGTTATCTTCAAACGTGGTCGCCAGAGACACTAATTTTGGATGGATTGTCACAGGTCAACTTCCCCATTATTCTTCCCAACCCGCATCGCAATGTTACTTCTCCAATACTGACCTGGAACAGTTCTGGAGACTTGAAAGCGTCGATCCTCCTAATGCAACCTCTTCAGAAAATGAATTCTGTGAGCAACTTTTTTTGAACACCACCACTCGTTCTTCTGATGGCCGGTTCGTTGTTCAATTGCCAAGATTACATAATCCTCCAAAACTTATTAATTCTCAGCCCAAAGCTCGAAAAGCTCTCTTTGCTATCGAGAGCAAATTCAAGAAAGAACCTCTTGTTAAACAGCAGTACACTGATTTCATGGATGAATATGAAAGCTTAGATCATATGGAAGTTGTTAACAAATCTGATGATGAATTGCACCCCCCAATTGAAACGGTTTATCTAAATCATCATCCCGTGTGGAAAAACCCCCTTGTAAAAGATAAAATCCGAGTTGTTTTCAATGGTTCAACACCCGACGTTAATGGCAACAGCCTTAACGACACCCTTTACTCTGGTCCTGCTATTCAATCAGATCTATCTGCTATACTCTTAAACTTTCGATTATTTCCCATAGCTGTCATAGCTGATATAAAACAGATGTACCGTCAAGTTTTAATTCAACCGGAACAACGAGACCTCCAAAGAATCTTGTGGCGTGATGAAATCAGTAAGCCCATTAAGGTATTTCGCTTAAAAACGGTTACTTATGGCTTAAAACCCTCTGCTTTCCTTGCTATCCGATCCCTACACTTGTTAGCCTCACAAGATGGTCATTTATTTAATTCCAAAGCCTCTGAAGCGCTAACTACGTCATTCTATGTTGACGATTACTTGCAGTCCTTCCCCACCTTGGAGGAAGCTTCTTTTGTGTCTTTAGAACTTCAAGCATTGCTAAGGAATGGAGGTTTCCCACTCCATAAGTGGAATTCCAACTCCCCTGAGTTTCTCGCCCAGTTTCCCATCGAAGACGTAGATCCTTCTTCTGTCGAAATTTGTGGAAACACCGAATCTATAAAAACTTTAGGAGTTCACTGGTGCACTAGCACTGACACTCTCATCTATAAAGTTTCGCTCGCAGAAGAGCTTCCTAATACAAAAAGACAAATCCTCTCTGAAATTGCAAAAATTTTTGATCCGCTTCAATTCCTTGCCCCAGTTATCGTTATAGCCAAACTCTTCATGCAAGAGCTGTGGTCGCTCAAATGTGAATGGGATGACGCTGTCCCTCTTTCTTTTCTTAATCGTTGGCTCTCGTTTCGCAGCAATTTGCTGGATCTTTCCCTTATTGAAATTCCCAGGAATTTAATTAGCTCTCATTCTAATACATCTTTTTTCCTTCACGTGTTCGCGGACAGTTCCGAAAAAGCTTACGGTTGCTGCGCATATTTAGTTTATCACGGTTCATTATATGGATCTTCAGTTTCCAACCTTGGTTGTGCCAAATCGAAGGTCGCTCCTCTTAAAACTATCACTTTGCCTAGGCTCGAACTGTGCGCTGCACTCATGGCTGCAGAACTTGTTAAGAAATTACGGGAAGTATTAAAAGTCGAATTCTCGCAAATCTATCTCTGGAGCGATTCCATGATCACCCTTTCTTGGATCGCCAAGAACCCCTCTCTCTGGCAAACTTTTGTTGCAAACAGAGTTTCCAAAATTCAAACTCTTTCTTCTGGATGTCAATGGAGGCATGTGCCCAGTGCTGATAATCCAGCCGATATTATTTCTCGTGGTTGTTTACCCTCTCAATTGGCAGCTTCCCAATTGTACTGGCATGGGCCCTTGTGGTTAATCGAAGACTCTTCTTCATGGCCTTCTAAACCTCCAGCTACAAACTCCAACTTGCCTGACGCTAAGGTACCTCTACCTATTGCTTCGTGTCTTGTTTCCAACGTTTCTCATCCCTTGTTGTCCCGCTATTCTTCCTTTCACAAATTAATTCGAATTGTTGCCTATCTCCTTAGATGGAAATATTTTGTGGTTGACCAACCTCTCCTCCCCAAACCACACCTTACCAATCATGAATTGAATCTCGCTACCATTAAGGTTTCACAACTGACACAGCAAGAAGCCTTTTCTTCTGAATTGTCTTTGCTTTCTTCTAAAAGGGATCTTCCCAAGTCCAGTCGTCTTCATGCTTTAGCTCCGTTCCTTGATGACCATGGGTTACTCAGGGTAGGTGGAAGGCTCTTGCAATCTTTGCTCTCTGAGGACAAAAAGCATCCCGTTATTTTGCCTTCCAAACATCACGTAACTTCTTTAATTATACGTGACTTTCATTATCGTAATCTGCATGTTGGTACACGCACTCTGCTTTGCCTCTTAAGGGAAAAGTACTGGATTATAAATGGAATTCATGAAGTTTCTTCTGTAATTCACAAGTGCATTCCTTGCTTCAAAGCGAAACCTAAAATCAATACTCAATTAATGAGCGATCTGCCCTCCTTTCGCTATTCTCCTAAACGCCCATTTGCTCTAACTGGTGTGGACTATAGGGGTCCGTTCCAATATCAACGAAATTCTCCTGAAGCTAAACGCAAATTGTTTGGTAAGCTTTATGTTTCTCTCTTTGTTTGCATGGTTACTGGCGCAATCCACTTGGAACTAGTAACGAATGCTTCTAATTCCTACTTTTTATCAGCTGTCTCTCGCTTCACTGCTAGGCGTGGTGTTCCTTCAGAGATGTTCTCTGATAACGCTTCCACTTTTCAGGGTGCATCTTCCCTGTGGAAGAAAGCTCTCACTTCCTCTCCTGCCATGGAACCAATTTTTAATTTTTCCTATTCCAAGGGTTTCAAATGGCGCTTTATACCTCCATACGCTCCTCATCACGGTGGTAGGTGGGAATCTTGCGTAAAGCTCACTAGACGTCATTTAAGAAAAGTCTTAGGTAATCGAATTCTGACTTACGAAGAATTCAATTCACTGTCTGTTCTGATTGAAGGTGTTGTTAATTCTAGTCCTTTAACTCCGCTTTCCAATGACCCTGATGACCTGCTTCCACTTACACCTGGTCACTTCCTTATCGGCACTTCTCTTTCTGCCCTTCCTCCTCTTCCCAATTCTTACAGGGATTCTAATCTACCTATTGTTTGGCGTAAACTTGAAGCCCTCCGCAATTCTTTTTGGAAAAGGTGGAACTTGGAATATTTAACTTCCTTGCAACGGAGACAGAAGTGGTTTCTTTCCAGTCCCGACATTAAAGTGGGGGACTTGGTCTTGGTAAGGGATGTTTCTCCCCCCCCCTTGTTTGGACTTCTGGTAGATTGACCGAGTGTTATCCTGGAAGAGATGGGAGAGTCAGGGTGGTCAGAGTTTTAACTACTAATGTTCCGATCACAAGACCACTGTCTTTGATCGCTCCATTACCTTTAAATGTCTAACCGCTTATTTGTTCTCTGTTGGTGTTTTTACCTCCCAGTATGGTGTATTCTTTGATTACACGGTACGTGAGAATATAATTTTTAATGCTCTTTGCATGTTCATTTCTTCCTTTCTTATCAAACACCAACAGTGATCTTCTATTTTCTCTTTGATGGGCAAATCTCTTATGTCTTCATGAGTCTGTTCTAGATATATATCTTCTATGACCCACCTAGCGTCATCTCGCAGCGAATCTCTGAAGCTCCTCAATTCTTCCTGGTGCAAGAGGATTTTCTTATCCATCTGGCCACCAGATCTTGTTACCATCGCCAGCTATCTTCTCCGTGAGCAAGAGAACTCCGTCTACTTTTTCACTCACCATGCTGCGCTAGTATCATCTGTTATCAACTCTTTGAAGACCAGCTCAGCAAGAGAAAATCAATTTTTTGTTGTAATGTTGGCTATGTTTATATGTTCTCCTTTTGTCTCCTACCCCCACTATTTTCCCTTTCCTGGTCCCTTCGCGTTCTGCTGAGTGGGTCTCACTTGTGCGTCGGCCGTCGACTCAGTTAAGGCTCAACTCGAGCCAGTCTCCTCAAACCAAGAGGCATTCTCTACATTTTACGCCATGTAGGCTCTTTAAGGATTCGTCAAAAGGAACTTCACTTTCAACATGCAACCAAGATAAGTACAGACTCAAGGTTTTAACCTCATCTTCATCAATTTTATCTACATGCTTTTATTGATTATTTTATAGACAGCGTGAGATTACTTGTGGGGCGGTAATCATTCTTCGTGGGATTTGCCATGTTAGGCCTTGTCTGTCTAAGCCAACATTAATAGAAAGTATCTTTTCTTAAGCTATGTAACTGAGAGATCTTCTCACTACGTGGGATATTATCTAATACCCGCTGTCTGTAAAATACTAAGCTCGCTCCACCGTTGGATTATTTTTGGCCCCATTCTTCTAGTAAGATCGTTCTGGAACCTTCCAGATCCTGTACTTTATCTACAAGTCCTGCCGTCATGTAATTTTCACTCACTTGTGAGAATACTATTTAAAATTGAAGAATATCACTTCTGAATTAAAGCTCAATAGCGAATTTTCTTCCACCGTTGGATGTTCTTGGCGCATTTAATTGTAATTTACAACTTTCTCAAGAAATAGACTCTCGCCTACCTAGTGAAACCAGTTATTTTCATCATTGCAATAACTCTCTTTCCCATAAACTTTCGTGTTTCTACAGTGAACTTTTCATCTATTTAACAGACTATAGTGAAAACCAGTGCTTGTTCAACTTTTCTACCGCGTCGCGATCGTCCGGTTACATTTAAATAAGGCCATGAACATTTATCCTCAATCCCAATTGATCTTTCCTCAACCCTTTACTAACAACCTATATTAATAAAATTTGTAACTCTATATCTTTGTTTATAAGGTGTCACTCTTCGAAGTGCCCTTCCATTTTGCTTGTTTATCATTGGTGTATTCTTTGAATACACGGTACGTGAGATATAACTTTTATTGCTCCTTGCATGTTCATTTCTTTCTTCCTCTTTGTCAAACACCAACAGTGATCTTCTGTTTTCTCTTTGATAGGCAAATCTCTTATGTCTTCATAAGTCTGTTCTAGATATATATCTTCTGTGACCCACCTAACGTCATCTAGCAGCGAATCTCTGAAGCTCCTCAATTCTCCCTGGTGCAAGAGGACTTACATATCCATCTGGCCACCAGATCTTGTTACCATCGCCAGCTATTTTCTCCTTGAGCAAGAGGACTACGTCTATTGTTTCACTCACCATGCTGCGCTAGTATCGCCTACTATCAACTCTTTGAAGACCATTCATCAAGAAGAACATTTATTTTTGATAAGTTGGTTATGCTGATATGTATACCTTTTGTCTCCTACCACCACTCTCTTCCCTTCCTTGGACCCTCCGTGCTTCGCTGAGCTGGTCTCACTTCTAAGTCGGCAGTTGACTCGATCAGTCAGGGCTCACCTAGAGCCAGTCTCCTCAACCCAAGAGGCAAACTCTCTTCTACGCCATGTTGGCAAAGTAGTTAACGTCAAGGGGAACTTCACCTTCTACATGAAATCTAGATAAGTACCATCTCAAAGTTTTAACCTCATCTTCATGGTTTTAACTTTCACGTGCTTTTAAAGATGTTTTATAGACAGCGTGAGATTGCTTATTTTGGGGCAAAAATCATTCTGCGTGGGATTTGCCATGTTGAGCTTTTGTTTGTATAAGCCAACCTTACTAAAAAGAGCTTTTCTTAAGCTATTCAAATGAGAAATCCTCTCACTACGTGGGATATTATCTAATACCCGCTGTCTATAAATTACAAAGCAAGTTCCTCCGCTGGATTTTCTTGACCCCATTTTTCTATAAAGATCGTTCTGGAACCTTCCAGATTCTGTACTTGATCTACAAGTCCTGTCGTCATGTATTTTCACTCACTTGTGAGAGTACTGTTTATAATTGAAGAATCTTATTTTTGAATTAAAAGCTTAATAGCTAACTTTCTTCCACCGCTGGAATATTCTATGGCGCATTTAATTGTAAATCACAAACTTCTCAAGAAATAGACTCTCGCCTACCTAGTGCAACCAGTTATTTTCATCATTGCAATAACTCTCTTTGTCATAAACTCTCGTGTTTCTATAGTGAACTTTTCATATGTTTCAACGAACTATAGTGAAAACCAGTGCTTGCTCAACTTTTCTACCGCGTCGCGATCGTCCGGTTACATTTAAATAAGGCCATGAACATTTTTCCTCAATCCCAATCTCTCTTTCCTAAACCTCTTACTAACAATCCGCAATAAACTTTTAAATCTAGGTCTGTTTCAATAAGGTGTCACTCTACGAAGTGCCCTTCCATTTTGCTTGTTTATCATTAAGTAATTGCTGTATAATTACGTGTTTTATACACGGTTTAAGCTTACATTGTTTGTTCTCCACAATCAGGGAAAACAATATTTTCAACTCTTGAGTGAGTTATTTTTAGGTCTCACGAAATGGAAACTGCCCTATTTGGCTCGTGATTCCTAATTAAACATAGGAAGTCTAGAACCTTCCTTTTGATTACCTCTTCAGGTTTCACAGTAAGTGACCTGCACTTATTTGCCTTACCCAACCGTAACTCTGTATAAATATAAGAAGTTGTAGGAACTTCTATTTTATTCTTTATGTTTTTCTTATTGTTATTTTCTAAGTTGTAACCTTTTCTAAAACAGTTACCTAGAAATTTCTCAAAGTACACTCCTTGTACTCTATTGAATGTCTAAACTTTAATCGTTTCATTTGCCTCTTTTAAATCTTATGAAGATTTTAGTACTTATATAAGGTTTGAAACCTCATAACTTGTTAATTGCCTGGCGCAAGTGTTTAATGTTTTCTGAGGTCTGAGACCCCAAATTTGTTAACTACATAGAAAATATTTATTTGTTAAAGTTATCAACTTCTTTTGAATTGTTAAATAAATTAAGCGTTTCTTTTCGCTTTTTCATTTTTCTAATACTACGGTTAAGCAAGATCCTGTCTTCCTTGACTCTTCCCAAGTTTATGCCATCGTTAATACAGAACAAATCTACTACTATTGGTCTGGCCAGACCATCACCCTTCCCCATAGTACTTTTATACATGCTTGGGAGGAAATATACTAAAGCCTTTCTCTGGCAAACCGCCCAAGTCTTAGCTGCGGTTCCCGTTAGCTTCGACCAAGCTCGTACCTACTTTAGGTACCAGAGTGTTAATTTTCAGTGGCAACTGCCTCTAAGGGTATCAAAGGTTAAATTTATAATTTTTGTGGAACTCTCATCCTATTTTTCTATCCTTTTTCTCCAGTCCGAAACCCACTTCCTTTTCTTAATCATCTTCCCTTGGTGGGTGGGTTATTCCTCAGCCTATAATCTACCCAATCATTACTTAATTTCTGCATAATTACGTGTTTTATACACGGTTCAAGCTTACATTGTTTCTCCTTTATAATGAGAGAATACAATTCTTTTAACTCATTAGTGAGTTGTTTCTAGGTCTCACGAAAGGAAAATTGCCCCATTTATCTAGTGATTCCTATCTAAATACAGGAAGTCTAGAACCTTCCTTGTCGATTTTCTCTTCAGGTTTCACAGTAAGTGACCTGCTCTCTTTTGTATAATTATAATAAAAGTAATTCTGCATAAATATAAGAAGTTATAGGAACTTCTCCTTCATTTTACTCGCTTTCTTTTTTGTTATTTTCGAAGTTGTAACTTTTTCTAAAATAATTACTTGTAAATTCCTTAAAGTACACTCCTTGTACTCAATTTAATGCTTAAACTTTAATCATTTCATTTGTCTCTTTTAAATCTTACAAAGATTTTAGTACATATATAAGGTTTGAAACCTCATAAATTGTTAATTGCCTGGCGCAAATGTTTAATGCTATCTGAGATCTGTGACCCCAAATTTGTTAACCAGATTGAATATATGTTTGTTAAAGTTATCAACTTTTTTGCCTTGTTAAATAAATTAAATATTTGTTTTTGGATTTATAATTTCGCAAATACAACGGTTAGGCAAGATCCTGTCTTCCTTGACTCTCCCTACTCAACGCCATTAAACCTATTGATAGGGCTTTCACCACTTGTTGCATTTGAGCAAAAACTCTTAGTGGTAATCTCGTTAAAGTTTCTCTTAGCTTTAAAAGCTAATTCTAACTGGCCAGTAAGGCAAGTACAGCTCGCTACGCCAGCTACCTGCTTGTGGAGATCCTCTCCAAAATCTTATGGTCAGTTTTCAAAAAGATAAGTGTTTATCTTTGCCTAAACTTTTAGTCGGCTACTGGCTGGTTAAAAGCTTAGCCATTTCCAAATGCAACTATTGGTTCATTTACCAAATTTATTTCCAAAGGCATAATTTCTCTATCACCATCCTTTTTGGAAGCACTTGGTCGCTTTTCAGGAAGTTTACAACTTCGAAAACTGGAAATATCAAAATCGATGCAAATTATTGGCATTTTTCGAATTACTTTGCAAAAACGAATTTATTTAAACAGACATAGAATAAATCTGTTACTCTCAGTCTCGCCAGACCATCACCCTTCCCCATAGTAAGCAGATGCATGCTTGGGAGGAAGTACACTAAAGCCTCTCTCTTGCAGACCGCCCAAGTCCTAGCTGCGGTTCCCGTTAGCTTCGACCAAGTCCATACCCATTTTAGGTATCAGAGAACGAATTTTCAGTGGCAACCGCCTCTATGTGTATTTAAAGTTAAATTTATAACTTTTGTGGGACTCTCATCCTATTTCTCTATCCTTTTTCTCCAGTCCGAAACCCATCTCCTTTTCTTAATCATCTTCCCTTGGTGGTTAGGTTATTCCTCAGCCAATAATCTACCCAGTGTTGAGGACGTTCTTACGAATGTCTCTAAATTAGTTAATCCATTTTACGATAGTTTGGAGGCAGTTAGCGGGAGACGAAAGGAAAAATTGTGAAGAACTGTGTATTCAAAAGCACTTCAAGGATTAAAATTACAACTTCAACTCTTTCTTTGATAGGCGTTGGTGACTGCGAGGAAATATTGAGTTTAAATACGAAGTTTTATGCCATATTGTGGAAGTGTAGAATTGAGATATTGTATGAATTAATTAAGAGCATGCTGTTCAAAGCATTAGATTGTAATGGAGTTGAGTTGGTTGAAGTTCACATGTGTTGATGTAAACATTATTGAGATATTGACGAAGTGAGATGCAAGCGGAAAAGTGAGGTGAGGTGGTTGATAACCGTTGTTTCTTAATCTTTATTAACATATTATCTCGGATTTATTATTATTTTTTAAATAATAATACAGATAACGCACAATGTGCAGATTTCATACATTAACCTCGAGAAGTCAGTTAGGGAGGTTTTTCTTTTTTACTGTAAAGGACAAAAGAAAAACCTCCCTAACGGATTTATGAATAATAATCTATGCACTGTACTTTATTGATGGTCATATTAGCCAGGAATAAACATATTTACCAAACTAAACTATTTAGTAAAATTAAATTAGCTGAGTGAACTTTTAGAAGTCAGGTGATTTATGTTTTGTTTATGTAGTAGGGAGTTCTACGTTGTATCAGTTAACAATTAGTTTTTTAAATAACAATTTTATTTGCGTTCTGGAAAATCATTAGTGATTTCCAATTAAACTTAAATTTTATTTTTTATTGAACTCTAGCTAAAGGAGGTACTTACATTGTGTGGATCATGTGCGATCTTGGCACAGATACATTTGAAGGCGTGCTAGCCTCAGTTAATTATTTATTGGTGTTTTTTAAATTATTATTGTTCTTTTTACAATAAATTAATTCCTTTTTAATACGACGGAGTTTGGGTGATTTATTTTAATTATATTAGAGCAGTGGTTCCCAACAAAAAAATTCCAAGGACCCCTTCTTCCAGTAGCTATAATGAGAAGGACCCCCACTAATTCCTAAACCTATACTATATAGTCTTTATTGCTAATGAGCTAATTCAATGTAATACAAATGGTCTATATTTTGACCTTGCTATTTCATATCACTTAAAAAGAGCCTAATTAAGAGTTTTATTATTTTATTTGTTTTGGAAATTACGGTTGACATTTTGAGAAAAAAGATTAAGCTTAACATTTTTTGTTCAGTCTTGCCTTTATTGTTATTGTTTAATTCTCGATTTTTGCTCAATTTTTTTTCAAATGTAGGTTTTTGCTGACAAAATCCTTAAAACAATTTGGAGTTTGAATTGAAAATTTAAGAAAAAAATAAAACCTCGGAGTGTATTGCTCTTTTAAGAATATTGCAATTAAAATTGCACGAATTTAATAAAAATATGGAGAAAATATGTAAAAATTAATTTTATACAAAATTATGATTTATTTGTGGAAATACATATTATGTCCATCGGTACACAGTTTTAATTTTCAGTTCTTAATGAGATGAGTTGAATCTAATCTTTCAGTCCATTATTTCTGAAATGTTTGATTCCAAATTTGATATTTTCACTCTGAAATCCGACTGCATGTCGAGCCGAATCCTGTATTTGTTTTTCATGTAACACATTGAGGAAAATGCTTTTTCACAACGATAGGTAATTGCAAATGGAAGGATCTTTCTCATTGCCTTATCTCCAAGTTCTTTGTAGTCTTTGCGTACTGTTGCCCAGAAGTCTGCAATTCTTTCAACATTAAAACTGTTTTTCATTGTACCACAGCTCGAAATATCCACAAGTTGATCTTGTTCTACTTCTGTGAGGCCTTGGATTTTTTCTATTACTTGACAGCTGAAGGGATTTCGAATCCTACTATCGTCAGGGACAGATTCAAGGAAATATTCCCTAAACGTAGTGGCTAGGCTGCGTAGATGCTCGGCTATGTTGCTCTTTATATGGTCAGGCAAACTCTCCTCTGAAGACTCCAATTGTTTCAAAGTAGGGAAGTTAGTAAACGACTCTTTTTCAATCCGTGCCGCCCAGATCTGACACTTTTTTTACCATAGCACTAATTTTATCTTCTACTTTGAACATATCTACATTGTTCCCTTGCAAACTTAAGTTTAACACATTCAAGTGATCAAAGACATCAGCTAAGTAGGCAGTTGAGCAAAGCCAAGAAACGTCAGTGAGAAAATCTGCGTACTTGGTGTCAAGAAGGAAGATACGAACCTCATCTCTAAGTTCAAAGAATCTTGTCAAGATCCTACCTCGAGAGAGCCATCTTACTTCCGTATGAATAAGAAGCTGTTCATTCTCAGTGCCAATTTCTTTGCATTACAAAGAAAATAATCTGGATTGCAGAGGACGAGTTTTAATGTAGTTAATGATTTGAATCACTTCGTTAACTATCTTCTGCAAAAGTTCTGGCAATATTTTGGCTACTATGGCTTCACGATGAATACAACAGTGTGTCCATTTCACCTCAGGAGCTACTGCTTTGATACGAGCTTGAAGTCCCGTTTTGTTATCAGCCTTTGATTTTGCTCCATCCGTAGACAAGCCCACACGCTTTGTCCAGGAGATGTCATGTTTACTGAAAAAATCATTCAGTGCAGTAAAAATATCTTCTGATGTTGTGTGAAGTAGTTCACACGAAAAAAGAAAATCTTCGAATATCTGGTCCTCCCACAAAAATCGTGTGAAAACCAACATTATAGATTTTTTTGATATGTCTGTGCTTTCATCCAATTGTAGAGCATACATATCACTCATGCAAAGTCTGACCAGCAACGTTTCTTCAATATTATTGGTCATATCAGTAATTCGTCGTTGGACAGTATTGTTAGAGAGCGGAACAGTACCTATTATCTTAGCAGCTGCATCACCTAACATTCTCTTGCATAAAATTATTGCTGATGACAGTATAAGTTCTTCAGCAATTGTATGTTTTTTTCCACATTTTGCGACAAGTTGAGATACCTCATAAGATGAAAGGGTTGCATTTTCATTTACATTTACACCAGAGTGTTTAGTAATGTTTTCACGAGATCTTTTAAGTTCTCCTAATTTCTTTTTGAAAAAATCTAATGACTTATTCTTGTGTTCTTGATGTTTTGTTTCAAGATGTCGACGGAGTTTTGCTGGCTTCATACACTCATTCGAAAGGCTTTCGTAGCAAAAAACACATTGAGGTTTAGGCTGATGCTCAGGTCCAGTGAAAGTGAAGTCAATTTCCAAGTAATCAGAGTTGTACTTTCTAATTTTTGCAGTAGACTTAACACTGACCTTAGATGAGTTAGGTTCAAGAGACGGTGGAGAGTTGGGTTCAAGAGACACTAACAAGTTCGGTTCGAGAGTCACAGACTTATTAACTTCAACATCAAATTCGTCTTCATCCGTAGGCCTATCTCGTTTTAACGATCCACTTTTCAACCAACGATCCATTTTTAATCACTGTACGCTTACTCGAACTTTCCGCAAAACATAGCTTTACAAACACTAACTATTTTACGAAAACACTCTTGTAAACAACACGTTCTGTGACAGCACTAGCAATAAACTAACAATGGCCGACTGTCGTCTGAAATGCGAGTTGGCTGTGTAAGTGACTCACTTGTTGGCTGCAAACAGTGGCGCGCCCCCCTCGGCACGAGCGGTAAACTACGTAGTTCAGTAGCGCTGCGCGTGGCTGGATCACGAACCTCCACCGCTCTTCACTCATTCAACTGTCAACCCCACGGGCTACCGGCCCAGCACTAGGCACCCGGTGGCAGCACCAGCGACTCCAACTCTTGACACTGTTCTGAACCACTTCTGTTTGATGAGATGCTCCAAGACATCAAGCCGGAACTGCTCAATTGTTGGAGCAGCTTCAGCAATTCCGGCACTTTTTTACGCAAACGTTATTATTTTTAAGGTACTCAGAAAGCTGCAATACTGAAAATCTGTTACTGAACCAAATATATTGTACTCTAATATCTGCGGACCCCTTCGGCATGGCTTGCGGACCCCCAGGGGTCCGCGGGCCACCTGTTGGGAACCACTGTATTAGAGGTTGCGTTATGGAAATGGTTCATGGTATATGGCACCTTTCACCCATTCCGACCCGTGATTATGGTAAGGATCTCTCTCTCTCTCTCCGCAAGTACTTAGCATCCTTGACCAAAGTAGTTAGTCCTTAACTCCATCGAACGACTGTGTGTTTATCATAGAAGAGCTTGTCGGAGGGATTTTCAGGTTTTCTAGCCGGGGCCTACAAGATTCTTCGATCCATTCTTGATCTTCGGATTTCGACAAGTCAGCTTCATGATAAGTACGGGTACAATTCGAATAAACGATACCTATTTATGAATAAACTTTAGCATGTGGTCTTACATGTTTATAGATCTTAAGGACTCTACTCAGTGTTGCCAATACAACCAACATCATGGCTTGAGAATTATTGACGGTGATGGTAATATAATTGCTTAGTTCCGCTGTGCTATTCAAATCAATAATTGCCATAGCAATGCATAACTTACACAAAAATAAAGCTTTACGGAAGGATTGAACTCGATTATTTCGCGTGACAAAGCCGATTTCGAAGTACTGTAGGCCTAAATGATCGTATGCAGTTTGCATTTTATAAAGGAGAATTATTTATTAATACTACCGGTAATGAATTCCTTGTCTCCCATAATTCCAACCCCTCGTCCACGTCGTTGGAGACGGGCAACGGCACAAAGTTGGGGATTGCCTGTAGGGGCGAAGAACAGTGGGGACTTCGTGTGCCCTGGGACCGTTACGGTAGCTGTGAAGGTCCTACAGGAACCCTGAGAAATGACGGCTAACGGGGCTCTGGTGAAGCTACGATAGGCCCAGCAAGCCAGTAGTGGATGAAACCAAATGCTTTCAAGAGTTGAACGAACCTCGGACATGACGGATATAATAGACGACGACACGGCTGAAAACACGGAATAAGATTTGGAACTTTAAACATAAGAACGCTTACAGGGATGGTGGCGGAGATAGCGGATATGATGAAAAGAAGGAAGTTGGATTCATTGGGATTGGAAGAAAAGAAAAGCAGAAAGAAGAAGGAAGGAGAGAACTGAGAAAAGACTATAGACTATACTGGAGTGGAATGAAGAGGGAAAGAAGAATGGATTGGGAGTATTAGTACGAGATGTTTTAAAAGAAGAAGTGAAGAGAATAAGTGATAGGATGATTAAAGTGAAAGTAGCACTGATAGGTGAGACCATGGAAATAGTACAAGTGTATGCTCCACAGGTAGGCTGCGCCTCTGAAGAGAAGGAGGAGTTTGAAGAGGAAATGCAGAAGCAGCTGGGAGGAAGGAATATGATTGTAATGGGGGTTCTGAATGCCCATGTAGGAAGAGAAAGACAAGGGTATGAGGTTGTGATTGGACCAGAGGGTTGGGGCAGAAGACATGAGGAAGGAAACAGACTGTTGGACTTCTGTCAAAGGAACAGCCTGCTAGTTGGGTACTCCTGGTTCAAGAAAAGAGAGAGCCACACAATCACATGGTACAGTGGTGACTTGACCAGGAAGTCAACTATATCCTGTATGAGAGAGAATTAAATAAGAACATCACAGACCTCAAGGTTACCTATATCATCGGAGAACTTGGATGGCGACCATTGATTGCTGGTAATGAACCTGAGAGGGACTATGGAGAAAATGGGTCTGAGGACCAGGAAAGGCGTATAAGGATATGGAAACTGAAAGGAGATAGAAGGGTTGAGTACCCCCAAATGGTAAAGGAATGAATTCCAAAAGATGAAGAAAGAGGGGCGGAAGAGGAATGGACTAGATTTAAGAAGACATTAGTAGGTGTGGTAGAAGCAGTATGTGGGAGGACAAGTAGTAAGAAGAGGTGGAAGGAAACACCATGGTGGAATGAGAAGACAAAGGGAAAAGAATAGAGCCTTTAGGAGGTGGTATCAAAATAGGACGGCAGAGACAAGGGAAGAATACCAGGAAAGAAAGAAGGAGGCAAAGAGAGCAGTGGCTGAGGAGAGAAGAAAATGGAATGAAGAGTGGACAAAGATGATGAAGGAGGATAGTGAAGATACAAAAAAGGCCCTTTATCGCATGGTAAAAAATAAGAGCCGGAAGGATCCGACGGATTATGTTAGAATGGTGAACAAAAGGGGACAAGAGATAGAAAATAGGGAAGACTGAAGAAAATGTGGGAAGAATATTTTGAAGAACTTCTGAACCCAAATGGAAATCACGGCGAGGAGGATGAAATCGGGGATGATGAAGATGGACTGCAAACAGAAAAGGACTTGACATGGAAATAAGTGGAAGATGCAGTGAGGAAGATGAAAGGAGGGAAGCCACCGGATGTGGATGAGTTGAGTGTCGAGCAGCAGGAGAGGTGGGGATACAATGGCTGTACTGAGTGCTGAAGACGGCATGGAAGGAAGGGAAGACCCCAGAGGACTGGAAAAGAAACTATCGGGGAATAACACTGATGAGTCATTGTGCAAAGATGTTTGAGAAGATCGATGCTGTTCATCATCTAATTGAGGGTAAGTATCTCCCCCACTCATAGGTAGTTCATTTTGGAAAGTAGTATTAGGACAAGGATAGAAGGAGGGATGATGGAAGAACAACATGGCTTCAGAGCAGGAAGGTCCACAGTGGATTTGATTTGTGCTGTAAGGCAGTTACAAGAACAGCACTATGAGTATGGAACAGATCTACTGATGGCATTCCTGGACAATGAGAAAGCATATGACAGTGTATGGTGAAACATAGTATGGAAGCCCCAGGAGGACAGAGGAGTAGAAAAATAAACTATACAGAGGATAAAGGAGATGTACAAGGGAAGCGTGAGCTGTGTGAAAGTGGGAGGAGAGAGATCGGACTGGTTGGAACAGAGAAACGGCCTGAATGAAGGATCCGACGGATTATGTTAGAATGGTAAACAAAAGGGGACACACCTACTAGTGTCTTAAATCTAGTCCATCCCTCTCCCGCCCTTCTTTGTTCATCTGTTGGAATTCCTTCCTTCTATTTACCGTTACTTTTCATTGTGGTGATGGATGATATAATGACCCCATTGACCCGAGTGGCACAAGTAATTGGGGAAGAAAAGATGAAAGCAGTGGTGTTTGGGGATGATTTGTTGATTTGGGGAAACAAGGAGGAGGAAGTACAGGAACAGTTGGAAGTGTGGGAAGTAATAATACAAGGATATGGGATGATATGTATTATAAATAAGAGTGAGATGGTGATCACAACTAGGATGTAGGAAAGAACCACAACGGGAATAATTATTGGTGGGGAACAGCTGAAGAAAGTGGAGAGTTTCAAGTATCAGAGAAGCCTGATACAAGATAATGGGAGAAACGATAGAGAAATAAATGAGCGGAGGAGACAAGCAGAAGCATTTCGGAGGAGTGTGAGAAGCATGATATGGAGCAAGGATGTCCCTCAGAACAGCAAAAAGGTCATATATCGGTCGTACTATGTCGCTATCCTGACGTATGCCTCGGGGACCTGGGTTATGAGAGGACGGGAGAAGAGCAAAATACAGGAGTGAGATGAGGTTCTTGAGAAGCAGTATTGGAGCTACAAGGATGAACAGAATAAGAAATGAGAGGACCAGTGAAATAATGAAGGAGGAACCATTACAGGATGGTATAGAGAAATCTAGACTTAGATGGTATGGACATGTAAAACGAATGGAGGAGAAGAGGATACCCAGGAGGATACACAAGACGAAGTGGGAAGGAAAGAGACCGAGAGGAAGACCAAGAGACAGGTGGCTGAAGGGGGTGGAAGAAAGCGTGAAGAAGAGAGGAGAAGACTGGACAAGGGTGGAGGCTGAGAGATGGTGGGAAGACAGAAGACGTTGGAGAGGCTTGTGTTTCACACAGACCCGGCCAGGGACTGAAAACTGTGCAAGATGATGATGATGACTAATGAATTTCTGACAATTTCCAGTATCCTGCATTCTACCCAGCACTACACACTGGGTGACTTAGCAGGGTCAATTTGACAGCTGTTCTTACCATATGGCAAATATTACCTTTATGGGTAACTTTATCTTAGGACTACATTCGGTTGTCTGTCTTTAACTTCATTTGCAGCTTCAAATCTGTGAAGTTCAGGTCTTGTAAGTTATCAATCATGTGCCTATTAACAAATTTTAAAATCTTTATAGTCAACGTGTACATTCTTCAATTTATCGACTTCAACAGTATTAGGCTATATCTGCTAAATTTAAATGTATCAACTCACTGAAGTATGTACACTAAATCAATATTACATATTCCTGAAAAAAAAACTCGGGAACTTGTGACCGAAGATCATTTTGAATCAGGTGAGGTACTCCTTTGAGAGATTACTTGTTTGTAAACATAAAGCTTCAAATCTCATAAAATCTTCTGTTTCTAGCACTTTCCCGCACATAATTTTGTGTTTGGCTGATATCTAAAATTGCCGTCCTTCAACGAGACCCAGCCTAGAATTGACAACATTCAATTTATATGAAGTTGCCATCCTTGCATCTACCACCACGACCGACCTGCCACCTACATTCGATTAAGAGTGTAGTTGCGGTCCTGAACGAAGGCACATCTCTGAATATCACCATCTCACGAATTCCTCCCTATTATAAAGAAACATATCAAGAGTGGCAAAGGCGTTGGGATCAATTTGCACGTACTACTTCCAACCATTTCTCTCGCATGCAGCCTATCATCCCCTCGAAGTGACATATTATCACTATCATAAGATTGCGGTTGAATCATGCTTTAACACCAGTGTTCAAGCCCCGATTTCAATTATGTCCATCGCCTCTGTGCGCATGTGGAATGATGGTAGGTAATGTAAATCATTTCATGTTTCAATGTCATTTAAATAATCAACATCGAGCCGTTATGTACAAGGATTTGTTCTCTCTGGGCTTTCAATTGCCACTCAATTTTATAACAGTACTTCACACACCTACAATATCGCTGGTAGGCATCATCGCGGCATACCGTACTTCGATAACGGAATATTAATGCCCATTTGTGAACCTAACATTTATGTGTGATCCGGTCATGTTTGTTTTTCGTAGTCACCAAGATGGTGTGAATACATCGCACCTTGTGTTCATTGTCATTCTTCCCTTCCACTATATTTTCCTTATTACCCACTTTTCCTGAATCAACCATGTGTAGCATGGTCGCAATTCCCTTAAGTCTTACTGGTATGTCATTACCAGAGAACGGATTTATATGTAAATACAAATCGTTTTGTGAAGCTAAACTTAATTATATTTTGTATTATCTTTACAAATCATGGTGTGTGGAGTTGAAAATGGAGTGTTTATTTTCCATTTTCCCCCATATTTTGGAGTTTAGCACATAATGTTCCATATTCTTAGTTATTAAGGTCAATAATGTACCCTGCCAAAGGTCCTCTAGGATGCTGAATCTTATATCGGGCGTGGCTCGTTCGGTGGCTAATTAACGCTTTACATCCTAGGAATTTCGAAATTTGGATCATGGGAACTTAAAACTATAAATCATATGCCAGGGGAACAAGGAGACAAAAAAAATTCAGAAGTACTACAAGGCAAAAAAAAAACAATCCCCTAATAAAAAATCCCAAAACCAACGTAGAACCACAACAAAATAAACTGCGTCATCACTATCCTTTAATCTAATTAATTCGGGCAAAGCCTCAGCTTCCCCTGACCAAACACTGCAGGATCATGGAACTCCAAATAAAACACCAATCCAAACAAAATAAAATCAAAATCAAAGTGGCGCGCTCTCACCCCAGGTGAGTTCAAAATGCCACATCAAAAGATTAAATTAATGCCACAAGAATTGAATCATTACGTTAACCAGATCAGAACACTATACACTCAAACGGAGCATCAAATCAATTAAATTTTACAAGCTGGAATCTCATTTTAACGCTCTCTATTTGGAAAAAGTGAATCGTACTGACGAGATCGTTCCGTTTGGCAAACAGACCTCCCTTCAGGACCTCCGTTAGGTTCGTGTAGGTCAGCATGCAATGCGGCCACACAAACACTACATTAAGATACAACGTGCCTACCTCATTCACATAAAGGGGGCGTGGTGGCTCAGTGGTCTAACTGTATGCCTCTCACCAAGGCGGTCCGGGTTCGATTCCCGGTCAATGCATGTGAGATTTTCGAAGTGAAATGCCATGTCCTGTGGTTCGGATTCCACGTAAAAAGGAGGTCCCGTGGCTCATAATCACAAGATTCACGGTCACGTAAAACTACAAACCTTCCTTCCTTTTTCATTCACATAAAACTGTTCCTGTGTGAAACATTTATCAAGACATCAATTATAACCGCCGAGCGGCCACACAGAGGGTAAAAAATCTGATACACTAGTAACGTGGGTCCACAATAAAATCAAAAGCACAACAAACCGGAATCCCAGAATCAATAACAACAAAATATATAAACAAACCAGCCATTTAACTTTTACCAAATAACCTCGGACAGACTCAAGGCCAAGCAAAAGCACCCCGCGGCGAGGAGTGGCTACCTGCTTTCTCTACAACCACAGCTGAAGAGTACTGACTGAAGCACGTGCTCAATATGGCTCAATTCAACAAGCCTCGCAGAATCATCACTTAGCACGCTGCCTGCGGGCGTCAGACCAACCCCTGCATCACGGCCGTGATTTTTACCTCGTGGGAATTACCTCGTCCACGGAATTATCAAAATACTTACGTGGTTTTGAACATCCACAACTTACCAATATGGTGGGCACCATCCTCCACCAACTCAACCAAATACACGTGGGCACAGCATCCACGACTTACCGATATGCATTAGTACACCCAGTCAGACTTCAATTTATATACCTCAAATCGCCGGGTTTGCCTGCCTTGTCCGTCACCGATCGAAGATTGCAAAAACCATTACCTGGTAGAACTTACCACAGGCGATCCACGAACCTTATTTACCACAAAAAAAATATTCAATATGCTCTGGTTTGCTTACGACCACTGTACAAACTCTCCCCCACCTTCTCAACTGAAAATGTATTTACAGTGACAGAAGCTGATGGCCAGATTTGCCCTGAATGTTACTCTCCCCAAACTACAATGAAACTCTTGACCACACTATACATATTTACACGCACGTTGTATCAACAAACACAACAACCACAACAACAAAAACACTACTAACATTAGGAAATGAATATGTACACTGCCATTGCACTCATGTTGACCCGTACACCCCTAACTAAATGATGCAAGATAATTTGCTGTACTTATCACTATTCCTGGGTCCCAGATCCTCTCCATCATTGCAGCGTGCCCCACGGTTTTGGTTTACGCCATCATTTCACACTTGACGAATTCCACGTTTGAAGATCCTCCCATTGTTCCAATTGCAGCATCAGATTCTTCTTGCTTCGGGTACCTCGTGGTAAGGATGAACACAGAATACACAGTTACTTAATGCGGCATACAAGAAGGCAACTCGCACTCATGTTCAGAGCCGATAACCCTATCATTCTCCTAAATAGCTACCAACTGAACTACTCAATTCATACAGATTGTCCGCCGTAGCTCCTATCGACACAACTTATATGTTTACCTGCGCAGTGGCTGGCCTATTTCTCAGCCGAACTTGCACTCGCGAACTAGCGCGCATATAATATCTTATCTCGACACTGACAAGAACTCGCTCTCGTATGCTATAGTATCTAGACATGATCTCAAAAGCAGCACCACACTGTCTCAATTTTTACCACTGGACATGTAAAACAACAGAGTCCAAATCACGAACTCGACTGACGTGAAGCGTCCGTAACAGAATCACAAAATCGACTGACTTCACTCTCCCAGATGGAGCTATTTAAGTGTTTGAAGCATAACTGGTCGTAGGAAGGGAAAATATGAGATTTATTCCAAAATAATAGCTCTGTCCCGAATTGACTTATATCACTGAACTCGTTGTAATCCCAATGTCTCATTGGTGATGTCCTTTCCAAGAATCGATCGTGGGCTTCTTATCAAATGAACTCAGTAATCATCCCTCATTGTCTGCCAATTTACGCGCAAAACACGGCTTGGTGACGCTTATCCTTTCATTGGCTGACACTGAAACGCCCCCACATCAGGCATTTTATACTGAATTAAATCAGCCTTACATCCAAATTGCACCAAATTACATTTCTGGGAGGTAGAGAGTCTCCCGCTTCCATATATGCAACTCTCATTGCTCTCCGGTCATTAATTCTTAAGTAGGTCGCATCTGGGCGGTACCAAAACTTGAAGCTGTGTCCTTACCAGTCTGCAATTTTCTCACACAAATTCTTGCGTTCAACGACCTGCCGTCCTAGCCCTCGCTCGTCTTCTCACGGTACACGTACACCCTTGGCACTCCCTGGAATCCTGCTAAGTGCATTTATGACCACTCATCCCTCATGCTATTCTTCGTTCACGTTTCTGCACATCTCCAATAAAAGTATTTGCCGCCTCTGTACTCTGCCTCTTCTGTGCCGGTCTGCGTATAGAATTAATCTTGGAAACATAAACCTGAGACTAGATGGATATGCAATATGCCTTAAGGTCTCATTACTCCCTCACAAGGTTAAAAATCAGGGTAAGCATTACATGATATTTAACACTCCACACGGCTGCTACGAGGTTCCATTCCTTCGTCTCTACTTTGGACCTCCCTTCCTGGGTTGCTCTGAAATGACAGGGTGCCTCACTCCCTTCTCTAGTATGCCAGCCGGATTAGGTCAGACCCCTGGCTCCTTTGGACTACCTGCGTGCGCTAGACAATGGCTCTCCCCTCTCTCTCCTACTCCGAGCAATGGCCTCCACCTGCCTGAGGCAATCATGTGCTCGCTGTAAACATCGTCCCGTGTTTACATCTGAAGTCCGTCTCTTGACCTGTTCTGTTCTTCCAGAATTTTGCTATTAATTTAACTCTATGATCTCGGCATGGTTTGCTGCTGCGGCGTTGGGCTCGTCGTATGGTTCCAGTGGATAATACATTTTTAGATTAGAAATGTTGTAGATGGAAGTGTTTCCAGTACTGATCTCTTCCAACTAGTATGCGTTGTTTCCCAAATTTCGAATTATGCGGAGCGGGCCTGTGTAATGTGGTATAAATTTATGGAATACCTTCGCTGCTAGATCAGTTACAGGTTGGCGCTTAACAAGGACTAACTCGCCCAGTTCCAGTGCACGGTGAAACCGCTTTCCTCGTACCCGGCGTAATCTCCGGTCTGCTTGCTTTCTAAGATACACAGCTGTCCTTTCCACTCTCAGGGCTGGTGCTGGTCTAGGATCCATGGGACAATTTATTACTCTTTCCCATGATCTCACTGGAAATTCGTTCAGGTGTAGAACGCTCGGTATTTGACCGGTCGACTCATGTCGTGTGGAATTTATGCAGATCTCTATTTTCTTCAGGGCGTCCACCCACTTGTAATGCGCGTCGGGGATGAAGATTTTACAGAATGTAGACACTTCACGAAAAATTCTTTCCGAGGGGTTCGACTGGGGATAACGGACACTACTTAATACATGCTTAATCCCTAGCTCCGCTAATCCTCTCTTGAATTCGGTGCTGGTGAAGTAGCTACCGTGGTCCGACAATATGAACTCTGGTTTCCCCATCCTAGGTATGACTTTATTTCTTAATTGATTGAGCAGCTGTTTTGAATTTGTTTTCTGGACGGCGCAAAGTACCACGTACTTGGAAAAGACGTCCACACAGGCCAAAAGGTGCCG
Organism: Meconema thalassinum; assembly: GCA_946902985.2. Lineage (NCBI taxonomy): Eukaryota > Metazoa > Arthropoda > Insecta > Orthoptera > Tettigoniidae > Meconema > Meconema thalassinum. The sequence goes on along the minus strand of OX336392.1, from coordinate 496,980,640 downwards.
ACATCCTCTTCTCCCCTTAGGTAGCTTACCATAACAGTCAATGGCCACGAGCTCCAATGGTTTCTGTGGCAACAAAAACGTCAACGCCTTATGGTCAGTTCTAATTATTATGGGAAAACCATAGATAATCTTCCTCCATTGCTCTAGGGCATGAATTATCGCCAATAATTCAATCTCGGAGACTGTACAATTCTTCTCGTGCTTGCGCAGTCTGCGGCTAGAGAACGCCAGATATATGCGACTCTGCGGGTTGCTGGTATCTTCCTGGTATAACATGGCTCCGACACCTATCATAGACGCATCGGCCTGTATGATAAACTTGCGAGTAAAGTCTGGATATCCTAGATTTACACTATTCGCTAGTAGCTCCTTCGTTGCGACAAATGCTTTCTCGCTCTCCTCGCTCCACTGCCATCGATTTTTTTTCAGAAGCTCTTGGAGTGGTGCCACTATTTCCGTATACTGTTTCATCAAGAAGTTGTTAGGCTTGACCCTCTGGCACGTATCGCACGTCTTTTACACTTCACTTATTGTGTTCCTCATTTTTGGCCACGTGAATGCCTCGCCTAGCGTCGCTTCCGTTTTGTCTGTCCCGACATGGCCTAAAGTATAGTGCGCATGCTACACTAGCTTTCGCTGGAGAGAAGCAGGAACCAATATCCTCATCACGGTATGGTCCTGGTCCACAAATATATGCAAGAGATTATTGAAATAATTGTAACTATTAGCTTGAGCTTCCGCCTCACGGTATTCCGGGCTTCCAGGTACCAATTCCCTCTTGAAATATCTGATAATCATTCCCATCCACGGTTCCTTATCCTGCTCCGCCTGAATGTTGCTTAACTCCCGCAGGAAATCCTGGTCTTGCTGCGTGAGCTCAATCTGATGGACCCTTGCTTCCACGGTGCTTCCTCCTTCTTCCGGGTTCCGGCTTAGAATATCCGGGATCACGTTTAATTTTCCAGGGCAAAATTCCATCTGTAGGTCAAATTGCTGCGCATAAATTGACCATCTATTTAGCCTCTCAGAAACCATAGCCGTCTTAAACAAAAACGTCAACGCCTTATGGTCAGTTCAAATTATTATGGGAAAACCATAGATAATCTTCCTCCATTGCTCTAGGGCATGAATTATCGCCAATAATTCAATCTCGGAGACTGTATAATTCTTCTCGGGCATGCGCAGTCTGTGGCTAGAGAACGCCAGATATATGCGACTCTGCGGGTTGCTGGTATCTTCCTGGTATAACATGGCTCCGACACCTATCATAGACGCATCGGCCTGTATGATAAACTTGCGAGTAAATTCTGGATATCCTAGATTTACACTATTCGCTAGTAGCTCCTTCGTTGCGACAAATGCTTTCTCGCTCTCCTTGCTCCACTGCCATCGATTCTTTTTCAGAAGCTCTTGGAGTGGTGCCACTATTTCCGTATATCCTGGGCAATTCTCGCGGAAAAAGTTTGTGATGCCTAAAAACATTCTGATGTGCTTCACTCTGGTAGGTTTTGGGAAATTTCTAATTGCTTCAATCTTTGCCGGGTTGGGTTGAACTCCTTCTCCATCGATGATATGGCCTAAATATAAAATCTCTTGCTGAAAGAAGTGCGACTTCTTGAGGTTGATCTTGAAATTTGCACTGTTGAGGTTCTTTAACAGTTTCTCTAAATTCACCATATGTTCGTCTGCTGTGCTAGACGCAAGCAAGATGTCGTCCACGTATCTTACGGTCATTTCCTTAACCTCTTCTGTTAAATTCCAGTCCAAAGCCCTAATGAGTGCAGACCCGGCCGTCTTGACGCCAAATGGAAGTCTAGCGAAAACCCAGCTCTGGTTGTCGAACAGAAATCCAGTCAGCAACAGTGACTTCTCCTCCAGTTCGATATGGTAATAAGAGCTCGAGAGGTCAACTGACGAATAAATCTGTTTTCCTCGAAAACGCATCCAAACGTCCTTAATTATCAGCGCTTTGTCATGCTCAGGTATAAGGCGTGCATTCAAGGTGCGACTGTCGAGACACACCCTCACAGATCCATTGGGTTTCGCCACTGCAAGTATCGCATTTAAATACGGTGTAGGTGTCTTCCTGATTATATTTGCTTTCGCCATTTCACCAATAATTTTCTTAACCTCCGGATAGTGCTTCTCTGGAACGGGGTAAAGTTTGCTTTTAAAGGGTGACCAGTCGTCCACCTGCATGGGGTAGCGGAAATTTAGAATTTTTCCTTGCATTGTGTCGAACGCTGATGCCTGCTCTCTCAAAATATTTTCTAGGCGTGCCTTGCCTTCGCTTTCAAACCTGGCCTCGCTCAGTTTTTCCTGTAATAGCTTCTCAAATGTTTCTTCGGCTCCGTCAACTTCCACGGCCGTATTCCAGATCTCTCTCAGTGTAAGTTCCCTAACGTGCATGGGTTGCGGGTTCGAATGTCCCTCCTGCGTTTCATTCTCGGCCTCCTCTGGTATTGTTTCTAGCATCCACATATCTGCCTCGCGCTCCAAGTTCACCTCCTTCATATGTAAATTCACGTTGCTTAACCCTTCCACGTTCTTGAACGTAATTGTGTTCTCATGCAGGTCTATCACTGCCTGGTGGTCGCATATGAAATCCGCACCAAGAATTATATTGAAATTTATGTTGGCCATAACCATGAAGTTCTGTGATCGAATATGGCCCATTATATCCAAGTCTAGATGTACTTGGTATTTGCATACTGCTGACTTCTCCGGAATAACTCCTCTGATTTTTATCTGTGGGACAGGTACTGTAGGTATTTTGTTCTGCTTGTTTAGCATCTTAAATAAAGATTCGGATGCCAGGCACAATTGTGAACCAGTGTCCACGAGAGACCGGACCCTGACTCCACCGATTCCTGTTATGATAATAGGTAACTTGCGTAATCCCTGCTGTTTTGGTTGACTGAGCTCATTTAAAAAATCGTCTGATGTAGCGACCCATTCCTGTATGAGAGCGACTAACCAGTTATTTCCCTCTCGCTCCTTCCTGAGGCTGTCTTCTTGGCCTACCGCCGGGCTTTTTTTTTTCACGGCACCCTGCTGTCCGGTACCATTGCGCTCCTCTCTCTTGCATCACCAGCTCGCTTTCTGCCCCCTGTATATCTGGGTTATGCCTGTTCTCCATGGTATGTTTCCATTTCTCTCTCTGTGCTTCCTGTTCCTGGTGCAACTTGCCTAAATATCGCTGAGTCTCCTCGTACCGACTATTCCAATCCTGTCTATAGTCTTGCGTGGGCTCCCGCCTTTCTTCTCGCCGTCCGTGCCACGGCCGCCTCCCATCTCTCGCCTGTTCGTAAGGGTCATTTCTTCTTCGCCATTCATCCCTTCTCTGTTGGTACGGCTGCCAGTTCCTTCCGCGGTGCTGTCCCCAGTTTCCTCGTTCATATCCTTGGTATCCGTTCCGCGCATTATTTTCATCCCTTCGCTCGTATGCTGGCTGTCCGGTGTTCGTACCCTGGCTTCGCTTGTTGGTACCAGTGTCTTGCTGTAACACAGCCGTGTTAACCTGTCCTATGTCTCGCACGTTCCGCATCTGAGGTTGCATAGAAGTGTCATCAAGCTGTCGGAGCACCTCATCGGCGTGCACCGCGTCATTGACGTTTGCGGCCACTAGTATCTGCTGGACGCTGGCGGGTAATTGCTTGCCGGTGGTCATTATCATGACTGATTCTCCTGGAGCGACATCCAGATCCCTCATCAATAGCATCTGTTTTGTGAAATAATCCGCGTAGCGTGTGGGCTGCGTAGCATGGTACTTTCTACTGTACAGCTCCATCCTGAGGCTTAGCTGCGCTGACTGTCCCCTATATTTTCTTAGAATCGCCGATTTAAACCCTTCTAAGTCCTTGAAGGTGTACCTGAAGCTCTGGTACCAGGTCAATACTTCGTTCCCTAACATTTTTTCTAAAGCTCTAAGCTGTCTATTGGGCGGTACTGCGTGATCTGCAAAGAATGATTCCACCTCCTTAATTAAAGATTTGGGTGTTACTGATCCATCATTTGTGTATCTTCGAGGTCTGTCCTCTTGCATCCTTATAACCTGTACGTATTGCGAGACTAACTTATTCTCCATTGGTGTCGATGCTTGTCCGCGAAATTGGTGGAATCCCTCTGTGGTCTCACCTACCGTCGCCTTCTCGGTCGCCCCCTGGCTTTCTTCTCTTTCGCTACGTACTGTGGCTGCTGTAATCCCATCGCTTTTATTCGTTCTCATTTCCAGCATGAAATCTTCATGTTCCAGAGTTAATATCTCAGCTTTAATAATTTTCCTATTTGCTCATCCATTCTGGCTAGGAATTGTTTCTCGACCTCTCTGATCCGTTCTTGGTTCTCTTCCATCTGTTTAAATATTTTCTGCCTATCTTCTTTCCCTTCGACTCCTATCTGCAGGCAAGTCTTATTTATTTCCTCTTTCATTCTCAAGTATCTCTTTTCGTCTTTCTTCCCTCCTGCTCCGTTATTTTCTTCCAACCGATTCAGCCTCTCGCCAATTAAAGCATTATTCCCCGCAAGTCCTCTCTTTTTGCTGCCTGCTCTGCTTCTAACTCGTTCCATTTCTCTGCTGCTTGCAATTCTCCCCTTTCTACGTCTTTGTGCATGTCTCGCACGGCTTTATTTAACTTGGCTATCTGCCCCTGTGCTATGATATTTCCCTCTTCGAGTGTGTCTAGCCTGCCTTTCATCTCCTCCTGCGTCAGTTTTAATCCTTCCGCGCTCAAATTGCATGCTAACTCTATTTGGTTTAGTTTAGCGAATGTCTTCTCCTCGCTAAGCGCGATCGCCTCTCTCAATGTTCCCTCCATGCGCTCTAATTGTATGCCCGCGTCTGCTTTAATGTCTAGCGTAAGCTTCGCGAATTGTTCCGATAATTGTCCGCTAGTGTCTGCCTTCAAATCTGCCTTTAAGTGTTCATTGTTTGCGGCTATAATTTGAGTTAACTGTTCGCTATTGTCTGTTTTCATAAGCTCTAGTTGTTCGCTGGTGTCAGCTTTCAAGTCTGCCTTTAATTGGGCACACATCGCCTCCTTAATGGCTCGCACTTCCCCTGAAGAAGCCATCTCCTCCACCACACAAAATACACTTATCTGAGAAATAGGGGCATGCCTTAATGAGGAGATAATCTGTTAGCGCTAAAATGTGTTCCTTTTTGTTCCATGTTCTGCCTCCCCAATTACTTTAGTCAGCTCAATTATTTACGTTATTCTATCCAATAAGCAACTAGCTATCCAAGCTCCATATTGAGCTTCCTACGCGACGCACACTCCCTTAAAGTTTCCTTGAATACATTCTTTAACCCTTACCCTCGCGGTTTTTTACGTTAATTTATCCCAGACTTGCTAATAGAGATATTAACAATCTATAGGCTACCAGCCTTCCTATTTCATTTTCACTGGAGTTTGTTACTATCAAGATTCAAATCGGGCGCCCAGCTGACATGTCTCAACTTTACATTTGCAATGAATAATGTCAACTGCATTTATAATACAAACTCCATGATTTTACACCCCTTTTATTTACAATAAATCAGCCACACGCTCTTAGCGCGCCATCATAGGCTACCACCCTAGCCGAACGAATCATACGCAAAATCCACCACGGATGGGAGATTTTACGATGAGCACCGACTAGCTCAAAACAGGCATATGACTTTCCACATGATCCAATGAATTATATATCAAAATAACAATGCAATCAAATAGGGACGGATGGCTAAGACACTATCACATAATCCCTATGTACCCTTCCAAAGGTCCTCTAGGATGCTGAATCTTATCTCGGGCGTGGCTCGTTCGGTGGCTAATTAACGCTTTACATCCTAGGAATTTCGAAATTTGGATCATGGGAACTTAAAACTATAAATCATATGCCAGGGGAACAAGGAGACAAAAAAATTCTTAGAAGTACTACAAGGCAAAAAAAACAATCCCCTAATAAACAACCCAAAACCAACGTAGAACCACAACAAAATAAACTGCGTCATCACTATCCTTTAATCTAATTAATTCGGGCAAAGCCTCAGCTTCCCCTGACCAAACACTGCAGGATCATGGAACTCCAAATAAAACACCAATCCAAACAAAATAAAATCAAAATCAAAGTGGCGCGCTCTCACCCCAGGTGAGTTCAAAATGCAGCATCAAAAGATTAAATTAATGCCACAACAATTGAATCATTACGTTAACCAGACCAGAACACTATACACTACAACGGAGCATCAAATCAATTAAATTTTACAAGCTGGAATCTCATTTTAACGCTCTCTATTTGGAAAAAGTGAATCGTACAGACGAGATCGTTCCGTTTGGCAAACAGACCTCCCTTCACGACCTCCGTTAGGTTCGTGTACGGTCAGCATGCAGTGCGGCCACACAAATACTACATTAAGATACAACGTGCCTACCTCATTCACATACAACTGTTCCCGTCTGAAACATTTATCAAGACATCAATTATAATCGCCGAGCGGCCACACAGAGGGTAAAAAATCTGATACACTAGTAACGTGGGTCCACAATAGAATCAAAAGCAAAACAAACCGGAATCCCAGAATCAATAACAACAAAATATATAAACAAACCAGCCATTTAACTTTTACCAAATAACCTCGGACAGACTCAAGACCAAGCAAAAGCACCCCGCGGTGAGGAGTGGCTACCTGATTTCACTACAACCACAGATGACGTGTACTGACTGAAGCACGTGCTCAATATGGCTCAATTCAACAAGCCTCGCAGAATCATCACTAAGCACGCTGCCTGCGGGCGTCAGACCGACCCCAGCATCACGGCCGTGATTTTTACCTCGTGGGAATTACCTCGTCCACGGAATTATCAAAATACTTACGTGGTTTTGTACATCCACAACTTACCAATAGGGGTGGGCACCATCCTCCACCAACTCAACCAAATACACGTGGGCACAGCATCCACGACTTACCGATATGCATTAGTACACCCAGTCAGACTTCAATTTTTATACCTCAAGTCGCCGGGTATGCCTGCCTTGTCCGTCACCGATCGAAGATTGCAAAAACCATTACCTGGTAGAACTTACCACAGGCGATCCACGAACCTTATTTACCACAAAAAAATATTCAATATGCTCTGGTTTGCTTACGACCACTGTACAAACTCTCCCCCACCTTCTCAACTGAAAATGTATTTACAGTGACAGAAGCTGTTGGCCAGATTTGCCCTGAATGTTACTCTCCCCAAACTACAATGAAACTCTTGACCACACTATACATATTTACACGCACGTTGTATCAACAAACACAACAACCACAACAACAAAAACACTACTAACATTAGGAAATGAATATGTACACTGCCATTGCACTCGTGTTGACCCGTACACCCCTAACTAAATGATGCAAGATAATTTGCTGTACTTATCACTATTCCTGGGTCCCAGATCCTCTCCATCATTGCAGCGTGCCCCACGGTTTTGGTTTACGCCATCATTTCACACTTGACGAATTCCACGTTTGAAGATCCTCCCATTGTTCCAATTGCAGCATCAGATTCTTCTTGCTTCGGGTACCACGTGGTAAGGATGAACACAGAATACACAGTTACTTAATGCGGCATACAAGAAGGCAACTCGCATTCACTGTTCAGAGCCGATAACCCTATCATTCTCCTAAATAGCTACCACCTGAACTACTCAATTCATACAGATTGTCCGCCGTAGCTCCTATCGACACAACTTATATGTTTACCTAGCGCAGTGGCTTGCCTATTTCTCAGCCAAACTTGCACTCGCGAACTAGCGCGCATATAATATCTTATCTCAACACTGACAAGATCTCGCTCTCGTATGCTATAGTATCTAGACATGATCTCAAAAGCAGCGCCACACTGTCTCAATTTTTACCTCTGGACATGTAAAACAACAGAGTCCAAATCACGAACACGACTGACGTGAAGCGTCCGTAACAGAATCACAAAATCGACTGACTTCACTCTCCCAGATGGAGCTATTTAAGTGTTTGAAGCATAACTGGTCGTAGGAAGGGGAAATATGAGATTTATTTCCAAAATAATAGCTCTGTCCCGAATTGACTTATATCACTGAACTCGTTGTAATCCCAATGTCTCATTGGCGATGTCCTTTCCAAGAATCGATCGTTGGCTTCTTATCAAATGAACTCAGTAATCATCCCTCATTGTCTGCCAATTTACGCGCAAAACACGGCTTGGTGACGCTTATCCTCTCATTGGCTGACGCTGAAACGTCCCCACATCAGGCATGTTATACTGAATTAAATCAGCCTTACATCCAAATTGCACCAAATTACATTTCTGGGAGGTAGAGAGTCTCCCGCTTCCATATATGCAACTCTCATTGCTCTCCGGTCATTAATTCTTAAGTAGGTCGCATCTGGGCGGTACCAAAACTTGAAGCTGTGTCCTTGCCAGACTGCAATTTTCTCACACAAATTATTGCGTTCAACGACCTGCCGTCCTAGCCCTCGCTCGTCTTCTCACGGTACACGTACACCCTCGGCACACCCTGGAATCCTGCTAAGTGCATTTATGACCACTCATCCATCCTGCTATTCTTCGTTCATGTTTCTGCACATCTCCAATAAAAGTATTTGCCGCCTCTGTACTCTGCACCTGCTGTGCCGGTCTGCGTACAGAATTAATGTTGGAAACATAAACTTGAGACTAGATGGATATGCAATATGCCTTAATGTCTCAATACAGTCCATATTTCGGCAAAAGAGTATTAAATTCTATTATATTAGCAGTCCTGTCAATAATGGAGATACATTTAATATTTTAACTGAGGTGCAACTCATCATCACGCCTGAGTTGATAAGGTAAGATGATAAACGGCGTGGTGAAGGAGAGATGAGTGAACCCGGAAGAGTTGAGCATCACAATCACACATATCACCGATTTTGTCTGTCCTATAATATCGTTACTCAGGAAATCCCATTCATCGACGATATGCCAGTAGTTTCTCGATTATTTCGTAATTCGTATGCATCACAAAAACACTCAAAAGTCTCCAAAACTCGCATCTCTCACTTTCCGAAAGTTTTGAAATTGTGAATAGAAGTGTGGATCAGCTAAATCATGGTACAGGTAAAGATGCAGATGCAGCAAAAATGAAGATGGAAACTGTATTTTCAAAGTACCCTGGATATGAAAGAATGGGAAAGGTTGCCGCAATTATGTGTGGAGATTTAAGTGTCAAGTCAACGTTGGATTTAACCCCAGCCACGGCCGACTGGATGCGAGCTGCGCTCTCCACAACTCGCAGCTCGCATCCAGTCGGCCGTGCCCCAGCAGACGTTATAAAATTTAAATATTCCCCCATTGCCTCTTCTGATGTTGAACGAAGTTTGTCAATATAAATCGTTACTTAGAGACAATAGGAAAAGATTCACTTTCCAGCACTTAAAAGAACATTTTGTGATCCATTGATTTGGTAACAGATATTACAATTTTGCGTGTTCTTCAGAGATCATAAAATGAGAAGTACAGCATTATGGTTCATGCAGTGGCGTACGCAGGATTTCCTTCTGGGAGGGGGGCTTCTTTCATAGTAATGTCCTATAATAAAAATGATAATTCGAATATAATTCATAAAAAGCAACAACTCAGTTAAATAAACACTACCGGACCCAAGCGAGAAATCTCACATGTTCATAAACCACCCTTCCCGATAGGTTTATAACGAGAGAATTAATTGCAGCATGTTAGAGCTTTAGTATTTGCAAATCGCAAACTTCTAACAAAAATTGATATTTATGAAATTAGAATGGAATTTGTCACTGCTAATGTCATTTGTGTGCTGAGTCCATTGATTTATCTTACCTGTAATACTCACCAGTTATTCGATATTTTTGAAACTATACGATTTGAGTACTCATTCCTTTGACTAACTGTTTCTGAAATCCATGCAAAATGATAAAGGAAATACCTCATAATGTTAAAAGACACGAAACAGGCGTCACAGCGTCCAAAATGTGAAGTGGACAGGAATTACGGAGCATATTTTCCTACAGCAACAGTATCGACAAATCTCACTCTTCGTACATTTTTTAAAGTCATTTTTTAAAGAAATTATTGCTATTAATGAAATTAGAGTGCAATTCGTCACTGCTAATGTCTATTCTCTTTCATTAGAATGCTCATTTGGTACGATCGGTCGCTTGTGAGCGCCACAGGAGGGATCTATACTAATGAAAGAATATATATATGATGATTCTCTTTGCATGAAAACTATTTTAACTATATTTTTCAGCACTTTAAACAATATTACAAACACAATTGAAAACATAAAAGATTAATAAAAAATACGGAAAAGAGTTTAGCTCAATATAGATATTGCACTTGATACAAACGGACAAAAAGAAATGTCTAAATTGTCAATCGGGCTAAACCAAAGAATCTGATTAAGTAGATATTTGCCCTGGAATTTGTTGAAAGACTTAGACAAGTCTACTTCAATCGTTTATCAAGCCATCTAGTTTTGACAGACAAGTCATTCAGTACTTCCTCAATTGAAACATCAACAGTATCATGAATGAACATCAAAGCTAATCCATTAAGGCGTTCTTCACTATTTGAATTCCTTAAATAGTTCTTCAAGAATTTTAAGGACGAAAACGATCTTTCACACGAGCAGGTTGTGGCAGGTAAGGTAGCCATGATGACAAGCGGGTTATACACAACTGGAAACATGTTCTTATTGCATATTGACAAAGCATCTATAGCACTCTTGGGCTTCTTTTCAATAGATTTCAGAGTTTGTTTCCAGAGAAGTAGCTCGCCTCTAATATTAAGGGGAAGTCCATAAAATTCAGCTACATTTTCTACTTCAGCTATGCTTTGGTTGGATAGTTCGTCTTCAGTTGTGGTAACTAGCGTTTGCAATGGCTGAAGAGTTTCTTTATGGGAGACAAATTTATCATCAAGTGATGAAATAATTTCTTCAAGAAATGGGATGAAAATAACCCGCCCATAATATTCTTCCGGATCGTTAGATGAAACGTTGTTCCTCATCGTTTGTCGAACAACAGTTCGAGGCTGAACTACAGGCATTCCAAATTCTTTGCAGAACTCTAAAACCGAATTATATGCTCACAAAAACCTTGCGTCTGCATCTGCCCTCATTTCTTCAAGAGACCTCTTAACATTCATGGAGGCGTTGATTGCTTGACTGAGATCCAAATTTTCAGTTTGAAGGTATTTGCTGAGAGGAAATGTGATTTGAAATGCTTCATGAATGACAAATACACTTATCAAGAACTCAAATTTGCTGATAGCGCAAAGAAGAAATTGCGCATCTGTAGCTGCCTTATCAACCCGTGCTGCTATTTTTTCTAATGCCAACAATAACGGTTTCAGAAGTTCAATGAATGAACGAACAGACTCGTGCTTTTCAATCCATCTCGTTGCACATAACTTCTTGAGTTTACTCACTCGGGGTTTCTCTTCAATACTTTCAACTTCATTTGTCAACAGCCTGCCTCTTTGGTGAAGTACTAAAAAAGGCATAAGCTCTTTCAATTGTACCCATACAGTTGCTAATCTCTGCAACACTACACCCTCCAGAAATGGCGAGGTTTAAACAGTGAGCACTACAGTGAACATACTGGGCTTTGGGAAACTGTTTTCGTACAATGGCCTGAGCACCTCTGTAGGATCCACTCATGGCACTAGCTCCATCATAACCTTGGCCTACGAGATATTGTGCATCCAGTCCCACACTTTTCAAACCAGACAATATGCTATTCGCAAGGCCTAACCCAGAAGCATCATTGATAGCAATAAATTGCAGCAACTCCTCATGTGCGGAATTATCTTGAACAAAACGGACACATAGTGACATTTGCTGCACACCGCTGATGTCTGTGGTCTCGTCAGCAAGAACAGAAAAGTATTTAGCTTTTTTCACCTGATCGACTAACCTTTTCAATATAATGTCATTCAAAGATGAAATAATTTCATTCTGAATCCGTGGGTTTCCGTAAGTTGCATTTAAGGTTGCTGTCATCAAATGTTCCTTTAGTATTGTATCACCAGCTTCTGCTCGAAACTTGAGAAGAGACCTGAAATTTCCCTCCCCTTTCTTGAGAGGCTCATCTAAATTTACAGGTCCCGAATCCCTGTGACCACGGAAAGCAATGCCCATTCGAGCAAGGAAAATCACAGATTTAATTATTGGTATGAGTTTCTCCCTGTTGCATAATATGTTGGATTGAACACCCCTATCCAAGCTTACGTCAACAGCAGGTTTTTGTACCTTTGTATATGGCGAGAAAGTTCGCAGCCTTTTCCGTACATGCCATATGATACTTGGTTTCTTTTTTTTTTGTAAATCCTCCTTCGCATTTTTCCAGTTCATGTAAGGAAATTTTACTAGTTTACCTGGCGATCAAGATTGTGTCCCAACAACGGTGCAAAACAACGAACAATATTTACAAAAGGCTCCGTTCTTTGAAGGAGAATAAACTAGCCATTTCCACTCTGATAACCAGTTCAACTGAAATTGCAGATTCCTTGGACCCGATAAAGGGAAATTAAAATTGCTTCCAGGTGTCCAGGCATTTTCCAACAGTTCATTTTTCAGATAATCATCAATCTAAAGAAAAAAGTAAATCACAACATTGAAATAATTAACACATGCGTAGGCCAAGGCCATACAAATACCGGTATAACATAATAGGTAAAGCATCGAAATGCAAATCAGTTACAGAAATAGCGATTATCATGAATCATATTGTAAACACACCTGTTGGCCAGCATAACCTCCTAAGTCTGTTCGATGTATTTGGTCGGTAGCCGGCTTGGTAGTAGCCGATAATTCTTCAAGTTCAATTTCAATTCTTAAAGATGAACTACTTGCAATGGCAGTGTTGCATGTAACATCTACTCTTGTTTTTTTAATAATAAATCGATCCATTACGCATTACAAATAAACTCGAAAAAAAAGTGCGACTCACGATCTGGCAGTTCACAGATATGCACGTTTAAAGCAGCACGAATCTGCGTTACGATAGTTACCAATCGCACACTTTAACAGTAAAACGACAATTTCGATATTTCGCCTAGTGTAGTTAGTTATTATTGCTTTAAGTGGAAGAACAGCGAGGTCATCTGCCACTCTTGCTCCGTTTAACATGTAGTTTAAGGGTGTTTACCCCAGGCCATAACCAGTATCTAGCGCCAAAGCTGGAGAAGTCTCGTTGCGAGTTGAGCTGAGGTCATTTACCACGCGAAGAACGTGTTCACATTAAAATATACATTACAAGGGAGTAGCCTAAAGAAGCCTCACTGGCAGCAATTCAAAACATTTTCCAGGTGATAGATGGGACAATATAAGGAGTCATGTAAACTAATGTCACTAGGGGGGTGGGGGGTTAAACCCTAAACACCCCCCCCCCCCCCCGTCGGTACGCCACTGGGTTCATGTAGAACTACTTTCTAAAGCTACTTTGAACTTGATATAAAAATAGAAATGATAGTTTTTTGGTAATTTTAAGTCCATATATAATTCCATATTTCATTAAAAAATAACTAAATATAGGCCTATATGTACATATTTCATGAATTATTAGTACATATGAATCTGTTCCCTGGTCATTACGATTTCTACCTAAAAAAAAGATTAATTAAGCGTGCGAACATTATGGTTGATGGGCCTTTGGGTGGGCCATTGAACTCTAGGTAATACAGTATTACCTACAGTTCAATGGGGTGGGCTGGTGTTCGCTCTACACGTTTGTTTTGTTTAACCCACTGCCGGCTGGATCGCAACACTCCTGGTTGCTTTAAACTGCCTGCCCATTCGACACTCACAGGCATACAAGATATATGCATTAATCCACAGCTAGGTGCAGCACCAAGGCACTGAGATTGCCGCGGCTTTTTAAAGGGGAAGATACCTGAAACGAAGTATTGTTATGTTTGGAGGCTTAATATCGAGATTGACGGACGTGAAAACATTACACTAAGTTAGTTCCTTTATTATTCTAACATCTAAAAGTATTCAGACACATACTTACGGAAAATTTTCAGTATAAAGGAAGGCAAAAATACATGTGGAGGCGATTGTTTTTAAAGGGCGAAATGTCTAACTCATTTTCCCGTAATTATGCAGACGATAATAAAAATATAACTACTTCTAACTGACTTAAATCTAACTTACATACTTGGCGAGATGAAAAGAAAAGAATAAGGACAATTAAAGACAGGGAAAAGAAATGCCTCCGGCCCCCGAAAAATGGGATGATGATTTATTTAGGGGCTTTGCGACATCGTGGTCATGTATCCCCATGGGTGTGAGGTGAATTTGTCTGATAACCCGTCTTATTGTGATGGCTGTATTATACATTTTGACAGATTTTTTGGACAGATTGTTTATTTTTTAGTTATTTATTTACTTACAAATTTATTTATTTATTTATTTATTTATTTATTTTCTTATTTCTTTACTTATTTATTTGCTTATTTATTGCTTTTTATTTATTTATTTTCGTATTTATTTACTTATTTGTTTATTTACTTACATGTTTATTTATTTGCTTATTTATTTACTTATTTATTTATTTATTTGCTTACATATTTATGTATTTAATTATTTATTTTCTTATTTATTTGTTTACTTATTTATTTACGTATTCATTTATTCACGTATATATTTATTTTCTCATGTACTTACATATGTATTTATTTAATTATTTATTTACTTATTTTTTATTTACTTCTTTATTTACTTACGTATTTATCAATTTAATTATTTATTAACTTATTTATTTTCTTATCTATTGATTTACTTATTTATTTGCTTATCCTTTAAGGATATCGAATGCTGGTAGATGCCGCAGCAGTCGTAAGATGCAACGCCATTTTCTATTGTGTTTCTGGTCTTCCATGATGCTTGGTCTTATAGATTTTAAAGACGATGAGTTGCGATGCAGGAGTTTTCCGAATTCAGTTTACTACCATACAAGCCATGGCAGAGTAAGTAGAGTAGAAACCACTTTGGAGTCTTTCATGGAAAATTTAAAGTTTAATTGACAACTTTCAGTGTGACACGGATAGCAGGAAAGATAGGAGAAGATGAGATGAAAGCAATGGTGTTCATCATCATCATCATTTATTGAACAATTAATTCCAACGAGCCAGAGGCTCTTACATAGGAATTGTACAATACAAATTTATTGGCGTCTACTACAATTTTATATACATATATACCTTACATACACATTTGCTGCGTGATTAAGTTAATTTTCGGCAATGATACTTGACCTAACACTGTAATTAGCTTACCAAAAGAATATGTACAATGTAAATAACATAATAAAAGTAAAATAATAATTAAAAAATATTTACAAATCACTCTTTCACCGAAAAGCTAAAAAGAAGACCACTGGAAAAAGATATGGACGGAGGAACGTAAGAAGGGGCATAGCGAGTTCATGAGGAGATTTTGGGAGGAGAGGAAGAGGAAAGCTCCATCAACCCGAGTCAACAAGTTCAAGCGCGCTCCCTAAGTGGGCAAAACGAAGAAAGAAGAAGAATTAAATAATAATTAAAATAATAAGTTTATCAATGCAGAGTGAAATGAGACATGATGATTCACTAAATTTGGCTACCTACTTTATTAGGTACCGATTCCAAAGTAGTCTCTTTAATTTAAATTTGAAAGTCGACAGATTGGAAATTGATTTTAAATCGCTTGGAAGATGGTTGTAAGACTGAATGGCTGAGAACTTAAAGCTACAGTTACCAAATTTATACGAGCGGATTTGAAAGAGAGCGAAGTCATCTGCTTGTCGCGTGTTATAAGTATGAATGTCTGAATTTAGGGTGTAGTCACTGTTATGCAGCACATTGTTTTGCTTAATTCTGTGTATTAGTATTGCTGACCTTAATTCTGCGCACATTGACATTGGCATTATTTTACTCTTGGCATATAAATCTCGACTGTGTGTATTAAAGGGTAGGTTATATATTTTGCAGATGATCTCATGGTCTGGGGAAACAAGGAGGAGGGAATTCAGGAGCAACTGAAGGCTTGGGAAGAAACAGTGGGAGAGTACGGATGGAAGTTCAACATCAGTAAATGTGAGATCCTGTTAACGACCAGGAAAAAGGACAGACCAATGTGTGGGATAACACTTGGAGGTGGACAGCTGAAGAAGGTGGAAAGTCTCAAGTACTTGGGAAGTATAGTGGAGGAAAATGGGAGAAATGACAAAGAGATTACGGAACGTGGCAGGCAAGCAGAAGCATTTCTGAGAAGCATTAGGAGCTTGGTGTGGAATAAAGATGTCCCACAAAAAAGCAAGGAAGTGTTATACAGAAGCTACTATATCCCGATACTGACCTATGCTTCAGAAACGTGGACAATGAAGAAAAGAGACATAAGCAGAATACAGGCAGGTGAAATGAAGTTCCTGCGAAGTAGGATCGGAGTAACAAGAAGAGACAGGTTGAGGAATGAAAAGGTCAGGGAAATGGTGAAAGAGGAGCGCTTGCAAGATAGGATTGAGACATCAAGACTGAGGTGGTATGGACACTTAAAGAGAATGGATGAGAAGAGGATTCCCAGGAGGATACATGAGATGCAGATGCAGAAGAAACGACCAAGGGGAAGACCAAGAGATAGATGGTTGAAAGGAGTGGAGGAATGTGTCAAGAAGAGAGGCGAGGACTGGACGAGAGTGACAGCGGAGAGGTGGTGGGAAGAAAGGACTAAGTGGCGAGGCTTATGTTCCAAACAGACCCAGCCTGGGGCTGGAAACTGTACAAGATGATGATGATGATGACAGTGTGACAACACGTTTTTCTTTATATCAACGTTATAAAAAGAAAGACATCAGTAGAGAGATAGAGAGAAGACGATTACAATGGTTAGGTCACATTATCAGAGCAGAAGGTACTCTCCCGAACCGTGTGTTCAATTTTCAGCCAACGGGAAAACGTCCAAGAGGTCGACCAAGAACGAGATGGAAAGATCGAGTTATGTTGGCACTGAACCAGGTAGATCCAGATCAGGCGCGTGTATTCCCTGGATGCAAGGTAAGCATTGCATACCCAAGCGAAAGAATGACACGTATAATAATTATTACTTTGGTTGACGTGATTTTCCAGTCGTTTTCGGCAATTGTTTAAATGTACCACTTCGTGGTGTTTGATGTCTGCTGCGAGCTCCGTTCACAGTCGCTTCTAGCACACGATAGCGTGACATGCCATCTTTCGGTATTCCTTGGTACTACAGGGCGAGTTGAAAGCATGAGAAGCAATTCTGAAGTTACATACCTACGACCTGAAAGACGAATCGGTCAGTTTGTGAAGATTGTGCGTTTACTTGACCATTATAACTGAAAAAGGTTTGCTAGTGTTTGTGAAAAACAGTTTTTTATATATTGTGTTTAAATGTGTGTGAATTATACTGTGGTAGGCCGTATTTTCTATATATAGTTCAGCGATATGATGTGCAATACAAGGGAGTAGGGTATGCAGTGGACGTTTCTGTTTATACTAGTAGCCGTGAGAAATCTGTAATAATATGGAGTCGGAACTTGAGTCTAGAGATGACAGCGACAGTGACTGCATAATTTGTGATCTGCGTCAAGTTAGCTTTTCTTCTCGATCATTCCAGAACACAAAAATAATATTATTAGGAGGTCGTCCGACTCCTCAAATAAATATTAACACAAAAGTGAAAGCTTGTATTCGGCATTTTAATTTAAATATATACACCAATAACACATGGCTGCGTGATTGCCCTTCTGTTAACAAATTATATTGTTGGCCTTGTCTTGTTTTCTCGAACGAAAAGAGCATTTGGAATCACGGGGGATACAGTGATATGAATAACATACACAAAGCTATAAAAAAGGACAGTCTTTCTCAAAATCATCTGCAAGCCGTAATTATGGAAATGACCTTTGGAAAATCCAGGATTGACCATTTGATAGACGAGCAAAAGAAAATAAGTGACCTGCAACATAACGAACGAGTTCGTAAAAACAAAGATATTATGAAACGTTTCATTGATGTTGTTTGTTTTCTCGGCAAACAAGAGCAAGCTTTCAGGGGCCATAATGAAAGTGCAGATTCCTCAAATAGAGGAAATTACGTTGAACTGCTAAATCTAGTTAGCAAATATGATGCATTATTGCATAACAATTTAGAGAATTCTAATGTATTCAGTGGCTTATCAAATTTAATTCAGAACGATCTAATAGAATCTGTTTCTAATGTGTTACTTGCATACATCAAACAAGAAATTTGTACAGCCAGTTTTGTTTCCATAGTACTGGATGAAGCCACGGATGTAAGCAATTTTTCCCAGCTCTCTTGTGTAATTCGTTACGCCGGACCCGATGGTATCTCTAGAGAACGATTTATGGGGTTTATAAATGTTTCCGGAGATCGGTCAGCGACAGCTCTTCTCGACATTGTTTGCCAGGTAGTTGCTGAGTACAGTTGCTGGGAAAAGTTAGTTGCACAAAGCTATGATGGTGCGTCCGTTTTTGCAGGCCATTTGAGTGGACTTCAGGCAAAAGTTAGAACTTTGTATCCTAATGCCATTTTTGTCCATTGTTTCGCCCACAAATTAAACCTGGTGTTATCTCAGGCAACCTCAAGTATCAGAGACTATGGGTTGTTTTTTCTTACTTTAAATGGATTATTTTCATTTTTCTCCAAATCAACGAAGAGAAGTCATGCATTAGATGAGGAAATTAGGAAGAGGCTGCCCAGGGTGTCAGCTACGCGCTGCAACTATAATTCACGTTTGGTTGGAACCGTCTCCGAATATCGTGATCAGCTTATTTCACTATTCGAGGGAATGACTGATCCCGATGAAAAATGGGATCATGAAGCCTTAATTGCTGCCCGTGGATTTTCAGTGTCATTAAAGGATTTTCGCTTTAATTTTATACTCGCCGTATTTTCAAGCATATTCCCTCTGACTGACGTGTTATTTTCCATTTTGCAAAAGAAGTCCCACGATATTGGTTATTGTATTCGTAAAGTGGGAGAACTCAAAATTGAATTTGTAGAAAAAAGAAGAAGAAGAAGAAGAATATTGATAGAAGACCGTACAAGAGGTAAAGGGCAACTGTGACCCAGATTGTAAGAGACCAAGATTGCACGATGAGCTCGATTCTAAGACATCTCATAAACGTCTCTTTTATGAAATTATAGACACGGTTGTACAAAAGCTCAACGATAGGATGACAGTTTAGATTCCCTACGATTCTTGGAACTCATCAATCCTGTTAATTCGGACGATAATAAACGAGTGTTCCCAGAAATTTCTTTCGAGTCCCTTAAAGAGAGTTATCCCAATGTATTTGACTTTCTTGCTCTTCGATCACAGCTAATGGCTACGTACACTTCTAGTGACTTACGAGAGAACAATGTTAGTGAACTGCTACTTTTCCTTAAATCTCATCATCTCCACGAAGCGTATGGAGATGTAGTGCGACTCTGTGAACTTATCTTAGCGATTCCCGCAACATGTGCGTCTGTAGAAAGAAGTTTTTCTGCGCTTAAACGAATAAAGAACTATGCTCGCAATACGCAAGGCCAGGATAGACTTAAAGGTTTATCATTGATATCAATTGAGAAAGATTTACTTTCTGAGCTTCAAAAATTGCCAAACTTCTACAACCAGGTCATCAATGATTTTGCGGAGAAACCTAGAAGGATTGAGATTCACTTCAAGTAGATTACATTCCAGGTAACACATTGCTGCTATATTATTATTATGATTATTATTATTAGTAGTAGTAGTAATTACGATTGTCGTATGGTAGTGGTATAATTGTTGCAGTAATTTATTCTGAATGCTAATAGTTTAAGAAGAGCCCAAATGACAAGCAAACACAATTCAACTGCCGGTACTACAGTATGTCTCATATTGTGTACCATTGCTTACCCTAAGTAAAATCCCACCACACGCCACTGATCCAGATGCAAGTATGGAAGATGCCAGGGATAGAAATCGATGGTCTAATATATGCAACCATTATTTGAGAAGCTGAAATCATTCTTCCTGTTATGAAGTACAATGTTATAGCCTATATTATGTTATGCTTGCTATTTATATTGTAATCAAGAATTGTATACCCTTGTTTTTCTGCTATGGGTCTTAATGGCCTGTCACATGCAATAAATGATGGTGATGATGATGATTTATTTGCTTATTTATTTACTTATTTATTTACTTATTTGCTTATTTATTCGCGTATTTATTTACTTATTTACTTACACATTTATTTATTTAATTATTTATTTTCTTATTTATTTGTTTACTTATTTATTGCTTATTTATTCACTTATTTATTTACTTACATATTTCTTAAATTATTTATTTACTTACTTACATATTTATCTACTTACATATTTATTGTCTCACGTATTTACTCAATCATTCATTCATGTACCGGTATGTATTTATTTATTTATTTTGTTTATTTGCTTCTCCTGCGTCACCTTCTCTGGAAATTGCACGTAACCACATCCCACGCAGTGATTTGTCCGATGGTATCTCATGAAATGAGATTCCTCGGTATTCTAACTTGCCCTGTTCTGATTTACAAAAGGGCACGCAGCAGTACAGCATTATAAAATCATTCAGAATACATTCCAAACACAACTGCTCCATTAACATCATTACAAAACTAATGCCACAGTGCCTTGGTGCTGCTTCCTAGCGCCTTGATTTGCAAACGAGGTTGTACCCTCAAACCAATGCTGTAATCGTCGAATGGGCAGGCAGTTTAAAGCAACCAGGAGTGTTGCGATCCAGCCGGCAGTGGTTTAACCGGAGTATAATACATTTAGCGAATAGCACGACGTAGGTGGAGGGCGGATCCGCATTTATTACTTACGGTATACAAGAATATTATTCGTTCCCAGATGGATTATGGTTGCTTTTTCCATGACATAATGGCGAGTAGTAGGTTGGTCACTTTTGATAGGTTACAGTATCGGGCTTTACGTATCATTTTAGGAGCGCTTTCGTCCAGTCCAACTTGTGCATTACTAGTTGAATCTGGGGAGTTACCATTGCACTTACGACGGAGATTTTTAGCAAGTAAGTACCTGGCAGCTAAAATGTCCTTGTCTACGTCACCCATTCTCAATAAAGTACAGCTGCTTGTGGAGTATTATGAGCAAAATTGTTTTACACGTCTGAAGAAGCCGGCTTTGGTACTGGCGTATGAAGGCTTGCAAGCTTTTCGGGCAGATATACTAGAAACACTTAAACCCTTACCATACACGATTTCATAAAAGGTCATACAATCCAAGCCAAAAATATTGTACACTTCCTTACCGGCGCTATTCCGCATCTATCAGCGTTTGCCGCAAGTAATTTTACGATGCTTTCGGGAGATTGTCAATGAATATTCCCAGTATACTTTTTTTTATACAGACGGCTCAAGAATGTTGTCACCAGCTGGCGTGGGGGCGGCTTTTTATGCTCCGGATCGACAGATTATACGAACATATAGTTTGCCGCCATATCTAACGATTTTTACAGCTGAGGTATTTGCCATTCGTCAAACTTGTCAGTATATACGTCAAAACAGTATTTCACCAGCAATGATTTGCACGGATTCCGTGAGTGTCATTCTGGCAATATGGAATCCGAGTAGCTCCGACAATTGGTATGTGTATCAAGTTGCTCAAATGTTGTATGAATTTCAGATTAGGGCGCAGGAGGTTATGCTCACTTGGATCCCGGGGCATTCGGGTATCCCAGGAAACGAGGATGTTGACCGCATGGCAAAGTGGGCAGCACAGGGGTTTGGTGTAGTTTATAATGTCGCTGTACCTTATACAGACTTTCAGCCTGTTATCCATGCCCAGCTACTTCATGAATGGCAAATTGGTTGGTCGAGTATCGGTCCCTTTAAGGCGCGTCATTATTTTCCGATACAACCTACGATTCGAACAATACCTTGGTTTCGGGTAGGCAAATATACGAGACGCCACATTATTACGATAATACGTTTACGTTTTCAGCATGCCATAACACCTGAGCATATGGCACGCATGGGCCTTCGCGAGAATGCGAGTTGTGTGTGTGGTAAGACGAGGGGTACACTGAGTCATCTGATGTTCCAGTGTGATGTTTTCAATGAACCGAGGATGGTGATGCTACACAAGTTAAGATCCTTAGGCTATACCTTACCAGTAAATATGTCCACTATGTTGCATAATCCTGTAGTTCCATTGGTCGAGGCCATAATGGAAAATTTAGATCATCTCCCTTTTACGCTATAATTTATGGTCCCTTTTTTTTGGCAACTTTTTATGATATGTCATGAAGTATGTATGTACTGATTTTTCTGACCCCTTTCCAAAGTTTCGTGCGTACCAGTGTGCTCTGGAACATATCTACATCATTATTTTCTAAGTAGAATGATTAGGTTAGTTATATTTCGTCTGTGTTCAGAAACATGACGTGTGAATGTTATGTGCTACGTTGGTGAAATTTATACAGAAGCTATTGGGCGAAGATAGATAGATAGATAGATAGATTTTTATTAATTCCATTTGATCAAATACATGCATTCAATACATTTTTGATATAGGACACGTCAGAATTTACATGCATAAAATAAAAGAACTAACAGGTATATATTACTAAGATTAAAACTATTTATAACTTATTATAATAGCAAATCTTAATAGATACAATCTTATTGCACAACTATTTACACCTCACTCTATTATCATAATATGAAAACTTAATTCTATAAATACAACAACATACAGCTAGGTATTAAAATTAAATTAAAAAAGTAAAATATAGTTATAGATTCCATCACTCCTATACGCTAAAATATTCAACTACTGAGTAAAAACAATGGCACTGCAGATAAGCTTTCAACATTCTATCAAAGGTTTTTATTTTTGGGGCCAGTTTTATATACTGGGGTAGTTTATTGTATAATTTAACTCCAGTGTGAAAAGTTCCTTTTTGATATATGCTTGTGTGTGTGTGTGAAATATGAATGTTTTGATTTTGTCTTGTGTTATGCCTATGAACATCATTGTTTGTTTTAAGAAAAACATCTTTATTCATTAAATTCTTTTTAAAAAACATAATACTTTCAAAGATATATATGCAGGGCAGTGGGAGAATGTTTAAATCTTTAAACAGAGGTCTACATGATTCTCTAGAGTGTACATTTGCCATAATTCTAATCGCTCTCTTTTGTATCCTAAACGTGCTTAGTACATCTGGCGACATACCCCAAAATATGATCCCATATCTTAAGTATGAATGGAAATAAGCAAAATAAGTATTTCTTAATGTGTGCATGCTAGTGCAGGTTTTCAAAATACGTAACGCAAAGCACATCGAGTTCAGTTTATTATTCAGATATTGTATATGTTTATTCCATTTCAAGTCTTGTTGTATCCATAGTCCTAAAAACTTTGTTTCTGATTTATTTTCTATTTGATGACCATTTAATGTTATATTGGGCATCGCAGGATTCCTATTCTGTATAGTGTGGAAATTTAGACATACTGTCTTTTTATAGTTTATTATGAGGCGATTATCTTGTGACCATTTGGTTAACTCTCCTGTAACGGAGTCAGCAGACTGCTGTATGACCTGTTTAGTTTCACCTTTTATTACGAGTGTTGTATCGTCCGCAAACAAAATTTCCTTATGTGAATGAACGTTCTGTGTTATATCATTGATATATAGAAGAAAGAGTAGTGGGCCCAAAACCGATCCCTGGGGTACTCCAAATTCAATAATTCCCTCATTGGACAATGTTTCATTAAGTAATTTGGTTCCATCATCCTTGTGTCTCAAGCTTACTATTTGTTTACGCCTTGTTAAGTAAGACTCTATCCATTTATTAGCTAGACCTCTAACACCATATTGATTTAGTTTGGTAAGGAGGATTTTATGGTCAACTACATCAAATGCTTTCGATAAATCCAAGAATAGGCCAGTTACATGTTCCTTATTGTCAATTAATTTCAGTATACTATTACTACATTCGTAAATTGCTGTCTGTGTAGATTTTTCCGTTCTAAATCCATGTTGTGAGTTTGATAATATTTTATTTTTTTCTATGAAACTTATCAGTCTCTTATACATAATTTTTTCCACAATTTTTGCAATACCAGTTGGTAAGGTAATAGGACGATAGTTATCTAATTCATCTTTTGAACCATTTTTGTGCACTGGAATTACTTTTGATAACTTCAAAATATCCGGGTAAGTTCCTGAGAGAATTGAACTGTTTATTAAGTGCGTAAGTGGATTTATTATATTTTCTGCACATTTCTTTAAAATTGCATCAGGGATGCCATCAATGCCAGCACAGAATTTATTTTTTAGCTCTTTTATAACTATTCTTACCTCTTCACTTGTGACATGATTTATAAATAAAGAATCACTGCATATATTTATTTTATTATTAGAATTTAGTGTATTTACCTGTGATTTATTTAATAATTTTTGTGGAATTTCCAGAAAATAGTCATTAAAAGTGTTTGCTATTTCCTCTGGATTATTAATCACTTTATTATTTCTGGTCAGTGTAATGTTCCTTTGTATTTTAGCAGATTTTCCAGTTTCTTTCTTTATTACAGACCACATAGCCCTGTTTTTATTAGATGATTGGGAAATAAAATTATCATTATGCATTTTCTTTGCTAGTCTTATTACCTTATTTAATATGCTAGTGTATTTTTTGTAGTATAAATTGAATTCAGGTGTTGTGTGGTATTGTTTATATAATTTGTGTAGAAATTTCTTTCTTTGACATGAATTTATAATCCCTGTTGTTATCCAATTGCTAGTTTTGTTATTTTGAACAGTTCTTCGTTTAAAGGGGAATGCTATTTCAAAATAGTGTTTTAGGGTACTGTTAAATGCATTAAATTTATCATTTACATTTTCTAGTTCATAAATTTCTGACCATGTTTCCTTATTTAATAAGTCATTGAAATATGTAACATTTGATTCAGTGAATGACCTGCACTTTGATTTTACTCCATTATCATTATTATTGATTACTTCGGATACTTCAAAACTCAGTATTTGTCCATGGTGGTCACTAAAACCCGGACAATAGACTTCTATTGAATGGTGATATTTATCTGTATTTATAAAAATTTGATCAGGAGTGGTTTTACTAAATTTTGTTATTCTTGTTGGTGTATTTACTGTATGTTTCAGTCCATAGGAAATTAGTAACTGGTTTAATAATTCACAATTTCTATCAAGTTTTAAGAAATCCACATTTACATCCCCACAAATTATTATATCGAAATTTACTTTGCTCATGTTATTGAGTAACAATTCTAGTTTATCTATAAATAGAGGAAACTTTCCTGACGGAGAACGGTATACGCATACAATTATTAACTTAAACTGCTGAATTTTTACGGCAGAGAATTCAAAATCCTGTTCCATAATTAGATAATCATAAGCTGTTATCTGTTCATGATCTAAATTATTTCTTAAGAAGATGCAAGTACCACCATGGCTAATATTAGATCTAGAGTATTTACTAGCTTGTATAAACCCTGGGAATTGAATTAATTCGAGTTGTTCCTCTTTCAGCCAATGTTCTGAAATACATAGTGCTGAGATGTCTTTAAGTTCATTTTTAAGCATTAGATTTATGTAATCAATTTTATTATAAAGAGACTGGACATTCTGGTGGTAAATTTTAAATTTGTTACTTTTGCAAGCTTGTGTTGGTGATTTATTTACATTATTATTATCATAATTGTTATTATTATTGTTGCTAGACAACTCCGAAATACCATTGTTGCACTCCGTTAAATTTGACTTCAAAAGATGTGAATGCCAAACCTCACGTTTGGCTTCTTCTACCAGTTTCCCTGCTTCCACTCTAATGATATTACTGTTGAATTATTCTTACCATTTGAATTTACAATTTTGCAGATTTCATCACTAAGATACTCTTTTCCTAATCTATTTAAGTGTAGGCCATGCCGAGTGTGGAACTTCCTGTCTAATTTACTTACATCTACAAAGTGGTCAACTGTGTCCATCAATCTTATCACAACCACAACAACAACAACATTTAGCGAATGCTGGTAGATGCCGCAGCAGTCGTAAGTTGCAACGCCATTTTCTATTGTGTTTCTGGTCTTCCATGAGGCTTGGTCTTATTTATTTATTTATTTATTTACATAGGTCCCAATGAGCCTGAGCTCGTGTTAGGGACAATCAATCTTATAGATTTTAAAGACGATGAGTTGCGATGCAGGTGTTTTCCGAATTCAGTTTACTACCATACAAGCCATGGCAGAGTAAGTAGAGTAGAAACCACTTTGGAGTCTTGCATGGACAATTTAAAGTTTAATTGACAACTTCAGTGTGACAACACGTTTTTCTTATTGGTTAACCTTAGAATCGTGAAGTCCCTACAGTGTATAACCATACACTTTCGTCTGTCCGACTACCAATTGGGAAAGCACTTTAATAAGCTTAAACCCAACATTTTACTCACAATACAGAATATTATACTTAAAACTATCACACGTATTGATGACTATACACTCTGGTCAGTTTTTCTTCAAGAGGCACAGTCAGTTCATTGTTTGGCATTGTGATCAAGACGTATGTGCCTTCGGCGTGTCTTACATAAGAATCGGTCATCCTTTGCTTTGATGGACAAAACGCACAAATTTTTCTTCCTTCAGCAATTAGCATTTCGGATATATCCTTCGCAAACTCGCGCCTTAAAATTGGCTTTTGGCCTTTTTGAACCATCATAATATTGCACATAAATAATGTATCCATTGACAAGTAATGTATTAATCGTACTAGACGGCAATAGGTAGTCTGCACATTGGCCATCTTCTCGTTTTTCTTGGAGAGGTCATCATCACTGTTGACATTTCATCGTACGTGTCCACGGCACCCTAAGTCCCACTGCAGTCTGCAGCGATACCTGGTTTTCCACTGGCTGCTATTGTTCCTACTTCATGGCATGTAGAGAGGATGATTATATTCTTGCTAGGTTTTCCTTTATAGGATAATATTGTTTTCATACCATCCTAACAAAACATGGATGTCCCAAGCTTTATTCCTTTGACTGTTTTCATCTCTGGTGGTTTCTGTGGCTTGTCTTTCCCATTGTTCCAATGATTGTCGGGTTATGGTCGCAATGGTTGGTTGGTTCCTCGGTTTAGGGGCTGCGACAACACGGTCATGTAGCCCCCTGTACTTTGGGTGTATGTAGAATCTGTCTGATAACAGATGTTAATTGTGATGGCTGTATTAGTGTGTGTATCCGTTTTAATTCAAGTAAGGACTACAGACATAGAATTTTTTCAAGTAGTTCCTACATTTCCCGCCAAACGCCACCGTCAACGACCAACTAGTCCAGAACTTAGTTACCAGATGCCACCGCAGTTGGCTCTTGACGACCAACGTAGGAACCTAAGAATGTTAGTCAAATGTTTAACCTATATAGTTTAGCTTCACACAGGTGTAATTAGTGGAAGGTTCTTTAACATGCCATAAATCTAGGACATGGGACCGCCGGCTTTACTTCCCCTCCGAGGAAGGCATACTGAGGGATTTTTAACGTTCTTAAAAAATCAGACTACTTTGGCCGGGTTTGAACCCGCGATCCTGGGCATAGAAGCTCAGCATGCTACCAAATACGCCACCGAAGCCGCTTTATGGTCGGAATGCAGAGAATCTGCCAGACGAACTGAGGTGATACAATTGTCCGTGGTAATATTTCTGTTTGATCCATTTATTAGGTGGATATTTTCATTCCTAAAATACATGGCCAAAGGGAGGTTTGTTGGATTAGTATGGGATCACATTGAGCATGTACTTCTTTTTAACATCACGTAACAAAACTATTTTCATCCCATATTTATTGGGCTTTTGGGCATATGCGAGTGAAATGGATAGCAGCCTCGAAATGCGTTCAGCTGTTCGACTGTCAAGAACTCTCCTGGAATATAGTTAAGAGTGCAGGTTGAAATAAACTGATCCCAAACTCACATATAGGTGCAAACTTATGTTGACAATGCAAAGGTCTGGTTTTTCTTGTCGTCAAATCTAAGACTCTTTGTCAGAAAGTCAAAACTGTCTTTTGACATGCAGGATACATAGCATAGCGTGATTCACTGTAGTCAAATAATTCTGTAGGGTTCAGATGGTTACTTTTCTGAGCAGCGACAGTACTAACAGACCTTTGAGAGACTTTGTTTCTACTAAATTAGTTGTGTAATTGGTGGAGGTTATATTTCTGTATTTTTTATTTTTATCAGTGATTTCAGTATTGGTATGAGTAACTATTTGGTTTAGCATATCAGAAAAAAATCAAATGAAGGCATCTATTGGACTTCCCACTTTTGCTCCATCATTTACTGCCTTTGTCTCGTATAAATAATATTTTAAGCTGGTGTTCGGCTTCCAGCCCTTCGTGGCTTTTTTTGCCTCGTCCTCTGGGATCTTTCTCCTTGGAAAAAAAAAAATATTTGGGTGACTACCGTTGTTTCTATCATTATTGTTAGAACTGTAAGATTCCGAATGTTACTTGCCTGATATGCACCCTGAGATGAAGTTCGAAGTTCTTCACTTGCTGATTATTCGCTTTCATCTTCTGAGCTGTTAGCAATAAGGTAGGGTCTGCATCAGTCTGACCAATGCAATGATTCTTCTACACCAGCTTCAACTTCACTTACATCACTTTCATTACCACTAATGTCTCCTGAAGAGTGGTTGTCTGTCTAATTCAGAAAGAACTACCACTACCTATTCATCATTGTGTGCTAGATTTTCCATTTCAGTGTCCTATTAAGCTTATGTGTTACATACAAGAAACATTAACTGTAATGAACCAAATATTCACACTATTTACAGCTATGTACGAATCACAAATACTTTCACAAATCATAAACTTTCGTGTCTCAGGCGACTGTCATATCGCAGCGAACAAACAACTGGACCTTTATGCTTGAAACTAAGGTAAGCACTGATTGTTGATAGGTGGGGAAGATTAGATGGAGGGGAAAGGTACTGTTTACTAGCGTCTGGAAATTCCCACGGAAACAACAGGGGTGCGTAGTCTGGGAGAATAGAGAGGGTAGCACTCAATGGAAGTAGAACGAGCAATAACATTCTCTATAGTACATGAATTAGCCAAAATACCTTATCAAACAATAAGAAATATATCAGGGAATGATGTTTTAATAGATGTTTCCTCCTCTGCTGCCTGTGACCCACCCAGCGATTCCTAATAGGATCACTACTAATATAGGCAAAATTCCAACTGTGGCTGCCATTGTTCACATCAATCATCCAAACAGTACTGCCAACCTCGCACCAACACCCAAACATTCTAACCCTCGTTTTGTCTAATCCAATAGTTTTTGTCAGTGGTTACAGCCTAAGGCGTCCTGTTCAATGGTTTTGTGTCAACAATGCCCCGCTAGCTGCGCACCTACACCCGACCAATCTAACCTTCGTTTTTGTCCAATCCAATGGTTTTTGACAATGGTTACAGCCTAAGGCATCCAGATCAATGGTTTTTGACAATGGTTACAGCCTGACTTGTCACGATGAATGGTTTTTTTTTTATCAAAGGAGATTTTGTACCCCACATGTTGGCAACAATATGTGCGCCTCCGTGTGTGTGCTGCTAGAGTGTGCTTTGTTGATAGTTGAACAAAACGCAAGCGCTGTTGAAACATGGCAGCCCTTTTTAAAAGACCAATAGTTAAAATCTCAACTCTAGCACATATATGAGGTGCAGTAATGACCAGGGTTCCTAATTTCAATACGTAATATCGCCCAGAAGATGAAACGAGGACACAAGTTATGTAAAAGTCTCATTCATGTCTGATGCAAGAGTATGAGCCGCGTTCTAGTTTCATTCAGAATTAAGGATGAAAGTTTGATTCTAGGGTTAATAACAGGTAACAACAAATTGAATTGTAATTCTTCTGTTATCTTAACCCACTGATTGCAAACTTAAACCCAAAAAGATTATCTTAAGAGCCATATTTATTATATTATGGCCCACTTTGGGATGGTTGTTAAGATTAAATTACTTGAACTATTTCTTTTTAAGATGTTTTGTTGGGTGTTAGTTTATTTTTTTGGTTCTTAACCTCTTCAGTGGATTTGTACACTATAGTGTACATTCGATCTCATTATGCTTCAGGGCATATGTCACATTTAGTTGGAAAAAAATAAAATTGTGGGTTACATCCTCTCTACGGCACTCTTTTATAGTACCATTATGAATATATCTGTATAGGAAGAATTTGAATATAGTTTTCAAGATGTACATTATAGTGTACATTCTCCCTCAAATCTACAAATGTTAAGTAATTCTCTCAGAACTCTATAAAATGGGTTATTATTTCACAAAATTACATCACTGTTTGGCTTATCATGCATGCTATGATTGTGATCTTATTATAGTCATAGTTTTTCAAAGGTCCACAGAGAAAACACTTTATCTTGAAGTTAATGTTCATCTAACCATAGACTTACAAACCCAACAGGTTTCATTTCTCATGGAACTCGGCAAAGCAGTTCCTCTTTTGGTTGATACACAAATGTACCTTGCACTTCTTGCAATAGATGTGTGATCTGAACTTGCCTCATTTTTCATTTTTGCAGCGAGTTGGCTCAGGGCGTCCATCATGAATAGCTATATGGTCAACGGTGTCCAATTGTACAGTTTCCAAAGGTCGCTGCTCTGTCTTCTTTCTGGGTGGAGGACTAGGAAGTTCTTGGGAGCTCTCCAATGAAGGTCTACCTCGTTTTCTCCGTGCAGTAGTTTTGCCCACTTTTATCATCTCTTCAGAAAGTTGAAGGCGGAAAGACATCAGGTCCAGCTGATCTTTCTTAGGTACCTTGAGAATCTCACCAATTCGTTTGTATTCAAGCCATGAATTTGTTACGGCTATATCTATCCCATGAAATATAAGCCTAAGGGTCCATTTCCTTGAGCGAACAGTTATTCTGTATAAAGCTATAAAGCTATCAAACAAGTCCACCCCACCCATTGCTGAATTGTAAAGTCTAGTAACTAGTGGTCTCTCAATATTCCCATAAGTCTTGCTCTTTCCATCCCATCTTCTTACAGTGTCCTTATCCCCAATACCAACATAGTTTGAGGCAAATGTTACTGTCCTATTGTCCAGCCATTTTGTTATAACATCACCATCTTCGCTAACCACCTTCTCATTATATCCTCTATTCTTTGACTATAAATTTTTTATCATCAGTAACAGGGAGGTTTGAAAACCTGTTTATTCTTGCAGTACATGCTGTGAAGATTATGTTACTTTTCAAAATCTGAAGTAGTGGATACGATGAGAAATAGTTGTCAAAAAACAAACAATGACCTTCACCTAGGCGGTCACTTAGTTTTAGGACAACGGCTGCTCCCAACCCAAATTCCTTCAAATGAGCTTCATTCAGCTCAGTTGACTTCCCTTGATATAGAAGGAAATCGTATGCCATTCCACTTTTGCCACATAATACAAAGTTTTTAACACCCCAAGGGCAGGGCTTGCCTTTTACATACTGTTTTACTGATAACTGTCCAGTAAATAGGATCATTTGCTCATCGACAGAAACATATTGTTCACATCCAACTCTCTACATCTGCTCAGTATTGAATTATACAAAGGACGAACTTTGAAAAACATATCCTTCATATCCCCGGGCTTCTCTAAGTTATTAACAAAATGCAGATTGTTTCTGATCTGAAAGAAACGCTTCCTCGACATTTTTGAATCCGTAAATAACCCTATATTTTCAGACGGATTCCAATATAGTTCAGCGCGGGGCAACTTCAGTGATCCCATGGCTATGTGTAACGCAATGGCAGTTTCAATTTCAGTAACAGAACATTCCTTGAAATTTGTATTGTTGTTCTGCAGTGCATACATGTTAGTAAAATCACATGCCTTGACCAATACACTGGTTGGCACATAGCCTTGAAAGAAATGCAATGGTGGTGGAAGGCTACAGTAATAATTTGAAGGGCTTTTAGTCCTTTCTGGAGGCTCCCTGCTCGTGAACACTTCCTTTTTCCAATGAAGGTCTTTCTTTGAAGTTGTTATGTTGGTGATGTTAGACCCACTGGTGCTAAAATGTTTGTAGTTTCCTCTTCCACATTAAGTAGGCCTAATTCTTGGGCTTCCTCTTCAACAGTTCTTTCAACCTCATCACCAAAAATCACTCCTAAATGATTGTTACACTGTACATCAATATTAGGTTCGTCCTCGGTGTCACTTAGATTTTCAAGATCTGATATATCTCCATTTTCAATCAAGTGTAACATATCTGCAGCACGTAAGAAACTCTTGAATATCTGATATATGAAAATAACACTAGATTACACATCCAGTACACCTATCAATAGCAGAAGCTTGCAAACATAACCTCTCGGGCAAACTTTTTTTTCAGTGTAATTCAAGTCAAATGTACAGTATAGTGTACATAACATTACAACACCCTTTTTCTCACATAAAACTCCACATTATCTAGTATCTGCTGTGCATAAGTGTCAATCGTAGTCTTTAATGATACTAAACAAAAGCTTTCCACTGATAAATTCAAATTATCAAAAACAGTTAAACTGACTTTCAAACATAACACTTAACCACATGGTAGAACAGTGTCACGGAATGCTTATTTTTTGTTGACTGTAATGTTTTGCAGTTCATCCCAAAAAGTGCAGCACTGACCAGAATCGCACTCAAATGTACATTATGCTGTACTAAAGCATTAAAATAGACAATTGAAAGTATCTTAAAAGGAATAAACACATAGCAAAGGGATGTACAGTATACTGTACATTTTCACTCAATTGTTGTAAAACAAAATTTTTAATTGCCACTGAGGAGGTTAAGATAAAATACACCAGCTTTTAACAGTAAACAGAGAAGGAATTCCTATAAGATGTTATGCTGGGACGAAGTATTTAGTGATGCTATTTAATTCATGTAAAAAGTACAATTAGACAAAATTGGAGGTCAAGATGTTTTGCCTTTCACCCATTGAATTATCATCAGGTGCAGTAGTGACCAGGGTTACTAATTTGAATAGGTTAGGTCCCCCAGAAGATGAAAGAAAGAATCAAGGTAACATATGATAACGCCACAATGATGTCTGACGCTAGTGAAAAAGCCATGTTCTGGTCTCATTTAGGCCCGTTCTTACAGTCTCCGGTTAAATCTTTACTGGCACTTATACGGCAAGCTTACTGGAACTTGATTCTTACAATGCCCGGTTAGCGACAAACTGACAGTAAAATAAGGCTTAACCGGCAGTGAACTTTACCGGAGGATTCTCCTCCCGTAAACTGCTTTACTGCCAGATTTTCTATTATAATCTCAACGCCAGCTGATTACATACTTCGTCAACATGGCTAGAATTATCCGTAATTTCATGGGTTTCGTAAATGCTGATGCTGTTCAAAGAAGGAGACGAAAAGTATATAAGAATCGAACTGATTATTACGAGGAGTTAGATGATCAAGACTTTTTCAGACGATTCCGTTTGACGAAGCTTTTCCTCTTCAGGCCTTTATTTGTCTCATTTGCCCCCCAGGGGCTCACATCTTGTGGGCGTGGGTTGGCGACCACGGGGCCCCAGCTGAGTCCGGCATTGCTTACACTTACTTGTGCCGGGCTCCTCTCTGTCTTCTTTCCTGTCGACCTCACTTGGTCAACTCTTGTTCTCTTCCGACCCCGACGGTATTAGGGTATCCGAGGCCTGGGGAGTCTCTTCCTTTCCCGCCTTAATTGGCCCTTGTCTCATCTTTTCTGATTCCCTCCTTTTGCGAGGGGTCAGCCTTCTTTTTCTCTTCCTTTTACCTCCTGCCTTCTGCTTAAGGCCCTCAAGGAGGCCGGGTGTATGTAGCCCCACCACTTTTGGTGCACCCTAGATAATGCTACACCCTCAGGGGCTCACGGCTGGTGAGTTCGGGAGTTGGCGACCCCGAGGGATTCCTGAGCTGGGTCCGTGTTCCCCTTTTGTCCCTTCTCTTTGGGGCGGACCCTCTCCTCTCTCCCCTCTCCTCTCCTCCTATCTCCTCTCCTCTTTCATTATCATTGTCGCTGTCACCCAGATCATTAGGGGCCGATAACCTAGATGTTAGGCCCCTTAAAACAGCAATTATCATCATCATCATTGTCTCATTTGGAGATAATTGTCCTTCCATATCTAGTATTTCTATTTATAATCGTAACGTAACAAACGGATTGCGCCAAGAACACAGATCAAGATCAAGGAATATAAAATATATATTTATTATTTACTCCTGACGCAGATCCACTATTGAGAGGTATCGAGAAATCTGCAAATCAAACCAGAAATATGTGCCAACTGTTGAAAATTATGTGCAGATCTGCTAACCTACCGTAAACATTAACCAGAACATGGTAAGAAGGATCGAATGTTTACCAGGACTTTACTCCGACCGTAAAGCCAACTGTCAGTTAGAGTTTACTGTCACTTTACTGGAGATTGTAAGAACGGGCCTTAGAATTAATCATTTTGTTGCTAGAGGGTCCATTTTTGTTTTGGCGTTGGTTTTTCCGCTTGGTTCGAAAGTGGTGAACGTGGAACAAGGCTTTACATACAAACACAAACCTTACTCGGGGCTTATGCCCCAGACTCCCTTGCTTGTAGTACAAACTGTAATTTGCATCAAAGACAATCTTTTAACCTAGTAGCGGCCAATGCTTTCGTCCAGACCGTGTTGTAGCCAAGTAGCGATCAATGACTTTGTCTCGCCCAACTTTAGTACATAAGTAATTTTCGTCCATATAGTCAGTGGTGCAGTTTGTCGAGAGGTATGCGAGATATTGGTGGTATAAGATCACCCAAACCATCAGGGGCCGATAACCTAGATGTTAGGCCCCTTAAAACAACAATTTTCATCATCATCATATTGTTGGTATTCTGTGAAATTTTGCATCGGTGACTCGATGAACAATAAATGTAACTCATTACCACACCTCGCACTCTATCATACGCGACTACATTGGCATGTAATGCGCACTGTTTGGTATATAGACCTGCTGAACCAGAATCGTACCGATAGCTACATATAGACTGGAGATCATAATTATGGCAACATTTAACCAATGGTAACCTCCTGAAATATATAGAAAAAGTAAATTGGCCCTTGTCTTATCTTTCCTTATCAGTCATTCTTCGAGGGGTCAGACCTCTTGGTTGGTTCCTTTGTTTAGGGGCTGCGACAACGCGGTCATGTAGCCCCGTGTACTTTGGGTATGTGTAGTACTGGTGTGTTGTCTGATAACCAGTGTTAATTATGATGGCTGTATTAGTCTGTGATTCAGGTAAGGAATGCAGACGATCAATTTTTCAAGTAGTTCTTACTTTAGCTACCAAATGCTACAGTCGACACCTAGCCGCGGACTTGGCAGCTGGCGGCGAACTTAACAATTAATATAGCGTTATCAAACTAACCTACAAATTTTAGCCTCCAAAAGTGTACTTTGTGGATGATTCTTTTCTATGACATGGGACCGCCGGCTTTACTTCCCCTCCGAAGGAAGGCATACTCTGGGAATTTTAACTCTTAAAAAATCTGATGACTTCGACCGGGTTTGAACCTGCGATCTTGCACATAGAAGCTTAGCATGCTACCAATTACGCCGCCGGGGTCAGACCTCTGTTCTCTTCATGATATCTCCTGCCTTCTACTCAAGGCCTTTAAGGAGGCAGGGTGTATGAATGGCTAACATGGCCCACATGCTAAAACCATTATCAAAATCCTTTGGATTGGACAAAACGAAGGTTAGAATGGTGGGTTGAGGTGTGGCCTTGGTCCTGTAGTGGATTTCGTGCAGTATAAACAATACAAGATGTATCCTTCACAGGACATTAAGGACTAAATTACACTTTCCCTTAATGACTAGTTTCTTCAACCTTATAGTCTGGCTCAAAACAAATCATCCCAGCTTCTTTACTAAAGGAAAGGTCACGTGTGCGGAATTCATAGGCAGAGACGAGTAAGATGTTATTGAAAGGCATGTTGACTGAAATTTTACATAGGTGGTTAAGATAGTACCCATATAAACATTCACATCTACCACTTGATATTTATTCTCTAAAAGTAGTCAGTTTGAACCACTCCTGAAATGGTTTGTTCTGAGCGGGAAGAGTTAAGGACTGGTTAACCTTCTACAAAACTTCTTAAATAAGCCGATATAATTTTGGAATTGGTGTGGTAATAGATTGTTATAACCCACCATCCCCTCTTTAGGTCACGATTTATATACAGTCCCCGGCCAAATAAATAGACTCCGCACAATTTTTCTACAAACTTTTCTTTATTTGCTAAATATATTAGATTATCAGTACATTTGTTGCACTAAATGAAGGGATGCATCTTTCTTAACTCTTTAACAACAAATTTACCTGGGTAGTTAGGAAGTTTCTTAGAAATTGTCACAATTAGGTAGATTTCATTAGAAAGCTAACTATTGCAATGGGTCCCATGTTTCGACTTCCGGAAAATTTCGACATATCTTCGCGTTTCACATCCCCCAGACCCCAAAACCACCGTCAGTTCAAAAGTTTATATATAATTTATGTATATATATATATATATGTATATATATATGTATATCAGTTTCTTGTGGACACGATAACTGCCGTAATTTTGCACCAATTACTTCGAATTTTTTACCGAAGATGTATACCTATAAAATCTCGGTCGAGTTCGTTACTGGGCTAAATCGGTAGAAGGGGGTGAAAATGGGGGGCTTTTTTCGAAAAAGTGAAATTTCGCTATAACTCTCTTAATACGTGCAATATCGAATCCATTCAAAGTTCATAATATGTGTCGGATAAGTGCCAAAAATTTATGTCAAATAAGATTTTTGATAGCACCAACCATTGACCAAAGGGGTGGAAAAAAGTGGGTTTTTCGGGAAACATTAATCATATCTCTCTTAATAGGCACAATATCAAAACCGTACAAAATGGACAATATTCCCCTAATAATTACCTAAAACTTTTGTCTGAAAGAATTTTTGATATGACCCACCATTACGCCAAGGGACGAGAAAAATGATTTCGGAATTATAAGAAAATGCCAAGAGCTATCAGTGGTTGCCATGGCAACACTACTAAATTGATGAGGCATGGACCATCAGACGTTGCCATGACAACGCACTTGCACGAGATCAGATTCAGTATTTCCATCTGATTAAGTGGTTGGTTGGTTGGTTCTTAAGTTTAGGGGCTGCGACAACGCGGTCATGTAGCCCCGTGTACTTTGGGTGTGTGTAGAATCTGTCTGATAACCGGTGTTAATTGTGATGACTGTATTAGTGTGTGTTATCTGTTTGTTAATTTAAGTACTGCAACTAACAATTTTTCAGATAGTTCCTACTTTTGCCGCCAAGCGCCACTGTCAACGACTACGAGGCCAAGTTCAGAACTGAGCTACTAGACGCCGCCGCAGTAGGCTCTTGGCAACGAACATAGAAACCTAAGAGCGTTGTATACATTCTTAACCTATCCAATTTAGCTTCACACAGGTGCAATTAGTGGAAGGATCTTTAACATGCCATAAATCTATGACATGGGACTGCCGGCTTTACTTCCCCTCCGAAGGAAGGCATACTGAGGGATATTTAACGCTCTTAAAAAATCCGACGGCTTCGGCCGGGTTTGAACCCGGTATCTTGGGCATAGAAGCTCAGCATGTTACCGACTACGCCACCAAAGCCGCCTGATAAAGTGGGAAGCGGCTTCGGTGACGTAACTGGTAGCATGCTGAATGTCTATGCCCAATGTCGCGATTTCAAAGCCGGCCGAAGTCGTCGGATTTTCTAAGAGCACTAGAATCCCTCAGTATGCTTTCCTTTGGAGGGGAAGTTCCAACGTTCGTTGCGAGTTGATGGTTGGGGTGGCATCTAGTAGCCATGTTCACAGCTAGGTGTCGTTGACGGTTGTACCTGGTAGCAACATTAGGAACTACTGCTTGAAATTGACCGTCTGCAGTACTTACATGAATTAAGACTAATACAGCCATTACAATTCACACCGTGTATCAGACAGATTCTACACTCACCCAAAGTACACGGGGTTAGATGACCGCGTTGTCGCAGCCCCTAAACTGAGGAACCAACCAGAGGTAGATTTCGTTATAAAGCTAACTATTGCAATGGGTACCATGTTTCGACTTCCGGAAAATTTCGACATATCTTCGCGTTTCACATCCCCAGGCCCCAAAACCACCGTCAGTTCAAAAGTTTACAATTAATTTATGTATGTATGTGTATATCAGTTTATTGTGGACACGATAACTGCCGTAATTTTGTACCAATCACTTTGAATTTTTTACCGAATACGTATACCTATAAAATCTCGGTCGAGTTCGTTACTGGGCTAAATCGGTCGTTGGGGGGTGAAAATGGGGGGCTTTTTTTTTTCGAAAAAGTGAAATATTGCTATAACTCTCTTAATATGTGAAATATTGAATCCGTTCAACATTCATACTATGTGTCGGATAAAGCCCAAAAATGTATGTTTGAAGTGGTTTTTTTATAGCACCAACCATTGACCAAAGGGGTGGGAAAAAGTGGGTTTTTCTGGAAACATTAATCATATCTCTCTTAATAGGCACAATATCAAAACCGTAGAAAATGGACAATATTCCCATAATAATTACCTAAAACTTTTGTCTGAAAGAATTTTTGATATAACCCACCATTATGCCAAGGGATGAGAAAAATAATTTCGGAATTATAAGAAAATGCCAAGACCTATCAGTGGTTGCCATGGCAACACTACTAAATTGATGAGGGATGAGCCATCAGACGTTGCCAAGATAACGCACTTGCACGAGATCAGATTCAGATTTCCATCTAAGTGTGAAGCGGCTTCGGTGACGTAACTGGTAGCATGCTGAATGTTTATGCCCAAGGTCGCGAGTTCAAAGCCGGCCGAAGTCGTCGGATTTTCTAAGAGCGCCAAAAATCCCTCAGTATGCTTTCCTTTGGAGGGGAAGTTCCAACGTTCGTTGCGAGTTGCTGGTTGCGGTGGCATCTAGTAGCCAAGTTCACAGCTAGGTGTCGTTGACGGTAGTACCTGGTAGCAACATTAGTAACTACTGCTTGAAATTGACCGTCTGCAGTCCTTACCTGAATTACAGACTAATACAGCCATCCCAAAGTACACGGGGTTACATGACCGCGTTGTCGCAGCCCCTAAACTGAGGAACCAACCAAAATCTCTGCGGTAGATATAATTTTGCGTGAAGAAGTAACAGACCGTTACATAGTTGCACATCAGTGTCGAAACCTAGCATAAGGACAGTGTGATCACAAGTATAAAAATGGACCCCAAATGACAAGAAGGTTACCGTTCCCATAAGACAATAAAATGTTTAAAATAAGCATAAAATGACGAAAAACAAAGTTAATTAAGCTTCAATTATAAAATACCTTCTCGCATTAAATGAGGTCTGATCCTTCTACGAAAATCTGCATATTCTGCCTATTTTCGCCTATCCCCAAGTTTGTCCGGTGAAATCTACCTCCGCCTTCCGGCGTGCCGAGAGGACTTTTTTTTTCCTTGGGTTTGTTCTATTTCAGTATTTTGTGCTACCCCCCTTTGCATCTATTAAAGCCTTTACCCTTCTGGGCATCTCTCAATGCAACTCTGGACAGTTTGTTATATGCGAGGATTATTGTACCACACTCCAAGAAGCTTTTCTAATAGTCTCGCCCTCAGGGGCTCACATCTAGTGGGACGTGGGTTGGCGACCACGGGATCCCAGCTGAGTCCGGCATTGCTTCCACTTACTTGTGCCGGGCTCCTCTCCGTCTTCTTTCCTGTCGACCTCACTTGGTCAACTCTTGTTCTCTTCCGACCCCGACGGTATTAGGGTAACCGAGGCCTAGGGAGTCTTTCACTTTCCCGCCTTCTTTGGCCGTACTCTCATCTTTCCTGATACCCTCGTTCTGTGAGGGGTCAGCCTTCTTTTTCTTTCCCTTTTACCTCCTGCCTTGTGCTCAAGGCCCTTAAGGAGGCCGGGTGTATGTAGCCCGGCACCCCTTCTGGTGCACCCTAGATAATGCTACACCCTCCGGGGCTCACGGCTGGTGAGTTCGGGAGTTGGCGACCCCGAGGGATTCCTGAGCTAGGTCCGTTTTCTCCTTTTGTCCCTTACCTTTGGGGCTGACCCTCTCCTCTCCTCTCCACTCCTCTTTTCCTTATATTTACTTTTCTCTTTAAGATTCCCGCACTGTTTTTGTTACTTGGTTCACCGTGTGTCTAAATTCCCTTCTAGCGATTTTTTTTTAAGGCATTTTTAATCTACGTTGCATTTTGTAAGTTTTTTTGATCTAAATTACATCTCACGATTGTTTTCAACTTCAATTGCATTTTGTAAAGATTGACAATCTAAATTGCTTTTTGGTAAGTCTTTCAATGCAAGTAGCTGGGCCTTTTAGTGAGAATTTTGAATTTGAATTGCTTTTTGCATACCTGCCAACTTTTACGGTTTATCCGTAAAATTTACGGAAATTGCAGCATTTTACGGTTTTACGGACGAACGGTGTCATTTTACGATTTCGCGGACAAAAATTTGAAACGATAATTTACATTCGATAATACCGCCCACTTCCGTACAATCGATTGTTTGCGTGGGTCGAAGGCAAGTCCACGATAGTCGATAACTCGTTCTTTGATATGATTCGTACTTTTAACCGTGTGATGGCTGTGTCGTCATCGTAATTGAATTTGAAGCCGGGATAACCGTTCTTGCATGTGAATCTTAGGTGTTGACAGGCTCTGCTTCACATATTCTTTGTTCCGCTCCGTTCGCTCGTTGCGATTTAAACCATATTCTTTGACCACGTTAGTTGTTCATTGTTCGCGAAGTTGGCGTTCCTTGAATGTTTTCGTCTTTTAAGGTTATGGCATATTTTAATGAAGCGTTCAAGTTTTTGGCTATAACTTCGTGCTTCGCAGTTTCCTGTATTCCTTGGACTAATTACATTCGTTCCACGTGTGTGTGTGTTTATTTTTTTCTACCATGTGCATATTCTATCTTCACGAGGTTGGCGTCGTGTTCATTTAATGGTTGGTGTGTTTTGACATGTTTTAATGAAGTGTTGGCTGTCTTAATTGTTTTATGTTATAATTTTATGTGACGTTCAGTGATCCAGGTTCCTTTCGATGTTTTAGTAGATATCGAGAATGAACAAATCCAACAAGAAACAGTACTTCCAGACATTTAAAGAATCATACTCGGTTGATTTTCCGTGCATACTAAAATCAAGAAAGAGATAAAAATTTGCCTTTTGCACGGTATGTGGGTGTGATATTAATATTGCATATGGTGGAAAAAACGATTTAAGTAATCATGTGAAGTGCGGTAAACACATTAGTTATGTTAAATCGAAGAAGATAGCAAGAAAATCAACACCTTTTTTGCTAAGTCTGGAAACGTTTACAGTGACGTAATTAGGGCCGAGTGTCTGTTTACTTCCTTTTTGGTGGAACACAATGTGCCCTTAAGTGCGGCTGATCATGCTGGAGCTTTATTTAAGAAGATGTTTCCCACATCAGAAGTTGCAAAGAAATATAGTTGTGGTCGCACGAAAACGACATGTATTGTAAATAAAATGGCAAAAAATGCATCATCTGAAGTTGTTAAGTGCCTTCAGAACGGACCGGATACAGATAAATTCCTTTTCTTTTCATCAGTGAGAAACTACTTTTATACTGCCTGTGACTACATCATCAACAAGTTTCCACTCAAGGATGACGTGTTAAAGAATGCTCAAGTTGCTAGGTTAGACAAAATTGAAGATTCACACTTATCTTCCATTCGTTTTTTCTTGGAAAAGTTTCCTATCATGTTATGCAAGGAAGAGAATGAAACTACAGATGAGGTGGTGAATGTGCTTCAGAGGCAGTTCACAGCTCTTCAGGTAGATGACTCTTTGGCTGCACATCAAGATGCTGCAAGTGATTCCAGTTGGGCACAAATATCAAGAATTCGTGGAGCCGATGGACTTCTTAAGTATAACGGAATTTTTAGAGTATTGCTCTCTATTCTCACCATACCCCATAGCTATGCAGAATGTGAATGTTTTTTTTTAGCTTTGTGAAGAATAATAGAACACAGTTCAGGTCATCCATGTCCAATGAATCTCTGGAGTCTATTTCTATTTTGAAGACCAGGAGTTCTGGTCCCTGTTATGACAAAACATTTTCTCAAGACTGTTTGCAGGAAGCTAAAAAGGCCACAACCATGACTTAAAAGTCGAACTAGCATGTGATTTGCAGTGTGTATTATATTATTTCTTGCCTGTGTTACGTTAAACAAGTTTTATTGTTTAAA
The DNA here is from genome assembly GCA_946902985.2 of Meconema thalassinum. Lineage (NCBI taxonomy): Eukaryota > Metazoa > Arthropoda > Insecta > Orthoptera > Tettigoniidae > Meconema > Meconema thalassinum. The sequence goes on along the minus strand of OX336392.1, from coordinate 496,938,237 downwards.
GCCTTTTTCAATTATCGTATATCAGCTTAATCTATCAAGGAAGTCCTGTTATGTCTGCTCCAAACCGATATTCACCACGCCTGCTGCTGATTAACATGGATTTCTTCTTGATTGTTATGTTCATCTACAAATCATGTAAGTAGATATGATTTCATTGAAGTATCCTGTTTAAAGCATGAATTATTGTATTTTGTAGCCCAGAAGTATTATTATTTTCGTCAAGCCGGGGTATGTCGAAAATCGTTAGATTTTTTTTGTCGCGCGTGAGTTTTACTGATAGCCCTTTTCAAAAGTTGGCAGGTATGCTTTTTGTAAGTATTTTCAACCAAAACCGCATTTCGCACGAATTTTGAATCTAAATTGCATTTTGTTTGGTGGGCATTTTGCACATATTTTGATTCTTAATTGCATTTTGTGGGTATTTTGAATCTAAATTACATTTTGTCAAGTATTTTCAATCTAAATTGCATTTTGTAAGTATTGTCAATCCACATGAGTCGTTTGAATCTACCGTACATTTTGTAAGCATTTTCAACTTCAATTGCATTTTGTAAGTATTTTGAATTTCAATTGCACTTGGTGAATAATTTGGATTGGAACTGGGATAGAGCCTATTTCAATCTGAATTGCATTGTGTATTTTCAATTTCAATTGCATTTTGTAAGTATTTTGAACCTCACTTGCATTTTGTACGTAATTTCGATCTCATTTGCATTTTGTAAGTATTTTGAATTTCAATTGCATTTTGTAGGTATTTCGACGCTACATTGCATTTTGTACGTATTTTGAACCTAGCCTTCATTTTGTGGGTATATTTCAATATATTCCTTTTGTGAATCTTTTCGTTCTAAATTCCCTTTTGTGAGAACATTTTGTGAGTTGTTTCAATCTGAGTTCCTTTTTGTAAGTATTTTCTGTCTCACTTAATTTTCGTTCTGGTTTCCATTTCACTATCATTTTCGCTATCACCCAGATCATTAGGGGCTGATAACCTAGATGTTAGGCCCCTTAAAACAACAATTATCATCATCATCATCTAATAGTCTCCCTTTTGTAGTTATAGTTTCTTTTGCTATTTCTCGCTTTACCAACTCCCACACATTTTCGATCGGATTCATGTCAGGGGAATTTCCTGGCCATGACAATAACGGTATGTTGTGACGTTGCAGAAAATCCTTGACCGACTTAGCCGTGTGGCAGGGTCATACTTGCCAACCCTTCCGATTTATTCGGAAACTTTCCGAATTTTCACCTCGTCTTCCGATTTTCTTAATTATTATTTCTTCCGAATATCGGGCCCCTGTGATATATTGTAAAAGAAAAAGGAACTGCAACTAATTTCCATTCTCAAGGAAATTCTCTCGTAAGTCCTAATTGCTTTTGTGATTTGCGTAACCTTGTTTTTTGTGTAAGTTCCTAGCTTGGCAGTGAGCTCCATAGCTGCGATCTCGGAATGGTGAGTCAGCTGATCGGCCTACCGCATACTGATTGGTGGTATTTTACGGACAAACCGGTGTCGTGCCTACGCGGATTGGTCGAGGCTGGCCACGTTACTGTGCAGAAGGGGATTGAAACCTTGTATGCTACGTGCGGCGATTGTGATGCAGATTCAAAATTTATTAATATTTTAAAATATGAACCTTTCGCGATTTCCACTGATGGTAGCAATGATAGAGATAGTAAGCTGTATCCTGTCGTCGTGTCATTTTTCAACAAAGAATCGAAGATGATTAAATAATTGTTTGCTATCCATGGAAAATTTGGAAGGTGACTCGACTGGTGCTAACATTGGAAATTTGCTTCTGCGTCTTCTGGAAAGGCAAACTGTTTAGCTTTTAGTGCAAACAATGCCCCTGTTATGATAGGGAGTAAAAATGGTGTTGCCAAAAAAGACTGTGAAGATGAGCACCAAGCAATGGATGCATTACAATGCCAGTTTTGTGCTCTCGAAATGGAGGATTTGCCATCTTCTATTGTTGAAGGAAAAAGCGCAGATTGTTCTTGGTCTGCAATAGGGGATATACGAGGTGGAGATGGGTGTCTGAAATATGACAGACTAGCTGGAGTAATGCTGTCAATATTAACAATCCCACACAGCAACGTTGAATGTGAGAGATTGTTTAGCCAGGTGAAGAAGACAAGGACACAATTCCGATCTCTGAATGACGAAAACCTCAACAACCTGTTACTGGTTAAATCAAGCCTAAGAGGAAATTGCTACGAGCAGCAGTACGACAGGACATTTTTGAAGAGAGCAAAGTTGGCTACAAGGTCTGCATTAAATCAGTAAGCGATCTCAAGATTACCATCCACATGTATATACATCTCCTAATCATAATTAGGTAAGTTGTCCATGGTAATTAAGTCTGACGAAACGTGAATATGTGGTAGCGAATGCGAAGTGTGATCCATCAGAATGATTGTATGCAGTTTCTTTAAACACCCAATTATGTTCTCTTACGTTTAAATATTGCCCATATGTACTACTCGATGATTGATGATTGTGTACATTTTTGTGAATTTTATGCTGAATTCATACTTTGCCAATAAAGACCCTCTTTCGCCCACGCAATGGTATACTGCGCATGATGAAATCTATATTTTTAAAAAATCTTCCTATTTTTTACTTCCGAAGGTTGGCAGGTTTGCAGGGTGCTCCATCTTGCATAAAAGTCATATTTCTCCCATTCGGTAACCATTCCTGTATCTGAGGCAGCAGCCCTGTACTCAAAATGTTTTTGTACTGGTCCTGGCTCATTATGCCATCCACTATATGAAGACGTCCCGTTCCTTCACCACTGATTACTGACCAGACCATTACCTTATCAGGATGCTTCACCATCTGAGAAACACAATCTGGGTGATATTTTTCATCTGACCTGCGACGAACAAACTGGGCTTTCTGTGCAAGTACTTCAAAGGTTGACTCGTCACTGAAGCAAACCTAAAAATTAAGAGAGCACAACATTAACTCCTTACATAACCTCTAAAAACCCATCCAAAACCCTCCATAAATATTGTAGGTGAGCACTTACTGACTTCCAGTAGTTAATATCATGATCCTCGTGTTCCTTGGCCCAATTTAATCGCTTGGCCATCATAGCAGGTGTAAGCCTTGGTTTTTTGCAAGGTCTGTGGGCTTTCAGGTCTAAATCTTTCAGTTTTTGGTGTGTTGTTCGATCAGAAACATGGACTCCTCTTGCTTCCAGTTCAGTCTTTAACATTTTCACCATTGGAGAGCGGTTTTGTTTACAAACATTGGTGAGGCATCGCTCACCACGCTGTGTTAAAAGTGGTGGTTTTCTGCCACAGTGTCCTTTCTTTTTTACTCCAAGATCCTCACCAAAGGTCACTTTCTTACTAATACGGTTCACAGTACTTTGCGAAACACCCAGTTTATTACCGATTTCACGCTGGGAATACATTCCTGTTCCAATAAGAATTTTTATTTGTGCCCTTTTCCGAGGTGTTAAGTCACCAGACATCCTAACCTAAAAAAATTAAAATAAACCATTCATATTACTAATATCACCAGAAATCAAAGTGAATTGCATTAAAAGATCACCAAATACTGTTTAGGAAATGAAATACCACGAGTATTGCAACTTACCTACGAGTTACAGTGTTGAGCAAACAATAAACAAACGCTCCTTGCAATGCACCAAATATCAGCCAGCTGTCAACAATTGAATATCGACAACAGTTGAAACAACTGAGCAACAGTATGCAATTGTACCAACTGTAAATACTAAATAATTCAATACAGCACCATTTTATGCATGTACCGAGCTTTTAAACCACTTTTAGAGGCCTTCAAACACTAGAATTTAAAGAATATCTTACTGAGCCTATTAATTTGGCCGGGGACTGTAGGGTAGAAGGGGGGATTGCACGCACCAGATGTTGCCGCATTATAATTCCAAAGACAATTGATGTATAACTTGGAAACTCAACTCCCAGTGTACATAGCTGCCCTCCCCGTATATTACGTCCCTGATACATCAATATGTGCGCATTAGTAACAGTTGAAACCTGAAGTGCAAAGCAAATAAGAAAATTGTCGTTGAATGAGCTAGAAACACGGGATCATTTACATAATTTAACATATGTTTCTAGTGCTGTTGTGATAATGAACAGTAATTTCAATTGGTAATGACTTCCAAATTAATATGAAATAAGGTGTGAAAATGACATTTTGTGCAAGCGTAGAATCCTGGTTCGAAATTTAACAATTACAGTTTTGAGCCGGCTATTGGTTAATACTGAAACTAGTACCAGCTGAGGGTTAATGTGTTTAATAACCCACGATTTGATATTTTCAAGTGCTGCTACAACTCGAGGCCTTCTGATGGAGTGAATAAAATGTAACTTCATTTTTGTTGCAGGTGCGTACTGGCGGTGGAGGTGGCCAAAACTGAGCTTATGAAGAACGATGTCATAAAAGACAGCTGTATGAAATTGGTTGAAAATGTAATCGAGAGTATAGCATTCCATCAGGGAAGATTTTCTCCTCACCTGTTCACCAGGGTCTCTCAACTAGTGTAACGTGGGTTGGCGGGGCGGTTCAGCGCCGTTTCTCTTCCTCTCCTGCATACAAGGCAGCTCAGCCATCTGCTGGCAATTCCGCTCCTACCATCAGCAAAGGAGCGGTGCCAGCTGGAGCAGCCTCGTTTTGCAAGGACCTGACGTCTGTGGGGAAGGGACCACCTACTTCCCCGAATAGACGTCTGCGTCGGTCTAGAAAGAAGCATGCTCGGGGCGTGTCGGGGACAAGTACCCAGTCTTCGGACAGGGAGAAAGTCCCTAGACACCGCTCTCGCTCTTTTCCAAGAGCGAGACTCGTGAGGTCCGACGACGACTGCGCGCAACCCAAGAGAGCGCCCGCTCCATTTTCTTAGTCTTCGGAAGGAGATGTGGAGATTGAGGTGTGCTCTCCTGCCCCATCATCTCCAACTAGAGATGGGGAAGGGTGGCAAACGGTCAAGCATAAGTAGAAGACCCACCTCTACTTAAGTCCACACCATGGCACTATTACAATGGAACTGTAATAGCTATTCTGTTCATCTCGCTGAGTTACGACAATTAATATCTTCGTACTAGGCAACCATTGTCTATCTTCAGGAATCCAGGTTTCGTCCTGGACATGAGACAACAATGCGTCACTTCAAACTCTTCTCTAGAGACCGGGAGGGCGGAGCTGTGGCCGCTGGTGGCGTCTGCACTCTTGTCCACTCTAGCCTCTTTAGTGAAGAGGTGCCGTTGCGTACTCAGCTAGAGGCAGTTGCAGTTCGTACTTCGTTGCCAGTAATGGCAACAGTATGTAACGTGTACATCCCGCCAGATTCTCAGCCGGATTACGACCAGCTGGTGGATCTAGTCTCTCAGCTCCCCCCTCCTTTCCTCCTTCTGGGAGATGTTAATGCCCACAACACCATCTGGGGCTCCGCTACTACTAGCGGTAAAGGGAGAGCTTTTGAGAGGCTGATCAGGCGGCTGGACCTGTGCCTGTTGAACACAGGGGAACCTACGCACTTCTCTATTGCACACAGTACTTATTCAAGTACCGATATTACCCTGTGCAGTCGTGCGCTGGTTCCCCTGCTACAGTGGGGTGTACACACATGACCTTTGTAATAGTGCCCCCCCCCCCCAGGGGCTCACATCTTGTGGGCGTGGGTTGGCGACCACGGGGCCCTAGCTGAGTCCGGCATTGCTTGCACTTACTTGTGCCGGGCTCCTCTCTGTCTTCTTTCCTGTCGACCTCACATGGTCAACTCTTGTTCTCTTCTGACCCCGACGGTATTAGGGTATCCGAGGCCTAGGGAGTCTCTTCCTTTCCCGCCTTAATTGGCCCTTGTCTCATCTTTTCTGATATCCTCCTTCTGCGAAAGGGTCAGCCTTCTTTTTCTCTTCCTTTTACCTCCTGCCTTGTGCTCTAGGCCCTTAAGGAGGCAGGGTGTATGTAGCCCCACCACTTCTGGTGCACCCTAGATAATGCTACACCCTCAGGGGCTCACGGCTGGTGAGTTCGGGAGTTGGCGACCCCGAGGGATTCCTGAGCTGGGTCCGTTTTCCCCTTTTGTCCCTTACCTTTGGGGCGGACCCTCTCCTCTTTCACTTTCCTATATGCCTTTCATGGCTCTCCTTCCTTCCAAGTCCCTCAATCCGCCTTCTCCGAGGGTTGAGGGCATTTCTTTTCCTTCTGTCCTTTTATTTGCCTTACTATCCTTTATTTTTTCCTTTTCTTCTTCTAGTATGTAGGTTAGTAGTTAGTTTTAGTTTTAAGTTCGTTTTCATTCTCATCTTCACGATCACCCAAACCATCAGGGGCCGATAACCTAGATGTTAGGCCCCTTAAAACAACAATTATCATCATCATCATCTCCTCTTTCACTTTCCTATCTGCCTTTCATGGATCTCCTTCCTTCCAAGTCCCTCAATCCGCCTTCTTCGAGGGTTGAGGGCATTTCTTTTCCTCCTGTCCTTTATTTGCCTTATTCTCCTTTGGTTTTCCATTTCTTCTTCTAGTATGTAGGTTAGTAGTTAGTTTTAGTTTTAAGTTCGCATTTCATTTTCATCTTCACAATCACCCAAACCATCAGGGGCCGATAACCTTGATGTTAGGCCCCTTAAAAAAACAATTATCATCATCATCATCATGTAATAGTGACCATTTTCCAATTATCGTTACTCTTCCGAACCAGAGAGCCATTGAGTTACCAAGTCGATGGCCTCTCCGTCGGGCTGATTGGCCAACTTTCACGGCACGTGCGGTGTTTGCCGAAGATACCTTTGAGAGTGTCAACGATCATACCATTCACATAACGAATGGTATTTTGACTGCTGCTGAGGAAACAATACCTTCCTCATCCGGCAACTCACGCCGGAAGCTTGTCCCTTGGTGGACAGCCGAGATTGCAGCAGCGATTAAAGATCGTCGACGTGCTTTCAAATGCTATCGGAGGCAAAACACTATGGCCAACCTTATCACCTTCAGAAGGATGCGTGCTAGAGCCCGATATCTGATTCGGGAGAGTAAGAAAACGACGTGGGAAAAGTGTGTCGTCCATGACGGCGCATACTCCTTCATCTCAAGAGTGGACTAAGCTTCGTCGGATCTCCGGACTCCCGACATCACTGTCGATACCCAGAGTGTCCATCAATGGAGACATCATCACGGACCATCTCGCCATTGCCAACAGCATTGGCTCGCACTTCTCCGATGTATCCTGCTCCGGGAGTTACGATCCTACATTTCTGACTCTGAAGCGGGAGGCAGAGACTCACCCCTTGTCCTTTGCCACTGCTGCTTCGGAGTCCTATAATGTACCATTCTCTGAATGGGAACTGCGCAGTGCGCTGTCACTGTGCAAGGATACGGCTCCTGGACCGGATAACATACATAATCAAATGTTAAAACATCTGTGCGAATCCAGTATAAAACAACTGTTGATCCTCTTCAATCGTATATGGATTGAAGGGGAGTTTCCATCTCAATGGCGAGAGGGGATCGTGATACAGATTCCTAAGGCTGGAAAGGATCCCAAGTTTGTAAGCAGCTATAGGCCCATTTGTTTGACAAATGGCCTATGTAAGCTGCTCGAAAAGATGGTGAACCGCCGACTGGTGTGGTTCTTGGAGGATAAAGGTCTCCTGTCTGAGTACCAATGTGGGTTTCGCTCTCATAGGTCCACCACTGACCATCTGGTGCGACTTGAGAGCGCCATACAGGAGGCTTTTTTCCGAAAGCAGCACCTAGTCACGGTTTTCTTTGACCTCGAGAAAGCCTACGACACCACATGGCGCTACGGGATCCTTTCCACCCTTCACAAGTGGGGACTCCGTGGTAACTTACCGACTTTCATTGCGAATTTCATGTCCGTCCGACTCTTCCGTGTAAGGGTCGGTAGGACATTATTGCAATACTATACCCAAGAAAATGGAGTTCCTCAGGGTTCAGTGCTGAGTGTCACCTTGTTTGCGATTGCCATTAATGGCATTGTTGTCGCCGCCGGGTCCGCGGTAGTTCCATCGCTGTATGTAGACGATTTAGCTCTGCATTACAGCTCTGGAAGTATGGCGGTCGTGGAACGGCAATTGCAGCTAGCTATCAACCGGGTCGACAGGTGGGCTCACGACCGGGGTTTTCGTTTTTCAGCAGGTAAAACCTCCGTCGTCCATTTTTGTCGGCTACGGAGGCTACATTTACACCCTGAACTACATCTCAGGAATGCTGCGTTGCCGTTGGTTGACACTTATCGCTTCCTGGGGCTCCATTTTGACAGCAAGTTAACGTGGCAGCACCATATACGGCAATTGAAAATGACATGTCTCAGGAAACTGAACATGCTCAGGTTTCTTAGTGGCACTACGTGGGGGGCTGACCGTGCGGTGCTGCTACGGTTCTACCAAGCCCTCGTCCTGTCCCGGCTAGACTATGGTTCTGCGGCATACGGTTCAGCAAGGCCGGCAACCTTGAAAATGCTGGACAGTATCCACCATAGTGGCGTTAGGATGGCTACCGGGGCCTTCCGGACCAGCCCGATACCCAGCCTACTCGCCGAATCGGGTGTTCCACCTTTAAATTATAGACGCCAACATATGCTTTTAGCATATGCTGCCAATGTGCGTCAAATGCCGCAACACCCGACCTATCAAGCTCTCTTCGGTACCCAAAACCACCAGGGGTACGCCAACCGGCCGAGTGGCACGAGGCCGGTTGGTATTAGACTTGATAGCTCGTGTACTGAAATAGGAGTGGCTGTAGGTCCCTGTATGATCCGGACATGTAGCGAGGTGCCTCCGTGGCAAGTCCCGCGTCCGGAAATTCGGTTAGATCTTCACTAAGGTCCTAAGGTGAACACGGATGCGTCCGTTTACCGGAGGCAGTTCCACAGCATAGTTCACCAATTTCCGGACGCTGGCATTGTATACACGGATGGTTCGAAGGTGGACGAGAAGGTGGGTTGTGCTTACGTTATTGATGGTGCAAATACCAAGATCTCTTTGCCTGAGGCCTGTAGTGTGTTTACTGCGGAGCTCGTTGCCATCTATGAAGCTCTGCAGTTTGCACTACAGGATGCACGAATCCACTTTCTCGTGTGTACCGACTCTTTGAGTTCGTTGCAGTCAGTTGCTACATGTTTCCCGCAACACCCCCTAGTGCAGCGAATCCACGACCTACTAGCCGGGCTGTGCCACGCTGACACTCAAATCACCTTTCTGTGGCTTCCAAGCCACATGGGAATTGCGGGAAATAAGTTAGAGGATCAAGCTGCAAAAGAGGCGGTATCACTACCTCCTCGACCAATGGAGGTACCCGCTAGAGATATTCGCTCTCAGTTACGCCTACAAGTTCTGGCTTTTTGGGAGAGTCAGTGGCTAGCTGACCCACTGCCCAGTAAACTGAGAGCGATCAAGGGAACTACTCGCGTGTGGCGGAGCTCCTTCCGGGCCCGGAGAGAGTCAGTCATTTTGTGTAGGCTAAGGATAGGTCATACAAGATCCACCCACTCGTACCTAATGAGAAGGGAAGACCCCCCACTTTGTACCTGTGGAGCCGTATTCACCGTGGCCCACATTTTCATCCAGTGTGTGGATCTTGCTGACTTACGAAGAAACTTTGGTTTGCAGATGACACTCAAACTTATATTAGCCGATGATGCGGTGGCTGCTGATCGCGTTATCCGCTTTATAAGTGAGTGTGGGTTAGGGCCAGCAATCTAAATTTTCCAGTGAACATTGACTCAACGACTTGTTCGTTTTTGAATGATAATGTTTTGTTTTTTCCGTAATTTTTGTTTATTTTTATAATTTTTATTTTTTATTTAATTGTTTGTTTTATTAATTTTTGGTCTTTTTAAATGTAGATGTCCACCTCAAAATTTTAAATTCAATTCAAAATTTGTATTCTTTAATCTGTGTTAAGAGGGGCAGATGACCTCGTAGTTCCGCCCCTTAAAACAACAATAACTAACTATCACTTCCTGGCGAGCGACCTTGGTTTGAAGGGCGCGCCACCATACATTCTGCCGCGTAGGCCTACATATTTGTTTCTCAAACTCGTTTAATCACAATGTCGAAAGCAGCAAAAAAAAAAGACGTGAAATGACTTCTTGTACCCGGCATACCCATGAAGGGGATCTTTTGTGTGCTTGTGACGAAGTCTACCTCTCACCACAAACACTGAACAGCGGTCGTTTTTATTACAGCTGAAGCTATTTCTTCTTCGTCTGGGCTGTCTCCCACTTCTCCAATAACATCATGCTGTGCATAGTCCGTATCACTACCGAAAATATCGCTCCCTAAACATCACTTCCACTACTGTCATCTATCAGACCAATAATATCTACACCCGTAAGAGAATGAGACAGTCCGGCAATTATTCATCTGCGACTGAGTAACCTCTAGCCTACGAAGCAAAAGTTATCTACTAAGTAATTGCTATCGGTGCTTCCCCTTCATAAGTGACTAAAACTGTCAAGTTAGATATAGTTCACAAAACAATCTCGAGATGGAAGGAAAGGATGTGGTACCTTCTAAAGCAACTAACCTGAAACTCAATAGAGCGCGTTTCATGTTCCTTCGCTGATCGATATGAGTCGTCAAAAGCAACGGATATCGATCAACTTCGTATTAGTTCTAATTATGAAACAGAGATGGCATGAAAGTACATAACTTCTCGGTTTATAACGTGAAAGAAGATCCGGCGAAGCAGCAGGGTTTCATGCGTAATAGGCATTCTAACTTCCGCCTGCACCGGACGTTTGTGGTACGTCGAACCGGCTGAACGAGTAGAGTCCAGCGGACGTACAGTGTACGGCCAACCGGCTTGAGGGGTTAACGGTCACGTTAAACTACAAGCTTCCTTCCTTTTTTTTCCCACTGACTTTGGGGCGAGCCCTCTCCACTTCCCCTTTCCTATCTGCCTTTCATGGCTTTCCTTCTTTAGAAGTCCCTTAATCATTCTTCAAGGGTTGAGGGCATTTCTTTTCTTCCTGTCCTTGACTTGTCTTATCCTTTATTTGTTTACCATTTCTTCTTCTAGTATTTAAGTTTGTGGTTAGTATTAGTTATAGTTTTCATTCTCATCTTTCACTATCACACAAACCATTAGGGGCCGATAACCTAGATGTTAGGCCCCTTAAAACAGTATAATCATCATCTCTTCTATTACAAGCTTCAAATATCACGTGTCCCATATTCACTTACGGATCACCTAGATCCCTCACCATCAAATAAACATACCAATGTCATTAATTATTTTACTTCACAAGATCCAAAATTATCACTTTTCATAATTATTTACTGATCAAAAATCATGTGGGTATCCTTCCAGCAGGCTCTGTAGGATTTTTATGAACAATATGCCTCCATCGGTTCCTATCATTATCGAGTTCCTCTCCTTCCACATCCTGCACTGTTCCTTTCTCGATAAGGTCTGCGTTTACATGGTCCAGCCACCTCCTTGTTGAACGTCCAACAGGTATCCTTCCAGGTATTGCCATTTCCAAGTACTGTCTGGGGATTCTCTTCTCCTCCATCCTCTGCACCTGCCCAAACCATTTGAACTGTGCAATGGGTAGTCGTTCTTCCATCGTATAGGTCACTTGCATGTCATACCTAATGCACTCATTTTAAAATCTGTCTCATCTTGTTTTTTTGCATATCCGATTGTAAAAACTTCATTTCACATGCTTGCAGTTTGCTGATGTCCGTTTCAATAACACACAGGTCTCCAACCCATATGTCATAATTGGTAGGAGGTAAGATTTGAACAATGTTTGCCTTTGACGGGCACTGCTTTGTCCCACACTAGGTTTCGTATCTGATAAGAACGTGGAACCTTTTGTCACTCTGTTCTTGATTTCCAATTTAGCACTCCCCTAGTTCGATACAATACCGGTACTTCCAAGATACCCCTCAGGGATCACATCTAGTGGGACGTGGGTTGGCGACCACGGGACCTCAGCTGCATCCGGCATTGCTTCCACTTACTTGTGCCGGGCTCCTCTGTTTTCTTTCCTGTCGACCTCCCTTGGACACCTCTTGTTCTCTTCCGACCCCGACGGTATTACGTAGCCCCACCACTTTGGTGCACCCTAAATAATGCTACACCCTCAGGTGCTTACGGCTGGTGAGTTCTGGAGTTGGCGACCCCGAGGGATTCCTGAGCTGGGTCCGTTTTCCACTTTGTCCCATACCTCCTCTCCTCTTTTCCTTATATTTCCTTTTCTCTTTAAGATTCCCACACTGTTTTTGTTACTTGGTTCACCGTGTATCTAAATTCCCTTTTAACGATTTTTAAGGCATTTTTAATCTACGTTGCATTTTGTAAGTTTTTTTCGATCTAAATTACATCTCGCGATTGTTTTCAACCTCAATTGCATTTTGTAAAGATTGGCAATCTAAATTGCTTTTTAGTAAGTCTTTCAATGCAGGTAGACGGGCCTTTTAGTGCGTATTTTGAATTTCAATTGCATTTTGTAAGTATTTTCATCCAAACCCTCATTTCGCACGAATTTTGAATCTAAATTGCATTTTGTTTGGTGGGCATTTTGCACATATTTTGATTCTCAATTGCATTTTGTTGGTATCTTGAACCTAAATTACATTTTGTCAAGTATTTTCAATCTAAATTGCATTTTGTAAGTATTGTCAATCCACATGAGTCGTTTGAATCTACCGTATATTTTATAAGCATTTTCAATTTCAATTGCATTTTGTAATTATTTTGAATTTCAATTGCACTTTGTGAATAATTTGGATTGGAACTGGGATAGGGCCTATTTCAATCTGAATTGCATTGTGTATTTTCAATTTCAATTGCATTTTGTAAATATTTTGAACCTCAATTGCATTTTGTACGTATTTTCGATCTCATTTGCATTTTGTAATTATTTTGAATTTCAGTTGCATTTTGTAAGTATTTCGACGCTACATTGCATTTTCTACGTATTATGAATCTAGCCTACGTTTTGTGTGTGTTTTTCAATCTATTCTTTTTGTGAATCTTTTCGTTCTAAATTCCCTTTTGTAAGACCATATTGTGAGTTGTTTCCATCTGAGTTTCTCTTTGTACGTTTTTTTCGTCTCACATAATTTTCGTTCTGGTTTCCATTTCATTCTCATTTTTGCAATCACCCAGATCATTAGGGGCCGATAACCTAGATGTTAGGCCCCTTAAAACAACAAGTATCATCATCAACTTCCAAGATACTTGAAGCTTTCTACGCATTCAACTCTTGTTCTTTTCCGACCCCGATGGTATTAGGGTATCCGAGGCCTAGAGAGTCTCTTCCTTTCCCGCTTTAATTGGCCCTTGTCTCATCTTTTCTGATACCCCCTGTCTGCGAGGGGTCAGCCTTCTTTTTCTCCCCCAGGGGCTCACATCTAGTGGGTTGTGGGTTGGCGACCACGGGGCCCCAGCTGAGTCCGGCATTGCTTCCACTTACTTGTGCCGGGCTCCTCTCTGTCTTCTTTCCTGTCGACCACACTTGGTCAACTCTTGTTCTCTTCCGACCCCGACGGTATTAGGGTATCCGAGGCCTAGGGAGTCACTTCCTTTCCCGCCCTAATTGGCCCTTGTCTCATCTTTTCTGATTCCCTCCTTCTGCGAGGGGTCAGCCTTCTTTTTCTTTTCATGTTATCTCCTGCCTTCTGCTTAAGGCCCTCAAGGAGGCCGGGTGTATGTAGCCCCACCACTTTTGGTGCACCCTAGATAATGCTACACCCTCAGGGGCTCACGGCTGGTGAGTTCGGGAGTTGGCGACCCCGAGGGATTCCTGAGCTGGGTCCGTTTTCCCTTTTTGTCCCTAACCTTTGGGGCGGACCCTCTCCTCTTTCACTTTCCTATCTGCCTTTCATGGCTCTCCTTCCTTCCAAGTCCCTCAATCCCCCTTCTTCGAGGGTTGAGGGCATTTCTTTTCCTCCTGTCCTTTATTTGCCTTATTCTCCTTTAGTTTTCCTTTTCTTCTTCTAGAATGTAGGTTAGTAGTTAGTTTTAGTTATAAGTTTGCTTTTAATTTTCATCTTCACGATCACCCAAACCATCAGGGGCCGATAACCTAGATGTTAAGCCCCTTAAAACAGTAATTATCATCATCATCAACCTTTGTTTGCCTTACTCTCCTCTAGTTTTCCATTTCTTCTTCTAGTATATAAGTTAGTAGTTAGTTTTAGTTTTAAGTTCGCTCTTCATTTTTCATCTTCACGATCTCCCAAACCATCAGGGGCCAATAGACTAGATGTTAGGCCCCTTAAAACAACAATTATCATCATCATCTCGTTGGAATACTCCGGCATATCCAAGGTGGACTCCATTAAGTACCTAAGTTGTTGTCGCAGCCTGCAGTACCTCAATCTATTGGGCTGTATGGAACTTGGAGTTGATGCCATGAATAAGATGGTAACCCTGAGAAAAGTCTAACAACTCATCCTAGACCGTTGCGATGATGTTCGTGGATTCCCCTTCCATTTGGTCTCGCAGCACAATAAGGATATCACCTATATCCGTATGTACGAGTCCGGGAATGTCAAATAGGAATGTGTCAAGAAACTCCACGCAGGGAGTGGACTTGTGATAAATACGTTCGATAGCCCTATTCGGTATCGTTGTAATTGTGGGTATTGTTCGCACATGTTGTTAGGGAAACTTCCCCTTACTTAGTTGTACATTGTAGTCGCTCGCACTTAAAGTGAACAAGGAAACTCGAAATATGTGCCCCCCAGGGGCTCACATCTAGTGGGTTGTGGGTTGGCGACCACGGGGCCCCAGCTGAGTCCGGCATTGCTTCCACTTACTTGTGCCGGCTCTTCTCTTTCTTCTTTCCTGTCGACCTCCCTTGGTCAACTCTTGTTCTCTTCCGACCCCGACGGTATTAGGGTATCCGAGGCCTAGGGAGTCTCTTCCTTTCCCGCCTTAATTGGCCCTTGTCTCATCTTTTCTGATTCCCTCCTTCTGCGAGGGGTCAGCCTTCTTTTTCTTTTCATGTTATCTCCTGCCTTCTGCTAAGGCCCTCAAGGAGGCCGGGTGTATGTAGCCCCACCACTTTTGGTGCACCCTAGATAATGCTACACCCTCAGGGGCTCACGGCTGGTGAGTTCGGGAGTTGGCGACCCCGAGGGATTCTTGAGCTGGGTCCGTTTTCCCTTTTTGCCCCTTACCTTTGGGGCGGACCCTCTCCTCTTTCACTTTCCTATCTGCCTTTCATGGCTCTCCTTCCTTCCAAGTCCCTCAATCCGCCTTCTTCGAGGGTTGAGGGCATTTATTTTCCTCCTGTCCTTTATTTGCCTTATTCTCCTTTAGTTGTCCATTTCTTCTTCTAGTATGTAGGTTAGTAGATAGGTTTAGTTTTAAGTTCGCATTTCATTTTCATCTTCACGATCACCCAAACCATCAGGGGCCGATAACCTAGATGTTAGGCCCCTTAAAACAACAATTATCATCATCATCATCATCATCATCGAAATATGTGTCCATCGAGTCCGAGAAAAAAAAAAAAAAGGCTGTGAGATGTAACTGTAGCGGCCATAGTACTCACTATTTTAATATGTGGCACTGATGATATGTACACTACCCTCAGTGATTGTTCTACTCTCACATGTTACACTCACTAGTGCTGCATTTACACGGACTCGTTACTCCAGCTGCTATGGTCAACGAATTTGCGCAGCCAAGGAAGTCTGCACTCGTACCGAAATCGCACAATATGTGTCGGCTCCGTACCCTCCTGTTTTCTTGTCTGAAAGATCCACGAGTTTTTTGTTGTTGTTGAGATGATTACTCCCAGGGGCTCACATCTTGTGGGCGTGGGTTGGCGACCACGGGGCCCCAGCTGAGTCCGGCATTGCTTCCACTTACTTGTGCCGGGCTCCTCTCTGTCTTCTTTCCTGTCGACCTCACTTGGTCAACTCTTGTTCTCTTCTGACCCCGACGGTATTAGGGTATCCGAGGCCTAGGGAGTCTTTTCCTTTCCCGCCTTAATTGGCCCTTGTCTCATCTTTTCTGATACCCTCCTTCTGCGAGGGGTCAGCCTTCTTTTTCTCTTCCTTTTACCTCCTGCCTTGTGCTCTAGGCCCTTAAGGAGGCAGGGTGTATGTAGCCCCACAACTTCTGGTGCACCCTAGATAATGCTACACCCTCAGGGGCTCACGGCTGGTGAGTTCGGGAGTTGGCGACCCCGAGGGATTCCTGAGCTGGGTCCGTTTTCCCCCTTTGTCCCTTACCTTTGGGCCGGACCCTCTCCTCTTTCACTTTCCTATATGCCTTTCATGGCTCTCCTTCCTTCCAAGTCCCTCAATCCGCCTTCTCCGAGGGTTGAGGGCATTTCTTTTCCTTCTGTCCTTTTATTTGCCTTATTCTCCTTTAGTTTTCCATTACTTCTTCTAGTATGTAGGTTAGTAGTTAGCTTTAGTTTTAAGTTCGCTTCTCATTTTCATCTTCACGATCACCCAAACCATCAGGGGCCGATAACCTAGATGTTAGGCCCCTTCAAACAACAATTATCATCATCATCATTGAGATGATTAATCCAACAATGCGCATGCTGTATAAATTGTGCTTTATTAATAAAGGCCCCCCAGGGGCTCACATCTAGTGGGACGTGGGTTGGCGACCGCGGGACGCAGCTTCATCCGGCATTGTTTCCACTTGTGTTGGGCTCCCCTCCATCGTCTTTCGTATCGGCCTCCCTTGGTCAACTCTTGTTCTTTTCCGACCCCGACGGTATTAGGGTACCCGAGGCCTAGGGAGTCTCTTCCTTTCCCGCCTTAATTGGCCCTTGTCTCATCTTTCCTGACACCCTCCTCCTTTGAGGGGCCAGCCGTCTTTTTCTTTTCCTTTTACCTCCTTCCTTGTGCTCAAGGCCCTTAAGGAGGCAGGGTGTATGTAGTCCCACTACTTCTGGTGCACCGTAGATAATGCTACGTCCTCAGTGGCTCACGGCTGGTGAGTTAGGGAGTAGGCGACGCCCAGGGATTCCTGAGCTGGGTCCGTTTTTCCTGTTTGTCCCTTACCTTTGGGTTGGACCCTCTCCTCTTTCACTTTCCTATCAGCCTTTCATGGCTCTCCTTCCTTCCAAGTCCCTCAATCCGCCTTCTTCGAGGGTTGAGGGCATTTCTTTTCCTCCTGTCCTTTATTTGCCTTATTCTCCTTTGGTTTTCCTTTTCTTCTTCTAGGATGTAGGTTAGTAGTTAGTTTTAGTTATAAGTTTGCTTTTAATTTTCATCTTCACGATCACCCAAACCATCAGGGGCCGATAACTTAGATGTTAAGCCCCTTAAAACAGTAATTATCATCATCATCAACCTTTGTTTGCCTTACTCTCCTCTAGTTTTCCATTTCTTCTTCTAGTATATAAGTTAGTAGTTAGTTTTAGTTTTTAAGTTCGCTTTTCATTTTCATCTTCACGATCACCCAAACCATCAGGGCCCGATAACCTGGATGTTAGGCCCCTTAAAACAACAAATATCATCATCATCATCATCATCATCATCATCATCATTTTGTAAGACCATATTGTGAGTTGTTTCCATCTGAGTTTCTCTTTGTACGTTTTTTCCGTCTCACAAAATTTTCGTTCTGGTTTCCATTTCATTCTCATTTTCGCTATGACCCAGATCATTAGGGGCCGATAACCTAGATGTTAGGCCCCTTAAAACAACAATTATCATCATCATCATCAGGGGCTCACGGCTGGTGAGTTCGGGAGTTGGCGACCCCGAGGGATTCCTGAGCTGGGTCCGTTTTCCCCTTTTGTCCCTCACCTTTGGGGCGGACCCTCTCCTCTTTCACTTTCCTATCTGCCTTTCATGGCTCTCCTTCCTTCCAAGTCCCTCAATCCGCCTTCTCCGAGGGTTGAGGGCATTTCTTTTCCTTCTGTCCTTTTATTTGCCTTATTCTCCTTTATTTTTCCATTTCTTCTTTTAGTATGTCGTTTAGTAGTTAGTTTTCGTTTTAAGTTCGCTTTTCATTTTCATCTTCACGATCACCCAAACCATCAGGGGCCGATAACCTAGATGTTAGGCCCCTTAAAACAGCAATTATCATCATCATCATCATTTGCCTTATTCTCCGTTTGTTTTCCATTTCTTCTAGTATGTTGGTTGGTAGTTAGTTTTAGTTATAAGTTTGCATTTCATTTTCATCTTCTCTATCACCCAAACCATTAGGGGCCGATAACCAAGATGTTAGGCCCCTTAAAACAACAATTATCAACCTCCCATGGATGTCTGCCCATCCTTGGAAGTGGTCAGCTTGGAGAAGTTAATCTTAACTAAGAAGACCTCGTCTATTTTCTAGAGTAGAAAGGATGTACCCGTACCTTGCGACAACTGCAAGTTGATTGTACAGCAGTAGGAGAATGTTTTCTGCCCTTGTTGTCAGTGTGTAAAATGCTCGATTGGTTGAACATCGAGTGCGGATGTTCGGTCACGGTGATGCACTAAGAAGTGTGCTAGCAAGCACAATTTGGAAGATAATAGCTTGGAGATGGACGCAAATTTCTAAACAGTCAAATCCCTACCTTTTCATCCTTTCTCGAGGAGAAATATTTGCGATCGGACGACGGTTGCCAGAAGATGGGAATGAAACTTTTACGCAGCCATTGTGTGAGCCAGCTGGTTTCTCTGAAACTTCAACTTGTTTGCGACCAAAAACAGTTCATCGATGCTGTCGCAGACTACTGTCTACTTCTCAAACGGCTGCACTTGTTTAGTTATGATCTGACAGACTGATGAATCTACCCTCTCTCCGGTTGCTGGAAGACGTCTCGTTGGAATACTCCGGCATATCCAAGGTGGACTCCATTAAGTACCTAAGTTGTTGTCGCAGCCTGCAGTACCTCAATCTATTGGGCTGTATGGAACTTGGAGTTGATGCCATGAATAAGATGGTAACCCTGAGAAAAGTCGTAACAACTCATCCTAGACCGTTGCGATGATGTTCGTGGATTCCCCTTCCATTTGGTCTCGCAGCACAATAAGGATATCACCTATATCCGTATGTACGAGTCTGGGAATGTCAAATAGGAATGTGTCAAGAAACTCCACGCAGGGAGTGGACTTGTGATAAATACGTTCGATAGCCCTATTCGGTATCGTTGTAATTGTGGGTATTGTTCGCACATGTTGTTAGGGAAACTTCCCCTTACTTAGTTGTACATTGTAGTCGCTCGCACTTAAGGTGAACAAGGAAACTCGAAATATGTGTCCATCGAGTCCGAGAAAAAAAAAAAAAGGCTGTGAGATGTAACTGTAGCGGCCATAGTACTGACTATTTTAATATGTGGCACTGATGATATGTACACTACCCTCAGTCATTGTTCTACTCTCGCATGTTACACTCACTAGTGCTGCATTTACACGGACTCGTTACTCCAGCTGCTATGATCAACGAATTTGCGCAGCCAAGGTAGTCTGCACTCGTACCGAAATCGCACAATATGTGTGGGGTCCGTACCCTCCTGTTTTCTTGTCTGAAAGATCCACGAGTTTTTGTTGTTGTTGAGATGATTAATCCAACAATACGCATGCTGTATAAATTGTGCTTTATTAATAAAGGCCCCCCAGGGGCTCACATCTAGTGGGCGTGGGTTGGCGACCACGGGGCCCCAGCTGAGTCCGGCATTGCTTCCACTTACTTGTGCCGGGCTCCTCTCTTTCTTCTTTCCTGTCGACCTCCCTTGGTCAACTCTTGTTCTCTTCCGACCCCGACGGTATTAGGGTATCCGAGGCCTAGGGAGTCTCTTCCTTTCCCGCCTTAATTGGCCCTTGTCTCATCTTTCCTGACACTCTCCTTCTGTGAGGGGTCAGCCTTCTTTTTCTTTTCCTGTTATCTCCTGCCTTATGTTCAAGGCCCTCAAGGAGGCAGGGTGTATGTAGCCCCACCACTTCTGGTGCACCCTAGATAATGCTACACCCTCAGGGGCTCACGGCTGGTGAGTTCGGGAGTTGGCGACCCCGAGGGATTCCTGAGCTGGGTCCGTTTTCCCCCTTTTGTCCCTTACCTTCGGGGTGGACCCTCTCCTCTTTCACTTTCCTATCTGCCTTTCATGGCTCTCCTTCCTTCCAAGTCCCTCAATCCGCCTTCTTCGAGGGTTGAGGGCATTTCTTTTCCTCCTGTCCTTTATTTGCCTTATTCTACTTTATTTTTTTTTTTCTTGTTCTAGTATGTAGGATAGTAGTTAGTTTTAGTTTTAAGTTCGCTTTTCATTTTCATCTTCACGATCACCCAAACCATCAGGGGCCGATAACCTAGATGTTAGGCCCCTTAAAACAACAATTATCATCATCATCATCCTTAAAACAACAATTATCATCATCATCATATGATTTTGTTAATTGGCTCCCCGTGTATCTAAATTCCATTCGCCCATTTTTTTTTGCATCTACACTCCACTTTGTAGGTGTTTTCAATCTCCGTTGCTCCCCTAGGGGCTCACATCTAGTGGGACGAGGGTTGGCGACCACGGGACACCAGCTGAGTCGGGCATTGCTTCCACTTGTGCCGGGCTCCTCTCCGTTTTCTTTCCTGTCGACCTCCGTTGGTCACCTCTTGTTCTCGTCCGACCCCGACGGTATTAGGTTATCCGAGGCCTAGGGAGTCTTTCTCTTTCCCTCCTTAATTGGCCCTTGTCTCATCTTACCTGATACCCTCTTTCTGCGAGGGGTCAGCCTTCTTTTTCTTTTCCTGTCATCTCCTGCCTTCTGCTCAAGGCCCTTAAAGAGGCGGGGTGTTTGTAGCCCCACCACTTCTCGTGCTCCCTGGATAGTGCTACACCCTCGCGAGCTCACGGCTGGTGAGTTCGGGAGTTGGCGACCCCGACGGATTGCTGAGCTGGGTCAGGTTTACCTCTTTTTTACATTGCCTCTGGGGTGAACCCTTTCCTCTTTCACTTTCCTATCTGCCTTTCGTGGCTCTCTTCCGGGTCGCTCAATTCGCGTTCGAGGGTTGAAGGTGTTTCTTTATCTCCTGTTCTTTATTTGCCTTATTCTCAGTTTGTTTTCCATTTCTTCTAGTATGTTGGTTGGTTGTTAGTTTTAGTTATAAGTTTGCATTTCATTTTCATATTCACTGTCACCCAAACCATTAGGGGCCGATAACCAAGATGTTTGGCCCCTTAAAACAACAATTATCAACCTCTCGAGGATGTCTGCCCATCCTTGGAAGTGGTCAGCTTGGGGAAGTTAATGTTAACTAAGAAGACCTCGTCTATTTTCTAGAGAAGTAAGGATGTACCGGTACCTTGCGACAACTGCAAGTTGATTGTACAGCGGTAGGAGAATGTGTTCTGCCCTTGTTGTCGATCACGATCACCCAAACCATCAGGGGCCGATAACCTAGATGTTAGGCCCCTTAAAACAACAATTATCATCATCATCATTATCCTTGTTGTCGGTGTGTAAAATGCTCGATTGGTTGAACATCGAGTGCGGATGTTCGGTCACGGCGATGCACTTTAAGAAGTGTGCTAGCAAGCACAATTTGGAAGATATAGCTTGGAGATGGACGCAAATTTGTAAACAGTGAAATCCCTACCTTTTCATCCTTTCACGAGGAGAAATTTTTACGATCGGACGACGGTTGCGACAAGATGGGTATGAAACTTTTACGCAGCCATTGTTTGAGCCAGCTGGTTTCTCTGAAACTTCAACTTGTTTGCGACCACAAACAGTTCATCGATGCTGTCGCAGACTACTGTCTACTTCTCAAACGGCTGCACTTGTTTAGTTATGATCTGACAGACTGATGAATCTACCCTCTCTCCGGTTGCTGGAAGACGTCTCGTTGGAATACTCCGGCATATCCAAGGTGGACTCCATTAAGTACCTAAGTTGTTGTCGCAGCCTGCAGTACCTCAATCTATTGGGCTGTATGGAACTTGGAGTTGATGCCATGAATAAGATGGTAACCCTGAGAAAAGTCTAACAACTCATCCTAGACCGTTGCGATGATGTTCGTGGATTCCCCTTCCATTTGGTCTCGCAGCACAATAAGGATATCACCTATATCCGTATGTTCGAGTCCGGGAATGTCAAATGGGAATGTGTCAAGAAACTCCACGCAGGGAGTGGACTTGTGATAAATACGTTCGATAGCCCTATTCGGTATCGTTGTAATTGTGGGTATTGTTCGCACATGTTGTTAGGGAAATTCCCCTTACTCAGTTGTACATTGTAGTCGGTCGCACTTAAGGTGAACAAGGAAACTCGAAATGTGTGTCCATCGTGTCCGAGAAAGATAAAAAAAAAGGCTGTGAGATGTAACTGTAGCGGCCATAGTACTCACTATTTTAATATGTGGCACTGATGATATGTACACTACCCTCAGTCATTGTTCTACTCTCACATGTTACACTCACTAGTGCTGCATTTACATGGACTCGTTACTCCAGCTGCTATGGTCAACGAATTTGCGCAGCCAAGGTAGTCTGCACTCGTACCGAAATCTCACAATATGTGTGGGCTCCGTACCCTCCTGTTTTCTTGTCTGAAAAGGGGGCGTGGTGGCGCAGCGGTTAAGCTGTATGCCTCTCACCAATGTGGACCGGGTTCGATTCCCGGTCAATGCACGTGAGATTTTCGATGTGAAATGCCATGTCCTGTGGTTCGGATTCCACGTAAAAAGGAGGTCCCGTGGCTCATGATCTCGCGATTAACGGTCACGTTAAACTACAAGCTTGCTTTTCTTGTCTGAAAGATCCACGAGTTTTTGTTGTTGTTGAGATGATAAATCCAACAATACGCATGCTGTATAAATTGTGCTTTATTAATAAAGGCCCCCCAGGGGCTCACATCTAGTGGGACGTGGGTTGGCGACCGCGGGAAGCAGCTTCATCCGGCATTGTTTCCACTTGTGTTGGGCTCCCCTCCGTCGTCTTTTGTATCGGCCTCCCTTGGTCAACTCTTGTTCTTTTCCGACCCCGACGGTATTAGGGTATCCGAGGCCTAGGGAGTATTTCACAATCCCGCCTTAATTGGCCCTTCTCTCATCTTTCCTGATCCCTCCTCCTTCTGGTCAGACATGTCGTTCTCTTTACATTATATTTCCTTTTCTCTTTAAGATTCCCGCGCTGATTTTGTTAATTGGCTCCCCGTGTATCTAAATTCCATTCGCCCATTTTTTCTGCATCTACACTCCATTCTGTAGGTGTTTTCAATCTCCGTTGCTCCCTCAGGGGCTCACATCTAGTGGACGAGGGTTGGCGACCACGGGACCCCTGCTGAGTCGGGCATTGCTTCCACTAACTTGTGCCGGACTCCTCTCCGTTTTCTTTCTTGTCGACCTCCGTTGGTCACCTCTTGTTCTTGTCCGACCCCGACGGTATTAGGTTATCCGAGGCCTAGGGAGTCTTTCTCTTGCCCTCCTTAATTGGCCCTTGCCTCATCTTACCTGATACCCTCGTTCTGCGAGAGGTCAGCCGTCATTTTCTTTTTCTGTCATCACCTGCCTTCTGCTCAAGGCCCTTAAAGAGGCGGGGAGTTTGTAGCCCCACCACTTCTCGGGCTCCCTGGATAGTGCTACACCCTCACGAGCTCACGGCTGGTGAGTTCGGGAGTTGGCCACCCCGACGGATTGTTGAGCTGGGTCAGGTTTACCTCTTTTTTACATTGCCTCTGGGGTGAACCCTTTCCTCTTTCACTTTCCAATCTGCCTTTCGTGGCTCTCCTTCCGGGTCGCTCAATCCGCTTTCGAGGGTTGAAGGTGTTTCTTTATCTCCTGTTCTTTACTTGCCTTATTCTCCGTTTGTTTTCCATTTCTTCTAGTATGTTGGTTGGTAGTTAGTTTTAGTTATAAGTTTGCATTTCATTTTCATCATCACTATCACCCAAACCATTAGGGGCCGATAACCAAGATGTTAGGCCCCTTAAAACAACAATTATCAACCTCTCGCGGATATCTGCCCATCCTTGGAAGTGGTCAGCTTGGGGAAGTTAATGTTAACTAAGAAGACCTCGTCTATTTTCTAGAGAATATTGGATGTACCGGTACCTTGCGACAACTGCAAGTTGATTGTACAGCGGTAGGAGAATGTGTTCTGCCCTTGTTGTCAGTGTGTAAAATGCTCGATTGGTTGAACATCGAGTGCGGATGTTCGGTCACGGTGATGCACTTTAAGAAGTGTGCTAGCAAGCACAATTTGGAAGATAATAGCTTGGAGATGGACGCAAATTTGTAAACAGTCAAATCCCTACCTTTTCATCCTTTCTCGAGGAGAAATATTTACTATCGGACGACGGTTGCGACAAGATGGGAATGAAACTTTTACGCAGCCATTGTGTGAGCCAGCTGGTTTCTCTGAAACTTCAACTTGTTTGCGACCACAAACAGTTCATCGATGCTGTCGCAGACTACTGTCTACTTCTCAAACGGCTGCACTTGTTTAGTTATGATCTGACAGACTGATGAATCTACCCTCTCTCCGGTTGCTGGAAGACGTCTCGTTGGAATACTCCGGCATATCCAAGGTGGACTCCATTAAGTACCTAAGTTGTTGTCGCAGCCTGCAGTACCTCAATCTATTGGGCTGTATGGAACTTGGAGTTGGTGCCATGAATAAGATGTTAACCCTGAGAAAAGTCTAACAACTCATCCTAGACCGTTGCGATGATGTTCGTGGATTCCCCTTCCATTTGGTCTCGCAGCACAATAAGGATATCACTATATCCGTATGTACGAGTCCGGGAATGTCAAATGGGAATGTGTCAAGAAACTCCACGCAGGGAGTGGACTTGTGATAAATACGTTCGATAGCCCTATTCGGTATCGTTGTAATTGTGGGTATTGTTCGCACATGTTGTTAGGGAAACTTCCCCTTACTCAGTTGTACATTGTAGTCGCTCGCACTTAAGGTGAACAAGGAAACTCGAAATGTGTCCATCGTGTCCGAGAAAGAAAAAAAAAAGGATGTGAGATGTAACTGTAGCGGCCATAGTACTCACTATTTTAATATGTGGCATTGATGATATGTACACTACCCTCAGTCATTGTTCTACTCTCACATGTTACACTCACTAGTGCTGCATTTACATGGACTCGTTACTCCAGCTGCTATGATCAACGAATTTGCGCAGCCAAGGTAGTCTGCACTCGTACCGAAATCGCAAAATATGTGTCGGCTCCGTACCCTCCTGTTTTCTTGTCTGAAAGATCCACGAGTTTTTTGTTGTTGTTGAGATGATTAATCCAACAATGCGCATGCTGTATAAATTGTGCTTTATTAATAAAGGCCCCCCAGGGGCTCACATCTAGTGGGACGTGGGTTGGCGACCGCGGGACGCAGCTTCATCCGGCATTGTTTCCACTTGTGTTGGGCTCCCCTCCATCGTCTTTCGTATCGGCCTCCCTTGGTCAACTCTTGTTCTTTTCCGACCCCGACGGTATTAGGGTACTCGAGGCCTTGGGAGTCTCTTCCTTTCCCGCCTTAATTGGCCCTTGTCTCATCTTTTCTGATACCCTCCTTCTGCGAGGGGTCAGCCTTCTTTTTATCTTCATTTTACCTCCTGCCTTGTGCTCTAGGCCCTTAAGGAGGCAGGGTGTATGTAGCCCCACCACTTCTGGTGCACCCTAGATAATGCTACACCCTCAGGGGCTCACGGCTGGTGAGTTCGGGGAGTTGGCGACCCCGAGGGATTCCTGAGCTGGGTCCGTTTTCCCCCTTTTGTCCCTTACCTTTGGGGCGGACCCTCTCCTCTTTCACTTTCCTATCTGCCTTTCACGGCTCTCCTTCCTTCCAAGTCCCTCAATCCGCCTTCTTCGAGGGTTGAGGGCATTTATTTTCCCCCTGTCCTTTATTTGCCTTATTCTCCTTTGGTTTTCCATTTCTTCTTCTAGTATATAGGTTCGTAGTTAGTTTTAGTTTTAAGTTCGCTTTTCATTTTCATCTCCACGATCACCCAAACCATCAGGGGGCCGATAACCTAGATGTTAGGTCCCTTAAAACAACAATTATCATCATCATTTTCTTTTCCTTTTACCTCCTTCCTTGTGCTCAAGGCCCTTAAAGAGGCAGGGTGTATGTAGCCCCACTACTTCTGGTGCACCGTAGATAATGCTACGTCCTCAGTGGCTCACGGCTGGTGAGTTCGGGAGTAGGCGACCCCCAGGAATTCCTGAGCTGGGTCCGTTTTTCCTGTTTGTCCCTTACCTTTGGAGCGGACCCTCTCCTCTTTCACTTTCCTATCAGCCTTTCATGGCTCTCCTTCCTTCCAAGTCCCTCAATCCGCCTTCTTCGAGGGTTGAGGGCATTTCTTTTCCTCCTGTCCTTTATTTGCCTTATTCTCCTTTAGTTTTCCTTTTCTTCTTCTAGAATGTAGGTTAGTAGTTAGTTTTAGTTTTAAGTTTGCTTTTAATTTTCATCTTCACGATCACCCAAACCATCATGGGCCGATAACCTAGATGTTAAGCCCCTTAAAACAGTAGTTATCATCATCATCAACCTTTGTTTGCCATACTCTCCTCTAGTTTTCCATTTCTTCTTCTAGTATATAAGTTAGTAGTTAGTTTTAGTTTTTAAGTTCGCTTTTCATTTTCATCTTCACGATCACCCAAACCATCAGGGGCCGATAACCTGGATGTTAGGCCCCTTAAAACAACAAATATCATCATCATCATCATCATCATTTTGTAAGACCATATTGTGAGTTGTTTCCATCTGAGTTTCTCTTTGTACGTTTTTTCCGTCTCACAAAATTTTCGTTCTGGTTTCCATTTCATTCTCATTGTCGCTATTACCCAGATCATTAGGGGCCGATAACCTAGATGTTAGGCCCCTTAAAACAACAAGTATCATCATCAACTTCCTAGATACTTGAAGCTTTCTACGCATTCAACTCTTGTTCTTTTCCGACCCCGATGGTATTAGGGCATCCGAGGTCTAGAGAGTCTCTTCCTTTCCCGCCTTAATTGGCCCTTGTCTCATCTTTTCTGATACCCCCCCCCCCTTTCTGCGAGGGGTCAGCCTTCTTTTTCTTTTCCTGTCATCTCCTGCCTTCTGCTCAAGGCTCCCCCCGTGTGGGTGCGGGATAGAATACACCCACGGTATGCCCTGCCTGTCGTAGGAGGCGACTAATAGGGCCGACATGGCCGAATAACTTGCCAGTTTTGATTCGTTCAGACCCCCTGTGGATGGGGAGGGCAGAATTCATCCACGGTATCCCCTGCCTGTCGTAAAAGGCGACTTAGAGGGGGCCTTATAAAGGTCAATTTTGGTTTTCTGGTCCCAGCTCTGGTTTGACCAATAGAAATAAACATGCCTGCTGTTAGGGGAAGGGCCACCAGCTTGGCCATCTGGCCAGAAAGCCTAGACGGTATGCCCCATCCCGTCAGGTGGGTGCGCCATGTACCCTACAGTAGTATCCGCCTTACAACGAAGGTCCCTGCATGGCCGAATACTGGAGCTGAATAAATCCTGTGCATGCCGAGGGGGAAGTGCCTGTTCGAGGCACTGGGACCCCGGGCAATATCTGCTATGCCAGGTAGGTATTGCCTTGGCTGGGTGGCGCCCACAGTGATAGCCCCCGTTCGGAGTGGGCAGTATTCGGGGAGGATTTTGTCCGGGATGCCATCGAAGCGATCACGGACACCTGTACAGGGTGGCACCCTTAAAAAGCCGTCTCTGGAGTGTCGCGCTAATCCCAAGGTGTATACGCCTTGGGATGAAGCCTTTAATAAACGGTTTCCAGCGCAATGGCAGGTAGGTATCATTATACCTATCCTGAAGCCCGATAAGGATCCCAAATTGTCAGGGAGTTACAGACCTATTTGTCTCACAAACGGTTTGTGCAAGCTCTTTAAGAGGATGGTCAATAGGCGCCTGGTGTGGGTCCTGGAGAAACGGGGACTCCTGTCTGAATACCAGTGTGGTTTCAGGGCGTCACGGTGTACCACCGACCATCTGGTACGCCTGGAGACTGCCATACAGGACGCTTTTCTCCGGAGACAGCACCTAGTCGCTGTTTTCTTTGACCTCGAGAAGGCCTATGACACCACTTGGCGTTACGGCATCCTCTCTACCCTGCATCAATGGAAATTCCGAGGTCACTTGCCGGTTTTTATTGCGAATTTTCTGTCCCTTCGCCTGTTCCGTGTCCGAATAGGGGGGACATATTCGCAATATCATATACAGGAAAACGGAGTCCCACAGGGATCGGTGCTTAGCGTAACATTATTTGCGATTGCCATAAACGGTATAGTCGCTGCTGCTGGTCCAGCAGTGGTACCGTCGCTATATGTAGACGACTTTGCTCTACATTATAGTGCGCAAAATATGGCGGTCGCTGAACGACAGCTACAACAAGCTATTCGGAGAGTGGAACGCTGGACACTGGAGCATGGCTTTCGATTCTCAACCGCTAAGTCCTCGGTTGTCCATTTCTGCCGAAAGCGCACCCTCCATCCAGATCCTGAGCTTTATCTGGGCAATGTAGCTTTGCCTGTTGTTGCTGCGTACCGGTTCCTTGGGCTCCTTTTCGATCAGAAATTGACGTGGGAACCACACGTGCGGTGTTTGAAAACTGCCTGCGCTAAGAAACTCAACATGTTGCGGTTTCTTAGCGGCACATCATGGGGGGCGGACCGCGCGGTGCTCCTGCGTTTTTACAAGTCCCTGATTTTATCTAGGTTAGATTATGGCAGTGTAGCATATGGTTCGGCCCGTAAGTCAGTGCTTGTTAAACTGGACAGTGTCCACCACGGCGGTGTAAGGCTGGCGACGGGTGCTTTTCGGACAAGCCCAGTCGTCAGCTTGCTCGCCGAGGCTGGCGTACCTCCTTTACACCTGAGGCGCCAACAAGTACTGCTGACCTATGCTGCAACTATTCGACAGATGCCACTTCATCCAAGCTATCCATGTTTGTTTTACAATCCGAATCGCCGGCTGTATGATGTGCTCGCCCGAGCCACTCGGCCGGCGGGGATTCGCTTGGCTGACTTATACCGTCAGTTCCGATTTCCTTCTGTCTCCTGTATCGTCCGAGTACCTAGCAAGGCCCCTCCGTGGATGGTCGCTCGCCCTGATATCATCCTGGATCTGCACACCGGCCCCAAGTCGGACACGGACTCCTCCATCCATCGGAGGCTGTTCCAGTCCGTGGTGACACGGTATCCGGGATCAGGGCTTGTATTCACGGACGGTTCTAGGGTAAACGAGAAAGTAGGCTGTGCATTTGTGGTTGAGGATCGTCGGTTTCTCTTTTCACTTCCCGAGGCCTGTAGCGTGTACACTGCGGAGCTCTATGCCATCTTAGAGGCTCTGCGGTACACGTTATCAGACGATCACCAGCACTTTCTTGTGTGTACTGACTCTCTGAGTGCGCTGCAGGCGATCGATGTGTGTTTCCCGAAGCACCCGTTGGTCCAGCGTGTGCACGACCAGCTCGTCAGTTCGCGTAACGCTGGAACCGGGGTGACCTTTGTGTGGCTTCCTAGCCACATGGGTATTGCGGGAAACGAGCTTGCTGATCAGGCGGCGAGAGAGGCAGTTGCACTGCCCTCGCTACCGTATAAGGTGCCTGCTAGTGATGTGCGCTCTCAGTTGCGGCATTCGATCCTGTCGCATTGGGAGGAGGCATGGCGTGCCACGCCTCCACCCAACAAACTGAGAGGCATCAAGGAGACAACGAAGGTGTGGAAATCTTCCTTCCGATCTCTCCGGAAGGAAGCTGTGGTACTCTGTCGACTCCGGATCGGCCATGGGATTGCTACGCACTCCCACTTGCTAAAGAGAGAAGATCCTCCTGTGTGTACTTGCGGCGCCCACCTAACCGTGGTACACCTTCACTTGGAGTGTGTTGATCTGGCCGATCTGCGAGGGACTCTTAAACTGCCTAATACCCTCTCCCTTATTCTCCGTGATGACGGGCCGTCAGCTGACCTCGTCATCCGGTTCATGAGGGAGAGTGGTTACTTTTTTAAGTTTTAATGTGTAGTTACGACTTTTAATTCTGGTTAAATCTGTTTTATGATTTTTATTGTGTTATGTATTGTATTGTTCACTATGCCTTATTTGTTTTATCCTTTTTTACCATCCGCCTTTTATTCTTTTTATTCAAATAAGGCATAATTTTTGGGGCTCACTGTCTGTTTTATAAACACCATTTTCGCTCCATCCATGGCAGTGAGTTGTTTTTATCTACATCCTTTCATTTCACGCCATTTCATTTCATTAGGGGCCGATAACCTCGATGTTAGGCCCCTTAAAACAACAATTATCATCATCATCATCATCTTTAATAAACGATTTGCGACAGACAGATCACCTCGCTACCTGGTAGCTACCAGGACAGACGGGGATGATTTCAAGCTCGTAAAATCGATCATTTTCGCTGAGGAAATCGAGGGGAAATTTGGTGATCTTAACGGGATTTCCAAGCTCCGGAACGGGCAGCTCTTGCTGCATACCGTTAGCCGGCAGCAAACCGAAGCGTTGCTGGAATGCACGCAATTCGGCGAAATCCCCGTTAAGATCACAAAGCACGAAACGCTGAATGAGGTCCGTGGAGTTATTTTCCATCGTGACCTCATTTTGAATAGCGATGCTGAACTGTTGCGGGATCTGGGGAAGAGAGGCGTCACAAAGATTAGGCGCATCACCCGAAAGATTGGGGAAAGGAGCGTCGATACCGGCGCTTTTATTCTCCATTTTGAAGGTGATGTTGTACCTAAGCAGGTGAAGGTCACATCGTACAACTGCGATGTGCGACCGTACATCCCTCCACCTATGCGCTGCTACCAGTGCCAGAGATTCGGGCATGTTTCCGCCAGGTGTACTGCGAAGGCCGTATGTAGAGAGTGTGGCAAGGGGACACATGAGGGTGACGAGAGGTGTACGCCTCCCCCGATATGTCCCAACTGCCAAGGAAGTCACTCTCCACGGTCAAAACAGTGCCCTGAATTCATTATGGAAGCCAAGATCCAGGAAATCAGGACTCTTGACAGGCTTTCATATCACGACGCTCGCAAGAGGTACCGTGATATGAATGCCCCCGAATTTCGGGTATCGTTTGCAGCTGCAGCGACGCCCTCAATCACCCCTGCCGTTTAAGTTTCCAGTGCAGTACCCTCGATGTCCTCTTTTAGTACGAGTTTGAAATCTCCCCTCGCTGTACCAGCGAGCACTGTCAGCCCGAAGGAGGACCCAAAACCTTCTTCGGCCACGGTTAAGAAGGCGCCGGTTTTAACACCTAAACCGGCGAATTCGGAGAAGTCCTCTTCTTCTCCGAAACGGTCGGCGAACAAGTCTTCCCCAGCTAAAGGGGGAAAGAAGACTTTGCCGACCGGGGCTGGTCCTTCTTCCAGCCCACCTAATACGGAAAATATAGGGGAGAAGAGGGAGACGGTTCGTCGCCGTCTCTCTCGCCCTCCTGCTGACGGGGTGGCTACTGTCTCTGCTGGCCTTTCCGCTCCCACTACCACCAAGGGAGCGAAGCCTGCTGAAGCCAAGCCCGTCCGTATGGAGGAACTCCCCTATAGAAAAGAAAATAGATCGGCGGAGGAGAGGGGAGCGGTTCAGCGCCGTTTCTCTTCCTCTCCTAAAGGCAGGGCTGCTCACGTATCTGCTGGCCATCCCGCTCCCACCACTACCAGTGGAGCGGTGCCAGCAGGAGCGACCTTGTTTTATAAGGACCCGGCGTCTGTGGGGAAGGGACCATCTACTTCCCCAAACACACGTCGGCGCCGATCCAAGAAGAAATCTCTTCGGGGCGTGTCGGGGACAGACACCCAGTCTTCGGACCGGGAGAAAGTCCCTCGACACCGCTCTCGCTCTTCCCCAAGAGCGAGACTCGTGAGGTCCGACGACGACCGCGCGCAACCCAAGAGAGCGCCCGCTCCATTTTC
Organism: Meconema thalassinum; assembly: GCA_946902985.2. Classification (NCBI taxonomy): domain Eukaryota; kingdom Metazoa; phylum Arthropoda; class Insecta; order Orthoptera; family Tettigoniidae; genus Meconema; species Meconema thalassinum. The sequence continues at coordinate 496,906,400 of OX336392.1, read as the reverse complement.
TTCGTCTTCGGACGGAGATGTGGAGATTGATGTGTGCTCTCCTGCCCCATCATCTCCAACTAGAGATGGGGAAGGGTGGCAAACGGTCAAGCATAAGTAGAAGACCCACTTCTACTTAAGTCCACACCATGGCACTATTACAATGGAACTGTAATAGCTATTCTGTTCATCTCGCTGAGTTACGACAATTAATATCTTCGTTTTCGGCTACCATTGTCTGTCTTCAGGAATCCAGGTTTCGTCCTGGACATGAGACAACAATGCGTCACTTCAAACTCTTCTCTAAAGACCGGATGGACGGAGCTGTGGCCGCTGGTGGCGTCTGCACTCTCGTCCACTCTAGCCTCTTTAGTGAAGAGGTGCCGTTGCGTACTCAGCTAGAAGCAGTTGCAGTTCGTACTTCGTTGCCAGTAATGGCAACAGTATGTAACGTGTACATCCCGCCTGATTCTCAGCCGGATTACGACCAGCTGGTGGATCTAGTCTCTCAGCTCCCCCCTCCTTTTCTCCATCTGGGAGATGTTAATGCCCACAACACCATCTGGGGCTCCGCTACCACTAGCGGTAAAGGGAGAGATTTTGAGAGGCTGATCAGGCGGCTGGACCTGTGTCTGTTGAACACAGGGGAGCCTACGCACTTCTCTATTGCACACGGTACTTATTCAAGTATCGATATTACCCTGTGCAGTCGTGCGCTGGTTCCCCTGCTACAGTGGGGTGTACACGATGACCTTTGTAATAGTGACCATTTTCCAATTATCGTTACTCTTCCGAACCAGAGAGCCATCGAGGTACCAAGTCGATGGCTTCTCCGTCGGGCTGATTGGCCAACTTTCACGGCACGTGCGGTGTTTGCCGAAGATACCTTTGAGAGTGTCGACGATCATACCATTCACATAACGAATGGTATTTTGGCTGCTGCTGAGGAAACAATACCTTCCTCATCCGGCAACTCACGCCGGAAGCTTGTCCCTTGGTGGACAGCCGAGATTGCAGCAGCCATTAAAGATCGTCGACGTGCTTTCAAATGCTATCGGAGGCAAAACACTATGGCCAACCTTATCACCTTCAGAAGGATGCGTGCTAGAGCCCGATATCTGATTCGGGAGAGTAAGAAAACGACGTGGGAAAAGTATGTGTCGTCTATGACGGCGCATACTCCTTCATCTCAAGTGTGGACTAAGCTTCGTCGGATCTCCGGACTCCCGACATCACTATCGATACCCGGAGTGTCCATCAAAGGAGACATCATCACGGACCATCTCGCCATTGCCAACAGCATTGGCTCGCACTTCTCCGATGTATCCTGCTCCAGGAGTTACGATCCTACATTTCTGACTCTGAAGCGGGAGGCAGAGACTCACCCCTTGTCCTTTGCCACTGCTGCTTCGGAGTCCTATAATGTACCATTCTCTGAATGGGAACTGCGCAGTGCGCTTGCACTGTGCAGGGATACGGCTCCTGGACCGGATAACATACATAATCAAATGTTAAAACATCTGTGCGAATCCAGTATAAAAAAACTGTTGATCCTCTTCAATCGTATATGGATTGAAGGGGAGTTTCCATCTCAATGGCGAGAGGGGATCGTGATACCGATTCCTAAGGCTGGAAAGGATCCCAAGTTTGTAAGCAGCTATAGGCCCATTTGTTTGACAAATGGCCTATGTAAGCTGCTCGAAAAGATGGTGAACCGTCGACTGGTGTGGTTCTTGGAGGATAAAGGTCTCCTGTCTGAGTACCAATGTGGATTTCGCTCTCATAAGTCCACCACTGACCATCTGGTGCGACTTGAGAGCGCCATACAGGAGGCTTTTTTCCGAAAGCAGCACCTAGTCACGGTTTTCTTTGACCTCGAGAAAGCCTACGACACCACATGGCGCTACGGGATCCTTTCCACCCTTCACAAGTGGGGACTCCGTGGTAACTTACCGACTTTCATTGCGAATTTCATGTCCGTCCGACTCTTCCGTGTAAGGGTCGGTAGGACATTATCGCAGTACTATACCCAAGAAAATGGAGTTCCTCAGGGTTCAGTGCTGAGTGTCACCTTGTTCGCGATTGCCATTAATGGCATTGTTGCCGCCGCCGGGTCCGCGGTAGTTCCATCGCTGTATGTAGACGATTTAGCTCTGCATTACAGCTCTGGAAGTATGGCAGTCGTGGAACAGCAATTGCAGCTAGCCATCAACCGGGTCGACAGGTGGGCTCACGACCGGGGTTTTCGTTTTTCAGCAGCGAAAACCTCCGTCGTCCATTTTTGTCGGCTCCGGAGGCTACATTTACACCCTGAACTACATCTCAGGGATGCTGCGTTGCCGTTGGTTGACACTTATCGCTTCCTGGGGCTCCATTTTGACAGCAAGTTAACGTGGCAGCACCATATACGGCAATTGAAAATGACATGTCTCAGGAAACTGAACATGCTCAGGTTTCTTAGTGGCACTACGTGGGGGGCTGACCGTGCGGTGCTGCTACGGTTTTACCATCCCACGTCCTGTCCCGGCTAGACTATGGTTCTGCGGCATACGGTTCAGCAAGGCCGGCAACCTTGAAAATGCTGGACAGTATCCACCATAGTGGCGTTAGGCTGGCTACCGGTGCCTTCCGGACCAGCCCGATACCCAGCCTACTCGCCGAATCGGGTGTTCCACCTTTAAATTATAGACGCCAACATATGCTTTTAGCATATGCTGCCAATGTGCGTCAAATGCCGCAACACCCGACCTATCAAGCTCTCTTCGGTACCCAAAACCACCAGGGTTACGCCAACCGGCCTCGTGCCACTCGGCCGGTTGGTATTAGACTTGATAGCTCGTGTACTGAAATAGGAGTGGCTGTAGGTCCCTGTATGATCCGGACATCTAGCGAGGTGCCTCCGTGGCAAGTCCTGCGTCCGGAAATTCGGTTAGATCTTCACCAAGGTCCTAAGGTGAACACGGATGCGTCCGTTTACCGGAGGCAGTTCCACAGCATAGTTCACCAATTTCCGGACGCTGGCATTCTATACACGGATGGTTCGAAGGTGGACGAGAAAGTGGGTTGTGCTTACGTTATTGATGGTGCAAATACCAAGATCTCTTTGCCTGAGGCCTGTAGTGTGTTTACTGCGGAGCTCGTTGCCATCTATGAAGCTCTGCAGTTTGCACTACAGGATGCACGAATCCACTTTCTCGTGTGTACCGACTCTTTGAGTTCGTTGCAGTCAATTGCTACATGTTTCCCGCAACACCCCCTAGTGCAGCGAATCCATGACCTACTAGCCGGGCTGTGCCACGCTGACACTCGAATCACCTTTCTGTGGCTTCCAAGCCACATGGGAATTGCGGGAAATAAGTTAGCGGATCAAGCTGCAAAAGAGGCGGTATCACTACCTCCTCGACCAATGGAAGTACCCGCTAGAGATATTCGCTCTCAGTTACGCCTACAAGTTCTGGCTTTTTGGGAGAGTCAGTGGCTAGCTGACCCACTGCCCAGTAAACTGAAAGCGATCAAGGGAACTACTCGCGTGTGGCGGAGCTCCTTCCGGGCCCGGAGGGAGTCCGTCATTTTGTGTAGGCTAAGGATAGGTCATACAAGATCCACCCACTCGTACCTAATGAGAAGGGAAGACCCCCCACTTTGTACCTGTGGAGCCGTATTCACCGTGGCCCACATGTTCACCGAGTGTGTGGATCTTGCTGACTTACGAAGAAACCTTGGTTTGCAGACGACACACAAACTTATATTAGCCGATGACGTGGTGGCTGCTGATCGCGTTATCCGCTTTATAAGTGAGAGTGGGTTAGGGCCTGCAATCTAAATTTTCCAGTGAACATTGACTCAACGACTTGTTCGTTTTTGAATGATAATGTTTTGTTTTTTCCGTAATTTTTGTTTATTTTTATAATTTTTATTTTTATTTAATTTTTATTTTATTTTTTCTATTAATTTTTGGTCTTTTTAAATTTAGATGTCCACCTCAAAATTTTAAATTCAATTCTAAATTTGTATTCTTTAATCTGTGTTAAGAGGGGCAGATGACCTCGTAGTTCCGCCCCTTAAAACAACAATAACTAACTAACTAACTGCTCAAGGCTTATAAAGAGGCGGGGTGTTTGTAGCCCCACCACTTCTGGTACTCCCTGGATAGTGCTACACCCTCACGAGCTCACGGCTGGTGAGTTCGGGAGTTGGCGACCCCGACGGATTGCTGAGCTGGGTCAGGTTTACCTCTTTTTTACATTGCCTCAGGGGTCAACCCTTTCCTCTTTCACATTCCTATCTGCCTTTCGTGGCTCTCCTTCCGGGTCGATCAATCCGCTTTCGAGGGTTGAAGGTGTTTCTTTACCTCCTGTTCTTTATTTGCCTTATTCTCCGTTTGTTTTCAATTTCTTCTAGTATGTTGGTTGGTAGTTAGTTTTAGTTATAAGTTTGCATTTCATTTTCATCATCACTCTCACCCAAACCATTAGGGGCCGATAACCAAGATGTTAGGCCCCTTAAAACAACAATTATCAACCTCTCGCGGATGTCTGCCCATCCTTGGAAGTGGTCAGCTTGGGTAAGTTAATGTTAACTAAGAAGACCTCGTCTATTTTCTAGAGAAGAAAGGATGTACCGGTACCTTGCGACAACTGCAAGTTGATTGTACAGCGGTAGGAGAATGTGTTCTGCCCTTGTTGTCAATGTGTAAAATGCTCGATTGGTTGAACATCGAGTGCGGATGTTCGGTCACGGTGATGCACTTTAAGAAGTGCGCTAGCAAGCACAATTTGGAAGATAATAGCTTGGAGATGGACGCAAATTTGTAAACCGTCAAATCCCTACCTTTTCATCCTTTCTCGAGGAGAAATATTTACGATCGGACGACGGTTGCGACAAGATGGGAATGAAACTTTTACGCAGCCATTGTGTGAGCCAGCTGGTTTCTCTGAAACTTCAACTTGTTTGCGACCACAAACAGTTCATCGATGCTGTCGCAGACTACTGTCTACTTCTCAAACGGCTGCACTTGTTTAGTTATGATCTGACAGACTGATGAATCTACCCTCTCTCCGGTTGCTGGAAGACGTCTCGTTGGAATACTCCGGCATATCCAAGGTGGACTCCATTAAGTACCTAAGTTGTTGTCGCAGCCTGCAGTACCTCAATCTATTGGGCTGTATGGAACTTGGAGTTGATGCCATGAATAAGATGGTAACCCTGAGATAAGTCTAACTCATCCTAGACCGTTGCGATGATGTTCGTGGATTCCCCTTCCATTTGGTCTCGCAGCACAATAAGGATATCACCTATATCCGTATGTACGAGTCCGGGAATGTCAAATGGGAATGTGTCAAGAAACTCCACGCAGGGAGTGGACTTGTGATTAATACGTTCGATAGCCCTATTCGGTATCGTTGTAATTGTGGGTATTGTTCGCACATGTTGTTCGGGAAACCTCCCCTTACTCAGTTGTACATTGTAGTCGCTCGCACTTCAAGGTGAACAAGGAAACTCGAAATGTGTGTCCATCGTGTCCGAGAAAGAAAAAAAAAAAGGCTGTGAGATGTAACTGTAGCGGCCATAGTACTGACTATTTTAATATGTGGCACTGATGATATGTACACTACCCTCAGTCATTGTTCTACTCTCACATGTTACACTCACTAGTGCTGCATTTACATGGACTCGTTACTCCAGCTGCTATGGTCAACGAATTTGCGCAGCCAAGGTAGTCTGCACTCGTACCGAAATCTCACAATATGTGTGGGCTCCGTACCCTCCTGTTTTCTTGTCTGAATGATCCACGAGTTTTTGTTGTTGTTGAGATGATTAATCCAACAATACGCATGCTGTATAAATTGTGCTTTATTAATAAAGGCCCCCCAGGGGCTCACATCTAGTGGGACGTGGGTTGGCGACCGCGGGACGCAGCTTCATCCGGCATTGTTTCCACTTGTGTTGGGCTCCCCTCCGTCGTCATTCGTATCGGCCTCCCTTCGTCAACTCTTGATCTTTTCCGACCCCGACGGTATTAGGGTATCCGAGGCCTAGGGAGTATTTCACTTTCCCGCCTTAATTGGCCCTTCTCTCATCTTTCCTGATCCCTTCTCCTTCTGGTCAGACCTCTTGTTCTCTTTTCATTATATTTCCTTTTCTCATTAAGATTCCCGCGCTGATTTTGTTAATTGGCTCCCCGTGTATCTAAATTCCATTCGCCCATTTTTTTTGCATCTACACTCCATTTTGTAGGTGTTTTCAATCTCCGTTGCTCCCCCAGGGGCTCACATCTAGTGGGACGAGGGTTGGCGACCACGGGACCCCAGCTGAGTCGGGCATTGCTTCCACTTACTTGTGCCGGGCTCCTCTCCGTTTTCTTTCCTGTCGACCTCCGTTGGTCACCTCTTGTTCTCGTCTGACCCCGACGGTATTGGGTTATCCGAGGCCTAGGGAGTCTTTCTCTTTCCCGCCTTAATTGGCCCTTGTCTCATCTTACCTGATACCCTCTTTCTGCGAGGGGTCAGCCTTCTTTTTCTTTTCCTGTCATCTCCTGCCATCTGCTCAAGGCCCTTAAAGAGGCGGGGTGTTTGTAGCCCCACCACTTCTCGTGCTCCCTGGATAGTGCTACACCCTCCCGAGCTCACGGCTGGTGAGTTCGGGAGTTGGCGACCTCGACGGATTGCTGAGCTGGGTCAGGTTTACCTCTTTTTTACATTGCCTCTGGGGTGAACCCTTTCCTCTTTCACTTTCCTTTCTGCCTTTCGTGGCTCTCCTTCCGGGTCGCTCAATCCGCATTCGAGGGTTGAAGGTGTTTCTTTATCTCCTCCTGTCGACCTCACTTGGTCAACTCTTGTTCTCTTCCGACCACGACGGTATTAGGGTATCCGAGGCCTAGGGAGTCTCTTCCTTTCGCGGCTTAATTGGCCCTTGTCTCATCTTTTCTGATTCCCTCCTTCTGCGAGGGGTCAGCCTTCTTTTTCTTTTCATGTTATCTCCTGCCTTGTGCTCTAGGCCCTCAAGGAGGCCGGGTGTATGTAGCCCCACCACTTTTGGTGCACCCTAGATAATGCTACACCCTCAGGGGCTCACGGCTGGTGAGTTCGGGAGTTGGCGACCCCGAGGGATTCCTGAGCTGGGTCCGTTTTCCCCTTTTGTCCCTTACCTTTGGGGCGGACCCTCTCCTCTTTTACTTTCCTATATGCCTTTCATGGCTCTCCTTCCTTCCAAGTCCCTCAATCCGCCTTCTCCGAGGGTTGAGGGCATTTCTTTTCCTACTGTCCTTTATTAGCCTTATTCTCCTTTAGTTCTCCATTTCTTCTTCTAGTATGTAGGTTATTAGTTAGTTTTAGTTTTAAGTTCGCTTTTCATTTTCATCTTCACGATCACCCAAACCATCAGGGGCCGATAACCTAGATGTTAGGCCCCTTAAAACAACAATTATCATCATCATCATCTTCCGACCCCGACGGTATTAGGGTATCCGAGGCCTAGGGAGTCTCTTCCTTTCCTGCCTTAATTGACCCTTGTCTCATCTTTTCTGATTCCCTCCTGCGAGGGGTCAGCCTTCTTTTTCTTTTCCTGTTATCTCCTGCCTTCTGCTCAAGGCCCTCAAGGAGGCCGGGTGTGTGTAGCCCCACCACTTTTGGTGCCCCCTAGATAATGCTACACCCTCAGGGGCTCACGGCTGGTGAGTTCGGGAGTTGGCGACCCCGAGGGATTCCTGAGCTGGGTCCGTTTTCCCTTTTTGTCCCTTACCTTCGGGGCGGACCCTCTCCTCTTTCACTTTCCTATCTGCCTTTCATGGCTCTCCTTCCTTCCAAGTCCCTCAATCCGCATTCTTCGAGGGTTGAGGGCATTTCTTTTCCTCCTGACCTTTATTTGCCTTAATTTCCTTTTGTTTTCCGTTTCTTCTTCTATTATATGACATAGCAGTTAGTTTTAGTTATAGTTTCCATTTCATTATCATCTTCACGATCACCCAAACCATCAGGGGCCGATAACCTAGATGTTAGGCCCCTTAAAACAACAATTATCATCATCATCATCTTGATCTTTCCGACCCCGACGGTATTAGGGTATCCGAGGCCTAGGGAGTATTTTACTTTCCCGCCTTAATTGGCCCTTCTCTCATCTTTCCTGATCCCTCCTCCTTCTGGTCAGCTTCTTCTAGTATGTAGGTTAGTAGTTAGTTTTAGTTTTAAGTTCGTTTTTCATTTTCATCTTCTCGATCACCCAAACCATTAGGGGCCGATAACCTAGATGTTAGGCCCCTTAAAACAACAATTATCATTATCATCATCATCATCTTGTCAGACCTCTTGTTCTCTTTTCATTATATTTCCTTTTCTCTTTAAGATTCCCGCGCTGATTTTGTTTATTGGCTCCCCGTGTATCTAAATTCCATTCGCCCATTTTTTTTGCATCTACACTCCATTTTGTAGGTGTTTTCAATCTCCGTTGCTCCCCCAGGGGCTCACATCTAGTGGGACAAGGGTTGGCGACCACTGGACCCCAGCTGAGTCGGGCATTGCTTCCACTTACTTGTGCCGGGCTCCTCTCCGTTTTGTTTCCCGTCGACCTCCGTTGGTCACCTCTTGTTCTCGTCCGACCCCGACGGTATTAGGTTATCCGAGGGCTAGGGAGTCTTTCTCTCTCCCGCCTTAATTGGCCCTTGTCTCATCTTACCTGATACCCTCTTTCTGCGAGGGGTCAGTCTTTTTTTCTTTTCCTGTCATCTCCTGCCATCTGCTCAAGGCCCTTAAAGAGGCGGGGTGTTTGTAGTCCCACCACTTCTCGTGCTCCCTGGATAGTGCTACACCCTCACGAGCTCACGGCTGGTGAGTTGGGGAGTTGGCGACCCCGACGGATTGCTCAGCTGGGTCAGGTTTACCTCTTTTTTACATTGCCTCTGGGGTGAACCCTTTCCTCTTTCACTTTCCTATCTGCCTTTCGTGGCTCTCCTTCCGGGTCGCTCAATCCGCTTTCGAGGGTTGAAGGTGTTTCTTTATCTCCTGTTCTTTATTTGCCTTATTCTCCGTTGTTTTCCATTTCTTCTAGTATGTAGGTTTGTAGTTAGTTTTAGTTATAAGTTTGCATTTCATTTTCATCATCACTATCACCCAAACCATTAGGGGCCGATAACCAAGATGTTAGGCCCCTTAAAACAACAATTATCAACCTCTCGCGGATGTCTGCCCATCCTTGGAAGTGGTCAGCTTGGGGAAGTTAATGTTAACTAAGAAGACCTCGTCTATTTTCTGGAGAAGATTGGATGTACCGGTACCTTGCGACAACTGCAAGTTGATTGTACAGCGGTAGGAGAATGTGTTCTGCCCTTGTTGTCAGTCTGTAAAATGCTCGATTGGTTGAATATCGAGTGCGGATGTTCGGTCACGGTGATGCACTTTAAGAAGTCTGCTAGCAAGCACAATTTGGAAGATAATAGCTTGGAGATGGACGCAAATTTGTAAACAGTCAAATCCCTACCTTTCCATCCTTTCTCGAGGAGAAATATTTACGATCGGACGACGGTTGCGACAAGATGGGAATGAAACTTTTACGCAGCCATTGTGTGAGCCAGCTGGTTTCTCTGAAACTTCAACTTGTTTGCGACCACAAACAGTTCATCGATGCTGTCGCAGACTACTGTCTACTTCTCAAACGGCTGCACTTGTTTAGTTATGATCTGACAGACTGATGAATCTACCCTCTCTCCGGTTGCTGGAAGACGTCTCGTTGGAATACTCCGGCATATCCAAGGTGGACTCCATTAAGTACCTAAGTTGTTGTCGCAGCCTGCAGTACCTCAATCTATTGGGCTGTATGGAACTTGGAGTTGGTGCCATGAATAAGATGGTAACCCTGAGAAAAGTCTAACAACTCATCCTAGACCGTTGCGATGATGTTCGTCGATTCCCCTTCCATTTGGTCTCGCAGCACAATAAGGATATCACCTATATCCGTATGTACGAGGATGAATCTCATAACCTAGTGCCTGGTAGACCGTGATCACCACTTCTAACATCCTCATATCCTGGCAACAGAAGATGTCATCCCCCTGGGCGCAGTGACCTTTAATTATAAACTGCTTGCCCTCAATATTTTCGGCAATTCCCATCGCCACCCGAAAAGAGCACAGATTGAGGATTGTGTCCAGCAGTGCTGTCCACCTCCATCCACTGGGCAGACCATTAAGCCACGGAAACTTCAGCCTACCTACGTGAACCACTGCTCCCTTCTGAAGCGTAAGCTCGAGGGCATTTCACACCGTTCCAAAATCCCCCTCCAGGAATCCTCTAGAAGTTACCCAGGTCTTCAGGGCTTTCAGGACGGTGAATATGGACTCCTAACTTTGATGCCAGTCAAAATTCTTTTGGTCTAGGGGCACCTTTATCCACCTTCTGTCCCGCGCAAGCGATAGCAGCTCCGTGTCCAAGTCTTCCCCAGTCGCCCCCCCACAGAAAAGGGTGGACACCCGGCTTCCTTTGAATCCGTCCTCGAGCAAGGTACTGAGAAAGTCCATCTTCCAATAGGTGGAGTTGCCTGTCTTCACCACCGGCCTTACCTTTCCCCCCTCGCTTTTTTTCCATGACGAAATAATGCTCCACTGTTGGAATGGTGAGGTCCTTGAGGATAGAATCATCGTCCCGTAATGCTGCTTCTACTCCTTTCATCTTTCTCGTTTTCTGCTTGTTTCAGTCTATCGTTACGTGGGTGGGGCTGCCTGTCCCTGCCTGTCCTCTCATCCACACCCCGGACGCTACCCACTCCTTGGCTCCCACTAAATATTCGGGGCACGACCACTCCTCATTCATCATTCTATAGACTTGATGTTCTAGCCTCCGGTGGTACTCCTCTTCTGTGAGCTGCCCTCCCAGTGTTTTCTTCACTCCCAACCACTCGCGGCACTCATCTTCCATAGCCTCGACGCCCTTGTACCGGGAGTACCCGTACATCATGTCCCAGTGGAGCATCCAGTGCCAGTGTTGACTGGCCATCTCACCCCCCTGCTTGTAGTGGGATGTCCGCTCCTTCCAATAGGATCTTCCTTGGCACTGGCACCACCCGCTGCTGACCTTCTGGAATGCGTAGTACTCCTCCAGAATGCAGTCTGCAGCCTCGCGGGGGGCTATAAAAATCAACATGTGAATGCCTTTCTCTAGTACCCCCCTGCCCGAGAGCACACCCGGCACATCTGGGATGCTGGCTCGGTAGATGCATCCTGCGAAACTTAGCTGTAAACGAGTTCTCCTCTCCCTGCATTGCAGGTGGGCAGAAAGCGTCGCTCTGCTCCTCCTCACAGCGTTTCTCCTTTGCTGATCTCGTAGCTTCCCTCCTTGTCCTTATCAGTCTCTGGGCGTTCCAGTTGTACTCGGGGTCCAATGTCACAGCCTCACCCCAGTTCCTCTCCCCCCCCCCCCCCCCCCCGAGTCTATTAGAGGCCTTGGTCTCTCTTCTCCCGGTGGTCCGGATTGATGGCTGCTAGGGCCGGTGTAGAGCCGTGCTTCGGTCCAGCTGATGGGTTCAGGATTCCAACTCTTTTATCGGTCCCCCCTATCGAGGCGCTTGGGATCGGCTGTACAGTTTGGGACGCTAGGGGTGGAGTCGTTCTTGTCACCAAGTCCACATATCCTGCAGACTTCGCCTCTGGAATATCGGTTGCCCCACGCCCTCCTGGTGAGTGTGTTTCCGTGGGAGTGGCTGCTGATATTTGTGCCACTGTCGGTGGGTCCAGGCTGGATACGTCCTTCAGGGAGCGTGTTGCCGCTGACCCCCCCCCCCCCCGGATCGGCGGGCGGCTCGGCAAGCCGAAAACCCGTGCGCCTCATAATCCGGCGCGCCTTGACCGCCGCCAACGGCCCCTCACTTGGTCCTCTTTGCAACCAGAGCCCCCGGGTGACTTGCCCTCCTCTGAGCAGGCCTTCTACTTCGCGTGTCCACGTTAGTGTGCGGAACTCTTCGGTTCGCCAATCGGACTGCGCGATGTGTACACCCCACCCCAGCGTCCAGGGGTCCGGAAGGGGGGCACTAACTCTTTTTGTCCACCAGACTGCCCTATATTGTTGTATGACCCTGGTTGTCAACACCTTGAACGCGACCTCCCAATCCACTGTTTTACCAGGTTCCACCTGGTAGCGGAAGTCTGATGCCCTTTCGAACATATCTATTTTCATCAGGTCGCGCTCCTTATCGGGATGGTCTGATCCGTCTCCTATCTGGTGATACCGGAACTGGTGCCAATCCAGCTCCCTGTCCCCTAGCGCATATTGAGAAGGGTCCAGGTCCACAAACTTATAGGTGGATGATAGTTCTGTCCTCCACATTTCCGGTGATGTCCTGATTCCTGTGAGAGCTACAGACAGCACTGTGCTGTGGACGGCATCCCACCTCCATTTCAGGGTTGATCCGCCCACCCAATGTGCGGCGATAGTGGCGAGCCCCGGGCTCTCATCTGCCGTCCCATATACCATGTCGTCCCACAACGCTCCCAGCCGAGGGAACTCTTGAGGCTGCAAGTACTCATCCCCCAGCTGCTGGCTTCTCTTCCACTCCTCCAGCGCCCGCCTCGCATACGCTCCTCGATCCTTGGCATCCTGGTTGCTAGCCAGTGTGCGGAGGGCTATCTTAGCCCTGTCTTCCGTATTAGTAGTGTGGTACTGGAGCAAGCCAGATACCAACCCTATCTCTGCCATATTTGACCATGAGCCTATCTTTATCGCTGGGGACTTATCGGCTTCCCCCCTTAGCGTGTAAGGGTGGTCGAAGGCTGACACGCTTAGTTCATGCCCCAGTCCTGCCACATCCGGGAGGTGGGTCTTACCCGGCATAATCACGTCTGGTACTAGCTCACACAATGGCTGCGTAAAAATGTCATTCCCATCTTATGGCAACCGTCGTCCGATCGCATGTCCACATGTCCTATCTGCACAATTCCAACTGACGCGACTGCCCGGGCGCGCGCCCCTTATATAGGCGTGAGGCGCGTGTGTAAATCGTCGAGCACGGCCCGGGAAGGCGCGTCAGCCGGATTTTGCGCAGAGGAGATGCTTCGCCACGCGATGGCAATGCCTCGCAATGCTGCTTTATTTAACATATCACAATACATCCTTAATATGTAATGAACACTGTACAATAAGGGCCCTCGTCCGGAGACGAGGGTGTACCTAGCCACACTACTGTCACTAAACACATTCACTTGATCAAACTGTTCGTCCTTTATGTCTTCCAATATCCACAGGGTGCCTAACAGCGCCGCCGCCGTCTCGGCCTGATTAATGGTGGCCGGTCGTTCGAAGGCCTGAGCCCAGCCTTGATTTTTCTGAGGGCACACTGCTGCGATGCTGAAAGGTGTGGCATCCACATAAATGTCTATCTGCCGTTGACGTAGAGAAATGTCCCTAGTATCTCGCACACGGGTTGTAGTTAGGATTTTTCTCGGCCAGAAGACTTCTCCGGCTAGGACGTGCCGGGGCACGAACATGGGCCAGTTCATGACCCAGCACGTCCAGCTTAGATATCCCGCCGCCTGCTCCAACTGTTTTGGAGTATACAGGTGCATGTCCCGTAAAATTTGCAGAGTTCGTTTCTGAGAGTTCACGTGAAGTTGGAGGCAGCTGTTTGGAATATTAATCACAACTCCTAGGTAATGTATTACTTGCATAGGTTCAATCACACTCTTGCTGAGGTTGATTGTAATACCGAGGACCACACGAATGTATAAGAGAATTTCTTGAACTGGCATAACACCCGTGCCCCATATGAGCCAATCGTCTAAGTACGGTACCATTTGCACTGGGAATTCCGACTCGATGACTTCTTTCACTGCCTCCGCCCATCGTTGCATGATGGACGGAGCTAACGCATGGCCCATAGGGAGCCTTGTCCAAATATAATGTTTCTTGCGGTAGTACACCCCATAGTTCAGTTGGGGCCGCGCATTGAGAGGTATCTGATAAAACCCTGACTTCAGATCGATTTTTAAGGCAAGCGCATCTGGAGGAATGGATGCTAACGCTTTCGCGGCACTGCGTAATGAAAACTTTGGTGTATTAATGAAGGATGTCCACGTGCTTAAGTCATACACAATCCGCGCACTACCATCGGCTTTTTTCACTAGAAACACTGGGAATGCATAATGACCCTTGAATGGAAAGAGTAGCTTACGGTCTATGAGGTCCTGAATGGCACTGTCCATGAGTGGAGATTCTTTCGTTGCACTGAATGTCTTGGGCGCGTTGGTAGGTCGAGGAAGGTTAGCGCCCTGGTCGAAAAGTTGTGCCACTTCTGGTGCACCCTAGATAATGCTACACCCTCAGGGGCTCACGGCTGGTGAGTTCGGGAGTTGGCGACCCCGAGGGGTTCCTGAGCTGGGTCCGTTTTCCCCTTTTGTCCCTTATCTTCGGGGCGGACCCTCTCCTCTTTCACTTTCCTATCTGCCTTTCATGGCTCTCCTTCCTTCCAAGTCCCTCAATCCGCCTTCTTCGAGGGTTGAGGGCATTTCTTTTCCTCCTGTCCTTTATTTGCCTTATTCTCCTTTAGTTTTCCATTTCTTCTTCTAGTATCTAGGTTAGTCGTTAGTTTTAGTTTTAGTTTTAAGTTCGCTTTTTATTTTCATCTTCACGATCACCCAAACCATCAGGGGCCGATAACCTAGATGTTAGGCCCCTTAAAACAACAATTATCATCATCATCTTACTCTCAGTTACCTGCTTCTTCCTTACTTTCTCTGGGAGCGGTACTGGAGGGGGAGGTGGGACGATGGGGCCGGCGTTACGGTTCCTCTGAGCTCTGCAGTTCGCCTCCATCGTAACACGTAGTGAGCCCTGCAGTTGGTGTAGCTCCAGCATGGTTGATGGAATGCGTGGGTGATCGATAAGCCACTCCGCCCTGGCGGCATGTAGCCAGCAAGATTCGCAATGTCCAGATGTTGTGAGATACTCGTCGCGCCTTGTACAGAAAGAACAAGGTCCTAAAGACACCAGTGTTTCAGTATAGTCTCCGGTATCAATGCGTCCATCGAGTACGGTAAGGGTAGGGTGTCGCTTCTCGATATCGTCCCCACTTCTGGTGCACCCTAGATAATGCTACACCCTCAGGGGCTCACGGCTGGTGAGTTCGGGAGTTGGCGATCCCGAGGGATTCCTGAGCTGGGTCCGTTTTCCCCTTTTGTCCCTTCCCTTTGGGGCGGACCCTCTCCTCTCTCCCCTCCCCTCTCCTCTCCAATCCTCTCCTCTTTTCCTTATTAGTTAGATTTAGTTTTAAGTTTACATTTCATTTTCATCTTCACGATCACCCACACCATCAGGGGCCGATAGCCTAGATGTTAGGCCCCTTCAAACAACGATTATCATCATCATCATCGATATCGTCTGTACAGAAGACCGTGCGGCTGCCTGCGACAACACCGTCCGGTTTATTCTCTGTCTTCTCTGTGTCTTCTTTTTCCTTTGCGCTGTAGTCGGCGCCCCCTTTTCCTTGGGGGTTCGTAGGGCCAGGCGTAACCCTACTTGCTTCGGGGTGGGCGTGAGGGCGTCCGAGATCCTTGGGTTCGGTTGGCTCTGAGTTTCCTCCGAGCTTTTCCTCGCCCAGACAACTCAACCGGCCGGGCGTTACCCCTGCCTGCTGGTTGTCCCGAAGTGGTATCTTGGCCACTCCTAGGATCCCGGGTTCCTCACTTGAACCCTCCGAGATGGTCGTTGCCGACTCGACCATTTCGGTTTCCCGAGGGAATTGATAAATGGGAATGTGTCAAGAAACTCCACGCAGGGAGTGGACTTGTGATAAATACGTTCGATAGCCCTATTCGGTATCGTTGTAATTGTGGGTATTGTCCGCACATGTTGTTAGGGAAACTTCCCCTTACTTAGTTCCCCCCAGGGGCTCACTTCTAGTGGGCGTGGGTTGGCGACCACGGGGCCCCAGCTGAGTCCGGCATTGCTTCCACTTACTTGTGCCGGGCTCCTCTCTGTCTTCTTTCCTGTCGACCTCACTCGGTCCACTCTTGTTCTCTTCTGACCCCGACGGTATTAGGGTATCCGAGGCCTAGGGAGTCTCTTCCTTTCCCGCCTTAATTGGCCCTTGTCTCATCTTTTCTGATACCCTCCTTCTGCGAGGGGTCAGCCTTCTTTTTCTCTTCCTTTTACCTCCTGCCTTGTGCTCTAGGCCCTTAAGGAGGCAGGGTGTATGTAGCCCCACCACTTCTGGTGCACCCTAGATAATGCTACACCCTCAGGGGCTCACGGCTGGTGAGTTCGGGAGTTGGCGACCCCGAGGGATTCCTGAGCTGGGTCCGTTTTCCCCTTTTGTCCCTTACCTTTGGGGCGGACCCTCTCCTCTTTCACTTTCCTATATGCCTTTCATGGCTCTCCTTCCTTCCAAGTCCCTCAATCCGCCTTCTCCGAGGGTTGAGGGCATTTC